>CM062941.1:19626915-24626915 GCA_031878705.1 Tapirus indicus
TTACTTTTCTCTTGACTCTAGAAAGTGCTGCTCTGACAGAGCTGGCAACCATTTAGAGCAGGGACTGAGCAAGCCCTGCCTGCCGCCTTCTCTAGTCAGATTAATACTCATCAACTACTTTGATTTTTACCAGAGCTTGTAGATAGAAACTGAAGTCTGTTGAAGAACCTTATGACTCCAATCCAGACTGTGAATAGGGTTTTGAATCCAACTAGATAACACCTTTCTTTGAATATTTTAGCGCAGAAGGAGTGACTTGCAAAGCTCTCTCCTTAGACTAAGCCTGTTCAAGGATGCCTGGAAGCACGATAAGGGGGAGGCTCCTTGCCAAGAGATAATCCTTCCAAGTGGGCCCTCACTTAACCATTAAGTAAAACAGATGATTCTGTCTTGGTGGTCTAAGATTGTGTTTGAGAAGAGACATATTCCCTTTTTCAGAGATTTAAAGTTAGTGCAGGCTCTCTGCAACCTCTTCCTGCCATAGAAATGGACTGGATATGGGAGGAACACAGAGGGCAGCCTAAAGGAAAGACTCGCGCTCCTTAAATATCTAATGGGACACTTTCCTATGTCTGTAGGTGCCTCCGGGTTTTAGCCCACTTTATGAGATTCATTTACATGGAGATGATAAACTGGGTTAGTGACACCCCTCAGCTCAAGTGTGAGATTAAAAAATAATAATTTCCTCTTTATGGAGCATTCAGAACAAGGTCTTTTTGGACATTAAAAAAAAAATTTTAAGAGCCAGCCCTGATGGCCCAGCTGTTAAAGTTCAGGACACTCCCCTTTGGTGGCCCGGGTTCGGTTCCTGGATGCAGAACCACACCACTCGTCTGTCAGTAGCCGTGCTGTGACAGCGGCTCACACAGAAGAATCAGAAGAACTTATAACTGTACACAACTATGTACTGGGGCTTTGGGGGGAAAGAGGAAGAAAAAAGGAGGAAGATTGGCAATAGATGTTAGCTTAGGGTGAATCTTCCCCTGCAAAAAAAAAAAAAGTGATAATCTGCATTTCTCATTTGAAATTAATTGTACCTTACTTAAGGGCCAAGGTAAAGATGGCTTTACTAGACAGACTAAAATAGTAAATAAATAAGGGTATGGAATCGAAAGATATAGCAACGATATTAAGACAGGGCAAGGTAGTAGTAATAGTAGTAGATAACCCTGAATTTCTGACTGTTGACACACAAAAGTACTAAACATCGTGGTTATAATAGTTTGAATTCTAATAATGGTGGGTTGAGTGTCTTTTTATTACTCAGTCCTATCTAAAATAGCTTACAAATGGCAGGAGGCTTTATTGTCAGTGTCTCAGGAATATATTGGACACTCTCTTGTCAGCTATTTATAGTCCATAGTATTGTCAAGCTGAAAGGGACCCGAGACCATTTTCAAATGGGAAACCTGAAAAACCACAGAATGGACGTGGCTTGTCCAAAGTCACTGAGATGGTTAGTTGCCAAGCTGGGATGAGATACCAGGTATCCTGGTAGTTAGGCCTTTCCTTACATTGCCTGTTTCTTTAATTGGAACTACTTTGTATATCCTGATATATCTTTGTAAATGGATGGATAGAGGCATGACTGTATATACGTATATATGTATACACACATACCTACACATCTATCCATTTCCCTCCTTCCCTCCATTCCTTCCTTCGTTCTTTCTTTCTTTCATCTACTTACCTACCTACTTACCAAACCAGACAGACTTAAAGCTCTAGTCAGAGACAAGACAAAGACTTTTGTTTTTCTTGTATCCTAGTGAAGTTCAAAGCCGTCACTCAGATGGTGGCCATCATTCCCACTGACTGTTGCCAGAGAGAATTTTAGGCACACGTGTGTTACTCTAACTTGTGGTGATAAAACAACTTCAGTTAGACTTCATCTGCCAGTCTGTTCCTGTTTCAGCCTTAGATTAAGAGTTTTTTTCACGATCCCTTTCCAAGAGAAGGCTGTTTGGGTTCTGTTAGTTCTGGGCCTGACAAGAGAGAGACTACGGAAAGAAACAGAAAGACAGCAGATGGGTATAGCGTTAGTGCTGAGGTAATGCAAGGCACTTCTGGAAAAATAGACTTCACATATAAAGTGATAGATGATTATCATTTCACTCTGGGAAGGGGGTATGGTAGGTGCTGCAGACAGTGTCAGAAGAAGTTGATCCAGGGCATTCCTAGGACTTAAGTAAAGGTTTAAAAATCCTGGGTCTCTTTAGGACAACATCGGAAAGCGAAAATAATCCTTATCCTGTTTCTGTCCTTGACCACGACACATCTCTACTTGCAGAATTGTCAGAGTAGGGTTTCTAAAATGCAGACGGGAAGAAGGACTAAAGAGATAGGGAGTGTACAGGCTGGGAAAGACAAAGCTCAAAATCCATGTGATTAAAGCCGATTAAAAGAAATTCTGAGTGGAGAGAGTGAAGATAGACTTGTTTTCAAGTCATCTGTAGCCATTCCTGGAAGGTGGAATGATAAGTGCAAGGAAGCATTATATACAGACGATAATAAACCAGGAGAACTCATGATATTAGAGGTAGCATAGAGTAAAGAGCTTCATGAAAAGTACATAAATTCATGGAGCACACACACGCACACACACATATATACAGTCATATATGTGTGTGTATATGTATATATATTCTATTGAAAATTCATAGGATGATCACAAATGAATCAAAAACCACCAGACAAGTTAAATACAAAACAACAACAAAAAAACCCAGGAAATAACTGGAACCTAACAAAAACTTCCACTTACCTTTTTGTTTTCATGTGTGACTTACAGGGAACAAAATGAAAATTAAAGAAAACACAGTGATAAGCAACTGACCAAAGAGTTTCTCGTTGGAGTTAGTGCTCGGTTGTCCTAGCGCCCTGTATCTATATATAGGTGCCTACATCTATATATGGTTAGTTATTTTCAAATGTTTTTCCTGAAGTTTCTCTAGTAGTAGAGGGTCGTTGCTATTGGGCCAATCCTTCCTCTTGTGCGTGAGATTCTTTCCCCTTTAGTGACTCAAGGACAACATTTGAGCAATTGCCTTTCTCTCTACTGCCACATCAGATTTTCTCTCCAGTCATTCCCATTGGCGTGCTAGGATTTCTCCTCAAGATACATACACTCAACCATCACCACCACCACACTTTTTGGGATCCCTCTATCCTGCTAGCTACCATTTGACTCCTCTGTTCCCCCTTATAGTAAAGCTCCTTGAGCAAGTTGTCTGTATTCACTGCCTTCAGTTTCATCGCCCTCATCCTCAAGCTCACTCCAACTGCTTTCTCCACCCCTCAACTGCTCTGGTTAAGTTCATGGATGACCTCCACATTGCCGAGTCCACTGCTCTGTTTTCAGTCCTTGTTCTTTGAACTCTCGGAAGCATTTGACTGTTGCTCAGTCTCCTCCCTGAAATGCCTTTTCTTGATTGATTTTAAGGGCAGCATATTTTCTTGGTTTCCTCTTAATTTGATTCACTGGCTACTCCCTCTGTTTCCTTGTGTGTTTCTCCTTACTTCCTTGACCTCTTCTGGCTGGGGTGCCCCAGGGCCTCTTCTCTTTTCTTAGTTTGCTTATTTCCTTGGAGACCCCATCCAGTGTGTGTTTTAAATACCGTCTTCATAGGGATGTGGCAAATTCGTACCTCAAGCCCACCTCTCCCCTGGACTCCAGGATCCTGCTTCCAACTGTCAATTCAACGTTGACACTTTAGTGTCCACAGACAGCTCACACCTAACAAATTCAAAACCCAACTCCTTGTCTTCCTCCTAAGCCTGCTGTACTCTGACCTCCCCATTCTTCCAGAATGAAATCATGGTGTCTCCTTGACCTGTCACCACTCACTCCCATCCACCTGGGAATTCTGTTGGCTCTCCCTTCAGCTGTATCCAGACTCAGCCTATTCCCTACCACTCCCACCAAGTCCAAGCCATATCATCTCTCACCTGAATTATCCTAACAGCCTGACAGGCCCTCCTGCTGCCAATAGTCCAGTACACAGGGCAGCCACTGTGGTCCTTCTGAAATATGCCCCATGATGAGCCTTCTCTAGTCACAACCGTCTAATCATGACTTAGAGTCTCAAAGTGAAAGCCAGTATCCTTAAAATGTCCCTTTGGGCTACACTCTCTGTCTCCCTGTCCCCTCTCTGACCCCTTCTGCTCCAGCCACACTGGCCTTCTGCCTGTTCCACCTCTGGGCCTTTGCACTTTTTGTCCTCTGCTTCAAATGCTCTTTCCCCAGAGTCCACATGGTCTCCCCTCCTTCGAGTCCTTGCTTAAACATCACCGTTCAGTGAGACCTTCCTCTACTCTCCTTCCTGAGATGACAGCTCCCTTCCCCCACATTGCCACATATGTCCCTCTTCCTTTACTTTTTTGCTAAAGTACTTATCACCTTCTAATATATAACTGACTGATTTTCCTTATTTATTGTTCATCTATCTCCACTATAGTAATGAGCTCCATGAGAGCAGGGATGATTTTTTGGGGGTCTATTTGTTGCTGTATCCCCAGGATCTGGAACAGTATCTAGCACAGACTATTACTCCATAAACACTTATTGCATTAATCAGAGATAGTGTATCCTATGCGGGACGCCCAATGATGTAGCTGAAGCAACCTAGTGTAAATGCTGAATATCGTTGAACTTCTATATTTTATCTTAAAAATGTAAATATTATATTTTACTTCATGATATGTTTCTTTATTATGGAAGCAATTTTTAAATTACTTAGCATTAGATGAAATTGAAGCTTAAGGAAGATGCCCCTTGGGTGTTCTGTGGTCTTGAGTACCCCCACCCCCGCCATGTGCGCTTTGTCTGGGCCACCATGTCCCACCCGCACAGCTTCGGGAGGTGTATTCTAAGTTATAAGTGACATTTAGGATATTGACCATGAAACCTAAACTATCAAGAAAACAGAATTCTCCTTTGTGCAATGTTCTTCATAAAACAGTAGAATAGAATAACTACATTTTAACCTGAAAGCTCCATAATTAACTTAAAATTTCAGTTTTTCATTTTATTCTCATGTCCCCATTCTCAGCTGTGGAAGCATTTGCTGCCTGGCAAAAGGATACCTCTAGTGAAAGACTTTTTCGATGCTTTATTTATGAAAGGGGCATAGATGGCAACCATTCTTCTAAAAAATGAGCCTGAAAGTGAAATTGTACTTTAAAAAAAATATGGAATAATTTCAGATTAAAAGTACAGAAAATTTTAAAATTATTTAAATGTAATACATATGTTAAACAAAAAGATTTAAAAAATTCAGGTTGGATTCCTACCTTTTGCCTCTTAGTGAACTTGGTCAAATTATTTAATCCCTGGAGACTATAAAACAGGGATGATTCTGCAATCTATTGGGGTGACTGTGCCCCGGGTAGCCCTGGCCCACAGCAGCTCAGGGCATATTAAACCCTTTCCCCTCCTTCCATGTGTCCAACTACTTTAGGTATCAACAAATTTTAAATTCCTGTAAATTATGAAATTTAAACTATACCTACTAACACTGTTCATTTTTTTTTCCAGAAGTTTCTGTAAAGTTGCCAACTAAAATCTTATCAGATGTGTTGTGAATATCATATGATTTAAGAAAAAGGCCAGCAATGGTTGATTTAATTTTACCTGCAAGCCCAAGAACAATTTATATTTTAGTCTCAAGACATGACTGATAGAAATGAACTCTCAATCAGCCTACAAGCAGAGTTGAAGTAGAGTAGATAACACACGTATGAGGGCGAGGAAAGCACCTGTTTAAATGAGGGGAAAAAAATGTGTGGTTTAAAGCTGTTCACTTTTTGACTTAAGTGGACCAGTGTATAAAGAAGAAATATTTTGCCAAGAATAACTTGGTACGATTATCATGGTGTATATCTTGGTCACAAAACGTGATTGAGGTCCAGGAGCACCATATCTGCTTCTGATTCATGGAAGTGCGTGTCTTCCATTTAGGTCTCTGAGTCCATGGGAAGCCGTGTGGTTATAGCCTGGGATACCAACGCATGGTTTTCCATTTCAGGTTTGGTGTGAAGCTTGGGAAGTGCCTGCCCACACTGAGCTTCACCTTTTTGTGGAATGGCTCATGTTTATAAAAGTTCAAAATGAGAGGTTATTGAAAAGTCGTGCTAACAATTTTGAATCTCATGTTCGTAAAAGTTACAAAAGAGGGTTACTTATAAGTCATGCTCACCATTTTGAATCTTGTGCATCTTTGGTTCTGACAGTCATCAAAGCAGTACAAGGTCTACAGAGACCAAGATCTTACCAAACTGTGGCTAAGACTTGAAGTAGATTTGGGAGAAAAGGCAGAGTGGGACTGAACATTTGATATATTTAAAAAAAAAAAAAATCCACGCCAGAAAGAGCGGATGAAAATGTATGAAATGCATTTTGATTATTTCTACAAGAAAAATAAGAAAAAAAATTATCTTTACCAGGATTATTTTATTTTAGACTAGATTCTATAATTTTGCTTGAAAAGGTGATTTTTAAACAAAATCCCTGAAATATTTTCAGTTTCTGTGATGGCTCAGATGTAGCTGGGCCTCTTGACTCACTGACATTCCAGAAACATACCAGTAATATTTGTGGGATTGTTGGTCTCACCACCTCTCTCATAAACTCACTGCTGTTAAAGTTGTGAACTCGCTTATTGAGTCTAGAAACGTTTCATGTTAATCGTCGCTCCCCTTCCCTGTGCAAGCAGATAAGCCCCTTCTGGGAAGGGATCAGATCATACATCCCTTTTGTTTTCCTTGTAGTGCCCAGCACATGGGTGGATATATAGGAAGATCTCCAAAAATTCATGTTGATTTGGTGACTGGAACTTTTATATTTTACTTCAGTTCCCCAAGCTTCTGCCAACACTAAGAATATTTTCCTTCTTTGCCAACGCTGCCTCCCACACTGTTCTTTGAGCTGTTGACTACTGCGGACTCCTTCCCAGACGGTATCCCAGAGTGTCCCTGGGAGATGGTTTGCAATGTGGTGCTTCGGGGGGCAGTGGGGTGGAGGAGGACACAAGAGGTGATGGGCAAATGATGGTCAAAGTCTCCCCCAGCCTCTCTTCCCTCACTCTGCCTTCCCTTCTCACCTCCTCCTCATCTCTCTTAACTTTGTCCCTCCCACTTGTGCTCAGGCCCTGCTGCCCTTATCACCCTTCCTGAACAAGCTGAGGTCTTTCTCCATTTAGTTCACTGTCGATTCAGTTATTTCTAGATTCAGCCTGTAGTTATGGAGCGCCCTCATCTTTGGACATGCTCTTTTCTGTTCCTTGGAATGTCCTTCTTTCCTTTCTACATCTAGCAGAATCCCATGCATCCTTCAAGACTCAGTTCTTTGGTTAACTTCTTTATGGGGTCATTTTTAACTTTTCCTAGGAAGAATTTGAATGTCCGATGAGTTTTTCTTAAGTTGTAGAATGCAAAATGGTCAGGACGATGGGCCTAACTTGTGGTGCCCGGAAGTGCACATTAATGATGGATAGTCCTTTTCTTATCTCTTTCTTCCTATCTCTAGCAGAAGTGTTTGCCTTCAGCAATAATTTTTCAAATGTTTTAAGACTCTCCAGACTTTGGTTGTCCTTGGGTCTTATTTGAAGGGATGTACCATTCTGACAAAACTGCCACTTGTGGTTTTATAAGTCATTGTTTTTCAAACTCTTTTTTTGACCATTACTCAAGAAGATATAATTTTACTTAACCCAGTATACAGGTAAACATACAAACGCACACAAGAATTTAGTGTCATAAAACAATTTTTGCCCTTACTGGGATACACGCCTCTATTTTTTGTTCTATTATATTCTCTGCTCTATTTCTTTTCTTTTCTATTCTATCCTGTCCTATTCTATTCTATTCATTTAAAAATACTGGTCTCAAGTCATTAAATGAATTTCATGTCATGACCCATAGTTCGACAAACACTTCTATAATCAATGCTGCAGATGTTAGAGTTTTTTATAAAACAGGTGTGAGTCCTGAGACCCTGCTTGTGATAAATTGGCTTACTAAGGTGATAAACTGAGCAAAAAGCTGGGCTATTGTCTCTGGAATTTATTACTTTTCCTCCCTGTTGAATACCAGCCATGCCTGAGATCCTGTTTCTAGGCATTTCTTGCTGCAGATTGGTTTATCCATTCATCCGTCTGTTAATATGCATTTGGAAGGAGCCCTGCTGAATTGAAATAGACCCAATGGGGTGCCACAATGGCTGCTTAGATTTTGAGGCCTTAGCAGCAGCCTGCTTTCTGCCCACTTTTATTTGTAAGGATTACTCTTCCTAAGCACTATTCCTAGGGAGCCCAGATGTTCCTTTCACCTGCTTCTTTATACAAATTGGGTTCAATCTTCTTCTGATGGTTAATGAGCTCCTTCAAGTCTTGGTATTTGATTCATGTATTCTGAGTGCAGTTCATTAACACAAGATGAGAGAAACAGATTCAGGCAATATTTACAGATTGTCAGTAAGTTTGGATCCTTGACAGAGTTGTTTTAGATTTTTAGGCATATTTGTTCTTGAGTTTTAGCGTTTTTAATGAGACAGCCAATACAACTTTAAGGCAGGGTTTCTCAGCCTCAACACTATTGACATATGGGGCCAAATAATTATTTGTTGTGGGGGCTGTCTTGTGCATTGTAGGATGTTTAGCAGCAGCCCCAGACTCTACCCACCAGGTGCCAATAGTATGACCTCAGTTGTGACAATGGAAAATGTCCCCAGATATTGCCAGATGTCCCCTGGGGAACAAAATCGCTGTGACTGAGAATGACTGTAGGTTATTTTCTTACATTTTTCTGACAGGAGTATCTAATAATACAAGTACATGGCTGGTGTCATTGTTTTTTGGTGACATTTGATAAATGTCTGATGAATTACGTAGTTTTATATGCTGTAATAATTTGGGGGAATTGATCAAAATCAGACAAGTGCTAACCATGGAACTTGGAAAATTCCAAACTTATATATATAAAAACATATAATAATTAATGTAATAATTAATAGTTAATAAAATATCTAAAGCAGCAGACTGATATAATAAGGTTTGATATAGTACACAAAATTAAATTTTTAACTAGAAATTAATACTAGTACTGTGTATTTGTGTTGCATTTCACAATTTTTTTAGGTGGATTCACATATATTTCCACACTTGATTCTCAATCTATGAGGTAGGTAGGGCAGATATTTGTATCCTCAACTTGCAAAGGGGGAAAGTGAGATTCAGGAAGTGTACACCATGTGCCTGAAGACTCACATGCTATTTAAGAGATGGAAGCAGGTCTTAAACCCAAGTTCTCTGACACAAACCAGACTAGGATTCTGAGATTTGTCTCCTGAATCATTGAAGCTCTCTTCATCCTCCCACCCATCCCCCTCCCCAAATAAAAGGAACCAAGTAGATATTGTTATGGTTGATGATGGTTAGTCCTATTCCTATCTTTTTCTTAGCTCTTATCACTATCTGAAATACTTGCCTTGGACAATGAGGAGGCTCCTATTTCAGTAGAAAAATCTCTCGGGAATTATGTGAGAAGCCATGTTGGTATCTCATGGTAGAGAGGACTTGAGCTCCCCCTAACTGCCTTGCCCTGCCATAAATCTGCTTTTGTGCAGTGTCCCCACACCTCCTTTCTGCTCGCTGTCACCGGTCAGCCCCCCTCACAGCACCATCTGCCCACCACGGGTTGCCTCTTGTTCCCCCGTTGTTGCACCATCTGGGCAGCCAGCTCGGGGCTGCAGACAAAGCAGAGTTGGAGGGTTTTAGTTTCCTTTGCTATAAACTCTACGCTATGTGGATGTGGAGACGTTGGGAATCTGACCCATCCGTTCCAGCCCAAGCTCGAGGCAAATGAAGAAAAGGTAACTCTTGAATTTCCCCCTGAAAGATGTTTTGCAGAGGGATTCAGTAGATCATGTGCCTGCTGGGATACTGATGACGTATTTGTGAAATTCCTCCACATTGCTGGACATTTCTGGGGTGGTTAATTGATCACAATTTAAAAAAAGAAAAACACTTCCATTCTTGTTTGTGATTTTAGCTTAAAAAGTGACATAACGTGTTCATATGAATGGAGATTGGAAGAGGATGCAGAAAATGAAAAACAAGAATTTTTTTTAGCTTCATGAGATTGTGGTCAATTTTTAAAAATTCTAATTTTTATTATAAGTATCCAATGAATAAAAAACAATTATAAAAAGTATATACACAGCATACAATATTTGCTAAGTACACAGAATCTTAGCACCATGTCATTTATTCCAGAGGGACCACTTAAATTACCTCTTGGTCAGCTGTGGGCCTCACTGCACGTTAGTATACATAATACATATTATTGCAGGCTAGTATACCTAAGGTGTATATTTTTTCTATTTAAAGACACTGGGGGCTTCTAACTATTTCTTTTCCTTTTTCAAAAGTTCATAGGAAATCTGTTGTTTTGATATTTTCAGCCCCCTATTTATCAATACAAAACAGTTTTTAACTTGAACACCATAAAACTCCCTTAGTAAAGGAGTCAAGGAGTCAGGGGTGCTGAAAATTTGGCTTATTTATTCTCTCGCTTCCAGACAAAAATCACAGCTGAAGCATGACAGAAAAATATCTGTTCAATTTGCCAAACTCCTCAGGGACAGAAATTTCATGGTTGTCCTCAGAGATTACCCTTCCTGTCAATAAATTCCTCGTAAATGTTGGATACATTCTTCTTGCTACAGTTTAAGGCTGTTTTCCTTTTGCGGGATTGACTGGAGATGTGGAACCGCTGGTCAGCATTACCCACACGTGACAGTGCACATTGTCGTCTACCTCTGTCATCTCTGTTTTGCTTTTCTCTCGCAGAATAATATTAGTTATCGAGACGTTTCCTCATGGGTTTAGACATCAGTCTTTCAGCCGGACGCAGTTGGGAAAGATTCCTGTTTTTAGTCTGAGCCCAAATCAACCTCCTAAGTCACTTTCATTCAATTCAACAGGTGTTTACTGAATGCTGTGTGAGCCCCAAAGTTGTGGTCCTTGAGTGTCCTCATAAAGGACAGCCCTCGTAAAGGATAGTGTGCAGGGCTATGTTTATGAAATATAACATGAAACAAAAAATGAAACTATTTAATTTCGGCAGTAGTAAGATGAGTTTAGGTTATAATTGGCTGGTAGGGTGTAAGCTTCCAACCCGGAGCCCTTCTGTGGCTTTGAATTCGGCCTTTGTGTCCCTGAGTGGCTGACACAGTGGCCTCTCAATAGCAGCTTTGTGCGGCTAGTGGCAGGGACTTGACTCGGTGCTGCATGCACGCGTCTTTGGGCACGTGACCCTCAGATCAGAAGGGCCTGACAAAGAGGGCAGCTGCTGAGTGAGCCGCCCAGGAGCCTGTCACCTTTGGGGTCATCACTGGACCTTGATGACAAACACCAAGCCTCACACTAGGATGGGCTCCCTGTGAGAGGTCCCAATGGCAGCAGCCAGTGGCTTCTCTGGCCACTTCTAGTTGCCTACATTAAAAAGTGTAGCTGAGGGGCCGGCCCGGTGGCGTAGCGGTTAAGTTTACACGCTCCCCTTTGGCTGCCTGGGGTTCGCAGGTTCAGATCCCGGGCGCAGACAGATGCACTGCTTGTCAGCCATGCCGTGGCGGTGTCCCATATAAAGTAGAGGAAGATGGGCACGGATGTTAGCCCAGGGCCAGTCTTCCTGAGCAAAAAAGAGGAAGATTGGCAACAGATGTTAGCTCAGTCTTCCTCACCAAAAATAAAAACTGTAGCCAAGGAAATACTGACATCTCAGCCTCTGAACTTGGAAAAGGTGAGGTTCTTGTGGTCCAGCTCTGGTGTCAGAGATGTCAGGGGGCCACTTTCGAATGGCAACTCAACCAGTGGCTATTCTGTCTTTGAGATGTTTGTGAGAGCTGCCCGCTAAAAGGTTAAGTGGTCAGTAACATAACAGGTACCATTTCAACAACTTCATTAGTTAGATGGGGGCCTCAGTGTTTTTTTTAATTTAATTTAATTTTTATTTTTTGTGAGGAAGACCAGCCCTGAGCTAATATCTGTTGCCAATCCTCTTTTTGCTGAGGAAGACTGGCCCTGAGCTAACATCCGTGCCCATCTTCCTCTACTTTATATGGGGTGCTGCCACAGCATGTGACAAGCGGTGCGTTGGTCTGCACCCGGGATCCGAACCCACGAACCCCAGGCTGCCAAAGCGCAATGTGAACTGCTGCGCCACCAGGCTGGCCCCAGGGCCTCAGTCTTAATAGACTCAAATGAGCTATTAGATCTCCTGCTGATGCCGGAGTGGGAAATCTTTTTGACATTATTTTTTTCAATTTAAAATGTCTGTTTGGATAGCCTGAGGCCAACTTGTGTCTTTGACCTTACTGGAGAAACTTCGGTCCTGCCAGTGCTTCATTAACTTTAAAAGTCACTCTTGAACCCTCTAAAGAAGCTATGCAAATGGCTGATAAGTCATGAAAAGATCCTCAACATCACTAATCATTAGGGAAATATAAATCAAAGCTCTCATAAGATATTGTCTCATACCAGGAGGATGGCCACTATAAAAAAAACAAAAGATAACAAATGTTGATGAAGTTCTAGAGAAACTGGAACCCTGTGCACTGTTGGTGGGAATGTAAAATGGTGCAGCTGCTGTGGAAAACAGTATGGTGGCTCCTCAAAAAAATAAAAATAGAATTACCAAATGATCCAGCAGTTCCACTTCTGGATATATACCCCCCCAAATTGAAAGCAGGTCTTATTTATATGTACCCATATTCATAGCAGCATTATTCATAATAGCCAAGAGGTGGAAAGTAACCTAAGTGTCCATTGACAGATGAATGGATAAACAAACTGTGGTATATCCATACAATGGACTATCATTCAGCCTTAAAAATGAAGGAAATTCTGACACATGCTTCATCTGGATGAACCTTGAAGACCTTATGCTAAGAGAAATAAGCCAGTCACAAAAAGACAAATGCTGTATGATTCTACTTACATGGGTACCTAGAGTAGTCCAGTTCATGGAGACGGAAAGTAGAATGGTGGTTTCCAGGGGCTGGGGAGATGGAGAGAGGGGTGGGGAGTTGTCATTTAATGGGTAGAGAGCCTTAGTTTCGCCAGATGAAGAGTTGTGGAGATTGATTGCATAACAATGTGAAAGTACTTATTACTACCTGTACACTTTAAAATGGTTAAGATGGTAATTGTTATGTGGAATGCATTTTACCACAACTACAAATAAAATTTTTTTTTTTAAAGAAGAAACAAGTCACCATTGAACCCTCACTGTCCTGCTCTCCATGTCTGCAGAGAAAATAAAGGCTTTGTGTCCAGCCGTGAGCACTGCCAGATGGCAGGCCCCTCAGCCTGTCCCCTTCTCTCAAGGGCAGGCCCCCTGCCCCCCCTCCTCGTGCAGCAAGGCCCCAATCTGTACTTGAGAAAAACTTAATCTCATTTATGGGGTCACCCTCTACATAAGTTATTTTAGCCAAGGACTGTTTTACTGGGATCCTACATTCTGGGTTTTGTTTTTACTGCTTAGTCAAATGAGAACAATGAGCTGTTTTTGTCATGTCAGGATGATGTCCCTGCAGTCTTGTCGGTGTGATGAGTCTGAGAGTTGTTTTCCTAGTGGTGGCGACAGATGAGCCATGACTCATTCCAGCACTTTCACCTGCTCTCCCCTGACACAGAGGCGTGGTTTGACAGCACACTGTGTGTTGAGTTAATGGCCTTTACAAGATTGCGTGGGCAGTTCTGGCTTCCCTTCCATCTTCCAAACAATCCCCACGAATCGAGCAGTTCACACACATTTCATTTACTGTTTTGGCAGTGATTCTGGACACCAGTCATTTCTTCAGATAATTTACATTAAACCTTCGTCTTTGCTCTTTGGGAGCTTGATGTAAACTGCTTGACAGAGTTTTCCCGTATTTCTGTTTTTCAGGATCGTTTCATGGACTCACTTCCCGCACGTGTTAACCATGCTGCCTTGCTCCCAGGACCTTGTAAAGCCGACTGACCATTGATCTCCCTCAGAGCACAAACTATACTGCAGGTAAATTCAGCTCATGGGAGTCTGGTTCATGTCAAGTTGCATGACTGTGATTAAGGTAATAAGTAAAGGTTTAATTATTGGGTCCAGTTACTTTGTTTTAAAATGGGTTTGATATTTGCCACCGAAGAAAAGTCAATCCATTCGACTTTTGTTTTGTGGCTGTACATTCTTAGGTATAAAAGAATTAAAATTACAAATCTACCAAATGTATTTGGAAACATACAGGAAACACCACCTTCAACTTGCCTCAAATAGTGATATATTGGTTAGAATGAAAAACAGGGCAGAAGGTTTGGATCAAATTTCACATTGAGTTTGGTTTCACTCACAGACTCATTGAGCAAATTGGGGTTTTAAAGGGAATAACAAAAATCTAACAATTTTTTCAAATACCCACGTTCTAACAAGTCAGCTTCAAACTTTTTTTCTCTCATCACGTTCTAAAGTGAGGACCCTTAAAGTCTTTAGAAAAGCTCCAGAGATTAGTTTTATTAAAATGTCTGCCCCAAATGAGAGCTTTTATTTTTTCCCTCTTTTTTTGTCATCTCAGTCTAGTTGTTGAGAAATTCTAGTCCTTTCCTTTTGTGGCATTCCTACTTGGTGTTATAATTGAAAGCTCTAACAGTATGGTAGCTGGAGTCATGTTATTACAAATGTAGTTTTAAAGTAATAGTCGCTTATACTGGGGTACAATATTAGTTCTTCCAGTAGTTTATGGATAATGAAAATATATCTCTCTGGTCATTGAAAAATCAATGTATTGGACTGACAGAGTAAAGATACTTTCCCCTCATTTTTTTTTTCTGCAAGAATCATTGATTCAAAACCTCCCAACTGCAAGCCTAAAGAGTACCTTAACCTGACTTTTATGCCTGTTCAATTTCTGAATTAACATCATACAACAAATTATGTGTTTAAAGTAACTAGCACATGAGCGTGCAATATTGTGTATCTGGTGGGATGACCTGCGTTGCGTGAAGAGAACCAATTCAGTGAGTAACTCTTGTCCCTACTTCTCTGGGTTGTGTCGGGCATAGAAAGAAGTTGCTTGGTTCCTTTGTAACGTGAAGAACGTTTTTTTTCAGAAAGTCCTGTCATAAGGGAAGGTAATTTAGGTCGTGGCTGTTACTGACGCTACTGTCCTTAATTTAGGTTAAAATGGGGAACTCCGAGAGTCAGTACACCCTTCAAGGATCTAAAAATCACAGCAGTGCTATTACTGGTGCTAAGCAAAAGCCTTGCTCCCTGAAAATCCGCAGCATTCACGCAAAAGATGACAAGTCATTGCATGGATGGGGTCACAGCGGCAGCGGAGCCGGCTACAAGTCCAGGTCCCTGGCCCGAAGCTGCCTTTCTCACTTCAAGAGTAATCAGCCTTATGCATCCAGACAGGGTGGCCCCACGTGCAAAGTCTCCAAGGGCAGTGCCTACTCCAAGCACAGGACAAATGCCTCAGGAAATGATTTCCAGGGCAGCAACGCCGCCTTCTCGCCCGAGAACGGCTTCCACTATGCTGGGCATGACCCAGCAGACAACCACACGGCCTCCAGGGACTGCAATGGACACCTTCTCAACTGCTACGGCAGACAGGAGAGTGTGGCATCCACCCCGCCCGGCGAGGACCGAAAGAGCCCCAGAGTGCTCATCAAGACGCTGGGGAGGTTGGACGGCTGTCTCCGGGTCGAGTTCCACAACGGTGACACCCACAGCACAGGGCCCCCGGGGGACTCGGGCGGGCCGGTCCAGCTGCTGCGGTACTCGCCCACCCCGGCCCCGGGCGCCGACTCGCCGCCCCGCCCCAGCCCGTGCGCCGCCGCCGCGCGCCTGCGCTCCAGCAAGGGCAGCTCCCTGAGCTCCGAGTCGTCCTGGTACGACTCGCCCTGGGGCCACGCCGGCGACGGCAGCGAGGCCGAGGGTCCCTTCCCGGCCCCCGGCACCCCTGACCCCAGCCCCCATGGCTTCCCTCCCAGGGATGCGCAGAAGCTTTTCACCCAAAGCTCTTCCCTCTCCTCCCTCCGGGAACTCTACCCAGCCGCCGCCCTGGGGAGCCTGTCCCCCGCCGCCATCCGACTCTCCGATGAGTACATCGGCGCGCACGCCAGCCTCAGCCACCGCGTCTCCTTCGCCTCTGACATGGACGTGCCCTCCAGAGTGGAGCACAGGGACCCCGGCCAGTACGCGTCCTTCACCCTCCCCTGCCGGAAGTCCAAAGCCTTGGCAGAGGACACTTCAAAGAAGGACACTCTGAAAGCCAGAATGCGCCGGATCAGCGACTGGACGGGGAGCCTCTCCAGAAAGAAAAGGAAACTCCAGGTGAGTAAACCATCGAGCGTGAGGAAGGATTCCCTGTTTCCCCATCTGTAAAATGGGCACGTTAACAGAGGCTACTGTAGAGCGTTGTCCTGAGGCTTAAAGGAGCCCATGACAACGAAGAGTTTAGCCTAAAACCTGGCACACCTTGTTTGCAGGTGTGGGATTTTTTTTTCCTTTTCTTTTGCTTCAGACGTGAATTTTCACTCTTAACCCACAACATCAATCTCTCCGATTCTGTGCAATCTCGCTTCCTGTACTCTCCTATGAACCCCACAGGCTACATCCCAAGATGTGGCCGAACTATTCTTAGAAAGTACAATGCTGGAGTGGGTTCCCCAATGAATTGATTACCCAAGAATTTTGCAAGGCCTCATTCTTTTTTTTTTTTTTTTTGCTGAGGAAGACTAGCCCTGAGCTAACATCTGCTGCCAATCCTCCTCTTTTTGCTGAGGAAGATTGGCCCTGGGCTAACATCTGTGCCCATCTTCCTCTACTTTATACATGGGACATCTGCCACAGCATGGCTTGATGAGTGGTACATAGGTCCACACCCGGGATCTCAACCTGTGAACCCCAGGCCACTGTAGTGGAGTGTGCAAACTTAACCACTACACCACAGGGCTAGCCCCTAGACCTCATTATTAAAGTCTAAACAAAAAGGACAAGAGGTAGATTGTTGTTATTTTGGGATGAGTAGCCTTGCTGAACTTGATATTACTTTGGGGAAATTAAAATTCCTATATTTAAGTTGGTACATCAAAAAAAATTTGATGATCTATCCATGTGTATAATCTCACCACCTCCTCGTGGGGACAGCTAACAGTTTGAAAACTTCTTGTACTTAAGTACATGTAATAGCAAAAATATGGTAATGCTGATAAAATAAGAATCATGATGATAATAATAAATACTTTTAATAGGTCTATGAAGTTTGAATGGTTTGGCATCAGGACGAAGGGTGACAGTTTGCCTTTTTAGGTGACTGGTAGCAGTGATTAGATTTTCTGTTTATTGCTGTTGTTTTTTTGTTTTGTTCTGTTTGTGTTTACTTTTAATGATTTATAGAAGGGAGAAAGATTTTTCTTTTTTCAACTTGTTTAATCTAAGTCATATTGTTGAAGGGAATTTGAGTGGGCAATTTGTCTCTAGTAGAATTGCATTTAACCATCCTAGATAGATGATACACAGTTATAAAATTTTATAGAGCTTTAGGGGTGGAAAATAATGTAACTTCCCTGAGCAGATTGTTTCTATGAAACTTACTGTTAGTTATTTCCTTCTTATGTGTAAGGTGCTCACCACCCCCTCCCATGTTGTACTTTGTGGCCCCTTTCTGCTCCTTTACACCAAGATAAAGAGCAGGTGATCATTATCCTCTTACGGAATGCTTCGTATCGCTGAATATAGTAATTTGCTTACACCTTGCTTGCCACTTCTTCAGGCTAAACCACTAAATAGTAGAGATTTCTTGGACCCTTTTCCTTTCAGCTCCCATTTCCCAAACAACTGAGAGCAGTTGAGCATAATGGGAGAAGAAGCTCTTACTTGCTCCAGGGCTGCAGTCCCTCGCGGACAACTTTCACGTCTTTTTGATTCAAGTGTTACAGTGCCGACTTACATTTAGCTGTCATCTACTGTGACCCCTAATTGATACTGGCATTAAGCCAGTTATTCCACGTCTCTTATTTGCACAGAGTATGTTTCTCATCTGCGTTTGTTGCCTGGCTTACACACGGTTCTACTGAGTCTCATCAGTTTCAGTGAAGTTCAAAAGCAGACCAGTTGCCAGTGTGTGTTGACCACACTCTGTCCCGTGCAGGCCCTCACTGCCCGGCCCACTCATGGGAAATAAACCTCCTTCAATTCTGTATCATCCAAAGACTTAGCTCTGAGTGATTTGTAAGCCTGTAGACTTAAGAACAGACTGGTTACCATCAAAGAATCTGAATTGGAAAGCTAAAAAGGACTCCCCCTCATTTTAAAAATGAAGACACTAAGGTTGAAGGAGTTTGAGAGTCCTCCCTGGAGACACATGGCTGGGTAGTGGAGAAGCTGGGAGCAAAGCCACTTCTGCTAAACCTCAAACACGTGCTTTTTCCACTTAGCCGCATGGCCAAGGTATTGTTGAAAGCCACTATTCATCCCTTTAGGGTTATTGAATATTAAGATAATAAACAATTTTGGATTTTCTAAAAATGGCCTATGAAGGCAGCTTTTTAGTTTTGGTGTGTTCCTACCTTTGATAATCCGTAAAGTTGAACAAGATGAATTTTTTTGGCAAGCACGCCCTTTCTGTTGGCCATGCCTTTGTTTTCTTTCACAATTTAAGGTGAGGATCAGGTTCAGATCCTTAAAAATGTGATCAGTGCGCGGGAACAAAGTTTGCGACACTATACTGTAACAAGGCACCAAATTCATTTCCTCTTACACACACACCGACTTTAGCGGGCCAGCAGGGCTAAGGCTCAGAAGGTCTTACGTTGATGGATAGATAGATTTGTTTTGACTGTAAAAAAGTGATGTAGAAAAGATCAACCCTTTCTTTGTAGGGCTTTCAACCACTCCGGTGAGTTAGAACCTGAAAGCAGATTAATCAGCGAAAAAACTTGCACTACTGAAAAAGGATATCACAGTAATCACAACAAAGGGAGAGAGAATGAGAGCAGACATGTGCTGAAGAAGAGTATGTGTTTGATGCTGGTAAACTCTTCATATTTTAAGTGGCTGTACTGAGCCCTGTGAGGCCTTGCTCCTGTCCTGGGTGAACGTTCCGTTCTGTCAGTCAGGGTCGGCTAGGTTATGCTGAGGTAACAAAAAGCCTTCAAATCTCTGAGGTTTAGCGCGAGCAAAGTCTGTGTCTCACTCAGGCTTTGACTGTGGCAGACGTTGTTTCTCTCTGGGACCCCAGGTCCACATCTGGTTACCACGTTACCATCTGCAATACTGCAAGCCTCTGTGGCAGAGGGAGAAAGAAAATGGTGTGTTGGCTTTTCAAGCTTCCACTCAGAAGTGGCATGTGTCACTTCTGTTCACGTTTGTGGGCCACAGCAAGTCACATGGCCATGCCTAACTCCCAGGGAGGGAGGGAGTAGGAAATGATCCTACCATGTGCCCCAGGGGAGGACCAGAAATATTTAGTGGGCAGCACTGACGACTACTTCAGAGCCTATTGCAGACTAGATTTGGACCCAGAGCCCCTGACTTTCTGGCCCTCTTAATTTTAGACTCTCACTGCTCTTTGAGGGCTGCATAGTCACAGGGAATTTCTACAGAGGACTAGTGGTCCCTACTCTGTAATGAAGGAAAACGGCGTGTGAAGAATGACAAGGCATGAATCTGGCACTTTCTCCTAGAAAGTGAGGAATGGTGATCAGAATTTTTCTCTAGCTCTCGAGAAGTTGAGTGACATCTCTTGAGTCCCTCTCTACTCTTTGCCGTAGTGTCCTGGTTATCAAGGTACATTATCCATCGTTTATGATTGTCTGGGGGACAATGGGAAGCAGACTGTTTGTGTACGTGTATAACATGACACCTTAGGTTCACACCTATAACAGTGATCGGGAAAGCCAGCTGAGCCTATTTAGGGATATTCATTCATTCTTTTATTCATTCCTATTAGCCTGGAAATTTGTCACCGGCTAGTAGGATTCTAGATGGAAAGCTTTAGAAATACGTTAGAGACTGGGAAAGTTCATGTCTGTTGTAAGAATCAGTTGTAAATGCTAAAATGCAATCTTTCCCCATTTCTCAAAAAGGAAACTTTGTCTTGCTTTGCTACTTGGTTGAGTATTTTAAAAGTTAAAACTAGGGGCCGCCGGTGGTGCACCGTTTAGTCCGCGCTTGGCAGCCCGGGGTTCGCGGGTTCGGATCCTGGTCGCCCGCCGACACACTGCTTGTCAAGCCATGCTGTGGCGGCGTCCCATATAAAGTGGAGGAAGATGGGCACGATGTTAGCCCAGGGCCAGTCTTCCTCAGCAAAAAGAGGAGGATTGGCAACAGATGTTAGCTCAGGGCTGGTCTTCCTCACACACACACAAAAAGTTAAAACTATAATTTGAATCCTCCCCTATGAGAAACAATGTCAAGAGTGTTTATAGGTCGTATTTAAGTTTGGCCCTTGAGTGGCTTTCTCTGGCGGGTTTTGCTAGTTTTGAAACATCCCATTTCAGCTCTTGCTGGATATCAGAGGCAATCCCAGTGTTTGGGGGCTATGAGTCAGAGTCCTATTCGTAGCTGAAATAATGTTAATACTAGCTAAATGAGAAGTGTTCCGTCACCTCCTAGGAGTTTTTGAAGAGCAACACAGTGACAATTAAAAAAAATCTTAAACTATTTTGAAAGTTTCCCAAGTGACTCACTGCAGCTGGCTTATTTGCTCTGTTCTTGCATAAGCATCGGTATATAAATAAATATGACCGTGGGACATAGTGTAAACAGAAGCAGAAAATAATATTTTTATTAGTAATAGCTATGTTTGGGGCTCAGTTGTTGATAGTCCCTGGGTATTTGGAAACACTCTTCAGTAGATGATTTTCCTACAAAAGATAGCAGATAATTGCTGCTTGATTTCTGGGTGAAATTTCTGGGAATAAAACCCCTCCACATAGTGGAATATTCAAAATAAGGCCTTTTGTTAATGGTCCTTGACCCAGTTTTCCCTCATTTTTATTTGTGGATAAGGACATGTCATTGAAAGCCCACTAGCAGCTGAGTAGGTGACTGTGCTTAGCATGTCTCTGCAGAGTTACCTTAATCTAAGCTCTAAATTTGGAATGTCAGTGTCTTTTAAATTGTAAATTAAGTGCACTTTCTGCTGAAAATTTAGTTAACTGCTATTTACCAATGAATGGCCTCTATGGAAGTTATTCTTCTTGAATGACTAGACTTCTCATCCAGACCTCAGAGGAAACCTTCATGTTGTCAGCTCTGTACATGGCCAGTTCAGTGCACGTAGTCCTAACAGTCCTAATATTAACTCTATATAGAGCTGCCTGTGTCTGATTTTGTGTTGGAATAAATATTAAAGTTAAGAATCGTGCCTTTGGTATCCCCAGTGCTTAGAATAAAATAGGTATTTAAACAAAAGAATGTGAATGAATGAACAGTATGTTCTTTTCCTGAAAGAAATTCCCAAATTAAGTAAAAAATAATAGGAAAAAAAGCTTCGGTTACTAGCCACTACCCTTTGATGGATAAAGAATCCCAGTGCATGGTTTTTACTGTCTGAAGTGGGAAAATAAGATGCCAGAGATCCCCAAGTCTAAACCTGGGCAGATGGTGAGAAGCTGGACACTGTGTTTATTGTGGGGAGAAAGAGAAGTGTGTGAATAATAACACTGAATCCCTGTGTCCCCACCCACCTTGACCCTGGAACTAGAGATTTTCTAATTAACCTAAAAATGATCCAGGAGGAAAACAGACTGCAAGAACATGGATTCTTTCACGAAAGATACTGATTCACAGTTAGCAAAGAAATATCGGTCTAGAAATCTTTACTCGTGTGTTTTAGATATACTAGCTAATTTCTTTTTTTTTTAAGATTCACTCTGAGCTAACGTCTGTTGCCAATCTTCCTTTTTTTTTTTTCCGTCCCCAAAGCCCCAGTACATAGTTGTGTATTTTAGTTGTAAGTCCTTCCAGTGCTTCTATGTGACCCACCGCCACAGCATGGCTACTGATGGATGAGTGGTATGGTTCCATGACCGGGAAACGAACCCAGGCCACCGAAGTGGAGTGTGCAGAAGTTTAACCCTTAGGCCATCAGGGCTGGCTCAGTATGCCAGCTCATTTCTTGATGCTAAGCATAGGTTAGATTTAGGATAGTCAGTGGTATTTTGTTTACATTTTTAAGCATTCACTCCACTGGCTATAAATGGGGTTGGGCAACACTGTTTCTACAATTCTTTCTGATTTGGAGACTTGGTGATTAAAGATGCATTTTTGTTGAAAGAATCTTGCTTTGCAGCAGCAGTATTAGTAAGCAACAATATTACAGGCATGCCATGTTGGGAAAAGGGTGCTTTGAATATACTTAACCTCTGACGGGTGGTCTTCTATGTTGCTCACAGGAGCCGAGGTCCAAGGAAGGCAGTGACTACTTTGAGAGCCGCTCAGATGGACTGAATGTGGGCATGCAGGGGCCTTCCCAGGCATCTTTGCTGTGGTCAGGGGGCTCGGCTCAGATCCTGTCCCAGAGAAGTGAATCTGCTCACACGATTGGCAGCGATCCCCTCCAACAGAACATTTACGAGAATTTCATGCGAGAGTTGGAAATGAGCAGGACCAACACGGAGAACATAGAAACGTCGACAGAAACGGCCGAGTCCAGCAGCGAGTCCCTCAGCTCTTTGGAGCAACTGGATCTGCTCTTTGAGAAGGAACAGGGGGTGGTCCGGAAAGCCGGGTGGCTCTTCTTCAAACCCCTTGTCACTTTGCAGAAGGAAAGGAAACTCGAGCTGGTGGCTCGGAGGAAGTGGAAGCAGTACTGGGTAACACTTAAAGGTAAGTGCATTATCGACATGCGGAGGGCCACTGGGAATCATCTCTCCAGCTGTCCTCTTTCCTAGGAAACGCCGGTGAGTCCAGTGCCAATTCGAGTTAATGTGAAGGGATTTGATACAGAATCTTCTGGTGTGCTTTACTACAAGTACTTTCTCACACCTGTGTAATATGGCTTACGTAATAGTCATCTATATTATTTATTCTAATAAATAGTGATTGACTTTAAGAGTTATTACTTATTATTTTATGGGTATTTCTGTACCATTCTTTAATACTCAAAAACCCCAAATAAGTAACCGAATGTAGTTTAGTTATTTGGAACGTAAATCTTGAATTTCATATTCTGCACACGTTCAGAACTCCAAAGAGGTATCCTTCCCAGCTTGTGCAACTAAGAATTTCATCTGGACTATTTTCGTTTGTGTGACCCCACCTTTATGAACCGAGAGTCTATTATTACCATCACGAACCAATGCTTTTCTTTTTTTTAACGTAAAGGAAAGAGGGGTAAGGATTTGTTTTGTTAAGATGATAAAAGTTGCTCAGAAGCATCACCACTTAAAGATTATAATTGCCTTGCTCATTGAGGATGTATACATTTGAAGGAATCTAAATGTCCTGTGAGGAAGAGCGAGGCTCTAAGTCAAAACAGTGTTGATTTATACGGATCTAAAGATGATTTATACAAATGGAAAAAGGAAGAGCAGCCTCACGGCCTCCGGCATTTTTGCACAACTGTCCTGTGACTCTTTGTCAGAGGAACTGAGTGTCTCGTTCAAAGTCAAACCTCATTATCGACGACACCCTTCCTTATCACGGGAGAAAGCAGAACTGGGAATCACATCTGCAGATAGTACATGTGAAAGGCCCAGAGCCCTCTGCTCTGGCTCCTTTCTAGCCTTCTTTTGCACCCTATAGAGAAATTGTGAGCCCCTCCCGTTCCCCTCTCCACCAGCCTTGGGGAGCTGGCCCATCTGGGACAGGTGCACCTGCGAAGGCATTTCATAAGTAACATCTTTCCCTAGCAAACTGGAGGATTTGTAAAACCCATTACCCAGCATCCCACGCATATTGTAATCTTCTTTTCCCACTCTGGATTTGGATCCTGTGGTATGTCATGGCTGAGGAGGGCAAAGAGCTGACCTAGTTATGGCATCCTGGAGGGGCAGGTTCTTATGCTAAATGATGGAAGAGATCTGGAAAGTTGAAATGATGGGTTGAATCTAGGAAGACAAAATTTTGAAGGGGTAAGTTATGCTTTAAAGTTTAATAATCAAATAGCTACCCAAGTGCAGGACAGAGAGATGTGGCTGCAGAGTATTGCAAGTAAAGAAGATTTGGGGGTTTGCTTTGCAGGCCGTTCAGAATGAGTTTCCAATGTGATGAGGCTGAAATAAAAGTAAACTTGATTTAAAAAAGAGAACAGGATCTTTGGCTACATCACTGGAGATGTCATGTCATCTGCAGCTACAGTGGTCTCTCCGTCCTTTGCCCCGGTCAGAGTTGGCCCTTTCTCTCTTTGGGAACACGATATTGCAGGAGACTTATTCGTAAACAAGAAAATGTTTCTCAAAATGTTCTGCCTGAAGTATCTCTTAACTGGGGAGGAGAGTGAAAATGTCCCCTCAGGGGAGCGAGCCTCTGGAACTGTTAATGAATCACAGTCTGAAGCTGCCTCCTCCTTGCATGATATTTAGAATGGGCGCACTGTACTCCATAATGTGTCATGTATCTTTTTTTTTAACCTAAAATTTGCTTGTTAAAATTGATGCTTTGGGAAGTTGTTCTCTGCCTGTCTTATGGCTTTGAAAACCCCCAGTGTATACCCCATGGTGCTGGGGGGGCTGGTGATGGTGTATATGTGTGTGTTTGCGTGTCCATATCCTACTTTGAGAAGCAGGGCCATAGGACATCCAAAGGGATATAGAGCCATGCATCTGGAGGATGGCCTAGGATCTAGGAATATTTAGCCTGGAGAAAATGAGAACGGGGTAAAAGTAAGCAACAGTCTTGTAGAAGAGAGTCGGAATTTATTTTGGTTCTCTAGAGGTTAGGATGGAACTAATAGATGGAAGACAAGCTGATTCTGGATTAATGTAAAAAACAACAGCAACCAGAGCCATGGGGCAAGTGGAAAGACACTGCCGTCCTGAGTTCCCTGCCACTGAAGACATTTGCGCGGGGCTGGGATGGTCCTGAGTTATCTTTGACGACTGCAAGATCTAGTCCTGCCTGTGTCCTGCTGTCTCGGTGCTCGCTTGTGAAACACTTCAAGACCCATGGAGAAAGGGCGCTTTCTAAGTGTAAATCTTATCAAGCACGCATTCCTTCGTTTCCTTTGCAGCCAAGGAAAGGCACGCGATAAAGTTGTTTTTTCCCAGCGTAACCTTTTCCATGTGGTGTTCCACACTTCTTTCCTCTGGGAATTCAGTATATTGAGTTCAGCTTTCTTGGCTTAGAATCCAAATTGTAATGTTTGGACATAACTATTTGGTTTAATCTCAGTTGAAAACATGTATGTGTATATATACATGCATATACATTTAAGCAGAATTTTAAAATTATCCTTGAAGCGTCTATGTAAATAAATTGGAAACAGTGTTCTGGAGAGAGCAGCTCTTAGCAAACCATCTGTTACATACCTGCATCCAATGGACAGGTATGCTAAGGGTACAAATGTTTTTTAGGGCTGGGAGGATGTAATAAATTTTTAACAAAGGTAATTCTGCTTTCCATCTGTCTTTTCCAATGAGTGGATTTTCATGAGGTTCACAGAGAGCTTCCTGGGCAGAATGGTTGGTAAGATCATTAAAGACATCCTTCAGAATGCACAACAGATGACTGATGTCAGGAGAGGGGTTCAGAAAGTCATTTTAGGATGCTGGTGATTCTGCCCTGCAATAGCCCTGAGACAGGGAATAGAGTGGTGACTGTGGGTCAAGAAGGTGTCAGTGAAAAGGTGGATTTAAGGGAAGACCAAGACTAATTGTTCTCCTTCCCCTAGTGATATTTCTACTAATAGGGCCTCGTCTGTTCTTGTACTTCCACTGCTGTTGCAATCTGTGATCTCTCTCTGCTACCGTGGCAAGAACTTCCGCTGTAAACCCTCCAGGCTGATGCCAGCTTTTGGCAGGAACTGGACAGGGCTGATGGCCACCACACTTAGGGGGCAAGAGTGCAGCCCCTTTCCATCCGCCTCTGTGCCCCAGCATTAGAGACACACATTAACTTACCCTTGATGTAACAGATTTACAATTGATTTCCTGTTCTTTAAATTTGATAGTAACAAAATTCTGCACATTGTTTTACATCCTGGCCTGGCTCTAAAATGAAATGTCCTGTTTCGGTTTCATGCTTCCACGGTAGAGCTGCAGTCTGTCGTAGATGGAGTGTTAGGTTTGGCAACATCTTGACATCTGTCCAAGGTTGTGTTCATTTCCTCTAGATGAAATAATTCAAACCGTGGCTGCGGGGAGCACCATGTTAGGGAAACAGGGAAGTCAACGTTAACCCCTTGGAAAGAATTTGGATTTGGGAGCTGGCGTCTCTCTGTCACCTTTTCCCTGGTCCTCGGGTCCCCAGGTCGTGATATGTTGCATATGCGGCAGTAATGTCAGACAGGCCTTTCCCGATGGAAAGGTGGGGATGTTGTTTCTAAGCGCATCAGTTGCTGGAAAAAGAGATTGGCTCGGTCCTGCAGGAGCAGCTCTGGCCATACACCTCTTGCTACTTTCCCTTGTTCTAAGAACCTCTCTCAGCCTTTGGATGAGTTTTGTTTGCAGGTGGAGAGATTGCTCAGTGCTTCTTAAAGTCATAAAGTACCATGGAAGGAGAGAGTGCTGTCCTGGTGATGCTGTTTCTGAGGGCTCAGCTGGGGCATCGTTTCCTCCCAGCTTCTGTGCTGTGCTGAGTTCTGAGTTCCATCATATAAACTTGTTTGTTCCTGTGAAGATTTGTTTTTAAAGGAAGAAGTGAAACTGGCCAGAGTGTAATCGTTTTTAAAACATTTAAACTTTTATGAATGGGGACTCATAACATAGTGGGGTAAAACAGTCAGGAGGTGGACTTCATTCATTTATAATGCAGGCGAAAGCCAGTTGGTGCTCCTTGACTGTCCGTGTAAACGGTTTTTGCAAAGCACGGGGGTGGTGACCACATCATTCATGTTTGTATGCCAGAACTTGGCACACGAGAAGTGCTCAAAAATGTTTATTGGAGGAAGGTTTCAAGAGAAATTCAACGAGAGGACATATCTGTGAGCACTTTAGAATTTGCTTAAAAATTTCCTCTAATGATTATAAGGCATTCCTGTCTAATTATCAAAGCAGACCCTTAATAACGTCTACCTACAATACTTTGTTAGCTTATTAGAGGAAGCTGTGTCCTTGTCAGCATAAGTAGCAGCATTTTTAGAGTAAACTCAGGGATATTTAGTTTCATTTTTCTCTCTTAATCTCCATGAATAAGATTACAGTAATATTTCCCATCACTGTGAGATACCAGAATTTCCTTTTGTATTAAATAGTTGTCTCATTTGGCATTTTTTTTTTTTTAATATATATTCCTTACCTTCTCATTCCTTTCCTAGATCCTCAGGATGTGTGACAGGGACTTTATTTTGCTTCTCTCTTCCCAGGATGCACCCTGCTCTTTTATGAGACCTACGGGAAGAATTCCACAGACCAGAGTAGCACCCCTCGGTGCGCCCTGTTTGCAGAAGACAGCATTGTGCAGTCTGTCCCAGAACATCCCAAGAAGGAAAATGTGTTCTGTCTCAGCAACTCCTTTGGAGATGTCTACCTTTTCCAGGTACTTCCGAGCTTTCTAAACGTAGGGTTGACGGGATGGCTTGTGACCTGTTAGGATGAGAAGGAACAGAATTAAGAGGTACAACTTAGCAGTGAAATACAGTCAAAGCTTAGTGAGGCTTTGGTTTGGGGCATAAGCAAGAGAGTTGGCAGGTGCCGTGGGGCCGGTGCAAATCCAGTCATTCATACAGCATGCATTTCTCGGTTGCCCACGAAGGGCCAGGCTGTGGCCCATGGGATGCTCTTCAGGATGTGAAGAGAGAAAAGTCACGATCCCTGTCCTGGAGCAGCTCATGATCTAGTAAGTGCTAGGCCTGAAATTCCTGGAGTGGAGGCTTTTCTAATGAAGCCTAGAGAATATGGACAGGAGAGGTTTAGATTCTTCCCACGAGTCCCAGAGGAAGTGAAAAAAGAAGCTTTTCAGGAAAACCCTCATTGACAAATGCCGTAAGGTCTCATTTCCCCTGCAAGTGATCTTAGGATTCAGGTTATCTGGTTAAGATTCAGTTTATCTACTGTTACAATTCTTAGCAACTTTCTAGCAAATGAGAAGTCACAGAGCATGCTGGTGCCCAGCCGCTGGTGTTGGGGTCAGGCTTAGGCACCGTAGTTGAGTACATCTATCACCGTGGAGCACTTACTGAACTTCTCTGAGCTTCGGACCTTTCATCCAGTGCAACAATAACAGCTCTAGGATTGCTTTGAGGGCAAATAATATAATGTGCATGTGTCAAGTGCTGAAGAAATTCTGGCTATTATTGTTATTATTAATTAACTCAAAAGAAGTGGGGGTGATTGCCAGCAAGTGGAGTGTGCTTCTGAAATGCCTCCCATTCCAAACCCAGTACTGCGTGTAGACACAGTATGGGCTGTAGATTATAACCAGCCAGAAGGTTCATGGAAAATCTCATAGGTCCTGGGTTCAAGTCTTGGATAAAGTTGGTACTGGATGGCTCAGGAAACCTGCAGAACAACATAGTGTTCTCTTGCTGACTTTGGGAATCTAGAATTCTCTGAAGTGTTCCCTGTGACAGGATTTCCTGGCACCAGTACCGGGTAAACTCATGGGCCTCTAGTCTTATTGCTGTCCCCAAACTGACGTGACTTATAAGAGTCAGAGCCTGAGATTTGATTTTCCTTCTCTTAACAGAAAAATTGCTTAAACCTTCCGTGATGCTGGCAAAATAATGAATTGATGTTAATGTGAATTATAGGGCAGGTAAATACATTGGATTAAATCTGCACGGACTTCTTAGGGGCAAGTGTGAAATGAACATTTCATTTTGTGATTCCGGCAAAATACCCTTAGTTTTAAGAAATTTTCACGGTGGGTCCTGTTGTATGATCCCAGAGGTCATTGGAGGATCAACCATGTGGTTTGAATGTGTGTGGTTACTTCTGGACATCAGGAAACTGAAAGTGCTTCTCAGCCTGCTTAGATTTGTACATCTTTGCCCATTCTACTTTATTCAAACTTTATTGTTTCTAAAATAAAATATTTTTCTCATATGAAAATTGTGTATAGTCATTGTGTTGGAAGGTATTGAAGAGTAAAAAAAGAAAAACCACTATCCATATTCCCAATATTTAAAGACAATTATTTTAATATTGTACATTTCCCCCATATATATATATATTTCCCCCATATATATATATATAATATATATATTAAATATATATATATTTATTTAATATTGTACATTTCCCCCATATATATATATATATATATATATATATATTTTTTTTTTTTTTTTTTTTGTGAGGAAGATTGGCCCTGAGCTATACTCTGTGCCAGTCTTCCTCTATTTTGCATGTGGGACGCCACCACAGCATGGCTTGATGAGTGGTGCATAGGTCCACACCTGGGATCCAAACCCACAAACCCTGAGCTGCCAAAGCGGAGCACCTGAACTTAACCGCTACCCCACCGTGCTGGCACCCCCCCCCAATATTTTTTGTTGGTATTTTTCATAGTTGCACCTATTACCATAGATGAAATTTCGTATCCAGTTTTCAAAATTTAACATTTTAGCTCTAGTATTTTCTCACTCTGTTAAAATTATAAAGATAAGCCACTTTTTAAAGAGTGGCATAATGTAATACCGAGTGGCTATACCCTGGTTTTCTTATTATTCTCTTGTTGCTGGCTTATAGCTTGACTCTAGTTTGTCTTCCCATCGTATCTGGGGCTATGTGATTATTTCTGCTCTGGTCTCCGTATTCTTGCAGACCCTCTGGAGTCAAGTGGTCGTGTATGTTTTCAAAATTAAACAGTTTTTATAAAGTGAAGGTACTTCTTGGGTTTTACACTTCAAAGCCCAGCCTGACACTTTGGAGATCACTTTTGTGGGAAAACAATTCCAAATAGGTTTTTTTCCCCTGTATTTAGGCCACTAGTCAGACAGATCTGGAAAATTGGGTCACTGCTATACATTCGGCGTGTGCATCCCTTTTCGCGAAGAAGCGTGGGAAAGAGGACACCGTCCGGCTACTGAAGAACCAGACCAAAAACCTCGTTCAGAAGATAGATATGGACAGCAAAATGAAAAAGATGGCAGAGTTACAGCTGTCCGTGGTGAGCGACCCCAAGAACAGGAAGGCCATAGAAAACCAGGTATTATTTATGCGAGTATTTTCTTCTATTGTTCATGTTATTCACAGCAAAAGTCTGAGTTTGGATGCAAACTCAGATGGTGGTGATGCTTCTTACACCTCTGGGGAAAGTAATTCCTGTGGCTTCTCATTTCAAGTACTTATGGCTGCACTTTTGTGACATTGGTGATGTGATCTGCTTTATAACCTTTGATGGCTGTATAGATAGATAGATAGATAGATGATAAATAGATAGATAGATGGATAGATAGATGATAGATAGATAGATAGATGGTACATAGATAGATGATAGATAGATAGACAGACAGATAGATAAAGATAGATAGATATGGTTGTATAAGAACATTTTGTGGCCAAATATTTTTTCCTGATAGTAGTTTCTTCTTGCCTAGCTGATTCTCTCATATATTGTCACTTTCAGAACAAAATCTATATAATAAAATCACTAGAAGATTGGACAGGTAAGATTCTAATACAAAGGATGGCTTTAGGAAGAGTGCTTTGGTATAACACAGCTATTCCCGTGTCTGTGGATTCCAAAAAACCAGGGTTTTTTTCTGTTTATAACAGATAAGGTGCTAAGGAAAATTCTTTCTCAGGTATAGTTCCAAATTCATATAATAGTTAAATAGTGAGTTTCTATGCTGTTTGCATTTTAGAAGAGAAGCAGCTTTTTAAATATTTATTTTCCTTTGCTCAGACAACCTAAATACTTAGACAAATATCAGTGAAATTTCTAGCATCCTTCTCTTCATAAATGTACACCAGAGTGCGTAATTTTCTATAATTCTATAGAAACTTAAAGATAGTATCTTACACTCCTGAATTGAACTGTTCCTCAAACAGAATATGCCATTTATTTAAAGAGTATCTGCTAGCAAATGATGAGCTACAAAATAGTTTTAACAAGGGACTGCAAAGGAAGAAGAAACTGCCAAGGACAGTGTAGGGAGGTGGAAGGGCGTTTGAGAGTTTGACAAGAACACAGCTGCTGGGAGAAGTGCGGCCACCAGAACTTCAGCTTGCACTCTCTCTGCCCTCTGCTTCTTCCCATTGAGAAGCGGCGCCCTGCTCACATCAGGTCCTGATCTCCCACTTTCTGTCTGTGTGGCGTGTCGGGATGTGATGCTTTGTCAAGGTTACATGACAAATCAAAAGCTTGAGGAGGAGGAGAAATGGTTACCCCATGTTTTCTCTGTACCACGCCTCACCTGTGGTCCTGAATTTCCAGGATCCAATAGCCACGATGGTACATCTGTCATCCGAGGTCCAACTGGTGGATTCAAGTGTCTTACAGTGTTCGAGGCACCCCAGTCAAAACTCTCATTCTGATTGTAGTGGGAAAAAGTATGATTTTGACTTTTATTGGCTTTCTAAAATTTGGCTTTGCAGCCATACTTTAATCCTCTGGAAGGGATGCCCAACTTGGAGTTGTCAGATCCTAAACATTATCAAATGTTTAGGTCCAGGCAGAGAAAAGGGAAATTTGGCAACATTAAGAAGCTCCTAGCCCGTCTCTTTTTGCCTCCCCCTTTTTCTCTTTATGGCCACAAGAAGTACAAGCAAACATTTTTTTTGAAAATTTTTCATTAAGTGTAATTTTACTTCCTTGTCCATAGTTGGTAAATGCTTAATTTATGATGTCACAATTGGTGCCATTCTCTGCTTGGGAGAGGGGAATTACTTTCACATAAACGCCCACACAAATCCAAGGGTCTAGGGTGGTCGAGTGGCCTGAAGAGAAGCTCTTTTAAAGAATTAGGGTAATTATTACTTGTGGCCCATCATACCTTCTTTGACAGAATCATTACAGCAGTTATTTTAAGCGTGCCATCCTAATACTGCTAATTTTCACTTCAGTTCTCCCCTCCCCCACCCCCTTGCCCTCACCCCTTCTCCTAACTCTGCCTCCCTCCATGCACACACTCACCTTCTCATATTACGCTTGTGAATTTCTGGTAAGAAACAATTTGGATTGACCTTAGAAATTCCACCTGAAAATATTCTCCTCACCATGTTCTTTAGTCATGTTTTCCCAGAGGGCTTTGCAGTAGGTAACGTGAATTGCATTTCCCGTGCCCACCATCCTTAACTCATTTGCCAGATGGTCGTAAAGAGAGCTATTTGCTCTTTACTTGCAGACACAAAGTGTATGAAACGTTCAGGAGGGAAACAGGCACATGCTTAGAATTACTTTTATGACATGGCCTTTGTCTAGAGAATGTTACGCGAGGCTACAAAAGGCAGAGGTATTTACAAATCACGACCAATAAGAACATGATCTTCCAAACAGCCCATAAGTGTAGAGTGGTTTTCTCGAAACTACCTTTTAAAAACTTCTTTAAAAGAGCAGTGCTTTATCCACTTACCATTTAAGAATCTCACATTCACTATATTTTATTTTACAGAAAAGAAAATATTTATTTTATTTATGTAGCGCTTTCCCCCAGAGACCCCAAGAACCTAGGATATAGTCATTTATACTCAATAATAGCTGAATTTACAGTGAACATTACATCATGCAAGATAAAGTCTCTGGAACAGGTTTTCTTTGAAGTACTTGGATGGAGAAGATCGTTGGCAATGGCTTTGCCATATAAAAAGACTCTACCACAATAATAGTGGCCGACCTTCATACTGTGGTGTGATGACATGCTTTGCTTAAGAACGATCATCATCTGGTCTTGTCCTAGGGCCTTTCGGGGATTCTGTGGGGCAGGATGATGCAACTTTCATTTGGGCATATCCAATGTGGAGCAGACCCTGCTGCCAGTCCATGTGTTGGACTCCTTTTGAAGTTCTGAGGGAGGAAGAGCTGTAAATTAAGTCCACTTAGTACTTTATTTGCCTTTTTGTTTATTATTTTAAACAAGTAAATGGGGACAATACCTTACCACCCTGAGGCCGTCTTGGCCTCCTAGATGGCTTACCCCCCACCCCATCCTGACTTGTTCTGTGTGTTTGTCACTTCCTGGGATTAATTAGGCCAGAGAAGGAGGAGGTGGTGAGGATGGCAGAGATGATACAGTGGGAGGAGCCAACGCTCCGTGGGTGGGCTTGGGACTGCTCCAGGTTTTGTGAACTGTGGGCTTCATTTTAGATATTTACTTAAAGCTTTAAAATCGTAAAGCGATGGATTGAATTTAGACAATTAAAAACTGTGGTGAAGGGAACAAACGGAACAAAGACTTGGGGAGAATATGATATGGGGTGTGTGTGGGGGAACAGTTTGTGGAATGAAGCATTGAAGAGTAGAGTATTTGTGAAGGGGGTTTGAGGGAGACAAGGCCAGATTATGGAGGTGCTGGGCCAAGACCTGGGCTTTATCCAGCAGGCAATGGGAAGATGGTGGAAGTATTTTGGGCAGCAGATCAACATTCACTTGAGTTCAGTGGGCGTTTACTAAGTGCATACTCTGGGCCAGGCAAGTGTGCACAGACTGGGGATTCAAAGACGATGCTGTCTTTGCTCTCAGTCTAGCAGGTCACAGACAGTTGAGCATATAATTTCAACATAATATAATAAATTCAGAGCAAATGATGTTCTAGAGTGTTGTGGAAGACTCTCAGGAAGTTGAGCCTCGTGTGGAGTCATCACGGAAGACTTCCTGGAGGAGGGACGCCTGAATTGCTTCTTGAAAAATGAGGAGGAGTTAATCAGGAGAGGGATGGAGAAGGATGTGAGCAATGGCAGAACGCTCTGAAGTGATGCACTGGGCCCTGGCAGTTTGATTTTTCAGGCACACGATGGGCAGGTGGTGAGAGATGGAGGGGTCGGTAGGACTGTCTTCTCTCTTCCTTGTACATCTGCAGAAGCTGCCAGTTTTGCCCTTCCTCAGATGCATCTGCTGTACAAGGCTGGGGTGGTTTGTATCTAAAAAGCAAATCTGATCACATGATTACCTGGTTTAAAATTCTTTAGCGGCTCCCCACTGCTTTCAAGATAAAGTCCTGGTGTGCTCTACCCACCTTCCCCTTTATCTAGCCGAAACTTCCTGTAGGTTCCACTGCCCACCTAGGCCATGCACTCATCTCTTCTCAGTCCTATCAGGCTCCCCCCCAATCTGTGATGAAGAGTTTAGGGGTTACTTCCTTCAAGGAGCTGCCCTTGACTCCCCTCCACTAACTCCATCAGGGACTCCCACTATCCTCCCGTAATTCTCAGGGTCTCTCTTTACCACTGCTCTCATTGTTTTGTCATTATCTCCTCGTGTATAAGGTTGCTCCTAGCATGAAGAGCTCCTAAAGGATCCCTCACTTTTCCATATCTGTATCGCTGGTACTTTGCTCGAGTTAGTGAGTGAATGCACCCATGTCCCCTTTCCTCTTTCCTGGGGCACACTGGCTTCCTTTATGTGTCAGTCCCCAGCCCAGCTCCTCATCATCTCTTGGCTTCTTTCCCTCAGGCTTCCCTCCTTCATTCCCCAGCTAACATATCCTCTCTCTCCATCCTCAGGGACCCCTAGTTTATTTATCAGGGCTCCTATCTCAGGCCATGATTATATATAATTTCACAGTAACTCCATGTGGTCCAATTGTATGTGCCACCCATTTGATGGATGAGTGAATAGACCTCAGAGAGGTGAAGTAAATCTCTAAGGTCACCCAGCTGGGAAGTGGCAGAGCTGGGATTTGAACACCAGTCTGCACTCCTCTACTGCCTCTCAATAGGACGTTTGTGAATCAGATTGCGCTTCGCTTGCTAATTAACCACATAATGAATGGCTTTGTATAAAATAGAAATTAATCCTTAATTTACTTGTTTTCATAACTTGGATTTTTCAGCTCAGTTTGATGGAAAGTGTATTTATCATAAAATGGAGTGAATTTTATGGCAAGTGAATTATATCTCAAAGGAAAAAAGAAAACAGAACTGATTCTCTAAACCTTAGCTGGTTCTAACTACTGGTTAACTTCAGTGTAACCTGTGTTTCTAGATGGGTTCTTCTGAGAAGGTAGGTTTTAGTGCTTGGAAAATACTGCATGGGAGTTTTCAACTTATTCCACCAAAAAGGAAAAAGTAATTATGTTTTAGGACCAACCTAGTAATGGACAAGTGACCAAGTACTGTGATTAAATGACTAAATGGTAGAAAATGTTTGTCTAGGACTGTTGGGTGTGGCAGGAATGTGCTTGTCATCTTTTTAATGTATCACTTATTCATCCGTTATTTTTAGCATTAGGTTTCATCTCCTCCCCCTCCCACTTCTCCAAAGCAGACCATAACCTTTCTGAGCTCATTAAATGAATATAGCTATTTTAGGAATAAAGAGGAAACTTTTGCAATGCATTTGTGTGAGTGCTTAAAAATGGGAGTTTTCTTCCTTAATTTTGTTAATAACTTTTCCTTTTACAATGAAAGATAGTGAAAACCTCCTTAGAGTGAGCCTTTTTCATCCATATAGTTTTTATGCTTTGTGCACAGACATTAAAGGAAAGGAAAGCTCAATGTACATAGAAGTTGAGTTTTTCTTTTCTTGTCCTGATATTTATCATAAAAAATAAAGAAGTGTCTAGGGACAATTATCAGTATTTAGGGAATTTAGAAAAAAGGGGAAAAAAACAGTCTTGGTTTAAAGGAATTGATTTGGGGCATTTTAGTCTTTGATAATGTTAGAGAAAATCTCCAGAAATTCCCTGTTAAATGTGATGTCAGATAATATTATTTTAGTGAAAATGATGATGGTGATTGAAATTTACTGAGGTGGCATATGTAATAGCTACAAAACTGCCTTCTATTTCTCCATTTATATTTTTAAAAATGTATCTCTGTCTCCTCCTTTATCTCATCTTTTGAGGGATAATTATAAAATTTATTTTTCTTTTTAGTTACCATTACTTTAAATTTGGGCTGAGCTTGCACGTTGAGGCTGGTAGGAAACTGAAATGCAAAATGTTCAATACGAATAGGGTGCCTAAGTGAGAGTGTAGATTGTCTTACATCCTTCTGTGTAGAACACCTGGGGATTTTTGGGGAGAAATAAAGTTGACAATTAGATGAAAAATTAAATGAAAGGGGCCAGCCGGGTGGCGCAGCGGTTTGGTTTGCGCTTGGCAGCCCAGGGTTCGCAAGTTCGGATCCCGGACGCCCGCTGACACACTGCTTGTCAGCCATGCTGTGGTGGCGTCCCATATAAAGTGGAGGAAGATGGGCACGATGTTAGCCCAGGGCCAGTCTTCCTCAGCAAAAAGGGGAGGATTGGCAACGGATGTTAGCTCAGGGCTGGTCTTCCTCACTGGGGAAAAAAAAAAGAAAAGAAAATGTAAATGAAAGTTGCTGAGTGGTTCTTGGATCGTGCACAGATGTCTTCCTTATGGGCGAGAAGACCTGGGATTCGGGGCTATATTGTAGATTCATGATAGAAGCTTGTCCCCCACATATTGTTCACATCAGGGTCCGCTTTGGGCCTTTGCTGGTCTGGAAGGGCTTGCTTACTATGTGACCCTGGTCAAGTCACTTCCCTTCCGGGCTCAGCCTCCTCTGCTGAGAAATGAAGGTGTGGTAATGCTAATTCCCTTGCAAGTTTATTGCACGTGTTGACAGACTTTCTCAATATTACAAGTTCTGTTTTGAGCTTGTGGGTCTGGCCTTTCTACTTCCCTCTTCCCTCCAAGTAACCCAAGCATCTGAGTCCATGTCCTCAGCATACTTTGACCTACATATTCTCCCAAGTCCTTGTCTACAACTTTGGTGAGTCTGTGAAAAGAAAAATCAAATATTTCACTGTTCCTCATTCATCCACAAATCCTCATTTAACCTCTATGACTGATTCTCTCTATAAAGCACCATGACTTTAAAAACAAGATAAATATTGTCTTTAAATAGGGAATAGTGTGTGACTAATAATTTACTCTGCCACAGAGATTTATGGGGATAAAAGCTGTATTTATCAGGGTTCTCCTGAGAAACAGAACAAATAGGATGTGTGGAAAAATATATATAAAGTGATTTATTATAAGGAATTGGCTCATGTGATTGGGGAGGTGGGCAAGTCCCAAGATCTGAAGAGTGAGTCAGCAAGCTGGAGACCCAGGAGAGCTGGGTTATGGTTCCCATTTGAAGACTGGCAGGCTCAAGACCTAGGATGAGTCAATATTTCAGTTCAAGTCCAAAGGCAGGAAAAAAGCCGATATTCCAATTTGAAGGCCATCAGGCAGGAGGAATTCTCCCTTACTTGGGGGAGGTCAGCCTTTCTGTTCTGTCCAGGACTTCAACTGATTGGATAAGGCCGACCCACAATTAGGGAGAGCAATCTGCTTTACTCGGTCTACCCACTTAAATGTTAATCCCATCCCAAAGCACCCTGATAGAAACACCCAGAATAATGTTTGACCACATATCAGGGCACCCCGGGGCCCAGTCAAGTTGATACGTAGAATTAACCATCACAAAGACTCAGTCAGGTTAAGGATAAGAGTTTTGTTGAAACAGAGAAGTCATAAAGTCCCTTCTCATTTGCATTTTCTACTAAATTAAATTTGAAAATTACCTCTACAATGGACAATATTGCTTGAGATACTAGTTCTTTTGAAAGGTAATCACATATATTAGCCAACTTCTTGGTCTTTGTGAGATCTGCTTTGGGCTGTTGGGGTCTCCCAGCCCCCTTTTCCCTCCAACAAACCTAAGCCTCGGAATCCATGTTTTTCCTATGAATTCACCCGCATTTTGTCCCAAGTTTTGGGTGGAGAGCTCTAGGTGTGTTGAAGATTATCAAAGTGTTTCTGACAAAATTTTAAGATTCCCTTTGTATCACTTAGGGTGGAACTGCCTTCACCTTCTATGGTGCTTTGATGTGTAGTCACATGAATATGTTGTCTTTAAAAATACTTTGTAAACTGCAGAATTAGTGAAAATATTAGAGATTGTCATCTTCCCTGATTGATGGTGATTGGCATAGACCTAGATTTTATTTTAGTTTAGTTTTTGTTTTTGTAATGCGTCATGGATGGCACGGGCTTCTTTATCTTCCAGTATCCAATGACTCATTGCCGTTCTTCCCTCTCATGCCTCCACCCCTAACAGAACCCCTAAAAGTATCTCATAAACTGTTTCACATGGAGGTATAAATGAGGGATAAGCTTTAATACACTATTTAATCTAGAAATTTCTACGTATTATTAGAAGACAAAAGAATGCATCTATAATTGTGGATTTTCAGGAATCAGCTAGAGAAGTTTTTTTTTTTTTTTTTGGTGAGGAAGATTGGCTCTGAGCTAACATCTGTGCTCATCTTCCTCTATTTTGTATGTGGGCCGCTGTCATGGCATGGCTTGATGAGCTATGCGTCGGTCCATGCCCGAGATTCAAACCTGTGAACCCTGGGCTGCCAAAGTGGAGTGTGCGAACTTAACCACTATGCCACCAGGCCGGCCCCTAGAGAAGATATTTGTGAGAGCAAACTGGGAATATAGTTTTCGCTGTGCTTATAGCTTCCAATAGATGTCAGTTTATGGCTATATAATACCCATCCATTACTTCTGCAATCGAGAAGTCTCTAATATGCCAAGACCAAGGAGAGATTTGCAGTTTCAATTTGAACTGTCTTGTTAGTCTAGGTAGCTTCATTTTTAAGAGGTCATTCTGGTATTCATTCAAGGCTGACACAAGTAGGATATTATATGACTAATAAGGATGTACAGTGACCTTCCTAAGAAATAGATACGAGAACTTGGAGGGGATCCGGGGAATACCCAGAATTTGTACTGCTTTCCTCTAGGGAGAGACTGAAGGGAGCAGAATGTTAAATGTCGGAGATCCTTCAAATTACCATTTATCCAGGATCAAGATTTGACCAGGAAGGTTTACTGTGAAAGGGTAGATCTGCTTGGGTGCTAAACATGGTGAAACTAGAGATGTTGCAAATGAAATGACACAAAGATTGTACCGAATCTGTATTACAAACCTTCACTGCAGACTTTCTCTTGAATTTTGAGATTGTTCTCAACACCATTGGAAGCCCAGCTTTCTGTTCTGCTCCTGAATCCCTGTGTTGGCAAGTTACTAGAGACTGTCTTCACTTATTAGTTTATCTTTAAATGAAGGTAATACTCACACATAACACGTTTTGACATCCTTGGAAGAAAGGAGAGTGGCCCCCAGAGTTAGACTGTATTTCTTTACCAACTCATTTTAAAGATATGCATAGGAATTTCTGTTGTGTAAATAATTACATATGCTTTAATTTTATTCAGCTGCAGACTTGGTGGTTATTCTCTAATATACTTAAAACGGGAGTAAAAGCTCTGTTTGTCCTTATCCCTGACGTCCATTTGCTTTTTATTATTTTGAGTCATTTGCTCAGAATATGTAGAAATGTTCAAGTCACTGCTTCCATTTCTCCAGCATCTGTGTGCAATTCAGTCAATCTGGCTCAGGGTCAGAGGCTGTGAATGTGAAGGAAATGTAACCAAGTGAAATAACTGACTTAGAATTGTGCATCCTGCCTTAAGTCAGCTTGATTTAAAGTGCAGGAGTTCTCCTAAGGTCACGCTGTTTTGCGGCGCTGTATTGGGACCACTGGCTTTGTTTCATTTCTGACCGTCCTGACGAAGCACAGTGCTGTCTGACCCAATGTGTTTGGGGGGAGGGACTGAGATGGGGCGAGCAGGGAAGGCTAATTTCAACCATGCAACACCAGAGGCAACAAATTTTTCTCTGAAGTTTGTGAAAGGGATCCCATTTTCGATGTGACCCATGAAAACTTCTCATTTTTGTTTAAACTACCTCTGTTCTTGCTTAAACAGATCCAGCAGTGGGAGCAGAACCTGGAGAAATTTCACATGGATCTCTTCAGGATGCGCTGCTATCTAGCCAGCTTACAAGGCGGGGAGCTGCCAAACCCCAAGAGCCTGCTTGCTGCCGCCAGCCGCCCCTCCAAGCTGGCCCTCGGCAGGTTGGGCATCTTGTCCGTTTCCTCTTTCCACGCTCTGGTAAGTTCCCGAGGAAGGCTGTTTCAGCAGCGCTTAGGGAGGACTGTGGATGCTCACCTTTCTCCAGTTGTTGCCTTGAGCTCTGCTGTGACTTAACCCAGTAACTGACCAGCACCACACAGGGACCAGGCACTGGGGACTGGAGGCTTGGAGGCATCCTGCTGTAGAGTCCTGGCTTCTCTGCCGGTTATTCTAGGAAAACAACTACTAGAAGACACTAATTCAATATTTGCGTCTGCATCTGTCTGTCTGTCCCACCTCATACAGTTGGGAAGGTGGAACCCTGAGGAATAGCAACAATGACGTGAAGATTAAAGACATTATCTGTGCTGCAGAGAGCCCCACAGGGTTTTCTGAAATGGCTCCTGTGTGGGTGGCTTCTGTGGATACTACTAGCGCAGCCTGGGGGGTCCGTTGGTTGTTTGGCTGACCCTGCTGTCCACCCTGGAGAGATCTGAACGTTGTAACTAGGCTTGTGTTATCCAGATAAGAGATGTCTAGATGGTGGATGGATTTCCGGTATGTCAGACATGCAGTAGCTTTTGGTGCTGGTCAGAACGCATTGACAACAAGCAGGGCTTGCTTCTGTTAGGGCCCCGGCTAATTCTTTCTATCACCCGAATAATATGCTTTAAGATTTTTTTAAACTGTGTTTTAAATTAGGTATGTTCTAGAGATGACTCTGCTCTCCGGAAAAGAACACTCTCACTGACCCAGGGAGGAAGAAGCAAGAAGGGCATATTTTCTTCATTAAAAGGGCTGGACACACTGGCAAGAAAAGGGAAGGAGAAAAGACCGTCTATAACTCAGGTGAGTTCTTCACCATGGGAGGGACAGCAGGCCTAGCAGGAAATCCTTGCTAGTCAGCAAATCATAGATGTGCATCATCCATTAAGAATGAAATAAAAGTTGGCTCAAAGGAGTGTGATCTTAGTATGGACTTTTTCCCCAAGTGAAAACACGCAAGTAGCTCAATCTCTTTTTGGCGTTCCCAAAGAGGTATTCACACCTTGCTCATATCTGTAGCACTTGGGAACACAAAAATAAGAATGATCAGAAAAGAATCCACACTTTTCATTGCCTTTAGAACTAACATTTATTTTTCCCATAGAGTTTATATTAAAATACACGTCCAAAGTTAATAATAGAGTAACAGCAACTAAATTCTATTGATGGTGCCAGACACTTGGCTCACTTAATCTTTATGACACAAAGCGGGCATTTTGTCATCACATTTTATAGATGAGGGGCCTGGGATCTGGAGGCGTTAGGTCACTTCCTGACCCCTGCTCGCCCAGCACCCGAGGGACAGGGCTGGGATTTGATCTGCTGGATACAGAGCTCTGTAACACTAGGCTATTGCTGCTGTTTATATTCCTAGAGGAAGGGTGGCTGGTTTAACATTTTATCAAGTAAAAATAGCCTGAGAACTTATTGTTGAAATGTGGTCCACATGCAGTGAATTGTTTTCAGAACATTTGAATACTTGTATCTGAAGTATTTCCCAATGCCGTTAATAAAGTAGATGATAATGAATTTTATGTTGCTGAATGGTATGTTTTAGGATTATTTTTTTCAAAGACTATTGAAAAGGTGAGTTATCACGTGATGATCTGATCATTTAAGTGAACAGGGAAAATGTTTGCGATTAAGTCCAAAGAAGTTCTCGTTTTTACTTTTAACAGGTTGCTATTATTCTGAATATGCCTTCAATATCATCTAGAAGAGAGGGTCACATTTTATGGAACTTTATTTTCTAATTTTATACGGATATTTATTTGATTGTGTTTAACAGTTTTGCGAATTAGGTGAATAATAGGGATAATATCAAGTTCTTTGACCTCTTTACAACCCTGGAACAATAAAGGTGGTGGGGAGTGGGTTGGTTGATTGAAGGACAACAGAGACATATGAAACCTCATTTATGTGGCCACTGATTTTGTATACTCACATTCAGTCGGAAAGAATGTCACTTTTTAAAATTGTGGTTCTACTTGTACTTGAATTGTGAAAAGTAGTCATTTGTTGGTTAAAAATGGAAATGTATTTCTTCTTCACAGATTGTAGTCAACTATAAACCATTGGCTGATGCTGGGCTTATATTTTTGAATTGAACTTCTATGAAGTATAAATAACGTCTTTGAGGCAAATTCTGATTTTCATCGAGACAGTCAATTCTATATAGTTAAATGATAATGATAAACAATTTGATGACTTGCTTGTTTTTCTTAAATGTTGACATTTAGCCAGTTAGATCTGAGCCTAATATGGTCTTTACCCTATCACGTGTGGTAAATATTCTTAATGTAAGATTTCTTGAGAAACAAAAGCATTTGGTTGAATATTTTTGTTTTAAAAAGATATGAAACTACTTATAATGTTGGCATTTATATAACTGAATGAAGTTGTGTAGCAGGTATCCATAAATGTTTAAATGGCTGATTCTTTAATGTTTGCTATTCTGCTATAAAATCTAGAAGATAAAAGTTGGAAAAAGTAAAGGAAATTATTTCTAGTTCCTCTACCCGTACACAACTGCTTTTAATATTTAACTATATTTCTTCCCAATATTTATTCTGTGCACATTTAAGAAATAGTTATAAGCTTGATTTTGGTGGCTTTGCCAACTCAACTTTGAGCTCTGTTCTGCTTCTTCAGAAATGTGTACTTCTCAGTTAAAAGCAACATCAAAAAGATCCAGGATGACTTGAATAATATATGATGATGTAGAAAAGTAAAATATGTAACCATATGGGAAGAAAAAAAGCACAACTTTTGCTTTCAAGTTAAAACTTTAAATGTGGTAGAGTAGTAAATGGTACAAACTGTCAAGTGAAGATCTTATAAAATGTTATAGAACTTCAATTTTTAAATACTGATAATGGGTAGCTGCTAATTGAACATTGCAGAGCCATTTCATTAGCCTTTTTCCCCCCTTCTCTATCAGATATTTGATTCAAGTGGCAGCCATGGATTTTCTGGAACTCAGCTACCTCAAAACTCCAATAACTCCACTGAGGTAAACTTTGCTGTAGATGGTGGCCATTTTGTTTTACATTGATGGCACAAATGATAAGTTAAGTGGGAATATTAGTTCAGAATCTTTACATGAATTGGTTGAAAATAAATTTAGAATTAGAACTCAAACGGTCCCTGATAGGTAAATAAGAGATATTCTTGGAATGCCAAGTATTTTTTTTTTTGTTTGTTTGTTTGTTTTTTTTTTTGTGGGGAAGACCAGCCCTGAGCTAACATCCGTCGCCAATCCTCCCCTTTTTGCTGAGGAAGACTGGCCCTGGGCTAACATCTGTGCCCATCTTCCTCTACTTTACATGGGACGCCGCCACGGCGTGGCTGACAGGCAGTGACGTCAGCGGGCGCCCGGGATCCGAACTCGCGAACCCCGGGCTGCCAAGCGCGGACTAAACCGCTGCGCCACCGGGCGGCCCCAAGAATGCCAAGTATTTTTGAAGGTATCTAAACTCATGATAACTCCATCTTAAAATTAGTGACATGACTGGACTCGAGTTAAAATAGCAACTTTCATTTATTCTTCCCTATTCCTCAGCAATGCTTACCCTCATTTGAGAGTTTGGTGAATCCAGAATTGTGTTTTCCTGTCAGGGTTGTCGGGGATCTTCACGCAGATAGCACATCCACGCTGTACATCCAGCCTTTGGTCTCCAAGTGCCCTCAGTGGAGCTGAGTACAGGGTCCCCTTCTAGTCTCCAGAATCACTTCTGACCGAATACATCCTCACAACTATTTCTGAATGGACTTCTAGAGGAGGGTGAAGATTGTCTGGTTGGGCTTATGCCTCTTCTCTGCGTCTTTTTCAAACCCATACCTTCCCTTTAAAGCTGTGTTTCATGTTACTGACCTATTTCTCCATCTTCTTCACCAAATCATTTTATCTTGGATTTTATGTCCAACCAACCTCTAAACTATTTATTGAGGTTGAAACCTGATTTTAATAGACTTGGACAAACTTTATGCTTTTGCAGAAGCAGATAGCATTATTTAATAAATTCATTGGGATAATTCAGTGAATTGGGAATGTAGTTTGAAAAAAATGAGGAATGGTGGAGCTAGACGTTGTGATGGGTCCTGGGGAGGTGTGTGAGGAACTTTTTGGTGATCCTAAAATATACCACATAGACAGCTACCTCTTCTGCCTTCAGGTGAGGTTGGCCCCAACTGTGGGCCCCCGAGCTGCTCAGTGGGCCATGGTTATTGTGGAAACTGCTCCCCGGGGCAGCTCTGTCTGAAGTGTCCTGAAGGTAGAAAACCCTGTTTCCCTTCACCTCCCATTCGCAGAGATCAGGGACTTTGAGAGGGCAGGTTATGAGACGGAATGGCTTGCTCTAGGAGACCATATTGCTCTTTTCTGTTCTCGGTGCTGTCCTTTTGCTAGATTTGACCAACCATGGGGCCACGAGGAAGCCAAATCCAAACCTTCCTTTTTGTAAATCATACTATCAAAATGGCGGACTTGTCATAATAAATAATTTCCATTCCCTGCCCCTTTAGTTCTGTACATACACAGAGCCTATTTCATAATCCAGATCAAATCGCACTGTCCTCCAGGGGTTTTGCTTGATTTGAGAAAAAACTCGTATCACCATCATTTGCTTGCTTCTGGCTACCTTTTACTGTTAGTAGTCCTACTAAGTATATGTGTCCTGTCTCCCAGGCAAGCTTATAATTAGGACCCTTGCTCTGCATAGTTTATGTATATCTTATGATTATATATATATTCTCAATCAATAGCACACTGTATTGTTAGTATTGCTTAATAAATTTGCCTATTAATTGTCTCTATTCGATGTAGACTTTTGATGGTTGAGAAGAACTGTTTGATCTGCAATAAAAACTCATAATTTTAAGGTTGAGTCTCTTCCAGCATTAAATAACAACTTAAGATTCTTACTTGGAAAGTTAAGAAATTGTATCATCAAAGCACTTTCTATTAACAGAACTTATGTTAGACTTTGAAAATAAATTTTGCCAAAATAGCCATTAATAGTCAGAATTAAGCTTAGTGCTTATTTAAATTGGGCTCAAATTACCAAATGATCTTCTTGTGACTTCATCAGCAAGTCCCATGGGTGCTGTAACCAGTGAAAGTATTATTGCACCTGGTTTTTAAAGCATATGTATTTAAACATTTATTCCTATTTATTTTAACTAAGCATTGCTTCTGGTAGAGGGACATTGAAGAAATTCTTTTGACTTATAGGGCTATTTTAATGTTGTATTTATCATTTCTGTACCGCAGTACTCAGATAACTAGCTTGAAATTGAGTTCCAGATAGAATTAAGGGTATTTGTATGTGTGTTTTTTTTTTTATCTCTGGGACTTAAAATTCTGCCTGTAGCTGGTTAAATAATTAATATTTTATTTCACTAGTTTTCCTTTGCTAATCATCCTTGGAGAGTATTTGTAACTTGCACAAACCATCTATTTGTATACAGTCAGTATAGGGTGCCATTAGCGTAACAAAGAAAGGCAGTCAGTCCTGAGTGTTGGGAGGGAGGGGTCACAGGCATTTTTAAATATTCCACTCTAATTGGTGCATCATGTAACAGTCCAACAGTGAGTCACCCTAATTCGAAATCTGTTAAGGTTGGAATAGAGCCAGTCTTATTTGAGCATTTCTTAAAGGACACTTTGGCTCACCAAAAATGAAAGCTTGTCGTAATGTACTTCTTGATGAGTAATAACGAGTCTCAATCAGCATTTGAAGGGAGGTGTTTGTTATGGAGATTGTGACAACAAATCCCCCACTGTGGCCTGGAATGGCAGCTACCCCAGAATCTCCATTGCAGAAACTGTGAAACCCCTGGGCCTTGGCTCTTTCTCCTGGAAAATTGGCTTTGGGTGTCCCAACTTTCTGTGGCAGCAAGTGAATGAAGTATTGTCGCGTTAGTCATTAGCTCCAAATTGAAAAAGAAAAATGCTAATGTTGGTTTTTTTAAAGTGGAAAATATGAATGAAACTACTTACTCTTGACCATAACGTAGCAGTCTGTTTAAATAGAATATTAGTATGGAACCCTACATAACATACGTACACATCCAGATAGATAGGTAGATACATACATACATAGGTCTTTGTTTTCCTTTCGTATCAACTGATGTTTGGGCATTAGCCCAAGAGGAAATAAACACTTTCTCCTCTATGACATTTGACTGTTGTTAAGAAAACCAAGAACGTGTTAACTCCTTTTGTGTTTTCTCCTCATCTCACTTGCTAATAGACTTTCCTTTTATCAGCAACTGGGGTGTGGGCCCATTTGTGACAGCCAGATTGGGATTTTTGCTACTCAGTTCCCTTCAGTGATCCAAGTAGTAATTACAGGGCATTTGATCCAAAAGCATCTGCTGTGAGAACACACAGAGTTTCAATTTTCTCTCCTTGAGGCACACTGAGCATGAGTAATTTGACACGTGCTTTTGGGGCCATTAATGTAATAGTAATAATAAATGCTTCTGCAGAAATTGCCCTGCAAGGAGGGTTAACGTGATTTGCGAACCTTCACTAGTTAGTCTGTAGCAGCCGTGGCTGTGGTTCAGTGATATTGTTCCCATTTCGTGGATGGCCAGTCAGAGCTGGACCACACGGTGATCTGAGCATCAGTAGCCACCACAGTTCTCCAGGGTTTTGAAACAAGGGATGATTCTCATGCAATTCTTCATAATGGCCGTGGTTGAATTATGAAATATAATTCTACCATCCAGACTGAACTTCGAAACTGTTCTTTTGCATTGTTATGGCTCTTTCCAGTTTATGTACCTTCAAATGCCATTTCTCACACCAATCTGCTGACCTCCCTGTGAGGCTGGCGTTTTTAGCCCCTGTTAAAGGTAAAGAAATGGAAGCCCAGAGACATTAGATCACCAGCCTTGACATGGCTGGAATTTGACCCAGATTGTCTATTATATTTTTGCTCTCTCTGTTTATCTTCTCCAGGAACTGAAAACCTTGAACAGGCTAATTGGAAACTAATTTTTAGGGGGAGGGGAGAGGTGGAGTTGGAGGTAGGATGGGTTTGAACAGTCTTGACAGAGGTAGCCAACCATGGACTTCTGGTTGAGTGGTTAAAAGATTAATTTAACTTAGCACCTTTGAAAAGGGTAAGCCAGGAAGAGTTTTGCAGATGGCTCAATTTGTTGTGCTCATTTTCAAGATTCTCTGTTCCTTTTATGAAAAAGAATATAGGAGATAATTTTATCTGGCTTATTGAAAATAAAGCTTGTGTGTTTTCAGCGTGGATAGCATTGACCCTTGAGAGAATCAATCCGGTTTTCTCTCCAAGTCGGCAAAGCTTGCAACAACCTAGGAGATCTGTAAGCACCAAATAGCCTTTCTTTGTCTAGTTCTAATTCATTAATTAATCAATTCCACATTCTTTTTCTTTTTCTTTTTTTGGTGAGGAAGTTTGGCTCTGAGCTAACATCTGGGACAGTGTTCCTCTATTTTGTATGTGGGTTGTCTCCACAGCGTGGCTTGATGAGTGGTGTAGGTCCGTGCCCGGGATCCAAACCTGCAAACCCCAGGCTGCTGATGTGGAGTGCACTGAACTTAACCACTACACCACTGGGCCGTCCCCTCAATTCTACATTGTTGATGCTTCCTTTGAATAACCAGGTTTTACCTTTCTTTAATTGCATACATTTGTAAGATAATGTGTGTGTACATATGTGTGTGTGTGTCTTATGCACAGGAAAAATTACATGAAAATAAATTTTCATCGTAGGATCTCTTGAGAGGATCTAAATCTTCTGCAGCCTTGGCTTTGCTAGGCATCTTCTATATTTACTCGATCTTAGGTCAACAGTGTAGACTCAGGAAGTGATTCCTCTGAGCAGGTGTAGGCATGAAGCCTTGTTTAATTGAATATAATATGAATATTTCTTTTGTCCTTCCTTCCATCTCTGCATTTACCTGCACACATTTCACTTGTCTAGGACTTCTTCCCTTCAATAATCTCCTGTTAATTTCTCTTCCTGAAACTTTCAGGGGGATTAAGAACATAACACTATAAACAGATTTGAATAATATCCTGAAATGGACAGGTTTTACTTTCCAGGCATATGTATGACTGTAAATTTCTCATTGCATCCAGTCCAACACCCATGTGTTGGGTGTGTTCTGGGTGAGGATGTACTGTGTTAGGGCTGAAAGAGGCTGAGAATGAGAAAGACAGAGCTTCTGCTGTCATTCTTCTTGGCACCTGGGGGCATGGGAGCAGCCTAAAAATGACTGTCAAGTGAGCTGGGCTTGGCCAAGTGCTACATGGGACGTAGGAGAGTAGACTCATCTAACTGAGTGGAATTGGGGTTCAAGGGGAAGAGAGCAGGAGAGACTTCATGAGAGGGGGTAGCATTTGAAATAAGGTTGAAGGATGTATATGGTCTCAGCACTGGAGCTGTGAGGAAGGTAAAGCAGGCAAAGGAAATTGAAGCGAACAGGGTCTGGAGGCAGGAGAGTACTGCTCCTTCGTGGGGAATGTCCGGTGAGCCATTTTGTCCAACCAGAACATGGCGTGTGGTGTAGAATAACAGAAAGGAATTGAGAAAGTTAGGTTGTGTCCATTTTGTGGGGAGGTAACTGCTAGGCTGATGTTTCTTTAGTGTAGTCGTGGTAAGCATAGGTTCAGGCCAGGTCCCCAGGGTTCAAATCCCCACAGTACCACAGCCCCTGTGTGAGCTTGGACAAGCTTCTAGAATTTTCTGAGCCTCATTTTTCTCACCTGTTAGATAGAAGGTCAGAACTGTGCCTACTTCAGAGGGTTGTGAATAGTGAGGGCACTGACAGCATGTAGGAAGTGGCCCCCATGTCCTACAGTCTCTCTATGATGGACAGCAAGGGAGGGTAACAGGAGGGCAGGTAAGGATAGTTGTGAATTTGTATTTCTCATGTCCTTCCTTCCCCTACCTGTCCATCCTCAGTCACGTTTTTCCTGTTCTGCTCTAAAAGTACAGAAGAAAGTAGCTTTGCAGCAGTAATCGGGTCTATCTGACTTCTTGGCCTGGCTCTTTGTGTGGTTTCTTACTCCACAGTGACCTCTGCTGGGGTTTTAGTTTGATTCTGAGCAAGCCTGGTTTGAGAGGTAGGGTCTGCACCTTTAAGGCAGTATCTGCTTATTGCTCATGCACCTGATGGAAATCACCGCCCAGATGAAAAGAAGCATCTGGAGGTTGAACCAGAGAAGAAAATGTGGTCCATGGGAGATAGGACCCTTCAGGAAAAAATGGTATCCATGCTGGTTCCCTGCGTCCTTGGCTCCAAGCATCTGCTCCTCTGTCGCTTTCTTTTACTTTGGCATATGAGGTTCATAATCATTCTGGAAATGAATCTTTCCAGGAAAATGTACAGAAAGTGACAGATCCATGAAAGATCCAGAAATGTCACTTCAAAGATGAGCACCACATTTAAAAAAAGACAACATAGAAAGATGGATTCTTCCCTTGCTTTGCCTGAACCTGTTCTTTTGAATTTTCTTCGTGTATCTATTCTAGTTTTTTAATCCTATATAGGAGGATCTCTTGTTTTGCTTATTTTTTTCTTAAAAAATGCATGGAATTCAGAGTAAAATCACCCATCAATGATAACTTTAATGTATGATGAGTGGGATATAATAATGTGATAGCATTGAACCTATACGTAACATTTTCTAGTGTGTAAAGTGTTTTCACATAGATGATCTCCTTTGCTCACAAAAATTTGTATTCTTAATTAACGAACTTAAGTAATTATATGATATTAATAATACCCCCTTTCACAGAATAGGAGACGAGGCTCAGCAAGGTAACTGCTGGTTAAGTGGTAGAGTTTGTGACTTGAGCATCAGACCTTTTGATTTCAAATCCCCAAGTCTTTTCTTTTCTTTTTTTTTTTTTTTTTTTGTGAGGAAGACCAGCCCTGAGCTAACATCTGTTGCCAATCCTCCTCTTTTTGCTGAGGAAGACTGGCTCTGGGCTAACATCATGCCCATCTTCCTCCACTTTATATGGGACGCCGCCACGGCACGGCTGACAAGCAGTGCGTCGGCGGGCGCCCGGGATCCGAACCTGCGAACCCTGGGCTGCCAAGCGCGGACTAAACCGCTGCGCCACCAGGCGGCCCCCCCAAGTCTTTTCTTGATCACCAGACTAATGGAAGAACCTAACCAGAGGGAGAACATTTCTGAGTTGCTTCATAAATGTGAACTATATTTGTTTGTAAGTCACGCAAGTACATATTAGCATGAGGTCACTGGATTACTGTGATGATGAAGTTTAGGAAACTCAACTTCTTTGGGAAAGTTGGGAAAGTTTGGGAAAGTCCTGAAGGTGGTATGTTTGGGGATGATTTGTAAAAGAGTGACTAGATGTGAAATAGAATAGAAAAAAAATTTTCCCCAGGATTTGGGGTTGATTTTAAAAAACAAGTAGAAATAAAAGAGAAGACAAACGTGCTTGCATTAAGTTAAGTGCAGTTCGGGGTTAGGATGCTGGTAGGCGTCAGTGGCCATCAATGAGAGTGTATTAAAGTTCACTGGGATCATGGCTTGGATGCAGAATTGTCAACCGACAATTCGAGAGTGGGAAGATGAACACTGAGCAGCCCTGACTGCACTGTTCTAACCTGGGCTGAGAGGCAAAGGGCATAGTGGCTAGACCCCGGGACAAGGGGACAGTTGACTTCCACTCAACTTCCCAGGCTTCAGTTTCATGTGGGTCAAATGAATGAGGAAAAGTTGGCTTGTCTGCCCCAGAGGGTTGTGAGGAGTGTGAAAGGACTTACTATAAATTATGCCATCAATTAAGGGGACATTATTTCAGTATTCTCCTCATTTGTTTATCACATCCATCTGCATTTTCTTTGGGTGTCTAAAAACAGGTCGACGAACTTCTGCATCTGTACGGCTCAGCAGTAGATGGTGTTCCCCGAGACAACACGTGGGAAATCCAGACTTACATTCACTTTCAAGATCAGCAAGGAGTTACTGTACTGATCAAGCCAGAACACAGAGTAGAAGATGTTTTGACTTTGGCGTGCAAGGTAGTGGATTTTGTGGCAGAAAGACATTTCTGGATAGAAATAATCATTAATGTACTGCTATACCTTCTAAAACTGTGTGGTATTTAAGACCTCCCTTGCTACACTAGGGAACATATTAGCATTTATTAGTTAACATATTTATTCATTAGCATTCTCCTCCTCCATCTTTTAGGAGAATGAGTTGTCGGGTCATGACCTCTTGCCTTCATGAGGAATCTGAGCTATTTTACTGAAATTCTATATATACCTTTATGTCTAGAATAATGATGAAGTCTGTTGCTATTTAGTTGCTTAGAGATGGTGCTCTATAAGAAAGTGGCGTAAACTTTGAAGTAGTTTGATTTAATCCTAAACAGTTTTACCAAGTTTCTCTACATTAAACGAGTCACTTGATACCATTCATAGTTGCTTCATGGAGTTGGTTATGAGATGATATTTTATTCATTATTCAAACTGGGTTTATTTCTGAAAGGAAGTTTATGATAAGTCTTCAAGAGAGCCCACCGAGATAGATGAAATAGACTTCTCAACATCAGATCAGACATTTCAGACCACCAGATGGCATAGTAGAGCTTAAATATTTTTAAGTTTTCAGAGAAAATGCAATCAAATGTATGAGATGGTAAAAAAATGCATGTAGAGTTCGGTAGCTCTCTTCCATGTACACTTAATAGATGTAGATAATATTTAATTTTAGTCTTCCTTTGTCACTTTTACTTAAGCCTTAGTATACCAGACATTTATATATGTTGCTTATATTCTTATGAATTTAATTTCCCTCTACTCCATTACATAAGGTTTTTATTCAGGCAGCCAACAATATTGTTCTGTACCGGTGATATCAGTTATTAAGTTGATAAATTTTCTAAGTGATAGAATATGTCAGAAGTAGTGGGTCAATTAGACTTAGAGCATAGGCCAGAGATAATTTCTCACTGTTGAAAATGTGTATGAGAGAGAAAGAGAGAGAGAAGGAATGTGTATGCGTGTACACATTTTCGTTTGAAAAGTTTTTGAAGTAGGAAATTCCTAATTCTGAAATCTGTAGAATATGAGATTGTTCACATTTCACAAATTTCTCTACTTTAGTAATGGGAAACAACTTAAAGTTAGGTACAACCAATATATAAAGAGAGCATTTGCTGAGATGTTAGGATATATTCTATCAGATATATACCACCATAACCTCTTAAAATACATCTCTTGCTTCTAGTGACAAGCAATATTATTTAGAGAAAAGCTTCATAAAAATAAATTGTCCCTTTTTTCTTTTTTTTGCACATTTAAATTTGAGCTCTTATATAGGTTTAAACTCAGCAAATTATATACGGTATTTCTTTTAGAAATTTCCACTTCGATTTTTAATAAACCATGATGAATTTAGAAAGAACATTTAAAATCTGAATAACTGTCTTTTTCTTTCTAGATGAGGCAGTTGGAACCCAGCCACTATGGCCTCCAACTCCGAAAATTAGTGGATGAAAACGTTGAGTACTGTATTCCTGCGCCGTATGAATATATGCAAGAACAGGCAAGTGTGTGTTTGCTTTGGAAAGAGAACTTTTTTTTAATTGAGGTCGCATTGGTTTATAACATTATGTAAATTCCAGGTGTGCATCATTATATTTCGATTTCTGTGTAGACTGCATCGTGTTCACCACCCAAAGACTAATTACCATCCTTCACCATACACATATGCCTAATCACCCCTTTGAAAGGGAAATTTGAACCACATCCATGGCCTCTTGATTTGAAAAATATGTAATTTGGGGAGAAAATTCTGTTTAAATTTGGCATCTAGTTTGGAAAAAATTCAAATAACTTTCCAAGAGAGCATGACAGCAAATCCTCTGATTTTGTTGGTTTACCTTTTGTAGGTTTATGATGAAATAGAAGTCTTTCCACTAAATGTCTATGATGTGCAGCTCACAAAGACTGGGAACGTGTCTGACTTTGGTAAGCAGAAGGAGCACTCTCCTCAGAGAACCGTGCTGTCCATCCTTGCCTAGTTTGCCCCATATCTTTGGACCTAAGTTTTTTTCTTTACATTTACATTTCAGAAACTATGACAATAGTTTCCTTTCTCTTCCTTCATTTCTATTTACTTATATTGGCAGGCTGAAAAGATATGTATTAATACTAGGCAAAAATGCCAAAGTAACTAAAAGGAATGAACATAAAAATTGATGAGAAATTTGAAATGTTGGTGATAGTAATAACACCTACAATGAATTTACTGTGTGCTCGGTTCTAAGCTGATTAACTCATGATTCATATGACAGTTCTTTTCATCTCTGTGTCTTAGCTTTTTCAAAAGCTCTTGGCCCTTCACCCACCTGGAATTCTACCCTTCATTGCTTCCCCTCCCCGATCCCTTCCTCTCTGATTATGTAAATCTGATCTGTCCTTCAAGCACTAACTGAAGGTCTAACTTTCTTGAAGAAGCCTTATCTGATTGCTTTAGCTTCAGTTTAACAATTAATGGTCAGTATTACCCAAATCACTTTGTAGTACAGTCATGTGCATAATGACGTTTCTGTCAATGATGGACCGCATGTATGATGGTGGTCCCATAAGATTGGTACCATCCAGCCTAGGTGTTTAGTAGGCTGTACCATCTAGGTTTGTGTAAGTCCACTCTATGGTGTTCACACGACAGAATCGCCTAACGGCACATATTTCAGAACAAATTCCTGTTGTTACGTGATGCATGACTGTATTTAATTCTTGCATCTCTGTTGTCTGTATTTAAACTTGCCTTTGAGCTCTTTATAGACTGTGCTCGTGTCTTAAATTCATTTCTATCTTTCATTGTCTTTTACCAAAGGAACTCAATAATTAGATAATAATTAATAAATATCTCCATAGAAAGACTATTTCTTATCTTGTTAAATATATTAATATAATTATTTTCCGTAAAATGACTCAGGCTGATCAAATTCTAGTCTTTGTTTATAATATGTTACAATTTCCTTTTTATGATTTGTTCTTTTTAAAAAAATTGATGTAATTGACATGTTCTTTATTTCTTAATTTACATAATCTGTTTTGGCCCAAATGTTATGTTGGTATTTCCTCTGAAGCCCTCTTAGCATTTTGTCTGTATTTCTACTGGCCCTCGCTCTACTTCCCCTGGTCACCACTTGTGAATCTTTGTATTTGAGTGACTGAAGGACTGAGTGAACATACTTGCAAAGATACTTTTTGGTGACCACAATTGCCAGGCTCTGCCTGAGGCACAGAGGAAACAGGGGAACATGCCATTCTTCCTATTGTGAAAGAACTCCCCATGTTATGGGACCAAGACATGGAAGCATGTGCTCCCAACTGTGGGGTCAGAGAGGAGGGCACTCTGAGTCAGGGAGATGTGTTTAGAGAAGGAAAGGTCACACCTGGGTTTCACACGGAGTCATATTTAGGGCCAGCACTGTATTTGTCCAAGCATGTTACCACTTACTGAAAGTGCCTAACCCCATATAGAGTTGTTTCTTAACAAACATTTTGTATTGAACTGAATTAATTTCTATATGAGTATTTTTTGGTTTCAACTTAAAAAAATTTTAATTGTGGTAAAATACACATGACATAAAGTTTACCATCGTAACCCCTTGTTAAGAATGATTAAAAATGACAGTTCAGTGACATTAAATTCATTCACATTGTTGTGCAACCATTAACACCATCCATCCCTAGAACTGTTTTCATCTTGGAAAACTGGAACTCCCTGTTTCTCCTCTCCCCAGCCCCTGGCAACCACCATTCTATTTTGTGTCTCTATGAATTGACTGCTCTAAGTACCTCATATAAGTGGAATCATACAGTATTGATTCTTTTGTGACTGGCTTATTTTACTTAGTACAACATCCTCAAGGGTTGTCTGTGTTGTAGTATGTATCAGAATTTCCTTCCTTTTTATGAGTGAGTAATATTCCTTTGTATGTATATACCACATTTTGTTTATCCATTCATCCGTCAATGGGCAGTTGGGTTGCTTCCACCTTTTGGCTATTGTGGATAATGCTGCTTTAAACATGGGTATATGGTCTCAACTTTTGAATCAGGTTGTGCAGTCATATTTCTTAAACCTTTAGATGCAACATGTTCTTTTTTCTGCTCCTGCTAGATATCTGTGCTTTCAAAATCGTTGCAATTTAGACTTTCTCAACATACCATACTTATGAGAATAGATGTTCAAGGAACTACTGCTGACTGAGCTGGAGAATGAATTAGTGTGATGAATTTAGACTTGTTTTTCCCTTTTATTTTCATTCCTAGGGTTTGCAGTGACAGCACAGGTGGACGAGCATCAACGTCTCAGCCGAATATTTATAAGTGACGTTCTCCCTGACGGCTTGGCATATGGGGAAGGTTCGTGTGGCACAGAGTGTCTCTGTTCTCTCTTAATTCAAAACTAGGGGATGCAGTCTGGCTAGTGAAATTTTCTTCTTACAGTTTTGTCAGAAAATGGTTTCTTCTAGAATTTTAAAGAAAGTAAACTTAACAGTTTAATTGATAATGCATATGCATATATATATAGAGAGAGAGTATTTGTGTGTGTGTGTTTTGAAAGAGAGAGAGAGTATGTACACACACAGAGGGAGTATACATTCTTATGTACAGATGGATGGAGAAAGAGAATGTGAGAGCCAGACAGCCAGACAGACAGAGATAAAACAAATGTTATTTCCCAGGGCATTTAACATCAGATAAATAGAGGAACAATTAATTTGAGTAACTCTCAAATGGTTTCCCTTTCAAGCTGTTCCTTCTAATACTAGCCTCGACAGAGCTGAAATTTGTTTTTTTATCAGTGGTATCTAAATACTATACATTTTGGTACTTTCTTGCAACAGAACAGTCCCTAAGAGTTCCTGGTTTGAGTTCGCAGCCATCTTTCATCTTAAAATATTTCTCTCAGTAATCTCTCTCTTTTTTCTTCCTCTCTTTCCCCTTCCTCATTCTCAGGGCTGAGAAAGGGCAATGAAATCATGAGCTTAAATGGGGGAGCCGTGTCTGATCTTGACCTTAAACAGATGGAGGCCCTGTTTTCTGAGAAGAGCGTTGGGCTTACTCTGATCGCCCGGCCGCCGAACACAAAAGGAACCCTGTGTTCTTCCTGGTCAGACAGTGACCTGTTCTCAAGGGACCAGAAGAGTCTGCTGCCCCCTCCTAACCAGTCCCAGCTCCTGGAGGAATTCCTGGATAACTTTAAAAAGAACACAACAAATGGTAGAGCTTTGTTCTTTCTTCCTTCTCAACTGCTGGTATCAACAGCTAATATTTCTAGGCTGTAATTTTGCTTGCAAACTTAGATTATTTAAGCTCTTCAAAGAATGTTTTCTCATTTATTAGGAGAAAAACACAAATGCCAGCCAAGTCGATTTGGTAGAAATTCCATGCATTTCAGTAATTATGACACTTTCATGAAAATAGAAAATTGTTTTTACACAACGTAACATTCTTTAAAATTGCAAAATCTAAAAATCAACCATGATATTTACCATTGTAATTGCTTTGAGATTGAAGGTAGATGAAAGCCAGTGTAAATGCCAAAGTTGATTTTTTATTCAGTTGAATCTAAGGCAGAAGCATTTTGCAGTAATCCATTGGGTTCTTAGAACAGTTGACACAATTCAGTTCATCTCTTTCGTTAGGTGCTAGCTTCTCAATAAACTGCAAACTTTTAATGTAGGTCATGAATTTTAAAATTCTGTACAGGCCTAAAAATGAAAAATCGTATGCCATTTTATTTTTCTAAAGGTAAAATTTCCATGTGAGGAAACCATTTGAAGGTTTGAATTTCTGAGCTTATCATTCGTGCGTATTTCATCTATGGCCGTCAAGTAAATTAGAGGCTCCAGCTAATAGTGGAAACCCATAATTTTCCTCTGTACTTCTGGAGGAAGTGGGTCAAACCCCCAGAGGGTCTTTATGTTACAAACACAGAAAGTGATTTTTATACTTAATTACAATGATAACTGATTTCCAATCGAAATCTCTGCACTATTTCCATAAACGAATGAAAAACACAAAAGAGAAGTTGTTAGGCTAGATTTAATTATAAAGCAAGTTTATTAGGTCATTTTTGGAATTAAAAAATCAGATCGTAAGATTTATGATTCAATAAGGTGCCTAGTGCTTATTCCTCTCTAGGAGCTTCGTTTCAATTTAAAATACCATTAAATTGACTATTGGCATATAAAAGTGAGTGTCATAAAACAAAAGTTATGATGGAACTAATTAATTACTTGGTTATATTAGGGCCATGATTCAGCTACCCCAGGCTGCTGTAATAGCCCTGTGTATTCCATATAATACATGCATGCATCCGTTCATTGGTTCATTATTCTTGAGGGATGCATCACTGCCTGTTACATTTTTATCATAATAAGAAATCACAGCAGACTCATAACACTTTTGCTACGTGCAGGAATGAATTTCCATAGCAAGCCGCAAAAGTGGCAAATTAACCTTTTTTTTAATAATAAGGATCAAGCAGGTCAGTTAAGCTTGTTTACCACGTTTTCTTCTTTTGCAAGGAAACGAAATAAGAGGAGGTTGTGGATATGTTAGATAACTATTGTATTACTCATCTAGGGAGCCATTCCGATGGTCTAGACCTTTGTAACTTACCTAAGGAGTACCAATGTCTGTGTATACAGAAGATTTAGCTAGTCTGACTGTGGCCGAGCTTTTCCACAACTGGTCTTCCTCCAGGTACCTACACATCTGCTCATCCTTCCCTGGATGGCACTGTACTACCAGCCAGGAGAGAGCCACTGACCACTCCCAGGTTTCCTGGCGAGACTGTCAGCTCTGTGGGGCTGAATCATTCTCCCCAGCGAGCACACTGCCACCCAACTGCCCGGGGTTGCACTGTCTGGCTCATTTACTGTTCCATAGTAATGTGCCTGTGTTGGAAACGAAAACAGCCATGATGGACTGCTTCCCCAAACACTTTGCAAATATGGAATTTTCTTTTTCTTTTTGAAGTCGTCGTGTAGCTTGTGAAGGAAATTAAATGCCTGTGAGTGAACATCTCAGAAGGAAGTCTGTCCCTTTTTAAGGTTGGGGGAAAAGAAAATACTGGGTGAGAATAGTAGGTGAGAAATTGAAAGATAAAAGAGTGAGTCTCTCATTTGTGCATGGCATCTTGATTACATGAGAAGCCTGCATTTGTGGAAACCAGGAGGTGGGGTGGGGTGGTGATGAGCACACAGGCTTAGAGTCAGTTCTGGGTTTGAGTCCTGGCCTGCGCTTTACAGGTGTGTGGCCTTGGGGGTAGCCCGGGGAGGTGGGGCATCGTGGATGACAGTCCAGCTTCCTTATCCCCTGCTGAGACACTTCTGCACTGCATTCCACAGTTCTTCAGATGGCCCTGTGGAATTGTGCCCCTGTTGTATATAGCAACTACATTTTCACACCTTTCATGCGCTTTCCGCCCTCTGGTCCCACCTTCCTACTCCCTCACTTGAGTTTCTTGGGATCACTTTCCAGATAAACTTCTGTTCCCACGTCCTTGGCTCAGACTCTGCTTCTGGGGAGCCCACATGAAGACAGTGAGTCTCGCTTCCTCATCCGGAAGATGAGGCTTCCTTCCCACCCTGGTGGGTCACTGTGGGGTTGAGGGAGTCAAGGTCTGCCTGTGTCCGGCCCAGCTCCTTGCATGGTGGGAATTCTGAAAATGTGCTTCTCCTCTTCCCTTTCCTGTGCAGCTTAAGGTTTTATTACCTCGATTTGCTTACACAATGAATTAGAAAACAGTAACCCCATTTTCTTGCTTAAAAAAATTGAAAATTACGCAAATAAAAGAATTGAAATGACTTTGAAAAACAATTTTTCTTACAACTTTGAATATACTTAGCAGCGGTCCTTTCCGAGTCTCCTGTCCCTAAATTTCATGTTCCCTCGGCTTTACCAGAAGGCAGCCTGGCACTTGAAAAGAAGAAAGATTTTCCTATTTTGTTTTCTAGAGAAGCCAATCCTCTGTCTGTTAATAAAAACCAAACATCTGGCTCTCTGGAAGGGAGGACATGTGTGGGTTTTTTTGGTGAGGAAGATTGGCCCTGAGCTAACGTCTGTGCCAATCCTTCTCTCTTTTGTATGTGGGACGCCACCACAGCATGGCTTGATGAGCAGTGTGTAGGTCCGTGCCTGGGATCCAAACCTGTGAACCCCGGGCTGCTGAAGCGGAGCACAAGAACTTAACCACTATGCCACCAGGCTGGCTCTGGGAGGACCTGTTTTTTATGGAGGATCTTTAAGAATATCAGAAGGTAGAGGAAGAAGCAGTCCTAAGCAGTTGTTCTGGGCATATCTTGACTGTCCCAGCCCAATATTTACTGCCCCCTGTTGGGTGCTTAGAATGTGCAAGGCCCTGGGAATAAGCTACACTGAGTTCAGGGCTTTGGGTATAATTTTGGTTTTGGTCAGGTATCCAGAAATCTATATTTGTTATCTTTAGACTCTTGATCAGGTTTGAGCAAAAGAACCCCTCTCTTATTATTTGTCTATCAGACAGAAAGAAGTGTCGGCCACAGTGGCAGGTCCCAAGGAGTCTGGGCCGTGATTGTGGGTTGCTGCTCAGGTTCTGTGCTTTTTTAGAAAAGAAGCATCCTATTGGCATTTGAGACTCAGTGAGATGTATGATGTTTAGGGAAATGGTGCTCACACTTCACGGTGATTAGGACTCACCTGATGAGCTTGTGAAAGTGCAAATTCCTGGGTCCTGCTGTCAGAGAGCCTCCTTCAGGAGATCTGGGGTACTGCAAGCTCCATGGTTAACCAGTGCTCACTCACATGGCCCCATGGTGGCCGTTAGTCTAAAGGAGATGGGTCTGAACCTGAGTGCAGGACCTACCATTTCCTGAACTGTTCTGTGCCAAGGTTTTGAGGCTTAAATGAGATAATATGTGTAAAGTTCTCAGCAGATGACAGCTATTATACTTGTGTGTTGTTGTTCTCTCGATTGGGGATTATATGCCTCAAACTTCCACCACTGTCCTCCTCAGTGTGCTCAGAATACAGCAAGTTGACATGATGGCTCCCCTCATTTGTTCCTCAGCCCACCCTCAGGGGACTCTGTCCCATTCAGCAAATTCAGTACATTGAGAAACAAAGAACGTCCCACAGTCACCAGTTTGGCTGTGATATTCCTCTGATACCCGGTGAGGAGCGGAACAGACTGGAATGCGTCCAGAATCGATGAGTGTTCAATATCAAGTTCCTCTGTTTCCTTAGAAATGAATGACTATTTGATTCGTGCCTCTGAGGGTTTGAATTTCTGTTCTAGTTATCCACAGTGGAAAGAGAGGAAATGTCTATGGGCTGTATTTGACTTGAGCGGAAATATCATCTGTAAAGACTTTTTATAGAGAGAATTAATTTTACTGCTGAAATTCCCCAAAGAGGCTGTTGTTATTTTTGAGCCAACAAGGCCACCACTGAAGGGATTGGACGCGCCAGCCCTGTTTATACTGGGTTCCTATTAATGCTGTTTTTGTGATTTATGTGGAAAGTCCCTTTTCTAGTGTATGCCATCTTTTGAAAAATCCCAGTGGCTTTTAAGAGAGTCTCATTGGGCATAGAGTTCCTGAACAAAGTCTTTGTGTAAACATTGAACTTGTGGTGGCATTAATGTACTCTCCATCTATAAACAGCTATTAATACTGCATTGTACGGATTAGAGGTGTATTTAACAGGAGACAAAATAGAAAAGACCTCTGTGCCTGCACCCATTTAGACAATATCAACCCAGCAAATGCTTACCAGATGATGAAGGTAATTACAGCCTGAGGATCTTTTCTTAACCCCCCACCCCACTTTGAATCACTCTCTTTTTAAATTGATGTGTGAGTAGTGCAGAGTCTCAAGCTACCAGAAGCCACTTAGATGCAAATTTGCTCTTTGGAATGAACTGCTGCTGGGAATGTATGTGTCCATTATACAGCTTTTCACCAGGGGAGGAGTTACCCAGCCAGCTCTGATGTGGCAAACCCACTTATTTCCTGTTTATGAGAGTGAAGGCATTTTGGCTTCCAGCGCCTGGTTTAGGATGACTAACAGCATTTAGCTCAGAGAATGCTCTGTTTGTGTGTGAAACTGCTATGACTGAGTCCCCAGTCTGTCTGGCTGACACCCCAGATGCCCAGATGTAAAAACATACTAGACTTCCTAAAGATGGTTGCTGCATTAAACAATTTTTTTAAAAATCTGAGTGGGAAATATTGGTTTTACCAGGACACTGAGAACTTTGGTCTCAGAATTCTTGGTTTCTTATAACGGTGTAGTTTTCAATTTCATCAGTGGAGGTGAGCATGTGGATTTCTGTTGGCAGTGGAAGGAATTAAGGTCCTTGGATACTAATTCCCTTACAAAACTTAGTGTTATTGGAGAATTTGTTTCCCTTTTTCTCATCCTCAGTTGTTCGTTTATTCACTTGTTTACTTAACAATAATAAATGTTTGCTAAATGTCGCAGGTACGTAAAGATGAATTAGACGTTATTTTATGCCCTCAAGAAGCTTATAGTTGAGTGGGAAAAGTAAAACACTCGTCAATAATAATTTATGGTTAAAAAAAACACTTTCTGGGGCTGGCCCCATGGCGTCGTGTGATTAAGTCTGGCACACTCTACTTTGGCAGCCCAGGTTTGCGGGTTTGGTTCCCGGGCGTGGATCTACACCATTTGCTGGAGGCCATGCTGTGGCAGCGACCCACATACAAAACAGAGGAAGATTGGCACAGATGTTAGCTCAGGGCCAATATTCCTCAGCAAAAAACCCCCCCACTTTTCAATAAAGAGAATTAGAGGTCTAGCTCAGAGTTAGAATTCCCACTGATTTTTCTGTTTATTTTGAGGAAAGGGATCCAAAAGAGAAGAGTGAGAATTAGAGAAAGGTTGGCATTTGATCTGAGCACTGTGGGTGGTCAGGGTGTGGATCGGGAGGTGTCTGCGGGAGGTCAGGAGGGCATTCATGTAGAACGTGCAGCCTGGGCACAGGGCAAAAGTAGAGGTCATCTAGCTAGCGTGTGAACAGGAAATAAAATTGGAAAGTTTGTCGGGGCCAGATTGTAGAAAACTCTGAATTCCAGGGATCTATAACATATCGTGGCATGTATCTGAAAAAACTAGCAAGTACTGCATGACTTTCCCCTGACTTATATAAAATACAGAGGATTTGTCTGGTCGTTTAATGAGCACTAAAGTGTGGCTTGTGATGCTTCCAGGTGGATATTCTGCCCTCTGCATATGAGATTTATTATTCCACTATTATAGCTTCATTCATTTGGGTCTTAAAGTATTGTTGCTTTTAATGACCAGAAGTCTCTTGTAAAATAAATACTCAAATAAATGTTTCTGGGGAAAGAATGAATAAGTGAATTACTGTCCGTGTCCTATAAACTGAAGTGCTCCTCGGCATTGTGAAGCCATATCCACTAACGATGTGGTCCTCACAGGTCCCGTTAGGGGTGTAGCAGGAAGAATGATGCCATGGCCTGTGGTAGGGACAGCTGGTGGCGAGGAGGGGCCCAGTAGCAAAGAGGATGAGGCAGTGTTGGAGCCAAGGGAGAAGGTGGTCAATAAGGTTTGCCAGCATTTTGAGTAAAAACCAGTCCTATATCCTCTCTCCAGACATTCAGTGCAAATTCATCTTTCAGGTACAAATCTACACAATTTTTCTGAAGAACACTGTATGAAATTTCTGTTGGTTTTCTCACTTTTAGTAGCCGTTTGAGAGTTTGGGATGACTAGATCAAATATAGTCTCCTGTGCATGCAGAGTGAGCCAGATCTCTCTGAAGCAGTAGTTCTATGAAGCTGTGTTAACTGTTGGAAAGAGGAAACTTTACAGCCTGTTGCATAAAGGGGAAAAAAACGATCTGACTCTTCCTGTGAATGTTACAAGTGCTAACTGCTAAATGATGCTTGTCTGAGTTTCCATTTTTGTCCCCCTTCTTTGGAATGGACTTAAAAATGAATTATAGTCCTGACTTTATTCCTCCCTATGAAGGAACTGAGACCACCAGGCAGGACCTCTCCTTTTAGCTCTCACTTCTAGAGAAGCTATATTGTGACTGTATCTTTAATTTTTTGGATTGGTGGTAATAATAATAATAATAATAATAGGTTCAAAATTCCAGCAGCATGAGTGATAGATAAATCTCTCTAAGCTGCACAGTGAAGTGGTTAAGAGCAGGGCCACCAGCCAGACCAAGGGATTCAGGTCTTGGATCCAGGTTTGCCCTCTTACTAGCTGTATGAGCTCAGTTGGGCAAGTCACTTAAGCTCTCTGTGCTTAGGTTATGCAACTATAAAATAGTCTAGGATTTTTATGAGATTAATGAGCTAATATTTGGAAAGAAGTAGATAGTGCCTGGCACATGGTAAAGGCCACATAAATGTTTGTTAAATAAATAAAGTAGATAAATTTCTCCCACCCTGTCCTTAGCCACCCAGTGTCTCTCCCAGAGGTAGTCATTGTTCTTTGTTTCTTTCTCATCCTGGTCTGGAGACTGAAATGTTGGGGACAGATGGTGGGGTATTTTTCTGCTTTGTTTTTGCTGCATTTTCTTTGTACATGGCTGTAGTAGGCTGAATGAGGGCCTCCCAAGAAGATCCACATCCTAATCCCCAGAACCTGTGAATATGGGAGAAGGAACTTACATGGCAAAAGGGACTTCAAAGGTGTGATTAAATTAAGGATCCTGAGATGGAGTGATTATCTGGGTGGGCCCAATGTAATCACAAGGGTCTTTACAAGACAGAAGCTGGAGGGAGAGTCAGAATCAGAGATGTGATGACATAAGCAGAGATTGGAGCAATGCGGGCCTGTGAGCCAAGGAACGTAGGCAGCTTCTAGAAATTGGAAAAGGCATGGAAATGGATTCTCCCCTAGACTCTCCAGATGGAATACAGCCCTGCTGACCCATTTTAGTTTTCTGACCTCCAGAAGTGTAAGATAATCAATTTGTGTCTGTGTGTCAAGCACGGGTTTGATGGCAGAGATAGAAAAATAAAAAGCCACAGTCCCTACCTTCCGGTGTCCAGTGGGGTTGGAGGGGAGAAGTGTGAACAGACAGCAATCACAGTCCACCATCATAATTGCTCTAGTTCTGCAGTTCCTCAACTTGTTGGTCTCCAGATCCTTTATGTAAAAAATTATCAGACCTCAGAATGAATTGTGTGGGTTATATCTATCGATATTTACTATATTAGAAATTTAAACTAAAAAAATTTTAAAATATTTATTAGAATTTATTTTAATGTAACAACAATGAATCCACTTCATGTTAACACAATGAGCATATTTTTAGTGAACTAGTTCTTCAAACCAAAAAAAGAGAAATATCAGGGAGAAGAATAGCATTGTTTTACATTTTTTGCAAATCTCTTTAACATGTGTCTCAGTAGAAGACAGCTAGATTTTTATATCAGCTTCTGCATTCAGTCTTTTGCAATGTATTGTTTTGGTGGAGGTGATTTGGAGAAAATCCAACCTCAACATAGATATGTAGTTGGAAAAGGGAGGAGTATTTTAATAATCTTTTCAGATAATTGTGGATGTTCTTCTTTAATATTACACCAAAACTCAACAGTGGTAGTTTTTTCAAGGTTAGTTGCAATGTGGAATCTGAAACATTATTGGTGGACTTGTCTTACTTGGTCACATTACAATCCATTGGCCCCATATTGAACTTTGAATGGATCTCTTACTCATGCATGCTTTTGTAACATGCAATGGTTTATTTGGAAGATATTAGGTCACTAGGTTATGCAAATCTTTCAAATGTGAACATTTCATTTACAGCATTAAAAATCACATTCTTCAATATCACCACTAATCTCTGGAAAAGTCTTGAAGTATTGGGAAGCTGTTGAACTCACAGGGGTGGCCACAAGTTTTCCAAGACTCAAATTTTTGCTGGAAAGTTTGAATTATATCTACAAATACTGTCAGTTTTTTTCTTGGAAGTGACAGGCTCACTTTGTTCATTTTAAAGAAAATATTTTCAAGTATTTGTTTTTTCGAGTAAAAATTGTGTTTTGTGAAAGAAGCAACTAGTTCATCGTGCAACACAATCGTTATAAATACTTTTTCTAGAAACAACCATTGCAGACTAGCTGTATGGGTTCTTCCAAAACGTGTTCCCAAGAGTCAAGATTTGGTAAATCAATCTTTTTTTTTTTTGCTGAGGAAGACCAGCCCTGAGCTAACATCCATTGCCAATCCTCCTCTTTTTGCTGAGGAAGACTGGCCCTGGGCTAACATCCGTGCCCATCTTCCTCTACTTTATATGGGACGCCGCCACAGCATGGCTGACAAGCAGTGCGTCGGCGGGCGCCCGGGATCCGAACCTGCGAACCCCGGGCTGCCAAAGTGTGAACTAAACCGCTGCGCCACTGGGCCGGCCCCCCACTGAGGACATTCTTAAGTGAACGTGGCATGGTTCTTCATATAAGTGTGTGGTAATGAAGAATCGATGACGGCTAGTACAGTTGGTGCCACTGCCTTGACGCGTACTACAGTGCCAGCCGATCTACCCACCACTGCCCTGCACCATCAGTGCAAATGTCCTCCGAGAGAAAAAGGCAAATGACATTTAGTAGTATTGTGAAGAGAATCTTGAACTTGCAGACCCCTTGAAAGGGTCTCAGTGGCCCCAGAAGTCTACAGACCACACTCTGAGAAGGGCTGTTATAATACACAAGGAGCAGCAATAAAATAGGAGCAGAAAACTCATGTTCCAGAGTATCAGGGCCACTTTTGAGGGAGGGCCTCACTCACATCAAACCCTGAGGAAAGCAGAGAGCATTCTAGGCACAGAGAAGTTGGGTGGGGGGGATCTCCCTGTGGGGAGGTGTGTGAGTAATTCGGGGTTATTGGAGGGTGGGGTGCAAATGGGGAAGATGGAGAAGATAAGACTGGACAGGTGAGCAAGGGTCTTGTATGCCAGGCAGGGAAGCCTGGGTGATGAGGATCGCGGGGGGGCAGAGGGGGTGTTGAAGTTGCTACTGGTCCCATTGAGAAATGATAAAGACATGGGTCAGGCTGCAGTGGGGTGGAGAGATGGGTGGCACTGTGGTGGCGGGCAGTCCCCACGCTTCCCTCCATGAGAGCACTCAGGTACATAGAGGTAAGTGTCCTCCCTCAGCACAGGGATTCTGTTTTACTTTATCACCAATAAATCAGCAGACATGTAAGTAGAGCCACTCAATAGTATGTGCTTGACTGTATGAATAAATGAATAAAGGACATAGGAATGACAGGACTTATGCTTTAAAAAAGAAAAAACTCCCCACCTCTTCCATTTCCAATATTAACTTTGATTTTCAACAAGATGCTAATGCTTATGTTACATCTAAAATGTGGTTTGTTTAAAGAGCAGAAAATAAAGCTTGTAGCTAAGAAGGGAATCGCAGCTTTGTTTAGGAGGTTGAATTTGTGGTGCAAATAATTTGACTTGGAGAATTCTTTTTTCCTTGAAGTTGGGAAATGAACTAGTAAATTTTAATCTTAATCTTGAATTCAAATGAGTTGTTAGTCTGTGAAATGAGACCTACCTCCCCGACCATGAAGAACTCATTACTCGTTGAAAATGCCCCAAGGCCAAGCTGAGAAGCTTTCTACTTTCCTTTCATGTACTCATGAACAAATATGTATTTGCCTATTGTGTGTCAGGCACAGGTACAGCAGTGGACACAACAGGTAAAACTCCTTGCCCACATGGAGCTTATATTTTAGTGTGTGGAAATAAATCATAAACAAAGATAACGAATAAGTAAATTATATAGTATACTGACAGGGGATAAGTATGATGGAAAACAAGTCAATCAAGGTAGGAGGGATCAGGAGGAGAGACGGGCGCTGCAGCTGTAAATAGGGCAGCCAGTGGTTGTCAGTAAATGAGGTATTGGTACAAAGGCTTGAAGGAGGGGAGGGATGGAGCCTTGCGGACATCTGGAAGCTAAGCTTTCCAGACAGAGGGAACAGTCACACATGCCCTGAGATGAAGGTGTAAGCGGCATGTTTAAGGACCAGCAAGTAGTCCAGTGTGCCTAAAGAAACTCAAGGGAACTGATGAGCAGTGGGAGGTGAGGTCCGAGAGGACATGTGAGGCCAGATCATGGAGGGCTTCATAGGCCAATTCCAGGGCTGACGGTTATCTGAGGAAAACAAGGACCATCCCACGTGTTTGAGCAGAGAAGTCGCATGACCTGACCAGTGTTTTAAAAGGATCACTGACTGTTGAGAATAGGCTGTAGGAGGCCAAGGGTGGGACAGAGATTTAGCAGTAATGCAGGCAAGAGGCGATGGTGGCTTTGCTTTCCGTGGGAGCACTGAAGGTACAGCCAACAGAACTTGCTCAGAGATGGGGCGTGGGGTGTGAGGGAAGGAGAAGAGGCAAGGATGACTCCCTGATTTGGCCCGAGCAACTGGAAGGATGGCGTTGTCATCAGCTAAGACGGGGAAGCTGTCTGTGGAGCAGCTTTGGGGGAAGACCAGGAGTTCACTTTGGAACACCTTGTGTTAAGCCTCTGTATTTATATTGAATATTCCACCTGCTTCCAAAGTGGTTTGGGAATGGCTTATAATGAAAGCCCATCCATAAAATCCCACAAAATTCATCAAAATTAATAACATAAAGGGAAAGGGAGGAGATTTGAGTGACAACTTGCCTACTTTAAAGATTTTCACTCCAAGTGTAAAGCAAAAACATGTTTATTTATAGGCGAAAACACTCAATAAAGTTTGAAATACAAGTGCCAGCAAATCAATTCCTTTCATTTCAAACAATTCATTTATGATTTGTTACGTCTTATGAATTCATTTCTGATTCTACAGTACTCAGCTCTGAGAATCCATTTATAAATTGTCTATTCCCATATAAATCCTTTTATCTTTTATCCTTTTGTGCTTTTTGGCCATTAACATCTTTAACGTGTTATGGGAAAATGTAAAGTTCAGATTATCCAGTTTTGTTACTTGTTAGTAGCCCTGGGAAGATGAATTTGGAAAGAGGCATAGGAAATTGTTAGCAAAAGTATTTTGCATCTTCTGCAAGGAGCCCTGACCAGCTGCCCCTGGAGGGTGGGCAATGCTGGACCATATGTAACAGTTTATAGAGCAGCAGGATGCCCCTTTCGCCCAGAACTCTCCCAGCAGGCTTCCTATGGAATCTGGAATTTCCAGTCAAGCACTCAGAAGCTTCTGAACAGAAGAATGTGCTATTCTCAACTTTTCTACAATTACCTTCCCAACACTATTTACTCCTAAATTGCCATTTGTGAATCTATTCTGACTTTAGTGTTTCAGTTGATGAACAACCACATCACACTTCTGTGAAATTTAGGCATCTTTGCAAATTATTTGAATGGTTATTGAATTTCTGTCATGATTTTATAAAAATGATTGAGCAAAAAAAGGAGGCTGAAAATGTTGATAAGAAGCCTAGGTTTCGTAAGCTTAATGCTCATGACCCTAAAACGCCAGTCATCGCGTGTGCCCTGGCCAGAGAGCCTGTAGCCCCAGGTGGACATTCCCTGGTCTTCAGCAGGTCACTGTGTGTTCGCTGGGGCAGGAAGAGGGGAAGACTGAGATACGTGTCAGGTGTGTTTAAAAGGTGACGTGTAAATAGAAATTTTATAATTTGTTTAGAGCCCTGGGAATAGAAGTCTTCACAGAACCTATACGCTCAATTTTCATACTTATAGGATTGTATTCTGTAAGAAGTAGGGGCTGCCTGCATGTCACCTGGGAGGGATTGTGGACTCTTCCTCTTTTGAACTCTGAATACATTTTGTCTGTATACCTGATCTGGAAGTTACGATTTATTGCCTTGCAATATCACTCTGTGTGCTTGTCATAATTTATCTACTAGATTGAAAATCCTTGAAAAACAGGGACTTTGAGGAATACAAAGATGTTTAAGACACAGCAGATAGCACAATTTTTGGTGAACAGCAGGTGTTTCATTCAAATATCTATTAAGTGAGAGGAAGGTTCATAGGAGTCTCTCTCTCTTTTTTTTTTTGGTGAGGAAGATTGGCCCTGAGCTAACATCTATGCCATTCTTCCTCTCTTTTGTATGTGGGTCACTGCCACAGCATGGCTTGATGAGCAGTGTGCAGGTCTGCACCTGGGATCCGAAACCATGAACCCCAGGCTGCTGAAGCAGAGCGTGAGAACTTAACCACTACAACACTGGGCCGGCCCCCATAGGAGTCTCTTAACGTGGAGTCAAGGCAGTGTTCCTGAGAGTAGGTTTGGGGGATGAAAAGATTCCTTGGAGCACATCTTGAAGCCTCCCAGCTTTCTTCTTTATAAATCCAGTTGCGAAGGAATTGTGCTGGGACTGTCTCAGAGCTGAAGTCTCTGCTCACTTGCACACACGCGTAGGGGACTCTGGGATGGCCCACGACCCTGCTTGGCTGAGAACCATACGTGCCAGCTCCAAAGAGTCTGACTGCATATCCTGGGAGGACACAGAACCAGAGCGTGTCCCACGCCTGCGCTGCTCTGCAACTTCAGTGGGCTGACTGGTGCCCATGACATTGGGTTATTTTGGCAGATAAACCAAAACCACAACTAAAAAGGAATAGTAACTTGTATATCACTAGTGTAGGTAAGATGTGTTTCCTGGAGTAAGGGAATCGAGATTCTAGCTCTGACCTTTGTGCTTGACTTGGGCAGATGACTCTACTGTCTGTTTCCTCAACTCTTAAAACTAAGGATTGGACAAAACAGTTTAACATTTTTTTTCATTCTCTAAAATTCAGTTATTTAATGTGATTGAAGCACAACTTAAATGACTGTAGGAATGTGCGTTTCTTAGAAAAGTTTGTGAAGTGAAAAAAGCAAAGTAATAGATCCAGCATTCCATTTTGGTTTTGCGACAAATCTCGTTACCTCTTTAAATAGAATCAGGTCTTGACTGCCAGAGAGAAGGTGTTTGTTAAGGCTTCGTAGTAATAGCAGGCTGCCTCAGATGTAAAGATCACAAAGAACCTTAAAAGCATTAATTATCTCTTATATCACCCTGATGGAGCAGAGATGTGTTATTAGCATTGTCCTTTCACAGCTGGGGAAATCAAGGCACAGAGACGCATTAAGCTGCTAGTAACTTGGACAAGGTCACGGTGAGTGGTAGAGAGGAGAGAACTGTGTTGTTCCCTGCACATAAAGGAAAATGTCTCATTTTAACCAGTTTTTTTCCTTTTAAACATCTCTCTATTAACATAAGTAGAGTAAAGCTTGGTAATAACGTGCCCTGCAGGAAAACCAATGTAGATGTGACTGAATTGATGATGGCCCTTGTCTTCTCATCTTGGGGAGGAAGGGTAGCAATTAGGAACTGGTTCCTTGTGGTCTTTTGTGGCTTTCTCAGTTCAGGGAAAGGTCAGTTGTTAATAGTTTCACTATCTTTATTCTTGTGCCTTTTTTGGTAATTCACACGGATTTCCATTAACATTGCAGTAACGTGACCATATAGTTCGTGTGACTAATTTCTCTCCTGTAAAATTTGCACTGACAGTCTTACCTTCTTTTTTAAAACTGAGGGTATTTCACATACTGTAAAATTCACCGTTCAAGTGTACAATTCAGTGCTATTAAGATATGTACAAAGTTGTGTAACCATCACCACTATCTAATTCTAGAACATTTTCATCACCTCTAAAAGAAATCCTGTACCCATCAGCAGTCCCTCCTCATTTTTTCCCCACCCCCAGCCCCTGACAACCACTAATCTACTTTCTGTTTCTGTGGATATGCCTAATCTGGATATTTCATATAAATGGAATCGTACAATATAGTCTACTGTGTCTGCCTTCTTTCCTTTAGCATAATGTTTTCTAGGTTCATCCATGTTGTAGCATGAATCAGGACTTCATTCCTCTTTATAGCTGAATAAATTTTACCCTCTTTTAATCCCACAGAACAATAGCACTTCCTGAAAGGAGTGGTTACTCAGGTGTTCTTTTTCCCATAGCACATCCCCTAGTAGAATCTTGTGTGTACTTTTTTTTAGGTTTCTTCTCGGGGTCTTTAGATAGAATTCCAACTAAGCAGTTCGTAAGGGTTTTCAACTTAAATTCTACTTTATTAAAGTTCTTTAAGTGTCTGAAATGGAATGGTGTCTGTTACAAACCCCTGAATGTAATTAAGTGTGGCATCTGAGTGGTCCTCCTAGCTCTGGCGGGTATCAGTTTCTGGTGGAACTGAAACCTTGATGGAAGATCTCTTCTATCGTTGACCTTGTATTTTTCATCAGGAACCCTGATAAAGTCCCACGGGAGGTCCTTTGCCTTCCTTCTGTGGGCTGAGTGCACACCTCTGTCACAGCCATAGCCTGCCTAGGAAACGAGAATGTCGCTACACCTAAATTCGTTTTCCCTTCTTCTAAGAAGGCTGTTTCCTCCATTATGTTGTAATCAGCTCGGAGGTGGCCTGCAGCACATTCCTACCCTGAAAAACCTGCCATACTCCTCTTCCTCTAAGTATTCTTTCAGATGCCGAGGATATTTATCACAAGATAATTGAATCGAATCATGGCAGCCTGCTATTAAGAAACATTTACTACCAGAATTCACTTCTCTGTCTTTATCACCAGAGATCTTGCATTGTCAAGAACATCACCAAATGGAATGTGACCTCAGGTTAAGTGGACTTGGAAGATGTATGAAATTTACATTTTTCTGACATAGTATTTATGCTGTGATAGAATTTACTTCTCTGCAAGCTTAACAATGACATTCAAACTGCTGCCTTGAACTTCCTTGACACGAGAATAGTAACAATAAAGAAATGTAGAGTCCCAGATATCTTCATAAAAGTAGATTAATTTTTCTCTATGCAGAAGCACGTGTTAATAGTGATCTCTTCGTTAATGGTGCAATTTAGCACTTGACTAGCCTTTGAAAGTGGTCAATTCTAAGTTAATTTTTTCTTTTGCTGAATAGTCCGTCTATTATTTCATTTAAATGTTTTATTTGCATTCTGTTTCATTGATCGATGGTGAGTAATACTTGCCTGGTTGACAGAGCACAGCAAAAGTTATTAATGAAAGACGTCACAAACCGTTGCATTTTTAAGTAAAACCATGAGTAAAATTTAGGGAAATCTGAGTTAATTATAAATAATCAATGCTATACAAAGTCTGCAAATTTAAATTGAAAAGTTGAGAGATCTGAAGCTCTTCTGTGCAAACCAACTCAAGGCTCAGTGTGCTCTTGGCACCAAGATAAACTGTCTGTCCTGAACATAAATGCAGAATTTTATAATAGTGGGCCAAGCTTGGAGAACTGAAAAAAAAAATCATAATTTCATATTTACAAAATGCTGTATCCTTCCACTGGCAGCTTTGATTTACCAAAATCTTTACCTTTTCTTAAAATTATATTCACACTTGTTTTTATTTTTTTTTAATTATTATTTATTTTATTTTATTTTTTTTTGATGAGGAAGACCAGCCCTGAGCTAACATCCGTTGCTAATCCTCCTCTTCTTGCTGAGGAAGACTGGCCCTGGGCTAACATCGTGCCCATCTTCCTCCACTTTATATGGGACGCCGCCACGGCATGGCTGACAGACAGTGTGTCCGCGGGCGCCCGGGATCCGAACCGGTGAACCCCGGGCTGCCAAGCGCGGACTAAACCGCTGCGCCACCGGGCGGCCCCTATTCACACTTGTTTTTAGAAAACAAATGATAACATAAGATGAAGGAATTGAATTGGATAATTTCTAAATTTCTTTTTAGATCTAAAATTTGTTGATTCTCTACCAGCTGTTCATTTGTGGGATTGCATAGTGGAAATTCTGAGAAATTGAAGAGAGAAATTGACTAAATCGAGTAGATTACGAGCATAATTCACACAAACTATGTTATCTGAATGTAAGTAGATATAAAACTACAACCATGCACTGCTGAATGATGTTTTGGTCAATGATGGACCACATACACGGCTGTGGTCCCATAAGATTAGTACCATGTAGCCTGGGTGTGTAGGAGGCTGTACCATCTAGGTTTGCGTAAGTACACTCTATGACATTCGCACAACAACGAAGTCACCTAGCGACACATTTCTCAGAAGCATCCCCATCATTAAGCAATGCATGACTGTATAAATGTCAAAGTTGTACAAGGGGATTATGTAGTTGAAAACTTAATTAAACTGCTTATTATTTACTTGTAACTTCTCTGATATTACTTTTCAGATTTTTTTCAGTCTCTTTAATAGAAGATTATCTTTCTATAGTTTTCACCTTAGAGGGGGTCTCAGGGTTAATGATTTAATCAACTAAAACATTTCTGAACCTGAGTTGAGAGTCCCAATTACATATGCTACATTAGTTATCTGAATGCTGTATTTCTAATTGCTCTTGGGAGCATATTTCATCTTTCTTATGTCGTGAGGGAGCTAATGTTCACTTTGCACCTGCTCTGGGCTAGGTGCTTTTGGGTGCATTTTGCATCCTCGGAGGTCACTGACCTTCCAGAGGTAAAGTCGAGGTTCTGGCTGCAGAGAGAGGCAGAGGTGGTTCTCAACAGAGGGGCACTGCCCACCAGTGACATTTGTTAGTTCACGGGTCTGTTTTCAGTTTTCATAATGAATTGGGAGACAACGGCATTCAGTGGTTGGGGACATGGTTGCTGGGTGCCTTGCATGTTTAAGTTAATATCTCACACTGAAGAATTGCTCTACTGAACATTCCTGGAGGTTAAAAAATGTGTGTAATGATCTGAGTCAAGAACTTGCTCCATTTTACAAATAAACACAATTTTTTCCCTGTGGCTATAGGGTACTTTGAATTTTCTAGCAATGCAACAATCCAATAAATCAAGGGACATTTGTCCTTTGTTTGTTCAGAAGTTTGTCAAGATTTTTTGCCCTTTTGGAAAATCATGTTACTGATGGCAACAGCCCGTATGCATTGGAACCTCCACCAAGACATGCTGGCATTGGTCTGTGACGAAGTAGATACATTCACCATGATCTCTGTGGTGGAAGCATTGGACAGCTTCATTATGGCTTCTAGAGAGGTTGCACCCAAGCGTTTACATATTGAAACACATTTTTTTATTACAAATTACTTTCCATTTATTTTTCTCCTTGCATTATTATTGGGGCATTATATTGCTTTTTGTGAAATTATGTATGGAGATAGATTATGTTAAGAACGAATTTTATTTCAGCATAGTAAAAGTACCTATTATCCAGAAGGGGGCTTTGGATCTGATAGTATTGAGAATCAGTGTCCTATAATGTGTGCTTTGAAGCATGAAAAGCATAGCTTAAAAGTAATTTCCATTCTCATTGCCTATCCTTTCAGTGTACTTCACTTGAATCTTCAGCCCACAAATTAAAGCAGAGCTTTTTCTGATACTATGAGTATCATCATTAATTTCTCAACAAAGTCTTATTGTACCTAATAGGGGAAAACAAATATTCTCCTCTTGATACCGAACCTCTTAATCTGGGGTCCGTGCCCAACGTGCAGTAAGTCAGTCACTGAGACACCAGTGCTTGGAGATGGAGAAAGGTTTATTCTAATTGGCTCAAATGAGAAGGCCAGAGAGTAGGTTCTCTCAGATCTGCCTTAACACAAGAAGGAAGCAGAGGATCTTTATAGGGTTGAGGGACTTGGGAGGAAGAGTTTCAGGGAAACAAAGGGGAAGTCCATGTTTCTTTCACTTCAGATAAGACCTTGAGCAACCAGACTTCTTGGCAGCAGGAGCAGCTGGGGGCTGGTTATCTGGTGATCCTAACTTCCTTAAAGGCATTCTTTTTCCTCTGCAAAATGAGCTCATAAATCCTTTTGACCCTTGAGTCACCCCTTTGGTTAGGCAAGAAAACAACAAATTAGCAAGCTATAATTATGCACAGGCCATGAAGTAAGCATTTAGACTCAACAAATACATCTAGTGGGCACTAAGGTTATTAACGTCTTCTCGTCTGTGTCTGTATTGGGAACAAGGCTGGAGGGTAACCATGTTCTTCTGGAATATTTACGTAACCCTCAGGTACCTGGCTTCACTTTCATTTTGGTTTCTTGTTTTTGGCCTCAGGGACTGAAATCATCTTGAGATTTTAACCCAATTCCTCTTTTTGGGGGGGTGGGGAGGAAGACCAGCCCTGAGCTAACATCCATTGCCAATCCTCCTCCTTTTTGCTGAGGAAGACTGGCCCTGGGCTAACATCTGTGCCCATCTTCCTCCACTTTATATGGGACGCCGCCACAGAATGGCTTGACCAGCAGAGCATCTGTCCGCGCCTGGGATCTGAACCTGCAAACCCTGGCCGCCGAAGCAGAGCACGCAAACCCAACCACTACGCCACCGTGCCGGCCCCCCAATTCCTGTTATAGTTGCTGTTTCTGACTATGCAGGAGGCATTATCAGACTTTTGCGTAGAGAGTTCTGGATCAGTCTTTTCTAGGAACCAGCTGTCTGTCCCTGGAGGCTGGCTCCTGGCTGCCACACAGGCAGAGTATGTCCCCCACTCTCCTTACAACCAGAAGCTGCCTAGTATCTCCAGGCTCTGCTGGCAGCCTTCTGTGTGGGTCCAGGGACTGGAAAGAACTTGTTGCCTCTTCCCTTGCTACCTGGTTGGACAAGGAGGAGGCAGCCAGCGAGACTGGGATTATGGGATGGCATCGGCTAGGTGAGCCAAACATCGTAGCTGCCTGCTGAGCAGAGTGGGAGCTCCTCAGGAGTAAGTAGCAGGTGGGAGACCAGCAGGGACACTACCACACTCCCAAGACCTCCCCCAGCCTTCTCAATGCCACCATTTTCAAAGAATCCCCCTTTTGCATATCAGAGTTAGCATCTGGATATCCTGGTGCTTCTTAATGCTGTGGGGGAATAAATGGCAAAGCCCACACTCCCGCATGTTAACTACATGAGATTGGATTTGGAAGTGATGTAAACGTACACTTTGAATTCACATTACGAGCTCTGTGGGCGAGGCAACCTTAACTTTAGCATTTCCTGATTTTTCTATTTTTAAGTGGATACCCAGGTTGTTACTTGAACACAGGTTTTGCCCTTTAATTGTAAAGGATTTGGGGTTGCCAGCTGCCTTGCTGACAGTGGCACTAGTGGGCTCTGTACTGATGCAAAGAACAGGAAGACCCTGAGTTACTAGGCGGCTCATACGTGAAGCCTCAGGATTCCCTAGTTTTCTGTAAGGAACTGAAGAGCGTGCAGGAGAGCAGGGAGGCAGTCATCTTCCGGAATAGCCTGCCAGGTGTGTCGTCACTCTCCAAAAAAATGTGTTTTGGTTAAAGGAAAAGGATGTCTCAGCCTGGTTTCAAGTATGGCACCTGACATAGTACCTGGTACCTTGGGTGCTCAGTGCTCAGCACCCCTCTGACAAGGGAATAAATAAATTGAATGATAGGTCCAAATGGAGGACCCGAGACTAGGACTTGGTACAAGGCAGCTCTGCTCACGCAACTGCTGAGTGGACGAAGGTCCTGTTGGCTATGTTAGATGTTAGATGTTTCAAACCGTAAGACCTCACCCCAAATAGTTATTCTACAAGGAACAAGATGAGACAGACAGAAGGCTGTGTTTACCAGATACAAATAGATGTCTTGACTTGAGTTTGTAATGTTGTTATTTTTCATTATTTACAGTCATACTGGCCAAAGAGTCTTCTGGAGCGAGTCTGAACATCTGTACTGTAGCGTGCTGAGCACAGGTGGGCGGGAAGCACAGGATTATCATTATCTGATGGGGATAAAGTGTCCTAACGTGTCACAGTGAACACGTCCGCACGAGGAGGCTTTCCCAAGGTGGAAAGCCGGTTTTTGGTTGGGAAGGAAAGGATATATTTACTCACTTCAGCAGCTGGTGTTCAGGACGTGGGCAGAGTCTAAATGGGGCTATGCATAGGCTTCTGGCACCCAGGACAGGGTATCAGCACACGGCCTGTTTGAAACAGCTTTGTAAATAAGCATTCAAATTTTACCAGCCTACCCTTTTTTTCAGCCAGTCTGCTATTCTCCCAGAACCTACTTCTAGAAAGAACACTAAGGGCATAAAACTTTTTATGGAGATAGAGGTTCTGGTGAGATTTGAGGCTCCTGGAGCTGAGATCTGCAGCCATGGACACTGTCCCGTGTGCTTTGTCATCTCCAGGGCAGGGTTGGTGCATTGCTGCTGGGGTTGGAGAAGAAAGCAGTCGCCGCAGAGATTCTGTTTATGCCCAGATACCATTCTGCCTCTGTGACATTTGGGTGGTAGAACAGCCCTGAGATTTCCTATCTTGGCAAGGCTCAGGAATCACCCAGGGCTGCATCCTCCTCTTGGATCCCCAGGGCCAGCCTCAATGGGAGTTGGTTCCTGTGATCCATCCTGTCCAAGTTCATGCCTCAAAGAGGATTCAAGCCACAGCCAAAGGCTCCCTGAGCTTAAGGGGAGCCTCACTGATTGATAGCAAAGCCTTTTATCCTGGGGCAGGCAGGGTTTTGATAGGAAGGATAGCAAATGTTCTGTTACCAGGTCAACCTTTTGCCTTTGTAAGAGGTAAAAAGTGGTTTGGGGAGTTTCCAGCATTTAAGTTCGAAAGTTTTGTGAATATATTGAATGGATGACTCAGAATTCACTTGGCACGTGCTTTTGACGTCAGCCATGTTATTTTCACTCACATCCATCTGGCTCCTCCTGGCTCCAGAGCTCCTTATGCCCGTGCCATCTCTGACATCTTCAGGGGAGGTGACGTCTCCTTCATCCTTATATCCCCAGAACTTAGTACATACCTGACGTAGAGCAGGTGCTGCAGAACTCTTCATCACGAATAAATGCATCAATTGTGTGTCATATTTCCTGTACCTGATACAACTCTTTGGAAATACCAAAGCTCTTCATTTACAAGGTAAAGGCAGCAGTCATGCAAATTTGGTTCTGTTACCTAGGTAATGTACTTTCACATTATATGGCCCCTGTGACATTGCTCTTTCTTGATTTCCTCATACTTCTCTGTAAGGAGAGGTGCCTCCTCTGAGGGCCTCTCCTCCCCTGTGCCCTATGATTGGCATTTCCAGGGCTCTCTTTGGTCCTCTTCATGCCTCCCTCTGCACATTCGCCTGGGGGGCGCCATCCATCCCCATGGCTCCACTGCCAGGTGTATTCTGATGACTCCAAATCCACACCCCTGTGCAGACCTTTCCTGGACTGACTCCTGAGCCTCTCCTATCGGATGGCCCACATGCATCTCAAGCTCAGCACTGCCAAAGCTACGCTTGTGATTCCCACTCCCACTGCTTCCCGTTCCCCTCTGCCCAGTCACCTAAAAGCCCGCATCTGCCTTGATACCTCTCTTTTCTGTATGCCCTTCTATGAGGTAGGTAGCAAAGAGGAGGCCCGCGGGTCTCCCTGCTAGGACTCTGCGTTCACCTCACTTCTTTGTTGTGACTCTATCCTGCATTGATCTGGGTCCCTACACCTTATACCCACAGTGTTGCTGTGATTTGCTGAACTGTGATTTGCTGAACTGTTTTCTCCCAAGGTCTTGCTTCTATCAATTCCTCCATCCCAGGGCACTCTCCCCGCCCTGCCAACCTCTCTTGGTTGCAGCCACACTCAACAAGTTCCCAGATCTGCTGAGCTCTTCCTACAGTTTGCCTGTACTCGGCTGCCTCCCGGTCATGGAATCCCCTCTCCCCACTGCCCACCCTGCCTGGTCATCTTCAGCTTTAAAAACAAAAACGTACCCCTCAGATTTAAAGACTTTGCTTAAGTGTCTCCCTTGCTATGAAATGCTTTAGGGCCCCAGGGACAATTAACTTCCTTCCCGAGTGTCCTCACTCAGCACTGTGGCACTTTGTTGTACTTGTGTCTCTGTCTCCTCCTCCCTCCCCAGCCACCTCCCCCCAGACTAGAAGCTCACCTTGAGAGTAGCAACTGCATCTCATTCATCTTTGTATCCCCAGCACCTAGCACAGCGCCTGGAAAATAGCCGTGTGTGTTGAATGGATGGATGGAAAGGTGCATTTATGCTGAATACAGTAGGGAGGCAGGCCCTTTTCTTTTGTGAATTCTGTCGGTTGGTCTCCCTTAAACAGAGGTGCACACAGCAGCCTAAGGTGGCAGTGCTGGAGGGCAGCGGTGGATCACTTTTGGATTACGGTCCAATCTTGCTTCCCACACAGTCAGCCTGCTGGTGAACGGGCTGCCTCTGTGGTGTGGTGTTAGGGGCCTGGGAGAGGTGAGCCCAAGTATCCCCATCTGTTATTGCTACCCAAAATTTTCCCAGGGATGGCTCATGCTTTTGTGATCAGCACTGCCTTATCCGGGCTAACTTCCTCTACAACTAACAATGAAGTGTGACTTGGACTATCTGGTCCTTTTCTGGGTGGGGTTAGGGTGCTGGAAGAAGGAATTGGAGCCCCAGAATCCTGTCGACCATCCAGATGTTTTCTTTAGGTCTCCTCTTGTCTTAGAAGCAGGTGCCTGTGTAGTAATTGGCGATGTCAGCATGGATCATGGTCCGGCATTCCTATGCATTAGTTTTATCAACTTTCTGGGGCTCCCATAGCTTCTAAAGGTCTCTTACAAACCATTGTCCTTGCCCCCATCATGCTGAACAGTTTCTTTGTCAACATCTATCCATGGCTTTTTGGCCTAGATCAACTCAAGACAGGTACAAGCTTGATGACTTCTTCTTGTAGCCGACTGGGGTCAGAAACCATCTGGTTTCACCTAATTGAAGGGACAGTCCACCAAATACCAGAATTAGCATGAAAACCTATGTCATATTTTGAAAGACGCTAGTCTTTCCATCTTTCTTAAATTTGTTGAGAACCACTGGAAAGAATTGTTGGGAATGGCATGTGTGTATCGTTGTAGGCTGGCAAACTGCATGCTCTACCTACGATTAATATTATTTCTGAACCCTTACTCTGAAGTTAACAAAGGTTTGCTGTTCCTCCTGGTACTTTCACTTTAGGATGAAACTGTGGTTGATGTCAGAAAAAGAAGAATCATGCTTGCACATGAGCAAGTTGTGGGTTGTAATAAGAATCGGAGATATTACATCATTGGTTTTCCAAGATAGGCCTGGTGATTTTGCCCTCACTTAGCCACAAATAGGGAGGCACCAACAATGGTCACTGCTTTTTGATTCTTGGTTTGAATAAAGTATTTAAGATCAGAGCTTAGCGAGGTATAGTTTGCACAGCATCAGGAAAAGTGACAAGGCATTTAAGTCATTGTTTTGATTGCTCGTTGGTCTGCTTTGACCAAAACAGGCAGAAGATGTTGCTTTTTCAGTCCGTGAGAGCCCGCATCTGTTTCAGAAGACCAGCTTTGTGCACGCTGTAACTTCAGCGTCATTAAGGACTGTGATGGACTGCCTTCTAGGTTGTTAGTTACTTTTTTCTTTCCTGCCTTTCTTTATCTGAGCCTTGAAACCAGTCATTACCATCCTCTGCAAATGACCAAACTCACTTTTATGCATGTTTTTGTCACTTTTCATGTAGATTTCAGCAACGTCCCTGACATCACAACTGGCCTGAAAAGGAGTCAGACCGATGGCACACTGGATCAGGTTTCCCACAAGGAGAGAATGGAGCAGACGTTCAGGGTAAGATGCTGTCCCAGATCTCAAACCAGGGCCCAGCAGGCAAGCATGAATTCCCATCTTCCCCTGAGGTGGGGAAAAACAAATGGAGTTATTCTATCCCTAGGTCCAGCAGTAAAACAAACATTTTTTTTCCTTAAAAAAAAAATAGTTTCCTTATTCATTTGAAGTGAAGTACTAAGAGGAACCAATGACTCCACCCGGACCTCCTCTGTGACTTCTGGCATGCCACCAAAGAGCAGCACAAACGTGGCCATTCCTACATCAGGATGGTTTTGACAAGGAAAATCTAAGCTTGGATGTTCTCAAAGTCACGTTAAATTACCATTCCATTCATTTTCTATGGTTTTTTGGGGGCCAAAGATAAATTATTTTTGGAATATTGTCATTTTGATGTGGTAAAATATATAAAACAAAATTTGCCATTTTAACCATTTTTAAGTGCACACTGCAGTGTCATTAAATACATTCACAATATTGTGCAACCATTACCACTATCCATTTCCAGAACTTTTTCATCATGTACAGAAACTCTGTACACATTAGACAATAACCCCCTATTCACCCCACTCCCCCAGGCCCCCAATATCGTCTGTTATACTTTCTGTCTCATTTGCCCATTCTAGGTACCTCTTATAAGTATAATCTATACAATATTTGTCTTTTTGTTTCTGGTTTATTTCACTTAGCGTAATGTTTTCAAGGTTCATCCATGTTGTAGCATGTTTCAGAGCTTCACTCCTTTTTATGGCCAAATAATATTCCATTGTATGGATATGCTGCATTTTGTTCATTCATTCAGCTGTTGATGGACATCTGGGTGGTTTCCACCACTTAGTTACGTGAGTAATGCTGCACTGAACATTGGCAAACAAATATCTGTTTCAATCCTTGTTTTCAGTTCTTTTGAGAATGCATCAAAGAGTGGAATTGCTAGGTCATATATATGGTAATTCTATGTTTAACTTTTCGAGGAACAGCCCAACTGTTTTCCATGGCGCTGCACCATTGTACATTCCCACTAGCAATGTATGAGCGTTCCACTTTCTCCACATCCTTGCTAACGCTTGTAATATTCCATTCCTTTCCCTCATTTTTAACTGTTCATAGTCAGCTATCCTTTCAGAAACGGACTGATGACTTGATTTATTTTAATACATAGGCCAGTTTTAATTGATTTTGAAATTACAACTCTGTTTTATATTTCTTGCTTTTGTCTTAAATACGAAATAAGAATGGAGGAAATATAAGCTATGACAGGTATTTAAATAAAACTTATAGGGGCCGGTCTGGTGGCGTGGCAGTTACGTTCGCACACTGCTTTGGTGGCCCAGGGTTCGCAGGTTTGGATCCTGGGTGCAGACAGACGCGCTGCTTATCAAGCCATGCTGTGATGGCATCTCATATAAAGTAGAGGGAGATGGGCACAGATGTTAGCCCAGGGCCAGTCTTCCTTAGCAAAAAAAAAAAAAAAAAAAGAGGAGTGTTGGCAACGGATGTTACTCAGGGCTAGTCTTCCTCACACACACACACAAAAACTTATAGCAGGACCGTTGCCCAGTTGGCTTTAGACTAATCCTACCAGGAGCCAGGCCATTGGTGCATGGCCATGTGGCACACCTTTTGGTGACTGGTGACCTTCACTGTGAGAAGTGTGGATCAGGTTAGAGTCCCACCAGCTTCAGAGTGGATTCCAGTGGCTCTGGGCACCTGGCCTCTCGTCTCCTCTCCTTTCTCTTGCCCACCCCCTGCTCCCCTCCGCCATTCCCTATCCACCTCCTCCAAAATCTCCCTTCTCTTCTCTTCTAGTCCTCATTCAAAGCAAATACTCAACTGCCTTCATTGGTCTGGTTATGCCCCCAGGATGCAATTTCTTTTACTAAACTGAAATCATCAGCATTTTCAGTCTTACTCTGTTCTGTCTCTGGCAGGTTATTTACTTTTGGGAACCCAATATTGTAGCTAATAGTCATCATTTTATTTTTGAAGCAATAGACCCTAGAAAATGAAATAGATATGTTTTGATTGCTTCATCTTAAATTTTTTTTTAAAAGCCAATACTTCTGAAACACTCAAGAAGCTGGGCTGTCTATTTAAGGTAAGTGTGCCTGTGGGGCACTGCACAGTGTGGCAGCTGGGGGAAGTCACTTAACACCATTAGGGATGATGGTTTCCTTTCTGTTAGAATCTGTTTGAGTCCACATTAAAGTTCTTAAGAAGGAAATTAAATTCTTTTCCAAACTTTAAGATTCAATAAAATAGATAGGCAAGAAGTTACCACCTTATGGCCATTTCCAACTCTATTATTTAACAGTGCCTATTATAATTAAACAAAGCATTTACAAAATGAACCTTGGAGCATCAGTTAGAAATTTAGAAAAGGAGAGCCAGCCCTGATGGCCTAGCAGTTAAAGTTTGGTGCTCTCACTGCTTCGGCAGCCCAGGTTCGGTTCCCAGTTGCGGAACCACATCACTCGTCTGTCAGTTGCCATGTTATGGCAGCGGCTCACGTAGAAGAACCAGAAGGACTTACAACTAGAATATACAACTATGCACTGGGGCTTTGGGGAGGAAAAACAAAGAAGAGAAAGTTTGGCAACAAATGTTAGCTCAGGGCGAATCTTCCCCAGCAAAAAGACCTTTAAAAAAAATTTTAGAAAAGGTGTGAAAGCTGCATTTCAGCTTGAAATTGGAGCTATCTGAACTTTAATTTTCATTGCTGAAATGGTTAAAGAAAAACACAAATGTATAAGTGCCATAGAACACAGAAGGAAAAAAATACTGAAACAATATTAGCACGTTAAGCATTTGCTGTCAAATTCCTCTCAGTTTAAAGTAGTTGTCTCACTTTTTTCAAATTTGAAGATATCTGTCTACCTATACTAGTGGATTTCAGTACATTTTTAAGAAATCCTAGTGAAATGCCTAGCAGTTACGTGGTTCACATGTTCTTTGTTCCTTGGGAAAGGAGAATCTGTGATCATCAAAGTAGTTGTGATGGGTATTAGTGAAAAGAAAGTTTTGAATCTTAAAACATTTTCTGTCCTGTATTATTATTATTGTTACTTTTAGCCTCCTAGAAACATCAGGTTATATCTAAGAGCAATCCTTTTCTGTTTTCCAAATGGTGATTGTGGAGTTCTACGATGTGTGTCCAGCATGTGTGGACATGGATCTTTCGGGATCACCCTGGAGCTGTCCCAAGGTGCCCACAGGAGGTGGTCATCTCCAGAGAGGAGCCCTGCCTCCCGGGCTTCCTGCTCTGGCCTCTCTAGCCTTCTCAGGGGTCATTAACTTCTTTTCAGATTAGACCCTGGTTGAACCTGGGTTGTTTGGGATATTTTACTAACAATATTCTAGACTTTGGAATAAGGACTAATTTCCCTTGAATATCAAATGCACCCTGGCTTGATGAAGCACAGCTGTGAGTAGGGCTTTTGACAGCCCCACAATTTCTGCAAATGGTTCATAATTGATTGCCTTCTTTCTCTTCAAGGGTGCCTATTACTGTCACGGCTCTTTGTGTGCCCCTGTCAACCTCTCCTGTGTGGGGGACTTTTTTTTTCAGGATTGTTAGCAATTAGCCTGCATTATTGTAATAGTTTGGAGTTTGAAAGGAATAAACAATTTCTCTTTGGGAGAGGGGTTGAGTTTCTGGTTCGTTCTGGGAACTTGAGTTGTGTCAAGCAGTCCCCACAGAAATGCTGCTTGTGCTGTGTTTTCAGCTCTCTGAGCTGGCTCTGAAGAGGTGGCACTTCGTGGTTCTATCGTCTCCGCATGTGCCCTAACCTGGTGCCCTCCCAGGGCAGGCAGGCTCGCAGCATGGGGTGGAAACCCAGAGGAAGGGGGTGAGCCTTCCCCAACCACCAGCGCTGCCTTAGAGGAAGAGCTTGGTGGCGCTAGGACATCCTTGTGAGTGTGACTTGGAAGAATAGTTTGGGATTTTTTCATTGCCTGGGGATGAGAGTGAGAGAGAATGTGTGTCTCACTCATCTTCCAGCAGCCGACTGTAGATGTAATTGTTTGTCCCCGAGGGAGCAGGTTTCTTTGAACTTTTCCTTTTCATGTACAGCATGTAAGTAAATGAGGGCTTTGATTCTCAGGGATGTGGATTCTGATCCAAATGTAGCATGCTTGCATGGTTTCCTTTTCTCTGCCTTGAAAGTCGATTTTACTCTAAAATGTCTAAAGACTGTTATGCAGATAAGAAGATATGCCTTTCTTTCCAGAAGGGATCCTGACAGTAGAAGACAATTTCTTTTGGAAACTAGTTGTTCTGTGGCATTATCATCTTCTCCTTTCTCATTCCAAGGATGCAGAGGTCTTTAAATAGATCTCTGAAATAGTTTTGTCCTTTTGAAATATAAAGATATCAGAAAGTCCTAGGGAAATTTCAAATATTTACTCTGTAAGATACGTTTGAAAAGAGGAATCATTTGAAGACTGGGAATAATTTTCCGCTTTGTAAAATTTCCTCGGAGTGTAGCACAGACTTGTATTCGGCTTAATGCTGTAAAAGAAAATCCACAAAAGCGAAACCTGTTTTCTACAAGGTAAGCGAGTTTTTACTTTAGTTATTCCTGATTAAATATTTTTTCAGCTTTTTAGAAGAATTTTATGTAATCGTCTACTGTAGCTCTGGCAGCGATTATTTTTACAGTTTGTAGGCGTCGTGTTGATAGAACAGAGAGCACCGAGAATCTGGAGATATACAGCTTGATGACTGTGTGTTGTGCTCTGTGCAATTTAACCATGTTGAAGATATATTTTGTCCTGTTTATCTTTTCAAAGTAGAAAAAAGGGACATGCACTAATGGTTGGGTTTCAGTACACAGCATGAATATAACTTGCATTTAATATTTAATGCCTGCTCACCCACTTAGCTTAACCTTTTGAGTTTTGCACATAAATTGCTTTTAAGAGTTTGCATATCTAAGAAGCTGAAGGAAAAGAAAAAGAATATTGGACTACGTGATTTGTTTTCTGGCCTTCTCAAATTATAGATCTTTCTTACCTTTCTTTGAGTCTCCTGCATTATTTCCAGATCACTTTGGTTGTAAGATGTTTTTGTTAAAAAGTCATGTTAAGATATAATTTATTTATAAATAGTAGTCTTTCTGCATGGCTGTTTTTCAATAGATTCGTTTCTAAACACACCTATTTCTAAATGCATGTCATCTGACATAATCCCTATATGAATGACAGAGAGACAGCATCCTCAAAGCAAACCCATTGTCCCTGAAAAAGGACTGGGGTCTGACGTTCTCCAGTAGAGAGGCAATAATCTTTCACAATGATTGAATTCCAGCTAGCCTTTTCTTGTAGGCAGTGGTATAATGGAAATTCTTTTTTTTTTTAATTAAAAAAAATTTTTTTTATTGATATCTTAATTATAATGGAAATTCTTGACCTGACGGTTGGAAATCTGAATCTATCCTGGTCCACCAGGTTTCCACTGTGTGACCAGGAGCAAGGTACCCAACCCTTCTGAGCCTCTGTGTCCTCAGCTGTAAGTAAAAATAACAATACCACCAACCCTGTGCTGTTGAGGATCATGCACAGCTAGAAGCACAAATATGAGAGATAATTAGGCTAAAAGATCCCCCTTCCCAATGTGTCTCATACACATACATGTTTTTGAATGCTTCCCCCTCTGCTCACCTAGTGCATGACTTAACCATCTTGGCTGCCTACCCGTCTTCTTGAAATTAGTATCAGTGGTCAAGTCCTGCTGAGCTGTCCCATGAGATAAAAAAGAATTGGAAACCAAGGGCCTTGGCAATCAGGTCCTCTTAGATCTTTGTCACCTGCATGAAGACAAAGCCTGCCCAGGCTTAGTGAAGTCTGAGAGATGGGCAGTCGAGGAGGTCTGCCAGACTTTTTGTCTTTTGGAAGAGAGGCGCCACTTCAGGGCACAGAGAGGTGCCAAGGACACAGGCTGAGAAGGATCAAAGTTGAGCTGAGTTTTCCACCTGCTCTCAAATGCGTTCTGCTTTACTAACACCATGCTTCCTTTGCGTGGGGACTTGGCAAGTTCATGGACTTATTTGAAGTGACTGTGCTTAGTTTTCATTGGACTTTAAGAGGCCATCTGATCTCTTTGTAGTTAGTTGGAATTTTTTTTTTAATTTCCATTTTCTTAGCTCCAGGGTATTAGTGCCCTGCTTTTCTTGGTCTGTTCTTGATCATTAGGGCTGATGTGTTGGGCAGATGCCAACTCTTTGCTGGGATGGCAAGAAGTGACATTGCTGCAGCATGAAGCACACAAGATCCCTGTCCTCTTTGTTGCCAAGGTCACTTACTTCACTATTCAGCAGGCTTAGTGATGTCACCCACAGTGTCAAATGAGAAAACGAAAGAATGAAAGAAAACCAAATCCCAGGGCAGGGTGTGGGGAGGCCAGCCATGAGCAGAAGCACTGAGCATGAAGTGTGGGGCAGCAGGGAGAACTCAGAAGTGACCACTAAGCAGGTAGCTGCGCAGCGGGCAGTTGGGAAGGGAGAGCTTGTCCAACGGAAGGAGGACGAATGATGGAGTTGACAAGGAGGCCCTGGGAAGAAATGTTGCTGGTGGTGACCTCTCTCTCCACTTCCTCTCACAGCAGCTTCCTCCCAATCCCGGCCCCCCAATGCGGGGTCCTCGGGGGTTTATGCTGGGCCAAGTGTATCCCTGGACAGACGCAAACAGAAAAGTGGGAGGAGGGCTGTTGCCATTGGCTGAGCTGTGGGCTAAGGGCCCAGAGACACAGAAATTGCCAACCACAGGGTCATGCCACCGAGTGCTCAGTGGTCTGTGCCTCTGCCAGTGGGGCTTTTAAAGCTGAGACACTGGGCTGCCTGTTGAGTGAGACTTTGCTGGGGTTGGGGGGTGGGGACCACTGGAGGCTGTGAGTTTGCCGCAGATGTCGCACAAGGCTTGCGTGTTCTGTATTAATATAGAATACACGTATGTTTAGGCAGCAGAGTGCATGGAGCCAGATCAGACTGTTCTGGAAGCCAGGCTGCCCTGTATTAGTTCTGGGAGGCCTGGGGCCAGCCATGCCCTCTGGCTCTCCTGTCTCCTAATCTGTGAAGTGGGGACCATACCACCTGACTCCCACCAAAGTTGGAAGGATTAAGGTCATTTAGTCCCTTTCTTCCCTTCCCTTTCCTTCCTGGGTAACTGTGGCTTTCCTGTTACCACGGCTGGTTTCCCTTCCAGCCTCTTTCTTCCCTCCTTCCCCTTTGGCCCTCCAGCACTTTCCTTCCCGCCTTCCTGTGTCCCCTGCTTTCTCATTCTTCTCCAGACATTCCCTTTTCATCCTGTTTTTCTGGGAAAGAGAAAAAGTTGTTATTGCGAATCATCTTCAGAGTCACAAAATGAAGAAGAAAAAAAGAGGAAGTCATGAAGAGGCACCGCAGAGAGCTCAGCATGAGTCACCGCGGGGTGTGCTGTGGGATCAGGCCTGTCAGGTAGAAGTGGGCTCTGGAATTAACTTGTGTGGAAGGAGCCCAAGTGCTGAAGGGATAATTACACCCCCTTCCTCGCACTGCTGGGACGATGACTCACAGCAGAGTGACTTGGAGACTCCCCAGAGCTGAAGCCACACAAAGATTTGACCCTGACCAAGCAGAGATGTCTTATGGACATGCCTGGTCTTCACGTCATGACTTGTGTGCTGCACAAAGAGCAGGGGCTGAGATTATGCTCCCGTCCTCTCTGAGACGAGACTGTAAGAGGGATGTGTTTGTCCTTTCCAAAGCGACAAAGGTTAAGTTCAGAATAGCCAGCCAGCTCCCTGCAACTTGGCTGGTAGAACTAGATCTCCAGCCAGGCTCCTTGACATCTCTTCTTTCCTTCTGGCATGGCTGGATAAGTCAAGACCGGGTTGGACAGCAAATTCCCCAGGTTCTGTGTTGATTGAAGAGTGGGCCATACGCTTTTAGCTAGGTCATGGGGGAGAAGTCATAGCGTTCTTCCATCCTCACCCTCTGTGGCGTTCAGCCCTCTATTTCTCCATCTTTTTTTCTTTCTAGGCTTCCTTGATTGGAGATAGTTGTGGAGACCTCAGTATAATTTCTCTTTTTGGAGGAGAAGAAAGCACGGAGTCTGAGTTTCTCAGGCCAAACCCTAACCTAGGTAAACACCTTTTGCAGGCTCTTGCATTTTCTCAAGGGAGGCTGTCTGCACTTAAGGTGGCCTCAGAGAAAGAACATGTGGGATTTTGCCCCAAGTCTTACACTGAAGTCCCTTCGTCCTTGCATAAGTCCTCAAACTTCCTCATCTATGAGAGGTGGGTCTGCCAGAGCCCATCCCGGCTCTGTCTGTACCACTCTGACACCTCTCCTGGTCTGTCTTTCTGCCTAGATACCCGATCTAAAGCAGAATTTTGCTAGACATAGCCTTTTCTCTTCACGAATATGGTGAGCTGCTTAAAAAAAATAAACCTGGGAAGAACCCAGTTAGAATTAGCAGTGGTCATTCATTGTCTTTCACATAGTTATTGAAGTTAAAATCTCTGATTTATGGAGGTTTTATGGTAACGGTAAGTGAAGGTGAGGATGGTTAGATACTTTATTCCTAGATCCGCTCTGGTCTTTGACCCTCTTACCTTGTTTAGGAAATTGTTGAGAGCAGACCACTTGAGAATCTGATGAGAGCTGTGGACCCTCAGAAACTACCCATGTACATGTGTAAAAGTTGCCTACAATCCCAAGGAGCTCACTCATCTTATGACGTTTACCCGTGGATTTCCCCTTAGGAATCTATGAACTCTACGTTCAGAATTCTGACTTTCAGTAAACATCTGCACGGCCTAACTTCTGTCTTGACGTAATATTATTGACATTACAGAACCAATTGTCAAGCAACTACAATATGAAAAGCCCTGTGTTTGTTTCGTCAAGTGGCATTTTGAGCTTTGTTTTGATGAAGTCTCATTGATTGGGTGGGATTGGCTATTAATGCTTTATTTTTTTAATGTGCTAAGAGACATTGAGGAGCATAAAATTATGACAACCCCTCCCTTGAAGGCAAATGAATTATTAGGTTGAGACCGGAAGAGACAATATTGATGGTGGTGGTTAGACATCCCTGGATTGTTGAACACCAATTGCTATATTATGTGCTGGTGTTGTAGCATTTGAAAAAGTTTTATTTTCTGTAATTAGTGAAAAAAGTGATTTTTTTTGGAACATGAATTTAAATTTTGATCCCAAACCAAAATTTTCTAGAACTCGCTTTAGTGAATAAACAGCTACCTGAGGGACTGGGTGGGAATGGTTTATATGCTAAGTTTACGGGATGATTAGGCAGCATTTCCTCCTGTGTTTCTCCTCCGAGGGCACTGAGAGGAGAACCTCCCCCTGGCCACTGTCACATCCGCAAGGGAGCTAAGTCTTTGTTGCTGCTCACTCCTTTCTTTTTCTTTTGAAGGATTAACCGCCACAGTTACAATCTAATCTTGGCTGGCCACCATGTGGCACCATGAATCTTCTCTTTAATATTTACCAAGAATGGGGGTTGATGTAATGTCACACAATTCATTTGTTCTCTCCTGCCCAAAGGCCTTCTCAGTTGTTAGCCATTGTTAAGGGGTCCAGTAATATGGATGCCTTCTTTGAATATTTTGTGTACTTAGAGATTGTAGTCAAATGCAATTTTGATTATGTGAGATAAATGAAGATGTCTTTGAGTCTTCGTGCTCCATTTATACCTTTCATCACTCACCTAAGTTCTCTTGTGTTTTCAGAAAACAGATGTCAGATGAGGAAGCTCTCTGATGTGCAATTGCTTAGAAAGTTCTGGCCTGGCACTTGCACAGGCTGGGGTTTCATTGCTTACTGCTTAGAAACCACAAGTGTTACATAACTTGAGGAGTCCTGCCATCTTCCTACCTCTCAAGCTGCTTTGGAATTTTCTTGAACCCATTACCTTCAAGGTTCATTCAGTCACAAGATAAAAGGGTAATCAAGATGAGAAGACTGGCCAGGGCCACATGAGCCTGGTGATTCCAGGCATCAAGACGGGGCAGGGTGTGTATGCTCTCCTCTCAGTTACCTAGCGTGGTCTTGAATACGATGGTTTTATAGATGAGTCTCCCAGATGGAAAGACTGATTATCAAGCCCATAAACTCAGGTGAGATCTAAAAACAATCTTCTATGTATGAGGCCTTAAAAAAAGTTTTTAATTGACATTCTGTCATGGTCGCATTGTCTCTGATGTCTTCTGGTTTTGTTTGAGCATCTGCCTGTCTGTGAGTCCCTTTCCTAGGGCATCAGCTCTTCCCACTACCACCAGGGAATCGTGGCTTTGGTTTGTATTTATTTATTTGCATTTTCTAGTAGTTCAGTCAAAATTGCCAAACCATTTATTGAAAATAAGTATTGTCCTGTTAAATTTTATTACTTCATTTCTTTTATTTAGTCTGTGTTAGATTTTAGAGATTGGCTGGTGGTAAAGTCTTGGATAAATGTGTCTGAGGCACAGACATTGTTCCATATGAGATCCTGTCAATAAGAAACAATCTGGGGTAATGTAAACAGATTTGATGATCACATCACTTAAATCTAGCTAAAAATTTTAACTAAAACTACAAGTAAAGGGGCACGCAGGTTGTATCTGTGCTAGTTCAAGGCAAACAGCACTTGGTGATACTCAGACCTAATTAAGGTTGTTAGGATATTAACAAATAATTTGATGTTTTACACTTTTATGGTTTTTCCTCCCAAAGCTATAATTTTTTGAAACTATATTCCAAGCCAAATATTAGAACTGAAAATCTAGGCCTTTCTAAGCACCAAGGGGATGTGGTGGGTTTCAGACAAATCCTAGTGCCTGGGCCCTCTCTCCCTGCCCCGTACCATTCTTCATAACGGACTGTGGGGCATCCTTGAGCCGTGAAACCTAATGGAACAGCCATCAGTAGAAGTCAGTGCACTTGTTAAAGATGTCACAGAGGTACCAACCGCCGGAGGGGATGAGGAGAAAAGTCGGCTACCCTCTTCCTGAAGCTACAGTGGGGGTCATGCAATGTCGGTCAGTCTAGGTGGCCGTCTCGGTGTACTGTGCGTCTGTGACAGCTCTGCTTCTAAGGAGCAGCAAGAGACGTAGATGGTAAAGTTTAAATGCTCAGAAAAGTTCTTCAAGAATTCATAATTTGTCTCCATCAAGTTCAGGCAGGAAAATAGCTGCCTTCATTCCCCCAGATCAGAGCATGTGCTCCCGTCTGCCTGGCCCGGTAAGGGAACCATGGCTTGGTTTCTTCTGGAGAACGTTACAGGCAAAGGCAAGCACACTGGCTGTTTCATGCCTCCTTCCTCGGTGGCTGAGTGCTGCTGTCACCTTGGCTTGACTCTGATTGTCCCCATGGCCAGGGCTATACCAAACAGCACGTTTGCAGTTTACATTTGGAGAGTGGGATAGATAAGAAAGATATGAGAATTCACTAGAATGATTTCATCCCCTGCTGTACTAAGTGGAAAAGAAAGTAGACGTTTGCCTCTTAATTTGCTATTGCTGGGGCAGGCAGGACATGGACAGACAACTGGACCCGAGTGCTGGAGCCTCTCACCCACTGGTCAGGGTGCTTTAAGAAAATCGCCTCACCCCCTGTATCCTTTCGTCCTTATTCCTTAAAAAGAATGGGATTATATTTCCATGATAATTTCATGGAGGTGAAATTAAAGAAGAGCCATGTATGTGAAATGGCTTTGTAAACTGCACAGGCCTCTGAGCAAGGATGCTGATACTTAGCCCTGAGCAGCGTGCACTATGAATTTTATGTACATCATCTCATTTAAACCCGTTTTCTCCACAACAACCCTACTGAACAGATATTACTAGCCCCTCTTAGTGTGCGAAAACTGAGATGGGAGAGGTTAACCAACAGGCCAGTCAGGGGTAGGGCTAGTGTTCAGACCCAGCTCTGTCAGATTCTAAAGCCAGTGCTTTCTACTACACCATTCTGCCTGGGAAGGGTAACATGGCACTGATCGTAGAAGAAAGGGAAAAAAATGAACAACTACGCATTTAAATACCAGAGACAAGGAACTCGTGTGTATCGACTCTTGCAGTTGATTTCAAAGCAGAGCAACTCTATTTGTTAAATTGCAGGTATGATATTAGAAATCTGGACACAACTTTGTGGTTCTTTAACTTGATTTGCAAACTGGGTTAAGCTACATAAATGTTTTTTGTTGTGGTTTTTTAGCCTTTAAAGAATCTCTTTCATAGAGCTATAATGAAATGTCAGTAGTTGTTATTATCAAATAATTTGAAATCTTGGAAGAAAAATTCATAAGTCCTGGAATACTGAGTATTAATATCTGATGTTTGTATCTGAACAGTAATGAGTGTGATAATGTGAAGTGTAGTTTTTGTACTATATACAGATGGTACTCATACATAAATATTTTCACCTCCAACTTGTTTTTTAATAGATAAAATTCATGTTTTAAAATCTGCCACTGTATAATAATCTTAAAATTAAAACAGTATAGTACAGGGGGCCGCCCGGTGGCGCAGCGGTTTAGTTTGCGCTTGGCAGCCCGGGGTTCACGAGTTCGGATCCCGGGCGCCCGCCGACACACTGCTTGTCAGCCATGCTGTGGCGGCGTCCCATATAAAGTGGAGGAAGATGGGCACGATGTTAGCCCAGGGCCAGTCTTCCTCAGCAAAAAGGGGAAGATTGGCAACAGATGTTAGCTCAGGGCTGGTCTTCCCCACAAAAAAAAAAAAAAAATTAAAACAGTATAGTACAAAATATAGATATTGGTCTTTTTAAAAAATAACCACTTAAAACTATATTTGGGGTACACAGGCATACAGTGATATTGGAGGATACCACTTGTATCTGAACAGAAACGCTCTTCCCTTCCCAGGCTAGTCACTGGCTAGTCAGGTGCACTACAGTGCAGCTGTAGTGAAAGCTCCCACCACAGGGACAATCTGTGTAGAGTAGAGGGGTCTAGTATAATAAATCTGTAATTTTCGTCAGTGATTCTTACAGAACATTTTTCCAGCAATTGGTAATCACTGACTTTTCTAATCTGAATGTACCTTTGTAATGTTGGGTTTCCCATTGGAGCTCCCTCCTTGAAGAATTACATTTATATAGACTCAAAATAAGAAAAAATCCCATCCCCAAAGGGGTAAAAGTGTCTTTGTGTATGAACTTTCACACTCTTGCTTGCTTCTGCTTTATTTGCTGCTTTTCCTGCTCTCTCTTTTTGGTGGTGGGAGAAACACTGCAGGAAAAAAAAAAACCCAGTAAAAGTCGTGTTAAGAAACAACCTCAGGGGCCGCCTGGTGGCGCAGCGGTTTAGTCCGTGCTTGGCAGCCCGGGGTTTGCAGGTTCGGATCCCGGGCGCCTGCCGATGCACTGCTTGTCAGCCATGCCGTGGCGGTGTCCCATATAAAGTGGAGGAAGATGGGCATGATGTTAGCCCAGAGCCAGTCTTCCTCAGCAAAAAGAGGAGGATTAGCAATGGATGTTAGCTCAGGGCTGGTTTTCCTCACAAAAAAAAAAAAAAAGAAACAACCTCAGTGGTAGGTGTCCTAATAGTGTCTATCTTGTGGATTCCTACAAAAATATTTCCTAAGATAAAATTATTATATGGCATGGCTGGCCTGGTGGTGCAATGGTTAAGTTTGCGTGCTTTGCTTCAGCGGTCCCAGGTTTGCTGATTTGGATCCTGGGTGCGGACCTACACACCACTCATCAAGCCATGCTGAGGCAGCGTCCCATATAGAAGAGCTACAACTCTACAACTAGGATATACAACTATGTATTGGGGCTTTGGGGAGAAAAAAGAAAAAAAGAGGAAGATTGGCAATAGATGTTAGCGCAGGGCCAATCTCCCAAAAACAAATTATTATATGGCAACAATATGTCAATGATGATGATATTTAATAAAAAGACTACTTGGACAGTGGTAGGGTTACGTTAATTACGAGCAACGAAGGGCAGATAATAAGTTGACTGCATTAGTCTGTGTTGCTGTGAGATCCCTTGTGACCCCACACCCCCAGGGATAGGAGGAATCTGTGAAACCCTCTGTGACCCCCATACCCCCACAGATAAGTATGGAAACCCCGGGCTCCAAAAAGAAGGTAAACTAAGCCAACCAGATAGAGCCAGAAGACGATGTAACTCTAGGACAATCCTGGAAGCTGATCTGTGGTGCCCGAAGCATGTCATCAAGGGACTGGAATAGCTGTAACTGAAGGACAGTTTTCTGAGGGCTGAGTGCTTGGTCTGCAGCTGGGAGCCAGGTGTGGCCCTTTGTGTTTTTCTAGGTAAGGCAACCAGGAACCCACGTGGATTACAACTAGAAAGAAAATATATGTCTTAGGAAGCCAGAGTAGAGGAGAAAGGACTCAACGGGGGGACGGTCTGGGCGTGGGTAGTTGGGCAGGGCTGTTCTGAGCAAAGTTGGACACGGCCTGAACTGTTAAACCTGAGTGTGAGGGATTTCCCCCTCTCAGGATTCAACTGTATTGTCCTCAGTCTTCTATTTATAGAGCCACCTGCCCAGAAAATTGGTGGCTCACAAAGATTTGTCAAAGCTCTAGTCTGTCAAGAATTTGATTACAATTGGTGTTATTATTGACTTATTTTCTCTTCAAATAAAGTGACAAAGATAGAAAAAAATCTCATCTTAGTAAATTCTCAGAATATGTCACAGGAAAGGTTAAAGACCTTTCCTGCAAAAACTGCTCAGTAATGTATTATCAATTGCCAAGAATAAAGTCAGAGGCATAACTCTTGAATAGAAATGTTGTGTTTGAGAAAACCAGCAGCAAATGTGGAAACCAACCAGAATGACAGTGTTAAATGAAAACATTAACCACTAAAGGGAGAGTTATTGTAAATAAACAAGTTTAAACTAATTTATGTGATTCTCAGAACAAAAGTAGGCTATGAGGGAAAACTGAAGAAAGAGAATAAAGAGGGAGCTAAGACCTGAGATTATTACCTCTGGATGGGAAAGTGGGTGAGGGGAATATTGATAGATAAGAGAAATCATAGTTAAATTTATGTTTTCCCCCAAAAATGAGTTGAAGGATATCGGTTTAGAGACTTCTTTAGAAAAACATATTTAGAACGAATGTTTAATGATAAAAGGTAATCACAGAAAGAAGTTAAATATAGGTCTTAATGCCCCAAGTCACAGGAAAAACAAACTGAATTATCCTATCCACCAAAAAGCGACACAAAATAAAGAAAAAAGTGTTAAAGAGAAGGTAAGAGCCATTTTTCTGAGCCCTGTATCTGAGCCAGGTGAGCACATAGGTGTTTTCGTTTTGTTGTGTTTTTGACACAGTTGAAAGCATACTACATAAAAGGGTTTATATTTTATCAGTTAAGATGTCATTGTGGTAGTCTCTAGAAAAACAACATATAAAAGTCATTTTTAAAATTTACCCTTGAATTTACTCACTGAAAAATTTCAGAATAAAGTTTTATAGATTATTTTGAGTTTTAATTCAGACTTAATACCAAAAGAAGAATCTTTTTTGATCTTGTTTCATCTCTTTTCTATCAGGAGTTGGCAAACTTTTCCTGTCAAGGGCCAGACAGTAAATATTTTAGTCTCTGGCAGTCCCTCAGCTCTGCATTGCAGTGCGGAAGCAGCCGTGGACAATACGTCGATGAAATAGCATGGCTGCGTTCTAATAAAACTTGATTTACAACAGATGGCAGGGTGGGTTTGGCCCAAAAGCCATAGTTTGCTGACCTCTGCTCTCAGGATCCACCCTAACTCACGTATTTCTTCCAGAGGGGGGTCATTAAAGTCTCTTTTATACCATGGTTTGTGTATTTTTGCATTCAGAAGTCAAGGAGAAATTCTGGCTCATCTTCCTTGATGAGCAGGTTTAACTATACATCAGAAGTAAGTCATATCTTTCCTTCTGGGTGAAAAAAGGGAAAGAGAAAACACAGTATCTGGCACGGGATTTATTAGATAGGATGAGCTGTTTTGTGTAAATTACTTAAGAGTAATATTGAAACACCCAATATTTTATGTGAAAGAAGTGCCCGGTTGGGTAGAAACGCTGCCCCAGCCCTTGAAACCTTTTTGGTAGAGAGAGCATATCTTATTCATTCCTGAATTCTGACCAAACTCCAGTTAAATAAGGAAACTGAGCAGAAGGCAGGCAGCAGGCATGTTTCACACCGGCTCTGGATCGGCTGCTCTGTCCCAGTGGATGTGACTCTGGTCCGGGAGCCATGTCATCATGCACGTGGCCCTTCTCTACCTCTGGGACACACAGCTCGGACCTGCCTTCTTGGGGGAGTGCCACCTGAGTACTGAGCATTTACTACTTGGTACACACAGAGCCGCATAGATGCCCTCTGCCTTCTCAAAGGCTGCCTTCCATCCGAGTTCTGCTCCCTCCCTGGGTCTTTGCACAGACTTTTCCTTCTCCACCCACCTGCTAAAGCTGCAGCCCATCCCGGCCAGCCCTCCATATGCCTCCTCCCTGTTTTGGCTCCCTCCCAGAGCCCTTATACCTCTGTCCAGACACCGTGTTCCACTTTTTGTCATCGGTGTCCTTGTCGCCTCTCTGCTCTTCCTCCAACTCCTCATTATACTCTTGCATGAAGGTCACGGTTTTCATCTTCTATGTTCCATGCTTCATCCAAGCACCTAGAACAGAGACTGGCATAGAGGAATTGCTCAGTGAAAAACTGCTGAATAAATGAAATTAGATTTTTCTGGCCCTTCCTTCAGGGAACTTAGAGGAAATTTATGCTACACTTCTAAAAATAACAGAACTTGGAAAATTAAACTCCCTGTGCAGATTATAACTGTTACTGAGCCCTGGCCTGTATTGATCCCTTGCATGTGCTAAGTATTTTTACATGTTTTACCTCATTGAAGCCTGTCAACGACCCTATAAAATATCCCTGCTTTACAGGCAAGCAGACTGAGTGAGGGAGGAGTCAAGTCCACACAGCTGGTACTGCCGTGGGCGGCCAGGGCTGTAACTCCAGAGTCTGTGTGCTTAAGTCTCCTGTCTTGTACAAAGTAACCGTTTAAGAAAGCTTAGTCCAAAGCATGCGCAAAGGCCCTCAGTGCAAGTTGCACACTTGCACTGGGGGTAATGAAGAGGGGCAGAGCTCAGGTGACGGGCTGCTCCACCGGGAGTGCACACGCCACGCTCTTTAATGCCATCACAACTGTTTACCTTGCCGTCTTCTGTAAGGTGTGTACCTCGTAGGTACCTAGTAGGGATTCCTCGGTGCCACGTCTGGACTGCTGCACTCAACTCCAAGTGGGTCTCCACTCTTCCCAAGAGCAAGGCCCTGCCTCCCTCTCCTGCCACATCTTCCTGCACGACCTGACTCGCCAGCTGGGGCTGCAGCTGTACTGGCCTTCCATTCCTGGCACACTCCATGCCTCCCCGAGCCCCAAACATTGCCTAGTTTAGCTAACTCAGTTTAGGCTTGAGGTCGTGGCTTCCACGTTAGCTGGCCCTGACCTTGCTCAGACCAGAATAGGTCTTTCTGTTCTGTTTCCACAGGACCCGCGTGTCTTTGGGTGCTGATCACACTTGAATTACTTGCTTGAAGCTTGTCTTCCCAGCCAAACTCTGGGCACTGTGAGCAGAGATTATGTCAGTCTTGTTCATCACTGTGTCCTCACAGAAACAGAATGCTTATCAGGCCTTTTCTGCCTCAAATCATTTTTTTGTGTGTGAGGAAGACCAGCCCTGAGCTAATATCCATTGCCAATCCTCTTCTTTTTTGCTGAGGAAGACTGGCCCTGGGCTAACATCCGTGCCCATCTTCCTCTAATTTATATGGGACGCCGCCATGGCATGGCTTGACAAGTGGTGTGTCTGTCCATGCCTGGGATCTGGGCCTGCGAAGCCCGGGCCGGCCCCTCAAATCATTTTTTAAAAGTGAAAGGAAAGGATTCCATTAAAAAAAATGCTTTTTAATTAAACCACTATAAAAAATGAGAAAATTCAGATAGGCCAAAAGATTAAAATTAAAATAACTTGAAATGTACTGTTAACCACTGCATTTAAGGTATATATCATTCCATTTTCTGAAAATCTATGCATATGTGTTTGTATGCAGTAGATATACATACAAAGTTAATTTTAAAAATGTAGACCCCCCTTTCTTCCCTTTCCAATAAATCATGTCCTTTTTTTGGTCAGCAGACGCCCATCTCTCCCATCATTGGTAATTGCTGCATACATTTCATTGCATTTTTGTACAATTTATTTAGGTTAATCTCTACATTTCAATATAAAATAAGGACTCTCATCTGACATCAACTTATGTTTAATTTTACAGTTTATGTCCCATTCTGCCTTCGGAAATAGGACTGTCCGCTCTAGAAAATACAGATTATGAGCATTTCCTCATCCTTCGTTTACCATTTTGATAAATAGAAAACTCTGATGCCATTTCTCTAGAGTTTTCAATCCAGGGATTGGTTGTATCACTATAAAACGAATCGTTGTCCCCCAAATATAAAAATAATCATCTTGAATCTGCTTTTTAACTCGCACCCCACCCTGCCAAGGTGTTGAATATGACCTTCTTCCTCCTCCTCCTTCTCCCCCTCCTCCCCTTCCTCCTCCTCCCGCACCTCCTCCTCCCCCTCTGCTGAGACTCCCTGGGATAGACTGGACCTGAGATTGCCCTCTCCACTCAGCAGGCCCTGCCAGCTATCTCCCAGCATGGAATGGTTTCGCCCTGGAATTCTGACCTGGCAGAGATGGGCAGCACAGGATAGCTGCGGTTGGACATGCAGGACGTGGCATACTCTTGTTCCATGTGGGCGATCCACCTCACCTGGAATCATGCCCGTCGTCTCTCTCTGCCCATTAGCCTTCCTGGGGAAGTAGTCCTTTAACTCTCCGCGCTCCTTCTGGATTCCTCTGCTGGTAACATTTGGGGATAATATTAGATCTTCCTATAATGTAGGGACTTTAATGAAGTGCAGAGTGAGTTGAAAAGAAGTCCTTGGTACAATTTTTAGATATTCTTTTTTTTATGAAGGGGAGCTTTTCTGACTTGAGTAATTTGCTGGGATATGACAGCTGACACTGTAGTTGCTCTGAGACGAGTGAGTAATGCAAACTCCTCGTGGCTTCCCGACAGTGCACTGGGAGGTCTGTAGTGCACAGTGTGAGCACCCACCATGGAAACTACACCTTCCCGGGGCCAGACTATCCTTGAGAACAACTGGCCATTTGCCCAGGGCCTACAGCTTGTCTTTAATTTTTTCCAACATTCTTTTTAGGGGCAGCATAAGTTGTAGAAACTTAGTTCTTCTGCTTAGTATCCTGGTACAATGAAACTCTGTGGACATTGTCCAGCCTTGGATTCAGTCCATGTGGTCTGTCTGGTGGAGGGAGAGGAGGCCATGGGTGGCAGCTAGGGATCTGCCGAATTGATCACATATTGTGATATGACCAGTTAACCAAACAGCCTAGGGCATCTTTTCTTTTAGGTCTGTGTCTTTGCTGAGTCCCTTACTGATTTTCCCCCCAAAGTTACATCCTTTTCCTCTAAACCAGGGATTCAAAAGTAGAGCACACTGCGAATGCTGTCATCTGCCCTTAAGTATTCCTTGTGAAATATTACCCCAAATCATGCAGCACTTAACCTTTTTTCTTAGGCTGGAAGTGTTTTTGGAGCCCAGGTAGTACAAACAGATGCCTCTGAACAAGTGTGCAGCACCCGATGCCCCTAAGTGAGCACATGGCTGCACACTGAGCCAGGAAAGGGGTGGAGCTCGGCTGCTGCTGAGGCGCGGGGCTCCTGATCGGCACTGGTATTTCATGGAATAGCTACGAAATCTCAGTCCTCATCCCAAATTAGTTCTGGATAATGTGATGTACTTATCCCTCAGTGATTTTTTTAGGTTCCAAAACCCACGGGGAAATTGAAAAGTGATGTCTCCAAATAAGAGCAAAGGAAACATCAAAGTCATTAGGCTCAGGGGAACGGATTCTACTAATCCAAGCTGGAGGAGGCTGGAATGATGAAAAGTACCGTGGTGAGCCAAGATTCTAAGGGTCACGCACAGGATTCAGAGCGGCCCCTCCATTCCTCCAGAGAGAATCTGGGGCAGGGCACTCGATCGTCCTCAGCAATGCTGTTGCCACCCCCAAGAAATGGGGCCCCTGGAAAATAGACACATTTCAGCCCTAATGTAGGGAAGCAGATGTGCTTATTCATACAGGTAAAACAATGACAATAAAAATAACTCTGTTTAGATGTCTTTTTTTTGGTGAGGAAGATTGGCCCTGACCTAACTAACATCTATGCCCATCTTCCTCTGTTTTGTATGTGGGTCGCCACCACAGCATGGCTTGATGAGTGGTGTAGGTCCACGCCTGGGATCTGAACCCACGAAGCCCAGGCCACCAAAGTGGAATGTGCAAACCCAACCACTATGCCACCAGGCCAGCCCCTAAGATGTCTGTCTTTTTTCCCCCCAATTTTATTGAGGCATAGTTGACAATTAAAAGTTGTGTATATTTCACAATTAAAAGTTGTGTACAACTTGATGATTTGATGTACGTATACCCTGTGAAATGAAGACCACAATCGAGTTAATTAACACACCCCATCACCTCACAGAGTTATCTTTTTTTTTGGTGAGGACACTTAAGGACCACTTAATTCAGAGGCCCAGAGTGAGGTGCTCCTCAACTATAAATAAGGTCAAGTCATTTTCAAGCAGGGATCAGCCTTAGAGTAACCTTAAAAATCAGAAAAAAAATTTTTTTTGGTCAATATCACTGCTTTTTCCTTACAGCGTACTTTTAGGGAAAACATTTCCATTAAATATTTTAAATGAATTCATAAAGAAAATATTTTTTGTATGCTCTCTTCCAAAAGGCAAGGCCCATGGTGAACCCAGGTTCTTAGCATTGATCACTACACACTGGAAAATGCCAGTCTGAGGCCCACATTTCAAGTCCCAGTGTTTTGATTCTGCACGAGCACATGCTGTTAGGCTACTGAATCCTCACACACGCCCAGCCCTGACTTGTGAACACTGTCTGTTGCTTCTAAAGCAGCATTCCTGGGGAGGGAGCCGGATCTGCCTCAGAGAAGTCGCAGTTGTCTGTGGATGTGCGGGAGCTGCATTTGCCTCTCTAAGCAGAGATGCCCTCCAGAGGCTGCATCCCCAGCACACCTGGGGTGTGTCTGGATTCTCCTGGGGCCAGGCGAGCCCTGACCATGTGGTAGGCAGAGGTACTTGGAGGAGCAAGCTGGTTTTGCCCGTGCCCTGCTGGATACCTCGGTGTGGTCGGCACTGTGCTTTGAGAGCTAGAGAGGGGCAGGTCCTGTGCCATTGGGGTCCTGCCGATGCCTCCCCACTCTCATCTGTCGTCTCAGCAGGTCATACAGGAAGGATTGAATGCCTACAAATTTGGTGAGAACACCTCTCAGCTGTGTCTGTCTGCCATACAGCCACAAACTCTTTAGGTATCCTTGCTCCCCGGGGATGCACGGACGGGGAAGGATGAGGAGGCCGTCGCAGCAGGCACACACACGGTACTAGTCTAAGGGGGAAGGACTCGCTTTGCTTGCATCAGGGGCTTACATGGTCTCAGTGCAAGCATTGTGACAGCAGTCCGCTGGCGAGGCTGGGAGGGAGCCAGGCCTGGGATGTGTCTCCTTGGAAGACAGCTCTGATGGTAGACATGAGGTTTGGTCCGATCCAGGACTCAACAGATGCGAGTTCTGGGGCCGCCTGGTGGCGCAGCGGTTTAGTTCGCGCTTGGCAGCCCGGAATTCGTGGGTTCAGATCCCGGGCGCCCGCCGACGCACTGCTCGTCAGCTATGCCGTGGTGGCGACCCACATACAAAACAGAGGAAGATGGGCACGGATGTTAGCCCAGGGCCAGTCTTCCTCAGCAAAAAGAGGAGGATTAGTAACAGATGTGAGCTCAGGGCTGGTCTTCCTCACAAAAAAAAAAAGAGATGTGAGTTCCTTTTTCTCCTTGATCCAAATGGCAATTTGAGGGCTTACTTGATGGGAGAGGTACTGCTACTCAGAAATGAGTCTTGCCCAGGATCACAGGGAGGACTGGGGTCAGAGCCAGGACTAGAGGTCAGAATCTTGTCTGTGCTTTTCACTCCATCACGACAGACATATACGTGTGAAAATAGCCCAATCCAAATAGTCACTGTTCCTAGAAACAGCTTATCCGATACACCCAGAAGTCCACCTTTCACAGTTCAGTGTCTATAACGGTGGCTAAGAATGGAGGAACTGAAATATAACCAACCGAGTGACTCTTTCAGATCTAAAAACACATTTACAATTACTTTTCTGCTTCTAGGGGCCCTGCCTGCTTTTGGTCCCTCATAACCTTCCCTGAACAACACCTACATGGTTAATGTTTGAGGAAGATGGCTCTGGAGCGCTCGGGTGCCTCATTGTGGTACCTTAAAAAGTACATTTACTATGAAAATCTCAGCTAACATTCACTTTTCCAAGTTAATCTTACCAGAAGCGTTCTTCAAATGAATTCTGATTTTCGAAAGTGGCAAGATACTTTATTTTTAAAATTAACACTGCATTGTTAGGTGTGATTCTTGACATCCCAGCAAGGCAAAGCTGTGATCTCACCAGCTGCCATTTAACTTATGGTGCATTTTGTCAGATCTTATTTTATACAGTATATGTGAACTTAATTTAGATTCTACAGCCCTGGAAACTGTTATTTTTCAGGATTGCAAAATTATATTGTCTGAGCTTGTGGCGCAAATACCAGTGTAGAGATTTCAACTAAGTGAGTTTTGGGAGTCTTGAGGATTACGACCTCGGGCTGTTTAGCTCCGTGAGTAGATGGCCAGACCCAGAACACGAGGGTCATGGGTGTGATGCCATCTACTTCCCCCTGTCTCATAATCTCAGTCCACACCCCTTTTACGTGGCCATCCTTCAGTATAGACCCTGGAGACAGTGTGATCTGGCTGGAGGCAGCCCCACTCCTGGGAAACCCAAGCAGAATGCTCGCTCTACTGATGGGTAGACAAGTAGTTTCTCACATGGGCCACACATTAGCATCACTTGGGAAGCTTTTTAAAAAATACCCATACCTGGGGCCCCAGGGATTCTGATTCATTTGGTCCAGGCATGAGTATTTCTTAAAGCTCCCCAGACGAAGCTAATGTGTGGCCAGGGCTGAAGTCCACTAGAGAGGAGGAGGAGGAGGACAGAATTGGAGTGGTTTGGTTATATTCCCTGGTGCTCCTTTATGATGCTCACATCCTGGAAGAGAAGGAAAGCCGCCTTTTGGCTACACTGTTCCATCTGGCTCTTGCTCTATGTCACTAGGCTTTTAGGGCATGACAGAACAGTTCGGAGTTTCTTCAGTAATGAGTCATAAGATTTAGTTGTGTTAAACATGATAGGAGACATTTTGATAGATCAAGTTGCATTCTGATTGGTGCCTTAAGATCTACATCTGTTTTTTTATTCTGTGAAAGTTTACCCAGAATGAACGTCTTCTGACAGGCGTTACCAGAAATATACTTATGTTCACAGTTAAAAAAACCAAGTAGATAATGTGTATATCCAAGGAGAATCATCAGTATTTACACATGCTTTGAACTGTTCTGGAAGTAAATTATATGTGTCTATATGTCTAGTTGGAGGCGTAGTATCTGTTACATGGTTGATAATACTTTTGCAACAAGATTAATGTCAAAATAAAAGAGAAGCAATAAATTTAAAGAGCCCCACAGCCCGGGAGTTCTCATCTTTGGGGGCCTCAGTTTCACTGCCCACCCCCCACCCCCCCGCCCCAAGTTGGGCTCTTTATGTTACTGGGCTCGTTTTTCCCCTGCGCCTTCGGTTCATCCTGCGGGTCCCCCTTGGAACACAGTTCTTCCAGGACCATGTTACAACCCACTTCTTCACTGAAGCCTTCCCAGACAACCAGTTCCATTTGTTTCACGTTCTAATTGTTCCATTTGTGTATCCATTTTTTATTTGTTCCACACAAGCTTGTGTTGGTCTCCAGTCTGCTTTAGGCTGCACTTTGTGTTTCTTACCTTGGCAAGTCTTATCTCCTTGTGCAGGAACTGGCTTCTGTTTCTTTGGAGACAGAGCAAGCTCTTAATTGGTTTCCATCGAATTGGACTGAAAGACTAGCCAGAAGATCAACGCTGAGATTTAATGTTGATTGTATATTTCCATCACATGAAGACACTGTATTGGGGGGAAGAAGGGAGGGCAAGAGTGTCCTGTTTCTACTTTGAGGCACCTTAATTTATCAGGGGACAGCTTTTGTAACACATATGCATGAGGCCACTGAGGTTGACCAACATGCTTATGTAAGTTGTTAGTGCTCTGAAATAGCCAAGCAAAGAAAATGAACTAAGTGAGAATTAAGAGATGCTTCTGACAAGTTCAGCTTTTCCCCCCCAGACAGAGTGAAGACATTTAAACTGAAGAGAGGAGAATTTTAGTTGAGAGATTGAAAATTGCCAGAGATGGATGGATATTAGTCATTTGCATTGGGACTAAGCTGCTTTGTGATTCAATAATTTCAGTGCAACAGAGGTGAAGTGAACACTTACTGTGCACCAGCCACTGAGTTGGGCACTTGTGGGCAATGACAAAGAAAAGCAGGGCTCCTGCCCTTGACAGGCTTACAGACTGGTAGGTGGTGAGATGGGCTGCAGCTTGAATGTGGGTGGAAGGGAAAGAAAGATAAGTAAAAAGATACTTTGAATATAATCTGCTGATGCTTCAGGCACCGTGGAAGCATATATGAGGGGATACGTTTGAGACTGTAACCCACCAGTGTAAGGCAGGAGCATACGATGGGTTCCCCGTGAGAAGGCTTTATCACACTGTGCTTAAACCTCAGTAAGAACTTGTACCCAAGGCTGTTAGTCCCCCCGGACAGTCCTGTTCCTTCTTGTCTCTTCATCTCTGTAATTCTGTTCCCACTACCTGCAATGAGAATTCTCTCTCCCCCACACTCCCTGGGTCTGGCACATGGCTACTTACTGCTAAGAACCAGCTCAAGGCTCCCCTCCTTCCTGAAGCTTCCCCACAGAGCCCACTCATCCCTCTCCTCTAGCATTCACCAGGCTTTGCCGTGTCATCTGCTCCCATCTGTGCCCTCTGCTAGGTCTGCACCCCGTTAGGGTCAGGACCTTATCTTTTCTGTACATCTCTACTTCTACTCCCATTCCTAGCATATGCAGCAGCTCACACTTTTTCACTCATAACTCTTGCTACTTGGTGCCAGACAGCAGAGCTAAAGGGTTGGATTTGAGGGCAGAACTCCAAGCCCATTATGCTCAAGCCATCCTAAAACTGCTGTGGTGCTGCGCCATTCCTGAGTCTCCCAGGGCTGTTTTGTATGGGAGACTGAGCTGTATTAGGCCAACTGTTGAGGGGACAGAGTGGACCAAATGAGACTGCCTCTCCTTGTGCTCTTAGAGAGCCCTGACCTTGATTTTAGAGAAACCTCAACTTTACTGCAGAGGGTCAGCCCTATGCCTTATCCTCTAGTTTCAGTACTAAAGAAGCATCTGTCAAATGGCTATTCTGACAGTGAAAAAGCATCACATGTAACTACTGAATGAGTGTAGGCTCATATCTTCATACCGGGATCTTAAATGAGAGCCAGAGTGGTCTGAGACGGATGAAACCGTAGGCCCTCGACGTGTGCCGCTGTGAGATTCCTGAAGGAGTGCTGGGCAGAGAGAGAGACACTGCTTGTGTCCTTGGTGGGCAGCTGGTCATAATGGAGAGTGTCCTTACATTATTTTCCGCCTCTTGTCATCTCTCAGAGTGCTGAAGAGATCCCGGTGCTGTGTAGGAATTTTCACGACACCCAGACCAACGGCATGGAAGGACCGAGAGAGAGTCAGGACCCCTCTCCGAGGCCGCTGGCCCGCCACCTCTCTGATGCAGATCGCCTCCGGAAAGTCATCCAGGAGCTCGTGGACACAGAGAAGTCCTATGTGAAGGTGACGGAAGATGCTGTTCATTCTTTCCTGCTCTTTCTTCCTTCTGTGGCCAGTCGTACGTTGGGAGGGATCTCTAGGTCATATGTGCCCCAGACCCCACCACTCATGACGGAGACACCTGCTCCTTGAAGCGGTGAATTGCAGAGGGAGAGGGCGAGAGGGTGGAAAAGCTGAGAGGATTTGGAAAAATTAGATTCTCGGCTCATTTTGTTACCAAGGTAGCTTTCACTATGGAAACAGATGTTCTAGTTTGTCTTTTGCAATCTGTGGGAAGGGAGTCTGTACTGGTTTAGTAAAAGGGGGACAGAGATCACTTTAGATGATGAGGAACTAGGGAACAGCTTGTTCACAAGTGCCTGCGGATACAGTCCCCAGAGCTCAGGCGGTCACCGGGCCTGGGCTTGCCTCATAGCGGTCACTGCGCAGGACAGAGCCCCACGATGGATGTGCTGGTCATCACACGGGTGTTCTCACACTGTCACATACGGGTAGTTGTCAAGCATCCTTAGGACCCGAAGAATTCAGTTATTTATCTCAGAAGCCCCCGGTTAGTAGTTTGAGAAACTTTTTATGAAGAATACAGGAGCCTGGCAAGACAGAGTTCTTTTGCTTTAAGTATTTGCTGAATCTTTGGAACTGTTTTAAACTCACTTCATTGGTCAGTTGCTGGAAGCAGCACAGCCCACTGCAGCAGGCCGAGAATCCAGGCCTGGCTTTGCTTCAGTGTGCTAGTGTGGCCTTGAGCCGTCCCTTCCCGCTCCCTCATCTGGGGTCCGAGACGGGTGTGCCCTTGTTCCAGCTCTGACATGCCAAGTCCAGAAATTAAGTCTTGGCATGCACACTTGCATGTGTACACACACACACCAGCGCACGCATGCACACACACACACACACATCGGCCATCAACTTCTTTCTCCACAAGACAAATCTGAGTTTCCCCTTTCATTAACGTCGTGTCATTTTATCTGGACTTTACCAAAGGCCTTATTCACAGGTAGCCCAGGAGAACTACCCACTGCCCCTTCTTTTGGGCCCACGGGGGGGAAAGAAAAGCTACAGAGATGGCAGTTTCATTCCACCTCGTCCTGCATCTAATGCGGGGAGAGGAAATGAACATCCCGGGAGTTCAGCCTGGATCTCTGAGTCATCCTCCGAGCCACAGTGACCTGTCCTGAGCAGCTGTGTGTGCTGTGGGCGTTTGAGGCTTCAGAGCCCTTCTGACATCTTGAGGGTGGCCATGGAACTCTCACCCGCAGAGTCGAGGGCACAGCTGAGAGCAGAATTCAAGTCCCTTTTTACTGTTGTTACGTTTTGACCGGGAGGTCGTTTCACTGTGATGCTGGTGGAGACTGAGATGGATGTGATGGGTGAAGGAGACAGAAAGGACCGCTCTCCCTTCTCTCTGCAGGAAACCTGCGCTTTGTCATCTTAAGGCCCAGGTGTCACGGCTCTTGGGCACCGCGGCTCAGCGCGGACCTCTCTTGGCGTGTAAGTCCCCCTGAGCAGCGCTAGCCGGCACGGGGAATGACGGCAGCCCGCCACCGTCTCTGACAAAATAACCAGCACCTGGTGCCTATTGTGGTTCACACACACCATTTTTATTTTTTTAATTTCTTTTTTGTTGCTGACATTTAACACAGAATTTTACTTATTATTCTTTGATCTAACCTGGATCTCTGCATGCGACTTGGGATCTCCAGCATTTGTGTGTCCTGTGAGCTACGAGTCAGCAACTGCGCACACCTCCCTGCTCCGAAGCAGCCGCTCTGGAATACGGGGAGGGAGAGAAGGCCAGGGAGGTGTTTACTGTGAAACAATAAACGGCTTCACAGGCCTGTTCACCTGCTCTCAGGACCCATGCATGGAGGCTTTAGGCTTTACAGAGCTCTCCAGCTCTAGATTTCTCCATTGTAAAATGAGGGAGGCAAAGAATTTGACTTTGTAGTCAACTACAAAGTGTTTTGGGACCCCAAAATTCTTCAGAATAAATGAAGCAAGAAAAAGGAATCTTTTCTATCACTAAATTATTTCCTGGTCTTGGCTTCAAATTATTAAATTAAAAGTACCCTTTATCTAAAGGGTTTTGTAAATACAGTCAACTCCCGCTATTCTGTCTTGCTGGAGCCCAGTTTACTGGGGACTCAAATATGGCCTAGATTGTAAACATTATGACTGATCTTTGGAATTTTTTTCTTGTATTTGAATATGGGAGTTTGAAATCCTGCTAATGCGTCAACCCCAAAGTTGAGGAGCTCCCCAGATCTTGTCCTGTCCCTCTCAGCTCCACACTGGAGTTGTCACCATGCTCCCTGATGCAGAGGAGGAGGCCTGGTCATCCAGATGTGGTCACACCTGACAGGAGCACCTAGCCAGAACTCACCTTCTCTGCAGGGCAACGAGTGCTCCTGCTGCTGTAGTTCAAAGAAAGATCCTGGTTCTGCCAACAAGGTATTTCATTAAGCAGAGTAGGTGATCAAGCTATAAAGAAAAATGTGGAATCCAGCTGCTGAACGTACTGTGGTATTAACCTCTTTGAATTAGGTGAGCAATAATAACCACCACCACTTTTAGGGTCAAGAATTTCAACAAGACATAACCTTCATCATTCCTAATGAAGTCTGGAGCCAGGCCAGAGTTGCTGGAAACTCCTTGGTATTCTGGAGACTTAAGTGGTAAAGACTCTTTTCTTTTGTCTTTCAGGATCTGAGCTGCCTCTTTGACTTATACTTGGAGCCACTACAAAACGAGACCTTCCTTACCCAGGATGAGGTAAATAATCACCTCCCCTCCATCCATTGATCCATAGGTTAGTCTCTGGCTGCCCTTTAGCAAATCTCCTAGGAGATTATATCTACTGATCCCAAAAGAACATCCAAGACTTAAGGATCTTCAGAGAGACCCAAGCGTGGCCTCCTCCAAAGCCATTTATGTGGCCTCTGCTGCATGAAGCCCGGTGGCAGGAGTGTACAAACGCAGGACAGTCCTGCCCTTTTGGTAGTATAAGTTGTGACCAAAAATTACTTTTTAACACATAACTTTTTAATGTGAAATCAGGGTAATTAGTTCTTTTTTACTGACTCCCATTTTCCCCCAATTTGAATTCTGAAAATTTTATATCCACTTAAAAAGTTATTTTAGAATTATAGTGTACAGGGACTGGAGCTGTAACACTCTGTGTATAACATATCCATAATGAATATGCTGTCTTCTTTTAAGATTTACCTTCTCTCTTCTTCTTGGTGAATGACTTGTGATTTATTTGTGCATCTGAGAGTTGGAGTGGAATCTAGATTTTCATCACTAATACCCTCTTCTCAAATCCTGGTCTTCATGTAGATGGAGTCACTCTTTGGAAGTCTGCCGGAGATGCTTGAATTTCAGAAGGTGTTTCTGGAGACACTGGAGGATGGGATTTCAGCATCATCTGACTTTAACACACTTGAAACCCCCTCGCAGTTTAGAGTAAGTATTTCAGACTTCAGTTTAAGAAAACATAGGTGGGTACCGGTGCAAAATTCTCCCTTGAAAAAGAATTTGTTGTCCGTTGACTATTGAAAAGATCAATTCAGTGCTTTCATTGCACTGTTTTCCTCTGGCAGGTGGTAAAAGATGTCTACATTTTTATCCTAGAGTAAATGCTTCCGGTAATCAGACGTCTGGGCAGCACTTCTGTGGAGTCTGCCTGGTTGTTGACCACATCTGTGCTCTTTACTCAGCTCTATGAAGGATCTGTGGGGTGACTGCTACTAAAGCAAGAGCACCTACTGCATCTGATTCTTCATCTCCATGGTTACGTGATACTAGGATGAAGGCTCTGAAAGCCTTCTCGTCTATGTAGCCCTGTCTCCAATGTGAGCATCAGTGGTTGGCAAGAAGCCCTCCAGGGAAGGGAAGGCAGTAGAAAGGGACCAAGGAAGTATCCAGAGAGCATCATTAGTCCTACGTAATGCAGAGCTCGCTTTATTAATTAGCGTCTCAGATCATTTCTATCCCACTCTGTTGGGTGTATTTTTATAGAACTTTCTTTCTTGTCCTTGATCGCACACCCTGACAATAGGCTCTGCTGCCAGGAACTTTTTAGTCAAACTGAAGATCTGCTGGGGGAAAGCCCGGGCTGTTCCCCATCCACTGGGCAAATGCAGCGGTCCTGGCTTATTTCAGTTGGTGACTTCTCGGAGGCATTAGTGCTCTGGCATCTGAAACATAAATGCCATGGAGACACCAATGCAGTGAGATGCCATGCCAGAGCCAGCATTTTGATTAAACCACGTCTGATGTGACTTTTTCCCTCCCCTTCTAGAAACTACTGTTTTCCCTTGGAGGCTCTTTCCTTTATTACGCAGACCACTTTAAACTGTACAGCGGATTCTGTGCTAATCATATTAAAGTACAGAAGGTTCTAGAGCGAGGTAAGTTGCTCACACCTTTTATAGCTGTGCTTTTGTATTTTAATTGTTAACAGAGTAAATTTGTATTTAACAAGTAGGGATAAGTGCAGTTTTAATCCATTATGCTCCATTGTTGACCTTGAAATTGACTGACTTGAAAGGAAAAGTGTTCAGTTTATTTCAATTTATTGGTAACAGTGAAGGTGTGTGCTGACAGCAGAGATGTTGCCTTGCCACATGTCACTTTGTTGTGGAAGTACATCTGGCTTTTTTTTTTTTGCCAAATTTGATCTAAAAACTTGTAGCCATGATCCCCAAAATGGGGGTAGAAAAAAACACATACCGTTTTCTTTCTTTCTTGTTAACCTTCTTAAGCCCGAGGAACCACTGCAAAAAACCACCACCAAACTCACCAGAAGTGTGTGAACTAAAATCAAAGCCGCTTTGGTGAAATTGGGAAAAAAACTAACGTTTGTCACAGCCCATGTCCTGTCACTGGAGTACCTTTCGTCTCTCCACATTTTTATCATCTTATTTTATTGGCTTTCACCGAAGACTTTCATTTCTCTGAAGTCCACGTAGACCTGGGTGATGAAGCCTCATGGCTCTTCCCCTTCACGCCCACAGCGGGCATGACTCTGTGGAGCTGAGAGAGATGCTTAGCTTTGCCTGCTGACTTGCAACGGGTTAGCTTGTGGGCAGAGGGCCTGTACACTGATCCACTTGGGCTTTCAGTGATGGGCCGGGCAGTCAAGTGTGTTAAAGGATTTGATGACAGCAGTGACCTTCCGGTGTGGGAGTATTGGAGGGGGTTTTGTGCTGCAGCCACCATCATGGTATCGTCAGCCCGACGTGCAGTCTATTCCTGTTATACCCTAAAGCAGGAATGCTTCGCTGAAGCTGTTCTACTACTGAAGGCTTCTTTCAGTCACCCACACACCTCTTTGGGTATGAGATGAGAATTCTCAAATCTGTCTCTCTCAGAAGATGTTTTTCTATCCCATTCTTTGGAATTCTCATTTCTGAGAATTCAGAGACAAGAGGAGGAAAAATCAGTGATGCAATCATAGGACTTTAAGTTCAAGGTCATGAGCAGCAGGAATTAAATCTGCACGGAGAACGTGAAACAAAACAGGTCCCCAGGAGTCTCTCCCCTTCCTGTGCGGCTCCTACAGTGGAAGGCATCTTATGGAAATATGTGTAATCCTATTTAAGTTCATCTGAACTGTCTCCAGAAAAGGTTACCAGGCTACCTGCATTCTCTCAAGTGTACTTGGAAATAAGAAACAAACCTACGGCAGCTTGAACTGTTATAATATCCTAAACTTCCAGGTTAAAAATGACTTCCCCCAGGACTTGAACGCCTTCTTCAGAATTAAGGATGGCCTCGTGTGGTTCACCCCCATGATGATTTGCCACCTCTGTAGAAGCCAGTGCATCAGGGCTCTCTTCCATGACAATGAGAATGTTTGAAGAGGGATCTGTATTTGAACTTTTTTAGTTGGGTCTACAGGGTAGTAGCAGCCAAGCTAAAATCAGCCCCTTCTTCTGTCTGTCATCAAATGCTTCTGAACGGCGTTGTCGAAAAGGACCCTTCAATGTTTCTTTCTCAAAACCAGGGAACAGTCTCTCCACACTATCGTGGAGGGTATGGAGAGGTTCCTGACACTGAGAGTGTTTAATGAGCTCCACTGATGTAGTTCTACCATTTGGTTTAAATCCAGAACGTCATAGTGTCCTAGAAGAACAGGCTCAAATTTTAAAAAATGGAGTCTTGGAGTGCTTCAAAGTTAACAAGACCCAGCCCAAATCTGTCTTTTCTAGTTCTTTGAACAGAGGTCCGATGCCATCAGCATTTCCTCTCAGGAACACCTTCTTCTTGACAGTATACAGTAAAAGAAAAGCATACCAATGGTTTGCTCAATTCCTTCTTTGTCATAAAGATGGAGGATCATGTCCCCATCCACTTTGTCTGGTAGTCACATTCAAAATGGTGCTGCACCGCCTATAAGTTGTAGATTTTTGCCTTTATAACAAAACCCCAAATAAGGGTATATCTTCATTCACACTGGCTCAATTCTAAACAGCTGGTCAACCCGTGCCAGCAGAAGGAATCCGAGGCAGCAGCTGGTGGATCCCCAGGAAGTCCCCAAACTGAATGCACTCTGATTCCTGTGTGCACCTTCACAACACCCGGACACCTAGCAGAGAGGGAGTTTTCACTGACCAGAGGGGTCTGAATGTCACCTCTGGTGGACGGTTCAGACTGCTCCGAGCTGTGGAGGTGAAGGCTGCAGTGCAGGAAAAAAGATACTGCTTTACAAGTAGCCCTTAAGTGTATAGAATATAAGTAACAATTTGTGCTGGGATAGTGGAAAAAGCTACTGGTTTATTTTGCCATATGCATCTTTTGGGGGTATGATGTAGGGTCTGGATGACACTTTTGTGGCTTTATGAATTGTCTGAAACTCACTTTCAGGCACCTCTAACACTCTCTCTCATGGGTCTGCATGTGAGTGTGCCTTTGAAGTCAGACATTCCTAGGTTTCGACCCGGTGCTCCTCTTTGGTGTGTGGATGGTACTGTTTGGCAGCCTGGTAAGCTAGCGGGATCTGTCACAGAGCTGTGATGCTGAACCCACGTTGACAGCTGGGTGCCTGACCCACTGGTGCATCTGGTTTTTGTTCAAGGACGGTATTAGGAGGACCATGGAAGTGGATTATCTCTAAGTCCATTAAGAACTGAGTGAAGTAGGATTTAGTCCATCCTGCTCTGCTCTTCTAAGGGTCTTTATCCATCTGCTTGTAGCAAAAACTGACAAAGCCTTCAAGGCTTTTCTGGACGCCCGGAATCCCACCAAGCAGCACTCCTCCACGCTGGAGTCCTTCCTCATCAAGCCAGTTCAGAGGGTGCTCAAGTACCCGCTGCTGCTCAAGGAGCTGGTGTCCCTGACGGACCATGAGAGCGAGGAGCACTACCACCTGACAGGTGAGAAGGAAGGGCACGAGTTGTAATGTGATCGCTGCCACCCTGGGCCTACGGTGCCCCTCTTCCCTCCTTAGTTTCATATTCTGAAACATTTCTCAGTACCACGGTCGTTAATCTTAGATATAATTTTAATTTGTGAAAATAGTTAGATACATGGCCATCCCCTTGGATGGGCAAAAATGATCTCATCGGAGTAGCTCCAAACCCCTCTGGGGGGATGATTCCATTTTCATTTTTAAAAGGTAATTTAAGCTCAGTGAGTTGAAATAAATGACTTCAGGTCACTTGATTAGCAAACGGTGCTTCCAGAACCGAAAATCAGGCCTATTTTCCTAGGACTCTGTGAAGTTTTGTGTTGTCTGTACCCCAGTGCCGCTGATCAAATATGCGTGGGTGGCTCCACCTTGTGGAGACGTCTGGGCAGAGCCTGAGTCTGGAACCAGACTCCCAAAGACAGATGAAGCTTTCAAGTTGATGCTGATGGGTCTTCTTTTGCAACCTCAGAAATTATTGCCTAACATACAATTTCTCAAATACACAAAGCCCCTCGGTTTGACAAACAGAGAATCCCTTAAAGAGATGTGTTTGAATTCGTTCTGAATCTCCATGTCAGAACTAGGAGGTTCCCTGAAGCTACATGTAATAAAGCATGTGGAGAGAGAAACAAGCTTACTAATATTAGTATTACTGAATCACAAACACTGAGAAGAGTGTAAATTAAACCAGCTCTTTTTCTATGACAAGCATACTTTTGTATAATAAGTAATAAGGGCAAAATATGAAAATACTTTTTGTATGAGAGTTATTCTTGATACAAATTATGATCAGCATTCAAATACTGTGTGAACAGTTCATTTTGCATTAAGATGATCTTTAAAAGGGGTCTGTTAAAAAATTGTCTTCCAAAACTCCAAACTGAATTAAAATACTGAATCAGAAGAACAAACTATGAAAAATAGTGAATTTGGAGGTGACCTGAAATTTTGCTTTTTGACTTTGATGAAATCATTTTGTCCTTCGCATGCCTGTGTAGAAAGTTATAAACAAACACCAGGTAAAAATTCAAACAATTGCTCTGGCAACCAGGCATTTACAGAGACACTGTAAGTCGTTGTTAAAAAATTATTAGAGATCACGATTCAGCTAACTGGTCCAGCAGGGGAGGCAAAATTTAAGAGCAGGTGTCCTGTGGCGAGTCAGCCTTCAGTTTGAATTCTGCGTTCACTCTTTATTTCTGTCTTTGGAAGTCTGGCCAAACACTTAACCCCTCTGCACCTCAGTTCTCTCATTTGTTAAATGGGCTTGATTATAGTTCCTATAGTAATCGAGCTATTGTGGAGATTAAGTGAGATGACTCACATAAGTCACCTATCATAGCACCTACTAAATAGAAAGTCCTCCACAAATGTCAGCTGTTATTATTAGTGATACTTCTGACTTGTACTCAGCCTCGTTTCAAAGAGAATTTGGGGTGGAAGATAACTCTACTGTTCTTCATTGTGACTAGATTGCAGTGGGCTGTTTGGACCACACCTGAATAATGCTGCTCTTAGTAAGAACTGGTCTCGAATCCTGGCTTGAATCTTGAGCTTGTTCGTTACTGCTGTTGGATAGGACTTCAAACAAACAAAAATTAATAAATATGATTTCATATTTTGCAGAAGCCCTGAAGGCAATGGAAAAAGTTGCGAGCCACATAAATGAGATGCAGAAGATATATGAGGACTATGGGACCGTGTTTGACCAGCTAGTGGCAGAGCAGAGTGGGACAGAGAAGGAGGTCAGTGGGACTTCGGGATTCTGGAGGCTTAATGCACGTTGTGCGCTCTGCTGGTGACCTCCAGACTAGACCACCCATGGGTGCTTTCCTGGAGAAGAAAAATGCCTAAAATTTTCTTTTTGATCTTAATGCTTATAGTAACCCACACAATTTAGGTATAAGTGTAACATAAAATTCATTACATTGGTTTAAAAATATAACCTTATGTCCTGTTAACATTGTACAAAAGAAAACAAGAAATCTCACTGAGCTCATATCCCTACCTCCTTCTCTTTCCCTTGGAGGTTAAGACAAATCCCAGAGGCTGGGACATGCATGGAGGGTTGAGCTGGCAGAGGGCAGGATGGAAGTGGGAACTAGCATGTGGAGAGAATCTAGGGCTCTTTCTATTTTTTTTTTCACATCAAATATTGGTGGCTACCTACTTACTTATAAAAGCAGTTTAAGTGGAATTTGACGATTTCTATATTTCTTTTCTGGCCGATTTACTAAATTTAGAATCTTGAGCTTTTAAAGTCTACATATAAGAAGGAATAAAGTTTAAGTAGAAAAAGGCAAGGACAGAAAACAGCTGGAGTCTAATTTTTTACAACAGTTTCAGTGTTGGTACTTCTCTTGTTAGCAGGCCTAGGATGGGTTAGGGATTCGAGGTGGTAAATGCACCAGATCCTGGGGGAAATGTTAACAAAGGCACTTCAGATGGACTTGACACTGTGGTGGAATTAATGCTTAGAGGAGGTCATGAGACATGTCTCACCCACATTAACGTGTGCATGGAAGCAGAACACCTTCACATTTATTTATTTTCCAAACAGTTTGATGCTTAGCTCATATTTTTAAAACCTCCACTATTTAAGGACCCATGTTTACAGGGACCATAAAAATCAAACTGAATGTGCTTGCATTTTAGCACTGATCATATATATGTGATTCACTCTCTAACATGGGAGTTACCCTGGGGTTTCCACGTCTTCTTTATCTACTGTTTTTACGATACAGGTAACAGAACTTTCAATGGGGGAACTTCTGATGCACTCTACAGTTTCCTGGTTGAATCCGTTTCTGTCTCTAGGAAAAGCCAGAAAGGACCTTGAGCTCACCGTATTTGGTTAGTATTCCAAAGAATGTAAACTTAAGAGGCCGAGAATAATGAAGAATTTACCAAACCCACCAGTCCAGCTAACTCCTGATTTCCAGGAGTCAGAATCACTGCTATAATGGCTTTTGACTTACCACAGCCAGCCTCCAACTATTTAAAACTCCCTTGCTCTGCATATTCATTATCTTGTTCTCCCTTCTGCTGCTTGGCTTGGTGGTTCTCAGCAAGTGTTACAGGAACAGATCTCCCGAGGCTATTTTGAAACCTGCTATCTTAATAGTTTGCTGCACTTCAAAATGTCTTAATTCTCACTGAGAGCCCCAAGTGTGAGTAGAGATGCTTTATTCTCTTTTAGGTGAACACCATGTCCTCAGCTTTCCATAAAACAAAACAGGAATTAAAAAATAAATGCCAGGATAAACTTCAGATAATAGCTTTTAAATAAGCAGGTACTTCTGAATAATTCAAATCTGAACAGAAGGAAGTACCATTTATTCACTCATGTGCTGGCACTGTGGGATCTTGGAGCTTCATGAGTTTGAAGAGCTGTGTTCTATTAAAACATTCAGCTCTGGTTCAACCTTGGAAGAGTTTGTATAAAATAATAAGACTTTCCTTTCTCTTTTCCTTTCTTTAGTTTTTAAGAGAGCTGTCATATTGGTTTATAAAGAAAACTGCAAACTGAAAAAGAAATTGGTAAGACAAGAATTCATTTTACTGAAAGCTACCTTTTCATGGCTCTATCTTCCTGTTCCTGTTGAACTGAAAAGCCTGCTAAGCACCAAAACCTCACTAACCGATGTTACTTATTCCTCGGGTGACTAACCAAATCAAATACTCAAGGTATTTGTTATTCTCCCCACAAAAGATGTCTGTTTTAAAAGAAGATATAGACAAATACCCATGCTGGGGCCTACACAGAAAATCAGCTTTTATATCCCTGAAAATGGCCCATGTTTGCTCCATACACATAAGAGTCTATGTTAACTTTGGTCTGTTACAAGTTTTTTTGTTACCCGCCCCCCCCCCTCCCCAAAAAGCTTAGCTGTGCATACTATACGCACCAGCTTACCATTCAGTGGTAATGGGCAGACCTGAATGGTTGGTTGTCATTCTTGCTTGGAAGTTTAGGACTGCCCCCCAAACCACGACTCTGCCCTGTCCCCACCCAGTCTGTGAGCTGCTTGAGAACTGGGGGTACAGCTGACCTGGTTCATTTTTGCATCCTATACACCCACACAGTGGCAAGGAGCCTTGCACACAGAACTTAAAGCTTCCACACTGTGCACACATGCTCCCTGGGTGAGAGCTTGCTCTAATGTTTTTCTTGGTGGGCTCTCGTATTGCAGCCCTCGAATTCCCGGCCTGCACACAGCTCTGCTGACTTGGACCCATTTAAATTTCGCTGGTTGATCCCCATATCCGCACTTCAAGTCAGACTGGGGAATACAGCAGGTAATTCTTTTGTGTACTACAATGCCAGGAAAAAACATTTTAAGAGACTTGTTTGAATTGTGGAATGAAACAGTAGGAAAAAATCTTGGGGATAATTTTTGGTGAGGAGAGGTTGTTTTGGTGTTTCTTTACAAACTTTTGGAGACAGTAAATGCCAATGGAGGGCTCTTCTTTGCCAAATACCTCTCTTCTTTGTTTGCTTATTTTCACTGTCAACAGTTTCCAACATTTTATTTTCTGCCTAATATCCTTGATACCCTAAAATTTTTTAAAAGAAATAAAGGTAGACAAATTTAAATTTTTATAAATTTAGATACACCACAAAATTCCTTAAGATTGAGCAGTATAAGTGATATAAAAAGCAGAAAAAAATCTTCAACCCAGGAAAACGTTCAGAGATTACCAGAAGAACCACGTTCTGGTGATGGAAAGAACCAACAGGCTAAAGTGTGCAGTGGCATTCTGCGTCGCTGTTTGACTTTTGTCTTACATTTCCCAGAATGTGACTGAATTTGGGGCTGGCCTCTTGTACCTGAAGTATCTGAGCACGTCCTACTGTTCCAAGGAATGGGGTTGAAAAACAGGACCCGTTTCACCTTTTTCCCAGAGAGATGGAGTCCAGGGGTAGGAAGCACTAAAATGGATGGACAACTTCAGCAGGAAATGTAAAAACTAACTGAAAAGTATTTAACTTTTGGTAACTATTTGTGAGAGTCATACACAGAATGAGTCAGGGAGGAAAATGACGAGTCAGGATTGGGAATATTTGACTTCGTGAAGTCATTAAACCGTTGAGTGTTAAACTTCACAAGTGTTCTGAACCGCAGCATCTTTGGCAAAGTTGTAGACTCGTTTCCACTTCCTTTTTCACAGGGACAGAAAATAATTCCATATGGGAGCTGATCCATACGAAGTCAGAAATAGAAGGACGGCCAGAAACCATCTTTCAGTTGTGCTGCAGGTATTACGGACTTCCAAAAATTAAAGCCAGTGGGAATAAGATAGAATCACGTTCTCTTAAAAAAGGGAGTTTATTTTTAGTGACTTCCTGAATTTTAATGACTTCAGGATCACACCCACCCTCCCCAAAAGTGGCAACTGTGGCTCTAGTAGAATATATTGATTAGATATATACCCAAATCTTAGTGTTCAAAGGGACTTCAAGAACGATCAGTTCTCACTCCTTTTGTAAGTGGAGACCAAGACACACAGAGGCTGGGTGACTTGCCCTCAGTCTGTCCTGAGAGCTGTACCGTGCTACAGGAGGGCCAGGGGATGTGGCACCTAAGCACAGTGACACTCTGGACACTCCTGCTGTTTTCTCTCTTCCCCCACCAGTGACAATGAAAGCAAAACCAACATCGTCAAGGTGATTCGATCTATTCTGAGGGAAAACTTCAGGCGTCACATAAAGTGTGAATTACCCCTGGAGAAAGCATGTAAGGATCGCCTGGTACCCCTTAAGAACCGCGTTCCTGTTTCAGCCAAATTAGGTGAGAACTTCGCTAGCCTTGGGTTTATTCAGGAAAACATTATGAGCTTCTCTACAAGGATATATGCTCTTGTAACACAGCAGTAAGTCATCATTTTGTACATGATCGGGGTAGCTTTGTAAGCTCTAAACCAGACACCCAAATACACAGTGTGGTGTGAGAAGGTAGTGGCAATTTTATTTCCTTTTAAGAAACCTGAACATGCTTCTTGCTGCCAGACCTTTTATAAACTCTAACCACCCCCAACCCTGAGTCCCTCATCTTACCACCAGCGGACATGGTCTGCACTTACCTTACCTGCTTCTCCCCTGAGATGTCCAGGAGTCCGGGACTTGGTTCTGCTCTTTGCAGTATTCCCCATGCTGAGAACAGCCCCAGGCATCTAGAAAGTCAATACTTAATGAATTAAGATCAAGAAACCCAATATAGTCATTCTTACCCAATCAGTAAGTCAGTAGGTAAATATTCCAAATCCTGCTATTTTTCAACTGCCTGCTTGTTTTTAAAATTTCAGTTTAAGTTTTTAGAACCTTCTTTCTATATTTACTCTCTTTTAATATCTCTCTGATCTTGTTTTTAGTCTTACAAAATGTATCTCTTCTTTTTCTTTTTTGGTCACAGTTTGACCTCTTCAAATTTACTGTGTATTTTCTGTTTCTTCTCTATTGCCAAAATAAGCTACAGTCATCAAAAATATGCTGCTGTTGTCTGCAGAAGCACCACAATTGAAAGCTCCCCCTTTTCCCTTCAACCCAAGAGAAAGGAATTAAACCCACACACAAAAGATTAAATATTCATATTAAATCTCTGAAAGTTGGCTAGAAATTTTAGCAGAGACACTCCTCAGGAGGGATAAACAGCACTTTTTAACTTTTAATTGAGCAACAAGGGAAATAAACAAGGTGAGAAGGTAGGCACAGAAATATGGTATAACCTTGGTTATCAAATTACAAAGTACTTAGTGAAAGAAAGGAACCTAGATTTTATTAGTAACTAACTTTTCAATTTATCCATTGGCAAAATAAGAATCGTAGCCCTTATACTAGTTTCTAGCTTAATGTTCTATCCAAATAATCGAACTCTGGTTATTGGTCATCTAAAAATGCCAAATTCCCCCAGCTTAAAATTTCAAATAAACCTAAGTAAAAAATTTCCATACTTGCAGTATCTACATGTTTTTGCCTAAGTCCCAGGATAGTTGGTTATTGAAGTGAGATGATAAAATCTTAAGTAATGAACATGTTGTCTTATAATCTACAATGCAAAAATTACACATGGTGGAATGTTTCTCTCTGATGAAGGGAAATGCACTTTCTCACTGCAGCTTCATCCAGGTCCTTGAGAGTCCTCAAGAGTTCCTCCAGCAGCGAGTGGCCCGGCGAACCCGGCAGGGGGAGCTCGCTGGATTCCGACGAGGGCAGCCTGAGCAGCAGCACCCAGAGCAGCGGCTGCCACACGGCCGGGAGCAGGCGGGACTCCCTGAAACACCCCCACGCAGGCTTGGCCGATGTTTCAGACAGTCTTGTCAAAGAGAGCGACATTCTGAGTGACGAAGATGAGGACTACCGGCAGATTCTGAAACGGGGCAGCCCCACCAAAGACATCGAAATTCAGTTCCAGAGACTGAGAATCTCTGAGGACCCTGACGCTCATCCAGCCAAACAGCAGCCTGGCACGGACGGCCAGCCAGGAGGGGAGCAGCCCAAACTGGTCCGGGGGCACTTCTGTGCCATTAAACGAAAAGCAAACAGCACCAAAAGGGACAGGGGAACTCTGCTAAAGGTGCAGACTCGTCACCAGTCCCTTGACAGTCAATCTGAAAATGCCAACCTGGATCTCAGTTCTGTTCTAGAGAGAGAATTCAGCGTCCAGAGTTTAACGTCGGTTGTCAATGAGGAGTGTTTTTATGAAACAGAGAGCCATGGAAAATCATAGTACAGTTTCAATCCAGATATGGATTAATTGCTCATTTCTCTTTTAAACTGGTGGTAAAGTGGAAATGGCAGAAAAACCATTCATTATTGGGTTTTGTGCAGTACACATTTTCCCACAAAATAGTTGTAAAGATTTAAGTTATTTTAATTTATTGTGGATCAGAAAACTAGATTAAACTGGTCAGAATTTGTAAATTGCTTAGTTTATATCCCTTTTGAGCAGGTATCAAAATGACTTAGACTCCTTAACATAAAATTGCATTCTAATTATTTTAATTTATGTGGAAAAAGGTGGGGAAGTTGTGATTAATAGCTTTTAAAAAGATCATTTTTTTCCAATCCTCTGGGCATTTTCTCTGAGCTGTTAGCTTTTGCTTTATTTAAAGCATATTTAAGTAAGTTATTTTAATTTGGGTTAGGGGCACAATGTGCAGATATTTCATTTTTGTAAGGTTGTAATAGATGCTGTTTATACTAAACATGTCATATCTATGCAGTATATATATTAAAAGAAAGCTTGTACTGTATCTTATTTGATTATATTTATTTTCTCTACCAAGCTGTACAGTAAAAGGGAAATAAGTCACATCTGGTAATTGGTATTTTTGTTGTTGTCATTCTGTAGAAGACAAAAGAGCACACACACAAGAAGCTCAACATTGTGAAAATCAACGTTCAGTAAGCCGCTAGCCCCTAAAGTGACAGCTATAGTCTGTAACTCTCTTATCCTCTTTTTCCTGATTTTTGCTTTTATTTTTCTTGAGTTCTTCTCTGAAACTATAAGCAAAGAGGTTTGGGTCTTCATCACACATTTGCCGGTACACATCACAGAGGCTCTTAAAATGTGAGACAGAGAGCTGCCTGGGTCGAAGGGTAGGGTCCACATCTGCCAACTGTAACAGTTTTCCAGTGCTTTCTAGGCGCTGAGCTTCAGGGAATAACATTCTGAGAAGAGAAAAAAATCAGAATTTTACTTAGGAAATTCTGCAAATCATGACCCTTCCTTCTACCCTCATTTGAAAATGACATGGTTCTGACAGCTGTCAACTTGAGGGAGTGGAAGAAGGGGCTGGAGCCTCTGTGGTGTGTGTCCTGTGGGACTCCAAGCCATGGAGAAGGACTTTGGTGACCCCCACCAGGTATCAGGTATGACTGGGCACTGAAGGCAGAGCTAATCTGACCTGCAAGGTGTGTCCACAGGGGGATGTATTTTCCAAAGCTAAATCAATACATGTATCTTTGAGGTAGGTTGAAAGTAACATCTACTCAGTTGCATCCTTATAGAAATATGTTTGATTTGCCTCATTTTAATACAAAAGTTGTCTTATTATTTCTTGTGTGACTTTTTTTTTTTTTTTTAGTGAGGAAGATTGGCCCTGAGCTAACTTCTGTGCCAATCTTCCTCTATCTTGTATGTGGGATGCTGCCAAAGCATGGCTTGATGAGCAGTGTGTAGGTCTGTGCCCAGGATCTGAACCTGCGGACCCTGGGTCACTGAAGCGGAGCGCACAAACTTAACCACTACGCCATCAGGCCGGCCCCTCTTGTGTGACATATTATTAGTTTTGATTTTCTATAATTTGAATTTAGCCTCTGGAATTCTTCATCCCAAAGGAATGACTTTGCTTTGTGAAGTTAGAAAACAGTTGATGTGAAAATGCAAATAGCCCTTCCCCTCTTTAAGATATCTTGATGCATCTTTAAATTTCATCTGACCAAACTGGATCATTATTTTAAAATGAAGAGCAAAGCTGACTGATCAAAATATTGTAAAGCTTCAGGTGGATCTTGTTTTCTTCTCTCACATCTCAGAGGCTCTACAGAGCTCATCTCAAAAAGCCTGGAAGATGTCACGGCCAGTGGAGACTGAGTTCTTCTCCCAGGCTGGCGGTGCTCTCACTAAGGAACTGCAAGTTCCCCACACTTCCAGATCTCAGAGTTCAGCTTCCTGGCAAGGAGGGTCTGATCACAGCTCCTAGCAGCTGGCACCAATCTGTGGTGTGGCGTGACTGAAGGACACCAACAGGTCAAAGTGGGTCACACCATTTAGTCCACATCTGCACAGGGGCTTGTGTTTGTGAAATGAATGGGGCCTATCACTTAGCTAGAAGGTTGTCTTGGAAACAGTAGGGCCAACTCAGGGCTCAGGCCAATTCCAGGATTTCCCAAGGTTGGATAAACTTTTTGTGATTTTTTTTCCCCACTAAGCAGGGCTATCATGCACAGCTGAAGCGTGAGCTGAAAGCCAGCTAGTGTTCTACTCGCCAAGAAGTGCATCCTAGCAGGGGGCTGCAGCCTACCAGGGGGGTGCCTTCATGCTAATTAGGACCAGGGTAGCCAGTGGCATCCCTGTCCCCAACTCTTCACCTTAAAGTCTCTGCTAGAGAAGTAGTGACTCTCCTGGCCTAATTAGAGTCAACAAATGGCAGGTTGAGGAACTAAAGTCAGTCATCTCAAATCCTTAAGGATGAGTTTTGTGGATTGCAATGGTTTCAGGATACAGCTGCCCAGCTGTACCTAAATCAATTTCATGTGCTAAAGAACACTTTACAAAACCAGAAAAAGAAAATTAAGATGGAGCTATGTGAGGGGGTTTTAGAAAAAGAGAAATGTGTGCCTGTAAGGTTGAGCCCCTTTAAACAGCTGAATGTTGACTATATTAGATGGAAATCTTTCAACCCCCCCACCCCACCCGCCCCATACACATTTTCCTGCCTTCTTAGACTATAGGTGGGCCTAATGAAACATTTTCTTGGCTGTCAATGGATATAAAATATCACTGTGGTCACTTCAGAGCCTATTGAGGCACGTGGACTCTACCCCGTCATGCTCGCTCTGGCTTTCCTGGTGATGCGAGCGGCAAGCATGGCAGGGCAAAGGAGCTCTCTGCTGGATAAAAATGTCCTTGCACAAATACCAGGTGACATCATTTTGGCTGCTCAAAAGCTATATTTGCTTCCCAGTTCTAAGTGTGTCCTTAAAGAAGAGACATAGCAACTTGGTGGAAAGAAAGCATTTTAAAAACCTACTTAGTGTGATAAGAAATATACATTTAGTCCTTGTCCCAGAGCTTCTTAAACTTTTAATTTCCTGAGTGTTAGTGATACGAGTACCTTTGCTATTTATAACAAGCCCCTTTCGACCACACCTGCATCTGTGCTAATGGGGTGACTCTGGGTAGGCCCCTCGGTAGCTTCAGGACAGGATAGTTGCCAGAGGAACAAAGCACGTGATTAGAGGGCTGGAACTTTCAGCTCTACCCCAGACCTCCGGGAGGTGAGAAGGCCTGGAGATGGAGCTCAATCAGCAATGGCCAAATTGACTCAATTGTGTCTGTGTAGTGGAACTTCCATAAACACCCCTAAATGACAGGGTTCCGAGAGCGTCCAGGTTGGTGAACACACTGAGGTGCTGAGAGGACGGTGAACCTGAGGGTGTGGAGGCCCTGAGCACCCCTGCCCCACACCTTGCCCCACGCATCTCTTCCATTTGCTGTTCCTGAGTTACATCCTTTATAATAAACTGATCAATGAAAGTAAAGTGTTTTCTTGAGTTCTGTGTGGCATTCTAGCAAATTCCTGAACCTGAATAGGGCGTCATGGAAATCCCCAATTTATAGACAGTTGGTCAGAAGTACAAGTGGCAACCTGGGACTTGGAACTGGCGTCTGAAGTGTGGGCGGTCTTACGGGACTGAGCCCTTATCCTGAGCGGTCTGCACTACCTCCAGGTAGGTAGTGTCAGGCTTGAATTGAATTGTAGGACACCCAGTTGGTGTCTGGAGAATTGGTTGGTGTTGAAAGAAACACCAGACATTTGGTGTCAGAAGTGTCGAGAGTAAAAACAGTTCAGACGGTCTGAGTCCTGATTGAGAAGTCATGACCCCCCCCGAGTACAGGGTCATTATCAACTGTGTGATTGTCAGTTTTAGGTTGTACTTGTGATAAAACCTGTAAGTGGCATCTGAGGTTAAATCAAGGTTTTGCTTTCTCTTCAGTGGCAGTCAAGGTTGGTTCATCACATGATTGGAACTACGAGGGTTTACAGATGGCTTGAAGAGTCATAAAAACAACATTCTTAATCATTAAAAGTGATTGGGGACTTTATAAAGAGTGCTACTAAAAAGAAGAGAAGGCATTCTTACCCAAGCCCTCGATGGCAGTACTTCCTTCGGAACTGAAACACATTCTGAACGACTTTCTCCACCAGCTTGAACGGCTGCTCTATCCTGGGCTGTGTCAGGGGAGTGAAGTGCACCACGCCCACGTCCACCTTTGTTGTAAGCAAACATACATAATTTTGTGGCATTTATCTTTGTAAAACACAGGAGGACAGGTCACTGAGAGCATGGTTTTCAAAAACAAACCTTTGCATGGATTCCAGCGTCATCTTCTCTAGGCATGGAAGACGCTACATTTGGATATGAGCTGACTCAGAGAAACCATAGCTGGGTGCATCTGTTCCATAATGACATCCACTAGACCTGCGCTTGATGATCACTTACTTTTAAAATGCAGTTTTACAATGGTCTTTTAAGATCAATCCAAATAATCATTAAAGCCAGTAGGCAGATAACAGATAGCATTAGGATATTTTACTTAGCTTTTGAATGAGTAAAGAATAAGCTGCAGCAGCAGTTCTGACTATAAGGCTGGGCTTCAAAACAGAAAAGAGAAGGCAGACAGGCCCCCAGGGACCACTTGGTGCTAAACTCCCCAGAAAGGAAATCAATCAGGACAACACTTATTTCGGATACAGACACTGATTAATCAGCTGGACTGAATTCATGATCGTCATCTGCCCCAGCCACTTAACTTTTTGGTAGCAACTTTAAATGCCCCAAGAGGCACAGGCAGGATCCAAATAAAAAATGGAAACCACCAAAAATGTTACCGTTTGAGTGTTAAGCTTCTACCAGCTGTTGAGATTCTTTAACTGTGAGAAAATAAAACTTGTCAGGCACATCTGATAAGAGATTTATACCCTGCTCTATTCTAAAAATGGACTTACGGTGATTCACAAGGAATTCAAAATAACAGGGAAGAAATACTGAAAGTAAAGACTAAGGGAGACATGAGTCAAAGCAGTTACCACACACACGAAAAAGCCTGACAGACCACAGTCTAGGAAATGAGAAGTCTGTTCATAATTTACACAAGCAGTTGTCTTCAAGGAATTGTTAAACTTGCTACTTAGAACATCATACAGACTCTACAAAGCCTAAGAAAGTACAGCAGTTTATGAAGGGTGGGTTGTACCACTACTTTTCAAAAGGAATTCTATTTTTTAAATTCCATGGGGGTTATCATGTTCTCTCGGGAGGACCTGTGTCTAAAAATCCTTGTGGCTATTCCTTAAAACTGGTCTTTAATATATGAGGATGGAGGAGGGTTTTTTGTTTTTGTTTTTAGGGTGGAAGAAAAATACTTGCATATGACATGAGACTGTGTGGACAAGAAAAGAACAAGACTGAGGATGTGCCCAGCATCAGGCAGCCTGGGTGGGCTTTCGGAGGAGCCAGCAGCGTTTCTCCTGCGGGGTCTGAGCTGCCTCGCCAACAAGCTGACCCACCAGACCTTCTCTCCCTCCCCAACAATCACTGATCCTGTCCCCGAATCTTTCAGATGAGCGACAGCTGCACCTACTGGATGTAACCAGAAGGAAAAGAGTTGGATGGTAGGGATGGTGCGGCCAGCAAATGCTGAGAACGTTCTAAAGAGCAGAGTGAAAACTGCCAATGGAGAGGCTTTTCCACACTGAAAATGCTCCCCTAAATGTCCACCAGCCTTCAGACTATTTTAGTGAAGATCATGCCTCTTTGGTGGAACAGTAGTTATTCTACTTCAGAGAGTGACTATCCGAAGACAATGTTAAATATTCTCATTAAATTTTAATAGTTTTTCAAATTGTGTTCTCTGTGTTGCTTAATCAGTTTCTCCATCTTTAGTAACATGAACTTCCTGTAGGAAACTAAGTGCTTTAGTTAAAAGGCCAGGACTTTCCTTAGACACTCACAAAAAACACCATGGAACAGGGTCCAGGGGTCTCGGAGAGGTTTGTGATCAACACTGAGAAGAGAGGTGCTGAAGAGGAAAAGGGACTGGGAAGGTGACTTCAGGGTTTAAGTGGACAGGGGCACTACGATAGGGCGGGGAGAAAAGATGGCTTCATCTGAGAGCATTTCTGTGAAAGGAAAAAGAACAGATAACTTATGAGTGGGGAGAGAAGAAGAAGCCACCCAAGATACACTACAGTGACTTTAAATGTCAAAGACTCCTCACAAACTCTGAAATGTCCATCCCCCCTTTCCTCCTGTTGATTTGGGACAGAGAAGTGAACCCAACCATCTGGGAAGGTTCTAGACTTCACCTCACACCATCACTCTGTAACTCTCCATGCCCTTTCCACCCTCTGAGCTCACTGGCATTCCTGTCCCTACCTCTCATTCTGCCAACCCTCTGACTCAACTCCCTCAACCCTTTCAATCCAGTCCTTCCAGATTAGAGTCAGTTCTGATAGGATTTTCCCACAGACAGCAGGTGTGATCCAACCTCCTGCCAGTCTCCAGAGAAAATAATCTTTTAGCAAAATGTGAGATAAAATTTAACCCTACCCGACCCTAAATCCATGAAACATCATCAAAACTCTATATATTGTTCAAATTCTATTAAGACCAAAGGCACAAATACGGGGATAGATGCAGTCTCCTTCCAGTAGAGAAAATGCCACTTCCAGTTTTCTTGGATTTTAAAATTTGGCCTCATCTTTATTTGCCTGATTTTATTCCTTTGAAATATAGTTGGTATTTGCAAATACAGAAAATGCCTAACATTTGCTTTATTTAAATAAAGTTGTAAAACCCTGTACAAAGATAGCAGCACCCCATGTAAACTGAAGCAGTAGACTTCTAAAGTTTGAATATAATTTTGATATCCAGTTAAGCTGGCTAACAGTATATCACAGCTAAAAGAAAACTTCCACTCCCAATCCAATACAGGCACTGTTTGGTGGAGGACCCTGTAACACTCAGTGTAAAAAGGCTCTCCCAGTAATGTGTCCTGCTTCTCTGGGAAACCTCCCGTACCACCCTCTTCTCTACTCCTGCCCCCAAAAGCACTTCTCAGAATTACTCTGAATGATGGAGCCCATTTTCTCTAGAAACACAAGAAAGCTGCTTGGTAACTATGGTAACAGATACAAAAATGCTTTTTACTTATAATTGAATGCTTATTTAAAATCACAACCATTATTTTTCCTTCCTTGAGTTTTAAGTCTATTAAAGGGTTTGATTACAAATAAGAAATCAGTACACAGGCATAGATGCACTTAAAGATGCTAATGTTGCCAGCCTCTTTCCAAACTCAGTCTATCAGTAAACCAAAATGACCTATTAAAATGTCAAATTAAAAGACTTATAACGAATTTAAATATTTGCCTCTCTAATCCACTACAACGTCAACGCTACACAAAGCTGAGATTACATTTCTCAGTGTTAGCTGCCTTGGCTACAACAGGCTGGAGACAGACGTGCCATCTTCCCGGCCAGGGTGTCTAGGATATGACTAGTTATGAGCTCAGAGCAGCACTTTGGACTCGTAGGAGACCTGGGATGAGAGATCTCAAATCAATATGATATAGGGAACACTGAAGGACGTATAGCCCAGTTCCTGACTTTGAGATGGTCATTAATATGCAAAGAGCTAAATAACCGCCACACGAAAAGGTACAGAAACAATATACGCCATTATCTAAGAACGGGTCTTCAATACCTCCCATGGTGTTTAAGACCATTAAAGGACAAGCCAGCGGAAAGGAAAAATGATTAGGAAGTTACAATTTAATCAACCGAGATAGGCCATAACTGGGAAATGATAGAAGGAATGGTGAGAAAAAAGAATCACTACACGGAATGATCACTAAGACTTCAAGAACAATACCAGAAGGATTCAAGGTTCAAGGTGGTATTGTCTCAGGCAGACCTGTGCAGACGGGAATGGGAAGGGTCTGGCTGGTTCTGAGGTGGTCAGCACCACTTGATGGAACACGGGGGTCAGAGGTTTGGGAGAGTCACATTCGTGTCAGGAGAAGTGACAGGGTAAGGTGAGCACACCGGGGGATGCATGGTTCCTCCACCCAATGATGTCTACTTACTCTTCAGGGACCAACCCCAAGCTAATGACAATTAGAACATCAGAGGCCCTGCAGTTACAACTTGCCCAGATAAGGACAACAGAGCTGCAAGTCATTATTGCCTATGATATTATAATTATGCACTTTGTAGAAAAACAATATTTACGAATATGAATGTAGATCAAATTTCCTAGAACTGGTTTAGCCTGCTTGTAATCCTTGTCCCAAGCCCAATTTAAGGACAGAATTTCCACTGTAAAACCTTAAAACTTAAACACTCTAACAACATTCCAGGTATTCCAAACCAATGTATTCAACCAAGACACACTGTTAGAACCTACATTTCTTTCTTTAAAGTTTACAATTTGTGTTTGTTATTGTAACAATATTAATTTCTGCAGAAGTTCCACCCCACCTTTTTTTTCCTCCTATAGATCTTTGAATGGTTTTTCTCCCTCTTTTTCTCCTTGGAATCATAAAAAAAGAACAGATTTTAAACAGTCACATAGTGTTTCCTCTCAGAGCATAAGCAGTAAGAGGCTGACAGAGTGAGCTGAGAGCTTGATGAGAAATAAGCCTAAGAGGTGCCCAGGGTGAGGGAGGGGATGGAGAGAAAGAGTTTTTTGCTGTAAATTATGTATGTATTGAATTATGCCTACTAGTAATAATAACAACAAGATGAGTCAGGGTCCCTTGGTCCTGAGAAAAGAGACAATTTCAGTGAGGTGAACAGTTACTTCTAAACAAAGTGCAAGAGGGACAAGAACTAACACACGCTGGATTAGGATTCTCTGTTACATTTAATCTGGAGTTCCCGGATAATCACAAGGGAAACATCTTTCTAAGACCACGACCTTTTCCGCAAACCTTGACGTGGGTGTTTGTGAAACAGCAGCGTCTGGAGGTGTGTCAGGGCTGTCCTGTCAGGGGCCATCAGCTGGCAGCACACTGCGCAATCGACAGGGCCTGGTCTCCAGATTTGAGGGTTCAGAGACCCTTCGCCCCTCAGAATTAACCTGTTTCTCGGGACGGTTTCAATCTAAGCACACTCACAAGGCACTCAGTGAATGCTTGCTGCTGTAAAAATATGATTATTACTATAGATAGATTGAAAAATGAACATGGATGCAAATACACTAATTCATGAGCCATAACTGCCAAAGAGACTAGGTCCTATACTCAAGTGGCCTAGTCAGTACATGCCCTGCCTGTGACAACTGCCCGTAAGTGCAAGTTCTGTTATGATTAGAAGAGGGCGCAGCGATAAAGAATGGGAGCAAGTATATATGGATTGATGGTTGTAATGGTCACTGGGACCAAGCTTGAGGGCCTGAGCACTCAGCGGCACAGGTACGGGGTGCCGAGTCCCCTGGTCCATGTGCTCTCAGCACCCACACTAGCTCTGTTTGCTGAGATATTTCTTCTTTAAATGTGTTCTTGCTGTCCTGCTCCTGTTTCTGACTTGAAAGACATTCTGTCTTTTTAACGGTAAATTCTATAGCTGCTGGATCTCATCTTTTACATGCTGATTTTACTAGTTTAAATCATGTAGGTCTCAGGGGCCTCACAATCCTCCCTGTGTGTCACCAGAGATATAAAAATAAATAAGAGGAATGATTAAAACTGATGCAAGCCCTCTAACTTGGCAAGATCACAAAGTGCACATGAATTCATCCAGGACCCCAGGAGACCCAGCCAGGTGGAAGAGTCACGGGAAGGAAGGCAGAGAGGGAGCAGGGAAGAGGAGGAGGGGCAGTGAGCGAGGGCCAGGCCTAAGCTAGATGCACTCAGCCCACGAGCTCAGATACTGCCAGTAAATGAGGATGTTGTAAGAAAATATTCTGCTCTTCAAAATAATGTGCAAAGAGAATGCAATAGTAAGGTCACAACCAATACATATTTATACTATTGATGAGATTAAAAAAAAAACTAGGTTGATCTGCAAATGTCACCACAAAAATCTAAAAATAGTCTTAATACTCTTAAGTAATGTGATGAAGATGTAGAAAACAAGTCCTCAAGATCCTTTCTCATGAAGACATAAAAAGGAGTAACAAAATGTTGTAAAAGTAAGGTAATAACAGATAAATGGAAGTGCAACCTATATGCAGAAACACATACCTGACTCGCTATAAAAATCAGCAGAACTGGGATGGCCTCATTAGACACTTGAGAACACACATAAACCAAAGAATATTCATCTTCATTTTTAACAGAAGCCTCACTATAATCAACTAACTGACAAACTACCAATTTTAAAAGTTAAAAAAGTCTTCAGACCAGCCTACACATTATTTTAAAAGTAAAATGACCATAAAGATGGAGGAAAATAATGAACTGATCGTGCTCCAAGCTGATACTATTAATTTCCTAAGATTGCGTCAGAAGAAAAACACTACTTTAAGAGTAAATCAATCACTTTCAATTTGTGGGACTGGAACAGGTAACTCTATTTAATCTTACTTTCAACTTCCAGTATTTTCAAAGTTAAACAGAAAGCAAACAGGAAAAGACATTGTTGTTTTTTAAAACCAGAACCCCAACTTTTCACTGGAATTAAGTGGGCAGCATTTTAACCATACAATGACTGGGCATCTTCCCAGACCAATGAAACAGGAGCCACTGGGAGGGTCTGGCCTGAGGGCTTTTCTAAAACTAGCTGATGCTCACATGAGGGCAGGGCTGAGAAATACAGGTCTGGAGAACGACTTCACACAAAGGTACGGGGTTATTATTATTTCTAAAATATTTAGTTAAATTACCTATTTTTTTCAGAAAGAAAAGCTTGTCTGAATATCCAGATTATCACTACTAAGAAAAACACACACACTAAGGAAATCACATGTAATTTTTTCTTTAAAATAGATAAATGAAGACATTGTAAAGAAGAAAACAGATGGACTGCTGAGTTAGTGGCCAGCTATTCTGCAGAGTCACTCAGGGACTTTGCAGGAGTGAGAAGTACATGTTTATATGTAAAGCTACAGAGGTATCAGGGTTAATTTGTTTCCACAGCTTATCCAGACTACTACAGAGACTCATTATAATGAGATTTAGAAATACACTCTGTCCTAAGTGCAGGCAGGGCAGGGCTACGAGTATATAAGGGCTTCAAAAATCATAATTTCTGGGCCTGAATCCCATTCCTGCTACTCATTTTAGTCAAGTTACTTCATTTCCCTGTAGCTTAGTTTTCTCACTTGTGAAATGAGGATTCCTGTTATCTCACAGGCTTGTCTTGAGAATTCAATACCACAATGTCTCAAACAGTACCTAGCATACAGGAAGCAGTTTATAAACAGTAGATATTATTTATTACGCCAAGATTATAAAACTGAAGAGCTACAAAATTACAGTCTCATTTAGAAAGGACAAAATGAGACTTTCAATCATGCGAAGATAATGTATAGTTTAATGTTATTTTATATACTCAAAATCAGTTTCTGAATTCATTCATTCAAGGAGTATTTACCGTACCCTACTATAAGCCAGGCACCGTTCCTGGCACAGGAGAATCAGCAACGAACAAGACAGACAGAAACGCCTGCCTGTGTGAGGTTTACATTCCAGGTCTTAAGCTAGAGAGTCAGCAGTACAGGGGCACAGAGGTGGTAGGATTCTTGATCTGTTTTGAAGTTTAGAAACAAAACGATTTGTTGACTAAATGGATGTTGGGCATGGAATCAAGGATGCTTTTAAGATCCAGGACCTGCCAAATGGAGGGTCGTGTTTGCCATTCATTAATGGACATGGGGAAACTGAGAAGAACTGGTTTGGGGAAGGTCAGGAGTTCAGTTTTGTCCATGATAGGTCTAAAATGTCTATCTGTGATGTCACGTCGGCACATGGATATACAACTGGGGTGTTTAGGGGAGAGGGCCAGGGAACAGACATAAACTAAGATAAGACGGATCTAGGGAAGTCTCAGGACTTAAAAAGATTTAATTCTCTTTAATATCCACATCGGAAGTAGAAAATAATGTCGATGAATTCTATTTCTCTACACACCTCTACTTTGCCAGCTCCTTTTCTTTTTCCAAGAAATTCTGCCTTGATTAAAGGTCTGTAGTTGAAAGTTATTTGCATTTTAGAAGTTTGCCTTTTTAAAACAGGCAGTTAATATTTTATAGGATGTGTTCTCATCAATGCAGAAGAATAATCAAAAATGTTCTGAAAATAGAAATAAATGTACATTAAAGCATGCTTAACCCATTTATCCTCAGCAAGCTGTCTTATGCTGGAGGTCAGAGTTGGGAGCATGCTGGTCGCTGTACCTGCCATCAGTCAACCTCAGCACAGGTGGGTCTGCACTGATGACCATGGCAAGGAGCAAAACGAGCCGAGACACTAGAGGGATCTGGCGTATTTCCTCCGATGGAGCGGTCATAACAATGCCATGACAGTCAGCACCTGAACTTCAATTCTCCTTCATCCAGTGTTTATACAAAGAATTGTTTATATATTTCCATGAAATAAAAAATAAGTTTATATATCAAAATTAAAACACTATGGCTAAAAACAAATCCACAGGCATTAAGATTTCTAAGAGAAGAAAACAGTATCTTGCTAAATGCCAGACTCAGAAAAGATTAAAACAAACCAAGAAAAATATCTAGAAAAATCCAGGTAATTGAAACATGCATTTTATTATTCACTATTTTTAAAGAAATGGCTAACATCTAACATGGTTATTAACAGTTATAAAATTTTAAAAATCTAATCACAGAATTATTTTCTATCTCTAGAGTGGCTATGAATTTACAGCTTGTAGAATTAAAGTTACTGAGGGAGGAAAAAAATGAGAACCTAAAGCAAATGGAGGTGAAATAAGTCTGTATCATTATTCATGATCTAGAATCTCAATATTTGGTTTCACTGTTTCATCTAATATGTTTCATCACATTGTTCTGGTGTAATTTCTTCACAACATTTTCTAAAAGCTCGAATTTTCAAATTTCTACTCCAAAAATCTTTCTCACTGGAACAGCAGAAGAAAATTCAAGATACCCCCCAAAAATACTTGTAGGTTTACTGATCAGATTCTAGTCAACCATTGTTGCTGGGTTTTCTTTTTTCTTTTACTTTATATATATATCTTAAAAATTATCTTTTGATTATTTTGAAAGTTACCAATTTTGTGAATCCCGATTTCAGACAAGTCACAAGCACCACAATAAGAAGATGGTCTGAACTATCATTTGCAAAGCATGATCTAGTTAAAAATATTTCAGACCATATTCTTTAATTTAATTGGGGACACAAAATAATAAACTGTATTTTCCAACATAGATAAAAATTCAAAAATAAATTATAACTATAGACTAAAACATAATATTAAAAGAAAAGAAAGCCTTTTTGTGAGCACCCAAATAATTCATCCTCTGTACATAGGGACACAAAAGCATTTTCAGCTTTCAGGTTTTGACAAATCCTGTTGTAACAACTCCCTCCCTTCCCCGCCTCTCCTTTCTTAATTCTCCCACAGCTCAAAAAATGAGATGGAGAACCTGGTATTTATCTTCTAGCACTATCAGCAGTTTCTACCTCTCAGATTTCTATGTTGCTCTTTATTTGCTATTTGCAAGTTAACTCACTAATGCTCAGAAGCTGTGAAATGAACCTTAGGCATGTGGTTTCTCTTCATCATACCTTATTGGGGTTCATGTGAAGACAACTGACAGAGGGGAGTTAAGACACTGAAGGCCACGGACAAAAGGTATGGAAAATGAGAAGCTTCTATAATGCTTAAGAGACCTAAATATAGATCTTCAAGTGCTATTTAGTTTGAATTATAAGTTGTAAATCTGTTCTTAAATATTAGTTTTGATATAAATATGTCTTGTCTGGAAAACTGACTTTACATTTTAATGAGATCCACTACAGACTTTCTGTTGGCAAATAGCTCATAAATTTAACATTCATAGGTTCTGTTCTGTACGCAGCATGTTTTAGAACCATAAGTAAGTTCTCTCTCTAGAACTAAGTTTTGACATGCGACCCCTTTGCTTTTGCTTACTTTCACAGTACTTCTCTACCTCTACCACCTCTACCACCACCACCACCACCACCACCACCACCACCACTGAAACAAAGCATGCCTTTACTCTCCAAGACACAGAAATTTGAGAGAACAGGCCACAAACTGTGTCATGCTTGTGGCTGGAGAGGAAAAAAAAAAAAAGGATTTCATAGCAATATAGCTAAGATACCAGTACATTTTTACAAAAGGAACAGAATAGCGACCTTCATTTTGGAGAACAAATTCTTTCTGCATAAGTTCTCTATGCAGAAGAAAGCATTTACAGTCCAGTATTCATCAGCAAGCAACCGCTGTGCTAACCGAATGCAATGTCATATCGTTTACGCTGGTTTGGGCTGTCTGTAATTTATCACAGCCAGTGCTTGTTAATTAAGATGAACAAGCTGTCTGCAAGTCTGAATTACACTGAAATTTATAAAATGTATTGGTTAATGGGAAGAAAAGAGTTATAATTGGGAAGCTGAGCACAGACTGATCAACACATAAAGGTTACTCAACCAAAGTAAAAATAAATAAATGAGATGCTCTTAGGGAATGGTAACAGCAATCTCTCACTCTTGAAGAATCCCTAAGCTGAAAACGGTCTGGGAAGGCAGTAATTTAGCGAGCTGGCTGGAGCCTGAAATGTTAAAACCCAAACCTGAAAACAGCTATTATGAAACTATAAACATGTGTTTCATTTTTTTCTAGAAACTTTAGCTTTTGATCTATTTTGGTCTCAGATATGAAAAGAAATTTGGAAAACAGAAAAGAAATGAACCATAGATTTAACTTCTGAGAGAATCAACATTACAACTATGGAAAGTTTGTCATTTTAATATAGGCATGGATCAGTATTACTTCACATATTTCACAAAAGCCAGGCATCAACCTCCTTGGTGAGTCTGAAGCTAAGCTATTTGTCCTACTAATACCCTTTGGAGGGTTTTTTTCTTGGTGGGGAAGGGAGTGAGTGAAGTTGATAGTTAATGGTGCTTTTTGCCTCCAGATGTAGCATTTTCCCTGCTTCCCACAGAAGCACACAGGGAAGATTTCACCAGGAAGTACTGTGGTAAAGGGGAAAAACGCAGGATGGAGTGAGGTGGGAAGGGACGGGGAACAGCTGGACACTGCCAGTCCACTAAGACCTATGTGGCACTGGGTGATTTACTCTCTAAATGTCCTAATCTGAAAAAATGATGATGCACAAGATTATACCTACGGTCTCTTTCAGCAATAAGATTCTATGAAAATAAATGAAATCAGCCTAAGAAAGGCAGAGAAAAAAGAAAAAAATCCAATACCATTAAATATCAATTATCACATGGTATAAAATAAAAATACTAATCATGTCAATTATAAGTTACTGAGTAATTTCTACGGGTTAGATATTATTCTAAGCCCTTAAAATGCATTAACACATTTAACTCCTTAAAATCCATTAACGCAAATAATCCTCATTTTCCACAAGAGGATATGGAGGCACAGAGACGTTCTGGAAATCCAAGATTAAGACCCAGGTGTTTTGAATTCAGAGCCCATACTGCCTTTTGTGAAAAAAACATGAATCATAACAGAGCCACTCTAATACATCATTCAAAAATTAATTCAGAAACACAAATAAGCCAGTATTGCTATATTTCAGAAACCATTATATTTCTCTCAAAGAAGGCAATAAATACTGCCAGATTAAAACACAGCCAAGCCACAAAGTAAGTGCTAGCTTTTCCCTCTTCTCAAAAAAAGGAAAGAAAATAAAGTCTTACATTATTTTTGGTATCCTTTCACATACAACTAATAACGTGGTTACTTCTGGCATGTATTTTCAAGATTTGATGTCACTACTTCCAAACCATTCAGAATAACCGGTTTCACAGCAGACTACTTCATCTGGGTCAGGGAATGATTCTGGTCCCAAGTAGAAAGGATCTCACATTCTCTTAAGCAAAAGACAGTGGCTTAATTGTTCCAGTTTTGAGTACCTTGCATCTGAAGTGAAACAAGTGCTAACCTAGGTAAGGATTTTGTACATGTTTACTAACTAGAAATTAGGGATAATCATGCCAGTGACTCTGACTTCTTTCTATTACTTTCCTCTCCTCCTTAAACAACTCACCTGGGTCACGTGGCTGGTACATGGTGGCTGCTTAATCAATATTTTTTTAATAAAACCAATTTTTGAATACTTAAAACTTTTCTAATATATATTTATAAGTCATTTTTAAGAGGTGGGTTTAAACTATTCTTTTCTTCCTTATTACCTAGAGTATTTTAGTTAAAAACAAAATAAGTTTTAAAAATCTGTAATGTTATTAAATGCTATTAAAATCTTTATCAGATCCTAAGGCTAGAATTTGGTAAGTCTGAATCTCCTCACAAGGAACAGGCCCACTTCACAGACAACCTCAGCACAGTTAAGAACACAGCGGACAGCTTTTGCCTGTTAGACCACGTACCACACCCACACTCATTCAGGGGAAGGGCATCCTCAGAGGGCCTGGTGTGAGCTTTCCTCCTGGGCTCCAGGGTCCTCATCCACCCTGGGGGCCTACTCAGATGTGTTCTCGGCTCCCACTGCACATGGAAGCCTTCTGTTTATTCTTTCTTTCTTTCAATCCTGATTTTGGTTTTTTCCCCCGGCCTTTGTTACCTGGTTCTCTACTGCACAGAAACAGCTACTGTTTGGACCAAGAGCCACCAAAATTAAGCACCTGGATTTTCTAGGCGGACAAAGATACCGGTAACGTCATGGTGTCAGGGGGTCTCCAGCTCCTTGCTTTCTTCCTGGCCTTATCTGGGGTCTCTGGAGTGCTCACAGCCACTCTGCTGCCCAACTGGAAGGTGAATGTGGATGCGGGCTCCAACATCATAACAGCCATCGTGCAGCTGCAGGGGCTGTGGATGGACTGCACTTGGTACAGCACCGGGATGTGCAGCTGCACCCTGAAGTACTCCATTCTGTCCCTCCCCACCCACGTGCAGGCTGCGCGGGCCACCATGGTCCTGGCATGTGTCCTTTCTGCTTTGGGGATCTGCACTTCTACAGTAGGGATGAAATGCACTCGCTTAGGAGGGGACACAGAAACCAAGAGTCATGCTGCTTTTGCTGGAGGAGTCTGTTTCATGTCTGCAGGGGTCTCTTGTTTAATACCGACAGTGTGGTACACAAAGGAGATCATAGCAAACTTTCTGGATCTGACAGTTCCAGAAAGCAACAAATATGAACCTGGTGGAGCTGTCTACATCGGATTCATTTCGGCCATGCTGCTGTTCATCTCTGGCATGATTTTCTGCACTTCCTGTATAAAAAAGAATTCAGACGCTTGGGTTGACCCACCCAAGCTGCAGCAGATCTCCAACACACAGCCAGAGGGCAAGTCAGCATACAACCTGAAGGATTATGTGTAAATAACTGCGTAGTGCATATGGAATTTCTAGGTGCCTGCTGTGACTTTTGTCTTTATTTTACATCAAAAAAAAATCAGAATTATGCTTAACTCTCTACAAAGAATGTAAAATACTTTAAAAATGATAAGGTCATTTAAAATGCCAACCATCATGTAAAATTTTATCTCTTTTAAGATTATTTTTCCATTATTGTTTTCACATTTTAGGCAAAGGTTTATCATTGAAAGACATTCCGATTACATTAATAAGGCAATTAATTGATGGGTTTTTTTTTTTTTTTACTTAATTGGATTTTATGAAAGCACTAAATTGCCAAGCACAAAAACCCTGCCCTGGTGTTAACCCAGGGTATCGTCTGCCTTTGCCGCCTGCTTGGCTGCACCACAGTTAACTTGCTTCTGTTTTCAAGCCCCAATGGATGACAGCATGTTAGGGACAGAAGAGCGGTCCACCTCTTTCAGATATTGCCAAACCAGCCACCCCAGTCCCCACCTACTGTGACTTCCTGTCTCTTTCTTCATTTTAGAAAAATACGTAGCTACAATATGACCTTCAGAGATTAGGCAGAACTAAAGAAAAGAAATTGGTAAATGCTACCACAGCAAAGCAAAACCAAACCAAACCCAAAGTCACATCTCTAGGACTTTTAAAGCATTAAACACAAGCTAAGTGATAACAATAAAAGTTTGTTCGTTTGTTTTAAAATGCTGAAGAACTAGCCTGCCCTCTTTTGCTGCTAGCAAGAGGATTCTTCAAGTTAAGTTCATTTACCCTACAACAATTTAGATTTACTCCCATCTCATTTAATCTCTCACTGATTAGTATTTGGATGATAAAGGTTACTTTTAAGTTGTCATTTTTTTCTTATTTGATTCATGTTAACAAAAATATTGTTGTTCTCTTATAAATGAGCTGCTTTAATTAGTTGATGTGAAAATAATTTTAGAAGTATGAAGAATGCTTTTAGAAATATAAGTTAAATTATGATATTGAATTCAAATACCTTAAGAAAGTAAAAATAGGATTTTCTAATGTGCAAAGGAAATATTGCACACTGTTGTTTCTAGTAATTTGTTGATTAAGCTTAGTCACTATTTATAATATAATGGTAAAGGGGGGGGAAGACCATTTCTTTGTACATTAATAACTCACAAGTGGGAAGAGTATCTTTTTTGTGACTAAATTTTTATTTGTGCATACAGAAGGAGACTAAAATATTTTATACCCATTTTACCTGGTAGATCATCATTTTCTTCTGAAACAATGTCATTAGCTATTAACAGAATAGCTAAAATGAAAAGGGACTATTTCCTATGGGAATTAGAAAGGGAATCATTTAAACAGAAGTTTAAATGTTTGTTTAAAGTACGTATTCCTCTGGTCAAAATATTTTCTGAACAAATTCATATTAAAAATAACTATTGATAAAAAGTATTTTTATGCAAAGTAATGCGGCAGGATTGCTTTGGGTCTCTCATTTTGCTTAATGTGACTGGCTTTACCTGCAGTCTATGTATCCTAGAGTCCTATACTAAATAAGCTTACTTTATATATTCTATATAAGCCTATACATACTCAAAAAATAATTTTATTTAGCTCTGGAATATTTTCTTCCTAAACAGATACAGGGATGTTTTAAACTCTCAGAAAAGCAGCCACTTCATACAAGATAATGGCCCAGTTCTATCCAGACTGGAAATGGTGATGATGAAATGGTGTGAACTCCTCCATCCTTCCAGGACTCACCCTTGCTGTGTTCCTCCACCCGGAATCCTCCCACACTCACGCCCCCGCCTGCCCAAGCTCCTACTACTCATCCTTCAGGGCTCTCACAGCACCTCCTGTGTGGACTTAATCCTGACTCCCTGAAGTCCGCCACCTCCGTCTCTGTACTCTCAGAGAATGCGCTATTTAAACAAATCATTAGTTGACATGGCTGCATCTCCAACTAGACTGGGAGACAAGGTATCTTTTTTGCCTTTGTATTCTCAGTGACTTGCCACTGCAAGTGCTGACTATGACATGCCAGGCCTGTCTCAATCCTTTGCATACACTGACTGGTTTAAACCTCATAAGGACTCTAGGGGACAGATACTATTCTTAGGAGCTTACAGGAATTCGAGGCAGAGAAAAAGTCAAGTAAGTTACTTAACTTGCCGAAGGTCACACACCTAGGAAGTGGGAAGATGGGATTCAACCTGAGGGAACCTGGCTCCAGTGAGACCACCTGGGTGCAGGGTTACACAGGACACAAGGTTACACAGGACACATTACTTAAACTATCTTGATTTGCTCATGGGAAAATGAGGATAAAGATAGAGCTGCTGAGAGAATGACACACACAGCAGCCGGGGCACAGTGAGCTGCATGAGCGCTGCCCAGCAGTTCTTAGTTATTCCAGTGGTTCTCAACTGGGGTGAGTGCAGCCTGCAGAGGACATCTGCCAATGCCTGGAGACGTTTTGGTTGTCACAACTAGGGTAGTAGTACTGAAACCTAGTGGGCAGAGACCAGGGATGCTGTTAAACATCCTACAATGCACCAGGAGAGCCTCGGCAACAAAGAATTACCTGGCCCAAAATGTCAGCAGTGATGAGGTTGAGAAACTCTGATCTCATCTATTTGAATTTATTTAAACATTCATCTTTCTTTGATTAAAAAGTTATCAAAACAAAAACCAAAAGAATAGAATGCCAAAAAACCCTGAGAATATCATGCTTATTTTACCTATGGAGCAGATATGTGTATATATGTATGTAAATGTGTACACACACACACACACACACACACACACACACACACACACACACACACACACACACACACACACACACACACACATATGACTGAAGAAGTCATCTAGTAATTCCAGCAAAAATGATGAAAACTTTAAGTCAGGAGAATGGAGTATAAGAATGGATAGATTTAACAGAAACGTAGGCAGTGTCAGAAGCTGGTAACTAGTGACTGGTTGTGAGGGTAAAGGTAAGGGGGGGTGGGGACTTAAGATGACCTCCAGGTTAGGCTTGGATGACCTGGTCAGATGAAGATGTCGTCACTCAGCAGGCCTGGGGTAGGCTGATAGAAATGAGTTCAATTTTGGATGTGGATTCAATGTTTTCTCATTACATTTCTTTCATCACTATATTTTTAGCTATATGACTTTAGCATATATTAACTTTATTGACTTTTCAGGATTTATATCATAGCCTGTAATTTTGCAGAACCCTGTTGCATATCTCTCCATTACCTCCAATAACTTTTTTGTTCATTTCATTGCACTTCATGCATACATAAAAGTGTCATCTGCAAAAAATGCAATTTTGTGTCTTCCTCTGCTGGATTTGTAATACTCATTATTTTATTCTTGAATAGTTATGAAAGCATAACTTGTATTAAATTAGATTACAATAGTAAATACTCTTATTTTTATTCAACACTTATCTGATTTTTAAGGAGGATGACTCTGGTACTTCTGTAATTATACAACTGGCTTTTAGTTTACATATTTATTTTTATTTTACACTCACCCACTTTCGAAAAGAATCTGAGACAACTTACAATTAAGTACAAAAACCAATGATAAAGTTGAACGACTAAAGTTACAAAGAAAAGGACGAGAGAAAGAATGTTATTAAATACTCTTGGTTGAAGGCTGCTAAAGCAATTAAATATGAAATTTACTTTAGAATTTCCCAGCAACCAAGGCAGACAAGACCACACAAGGAATCTGGCAGGCTTGTCTATTGGCAAGAACCTGGAGAGGCTACTGTTGGTACCTTGCCCAAGCTCCTTCCACTGGGCCCTGCACCCATCCCCAAACCGCTGGGAGTGAGGGGTGCTAACGGCTCACAGATCTGGAGCTGCATTTGCTGGAAGGTTATGGCACCACCTCCAGGAGGCGGCCAGGAGCAAGACTGACTGACAATGGGGTACAAAAGGCAGCTCCCCTGCCTCAAGGGAGGACAGACTGTGTGGGGCAACTTGTGCCTCAGAGCTCCCCTCAACCCCCAACCTTCGACCCTGTGGGACCAGGCTGAAGCTAGTTTCCAGGTGGAACAATATCCTTGCTTAGCATTTTTCCCCCTGCCTTATTCTGCTTGCCCCCTTTCCCTTCTCCCGAGAGGATCCCTCAATACATCACTTTCACAAAAATCCTTATTTTCAATCTCTAATTCTAGGAAACCAGACCTAACACAGAAGAATACTAGTTAAGCAGAAAAATATTAGTCTTCTGACCTTACGTCCAAAGGATTCTTTAATACAGAGTAATAAACAACAGAAGTAACATCCTCAATATCAGATTTCAAAAAACACAAAGCCATGAAAAATGGTTGTTTCTTATACAGACCCATCCACTTACCAAGCTCAAGATTATTTCACACAGAGGTCAAGGCCTCAATACCTATGGGCAAGCATGGTTGAAAGCCTCTAAAAATGCTGTCCTCAAAGGTCAGGCATGGATGCCCCAAGTCCTGACCTTTTCTTTATAGTAAGTCATGGGTGTATCATCATTAATTCATCTAAAACTGTATTGATATGATTTATGTTTTAAATCTGTACCATGTTTGGGAATAACTTGTTCTATATGCCATACTTCCAAATAGGCAATATTTGATAGAAATTATATATATGTCTTAAAAATTATAATATCTACACTGCTATATCAGGATATTACAACTTAGACCAGAAATATTTGCTTATAATCATAATAGTAATACCTACCTTCCACTGACTGCCTCCATGTGCCACCTACTCATATTAGGCACTTTACACTGATTATCTCTACTCCTTACAACAATCCTTCAAGGGTGGCATTATTGCCCCAATTTGATGTATTAAAACTCAGCCTTAGGGCCAGCCCAGTGGCATAGTGGTTAAGTTCGCGCCCTCCACTTCAGTGGCCCAGGGTTCGCAGGTTTGGATCCCGGGCGCGGACCTATGCACTGCTCATCAAGCCATACTGTGGCAGATATCCCATATACAAAATAGAGGAAGATGGGCACAGATGTTAAGCTCAGGGCCAATCTTCCTCACCAAAAAAACCCCACAAAAAACAACTCAGCCTCTTAACCTGCCCAAGTTCTCCTAACTAGGAGAACTGGAATTCCAGTAGATCTAGCTTACCTCAAAGTTCTTCTAGCTCTTCCATTAGAGAATGCTGCCTCTATCATGTCAATCAAAAGAGCCTGTTGCAATTCCCATAATATATCTAAGTGATCTTTCCAGTAGATTGGAGTACAGGATAGTGGTTAGACCTAATAGTTGTCCATTCTATGGGAAGGATGTTAGATTACCAGACCCAAGACAACAATTCATAAAAGAAAAATATGACACAGAGTTTCGAGGGAATAGTGAGTAGCTCAGTATTTCTCCAACTTGAGTCATGTGCAGACCACCTGAAAAAAAATTACTGTGGAACCCCAGTAAGATGGGGATATTCAGGGGTCTCCAGATGCCAGCTTGAGAAACTTAAGAAACAAGTTTTATTCTCTCATGGAAGCATTTTTTCAGTTGTGAATTTGTACTGCAAAAGAAACATTTTTTTTCTTATAATTTTATTAACTCAAAAGTGAAATGAAAATACAAAATTTTAAAAAGTCTAACTTAAAATCCCTACAAATTATAGTAGTTTAAAAAACACCAGAGTAGACTCATTTGTCTAATTTTAAGAACCTAACAGGTTGCACTTTCTGTAGATGGAAAAGAATTTTGGGTTCAAATTTTGGGGATAGCAATAGAGAAGTTAATGAGAGTGAAGAGCTAGGTAAGAACTTAGCTCGACTAGTCAGAACCGGTTTGTAACAGTTCCATGGTAGTGAAAGTTCTGCCATAAAAGCCTGATTAAGTTAGTTAATCTAAAGACTAATACACAGATGGGTTAACAGATTCTCATAAGAAAAATCCTAAGGCGGTTATAAATATCACCTTGTCATATCATATGTCATATCGTGTCATATCACAAAAGAAATTTTCCATATCTAGTTCTGAGAGTTTGGGTTGAGAATAAGTATTGAATTTTAGTAAATTTCTTCTGAGCATCTATAGAGAGAATCAGCCTTCCTCTCTCAACTCCCCCAGAATCTGCCTGCACCCCTATGTTAGCATTGGCATATTTCACCTGTATTGTAGTTAGTTGTGTCTCTTTCTCTTTTTGTGTTCAGAAGGGGTTAGCCAGAGGTACAGCCTTGTACTGTCATTTTATCATCTCTGTAAAAACTCTTCCCCTTTCTTAAGAAAATGAATTTTTAAAAAAATTGCTCAATGTAACTATCAATCAAATATTTTCTGGCTTTCCTCAGAGTACTCCTGATATGCCCTAATATGGTAAAACTACTTCAGAGCAGCAGAGAATTCTTTTAGAACTAAAATTCAGTCATTTGATTTATTGTTTTCCTTTATCAAAATACATTCTCTCTCCTCCTTGATAACTGTTTTCCTAGATTATAAATAAATCCCCTGCATGTAATATTTACAACATGATGAAAAAGCAAGTAAATAAAGTTGCTATGAATGTTTAATTTGCCAAAAGTCAAACATCCTCAATAAAAAGAGAATCAAAGACATAGCTAGCCTTTTCCCAATTAATAAATATTTTCATGAGGCCTTAATCCCAGAGGAAAGAATTTTTAATTAACTAACTGCATGTGTACCTTACCCCTAAATCAAACAACCTCTAAACACCATCAACTACTCTCAAACAGGTAACTAAACCAAAGAATTAGAAACTTTCCACTAAAAATATTCTAACATTCACCTTAAGCAACCCTTGGTAAAATTCAGATAGCTTAAAGATTCTGGATTATGGTAATAACCATAGCTACAAAAGCCTAAAAGTAAAGATCTTGGTTTCTGATATAATTGGGTCTTATACTATTCAAAATGTTACAAACACACATATATGCATTACAAGGACCATCATCATTCACTTGGTTTTCTTCATTACAATGGCCAGCTGTTCTAGGATAAAAAAATCCCTGAAAGCACAGATGTGTTAAGTCTGATGATGATGTATAGGATGTCTCCAGTCATCAAATTCTGTCTAGGAATAATAGGATCTCCTATTTTGGAAGAAGTCATTTACCATCTCTGAAACCTTGAGATGCTGAAGGGAGGTGGTACTGAGCCTGAGTTAGAAAAGGCTGATAATCTGTTATAATAAGTAGAAGATGAACTGAATTCCTGTAGTCACCTGAAAGCTTGGTAACTATGGCGGACAACATGGCAGAGGAAGTGGAAGGTGTAACAAAGACATGAAGACAATTCAGACAACACTTGATAAGTAGGTCAAACACTATTGGCCAGGGGCCCCATCCTAAATCTATAATCTGCATCTACATCTAAATCTAAAAACCACATAACACAATTTTTCATGCCATCTACTTTTATTAGTGAATGTCAAACAAATGATGTAGGAAACTTTGCACAACTTTATACTTGAGAGTTCCAGCCAGCAAGGAGAAATCTGTTCCTCACTAGCTGTGAACTCCGAAGGCCGACTCCATGTCTAATTGGGTTCTTAGCCCTGTCACCTCCCTCTCTCTGCCTAGCCCAGGGCTTTTCATGCAGTAGGTGCTCAATATACATTCAATGAAGAAATAGATGAGTTATAATAGTACATATCCTTTAGGAACTCATCCAGTAGTGGTTTTGCTAAAATAGATACCAGTTTATTGATTTTTACTACTGGCAGAGAAACTGTTTCTGTAATTAGCACTTACTTCTCTATGATTAACACATAATAGTCAGAGCCTAGTTTAATATCCAACTATTTTTCCACAGATGACTGATCACAAGTAACACTGCCAAAAGAAGGTCTCAAAAAAGTGGGGGAAAAAATCATGCTAAATAATATTTGAATTTTGGAAATAACATTAGCATCATGGCAGTGTGAGTCTTTCTTTTTTTCTCTCCCTTTTATTTACAACTAATTGGTCATTCATAACTGAAAAAAAGTGCCTCTGAACATTACACCAGAACAACCAGGAGATTTCTACCCACTTGTCCTTCAGAAGGGCATATAGGGCCTCAGACGGGGCTATATGGATCCAAGGGAGGTGATGAGCCTGCCCACCCTCACTTGCCTTGATTGACGGGAAAAAGAGAAACTAGAGATTACAAAACAGAGTACACATGCAACGGACATAGAGAATTTGTGGAGGTCCAAGCAGACTGAGGGAGAACCAGGCATGCCACTGGAGCAGCACAGTGACAAGTCTGGAGGCAGAAAAGGGACTCAAGGTATCGGTCTCCCTCCCCAGGCCAACGCTGCAATGAACTGGGCTTTCGCCAGTGACAGTAGTGACCTCCCTTATAGAGGAGGTAGAAATCAAAAGTGGGGAGTGACGGATCACCTGGCTGCATGAGGTGCAGCTGGAGGGACCCGTTTCTCCCCAGCAGCACCCAGGTTTCTGAGGAGGGACCTCCTGACTGGGGGTTGGGAGAAGAAAAGGGAAGAGGCAGACAAGAATAACAAAGGGCATTCACAATACATGTTCCCTGCTTTCTGCCTTGGGATTTCAGCAGGAGGTCCACCCATGGACCTCTAGGAGTACCCCCAACCCGAGGATCGCCCCATGGGACCATGGGCAGCCACAAAGCCCCAGGTGCTAAGGCCACACCTCCCCCAACTCTGCCTCCAGCTTTTACTTCACTTGTTTTTTTACACCCACTCCCAAGTGCAGCCTCAGAGCCAGCTCACGTAAAGAGAAACCAAAAGCTTGAGCTATAAGCACCACCTTCTGGAAAACGAAAGGTTTCCAATTGCCAGTCTGTTGGACTTTAACAGTCAAAGTAAACAACTAAGAAATATGTGTGCTACTTCAAATGATGGCAGAGGCACATTTCATCATATACTATGAAAAATCATGGTAATATGGTATCACAAAAAGAAAATGATAGTCCTCTAGCAAACAAACTCAAAGGCATAGAATACTGCAATCTAACTGATAAAGAATTCAAAATGGCTTTTTTGAAGTTTCAATGAGCTACAAGTAAACTCAGAAAGGCAATTCAATGAACTCAGGAATAAAGCTAATGAACAGAAGTTCTTTATCAAAGAGATTGAAATTTTAAAAAAGAACCAGACAGAAATTCTAGAACTGAAGAATTCAATGAATGAGATGAAGAACACATTAGAGAGCTAAGGAAATAGGGCAGATCCAATGAAAGAAAGAATTAGCGACTTGGAGGACAGGAATGTAGACATGACTCAGAAAAGGAGAGAGAACTAAGATTTTTAAAAAGTGAAGAAACTCTATGAGAGCTATCGGGTATGATGAGAAAAACAAATATAAGAATAATTATTCTACCAAAAGGAGACGAGAGGGAGAAGGGAGCAGAGAGTATAGATAGAGAAATAATGGCTGAGAACTTCCCAAACCTGGGGAAGGAATTAGACACACAAGTCCAAGAAGCTAATAGAACACTCTCTTATGTCAATGCAAAAAGACTTTCTCCAAGACACAATATAATGAAACTGTCAAAAATCAATGACAAAGAAAGAATCTTAAAGGCAGCCAGGGGAAAAAAAGAAAGCAATCTAAAAAGGAATCCCCATTGGGCTATCAGTGGATTTCTCGGCAGAAACTCTACAGGCCAGGGGAAAGAGGAATGACATATTCCAAGTGTTGAAAGATAAAAAATGCCAGCCAAGAATACTTTACCCAGCAGTTATCCTTCAGATATGAAAGCAAAATAAAGGCTTTTCCTGACAAACAAAAACTGAGGGAGTTGACCACCACTAAACCTGCCTTGCAAGAAATACTCATAGTATTTCTTCAAGCTGAAAGGAAGACGCTAATTAGTGACATAAAAGCAAATGAAAGTACACAATACTCTAGCAAAGGTGAAAAACAGAATTAGAAAACTGTAACTCTATATTAGAACAGTGTTAACCACTTAATTACAGTATAAAGACATAAGGAAAGAGCATTACAAATAACTATAGCTACTATAATTTCTCAACAAATTCACAGTATAAAAAGAGGTAAATTGTCACATGAAAGATATAAAAGAGGAGGAGTAAAAGGGTGGAACTTCTATAGGTGAAGGAGGATAAGGTGCTATCAGCAAAAAAAGGCCTATTTTATCATGAGATGTTTTATGTAAAGCCACATGGAAATCAGAAAGGAAAACTCAAGAGTAGCGTCACGAAAGATAAAAAAAGGGAGACTGAGCAAATCATGATGGAAAACCACCACTTAAGAGAGAGAGACACAAACAGGGAAAAAGAAACAATGGAGACAAAACAACCAGAAGGCCAACGATAAGATGGCAATAGTAAATCATTACATATCAGCAATCTCGCTAAATATAAACTGATTGAATTCAGCAATCAAAAGGCAATGTTTGACGTAACTTTAGTTAGATGCCTCTATCAGAAATCACAAATAAATACTGATTTCTTTTTTTGAGGATTGGGTAATCATGTAACTTATCTTCCATACTGGGATACTTTTCAGAGTAAAAGGGGATAACAATAATAATACCACCACCAGGGCAATATGGATAAACCTAGACGTTTGGTCATTCTATTAAGGGGGAGAAAAATTAGAATAGAACCAACTATTCACATTGTGTTTTTTTATGGTTCTTATTCAGGACACATAAAGAAAAAGTGACGGTACAGTTTGCATAAAAATAAAGATCAGATCCGAGAGATAATTTCCTATAACACATCCCTGGAGGAGCAAAGATTACAATTAAACTCCTAATTGTGGTAATACTAAAACAAACAGAAACTCACCTCTGGTTTGGGGACAAAAGCCCGACCTGGAATTGTCAAGACGTGCTGCACATTGCAGAGGTACTGGGCCATAATGGAAAGGCGACTACGCTGTTTGCTTCCTGTAGTGGCTGTAAGTCTCTACGGAAGAACAAAAAGAAATTTTAGCAAATAATTAAGCCAGTCTGATCAGTCAATGGATCAGCCACTGTTGGCTCCATTCCATTATCTATGAACACTAGGTAGAATTTTTTGAGGCAAATTTTAAAAGCACAGGCTATCTGACAGATGATATGTAGTCAGCATGGGGAATGTTTTCCTCCAATATCAACTGAGGTACACCTAATAAGAAGTGTGAGTTATATCACAGATAATGCAGTCAAAAAATCAAATAAGAACACTTCCCTACCACTGACTGTTGGGGATTTTCAAACCACGTTATACTCTGTAGAAGAAGGTCCTATATGAAACAAGTAATCGATAAAACACTTGATGAATGAAGAAATTAGCAAGCATAATGACAAACTAGGGATGCTTAAATATTTAATTTTATGAATTACCCCAATACATGAATGAATATTTTCAATGGTGTCCTTTTCTTTTTTTAATATAATGAAACATTGAATATTCAGAACTCTTGGAGAATTGGCTGATTTTGACAACCGATTTTTGCAAAAAACTAGGAATTTATTCTTTAAAGCATGCAAATACCTTTATTTTAAAATTAGACAAATTCAAATTAACTCATAAATGCAACTGCTAACGGGAGAAGGATGGATCATTCAATAAGTGATACTGGTATAAGTAGGTATCTACAGGAGGAAAAAGTAGTTTCCTACCTTGTACCATAACCAACAATAAATTCCAAGTGAATTAACAATAAGTGAAAAGCAAAACTCTAAAATTTTTATAAGTAAATATTTATGACCTCCATGGTAGGGAAGAATTTCTTAGAGATGCAAAAGCAGAAGCCATAAAAGAAAAGACTGATATATTTTGTTCTATTAAAACTAAAAACTTCTGTATGATAAAAACACTATAAAGATAAGTCACAGACTGAGAGAAGGTATTTGAAACACATATACCTGACAAAGGATTAGTGTTAAAAATATAGAAGAAACTCCTAGAGGTCAATAATCAAATGATAAATAACTAACAGACAAACCAGTAAGAAATATAAGAGCAACACATATGAACCATAACCATAAACTATGCTCAACCACATTACAAATTAGGGACACGCAAATTAAAGCCATAACGAGATACAAGTTCATATCCATAAAATGAACAAAATTAAAAAACAGAACCTAGTAATGGCGAGTACATAGGCAACAGGACATATTATACATTGCTAGTGAGAGGGGAAATTGGTGCAGGCACTTTGGACCATAATTTGGCAATATACAGAGTAAAGCTGACACTGAGCTTTACTTCTGATCCTTCCTGTCGACCTTTAGGAGTACATCCTAGAGAATAGTTTATGTACTTCACAAGGAGATGTGATAAGAACGTTCACGGCAACATTGTGTGTAGTATCAAAAAAAGTGGAAAACATAAAGGTCCATCAACAGGGGAATGACTAAGTAGCAATTTTGACAATGGAATACTAAATAATAGTTACAATGAATAACAAGGGTTACCAACATAGATCCCAAAGTAGAGTAAAAAATAATTAAGTGGCAGAAAATATGTACAGTATGACTCCATTTGTATAAAAACTTCACAAGATTACTTCTTATTGTCCACTCTGTGTGTGTGTGTGTGTGAGTGTGTGCATATCTATCACTGTAGTGAAAGTGAAAACACCTGCACAGGAATGATGACTATCAATTTTAAAACAGTCCAACTCACAGGAATAAAAGAAAGGGGATAGACGAGGACTCCAAACACATCTACAATATTTTATTTCTTAAAAAAAGCTGTGAGAAACATGACAATATGTTAAGATTGGATCAAGCTAAGCAGTGGGTTAAAAAAATTAGGCATATTTATCTTTCTAAAATGCATCCTGCTTCTCTCTGTGTTCTGAGAGTTCACTGGACATTCTACACCTCTTCTGAAAGATACAGGGTCAACGTTACAAATAGCATCGATGACTGGGATAGTCCTGGAGCTGGTACGCCAGCAGCGTGCCTCACCGTTAAACACAGATGCAGCGCTTTCTGAGTTGTATTTACTGCACTGGGTTTTCTCTTTCCAGCTTCACTGTCATGTGCCAATCTCCAACAGTTCCTTTTACTTTGCTGCTTCTAACCTGCTGTGGGCATGAAAACCACATAACTTGGCTTATAAGAGATTTGCCTTAAGTAAGATTAAAAAATAGGTTTTAATCTGAGATGCTGAGAAAATTTCCTGTGGGCAAAGTTCACTGCAGATTTTGCAGCATCTATTTTGTTACTCAGAAGGCATCCCTCATCTTATCCTTTTTATTTTAAATTATCTGGCTCTTGTCTGTATTTGGATGGTTGAAATTATTGGGAAGTTAAGTTTAAGATAAGTAATGAACTGTTACAGTATATAAGACAAAATAAACTCTTCCCTACTAAAATGTAAAACCAAGAAACACATATATATTCTCAAGCAAATATCAAAAACATCGAGACAAACAATGGAAGTACAGATTTAAGTTAAAGAATAAGCTTATGGATGAAATGGTCAAAAATATTTCTAATTGTTCATAAAGAAAAAAAGGAACTTAATTTTACCAATGGCATAAAATTCAAACTTCAAAATGCATTGTGCAAACTGGCACAATTCAAAGCTGTATAAAACTAAAATCTAGCATGAACATAATCACAAAACTAGAAAATAAACCAAAAGAAATGCCCAGATTCTAAAAATTATTATTTCATCCTGGATTTTCTTCCAATGTTTTACTTTACATCTGAAAGCTGTGTTTCCACTGATGAATTCAAGAGAATTTAAAAATCACTTTAACAAAAAAGCAAAGTAGAGAGGCATGGTGCATAAGCTAATTTGACATAAAGACATGTTTAAGAATATTTCACTTACAGCGCTACGCATCCAGTCCTGCCAAACACACCCGGATGTGGAGATGAAAATGAATCTTACATTTTAATTTAGAAGAAAGCAGCACACACACCGGCCCTAACTCATTAAGGAAAAATTCAAGCCACAGACCAGAAAGCTCTGCAAAAAACTTCATTAAAAGCTAGCATAGGAGTTAAATGGTCAATCAACCATTCAAACATGAATTGGTACTTCTGTGATACATATATTATAGGTAAAGCTATGAAAATTCGAACTCCATTACCAGATAGATGATTTTAACAGCAAAGGCCAGGAAACCAAACCAGTTAATTATTCAGTAAAAAGAAACCTCTAACCCTTGAGCTTTTAAAAGCATTCTGACTGGGTATAAGAAAAACAAGGAGTCAAAGAATTCACAAGGACAGTGTTTTTTTTTTTTTTTTCTTATTCATCTAAAATAATTTTAAGTAGAAAAAATAGGCTTATACCTGAGAAGCTACACAGCCAAACATCAAGGACAATGAGAACTACACAGTTAATGGAGAGGTGACTCCCTTCCTGCTAGGGATGTGACCATTAAACAGCCAGGGTCCCCTGGAGATGGTAGGAGATAAATAGGCAGATGCTGGACCCAGACAGAAAAGCCCACAGGTCCAGTCACATGAAGAACCGGGACATTACGACTTGAGCAGAAAGCACACGATCTGTGTTCAAGTCCAGCTCCCCTGTAACTAGCTCCACGACCTCCGGGAAGACATTACTCTGAGCCTCAGTTTCCTCATCTGTAAAATGAGGTCAGACGAGATTTGCTAAGGCCTCGTCACTGCTCCACAGTCTGATTCTATTTCACGAGTTGCAACTTTATACTGTCGATACAGCCCTTAACGCGTGGGAACTGAATTCTTAAATTTAGACTCTGTAGTCCTAGAGAGAAAGGAATAAGAGGACTGTGCTCATTTATTTCTGTTGTGTAACTCACAAAGCCAAGCAAAGAAAATGTTTATTTCAAAGTGCTTTCTGTGGCTAAAATACAAAATTACAAATATGACAGCATCAAGAACAAAGAGAGGGTATATAAGAAAATGATGCTATATATTCTCCCATAGAAACTTTCACTTGCAAAATGTAAAAATCAGAGGACCAGTGCTACCCATACTTCTAAAGCATTCCACAAATTACAGACTCAGTACAAACTCTTCACAATATTCATAATAAAATCAACTTTTTTTGTTGTTAAAGAAAAATAATTGCATTTGGTGAAATTGAAGCAACACTATTATTAATAACCACAGTGGCATTCTGAGTCACTGAAAATATTACTCCACCTCTTAAGCCTCTGTTCCTTTGCTCTTTCCCAAAAAGAATTAGAGTACATAGTATTTTGCATCTCTATTGTGTTATTCAAGAACAGAAATACCATAATAATCATGTCAGCAGGAAAAAAAAACCAAGGGCAAATCTAAAGGTTGAGAAAATCAACCAAGAAAACTATTAGCATGGTCTCAATTCAAACGAATATTGATTCACGAGCAGGAAATGACAAAGAGCTTAGGAAAGTGGGGACGTAGTCTTGGAGTTCCTAATGAACATAAAAAGGTCCTACATTTTTGAGATGGATTTTATGGCCAAATACTCTAAAGCAAAGTTTCTCAACCTCGGCATTATTGACATTTTGGGCTGGTTAACGCTGAGTCATTCTTTGTTGCTGGGGGCTCTCCTGTGCACAGAAGGAAGGACGTTTACGAGCATCCCTAACCTCCATCCACTAGACACCAGAAGCACCCCCCAGCTGTGACAACCAAAAATGTCCCTGAGGGATGGGCAGGGCAAATCACTGCGTGAGAAGCACTGCCCTAAAGGGGAACACAGGTAAAGAGAGAGGGATGGATCTAAGAAACAGAATTCTTACGATATACACTCATTCATTATTTGGAAAGAAGGCATCTAAAGAACTGAACTAATGTAGTCATACAGTTCACTCTCAAAGGAATTCTGATATTAAAAAGTTTTTACAGAAACAACTATGAAGCTAAATGAAATACATGAAAACAGTTTTCATGAACTGGACAACAGGTAGTGTGGGACAGTGATCAGCAACAGAAGGGAAAGAAGGTGAGCTGTCTGACTGCCCAGCTTACAGCCTGAAGGCCATTCTCAGGCTGCAGCATGGGGAGGAGGAACACAAACAAGCCCAGGGGTCTCCCCGGCCTGAGGAGACAGAGGCTGGAGTTCTGGGAGGCCAACGCGGCACATGGGCCAGCATGTGCGGGGCTGACTACGGAGATGTGGGAGCACGAGGTGGGGCGGGAAGAGAGGAAGGAAGGAGCAGAGCTCCAGAGATCCGCTCCTCCAAGTCTCTGGTTGAGCACTGATCTGTAAGTGCCTGAGGTTAACTCCTCAAGGGTGGGAGGCTGGGAAGCAGGACCAGGATCAGAGAGCAGCAGGATGAAATGGAGCTCACACAGGGCTGGAAGTAGTCTGCACTTCCATCAGCTGCAGCAGAGAGCCCCTGACATACACGATGCCCCGGTGGATTCCTCAGAAAGGTCATGACTTAGCAGTGGGACTTAGCCTCAGATTAAAGGCTGCTCTGGACCCGTTATAACAAAGCTTAAAAGCAAGCCTCAAACCAATCTGCAAGCTTCCTCAGCAAAAAGAGGGGGATTGGCAGCAGATGTTAGCTAAGGGCTAATCTTCCTTACACACACACACAAAAGAAAAGAAATGTTATACATAAGCACAAAGATGCCAAGGAAAGTAGGAACATAACGAGGAGAGAAAGGGAAGACATAATAAGACCCAAATGTAACTTATAGATATAAATATAATATCTGAAATAAAAAATAAATTGAGTAAAATTATCAACAGATTAGACACTGAAGAAAAGAGCAGTGAATTTGAAGACACAGTAATTGGAATTAATTTTTAAGTATGGTGAATTACTTAATTTTTTCATAAGAGTTAACCAAATATCCATGCATTTGCTAAATAATTCATTTTTTCTCTGCTGATTTATGATCTGATCGTTATCATATACTAAGTTGTCTAATTCTGGGCCTTCTAATCTGTCCACTGATCTTTCTCGTGCTGTGTCATAGTGCTTCAGTTATTAGAGTTTTACAATACATTTTAACATTTGATAGGCAAGTCTTCCCTCATCACTCCTCTTTTTCAAAATTTGATATCTATTCTTGCAGGTCTATTCCTCAAGATAACCCCTGGAACTTAACTACATTTCAAGATGTTATTGAAAAAACATAATTTGGAAAAAACAAGCACCTTTACAATAATAATTTTTCCTTCCAGGGCTGCAATATTTCTCTTGATTTATCTCAGTGATCTCTTGAGACTCTCAGTAAAGTTTTGTGGTTATTTTTATATAGGTCCCTTTTTTTTCCTTAGGTTTCCAAAATAAACAATTATGTATCTCCAAATGATATTTTTTTTACTTCTTTCAGTAATGGTATCTTTTATTTGCTTCAATCCTTACTGATTTAGTTTTCTATTTATTTATCACTAATTCAATCCTAAACTCTCCCCAACTTGTGGAACTATTCTTTCAATATATTAAACATGATAAGTATTTTATCAAGTTCTCGATCTGCTCTGATGTGAATTGAATGTTCTTCCTGAGGATTCCCTCCTCTATCTTCTGTATTGGGCCTCTGTTTCTTAGATTTCACATCATCTTTCTTCTTGGTGCCTCTAATCAGATCAACTTATATAAGCTTTGTCATTATGTCAGAGGTGTTGATAGAGGTCAGTGAAGGGCACACTTTCCAATAAATGGTGCTAGGTTAATTGGGATCATATGTTAAAAATAGCAAAACTGGCTTCTACTTCAACTGTACACAATAATCAATCGCAAGTGGATTATATATATAAATGCAAAAGGTAAAACAGTAAAGCTTCTAGAAGATAACATAGAAGATGATGTTCATGATCTAAGAATATAAAAGGATTTCTTCAAAAAGACACAAAAAGCACTAATCATAAATTTAAAACTGTAAAAAGACAATAATAACATGCCATAGAGTGGAAGAAGAAATTTACAACACAATTAATTAATAAAGAACTGGTATGAAGAATATGTAAGAACTCCTCCAAATCAATGAGAAAAAGACAAGCAACCCAACAGAAAAACGGGTAAAAGGCAAGCACTTCACAGAAAAGAGGTTATCCAAAAGGCCAATCAACATGTAAAATGGTGCTCAATTTTATTAAAAATCAGCAAAAGACAAAATAAAACCACAATGACACACCATTCTCCCCAGATGAACAAAAATGTGTAAGTTTGGTAATAGCAAGTACTGGCAAGGATATGGAGCAAAACGAACTCACACACATTGCTGGTGGGAATATAAAAAGGTATAACGACTAGAGAACAATTTAGCATTATCTAGCAAAGGTGAAGATTCGCAGAGCTTACGATCCACCACTGCCACTTCTAGGTATATACCCTACAGAAATCCTGCGTATGTGCTCCAGCTGACATAAATATAAGAATGTTCATGACAGTTTTGTTTGTAGTAACAAAATACAAACTAATTCAGGGTCCCAAAACAGGAGAATGGATAAATTAAGACATGGTCAAAGAGTAGGTAGTAGATAGCTATACAAATAAACTACAGCCATGAGCACCATGAGTGAATCAGGATAAAAAGAATACACACTGTATGAACCCATTTGTATGAAGTTCAAAAATGGACAAAACTAACGTATATTTTACAGAAAATAATCTATGTGATAAACTATGCAGGGAATAAGTCCCAAATTCATGGTATTGATTACCTTGGTAGTAGATGAGGGAGTACAGATGCAATCAGAACGAGGCATACAAGAGGGTGTCAAAGACGTTGGTAATTTAATTATTAGCTTGACTTGGGTGGTAGGGATTCAAGTGTTCTTTTTATTAAGCCATACATATACATTATATACTCTTTTGCATTTATATGTCACAATAAAAAATTTTTTAAAACACTTATAGTCTGCAGATCCCCTCCTTAAACCTCTGCAGCTCAAAAACTGCCCTTGCCTACCCTGTAGGTTTCCTTTCTAGAGAGTGAACCTGGAACACTCCTACTGTGGGAATGCAGGCATAGCTGAGGTGGGGGATTAAGTGAGAGTCTATATATTGAATAATGAGACACCAAACCCCTTCCCTTTCTCAGCTCCAAAGTGATTATCACACTCTCATTAAGTTCAACACATCAATTTTAATATATCACACACCAATCCCTATGTATTAATGTATCACCAACATCCCACAGTTTCATCTTTCTCTAACTGTTCTGTGGCCATTGCATCCTCTATTTACTACACTGCCTTCTTGGCTGAGAGCACATCAACCAGGTTCTCCATGAAGAGCTTACAGCAGTCACATCTGTCATCATCACTACAAGTTTAACTTTTGGTTCAGCTGTTGTTGGGTTTTTCTGTGTGTGCAATGGAATATTAACTTAGAAAACACAACCTGTGATAAAAATGCAGTATTACTTTGTTTTGGAATTTGATGATGTGATAAAATAGCCAGAAAACGTTGAAACTTACCTCTGCTACTTCCTTTTGAAAAGTCAACGTCATCTGGGTTCTGCCGTAAGCAAAAGGTCCATCTCTACGAGAAACGTTTTCAAGCCACTTGATAATCAGTGGAGTTGATACACTAAAAGGCAGGTTTCCAATAATATGTACATTTGGAGGATCTGATTGGCAGGAGAAAAGATAACTTGGAATGATTTCATCAATATATTCTGAATACAATTTTAGTTAAGATTAAAATCAAATTGGATATTAAGAGCATCAAACAAAAATATATGAAAAGATATGGCTGAGTATTTTTCAGTTCACTTATTCTTCAAAAGCAATGTTCTCTTACAATCAGCTTTGAATTATTAAGGAAAAAAATTCTACCTAATTAGTGTTCAGTCAGTGAAAGTCCTCAGGTTTTGGCTTAGGAAAAATAAGAAAAAGAGTAGGTCTGAGAGAAAAGACAATTTGCTCTGGACATGATGAGGTCAAAGTGCCTACAGAAGCACCCAGAGGAAGCTGTCAGACAGTCAGATGCCCAGGAAGGGGACACAGGCTGGATATAAAGTTGTAAGTGTCTGCAGTATATAGGTGGTGAGTGACATCACAGGAGTGGAGTAATCTAGTAATCTGTAGCATGAAAAGAGAAGAACCCTCAAAAGAAAATTCTCAGAAACCACACGTAAGAGGTGGGTAGAAAAATAACCACCAGCAGAGAATACTTAGAGAAAGCTCACATCAAAGTAAAAGGAAATATAGGAGGGCCTGGTATCAGGGAAGACAGGAGCAGAAAAATCTTCCAGAAGAGAGTAGTTAACAGTCAGATGAATGCTGGAAAACTCTAAGGTTTGAAACAGGCAATTAGGATGTCACTGTGACTCAAGCGTGGCTGGGGTGGGGGCGGAAACCCAAAGGCAGTGTGCTGAGGAGTGGCATGTTGGAAGGTGGAGACCAGCGACGCCAACCACTCGAAAGGAGCCTGGCTTGGAGAGGCCAGAGACACGGTGGCAGCTGGATGGGGGTGCACCAGAATTGCTCCTCCATTTGTTCTGTGGCGTTTTACAGGCAAGAAACATACCCTATTTATCTAACTATTCCAAAGAGCTGGCATATAGCAGGAACCCAGTAAACACTGTCCACGAATGAAGAGTGCCTTGGTCGGTCACTGAATGTGAAAGACAATGGAAATAAAGCTACAAGAAAGGCCTGGGTGTGGCTTAGTTTACTAAAGCACTTCTTTTTTCACCATTTGGAAAAAGTAACACTTCATAGTTCACCCCATCCTTATATGGTAACATAAAAATAACAAGTTTATTTGAACAGAACCCAAAACATTTCAAAAATATGAGAAAAATAAATTAGAATTAAGAAAAATTAGATTTGATATTTTGGAAGAAAGTAGACAAGCAAAAAAAAATTACAATGCACAATATCTACTTAATTCTGTTCAGATAATTTTTAAGATAAATGTGTAACAACAAACATTTGTAAGATATACTAAATAATATAAATATTTGTAATTAAAATAATTACAAAAGAAAATAAGAAAACCAACCCAAGTCACTTACCATCCTCCCACTGTCTTTTAAGACTTTCTGGAAAAGCCCTTTCTATCTTAAATGTCAACACATCTCCATGGACAATTCTCAGTTTTCCAGGTGCTGCATCAGAAAGCATCTAGTTACAAAAAGGTCAATAAAATGAGCTTATAGCCTTTGGAGAGTAATAAACCTAATTCTTTTTTTTTACTTCAAGTCCGTGCATCACTAAGTCAATCTGAAAAGCCAGAGACTAAGAGTGATGATTAATGAACTAGTAGTGTACCATGTCCACTGCAACAGACAACTGCCATGCTTCACTTTTAACACCCATGAATGACTAGGGATAGTAACAGACAATAGTATAACAATACCTTATAATTTCACAAATAATATATTAACATAATTTTGACCCTCAGAATGACTTGTTATTTCTATATAGATTTAGCAGAGACTCAACTATTATCTATAAATTTTTAAATTAGAGACTAAGGACATTACAATGAAATACTGAGAATTAATTAGGAGTAAATCATATGAAAGACGAGCTTAATTCAACTAAATCTTTATAGCCTAAATATATACAAAGGATTCTACATATTACCAAGATCTTTAACTTCATCTCTGGGTAGAGTCAAACCAAGAAGCAAGTTGTCTGTCACTGCCAAGCTACAGGTGGCACTGGGACAACCTGACCAGAGCACCCCTAATCTGAACATTTCCTCATCCACAGGCACTTCCAACCTAATGAGCTATCCTGCACGTTTTGACGGTATCCACCTCCCAGCCTATTTCTACCTTCCAACCATTTGCTTTCCTTCAGTCTTTCTGAGTAAAAAAGAAATAAAAAGCACACTTTCCTTTGTTATTTTTTCTTCCTTCACTTCATCCACCTCAGCATCATACTTAAGAAATGCTCTCACAGTCCTCAAGTGCCAGCACCTAGCTAAAAAGAGCCTTATAGCTAAGCCATTCATAAATCTGTATTGTGTTAAGGGCCGTGGTACCCAATACAAACTTGCTTCTTAAAGGCCTGAGTTAAAAAAAAAAAAAAAACAGATGCAGTCCCCAACTTATAAAGCTTAACATGCAGGAGTAAATAGAATCAGCGAGAACAAACATCACTGCTAACGTAATTAAAAGGAAGAGGTGACCCTCTTCTCACAGTTAAGTCTCAGCTCAGGGAGCTCAGAGAGTGTTGCTCCATCCAATTCAGGGAACTTCTGCCCTGAGCACCCCTTCGTCCTGCTTTTAAACTGCTCCTCAGTTAAAGCTGATTTTCTCTCCTAACTCTCTCCTTGCCTAACACAGGCAACTGACAGGAAGGAACATAAGAAAGAAACATCACATAAGCCAGAGAGGAGACACCGGGCCCAGGCACCCAGTTTGTCGATTACTCCCATCTTTGGGTTCACAGGGGCCGTGCACATGCTTCTTGATAGCCCTTGTAACACACTGCATCACAATTATGTATATACGAGGTTCTTTCCCTGTAACAACATAGCTCCTTAAGGGCAGCACCTGTTTCCGTCTATCTCGTGGCCCCTGCGGCTACACTAGTCCACAGTAGGTGCTTCATATATATTTGATAAGTGAATGAATAAGTAAAGGACCAAACGACATTCAGTTTTCTAGGAAGCAGGAAACTTCTCCTAGTCCTCGAGATTTTGGGCTCCCCAAATTTGTAAGGTCAAGAAACTTGCAAAGATTTATCTCACTGATAAATCAGCAGAATTATACAAGTAATATTTCAGAAATACATAGCTGAAATGACTATACTGGTAAGAGGCTAAACATTTTAAGTTTGGCAATCACCTAGTTTGATACATTTAGCCATGGTAGTTTAGCAAAAATAATTGCATACCTCTGATATTAATGTACTTATGGATTATTTTAAATTACCATGATTTGCTAAGACTTAATCTGATGAGTTACAGAAAATAAATCTTAGAAAACATAATAACCTCAATACACCATAAATAAAAAAGGAGATAGCTTTCCATGTGATAGGCTGCTAACTGTATAAAAACTGTGTATTTAATAATACCATTTCCCGTCAATGAAGAACATTAGAATTTTTTCTATAATTATGCTTCACATAATTAAAACAAAGCAAATTAGCATACCAAAAACAAAGAGGGAAAACTAGAAGCTTATGTTTCACAATATCAATATATAGAAAGTAATTAAGTAATTAGAAATCAAGACTAAAACAGAACAAAACAATGTAAACTTGGCTCTTGGCATTAATTTACATGCTCTGATAACTCAACCACATTTGAAAAAATGTTATTTTTTTCCACATTGACACAGATAGCTGCATACCAGAAAACAGATATAATACACATTCACCTTCCTTTCCTAGGTTTAAAGTTGCACTTCTATTACATTTCTTTTGGATTCCCCTTCAGGCTTAACTCTCAGTCAACGGCAAATCAAATCCTCCCATTCTTTAAAAGGTCTACCTCTTCCATGACTATTTTGTAGCTTAATCTTCCCCCTTCCAACTGCCCACTGCAGAAGGAATGAATCTTGGTGTTCACAGCTTTATGGGAAGGCCTTCAAGCAATTATGGGGGGAAAATGTGCTACACAGACTGAAATGATGGTATGATTACAGACAATAGCCATTTAAACACCTAATGATACTCAGCAACGACACAGAAGGACTTTCTAACCAACTACTAATAGAGAAAAATGTTTTTATTATCATAATGCCATTGGGGCATGGTGGAGGAGCACGAAAGATCACTATTATAGCCCTTCAAGAATAACACTGTGCATTACACTTCAAAACCCTGGAGATGTTACCTCGTAATGTGCTCAAAGGCACAGCCGACTGTGAAAGCAGACATTTGATTACGGCCAAATGAGTATTTTTACAGACACTCTTAAATTGTTCTATCATTTTTATTTTAGTTTTCAATCCTATATGCTTCCAAAATGAGACGTAAGTAAGCTTAGAGTAAAAGGCGTTCATTAAATAAGGCTATAAAAGAAATAGAAAACCAAACCATGAAAAAGGGAAGCATATACGTAAATCTTAAGAGCTAACAATCCTAGAGATGTCAGCTCTCACAACTGACATACTGAATTATATAACTCCTACTTTCTTCTGGAAGTAATCATACCAAGTCTCTGAGAAAGAAAATTTTTTTTCTGGTATTAAATATGTTTTCTAAAGGGTACATGGAACAAAACAATGGAGAATGCCTTTAATAAAAGTGAGAAAACAAATGCAGAAGTATTGTTCATATGGTCACTTAAGAATCTCTCTCCTCTAACAAGTCAAGGTCTTAGTGAATGCTTTTCTGTGGGGGACAGGTAACCATGGTCCATCTAGGGAGTTTGTTGGTGATCTAATTTGGTGAGGAAAGAATTTATGCAATTCAGGGAACTTATGCACAATTATAAATTCCTTGAGAACAAAAAACTATACCGAATAGCCATTTTGTGAGTTTTATGTCACCTTCTCATGGTGAGGGGCTCATGGCAGCCAACACTGTACAGTGGCCTAAGCCTTAATTACACAGCCCAGTGATATTACCTTCTTCCTGACTTGCCGTAGAGTAGAAACCCAAACACCGCTGAAATAAGGGCTGAGCAAAACTGTTACACAAACTATAAGAATGAAAGAAACTACAATATGGAAAATAGGTGAAAAATAAAATTTTTATTCTTATATAGAATACAGAGAAAAGACTAATGCTATTATACTAAAGGAATTTAAGATAATGTTACAATAGATTTCTTTTAGGGTGAAGACTACAGCATGATTGCAAAAAGTCAGCTTGCTTTGCTTTTTAAACAGGCCCAGAACATGTACAGGAGAAACTCATTTACTCGGCCTCCTCAAGGAATTAGGTGTTTGATCTAGTATATTTTCTAATTAACCAATGTTTACTTCTTTAAGTGTTAACATTTCTTAAAAAGAAACTTAGGGATGGAAATCTTTCTAAACTATATTGCACAATTCTCTTCCTTAAGCCAAAAACAATGAACCCAATTTCACCCTTTTCTTGATGACTTGGGTCATCATTGCCTGTAGAGTAATGGCCTTAGTGGTTATGATCTTTTACTACTGTGCTTTTTCAGTTTTTATATTTGCTTTTTATAGCTTTTCTGCCACAGTAATAACTGTTACTTCTTGCTGCTGTGAGTGGGTCTGCTTGCAGCACTGATCTCTGTACTTCTAATTTGTAGTGGACTAGGAAATCGCTTTAGCTGTAAGCCAACTTTGGTTTACCTGTTGAGTTTTGTCTATGTTACGATTAACAATGGTTATGTCTATATCAAATAAGTTATGTGTAAAGTATGTAATCATGTCACAACAGAAAGTCAGGCAATCTTCCTTTTTTAAAATTTGCTAGACATGAAAGAATTTCAAATTTTTATTACCTCTGATTAAAAATAACTCCTTTGCCAGGATGACTAGATTACTTTATATGTCCCTTTATAAGATGATGGGGAATGGGAGTAATTATAATAGCAACCATTTATTGGCTACTGGCAATATGCCAGTCTCTTTACATAAATTTCTGTCCTTGCAATAACCACAAAAGATAACTAGTATCCCCACACTGCAGATGAGAAGCTGAAGCTAAAAATGATTCAACAGCAAGCTCAAGGTCACAAAGCCAGTAAGTGCCATATGTGAGATTTGAACGTGAGCCTATTTGATTCTCAATCCCATGAACTTTCCACTTTGCCTATCAAGTAGAAATAATCACTCTATAGTTTACCTATTATGAAACCCACAGGCAATACTAACAATCACCAATGACTTACTATCTCCAAAATTCCATAAAATAAGCACATAACTTAACAGTTAAGAAGAATCCTAGAGCTTCTTACTCTGGCCAAGATGGAATATAAGGGACTAGATATACTCTTCTGCCTTAAACAAATAAAAAAATGGACAACATAGGTGAAAGAACTTTCATACACTGGACAACAGGTAGCACAGGAAAACCTGCAGATCCAAGAAGCTCCATGAGCCCCACGTGCAAGAAACATGAAGAAAATCACACCGAGGCACATCGTGATGAAATTAAAACCAGTGATAAACAGGAAATCTTAAAAGCAGCCAGAGAAAAAAGACAGACAAGCAAAGATGAGCATGACAACAGATTTCTTGTCAGAAACAATGCAATAGAGAAATGAGTGGAGCAACATCTTTGGAGTACTGAAAGAAAAAACTGCCAGTACATTTTTCAAAAATGAAGGCAAAATAAAACACTTTTTCAGTGTTTTATGCTGAAAGAGTATCACCAACAGATCTGCACTACAAGAAATGCTGAAGGAAGTCTTTCAAGGAGAAAGAAAATGATACTAAATGGAAATATAGATAAGGAACACTCAAAATACTGACCATATGGGTAAATATGTAGGAATTTTTTTCCTTTTATTTAAATGTTTAATAAAAAATTGACTTTTAAAACAAAAATAACATTGTATTGTAAACTTTGTAACATATGGAGAAGTAAAATGTACAACAATAGTACAAAGGCCTGGCAGGGAGAGATACAAGTACACTATTGTAAGATTTGTAAGCTATACACGAAGTGGTATAATATGATTGGAAGACAGATTGGGATGTGTTCAAGATGCATACTATACACCTTGAATAAACCACTAAAATAAGAGAACAATGAGTTATAGATAATAAACTGCAGTAGGCTGAATACTGGCCCCACAAAGATGTCCACATCCTAATCCCTGGAACCTGTGACTATGTTACCTTTACAACACAGTAAAAGGGACTCTGCAGATTTGACTGAATTAAAGATCTTGAGATGGCAAGGTTATCCTAGATTATCTGGGTGGACTCAACGTAATCACAAGGGTCCTTATAAGAGACAGACAGGAGGATCAGAGTCAACTGGTAGGAGATGTAGAAGCAAGAGGTCCATGGGCTACTGAATGCAAGTGGCTTCTAGAAGCTGAAAAAAGCCAGGAAACAAACTGCCCCCTGAAGGAATGAGCCCCATTGACCTTCACTTTAGACTTCTGACCCCCAGAACTATAAAAGAAAACATTTGTGTCATTTTAAGCTACTGAGTTTGTGTAATCTGTTACAGCAACAATATAAAACTAATACATAAGGCAGAGATGGTTAGATTGGTGGGAAAAAAGCAAGGCCCAACTATATGCTGCCTATAAGAAACTCACTAGATATAAAGACACAAATAAGATTAAAAGATAGAAAAAGATATGCCATTCTAACACGAATGGAAAGAAAGCTGGAATGGCTATATTAATATCAGACAAAGTAGATTTCAGAGGAAAGAATATCATCAGGGATGATGAGGACCATTTCATAATGATAAAGGAGCCAATTCATCACAAAGACATAACAATCCTAAACGTTTATGCACCTAGTAACAGTGCTGCAAAACAGATGAAACAAAAACAGACAGACCTGCAAGCAGACAGAAATATCTGCAATTAGAATTGGAAAGTTCAATACCCTTCTCTCAATAAATGATAGAACAAGTAGACGGAAAAATCACTAAGGATATAGAAGACTTGAATAACACCAACTTGACCTAATCGAAATTTATGCTCCATCCAACAATAGCAGAATGCATATTCGTTTCACCAGAATGCATATTCTTACAGGAGCATACACTTTTCAGCAGAATGCATATTCTTTTCAAGTGCATAAAGAACTTTTACCAAGATAGATCATGTTCCGCACTATAAAACAAGTCTGAATTAATTTAAAATGATTCAAGTCATGCAAAGTATGTTCTCTGATCACAATGGAATTAAAGATTAATAACAGAAAGGTATCTGAAAAACCCCCAAATACAAAAGCTAAATGATACACTTTTAGATAACCCACAAGTCAAATAAATTAAAAGGGAAATTGGAGCTGAAGGTTTAAGTGGGAATTCTGAATGTTTTTTGGAAGTCTTTCTTTAAATCTAACATTTCAAAACATTTTTTTAAAAAAGGAAATTAGAAAGCATTTTGAATGGAATGAAAATGAAAACACAACATATCAAAATTTGTGGGATTCTGCTACCACTGTCCTGAGAGGGCAACTCATAGCGCTAAACACCTAGAAGAAAATGAGAAAGACCTCAAAGAAACAACCTCAGCTTCCACCTTAAAAAACTATAGAAAGAAAAACAAATTAAAGCTAAAGCAAGCAAAAGGAAAAACATGATAAAGATTTCAGAGAAGAAATTAATGAAACAGAAAACAGTAGAGAAAAATCAATGAAATCAAAAGCTGTTTTGTTTTGTTTTTTTGAGAAGATCAGTAAAGTTGACCAATCCGTATGTAGCCAAATTGATCAGGAAAAAAAGAGAGAGATGCAAATTACCAATATCAGGAATGAGGGAGATAACATCACTACAGATTCTACAGATGGTTGGCTGACCATTAAAAAAGTCAATATAATTCACCATATTAACAAACTAAAAAAGAAAAGCCATATGACTATCTCAATAAAATCAGAAAAAGTAGTTGTGCAAACCCAACATCCATTTATTATTAAAAACAAGACCACCACCACCTGTCAGCAAACTAGGAACAGAAGGGACCTTCCTCAACCTGAAAACGGCGATCTAGGAAAAACCTAAAACATCACACTCAATGGCAAAAGTCTGAATGCTTTCCTCCTGAGATGTGAGACAGGCAAGGATGTCTATTTCTGCCACTTCTATTCACATTGTACTGGAGGTCCTAGCCAGTGCAAAAAGACAGTAAGAAGAAATAGAGGCAAATAAGATTGGAATGGAGGAGGTAAAACTCTTTATTTGCAGAAGAAATGATAGTATATTCAGAAAATTCTAAGAAATCTACAAAATAACCACTAATAAGTGAGCATTTAGGTTGCAAAATACAAAGTCAACATCCAAAAATAAATGGTATTTTTACATAGTGGCAGCAAACAATTGGAAATTGAAATTAAAAACCAATACCACGTACAATAGCACCAAAAAATATGAAGTGAGGTAAATTTGACAAAAGATATGCAAGACTTGTAATACTTAGAACTATAAAACACTGCCAAGAGAAATTAGAGAAAATCTAAATAAATGAGAGACCTATCACGTTTATAGATCAGAAGACGATATCATTAAGATGCTGATTCTCCCCAAGGTGACCTATAGTTTTAATCCAATCCCAATCAAAATCCCATCAGGCTTTTTAAAAAAAAATGAAAATTGACAATCTGATTTTAAAACAATATGGAAATTCAAAGAACCCAGAATAGCCAAAACGATTAAAACAACAATTTTGAAAAGAAGAACAATCTTGCTATAAAGCTACAGTAATCAATACAGGTTGGTTTTGGTGAAAAGCCAGACCTCAAGATCAACGGAACAGAACTGAAGTCCAGAAACAGACCAATACATGTAAGATTAATTGATTTTTGACAACAGTACCAAGACAATTCAATAACGAAAAGATAATATTTTCAACAAATGGTGCAAAAAATGAACCTCCACCCTTACCTCACACTATATACAAAAGTTAACCCAAAATGTATCATAGACCTACATGTAAAAGCTAAAACTATAAAACATCTAGAAGAAAACATAAGAGAAATTCTTAGTTTTGGTTTTGGCAATTATTTTTAAAATAAAACACAAAGAGCATCAAATTTAAAAGGAAAAAAACCAGTAAATTGCACTTTCTAAAAACCAAGTTTTTGCTCTTCAAAAGACACTGTTAATTGTCTAAGAAAATAAAAGGTAAGTCACATCTGAGGAGAAAGCATGGCAAAACGTGTCTGACAAATACTTCTATCTAAACTACATAAAGATCTCTTACCAATTCAATAAGACAACAAAGAACCCAATTAAAAAATGCTCAAAATATTTGCACAAACAATTCCCCAAAGAAGATACACAGATGGCAAATAACCACATGAAAATATATTCAATTTCATTATTCATTAGGGAAATGCAAATAAAAATCCCAATAGGCCACCACTACGTACTCACTTGGATGGTTAAAATTAAAAAGACTGACCACACCACGGTCACGTGGAGCAGTGGAATGCTCACGCACAACTGGTGGGAATGTCAAATGGTACAGCCATCCTGTCAAACAGTTTGGTAGTTTCACAAAAAGTTTACATACACCTACCATAGGACCCAGACATTCCACATCTAGTTCTATACTCAAGAGAATAATAGTATATATTCACACAAAGACTTGCATGTCAATGCTCATAATAACTTGATGTATAATAGCCAAAAAATGGAAACAACTCAAAGTCCACCAACTGATGAATGGATTTACAAATTTGATATATCCATACAATGGAATACTAATCAGCAACAAAAAGGAGCAAATTATTGATAAACACCTCAACATGGATGAATCTCAAAATAATTATGCTCAGTGAGACACGAGACAAAAAGAGTACATGCTGTATGATTCCATTTATATAAAATTCTACAAAATGGAAACCCATCTATAGTGACAGAAACCAGATCAGTGGTTGTTTGAGGATAGGGAAGGGGAGGAGGGAGGGTTAAATTATAAAGGAACATGAGGAATCTTGAAGGTGACATATGTTCATTATCTTGATTGTGATGATGGTTTCATGTGATTATACATTTGCCAAAAGTCAGTAATTTGTATACTTTTAATACGTGCAGTTTACTGAACATCAATTATACCTCCATAAAGCTGTAAAACAAAGTATTTAGTGCAGTAAAGTCTCCATAAATATTAGTTATTGTTATTAATACAGGAAATCTTTAAACAAAGAGAAAAAAAATGAAGAAGAATCCAGACTGCTTATCTGAAGGAGAACACATTACTTATGACATTATCTCCAATTCACAAATAGGAGCAAGAACTTACCAAGACCTCAAGCTCCCTGAGGTGTCAAGAAATCTCATTCCCCTCCAACGCATAGAGAATCCACCCAGCCGTAAAAGTGTAACAACAATAAACAATCAAAAAATAATAAACAAAAAACCTAGAAATGCACAATCACGAGAGAATGCTACAACATTAAGAAAAAGAAACCCTAGATGTCCAACGCTAGTTGGGTGAGTTGGAGAAAGCCCCAATGTTCCCCCAGGACTGGGGATTTTCTAATTGGAAGCATCTTTGCTGGCTTTCTTATTTCTAACAACATCTACCCTACTAACATTCCAAAGGAATAACATTACTTTTCTCCTATTCCTCTTTCCAGACTAGCAGTCTCCTGATCAATCCTTAATTACCAGAGGTGCCCAAGGCATGGCGATAACAATTTAGCGGATTACTTATATTGAAAACTGTATTGAGTGCTAGGTGTGAAGCATTCATTTAATCCTCATTAACAGTCCCATGAGCAAACTGAGGCACAGAGAGATACAGTTACCTGCCCAAGGTCACACAGCTACTAAATGATGGAGCCTGGAGTTAAACCCAGGCAGTTTGATGCTGAAGTCTGTGTTTTTTACCATAAAACTATACTGTAATGCTTTCACATATTAGACATGTTTTCTTACTTTACAACATGCTGATAGTGAAACCTATATGTTATCACTATACTTTTCCCCTAAGATGCCTCAAGATAATATTATAAAAATTGAACTATAAATAACATACTTTCAGCTAGAAGACATTTTATAAATTATTACAATTTCTTTAAAAAGTAATTCTATTAGCTTAGACATCACTAAAATGGAATGGTTAAAATAGATCACTCTCCTTCTGCCTTTACTCAGTTTTACAATAAATTTAGTACCTGTAAAAGAAAGTGGTTTTACATATTGAAACACTCTTTACAGGAAAATGAAGTCTATTTGATATTTTAGTACCCAACATTTCTTTTTAAGGCAAATTCCTTTCCTGCATATAAGACATTAAGAATTAATTTTGCTTCCTCTACAGAAACAGGTAAGAAGTCAAATATACATTTCTTGCAGGGTAGTTCACCTTGAAATTAACCTTTATATTTAGAAAAGAGAGCACTAAACTTTTTGATAACTGATGCTACATAATTATTCACTTTCACTATTAAATGACACATTTAGTCAGCTAATTGGATAGACAGACAACGTTTTTACTTCCCATGTGACACCTTACTGAATACCTGCTATGTGACAGGCACTCATATATGGTAGAGACACATCAGGGTACAAAACGGACAAAACTCTCTACCCTCACGGCACTTACATTTCAGAAGTGCGAGACTGACAACAAACAAATAAGAACATATCGATAGTGTGACAATGAGACAAATAAAACAAAGCAGGGGGTTAGGAGTGCAGGGACCCAGCGGGGAGGGCTGTTAAGAAGAGAAGGGTGCAGTTGTCTTTTAAACAGTCTGTCTTCAAAGATTTTTAGTTGAGATCAGAGAAGAGAATATGTAAATTAAGATGGGGATGAACAGAAATTTGATTCACCTCCTTGCCTAATGAGAAAGAATTACACATAACAGACAGTGAGATTGAGTGTTAAGAAGTTTCTTTAAGGGTGAAGAAGTCAGATGAGTATTCCCTGTGTTCAGAAAGGGCTAGAAGAATAAACCTGAAGGGAATTACACAGTGTTATTCAGTTTCTTTTTATTATCTCATGATCTCACCAAAATAACAATATGCCCACTTCCACCTCCAATTGAGATACAGTTCTGAAAAGAAGAAAGTGGTTCAAAGCAAAAATCACTATTAAATTCCATATTTGATCAAGGAACATGCACCATGTAATAATCCCAAAATAAAGTTATATATCTGAAACCAGTTCTGTCAATAAAGACAGCCAAAATTGATAAAATTAAATATTATATAATTTGTTTGTTTGTTTTGTGTTTTTTTTGTTTTTTGTGAGGAAGACCAGCCCTGAGCCAACATCCGTTGCCAATCCTCCTCTTTTTTGCTGAGGAAGACTGGCCCTGGGCTAACATCCGTGCCCATCTTCCTCTACTTTATATGGGACGCCACCACAGCACAGCTGACAAGCAGTGCGTCAGCCGGCGCCCAGGATCCGAACCCGCGAACCCTGGGCTTCCAAGTGCAGACTAAACCGCTGCGCCACCGGGCCGGCCCCCTATTATATAATTTTTAAAGCATAAAAATTGGATATAGTAAAATAATGAGAAAAAAAATCACTAGGTTTCTAAAGAAAATCAGATGAATGCACACAAAGCCCTAGATTTTCAAACAAATTTTCTCAAACCGCTCTCACAGAAATTAAACATTTTTCCATTAATATATACACAAGTGTTAGAATGTACTAATTTTAAACCAATTTGTCCTCTTATATGAAAGTAATAATGCAGATAATTTTATTAATCTATTGGACTCACCTAATAAATTGCTACTCATCTGAGCCAAAGGCTAAGGGCTCTTTTAAGTTTTGGAATTACGGAAAAATTGAACAAAGGCTCTTAAGTCATTAAGTGCCCCCCATGAAGAATTCCCTTTACAAGATCCCTGATATAAGCTGTTCCACTGTTTGCCAACGTATTAAAAATATAGGTCCTTCCCTATTTTAAATCCACACCTGCCTCCCTCAGTTCTCAGCTATTTGCTTTAATTCTTTTCCCAAGAAGATCAAAGCAAGCTTATCTTCTCCACTGCCAACCCCTGATACGCAGCTATGAATTCCCTCTCTCAAAGCTTCTCTTCTCCAGGTCCTTCAAATATTTCTCATATAATAACAGTACCTACTGTTTTAAAGATGCATGTATCATTGCATTCAAATCTCATCTTAAATCTATAAGTGGTACAACTTCATTCCTTCACTTAAATTCTCTTAAACGAATGCCTAAGCTTTACAATTAGCCTCTTTTGATGAAGCATGTCTTCTCATTTTCTGCTTGTAGAAATGATTTTCTGAACCTAAATGAAGTTTCCAGAAGTCATGCCAATAACTGAATCATTATTAGCATTATTTATCTTTACTTATTTTTGAAGGAATGGGCCATGACACATACAGCTATTAGGTTTTTTAAAAAGGTCACACAAAACAATTAGTTTGTTTAGCATTACTGCATAAAGCACATTTATTCAAGTGTGGTCAACAGACCATGTGGGGATGCTTGTTAGAAATGCAGCTTCCTTGGGTCTATGAAATCAAAATCTCTGGGATTCAGCCTGCGGATCTGCAGTTTGAGGAGCAACCTATCCTTGGATACCCCAGGGTTTAAGAATCATGGCCTAAAGATTTAAATAGATGTTTTGTCTCCTAAGAAAGACACTTTAAGTACTTCACCTGTAATCCAGGAAGAAATCGACTATCCTTTTCAACCACCAGAAGTTCAGCAACACTGGCATTGAGAATGGATCTTGTGATTCCCCCTGGCCCAGGGCCCACTTCATAAACATAAGCATTTGTCAGATTGCCAGCTTTCTTTACAATTTTATCTAGAGAAAAGAAAGTTTCAGTTATCTTGATTATCTTGGAAAATTTCAATGTAAAGAATTAAAAAAATAATAATCCATATAAATTCTTATCAGCCACTGCTCAATCTAACTAATCCTCTCTATACAGTATTTATCCAATTACTTAACTCTCAACCTAAACCAACATATAGTGGCCATTCAATATTCTATCACATCACTGTTGAATTGTACCAGTCCCTTAACAAAAAATAGGATTATGGTGACAAATTTCTTTAACTTAAATTTAGCTAATATTGCATTTTCTATTGGTTCCTCTGCCAAACCAATCAATTCCTAAGAAGAAACTGACTGAATAAGCATCCACCACTTCTCTACAGTTGTTCAACACCAAACATTTGAATAAGCAAGACTAATTTCACATGCAGAATTTTCAACTTTGCTAGCTAAAAATCCAGAAGCAAAAAACGCTGGCAGTCTCCATTTTTACCAATAGACATGTAGTTGGTTGTCAATATGGCAACAGTGACAAGTTCCTAGATCACAGGACTTGCAGAAATTTGGATTCTTGGTCATTTTTAGAAAAAGTGAAATGTAGCAGTGGAGGCTTTTAAGCTTTGCAAACATTTATTTGATATGAAAAAAATTAATTTTTAAATTAATCAACTTCTTTAAATTAGCAAGAAATCATGGAAAAGCAGATTATTGAAGATTCATTGAAAGCAATCATCACTTCTGGAAAAATACAATGGGCTGGTCTTATTGAATGTGAGATACTAAAATCCAAGCAACTGGGCTTCCTGGGATAGTGGAAATTTAGTCACTGAAAATAAACCAGCACTTCTTGGCAGTGTTCACTGATACTGTGTCGTCTCATAGTCACTTCTCTTATTGCTAACCTACTTTCGTAGGCTTAAAGGCAAAAATAGTCTGTCAAGCACTCAAAAATAGTTTTCTCTTTTAATGGGGCAGGAAGGGAATTAGCATCCACTGATCATCTATTTGTTTAAGCGCTTTACATGCTTTTTCACAATAAATCCTTACAACACATTAACCAAGAACTACTATCCCAATGAACTTTTCAGTTTCCTTGTCTATTGGTTTATTTGTGCAAAGTTATCTAGAAAGCAAATGGGAGATAAGCGACTTCAGCTCAGGCATTAATTCTAAAGCCAATCCTTCTTCCACTACAGACCAAGCCTCTCAGAGGGAACAGAGAATATACAATCAGCACAGGCATCATGGAGTGAATTTAATATTCTTACTTTTAAGAGAGCTATGACAGCCGGCAGGTCAGGCACATTCAAATACAAATGGATAGGAAAGAGGCACTGTCAATTCTCTAAGCTGGGGTTTCAATCTTGCTCTGCTCCCACCTGAGCTTCTCACCTCAGACAAGTACCTTAATCTCGGACTTTGGTCCCAAAGAAGGGGGAATGATAGTATCTAGATTCTGGAATTTACTCCTGAGGGTGAACAAAGGCTCACATGAAAAAAATGTATATGGAGGATTTTTTTCCAGCATAAAAACCTCTATTTTCACCATTTCAGAATGGTGCCTTAAATACTTAGAATGTGTCTGATGATTGGCAGAAAAGGCTGCTTCTGGTTACCACCTGAACCAAAGAATTTTAAAGGTGAGTAACCCAAGCTCTTGTAGCAGGGCCCTCCCTCCATCTAACAGAGGAGAAAACAGCAGCTGAGTTTAACTATTTTACCCAAAGTCATATTGCTACCGGGAGCATGAGGCTCCACGCCCAATAAATAAACCATCCTACTCAAACTTTGTGCCCTGTACTTCATTTAACTGAAAGTGAACTTTCTGGATGTGATTTACTGATCTTTTCAGCTTTTCAAAAGGGGCCAAATAGAACGAAATATCAAAACCTCAAAAACGCTAAGTACTCCAACAGTGAATCAGTGTTGGTATCTGTAATACATCTTATTCTTGCAATCCCATCTTTTAGAAGAGAACATCACTAAGACATGGTGGGGGGGGGGGGTAAACGAAATGTCTACATTTGTCAAAACCCATCCAACTGTGCGCTTCAAGCTGGTGAACTGATTGACATCAATTTTTCCTCATGACAAGTGACTCACAGGAGTGGAAATGTGAACTTGCTAAATGGAAGCTCCCTGCGGACAGACTTGTGCCTAGTTCAGTGCCATAGCGCATCTTCAGCACGAGCACCTAGAAACCTGCTCAATATGTATTTACCGAATGAATATGAGAGCCTTCGAGGATTTCTTAGACTCAACAAGAAACCGTTTAAATAACAAATCCGACGAGTGAGACTTTTTCGACCTGTTATTGACAAAATCTCTGCACTCATTTAAATTTGCTAACTTTAAACTGCAGGAGAAGCCAATCTCGGCAGCTCGTGCAGTACTGGTCATAGGGCGACCACACCGGGATTCGAACCCTGCCTCCCCTGGCGTCCGCGCGGCGTCTACACAGCCCGCCTTCCCGAGCCCGCGCGCGGTTCCGGCAGCAAACAACGGGGTCACGCGTCTCCCGAGCTGCAGGACTCCCGAGTTTGTACAAAGCGGTGGGAGGACCTGACCCCCGACACTCCCGCAGGGTCCCCGCGAGACCCCCGGCCCACGCCCCCAGGGACGCGGGGGAGACTTCCGGGGGGCACGGATAAGCCATCCACCTGTCAGCCTCAAGTCCAGGAGAAAATTCTGGGAGAGCTGCTTCACTGCTTGCAGTCTGAACAACTTAATGATTTCTCGAATCGTGGGCAGCGGCGGGAGGCGGAAGGTGCCGAGCGTCCCGGAAGCAGCCATGACCTCCGCGGGGCCGTGCGGGCCTCACGCGGCCCCTCCCCGCCGCTCTCACAGCCCCCGGCCGGGGAGGAGCCTGGGAGCGCTCTAGCCCGCCCCCGAGCCCACCTCATTGGTCGGATGTACCTCGACGGAAGCGAGGAGCGCGGACAGGAAATCCGGGCGCACCCAGAGCGCATGCGCTACCTCCCGCTACGCGCGGTGCAGGCTGGTTGCTCGCTGGTTTCCGCACGTGAGGGCGGTGGAGGAGCCTTGTGGGCGAGGCCTCACGAGGATGGGCGGTGGCAGGAGCGGCCCGGTGGGCGGGGCGAGGCGGGGACAAGAACCGCGAGGGGCGGGCCCGAGGATCGATGGAACCTGGCGACCCGCCGGGGTGTAACTCTCCCGGCTGATCGACGTTCCTAATACCCATCTCTGAAGAGTTGCAGGAAACTGGTTGCCAACAGTTGGCAACAGCTCTCTCTTAAGGTTGGATGTTTTTAGAACCTCAGAATTGCAGGTGCCGGATGGCAGGTTTCTAAGTTCTCTCAGCCTTAGTGTTTTCATCTGTTAAATGGACATAATGTCTGCCTTAAAATTGTGAGCACTAAAAGAGAGAGGTGTGCAAATTCAAAATATAGTGCGATGCATGGCATATGTTAAGCCAGCAATCAATGGTGGCCGTTGTATAATCACCTAGCAGATGAATGCGGCCCAGAGGGGTTAGATGGTATCAGTCCAGCTCGTTAGTGAAAGGGCCAGAAAGAAAATCCAACTCTTCTGGCCCTTCAAAACGTATCCAGTCAATGAGAAAAGCCGCCTTTTTTAGTACTTTAGAGTTTAAGTGTTTTTGCATGTATCAAATATTTGTTTTTGAACCTTTCACTAACAGTCTTGCGAAATAAATAGGATAAGTATTACTAGCCTCAGTTTCCAGCGGAGGAAACAAAAACTTACTGCCGTGATATAACAATCAAATTCACAAAGCTAGAAAATTGTGGAACCCAGATCCACTCTATTTCCTGACATGTATGGTGGCTCCTTTTTCCACCAATTTGCCCATGCGTTGAGTATTGGTTGCCACTCCTGGTTTACCGTTCCAAAGTTTTCTTATTGCCTCTTCATGCTCCAAGTATTGCAGCCTGTCCTTGCAGTAACTGGAAAGCTAAGGATGAAAGGGAAGGGAAATAAACGTGATAATACTAATAATAGCTAACACTCATTTAGCTTTTTCCAAAGTACCAGGCTTCACAGCTGAGTGCTTTACAACTATTATCTCATTGTTGCGAAGGATAAGGGCTTAGAGAGGTTTAGCAATTTGCCCTAGGCTGCACAGCTAGTAAATGGTAGAATCAGGATTTGAATCCACAAGTCTGTGTCACAGCCTGCTTTTTAAGCAGTGTTCTCAATGTAGAGAGGTCATCTGACTTGCCTAGAGTGGTTACATCCAAGTACAGAGAAAAGACTCAAATCTGAGTTCTGCCTTTCCATCGGACCAGAGAAAACAACAAAGCAAAAAGAGGTATTAAAATCTCTCTGATAGATGGGAGAATTTAGCTTTTCTAACCCTGTTTTTTGCAAACTGCTGCACTGATCACAAGTGAATCATAAAATTTTTTGTTTCTCAGTGTAGTAAGTTTAAAATAAAGTGAATGGAAAATCAAATAACTGTGGATATAATATGGAAATGAGTCCATTGAAATCCCAATGGAAAACCCAACCACCTTCTGCTATAGCTATACTAGAAGGAACTGTGAGATAATTTGGCATACCTCCTAGCTTTAGAAAATTGGGAAATGACTCCCATGGAGTTAAGGCAGTTTGCACAAGGTGGCATAGAAACATAAGCTGAAAACCTAAACTCTTGATTCAGAGCCCTTATTTTCCACAACATACTACACCTGGGAAGGCACTCATGCAGTTATATTCGTTGTTTTGTTTACTCCTCACAACAGTCCTGTGTGGATAAGATTATTATCCTTATTTTACTGTGAAGAAATAGAGGGAGATGAGGTCATTTGACTTGCCCACAGTCACACAGCAAAGTACAGAGAGAAGACAACCCAAGTTCTTTCTTTTCTGAGTTGTGATCTCATGAGCTGTGGACCCTCAAGTATTAACTTAAATTATTTTAATTATTTAACGTATGTTAATTTTGTAATGTTATTTAAATATATAGAATATGAATCTGGGTGTAAACAAGTTTAATGTCTTCATATGACTATTTAAAATGCAATTACAATAAATATATGTAAAGCAACAAAACCAATACAAGTGATGTTGTATGATGTTAAATCACTGCTCTTAATGCAGACTAGCAGAATTCTTTGGAAGATTCACCCTGAGCTAGCATCTGCTGCCAATCTTCCTCTTTGTGTGTGTGAGCCAACCACCACAGCATGGCCTCTGACAGGCGAGTGGTGTAGGTCTGCACCTGGGAGCTGAACCTGGGCCACTGAAGCAGAGCATGCTGAACTTAACCACTAGACCACCAGGGCTGGCTCCAGAATGCTTTTATTAAAAAGTTCAGCTTACCAGTGCTACAGTGTGCCATGTAATGATTGAATTTTCTCATCAGTTTTCTGGATGCAAACTACCACCAAATATTTGTTCAGAATTTTTGCCATGTCTCTTGCCCTTCTCTTGGAGGAGCATGGAAGCTATATTATTTAGACTGCTTGTGTCTGTTTTCATCAGCTTGGAAGCAAATGAAGTTAAATTACCTGGCACTAATGCTATCGTGAATACACACGTTACATTGGCAATTATAAGAAAGATGGTAACATGATCCAGAATGTGCTCACTTGAACCTTTTTAAAGATTTAACACCAACATAAAAACAAAGCAAAATTTAAAGGAGCAAAAACACATTTACATGGAGAATTTGTGGATTCCTGAGAATTTGTCCCCACCTTTAAATATGAGAATTATTGTCTGATACCGTGTCATCTTCAATAATCAACAATTGTGAGGTTATGACTTGTTATTTACAAAGTAGTTTCCCACATTACTCCACTTAATTCTCATTTCAATTCTGTGATGTAGGTTTACAAGGATACTCAGTGAGCACTGTTACAGTGCTGATAAGTACGCAGCTGAGTCTCAAATGTCCATCTTCTGTCTCTACTGTGCTCTTTTACCTCCGGTATGTGCTAAATAATTGTTGAACTGAATTAAAAAATTCCATCTTAGGAGAATCTTCCAAGTTTTTAATAAAGTTCTTGAGATCTAATTTTTATCATCATAAATATCTGCTCCTCAGTCTTTTAATTTTCAGAAAATTATGCATAACTCCCTGCAAAGCTTATGAAATCAGCAGGAGGTGTTTTAGTAGAGTATTTCACATATTGATGCAAACAGTTTTATCCCTCAAAAGAGAAGTATGCGGTTTCATCATTTTTGAAGCTTTGAAGTATCTGCTTCATCTGGATCGAGATTTTAATATGCTAAAATATTATAATTAATACAGAAATTACTAGCCCCACCTATCAGTGAAGATGAAGAACTACAAGTGATCGTATAGATAAACTATAATGCAGGCTTCTAATTTTCATAAATCCCACAATGGTTATATAGAAAAATTACTGATTATTTTAGTATTTATTTTAATGAAAATGCACATGTGACTTTATTTGGTACAAGTAATTTAGTGTCTATTTATAGAAAAAGTGCTAATTCTAAAAGGTTGTCATTTTACAGTTCCCGGAAAGAGACTTAAAAGCCACAAAGAACAATATCTTTCTGCCATGTGGGAATTTTCAGAGAAAATTAAATGTGGCTTTGGAATTGCCAGATTGAACTTTTTAAAATCACTATTATGGCATGTAAAATGCTCTTTTCTGACAGTATTTTATAATTCCGTATAATATGACTCAATGCTCTAGAGAAATATTGAGCTGCATTTTGCACATATTTAGGTTTTTTTTTTTTTAATGGCTGTTTGATGCCCACTGTTCATAAAGGAATCTAGCGGCCTACCTAGAGGGAAGAAGGAAATACATGATAATTCTGAGCAGACAGACCAAATGCTTATTCTGTGGGGACAGAAGCAGGTCAACGTATGGCAAGCAACACAGGCTAATTGCCTGAGGGAACCATGTAACAGTTACACTATTTTTCTTGATATAGTGTTTATCACTATTCTGGGCAGTATTTGAAAGCCTGCTGATTATCCCCAAAGATCTGTGAATTATTATCCAATATCCTAATGAGGTGATAAGGAGAGGCTACCCTTTCAACTCGGGGTGACTCAAAGAGCTGTGAGTAGGGTTTTTTCTACACAATAAAGCAAATCTTTTTGTGAATGAAGAAAAAGCACATGCTAAAGGCATTGTAAGAATAATTAGCCTTTATTATATTAATAGTTTATTAGTTTAACCCTTGTCATTTAATTGGAAAAAAGGTTAAGAATAAATAAAACTGTGAATATGAATACATTTGCACTTAAGGCTTTTCCATACATTTAAAAATTGATGCGGGAGCAAGCTGCTCTGTGAATGGGGAGGCTCTGGGATCACCAAGTAAATGGGTCTCCCTCGGCATCTTGGTGACAGCCCCCTGTCCCTCCCCAGCAAAGGCACTATGGGTGGATTACTAAATAAGGCCACATCTGTTCCTTCTTTCTCTGTGCTAGGTTCCCTATTCTTGCCCGTCTCTACCTCAAGCCCCAAAGACCAAACAGTGTAGACCAAGGCCATAGGAGGAAGGCAGTGCCCCTATGCACACACCTGGCCTGTGAGCCGTATTCTGTACAAGTTAGGGAGTAGAAATTCAATCACAGCAACTGGCTGCCTATTCCTCCAGCTGAGAAGGGGTAGGTGAAGACAAAAGGAAGAAGGTTGGGGAGTCTTACTCAACCTTGAGGACAAGGGTCAGAGGAGGTTTGTTGGCATCCTCTCATTTCTCTTTGGCCCACCTGGAGCCCAGTGCCTTCAGACTGCTGTTGGACCTACCATATCCCTCTACCCTACTAGACTTCCCCTCCCCTAAATCATCAAAATTAATACTCTCCTCACTATTGTCCACAGTCCAATGTAAACCATCACTCCCCTAGTGAATTTCAGCTGTTGGGTTAAATGACATAAAACAAGCATTCTTATTATTTGCCAGTGATAGTTAAGTTTCTCCAGTTTGGGGGGGCGGGGGGAAGAACTAGGACCAGGCTGACATCTGGGTCAAAAGTCTAAGTTGGCAGCTTCCCTCCCTTCACCCAAGATGAGAGTCTAGACTCGGGCAGTTCCTGCTTCAGAGGAGGTGCTCATCAGGAGGAGGAAGACAAAGCTGCTGTTAACCCTCCCACTCTAGCCTTTGAAGAAGAGGCACTCAGCCTGGATGGTATGAGAAGAAAGGAGAATTTGTGATGATCAACGTAGCCTACATGTGTTTCCTATCTTACGTAAGTGAGAAAAGAATCACACGCCCTTTGAGCCAACAGTCCTCTTCAGCTCCTGCCCCATTTCCAGCCCTTCTTCACAGCCAAACTTGTCCAAAGAGTCAGGTATATCTGCTGCTTTGACTTCCTCATTGCCTGTCCATCCACTCTTCAGCCCACTCCATCCTTGCTTCTAAAACGACTGTCGTCAAGATTCCCAAGGATCTCCATGTTTCCAAATCTAAAGGACACTTACCCAGTCTCCCCTTACTTAACATGTGAGCAATAAATAACAGGTAGATTTATCAGTGCTTGCTACATGGCACGCCAAGTTCTAGGTGCCTTGCCCATGTTAACTTTTTCAACATGCGCAGCATATTGTCCTCTTTTACTGATGAGGAAATTGCAGCACAGAGAAGTTGGGTGTCCAAGTGCACACACTCTTTACTGAGAAAGGAGCTTGAACCCAGGCAGTCTGACTGCAGGATCTACACCCCTCAACTCTCACGTATATGATTTCTCAGGGCTCAGTTCCAGATCCTCTTCTCTCTCTCTTCTGCTTCTTCCTAAGTGATTTCATTAAGTTTCATGGACTTAATGTGACCTTTATACTGATGCTTCTCAAATTTATATTTCCAGCTCCAAATTTGCACGTTACCACCTGCTTTATATGACACTTGTACGTTTCTCAGATATCTCAAACTTGATATGTTCAAATGGAATCCTTGCTCTTCTCCATGAAACTGTGTCTCCCTACAAACTTTCCCACACAGTAACTCCAGACACCTAGAAGTCTATCTGTCCATCCCCTCAACACCCATATCCCATCACCATCATCAGCTCCTGAAGTCCCATCTTGCCAACCGATCTCACATGACTTCTATTCTCCATTTGCACTGCCACCATCTTTCACATACATTCCTGTGACAGCCTCCAGTCTTCTTGCTCTACGAACCACTTATATTCAGCAGCAAAATAATTGGATTACTTCACTCATCTGCATATTACCATTCAGGGGCCTCCCATTGCATTTAAAATAAAAATCTAATTCCTCGCTATGGCCTTAAAAAGCCTAATCTGGCCTCTGCCTATCTCCAACCTCATTTAGATCCACCTTCCCAGTAGACTACAGCCATGCTGGTCTTCTTTGTTCCTCAAACACACCAAGTTTTTGCTTCCTCTCCTTTCTTGCACATGTAGTTATCTCTGCCTGGAAAGATCACCTCCCACTCTTTGGCTGATTAATACCTTCTCTTTTTCTATGTCTCAGCAACAAGGTTACCTCTGATACCAGCTCAACACAAGGTTGACATAAGGGAAGCCATAGTGTAGAAAAGAAACTATTGTAACTTTGAATGACCTCTGATTGACTAGCCCAGACATGCTTTGTAGATTTTACAGCCCCTCCCAACTGTTATAAGTTGATAACCTTGTTCTTTTGAGTTCCTTAGGAATGTGATGACCCTCAGGCAGAGAATCTATGCTGATAGCCTTCATCAATGACAAGTGAAAGATGAAGGTATAGGGTGTTGCTCCAGTTTCTGATGAATATCAAGTAAAACAAAAGACTCAGGAACTAAGATCAGATGGATGCCCCCACCCTGAGACCGGGTGCCTCCCCCACCCGGAGACCAGCTCCAATATAGCTGGCTTGTACTCTTTGTTCTGTAAGATGGTTATTTTGAACATGAGTCGGCCATCTTCCCTTTTGCTGGCAAACTGTAATAAAGCCTTTCTTTTCTTCCACCATCTTGCCTCTTGATGATTGGCTTTTGTCTTGCGGTGAGCAGATTGTGCCCTTTGTGCAGTAACACCTCCTCAGCTAGAACTTTTCTTGACAAATTCTAACAAGAGAGGGAGCTAATTTGACCTTTGACTACCTTTCTTGAAGGTTTTGCTTTTACATTGCTTCCTCTAACACATTTGTTTTTACATAGTCTTAATAACTGTATCAACACATTTCCTCAAAGGTTCCATTTTGGTAGAATGGACCCAAAGTAAGCAACTGCTCCCTTTCCTCTCTATCTATGTCTCTGCTAATTGACCTGCCAAGAGGTGACAGTCAGTGTCTAACAATTAGGAAAGATCCCAGATGTCTTGGAGCTGGAGTAGGATCCTGGAGGCTGTTCTCAGCCCAAGCATAATTCTTTGGTTGCTGGTCTGTGAGGACTTCTAGGGAGTTCTATGGGAGAATCCAGTGTGACTCAGGTACTAGTGGGGGGACTTGGGGAGCCTGGGAGCATCTAGTATGGCAGGTGTGGCTGTGCCCTATTTCAATATTTTAACATTATGGCCATTCTGGTGCATTCAGGCAAAATATCAGTCAGTCCTGGTTCTACCCAAAGGTCTACCTTCTCTGTGACTCTCTATCTCAGTCCTTGTTTGCCTCCTTTGGTATACCTACTCTTTATTTCCATTATTTTTGTTTTGTTTACTTATTATTTTGGGGGTTTTTTGGTCTTCCTTCCCTACTGAAATATAGGATCTGTGAACACTAATCTGTGTTCCTAAACATAGGAACTGTTCCTAAATATAGGATCTGTGTTCACTAATATAAACTAATGATTTACATGAAGCACAAAGCCTGATACACAGTGGATATTTAATAAATATTTGCTAAATAAATGAATGAAAATGACTCCCTCTGGTTAGTTAGGGTAGACTTTATTTTCTATAGGAATACAAAACTCCAGAAATTCAAGTTGTTCTCAAACTTTAAAACTTCTGGATAGAACTTTTTGTAGACTATCTTACATTTCTTCCCAAGAGCACCTATCATGAAACAATCCAACAGTCTCCCTTTCTCCAGACTTATGTTGCTAAGCCAGACATGCCCCCTCTTTAGCTTAGATTTTTTTTCTGGTTCCTGTTTTCCATTTAGATGAAAAAGTTCAAACCCCTTACTGTGCCATTCAAGGTCCAATACAGTGTGGGTTCAAACTCTTTTCCAGTTGTATTTCTGTCACATCGTCTTTCTTTTCCTCTAATGTATCCTGAGGCCTGCTACTCCACAAGGATACCTCTGCAACTTTCTTTATTTGCTCTGCTGCATGAAATCCTATCCATCTTTCTGGGCCCAACACAAGTCCCACCCCTTCTGAGAAGCCCTTCATACTAACCACCTTCTTGTTGCACTCCGTGCTCTGATCCTGATCCCTCCCACTTTGAGTTTCTATAGCACCATGTTTGTAAAACCAACAGAATCCACATTGCATCACATTATAGCTTGCATCATAATATACTGCGTTAAAATACAATAATATAATGTCAAGGTCTCTTTTGTCAGATTCTCAGCTCTTCAGAGGGAATGATGTGCTCTATCCATCTTTGTGTATTTAACACTAGTGCAGTGCCTGGCACACAGCAGGCACTCAAGATGTGCTTCTTGACCAGACCCAAACCATGGAGATTCTTGCTGATTTAGACATGTAAACTGCACAGCAAGGTGCATTGAATAGAGCAGCAGGGGAGTCAGGCAAATCTGGGTCAGAGTCCAGGCTCCACCCTTCTTTTATTTATCATGTGACCTTGGGCAAGGTACTCAAGCTTTCTGGAACTTAGTTTCTGTAGAAGGCAGGATAATGGCTCCCAAAGATTTCCACATCCTAATTTCCAGAACCCGGGAATATGTTAGGTTACATGGCAAAGAGGAATTAAGGTGGCAGGTGGAATTTAGGTTGCCAGTTGCCTGATTTTAAGATAGGGAGATTATCCTGAATTATCTGGGTGAGCCCAATGTAATCACAAGGGTCCTTAAAAATAGAAGGACTTGGAAGAAAGAACTAGAGAGATGGCAGCCTTGGAAGGATGTGGCCCAATGTTGCCCACTTTGAAGATGGAGGAAGAGGGTCAAGAGCCGAGAGTGTCAAACCTTCAAGGTGTGGAGAGCCTCTAGAAGATGGAAAGACAAAGAAATGGGTCCTTTCCTAGAGCCTCCGGAAAGGAACACAGCCCTGCCAACATCTTGATTTTAGCCCAGTGAGGCCCATTTCACACTTCTGAACTACAGAACTTTAAGATAAATTTGTGTTGTTTTGAGCCACTAAATTTTGATAATTTGTTACAGCAGCCACAGAACACTAATGGCATTTCTTTAACTACAACGTAAGAATAGTAATAGATAACCTATAGCATTACAAAACATTTTGTAATATTAAAATATTATGAAATATTGTCTTATTATACCTCATAAGATAATGCATATAATGGACTAAATATAGAGCCCAACACATTGAAGATATTTCATAAATATTCATTCTCTTCCCCTTCTCTCTTCCTGTCTGAACACACTTCTCTAGCAGATATACATGTAGCTATATATAATCAAAATCAACATACAAATTGTTAATACTTTTATGGTATTGAAATCAAATAACCACTAGAATGTAGTTCCCTTATTGTTGTTGTAACATATGACAAAGTAAGCTCCAAGGACTACCTGCTCATTTCTTATTCTGTGGCTCTCATGAAAGATGACTTTCCCTTCTGCAGATTTTTATTGAGCTTGGCTGTTGCACATTAACTCTTTATTCTTTTGCTTCATTGTTTAGAAGCGTTGACAATTGTAACATCAGAGAATTATCTTAAGGATAGAATTATAAATGTTATACCTTCAAACAAATGTGTCATTTGATCTTACTGTTACTCAGTTCAAAAACAATTCCTTTTAGCCAATGCAATACTTCTCTTGTCCTTTTGGGGAGGGGAGAGTGAAGAAGGATGAGTAGCTCTAATTAGGCAGAAAGGTTTAGGTAATAGTCATGTTCTACCACATCAAGTGGCAGTACAAAATGTAAAATATTAAATTATCACCATAAAATGTAGAATTGTGTTGTGAAATGTATACATGTGATGTTGACTGAAATCTTATAATTTTAGACTATCTTTAAAACAGTTTGCTTAGGATGTTTATGAATAGGAGAGACTATGAGGAGGGAAAAGGGAATGCTGGCTTAGGACTGTAATAACTGCAATAGTTACTTTATATTGTATATGTTCATTATATTACATCATGTCATTATATTGATCATATCAAATCTGATCACACTGTACCATATCATGTATTAAAATTTATCCATTACTTACATTATAAGTTAAATAAGCTTTTGTGGTTTCACCCAGGAATCCAATCACGACTTTAACTCTTATTTCTATAGGAAAAATGCTGCCTGAATGTCAATGAATTTACAAATAATCTGCCACAAATTGTCAAACTGAGCTCTGGTAACTGTCCCTGTCATTCTTATTCTCTTGTGCTTAAATCTGCAGCCCCTCCATATTCCTCATATGTACTTTTCAAACTTTTTAGACTTTGATTCTCAGTAAAGGATGTGTTTTACATTGTAACCCTGTGCACACACCCACACACACATACTTGTTTCATAGAACAGTGAACCTAAGCGTGAGGCAATCTATTTCCTCAACTATTCTGTTTTAATCATTTCTTTCCTTTGATTGTTACCACATATTGATTGTTACAAATTATTGTTATAACATATTATATTTGTTTTTACTGCTCAGTTACGGATTACTGGCTGTGTGTAACATACTGTCTTCTTTCCTTATTGGTCCCTAAGGCTAAGAAGCGGAACTTGGTACACTCTTCCAAGACCTCCATCAGTTTTTCTTCGTACATCTGTGATGACTATCTCTGTAACTCATATGACCCATTTTTTTGCTTGTTTTTTAAGTTTTGGAAGTGCTAGCAGGGCAGGTCACTAGCAAATGTAGTAGGAGGGGAATATTTTTCTGGAATAAATGTATATGCTCTCAACCTTATTGGAAAATACAATGATTCATGTCATATCGAAAGGTCATATACTGTTTTCTTGCTCTCTGATATGTGTTGATTTGGGGGAGTCTCATGGTACATATCTACTTCTGGTATGTTCAGCAGAACATAGAGCATTTTGCTTCTTTTCTGATGCAGACTAGGGCCTGATGCATTGCCTCACTGCTAGAGGGAGCCTTGGGAAGAAACGGGCTTGGAAGCTTATACAATTTGGGAGGCTCTCTTTAAGAAAATGAACACAAAATTGTGAATAGAAAATTAGACATTGAAGTCAATATTCATTTGGAATAAGGAAAGAAATCACAAGACATGAAAAATATTTAGCGACAAATAGCACAAACATCACAACCTCCGGAAAAGTAACCTAATATATTTTTATTAATTACTTTCAGACTTCTTTGATAATTTTTCCCCTACGCTTTTTGGAAACAAACTCTATGGTTGCCCCTTTATATGACAATAGTTAGGAATATTTTCCATAGAGAATAGAAAAATAATTTAGTTTTTGCTCTACCATGATTGATTAAAATTTGGTTTTTATTTTTGATAGTTTGGAAACATTTCTTGCAACTTCACAAATCATTATTGGTAATGTCATACACATTGTTAGGATTGTTGTCAAATTTGGAAAACCTCTATTAAAGTTTTTTGCATATATGATCTGTATGTTTTTAGGGCACCAAGTTTTTTGTGCAGTGTCTAATTTTAAATGCTTTGAATTGATGAAACTCATTAACCAATTTGTCATAGATGTCTTCATTGTAGAGATGTATTATGAGTTTATATTATATTCATTGATTCAGTATTTGGTGTCAAATAATCAAGATGTTTAATTTTTTCCAATATATTCATATGATTCACTCCTCTTTATTAATTGGGCTATGAAACAATCCATGAGTCTATTCATTACTTCTACTCAATTTATTTATTCCTCTTAATAAATTATTGTATTTCATATGATAAATTTTTTGTGTGTGTGAGGAAGATTAGCCCTGAGCTAACATTTGTTGCCAATCCTTCTCTTTTTGTGTAGGAAGATTGGCCCTGGGCCAACATCCATGCCCATCTTCCTCTACTTTATATGTGGGATGCCTGCCACAGCATGGCTTGATAAGCAGTGTGTAGGTCCACACCCGGGATCTGAACCTGCAAACCCCAGGCTGCCAAAACCAAGCATGTGAACTTAACCCCACTACACCACCGGGCCAGCTCTAAAATTCTTTTGTTGTTGCAAAACATGTGGATAAAGAGAATAGGTTAATGGTTACCAGAAGAGAAAGCGGTTGCGGGGGGGGGTGGGCAGAAGGGGTAAAGGGGCATATATATATGGTGATGGATAAAAATTAGACTATTGGTGGTGAGCACAATGCAGTCTATACAGAAAATCATAAATAATGTACACGTGAAATTACACAATGTTATAAACCATCATGACCTCAATAAAATAATTGAAAAAGTAATTTTTTGTTGCAATTCACTTGATATAGAATAATTTCTATTGATTTTGTTGCTCTATTTATCACTCTAATGCTTTTGTTTCTTACCCCATTACTTTTTTTCTCTACATTTTCTCTCTGTTCTTTAAATGCAAAAATTAAAAGATAGCAGAAAGCACACTCCATATTCACACACATCAGGAGTGTATAGTTTTGCATTTTTCTTGCTGAAATGTTCTAAAACATCTTTCCAGATTTCAATTAAAATATATATTCCTAACTCAGTTTCCCCCTTCGCTAGATTCCCAAAGGGCCCTCTGCCACCAGACTATACCACCTGGAAAGAGACAGTGGTTGTAACTGTGGTTAAAATGTCTTACTTTTGCCAATTTTACAAAAATGTACAGCCATGTGTGTACATTCCCAGGGCCTTGAAAGAGGCTTGTTCCAGTGGAAGGCCTCAGCTTCAACTTCCCCAGCTTCATGGTCTGCCTGCCCATTGCCTGTGCAGGAATAAGCGCCAGACTGAATGACCTCGGGGACATCACTATTAGAGAACTAGTCATGCCACCAAGGCAAAACAAGGGCTTCTTTGCAATACATGCATAGTCATTTGTATCACCTCAAAATCAGATCCTGAGGCAAGGCTGTGGAGGCAGGTAGTTTATTTGGGAGGTGATCCCAGGAAGTACAAACAAGGAAATGGGAAAGGTGCAATGGGGAAGGGAGAGAAAGCCAATTAAATGTGGTTGAAGAGTAGTGTAGCGTGAGCGTCTCGGACAACCAAGGCTCACTCCACCTGGACCCTTTGAATAACTTTGTGAAACCCAGCCCTCCCACCGGAAGCTGGGCAGGTTCCCAAAGCCCTCAGAACAGAAGACAGCAGGGCAGGTGGGAAGTTGTCAGTCTGCCCTGAACCGCAGGTGCAGGTGAACTCAGGAGGACATGGGGACATGGGGTGGGGCAAGAACATGCAGCACTTGCTGCACTGTGTGAACCCTAGTCCACCTGGGAATGTAGGAACTCAAAGTTACTTAGAGTGATAAGGAATCCTCAGTGTTATGGACCTTTCTTATTTCATTAAGATGACCTTGAAGTTAAAGGACAGGAGGTGGAAGGGCAATGTGGAATCACCCCAACTTGCCAAGGAATGTTCTCTAATCCACACAATTAAATTCTAGAATCAAGACACTTGGAGCCAGAGATGAGTATTTTCTTTAAATCAAAAGAGAGCAAAGTTAGAATTTTTAATTCCCTTGACTTAAATTCATTACCTCCTAGATACAAACAAAAGTGGTGAAATATTTTTGTATCTGCCAACAAGGAAGAATTCATTCATGAGGATGAATTTTGCCTTTCTAAGGGCTCCTGTGGTATGATCATATTCATTTTGAGGGAGGAAAACTTGACTACTTTATTCTCAGATACTGTGGTCACCTATTAAAGACTGATATGATAATTCAGGGGAGACAAATAAAACATTTAGAATGGGATTGGTCTAGTAGGAGAATCAACACCAGGCTAAGTGTTAATAATGCTGGGTTCTTGTCCAAATTCAGTCAGCTCTGTGAACCTCGAGAAGCCATTTCCCTTTTCTGTGCCTCAATGTCCTCATCTGTATGATAGGGGGATTGGATTGGTTGACCCTGAAGTTCACTTCCAGCTCTAAGGCACTGTCACTGAAATAATTAAGGGTGTAGCATGTTATGAGGTATGGGTCATACTGTGGCATTGTGGGCTTGATCAAATAAGTTAACCTCTTTGACCTTCAGTTTTCTCATCTGAAATGTGAAGGGGCTGGGTTAGATATTCTTTAGGGACACTTCTGCTATACGTAATCAATGAAATACAAATGTGGGGGAAAAAAGTCTGGAAGGATGCACAGAAGGAAGCCCAGCCTGGCCACTGGGTGGTGATCTTGTTCCATGGTAAGAAAGATTTTATAGCCTCTACCAATAGTGCCAAAGTTTGAATTAACTAAGCATAGTGAAGAAAGATTTTCAAAAAGATACTGAAATAAAATCAGGTCAGCAAAAACCCAGAGTTATGGAGGCATGACAATAAACAACAACGCCAAATAAGAGACATAAAATCCCTATAGTCAAGGCAGTAAAATATGGAGAGGTATATGAGAGCTGTGTTTTGGGTATTATTTAAAGGAATATAGGGAGAGGAGTACATTGTGAATTTATATAGTTTTTGAAAAACGTGGTTTAAAAGTTAACTCTAACATTTAAAGATTTAACTTGTAGAATAACCAAATACCTTAAAACTGTGCCAGAGGATAAAAGTCTAAATCTACAAAATCTGAACCAAATCAACGAACATGTTATTTCTTTTGTCTAAATCTAAAGGAAACACGTAAGGGAGCTGTAATCTTGTTCCAATATTTTACATTAAATAAGAGGAACCAATCCACAAGTTTTGAGCTTTTTCACATTTTGTGGGAGAGTGTGGTCTCTACCAGGCTAACCGGTTTACCTTTAGAATCTCGGAATGACGGCTTCTGGAGTTAACGGTCTGCACTGATTTCTGCAGGGCCTTGAGTCGAGGTCCGTTTCTGGGAGATAAACGAGCATCAGCAGGAACGCAGGGGAGGATAAAGGCTTTCTGATCACAGCGCTGCCCACCGCTCTCTCTAGAAAAGGTCATAAGCAAAAGAAAAATAATCTCCCCAATAAAGTACAAGTGAACATGAAGGGAAATACCCAGGGGCTTGAGGAAGAGGACAATGATGAAGAAACTTGACTCTTGCATGAAATACTTCAATATTGCAATTCATGTCTTGTACAATAAACCGAGAGAGGATGGCAGGAGGATGGGTAGGCCACAGCCTGCCACTTTCCACTGCTGCCTCCTCAGCTGGCCTCCCCCTCTGGCTTCCTCCCAGTTGCTCCTTATCCTCCCTCTGAGAGGGGACACAGGTTTCTTCGGAAGGCCAAAGCGTGGGCCTCCTGGCTCTGGTTGCCATGGCTGCTTCTTTTCTCCCCTTTCCTTTGATACATTAGCTATTAGCTTACATAATCCTCTCACAGGAGGATGTCCCCATTCAAAAGAAAAAAAACAAGTTATATTGCTAAGTAACCTTTAACAATGAATAGCATTCATTATGCATTTGCTTAATGATACAAAGGCATTGTTTGCTCTATTTCAGGTGATAACAGCAGATCAAAGGCACGGAGACCAGAATGTACTTTAGAAGAGCCAGCAGAGATTGTATGGAAATAATGCTTAGCATTTCTGTCGCACTTTATACCCTCAAAGGATTCTGCAATTATTAATTAATTATCCCGCACAATAGCTCTATGAGGAAGGTCAGTGCCATTAGCTCTATTTTACAGATGAAAAATCAGATAGCAGTTAAGTGATTCCACCTCCAATATTTAAAGATCTCATGTCAAAGCAGACTCAGAGGTGGGGACTGCAGGTAAATGATGAAGTGGCTGAAGGGTAAACAGACCAGAACTGCCTCTGGCGGAGGTTCCATTTCCTTTGATCTGTCTTTTGAAACCGCCCTGGACAGAACTATGTTCTGGACTTGCCCACCGCCTCCCCCTTGCAGCTTGGTTCCTCTTGCTGTAGTTGTATTTTCTATATATCTGCTGTTTTGTATGTAATTTCATTCCCTTTTCATTCATTCATTCAATGAACCTTGATTGACTAGTTCTCACTGTTGTTGATTTGGGCAGGAATATAGAAATGAAAAACAACTGATTCTTCAAATGGGTCTTGCCTTCCGGAACTTTTTTTCCTAGCTGATGCATGCGCGCGCGCGCGCGCACACACACACACACACACACACACACACACACACACACACTCCCCCTAGAGGACATTGGAGGAGGAAGGAATAGAGGCTCCCTTGTGGAGTCAAGGGCTGCACTGAGGAGGTGATGCTTCAGCCAATCCTCTGCAGTTGGGATTCTAAAGACCCCAGGGGAGAGGAGATAAAAATAAGATGTCCTGACATTGGCTACTTCACATTTTTGCCTTGGGCCAGGCCTTCTATTGGCTAATCTGATAAACTCACATTCTGCAGTGTTTTAATTATTTGTGTGACTGTCTTCCCCTTTTATAAGACTATAAACAGTTTGAAAATGAGGACTAATTCCTGTAGCCCATAGCAGTTGTAGGTAATAATAGCGTGAATATCTACCACTTATTGAGCATCTGCTCTGTCAGTGCATTACAATGCTGATCTTAGTTAAGCCTCAGAAGGACGATGGAGGGAGGTATTGTAGTACCCTTTCTTTTTACAGATGAGAAAAGAGAGACTCAGAAAGTTTAAGTGGTTTGCTCAAAGGCGCATAGTTCTTTCAGCCATTTAAAAGGAATTTAGTGACCTATGCTTTGTGTTAAGCACAGAGATCCAAATGGTGAACAAAACAGACACGGTCACTCTCTATTTTTAGCTTACAGTCCACTGGGGAAGACAGACATTCATCAGATAATAACTATACATCAACACATAATTACAACCTGTGGGAAAGTCCATGAAGGAAAAATAAAAGGCATAATATAGGAGAAGCTAACCCAGGGTGACCTGATCTGATCACAGGCCAGCAGAGGTGGGGGCAGATACGTGGGATAGGCCAAGGTCAGGGAAGGCATACCTGGAGATTCTGATGTTTAAGCTGCATTTTGAAAGATAAATGGGTGTTAAATAGGCCAAGGGAACAGCAAAGGCCTTAATGTAGAGGAAGCTAGGAGTGTTTGAGAACCTGAAAGCAGGTCTGCTGTGCAGAAGAGGAAGGAGGCATGTCAAGGTGGGAAGACGACTGGAGAAGGAGGGCCTGATTTTATAGGACCCTGTAGGTTAGGGGAGATTCTGATGGTTAGGAACAACAGATATTCAAGGGTTTTAAGTAAATGCCTGCCTTGATCAGATGAAGTCAGTCTGCATGCAGTGGGGAGAAGAAATTGGGGAAGAGTCAGAGTGTAAAAAAGGAAACAGGTTAAGAAGGTGTTAAAGTAATTCTGGTGTGAGGTGATGGTGAGACCAGGGTGGCCATGTAGAGATGGCGAGAAATGTATGGGTTTGTGAGATATTTGGAAAGTCAAGTGCAAAGTTCTTGGTGATGGGTGGGAAGAGGCGGGGTGGTGAGGGGAAGGCAGGTGTCAAGGCTGATTGCCAGGTTCCTGGCTCGGACAAGTGAATAATCAGAGGTATAACCTGGAGGGGCCGAGGGTCTGGGGAAAGTTCTTGAGTAAGTGGCAGAGGCAGAATTGGAATCTAGATCTGCCTCTCGTCAAATTATGCTCTGTTTCCACAACATGCATGAGTTTTTGGAAATCCAGTGTTGAACTGCACTTCCAGTTTGCTAATCGTGATCAGCTTCCATTGCCATCACTGTGATCTTCTGGAAGAAATGCACTTCACCTTTGTTGTCTAATCAATTAGTGACATCAGTAGTAGAAACGTCCATCCAGGCAGGAACGCAAGGGAGCTCTTTTTGGGAGGGGAGACTTGTAATTCCACAAATTGCTGTTCAGCAGTTAGGCAGGAAGGTTCTGGCTCAAAGGATTAGGGTTTGATTCTTGCCCCCATGACTTGCTATCTCTGTGGAAATTATTTAACATTTCTAAGCCCCCTTTCCTCATCTGTAAAGAAGGAATTGTAACAGTATCTACTCCATCTTGGGGTGGGTGGAGGAATCAGGGCTGCTGCTAACTCACGGGACATCTTTGCATGAATTGACAAAAGTTCCCATTTTTAAGTAAAAAATCTTTTTGAAGTTACTGTATTATATACTTCTCACTAATTACAATTATACAAACAAAATCATTCTGAATAAATAACATAAATCAAATTATTAAACAAAATATACAGTTAGAATTTTTAATCACAATAATTAGAAAATCAAATTTAAAAATAATAGACATGTAACAAGACAAAAATTTTAATAGCAGGTAATTATGAAATTTCCATAGCAACAAATAAACAAGTGCTCTAATGTAATTAGCAGATCATTACACAATAGTCTCTAATTTATGTCAACTTAATACTTACTTTGTATATCATTAATGCTAAATTAATATTAGTTACCTAGTTATTTGTATCATAATGAAAGTGTCTGGATATTTAAAATAGGAGCTCTGCAATCCCAGTCAGTACAGAAAACAAGTGGCAGAGTGTCTGAATTGCAGGGTATTAATGCGGATAGAGTTGTTTTTTTTAAATTTTAAGATACTAATCAATCAGTACTTCAGTGAGAAAGGCAACTTCTTACTTAGAAATACAGGTTATTTTGAATGTTGTTAGATCATCAAGATCTTTTAATAAATACATTCTTCCTTTGTAAATCCAAGTGGAAAGTGATATATATCAATCCTATCGAAAAAAGACATTTTACAGTCACCTGGCACAAAACTGTCTAATAAATATATAGCTCTCTCACCTTTGAAGTTAACAAAGTTATCATAAAAATACAAAAAAATGTCAAAATTGTAAGATGGCTCTGATGTGACAGTGTCCTTAGATATGCTACTTTTGTGCAGTGTACAACCTAAACCACCGTATACTGTGGTTCTGGGCAGGATTACAAGAGATAATTCTATAAAGTACTTAGCATACAGAGGAACTGTCATAGCTGGAGTGATCACTAATGTTAGCTTTTTATTTTTAGTTATTAAACCCACCCAGTAATTGAGGTTCTTTAGGAGTAACATGTTCTTGCCCGAGTCCTCGCTCCTTTTTTGATTAGTACTGAATGTCCACCATCAGTGTGGATAGTGGAGTTTAAAGAACGATGTTCAACTAAACTGCACAAGAACTTTCTTAGTTAACTCCATCTCCTCTCTTCACCAGCACCACACTACAGCAGGTATAACTATAATCATGTGATGTGCTTTGGTATCAGTTGAAGTTGATCACTTGTTCTCAGATTCACTACAGAGGAAAATCCACATTATGGTTTGTTTCAACATTTTGCTTTAATCCTCCTAATGGTAGGAGGCTGGGAAAGGAACCCCAACGCTGATTGCTAAAATATAAATAACTAGTAGCCCCAGTGGGTATTCTATTTTGGGATATTGAAGGGAAAGAAGTGGGAATCACCATTGTAGATGGAAAGCATCCATGGATAATATGTGAATGAATGAAAGTGGCTGTGTTCCAATAAAACTTTATTTACAAAAGCAAATGTTGGGCAAGATTTGGCCTGTGGATTATAGTGTGCTGACCCCTGATCTCAGGAATCTAATCCCCTCATTTCCAGATGAAAACAGGAGCCCCAGAGCATTTCAGTAAGGTACCCAAAGCCTCACAGCTCAATAGTAGGGAGGACAAAGTGGAGAATAAGAAATGTTTGGGTATATACTAATTTTGGAGAGATCCTGATCTTTTTGAGAAAAATAATAATCAATTGCACTGAAATTTGAGCTCTCAGACACTTTTCAAATACTCCACTCTGGATAACTGAGGCTTCTGAGTAGCCCAGGGGTTTATTGAAGCAACCAAGCATTTCCATGTTGACTATTTAGGACAGATCATCTTTCTAAGGTCTATTACATACGGCCACACCTTTTTAAATGGCATATAATTTAACCTTTGTGAAAAAGGAGATTCAGGTTGATCATTTAAAACCAATTTTGAGCTAAGAAGCCCCTTAGGTATCATGTAACCAAAGGCCCTCAGGAGCTACTGAGACCCAGAATCCTGCTTAGCTGACACAGCCCCCTGTCCACTCCTTCAAGGGCATCTGCCTCTTCCCAGATGTGGTTGGTCAGCAGTTCTCTGGCTGAGAGAGTGCCTGGTCCAGTAGCATCCCATTCTCCACTCACCCAGTTATCACCAGGTTATCACCCAGTTGACAACCAGGGTGATCAGATGATGAAGCCTGTCAGAACTGGGGTTGCCATGAGATGCTCTGTTCTTTCCTTCTTTTTCATGACTAGCTGCAATCCCTGAAGATCTTCCCCCAGCCACGAGCCTAGCAGAGATTAGAAGCATCATTCCTGGGTTTACTATTATGGCCCCATATCTCATATTTTGTCCTCAGGTCCCTAGCGAGATGAATGCCCCAGGTGCTGTTGCTTCCCCATAAGTTCCTGCCACACATGCCAGGTCTGTATCCTTATTGTTTACTGCAGCTCCTGCTTAGCTCTCTTTCTCTCTGTTGGGACTGGAAAATGCTTTGAGTTTTAGCTCTCTTGTCCCAGACTCATCTGCTGGGCCTTTGCTGTCCCTTTCTCCTTCATCATTTCTTACCAACCTGACCAACCCCTGTAGCCCAACTACTACCTGGAAATACTGGGAACAAAGCCCTGAGACTAGGATTCTTGCATTACCTGACTCAGAGTCTGGGCACTGCCTGTGCCTTTAAGACAGATTTGAAATTTGAATCAGGCATTAGCCACAAGTTCATTAAGTTCCCTGGTCATTGAGAATTGGACCATTGGCCTAATTCGTCTGTGTTAGATTCCTAGGTCCAACCCTGTCCTTCCAGGCTGACTCAGCCCCTCACCTGTCAGCTACAGGTAGCATCTTGCCTCATGGTGGAGGTGCACCAGCTATTACAAGGAGCAAGAGAGCCCTGAGAGGAGGCCTGAGGGGCTTGCCTACATAAGGGCGTGGCTTTGAGTCATCGCATTTCTAGAGTGACTGTGTGCTCTGGTTGGCCTGGGATCATCCCAGTTTACGTTTGTTATCCTGGCATCATTATTACCAGTGCTCGCATCATTGTTCTGACATCGATGAAATCTTGTATGATAACCCTACATTTCTCACCTGAAAAATGGGGATAATATTGCCAACCTTTTCTTCCTTACAATGTTGTTAAGAGGATCAAATGAGATTATGTTTATGAAAGTGTTCTAAAATGATTTAAAGAAAACCCACCCTGACAACATGAGATGGTGGCATTATTTTGTTGTTATTATCTACTTTGGCTCTCATAGACTTATTAGTTCAATTCCATTTTCTTAGATATGCTTTAATTTGTTGAGGTCATGAAACAAGTTATCTCCAGATTAGAGAGGTGTTATTATATATACGGTTTCATTAGCAGTAAAAAATCTCATTTTTTTCAAGTTAACACTTCATTTAAAAATACAATTGATTTTTACAAAATAGAAACATGCTACCACTATAATTTTTGGCCCCACTATTCCTGTTGGACTTCTAAATGATAAAAAAGGAAAAAGATTTACAAATAGAATTTTAAGCAAAGGATAAGCAGTAAAGGTCTCACTATAGCAATAGCATGAATAAGAGAAAAAACAAAACACAGAATAAGTAACCCTGTGTGTGTGTATGTGCATATGTGCCAGTGTGTATGTGTTTGTGTACATGTGTGTGTGTATGTGTGTGTGTGTGGTGTTGATTCAATTTAAGAAATATAAACTTGATAAGTGTGTATTTTTCTGTACCTATTAGTATTGAAATGGACAAATACTCTAAACAAGAAAGGAAAATTACTAGGGTTGGGTAACCAATAAGGTGATGAATCAGATCCTAAATAACTGTGAATTGGCTGTCTTTTAAGCAGTGACATTTCTTCTTTTTAGCAAAACAGGCAATCCCACCAGTAATTAGTCTCTGTTCTGATTGTGTTGCTATTTCTAAGTTATCTGCCTTTGGTGTAATAATGGGCTTTCTCAAATGGGATTGCTTTTCTATTGCTCTTTATTCCTGAATGAACTGATCTTTCCTGAATGGGGAGAAAATGTGCTTATCTAAATGAAATAATGACTGTTTTCAAGGTCTGACATTACTATTTGATAACTTATTTTTTTTGTGCTCTGATGATGTCTCCAGGCAATGAAGGTGTTAATTTTCCTCAAATAGACAGTGCGGGTTCCTTAAAAGGGAGGAATGCTTTTACAGATTTCACAGGAGGATTCTTGGTTGCTCCACTAGAGCAACTTGCCCCGGCTGTTCATTATAATTTTGTTTTAACTTGGTGAAATGTCATCTGTATTAGAATGCCTCTGAAGTTGAAAACTGGTATCCTATATGTTCTCTTTGACCTGAGGCATAAAAAAATAAAAAAATATGAAACTTCATACAGAAATATAGGTTTCTGGCTTCTCAAAAAAAAACTGGAATATGTCATGTCAATAAGTTGGTTGGAAGCTGAGTGGTGAGTGGCAGTTCTTCTCATGAGGCCCCTATTAGAGGCATGGGCAATGGCCAACCCTCTCTCCTGTCACTTGTCAAGAGACTCGTCCTTAGAATTTTCAACCCTTCATCTATTTCTTCGTTCATTCAACAAATTATGAAGATGTGTTATATTCAAAACCCTGTTCAAAGAGCTAAGCAAATACATATATGGTCCTGTTACCCAAAGGATCTCATGGAATGTTAGTCCCCTGAGACGCTCAGTGGAAAAAGTATTTCATGGACTTGAGTTGGGATGTGCTAGGTATTTCTCTCTTGGAAATTCACAAAGCATATTAGCACATTAAAGGCTCTGAAAAGCCCTTCAGTAAGGAAAATTGTTAAATATTGCTTCACCATTGTTTCTATATCAAAAGATATTTTTTTAGGTAACATCTATTACTTCCACAAGGGCTAGTTCTGGAGGATACACTTCAAGAAGCAGTCATCTGTACCTTGGCTCTAAATTGAAGACTATTAACATTTGCATATTAATACATGTAGGGAATAAATTAGAAACCTAGGAAAATCTGTGCAAAAATATTCAGAGGGGAAACAAATCACTGAATTAAAGACTGTTCATCTATAACCTGAAATAAGGTGTATAAGATATAATGGCTCATGTGCCTTTATTTTTAAAACATTAAATTTGGAGAGAGTATATTTTCTCTTATTTAAAATGACTATTTGTATAGAGAATATAAAATTACCACTGTATAGAGAATTTTCTAGAATTCTGTCAGTATGGAGAATGTGAAGAATAAATAAATGCAAACTGTATTGAGGACTGACTCACTAATACGTGCATGTATTCATTTAACAAAGTTAAATGTCCTCCCCGGTGTCCCTGGAATGCACACGGTCCTCTCTAATTCGCTGGCATTCCTGTGCAGGTACTAGTGTCATCTATCTCAGGATGACTGAAAGGCCTCTAATATGTTTCCGATACTGTACCCAGGACGAGCTTTTAAAAGTATGAATCTTATCACATTTCTTGAGACCTTTGAATGGCTTCTGATTGCTCTTGAAGAACAAACTCCTTTTGAGGTGTGCAGAGCCTCACATGTCCAGCTCCCTTCAGCCTCATCTCATTCAACTCTCCTGCTCTTCTTCTGTGCTATGTTCTCTTAAGCCTTTCAGTTCTTCAATGAGCAGGCTCCCTCTGCCCCAGGGCTTTTGCACACACTGTTTTTTCTTGCCTGCAACTTTCTCCTCCCCCTCTTGATCTCTCCCTCCCAACTTCTGCTGGGTTAATATCTAGTCATTCACATCTCAGCTCAAATGTTGCTTCCTTCTTGACACATCACCACCCCAGTCCTACAACTATATCAGGTTCCCCTGTTCAATCCTTTCATGTAGCACCCTCCACGATCATCATGATTTGCAGTTACATACTTTTAATGATTATTTAATCAACATTTGTCTCCTTCTTTTGTTTGCAAGTTTCTCGGCACCTGACACAGTAAGGAACACTCAATTAATATAACTGAAGAGGTATGTGACAGAAGATAGAATTTTTATGCATATTTGCAAAAGAAGTGACAGAATCTATCTTTATTGAGATTTAAAAATAAGCCAAGATTGTTTATAAACTGGGACATTGATCAATATATTTTGGTGTGAACTTTGTTTGCTGGTGGAGGGAGGCGAGTGGGAGATGGAATGTAACTAATCTAGCAGCAAAGAAAAACAAATTTTTTTCTGGTGAAATAAGTAATGGTTTTCTGGTTGGGTAATTCTACACACAGAAAATGATTGATTAAAGCTTCCTGCAAACTTGGGCTATGCAAATAAAGCAGGTGTCTATGTATATGCAAGGCTTGAACACAGACTTCAATTATTTTTTGGAAAAATTGCCCCGGTTGAGTTTCGAATCATGCTTCCACATCTGTCAGTATGTTCCAATCACTACCAAACAAGGATCAGACATGGCCACCTAGGCCAAAAAAAAAAAAAAATACATAAAAATGGTTTGGCTGCACAGTATGGCATGGATGTTCTAACTTACTTATTTCTGTTTCAAAGAAAGAAAATGATAGGACCCTCATGAAGATATAAGTATTGCCTAACAAATTCATTGGAAGCTCCATAAATATGTGTTACATTAGCTGAATGAGTGAGCCAATGAGTAAAGTTCATCAGGGAGAGAGCCCTGAGATTCTGTGGCATTCTTCACTTGATCCTCTGGTGATCTAATGTAACCAAAACCTCTTCTGAGAATTAACTTTTCACTTACGACCTTTTGATATACCAGGGTTCCTTGGGCAAATACTTTTTATGTGGCATTACATGGTGCCCTAGGAGCTCTTTAGAAGTTGATGAGAAAAGGCCCACTTCATTCCAGGGAATGTTCTACCTTTCAGATAGGTCAGTGGATCAATGTTTCTGGTCCCTTTCAGCATTTGCAGTATCATTTTTGTGTGTGTGTGTGAGGAAGATTAGCCCTGAGCTAACATCCATTGCCAATCCTCCTCTTTTTGCTGAGGAAGACTGGCCCTGGGCTAACATCCATGCCCATCTTCCTCTACTTTATATGGGACGCTGCCACAGCATGGTTTAACAAGCGGTGCGTCAGTCCATGACTGGGATCCGAACCTGCAAACCCCAGGCTGCCAGAAGTGGAGTGTGCGAACTTAATTGCTATGCCACCAGGCCGGCCCCTGCAGTATCATTTTTCTGTGATTATCTTCTGATCTTTTTCTCCTTGTAGGTCTCATTAAGAGCCTCCTCAAGGAGACTGTGGCCACTCAAAGTGACTTCTGGCAATGAATTCAACAACAAAAATTTATTCTGACTCACAGCTATGTTACTGCTCAGTTCCCTTTTGTCTTGTACTGCACAAATAATGTTTGACCATTTAAATAGGAATTGCTGAAAATAGCCAGTGATTGGGACGGATCCCTATATAACTGGCACTGTTTTTCAAGACTGAGTTTTTTCATTATTGGTAAAATTTTCAAATTGACATGTATTTATTAAGTGCCTACAACAATTGCCGAGGTTCCTTCTAATTCCAAGAAAATTCTATTATTCTCTTCTTGTAGAAACCTTCTTAATTTCTGATTCTGTGACTGACCTTGATTTATATGTGAGTCTGGGTTTAAACTCTGCTCGATTGAAGAGCATAATAACATCCATTTCTAGTAGCACAAGCTAAGAAAATAATGTCATATTACATAAATTAAATGTATTCACTTTAGAAACTGATATTAATATTTTGATTTTTTAAAGCTAATGGTAATAATATCCCACTAACTCTCTCATTGTCTGGACTACTTCAGATCTGAAGAAAGCAGACATGAAAGAAAATCCAGTTATTCTCAAATAGAGAAGAAACTTGATAATATACATGGCAACCTTCAATAATTCCATTAATACATTTAAAATGTTTCCCAGTTAAATATTACATTTTTAAAAAAGAAAAATCTATGCTACTTATCTAATGGGTTTCTTGACAATTTAAAATGAAACATGGCTTACTATGTCATGATTTTTAAATGCATTTATTCAAATATACTATGCTTAACATGCAACATGAAAATCTCCGGGCTGACATGAAAACATATTTGTCTAACTCTGATTTGCTCTTTGAAGCCTGGCCATGCTTCTTAGTCTTGTTCTCTGGCTCTCAGGCAACTGATGGAAAATTCCCCAGGTCTTAAGAACCACTTTCTGTAATACAAACTCTATTCTGAAACTCTCCTTTGTAGTTGCATACTTTCAAGCCTGAGATGGACATACATTTAATTATTTTAAATTATTGCCTAGTGTCTCCTGAGGTTTATCACAGTATTTATCTTAAAAAGGGGTACCCCTTAAAGGGAAAATGCCTTAAATTTAGTAATAGACTTTGATAGATAAGGAGTGAATTCTATTACAAAAACAATCAAAGTGGAGAGAGTTTTTGGGTCCTCATTCAGGGCTATTTAAATGACACTAGAATTCTCAGTGTTGATTTTTGAGTGCTTTAAGTGTGGTGTAATTGTGTGTGTGTGTGTGTGTGTGCGTGCGTGCGTGTATTCTCCATTTTCTAGTCTAACATCCTCAAGCCCTATTTTTTCAAATTTTAAAACCCAGCTAACATTGCACTTCTTCAAGGACATCCTGAATGAAGCTAAGTTGTCTCCATCCACAGCAGTTCTGAATTCTCTCTTAATCAGGTGTCAGGGGACCTTACTATTGAGCCATCGCTACCCCGTGACCTCTATTTTTCTCCCTTTCTAGGGTCATTAAAATGACTCCTAGCCATCGCAATGTTGATTTTAATTAAAGATAATTGTATTGCCTCACTCAACTTGCCAGGGATGAAACGAGGTATTTCATAAATGCTTTGAAAAGTTGAAAACTTTCACTATTTCCCTTCTCCCCTGCTAATGAGAAATGGGACTGGGATGACTTCCTGGTGAGTAGATCATGGATTTTGGGGATTTTGTCATTTTTGCTGAGAGAACAAGAGGAGGAAGCGGAGTTTCCACAATGGGGTGGGAATAGGTGTTGGGGAAGAGAGATTGTTCCTATGTCATTAGGAGCCATCGCTTCACAGGAGGCTCCTCAAACTCCGTAGATTTGTTCATTCATTCATTCATTCCACACGTATTTTAGAATGCCTTCTTTGTTTCGGGCAGCAGGATAAAGGACTGATTTGTGGATCTTTTGCTCCAGGTTCACTAGTTTTGTTTTCTGATTTGTCTTGGTTCCTCTTTAAAGGCGCCCTCTGTCCTCCCTACCTGTGTTTGCCAGGTTCAAAGTGAGCTCAACAAATGCTCTTTATTGACAATGATGTTTACAACAAGGGTTTAACCTAATTTAGCTGCTGAAAATTTCCTATAGAAGATTTTTTCCTTTGCCCAAATTATCTGTCTCCTTTCTTCCTTGTACTTTTCTTTAGTATCACTTAATTTCTTAGGTGACTCTTTGTCATTCCTTTTCTTATCTCCCCTAACCTCTTGAATTCATCTTCTTCCTTGGCTAACTAAATAAAAATGCTTGCAGGACTTTTTTACCCCCCTTTTTAAAAATCTCTTTTATCTCTACATGACATTTTTCCTTGTCTGATAGCGCTTTCATTTTTGCGCTTTTTTCTTTGGCCTTTTATTTGGCATTGCTTTTTATTCTTGTGCTCAGTGAAGTCAGGGTTTTTACGCATTCTACTATTTCTTTTCAAGTTGGCCCGTATCCGCTCTCAGTTTCTCTTTTTTCTTCTCAATAAATCTCTTTTTTCTCTCTGATCTTTTCCTCTCTCCACTTTTTACTCTCCTTCCTCATTTTTCAAATTTTCCAATGTACCCTCATTTTTTTTTCTCTTGTGTTTTCTTCTTCCCTTTTCAGTTCTTTCATTCTCACTTGGTACTTTAAGGGGAAGAATGATTTGGAACTTTTTTTTTATTAGCTATTGTCAGGAAAGGGTACACTTTCCCGGCCTGCCTCCCTAAGCACGGCAACAGCACAGGGGGTGTTGGGTGTGGGAACCTGCCCTCCTCAGCCCTGTAATTGGAGCATTGTAGAGCTAAAGAGGCAGCCAGGAGCCCATGCCTCAGCCTTTATGTGTTTTCCCAGATATACAGAGCTGTTTAGCCTTTTCTTAAAAACACTCAAAATTACTCTATAGTTTAATAACTTTTTCAAATTTTCAAAGTACCTCTACCTCCTTTTTGCCCTGGGAAGCTGAATGAAGCCAGATGATCGTCTCCACTGGATGAATGAGTCAGCAGAGGCAGAGCAAGGATGAATGTGTTTCCTGAGATGGCTCAGTCCTGCAGCAGCTACGCTGGGCCTGGGAATGATATAGAGCATGTCACGGTGCTAGTCCTTTCCCTCTAGATTCCACATGAACCTTCTCTCCCAGCAAGACAGTGCTTGTTGCTCTGCTTCTCTCTCTTTGCTTAGATTCCTCTTCCTCTTTACTCTTCGTTCTCTGAGAATGTGGTTAATAATGAATATAGCTTTCCATCTGTAAATCGTGTGGTTTGGCAGGCATTGCTCTAGGTCTCACTCATCTTGTTAATTCCAGGCTGGCATCGTCCAGTCAGGAATGCCATAAAATGGATTCCTGACTCTTTGGCTGGTGAGGGAGGCCCTTGTGTTTTTCAAATCCTTTCTAGAGGACCACGTGATTCACCAATGTCTCTTTAGTAATTCTGTGTCATGAATGGAAATTCTTGTTGCTGAGATTTTTTTAAAAAAACAGATGTATGTTCCTTTTGCTTCTATTTAAATAGATAATTCCTTTCAAATTTTCTTTCTCTGTTTTCACTTCTCCTGTATTTCACAAATAATTCTCCGTAATCACATATGTTTGGATAGAGACTGTTGACAAATACTAGCCTTTTCTTCTTTAGGTCCCAACCCGAAATAATACGATTTCAAGATTGTTGGAATGAGAAGGGCCCATAGATAGGATCAAGATTTCCTTTCAACTTGGAGGCCAGACTCTCAAAGTAGTGATGCGAGGGTAGCAATCTTCTATTTTCAGTTTTAAAAGGGGAATATTTATCAGTGATAAGTTGTGCAGACTATAAAAATGTAATTTTTCAGCTCTTGGCAATAATCATATTGACTCAGTGTGTTAACGCTGGTTGTCTCCAGGGAAAAATATAAAAATTATTGCCTAATGAGGGAGATTTGGCAGTCTGAAATTTTCCCAGCATAAGCCCAACATGGAGGAGAAATAATAAATGTGGTCCTTTGTGTTCAAAAGGTAAGAGACTTCTTGTTAGAACTTACTCCAGATCCAAATGCAGTGAGTGGTTGAGGCGGGATTAGAACTCAGGACTTTTGACTCCTACTCACGTTCCTCTAACTGCAAAACAGAACATTAGTTTGTTCTTTCATTCAACAAACACTGATGGCCTATTATGAGTCAGATAGGTAGAAAATGGGAAGATGCAAGGAACACACAGCCAAGTAGGAAGACAGCCATGCCTCTCAACAGAGAGCGATGCACAGGTGACACCACAGGTGCTATGGGTTCAGCTAGAATAGGGACGGCTTAAGGGAACCCTATCAACCTTACAGTTTCTACTTTTATTGACTATTTCATGTCTATCTATTATACTTACAAAATGTGCCTATGTTATATCTATTTATGTCTTTCTTGGTTGCTTTTAACCTAGGGTATTAAATTTCTCTACGGTGATCAGCCCTTTTCTACTTTTAAACCTCTTACACCACAGTTACATCTCCCCAGCTTGGCGAGTATTCAGGAAATGTTTCTTTGACAGTAATGATATGTGATTTGTTTTCCACTTAGATGACAATCTCATCATAAATCCCTATTGAATTTCGTTCTGTTTAGGTCTGTCCAGTTTTCCAACTTGCAATCATCATTAATTTTAACCCAAATCTTAAGCTTGTGGAGCATCCCCTCCAAATTTAATTAGCATGTTTTCAGTTCATTCAAGTGACTAATGAAAGTGTAAAATAGAATTCCACCTGGGCTGACCCTTGTTCTCCACTCTAGTCCCTGCTCACCAGCTGGCCTTGTGAGGAGGTTCAACTCACCAAAACCTCCCTAGAAAGTTTTTCTAAAGTCAAGGACAGCAAATAAAGTTATTGTTAATTAAATGGTTAATATTAATTTAGGTAACATATTAATTTTTAGTCAAATTTACGACAAGTTAGGTTGTATTTTTATGCCATCGATGTACTTACTAGTAGATTAGGGCCCTTACAGAATCATTGTATGTGTTCTATTCATGCTCTTTTTATAAGACCCGGGGCCAAATTTTACTATTTCAAATGACTGTAAAGTTTTATAATTGTATCTTTTCCTTTATGACATATTGTTGGTCACAACTGTGATTTACTGGATTTGAGTCCTTGGTCAAGAGCACAACCCCTGATTACAGGGGAAAATACAATCTGCCTGACAATGATGACGTTTTTCAGGAATTCATTGTGGCGACAATTGTGGACTGCTTACACTTAAAACTGCTTCAAGTTCAAATTCCTATCAAGGGTCCTTGACATTAAAAAAAAAAATTTAGGGGCCAGCTGGTGGCACAGTGATTAAGTTTGTGCATTCTGCTTTGGCAGCCCGGAGTTCACTGGTTTGGATCCTGGGCACAGACCTACTCACTGCTCATCAAGGCGGAATCCCATATAAAAGAACTATAACTCTACAACTATGTACAGGGGATTTGAGGAGAAAAAAGAAAAGGAGGAAGACGTTAGCGCAGGGCCAATCTCCCTCAAAAAAAATAAAGTAAAATTTATCACCATATTTAATAAGCTAACCTAATTTCACTTCTGTTTTTGTTTTTTGAGAGAAAGGTTTGTACATTATTTTAGTTTATATGCTTTAAGAGCAGAGACTCTAAAATCTTATTTATTTCACGTAAGTGTATTGAAATGTTTTGATTTAATACTATGGCTATTTAAAGGGAAAGGGGGAAGAATGATATAAAAGGGTGAGAGAAGGAGGGAAGTAGAAAGGAAGGAAGAGAGTTTGCAAAAAGGAGAAAGGCCCAGAGCAAGGAAAGAAAGGTAAAGAAAGAGAGAGAGAGAGCTGAGTCAGTTGAGTGAAGTAAACTAACTGAATGTAAGACCCTGTTGGTCACTGTTTCCATGTTTATTGTCCTTCGAAACAGTGATTACCCAAGAGCCCCCGTGCACAGATCTTCTAGGGCTGTGGGACTTATGCCCGGAGGGTCTGGGGTGGGACAACTCAAGCAGTCATCCCCTGGGATGTGGCTCTACAATGTCACCAAGCACATGATGGGGTCAGACTGAGGGTGGGAGTGGGTCCTTGATCAGTGAAGTTGTCACCCCTTTGTCTCTAGCAGTGAAGCCACCCATGAGGTACATTTGGTTCAAGCACCAAAACTGTAACACTGTAACTTCTGGAAGGCCAGTGGAACCCAGGGTCAGACAGCCTTTACAGCGTATCCCCTTTGTGGTGGCCTCTGCAGTCAAATTGCTACATTCCACACACTTGGTCTCCCCAGATCACCCCCTCTGAGTCTGCTCATCCCTTAGTGAACTGAGCTCCCCCTCAATCATGATAAATAGATACATATATGCCATTGGTCTTAGAGAATTGTTAATGACTGGCATTTGCATAGGACTAAAATTTTACAAAACTCTTTTTAGCTACATTATCTTATTGATCCCTACAACAACTTTGCAAGGGATACATTATAATTATCATTCCCATTTTACTGATTAAAAAAGCCAGGCTCAGAGAGGTTAAATAATTTGCTTAATGCCACACAGCTAGGAAGTAGCATAGCGACGACATAACCACTGGTTCTCATTCTAGCAATTTTCCTGTTACACCTTCAGAACTCTCTGCTTACATTCAAAATAAATATTTGATGAACTATCAGGGCAGAGATGGTACAAATAGTTGTTAGCAGTAGGAAATACAGGGATCTCATTCTTCCCAAGGTTATCACTTCTGTTAGAGACTTTTACAATGCTGTTCTTTTTTGTCTCACACACACAGGTTCTCTTTCTTTTACTTTTATCTCACGAGTGGAATTCGATACTACCCTCTTCTTCCCTTAGACTGATACATGTGATTTTGCCCTCTGAGTCTGCAGAGGGAAGATCCGTTTTGTTGTGGCTGTTCTGGGCTCCAGCAGTCCCTAAGAGCTTCACTTGTTTCAATCTGAGATGGACCGCATTTCACGAATAGCCAAGAGCCATGGAGGGGAGGGATTGGGAGAAACTTCTTCAAAGATCACCAGGGTTACCAGGGAGTAGTGGTCTACTATCAACAATTCTCCAAGAAAGCCAAAATCATGTGTAATTGATACCCTTAGGTGCCCCTTTTCTTTAGATTACACACCTCATTTCTTCCTGCATCTGGTCTTATTATTGTTCTATTTGTGTCATTAATGAATACTATTAGAAAAGCTAGTGTGGCAAATGTTAGCATAAACTACATTGATAATATCATCTGTAACTCTGTTATTGAAAAAATGTTTTAGATTTGTGTGACATCAAGTTTTTTAACCACTAAGATATATAGATTACAGCACACCCTCCTGGAAAGTACTTCATCATAATATATTAATAATAACATATAATACATGATTATATATTAATATATTGTATGTAATATATTATAATATAATATATATATGTGTTGTACCATAAGGATATCCAATTTGTATTTCATAGGAACTAATTATTCTAACATAAATCACATTTACCTCTATTTCACTAACTATAATACCTCTGATGTTGAAATTAGGAGGCAAAGGATAAAAATGAAATAAAAATTTTTTTTTTCTTTTTTGATGATGAGTATTTTGGTAGGTTAGTACATTAGTCTATGACTTATCATGTGGCCAGTAGTAAATATCATACGATGAAAAACCCCAGAGCTATCTACCTGCCCCTAAGGATTGACAAAATTGGATATTATTACAGGGAAAGAGATCATGAGGATTCACATAGGTGAATATAGGATCTGTGCAATTGCTCTTGATAAATGACAGGAAAGAGATCTCAGCAAACTCATGACTAACTTGCCCAAGGTTTCTGGAGAAGGTTGACAGTAAGCAAAGCACAAGAGATGACCCTTGGAAGCATGGAAGCTTGGAATAGACAGGCAGGTTTGGGGAAATATAAATAAAACACAACTGGAGGAGACAGACAGAGTCTACCTAAATAGTTCAGGAAATCCCAGGTTGCCTGGAGTCAACTTGCATTCAGAAGAAGATATTCAACAAAGTGGGCCCATCCAACAAAAAGAGAATGAATGCTAAAGAAACGCAATGCAGACAACTGGCTCACGTGTACCCCCATCAGAAACTCAGCTTCTCCTCTCTCTGCTCATCCTCTCCATGGGCATTCTCTTTGTGAATTCTTGGGTGGAATTACAGACAACTGAGAAGAGTAAATACTAAAACTATTTAATGACAGAAACAAATACTTGGTACTGAGTAACTTGGTCTCAGGGGCTGTTTTTGGCCCTGTGGTCCTGGTTAACTCAGGACTCAGCCCTCAGCCCTCCTCCCCTTACACTTCCTGCATGTCCTCATCTGTTCCTTTACTGAAATACTAATGACTTCAGAGCTTTCATCTCCTGCCTCAGGCCCAGCTCACACCAGACACGACTCTGCGATATTTCTCTTGGATGGTTTCCCATCATCGCAAACGCCACATGATAAAGCTGAGCTTGCTCTCCTCAGTCCTAGCCTGACTTCCTCTACTAGAAACATCTTTCCTATTTCTATTCACGTTGATATCATGCTTCCAGCCACAAAGGCTCAGTCATCTTGTTCATTCTGATATGTGGTCAACTTCCAAGTTCTGTCAAGTTTTCCTTAAAAAGTTTTTTTTTTTTCTTCCTTTTCTTTCTATTTCTACTGTTAATCCTCCTGGACCTGGGTTACACTTCAACTTCTTAACGGTTCTTGCTGCAACCTCACCCACTCCATTTTGCCTGACATACTAAACCAGAATACTATTTTTTAAACACTTTAAAAAATCACATTGAAAAATTTCCAGAGACTTTGTTTTGCCAATGGAATAAAGATTGCATAAGACCACACAGTTCTTTAGGGACAGACTTATGGCTAGAGCCAGGATTTTTAAACTTCAGTTCCAATACTGTCTCTATTAAAGCATACTGTGTCTTATGAATTCCAGCAGAGGAATGCATTATCTGTCCTATTTTATCCCTAACTGTTTTAGTTTTCTTTGCACTTCATTTTAACCTATAAGCCGTCTCAGTTCTTTTTGGACCTAGGAGGGATCTTAGGACTTAAGTAAATCAAAATAAATTTTGGTCAAAATAAAAATGCTGTAAAATAGACAGGCCAAACTACATCAGACGGGTAGAACCCATTTTTATTTTCAGAGACAAATTGTACCGAAAGACTTTAGTTTCATATGCTGTTGGCTACCTAGTCCAGATGATTTCTGATTTGGGATTCTCCCTTCATTGACTCCTGCTTCCAGAGACTGTCTGTTCTGACCACATGGCTGGAGGTAGCTATTGGTACTGAGCTATGGCTCTTGTCATGCTGGGTTTCAAGAATATCTGGATAGCTCAATCTTTCAATATTGTTAAAGAATGGAATACCACTTAACCGGGGAAAGTTGGCTAAAATCACATTTTAACAAAATCTAAATTTGCATTGGAACCATCTAACAAGACTATAAAGTCTTCACTTGGCCCTAGGGGGCCTCCTGCAAGGGGCCCATAGACGGTGGGGGGAATGGGCAGACAAAAGCAAAGAATTGTAGGGACTGGGGCTCCAGGCTGTAACCTCACAGACACTCGGGAAGCATGCTTTACTCAAAATCCTAGAGAAGGACTCTGCTGGGTTCAGCTTCCCAAAGGCCAAACCTTTATAACCCATCTTGGGCAGAATAATTGTCTCCACTCTTGGACTTGTTTCTTATGCCACCCAGTTATAACAAATGAGAAGTTGGTTCAATGTACAAAGCCCTTATTTGGCAATTTTCATCTTCAGTGCACTTTCCAAATGTTAACTAATTAATCTGTTTGACAGTGTTCCATTTAACAGTTGTACACATTTTATGTTCATAAACTCTTATAAACTTTTTATTGCTTTGATATTTCAGTTTTAGGTTTGTTTTTTTTCTGTGTTCTTCCAAGGCCAAATTAGCATAGTTCTTTGCTGACGTTGTGCCGTGTTCTCCTCCATAGTCTAGATGCCCTCAGAGTGCTAGATCCTCAAGGAAGAAAATGAGATAAGGATGCAAGAAGGAGAGAAGGAGGGAAACAGCCTCACCCTTGTGAATATCAGAAATGCCACCCAGAGACAGACCCTGCGTTCATGCAGCCACTGTTTCTGATAGCACTACCAAGATTGATCTAGCTCTTGAGTGATTACTGAGTGTCCACTACGTGCCAGCCTGGGTGGTCCAGCGGTTAAGATTCGGCACTCTTACTGCCATGGCCCAGGTTGTTTCCCAGTCAGGGAACCACACTTGTCACCCTATGGTGGTTGTGTGTTGCGGTGACACTGAAAGCTATGCCATTGGTATTTCAAATATCAGCAGGGTCACCCAGAGTGGACAGGCTTCAGTGGAGGTTCCAGACTAGACCGACTGGGAAGAAGGACCTGGCCACCCACTTCTGAAAAAACTAGCCATGAAAACCCTATGATTAGCAGTGGAGCATTGTCAAATACAGCACCAGAAGGTGAGAGGATGGCACAAAAACCCAGGCAGGGTTCTGCTCTGCTGGACTCATGGGCACTAGAGTTGTAACTAACAGAAACTGTGTGTCTGGCCCTGGTCTAAGCACCAGAAATGGAGCAGTGAGCAAAACAGACTTGTCTTTGCCCTCATGGAGCCCCAATGTCAGAAGCTTAGAGATCTCCCTCAAATATTCCCATAAACTTTATGTCTTCTTATTCCATAGCATTTCTCAGGGAAATGAGCTCCACATGTTTATTTTTCATGGGGTAAATACAACTAAATTTATTCTAAAGCTTTCTCTTCCAAGCCTCAAGTTCAGCTCCCAGGAATTAGTGACCAAATCCACCACTTTACCATGTAGACCACTAGTTCTAGACATTTTGGAGTTATGAATCTGTTAAGAATCTGAGGACAACTGTGCATCCACTCAACAGAAGAAATAGATATATATCATAAATGTTTATAATTTTTATTTATATACAGAGATATGTAAATATATATATATATGCATGCCATTTTAAGGAGTTTGTAGACCTTCTAAAGTGCATGCACCCCGCGTTAAAGAGCATCACCTAATTTACAAATATCACTATTTTATAGACTTTATCTCACTTATATTTCAGCTATCACAATTAGATTTTACAGATTGGAGAATGCCAATTATTAACACTGATTCTCATAGGCAAGTGTCTTCACTTCTTTGACCTCTTTGATAATTTCTTTGAGTTATTTCAGCTCTTCTTAAGGCAGGACTGGCAATGCACAGAGCATTCTAGTTGAGAATATACAATTATTTTAGAGAGTAGAATATTGGTTTCTGCATCAGTTTTAATCTTTTAGCTGAATCAGTACATTGTCTTTATAGTCTATAATGATGACACGCTCCACGTTCTAGATGGTGACTGAAACTCCAGAATCCATAATTTTTCCAGGATAATTGGTCTTATAGTCCCCCAAATGTATTCTCTTACACTTGTCTATAAGGAATTTCATCTGCCAGTTTTCTGCTCCCACATGCAGTCTTGTGAAATTTTCACAGTTTCCTCTGCACAAATGGCATAATATTTCATTATTAAAAAGAACTTAGTGTCATGTGCAAACGTGAGGATTTTATTGTAAACAGTCTCTTGTTACATCTTAACATCCATTTGTGAGTTGGAACAATTTTTAAAATATTTATCTTTGCCCTTTTCTCTCTTTTTTGGAGCCAATGTCGGTTCTTTTCCAAGATAAAACAGTTAAATAAATTCTATGTTTGGTCCCAAATAATATACAGCAAAATATTAACATTGGACATCTCTGGTTAGCTGGATTATGAATGATTTTAATTTTATCCATTTTGCTTCTCTGTGTTTTCCACATTTTCTACAAAGAATATATATTGCTTTTGTAATAAGAGATATTATTAAATATGCATAGTTTTCACAGAATCTTATCCTGGTCTTACCGAGTATTTAAATAGATGACATCTACTGGATGGTCTTTCCCTCACACTTCCTTAAAAATATTAGGGAGGTGGAATTTTCCTTTCAGAAGCTATCTTGCCTTTCTTGCTGTAGATGATCTTATTCTTCAATGTGCAGGGAATCATATCCTTTGGTTGTTACTCATGAATGTGTCATATTAGCAGTTTGCCAATTCTCCATTAAATTGACCTGTCTACACAAGTTTCAATGGATCCAAAATTTCACCCTTGAGTTTCTTCTAAACTATTGGTCAGAGTCCATTTATTTCCAGTGATTACTCCAGTTTGGGAAAAAAAATTGTGACAAAATGCATTATTGATTTGGTCGAGAACATCTAGTTTATTTATTGCTATTTGATTTTGTACCTGTGACTGATCTGCTTCAAAAGCTAATTTAGGAGTGAGAATGTCACTAACGCTTTCCTTTATAAACTGATTCATTCTGCTATCTCCTTTTCAGACTTGCATGGACTTTTTATATTGTGATTGTCAGTCAATTGGTCTCATTGATTCTCTTGCTGTCTTTCTGCCTCTTATAATCCTGGCGTTGGGCCCTCAGAAATGTTCCCCAATTCTTTTTTAGCTTAAAAAGTTCTTTTTATTTGCATCTTTTCTGCTCTGTATGGTATTCCTTATATTTTTCTACTTGGGCACATTGATTTTTGATATGAAGTCTTTTAAAATAATATCTTTCCTTCTTAAACTTCACTTAGCTTGCAAGTTACAGAAATAGGCTATGGGCTGGATTCGTCCAACCTCTGATCTAGATATTTAAGTATAACATGTCTACCCCCAGTGATTCTATTATATTTCCTTTTCCCATAAAGTTCTGCAACTGTTTTTGTTTAAGAAGTCCTAGCATATAAAGCCACAGCCCCTCCCGTGTGCCTACACCACGTCCTTCCTATACAGAGCTTTTGTTTGGCATCAAGAGGCCATCTTGCTTCTCACATGCTAATTATATCATAGTCCTCATTTGTTGCCAAGTGTTCCCATCTGGCCATTTGGTCTGGAAGTCTTTAATGTTTATTTAAAGCATTTATGCACACTGGATGCTCTTTCACCACTTCTCCCATCCATTAGTTCTGAGATTAGGGCATTCTTGTTATTACCCTTATTTTTCTCAGATATGTTGTCCAATTTGTCCCAGGTTGCTTTGTTTGAATCTTGGATAACTCTGATATTATGTTTTCATCCATTTTCCTCCCCATTTCTTAATTTTAAACTTTCTGAAGCTTGAAAAATGTCCTTGACAGTCTGGCGCCATTTTGCCCTAGACAGTAGCCCACCTTTTTCTATATAGACTCTAGTTATCCAAAAGATATTCTGATTCTCAGTGAACCTATGAATCTCTTCCTTATACCATTATCTTGTTGACATATTCAGACTCTGGGAATCTGCTTATCTTTAAAATTCTTCCTAGAATCTACATTACTTCAGGGTCTTGGACCGAAGCTGCTTGCCTCATAACTTAAATTTGATACAGGCATGATTCACATTGCGTCCCTGTAATTGTTAACCATTTATCCTCTCCAACATTAATGGCCTGTTTTATTATGGTCGCTATAGGTGTTATGATACATGGGTCATGGCCAACACAGTCTATTTATGAGCCAGTTATCCAGTCAACAAATGAATCTAGGTAGCTACCATTTGGTAGCATCCCTCATCTTGGAGAAGTTTGATCAGGGCAAGTGACTGGGAATCTCCCAGGAGTTGGATTCGAATTAAAGTTCAATTTCTTTTCTCACTATTTAGATATTTTTACTTGGTGTGATGAAAATAGCATTGAAATAAGAGTCAAGAGATTTGAACTTTTATTCTAATTACATGAATTTAGCTAAGCAAGTTAAATCAGTCTGGGCCTAACTTTCCTCAATTGAAAAACAAAGAACTTGGTGTAGTTAGCCTCTAAGACTCTTTCTGTCTCCAATATTCTGAGGCTCTATGGTTGACCGTATTGGAACAATGATGTGCCCAAGTGGTACCATAATTGGCTTATAGAGATGTGATTTCCAAGACCATGGCACTTTCATGTGAAGTAAAACCTTACGTTTTAATTGCCTAATTCTTTAATGTAACTTTTTTTCAGTAATGATGAAAATGGCTATGTCTGTTAGGACCTCAGAGAACTTTGAAAATTACTGCCCTGACTATGGTTATGAAGAGTCTGAGGTACGGAAAGGCAGACTCTTTCCCCAATGGGAAAAAATCGCCAGATCCTAGAATCAATTACAAAGTTTCATATGAAGCAGTTTTAATTTGAGAAATACATTATCATTGGTTCCTGAACACTATTTCTAACGATGGTTTCACGGTATTCAGTGTATGCTGTTTCAGGTCCAAAATTCAAACTGGCTTTGACTTCTTATTCGCAAAGTCAAAACTATTCAAGGCAAAAGCTTTTCTTTCCTCTGGGAAGGAATATAATAGAATATATATTATATTAAAATATTAAAATATATATTAAAATAATATAATACTTCAGTGAAACTCCATTCAGATTTTGGATTTGGTATCTCTGTCGGCAGAAATGAGATGATTGAGTTAAGAAATATTATTTAAATAGTTTATTAATATTAAACAATAAAAATGGAGTATATACAGTATTTTCCTAATGTGTCTCAAACACCGGACACATTTTGCTGGTAGAGGTCAGCGTCAAGTTGCTGGACTCCAGTGGTGCTACTGAAAACGCACAGTGGGTCTTGCTTCAGTTTTGACTTTTATGCCTATTATGTTGCTGTTGGCATTCATCTTTTTTTGATGGCCTTGCCTCTAGACTCCTAGGCTCTCTCAGTCTGGCTTTGGCCCCTCTTGTTGGTGTCAGCTGCCTATGGCCCAGGCTCTTACTACATGTAGGAATCTTCCAGAGATTGGTGCAGAGGGAGCTCTTTCCACCAGGCAAGTTGGAGAGTGTTCTGACCTTATGAATTTAACTTTGAACAAAGAAAACAGGTTATAGCACAGAGGCTTTATTTGACGTGGTGACTGCTAGATACAAAAGTCAAGTGGAAAGATGCGTTTTTCGGAATATAAAATAGTCTGACATTTGTTGGCGCAATTGTTGAGTGGGTTATCAGTCCCACGGCAAGGCATACATAAGTGTCAGAGGATATAAGAAAGCCACTGAAAAATAATTGTCTTTTGTTACAAAAAGACAAATACTGAATGATTCTACCTACATGAGGTGCCTAGAATAGTCAACTTCGTAGACAGAAACAAACTAGAATGGTGGTCACCAGGGTTTTGGGGTGGGAGGAAATGGGGAGTTATTGTTTAATGCGCAGAGTCTCGGTTTTGCAAGATGAAAGAGTCCTGGAGATGAATGGTGATGATGGTAGCACAATAATGTCAATGTACTTAATGCCACTGAACTCTACCCTTAAAAAGAGTTAAGATGGTAAATCTTATGTCATGCATATTTTACCACAATTAAAAAATATTTGAAAAATAATTGTCTTTATTGGGCTTATGAGTAGGTGTTTTGTGCCCTCATCAAAATTCACTGTATCGGTTGTTTTCCTCTGTGAATTTAGCGATGTATCCTCCTAGGAAATGTATCTGCTGATAGTTGACATTATTAGGGAGGAAGAGGTCAAGATGGTACTGGGAGTGTTTCCAGTATGCTATAGATATTTCAGCTCCAAGACTGACTTTAGCATTTCCCCAAACCATAGAAAAAATTAACTACTAAAGGACCTACTAATTCCACACTTGTAACATATGGTGCTTTGTTCTCTCCCTCTTTTAAATTTGAAAAATTAGAATGCCTAGAAGAGCTGGTGGCAATTTCACATTTCACTCAGCTTCAATCAGAATGTTCTCCCTCTTGAAAATTTCTTAAATATAAGACTCATAAAACTCATTTGCCCAGTTAAGTTTGGTATCTAGTAATATCTAGTATATTGAGCTTATTTAAACACATAGAATAGAAATCCCAGATCAACTGTGTTTTCCTAAAATTCTGTCATTTCTGGGCATTTCTGCATGACTCCTAGGGAAGAACATGTAGCTAGTTATATGAAGGACCTGGGAAAGAACTTATCTTAACAGAGAAAATAGAGTCTCACATGTTTGGTTCAGAATATCGGGGTTCAAGGAGGTGGACACGTAACATCCCCTTTTTCCTTCATCTGAGTTTGAAACCCAATGAGAAAATAGAATAAAGGAGATTGAAGAAAAAAATGTCAATTTTATTATGATACTGGAGAAATGGCTTAGGAGTGGCGATGTGGACGTCCATCTTGGAAGTCAGAATTAGACAAACTTACCCACCCAATCACAGGCAGCACCCCAGGCTCCCCCTGCAAGCACCGAGCCTTTGCCATTAAGCTTTGGCATGTGGAAAGCATACCAGATAACGTGTCCTATACAGGCAGGGGCTGAGCTGTCCATACCTAGTGCTTGCTCCCAAATTTGCCAAGAAGATAAAGCAATCCTCCTTCTTAGAGAAGAGTGAGTGAGGAGGTGAAGCGTTTCCAAACTCACTGTTGTCCCTTCATGGGGAAGATGAAGCTGGGAGACAGGAGCCTTCCCTCCTCCAACCCTCACCCCGCTACAGCACAGCTCTCTCATCAGTATCTTTGTACCTATGTTTCTGAGTTGAGCACAGTGTCCACCACGCAGGCTCTTTTCTGGTCCAATTCCCAGGGAAGAGGCTGCATTGAGTGACCAAATACACACACACACACATACATACACACACACATACAATCTGGGTTATTGAGAGCACAGGCACCAGAAAGACCAGCTTTAGCAGCTTAGGCAAGGACCAGAGACAGCAATCCACACTGACACCAGTGCTCTGACTTTGGGTGGCAGCAACCTTTGTGGTAATGTTGGCAGGCATCAGTAGCAGCAGTGACAGCCTGGAAATAATAAAACCAATAATCATGAGAAAAGCCAATGTTAATAAGCATTTGCTGTGTGCCAGGAATTCTGTTAAACAATTCATGTGCATTATATCATCCTTTTAAATTTTCTTATGAAAGTTTACATACTAAAAAGTAGAGAGTCTGACTAAGAATTGCCCATAACCCCATCATCTACATTTAGTAATGATTCATATTTTTCTGTATCTGTGTCTTTTTTTTGGTGGAAGTACTTTAAACTAAGTTACAGATATCATATTACACTCCTAAATATTATAATATGCACCCCCCCAAAATAAGGACATTTTCTACATAATCATAACATCATTGTCATCCTTGACAAAATTAAAATAATTCTCCAATATCATCTAATACTCAGTCTATATTCACATTTCCCCAATTCTTCCCTACAAATGTCTTTTATAGCTCATTTGTTTGAAACAGAATCAAATCGTCACATTTATTATGTCTCAAATATCTTTTGATCTAGAACCTCCCTTTCATTTATTTTTACAATCCAACATTGCCTTTATTGTTTTTTTTCTAAATCATGACATTGGCTTATTGAAGAGACTAGGACTGTGTCCTTTACAATGTCCCTCCTTCTGTATTTGTCTGATTGTTTCCTTGTGGTGTCATTTAGCCTATTCCTCTGTCCCCTGTATTTAAAGGCCCAATTAGATTTAGGTTAAACATTTTGGCAAGAATACTTCATGGGCATTGCTGTGTACTTTATCTTGCATTGCTTTGGGAGGTACGTAATTTCTGGTTGTTTCACATGAATGATACTAAAATCCATCACTGGGTTAAGGGGGTGACAACCTGACTCCTCACTGTTGCGTTATTATATCTAAACCTTGCGACTGTAGTTATTTTACACAGTTGACTGGCATCAGACTGCAGCATCTGACCCCAGACTCCACGTGCTTAAGCGCTTCCTCCTCCTGCTTCCTATTCAAGACTTCCTGCAGAGTCTTGAAGCCACATCAGAGGCGTGGCTGACCTTTTCTAAGTGATACACATCCCCACAGTGAGCTGGTGCAAGAAAAGAAGAAAATGACAGAGAACTATTCTGGGTATTCCAGAAATTTATGAGAACAGGATCTAAAAAAATTTTGTTTTGTAAACTGCTATGATAAATTTAAAATTTGTATTTGTTGACATTCTTACTCAGATTATTTTGGCCTGGAAGACATGGTCAGACAAAATCAAGTGTGTTAGTAGTTACTTTCCTTCCTCTTTTGTGATGTAGATGTGGGAGAGAGTGGTTCCTAGCTCCTGCTGCTAGGGTGCTGGGGCTTGGTAAGCCCGAGGAGAGCTCAGGAAAATCACTGTACAAGTGCTCACTGTGTCCATTCTCTTTTCTCTTAATCATATCCTACCTTGGGCTGTTTTTTCTTGTCTTTTGCGTACTAAGTATTGTTTCCCTATTTGACGGTAAGCCCTTTGAGGGCAGGCTTGAGACTTGTACATTTTAGCAACAGTGTTTATGTGGAAAGAAGCTGGTCTTTGGAGTCAGACATAATTAGTCTTGTCTACGGGTAACTGTATTTATTTGTTGTGTGACCACGTGCAAATGGTTCAATCTCTGAGTTTAAGCTTCCTCATCAGTAAGATGGGGTAACGATATATGCTTCACAGATTTGCTATACAGATTCATTATTCATTCATTCATTCAACAAATATTTACTGAGCATGTTGTATCTGCGAGGCCCAGCTCTAGGTAGAGAGAACACAATGTGTATTATATGACAAGATCCTGCTCTTGTTGAACTTTCGTGAATCAGATGCCACAACAGGTGAAACTTTTAGCACTGTTCTAGCACAGAGTGGAGCCTGGAGCTGATTATTTTCTTCCATCTCCGCTGTACCACACTGAGTGTCCAGCACTAGCATAAGTCCCTACTGTGTGGTGAGGAGTCAATTACAACTTGAATTGACAGTGAAAACGTCTAGAGGCTCACCTACCCTACTGTGGCTGGGATGTGAAGACAAATGCTTTACTTTCAGTTCTGTGGTCCGTAGTGTAGCTTTGACATGGAGAAAATCTGAGAAATAAAGAAACTGAGACTTCCTAATTAAGTGTGTTAGGAAAAAAATGTAAAAATAGATATCATATGTGCAAATAAAAATGTTTATATATAAATATATGTGTATAAATACACACACATTCTGGAGAGAGAGTGGCTAAATTTTTAAGAGTATTTTCCTTAGAATTTGGATCATTGCAGCAACCCATTTGCAGTCTCCCTGCTCTTGTGTTTCTAATGACCTCTCCATGTGTATTTGTTTTGGGTGCCCAGTTGGACGGACTATAAGCTCCTTGCAGACAGCCCTGCTGTCTTATGCAAGATTTCACCCTACCCAGCATCTGTGGGCATAATTCGTGCTCAAGAGTACTTATATGCCAGAATCACAACACAAGCCCGGGCATTAACTATTCTGAGTGTGCCAGGGTCTGGTCCACATTTCACTGCTTCAGATGGATATACGACTTCCACATAAGCCCGCACAGTTCTTCGATACTCAGTATTTTGGCCCCTGTTACTATTCCACACCTCCAAGCATTTTCTGCTAAAGAAGCTGACTGAGCAAACCCATAAAGATATTTTTCATTTCCTTTGATGGAGCATAATGCTTTCGTATATAAACACAATAACACAGTCATCACGTATGCAGTTACATTATCGTAGTGGCTGTGTACTCAGCAGCAGGCCTGGGCAGGCAAGAAGTCTGATAGTCCTATTTTCCATTCTGATCTAAATTATGTCCATAATAAAAGAGTTTTCAATCAAGGTAAATACAATTTCATCCCAGCACAACATCTACATTCCTGCCCTCTCTCTTCTTTTTCCTTCTTTCCTTTTAGTCCAGGTCACTCACCCTGATACAGGTGAGATTTTTCTCTCCTGAGGATAACAGTCTTGCTCCTCAATGAACTATAACAACGCCTCTAAGTGCATCTCCTGTAACATACCTCTGTGATTTGCAAAAGTGAGAATAAATCAAAGCCGGGAAGAGATGCCGCGTTAAGCCAGAAGCTAAACGTTACATCATGTTGTGTGAGGCCAGGAGAAGAGAGAGCCTGCTTTCTCTGGCAGCACAATCTGTTTATGCTCCTTACCTCCGCCATAGCCCCATTAAAACAATCATTCTGGATCTGCGGGAAATTGTCACCTCTTTCTTTCCTGCCATGGCAGCTGGTATTGGAGGCTGCAGACATTGCTCATTCCCTTCAAGGTTCTTAACACACACGCAAAAAAGAAAATGAAGCTTAATTTGTTAAAAAAGAAAAAAAAAACCTGTCAGCTTACCCTCAGGCTCAGCGCAGGCACCAGGGGGGAAAAAAAGCAAAGATAAATGCCTCGAGGTGAACTGGCACCGACTAATTCTCCACTCACTCTGCTGCTCCACTGTATGTATCACATTAATCATGCCGGAGAGGCAGACATTTCAAAAACTTAAGCAATTTTCAAACAAAGATGCACCATTTAAAAAATACAATAACATAACTTTATTTTGTGATCCTTTCTTTGTAGCAGCAGTGAATCTGAAAACTGTGTTGCAGATGTTAGAACAAATAATTAATGCCCGGGTAGGGACAGGAGAGAAGCAGGAGGAAATAGACAAGTGTAAGCTGAAGAGGAACAGCCACTACCCTTTCCTTTCTCTTCCTGTGACCTCCCCCAGATCACAGGAGCTGGGCCAGTTCTTCCCATTCACCACAAGGCTTAGCTCTGCCCTGGTTCCTGCACCGATTCAGAAAACAGATGGGCAATATTTGAACACCTCCATCGCTTCATCCCATGAAATTTAATATGCCAGCTTCCCAGACCCCAGAGCCCTGTGATATCCCTGGGCTCCTATATGCTCTGCTTCTAAGAACTGAGCTCTGTTTTGTTCTCGCTACCCTGCTATCCTCACGTCAGTCCAGGGACCTCTGTCTCTGACACCCAGCCCTGTAGCTAGTATCCTGATTCCTGGGTTCGGAGCTTCCTGTTGACGGTACTCGCCATTCTCCATCCAATGTGCTGCCCATCCCGGATTTCCACTACCCTCATCTACTTTTCTTCCTGGGATGTGCCCATCTCTTCTTGGAAGTCTTAATGTCCACTGTTGCCTGGCCCACAGCTCTTCTTTGGGCACTACTCTTTGTCTTGCTTGCCCAGCTGCTTTTGCACCTAGGCTGAGTTTGCCTCCCAGCCCCCAACCTGCTATACTTCAGGAGGTTTCTTGTATTTTCTTTCCATACTGCATTTCTACCATACTCTGACCTTTATTCCAAAGTTCAAAGAAAATAAATAAATAGAAGTGGAGCAGAGGTTCCTAGAACTCTATATAGTCTAACTGTGGCCGAAGATACTGAGCACTGGAAGAGGACATCTTCATGGACTGGAGTATCTTGGTGCATAGTCCTAAAAATCCAAATCCCAAAGTGATTGAGACAAGTGATCATGTGTGTTAAGGGTTGGCACTGTGGGAGAGGCTAAGAGAGCTGGGGTTTCCTTCACTACAGACTTCTAGAAAATTTCTAGACTCTATTGTTGAGAGACAAGTCAGGCTTCCTGTTACAGGCACAATGACAAATTGGACACATTTTCCTTGGTTCCAGAAAACCAAGTGTCCAAACTCTCACCTTTAATTTAGGGGATATGTATATAGAACCCTCGGCAAGGATGAACTTGGGAAACTCCACCACTGAGAAAAATCCATATGCCCCTTGATAACCTGAGGAATCATCCTTTCCCTAGCAGAGCAAAAATCTACCAAGAATGTTTTAATATTATGAAATATATCAGGTGCATACAAAACTATAGCATAAGTAATACCAATTTAAAAATCCAATTTAAGAAATAAATATTACTGAGATTGTTGAAGCCCTTTGTCTATTCCCATTCTTTCTTCCTTGTTAGAAATAACCAGTGTTCTGAATTTGAGGCTTGTAGCTTAGTTTTTGTGCATTTCTATATACTTATATGCATGTGATTATATGTAGGTGTGTGAATAAATAATATTGTTTTGCATGTTTTACAATCTTATTTGAGTGGTTCCACATTATACGTATTCTTCTATACCTTTTTTTTCCCTCAATATGATTGTGAGGCTTATTCATGTTGTTCTAATTCTGGGATCAGCAAACTATGGCCCTGGAGCCAAATCTAGCTGGTGGTCTGTTTCTACACACTCCTTGAGCTAAGAATTGTATTTACATTTGTAAAGGATTGAATAATAAACAAAATCAAAGCAGGAGACCAGACAGAGGCCATATGTGGCCAACAAAGCCTAAAATATTTATTGTCTGGTCCTCTATGGAAAAAGTTTGATGATTCTTGTTCTTTAATTTTGTCTGGGTAGAATAAAATATTTCTGTTTTCTTCTAAATACATTTTTAAAATTAGACTCTCAAGTTTCCTGAAAAACCTTTTTAGGGGTCTGATTGAAATTTCTTTGAATTTATGGATCATTTTGAAGAGAATAGATATATTGATGATATTGCACCTTTCCATCTATATTAGTTATCTATTATTGTTATAACAAACTACCAAAAGCTTAGCTGCTTGAAGCAACACAAATTTATTATCTTATAATTTTTTAGGTCAAACTCCAATATGAATCTCATTGGACTAAAATCAAAGTGTCGCCAGGGCTGTGTTCTCTTCTGAAGGGTCTAGGGGAGAATCTTTTTCCTTGCCTTTCCCATCTTCTCGAGGTGCCCCTCCATCTTCAAAACCATCAGTTGCATCACTCCAACCTCTACTTCTGTCATCACGTCTTCTCTGACTCTGACTGAATCTGATGCCTACCTCTTCCTCTTCTGTAGTCCCTTGTGATAACATCGGGCCAACCCAGATAATCTAGGACAATCTTCCCATCTCAAGGGACTTGTCTCAAATCAACCTTAATTTCCTCTGGAACCTTAATTCCTCTTTGCAAAATAACTCACATATTCACAGGATCCAGGGATTATGATGTGGACATCTTTGGGGCATTACTCTACCCACCACAAGCCCATCTAGTGAGTTTTTCTTTCAGTTATTATATTTTTAAGTTCTAAAACTTCCATTTGGTTCTTTTTATATCTTCCATTTCTTTGCTAAGACTATTTCTCCATTTGTTTCACAAGTGATTGCAGTTGCCTGTTGGAACATTTTTATGATAGCTGCTTTAAAATTCTTGTTAGATAATTCCAACATTTGTGTCATCTTAGTGTTGGCATCTGTTGATTTTCTTTTCTCATTTGAGTTGAGATTTTCCTAGTTCTTTGTATGACAAAAATTTTGGATTGTATCCTGTACATTTTGTGTCTAATGTTATGACACTAGGGTTCTTATTTAGATCTTCTATTTTAGTTGGCAGTTAACAGGTTTAGGTTCAGAACACGCATCCTGGCCCACTTTATGGTTTGTGGTTCCAATATCAATTTAGTTTCCAAAGCCTTTGCAGTGCTATTCTGGTATGTCTTACTTGTGTGCAACCCAGAGGCCAATCTGAAACCTGGGTAGTGTTCTGCAACAGATCTTAATTCTCTAATCATTTGCTGTGTTGATTCTGGTTGGTTTCACACACTAGCCTTCTGGAAATTTGCCCAGGACTTCATACACAGACTTAAGAATCATTTTCTTCAGCTCTCTTGTCTCTGTAAGCAACTCCTTTATGTGTCCCCACCTTTTCTAGATATTTGTTTAGTGCAGGGCAGGAATAGCTGACAGCTCTCCACCCCACCATCTAAGGGTGGGAGGTGGGCAGTGAAGGAGTAACACCTCTGTTCACATTAGCACGGGGTGGATAAGGCTGGTGGAGTTTTATAACTTTCTCTATAAAGAATTCATATATTTTTAGAATTATCTATTGGCACTTTATATTTTTTGATACTGTTCTTACACTGCCAAACTGTTTTAAAAAGTAAATTTGAATTTTGAGGTAAGTTGGCTGGAGATTTGGAGGGTATAGCACAAGACTGTCATATAAAAAATGTAAGGGTGGGGCCAGCCCTGTGGCGTAGTGGTTCAGTTTGCATGCTCTGCTTTGGAGGCCCAGGTTTGTGGGTTTGGATCCTGGGTGTGGACCTATACCACTAGTTAGCCATGCTGTGGCGGTGACCCACATACAAAATAGAGGAAGATTGGCACAGATATTAGCTCAGGGTGAATCTTCCTCAGGAAAAAAAAAGTAATGATGTTGGTCCTTTCCCTAGTTAGGGGATTACTTAATTGAATTAGTAAAGTGAGACTGGATCATTATTGAGCTGTTGTCTTGAAGATCAATCAGGAATTCCAATGATAATTTAAAAGTGTTTGGAATTGATAAAGAATTCTTAAAGCACCTTTTCTTTTATTCAGTCTGAGGGGAAGAATTGGAAGAAAGTAACTTAGAAGGCTGCAGATATTCTTATAAAAATTGACAGAGAGAACAATTTAGAATTGAAGAAAGCAAAAAAGAAAGAGAGAAGAGAAAAACTCCAGTATGATAATGGCTGTTAGATGTCTAAGAAGATACTTCAGATTATTTGGTAATGAGGCAACCTATGTAGATAAAAACATGCACGAGTAGGATGCCATCCACCTCTTAGAGAACGGAAATATGATTTAACCTGATGAGCAGGGCTTTATTTGTGCCAGTAGTGTGGACGAGCTTTTCCTATAAGTATGGACAGGTTGCCTGAAGTTGGAATATACATAAGCAATGATGTTAACTTGGAAATTTCTGTTGTACATATTGGGGGTCACAAAAGCACGGCTTGTACTTTCCTGAAATGTTTATAGAAAAAGGTGGAACAAATAAGATGATGAAACAGTGGTTTGGGATAGGGGTTGGAAGGCTTGCTGAGGGAAAGAGAGAAATTAAAGGTGACTCAGAGATATTTATGTTTTTGGCCTAGGTATTTTGGTAGATGGTCATGCCATTAAGTGAAATAAGACAAATTGGAGGAAGAGCAGGATTATGAGGAGAAAAATAAAGAGTTCGGTTTTGGATATGGGAAATTTGAGATGCTTATTATACTTCCAATGGGGGAGTAAGCAGTTGGATGTATCAGACTAGAATCGAGAGGAGAAGTCTATTTTAAATTTAGGACTCATCAGCAAACAGATGGTGTTTGAAGCCATGGGAATGTATGCTATTACTCAAAGGGAGAGGGTAAAGAGAAAAAGAGAAGGACTATGACCAAGTCCTAAGACACTCCAACATTTTAAAGTTGGACAGAGGAGCCTGAGAAGAAAACAGAGACTGTTATGTCACCAAAGTCAAAAGAAGGAAGCGTTTCAGGAAGGGAGAAGTGGTCAGCTGTTTCATTTGCTGCTAACAATAAAAAGGAGTTGAATTTCACATTTTGAAGTTTATGGTGGACCTTGAAAATAGTTATAATTGTGGAGATGACATTCCCATTGGAGTGTGTTAAAGAGACTATGGAGAGTTGATTGATATCACAATGAACACACATGCATTCACCAATAGACAAGATAAAGGACAAATCCAATCTTATACATTAAAAAACTTGCACACAAGGAAAGGAGCAGAGGATTCTGGAGCAGAATGGAGACCAGCAGTATGACTTGGCTTCTACCTCACCCTACTCCTCTGAAGCCCCATTCAAGAGTTTAAAAAATCCTGAGAAATTTCACTAATACTCTTGCTTTTGGAAAGAAGTGAAGAGAGAGAGTATTCTTATGTATTTTCTCTTCTGCTCGGAAGTTATGAATGAAAAGGGAAAGAAATCAATAGAGCTGACTTTCCTTGTTGGAAGAGAAGGATTCAAGCTTCACACTTAATTAGGGATGAGGATCCAAACCCTGGGAGTATCTCTTTGTGGAAGTGCATTATATCTTCCCTCCCCACCCAGTTAGTTAGAGTGAACCAAGACATGGAACAGTCAATATAATCTCAGAAGATAAATGGGAGCCTGGGAAATCTAACAGATCTGCACACCACCTACGCTGAGCTTTCCTCCTCTCTTACATACCGCTCCATCTTAGCTGCTGTTCTCTCGGACTACAGAAAAGTGTTATCCACGAACTACCCAGACTAAAACCAAGCTTTAGAAGGGAAAACATTATCCACACAAAAACTTATACGTGAATGTTCATAGCAGCATTATTCATAATGGTCCCCAAAAGTGGAAAGAACCCAATGTTGTAAACAATGGAATACTGTTTCTCAAAAATAAAGAAATGATGTACTAACATATGTTATAACATGGATGAATCTTGAAAACATTATGCTAAGTGAAAGAAGCCAGTCACAAAAGACCACAATTCCATTTATATAAAATGTTCGAAATAGGCAAATCTATAGAGACAGGAAGTACATTAGTCTTTGCCTACGGTTGGGGGCAGGTTGGGGGAAATGGGGAGTGACTGTTAATTGGCATGAATTTTCTTTTTGTAATGACAAAAATGCTCTAAAATTGATTGCGATAATGTTGCACAACTCTGTAAATATACAAAAAACTTTTGAATAGTACACTTTAAATGGGTTAATTTTACTGTATGTGAATTATATCTCCATAAAGCTATTATAGTAAAAAAGAGAGAGAGAGAGAGAGAGAGAAAACATGGTCTTAGAGAAGGCACAGAAAAAAAGACCCGAGAAATTATTCACAATATGGAAGAACCAATAAAATGTCTGGGCAGAGTCAACTAACATGAGCAAGGTGAATAGAAATACAAGGAGCATGGCAACTGTGCAGAGGTACTACAGCAAAAAAAAGGGAAAATAACCATACAGAATAAGAAAAAATAATCCAATCTAGTAGAAATTATAACTCAGATAATTTCTCAATATTGTTTCATGTAATTGAGAACTTAATGAGAACATTAACTATAAAGTAGAGAAAAAAAGATAAAATTATAAAATAACAGAATGGTATCAAAGGGGATATTTCAGATCTAAAGTAAAAAGTCAGGGCTGTAAGCAGTATCTTTACAAAACTAATTAAAAACTGTAAACAGTAAGAAACAAAATAGATGTTACTGAAAGCTGAATTCCAAGTCCATAATCTCTCCCTAAACCGAAATTCCAAAATCCAAAAAACTAAGAAAACTTAGAGGGATTTTTTGGTAACCCATTTGGCCGCATAATCTGTCCTGAACAGATGTGAGGTTATTTATAATCTTTACTTATCCCACTTAATTTGAGTACTCATATTTATACTTTTCATTGAAAAAACATTAAAGCTTTTGAATACTGGGTGCTGCCCCAGACTGTACTGGGAGTATTATGTAATATATCGAGCATACATTTGTTATTTTCTAAAAGATGAAATAATTTTCAATTCCAAAACATATCCAGCTCTAAGGGTTTCAGAAGGAGATGTAGACCAACAATAAAATAGGAGAAGCCACAGGTAAATTAAAGAGACAAAGAGATTAAAGTAATTAGAGAAAGTAGTAGAATGGAAACAAGAAAAAAATGATCCAGTATAAGGATAATTGATGTCTCTGAAATGGGGAGACAGACAAAGAAAACAGAAGTGTTTTCAAAGACCTAAAGCAAGACAACTTTCCTGAAGTGAAGAAAAAATGTTCACACTATAATACAGGAAAAATTGATATAAAATATTCAATATTCAATACCAAAAAGTTATGAACTTCAAAGATAAAGAAGAACTATTTAGGTATCCAGGCAAAAAAATAAAGTTAATTTATTTACAAAGGGGAAAGAATGAAATTGGGCTTGTACTTCACCACAGCAATATTCAATGACAGAAAACACTGGAATAATAGCTACAAAGTTCTGAGGGGAAGAGAATCTGGTCCAAGAACACTATATCCAGCCAACTACCAGTTGAATGAAAAAGCAACAAACTGACGTTCTCAAATATGAATTCAGTCAGGGAATGTAATGCTCATAAATCCTTCTTAAAACTTTTTCTTGACAATTAATCCAACAAATTAGTAGTTCAGGTTCAATAAAAACTCAAGAAAAGAGAAGTTAGGTTGAAAGGAATGGCAGTGAGTAAGGGATCCATTTAAAGATATCCCTTTCAAGTTATTTATAGAACTTAACAAAGGCTACATTTAATCAATATTTCTTTTATCCTCCTGAATAATATATGGACCTGGTATGCCTAAATTCAGCATCATCCTCCCATCTTCCATATTATTGTTGTCCAATATTTCAGTCTTACTCTTTAAAAACATTCCTTCTGAAATAATCATTCATTCTTTTACAGTCAATGCTTAGAGATTCCAACAAAATATTTTTCAATGTCTTTGCTCATCACTGCTTCTTGGATCCCATTAATTGAATTTCCTCTTTGATTAAATATATCCTTTTGTAGTTGTTTCAGTGAGGGAGATAAATTTCAGGGTTTCCTTTTGTTTGAAAATATCTGTTTTTTGCCTTCACTTTTAATAATAATTTCACTGAGTGCAAATTTCTCAGTCAATAGTTATGTTCCTTCAGCACTTGGAAGATATTATTTCATTATTATCTGGTCTCTATTGATGCTTTTGAGAAGGCAGCTGTCAGATTTATTGTTGTTCATTTGTAGGTAATTTAACTTTTTCTCCCGGGTTACTTTAGGGTCTTCTCTTTGATGATGATGTTTCTGGATGTTGAATTTTTACTTTTCTTTGTCTTCCTTCTCTTCCTTTCTGTTCTCTTTTTCTCCTCTCTTTTCTTCTTTCTCTCCTTTTCATTTTCTTTTTCACCTTTTCCTTTCTCGTATATTCTCCTAGATGAACTTTAGATTATCTATCACTCCAAAAAATGTTAAAGCGAATTTAAAATTTGATTGGAATTTCACTTAACCTATTAATTATTTTGGAGCAAATTGATATCTTTAGTATGTTTAATATTCCTATTTAGAAACATGTGATTTCTACCTATTTAAAAATGTCTCTATAAATGTTCATTTATCAAATCATCTTACATAATTCTTGCTAAATAAATTTGTATGTTTGCTATATTTTTGTTTCTATTTTGAATAGACTACTTCCTTTTTTTTTTTTTTTGCTGAGGAAGTTTCACCCTGAGCTAACATCTGCTGCCAATCTTCCTCTTTTTTTTTTTGTACGTGAGCCACCGCCACAGCATGGCCACTGACAGATGAATGGTGTAGGTCTGCACCCGGGAACTGAACCCAGGCTGCCAAAGCAGAGCATGCTGAAATTAACCATTAGGCCACCAGGGCTGGCCTATTTCCTTTTTTAAAAAAAATCCACATTTTCTGTTTGGTTATTCCTGCATTAAAGGAATTTACTGATTTTAGTATTTTTTTTTTTCTATCTGGATAGGTCAGATTCTCACAGTATGTAGGGAAGTAGCATAAAAGTCAAAACTAAAAAGGGGATGAAGACAGCAGAGATTTTTTAAAAATGCAGCAAAAATCTCTTTTTTTTTTTTTGTGAGGAAGACCGACCCTGAGCTAACATCTGTCGCCAATCCTCCTCTTTTTGCTGAGGAAGACTGGCCCTGGGCTAACATCCATGCCCATCTTCCTCTACTTTATATGGGACACCGCCACGGCATGGCTGACAAGCGGTGCGTCGGCGGGCGCCCGGGATCCGAACCCGCGAACCCCGGGCTGCCAAGTGCGGACTAAACCGCTGTGCCACCGGGCGGCCCCAAAGAAAAGACTATTTTTTTAGAACAGTTTTATGTTTACAACAAAATTGAGAGAAATGTGCTGAGACTGAAATATATTTTTAAAAATGAGTATACTTTAATTTATTAGACAAAATTAGTTGACTACAGAGTGAATTTTATTTTCAAATAAACAGGAGAGAAAAGTAATAATAGAATATGAACAGGAGAAAATCTTTTAATATATTTAACTTTGTTGCTAACATAAAGATTAGATACATACAGTTGACTGCAGAAATTTCTATTTGTAAAGTCTGAATCAAACTTAAATGGGAAAACAAATACACAGAAAGACAGGATGTATTAAAATTAGTGGAGTTTGAATGATATGTATCAAGCAATACTTAAAGATACTGAGAAATTCCAATGCAGAGTTAGTAGAAATAATTTTTGAGACATCAGGGAAATACACCCAACTTTTTTCCTAGAGCATTTAAAAATATACCCTAGGAATCATAGAATCAACACCATATCTGAGGATAAAGTAAAAGAAATGATCAATGTATAATTTAGAAATACCTGAAAGAGCTTAAGTGGCTGTCTGACTTTGTAAAAACAAATTATGTCAGACTAATTTAATTCTCTTTTATGGCAAAATGACAGTCTATAAAGAAAAGAAGCATTTGTAAAACATAATCTATTTTAATTTCAATAAATATTTTTGTTCTATTGAAATGGCATGTTATTTATAAGCTAAGAAAATATGGAGTGGTGGATCTTTCTTGATGGCTAATTATCATTAACCTGTTTCTAACTGGACATTTATATTAATAGACAGTTGCAAGAAGTCATGGTGGAGTCCTTTAGATTCAATAACTTGATTTAAAACCCAAACAAAAGGTTGACATATCACTAATTAAACCCATAGATATTAGTAAGCTAAATACTAGTATTAGTATCTGGCCCTAAGCTTCAAAAAAATGTCAACATATTAGAAAGAAAAATTCTAAAATATTAATCTATACTAGTAGAGAAAACTATAAGATGTGAGGAATACCTTGGGAATACTTTTGGGGTAAAACAGATGCATAGTATGGAAAAAATGGCTCAATGGGAGTATAAAATAAAAAAAAAATCCGCAGTATGTTTGTGGGGCAGAAGTTGAGTTGAGGTATAAGTGTCAAAATGATCATAGATCAAAATATGATAGTAATAAAAAGTATTTGTTAAAAGAGTGTGAGAAAGAAATATGGAAAGAAGGAAGGAAGGAAAGAGGGAAGGAAGGAAAAATGAAAAAAAGAAAAAAATGAAATAAAGAGAGGCAAACACACAATTTAGTTGTTTTGGGAAACATATGGCATACAAGATCTGAAAAATCACTCTTCTGCTCAATACTTGTCATGCTTCGATAAGAACATTATGTCTCATTTTAGTCAAGATGTTTTAAAAGGATGTAAAGAAATGGAAATGAATTTGAAGAGCAACAAGAATGATTGAAAGGATAGAATATCTCTCCTAGACTGAAAGGTTAAGAATTCAGTATTGTTTGGACTAGAAAAGGGATAGGTAAGGGATGATTTTATTATCACTTTCAAATTTATAAAGGATTTTTGTGAAAGATGACCCCCATGGGTGATTTCTTAGATCTATAGGGGATGAAAAAAAGCACAAAGGAGCTCATGTTTAAGCAGAAAAGATCAAGTTTGGTTATAAGGCAGATGTTTCACCACCAGGGTGATAAAAATTTGAAATGACTTTTGAAGGAAACTACAAGCCAAGCAGCCAGATCGGTCTCCATTGATGTACCATTAAGCAAGAAAACAAGTTTGGGAAAGATGATCTATAGTAGGGGTCAGCGAATTGCCCACTGGCCCCCAATCTGTTTTTGGATAGCCCATGAGCTAAGAATGACTTTTGCAAGTTTAAGTTATTGAAAACAAATCAAAAGGAGAATATTTCATGATACAAGAAAATTATATGAAATTCGATTTGTGTCCATATATAAAGTCGTATTGGAACACAGTCACACCCATTCATTGACATATTATCTGTGGCTACTTTGGTGCATTATAATGGCAGAGTTGTCTTTGCCACTAAGAACACACGGTTGACAAAGCCTAAAATAATTACTATTTGGCCCTTTACAGGAAAAGTTTCCTGACCCCTGACCTATACAATTGTAGCCACTTACACCATACTACATGGGTTTTTTTTTTCTCCAAAGTCTAGAAGCTTTCCTTGTTGTAATAAAAATGGACCCCCCTGGGGTCAGCAGATGAATATAAGCGGCACATCCTTTGAAGTGTCTTTGAGAGAGTTTTGGGTCCGCAGAAGAACACGCCAATGTTGCTGCTGCAAGAGGGGAAAGAAAAGAAAAAGCACGTTACCCAGGGGCAAAGCTAGCCAGAAGCCAGGACGGAATTATACAGCTAGTGAAATCGTGGTGGTCGTCTCTATTTTTCTCCGCCCACTTCCTTTTTTCTTAGATTCTCTTTTCCTACTTTCAGCAGCACCGGGCTCTCCCACAGGATCCCAGAGTCCTGTGATGCCCTGATCATACCGGTAGGTGGAGCCAACAAGATTGAGGCACGCAGGGGCCATGGGGAGGGAGTTTGGAGATAGAGGTGATAGCGCCCGGATTTTGGGTCAGGTGACTGATCAGCATCCTCTTGAATTGGAGACCACAATATAAGTCCCCTGAGAGCAAGGACCTGGTCTGTCTTACTCATCATTTACTGTAATCCCATCACCCAGAATAATGCCCAGCATACAGTAGACAATCAATACACATGTGTTGAATGAATGAATACGTGGCTCTGCTGATTATTTTCTGCATGGTCTTGAGCAAGACTATGGATCTCAATCTCCACATGTGTAGAACCAAGATATAATGACTGCATTGTATCTTTCATTAAAAGCAAAATGAGATAATGCCTTCAAAAAGGTTTTAAAAGTGTTAGTTATTACTAATACCCTGCTCAACTCTTCCCTTTTACAGACAATAAAATTTATTATAAAGGAAGATCAACTTTATTTCTCCTGTTGGAATTACTTTAGTGTTCAAAGAGGGCCAAAAAGAATTGGGAAGGAAAAAGACATTGCTAAAAATGTAGTCACCCAACAGTTGTCATCTCTAATCATGACATTTCAGAAAACTGTGTTGAAGAAGTATTTTTGCATAAAGTGACTGTTCCAGGGCTGTTCAAATCCTTTTTGACCACAACTGCCAGGTCTGCTTTTATATAAAATTATATATATAAACAATGCATCAGTGCAAGGATTCAGGTTGTCTCTGGAAGTTGGGACAGGCCAGTCACTATAAGGACTTATAGAGATCATGTTTTCCCTTGTCTTGCATTGTACTATTCCTTGGAGCATTTTTCCAATCTCTGGCACAAGCTTAATTAGTCACTTTAGTCTGGATCAAAAGTTCTCATACTTGCTGGGCATAAAATTATATAGGTAGATTGTTAAAGCATAGATTCCCAGGCTCAAATCCAAGGAGTGCCTTTTTAGCAAGGACCCCAAGTGATATGGCAGCACATGGTCCTGGGGGCCACCGTCTTTGAGAAATTCCTTGGACCTCAGGAGCAGCCCATTACACCACCTCTACTTCTTCCTATGTGGTTTTTGTAGGGAAATACCTTCATAGCTTAGCTCCTCTTAGCTGATATATTAACATGGTTCTCTGCCATGTATCATATCCACATTTAATTACATGTTCCAGGACCATAATATTCATGGTAGAAATTGATGGCTCAATTACATTTCAAACTCTAGCTTGAAAGGAACTTATCAATTGGATTCATTTGGAAACGACAATATGTTTAAAATGTATAAGTACTATTTTTAAAGACATAATTCCCATGGCTAAATTTGAGAAAGCACTTCTTCAGAAAATATTTCCCACTGAAAAATATGATTTATGACTTAATAAAGCAATTTTGAGGTGTTTGTGGAAAATAAAGTAATGGTTTAAGAGTGCTGTTGGTTTCACCACTTTGTTGCTGGGCAACTTCGGGCACGTAATCAGCTCTTCAGAGTCCCCATTTCCTTATCTATAAAATGGGGAGAATTATAGTACCTAGCTCCTGGAAACTCTGAGAGGATTAGACAAGACACTGTAAGAACAGCCTTCCACTCCGTGCTTAGTGCATGGTGAGCCCTCAGTAATGATTAGCTTCCATTATGACCCACGTGTCTACCTGCTCCAGGAAGCTGAACAGAAGATGTGATGTGAGCTGTTACCCAGTGGTGATTACAGACTTCTGAGATCAGCAGTCTACTAGGTTTTGTGAGTTCTGGACTGAAATATTTTGAATGACAGATTGGTCAGGAAAAGCCATTCCCAGTGGGGAGTCACAGCTTGGTCTTGTACCTGATGCCCAAAGATGCCCTTGCATCTAGGTTCAAAGATGCTGTTATGGATGGCAATATTTTTCCATCAGTGTAGGTGTCACCAAAGAGATTGCCCACTGGCCCATTCCCAACAGGCTAAGATTGCCCTTTTTGCTTGCAGCCACAGCGACTGTTTGCAGAACCCAAGGATGCTCTTTGATGCTCTGCCTTTAAGACTCCGTTTCAAAGGATTCTGATTGCTTGCCCTCAGGTGTACTACGGGTGTCCCCAGCAGTTCCCAGCTACCCTGCCTCTTTTGAAGTTGTGGCTATTACACTGCACAGCTAAGTACACACTTTTCTGTATTTATGTAATTGTCGTGGTTATGCAATCACCAAAAAGTTTCACAAAGGCCATTCATTATCTAACTTCCACTAAGGCGCAAAGGCGAGTCAAGTCCTTCATTAGCCCTCTGTGTGTTACCGTCCCCACCCATGGCATTCTTTCGCTTGCTTTGCTTACTCTCATCAGCATTTGTGATTTCAAGATTTCTCATCAGGAATTCATACTGTGAATCACGGAGCCAAGAATCCGCACAAAGTGGTTAGGGCACAGATACGGCAGGGATTTTTTTTCTTTTATGAGGCAATGGACAAGTGCAACAGAACCCTAATGGGGTTGGTAAAGAAAAAAATTCTATAAAGTTTAATTACCCACGATTGCTTAGAATGAAAAAAAAAAAAAACTCTCTGTAAAAGAAGTATAAAAACACAAGGCATTATTCTTCAGTTTACAGCCTGCAAGCTGCAGAGCTTGCACACACAAGAGGAGCCAGGTCAGCGACGACATTAGTGGCATTTATCAGTCTGAGCTGCTGACTTTGAAGAGAAAAGGACACATTTTACACCAGCTGCAAAGATGGTTAACACTAATGGCATTATTTTTAGCTCTGATAACAAGAAAGAAAATCCTCCCGCCCCCATTTTTTGCTAAATAACTCTTGTGCTCTTCTCGGTGGGGTTGATGCATTTTTCAAAACATTTCAGCAATGCCATGCGTGAAAGGCATCCAAAATGTCACCCACCAGGAGATTTCTGTCCAGCAGATATATGGGAGAGTGGGTGGGTCTGGGAGTAATCTCACCACCTTGCTGGATTCCCAGGTCCTGCTGCCTTGAGCCTCTCTCTCCTTAAATCGTATGTTTGTTTTTATGTGTTGGCTTTTATGCTTGGTAAGTTATAACCCTGTAGGGGCAGACCCTAAACCCCATTTAAAAAAAAATCAAATTACTTTATACCCTGAGTGAATTCTGCAAATAAAATCGATACACAGAAGCTTCCCATGGATTTATGGAAGCTTAGAAAGAAGACAACGAGAGCTACAAACTGAGTGTCAGACAGTGGACACAACTTCTGGTTAATCTTTCCTAGTGAATGTTTTTTATTAGAAATGCCTCCGAGTGATTCATTGCATAATTATATTTTGTACAACACCTTCTTTTTCATAACCGCCCATGATAATTGTGTCAGCCGTTTTTTTTTTTTTTTTTTTGTAACACATGTCCCTGTTGATTTGTAGCAGCCTGCTCTGTTACTTTTCTCTGCATCCTAATTACTCAGTTGTTCATTAGAAGCTATGTATTTCCCCAAACAGTGCTTGCTCACTGCTGCGACAGTTCTTCTGGCCTCTTCCCACCAACTCCACCTTCTTGGCAAGAGTTAGGACTCTTGTCCCAGCTTCCTCATCCTTCTCACTGTCCCTTCACTTGCCGATGCTGGCCACTGTGCTAGGCTCTGAGGAGTATGGATAAAATTGCTGCCCTTGAGGACGTCATGGTCAAATAGGGAAGAGAAATGAAGGTGGCTGACTTATAGTGTTGGATCCCTGGGAATGGTAGAGCCATTTTTCTGCCAGTCCTGTCCCCTCTCCCTTTCTGATAAAACACTAACTTACATACACCTTCCTACAGAAATATATTAATATTTTGGCCGTATCTAATGATTTGATAGATAATGCCACCAAAGAAACTTGGCAGAGTAATGATAAATCCGCCTGTGGCCACCCCTCTCCTTAATCCCACCTACCAGAAATGGAGTAACACCAGTCATTTTTATTGAATCTTCACTTGATTATAACTGGACAGCTGGATGTTCTCTGGTGGAAAGGTACAATTTAAATACGCTACCAATATCCCAGTCATAAGTTTATGATGGCTTTATTTTTCTCATGGAGCTGTAATTCATCATGTGTGGGATTTCCATTTAAGTCTATTTCTTTGAGTATGCTGATCAGTTTGGTCACATAATGAATGTTTAGGATATCCTGTTAGGTGGAGGACCTTGTATGCTATGATCAGAATGCTAATTTCTTAAAAATATCATTTAAAAACATTTTGCACATATGCATGTACAAATGAGAAGTGGAGGATGTGCACACAAGCAAATGTGGTTCCAGATGGATGCATTTACTCATTTTAGTATAAAGGTATTTTTACATTTCTGAAAACAATGGGCGGTCTAAAATACATTCATGCAATGTGGATCAGAAGCTCTCGATCATATGGTAAGTCGGCATCTTTCTTCCTCACTGGGTTGGGTTGAACTGTTCTAACAAATGGTAGCACTCTTTTATTCTTTATTTTTTTCCTTCAAGATAAAAGATACACTTCTCCTGAAGTTATGAAAAAGTGGCCAAATCTTCAAAGTTTTTATGGTAATTAATTACATAAAGTTTTACGCCTATGAGGCATGGTGAAGTTATTAGTAGATAAGTCAAAAGTGGCAAACTATAAATATTATGTGAAGTGTAAGATCAAAGATTGTAGTCCTTTGGAAGATCATTTTAGTCAATTAATTAAAAACAACTGATCCACAAATCCAGAAGGTTGAGTTGTAGGCACAATATGTGTTTATCAAAAAGTAGCTGCATGTGACAAAGATATATTTATTTTCATTCTGTCTACCTTTTTGGAAACAATTTCCTGATTTTCTGAATATTTGTCTTAAGCTTGGGAACATACTGAGAATGTTTACAAAAAATGAAATACAGATTCCATTTTTGTATAAGATACACATTTCTATAGATTAGTAAGACATGGATATCAATGCATATATTTAATTAACCTACTATATTTTAATTGGGAGAATGACTTTCATTGTTTTTGTGTTCAGAGTATTTTTCTGTGCTTGTCTGACTTAAGCAATTGTACAGCAATTGTCACATGCATGAGAGTTTGGGCATATCAAAGACTTTTTATACATCCACTTACTATTTGTCAATCTTTTCAAACCGTATTTGTATTTTTGTAATACAGCTGATATAATTATGAGAATTAATTGCAAATTAAACAATAGAATACACTTTCCCATTTTCTACTTTAAATCTTTGATCTCTCTTTAATTTTTCTTCCCCTTTCCTCATTCATATTCATTTTGATGCCCATCAATTTGTTTCTCTATTACTGTTATTTTTGCAATTTTCTGGTTCCTTTATAGCTTGCACTATTCTCTTTGATCTGTTTCCCTTCAAGCATTATTTTTGGTGCTGTTTTTCATGTTCTATAAAAAAAAATTTTTACCCCTCTTCCCTTTATTCTTTTGATTTAACTCCTTCTTAGAGCAAGAACAAACTCCAGCTTTGAGTGAACAGGTAAATGTTTTTAAAAGAGTAAGCTCTAAGAATCCTTGGCTTCTTGCTGATGAATAGAAATGGTTGAGAGCCTACTTCAAAGGCCCTCAAGAACAAAGAACTTTTTCTGAGGCCACTAACAAATCCAGCAATTCTTTCTGACCCATCTCTGCCAAAAGATACGAGCTAATGACAGGACAGACCTGTCTTGTAAGAGTAGCCAAGTACGCTTGGGAACAAACATCTCCTTGACATAATCAGGGGAAAACATACTGTTTATCTCTTTCATAACCATCTTGAGGAAAATTAATGTGACTTTGTCCTTTGTGCAGAACCATAATTGGATTGTGTGTTTCATTTATATCTGGACAAAGGCCAGGATATTGAAATACTTCTCGATATTAGATTTTCTTGTTTAAAAATTAGATTTTATTGGCATCCTCTTTCTGAGATTTCTTCATTAAAAGCTTCATTAAACATAAATCTTCTTTTACACAGCAGAAAACAAAATTATTTTAAGGAGCTCATTTTAAAACTCTTTTGGAAGGGTGGTGTAAGCTTTTCACTGGTGGCTTGTCTTTTCCCAGGCACCTGGCATTCCAGGGATCAAAATAATAATTGATCTTTGCTTACATGGGTCTAATATTAATTATATTGAGAGTTGAAGATATATAACAAGTTGTAGCATTCTAGAGTCTAAGGTTATTGTAAATACACTATTTTTAAAATTTTGGGCTAGGAAGTGTGCAGTAGAGGCTTGATTCAGTGACATCCAAGAGTAGGGGGACTCTTTTACTCTGGAAAAGATGTCGTCATCCCTCAGGAAGAGACAGTTACCCAGCTACTGTGCTGAAATATTCAATTGGGCTTTAAATACATTTATGTACTAAACCTTGATGATGGCTTCTGAAAATGGATGAACAGATTCCTCACAAGGGCAACGAGAAAAGTGACAGCTATAGAGTTTTCCCACCTTCAAACTGTTCTTTATTCCTTGCTCCCTGCAAAACTGGACGCGACTCACTTCTCAACACTACACAACATAATTTTGGGGGCAGCGTTTGTGCAAACTCAGTTCCCCTCTCCATCTCTTGATGTTATGTTCCTGGCTCACGCCTTCCCGAGGGAAGGGAGATAATTAAATGGTTTGCTTTGAAAGTCCCTCTCCACTGGGCTGCAAACTTCATGTGTAACCAAAATAAACAAATACAACGTGAAATGTCAATAAGGGAAAATCATAATAAACAGTGGTCCTTTCTATAAGAACTTAAAACCAGGATACATGTTTCCATGTCAAAAGCCTGTCAAGTGGGCACATTCATTCCATGACAATTGAAAACTGCGTGTAAAACATTTATTAGATGAATAGACTTTTTTCCTAAAAGGACAAAATAGCATCAAAAAAATCTGGTTGTGGCTGTAACATACGAGCTTGTAACATTTTGTTAGTTTTCTACCTATAATCTTTTTTTATGTGAGGAAGATTGTCCCTGAGCTAACATCTGTGCCAATCTTCCTCTAGTTTGTATGTGGGTCACCACCACAGCATGGTTTGATGAGCGGTGTGTAGGTCTGTGCCCAGGATCTGAACCCAGAAACCCTGGGCTGCTGAAGCAGAATGCCCAAACTTAACCACTATGCCACCCGGCTGGCCCCTGTACCTATAATTGTTTTAAGGAAACTGTAGATAAAATGATCCAGTCTCTGCCAATTGGCAAGTGCCTGTTGGGTGTGAGATGAAGGGTGGTGACTTTCAGGGCTCAGAGGAGGCTGGGGGTCTAGAAGCCAGGACTGTGCATTGAGTGGGGATCACAGAGGAACCAAATTCTGAGGCTCGAGAAGCCAGGATGGGTTCAAAGCACCACATTTGGAGAGAAGATGGAGTGCCAGAACTGGGTTCTAGGCTCAGTATCAACAAGAGTCAAGGCAAGAGGTAAAACGAAGCCAGCGGTTTTCGGGAGTGGTGCCTGGAGAGTCCCACGGCCACTTGCCCTGGGGCTTGGCCAGCTCTTATAGGGCATCTGAGGCTGAGCGATTCTGCAGCTGGTCCACTCACTCCCTTCCTTAACCCTGAAGCCAAAGGTTAAACTTTTCTTGGCCTTTCTTGTTGGAAATCCTTTACCCTCAGGATGATTTAAGGTCAGGAGTATGTCCCACAAGCACTCCTTCCAGCCGTCTCTTCCCTGGACTGATGCGGGCATGGTGTGGTCAGGAGCCCAGAGCCTCTGCAGTGAACACTCTTGTTTGGGTCCAGGGTTTCTTGGGCAGGCTGCCAGGTCACAGGGTATGGGGAGGGTTGGTTGAGGTCTCAGAGAGCACAGGGTAGTTTAAGTCAAAGTGAATTCACACAAAGCAGGCCACTGGAATTGGACAGCTTATGAACCTTGGACAGCTACCTGGTCACTCCTTCCGCACCTCCCTCCTCACCAAACCTCCTTCAAATAGCTGGTCCAGGGAAGTCTAACAAATTCAGTGACGATTAATAAATAAGAAAGTGGAATAGTCTGGCACAAAGAGAGTATAATAAAAATGTGAAAAAGAGCCACCAAACTGATGAAAAGATGAGTAATAGTCAACAGAAAAGTATTCCATAACACAGAAAAACATTAGAGAACTATAAAAACTGTAACGAAGCAATAATCTTGATGCAGGAAGACCACAAAGTGGCAAAGCCAGAGGGCAGGACAGTAGGGAAATCACAGGAAATTGGGAATTCGAAACACCCTAGTAGATTTTAATTTACTCTTAATGGTTCAATACTGGTAAAGTGGACAGAAAAAAAGGTCAGGGTATAGAAGACCTAAATGGCGCGATTAATAACATGGCTATGAGTAATATATATTAAACTCTGTAACCTGCAAATAGAGATCCTATCCTCCAAGTATTGTGGTTCTTGCATCTCTTGTTGATGTGTCTTGCTTCTTTGTCCATCTCATCCAGTTTCATGACTCCAAACACAGTTTATATGCTGACTCCTCCCACATGTGTATCTCCAGCCTGAACTCCCCTGAACTCCTGATTCATATTCATCTGCCTACTGGACATCTCCACTTGGGTGTGTAACAGGCATCTGAAACTTAACATGTCAAAAAACTGAACTCCTGACATCCCATGCCTGCCAGCCTGCTCCTCTTACAGTCATCCCCGTGTTAGTAGGTGGTAACTCCATTCTAGCTTGGGCCTGGTCTCCCAAATAATCCATCAACAAGTCATGTCAGCTCTACTTTCGAAAAATACCCAGAATCTGACTGCTTCTCAGCACCTGCACTGCTCCTAATCCAAGCCACGGCCACCACTTACTTCCTTGCTGGCCTCTCCACTTCTGCCCTGCGCCCCTCATGGTCTATTCTCTCACAGCGGCCAGAGTGATCCCATTAAACATAGGATGGATCATATCACTCTTCTGCTCCAACCTTTAGGTGGCTTCCCCTCTCAGAATAAAGTCCAAAGTCTTATAATGACCTGTAATTGTCCCCCAGTTACCTCTCCTGAATGCCTCTCCTGCTACTCTCCCTCTCACCCACTCTGGCCAACCTCACTGGCCTCCTTGGCACGTGCTGCCCTTCTGCTCTTCCCCAGTTGTCCACATGGCACACTCCCTCACTTCCTTCATCTCTTCCCTCAAATATGGAAACTATTCTTTGAATGAAGATGATGTTAGGACATGCTGACTTAAGGCCGGAGATGATGGAGGTTCAAAACAATGACTGATTTAGGGGACGCATAATAACAATGATAAATGTTTACGTTAGTGCTTTGCACTTTACCAGGTTCTATGTATTTTTTTTAGCTGTGAAAACAACACTATGACCATATGATATCATCAGTGTTTTACAATGGGCCCAAAAGCTAGAATAAGATGCCTTGTCTAAGGTCACATGGCCAGTAACTTCTAGAATCAAAAAGCACTAACTTCACTCCTGATTTATGGTCCCAGAGCAAATGCTCTTCCTCCTCCACAGTGAAGTTTATTATATAATGATAATAGTAATATTTGAAATAATAATAACGATAGCATTAACGTTTACTGAATTCAAAGCACTGTTTTAGGCACTTTACATGTATTTATGCATTTAATCCTCAAAGAGGACTAGGAGGTAAGCACTATTGTTATTTGCAGTTTCCGGAGAGGAGGACTAAGTCAGGGGCAGGGTAAACAATCTGTCCGAGGTAAACCAGTGATAGAGGCAGAGCCAGGATTTACACCCACTCGGGCTGCAGATCCTGGGTCTTTAACCACTACCCTAAACCCCTGCTTGGTCTTACAACATTTTCTGTCTGCTTTGCAAGGCATGCTAGATACAGTCTATAGCTGGACATAAGTGAATTCTCCAGTTGGATAATTAGAGATCAGTGTGTTCACCAAAGATTTCTTGAAGACATAGGTAGTTTAAGAAATACCATGTTTGATTTTTAAGTCTGAAAAATTTCAACCTAATTACTAACTGTCAGATGTTGTAAGCCAGACAGGCAGAGGTGTGTGGTTCTTGAATTATCCCATGACCACCTATTCTGAGGTCGATGTCTTATCTTTGAACAAGATGCCCACTACTGCAGATTAACCAGAAACCAGCTAGTGCCCTAGACATTTCCATTTTGGCAGCCACTTGAATTTCTCCAGGGAGGCTCCCAGCAGGCAGAGAGAAAAGAGCATGCCTTACCTGGGGTGATTGTAGGCTATCTGCCGGAATTCGTTGTTCCAGTTGGGTCTTCCGTAGAAGGTTTTCTGCTTTAACCCCGTAATCACGTCGGTATTTTCATCCCAGTGTAAAGCTATGTGAAAAGCCTAAAGTAAAAATTGTGGTATCAGATGACATTTAGGAAAAAAAGAAAGGGAATCTGCTTCTAAATAAGAGATGAAGTAATTATGCTCGTTTGTAGATTTAATGCTCAAAAAAACTTTTATGAGACTGGAAATGCTTATCGTTATTATCAGATATCACTGATTTTGCATTTTAGGACAGAAAATCACTTGTCTTTGTATTCCTCCTTGGACACTATTGAAATGAAGTGTCTTACACCTACGAGGTGTGCAATGACATGAGCCTGAAAAGAAGATTTTTCTTTAAAAGGATGAGAGTAATACAGTAAATATGGTTAAGGGAAAGCAAGCACTAAGCTACATCCCCTTTTCTGCCAAACTTTTCAAAAATTAATCCCTACCTCTGTCCCCATTCATGATCAGTTCTGCCAACTGGGGTAAAATGGTATAAGAGGTACTGTCTGGGTTCAAGTGGTGGGAGGATGCTGAGTCTGGCATCCTCTGGACATGGTGGCCAGAGTATAGCAAGAACTCTGTGCCCAACCATTTGTCATCAAATTACTCGAATGCACCCAGGCATCAGGTCACCAGTGCTCACTAAATAAGAACCTGGGACATAGCAATGTCTAGTGATGATTTTTTAAGTTGCTGAATTCTGGTAGCTACTTTGCTTCTTACCTTCTGAGATTTGTGTTCCCTTTGCCCATCCCTTAAGCCCCTCCACAGCTCTTGAGCTCACGTCCTCCATTTGCTCACATCCTCTGACTCCCCCTGCTGCTGACCAGTTTGGGTATCAACCCTCCTAGGCCAGCTCTTACCCCAGGCTCCTCCTGCACGCCTGACTTCCCCGGCTGGCCTTCTTATCAGTCTAGGAAAGCAGCCAGGGATAGGTAGATGGAGCAGAAAATAACAGAACTGCCTTAGCAGGCCAGTGGGTGATGACGGACGATGGCAGAATTGCAGAAATCCAGGCCTCAAGACATTGCCTTCAGGCAAGTCTGACCCCAGATACAGGGCTACTTTTGGAACTGAGTTTGGGAATAGGGCTCCAGGCAAGGAGAGGGAAAAATGGTGAAGGAGGGCAGGACCTTCTTCTTAGGCAGGTGTATCAAGACAGAGAGTGAAGCACGAGTAGTAGACAAGAGTCCAGGAACAAGAACTGAGGTGGTAGTTGAGGACTGAGCCTTGGAAACTGACAGAAGCCCTGTTGTCAGAACTGGAACCCAAGGTCAGAGTTGTGTTAGTCTCCAGAGTGCAATGGCAGTGTTGCATCCCCATAGCCCCCTTACTTAAGAATAGGATTGATTGGTGCCACATGGGAGGCTGGTTTCAGCTGTGGGCAGAAGAAGCAGAGACAGTCAACTCATTTTTGACTAAGTGACAAATCTAATGACAACTCAGGCCTTATTCTCCTTGGCTTCTCCACTATATGCCTGAACATTGCTTCTTCTTGATTTTATTTGCATTATAAAATCCTATTTCTTCTCCTTCTCTCTGGATCTTATTTGATTCAAGGCAGAAACATTTGATTTTGTTTTCTTATCATATTCTCCTGTCTCAAAATGTAGCTGCCTTCCCAGTCTCTAGTCTCAGCTCTCTGTACCACTCTTGGACCATGAATCCCCAGAGAACTTCCATTTTCATGGCCCAAGTAGCATCAGCTACAAAGATGAATCCAAACTTTCTCTCCCAAGCCCTCATCTTCCTGCCTGAGTAGAGTCCTACCTCTTGAATTGCCCAAACATATCTTTATGTAGCTTTTTTCTGTTACTTAAATTGATCATCAGGCTAAAAATTAATCTTCCCAAATAATTTGTGACTTCAGTTTACTTCCACATACTATTGTTGAGTGATTTCTATAGGCAGCTCGTGTACTATGAGTGGAATGGTACAGAGAAGAAAGAGAAGTCTCTGCTTTGTGAGGAATTGGTCGTCAAGGGAGGGGCGGCCCATCTGTATGTTTACTATGATATGAGTCAGACCATGATCCTTCTCTACTAGAGACAGAAACTTGTGGGGAAGTAAACAAATCACTCTGGTGAAGCCCTAAGTGATTTTGACTATGAGAACTGGGGAAGGCCTTACAGGGGACTGGGCTTTAAAGAATGCAGCAGGCAGTGAGGAAGGACAGAGGACATTAAGTGACATGTCAGGGAGAGGGAATAGTACAAGTGAAGACATGGATGCATGAAATTGCAAAGCATGATAGGAAAACACACATTGTTTGGTGGCTCCAGTGCCAAAGGAAAATGATGGGAATGGGATAGAACAAGTGGGATGCTTCAGGTGGAAGGGCCTTAAAGTACTTGCTAAGAAGTTTGGGCATTATTTAATAGAATAAAGGGCCTTTCCAACTTATTTTGTTGGTACTGCCAAACTACCAATCTCTGACGTTCAAATATTTAGAATTATATTCCATATTTCTCAGCCCAATGTTCAATTAATCTCCAAACCCTGTTGATTTGCCCTTCATAATACCTTTTCCATCTGTCCCTTCTGTTCTTGTCATTCTGCCACTTTGAGGTTGGTGAATTTGGTTTAACAATTGGCTGTTTCTAAAACAGCCTTTGATTCCTTAGTGACAGAATGCACCAATTTTTTTTTTCCAAAATTTGAGCGTCTGAAGAATTTCCAACATGTCATGGCAAAAATTTAATAACATGTCTATTTTAATTTACTTGTATTCAGAAAAAAAGGTATATCTTAAATACTTTTAGAAGTGGCAGAGATGGGATGGGGCAGAGTTGTGCTGTCACAAAATCAAGCAGAGCTTCAGTCTTGCAACTCCCAAATGACTGGGAATGCCTAGTGGACACTCGGGATCAATTCACTTTAAAAGCAGCAAGCACGGTACCAGACAGAAAAAGACAAAGACCGTGTCTGTGCTTCACCATATGGATCATTAGTCAAAAATCCCATTTGAACACGGAAAATGTTTGTTTGGAAAACATAATTAACACTATTTAATTCATTAAGATGTTTCAAGTCTAGTCCCCAAGAAACCTACATTTCAAATTATCCCAGAGGAATAAATATTTAAGGCTGACTGCAAATAAGACCCGAAAAATGCATTTAGCTACTGAATTTCAAGCAAAGTCTTATTCATTTGCAGAAGCACGGAGTCAAGTTACAGTGATGTTCTGTAGGGCCAGTGTAGATGTCTGTGTGTACGTGTGTGTGCGTGCGTGTGTGTAAGTGAGAGAAAGATAGAGATAGAGAGAAAACAGAGGGAGAGCTCAGGAGTTCACAGGAGCGCATTCATTTGTAAATTTAGTGATTAATGCAAATCTTGGCTCAAACACACTTTCCTTAAAGTAAATATCAATCGTAGTCGCTATAGAAGTGCTGATTAGAACATAAATTTCATAACCTAGTAATCACTTCATTGTTAGCTTCCGTATTTGAGGAGTTAAAAAAGATTTAAAATTTACTAGTTACCCTTCAATATTATCAACACTGAAATACTGCCATGGTGCGATATTTGGATATACATTATTTTTGGTAAACTCAACCTTAATGTTTCATGAATACAGTACGTTGCAGAAAACCTGCCACAACAGAAGATCATTTTGATTTGAGGCAAATAAACATAGGTGCACACTATTTCTAAGCATGGCTTAAGAAAAAGAAATCTCTAGATAAATTTCATAATAATTATTGTCTGTAGGAGCTCACATACTTTACAATACGAAATGCTGAATGTAAACACTTGGGAATTTTTTCTGTTGACTTCTGAACAGCTCAAAGCATAGAATTAGAACCAAAGAAGAGCTCAACAGGACAATACAGCCAATCAATAATATTTGCTTGATGTCACCAAAATGACAAATGCAACTTTTGGTGACATCATTTCTCTTGGGTTTCCAAACTTGGGATTGTCTTCCATGAACCAACCTCTTTTCCAATCTTCTTTTCTATTCTTTGGCAAGTTAACTGTAGGTTCTTTTATTGCTACAATTTGAATAGCTCTTTCTAATCTGCTTTTATTTTATTCTCCTCTCCTTTTTAAGAACATAAAAATCATTCTTTCATGCTACCAGATAACTATGCAGAGAGCTCATTATTGAAACTTTTCCTCTTCTCTTTGCTCTATTATTAGATGAGGTAGATAACATTGCTCATTCTCAGAGTCTTATCGATACCTGATTTTCATCCCAGCCAGTCAGAAATATATGATAACTCAGAAAGTGAGTTTTCCCTCTCTCACTCATCCGTGTTTCCAGTGAGAGTAAGAGATCAGCAAACCACTCAAAAGCCGTCGAATCCCGGCAAATCCAGTAGAAATACACCTGTCAAAAGAGAAGGCAAGAGAGCAGATCTGTCCTTAATGTGCTGATAATCGCAGCCTACTTTATCTCCATTAAATTATTTGAGCCCAATGGGCACTTCTGCAAAATAAGATGCTTCTCTCTGCCAGTGAACAAACACTCACACTGTGATTTCTTTTGAAAAAAATTCACATTGTGTTTGAAAAAGCCCAGAGTGAATTCAGAGAGTCAGGAGCCTGTGGGTTGTTGCCAGTTTCTCTGGAGGAGGATCAATTCACTGCCTTCCTGGCTGTGCTTCTTCTGAACGAGGTTAATAATCATGACTAGCTGTGCCTTTCACTGCTCCCCAAGGGGGATAAACCCTTAGACCCAGCCCCTTCATCTTTACTTATAACCTAAGCTCAGGATTTGAACTCTCTTCTCCAGAGACCCCAAAGGCTTGTCACTAATCCACTTCACCAGCACGACCTCAGGAGGGTGGAGATTATGGTAATTGCAGAATCAAGCCACACAGGCCAGAAGTTTTCCCTCAGCCAGACGTATCAGTGTCCAAGAAAGCTGGTGGGTGGTGGCTGTGCTTGCGTGTCAACTGCTAGAACAAAATTATGTCTAGGAACATTTTTTTTCCTTAACTGTGTGTTTCACAAATGGTATGTAGCAAGAAGTAGTTTGGGTTTGCTGAAATAAAGGCTTAGTTTTTGTGCTTTGAGGTTCAGATAACTGAATCTAGAAGAAACCACAGGAGATGGATTTATTAATTCTCCTGATTCTCACTCCTACCTCCTGCTACCCACTACTGTTTCCTGCACCCCCCCCCTGCCCCCAGGAGACATCTCTACTGCTTAGCAAGATCAACCAGGGGGCTGGTCTTGATCTCCATCAGGAAATATCTCCTCCAATAGCCAGTGTTCAGCCAGTCCTGGTGGTCTAGTGGTTAAGGTTCAGTGCTCTTACCACTGCCACCAGGGTCGGTGTCCTGGTCAGGGAATCACACCACCCATCTGTGGTTGTCATACTGTGGTGGCTGGGTGTTGCTGTCATGCTGAAAGCTATGCCACTGGTATATCACATACCAGCAGGGTCACCCAAGGGGGACAGGTTTCAGCGGAGCTTCTAGACTAAGACAGACTAGGAAGGAGGACCTGGTCATCCACTTCCAAAAAACTTGGCCATGAAAACCCTATGGATAGCAGCAGAGCATTGTCTGATACAGCACCAGAAGGGGAGAGGATGGCGCATAAAGACTGGGCAGGGCGCCGCTCTGCTGTCCACAGGGTCCCCGGGGCACTAGAAGTCGGAATTGAAAGCCAGTGTCCTCCACGGTACTAACAACAACAAAGCCAGTGTCCTTCCTGTCTCCTCCACCAGCCAGCTCACAATCATTTAAAGAAAGTAATAGACGAAACTTAGTTAACAGATCAAATTCGTGAGGGAAAAGAAATCACAGAATTCAAGACTAAACATCTTGGCTAAACATCTCATCTATTCTCTCCAGGTTAGTGCAGGACTTTATCATATTAAGATATTAAGTCAAATGGTCAAGGGAAGGGGACATTTGAGCAAAGATGTGGTCTGAATGGGACGGAGGGTGTCGAGCAGGGGAGGTGACATGGTCTGAGGAAGGATGATGGCAAAGGGGCACTCCGGCAGTTGTGTTGAGAATAGATTGGGGTGTGGGGAGCAGGGAGAGGGAGACTGGAGGCCAAGAGGCTGATTTTATATCCTGTGCTGATGGTGAGTACTGCTATCTTATTTCTTTTCACTTTGCGTAGTGCCTAATCTAAATTATTCTTTGAGCACTTTAGCCTTCCCTTTAGCGTGCTTTGCTCCCAGTGGAAATAGAAAACCTACTGACTGAATTTAATGCCCTTCTCCCCCTCCCTCCTTCCTGTTCTCCGTAGGTTGTTTTATCTAAGAACATTAATGGTGGCATTTGGTGTAGAGCAAACATCATTGATTTATTTTCTATTATTTCCCACTGTTCAAGGAACATGCTTAAAATATTCACATAGGAATAATAAACCAAAACATTTTCTTTTTAAAAAATTTGTCAATTTCAAATCCCATTCCAATCATCCTCACTGGAAAAGTGCCCACATCTTACTTCCTTCACTCACTGATGCTTATCCTTTCAAAGAGAGATCATTTCTGTCCTTACTTTCTCGTGGCATAGCTGTGTGTCAGCGTTCTTAAGGCTCGCCAAGCCTTCTATACTTTTTGTTTCCTTGTAATGGCTTTGTCTGTTTTTCCCTCTGTAATTGACTTAGAGGTGACACTGGGCCGCTTTGGTGCAAGAGGCAATGGAGGGACACTGAATAGTCTCCGGAGAAGTGCTTCAGGCAGAAAAAGAAGAAAAGAGACTTTGAACAGAGGGAAAGGGTATTTACTTTGACTCTCTTTCATCTTTCTAATGGTGAGGGACACACTGTGAAGGGACAGGAGAGTTCCACCTCTGCATTTCCTCCGGTCGGAGGGACCTGGTCAGTGGGAGAAGAAACATCCCAGACAATAGGCTACCCCTCTGTGATCTGTGCTCCCCACACTCACCCCTCCTTCGTCTCCCAAAATAAAACAACCCTAATATCAGTTACCTGTAGACAGCATGGCTTTCAGAATTCTGTAGCTGATATCAGAGGCCAAAAATACTTCAAGTTATTTTCAAAGGTTTTGTTAAACAGAAAGTCAGCTTCAGTAAAATGATGAAAGTTCTGAACTTTCATGGTAACAAAGTTATTTCTTTCACAGGACCTATCCCATACATTTTTGTAGATATAATCCACCCCCGGATATTTTAGGAGACCACTCCGGGATGGGGTCAGGGGGTTAGGGAGTTGTGTATGCATGTGGCCTGTCACAGGCCTTCGCTGTCAGATCATTCCGCACTAAAGACCAGGCCAAACTCAGCCACGTTCGTCTTGGAGGGCTTGGGTCTGAGCGACCCTCAGAGTGGTCTGTTCTCTGTGATCTCCATCTCATCCGCAGGTTCCCCGTAGCCTGGGCTTCTCTTTAAGAATTCCACAGTAGTGCATGTGGACCAGGTCAAGGAGATCTGGGGCCAGTGGGAAATGGACCTGTGCTATATTTTATTGGCCAGGGGAGGAAGATTAGCCCTGAGCTAACATCCGCTGCCAATCCCCCTCCTTTTGCTGAGGAAGACCGGCCCTGAGCTAAGATCTGTGCCCATCTTCCTCTACTTTATATGTGGGATGCTGCCACAGCATGGCTTGATGAGCAGTGTGTAGGTCCGTGCCTGAGATCCGAACCTACGAGCCCCGGGCCGCCAAAGCAGAGCACATGAACTTAACCACTATGCCACTGGGCTGGCCCCTGGACCTGTGCTATTTTTTGATAGACCATTCCAGAAAATGAAATAAAAAAGGAAAAGCTACTTATCTATTTTCCTGCCAGAGTTCCAGACTCTCTGATCAGAGGTTCCTATCCCATAGCCTGGATAGGCATGCATGAACACAGGCAGAGTCTCATCCAAAAATATAGTCTGTATTTCTTTAGACCCAAAATCAATTTCCCGAGAAGAGCATGGGGACAAAAATTATTTATTTATCTGTGGCTCAGAATCCCTCCAAAGAAGGAAACTGTGCGTGAGGGCGCAGGTTTAGGATGCAGTGAGGTATAATAATTAAACATTGTGAGCCTTTGAGTCCTACAACTGTCCTAGACTTCTGGCTTCACCATCTACCAGCTGTGTAACTGGGGGCAAGTTATTTAACTGAGCCTAGATGACCGCACATGTAAACTGGCAAAAAGTACAGAACAACAACCCACGAGATTATCGTGAGGATGAAAGGATATGCTTCATGGAGGCATTTAGCTCAAGATTTAACAGATCATTGAGTGTTCTGAGATGTTAGCTGCTACTGGTACTGTCCCCACTGTTACTGGAGGAGCTTACAGAATGAACACCACATGTTTACATTAGGGGGCAAAGGGGGCCATTTGCCTTACTTGGGGTCTGTGTCCACACTGGTCACTCCTGAATTATAGAGATGGTGGTCATTGAGAGGAGGTGAAACCAAACTGTATCTCTAGCACCAGTCTTGAAACCTCAGCATTGATCATAAATACCTAGTTCTGAAAAAGAAACCCTTTCATTATTGAAAGTGTGCCCCTGGCTCTGTGCTTGCTAAACCCACATGGAGGTGTTTGACAGGGTGCCAAGGTTGACCTTGACTTTGATCGATGCCTCCTGCTGGGAGAAGTTCAGCAAGATTGCACTGTAACCTTGCTTCTTCCTGAGCAGCACCCCGTGTTCCCCACCGTTACGGACTGAATGTTTGTGTCCCCCCAAATTCATATGTTGAAACCTTAACCCCCAATGTGATGGTATTTGAAGATGGGGCCTTTGGAAGGTAGTTAACTCAGATGAGGCCATGAGGGTGGGGGCCCCCACATGGGATTAGTGCCCTTATAAGAAGAGGAAGAGATCATAGCTCCCTCTCTCTGTCATGTGAGGACACCACAAGAAGGTAGCCATCTGCAAGCCGGGAAGAGCATCCTCCAGAACCTGACCATCCTGGCACCCTGATCTCAGGCTTCCACCTCCAGAAGTGTGAGAAATAAATATTTGTTGTTTAAGCCACTCAGTTTACGGTATTTTTGTCATCAGCCCGAGCAGACTAAGACATCCACACTGTATGAAATAATAACAGAACTGGCAGGAGCTCCGAACAAGCAGGGTGGGTGATGGAGACTTTCCAGGGCGGGAATCACGACTATTTTCCGAAAAGACAATTTTCTGTCTGAAAAGATAAAGACCGGCACTGATATTTAGAAAACATAATACCACCTCAATAAATGGTTGCTAGTATGTCCTGCTTTTTATTTTGCTGTTGTTGTTGCCAAAGTCATCCTGAATACAACAGCAAACTAATTTTGAAGCAAATAGTCCTTCTTATTGAGAAGCTTCCCTAATGTGGCTTCCGTGTCCAGTTTTAAAGAGATAAAATTATAAAACCGTTTTTTGGGTTACCCATCGTAAGACTGAGACCAGCCTTTGTCAATCATTTTTAGTCCTCAAGACTTTTTCTTAAATCCGTTATCCTTAATGTTAGCTAGTTCATGGCTATACTGATGCTTTACCCTGTGACCAAGGAGTGAACTTACTGTGCCTCGGTTTGTGCTAATTATTGTTGGTAATACTTGTTGGACAATTGAAATGTTCATTAATATAGACGTGTCGCTTAACGATGGGGATATGTTCTGAGAAATGCGTCATTAGATGATTTCATAAACGTCGTAGAGTGTGGTCACATAAACCTAGATGATATAGCCGACTACACACCCAGGCTGTATGGCACTAATCTTATGGGACCACCATGGTATATGTTGACTGAAATGTCATTATGTGGTGCATGACTGTAGTAGAATGATTAAATAAATTGTGAGATATCCATATTACAGAATGCTCTGAAGGCACTAAATAAAATGAAGTCAAGCAGTAGATATCGATGCTTGAAGGTGTTCCAAGTCATAGCAGAAAACAAAAACAAAACAAATTGCACATCTCTCTCTCTTTTTCTCCCTCTCTGCCCGCATCCCACATCTCTATTTACGTAAAAATAAAACAATACCCTGCATATGCGTATAGGTGAGTATATGTATACAAATGCATGGAAAAAGGGCAGAATAAGGTGCACTCCACTGTTTAATGGTGAAGCGCCTGGATAGCAAAGTGATGGCGGTGGTCACTTTGGGGTGCGAGGTGAATGAAGGGAGATTTTTGACAGTTTGAGTAAGTTACTTGAATGTTTTACAAAGACACTGTCGTCATGTATGGCTGGTGTGGTTAATAAGCCAAGATATTAAAAATATTAATAAGCCAAGATACTAAAAATATGAATACTAGTCACCCCCCCACAGGCAATGGTGAGGCCTAGTGAGGACTGATGTCCTTTGAGGCCGCCTAGAGAAAGATGAGAAGCACATGTGTCTTCTGGGGAGACAAAGATGGCCTCGTACTCCCCAGTTCAATTTATTACAACTCTCTCAGTGCTGAGCACAGATGATCAATTCCAGGAGTACCCAGAGCTCCAGTGTGAAAGAAAGTGAAAGTACATAATTCCTCAAACTAAACAGATTAAATTAAAAGCATTTTTCATTCATTAGAAAAAAGAGCAGGCCCTCCTTTGTTTTGTTAATATATTTAAGTGGAGTATGGATTTTTGCCTTTCTTGGCCTCTTTGCTTTGTTCCCACTGGCCCATGCTGTCTTTTTATTTGAATTATCTGTTTATTATATTAGGTTAAGAACCCAAAGGCCATTTTGCATGGGACACACTATAAATACCCATTATCATGGTTTATATATTCTTGAGCTGATGAAGGAAGACAATTTATGAAGAAATTAGATTATCTCAGTTTTTCTATAATCTATTTTATTATAGTCTGAAGATTACATACGCAGTTAAGAAAATGAACCAAATATTCTGGTTGGCAGTTCTCAGCTCTGTCTACACGGCTGTGATATTAGGGAGACTAAAATGTGTAAGCCAATATATTTAAGTCAGCCATCGTCCCCCTCCCTCCCCATTCATACACACCTATTTCATTCATCATTTTGACAGTTTGCACAAGCAAACTATCCTAATTTTTTTCAAGAGTTCTTTTCACAAATTGAGTGTGATGTAGAATTAATCATACCCATTAGGCAGGAGCTGGAGGACTTTCATCACCAAGGGGCCATCTTTACCCCTCAGCTCTGGGCTTCCTCCATATTGCATCACAGACACTTAGCCACTCACACCCACTTTCCTCATCCCAGAGGAGTATTATGTTCTTATCTGTGTTCAACTAAGTGAAGTTTGACTCTTACTCCTGTGTTGAAAATACCCCTTTCATATACTACAACTTTTTCCACTTTCTTCACAGTGAGCCATCATTACATTTATTGTTATTTTGCCTTCTTGGGAAGTCTCTTCCTAACCAATTCTCTCTCTTCCTTTCCCCCTCCTCCCCACTGTCTTTTTTTTTTTTTGTGGTGAGGAAGATTGGCCCTGAGCAAACATTTGCTGCCAGTCTTCCTCTTTTTGCTTGAGGAAGATTGTCCCTAAGCTAACATCCGTGCCCATCTTCCTCTACTTTGTATGTGGGATGCTGCCACAGCATGGCTTGACGAGTAGTGTGTAGGCCTGCCCCTGGGATCTGAACCCACAAACCCCAGGCCGCCGAAGTGGAGTGCTCAAACTTAGCCACTACGCCACCGGGCTGGCCCCTCCTCCCCACTATCTTTAAAAATAAAATATAGAAAGAAATTTTAAAACGCCAGTTTCAAATAGAAAGCACTACACATGATCCCAAGTGGCAAGCGTCCTATTGGCTATTCTCCTGCATTTTACATAGAAGTGTTCTAGAATAATGTGGCAGAGGAGAAGGACAAAGAGATAGAGCTTGCAACGGTAACAACTGAGAAACTTTGGTGCATATTGTTTATTGCAGATTTGCAACATGAGGCTCGTGTGTAAAAATGTATGCCTCTATGCTGACCGTGTTTTACAGAGGGAGGAGACAATTCCACCTAATTGCAATTAACCATTTAGGCTTAAAATTCCAGCTCTGAACTCTTATGCTATTTCTTTGCCTTTCCTTGTTACAGAAGAGAACAAGCTGAAAACTATAGCCCAGATCTATAATTGTGAAGACTCCGTTAGATAAATTTGTACTACTTTGCTCGGCTGCACTTTAAAAATTATAGAGATGCTGATAGTTTAGTGGAAGGAGTAGTATTTATATCTCCAAAGCATGTGGGCGGCCCTGACAAATATTCGTTACATAAGCCTAATGATAGCTGTACTCAAACACAGAGTTGCTTTAAAACAGAGAAACTTCTTAAACTTTGTCTCATGCATGCAGATAAGGAAGTGGATCTTCAGTGTACTTTTCAGCCTCAACTTTAGATAGCATGAAACTTCACTTCTTCCAGAAAAGAGCTTTGATGTGGAAATCAGAAACACACACTCCCATCCTGACTCAGTGACTTTGGACAAATCACTTCAACCTCTAAGTACGGATGTCTACTCTCATTTGCATATGCAAAGCTAGGAGGTTAAGACCCCTCAAGTTATTTTTTTGTGATTCTATGCTTTTAGCCTCCTTTCTCTCATATGCCATTATTCCGACCTTTATTTTTAGGTGAATATTGTCCCAATATTACCCCCAATTTTTGTAAGTTATAAAAACGTTGTTTTTTATTTCCAATTCTATGGTTTCTGTTTTTTGGAATAGAGATCAATGTCCCTGTTTTATAGTTTTGTGGTAATTGCTTAACCCTCTTGCTGAAACAGCCTTGAGAAACCCCATAGAGCCCAGGAATGACAATAAAATGGTGAGAGAGGAGATGGTAACAAACTTTTGTGGATTCCTATATGGACTTTTAAGATTTTGTTGTTTCTTGTAAGAAAATTTCCTCTCTATTTGTAATAAAATAGTTGGAATGTATTATTTTAATTATAAAATTGCTGAACGAATAGTCTTTTGGGTTAAATGAAAAAATGAGTTAATCTTAGCAGCCTTGGGTTTTACAAAAAATTGTGCAGAAGCCATTTGATCATTCATTGATTTATTCAAAATGTAGAGTGTGTGTGTGTACATATCCCATTATGAAGACATACAGAAAAGTCTAGCTCAAGGAGCTCAGAGTCTGTTAGGGGAAATAAGATATTTTGTGAACTTGGTATAAAAGAAGGACAGCACAGGGGTAATGGAGATGGAGAGAAAGAGGAGGTATGAGGTGAGTAATAGGTTTTCATATTGGTATGAGAGGGCCTGGCACATGGTAGGTGCTGAATAAATATTCACTGAGCAAATAAGTGAAGGAAAGTGAGACACACAATCCATCACCATCTCCATGTAAAATATAATATGACCTTTAGTGTAATGGAAGCCAGGAAGCAATGAGCTACCTCTACAAGTGGATTTTACTCGGTAGACAGCAAGAGGAAAGAAAGAGCCTAGGGGGACTGAGAAATCATCTAAACCATAACAAAGCATTGCTGTGGGGGCCAAATATATAAAACAGTGGCTGTTTTGCTTGCTTTGTGCCATAGACTGAATGTTTGTGATCCCCCAATCTCACGTTGGAACCTAATTCCCAATGTGATGGTGTCTGGATGTGGGGCCTTTGGGAAGTGATTTGGTCATAAGGGCTAGTGCCCTCGTAAAAGAGCCCCCAGAGAGCTCCTTCGCCCATTCGCCATGGGAGGTTATAGATAGACGGCCGTCTATAAACCAGGAAGCAGGATCTCATCATACACCAAGTCTGTTGGTGTGTTGATCTCGGATTTCCCAGCCTCCAGAACTGTGAGAAATAAATTTCTGTTGTTTATAAGCCCCCCAGCCTATGGTACTTTGTTATAGCAGCCCAAACAGACTAAGACACTTTGTTAAACTTATTGTGGTATAGAGGAAAGAAGATGGACTTTAGCACAAGAAGGACCTGGATTCAAACATGCATTCTAATATTTACGAGCTCTCTGCCCTTCAGGTTTCTCATTGGTAAACTGAGGATATTACTCATCTGAGAGGTATTAGGACAGTTCCATAATATGACTCTGTCATTCCTATTAGCTTTGTGATCCAGCTTTGGTTTTCTCATCTGTAAAATGGGAATAAAAATGGCAAGTACCTTCAAAAGATGATGGGCAATAGTCTATGTAAAATGCCTAACCCTGCCTTGTAGGTAGTCAGTGCTTGACAAATCTAGGCCAGTAGTAGTAATCTATTCATATTTTTGGCAGATATAATGAACATTTATATAATTTTATATGCATTTACACAGTAATATTTCCACATTATTTATTTGTCTTATTTGGTATTAAAATTCTCTGTTGGATATGGACTCTTGTTTCTCCACTGTGGGGGTCAGGAAGCCCAGCTCAGAGAGGTGAACTGATGTACTCAAGGATGCTTCTAGTCAGAGTGGAATGAGGCTGAGGTAGATTCTCTGGCCAGGAATCGCATAGTTTTCCTACACTACAAAGGTGGGATTCATGTCTACTATGTGTTGGCTATGTTATGGAAAGAGCCAGATGGACCTGAGTTTGAATCCTGATTCTGCCTTTCATTATCTGTGTATTTTCAGGAAAGTCACTCTAGTCTCTCTAAGCTTCAGATTCCTTATCTGGAAAACGGGTATGGTATTATCCACTTTTTAAGGTTGTTGGGAAGATTATGGGAATGAAATTAGAAAATGTATGTCAAGCACTGGTCACTTGGAAATTCATGAAATGACAGCTAATTTCACCTTGTTTCTTAGTTAGGGAAGCCCCAACTTTAGAGTTCTTCTAGTCTGGCGTAGCCCCCAGTGCTTCACAGAAGGCTGTTCCTTAATAAATGTTAGAGGAAGAAAGGTTCTAGCTAAATAAGCTTGGGAAGGGTGGGTGAAGCAAAACGGAATGAGATTCTCTTCTGCAGGACTTAGTCAACAGGCTAACAGATAATATGACTCTTCTAGAGTGGGATTTGTAGTAGAATTTCTTAAGTTCATTTGGCCACCGAATTCTCTCCAGTGGACCATGCCATATGATAATATTCCATAGAACACACACTGGGACATGCTGATCTAATCAAGCATCTTCCTTTGATAGAGGAGGAAACTGGAGGCAAGTGTCAGCCAGAGGAGAAGGGCCAGGACCAGGCTTGCCTGACATCCTGGGTCCTCCTGAGTTGACACCACTTGGTGTCGGCACAACTCCCTTTCTCCCACTTCTCTAGTGTCTGCTGCCGTCCTAAGAGGGGTGAAGTATGGGATGGAGTCTCTGGATAGAACACAGGAAAGACAGGAACCATGGAGGATCTAGTTAGGGAACGTACAAGAAATGAAAAAAGGGAGATTCAGAACTGGATGCCAACACCAACGTCAGCAGGCCAATGAACCCCAGGTGTGGCACTTTGTTAAGACCCCGAGTCTGTGAGAGGAAGACATTGAATTGTGCACTTGAAACCCTAGTATCCCGCTAAACAGACTAAGGGAAAGTCTCCCTGTTAATATCACTAACTGTAGCCCAGTCACATAGCCATTTGCAGCCCGCCCATATTTTACTGACATGAGCAATTACATGTCCTGTAATGGCAATGAAGCAATAAAATTTATGTCTTGTCATCTTTAACAAGATTAGACATAACCCTTCTCATAAATGGAATACTGAATGGAGATTTTTAAGAACATAAGTATAGTTAAGGATCCTTGAGTTTATCCCTCATAGTTAATTAAAATCCTCCCCGAGAATCAGCAGATGATAGATAGAAGGACTTTGAACCTTTTAATTCATGGAAGGATGAACTAATGACTTTTTCCATACCTTGCTCAGCTTCAGCTGGGTGTGTGACTCACAACATTTGTACCAAAGGGATTTCAGGAGAGCGGCGAAGGGAGTGACCCCTATTCCTGCAGCAATGCACACGCTCACGGGATAATGAAACACGTCGGTCAGCGCGGCTCCGAATGGCCCATCCACTGCCAGCCTGTGATCACAGAGGGCAGGCGTGTGACATTCAGAACATTCTGCTCTTGAAAACAAAACCATCGCAAATGGGTGCTTTTTATAGGATACATTTGCAAATGTGTGCAGGGAGGTTGGCTTTGTGGTCGAGAATGCCCTACTTGGAGAGCTTGGATTGAGCAGGAGGGTATGGAGGCCTGCATCATGGGGAGACCACCTGGCAGTCCAGCCCGGGTGCCACTCATGGAAGGACAAAGCCTGACTTCCCTGGCTCGAACTCACACCTCTCCATACAGCATGCTCTTCTTACGGTTCTCAGAAGCTTGTTTTGGCTCCAAGTGTCACGAAGCCTGGTAGAAGAGACCTTTCCTTTGTTTTCTTTTTGCTGAGGAAGATCACCCTGAGCTAACATCTGGGCCAATCATCCTCTATTTTGTGTGTGGGTCACTGCCACAGCATGGCCGCCGATGCGTGGTGTAGGTCTGTGCCTGGGAACCGAACTCCAGCCACTGAAGTGGAGCACACTGAACTTAACCACTAGGCCACAGGGCCAGCCCCAGAAGAGGCCTTTTCTTTTCTTTCTTTCTTTCTTTTTTTTTCCAGCTGCCATTAGAGGAAAAAAGCAGAAGCATCAAGGTGATTTGGAAGCTTATCTGTCTTCTTGCTAATGTACTTCTCCCCTCGTTTTATTTGTTCAATCTCACGCCTTAGTATGTATAATTTTAGTCTAATAGAAGCCATTTATTTGGAAAAATATAATTTTGAAATAATTTGTCAGTTATGTGGAATTTCTAAAGCTCATTATTTTAGATTATATGGACACAAAATCTGCAATAATTATGCCAGTGGTGGCACTGATGTTTTGTCTTTGCTTAGCAGATTTTTCTTTATAAGGATAAAGCACATTCACTGAATATGTACAATTGTCTTTAACGTGGTCCTAAATGGACTGGCCCCTGGATTCTGCTCCATCTCTCATGACCAGTTCTGCATACTGGCTTTTCTTTCATTTCCTAAAATACATAGTACCGCCTTCTGTCACGGGGACTTTGCACAGGATAATCCAAGTAATCACTTGGAAAACTCTGCTCCGATTTCTCCCCTCTCCTCTTACTTGGTTAATAATTACCCTTTCATTAGGTTTTATCCCAATCATGATTTCCCTGGGGAAGATTTCTTGGATCCCTTAGACTAGGTTAAATCCCATCTTACATAATTGATAGTACCATGTACCCCTCCTCTGTAGTCCTCATCACAGTTGTAATTTTAGTTTTTTGGGTGTGTGTGTGCATGATTTGATTTGAGTCTGTCTTGATCACTAGCTGAAAGTTCTGTGGAGGGAGGAGTCATGTCTGTCGTTGCTCATCACTGCATCCCAGGACCTCGCATGCTTTCCGTCATGGAAATGTTCAATAACAATTTGTTGAATGAATGGTAAAGGGAATGTTTAAAATATTTCAGGCAGCAGAATGTATTACATAACCTCAACTATTCCAAAAGCACACATTTACATATGAACAAAGATATGCTAATTAAAAGGCTTCTAAGTTATTCATAACCATTCCCTAAGGGGTGTCTGCTGAAGGCACCCAAGGTTGGCCCATTTGGGCTTCCTATGTGTTCACGAAAGTTCAATTGGGTTTATTCTAAAATATTCCATATGCCAGACCTCCTAATAATTCAAATGAACTCTCCTCAAGTTAATCTTAATTAATAAGGCTTTATTACATATTGATATATAGAAATAGAAGAATAAAAATAAAAGATCGTTAACCAGAAAGGGTTAGTGTCTCAGCCCACTGTAGATTATTTTACAAATAATTAGATAAGGGGAATTGAGAGAGAAAAAATGAAACTGTCTATGGATTAAAACGTCTTATTGTTAATTGTTTTTATAATTAGTCATATTGGGGATTTATTTGACACCGATTTGAAAAGATAACAATTAAATCCAAAGTAAAACTGTGTCATATAATCCACAGAAATGCATAATAAACAAATTTCTGCATAATTAGAGTTGAGAATCTAAGCTGGAAGTGGCAGGAGGAAATATTTGGTCCAACTTCCCTGCTAATATAGTAATCCTTCCTCCCACATCCCTGATAGCTGATCATTTTCCCATGTTAAATTGCAAGGCACCTTATTCCATTTAGGGGCAGTTCTAAGTATTAGACTATTTTTTCTCACGTCTCACTGAAATCTGTCTTCTGACAACTCACGCCTTTTGCCTTCTTGAGAAACACACACCAGGTCTTGGCCCTTTCTTACGTCTCAGGCCTTTAAATAGTTGATCATAGCTATCAAGACAGTTCAATTGTTCTTTTTTGAGCCAAAATTTCTTCATTTCTCAAGACCTCTCACAATCCTGAATTGGCTTCCTTTGCCCAAATTCTTGATTCTCAAGTTTACTCAGCTGCTTCCTCTTTGATGTGGATACAAAGTTTAATAATGCAGTTTAGAAAACAATTCGCCTTTCCAGCATCCACATCATGCTGTTCCTTGTTGCATATAGTCAGCAGCATCCCCACCCACCTCATCAACCTCCAGTCCTCTCTCTCCCAACCCACGACCTTTATTCATTCACCTTGTTCTCCCTGTCTGATCATCACTTTCATTGTCATCTCCGTGATAGGTGCCCTTTCTTATTTTGCTAATAATAATAGCTAACTTTTTTTATTATGCATTATGCTAAGAGCTTTACAGGGATTGTCACATTTAATCCTAAACAAAACCTTAGGTACAATGATTATGATCTTCATTTTACAGATGAGGAAACTGAGGCACGGTATTACATACATTCTCCAGGATCACACACAAAGTGTGACTTTGAACCCAGGCTGTCTGACACTGGAGCCCCTGGCCCTGGACATCAGGTTAAATTGCTGAAAGCTCTACTATCAACTCTTGAGAAATTCCTCCATCTTACTACAGAAGGTAAAGTCTTTTAAAAGAGTCACATTCTCTACCTTTTTCCTGGGCTCAGAGGAAGAAATTTCCCTCTCTTTGTCTAGGTCTGCTTCTCTTCTTGGGCTCCTTCATGACAGCTTGTCTCACATTTTCCTGGGGCTGAATTAAATCCTTTCTGGATTCAAAGCAGCAAAAAAATTATGGTGCTCTCCCCAATATGTTTGACTTAATTCAAAATTAAGACAGTGTCAAGAGGTAAAATCATCCAAGGAACCCCAATCAAATTCTGATTCTTCATATGTTGTAGATTTAAACAAATTCTAGATATTCTAGGGTTTTACTTCTAATGTGTATGCCTACACATACAGAGGGGCAGAGAGCAAACAAATTTAATAAAGGCAGGGAAGCTACACTATTTACAACTACTCATTTCTATTCATTCAATAAATATTTATTGAGTGCCAACTAAGAGTTAGGGCTTGTTTTAGGCACTGGGGACAACAAAGTGAACCCAAGTCCCATTTCTCATGGAACTTCCATTCAGTGTGGAGAGATAGATGGTAAATGAATAAACAGGCAGATATTTAGTGTGTCCGGTTGTGATAAGTACTATGGAGAAGAACAAAGCAGAGCAAGGGGCATGGGGAATACCGAGTGTCAATTGGGGGTTGTTGTTTCACATAAAGTAGGAGGGAAAGGCCTCGCTAGAAGGAGATGTTTGGGTAGAGACCTGAGGGAGGTAAGGAGCAGCCAAGAAGAGATCTGGGGAAGAGTGTTCGATGTGGAAGGAACAGTACTGATAAAGGTGCTGAGGAAAGTGTGCTTGGTGTGGAAGAAAAACAAAAAACTCCTAGAAGAAAATAACAGACAGTACGCTCATCGACATTGGTCTTAACACCATCTTTTCGAATACCACGTCTACTCGGGCAAGGGAAACAAATATAAAAATAAGCAAATGGGGCTACATCAGACTAAAGAGCTTCTCCAAGGCAAAGGAAACCATGAACAAAACAAAAAGACAACCCACCAACTGGGAGAAAATATTTGCAAATCATATATAAGGCAAGGGGTTGATCTCCAAAGTATATAAAGAACTCACACAACTCAACAACAAAAAAACAAACTGATCAAAAAACGGGAAGAGGATATGAACAGACATTTTTCCAATGAAGATATACAGATGGCCCACAGTCACATGAAAAGATGTTCAATATCACTAATTATTAGTGAAATAAAAACTACAATGAGATAACACCTCACACCTGTTAGAATGGCTATAATCACCAAGACTAAAAACAACAAATGTTGGAGAGGATGTGGAGAAAAGGGAACATTCATACACTGCTGGTGGGAATGCAAACTGGTGCAGCCACTATGGAAAACAGTATGGAGATTTCTCAAAAAATAAAAAATAGAAATACCTTACGATCCAGCTATCCCACTACTGGGTATTTATCAAAAGAACTTGAAATCAACAATTCAGAGAGACGTATGCACCCCTATGTTCAATGCAGCATATTCACTATAGCCAAGAAGTGGAAGCAACCCAAGTGCCCATCAACTGATGGTTGGATAAAGATGTCGTATATATATACAATGGAATACTACTTAGCCATAAGAAAGACAAAATCATCCCATTTGCAACAACATGGATGGACCTGGAGGGTATTATGTTAAGCGAAATAAGCCAGAGAGAGACAGACAAACACCGCATGATTTCACTCATGTGTGGAAGATAAACAAACACATGGATAAGGAGAACACATTAGTGGTTACTAGAAGGGAAAGGGGTTGGGGGTGGGCAAAAGGGATAAAGGGGCACATATATATGGTGATGGATAAAAATTAGACTACTGGTGGTGAGCACGATGCAGTCTATACAGAAACTGATAAATAATATTGTACACCTGAAATTACACAATGTTATAAACCTTTATGACTTCAATAAAATAACTGAAAAAAATAAAAAAAAAAAGGCTGGAAGAATGGCTGAGTGCAACAAGGGAGCAGGAGGTGGAGCATAGGAGCCCAGGGAGGCCTTGGGGGTCCATACTGTGTCAGACCTTGAGCTGACAACACACTCCACAGACAGAAAGCTTATCGACTACTGAGAAACAAGTACCAAGTTCTTGGGGGATTGGCTGAAATACTAGCCGGTTTGTGAAGAGGAGGGTTGGTTGATAGACTGGATGACTGCAAACACCCAGAGCAGAGACCAGGCTAGCAAATAGGATGAAGGCATCCATTTTGGCAACACCAAAGGGAGGGCAGGGACTGGTGTGTGTGTGTGTATCTACTTTTATTCCTGATTTTAAGCATTGGCAGTGCATTCTGAACCTTAGAATTCTGTGTCATTGCTTTCCTTCCATGATAAAAAAGAAAATGTCTTAATGGAATAGTCAAGCATTGTCATCTGACTTGGGGCTCTGGTCTGAGCAGATGATATTTCTACTTGGTTTGTTATCACACCACTGTTTAATTCCAATGTTTGAAACGAAGGCATATGACTCTTCCTACCCACTGAACACAACCAAGCTCAGTGCTCCATACAGCTCAGTCTTCCATGGGAAGGAGGAAAGAGGGACAATAATCTGATTAGAATCTGTGCCTCACATTTATTCTGGTGTCTATTTTGCCACCTGTAAATATTTGTTAAAATAAATGAAATAAAGCATCCATATTGGGTCCAGGTATTCATTCATCCTTCATTAAATATTTATTCTGTACTCACTATGTGTCAAACACTGTTCTAGGTACTGGACACACAGAGGAGGCCAGACAATGGCCTGCCCTCAGGAAGTTCCATTCTAAGTGTGTCTTCTTGGTGTTCACACCCAATTTCTTATGGCAGTGGACAATGCTCAGTAAGTCTTGATACCCTCCAAGGAAGGCAGATGGAAGACTCTCTTGATGCTACATTTGAAATATCAAATTCTTTCAAAATATTTTTCTAAACTTGTTTTTGTGTGTGTCCCTGTTTTTCTGGGGCCCTGAACATAGGCTTTGCATGCTTATTGGGTAATCCTCCAGTCAGAGTGGGACTCGACTTTAAGCCGTTGTTGAGGAGGTAAGGAGGTAATTTACACTGGGATTTCGGTCACGTGCCCAGGCATTTCTGAATAGGATGCTGTTGTGGGTTGAACTGTGTTCCCAGTTGGTAGGTTGAAGTCCTCACCACCAAAACCTTAGAATGTAATCTTATTTGGAAGTGAGGTTGTTGCAGATGTAATTAATCAAGTTAAGATGAGGTCATATAGGAGGAGGGTGGGCCCTTAATCCAATACGACAAGCGTCTTTTTAAGAAGAGGCCACAGAAACACAGAGACACTGATACAAGAGGGGAGAACAGCACGTGACAACAGAGGCAGAATTGCTGCAGCTGTGAGCCAGGGAATGCCAAGCATTGCTAGAAAACAACCAAAGGCTAGGAAAAGGCAGGGAAGGAGTCTTTCCTACAGGTTTCAGAGGGAGCATGGCCCTGCCGACACCTAGATTTTGGACCTGTAGTCTCCAGAACTGTGAGAGAACTTTCTGTGGTTTTAAGCCCTCCAGTTGGTGGTACTTTGTTATGACATCCCTAGCAAACTAGTTCAAATGGCATCAGTGTGCTTCTATCCTTCTCAGATCCACCCTTTGCGCATCTCTCTTGTAGCAAAATTAAATCATTTGCTTGCATGTCGACGTTGATTCCGTGAGACCTCTTGAAGTCCTAGAGAATGGAGGTAACATTTTGCGTCTCTGTATTTCTGACACACAGTGGAGACTGATTAATATCTGTTGCACACACACCTGCAGGACTGACCGAATGAATGACACCACTAACTTTCTTGACTCTCAAATCATTTTGTCGTTTTGTGAGCTTCAGTCTGTAATTGTCGGGCTCTTTCTCCAGTGTATGGGACCTGTCAGATTAACTCTGACTCTGAAGTATCCTTCTTATGAAGACCAAACTTCACAAAATTTACAAATATAATTTAAAGACATCGCACTGTGACAAAAATTCACAGGGCTGTCTTACTCATCGTGGGCTGCATGCAGTTCGTCAAGTGATGTTTTGGAGTTGGGAAAACAAAATGCTCCTTCTCCCTGGATCATTGCCTGCCTTTGTTGAACATTTGTTTTTTTAAAGAAATGTACTGCTTCTACTGGAAATCTACTAAATTATACTTTTGATATAGATTCTCAAATTTGAAAAATGGACTCAAACTTAGCATCTAAAATAAAGATAGATGACTTTGGTAGTATGTAGGTACACTAAAAGACCTTACTTTTGTAATATTCTAACTTATGCAGAAAAAAGAAATGGGGTCCAACCTTGGCAGTCTCCAGGGCTCCTTGAAGGCCTGTCCCTCTGCCTCAAAGGCCTTACATAAAGCTTCTGTCCAGTCCCCCGCTGCCCGGATGTGCACACTAAAGAAGTCTTCCTGAGGAGCGGAGGTGAGGGTGAATGGGTGCCATTCCAGCAAGGATATGGACGGGCACTGTATCAAGATGTACTGCCCTGGCGCCATTTTAAAGTTACGCTTTTTCATGTGAAGTTCTAGAACTCCAGAAGGATGGCTGACCACCTAAATCAGAACAAGAGAGTTGTTAGTCTCTTTACTCAGATTAAATAATAGGAAAATGGCCTTCATTCCATCAAAGGTTTTAAAATCAGCTTTTGTAAGGTGTAATTTACACATACCATTTGCTATGAGCTTCCAAGGATCTTTGCCATCACTTTCATGTCGGGTTGGCCACTCCAGCAAGAAAGAAGTTTATCTCCTTCACAGTGCTATGTCTGAAATTTGGGTGGCTATACCCAGGTGCCAAGTGATGTCCACCACATGACTTTATTTCTCAAATGGCCAATATTTTCTTAGCACAGTTAACCAGACCCAAGAAAATATAAGCTAGCATATCACACATAGCACTTATTTATGCTAAAAGTTATTAAAATAGTCACAGAATTATATCCACGTTTTAGAAAGGTACGTCCTGTCTGTTTACGATGATCTGCATCTTTTCTCAATCTCTTGTGAATTAACCCTGGAATTTCTTCATTCCAAGTGGAAAACAATCTTCAAACTCACTCTGAAGTGTTTTGTTTTGTTTTAGTCAAGTCTTGTCCAGTCTCCTGCCTAGGCTCTGAGTTTTAGATGGAGGAAGCATCATGCAAAGTCTCTTACCACTTTTGTTTTTTGTGAGGAAGATTGGCCCTGATCTAACATCTGTTACCAATCCTCCTCTTTTTGCTTGAGGAAGACTAGCTGTGAGCTAACATCTGTGGCAATCTTCCTGTATTTTGTATGTGAGTCGCCGCCACAGCATGGCTTGATGAGTGGTGTAGGTCTGCGCTTGGGATTTGAACCTGTGAACCCCAGGCTGCCGAAGCAGAGTGCACTGAACTTAACCACTATGCCATTGGGCTGGCCTGCTCTCATCACTTCTATAAAGTTTATAAGAACTTTATAACTTGTTGCTTATCAGAGAGAAAGAACTAATTTCCCTTCTCAGATTTCTATCTTGTTTTCTGAAAAATCTCTCCAGGCCCCCATATCTTCTTTCCTGACATGAGGTATAAGGGAACAATATCTAGTATCTAGATTCTGTGACAGCATTTTTCCATTCAGAAGAGAATTTCACAGCATTTTAATCATTAGTTCTATTTGTCCTCTCCCTACTGATATTCATTCTGATTCTGCTGTTAAATTGTTTCACTAGTAACAGCTCTAGTAGATTTCTAGAATTTTTATTGTCTGGCTTTTGATACGGTCTGATATCCTTTGGTGCTTACCCTAAAAACAGCAATTCAGAAACAGCTTAAAACAGAAATATGAAGCAATTTCTCTGCATCTGCGTTCATGAAGACAGTTAAAGAGATATAGTACTCTGTTAATATTATATTAGTGAACCAGTATAGGTTTGGTTAGCTGAGAATTTCTTCTAGACATTTATAAAACTGGGGAAAGAGTATTTGGTATCTTTTCAGTCTCCTAGACGTGTATTCTTGGTCTATCTGCTCCTATCTTCCCCCAGCACAAGGTAAAAATTGGAGAGCTGTGGCGGGGGGGGTGGGGGCGGGGGATGACAAGACTAGAAAATGCTACCATGGAGCACTCATTCTCTAGGGTAGAGCTCCTTGTACATCTTTCCTCTCCATTTTGAAGCCCCCAGTGCCTTGTCTTGCTCTGAACCTGAGAGTGACTGTTCCCCCATCTTTGACTCAGAAGTTCCAGTTATGAGTGTGTGCTTGAAAATCTATGTATATTATTTGTGTTTGCAATATCCATCCCTTTATGTGATGAAGGAAGTGATTATACTGTAAGTTACTATGACCAACGTAAAGCATGTTCAGTCTCCCTGTCTTTTTCCCGCTAGAAAGAAACCGAAATAAAGAGAAATACAGACGATTCTGTGCTGTACCATAGTCTTTATCAGAATTCTGTGTACCAGTCTGGAGCCCCAATCCCTGTCTTCAGTAAAATTGGTCACACTAAAAGATGCGCAGGATACAAGCAATTATTAGAACAGAAGATAAGCCTCTAAATTATAGACAGTTCTGCAATAAAAATGGCAAATTAAAAACTTGGACTAATAAAAAATTTTCATCTAGACTCAGGCTTTTATTCAGACATAAAGCTACATGCATACCTTGGTAATGACAACGTCTTGTTGGAATCGCCAGAACCTAATTATTCTTTCACATGCATACAAGACCACAGGGCCTAAAACCCATTTCCAAGCCTGCAGAGAGCAGCAGAGAGAGAGGAAAAGGAAATGAAAATAGAATCCAAATATTTTCAATTTGAACCAAATCAATATATAACATGATGGGATTTGGACATTTTCCTTTAACTTTGGGTCAATTATCAACAACAAAGATGTCTCCTTGTATTAAATACTATAACGTTGAATTATTCCTTGAAGTCTACAAGCTTATTTAAGAGATTAAACTCTTCTGTATTGGTTTTTATGCTTATTTGATCAATGATGCCTTTATGTAATTAGAAATAATTGAATTTGCAAAGAAATAAGAAAGCAGATTGATGTTTATGTTACATATGATGGGGTCATAAATGCTCCCAAACTCGGCCAAAGTCAAAGGCTTACCAAGCTACATTACTGAGCCAACAGAGGACTTGGGAAATTAAATAAAAACATTTCGAATGGTAATTTTTTGGGCCAACAATGCATCACAACTTGGGGGTCTGCCTGAAGAAATACATACACCCATCCACACACACACACACACACATGCACAGCCAACTGTGATCTGGAATAAAACGTAAGGTTGCTTTCTCAGCATTTTAAATCTGGGTTTTTAGAATCAAAACAAAAGTCTCAACAATTGTCTGGAGAATTGTGACAGTGAACATTGCCATTCTTCATAAGCTACTCCCTGTGTTAACCTTTTATGAGTATAATCTGCATTATTGATGATCACTTTACTTTTTTCCCCGAAAAGGGAAAGAATGGGAAGTTAAAATTTTTGAACACTTATACAAAACAACCCTACACGGTGTATGGCGTCCTCTTCATTTTACAGAAGATGAAACCGAGATTCAGCAAGACCGCACAAACTGCCCAGGGTCACAAAGGCAATAACATGCACAGTAAAGAGTGAACCCAGATGGGCCTGATCACCCCGCCTGTGCTGTTTCCAGGACCTCGATGCCTCCCTCGAGCATGTACCATGTAATCATTCTTCTTTCTGTCCAATCCCGATATCAGTACTGACACTTGTTTTAGAAAACATTAGAAACTCATGAATTCATTGAATTTCAGGATGTTAAGGATTTGTGGAAATTTAGTCTCGTTTTGCACTTAAAGAAGAAAAACATAATATTCTGGGAATGAGTATGAGTTGCCTGGGAGACAGAGCTATATCTCAGGGAGCTAAGACTAGAATTCAAGCCATTTCCTAATTTCCCTAAATTCCCTCCTTGGTATTCTAAATCCAGCACGACCTTATCCCTCCTGTACTATCTTAGGAGCAAGAAGGGCGTCTCATTCTTTTAAACTCAGACATTCAGTAAACCCTCAATAATGGACTCACCATCTTGGCCGCTTATCATTCTCTTACCCATTATCTTGCTCCATCTTTTCTGTGGACAGGTCACAAGCCCTACAGCATTATTTTTCCTTCTGTTATCTTTCTTGATTTTTCTGTTTCTCTTTTGTTTATTTCTGGGTCTGTTTGCATGGCACCTCTGCCCACTTACACCAACCCTCTCTGCTTTTTCCCTGGGAGCCTCTTGTTTGTCTGATAAATTTTTGATTTATTCAGGCAACACAAAGCCATCTGACCCATTTATTCTTTTCTGCCTCAGTGGGGTTCAGCAACATGTACAGAATAGCAGAGAGAATAAAACGTTTTGTCCACCTATGCTGTGGGTGTGGCGGTGATGTTGAGCAGAGAAAGGGAAAAGACAGGAAAGAGTAGACAGGAAGGATGGGGTTGGACCAAGGGAATGAATCCTCAGGTCTCTTATGCTGGAATAAACCAGTAAGTGTTTTGAGAATTGGTTTGGATATTTACAGAAATGATAACAAAAATGCAATTCTTTCTCTATGAGCTTAGAGAGATATTTGCAGATGCACTCACACAGTCTGTATGTATTTTTACAAATAATCTTCCACGCACATTTTAGAAAGTTTTAGGCATCACACACTTCATTTTGGTGGTGTCAAATTAGTCCTGGTCCCTGATTTTCCTGTGTTGATAAAATGGAATGGATTACTTTTCTTTATACAGTTAGCCAGGAAGGAGAATGTCAGCTATTCATCCCCAGCTCTCTCTCTGTTCTAGTGTGTGAAGTGCTTTAGGAGAAGAAAGCCCAGTTTAGTTACACTGATGCTCCTGGAGCTCCCGGGAGTTAGAGAGTGAGGGAGAGGTAGGTCCAGAGGTGAATACTGAAAGGTTATCCTAGCAGCGATGACCAGCACAGACGACAGCGAGTAAGGGCAAGAAGAAGGCCACGCCCCAGAGCAGGAGGGGCATATGGTGAGGTGGAACCTGGACTGGGTCTCAGAAGACCTGTCTTCTGGGCTTGGGATTACCATCCCTCAGCTTTAGGCAAATATTGGGCATTTTTATGTTCAAATTTTCTGTTTTGTAAAATGGAAGAGTTGGAGGAAATTATTATTTTGGTTCTCTACAAGCTCATAAATGTTTCAGCTTTATTCACAGAAATAAATATAATGTACATACTTGTAGATAGTAGCAGAGAGCTGACAAAATGAGGGGTAGGAGAAAGCCAAAGGTTCAGAATGAATGTTGAAGAGTGTAAAGAAGAAAGTTCATGGCCACAGAGGTAGGAGCCCTGGTTCCTCGACGTGGCTTTACTGGGAAAGGCTTTGTGACCTTTGCCTTTGTGACCATAGGAAAGAAATTAAAACTCCTTGGGCCTCAATTTATCCTTCTATTAAATAAAGGGGTAGAACTATTTAGTATCTAAGTTTCTTTAATGCTCTTTAATGCTAAGTTTCTTTAAAACACTCTGTGGATTCTTAGCTTTATTTTTTTCTTCTCCAAAATACTCAAGAAATCATGGTACAGTGAGTATTTTATGATAGAAATAAAAGTAAGTTGATTTAAAAGCTACAGTAATGAAACTTGTTTCCTCCACTTTCACTCCTGGTTTTTCATTCCTAGCAGAAAATAAGAACAAGCTGGCTTTGATTTTATTTTATGTGTGTGTTTATGAATGGCCTCTATCTCTTGACAATAAGATTTCCAGGGGCAGAAACTGTGTCTCTGAATCCTGCCCCTAGTGCAACGTCAAGTATATAATAGCCACTTGGAAAACTTTGCTGGATTGACTCTCCCTCAGTTAAAGCTTTTCCCTATACTGTGAACATCATTCTCTAGTAATTAACAAAGCATCAGCCTTATCATTACTATTTATTATTTGTTAATGTTGTAGTTAAATGAAATAAGGTGCTTCTTTGGCTAAGGAAGACCAGGAATATTTTGAGAATGGATTGCATGAGCAATTCTAGAATCTGGAGTTTTGTATGTGTCTGAGTTTGGGGTAGAAAGGGGGAGTGAGACATGTGGGGGTAAGGGGACTGCAAGGTATAATTGGTCCCTTTGATCAGTTCCATTTATATAAAGTCATGTACAAAGTATTCTCAGTCCTAACGTGGGAGTAGTGCATTAGTGAACTGGTGAATTGATAAATATTCTATTGATAGAAGCACCATGAAAATGCACTGAATTAAGAGAGGCAGAGAGGAAGAGACGGAGTCTTGCAAAGCCCGGGTACATGTGGTGCAGCGAAGCGCAGGAACGCTTCCTCGTCCTTGGGATGCCTTTTGGATTCAGTGTCTATAAGACATCAGAGAGAATATCGTACAGTTCAGCCAAGCGGTAATTGCACAGCCCACGCACGCTTTGAATCAGGATCCATTAAAAATAATGGGAAAGAGTGACAACGTGAGTTTGGGTGTGCAAGGAGGTGCAGCAGGGGAGAGTTAACAGAGGGAGGGGTCAGTTCCCCCCTTTTAATGAGAATTAATGTCAGCATACGCTGCTGGGAGCAGGCTCTGGTCTGTATTCATGAGGTGTGGGAGGGTATTGATTTTTTTATGGAGATGCTGTAGCTGAAAATTTTAGAGGCATTCGTGTTCCTCATTAATATGCAGGCTGGGTAGTGGCCACTGATAGTTGAATTTAAGACAGAGACAATCTATACTGGCCATTAAAATATCTACAGTCTAATGGGCACATCTATTCCAGCTCTCTGTTAAACTTCCTTCTAGCACTTTTCACCCTTAAAATCCAGCACTTAATTTAATATATTTGAGGATTTTAGAAAAAGCCAATCATTATAGTCCTCATATGTTGATGGTTTAATTTCCTAAATCCCCACTATTTATATACCATTATTCCATTTCTTTGTGATATATGTTTTTTGCACTTATTTCCTCCTAATTTTAATCTGCTGGCTTTATTTATTCTCTTTCATGCATCACCCAGCTGTCCCAAGGTTTGCATTGTTCTAAGACACCTGAAGAGACCAAATAGGATTATTATTTCTATTTACCCATGCCACCAGCTATAGTGAGTACACCATACCCAGGAAACCTTACTTTGGAGATCTTGTGGACATTATCATGGATTCTAATTAATTAAGTCCCTTTCTGCCTAACATTGTCATCATTTCAGTTATGGGAGCTTAAGTAGAACAGGATGTAAATACATTTAAACGCTCCAATTTTTTCGATCCGAAAAGTTGTAGAAAGAAAGAAGGTAAGCTTATAAAGAGGGTGTGATTCTCATTTGGTTGTTGCTTAACATTCGTTTGAGAAGTGATGCTATTAATTCTCAGAATGGCGGAGGCAGGTACGCAGGGGGACAGGGAGCTGGGCTTGCTAAGAGTGGAGGGATGAGGCAAACGCTTCTCTAAGTCCTCCAGAGACATTACTGTGCTTGCTGTGCTATGAATTCCCACAATATCAGACATCCATATTTAAATGTAAGTAGAACACATTTCAAGATGGACCTAGTGCTTTTGGCAGTAAACCTCTCCTAACGTTATCCATAACTCGATTTCTCCATTAATGCACTTAATAAAGAGTTGGCTCTGTCTAGTGGTGACGTGGGCTGTTCTTTTTTTGAAGCATATAAAAGCTCGAGTTATTTTAACTGTGGCGACAGCTATTTTTAAAAGCTCCTGGATTCATTCTTACCGCAGGCTCCTTGCCTGAAAATTGAGGCACCGGGCACCGGGCAGCCGTCTGCCATTCCGCATAGTGGTCTCTACAGAAGGTGATGTTGTGCAGCAAGAGACTCTCAGGGGTTTGGCCTCGAACAATCTGACTTGTCATTTAAAAAACAAAACAAAACAAAATAAACCCCCCAAATTTTAAATTGATTTTGTGCAGCATTGTGATCCCACATATTATATTCTATAGTGTGCTCTGGAATAACACTTCCACTGTCTTGAAACTTGGGCTGTCATTCATTTCCCTCAGCATCTTCAAAAAGAGGAATTTAAGAAGCTTCGAGTAACTTTGAAGATCCCAGAAAAGAAGTGCCCCTCTGTGGCATCCTGTGTTAAATTGAAAGTGTCTATATTAGAGAATTCATAATGAAGGGAAATTGTTTGAACGCATCCTTTTGTAGACTGTTGAATTTAATTAGGTTACATCTCGTCCTGATTGCTGATTCGGGCTAATTGGCTAACTTTGTACTATTTGGGTCTTTTGCAGATTTATTTAACTGCTACCCTTCTCAGTTTGTTCCTGAGCACGTAGAAGTTTTCAAGTGAAGAAGTCGGAAGTGCTCTGAATAATGGTGTTTTTTACTCCAGTGACCACTAGCAGGCTTAGTGTTTGACAGGGTCAAAATAGGGCAGTGTAAAGCATGTCCTCCGGATTGTATTGATGAATTTGAGAGCAAAAAAGGAAGTTGGCCTTTATGAATGGAGCACTGGATCAAGAGTCCTGTAATCCTGCTATATTATATTTGCCACCATGCAGTAGTGACTGACCTTTGAGAAGTTGCTTTGGTACAAGTTCCTTGGTTTACCCATTGGTGCACAGGCTGCGAAGCATAAGACATTGAGGTCATGTAATCTGTGATTTGCTCAATTCCTACATGTTTCTGAATAAACTACATTGATTTATTTTTGAGGAACATAGTACTCATTGACTGAGACTTTAGCAGTACACAGGCTCGGGTCCTGGGTAGCCTGTGGAGTAACACAGCCCCGTTTGCGTCATAGGGTGTGGGAGGAGGGAGAGCAATGCCCTTGGAAACAGGCTGACATCTTGGCCTTGGTCCCAGTCTGTTTTATGGAAGTCATCCAAACTTGATAACCTCCCTTTGGGTTAGATGAACAAATCTGTCTGTGAATCCCATGAGCAATTGATGCCCAGATGTAGGAAGGGTGAATAATAAACAGAAGCCAGAGGAAAAGAATCCGTAAATTTGAATACCTTCATTCCCAGACTCTGGGCAACATTCTTTATATTATCTAAGGAAACCTCAGAACATTTCACAAATGAGTATCTTTTTTTTTTGCAGTATCTTTTTAAAAATTAAAAATTTTTAATGTCTTCATCTATGCCATCCCATAATATGAAGATTAGTGGGCTTTAGCACATTCCAACAATCCTACCTTACTTGGCATTTTGTATAGAATTTGCAAATTACTTTTTGCTGTAAACAGTAGCTGTAGAATACTTCAAGCTGAGAAGATTAAATAAGGCCCTTATCCCCAAATAAGCCTTCAACTAAGTTAAAATGACTAAAAATTTTCATCTTATGAAACGTTATTTGGATATTAAAAAAGATCTCCAATGAAATGCTGCCCATTGAAATCCTCTTGTGCTTCTGCAATGCACCAGGGTGTGAATGCAGGGGAGGTAGGATCAGGGGAATGCATGCTTAATTTTTGTGAAGAGGACTTCTCGATCCGTGTGAATTATGAAGAGCCTCTTATATGTACTACAGGGGTTAACACCCCTGCATTGGGAGAAGAATCTGCAGAGAAAGAAAGGACTGACAGTCTTCGGGGTGGAATACTGTGCGACAACACACCATCCACCCCACCCCGCAAAATACAAAAATTCAGGGTGACAGATCACACATTCAGAAGAGCCAATTGCAGATATTTTAAGCTAAAAGAGACCAGAAAGGCTTTAGCCAGGCAGCAGCATAAAGGTGCACATTGACTGACTAGGTTTCTAGGCATTAGCAGAGGGAGTTTTTTTAGGGTAAAATACACCCCCAGGGGCAATTCTTCCCTCTACAATGTCTGTGTGTCAGACAAGCTTATGGATGGCAGGAGAGCTCTTAATCAGGCATAGGCGGTGGCAGCAGCAGAAATAGAGCCATCTAGGATTGGGTGGCTGAGATGAAAGGAGCGTCGAGAGTGAGGAGGGAGATGGGAGGAGGCAGTTGACTTGCTGAGGGAAATCCAGAAGAGCTATCATAGGGCCGTGTGGCGGACCCACGGTCACCGTGTCATGTGTGACTAGCTAGGCCATGAAGTCCCTGTGGCCACGCGCTTGCTCTTCCAGGTCTGGGCAGAAATAAAGCCCACCTCCAGTACCAGGCCCCTCTGCACTCAGCATCGGCAGTGGCGGGAGAACAAGGTGCAGGATGGGATATTCTGCTGGTGTGGGAAGCAGAGGAAGAGCTGCTGGCAAGCCATGCCGGGTTTTGTAATTTCACCAACCACATTCTTGCAGGTGTCAAGGAATGTTTAATTTGCGAAAGTGAAGACCCATTCTTCAGGGCTTGTTACGAATAGAGGTTTGGTTGCCTGAAGACTAGCATCGGAGGTCTGACTGCCATTTATTCGTCCTGGGACGCTGAGCAAATCACTTAACCCTTTGAACATCTGTTTCCTCCTTATCAGATGGGGTAACAGCACCATCTCCGTTGGACAGGACTGTTGTCAGTGTCAGATTGATCGTGCATGTGAATATGCTTTGAAAATTGTAACATGGGGAAAAAAGGCATCCATTTATAAGATAATTAACATGGGACAAACTAGTTTATAGACATCAATTGGTTAATTGGTCCAGAGCCATTTTGCTAATATTTAAAGAACTGAAAACGTTATATCTGAGGGTGCGATACTTCAGGTGCTACGCCAGCTTCCTTATGAAGAAATTAACAGTATTAGGCAGGTGTTGAATGTCAGAACAGCATTTTATGGGATGTTTGAGCCTAGTTGTCAGATGGAGAAACTGCGGGCCAGAGAATTTAAAAGGCTTCCACCTGGTCATCCTGATGACTAGTGGCAGACCCCAGGCCAGACAAGCCTTCTCACACACTGTCCCATCCCCCACACTGGGGTTCCTAGTGGTTTCCTTTCGGTCAAGCAGAAGTGAATTCTGGGTGTCAAAAATATATTTCCTGACTAATCCCACATAAATTGGATTGTGGAAGCAGGTTCTGAGTGAAACATGGATCTATGGTCATCCAGCACTCATTAAAATTCCCGCATCTTATAAACATGTCAAGACTCCCCAACAGAGTTAGCTAGGAAAATAAATATAATGCTTCACCACTCATGTCGCTTATTTTCAGTATGAGTGAAAAAGGTCCACTGTGAATTTGCCGCAGTGAATGTGTTTTTTTATACGTTCTATGTGTCCTTTAGTCCCCGTGTGTCATGTGCCTCCATCCAAAGGACTTTCTAAGATTATTTTGAGGTTCACAGAGATAAAATCTCACACACTGAGCACAGTATGGACTTACCCTGCCCCGTGGATAGCCAGACTGATAAAGAAGATGATGAAAACATGGTGTGTATACCAGAACAACTCATAGGAGACCTGTCTAATGAACTCGGTGGAAGAGGTCATGATCAAGATTAAGGCCAGAGAGATCAACAGGCCAGTAACGCCCGCGATTGTCGTTAGCAACTCAGTGGTTGTGTTCTACGAGAAACAAACACACGACATTAATATCATCACACCACTTTTCCATTTTAGGATCAATACTTGAGAGTCCAAGCAGGAAGCAATTCAAAATGTTCTAATCAGAAGCATATTGGCCTCAAAAAGTGTCCCCATACAATTCAAGAAGGCACTTCTTTGCCCTTTCCTCTCCCCCATCTGATGGCAGACAGTGCTCAAATTTCATCCAATGTCATTTCATGAATTACATTTTTTTCCATCTATATAAATCAATTTTCAAGTCCAAGTTATCACATTGAGTTGAAATTAGGACAACATGTGAAAATGCATTTTAAAGTAATACTGCAAAATAAATGCTTCAAGTTTTTAATTTTTACAGTAAAATGTGGACCCCTGTGCTTAATTGCATTTTAACATTAATAAACACTTTTTTTGAGAGGTCCCTTAGGGGCATTCCTAATAAAGCAGCTGCACAGTCTGTTCCCCTGGTAGTTACTCCTTGCTCTTGCTTTTTAATTGGAAGGACCATGACTTGCATTTCTTTCATGCCAGCTCAGGAGGCTTGGAATAAGGCTTCGTAAATCCGAGGTGATCAATAAAGATACAGCTATTCTTATCCGGTAGACACTGCCAAAAGGCCAGAATTCTGACCTGTGAGTGCAGGGGACGGTTTAGAATAAGAATCACAAAGTGCTTTGTTTTTATTGTGAGTCTCCCATATTCTTGCCAAGTCATTAGTATTCATATATTGTGTCACTATCATTGAGACGCCCATGAGCTCAATAAACTCACACTGTATCTTTTGTCAGTAAAATCTCATTAATTTGAGCTGCTTTGAATCTCAAGGTAATTGGGACAGGGACTTCTCCACTGTTTATTTTTTCTTCATAGAGCAAAGAGCGGAAATAAAATTGAAAGGGGTATGTCTGAAACATTTAAAAGATTTTTTTTTCAAGTGTACTCAGGCATTTACAAAATCCATTTACACCATATGATGTATTAATTTCAAATCATTCTTCTTTGTTTATTAAAGCAAATCCCCACTTCCCTTTTCTTGCAACACATTTATAGATTGGTTTGACTTGCAATGTGTCCTCTAACATAATCCCATTGCATCGCTTTAGAAATATTCTATAAAGTACACTTTGTGTTATTGATATTTATCATTCTCCAAATACCCCAAATTAGAGGGTTTCCTGAACTTAATTGGCACTTGCATAGTATACTGCTTCTGAAAATTTCAAATAACTATATTGGGGGTAGCTCAATCATCTTGTTAAATTGCTTTAAAAGTATTTATAATAAATACTATTTACTATATAGTCTCTTCAAAATGTTGAGATTTATTCTTGGGTGTGTGTAGCAATGAACTTTCCAGAGCCTTAGTGGGGAAAAGACTTAACCCCAGTAAATGTCCAGATAAACGGTGCGGCTCAACTGAGTGATGTCAAAGGCATTCCCACAGGCTTAGGGCATTGTAGTTTTGATTTATAACTGTGAAACTTTTGCTTCTAATTGTTGTCGGTTAAGAAAATGTAGCTTTATTTGCTCAATAGCCTAATATTGCAAACCATCTTGGGATAATTAGAGGACATAGACATGGAAGAATTTCCCCCAGAAGAGACTTTGAATTTTGCTTCTTCAAATAAGGCTGCACGGGCAAAATGGTCACTTGAAGAGATAACCCAGATGGTAATGGAGAGATTTCCATTTCTTAAGTGTGTTGTCTTATGGCTCTTCTTGAGCAATACAGACTTTTTTAGCCTGATCAACATTCTAGATGTGTAGTCCAACATGGTAGTACCTGGCCAAAGGTTTAGGTCAAACAGGAAGAAGGAGGTAGGAGGTGGATTAAGCAAGAGGAATGTCTTTATCTCTACAGGTGGATTTCTGTGGCCACATTTACGGTTTTCTTTTTGTTCCCCACATGTGCTGCTGCTCTGCACACACTGCTAATTAGCATTAATGATGTCACTAGCCATGCAGGTCTCATTATGAAATTAGCTACTTTGCCCAGTATCTGATTTGGCAAACCAGCTAGTCACATGTGTGCCAAAATACAACACAGGAGGCAAGATCCAGAAAACAATATGCAAACTGAGAATGAAGACATCCAATTTGTAATCCCTGGATTTAGATGGCACTTCACCTTCTTTATGATTCTAACATCAGCAAAAAAAAAAAAAAAAAATCAAATCATGGGCTGCTTTTAAAACTTAAAATACTAAGGTTGTAACAGATTATTGCATTTCCTGTTTAGGTGTATTATTTTTGCTATAAACTAATTAAGTGGCATCAGGTTTTCTCTCTGCCCATGACCTCTTTGCAACATTTATGGCAGAAAAAAAAGAACTTTCTTTAAAAAGGTGAAATTAATATTAGCATTTGGCAGAAACTTCTTCTCTTGAGCTCTTTTATCAAAAGCTTTGGAAACAGTGTCCGTGATAAAGGGAACAGACGAGGAAAGACTTTTTCAGATGAGAAACGGGGTAGCACGAGAGGAGAACTCACCGCGTGGAAGGTCCGGAGTGGGTTGAGGTAGCTCTCATTTGGGGCGTTGCCAAGTTTGGAAAGTGCAGCCAGAAGTCCCTCTGCTTCTGCTGACTGCCCCCAGTGGTAGCGCTCCAGGTTGCACAAATGAGCCACGATGTGGATGGCTACGGAGGAGGAGACACACGGGACACGCGCCATGTGGATTTCTTTCTTTCTAGTTTCTCAAAACCACAATGTCTATACGGTAAAGTTTCTTTACTCTGGTTTTTGTAATCTCCAAACAAGAGTGATTGATTTGTGCATCTTTTCCAATGTCTTGAATGGAGTGGATTGAACACTTCTGAAGATGTTATATGATTCACCACATTCATTTGTATTATATTAAGAAATACAATCAATCTCAATTCACTATAATTTAATTGTAAACATATGATCATTCTGGAAGTGGAATAGACATTATTATATCACCACATAATTAAGATATGTTCCATTATATGTTTTTCCCCAAGAAATCAGAAGGCGTTATGCTAGAAAACTGTACATCACACACACTGATATATATGCATGTGATATATATGATAGATATGAGGGGAGACATTGTTTTTGTTCTCTTTTAGACATATTTTCTATTCTTCCTGTATGCATTTTAGTATATATACCCCTACACATACATATATTTGCATGTGTTATTCCTAATGGATTGAAATAAGCCAGTATTTGTGGAACTAAACCTCTCTGTATATTCTTCAGAAGAAAACTCAGCTTTTGAACTCTGGTGATTGGTGATGTGTAAATTTTAAATGAAGACAACAAGCTCAGGAACACAGCATTGTCTAGCCTAAGGAGACTGTGCCCTATGCTACTCTTCCGTGTCTTGTGAAATCTGTGCGGAAGCCAGGAGTCACAACACACAGTCAAGGACGGCCTGCTGATTCTCCTGCAAACGGAACCGCTGTTGGGGAGCCGTTGATACTTGCCATTGAGATCAGATTCAAATGTGAAATGAGAATTCATTACTCAGGGTGTAGATAATCTCCCAGTTGACATGCTTTTTGGGGGGGGGGGCAGCTGCAGTGAAAAGTAGCAGAGGCCACTGCTATTATACAATCTCTACCAGTTGTGGGCGAATTCTGGGATCCTCCATGGCTGTACATTGTTGAGGTGTGAGAGAGTGAGGGAAAAAGGAACCGCAGAAACTTCTGAGAATATCGGTGTCGTTTTGGTCCCTGTGATCCTAGTGGCAGATTTATTTAGAAATGGCATCTTCTGAATAGCCTCTTCTCTCTGTCACCTGAGTTCCTCCTATCAGAGCTAGTCCCTTTTCTGTCTTGCAAAGTTCTACTCAAGCTTTAAGACCCAACTCAAAAGTTTTCTATCAAACATTCTTCAATTCCACAAGCATAAATGATACCTCGATGATCACATTTCCCAGGCATTATTGTTGTGAGTATTTATTTATACCTACATTTCCCAATGGACTTTGACTCCCAAGACTTTTTCATCTTGAAACCCAACATCTGACACGTTGCATAGCACCAGTAGGTACTTAATAAAGATTTGCTGAGTAGCGATGAGATTACAGAAAGGGAGAAAGGGTCAGGAAGTCGATCTGTAGATCCGACACTGTTGGAGTAGTGTTTTCTCTGCTGATATGTATATTTTTTGCACATTTTTCTGCAGCCTTTAAGTAGAAGTCAAGTCAAATATGCCTTTGTTTGGGGCCCATCTAAGAAGGCAAAGGGCGTGATAATGTTTCAGAGTCTATGATGTTGCCTGCTTCCTTATGGGTTCTGTGAGGCTAGCATCCAAGAGAAAATGCATTTCCTACTTATGTTGCATTTGCCAGCATACATAGCCATGTCTATGACGGGGCTGTCATGTTTAGTCTCAGCATCCACAAAGCTAGAAAAGCTTATCTAGTAGCAATCTTCCAATATGCTATAGATAAAATGGGAACTATTTGCTAAATTGAACGCAAACATTGTCCTAATTGTATTGTAAAGTACTCCTAATTGCTGTTTTCTGATAAAGTTTTGAAAAAACAGGTCCTGTGTCTCATAGCTAACATATATTGAAGACGACTACACTCCAAACACCGTTATAAATGCATTATGCATATTGTATCACTTAATCCTCAGGTATTGGTCTTATTGCCATTTCACAGGCCAGTATTCAAAAAGTTAAGGAACTTGTAGTCTGTTAATGGCAAAGGTGGGATAAATCCCTACTTGCCTGACTCCAGGGCCCCATCTTTTAACCTTTAAGTTATACTGCTTCTTTTCAATAATGAGTCATTGTTATACCTTACTTTTTACTGAAAACTTGTTTCTCCTATGGGCTTAGCTAAAACTCTGAATAGTTCACTTCATATCTTTAATCTAGAATCGAATAGCTCCTAAGACTTATGACTGAGCATAACCTCTGGAGTCCTCACTGTAGGTGGATGTAAATACTTCTTTTACATTCCATCCCTTTATCCTCACTGTTCTGCTTCTAGCTTTCTTCAGTTCTCCCTCCATGGACCAAAGCACACCAGACAGGGAGTGGAGCTATTCCCATTTTACAGACATAGATACTGAGCTTCGAACCAAATTAAGTGACATATTTACCATTACACAATTCACGTGAGACAGTCAGAAAGGGAATGCAGGATAAATTTTTTGTCTTTTATATTCTACATTCTATAACATTCTTCTCATGTGTAATGAGTTGTTGATCACAATCTATTTTCTATTAGGTTGATTTCCACATGAGAATTTGACACTGTTCAACTAAATTTAAGTACATTTATTGAATGAGCACAGATATTGAACTATTTATTTATTCTTATTGCCAGGTCTCCCATAACAGAGCTGAAGAAACGAATGAAGTAGTATAAGAAAACCCAAGATGCTTTTCAAGAGGTAGCTCCTGAGGGAATAGGGTGAAAATGATTCTTTCCAGGTTTTTTTTATGTACTTTAAAATTCATGTCTTAAAGTTTCCTTTGCTCTGGCTGTCTCCATCTTGTTTTCTTTTCACAGGTAGAAGATAAAAAGGGGAATATCTTATTTTATTTATCTCAGGAATTCTCAGAGAGAAGTGTTTGTGTAAACATTTTATTTCCTCTTAGATCTGATCCTAATTTTATTGTGATCGTGGCTTGGGACTAAAGATATCCCACCTGCCAAATACAGGCTGTTGGGACTTGAAAGATATCAGGGGAGATATTGATTTTGTTCTTTTTCAGCTATTTTATTTTCTATTTTTCCCTGTATACATTTTAACACCTTTAATATGAATAGCCATGCTATCTATGTTTACAGTCACAGTTGTTTCAAGTATGTGATAAAATAGTGATATGGTTTTATTTTTTTCTCTCTTAGTAATCAATATCATCTCATGTTATTAGATTTGATATTAGCATGTAGCAGGAAGAATACTGAAGATGATAACTCTCAGTTAAGTTCTTTCAGCCGCTGTTTTCTCATCTGTAAAATGGGTGGATTGGACTAAACCATGGGATATCTAAGCTCCCTTCCAGCTGTCTAGCTTCTGCATCTTCATCTGAAGTTAATAGGGAGCATTTATCATCTAAAAGGGATCTGTAGTCCAAAATGAAAGTAGTGCAAACACGAAATTCATGTTTTCAAAATCAATAGTGGCTTAAAGGGGTTTTTTAAGTTTTGTGGCAAATCCAATGCCATTAACTACTCAGGTGTGCTCTTCAAGGCGCCTTTTCTGCTGAGCCCTTGGAAGAGCCCAAGATGCACATTTCCAGAACTCACTCAAATGTGCTAGGCTAAAGATGCTATAACTGGGTCCTTCTACAATTTTATTTTCTCACCAAAGTCCTTTTAAAGTTGAAAGAGAGAAGCAATCTTGCAAACACTACAAATGCACATTTAATTGGTATGTGAACTTCTGAGTTCAAATAAGGAGCTTTTATTGAAGAGTGAACAAAAAAATCGTAAAGGCTACAATTAGAGCCAGTTGCCCTGAAAAATTTCCTTTCCCTTCTTTCTTTCCTTCTTTTCATTTTTTAGGAGATCAAAGGAAGCATAATTGAGGGAGAATCTTGGAAGTGTGGTCAATTCTTGCTATGTTTCTGCCTGCCTGTCAGTGATAACAGTCATTTTGGACTTAGTCACCACCTAATTAAGCAGTCTTTAGAAATAAGGACCCAGGAACAAACTCTGGCTGCAGAAGTGCAGCCCGATTATGGCTCCAAGCTTCCAAACTTGTGGTCTGATTTCTGCAGGAATACACGTTGATATGGCGCCCTGCACGTGCCACTCATTTGTAAATTGCATTGAATCGTGTTAGGTGGGACCGGGGCTAGCACCTCCTTGGAGGTACCAGTGGCTCAGGCAGAACTGGTTTAGTGGCAATTCTTTAGGGAGCAGGTCCTGCAGAGTTTGGGCGTCTGGGGCTGTCCTCTACCATGTGCCCTCCAAATCTCCTTTCCCAGTACCCTTATTCTGAGCTAGCTCCTCTCAACCTGTCCCTGCTATGTTTATTGACGTTTGTAAACTAATTTTGGCACCTCACTTGGAGTTGCACATGGGTAATTTTATACCCCTGGAACCCAGCAGGTGCAAGCTGTGGAATTTGCTGGAGAGAGCTGTCTGGGTCACTATTTACAGCCGCCTTTGAAAGAACTCAGTTCAAAGTACTACTATTCAATTGGAAGGGTCTTCAAGGTCTACTGGGGACCAGAATCCAGAAGATCCACGTTAGTAAGAACGGAGAGGGTGTGAAACTTCGATTTTTATACGAGTGGGGTTATCGGTTGCTGCAAATGATTTATTAGTGGTTGAAGAATGCTCTGGCAGTTCTTATCATCGGCAGCAAGCAGGAAGGCAAGAAGCCGAAAGAAGAAGAGTTCCTGTCACTGCATTTTCGGTGATGCCCTTGATTATAGATACCATTGTTTGCCTCTTCCCTCCTCCTCTCCAGCCTACTTCCACCGGGCTCTAATTACATCCTTTAATGATTTGACCAATTAAAGCCTGCAGTTCAACTTATAGGGGAACGGATGAGAAATTAGAGGCTGGCATGCAAACCTCGATGTGGATGCACTTCTTCCAAGGTTACACACCTCTATTAAGCCAGTCGGCTATTTGAAAAGCAGCATAATGGGCGATGCTAATAAAATAAGCACGGGGACATTTTCAGCTGCTCCCAAGTGAATACACCAGAAGGACAAAATGTGAAAAGCAAAGGTATATCTATGAAACCAGGGCTGAGCATTTTTTTTCTAAAAGAGCGGTTGCCAGCCGCATTTCTTAGTTAATATGAAACGTAATAATTGCTTTGTCAGGGTTCCAGGGAAGCAGAGAGCTGTCTTCCCACCCTCCTGCTTTTGCCCGGAATGTAACAACTGAAGCACTGTTGGTTGCCATGGCGGTGGGAGATGAGGAGCACTTTGCTCTCAAAAGCAGTCTGACCCTGCTTGGGGAGCCCCAGGAGATGTTTGGGAGCCTGGCAAAGCAGTGGGTGTTCAAGCAGAAGGGGACCAGAGAGAATACTTGATTCTCTCCAAGGATTTGTGAGGGAAAGAGGGAGAAAGAGCATTCTGCTTCCTCTTGTTGCAGCAGAATGTGAATGTATTATCTTGGATGACTGGCAGCGTTTTGAATCTCTTCATTGCCGACCCTCTAGGTTTCCTCCACCCAGAACTGCTCCCGGTTCTCTGAACGACTCTTGCACTGCCATGTCTGGTATGTTTCCCAGGAATTCCTTCAACCCCTTTTGCCTGCTGGTTGACTCCTACTCGTCCTCAGGTTTGACCAAATTTGTTGAGGACCTGTTATGCGCTAGGGGCTGGGAAAGCCAAGCTGCATAAGGCACAGTGTCAGCCCTTGAGGCGATCAGGGTCTGGGAAATGTCACTATGTGGTAGGAGGTGTGAGTGAGGCCCGCAGGTGAGATGGGCTGACAGCCCAGACCTGGTGTGTCAGGGGGAGGTAGGCCAGGCAAGGAGTCCTGGATGTAGTGACATCTCATCCAATGAAGAAGGAGAGAAGGAACATTTCAGACAAAGAGAATAACAAGGACAAAGGCATAGGCTGCTCAGGGACCCCAGTAGCTGGTTACTGCTGAGGGGAGAAGCAAGGAGGTATGGTGAGATGTGAGACTGGAGTGGTGGGCAGGGCTCAATGGGTGGAGCCTGCCCACCATGCCAAACTTGGATTTGATTCTCTTTGTGATGGCATCAAGTGAATGACTTTGTAGTCTGTAGGTTTCCAAGAGGTCCACTCCTGGCAACCAGTCTTCACATCTCATGGAGATGGAAAGATTGTATTATTGCTCTTTTAATTCCACAGAGGAAAGGGCATAAGGAATTTATCTGAGATACATGCAACCAATCTACTACTACAGGGATATGAAATAACTTGGTCATCTGATTTTAGTCAATGGCTGCTCCTACTAAATTACACTCCCTTCTGAAGACAGTACTGACCACACTGATTTCAGAAAGTTATAGCTCCTACCAGAATATTTTGCACATGGAAGACATTCAATACACATTACTGACACATTTATGCTATTGATATGTGATAGCATATAGAGAAATATACATACCCAAAGGTTTAAGGAGAAAACTATTTCATAGCACATATTTTCCTTTATTCTTTGCTTTTTTCTGTTGTGTTTTGATGGTGTGGGTTTTTTTGTCCCTTTTCTCTATAATGTCTTTATAACTTTCTCTTAGAGTCCAATTCTGCCTTGAAGCTGTTGCACAGTGGTAATATTCTTCCTGCCATTTTACTGTGTTTTATCTTCTCTTTTAGTGCAGGAATTAAAGATTCTTAAGATTTTAAAGGAAGCCTAAATAGTTCTGGAATTCTGTCCTTTCCAGGGAGCAATCTGGACACCATCCATAACACCTGGACACCATCCATGACAGACACTCAGTATTCTCAGGGACACTCATTCTGATTTTAGATAATTTTCAAGGTCTGGAAAAGACCTTGATTTCTGAGCTGAAATCTGCTTCCCTGCATCTTCATTCCTTCATGCATTCCCTCACTTATCAAAGGTTATTGGCACCTGTGTACTCAGAACCATTGTAGGCCTTGGAACACAAAGATGAATTAGCCTTGGTCTTTGCCCTCCATCCCTTAGCTGGTTTTCTAGGACATGATGTCTTTTTACCCTTGTTTTTTAACAAACTACAAAGACCTTTTGCAAACATTTCCCGCGTTGGTTTAATCTGGCGTTGAAGACAATCGATGGGGAAATCTCCCCACATGTATCACCGCACACCCAAAGTTGTGTTAATTGGCACTCGGGCACCGTCTGTCATGTCTTGTTGCTTAATTAAATCCACATTTGTTTTGAGTGTTCTTTTCACTCTGCTCTTTTTTTATGCATGAGAGGATAAAAACAAATGAGGAAAACATTTTATAGTTAAATTAGTTTGAAGGAAACAGCCTTGAATCATAACTCTTTATCGTTCATATAGCCTTTGATTTCAATGTATTTGTTGTCCAACAAAACCACAAGCTAGTTGGATATTGCCCTTCTTGTCTTTTTCACCAGAGTTTAACCTTGGCCCTGGATGCTAATTTCTAGTGCCTTTCTCTTGAATTCTCCTGTTTTCTAATTCAAGAAATGACAATAACACTTTATATGCCTATAAAGCTTCATATCTTTTCAAGATCCTTTTATATCCACTAGCTCAATACTCTTCAGAACCTTGTTCACATGATCTTGCTTTTCCTTCTTCTTTTTACTGCCCATTATACCATTTGATAGTCATTTTCCTATGACTGTGAATGAGATTTTGAATACAGGCCGGTTTTATTTTGATGTGAATTATATTGCATAACACAGCGTTTGCTTTTCAAGTAGGTATTTTTCATTGTATTATCAACAAGCTTAATTATTCACAAATGAAAGTGAAGTTTCATAAACTTTTCCTTGACAAATTGAAAGCTTGGTAGGGAAAACTGCATGAGTATAAATTGGAAATTTAAAAATCCATTTCTATAAGGTTTATGTGGTCAGTCGGAAGGCCAAGATTTCTTTAACCTAAGAGCGAAACTTTGGTGGTGGGGGGGAGTAAGCAAAACTATAAAGTTAAATGTTAGGTATTGTAAAATCCATCAGGCAATTAATAATAAGCACTTACTTGCATTAACGGCTATTCCATAGGCGACCAGTTTGTGGAATTTGAGGTTTTTGTCTAATTGCCTCCTCCATGGTCCTCTGCAGCACTAGAGTAACAAAAATAAGTCTTGTTTAGTGAAAAACGATAGTGATGACAGTGTCATGAGAGTCAAAAGAGCGGCACTCAGATTCTGCATCTAAATTACTGAAGGGGGCTACGTGACACAAAAATGAGTGACCGTCAACTAGTCAAACAGGCAAAACCAAATGATTATTACCGGCTTTGCTGAAATTTCAACTCAGTAAAAGAGATTGCGTTAGTAGTTCCCTGGCTATAAGTCAAAATTCTAGAATAAACCTGCTCACACCCATGCCTCAGCTGATTTGGAAAATGAAGATGTTAGCCATCATCCTCACTGATGCGGTTTAAGTAGTCTATAAATGATTCCTTATTACAAGAGAAAGCACTATTTTCATCTACATCTAAATATTCATAAAATTATGATGATGATTATATAATAGATTATTTCAGCTACTAAGGGTTAATGAAGTTCTCATTTTTCTGTACAATGCATTATTTCATTTAGCAGGAAACACAGGGAAATACCCAGCACAGTGAAATCCATATAGTCAGGAAATATCCCATTATGTTTGGTAGGGGTTAAAATCTACATGCTAAATTCTGCATGCTGTCATTGTGCTTTCCGGGGCTGAGAACTCAGAGAGTATTTCCTCAGTGGCATTTGGCTCATTTGTTTATTTGCCTCTTTTCAATCAGAAATGGTAATAGTTCAAGCTGTTATAATACTTCCATCTTTGTGAGTCAGGTCAATTTTATTAGCCCTACTTTCCAGATGGAGTAAATGCATCAGGGAAAGGTTGAGTAATGAGTCCACTGTCAGGTAGGGGGTCAATGGCAAAAGCAAAAGTCATATCAGATGTACCGATTTCTGATTTTCAGTGTTAGCCATTGTGTTCTCTCTTACAAAGAAACAAACCTCAATCTAAACAGTATTATTGGGAATTTCATAGTAAAGTACATCTTTGTTTTCCAGGGCACTTATATTAGTAAGTCATAACAACTGAAATTATTTCAAATATTGTAGTACTTACGATACTTGTCCCTCTGATGAATGAAATAAGATTTCGGCTGACGGGTAGTAGAATTAGCATGCAGTTAAAGTTCAAGCACATGGCAGAAGCTCGTGCCCAAGCCAGTGTTGACTGTCCGTATGGAAAGATACAAGAAAGAGATACAGGGACAATAAGGAAGCTGGGGAAAATAGAATGCATTTTGTTTTCTGAAATGATAATGTGTAGTCACCAACTCTACTTACACCCAGAATAACTCGTGTGTAAAGGAAAGATTCTTCCTCTTCATACCAACAGAAGGTGTCAATAAACAGATATAAATTCACTCCCAGCCAGGAGAGCTAGAGCAGAATGAAAAGAGAACCAGTCAATACTATCTTCAACCTTTGATTTCTATTCAAAATCACTTGCGGTTCTTCTTTCAAAGTGAAATGAAGAGCTTCTCAATTTTAATCAGAATTATTCCATATACTTATTTCTCATAGATTGGTTTTTAACAGTGATTATAATGGTAAAGAATTGTTAACTTTATAAAAACATTTTAAACATATGTGGGTATACTTTAAGGAATTTAGTGGAGTACAAAATCTTCCTAATCAATATTACTATCATGTTTTAAGTCAATGATGTCAAGAAGAAGGAGGAAATCTTTAAAAACAACTCAGAAAGTGCCCTAGAAAAATTCCAATTTCAGAGTCTAATTTGAAGACATTTGATTTAGAGAAACGTTCATACGTTATGCAAAAACAAACCACTTGACTTGAAAAATAATTAAAAATGAACTCAATCGGAAAAGAACTTTGCATCAGTTGTAAGGGTAAATTAAATATGTCTACTGAATGTTTTCTAACAAGTTTCAGTCTTTCAACCAGTGTAATACTTCAAGCTACTTAGCATGCATGTAAAAATCAAAGACTATTCAATATATATATTTAAAGTTGAATAACGAAAATGATACTTACTACTAATATGACGGAGAGATTCTCATTCAAAATCCAGCACCTCATTATGAGAGGTTTGTTCTTTGGCTGCTGTCAAATTGTTTCTTTCATTCACCTGAGACTGGGTGTTGTGTTCTGAGTAAGGACTTCCCTGCTAAATTATTTTGTCTTCGGAAGCACCTACTGGGAGCAGCTCTCGAGGAATTTCTAATTAAGGTCGTCTTGCCAACGGCACACCATCAAGCTGACATGCCTCATGACCTGAGTGAATACAGGGCAAATCTCTGTCTAATGATTCCTTTCTTCAAAGATTTCCTAAGAAAAGAAAGCTCGTTTTATTAAATTATCCTCATGTACTTTACACTCCATTCATTTTCTACATGATTGCAGTCAAGATGATAATAAGTCTTTATGTAAATTTGAGAAATAACCTAACTGCTGAAGGTTGGATACAGCAAAACACTTCTCTTGAGCTTTCTCTACTTTATTTTCTCTTTTTTACTTCCTTCCCTTCTCTTTTAAAAAAGCTCTTTTTAAAGATATAGAATGGTGGGTAAATAAATACGAATGAAACAATCTTTCAGGAGGTATCAAAGAGAAAAGAAAAAGATCTTAAAGAAAAATCACATACAGGAGAACTGTCATAAATCTAAAAGTGTGACTATAAAGAATGAAGTAGATTATTTTTGTGGGACTCATGAAATAAATACGATTTTTTTCCTAATCCCACTAGATGCACCCATGAGGTAAATGAGAATATCCTTTTATCCTTAGTGATCCCAGGAGTGGCTGTATGTGAGCCTGGCCATCCTCTCATTTTGTGTAAGTCATAATTGTTAAGTACAATGACTATGGCTACTTTGGTAGGCAAAGTTGTCCCAGTTGAAGCAATTTTCTGGCTAGTCCTGACCCAAGAATTTCATTTCAAATTTTCAGTCAATTAAGATGAAAATAGAAGGAGATCTGAATCATTTGAATAATTGCCTAAGCTTTCCGTGTCTTTGTATGGCAAACCTATTTAGCTGTCCTAAAAGAATTTAAAGATTTTAAAAACGTGGTAAGAAAAATAATTCGGTATTCATTGACCTACATAATGACAATAATCCTAAATAAATAATGCAGGCTCTAGGTTAAGAGCTTTTCGAGTATTGTCCAATTAAATCATATGTTGACTTTATGAGGTTGGTATTATAAGCCCAGTGAACTAGCTTGCAGTAGGAGCATCAGGGACTTGAATCCAGTTCTCTCTGGCCTGAGCATCTTCATTTTTAACCACTACCTTATACTGTGTCTTTTATGAAATACTAATATATGGATTTGTGCATCAAACGTACTTAATATACAGATATCAATTCATTCCTATAAATTGGACACATTTAAGTTATAGGAATTAATTTATTAATGACAAATAAATATATTTTTATTTGTGGTTAAGTAGGTTATCTATTTCTACATGATTGTAATGAATTATGGAAAAATGAATAAATACGTTACCCTATTGTATTAATTATGTTTTTAAGTTTCTATACAAAAAGATGTCTTTGACATCTGGGGCCTTGCAGACACAGGAGAGGGACCGTCCCTCTCAGGGTTAGCTAGTTCCTAGTGATAGCAAACAACTTGTGTGAGAATATGCCTTTGATATGCAAACAAACCAATCCAGAGCCCACACCCACACCCACACCCACCTCCTGTGTCAAACTCGCACACATGAATCCAATATTTTCTTTGCCCTAAGTCACCCCAGGGCCAGGTACTGGACAACTAGGGACCACCCCTTCAGCCCAGAGCCTGTTGAAATTATTCAAACTATCCAATCTAAGCTTGCTCAGCTTTCCTACCCTGTCTTGCCCATTCTTTCCACAAAAACCACAATAAAGGCTCTGACCCATGTTCTCCCCCTTGCTCCCTCAGCCTCCTGACTGACCCTGGTGCTTCCCTATGTGGCCCTGCGTGGTATGGCATGCACCCTCTTTTGGGAACTATAGGTAATCATCTCTTCTTTCAAGGCAGATGTCTCAATGTCTGTCATCTTACCGTACCTGATTGAAACAAATCCCAGGTACATTTTAAACACCTATATTTCTAAACATCTTGAACTTTGGTGTCACAGTTTAAGCATTTTGAAGAATGGGTGAGGTTTCTACTTCTCATCCAGCCCTGACTGTGTTACGTCTTTTGAGCCTCAGTTTCCACATTTGTTTAGTGGGGCTAATTATAATATCTACCTCATAAGCAAATCCTGTTCCTCCCTCACCTCTAGTTCCCCTCACACACACACACCCACACACTCACACTTGCACACGATGATGCCTCTTTGGTAGAAGTCTTAGATTTGCCAATAAAAATTTAGCAAGTTTGCTTCTCTTTAGAAAAAGACATCATTTTTAAGAAATTTTCCACTCTAGAAATATATAAAAGTACAGGTATTTTGGCAACATTAACCTGAGGTAAGAGTGCAGTTAGTGAAATATCTTTAGTAGCTTCTTTAACAGTGAGCAATATAAAGATGTAAAGTCTTCATATTCATTTCTTTAGGCCAATAATCTTCCATGATGAAATGATCTGTTATTTCTGAAGTGTATAGGATTTACATATCTTAGAGGCTTTATTCAGTTGGGTTATAAAAATTAATTCAGAGAGAATACGTCTAGAATTTTATACCATCTTGTCTATTTTAGATTCAATGAGTGTGAGGAAGAGTTGGAATTTTCTAGCCTTCTGTACTCTTCACGCAGTGTTACAAATGAGATGCATATATTGCTGAATAATAATGTGCGGTCACATTTTTTTTCTTAATTGCTTAGAATATTTCTAGTGCTACAGCAAACATAAAATGTAAAGGTTTAGGTTTAAAAACACATCTTTGCATGCTCCATTCATATTTCTAAAATGTGATGTGTTTATTCTTTAGAGTATATAAAGATACATTGTGTTAAAGTGCAGCTATTATTCATCTATAGCATACAAAAATGGCTCATGGTTATATTATGAAAGTATAACTCATGACTTGACCTCTGCATTTCTCTTCATAGATTTTATTTTTGTAGAACTTGCCATGATATTTAGTTTACTCATATAAAAAAATATGTGAACTTCAAATTATATTTAAATTCATTCCGAGCTCAACAGTTTTGTGCAATTGATGGACAGACCTTTTCTTCTCAACTTTTCTAGTTTCACATTTAAGAATAATCTGATGACACCACTGGCTGATTTACAATACTGGAATCAGACTTCATAAGACTCAAGATATTATATCTTGTATCACACACCCAAGTCCAACTCAGTTCAGCCTCTGGGCTCCTTCACGGCAACTTTCAGTTTTGATAAATAAGGCATTGTGGTTGCTTTCATTATTTTTTAATTTACCTGGTGAAAGTTCTGGAATACCTGTCATGCCTCAAATGTCTGCCTCAGTTTTTGCTTCAGTGAAGGAATCTGTACAGATCACAATTTAAATCAAGACTATCTGCATCATTCCCCAACAATTGGGGCCAAGTGAATGGAGTTCCATCTAAGGAGAGAGGAATTGTACAAAATTTACTAAAATGGAAGAAATGCTCAGAATTTGATCTATTCCCATCTGATTGTTTTCATTGCTGATAAGTCGTGCCCATTTCATTTCTCAGAACAAAGAAAGTGAAATTTGCAATGCTTGTTTCCAAGGCGTACAGTCTTTCTAATTAAATAGATACACTCATTGGCTCTTCCAGCCCACTGCAAAAGATGATGTGGGTTTTTTTCCCTTGTAAAGATGGCCAATAACAAACTTTCTATAACGGAGAAGGTAGGAGGGAAACAGAGCAAGTATGTTTACAAAGGCAAGTTAATTGCTTGTATACATGAAAAACTCTACACTGCCACACCCACATTCCTGAACCAGATTTGCTCTATTATATTTCCAGTTCTTTTTAGTTTCTTAGCTGAACAGTTGACCCAACAAAGAAACGCTTTGATCCTCAAGGGCAAGACTGATCATCTAGTAGCTTTTGCTGCTGCATACTAAAATCTAAGTTCCCTGTAGATATAGCAAAGTTCATACAATATAAAAATAGCATTGCCAAGTTTTCCTCTTCTGAGCATTAAACATGTTTTTGCCTTTTCCTAGAAGCAGTTATAAACATCTAAGCATTAAAGTAAAAAGAGATGACAAAAAATAAAGAAAAAATATGAACACACATCATGTCAAATCCTTACATGGTTATTTTAAGGAGCATTTGTTGTGATAATCATGTAATTATATTAGATAAATCGTATGTTGGATAAATCCCACATTGTAAAGGAAAAGCAGAATAAAAGAAAAAAGTTAAGAAAGTTTATGCCTTAAAATATATCTGACTTTAAAACAAAATTTAATTAAATATATCACCAATACCCTACTTTTTGCTGAATTAAATGTATTGTATAAGGAAACATTGTGCTCTCAATATTTTAGAATGGATTGTATCACAGACTTAGCATCTGGTTCAAGCTTTTTCCCACCTATGGTATAATTCTTTCATTGATCCAACTTTCATAATTTCAAATGAATATTTACTGAGACCACTGCATGCATCACAAGAGGCTAGGCACAGCGGGTATTAGAGGTCTGGATTCCATTATTTAGAAGCTTACAAGGTAGCAGGGAAGGCAGGGACATGTGCAACAACTAAAGAATTCTTTAAATGTGAGTGCATCCTGGAGAGGCAGAGATTGTCCACCTGGGGGCTGAAGCACAAAGAGATCCAGGTGAGGGATTTGCTTCAGGGAGAATTCCTCAGAGGAGGTGGATCGAGCTGGACTTTGTCAAAAAGTATATAGTGTGAAGGAGAGAAGGAGGAAAAGAAGTTTGAATTTCTGTGGCTCTCAAAGGGTCACTTTCATAAGCTCCAAAAACATCAAATAGCAAGCAAAAAAATTCTCCCGCCTCCAATTCTCTCCGGTGGGCGCTTCTGGTCTGGTGTGCTAAGCCCAGCTGCAGAGCCCAGCTCCGCTTTGCTCGGTTACCTTCTCCTGCCTTCATTGTCCTCACTGCTCACATGTGTTTGCAATGCATTTCTTCTTTACATTCATCAAGTCCCCTAAAACCCTTCTCAAAGTCATTTGGAGAGCTGCTTCTTGCAGGGAGCTGATGCTGCTTCATCTGAGGATATAGTTTAAAAGAGAGCAGAGTAACTAACTCATCATTTCTTACCCCAAACTAAGCAGCACAGTTCAAAGTCTCCTGTATTGTCAGTTTTAACTTTTTGGTTTAGGAATCTGGTGAAAGCCTGAATCATCACGCTTTTTACATGTTTTATATTGTGTCCAGCCCATATTGGAACTTACTGTATGTTAGATGATAAATACAGAACCACATTCATGTCTCCGCTTCTCAACACATAATTCTAGATAAATCCCTACACAGATACAGTGGCAGGATTTTCAAGCAGTCAGTGTTTTTCCTCAAAGTTTAGAAGTGAGAGGGAAGTTTTCCTGTCTAGGCAGTGAATCACTTAACTTCTGAGTTCAGGAAAATTTAAAGTTGAAGAAGGCTAGTCTAGAAATCCCTTTTTTGCATATCCAAGCTGTTCATCTCTCAAAAGTCAAAGTGGATGCCAGAATTCCATAGATTTCATTTTTCAAGATGAACATTCATATTTGAACATATTTCAAGCCAGATGGTTTACAGTTCATGTATTTGTTGCCGTTTTCCTGCCACAACAACTAAATATTGAAGACACATATTTGTGACGAGGAGAGCACTTCCAAGCGATCTTCTGCTGCTCTTTCACACTGCTCACTCCCGAATCCCCTGTGAGCTGCAGGGAAGGTTCTGAGAATCAAACAATGAATTACATCCATTTGATTTAACAGACAGGGGAGGGGGGAGATAACATAAAACAAGCTTCCTATGATAAATATTTCTTCCAACAGCCATGAATTTTCTGGGAGCAAATAAGAAAGCAAATGAACATGTATTGAAATATTCTGTTTTCAAGATCCATTTAGAGTAGCTGGAAAGTTTACTTCTAAGGTAGTTTGCCAAACTGTGGGACTGTTTGATCAGAGTTTAGAAAAGGGCAGGAAGACCAAACAAAGGTTTAGTATTTTTCAAAATAAAACCATCAGATATGAAAATATCAGCTGGAGAAAGCATTGCACACTCATCCTGAAGGATGCCAATGTCTCTCAACAGGTTGGGTGGTACCTCTCTTCCGGGATGAAATGATTTGCTGTTCGTTTATCATCTCATGTGCAGTTTGTTATTGCTCTGCTCAACTATCACCATTTGCATTATTACAACTTTGAAGATTCATTTTGTTGATAAAGTGCCATTAAGGAAGCTGAACCAAAACAATACAAAATTTTAGAAAATGGAAAATAGAAGAAAGAATTGTAAGAGCAGTAAGGAGGTCTGTTGGCTTGGTACTGTAACAAGGTTTCTATGAATATTCAATAAGCACTAAGCAAGAAACTGGCAAAATAGGACAAACCTCAGTCCACAGTCATCATCATAACCATCGTCCAATAACACAGGACGCGCACACACAAAAAGATTTTTTTAGAGATCGTTTGCTGGGCCTCATACTTTGAATCAAAATTGCCGAGAATTATAATACTCAAGAACTGAGGGAAACCTTCGGGATCATTTAGAGTGATATTCTCATTTTACAATGGAAAGAGGTGGGAGGTTAGGAACTAGGTTGAAGTCATACTGCTGGTTAGTGGAGAAATAAGACTAGAGCCCAGGTATTCAAATCCACTGGCTATTCCTTACATAACTCACTAAACCTCTGTTTGCATCTTTGCAGTCTGTGGTGCAGAGAAGAAAGAATTAGTGAAAAGCATCTCTTAAGAGCTCACTCCAGGAGCCTGGGTCCTAGACGATGGGGCCTGGAAGTGCTAATTTACGGAGGGTGTAATCACTCTCCAGAAGCCTGGAGAATGGATATTTCTGGAGGGCCTTCCAGTGCCGGGCATTTAATAAGCTATGATACTTAATCCTCACAGACCTATGAGGAAAGCATGACAAGATATGTTTTATAGTTGAGGAGGATGTGGACAGGCAAAGAGACTCAGCAACTATCCTAAGATCTCCCGGTTGTAAGTATCATGGCTGAGCTGCAAGCCCATTGTGCCCAACCCCCAGTCCTGTGGTCTGCCTGTCTGACCACTTTGCTTTTAAGACAGATGCACAGATGCATTTGCCAAACCACCGATGACAACTCCGTATGTGAATGAATGCTTCTGTTTTGATTGGCACCCAGAGCTAGAGGCATTTTATGATGGCCTGGCTGATTAACTTGAACCAATAAAGAAAAAACGTTATTCAGAATGACTGGACTCATTAAGCTGTTTCTGTCACATGTAAAGATAGGATCCATCATCTATTGCTACTCTGCCCTCCCTCACTGACAACATAGCTCCTGAGAGAGTGTAGAATTAATGTCAAAGTTTAAAAGTTTATACTTGAAACATAAATTTTCCCAATGGGAGAATAAAATTCAATAGGACAATTGTCTTGAAGCAATGTCTTGTGACTGGTAGATAATTTAAACCAAAATTTGTTTTTCCCATTGCCATATTTTTAGCAGTTCTTTTGGCCAAGAGAAGGAAAAAAAATAATTGCTCAGAATCCGTCTCAGAGTGCTTTTAGAAGATGGATCTTCAATGAGAACAACGAACTCCTGTACAGAACTCCCACGGAAATCCTGTAAGTATGTTGAAAATCAGTAGATTGCTCTGTTTGTTGCTTTTAATGCCTGGTTCTACGCCTACAACACTCTACATGTGGCCTTAACCCTCCCAGCTAATTTAAGTGTTAGTTGAAGCTGTAAATGCTCCAATAGCTACAATCTCCACCTGTAGCTCTTCCATTTTTCAGTTCAAAGTCCCTTCCAGGAGGTGGGGCCAATGGATCCAAAATCCTGGCTGCACATCATTTGACTGATTGATACTGGTTGTGAATAAACTTATCTCTCCTTTGCACTTTATCCTTTTTATGAATAACTTCAATTTCCCCCTCCTCATGTCATTCTGTGTTAATGGTACAAACCCCTTTCAGATACCTTTCCGCACATTTCCATAGGTAAAGCTAGCTTAGTCATATGCTATTTCACCTATAATTAATATTTACTTAATTTGCAAGGGCTTTTCTTGGTATGATATTATCCACATAAGAAGGAGGATTTGTTGTTTAGGTGATCAAGACGGTGCAATGTGCAATTTGGCTTTTTCTCAAAACCACTTGATCAAACTCCAACTTTGTTGAGATGACTTTGTCAGATGACTGCAAAATACCCAGTGGTACTCTCGGCATCTTCCTAATTTTATGCCTCTCCACATTGTATAGGTAGGTCTTGCCTATGCATACATTTTTTCCTAAGTTTGATAACTTAATATTTTTTCTAACCAACCTTGTTTCCACTTCCACTAAACTGGATCTCCTCACTCATCACCAGGCCTTCACACTCATCAATCACGTTTCATACATTCATGGCTCAAAACGATACAGGGAAGACCAGAGGATGGAAAAAGAGGAGAGAGTGGATGGACCATGAAATTGGAGGTAAGGCTCAAGGGAGAAGAAATTTTGTGGGAAGCTAAATCCACACTGTTCCTGATTATTTTTAGACTATACAGATTTTGAGGATGGGCAACAGGAAGTAGAGCTTAAAAAAGCTACTGGAAGGGGAAAAAAAAATAGCCATTCTCCTGTAGAAGCAGCAGGGCTATCTTTAATCCTTTCTTTCTTCTCTTGCTATATATTCTTCCATTTATTCACTCATTTAGCAAATGTTATTGAGTGTTGTGTTCCAGCTGGGCTAGGCCCTGGGATGCTAAGATGAAAAAGACATAGGTCGACTTCAAGAAACTACAGTGCAACAAGCCAGCCTTCAGTTTGTGTCACTTGATTCTGCCTCTGCCTCTTCACGTGTCTCCTCCCAGCCATTACAGGGGCCTCACTCTATGCCTTTATTATATATCACTTGTGTTTTTGCAACAGTCCCTAACTGATATGTCTGTCATAGTTGTTTCATTTCTAGCCCAACTCTGCAACCAGAGTAGTTACCTTTCTAAAGCACAGAACAAATCATGTCCTTAGTCTGCTCGTAGGTCTGAAATGACTCCCATGAGAGCTGGCCCTGAGCTCCCACTGCAGCTTTGTCTCTTTCCACATTTCAGCACACCCTCTGAGCCAGCCATACCTGAACCCACCAGCACATCTGTATTTTGTCCCTGCTTTCTAAAATGTTCTTCCGTCTCTTTTCTGCCTTGTATTAGTCAGGGCTTTCCAGAGAAACAGAATCAATAGGACACACACACAAACACACACACATTTTTTTATTTATTTTAAGGAATTGTCTCACGTGATTGTGGGGGCTGACAAGTTTGAGATTTGTCAGGTAGGTTGGCAGGCTGGAAAGGCAGGCAGAGTTTCTACATTTCAGTCTTGAGGAGAATCCTTTCTACTTTGAGAAACCTCAGTCTTTGCTCTTAATGCCTTCAACTGATTGGAGGAGGCCCACCCATATTGTGGAGGGTGATCTGCATTACTCAAAGGCTACTGATTTAAATGTTGACTACATCTTCACAGCAACATCTAGGCTGGTGTTGGACCAAACAACAGGGCGCCATAGCTTAGTCAAGTTGATACATAAAATTAACCATCACATGCCTTATAACATTAACTTCCTTCAAGAATTAGTTAGTATATAACCTCCTCTGGAAGATTTCTTATCCTGGAATAATTTCAACCTAGTGTGGTTAAGTGCTAATGAGTGTTGTAGTTCAAGGCACAGTATTGCCATGAGGGGGCAGCAATCTGCTCAGTGTGGGGGTTGAGGACGCACGGATCTCCAAGGAGTTTGTCCTGTGGTATGAGCTTTAACCGGTGAATTGGAATTCAACCAGGAAGAAAGAGATGTAAGAGTTTTCCAGACAGGGGGAACAGCAGGTGCCAAAACAGAGTCACAAAACCACATGGATGTGAGGGAACTGCAAGCGTGTACCCAGAGACAAAGTGAAGACAGGACAGGCAAGAGAGTAGAGTGGAGAGGTAGGCCAGGGCTGGATCACTGAGGGCTTTTATAGGGCTGCTATAACAAACTACCACAAAGTTGGCAGCTTCAAACAATAGAAGTGTATTGTCTCACAGTTTGGAGATCAGAAGTCCGAAATCAATACGTCTGCAGGGCTCGTTCCCTCTGGAAGTCTGAGGGAGAATCCCTTCCAGGTCTCTGTCGTAGCTTCTGGTGGCTCCTGGTACCCTTGGCGTTCCTTGGCTTGGGGCTACATAATTCCAATCTCTGCCTCCATTTCCACGTGGCCTCTTGTCTATGTGTGTCTCTGTGTCTTCTCCTTTTCTGTCTTTTATAAGGACACTAGTCATCCTATTTAAGGCTCATCCTAACCCAGGATGCTCTCATCTCCAGATACTTACCTTTATTATACCCTCAAAGACACTTATTCCAAATAAAGTCACATTCTGACATTCTGGGTGGACATATCTTTTGGGGGCCACAATTCAACTCACTACATACAGCCTTGTAGGAAAAATGATAGATTTGGATGTAAGCCTGCATTCGGGGATCACAGATTCAGATCCCAAGTAGCTAAAGTTAATGACTCAGGGCCCGAGGTGCCTACTGTGACCCACCTCCTCTGAAAGGGGCAGCTTCTGCTTAGCTCCAGAAGGAATGTGGACCAACATTATCTTTTTAATTTTTCACATCTTTTTAATTTTTGGAGGAAATTTAGATTTCTAGAATTTTATATGAAACCTCCTTATTTTTAAATTTGGAGACAAATCTAAATTAAAACCAAAACCAAGACTTGCTTCACAGTATGAGTCCAAGAAACACATCTGTTGGCTGGAAATGGCTCATGGACCCTTAGTTTAGAACTGTCACTCTAGGGGATGACAAGCTATAAAATAGTGTGAAACACAGGGGTACAGGCCTCAGATTGCTGGATCAGAGGATGACCCTGGTGTCTGGGTGGAGGATGGACTGGAGGGATGAGCCTGGAAGCCTGAAGGTGAAGTAGAAGGTCACTGCAACAAACCAGGAGAGTGCATGTGCAAGTCAACTCAACGAGGGGCCCTCAACACATCGCCAGGTCCCGTATGAACACTTACTGAACGAATACGGGAATTACTGGGCATTTAAAAAATCTAGGACATCTCAAATCATAAAAGCTAAGGAGGCAGAAATCTTTTCCTATGGAATTAAAATATCAAATAATTCTTTTTACTCTTTTTTAGGAACTAGATCTATCAACTACCATTCTGCTTTCACTTTCAAATGAAAAATATAACCATAAACACAACTAATTAAATTAATATCGCTTATTATGACAAAAATAATTTCTTTTAACTTTGTGGACAGCACCACATTTTATATTAAACTGCTAATACTCATAACCATATGATTTCAAAATCAGCCAAGCTTGAAAAATTATCGTCTCTGACATTCCCCATGATCAAAGCAACCCCAATTATAATATTATATTAACCAAGTTAAAAAAATAGTATTACAATTTCTAACCTCTCTGAACTGTAATTAGTTATCTCACTATGTATCCAAATTTATTTGATGTATTTGCATAGTTAATTAATTATGATTTATTTTAAAGTATTCCATTTGTAAAACTTTGTCTCCTTAGCCTACAAATCAAATTGCCAAGGGATAAATTTAATTCTTAAATATCTTTTTAAAATCATGTTAAGATATGTTTAAGACGTCGAAGAAGAAAGTGCTGAAAATATATGATTCTTTCGCTTTTGAGAAATTAAACTTTTAAGAAGAAATAGGGGGCAAAGTTTGAGGAACCTAGTAATGTAAATGCAAATGATGCAACTGAGGAGTCATGAAGTCTCCTTCAGAACAACGATTAACTAAATAATGAACTGAAAAAGATACTGCCCTAAAAAGTGTCTGATGCACACCCAGAGAAAAAGCTTTGAAACTTACAGGATCAATTACACTTTCTTTAGTGCGTTCGCATATCAGTTAAAGTCATATGATCTAGAATACGATAAAGCATCCCCACTGAGTCAGTGAGAGCTAAAGCATCATGCCTCAGGTCAAAATATTACAGGACACAGATTAAATGTTTAAAAATCACTTGAAACAAGTACAGAATTAAACTGGATGTATTTCTGCGTGAACTCAAGTGTCCAGGTGAAAAATTCAGGCAATTATTCAGATGTTTACAAAACTCAAAATATCTGGATGAAGACAGCTTCCAGATTTCACCAGAATTTTCTGGACTGTGTGAAGATATCTGTACAAGGTTAATTTCTGAGACTTCTGGTCAAGGCTGTGGCCTTAATAGAAGCAGGAACTCCACTACTACTTAAAATACATAGACATGCCAGCTAAACTATTTTTTTAATTTGAAGTGTAATTGACATACAACATCCTATTAGTTTCAGTTGTACATCATAGTGATATGACGTTTATATACATTACAAAATGATCACCCTGATAAGTCTAGTTACCATCTCTCACAGTACAAAGTTATTACAATATCGTTGACTATGTTCCCTATGCTGTACATTACATCCCCATGACTTCTTTATTTTATAACTGGAAGTTTGTACCTGTTAATCCCCAACACTTATTTTGACCCCTCCCATTCCTCCCCACGCTGATACCCACTAGTTTGTTTTCTGGATCTGTGAGTCTGTTTCTGTTTAGTTTAGTTTGTTTGTTTTGTGTCTTAGATTCCACATATAAGTGAAATCACTTGGTATTTCTCTTAGCATAATACCCTCTAGGTCCATCCATGTTGTGGGAAATGGATGGGCACATGGAAGGATGCTCAGCATCACTAATCATCAGGGAAATGCAAATCGAAACCACAGTGGGCTACCACCTCACATCTGTCAGAATGGCTATTACCAAAAAGACAAAAAATAATGTGTGTTGGCAAGGATGTGGAGAAAAGGGAACCTGCATACACTGTTGGTGGGAATGTAAATTGGTGCAGCCACTATGGAAAATAGCATGGAGTTTCCTCAAATAATAAAAATAGAACTGCCATACAATCCAGCAATTCTACTTCTGGGCATTTATCTGAAAGAAACAAAAACACTAATTCAAATAGATACATGCACCCGTATATTTGGCTATACTATTCTTAAATATTAGGAAATACCCAACCAGGTTTATGACTAAAATAGAAAACTCCAGGTAGCCAAATGAGGAGGTTATGAAAAGCAGTAGTGGTGAGAAGAGGATTCCAGGATGGAAATTCATCTTCGGACCTACAGGTTAAAGAAGATGCTCCAGGCATATCCAAGAGATGATACCAGGCTCTCTGCCCATTGGAAGAAGCTGTGAAATCACTGCCCTGTTTATCAATAGGAACTGAAAAATCTTTGCTTGTAAGCCAGGAAGACAAGAGTTCACACCTTACTGTTGAAGGAAACAGAATCGCCTTGAGTTGGAATCTTAAATTTGTATTGAAAGGTGAAGAAACATGGAGCCACAAATTAAGGTGAAAGTTGTTCATAACCAGTGAAGCTTTTAGGATCTTGGCAGAGGCACTGGAAAATGTCCCATGGAAGGTAGGACTCAACTGTTGGGTTTCCCTTAAGACCAAGAGATGACCTTACGTATAGAAATTTTGATACGTTCAACATTCAGTACAAGGCAAGACAGTCCATAAATAACAGATTGGATAATTACCATCTAAATGATTAGGAATAAAAGAGCAATAAGTACACAGAGAGGAAGTATTCTAAGTTATTTTTAAAAAGCAATTGGTCTACATTTTGAGGTATCTGTTGTAAGGACAAAAAAACCCTCTAAAATATACTTTCAGTGGTAATATTATTCTGAGACTGTTGTGTGTATTGAAAGATAAAGAAAATGAATATTTATATTGGCGTCATTGAGAACCAAGGTTCTCAGTTTGGGGAAAAAATGATACAGATGTGAGATCAATGAGGCTAAGTAGAAACTCTATGGATTTGAACTAGAAGTATCAGTATAAAGTCATGCTGTATATTTTATCTAAAAGGTTATTTTCTAGCCATGTTAATTAAAAAAGCCTAGAAAAAAAGGAACAACCAAGTGGCAATGGGCAATGAGCATCTCTTGGCTCAGGTTGTGGTTCTAAATACCATTTATCAATAGAAGAAACCACAAACCCATGGAGAAGTCCTGAGTCCAAGTCTGGAGCAGGAAATTTATGAGAGCCTGGAATATCTTGTCATACCAGGAAGCAAGGAATCTATTAAAGACTCCCAATAACATTTCAAGAAGACTTAAGAGCCAAATTGAAAAAGTTTCCATTGGCCAGAGATGGGACAGTTTGAGGACCAATAAAGAAATCAATATGTCAAATATGTTTAAGTGCATGAGTTCATAAAGATGCTAAGAAAGAAGCACCTCCTTTGTCGCCTTTGGAAGCTGTTGGGACACCAATTCAGAATAAAAAATTTTTACATCTTTCTGTTTGAACTGTGCCTAGGGTAACCAAATAATTGATGAAGAAAAATTTCTCTTTTTCGGGGTACTGATTTCAGGCTTATTGCGAAAGGAATAATAAAATAATAAAATTATCATTTTACACCGCAACACTAACTCTAACACTAACCTGAAGTTGAGCGGGTTTAGGCAATTTTTACTACTAGCTGCTAACATTGAAAAGAGAAATTCAACCAAACATTATAAATCTCTTCATGGTACATAACATCGTGAAGTATTTTTGCCAAACAAAATATTGAACCATTATTTGATCAGACTTCTAGATCTAACCATCAATTTTCAGGAAATGCTGGGTATAGAAGAGCATTTAAAATAATACCCTGAAGCATTTAGCAAATTCTAGACTAAGACGTGCTCTATAGGACAACCTACTCAGTTTCTTCAAACAACTATGCAGAAGTTGGAGGAAATCTATATATTAAAAGAGACTTAAGATACATTAACCAGGGGCCGCCCGGTGGCATAGCGGTTTAGTCCGCGCTTGGCAGCCCGGGGTTCGCGGGTTCGGATCCCGGGCGCCCGCCGACGCACTGCCTATCAGCCATGCCGTGGCGGCGTCCCATATAAAGTAGAGGAAGACGGGAACGGATGTTAACCCAGGGCCAGTCTTCCTCAGCAAAAAGGGGAGGATTGGCAATTGATGTTAGCTCAGGGCTGGTCTTCCCCACCAAAAACAAACAAACAAACAAAAGATACATTAACCAATTGCAGTGTATGGACTTTAATAAAAACCTGACTGGAAAATAAAACTATAAAAAAATTATGAGGCAGTAAGGAAAATTGAACACTGAATGGTTCTGGTGAAATTAAATACATATATATATTTACCTTTAGTTATGAAATGTTACTGCGGTTATAGTTTTACAAGAGTCCTTACCTTTTAGAGATACATACTGAAATATGTATGGATGCAATAATATCATGTCTGAGATTTGTTTCAAAATAATCAAAAATTAGAAGAAAGTGGATGGGGGTAACAAAGGAATAAAGATTGGCTGAGAGTTCATTGTTTTTGAACCTGGGACAGGTACATGTGGGTTCATAATATTATCCTCTCTAGTATTCAACACAATAAAGAGTTCTAGAAAAATAAATAATAGGGAAATGTGAAAGAGACTTTAAAATAAATGTTTAAAATAGTCAAAGGGTTAGGAGAGGAAGATGATCATTAAACAATAGCATGAAATAATGAAAGACAAGTAAAACAAAATAATAAAGATAAAACTGAAGCAACTAACCCAACAACAAAGCAATTTTTAAAGCATCAGAGTAGGATGAACAACTATGAACTATGAACAACTCTATAAAATTTTGAAAAAACAGGTAAAATACATGGTTTTCAAGAAAAATATAATTAGTGCAATGTACTCAAGGAGAAACAGAAGATCTGAGTAGAACAGTAGTGATTAAGGAAATGAATTAATAGTCAAAATCCTGCTCCGTCCTTTCCCAAAGCAGTGATAAGACAATAGGCCCAGGAAGTTTTAGAATAAAGTTTTATGGAGCCTTTAGAAGACATCTCTATCTTATAAAAACAATTCCATGCTGGTATAAACTTCATAATCAAACTACATAAGGAAGGTACAACAAAGGAAGACTATAGATAAATTTCATTTTGAAACTTGGTGTAAAATTCCTAAGTGAAATATTAGCAAATTGAATATAAGGGTGTATAGAAAAATTTGTTAGAACCAACTAGCATTTATTTAAGGAGTGCAAGGAATTTTTAAAGATTGGAAAATTTCTAAATATTATTCACGATATTAAGAAATTCAGATCAAAATCCATATAATCATATCAATGGTTGGAGAAAAATCATTCTATAAAAATATTCATTTATGAAAGAAACTTTTATTAAACTAGGAATAGAAGACAGAGTTCTTAAACTAAAAAGGAGCATCCAACAAAAGTTATAATAAACCTCATTCTTAATGATAAGATTTAAAAGCACTTCCATTAATGCAGTTTATAAGGCAAGGATGTTCATTATAATCATCCAGCTTTGTGCTCATGGACCTAACTAAGAAGATGAGACAAGAAAGAGAACTACAATCTATAGAATCGTAAAGGAAAAAGTAGACTGCAAATGATCATCTACATACGTGATCGAAGAGAATCAACTAACAAAATATAGCTACTAAAAGATTTTGGGAAAGTTGCTATATACAAGATTAACATACACAAATTAATAGATTTCCTATTCCTAAAATATAATCAATTAGAAAATTCCACTCACAATGGTAATAAAATTTATGAGGAACAAATTTAACAAAAGACATGTTAGATTCTCATGGAGAAAATTACAAAACTTTGTTGAAGAACATTGAAGCAGGTTTATAGTAATCAAAAAAAGTATCATTTTCATGAATGGGAAGATTCACAATAATGAAGATGCCATTTCTCCCCCAAATCGGTTTTTAAATTCAATGCAGTTGCAATTAAAATTCCATCACTAAGTTTTCAGAATTTGAGAAACAGATTCAAAAATTAAAATGGAAAAATAAAAAGTCCAAAAATATCTAAGACATTTCTAAAAACAAAATTAAATAAAATAGACACAAAGAAAGAACAATTATTTTATCAGGTAAGACAATATAAAGCTTAATTTAAAAATACATGATATATAAAACAATATAAAATGATGTGATTTTGGAAAAGAACAAATTACTGAATGGTACAGAATATAATGTCTAGAGGCAGATTCATCTTATGTGAGAACTTACGTTATATGAGAGATGCCATTGCAACTCAGTGGGCAAAAGATAAACTATTTAAGGGGCCAGCCCCGATGGCCTAGTGGTTCAAGTTCGGCACACTCTGCTTCAGCAGCCTGGGTTCAGTTCTTGGGCACAGAACCACACCACTTGTCTGTCAGTGGTCATGCTGTGGTGGTGGCTCACATAAAAAGAGGAGGAAGATTAGCAACAGATGTTAGCTCAGGGTGAATCTTCCCCAGCAGAAAAAAGAGAGAGAGAGAGAGAAACTATTTAGTACACAATAAGGAGAGAAATGGCTTTCAATATGGGAAAAATATAATTCAGTCCCTTTCCCACATCACAAACAAATCAATTCTGTGTTCATTAAACGCCTAAAAGTGAAAAAACAAAATTTTGAACTATTAAAAGAAAATACAGGAAATAGGTTTATCATCTGGGAATAGAAAAAGATGTCTTAAGCAAAGTACAAAAAGCTCAAGTCTCAAGGAGAAGATTTATAAATTTGACCACGTTGAAATTGAAGGTCTAATTTATACAGTAATGGACACAGTATGTAGTTAAAGGAATGTGAAAACTAAGAAAAATTTTTTAACATATATAACTGATATAGAATTAGCATCTTTAATTTAAGGAAGATATAAGGAAATTCTAGCAATCCATAAGAAAGAGACAAAGAACTCTAGAACACTAGGCAAATGAAACTGGACAGCAATGAGAAGAAGAAATCAAATTGGTCAACACATATATAAAGTGAAATTTGACTTTATTAATAAACAGAGAAATATAAACTGAAGAAACAAAGTATCCTTTCTTACTCATTTGATTTGCAAAAATTAAAATGCCAGACTCTACTGAGTTGGCAAGGATAAGGGAAAAGGAACGTTTCCAACCTGTGGGTGGGAGTATTAATTGTGATAACCACTCTGGAAAACCATTTAGTAGTATGTAGCTGTCTTGAATATTTGTCTACCCTACCACCCACGAAGTCTTCTAGGCACCTGCCTTAAAAACACTCTTACACATGTATCCAAAGAGATATGTACAAGTTTATTGCAGCTTTTAAAAGAAGTAATAAATTTTAAACCACCTCACGTCCATTAATAAAAGAATGTATTCAAGGCACTTGATTCTGTGCTACGTTTGCTATTATAATTCTGAATATTACTTTTATGATTCTTAATCAAATTAATCTCTTGACCTGTGTTTTGCCCCTGATTTGATGTACGAAATATGTCTTCCCACCTTCCTCTGTGATTTTCTAAGATTGCATTTCTATATGTTCTTATGATTCCTTAAAAAGGAAAAAATTAATCAGAAATTAAAAATAACAAAGCTTTGGTTTTGGCGGACAGTCCTAAATAGTAACCCAAGACTCAAGAGAAAGAAGAAATGTATGAGGTAGACAGAGGAGGATGTGACTAGAGAAGCATTTGGGATGGAGAGTACTGGGGAGCTATGTGGGAGCTGGGGAATGAGAAGGGGAGTGTGAACTGATCTGAAAACCAGAGGCAATATCCTTTCAATATTAAGTTCTAGGTCAAGTTTTTATTTTCTGTTTGAAATAAAAGAATTAATGAGATATCACCCCATACACATTAGAACGGCTATTGTTAAAAAGAGAAGACATAACAAGTGTTGGATAGGATGTGGAGAAAAGGGAACCCTCATACACTGCTGGTGGGAATGCAAACTGGTGCAGCCACTATGGAAAAGAGTATGGAAATTTCTCAAAAAATTAAAATAGAAGCATCACATGATCCAGCTATTCCACGTCTGGATATTTATCCAAAGAACATAAAAACACTAATTCAAAAAGATACATGCACCCCTGTGTTCATTGCAGCATTATTCACAATAGCCAAGACTTGGAAGCAACCCAAGTGCCCATCAATGTGTTACCCTGCCCACCAACCACATAAGACATTAACCACAACCCTGCTCAGAACAAGCCTAACATGTTATCTTTAGCTTACAGGAAACCACAAAGAGAGGAAGAAGGTGTCATATGAGACATAGGTCAAGACCAGTTATAACCAGTTGAAGGCAACATGGAGGTCCGACTTGACCTGACATAGACCCTGTAGCTCATTATACGTTCATTGCAATACATTACCATACTTAATAACACAGCTACCTGCAGCTGTATTAGGAAACACCAGACCAAATAAGGGAGGAAAAGAGGTGGCACACCAATTCCCAGAAAAACCTGCCCATTTCCCCAAATAACTGTGAATATTCCTCCCCTTCATTACCATGACCCCTTATAACAGCTGCTTAAATGCCCCAAGAGCTGAGAAGTTGACTTATGAACTTTGTTTCCGTTTCTTCATTCAATGGCCATTGAATAAAGCTTGTGCTGTTGAACGCTCAGCTTTGATCTTATCTCAAATTTGTGACATCGAACAGAAAAAGGACCCTCCAAGGAAGGGACAGATTGTGGGTTTGAGGCCCACCAGAGGGAGGCTAAATTAGGAAGGCCAAATTAACTAAACAGGAGCCTTAGGCTAAATTGGTAACAAATGGATGAATGGATAAAGATGATGTGGTATATTTACAGTGCAATATTACGCAGCCATAAAAAAAGACTGAAATCTCGCCATTTGCGACAAAACGGATGGAACTCGAGGGTATTATGCTAAGCGAAATAAGTCAGATGGAGAAAGACAAATATCGTATGATTTCACTCATATGTGAAAGATAAACACATAGATACGGAGAACAGATTGGTGGGTACCAGAGGGGAAGGGGGTGAGGGGAGGGTGAAAGGGGTAAAAGGGCACATGTATGTGGTGATAGATGGAAACTAGACTTTTGGTGGTGAACACAATGCAGTCTATACAGAAGCTGAAATATAATGACGTACACCTGAAATTTACGCAATGTTATAAACCACGTGACCTCAAAAAAAAAAAAACCCCACAGAAACAAAATTTCAATACATGCCAAAAAAAAAAATTCTGAGCAAACGTTTCATAAAGAACCATGTTGTCTCCATGAAAAAATATTTTTAAAAGCATATATAGTCTTTTAAATACAGTCCTGTTGTTGACTTTGGGACACGAAAGCTATGAGAGTATTTTCTTCTTTTATGATTACATGTTAATTAAATATTCTGATTACATTACATAGTGATTACACATTCCCCTGCTTTAGTCTTTCCAAAGGCAGCGTTTTAGACGATCTTGAAGTAGTCTTTCATAAATTATCACTTAATAAAAGAAAAGAAGCGTAGCCAATTATAATGAAGTGTTCAAGAGCTAACAGGTTTTTTTTTTCTTTTCAAAAGTAAGTTCTAGGAAATTGTGCAGCCTTGTATTCTGAGAGGTTAACAAAACCCTATAGCACCTGAAAAACGACATTGTTAAATAAATGAGGTGCAAAATTTGATTTACCTTAATATTGCTACAGTCCGGTGGTGAAAATCCACAATATTCTTCATCCTGTCACTTACAAATTAAAAAAGTATCCATTGTTTCTTTAGCCCCTATCATGCTGTGGCTGTGAGGGCAACTGCAGACTCTGTGATTGATCTAAGTTCTTCCGTGTTAAGGAAATACGTGAACATTGTGCACACACACACTAGCAAGTTTATGTCTACTCCTTGAGGACAGGCGTGATTTGCGTATGTGCGTGCAAAGAAATGAATTTTAGTTACAATAAGTGACAATTTACGGCAGCTGGTAATACTCCTCTGCTCACCTGTCTTGAGTAATTTACAAACGTTCACTTACATGCAAATGTGGGACTCTTTATCATGCAGATAATTTAGGAGAAAATTTTAAACTTTTGGTAATTGCTCTACTAAATCATTATTTAGGTTTATGTCATTGTACCCATTCAGGGTTGGGTCGCTTAGGCAGGTGGAATAGACGTGCCATTCAGGTTCAGGGTTAGTTTAAGCAAAATTAATTATTTGTCTCGTGGTTTATCTGGATTGTGCTGGATCTGCTAATTCAATTTCTGCAGTATATAGTTAGCCAAGGAAATGATGTAAGGATGACTTTGGAAACTGACAACATGGTATTCTTGAATATTCTAGTAGAACCTACAATAGGGTTAGATTTGTGTTGTTGGTCTTAAAATTTCGCTTCTGGCTTTTTGCTTTTGTCTATGTAGCCATGGGAATTAATTATTTGGTTATTCTGTATTGCGAGCCATAGTGCTTTTGTGGTGGGAATGATTTAAAAGTGGGAGGCAGCAAAGTTAGGCACATAACTCGGGTTCCTATGAATCCTGATTCTGCTCTTACCAGCTAGCTAACCTTGGCTGTAGTACCAACCTTCCCGAGCCCGAGTTTCCACAGCCATGTAATGGGGATGATTATAATGCTTACTTATAGGGTGATTGTGAGGTTGCGTTAAGATGGTATACATCAATTCCTGGGCACAGTGAAGCATGAATGCATAAAATATGTTAGTTATTATTACTAAAAGTCCCTGTCATGCAACAAGAATCAACAAGTTTCTTCAGTGAGATACCCAGGAGGTTTGTCCTTGGTTTCTTCCCTGTCACCTAAGATAATGGTTCTCAAACCTGGCTGCAAATTAGAATCACTTTTGAAGATTTAAAACAGTATAGATGTTGGAACTATTTCAAAATCAATTTGATAAGAGTTGGCATTTGGTTTGGACATCACGATTTCTTAAAGAATCTTGAAGTGATTCTAATAAGCAGCCAGGGTTGAAATCTACTGGCAAGTGAAATCTCCCCTTTAGAGAAAATTCGGCTCTTGACTGGGTGGAGATGCAGGGGTAGGGGTGAAGGGATCTATCTTTTTAACTTCACCAAGAAACACCTAGAAATATAACCTATAATCCTGCTTTCATTTTCTCACCTGTCATTCTCTTGTCAAGCTGTTGCTGGTAAATTTCCATCCTTGCCACGGCACACATTACTGATGGCTTTCTTTTTTTAAAAATTATTTTATTGAGGTCATATTGGTTTATAACATTGTGTAAATTTCAGGTGTACATCACAGTATTTCAGTTTCAGTATAGACTGCATTGTGCTCACCACCAATACTCTAATTTTTAATCCATTGTCCTACACATGTGCCCCCTTATCCCTTTTGCCCTACCCCCCACCCCCTTCGCCTCTGGTAACCACTAATCTGTTCTCCTTATCTATGTGTTTATCTTCTATGTATGAGTGAAATCATACAATATTTGTCTTTCTCTGTCTGACTTATTTCACTCAGCATAATACCTTCAAGTTTCATCCATGTTGTGACAAATGGTACAATTTTGTCTTTTTTATGGCTGAGTAGTATTCCATTGTATATATATACCATATCTTCTTTATCTATTCATCCATTGATGGACATTTGGATTGCTTCCATGTCTTGGCTATTGTGAATAATGCTGTGATGAACATAGGGGTGCATATATCTTTTTGAATTATTGATTTCACATTCTTTGGATAAATACCCAGAGGTGGAATAGCTGGATCATATGGTATAGAATTTTCATTTTAATTTTTTGAGAAATCTCCATACTGTTTTCTATGGTGGCTGCACCAGTTTGCATTCCCACCAGCAGCATATAAGGGTTCCCTTTTCTCCTCATCCTCTCCAACACTTGTTATTTCTTGTCTTGTTAAATATAGCCATTCTGATGGGTGTGAGGTGATATCTTATTGTAATTTAGATTTGCATTTCCCTGATAATTAGTATGTTGAACATCTTTTCATGTGCCTGTTGGCCATTTGTGTATCTTCTTTGGAAAAATGTCTGTTGATATCCTCTGTCCATTTTTTGATCAGGCTATTCATTTTTTTGTTGTTGAGTTGTATGGGTTCTTTATATATTTTGGAAATTAACCCCTTGTCGGATATATGACCAATGGCTTTCTATTATTATGCAGGATCTATTCACCCATGTGGTTGGCCAATCCCTCTTTCTTTGCTTCCTCCTCCTTTGACTTTAATGGCAGCCTCATCTGGTTCCCATTCCACTTCTCCCAAGTGTTCCCTCATAGTTTCCTTCCTGCACTCTTCCTCCTTTTACTAACCCTTAAATGTTGACAGCCTCAAAGGTTTTATTCTTGATCTTCTTTTTCCCTCACACTTCATGTTCTCCATCAGCAATCTTAGCCATGCCCGCAATTTCACACTAATGATGATAAACCCAAATCTTTATTTCTAGACCAGAACTTCATCTTGAGCTCTAGACTTTGAATTACCAAATTTGTTGTTATTCTTGCACATCTAGAATAGTTCCTGGCACATAATTTTATTTTGAAAATTAAATTAATCTACCAATGAATGAATGGCCTTCAAGGTAAGGCTAATACCAGGCTAAGCAGCACAGATTTCATCCCGGATGCAATGAAAAATCACTGGAAAATTTTAAAGCAGCAGACTGAAATGATCCGATGTGCATTTTGGGAAAGATTAACTCCAGCCATAGTTTAGGAGGTAGATAATGGAGGAGACACCATAAAAAGATGAGATAAGAATATGGAAAAGCTAATATTTATTGAGTTCATACTATTTGCCAGGCAATGTGCTTTACGTGTAAGGTCTTATTTAATGTGCACACTAGCCTGAGAGACAGGTTTTATTATCCTGTCCACTTCTCTGATAGGAAACTTGAAGATTAGAGAGAGATTTAGTGATTTGCATGGGGGTACAAAAAGTTAGTGTTGGAGCACTAATACCAGGAAGAAATTGCAAGGCCCTCATCTAAGGTTTTGGTGGTCAAGATGGAAAGGAGAAAACTGATTCAAAACTTAAGGAAATAGAACTTGGTGTCATTAAGTAAGTGTTGATGGGGAAGGGGACGATGATGGTTCATGAGCTGTAGGTTGCCATCCTGCGTGTATCCATTGGTCTTGGTAGACTTATGCACCAAAGCTTCCATCCCATTAAATTATCTACTCCTCGACAGAGTGCATCATTTTGCATAAATTTGCATCAACATTTCTCAACTTACTATCCCCTGTTTTCATCTTGACATTATCAATTTTTCTTCTATTTATTCAAATAATACAAATCATGTCAACACTTTAAGACCTGTATGTCAAGTTTTATCTTTTTCATAAAACTCTTAAAAAATAATTTTAGCCAAAACAAAATCTCTATTCCTTAGAATATATTATCTACATCCAAAAACTTAGGCAGGTGATCAGAGGTTGTAGAGCATAATGTTTAAGTGCGTGAACTTTGGAGCCAGAAAGACCATTGGTTCAAGGGATTAGCTGATGACTTAGGCAAATTATTTAATTGCTTTGAATGAGCTTTCTCAGATGTAAGATGGAAATTTCAATGACAATGAGTATAAAGTACAGTGAACATTAAATAACATAATGCATGGACAATGCTTATCACTTTGACTGACACACAGCAAGCACCTACTAAACGTTGGTTAATACTGCCTTTATTATTAAATGCTTGTATTTATCTCAGTGTTCTCTTTTACACTTGCATGCTTTGGCATCCCAGGAACAATGTAATTATCTCAAGGACGGGGAAAGCGTTCAGCACATCTGGCAAATTACTAAATACTCAATAAATGCTGAATGAGTGGATGATTGCACAACTTCTTTTGCTTTTCTTTCAGTGGCTAGCATAATATCGGACCCATACCAGACACTTAATAAACACTACTTGGGTGTTTTAAAATTATTATTAAAAAATAATGATCACTATGATCTCATGCTTGATTAACCTAATTGAATCGAACTCCAAGAACCTTGTAACCAGAGGAATTTTCTCAAAATTTCATAGCAGCAGAACGTTGTGCTGATGCCTTTTCTTGGTGTCATTAGTATCTGCATGAATATCTCCATTTGGAAATTCATAATTCCTTCATATGTATGCCATTGCTAAGATTACAAGGGTGGAGTGTCTTAGTTTATGAAGACGATGCAGCAGAATTTCTTCCTCTCTTCTTCCTCCCTCCCTCCCTCCTTTCCTTCCTGCCTTTCTCCTATTTTTCTCTTCCTTCCTTTCTTCTTTCCTTCGCTTCTCCCTCCCTCCCTTCTTCCCTTCCTTCCTTCCATCTTTCCTTCCGTACATCCCTCTTTGCCTCTCTCCCTCTTTTCCTTCCTTTCTCTATTCCATCAATGGGTATCACATGCCTATTATGTGCAAGGCACTGCACCAGCATTGAGCATCCAAAGAAGAACATGAAGATTCAGTGAGGAAGAAGACACAATTACCATCTCGAAGAGCTTATAATTTAGGGGAGAGGAAAGACCAGGAAATAGACAATTACAGAGCAATAAGATAGAACAAAACATGTTATAAGCAAACACAAAGATCACTAACTCAAGGTTCATTACACCGTTTTCTGTCGTCCTGGAGGTATCCAGGGTGTAATTCCTGAGCGAACTAAGTTAATGTGAAAACGCATCACTGTGACCTTCAATCTAGAAGATGGGGAGCAAAATTAGGCTGGAGCATCTTTTCCCTTCTGATATTACACATCTGATTTCATTGATATATGGTACACAATTACTTGAAACAAGTGCCTGTAAAAGTGCATAAAACCAAGTGACCTTTTGAGATATAACAAAGGTAAAATGTTACTGTCATCACTGTCTATGAATCACCTCATTATCAATATTTTAGACTTTGAAGTAAAATAATGAAAAGTTTACTTAAAGCAATGACATCAGATAATGAAGCCATCCTTTGGTATTTAATACCAATACTTCAGAAATAGGACTCCAAAGTAGTTCTAGATGTGCTTATGTATGCTGATTGATTTTAGGTTTATCATTCTTCCCTTCACAACTACATTAATACAAGTGGTTCTCGTCACATGGAGTGTGAATGTGGTGACATTTGACACTCTGACATTAGCTAAAAACATTGCACAAGTGGATAAATATAGAGGAAGCAAGGAAAAGATGACAAAATATATGAGAACATTTTCTTTGTTTGTACGCTGCATTTCCTTGTCTACCATATTTACTTCTTATTTAATGTTTTAATGTTTGTGCCATTAAGTAAATGTCCCCGCACATTCGTAAATATATCCCATAACGTTATTGCTAGAGAATACCCATCAATATATCTGACTTATTAAAAATGAACAGCTATGTGTGTGCTTGTGCTGTCACCCATGTGACAAACTACAAACTTGGTACCATTACAGTAGCCATTTATGCGATATAGAATAATTACGCCACTGTTGTAAATTATAAGATTTCTCACTGGAACCACAGACTGTTAATAAGGGCTGTATTCATAACAGATTTGTCAGGTTTGCATTTCTGCTGTGAGCTGGCATTTACATATCTGTAAATTCATTTGCATAGGAAATTGAAAGCAATTGATTGAGGCTATAGGAAAAAGAGCTTTCAAATCTCATAAAGTTGTCATCTACATGGTTGAAAATGGAACAGTCCTAAATCTGCTCCAGGTGAAACTCTTAATGAGTTTCCCGTGGACCCCTTCAGTGAGACCATGCTTTGTATTTTTTCTGATTATGCTATTTTCTGAGTCAGATTTTTAAGGCTACTATCTTGATCAAGCTTGGATTGCCAATTACGGGCAGCAAAATCTAGGAGAGGCAATATGCCACAGCAGTTAGACCACAGTGGTCAAGAGCAAAGGTTCTAGAATCAGATTGCAAGAATCAGAACCTCAATCTATCTTTGGCTAGAAGTATGATCTTGACCAAGTTCTCTTTGAACTTCTCCTTCTTCAACTGCACACTGGAGCAATAGTGCTTTCCATCTTGTAGTTTTGTGCTACAAGGTAGTTTTTTAAATAGAAAAAAATATATAAGGCGCTTGGCAAGGGCCTGGTGCACAATAACTGCTCGAAAAATTTTAGCTATTGCAAAACATATACGTTTCAATTTTTAAAAATTGAAGTATAATTAACCTATAACATTGCGTTAGTTTTAGGTGTACATCTGAATGATTTGAAATACGTATATACTATGACATGATTACTATAGTAAGTTTAGTTAACATCCATCACCACACGTGGTTACAAATTTTTTTTCTTGTGATAGAACTTTTAAGATTTATTCTCTTAGCAAGTTCCAAATATACAACATAATATTGTTAACTATAGTCACCATGCTGTACCTTACATCCTCAGGACTTATTTATCATATAACTGGAAGTTTGTACCTTTTGACCCCTTACAACCATTTCCCCCAGCCCCCCACCTCTGGCAACCACCAATCTGTTCTCTGTCTTTGTGAGTTCAGATTTTTAGATTCCACATGGAAGTGAGATCATACAGTATTTGTCTTTCTCTGTCTGACTTATTTTACTTAGCATAATGCCCTCAGGGTCCATCTATGTTGTCACAAATGGTTGGATTTCCTTCTTTTTTATGGCTGGATAATATTTCATTGTGTAGATATATACCACATTTTCTTTATCCATTCATCTGTCAATGGACACTTAGATTGCTTCCATGGCTATTGTAAATAATGCTGCAAGGGACATTGGGATGTAGATATCTATTCAAGATAGTGATTTCCTTTCTTTCAGAGATATATCCAGAACTGGAATTGCTGGGTCATATGGTAGTTCTATTTTTATTTTTTTGAGGAAACTCCATACTGTTTTCCATAGTGGCTGCACCAATTTACATTCCCACCAACAGTGCAACATTTCAACTTTTAATATTGATATTTGCATGTAGATTAGATTTGTCCTCTCAGATCCTTATTCTGGTGATAATTGCATTCTTGGGCATAGTATGAAAATGTGCACATCTAATAGAGTAATTATGGTACAGATGTAATAGCTCTTAATAGCTTTATCAAAATGACAGACTTTTTTTTCCAAATTTTAACAAGGTATTCATAATTACTGCATCCTAAGTGAAAACAAGAGACAAAGATCAGAAAACAATACTTTCTAAAGATAGTTTCAAGGTTAGAGAAACAGTAAAAATAAGTTCCATGAACCACCAATAAAAATAAAACAACAAAGAGAGAAAAAAAAGTGGTTAGTATTGTATGCAACACACAAAACCAGTTTGGTTTTTACCTAGTTTCACTTTTATTACCATCAGATTCTACTAGAGTGATCACTGGGTCCTTCAAATTGGCATTCAAGGATGGCAAATAATTTCAGGCACACATTACCGCTTTGGTTTTCTATGGTCATACAGACATGATACAGTCTGGTGGAAAGAACATTGTGTATAGTAGCAGGAGACAGAGCTTTGCATTCCTACCTAATCTCTTTCTCTAAACAGCAGTGTGGTAATCCACTTACCCACTCAGATTTGTCCAGTGTCAAAGAAAGGTGCTAGACTAGATGGTCTTTTAAGATTCCTTCTATTTCTGATGTTCTGTAAGCTAGGAAATTTGTCAGAATGTCAATGCAGATTTGCAGCTGTAAAAAACCCATATCTGCTTAAGCTTTCTTTTCTACTGTGTAATGGTGTGTTTACATAGATAGTGCTTGTTCTTACATTTGCAATATTGCTGATTTCAGAAGGGTTAAGAAAATCTGTCATCCTAGAAATATTCAAAATTATAGTCTATTTAAAACAATTAAATAATAGTTCTGTGTTTCACCATTGTGTTTGCATTTAGGATAACATAGCTATTTAAGCTGTATAACCATTTGAAACTAATGATGGTTAAATCACCTAATACTCCCTGATATCAATGCAAATTAATCTGAAATTTAACTCCATTTGTTGGAACCTGACAGTCTCCAGGCACTAGTATTAGATCTCCTCTAGGAAATGATTTAAAAACATTCTGACATCAAATCCTTCTTGATTTTGGGGACTGCATGTCAAAGTACCAGAATTTTTCACATTGGATCCTAAATCTGCTCCATAGGAATTCAGTCTCCTTAGATCTCAGCTTTCAGTTTATGCTTCCAAAAACAATTATACTAATAAAAATGTCTAAGCAGGGGATAAACAGAAATAGCAAGTACATTAGAAGCCAAAGCAGGATTTTTTTAACAGACAGAGAGGGAGAGACACCTCTTGGCATTCACAATTATAAAACACAAGATTAATGCAGTTCTCAATAAGAAGGCTAAGTGCATAAAATAAAAGAGCACAACCATTATCCATCTCAATGGATATGCCTCCAACTTACGCATCCCAACAATACATAAAAAATACATGATGTTATTACGTGGTGGAAGCTGGCAATACATTGTCCATAACTTATTTATATAAGGCTGTCCTGAGAAGCAGTGTTTAACTCTGCTGGCTAGGCAGATAGGACCTGGGACCTAAGTCGTCGTTTACTGAGAGTCAGAGGGTAACTGACAAACATTCCTTGAAAATAGATGAAATGTGGGACATCTTAACACCCCTTTTGTTGTCTTCTGGACCGTTCTCAGTTTTCCTGCAAGCTCTGCTGATCTCACAAAACAAGAGTTATCTCATTGTTTTGTCTAAACTGTGGACTCGGTTGTTTACCTCATTGGTGGATATGTATTGAGCTAATGAATGTCACAAAAATTAGGAATTGGTGGTTGCAGTCAATCACAGAGTTATCTCATGGGACTGCTGCTGTCTCTAGATAAAATACTGGAGCCTGGTTTGGGCTTCCCTGGGACTAAGGCTGCTTGGGGTGTCAGGGGTCTCAGAGAGGGAGGTTCTCAGCAGTAGGTTGTACATCATTTAGGAAGGTCCACTGGTGTCCATAAAAAACGTAATTGAAATAAGGTTCAGCTGTAGGAAAGGAACTCTTACATCTAGATGTTCAGAGATCTTAGGCCCCTGACAGAGAGAGCACGTGGTCAGGCTAAGGCCACTTATGGGAGGTGCGTTCATTGGATGGTTAATGACAATTCGCTGGAAAGCTACTATTTTCTGTATCGACACCCCGAAAATTGTGTTTCCATGGCTCCCTCTAAAGTTTGTCTATATACAAACTACTTTCACCTTTTGTTAAATAAAATAAAATTTATTGCTTTTAAAATAATGATATTAATCAAAAAGTATCTTTTTTTTTTTTGTGGGGAAGACCAGCCCTGAGCTACCATCCGTTGCCAACCTCCCCTTTTTTGCTGAGGAAGACTGGCCCTGGGCTAACATCCATGCCCATCTTCCTCTACTTTATATGGGACGCCGCCACGGCATGGCTGACAAGCTGTGTGTCCGTGGGCGCCCGGGATCCGAACTGGCGAACCCGGGGCTGCCAAGCGCGAACTAAAATGCTGCGCCACCAGGTGGCCCCAATCAAAAAGTATCTTTAATTTTTACTCAAGTAGTCAAAACAATAAGTGGATAAGGCCAAAATAGTGCTTATGAAAATTGCTAAATGTTTCTTCAGACTTCCAAATTCAGAGCTGGCTTTCAGTGTTCATTCCTTCGCTTCCTCTTTTTGTGGAGACTAAAAGCTTCCCATTGGGCCTTACCAGTCTGTCATCCAACTTTAACCATGAAAGGGCTCTCCCGATATATTTGGTAAGGATAGCACATGTCTTTTAAGGTCATCAATTTATAGGGAAGTTAGATCATCTTTTTTGCTGGGATACTACACAATTGATTTCTCAAAGGTCACCAATGAACTCCTTCAAGTGAATTGAATTTAAAATTTAGTTTAGCCTTAAAGGGCATTGCAGTTCAATGGTCTAAATCAAGGATTAACAAGCAAAGTTCTGAATCCCGTCTTTCTGGCACATTGGTGACAGGAGACATTTCATGGATGCCCACTGTTAGCCAGGGTTGCAAACTCTTGTTCTTGCTCAGGTGTATTTTCCTTGCACACGATGTGGGGTAAATTTATATCTATAAAAATATAAAGTATAATTATATGTTGCAATTTTTAAGATTTTGGATTTCACAACTTAATATAACTTATTCTAATCAGTCAATTAGAACACTGTTTTCCAGGTGAGTTCATTTGCACTACAGCAGGCAATCTTAACCAAGAGTGCTTGTATGAATCATCTATTTATGAATCCATCAGTGTAAACGCTGACCAGAGATATTCTGATTTGATAAGTTGGGATTAGGATCCTGGAAAGTATATTTTGACAAAGCTCCCTGGTGATTAAAACAAAACAAACAACAGCTACGCACACACATATGTAGGTACATATGTATACGTACAGATTTACACACATATGTAGATGCATATTTTCACTTAATATACTATGGAAATCTTACAGCATCAATACACATTGTAAGCTCATTCTTTTTAATTGCAGCACTGACTCATTAACAATGGACATTTTATTTAAGAGCAAGTTTCTTTACTTCTCTGTGCCTCAGTTGTTTTCATCTGTAAAGTGGGAGTAATAACAGTACTTGCCTCATAGTGTTGTTGTGAGGGTTAAATCTGTTAACATAGGCAAAGGGCTTAGAAACATGTCGGGAAGCTAATAGGCATTATAAAGGAGTTTGATATTATTTTCATTATCATCATTATTTTTAACCACAATCTGACAGTGTTCCTAGGAGATATGAAAATGTGTGTGCAGAGTTTGTTGTGCTTTCAGATAGTTTCAGGTAATTGCATGAGAACCAGATAATTTTTTTTCAGACTATTGTAAGAGGTGCCATTTTGTAACTTAATTTCAAATGGACTGGAGAATGAATTAGGTGGAGCTGGCTAGGAGGCAGGAGAACTCCGTTCTTATTTCAGTCTGCCGCTGGAAGTGTGTGACTTTGGATAAGTCATAGAGAAATTCTGGGACTAAAGTTCTCCATGCGGAAAACAAGGGTGTTGTAAGAAATGGTCTCTAAGTTTTCGACAGCTTTAATGTGACTTGGTATTGAGGAAGTGAAGAGAAGGACACATAATATAAAGTTTCCCCAGAGTGTAAGCTTCATGAGGGAAGGCACGTCAATGCTTATCCAGAACCAAAGTCACAATGTCTAGAATGAGCTCATAGTAGGCAGCCAATAATATTCTGTTGAAAGAATGTTCAATAATGTTCAAAACGCAGAGTGAATACTGGGCACACAATGGGTCTTCATGCCTATTTTTAACTGATTATCTGATTCCTCTGTAGGAACTTCTCTAGAAATTTGACCTGATCAAATTTCTTATCTTTCAACATCAGAAACAATTTAATTTTATTCTTAGCACATCAATGCATATCTATTCCTATTGCCTCATTAGAATACTCTAATTGAACCATGTCAGCAGTTGCAAAATAGTCTGTCTAGAATATTTTGTTAAACTAAAGGAATGGAAGATGCATGAAAAATTTCTATTTGCACTTGGTGTGTACAAAGTGAACATCATTTGAAAAGTCTAGCTCCTTTTAGGGAAAGTATTGAAACGCAGTAGTGCAGCTGGAAGGACCTATTGGACTATTAATTAGAGAGATCCTTTTCATGTTGATGAATGAGGATGAATTTTTATAGAGCAGCAAGATTAGATGCAGTTACATTATGCTTTCATAACATTAGCATTTGTTATGTGATTGGAAAAGAGCCCAGAGATATTGGAAGGTGAAAGGATGGGCCCCTTGAATCCGTTAGTCTTACTTTCTCCTTGATAATTTGAAGTCGCTACTTCCAGAGATTCTGAGGTATGAGTGTATCCTTGTGCTTAGAGACCTCTGAAATAGAATTAATTTTTTCAAGCCAGAGTATGGATTTTTAAAATGCCAAGTTTCACTTAATTAAACAATGAAACCAAACCACACTTCTTCTTAATCAGAAATATTGTGGGGGAAAAAGTTTGGAAAGCCAATGAATTATAATAAATTTTATATTAAAACTCACTGAAAGATGCAACAGGTCAACCAATCTATGAACCTCTGGAGGGTAACAAGACAGTAAACTTGACATTGTGCAGTATTTGACATACTGTGGTATTTGACATACAGTGAATCATTATTTACATTCTATCCAAAAACATTTACCTGAGAAAAGGTCATGACGTTAAATTTGGAGACATTTACAGCAATTGCCAAATGTTTACTATCTACATGAATGTCATGCTTCTCAGTCAAAAGCAGGTTGATGTGCTAAATGTCAATTATTTCAACTTGTTTGATGGTAGCACAGATTGCCAAGCAACATAAAAAGAGGTTTAATAAATATTATATACACTGCTAATGATTAATCTTGTCTATCAGAGGCTCAAGTTTTACATATAGAGGATTTATGACAAGCAACAGCTCAGGACATTAAAACTCAATTATTGCAGTTCTGGATGGTGGCACTATCATCAGTTTCTGGGAGTGGTACCTTGTTTTGTCTGCTTCTGCTGTTGCTTTTGAGAAGGCATTGGGGAGAATGGAATTATTTCAGGAAATAGCACTTCGATATTTTCTTTGTGTCTTCTGGTCCTTTTCAGAATTAGCAGCAAAGGAGGATTACCCAGAGTTATGGTGGTACGAAATTGAATTGTTCTATTTTTCTCAATGATTATAAGACATAATGATATTCTGCAACAACTCCAAAGACTTAAAGGGAACAGCACAGAAATGTTAAGAGGAATGCAAAAGCACCAGTGGAATAAAAAGTTGTGAGGGATCCAGCAATGAATGAAATGCAAATAGTTTCCAGGCTGGTTTATCAGTACTGAGACTTGATGAAAGCAAATTATGAAGCCAGTCATGAAAAGCAAAAGCCTTTTTCATTTTCTTGTAATAGCAAAATATTCAAACAATAAAAGACTCAGTGATACAACCACAAAAATGCCTTGGATCAAGTACCCAAGGTCAGTATTCTAAAAAGCTGGCCTTGGGCCTGAAATGAACATGGAGATATGGTCTTTATATGTCTGTTCTGACTTGATTTCCATTTCACTGGAATTTGAGTTTATGAATAAACTCACGTTACTGGCTTAAGATTGATGCCCTCTGATAAGCACTTGTAGAGTACTACTGGATTCAAACATGGTACTAGGCTCTGGTGTTGGAGATTATGGTGGCCGGGTAGGAAGATGATAAAATAGTGCAAGTTAGACTGTGTAAATACCAAAAGAAAGGAATGAAACCAATTTCCTGAGAGTTTAGAAGGAGGAATTATGAGCAGTATCAAAGAACTCTTTGTGGAAGCATTCATGTTAGACTCTGATGGGCAGGTAGAAGGTATTCATTTGGAAACAAGTAGCAAAGGGCATCCCAGGCAGAAAGGATAGCCAGAGCTGGTGTGAAAATGTTTGCGTATGTGGGAGGTGAGTATAATGGTTAGTTTTGCCTAAATCAGAGGATTTATGAAGGGAATGTGGGAAGTCAGCCCAGAGAGGTAGGAGTAAGATGGCTCATGAAGAATCTGAATTGCCAGGTTAGAGTTTGGCTTTTATCCTGGAAGCAAATGGAACTGTTGGTGTTCTTTGAGCAGGTCAGAGCTGGCTTGGCAAAGATTAATCTGGCAGGGTCAGGAGATTGAAAATGCCACTATGGGAAGAGTAGAAAAAGGCAGGGAGACTCAGAGCATTTAGAATCTGGGTGAGAAAGGCAGGGAGACCCACAGTCTTATTCAAATGCCACATTGGCAAGGTAACCACAGGGTGTAGTGGTATTTTTTTCCTGGGAGACCTTTAATTTCTCATCAGCCAGGTAATGTTTAGGCATTCTGCCTTGATAGAGAGATAGCTGAGCTCATGGGTCCTTCCATCCATAGAATGAGGCATTTCTAGAAATGAGGGTAAAGAATTAGTCAAGCGTTTTCTTTCCTTGAATACATGAGCAATATATGAGTAATCACAGGAGAATGCTTGTGGTAAGCTCCTTACTTCCCAGACACAGATTGCAATTCAGCTGAGCTGATTTGCAGCTGATGCCACACATGTTGAGTCATCTCCCCAAACAAATAACATAAGCAATTCTTTCAATATTGGAGTGTGGGTTTGTTCTAGAATCTGAGACATATTACTATTATTCTCCAGCACTGGGAGCTCGGCTAGACAAATCAAGTTGACTTTTAAAAAGGTCAAAAGCACTTTCTAGATCTTAAGGTCTCATTCTTTTGAAACTACTAAGTCATTTGATGTTTGCAACATCATGTACTTATTCATGTTAAATATTGATGTTCTCTGATAAAATAAAATGATCTTATCAAAAAAGGCTAAAATGTTCTTTCATAGTCACTTATCAGTCCAAATTCATGTTAGATTTCTTACCAATCACTTAGTAGGGACTTAAGGGAAATGTTATAGGTAAATGATGGGGAAAAATGTAAAGTAAGGGCTCTCCTGGTGAACTGCAGGGGAGGGATGGAAAGAAGTCACAGGGAGAATGGAATTCAGGAAACAGCACTTGGATGCTTTCTTTGTGTTTTCTGGTCAAGCTGATGAGTAGGTGGGTAAACAAATGGCTTACTTCATAGTTAAAGCTAACCTATGCCCTTGCTACCTGACCTTAGCTACAGTCTTGGGGATATTCAATGAGCTTGAAAGTTGTTTTCAATATTTGATTGGCTGCCTGTGTAAAAGGTAGATTCCTGTTTGGTCCTTAGGACATGGAACAATAGTTGGAAGCTACAGATTTTTTTCCCATCAGAACAACAAAAAAAAGACACACACACAAATCTTCACTGTCCAAATAAAGAAAAGGTTAAGTCACAAGGTTTTCAGTTACCTGCGGGCTGACTAGCCATCTGGGGTTCTTTTTATTGGTTTGCTGGGAGAATGGGATTTAGGGATCAATTGGGTGGCTGGACTAAGGTGATCTTTAAAATTCTTTCCAACTTTGAAATCTTTTGAGAGAAGAGCGCTGGGGACGATAAAGTGATCATATTAAGGACTTAAGCCTGCAAAGGGTGGCTAAAATAACTCAATACACTTTATAAGTCTTAACTAAGTGATGAATTGGAGAAATGCAATAACTCTTAACTGCCATCTGAAGGGTAAAAAGAAAGGTAGGATTATATATAGTGCCAAGAGAAAGTAGAACGAGAAATAATACCATGAAATTTACTAAAGGAAACTGTAGGATTTGAATTAGAAACATTTTTTCAAATTAGAGCTTCAAAATCTAATGTGCTTTGGCGCTGTCTTCCAAGGGCAGCCATAGAAGCCCCTTTGAAGAGCTCTGCACGGCCTTGGTTGGAAGAATTTAAGCTTCATGCCCTTTAGAAAATAAAAAGCCTTTTCTGGAGGACAGGGAGGGAAGGACTGCACAATTTCTTTTTAACACAAAGTATTCTGATGTGAGGATTTCTCCTTAGGTTTATTCCCTACAGACCATTTCTCCTGTAAACAGGCTGCAGGCAGACCCAGGCTTTCTTGTGCCTGACATACGTAGACTGCATGTTAAGAATAATTAGCTGGGAACACCTGAAACAGCTCTCCAAACCTGCTCCCCTGTGGTCATGGAGAAGCTACACCCTGGGATAGCTTTCCGCCATCTTTCCTCTTGGAAAATGGTTTTGGGGAATCCCAGGCGGCTCTGCCTATCTTCTCCCTCACCTTTCCCCTAAGCCAGTACTTCAGACTTTTGCCTGGTAACCATCAGCCTAGCAGAGGAGGGGGAGGGGAAGCATACATTCTCCTTCATGGTTGGGGTTCAGTACTTCCTGAATATTGCAGCCTACTTACCTCATCTCTCACTTCTCCTAGGACTGAATTTGCTCGTCACTCCTCAGGCAAGTCCACCCTCCACCCTCACCTTTTTCTCAACCAGAAATCCCACACCTTCACTTTTATTTAAAATAGGTAGGCCATAGCTTAGAATATCTGAGCAACATCAGGAACAAACAACCCTGAGACTGAGTCAGAGCTCTCGATCTTTCTGGCTGTGTAACCTAGTTGCATAACCTTAGGGAAAATCATTGAAACTCTCTAAAGCTGAGATTCTTCATTTGTAAATTGGGGATGTCCTATTTTCCTTACAGGCTACTGTGGGGATCAAAAGCAATGATATATATATATGCATATTTTGGTGGTAACGATCAACGTTAATGTGAGTTACTGTCGTTAACAGTTAAATAGGCAAATCCTTTTGGGGTCCATTGTATATACAATGACCTCTCCTAGTGTGACTATGTCTCTGCTCAAAAGATTTAAGTTCTACAGAGGGAAAGGACATTTATTACATACTACTTTAAACCTATAAAAATCTTCATATGGCTATCAGCATGCTTTATGTGCTGGAGAAATCAGGGAGAAGTTGGGAAGTTGTATCTGTTCTTCGGTAGAATAGGGTGGGGAGAAATCCAGATCCTATACAGCTGGTGGTGGCCATGGAAAGGAAAGTGGGCAGTACAGGTCTGGGAACAGGTGAAACAAAAGGAAAAGGGGAATTTAGGGGCTGGTTTTAGACTTAAGTGTTTCTGGGTTTCTTCTGAGAGAAGGTACTATGGGTTGAGTTGTGTCCACTCCAAATTCATGTTTTGAAGTCCTAACCCCTAGTACCTCAGAATGTGACTGTATTTGGAGACAGGATCTTCAAAAGTTGATTAAATTAAAATGAGGTAATTAGTGTGGGCCCTAATCTAATATGATTGGCATTCTTATAAGAAGAGAAAATTTGGACCCAGACACACACATAAGGAAAACCATGTGAAGATATTAGGGAGAAGATGGTCACGTACAATTCAAAAAGAGACGTCTCAGAAGAAACCAACCCTGCTGACACCTCAATCTTGGACTTCTAGTCTCCAGAATTGTGAGAAAATAAATTTCTGTCATTTGAGCCCCCCAGTCTGTGGCACTTTGTTACGACAGCCCTAGCAGACTAATTCAGAAGGCTTATGCTGTTGTGACTTCTCCTTCTCTGGCTGCACGAACCCTGCTCCCACCCCAAGAGTTGGTTATCACCAAAGGTATAGAGTTGGCAGAATCTGTCTTCCTTTTGGTCAGCTGAATGCCTGGTGGAGATGTTCTCCTGATACTCTACGTTGTAATAATAAAAAAGATTTCTCTTTGAAACATCACTCCCTGCCCATGATGTGTAGTTCTATAGATCTGTAAGGACAGAATTGTGTTCTAGATACGTCGTGATAGATCAGGAGTTGATTATCTACAGCTTTCTGCCCACATATGGGCTGCCACCTGTTTTTATAAATAAAGTTTTATTGGAACGCAGCCACATTCATTTGTTTTTGTGTTGTGCATGGCTGTGTTTGTGCTACAATGGCAGAACTGAGTAGTTGTAACAGAACAGATAGCCCACAAAGTCTAAAACACTTGCTATTTAATTCTTTACAGAAAAACGCTGACTCCTGTTGTTGACTGAAGGGGCTTCTTGTGCCTAAGCCTCTAGTCATCCTGGATGTCGGGATTTCTGGAGGAGAAAAATAAATCTATAAACTACAGAATTTGCTATATAGCTAAAGGTCATTTGTAAGTCAGGACTCCATATTTTGAGTCTTCAGCAATCACTCCTGGTGTAACTTTCCCCAGTATCTCTTGGCATATTGTCTTAATTTCCATGTTCATGGTCATTCAGTTTCCACAGTCTATAATAAATTAACCTTCAGTAAAAACTATTCATTCAGCACTTACAAATTAGCTTCCTGTAAGGTATCTTATGATTTAACTGGGTACTGTGGGAGACGCAAAGTCAATAGAAAAGAGAATTCATGTCTTTAAAGACATGACATAACAATTTATACATACATAACAATTCAAACTGCCTGGTCAAGAAGGCACAGTGGCAATAAATTCAGGGATGGATCATTTAAAATGTTATTACATGAAATAATAAATAATTTTAAAATGATTATGGAAATTAAAGTGTAACAAAATAACAAATAAGTGCAGAACTTGTGACTGAAAACCACAAAAATTGTTGAAAGAAATTAAAGAAGATCTAAATGAATAAAAAAAGGTAACCCATGTTCGTGGATCAGAAGACTTAATATTGTTAAAATGGTAATATTCTCCAAATTGATCTACTGATTCAACACAATCCCTATCAAAATCCTAGCTGCCTTTTTTTTGTAGAAATTGACAAGGTGATCCTAAAATCCATGTAGAATCTCAAGGGATCCAGAATAGCAAAAACTGTCTTGAAAAAGAAAAGTTAAAGGAATCATATTTCCCAATTTTGACTCTACAAAGCTACAGCAATCAAGATAGTGTGATACTGGCAAAAGGTAAACAGATAGATCAATGGAATAGAATTAAGATTAGAGAAATAAACACATACACTTATGATGAATTGATTTTTGACAAGGATGTTAAGATAATTCAATAGGGAAAGAATAGTTTTTTCAATAAACAATAACATCAAGAAAGCGAAAAAAACAACCTACAGAATGGGAGAAAATATTTGCAAATTATGTATCTCATAGGATATTTGTATCCAGAATTACGACCCAAAGATAGAAAAGATAAACAAGCCAATTTATAATAGGCACTTTGAGTGGACAGTCCTTCAAAGAAGATATATAAGTGGCTAATTAGCTCATGAAAAGATGATCAATATAATTATTAACTGCTAAAATGCAAGTTAAAACCACAATGTGACACCATTTCATGTTGACTAGGATGGATACAAGCAAAAAGACAGATGATAGCAAGTGTAGTGGGGATGTGTAGGACATTGCTGGTGGGAATATTACATTGTGTAGCCACTTTGGAGAACAGTTTGGGAGTCCTTCAAAATGTTAACCATTCCATACAATCTATTATTCCACTCCTAGTATATATCTAAGAGAAATGAAAACATATATCCACACAAAAACTTGTGTGATGAATTATAGCAGCATTATTCATAATGACCAAAGACTGGAAATAACCCAAATGTCCATCAATTGATAAATGAATAAATAAAATATGGTATATTCATGCAACAGAATATTATTCAGCTATAAAAAGAGATGACATACTGATGACATTGCACATACCACATATGTGGAGGCACATACCACAACATGGATGAACCTTGAAACATTGTGCTAAGTGAAAAAAGCCAGTCATAAAAGACCCCATCTTGTATGGTTCCATGTATTTATCAAATATCAAAAATAGGCAGATCTGTAGATACAGAAAGCAGATTAATGGTTGCTGGGGGATGGGGGAGGGAAGGATGATAAAGTGACTGTTAATGGGTTTCTTTTTGTAGTGATGAAAATGTTCTAAACAGACCGTGGATGATGGTTGTACATCTCTGAATATACTAAAACCACTTTAAAAACACTTTTACTGGGTGAATTTTTGATATGTGAATTACATCTCAATGAAATTATTGAAATAAAAGAAAGAACGAACGAGACCTTGGTAGGCACTTAATACATATTGGTGGAAGGATTTTTCAAGAAGAAGCAGACCTTAACAGATGAGTTACATATGAAAATAAATACTCCAAAAATGCTACATTGATACGAGTTGTCATGGACACTGAAATTTCCCTTTCTGGAGGAGTTTCTCAATAGGAAAAGTTTTTATCCACTTGAGATGATTTTGGTGTTGTCTTTGAAAAGAGAGAAAGATTACGTGACATTTAGTCCTTAAGCTCCACTTTGAGTTTGCTCTTTACCAATGCCCAGAAACAATTTTAAAAAAACAACGTTGACTCAGTAAGAAAATTTTCCCCTACGTTTCTCGGATACTCCTTTATTGGAGTCTGTATGCTATAAGTGAGATACCACATACTGACATTGTCATATAGGAAGTTCTCCCAGCAGGGGCTCAGTACTTTCTACCAAGTTCTGTCATGGCAGGACATTTTCTAGGAAAGAACTAGCACATTTTTCTATTCTAGTTTTGTTGTTGTTGATGTCAAAAGACTGAAAATAGTCCTACTTCTGAAATATTTACATTTGGAAGGAGGTAATTGGCAGTTTGTTATTATTAGCCACTGTACCTTAATATTAAATGAAAGGCTGGAGAGAAGCCATGTGAAGAGTTAGGACCTTGTTAATGATCCTGAAATGCATTCCCTCCTCTGGAGTATTGACTCAGAGTTACCAAATAAATAAACAAACGTGATCCCTCCAGATCACTCACTGTACCCTAGAGAGACCCCTCTTCCCTTTGGAGTCCTTTAGTACTATTCTTGTGGTTTGTTAATAAAGATAATCTTAATAATTTAGCTTAAATTAACTTAAAAGTTAATAAAGATAATGCTGTGAGTTAACTAATGATCAGTTATATTATGATCTCCCCAAAGCACAGATTACAAGACTCCAATCCTGCTGTTTAGATTATCAAAGAACTTTATTTTCAAAGAAAAGTTAGCTTCTTTAGTTCAAAGTAGCAAGAAAGATCCTTTTAGAAAGATTAGATCTTTCCTTTTAGAAAGATCATTTGCTGGGCAAGATGCAAATCCTAACCTATGTGCTTCCCTCACCTACAGTGACCTATGTTCAATGCCCAAGAGAGTAATGCAAAGGAAATTTACCAGTCTTCACGGTCAGTGTGGCAGCCTTGACATTGTGGCCACAGTGTAAGAGTTAAATAAATTCAGGAGAGAAGTATTTATTTAAACTCTGGCAATGATACTGTTATTCTCTTTTGTTATTGAATAATTGAAAAGGTATCAAATAGCAAAGTTTCAATTATTCATCGAGTTATTTCATTTACTAGACAAATGTCTGTAGGCAAATAAATGACACTTGAATTAAAAACTGGCAACATCTCTGCAGGTTTACTTATTGGGTCATCACTGCTCGAATCCTCAAATGTGAAAGCTTTGTACAAATGTCCATCAGTGGTTATAGAGGGAGCTTAGTATTCATATTAGTTTCTATTTCTGCCATAACAAATGACTGCAAATTTAGCTCTTAAAACAGCACTCATTTATTATCTCATAGTTCTATAGGTCAGAAGTCTGGGTACACCTTAGCTTAGCTGGGTCCTCTGCTTAGAGAGTCATAAGGCAGAAATCAACGTGGCGGTAGGATTACACTTTTTTCTAGGGATGAATCTATTCCTAAACTCATTCAGGTCGTTGGCTGAATTCATGCGGTTGTAGGACTGAAGTCTCCATCCCCTTCTGACTGTCAGCAACATCTTTGCTCCCAGCTGCTCTTTGCTCCAAGGGGCTGCCCACATTGCTTCTCATGCGTTCCATGTGGTGCCCCTCCAGCAACAATGGGGCGAGTCCCTCTCATGCTTCAAATTTCCCTGACTTTCCCACTGCTGCATCTTTCTGGCCTCTAGTTAAACGTTCTCTGCTTTTAGGGGCTTGTGTGATTAGATTGGTCCACCCAACTAATCCAGAATAATCTTCCCATGTTAAAGTTTATAACCTAGATTACATCTGCAAAGTCTCTTATCATGTATTCAATTTATTTACGTGTTCTAGGGATTAAGGGTTGGATATTTTATGGGGCTATTATTCTACCTATCACAGTATTGAATAACAGGGTAGAGAGTTTCATAATCCAAAACCTTGGGATTTTGGTTTTTGTCCTAAAAGAATAAAATGAACAAAATGATATAGGAATACCCGATAGGTGCTAATCATGAGTGTAGACAGTGCAATCTTATTTCTCTAATTGCAGAGCACTTATTTTTCTGGAATGTTGTGCTTTGCAGTCTGTCCCTACAAGGCACCTTTCAAATCCCTTCTTCCATTCTAGAATTGCCAAGAATGCAGTATATATCCTGATCATGCCAGGGCAACCAAAATAAAGATGTGCTATAGTTTACACATCAACTATTTTAGCTTTCTAATTTGTTTTTGCAGACCTATAGAATATATTTGTCTTGACTCTCCAGATTCTAGCTTCCTGCCACTCTCCTGTTTGTAAGCTGCACAATCTATGTAGAGGGTACAGCTGGACCATGAAAACAAAACCACTGTTTTCTGAAATTCTGCCTCTGTCTTCTTCTTTCTGACTTTGTCATTCTGTCTTATATTGGCAGTCCCTGGGAACCAGTGCTATGTATTTGGCTCTTTCAACAAGATTAAGCCTCCTTACTTCTTCCCATCTTGTGTCATTCAATCCTCCGCTGACATCTTCAAATCTTTCCTGCTATTACGTGCGAAGAAATTCACCTGAAAATGTCACCTCAATGTAACTGTTACAGCTGCCAAGAACTATGAAAAGTCTGAGATTTTATCCTATGTAAAGCTAATAAGTTAGCCTGTCACTGTTTCATTGATGCTTGTAGAAGATATGAGACTTCTGGGTCAGAGACAAATAATATTATTACTCATGGCACAGCAGAAGCATGAACTTCATGTTCACAAGTTTTCACTTGCACCCCAAGACCCATGGGTATAATGTGGAGAAGCCCAGGTGGACACTCTATATGCGGTGGATTTGTCTCATGGCTGAGAAGCCGTGAGCTTTTAAAGGGAGCTCAGGAACGAATCTTTTAAAGGAACCCCTCTTTTGAAGGGGGCTGGTAGCAAACCTGCCCAGCCTTTGTCTGAAGTCTTGTGCCCCAGAGAGAGACTCTATCTCTTCCAAGACTGTTTTCTCTACAAATGTCCTCCAAAAGATAGTGCTGAAAAACGCTGCCAATGCTTCTGGTCCTAAGACATGCAGAAATGCAAGACACCAATGGAGAATTGCCTTCTAACAACTGCTTCTTGTTTACAAAGTGTCTCTTTGCAGGTAAGTGGCTATGCCTGTCTGATATAAACCAGACTAGCATACCAGGGTTTAGAAAATAAGTTAGACCCATTCACAATTACCTAAAAAATATACACATACATTTTATAATAATTCACTTATTGAATACAAATTGCAAAAATATACACATGTATACAAATAAACACATTCTAAGAGATTGTTCAAAAATAAGCCACAAAATAATTTATTTCTGACATTTACTAAGCAGAATAAATGAAACAACACACCTATTAAAAGACGGAGATGTGGATTAGAGAACTGTGCTCACATATTTGAGAAAGGGTTTCTCTGGGAAAATAAACACCACATTAAGACAGTTTTCCCATAGTTTGTTTTTCAAATGCAAATTCCAGTAGCTGATCCCTAATGAAAGAATTCATCATCAAATAATTTTGGGGACATGTACCTTTCTCCAGTAAGAATCACAATGCAGATTAGCATATTAAATGTTCTGAGAAGTCTTGATATGAGGAAACTGGTTTTATTTTGTTTAATTCACTGTTATTCTAATTGGTTTGATAATGAACTCACAGGGTGCGTGCGTGCGTGCGTGCGTCTCCAACATTTATCCTTTCTGCAGAGCGCATTCATGATTACTGCCAAGTTAAAATGATCAAGATTTACCAGGTTACTCTTTTCTCATTCAGCACAGATATTTAAAGTCTTGAAATGTACCTTTGAATTTGATTTATTCTGCACATTGCACGTTCAAACACTACATTTTTATTGCGCTTGATTATCTGGAAATGTCGTTAACTTATTCTCAATGTCCTTCTGCTTTCTCTGATTTATTTATAAGATCAGTCCCTGAAGTTTAATTTTCATATTGATGAGGAAATGTGCTTAATGTTACAGGATTGATTACAATGAATTTGAAAGCCAAGTAGGGAAAATCTGTTCCCATCAATGAATTTGTTTTTCAAATTTTGACAAAATAGTCTAGAAGTGAAACTGTGAAAGGGTAACCACGATATTGTCCCAATGCTATTTTCATTATAATTATATTGTAAAAAGCAATGACATTGATTATAAAAATTAGAATGCTCTAAATAAAACTATAATTCAAGTGAAGTGTTGAAAGTAGTAAATATTGACATTTATGTAGATACATCAAACTACTTCATAAATCACAATGAAAATAAGCATCCATGTGTGCTCTTTGCACTTCTAAAATACATCTTGAAAAACTATTAATTAGTTACTACAAAGTACTCTAATTTTAATATAAATTTATTTATACCACTTGAAGATCTTTCCGCATAGTTAACTTCAGTTTCAAATAGCTCGATTTTCTCCTGCTGGATAAAAGATAAAACACATCAGGACACACAATAATAGGAAAAAAGAGCACTATCTTTTAATGCAGAATTTTTATTAAATGATAATGGTTTCTCTTTATTATATTTCCTTCCAATCTTTTTTAAAAATAAACTTTCTTGTCCAATCGTACATATCATTGAATTTAATGTATACTTTTGACAAATGTATACAGCTAAGTAAGCATCACCACAATCAAAGTATAAAGCATTTTTATCAGCCCTAAAAATTCCCTTGTGACCCTTTGCCTTTAGTCTCTCTTTTGCCCTGGCCGCTGGAATCTCCTGATCTTTCTATCACTCTAGTTTTGTCTTTGTCATATAGTATGTAGTTCTCTGTAGCTGACTTCTTTCACCTGAGTAATTCATATGAGAATCATCTATGCTTCAAGTCTGTCAGTAGTACATTTCCTTTTGCGACTGAGTAGTATTCCCTTGTGTGGTTATATCACTTTATTGTTCACATTTGGTTTGTTTCCAGTTCAGGCTATTATGAATAAAACTATTATGAACTTTCAGATATAAGCCTTTGCATGACATATATTTTCATTTTTTTAAGTAAATACGTAGGCATGGAATTTCTGGGTAGTATGGTAAATGTACTTTTAGCATTATAAGAAGCTGTCAAACTGTTTTGCGTAGTGGCTATAGCGATTTTTATTTCATTTATACATTGAGGCAATGTATGAAAGTTCAGATAATCCATATCCTCACCAACACTTGGTAGAGTTAGCCTTCTTAATTTTAGCCAATTTAGTGGGCATGTAGTTGCATTTGTGTTTCTTTAATGACTAATGCCACTGAGCTTATGTGCTTATTTGCCATTTGTATATCTTCTTTTAAGAAGTGTTCATACTTCTTTAAAACCCAGTCTTTATTGGATTTTTTTATCTTCTTCTGATCAAATTATGAGTTTTGGGGGGATATCCTGGCCCCAAATCTTTTATCAGATACATGTTTTTAAAATGTTTCCTCCAAGTTCATGGCTTACCTTCTTTACAGTGTCTTTTGAAGAGCAATGTTTTTCTAATATTGTGAAGTCCAATTTATAATTTTTTTTTCTTATGGGTTGTGTTTTTTGTGTCCTAAGAAATCTTCGGCTAGCCCAGGGTCATAAAGATTTTCTTTTGTGCTTTGTTTCAGAGGTGTGCATATATAGACTGATGATTCATTTTGAGTCAATTTTTATATATGGTGTAAGGTAAAATTTGTGTGTGTGTATGGATATTCAATTGTTCTAGCACCATTTGTTAAAAATTGGATCATTTCCTTATTGAATTACCTTAGCACTTGTGTTGAACATCAATTGAGCATATGTATGGTCTATTTCTGGACTTTCTATTCTGTTCCATGATTCTATATGTCTATCCTTACACCTATGCCACACTGTATTGATTATTCTAGCTTTATAAAAAATTTCAAAATCAGTAGGTTCTCTAAGTTTACCTTTTTTTTTTCAATTTGTTTGACTATTTTAAGGATTTTTCAATTCCATATAAATTTTAGAATCAGCTTGTCAATTTGTACCTTTTGGGATTTTGATTTTGATCGTGTTGAATCCACAGATCAATTAGAAAGGATTGACATCTCAATAATATTGAGTCTTTTAATCTACTAACATGATATACCTCTTCCTTAATCTGTTTTCTTTAATTTCTCTCAGCAATTTTTTATAGTTTTCAGTATATGTTACATATGTTGTGTTAAATTTATCCTGAAATATTTCAACTTCAATTTTAATGCCATTATAAGTGGTGGTGTTTCTTTAAAAAAATCAGTTTCCAATTGTCTGTTGCTTGTATATAGAAATACAATTGATGTTTTTATTTTTAACTTGTATCTTGCAGTCTTGCTAAAATCATTTGTATGTTCTCATAGCCTTTCTAGATTCCTTAGAATTTTCTACATCAATGATCATGTTGTCAAAAAATAAAAACAATTTTGTTTTTTCTTTTCCAGTTTGTAGGCATTTTGTTTTCTTTTTCTTGCCTTGTTGTGCTAGCTAGGAATCCAGTACAATGTTGAACAGGAGTGGTGAGAAAAGACATCTTTATCTTATTCTCAGTCTTAGAAGGAAATCATTCCATTTTTTCACCATAATTTATGACAGTAGTAGATTCTTTTGTAGATGTCCTTTATCAAGCTGAGAAAGAAAGTTTTCTTCTTTTTGTTGTTCACTGAGAGCTTTTATTATGAGTATATGTTGAATTTTTTCAAACACCGGTTCTGTATCTATTGAGAGAATCATTCTTTTTTAACCTCTTACTATGGTAAATTACATTGATTTTTGAATGTTGCATTCCTGGAATAAATCCAACTTGGTCATGATGCATTGTCTTTTTATATATGGCTGGATTTGATATGCTAATATTGTGTTAAATATTTTTGCCTCTATGAAAGATTTTCAACTATGGTTTTCTTTTCTTGTGATATTTTTTGTTTTGTTTTGGAATCAGGATAATGTTGATCTGAGGGAAGTATTTCTTTCTCTTCTATTTTCTGGAAGCATTAGTGTTATTTCTTCCTGATCTATTTGGTTGAATTTACCATTAAGGCCACTTAAGCCTGAAATTTTCTTTATGGGATAGTTTTTAAACTATGAATTCAATTTTTTCAGTAGATATATATCTTTAAGATTATTTCTTCTTGAGTGAACTTTGTTTTTTTTGTCTTTCAAGGAATTTTTCCATTTTATATAAGCTGTGAAATTTGTTGGTATAAATATGCTCATAATATTTCCTTATTATTCTTTTAATATTTGTAGAATCAGCACTGATGTCACTTCTTTTATTCCTGATTTTGGTAATTTATATCCTGTTTCTTTTTTTTCAGATGAAGAGCTTTTAGTTACACTGATTTTTCTCTATTGTTTATCCAGTTTCTATTTCATAGTCCCCTTTCTTATTATTTCCTTTCTTTTGCTAACTTTGGATTTAATTTCTTGGATAATTATTTTTAGACTGTTTTTCTTTCTTAATATAAGTATTTAAGGCTATGAATTTCCCTCTAAGAACTGCTTTTGCTGCATTTCACAAATATTGACATGTTGTATTTTCATTTAGTTGAAAATATTTTCTCATTTCCCTTGTAATTTTTTTTGACCCATGGGTTATTTAGAAGTGTGTTATTAAATTTCCAAATAGTTGATGATTTTCCTGATACTTTTCTTTTTGATTTTTAGTTTAATCCTGCTGTGCTTAAAGAACATATTTTGTATGGTTTCAGCCTATTTAAATTTATTGAGACTTGATTTGTGGCCCAGCACATGGCCTATCCTGGTGAACGTTCCATGTACAGTTGAAAAGAATATGTACTCTTCTGTTTTGAGGTGGAGTGTTCTATAAATATCCATTTGGTCAAGCTGATTGATAGTGTTATTATCAGATCTTCAATATATATATTCTTTTAAATTGTTTTTTTTTTTTTTTTTTTTTGTGGGGAAGACCAGCCCTGAGCTAACATCTGTTGCCTATCCTCCCCTTTTTGCTGAGGAAGACTGGCCCTGGGCTAACATCCGTGCCCATCTTCCTCCACTTTATATGGGACGCCGCCACAGCATGGCTGACAGGCAGTGCGTCTGCGGGCGCCCGGGATCCGAACTCGCGAACCCCGGGCTGCCAAGCGCGAACTAAACCGCTGCGCCACCGGGTGGCCCCCAGATCTTCAATATTTTAATGATTTCTCTGTCTACTTGTTTTTTCAATTATGAAGAAAATATTGACATATCTAATTATAATTTTGGATTTATCTATATCTCCATTCAGTTCATCAATATTTGCTTCATATATTTTGAAGGTCTGTTGTGAGGTATGTACATCTTTAGGATTGTAATGGATTAACTCCTTTACAGTGATAAAATGGTCTTCTTAACCCATGGTAATAGTCCTTGTTCTGAAGTCTACTTTGTCTGGTGTTAATATAGCCAATCCAGCTTTCTTCTGATTATTTTTCATGGTATATCTATTTCCATACTTTTACATTTAATTTGTCTCAGTGTTTATATTTAAAATTGGTTTCCTGGAGATGGCATATAGCTAGGTTTTGCTTCTTTATTAAATCTGACAATTTCTGCCTCTTAATTAGTCTTTAGAACATTTATATTAAATGTAGTTATTGACATGTTTTGGGTTAAATCTACCATTTACTGGTTACCTATATTTTTTCCTTCTGCTTTTCCTGCCTTCTCTAAGATTAATTTTCCATCCTTATGCTTTCTGATTCTTTCCCCAACATTCTGGAGTTTTCCATACGCATGTGCAGATTAGTATTCATGATCTGAGTGGACATGTCCACAGATCTCCGGAGCTGTCTCTGTGCAGCTCCCTCTTCTTCATTATTTTTTTCTTTAAATTTTAAACACTCTGGCTTTTCCGAACTCCAAATCCGATCTCTTCAACTCAATGAGAGCTTTGGCCTCTCTTTGTTTTCTGTTCACTTCTTTTGATCCTAGAAACTGCAAGGCAGTAAACTAGGGTAATTGTAGGACTTACCTCATGTTTACCTGTTTCTCAGGAACCACTGACCTACATCACCTGTTGTCCACTATCTGAAAACATCTGTTTCAAATATTTTGTCTGGTTTTCTAGTTGTGTAAAGCAGGTGGTAATTCCCATAGCAGTTAATCTTTCACGGGTGGAATCTTTGATAATGCTTTCTTTACTCCGTAGATACAGAAGTTGTCTATATAAACTTTTTGCACCATTTTGTAAGTGAGTGGATGATGTTCACCTTAGAAATTAGTCCCCACTGTGAAAGAACGTCTCCCTCTTCCCTTCTTAAACTTCATTCTCCAAACCTTAATTATTTCTCATGAAAGAATGTTCAGGCTATAGAGCTGAATTTACATTTTTCTTAGCTGGAGCTGTTTAAAGAAATAGAAAAACGTTTACTGAAATCTCATTAATTTATTCTTTATTAGGTTGATTTTAGTATCTTAAGGAGATTTTAATTTTACATTCCTGCCAACTTTAAAGGGGACTTTAAAACCATTTTATTTTTCCCATTTACAAAATATGGTTAGAAAAATAAAATTGCTCCTTTGGTCCTTTACTGGGACTGGAAAATACATAAAATAGAGTGGAAGTGTAAAATGGGGGAAATTGTCTAACTATCAAAATCACTCTTTGATATAAACAGCTTATTCTTCTCCTTAGCCTTGAAAATAAACCTGTGACATGTTTTGAGAACAAAGGGAGGGGCAATCCAAATTGGGACAGGAACAGGAAAATCACTGCTAGAGAAATCTAGAACAGACACAGAGGGTCTGTCCCCATTTGCGGCAGATGTGTGACACCTCGTGCCACAAGAGTTCAAAAGTCACCACCACTGTGACCATAGGGGAGTGAAGAGTTTACTAGTCTTCTCATGAGGTTGCAGCTCAACTCTCAGCAGACCAGCCTTTTGCAACCTTCTAGATATTTCTCTGATGTGGGCAGAAGGAAGGATCAAGAGAACCGAAGTCTCTTCTCTCTTCACTTACTGGGGAGATCCTCACTGATGGGAAAAAAGTGAATTCTACATAACGATACAAGCCCCACATGCAGGAGTCAGCCTTTTCTCTGGAAAAATAACTACCTGGTGTTATGAGATTCCTGCCTTTTCAAAGGTGCATCCACAACGACTTGCACTTTATAAATCAAAATTTGTAGTTTTGCTTGAGGAAACAAGCTGTTTAAACAGGCCCATTTTAGAAACCTTTTCTGAGACTGTCTCTTTTCACTCAATCACTTCAAGTATGAAACCTAGTGATTTGGGCGTCAAGTGTGTTTATTCAATTTCCTTTCATATTGCACTGTAAGAAACGAGAGTAATCATGCTCATTTTTCTGTTTATACTAGGTGATAAACTATTCCCATTTCAACATCTCACAGAGGTGCACTTAGATTGCCCTCTGGCATTGCTGAGTAGAGGTATACTAGCTTTCCTGCTAAAACCTTCCACTTTGTTTTTCCCTTCTGTCTCTGGAGGACCAAAAAGTCTTATGAGCTGCTGCTTCCTAAGGTTTCAGTTGAGAAAAACATGGGAGAGTAGCAGTCCTTGGAGATAGAAAGCTAACGTAGTAAAAAGCCTGGTCACTATTCAGTTTAACTAGTCAACACATGTTATGTGAACTTGGATGTGACATGCACTATTGCTCGAGGTTGGGGACACAGAGATGAATAACAGAAAGCTCCTACTCTTGTGGAGCTTGTCGTCTATTCACGTGATAGTCAGATAATATCAGTACGGTGGGTTATGTGCCAGGATAGAGGTAGAGGGAACTGCCAGAGCACTGGGGAGAGGCATCGTCTCACAGAGCAAGGAGATGCTCCAGATAGCTACAAAATATCCATAAAAATACTTCTCACATTCTTTGATACTGCAACCAAGTGAAAGCTGTAGAATTCAGGAGTCGAATGCATCACCTATTTCTGCAATCCTCCAGTGTAGGAATCGTGGTGTTTAAAGAAGGCAATCTGATGGATTTCCTGTAGCGCTATTACTGCAGAGTCAAAGGTTGACAAATATCGGTTTCACAGGAGAGTCTCTGAAGGATATTGGACCAGACGTTTGTAAACCGAGTCTTTACAAAGAATTATAATCATATTCTTCTTCTAAAGTTATCAAACTACTACTGTTCATTTGATTGTAGTACAAATATATTTAAACACTTTCCCTTGATGTTTGTATTGAATATAAGCAATAGTTCTACTTCTGAATCACATTACAATCTGATTATACAAGTTATTTGTGAGAACAGACAACTTTCTTCTGACAAAAATGGTTGTAAGGGGCCTGGCCCCATGGCCGAGTGATTAAAGTTCTGTGCACTCCGCTTTGGCAGCCAGGGTTCGCGGGTTCAGATCCCAGGTGTGGACCTATTCCACTCACCAGCCATGCTGTGGCAGTGACCCACATACAAAATAGAGGAAGATGGGCACAGATGTTAGCTCAGGGTTAATCTTCCTCAAGCAAAAAAAGAGGAGGATTGGCAACGGATGTTAACTTAGGGTGAATCATCCTCAGCAAAAAAAAAAAAAAAAAAGCCTATAAGACTTTACACAGTAATAAAATAAGTTTGAGCAGTTACATTTACAAGTGACCCTCTTCAAGGCCTGGGATCTATAGCAACTTGTCATTTTTCTAAAAAATCAGTTGGCATCCCATTCCCTGGGATCTATGCATTCTTACCTCTGCAGGGCAGGTGATATCTAGCTAGGGAGCAAGTCTTGCTCACCAGCCTAAATCTGAATGCTGCTTTGCTTCTCCCTACTGGTTATAATATTCAAAGTAACTCTTTTTGAAGGGATTGAAGAAGTCATTTGAGTTTATTTTTTCAGATGTAGCTCGCTTCATTATGTAGAAGAATTTATAAGCTATAGTGCTGGGTATTAATTTGTAGATACACAAAGCTCTTCGGATTTAGCTCTTCCTGAATGTCAAGAGCTACTATTTTGGTGAGGAAGATTGTCCCTGAGCTAGCAGCCATGCCAATCTTCCTCTATTTTGTATGTGTGGGATCCCACCACAGCATGGCTGCCGTGAGTGGTGTAGGTCTGCACCCGGGATCCGAACCCACAAACCCTGGGCTGCCAAAGTGGAGTGCAGAGAACTTAACCACTACACCACCGGGCCGGCCCCCCAATTGTCTGAATTTTTAATCATCTCTTCTTAAACTTTGTTTCCTCCCTCCATGTTTTAGGTTCCCTGAGGAGTATCTGCATCAACACCATATATGGTGCTGGACCATGAAATGTACATTGAAATCAAAGGCACTAGGAATCGGCAGCATTTCAAACGTCCATGAGTGGAGACCTGGCTGGAAGCTGGTCAAGCAAGGCTTCCAAAGGGAAGAGCAGGTCCCAGAGAAACATCTGCTGGAAAGCTTGGGTGATCCAGATAATCTTGTAGATTAGTCTAGAAATTCATGAGGTTGGCAAATATTTCTCCTAGTTTTTCTCGGGCCTGGAATTGATATTAAAATACGGCTGATAATGCAACAAGAACTTAAGCTCAGTTCTCTACCAGGACCGTTTTATTGCTAATTCCTGTTCTTTTATTCTTTTATGCTCTTTTAGTCTCAGTAGGACATCTATTAGGTCTCAGACTATGGGTCAGGGCTTATTTGTATTATTCCTATTATGAAATAATAATTACAACAACAATAAAAATCACTGATAGGGAAGGAGAAGGTTTTCCCAAAGGGTGCTTTGTTGATAGGTGTATGTAACCATGTCTAAATCTCCAAAACGGAGCATGAATTTGGAATTCAGTTCTTTGATGTAAGACCTTCTTCTGCTTTAAAATGTCTACAAGGTTGATCAGAAACAACTTGCTCCTACGTGTGAATTTTAACATTCCCACAGATACTCAGCTACCCCGTAGTGTGGCATTATGGAAATCTAATGCGCCCACCAGCACTCACTTGAATCTCCCCAAAGTTAATGCCTCTAAGTAGGAGCTGTTTTGCTATTAGAAATGGCTTTAAGTTATGGGACCAGAATGCACACACCGGTGTCTAATCTATCTTGCAGTTAAGTTTATAGGAACAAGATGGTACCGCCCAGCTATATATGCTAGATTCCTTACATAGGTGGTGTTATAGTCCTAGCCTAAATAAAGCAATCAATCAATATTTCTTCTCTGCTTACACTCCAATCTTCAGAACTGCTTGTTACGCTAGCTAGACGGATTTACTTAGAGCAGTGAAAGACATTTAGCAAGTCCATCCAATTTCTTGATTTATTTGCTATTGATGCATAAAATAAGCTTGTCTGTGAAATAGCCGGGTTGAAATTGCTGTTCTCATGCATTTTCATTGTTATTATTTGGCTAGACTGACTCTTGAGGGTCAAATTAAAACTCATTCATCCAGAGCTACCTGAGTGACGATAGATAGCTTCTTCAGTTAAAATCAGTAGTAGTAGTGTATTGGAATAAAATTGTTGAAGCATTGTAGATAGTGTCTGGGTTTACCAAATATTCTAAAAGCTAAGGGGAAAGGACATTCATATGAATTGTTCATCTTAGAAACTTGCTAGAATTTAACATCTAGATTTTATTGTCACTAAAAATGAAAAGGAATAATCCATAAACGTAAAAACTCAATAGTGGCATATGTGGAATTTTCTATCACTAACAATAATAATAGTGATATTTATAGTTTGTATTGCCTTACAGTTGACAAAAGATTTTCATACGTATTATGTCTTCTGATTTCACATCTTAAGATATTTTTAAAATAAACTATTATCAGCCTGTTTGAAGACTGAATAATTTAAAAAATTCTTAGAGATAGTCATTACTCAGAAACATTTGAAGTCCTGCCTGTTTTTCCAAACTTTAGTAATGCAAAATCCTTTAGAAAAAATCATACATGACTTATTTTTTTGTAAAAACTATTTTTGTAAAATACTGAATGTAAAAAAAGATTTTCAAAGGAAACGGTATTTAGTCAATGTATTACTTCTTCCGAAACATATATTTTAAACTTTTTGACCCTCTAGTGCTTAAAAACATATTTCCTATTGTGTAGAGCTTAGAGATAATTATAGTCCAAGGTTTTCATTGCCCAGAAGTGGAAGTGAAGACATAAAAAGTTAAGTGTGTTGCCCACGGTCACATATTTAGTGTCAGCTGACATTAGAAACTTCATCTTATTACTCTCAGTCCACTATTTGTTTTCATAACACTAAATCTCCTTAATACACCATAGTTTCTAAACAGGATTTTGTAGTGAATAGTCAGTCTTATGAGGTAAAATATTTCCATGCCAAATACTCCATGTAAATCATCGTCTCCTTTCTCCAATGGTGATTCTTGTTTCTTTCTCTTCTTTTCCTCTATTTCTCTCTTTGTAATCTTTTGCATCACTGAACAATTTGTTATGCTGGTTACACTATTCAGTGACAAATTCCTTGAAGACGGGGAAAATATTTAGGGGAGTCAGCTGAAGTGAGATTTGTAGATATAAAAAAAGCTGGTACAGAACTTTAGACTTTCCTAATAACTCTGTTGAATTAAAGGTAATATTACATACTGCTCTTCCAAAATCTTTCAGACTTCGGTTCCTCAGGTTTGCCCATGTCCCTCACATATGCCACCTAGTACCAAAGTGGAAATAAAAAAGGGAATAATAAATTTACTTCAAAAAAAAGAAGAAATTTGGATCTTCAAAATACTTATATATGTTTTGCATGCACTGTTTCAGGGCGTTTTGTTCTTCTAGGTTTAAACAATATGATCCACAAGAGTTGAAATATTCCCTCCTGCCTCCTCTATCTGTTTTGATACAGGAATTTAAATATGGGAAGAAGAGGGCGGTCACCCAAAATAAATTGCAGCATTAGGCGATGATTTTTGGCTTCTCTGGTTGGGAGCCAAATGGAAGACTGTATTCTTGGCTTCAAGAAAACTGAGTGGATCCTAAGAAGCTTAAGGCTACTGGTGAGTGGTAGTGCAAGATCTGATCTGCTTTTCTTACCATTAGTTATGCATTAGTCCTTTGTCCATGATGAAATAATGATATAGCAATTGAACAGGTCATTTGATTGTATAGAAAATCCCTCTCCATCTCAATGTGCTGACTAATGTACCTTCGTTATCCACAGAAATCAAATGAACTTCACTTAATAGTACAGTAGACAGAATTCTAAAATGGCAGCCACTACAGTAATCACTATTGTGCCACTTCTAAAGCCACTAGACAGAAGAAACAGGTACCAAGGATAGCCAATGGGGTCCAAAAGACTGAATCCTCTTTTGGAGTTTTTCTTGTCATTCTTTACATTTAATCTAAATATTCTTCCTGTATCTCCAAATACCACTTCTTTGCTAGGTCTGAACCACCATTTCAAGTGTATTTTCTTGTACTCTTGTAATTTCTCTAAGGAAAAAAAATTCCTGTCTTTATTTAAGGATTTTGGATACTGTTATTTTTTATCTAGAAGAAAATTCTCTTTTTATTTAAGAGTCTTGATCAGGAATTGAAACATTCTACATTTTCTGTTTCCTTTGGCAATAAAATTAAATCTGGAGTGAAAGAACTGAGTAACCTACAGCATATGCATTTGTCAATGTAACCTCCTGAGTAGCACACTTTAAACTTTTAAGCATATACATTTTTAAAAGATTTCCCTATAAATAGCTAATGGGGAAAATCTTAATGTATGAAAGCTCTGACTCATCTGTCTCACCCACTGCTACTGTCATGAGAGAGGGAACAGAATTTGTCATTGAGAGTTCAGCTCGTGGGACATTCCCTTTCTGAATTTCAAAATGGCTATAGATGTGTTGCACACATGGTGTAGGTGTTTTAAGTAACTTGTATCTAAGGAACATGTTTCTTTTATTATTATTAGAAATAATACTTAAATAATTAAAATAACAAATCTTGCCAATGGGCATTATCCTTGAACCTTTTTGAGAACTCTAGATGTGTAATTTTTGGTCAAACCATTTAACCCTGTCTTCTTACAAGTGGACACCAGTGGCATAAAGAAAGGTATAGGTCATGCTGCTGTCACCTAGTGGTCAGCTAAGGAACTCTACCTTTGAGATGCAAATGAAATGAACTAGAACAATGACACTTGGCTGCTTAGAAGTCTGATGCCGTCATCAAGATTTCTGTGGCTCTTTGGTGGGTGGTGGTGGGAGGGCAAGGGAGACTTATGTTTTCATGGTCAACATTGGCTCTATTTTGGCCTCTGCTGAACTATTATTGTTTGTTCTTCATTTTGCCGCTGTTCCTCTCAATCCTGGTGTTGACACAAAGAGAGAACATGAACCTTTTCCTTGATTCTCTCTCCCTCCAGAGCAACAATAATGCAAATTGATCACATAAAATGGAAGTTGTAGTAACAGTTAGTGGTTTGCCTTGGTGAGAAGTCCCAGTTTCTTACTACTATCGTAAATAACATAAAATTGTGTATTAGATAGTCCTGACCTTTTATTAGCCAAAGTTTTCTTCTTCAGTTTAATTTTATATAAATTTAAAAAACTAATCAGCACCTGTATTAAAATTTTAAAATAACATGGGAGGGTATACAGTGAAAAATATTCTCATAGCAGATCCCCAATTACTCCCGTGAGAAGTAACTACTCTTAAAGATTTTTTTGTAATCTTCTGTAACATTTTTATACATATATAAGCTTATATGTATCTCAATCCCTTTTTGTAAACAAAATGGGATCACACGATACTCAATATTTTGTACCTTGCATTTTATATAATAAAATATTTTTGAGTAATCTAATATCAACGTCTGTAGACCTGCTTTATTCTTTTGAATAGCTGCATAATATTCCAATGGAGGAGATGTACCATAATTTATTAACCGGTTGGCTCTTAAAGGATATTCAAGATGTTTCCAGTCTGTTGCTATTTCAGTAAATTCTGCAACAAAGAGTCTTTTATATGCCTCCATCTGCACATGATTGAAAGTTTGGTAGGATAAATTTCTATGACTAGAATTTCTTGGTTAATAGGACATTCAGATATTTAATCTCAATAAATATGGCCAATCACTCTCTCTTAGAATCAACTTGTCTCACTCTATCTCCCCAAAAACCCATTTGTATCATCACTGGTATCATATTGAATTTATTGAATAATTTAGGTAAAATAATATTTAAATATTAAATCTTTCTATCCTAAAACAGAATGCCTTGCAATCTATTTGTCTTATTTTATGTCTTTGAGTAGACTTTACATTTTTTTTTGTTGTAGACTCTGCTCACTTCTTGTTAGACTTGTTTAATTAAACTCTTTATTTTGAGATAACTATAGATTCACATTCAGTTGTAAGAAATAATGTTGCAAGATCCCACACTTTACTCAGTTTGCCCCCATGGTAACATCTTGCAAAATTATAAAATATTACAACCAGGATAATGACACTGACATAGTCAAAATAAAGAACATTTCTATCACTACAGGAACCCAACGTGATGCCCTTATATAGCCGTTCCATCTCTCTACTGTTCCTAATCTCTGGCAACCACTAATTTGTTGTTCTATTTCTATAATTTTGTCATTTCAATACAGTTATATAAATGTAATCACACATTATGTAACCATTGGGGATCAGATTTTTCGCTCAATATAATTTCATGGAGATTCATCCAAGTTGTTATGTGTGTCAATAGTTTGCTTCTTTTTATTACTGAATTGTGTTCCATGGTATGGACGTACCACAGTTTGTTGAACCATTCAACCATTGAAGAACATCTGGGCTGCTTCCAGTTTTGTCTATTATAAATAAAGCTGTTAATAACATTCATTTTGTGTGAACATAAGTTTTCATTTCTCTGGGATAAATGCCAAGGAGTGCAATTTCTAGGTTATCTGGTAGTTGAATATTTCATTTTTTAACATTAAAAGAACTCTTTGCCTAGCTTTGTATCCTAAAAATTTCTCCAATGGTTTATTCTAAAATTTTATAGTTTTGTGTTTTACATCTAAGTCTGTGATTCATTTTGAGTTAATTTTTATATAAGGTGTGAGTTTTAGGTCAAAATTCTTTTCTTTTTGCCTAGGGATATCCAATTGCTCCAGCACCATTTGTTGAAAAGGCTAGCCTTCCTCCATTGAATTGAGCATATTTGTTGGTCTATTTCTGAGTTGCCCTCTATTCCTAGATTTCTGAGAATTTTTATCATGAATGAGTTTCAAATTTTGACAAATTGTTTTTCTGCATATTTGATATAGGCATGCAATTTTTCTTCTTTAGTCTGTTACCATGGTGGATTATATTGATTGATTTTCCAATGTCAAACTGCCTTGCATAACTGAAATATATTCTAATTGGACGTAGTGTAGAATTCTTAGTATACATTCTTGTATTTGATTTACTGATATTTTGTTGAAGTTTTTGCATCTAGGTTTATGAGAGATGTTGGTCTGTAAATTTCTTTTTGTTGTACTGTCTTTGTTTTTGGTATCAGAGTAATAATGTTAGTTGGGAAATGTTCCTTCTCTTTTTATTTTCTGGAAGGAATTGTATAAAGTTGGTATTAATTCTTTTTTAAATGTTTTCTAGGATTCCCCAGTGAACCAATCTGGGCCTGGAGATTTCTATTTGGGAGACTTGCAGTTACAAATTCAGTTTCTTTACTGGTGATTGGACTGTTCTGATTAACTCTCTCATTTGGTTGAGTTGGTAGTTTGTGGGTTTTGAGGACTTGCTCCATTTTTCTAAGTTGTTGAATTTATGAGCATAAAGCAGTTGCAGTATTTCTTTATTATCCTTTAAATAATTGCAATTTCTATACTGATATCTCTTGTTTCATTCTTGATATTGTGACTTGTGTCTTCTCTCTTTTTATTTTTATCAGTCTTGCTGGAGTTTTATCAACATCATTGATTTTTTCCTAAGAATTCCTAAGCATTCCATTTTGAAATTCTTTCTTCTGCAGATTTGCATTTATTTTGCTCTTTTTTCTAGTTCCATGAGGTAGGAACTGAGATTATTGAATTGTGACCTTTCCTCTTCTCTAATGTAAGTATTTAGTGCTATAAATTTCCCTCTTGGCTCTGTGTTAGCTCCATCCTACACATTTTGATGCACTGTATTTTCAACTTCATTTAGTTCCATGTATTTTTAAAATTTTTCCTTGGGACTCTTCTTGGACCATGAATTTTTTTTTATAATGCATTGTTTGATTTCCAAGTGCTCAGAGATTTTTCTGTTGTCTTTCTGCTGTTGATTTTTAGTTTGATTCCTTTTTGGTCAGATAACATACTCTGTATGATTTCAATTCCTTCAAATTTGTTGATGTTTTCTTTTATTGCTCAGGATGTGGTCAATCTTGGTGAATGTTCCTTTGGCACTTGAAAAAATGTGTATTGTTGGATGGAGTGTTCAAGTGTTCTAATTAGGTCAATTAGATTGTACTGTTTAGATATTCTATATTTTTGTTGATTTGCTATCTCATGGTTCTATCAACTGCCAAAAGGGAGATGTTGATGTCTCCAACTATAATTGTGGATTTGTCTATTTCTCCTTTCAGATTATCAGTTTTTGTTTCATATATTTAGAGGTCATATTGCTCAGTGTGTACACATTTAGGGTCCTTAAGCCTTCTTGGTGGGTCCCGTTGTCATTAGGACTACCTGAGCCACCTTCTGTTGTTGGTTTTGGGGGTTGGAAAATGCCAGGCCTGGGTCACTTTCTTCTGTTGAGCAGGGGGTTGTAAGATGCCCAGACATGTTGTTTCTTCAGTCCTGGCTCCCTGGTCAGTTTACCTCCCTCTTAACACCTCTCAAAATTCTCCTTTGAAGTTCTATGGCATTATTTCCAGAGTTTATCATTGCACTTAGCAGGGAGAGTTGAGTCTACACCAGCTCTTTTGTTGGGATAGAAGTCTTTCTTGTTAGATTTTTTGAAGTTAGATTGTTAGATTCTTAGACATCCTTTAGACACCACAGAACAAGGGATTTCTCACTGGCTGTGTTACCCCCTGCAATGCCTGGACTCCTGCCTTCCCTGCTCCATCTCTATTCTGCCCCCATTCTCACCTAGGTTTTCTAGAGAATCACAAATTCTCACTTATTTATGCAGGGAACTCTGCGCTCTCCCAACCCTAACCTCTAACTATGCTCTAAGTCCCTTTGTCTGTCTCAAACCCATCAATGGGTTCAGTTGAACAAAAGAAACTTCTGCTCTCTTGGGCAGCTCAAAAGATAGGCAGAGACCCAGGGCAAGAGATCTTTCCTCTCACAGCAGCCTTTGTCCTTTGAAGACATTCACTGTTTTAAATAGCGTGGTCTATCACCCCTATGTGTTAACACTTATGTAGATGGAGCATTGTTGCTCCACCTTTTGACCAAAGTCTATGATCTCCTTAAAGGTTGGGTGCATCCCTAGCACCAAGCAGAGTGCCAAGCACAGAGAGGGTCTGCAATAAATGTGTGTTAAGTGCAGAAATAAAAGGCAGGCTGTCAGAGTCTTTCTTCCACTGTGTGAATAGGTTCAGAATGACAATAATATGTCTGGAGGGACTTGGAAAGGTCAATTAGTTCATCTTTCTGCCTCCGTCCAAGAACACATACCAGATAACTAGGTAGCTAGTCTGATTTTTAGTACTTTAAAAGAAAAGAAAATTACAGTTTCCTTTCGTAATCCATTCCAGTGTTTAACAACTTTCACTGTCAGCAAGATTTTCTTTATATCTAGCCTAAATCTCCCACACTGCATTCTTAAACCTTAGCAGGTAGAAATGTGCAGCCAGGATTTGAATGGTCTTTATTTCTTTAATTACTTTTGAGCAAGTATTTACAAGCTAAATACTTCCTTTCTATATGTCACTTTCCAGGCTATTCTTTACCAGAAGGTATAAGCACTTACCTGTCCTAGTTACTTAGCTCTGAACTACCAATGCCTTGATAATGGTTCCTTACTGTGGTATATTCATTGCATTAATGGTTCCAGTTTGTACCATCTCTTTGTACCATCTCAGTACCACACTGGCTCTGGGCTTACCCACGTAACTTGCTTTTGTCAGTGGGATGATAGCAAACTAGATGTGAGCAAAGGCTTGAAAAAGTGTTTGCGCAGCCTCTTTTCTTGTACCTCACCGTGAGAGCATGCCCAGGCGAACCTGCTGGAGAGATAAGAGAGCCACCTGGAGAAGAGCTGAGTCTTCTGAGGTGAAGCCATCCAAGACCAGCCAGCCCCCAACCAACGCCATAGCTGATCACAGACATATGAGGGAGCTCAGCCAAGATCAGCCCAGCCTGGCCCAGATCATCAGAAATAACTGCCCAACAGGCCCATGTATTCATGGTACATAAAGAATGGATATTGTTTCAAACCATTAATTTCTACAGTGGTTTGTTTGCAATAAAAACGGACACTCTCCCTAGGAGGAACTTTCTGGCTCTGGTGGAACTTGACCTCACAATGGGTTCCCCTTGCTGCCTGTGAAGCATGCAAGCTTCTATAACTCTTACTGTCTTACCTTCTGCTTGTGCCTTTTCCTCGTTATTTTGCTCTGAGTGATCAACCAGTCCAAATCACCTTGGACTTGCAGCTTCCAATCCTCAGTTCTTTGTTGGTCAAGATTCTGGTTATGTGCCTCTCCGTACATGTTTGTTATATACCAGTGTCTCCCCTGTTTTGTAATCTCTCATCCTGTCTCCTTGCTTTATGTATGAAATCTTGCTAGAGCACTGCCTGCTCCAACAACACTGATATATTATCATTAGACTGTATTCCGATTTATAACTAAAAATATTTCAGGGTAGTAATGCCTCCTGGGAGTTAACTACATCTGAACATAATGCTAAGGAGTCCAAATTTGTAGGCTTAGTCCCCATATAGGCCACCAGCTTCACACAAAACAAATAATAACCATTTTGTTTAGATTATACTCTTAAACAGGTCAAAAATTGCATACTCCACCACAGAGGATTCTAGGCAAAAGAGTATGGGTAGCCCAAGGCCTATGATAGCTGATATTGACACTCACATACAAATACACATTTTGGTGACTATGGGGGCAGGGACAAATCTTTATATGAAGATAATATAGCCACATGCAAGTTCCTTGTGAAGGAAAACCAAGAATTGGTCTGTGTAGAATTGGTAATCATTATCAATCATTACCATTGGTAATGGAGAGTGTCCATTTGGCAGAACTGTGTCTCATTAAGTAATCAACAGAATAATTTTTGAGTTATTTTATATAGCACTGCTATTGAATATACTAAATATTTTTAAAATGATGACACATTCTTTTGGTGAATTTTCCTAGATTTTACTATTAAGTAGACTGATTACCAAATAGATCAAATGTTGAGTGAACTCAGCTGTCTGTTAAGAGTTCTAGCTAACTTGGGTGATATGCTTGAGGTACAGACAGAGAACTGGGTGTTAAAATGAGAGATTTGGCAATTTTTCTCTATCACCAGTTGGCTATGTAATGGCAGGAGGATTAGAAAATCTTTATGTGTTTTCTTCCTCTGAAGAATGGAGAGTAGGGAAGCTGGTGGGTAACAACTACGAGTGATAATTATAGTGTTGCATATTCGGTGTGGCAAGGAATGGGCTCACTGACTGGAGTGGAACATTCCCAGGGCCTCTTTTCTGCCATGTTTATTTCCATGTTGACTGCTCTGACTCTGGCTGAACAGAGATACATGCAGAAAAATGAATATGATAAATTTGTTTACAATGAGTTTTCCATAAAAATTATTTTCTAAGGATATACTCCAAGGGATGAAGCTAATAATTTCAAGGAATCAAAGAAATAGGCAGTGTTTTTTATAAAGTGAATTTTAAGGTCATTTTAGTGCTAAATTATACCATGTTTTTGCTCAGCAGTCTTTGTATTCCTCTGATGTTAATTTCCCAATTGTTTCAGAACAATCCCACTATCCTACAGCTCCAGTCCCACTTACCCATCTCAGAAATGATACTGCCACCACTTACTATGACTGAGAGACTGAAGCTGTCTGGTGTGGATCCCCTCCATGTTATGTTGACATAATGTGTTCATCCTGCTTTCAAAACCCTTAATTGTGTTATTCCCTCTTAATCTTCTCTCATATAAGGTTAAACTTTTCTATTTCCCTGCCAATACTTCATCCTTCAAGTTTAACCCTTTCTAATCTCATTTTCATCGATTCTAATTAAGCTACATACTCAAGGTAAAATGATGACCAGCTACTTGAGAAATCCAATCACCTTTTGTCAATGCTCATACTTCTTGAGCTTTCTTGAATATTTAATACTGTTGGACACCTCTATCCCCTTCCTGAGCCCTTCTCTTGTCTTCAGCTTCTGTGCCAACACATTAGACTCTGATCCCTCCTTATATAGATCTTTCATGGCTCTTCTCTCTCCACCCATGCCTAAGTGTAAAATTTTCCTAAAGTTAAGTCCTTGTTTCTCTGTATTTCTTTCTTTATACTTTCTTCCCTAACTACATTCCTTAGGCCCTCAATCTCTCCCACTCATTTCACTCCAATAACCAAAAGTTTCAATCTATTTATTACAGTGTCCTACCCTGCCCACAGAACATGTACTTCAATAGTCAGGCAAGTCATCCTGACCTTGACAACTGTTGAATAAAGAATAAGTCATTTTTCTCCTTAATATTCAATTTTATGTGTCATAGCCAAAATCATTTTGTCTAGAACTGTGATATTATAAGGGACATAAATTATGTTTTGTTATTTAAATAAGTAAGTCAAACCTTGAAACTGCTGACTTCAAAGGTCTATGAGTCTTCTCTTTACTGTAGGTGGATGAATTTACTGTTTCTGTATATATTCACATTTATTCCAACTTATATTTCTGTTCAGTCAGTTAGGAAAATGACTCTCTGCCTTTGCTTTGTTTCTTGATACAGCACAACAGAGCACGCCAGAGAGCTCTGTAGGAAAGGCTCAAAAGTAAATGAATTTGATTCAGTATTGAATATTCAGCAAGTTGAAGAACTTTTTTTGAGTGGTTTTATTTGGTATTTCCACTCCAGTTCTTTCACATAATGTCTGCTTTCTTTTGTTCTGTGTCGTTAAATGTGGAACCTCTGATGCTGAATGTGCCCTGGGGAGAGATGTGGATGCTCATGATGGCCCAGCATGGTTCTTGGTACTGGTGCTTGGAGGAGGCAGGGGGACCACAGAGTCGGAGGAGGCAAGTCAGCAGCAAGTTGCAGGTCTCCAAGTAGTGCAGAGCATCTCCAGGCCTTTGTATGGGCCTCATCACATATCAGGGCTTTTCCTAAAGTTCAAGGCTGAGTGGACAAACTATGTCCACAGACGAACTTCTAACAGAGCTTTTATTCTTCAATTGGGTCTCAGCTTCTATCTATGTCAATCTCAGCTGATCACCGAGTTTTACACCGTGTTGCTGCATATGATTCTGTTTCCTTTTCCTATAAATGTGGAAAATCCTTAAGACAAGATTCATCCTATAGCATTTTTTTTTCTTGCTGAGAAAGATTCACTCTGAGCCAAGATCTGTTGCCAATCTTCCTCTTTTTGCTGAAGAAGATTAGCTCTGAGCTAACATCTGTGGCAATCTTCCTCTATTTTGTATGTGGGTCACTGCCACAACACGGCTGATGATTGGTGTAGGTCTGCCCCCGGGATCCAAACCTGTGAACCTGGGCCACGGAAGTGGAGTATTCTGAACTTAACCACTATGCCACAGGGCCAGGCCATCCTGTAGCTCTTGAATTCAAGTAATAGAGACTCACGGCAACAACCCCAGACTAAGTGTCAATGATTCACACTTGTGAGATGAAGGAAGTTTGAATTCGGTGCACCAATAAAATAATGATTTCTTCCCGTAATGCGATCGTGGTCCCATTAATGAACCAATGATGATTCAAGGGCCTTCTAAAATCACTTTTGGCATTTACTACATTGTGTGGATGGCTTCTTTCTCAATTTGGGGAACTAGGCTCTTTGTCAGCATGTTCAAAAATGTCATTATTCAAAGTGTGATCTGTGGACGAGCAGCATCAGCATTACCTGGACTTGTTAGAAATGCTGAATCTCAGGCTCCATCCAGGCCTAATGAATGAAAACTTGCCTTTTTAACAAGATCCTCAGGTGATACGTATATGCTTTCAATTTTGAAAACAATATTCTAAGGCATTAAGTCCATTTTTAAAAATTTGACTCCATATTTTAATCTAGTTACCTTTCTTCTCTCCTTATAGGTTTTTTTCTTTCAGAGTCTTTGAGAGAATCTCTCCCAGCCCCACATGTTTAGTTGAGTCCAGGACTTCTTGGTCACACTGATTGGAATTAATATCAGTCAGATCATGTTTAAATTACCCAAATGCAAACCAATGAGAATCTATTTCTAATTCCTGACTTGACTATTTGGTAAACGAGTTCTGAGCTCTCTCTCTCTCTTTCTGTCTCTCTGTCTCTGATTCTCTCTCTGTCTCTGTCTTACTGCCCATGACCATGTAAAAGTTCAGATTTCTAGTTCCAAGTAGAAAGCTGTTTGAACATAATGTGTTCAAGGAAACTTTTAATTGACACAGTAATTTTAGGAGCCCGAATGTCAAGAATAGAAATGGTTCTAATAAAATTCTATTGCTAGATTGCCTGGTTTAGGAAAATTGTTTCTCAGTAGGCCATTATTCTTGCAATGATATCTTATCCAAAGAGAGAAATGTTTGATCAAGCTCACAACTACAACTCACTACAGTTAAGTGAAACCTCTAAGATAAGTTTTGGGGTAAACTTATTTACACAGAAGGAGCAAAGCATTATTGATAACTGACTATTCAACTTATCCTTGTTTGCTTCCATCTGTAAGAGGAGTATTTTAGATGGGATTGAAAGTACTAATTGTGTCCTGGACTTGCTCATCCCTCAACACTGATGTCCTGAGTTTTTACGTTGACTTGAAGGCTGGGCTGGAGTGAGGTCTCTCCTCCAGGGGAGGAGTTAAAAAGAGCTTACTGTGTTCAGGCCAAGAAATCTTTTGGGAGACGTCTGTACTGATGGAGGATCCAAACATCAGAGAGGAAGCAACAACTTCCATCACCAAGGACTGGCTGCTCTCCTGACTCCATTTTGGAGAACTTGGTTAGAAGTCAAGGAAGGCCTGGAAAGATAAGTAAGACATTTATGCAGAACCCAGGGATACTGCATGGAAATTCTTTCAATTTGACTACTTCAATTATTTCTTTACTCATTTATGCATTTATTCAATAAATAGTTATTAAAGGCCTCTTAGGCACTATTCTGTGTACTTAGTTTATAGCAATGATCAAAATGGACAAAGATACCTGCCATCTATGGCTTAACAACTTTCTAGTTGGAAGCCATTGGAGGGTTTTAAGTGGAGGTGTGACGTGATTTAGCTTATGGTTTAGGAACATCCCCCTGGCTGCTCTGTTGAAAGTAGATTGCATTTATTAAATAGAATGGACTAGTAGATTACCAAAGACATCATTGTGAGGCCTTCTCTATGTCCGTCTAGGCTTATGAGTATAGATTCTCAGATCTAGTTGCTTAAGATTTCAGAACAATTCACTCCTTTTGATTTAACATCTTACATTAAAGTTAAAGACAAGGAAACTCTTCCCCAGAAAGCATTACTTAAATCTTATTTTGGTTAATAGATTCTACTTCATGTATTGTAGCTTCAGGTTGAATGGTGTAGACTGCTATAAAAAAATCTTCCTAAAAATGACAGTAGCAGTTGAATGTCTTCTGAAACTTCCCATCAGACTTTTATTAAAAATTCAGGTCTTGATCTCTCAATATATTAACTTGCACGAGAAATGGATTTGAGGATTAAGGGGGAAAAGGCTAACATTTGTTGATAGCATATAATGTACCAGACACTTTATGTACATTTTTTTCATTTAATCTTCATGCCAACAATGTGCAGTGCAGTAGACGTTATTATTCCTAATTCACAAATATGGAAAATGAGCTCAGGGTGGTTTGGTGTTTTCCCACGTTGCACAACTTGATAGTAGCAGGAGCAGAATTGGGAAACCCAAGCTGTCATCTTCTGACAGACTATGCTACATCAGCAATGACTACCACATCAATGAAGACCACTACTACGCACCACTATTTGACTACTCACCATCATTACACCATTTCAAAATCATTAAATGTTTAGATTCAAGACTGCTGCAACCCTGAAAATTTTGTTACTATCTTGTAATTCAGGTCATCCAAGCAACCTCCATCTTGAATTGCTTGCTGTACAATATTCCGGTCAAAAGTCTGGCTGGCAGTGTTGATATTTGATAGAGCAACATAGAAGTGATCATTGCTTATTAGGATGACCACTATCAAAAAAAATGCCAAGGTTGACCAGGATGTGGAGAAATTAAACCCTTGTGCACTCTTGATGGGAATCTAAAATGGTGCAGTCATTATGGAAAACAGTATGGACTCTCCTAAAAATTAAAAATAGAATTACCGTATGATCCAGCAATCCCACTTCTGGGTGTATATTCAAAGAAATTCAAAGCAGGATTTTTTTCTTTTTTTTTCATGAGGTAGATTGGCCCCGAGTTCCTCCATCTCCCTCTATTTTGTATGTGGGATGCTGCCACAGCATGGCTTGATGAGTGGTGCATAGGTCTACACCCAGGTTCTGAACCTGTGAACCCCATTCCACCGAAGTGGAGCACATGAACTTAACAACTATGCCACTGGGCCGACCCCCAAAGCAGGATTTTAAGGAGATATTTGCATAGTCACATTCATTGCAGTATTATTCACAATAGTCAAGAGGTGGAAACAACTCAAATGTCCATAAATGGATGAATGGATTAAGAAAATGTGGTATATACTTACAATGGAATATTGTTCAGTTTTAGAAAAACAGGAAATTCTGTCATATGCTACAACATGGATGAACCTTGAGGACATTATGCTAAGTGAAATAAGCCAGTTACAAAAGGACAAACACTGTATGATTCCACTTATATGAAGTATCTAAAAAAGTCAAAATCATAGAAACAGAAAGTAGAAAGGTGGTTGCCAAGGGCTGGGATGAGGGAGGAGAGACGATCAGTGTTTAACGGGTGTGGAGTTTCAGTTTTGCAAGACAAAAAGGTTCTAGAGATCTGTTGCACAACAATGTGAATATACTTAACACTACTGAACTATACACTTAGAATGGTTAAGATGGTAAATTTAATGTTATGTGTTTTTTTACCACAATAAAAAAAAATCAAGAAGAAAAATGTCGTCTACTGATCAGTATGTAATCACCATTACCATTTGAAAATATAAGACAAGAATTAACTATGTATTCCCAGTCTCAATTTAGAATAATCTCTTGGATAAATAATACTTGTTGGCTGTTTCTTTTCAGGGATACAAAATGTCTCTATAAATGCTTCTTTTGTCTGGTCTCTGTTTTAAACAACTGTTACCTAAGGATAGTCTGAATTCACTCCTTTCTGTATAATATGCTTTCTTATGGAATTGGTGGTATTTTAATGTACAAAATTAAAAAATAAGCACTTAGCATTAAAAAAAGAAGTGATCATAGATGTCATTCATTTCTCCATATTCTCGAAGATCTACCCTTGTATCAAGTTAGGTTACACAAATGTTACACACCTGGGACGTGTTAGTGCTGAACTTTCTGTAGAAGTGGTGTGAGAAATTTCCAACAGAGCAACACGTTTTTCACCTTTATTCAGGGTCAACCTAAGAAATGAGTTTATGAAGAGCACTTCTGCATCATTTATAAAATTGCTATTAAATACAACGTGATAGAACCTAATGTTTCTTATAAAGACACCTACATTGGATCCCTCTGATTTTTCTGAATTTGGATGTTTGTCTACTTTCCTTACACAATATTATTTTTCATTTATTATAAAATGGGAATGATACCACTCATTCTATTTACTTTTTACTGAGCTTCCAGGTAGCTCAGAGTATACGTTTTTATAAAATTTAGTAATTACTTAGCTCAGATTTTTTGGTATAATTACCACCATCATCAGCATTAAGCACTACATTTTTACTTTGTATTGTATTGTGAACTAACTTTAACCCTATTACAGATTTAAAAAAATGAAATTTCTGCACTTGTAGACCTTATCAAGCCATGGTCGAGTCTCCAAACTTGTCGTTGGATGGCTTCCACTCATGTGCAGTTGCCTATTGAAGCATTTCTCAAATGTGTAAAAACTGCCCTAAAAGGCATGAAGAACGAACGAGAACTCCTGATGGGATTTGGGGTGTATCTCAAATAGTCCACCACAAGCATAATATTCCTTTGTAGCTTCATGTTTTATCTCCTCCATAACATATCTGCATTTTTAAAGATAAAAGGATAATTTTTAACTCACTTACCAAAGTACTTAACTTTTCCTCCTCAAATCTTTGAATAAAATTAATACTCAAGGTAGATGTACTTTCTTTTATCCTGTGACTTTGAAACCCCTTTAATTCCTAAATATGATACAAGAGAGAAATTTAGAAACCAAAGTAAACTTTTCCCAATCCTTCATTTTCCATGTAAAGGAAAATTAGGTACAGAAAAGTTCAACCAAGATCAACCAGATTAGAATTTGTTTCTCATCTCCCGCACTAGGGGACTTTTTTACATTCCTGCCTCATTCTATGGTCCTGTCTCCTAGTGAATCACCCAAGGAGCTGGATCTGATGATCTCCAGGTTTCTTTCAAGCTCTGCAATTTTGTTTTTGTGTTGCTAAAAACCATGACCGTGCTGAGCTTCAACAGGATGAGTAGAGTAAAAGAAAATAATGGATACCTACGTCAGCCCTGAAGATGTCCAAAATTACGCACTCTGAACACTTGGCCCACATGTGACTATTTTAAAGGATGCAGCCATGTTTCTAGAGCAGGGTCTACACAATGGTGTACAAAAGTTTACATTTTAATTTCTTCTATTCACCTGTATTTCCATTTCAGAATGTAATTGTACCAGGGAAAGACAGTGACGGGGGTACCATTTGTATATATCAGTTCCTGGAAAGACATACAGGTCTTTGAGCCATTATCCCTCAGGCAGTGCAGTCCGATAGAACTTTCTGCGGTGATGAGAATGCTCTACATCTGCTTTGTGCAATATGGCAGCCACTAGCCTCATGTGGCTGTTGAGTACATGAAATGTGGCTAGTGCAGCTGATAAACTGAATTTTAAATTTTATTTAACTTGGATGAATTTAAATTTAAATTGCACACGTGGCCACTGGTGATGGTACTGGACTGCAGGATCTCAGAGTCTTACGGCAGAAGAGAGATACAAAGGTGGAGGAATGAGGTGATCAACTTTCAAAGCACAGATGCAAAGAATAAGGTACAGGCAAGCAATTTTCTTTTATTTGCGGTATTTTCAGAAATAGAAAATTAACTATTGTTACTCATACTAAGAAATATCTCAGCAGAGGAAAAATCTTTTATCTTTTTCTTAAAAATAAAAGACAATTAAGTGACAGTCATAAAATTAACTTCTTTAAAAAGAAAAAAAAAAGTGAACACTAATGCCACCTTGTGGATTCTGGATGCTGGGACATGTTCATGTTCTGAGAATGTGGGCTCTTGGATGAGCTCTGAAGTTGAGGCAGTGTTAATAACAGCCTTTCAGTTGCATCTTTTGAACGTGGTAGTATGAATTATAGTCACAGGGCCTCAAAGAATACCCACATGACAAAAATCAATTTTAGAAAAAATAATAATCTTTTAGCCTTGAGTGACTGATATAGTATGGGCAACTAGCTATCTGGATTCAGTAACAATGAGCTTTTGAAAAAATAATGGTTGGCTCCTGTGTTGCTTCATTTCCACAAAAATAAACCATTTAAAAAATTTACCCAATGTCCTCCTTTACCTCTTTAAGATATCATGGAAACGAAATAGGAAAAGGAGATGCAACAAAGAATTTAGAAGTTTTCAGGATTCTTGAATCAAAGTAGAACTATCATTCTATGTATATTTTTATTTTAAATTCGTGAAAATGTTTCTGATTGTCATGCTTGGTTCTATTTGCTTAAACACACACACCCACACGTATACACACACACACCTGCAGTAATTCATTTTCCTTTCTCTCATTCCATATTCCTCTCACTAAAAGAATTGTAGGACCCCCTAGGGCAAGAATTCTGCCCTTGGTAGCATGGTGCTGGTCACATTTTAATTATAATTTACACTTATTAATTGATTTGTCTTCTGGATCTCCTCCTATTAAAGCTCTCACAGATACTCCCCCGGTACGGCTAAGGATATGGAAATTACTTTCATTCTAGACAATGCTTATCTGTTAAAGTAAAAAGATAATAAAAATGATTTTACACATAGGATGGGGATGAGGAGGAATAATCCTGCATATGTAGTTATGATAGGGTATGGGGAAAAAGAGATGGTTGTGTATATTTCATTCCTTCCCATTTGGCTCTGGAATGGTGCTGATGGTGGGTACTAGAGGCATCTTTCTGAATATAGTACCAATGACCAGCTTTTTAAACTTTTTACTTGGCAATATCAAACTAACCATTATGTTAGAGTATTCTGTAAGCCTGAATTTGAGGGGAAGGGAAAAAGAGGGAAAGGAAGAAGTTGTAATTGATGGGAAACCTTGAATTCAGAATCCTGGAAATTTAATCTAGAAGGTAATAATCATGCACATTGGTACACACACAAGGCAGAGATTGAAGAGAAGGGAGTAAGGAGAGTAGGGACATCAGGGACTCTAGCTTCAGAAGATTCTGTGTCTCCAAAAAAGAATTTACTGGTGCCGTAAAGTGAAATAGGGAGACACACATGCTATTCTATAGAAATAGCAGGATTTTGAACATAATGATGAGCAATAAGTGCAATGTATGGTAAGAAATAAAAATATCAAGTCTGAGGCAGCAAGTCCAGTAGAAATGGATTAGGAAGAGTAGTTAATGCTGTAATAAGAGACCTGGCCACCGGTACACAAGTTGAATCACAAGAGGAAAAGAGCTTTCTGGATCATTGACTCAAAAAGAGAATACAGGGCCAGTCCAGTGGTGTTTGTGTGCTTAAGTTCGTGTGCTCCGCTTCGGTGGCCTGAGGTTTCGCAGGTCCAGATCCCGGGTGCAGACAGACTCACCGCTTGTCAGCCATGCTGTGACGGCGTCCCATATAAAGTAGAGGAAGATGGGCACAGATGTTAGCCCAGGGCCAGTCTTCCTCACACACACATACAAAAGAGAGAATAGAAAGCCTAACTTTCAGTGGGATAGGTAAGAATAGAACGTATAGTAACAGAAAAAGCTATCTGAGAAATAAGAGACAAATCAAGTATAATTCCCAAGGAATAGAAAAGATACCAATATCAAAGATATTAAAGCTGACAATAATGAAGATTAACATATGAAAACCAGGAGCATTTCAAATGAAAGAAAACAATGTTTCCCATGTCTAATTTCCTTTTTCAGGAATAAATTTATTGGCCAAATGTAGGTCAATGAAATGACAGTAGAAGATTTTGAAGGTTTGTACACCAGAAACTTCAGAGGAACATAACTTATCCTGGGAGACATTCATGAAAGAAGACTCAAGTGTTAGTATGCATAAATTTATTTTTTCTTCTGCTAGAATTTAAGTAAAAATGTTAAAAGGCAACAAGGAAAATTTATATCACATACGTTTAAAAAAGAAAAACGAAATTAGTACTTCCATTTCTGGCAATAAGGTAGACTAGACAATCTGAAAACTCACCTGCGACTAACATCTAGAAATGCAGGATGGAATATAATAAAAATTCTTTGAAATATAGATTTGAACTACAAAGGAGCATGATCTAGGAGCCAAAAAAGGAAGAAGGAAATGAAAACCATTGTTGCAAGTGTGTGAGCTTAAACTGTGCCACCCCGGAGTGTTTGACTGTCACAGAAACACTGGTAGAGAGAGAAGAAAAATTGAGGCTTAGCAAAGAAGAGAGGTGGAACTGATACAGCTTACAGCTTCAAAAAGCCAAGACTCTCAAAGGGCTATGTGCCCAGTGAAAGGGAATTTTAGAAAATTTCTGCATACTGCTGGGGAAGATGATAAAGATGACTGTGTGTCTCAACCTGGGTTCTGGGAATTGGTAAGCACAGGCATAGCCTCATCTTAATTCGGGGACTGAATTTATGTTGTCTGAATTGTCTGGAAATCCTTAAGTTGAGTGAGTAACATAAAATGGTCCTAGGCTATTGATAGCCCTGGAGCTCTTATCAGAAGAAAAATCACTAGGAATACTTTATAATCCAGATCATAACAGGTTTCATTGATAAAGTCCTCATCTACCAAATAATCAGCTCACAATACAATATTTCAAAACTCAAGATCAAACAGTACACCATGGGTAAAAGTCAGCATGGACAATAAACAAGAACATTGAACTTCAAAAATTTAAGATAATAGGATTGCTATATGAAATATAAAATAAATATGTTTTGTGTGTATAAAGAATGGTCCTGTCAAAAAGGGAAATTAATAAATTTCATGAAATTAAAACTATATTTTTAATTTCATGAAATTTAAATGAAAAATCTACTAGACATGTTAAACAGCTGAAAACAGAACTAATGAACTATAAGATATATTTGAAGGAATTGTTCAATATCCAGCACAAAAGGATAAAGAGAGAGAAAGTACGAAAGAGAAGTTAAGAGACATGGAGAAGAGAAGGACAAGTTTCAACATAGTAAGTAGCAGATAAAGAAAAATTAGTGAGAATGGGGGAGAGGTAAAATTCAAATGTACCAGAATTGATGCAAGACATGAATTTTCAGAAACAAGGTGCACAATGAATTCATAGCAGGACAAAGAAAACTTCAGATTGAGAAATATTTAGCGACAAAAGCAGAACACAAAAAATAATACCTACAAATTAATAACCATTCAATTATCTGCACACTTCCCAATCGCAACAAAAACAACCAGACAAGAAAGAAATAAGATTCCAAAGAGCTTTGAGAAATAATCTTTGACTAGATTTCTATACCCAGCTCAACTATGATTCAAGCATAAAGGGTTAGATAAAGACATTTTCAGACAAAAAAAAAAAAATTGGAAGAATTTACCAGTCATGGGACAATACTGAAAGAACTATCCAAGGATAAAGGATAGGAAGAAGAATTGTGAAATTACTGTCGTGTGGATACAAGAAGCAATGATAAACCAGCAAAAGGTACACATACGGGTAATCTAAATATGATGATGATGATGATGATGATGATGATGATGACAACAACTGATTTAGTGGATATAAACAAAAAGAGTAATTAAAATGCAGAGCAACAATAACATGTAAGATCAAAGGAGTAGGCTTAGTGTTAAAGCGTTCACTAGGATCTTGCATTGTTTGTGAAGAATGTAGAGAAACTGATTAACTTTAGACTTTATTGTGTTTATTTATTTAACACATTTTATTGTGCATATTAAAATTTTAAGGACTAACCATAAGAGAAAAGAAATAGAATGTGTGTGTATATATATTTGCATAAAATAACCATTTTTTCTCTAAAGAATTGAAAATTAGTCCTATAACAGAACAAATTGATATCACAGAAAAATAAAGATGTGATGGATATACCTCTTTTTGTTTATACAAGCATTATTTTATTTTTTTCTACTTCAGATTACTTCTTAAAAAGGGGGAACATTTCCCTATATACCCAAAATAACATTATTACACATAATAATAATTCCTTAATATCTCTTCTTCCTCATTTTGCTTACTTGTTACAAAAATTGTCCTTTAGAGCTGATTTTCTTTTTCTAAGTAGAATCCAATGTTGTTTTTCCTTGTGACTGTGTAGTGCTCTTTTGGTATCAAAAAGATGTTCAGCTCCCCAGTAACCATTTGCTTAACATTAACAGTAATTGATAATCTTCTCCTGAATCAATTAAGGTTGTAAAGTGGTGATTTCCTAATTCCATCATTTCTTCTAAATGTATTATCTTGCATTATCTATAAAGTAGTGTTTTTTGTTTTATCAACTGAGACTATTTAGTTATCCTAAAATAAAGTTATTGCTTGAAAGGCAGAGTAAATGCTTAGTTTTTTTTTCCATTTATTTAACATTTTTCAGAGTAAGGAGCTGCTTGAAGAGTGGCCTCAATTGATAACAAGTGATTTTTTTTTTTGACTTCTCTTTTTTTAGTGTCATTATAGACACATGGACTTTCATAGATGCCAAGTGGGTCAATCAACTACAATCATTATTCTTTTTAATGCTCCACTTGACATAATTCTGGCCATAGAGGAGCCCCTTCAAGTTGGCTCCTGCGTCCCCTTGACAGACCCCATTAGTCTTGAAAATGTTCTTGTTTTTTGGCAGAACAAGATATTCCAGGCTCACATTGTACCTGCTTTACTCAGACCTGCACTCAGTCATTTCCTCAAGGACCCTTATTTCTTTTAGTCATGAATCACATTCAAGATAAGAAGCTGAGCAATAAGGTGACTATTACTGCTCTGGCAACCATCCTTCTAGGCTCTTTAAGTGGACAATATGAAGCAGTCAGAAAATTTATTTTGCCTTTTCACCTTCTTCACCCTCTTCTCTTGTTTTCCCCCATTTATTGTTACTTTATTGTTATTATTTATTGTAGAAGTATTGCTACTTCTACATTGTCATATAAAATTTACACTCTTTAGCCACTCATATCCCTCACTGTATCACAGTAAATGTAAATAGACAATATTTGCCACTTAGAACACAGAGATTCTCTCAAAAAGTCACAGATATACTGTCTACCAGCAGCACATCTAAAATGTCATTACAAAGAATGAGAGTAAAGAAGATTAGAAAATATATTCAGGGAAAACACTAACCAGAAGAAGGGTAGAGTAGCTATATTAATATCAGAACAAAACAGACTTTAAGGCAAAAACTTCTTAGGAATAATGATAACTATTACACAACACTAAGAGGAATAGTTCTTGTACAAAATATAACAGTTCTGCAACTGTACATAGCTAGCTACATGGCCTCAAATTGTATGATGTAAAATTGTCAGAATTTCCAGAAGAAATTTACAAATCCACAATCATTCTGGAATACATATATCTGGGTTGTTTTAACATGTAAGGCAAAAATTTAATAAATCCATAGAAGTTGAAACAAAAACAATGGGCAAGCTTCATCTATAGAACCTAGTAGCCCAATGTACCTCCAAATATACATGGGACATGCGTGAAAACATCACTCACAGGGCTGCAAAACAGTATCATCAAATACCAAAGAATCAGTATCATGTGGACTACATTCTCTAACGAATAAAGTTAGGAACTCCAAATCAAAATGATAAGATAATAAAACATGCCCGTCTAAATAACTCAAAAAAATTGAATGAAAATGGTACATATCAAAACTTGCGGAATGCAAGTCAATCAGCTCTTAGAAGGAAATGTACAACCTCCAAGTATGTCTATGAGAAAGAGTGAAAATTAAAGTGCCAAGCAGTCAACTCAACAAGTTAGAAAAAGAACAGCAGGGTGTGTGCAAAGAAAGCAGAAGGAAAAAACAATGAAGTTTGAAAATTAATAAAATAGAAAACAATGTTTAGTAGATAATATCAATGGAGGTAAAAATTATTCCTTTGAAGACTATCAACATAGAAAAAACCCTGGCAAGGATGACCAAGAGAAAATAAAGAAAAGGCAAAAAAAAAAAAACCAACACACCCCAAAATATTAGGAATGACAAAGGGCTTGTAGCTTCAGTAGACTATAAACTCTGTCAACTTGCTCAGGGCTGTGTTTTCCATGAGCAGCGAAATCCATAGCAGAGTGGACAGTGCAATAATATTTGTTGAAAAACTACGTAGAACAGGCAAACGTCCTTGACAGTTGTGACATGTTAATCCCTAATCTATGGAACAAATTAATTTATTAGCTTGGTTTTGTTTCCATGACAAGAGATGGCTGAGGGAGAAAGGAATTTTCTAAGGGCTAAGGTGGGGATTTAGGGGAGACTTCGGATAGGAATAAAGGGAAATACAGAGCAGTGAAGTCGAAAGTCTAGTGTAATTCAGACTCTGCATGCCTGATTCGTGAGAATTCACATCCTTTTGGGGGAATTCCACCTCAAAATGGAACGTTAAAGAGTCTTCAGAGGTTCAGACATGCTTTTAAGGTAGTAGGTCCACAGTTTTCTTTAAAAATATTGACTAAATTTACAACAAAGAGGGATATTTTGAACAATATAGTGATATGTGAACATGGAAACACATTCCTTTGTAGGAATGGAAGCTTCGAGCATGGTGTCCTGGAAAGGTTTTAATAAGGGAAAACTGTCACCAAGTTGCATGCTCCTTCAAACAAAATATTATTGAAGGATATTCCCTAAAGATATTTTTTTCTTCCCCTAATTGTTTGAAGTGTTGCCAAGTTCTGGCAAAAAGAACATGAAAGGGAAATACTGAGTAACACACACAGTATACATATTTATAACACTTCCAGATATATATACTCCTTTTGGACTCTGACATATTAACACTCAATGGCTCCTTTTAATGTTTATTGCTGGGAACAAATGTGATATTAAGTGAGTATTGATTTGGATAGGATCTTAATGTCCACTGCAAATTTTATATTAGAAAATCAAACCATCTTTGATTGTTCTCCAAGGATGCTGAGGCTTACCTGGGTTTGATTAAGACAAATCTGGTCACATGGCTTCTGCCAAGTTGTCCTTTAGGTAAACCTTAATATGGAAAATACCCTGCTATATTTCTTAGGTCCATGAGATAGTAGAGAATAGGAAAAAGTATGCATGTCACAAACTGCTAAACAAAAAGACTGCAGATGTTAAAAACATTTCTTCTCTTGATATTCTGATATTAGTTGTCAAGTGATGAACTCCTGGTGTTATAGGCAAAAAAACTGAGAAAAGCAAATCGAAAGTTATTGTCGCACTAAACTCTCTCACAAGATGTATTTGGAGGTGGAATTCTGTGGTGGGAGGGCCACAAGTGAAGGTCAACAATTAAAATTTCACAGACTTTCTTTCAGTTACATAAAATTTGCATCTTGCACAAATTAATTGGAATTTTATAACAGACGGAGCTGAATCTAGGGTCAGCAGAAAGTTTTCAGTTGATTGATGAGAGTTGATGAAAATTTCCTACCTTCTTTATGTAACAAAAGAATTTCACAAAGGTAATTCAGATCCATCAGTGTAGCTTGGGTCTTAACAACGGGCACAGGCATTGAGGTAAAAATACATTAAGGCCACTTCAGTGTCTTTTCTGAATCAGCACTCTGACACTTCTCTCATAGAAAGGTGTTTTTCTTTTGCTCTCAATTGTGTTAGCTAAGTGACAACACAATGGAGGTGAATTTCTCTCAGTGTCTCGCTAAGCATAGCTGATGCATCGTACCATTTAAGAACATTTATTTCAGCTGTGTGAAATAAGAATCTCAGAGTGGCATCTGTGAATAGACTTTCTTGATTTGTATTAAAAAAACATCACACTCAACCAACCACCACATTAGGTAGTATAAGAATCTTGTCTTTGTCTGTCATCCGAATGAGTTAAATTTGTATAAAGTTTTGCTAGAAATGTCTTAGGCAATCTAGATATTTCTTTTTAAAGGGTAGAGATTTTTTAAATAAGGCTTGAAAAAAACTTTTCTTCTCAAAGATTGCAAAGATTGAAGGTAGAGGCAATTGTGGACACCTATGGAGATATTTTTCTGAACATTTCTCTGACATACCTACTCAGTTGCTGTCCTTTGGTGACCTGCATTGTGGGCTGCTGCTCACAGCAGTGGTTGAATAGACATTTGTCATTGAAGGGACTAAAAATCCCCAAAGTGTTACTGGCCTGGGTGTAATAAAACAGACAGCTGAACTCGAACTGATTGAAATGCAGTCTAGCCTACAGCTACAGGCAAAGTTGAAGACTCAGGCATGGCAATGCTTATAAATTGACTTAGCTTTTAACACTGGCTCTGTGCAGTGTCTACCATCCCTTGTATGTATGTGGCTTGCTGAACTTGAGGTTATACTTTCTGAGAATGATAGTCACCAGGAAGAGCTTAACGGCCAAAAAGATCACCAATATAAACTATGCATTTATACACATTCTGAGTATGTGTTTGTGTGTGTGTGTACACATGCATACACACAAAGATGTAATGGCTATGGAAAATGGACATTCAAGGGCAAAACATGAATGATAATAATAGTTGTTCTTATTGACTCATTGAATGCAGAATCTTCAAGTTCCAGTGTGTGCAAGGCATATGTAATGTAGGATAAGGGTTAGATTTCTATATTTGCTTCTGAGATTTGAAACTAGCTAGGCTTTGCCAAGAACACATCAGACACCTTCAGTTTCTCATCTGCAAGAGTGCTCTGGGTACACTGACAATCTCTTCAAGGCCACCTTTACTGATTACCTTACGGCAGGGCATCGCCCTGAGAAGCAGGCCTGGGAATTGCTGTTAATATAACTGATTTCCAAGGTTTGACCACAGTGCATGGGGCTTGTTTCCCAATGTCATTTATAGACTTGGCCATGAAATAATACAACTAGATGCCAGTTTGATTTCAAAAAGGATCATCTCATCCTAGACCTGTCTCCAACACCATACAGACAGCGCTCCATCATTCCAAGTCCCTCGCATTTATAGTCATGTAAAAAATGCACTAACAGTTAAATAAGGAATGCACAGCGATATGCAGACCCGGGTAGGGTACCGTTCCTACCTGTCCTGGGTTGAAAAAAGGGGGAGAGGGTCTGTTGAAAGCAGATAGAACAAGAAAGACAAATTAGCAAACAATGGACTGGAGTGCTCAGCTTGTTAATGTAAGACTCTTTTCATGGTACCCTATCGGCTGGCTAGCAAGTTGTCCTCGTCCTTGTCCAAGAGAATCACATATGGACCAAGACCATGACTAACATTTGAGGAAAGACACAGGACCAACAGCTTAGGCAGAGGGAAGGGGAAGATTTCAACCTCATAAGATAAAGTGTATGTGGCCTGAGTTCAGACTTTTCACATATTTCAAGTCTATAATAACATTATAGTTATTTCAAGTCTAGAATAACATTTCTAGTGCATTTCATAAACCTAAATGATAATTGATGCAGAGAATTAGAAACTGGATACAAATCATACATAATTCTACCTTGAAATATGGTTTCTGAAGATGTTTTCCGATAAGAAAATGTTTTTCCTTGTGCCACTGGCTCTTTTCTCCTTATCTCTTCCTTAAATCAGAAGAAGAGAGGGAGTGGGGATTTTTTTTACAACATTAAGCATTGTTTACTTCTATGGTTTACCTTTCTAATTAGACATTAGCACAGTTTACATGCAAATAAAGCAACTGCACAGGTTTATGTGTGAATCTGCTTATACTTGTCCCCGTAAGTGATTACAGCTAATTTTGGTAAATAATTTATATTGCACTTGGAGGCATAAAATGAATTTACAAATGAGAAAAAATTAAAACAATTGTTTCACACCCTCTGACATTTTTTCACATCTTGAATCTGAAGGTTTTTATCTCCCTGGTTGGCCTTAATTATCCTTGTGTGGTGGTAATTCTTTTAGAAGTGATTATCAGAAAATCATCTTAATTTTTTTTCGTCATACTGATGACACCAAAAATATTTCTTACTAAAATGCTTTTATAGGCTACATTATAAAAGTTGCTTTAGAGGATATCCTATCATTGCACATGCAATTTGGTAATTGAATTTAACATTAGCAAATATAATTTAGCTGTTTGCTTTGATTTTGAAGATGTAACTGACCAAATACTCTGCTCTTCTCAATTACCCCATGTGAAATGCAACTCTTTTAGTATATGTAGAATATCTTTTCTTGGATTCTTAACATAGAGATCCAAACACAGGTTTTACTTATGATAATGGATTGATTAATTAATGATCCAATGAATGTTTAGAGAATGTCTATTATGTATTAAATCCAAGCAAGTTCTCGGAGATATACATATGGGTAAGAGCCCTACTTTGAGGGACCTCAAAATCTAGAGGGAAAACCAACATGAAAATAAATACTTAATATATGATTAGATGCCTCCATAAAGGGATAATCATAAGAGGCACTGGCAGTAGAACAGAATAGTAACTGAGCATAGAGCTAAGCAGACAGGTTAAGAGCAAGGACTCTAGAGCCAGAGAGCTGGACTTTGAATCTTAGCTCTATCATTTACCAGCTACCTGGCAGGTCTCCTACCTATAAACGAGGGAGGAATAATAGCACATAACTTGTAAGTAAAAAGTGAGATAATATTTGAAAACCACTTAGACTAGAAATCATAAAGCACTGGTGATATGTCTGCTTTTACAGTGTCTGCTGAATTCTGGCTGGAGAGTTGGGGGTTCGGGAAATTGTCACAGAGGTGATGTGGTGTTAATTGAATCTTGAAGGATGGTTGGGGATTTGTCATTGTAGATAAGGAGGTTGATCAGATGGGCAGCTTGCAAGGGCGCCACTCTGTATGGGGTGCTAAAACATCACTTGACAATTAAAAGATGGTGAAACTGTATGCATTATAACTCCTCCCTGGGAGAGCACTGATTGTAGTTGTAAGGAATGCTTTGAAAAGCTGATTGGAGGTGAGGAGTGGGACTCCCAAGGGCTATGCTCATGCAACAACAGATGGTCACTAAGTGGCTTCCTAGGAGATGGGTCTGCTTAACTGCTAGATGGTTATTTGGATGAGCTCTTACCCCACAAAGCTTTCAGTCTTTCCTCTAGATTAATATTAATTTGACACAATGCCAATTGCTAGCTTGCCTTGAAGCAAGATTATATGGTTATGCCAGGCAGGGAAGAGTCTGTGTACAAGCAAGGATGCACAATCAAGTGTGGTGGGAGAATACAGCCTGGGGCATAGAAAGCTTCTGGAAGAGTAACAGGAGGTGATGATGGGAAGGCAGGTGGGCCACAGGGTGAAGGGCTTCAGACACATGCTAAAGAGTTTGAACTCAATCCGTTAGGCAATGGACAGCCATTGACGGGGTATGAGCTGGGGATGACTTAAATAGACAGGTTTTAGTAAGATGGCTGTGACTAGAGGGGGACTGGAGACAAGAAATATCATAGGAGGCTTCTGAAACAGTCCAGGAGCTGGAGGATGAGGATCTGAAATGAGTCAGTGGTTGTGGATGAAGAGGAATTGGACACAAGAATGGAGAGAGGGCAGCAGCTACAGAACTTAGTGACTAAATAGGTGCAGCGGGTAGTGATTTCATTGTTGTCATTACTTATTGTAAAAAAGTAAAAGCTCATAAGAATGCTACGAAGCCCTGCCAAATCAAATCTGAATATGTGAATTAGAACCAGGAGCAGCTTTAGCCATGTCAGAGCGGTCTTGACACTTGGGTATTCTAAGGGATGCAGATTTCCTCTAAGAATTCAAATCAGCTATGGACTATTGTCATTCACAAATGAAATTATTTATAACTTCTCAAACACAAACATAATTATTAATACATGATATCTGTGTGCACTTTTTAAGAAGAATTGCTCAATGCAACCCCTTCAGCACAGAAGGTAAGTCAATGTACAAACACAAAAGAATATTACACAGAATCTTGTTACTCTTTTTTTTCTTAGTTGTGTTGAAGTTCCCTTCACAATTTTATTTATGTCTGTCACTCTCTATGACTATTTTAAGTTCTCCTATTGCCTTCTCTGAAAGGAATTTGACAGAAGTCTACATATCCTTTGAACTTTAAAACCCTTGGCTTTCCAGTAGCTTAATTAAGGATTCTTTAGCTTAACTAGGTTATGTATCTTTGTTCCATCCTAATTGGGCTCTGAGCCAGGTCTCTAAGCATTTCTTGACTAACATTTCTGACATATTTTTCATTGCCACTTCGTTGCAGGAAAGACTGGAACTTCTCTATCACTTCCATAAATTACATAAATCCCATATGCAACAGAAATTTCATTAAGTGCAAAACAATTAAAGAAAACATGTATAATGCCGTGATTGGAGCATAAAAATAATATCAGACCCTGTGTGTGAAGAGGGACCTCCTTGATACAGGCTTTCTAGATGCTCAGAGAAGCAGCATCAGCAGCGTCAGCTGGTTCAGGCTGTGCATGAAGAGGCCACATCAAAGAAGCTTAACTCTTTTAACTTGCCGCTCCTCGAGGGTGAATCTCACAGGGCAAACTTGCAAAGGTGGAAACGCTGCCTCCAGCAGCCCCGTCTTTCAGGAGATCCCAGGAAAAGAAGTATCCTCTCTCAGATTGAAAATAGTAAATTTCATTAAAAAAAAAATATATATATATATATAAAGGGGAAAGGCAAATAATATTTACTGAGCGGCACCCACGGTGTGTGATGTTCTTTACCTACACGACAATATGTAATTCCCACAGCAAACCTATGAGGTGGACGTTAGTCTTCCCATTTTACAGGTGAGGAAACTGAGGTTCCCAGGGGTTAATGTGCTCAAGATCACCAGCTGGTGAGCAGTGGAATCAGGGTTCAACAGTTTTGACATGATGCAAAAATCCATGTGCCTTCTACTGGCCCAAACGGTCTTGCCAATTTTCCTTTCTTTTCTTTGGTGAGGAATATTGGCCCTGAGCTAACATCTGTTGCCAATCTTCCCCTCTTTGCTTGAGGGAGATTGTTGCTGAGCTGACATCTGTGCTGATCCTCCTCTATTTTGTACGTGGGATGCCACACAGCATGGCTTGACAAGCGGTGTGTAGGTCTGCGCCCGGGATCTGAACCTGTGAACCCTGGGCAGCTGAAGCAGAGTGCGCAAACTTAACCACTACACCACTGGGTCAGCCCCATGTCTTATCAATTTTCTTTTGCTTTGATTTTTTTGCAATTTAATATGGAAACCCAATTTTCATACTGTGATGATAATGAGGAATATCCACATTTTCATATCTTTCTTTTCCCCCCTAAAAGTTTATTTATAAGTTGAATGCATGGAACTTGAAGCAAGTTTTACAAACTAAATGTGAAACAAAAATGGGGTTATATTCCAAGGCTAACCCCCTCCTAATCTCTAGCTTGGAGTCCTAAAATCAAGGGGCCAGTTAGGAGAGGACAATGTAGATGGGGAGAAGGAAAAGAATGGAGTTCCTTTTTCATTTCCTGAGGTTGAGCTTAGCTCTGTGTAAACTGTTGTAATTGGTGAAGTTTTTGTTGGCATCTTTTTATTTTCTTCTTTTACCATCAGCTACTTTCCTGGCATCTTGCCTCAAAAGCTGCTTGTATTGGTCTGGGTCCAGTCAGGAGACAGAAACAACGCAGTAATTTAAAGAGTGAAAATTTAGTATAAAGTGTTATTAAGCTATGAGAAGAGAGTGATTACAAAGGTATAAAGAGAACTCTAAAAGTGCCTTAGGACTGAAGGGGTGTGCCTAAGAAAAGAAAAACTTGGAAGGGGTGTCCCCTCCCCCAGGCTGGGTTTCAGACCTTGTTAGGGAAGATATGATTGCAGCCACTGGATGGTGGAGAAGTTTGCTGGATTGCCCAAGCCAGAGCAGGTCCAGTCACTGGAAAACCAGGAAGCAACCTCTGGGGGTATAGACAAGCCAAGGCTGCTGCAACTTTCTAGGGGGGTAGGTGAGCCAGGCTGGTGGGTGGGTATACAGAGAGGTTTGGAGTGCTACAGTGGGCATTGGGCCAGGAGTGTGCGGTGGTGTTTGCATTGGGAAGACTGCAGGAAGGTGGTCACTGGACTCAGGCCAGGGCTGTGAGGTCACCAAGGGACTGTAAGCTCTGGGCAGAGCAGCACTGGATGTCTCACACATACCCACAACACTGTGGAAACAACAACAACAATAATAATTGTTATAAACACAGTACACAGAACCAGTCTGGGGAGCCCCTTCTTTCTTCAATATCCCTTCAGTGCCTCTACTGACAAACTTAACGTTAGGTTCACTGCAAAGGAGAAATGCTTACAGTCCAGTCCATTATCACAGCACACGTAGTGAAGGGTGAATCTGGAGCTAAGAGGCAATAAATTGATAACCAGCCCACTTCTAATCAGGGGAGGACAATCTTGTTCCCAAACCCCCTATTTCCCTCCTTATCCATACACACAGCAGTCTTTTTCTTCAGTGAAAATAATTTCATGTGTATGCCAGTAAAGAAAAACCAAATCAACTTAAATAATTTTTACTCATTGTGAACGGCTGATCACATACCATCATTCCCAAAGGTGTCTGGGTTTTTTGCTGCCATATCACCAGTCATTAGCATGGTGCCTGGCATATAGTAGGCTTCAATCAATGTTTATTGAATAAATGAATCCCAGAAATATTTACATCTATAAAAAAGAGGTGTCAACTAATAACGATAATCGGTAAATGGTAGAATTTTAGATAGTAAAAATATGTTAAATGAGAAAGGACATATAGCAAGACATACAGCATAGGTAAGAAGAGTGATTTTGGACAAGTAAATAAATAATTTGTTTCATTGAGTGGAGGATGGGTAGTGTTATTTGGATCAACTCCTACCTTGCCTCTGGTTTCATAGCTTCTTCCCTTCTTCTCTTTTGAAATTACGGTTCTCTAGACCCTCCAAATAGTTTCACTGAGTGTTTCCGAATAGAGAGAAGAGACGGATGGATCCTCTGTACTTGAGGTTATAAACAGGAGCAGTAAGAATTATTTTCTTGATTAAGATTAATTTTAATTGGTGAATTGTCTTCATTAGCAGAAATGAACAAGTGCCTCAGTGAAGATGTGTGAAAATCTGGTTCATGTCTATATTTTTACTCTCTTTCTTTGTCACCTAAATGTGATTTAAATTTTGTTATTACCAAGGGAATCAGCAAGCCTCAGATTTGTAATCTATTCAAGTGTCTATTTATTAATTTATTTATGATACCCTACCTTTTTCAAAAAGTGATTTAAAGCAAACATAATTAAACCACATAAAAGATTAATTAAAAGGCCAGGAAGAAGGATTAGAAACACATAAAAGAAGGGGAAAAATCTATACCCAAAATTAGAATAATATGGTTACTGTGGAGAATGAAATTGTTGGGTGCCATATGTTGGGTGCCTAAAATATTTGTTTAGTTAGGAAAATAATTGATTTGAGATCTAAATATCTAGAATCAGACTCTCGCTCTGCCATATGCTAGCTTGGTGGCTTAGCAATCGCTTTTCTAGGGTCTCAATTTTCTCATCTGTAAAATAGAGGTAGTATTAACATGTTACTATGATGATTAAAAGAGCTGTTGTTTGTGTTCATGTTTTGTGAAGACACCATACACATCTCAAATGTTACTATGAGGGAAACAATATCCATATGCTTGTCATATTAAATATGTGGGTAATAAAACTGGCATTTAATTATGAAGAGTATAACTCAAAATTTCCTTCAACAATAGTGATAATCCAATTGCTCCCAGGGAGACTGTTGGGGTGCCTCTGCTTAGGGTTCAAATGTTCTCAAAGGGAAAATTCCTGGTGAAATATTTGGCCGAGACCCCAGAGCTCAGTGCCACAGGATATGAAAGAGACAAAGTGGCCTAGACATCTTTAGAAGAAAATATTACCAATCAGTTCCCTCAACCACAAAGAACCCTGTATGGAATGGTTAATTTTAAATAACATCGCCTCCTGATAAGTTAGCTACAAAATATACCTTGAACTACAGTGCAAATTTATGCCCACAATGCAGGTGCCTTATTATTCAGAATAGCCTTTTTAAGACTATCTGTCCCAGGGGCCAGCCTGGTGGCGTAGCGGTTAAGTTCGCGTGCTCTGCTTTGGTGGCCAGGGGTTCTCAGGTTTGGATCCTGGGCGTGGACCAATGCACTGCTTGTCAACCATGCTGTGACAGCATCCCATATAAAGTAGAGGAAGACGGGCATGTGTGTTAGCCCAGGGCCAGTCTTCCTCAGCAAAAAGAGGAAGATTGGCAACAGGTGTTAGCTGAGGGCTAATATTCCTCCCCACCCCCCCAAAAAGAAAAGAATATCTGTCCCAAACAGAACTTTCCATTTGGGCTGACTGAGTAATTAACCTACAGCTTCATAAAATGGATCTTGAAGGCAACAGTCTGGAGGTTCATCTTCAGTTTTGGGGTTCTGAGCGTGTTCCTTGGGGCCTTGTATGGCACCTGGAACAAAAGTAGGTGTTGAATGAATGCCTCAACTCATTCTGGCTTCATTTACAGAGAACCCAGGAAAAGTCATCTGAGGAAGCCAGTGACTCCTGCTCTGAGATACCCATTGTCTATCCTGTTGATCCTCTTGTCTAGAACAGAGACGGCGTGTTTAAGTACTAGTCCCTTTGGATTCTGCCTGGATTCTCATCTCTTCTTGCTCACTCCTTTGGCATCAACCACAGTCTCTATGCTCAAGACTCTGGATGACCTCTCTCTGGAATTCCCCCTCCATATAGCCTATTGTCCACCATATATCCAACTAAGACAGTTCCCTTTGCCTGTCTCACTGGCATCTCAAATTCGACATTTCTCAAACTCATTGTTTTATTCCCCAAAATTCCTCTCCAACAAAACTGACCTCAGTAGTTAAATCCAGAAACCTGAGGCTTATTCTTGATCATTCTTTCTTCCTCACTATTTCTTCATTCTCAGCCAATCAGCAATTTAATTTATTCTCTCCCCAGAACATCTCTCAATTCAATTCCCTCTCGTCATTCTCACTGCTGCTACTGTAGTTCAAGTCATCATGACTCTTTTCCTTGATGATATTTAATAGATCATCCAGCTACCAATCCAGGCTTCCTCATTTCTGTCCACTGGTCAGCCTGGAGGATTATTCTAAAACCCAGATCTGATTACACCATTCCTCTAGGAGGCAGTTAACTCCTATCCATCCTTCAGTCTCAGTTTAGCAGTCACTTACTTTGAGAAGACTTGTCTGACTCCTTGTGAATTAGATACAAAATGTGTGAATTATACATGGAAAGTGTTTTTTTTTTAACATGAAAATGTGGATCATACATAGGAAAAATACAACGTGATAGCCCTTTATATATTTGACCCGTTAAACAAATCGAACTTTTAATCTCAGAGTTAGTAAGAGTTACTGAACACCTTACAAAATAAACATCTCTGAAACCACAGGGTAATCACGATATTTTTCTAGCATTGTATTCTAATTCCATCTCCACATTTCTAAGTCCATCTGCTTTCACTGTTTCCACTTAGAACCATCAAATCATTTGCCACCATCACCACGGCAGAATCCCTTGATCACTGGTAAATTGTTACCAGATTATTCTATCTTCCTCCCTGCTGGCCTTCAGAGTCCAGTTTTTTGAAGTTATTTTGCACTGTGTGATAAATCTCTATTTCAGGCCTGCTGCCTTGATTATATCTCTGTTTTTCCTAACTCTGTCAGAGTCCCACTGTCTTCTGAATCAAATACAATCTTCTAATAATAGCCTTGAAAGTTTTCCATCACACAGTCTCCTTCTCCCGGCCAGCTCTCATAGAGTTGTAAATCAGCTGTGGCTGTCTACCTCTCCATGGTTCTTCTCTTCTCAGTAAACTCTCAACATACGAAAAACAGCCTTAGATCAGCGGTGCTAGAATTAATCTGTCCCCAAATCACTTGTGGACTTACCTACTCAAAGAAACTTCTTCCTATTAAACATTTTTCTTTTGCAACCTGCAGTAATGTTCCCCAACGCCCGTCTTAGCTCATTTTAACATCATGATATTTATTTGAATGCACTATTCACATTGGTTATATATTTTCCTGCCTTCTAAAATCTTTTAGGGCAAGAACAATTTCTCTGTTTCTATACATTGTGTAGTCCGAAGTGCTTAGAAATGGTACTGTTTGCTCAGTCTTCAATAAATACTTGCTGATTTAGTGAGTAACCTCTGGGTTTGTGACTGTTTTGAGGATTCCACGTGGGAAAAATGAGGAGTCTAGATTCTTCCTTTTGTGCTAATTATTGTCTAGGACTGGAATGCAAATATAATTGGATTTGTCTTACAAAGATTTTGAATATACTCAAATCCTTGGAAACTACATCTCATAAAACCTAACAGAAAGGGAATTTAGAGATAAGCTAAAATCTAAGAAATAGGTATGAGTTATGACTGAATATGTCCATTTGAAGTCTTTAAGGGCTATCTAATATATTAGAAATATAAAGAAATATTTGGAACTTTATCATCACTGGTCACATCAACTTTTGATACAGTTAGGGACTTTAAATAATGATATCATTCTCATGATGGCCTTTGAAAATTGTAAACAGTTTTGAGCCAATTCTGATTGTGATTCATGAAACAATCACCTCGGGTTCCTGACCTGTGATGCTTTGTAGAAATTTAATGGCTTTTATCACTCCAATTTTTCAAGTTCTGGTCACTACCTAAAGACATATGGGTAGAATTCTAAAGATGTCCCTCCAAGATTCCCATCTCTGGCTATTCAATCAAACACTAAGTAGGTGCTGTTGTGAAGACACTTTGCAGATGGAATTAAGGTTACTAATTAGCAGATTTCAAGATAGGGAAGCCTGGGTTCTCCAGGTGGGTCCAACATAATCACATGAACATTTAAAAGTAGAAGGCAGAAGAGAGAGTGAGCCAGAGACATAAGGCAGAAGAGGAAACCAGAGAGACTCCAAGGATGAGAAGGATTCTACCTATTGTTTCTGCTCCCGAGATGCAGAGGGCTACATGTGAGAGCAGAGGAGGCTTCTATGAGCTAAGAGTGACTCCCAGCTGATAGCCAGAGAGGAAGCGGGAACTTTAGTCGTATAGCTACAGAGAACAGGATTCTGCCTACTACCTGCATCAGCGTGGAAACAGATTCTTTTCAGAGCATCTCAATAAGAGCCTGGCCAGCCAACATCTTGATTTTGGCCTGTGAAACCTGGGGTAGAGAAACAAGTCACGCCAACCTAGACATCTGACTACAGAACCATGAGATAATAAATGGGTGTTATTTTAAGTTGCTAAATTTGTGGTAATTTGTTACAGCAGCAATAGAATACTAATACACATATCAAAGACAAACAAGTGTTGTTTTACTCTGTCCTCTCTGTAGGGGAAATTTTAACTCATTTCATGCTGAGTCCTTCCAGGCACCATCCTAAAAGTTATAGCGCTCTATGGATGACTAATACAAACTTTGCTTTAATATGCTTTGTTTCAGAGCAAAATTTGGCTTATAATTCAAGTCAATTTTCAATGCATTTAGAAACACTTCTATAAATTAAAACTAAGACCTTAGTTTGATGGACGTCTCACCTGTAAAACATTATTTGTAATGCACTACTTGTGCAACAACCCTTCAGGTGGTGGTATTCAGAGCATACCTCAGCAGTAAGATGACCATGGGTTAAAGTATTTATGTAGTATGATCTGGGAAGAGTCAAATGGAATGTTCCTCTTGATCAAAAAAAATTTCTTTCATTAGCCTGCCTGAAAATTTCACCTTTAGAGACAAGATATTAAAGAGTTGTTCAAGTGTTACCTTGAAGAAGTAACACTTAATCACAATGACTTTGTAGAGCTTGTCATAGTTTACAAAGCATTTCAGCACACATTACCTAATTCCCTCATCACAGTAATTCCGTGAGATAGACGGGGTGATTGGGGTGGATTTTTTCTGCCTCACAGCACTTTTTAATCTCCATTTGTTACCAGCCCTTTTATTTCCTTATGGGGAGTTGTCCTCTTCTCTATGGGATGCTGTGGGTTAGGACCCTGAATCAGTGGGCGGCCCTCCGCTAGCCAAGTAGCCATGTGACACCTCCAGACCAGCCATTCTTCCTCTCTGGAATGTGCTGACTAAAAGCAGTTGGCATACGAGTTCATTCAGGTGAAGACCTGCCGCTCTGCTACTGTCCTGCAATGGAGCCGGCTGCGGCAGCGCCCGGGGGCTTCCTTCACCCTTCCGATTTCCAAGCTTGGATCCTCAGGCTTCCTGTCAATTCTGTGAGCTCTCAATATCCTTTTAATAATTCCCCTTTGCTCAACTTATCCAGAGGCAGTCAAACTAATTGCCCTTTTCTACTATGTCAAGCTTTCCTCCCACCTTTTAAAATGATTTTGGAGGTCATTCAGTGTTGCATAAAGAACACTAGACTGAAAGTTAGGAGATCTGGATTCTAGCCTTGGCTTACCACTTAATTAGCTATAGATGAGGCTGTTTCGAGGGGGATGTGGGGAAACACCAAAGAAACAAACAAACAAAAAAACATTAAAAATCAAACTAAATAAGCCTTCTTACAGGCTGGGATAATCAGGCTGTTGGGAGCACTAAAAGCAAGGAAAAGATATTCCGCTAAATTAAACCCACAAACATTTATTTAAGACCAATTTAAAAAACATTTAGAAGGAGAGGATAGGAAAAGGGAAAGACTTTGGAAGAAAACAGGATATGCTCTTTGATAAAAAGAGGTTCAACTCTGGGAACAAAAGCAGGGCTTCTGACCTTGGGGTTTGCAAGGTGGATGCAGGAAGCCACAGGATTAATGTGGCAAGTCTTCTCAGTGGTCCTTTACATTACAAATTTGGGGGGGGGGAATTTTTTAAGTAGTTTAGGTAATTTTATGTTAAAATAGATATGTTTCATAATATAAACTTTGAATGAATTTTAAGATAAAATATGAGATTCAAAGATATTTTGTCATTGTGGCAAAATTTTAGCACCTTACCCTCAGTCTCTTGGGGATACCTGGTTACTGGACCCCTTAGTGGGAGAGTTTGAAAATTACTGTACATGGAGAACAAAGGGAAAAATGAATTATCAAATGTCTATGGGCACAACTTAAGCAACATCAGCTATTTTCCCAGTTTTAGGTGGGAGGAGAACAGGTAAGAGGAGAGAAAAAGAAGACATGGTTAAATATAGCTCTGATTTTCAAAAAGGGGTAGAAATATATCCCATACATGTATACCAGTAATCTTATCAACATCACCTAGATTTTTGTTTTCTTCCGCTTTAGACTTCTTAGTTTTCAATTTTTACATCACTGAATGCTTTGTTTTTAAATTAAAAATTCAGTTATTTGTATTAGTGAGAAACACATACTCAGTGAAACAATTCAATCACTGTGAAGTGTTGAAAATAGTTATTTCTCCCTCACGTCTCCAATTTTACCCATCAGTAAGAAGGAGATGTTTATTTGGCTATGCGGATTTTCAGTTGTCTCTATTTCTGAACTCTTTATTCTAATTGTTTGACAGTTGCTCTTACAAGATTTTCATATTGTTGTCAGATCATGACATTTGTTCTTCCTTTCTGATATGCATGCCCCTAGGTTATTTTTCTTGTAGAAACTTCAATACACTGCTCAATAATAATAATGACAGTAGGCACCTCAGTCTTTTCTTCAATTTAATTGAATCCTAATGTTTTATGATGTAGCAAATTTCTGGTAGGGAAGTTACTGATTTGGGAAGTTGTCCATATTTTTCTTTGGTTTAGAAAAGATTGTATAAGATGGGAAATTTCTGTTCTTTGAAAATTTGTTAGAATTCCACCGTAAAGCTATCGATGCCTAGTATTTCCAGGGGTTATGTCTTGATCTATGGTTTTAATTCCTTCAATAGATATGGTCTACTCAAGATTTTATTCTTGAGTCATTTTGGGGAAATTAATTAATTTAAATTTTTACAAATTTATTAATGTACGTTTGTTCTTATAGTTTAAAAAATCTCCCTTATATAGTTTCCCTTTTCATTCCTAATTTGTTTTCTTTATGCTTTTCAAAAAAATTTTGTCTTCATTGTGCTTACTAGTTTTTCCAAAAAGCAATTTTGTATAACTTTTTATTGGGGGAAAATTTCAAATAAATACAAATGTAGAGAGAGTGGCTAATGAATGCAATGTATCGATCATCCACCTTCAACAATTATCATTGTTGTCTTATTTCATTCATACTTCTACTCATGTCCCCTTACCCCACTCCCCAGATTGTTTTAAGCAAATTCTAGACAGCATACCATTTCAAATATAAGTATTTAATGTAAATATTTCAGTTTATATCTCAAAACAATAGTTACATTAAAAAATACACAGCAACAATACTATCACACCTAAATATTGATAATAAGAATTTATTACTGTCAAATATTGTGTTTATGTTTTCAGATTATCTCTCATGCACACATACACAGTTTGAATTAGGATCTGAATAAATCCATCATTGCATTGCTTGACATGTATCTTAAATCTTCTTTAATCTGCAGATTCTCTCTCTTTCTCCGCAATTTGTCCATTAAACAACCTACACGATTTGTCCCATAGAGTTTCTCACATTTTGGATTTTGCTGATTACATTCCCATTTAACATTTATCTCTGTCCCTTTTATATCTTATAAATTGTAGTGAGATCTAGGAGTGTGATCAGACTCAGTTTTAATTAAAAAAAAATTTTTTTTTTGGCAAGCCTGCTCCAGATTTATGCGTTCTTCCGTCAGTGCTGGCTCTTCTCTTCATGTGATGTTATCGGCTGCTGATAGTGATAGGGGATCCCAGAAAATTGCCCTGAGGTTAGAGTCTATAGGAAAGGCAGGATAAATATTTGATGCTTTCTCTTTATTTACCCCTTTTCAAAATAATAAGTTTGTGAATGTGAACAATGAGTTTTTAAAAATATCATTATAAGTTTATAGACTTAAACATATTTGTGTTTCAATTGATTATAGTTATTGGCATTATTGATGGTTTAATTGCCCTACTTTCAGCCAGAGGAAGCTTTTCCAGGTTGGATTCCAAATCCTCTCGACTTGACCTTTGTGGCCTTTGATAACTTTCTTCTTTCTAGTATGACAAGGATCACTCACCTTGTACATTTCCTGCCCCATGACCTGGAATAAGCCCTTTGTCCAGGGAACCTGGTTCTTTGTAGTGGGAAATGCATGTAGGGATCACAGTCTTGGAGTTAGAGATGCTCTTTGCTACCGAGTTGATTATTTCTACGCCTTTTCAGTGGAAAGAGCTAGAACATTTTTTTAAAATAAATTCATCATGAGTTTGCAATGATACTTTCAAGTTAAAATTTTAATGCTTACCTGGTTTCAAAATCAAAACTAAGAAAAAGATACATTAAAAGAAGTGAAGCCCTAAATTATATTCCTTATAACCACTATTTAGCCTTAGTTCTATAGATAAATAGATATTGTCAAAAGTCTATGTCTTTTCTTATAAGTGATTTGGCTTTTTTGCCTAGATGCCCAGAGGGCTTTGCCGCCCCCCCCCAGCCCCTTTTTTTTGGGTCTAATAGTTTTACTAGAACATGTCTTGATGTTGGCCATTCTGGACCAGTCTTCAAAGACATATGGTGGCTCTTTAATGTACAGTTTGAAGTCATCTTTTATTTCAGAAAACTTTTCTTGAATTAATTTTAGTGTTAGTTTTAGTCTTCAGGGACTCACATTGTATGTACGTTGGCTTTTCTTTACCCATAGTCCAGATCTATTCATTTCTTTCACCTACTATTTATCTCTCTCGACGTATCTTTTAGATTTAAAGAATTTTCTCCTTTCTATTTCTCTTAAAGCGTTACCTGTTATGTCTACCAGCTCGTATGTTCCTTCTAGTTTATTCATTTTTGATATGATTTAAGAAATTAAAAGAAAATTCTTTTGTGAACTATGTCACCTCTTTACAACACTATTAAATATTTACATTGCTGTGTTTTTTCTAATTTGGATTTATATTGTTCTCTACTAGTTTCTGACATAGCTTGTGTTAAAATATGAGGTTAGTTTTATCTGTAGGGCTTGCTTTTCTGACATGTGTTCCTTGCTTATAAAGATATTGTCCTGTTTCCTTTCCTCCTTTTGCTTAGAGTAACTTTATATGGCATTTGACTGATTGCTTTCCGGTCCTCGTTTATTATATAACATGAGTATTCTTCTCTTTATAAAAGGGGAATGGGGAAGTGAGCAAGAGTAGGACTTTTGGTTTTATTTTTTTACTTCACACCTCTAGAAATCTTTTGTCTTCTAAAAATGGTGGGGAAAAATAAGCCTCATTCTTTCTGAGATCTGCTGTCACTGTTTTCCTTCCCAACTTTTACATGGACCTTCACTTTCCTTCATTTCTATTGTCATTTCCTGCTCAGTTTGGATTTTACTCCCAGCTATTTCACTTCAGTATAAGGCTTCCTCTTGGAATGGAGCTTTAATTTGCTAGTTTTAAGGTTCGAATGGTCCTGATACCATCCGCCCTTTTGTGATGTGGTCCCTTGCACACACCTGTGAACTGGATCCTGCAGATCACCTTTTGGTTTCCATAGCTGTTCTCAGATTGCCGTGCGGAGCTTTACAGTGAATGTCTCTTGGTTTTGGAGAAGGGCAGTCGTGTTCCCACTGCCTCCTCCGCACAGATGCATTTGTAGTCTTGCAACTTACAGTGTTTTGTCCCCATCACTTGAATTGGGTGCGTGGGATAACTTGTCACCTAGATTTATTCATCTTTGATTTTGCTCTATTTTCATTGTAGTTTTGGGAGATCAAAAAACAAACCTACTCCCAATACTATACCTTTCATCCAGATTTGGGCTTTATTGAGCAATTTTTATTTTTTTCCGTATCGTATGCTTTTAAAATTCCTTCCTTCACACATGATTAATAACTTGTCTGATGTGGATTCCTAAATTCTAAGTTATTTTTTCTAAGAGTTTGAAGATATTGTTCTATTGTTTTCTTACATTGCTAATGAGAAGACATCGTCAATCTGATTTTTAAAAAATTTTTTGTCTTTCTTAAAACTTTTAGGATTTTCTGTTCATTCATAATAACCTGATATTCAATGATATGTCTAGGGTGTGTGCGTGTGTGTGCGCGTGCGCACGTGCTTAAATTCTACTCAAGACTAGATAAACTACTTTAATCTGAGGATTTATTTTTTCCTTCAGTACCGGGAAAATTTTCTCCATTATTTCTTAGAATATTTGTCCTCCATTCTTCCTACTCTTCCTTCTCAGAAATCCTATGAGACGTGTATTAGGACTTCTAGACCTCTTTTCCCTGTCTCTTGCCTCTTTATAATGTTAATCTCTTAATCCTTTTATTTGGCATTCTGAAATAATTTGTTGGCCCAGTCTTCCAACTCAGTATTTTCAACTGTTGAGCCCAATTGAATTCTATCTTTCCATGGTCAAATTTTAAATTTAATTCACTTTACTTGATTTTTAAAAAATAAATAGTTTCACAAATATGAGGCTCTTCAGTATATTTGTTTGAAAGGCCTATTCTGTTTGCCTTACAAAATGTTTTCCTGGGAGTACTTTTTCATTTTCTCAAAGGTGACTCCTGTAATGGAGCTTGTTTTTATGAATTGTTTGGTGATTCTTGCTACTTGCTCATCTTTTAGTTGGAGATTCCCTGTCAGACCCTTGCTTTATCTGTGTTCACACACTGCTGGGTAGGCAGGGCAGTCTATTTGACTGAGGCTTGCTGAAACATCTTCAGAAAGAGGGAGAAAAAGATGCCCTGCTGGGTGTTTTGATGGCTAATCTCCTGGACATGGGTGTCACTAACATGGAGGACAGATTATCTCTCCAACTTTAGCTCCTGGGTCAGAGGCAAAGGACTTTGTTATTCACAGCACAGCAGGCAGCATGGAGCTTCCTGTTCATGTCAGTTCTCCTTTGTCCCCAAGGGGAGACCTGGAGTGGCCCAAGTGGATCCTGTACACACAGTGGGTTTGCATCACAGCTGAGCAACTCTGAGCTTATAGATCGTGAGTTTTTATAATGAGCAGCAAGAAAACCTGTCTGACCTTTGCTCTAGAGAGAGATGTTTTATTTTTATTTTACTGGATGGTAAGCAAATCTGCTCTCTGCCCCAGAGAGAGATATCATCTCCATCTTCCAAGGCTGTTTGTACCATCCTGGAAAAGAAGATAGTCTGAAACAAAAGCCATCAGTGCCTCTGTTTGCAAGACATGCAGAAATATGAGACTCGATGAAGACCTGTCTCCCAATACCACCTTATTAACCATATCATTAATATTAACAGATTTAGGTCTTTTAGATTTTCTAGATATAGTCTTAGCAGCAAATAATGATGATATCTTTTCTCTAGCTTTTCTATGTTTATAGGACTTTTTTTCTTGTCTTATTGAATTATCTAGCACCCTTAAAACAATGTTAAATAATAATGTTTGTTAATGGGTATCCCTGTTCTGATTTCTGATTTCACAGCAATGTACTTCTTTTAATACATTTGTTATTAGTTTCTGGAAAATATTCTTTATTGTGTTTAGAAAGTATTCTTCAACTTTTATTTTACTTGTTTCTTTGTTAAGAAGAGGCTGCTGAATTTTATCTAACACATTTTCTTCATGTGGTTATAATCATATTAGTTTTTCTTTAAAGTTTTAAATGCAATAAACATCAAATGCTGGTGTTGAATCATCTTGGAATAAATCCTTTTCGGTTGTAGTACATTATTGCTATATAATTCTGGATTTAATTTGCTAACATTTTATTTCAAATTTGTATCTAGATTCATAACTGAAATTTTCTACAATTTTATGTTGGAGGTTTTGTTGTCAGGATGAATTAGAAACCTTGCTGTATTTTCTTATACCTTGAAATAGTTTAAATAACAAAAGAAGAATTTGTTCCAAGTAAGTTATATGTAACTCACTCATAAAATTGTCCAGTGAAACCTACTTTACTCCTTTCAAAAAACTGGTTTTAACCTTTTCATCTTTTATTTTTATTTTCTAATAACTAGGTATTTTATAAGCATATTTTAAGAGTCAAATAGTACTAAAAGACCAATAACCAAAAACAGCAATTCTTTTCCACAATTCTTTAAGCATGTTCCCCGAAGAAACTACTTTCAATTTTTCTGCTTTTATCTTAATATTTTAAAAGAGTATGCTTAAACTACCACTTTTACTCATCAGTTTAGTTACTATCTATTGACTCCCTGTAATGGTAGATGAAGATTTAACTCACATAACTCCCCTCATTTTCTCATTGCCTACCTTAACAATATAGTTCTATTTTTTCACTTAAATCAACGTTCAATATTTATCTTATGACAATTAAAATTTTTTCACTTCTGATCCACATTGTATACCATGATATTTTTCCTGTCTTCAAGTTCTCCTTGTGAAGAGGAAAGGGAAATATAGTGATTGCCTTATTAAAACAATTTTTTATGCTTAGTTTTATATTTACCTATTGCCAATTACTCTCCAATGCTCCATGATCAACATATCAGAAGAATTCTCTCTTTGATTTCCTTTCTCTGGCTTCTTCTCCTATCCTTCTATTTCAGTCAGGACGGCTGCATAACCTTCACTGTAACAAAGCTATCATTTTGACCCTTCACTTTCCCATCATTTTGGAAAATCCTGTAAGTTTATGTTGATCCCATTTCTTAGATCTTGAGTCTTTCTCTTTTTTGGCTCATTGCTATATATTTGTAAAGCACATCTTCTTGAATTTTTCTAAGTGAGGGTAAGTGGGAAGTAATATTTGAGATTTTTCATGTTTTATATTATGTGATGGTTTTGAATTTTAAGTTGAAAATCGCTTTCCCTCAGGATTTTGAATAAATTAGCCCATCTTCTTGTTTCCAATGATGCTGTCGCAAAGTTCAATGCCATTCTTATTTTTTTGTTCATTTTTTAAAACAAAGTTTATTGAGGTATATCCTACATGAAGTACACTAATCCTAAATGTAGAACTTGATGCATTTTTACATACAGAAAGAGTCACCTACTGAGATCAAGTGTACATAGAATGTTTCCAGTCACCCCAGAAAGTTCCCTGTGTCCATCACAGTAAATCATTCTTGATTTCTAAACCTAACTGCTATTCAGACTTTTGCCTGGTTTTGAACATCATATAAATGGAATCATATAGTACACAATCTCCTGTATTTGGCTTACTATGCTCAACATATGTCTCTGAGACCTATCTATGTTGTTGCATATAGCAGTAGCTCAGTTTTTTATTTTCTGGATTTAATACTATTGTTGGTGGACATAATCGACATTTGCATTATTTCTAGTTTCTTTGCTTTTATGACTAAAGATGTATGAATATTCTTGTGCACATTTTTATTTCATTGTGTGTCGTTATTTCTATCTCTGGAAACTTTTAGAATATTTGCTTTTTCCTTCAATGTTGTAAAATTTTATTTAGTGTCTTTCATGTCGGCTTCTTATTTTTCTTTGTAATGGGCAGTTATCTGTTTCTTTCAATTGTGCAGTCCTGGGAAACTTTCTCGTATTGTTTCTTTAACAATTTCTTCCCCTGCATTTTCTCTGCTTTTTGATTTTTAGGACTTCTACTAACCAAATTTTGAACCTCTAATTTTCATCTTTTCTATTCTATTGTCCACATATGCCTTTTTGTTTTCCTTTATGGCAGATTTTCAAAACTTTACTTTTTATCCTATGATTAAATTTATGTTCATATATTTTCAGTTTCCAAGTGCTTTTTTGCTGTTGTTGTTTTATTTCTTAGAGCAGTGTGAGAGACAGGGATTAAGTTTCTACTGTCTTATATTCAGAATTTTACTTAATCCTCCTATTTTTCTCTCCATTCCTCACCCCTGTTCTTTGCTGTGCCTGATGTACAGGAGTCTGTTTCCCTCAATTTTTTTCCTCCATTGAATTGAATTGTAGTTTCCGCTATACCTATATGCATGTGGGGAGGAGGGGCTACACCTGGCTGTGCAGGATGAGGGGATCTAATTAGTCCATATATACACTTTTAACTAGTCTGTCTGTTTTAACAGGCATCATCTTTACCTCGTACAGTTCCTGGTTCTTCTACATTTTGAGCTTTTCCAGGTTCCCGTGGGGTATATTAGCACACTTCTCCTTGATATTCTGTTCTGTAAGCTCTTAGGTAATAGATGCTGAGATTTTACTAAATTATCTGCTTTCCATCCTCCAAATGATAGTTTTATTTACTGTTGTGTCTTCTCTTGTACTCTTGGTTCTTGTAGTTTTATAGCTTTTTATGTCTTTGTCATTTTATTGAGTTTTTGTGAGGGAGCAGAGATGAACATATGTGGTCCCAGACATATTTCAAAATATGTGTGTGTGTTATTTTTCTGTCTCTAATCAATTGCTGTGATATCATTGGTTTTTCTATTTTCAAGTTTATTTCTGTGAATTCGTACATTATATTATTTTACGATTTCTTGTAATCTTTTGGTTGGTAGTTATATATAGGCAAGATTTTACATTAGAAATAAGTAAAGGGATTAATTGTGAGAACCTAGATAAGGAAATAGTGATCTCTAATAACCAGTATGCACTTACTAAATACAACCCATATCAAATCAGTTTCATTGCTTTTTTTTGACATGTCTACACCTATGTCACTTTTTTCTGTTTCTACTAAAACTGCACTGCTCCTTTTATCAAAAACATTGAACCTAAGAATTGAGAACTCTTTAATTTTAACTTTGAATTCTATGCATTTAGCGTAAAAATTATTTTAAATCAAATGGACAGAATAGGTTTTGCTATTGCAGCAAAAAAGAGACCATTCTCGCACATAGAACATTTATACTTCATCAACACAAACAGTTCAGGACCTGTCTACATAAGAGCTACAGACTTTGCAATAAATATGTTCCTACAGAGTTCAGTTTTGTCATAATCAGTTTGATAATTAGAGAAAAATCTCAGTGGAAGACAATAGATATAACATTCATTAAAATAGTTCACAGTAATACGTCTTAAGAAATCGCACAATGGCTGAGTTTTTTTTTCTTTTTTTGGTATTCTTCCCACATAAAGATCCTCTTACTATTTGAGAATTTCAATTGAGTCTCCAGAGATTTCAAAGAAAATGTTGAAAAACTATTCTGGATAATTAGTGGACAAAATACCTAAGTGAACTTCGGCAGACCAAAACTAAATTGAACATCATGGAATTTTCTGTTATGCAAAGGCCCTACATAGTGTTTTATAACTATAAACTAACAAACTTACCTCTCAGTTCAGTAGTATCTTATATATTAATTGTGATATTAAATAAACTTTGAAATATCTTTTTTCCACATTTATTCCACAAACAAATCAATGTTAGTAAAAATGTTTACAAAGAGATAAGGTTAAATTTTTTAAAATTCTTTTTTCCTAAAATAAGTGAAAAAAGGTACAATTCTCTTATAAAACAACTTGGGAGAAAAAAACTCTAGTTACACTGGTTTTATGAGGCTTTTAAAAATTTAATTTATTAGCTGTTTAATAACTCATAACTTTTCACACAGATAGATCTGGATTTTATTTTCGCGACTTGGAACTAGTTACTCTAAATCTAAACATTGGGTTCTCATTTGAAAAAAATGGAAGCTGTGAGGTTGAAATGAAATAATGTAGGCAGATTATTTAGCTTTGTATGTAGAACACAGTGAGGTTGTTATTTTTCTAATTATTATAACTTTATAAGACCCACTAAAGCTTGGAAATATACATTGCTAATAGAATATGAACAGCACTCTGCTTCTAATAAAGAAAATGAGAAGTAGTACTTAGAGGTATAAAAAGATTGAATGAGAACACTTTGGGAGTTCTGGGAAGTCTTACAGATCACTCAATTTTAGGAGTAAAATGAGTTAAGACAAGTTTCATGTCCTTATACAGATTTTATTAGCTAGCAATATACAGAATATTATAAAGTTGCCAATGTAAAATGATTTTTATACCATTCATTATTTACTTTTCAGGGACATTAAAAAACATACATAATAAGTATCTTGCAGTTTTATTATCTAATGGATATTTAAATAGATTAACAAATTACGACCTGGTAGATAACATAGGAGAATTGCTTGAAAAAATTGTTTTATGAATCATAAAATTTTCAGTCTAGAATATATTAAGCAAGTTTATTTCCACTAGTTCTTATAGATTTCTTTCATCAGGTTACTGACAAGGAACTCTCTTTCAGTTCTGTTGCCTTTGGCTGCAAATAACAGGAAGCCTGGATAAAAATGGAAAAAAATAGAACACCTTTTCTCACGGAAGAAATCCTATGAGGATAGTTCCAGGATTGGTGAAATTTTCAAGTTAGGTCTGTCAAAGTCCAAATTATGTTTTGGCAAGAAGGGATGAGTCCTGTGTTATGCATTTATTTAAGAGCATTAACTACTTTTTCAGGAGCCATGGTTCTGGTGCATGCTCATGCCTAAACTAGTCAGGAACTAAAAAATATAATTACAATGATTGGCTTAGACTAATCAACATTTCCTGCCTGAGTCTTGGGAGTGGCCCAAGAAATGCAGGGTCACACAAAACATGAACAAAATGGGGCTCTGTTGGGAGGAGGAGGGAATACTTTGGAGTCTGCCGTGGAATCATATGAATACTTAGTAGTGAACCTTGGGCATCTGGTTCTTAAACTCTTTCTGATTCCCAGACCAGATTCTTCTCCTAGTCCCTTTACTTCTTGCAGTGCCCAGCCTCCCTTCCCTCATATCATTGACTCCTCTCTCCTCCTTCTCCATCCTCTGCTCCTTCCCTACCATCCCTTCCCAGAAGCAAAAGTAATGCTTCTTCAAGTAAAGCAGTTTGTCCAAAATGACTTGTTGCCTTGATATTTTCCAATAGGGTCTGACTTTCTACTTTTAGAAATTCATCAAGGTGTTTTTTCCAGACAAAACCAGAAGGGTTCCTAAAAATGCACACAGTGTGAGATGGGACAGTAATTCACTTTTTTTCATTCTTTACACAGTGGGTTAACATAAAAACAGAATGAGAAATTGCATTAGAAAATTTCATTAGAAATCTTTGTAACTATTAGCCAGGGTTCTCCAGAGAAACAGAAATATTTGTATATATATGTGTGTGTGTGTGTCTAAACACACATGAATATTTGGCTCACGTGATTTATTGTAAGGAATTGGCTCACATGATTATGGAGGCTGGTAAGTCTCAAGATCTGCAGGGTGAGTTGGCAAGTTGGGAACCCAGGAGAGCTGATGACGTAGTTCCAGTACAAAGGCCAGCAGGCTTCACACCCGGGAAGAGCTGATGTTTTAGTTTAAGTCGGAAGGCAGGAAAAAATCTGATGTCCCAGTTTGAGGGCTGTCAGGAAGGAAGAATTCTCTTACTTGAGAAAGGTCAGTCTTTTTGTTCTATTTAGACCATTAACTAATTGAATGAGGCTCATCCATATTAGGGAGGGCAATCTTCTTTACTCAGTCTACTGATTTAAATGTTAATCTCATCCAAACACAACCCCACAGAAACACCCAAAATGATGTTTGAGTAAATATCTGGGTACTCCATGGCCCAGGCAAGTTGACATATAACACTAACCATCAAGATAACCTACTGGTTGTAAAGATTCAGAGAACTGAAAGAAGAGATGAAGGAAGGTCTTAATATTCTGACCTTAAATGTTATTATTAGAGGAACAATTATTTCCTGAGTCATGATTAAGGTTTTTAGGGGTGGGAAGCCAGCCAACCTACCCCAACTCAACTTTCTTCAGCATCCACCTAGTGATCTACTTTTCCTTCTGTCATCTCTCGGGGATGCCTTCTTTGATTTTCTGGATTAGGTCAATATCCTCATTACTCTAACAATATCACGTACATATCCTTTATTGTGTACATTACAGTTACAGGATTTTATTTATTTTTAAACTCCTTCCAGCCTTTAATTAAATAATCATAAAGAAATGACAAAAGGAACCATGACTGGTAGGTTTAACATTGTAACCTCAATGCTTGCAATACCTGGTGTGTGGTAAGCACTGCATAGCTACCTGCTGAATAAATTGATGAATAAAGCAAGGAGTTGTCTAAAGTAGTTGAGTTGAAAAGACAAAGTGTCTATCTGAGAAAATAGTGGTGAACCAAAACTGGCATCTCCTGGTTGGGGAAAAACATCATCAGTTGGGATATAAGATTAAACGTAAATATTGGCAAGGCAGAAGTTCAATGAAGTATGGTTGCTTTCATACCAACTTTGAGGGTTGGTAGAATATTTAGATGGAGATGGGTATGTAGCCAGAAGTTGGCAATGAACAAGCTGAGTAATAGAAGCCAGAGACATATATTTGGAGAAGCTTATGGTCATCTAGGAGAGACTGGAAGAAGATACGTATAGAAGCTAGGAAGCAATGTCTACATTAAGAGAATAAGGGGATGCAGATATATCAGTGGAAGAGGGTGAGAAAGTAGAATCAGAGACCCAGTGGGAGAACTAGACATTTTAAAACCAGGGAAAGAAGGTATGAATTAAGAGGTGTCGAGCTACAGCATAAAGCAGTCAAGGAGAAGGCATCCTGAGAGAAGGCTATTGGAAATGGTGGCCATCTTTGTGGCTACTGAGAGCAGAGTGGGAGTAAAGGTTTCATTGCAAAGTGTTAAGGAAGAGTTAGGTGAGGAGCAAGTGAAAATGGCAAGTGTGGCCAACTCATTTTAAAATGGTGGTGATAAAGTGAAAGACAGGACGAAAGCCCAGGGAGTCTCATTGAAGTAGGAAGATATTTTTAGAATAGGAAAGATGAACATGACTGTAGGTGGAAGGGAAGAGGGCAGTATAGAGAAACTAAAGATAACTCTTATAAATAAAAGTAGTTTATGCATTGTTAAGAACTTTGCTTTTTCAGTCCTTGTATGTGTGGTATGGAAAACATGATTAAGAATTCCTGCAAAATTCTCATTTTTATCTCAGCTGCCTTAGTTGTAACAAATCAACCTGTATCGATTCAGCTTGTAACATGTTTTCCCCTCTTGCCCAGAATTGGTGACCTGAAAATAACTTCAACTGATATTTCCTTGAACCTCATGTTGTTATTTATATTAGGACTGGCCTATATTCATTATCAAACTAATTTCTTCTTTCATAAATTCTAGGAACTTAAAATATACTGTAGAAAGGATGACGCAGTGGTTCACTATGCTCAGAAAGGGAGATTTCACACGGCCATCACCATTTCCCTTATTGTCCCTCATTCCATTTGGCTCACTCTTTGCTCTGACACTGGTGATGTCCTTCTGTCATATTGCTCTTTCCAATCTTCTAGACCAATTTAGAGTGGCAATCGTGGTAACCAACCCAGATGATCAAGAGAGACACTAATTAATAGTTGCCTTAACATGTTAAAACTTAATTTATTCTCAAGAAATTTGTGGAACAAGGGGAGAATTCTGGAACCTTTTGTGGCTCTGTCTCCTCAAGATCTAAATTCAAGTTCTAATCTGTGTGATACTCTAGGTTCTCTGAGATCCTTTCAGAAACAAGTAAGGTGATTCTTTTTTCCTTTTCTTTCTTCAACATAGTTCTCATTGTAAATAAAATTCTTTTTGCCTTTCCTTCTGAACCATCAAAATATTTCTCAAAATTTTAACTTAAAACCATCCTTGGGGTATTCAGTGAATGGCCTTTGAAGTAGTTTGGTAATTCCATGTTTTGTGGAAGTAGATTTTATTCAACTAAAAATGGTCTGTTATTCTTTTATTGTGCTTCTGAAAAAGTTATTAGACTTAAAATGCAATGGATCCATGCAATAGCCTGCCTAAGGCCTGAATTTCCTTCGCTTGGTCTTCTCTAAAGTGAATTACAGAGATAAGTCGTCTGTCAGCTTCTTCTTTGATTTGCAGGTTGGTAAAGCAGTTATCTGAGCTATTTTGATTTTCATTATATGCTAAGATAAAGAAAAAATAAAGCTTTCTAGGGAGTATTAAATGCTTCAAATATGAACATTTAAACAATGAACTATCATGAAGCTATGAATAGATTGCAAGAAAGGCGGTCTCCTGGAGAGAAAGTTGGCTCTGAAGTTATTGGCGGGAGCAAGACAGAATAAATGAATAAACACATGGGCCTATTCTCCAGAAACTCTTTTTTTCTCCTTACAGTGTAGATTGTATATGACATGTGGCATGGATACAAGAGTGGTCTGATGCTATTTAAAACTGTGGCCTCCTTGATTTTGACCAGTTATGTTGGTCATATTTTATCTGTTTTAATATTTACTTTTATTCTTATGACATGAAGTGATTTTATCAGGACTGTCCACCTTTGTTATTATTTCCCTAGAGAAATAAAGTGCTAGTTTCTCACTTTTTCTGTAACAGACATAAAAAGTGATCCTAAATTTTATTATTAAAATATTTCCTGAACTACTACGTAGAGCCTTATTCATAATTCTTTGAGACTGGTGTGGCCAGTGAATGCCAGGTCCGCATCACCAAAAGGCTTCTATGATTATGTACATATGTATAATGACGACAACCCTGTGGATATCTACTGACATGCAGAGTAAAACATAGCCGAATAACTTTGGTAGGAGAGCAACTAGTTCAACATCATAAGATTTTCTCTAGCTTCACAATAACTGGGGAAGAATATGAAGATTTCATTTCTGGCTTTTCATATTCTGCTGATTTGCAGAGTTATGTACAAGGGAGAATGCAAAGTTAGCTACTTCTATTAGTGTTATGGGTTGAACTGTGTCCCCCCGGAAAGAGAGGTTGGAGTCCTAACCCCCAGTATCTCAGTATGTGACCTTATTTGGAGATAGGGTCTTTACAGAAGCAATCAAGTTAAAATGAAGTCATTAGGGTGGGCTCTAATCTGATAGGACTGGTGTCCTTATAAAAGGGGAAACTTGGGGCACAAACACACAATCTTCACATAGCATTGTGAAGCTAGCAGGTCATGTAAAGATTGCAGTTATGCTTCCGCAAGCCAAGGAAATACCAGAAGCCGGGAGACACACCTGCAGCAGATCCTTCATAGCCTCTTCAGAGGGAGCAAGGCCCTGCCAGCATCTTGATCTTGACCTTCTAACCTCCAGACTGTAAGAAAATACATTTCTATTGTTAAGCCACTCTGTTTGTGGTGCTTTGTTACAGCAGCCCTAGAAAACTTAATACAGTTAGTTAGGGTAGGTAATGTCAGATGGTGTAATAAACAAGCCTGCAAATTTCAGTGCATAGACACAATGAAAAGATGTTTCATGCTCATTCAGACACCAATGACTTTGACTGGTGGACAGCCATTCAGAGGCCCAGATCCCTCCTATCCTACGGCTTCACCAGTCCCTTGGGCCTTGAGTCTTTCCTGGGTCTTCTGCATCCACAGAGCTGAGGTGGAGACAGAGTAGCGGAAGGAAGGGAGGAAAGTTATATTTGATCAAGGACAGAAAAATCTGATCCTATGAGTTTAATTCTTCCCTTGGGGCTCGGAAATATACTGGTAATTCAATATCATTATCATCAAATAATATTGAGACATTTTTAAGCACTTTATTCCAGACATTTCTAAAGCACTTTATAGGTAACAGTTTATTTAATTGTCTTATTTAGTTAATAGTTGGTACTATTATTAACCTCATTTACGAGTAAACCAAGAATCAGAGAGGTTAAGTAACTTGCCCAAAATCACACAGATGGACATGGTGGAGTCGTGATTGAAACCCTGCCAGTCTGACTGCAGAATCTATATTTTTAACTCCTACACCGTGTTGCCTCTATAACATACACAAGCATATTTATGAGGATTTACTACAGCCCACAGTCATTTTATACCTACGGTCATTATTCTAAATTGAATGGATACAACCTCATTAATAACAGCCTGAGCACAGCCTTATTAGAATGGAGATATTTAAAGCACCCTCAGGAGAGAAGGAAGAGGCACAGGAAAGTACATTTGCTCATAGCTTCTCCTTGTCTCAACGTACTTTAAGAACCCAGAAAATTGTCTAGAATTTTTACCTTTCCTTTTATACTCCTCCTTTTCTCTCCTCGTCATTCCCAATTTCTATTAAAGTGTCCAATGCCTTTCTTTCTTCTCATGTCCTCTCCCACCCCAAAGAGTAAAAATACCTACTGTGTTGGTTATTTTCTGAAACTTACCCCTACCAGTCTATTAACCCATTTGGGTAATTGTGCTTCTAGGCATTTTATGACTTAGAATTGGATTTGGCTGCAAAAGAGAGTAATCCCCCAAAGAAAAGGAGCTTCAGTAAGATGAGAGTGCATTTCTCTTTTCCTATAAAGACTAGATGTGGGCATGTAGGGCTGCTCCAGTGGATCTGCTGCATGAAAGCCTCAGGCACTCAGGTCTCTTTTTTCTGGTTCCTCTGCTGCGTATGGCCATTTCTGAGGGCCTGTCCTGTGCAAGACAGTTGCTCCAGGTCACACTGTCACAAGTGCCTTCCAGACAGCAAGAAAGAAGAAGGGAGGAGAAGGACACACTTCTTTCTTGTAGGACCTTCCTGTAAGGTACATACACCACTTCACATCTATCCCATTGTCCAGAACTTTGTCGAATGGCCACACTTAGCTGTAAGAGAGGCTCCCAGCTAAGACCCAGGGATTCTGTTATAATAGAAGATGAAGAAAATCAGATATTGGGAGATAAATAGCAGTCTCTGCCACATGCATTATGATTCTGACTGTGGCATAAAAACTTTTCTGCCCACGAAAGAAATTCCAGATATCAAGCATTTTGGAAGAATGCATTTTCTATAAGTTGCCTTATTCTTGACTCTGAATCATGCTTTGCTTAAAGCTGGACTTCAGGGTTAATGTTAGGTTGTTTAGGGCTGGGGTTTAGGCTCCATTAATATGGCCAATTTTTTTTTTCTTTCATTCTCTTTACTTTTGCATTACTCTTACATCTGTGCAAAGATTCTCAGATTTGGAGGATGTGAGGCTTCTTTGTATCTTGTCTTCTCCATATCTGTGCCAGCACCTCAGGCTTACACCTCCTCTCACTGCCTGGCACGTCTGTTGCTTTGATTCCATTTCCACCATTCCTGTAATGCAGTGTTACTCAAATTACAAAGTCAGATTAAATCATCTCTAAGCCATATCTGGGAGGTCCATGGTGATTATTAGTAGATGACATTGGAGGAAAGAAAGCAGCTAACAGCTTTAGATCCACAATGATATATATTCCACTATGTCATGCTCACTGTCACAATATTTTTGTTACTTTATTCTCAGACTTTAAGCTTTTTCTGTCCTCTTCATTAATGAGATTTATATATCACACTAGGTGTGAGTAATATGCACTAAGGACTTAATTAGCATATGAATATAAAGTAATTTGTTTGTCTGACCAGTGAATACTGAATCTTAACTGATATGGAAATGAGAAAATCTTTTTTCTGCATTTTCCAGAAGAATGCAAATTAAAATAAAATTCAAATGCTTGATCCTTGGCCACTGTTTCTCAGGAGACTCATTGATACAAGTTATAACATTTCATATAAATGTGTTTTGTTTATATAAACAATTCTGTAGATATGTGCAGCAAAAAGAAAAATTTTAAAATTCTTTTTAAAAACCCAATGGTATTCACCATTGTAACTTTTATTTTGTTGCAGGTTTTTGATGCATGTAATTGGCCGGTTGCAAGTTTAAAATAGATCATTTATTAGAACTGAAGTATTGCCCACAAAATGTGAAGAGGGAGGAGAATGTTTTCAGTTTAATAAAGTTAACATCTGTACACTAAGTAGAAGTGCTGCTTTAGTTAGAGATTTTTTTTTTTTTCCTGAAGGAAAATGATGCCAAGTCATTTAGCTTTACTACATTCTCATTGAGGATTCTAATTACAGAATGAGTCATCGTTGCAGCGTTCCTATTTGAAATATAAACTGAATGGACCTTCTGAGTAAAAGCTGAGCCAAAACAGTAAACCACTGATGTGAATGTTTTAGCCGTATGGCTTTATTTTGTTTACATAGCTTTTTTATCATACTGGATAAGTCCCCCAACTTTGTTCTTCTTTTAAATAATTTCTTAGGCTATTCTAGGTCCTCTTATTTCCATACATATTTTTAAATTACCTTGACAATTTCTACCAAAATAAAGCTTTGATTGAAATTGTGTTGAATTCGCAGATCAGATTAGTTATAACTAACATCTTAGTGATATTGGGTTTTCTAATCCATGAACATGTTATATTTCTCCACTTAGGTATTTAAGTGTTTTGTAGATTCATTGGGATTTTTGCAAATGGGAAAAGTTTTACTTTTTTCTGAGTGTAGGCCGTATATTTCTGTTTCTTGCCTTACTGCAATGGCTAAGACTTAAATTATAATGTTGAGTAGAAGTGGTGAATATGAACATTCTTGCCTCGTTAATGATTTTAGGGGGAAATGTTCAATATTTTTGCCATTGAGTATGGTGTTAGCTATGTCTTTTTTAAAAAAAAAAATTGGATTGACAACGTACCTTTCTATTTCCAGTTTGCTAAAAATTTTAATTGTGAATGTGTGTTGAATTCTGTCAGCTGCTTTTTCTGTATCAACTGGAATGACATGAATTTTCCCCTTTGTTATTTTAATATGTAAGTTACATTGTTTGATTTTTAAAATTCCAATCAGCCTTGAATTCCAGAGATAAACTCTACATAGTAATAATGCATTACATTTTTTATATATGGTTGAATTCTATTTGCTAGTATTTTGCAAAAGATTTTCATGTCTATGTTCATGAGGGATATCAGTAATATTCTAGGTTTATAGCCCCCCAAAATGAGTTAGTCAGTGTTTCTTCCTTTTGTTTTTTGAAAATGTGTAAGATTGGTATTATTTTTTTCCTGAACATTTGATAGGATTCACCAGTAAAACTATTTTTGTCTGTTTTTTTAATTGAAATGTTTTTTTATAACAAATTTAATTTTTAAAATTGATATAGGGATATTCAGATTTTCTGTTTTGTTTTGTTATTTTTATGTGATATTTTTAAAGGCATTTATCCATTTCCCCTAAGTTTTCAAATTTATTGACATTAAAAAATTTTACCTTTTTAATATCTTCAAGATCTGAATGGATAATCCCTTTTTTATTCCTGATATTAGTAATTTGTGTTCTCTCTCTTCTTTTCTTGATCAGTCGAAGGGTTTGTCAATTTTGTTGATCTTTTCAGAAACCAGTTGTTCTTTGTTCATTTCCTCTATTGCCTGTTTTTGTTGTATTGCTTTAAATCTTATTTTTATTATTTAATTCTTTCTACTTATTTTGACTTTTGTTCCTCTTTTTTTCCTAACCTTTTTTTAGAATCTTAGGTCGCTGATTTATGTCTTTTTTCTTTTCTAATATAAACATTTAAAGCAATGTTTCCCTGTAAACATTGCTTTAATTGCATCCCACATATTTGGTTGTGCTGTAGTTTTGATATTCAGTTCAACACATATTCAGATTTCATTTATGATTTCTTCCTCAACTCATGAGTTTGTTCGGAGCATGCTTTGCTTTCCAAATATGAGATTTTCCTAAGTATCTTATTGATTTCTAATTTATTTCCATTGTGTCCAGAGAACATACACTATATCATCTCGAGCCTTTAAAATTTATTGAGAATTGTTTTATGGTTGATCTTGGTAAATATGCCTTGTGCATGTGAAAAGATTGTATTCTGCAGTTGTTGGATATAAATGTCAATTAGATCAATGTGGTCGATATGGTTGTTTAAATCTCTTTCCTGTTTAAATATTCCATCAATTTCTGTAAGAGAAGTGTTAAAATCTCTTACTGTGGTTGTGGAATTGTCTAAATTTTCCTTTAATTTTGTCTTTTTTCCCCTACCTGTATATTGATTCTTTGTTTTTAGGTGCATACATATTTATGATTATGTCATCCTGAAGAATTTTTCCACTTATCATTATGAAATGTCTGTCTTTATATCTGGTAATATTCTTTGTCTTATTGTCTATTTTATGTAGTATGAATACTGTCCCTCTAATGTTCATTTGCTTACTATTTGTATCATGTTCCATCCATTTTCTTTCAATCAATCCATATTTTCCTATTTAAAATGCATCTCTTATAGGCAGCATTTTATGGTTGTTTTCCTTTTTTACCCACTGTGACAATCTCTGATTTTAATTAGATTATTTATGTCATTAACATTTAATGTAATTATTTATATGCTTGGATTCACGTCATCCATTTTTTTGTTTGTCTCCTCTGCTTTTTTTGTTTTTATGTTCCCCCCTTCCTTTCCTGCTTTTTTTATATTATTGGAATATGTTTTAGCGTTCTATTTTAATTTATAAATTGCTATTCCTCATTGTCATTCTGGCTACAGGCATACATCAGAGATAATGTGGGTTTGGTTCCAGACCACTGCAATAAAGCAAATGTTGCAATAAAGCAAGTCTACTAATTTTTTGGTTTCCCAGTGCATATGAAAGTTATGTTTACACTACACTGTAGTCTATTAAGTATGCCATAGCATTATGTCTAAAAAGATAATGTACATACCTTAGTTAAAAAATACGTTATCACTAAAAAATGCTGACCATCATCTGAGACTTAGCAAGTCACAGCCTTTTTGTTGGTTGAAGGTCTTGTAAAAATCACAATATGTGCAAAATGCAATAAAGCGAAGTACAATAAAACAAGGTGTGCCTGTATATCTTATTGCAGATTATTAAACTTTTTTTGTAGGAACAACGACATATATTCCTAATCTTTTCCAGACTACGTAGAGTTAATATTGGACCATTTTATGTAGAATTGGAGAACTTGCAATCATATAGATCTTTTTAATACCTATTTTACCATATATACATTGTCATTTATATTACAACTGCATACCCCCAAAACCTGACAAGACAATGTTACAATTTTTATTTTAAAGTTACAGGCATTTTATGGAACTTAAGAAGAAATAGTTACTCAGATATTTTCCATTTCCAATGCTTTTCATTTGTTCCTGAATATCAAAATTTTCTCTGGAAACATTTCTCTTTAGCCTGAAGAAACATATTAAGCATTTCTTATTGTGAAGTTCTGCTGGTGACATATTTTGTGAGTTTCTTTGTCTTAAAATTTCCTCATTTCACCTACACTCCTAAGAATATTTTTCACTTGGCATAGACTTCTGCATTGACACCTTTTTTTCCCCAGTACTTTAAAGACATTGTTCCACTGTCTCTGGCCTCTGTTGTTTCTAATGAGAAATCTGTGATTATTTGCATTGTGATTCCACTATATGTATCGCATCTTTTTCTTCTTCTTCTTCTGAGTACTTTCAAGTTTTTCTCCTTCCCTTTAATGTTTTGCAATTTTAACTATGATATGGATAGGCATGATTTTGTTTGAATTTTCATTTTTGGGGGGTTTTCTGATCTTCTTGAATATGTAAATTTAAGACATTCACATAAATTGGAAAGTTTTAGGCTATTTTAAATTTAAACATTTTTTTCTCCCCCATTTTCTCTCTTCTCTTCTTCTGAAATGGAACTGGTTTGTAGAGCTACCCTCCCTGCTGGGCAGAATGGACCATTAAAACATATTTCTTTTGTTACATAATTTGGTTTAGGTGGGTTTTGTCAGAGATTATTCTTTCATTCTGCACTGGTCAGATCTTTACAGTTTCCAAGTTCAAGTTCCAGAAATAAAGGAAAATGTGGGAAAATTTAAGAGCATTTAGAATAACCAGTGACAACTGAAAAGTTAGAAAAAGGAAGTGCTCCTTATAAGTTAGAAGCAGTGAGCATATTTAGCCTGGACAGGGAATAGGGGAATGAAACAACACTAGCTGACCTAGAGGTTGGGCTCCAGGTCTGTTCTCAGATGACTCTGAAAATGTCAACTAAATGGTGTACTGGAAGGATTTTCTGAAGCTAAGTGCATTCATCCTGGACTAGATCATGAAAGCAGGTTGTAAACACAACTTCCTTGCCAAGATTTCAAAAATAAGTTCATTTTCCATGGGTCCAGAATAGTTTATATGTGGTCCCTACAGAGGATGTAGGTGCTGACTCTGTTGATCTCTCAAGGTCCTGGTCAACCCTATCATTCCATGATTCTTTAATTAATTAGCAAATGAGAGGATCGTTTAATTAATGTTACAATTAAATCTGCTCTAGGTATACTTTTATCCCTGGCATTTCTGAAAAAGCCATAGATATAGTTTCCTTGAAAAAACCCTTTGGGAAGTAGTTAGAGGTAGTCTTGCTGAGTCATCAAAGAATCGTCTGCTTTTTGGCATCATTGAAGTACCATTTTGTTTATCATAGGACAATGCTTGATAGAAAATTAGGATTATATACAATAGCATGGCAAGAGATCAACTGCTTTGCTTTTGGCAAGAGCTAATGATTTTTTTCTTTTTGCAAGAGCAGCATAATGCATGATTTTGCCTTCCATTTTTCGCAAAATAAAAAACTTTGCATACATTTCTGCAAGAGTGAGCCATAGTATTGAAGAAAAACTAAGAATCATCTAAAACAATAGCTTAGCATAAATAAAAAAGATTGGATGTAACACAGCACAACAGAAATAATACTAGACTTGCCTCATTGCACTGAATTTCTGCAGAGTAGAAAACTCTCATCAGAAAGTTTCCATCAGAAAACAGAACTGTGGAAATAATAAATGGATACTATAAATTAAAACTGGTGCAGTTACAAGGGGGCATCCCCAAAATTATTCTTTTACATACATTGCATTCTAGTTGTATCTGAAGGTCTTTTTTTGCTTGTTTTGCAAAACAAATTTCACTCTCCAAATTAAGGAAAATATTTTTGATGTGCGTGATTATCACAGGCTGTTGAATTAAGACTCTAAGCCTTTTGCAAAATAGAGACTCTGAATATTCCTAATATGACACAATCTAACACAATAAAGCTGAATTTCTCTTATATACAAAGCTCTCTTTTTCTACATTCAAATGATTTCGCAGTGATGCACTTAAACCCAGACTCATTATAACATTTATATTATTCCTATTATTTTGGTTAGAAAATATAGTTGTACTTCATGGAAAGGAAGGGTGTAATAGCCATTGTTAAAAAGAAGTCAGAAGGGTGTGAAACAACTGTTTTAGTTATCCAAAGAAAAAAGTATCAGTTCATGTAATCTAAATATATTTGGAAAACTCTTGGCCATTGATTTTTTTTTTTAATATTGTGTCATTTCAGGAGCTTTTCTTTTTCCTTTTTTTTTTGAGGAAAATTGACCCCGTGCCAACATCTGTCGCCACTCTTCCTCTTGTTCTTTTTTTCTCTCCAAAGCCCCATTACATAGTTGTATATCCTAGTTGTAGTTCCTTCTAGTTCTTCTGTTTGGAACGCTGCCTCAGGATGGCTTGATGAGCAGTGAGTAGGTCTGCACCCAGGATCCAAACTGGCGAACCCCAGGCCGCTGAAGTGGAACGCACGGACTTAACTAACTACGCCACCAGCCCAGCCACCCTTGGCCATTTGTTTTAACCCATTTTTATTTACTCCAATTTTCATGGATGACTAATATGGCATATATTCCTCCAATGATGAAAACTTATCTTTTCTGAGCTTTCCTGCTAAATTATTCACCCACAAGGGAATTTGCTCGAGGAGTCTTAGAATCTCTCTCGAGAAACAGAATCAAACTTTCGCACTTCTTTTAAAAAAAACAGAGTAAAGAAGCATATTGATATTTCTTACTACCAATTTCTGTTTTCCAATCCAAATTTGCTATTGACTCTGCTGGAATGTGAACACAAATAATATCTCCCTTCTACTCACATAAAAGTTATTTGGGATATGTGATGGGTTATTAAATGAGGACTTCAATCCTTCAACTATAGTTGGAGTGTTTGTCTTATTTGGGCCAGGATGTTATGTGACCTCCCAAACAGATGAATCTGTAGTACTGGGCCAGCAGCCCTGTCACACACATTTTCTGAATCACCAGCTACCGCTGTGGCTGCTTCCCTGTCAGTCACCCTTTAGTGGCTTAGTAAAATTGTTAGGATTGTCGCTGGCTCAAAAAGAGAAACCAAGAAGAAAATAGGAATAACTAAGAGAATAATAAGCTTATATCTTTATTATTGTTATGTAGTCCTCTCAAATCTAGCCTTCACCATTGACTTCTGCAGGGGGATAGTTTTCCTGGTAATATTTTATATTTGAAAGAATTTTTATATAGTTAAAATAATTCTGATTTTGTTATATATTTGGAGCGATAAGAACTCAGCCACTTGGAAACTCAACATAAATTTCTATGATACATGGTGACTTTTTTTTTTTTTTTTTTTAGAAAAAAGGGTAAGAAAAGCAAGTAAATGTATGTATAAAAACATTGTGTATGGTCTATTATGGGGAAAGTAGAAATTCAGGCTGATTTTGTCTATTCAGCCTTTCTACAAATTTGGTTATGATGTAGCATCATCCATCGCTTCATTTTCCAGGCGACTTTCACAGCCTGTCAAGTCGTATAGCTGATAGTTGTCACTGGATCGTTCCACACCCGGAAGAACGTGTGGTGCCTTTCCCTCACTGCCTGTAACTCTAGAGTCAGCATAAGAGGGAAATACATAGACTATGGGCCTTGGGGGAAATAAAAATGAGCTCTTCTTTGGAAAAATGTTGGGAACATTATCTTAAATTTTCTACAGGAGCTCTAATAAAATGACGACCTTGAGATACTATAAGATGGCTATTACATTTTTGTACTTCACAAGGGAATGTCCTCTTTTTAAATGTAGAATATAGAGACTTTTAGAGGTGGTATTCATTTGAGTTTCACAAAAACAGACCCTGAAAGAAGGATTTGGGTGTAAATACTTTGGAAGGTGATCCATAAAGTGCTGTGTTGTAGTGGAGGAGTGAGGCAGAAATGGGAATAAAGACAATAAAATCTGTTTTAATGAGAACAGCATTGCAGTGGGCAATTGAGGCATAAACCCAAAAGGGATTTTCATAGAAACAGTGGAACATGCCTCAGAATTGTCCCGTGGTAGGGCAAGGAAGCTGGAGGATTCATTCATCAATCCCCATCTAATTGTTTGAGGGTTACTCATGTGATGCTAATTTTCTAACACTTCTGCCCTCACCCAGGTGTTAGCCAAGGATACTCCTATGGCTAAAGAAATCATTCTGGTAAAGAGATGCATGGAGCCATGATATATACAAGAACTGAGTGAAGATTAGCTCTGGGATGAGGTGAAAGGATATGCGTAGGGTACCAACAAGTATGTATTACTATACATTAAGGGGAGAGAACATCTATGAAATAATTTTATAAATCCATTGGATCAGTTAGGGCTCAATCAGGAAGGTGGAAACACTATGAATGATTTGGATTAGTGAACTGTTGGAGAAGTCTATGGAAGTCTGTTGCTTCTGTGTGTGATGGAGGTTCTGAATTTGCCACAGGTTAGCAGGAACAGTAAGAAGAAAAGCTGGACATGAAGAGGGACTGGGCAATGACAAGTCAGAACCTTCAAGGAAACTTTGGAACCCTTGAGGACAAACTGGAACCTGTGTCTGTTTCTCATAGCTTCCAACCTCAACAACAAAGATGACCTACAGAAGAAGCTGGTGCTCTTTGCCAAAGAGCTGCACACATATCTGGACACAGACTAGAGAAGCTAGAAGGGAAGATGCAGCAGGACTTCATGGAGCTGTGAGAACAAGTGCTGAATCCCGCCATGAGGGGGGCCAGATTAGTGACAATATGCCCTATGTCAATTTTCAGAACGTAAGGGCTACTGCTTTATCGTCTGACTTCCAAATCTCACATAAATCTCTTGTAGCCATGCCTTACCTCAAACAATAAAGAGAAGGGATTTCTGGGCATTCCACTAAGTTTACATGGTGCAAAGCCACCACATCCACGTTATATTGGTTAAATTCTATTTACTGGGAAGGGCGAGTGAAATATACATACACATTCATAAAGTCTAGTGACGAATAAACTTGAGAGTCCTTGAAAATTTTTAACTCTAAAATTTAAACGCTTTTAGAACTTTAGAGATACTTTAGTAAAATAATCCTCTGGTTAACTTTTACTTTAACAGAAAATTGTTTAATTTCTCATGGTGTTGGACAATCGAGGTTTTATTTGATTAGGTATATGTGCGTGGAGGGCAAGGAGATGACCATCTGTGTGATGTATCAAGGCATGAACTTCGTATTTCCCCTAAATTTCACCTGCATCCCCCTCTAAAAAAAAAATCCGAGTCTTGCATTGTGTGATCTTGAACTAGTCACCACAGAAAGTAACAGAAGAATTTTATGAACCATGTTGGTCCTTTTAGGGCACTTATTTATTATTTAATCTATTATTATACCTTTATTTTTGATGGTTGACTTTTATAGGTCAACCTATACGTTAATTGTTGACTTTTAACATGGCTTTAAGTGATGGTTTAAAGATGTTCTTGTTTGTTAAAAACTTTTTTGGAATTTGCCAACAGGATGTCAAATGACCCAGAGCAAATGCACTGTTTTCTTCTAACTCTGGCTGGAAAAACGTTATGGAATTCTTGTGCCCACAAGGAACCTGTCGGTCAGGCATATTTATGTTCGTTCCTTTAATATTCAACTTTTACAGAGGACCCAGGGATAGTGGTGCAGACATCTGAAGGTGAGATGTAAATCACAGTGTAAAGATGGTAGCACAGTGCTGACAAAGGGAAATCCCAGGATACATACACTGGTATATTGGAACTGGCTTGAACTTGCTCACAAGAGCTGGTTGTGGGCAACTTTTCCCAACTTCCAGTTTAATGATATCACATTGGTAGCTTGAAAGTAACCGTGGTGGAAGTATTTACACTACAGGACTTGGAAGACACTGCAAATCAGGGCTTCCTCCACCCTTCCCACCCCCACCAGCTCAAGAGGTGAGTGTTCAACTTTTACCAGCACACCACTGGATAACTATGTTTGAAGTCATCTAGCTCCTTCTCTTTACTATTTTGGGCAGACCTTTCTATGCACAGGGTACTGACGGGTGGTTGGTGAACGTGTGCTTCGGTCTATGATTTCTTTCACCATTTGTAACTCTCCTTCCGAGATTTGAATTCAGGCAGCTGGCAGACCTTTGTTTAGCACTTATATTCATTCCAGATTTACTGCGTACCCACAGAGTGCCAGGCGCTGTGCTCGGGGCCAGGAGCACCACAGTGATCATGATCCACATGGCTCTCATCTTCATAGGGTTTACATCTCCAGAGGTTCTCAGCGTTGGCACTAATGACGTTTTGGACTGGATGGTTCTTTCTTGTAGGATGTTTAGCAGAATTCCTGGCCTCTATCCACTAGATGTCAGTAGCAACTCCCCCCGGTGGTGAAAATCAAAAATGTCTCCAGATATTGCCAAATTTCCCCTGGTGAACAAAATCGCCCTGGTTGAGAACCCCTGTGATAAACAACTATTATGTAAGAGAAGCTAGTTGTATGAGAGAGGTTGATGCTTGAATAGGTACAATTGTTATCTCTGTTTTACAGACGGAGAAACTGAGGCACTCAGAGTAAGAAATTACTCAGGTAAAACACCTTTTAAGGAGTCAAAGTAGGATTATAACTCATGTCTTCTTGACTTTACAAATAATTCTTAAATTGGATAAACAGGAAAACCAGGCTAGGTAGCTAGAAATGGTATAAACTTTGGGAGAAAAATTGTTAATGGCCAAGAACAACATTGGGCACAGATTTTAAGAAAATAATTTTAAATATTTATTAAAAATATGGGTATTTTATAGCCAAAGACCATCTATAAGAAAATAAAACCCAGGTTTTCTATAAACAAGATTCTAACAATGTAATTGCAAAGGATCCTGATGAAAAAGGAAAGAGGGATTGTCTAAACAACTTCATGTGACTGTGTGGCTGCTCTAGGAGCTATCTGATGAGCTCACGTTGCAAAAGGATACATTAAAGATGTGGAGGGAGTTGAACCTGAATAATGACAAATGATGCAAATTTATAAAAATGATTTCTGGAGGGTGATGCCCAGAATGAGCTGAGGCTTGCAAAGAATGCCAAAGACAACAGAAAGACCCTTTAAAGCTATGTTTGGAGCAAGAAAGAAACAGAGAGGCCCTCTGCTTGGAGCAGATGGTATAATGCTAACAGATGACAGAGGGAAGGCACAATTCTTTAGCTTCAGTTCTGCTAAGCCTATTCCATCAAGGAGAATCTTGTTCCAGTGGGAAAGATATTTTAGAACAAATATTTTGAAAGAAATCAAAGCCCAAGAAATTGAAGAAGTCGTAAAGTACCTGTTTTAAATGTATTAAAATTCACTTTCATTGATTTGTTCATTCATTTATTCATCAAATATTAACTGTGTTGATTGCATGTCATACACTGGGCTGAGCAAGGGAGAAATGGTCATTCTCACTTCCTGCATTCAAGGATTTGATTCTTTAGTGGAAATAAGCAAATGAAATTCATTAGGATACTTCGTACATCTAGTATTCTATGTACCATGTTAGGGCCACATGTACAAATCAATGGGGACCTAACCTGGTGTGAAGAAGGGAGGATGTTATATTATAGACTTCTCAGAGTCCTGAAAAATGAGGATTTAACAAGGTGGAATAATAAAGTGTAGCCAGCCCTGGTGGTCTAGTGGTTAAGATTCTGTGCTCTCACAGCCACAGCCTGGGGTCATTTCCAAGTTGGAGAACCACACCACCATCTGTCAGTTGTCACACTGTAGCGGCTGCATGTTGCTGTGATGCTGAAAGCAATGCCACTGGTATTTCAAACACCAGCAGGGTCACCCATGGTGGACAGGTTCAGCAGAGCTTCCAGACTAGACAGACTAGGAAGAAGGACCTGGCCACCCACCTCTGAACAATCGGCTGTGAAAATCCTGTGAATAGCAGTGGAGCATCGTCTGATACAGCGCTGGAAGGTGAGAGGGTGGTGCAGAAGGATTCGAGAGGGTCCTGCTCTGCTGTCCATAGTGATGCTAGGAGTTGGCATGGAGTCGAGGGCACTAAAAACAAAAAGTGAAGGGTAGGGGTGGGGAAGCATGCTGCTGCTGGTAGAGAAAAACGCATGCTCAAGTGCCAAAAATTACACGATAAACTCCTGAGGGAAACTGATTATGTGACTATACACCCACTGTTGGCAATCTTTGAGAAACCACGGTGAATGGACGTAGTTCCAGAAGATGAGACGATTAAAAACTTGATTTTCAAAAATAGGGTCATGCAGAAGAACTGCTCCTGCTTTTCCAAATCTTAACTGTTTCACTCATTCATTTAATGTTCTTTGTACCAGACACTTGCAAAGTAAAAGAGGCCTATTTAACACGTGGCTGTTGTTAATGAAGAAGGAAGAGGTCCCAATTATGCATCTCCTCATTTTCCTACATTTGGTTCTAGGTAGGCTATTTCTAGGTTTGGAATTTTTTTCTCTGCCTGGATGGAATCACCTTATGACACTTAATTGATTCCAGTGGGACATGCTTGGAGGACCATGAGCTGGACAATCAGGGCCACCCCCTATGGCCATGTGAAGTATGCACAGCTCCAGAGGGTACAAGTCACAGGGTTCTGGGGCTCCACCAGTGGTTCAGCTCAGTGCAGAGACAGTAGGCTGGTGGAACAAGTTAGAATAATGTTTATGAATATACTACCACTTTGGGCAGGAGGTGTCCAGTGATGTAAAGCAGGGCTCCTTAGTTTTGTCTCGGCAGCACTATTTTAGCATTTAAATGCAGTGACTGAAATTGCAGATGATAAATAACTGGTAGAGATAGATTGTAAGTTGAATGAAAGAGTCAAAATTAAATTGCCAGTTTGCAATGAAAGACTGAAACACAGAATGTGGAATTTATCACAGATTAAATATAAGTCTCCGAATTTTGTTTGAAAAATCAGTTTTATGAGTACAGGTTGGAGGAGACAAAACAATTTTGGTAAAAAAAAAAAAAAAAGGCTTGTAGGGGGCGGTCCAGCGGCATACTGGTTAATTTCGTGCACTCCACTTTGGCAGCCCAGGGTTTGTGGGTTCAGATCCCAGGCGCAGACCTATGCACTGCTTGTCAACCCATGCTGTGGCAGGCGTCCCACATATAAAGTAGAGGAAGATGGGCGTGGATGTTAGCCTAGGGCCAATCTCCCTCAGCAAAAAGAGGAGAATTGGCAACAGATGTTAGCTCAGGGCTGGTCTTCCTCACCAAAAAAAATAAAATAAAATAAAAACGCTTGTTAATTTTAATTAATCATGAGCTCAATATAAGCCAGTAACATGACGCGGCTGCTGAGGAAACAAAGGTGATCTTTCTTTTCTCTTGAAATTTTCCTTCCTTGATGCTTTCAAATTACAAAACTAATAAATGTTTGTTTTAAAAAGTGAAACCAAATAAAATTTTAGAAGGATGTAGAAAGGAAATGCTAATCCTCTCCTCCTTTCTAGTTCTTGGCCTTCTCACAACAAAGAATTATCCATCCAAAATGTCAACAGTGATGAGGTTAAGAAACCCCCGCACCATATTTACACATTCAACATATTTCTCTGCATACAATGCATCCTGGAAATTACCACCAAGTAAATTTTCATGCAGGAGTTTCCCTCTCCATAAAATGGGGATAGTAATAGCACCCATCTCGAGAGTTGTTATGAAAATTAGATTAAATAAAACATGTAAAGCATTTAGACCGGTGTGGAAGAAAATAGAGCAGAGCACTGTGAAAAGTGAGCCTTTATTCAAAATGCCACAGCAAGAGGAGGTGCTGAAGGAATGTTCTGCCTTAAGGAAGAAGGGCGGATTTTTTATAGAGCTTTAGCAAAGAAAGGTCAGCCCGAGTTCAGCTAGTTTTGAGTCTAGTTGCTCAAAAAGGGTCCTCAGAGGGGGAGAAGTTGCTCTTTAGAACTAGCAGCTGTTGGCTGGGCAATTTGGGTTTTATCTAGAGGAAGAGGGAGGAAGAGATGTGGGGTTAAGGTCACCTGTGGCTGGGATGGAAATTTTTTAGTCCTTTGGGGCCTCTTACACTGACACAGAATGTGCTCAATAAAGGCTTATTGTTGATGTTATTTTCCTCCCATCCTGGGCAGACTCTGTTAAGCTTCTCACCTCCAGGAACCAGTGCGAAACGAGGCAGAAGTTCTCCATGCTCTTGGAACCCACAACCTGACCTAGAGGTTCAACTGTACCCCTCCGAGAATGGGGTGGGCTCCTCTTTGGGCACCCTGACTCCCCCTTGTGGACATAAATGAAGACCAACCAAATGAGAAAAACAAAGCCTATTTATTCAAAGCTGGCTATCCCAGGCCGCCATCACTTGTGTTGGGCAGAAACTCAAAGGTTAACAGAGGGGTGAGAAGGCTTCAGGTGTGTTCTGATGGAGACCATTGGCACGGGGAAGCTGTAGGTGGGCTAACTAAAAGTGGGGCATCCATGTGATCGGTTACGGGTACATATTTGGCTTTCTCTGGAATTGGGGACAGAAATTAGGGAAGTTGTTAATTATTAATCAAGTCCTGGTCATTAGGGGCCAATACTTGGCCAGATGTTTTTGTTTAGCTTCCTGGATTGTTACTAAAGATAGCAATATGGCTTCCTGCAGATCTGACTTACAGCAGGCTAGCTTCTTGGGTGGTTTATTGTAGATAAGGGGTTGGTTTCCTGGGCAGGTTGCCATAGGTTGTGGGTCAAAGTTTTATTTTTACATGTGGTCCGGGCATTGTCCATTTGTATCTTCAGATTCAGTCTCTCACTTTGCTTTTCCTCTGATTATTTCTTCCTTTCTAAGCTTCTGGTTATTTTATCTAGTTTGGGGGGCAGAAAAAAAATTGGTTTTAACTGATCATGTATTCATTCAAGTGTATTGTTTCTAACATAAATTTTATGATGTAAAGGGCTAACGATTTTGATTCTCAGATTCTTGAGACTTGACCCTTAATATTCAAAAGCTAAGAACCGTGTATTTTATCCTCCATATTCTGTCTTTCCAGAGGCAACAAAAAGGAATCAGGAAAGGGCAATATGTGTAAGTCTATTAAAAAAAAAACAGCCTGTAACATATATTCCATAGGATTTATTATATTTGCATTATGCAATATCAAGTTGCTTTTCCTGGAACTTCCAAACAAACCTAGAATGATTGTTTGGAAGGATTGTTGAGAAGTGTTAGACAGGATTTGGGTCAGAGTCTAACATGAGGCCTGATGATAAATGGGGTTAGGGGAAGATTAGCTTCCCCTAAGAAAGACTGGCTGTCTTTTTTCTTTTTTTTTAATGCCATCCATTAATGGCTGAATTAAGTTTACAGAACTTAGTTTTGTATCTTTCTCTTTCTAGGCACACTTGTCAGTATGCACTGGTGAGTTTTTCCAATAGCTTGTGGTATCTGTTATAGATCTTTGAGTGCGTACGTTAATTAAGGCTAGTGTCTTATAATAAAACTGAAAAATAGTTTAAATGAAATTACTTGAATTTTGGCACATGCACCTTCTGTAATTTCTCATCAGGGGGATTAGTCTAAAGTTAATTTCTGCTTGCAATTCTCATGGGGCACTGGCATTTTCATTTTAGCTCGGTTTCACTTTTTGTAATGCAAGTGTAACCACAGGATCAGGAGCAGAATTTGCCACCCCAAAATATGCCTCTTTGGCATAAGGGCTATTTGGAGCTCATAATTATTTTTAAAGAACCAGCAGACATAGGAAAAGCTCTGAAAACCTAGTAGAAGTTACCCATTTGTAAGGGAAATTTGCATTTATAAGAGAAATCTCCATTTGTAAGGGGGCCTCTCTCTCTGTGCCAGAAAGAGGAGGATGACTCTAAATGTCTAGAAACTCTTATCAGTGGAGAAGGCAATGACTTAAATCTGCATGATGACTTTATCCTTGTCTACACTGCTTTTTCTGGTAACCTCCCATAACTGACCTCATCTTAACAACAGGGTGTTAAAGCTATTTTTCAGGGGTGGGTGGCGAGCCAGCCAGGAGCATGCGCAGAAGAGAAAATTTTGACCTGCCAATGGAAACTCATCCTGCCAGGGCTTCTGCATACCACCCTGCCCTTCCTGATCCCTTACCCCATACCCTGGATTGGGAGACAGAGTTGAGAGCCTATCCTTCTCTCTCCTTGCAATTGATTGTGTAAGAAATTGCTGCTTCTTTCAAAGACCGGTGTACCATGGACGGAATTAGCTTCTGTGTGCTTCGGGGTGGTGAGCCCTTGCTCAGTAACAAAAGTGCCTGAGCATGGTTATAGCATATTTCCTCGATCTTCCTGTTTTAAAATTATTACTAAATTAAAATACAGATTACTAGATAAAATATAGTTCCAATAATTTGGAACTTTAGTCCTATTTATTCCATTTGACTTTGAATTAAGAAATATTTTCTAAAATATTTATAAACTAACTTTTGCATGACACAAATTAAAACATTTCAAAGTAAGGATATTAATATTATAGAGCTCCATTATAAAAATAAACCATGGGGAGCAGCTTTTAAAATATCCATATTATGCCAGCACTAATGAGATATTTTTGCAATAAATACATTTTGCATATGACATTTACAGTGGTTGATTAAAGGAAAGGAAAGATTGAAAGTTAGCAGGAGTAGAGATAAGATTTTTATTGGGTACTTTCTCTCTCTTCTCTTTATGATGCCTTAGTGAGCTACCAATTGAGGGTGGTTCATGGAGCCTTGGCTGTAACCTGCTGGGATGCTCACAGTTAAAAGATTGCTGAGTTCTGTTTCCTTGGTCTAAAGTCTCTTCCTTGCAAAGCTCGGGGTATATGAGAGGTGTTTTTATTGGTTTATATGAGTGCAGTTGCTGTCGGAAGACATAATTTGACTAAAGGGGGTATCTGTGAAAAAGACATGGTCAGGTATGTCCTGCTGAACTGAATACTAATATGCCTTCAGTAGAGGCACATTACACTTTTATTTCTGACTGTACATTGAATTATTTACACCTTCAAGGCAGCTGATTGAACTGCAGCATCAGTCAATTAGCAAATCAAAAATTTATATGATTCCAATTTAGCATGGAGTCCTTCTCTCTCTCTTTTTTTCTTTTTAGATTTTCACCCTGACAGTGACAAATTACTCCTCTGCTGGCTGAGATTGGAAATTAAAAGCATTTAGAGTTGCTCATGCATTTATGCTAATGAGAACTTCTGATATGATTTGCATGCAAAAGAGGACAATCTGAAAGCTCATCAGTTTTTCATGCTTCCGCATTTTGATGTAGCAGAATTTTTTCTGTTTTTCTGTGGAGCAAAATTTTTTCCCCGGGAAACAATACGGAATGTGAACGAAAAGAGTTCTTTTAAGTCAGAAAGTTCTTCGTTTTTTTTATCCTCCAGATTCTTGTCAAATCGTTTGCTTGCTCTTTCAGAACGGCAGCCCACATTCATTAGCATTTTAGATGTTTATCAAAGGAAGGATCCAGTATCTGCCACACAAGATTATAGCTCAGCTTCATTTTCAATTCAGCAAGAAAAAAAAAGACCCGAGGACAGATAAGAAGAGGGACACACACCCTGACAATCTTTCTCATACATACACCCGAATTAATCCCATTTAGAGTAAATTAGATTAATCACCAAAGGAGGCAGCTTTAACTTTCGTAGATGGCACAGACAAATTTTAGGCAGAGTCTTAGTATAAAAGTCCTCCACTGATATTTCTACAAAAGAGAGCAACATTAAAAATGAATACAGAAAACTTGAGGAAAAAAAAACAAATGAGGAAGAAATGTACTATCCAGAAATTTTGAAAGGGATTTAATTATTTCCATAAATATGCATTTATTAAACCATTCAGATGGCAAAAGGGGAATTGAAAGGATGGAAAACGCTTCATTTTTTTAGTTTTTATTTTTCTTAGAAATTAGTCCCTCTCTTGGAATTCTTCCAATTTGGTGAAAGTTAAATGCTATCTTATCAAAATGTAGTTGATACTGTGGAAATTTTATTTTGCCAAAAGAAACACGCTTTGTTATTGCTTTCAACTGTTATCATTTGGGTTCTCTATTTATAGTTAATGCAGTTCAGAACTATTTTGCACCAACTATGTGAAGGGCAACATACTTCACCCCATAAATATCCTGTCCACTCAATCAGAGAAGTCAGGAGATCTCTTCTGCTTTAAACGCACATGATCTTATTTACCTAAGATGTTGTAGGGACGGTTCCACAGAACTGCCTTTTGGGCTGGAGTTTACTTTAAAGATGAAAACAATGGTCATCTACTTGCCTGCGTGCATCTGGTGCCCTTAAGCCCCTGGAACATGAGAAATGTGTGCAATTCTAGCTGAGGGTATTGCCTAGTCTTTGGAATCCATTTGGATCACTTCCTATTTTGTCTATTATCTGCATCATTCTCTGTCCCCTCTCCCCAGTCCCAATACATCTTTCAAGAGCCTTGGACTTCCATTCTACATTGTAATCTGACTAAAAAATGTGTATTTCCAGTGTCCCTGGATTTCTCCGAGTATGATGGACGTCCCATGCCAGGCATTTCATTTTGGGTACCATCTAATATTGTACTTCAGAAGAAAGACTTCTAGCTCTGAGTCCTTTAATTTTCCCTTACTACAGCTGATTGACAGCTGGATCAGCTCATAGTTCAACTGACCTACTTACCCACCAGGAAAGGGGATCAGCCCCAATGGGGTAGTTTTCTATTTTGGGTTAGGGGTGTAGGGGACCAGAATTTGCCACCTCAAAATGTGTCTGTTTTGCTTCAGCATTATTTGGGGGTGATTATTTTTAAGAACAAAAGACTCAGGAAGAAACTTGGGCCTTCTCCCTAATTACCTAAAAGAATTTAAGATAGAAGGCCTGTTCTAGGAATGAGCTATCACCATAGATAACGAGAGTATAATCGAACCAGGTGTGGTAGACAGGGAAGAACTTAGCAAGGCCTGTTTGATCAAAGTCCTCTCTGTGTCCCAGTGTCTCTAGATGGCCCAACAAACATTTGCTTTTCCATCTCCATGTAAATTGCCTTTCTCCTCTTTGAAGTCCCAAATCAGTACCCTCAACATCCTCTTTTGTCTTTTTTTTTTGGTGAGGAAGATTAGCCCTGAGCTAACATCTGTGCCCATCGTCCTCTATTTTGTATATGGGTTGCTGCCACAGCATGGCTTGATGAGTGGTGCATAGGTCTGCGTCCGGGATCTGAACCTGCAAACCACGGGCCACTGAAGTGAAGTGCATGAACTTAACCGCTATGCCACTGGGCCAGCCCCCTCTTTTGTCTTTAGTTGAAGGTGGTATTGAAGGTGAGGGCTTTAGCCATTTTGGTAAGTTACTCAGTTTTCCTGGGTTTCTCCATGTATACATGTTATTAAACTTTGATTTCCTTCTATTAATCTGTCTCATGTCAATTTAATTATTAGACCAGCCAGAAGAAGCTAAAAGGGTAGAGGAAAATTTTTTCCCTCCTCTAAAGAGGTATACTATGGACTGAATTGTATCCCCCTGTCCCCAAATTCATACATTGAAGACCTAGCCCCCAATGTGACTGTATTTGGAGATTGGGCTTACAAGGAGTTAGCTAAGGTTAAATGAGGTCATAAGGGTGGGGCCCTGATCCAATAGGATTAGTGTATTTACAAGAAGAGACACCAGAGCTCACTCTCTTTCTCTCTCTCTGCCTCCCTCCCACCCCCTCCCCCCCACCCCCACCATTTGAGGACACAGCAAGAAGGCAGGTGGCTTCTGCAAGCCAGGAAGTAGGTTCTCACCAGGAACTGACTGGGCTGGCACCTTGATCTTAGACTTCCCAGCCTGTAGAACTGTGAGAAAATAAGTTTCTGTTTTTTAAGCCACCCATTCTGATATTTTGTGTAGCCCGAGCAGACTAATACAGGGAGAGAGATAAGAAACATATTTTTCCTAGGCTTAATCATTTGGTGTCTATCTTATGGTTCCTGACGTGGTCTAACAGGACTGTCTTATGAAATGAACTTTTGATCTGTTAACCTCCATGACCATTTAATTTAATCTATCATCGTTGTATGGAATTATATCAATGAATTTTCAATGACAGAAAATTCTGTCACTGTGAACAGAGGAGTGTACAACATGGAAAGTAATCACTTAGCAAAATTTTGGCAGTAAGGTTACTTCTAGAATCCATCAGGCCACTATAAACCCCTCGCACCGATTCAGCACATACAGAGAAGTCTTTTCTACACAGATATAGTAGACCTATCTGTCGTCTTGGAGGAGAGTTAGATAATCTTGAGCTCAGGAGTTGTAGGTCTACATTCAATGGCAAAGAGGCAAGAACGAGCCAGAAACAGAGCTATAGACTCTAAACCTTGAGTTTTGAGAAAGTGTATAAAAAGAGACTGAGAATTCTCTATAGTTAGAATGTCAGCCCTACTATGAAAATTACATTGAAATTTTCCTGAAAGAATTCCTGATTTCCTTTTCTTAGGATATATACACAAAGGAAAGGACTAATGTCTTTTCATTTACTCAAAGATGTATTATTTTCTTTCAAACATTCTAAGAAAAAATGACATTTTGGTGCTACCACACTGATCCTGGGTGGTTAATTTGTCTTTTGATATCCAGAGAAGTGTTAACAACGAGGTTCTGTGAAGCTACCATAGCTGCTAGAATGGGAGTGGAACAGCCAAGAGGAAGGAGCGGCAGAGATGTTGGGGCAGCCCAGGGCCTGAGCCAATGCACCTGTCCTATCATAGAGGTGTAGAGGACCTAATTACTTATCCCACTTTGCTTTGTCCTTGCTGGCAGAAACTATCTTTTTCTTTTTCTGAGGGAGGTTTTCCCTGAGCTAACATCTGTTCCAATCTTCCTCTATTTTGTATGTGGGTCACCGCCACAGCATGGCTGCTGATGAGCAGTATAGGTCCATGCCCAGAAACCGAACACAGGCTACCAAAGCAGAGCATGCTGAACTTAACCACTAGACCACGGGGCCAGCCCCTGCAAACTGTCTTTTTACTATATTTCTGGTATAATTATTTTCTCCTCTGCCTTATAAGGTATTTATTTTTATTGTATATTTGTTTTTCATTACTAATGACTCCAGTTTTTTCAAGGGATGTCAATAAATCTAACAATCGCTAACATTTATTGAAAGCATACTAGGTTCTAAATGTTTAAGTGCTAAATGTTGATGTATGTTACAGTCCAATGAGACAAATAGCATTTTACAGATGAGGGGATGAAGACTTAGGAGAGATACACAGCTTGCCCAAGGCCCAAGTTTCTGTACGTGGCAGAGCCAGGACTAACATCTGGCCTCATCTGTAACGGAAGTTGACAGCAGAGTGATGTTAGTGGCAGAGGGTTGCTACCTGGGACTTTCTCAGATATTATCTCTGGAGGTGTTCACTGAAAATACTCAATTCCAAAAAGAGAGCAATAATCTCTCTCTTTGGAAACAGCTCAACTTGCTGGATTCTATCAACTCCATGGAAATGCACAGAGCAGTGTTTACTGCAGCATATTGAGTTACTATTATTTGCCTGCTCCTTTGTGGTGGTTATTACAAGAAAAAGTTCAAATTAACTATGCAAAACAGGTTCCTTGACCCTTGCTTTATCAGCGCAGATTTCCAACCTGAGTTAAGACAATCCTCTAGCGTCCGCACTAATGTTATTTCATAGAACTTGTCTCTTGCATAGCAAACGCCCCATTCACTTTCCATTCTAATGGATCCTCCTACAATATAACAACTTAAGGTCATATTTACCCCAAACCATTATCTGTGTCCAGCTGATCATTCATTTACTGAAGGCTTTTGAATGTGCTTATGCTATAGAAGGCAGGCAGGCAATGCTCTCTCTTTCTTTAGAACACGTGCATTTGTGGCACAATCCTTACTTTGACAAATTACAATGATGGTTTTGCCAGATGGAATATGGACTCCCCAAGGAAATGTGAGGACTGCTAAGGACTGCAAAGGCAGCAAAACTTGTTCCACTTGGAACTGGAGGTGACAGTCAGAAGTCAAATAGAGGTTGTACCAACAACCATTTACACTTATAAAGCCCCCTTTACAAAGGAGTCCCAAGGCACAGTGCAGTTAGAGTTTTTAAAATGTCAGTGGTTAAGCACAACAGAGAGCAGCAGCAAACATAACCTTTAGTGTAGCCCTGAATACTGACAGAGTAAGAGGTTGTGTGCTTTTTATAGGAAGCGCATGAAACTGTCCACATTGTCTTGAACCCACCATTGTTCCAAATGTGAAACTTCTATCGTATGCCAATGGAATTCTGTGTTGCAGTGTGATGGCAGGATCTGATCCTAACTCAGCTAGCACTTCTAAGCTTTTTGCTACATGAAATAAAAATGCTACAAGGCAGCTCTGATTTGTAGAGACTAAAAATTATGGCTGATCACTGTTCTTTTAAAATAAGATACAGCGTAGGTATATTCACACTGTAGTAATCTTTCTGAAATTTGAGCATGTTTTTCTATTTCAATTCTTTATCAAACAGACTGTTGTTCTTTTTTATTCCAATCAGATATACCGATAATTAACAATGCCCATGTGAGTGACAAAGGGTTTTCTTGCACTGTGTATGTGTCAAACTTTGTCTATCTTTTATAGACACAAAAATATACTACATTGGAGTTTAGTGTTATCACCATTCTAAAATTTCAGATTCACAATCTACTTTATGGTTTCCTTAAGAAAAAGCTGCCATTTTCTAAACAATGAAACCCATAAAGTTTGGCAGTTTATTGAATAAAATCTATACTTTCATGTTACATTTTTATTCACTTGACTAGTTCTACTAAGTCACTGTAGGATACAGATGTTTTCTCTGTATACTTTCTAATCTTCCAGAGTGAGATAAAACCATAGTTTACAAGTCAAGCAGTGGTCAGCAGGCAGTTCTAAGTTAGTTTTTCATTGCTTCAAATATATTAATTCCTTCACAAATATTACTCTCCCCATTTTTGTGGTGATGATAGAATGAATGAAGAACTCAAAGATACTTTTGGGGTGATTTGTCCTCAGCTTTCACATTTTATCTTAGAGGATTTCCTTTGATTTATCATTATGATTCATTTTTTAGTCTCCAGAATTATGAAAGTAGATTAATCTTATCTCTAAGTATAAATCAGAACTAATTGACAATAGTTGCTAAATTACTCCAAATCCATCATGAATCTGACTCTTGAAACATGAATATTCTTTTAATGGATTATAGATCTTCAAATTTTATCATAAAATACCTAAAATATAGCAATGGGAGAGGTATGCTAAATTATCTATCTCCAGCCCTGATATACCACATATAATCTTTGTGTCTAAGGAGCTAAAATAGTAGAAATTCATATTTTCTCTCTTTTCCTCAGTTGGCTGGGGGACTCTGCTTCAGGCTGCAGGTCTGCAAGTTGGCTTGGGAAGCACATGCAATAAGTCTGATTTGGGTAAGCTTCACCTTGAAGATCCGGTGGAACAAATATTGACTACCTGGTGTATGTTCTCATAGAAATGGCAGAAGCGAAATAGAGAAAGCCCATATGTATAATCACCTTCTAAGCCTCTGCTTCTGTCATGTCACTAATTTCTTATTTGCCAAAGTAAGTCCAATGGCTAGGACCAAAGTCACAGGGCAGGAAAGTATACACTGCCCTCCATGAGAACATGGCAAATGCGTGGATATACACGGCAGAAGGATGTACACAATGACAATTGTGACCTATAGATCCATTTCTTCCTAAACTAGCTATAGTGGGTGATGTTACTTACAAGTGGTAATATCACAAGCCCCAATGAGGTGTATAGTATGATTATCATCATTTCACAGTGGAAGATGCTGGGGCAGAGAGAGAATTAGTAACTTGCTAAAGATGACAGTTAATAAATGGCAGACCTTGGATTCAAGGCATGTAATCTGGCTCCAGAGTCCTGACTAACCTCCCGCAGGGGTATGGTAGCTTGACACACCAATTTCTGTCATGGGTATTATACAAAAGCAAAAGATAATAATAATAATAAAACTTATATCAATTCCATCTTCACCCAAACTAGGAGATAGAATACTATGTTATATTATACTATATTATATTGTACTATGATATATTATATTAAAATACACAAAGGTTACCAAAAGTAATCAAAATTAGTAACAGAAATCTCAGAAGTTAAGTGCTTCTGAAATCATGTCAGAGGAAGTAAAATGTGAGATGATCCAGTGGTGGCAGACCTCAAAAAAAAAAACAAAACAACAATCAGTGAAAATACATTTCCTGTAAATGAGAGGAGTCATCATTCTAAAATAATAAGCCAATATCACTTGCATACTGCAAAAGCTGCACAATCTGGAAAGAATCACAAAGAGATGGAGCAGAAGGTACACGAGAAAGTTCAGAGTATAATGAGATGGCAGGTCTAAGAAAATACTAGCATAACGCTGGGCCAAGATTTATAGAAAGGAGTTGTCATAGCATGGATTCACAGACACTGTAGGGAAACAGGTGGGAAAGGGCAACTTACCCCTGAGGAAAACTCACTAGAAGATATTGCCACGGGTCAGATTAAGATGCTGAGATTTTACCATTTAAAAAAAACCTTAAGAAAGGACTGAAAAAAACCCTCCACAAAACAAAAGCACAATAACTCAAAGAAAAAGTTGGTGAGAAAATAGGGAGAATTGAAACATGACCTGGCAGAATTTAGGGAACAAACAATAGAATAAAAATAGTCAGTACAGATATGGACAGGAAATAATAAGGATCCCAAAGGAGAGCATAAACTGTAGGAAGTACAGACAGAGACTTAAAGGTTAGACCAAGAACAGTGATCAAAATAAAATGGAAAATTATAAAAAGATTGGGGGAAAAATTCTAAATAGAATATAAGGCAAAGGAGGTGCAACATACACATAATTGGAGTCTAAAAAGAAAAGCAAGGACAATGGAGTGGAAAAAATATTCAATATATAATTCAAACAGATTTTCAAAAATAAAAGTGTGCATGTATATATATATATGTATATATACATGTATATATACACGCACATTTTTTTTTTAAGGACACACCTCATGCCAAAGGAAAAAACACCAGAATGGTCAACACTGAGATACAGCCTAACAAAGTTATTGATCTTTAAAGAAGGGGAAAGATACCTCTATACAACCAGATTATAAGGGGAAAGTATGATTCTGGCTTCAGATTTTTCCACAGGAACGTTTGATTCTAGACTTGAGGAGCAGCACGAAATCATAAAAATGTATTATAATGCATCAGTAATTAATACAGAATAGGAAGAAGAAAAGAACAGTCTAGAAATAGACACCAAATACATAGGAAATGTGGAAAATAAGACAAAATGGCATCACAAACCAGTGAGTACAGATCGATTCTTCAACATAAGGTGTTGTGTCCACTGAGTGGCCATCTGGGGAAAAAAAATGAAATTGAACCCACACTTCATTTTTTTCACTAGAGTAAATTTTAAATAAATAATTGTGAAAAATAAAACCATGAAATTTCTAGAAGAAAATATGAGATAATTCCTTGAAAATGGAGTGAGAAAATCTTTCTAACCATAATTCAAAATTAGGAAGCTAAGACAGAAAAGATTGATAAACTTGCATAAAAATAGAAGATGTTGTATAGGTTAAAAAAGAATATAATTAAAGTCAAAAGACAAATGACTCACAAGGAAAATAGATTTTCCACTTATATATAAAACAGACAAAGAGCATATGTATAAAACTCTCATGAACCAATAGAAAAAAAGGAAAATATATAGAAGCAGATAGTTTACAAAAAAGCCTTATCAATGTATGACCAGCTGTCTGTCTCAACCTTAATAAGGAAATACAAATCAAACTACACTAAAGTGTTTTTTCCCCTATGAGAGTAATCCAAATATCTAAGTTTGATAATATATTCTACTACTGAGACTGTAAGAATTTGGACAATGAGATTTCATTGCTGGAGAGAGTGTAAATTTGTACTACTGCAGAAGGCACTCATATTTTCTTAAAAATATTTACAATTTTATTCCTCTTTTCCCTTCTTTATACTTCATTTTTGAGTGTGGGTTTTATTTTTATTTCATCATAAGCAAATGCTTTGTCAAATATTTTTTCAGCATCTATTAAAATCATCATGACTTATTCCTATAGTCAGGAAATAAATTAAATTAGTAGAGATCACCTGATTAAACCATTCTTTTTGTATCAACCAGAGTAGAGTCAGGAAAATGGATACCATGCCTGCTAGTTCAAAAGTGAGAATTTAAATGGGGAACTAGTTACAAACATGTTGGAAGAACTGGAAGGGAGGCCTGGGGATGCAGAGCAGAACAGGAAAGGGTAGAAATGTATATGTGAGAGCAAGTAGGCAAATGATCTGTACACTTGTGTCCTGAGATAAATTATACTGGCTATGATGTAATAGTCTTTCAATACGTTGCTGGATATATTTTGTTTATATTTATTTAGGATTTTGATTTCTGTATTGTATAAAGCCAAGTGAGATTGGCTTTATACTTGTGTGTGTATATGTGTGATTGCTAACTTTGTCGAGTGTTGGTAATAGATTTAGACTCTATGCTCTATGGGGTCTTTAGAAAAAGTTGCATATACTGCACATTTCTATGCCCTGGAATGTAGGAGTTAACTTTCCCTTGACCCCATTTTATTATTTTACAACTTATTTTTATAAAGCTGTTTATTGAATTTTAAGTTTGAAAAAAATCTCCCTTAAATCCTTTGTTATATCCCTTTCTCACTCTGTTTTCCTTTTCTTCTCTTTTAAACTCAGGTCATTATCCTTTTCTTCCTAATTAGGTCTGCCAGAGTTTGGCTTATCATAAAGTTTTAAAATAAAACTTTTAGGTTTGTCGGTAAAGTCTGCTGTTCTTTGACTTTCCATGTAATTCTTTTCCGCTTTTATTATTATTAAATTCTTTTGAATATGTTATTGTTCATTTTCTACCATCTTGAACTGACTACTTATTTCATTTACTATCAGCAATTTAATTTTAAGTCAGTTTAATATGCATTAAGACCTCATTTTTCTCTGTCTACTGCTTAGTCAGTATCCCATGGATTCTGAAATGTACGACTTTCATTGTCATTTATTTCTAAATAATTTTGCTATCCTCTTCTTATTATGTAAATTTTTAAATGTTTATTTTACACACATAGAAAAATACTGAAAATGATACGGTTATCTACATGCTTACAGAGAAGATTAAGTACTACGAGATACCAGAATTTTGTCACATTTTTTTCATCGCATTTTTAATTAAAAAAAAAAAGAAACAGTAGATAAAGTCAAAACTCTCCTGTTATTCTCAACTTTCTCTTGCTCAGGAAGGTAGATGTGTATCTTTTTATGCATTCTTAATAATTTTATGTATCCACCATCAATATGCACTATTGTTTTGTGTTTTAAATTTTCAAAATTTTGTCATATTTGTCATCATCAAAATTTGTCATCATTATTCATAGTTTTTTAATTTAATGTAAACATTTTTAGATTTATCATATATGTTGATATTCATAGAACTAGTTTGTTTATTTAAACTGCTATATAGTACTCAATTGTATGAGTAAACTATTGAATTTTTTACTACAAGACAGGTTGTTTCTAAATTTTTTACAAATTGTATGACAATGAACATCCTTTTTTGTGTTTTCTTATGCAGATATACATTCTCTAAGACAGTCATTTAGAAATAAGATTGCTTGATAATAGGATATTTGTAAATTAAACTGTACTCAATGTTGCTAAATTTTCTTCAAAAATGTTTTATCAGTTTACACTTCTACCAGCAATTTCCATTGTCTTACACTCTCACTAGCATTTGGTGTTGTCACTTTAAATTTTGCTAATGTATTTTTAATTTCCACCCAGATTTCTTGCTCTGCAGGTTGCTTGTTAATTTCTTTTGTTAATTTTTATATAGGTTCTATGCATTTTTCTTATTGATTTGTAGGCATTTATTCACCTTGTATAGTCACATGCTTTACTAGTTATATCGGTTACAAATATCTTTTCTCCTAAATGACTTTCCTTTTCATTGGTTATCTTTTACAAATTTGAGATTTTAATTTCAATGAAGTCTATTTAATGGATTTTTCTTCACTAGATATGCTTTTATGTCTTATTTAAGAAATCATTTCCTACTGTAATGCCATAAAGTTATGGTAAATGTTTTACAGTTTTATTTTTTATTAAAAACACTTATTATTAAATTGTGTACTTATTAAAAACACAATGCATACTTAGGTCTTAATCCTTCTGAGATAAATTTCAGTGTATGGTGTGAGGTAGAAATCAAATTTTGTCCTTTTCTGTATGAACAATCAATTGTCTCATTGACATTTATTGAATAATCAGTGCTTTCTCCACTGATTTATAATGCCATCTCTGCCACATAGAAAATATCTCATTTATATGTGAATTGGTTTGTACACTGTGTTTTCTATACCAATGGAATATTTGTCTATCCTTGTACTAATTTCTCCCTGTTTCAATTACTATGGCTTTGTAGTAGATGTTGACATATAGTATAGAAAATTCTTTATTTTGTTCTTCTTGAAAATTGTCCTGGATATTCTTTGTATTTTATCCTTTCATATGAATTTTAGGATCAATTTATCAATTTCCATGGAAAACATTTTTAGAGTTTTCATTGCAATTCATTTAATTTAAAGATTAATCTTGGAAAAATTTTACAATATTGATTCTTCCCACATTTCTCTTTTTACTTATGCTTTCTATTGTGACTTTCATAACTTTCACCTAGAAGGTCTTGTTTATCTTTTGTTATATTTATTCCTAAATATTTTATTGTTATTTTGTTGCTGTACATGTTATCTATTAGGAAATTACAGTGTTTAATTATCAACTGAGGGAAAGAGGAGAGCAAAGCCTGCCAATACAGAAGGAAATGCAGAGTGACACTAGATGAAACGTTTTCAGGTAAAGTGACTACAGAGCAACTGCAGTGTCTAAATCAGGGGAAGGACGATGAGACATGCTTGCCAGCATATATTTGACTCCAGACTACCAGCACCTAATTAGAAAGCTAGTATAGCCCACACATATCCAGAAGGGCAGTTGGTATTTGTCACCTCATCTGAAGCTTGCTGGCTTGAGTGCTTAGAGCAATAGCAATAGCTAAAATGAGGAACACATTGGCCAAGCCATGACAGAGGAGTAACACTGGACATTTATATACAATTTATAATGAATTTATAATTCATTTTCTAAGGTGGCTAAAGATTGACGTTCATGCATACCACACATATGGCCTTGGATGTCAAATCTCAAAAGCCCAGCTCCATGCTAAAATACTAAGTTCCTGCAGAAAGTTAGGTCGCTTTAGTGGGAGGATTTTGGGAAGAGGGAACAGAATTTTGACATTCTTGATATATTTCATTGCCTCTCAGAAGCATAGAAAGTACCTGAGCTTCTGTGGTTTGAAGGAATTTTATAAATTTGCTTTCATGCTCCTTTCTTCCAATTTAAAGTAAAATCCCTATGTTTTACATTGTTGATTCAGGCTTTATTGATATTCTTTTAGATGAAAAGTTATTCCACTATACCATACCTATAAAATTATGAAACTAAAAGTGTGTTCAAGTAACTGTAGCACAATTGAGTATGAAATGAAGGAAATTCTGATAACCAACAATCTAAGCTCGTTCAGACACACACACCTTCTATACACATTCATATCGGACTTTTACAAAAATACTTATATAGAGGTTTTAATATTCCACTAGAGAGTCCTTTAGAAAGACATTTTTTTGAATATTTATGGGAAATATTTGCCAATTTCCCTAGTATTCCCTTTAGATTACAAATTCCCAGAGGGCAAAAAGTCCATCTTTCCTATGATATGCAAACCCACATCACTCCTAATGTAGTATAATGCATGAAATAGATTCTTAATGTCACTTAATGTTCAAAGTCCATAATCAGTAGAGATAGTTCTGGTGTTTATAAAAGCTTCAGATATCAATAGTTTTATGTTGCATTCTAACCTCCTACTTGCTCTACATCAGGCAAAAGACTGAAATATAAGATTGGAATGGACTCATTGCTGATCTTGTGAAAATTCAAATACAAACGTTAAGCAAAATTTCAAAGAACTGCAGTTTCCTCCATTATGGAAAGGATTACATAATTTGAATTATTCTACCTTTAGCAAATGCCACTGTAATGTTTGTGATGTAGATTTCTTTTTTCCCCAAAGAAATGTTTTGGAATCTATACAGTGCAAACAAGACCCAATGAGTGAGAAAGTGAGCATCAAAGTCTAGAGTAAGCAATGGGCTGAGGAAGATATTTTAAGAAAAAACAATGCATAAGCAGTTATGTGGAATGAGGAGGCAAAGAAGGAGAATGGAGGAAACAGGGTCATTGCCTAATAAAAGTAGATACTGATGGAGAGAAGTTGGATGTATGAAAACTACAGAAAACAGACTTTGAAAAATGCTTTGAAAAAGGGATGACTATTTTTATTCAAATGTCACATCAACTCTCCTGATTTTTAAATTTAATTTATTTTTAAATTTACATGCAGAAAAATTCATTCCTTGTGGTATGGCTCTCCTAAATTTCAATATATGTCAATAGAATCTACAGACACTATAGTCACCTGCCTAAATGAAATCAGCCACGAATGAACACACACACACACACCCCCCATGCAACTTGCACAAAATGCCATGGGATTTTCTGGCCCCTGCACACAAAAGACCAGAACATTCATTGAAAAGAGGACAATAGTGATCTTGTTAACATTCTAGAGATCTCCAAGGGCATAGTAAGATTGTCTTGCCCCAGAGACCTTTCCCATTGTCCCAGTGACAGCAATTTATATGCCTGCAGTGCGAAAACTCTGCACGTGGCTTCGTTTGAATCATTGTTTTGATGACTTACACTTTAAGGTTTGCTGGGACTACTTGTCACTAAGATTTGTACCACTGAGATAAATATTAGTGAGTTAAAATTCTCTACTTTCTTTGATTAACTCCCTTATCACAAAAGAATGTCCTACTAATCTGGAAAGGTGTTATCTTTGGAGGGGATTTTTGCAATGATATTGGATTGAAAGCTCGCATTGTGTCATTATTTTTTTATGTAACCCTGCACAGTCATAAGCAAAAATCTTGTGGTCTCATCAGAAATTCCACAGTTAAATTACTTCCAGATAAATAATGTAAAAGATGACAAACTCCCTTTTCATCCAAGAGAATATGATCTTCTTAGAGACAGGATTAAAAGACTTTGGAAGGTATAGGTGAAAATTCTGTCCATTTATACTCAGAATAAGGCTCTTATGCACCATGTAATGTACAAGTGAAAAAGAGAAAAAGGTCCTCCATTGGTATTTATCCATTTTGTTCCAGATGAAATGAGAATTTTACATGACTTGAAATGGTGTTTTTATGAGTATTTTATTCCCTTTCTAACACCAACACACAATAAATTGGAGTGGGGGTAGGACTTGTTACAGCAATTAATACAGAAATTGACTTTTTAATAGAAGATTGGTAAGGATGACACTCTTTTACCTATATAGCCCTGAAAACACTGTGGCTGGGTCAACATATGTTAAATAATTTCAACAGCATCACTATTTGGCTTTGAGATATAGTATTATTTTGCTAAGTGCTGCCCTAGAGATTTTTTTGAAAAGATGCATCATTTGTTTTTATTTTCCAAATAATGTTTTGTTTTAATTTGGCTTATTAGTATATAGAATGGGATTTCCTACTCTGCCCCATTGACTACCACATCTTCTTAAAATTCCACTGGAATGACCCCAGGGGGATGAGGTCTGTCCTCCAGATGTCTATACCTTACAGGGATAAGAAGAATCACTTACAGCAACATCTCCAGGAAGGTTTTTGTCGAGTGAAATTCTTCCAATTTTCTTGGTGCAGGACCCTGTCTATGCCCCCCTTGTAATACTATCAACAACTTACATTTGCACTGCAGGAGGCCGATTTTCCCTGTATTGTGAAAAAGATGCTCAAGCAGTCTGGATTCACCAGCTGTTAAACATATAGATTAGAATTAGACCTGAGTGAAGATTCTTGTGCAAGCCAACATTTTTCATACAGCTCTAATGAGCCCCAATTGTATTGGTAAGACTTGACCTCTAAAACTCTTAAGTTTGCCCTGGTGTAGGAGGCACACAGGAAATTGTGAATTCAGGTTAACTCTCCTATAAATGCAAGTGAACTATAGGAGCAGCCTCATCTAACTCTGGGAAAGTGACTAGGGAATTCCGTGATTGTAAGTGCTGGCTTGTGTCAGGTGATATCTCAGAGATGGCTTCTGAGAATGCATTTAATCAATCTTTTATCCTCTCTTATATGAATGGGGCCTATGCTATACGTTGAATGAGATTTTGATTGCAAGCTCTCTTAAGAGGGCAGTACAGTGATGTTACACTTTCTATGCATCAATTCATGGTAAATGTTACCATGAATTAATTAATAGCTCATAAATGTGCACTTAGCAAGGGTGGTAGTTTTCAAGGAAGTGTCTATTCTTCATTGACAATTGAGTTTAGGCCAGGCATCACTGAACATAGCCAGGAGACTATATTTTTCTATAGCCAAGACAAAACATGATGTAGTCTCAAACTATTAATGGATGCTCGACAACAAACCTAGTCCAGATTTCCTCTGCTTCTTTAGAAATTTTATCTTCATCCATGAAAATATCTGTTAGTGACTGACAGGGTGGTCTACATTTCACCTTCAGTCTTGTATATCACTCAGACAGAATGTCATCAACATCATCAGATAGATTGTTAGCTCCGTAAATTTAGCTTTTATCCAACACACATAGACTGCCTGGCATCCTCACCAAAAATCTGATGCATGAACGAATGAATATGTGAACAATGCTCAAATTCCTTATAAATATTACCAGATTTCAAACTAAACCTACTTTTGCTGGTAGATGAACATTTGATAAGAGTTGGGAAAATGTCCAACGTCACTGATTCATAGCCATTGAAAGTAACAACGCCAAGTGACTCCCAGTCCACAGTGGGCTTACTTGGCTTGCACAATGCTTCTGTATCTGAACATTTGGGATTAGGACATGGACTTGGCAAATAAGTGTAAGATCCTGGTTCTAGGCAGGAGTCACTATTTCTTTTTTCCATTTTCTTTCAAAGAAAGATATTACTGATCAATTAAATTATTTCAAAATCCAGTTTTGACTCATGAGTTATGCTCAAGGGTCTATAAGTCTGGCCTCCACGTGGATGTGGCAACCTCATAACCATGGAAGTAAATATACAGGAAGGTGAAGCTACATTGGATTTGATTTAATGTAGAAAGTTAGAAAAGATATCAGTCTAGTTAAGGAGGTACAACTATTGATATGTCAACAAATGTTGGAGGAAATCCTAACCCTAGTTGAACCCATTACAGAATACTACTTTAAAACTTGAAGAAGGCTTTCAAACTTTTTTCTTTTTTTTATCCAATCCAATTAGCAGATTAGCTAGCAAATGCCACTGCCTAAAAATATAAAAATTAATGGAGTTTTAACAAAGATTCCATGCTAAATGTAGTTATTGAAGACCATAATCAGTTGCTTAGCAGTAGCTTTCTTCCTAGAGCATCCCCAAAGGCATTTAAGAAAAAACTGAAAATGCCACTTACATTTCTTCTAAAAGTAAGATGCACATTCAGTAAAAATATCCCAGCAGGACATATCTGCCTATAGCTGAAATTAGATTTCATGTTCAAATCAAAAGCCAAAAGGTCAGTGACAGCAAGACCCCAAACTGCAAGCTAATATTAAAACCACTGTGAATTTAGGGCTAAGAATTAGGAGTCTGAAGAACCCTGAAAATTATATGGCTGGAGATAAGTGATTAACAGAATGACATTCCAAGAGCATCAGACTGAGAGCCCAGGGACATGGATGATACTCATGCTTGGCTAAGGGAAGCCACTCTGTCTGCTTGGGCAGAAAGTGTGCTCTTGCCCTGAATTCTATGATTCATTGAAGCAGCTGAGAGAAACATAAACTTGTGTGGACATTCTCAGTGGAAAAGGTAGATGGCCACATTGGGAGATTGAGGGTGGTAGTATATTAGTCAAGGTTCTCCAGAGAAACAGAACAAATTTTTATGTCTATATCTACATCTATCAATCAGTCAACCAATAGATAAATAGGAGAAAGAGAAATTTTAAGGAATTGGCTCATGTGGTTATGGGGGCTGGCAAGTCTGAAACATGTAGAGCAGCTGGCAGACTGGAAATTCAGCTAAGAGTTGATGTTGCAGTCTTGAAGCAAATTCCTCCTTCAGCAAACTTTGATCTTTGCTCTTAAGGCCTTCAAATGATTGGATAAGGTCCACTCACATTATCAAGGGTAATCTGCTTCCCTCAAGTCTACTAATTTAGATGTTAATCACACCTAAAAATTACCTTCCTAGCAACATCTAGACTGGTGTTTGACCAAACATCTGGGCATCATAGCTGGCTATGTTGACAGATAAAATTAACCATCATACTCGGCCTCTAGAGGTTGCCAGAAGACTATTTCAAGAGACAATCTTGGTGGATTCAACCCCAGACTATGGTCTCATCCTCACCCTATAAGAATTAGAAACCTGATTTTGTCAACACCTTGAGAGGCATCTGCCTTTAAAGAAAAGACTCATAGTAACAAGGCTCACAATACTGGCAGTTAAATGGGAATGCCAGTTTGTGAATTTGAAGTACACCTGTCATGGGAATTAAAATGCTTGCATTGGCACCACCAGCACATTCTCTCTGTGTAGGCACATCTACTTAAGAAGCCAACTTGTAATCAAAAGTTTGCTTAGTGAACAAGAAATCAGGACAAGGGATGAGATAATTCAAGTGTTAGACAATTCTTAATAGCTCAAGGTTAAGACAGGTTGACATATTCATCTCCACAATAGGAATAGTAATGCCAGTGGGGTTGGAATGACGTAAGATGTTTGTTTTAGCCAAGCACCCCTTTCCTGGATAGGACTCAGATGCACTGCAAGCACATTTCTTTTCTAGGCTTACATTGCAGATACTTCCCCTTTGATTGACACATTTTTATATGTTAATATGTTTGATCACGTTATCTTTTACAGGTCTGGTATCCATTCTATTTTTTTAAGATGACTCTACCTGTTTTTTCCTGATATATTTTTTAATCTTCAGAGGTCAATATTGTTCTCTAATTATTATGATTTTGGTGCTGGCCTCATTTACCAATGATACTTAATATTTATCAAAGAGTAGAGGAAGGGACAAATGAATAACATTTCGACTCTAAACTTAAAGTGGAGGCTAGACCCTAGAGGAGAGTTGATTAATATCACCGTTGGACAGGTCGAGGTTCAGATTTTTGATACAAACACCTCATCTGTAAAACATAGATCATTTAATGCATAGGGTTATTTTGAAGATTAAAATGAAATAATGTACATAAAACCACTAATAAATATTTACCAGCATAGAAGAGGTGATTTGTAACCAATAATTGTCTGAATTTGTTCCTTCATCTCCTCCCCTGCCCTCAAATTTGTACACGTTGGAAGGTGGGGAATGAGAGGAGATATTTATCTTTTATCTAGAGTCAGGTTGCAAATACTTGGCAGAGTTAGAGCTGTAGTGCATGGTAACAAGAGTCATGACACCTCCGCTTCCGTTCTCGTAAATTCTAGACAGATGGGCAATGAGCAAATAAATGACAATCTCAAGTCATTCTATGATGTGAGGCATATCTGAGCAGTTGATAACAAAAGCTGAGCAGGCCTCTGTCTGAAATAGATGACTGGGCTAATGAAGAATGTTGAGGCAGATGGTCGAGGATAAAGGATGTCCTAAAAAATTCACTCTTCCAACACAGTACAGGACAACGAGAATTTCTGCTCCCCATACTTGGCTCTCATCTTTGCCTCCCACGTTTTAGGTTATAAACTATTAATAAAGCTGCTAGAAGATGAATACATATTTAAAAGTGATTTCTATAAATGGCACAGTATGACATGATCTAAGAAGCCCAGATGGGGTCGGTCCTGATGATTTGGTTTGTTCTGGTTTCAGCACATATTAACTGTCCAACCTTTGACACTTTACTTGAATGCCCTAAACTTCAGTTTCCTCATGTTAATAACTACCCTCAGGGCTGTATTGAAGATTAAATAATATGAAAGGCCTTTTGTAAGGTGTTACTCAGATGTTCATCATCCAGATAGTCAAATATCAGTTATTACTGTAATTAAATCACTTTGTAATTGAAAAATTTTATGTAGAATATTCTTTACATTTCTGGAATACCTGCCATTTGGGATCATAAACCTTAATAGTATACGTGTTATATATAAAATATATTTAAAAATTGATTTAAAAATACTAATTACACTAAATACAAGTTTCCTTAATTTGAAAGGTGTCATCATATTTCATATTTAAGGGTATGCATATTTTTGCATAAGTTTAACAGTTATGCATCTAATGTGTTTCGATGATTTTAGATCCAAAATCACAAAGAATAAGATATCACTGTAAAAAAAAGGACAGGGAAAAGCTAGTATGATAGACCTAATTTCTTAATTGACCTGGAAACTAGTCTAAATTCTCAGCTCTTGGCCAGAAAGGAATGTGGGTGGACCAGGACCTAAGATGTAGTCATTGTGTCCACCAACATTTCTCAATTTTAGATCTAATCCGGTCTTCAGTGGCTGGATTTTAGATTCAGTTTTGTTCAGGCATTTGCTACGTGGTTGGAAGACCCACAGAGCAGTGATAGTTGAGGAAAGACCTGAAGGAAATAAGGGAGTGAGTCATGCAAAGATCTGGGAGAAGAGTGTTCGAGGCAGAGGGAAAGCAAGAGCAGTGGTCCTGAGGTGGGACTAAGTTCAGCACGGTCGAGAACGACTACGAAGCGCAAGGGGTCAGAGCAGAGTGATGGTCACGTCAACAGCGGGCTGATTAAGGAGATGAGGGCGTCTGAAGGGAAGTCAGAGCAATGGTCTTTCTTATTTCTGGGTCTTTCTGATAATGTTCTCTTCGCCTGGAATTCTCTCTTTCTGCCCCTAATTTGCTATCAAAATGTTATTCATCCTTTAAGAATCAACTCAAATTCTGCCCCCACTGTCCCTTCTCTGGGTTCTCACAACATATATGGCAAATCTCCAGTTAGCACATTGTTCCTATTCCATCTTATATCATAATTAATATGACTTTATATAGAGTTTTACAGCTTATAAAGTACTTACATGTACATTATCTTCTCTGATGGTCAAAACTAACCTGTAAGGTGGGTATCCTTATGGTCTTTGTTGTGCAGAGGAGGAGAAAAGTTTTAGGCAGCAGCACCGTTGGAACTGAGGGACCAGACGCAGAACCTCGGTCTTCTTCTCAAGCTGGGGTCATCTCCAGTCGTAGCTGCTGCCTTCTCTCCCCATGCCACCATGATTGTAATCGATCTGAGGATCAGGGGTGCGTCTAAATCTCTGTTTCCTCCCTCTCCTCTCCTATGCCTTCTGGAGTGGACCCTGCTGGATCTCCATCTGGATCCCTGGACCAGTACCCTTGGCCTCCAACAGCCCCCTGTGAATGCTCTTCTTCCAGTAACCTTGAGCGACTGCAAAAGCTTTGCCTCAAGGAGAGAAGGTGAGAAGTGCCATGGAGTTTAACTCCCCTGGGGGTGACTGACTGACAGCACTCTCGCTTCAGACTGGGACGATTCTTTACATTTCAGAGCTCACCTGAGAGATCAGGCTGCCTGAGATGCGCTATTGCTTGCTGCTTCCGTGTCCTGTCCCCCCACTCTCTCACTGTTTTTTTTTTTTCTGGGAGCATTTCCTTAATAAATCATTTGTGCACGAGTCCGCCTCTAAAACACTGACCTTCCCCACCTAGAGACCTGAAACATCTGACCCAAACTCCTTCCCCACCCCCAGAGTCTAGCACAGTATGTTCAACACTTTGGGTCAATAAATGTTCATTGGATGAAAACTGGCTGTGGACCAACCTCACAGCGGATAACCAATATACTGATGTATATTAACATTTGTTTGTGTAACAAACATTACTATGAGGCTGGCTTCTATTTATTTATTATTCCATTACATTCATAAAAGTAAACATGACTCCTCTTTCATCAGTTACTAGAGGGTGATTCTATTTTTAACATAAGGGTATTTGCCACCTCAGAGTTGTTTTCTCAGTAGAATACAAATTGTGACACTACGTTAGATTTCTCAAGCCACCAGGACTGATTAGCACATTTAATTAATATATGATTTTTATAGTTACATGCAAAAATCTTGCATATAGCATTTTTAAGTAGCAATCTCTTATTGCTGTTGAAGTAGAACACAGTTTTTTCAAGGAAAAAAAGGTTTGTTTGGCTATCAATTTAAAAAAATACTTCTGATGGATTAATTTAAAATGAAGTAATCTAGATGTATGAAACGAGGCCCATAGTAATGGAAAGGGAACTCTTTAGTATAATTATTTACTTTTTCCAAGAAAGCTCATTTCGTTTGAATAAAAACACACACACATGCACATTGGCAGGCATGCACATAAACAATGCAGAATGTGTTAAATCATATGTTTTTCCAGTTATGAACATGCTTAAGTGTCTACAAAGTAGAGTCTTCCCAACCCACCTTTAGCCTCCTCAATCAGGTGAGAGCTTTCTCTCTTCCCAAGATTTCCACGTGTGCCTCTCTGTGGCATGTGGTATATTTAGCCTGAAACGGTGTATGTTCTCAGCTAGTCTTAGTCTTAAACATAGCCTGTAGGCTTCTTGAGACAATCTGAAACATTTTCATATCCCTCACACATTTTTTTTTTCTTGGTGAGTAAGATTTATCCTGAGCTAACATCTGCACCAGTCTTCCTCTATTTTTTGTATGTCGGTCACCACCACAGCATGGCTGCCAATAAGTGGTGTAGGTCCTTGCCTGGGAACCAAACCCGGGCCGCCGAAGCAGAGCATGCTGAACTTAACCACTAGGCCACTGGGGCTGGCCCCTCACCACATTTTTTTATAGCCCTTTGCACATTGGAATCACTAATAAACCTTTAACACTCAGTAAATTAATCTTCTGATTACAAAAATAATACTTGTTCTTATAGAAAAAGAGAAATTACAGAAATTTTTAGCGAGCTATAATAAAATTATCCAGTATCTAATCACCCAGAGATAACTACCGTTAATATTGTATAATAGATATTTCCTTTTACCATTTTCTATGTATATTTAATATATACATACAGACACATTTATTTATTGGAGAATTATTTTTTAAACTGTATATTGTAAAAGTAGTTTGGTATCTGACTTTTCTAATTTAATATATTAGAATTTTCCATTGCTTTATTCTACAAAGTCATGACTTTTATATGTTATTCTTTATTCCATCACATGGCTATATCATAATTTATTTAATCCTCCCCATATTTTTGGACTTTACTTTATTTTCAATATTTTACTCTTATAAATGTTATAAATAATACTGTAAGAATAATTGTAAACCTTCTTGAACATATGAATACAATCCTAGAAGTAAATGAATATAACCACAGAAATATATTATTTTTGGAAGTTTGTACCAATTTATTTTTCCATGAATAGTGAAAGAAACTATTACACAGTCCCCTCAACAACCATAGGCAGTTTCATTAAAAAACACAAACAAAACTTTAACTTCATAGAAGAAAAATGCTATCTCATTTGTTTTAATTTGCATTTTAGAAGAATAGCAAAGATTACTTTCACCTTTTCTAATAGCAATTTAGAGTTTTTCATGATGATTTGTATGGCTCAATATGGTGAAGATATTAACAATTTGTTACACACGTTACAAATGTTTTCATTTTGTATATTACACTTTAAAAAAGTGTATATACACACGTGTGTATATATATATACATATATATGTAGTTTTAAGAAAAATAATACAATGAACACCCATGATTCCCAAACTCAGTTTTAAGAAATAGAAAATGATCAACATCTTAGGGCCCCCTCTATGTTCCTTCCTTATCACTTTCCCCCTCTCCCCACCCCAAAGGTAACCATTGCAATGGTCCCCTCTTATCCTCAGTGGTTGATTCTCAGGACCCCCAGTGGATGCCTGAAGCTGGAGATAGTACCAATACACGATGTTTTTCCTGTGCACACATACCTATGATAACGTTTAATTTATAAATTAGGCACAATAAGAAATTAACAATAATAAGAAAATAGAACAGGGATAACAATATACAGTAATAAAAGTTATGTGAATGTGGTCTCTCTCAAAAAAAATCTTATTATACTCACTGTTCTTCTTCTTGTGATGATGTGAAATGATACAACGTCTCTGTGATGAGATGAAATGAGTGAATGATGTAGGCATCATGACTTGGAGTTATTTGTGGACTGTGGTTGACCTCAGGTAACTGAAACCATGGAAAGCAAAACTATGGATAAGGGGGGGACTACCATAACTTGAAATTTGTATAAATTGTTCCCTTGCTTTTTTATAACTTAAAAATATCTGCATACTGGGCCGCCCGGTGGCACAGCGGTTTAGTTCGCGCTTGGCAGCCCGGGGTTCGCGAGTTCGGATCCCGGGCACCCGCCGACGCACTGCCTGTCAGCCACGCTGTGGCGGCGTCCCATATAAAGTGGAGGGAGATGGGCACGGATGTTAGCCCCAGGCCAGTCTTCCTCAGCAAAAAGGGGAGGATTGGCAACGGATGTTAGCTCAGGGCTGGTCTTCCCCACAAAAAAAAACACAAAAATATCTGCATACTAAACATATTATTTAATTTTGCCTGTGTTTGTGCTTTATATGCACGAGATAATACTGTATGTACTGTACTGTGGCTTATTATTTATTTTTGCACAACCTTAATTTTTTTAAAGATGCATCCATGCATGAAGCTGTGGTTCATTCATTCCTTGCTTTATATTGATTTGAATTTTTCAGACCACAAAGGTAGCCTGAATCCTAGCCCCAGACACAAGATTATAGTTAGGAATTCTGAGGGGGTACACGTTCTTTTCTTTTTCTTTATCCTAAACTAAGGGTGAAATTGGCAAGCCTCCTTCCGGGGTTGGTTTTCTCCCTCCTTCATCCATTGAAGGTATCACTTTGCAGGGGGTGTTAGATTTATACAGTTTCTGATCTATACCCTGCTGGTACCCTGCTTAGGACCCAGGCTTTGTCTCTTGTCCCTTATGCTAATGTGGCCTTTTAAAACCCAGGCTCCAGGCCACCAAGGTTTGGCAGATTCCTTAGAGCATCTCCAGACTCTAGTGGAATTTTTCTTACTCATCATTTCTGGCTTCCAGTTATCTACCTTACTTCATTAAAGCTTAACCTTGCTTTCAAAGAGTCATTTTTAAAGTTAACTTTTGTATCTTTTGATTGAAGAATAATATACATCCCCAAAAATGCACAAGTTCTAAGTGTCCAGAATGATGCAGTTTTACAAATTGAACACATCCTTGTCAGCACTGATGGAGACATAGACCATGATGAGCTCACCCCGTTCCTCCCTCCTTCCAGTCACCAGAATAGGACATAGTAAGTGACTGCAACCATCCACAAAAACACGAGTGATCTCACAGACATAACGCTGAGCGAAAGAGGCCTCATATAGGAGAGTACACGCTGCATCGTTCCATTGACGCAAGGCTCAAAACCAGACAAGCCCAAAGAGTTACTTCTGGAAGTAGATTCCTGGTGTTGTACTTTGAGATACAAAAGTTTTAAATTTTCCATTGCAAGGTCTACTGATTTTTCTCCCTATGTTATTTATTTCATTTTCTTTTGAGCAAGATCAGATCTCTGTGTCTCTATTACGTCTTCTAGGTTTCTTATTATAAATAAACTTCCTCAGGTTGATTTTGGTTTAGGTCATGTACTGTGATTTCCAGTTAATCGACTGTTCCAGAATAATTTATTGATATGGTATTTCTGGGTTGTATTATCATCTCCATTTTATTGTTTGTTCAAGCATCAATGTATTACTCTGTGTATTCTTGTCCTATTTTGATTATCACAACTTTATAATATGTACTTTTTAATGTATGTTAAGATACGTTCTACCTTATTATTCCCTGTTTTTCTTTAAAAAATTTCTTCAGTTCTTCCTAACATTCAAATTTTTTAGGTGAACATTAGAACTATAGTCCCTCCCCCAATATTCCATTAGAATATTAATTAGAAGTGCAAAATTTCTACAAATACATTTGAATAGATGTCATACATTCAGTTATCCAATAAAAGAATATGGATCATTTTTCTGTTTATTTAAATATTCTCTTATGTCCATCAGCAATGTTGACACACCTCATTGTGGCGTGTGCTTTCTGTGTATTTAGTATTATAAATGGGCTCTATTTTAACATCATACTTTATAACATGTTAACATGCTGGCATATGGGACAATTAATGATTTTTAAATATATTTGTTTTGTTCTCAACTGCCCAATTAAATTATTTTATGTTGGTTCTAATCGTTAGCATTTGATTCTCTTGTAAAACATATATAAACATATATAATACAAAAACATATATAATATAAAATAATTTAAAAAATATATAATGTATATAAAAATATATAATGTATAAGTAAATAGACTCTCTCTAGTCTATTTCTGATGGGGTATCTGCTATTTCTATCTTATGTCCAACTGCATTGGCTAGACAGATGAGAAATAATCATAATGTTGGTGGATGTCTGTTTTTCTTCTCGTTTTTGTGAGAATGTATCTAGTGTTCCCACCATTAGGTGCAATGTTAGCTGTTGGTAATAGTTGCTTTTTTACTGTGTTAGGAAAGACTTTCTAAGAAGTTTATTTTGCTTTGTTTATGTGTTTTAAATTAGAACTGGATGTTAATTTGATCTAAAGACATTTTAAGATGATCTTATTTTTATCATTTTATTCATTGGTTATAGTTCATTATACTGTGTTCCAACTAAGAAATAAGCCACGAATCTGTGGACATACAGCTACAGTTTCATGGCTTGTTTTTATCTATTTATAAATATAGATAATATATGTATATCTATCTACCTATCTATCTATAAAGGAAATATATATCTATAGACATATATCGAAAGAAGATAGATATTATACATTCTTTAGACACTTTCTAAGTGGTCTGTTATTGCAATTTTGTTTTCCCCCCCTTCATTTTTGGAGACTTCAAAAAAATCCAAGTGTTTATTTATAATTTTTTGATTCATTGTATTGTGTTAGAGGCTAATGTAGTTTCGTTCTTTTTTCTCTGTTGTGCCTTATACAATCTATTTTTATATATATCTGTTATGGACACTTGAAAAGATACAGGCTCTGTAAGGTATATATTTTAATTTGCATCTATTAATTCAAGTTTATTAATAAAATTATTTAGCTTCATTATATTCCTATTAAATTTGTTTTCTGTTTTGTTTCTATTAGTTTCTCCTTATGCTTCAAAGAATTTTTGCTTCAAATAGTTTGATGAGATGGTATTTGGCACATAAATATTCACCATTATATCTTCATGGTAAATTTCATATTTTACCAATATGAAATTATCTTTTACACACCTGTCACTTTTTAAACCTTGAACTTCATCTAGTCTGAAATGAATATTGTCAACCCTTTTTATCTCATATTTACATTTTGCTTATGAATATTTATATATTTTTAATCTGATGTTCTCTCTTGCTAATAGAATTCCCCTTAGGTGGGAAATATTGGAAAATACTGTTGGATTCTCTCTTATAGCCTAATCTGAATCTTTGCTGTCTAATAGGGAGCTTAAATCATTTACCTCATCAAAACTTACCCCTTATGTCATCTTGTTTCCTACTTTCTATTTTTTATGCATCCTTAATGTTAACTTTGTTTTTTCTTGCAGGGGGGAAGATTCTCCCTGAGCTAACATCTTTTGCCAATCTTCCTCCTTTTTTTCCCTCCCCAAAGCCCCAGCCCATGGTTATATATTCTAGTTATAGGTCCTTCTAGTTCTTCTATGTGAGCCACCGCCACAGCATGGCTACTGACAGATGAGTGGTGTGGTTCTGTGCCTGGGAACCAAACCTGGGCCGCCAAAGTGGAGCGTGTGTGCGTAACTTTAATAACCACTAGGCCGTCAGGGCTGGCTCTAGCTTTGTTTTCTATATTTTGAAGTATGGACTTTTATTTTTAAGCTTTTCTCTTTTTCAGCTTTTAATTCTAAGGGGAGTTACCTTCATACTTTTCCTCATACTATGAAATTCAAGAATAAATTGGAATCTTTGAAGTCCCTGCTCTGTATATTTATTTTGCGCATATGTGTAAGAGCTCCTATAAGCTCCTTGCCAAAGTTTTGCATTTTTTACTTTATTTATACACCCTCGTTTTACAAATGTATATTTTTTACTGAATTATTTCTCTTCAGGTACAATTCTTGTTATGTGAATTCAGTTTTATAGCTAATTTGCTACAATTTCCTAGACACAAATCTATATTTAACTGGTTGTCAACTTCTTTCCGACTGTCTTTATATATAACAACGTTCCCATTTTTGTATGTTGAATCTTGGTCAGATGGAAAACATTTTTAAGTATTTTTTTTCTAGAGGGATAAATGAGTGGCATATTTTATGAGCCATACACATCTGAAATGTATTTCTACTGCCTTCATATACAAACACACACACACAATCAAAAGCCTTGACTGGGCATCACATTCTGGAGTCTTCACATTCTTCTTTCAAAGTTCGATAATTATTCTTCCATTTTTTCTAAAATGTAGTATTGCAGAGATGGTTGAAACATGCCTAATTTTAGATAATCTGTGCATAATGTATAACCTTTCTAAATTTTATTCATTGGCTGAATATTGGTAGGATATTTTTCTACTCTTTTCTTCTAACTAAAAAAGTTTTTTCCAGTTCACCTTCAAGATTGGGATTCTTTGATGCTGTCTTAAGTACAGTGAATTTTTTCAGTCTGGGTGCTAATGTGTTTATTGGGCTAATGAAAAGTTATTTTAATTATATCCTTGAATTTCTCTTCTGCTTTGATTATTCTGTATTCCTCAGAAACAACTATAATTCTAAGATTTGATTTTGACCCTATGCAATTTTGTCTATTAATTTTTCTGTCGTCTTTTCTCTCCTTGGTCTTGTTTCTTTGTCCTTTTCCTGTGTTTCAAGTCTGGGAGAGTTTTGGAACTTATTCAACATCACTAATTCAGTTTTCTGTAGATTGATCTTTCTATTTACTGCCTCTAATTTGAATAAAAACACTGTAAATCCCACAACAACTCACTCCATCATAATGCTAATTCTTATATAACAATTGAGACTTCCTCTCTACAGCCATTTCTCAGGCAGGAGCAGTTAAAGTCCTTATTTTCTTGGGAAGATAGAAAGGCAAGGCCAACAAAGATATACTAGGCTTGTTGGGTAGCACAGAGGAAGAGAGATGGTTCCCTGTTCTCAGGATTATCTCAGTTCAATTTTGCTGAGTTGGGCAGATAAAACAAGTATCATCCACCTAGGAGACTCTTGGAATCGCTGCCACTGTCCTAGAAATCAGCCAGCTACAGAACCCAGAATTGTACCTGTCCATGTCTAAGTGGAGTGGATAGCGTTCACCGGGTGGAACCACCAGTGGCCAAGAGCAGTATCGATTTAGATTGTGCAGTTTGATCCCCTTGTAATAACATAACTCTGCACTTTATGCAACTGAATTTTTGGGGTCTTACTGTATTACTGTTCAACATTAGTTTCATTGAAATCCCTCCTTAGCTCACCCTTCTTCATTTTCATCTTGATCTCCTCTCTCTTTGTGGTGTTCTGCTTCTAGTGGCTCAAAGTCATGTTCTTTTGCATCTCAGCATTTTTCTAAAATCTTCTGAACTGAATCAGTCTATGCAAAACCATACCAACTTATGTGTTCTTCTCACAGGGTTCTTCCTAGCTCTTTACTCCTCTATCACTTACCCCATCCATATACTTTGGGTCTAAATAATGTAAGCCACAATAACTCATCATTAATTCCCCTCCACCATCTTCATTTACTCTATTGTTTCTGGGAGTAGCTGAAGGATTTAGAAAGATGGTTATGATTGGGTGGGAAGGAGGCCTCAAAAGTACAGAATTCTATGAGGTGGCACTATACAGTTGATATAGAGCTACCCTTTTATTAATACTTGTTGATCACAATTAAAGTACTTGGGTAGGAATAACAATAACTTCCTGAAGATAAGTGCACAAATATTCAATATTATAATTGCTGGTTATAGATTTTTCCACAAGCACCTATGTAATTAGCAGTGTAGGGCCATGGAATTTTCCTTATGGAAATTTGACCTCAAAAAGAGCAACTGCTTTTGCAATTTGAAGGACATTGAAATTTCCCTCTTTGCACGGAGGCTGGTCCAACTCCGATCCAGGCCATTTCTCCACGATCTCTGGAATTTGCCTGTCCTCCCTGTGAAGTCCAGTTTCTCTCTTTTCACGAGGGCTCTTATCTATGTAGATGTCATGACAAGTATGGCTACTCTTTGACCCGAGGTTTGTGAATGAGTCTGTATCATAAATACTTCTAAAGAGGAGCCAGTGGGTCATGGTCAACACTTACCAAGAACCCACTCTGTGACAGGTACTGGCTAAGCACTCATTATTCAATTTAATTCTCATACCCCCATGATGAGAAAGGCTTGAATATTAATTAGCCTTATTTGACACATCAGGAGGGTTAGACACATTAGAGTGTTAGGGAAGATATTTCACTTCTCCAAGATTATATAATTTATAAACGGCACAATTAAGCCTCAAACCCAGCTCTGCCTGACATTTAAGCCCATGGGCTTTATCTAGACCCGTGTTCACCCAAGACCACCTCCAACCTTGCTTGCTCCTTAGGAGTGGGGCTTATTTGTGGGAGAAGATGGCACCCTGTCGGAATAAATTTTTTAAAATTGTGCAGTTGGAATGACATTCCTGAACCTAATTTGTAATTATATTGGTTGAGGACTTAGTCAAATATATACTGATAAATTTGCATGTTCAAATGAAATAAATTATCTTTGTTTATGAGTATGTTGTATCTGCCGGTATAATAGAACAGCATATTTTCTACGGACAGCTATCTTAAGTCATACAACTTCTTCCCTCTTCTCTAGACTCTAATAAACTCATTTTTCTTTAGTTGGATGGACCATAGGAGGGAGAAACATAAAGACTTTGATTCCGCATTATTACTGTGTCATACTATTTTGCTAAATGGTAGCTCAACTCTACTACCACCTTTCACATTTTCCTGGGTTTGGGGTTATAGAGGCATCCACACTCTGACCTTTTCTATCCATCTTTTCTGACAATGTCAAATAATATATTTGTTGGACTGTGATATCAGAAAAGAGAGAACAAGACAGTAAGGTGTAGTGTTCTCTGTGATATTCTTTTTAAATGAGAAAACATATCTATCTCCTAAAAATTAGCTTGTGTATATTTTTTGTAATCTTATGAACATGTATTATTATTTATTTAAAAGCTACTAGTTTATTTGCCTTTAAAATTAATTAGCAAATCTCTCACATATTAAATTTGAATAGTTAAACCTAATAGGAATTAAGAGGAATCATGGAGAGGCTGTGTGGTAAGCGGGGTGTGAATTCCACAAGCTTTCTTAGAAATAAAAAGTGCACAGCTGAGATGTGTAGAGAGAGGTCTATTTTGCCTTTGTAGTGAAAGGCTGCAAATACAAGCAGGTTTAAGTGCTCTGCTCCACATCTTCTCTCTTTTGAACTCCACTCAGGTTGTCATGGATCTTTTTAGGAAACTCCTTATCACGTTAGAGGCATGGGAGGGAGGACAGGAAACACTCTGAAACAATTTAACAGGAAGAGAAAGAACCCAAAGATCTGCTTAGGAAGTCAGTTTCAAACTCCACATTCCTTCTGTTAAAAGCCCTAAGTCCTCACATCTTATTTCCCTGAAATGCTAGGGACACACACCAGACCTACCCCTTCTTGGAGGTCAAGAGGTCGGTTGTATAATGAGGTGGGGGGATGGGTGAGAAGGAGACAGCTGAGCGCTTCCCCTAGAGGAGAACACGTGGCAAATATAAAAACACCGCACTGGGCATCTGAGTGGTCAATAGTAAGAGGGGCAAAATCTATTCCGTCTTTCCTCTGTCAGCTGCTTCATTTCACGTGGTGAAATGTAGGTCACTGCCCAGTTTTCTTAATCCAGCCCCGTTGGCTTTACTGTCACTGGAAATTCCTCCCAGATTCTGATAATAGATCTTTCCTTTGGGTATGACGTCCTGTGGCTCAGTGAGTTCATGAACTTTTCAGCATATCTGTGCCTGTCTTAGGGTGAGGTTAGAGAAACTTGCTTGGAGATGCCCTTTTTACTTCAAAGAGTAAACGTTTTAGATGACTAAATGCGGGCGAAATCCTTAGGAAAACACTTCTAACTTCTTTACCTAAAGCCAATCTCTAATAGGAGATATCGAATTCACTGGTATCCAATAAGAAGAGCAAGTGACTGATTTTAAGTCACATTAGACTATCTGTGCTTATCCAAACAAATACACCGTATTAGGTACTTTACGTAGAAGTAGAAATGTCGAGTTGTGTGTGTGTGTACACACCTGAGTGTGTCTGTGTGTGGCTGCCCTTGGAGCCTCTGACTCCAAGGCTGATAATAAATGATTCTATTCTCCTTCCATAATTTGGTCAGTTCAGTAGTTTTGGCCTCCCTCTATATTTTTTGCTGATAATTTTCTTTTTCTTTTTTTTTCCATTTCTTATTACGCTACAGATTTCAACTCCTGAAATTTTATACCTGAAGCCTTGCCATGAAATATTCAAAAGATGCTATATTTCATACTGCTGAATAAGCAGTGTTTATTCTCCCTTGGCAAGTTATGCTGCAAAACATTGTTTCTAGGAAAGGGGTTTTTGTGGGATGATTAAAAATTCTATTTTCATAACATGTCTCTGATAGACTGTCCATTCAGCCCCCAATATTTGTAGAAAATTGTTAAATTGTAGATTATAACAAAACACTTCAGCAAATGGCTTTCATTTCTATTATGGTTCAGATGAAGACTTTTAGGCATGAACTTCCCCATTGTCCTTCAAAATGACTCTTTTCATATACCTACTCTCTTTTCCTTTCTATTTTTTCAGAGAGAAAGAACAACTATTTCTCCTTTCCAAAACCGGCCACGCTATCTGTGACTCTGATCCCAGCATCTGCTATCTCTTCTGAGTCCTCGCTCTTTTTCTTATCCATCCTCCTTCCCAATATTTTTAATCTCACTTTTTCCACTGCCTGCTTCTTCTCTTCCTTCAGGTATACACTGATCTCCACTAGGAAAAAAAATATTTTTTCTTTACTTGATGCTTCTGCTTACTGTTGCTGACCCAAATAAGCTATTTTAGCTTTTATTGAACCATCAAATTCTGACCTTAATCCCACACAATTTAGTCTAACCTTTCTGATAATATTGAATTTGCAGTCAAGTTGCCAATTCTGATATTTTTCTCATTCCTCTTTTCCTTCACCATTGACAACTACTGTCCATTCCATCTTAAACTCCCTACCTTGAATTCCATATGACTTTCCAGTGATTTCCTTCTCAATTTTCGGTCTGCTTATATTCTTCTCTGGCCCCTTATATGTGGCCCCTTATACCATTAGTTTCTTAACACTAGTTCCTTTGACTTTTGCTCTTCTTTCTTTAAATTCTTTCCCTTAGAGATCTCACCCATTTTCAGGGCTTCATTTTCCAGAATTCATCCACTATTGTGGGTATGAATTTTAAATTATTACATAGATTTTTATAATATCTCCTGATCTTCAAATTTGCTTCTTCTTGTGTTGTTTTATCTGAAAGGCCTATTTTTTCTCCCAAAAGCAAAACAAAAACAATACCAAAAAAGCCAACAATGGGGCTGACCCTGTGGCCTAGTGGTTAAGTTCGGCATAGTCTGCTTCGGCAGCCTGGGTTCACAGGTTCGCATCCTGGGCGCAGACCTACACCACTTGTCAGCCATGTTGTGGTAGTGACCCACATATAAAATAAAGGAAGATTGGCACAAATGTTAGTTCAGGGCTAATCTTCCTCACCAAAAAAAAAAAAAAAAAAGCAAACAAAACCCAAGGCAGAGCAAAATAAAAACAAACAAAACAACCCCCCAAGACTCCACCGAGTTACTTACCCTTCCTTCAAAATGAGTCTCTCCACCTGGAATTAACATATTTTTGATATTGTTGTCAATCATTCCTTCAGTCTCTTACCTCAATGTGGTAGAGTTATTTTTGGCTCCTCTCTCCCACCTCCTCCCCTCTGGTCAAGCAGCCTCTGAGGCCATGTAGGAAGGCAGAGTAAGCATGGACTAGAAGTCAGGGTGTCGGGGCAGAGTTCTAATAATGAAGACGTTGTGTATGACTGTGACAAAACCATTGATCAGGAACAGCTATATCACTTCTGGGATCCAGTGCAAAATGAAAATGTAGGGCTCCTTATTCAAGGGGTTATTAAGAATTTTAAGATGGCAACAGCAGAGTTTTAAACCAAATGTGGGGTCCATCTAAGCATGGGGCCCTGTGTGGCTTCACAAGTCACAAGCCCATGAAGCCGGCCTTGCTATTTATCTTCCTGGGCCGCGGATTCCCCATCAGTTAAATGAAGAGGTTAACTTATGTGATCTGTAAGGTGCAACTGTTTTGCTCTAAAATTCAGTAATTCTAATCCTTCTTTCTCTGCGACAGCTCCTGCATCACTGTCTTTATTCCTTTCCCATCTTGCTGCTATAGTAATGCCCACGAACTTGATGGTAATTTTTTTCTTACCTATCGCCAATTTTTCTTCAGTCCATCCTGCTTAGTTATTATCTCCAAACATTATTCATGAACTAAAGGCTAAATTTCAAACTCTGTTTAGGCATCAACATTGCTTTTCAACCTTATCATTCACTGTATTAGTTTGCTAGGGCTGCCCTAACGAAATACCACAGACTGAGTGGCTTAAATAACGGAGATTTATTGTCGCGCAGCTCCAGAGGCTGGAAGTCCAAGATCAAGGTGTTGACAGGTTGGCTTCCACTGAGGCCTCTCTCTGGGCTTGTAGATGCCGCCTTCTCATTGTGTCCTCACATGGCCTTTTCTCTGTGTGCACATATCCCTAGTGTCTCTCCTTCTGCTTGTAAGAACGTCAGTCATATTGGATTAGAGCCCCACCCTTATGTCCTCTTTTAACCTTAATTACCTCTTTAAAGGCCCGATGGCTAAATATGGTCACATTATTGGTTAGGGCAACAATATATGAATTTTGGGAGGGACACAATTCAGTTGATAACATTCACTATTCCTTCACAGGATTTTAAGTGTGTTGAGAGAAGGCTCTGTGCAAGCTCAGCACATCAAAGACATCACAGGAACCCTAAAACGTTAATGGCTGAGTGAATGCTCCCTTCCTGTCAGACTCACAGCTTTGGACAGATCTTACCTGTTCCTCTCTATATCTTGGCTTCTGTTGTGCCCCATTTATAAAGGCAGCTTAAGTTTCTCTGGCAGTGTCCTCTCCCCTTTATCTCTGGCTCGCCGAGTCTCCTCAGCTTCACACTTGCACATTAAGGCTCACCTCTGTAGGCATTTGCAATGTCTTGTCCTTGACGGTGATCTCCCTTTCTCTTGAATGTCAAGAACATTTAAGGTCTTTGCCACCGATTTAAGGTCATATAGGGCCTTGCATCATGCTCTAACTTTATCCGTATGCACCTTGCCATCCCGATGAGTCTGTGAGCCCCGTTAGGGAAGACACTGCATCCTAGATCAGTGCTTCTCAAATTTAATGTGCATAAGCTCCCCCTGGAGCTCTTGTTAAACCCAGACTCTGATTCAGTAGCTCTAAGTCGGAGGCAGAACCTGGGATTCTGCATTTCTAACAAACTCCCAGGTGCTACTGGTGCTGCTGTTCCATGGGCTTCATTTTGGCAGCAAGGTGCTAGACTTGTTGGTCGAAAGCGTCGCCTTTGCTCACTCACCTTTCCCTCACAAACAAGAAGCACACAGATATTTTCCTAATGAGTTATACTCTATTGATTAACCTTCTCTTAACCTTCATGTATTAATTCAGCATAGACCCAGGTTGCTGGGCAGGGTGGAAAGCTATGATCTCTGGAGTTAAAGCCTGGGAAAGGTAACATTTACTTAGACATTTATGTGGCTGTGTATTCTTTGTTAGGGGACCACAGGGTAAAGTGTATAATAAAGCAGCAATTCCAATCAGTTAAAGTTCAATTTTCCCCCACAACATAAAACTTTGTAGGACTATATTTCCAAGAGGAGGCTAAATATACACTGCTGGGTTGGATAGAACAAGAACGGAACACGTTGTGTTTATTCTTTGAAGAAGCAATGCATTTACTTCATGTGAAATTATTTATCTCTGAGAATTTACTTTATTCTAGAAGAAAAATATAAATGTCTTCGGGGGATTTAGTTTTGTGAAGCCTATTCTTTTTACTCTTGTCCTTCTCACTTTAGACATAAAATAACTTTTGATGCATTAAATTCTAATGAATAATAACACATTTTAAAGGGCTTTCTTTGTATTTTATTCAGTAGCTGAGTTTAGTTTCCTACAAAATGCTTTCTAAATTCAGTTTTTTATCACGGGTTCCATCCAGAATAAAATATACACTGCCCCTGGAGCACACAAGCTGTTTATGTACCAGGCCAATATATCTCAGGAAGAGGTCTGCATGATGCGTAGGCTATAATTTAAAAAAATAAAAATAAAAACCCAGCTCCACATCAAGTATTTAGAGCTGCTCAGTGGGAAGAAAAGAAGGCAGCTTATTAATTAGCTCTTTCTGCTTTGAACTGTGCATTTCTATGCTGTTTTCGAGCAGCCTATTTTCACATATAATACTTCAGAGCATATTCTGGCATGTTTTAAAGTCAAAGAGAAGAAAGTGAGGGTCTGAAAGATGGAGCGATTTTCTTTGTTTTGGGAATTAAATTCTCTTACAACGTGTTTCAGTAACAGGTTCTTGGAGATGAAAAAGAGCATGCTTCTAAATTACCTCCTTTTCAACAAATGCACAGAGGGTGGAGCTGTGCAGAACAACCCACAAGCCTTTGTTCAGAAAGGGGACCTCTTCTAGGGGTGCTGCTATCAGGAAATTCTCATAGGTGGAGTTTTCAGCCTGCCTGTAGCAGAGCACTGACATCGGGATAAGCTCAGGATTGCTGTCAGCCATCTTGACATCCATCCAGTGAGATATCCCGCAAAAACCTAGGCCCAAATTTGCTGGATGGTGCGACAAGGGCTTGTGACCCTGCCTAGAGGTTCACATTAAGCAGCTTAAAGACACTGATGATGGAGCCAAGGGTGACATGCCCCACAGACCTATGTGTCAATGCCACGATGAAGACGGGACATAACCACCAGACAGCAGCTCTTTCTTGAGCTTGAGGTTTTCAGTCACTCTCTCTGCCAGACTCCTGAAGGACACAGTGGGCTTGTTCATCTAGTTCTCAACCTTGCCAATTGCTGGAAAGTCAACTCTGTTAGTTATTGGCAGGAATGGAGTCCAGTGACAGCTTTCCATTCTCATTGCCAATGGAGATAGTTAGCTCAGTATAAAGATTCCCTGGGGCATGATGTTACATGATGATATAAGTCTTTTTCAGGTTTATTATTAGTCTTTTATACTATATTTTGACTAATTTCAAGTGTCTTGAGGGCTCAGTTCTCAGCATATGGAAGTGCTTGTTTAAAGGTCTGGTGGTTGATTGATTGCTTCATCCATCCATCCACTCATTCATTCATCCATCCATCAAATGTTTATTGAAAGCTCACTGTATGATAGAACCACGCATAGTACTTACACTCAAGAGGCTCACAGTTGAGAGAGAAAGATAGACCAGTAGGATGAAGACTACAATACAGTGTGACAGGTGGAGAGAGAAAATAACTAACAAGGAGCTGGAGACCCCTGAGGAGAGAATCCTACATTAGAGTGCAAGAGCGGTGCAAGACCACCCTGCCCACCTCCAGGAGGCACTGTTCACATTGCAGGGTAAGTGAATGACACTTCCTGAAGATATTTATGCACAGTCTATCAGCCTGCAGAGGGATAAGGGAAACTGGATTTGTGGGATAAGTCGATGTTAGCCATGTTTCCAAAGGATTCAGTTTGGCGCCAGGAAAATTATGTCTGTGAGCTGTAGATGGGAGCCTGGGGGGGTGGAGGTAGGAAAAAAAATGATTAGTAAGGTTAATAGGAACCAGATTCTATGGGGTCTTGCTTGCCAGGCCAAAGCAGTTTAGACCTCGTTGCTATGCAACAATAACAAGGATTTTCAGCAGGGGGGAGCCCTGTTTACTGATGTACCCTAGAGGTGGAGCAGCAAGGTGTTGTGCCCCTAGTGTCATTTGAAGGAGACTTCAAAGCAACACCAAAGATGTGCTGCCCATTTCTGGGCCCGTAAGAGTGCAGGATAGGGCTGGCATAGACCTAGAGAGGGAAATACTGAAGCCCCCTGACAGTTCACAGTTTTATGTGTGGCTGGCCTCTGTCAGTAGCCTGAGTGGCTTTTAGTGGTGTTCACAGCCTGTGAAGTTGGAAGTTTCTCAAAGGATTCCAAGAGGGTTTTCTCTCCAGCTATCGGGTCTCTTGCTGTGTCCTTAAGGAGAGCTGCATGAAACTCTGACCCAACCATCATCACCACCAGAGAGTAGCTTTATTGAATTTCTCTGGGAAGCTAACCTTGTTTAATAGCTTCAAGAGCCTAACTACTGATGATATAAAATGATACTGAAGGACTGATGAATGCAAGAATGAGGTCTTGATTTTTTCCTGTGTTTCGACTATATGTGAAATGCGCAAGAGTTGTAGCCAGGATTTTATAGCGCTGTAAGAAAGAGCTTGCTGTGTGGGTCATTCTAATGCGAGCAATCCCGTTATTGCTATAGCCCGAGCACTTGCATCCCTGATGATCATCTCCGGTGAGTGGAAGTCTCCCTCAGGATCCGTACACACTCATCGGTGATTTTCAAATCATCGTCAGACCAACTGCATCAGAATTACCAGGGGGCTGCCTTTTAAAGTACAGATTCGTGGTTGTTGACCTTAACCCGCAGGACCAGAATATCTAGTGGGAAACCTAGGAATCTGTATTTTAACAAGCTCTGTGGCCTAGGTGATCTTTATGGTCATGAAATTTTGGGAACCACTGTACGACTGTTCCTACTGAAGCTCCTAGGTAGTCTAGCTCTCAAAATATCTTGCTCTTTTGTGAAGCTCTTTGTCCACTAAGTTGTCAGACTGGGTCATAGTCATTAAAATTATTGTATTATGTCAAAAGATACTACATGTACAAATGATTATCCTTTATTTGCTTATTCATTAATTAATTGTTGGAATACATCTTTGGAAGTCATCCTGTGTACTTTGTTGACGACTCCACTGTCAAGGTACACGTGGTTATGGAATTGTCTGATTCCAACTTGATAACCACTAAGCATGTAGAGAATAAAAAATTGAAGGTTCTTTTCAACTGAAATAATCAGGTAGGGTTCTGTGAAGCCCCACAAATAAGAGACCTAGTCTGATGATGCGGCTATAATCCAAGGAATGCCAGAAGTCACAAGAAGCTGAAAGAAGCAAAAACAGATTCTCCCCAGGAGACTCCAGAGAGAGCACAGCCCTGCAGACACCGTGATTTCAGCCCAAGGAAACTGACTTGGGACTTCAACTTCCCAACAAGGAGAACAATAAGAAAATAAATTTCTGTGGTTTTAAGCCACCAGGTTTGTAGTAGTTTGTTACAGTGGCCACAGGAAACTAATACATTGGGGAAATAATAATTTTCTGACTAGTCACGTTTCTAGGGAAGATATCTTCATAAAAAGAGGAAAGAGATATTGAAATACATTTATAACAACAACTTAATACTGTTATATGACCGCCTTGAAGATACATGTAGAGGAGATATGAGAAGAGGGTTGTCTCTTGCAGTTCTAACTGAGGCAATAAAGCAATACATTAAGATTTAACTCTTATTTGATTATCTCCATATGAGGGAACATTTAAGGTAGACTCTGAAAGAATGACCCCTAACATTGCCGCTCCATGCTTGACAATACTCTGACATACAATGGTGTATAAAGTATAAAGGAAAGTTCTATACCCAGATGTTAGGGTGAAAACCATAAATGTAAATTCAGAGACAAAGTTTCACATACTGTGTATTGGGAAACAATTCTCCATGGGTCTCTCACGGCCTGCACATCGTGAGAACACAAATAAGAGACAGCATGTCATGAGGCACTGACTACAGTTGTTCTGGACTATCTTTTCAACGATAGTTACATAGTGAACAGTCTCGGAAGATAGAGCTAGTGTGTCCGTCCAGAGCAAGGCAGATATGTTTACAACCTTGGAAGATAGAATATTTCTCTTGGAATAAAGGACAAGCATGCTTATTTTCCATTAGAAAAGACTTGGATTCCCCAGGCTCCAGGTTCTTCTGAAATGCATCCCATGGTGTGTGCAGGCCTCGACTGGACTTCTCCACCTCACCCTTGGAAATTAGGACTTGAGGAACCAATGCAAAGACTGACACTCTGGCCGCTGCTATTGCTGTGAGGAATAAAGGCCTTTGCCTGTGACCCAGGAGTTTTTGTCTTCTGCCAGCCGCCATGAAACTATGGCAGGATAACTTGTAAGCTTGAAAATAGGATAAAATCTCAGGCCCTACAAAGTTCTTGATAGTATGACTTTAGGAACAGAAATTATGGAGACACATCACATTCATGATTGGTAGAGCCCTTTCTCTTGACTTTGTGGTTAAACAATGTTCATCCTCTCTACAGAACCCAGAATCCTATCTTGCTGGGATCAAGTGACCCCTCTAATAATAGACATCTATTTTCTACCTTTTTTAAAAAAAGATATACTTATGCTAGAAAGATTTAAACTTTTTAAAGTTACAGGCAAGAATACTGAAAAAAATGACTCTAATTTTCAGCTACAGTTCTCTGATGACTGAGTCAGCATATAGAATACTATGTTTACCAAAAGGATAACCCTCCAGTTTCCCCCAAACCCAGCAGTTCGTTGTTAGCTCTGTTGCTGATCAAGAATTCAGCCTCAAATAAATTATAGAAATTAGTTTAAAAAACATAAAAGTCAATATGTAAAAACTAGGGACCTCAACTTATTAGCAGTTATTAGCAAAATCTAAATATTGTCAGCTAAAAGTCCCAAATCTCATCATCTAAATTATCTAAGTTCAGTATAGGTGAGGCTCTGGGTGCAACCCATTCTGGGGCACAATTCCTCTCTATCTGTGAACCTGCGAAACCAAAGAAAAAAGTTGTCTGCTCCCCAAATACAATGCTGGAATAGGCATGGGATAACAGTTATAGACATTCTGGTTCAATAAAGGAGAAAATGGAAAGAAAGAGAAGTCACTGTTCCCAAGCAATTTAGAAATTCAGTGGAAACTAGATTAAGTTTCAAGGCTGGAGAATAATCCTCTTGCAGGCCGTTGACAACTCTGCCTTAGCTTTCACTTCCTGCTTGCACAGAACCTCATGGAGTGTCAGAGATGAGGGATCAGGACCTTCTCAAGTCTTTCCTGAGCATATGCCCTGTCCTGTGTATATGCCTGGCCTTCTTGATTTCCAGGAGTATGTTGGAAGTTTTAAAAGCCCTCTATGAACATCTTATTACCCAGTTCTTTTTTTTTTTTTTGTGAGGAAGACCAGCTAACATCCGTTGCCAATCTTCCTGTTTTTGCTGAGGAAGACTGGCCCTGGGCTAACATCCGTGCCCATCTTCCTCTACTTTATATGGGATGCCGCCACAGCATGGCTGACAAGCAGTGCGTCGGCGGGTGCCCGGGATCCGAACCAGCAAACCCCGGGCTGCCAAGCACGAACTAAACTGCTGTACCACCGGGCCGGCCCCCACCAGTTCTTTTCTTTTAAATATCATGGTCAGCATCTTCTTAGCTCAAACTAGAATCACCGCCTCAAGCAGCTGTGATGTTAAACAGTTGCTGCTGATTATTTTCTACAAATGCTTGCCTACAGTAAGCTCTGAGCTGAAAACCCATTCTGCCCCACCCAGTGGCTACCAGGCTGCTGGTTTTCACAGCTATAGTGGTTGTGAGGCTGTTGGTTTTCACTGCTGCTCCAGAGCTGGGTGGCGGGGGTTGGGGAGACAGGCCAACTTAAAACACCACACCACCTGTTTTTTTAACCAAGATTCAGCTGTTTTTCTTGAACAATGCTCCTTAGATTGTTACAAGACTTTGGCTAATTTCCAGGGTTCTGAAAAAGTAAGTTTTGACTATTTTTGCACGTGTTACTGTTGCTTTAATGGAGTAGATTTTCAAAGGTCTTTACTCCACTATTCCAGAAGTGCTTCTCCTTCTGCCTTACTAAATTTTACTCATCACTTAGGACACAGGCTAGATGTCAATTCTATTAGGAAATCTCTGTGCTCGCTCTTAAGATTTGTGTCTCTCCTATATCTCACAGAATATCTTGTGCCTTTCACATCCACTTCTCAATTGCCTGTTTCTAATCCATCTCTTCCAAACTTCTAGATGCAAAGATCATGTCCTGCTTGCTTGTTTATCCCCACTGCCTTGGAAAGTGCCTGGCACATTGGACCCCACTAACTACTATTGAATGAATGAATCTATCTGACCTATTTTTAAAATATTCTGGCTGAAATAGCCAATTAAATATCCAACAAATATAATTTTGCTTGTTCTGTTCAAAGTTTTAAATCTTTAAGGTGATTTGTTTTGGATATATTTTATATTTTTACAGACTGAAGATGTCCTTCTCAACAAGATGGATATTTGCCTATCTTTCCAGACTTTGTAGAAAATTCCCTTGACCCTGAAGATTTTCCATTTTTTTTTCTTCTATCCTCTCTCCTATGACCATCCTGACACAAGAATTATCAAGATCAGACATAAAAGGGGAAAGTGACATAAGGATAGTCTTAGTAGTGCACATGGAAGAGAAAAAGGATAATCATACTTTTTCCCTTGGTGATGAAGAGGTGGTGTTTATAGACTGATTACATGAATATGAGTTTCACGATTTTTTTTTTTAATTCTAGCACCAGCAGCAGGATTCCTTCAGCAGAAATCCTTGATTGAGGAGCTAAAGGCAACGAGAAATAAGTGTGGCTGCTAATTAGACACTCTGAATGAGCAGAGTGGGAAAACGAGGCTTATAGAACAGCAGGGACTGCCGATACCCTTTTGATATCTGACAATCCGAATTTTAAGACTGTAGCAGCCACAGACATTCTGTTATTCTCTCTGGATAGTTTTGATTTGGGAGTCTTGTCAAGCCAATGAAAATATTGGATGAATCCAGTCAAAAATGAATCACCCAAACAATACCCCATTCTTTAGTGTGCTTTCCAAGAAGTATTGACAAAATATCTGGATGTTATGTCTGATATGTCTAGTGTATTCTACTGTGTTATATGTAACAAATTCATACAGAGAATGGTATTGACATTTTAATTAGCTGCTTTCTTTTTCTTTCATGCTTTTCTTTGTCACTGAAACAGTAGCCGACTATTAACAGCCTGAAAGCACAATAAGATATTCTGATACAGTGTCATACAATCACTTAGAATGCAACGTGTGACTGATCCAATGATCTTTGTTCTGTGTTGCTCTGCCACAACCTCAGCAAACCTGTGTCTGTACCTGATGCACTTCAATTTCTCTGCTTTGTAACACTGTCTCAGCACAAGAACATTAGTAATCAAGTCAAACATTAAAAGATAATAGTACATGTATATTCTCTTCTGCAAGCCATCCATCCAGAAAATAACTTGTACAACTTGAAGAGAAACATGCACCATTTGCAGCAAGCTAGAAACAAAGGTTTTCAAATACAGGGTGTCAAACATTTCGTAAGATTCAAAAGTACAGTCATTTATTCAGTTTTTTTAAAATACATCTGCCCGATGAAACTTCAGATGTTTTTACTGTTTTCTCTCTTGTTTATGTCAAAAGGTGTATCGTCAAAAGGCTTAGGATGTTAGTTACATTGGCAGAATCTTAACAAATATTGATCGATTTCTTTTTATTTGACATACAAATTAAAAATAATAATAATTAGAACTTAACTTTCTCTTAATGTTCCTCAGATTTATAGGGTTTTACTTTCAGGCCAATTTATACAATCATGTTAGAGAATGTTAGGTTTATTTTCTAAATCACCCTCTTTTTTTTTCTTGATATTGATTGACGAGTTTGCACTAAGTAATTTATTTGCTCGTTTAGGGACACAACTATTCTTGGTCCAGTAACATCATGGTTCAGACTTGCCCTAGATCTTGTATTGGTCCAGACATATTTCCCGAAAAATGCAAATTTAGTTGTAAAGCTTCCCATATCTTGGATATAAAGGACAACAAATTAACATTTCAAACAAATTTTAGTTCAATTTTCAATCTACCAGAACAATGTTCCATTGTGTTCCAACAGGGGCTTGGCATACATATGAGCTGCACACGAGCAACAGAAAAACATAGAGAGGAAAATTCTACTGCTTCTCTGTTTACAAGGGCAAATGAAGAAGGCTTTGTCTCCACGTGTTCAATCTCAGCTGTCACGTTTAGAGCATGTGTGTTGACTAACCATTTGCAAAATATATTAAGTCTTAGCCGAAGCAACACAATCTTCAAGAGCACATCATTGTAAGAGGCTTCGGTTTGATATATTCTATCCCCTGTGTGAATGTGCCTGTTCACCAGAGTCCTTGCATGACTATTCCAGTAGTATTACCTCATCAGTAGCAGTGTCTGCTGCACGATGTAGGGGCATAGGAAGTGGCATTGATGAATGGTGATCGGGAAGTCACAAAATGCTGACCCACACAGTCAGCTCATAGCCACTGATGTGACTTTCAAAGACCTGTTCTATGAAGTCATGAAGTGGAACCATGAAGGGTAATTAAACTCTTCTTGAGCTCTCTGGTTGACACATTGATTCCAATCAAATTTAGTTACTTCTTATTAAAGGTGATCCAGGAACTGAAGAAATTTCCCTTCTATTCTGTTCTGCAAGATAAAGAAGCTGAAAATGCCTTCCAGCATCGGTCATAAAGACGGCTCTTAAACTTGAGGTCGTGGCAGAACATACCTAACCCAAGTCATCATTCTGAAACAACCTCTTCCACGTGCTATGTGGTATCCTAAAATAAAAAACTTCCCAGAAAAAGAATTCACCACTCAGAATTTAATTCACTTTCTATCATATGGATTCCAATTTTCACAGCAAGTTATCTATTTACTAAAAACTGGGACATGTGTATTCCCTTCATTAAATTGTTTAAGAATTAAAATGAGTTTTCAGTGCTTTATTTATCATCTTTAAAAGTTGCAAGCGTTAATATTGTACAGTTTCTAATTTTAGTTATGTGTTTATTAAATAAAAAGCTTGTAAAAGTAAGTTATTCAATTTTCATAACCATCAATTGCCTCATATGATCAAAGTTTCTGATCTTATAAACAAGCCATGACTATCATAAGTTTTTAACAATTGATCATTTCTTTTGAAAACATTGGAATTTAGACTATGAGACTTTCTAATGTCAAAATAGGGATGGATCCTTAAAGACCTGGAGGGGTTTCTGTGTCTTCCTCGGCAACTTAATTCCAGGGCAGGGCATCAACTCTGGAGGATAAAAAGAATTCAGTGTGTGAATAGATAGAGATGAGATAAGAGAGAAGACCCATCTCACCCTCAGATAGTCCAAGACAAACAACAACTTTAGACAAAGAATGCTTCATCGAAAAATTCTGAAATCTCAGGCATAGGGGAGAATTTTTCAAGGAGGAAATAAACATGAAATTAAATAGAATAAGAAATAGAATAGAATTGGATGGGCCCTAGGAACTTTGGTAGGTGGGGCATAATGGGGAGAAACTCATTTCCTGTCCTATGTTCAGATTTCTTTATTCATCTTTCCCATTTCCATGTCTTTCTCTCTTTTTCACCACCTGCCCTCTCTATCTCTCTCTCTCCCCCATTCCACAGGCCATGGCTTTGTTGCGGGGAGAGTGGAGAGCCAAATATATAATAAGTACATGTTGGCCACTTGGTGTAATGGAATAAAAACTGGACTTGAAATAGGAATGATTTTTAGTTCCAGCTCTTCAGCATGTGAACTGTGTGACCTTGGAAAAGTCACTTGATGTCTTTGAGCTTCGGGTTTCCCTGATGCCAATCAACTGTGCAGGATTGTTGTGAAGCACAAATAAAATGATATATGTTGGTGTTTCATAAACCATAAATGAGCATTACCCAAATGAAACTATAACTATATCTATTTCATGTTGGAGTTTTGCCTTAGATTATAATTGCTTTAATAATTTTCATATCCCTCCTATCAGAATGTTCACATTTCTTGGGGGTAATCACAGTGTCTTATTCATCACAAAAAAAACCACTTAGCACCGTGGTTTGTCCAGAGTAGAGTAATGACTTTTTAAATTGAAATAACTATATTAAATAATAATAAAATAAATTCGGGTCACGTAGGCCCTTGTATAATCGAACTGTATGTTCAGAGAGGAGGCCAAAGCATTCCAAGGGGCGGTTCCGGGAGCCCCAGCTCCAGGAGTGCTCATCTTCCCAGCTTCACCCTCCCTTAGGACTCCCATCTACACAGTCAGCCAATTTCAGCTTCCCCTTCCCTCTCAGAACATCCCACATTGTCCTAAAGTGCTGACATTCCTGGCACATCCATATCTGGGTCCTCTTCTAGCAAATGGTGCCTTGTTAGAATTACACAATACTATCCATGCAATAGCATTGATTTCTGCTCCATTTTAAGCGCCAAATGTTATAGTCTGCTCATGCCATTTTTAAGAAGAAATATGCCACTATTTTGGACATTTCTAACTTTTTGGGAAATGTATTCATTTTTATGATGTTGCATGAAACAAAATATATACTTTGTATTTCTTGTTACTAATTTACTGAATTATTATCTGTTTGTAGGCATTTTGATTTTCCAAATTGCAATTTTCATGAACAGTTTCAAAGACAAAGAAAAGAGAGTGAAGAAAATCTGCTACCTGCTTTTGACTCAGGTTACCAGAACAGAATGAATATATGCTACTGAGACTTAAAACATCTCAGCTTTCAATACTCATAAAATTCCAGTCTCCCAGGATGCTGCTGCTTGCATGCACTGAGCAGTCAAGGGGTTAAGCAAGCTTTCTATTTTATGGGCTCTTAAATCCTAAGTGATGTTCTGTGTTGCACATTACGAGGGCAGCCATGAAAGGATATATATAACTTTTTTTTAAAAAATTCTTCACATCACCTGAGTAAGATTTTGAAAGCTTGGTAGCATCCCAGGAGCAAGAAAAGCGTAAAAGCATTCAGCAGACACAGAAGGTAGAGTAGATGCATTAAGATTAGTTGCTACTTTGGAAAATATATGTGCATGCACACGCACACATACACACATGCACACTCAAAGGAAACAATTTCAGAAAGGTTTCGGGTTTGCTTTTATTAAAATAACAGAGCTCTAGAACACTTGAAATAATTTTTTTTAATCTCAAAATTTCTCTATAACATGAGAACATGATCAAACATGGAAATACCTATTTAAGTTGTATTTCTAAGAATATAGTGTCATCGTCGTTTTTTTGGTTCATATTACTTGTTATGGATATGAAACACCCTGATGGTTTTGCTTTAAAAGAAAGTCTTAAATTTCAAACCTTGATAAGTTCCTCAAGACCTTATATTCTCTGAGCTTTACGGATATTAGTTTTATTATTTATCCTTTGTAATTCATATTAATATACCATCGTTGAAGTAATAATATATGCAAAATACTTTTATATTCTGCATTTGAAAGCATTCACTTTATAGACTGAAAGGTTGTAATCGGATACAAGTGTAGGCAGATGAAATTCATATGTATATTTTTGCATAGTTCAAAGTGCCTCTTTTTTTGTTTTATAAAAAGAAATCAACAACGTACTGTGCAGAAGTACTTAAAGTATACAAGAATAGCAAAAAACCCTCCATCTTTTAAACCTAAGACAGAATGCACACACATGACAAACATACATGTTTAGCTGCTCTTCTTAATTAGAAACAGTTTTAAATTGGACCTATAGCTAATGAAGAAAATCTTGGTGTTAGTGGTTCTATATTAAATATAACTAAAGCAAACTATTTTAATTAAGTGATTTGAATTATTCTCCATTATTGAGCAGGGAAGTTACAAGACCAATATTTTTTCAAACTCAAGCTTGTGAAAATTGAGTACAAAAACAATGGGGCTGTAAAATATAGATCATAATAGTGCATAGCTTTCAGGCTTGTTATGAGGAATAAAATAATATTTGCAAATTACTTAGCATAAAAAAAGCACTTAATAAAATTGGCTATTTTTAGTGTTAGTTATTATTGACTTAGTTATTGATAAAATGAGGATAATATCTATCTTTCATTGATTTTTAGTAGGATTAGTGATATGAGATTTGCTTTTCCTGCATCCATTTAAATGATTATATAGTTTTTTCACCTTTAATCTGTTAATGTGGTGTATTACGTTAATCAATAGATTTGCTAATAGTAACTCAACCCTTGGTTCCCGTATAAATTCAGTTTGCATATGTTGAATTATCTTCTTATACATCGGTAGATTTAGTTTGCTTATATTTTGTTTAGAATCTTTGCAGCTGTATTTATGAGTGAATTTACCCTTTTGCTTTTCTTTCTCATATTGTGTGTTTGTTTTGGTATTTAATAACTAACATATATTGGGGAGTTTTCTATTTTTGTCAATTGTATGGAAGAGTTTATTTAAAAGTGGAATGACATTTCTTGATTGTATGGTAAATGAATTTTAACTAGTTACTCAACTTATTTGTTATGTAACTTTTTAGGCTTTTTAATTTCTTCTTGAGACAATTTTGCTAAATTCTGTTTTTCTAGGAATTCACTAATTTTGTCTCAGTTTTAAAAAGTGTTGGCATCAATCAATTAAGAAAAGATGGGCGTAATAAAATACCCACCTCAAGGAGTTGCCACAGAATTAAATGAAGTAATAAATATATAAAGCACTTAGAGCAAACCTAATACATATCAGATATTCAATAAATGGTAGCTAATTATCATTACTATTATTACTACCTTTTAAATATCTGCTTTATTTCTAGTTATATTGCATTCTTCATTCCTAACATTAATTCGTCCTAGTTTTCTTTTTCTTGTTCAAACTTGCCAGAGCTTTGTTGATTTTATTAGTCTTTTGAAAGAGCAATCTTTTTTTAAAATTTATTGATTCCCTCTACTATCTATATTTTTTCTGGTTCATTAATTTTTGCTTTGATTTTCTTAATGTTCTTTCTTTATACTTTGCTTTTTTTCCTCTGCTTTTTTCTGTCTTCTTATGTAGTATGCTTAGCTCATTAAATTTTAGCTTTTGTCTTTTCAAAATATAACATTTTTGAGGAGAGATATATATATATATTTCCCTCAAGAACTCCATAGTTACGTTTAACAATTTTTTTTCCATTTTGTCGAGGATAAAAACACATGTATCAAAGTGAATAAAATGCACTGATTTTAAGCATATGGTTAGAAGAATTTATACATGTTTATTCACTGTGACTACACCCAGATCAAGGTATGGAACATTTCAAGCACTCAGAAGTCCCCTCATATTGCAACCCAGCCAGTAACATCACACCCTGAGATAACCACGTATACTGACTTCTACCACCTTGGATTAGTTTTCTTTCTTTACTTTCTTATGGAATGTTCTCTCTTGTGTCTGGCTGCTTTAGCCCCAAACAATGTTTGTGATATTTTTCCTTGTTGTGTGTATCAGAGATTCATTATTTTTTACTGGTATAAATACACCATACTTCATTTTTCCATTCCAATGTTAATGGACATTTGGTTCTTTCCAGGATTTGTGTATCACGAACAAAACTGGTAAGGAATTCTTGCACATGTCATTTGATGGACATCTCATATTTGACGGACATCCCACAAGTTCTGCTATGTATGCTGTGTAGCATTTTCATTACAATTCAGATATCAGTGTTTTAAAATGTCCATTAGGATTTCTTTTTTAACACATGGTAGGGATATATATATATTATATTTGCAAACTTCAGTTGTTTTTAGTTCTCTATTTTGATATTCATTTTAAACTTAATTGTATTATGGACAGAAAATATAATTGAATAATATCAATTCCTTGAAATTTGTGGAGATTTGCTCTATGATCAATTTATATAGATGGCTACAGTATGCTTGAGAAGAATGTGTATTCTCAACTTTAATATGCCTTTTGATATATATTCTTTCTATCACGTTTGGTTTTTATGTCATTCAAATCTTTTATATTTATTTCAGCTTAATGACAATGAGAGATGTATATTAAAATCTCACAATGATGGCGACTTTTTCAATTTCTCCTAATTTTGTTAATTTTTGCTTTCTGTAATTTGAAACTCTTCTATTAGGTTTCTAGAAGCACAAAATTATTATATCTCCTTGAGGAATTGAAATTTGTTGGACCTTCTCTGTGTCCCAGTTTCCTCAATGGCAAATGAAGGTAATGATGCACTTCATCAAGTTCTTATGAGTATTGAAGTAGTTAAGGTTTGTAAAATACTTAGAATCACATCTGAGTGCTATATATGTGTTTGGTGAATAAACAGTTGCCCTCTTTCCATCTCTAGTAATATTTTCTGCTTTGAAGTATATATTTTTTTGATATTAACATTGTAAATATGACTTCCCTCTGTTAGTATTTGCCTGGTATAAGTTTTTCCATCCTTATTTTTCCACCTTTTCTGTGTCTTAATATTTTAAGTGTGCATCTTGTAAACAGGATATCTATATTTATATCTACATCTATTTCTACACACTTTTATGTCTAATAACCAGGCTCCCATTACATTGATTATTAGTGCTGTATTTGTATTCATTTCTAGACTGCTATTTTGTGTTTTCTGGTTGTTTTTTCTTTCTTTTCTCTCCTTCCTTATTCCTTTGTAATTGATTGAGTTTCTTGTAATCAATCATATTATTACTTTTCACTTGTTCAATTTCTATTCTTTCATGATTGCTCTTGAAATTTTATAACCCATATCTAACCTACCAAAATCTAAACTTGATCAGAATAGTTTTAACAATCTCTAGAATAATACATGAACCTTGGAATGCTTCAACTCTTCCATTTCACTATGTTTAGTTTCCCATCAGATAGCTGTATATTGTTTTTATAACTCCACAATTAGACATAGTTTATATAATGAATATATATTTGAATTTGCTTACGTGTTTACCAATCTGTTTGCTCACCATCCTTTTGTATATCAGACCTTCCTTCTGGAATCATTTTCTTACTTACTTTAAAAGTTCCTGTAGCGAATGCTTTTATTTTGTTGTCTAAACTCATTTTCATTCCAAACTTCCTCTTCAAGGAAAGTTTTACAATCCAAATTGACAGTTATTTTTCTCTCACCTTGAAGATATTATTCTATTGCCTTATGGCTTCTATTGTTTCTGTTTAGAAACAGGATATTTGTCATTATTTTATATGCAATCTATTCTTCTTTCTCACTTAAGATCTTCTCTTTGTCTTTATCTTCTTTCATTTCATTGTAATATGGCTAGGTTGGATTTATTTTTTATTTTTCCTGCTTGGTATTTATTGTGCTTAATGAATAATATATTTTATGTTTTTGTCCCCTCAATTATAGAAAATTCTCAGCTATTTTTCTTTGAATGTTGCTTTTCCTCCATCTCTGTGTTCTTTTTCTGTAACTCTGAGTAAATATGATTTAGACTCCCTCATTCTATATGACTTTTAACCTTTCTTTTCTATTTTCCATCTTGGTTTTCTGTGTCACAATATCTTGAGTAATTCCTCCAGGTCTATCTTCCAGTTCACTAATTATCTCTTTGGCAGGATCTAGCATAGTTTAACAATTAGTGGATGTTTGAATTTCAAATTTTGTATTCATACTACATAAATTATACATTTTGTTATGTTCTTTTATTTTTATGTCTTCTTTTCATTTATAATATTTCCACTTTTCATTTCAACATTTTATTTGGTTATTTTGCAAATCTCATTGGTTAAGTTTATAGTCTCTCCTTTTGTCACATTTTAAATCCTGTCTTATATTTCTTAAAACATATTATATGTGTCTTTTATGTTCTGTGTCTGATAATTCCAGGGTCTAGTGTCTTTTCAGGTTTGATTCTGTTGTTGGGTTGTTTCTCCTGACTCTAGATTATGTGTCTTTGTCTTTCATGTGTGCTGTAATTTTTTAATAATAAACTATTTTCATTAGAACTTTATTCATGGGAATTATTTGAGGTTTTGCTGGAGGGAACATTCCTCCCAACAGGCTTGGTATTTGTTTTTACAAGGTGCCTGGGGCATCATCAGCCGTGGGGCATCTTAAGCTAATTTTAAGCCCCAGATTTTTTATCTCATCAGCCAATTCAGGTTGGTTAATACCTTCTTGAGGTCAACGGCCCAACTTGGAGATGAAGTTGGGGAGGGAACTGCTGGGTCCCTATCAAAACCCTAGATATGCCATATCTGAATAGTTTCAAAGCATTGGGATTTCAAATATTCTTTTTTACTGCAACAGTTGTAATGCTATCCAGAAATTTTCCATCTCTATCTTCTTTTATTTTTCTTCTTTTTTTTCACTCCCAACTTTAATCACTGATCCAAGAGAACATAATGTCAGGATAGTGTAGAAAAACATCTCACAAGATATTTCGGACTCCTTTCCTCATATATACACTTTTGGGAAACCTCCTTCATCATCCCAGATTGTAGCACACTCCCTCCTCTTCCAATGCCAATATTACTTACTGTTCATACCACTAATAATGCCCTTCCTCCAGCTCTATTGGATTACTATTTAATTTTTTTTAAATATACATATTCTTTCTTTATAACTAAACTCTAAGGTTCTGCAGTCAGGGACCACATCTTCATAGTTTTATATCCTTCATCATCATTACAATATGCTGGATAAAGCAGGCATTTAGGGAAAGATTGCTGACCGATTGGTGGTCCATGTCTGCCAAACCTTGGATTATGCTGTGAGCATCCACATTAATACTTACCTGACGTTGCATGGTACTTATGTTTGGCTTGCTAACTTGATCTTTCTTCCTGTAGGCTGCCTCTGTTTCTTCACTGATCTCAATTCCTATTTTTCTAACCCTTGTCTGGTATATCTTCAATTTCATCCCTTTCAGAACAACAAGGTCTTTTGGGCAATAAGTATCTGTCATAAATATCCATAACATTTAACCTAAAAGCAGACTAAATGCCTTTTATTCCAAATCCCTGGCTTTCATTAGTCTTGACTTTTTTCCTTGGGATTAGCCAGGCGAACCAATGCTTTTCTTTTAATAGAAATTCATTAAAGGAAAAGAAGAAGACCCTTCATAAAAACAGGTACCAATCTGGTACGCTAATAACTTGTTTGCCTTTCTGCTCTTGCAGCCTTCTGGTATTACTTCACTCCCAACTGCGTGTTTTATTCTTTATCAGACTCAGGGATCAATTCTGACCCTAAGTGTTAACAAATATGGAGCTCTAACCAGTATTCCACTGGCATAGCATCAAGAACACCCTTGCACTCCAGTCCCTTTTACTGTGTTGCTTTGCATCCTCATTTTAGCAACTAAAGTATTTTCTTTCTTTCTTTTCTTCTCATGACTGTTTCTCTGACTTGTGCATAAGTGGCCTGATGCCCTCTATTTTTCTTAGGTTGGATCTTGTCCATGTGGATTCCTGTTGCTGCTTCTCCCTGATGTTGCCCATCTTCCTTGCCTTCTCTTTCTCCTAGGAGTTTGGATCTCTCCTGATAGCTTGCTCCACACCTGAATATCCATCTTTTGTCTGCATTTATTTGTCTCTGTGATTCCCAGAGTATTCCTATGGGTTGCTGCTTATTGAAGACCACTTGTCACCAAGCTGGCGACTAAAACTTTTAGACTAGTCAAGGAAAGGAAACGAAGATGCTGAAATTCCAGTACTTGGTGTAAGATAACTCTTACCTCTGCTTCCAAACCATGAGTTGACAGAGTCATAGCCATGTGCTTTGGGAAACAGATATGAATATATCTGATAATGGGTGGTATGACTGTGTTACAGGTATGGCTATAATTAGAAACATCAATTTTTAGGGAACATATATTTTAGACACATAATAGTATCATTAAACAAAAATATCAAACAATGCCCAACATCTCCATGAGCCTAACATATCTCTTCTATGTTAACTCCTTTTATTTGTCTAAGTTGTTTGAAGGATACAATAAATTTTAAAATGTAAGAAAAGTTACAATAATGACATGAAAATTGGTTTTCATGTAGTGTCATGATTGGCCAGTAAGTCATCAAAATCATATTTTAATCTTCAGATCTCTAAAGAAAGCCATACAACCTAATTTTCATCTCTCCTCAGACTTAAGGGATTCCTGGAAACACCACCTCTGAATTCTTGCTGTTTAATAGGATAGGGTCAGTGCAGAGGGAACAAAAATTTATAGAAATATACTTTCTTCAGATAGTATCTGGCAGGACTGAAGGAAATCGATATGAAGCCTCTAGTTTAATACTTACTATTACACATAAAAACACAATACCAAACTTTTTAGCAGCAAAGAAACATATTAAAATCAATATTAAGCACAAGTATGTATCGGTCCAAAGAAAATGTCAGATGAAAAGCCTGTGGAGATCAATATTAGGGACCAAAAATTTCACATATTTTCTCTGCAAGATTGCTGGTAAATGAAGAAATTCATATTAGTGACATTGACAATGTGCGAGATTCTCTCACTAAAGTTCAGCTTAATAAGTACATGTTGTAGTGTTGGGTTTGTTCCAAACTTTCTCCCCCCTTTTTTGGCATTTACTCACGTAGGAGGTTCTGATACACCTGGTAAGTATGACGTGTTAGTTTCAGCCTGGATGTAGGCACAGTAAAGGGAATGAGTTGGCAGTGGTTGCAGCCCTAAGAGAAAGAGGAGGGAGGATGGCAGGCTTGGGTATATATATTTATTGGCAACAGCTCTAGTGTGTCACTGAGGGAAACCAAAGTTGAGAAGCATAATTTTATCCTACAGGATTTATTTCCTCCCTGAATAACAGAATGCTTTTCTCCTACACATCTTTTAGAAGTGTCTCCTTGTCTCCCCATCTCCTATCTAGAAGTTCCCTTGTGTATCTGAACACAAACGTTAGGTTAGAAAACAAATTCAGTTTAGTTACCTTTATTTTGGATTGAGTCTCCATCAGAGAATAATTTTGCATTGCAACACGTTTGCAAATTTCAGCAAAGTTTTGCACATCACTGCACACAGCATCTCTTAACTCCTTTTTGCTCGGTGATGATTAAGCTCATGAAGTAGACACTCCGTCACACAGAGCCCTCTTGGTCCCTGCTTTTTTGCTTTGGTAAAACGTCAATAGTTAACGTCATGCTGATAACTCTTTTATGTAATTATCCGTCTTTCTAGAAGTTTCGGAAAGGCATCTATCCACTTATTAGCCACAAGATCAAGAGAGGTCACTCAACCTCCTTGACTGTTTCCTAATTTATAAATGTATGTAATATCTGAACTGCATGCTGTAACAATCAAATAAAAGTGCTTTTGAAAACCCCAAAGCACTATAAAAATGTGAGGTGTCATTCAATATGGAACCCACAGACGTGAAGCCACATGACTGTAACTGTGATGGTGGTGGCAACGAGGAGAATTCTGCATCAAGATCCAGATTCTATTTAGGGGCTACAAAGCAACAGTGAGGCGTAAGCCCCAGTGTAGACAGCCAGCCAGGATGAGTTTTATCAGTGTTAGATCTGCTTTGTTCTTTCAGTGTATTTTGTGAGTCCTTGACCTCTTATACCTGAAAACTGCCCTTGTTTGGGAGTGGTTAAAAAGATGCTGTGGCCCTTTGACATTCAGCATTGTTTGATGAATGAAACCAAAATAGCCACTTTAATCTATCAAGAGATAAATGTGATATCATTTAAACATGCAAAATTAGAAGAAAAAATTCTGGTTAAACACACTTTCAAATCACGTTGAGAGAGATTCATCATTTGACAAGAACGTGTGAATTTAGGTTCTGATGTTCAGAAGTATAAATAAAGCAATTTGCAGCCCACATTGTAAAAACCGGAGCTTTGCATCCCCCATTTGAAAAACCGTCCTTTGTCTTTCCCCATCACCATAATTAACTAGTTCCTATTCATTAAACAATGAAACAGACAATTAAATAGTAATAATAGTACTTTAATTATGAAGGTATTGTTATCTGCATAGGATGGGGAAAGAGAGATCACTTTAGCTGCATTTAAAACGTTTGCTTGTCTGCTTTTCAAATACTGAAGAAGAAAGGGTTCATATTTTCAGAGCCTCTAACAGGAAAAAGGATAGAATCTATACCCTCATAAGGCCATTTCAAATAAACAGGAGTCTTATATATTAATGGAGTAAGCATTGATTAAGACACATGAATTCTTATTAAGCATCCTTAGTATTTTTTCAAGAGATGTCTAACAGTCCTAGGAATCATCAGCAAGTATTTTTAGACACAAGGATGCATGATTAAGATGAAAGCCCCGTGCATGATGACTTTCAGAGTTTGTTAAGCACCACAGCACTGGGGTTCAATCCAATTTAAACTACTCTTTAACTTGCTGTCTCTTTTTCTCCTTTGGCTTGAGTGTGATTTTAAGAGCATTATTATTTTATGTTTTGATACAACTGAATAAATGATCATTTCTCCAGTTATACAAAAACAAGCTGACTCTCCAAAATATGTTTGTTCCCTAAAATTTGTAACAATTCCTCACATTTGGAACTTTATTCTTCAGGAAAGAGCTTTTTGGATATAAATAACTTTTTCATTTATCACAGTCATCTTTGACCTAATAAAATCCTAGGACATGGTAATTAGAAAGGAATGCTTCCTTTCTCTTTCATAATTAAATATAAACTTAAATGTTTAATAAATGTTACACATTCACTTGAAAGTGAGATAATATTGTGTGGCCATTACAACTGGATTTGAATCCATGTTTTGCCATTTAGAAGCTCTGTGATCTTGGGCAAATAACTCCTTTGAGCCACTATTTCTTCATCTGTAAAATAGGGCTACATTGTACGGTATGAGGATTAAAGGGTCATTGTATATAAAACACTTAGCATGGAGCCCGACTTAGTGAGTGCTTACTAACCTCGCTTGTTATTATAGCACCTTTCTTAGTCTTTTGACATGCTTCTTGGTACAATGAACCACTGAAACCACCTAGAAGATGTAAAGAATTGGTTATTCGTGTGTGTGTGTGTGTGTTTCTTAATCAGGTACACTTTGGGTTTTGAATACTCCTGAAGATAATGACATTTCTCCCACACAATCTAAGAAGTCTCCAAGGGACTTAGGAACTTCCCTGCAGTTATCTGTTTCATATGCGAGTTGGCACTACATCCAGGGGTCCTCACTCCTGGTCTTGCTATTTCCAAAACACAACATCCTTTCTTAAACTAAAAGACATTTACTTTTACTAGTTATTAAAAGATCATTTAAAGCCAAAATCTTAAAGATTTAAGCAACCACAGATTCCCTTGTAAGTTCTTGTCCATTTCAGATTTTTCTACAGGTAATAATGACATGGTCTTCAGACTCCTGGGCTTTACTGATCAATGGAAATTGATGGCAGAATATTAGCTGGCAAATAGTTAAAAATCTGAACTATGGAATATTCAGTGTAAACCCAAATATCAGAAAATCCTAACTTGGATGTATGAAATTTTAATTTGCAAGGTCAACCATAAGAAAGGTGTAATCACACAGCTGCAGAACTTTGGATTATATATATATGTACACATACGTGTGTGTGTGTGTATGTGTATATATATATATATATTTTTTTCTTTTTGCCGAGGAAGATTAGCCCTGAGCTAACATCTGTGCCCATCTTCCTCTGTTTTGTATGTGGGATGCTGCCACAGCATGGCTTGATGAGTTGTGCATAGGTCCGCACCTGGGATCTGAACCTATGAACCCCGGGCCACTGAAGGAGAGCACATGAACTTAACTACGCCACCAGACCAGCCCCCTCAGGGTTATATTTTTGCTCTTTGAGTGCCCAATGCATCAGTCTTTAGATGTCCCCTCAGGCTGATGTTGGATGTGAGGCTCTTATGTAACCCTAAGTAAATAAATAATTCTCTGTCTTTTTAATTAGAAAACAATGCTTCTTAATAAGTCAGTGTCAAGTTCTCCAGTCAGTATCACTTTCTCTGGCAAGGAGGGGAATAAACCTGAGAAAACATTCCAGCTGTGATCCCAGTATTATGTAGGGAACTCTTTAGGCTGAGCAACGAGGTGCTTTGCCCCTGACAGTCTCTGTCACGCTCCCCATGGATCTGAGAAACATATTCATCTTTAAAGTGCCTCATGACCATTTGAAGCTCAACAATCCACTTGTGGCTCTTTTCTGAGTCCTACCAAGGAAGAACTGTTTTGATCAATTTAGCAATCAATTTTTTTTGGCAAGGTCATATTGTATTTCATTAATTTACTGTCTAGTATCTTCCTTTGTTAATTAGTGAGCTCATGAAATCAGAAAGAATTAACACCCTTACCTTTATTCACATAATACTCCTGAATGATTTTCAATGTTATCATCCACCGATAGTTAATTTTATTTTCAACTTATACCTTGAGTTCATATAAACACCATTTTGTATTTGATTATAATCTCATTATTATTTCTTCATTAGAACAAATATTTTTGAGTGCATACATTAAGGCCATTTTCAGTGAAGATTCCACCATGAATTAAACACAGGCCTGACCTCAGTTGCTTGATTTTCTACTCAGTGAAGTAAAGACATATTATTTTTTAAGAAATGTAGAATATAAAAGTAGCTATATGGCAGATTAAAGATTATAGATTATAGATATGCCAAGTGCCTTATATATATAATACCTTATTTAATCCCCCCAATTTCTTATGTGCTAGGCACGACTATCCCCATTTTACAGATAAGGAAACTGAGGTGAGGGATGTGCAATAAGTTATCCAGGGTCATACAGCTGGGGGAGTGGCAGGAATGAGATTAATGTCACTCTTGCCCCTGTCTACACATAAAACATGTGGATAAATGAATAAAAGGAATAAATAAATAAAGGGTATTCTAGGTGGATGGGATAGCTTAAGCAAGGAAAAGGCATTGAAGGAAAGGGAAAGACATGTTCTGGAAAAGCAAATAGTCAAGTTTGGCTGGAGTATGGTGTATAGGAAGGAGAGTAGTAGGAGATGAGTTTGAAAAAGTAGGTTGGGTGGAATTGTTGGAGGCCTTTGATACGTGACTAAGGGATTTGTACTTAATTTGAGACACAGTAGAGAACTCTAGACAGTTTTGAAGTAGCAGATGACATGATTTTGACAGGTTAATCTAGGAATGGTGTGATGGACTGGAGGAGCCAATTTGGTCAGGAACCTGTTGGTTAATCCAAAGGAAGAGATCTGGAAGGGTGAGGGCGGATGTGCAATGGAACAGGGAAGAGACAGGAGTGAAAAGTGTCTTCAAGATTCTTGAATCTAAATGACTGTAAGAATTTGGTGACAGATAAATAATGACATCAGTAGGACAAGATCTTGGCTTTTTGTATTTCTTTAGTTTTGGAGGAGGAGGATACGTTTATTTGCTTTGGTAGAAGTTGAAGTTGAGGTGCTCACAGGACATTGTCTCAATCTGTTTGGGCTGCTATAACAGGATACCACAGACTGGGTGGCTTATAAACAACACAAATTTATTTCTCACAGTTCTGGAAGCTGGAAGTCCAAGATCAGGTGCCATCAGGTTAGTTGTCTGGTGAGGACGCACTTCCTGGTCTTCTCACTGTGTCCTCACATGGTGGAAAGGGCAAGGGAGCTCTTGGGGTATCTTTTATAAGTGCACTAATCCTATTCATGAGGGTTCCACCCTCATGACCTAATCATCCCCAAAGGCCCCACCTCCAAATACCACCAAACTGGGGATTAAGATTTAACATATGAATTCGGGGGGCAAGTGTGCACAAACATTCAGTCTATAGCAGACATCCATGTGGGGATATCATAGAGGCAATGGGAAAATTCTGTACAGAACTGAGAGGAGAAGTGGTACTGGAAATATAGATATGGGAATCATCTGCCTCAATGAAGAGTTACAAATGAGAGAAATGATGAAAAACCTGAGGGAGAAATTCCAGAGCAGAGTATTACAATAGAAGTTTAAGGAATGCTTAATTTGGGGAGTGAAAGAAGAAAATCACCAGAAGAAGGAAAAAGGAAAAAGGGTTTAATGCCATTCCTGAGAAATCACTGTGGACCAGAGTCAAGCTACATGCTTTAGGTTTAATAAACACAGCAAACCTATGAAGTGGGTATGATCACACTCACTTTACAGATTGGGAAACTGAGGTTCAGCAAGGTTACTTTGCTCAAGATCTGATGATAGTATGGCAAGTGAGGGAGCTGGAAATGGAATCTGACGCTCCTCATTCTAAGCCTGTGCTTTTTCTAGGTTAAGGGTCCCCAAACTTTCTGTAAAGGGCCAGATAGTAAATATTTTAAGCTTTGTGAGTCATATGGTCTCTGTCATAACTACTTAATTCTGCTGTCATGCAAAAGCAGTCATAAACAATAGTAAATGGACATGGCTCCGTTCCAGTAAAACTAAATTTAAGGACACTGCAATTTGAATTTCACGTAATTTTCATGAGTCACAAAATATTATTCTTGTTTTGATTTTTTTACCATTTAAAAAGATAAAAACTATTCTTCACTCTCAAGGAATGCAAAACCAGATGGTGGGCTGGATTTGACCCGTGAGCAATAGGCCTTCAGAAGAGATGAGTGCGGAAAGAGATCGGAAACATATCAAACCACAAAAGTTTACAGGACTGTACCATGATTATTGGCTCGAATCTTTATCTGATCATTTGTACCGATACAAATTTTGTCTGATGCCTTCTCCTTGAGCCTGTAACATCAAATTATCTTAATCGCAAACTTACTTCTTAGCTGAATGGGTCTTTTGGAGTTGGGAAGTCTCCTCAGGCACAACTTGATCGGCTCTATTTTCTCACTTTACTCAGCATGTTTTCCTCTCCTCTTTGTAATTCTGTGATGAAGTCTGACCCTACACTTCAAGCCTTTTCTCTAGGTACATGAGCTCCATTTTAACTCTGGTTCTTGTATCAGAATAATTCTGCTTGTTAAGGATGTTGCTGTCTACCTTCTTCCATAGTAATGAACTTCCAACACAAGACGCAAGACCAAGATCATCATTCTCTTCTCATTCTTCATTCAAAATCACTATTTCGTGTTGTGTTCTTCTTGTTTGAAAACCAAGTATGAGAATTTTTGTACATTCTGCCTTCCACCTACTATTTACTTCTTAGTGTAATTACATTTTTATTTGTTTGAATGCCAGTTCTTGTGACCTAAGTTCCTCTCTTATATGCACATATACTCAGGCCCAAAGCAACCCTTTATTTCTGAAAGTGGGTGCTTTCCATTGCTTATGTTTTTCTCAGTGCTCTTTTATCCTTTTCCTCCCTATTTCTGGCAATGCAATTGTACTTAAATTTACTAATTTGAGGGAGATTATGTTTACTAGAAAAGACATAGCAGAAAAAAAATCAGATTCCTTGATTAACTGGAAGAATATTTGGCAGGGGTAGAAGTACATTTTATCATCTCATGATTTATCTAGTTCTTCAATATTCCTCAAAGTGGGCCACACATTTTGAAAAGTTCAGGAAAAGATTTCAAGGGCAGAGTCAGCCCAAACCGTGCAAGAAATCAAGCAAGCGTGTGTTGGAAGATCTATGACCTCACTTTTCAGGCGTACATTCTCCTCTTGGGTCGTCTTCCAGGACGTAGGTTCTCTTTGTTCCATCCCTTGCTGAGCACAGGGGTGGAACTCCAGCTGCAGAGGCAAACAGTGACTGGATGGCAGCAGGAGATGGAATTGGCATCTTCTTTGCCTGCAACCAATTAATGAAGGACAGAATGGCTCAGGATGCCTCAATGCCCGCTAAGCTTACTCCTTTCCCAAATTACCTCTTTCTGTTGCTTGGCTCAAAAAAGGGGGCCATATTAATCTCATTCTTTGTTGATAAATAGCATCAAGTAACTATATGATGCTGATATGGGCCATTTGGAAGTCAAAGAAACCCAAAGAGGAGCTTCTGATTGAACATAGTCTCAAATCATTGCTTTGAAAAGGGAACAATATGAATAATTACTCTTGTGTAGTAAACACTAATTACAGACCAGGCCCTGCACTGGTCCTTCCTAGATATTGTTTCATTTAATCCTCACTCTTTACATGAATTACTATTGTCCTTTTACTGTAAATAAAGAAACAGAGCCAGCGAGGTGATTTATTCTGCCAGGATTTGAACCCAGGTGTGATGGGCTCTCAAATATCCTATTAGACTATGAGGACCATTTATATTGGTAACCTTTACTTCATATGGAATGCATTATTTTGAGCTCTGGGACATCTGTAAGCCTGCAGGCAACTGTAGCTGGGAGAGAAAAGCAGCTTTCTCCCAGGACAGACAAAATGAAGCTAAAGGGGCAGCCGTACCAAACCTGTTCCCAGTTTGAATGGCTGCATTTGGGCTTGGAGCCTGGGCCAGAGCTATAGGGTAGGCCCAGAGGCACCATTGTTCCTGTAATTGAACAGGATTGTCCCTGGATGAAATGGATTTGGGTACCCTAGTTGCTTAGGAAAGAGTTAACTCTTACTACCAGGGAACATTTAGGTAGTAGAGGAATAGATTCCAACATTTAATGGGAGTGTGGATGACGTGTTGTATAAAATTTTCAAAGTGGGATTCTTACATACATAATCTGTCTCTGTAATTAAAAAGCCTAATTTGAAAAATAATACAGATGCAACACATAATGGTGTGATTTCTTGTCACAAAAACAAATGATTACCTTGATAATGCAATACTATAATTTACCTTGCTGCAAAACACAGTCCTTTCAAGAATTGCTTGACAAATGTTGTCTAATTATTTTTCTCCTGATCCTCTCTTTCTTTGCTTCTTTTGCTTGTTAGGTGATAAGAGTCCAGTTGTCAGTGGTAGGTTGAGACCTCTCCATCAGCATCTGTGGGGTGAGGACAAAATTCAGGAAGGTTCCTTGGCTTTGCCCCATTGGGTAAGCAAAGCAAATGCCATCCGTGCTCTAATATGAATCGGCATGTCGCAGAAGCTCTCTAGGGGGACTGTGTTTTGTGTGTGTATGCGTTTCCTTGCAAATTCCTCAAGTATGCTGCAGATGAGTGGTGGGGCCCTACTGTTATGGGGGTACTTTAGCCATAAATGACCATTATATTTCTGAGCAGCCCCTTCAATTCCCCTTGCTTTCCTCCTGGTTACAGCACCATAATTCTCGGCCGGGAAGGGAGTGTAAATAGCTCTCCCACCGCTGATGCACTTAGCCGGCTGCAAATTGATGTGGATGGCTCTTCAGCTTCGGAGACTGTGCGTTTCACCTTCACAGCGCGCACGCTTTCATTGGCCTGGGGCTCTGGAGCCTGAGATAAATCCTTAACTAGAGCTCGGCTCTCTGCATTGCAACACAGCAGAACGAGTGGACGGAAATTTCAAACATTTTGGAAATTTACACCTTGTCACTCTCCGAGGGCAATGATTTTAAGAAATTATGCCATCTCCGCCCACATTTGCATACCAACTCTAAAAACCCAGAGCCATTTCTAACTACAGCTAAAGCGCTGAAGGTCAGAGAGGTCAAGACAAGCCAAAGCTTCAAGCATGTTTCCCATTATTATGCTAATGGTATGCATGGTCTTTCTCCACTTACACATCCATTTTCATGGCCCCCAAAAATATACATCAGCGTTTTAAATAATACTAATATTTAAAACAGTGACAAATGACTGAAAATTTCAAGTAAAGATTCACATTTTGCCCTTGGTTTGTGACGTTTGGGAGAAGGGAGTCAAGATATGACCAAAAACGTGGTTTTTACCTTCTGTTAATGCTTTTATATTTGTTTTGTTTTTTTTGCCTGACTTTAATATTCATACCATAGCATTCCTAACAACCTGTTTTTCTACTGTGAGCTTTCTCATGATTTTGATGGACAGCTGAAAATAAATTTTAGGATATATGTTAGCATATTTTCCATGAAACTGTCTTGGGCCTCTGAGAGCGACATTCACTGGTTTTTTGAGAGATTCCCAACCAATCCTGGTTTTCCACTCAACATTCCGAAAACAGTTATTAGTAAAAGAGTTGACCTTCTCTTCTGTGGATGAAAATGTTTCAACTAATTTAACCCCTTCTCACCCTTTTAATTGTGTAACACATTATTTTTTTCTTTTCTTTTCTAAAGTCTACAGATTAATTTAACCAAACAACATTAATTAAGTCCCGTGCTATCATGGGCATTTAGTACATGAAAAGCCTAAGAAATTGAGGAGTTACATAGACAGCAAATGGTAATAGCATGCAAAGTGTGTTACATTCATGATATGAAAAATCATACTAAAATAATGCTCTGGAGCACAGAGTGATTAGTTTGGCCATGTTGGAGCAGAGGTGACCAGAAAGGTTCCCGGAGGAGGGCCAGTGACCGTGGGCGGGGAAGATGAGTGAAATTCCCATGGTGGAGGACAGAGATGGGCTTTGCTGGCAGAAGGAAGAGCATGAGCTAAGTCATGAATGATCCGGGCTGGGACTGGGGAGTGTGGGGGAGCCCGAAGAGCTGCTGCAAGGCTGAGGTTAGTAAGGGGGCTGAGGACCACTTGAGAAAGGCTTTGAATGATCCACTCTAAGTTTAGAAACAAAAATTAAGTATCATCACTGATTTTTTTCCTAACTATCTCTCAAATGTTATAGCCCTCATTATCCGTATTAGTGACATTGTCACTTAAACTGTCACATCCATTAGTATGCCTGACATTTCCCAAAACGAAGAGAAATTTCTATACCTGGACTGTGCTGAGTATATACCACATTCTGCAGATAGTTTAAAAGAATTGACTCTAAAATGTCCATTGTCTCTAGAGCACTGACACAGCCACAGGCCCTTTGCATGGCTCTCTGGGCCGTGTCTTGTGGTGGATACACTGAGCCTCACCTGTCCTCAGGTTTGCTACATTAAGCAAATTTCACACTTCTAGAATTGCTTTTCTGGATTAAAGCATTGCTTCTAGAAAGCCACAGGGAAAATATGTTTCTTAGTGGAAAAGAAGAGCACTGTACCTGACCCAAAGTTAGGATCCCTTAGCACGGAATCTTTGTCGGGTGAATTGGCTATCCATGAATCTGGACCACAAACCTGTTGGGTTACATCCCAGTGGTCCTGCAGGTTGAACCCCAAGCCACTAAAGGGCAGTGAGAGAGCAGGGCCACCACGCTGCAACCTGGTGGCCCTGCAGCATCTCCAGCACTCCTCCTTAAGAAGACTTAATTTTAATCAACTCCATTTCCTTTCAGTGTTTTTTCTGCTCCCAACTTCGCTGTGAGAGTCTCCTGTGCTGGGCAAGGTAAGTGAACCATATCCTGGGGCACAACAATTTAAGGGGCATCAAAAAATCCTCCATAGTGAAAAGAAATTACATTTTAATGCAATATTTTAAAAAATCAAAAATTAAGGCAAAAAATCCATGATGACCAAAACATCAACATTTTAAAATAAACACAGGATCTGCATTTTCGATCTTTCTTTTTGCCTCAGCCTCCAATGTGGCTTGGTACAGCCCTGTTACTGATCTCGTCTTTATTAAAATGTTGATATTTGTTCATCACTGATTTTTGCATTAATCTTGAATTTTTAAAATACTGCATTAAACTCTTACTTATCTTGATTAGAGAGGGATTTTGGTACCCGCTTAAATTTTGTGCCTGAGGATACTACTTGACTTGCCTCATCCTAGTGCTCATGTGATGCTGGGACAAGGTCTTATTCTTCTTTGATACCTAGACCTTGGCACAAGTCCTTACCTGGGATAGGTGCTTATCAAATACTACTTTATCTACTTGCAGATTCAGTTTAGAATGAACTCCAGAATACGGACACGTGAATTTTACTCTAAGCTTCAGACGTGTTATCAACCCTCCTAATTCAATGTCTTCCGCCAATATAATCTCAGTGGTTGAGAAAACTGTTTATTCTCTAACATAAAACTGAAACTCAAGGCCTGATCTTCAGGCTGATCCTGCGTAACTGACACTTATTTGAGTGTCCATCAATTTCCTTGCATTAAGTACCCGGTATGTGCCAGGGGCTTCTCTGGGCATCATCTCTGTTCCCATGGAGCTTATTAAAGTCTGGAAGGGGAGAGGATGAGTGCATTGATGACGCATGAGATCGTGGAAATATGCGCAAGATAAAGAAGTAATCCAGAAAAGTGAGTGATCACAACATAAATAAAATTGTTTCCCCAGCTTGCTTTCTACCCCAATGGCCAAAGATCATAAAATAAAGGTAAGTTTTCTTTCCTCCTTGCCCATCGAAAATTGTTACTTACTTTGGGTGAAAGGATATTTGCAACGCTGCTTTTATGATATACAGCTACTTTCACCTCGAGTCAGAGCATTTTAGAGATCAATTTTCACAGCACCAGTAGAAGACAAGGGATATATATCTATTAGTTGCCCTGAATTTCACTTCTGACAGTGATTGAAATGGCTAAGACCACCTCTGCCCCAACACATTCCCACTCAACATCAGTTACCTGAAAAATAGCTGTAGATTATCACAACAAAGTGTAGCTTCCAGGAATACCAAAGGCTAGTCAATTTGGCATCTGCCTCCTTGGGATGAAGTTTGCACCATATTTTGTTAACATATGCATGAGGCTGTCATAAAGGAAGAAAGGAAAAGCTGTACTGAGAATTATACATATAATAACTCTTTCATCTTTCATCTATGTATATCTTGCTCTTTGATTGAGTCTAGGGACTTTGTTTACAATTTAGTTCAAGAAATGTTTATTAAGCACATACTATGACCTAGCACTGTACCACAGGTGCTAGGGATACAAAGATATATTAGATACAGACTCTGCCCTAAAGGAGTTTGTAGCAATAAGGAGGGAGAGAGCAAGCAAGAGAGCCACATAATCATAGAGACTCAGTACGCATCTGACAATGTGTTTTGTGTAGCCTGGCCATTAACATGGTGGGCTCTGGGGTCAGGCTGCCCATGTGACCTTGGGCAAGTTACTTAAACTCTTTATACCTCAGTTTCCTCTTCTCTAAAATGAGAATACTATTTCCTTAAATGAATTAACGTATGTAAAGCACTTAGAATAGTGTCTAGCACATAATAAACCCTTGATAAATATTAGCAATCATTATCAGCATAATATTGTAATGAGAGGGTAATGTGCAGACTTCTGTGGGAGCACAAAGTAGAGTCATTTTTTCCAAACTGGACGGAGTCCCTGGAGATGACATCTGAGCTGAGTCTTGAAGAATCCATTGGTGTTATCTAGAGGAGGAGGAAGAGGAGGGCACTCAGAGGAAACAGCATGCACAGAGAGGAAGGAGGTGGGGAGGAGGAGGAAGAGGAGGGCACTCAGAGGAAACAGCATGCACAGAGAGGAAGGAGGTGGGGAGGAGGAGGAAGAGGAGGGCACTCAGAGGAAACAGCATGCACAGAGAGGAAGGAGGTGGGGAGGAGGGGACTGCTAGGCTCCACTTCACTTTCTAGAGTCCAAAGGAGTGGAGACCTGCAATGACCAGAACCTCAAGTCTAAGGAGGCAGGGAACAGGAAACAAGACCAAAAACAGAGGCAGAGGCCAGGACACGGAAGACCTGATGGTCACAGAGAACTTAATCCTGCCTTGAAGAGTTGACATAGCCAAATTAAAATTTCAGATTGATCACTCACTCAGTTGGTTCTGTGAAAGGACGAAGACCAAGGATAAAGAGAAACTCTTACAATGATCCAAATGAGAGAAGATGAACAGACATTTGCAGTAGAAATATAGAGCATGTATCAGTTTTAATTCACTTCTCATTCACATAAAAATATTTCTTGAGCACCTACTTTGTGCTACACCCTCTGGATATAGAGGAGAGATTAATATTAACACCATGTTTGCTCTTGTGAAATTTACTATACAGTAGTAGAGAAAGGTATTATCCAAATAATTTGAGAAGAAAGTATTTATTTATGGTTGTAATAGTCTATGAGGAAAGAGTATGGACTGTGGTAAGAGTGAGCAATGCGGGTATCAGAATAGAATTGTGGTTACACGCCAAGACTCTAAACTAGACTCTCTGAGTTTAAATCCTAGTTCTCTTGCTCAATTGCTATGTAATATTGGGCAACTTACTTCTCACTGCTTCAGTTTTCTCCTCTACAAATTAGTATCTACCTCCTAGGATTGTTATGAGGATTAAATGAACTCCTATGTGGAAAGTACTTAGAACAAAGCCCACACACGGTAAGCACAAATTATCATCCAACCTGTTCTGGGAGGAGCTGTCAGCAAAAGCTTTTCTAGGAAGTATCAAGTAGGATAATTCTAGAGGGATAAATCTGAGTCAATCAGAGTAGATCATTCCAGACAGGCAGAAGGGCACAAGTGAAGACCCAGATATCGGAAAAGGGTTACTGTGTTCAAGGAACCAATAGAAGGTCAGAATGGCTGGAGTTTAGTAAAATGATGAAAGTGTTATGAGATGAGAGTAGACAGCTGGGTGGAGGTAGATCACACAGAGCATTGTCAAGGAGTTAGAATTCTTGAGAAATCCTTGATAAGTTTCAAACAAGGGAGTGGCATGCATGGTCTGATTTATGTTTTTAAAGGAGAATCTTAGCTACAACATAAAAAATGGAGAGGGAGGAAGAACAGTTGTTGGAGACTTGCTATTTTATTGATATAATAAGAGTTGATGGTGGCACTGAATGGGGTGGTGGCAGTGGTGGAGCTTGGTGATTCACTGGATGTGAGGGGAGTGATTGGAATCAAGGATGAGTTTAGGTTTTTTTGCTCCTACATCCTGGGTAGATGTTGATGTTCTAATCTGTCCAAAGAAAAATGCTGGAGGATAAGTAGGTTAGGGATTTTATAAATTAGGATTGGGTTTGGCTTTGGAATAACAGAAGATCTCCTATGAATAGTGGTGTAGCAAGAAATAAGTTTTGTTTCTTCCTCACATTCAAAACATTTGCAGGCTGATATGAGCTGGTGTGGCCCTTCACAGTGTAACGGACTCAAATTCGTTCTACTTTGTAACATCGTATGCGTGACTTTTGTTCCCAAGGTCACCTCATGGACTATTTGGTTCCTGATACTCCAACATTACATCCATATTCTGGCCAGTAGGAAGAAGTGAGGGGAGAAAGGATCACTCCTTCCCTTTAAGGACACTTTCTAGAAGTTGTACATCTAACTTCTGCTTCTATCCCTGTGATGGTTAATTTTATGTGTCACCTTGGCTACAGCATGATACCAAGATATTTGGTCAAATACTGGTCTAGATGCTGCTGTGAAAGTATTTTTTGGATGAGATTAACATTAGATTTTAACTAAAGCAGATTATCCTCCATAATGTGGGTGGGCCTCATCCAATCATTTGAAGCTACTTAAGAGGAGAAAGGCTGATGTCCCTCAAGGAAGAGGGAATTCTGCCTACAGATTGCCTTTGGATTGAGGCTGCAACATCAGCTCTTCCTTGGGTCTCCAGCCTGCCAGCCTATCTTCAGATTTTGAACTTGCCAGCCTCCACAATCATGTGAGCCGATTTCTTAAAATCTCTCTCTCTCTCTCTCTATGTGTGTGTGTGTGTGTGTGTGTGTGTGTGTGTGTGTGTACAAATAGTCGACATGAAGACACTGAAGGAAAGGGGCAAAGATAAGATCAGTGAAGGGGAAGACCTCCACCTGGAGATGTCGTTTTCCACAAAAAATAATTGAAGGGTTGAGGATGCTGACATGATGAAGTACACTGAGACAGAGCTGAAGAAGAGGAAAGGGATTGTGGAACATAAGGAACAGAAAGTCAAGCCAAAGAATATAGAAGACTGTCTTTACTAACTTCCAGAAAACATCTGTGTTTCCTCAGCAAAGAAGACTGAGGAGATGCTTTCCAACCAGATGCTGAGCTGCATCCCTGAGATGGACCTAGGCATCCATACTACAATAAAAAATATCATTTCTACAGAGGTAGCCAAGGCCCTGGCAGAGCAGCAGAACAAGAAGAAAGACAGTGAGACATGTCTGTCACACACACACACACACACACACACGCACACACAAATATCCTTTTGGTTCTGTTTCTCTGGAGAACCCTAATATAATCTCATTGAACCCCATGGCTATGGATGGCTGTGAGGATGGCTGGGAAGTGTGGTGTTAATTCTGGTGGTCAAGTAGCCAGCTACTGTTCAAGGGAGTTATTACTATGGAAGAGTAGAAGAAGGTGTGAGATGATGGGGGACAACTGACAGTCTTAGCCACAGTTAACTCTTTAAAAATTAGCTTGAACAGGTTGTGTTGGAAATGCTCATAAGATTTCCACATATGGAGTCAGGTAGTTAGCTCAGAAATATGGACTCGAAGCATGAAGAGAGGACTGGGATGAGGAAATAAATTTGGTGGTCTCCAAGTTATATATAAAATTAAAGTCATGGACTTGAATAAGATTCTCCAGGAAGAGAGCATTGCATGAGATGAAACCTGACTCCGAGCTTGTGCAACTCCAATATCTACATTGTATGGGGGAGGAGAGGTTGGCAAATGATCCTAAGCAGGTTGGCAAATGGCCGTAGATGGAGAAGGAAATTATAATTTGAGGTATGTTTAGAAGGTAAAACAAGTTGAGTTTAGAAATTAATTAAATGTGAGGTTGAAGGAATGGTGAGTTTAAGATGACACCATAGTTTGTGTTGCTGAGGAGACAATGGGGTTATTAATGAATGGTGAACAGAAGAGGAAGAAGAGGTATGGGGAAGAAGATGACGGATTTGAACATGTTGGACCTGTGAGGAGCCTAGTGAAAATGCCCAAGTGGCAGTTGCATGTCGGAGTCTGAAGCTCTGGGGAGGCGTTGTGGCTGGGGATAGAGATTAAGGGGTCATCAGCTTCTATAGGTAAAAATTGAAGTCATAAAACGAGGGTATGTGAGAAGGGAGAAGAGCAATGGATGAAAGACAAAATTCTTACATGTAAAAATCAAAAGAATTCTTAAAGGAAGTCAAGAATGAGTGGTCAGAGGAATGTCTCAGAAGCAAAAGGAGTAGTTAAAAGGCATCATTGAGGTTCCATAACATAAAGATTAAAAAAGCTTCCTTAAAGTTATCAATGAGAAGGACCATAACAGAATTTGTCACAGTGGTCCAGTGTGGTGGTGAGAGTGGAAGCCAAATTGTAGCTGAAGAATAAAATGATGAAGAAGTAGGAGAGGGAGAAATCTCACTGGAGGCTGACTGGGGGCCGGATGGGAGGGGTTGGTTTGTTTTCATCTTTATGGAAGCTACTTCATCATGTTGATAGGCAGAGGCAAAGGAACCAAAATGAATAAATAGAATAAATGAGAGGGCTGTGTGGCTGGCTGGCTGGCAGGGGAGATCAAGTCAACCGAGCTAAGGAGGTCAGAGATTCCAGGCTGTGGTGCTGAGTCATCCATGTGCCTAAAGACATCACCTGGAAGGCAGTAAGACTTTGAGATACATGGAAAGAGCAATCTCTGTACACTCACAGCATTAAAGACAGTGCCATGCACTAAGTAATATTATAGTGGTTGATTTGGCGATGCATTGATTACTGCTTCTGTGTTACTTAAAAGTTCTGCCACTTAATACAGAAGAAATGTTGGCTTCGTTGAAGTTTTGGTGTAATTGTTCATTTGGGGTAAGTTCTCCCACGATCCCTGTACTTAATTCTAATTTATTGCCGTTCCACAACTCCACATCTTTGTCACTGAAATGATTATCTTGGGATGCAGCCAATTCAGTTCTTCCAAGAAAAATCATTTCCAGAAATTCATTAGTAGGTTTAGTTCAAAAGTAAGAATTAAGGTGAATCTCCCATCCAATGGGAGGATAAAGCAGGGGAAGTAGCGGGCTGTTTGGTAGGTGACACCAGGGCCAGGACTCATGGGCCAGATAACTAGACTCATTTCCTTTCCGATCAAATGCACCTTTGGCATTTTCCTATCGGATTTGTCAAGCACATTCAGGACACTTTTTCTGCAAATTGGTACCTTCGTCTCAAATTAGGCAGTTTCAATCAGCTTTCTCTTGCTGTCCACAATGTCTAAGTAATACCAAATTTGGGGAGAGCATTTTAATTATGCCGTAATTATTAAGGCAGCAGGTGGCTTTCAATGAGATCTTCTGGAAACACAACTGTTTCCTGTATGTCCAATCAAAGTCCACACTTTGCTGCATTGACAGAAAACACTGAATGTTTTTCTCAGTTCTGGGAAGATGAATCAATGAAGACTGTGATTATTCTAAAAATTAAAGTTTCTGATTGAACTTATTTTTGTGTTTTACATGATGGGGAAATATTATTTTTTGGAAATGAATAATAACTACACTGGCCCCAAATAAAAAGAAATTTATACAAATTAGTCCAAACCTCATGTGAACAATTAATTCTGAACTACAACTAAGAAGGTTTTTCTTTTTCAATTCTCAGTTATATTGAGAGAAACCTGAAAATCTGTGAAAATGTATGAACTTATTCAGCATGAGAGTTCTAGCAATAAAAACTTTTAACAGTTAAGCTGAGCAAAGAGCTGCTATTACCTTTTTAAACCCAAATAGGTCTGTCAGATTTCTTTTGGTTTTTGCATATAGCTCAGAAAATTCAGTAAATTTTCTCAGAAGTTATCTTCTCTCTATTTTTGAAAAGCTTTTTGATTTAGAAGTAAACAGAAGCCAGGTCTTCCACCAGAGGAAAAAATGCTGGGATTTTAAATTATTCTTTTCTTAAAGTTCACCATTCAAGACCTCTACATATGGATGTGGAATAAACAGATGACCATTTATAGAATGGTCTTGTATAGAAATGCTTCTTATACTGCCTAAATATTAAGAACTTTGGCTTGGTGGATCCCAGGTATTCTCCTTCTTCTATTTCCTACACACCAGTTTGCTTATAGATAGAATAAAAAAATTTACACAGTGAGATAATCTAGAACTTCTAGATCCAAGGTAGTACCATAAATGAGGTGAAACTCTTTAACATAAGGGATCTTACTTTGCCCACTCCTTTATCCCCCACAGCATCCAGCACTGTTGCTCACCTGCTGATTTAACTTGTTACATAAAGAAAATGCCATAAGTAATGGCATGTTGGCCCCACTAACAACTCTTGTTAATTTAGGTTCTAGGATTTAAGGAATCAGTAGCACCTCATTGGACACCTAGCAGTAAGGACTTTGCAGCCCTCAAATCAATTCAAGCAGTGTAGTGCCAAATGAATGACTGAATTGAAGTTAGTCAACTGAGATTGTCTTGTGCACAAATTCCTTGAGTCCAAAGAGTTTGACTGATTACTTTCTCCTGTCTTGTCACAACATCTACAAACCAATTTCTGTCCCGTAAAAGTCAACTAGGAAAGCACTAACAGGCACTGGTGTCAGGAATGAACACTGGGAGCTCTGGAAATTACTTCAGTGAGCCCTGAGTATGGAGTAGGCACTGGAGGTGGGGACGGTGGAGAGGAAGCAAGCCTTAAGCATCGAGGCAACTTGGACTTAATTCTAAGGTCACTGGAAACCCACTGACTATTTGAAACAGGAGAGTGACATGCAAATTTGTATTTGAGAATAAACTTGGGGGAACAAGACTGAAAACAAGGAGATAATGTAGCGGTGTGGGGAGAGATGCAGGGAGCATGAAAAATCATAGAGAAAAATGAAAGTTTTAAGAAATGTAAAACTAAACCAGATTGGTAATGGGAATCTTAGTAGTGGGGATAGAGTGGAATCAAGGATGACTTGAGCAACTGCATGAACGATGATATCTTTATCTGGGAGCACAATTAAAATTTTACAGCCGAAGTAGAATTTCGTCACATTATTGAAAAAGAGGCAAAAACAAAATCTCAGAAGAGTGAGTTCTTGAAGGGTAGGGGACCATACGTGACTTGTGGTACCCTCTGTGGAGATGTGGGTGGTCAATAAAATTCTGATATTCTCTCTACATTCATTGCTTTCCCATTGGATATTGCCAATTTTCCTATCCTATTTTTGTCTCTCTCTATTTCTTTTGTATTTTCCTGAACAAATATTTAGCACACAGTAGAAATTTTACCAGAATAAATTGGTGCATAAATACCTTACATGTTAAGATGAAATTTTCTGTCTGATATTGTGCATTCTAAATATTTTGCATCACACCGTACTTGTTGGACAGTGGTTTGAGACGACTTGCCAGTTCCTTACAAAACAGGCACCATTTCTTCTTCTATAACTCTTATACCCAGGTATTGCAATCAGGATGAGAAAATGACTTAAGACATTTCAGCAATGAGGAAATATAAAGATTTTAAAAGATACGGTTCTTCGTAAGTATAATTTTAACAAAAGCATTACCAATAAACACCAGGTCTCATTTTACTATCATTATTTTAAAAAGAAAAAAAGAATATTAGCTCAATTTATTGGACTGTGATGGTAAAACATAATTCCTAACAATGTGAGTCATATTATTAATATTTTAAATAAAAGTTATAGTCTTTCTTTTAAATATATTATTACTATAAATCTGTTTCATTTTTAACACATCCAGGAATCGATATTACCAGCTGTCCATTCTCCCCGATTTTGTAATGAAAGTAAATTAGAAGAAGAGTTTGCTTGGCATAAATTTGCTTTACTGAAAACTATGGTAATGCACCATTCATAAGACATATTTGAATACCTACCATGATTATGATTGCCATTATCTGACTTACATTTGAAAGGAATAAAAAGAAATAAATTTTTATGTGTCTTTCAAAGCACTTCATTTGTTCATTGTTCTCTCACCTGCTCATTCATTCTTTCATTCATTTGGGAAATAGTTATCGAGTATCTACTCGCTGTGAACATTTCTGGCCACCTAACATCCATTCCCCCGATTTCCTTTTGAGGCATTAACTTCCCTCCACTGTTTGAACCTTGGTTGGGTGGTAAATCAAAGAATTTCTGTCCCATTACAGAAGTCCAAGGACTCCATGGAGGCTCCTTTCTCCATATCTTTCCTTTTACCATCCTGGAATATCCAATGTGCCGATATATAACCTAAACTTGGCTGCTTAGACACTCTCCCCTGGAATGATAATCTTTGAAGAGAGTAACATGCTGACAGAAAATTGGGTAGCACCGGTCCCTTCATTCCACTGTTGGGCCGGAAGGAAAGAGGCGACAGACCTTGAGTATTTCCTGTGTCTGAAATCATCTAAGTGCCTCTTGATTCCTACCTATTGCAAACCTGCCCTCTCTGCCTTCTCTTTTATCCTCTCTGTGAGTACTTATTCTTCCAGTAGCTTCCCGTTTTTCCTTCATTTAGCCGGAATTCATTTCTGATACTCACAGTCAAAGAATCCAAGCTAATAAAGACATCAACCCTGAATGTGGGGAGAGTGCAGTCTAGTAAGTACACCCTAGATCTTTAGATCAGAATGCTTTGAAGGGCAGTGAATATCATGTCCCCTCCAGCATTATAGTTTTCAAGCCACCAGTATTCCAGACTTGTCAAACGCCAGGAGCACACACAGTCCCCAGGTACTCACGACAGAGTAGGAACCCAGCAGTATATTTCTGGGTTGTTCCGTTACTTCAGGGGAGTGGACATGTAACAGGTAAAACATGAAGCAAGGATGGTTTTTCTCACATAACAATATTAAAATAACTTTAGATATCCTCTAGCTCTAAGAAATTGATGGCAGATGTAATCTGCTACCACAAAGACCAAATCTAACCACTCAACAAGTTAATGTGCAGATCGATTTAATTTTCTTACCAAAAAAGCCCACTCTACATTATTTTTGGCATTTGATTACATTAAAAAAGATTTAAATCAAAGGAACCAAAGTATCCAATATAAGTTAATAAGAAATAAATCTATTACAGTATATAGTTTCGCTGCTTTGAGGAGACAAGAAAGAGTAAGTCAAACTTTTTTCTAAATGGATATTACTGGGCCATTTCTTATGCAGCCTCTGCACTAGAGTTCAAAGAGATTTTTGCACAAATGCCAATAATGGTTTTAAACAATATAAATACTTGCTTGAAGATGGATACTAATGCCCTCTTTGGAACTATTGTGGTCGCTCAGGTCAATAATATTCATTTAAAAAACTTTCTGAAAGTGTTTTCATACAATAGCCCCTGAAGATAATGAAAGGGCCATTATGGTCTCCTCAGTCAATAATCTATGTTTTTAATACATACACCAAAATTCACTTCCTTTTCTATGTCAATGTCTGTTTAAACTATTTCAATTAATGATTGTTAAGAGGAAGAGTTGTAATCGGTTTGAACTCCATCTTTAACTGTTATTCATCATATAGATCTCACAAGAGGCCCCTTCTCTTGATATCTTAAGTTAGATCATCACCCATAGGTTAGGTCAATGGAAGATGGAAAAAAATCACGTGTTAGAGTGTAGCAAGAATAAATATTTCTGAAGAAAAGAAAGGGCCTTCTATAAGAACAACTTGGAAAAATTGGGCAAAAACAAGTTTTGTGCTCAATTGGCCAGGTTGTTGCAGATCATTTCAAATTTTCTGGATTTTTTTTTAACTTAGTTTTATAAAATGGTTATATCAGAAATGTTAAACCTGGCCAAACAACACAAGCGTGACCAACGGGCTCAAAATAGCCTGGTTTAGCTATAATTTTACGTTTATCTGATTTGTGAGCATAAGAAACACATTAATGTTTAAAATACAGATATTTTAAATATAGTTTATATATTTAGTATCTAACAATTGAGACTAAGATTGCTTATACTTGTATAGAAACTCTGCTTAGGTTTTAAGGACAAAATTGTTAACTTTATTCTGGAGGGAAGCGCTGGTGATTTGAAATAGGGTTACATTTATTTTTTAAACATCTTGTTTGTATGTGTGTATGCATGATTTAAAGTGTTGGTATTCTGTAATTTAACTGTATGATTTTATGCCTGCTGCACTTTGGATGCTCGTGAAAATGAGATGCCTGTTCTCCTTGCTTCTCTGCTGAAAAATATTTCAATAAATATTTTCTTCCCCTTCCTCTCTATTGTGGTTTTCTAAAAAAACCGTTTAGCTTAATTATTTAACCTTGGTTTATTTCACTGGGTGGAAAGACGCTAGCATTTCTGCCTAGCCCTGTTAGTTGAAGCTGACAAGGTTCACAATTTCAATTAAGCTGGATTTTCTAATCTGCTGGTCTTCCCCTGCTGGCTGCAGTGAAATCCTGAAAACAGTGCATCCCGTGTTTTCACGCAGGAGTGTGTAGTGAGTACTCAATTTTCATTTTGGGGCACTGTTTAAATGTAATAATTCATTTAATCTTCACAGCAAGTCTGTAAAGTAGGTATCGTAGTAAGCGTCATTTTACCTAAGGGAAACAGGCACAGAGAGATTAAGGAACTTCCCAGAGGTCACAGAGCTCATAATGGAGGAAGTGGAATTTGAATCAACACAGCCTAGCTCTGAGGCTCTTGCTCTTAACCATTATGCTCGAACCTTCTAAACAAATATGATCTGGAATTGTAGGTCCTCTCTCGCTAGAAAATCATTATAATAGTGAACACTTATAAAGTACTTTCTCTTTGCCAGACATTGTTCTAAAGCTTCTAATTATGTTAAGTCATTTAATCCTCAAAACAATACTTCCAGATGGGTTCTATTATTACTGCCATTGTACCAGGGAGGTAATCTCGACCTGCTTCCAGAGTTCTTGCTCTGAATCACTTTGCTGTTTGGCCTGCTACTAAGTAGGTAGCAGGTGGAGATGCGGGATCTTTCTAACCATGCCATGAGAGGGATCAGCTGTCCCCTTGGTGACAAAGGACACCCTGGAGTGCTGTCTATCAGCAGCCAGAGAGACCTGTAAGAGGATGGATTATATTGCATTGAAAAAAATTTGCTTCGATATTGTAAATATTTACATAATCTCACATAAATAACAGGAATTTATGATAAAGATGGATTAAAAATGTAACTTTGTAGACCAGCCTGTTGAGTAGATATATAAAGAGTAAGTTTATATACAAATTAAACCAAAGGGGATCCGCTGACTCTAATATCTAATATCTCTGAATCTGGGCAAAGTCTTTTGAAATAATTCTCTGAAAAATCAAATGATTTTTAAAATATTTGACATTTTGTATATCTCAAGACACTTATAGACCAAGCTTACAAGTGTTGTGATACCATATTAATCAAAGTCATGAGTTACAGGCACGATGACCCTTTGGTTTTCCACAGAATTAAATGAGAGCTGTGTTATCCACAATTTTAGAATGTAAAACAGAAATATTTTATTAGTTATTTGTGTTTCCAATTTCATGTTCTGTACACAATTTCAAAACAAGTCACCAGAGATACCCATAATACAGTATTTTCTTCTAATAGTAGATTCATATGCTTTTCAAAAAAGTTTAATATTCAAAAGAAAACACTACTGTCATGTTAAAGTTTGGTTCATTATGTTTGAATTGATATTCATAGAGTACATGGCGGTCATGGAATGTCACTAAATGACATCAGTGGGGTCAGCATCAGGGAGAAAAACTGGATATTACCAGGAGATTAATGGAACCTCATTTGCCACTGTTAGTCTGTAATTGGTTTTCACACACCTGAGAATGAGAAGTTCTAGTTCCAATGATTTAAGACTTACTATTCATAACCCACTAGGTTAAATCTTTTAGCAAGAGATGGTTCTTACCTACTATCAGGCCAAGTGTACCCATGAAATAGAAAAACTGCTTTCTGTGAACCCAAACCTTGGTATAAATCTATTTATAGGTTTCCTCATGAAGTGGGAAGAAAAGTCACATCTCTCCCTCACGATCTGTGACTGGGACTGGGACTGGGGAGCACACAGGAACTGAGCTATAGCCCCACATATTTGCCTTGAGTTTATCCTAGACCGCAATGGGCTTGGGGTGATCCTAGACCCCCAAGCACCCTTGAAGGGTGGAGAGGGCTAAGTTTCCTCTAACTGCAAAAAGGAAGATTCAGTTCCATCTGTGTAAATTCAAATCCAGATTTTCAGTGGTGAAATTTCTTCTGAGGGTGATTGTTATTATTAGTTTCTTAGACTTCCAATATTTAGTTTCTAAAGAGTCCAGATTCCAAATCAAGAAGTTAGGAAAATCTGAGTTACAGATGCATACAAGTGCGTGTATGGAATCCAACGAGATACACACATTACATTCCCTTTAAATACTTAAATCTGGAGATGCATTACTGTGCAGTTTATAGACAAGTTATTAAAAGACTTCTAACAACTCTCTAAGATCTTTGGGGAATTTCAGTCCCTCTGGTACAAGAAAGTCATAATTCCAGACCCTAAATCTCAGGTTTGTGGTCACTTGTTCTTGGTCTATCTATCAGATGACAGGTAGTCTTGGTACACATTTGAAGAATGAATGCAAATATATTTGGACTTGACACCCATTAGGCTTCTCATAGAAAAATGAAGATGCACAGAGATTAAAGCAATTCATGGAAAAAAGTAACATTTTCACATGTATTTAAATAGAAAGACTTATCAATATTTTCTCTTTGAATAGCGTGTAAATTGACTTTTCCCATCATTTTCAGATTATTTCTAGATCTTTACAAAGTCATTTAAAAAAATCAGTTTGACACCAATTGCAAAAAAACGTTGTAAAGACCTGTCTTCTTTCATCTCATCGCCTAGAATTTATGAAGCGATCTCCCTCTTTCCGTAAGTGACTGATCTCAGAAATTCACGGACCTTTCCTTAAACTATGTGAAAATAAAAACCAGGCACAGTATTTCTGTCATGACAGACATCTTTCTTTCTACTTCTTTCACTATATTTGATCATGGACAATGAGATATATAGATGTATAGAGACACGTACATTGGCTTTTCCATGGATAAAATTCTCAGTAATATTTTGTCCATCATTCATCCTGACTATTTTTATTTTCTTCTAGTTGATTTTTCTCATCTCATTTCTTTCCCTCATGTCCATTCTGAAGATTTCTACCCAGACTACCAATTTTTTCTTTCTTCTTCATCTTTTTTTTTTTTTTGATCAGTTCTGACAAACGGCTGTGACTTTCCATAGAGCTGTCCTTTTTTGAGGGAGTATTTCTTCAAAAACTGAGGACAGCACATTTATATTTTGGTTACGAAGGGACAATTTTTCTTCCGTAGAATTGCCTCCTCTACCAAGAGAAGAAGAACAGCTCCTCCCTTCCCACTCAAATTTTAATACAGAAAAACGTTAACATAGATCTATTGGTAGACAGTTGAATCCACAGTAAGCCACACATTTACCAAAAGAATTCGCGGGATTTACCGAGTCAGTAATTCCTATTTTACTCAATATTCTGAAAAGTAAGGACTGGAAGCAGAGCATTGAACTTTGTTTTATAATAATGATTTTGAGGTTGTTTATGAAGATCATGTTTGAACTACACATTCTTTCATGCTCATAAATCAGGGGGGAATAGTAGCTACCGCCAACTCATCAACTTTTTAAATTCTGTGAAGCAAATCTCTCTGGAAAAATGAATATTAATAATGAGACAATATCCAATTAGGGGCCATAGGCCAGAGCTAATCCCTCAAATCAAAAATCCACAAAGCACATGTAATAGTAGAAACTTAAGTTAACAAACCCTATTAACATAAAATTAATGATAATAGTATAGTGTGAGGGATTTCAGCTCCCTTCAACTAAGAACCTATTGACATAATTTTTTTCCCTCAGGAATTCATTTTCAGCATAAGACTTTAATGCTGCCCTTAAAACAAACATATAATCTTCTTTTTACCTCAGTTTAAGAACCTGTATTTTGATCAGTTCTTGAATAGGAGTACTTCTTCCTCTGAAATGGAGAACACATTTAAGTCTATATTTTCTTTTATTTGAACAGAGAAATTGCTGTGTTTCCAACAAACTAAATGAGGAATTGCTCCATTCCCGACTGACGTAGAGGTACCAAACAGATTCTCACAATAATTTAGAGTTTTGTTAGTATATCAACTTGCTAAAGACTTTTATATCCAGTATCACAGCAGTCTTTACACGGGACTCCATTCTACAGAGAAGGCAATGGTGGCTGTGATTAGTTAAATGAGTCACACAAGGTCACCGGTGATATTAGCTGAAGGAATTTTGGGCGGCAGAATGACTCTTGAGTTGACATGGTCTCTCCCCTGCTCACCGCCTCCATAAATTCACCTTCTAACAGTTTCCCAGGGACCTGAAGAGATTCTCTCCACCTTTGTTCCCTCATACTGACCCTTGGCTTGGCCAAATGGATGGAAAATAAAAGAGGAAGGAGCAGTAATGGAAATAAAGTCAGTTTCCTTCAATCCATGCCCATGTTCCCATCGGATCTAGTCTAGAGATTTTCTTGACTCTTTTACACTAAAATAATTTCATATCATTCTCCTTCATCTTGCTGGAAACTATGCAGAATATCAGGGACAGATCTGAAAAATACTTACACGTCTTTCTTATAGATGCAAAACTGGAAACTAATCCTCCATATTTCAGTTTTCACATATAAATTAAATCGACCAAATGCGACTGGGTGGAAGGTATTCATTCAGCATCAGAACAATAAAAGGAAAAGAGCTCCAAATATATTAAGGCCTGAATTATACAGTGCACACAAGTAGACACAGGCAAGAATAATCTACAAACTGTTCTCTTTATGTATAATTCAGTACACAGATGCTTTTTATCTCACTAAATCAGAATTCAATAAGAAGTGCTAAGGCTTTGTTATTAACCAAATACCCCCCAATAAAATGCTGATGCTACTTTTCAGTTCCCCAATTTAGAAATTATCTTCATGGCTACATTTTGAGTGTGCTTGATTTTTTTTTCTTAAAAGTTTCTTGAAAACAAATGTCTATGGGATGCAAATGTCATACTTTTAATCTGGTCCTTTCTTTATGAAATGAGAATATCTGTTCATTTTGGTTGTCAAAAGTCCTCAGCTCTTCCAAACTACAGACAAAGAGAGGGAAAATATAATTTTTTTTTATCCTTTCCATCCACATTCCCAAGAAGTTTCATAAAATGTTTATTTTAGTCAATACAAAAATTTAAACTCAGTAGTTAAAAAAATGCTGATTTGAAACAACAAAGAAACGCCAGTTTTAGCCCATCGAATTGGCAAAACTTAAGAAGAAAGATAATGTTTGTGTCAGCTAGGGTGTGGAGAAATGGGCATAATTACACACAGCTGGCAGGACTTTAGAATTGGTAAAGCATGTCTGTAGAGCAATTTAGCAACATCTGTCAAAATACATTACAGCGCACCTCGCTTTCGACCCAGAAACTCCACTTCCAGAAATTCCTGAGGAAAGTATCAAAGGTGTGTATAAAGGTATTTGTCCAGAGATTTTTCTTGTGCAGTTATTTATAGTAAAAATACTTACAAAAATATCCAATAATAGTGGATTAGTTAGACAAATTGTGGTACATCTATTTTAAGCAAAAATTCATGTTGTATATGCAAGAGAGTTGGACATGAGGAAATATTTACTATTCTTACATAGTATTTTTCAGTGAAAAAAAGGAGTTTGTAGAACAGGACACACAGTGTGATGCTGTACAACTCTGAGGAGATCTATTTCTGGAAAAAAAATACACCAAAATGTTATCAGTGGTTTTATCTGGGTAGTAGATTTCAGATGAGTTCTTTCTTTCTTTTTTATTTCTCTTTCTTCGTTCGCTCTTTGTTTCCTGCCCACTTCCCTCCCTTCCTTTTGTTCTTTCTTCTTAATCTTCTTTGTTGTAAGGAAATTTGGAATGAGCAGACAAGATTACTGCATATCTCTAATGGAAACTATGCATTGTTTAACTTTCCTGGATTATCTGATTTTAGTCTTTCATTGCCTTTGAGTTACTTTACAGCTCTGTAAATTGTGGATAACTGAAAACAATGCAATTTTTTTTGTCTTTAGATGTACAAATTAATTCTGTCCAGTGAAAGTTTAATGATCAGCCCTTCTTTCTGTTGGCAAAACCAGTTTGGAGTCCATTTGTAAATTCATTTCAACATTACTTTACTTCATATAAATTTGTGTTCTTTGAGTTCTTCTTTGAACTGGTTGTAACATCTCGTTCGTTTCTTTCATTTAATTAATTAATAGGTTAAATAAAATACCAGACAAGTCTTCATTTTATATCTGTATGAGATTCATGATTTTAGCTTTCTGGAAAATTACCTTTTAGTACGGGTCTCCTACTTTTATAAAATGTATTACTTTTTTATTAGAAAAGCAAAATAATAGCAAAGGTGATTCAAAAGAGTAGATTGTGTTACAGTCCAGTATCACAATGTCAACATAGCATTTTTCAAAAACATCTCACATCCAATTTTCTTAACATCTCTACAAATAAATTTAATAAACACTTATTGAATGCATAGTGTTTTTAGGTCAATAGGCTAAATTGGAGAGTGTAAAGATAATAAGACCAGGGCAATAATGTTAAACATCTTGTAATATCTACTACTTTTATACTAAATATCAAAATATCTACTATTTCACTATTAAATATCTTAAAATATCAACTATTTCAATATCTACTTACTCAGAACGGCTTTGGCCATTTTGGGCTTAATCCCTGTGCGACAGAAACAATGTGATGCTAAGAAGCACAGGGGTTGCTAAGACTCAGCAGTTGTTGATTTACAGAATAGGCACCGGCAGGTTCTCAGAGTCCTACATATTCACAAAGTGCTATTTGCCTTCAGAATCCGTCCATTAACATATAGTCTATTATAGAGCCAAGAGTTAGATATGGAAGTAATAAAAAAGAATAAAACACACGACTTTGGGCAGGGGAGGCAATTCAGTGACTATGCATAAAATATAATACACACTAGGTTGGAGAAAATACTGGCTCTGGCCTTCCCAGAATGTCTTTCAATAATAAATGAGCTTTTGTGCATACAAAGCATATCTTTTCTTTTTCTTGGCCAAAGTCCATAATATAGAATGAGAATATGGAGGGAAATGTTTTTGTTGGGTGTTTGGGGGACCTGCTCCTTCCCCGTTCTCTTGGTTTTCATGAGAAGTTTGCCCCAAATTCTTCTTGCTTCCTGCTCCTCCCTAAATCTTTCCCTTGGAGAGAGGGCAGGGGGCGGGTGTGGATTGGCCGGGAGCACTAAGCGCATGGCTTTTCCTGCACAGGAAAGAAACTTCAGAAAGGGGAGGAAGAGCTCTTTTCCCTCATTGGGATGACTGGCTGGCCTCCACAGCAGCAGCTCTTGGGGAGCTCTTTAGTCTGGAAACTCTGCCTCATACGGAAAGCGCTGCTTCTCTTCCTTGGTAATAGCTGGTTGGGTGCAGATTGTGGCCATCTGACTTTCAGGCACCATGCAGCCCATTTTAGAAGGGCAAAAACAAGAATCCAGCACAGGCATCACTGGATACCCATAATCAATAGAATACGTCATTCCAGAGCTCCCACGGCCTCCCGGGGAGGGAATCAATATTAAGCAAAGGCGAAGTCTTAATATTTGTACACTATTAGATTAGTTAATATCAGTGGCTTCACTCTTTCTAAAGCCCCTAAATCAACGATCTCTGATTTACCTCGTAAGATCTAGAAATAAATATTTGACGCTCCTGTATTCGTAACACTGTATTTCGTTTGCCAGATGGATGCAGTTCCTAATCCAGCTGGTTTGAAGTATAAACTCTATGAAGAAGCTGCCCCTCTATTTGAATAGTCTTTGGTTTTGATAGTGTTTCATATTGTAGATCTTAACTCTTGTTAACTTCAGATAGAAACAAATCTCTTTCAATTTCCCCAGCTCCAGCAGCAAGCATTTTACAGAGGTCTCCGAAATAAATATAAAGTGTCTTCCACAGCAGGTAGAAAGCCATCATCAAGATTTCCAGAAACTCCTCTGAATGCTCTTTGAAAGTCTTGAAGTTCTCTGCCATGAGACGTGAACGTGAGTTGTTAACCTTCAACTGAAATTTTTGGTCGGCATCTTCTACTTCATCTTTCTCCTTTGTTGACCAATCGAACTCTCTCCTCAGCATTTCCTATCAAATTTGAATTGTGGCATTTTGGTTACTTCTTTTCATTGTTTCTCTGTGTTTTTGTGTGTGTGTGTGTGAGAAAGATTGGCTTTGAGCTAACGTCCGCCGCCAATCTTCCTCCTTTTTAGCTTGAGGAAGATTGGCCCTGAGCTAACATCTGTGCCAACCTTCCTTTATTTTGTATGTGGGACACAACCACAGCATGGCTGACGACTGGTAGGTCCACACCTGGGATCCAAACCCGAGAACCTGGGTCGCCGAAGCAGAGTGTGCCAAACCCAGCCACTATGCGGGGGGGCTGGCCCTCTCTGCATGTGTTTTAAAAGATTGTTCTAGAATTTTCACACTCATATCTCATTTCATAACTATAACTTTTAATTGATTTTTCAATGTTTACAGTTTTCCCTATGAAAAAAGTCGTGTTTTAAACTATGGAAAATCTGAAAAATACTGACAAGAGAGGGGAGGAAGACAGAAATCTCCTGTATTACTTAATTGCTATTAACGTTTTTATGTACATTCCTATGAGCTTTCCCCTAAACTTATAATATTTAAAAAATAATTTCTCTAATGGTTCTGTGTATAGATTTGTGTTACAAAAGTGAACTAAAAGGATCAAATTTGCTACTTCTTAACTTCCCCCACCCCAGCTCTGTGATTATTCCATCCTCTCCTGCATTTATTCCTCTATCCACAATTCCATATCCATATATCCATACCATTTATTCCTCTATTCCATCAAAGATCCATGAGAGAAAAGGGACACTGAAAAAAAATAGCAAATAACTTTTAAAGTTTATGCGTGGCTGGAGGTTTTTGTTATGTTTGCTTGTTAGTTTGGTTTTTTTCTGGCCCAGGGTAGGTGGTATTGCTGGTCAACTATTCCTTTAAATGTGCCAAGAAGGTGAAACTAGAGCAGAATAATTTCTGAAATTTCAAGTGATCTGAATTTTTTATTAAAAAATAATTCTTTTTTCTTATTTTAAAAAGAAAATACATGCACATTACTGAAAAATCAAAAACACACAAAAATATATATTTTTAAAGCAGTAAAACAAACAAGCAAACACCAGACTGGATATCATCTATCACCCATCTACTCAGAAACACTCGACTTCACTCTTTCAAATATACTTACTTGCTCCATCCATCCATATTTATTAAAATGTGTGCTTTATGCCAGACTGTTCTTCTAGGCATGGCAGTAGATAAGAGAAAAATTCCCTGCTCACAAGTTGCTTACATTCCAGTCGAGAGAAACAGACTTTAAACAGAAAACAAACTATAAGCAAAATAATTTGACCTTGTAATTAGATTGTTATGAAGATAATAAGTAGGGTATATATAACAAGAGGATCTAGCTCTATTTATCTATTTATCTATCTAATGTAGGACATATGTTTTCTGATCTGTAACTTCTTTGAAATTCTTCTTCTCCCATTAAGGGAAGTGGAACTATATTCCCTTCTAAGGGGAGAAGTAGGGCCAATTTCAGAAATATCTTAAAATCATGGAAACATGATTGGTTGATATCAATCAAAATCAGTTTTTGTGTTAGTTCCTTGTCTGCTCAGAAGTGACACATGTCCCATAGAAGGATTTGAAGGGTCTGCGTACCTCCTGAAATAGTTTGCAAACTTTTATATTTGTAGTATCTAGGGGGACTGTCTAAAGATTTCACTAAAGTCTCAAAGAAATCTGTAAATTCACACTAAGAACTCCTGAATTTAGAGTCTAATGCCCACTTTTACTCCAACATTCTATGACATCTTTGCCGCAGGAACACCCTGACAATAGCAGGATGCATCAATATTTATGCTAACATCACATCTGGTACATGTGGATCAGTTCAGGGTTGGAGCAGTAAGTCAGTGTTTCAAGTAGATTGTGTTTCCAGTTTTCTTTTGAAAATCTGCATCTCTTCTCTGTTTTGGGGTCCTCTAGTCTCTGCAGATTTTCATTTCTGCTCTTCCAGAGTGGTTTCACTTGTACAGTTGCTGTGTGAATACAAAAATCACGTACACACATACTCGTCTAAGTTCCAATGAATTCAAAAAGAAGAACTAAAAATGGCTGCGCAATCACATGCTATGGTCTGGAATATAATAATTTTAATTACTGATCACAAAACAAATAAAGTATGTGTATGTTGAAAGCTGTGAAAATGAGAAGCAGCTGCCTTTAATCCTTACTAGAACAGTCAGAGGATGTGTACACAAACAAATAAACAATAAACAAACAAGGATGAAAGTAGCCTCGTCTTCAGAGTCATGCAGCAGATTCTTTTTGATTCCTTTATGTACACATTTTTTATTCTGAAAAATAAATGAAACCATCTCCTTGTAACTCATTCTTCCCAATGGAAAATCTAATCAATGGTAACTGTATTTATTTATGCAGAATTTTATACCTCATTGACATTCTCACAATGAGATCTCCAACATCCAGAAGGAAAACTTTCCAATACATGTCAAGGAATTTAAAGTACCTTCCTACTGGCATGTATTATACACTGAAACCAACTCTGTGTCCAAGGAAAATGTTAGCGTTCCTTCACGGTGTGTCATGCATGCCCACTCATTTGTTTCTCTAATACTGACTGTTGGCATCAATTTCCCTTTTCTTAAATTAAAAAGAAGAGAGTTCCAGATTTAAGATTTAGAGAAGAAAATTCGTAGATGCATGGATTTAGTGATGAAGAAGAAAAAACCATAAGATCTCAAGCTGGAAACCTGCCCATTAATTATATGCTCTATCCCATTATGTTAGTAACTATTATTCCTTGCATGGGCAGGTACAACTCACCCTGTAATCTATGTGCATATCAAATTTCTATATGTTGATCCATATTTAAGACCCACTTTAAATGCTCTCTTCCTCAAACTCTATGAGGGTAGGTATCAGGTCTACCCTGTTCACTGTTAAGTTCCAGTGTTAGCATAGTGCCTGGCATTTACAGCGACCTCAAGAGTAATTATTTGAATGAATAAATAAGTGAATGGATGAATAAATGAGTTAATTAGTGAAGACACTAGGAGATATTTGCCAGTTAAGACTTCCAATGACCTCTTTAATTTCTATGTTGTATAAATGTATATTTTCATGATATCAAGTTCTCAAAACTCACTTATACACTCTAATGATTCTTTTATTAGAGAGTCCCTTTTTCTCTTCTCAGTTTTTTCAATAGATGCCGTCAACTAAAGCTTTTGTGCAATATCTCCGTAAGAATTCATTTTTTATTTAGGTGTGGAATGACCGGGAAATGTTACATGCTTCTAACTGCTGAACATGCCTGACATCATAGGATGGTGTTGGTAAGCAGTGTAAAGTCTGTACAGTTATTCTGGAAGTTCATGCTATAGCATGATTTAAGGGTGGCTGAGGAAGCCAGAACCAGGAAGGGGCACGGGTCTGGGGAAATTTACCTGGTTCTGGAGCTGGCCATCAGAAGTCAATGAATTTGTCCAAAGGCACTTAGGGAGCTCAGACTTGATTTGGACAGGATCAGAAACCAGTGATATAAACTGGTGGTTGGAGCAGGAATGTAGGCAGCTCAAGGTGCTCAAAATTAAGCAGGTGATGGTTATGTGATTTCAGGGCTAGGGCCTAGGTAGGATGCTACAAGATGAAGGCTTGACCTCATAACAAGACATCAATCATGGAGGCTATATTTCAACCTGGATCAGATGACATAGTCTAGGGGCAGGCCACAATTTAGAGAAGAGGGCAAATAGGCATCAAGGGGAATTTCCAAGGGGAAATTCAAGATCTGCCCTACACCAGCTCTATATACTGAGCCTAATTCCAGACGACAAGGCTAATTTCATGTGGAATGGCTGAGCGTCTCAATCGGCCTCCTGCTCAATTCTAGAATGGCTCAGGGACCAGGAAGGGCTCACCTGCAGATGAAGGGCACCAAGCACTACAGCTGAGGTTTGAGAAAGGCAAGGACTGACAAAGTCAATCCATCAAGGAGTTCGCACCAGGGCTAGGTTCTGAGAATTCTCATCCGTTTGTGAAGAAGCTCTAAATATGTGTAAACATGTCAATTTGCAGCCCAAAGCTATCCCTCTCATAAAACTATATTTCTCTTCAGGCTCCTCTCCAGTTGAGTGTTCAGGTAGGAGATTGTCAAAGAAAAAACCAATCTGGACTTAGTAAGGAGAGATTTTTATTCACAAGGATTATTGCAAGAGGAGAAAAGAGACCACTGCAACAGAGAGAGGAGACTATTCCAATCGGGTGACTGCTGTGTCCTAATGTGACGTGAAAGCATCTCATGAGTTAGGCAAAGGGTTTTCTTTTATAGAGGGGAGTAGACAAAGCTAGAAAGAGCTGAGTATGAGGAAGTGGGATGGATGAAAGTGTGGCAGAACCAATGGTAGATCAGAGAATGTTTTACCCCAAGGCCAGCCTGTTCTCAGGAGGAGTTGTCTGCTGGATGAAACTGAAGTTGGGCTGAGGTTCAGGCATCGGGGGGAAGGAGAGACCTGTACCCGAGTTTGGTCAATAAGTATTTTGCTTAGAATGATTAGCAGTTCAGCTAATTATTTATGAGGTAAGAAAGGGAATTTTGAGTGTCTGTGACCAGCCCCATCATAGGTAGATGGGGTGGGGGAGGCATCTGTGAGTTTTGTCTGAGTCATATGGAGAAAGGTGCTTCTTTGCAGTAAGCTGTTTTCCAGAACATAAAAGGGTGGAGGAGGGATTCCTTTAATCTTCACTGATCACAGGGCTCAGGTAAGATGCAACGCTGTCAAACTCAACTCTGGGGCAGGCTTGTTTCTGGTAGCATCTCATTCCACCCCAAAAGGGGCATGGACGCTGCTACAAGTCCCAGCCTCTGCTTCAGGCAGCTCCTTTCATCTCAGGTCCATGTGGTTCTAGGTGCCCAACGAAAAGAGGAGAAGGGATGATATCATTGAAGCGAGTGTTGGAAGTTCTTGCTTATTCACCCACTCTCTGGGCACCAACATGGCCCAATCTGTAGCCATCTAGACCACGGCAAATAATCTGCCCAACTTACATGAATTTATGAAATTCCCTCTCTGCTACATGCATTGTCCAATAGTGAAATCCACTTATTGGGCTAAATATATTGAGGGAATTCAGAATTTTGATACGATGAATACTAAATTTCTGGCCAGCTGATAGAATTTTTTCTCTTTTCTTCATCTTAGTGCAGAGACTTGTCTTGGCCAAGGTGATAAAAATTATACCTATAGTGATCTAATGATAGATAAGAGAAAAGATGTGATATTTGTGTGCAAACAAAACCATCAAGAAGTGTAGTAGTATTTTTTTTGTGTGAATACATTTAAAAAATAAAGATCCATATGTTGCCAGGCCACTGGCCTGGGAGGCAAGAGAGGCCAGCTCAAATACAAATATACTGTTTGATTAAGAAAACCCTTTTTTATTCATATAAAGTATTTATTAGGTATTGGATTTTATAAACTGTTTGGTCCTGGAGTCTTTATTTTAAAAAGGTTATTCTGAATGCATTACCATGTATCCTGTGGAATATTTCACATAAAAGGCAGCAGAAAATGCATAAATGTAAACAGGCTAATTGTATGCAGATATAAATTATGGATGTTGGTCTTATGAAAAAGCATTGCTGATTTGCAGAGGTCTTACTCAGCAGTGTTGCATCTTGTCTAAGGGGATATTTTAGTATGGCTGTGATGTGCAGAATTTAAAACAAAACTTTAAATTCTGGAGAATAAAATAGCCCAATTTTGCTAAGACCACACTGTTGGGAGAATGAGATTTTAAGTTTATTTTATTGCCATTGACGTTGACACTCGTTAGCTCTGTTATCCCTCGTGTGTTCTTGTCTCCAGATGCTGTGCAAATGCAAAGGACTGGTAAGGACAGTTTATGGTTATGTGACGCTTCGTGGTAGTCACTGCAGCTGACACTATCTCCAGTAGCCTGCGTGGTTTTCTTTGCTCAAGTGGGCATGTCGAACTCACAAGTAAGATAGGATAGGGAGACATATGGAGTCTCGGGTGACATAGGTTACTAAGACTTCTTTTTTCCCCATTCACAAGACAAATTCAAATAGGAAATGTATCATAAGTGCCATAAGACTAAAGACAGTCAAGTTGAATGGTGCCAATGGAAAGAACTATATGATTACAACTTATGGTGGATAATTCAACATCCCACCACCAATTTTTATCTAAGTTATACCAACAACCTGTCCCATCCTATCCCAAAGGACTGAGGAAATATGGAAAATGAAAAACTTCATAAGTGTAAAATAATTGACCTAATATTTTATGATACATGGCACAAAGTATTAGAGAGATTTATGTGGACAGCATAACCCCTTAGCTGACATGTGATGTAAATGCTTCATAGTAAATAACTGACTAGCACAGACTTACTTTCCAGGCATCATCTACTTGTTAGTCCAGTCAAAAAGCATAGACCTGAAATAGGAACAAAGGCATTTTTTTCCTAATTCTAAATCAAGAGTAGTAAACTTAATATTTAAATACAGCAGGAGTTTCCAGGATATACAATAATAAAATATATTCTAAAATCATTTTTAATGCAGACTAAAGAAGGTAGCCTAGGTGTTAACTCTCTGAAAGGAATGAGACATATTGTATAGCAGAGTTTTTCTACATGATAGAATGAAAAAACACAAGGTTGACACTTGTGCAGAGGGTCTGCTCTTTCCCTTGGATTGTAATGCTTGTAACCAAGGCACTCACTAAGAGGATGCTTCGTCGTATGGGTCAGACTATAGACCAATTATCAGGAAGAAGTTTAGACTCAGTCTTACAATTCTTTTTAAACTTGCACTCTCTCCATGTTGCTGCTCTTTATCCAGCCCAGTGGAAAGCCTCCTCATAGCATATTTCTCTTCTCAGCAACTTCGAAACTTCTTAGCCAGGACATGATACTCCGGGCATGCCCAGCCAATTTAATGTGTTACCTAATTTGAATAAACTAGTTTGGGTCAAAGTGTTAATATATTGGCCTCCCTGGGCCCAAATACTCAGGTTTCCACTGGGAGCTTCAAAAATGTACTTTGAGCTAACACTGTGGCGTCATCTATTCTGCAAATATTCATTGAGTGCTTACTGCAAGCCAAAATGATACAAAAATATTGTCCTAATAACCCTACAAGGTAGGCATTAGCCCAGTTTTAAGATGATAGAAATTAGGGTCAGAGATTAAGGATTTCCTGCTGCATTATGTTGCCCTTTATCCTCGTTCTTGGATGTTGCATTTACAAAACACTTAGTCAAGAAGAGCCTAGCAAATGATTTGGTTAATTTAAGATGCGTGGACAGCCAATCTCATTCCACTTGGGGTCCTGATAATCAGGTGTGATCATCTGTACAGCCTAAATTGTCCAGATAACTACCAAAGAGACCCTTCATTTAGTGCTGTATAGACTCAACTTTGTTATCTCGGAAACTGAATGCATCCACGCTTTTCATGTCAAATACAATTTCTCAAAAATTCATTATATATTAAGTCCACGTATGTAAAATCTTGTTTCATATGTATTTATTCAGGACTCACCATTCCAGCTGAAAGAGTTTCCTGAAAGTGTTGGAGGATGGTATGGCTTATTTTTTAGTTGCACAGGGCTTATTTCCCATCCTCTACCCCATCCCAGTAGGTCTAGTAAGAGCCGTCCAAGGCAAGCCTTCACTCTGTGGGATAATAAGGCTAATGAGTAAATGATTAATTAGAGGACACAGCTAAACACCTACTTGGTTAAACAAATTATCTCAGCTCAAAAAAGTGGGCTCATTCACTGAAATCTAAAGTTTACAATTATTTTTATGACTACTAAGACAGCTCTGTAAATATAACCAAAAAAAGTTAATAAAGACTATTGTATCCAAAAATTATTGCTGTAATAACTAGAAGTCTCAATAAAATTTGCAAGAAACTTGATGGCTTATTCTCCCTTGATAGAAATTATACTTGTAGATAAAAAATTTTTTGATGTTGTAAAAATGCTGCAATAGGATTCTGGAAGGCACTTCCTATGGGGCACATAAGAGCTAAATTATCAAAAGGAACCCCAGAAAAGTGGGGAAAATTCGTCTGAACTTGGAAGGACTTAATAAGCTCATCTCTGACCTTTCATCTACCTATAGTATGCAAATGAACTGAGAGCTAGAGTTATTTCAGATGGAAAACTGGACTTTGGTGGGCAGCCACAAAAGAGTATGTGACCTTTCATTCAAGAAAGATGAAGAGCTATTTCTGGCTACTGGAGATGCTAAAGTAACGTGGATATCCCCCAGGCAAGGAACAGCTATGAATTCAAGGTTACCTAAGCTCTGTAGAGCAGGCCTAGATATGAGTTTAGACTAGTAGGTGGTAAAGGAAGTTTTATCAAAACATCAACAACAGTTTCTTATTCTTCATGTGACTTAACTCTCAAATTGAGTTTGGACCATGAATTTAGACTCTGCTTTATCATCAGATAAATTAAATGTGGTAATTTGGGGATGAAATCTATTCCACTTTATTTTTCAAGTTGACTGCCCTTCTTGGTCCCATCCAAAAATCGGAAGAATTGATTGTCCATACTTAGATATCAAAATCACCTGCTTCCACCATCCTTAGTTCCAGAGTCAGGTTGACAAAGTTTCAGATCCTAAAAATGAATTAGGAACATTGCATGCACACACACACACACACACACACACACATATACACACAATATGCTGTAGCACTTCACATTAAAATAATGAATAAATTTAACAATAAAGTCAATAAAAAGATGGCATTTTGTTGAAAAAAATCCAGTACTCCTGTGCTTGGTTAAGAACACAGTAGAGATAGTTATAAAATGAAGATCAGAAACCAACTGACTCAAACATGCAAAATATGTTTGTGTATGAAAACTATGTGAAAAGAGGGCCTTGCTTGTCTCATGAAGAGTATCTATTCGTGCCTTATGGCCGAGAGAAACTGTTCGAGATCAGTTATTCCACTGCATGAACAAGGAAGCTTACAGAGTAGGTGTAAACTCACGATTTCTGTTGATTTATGTAATTTGCGTCTAATGTATTCATCAGTAAGTACTGATTTTTTAAACTGCAGAAGTGTCCCCTAATCTTTACAGGATGTGTCCTGGATTTCTTCAGCTTCTGATTTCTCTAATAATACAAAGGGAAATCAGATGCTGTGACTAGGAAGTGTGCCAACCCTCTGGGCCTCCAACCCGGGCTCTACCAGTGACATTTTTACAGGCCAATCCTCTCATGTCTCATTGCTCCAATCGCCACCACCCCTTCTTGGGAATGACAACACAGGGGTGTGAAGAAAAGTATAAGCTCTTGTTAGAGTTCTCTTCCTTCCACATTATAGCCATTTTTTGATAATGATAATATAATTTTATTATTAATAAGCACATATGAAGTAAGTCTCGATTTAGTTCTGATTAGACCAATTATATATTTCCGTATAGAAACATACCTGTTGTGACTCACTGTTGATGTACCATCTTTTTCTCATTCCCTTATCTCTTTACTCACAGTGATATTATGTAATTTTCCGTTTAATCGATTCAGCCCAAGGCAAAACCAAAAAAATAAACTACAATAATGTTCTCTATTTATATATTTATTTACAGTTTATAAAGCATTTGGAGAAATTTTACACATTTGTTGTCACAATGACTTTGCAAAGTAGGTAAGAAATGTTATTATCTCTATTTTATAGATTAGGAAAATCAGAGAGATAAGTGACTTGCACAAGGTCACATGGCTAATGAGTGGTAAAGTAGCAGGTCTAAGGGCTACAAACTGTGGGAGGAGTGTGCATGGGGTACATTGTGGTGCACATAGGGGATGAGAAACCACTGTATAAACACGTGTGTCTCCTTGAGTGTTAAATTTACTCACCGGTAATTGTTTCTTTCCTCCCTCCTTCCTTCCTTCTTTCCTCTCTCCTTCCTTCTTTCCTTCATTATTTCCATCTTTCCTTTCTTTCAACAAGTATAATGGAGGATTTGCAATATCTTAGACACTCTTCCAAATATTGAAGGTATAATGAGGAAGAAAAGAGAAAAGAATTAGGCTAAGATATGGTATACTCTGGAACCAAACTTATTTCTTGCTCATGGAATTCTGGTGGAGTTGGAAGCCCACCTTCTATCTGTGGCCATGCCATCTGGAGAAGGTAGCATTCAGTCATGGTGTCGGGGAAGATGGGACAGAGGATGCACACCGGCTCTTACCTGTTTCATCTAGAACTATCACTAGTCATTTCTGCTCACAGTACACTGGCCAGAACTACTCACATAGCCTCCACCTAACTGAAAGAGAGGCTGGTGTACACAACTGTCTGTGCCACAATCCTGTCCTCACAGAGCTTAGAGACACAGATAATTAACAAGTGAACAAGTAAATAATTCCAAACAGTGATAGGCACAATTAAAAGAATAAGAGCCAGCCCTGATGATCTAGTGGTTAAAGTTTGGTGCTCACCACTTCCCGGGTTCACTTCCCAGTCACAGGACTAAACCACCTGTCTGTCAGTTGCCAGACTATGGCAGTGGCTCACATAGAAGAACTAGAAGGATTTACAACTAGGGTATACAATAATGCACTGGGGCTTTGGGGAGGAAAAAAAGAAGAGGAAGATTGGCAACAGATGTTAGCTCAGGGCAAATTTTTCCCCACAAAAAAAAGAAAAGAAGCAGTAACAGATAATAATAGATAGAGCCCAATAAAAATTGGGAGGTCAAGGAAGTCCTCTTTAAGGCTGCAGCCTCGTGAGAGAAGACCCAGTCAGATGTACCTGGACTCTTGAGCCATAGAAACTGTAAGATAATATGTTTGTCTTGTTCTAAGCCACACAGTCTGTGGTAATTTGTTACGCAGCAATATAAAATTAATACAGTGTCTCAGTTCTCTTATAATCAGTTAATAACTATTTTAAGTAAGTTTTTATTCTGGGCTCTTTTATTTGACATCCCCTTTAATATTTTTGTTAAAATTTGGATACATACAAAGAATATCTAAAATGTATGAAAAATGTAGAATGTAAAATAATAATTCAAACACCTCCCAGCTCAAGAGGTAGTCTTTACCCATTCCCATAGAGCCCCTACATGCATCTCCACAATCCCCCATCCACCAGAAGTAAACAATACCTGGGATTTTTTGTCTGTCACTCCTTTGCTTGTCTTTATAGATTTGCCACATATGTGTGTCTCCTTTAAACCAGGTGTCATTTGTTTTGCATGCCTTTGTACTTTATATGAATGAATCACGCTGAGGGTGTTCTGCAAATTGCTTTCCGTGTTCAATATCACATTTTGAACTTCAACTATGTTGATGTGCATAGCTTTAGTTTATTATTTTTTCCCTTTGCTGGATAGTATTTCATCTTGTGAGGAGTCCACGATGTATTTTTCCATTTTTTTTGTCAATGGGCATTTGCGTTTGTTTCCTGGGTATTTCTTATTATAAACATTGCTAGCATGTACATTCTTGTCTATGCCTGCAAGTGGAATAGCTGGATCATAGGTTATGCACATTTTCAACTTTCCTAGGACATGTCAAATTATTTTCTGAAGTGGTTGCGTCAAATTGTACTCCCAGCCTTAGTTCATGAGAGTTCTATTCTGCGTCTTTGCCAAAACTTGTTACTATCCAAGTCTAAAACTTGCCAGTCTAGTGAGTGTGAAATGATACCCGTTTGGTTTTATTTGGCATTTCTGTGATTAACAATCTTGTTGAGCATCTTTTCATGTGTTTATTGACCACTTGGATTTCCTCTAATGTGAGAGGTCTCTTTAAGTCATTGACTGAATCAGTCAGGGTTCCAGGAGGAAACAGATGGCACACCCTTCCTGGGCAATTTCAGAAGATTTTAATAAAAGGATGATTTACAAATGTGTGGGCAGGTCCCCAAAGCAGATGACAGTGCAGTTACTGGTTATACTCTTAGGCCTGAAGGTGTGAAGGGAGGGATCAATCAGAGACAGGAATGTGGCCTTCTGTGGAGGGCATAGCAGGGCACAGGTGGCCCCAGAGGGAAAGAAGTGTTGGGGGGAGGGACAGATTATCTCCCTTATACCAGTCTCCCCCTCCCTCTCATCTCCTGCCAGTGCTTCATTGTTTGAGCCCCACAGCCAGCCACGGAAGAGCAGGGAGCCTATTGCTGTGGCCATCCAGGCCCAGAGCAGGGCAGAGAAAGGCAGAGAGCGGATCCCGAGGGGCAAAATGGGAAGTCTGCAGTCAAGGTGCCATTTCTCTCCTGGATTGACTGAGTTTGTCTTAGAGATGTGTAGGTGTTTTATATACACAGATGTTCTGTAGCCTTTGCCTGGCCTATTCCTGTGTGAGAATCTCACTGCTCTACAAGTACCCATTTCATATTTGGTGTGAAGTGTCTCTTTGCACTGAGTCAAAATTTGCCTTCCTGAGATATCCAGTCCTTGATCCTGTTAATTCCTGCTAAAGGACAGGCCTTCAAAATTCAAAAGACACTCTCACATCCTCTTTATTTCTTCAATACCTTTCTCTCTCTCTCTTTTTTTTTTTTTGTCCTCCGTGTCATATTGATGGCCCATATGGAGTTTGGAGCCCACTAACCACAACTGGCCACCCCCATTTCATATGAATTGCTATCAAGCCAGGTCTCCTCCATCCTAGTCATACAGAAATTACTTTTAAATCTAAATTCTCACTGTACAGTTTTGCCTGCTATAATTTATCTTACTTGATTCAAATCTTGGACCTACATTCCTGTTGGAAACTGTGCAATTTTGATACCCTCATAAAATGTCTTAGTCCCTTTTCCTGGCCTTGAGTCATATACAATCTTTATTAATATGGACTTTGAGTAAAATAAACTCAGATTCAAATTTGGCTCTACTGTTTACAATGTGACTTTGTACAAATTTCTTATCTTTTCTTAGATTCATCTTGTCATTAATAGAAAGGTAATCAGATCTGTCTTGTAGGGCTATTGTTCATTATTTTCAAAAAACTTTACGCTAGAGAGAATTAATTAATGTTACCCCACAAAGGGCACAATCTGCTCGCTGTGAGTTAAAAGCCAATTGTCAAGAAGCAAGATGGTGGAAAAGAAAGGGTTTTATTACAGCTTGCTAGCAAGGGGGAAGATGGTCAAATAATGTCTCAAAGAACCATCTAACAGAACAAAGACTACAGGCCAATTATGTAGGGGACTGGTCTCCTGGTCGGGAAGGTATCTGGTCTCAGGGTTGGGCACCCATCTAGTCTTAGCTCCTGGCAGTCTTTTGTTTTACTTGATATGCATCAGAACCAGAGCAACGTCCTATACCCTGATCTTTCAGTTGTCATTGATGATGGCTATCAACATAGATTCTCTGCCCCGGGGGTCATCACCTTCCTAAGGAACTCAAGAGAACAAAGTTATCAACTTATAGCAGCTGGGAGGGGCCATAAAATCCACAGGGCATGTCTGGGCTAGTTAATCAGAGGTCATTCAAAGTTACAATAGGGTTTCTTCTCTACAATATGGCTTACCTTATGTCAACCTTGTGTTGAGCTGGTATCATTAAGATTACATATATATATGGGGTCAGCCTGGTGGTGTAGCGGTTAAGTTCATGCATTCTGCTTTGGTGGCCCAGGGTCTGCCAGTTCAGATCCTGGACACAGAGCTACTCACCACTCATTAAGCCATGCTGAGGTGGTGTCCCACATAGCAGAACTAGAAAGACCTACAACTAGGATATACAACTAGGTACTGGGGCTTTGGGGAGAAAAAAGAAAAAGAGGAAGATTGGCAACAGATGCTAGCTCGGGGCCAACCTTCCTCAAAAAAATAAATAAATAAAGATCACATATGTGAAAACACCTTGACAAGAGAAACTCTGTAGTGTAATGGAGACATTGTTTTAAACATCAAATGTGCTTTTCTTTGGTGTCTTACCAACTGTGTGACCTTTGCCCCAGCTCACCTCAGCCTCCATCCTGAAGTGATATTGGAATTTGTTACAGCTGAAAGACAGAAAGAAAAGCCAATCAAAATAAGATTATGCAGCAAGATAGTCATTCTCCCAGGCAGGCTATTGCCTTGAGACAATGATTAGTTTTCCCACATTCATTTATTTTTCTCCTTGTTTAGCTTACTGGAAGACTCAGTGCGTAGCATTTTCCTGTGGTGTAGGAGAGAGAGCTTGCCCACCATCAGACTTACCTGGAATTAGGAGAAAAATATGACATAGGTAAAGTTTAAACAAACAAAAAGTCTGCTTCCTTTCCAGCCTTAGAGTTTATGGGAAGAAGTAAGAACAGTGCAACAGTCAGATACATGGTTCCTGATTTTCCCTCTTGGAGCTTTGACCTAGAGAGGAGGACATGGCTTAATTAAAATAAGGGATGCCCAAATGGCAGAAGATCTTTCCCTTCTATCCATTTGGGATGCTGGGAGGAGGCTAAATTTCAGGCTGTCTTACACCAAGGCAGGACAGAGTTACAGCAATGCAGTTTTGTGTGGTCAAGCAAATGAAGGTCCCTTATTTAGCATCCCCTTGCCGTCCTTGTTTCTGGATGGATGTGGGGATGACCCAGAAGTCATGCTGAAAGTCTAGCTGGGGAGCTTGTCCATGGAGGTTGCCACAGCAGAGGCGTGCCTAGTGGCTGTCACCTAGAGGTCCAGAATGGACTACTCAAGCTGGGATGGGATGGGCCATCCAGGGGCTCCCACCACAACAGGGGAAGCTCAAATGGCCCTGAGCCATCAGGGGACACTCCTGAGCACCGAACAGACCAAGAGTGGCCAATGCAAAAGTCACTTCAGCTTCTATTTCAACTCCCATTATCAGTCCAGAGAAGACAGAAGTCACCTCCCCTGAGGAATCGACAGAATTCTGCTGCCACGAGGGTGAGTGAGCTCATCTCTCTACACTCAGAGCTAACTTAGGGAGACAAGAGTGTGGGACTGTTTCAAAACGGAAGAGTATTTCCTTAAATAGAGACTGTTTATATTGATATAGTGGACTAAATTCAAACAAAATTGGACTCCTGGTTAAATTTTTCCTACTTAGCAGTAGATGGAGGCCATGAAGAGAAAAGCTACAAATAAGATAAACTTTTTATCTTTGCACAACCATGCTGTAGTACAAGATGGGTTTTTTATCCTTATTCAGTAGGCATTCTGTAAATGTTGATTTCCCATATTTCCTTCTTTCTCTATAAGCAAATTTTTAAAAAAATGTGTAACAGCTCCAGCCTAAATACAGAATGTTAGAATTTTATTAAGCCTAGATGACAAGCTCGCCCTTGATAATTTCCACTTTTACTTTTTATTTTCAATTTAATTCTCTTTTATTTTGCTGCTTTATTTAAGCTAGAAGCACAACTCAAACTGGCTTAAACAAACAGAAAGAAAATGTAATTTTTTTGGTTTGCATAACTGAAAATTCTAGGGATTTATTTCAGACATAGCTGGATCTAGGTGTATAAATACTTGACATTTATTCATTTTATCTTCCAGCATTATTTTACCTCTATGGGCCTCAAGCCCAGACTGGCTGTCTTTAAATGGTGACCTCTAGCAGTTTCAGGTCAATATTCTACCAGCTTCAACATCAGTGAAAAAGCATGTTTTTATGCCAACAACTCAAAAAATGTTCTAGAATTGAGTTTTGTTGGCATGTCTGGAATCACTTGCCTACCTCTGAGACAAGTGCTATGGCCAGTGCTATGAAATACCCTGATGGCCATGCATGAGTCACTGTCCACTCCTAGAGGCAGGAAGTCAAGGCAGCTTCACCTGAACCACATAGACTAAAGGTGGGAGGGGATGGTTTCCCAAAGAGAAGGGGCACGGCCTCAGATAAGAGGACTGGATGCTGAGCAGGAAAACCTTATAAATCTCCACCATTCACTTTCAACGCTAGTCTTCTGTCCATATCTCAGTGTCTGTGATTCTGAAACGTTTCCCTCAGAATGTTCCCCTTGGAAAGTTTCCCGAAGAAAGCTTCTCATGGAAGGTTCCCTCAGAAGGTTCCTTCAAAAGATTTCCCCAGAAGGTTCCCCTCAGAAGCTTCCCCTCAGATGATTTCCCCTAGAAGGTCCCCACTCCAATACAGTGTTCCTCAGAAGGTTCCCTATGAAAGTTCTCCTCAGAAGGTTTCCTACAGAAGGTTCCCCATAGAAGGCTCCTCTCAGAAGGTTCCCCATAGAAGGACCCCCTCAGAGAGTTCCTCTCAGAGGTTGCCTGATTGTAGCTGCTACTTCTTTCAGTAGAATTCAGTGCAATTTATCAGTTCTGAAGACCTGAGATTCCCGTATTCTTGACTGGAGAATGATCTTCCCTTCTCTGGAAGAGGCCTCCTCCCCAACTGAACATTCCACTGTGAGGATGGTAAAGTAGAGCAGTGAGGTCCAAGGGAGTACCCCTTAGCCATCCAGTCTGGCAGAATCAACCATAGGTTGCCAACAGGTGGCAGATGCCATAATCAGATTCTCCTTACCTCATGATGTCTGGCCTCCTTATCTAAAGCTCAACTCCCTGACATATATATTTATTTTACCTTTTCCGGAAGAAAAGCATTCTTGAAGAAATAGAAAGCCAATCAGTGTTGAATGAATAAAGAAATATTAGAATAAAAGAAGTAAATTATGTGTTGAATAAATCTGCCTTCTCTTTATCTATTAACATTATAATGTCTACCTCAGAAGTGGAGACAGACATTGGCTTGGCTACTAGAAACAGCCCTAAGAGATGTCTTTGTGAAATGCTTTTTACCCCATATAAAGCGTAGTTCATTTGGGGCTAAAGCTTGCTCCATCCATTATGGACTTGGACATAGGACTATGGAATGAGCTCTGACCACATCAGAAATGAAGAGGCCTAAGAAATAGACAGTGCAACCTGACCCCAGTCACCATATCCTTCTAAGACTCTGTCTTCTCGTCTATCAAACACACAGATTGGACTAGAAGATCTTGAAGATCCTTCAGCAATAAAATCCCGTCTTTCTGAGACTATGGCTACTCTTAGCTTTGAACTTTTCAGAGAAATCACTGTGATTGTGCCCTGTGTCCTGAATGCCTCACAGCATTCTCCTGAGCTATCTCACCAGAATCCCACTTTTTAAGAGGTAGGAAAGGAAAAAGCAGCCCTGACAGCTGTCATCTGGCAGCTGACCTGGTGCTACTAAGCCATGACATTCCCTACTTAAACAATTTCATCAACACCACAATCAGATGAATGCACTTGGGGACTCTGATGGGCTGAGACAAACACAAGACCCCCTGCAATCATGGCTGGGCACAAGTGAGAAAAAAACTTCTGTGCAAATCACAAAAATGACCAAGAATCCCCCTCTCCCAGCTAATACGGGTGTCTGCTGCTTCTTTATCAATCATAGTTTTAGCCCTTCTCCGTTCTTTCTACTTCTTAGATAAAAATTGTGAAAATACCCAATCATAGAATCAATTACCACTTCCTGATAGTACCTAATCCAGAGCAAATTCCTGCTTCCTTAAGTCCTAAAATCACCTAACACAAGCCCCAACCCTATAGCGAACCTCTCTAAATGCCCCCCAGTTTCTCATGGTGTTGGTATATAAACCCAATTTTGTTTGATCAGATGTGATCCTGGTGGTCTTGGGTTGGTGGGTTTGACAGAGGTTTCCAGCTCTCTTACATCGTCCTCCATTTTTGTCTTTGATGATGGTATCACAGCCTCCTTTCTGTGGGACTGCACTTCGAGAACACCAGAGTAGGTGTTTGACAAGGTTCAGTTTTCTTTTCCTTGAATCATGAACTACAGAGTGACTGGTCCCTTTGTCACCATGTCTTCTGCTCTTTGCACATAATTAACTGGCTTGTTTTTCTTGAGAAGAATCAATCCAAAGAGTGGTTTCTCTCCTTCATTTTGCTCTCTTCCAGATTTAGCTTCAATATAGGAGCATATGGGGTGTTTTAATGAATCTCAGTGCCTGGATTTCACCCCCAGAGTTTCTGATTTAAGTGGCCTTGGTGGGGGCTAGTCATCACTATTTTTTTTAAAGCTCACCAAACAATTCTGACATGTAGCCACTGCTGCAGATCATTGTTCTAAGAAATGAAGTTGTCAGTACATCAGATCTCCACTTTAATTTAATGATGTCAAGTACAACCTTGCATCTCCTTCTCCGACATTCCCAGCCTTCACCCCTGATTCAAGATTCTCCGTGTCAAATCCCAGACCTCCAGTCCCCAGGGCAGCTAGTCTCTTTGCCTCCCACTGGCTACTTTGGGGTACGGCACCTTTCCCTCATGCACCTGCATTGGAGCTTTGACTCCAGTTCCAAGTTCCTCTTTCAGCAATATGTGTGTATATATACCCCATCCCACTGAGGGGACTGGAGTCCCATTTTTTGTTGATGTTTCTGCTTCATGAATTTTAGGCCAGTGCCAGGATCCTTGATTGTAAGGGGAAACTTACCACTTGAATGCTAATGTACTCTCTCTCCTCTCCATCTTTTATATTTGTGATTATTTGGGTCCCTATACCAAAGGTTTGCCTGAACAGCCACTTGAGATTGCTGAAATGCTTGGAGCCCACCTTGGCTGCTCAGCTGCCTCAGAGGCTAGCTGGGCTTTCTGCAGCACCAGTCCCTGCCAAGACATCACACAGCGGTGAGCATAGGAAGGATGACCTCATGCTCCAGTTTGCTGGAGACAGCCCAGTTTATGCCTCCTTTTCCAGCACAATTATTCAGCACCTCGAGAGTGTCTTGGTTGGGATGATAAGTCATATGATCACCCTAACTACAGGGCCACTGTGATCTGCTGTGAATTGCAGCTTTGATTCAAAAAGTCCTGATAAATGACAGATGAGTTTTCCACTAGTTGTCCTCCAGCACACTTCCCTCATCACCAGGACATTTTGTCTCTTCCCTGTTTTGTAAAAAGTAAAAAAAAGCTTTGTCTCCATGTTTTGTGTGACACGTGAATACACAGGACCCTACTTCTCTTTCTTTTTCCTTTTTGAAATGGGTCATCTGTTAAAGAGGAGGGATTTGTTATTGAATAAGGCTTTCCATATACATAAACTTATTTTTCTGAGTTCCTCATAATTTTTTTCTTCTTTTTCACTTAGGTCCATCTTTCAATCTATTTTTCTGTTTATATTTATGCTTTTTAAAAATCTCATCATTCTTATTGATTCATTTATATATTTAAAAAAAATTGTACATATTTAAGGTGTACAACATGATGATTTGATATACTTAAATGGAGAAATGATTACTATAGCTGACCTAATTAACATATCTCCTCACATAGTTACCATTTTTTGTGTGTGATGAAAGCACCTGAAATCTACTTCCTTAGCATATTTCAAGTATTCAATGCAGTGTTGTTAACTATAGTCATCAGGCCTGTGCATTGAATCTCTAGACTTGTTCATCCTACATAACTGCAACTTTGTACCTTTTGACCAATATCTCCCCATTCCCCCCACCATATATATATATATATATATATATATATATATATATATATATATATATACACTATATCTTCTTTATCCATTCATCTGTTGATGGACACGTGGGTTGTTTCCACATCTTGGCTGTTGTGAATAATGCTGCAATGAACATGGGAGTATGGATATCTCTTTGAGAAACTTACTTCATTTGCTTTTTGTATACATCCAGAAGGGGATTGTTGGATGATATGATTGTTCTATTTTTATTTTATTTCACTTTTTTTTTGGTGAGGAAGATTAGCCCTGAGCTAACATCTGTGCCAATCTTCCCCTGCTTTGTACATGGGTAACCACCACAACATGGCTGACAAGTAGTGTAGGTCTGCACCTGGGATCTGAACGCCTGAGCCCCAGGCTGCCGAAGTGGAGCATGTTGAACTTCACCACTATGCCATGGGGCCGGCCCCTGATTGTTATATTTTTAACTTTTTGACGAACATACATATTGCTTTCCATAATGGCTGTACCAATTCACGCTCCCACCAACAATATACAAGGGTACCCTTCTCTCTGCATTCTCAGTAACACTTCTTATCTTGTGTCTTTTTAATAATAGCCATCCTAAAAGGTGTGAGGTGCTATTTCATTGTGGTTTTGATTTGCATTTTCCTGATGATTAATGGTGTTGAGCATCTTTTCATATATCTGTCGGCCAATTGTATGTCTTCTTTTAAGAAATATCTTTTCAGGTCCTTTGCCTGTTTTTAACTCAGGCTACTTGTTTTCTTGCTATTGAGTTGTTTGAGCTCCTTATATATTTTTGATATTGACCTCTTATTAGACGTACAGTTTGCAAATATTTTCTCCCACTCTGTAGACTGTCTCTTCACTCTGTTGGTGGTTTCCTTTGCTATGCAGAGGCTTTTTAGTTCAATGCAGTCCCATTTGTCTGTTTTTGCCTTTGCTGCCTGTTTTTCTGGGATCGTATCCAAAAAAAATCATTGCCCAGGCCAATGTCAAGAAGCTATGTTCTCTTCTACTACTTTCATGGTTTCAGGCCTAACATTCAAGTCTTTATACATTTTGAGTTGATTTTTATGTATGGAGTGAAATAGGATCCAACCTTATTCTTCCATGTGTGGAAAACCAGCTTTCCTATCACCATTTATTGAAAAGACTGTCCTTTCCTCATTGTGTGTCTTTGGCACCCTTGTCAAAAGCAATTGACCATCAATGCTTGGATTTATTTCTGGACTCTACTCTGTTCATTGGTCTATATTTTTGTTTTTATGCCAGTATCATGCTGTTTTGATTACTACAGCTTTGTGGTACATTTTGAAGCCAGGAGGTGAGATGCCTCCAGCTTTGTTTCTTCTTTCTCACGATCACTTTGACTATTCAGAGTCTTTTGTGCTTCTGCACAAATTTTAGAATTTTTTTTCTACTTCTGTGAAAAATGCCATTGGAATTTTGATAGGAATTGCATGGACTCTGTAGATCACTTTGAGTTGTATGGACATTTTAACAATATTAATTCTTCCAGTCCATGAACAGGGGATATTTTTCCATTTATTTGTGTCTTCTTCAATTTCTTTCACCAACGTTTTATAGTTTTCAGCATGCAGATCTTTCAGCTTCTTGGTTAAATTTTTCCTAAGTATTTTTTTTGATGCTATTGTAAATGGGATTGTTTTCTTAATATCTTTTTTGGATAGTTTGTGGTTAGTGTATAGAAATGTCACTGACTTTTGTATGTTGCTTTTGTATCCTAATCTCATTGTGCTTATTGTTTCAACTACGTTTCATAAAACAGATTCCATTTATGCTAGTTTTATTGCTTTCCTAGAGATGCAAGAACATTTTTGATTACCTTAAAGTAATATTTACTCTTTTAGAGAAGTGTTACTAGGGGGCAAAGTGCCATTCACCTCACTGTCCCCGACCCCAGACTCTCCTGCATGTCTCTGAATCTAGTACTCACCTAAGTCATGGATACAGTTTCTGAACCATCTTTAAATGACAATGCACCCTATTTTACTCTCTACTTTCTATTGTACTTTATAGCATTTGTAGTTTGCAGCAAACAATTTAGTGCTTGCTCACTGCCAAGTTTCTCTATTTTCTCTTTATTAGTATTCTTTCTTCACCTAGATTTTCAGCATCTAGGTGGTGAGATTAGGTTTTCTGCTTTTGGGTGGGTCCACACTGGTAACAGTGCTGTGCTACACACACAACCAATGATCAAAGAATAAATGCACCTCCATTGTTAGTTTCTTTAAATTCAGTAACTGCAGCCTTAACACGCTTTTCTCTTGTGTGAAGCATCTCCAGATCCTTACTTCCCATTTCCCTTCTCTGCTTCCTCTTCTAGTGTTATTCTCCTTTCTGCTTCTACAGTACCACATCATCTTCATTAGATTTCACTTCTTCTAGTATCTCATGTCAGTTGGTACTTATTTCAGTCTTTTAACAATTTTATCAGATTTTCTTTCACACCAGCCCTCTTCCAAGCTTCAGTGTTTTAACTTAATCTAATTAACTAGTTAACTAAATCCAGTCAATGTGAGGCATTTGGTAATCAATTATTAGTTCATTTCTTACATAAACATTATTATAATCTTTTTAGAGCTTTTTTTTTTTTTTTACTTCAAATGAGTAGCATGCTGTATGTGTTCTCATTTCTACCATCTGAGGAATTCTTTGAGCAGCCCTGCTATGGTGACTGGTTTATATCAGACAAAATATTTTTAGTTACTAATGTAATTTTCTTGGCTTCTCCATGAGTTGTTGGGGTGATTCACTGCTGGATAATATGCTGCATTTGCAGACTTTCATTTATTTTATGGTGTGTCCTCCCTCCACATTTGCTTCAGATGGCCTGCAACATATTCGTAGGATTCACGGAGCCCCGAATATTTGGCTACATTACTTCCTGCCTCACACATTGTTCCCCAACATGACAGAATGACGGAGCTTTCCTGGGATAGTGAAAGCAGAGAAGCAATATTAGCATTAAGAAGAAATATTATTATTTACCCAGTGTTATCGTGTGAAGGTACATGAGGTTGACACAGTAATCTCAAAAGGTTTAAAAGCACAATGACAGAATCTGTAATGTTTATTAACAGGCAAAGATAAATGATAATTTAGCGGCTGGAATGCTGGGGTGGAACACAATCAATTTGGATTAGATGCACATTACCAAATTGAATACCTTTTATTTCTGCCTAATGTTGGATCATGAATCAGATTTTTATTTATAACACTAGACTATAGAAGCAATCAAAATTGAGTTCACTCTAAATTACTATTAACAGAAAAAGTACAACAGATTTTCATATTTCAAAAAGAAGTAGGTTACTTCGGGGTAAATACTTAATCATAGTTTTAAGAAATTTGGACAGTCAAAGAATCTATTTTCATCTGGGTATAATGTTTTACAATGTCAGAGGGAGAACTGACCCATATCACACTGGAACTATGACAATTCTCTCTTTATATGTGGATAGAGGAAGATTGACTGGATGGTACATTGCCTAGCAAAATGGAAAGCATAATCAGAATACGCATGATTGTAGAAGACGGTTGGTATTAACTGGGTATAATGTGGAAGGAGAAGGTTTTGAAATATTCAGTGATAATGATATCTGGCATGATCCAGAAAGCAATAAACTTTCCTCAGGCCTCCCAAGAGGCAAGTTGCCAGTGGGGACTTGGGGATTTGAGGGATATTCATGAATGTGTTTAGCGAGTGAGTTACATCAGGTGTGAACTGTCAGTTCAGAAAGAAGACCAGCTCATGGAGTGAATGTGTCTGACTTCCGGTGGAGCTGAATGCCTGCAATTAAGTATATTTTCTGCTAAACCAAATATTTTAAGATTTTTCTATTAAAAGTAATATTTAAGTCATTATGACATATTTTTCTCTACTATTTCCACTTGATATATCCTATCATACTGGTGTCCAAGAGTATCTATTAATACTGAAATACTATTTATTTATTTATTTATTTATTTTTTTTGTGGGGAAGACAAGCCCTGAGCTAACATCTGTTGCCAATCCTCCCCTTTTTGCTGAGGAAGACTGGCCCTGAGCTAACATCATGCCCATCTTCCTCCACTTTACATGGGACGCCGCCACGGCATGGCTGACAAGCAGTGCGTCGGCGGGCGCCCGGGATCCGAACTCGCGAACCCCGGGCTGCCAAGCGCGGACTAAACCGCTGCGCCACCGGGCGGCCCCTGAAATACTATTTAAAGCAAATGTACATGGTACATCCAACAGTTACTCACCACCACTATCCCCCCTCCATTACAATTATTGAATGCATTTGCACATGATGGATTTCAAAGCATAGCTCAAAGGGAGTGAAATGACTTCTAGGAATATATTTTTAAAGGAATATCTACAGAAACAACAACAAAAAAAATTAAGCATACCCAATAAAGAAACTCCATACTTACACAAAGAGATTTATAACATTGCAAGGGCATCTTGCTACTGTTTACTACAGAATTTTTTCTGTAAAATCCTTTCCATTAAAAAGAAATGTATGAACTATAAAATAGGTTGGGGCATTGTATAACATTTAAATTCATATTATAATTGATTTTTCCTCTTATTATTGACTATTGACTATTTTTCTTTTAAAATATATTTAGTTGATTTTTATAACTTGAAATTTCAATAAGGAAAAAGTAGTTTTATAACAAATATTTCCATCTTAGCTTCTTCTATACTTTCTATCAAATTTATTTTATTAAAGATTTTCCTGTTTGATTTAATAACTTGTTTTATGATCTCAAAATTCACTATTTTAATGTTTTAGCAATACTTTAGTGTCCAGGAAATTGTTCCTATTTACCCAATTTTTACAAGCAATACCTCTAATGTCCAGCTTCCCTGTGTTGTAGAAATTTCTTAAGAATTTTGCCATAGAGTAACCAGCATTAGGATTGGCTTATCAATCACTTTCTTTCTTCCACTAATCTTGACTTATGATTGATCCTGTCTTCTTCCTTCTGATACCTCACTCAAAGAACTATTGCTTTCTTCGCCCTGAACTTTCTTACGTTAAGTGAATCCCATATGACTCTGCTACTCCCCAAATTCAATTATATTCTAGAAATATTCAGTGTCTCTCTGTTTTCTCATATCTCTCAAACTTCCTTCATTATGATTTATTTGAGACATTCTACTTCTCCCACTTATTTTATACTATAATCATGCATCTCCATCATTACTATTTCTTCAATTCTCTTTTATACATGCGTTGTCTTTTCTTTATAGGATATTATACCTAAACACCATGGGAAAGATAGAGCATAAAATGTTTTGCCAAATATGAAAAAAGAAATGAACAGGTTGGTGGAGGTGGGGGCAAGGAAAGGATTTTAGAGGGTTTTAAAAAAAAAAAAAATACCTACAACCAGCCTTTTGGGATACAAATGATAATTCTCTTATTATAGATTTTTAAAAAGGCTCAGAAAGGTAAAAGAGCTTGATAAAGTCATACAACTAATAAATGACAGCATAAGGATATGAAATAAAATTTTCCAAGTCATAGTTCCCATTGCCTTCTCCCTAGACTGTGTCACCTTTCTCTGTGGACAAATAGATTCCATATCTCCTGGTTGCTTGCTCTTTATAGAATGCTGTAGCTCAATTCCTCTTAGTTCCAAAGGTTGTATAACATGCTGAAGCTTGAATGCCTTTGAGGTAAGGTCAGATTGCATTTGAAGGACAAGCTGTGAGCTGGCAGAGTATCAGACAGTTATTATGTTCTCACCCACTCTATATGTAACCTTAAATTCTGAGATAATTCTAATTGAACACTTGCATTCACTAGGGGATGAAGTTGAAAAACAATCCTGATAGAAGCCCCTCCATATGTCTGACTTTAAGTGAAAATGGCATCAGAAGTCCCTGAGATTCATACCCTAAGGTGTCTGGTAGGGAATTTAGAGTGTTTTAGACTTTAAGAGACTACCAAAAAATGCCTGTGGCTCTTCTGAGCCTGGCTCAGCACAAATCACCACCACCAAAAATTCCATAATTGCCTCTTTCTATGAATCAAAATTTCAAAATATTATCAAATTTTACTACATTAAAGGGAAAAAAATCTGGGGGCAGCCTGGTGGCGTAGTGGTTAAGTTTGTGCACTCCGCTTTGGCTGCCCAGGGTTCACAGGTTTGGATCCTGAGCTTGAACCGACACACTGCTCATCAGCCATACTATGGCGGCGTCCCATATAAAGTAGAGGAAGATGGGGATGGATGTGAGCCCAGGGCCAGTCCTCCTCAGCAAAAAGAGGAGGATTGGCAACAGATGTTACGTCAGGGCTGGTCTTCCTCACAAAAAAAGAAAAAAAAATTTTTACAAGAAAAAAATGTGTATGGTGAAAATAATGTCAAAAGACAAACTAAGAAAGACATTGCATTCATATCAAAAACAGAGGACTAAATCCTTAATACAAATAGCTTATACAAACGACTCCAATAAAAATGGGCAAGAACATAGACAGTTTACGGCCAAACTGAATACAAACAGTGCTTAAAATATATGGAAGGAGGTTCAACTTCGATGATCAGAAAACAAAAATTAAAACTACACTGATCTCATGGTTGGGGTGTTTCAAGAATTTCAAATTTGAAAGAGAATAAGACATGGGCTAAATCTGTTGGATTTGGCAATTGGGTGGTCACTGATGACTGCAGCTACAGCAGGTTTTAAGCTATGATGGATGGAAAAGCCCAGAGGGTTAAAGGTTGAGTGGTAAATGAATATGTGGGCAGAGAGTTGTAGCCTCCTCTTTGAGAAATTTGACTGTGAGGAGAAGGTAAGCAGCAGAGCAGGTTTAAAGAAGGCACAGGGACAAGCAAGTAATTTTTTTCTCTAAAATTTTAAGATTAGAGAGATCTCAACATGTTTGTAGACTGTGGTCCAGAAGCTAGCAGAGAAATATTCAGCTTTTCATAATAGAGGTTAGGTAATTTGGATCAACGTCTCTATAGGGATTAGAAATATTGGACCCAAAATAGTCTGCTTAAAGAGCTAATGAAACAAGGAAGAATTACGAAACCAAGATCTGACAGAAGATGGAAACTCAGAAAGGTGATAATAGCTTTTCTACTAGGGATGTCCATTGATTCCAGGAGATTGAGAGGCTGAGAAGCAGAGCAGAATTTTGCTAGACTCTCATAACTAGGGTGACACAAACGGAGTCCAGGTACCAGTGAAATCAAGGGTGTCTGGTAACTCCTGAGGCTTTGCGTAGGGATCTGGAAGGACAGCATCTTATGAGTAAGAGATATTTAGTTAGGTTGACTTCTCTAGGGACTGAAGACCTTATTGGATGAAGTTATCCTGAATTGCTAATATTCTGAGTCACTTGCCAGAAATAATTAAATTTTTTTCTGGAGGAAGGCAGCATCATCCTAGGCCTCAAACTATTTCTATTAATTTTTAAATAAAATATCAAGTCAAAATAAGCTGACATGACACTCTGAACAAAATCCAAGAGAAACAGACAAAGGAAAGAGGTTACATAAAAATCAGATAATGGAATAATCAGAAACAGACTTTTAAATAACTATTCTTAATATTTTTAAGGAGACAACAGATAAGGAGAGTTAGGATTGAGAATTATGACAGAGAAGAGGGAATTAAAAATACAAATTTCAGAACTGAAAAATACAACAATCACAGTTCAGATCTCAATGGATGAGTTTAACTGCATTTTAGGCACAGCTGAAGAGAGAATGAGTGAATCAGAAGATAGGTATAAGAAAATATCCAAAATGAAGCATGGAGAGACAAAAGGATCAAAAATTACAGAGAAGAGGCAGGAAACATCTTAGATACAAATAAAAAAACCTAATATCATTGGTGTCCCAGACAGAAAAGAGAGAATGGATTAGAACGAATATTGGAGAACTTTCCAAATTAACATAAGATAGCAAGCCACAGAGTCTAGGATCCTTACAAATCCTAAGTAGGATGACCAGAAAACAAATAACGCATCTAGACACATCAGAGTAAAACTAAAGACAAAAAGAAATCTTAAAAAGCAGCTACAGGGGGGAAAATTATATTATCTTGAAAGGAACGATTATTCAATTGAGAGATGACTCTCAACAGAAACAATGAAAGCCAAAAGACTGGAGAATATTTTCAGAGAGTACTTAGAATTCTACCACTAGTGAAGATATCCTTGAAGAATGATGGTTAAGTGTAAACAGTTTCAGACAACAAAAACAGACAATGTACCACCAACAGATCTACATTAATATAAATACCAAAAGATGTTTTTCAGCCAGAAGGTGAAAGATTACAGATGGAAACTCAAAGATGGGAGAAGGAATGAAGAGGGTAAATATGGGACTGAATAAAAATCATAATTAATATATACAACAAAAATAACAGAGGAAGGGAGAAAATGAATACTTTGTCTGGAAAGATGATAAGAATGCACAGTAACATTAGATTTTTATATGTTGAGGATGTTTTCATCTCTAGTTTAACTCCCTAAAAGAGTAATAAATAAATACATAACACCTAAACAAATAGAGGGGGGAAAAAGAACAATTTTTAAACACCCAGAAAAAGACAAGAAAGCAGAAAAGTATACAACTGAAGATAAAAATATAAAGCAGGGGCTGGCCCAGTGGCGTAGTGGTTAAGTTCCCACACGTTCCGCTTCGGTGGTGCAGGGTTCGCAGGTTTGGATCCTGGGCACAGACCAATGCACTGCTTGTCAAGCTATGTTGTGGCAACGTCCCATATAAAGTAGAGGAAGACAGGCACAGACGTTAGCCTGGGGCCAATCTGCCTCAGCAATAAAGAGGAGGATTGGCAACAGATTTTACCTCAGGGCTAGTCTTCCTCAGGGGGGAAAAAAAATATATATATATATAAAGCAAATAGTAAGATAGTAGATTTATATTAAAAATATCAGCAATCACATTAAATATAAATGAAGACTAAATGATCCAACTGAAATACAAAGACTGACAGACTAAATTAAAAAAAAAAAAGAGTACATGCTGTTTACAAAAGGCATATCCAGTATATTAGGGTACAAAAACACTGAAACTAAAAAGATAGAAAAAGATATTTGATGCAAACTTAGGCCAAAATAGAGCTGATTTAGCAACACTAAAATCAAAGTAGACATTAAAGAAAAAATTATTAGTTGTGATAAAGGGGGATATTTAATAATAATAAAAAATTTAATTCACTAAGAATATATAACAATCCTAAGTTCTGGATTTACATACATTGCATATATAACAAAGTCACAAAATATGTAAAACAAAAATTAACAGAACTAAAGGAGAAACAGACAAATTCCCAATCACATCAGGAGATTTTTAACATTTCTCTTTAAGTAAATGATAGAATAAGCACACAAAAAGTGCTAGAACACTTATGCTCCTTTCAAAAGCCAGAGAGAGACTGAAACTATCCACAAGCAGGGGTGAGTCCTTCCAATGACAGCCCATGCCTCGGCCACATGGAACTGCTTGGGTCTCCTCAATATGCCAGTCTTACACATTTCCACACTTTTTCACTTTTTGCTCTCTATTACTTGAATGTCCTACTCTTCCTCAACTGGTGAATTCTCACTCATTTTTTTTAAGGCTCATTTCAAATATAATTCCCCTTGTGATTTCCCTCTCCTGGGCTTTTACAGAACCTGGATTATATTACAGCTTGTGTTGCATTGCAATGTAGGATTCATTTAGACCTTGCACCATGCACTCTTTGAAGGAAGGCACTGTGGTTTATAGGTAGATACATATAACACAGTTCTTTTTTTCTCTCCAAAGCCCCAGTGTATGGTTGTATATCCTAGTTGTAAGTCCTTCTAGTTCTTCTAAGTGAGCCACCGCCACAGCATGGCAACTGACAGATGGGTGATGTGGTTCCCCGAGTGGGAAACGAACCTGAGCTGTCGAAGCGGTGAGAACGCCATGCTTTAATCACGAGACCCTCGGGGCTGGCTCAGCACAGTTTGTGATAAGTTAGAAGATGCTCTCTGTTTATTGCATCATTTGCTAGATCACAGTCCTCAGTCTTTCTCCCTTTTTACCTTTATTTTAAAACTAAACATATCCTCCCAAAGGTGCTCCATACACAGCCTTGTTTAAAGTATCTTAGACTATTGGAAGTGTACCAACAGCTAGGGTTATAGAATTTTTCGCAATATTTAGAAACACAGAGGCACTGCGAGTAGCTGGATTGCAGGAAATCCTGGCTGCATTATGAACATCAGGGTTAAAGCCTGAAGACCACTCAATAGGGAAAATGAAGAATGAATAATTAAGAAATCACTTAATTGTACCATTTGATACTATATAGCATTAAGGCTTCATATGTAAGTAAGGCCTCCTGCTTTTGGCAGGAAACAATTAATTAAGATTAATAGGAGAATGTATTTTCAAGGTCTGAAAGGACGATGTGAAATGTGTCATCATTTGCCAGCTGCCCTGTACCCAACTTGATCTCGTAATTTCAGCCCATGGAGAAGAGAAAATTCCTCGCTCGGGAGTATTTCAGGCTGCTACTGGGCTGGGCAGGAAGTGACCTATTTTGGTCTGAGAAAATGATTGTGATCCTATCTCCTTTGGGAATAGTCAAGAGAAACAATAAAAACAAAATAGCAAGTTATAAAATGGACCTTCATTTTTCTTTTTTACAATACTTATCTCATTTGTAATTATTAAAGGTTTATGTGTGATTTTTTTTCCCTTGGTGAGGAAGATTTTCTCTGAGCCAACATTGGTGCCCATCTTCCTCTATTTTGTATATGGGACGCCACCACAGCATGGCTTGACGAGTGGTGTGTAGGTCTACACCTGGGATCCAAACCTGTGAACCCTGGGCTGCCAAAGCAGAGTGTGTGAATTTAACCACTATGCCAACAGGCTGGCCCCTATGAGTGATTTTTAAAATGTTTTCTCCCTACTGCATCTCCTCACTGTGTCCCCAGGATAGTACATTATCAGATTCCTCGTTTGTGCTCCATAAACATTTGACTAAATGAATAAATGAATGTTTCACTCTATACTACCACTAAAGATCCTGGCTTTAAACCATAGAAATGGAAAGACAAATGCTTTTCAATAAACAAACAAACAAAAAATACAAAAACAGTTCTAATGTCATTAAATGGGACATGAACTTTTGTTCCCAATTTTATTTTGAACGCTTTTCATTTCCTCTAGTCCAAATTTTGAACATGGTAAATTTCAAAGCCAAAGTCTTAACTACTCACCCCCAAGTGGCTGGCTTTCTTTGATAGTTTGAAAGAAGAAAAGAAATAGCTTTGCTTCTTTCAGACGTCTGAGTCTTTCCACATCCTCTCCTTTCTCCAGAAGTTTTCTCAACACAATGATTCCTCAATAATCTGACACTTCTATAACAATCATAGTCATAAATCTCCATTAAAATTTTATTTTTCTTTGTGCAGAGCTTGTCCTTCCTTCCTTATTTATCATTAAAGCTGTAAATATCTGAAGAAAACCTGGTTAATCATTTCTCACAACTGAAAAAAATCTGAGAACTAGAAAAAAATAGACTTCAACCTGTTTATTTTCCAAAGACTTGTGAAATTCAATTTCAATTACAAATGAAAAGCTTTTTTCACACTTTATACTGTCCAGACACCAAGGTATAATCTTTTAGTAAAATAAATAGAGAATTAATTCTCCTGATAGGTGTGTAAACATTAGGCTACTTTTTTGTGTGTGTGCTGCAGGAGATAGTCCAAGCTATTTGTCTTTTTAAGCTTTGCAAATGTAAAATGTATTAATGTAGGTTACCTTAGTCTATTGCAAATTCACCTCACTGTCTATTAACATATCTCAACTCTAACTCAATGGCACTTCTACCTGTATTATTCATTTTTCATTATCCCATAATCCAGGGCTCTCTGCTTAGACTCTATAAAACACAACTATTAAGTCCAAACTCAGGAATATCTGTCTGTTGGGACATGGATTAGATCATCATGCTATTTCACAGGGCTAAACCAACTGCCACTCAGTTGTACTGTGAGTCTCCCACCACTGCCTATTCCAGCCACAGTCCACGATTAAAAGTTTCCGTATTCATTTCAGATTGCCTCGAGCACCAACTTGAATTAACTTGTCAAGTCATCGTGCATTTTTAACTACTTAGCCAACAAACTGGCCGTCTCGGTCTCCTCCTGTATATTTTCATCCAAATGAGGCTTTAAAAACCTCAGTTTCCCCAGTGAGAGTTCCCACTGAGCTGAGGACAAAAATTTCATGTTTTATCAATCTTAGGTCGGAACATCATCTGTCAAAATCAATTGTCTTTCTTCTCACTTTTCTCCTTATTAAGAATTTCAACAAAATATGTATGAGGTGAAACCACAGAATAAACATGGTAACCTAAAAATTTACAGAGTTTTAAAGTTAGCTCAGTGTCAGGGTGAAAAACAATGGACTACAGGTTTGCATTACTGGGGTAGGTTTGAGTTTACTTTCTAAATGGTCAATAAGTTGGAAAAACCTAACAGTCCAGTAACAGGGGATGAGTTAAATAGACCACAATGCATCGATTCACTAGAATGCTATGTGATCATTAAAACTGACAACAAAAACCTATTTTTATTGATTTGAAAGGCAAGTTATAGAATATTTTATTTGGAACCAGCCCAGTGGCATGGTGGTTAAGTTTGGCACCCTCTGCTTTGGCGTCCCAGGGTTCACAAGTTCGGATCCCGGGCACGGACCTACACCACTCATCAAAGCCATGCTGTGGTGGCGACTCACATACAAAAAATAGAGGAAGATTGGCGCAGATGTTAGCTCAGGGCCAATATTCCTCACCAAAAAAACAAGAATATTTTATTTGCTGTGTGTGTATAAAGAATTAAGGGCAATTATTAATGGTGATTATTTCTGGGTTAGAAAATTTCAAGTAACTTTATTTTTTATTTTACTTTTCTGCATTATTGATTTTTCTTTTTTATTAAAAATGAACAATAGACTTCTCCTTCCAGCCATGATGGAGATACAGGGGTCAGATTTACCCTCCCATTTTAAATAACTGGAAAACTAGACAAAACATATGAAGCAGTGGTTTCAGACATTGGACCGCAGGAAGCACAGGACAGTAATCATGGAGAGAAGGAAAATAAATGAGGCAAGCATGACAAGGTCTCAGTTGACTGCCTAGAGTGAGTTTCTAGGCTGCAGTACAGGGAGGAGGACCCCAGTTTGAACCTGGCAGTATTCCTGAGTTGAGGAGACAGAGCTGAGAATTTGGGGAGTACAAGATGGGTAGCACTAGCAGGGCAGACTACCAGAGGGAGGAGGGTGGCGGAGACTGAGCTTGAAAGATCTTCACAGTACTCCTCTGGAGTCTCCAGCTTGATACTAAGAAGCACATGCTGTAAGGAAACTACTTAAAGTCAGAAAAAGAATCACAAGAAAGGAAAAGAGTCACACCAAGAGAGGAATTGCTCTAATCTCAACAACTGTAGTGGAAAAACCTCACAATGTACAGGTATCAGTTTAGTACTCAGAAGGACGTTGTCTCAGTAGTGGGGCCAAATTAACCCTAGATTAAAGACTGCCCTTGCCTCTCCTATCAAAACTTAAACGCAAGATTGGAAGAATCAATCTGTTCCCAGGTACCTGAACTACATCCCAAAACAAAGCTCAAAAATATTTAAAAGATTTCAAAAAGAATTCAGTATCCAGTGGCATAAATTCACAATGTCTGGCAGTTATTCAGAAATTATGAGGCAAGCAAAGAAGTAGAAAAAGAAAAGATCTTTAATGAGGATAAAACTCAATCATTAGAAAAGACACAGAAGTAGGAAATATGATAGGATTAGTATACAAAGACTTTTTTTTTTTTTTTTTTGTGAGGAAGACCAGCCCTGAGCTAACATCCGCTGCTAATCCTCCTCTTTTTCACTGAGGAAGACTGGCCCTGGGCTAATATCGTGCCCATCTTCCTCTACTTTTATATGGGACGCCGCCACGGCAGGGCTGACGAGCAGTGCGTCGGCAGGCGCCCAGGATCCGAACCCGCGAACCCTGGGCTGCAAAGCGCGAACTAAACCGCTGTGCCACCAGGCCAGCCCCACAAAGACATTTTTAAAAACTGTAACTATAGTTGATATGTTCACCAAGGTAGAGGAAAGCATGTTAAGGAGAAATATAAAGATAAAAAGGGACCCAAATTGAACTTCTAGAGTTGAAAATACAAGGTTTGAGATGAAAAATGCATTGGATGTTATTAACAGCTAATAATAAATGTGATAAACTGGAATCATTAAAATTACTCAATTTATTTGAAAGAAGGCAGAAGAGAGGAAAAATGAAGGATAGATTAAATAGAAACTATTGTAGGATGGTTCATTAATACTCAAACAAATTAATACTTACATTCAAGGTGTATGCTTTAAACACCTCAACTAAAGGGTAGAGATTATCAGATTGGATTAAAAAAGGCATGTCTGTAAGATACTCATTTTAGTTATAAAAAAATAAACAGGTTAAAAGCAAATGAATGGAAATTTATATACCATGCTAACCTTAAGAAAAAGAAAGCTGAAGTAGCTATAATAATATCAGGCAAAGTAAATTTCAGAGTAAAGAATATGACCAAAGATAAAGATCATTTCATAGTGATAAAGAGTTGATTCATTAAGGGGGACATGTTTATGCACCTAGTAACAGAGCTTCAAAATACCTAAAGCAAAACTGATAGGACTGAAAGGAGAAATAGATGAATCCACAATTATAGCTGAAGTCTTCAGCATCTTTTTCTCAATAGTTGATTCATCAAGTGGACAGAAAAACCAAAGCTATAGAAGACTTTAACAATATTAACAAATAACTTGACCTAATTGATATTTATGAAATCCTATAACCACTAACAGCAGAATACACGTTATTATCAAGTACACACAGAATGTTTACCAAGATAGGCCATATTCTGAGCCACAAAAAACTCTCAGTAAACTGTAAAGTATTGAAATTATAGAAAGAATGTTTTCTGACCAAAATGAAATTCAGTTAGAAATCAGTAACAGGAAGATATCTGGACATTTCTCAAATATTTTGAAAATAAACAATGCACTCTTAAGTAACCCATGAGTCAAAGGAAATTAGAAAGTATTTTGAATTGAGTGAAAATTGAAATATTACATGAAAAATTATGGGGGATGCAGTTATTCAGTGCTTAAAGGAATTTTATGATATTAAATGCTTATATTAGAAATGAAGAAACTATTTAAATCAATGAACTCTGCATCCCTGTGAACATAGACATGTATTTTCTAAACAAGATTTTAATGAATAAATTGCAACAATATATAAAATGATCATATATTATGACCAAGTAGAGGTTATCTCAGAAATGCAAGATCAATTTAACATCTGATTCATCACATTAACAGGCTAACACAATATAATTTGCCATATCAAAAGTTAAAGGAAGAAAAATCGTATGAGCACAATAGATGTAGAAGAAACATTTGACAAAACTCAACATTGATTTATGATTAAAAAAAAATTCTCAGCAAACAAGAAAGAAAGGAGAATTTCCTTGATCTGATAAAGGATATCTAGGGAAAATCTACAGCTACATAGCATTTAATTGTGAAAGTCTGAATGCTTTCCCCATAAGATTGAGAATTAATGATGTGTGTTCTTATCATTTATATTCTATAGTGTATTGCTGGTCCTTGGCAGTGCAATAAGGCAAGAAAAAGAAATACAACGTATCCACATTGGAAAGTAAGAAATAAATTGAATTTCCCTTTACTATTCACAAACAAACAGAAATTGAAATTAAAGAAACAATACCATGAAAAATAGGAAATACTGAGGGATAAATTGACAAGACATTTGTAAGACATGTACACTCAAAACCTCAAAATTTCATGGTGAAAAATAAAAGATCAAAATAAACAGAAAAATATAGCATGTTCACTGGTCAGAAGATTCAACAGTCTTAGGATATTAGTTTTACCCAAATTGATCCATAGATTTAATACAATTTCAATCAAGACCTAAGCTTGTTTTCTGCAGAAATTCACATGCTAATTCTAAAATTTATGGTAAATGTAAATTATTTAGAATAGCCAAAGTAGTTTTGAAAAAGAAGAGCAAAGTAAAGAACTAATGCTACCTGATTTCGAGACTTATTATAAAGCTACGGGTAATCAAGACAATGGTGTATTGGCATAAAGATATTCACATAGATTAGTGGAACATAAAACAGTCAGATGTAGATGCACATATACATGGACAATTGATTTTCAAAACAAGTGTCAGGGCAATTCCATAGGGAAAGGAGTATCTTTTTCAATAAATGCTGCTAGAACAATTAGATATGCATACACAAAATATGAACCTTGACTCTTTCCTTATACCACATACAGAAATTATCTCAAAATGAATTACAGACATAAATGTTAGACCTAAAACTATAAAAATGTGTAAGAAAAAACAGGAGAAAATTAGTGACCTTAGTTTTCGCAAAGATGTCTTGAATATGACACAAAACCCCTACAAATTATAAAAGAAAAAAAGTCAATAAATTAGGCTTTATCAAAATTAAAAAGTTTTACTCTTTAAAGACACTGTTACGAAAATGAAAAAGCAAGCCAAATACTGGGAGAAAATGTTTGCAAACGTGTATGACGAAAGATTTGAATTTACAATATATAAAGAACTTCGAAAAATTAATAAGAAGACAAACAGCACAATTGAAAAATGGGTGAAGTTTTGAACAGAAACTTTGCCACAGGAGTTAATCAGATTGCAAGTGAAAAGATGCTTAATCTTATTAGTCATTAGGGGAACGCAAATTTAAAATTATCATGAAATACCACTACATTAAAACTAAAAATATTATAGTAGGCAGAATTCTAAGATGACCCCCAATAGTGCCCTTGTATCATGAATGCTCCTGTATAATCTCCCCTCCTCGTGTGTGGGTGGAACCTGTGCATATGGTGAAATGTTACTCTTGTGGCAAAAGGATTTTGGCGGATATAATTATAAATCAAGTTAGTTAACCTCATGGTAGAGGGATTATCTGGGTTGGCCTAATCATACGAGTCCTTTAAATCTGGATCTAGAAGTCAGTATGGGGGAAGTCAGAGAGATCAGAAGCAAGAGGATTCTATGCACCAGTGCTAGCTTTGAAGATGGAGTGTAACCACGTGTCAAGGAATGCAGGGAGCTTGTCGGAGTTAAGAGCAGCCCACAGCTGACAGCCAGCAAGGCAATGGGGACCTCACTTCTACAACGTCAGGGAACTGAATTCTGCCCGACCGTGTGAGCTTGGAGAGGAAGCTGAGCTCCAGGTGAGTACGCCGGTTGGAGAACGTCTTGATTAGCCTTGTGAGAATCTGAGAAGTGAATCCAGCCACAGTCACACTGGGCCGGATGTCTAACCTACAGGAGTCTGAGCTAATAAATGCATGTTGCTGTAAGTCACTAAGTTTGTGGAAATTTGTTACACTGCAAACGAAAATTAATTCACTGACTATTACACGTCTGTGGAGATGAAGAACAACTAGAACCCTCGTACACTGCTGGTAGGAATACAGAATGACATACTCATGAAAACAGTTTGGTAGTTTCTTTAAAAGCTAAACATCCCCCTACGATAAGACACAGCCAATGCACTCCTTGTATTTACCCAAGAGAAATGAAAACATGTGTCCCACAAAGACTTGTACACAAATGTTCACAGCAGATTTATTTATAACAGCCCCAAAGTGGAAACAACTAAAATGCCTATCAACAGGTTAATGAACAAACAAATTGTGGTACAGAATATACCACTCAGGAATAAAATTGAGGGAAATATTGATAAATGCAACAACATGGATGAATCTCAAATAATTTTTCTCAGTAAAAGAAGCCAGACAAAGAAAGATAGTACACTATATATGTATACACTATTTGATTCCATTTATATAAAATCCTAGAAAATGAAAAATATTCTATAATGACAGAAGGTGGGTCAGTTCTTGTCCATTGGCAGTTGAGGAAGATAGAAATGGATTACACTAGGGGAGGAAGAAAATTTTGGGAGTAAAACATATTTCATTATCTTCATTGTGGTTGTTTCATGGTTGTATATATATGCCAAAGCTCACCAAATTGTATACTTTAAAGAATTATGGTTTATTGTATGACAGTTATACTTCAATAAAGCTGTAATAAAAAAGAAGACAGATATTAGATGTAAAATAAAATACAAAGGGGAATAAAAGTTCATGGTTTCCTGTTCTCTTCCCAGCTGTTTCTAACTTGCTGTGTGAGATTAGGCAAGGAAAATTTCATCTCTAGTCTCAATATCCTCCTTTATAAAACGGGTTGGTAGGATGAGATGACATTTAAGAATCTTTACTATGAGTCTGTAATAACATAAGCTACCTCTTACTGTATGTTTATTAAATACCAAGCACTGTACTCACTTTACATCATGAGATGTGACTTAGAGAAATCAATGACTTTTCCAAAATCTCAAAGTGAGTAAGTGGAAAATCCAAACATTTCTGCCTGAATCTACACACTGGCGTCCAGCCAACCTGCTCTACATTTATAAATGCAATTGATTGACCAGTGTTCCCTCCCTGGTAACCTTCCTAGTAGCTAAGCTTTGATATGTCCCGTTACCTATCATTTGACCTATCCAGTCCCCTCCTATTTGCTATCTTTTCTCATGGTTTAACATCCAGTGTAGATAATTTGTCATGTGATTTGTGGAATTTAACAGCGCAGCTCTTATTAATGTTAATGTGAGTCATCGAGCAGAACTGTATCCATTGTGCTGAGAATTTATGCTAGACACAATTTCATCACTAACATAACAGCTCACAAATTACAAGGGTTTAATATAATTCTGAACCTGACTTTTTATTTTCTATCACTGCCTCTTCACTCAAGAAGAAAAATGGGAGAAAAAATCCATTGTATATAGAATAATGCATAATTTCTTCTCTTATGGAATTTAACTTCACTTGAAAGAAGAGATGATATAAATCCCTGAAGAGAGTTCTCATAAGAGGGATCAGTTATAAGCTTTCTGTCTTCTGCTTGCATATATTTCTTGAGAGAGCATATATATATATTATATATAATCAAATAAAAAATACTATGCTAATTAATTAATTAGTTTAGCTTATGAAAAAGAAGAAAATGGGCTCATCAGGAAATTTCACCACTACAAATCAGCCTTGGATCCTCTTCCTGTCTTAAGTGGGCATATCACTGCTGAGTTTGTAATAGCCTGGAGAGTGAGCTGATTGACAACAATATGCTCAGCTTTAGAGCAATACTCACTCTTTTTTCACATTCTGGCTTACACTTTTTATGATGGGTCCAAAATAAGGATTTCGGGAGGTATGTGGAAGAATCTATGTTGAGGATGTGGAAACCAACAAGATTGGACTGGACCATTTTCTTGCACTCACTATCCAAGTTCCCCCTACCTATGTTTGAGCTTTCTTTTCCTCTCTTGTATGATTCTCTTAGATCTAATTTCTTAAAAACAAGAGACTAAGAAACTCAGAGACTCAACTCCATCATCTGGTGTTCTTTTACCTTGAGCCACCTTCAATGAGGTAAAAAGTGATGCTGGAAAGCCTTGTTAAGTAGGAAACATTTATTTTAACTGTACTGTTTTTTGATGTTGGAAGGCATATTTCTTTTTTTTAATTTTTAAAAATAGCTTTGTCAAGGTATATTGGATGTACAATAAAGTACACACATTGGAAGTGTACAGTAAGTTTAGACGTATGTCCGGGTGGTGAAACCATCACCACAATCAAGACTATGAACATCTCCATCACCTACAAAAGCAAAACACATTTATGACCTCGTTTTTCCCCTTTACAACCTGTCCCCACCCACCTTCTCAGCCTTGTCACCTATGTGCTAGGATTCTTACCCTGGCCATCTGCAGGTCAGACTTAACCCACACATGTGTCTTGTGTGACTGTTACATCGTATCAAAATTTCTAAATCAGTTTTCAAAAATTAAAAATTGGTAGATTTCACATAAAAATCCAGATTTCTATTCTTCTTTTTTTTTAATCCCAAGCTCTGGCAAGTCTGAGCTGGCATTTCAGCTGGCAGCCACACGTCTGTTGGAACTGTGCAGCTCCAGTCTCTCCAGAAAAGACGCATTCTCTCCCGTTTGCTTCAGTCTCCGCAAGGCTTGCTTTACTTATTGATGTTGTTTTTCTGGCCTTTGAGTTGACCACTCCTGCCACTCAATGTTGCCCGTATCCCAACACAAGCATCCATTAGTCTCCCCAAACACCATAAACTTTTCTTGTTGTACTCTTATTCTTGCAAAGAGCTCTGCTGGTCTCTGCCCAGCTAGAACAACAGTTAGCCTTCAGCACTGATTATCTTTTTTCAAATCTCTTTAGGCAGGATGCATTGCTCCTTGCTCTGTGGACCTGCAGCGTTTTTTCTCGCTGTTCTTACAGAGCACATCACATTGTTAGTTGTTTGCACATTCTGCCCTTCTGCTAGACTGTGAGGTCCTCAAACCGAGGACAGACATTTTTTGTCCTCAGATCCTCAGCATCTAGCCGGGTGCCTTACACAAAGCAGATTTTTTAAAATGTCAAATTAAATTGATTCTTAAAAACATAATGCATTTATTCTATTCAGGGAAAAAAAAATCCCATGAACTTAACCCCAAATTAAAAAAGAAAAACTAAATATTTTATTTCCAATTCCAATTTTAAATATATCTATATATATATATTAGCCACATTGATGCTCTCTGTTGATTGAGTGAGATGTAGTAGCCACTGGAACTCACATGTGGGATCATTGAAATGGAGAGATCATCTGGGTCACAGGTGGGAATTTTTGCAATCTAATTTCCCACATTTTGGAAAGTACAAGTTCCTACTCACACATGTATGCTAGGTCCTTTTATCTATGAGCATAAAAAAGCATACCATATACATACTTTTATACAGAACTTTTCTAAATGAGAGCTTCTCGCCCAGAAAGTTTCCTAAACATAGCCAAGTTCTTTCATTTTTTTTAAAATTCCTAGCTATTTCTCCTAAATTTTAGTGATTTTTTCTGACTAGAATCCATCCTGTTTCTGACTAAAAGCCATCATATTTCTGTTGGGCCCCATTAAAAAAAAAAAAAAAACTTGAAAAAAATCCTCATGCTACAAATCTTTCCTTAGATAAAATGTGTTGGAGTTCAATGCCATTTCTCAGCAGTAGAAAAACAAACAAACAAAAGCCTGACTCTTTTCAATCCAATTCTTTTTAAAAAAGCATTTTGTGAATGCCAACCGTGTTCAAAAATCTCTCTAAGTGCTGTGGAGAATAAAAAAATGAATAATGCCTAGTCCATCTCCTCAAGGATCTTGCAATGTAGTGGCAGCAACTGAAAGCTATTTGAACATTTCACATAATGGAAACAGCTCAAATACAAGCCCCGAGATTGGGACATCAGCCAGTGTATTCAAAGAATAGTCAGTTATACTACTTCTGCCTGAAACATAGTTTATATATGGAGGTTGGGAGAGAATGTGTGAAGCTGACCATTGGGAAGTCATTTATGACACTGTGGAAAATTTAAATATCAGACGTGAAAAGTATGGGCTTGTATCGCATATAGGTAATAGGGAGCCGTTAAATATTGTGGAATGAGGGTTCAGATTGGAAATGAATATCTGAGCATCTGTTGTGTGTCGGGGTATCAGTTTAGCATTTCTACATAGAATTTTAAGGTTCCAGTAAGTTTTGGCTTCTCTCTCTCAAGCAGATATTTATTGAAGATCCCAAGGATAGTTTTAAATTAGTAACAGGGTACTGAAGATCCATGGAAGAGGCGCCATCTCAACAATCCAGAAAATTCAGTCCTCAAGGATAATTTTATAGCATGTTTGGGGTTTATGTGGCCATATAATGCTGAGCACATTTTATTATTTAAAAGAATTGTGTTACATTTGTTTTGATCAGGTATAAAAACAATTTCAACCTGGTGACCTCTGGACCACTGAAGATGTAGACCATTATCTTGACTACTCCAACATGTTGGGTTGTGTTTAAAAAACCGGCCTGTGAATCCAGTAGATAGCAAGAGAAAGCAGGGCTAAGGCCCAGAGGGTGGCTGCATTAAGGCTCTTTTCCTGTCTTCTTCGCTTCTCTGATGGATGATAATAATTTTCTTTTTCCCTGCTGATAATAAATTTATGCTTTCTTCTATCAGTGTGTGAATGTTTCCAGAGTTTTTCCCAGCTCAGCCCTGATAAAATTATCCTTCAGAGAAAGGCAACAGAGCTCTCCGCCCTGGCCCCTCAAGGAACGGACCCTTGGGGACTGACTTCTGCCCTACTCACAGTATAAGGCAAAGAACCAGCCTTGAGACACTCTTAGCAAAGCTGAGCATTCCCTGTATAAGGCAAAGAGCCCAAGGCCACAGTCAAGGGCTAAAAGGGTAAGCAGATGATAGCATTCCCTGCTAAGGAAGCTCAGAGGTGGGTCAAGAAGCCGATGACACAGCAGCCTGATGACCCAAGCTGGCTTAGATGCTAGGCAGCCTGATTTGCCATTCTGCTTCCAGCAGGGACCCCATGCTGACAAAGGAATCTTCCTGGAATCTTCTCTCCAAGAGCGGTCATGCCACTTCTCAAGTCTGCATTGTTAACACCACTCTGGATGGACCTGTACATGCTCACTGTGATGATGTTAGCCAAAAATGTCACTGTGTCCTGTGGTTGGGAGGGGATGTGTGAAACGGGGGGTTGAGAAGAAGTGGGAAGTCAAATATGGCATTGGAGAAGATTTAACTACCAGATCTAAGGAGTTTGGATTTTTACTGCATATAGGTAATAGGGAACCATTAAATACTGTAGCTTGAGGGTAACCCTCCCCCCTAGGTGTGGATGTTTACTGGCGGAAAGCTATTTTGTTTTGAGTCAAAGGGCGTTTTTGTGACATAGTCTTAGATGGATAAATATTAAGGATGGAGTCTGTTTTAAGCCCTTGGCTGGATCAGTGTGTGATGATGCAAGAGTGGGGGACCAGGAGCAACAGCAGCGGAGCAGGAATCAAGACATTTTTAGAAGATTTAAAGAGAGCTCTGCTCTCCTGCTAGTTGCCCATCTCTGGTCCCCAAAGCTAACAAGTAGAATATCATTGACAGATGGCAGTGGAGAGATTCCTACCTGGACACGCTGGCAATCTCCCTCCGTATGAAAGAACTTTCAAGACAATCATTGTGAGCGAGAAGTTCTAGTTGGAAAAGTTGAAATACTTATGAATATGGTTTTATTGAAGGAACCATGAGCTGAACCTTCTCACAATGATAATTTGAGGTTTAATTAATTAATGACTAAAGTACTTTGGAAACACAAAGGACTATATAAATGCTAAATATTATTAAATGTTAATAGCCATGTTCTCAAATAACACTGATATTAATTTAAATTCCTAAACCTTATTATCAGAATGAAATGCATGCTAATGAAGCGTTCCTAATAAATATTTTGTTTATGATGTATTTGGAGTGGTATTACTTATCTTGCTAGAGCAAGTATAAATTATAGCACATGGAAAAAGGGCTGCTACCTTTTCTTCATGATAATTAAAATGGAAATGGAGAGAAATAGAATGAATATATTAGGCAAAAAAATTTGCGTTAGAACCACAGAAGTTCACTTTATGGCCCAGCCAGTGATTTCATTTCTTCTTCAAGTAGTGGTTTCAGTATTTTGTTGGTCCACTTTTGCCTTCTTAGCCTCTCCTCATAGTACTTAAGAAAACATATTTAAATTTTTAAACAAATTGGATTACAATCAAAATTTTCAAGGAATTTTCTGAAAATCTCATGTCATCCTTTGAGGTCATTGGAGATATCCTGGGATGCTTTCAGTCAAGCTTGGGGATTCCTTTTTATACTGCTTCTCAGCTGCAACAAATGACAAGCCATTATCATTGCTCCACAGATGGAAGGTAGGCTTGCCTTTTTTTTCAATTTGTGCATTCATTGAGTAATAATCCTAGAGCTTGCTTCCTGGGGCACTGAATCATTTGTGTTTCAATTAGCAAAGATCTGAGTGCAATCCTCAGGTAGAAGGTATTCACACATTTATTCATACACCGTTTTTTCAAACTGCAGTGGCTGCCTCTATTTAGGATACAATTGGCTTAGTCCAGACTCCCTTAAAGTTTAGAAGTCTGTAATTATACATCCTCTGAAATCAGGAAACAGAAAACTTTTCTTTTCATCCTTTTCTTACTAGTAGAGTGCTATCCTTTACATGTATTATTTAATTCAGTCCTCGCAAAAACTCCATGAAGTAGGTAATAATATTATCTCATTTTTTAAAAAAGCCCAAATGTACACACTTATTTAGTTTGATGGCTATCTAAGGACTTTTAACAGCCTGATTTTGAAAATAAATATTTACATTCTTTAGCTTTGGTTTAGAACAATTCATTTATAGTTAGGATAATATAATTTTATTATTGGTTTGTAAAGACATTTTATAACTTAAGGATAATAAACGTTTTTGGGCAAATACTTTTCTAATTTCTCTTCAATTTTTAAATTTTTTGAAGTATTAAAGTTAAAAAAAAGCATATTACAGTTAGTCATATGTGGTCATATTTTCCTTTGGGATCTCTTCCATTGTTTCTGAATTTAGAAAGCCTTTCCCCATCCAAAGATCAGGAAACTCTTCACAACTAATTTTTTTAACTTTTTAATTACTTCAAATTGTTTAAAAATTTATTTATTATTTTTTACATTAAACTCATTAACCTACCTGAAATTTAGTATGATCTATAGTGTATGGCCAAGCTCCAAATAGACCTTTTTCCTTCAAAAGATTAACCATTATTTCTCAAATTTATATAAAGCATGATTATTGCTTGGGAAAGAAATCAGCCTTATCCATGTACCCATAATTGAGTCAAGTATCTCTATGCTGCATTTGACTGACGCATTTTTGTACCACAGAAGGTGTCATACTAAAACAAAGTAATGTTCTAAATGGCTGCCCAGGCTTGGGATGTTTTGGTTGAATTCTCAGGAGGGGCAGAACTGTGTTCGCAAGTCGTTAGCTTGAATGTTTGAATCCCTTGGGTGTGAACAGCAGAAATGGCTGTCCTGAAAGACCAAGAATCTTGGCTTTGTAGATGCTCCTACCATTTTTTTTCAAAGGCCAAGACTTGAAGTCGCATACTGATGTAGACAGCTGAGAAAAGTCTCCAGACAATGTGCCAGCAATACATCAACCCAGGATGGGGCTACAGAATAGATGATCTTTATGTCAAATGCCACTTAATGCAGCCAGAATACCGGCTACAATCGAGTCAGATAGGAAATGGACTCGTATTGCCTAATTGATTTTTTTCCCAAACAGTGGCAATTTTAAGGCCTCTAGGTAATGGCTTTGCTGTTGAACTTAAACAGAAAAGAATGCTGATTTCTGGAATTATTACTCAGAGGAGAGGAAGGAGAAATTAATGTGTTTCACGTCTGGCACCCAGCAAGGTTGATAATGGCTAACATGCTCTGAGAGCCCACTGTGCGTATGAACTGCACATTTTACAGCATTTTCCCATTCGACCTTCACAATAATCCAATGAAGTGGTGACTGTCACCATCTGGAATAATTTATCCTCATTTTACAGACGCCTACCTAGGAAGTGGGATTTGAACTTGATTCCAGAGTCTATGCATTTAATCATTATATTGCCTATTTGAATTAGGTACAATAAGTACTTAATAAGATTTTGAATAAATAAATGAATAAGTTAATTATTAAGGAAGCATGTAAAATAACATTTGTTATAAATATTTAAGAGCAACAAAATTATTATAATTACCACAGAAGGATTTACTCATTTAATAGAACCTATAAAATCTATTTCAACAACTTTAAAAAGTAATAATACTTTAGTATTTAGAAAAAGTACGTCTTTGGCTGATAGAATAATTGAATAAACGCCAAGTAATATCTCTCAGAAAAGACCATATGCTTTCCTCATAGCTTCATAGCATCAATTATGAAAACAAATTTAAACTGCCCATTTACATACAATTTAATACGGATTATGAAAAGCTACATGACAATGACGAAACTGAAACTGCCCTAATGAATGGCCAGTGAAATTTAGCTCCTCAAAAGAGTTGATGATTTTTGTTGTGTTTTCTCTTATTACATTTACGTACGCATTAAAAGAAGTAAAGCATGCCTAAGAGAAATACAAACCAAAAAGTCTTCATGGAAACAGATTTTAACCATTCAAACGTAAATGAGAAAACTAATCAAAAAGTAGAAGACTGAAAATTTTAAAGAAATATGTATAGTTCTACATAATATAAATATTTTCAGGTTCTATTTGCAAAAGTATAACATGTAAACAATTATTGTGTAAGCAAATAATTAGTGAATTCCACAGGTAACCATTGAAGAACAGTTACCTCTATTCACATAATCTTAAAAAAACTTTCAAAAGAAAAGAATATAAAATTATGATACATATTACAATGTCACTACAATCTCATAAATTCAAGTATTTAGAAAGCATATTGATCTCACATTGTAAAAATTATTTAGAAAACTAAAACAGGTCCGCCCAGTGGCGCAGCGGTTTAGTCCGCGCTTGGCAGCCCGGGGTTCGCGGGTTCGGATCCCGGGCGCCCGCCGACGCACTGCTTGTCAGCCATGCCGTGGTGGCGTCCCATATAAAGTAGAGGAAGATGGGTACGGATGTTAGCCCAGGGCCAGTCTTCCTCGGCAAAAAGAGGAAGATTGGAAATGGATGTTAGCTCAGGGCCGGTCTTCCTCACAAAAAAAAAAAAAGAAAACTAAAACATAAAAAAGGAAAGGAGGAGCCATTATCCTACTGTTTATTATTTGTCTAAGCTTATAAACATCAGAGATTTGTGGATCGAAGATAAGGAATGAAGAGGATAAGTAGGTCTGTAGAAATATTAAGGTCCCTAGCATGGTAGGTGACACTGGATGCAGAAACACAGGTACAGAAAAATATAAAAGATTGAAAGCATCATGATAAATAATGACAGATAATCCCAACAGGATGGTGTTCGGTTAATGACGCCACCATCTGATTATCAAGAAAGTAGAGGTTGGAGCATCCTGACTGAGGTCTTTCTGCAGGGCATAAGCAAAGTGCTTTTCCATATTAGCATATTAGCATTTTCTCACCATATAGCACTTTGAAGAAGTCACAAAACTTTAAAGATGCTACATGGAAAGAAAGGTGAATAATATGTCTAAGCCAATTGTCATGTTATTAAATGGCAGATTTAATAACCAGATTGACCAGATTCTTCTTTGTACTTTTCTATATTTCCTAAAATTTATGTAGTGAAAATGTGTATTTGGTAATCATTTAAAAGAATATCCCCTCATATAAATGACTAGTCTTCTATCTTGTTATAAAGAAAATTACACAGTTGAACTCTAAAATTGAAATTAAAAAAAACTCCTAACCCAAGTCTGTCTAACTAATTACGATCATGCACCGCATAACAACGTTTCGGTCAACGACGAACTGTATATACAACCGTGGTCCCGTTAGATTAGTACCATATAGCCCAGGTGTGTAGTAGGCTATACCACCTGGGTTTGTATAAGTACACTCTATGATGTTCATACAGGGACAAAATCACCTAATGACACATTTCTCAGAACATATCCCCACTGTTAAGGGACACTTGACTATAGAGTATTTCATTCATTTATTCAAAAATTTCTGTTAAGAGCACACACTGTGCCAGATTCTGTCATACCCTTGGGGTAGAAAGTCCCATAAGGCAAAGTTCCTGCCATCCAGGAGTTCACAGATTATCAGGGGAAATAGACATAAAGTAATCAGAATAGAGTCAGCTAAATATAATTAAAGATGCTGCACTGGACTTAAGCGTAGCCAAAAAGAGGGTGTGGACAATTCCATTTGATGCCCCGAGGAAGGGAGCCTCAGGGAGGCCACAGAGCTGGATAGGAATGATGTGTTAGTCACCAGGAGGATCAGGAATGAGAGATTCCCAACAGCTGGAACATTGTGCTCAACGCTGCGGGAGGGACAGGAGGGTGTGGAGAAAGCGGGGAAATACAAGGTGCTCCTCACAGCCTAAGCAAACGTATTCACTTCTGTGAAAAGGTTCACAGAAATGTTTGGGGGTCCAGATGCTGGAGTTCTTCATCTTCTGACTCTTAGGGGCCAAGAAAGGCAAGAACGACTGTTGCCACCCCCTCTTGGGGGAGGGCCTGCCATCTTTCTTTCACTACACTCCTCCATTGCTCTCTCCCCTTCCAGCACTTGGCTTATGGTTCTTTACATGTAGCCAGAGTGCAAAGGATCTTGGGGCTGCTCATCCTTGGCAGGAGGCCTGGCTCCCTGCATCTGCATTGGCTCCCTTCTCACAGGTTTGGAGGTCTTCATGGACCCAGGGACCATTCCTCTTGTAAAGAAATGCACCCCTTGACAACCCCATCTCTCTCCTCTCAGCACCCTTTTCACCCTTGCAGAAATGCAAGTAGGAGACAGAGAAGACCTGGGAGAGGAGTTAGGCCTCCCCAGGCAAAAGGATCCTTCTTGGTTCCCTACAATCTAGCACGGTTCACCAATTTCCACATTGGTGCTGGGGCCAGAGTTCCAGCTAGTAGTAAAATGTGCTTTTGCAGTTTATTGGTCTCTATTCATGTATTTGTCCCAGAGAAGCTCTCAGAGACTGGTTGCTGTGATGTCAGAACTTAGATGCTCCTGAGTTTCCCAATCATATGATGTCTGTCTGTCTGTCTTTTTCTCTTTGTATGTGCATCCAGCAAGGGCAATGTCATAGGGGGGCATTATATGTCATTCTGGGGGTTTATGCAGGTGTCCTCAGAAGGGTTTTAAGCCATGTGTTCAGATAAGTATTTCTAAAAGATTACTTGGGCAGCTGTATTGAGACTAGATTGTGGGGAGTAGCAGAGGGAGGTAGTGATGCAAGAGGCAGAGGACTAAATAAAAGATGGTCAGCATTCCAGAGATGGAGAGGAGACAAAGGAAGACATATTCCATTCAATGGGGCTTAATAATAATTAGAGTGGGGAATCTGGTTGGGAAACTGGATGATACAACCCACCAACTAGAGAAGTTACTCAATATGGAGAAAGACAATGTGTTGTATTTTGAATATGGACGGACTGGGATGCCTCTGGGAAACAAATGTGCTGACCTCTAGTTAGCAGATTTGATACATCGTTCTGGCCCTTGTGAGAGAGAGCGAAGCATACGGGAGATCACTGAAGCCATTTAGGTGAGATCAGTGAGGGACGGTGTTTGGAATACACAGGCCACAGAGCTGAGAATGGAAACATTGGGAACATATTTATATAGTGAGTAGAGAAAGAGGAAGAGAGAGAGAGTAGAGAAGACTGAGAAGCAATTTTCCAAGATATAAAATCCTTCATGAATTTCTCTATGGCTTTAGACCAGGGATCAGAAAACTATGGTCTGGCCAAATCCAGCCTGTCAACTGTTTTTGTTAAAAAACAAATAGTTTTATTGGAACACAGCCACATTCATTCGTTTCCATATTGTCTATCGCAGCTTTCATGCGACAATGTCAGAGTGGAGTAGTTGTGTTGTGGCAGTAGAGACCATGTGCCCTATAAAGCCCCAAATATTTACAGCCCTTTACAGAAAGCTTGCTGACTCCTATTTTAAACCACAGATGCATGACATAGTCACTATTTTTCTTAAATGTCAGCTATAGAAAGTGTGAAGAAGATTGTTTTAAGATCTCTTCTCTCTCTGTTGGTCTTTGCATCCATTAGGAGAATGGAACTCTGAGAGCTATAAAATAAGTTCACCAGTTTCAGCGTAGACTGGAAGCAAAAATTGAGGAAAAGAATGCAAGGTATTTTATCAAGATGGATGGTGTCCTCACTAATCAATGTTCCCTTACAAGGAGAACTAAACAGAATCTAATCTTTGGTTTGGAGGCATTCACTCAGTTTTGGGCAACTCTTCTTAGAGATGTTGAAACATTGAGGGTGGTGTCAGAAGACACTGACTATCTAGGGAAATGTCAGAACAAGAGACTATGAACATTATAAACATTCCTAGGGGCCAGCCCAGTGGCGTAAGTGGTTAAGTTTGCGCACTCTGCTTCAGCAACCTGGGGTTCGCAGGTTCGGATCCCGGGCACGGACCTACTCACCGCTTATCAAGCCATGCTGTGGCAGGCGTCCCACATATAAAGTAGAGGAAGATGTGAATGGATGTTAGGCCAGGGCCAATCTTCCTCAGAGAAAAGAGGAGGATTGGCAACAGATGTTAGCTCAGGGCTAATCTTCCTCTCACACACACACAAAAATCCTATATACAGATAACCAGGAATTGAAAAAAGCTAGCTGTGCAATTAATGTATGTATATACAAAGGCACAGATTGCTTTTCTGAGTCAGCACAAGACAAGAAACTGATTAGCAGATTGAAGATGGTTGCTGTGTATGGAGGCCTGGGAGCCGGGTTAGTTGCTAAACACAGTAGGAAACTCTCAGGGTCGTCTTTCCATCATGTCCCTGGGCTTCCCAGGGATGCATTCTGACAATTAGGTACCAATGAATATCATGGGTGCTCTTAGGAAAAATTATGATTTTTGCACATCACTGCTGAAATATCTAAAGTTTCCTATTTAAAATATCAGTATCTAAAAGTACTGGGAGCCAGGTTTGTGAATTTAAGAGAAACAAAATCATCATCTTCTGGGAAAGGTTCAAGAAAATCAAAGGGAACTCAGTGAGCTGGCCTTGAATTTTAGCCCCTCTTTTCCCACATCTGCTATGAATATCTACTCTTAGAAGCTGCTGCTTATTGGTTGGGAAGAAAGAATACTAATGATCATTCAATTGAGAATCTTTATATAATCACATCATGTATCACTCCACAGAGGAATAAGTAGATGATTTCTTACTATGCTTCAAGACAAGCCTGGCTATGGAATTTTGGAGACTCAGTGCAAAATGAAATGTGGGGCCCCTTGTTCAAAAAGCAGGAAAAAAGTGACATTAAAGGTACTAAAATATACAGCTTTTTACTTTCTTCCATAATCTTTCTCTCAACTTGTCATGGTGTTTTTTATGTTACTTCATGTTTTTCTAAGTAAAGAAAAATTAGAATTTTAAATCATTACCATGTACTGTTTGTCTTTATGTCGTGCATTACTAGTTTTAAATGCAAAAAAATATAAGAGCATTTAACTAGTATGTGGAATCACCGAAATTACAAAAATGGTACATGCATATGTATTTTGTTCTTAGCAGAACAGTGGAAATTCTGCACAAAACTAAATCAACTGTTTTTGTTTCACTTTTTGATATGTGCACATTCTAACAACACTCTGCCTTCAGCTCACCGGTGAATGTGGAGGGATTGAAAGGGAAGGAAACTATGGTTTGCCCTATCGTTCCTTGCCCTTCTATGTCATCATATGTGGTTAGCTAATACAAGGAGTTATTGCGTGTAAGAAAAATATGGTAGAGTTCCTTGGTCATTCATGTTTCTTAGAGACCACTGTCACCTTCCTTCCGTGGTCAAATGGAAAGAGTGGCCTCTCAGGACTGTCAGCACCCCCACTTACTTGGTCACGGACATAACAGACTGACTTTGTACTCACATTGGGTCTTGCCCAACCCGTCGTGGGACCACTGGAATTCTGTGCTCATGGGACATCATGAAGGCTCTGTGTCAACAGCAGACACGCATATCGCACTGTTTCTCCTCTGCTTATGTGCATGCTGCGTTGTTCCATCAAAATTCTCTTACAAAACACAAGTTCAAAGATAAAATTCTCAGAATTTTGAAACAGCGACAACAGAGCATTAAACCACGTGGGGCCCTTCATAGCGGGGGCCCTGTGCAACTGTACAAGTCACATGTCCCATGAAGCCAGCTGTGTTTCCTGGTTTCAGCAAGGAGTCTGCTCACACCAGCCAGTGTCCTGTCATCTCTGGGAGCAGCCGGCAGCAGCTGGGAGCTGATTATACATTGACTTCAGATCAATTCTAAGCCCCTCGCTCCGTTTCTGTCTTCTCCACATCCTGCTGCAGTCATGGGATGGTATACAGCCTCCCACAGGCTCACAGCTGCTCTCCACTCAGTCCCAGCAGCTCTTTCAAAAGTTGCCTAACAGATCTTCCTAAATATAATTTCTTTCTTGCTCAAGTGATTCTGATGAGGGTGAGACCGGGCATTATGGACATCCAGCTGTCAAGAATCAACCAGGTTTTTTCATCCTTAGGTACTTGATTCCTCCAATGAGAGGCACAGCCCCATGCCTGCCCTTGCAACCAAGCAGAGCAGGGCCACACTGGCACTTTGTCACCCTGTCTCAGCTGGCCCTCATTTTACTAGGATGTAATGCTGTGTTTGGAAACACACGCTTGGGCACGCACAAGAATCCAGCACTCCAATGACAAAGACTGTGAAGGTGAATCTGCCCAGGCTGGCTCAGACTTGTCCCATGGTGAGAATGTGTGGCCTTGTCCTTGAATCTCCCACAAGCAGCCACGTTTAGTTTGTTTTGTATTAGATACATCACATGCCTCGAACCCCATCTGAACCTCTCAAAGGATCGCTCCTCCTGGGCCCTAAGTGTTTAGGATTGATCCTCATTGTCACTTTTCTCTTACAGGGGCCTAAAACAGGCCACTTTGGCATAAGGATTATTTTGAGCTGGAGGCAAATGAGAATCAATAGATACAGAACGATGCCCTCCGAAAGCTTCTCTTACCTGATTAAAAGCAGAAACTTCTGAAAAATTTCCTCTCCTGGAGAAGGCTTATGGCCACGGGGTACAAAAAAGGAAAATTGGCACCGAAATGGACCTACACAGACAAGCCTTGCTCTGTTGGTTTCTCCCATATATTTACTTTTCCAGTTTGCCCCCCCTTGGAATCCTAAAACCCTTTTATTTACTCTTGTCACTTCTCTACAAATTAATTGTTCTTTGCTAAGATGCTACATAATGTTAAGTTCTAACCACACCTTTTAGTTAGTCATTGTGAGGTTTCTCCCACATGATACATGCCACATGTGTTAATAAACTTTTGTCTTTCTCTTATTAATCTTTTGTAGTCTAATTTTACAGGGCCCCCACTGGAGAACCTAGGAAAGTAGAAGAAAAAAACTCTTATCTTGCCCTACACAATCTTCCAAATCACCTAATCTGGTGTCTTTCAATATTCCCATATGCAAGCATGTGGCAGTGTTGGGGCGCAAAATGAGCAAGTCATGGTCTTCCCTCTGAAACGTGTTGGATTATCAAATGCCTGTCCTGGTGATCAGAGAGCTGTCTTCTTTGAGTCTTATACCTTAGGTTTTATTTATAGAATGTTCGTCTACTCTGTGATTCACCCATTTTCCCCCGAAGATCCTCTCATGGTAGGGGAAGAGATCTGAGGGCAATGCTGGAAGCAGCTGCCTGGTGAAATTGCTTTGAAGTCTCAAGTTTTAATCTTACCAACTCATATGAATTTTGCATTCTATCCATAAATAATCCAAACTTGTTTTAATATAGACCTACTTTAATTACCCTTGTTAAATTACTTAACTTTCCTCTCAAACTTTTCAGGAAAGTTTATCCTCAAGGAAGATAATTATTCTGTGGCTTTACATTGCACAGAAGGATAAATGAAGTATAGATGCACCTCATGCATTCAATTGTTGATTTTTTCCAACAAATATTAATTGAGCACCGACTTTATAGAGGCAACATACTGGGCACTGGGAATACAGGGTAAGCAAATGCATACCCTGGTTGTAGACTCCCAAAGCTTATTGGAATTAACATGGCCCAGGACGAGGGACTGAGATAAGGCTAGTGTTATTTCATCAGACTCACAAAATGTAATACCATTTGTCATTTCAGTAGCTGAAGCTCGTAAAAGAAAAGCTCAGGTCTTCTGAAACCACTTGTTTAGCAGTCTTTCCAGTCCTTCATTCTGACTCTCTCACTCTTAAATAAAAAATGTTCCCATGGGTGTGGCTGGGGGGATGGGGAGTGGGAGAGGAAGAAAATAAAAAAATAGAAAGTTTATTGCTCCAGCCAGAGTTTCAATGTGGATTCATTAGCACAAACGAACTACCTCCCTGGTCAACTGAACTGAGTTTAATCACTAGGAAATAATTCAGTGCTGACAGACAGGGTGAGCCAAATGACCTTGTTCCCTGTATTCCATTTCTGGATTTTTATGAGACTTTTCCACCTCACTGGAAAGTCGTCTTAGTCAATCAATTTTACGTATTTGGTTTGGATCACTTTCCTTAGGTAGATTAAGATCCAAGGGTGCTTTTGTGTTTTTAACTACATTAATTGCTTGATCAGCTCCCATTTCAGAGAGACTCGGTGAAATGCTTTGTGCCTACATCTCTGCTTCTCTGAAAGCTGCTTCTCTGCTTTTTTCCTTTCGTTTATTAACCCTGCACTTGCCATGCAAATGATACAAATTTTGCACTTCTGGCACTAGTAAATTACATTATATTTGAATTTCATTAGAAGCTTTCACGCGTGATTGCGCTTGTTTATATTCTTCCTTTCAGATCAAACGACTTAGATCTAAAATCTGTCCCTGACTCAATCGTATGGCAAACAAGTTTTATCTTAGCAAAATGATTTTTAAGTCATTCAAAATGGGAAAAGAGGAGCAAAAAAATGCCAAAAAAATTCAGGCTTCTTTCATTTTAGTAGCAAATGAATTCCAACAATTGATAAAGGCTTAATTAAGCATTTTGAAATAATCACCAATAACCCAATGAGAAAATAACATATACAAAACCATTTGTATATTTCCACTTCTTGTACTGAAGATAAGAATGTAGAAACAAAAAATATATATCTTTGAAAGGGCAAAACAAAGTAATCAAATAGTTCCAAATGGATTTGGATATTCAAGAGGTCCATACAATCAACAAGAATTGACCTCAGTCTTGCCATGAATAAAATACCGTTCTCTAGTATTTATGTAGCCCTTTTAAAGCAGATAACAAAGCATGATATTCAGTGAAAATGGACAAATTCTTTCTGGAGAATTATAAATAATGAGATTGTGTGAATAAGTAATCCATTGTTCATTTTAGTATAGTATTTCTAGGTATGTTAAATATATATTTTAATATTCTAAAATAACACACAATTAAGAATTAATTGATTTACTAAAGCATTTTACATTTTTACATTCTCTTGCCAAAGAAATACAAATTACTTTAGAGATCTCTCCTTACAGTAATGACTGTTCACTTGAGAAGAAAAACAAAGAACATTAAAAATATAATTGGCCTCAGATGACAATCTGAGATTTCTCTAAACTCCAGTTCTGTGGGGCTAAATTTTTATTAATTATTTCTCATGTCCTACTTCTAATTTCTCAAATTCCTAATAAATAAACACACATTACATATTAAAAACTACCCATTGTCTTTCCTTTTGTCCCATCCAGCTTTTCCAGCAAAACTGGACTAGAGATTGTTCCTCCCCCATTTTTTTTTTCTTGCAGAGGAAGATTTGCCCTGAGCTAACATCTGTGCTAATCTTCCTCTATTTTGTATGTGGGATGCCACCACAGCATGGCCGATGAGTGGTATAGGTCCACTCCCTGGACCCAAACCTGCAAACCCGGGGCGCTGAAGTGGAATGTCCCAAACTTAACCACTACACCCCCCAAATTTTAACACTCCCAATCGAATGCTTTGATTCATATTTTTCCAGCTGCTTAGAATAGATTTCCCCAGATCCACGCTTACCATCATTCAGCCCCCCTCCATTTCTCCACACAAATACTAGCTTCTCTGTGAAGTTGTCCCTGAAAGTGATCTCTCCCATCTTTGAAACGCTACATTTAGAATATTCTGAAGTGCAGCATTAACAACAAGTATAAAAACATGAGCCTTGGAGTCTGACAGATTTTAATTGTTGCTCAGCACTGGCTGTGTATCCTTGGGCAAACGACCTGACGTCTCAGACTATGTTTTCTCATCTGTAAGATGGGAATAGCAATGCCCTTGTTACTGATGTGAAGATCAAATGAGACAACTCATGTGAAACTCTTGGTCCAGTGTCAGTCCAATAGAAAGGGCTCAAGATTAGTCACTGTTATTATATTCTTATCACTCCTCAAATTTCTTCCATGACGGATTATTTCAGTTGGGAGAGGACAGGTCTATTTCCCTAACTAGGTGGTTATGGTAAGCAAATGTCTTATGTTTCTTTGCTTTTATCCATCACAATGTCTAATACAATGTCATGGTACTTACTAAATATTTCTTAACTGACAGTTTCTTCTATGAGTACCTTAAATGGCTATTCATTTAAACAAAGAAAAGAAAAAAAGAAATCCAGCTATTCTCCTTTCTTACCCAAATGCATGTGTGTGTATGTGTGTGTGTATGGGTGGGTGTATGTGTGGCTGGCAACTTCTGGAATGGAGAGTCTGCCAACTTTGTATTCCCACAGCAAAAATGTGAATATTTCTGAAGATTTGGTCATTCTCACCAATAAACAAAGTGTAATTAAATGTGCCAGTATTTTCAGAGCGTTATCAGCTAGAAAATAACTCTAAACAAGTTTTCCTAATAATAAATTCTTAACAATTTAATCGTCAATGATATTTAGCTCCATATCAAGTTTTCAAGCTTTCTTTAGCTTTAGAAAATTATAATTTCTGAGTAACTAAAACTTGAGAAATAAAAGACATCTTGCTAGCATAATTTGTAAAGCATTCAGTGGTTAAAATAAGAAAAATTAGCCTTTGAGTGAAACTTAAAACACGTTTGTCAAAAGCTAGCAGCCAAAACACAGGAAAGCAATTTATCCAAAATTAGATTGCTTTGAAATCCTAAGGTTAATGGAATCAAGGGAGGGAAAAGGTGGTGAGATAATTTGGCATCGTTAAAACCTTTAACTTAGATGAGAGATAATCTAAGTTAACTATGTGAACATTAATTCACGTCTTAAAAATTCTCCAAACAGTTGGGAGCTGTTAGGAAAAATTTTCCAAGACAAAGAAGAGCATGGAGTAATTTTTGTATCTATCTTTTAGAAGAAGAATGCGAAGCTCATGGAAATCCTTTTCTGGTGAAGCTGCTCTTAACTTACAAATAACTCGATTGAAAATCCAAGTCTACAAAGAGAAAACAAGTTACTAATATGAGTACAAGTCCAGTTTGTAGAATAACTTGAGAAAGAGCGAGTTTTTTACTTCTTGAGTCACTGAAATATATTTCTGAGTATTATTTGGGACTTTTGCAGTGACAGAGGGAAATGATGCAGAAGCAAAATTATGGGGTTTGGCCACAAGGTTGCCTCCTAGAACCTGGATCATTTACTTATATTAATTTCACTTATCATTTTATTTATATTTGTTCATATTCAAATGTTTAAATGGGTCCTAAGAAATAAGAAATTGCAACAACAACAAAATGGAATTATGAATTCTACTTTCCTTAAATGGAAATGCATTATAACCATGTTTGTTATAATAGGTCCCCTTGGGTTGTACTTGGTATTTAATATTTTTTTAAGTCAAATAATTCTGTAAGAGTGACTTTTTCTCCCTTTGGACTCCTGAGAAAACAGAAGAGTGTAAATTAAATATAGCCAAAAATATAGCATTTACATTTTTTGAAAAGAGTAATATTATTTGTTAGAGATCTTGTTCAGTCATTTGTAAATAATCACCTTTGTAAAGCAAGAAATAACCTTGTTTAAAAAACTACTGACATGGTTGTTCTATTGTCACCTGCTGGTAATTGAAAATGTGTTTCTGTCAGTTCTACCTAAGATGGAATGTAATTCCTTCTAAGATCTTGATCTTAAATTGGTAGCAAGAAAGCCAAAGAGGAAAAGCAAGAAGTCTTTACTTGTTCTTTGCACGAGTAATTTTCTACTGCCCTTTCTGATAATGTGAGTTATTATTCTTACTGACTCTTGGAAGGCAGCAATAGGCTTCTATTTTTTTACAGCTCTCAGCTCTGTTTTACCCAATTGATATGGAAGTGGGTCTCTGCCTGGCTTTGGAACACACATTTATAATGTTTATTTTAAAATAAAATCCAGATTGCTTTGTTAGAACAAGCTTCTACACACAGTAAATAGATAAATCCTTGCCACAATCTCCTTAGCTTCATTTTTTCTGCAAGACCACAAACTTGTTCTAGAACATGTGTAACCTTATAGCCTGAAGTATAACAATGTTTACAGGGAATTTGTCTTCATCTCAAAATTGTGGATCCAGAATAACTCAGATTGTTACCAGCCTCGACTGGATAACTACTCAAATCTGATGTTTCAGAAGTATCACACTCTGCAATGCTTATCTTTATTTCAAGGAATGCAAACAGAATTTTAATTACACTTGTAACACTGCCTGAGGTAATCATATCACAGAAAATACTGAAGAGCTCTTCTGAAATTCATCTTTTTTCTATTCGAGGGAATACAGAGGACAGCTGGAAATAAGAGTAAAATTGTTTCTTAAGTATTAAAGAATTTGAAAAATAAACAAGTTGATTTGGAAGGGATTATACCTTCTCATCAACCAAGTACAAGGAGTCACTTAATCTTGGAATTGGAAAGAATTTATGAGGTCACATAAGCAAATCTTTGCACCAGAGCAACAATTCCATCTATATTAATCTGGATAGAGGTCACCCTGACCCTGTTTCAACACTTCTAGAAACTGGGAGTTTACTACTTAGCAGAGCAGTCTTGCCGAGCCCATTTATAAAGAGTTCTAAATGTTCAAGAGTTCCCTGTATCAAGGCAAAAAATGAGCCTCCCCTAGAACTTCTTTTTATTGTTCTTTGTGCTGTCTTCTGGAATTAACAGAGTAGATCTAATTAACTCCTGTTTCACATGACAGTCTTTCAAATATTTGAAGACAACTACCATGACTAGTGTTCGTGTGCTGTGGTTCAATGGTGTTCATTTTATTTCTTTCGATTTCCTGCACGCTGCAGGGATCCAAGGATGGGGTTAGCTCCTTCCTCCTTTTTCTTTTTAACCATAATAAAAGTATCTTTTCAAAAGGCTACTCTTCCACTATCTTTGTATAAACCTTTGCTAAATTATCATGTCCACTTTAGCCCTTCAATACATATAATATTTTGTATCTAAGTATATATGAACTTTGATGTTTAAAATTTATAATCATTAGGTGTATAAACATTTGGACTTTTTAACAAAAGATTATCTTGATGATATTCTGTATGAAATAAGCATACATACAGTGAGGGTTAAAAACTAGAATCTTGTATGCCATAGTTTGTTGACATTAAAAATTGGTTCTTCTGGCATACCGGTGTTGGAAATATAAATCTGAAGCTGAACCATCACATGTTAAACTACTTCAAGGTAACATGATAAGAAAAAGCAGCACTCTCTGCATACTCATTTACCTAGCTGTTATTATAAGGAAGTCAGGTAGATATACAGGTAGGTGGGTGTCAGACTTGTAGAATGTCATTCTCAAAGATGCAAATACACTTTTGGTGCATGTTTGGGAAGTTTACTTGGCAAATTTATTTGCTGAGGCTTCCTGACGTCAACATGTTGTGTCAGATGAATATATGAGTTATCTAGCCCGCATATACTCTTCTGAAACCTGAAACCACTTTGCGCTACGTACCTAAGACATGGAGGAGGGGGTGGCACAGGGGTGATGTGAACTGGGAAAAGTCAAAAGGAAGCTTTGTAAATTCTAGATTGTGAAAGATGAGTGGGCCTTCATCAAACTAATCGACCAATGCATTTCACTGTGTATCAACCAGAATTCAACTGGAAAATAAAGAAAACAGTCAAATGAATTTTAAAGGGAACTTTCTGAGACCACATATCCAGATGTGGCTTTGCCTCCTTGCAAGTGAATCATCACAATGTAGTTTTCCAAATGTTAATATCTGAAGACTGAAATCCTCAAGACTGTAGGAGCAGGGGAATCGGGAAACTTTAATTTATTAGGTACCTCCACACATTCAGAGGATGAAACTTAATTTTGTGGCTGCAGTGGTGCTTAAATCCCATAAAGCTAGTCAGCCATTGGCTAATGTTCTAAAATCCCTAAAGCATCAGTTAGAGCCGGAGAAAGAAGTCCCATTTAACTGGGCATCTAAGATGCATTACTGATAAAGCAGGACCAACAGCTCTGTCTGAAGCGTTGCAGCAAAGAGTTCCCCCGAAACTAATGGGATCACCATACTTTTATTAGCCTTTCTTACAAAGCGTCCATTTAATGAAGCTTTGGGTAGGAATGAACTTCTTCCTCTTTGGTGCCTAAGGAACTTCTATCTAGTTAAGTTCAGTCCAGCTAAAAGCACTTTTCTTACTTCTCCTCAAATGCATCAACAAAGCAGAGGTCTCAATTTCTTGCCTCAACTGGATTGTGCAGTCCCAAATGGGAGAGCCTGGTAAACAATGCATGAAGAGCACAGAATATATGCAGGACCTGGAGTTTCCTGGACCAACTGTAAATACAGTCTCATAAAGATTAACGATTAAAGAAAATGTTCGGTCGGATAAGGCAGGAAGGGCAAGGACAAAAATCCTCTTCTATATAAAATTGTAAAAAAAAATCCTGGATGGTACCTATATCTATAATTTCCTCTTTCTTAAGTGCTATTTAAAATGTAGAGTCAAAACCACACTAACATATAGTACTTTCAAAGGATTACCTCAACCAGAATTTGGGGTAGCAGAATGTGAGTATTAATTTAGAGTCATTACAAGAATATGCCTTGCAGTTGAATGTTTTACTCTTATAGGGTGTCCACCAACATTTTGGAGTCAAAATCCTGGAATATTAAGAAATATCAATTATCAGTCATCAGAGTATGCATTTAAATGTTCAAAATAGGAAAGAAATATGTGACAAGATTCTTACTTGGAAGATATTAGGATCTGGTTAGGAGAATAAAATTAACACACATAGCCAACATTTAAATAATAACAAGACAGGTGTAAATGCTAAATAATCTGATATAAAATGTAAATGCTAAATAATCTGATATAAAATATAAATGCTAAGGACCCTAAGCTCTAAGAAAGGAGCTGTCACTATGGCCTACAGTTATCATGGACAGCGTCACAGAGAACCAAGGCTCTAAAGGGCCTAGAAAGATGGCAAGATTGGAATTGGAGAGGATGAGGAAAGGAGTGTTTATCTGGATAGTTTTTTAGAGTGGCAGGGAAGAGGTGAGATTTACTGATGTTGCGGAGTGGTGGGAGACGTAGATATTTTAGAGAAGAAATTTTAGGAGGCCTTCAATGCCAAGGATCCAATTTGATGTGAGAACTAATAGATAACTTGGGAAGATTTTTGAGTAGGGTAGAAGGAGGATGGCAGTGGGTGAAGGAGGCCAAGCAGAACAGTGGGACAAGTCCCAGACTTAAATCCAAAAGTCTGAATGGAGCTCGATGTTTGCATGTCATGACGAGTGTTCCACAGGACGTGCTATCTAATGCCTTGTGAATAAAGGATGCAGAACTGTTTGACGAACTACAAATCATTACAAACATATAAGATAGTGGTGTTTTAATATTTACCTGGGAGTAGTATTGATGAGAATAAAGTGGGTCAAGAGGCAGTTGTTAAGAGCATTCATGAGCGAGGGGATGAGGACCTACTGACATTAATGTTTCAGGGTGGAACTGAGGACTTAAATATGGAACTGAAATTATTTCATCCTGCGTATTCTAACTTCTGGTTTCCATCTAATGAGGCAAATATCTTTCCTGCTTTATTGCTCTCAAAATATACTTCAGGTCATAAATTTGTGACTCTGTACTAGTTGGTATTTTATGTAAAAATACCATTTGTCATAATTTGTTCAACTATTGCCTAGCAAAATACCACACAACTAATATCCCAATAAAGTGTCAACTGATGACAACTGTGATCACATCTAACAGAAATACATATTCTAACAAGGGCCTTGCAATTAAAATTAGCTGAAACACCCATCAAATAGCAATAAATTAATGTTGCTCTAGTTTTGTTAGTTTCATTTGAGTGAGGAAAGTGAGAGAATTTCCAAGTCTAGGTTGCTTGTCAGACATGGCATGGGAGGAGATGAAGCACATTTTAAGATTCTTCTACCTGAGCATCCAAGAGAATGGAGATTATTATGATAAGACCTTATAAAAAGAAAGTGAACATTTTATCCCTAAAAGAAAACCAGCAAAGAATACTTAAACAAATTCCATTAGGAAAGGGAGACAAACAAAGTCTTATTTCAGATGTGTATAAACTGTGGTGAGGCTGCTAGTTGAGAGTATAATTTGATGGCCTCTGTATATTTGCACACGTACTGTTAGCAGAAAAAAAATTTAAAAATCAGGTGTGTATATTTTCTCTTTATTTCAGAGAACCCTATGAATTTAAGGCTGGCAAAGTCTATCACACCAGCTTGTGATAGAAATAAGAGATAAGAACACAAGTAAAGGAAGGCCTTCCTGCAAAAAGTGCCTTAGAAATTTCTCATCACACAAAACTGATAAAAACTCAACATGTGCAGCACACCAGTGATGCCAACGGCTGAAATGAGATTGCTCCCCAAACAGAATGATATCCAGGAGAGTCAGTTTGTAACAAAGGATGAGATAGGGTGAGCGAGCAGGATGACGGGGAAGTGTCCTTAGTGGCAAAAAGACACACAGACAGCAAATATCTCAGAGCCTTCAGCAACAGGACCTGCTCGTAAAGCAGCACTGAGATGCAAACCAGCGAGAAGGGCTCTTCGCTCAGGCCCAACTTTTCTCTTCAAGAACATTTCCAATTGTCTGTTCTACACTCCTTGGTACTTGTTCATATGCCAACCGTGTGGGTTGAGTTGTGTCTCTTAAAAAGATATGCTGAAGTTCTAACCCCTGGTACCTGTGATGTGACCTTATTTGGAAATAGATGTAATTAACAGATGTTAAGATGAGGTCATACTAGAGTAGGGAGGGCCCTTCATCCTATGACTGGTGTCCTTATAAAAAGAGGAGAAGGGAGACAGTGACAGACACCGGGAAAGCTCCAGGACGGAGGCAGAGATTGGAGTGATGAGTCTGCAAACCATGGAGCACCAACAATTGCTGGAAACAGGAGAAGCTAGGAGAAAGGTATGACATATTCTTCATCAGAACCTTCAGGGACAGCAAGGTTCTACAGACACCTTGATTTTGGACTTCTGGCCTCCAGAATTCTGAAAGAATTGATTTCTCTTATTTCAAGACACCCAGTTGTGGCTCTTTTTTACATCCGCCCTAGGAAACTAATATACCAACCATGACTCATTCTTAATTGTTTTGTGTAAATGTCCTGTTTTCCTCAATAAGATAGCAACCTCCATGAAGGCAGGATCTTTCTACTATATTCTTCTCAACTGTCTCCACCCCCAAGTGCCTAGCTCACTGTTACGATAGAAACCAAGCCCTCCATTGTAACCACTAATACCAGGCAGTGTTCCGGAGTACAAAGTTAAGACTAGTGAACAGGTGGCAAATGGGTCCTGACACCTGCTGGATGTTAATTTCCAAATGGATGAAGCCTCTGGAGTGTATTTGAACTAAAGCAAATTGCTGTATATTTTACTTCATAATTGTTTTCTAATGATTTCTATGTTGCCTGCTTCCATAAAATATTTTACTTGAGTGACACAACTAACAAGCATAAAACAAGACAATTAAAACAAAATGGAAAATGTTGGAGAAAAAAGGATAAAGAAAGATCTGTTTTCAGCAATGAGTTTACTATTACAATGGAGTGCTAAATGTACCTCTGAGCTTACTGGCAGCCAAGGGAAAAAAGGTTTTATGGTTGGTGTTGGAGAAAAGGGAAAACATTTAACTTTACCTGAAGAGCAGAATTTTTTCTTAAGGTAAAACCTATACAAATTTTTATGTGAATTCTTTTTTGTGTGTGAGGAAGACCAGCCCTGAGCTAACATTCATTGCCAATCCTCCTCTTTTTTTGCTGAGGAAGATTGGCCCTGGGCTAACATCCGTGCCCATCTTCCTCTACTTTGTATGGGACGTCGCTAAGGCATGGCTGACAAGCAGTGCCTCAGCCGGCGCCCAGGATCTGAACCCGCGAACCCCGGGCTGCCAAAGCGCAAACTTAACATCTACGCCACCAGACAGCCCCTTATGTGAATTCTTAATGTGACCTTTTACATGAACTAATATATATATATATAACTAATAATATGTATTCCACAAAAGAAGTTGTTAGTTTCTAACTATTTTGTAAAAGACATTGGCATGTTTTGCAAATGGACATGTCCTCAGTAACTCCTGAGAGGACACCAAGGATATTTATGGATTTAGTCATTCATTTATCCCACAAGAATTTTTTAAGTGCCTAAAATGTGTTGGGCCCTGTGCAAAGTGCTGAGATCTAGATGCAGTCCCTGTCCTTAAAGAACTCTCTGATTAGCAGGAAGACAACTCACAAGACAAGACACTATAATAAAATGTGGTAGGTACAGTACCAAAAAGAAAAAAATGGATAGAAAAACTGAGAAATATGGAACCTAGCCCAAGACATAACATTAGGATGTGATTTCAGATAAGATTCAATGGGAACTAAAATTACACAGTCCAGTTGCAATTCTTCCTGGTCATCTGACCAGTAGATGTGTTTGGTTTTGCTTATACAATTATTTAACATTTTTTGGTGCACTTAAACATTGAAAAATTATTTAAAAATTGGATTTCTGGCTTCTTTGAAACTGGGAAGACCTGGACCACACAGCAACAATTGACTGCATGTGTTGGTTGTCTAGGTTTGGAAAACCACTGCCTTGGACGGTCTCCCACAATAATCAAGAATTTGCAGCCAACTCGTGGTCTGTGTGGAGCAGATTCATATAGTGGGTAAATTCTCTGATGAGCTCCAAGTGTTAAGACTGTTGTTTTTAGAAAGTAACTTGTTTATAGATCAGAGATGTGCAAGTTGCACAGTTGCCATTCTGTTGTAAAAATTTAAGACTGTGCTTTTATTGTCACCTGAATGGAAAGTCAAGCTATTGTCAACCAGAATGAGCTGCAGGGGTACCTGCAAGATATGCATACATTAATTTTCCCTCAAAAGGAGAGATTCAATCTGTTCCACCCACTGAACCAACAAGTGCTCCAAACTCCAGAGTTATGCAGCACCTAACAAGGTAAGTGGATCTGAGATCACAAAGAGCAGTAATGACAAAAAACACCATTTAATGAACATTAATAATGTGTCAGGCATTGTGTTTCAGGCTTTATTGACATTTTCTCATTTAATCTTCACAGCAAGCATATGTGGTCTAATATTGTCTTCATTCTACCAGCAAGAAGTCTGAGGCTCAGAAGTGCAACAACTTTCCCAAGGTCACGGAGCTGGTAAATGGCAAAGCCAGAATTCAAATCCAGGTCTATCTGACACCAAAATCTGAGCTCTCAAATATTGGACTATATTATCTCTAAAATCAAAGGTCACCACAAAACTACAATGTATGCAAACTAAACATGAGCATGTTTACAGATATATAAAAATATACACACACACAGTAGATACGATGTGTGCCCAATATTTTAACAATTGTGTCAAAAGCATCCTGTCTAAAACCTTTTTCAAAATCATGTGTTTGATGAGATATTCTGAAGTGAATGGATTTACTAGATTCCAGTTACAAAGAGCTTGGCAGTCTACAGGACCATAAATCAATGGGGAAAGGTCAAATTGTTTAGAAGACAGTATTAGGAAAACCAGTTCATTGTATTGAAAATAATAAAGATACTGCAGATTAAAATAATAATGATGCCTCATTTAACATCCATCATATTGGCAAAACTAGAATGTTGGAAAAAGCCAAGTGTTGGTGAGGGTGTGGAGCTAGAGCAGTAGTTCTCAAACTCATTTGCACATTGGAATCACTTTGGAAGGCTTAAATGCTACTACTGCCTCAGTTCTACCTCCAGAAATTCTGATTTAATTAATATGGATTACAGCCTAGGTGGCTGAGCACCAATGAGATAGAAAAACTACCAAGGGATCCTGTGCCTGTGTAGCCATTCTGGAGAACAATTGACACTACTTAAATTATATGTACACAAACCACATGATCCAGCAATCCTGCTCCTGCATATCCATCCCAGAGAAGCTCTCACAACAGCCCAGAGGACACGTATACAATGATGTCCATCCCAGTGTGGCAGTAATAGGACTAGAGGCAATCTGCTCATCAGTCTTAGGGTGAATGAATACCCAAGTGGACATATTAAGCAGGAGGTTGGGTACAAGTGTCTGGCATACAGCAGAGATGTCCAGATATGATACAGTGAGTCATTAATATATAAACGACATTTAAAGCCACAGGACTTAATGAGATCACCTATGGTGTAGATAGATAAGAGGCAAAGTACGCCTACATTTAGGGAATTGGTACCAAAGAAGGAGCCAACAAAGGAGAACAAAGTGAGTGGTTAGTGAAGAGGAGGAAAAGGGGGAAATGTGGTGTCAGGGAAGCCTAGAGAAGCAGGGAGTGGTCAACCACACCACCTGCTGCTGAGAAGTCCAGCGGGCATGACTCTGGCAAGATGCCAGTTACCCATGATCTTGATAAGAGCTGTTTCCATTTTGTGGTGGAGACAAAGGGCCAGTTAAAATGGATTGAGAAGAGCATGGGAGGTAAGGAAGAGAAGACAGTGAGCTAGTTCATCCTCTTCAGGAATTTTGCTAGGAAAGTAAAAGAAAACAGGATGATATCTATCTAGAAGGAGATGTGGAACAAAGTCTTGTTTTAAAAGATGATTGTTATTAAGACATGATTGAGAGTCCTGGGGAAGGATCTTGTGAAGATGATTTGATTGACGTTGCAAGAGAGGAAGGGAGCAAGTTTCTTGAGAAGGGGTGAGGGGAGGGATTCCTGCACACACGTTTAGGGCGGGCTACGTGGCTGTTGACGCAGGTCGGTTGGTGGAATTGAGAATGAGAAGTGACATCATAACTATTTGTTGCTCTTTTCTCTGTAAATATGATGTACAGCCATCAGCCAAAAGTGAAAGGTACAGGGAATGTTGGAGTTTTGATAAGAGAGAATTTGTGAAATGGTTACCTCATTTACAACAGAACTATTGCTGTTGGTTGGATCATTCCTGCGGCAATAGAGGTCACAGTTTAGATAACTATTTTCCTAAGAGACCTTCTCTTGGCTACTTTAATACTCAAAACTTCCCCTATCAAGCTCTTACCACATTATGTTGCCATGGATGTTTATTTGCCTCTAGAGACCTTCTTACCACTTCCTAAGTCAGAGTTTGGGTTCAGAATTAGAACCCCAGGGCCTGACTCAGTATTCTCCACAAATATTTGTTAAAGGAGTTGTTGTGTGTATATGGAAAGGCCCTCTGTCAACAGAGTTGATACCTACTTTAAGTAGATTTTAAGGCATAAAGGATTATTTTCAAGCAAGCCTAAAAGTGCCCTCTCAAGGATGGGAGTAAATAAAAGCTAATTATTAAATAATCAATAATACTGTCACCTTGATTAGAGATTTAAGTATAATCCCTCCTAGAAGAATACCACAAGTTGTTTTTAAATAATTGTAGCAATAATTGTGTATAAACCGATACTTGCCCTTGAAATTCAGAGAGCTAGTAATGGAGAAGTGACTCACAAGGATGCAGTCTTCCCAGTCCAGACTTTGTAGGGATAAAATCCTAGCAAAGCCAATGCCTCTCAGCATTGACGTCAATGAGATGATATTTAGAGTGAAATCAGTTCAGAAATACCTTGTTCTAGATCTTTCTCGGTTCTATATACTCTTGACAGACTGCAATTTTTTTCCCCCAAGAACCTATATTCAGATTCGGGGGAATAAATTCTCATTATATGTTCCAGCTAATCCTTTAATAACTGAAATTAGTGTGGGTGGCTGACACTTGGATGCCCTTAAAATTACTTTGCTGGAGTGTTGGCTGTGAAACTATGTAGCTATATGCATGACATATGCATGCAGAAACATATTTTTTTAAAGCTGGATCTGTTATAAAGGTTCTCTTTAGGTCCTATTCTTCTCACACCAGAGAGAACTTTTTTTTTTTAGCAATTAAAAATATGTCCCAAATCACTTTCTAGATTAGGAAGAAAAAAATAAATGAAACATTTGTCTTTTGGAGCTTAGAATTACATGATTATAGTTTAAAAGGCCTGACTTACTTGGGTTAAAACATAGGTTTCTTTCCTCCTTCTTTACTTCCTTCCTTCCTTCTTTTCTTCCTTGTTATCTTTCTTTTAAACAAACATGTATCAAAGGCCTACTATGCCCCAAGCACTAAGGATATAAAAACAAACAAAAGACATGAAAGTCACAAGCCACTGGGACAGAAAAATACACCAATGAGTAAGACACAGAGTAATATGTGTCATAAAGGAGATAAAGTTATCTAAGAGAGCAGCAAGTGAAGGAATTCACATTTTTTAGAATAAGCGTCAAGAGCTGAAGTTGTATCAGAAAAGTCTTCAGGGAGAGGGTGACATTTGAGTAGGACTAGTTGACAGATAAGTAGATTAGATCAAGATATTTGATAAGTCAGTTTAAAGAATCTCAAGGAAAATTTTGATGGGACACAATTGGTTATTTAAAAGTGTGTTCATTTCCAAATATGTGATTTTTTGAAGATGTTTTATTGTTGTCGATTTTGAATACAATTCCACTACGGTTAGAGATTTTGAAATTTATTAAAACTTGCTTAACAGTCCAAAATATGGTTTATCTTGGTGAAAGTTCATGCTCACTTGTAAATGAAGTACAGGATGAAGTCGTTGGATATTTTGCTCTATGTGGAATCTAAAAAAGGTGAATACATAGCAGCAGAGAGTATAATGATGGTTACCAGGGACAGGGAGGTGGGGGAACTGGGGAGATGTTGGCCAAAGGGTACAAATTTGCTGTTATGTAGGAGGAATAAATCAAGAGATCTAATGTACAGCATGATGACTATAGTTAATAATACTGTATTGAATACTGGAAATTTGCTAAGTAGATTTCAGGTGATCTTACCACACACACCCACACACACACAAATGGTAACTATGTGAGGAAATATGTTAATTAGCTTGACTGTAGTAATCATCTCACTAAGTACATCAAATCATCATATTGTACACCTTAAATATATACAATTTTCATCTTAAAATAAAATTAAAAGTTTCAAAAAAAGTCAATTAAGTCATTGTGGCTGGCAGTGACTTTCAGGTCTTCTGTGTCATTCCTGATATTTTTTGCTCAGTTGTCAATTGCTTAGAGAGATGGTATTTAAATTTTTCATCCATGATTGTTGATGTATCTATTTCTTCCTTTTATTCTGTCAATTTTACTTCATGTGTTTTAAGCTTCGTTATTTGACACATACACTTATAGTTGTTGTATCTTTCTGATAAATTAACCCTTTAATCATTTAAAAATCTCTCTTACCTTTGGTAAAGAATTCTCTTTGTTTTGAAGCCTACTTTATCTCATATTAATATGTCCATGACATACTACTGACACTCAACATTTGTATAGTGCATGTTTTTCAACCTTTTACTATTGTGTCATTATATTTAAAGTATGTCTGTTGTAGACAGCATCTAGTTGGATTTTGCTTTTCCATTCTGTTAATCTCTGCCATTTCCTTGGAGTGCTTAGTCAATTAACATTTAATACAATGGCTGATATGTTTTATAGCTACCATTTTACTATTGTTTTAGGTTTTGCATCTACTTTTTGTTCTTCTTCCCTTCATGTATCTTTGGGGTTAAATGATTCTTTTTTTAGAACTTTCATTTGTCTACTAGCTTTTGAAAAAGCTATACCTCTTTGCATTATTTTTCATGATTGCAGTAGAGATTACAATAAATATTTTTAACTTTTCACAGATTTTTAGACTCAATATTGTACTATTTTGTGCCAAATATAAGAATCTTGGAAATGCATTTATCCCTATCACTATGCTTTTTGCTATGTTTGTCATATTTATTACATTTATGTGTATTATAAATATCACAATTAAATGTTATAATTTTTCTTATAACTCATATATTTTAAAGATATTAAGAGGAAAAATTGTCTTTAATATTGCCCATATGTTTAACATTTTTAGTGCTCTTTATTTTTTCTGAAAATGTGACTCCTTCATTTCACTTCAGCCTGAACAACATCCTTTTACAATTATTTGTAGTGCAGGGCTGCTGGTGATGAATTCTCGTAGCCCTAGTTTGTCTGAAAATATTTTTCCTTTATTTATGAAGCATATTTTTGCTGTGCATAAAATTTTTTTTTATGGGTTTTGGTTTCTCCTCCACTTCCTCCAGCACTTTGAAGAGATCATTCTACTGTGTTCTGCCTCCTTTATTCCAGTAAAAGACTGTGGTCATTCCTATTGTGGTTCTATATGTAATATCTCCCTTATCTTTGGCTATTTTCAAGTTTTTCTCTTTATCTTTGGTTTTCAGCTGTTTGACTCTGATGTGTCTAGTAATGTGACTTTCTTTTTATTTATGCATCTAGTCTGCTTGGGATTCACTCAGCTTCTTGAATCTGTAAATTTATGTCTTTCATCATATTTAGAAAATTATGGCTAATATTTTTATTTTCCCACATTTTTCTCTTCTCTATTTTTGGGACTCCAAGAGTGCCTTTTGATATTTTCTCACAGGTTACTGTGGCTCTGTTCATTTTTTTCTAACTTTTCCCTTTTCTATTGTTCAATTAGATAATTCCTGTTGCTCTATCTCCAATCTCACAGGTCCTTTTGCCATCACCAATACATCAATTTTTTACTGTATTTTCAGTTCTAAAACTTACATTTAGTTCTTTTTCAGATAAATTTATTGAGGTATAATTTGCATATGATAAAATTCATTCATTTTAACTCTACAAGGTAATGATTTTTAATAAGGTTACAGAGTTGCACAACCATCACCGTGAACTAATTTTACAACATTTTCATCACCCCCAAAAGAAACCTGATGCTCATTTGCAGTCATTCTCTGTTTCCACCCCCATCTCCAGGTATATACTAATCTTCCTGTCTTTATATATTTACCTATTCTGGACATTTCTTTTAATGAGATCATACGACATGTAGTCTTTGTGTCTGGCTTGTCTGACTTAGCATAAGGTTTTCAAGGTTCATTCATCTTGTGCATGTATCAGCACTTAGTTTCTTTTGATTGCTAAATAGAATCCAATCATATAAATAGACTACATTTTATTTATCCATTCTCAAGTTGATGGACATTTGGGTTGTTTCTACCTTTTGGCTATTATGAATAATACTGCTATGATCTTCATGTACAACTCTTTTTGTGGGCATATGTTTTTATTTCTCTTGAATAGATACCTAGGAGTAGTATTGCTGAGCCATATGGTAAATCCATGTTTAACATTTTAAGAAACTGTCAAACTGTTTTCCAAAGTGACTATATCATTTTATATTCCCATTCACAATGTATGGAAGGTTTTAATTTCTCTACATCCTCTCAAACACTTGTTATTATCTGTGTTTTTTATTACAACCATTCTTGTGGATGCAAAGTAGTATTTTATTGTGGTTTTAATTTGCATTTCCCTAATAAGTAATGATATTGATCATCTTTTCATGTGCTTGTTAGACACTCGTATATCTTTTTTTGGTGAAATATCTATTCCAGTCTTTTGTCTATTTTTAAATTGGGTTATTTGTCTTATTATTGAGGTGTAAAAATTCTTTGTACAGTCCGGACTCAAGTTCCTTATCAGATATGTAATTTGCAAATATCTTCCCCCTGCCAAGTCTGTGACTTATCTTTTCTTTCTTTTATCTTTTAAAGTGCATGTTTTAATTTTGATTATGTCTAACATCAATTTTTTTATTGCTTGTGATTTGGGTGTCATATCTAAGAAATTATGCCTAACTCTAGGTCATGAAGATTTACTCATTTTTCTTCTAAGAGTTTTAGTTCTTACACTTAGGTCTATGATCCATTTTGAATTAATTTGTGTATATTCCATGAGGTAAGATTCTATTTTTTTTTTTTTTGCATGTCAATATCCAATTGTTTCAGTGTCATTTGTTCAAAAGTCTGTCCTTTCCTCGTTGAATTGCCTTGGCATGTTTGTTGAAAATCAATTGACCATAAAAGTGAGGATTTAATTCTGGACTCTCAATTTTGTTTCATTTATCGAGGTGTTTATCTGTCTGCCAGTACTCTACTCTTTTGATTGTAGTAAGTTCTGAAATCAGGAACTGTCAACCCTCCAAATTTGTTCTTCTTTTTAATAGTTTCAAAAAATAATTTCTATTCTTCTGCTGAGATTTTCTATTTGTTTATCATGAGTATATTTTTCTATGTGTTCTTGAACAGAATTATATTAGCTGCTTTACAACTCTTATCTGCTAATTCTGGGATCTCAAGGTTGGTCTCCACAACTTCCTTTTCTCTTGATTATGGGTCACACTTTCTGTTTCTTTGTATGTCAACTAACTCTGAACTGTGGTCTGGACATTGTTCTTGCTACATTGTAGAAACCCTAGATTCTGTTCAGTTTTATTATCTAGTAAACAGAAATAATGATAAAATTAGAAAAATCACTCTTTGCAGCTCTTAATAAATAATTGATTCAGGCACCAATCATCAATGGACAATATATCCATTGGAGTAGGATAGTAACATAGGACCTCTATATAGGCCCACAGATTACTTGCTAATTACAAAGTGAAAAATGTACTTTATAATGAAATGGTCTTAATACCTAACTCAAGTGATCAAACTAGTGTCCCCAGCAGTAAGGGACAATATTACTTTATATGCTTCCTGATATGACATGAAGTACACAGCTTTATGCCTGAAGTATTCTGTAAAACATATTTAATCTAAATCCAACCAAACTTTTAGCCAGCTAATAGGAAACACAATGGAGAGAAACAAGTTAAAACATTAAGAAAAAACAATAAGATAAATCCAAAACATAGAACATTTCATAAGATGAATGGTCAGGACTCATCAGAAAGTTAATTTCACTAGGTTAAAAAAATTCAGGGGCCTTTTCTAGATCAAAACAGACTAAAGAGATATAACCAAATGCAGTGTAAGAACTTTGATTGGATCTTGATTCCAAAAGACCAGCTTTAAAAGACATTTTTAAAGTAAAACAACAGATGAAATTTGCATAGGGAAGAAGATTATGTGATAGCAGAGGGGTTTTTTTGCTGTTAATTTTATCAAGTATGATAATGGTCATTTGTTTATACAGGAAGGTGCTTTTTCTTTTCTTTTTTTGGAGATGCATACTGAAGAATTTAGAGGTGAAATGTCATGACCTGTAACCAGTTTTCAAGTGGTTCAGAAACACAGAGAGAGAGAAATTCTTATTTATCTAAATACATCATATATGAAAACATGTAAACCATTGCTGAATCTAGGTGATAGGTATATGAGTGCTCATTGTATTCTTCTCTCAACTTTACTATGTTTGAAAATTTTCACAATAAAGTATGGAGGCAAAAAAGTCCTTTTAGCACTTGCCCACCCAACAGCTCTCAGACTTCTGGGTGAGAAAGGATCCCAATACACTTTTGCTGATCTACCTCCTACCAAAGCTTTGTCACTTTCTTTTCCTTTGGAAAGAATGAAAGACAATTTCCATGCCTGTATCTGCCTTGTATCTCTCATACTTGGGAACTCTTTCTTTATCCAGATATAACAGCCGACAGAGAAAAAAAATGGAGACCAAGGAAGAGAAGCTTCCATTGTCTCTGGGGCTTTCCATTATGATGGATGATGAAGAACTGACTGATCTTATCTCCCAGATCTGGATGTAAGCATCTGGACTTACTGCCTGCTGCCTCCTAGACCTGACAATGCAGAACACAAGCCTATGCTGACCCCAGAAGGTGACAACATTATTCCAACTCAGCAGTTAAAAGAGAACTCCTTTTGAGGGTATTCTAACAGTGATTCCATCTTTCCACTGCGCAGGAATGTTCTTCTCATCACCAACCCCTTCGTTCCTGAAATAAAAGCCACTGAATAGTTCAATCAGCTTCATTAGGTGGCTGATGTCAAGTGCTGTTACAGTCTCTGCTGTGATTTGATGATATTCCATCACTTTGTTACTTTTCAGCTTCTAATTGCACCCTATACTTTTGACATCTCTATCGGACTGATGTTAATGTCAAGTTGTCCTGCTTCATGTGCTCTACTGAAATCTGGTACTGAAGCAGCTGAAATATGAATCGGTTGAGGATTTTTGGAGTGCTCTGCCTACAAGCCTTTCTTTTTGACTTCTGTAGCACCTAGAAGTAGTTTTATTTTTGAGAAACGAATAAAGGCTGATGAGTTTGAAATTTTACATGATGTTAAAAGTGCATCAAATTCTGTCCAAATTAGAAAGGGAAAAGCATGAAAAGTAGTATAATAATACTTAATAGTGTGTAAGTTTTTGGACAAATTAAAATAACTTAAAAAAAGTCTTTATAAAAGCAATACGTGTTCATGAACAGAAAACAGAAACACACACACACATACACACATCCTGAAAAAGCAAAAAGCCTCAAAGAAGAAAATAAAAATCAACCATAAACAAACCCTCCATTTGTTATCCTTTAGTGGTACAACCTCAGAGATCGTTTTTGCATACAAATATCCAATTTTTCATTTTTATAAAGAAAATGCAACGAGACAACATGCATTTATTTTACAACCTGCTTTATACACATCATTTGCTACTGACTTCTTTTCATGCCAGTAAATGGATGTTTATAATTTTTATGGTTTGGTAGTTGTCCATTCTTTAATAATTAATTTAAATAATTCCCTACTAATGAACATTTATATTGTTTGCAAATTTTACCTTCATAGTATCATGTGCCTAAAAACCCACGGTTCCTCACCTAAGCTAATTGCTCCACAGAGTCATATCTCTAGTCCTACTTTGTAAAATTCCAGCCTCTTGCCTCCCAAGAGGAATTCTATGACAAACAAATCCTTCGATATGTAAATTTGAGAAACAAGAATAACAATGGAAAGCAGTCTTTACTACTCATGGATTCTTGGGTTCTTAATATGGTAATAATTCTTGGGAATCTACAAGAGGGGATGTGGCAAGCATCATGGGTTCCCAACCTCATTTCCTTACGGAGCATTTCAAGGACCTAGTGTTCCCTGGAAAAAACTTTAAGAAACACTGTTCCGATTCCATGCAATCGCCATCTTTCATTCATTTCTCTTTCGGTATTCTGCTACCAATTTAAGGTCAAACTCTTTTTTCCCAAAAGATATATCATTTTTATAATTATTAATTAATGAAAAGAAATTGAAATTCGCTTCAGTGAAAGAGACACTTATTGTGTATCCACTCTATGCCAGGTATTATGTAAAGACATAGGAATAAAAATACCCATAGGAACTAAGTTCACGGGCTCCTTTATAATTGGGCTCAAAGAATAATTAATAATTTTAGTGTACATTTAGTGTTTTGCTGCCCAAGATTTGGCCAACCAGAAAGTCATAATCTTCTAGGCAAAGAGACTGAGTTAAAGCCAATCAGATGTAATCGATTGTGACTGCTGAGAAAGAAGTATCCATTCCTTCCTCTGGATTTGGACCTGAGAGAAGCTGGTTATGGGGCTGCTGGCAACCATTTTTGTCAAAACTCAAAGTCTGAGGATCAAGTCAAATGGATTAGAGCTAAGCCAAAAGAGAGAATAGGTCCTGATGAGCTGAATCCAACTGTTCTTGGTCCATGTGGAGTTTAGTTACAGGAGCCAATTTGGTTTGAGTGCTCCGTGACTTACATCCAAAAGGGTCTTTGCTAATATAACATTGTGTTTCTTCTCTTGTGGAAAATCACTCAAAATATGTTAGGAAACTTTGTTGGCTGAGAACGAATACAATTTGGTATAAAATGAAATCATTTTTGATGATTTATAAAAACATAATGTGCATTCTCAAAGCTGTTTTTTAACTACATCTTTGATCTCAGCTTGTTTTCTTATGATTGACCTATTTTTCCTAAAAGTGGAAGCACAATGAATCATGATTAATTGAAGGTTTCATTTAGGTTTGGTTTTAGTTGATGAAGGACTTATTGTACATAACTACAGCAGCAAATGACCAAATAACCCAGATAAGTTTGAGCAATACTTATTTGTTTCTCTGAAATTGAGGGAACTATTGTTACATGATCCTACATGAGCTTCACTGAAGTCTGAAGGAGTCCACTTGAAAAATGGGTTACACTAGAGAAGTCGCTGATTCTGAGCTTCCCCTGTATTCTGAATTAAATCAAAGTCCCCCAATAATCCTATCTTAATAGCACCTTTTTGGTTACTTATTCTACACATCCCATCCTAAAGATCCTCCTGAGTGAGAACTCTTCCCCCCAGATGAAATCTTCCAAATTTCCATCTCAGTAATTGACCGTATTTTTAATTCCATCTGCAGAGTGAGTTTTTCTAAATCTCCCTGCTCAAATCTTAAATCCTTGGGCTATTTCTCCCCAAAGTTTAAACCCAATATCTCTAGCAACAGCATGCCATTTGTCCATGGAGGCTTAGACTGGCCTTTTGCAGACAGATTGGTCTAGAAAATTTACAATAATAAAAAATGATCACCTGTGGTATTTGTCAGCTCAGATGAAAAAGTCCTGCAAGTTTCAATGGTATTATTCAAATAGCTGTAATAAATATATAATTACATTATGTAAGTCTATAATATGAGCTGGATAGGTCAAATTATGGCATCTTTCTAGATATGATAGACAAGTTGAAATATGCTTCCTGACGATGAAATCTTCTCTCCTGGAATGTGCCTGGAGAAGGCTCAGAATGCAAAGTTTGTTTTCCATTAATTTTGTTTATGCTGAGATTTACCTTTAAGAGATATAGATTTAAAATAAACAAAATTCCTCCCACTCCATGTCCTTTTATCCTTTTTCTTTCCTGATCCATGAAGAAAACATGCTGAACTTTCATGTGAGGATAAACTATCTTTGAATCTTCAGGTTCATAAGCTGTCTTGATTTGATTTCCCAGAATTGAAAATCATGCTTTAATCTTTTTATTCCATTCACCAAGTTGTAGAAGAAATTGTGTAGGTTTCTAGTCTGAATTCGACTGTCTTCACAACTATATATACTTCATAGGCTCAATGACTCTATGAGATCCGCATGCCAGAATTGGCAATGATGTGGCCAGTGGCCTCCCTGGAACAATATGGAAAGAAAAATTACTTTCTTGAAGGGCTATTCCTCTAAGACAGAATTTCCAAAAATAAACTCTACGGAATGTTAGCTTTTGGTTTGATCAAGAGTCAAAGGGAACAACAACACCTGTAAGATAGGGGACAAAATATAACTTGCAATAAAAGCACGACAGCATAGCAAATGGAATACAGAAATACAAAAGGAGATGCTCAGCTGCCACTTAAGAGATTTTAATGCTATTTTTCTTTCCTTTAGAAATTTGGCAGCACACTGAACCTAGTGAAAAGCCGGGGCCTTATTGTTCCATTAGTTATATTTGAGGACACAGTTGGACATGGTATGATTTCAACGGGTTATAGAACCATGGTCCCCATCAACATGGGGAGGTTAATTTTTTCAACAATGTGGTCCCTATTTCCATTTTATTAACATAAAAAGTTATGCCTTGCATCAGCAGGCTGAAATTCTTTGGAAAGAAAAGGAGCGTAAATAAGTTTATAAATGTGATAGTGTCTGTTTGTTTAAAGCAGACATTAAAGTAATATTATATATTTATATCATTCCCAATTAACACTCTAATTTGCCCATTACAATGTCTGAGACACTATTCAATGAAATTAACAGGCTGACTAACAGCAGAACCAATACACAAAGGGTCCTACCACGGACAGATCTGAATTACTACTGATCAGTTCAATCTGATTAAAGTAAATTAAACTGCATTAGTAAATGCCTACTTGGATTCGTTTATAGAAGTGGGTAGGTTTATTTGGAATTCATCAATATCCTGTTTTTCATGCAAATCATCAGCTTATTTTCCGTGTCTGTCCTTAGACCACTTAAAAGATGGAAGCGGCCAGGTGGATCCGGAAGCATACATGGAACCCGTGCATGGGCGAGCAATTAGAAGAAACTGTTTCCTCATTCCAGAAGGGAAACACTTCATGTGCTCATCATGCTTCATGAGCCATTGGACCTAGAATGGTGGAAGACGCTGGGATCAGAGTTCTACTGGAATAATTTCAGGCACATGCTTGATTGGCACTAATTCCATGAGCCTGTTCAGTCATTTAGTTTGCTTGACCCTAGACAGATGACTTACAGTGTGTTGGGGAGGTGTGGACATGATTATGCTTCCAAAAGTAAATAACACTGCAAGGAAGTTTTTCTTGAAGTTAGATTTTTTTTTTTTTTTGGTGTGGAAGGTTGGCCCTGAGCTAACACTTGTTGCCAATCTTCCTCTTTTTGCTTGAGGAAGAGTGGCCCTGAGCGAATCTCTGTGCCCATCTTCCTCTATTTTATATGTGGGGCAGCTGCCACAGCATGGCTTGACAAGTGGTGTAGGTCCATGCCCAGGATCTAAACCTGCAAACTATGGCTGCCGAAGCAGAGAGCGCAAATTTAAATACTATGGCCCTGGGAAGCCAGTTGAAATTACATTTTATACCATTTTCCTCCTAAGGATTAACCAGATCTCTCTTACCCTGTACTTAAACCTCCTTCTTCTGGGTATGGCTAAGACATATTCCCATAAGGATGCTACTAGCTTCTGCTTAGTTACTGAGAAAAATCAGTGTTTTTGTAGAATTCTGTGGTCATAAGAACTGAACATACAAACATTTCGACTTGCGCAAGTCACTTAACTTGAGGTTCAGGTTTCTTGTGAATAATTTAAGGTTAATAACATCCTTCCAGGGGCCGCCCGGTGGCGCAGCGGTTTAGTTCGCGCTTGGCAGCCCGGGGTTCGCGGGTTCGGATCCCCGGCACTCGTGGATGCACTGCCTGTCAGCCATGCTGCGGCAGCGTCCCATATAAAGTAGAGGATGATGGGCACGATGTTAGCCCAGGGCCAGTCTTCCTCAGCAAAAAGAGGAGGATTAGCAACGGATGTTAGCTCAGGGCTGGTCTTCCTCACCAAAAAAAAAAAAAAATAATAATAACATCCTTCCAGGTTTTGTATGGGTCAAATTCAGTCTTGCATTTAAAATTTCTTCATAAAGTGGGAGATAAGTCATGCATTTTGTTACTGTTAGTTAAAGCACTTTAACTTGCTTATTACTCTCAGGCATTTACATACTGCATATTTCAAGATAAAATAAGTTGCTGAAAATCAACTAATGCAACACTAAATTTTATTTAAGATTAAAATTAAGAGGCTGGCCCAGTGGCATAGCGGTTAGGTTTGCAGGCTCAGCTTTGGCAGCTGGGGGTTTGCAGGTTCAGATCCTGGGTGCAGACCAAGGCACCACTTATCAAGCCATGCTGTGGTGGCGTCCCATGTAAAGTAGAGGAAGATGGGCACGGATGTTAGCCCAGGGCCAGTCTTCCTCAGCAAAAAGAGGAGGATTAGTAACGGATGTTAACTCAGGGCTGGTCTTCCTCACACACACAAAAAAAAAATTAAAGAAATTTATTTAAATTAATTTACTAAAATTTATTTAAATTTAATCCTTAAGATCTCAAATACCTGAAATACAATATTGAATTATATGCTGTAGAAGCAAGAGAAAGAATGAGCATATTGGCAAAATGTGAGATGCAGAACCAGAATTCATTATACATCTTAATAACAGATAGTTGCAAAATCCAGGAAGGCCAAATAAGAAGAGTTTTCTGACTATGAACACATTTTTTGAAAAGGCACAAAGTGCTCAGTATTTATAGTTTTATAAAAGGATGATTATTTAAAACTTCGCCATAGTTGAAAAACTGCCATATTTATAGGCTACTCCTCTGGCATTAAACCTGTTTCCTTCTTCCTCCCCTTGAAAAAGAAGATATTTAGTGGTTTTTAAGAGGTTCCCCTGGTTGAAATCTTCTGTACAATACTTGCTTAATGAACTGATTAACAACTGTTACTGAGAATTAATGAATCAAATCACAGTGGTAATCACCATATTGCAAATCACTGTGTTGTATTAGGTTATGATGGAGCCATACATTTTACAGCGATGACTCTTTCGTATAATGAAGGTATCTGAACAGATTGTGTCCCAGGTCTCATGGAAGGAACTCCAATAATGTTTTGGATATAGGAAAGTCTTTTGGGATTCCCTAAACAGTAAGCAACAAAAGACTCTATTAGGAGAATATTATTCCATTAAGCACAAAAAAGCGTTTTGATTTTAAATAATTATTCAAAATGCTTTTGAAACCTATTTTAGTCTTTAAATACTTATCATAATCCAAACACGTAGAAATCATGCCATCTGATTTGGCATCTGCTTTAACATAATTTGCAGTGGAATGGCAAATAAAACGTAAATGGCTACTGCAAAGGGATTATAGTTTTGATAATTTGCTGCATTGCCAGACAGTTTTCATTTCAGAATATTTAATAAAATCATTTTTTGCATTTAAAACAGTTGTTGAAATCTCTTAGCCTTGAGTTTTGAATTCCATTACAGAATGCTTTAATAATGAATAGTTCTCTCAATAAAACTGTTATAAAAGTAATGAATAGATAACTATGACTGTTACATAAGCAGCAAATAATGTGTTGTCATGTGCTAATATTGAAATTATTCAATTTCAATTCAATTCAGTTCAATTCAAGTACAGTTGGCTCTCTATATCCAGTGTTCCGCACATCTGCGGATTCAACCAGCCTTGATGGTGTTCTATGTTTAAGATCTGCAGTTGGTTGAATCCGTGGATGCAGAACTCGCAAATATGGAGGGCCAGCTAAGGGACCCTGAGCATCCACTGATTTTGATATCCACGGGGTGTCCTGGAACCAATCCCCTGCAGATACCAAAGGATGACTGTAATTCAAAATAACTTATTGCTATCTTATTGGGAAAAGTGGCTGCATTAAAATATCTTTCCTTAATTAATGTACTCAAACCAGGTATGCAGGTTAAATAGATTGAATTATACAAAGGAAGTTTATCAAATTCAGAATATTTTAAACAAATTCAAAATTTATCATTTATCCTAATAAACACATAATAATATAATAAAAATTGCATAGAAGTCTGGATCCCAACTCGGATTTACTGGAGAAGACCCACACAAAAACTAAGTTCCAACTGAAGGTCAGTTTGTTTCAGCTGGCTAAAATTCTCATGTACACAGATTCTTAAACAACTGTACTTTTTTATTCTATACAGACATTACTTCTGCATATCTCTATCCTGCATTATTGTTCAGCTTTACCCCAACACAAACTGTATCAACCAAATTAACCTACCCACTGTCTTCTAAACACGCTATGGCAATCCCCTTCAGAGTGTAGAAGATGACTGTGGGCTCTGGAGCCACATGTCTTGGATTCAAATGCCGGCTCCACTATTTATCGGCTGTGTGACCTGAGGCAAGTGACTTAGTTTCTCTATGAGTCAATTTCTTCATCTATAAAGAATTAGTATCCGTCTCAATAGGCTTTATGTAGATGAAATGAGCCAACACAGATTTACTGCTTGCACACACCCAGGACTGAGTAAGCATTAGCTATAACAAAGGGAATGAGAAGCTAGTATACACATATATATTTATTGGCTGTTATCATATGCTTCCTTCTACCCTCCCCTGAACTTCTCAGGTCTCTATCCTCTCTTCTAATTGAATTACAAAATCTTTAATATCTGTGCCCTTATTAATTGTTGTGTTCTATCATCATTCAGTCCAGAGCTTGAATATATAGCTGCTCAATAAACGTTTGTTAACTGTTGTACTGTTGTGCTAATATTTAACTCAGTGGAAGCAATGCCATGATGTCATTCGGAATAAAAGACTCTGTAAATTGCAAAGAAAAAAATAGACAATTCTGATGCAACATTAAAAAACCAGGGATTCTACAGAGAATGGTTAACACAGAAAGATCATCTTGAACTCCGATTAGGGACACACACAAAAGAAGTGAATTAACACGTAACTTGCATGTAAGAACTTTTGAAATGTTCATTGTATAAAGACCTGGATAAGTGGTCCCTTCTCTCTGATGCTTCCCACTTGTCTCCGTGGAGGAGGAAAAGAGTTTGTCACACTCCCATCTCAGCCCTCTTCCTGATCCCTTGCCAGTTCTTCTCTGCTGCTCTGGGGTCCTCTCAAAGCAGAAGGTGGGAATCAGGTGGAGGACAGGCCTCATCTTCATGGGACACAGGCCAGGTATCAGCATTTCAGGCAATACCCAAAATGTACGCTGATTGGTAGTTCTCGTGATTATGGGATTATGATTCCCTAGGTCTCAGAGGAAGACCTGGGATCTGCATTTTAGCCAGTGGTTCAAATAATTCTCATAATCAGGGAAGTTTGGGTAACACTGTATTAATAGCAGGCTTTAGTGAGAAAACATTTCTTGCTAGAACAAAATTCGCTTGCTTGCTTTCCAAGGGATCACCAGGTGGGGGTGGGTTTCTCGGATCACCAATCCTTTCTACACTCTGTTGCCCTTTCTGCTGCCACAATCCCTGGTCACAGCATTTGCAGTTTTAGCCAGCACGTAATTGGCCTGATGTCATCCACATGTCTGGTGCGTTCATAATAATTCATGTTGGACCCTAGTGCTGTTTCGTTTTCTTCAGATACAGTCAAATACTGAATTCTCTCAACATCACTAGATTTTCTCCCAGATCCTTCATGGGGCTCAGGGCCTGAGGTTTGAAAGTTTTGCCCCAGCCCTTGCTAGCCTCTCTCATCTGGTTGTCATTAATGGGGCTATATAGGCTGGGGCCCCAAATTTATCACAAGTAGCTTGAAATACAATACAAATGTATCAATGTCGGTATATATTTTTCATTGCAGATCTATATTATTTCAGTTTACCACCTGGCCTTTTTTATAGGCTGATGAGAGGACTTAAATATCATTTCTTAAGTTGATTCTAAAAGAAAATTTTGTGGAAGTTCCAACAGATTTAAGAATTAACTTTGAAACAGCTCCTAGGAACTCTCTGTATTTACCAATCCAAAACTATACAGAGAAGAACGAATATAAGGCACATACATGGCCCAACAGCCAATGAATGAGAAAGCATACAACTGGCTAGCCTGTGCCTCTGGGAGTCCACCCACACTAGCGAGCATTGTGGCTGGGGACGGAGCAGGAAATAGAGTCCCTCAAGGTCACATGGAGACAGACGGGAGAAGTGTGGCACCGTTGTCATTAACTGGGAGGCAACAGAGCTGATAGGAGGTGCTGGCGCCCAGCAATCAACCAGAGGGTGGCTTGATTTCCACAAAAAAACCTCACGCTGATAATGCAGCAAGAAGAAGGAGCCACAAGTGGCTGGAAGTGGCAACAGCCGTTAACCAAAGGCTGATGATGCCCGAATCAGTGTGAGGGACGTTGGGTCATGGAGCAATCTTTTCAGAAACCATTCCTGACGTTGGAAAAAATAGCATCAGCCACTCGCTGACTTCTCAGTGTAAGAGATGACTTTATGCACTGTGATTTCAAAAAAATAATGGATAATTTAGGATCAACTGCCCCTTTTGTAGCTATGCAAGTTATAAATTATAGTGTTACAAAATGTAGCCATTTTAGTTCCCAGTGGGTCTGGTTCTTTGTGTGTATATTTATCCAATTGTCTGATTCACTTAAGTTTGTAACTAGGGGGTCTTGCTCTGGTTTTAGAAATGAATAGCTCTAAAAAGTCAAAGCAACAATCAGTTCTGTAAAACCCAGATTTGCACTGCTTGGAGTCATAAAAGGAAAGATACGTGATTATCCAAAACAGCACTGACCAAGAGACAAAAGATCTTAGTAACTCCCCAGGGCAGTGGGAAATGTGATTTTTCTCGTTGCTTTGTGTGGGACTCAGGCAGCGTAGACCTGCTCCAGGTGACATTGATCTCTCAGGCTTTCTTCAAAAGTGAAATGTCTGGGGCCTGTTTGGGATGATAAGTAGATAAAGACTATGAATTCACCTTGAGAATAAATAAAAATAACTCATCTGACCTTTTATTTCTCTCTTACAATAAGAGGAAGTTAACCTACTTAACGTGAAGAAATCGTCTTTCCTGCTCAAGCATTGTGATGGCTTATCATCCTCAAAACCTGCTTTTTATCGGATTTTAATAATTGTCAAGCCACTAAAAGAATCACAGCTCTTATTTTTCTCTTAGTATCTGCCTCAGTCCATGGTAAGAATCACTACTACAAACTTCTGAAAGAAGAGACCATGCAAGCTTCGTAACTAGGACCCAACTTGACGTTTACAATAAAGCCCCCGTCCCACCCAAATTCCCAAACACCTGCTGGGTCTTTTTATTTGTGAATTTCAAGCTACTAATATAAATTCAATCTAACTTTACAGACTTCATGTAAAGAATGCCTGCAAATCTGGGCTGCCATAAAACAAGAACATTAAAAAGCGGTATGATTTTGATTACCTCCTGGTCTCTCAGAATAGCCGAGTAGCTGAGTTACTTGCTTCCTTGTGGCTGCACGTGTTTATTGAATGTCTGTTATGAGCCAGGCACTTGCCAGAGTCTTGGAACCATCTGAGGAAAGAACAGACATGCTCCTCTCCTCACACAGGTCATCTACCAGTGACGAGAGGGAAGCAAGCCAGCAATGGTGGTGCCATCTGTCGTATACTTTGAAAAGGTGAGTTTGGGATATTCTAGAAGCATGAAGAAAGGGCACCTCTACATGCTGGTCAGGGAGGGCCTCCCGACCCTGATGTGTTGTGGGAACTAGAATCAGTTCGCTAGGTTTCTGGTGCCCTAAGGTCAATAGCAAGGATAATCATTTTCTTAGCTACTGACTTAAAAAAAAAAAAACTATTAAAAAAACAAATAAGGTGAAGATTACAGGGAAACCTCTCTGTCCTATTTGTGCAAGTTCTTATGAATCTATAATTATTTCAAAATAAAAATATTTTTAAAAACCAAATAACACAAAAAATGTGACACTTGAGGAATCTTCTTGAAACAGCTTGTTATCCATGTCCCACTCTGTGGGTGTGCCACCTCTGTTGTCACACAGTGTTCCCGGTCAGAAGGGTCCTGCACTAGGGAAAGAACTCAGAAAAGGGTAAAACTAGGTACCTTAAAAACCCATATTTATTTCTTCCTACTTGTGTCTATGGTTGACTATTTCAACACAGAAATATTTTAAAAACAGACTAGGAGAAACTGTATATTATTCCCCATAATGACACTCGTGGCTTGTTTTTGTAATATGTATTTCACTTTTATAAGTGCATGGAATGTTATATGATAATTGGACTGTTAATTAGCCAGTAATACCTATATCCTATTGTCCTGGTTATGGCCATATAACTTTCAAATAGTTTGTGTTTTGTGAAATGCTTACTGTAAACTGAGACGTGTCCTTTTAGAGATGACAGTGATTTTGAGTGAAGAGAAGACACATGGGGGATGAGGAACGATGATGGGGAAAGAGGGGGCTGAGGGAGGAGAAGAGGTGAAAGAGATAGGGAGAGAGAGACAGAGAGACAAAGTGGGAGATAGGTAGTCAGAGACGGCTTCTCGGCAAAGGTGACATCTGAGCAGAGGTCTGAATGAGGTGAGGAAGAGAGTTCTAAGTTCCTGAGACTAGGAGAGCAGAGAAGCCAGGAGCACTGTGGACAGGCAGGAGGATGCTGGGTAATGATGTCAGAGAGGTGTCACGAGAAACCTGGTGGACTATGGCTTTATTCCAATTTGAGCTTTGAGACATGGGGTTATAGATGTATGCTTTTGAATGATCAGCTCTAGTAAGTTGAAAAATTCCCCACAAAGATGTTGGGTCCTAATCCCTGGTACCAGTAAATATTACCTTCTAAGGGAAAAGTGTCTTTGCAAATGTCATTAAGGGTCTTGAGTTGGAGAGATTATCTTGGATAACCTAGGTGGGCCCTAAATGACATCACAAGTGTTCTTGTAAGAGAGGCAGAGGGAGGTTTCCCACATACAGAAGAGGAGGAGGCCAAGTGACCAGGGAGGCAGGGATTAAGTGATGTGACCACAAGCCAAGGAAGGCCAGCAGCCCCAGAAGCTGAAAGAGGCAAGGAATGGATTCTCCCCGAGAGTCTCCAGAGGGAGCAGCCCTGCTGACTCCTTGATTTCAGCCCAGTGATACTGATTTTGAACTTCTGGCCTCCAGAACTGTGAGAAAATTAATTTCTGTTGTTTTAAGTCACTGAGTTTGTGCTAATTTGCTACAGCAGCCATAGGACATTAACACATTGGCATATGGATGATATTTCAGGACATGTACTAATGAGCTCACCAAGGAATGGATGTGGATAGAGAAGAGAAGATGTCAGAAGGTGAGCTCTGGGGCCTCCAACATTTAGAAATAGGAGAGGAAGAACTGTGATGAGTTGACAAATGACTTCCACATGTATGTGACACCATATGTGTGGACCGGGAAAGTGGTCAAACAGAACTAAATCACCAAAAGAGAGGTGATCATAAAATTTTAACTTTTCTGGGAATTTTCAGAGTTCTTAGGAAATACACAGACTTTTCCCAAAATATGGAAGATAAATTCAATCAATCTCGTGTATATGCTAAAGGGCAACTCATTCTAGCTTACATCTGAGTGACACAAATGTGGTAACGATTTGATTTCTTTTTGTAACACACGTGTGTATATGTGTATAAATGTATTTAACACAAAACGTTTATATCGTTTGAAAAAAAGCATAAGTAAAATTTTTCATTATGATTTCATTATTCTATTTCAAAAATTAGAGCCTATAGAATATGTTTTAAAATATTGGATTTAAGTCATAGCTTGAAATAGGAATTAGTAAGATGTTATTGATCTGAGAGCCTTGTGCATGTCATCATCTGATTCATGATTGAACAGACAGTCATCTCTGACAAATTTAATCTCTAATGCAAAAGTATGGGTCTTTTTGCTGGAGTCAATGCAGACTTCCTTAAACTTGGATGACACCTCATGTCATATTCAGGAATTTGGGTTGATATTTTCTTTGTGCAAAGCAAAATTAAATGATGAAATATGTAGTCCCTAGATGAAAGAATGTGGTTAGAAAAAAAAAATCATGAATAAAAATTGAATGAGTAGAAATATCCTAAATAGGAGTCAAATTACTTCAGCTGAGGTAAAAGGGATGGAGTGATTGGAGTATCAGATGTGTGCATATGAGTAAAACTGCCTTCTTTTAGGTAATCAGTACATTTTGACTCAAGAAACCCGTACAGATTCATGGTACCGAAAAGTCTAATCGAAACAGAGACACCATGGGGAATGGTCTGCTGGATCCATGTGACAATTTCAAATTATTATTTTTTCCTTTTGCTTCCTTTCTTCCATCTCACTCCTTCCCTCTGTTTCTTTCTCCGAAGAGATCCTGTTAGTACAGACAAATGAGGCAAGTCAATAGCATCCACCCAAACAGACAGGATATATTGAGCCAATTCAAAGCTGGGTGAACAGCAGCTGTGGTCTTGCCTGTGAAATTAGTTCAGAGGTGGCTTCTGCACAGTGAAGCATCAGAACTCTTTCCTTTACACTTTCCTGTAAACACTGAAAAATATGGAGTTAGGTAAAAACCTACTTGCTGAGATTTTAGCATCTAAGTCTGTGTATATGTGTGCAAGCGAGAGAAAGAGGAAAAGAGAGAGAGAAGGCACTTTTCAGTCTATTCTAAAAATCTTTAAAGCAGGCAGCAATGAAACAGATTGACCTTTTATTACTTCTGAATTGAAGAGAGCTTTGTCCCTTTAAAGCTTCAATTATATTGCAGGTTTTTATGATTTTGGAAGATACCATGGTAACTTAGGCAATGAACCCAAACCAGGCTGTTTGATGTGTTGAACTGTGTACCATAAACCTCTGCAGTTTTACCAATCTGGCATCAGAAATTACCTAATTACAATGTTTTAGCTTAGTTTTCCAAATGCAATTAGAATGCATGGATTACAGGAAAATACTAGATTCGACAAGAAGAAAAAAAATATAACAGACATACATAAATTATAGATTAATTCACTTAAAATTGTCTTTTAAATTTTGAAGCAAAATTTCAGTGTTTTATCAGATGTCAAAACAAATAATTCTATTGGTGGTGTTTGCATTTCAGGAAGGATTTAGTAGTCTAAAATTATGCTATGTTGTTGGTTGTGGAGAATTATTCTATGACATGAAAAAGTGTTCATAATAAAGCTGGAGTGGAAAAACAGGTTACAAAAACAGTACATATTATATGAATCCAATTTTATTTATATATATACTTGTATGTATATATACTTACACAGATACATATACACTAAAAAGACAAAAATAAAAATGTTAACAGCAGTTATCTCTGAATGTTGTAATTACTAATGATTTTCCCTTTTATGATTTTCTGTTTGTCTCCCCAAATTTTATAATATGAAATTTTTATCTGGCAATATGAAATCTAAAACACATATGCAAAAACTCATTTTAAAAGAAAATAACTACAAATTACAGCTATATTAGAATAATGGGCATAAGGCTTACATACCTACTATTAAAACATTCTATACAACTGGACAGCATATATGAAACGATTGTGTTCAGGCACAGCAGGGTTGTGATCTTTGAAAGAACGGGAACACATAAGGTACGCACAACATTAGCTTCAACTTTCTGTCTAGGAGCTCTTTGCAAACCCAGCACTGGGAATGGAAGCCCATAGAGCAAGGGTGTCTCTGAGTGGAGGAAACAGAGATGGGTACTGAGGCAGGTTAGGTAACTGTTGAGGGGCAGGTTCCCAGAGAGAAGGAAGCTGCATATGAAAGGAACCACAGAAAACTACGTGGGATCTCTTAAGTCCTTAGCAAAATACTAAGCTGAGCATGTGTGGAATGATGAGATCTAATAGAGAACAGCTACTTGGAGTCTATGAGCTGAAAAACAAGATATAGCATTTTGACAGTCTTGGGAGATATAAGCTTCCAAGCAGCCAGAGTGGAGATTGAGGTCTCAAAAAGGCTGTCCCTTATGAGTAGGGCTATGATAGCCCTAGATACGACGTATCAAACCCCTAAACGAAATATCAACAGAATAAAGCATGTCAGAACAAAAGACAACATTCCTTAAAGAAAGATAACATAATGTAGAAGCTCAAATATGTAGCAGCAACAATATTCAGCATGTAACTTAAAATTCATAGACATATATAAAGAAGCAAAGAAAAAGATAGATGCAATGAGTAAACAAATAGAAAATCCCAACCAAGAAATAAAAACCACAAAAATTGAAATTTTAGAGTTTCAAAATACAATACATGAAATGAAAATTGTATGGGATGGACTTAACACCAAATAGAATACCAGTGAACAAAGATCAATGAATTTCAACACAGGTATATCAGTTTGGGTCTAGTAAAGAGACAAAAATCACACAGTGATTTAAAAAGGGGAAGATAAATATAAAGAATCAAGCTATGATAGAAGACTAACTATAAGATATAAAATAATTCTAAAGGCTAACCTGGGACTGAGAGAAGGTAGACAAGGAAGGACAAACTTTGAAGGCAGTACCCTCCTGAAGGCTGAGGTCCAGACCTTGTTGGAGAAGGTATGCTTGCAGCCCACTGGATGGCAGAGGAGTTTAGTGGATTTCTCAGGCCAAAGCTGGTTCACAGTCATCAAGCCAGCAGGAAGCAACTGTCTGTGGTGCAGGTAGCCCACAGTTGGTGAGCAGGTGCTCAGAGCAGATCAGGTGTCTGCACTGGGAGGGCTGTGGGAGACACACCTCCAGGGGATAAGTAAACCACAGCCCGTGAGCTGGTGCACAGAGAGTTGGGATACTGCTGAAGATGAGTGGCCTTGAGTTGTGGTACCTGCACCAAGAGGTCTACAGAAGACAAACCTCCAAGGTCATGGGATATAGGGACAGACACACAGAAGGAGTCAGTTGCTGCTTCATTTGGAAATCTTAGAGCAGGTTGGGAGGGCTATGAGAAGATGATCACCAGGCTGGGCCAGGGTTGCAAGGTCACTAAGAGATTTCACATTTGGGGCACATGGCTGGGGCAGAGCACCACCAAATGTCCTCATATCGGCACCACAGATTAACCCCATGCAACAGTCAGACCAACAAGAGAAGCTCTCTTCCTTTTGAATATTCCTTCAGTGCTATCCACTGAGAAACTGAATATCATTATCAGTGTAATGGAGAAATGCTACATGAATACCAACCATTATTATAAAGCAGATGTTGAAAGGTAAATTTGGAGTTAGGAAGCAATAAATTGATAACTGTCACACCTGGCCAATAGAGATTATACAAACTGAAGTGCATAGAGGAAAAAAGACTTTAAAAAATGAACAGAGACTCAGTGACCTATAGGATATTATGAAGTGGTCTAACTTATGTGAAACTGGAGTTCTAGAAAGAACAATTGGAATGGGAAAATATGTGAGAAAATACTGGCCAAATTTTTCCACATTCAAGAAAAACCAAAAAACTCTGATCCTAGAGGCTCAGTGAACCTAAAACAGGAAATACAAAAAGAAAATCACACTGAGGCATGCAAAATCAAAATTTTGAAACCAACGATAAACAGAAAAGCTTAAAATCAGTCAGAGAAAAAGACAATGTGCATGTCAGAAAGCAACAATAAAAATAATGCCTCATCTCACATCAGAAACAATGGAGGCCAGAAGACAATATTTAAGGGGCAGGAAAAAATACTGTCAATGAGAATTCCATATGCAATCAAAAATATTTTTCAAAAACTGAAAATGAAATAAAGATAAATTCAGATAGACAAAAGTTGACTGAATTAATCACAAATAAACATGCACTATGAGAAAGTCTAAAGAAAAATTTTCAGACTGAAAGGAAATGATACTAAATGGAAGCCCAGAACTACAGAAATAAAAAAACACCAGGAAATGGTAAGCATCAAGAGAAATATAAAATAACTTTTAATTTTTTCATTTTTGTCATATCTTTGAAAGACTATTGATTGTCAAAATAGAAACAATAACGATGTATTATAGAGTTTATAGCATGTAGAAGTAAAGAGCACACCAGAGGGCAAGGGCATTCAATAAAATCACATAGTTTCAGGATCTTTACATAGGAATGAAAAAAAAACTTATATAATTTGTAAAGGAATATGACATTATTTGAAAGCAGAGGATGTAAGTTAAAGATGCATAGAGTAATTTCTAGAATAAGCATTAAAAATACTAAAAAAAAAAAAAAAGAAAAAGAAAAGGGTATAGCTAATAAGCCAGGGAAAAGATTAAATGTAACAATAAAAATGTATGAATTATGCCAAAGAAGGTAAGAAAGGAGAAACAAAAGAACAGATGGGATAAGTGAAAATCAAATAGTAACATGGAATATTTAAAAATAAACACGTCGATAATTACAGTAAATCTAATAAACACACCAACATAAAGGCGCAGATAGTTAGACTGGATAAAAAATCAAACCTGAATCCATACTGTGTATAAGAGGGACATTTTAATATTAATATGAGTTAAAGTAAATGGATAGAAAAATAACACCAATTGTAAAAATATTGGAGTGCCTATATTAATATAAGACAAATTAATAAAAAAGTTATAGACAGAAATATTTCATAGATGGCAGAGATAATAGGATAGAAAAATATTCCATAAATATCAGAAATAAGAAGGAATATTTTGCGATGATAGAAGGGTCAATTCATCATGAAGACATAACAGTCTTAAAACGTATATGCACTTAACAGAGCTTCAAAATGCATGGAAACAGACTGGGTTAAGAAAGGTAGGAATGGACAGATCTACAATTATTGCCAAAGAATTGACTATTCCCCCCTCGGTTAATGATGGAACAAATAGACGAAATTTTGAAACAATATAAAAAGACCCGAACAGCATTATAATCAATTAACATAATTGACATTCAGTCATGCATCACTTAATGATGAGGATACATTCTGAGAAATGCATCCTTAGGTGACTTTGTTGTTGTGCAAACATCAGAGTGTACTTACACAAACCTAGATGGTATAGCCTGCAACACACCTAGACTATATGGTACTAACCCTATGGGACCACCATCGTATACACAGTCTGTTGTTGACCAAAATGTCGTTATGCAGTGCATGAGTGTATTTAGTACACTACACCCAACAATAGCAGAATGCACATTCTTTCCAACTACAAATTCACCAATTTAAACCAAATCATAATACATAAGATGTCTCAATAAATTTCAAAGGATTGAAATGTTAGTATGTGTGTTTCTGACTGGACCAAAATTAAATTAGAAATCAATAACAAAAACATACCAGGAAAATCACAAATATTTGGAAATCAGGAAACACATTTTTAAATAACCCATCAGATTAAGAATAAATCCCAACAACATTTAGAAACAATTTGAACTGAATTATAATGAAAACATAGCATATTCAAATTTGTGAGATACAGTTAAAGCAATGAGGAGGCAGGCCTTGTTAGCTTTAAAGGCTCATATTCCAAAAGAATAAAAGTTTAAAGCCAATGTTCTAAATTATCAACTTCATAAAATAGGAAAAGAAGGACAAATTAAAATCAAAATAAGCAAAGGAAGGATATGATTAAGATAAGATGAAAAATCAGTGAAATAGAAAACAGACAAAAAATAGAGAACATGAACAAAATCAAAAGTTGGTTCTTGGAAAAGATTTTTTTAAATGATAAGCCCATCGCAAGATTGACTTAGAGAGAGGGAAGAGTGAAAGAGGGGAGGGGACAGAGAGAGAAATATAAATTACAATATCAGGAATGAAAGAGGGTATGTCTCTTTCCTACAGATATTAAAAATAACTTAAGGGGAATATGAACAACTTTATACCAATAAGTTGGACAACTTAATAAAATTGACAAATGTTTTGACAATCAAAAATTTCCAAAACTGACACAAGAAGAAAGAGAAAGTTTGAACAGACATATATGTGTTTTAAATGTTGAATTCATAATGTAAAACCTTCCCACATATAATATTCCAGATCAAACATTTAAGGTAGAAATAACCACAATCTTGCACAAACTCTTTCAGAAAAAAAGAAGATGAAGGGTGAGACCAGTATTAACCTGATAATAAAAACAGCCAAAACATTACAAGGAAGACCAAAATCCACCACAAACATGGATACAAAAGTCTTTAAAAAATATGGGCAAGTCAAATTCAGTTATTTGAAAAGAATAACATACTACAATCGATTGGTATTTATCCTGGGAAAGCAAGATGAGTTTAACTTTGAAAAATCAATTAATATAATTCACCACATCAACAAAATAAAAAAGTGAAGGCATAATATCATCTCAGCTGACAAAGAAGCATTTGCTAATAATTAATACTCATTTGTGTGTGTGTGTGTGTTTTTAAAAAAGCTCTCGACAAACTATAATAGAAGGGAACTTAATCTAATTTTTAAAAATCCATGGAAAAAACCTTCAGCTGATATCATACATAATGGCCGAACATTGAATGCTTTCCCCAAGATTGGGAACAATGCAAGGATGTACATTCTCATCAATTCTCTCCAACATTGAACTGGTAGTTCTAAACAGTGCAATAAAGGAGAAAAAAGAAATAAAAGAGCTCTATCTTGGAAAGGAAGAAACAGCACTGTCTTTATTCACTATCTAATTGTGTGAAGAGAAAATCCTAGGAAACGTACAAAGCATTTACTAGAACTTGCAAGTGAATTTAACAAGATCACAGGATATAAAGCCTAAATGCCAATTCCAGCGTATTTCTATAGAACAGTTAATAAGCAATTGGAAAATGAAGTCAAGAATACCACTTACAATAGCATGAAAAGCAAAAAAAACCCCAAAAAGATACATTTAATGTTAAGTGTGCAGTACCTCTGCACTAGAATTTACAAAATAATACTGAAAAATTAAGAGTTGTAAATATGTGGAAAGCTATTCCATGTTCATGGATAAGAACACACAATGTTAATAAGATGTCAATTCTTTGCAAATAGATTTATAGATTCAACACAATCCTCACTATCATCTCACAAGATTTTTTGGTAAAAATTGAAAAATTGATTCTAAAATTAATCTAGAAATGCAATCAACAGTAGTCAAAGCTATGCTGAGAAAGAATAGCAAAGTTGTACAATTTACGCTACTTGATTTCAAGACTTGCTATAAAGAGACTGTGTGATTGTGTTGTGTGGTCAAATTGATTACCTGGTCAGAACAGGTCCAAAAGTAGACACAGAGGAACATTCAATTTTCGCTCACATAGAGGAACAATTAATTTTGGACCAAAGTGCAAAGGCAATTTAATGGCAAAAAGAGAGTCTTTTCAACCGATAGTGCCGGGCAAACTAGATACTGGTGTGCAAATAAATGAACTTCAACTGCTATCTCATCCCACATACAGAAACTAATTCTACATGCAATTCAACAATGTAAAAGCTTCTAAAGTAAAGCGTTGAAAGAATTTGCTTGCAAACTGGAAGTAGGCAACAAATTCATAGAAAGAACAGAAAAAACAATTCATTAAAAATTGTAAATTAGAGTTCATCACAACTAAAATCTTTGCTCACCACAAGACACTGTGAGGAAAATAAGTAGGCAAGATTGCAACTAAACATCTGACTGTGACTTAATTTGCAAAGTGTATATCTTTAAAAGGACCTATATCCAGAAAATATAAAAAACTATAACAGCTCAACATCACAAAGACAAAAACATTAAAAATGGACAAAAGATTTAAAAAGGCACTTCAAGGAGAAAGATATACAAATGGTCAGTAAGCATAGAAAAATTGATCAAAGTTATTAGCTTTCAAAGAAAAGCACATTAAAGCCACAATCGGGCTGGCCCGGCAGTGTAGTGGTTAAGTTTGCACACTCTGCTTTGGCAGCCTGGGTTTTGCAGGTTCGGATCCCGGACACCGACCTAGGCACTGCTTATCAAGCCATGCTGTGGAGGCGCCCCACATATAAAGTAGAGGAAGATGGGCATGGATGTTGGCTCAGGGCCAGTCTTCCTCACAAAAACAAAAAACAACAACAAAGAAAACACAACCAGATACTACTCAAACTAAAAAGATGACTAAAATTAAAAAACCACACATTGGCAAGTGTGTAGAATTGGATCTCTGCTACCCTGATGATAGGAGAGTACAATGGTACAACCATTTGGGAAAACATTTTGATAGTTTCTTGTAAAGAGAAAAACACGTGTACCCTATGACCCAGCAATTCTACTTTTAGGCGTTTTCTCAAAAGAAATGAAAATATGATCCATAAAAATTCTTGTACGAGAAAGTTCATAGATGCTTTCTTCATAATACTCAAAAAGCCCAAAGTCTATCAACAGAAAGATGGATAAAGAATTTGTGGTATATTCATAGAAAAGGATGCTAATTATTAATAAAAAGGAACAAATTACCGATGCATGTAATAACATGGATGAGTCACAAAAATAGCATGCTAAGCAAAAGAAGTCAGACACAAAAAAAGTACATACTGTGTGATTCCATTTATATGACTACAAACCAGCAAAATTAATACATAGAGAAAAAAGCAGAAAGGACTTGGTTCTGAGTGGTTTTTATTCAATCTATTGAATAAAAAAATTCACAAATCCATTCTGATACAAATAATAAATAAACTAGTGTAGGGCCTGGGCCTTGCTTGCTCAGCAAGAACCCACATGCCCTATTGCAAACATGTGTCCTTCTGGCCCCCTTCTGGGCAGGATGCCAACCTTCTGGGCAGGATGCCCAACTGCTGGGATTTGTAGTGATCCAGGGCTTGGCCAGCCCGAATCTTACCTTATCTCACTCAAAGAATACCACGAAGGAACACAGAGCCCCTCCACGTGAGCTACTGTTCCTGGGAACACTGGCTGTACCAGAGACAGCCCCTCTTGGCAAGCATATAGCCTTTGTGCCCCTGCCTATATAAGCGACCCCCTCTCCACCTGCAGTTGTGGGTGCACACTTCCATCCATCCAGCCACCGCTGGACATTCCCTCTAAGTAACTCTCAGTACACATGTAGGTCTCGTTTTCTGTCTCTGGGTCTTTTCTTCGGTCTTCCCACACCTATCTGGTGCTGCTCACCCACCTGGGAGTGTGGCCAGACAAGGAGCAAACAAGCAAACAAATATGGTAAAGGGAAACATCTTCCTTACAGCAGAACACCAGTTTCTAAATATCAAAGGAATGATAGATTCAGAGAATCATCAATTCACGCTAAAACTATTAAGTGAAGGTTTTATGAGGAGCAGCATATTTACATAGTCTCAGGGTATCTCCCTACAAATATTTATTATTTACCAAGGAAAACGGGGTAGAAACCTGTCAGTTACCACTTTAACCAAGCAATCTAAGTTACTGTCATCAATATTGGGACAAATTGACATCATATGTCTCCTGATATTATCCACTGAGAAGGGCTCAGCACATCAGTGGTATTCCTGACAAAAAATACCCAATCATAATCTAATAATGGGGAAATATCAGACAAACCGGAATTGAGATACGTTCTACACAATATCTGGATGGTAGTCTTCAAAGTCAAGACAGAGGCTGAGGAACTGTCCATATTAGATCCATAATAGCTAAATACAGTGCATGCTCCTCAATTTGATCCTCGACTGGAAATTATATACATATAACATATAATGTGTAAAAATGTGTGTATGTATATTTATATATAGATACAGACACATGTATATATATATATATATATATATATATATATATATATATATATATATCTGTGTGTATACATACATACGTATCCTTAAAAGATATCACTGGAGTGATTGACAAATTTAAATATCCATATGTATTGTACATTAGAAAATGTATTGGTATTAAATCAATATTAATTAAATTTTCTGATTTGATAATTATACTTTTGTTATAAAAGAGAATGTCCTTTTCCTTAGGAGGTCAATACTGGGGGAAGAGAGTAAGAGATCCCAATATTTCCAATTTCAAATGGAGAGAGAGAGAGAGGGAGTGGGAGAGTAAGGGGGAGGGAGAAAGGGGAAGGAAAATGGGGCAACACATATAGGATTGTTGAATCTGGGTAAATGTTATACGGGAGTTTCACGTACCATTCTCTCAACTTTTTAATAAAAGTTTGCAATTATAAAAAACTTTAAAACTTAAAGAAAAAATGAGAAAAATACTTGGATAGACACTTCATGAAGCAAGACATACAAATGTGTAGATTTGTTTCCTGGAGGACTGCTGGGGTGTTTGATGGGCTTTGTGGTCGTGCAGCCAGGCAATGGTATCCCAGGGGAGCTCTACGGTGGATTTCAGGGCCGTGGAGGGCTGTGGTGGGCTGTGGTCTACCAGAGTTGTGCTCAGCATCTCCTAGAGAAGCTATGCAAGGCTGTAGCTGCACATTCTGATATCTGTGCATTTTCTTGGGAAATGATGGCACAGGTAGCAACTACTGGAAATTGTATTGATCTCTTTCTTTTTTGGAGCAGAAATTTTTACTCAGTTAAAACTGGGGGAAAAAGCTTGCTATGCAACTTAGACTAATTGGAAGGAAAACATATTGTTCTTTAAAAATGTAACCATGTTAAAAGAGATATGATGTTCTAGAATCATCTTTAGAAGAGGCTAGATTTTATAAAGAGTCAGCAAGGACAGCAAGGCTAGAGGCCACCAATGAAAATCTAAATAGGTCCAGCTGTGTTCTTCACAATGAATAGATTTCAGAGAAAAAAAGAATTGAAAGGAGAAATCTAAATATTAGAACTAGATGAGCTGGTTTCTCACATTACAAGAAGGATAAAGCCCCAAGAACAAAACTGAGTATTCATCAAATTACCAGCAGTTTTTCTAAATAGAGCATTGGACAGAGTAATCCCCATAACCACTTCTTCTGAGGGCTGGCTTTTGTCTGAAAGGAGAACTTTCCTCTCTACTCAGATTCCTTCACTTCTTCCTCTAGTTCAAGGTCTTTTGGTGGTGGTGGAATCATGGGACATTTCTTGAGATGAGGATTTCCTTTTCCTCCTACTCTTACAGAAAACAAGTATGGGTCACCTTGAGAATACTTTCTGGGGCCAGATAGTGGTGTAGTGGTTGGGTTCGCATGCTCCCCTTTGCCACCCAGAGTTCACAGGTTCAGATCCCAGGCACAGACCTATACACCGCTCATCAAGCCACGCCGCGGTGGCATCCCATATACAAAATAGAGGAAGATTGGCACAGAAGTTAGCTCAGGGCCAATCTTCCTCACACACACAAAAAAAACAAAACAGGAGAATACTTTCTGCCAAGGGACAATTCTGGTCTACCACAGTATTCAGTAGTAATAAAAAAAATCCCTAGATTCCAAGGAAGGTTCCCGACTCTCCCTTCTCCCATATACTGGCTTTCCCCCCAAACTCGACAAAACGCAAATCACAGTGAGTGACCTGCAGGGTTGATCCAGTTTCAAACAAACCTGCTACTGAAGCAAGAGACCTGAGACTTTTGTCTCTTTTCAAAAGTAATTTTTAAATTCTCTCTCATTTTTAACATTAGACAGGGAAATGCCACGTCTTGAAAGATTATGCTTTTGCCCAAATGGAAGCTTGTAGAATTATAACTCTGATGATAGTATTTTATAGATAAAATGCATATAAATATTTTTCAAAGAAAATAATGATATCATGCGGAAGAATTGGTCAGGTCTTGTACGATTTTACTCTCATAGGATTTTTATGGGAATTTTTAAAGCCAACGTGCAAACTCTGGCCAAGCCCAATATTTTGATGTGAATGGGAAAGAACTAACTGTAGCTGTGTGATACATATGAGTACACAGTGTTTAGTATACGGAGGAAGAGTTCCTCGTGGACACAATAGTTGTAATGGAACTAGGGCTCCAGCTTTTTGGTTCTCTGATTCCAGGTATATGCTGCATTTGTGATTCATTTACAAACACCTGTCAACAGAGATTTGAACCCTGGGCTGCTGGATCCAAGGAATGAAAAAGGACAAACTAGCAGAGCTGACTCACTCATGTGAAGGAGTCAATTAATTTATTTGTAAGACAGACGACAGCTGTCTTTCAAATTATGTCACTACAGAAGGCATTTCCCTCTGTGTGTGTGTGTGTGTGCGCACACGTGCACATGTGTGAATGATATTATAACTTAGTTTTCCTCCATAAGTTATCTTACTCATCTTTGGTTTTTCCCAAAGAAGTTGTAATAAATTCAAATGGACTATCTACCCATATGTAAAATTTTGGGGGAGGGTTACATGAATTATATAAGTTGTTCATTTAGGTGATTTCATTAAAATGAGTAAATTAACATATTTAAAGTGCAAGAAGATCTAGTACTCAATAAGTGTAAAGCCTTATTGTTATTATTACAGCAAAGGTACAATTTAAGTCACCTAGAGCCTCTCCAAGAAAAAGAAATGCTCCATGAATACAATTATTTTATTTCTTGTGATTGTTAAAATTTCCCCCTGGTTCTGAGTTGGGGGTGGAAAGGACAAGAACTTTGAATTTAAAAGAGGCTTAGAAAAGATGCTAAAATATGTGCAGAAAAAGAACCCTTGGAGGAGGAAAACAGCATATAGTGGGGAAGACAATGGCTAAGAGAGTTTCCTACGCCGACCTTCAGGTGGCGCTATAATCCCTCCAGAACTAAATTCCCGGCCATCCGGTAGTAAATGAGCTGGAGGAGGCGAGTGTGGGAGTAAGAACGGGATAGGTGTGGTGAGAGGAGGGGAAAGGTAGGAAGTATTCGTCTGGTGGGAGATATTAATAAATTGTGCATCTGAAACTTGAGGGAGTGTCTGTAAACAGAAAGAGGAAACGCCTTCATCCAAAGAGAGAGAAGGGTTCTATAAATTGTTTTACTAAAACAGTCTTTTTCTGATTAAAGCAAATGGGTCGGGTTTTTGGAAAGAAAATTCTGATGTTATTTTTCTGATGTTTCATGTGTTTGACCTGACAGATAAAGCTCTGTGAGCAAAATAATGTACGACTGAATTCATATGCTGACATGTCTAAGGGACATTGCCTAACTTCTCTCTTTCTGGCTTCTATATGCAAGCCAATATTACAAACAAATTGAAATATAACTGCATTAACAGGCTGTTATTTCTCTGTTGTCTTGGTGCCCGTTTGCCCATCTTGAAAGGAGGGATGGATCAGCCATTTTTTAAAATCCATTTCAAGAGAGATTATAACAATTACCTGTCTGGTTAGTCTGTGTCATTAAGTATAAATGAGTCTGTGATGAGAAAAGTCAAACCACTATTTTATTAGTATTTTATTTTTAGATACCTAATTTGCTTTCACATTTGATACCTTAGACAAAAGCAAAGTCAACTGCTGATCTCTTGGTTTTCCCCGCAGTGAACGTAATTGGACACTCTTTAGCGGTGGTACAACTGTTTGCATAGATACCACAAAGCAATGAAGACTGCTAGATTAAAAAGAAATCTTTTAATATATCTGTGATTAACTGGCAACTATAACAAGAAATTGCAGGGAAATAGAAGTAAACAGAAAAGGTTAACAAGGTAGGACACGGGGATGATTATTCGCACGGAAGAAAGGCAAAACAACACCCAAGCTTTCTATCCGACATCCACCTGTTTGATAAATAAGTAATGGGGAAAAAGAACTTCCGCCCTCAGATTTACACATTTTATTCTCTTCTAGCTCTGACCTTTGTGCACGGCCACAAATCTGATGCTAAAGAGCAAGTCTATGAATTATAGAAAACGAGAGATGATCTGGAGGATTTGTGTTAGAAACATGTAGGTCCACTCTCTTTTCCTCTATCGAGGACACGGTTCTTCCTTGGTGTCTTACCATAGTGTTTTGAGGATATATATTTTAATTTTCTTGACAACTTTGTTTACTCACTTATCATTCAAAAGCTTGAGCAAAAGAGTGTCTGAAAGAAAGTCATTCTGTCTAAAGGAGAGGAGGGCTAATTGTTAGAATAAAAAAATTTTTCATTGATATATATACTATGGTTCATATAAGCCAACCTTCAGATTTGTATCTTTGAGGAAAAATGCTGGATAAGTGATAGTCTAAAACAACAATCTATTGGCTCATTTCCAAAGGTGCCTGTCAGGAAAGTGGGCATCTGGGAGATGCCATGCTCGACCAGGTGTTTAATATCAGAAAGTGACAAGCAATTGACCACAACTATGGAATCTGGGTGATGGCCACAAAGCCATTTCTGGTAGCTGATTTCAATTATGTTAAGAAAAAGGAGAGTAAGAAGTAGCCAAACTTGCTAAAGGTGGAAGAAAAGACACTGAAAATAAGAAAAGTAGTAAAGACTAACAAAACAGATATTAACCCAGTGAAATACAAGGCCCCAAAGCAACCCCTCAACTTGCCTAAAAGAGGCTAAGTACTCCTACTTTTGAGGAGAAGTACATAAAAAAGTGACTCTTCTTAGCTTAACCCTCGGTTTCCTTATTATTTCCCTTTTTTTGAGCACTTAATTGGCCAAGTGCTAAACTTTATACACATGATTTTTTTAATGAATTATTTTTTCACTTTTTTTTTTTTTTTTTGTGGGGAAGACCAGCCCTGAGCTAACATCCGTCGCCGATCCTCCCCTTTTTGCTGAGGAAGACTGGCCCTGGGCTAACATCCGTGCCCATCTTCCTCCACTTTATATGGGACGCCGCCACAGCGTGGCTGACAGGCAGTGCGTCGGCGGGCGCCCGGGACCCGAACTCGCGAACCCTGGGCTGCCAAGCGCGGACTAAACCGCTGCGCCACCGGGCGGCCCCTATTTTTTCACTTTTATTGAGGTATAATTGACAAAGTTGTAAGATATCTAAAGTGTACAATGTGGTGATTCGATACACATATACATTGCAAAAGAGTTCTCCCCATCGAGTTAACATATCCATCACCTCACAGATTTACTGACTTTTTTCTTTTTCACTTTTTACTTTTACTTTTAGTCACATATATATTGACTTTTTTTTTTAGATTTCACATATAAGTGACACTGTGTAGTATTTGTCTTTATCTGGTTTATTTCACTTAGCATAATGCCCTCCAGGTTCATCCATGTTGTCAAAAATGACAGGATTTTCTTTTTTTAAAGACTGAATAATATTCTGTTGACATATATACCACATCTTTTTTATCCATTCATCCATCGACAGACATTTAGGTTGTCTCCATACCCTGACATTGTGAATAATGCTGCTATGAACACGGGAGTGCAGATATCTCTCTGAGACAACGATTTCATTTCCGTTGGATATATACCCAGAATTGGAATTGCTGGATCATATGGCAGTTTGATTTTTAATTTCTGGAGGAAACTCCATACTGTTTTCCATAATGGCTGTACTAGTTATCTTCCCACCAACAGTGCACAAAGGTTCCCTTTTCTCCACATCTTCACAAGCATTTTTTGTCTCTTGCCTTTTTGATAATAGACACCCTAATAGGTGTGAGATGATATCTTACTGTGGTATACACATAATCTTATACAATCTTTCTGATAACCCTGTGAGATACTTACAGATAAGAAAATTGAACCACAAAAAATTGAAGTAAGTTCCTCAAAGTCAATTAGATAGGATTAGAATTCACACTCAGGCCAAAACCAGAACTCATAACCAATGTGCCCCCATTGCCTTCACACCTTGTGTTCACGGCAGCTTAATTTCACTGTATGGGCCCAAACACCTGCTTTTCTATCTTGCAGTCAGCCATGTTGCAATTTAGGGAGACCAGGACTAATCAGAATAATCCTAACAATTGTTTTCTTTTGTCACTTCAAGGTGGTTACTGTTTCTTCTCTTTCTTTGGTTTCTTTACTGGAGACCTTTGTTATCAACACATTTACACTAGACTGGCTGCATCCAACTTTTACTACATCTGTGACACCTCATTGCCTCAGGTCCTCACTGGGTGGAAAACACTTCCTTGCCTATAAAGATACATGGATTTACACTCATTAATTCCAGGGCACTTGAAATGACCTGCCCATTTCTGTGGCCTTTGAAACGTGGCTCCATTAGATTTATGCAGGGGCCAAGCTTTGATTATGTACCTTGAAAAAGTGAAAATCTACAATTAGACAGAAATAACCCTGGGGCTTTTTAAGTCTCTGTGGAGAAAACCACAAATCTATTCACTTGTCCCACTTAGTTTTGCCTTGGCTGGTAATATTTATAGAGAGGTCATTATGCTCACAAAACTGTCCACCAGAAGCCTGAATCATGACTCCTAATAAAAATGGGTTTCAAACACTCTAAGACCTAGGAGAACAATTAAGTGATTTCAAAACATTAAGAAGCATTTATTAGAACAACAAAATGTTTGGGGGCTACTGAGAATTTCTTTCTCATATGTTAACATCAAGCTCTTATAGCTTGGCCAAAAAAATCAATATGAGTTATAATATATTGAACTTGCTTCTTTGCTTGTATAATTACGAATTACCTGGCAACCTGTACATCAGATACACTACCCATTTGGACACTGACTATGAAACTGCAGGTCGAACAGACTCAGCAAGGGTCCCCAGGCCTTAGTTCCAGAGTTGTGACCACGTGGTCTTTTGGTCCACTTGGGTTTCAGTGTTTCTATTCTAATCCCAAATGGAGTTCTTTAACACGGGGCCTTGGAAATGAAAGATTGAGAACTAAGATAATAATACAGGAAAGATATTTTGGAATTTTCCACCCAGTAAACACACTCACGTCTATCACAACATCGTGTATTTTCAGGTATGATTGAATTCGGTCACTGGCACCACTCCACCAAAGGATTGGTAAACGCATGCAATCACACTGTCCAGAAGCAAGTTCTCAGTTCTGTTCCTGTCCATCTTCATACACTTTTTGGATGATATTACCAAATTAGTCATCTTCTGTGTTATGGTAAATTGGGTTAAAACTGTAGAATCATGTTATGTTATGTTATAGTATGTTATGTTATGTTATGACCAAGCTGATGCTCAGAGGAGTGAAAAGACTTGCTCACAGAAATAAAAGTACTACATACTCATAGCTCAGTCTGTATCTCTCTGAAGCCTATGATGGTTCCTCTACTAAATCAAATGCTTAAGGCTAGTCTCATGCTTTTAAAAAAAATTCTTTTATAGCATATGCATCCATTGCTGGTTTTTGAGCTTTTAAAAAGTAGTACCATACACTATAGAACCTTAAGCAACTTGCTTTATTTCACTCAATATTATGTTTCCAAGATTTGTGCAGGTTGTTGCACACAGCTATCATTCATTGATGTTTTGCTCCTATTTAATATTCCATTGCATGCATATTCCACAATTCTATATTCTCATTTTCCTGCTGATGTTTTCCCCTCAATTTTTGCTGTAAAGAACAATGCTTCTAGAACATCCTTATAAATATGTATTTGAATCACATGTCCAAGTATTTTTCTAGGTAATATACCTAGGAATGAAATTACTGGGTCAAAGAGTATGCATCTGTGTAACTTTAAAAAGATAATACCAAATTGCTTTCTAAAATGGATATACCAATTTACACTCGTACCAGTTGTATGTAAGCATTCCAGCTCCTGCACATCCTTGCCAATGTGGTATTTTTAAGATTTATTAATTTTTTTATGGTGAAAGATGTTTTCTTCTGTGAAATGCCTATTCATATCATTTGCCTATTTTTCTATTGGGTTGTCTTTTTGTTTTTTTTTTTACTGTTCTTTAAGGGAATTCTTTATATATTTGTGTCCCCAATTCTTGAATATCTTCTCCTAGTCTGTGGCTTATCTCATATGCTTGTCTTACAGTTGCACTGTGTTAAGTTGTCCGATGTTCATTGCAACTTCTGGGTCTTACCTTCTATTTTCCTCTTTGTTTTTATATCTCAAGGTCATATTTTTCATTAGCTACTTGGCCAGCAGGGACCAGTCTCAGTCTGCCTTCTAGGAATTCTACCACTGCCTTCATATCAAGTCATTTGATGGACTTCTTTATGGTCACATCCTTTTTTTGGTCCTCGCAGCCCCATGAGCTACACTAACCATTATAGCCTTGGGCAGTCCAGTCACTTTTTCTGATTTGCCCTGACTCTCAGGGCCCACTGAGGAGGTTGTCCAGCACTGTGAGAGAGGGTGAACAACTGCTTAAAGATTTTTGAGTAGTATGAATGATTTCTATGATAATTATCCCCTGGGACACTATCCTCCAAGAACGAGCAGACTATTTATATATATATATATTTTTTTTTTTCTTTTGCTGACGACTCAAAAAATATAAAACTGTCCTTCTTTTTCCAAAAAACAAAATGGCTGAACTCAATAAACAAAAGCTGCCTCAAACATAAAACTGCTGCCTTCCTAGGCAAAATGTGCTTTTCAGCACTTTTACATCATTTAGCTCCTTCCTGCCTCATTGCATGTGAGTTACATTTGTGCTTGAGATCACTTGCCCTTGCTTCTGTACATACTTATTCCACTGCTTGAATGTCTTTGGAGTTAGTTCCTTTCAAGATTTCCTCTTTTTGAATGCCTACATTGTATCCGTTTGACTCACCACACACAGGAGACCTGAGAAAGCACCACAGGCAGTTAAGCACTTAATAAATGCTTCTTCCTAGTGATGGAAATACACTAAAATATGTATCAGGATTAGGTTTTCATAGGTTCCAAAAGTCCTTTATGCACCATGAATAAAATAAAACCAATGATTAGGTCTAAAGAAATACTAGCCTTTTATGAGACTATGGTAAAACTAACAAATCTGTGTGCTCTCCACCAATCGGCAATTTTCTCTTATTCAACAGGTCCTTCTTTTGTCACTTTGGCTACGAAGGAAGTCAATGTTAGCTGTAGGTTCCATACCTCTGAACTGAGGTTGTTGTGATTCTTCTGTTTCCCAGAAAGACCGTTCTGACTGCAGACTTTGAAGGACCCGTGGCTATGATGGGCTGGTCTTCTTGTACATCACCAACAATCTCCCACCTGCTCTGGGTTCTACCATTTGAGGTGGCACCTGCACAGGTGAAAGGCTTTTGTAGCTTAGAGAGCAGAAGAAGCTCTTGCTCTCTGGTCCAGGTGGGAGAAGAGAGTGAGAAGGACTGGTAGAGGCATTCCCCACATCGTGGGAAAGGGACAGATGAGTCTGTAATGTCCCAGGTCTGTCCCACTCTCCTGATCTTATCCTTGTCAGAATTTGGACATGTACTTTGATTAACATCAAAATTCTGGCAAAAGGACTAGTCCTAAAAGTAGGTCTCCTGAGGTGGCAGGATAAATGGGTCTCAATTATGTGCTCCACTCCAAAAGGAGAGGGGGAGGAGGGGGGAAGATGAGAGGAGGGAAAGAGGGAGGAAAGGAAAGAAGGAAACAAAGAAACAAGGAACAAGTGTCTTATGAAAGTAAGTGCATGCCTGGAATTGCAATTAGTGCTTAATCCTTTAGTCTGAAATGCTGACTTGTTTAAGAATGAAATGTCACATGCTGGTTGGTTAAATAACTCTACTTTGTTGTCATGTCATTTGAATTTAATACGACAGAGGAATCAGAAAGATGGTTTGGGTAGAGGACGGAGAAAGAATTGGAGGCACTGGGAAGCCAAAAGGTGAACAGAGGAGGAACAGAATGAAATGGGAAGGCTGAGGTCACCAAAGACTTGTCCTCCTTTCCCACATCAGCCACATGCTATCTCAGCAGAACGTCCTTCTCCTCCTTTCCTAAGACTGCCACCATCCGCAGCATTTCAGGATGTGATCACCTTGCTTTTCCTTGTCCTTAAATCTCTCCTTTCCCTGCACACTTCTTACACCAACAGATGCACTGAGGACACACTGGAGGTGGGGTCTAAGAGTGGTGGCCTTTGGAGTCTGGTGCATCTAGATTTGAGTCAAAGCTTTGCCAAGTACCAGTTATGAAGACCTGGGATTCCTTAAGTACTCCAAGCCCCAGTTTGCCCATCTGTTTAGTAGATAGTACTTGGGCCTGTCTCACAGGGGGAGTTTAAGGCACAGATGCATAGAAAGTACTTAGCACAATGCTTGGCACCTAGAAAGACCCCAGTAAATGTTAGCTATTATTTGTATCATGCAGAATCAAAACATGAAATAAAGAGAGTGAATGAAAAGGACGCTGTTTTCAGTTATCTGAACTAGATACTGCCCTGGGATCTGGGATCTCTCTTGGTCACTGGTTGATTGTGAGCCTGGATGAGTCTTTCTGTCTGTGGGCTTCCTCCAGTTCCTTGTGTGTAAATGAAGAGATTTTACTAGAAAGGCCTAGTCCACCTCTAATATCCTATCACACTCTGAGCCCACTTACTCCTCTCTCCTAAACACACACATCTGCTTCCAAGTGACAGACTGAGGATGAAAACAAGTTGCACAATATGATAAAATTGTCAGTATCCTTTCCGTGTTAAACCTCTTGGAATACAGACTCGCCCGAGGATGAAACTCCAGGGCGACAGCAATTTTTGTTTGTTTTGTTCACTCAATACACTCCCAGCACCTAGGACAGTTTGTGGCACATGGTAGACGCTCAGAAAATATTTGTTAAATGAAAAATATTAACACCCCGTATCAAAATAGGCATTTCACGAACCAAGGAAAGTGACTGATAATCATTTTCAAAGATCTTTTATATTTAGTGTTCAAAGAAATCCAATTAAAACAATGACATGATTTTTCACCTGTTAAAGTGGCAGCTGTTAAAAAAAGCAATACTCACATCATCGGTAAATGATAGAGAAATTATCACTATTACCCTGTGATGGTAAGTCTTTCTGGAATTCAGTGTGGCACTATTTATCAAAACACTTAAAAATGTGCATATGCTTTGACCCACAATTCCACACCCAGAAATGTATTTTAAGCAAATAATTAAGGGTATGCAAAGATGCTACAAGAATGCTGTTTACACCAGCAAAATTTGGAAACAACCAAAAGATCAAACTATAGGCAATTTGTTAAATAAAAGATGATACAGTCTTTTAATAAAGTACTAATTAGCCATTAAACACATTGTAAATGAATATTTGTTAACAAAAATACCCATAATATATGGCAGCTTATGAGTAACATGTAGGTATAATTTCATATAAAAATCGATATAGATCTATAGAAAAGATTCTCTTGGCTTATATCTACAAAATTAACCTTGGTTGTGTCTGGGTAGCAAGGTTATATGTTTTTGTAGTTTTCTCCTTTTTGCTAATTTTCTCATGTTTTTCTACAATGGCCATAAATTGCTTTTATAATGAAATAATACATCATATTAATGTAAAAAATTTACATTTTAGCTTTAATAAATGTAGACTTGCAGGGAGGTTTTTCTCTTTTATGTATCTGAACTGTGTTCTTTGGCCATCCAGACTTTCTTACACTATCATTAGCATGGCTAAATTAATCAGATTTTAAGCCCCTTAAGGGCAGGGTTTACATCTTTTCTTTATCCTTTGGAGTGTTTTGTACCCCTTCTGGCTTCTTAATAAAAATTCACCGCTTTGAATTGAGTCAAGTGCAGTTTCAATTCCTGCTCTCATTAAATGTCCCCTATAAATCAATTTAAACAGTTCTAGTAATAAGCGCATCACCCAAGATTTCCTTCTTACCGAAAGTCGGTTCCTCACAATCATTGACACTTGAGGACAGAGCCTCGGACACTTGGGCACGTGTGTAGAAGCAGGAAGATATTTATTTTGCTTTGCTCCAGGGTGGCTGAACTAAGTCACAGGAAAGTGGATGCAGCTCATCTAAACAAGAACTTTCTAATAATTAAAGATGGGCATCGATACGGGATGGCTGGGTAATAAGTTTATAAACTCTCACTAGAGATGCCTAAGCTGAAGAGAGACAACAGTCCTTGCACGTGGGATCAAAACTGAGTCAGAGATTGGCCTAGGTGATCTTTGACAGTTTTTCCAGATCTAAACACACCTTACTTCCCTTGGACCTCATCGGCTGCTAAGAAATCAAGTGCCAGGGTAAGGTAGAGTGTACAGAGGAACGTTTGTTTGCCTCAATGCTCCCCATGGCTTGCCCTGCATTCCAGACCCAGGAACCCCTTCCCAAAGCACCATGCCATTTTTCCATCCCCTTGATGGATGCCTATCCATCTCATTGTGCACCTGTGGAGAACGTATCTCTTCCTTCCTCCAGCATCTGAGATGAACATGAGCTCCCACTTACTGAATTATTTTTTTATGATTATTTTTTGGCTGAGCATTATGGTAAGCAGGTAAGCATCTGATAGGAATTTCTTCACTTTATACTCCCAAAACTACCCAAGGAGGTAGGATTACACAGATCAGGATACTGAGGCTAATGAAAGCTAAATAATGCCCCTAAGGCCATAGCACAAGTAAAAGCAAAGACTGAATTTAAACCCAGTTTGGTCTGACTTCAAAATAATGTACGTAATAATATTCCATGGTGGCCAATGAAATGCTGTCAGGGTTTTCACGAGCAGCTCTGCAAACCGCCCCTACTCCTGCTTCTCTGCTACCATCTGAGTCCCTTCCCAGCCTCCTCTCTGTCCCAGCCTAGCACTGACTCTCCTTCTCTCTACTGCTGACACTCTTCCTCCTCCAGTCCTCAGGGGACTCCATGTATCTTTGTCCAATGTGTTTCTTCCAATTCCCAGCCACCAGAAGCGTCCAAGGTTTCCAAACCATAGTCTCTCTATGAGAGGTTGTGGAAGCGTGGGCTCCTGGGCTGTTGATGGGGCACTCAGTGCTGCAGAGTTGTCCCTTCTCCCAGAGCAGCCTCTCTGTTGTAGAAGTTTCAGCAAACCTCCAGACAAAACTAACCTTCAGCTGCACCTTGTTCCACAAAATATCCCTGTAGGACTTTGGAGTCCTCCCCGTGCTCCCCGAGGCAGGAGACCCTCGCCTCTAAGACACTCTGAGATTCTCTTCCTTCTGATGAGGCAGACAGCTGTAAAGAGAATTCAGTTTTGATCCACATAGTTCTCTTTGTCTATTTTCCAGCTAAACACATTTTAGCCATTCCTCACTTCCTCTCACTTTCACAACTGCATGTTGCATTGCTGTCTGGAAATTCTCTGAGATTTCTGCCACGCAAGTGCTATGCATTCACCTGATCACATTTTCTTCATTGGGACTGCCCAGCTATATTCTGCTGTGAACTTCTGGCCTTTCTTTTAGTCTGCATGCAGTCCCAGAATCCTGGGCCACAGAACAGAAAGATATGCTTGGTTTATCTACCACAGCCAGAGGAGCCTGGGGGTTACTTCTTTCATAACTAATATTGGGTGGATAAACTTGTTTATAAATATTGATGGATACTCATGTCTTGTTACTGGATACTGTAAAGGACACTGCATAACTTCCCTCTAGGATTTTTTTGATATATATATATAGCAATATCACGAAATTAATGCAAAATTTTTTTTGATACTGCTTATATCCATACTGTAAACTATAAAGAAAAATGTCCAAAGAACACCTTTAAGAAGCATGAAGTCAAAAAGTAACTTGAGGAATTCTAATTCATTTCGGCCACCATTTTATGCTATATAATGTGCAACCCTTCCTCTCTTCTGTCCTTAGCTGATGTAATTTTGCACTGTTGTTTCTCTTTGTTCTTTATGCTTGTCCACATTCATAATGGTCCCTGAGATCAGGCATGTCATATGCAATGATTTCTAGCACAATTTCGTGTTCAGATACATGTGCAAGATTTTTTTGTAGTCTCAGTTGATTCTCAATATCTTTTTGGTTTTGTGGCAAATGGAGTGGTTAATACAGATGTCTTCTGCTGAATACCAATACCTGATATTGCATAATACATCTAGATGTTCATTTGTTTATCATTTTCTCTTCCCGACTCGGACCAGAATGTAACTCCATAAGAGCAAAGGTGTTTATTGGTTTATTCACTGCTATAAACTTATTGCCCAGAAAAGTAGACTATCATGAACAAGTCATCTGTATCACAATAGCATAAGAGTTGTTTCACATTGGAAAATTGACTGATGGAATTTATCACATTAATGAATAAAAAAGAAAACCTATATAATTATCACTCTAAATGCACAAAGAAATAGGTAAAATTTAACATCCATTCATGATAAAAGACTTCCAGAAAACTAGGTTAGAAAGGAAGGTTCTTAACCTGACATAGGGTATCTAGAAGAAAAAGAAAACACAGCAAACATTATAAAACTTTATTTAAAGACAATCAATAAGACATAAATAAATGGAGAGATAATCTTGGTTCAAACATGGACTCAGTATCGTTAAGATGTCAACTTCCCTCAATTGATACCTATATTCAATGTAATTATAGTCAAAATCCCAACGAGAGTTTTTGTGCTTCAAAAGCAGATTCTAAAGTTTATAGAGAGGAGCAAAAGGACAAATAATAGCAAAACATTCCTTAAGAAAAAAAGGTAAGGGAATTTGGCTTAACAGATACCAAAACTATATACAAGGTTATGGTAATTAAAACAATGAGGTATTTATACAGGGAAAACAGAACCACATATATAAGGAAACTTAGTATAGTACAGAAGTGGCGTTGCAGGTGAGTGGGAAAAGATAGATCATTCCGTAAATGGTGTTGGAGAAATTGATTATTCATAAACAAAATTTGATTCTTCTTTACAACATGCAGAGAGCTAAGTTCTAGAAAGATTAAACATCTATATATAAAAACTGAAATATTAAAAGTTTAAAATATAATATAGGAGCAAATCCTTACATTCTTGAGGTCGAAAGAGATTTCTCCAACAAAATGTAAAAAGCAGTACCCATGAAAGAAAAGATTTGTAAATTCAACTTTGTTAAAATTTAAAACTTCTTCACGCATATATAACCATCAAGCTTAGCATCTAAAATATATGAAGAACTTCTAAAAATTACTTTTAATAATACATATTTATATGTGTAAATATGTATTTATATATAAATATATAAAATACTATATATAATATAAAATATATTACGTATATTATATATAGAGAGAAACTGTTTAAAGCCATAAAAAGGCATTTTTGGAGAGAAAATGCAAACATTTAATTAATTCATATAAAGATGCTCTATCTCATTAGCAATCAAAGAAATACAATAATTCTTTTTAAAAATATCATGTGACACCCACTAGATTGGCAAAAGTTTAAAACTCTGACAATACAATGGGATGTTGGGCAAGGGGACCTCTAATCCTCTGATGTTGGGAATTTATACTGGTACAACTGCTTTGGAAGGCATTTATCATCATCTTGCAAAGTTAAACTTGTATATACCTCATGTAGTCGAGACTGTCAATGCCCTCCCGTCATCCCCTTGGCCAACCCTGGAGGCGAGTTGCAGCTCAAATAAACAGGCTCCGTTGGTGCTAATGCGCTTCTTAAGAATCTGCCAGGAGCTTGCTCAGCATGTGCGTGGGTCAAGTTGGAAGTGCTAAGGTCTTCATTCCCCCCAGAGCAGCCCTGAGCAATGAGGGACAGGAAATGATGGACAAATAGCCCAGATTTCTCACTCCTTGAAGGGACAATTCTGAGGTAGGTTTAACAGTCTTTTGAAAGTCCCCAGTGGAACTGTGTTCCAGTTACCCACAGCAGTGACCACTCATTAATACACCACTTATTGGCATTCCTTCTTTCCCTGCTTCATTTCTCCACTCCCTCACTGTGCTTCCTGGAATAACCACTCAAATAAACTCATGCACACAAATCCTCATCTCAGGATCTGGATTTGGTGGAATCCAAACTAAAGCGCCCTAGCAGATCCACTGCTAGATAAATACCCTAGAAAATTGTTTGCATCTCTGCATCAAGAGATAATTATAACACTATCCATAGCAGCATGGTTTGTGATAAGAAAAAAATCTAGTAACAACTAAATGCCGATTAATGGTAGAATGGATAAATAAATTGTGATATAGTCATTTAATGAAATAATGTACATGCATAAAAATTAATAAACTATAGACATATTAATTGACCTCAAAGAATTTTAGAAACGTAACATTGAGTGGAAAAAGATGCTGAGAGAATATGTAGTATTTTTATTAAATTCAAAAACAAATAGAACAATACATTGGCAAGGATTTATAAATATATGTAGTGAAATTTTAAAGAAAAGCAGAAGAAAGATAAACCAAAATTCAGGTCAGCAGTTACCTCTAAGAAAGAGGCAGAACAGTGGGTTGAAGAAGGAGCCCATGAAACTTACCAAGCATTGGGTGGGTCATATTTCTTAGGTTAGGTGGTAAGTTCACGGGTGCTTGTTTTAATATCATGCTTCATGGCTCGTATATTTATTAATAAAAAATGAAAAAAACCTGACACATATCTCAGATACAATAAAAAATTTATTAAATCTCATGTTTTATTTTGTGCAAAGTATGTGATACAGTATACTAAAATATATCAATTAGTTGAAGGATATGATTATTATACCCAAAGACTTTATATAGTTTTGTGGATTTTCCACTTCAAGTTTTATAATCTGAAAGATCTGTAAGATTTATGAAGACCCTTTTATAGGCAAAATCTGCTTTAAACATTTCCACTCTTTCCCTGGATTTCTCTGAGTAGAATTTCAATATGATACTTTAAATTCTACAGATCAATAGCTGAAATACCACAAAGATGTTCTAATAAGTTATAATATGTCCAAATTAGTGATAATACATTTTGATTTCTTATGTTTCTTAGTCCCATATGATCCCAACTTACCTTTGTTATGCTTGGCATTTGTGTGACATCACACACTGTGAGTGTTACTAAAATCATGCAGAGCAAAATAACTTACACATAAAAGGTGCACCTTGGCACTGAATTTTCTTTTTTTTTTTTTTTGACTTAAAAATATACGGTGTTAGACTAAGTATTTATATACCTTATATAGATAAAAATCTCTATCCTTTTATCATGGCTATAAATTACTGAGCCATATTTAATGACAAAACATCTGGCCTAACTTTCTGAATTTAAATCAACTTTAAAAATCTGCAGTTCTGTGTGATGAGAATGTAGCCCAATGCTGCGTCCAAAAGCAAGTGGCTGAAGTTACAAGAGAAGTATGTGGGAAGGGTAGATTTGAAGTAAAAGAAAGACTATATGTGTTATCTTCTTCCAAAATACTGTCATCATTTATAAGCAGTCACTGAGCAAGCCAATTAGTAAATAATAAATTTCTGATTTGAAAGTATGTATCTTACAATGATAAAGTGAAAAGTGCATAAAATAAAAAGAGATGGAGATACCTAGAAAATCTATCTAGTCACTTCCTTATTTCTGTAAATAGACGTACAAATAATTAACGTAAAAGGATTCAGAGAAGAATTAATAGAGATTGTGAATCCTGGAATTGTGATTTTAATAGTGACGATAGAGACAAGAAAGTTGCTTAGAAAGCGCATACACCCACGCTAACTCTGTACAAGGTAATTACTGCAGACTTGTCCTGTCTAATTACTATATGGATGGAAAATCAAAACCTGACCAATATTTGCAAACATAGAGATGCATGTCCACTTTGAGAAATGCACATATGGGACTAGAGATTCCACTGGATGGATCAAAACACCTTTTCAATTCTTTTCTTTGTATTTCAGATACATACATCTTGGTTTATGCCTAAGAAATAGAGAGGGGAGCTTTAAATTTGGTATATTTTTTCTACCATATTTATGACCCTTTAAAGAGATTTTTTTTTAAATTTTTTTTTGTGAGGAAGACTGGCCCTGGGCTAACACCCGTGCCCATCTTCCTCTACTTTATATGGGACGCCAACACGACATGGCTGACAAGCAGTGTGTCGGCAGGTGCCCGGGATCCTAACCCGTGAACCCCGGGCTGCCAAGCGTGAACAAAACCGCTGTGCCACCAGGCGGTCCCTAAAAATATATTTTTGATGTTAGAAAAGACAGAGAAAGAAAGGAAATTGCTTTGGTATAAGAAAATCCTGTGTTTGACATGCCATGTCTGTGCTCATAAGTGCCAAAAAGTTTGGAAAACTTTGAGAAAGATGACTTTTATGGTATACTGATACTACGCCAGGAATTATAAGACAATAACTAAATTTCTTTTCCCTTTCTAAAACTCTTTTGGAAAAATCTGAATCCTGAGGCAACACCATATTAATAAAAATGTTCTGTATTCACATAAACTTTGATAATTTATTAAGCAGTCTTCTTAGCGAGGGAGAAGGAAAGCTACATTTACTGTATGCTGACTATGTACAAAAAAATTACTCCTCATGATATATTTAAGAGATGGGTATTATTTCTCCCATATTTCAGATGAGAAAACGAAGATATTAGAAAATGTGAGTGGATTGTCCAAAGTCACATCCAGAAAGTGTTGAAGCTGGGTTTCCAGTTCAGACCTCATTCATCTGGACAGACTCTCATCTGCGTGGGCTGTCTCTAAGCCATGAGTTAGCTATTAAGATACCCAACATCTGCAACTTATAAAAAGGCAACACTGCAGGGTTTGTTGTCCAAGTCTTTGTGTTTGGCATCAAAGACACCCAAAGGCCTTGGTTCACTCCATTCTATGCGTGCCTACAGCAAAGGAATTCATAAAAATTACAATTTTGATTTTTAAGAAGGAAATGCCCCTTATTTTCAATTATTTTGCAGATGGGCTTCCTGTCTCTTTGGGTAACAACACTGACTCATAATAAAGTTATTCCAACAAGTTAAAAGCACACAATAGTGGAAAGAATCAGAGAGTTGGCCCAAAAGTGAAAAACTCATAATAGGGAGAAATAAGCGACCAGTCTATCACTGAAAAATATCAAAGATTTTGAGATAAAGGGCATTCACAGAGTTCCTTGTAAAGTAACAACTAAAAACTAATGAGTTTAGGAAAATAAAGGATGAGGCTTTGATAGTTCAAGAATCGTGCACCCATGTTGGTGGTGAATTCTTTTACAGACTTACACTGCAGCTCATAGACTCTCAAATGTTAATTAGAATGAGCTTTGAGAAGACTCTCCCAACTTACTCGATCACTATCCACACTGTACTTAATTTGGCATAATTCAAGATTATTTCCTGTCCAAAAATTTAAAAAAAGGAAAAATGTCTCCTTTGATAAGACCATACCACTGACATACAACATGGGGAAATCCTACCACGTCTGTTTCTTCCTGGAATGCACTTCATTTTCCCAGTTAGTGATATTGATTCCTTTCTCTTTATCCATTTGGCTTTCCCTAGTGCAGATGTTTCCAGGAAGTAAACTGACTGTGCTTCTCAAAACATCCCCTTTCAGATTTCCCTGAATTTAACCTCGGGGCACACAGACTACAACATAAAACTCAAGTTCACATTAAGTACTTAAATATTATCTGCTCTGCCAAGTACACACCGCATTTTGAAAGAAACAACTGGTACATTTTTTTCATAGCTCATATGTTTGATGAACCATACTTCAGCTGAAAAAAGATGGAGCGGGATGAAATGATGAAAGACAGGAACCACAGAGGCTGAAAAAAGTGACCTAGAAATCTTAATTTTAGCAATCATAGCTGTGGCTGAATTCAAGTTTACAGCAGCAGGGGTGAAATTATACTACAAATTACCATGCTAGGCCAGAGAAATTATTCTCTGCTGCACGGTTATTAAGTGATAGATAAATAAATAACACTGTAGGACTGATTGACAAAATATAAGTGACCTAAAAGTTAAAAGGGGCACCATGCAAATAGTACTGTGTAATCACTAGGCATTTTAAAACTGAAATGAGATTTGTCACAGTAGAGAAATCTTAAAATGGTATCTGCTCCAGCCATTGCTAAATTCATTCATAGAAGTCCTTAATCCCAAGGAATTTGCAACTCAAATGGTATATATATTGGTGTTTATTTTCATTCTTTAAGAAGATCACTAATGACCCATGGTGAGGAGAACCATGTGCCAGAATTGTTTTTCAAACACTGTCTTTCAGCAATTTTAAGAGGCTGTTTCCCCCCGACGTGTTAGCATCTCTGATATCTGCAATATATGTGTATCAAATCAACATATCGTACACTTGAAATTTACTCAATGTTGTATGCCCAATGATTTGTTAGATTTGATGAGATACGGTAATAATGACCATGTACATGAGTTCTTCCATCTCTTTTTTCTTGCTGGTTAAAAGTGTGGGCAACCCAGTTAGCATTAAAGGTAAAATTTACTGTCACCCAAGACAGGACGTCCACGTGTTGTACATGGCATACAACCTCCACAGCCTTTGTTAGCTGATGGACCACCCCGGCCCCAGACTACCTTGGAACGCAATGACATGACAAACTGTGGCAGGGAATGGAACTGAGGTTCACTTTTTAAAATGCCACTCCACTGGGCTGTGAGGATAACCACTTGGAAAAGCATCCAGTTGGTGCTGTTGAACAATTTATGTTTCCTTTTAAAATTTGCCAAATCTCAATACTGTCCAATAATGCTAAATCTTCTTCATAGATGATATAGTCTCTGAATTTAACCAATGTATCTTTGATTTAGTTTATTGGTAAACAAGTGTTCAGGTATTTGGAAGATATAATATCTCCTCCTATCTCTGCTCTCCCAAAGCTAAAGTCAGATAGGGACACAAGACAGACCCGTATGTATTCAAAATTGTACAGCATTTACAAAAGTACAGTAAGAAGTAGTAGATCAAAGATTAGTCCTCTGAGCTATAGAATTGGTACACTTAATGAGGCAAAGCTTCTGTAATGGCTTTCTCTGGGAGCTAAAACTTTCACTTTTGGTGACAGTGTTGAGGCTTATGTTTTATGGCTTTGCCATTCCAGAATCAGGAGCAGTAGGAAATAGTGCATTAATTTGCCAAAATAGGTTCCAAAAGGTCAAAATTTGGTATCACTTGTACCAACTATAATAAAATACTAATTTGAGATTTTTAAAACCCCCAAATAGCTAAAAGACAAGGTATGGGATAAAATCATATTTGTTGAGTCTTCTTCATTAACTACAGCATACAAATTATCTTCCATAATCTAGTCTTTTCTCTTCTCTACCCTCCAAAGACAGGCACATTTTACAAATGAGAACATGCATGTTTGGACTAAATGATATGCCCAAGACCACACAGAGGCAGCTGGAGAGCAGGGTGAGGATGAAGGTGGGACTCCTGCCTCTGGACCCAGCACTTTCGATTGTGGTATCAATTTGGGATCGGGTTTGTCCACATGCAAAAATGTGGAATATTTGAGCAATTTGTGCATTCATTCTCTGCATGCTGCTTCTTGTATAACCAAGAATAGATTTCAATAATTTATAACTTTCAGCCTCACTTTAAATCCCTTTTATCATTTTCCATTATTTACCAACAAACTGTCTTCTCAACAAAATGTTTAAATGCATTTTCCTGAGAAATGAGAGCTCATTATTAGCGTCAATTTCTCCTCCTCTCCAGGAAAATGTTCAGTTTGCTACTGGGAATGACACAACTTACTGCAAGTTCAGGAAACCCTGAATGAGAATGCTTCAGAGGACAGCCCTGGAGCAGCCTCTTGCCCTCATGGTGTGTGTCTGATATTTGACACACGGCCTAGGCTGGGCACATTTTTGGTTTTGGAATATTATACTTTACTTGCATACTCAATGTGAAAATCTAGACTTAGAAAAAAATTAGTTTTGAATCAGATGTTGAGAGCAAGTCTTAGTAGAAATTAGAAACTAGTTGAAGATTGTCTTAGGTTCTACTTGCTTCTTCTTCTGTTTTGAGCTCCCTTCATCTTTGCTTTTTAGTAACCCCATTCCTCTCAAATGCCTTCATTCTTTCTGTGATTAATCCAGTCTCCTGCTGAAGTGACCAGGATGTCTCCCATTGTTAATGTTTAGAAATCCTTTGCCTTGCTCTCTCAGAGTTCTGATTTCCTACTAGCTAATTGGACAAATCATCAGTGATAATAGTATAACATTTACTAACAGACATACTCTTTTATATTTTGGCTAACCAGAGTCTACCTGTCACATTTTATGTTTGAGTCCACAGAGCCAGTACTTAGAGAACTGTTGATTCATGTCAAGTGGAAACTGCTTCCCTGAAGATGACACACTAGGACCAGGCCATTTCAAGAGACTTGGCTTTAATGTAGAAACTTCATGGTATGTTGTAAGTCTGAAAGCAAAACAACAGTGGGCCATGGAACATATTGGAATCCTCTATCCCACAGTGTAAGCAGCTGAATGACCACTGGACTGGCAAGTAAGATAAAGGAAGGATATTGTTACAGAAGAATCACAAAAATTCTAATTGTACCAGACTCAATTCATAGGTTACAGTAACTCTATTTTCTATACTTCCCATTTTCTTTTCAAATATTTGGTTTCACAATCTCTACAAGCACATAAATGTCCCAGAAAATAGAACACGTTTAGCATCCATCTACCAGTCCCAGACTGGCTCTTACATCTGGAATTTTATTCATTTGTTTACATACGTATCAAAACAATACATACATATAATTTAAAAAGGAAAACAGAAAGAACACAAACAGAACAAAAATCTTATAACAAATATTGAGTAAACTCTGCCTCACTCTTCCCCAATCTCAAATTCTACTCCCTAAAAGTATATTTCTACTATTGTTTCTCTTTCATATTCTATTTATTTTGGACATTACTATTGACTTCTTGCTTTACAAGAAGTAGGAAAAAAATCCCCTCTCTCGGATTACCTACCTTCTTCATCTGAAAAGTTACATCACCATTTTTGGTTGAAACATTGTTAAAGATTTAGTTTATTTTGACCTTGAAACATTGTTTCCTGTTGAGCCAAGTAGTGTACTACTTTCTGTTCTTGTATAACTATTACTACTTGTTCTCTTTCTCTTGCTCCTTTTGGCTCTCTTTTGCTACATTTCCTTCTCACCTTCCTTTTCCTCTTCCTCCTACTTCTTCGTACCCTGCTGGGGTTTGCAATTACTTTTGTATTTTCCTAGTTTTCTATATACCTATTGGAATTATTTCCCAATATATCTGGGAAATAACTATCAGGATTTTTTCTCTGAATATTCCTTTTATTAACATTTTTTTCTCATTTAATGAATTAATATTCTCTTTTTATTTACTCCAATATCAGTGAGTTATTTGAAGTTTTCTTATGCTCTCTGAATTGTCTCTGTTTCTTGAGTACCTTTACAGTGTTTGTTTATTTTAGTCTTTTGTCTTTATGTTAGAGTCTTTTCTATAATCTGTGATGGTCTTGGTTGTCATTCATATTAAAGAATAGGCCCTAATAAGATAACTAGAAAAGCTTATTTGCATGGACAGAGCTTGTCATCAATGAGATGTGCTCTAGAGTGATAAAAACATGGAGGCGTGTAAATGTTAATTTCTGTGGGTCTACTCTGCAGCAATTCAGTTTCTCCAAAGAAGAATCCTTGCTACCCATTATGAAAACCCCAACCACCGCAGGACTAGATGTCCCCAAATCCAGTATCTCCCTAGATCAATTTTTCCAGAGCATGGTCTGATGCAGTGTTTAGGGCACATTTGTTAATTGGCTGTGTGGAGGGAGAGAGGGCATCTGGGTATCTAACCATACCTGACAAAGATATCCAGGCAGTCCCTCTAGATTCAGCCTTGAGTCTTCCACCAGTTTCCAGTTCACCTGGTTCTTCCCACACCTGAGCCTTTCTGTAACTCTGTGGGGTGGATTGCCCTGTATTTTTCCTCTGCAGAAATGTAGGGTTTCATGTGGTTTGTTCTGCTATGTCTATTACTAATCTGCAGTATCTTCTCAAAATTTGTTGGTATCTCTTAACGACTCTTGTCTCCACATCAATGCTCTCCATCCTTGAGAGCTTATTTTTTTTTTAAAAATTCTCTACTTATTATTTTAGTGGAGTTCCATAAAAAAAGTATATATGAAGACATGTGCTCAGTTGGCCGTCCTTTACTGGTAATCCCAGCATGTATTTTTAATTGCGGAGAGGCTCAAGTGGCATCTATTGCATGATCTTTTAGTAACATTATCATGACAGAAACTTGTGTGATAGTAGACAACTGATAACTTACTGTGTTATAATAATGTCAAATTATACATGATACTGTCCTATAAGTTTGGGATGTTTTCTATTTGATTTTTATATTTATAATATGTTGGACTAAAGTAGCAATTAGAGATTTTTAGTGATTCAACTTTGAAATAAAGTTTTTAATTACTCACATTTTAGATTTTGGAATAATTTTAATTAAAGGACACTCTGAAATCACAAGGCAGTCTATTTAAAAGAAAAAAATATGTTGCTAGTTACAAGCACTAGTTAATATGAATGACAACTATTTCCAGTATTGTGCAACTAAAAAAATAATACAGAAATAAACAGGGAATGGGAAATAAAATTTATTTACAAATAAAGGAAGTAAAGGAGGATTTTTGTGGAAAATATAATATGCCTAATGACATTAATAACCAATTTCATATTTTGGATTTGTCAAAGGTGTCTTATTGTTCTCACATTGATTTTTTTAAAATAAAAACTGTTATAAATTTGAACTTAAAAATAAATAAAATAGAACTTTAATCTGTTTTATAAGATGAGTGTCTACAAGAACACTGTGATTAGGAAAAAAATCTTTCTTGGCCAACAAAAAAAAGAGAGAGAGAGAAAGAAAAAAAATTTGAGAACTACATTATGATCTCTAAATTCCATTCTAGCCCTACAATTTTATCATTGTAAGTCTCTTCAATTACTGTGTTTCACCCTGTCTATAAAATTGCAGTAAAAATACCTATTCACAGAATTATGAGTATGAAATTAGGTACTGTATGAAGAACTATACTTTCCATTAGATATGTAATTTATTACTACTAATCAAATCTGTGGAAATGATAAGAAAAGTGAAAATTTCATGATGTTATCATACAACTTGAAATTTTCTCCTTCTACTACTTGCATTTATATACAGAGTTGTCCCTATATGTCGTCTTGTAGCTTTTAATCCTAGCCCAAATAGTAGTGTAGCTCTAGTCACATGGTCAAATCATGTTTTCTGTCAAAAGCTACCTCCCATAGAAGAAGCTCATGAGATATAATTATCAGCTGTTAAATTTCTAACAGTAGTGCCATTCCTTTGCCAACTGGAAAGTTTCAGAGAAATTTGAAGTCAGAAGCTGGAAGTTTTCTGTCATTTCAGCTGAGTTCCTTCATATTGTACATATAGAGGGACACTGAGAATATAGTCATGGGCAAAATGTTTATGAACTACACATTCCAATTTCACTCCAATCTGGTTTTTCAACTAATATCTACAACCTCAAACTCCCCTTACAAGAGTATGGGGATCAGAGATATTCATTCAGCAAGTTATTATGGCCTTTCAGGAATCTTCCAGAATTTCTGAGGATGTATGAACTTATTTCATTTTTTCTTTGTTAGTTTCTTATGCAAAGAAAAATGGTGATAGAACTTCTCCTTTTGGTCCACGAGAATCTAAAGATGATTTGGTAGAGCAAGAAAAACCTGTAGGGACCATCTTACCTTCACTTCTTGAAGTCTATTAAAATCTTACACAAATATATGTGAACTATTGTCTTTCCACTGTAAATACATGCACTATACAACAACAATAAAAATAACCAAGCCCAGTGGCAAAAGGATCTAAAACCTCCTATCCAGTTTTGAGAAAGTGACCCATATGGTATCTGTATTATTGGTAGTAGGTGCTCAGATTAAGGTGCAGTTCCGTCAGAGTGACATTTCACCTGGATCTCTTTCTAGCCTAACACTGTTTTGCTCTTCCTTCTCTCCCTGGGTTTTGGGGTGTGTTTACTCTGTGATGTCTAATAACAGGCACATTGGATCTTTGCTTAATTGCTGGTGACCTGTCAAGTAGGAGAAATGGGTGAGCAATCTTCACTGGACTGTAACTCTTAGGAGCTCATGAAACTGTTTATAATGGAAATGTATAAAATGAACACAATAATTGTAGCTGGCATTTTCTTAAAAGACAAAGAAATTTCTAACTACTGTGGACTGCCTTCTTTTCAGAAAAGTAGTAGGAGAAATCCCAGCACAAGTGACACATGTCACTGAATAAGAATATGATACTCCATGAGTGGCCTCTTAATGTCTGTTTTAGATGACAAGTACGCATCGGCTTCAGAAGCCCAATATTATTTTAAAGACATTCCTGAAAAGCTTTCCATTATTGAGCCCAGAACAGAAAAGAGGAGATTCTGATAAGCAGTCCAATATTTAGAAAAAACGTCTGCTCTTCATATACAAAATCAAATCATCGATGACCATGAAGAGATCTTAACTCTGACATGCAATTCTGTAAACTCTATTTTATCTGACATAGTAGTTGAGGAAGGACACTCAGGTTAATATCAATTTACTGTATCACCAGTGTTTAATTAACTAGATTATTAAAAGGTACTCAAAACTACACTAGATATTTTATTTTGGGATTTTTTTTTTTTTGGTTTTGTGATTGAAATATATTGGATTCTTTCGGTACTTATTATAGGCATCATTACTATATACAGAAGTGTGTGAAGGTACCCATCACTAGGATTAGATCAACTTAATTCTAGAAAATTAAATAATACTCATGTATAGTATTTCTCACCACAGGACGTCACTAGAAAAAGGAGTGGGGTTCATTTAATATACTTTTAAGCTCCTTGAAAGTGGGTCTCAGTCTTAATTGATGGACAAATGGATACATAGTCCCTACTCAAAGTTTGAACCTTATTTAGAACTCATCTGAAAATTGATCACATGACCTCTATTGTCATGATGGATGCCCCGTTAACTCAGAATACACTGCTTTCCAGTTTGGATAACTCTAATTATTCAAAATATATTCTTACTATTAAGGAATTTTCTTACAAGGCTTATGAACATATCTCCTCCCTTCCTTCTATCCTAACCTTCTTTATCCAAATATAATTTGAAGTGTTTTTTTAAAAATGACTGTTGGAAGTTAGGTGACTAAGTAAGGGTGAGAAGAAAGTAGAAGGAGGGAAAATAAGATGAAGCCTATGGTTGAGCTAGTAATAAAAAAGCAGGGCATGAGGTCTTGTCCACTTACTCCGGGGAGGCTGCAATTGGGCTCTGAGCTTCTGTGTTTCTGAAACTAACAGGGAAATATGATCAAATCCTTGATTCATAGAATGCATTGTATAAATAAACCATTTTCTGAGAAAAAGTGTAATTATTTAGGTACCGAGGCCTGAGAAATTTCACCCATAAACATCACTCTAAAGCATCAAATATAGTAAGCTTAAATTAAGTGGGAGGGGAGCAAAACTGGTTGGTACAGCATCATGAATGTCACCCACTGTGACCCCGAATCTTAACGACTGCCTTTCCCCTTCTCTTTGTGTCTGCAGTTTCAGTAGAATGGACTGAACTCAATAAATGCCACTGAGTAACTGGTCAGTTGCCAGGTCCCAATTCTACACTGAGCTCCAATGAAATATAATTAGTGATTAAGAGGGTAGGACAAGTACACTTGGTTTTTATGCTCACTAGAAAAGCTGTTGCTAAGCAGCTGGCTTTTAGATCCTAAACTTTATTAGAACACTAAAATAAAAATACTGGTGACTTCCAGACAAATGAATTTGTAAGCCTTATTGGTAGATTTTGAGAAATAAAGTGGCATCCCAATTGTTCTCTATGAGTTGTTAGAAGGGACAGATCAGGTGGCTATTTGTCTTGGGTTTTACAGTCATGAAAATCTTCAGATTTAGAATTGTCAGGGTATCTTCAAAGGAGGTTATAAATATAATCATTATATTTGTGTGTATTGGTTAAAAGCTTTAAGTAATTAAATATAAACATTTAAAATATATCACCATTTTTGTGAATCCCTTGGCTCTTTTTCATGTTTTACTATTTTATAAGCTTCAAGGATAGGCTGGACTTTTCTTAACTACTGAAAGGCCTTGGACAACTGCAAAGATTTAAAACTATGTGATTTTCCCCAGAAGCATGAGGAGGATTACAGCTATAAGTAATAAGCTAGTCATAAATAAACTGACTTGACCTGGAATGCGAATGTTTGTATCAATGTAGAAAATGTTGTATAATGGACCTAGCAATGATGTGGATTGTCGTTGTTAGTGCCTTTGAGTTGATTCTACTCCAAATGACCCTGTGCCCAGCAGAGCTGAACACTGCCTGGTCTTTTTGTGCCATCCTCTCACCTTCCTGGTGCTATATCAGACAATGCTCCACTGCTATTGGTAGGGTTTCCATGGCCAGTTTTTTTTGGAAGTGGGTGGTCAGGTCCTTCTTCCTAGTCTGTCTTGCTCTGGAAGCTCTGCTGAAACCTGTCCACCCTGGGTGACCCTGCTGATATTTGAAATCCTGGTGGCAAAGCTTTCAGCATCACAGAAACATGCAGCTGCCACAGGATGACAACCAACAGACATGTGGGGTTGTTCCCTGACTGGGAAAGGAACACAGGCTGCAGTGATGACAGCACTAAATTTTAACTACTAGACCACCAAGGCTGGCTAATGATGTGGTAGTCAGTCTCATAATGGTCCCTAATGATTCCTGTAGTCCCTCTCAAACATTACCAGGGTTGATCTGTGTGACAAATATTATAGGAATGAGGTAATGAAGTAAAGGTATGTCACTTCTGAGAATAGGTTATAAAAGAGAGCAGCTCCTCCCTTGGGGCCTCTCTGTCTCTCTCTCTCTCTTTCTCTCTCTCTCATTACTCACTCTGGGTGAAGCAAACTAACACATTGTGAGCAGCCCCATGGGTAGTCCCACATGATGAGAAACTGAGGCCCTCTCTCTAACAGCCTGTAATGAACTCTGGTCTGTCAACAACCATTTGGATAAGTTTGAATCTGATTTTTCAGCATCAGTTGAGCTGTAGGATGGTTGCAGTCTCATGAGAGATCCTGAGTCAGAATGTCCTAGCTAAGCTGGAACAACCACTAAGACATCTGTACCAAAAGATATGGTAAAAAACACAGTAGATAAATTAAAGTGTTATGCTAAAAAATGTTCAAAACAAACAGAAAGAAGGTAGGAAAGGGGGAACAAAAAACATAAGAACAAGCATAAAACAAATAATAAAATGTTACAATTGAATCTAAACATATAAATATCTATATTAAATGTGAATGGCCTAAAAACACTAATTAAAATACAAATTGCCAAAATGGATAAAAACAATGACCCAGCTATAGGTTGCCCACAAGAAATTTCTCTGAACTATAAGGATATAGGTAGGTAAAAGTAAAAGGATGGGGAATATATATACCATGAAAACACTAATCAAAAGGAAGTTTGAGCAGTCACATTAATATCAAAGTAGACTTCAGAGCAAAGAAATTTACCAGAGGCAGAGAGGGACATTGCATCATAATAAAGTATTAATTTACCAGGAAGACATATCAATCTGCCATGTTTATACACCTAACAACAGAGCTCAGAAATCACTAAGCAAAAAGTGACAGAATTAGAAGAAGAAATAGACAAATCCACAATTATACTTAGAGATTTTAATATTCCTCTCACAGTAATCTACAGAAGCAGGAGACATAAAATCAGCAAGCATACAAAAGAAATGAGCATCATCACTGGTCAGTGGGATCTAAATGACATTTATAGAATATTCCATCTAACAACAGTAGAATATACATTTTTCTCAAGTGCACTTGGAACATTCACCAAGATAGACCTTATCCTAGGAGGGAAAAACATTTTAACTTGTGAAATAATTAAAATCTTAAAAGTAGGTTATGAGACAATAATGAAAATAAACTAGAAATCAATAGCAAAAAATAACAGGAGTATCTGTAAACACTTGCAAATTAAAAACATACTTCTAAATAATTCATAGGTCAGGTAGGAAGTCAGTGGAAATTAGAAAATATTTTGAATGAAAGAAAATGAAAAGACAACATATCAAAATTTGTGTGATGAGGCTAAAACAGTGCATAGAGAGAAATTCATAGCATTAAATACTTATATTAGAAAAGAAAAAATGTCTTAAAACAATAATCTAAATTTTCATTTTAAGAAATTAGAAAAATAAGAGCAAATAAACCCAAAACAAGTGGGAGGAAAGAAATAATAAAGATTAGAACAGAAATTGATGAAATAGAAACACAAAACCAATAGAAAAAATCAATGAAAATAAAAGTTTGTTCCTTGAAAAGATCATTAAAATTGATAAAATCTAGCAATACTGACAAAGCATAAAAGAGAGAAGACACTAATTACCAAAATCAGGAATGAAAGACAGGATATCACTACACTTGGCAGCCATTAAAATGATAATAAGAGAATACCACAAAAAAATCTGAGTACATAGTCACAAATTTAGTGAAATGAACCAATTCCTTGACAACCACTGACTACCAAAACTCACCTAAGTTGAAAGAGATAACCTGTATAGTGTTATAACTATTAAAGAAATTGAGTTTGGGGCTGGCCTCGTGGTATAGCAGCTAAGTTAGCTCACTCAGCTTGGGCGGCCTGGGGTACGCAGGTTCAGATCCTGGGCGTGGACTGACGCACCGCTTGTCAAGCCGTGCTGTGGTGGCGTCCCATATAAAGTAGAGGAAGATGGGCACAGATGTTAGCCCAGGGCCAGTCTTCCTCAGCAAAAAAGAGGAGGATTGGCAACGGATGTTAGCTCAGGGCTAATCTTCCTCATGCACACACAAAAAAGAAAGAAATTGCGTTCGTAGTTGAAAATATTTCCAAAAAAGGAATTTCCAGATCTATCAAATACTTAATAAATAAATAAAACCAATTCTGCATAATCTTTTCAAGAAATTAGAAGAGGAGGAAATATTTAATGATTCATTTCATGAGGACAGCGTTACCCCAATAAATCAGTCAAAGACATTGCAAGGAAAAATAATTACAGACTAATATTTTCATGGACACAGACACAAAAATTTTTAACAAAATTTTAGCTGCATTCAGCAGTATATAAAAAAATTAGACACAACAACTAATTGGGTTTCATCACACGGATGCAAGAGTGGTTCAATATTTGAAAATCAATCAATGTCATCCACTGTATTAGCAGCCTAAAGAAACAAAACCTCATGAACATATCAACAGATGTGGTAAAAACATTTGACAAAATTCAACATTCATTCATGATTTTTAAAAAAATCAGCAAACCAGGAATGGAAGGGAATTTCTTCAACCTGATAATGACCACTTCCTGAAATCCACAGCTATCGTCATACTTATTGATGAAAGACTGAATATTTTCTTCCTAAAGTCAGGAGTAAGGCAAGGATGCACACTCTCACAACTTCTGTTAAACATTGTAATTAAAGTCCAAGCCAGTGCAATTAAGCAAGAACAAGAAATAAAACGCATCGAGACTTTAAGAGCAATAAATAAAATTGTCCCTATTCACAGATGATGTGAATTCCCAAGGGAATTTCTGCACAGAAACTCCTACAATTAAGTTTAGTTAAGATACAAGCTACAAGGCCAACACACAAAAGCCAATGATATCTCTATACAGTAGTGATGAATAATTGGAAACCAATATTTTAAAATGCATTTACCATAGTTCCCAAACAAATGAAAGACTTTGGTGTATACATTTAGGAAAACTTGTACAGGGTCTTTATGATGAAAACATGATGCTTGTGAAAGCAATCAGAAAGACCTAAACAAATGAAGAAACACAACTTTTTTTGTGGATTGGCAGACTCAACATGGTAAAGATGTTCATTCTTCCCAAATTGATCCACAGGAACTTTTTGTAATGTAGAGAAGTTGATTCTAAAATTTATGTGCAAAATGAAGGAACTAGAGTAACCAAAGCAATTTTGAAAAAGGAGGATAAAGTTGGAGGAATCACATTACTCTTTTAAGACTTACCATAAAGTTAAGTAAACAAGACACTGGGATATTGGCAAAGGGATAGACCCATAGCTCAATAGTCTAGACATAGATCCACACTAAGATGGCCAATTGATTTTTGACAGAAGTGCAAATGTTATTCAACGGAAAAAGATAGTCTTTTCAACAAATTAAATTGGAAATCAAAATTGGTATGCAAATTAGTATGAAAAACAATGAACCTCCATTTAAACCTTACACTTCAAAGAGAATTTTGAGGGTGATGGAACTGTTCTATATCCTGACAGTGTGTTAAAAATACACAGAACTGTACAATCAAGAAAAAGCTTTTTTTACTGTAACTCAATTTTTAAAGTAACGAAAAAGCTATCATAAAGAGTAAAATAACATATTTCCTAAAAAGAAATAAATATTAACTGCAGGTGTCAAATAATAACGTGTGACGACATTCGGAAACATTTAAAATAAATCCTTATTGAATTGCAGAATTTAAGATATTTGAGACTCTTTGGTAAGAAAACACTGTGGAGTCCCAATCCTTATTTCATACTCACCTGAAGCTCTGGACATTCCCAGTGTCCTTCCTCCTGGCAGGATGGTAGTGACAGGCTGAGTGGTACATTTGACAGAATGGAGGCAAGTCTTAAGCAAAGCTGGGCGTGCGTCTGACAAGGCCGCTGATGTGAGGATGCAGGCTGCCTGGAAATGGTTGCCTCTGCAGGGTACCACTGACTGAAGTGGAGGTATGATGCCCTCAGCTTTGTGCAGAGGCAGATCTGCTCAAAATCGACAGGCTTGTGGTCGTTCACTGCCAAATTAGGAAGCGCGTGTAGAAAATGTCCCACTTACCTAATCTATCGATGGGGAAGAGGTGGAAAGAGATCTAAGACCAACCTAAAGCTTTTATGTAAGACATATGCGTTTTTAAAATAGCCAATGAAGTAAGAACAAGTCTAGACTAAACTATTAGGCGAAAAAAAGATTCAAAATAGCATGGTTAGCAGGATCTCATTTAGTAAAAAACAAACATAAAACAAAACAAACATATTTTTATGTAAAGTATGTAATTTGGAGGCACAACTTTGTGTTTAAAATATATACTATGCAGCCATTAAAACACATGATACAGTTCTTTAGGTACTGGCATGATTTTGCCTAAGAGTTTTATATTGCCTGAAGAGCTGTTGTTTTGAATGAATTCTGTTAAAATAATTTTGTGTGAATTTATATATAACATACATAATAATATAGATACGTGTGTGTGTGCACATGCGTGTTTAAACATAGGAAAAATAAGACTGCTAATGGAAATAGTCTCATAGGAAAAATGAGACTGTTATCTCAAAGGTGGGCATAGTTTGAGGGGACAAGTAAACGGGGAGAGGGAGTCCTTTTATTTTTTTATAATTTAAGAAAATGTTTCCCATCCCAAATCTAAACATGCATACTTACCATTTCTTTTAACATGGAAGAAAAGACAAAATTACATTCATCAAATGTTAACACTGATTCTCTTAGTCTCTTAGTAAAGTTTATCTTCTTTGTGCTTTTCTGTTACCAAAATTTCTGTAGTAAATAAATATTTGAAACTGTATTAAAATTACTATTGAATAGAACAAAACCATATTTATGCCATAATACCCTTATTATAGAACTCCTCCACTATTATTAAGAATTAAGTTTACTTTTTAAATTCCACCATACACGTCTTCTCATCCCAAACTTCTTTTTGTTATATAAGCCTAATCTTCTGAGCTATCAAAAGGGCTTACAGAAATGTTAATTTGTTAGGAACTTATGAACAGAGTAGAAATATCTTCCTAACATTTAAAAGATCACTTTTACCTTTCCATTCTCTCACTGATACATACGAACTCACCGTCCTCCCCAGCATTACAATTATTTGTGGCTCAGAGTTACACCATTTGGTGATGTGGTCACATAGTCAGGACATGCTGAGCTAGGGTTTTATAATGAGCAACCCCTAATCTCAGTAGCTTAAAAGAGCACATGTGGATTTCTTGCTTATGCTAGACAGTTATGCTACATGCCCACCAATAGTTTCCTGGGACTCTGCCCTAACTCATCCTCACTCGGGAACCCAGGCTGAGGGAGGCTGCTTCTCCGTGCTTCTACATGTGCTGAGAAAAGGGAGCATGATGAATCACATCCTCCATAAGGGACGTGAGTCACTTCCTCTCACATTTCATGAGCCAACGGAAGTCAAATGACCATACCTAACCACAAAAGGGTGGAAAAATCAAATCCTACCATTTGCTCTGGAGGAGAAAGGCCAAAAACATTTGCTGGATAGAACTAACAACAACCATAGAATCATAGGATAAACAACTGACGTCAGTAATTGTCCAACGGATTTAGCCCATTAAACTTCCATTTTTTCACATAACAAATTTGTTTTAAGTTGCATGGTAAAAAATTTTACCCTTTTTCTAGTGTCTCAAAACTGTTGTTCTTATAAAAGGAACTTAACAGATATGATTTCATTTTTCTCTAAAGAAAAAAAAACTTTTAATCCAATTGGCCATTTTCAGGTATCAGCTGCTACCAAGTAAAGGCAGAAAAATACTAGAAAAAAAGATTTTCACTAGTCTTAACCAAAGTACTGCCATTAGCAAGATTTTGTTGAGTATTTTTATTTCTCTAGCTCATTTATCTAGGTATATTTATTCACTTTACCAAAGTATTTTTGAATGTCTACTAAGAGCTGTGGATTTTGCCGAGCACAGACTACTCAACATCAACCCTTTGAACTCTGTGATCAATGCTAATGTTTAAGCACCATCAGTAAATAGGGTGTAATCTAAATCGCCCTGGAAATGTGCATAAACTAGCTTCTGGGTTACTCTAGCAGAGATTCCATGCCTGGGGAATATGGTATAACACTGCAGCATAGCTCATTGAGGTTACCATTGGCACTTGCCTAAGGAACTTAAAATTCAGAACCAATATTTATCAAAATGTGTGTGCTAATAGAAGTCACGAAGCTATAGCTTTTGACCTTGAGAGTAAGTTTTATCTTTTCATAAAATATTGATGATAGGTCATTATGCATTCCTTCCTTCCTGCCCACCCCGCTGCTCACCACTACTTTAGAATCTCTGCTTCTGTACATCATCCTTGTGGTCACACCTGTTGTCTCTGGAGAAAAGGCCTCTGGTTTCAGATGTGAGGAAACTGTGTTTTGTAATCCCCAAGGGCTCATCAAAAATCAGAGCTCTTCACTTGCGTCTGAGAAATAGATGTGCTTGCTGTATATTCGCAAACATCAGAGCAACTGACTGCTTGAGAGGTTCAAGTTCTCCGTAATTGACACCATGGCTGCTTACAGCCAGTGTACTTCAGGTCTTGAAAATGTCCCATGGTCCAATTTTGAAATCAATCATTAATACAACAATTAAATACTGGCATTTTAGGGATAATTTTTCTTTCAAAAAAGATCATCCATTGAATTAAAAAAGATATAATGAGCAATAATGTGTATCTAATTATTAATGTACTATAGAAATTAGCTTTTATATTGCAATTTATATTGCAATTACCTTCTTTGTGTTATAAAGCAGAACAATACAGAAGAAGAAGCTCTTTATTAATGCCTAATAGCATGGTAATTTAAGATATTCAAGTTTCTTTAATAAGGTAGTGTATGAAATGTTACTTAATTTGACAAGATTAATTATACAATTAATTTAAGACTGCTCTCAATTAAATTGGTAAAAATTCTTAAGCTTGCTGCTTTTGAAAAGAGTGCTGGAACCTAGCATGAAGTAAGATACCTATTCAACATGATATTAATTAGACTGAGATGGAATAATGCAAGTTTTGTTAAGATAAAGGGCATTGTCAGAGAGCTGGTAAAGAGGCGTTATTTCGTTACTTTAATAATAATACTACCTCAGTCCTCTAAACAATTTAGATGGGTCTCCAACAATACTAGAAAATATAGTGGCTTGGGACGGTGCTCGGAAGGATTCAAGACAACGACAATAAAGCTCCTGTCTCGGCAGTCCTGACTGTGTATTTTGGGGTTCTGTTCAGATAGAACTATCGCCAATGGGAGCTGACTGTCTAAATACCTCCAAGGTGACACTATCTTGGAGAAGGAATTCACCATATTCCTCAGCTTTTCAGGTCCAAAGACTTAAACTTGTCAGAGTCCCAAGGTTACTTAGATCCAAGTCAACTGAGAGATACTAATTAAATGCATAATTCACTGAAGTATAATCACAAAATCCTCATTTATATATTGACAATAGAGGAATCTACCTTTTGGGGGAACAGAGGGCCCAATTCCTATATTTACAATGAGCCATTTCATGATATCAGAGTACCTGGAAAATTATTTAAGTAATGTAAAATTTTGGAGGGTGCAAAGAAGTATTGAGTGTAAATCATCCATGCCACAGTAGAGTCAAAAGCATCATTCCTATCCTACCACATAAAACATCTCTCCAGTGACTAGAATGTTCCAGTTGCTCAGATTTGTCTCTTTCTACATCCCCAAATCCCTTCCCTCTCCATGGGGCTGGACTGTGCTAATTCTATGGCTGAATAACAAAAGGATGAGGGTTAAAGTGCAGGTTATAGTGTTTGGCCACTCTGTGCAAGGCTAAGAAACTGGGAGAAAACCCATTGATCTGGGTACAATTAAGTCTTGTTCTGGGCTGAGAATTGTTCTTAATGTATTATGTAACTTTGCATGTTTGGTTGAATTTCTTAACTAAAATCTCACACTTCTGCAGGAACAGGAAGCACCTAGCCTATGGAACCCACTGGTGCCCTGATCAGAGTCAGGGTCTCTACTATCTTATATGGAGGGAGGAGAAACTCTTTTCTTTGGGATGATGAAGAACTGCATCAGGGCTATGGCTTGGGAGCAGAGGACAGCCTGGATGCCGCCCCTGGTCCTCCCGAATTTCAGCTCTCCTTTGGCCATAGGTAGGGGAGCCATTGAACAGTGTACAAAATACAGCACAATACACGGAGACTCATTGGAGAGGAGATGTGGAGGTAGATTACACATAGCAGTACCAAAAAGGATTATTCTAGAACCACTCGTAAGAATAAGGGTAAGGTCTGTGGCTAAAACAAAAGAAGAACAGAGAAAAAACAATTTTCCCATGAGAGTTTCAATGAATCATGTGGTAGTCTTGGCTTCCAAATGCAGACTGACTCTAATTTATGAATAATTATCAGAATGTAAGGGGAAAACAACTGTAGAGATAACTTTTCCTAAATTCATAATTTTCAGATGAGAAAAGAAAGTGCCAATGCATGTCAAGCTCACATAATTAGTGGTAGAGTTGGAGTTCAAGCCTAGGTTTTTTTGACACTCAATCCAATGTATTTTATACTATACCTTGTCATTAGGTAAATCCTATAAAGTTGCATATAGTATCAGTAATTATAAATAGAAATTCTCCCAAACTATAAAACCACTGGCAAATTCTTTTAACTCACATAATGCATACTCAACGGGTAGTTTTCCCAAGGTGATGGTCATTATGGAAACTATATCTTGCATTTGAGTGTTTCCTATGTGCCTAGTTTCATTCTAAAGACATATCACTTTTCTGTTGACTTCCCCTATAAATTGGGACTCCATTTCCTCCAAAACAAGTGATGGCTCTAAGGCACCTAAAATAAAATTAAGATTCTTAACATGTAATAGAAAGAGCATCATGTTCGTTTTCACAATTTATGTGCACTTAATTCTTCTATCCAGCCAATTCACAGATATTTAAAAGTGAACTGATTAAAATGCACCACACATGGATTAAAATTTCCATCTTACAGAGCTCTTTCTGACTCCACCGGAGTGGAATGCTTAAGTAAAAACAATATAACTGTGCTTAATTAGAATTAATAAGAAATAAAAAAGATCCTTTAAATGGAGTTGCTCTGCTATCTCTATCTATCTATCTGTCTGCCTATCTATCTATCTATAAATGTATGCTGACCCTAGTTAGTATTATACACACACACACTCACTTCTGATCAAACCAGTCACGGCCTTCTCAAGTCTCCAGTGGGCAGTCCTTTCTGAGAATAATGGGTTACCTACAGGGAATTTAAGTATTTGGCAGCAACCCACCACGCTATTGCTGCCTAGCATGTTTAATGGGGTTAAACAGGAAGTGCCACGGTGTTACACGAGTGCAGAATTTGTTTTCAGGAAAGACTCTAATCAGGAAGTTACTCATTCACTGAAAGCCATATAAAGAGTCTTCACATTACCAGAAGGCAGAGAAGGGCACTGCTTACCTAGGATGATGCAGCCCCCAAGGGAAGGAGGAATTAGTGTCTAATATCAGACTCACTGTATAGCCTTCATAAGTTAAGGTACATATTTATTGAGTGCATATACATTTATAATGGCTCTTTCTCCACAAGCTTGGAAAACACCACTGAAAAATGTTCTATGATCCTGTCTGGTCCTTTAAGAAGCTCCAGTCTACACACTATTTCTAGGATCTTCAAACCCTGCTGCTGACTGGCAAATCTGGAGATTCTGGCCAACAGCTTGCCTGTTCACTAGACACAATTAGCTCTTAACAACCCCAGCATATTTCTGAGCTTAATCCAAGCTGATTTCACAGGTGAAGTACCTCCTAGAGGCCCCAGGATTCAGGACCCTTGAGGAATATTTCTGGATCCTATAACAAATAATCTATGAAACTGCTGATATGTGTCTGCAAGACAGTTGGCTCAACTAATTTACTCGCCCCGTAACTTACTTCCACATGTAAACCTAAACATTTGCATTGTTCAAAATTGGGCCACATCTAAATAACAAATGATCAAATCTCACTCTTGAGTTTGTCTCCAAATAGTTAAAATCAAGAATGATGTTTGGGAACATCAATATTTAGAAAATTTGCCTAAGCATTTGCCTCTTCACCTATCATCAAACCTTCTTCTAGGAATCTATCTTAAAGATAAGCTGTCAAAAATACAAAAAGATTTATGGGTAAGGTTATTCACTGAGCTATTATTTGTAATAGTGAAATAAAGGAAACGATGCAAATGCCCCTCCACAGGGGACTGGTTCAATAAGCTCGGGTTCAACCATACAATGGAATTCTATGCAGAGGTAAAAATGAGCAATGAAAATCTCTACTACACCAATGTGGCATAAATCTCCAGGGATATATTGTTAAGGGAAGGAAGAAAAATGCACAAAAGTATACATCGGATGGTATTTAGGTCGTAAGATGGGGGTAAATACACACACACAAACACACACACACTTACTTATATTTATGCAAAGGAGTCCTAGAATGGCACATAAAAATGTAACACAAATGACCACCTATAGGAGGAGGAGGCAGGGAGCAGTGTAGAGGGGATTTGGATGGAAGTGAGACTTTTCTGAAAATAACTTACACTTTTTTTTGGCTTAAAGTATCTTTATTGGGGTATAATTAACATAAAATAACATATAATTAACATATAATAATCATAAAATAATTAACATAAAATTAAAATAAAATAAATAAGCTCATATTTAAAGGCACAATTTGATAAGTTTGGCTTAAGGTATACAACCATGAAACCACCACCATAATCAAGATAACATATCCATCAACCTACAACGTGTTCTCCTGCCCTTCTGCCCCTTTGTAATACCTCCCTCCAGCTTCTCCCCCTGCCTTGACCTTGCCTCCTTCACCCACCCCCCAGGCAACCACTGGTCTGCTTTCTGTTACCATAAATCAGGTCGCATTTTCTAGAATTGTACACAAATGGAATCCTGCAATATGCAATCTTTTTCTTTGGGCTTCTTTGACTCAGCATAATTATTTTGAGATTCATTCATATTGTTGCATGGATTAATAGTTCATTCCTTTTTGTTGCAGAATAGTATTCCATTATACAGATATACCACGATTTATCTTTTCTCTGGCTGCTGGGAATTTGTTTTTTTCCCCTAGGTTTTGGCTATTGCAAATAAAGTTGCTATGAGCACTCATGTGTAAGTTTTGTATGGATATGTTTTCATTTCTCTTGGGTAAATGCCAAGGAATAGAATCACTGATTCATATGGTAGGTGTATGTTGAACTTTTTAACAAAATGCCAAATGTTTTACAAAGTGATTGTGCTATTTTACATTAATAACAACAGAGTATGAGATTTCCAGTTCCTCTACATCCTCTCTTAAATGGTCACCATTCCTAATATTAGTCATTCTAATAGATGTTTAATGTTATCTCATATATTTGTATTTCCCAAATGACTAATAATGTTGATAATGTTTTCATGTACTTATTTGGCAAACATTTCTTCTTTGTTAAAGTGTCTATTCCAATCTTGTCCCACTTTTTTAATTGGGTTGTTTGGTTTCTTACTGAGTTTTTAAGAGTTCTTTTTATATTCTGGATACAAGTCTCTTATGAGATATATGTTATGCAAATATTTTCTCCCTGCCTTTATGTTATTATTGTCATACATTTCACTTTTACGTATGTTATAAACTCAACATTACATCTTATTTTTGTTTAAACAGTGAATCATCTTTTAAAGAGCTGTTATTTATAAAAATATATAAATAAAAACATTAATTAACCATGGAGCTACCACTTCCAATGTTCTTTGTAGATCCACATTTTCTTCTGGTATTATTTTCCTTCTGTTGGAAAGACTTCTTTTAACATTTCTTGTAGTGTGTTCTGCCAGAGATGAATTCTGAAATTCATTCATTGACTAAAAAAAAAAAAAATCTTTATTTCTCTTTGGTTTTTGAAAAACATATTAGCAGAATATAAAAGTCTGGGTTGACAATTTTCCCCCAGTATTTTAAAGATGTCCCACTGTCTTCTTTCTTGCATTGTTTTGGATGAGAAATCTGCTTTCATTATTATGTTTTTGTTCCTCTGCACATAATATGCCTTTTTTCTTTGACTGCTTTTAAGATTTTCTCTTTGTCATTGGTTTTGTGTGGTATGATTGTAATGGATTTGTTATAGGTTTTTTGTGCTTGGAGTTTGTTGAACTTCTAGGATTTGCAGGTTTATAATTGTCATCAAATTTGGAAAATGTTTATCTATTATTTTTTCAACTATTGTTTCCAAATCCTTCTCTCTTCTCTCCTTCAAAGACTTCAATTACTTGTGTATTAATCTGCTTGAAGTTGTCCCACTGTTCTTTATATTTAATTTTTTTTCTCTATGTATTTCATTCAGTATAGTTTCTACTACTATGTCTTCATATTCACTAATCTTTTCTTCTGCAAAGTCTAATTTTCCATTAATCCTATCTAGTGTATTTTAAATATAAAATATTAACATTTTTATTCCTAGAAGTTCCATTTGGATCTTTTTTATATCTTCCATGTCATCCATTAATTTTCTAAACGTGTGATGGAACACAGGTGAAAATATCTTTTTTAAAGTCATTGATGGCTAATTTTAACAACTTTGTCATTTTTGTGTCAGTTTTAATTGCATTTTCTCCGACAGATTATATTTTCCCACTTCTTTGCATTCCTGGTAACATCACTGGATGCCAGAGATTATGACTTTTACTTCTTTGGGTGTTTGATATCTCTGCATTCTTACCAATATTCTCAAGTTTCGTTCTGGGATGCAGTGAAGTTACTTGGAAACAGTTGGATCCTTTTGGTCTTGCTTTCTAAGATTATTAAGTAGAGCCTGATTAGTTTAGGGCCAATTATTCCCAAGTATTGAGGCAAGATCCTTAGGGTACTCTAACGCCCTGTGAATCATGAGGTTCTCCAGTCTGGCTGGTGGGAACGGACCCTGTGTGTGCATTGAATGCTGTTGACTCTCATCCTTTGGACCATCCTTTCCCAACCTTGCATAGTGTTTCCTACACTCACGCAATGACCAGTACTCTGCTGAGTATTTGGAGGAGGATGCTCTGCAGATATCCAGGGTTCTCAGTTTGCACAGCTCTCTTCTCTTACATACTCTGTACTAAAATCTCAAGTAACGCAGGTCTTCCTGGATTCACAGCTATTTTTCATCAGCTGAGTAAGTCTGTCACCCCCTGCCTAGGTTCCCCCTCTTAAGGCAGTAAGCTTGAACGGTCATGGAGCTCATCCCATTTGTTTTCTGTCTGTCAGGGATCAGTGTCCTTCAATGCCTATATCCAGTGCCTTGAAAGCACCGCTTTACATATGTTGTCCAGTTTTTTATTTGTTTCAAGAAAAAGATAAATCCAGGCCCTGTTTTCTTAACTTGGACAGAAGCAGAATTCCTCTATTATGCAGTTTAGCCTATTAAAAAAATTAAATCTAAAAGAAAAAGGTAGTCTCTTAAAATTGATAAAAAACTGAAATAAATGAGCATAACTGCACATCAAATTATAGCCACACAGAAAGTAGTTATTCCAAGTCACTTTAGAGTACACAAGCTGTCTGTGTATCCTTATTTGTACACGTTTTAAGGAATCATATAGATGCAAGAAAATCTTAGACCTTATTTAGAAGTGTAATTATTAATAGTAATAGTGGTAATATTATTTTAATCTGATTATATAAATATAGGATATGCAAATAAGAAATTAAGTTAATGTGATTACGAATCAAAACTTTCAACATACTAGAAGAGATATAATTTAAAAGGAAGTAAATTTTTATACTATTTACTTAGAGATGGAAATATTAATATAAACTCCCAATTTTCTTTTCAAAAATACTTATTTCCTAGCTTTGTCCATTGAGAGGCCTAGAAAATAATGACAACTCAATAGTAATAACATGTCAACGACCTGGATTTTGGACTCTAAATACCATTTCCCACTAAAAGAACCAGGGCTTTTTGGAGGAATGGCTGATCCCACTTTGTTTGGGAAGGTAAAATACAAGACAGGTCTGGGATCTCTTATTGTACCCCAGAGCAAGGGGGCTTTCAAGTAGTAATGGGGCATGTTAAAAAGACATTTGACACCTCCCATTGGCCAAGATGGGACAGTTTGGGTACCAATAAGAATAGTGGATACAATTGCTTGAAATACAATAACTACACACAAAAACCTTTGAGTTCATATGAAAAAGAGAGAGAAAGCAAGCAAAAATTTTAAAAACCATATACACAATTGAATTGTACACTAATGAGAACTAAGGAGCACCAACTCTTTACTATGAAAGCAAGCACTTAAAAGGAAAGAATTAAGCATTTATCCTACTTTTCCCTATAAAGCTGCATTTCTAAATAAGTTATAAAGGGTAAGGTCTTCTTCACAGAAACCTTCCAGCTAACTCTTAATCTTGTACCTGCTGAAACCAGATAGTATATATGCAAATTAGGATTACACCACCCTTTATCAAAGGCATAAATGTAAATGTGCATTGAATAAAACCAAATCAGGTTTTTACCTGATTATTCTCACATAAATGCCTTACCTTAGAGTTTCATTTGTCAAGACGAAAATATGACTATGACAAATAAGGAAGGCATTTTAAACTTATGAATCTGATTTCTCTTTTTATGCTGTAGTAACCATTTATGGATAATTATGTTAGCTATCTCTGTTTTATAAGCACCTCAGTGGGAAGAAAGATGATGGTGTACTTCATCACATCAGAAAAATAAAATAAATCTTATTTGGAGGTCCTGAGCCAATCTATACTTCTTTCCATGAGTTTAAAGCAATGGTGGCCCCAACCAGGGAAGGAAGGTAACCAAAAAACATGATTGTATGTGCATTTGGCACAAGTAAGATAAAAATGAGAGTAAAGAGTAAAAAGGTTTTCTTGAACATAGCTTAACCATGCTTTGAGAAATTGTAGTAGCAACGTTCTATATGAAATAAAAATTAGGCATGGAAAAAAATTAATGAGATAAAATTATTTAAAGACTAGGAGAAGAAAAAGAGCAAACACAAAAATTTTCCAGAAACTTCCTTGAGATAAGGCACTATGTTAGTGTTTTGAGCACAACCCACAGGGAGGTGGGGAAGCCAACTGCAGACTAGCTATGTGACTAGTTTGGGCAAGTTACTTAACTCGTCTGGGCTCAATTCTCTCATCCATAATGTGAGGGCATCTATTGTACCTACAACATAGGGTTGTTGAGAAGATTAAATGAATTGATGCATATAAGGACTTAAAAACTGTTCCATATTAATTCTGGAAAATGTTAGTGGGATTATTCCTTTGATTTAAGGTATTGTATAAAACTTGTAGATATATCTGAGTGAAATTGTACATTACCCGTTCATACCTTAAAGGCTGGAGTATTAAATAAACAAAGTGAGTCCCTAAGGGTCAGGAGAAGAGTCACTTGGGGAGGAAAAAGATGGGGAAAAGAGTTGACAAGGGAAAGGTGAAATTGGGGGTGCTGTAAATACGGTTGGTGTTTTAGGGTTATAGACAAAAATGATCTTTCTGTAATTTTGCTGATAATCAGCCTAGTTTTCGGTTTTATAAGACACTATATTCAGTAGTGACATCAACGGAGAACAGGAGAAGCAGTTCCTGGTTATAGCTAGATTATTCTTGGATAATCTGAATAAAGAACTCCTTCTGTCTTACTCATCGGTGGGTCTTACGGTTCTCCATGTTTCAAAATTATTCTCTTGTGTGCCTCTCCTTTTCTGAGAAAAAGGTCAAGTCACGTTTAATGTGGCATTCCTTATTTAATTTACTGCTGGCTCTCCTCCTCCTTTATTTGTTCCCGAGAGTATAACTGAATGCAAGAATTCATTCTTTGATGTTTTCACGTTAACCAATTGGAATCATGGAATTTCCTGAAGAAACAGCTGCTGACGCATGACAGGGATCATTGATCTTAATGGTGATCTTAAAAGAGAGCTTTGATAGTTCTAAACAAAACATTCGTGAACAGAAATGACAGTTTGTAGATTAGGGAGCAGGAAACTATGTTAGTCTAGATAAGAACAGACAGTAGATTACTTAGGTAGGCACGATCTATTCTATCTACAGTCCCCAATGACTTGCCATTAAGGAACTCTAAGGATGGGTGAAAGTCATCCTAAGCCTAACAGCTGCCATTTTTAAGAATTCCTAATGAGATGTCTTGTGCCAAGGAGATATTATAATGCTTCTTGTTTTTTGTTTTTTTTTTTTTCAAAGCAAGGGAAAGAGAACCCAAAGAATTTTTGGCTAATAATTTCTACACTGAAAAGACTGTATAATCAATCATCCAAAAATCAATTTGAAACATCTACAGAAGAGCAGGTCACTGGCATTGTTATTAACAGATCTAGACTGATCTAATCTCCTTTTATGACAGGGCAGCTGGATTGAGGAGAAATAATGGACATAATCTGTCTTGACTTCAGCAAAAAGTGTAGCTCCTGGCTCGTACGACACATTCATTAATAATCTCGGCATGATATTCTCTGTCAATGTGCTCCTCACCATGTTTTGACATAGGTTTCCATTGGTCCCTCTTGCTCCTCTAGTTAATTTATTCCTGTATTCATTAGGCTAAACATTGGGTCTTAAGAATGTCTTGCATTTGATCAAGCTGTGACCTCTGCGGGGAGGTCCTGCCCTACCTCGCTTCCTTAGACAATGACATTTTACTTATACTTCTCAGCTTCAACACAAAAGTCGCCAAGTCTCCTTGTTCTGAATCATCCACTATTTCTCGTGTCTTCCTCCAGCTTTGTTTGGACTTCTCTACTCCATTAAAGACCCACGTGCTCTTGACTGTATCAACTATTTAAGAATCATGCCATCTGTAGGGAGATAATTAATGTGTCAGTTTGGGTTATTGGCTCTGTATTGGTGGATGAATTCTGTGGATATGATTTAATAAGAAGACTCCACAATGTTTTAGATGGCATGGAAGCAAATTAACAAGAGATGAAAATATAACAGCACATTGAATTATATCAAGTAGAGACAGCACAGATTCATAATGGTTAAGAACAGACTCTAGAACCTACTTGTTTGGGTTTGAATCCTTATACTACCTTACCAGCTGTAAGTGTGTCCTTGGGTAACTTACTTAACCTCTCTGTGCTGCAGGTTCCTCATCTGCATCCTGTTTTCAATGATATGTCTTTTCTCTTTGTTTACAAGAATAGGGATCATGTCAATTTCACCCAGTAAACATTGAATGAATGAATGGATGGGTGATAAATGACCAAAAGAAAACTATAAGCCTCAGTCTCCCCTGGGCCACTCCATTACAAAATGTTTAAATTGGTTGAATTTGACAGTCCTTCTACTATATTACAAAATAATCAAGTTTTATACCTAAATGTTGGAAATTAACATCATTTGTAACATTTTTTCAATAAAATTTTTTGAGGAAACTCTTAGAACTCTATTTGTTGCTAAGTTTGAGACTGCCATTGTAACGTACAGCCAATTCTCAATGAGGTTACAGGGGCCACCCTGAGCAGAGACACACACCCCCGCCAAGGGAAATCTGTTTGGGGCTTTCTTTCCATTTACAATTAAAAGCAGTTTTCACTGAGTAACCTGTCCTACTTATGCCTAGTTTTAAGCTTTTCTTTTTTTTCCTTTCTTGTAGACAAGAGGTACTGTTTTAATAAATGTGAAGCACGATGCACTCCTCTAAATTTGAAATTAAGAGACCTAGAGTAGATTAAAGAATCTTTGCGGTTCTTGTGGTCCCTGCAGGTTACAAACTTGATAAGAGGCTTTGACTTTAGACATCCCCCTGCCCGACCTTGATGGGAAGAACCAACTCCATATAACAGTACCTTCCCCTTACGTAGTAGGATATGGCTCCATGTAGTTGGCATTAGGGCCTTTACTCCCAGCAATGGGACCATTCCGATGTCAGAAAGGTCCAAAGAGCACAGTCAGAGGTTTCATTGTCTGGTTTGGTTTTCCCTTCCTCTTCCTCTTCCTCTCCCATGTTGTTATTTAGGCATCCTTCTTTTCCATGGATTCGCATGGGGCTGGAAACAGACATTAGCAAATACATTTCTAGAAAGACTCAAGCATTTCTAGTACTCAAGTTATTCTAGATTAACAGCTGCAGAAGTACTGGAAGTATCTAGAAAAGTGAGTCCTCAGGATTTCTTAAGCAAATGTTTGAAGAATCAGAATCAGGACAGATTGGAATCAGCATCTGGAAACATAAGAGCTTTTTTACTTTTCTTAATTGAACTTAAACCTCTTCTTATTCAGCATTCTCTCAAGTGTGGAGGAAGGATTCCAGGACTTTCTCGGGGGGTCACTCTGGTGAGGCTGAATGTTGCATTCGGTTGAGGATGAAGAAGACCAAGAGTTAAAGGAGCAGTGGTTGGGGACTTGTGAGTTTCCTAGACTCACAAAGTGTTCAGAAGTTGATCAGAAGGTTGGTGGTGAGGGCCTGGCCTGAAGCAGAGGCAGCAGCAGGAAGCAAGCCTGGGACATAGTGCATGTGGGTGGAATTGCTAAGCCAGAGTCAGGTAGATCAGAGACAGAGGAAGTGAGAGGATTCTGGGATGCACTTCAAGGGCTGGAGGGTGAGAGGGGCAGTCCTTCAGCAGAATGCTATGCACAAAGATCTTAAATATTTCTGTGTCCACCCCACTGACGTCTGGCTGACCACAGGGCATTCTAACATTACTAAGCATATTCATTTTTAATTTTGAGAACTACATACATAAGATTGAAAAAAACTAATATTTTCCAAATGTTTGGTAGGAAGTGGTATACATGAAATTCTGATGAATCTGGTCTTTCAACTACAATGTAATACAGTAATGAGAATGCCAAGTGTGCAAAAGCAACCTGTGGTATGCTTTGATTGGTCAGCTTAGACTTCAGCTATACAATCTTCCCCTCTGCCAGTCAACTCCAGACCAGAGCAGATCCGCTCCTGTTTAACATGGCTGATGGACACATAGAGTTTAAAGTTCCACAGATGAGGTGTGGGAGGATTTCAGACTAACCCCACTGTGTTCTTGTAGTGCCTTCTATGGGTTCCCATGAAGCCGTAGAGGCTCTCTAGGAGACCAGGAGGAAAATAATACAGTAACTTTTGAAACTTATAATAATAACTTTTAAAGCAACCACATGAGATTAGAAAGTAGAATACTGTGGTTATGTGGAAAGGCTCCACTACTGACTAGCTCTCTGGCATCAGGAAGATACTTAACCTCTCAACACCTCAGGTACAACAAAGGTACAATGGGCGTAAGAAAGCATCTCCCTCAGGGAGTGGCAGTGAGGATTAAATGAGATAGGTCTTGTCAAGGGCTTAGGGCTTGGCATTTAGTAAGTTCTCAATAAACATTACTGTTATTAAGAGTTGAGCATCATTGGAGGGTTGAATATGATATATATATATTTAAATATATAAAAGCAGTTATATATGTATATATTAAAGCAATTTACAACTTGTAATGGTTTCAAAATAGCATATAACAGAGAAAAAGGAAGGGAAGAAATAAACGTTTCTCCAGAGAATTTCTAACACCTGTACCTTCAAAAGGAGAGAAATTGAGGACTGTGATTTTTGGTCCTGATCAGAGTTAAAAAGTCCTGAGGTTTATGGAAATAAAAAAAATACATACATTTTGAAATAAGTGAACTAGCACTTCTTTAACTTTCAAGAGATTTTTGTGAGACACATTGAAGTGGAGAGAAAAGGAAATTTTCTAAGCAACCCAGGGAATGAAGGTTTCATAAGTTCTTCAAACTCTGAAAAAGAAAAATGACGTATCGTTAAAACTCTCTATCAAGATCAAGAAGTATTTTTTTCGGAAATAAAAGAATAGGCAAACCATTTCTACATTAGTCAATTAAAAATGGAAAAAAAAAGTCAAAATAGCTAACTCTTCTCTTTGAAGTATTTTACTTTTGCAGCATAGAATTAGAATGTTGGAAAGTATTTCCTCTGCCTGTGTCAGGAGGGCCTTCCTGTAGAAGGTTATTACAAACCAGTTTTCCCCTTTTGAGACCACTTACTTCTCTCCCATTGATGCTTGTAATGGTCTATTATTTGTCATGGATTAAATTAAAGATTTAAATGCATGGAGGAAGTTGAACGTGAGCCCGTTTAAAATGTTTTTACTTACATATTAATTTTTTATTTTGAAATAATTATAGATTCACATGAAAGCTAATATAGGAAAGTCCAGCCTCTCATTCTCTCCCAATGGTTACATCTGATGTAGCAACAGAACAATAGAAAAACAATGGTTTTATTTTTAATTAAACTTCCCCAGAGAAATCTCAGAATACATTTCACCCCCACACACGTGCACTTACACACACAGAACAGCTATTTCACCGAACACCTTCAGCCTGGAGGCAGCTCCAATCAATAGCAGTCTGCTCACCAGAAGGGAAGATGGCTGGAAAGCCTCTAACAGGGACAGCAGTCCTGCTTGAAATGAGGTCAAGCCCAGGAGGCTTGAGACAAATGGAAGAAAAATCTGGAGTCACGACCAAGACCCCCGTATCAAAGCCTCCACTACCAATGACCAAACAAAACGACCTGACAGATTGGAAGAACATTTGTATTATACATAGATTTTTACCCATTATTCCTTTTCATTCTCACAGAGAAAAAAGGCATAAAGCTAAGCACTATAGTTCTTAAGAGGTTTCGGTCCTTAAATTCCACCAGAAAATAAAGTACAAACACAGTACTTCTCAGTCAGCCTTTATGATGTCTGCATTTTCTTTAATACGCAGACTCTCTGAAGAGGAAGTATTTTTTAGGTCATGCTTTTAAAACTGTAATGCATTAATAAACGTAATCTGGAGCTACGGTTGGCTGGAGGCAATGGAGTGACATGCAGCACAGATAGTACACTTCCTGATGCTTCTCCCTCCAGAGGCCTTGCCAGGTATCACTAATCAAGTATGGCATCGTTTCCCATTGAGCCCAAATACCATTTTCACCCGGGGTTTCAGGCAGCCACTACCTGCTGATTATACTTGGCATTAGAAATGGAATCTAATGCGGAGTTATTGGTGATCGGGAAAAGTCTTCCCCCAACAAAGTGGTTTTGAAAGCAATTTGACAGAACTGAAGGAAGGAGATTGGACAAAAGAGAAGAATCAAACATTCCATGGGTAGATTTTGCTTCTATTAGTTACCTTAAAAGTCTGTTCATAGCTATATCCCTAGGACCTAACAGTAGGTGTTTTATAGTTGGTGTTGAATGCATTTTTTGCCGAATTAATGAATGAATGGTTTGTTTTTCCTTTTTTAAGCCATCAAAGAATGATAACAGAGAGGAGAACAGCTGGCTCTTTGAAGCAGATTTTCATAGGAGGGTAACCCCTTAAGGGGTAAGGTATAGTCTGCATTTGGTTCTTAGCTCTATGTGTATAGAAATATAATTCTATAGGTCTCAGTTTCTAGTACCATTGTTCTCCCAGTCATAAAACTTTGGAATATTTTGGTTTGTCCCTCTTCTACATAATCAATCAGATACTAGGTCTTCCTTCACAATAGATCTTATTTTCATCATTTCAAACCGAGTACCTCTGCCGGCACTGAAATTGTACCACATAATGTCTTAATTGCTACATTAGCTTCTGAAATTTTCAATGGGCTTGATTTTCTTTCTGCTTAAAACTATTCTGTGTCCTATCAAAAGATGAATACTATAAAAATAAATTGGTTTTCTTTTATTATTACAAAAGAATTTTAGGTATTATAGAAAATTTTGAATAAATAGTTATGTAAAAAAAAGACAATATAAAAATCATTCTTAATTCCATCAGCCAGAAATGACTGGTGTTAGCATGTTGATTTGTATCCCAATGGCATTTTTTTCTTTGCTAGTATATTGTTTTTCTTTCACAAAAAAATTTCTTTATATTGTATATATTTCTTTGTAACATGCTTTACTTTACTTAAAATATATTAAATATTTTTCCATAAGGTTTTGTTTGGTAACATTATTGTCTGAATAGTAGTTCATCTCCTGGATAATGAATTACTTACTAACCATTTTCTTGGTGATAAACATTTCCATTTTATACAATTAGGAACACTGAGATAAATACTGCTGTTACAATATTACAATGAGTAAATTGTCAAATGAGTTTCTTAGAATAATTTCTAAAGGATTGTTTGCATAACTTAAAGAGAGAAAAACATTTAATTTTTTCAATATGTATTGCCACATTGCCTGACAGAGAAATCATGTCAATTTAAATTCCCACCAATAAAATGCAAAGAATAAGCAATTTAGTAGATAAATTAAATAGATTAGATACAACCAAAGAAAGAATTGGTGAACTAGAAGATGAATCTGAGTTAATTACCCAGAATACAGAACACAAGGAAAAATATAGAAAATATTGAAGTGATTAAAGGATACAGAAAATAGAATATAAAGTCTATAATCTTAATGAGAGTTTGTGAGGAGACAATAATGAAAATTTAGGAGGAGGAATATTCAAAGATATATAGCACTGAAAATTTTTCAGAGTCATTGAAAGAGATGAATCATCAGATTAAAAAATCACAATGAGGGGCCAGCCCAGTGGCATAGTGGTTGGGTTCTTGTGCTCCGCTTCCACAGCCCAGGGTTCGCAGGTTCGGATGCCAGGCGTAGACCTACCCATCACTCGTCGAACCATGTTGTGGTGGTGTCCCACATGCGAAGTGGAGGAAGATCAGTACAGATGTTAGCTCAGCAACAATCTTCCTCAAGCAAAAAGAGGAAGATTGGCAACATATGTTAGCTCGGGGCCAATCTTCCTCACCAAAAAAAAAAAAAAACCACACACAAAACCCCACACTGAGTCCTCAACAGGATAAATAAAAATACATTTCAAAACAGTGAAAGAAAAAATATTAAAAATAACAGTGATAAGGCAATTCACATCCAATGGGATAGAAATTAGAATAACAGTAGACTTGTCAACAAAAACAATATAAGTCAAAAAATAATGGAATCACATACTCAAAGTTTTGAGGGAAATTGGATTCTACACATAGCAAAACTGTTATTCAAATGTGAGGTTAAAAATTTTTTTCAGATAGAAAGTGAAAGATTTTACTGCCTAAATTTCTTCACTAAAAGTAAAGAAATGAGGAATAAAGGAATAGTACTCCAGAAAAAATGTTGAGTTTAGAAAATTGGTATGCATGCGGGTAAATGTAAACAAATATCGAGTGACAAAACAATAATAATGACAATGGTTACCTTTGGGACCTGGAAAGCAGGATAGAACTAAAATACTAGATAATAACATTTTTTTTTTTTTTTTTTTTTTTTGTGGGGAAGACCAGCCCTGAGCTAACATCTGTTGCCAATCCTCCCCTTTTTGCTGAGGAAGACTGGCCCTGGGCTAACATCCGTGCCCATCTTCCTCCACTTTTTTTTATATGGGACGCCACCACAGCGCGGCTGACGGGCGGTGTGTTGGCGGGCGCCCGGGATCCGAACTCGCGAACCCCGGGCTGCCAAGCGCGGACTAAACCGCTGCGCCACCGGGTGGCCCCCCCAGATGATAACATTTTAAGAAGGAGATTATTTAGAATTAAAACTTTCAAAAAAGTCACAATGAGTTTTGAACAACTTCTCATTGTTGAGAAGGATGGTAGACATATGGTTTAAATTAAATTTTGTTAACTCAAGTTGACAGATTAAAAATTTCAGTGTAACTCCTAGAGTAAATGAAATAGAAGGTAACTTCGAAAGTAGAGAAAAAATGTATAAGTAAAACAAGACGAATTCTGTAAAGTTAAATACATGCATATTTTTGGACCAAGCAATTCTACCCTAGGAAACTTGGACGCAAATATAAATAAATACATACGTACATTCCTACGTAAATAAGCTATACGAGATTTTCATTACAACGTCATAGTAGTGAAAGAGCTGAAAATTAAATGGGTAAATAAACTTTGATTTATTCATGAAATAAAATACTACACACAATTACAGTAAATGAACTTTACCTACATATGTTAACGTGGCTAAATACCCATAAAATTGAGTAAAAAAAGTAAAGAAAATGTAGTAGTTGTAAAGAAAATGTGGAGTATGACAGTATTTCTGTAAAATTTTCAGACAGAATAGTACTATACCATATATATGGCATACAAAAAGTAAAGTGCAAAATATGAAACAGAATATACTTTCCAGCTTCAGAATACCAGCTCCCTGTAAGAATGAAGCAACAGAATTGAATGGAGCATCAGCTACACAAAACACTTTATTTCTTTAAAAAATAATACCAATTTGGGGCCGGCCCGGTGGCGCAGCGGTTTAGTCCGCGCTTGGCAGCCCGTGGTTCGCAAGTTCGGATCCCAGGCGCCCGCCGACGCACTGCCTGTCAGCCATGCTGTGGCGGCGTCCCATATAAAGTGGAGGAAGATGGGCACGGATGTTAGCCCAGGGCCAGTCTTCCTCAGCAAAAAAAAAAAAAAAGAGGAGGATTAGCAACGGATGTTAGCTCAGGGCTGGTCTTCCTCACCAAAAAAAAAAAAATAATAATACCAATTTGAAGGAAATATTGTAATATCTGTTAAATCTGGTTTGGTAGATACATGGATGTTTTGTATATTATTTTCTGTAGTTTGCTGTATATTTGAATCCATGTAGACTTAAAAGTAACATTTAAAAAAGAAGGCTTTTTTCATATCCAAATTACATAAATTAGATAAATGTTTTTAAACAGATTGCTTCAAACAGTTTGCTACTCAACAACTACTTAGCCAAAACTTACACATCTAAAGCAAATGACATCGTTTTTCAAGTAGTTCGGCTAAAGACTAAACACTTCTTCCAATGATACTCCAACTGTTCAAAAACAATTTTAGAATCCATCTTTTGTAATTTCCTAAAGCGCTTTGTTGTGATGAATTACCAGGAAAACAATATTATTTTATATTCGAATCTTGTGTGTTACTTCAAGAGCACTTACTCATCCAACCACTATTTCTGAGGTGTGAGTTGTGATCAGGCACTAATGCTGAGTAGGACATGATCCCTGCTGTCACGGGGCTTATCATCTAGGAGTCCCCAAATAACTCTAGACTGTTCGGAACACAAAATCCATCTTAAAAGGGGAACTCCAAGCCACTGGGGGGATAGCGTAGTTTCACACAGGAGGAAAGAACAAAAAAAAAGATGTAAAACATGAAATAGTCCAAAAGTCCAAAGAACATTAGGAAAAGAATTTCAAGTTATATGAAAATTACAAGAGCAGAATGAAACAGAACAAGAATAAACAAAAACAATGATGTGAAGGGCTTAGGATTCAGAAAGAGATCTGGAGAGAGACAGATAGACAAAGACATACAGAGAGAGTGTCATACAGAGACACTAAGTGGTAGCAGTAACTAAGTGCTTTTAAAGGCCATCTCTAAGAAACAGTGGTAAGAATGAGAAAGATCAAAAAGAAAGATGTTTTGCCACGATAGCTTTCAAATTCCACCTCCATGAAACGGCAGATACATAACCCAGCAATTGCAAATGCCATTTGCTTTGTACTATATCCAGCCGTCTAATTCCAATTAAGTATGCTGAATTCTTTGACGTATGCAGAGTTCAAGAGGACAAATTTCCAACACTCTCTTAAGAGAATTCATCAGAACTTTATCTTTCGGATCAGGCTGCAGGAAACCTTGAATGCCTAGCATATGATGGAGTGTCCTTCATAAGGAAGACAACCATTTTTAACTCGGCATCTGGGAGTCTGTTCCAAAACCAGATGGAAATCACCTCCTGAAAGCTTTGGTTAAAACAGTGTAATGAATGTTACAGCTGATCTCAAATATTATAGTTTGTCACATGTTTATCCCCAAAGAAATCTGCAATAAAATCCCACGATGTGCAAGATAAACACGCTGGAGTGCACAGGGCAGTTATTAGGAGCGTGGACTCCCAACTCAGACAGACTTGGGCTTATATCCTGCCTCAGCAGCTTGGCAGGCAGCCAGCTCTGAGAAAACTTTCCGTTCTGAGTCTCAGTATTCCCATCTGTTAAATATGGCAACCAACACCTACTTGTACAGATTAATTTGGGGGAAATAGATCGGGTAGGTAAAATATATAGCCCTGTCCCGCTAGGGTCAGTGCTCAATCGCTGCTTGCAGGGGTCCCCCTGACAGCAGTGGCAGCGGTGCAGTAGTTCTCTGGAGGTAGTAATGACCACCATCACCATCATCCTCATGCTTAACTTTGCTGTGACCACGCAGCTCTGTGAAGATCATTTCCACAGGGAAGGCTTCCCTGACCTTCAGCGTACATCTCGTCCCTCTGCCACAAGCTCACTTTTAAGCTTTATTTTATATTTGTAGTTGGCTCCTGTTGCCTCCTCACTGTGGCTAAATGCCCCTGCACTTAGCACCTAGAGCTGAAGCTGACACAATTATCAACCAGCAAGAGCAACTTTCAGGAAAATACTGGATCCCAGGTTACTGAATGATAAATGAACCATAATTAGTAACAACGATTAAATTTATAATTGGCTCCTGAAACGCTTGTGCATCTGTTTCTGTAACAGGCACCTGCCCAGCGGAGGAAACAAGGGCACACTCTCCTTAAACGGTATTTGAATTAAGTTATAGATATGGCGTTCACTCTGCTCTGTAAGGTGAAATCTCTGATTTCATCCAGTGTGTGTCTATCTCCAGAAAGCAGTCTTATTTCCTTAATAAAAGGAGACTTGTTGGCAGAAAGAACGGGAGCATGTAGCACATAAATAGTTTGAAAAAGACAGAAAGAGAAGCGAAACTTCTCATTCATCCAGATGTCAGCTACCTGCATACCTACAGCCAAACCTTATTTTTTATGTCACAATTGTATTCCTTAAAATAAGGTGGCAAATTAGCATTACTTCAGCACCTGGGAGAAAGAACGGGGACAGGATATACTGTGAAGGCAAAATGTCTGACTGTGACCATAAATTACACACAGAGTAAATAACAACAATGGATTGGCTAAGCAGACAAAGTACACACCCTCCTCACTACCCACTCTGCACGTTCTAGTTTCTTGAATGTAATACATTGGAGGGAAAATTTGAATACTAAATTCTATACTATAGCAAAAAGAAATCACTCCATACTCAATGAAAATACAGAAAGCCAACCCTATTTGGCTGAGTATCTCAACCCTGGTCACAATTAGAACTAACCAAGAGTTCTTCTGAAAAAAATCCTAAACCTGAGGTTTACCCCCAGAAGTTCTGACCCCAAGTACTTCTCGGGGGCAGTGAAGGTTGAGAATCATTGTCTTAATTCTTATGATAAGCCATTAATTAGTATCAATGGACTGATTCATGAGGATATACGTACTTTTCTCAGTAGGTTATAAAAAGAGATTTTCCTGTTTTAATATATTAATGATCTGAGCAACAAGGAAAAATAGGTTATGTATTCACCAATCAAGAGAGACAAGTTTCACCTCAAAAAAAGTCTTTTTTTTGGATAAACGAGTGTATAGAGGTAGAGGAGAAGGTTGGAGATGTCATATTAGAACCTCCTACAGAGGTTTTTCCAAGTGCAAATTTGTGGCATTGTCCTCTCCCCTAAAAGGCCAAATCAAAACTTTCTTGCAGTCCCAGCACGTGTGTGACTGCGAAACCCAGCCGTCTCACCAGTTCTAGATCCACTCGTGCTCCTGGCGGCTGACTGGGGTCTTGGGTAGATCTTCCCTAGAATTCCAAGTCCTGGTGAAAGATGAGAGAAACCAGGCATTGCCACCCTCGGGGACAGCTGGTGTCCCATCCCATTTGCTCTCAGACTCAACTAACTTCACGTCTCACTAGGACTCTAGGGTGGCTGGAGCCACACTACTTGCCACCCTTGGATGCTTAACTGGGCGTCAAGAGGGCTGAGGGCCCTTGAAATTTCCGAAGTGTTGGGTCTAAGCAGAGAAAACACTGGTAGATATGAATTCATCTTTGACCAATATTTCCTGGGTTCCAGAGCAATATCTCTTTGAACCCCAAAATATTTTATTAATTTCTTAGATGGATTATTAGGCAATCCAATGATTCACACATTGAACTTTGCCCTCTCCACTGAGTGGTGTCTAAGAGAACTCTAAGTCATTCTTGTGGTAGGTTTATCTACTAGAGGAGATGAAGTCTGTTCTTTCCATACTCATCGCAGCCCTCCTGAGATCCTATTTCCTAAATTTTAGTCAGGCTCTTCAACTTTTCTATTGAAGGGTGTGTGACGTCTTTCTGGTACTCAAACTAGCCATTGACTGATTGGCCACTTGCCTATGAAGATGAGATTCTGTTTTCTCCATCATTAATAACACTTGTGTTTTTCTAATTCCTATTTGAGGGTAACAGAGATGAGATGAATAGGTGGAAGTAGAGCTTTAACAAAATGCCTTACAAATGCTCTGTTGGTCAAGTCCTTATGAAATCAATTGAGGAAATATGATTTCTATGTGAGGTTTTTAATCTATCAACGTGCCATAGCTTTGTTTGATGAAAGACTATTCCATGTTGGGTTACCATTAAAATATGAATTATAGGTAATCGTCTCATCAGAGCTGAGTTCTTTATGTTTTAAAAATATGAATCCAACCTTAAGGTAAGCTTCTATTTTCAAAGAGGACTCTTTTCTGATTACTCTCAAAACTTCAGTTACTCCCAAATGCCCTAGAGAAAGCAAACAGCTGTTGAATCCTACGCAGAACTATGGGTTCAAAAATCACTACTTAGACTTTCCATTTTAGCCCAGCAGGGCCACCCAAGTGACATTTCCGGGGAATAGAATCAACTTCCAGTAAATTAGCAAGCTAACACCACAAATGGAAATACTCAATTGAATATTTATAAGAAATAAAAAATTAAAGATATATTGAAAAGGGAATGGCTTTTTATTGTTGAAATGCCTAATGCTTCGAGCTAATAGTTTAAACTAAAAATCAGGGTGTTGTTGGGAGGGGACAGTAATTAACCTTTTATGAGTAACTGTGCAATAATGTTTGTTATTATTAAAGGAAAAAAGAAAAGGAAATACTCCCCCCAAGTGCACTGTGTTCATTTCGATTTCCAGTTACGGAGATTTTCATGGTGTTTGGTAGTGTGGTGGAAAGAGCACTGAGCTAGGAGTCAGGAAACCTGAGTTTGGCCAGTCGTCTCTTGGCCTCTTTCCTTCTCTGTAAAATGAGAAAGAGGGCTGGGCTAGATGTTTCTCGCTTGTGTCTGGTCGCATGCCAAGACTCTTCCTCAACAATCTGGTTCAGGAGGTCTGGGAGACCCACTGGGAGTGTTCTGGGATTAAATCTCACAAGTGCAGCGTTTAGCTCAGGTAAAACTCATGTATGGGTCAAAATGTTAAGGACTAGCAGTGCTTAGTACAAGAAAGAAAATGAGGGAGATTTTCTGGAAAGCGTGAGAACTGAGATGTCGTATTCAACAGGCAACATGGAGAACCACTGAGCCCAATGCAACCAAAATGCAGGTGCCTATGCTGTGCATTTCTGAAAGAGAGATATACCATAATGTGAAGTTTCTGAGGTGACTCCAGGACACCCACAAGCAGTTTGAGCTCTGACCTCCCTTTTCAATCATGGCATCTCTGCTCAGTCAATTTTAAATGTCACAGTTCACTAGCTAAACCATATTTGAAAATATATTTTAATTACATATTCTAACACTATGTATTAGAACCTGGTGAATGTGTATTTGCTCCCAATTTCTATATCTTTTCATGCCACTGCCAATCTCCCTGTACCCAGTTTCAAAATCCCCTGTCCAATCATGACCTAGCTTGTCAATTCTTTTATATTTCATTTCACATTTATCTCAGTTGTTCATCTCCCGTATTCACTTCCTGATCACAATCATCTAAATCATGGCAATGGCCTTTTCTCTAGTCTCTTGGCCTCCAGTTTATTTCCTCTTCAATTGATTCTGCTGTGCTGGTCAAATTAACCTTTCTGGTTCATGGTTCTCATCCTGTTATGCGCTTTCACAAAATCATACTTTGGATTAATTATTTCTATGTAATGACGTCAATTCCTTAGCCAGAGTTGGAAGACTCTTAATAATTTGAACTCAACATAGCATTACAAATTATCTTATTCTATTTGTCTGTTCACATCCTATGATTGAGCCAAACTAGGATTGTTCCTATATCATGCAAGGGGGCCCATGTTTCTTTCGTCTGATTTATCATATGTATTCTTTCACATATGCTATGAATCTCTATCCATTTTCATTTATTGAAAAGATAATAGAGAGAAAGCTACATAATCCTATTTTTCTAACACAATTATTTCAATTTTTATATAGTCCTTTTTCTTTTACTTTTATATATGCATACACATTTTCACAAATATAGTCAATTTTCATATATTTTTTCCAACTAGTTATAAGCTCTTTTCACTTGGACACATAACCTTCATAGCTTTTATTTTAATAGTTACATAATTTTCCATACAGCAGATGTGCCATAATTCAGTTAACCATCTATCATTAGATAGGTTGTTGGTTGTTTCTAATTTTCATCTATTATAAATAATGCTGCAATCTTTAGCTATTATAAATAAGGATGCAACTAATAGCTCCATGTATAAATTCTCCCTTGGGTTTATTACCTTTGGATAACTTTGCAGGAGTAAATTAGGCCAAAGATATAAAATTTTTATGGCTTTTTGATGTACATTGACAAATTGTTTTCCAAAAAGGTTATACCGATTTATACTGCCACCAATAATATGCATGAGTATACCATTTTTACTACACATTTTTTTACTACACAAAAAAAAACCCACAACTAAACCAAATTAATATATTAATTTTCATATGTTTAGTACTAGGAAATATAAATTTTTTTCATACTTTGTTTAATTATTGCATTTTCTTCTTATGTAAAATGTTTATATTATTGGCTGACTAAACCTGTAAATTTGAAAAGGTCATGGGCCACATCCACTCTATAGTGTAGCTCAGTGCTGTTCCTGGGACATAACACTCAGCATATATTTGTGCTGTAAGTAAACATTTATTTTTTGAGGTCTTAATATATATTTTTACCAATTTATATGAGCTCTTTATATGCTATAGGTATTAATCTTTTGTCATAGTTAAAATAAATACTTTTCCTTTTATTTTAGTTATAATTATTTAAGAAGACAAAAATTTGCAGTAAAAACGATTGCTATTTTCTTTGTGCATTCTTATATTATCTCAAAACCTAAAAGTTGTACTCTATAGAGATGAGAACATATAAATTGAAATTTTTGTTTGTTTTCTGTTTTTTGTTAAAGTTTCCTTTTGAGGAACTCCTGCTATTCTTTAAGACCTCTCCTAAATAAATCTCTTCCTGGTTCTGCCTGGGTGATAGGCTATTTACCCACAACCATAGTCACTGATGGCTTATAACTGAAGCCTTTGGTTTGGAACCCACCTGGAGCATCAGCTTTGCTCCTATATCTAGGATCATTCTTACTAGCAGGGGGGATTTAAATTAATCCAGCTAACACTTCAAGATTCAGGCTTAAGTCAGCATTGCTGCTATTTTAGCCATAAACCTTTATTCCAGCTGTAATAACAAAGCTTCTGCTACGATCCCATGCTGGGGTACTAGACATTTTAATATGATTATTTTGATAGACTGGCATTTTGACATGACCCAGAAAAACAAATCATTAAATTTTAGGTACATTTCAATTACCAAGAAAGAGTGTGTGGTAGATACTCTCAACCCATCTGTAAGCCCCACTCCACCTGTCCATCACCTCACTGGTCCTTATCCTGCCCATCCCTGGGCATCACAGCAAAATCAAAATAGTGATTAGGTCAAACACACCAACTTTGTCAATGTCTATCCTAGTCTTCGTAATTGAATTTTCACTTTGTGTTTCCATCTTTGAAGTCTTTTCAGTATCATAACCCACCTAGATCTAGAAAGGCTCTTCTGATTCTCGTTAGTGTCCCCTTCTATCAGACTGATTGCCTGCCTCCAACTTTAAACAGTGCCCACTCCTGAGTTCCTGTCATGGGGATCTGATGGACACAATGCTCTATCACCATGTCTTGGACATTTCCACCTGACATTTTCAGCATCTCTGCTGGAACCTCCCCTGCTACTTCTTCCATTGGGCAAGTCCATTGTCACATCTCAATTTTTCTGATTCCCCCATGATACCTATGTTTTAGTCAACTCCATCGTGAGATATAGCTGCCTCTTCCTTTCCACTTTCCTTGTAACTGCTCCCTTCCATGATTCCACCCCTATCCTGCCCCCCAGGGAGCCCCAAAGCATCGGTTAATTTCCATTCTTCTCAACCTCCATGGCACTGGCCCAACTTATGTTATATTAAAGTTATTTTTATTACAGCTTAGCTCATCTCCAATAGATTGCAAACCCCTAGAAAGTTTGCAAGAGCCATGCTATTTCATATTTATGTTTTCCTAAGTCACATTGACTCATATACACTTTCCCACAAAAAAACAATGTGTTTTGAAATAATACCTTAATTTTGTCCAACCATCCTTCCCTAACCTTTCTTTTTGTACATCCAAGCCCCTCTGCTTCAGTCAAACATGAATCTTAAGCACCACTGAATCTTAGTTTCTAGTACTTCTCCAACAGCGGAAAAAACACCCAAAAAACAAACAGAAAAGAGCCTTCTTTCTATTTCTGTAAATCTTATGGTTCTTCCCAGCCACCTGACATCTCACTTCTCCATGAGGCATTCTCCCACCTAAACTTACAGTGCTTACCTGCCTCCCCATTTGACATTTCCTCTCTTCTACCCAGATTGTTATGCTTTATGTTTCACCCAGTCCTCTTTTAAGCCCCTTGCTCTCTGAACAGAGTTGGTATAGGAAGATGCAAGAAAAATCTTCATGAAGGCAGTGCCGATGAGCGAAGTGTTTGGTGATTTTTTTTTAAATTTTTTGTTTTGTTTGCTTTGTTTTTAGTGGTGGTGATAAATTTGCTTTGACCCACTCACACTGCCTCATAATGTTACCCTAATTAGTGAATTTGCAAAATAGCTGGTAGAAGTAGGGTTACATGCTTTGCTCACAGATAGGGAAAGTCAACTGACCCATGGGAGAACAAAAAATAAATAATGTTGCTTCATTATCCCAAAGTTGGCAAAACCATCTTCTCTACCAAGAAAAATCTCATCCATTAACATAACATCTGTTTTATGTATTTCAGAGAAGCCTCAGTTGCCAACTGTAGACAATCCATTTAGTTTTATTTCTGGGCATGTACTTGTCAGGAATTCAGATATATAATAATAATCTCTTATTTATTGTGCTGACACAGTGTGCACACAGGCATTAGATATTATTATTCATCCTCCGTAAATGTTAGTGCTGCTGATTTGGTTACTAGCAGTGGTATTACCAAGGCTGTAGAGATCAAAACAAACATTGCAATTTTTTGTTTGATGCTATGTGCACAGCCCACACAGGCAAGGAAATGAAGAAACCTTACAAAATGTGGGCATATTGTTCTGTAGCCTCTACCCACGTTGGACAAATGTTTACTGAAATCCTTTAAGAGTGACAGGATTACACTCCCAGTATTACCAGAATAAGATAATCCCTTCATAGTGAAATAAAAATTCTGATAAATAGAAAAAACCAAAAACTTAGCTGCAGAGTTGAAATAGAGATCTTATTTTGACCAAAATATTCACCCTTGGTCTCAAGTGACATGTTTCAAGGGAAATAGTAATTCCACACTGTCCTCCTACTCATGAAAGGCTGTGTGGGCTTGAACTGTTATTGTGTCTTGCCGAGAATGAAGGTTTAATGTCAATAGGAAGGCTAGCACTAACTCCAGGGAGTGGGTGCCAATTGCGAAGGCCAACTTGAACAAAGAACTCAATGACAAATCTGTATACATATCAAATTCTCCCTTAGAAATAAATGCTTCATCCACTTGATATTATGTTTTTAAATTCTCTTAAGTTGTTTGCTATTGATATGGCCTTTTATATATTTGTTAAGCAGCTTATAGTTTATTATATGACTTCTAAAGTATTTTTATCTCATTTGACTTCCCAAATACACTTATAAGCTGGTAGTATTATCAACCTTACTTGACGAGAGAGGAAACCAAGAATATGAGCAGTGGAGCAACAAGCACAGGGACAGATCAGTGGAAACTGGCAGACCTGGAATGTAAATCCACGTCTCTGACTCCCTGACTTCTGCTTTTTCAGATTATACTGCATTGCTTTTGCCTGGATAAATACATAAACAGTTTGACCCAGTCTGCCTCGAAAAATTGAATTCAATATGGAGATTTTGACATATTCCTCATCTTAAAGCAATGGTGTCTTCTTTTGCTGGATGAGTTTCCTTAGGAATTAACATTTATATCCTTCTGATAAAACACTCTAGGGTGCATATTACAGACGAGCAATGATATGCCTTTGCAGTTAATGGCACTCAGTCAAAACTACCCGGGCATGTCATTATTAGGTCATAATAGTCACCCTGGAGTGTCTTACAGCTTAATTGTTCCCTCTTCCAATCCAGAAACCAGCAAAAGACATATTTTACTAATGTTTCTGCTTGGTTAATGAGTTCAGAATGGATGAACACATGTGTTCTGCCTGTTCTATCAAACATGTACTCAGAAATAAATGCAGGTCGCATAATTCCCAGTTCCAGCTTGCAAATTTTGCTACAAAAAGTTTGGCGTGGCTCTGATACTTTTGAAAGTGAAGATTTAGTATGCAACATCTCTCTAAATATTCAGACACTGAGAACTCAGAAGACTTCCCCTTCTGCCAATGTCCTTAACATTTATCTCCTGATCATTATCTGTTTGTCTGCTGAAAATTTCCATCAAGAGAATTATATTTTAATCTGGACTAGAATCCACAGTAGACTATTCTCAATCTTTTGAATGCATAGCTAGTTGTGCCTTCATGGCTATTTAAGGTTAGATTTTTGTCTTACCCACATTCACCAACACTCTTCAAGAGAATAGAAAATTCATTAAGCATGTTTAGGTTCAGATTCTTCTACCACAAAGTAATACTCTCCTTACAAAAACATTTTAAATAACAAGCAAAAGGCTGAGAAGTTACAGGAAGAAGTAGCTGACCCAGGTGTGTGTGGTTCTAAAGTATGGCTGCCTAGCAATAGAGGGCACTGGCTGTTCAAGTAAGCATGAAATCAGAAGCCATTATGAGTCCTTGATCTTCAGGTTCCCTCATGATTGTGTGTAGTAGTGACCCATGGGGCTGAATCCCTCGCACTAATTTGAGAGTGCTTGGTGACTATAGTAGAAATGTGAGGCTCCAATTCAATGAAACAAATGTAGTTGGGGAGCTATCTAAGGAAAACATCTCTTGGAAAGTTTGTGGTGAAGAGAAATTGATTTTTGATGGAGTTGTATAATCTTGATACTTACCAGAATTATAAGTAACTTATAACAAGTGAAGAGATTGACTTAGTAATTTTGAAACTTTCCACAAAGCTGAGTTCCCATATGGCTTCACTGGAGAATTCTGTCAAACTTTTAAAGAAGAATTAATACCAATTCTTCACAAGCTTTTCCAAAATATAGAGGGAACATTTTTCAACTTGTTCTACAAGCCTTGTAATACTCTGACACTAAAATCGGACAAAGACATCACAAGAAAAGAAAACTACAGATCAATATCCCTTCTCAATATAGATGCAAAAATTCTCATCAAAATACTACCAAACCAAATCCAGCAACATATAAAAAAGATTATACACCATGATCCAGTGGGATTTATCTCAAAAAAGTTGGATTACCATCTGAAAAACAATTATATAATACATCATATTAATAAAATAAAGGAGAAATGATCATCTCAATGGACATGGAAAAGTAATTGACAAAATTTAACACCTTTTCGTAACAAAACCACTCAAGAAAGTAGGAATTGAAGGAAACTTACTCAATCTGACAAAGGCCATCTACAAAAATCCCACAACTGGTATTATACTTAATGGCAAAAGGTCGAATGATTTCTCCATAAGATCAAGAACAAGACAAGGACATCTGCTCTCACCATTTCTATTCAACATTGTACTAGAGGTTCTATCCAGGGCAATTAGACAAGAAAAAGAAATAAAAGGCATCTAGACTGGAAAGGAAAATGTAAAGCTATGTCTGTGCACGAACAACATGATCATGTATATAGAATATCCTAAAGAATCCACTAAAAACTTACTAGAAGGAATAAACAAATTTAGCAAGGTTGCAGGGTGCCAGATCAATATACAAAAGTTAATTGTACTTCTATACATTGGCAATGAACAATCCAAACATGAAATTAAGAAATTTCATTTACCATAACATCAAAAAGAATAAAATACTTAAGAATAATTTTAACAAAAAAGTGCAATACTTGTAGTTTTGAAACTAAAAAACATTGAAAAAAACTGAAGAATATCTAAATAAGAAAAAAGACATCTTATATTTATGGATTGAAAGACTTAATATCAAATTAATCTACAGTTTTCACACAATTTCTGTCAAAATATCAGCTGGCTTTTTTTTTGCAGAAATTGACAAGCTAATCCTAAAATGCATAAGGAAATGCAAGGAAGCCAGAATATCCAAAACAATCCTGAAAAGAAGAATAAAGTTGGAGGATTCATATTTTCCAATCTCAAAACTTTCTAGAAAGCTCCAGTAATCAAGACACTGGCATTGGCAGAAAATAAACATTTAAATCAATGAAATAGAATTTGGAATCCAGAATAAAAATTTATGTTTATGGTTAATTGATTTTCAACAAGTATGCCAAGATAATTCAATAGGGGAAAAATCTTTTTTTTTTTTTTGTCCCAAATTACATTGGGACAACTGGATAACCACATGCAAAAGGATGAAGTTGAATCTCTATCTCACACCATATACAAAAATTACCTCAAAATGGGTTACACACCTAAATGTAAAAGCTAAAACTATAAAACCTTAGAAGAAAGCAAATGAATCTATCTTCATAATCTTGGGTTAAGCCATAGCTTCTTAGATATAACACCAAAAAGCACAAAGAGACCAAAAAAAAAAAAAAAAGATAAATCGGACTTCATCAAAATTTAAAAATTTTGTGCTTCAAAGGACGCTATTGAGAAAATGAAAAAACAGCCCACAGAGTGGGGGCAAATGCTTGAAAATCATATGGCTGACAAGAGACTTCTATCCAGAATAAACGAAGAAATCTTACAACTCAGTAATAAAAAGGCAAAAAACTTAAGATATGGGCAAAGGATCTGAATAATCTTTTCAAAGAAAGCACACAAATGATCGATAAGCACATGAAAAGGTGATCAACATCATTAGTCATTAGGGAAATACAAATCAAAACCTCAAGAGATACCACTTCACACCTGCTGGGATAGCTAAAGTGAAAAAAGACAGACAATAACAGGTGTCAGGGAGGATGTGGAGAAACTGGAATCATACATTGCTAATGGGAGTGCAAAATGACACAGCCACTTTGGAAAACAATTTGGCAGTTCCTCAAAATGTTAAACACAGAGTTAGCATTTGAGCCAGTAATTCCACTCCTAGGTACATACCCCCCAAAGGTGAAAAGATATCTCCACAAAAAACTTGTACATGAATATTCAAAACAAGATTATTCATAATAGCCAAAAAGTTGAAAAAATCCAATGCCCATCAACTGATGAATGATGCTCAACCATAAGTGAATATCCATACAATGGAATATTATTCAACAATAAAAAGAAATGAACTACTGATACCAACTACAACATGGAAGAACCTTGAAAACATATGCAAAGTGAAAGAAGCCAGCCACAAAAGACCATATATTACATGATTCCATTTGTATGAAATATCTGGAGTTGGCAAACCTATAGGACAGAAAATAGATTAGAGATTGCCTAGGGCTGGAGATGAGAGTGTCTCCTGTGAGAGTGTCTACTGATGGGTACAGAGCTTCTTTTTGGGGTGATGAAAATACTCTAAAATTAGATTTTGGTGATGGTGTGGTGATGGTATATATCTGTGAATATACTAAAAATTACTGAATTGTACACTTTAAATGGGTGAATTAATTATGGCATATGAATTATGTCTCAGTAAAGTCGTTCAAAAGAAAAGAAACCGTAAAACTGAGGCATGCAATGAGATGAAATCACATACTACCAGCAGTGTAGAGGCCTAGAAATAATCAGGTCAAGTGAGAACAGGAAGTAAGAATTTATATATGAAGAAGAATGGGAAGAATTGTTTCCAACAGAATCAAACCTGAAATATCTTTGTGGTTTGGCAAAAAGGCATATCTTTCTTTTGTAAACTGGGAAACATGGAAGATGATTAAAAACCCTAGAGAAACAAATAGCTGTAAATAAAAGATAATGACCACAACATGTAGAAAACTAAGATATGTCATAATTTTAAGTAATTCACAAATATAAGGGAAGACAATCCATTTAACCTTGGCACTTGGAATACTTTTAGTCAAAAGGCTAAGCCTAGACGAAGCAGGGTCAATAAGTAATTTGCTATTTTCCTGTTTAACTTGAGGTGTGACTCAGGGGCCTGGAGGATTTGTGAGCTCCTTTTGCAGATTTGTGAGCTGGTTTTGCAGAATAAAGAGAATGCCTTCAGGGAGGTTATGATCACAGGATGGTGGGCCCCCAGCTGCTGTTGATGCCCAGGAGTCAAGTTGCCAAGGGGCTTATTGGGAGTGACCCCTTTGTTTCTTCGAAGCCTCTTCTGCCAAGCCTCTTAGCTCTATAAAGCCCCCTGTTTTCTGCTCTTGTGAAGGCAGATTTGAGTGAAGCCACGCTCCCACTGTGTTGTTTTGGCCAACTACAATGGGGCCTCTCTCCATCTCTAAGCACCAATATCTCCATGTTTGGCTTGTCGTGCGTCGATCAGGCACATGAATTTGAGATTAAGAGGTTTGGTATCATAGTGATCTAGGATTTTAGTAGTTTCCTATAAGTGATCTAACATGGATCTACAATAAATTGTATTTGTATAATGATGGCATTAAAACTTTGTAAATTACATTGGTTTCCAGTTTACAGAATTAATCCATAGACAAGGCACAGAAGACTTACATGTACAGACTAAAAGGTGAAAGTATAAAATTTGAAACTATAGGCATTGCTTTCCTCTTTGTCTTACACAGCAGAAAACCAAAAGACTTGTATTAACTTTACGGATGAGGAATCGGGAGAATAATTATCTTATCTTAAAATTTAAGAGTAACCAAAAGAACTGAAACTGATTTTTAAAAGTTAAAATTTAAGCAGGGGTTTAAAGGGGGCAATATTTATTTGCTGCCTAAAGTTTATAAAACGAGAAATATAGGTTAAAACATATTATCTAGGATTACAAAGCTTAAAGGATAAAAACAAAAGCTTTAAAATAATTACCTCTGAAAAGTGTGACTAGAGTGAAGATTGATTAATTCTACTTTTCATTTATTGAGTTGATGTAATATCAGAGGTTTTAGGGATCATGAACATGTGTTACTTTTAGGAAAGTAAAAGTATTAGCAACAATATTATATTGACGTCTTCCCCCCTTCCAAAGAAAAACTAGAAAACCATGAGGAATTATTTAAAAACAAAACAGATCTCATTAGAAAACTCTGGCTGATGAGGTGCCCAGTCCATCTTCCACACTTTGCTTTTATAATTTGAGTTCTACAGATCTCAGTCTCTCACTTGGAACCATTTTCGGGTGGCCAAGAGTCTTATTAGAGCATGTTCTCAGGACTGAGCCACACAGCAATGAGGTTCCTATGCCTTGGGCTTTGGAGAATCCTGGCCACATGCGCAGTAACAAGCAATGTGAAGCTAGGCTCCGAGGACCCCAGGCTCTCCCCATGTTCAGCCCACAGAGAATCCCCTTTCATTGAGATGCTCCTCTCATCAAGGTTATCAGTCCAGCCGTCAATAGCACTGAACCTTTTTATCAGCCCCACTTGGTAATTATAAAATATTTGCAATTGTACAATATGCTAATTTTTAGACATCTACAAACAGCTTAATCAATTGAGTGCCTTTTATTATTTCTAGTCTAAACATTATGGACTCATATGAAGTCTCTGAGATCAGTAAATTATTCTAGATTGTTAAACTGCTGCCAGCCCAATCAGAAGTTTTATTTGAATTTATTAGGTTTGCTACATTATTTAGCCAGCAAGACTGAGAAAAATAACAGAAATGAAGAGGGATCCTGGAGTCACATTGGGAAGCTCGATCAGTTCCTATGAATTACAGAGTGGGGAAACCGTCTAAATTCAGGAGGAACCGGATTCACTGTCAAGTTGAAATTAACATTAAAACAGGTTCTTGAGGCATCTGGACTTCTTAGAAGCATTATTTCTCCTGTCATAACGTGTTTAGTTGTCTGTGCATGTGTGTGAGGTGGGTGAATAGACATCTATGTTGTAGGGATACGCACATGCACACGTGGTATATGTGTCTCCAGCTACTTTATTGAGAAAGAAAGAACGATTTTTTTCATGCCTGTCAGGACCTTCAGGGATATACCACGTTTGATTATCCCAAAATAGAGCAAGAGATGAAGTGCTCTGCCAGTATTTATATTTAAATTTGTCCAGCAAGAACCATATATAGTCATGTGCTGCTTAATGAAGGGATACGTTCTGAGAAATGCATCATTAGGCAATTTCGTCTTTGTTTGAGCATCGTAGAGTGTACTTATACGAAACCCAGATGGTATAGCCTACTACACACCTAGGCTATATGGTACAGCCTGTTGTTCTTAGGATACAAACCTCTACAGCAAGTTACAGTTCTGAACATTGTAGGCAATTGAACACAATGTTATTTGTGTATGTAAACATGCCTAAACATAGAAAAGGTACAGTAAAAACATAGTGTAACAGTTAAAGAATGGTACACATGTATAGGGCACTCACCATGAATGGAGCTTGCAGGACAGGAGGTTGCTGTGGGTGAGTCAGTGAGTTGTGACTGAATGTGAAGGCCTAGGACATTGCTGTACACTACTGTAGATTTCACAAATGCTGCACACTTAGGCAACACCAAATTTATAAAAAATATTTTTCTTTCTTCAGTAATAAATTAATCTTAGCCTTCAGTAACTTTTTTACCTTATACAATTTTAAATTTTCTTTCACTTTTTTGACTCTTTTGTATGAACACTTACCTTAAAACAAACACATTGTACTGAGCCAGCCCTGATGGTTTAGTGGTTGAGGTTTGGTGCTCTCACTGCTTCTGTGGCCCGAGTTTCTTTCCCAGTCACGGAACCACACCACCCATCTGTCAGTTACCATGTTGTGGCAGCAGCTTACATAGAAGAACTAGAAGGACTTACAACTAGGATATACAGCCATACATGGGGGCTTTGGGGTAAAGAAAGAAGAAGAAAAAAAAGGAAGATTGGCAACAGATGTTAGCTCAGGGCAAATCCTTCCTTGCAAAAATAAAATATATATATTTTATTTTATATATGTATATATAGCTGTACAAAAATGTTTTTTCTTTACATCCTTATTCAATAATCTTTTTTCTATTTTTACATTTTTTTTTCACTTCTTAAACTTTTTGGTTAAAACTAAGACACAAGTACACACATTAGCCTAGGCCTATACAAGGTCAGGATCATCAATATCACTCCCACCTCCACATATTGTCCCATTGGAAGGTCTTCAGGGGCAATAACATGCATGAAGCTGTCACATCCTATGGTAACAGTACCTTCTTCTCGAATATCTCCTGAAGGACCTGCCTGAAGCTCTTCCTGAGGTGTCACTCTTCAGAAATATGTCCATGGTGATTTGCTTGGCTTATTTCTTTTTTTCGTCATCGATTTGCTTGTATGCAGATAATGCATCATGAACATTCCTCTCTATTAATGAAAACCTTTTGGTGTTGGGGTCCATGTTTTCAAATTTTTAAGGAGCTTATTGAGATCTGCAAAAGCTTCTGCTAAACCGTTCACTGTGAATTTTGTGGGGGATTTCTCTTCTTTTTCTTCTCCTGCAGTTTCCTTTTCTCTTGCCTCTTCCTCAGTTGTTTCTGTTCCAGTTCCAACAATTTCTCATTATTCAGTTCTTCAGGAACCATCTCTGGGAGCTCCTCAACGTCATTCTCACCCACACCCAGGTTAAAGTTGTTTGCCATCTCAACCACAGTCTTGTTGATTTTTGCAACCTCCTCATCCTTGGCAAATCCACTGAAGTCATGGATGAACCTCTTAAGTGTCTTCTTCCAGATGCCATTCATACACTCCTTTGGTGACATCACCACAAGCCCAAGCAAGGTTCTTAACGCAGTCATAGACGCTGTAATCCTTCCAGAATTACATCAGTGTCTTCTCAGTTGCAGCAACAGCCTGGACAAAGGTCCTCCTCAGGTAGTAGGCCTTAAAAGCTGCTGTAACTCCTTGATCCATTGGTTGGGTCAAAGAGGTGGTATTTGAAGGAGGAAACACTGGTTTGATATCGGGATGAAGATCACCAATGAAAGGACGATGTCCAGGAGCATTATCAACAATTAGCAAAATCTTGAAATGTATGTTATTTTCCAAATAGTACTTCTCCATTTCCCTGGCATAGCAATTCAGGAGGGCATCTTGGAATAGGAGCTGGGTCATCCAAAACTTCTTATTGCTCCTGTGGTACACTGGCAGTGTGTGCTTGCTGATATGCCTGAAGGCCCTGGGGTTCTCACTGTGCCAGATTGCCAAGGGTTTCAATTCGTAGCCTGTAACATTGCCTCCAAGAAAGATTATTATCCTGTCCTTAAAAGCCTTGAAACCTGGCATTGCCTTGACCTCCTTATGGATGAAAGTCCTTTCAGGCGTCTGTTTCCAGAAGAGGTAAGTTTTATCCATATTGAATATTTGCTCTGGCAAGTAATTTCCTCCACAATCTGTTTTTCTAGAGTTTCCGAAAATTCTTCAGCTGCCTTCATATCAGCACTTGCAGACTCACCACTCACTTTCACATTACGTAATGAATAAAGATTCTTGACTCATTTAAACCACCCAGAGCTAGCAGTAAATTCAGCATCATAGTCGGGTGCAGCCTTTTCTTTCAACATTGCAAACTAAACTTTTGCCTTAGCCATGATCGTCATGTGCTGAGAGGGATATGCTTCTGTGTCTGGTCATCAATCTAGGTCATTAGAAGTTTCTCCATGTCTGATATAGGCCCTTCTGGAATTTTTGTTAGTTTCATTGCCTTCAATGAAGCAAATCCTTTAACAGTTTCCATTACTTTATTCTTGTTCTTCAAGATCCTAGCTATGGTGGAATGGGACATGCCTGTCTGTCAAGTATAACCATCACGGATTTTTCACCTTTGTAGTCCTTAATCACTTTTAATTTTGTTTCCAGGTCAATCACTCAATGTGACCTCTTACTGACAACATTAGCAGTGCATTTTTTATGCTTAGCGGCCATGATGAACAAAACAACACGAGATAAGATTGAACACATGAGAGAAAATGTTGCAATCGAGAGATGTGGTAAACATGAAATGTACGAGGCTGTTGATGGCCTAACACAGCACACTATTTTACAGTAAACTGTTTTATAAGTAGAAAGAATACACTCTAAAATGAGATAAAAAGCACAATCTTGTAAATATATAAACCAGTGACATAGTTATTATCAAGTATTATGTACTACATATATTTGTATGTGCTATTCTTTTGTACAGCTGGCAGTGCACTAGGTTTGTTTACACCAGCATCACCACAAACACATGATTATTGTATTGTGCCACGACTTTAGGACAGCTACGACATCACTAGGTGATAGGAATTTTTCAGCTCCATTATAATCTTATGGGACCGCCATGATATATGCGGTTTGTTGGTGACCGAACCGCTGTTAGGCAGTGCGTGACTGCATTCCCAAATATAAGGCAAAGCTTTCACCCACCTACAAATTAACCCTCCCTGTATTCCAATTTTTACAAAGTTTTTTACACCACTGGGTATATCCCTCCCCTTGGTGATTTTCTTTTTTAACAATTGAGTAGTCTTTGGATAAAACATATTTCCTCAAAACCTTCTCAAACAATGCTAGTTTTGGATGCTTATGAAGATCATGATTAAATAGGTTTAAGATATTTAAAAAAGATAAGTTTAATACAGCTTTAGTCATTATTCTTGGAAGCATAATCTCCTAGTTTCTAGGGCTAGATGTTTTAATAAGTCAATGAAAGTAATACACTCAGTGGTTATGTTGTGCAGATCATGAAAATGTTCTCATAGCCCAAAGTGGAAAGTTTTTCGTAATGTTCAAGTGAAGGTATTTGTAGCCTGGGACTAAACTTCTGCCAGCACATATCCAGATGAAAGGAATGCTCTATTTTAAAAATTGTACTTAGAAATGAAGATGAAATACTGTACAACAATGCTTCTCAAACCTAATGTGCATGCTTGTCTGGGGATCTTGTTAAAACTGGAGATTCTGATTCAGGTCCTGGGGTGTTTTATGCCAATGCTGCTGGTCTCAGAACCCCATTTTGAATATTAAGACCCTGGAATACTTTGTTAGGTGACTCAAAAATCAACTCTAATGAAGATGAAAACACTGATCACTGATGTCAACCAAGCAGGTGAAGAGCTGGGTAAATTGTTTTCATGTAAAGTGGAAGCAGAAAAAGCAATGCACACACACACACATACACACATATATGTATAGTCATGTGTCGCATAACGACGTTTGGGGCAACCAAAAACTGAACATGCGATGGTGGTCCCATATTAGTACTATGTAGCCAGGGTGTGTATGTAGTAAGCTATGCCATCCAAGATTGTGTAAGTACATTCTATAATGTTCACACAGTGATGAAATCGCCTAATGACGCATTTCTCAGACTGTATCCCTGTCGTTAAGTGATGCATGACTGTGTATATAAACCTAATATGTGAATTTTAAATGTATAAATGTGGTTAAGTATAAGTGAAACAACTGAAGAAGACATTTGACTGTTCAATCCACATTTCTAAATGTCTATATATATTTAAGTTGTCGGAAATATTTTTGTGTGAGACACAGGCAGACTGCTTTCTATTCATGGTCATATGTATGGCATTTCTCCCAAAAATTTCCTGCTCTGCTTAACAGATCTGAGAGACATAGCCAAATTAGAATTTTTTTGATGATCAGTTATTTGAACTGGAATAAAATGGGAATGTTTAGATTTCTTCTGGTCAGCGATTAAATAGGATAGGATGATGAATTGACTCATGTCTGCCATGTAACGAAAGTAGCATCCATTTTTAAAAATAAGATGCCTCAGTAATATGTGATAGGCCAGATTTTAAAACAATTACACATAATGGGAGAAGAGAAGAAAGAAAAAAAACTCCTACTGCTAAGTTGTATAAACCTCAGGCCCAGGACTCAAATAGGAGATGGGTATGTCTCAGAAGGGAGGGCTATCATAACAAAAGCAATTTCTAAGGGAGAAAAATAAAAATGAAAATAACAGACCAGTTAAAGCTAAATAAAAATAAGACCTTTCAAGCATATTTTCAGTTAACTTCAAAAAGTTTTTAGAGAAAAAATTCAACTCTATACTTTTACAACTACAGACACAAAGTTAGGCTGCCCTCAGAAGTTTCTTCCCACATTAGGTCTCTAGTTTGTTGGAAGGACGTGTCTCTAAGAGCAGATTCTTGACATATTTTCCAAAAATTTTCACATGGTGGAATAGAAAATACTATAGCTATACCTGCTCTAGAATTTAACTCTGTATTTACCTGCAAAACGTAAGAAAAATGTGTCAATGTAATTGATTATTTTTGCCTCAGTTGTGAGCCAGGTTAATTGGCCTAGTCATAAATGAAATGAAATCAAGTGAAAATATTAGTGCAGTTTTATAATATTGTATTTTGTTTCAGCAATAAAATCATTTCTCTGCTGCAAAAAAGATCAAAAGCCCAATAATTTTGGTTTTGTTAACACCCAAAAAATATTTCTATAAAAATTTTAAGTGTCTAGAATGCTTAAATTGGAGTAGAAGAAAAGAGTTGCCTAAAAACAAATATAGTTATACTGCTTGCAAAAAAAACCTGAATGACATAACCAATTAGATGTGGAGGAGGGGTGGAGAAATGAATGTTAACATTGTAAAATTGTCTTAAAAAATAATATCACAGGTGGTATTGTAAGAGATCCTTAGTTATAATCACTCCACTTTTGTTCTTAATATGATTCCAAAAATGTGTTAATTTTAGAGACATAATTAGTTGACCTTAAATAACTTTGTTAATGTAGCCCACAAAGAAATGAGCTTGAAATGGTTAAACAGCAAAACATTAGGCAGCATTGTTCAGATTTTAAGTGGACCCTGTCACAATCTATTATACTATTTGTGGGTTGTTGTTTACAAAATTGTATTTAAGTATATAGTTTTCATTCTATAGTGTAGGATGAGATCTCAGTCTTTCTATTGTCATTACAAGACCCTAAATTTAAATGCTTAATAATGCACATGGACTTAATTGACTCCAAGAGATAATTACCATTAACATGTTAGTGTCCAAAAGGATAAAACAGATCATTATTAGAAGAGAAAACACAAAGAACTAATACATGTGAAAACATTCATCATTACTTTTAATGAAGAGTAAGATTAAAGAAAAAAACGAAATAGTTTGCAAGTTGGACCCCTTTATATACAATTGGTAGGAGTATAAAGCGTTTTAACTGTTCTAAAACCATTTGACAATATGTAAAGAGCCTTAAGAATGAATATACCTTTTGACTTAATAATGATGCTTCTAGGAATCTATTTTAATAAAATAACTAGAGATGTAAGTAAGATTTATGAATAAATATATTAACACAGTATTTTAAATAGTATAAAATTGGAAATAAATCAAATGTCCAACAATAAGTTATGACTTAAATAAGTTATATCTGTAAATTTAGCTATTTTATATGCTTTTGAAAAATTTTAATGATATGAAAACTATACATTTAAGCTAAATATCACATTTATGAATATATGTATTCATATATAGAAAAAAAGGCTGGATGGAAGCTTACCCATTTTTTCTTTTTTTTTTTTCTTCACTCTATTTCGTAATTTGCCAGCTCCCTTTCCAAAAATTACTTAAAGGATGTAGTACTTTTAGAATCAGAAGAAAAGTCAACAACAAAATGTAAGTGTACTTTATAGTTTCCAGAGAAGGCAAAAGAATTAAAATATACCTATTATAAGAATGGGTCCTAAATTATACCAGTTTGGCTGTGTTCCCCAATAACTTACTGAAAAATTATTATTTTTCAATAATAAGGCTTTCAGGTGAGGCTTCTTTTTCAGTAACTTTGAGAACCTAGTTCTCAAAATTCTTAAGCTGTTCCATAGCAGATACTGAATTCATAAAGGAAACATATTTCTTAAAATCACCAGTCAGTCATGGAGGAGGGCCTATATGAAGAAATTTGGTCTGCATATTTCTCCTTATATTTTTGCATCCTAATTTCCACAGAGCTCCTGTAATGCTGCCCGGGAGTCACCATTACCTTCAGATCTGGCTCTATTGCTGATGGCTTTCAAAGATCCTGCAGCTAAGAAGGGACCCTGGAGAAACATTCTAGTTGTGTAGGCACCATAACTTAAAACCACTTTTAAGGCCTTGGCTTTAACTCTAACTTCCTGGTTTGGCTTCTAACAAGATGCTTGCAATGTAATGCCATTGCTTTCATGCAAGATGGCAAAAGAACTAATTAAGATGTGTGAATATCATTTAGATACTCCTCCTTGTTGCTTTCCGAGAACAAGCTATGTTACCTAACACATTAATTGGTAATGATACAAGTGTGTATCTTTCAACTACAAGGTCAGTTTTTAAAGCAGGGCTTTTATTATTAATATGTTCTAAATTCCTACACAGTCCACATAGACATTCCATTAACAAACCTTACTGTGCTCCTCTTTAACCCCATTACAGCCATATCCTCTCCCACCCACCCCAAATAGCATGGTATTGTGGGTTGGAGCATTTCAAACCTTTATCTGGCCTTTAAAATAATCTCTAAAGCATTGTATACACACAGAGAACCTATTTGTTTAATTGTTCGCATTTTTAAATAAGACCCTGACTGATCTATTTGACCAGTCATGCAAAATCAAAATGCTGTTTAGCTGAAACCAACTATTCATCTATCCAGCATGTCAGCCTAAAGTAAGTTTCGTGTCTGTGAGGTGAAACCTGGCACAGAAAATAAAAGAACATTAAAGTATAACCTCTGCTAATATAATGCCCAGCTTATTTCCTCAGAATTCTACATGATGTAGACTAGGAGAGCTAGAAGAAAATTTTAGCCTCAACAACTCATGTCATAGAAGAGAAAATGGAGGCTCAGAAAGTCGGTCTCATCACCAGCAAACGAATGTCACATGTTCAGTGTGAAATATCTCTGGTTGTAGCCAGGCATCCCTCTCTCAGATTAAACAAAGATTAAGCAGAGCCTAGTATGTGCCAGATCCTTCATATGCCTGCCTCGTATTTAATCTTAGTAAACGTCTGTGACTGTAACTCAGGCAATAGAAACCTACATTTATACAGTCCGTGGTAGCAGTCAAGTGTTCTCACATTTATGACTTTATATCATTCTCACAATGGTTATGGGAAGTATGTATTATCCCCATTCTATAATTGCATGTCTAAGAAGTTCCTTTGGTTGTGGTCACATGTAAAAGGCTACCTGCTTAGGTATACAAGTCTTGGGTTTTTTCTCTCCTTCCAAGTCTGTGGTAGTTCCTTCATTGCTCACTGGCATCTGGAATTGCTGAAGAGAAGTCTGAGGCCTGCCTGATGTATTCCTGTTGGTTCATAAACTGGCCTCATACACAGAGGGCAGGGAGAGACTGAAGACAGTGGCAGAATGCTCCAGAGTGACAGGTGGCGGGGGTTTTTTGGTGAGGAAGATTGGCTCTGAGCTAACATCTGTTGCCAATCTTCCTCTTTTTGCTTGACAAAGATTGTCCCTGAGCTAACATCCATGTCAATCTTCCTCTATTTTATATGTGGGACTACTCCACAGCATGATTTGATGAGTGGTGTAGGTCCGCGCCTGGGATCTGAACCTGCGAACCCTGGGCCGCTGAAGCAGAATGTGTGAACTTAATCTCTACACCACTGGGCTGGCCCCAGGTGGCAGCTTTAATAAGCAAGGGAACTTACTTATGAGGCTTGTCTTGGGTGGCCACAAGACAAGTAGATCTCCACACCTGCCCATCAAAATCTTAAAATTTAATACAGAGGCCTCAACTGGGTTCAGTCACATATTCAGTCTAGATGGTCTCAACAACACCTTACTCTCTCAGGCTTATGTCCTTGGAATAGCTCCAACTGTGGAAACAGTAGGCAGAGCATACATTCCAAGGACAGGGGAGAGGGTGAGGAGTTTTCAATTGCCCAGGTCCAGTTCAAGGTCAACTGGCAGTCACGTCCTCTTGATTACCTCCTCCAACAGTTCCTTTAGAGGGAACCTTCCTTTTCCCCTATGTGAGATGCTCGTAGGACATTTTGTCTGTCTTCACATTAAAATATTATCCTTATATGTCTATATGCAAATCTGTTTTTATTCATTGTTACCTGAGTTAATTGGATCTGAAGACATATGTCTTCCATCTAAGAAAGTTATTGCTAAAACTTTATTATTGCTTTGGCTAAGGGTTGTCTTTTCTTTAAGCTCATTAGTTATGCCTGGGTTAGTTATTTATTTCTCTATATTCCGTATCCACCACCTTCTCTCACTATTTTGTTTCTGTTTATCTCTTTTCTTCTACATTCTGGAAAAGCTTCTCAAAATTATGGCCCATATTATCGTTTCCATTTTCCACAGCATCAATTCAGTTTTTCACTGCTCCCAATGCTGATTCCAGTTTTATGATTGCTACTTCTCCAGCTACACCTGCTCTCAACACAGTCTCTTCTTATCCTTGCAGCTCCTGATTCATGGAGCTCATACATTTTTCTATCATATTAAAGATACAAAGTAATTTACTACATTTAAAAAATTCCTACGAAATCATTTCCAGAAGTATCTTTTAGGATGATATGCTGATTACTCCACATTCTATCTTTCTCTTTCCTTTTTCTAAAATGAGAGGATGTGTCTACAGTCCTTGTGGTTGTTAGTGGACAGAACATCTAATTTATCCTTGCTCTTCCAATTTATTGCCCAGGAAAAGTTAATAGGAGGATAATGGGATAAGTCCAAGGAGGTTGATAGGATCCTCTTTATCCCAGATCTAAACCTAGAGGACTGATTGATAAGATCAGTATTTAACCCAGTTTTTGGTGTCTAGCTCTGCATTTCATATTTGCACAGTAAGGATGAGTGAGGATCAAGTTCATGAGAGGAGACATGTTGCTTGAAACAAGAGTATATTTTATGATTATTGTTTTTTATACTCAAAGCTAAATTCCGCAAAGCTTGACAAAATTGTGGTTAGGTGGAGATACACAGAAATTGAATCAGAATACATTTAAGGTGGCATGGACTAAATCATGTCAAGAAACACTGAGATAGTAGTTGTTGGGCTAAAGAATATGGAAAAACTGAATGACTTTTCAGGTTTCTTTCCATCTGTTCTGTGTTACTCATTGTAACTAAGCTACCCTGGATCTAGATATCACTGCCCATCTTCTTCCTCTCCTATTTTCCCCCTGAAGTCTAATAAATGGCTTAAAAGGAAATTTCTAATGGAAGGTGGGTGCATATAATATTCAGGTCACTTCAAAAGTGGCACTTGTGCAGCTCAGAAAGACAGACAGTCCTCGGATTGTTACTGCAGATTCAGGATGCAGAGCCAAGACTCAGGCAGTGGGGGAGGTAAGAAGCTCCAGCCCATCTTCTCATGGGGACAGGTTTGCTCCTCCAAGCAGCAAAATCTGGGAATGCTTCTGATTATATTTCTCTGTTCCTCTCCATAGGTTTGGTGGTTGGTGGAATTTTCTCCAAAATTCTTGAAGCTGGTAGAATGTCAGTCTTGGTGTTCCATTTTCTTGGAGAATTTTCATCTTTTCACATTCTTCAAAAGTATTTTGGAAGAAGTGAGAAGAAGCTGCCTCAGGAACTGCAAGCCACATGCCACGTTGGTTCTTATTTTAGTCCCGAACCACCCAATTCAGTTGTGCAGATAAGTGAATTGTCACAAACTATTTACGGAACCAAACTGAGAACAATCCGCTCTCAACCTCACCTTACTATTCTGAATCAAATCTGCTCAGGAACAAATCTGGTATTAGTTGCTTCTTCTTTAGTATGAAATCATGTCAATATGTTAACTTTCCACATATATTAATCTAAAGCTTACTTCTAATTAAGCAATAGCTACAAATTAAAGGAATTCAAGCATCAGTGGACAGACAGGAATTTTCTTCTAAGCTGGAGACCTTGTGGGAATCACAACTCAGACTATATGATTGGCAGCCTAGTTTTCCTGTAAGAAACCTGGCTCTGCCATTTTAATGGATTTGATCATTTAATCCACATGTATGCATTTAAACTCTTCTTTATTTTGACCACAGATAAAAAATTAAATATAAAACAAATCCATAAACCATACTGGTAAAATTCCATGTGTGTTTTGATTTCAACAATCACTTGGCCAGCTCTTGCAAGTTGTTCTGGGGACAGTTGGAGGAATTTATGCTGAGACCCTCGGCCATGAGCAAGTCTGCAGTCAGCCTGGCCAAGGACACCAGCAGCAGCTGGAGGATCCCTGGAGGATGGCCCAGGAGGCATGAATTTCCAAACTGATGGATGTCATGCCATTGGGAGGAATGGGAAACATTGAATGACAGAGTCACAATCTTCACAGGTGAAATGCAAACAAATAAATGTTAACCTGCACAAGGATGCAGAAGGAACATGACTGCACAGCCTCAGGTGGTCAAGTCTTTGGGATTGGATGTTGACCCTGTTGTATTAAATGTATTGTTGTATTCTGTTGTGTGTTGCAACACATATAGGATAACAGACTTCTATGATGTCTTGAGTAAAGGAGATTATAGCCTTGTTATGCTTCACAGTTCAGATCTCAGCAGCAACACTGGGCTCCACCCTGGGTGCTAGTCAGAAGAGTAGCAAGGAATTAGAATATGTCCAGGTGAGGGTCATCAGAAAATAAGACCCTAGAAGCTGGCATGGTGAGGAACAGGAGAGGGTCCAATCATATCCGGATAGACATGGTAGAGGATGTTACTGAGCGGATCCATGCTTTGTAGACAGTTGAACAAAATGACCTGTATTATTCCTTTAAACTTTAAAATTCTAAGACCTTAGAATTATCTTATTGATTCAATAGTTTTCTTCATTCTGCTTTCTACCAAGTAGGTTTTCTGGAGAGAAAACATAGCAGTAAAAACGTCCAAACAGTATTTCTCAAAGTATAGTCATTCCCACAAAGTTGTTAAACTAGAGAGTTGGATAAGAAAGACATCAATGCTTCAGAATTTCCTGGTTACAAAAATTGCTAACTGTGGAAGACTATATTTATTTGTTTGTTTGTTTTCTAGGAAGGAAGATTTTATGCGTTCAAGCCATTTCATAAATAGAAAGAACAATATATCACTCAACTTCTTTCCTCCTTTCTTCCTGTCACAACAATAAAGAACTAACCTCATGTCCAAAAAGTATTTTGTGGGTGATGCCCATTTTCAACATCCCATAACCCAAAAAGATGTTGCTATCAACATTTCAAGTGCAGTAAAGCTGAGAACTGACAAGAAAGAAACCACCCTTTCATGACATCTTTCTCTTAATTTGGAAAATATTTTGAATATCTATTATATAAGAATTGCTTTTGATAATATGGAACCTGAAACTTTGGTTGTGTTCAATTTTTTTTTCACAGAGGTAACCATCGTCTAGGTCTATAATGATCTAGAAAGATCATCCTTGCTATCTTTGTCTTTAATCTTATACATCTCAGACTGATGAGAAGCTGTTGTTATGGATCTTCAATGGTGTGCCACCAAACTCAAGTATTGGGAAAATTCTTATTAATGAGTAAGCCAAGTGAGCCATGCTTCTGTTTGAACCCATTTTCTACTTTTGAATTCTCATCAAAGATGTTGAACTACAAATAATGAAGCCCTATGCAATCGGATCTTCACATACTCACTTGGCTGGAGAACTGGGGAAAGCATGGGACAGACAGTTCTCTGCCACAGATGCTCAGGTATGAAGTTACCTTTAAGATTAGCTGTGACAATTTCACTTTACCCATGTGGTAGGCAGAATAATACCCCCCCCCAAATATGTCCATATCCTAATAGCTAGAATCTGTGAATACGGTAACTTACATGGCAGAAGAGATTTTGCAGATGTGATTAAAGGTATGGCCTCGTGATGAAGAAATTATCCTGCATTTTTCAGATATACCCCATCTAATATATAATCACGTTAATCCTTAAATATGGAGACCTTTTCCCGCCTGAGGTCAGAGAAAGAGATGTGACAACAGAAGCAGAGTTATGCTGTTTGTGGCTTTGAAGATGGAGGAAGGAGAAAACAAGCCAAGGACCATGAGTAGCCTCCAGAAGCTGGATAAGGCCTCCAGAAGGAAGGCAGTCCTGTTGACATCTTGATTTTAGCCGAGACCCATGTCAGACTTCTGATCTATGCAACTATAATGCAGTAAGTTAGCATTGGTTTAAACCACTAAGGTTTTGGTAATTTGTTATGGCAACAACAGAGCCCATCCATTAACTACAGGAGAACACATACATTACAAAGATGGAGGCTGAGTCACTGGCCCTGGTGGTGCCAACCTGGAGGCTGAATTCAGATTTTCTGACTCTCATTCCAGTTATAATTTCCACTGAGCAATCCTGCTCCTATTTTTTTTTAGTGCTTGGAAGAAGAGAATAATCAGCTTCTACTTCTCCTTATTTAATTATTCTAACTGAAATTGATTTTCAAGGCATAATTTTATGCAGAATTTCCTTCTGCTGACAAAAAATTGAATGTGTGGTTTGCAGAACAAAGTATTCCTCTAACTTAGCCATTTCTTTCCTCACTCTCGAAAAATAGAGCTTAATCCTGGTTAAGCTTCACTTTGCCTTACTCTGCTCCTTAGCACCTTTCTTTTTAATTCTTTTTATTTTTATTTGTTTTGGTGAGGAAGATTGGCCCTGAGCTAACATCTGTTGCCATCCTCCTCTATTTTGTATGTGGGATGCTGCCACAGCATGACTTGATGAGTGGTGTGTAGGTCCGTGCCTGGGGTCTGAACCTGTGAACCCTGGGCCAGCGAAGCAGAGTGCATAGAGTGCATGAACATAACCACTACACCACTGGGCCGGCCAGTTTGTTTTTTTGTTTGTTTTAATTTTTCTTGTCTACCTTATCTTTGTTCTCTCTCTTTTTCTTTATCTTTGCAGGGAAGGACTCACCCTGAGCTAACATCTGTTGCCAATCTTCCTCTTTTTTTTCTTTTCCTTTTGCAAAGCCCCAGTACACAGTTGTACATCCTAGTTGTAGGTTGTTCTAGTTCTTCTATGTGAACCACCACCACAGCATGCCTACTGACAGACGAATGGTGTGGTTTGTGACCAGAAACTGAACCCAGGCTGCCAAAGCGGAGTGCCAAACTTGAACCACTAGACCATCAGGGCTGGCTCTCCTTAGCACTTTTTTTACTGTTCTAGTCTAACTACTTGCTTTTAGACCTCTCACCTCAACAGTGCCATGGATTCTCAGAGGAAGCATCTGCACTAATTTGTCTTTCTATTCACAGGATCTAGAATAATTTCTGAGATATTGAACTACTTAACAATTTTTTAAAAATAAATCATCTAGTATTGACTTATTTATTTAGCCAATACTTATTTAGTGATCCCCCCATATGCTGGTCACAGAGAATATAACAATAATTAAGAAATATCCACTACTCATCAAGAGCTCATAGACCAGTGGGTGAGACAGTTACTTTACCAAATAATTAAAGTGCAACATGACTAAGCTGTTGTGGGGATCAGAAAATTGTCATGAAACCCAGAGGTGGGAAATTTACATTCTACCCAGGAATTAAAGGTCTCTATGATCAGGGACAGCCTTGGAATAAGCAGCTAACTTTTAAAATGTCATCCTACCAGCACTGCCCATGAGCTCTTTGTTCCTTAAATTATGTATTTGATTGCTGTTGATTTGGTCAATCAGAGCCCTAATTAGCATTGATCATGGAAAACTGTTCCAGTTGTCTCCTATGGGCTTCTTGAGTCTTGGAGAGGAACCATTGAAGGGGCCGTGGAAATGCTGCTGTTTAGTATCGATACCTCTTTCAGTTACTTCAAACAACTGCTGGGAAACTTAGTGAGACAAAATGTATCTCATCATTTTTCCAACTCATGATATACCTTTGCCCTGAGTTCTTACTATCTTACAATGAACCTACCTTCAAAGGGCTTGGTTCTCGATCAGAGGGGATTGAGCATGGGCAGGGAGGGGTGTGTGTGTGTGACACTGGGCAACGTCTAGAGCCATTTTTGACTCTCACAACTCAGGGAGTGATACTGGCATTAGTGGCATCTAGTGGATAGAGGCCAGAGATGCTGCCCAACATCCTACAGGTCCCAGGACAGCCCTACATGACAAAGAATTTTCCACCCCAAGTGTCAATAGTGCTGAGACTAAGAAACCCTTTCCTAAGGTTTATACCCTACGATAGAAACGGGATAATATTAGCATATTTGTCAATATGCATATTTATTTAACGATATTTATTTACAAAACTAACATTGTAATTTAAAGGAAATTGACTTTCAGTTTAATCTATGGGCTTTTCAACTCATCACGAAGGTATTGGAATGATAACTGTTTTGTGTTATTCTAATATTTCTTAGTGTGGGACACTCCGCCAGGAGCCCCAGTTCTCAAGGCTGAAGACCACACACGGGAGGACTTAGTGAATGCACTCTGAAAAGTGGTTACAGACGCCCTGTAGGCAGGAGGTTTATTGACTTTAAACCTTAACCCCTCTTCACAATATTCAACTTGTGACATTTTGACAACTTCTAGAGCTTCCGGAAAAATATTATGCTAAAAAAAATTTGTATTACTAGGTCTGAATTAAGGACTCAGCTAGTGAGAGAGGAGGGTGAGGTAGTAGGGGTCTCTCTTTTTTTTAATGATACACAGTAACAGGGCAGCTTCATTCCAGAATAAACTGTCAAACCCGAAGTGAAATACTATCTAGAATAAATGTGGCTCCTTGTGATTATTATGTAGCACATTTTCTCAGGTAATAAAGTCATCGTGTTTTGCATGGCTTTATTCTTTTAGGCAGAGGAAAAGGGAGGGGGAGGTTGTTGGTATTTTGTGCTTTGCACTTTTTTTTGATGGGTTTCTTTCCATTCTTCTTGTGCCAATTGTAATGTTTTATGATTATTCATGACTTAGACAATGGTGCTTTAGGCAGTCAATAGCAATTATGCTTGTTGAGAAGAACATATAATTCAAATTAGACCAATATAGATTTTTCCCCTTTGCTTTAATGTTTAGTTACCCAGTTAGATTTAAACTGAGTATACAACATTTAATAAATGATTTCCACTAAAACCTAACTGACATTTAGAAGTAGCTCGGTTTTCTTTTTTTTGTTAGTACAGAGGAATAAGCTAAAATATTACTTCACTTAAAAGGTATACCATATCAGTTAAAATTAAATACTTAAAGTTTATTCATTATGTGATGTGTTTATACTGGTGGCGTGAAAATGATAACTTTGTACACTAGCCAGCAAGTATGCAAAACTAAGCAAGAGATAAGCATTCAAATAATTCTTCTTAAAGAACAATAAATTCATGCATGGTTTAAGTTTGTAACTCTTAAGTTTAACAATATTCAGAGTGCAATTTTGAATATGTGTTATCTATTATTTGGAAATTAAAAACTGGAATAAGTAACAACATAAAAGTCAAATGAAAGACTATGGTAGGTGTTATGGACTGAATTCTGCCCCCCTAAAATCCATATATTGAAGCCCTAACTCCCAATGGAACCGTACTTGGAGACAAGGGCATTACAGAGGTAATTAAGGTTAAATGAGATCATAAGAGTGAGGCCCTAATCCCATAGGACTGGTGACCTTATAAGAAAAGGAAGAGACATCAGAGATATGTCTCTATGTGTACTCAAGGAGGAAAAGCCACATGAGGACCCAGTGAGAAGATGGCTGTCTACAAGCCAGGGAGAGATGCCTAAGCAGAAACAAACCCTTGATCTTAGACCCTGAGCCTCCAAAACCGTGAGAAAATAAATTTCTGTCGTTTAAGCTACCCCATTGTGGTATTCTGTTATGGCAGCTTGAACAGACTAATCAGCTGGCCATCACGAGGATCAACCAAGTTGATCTTTTCACCAAGCTTCAGACTTTCTTAAACCTGAATGAGTGACCAGTGACCTTTCAGAAAACCATCAGGTACACTTCCCTTGAAATGAAGAGGACAGCAGGGGCCTACTGAAGCCCAAGGGTCTGCCCAGCCGTGCTCATTAGGAAAAATTGTTTCTATTTTCACCAAATGGACAGGAAGCATTTCACCAAGAAGACCAGGAAATATCTGAACTCATATAACTTTGAAATAAGCAAGAATCTATAGTTATCCATTTCAACTCCCCCCTCAATGCCCGGGAGCAACAAAATCTAGTAGAAAGACCATGGGCTTCCGTGTCAGACAGAACTGACAGCTCAGCTCCATCAGGTAGGAGCTGGATGGAATGAGGCTGGCGACTAAGCTCCTTCAGTCTCAGTGTCTTCATTGATAAAAGGGAATCATAATAATAATGTTGACCATTAATAACAATAATCTGTTGATCATTGGGATCTTGTGGGAATTAGAAATACAGTCATGTGTCACTTAACAAGGGGGACACGTTCTGAGAAATGTGTAGTTAGGCGATTTTGTTCTTGTGGGAACATCATAGAGCGTACTTACACAAACCTAGATAGTACAGCCTACTACACACCTAGGCTATATGGTACTAATCTTGTGGGACCACCATCATATATGTGGTCTGTTGTTGACTGAAACGTCATTATGCATGACTGTAATGACTATACGTACCCAGCACAGCGCCTGATAGCATAGCAATCTTACAAGGGAAGTAGAGGCTGTTGTTAACTGTGATGATGTTAAAGATGATGCATGAACATCTCTATACCTAAGAAGGCCAGAAGCTATAAAATTGCAGAGTCTATTCAGAGGTGGCTCCCAAAAGATATTCATACTAAATTTATGGGGTAATGATAAAAACTTTGGATAACAGAAAAATTTGAAGAGCTGAGAGGTTTGGTTATATCACAACAGATACTTCAGTACTTTAGACTCTCCTAATCTGAATGCACCTGGTGCAACCGTGGGCTTTTGAGGTTTGGTGGTGGGTGGTGGCGTGGGGTTGTTTGTTCATATGTTTCTTTGTTTTTTGCCTCATAATATATTTTTCTCTCAGATGTGTGACTCAGACCAGAATAGTCAAGATGATGACAAGTGGTTAGATCCTGAATTTATTTGGAAAGCAAATTCAATCAGATTTGCAGGCAGACTGGATATGCGATGGAGAAAAAAAAAGTAGTCAAGGATGACTCCACACTTTTTGGCCAGAGCAACTGGAAAGATGAAGTTATAAACTGAGAGGGGGAGAGTTTTTAAGTATTCTCACCACAAAAAAGATAAATAAAAAAAGTCACTATGTGAGGTGATGAATGTGCTGTTAACTTGATTTGGGGAATTTTTTGACAGGTATATATATATATATATATATATATATATATATATATAAAATCATCACATTGTATACCTTTAAAAAATCACAATGTACAACCTAAATATATAAATTTTTTATTTGTTAATTATACCTCAATAAAACTGGAAAAAAATAATTAAACTGGGGTGGGGAAGATTTGGGGAGGAAGATCTGGGTTTCAGTTTTGGACATGCTAAGTTAAAATCGTGTTGTTTAAAAAGTATGAATAGTTTGGAACTGCTGCAGCAGGGTATAAACAGAGGAGAAAAAAACATGCTGAGGAGACAAGCAGGAGGTAAATCTGCCAGGCCCACAGGTCCTGCTGAGGAACTCAGATTTGACCTTATAAGCAATGGTAAGAAAATGGAGCCATGTAATAAGGCAGAACAAGATGCTTACGGGATTGACTTACACAAGTATTTTCTTTGAGACCAGACCATTAGCTTCTTGATGGCTTATTTGATTTTTATTGTTGTTGTTGTTGTTTTATTTTGTTTGATAATCCCTAGGAAAGAGATTTAGCCACTATTCTCACTTCACAATTCCTATGAGAAAATAGATATATCGACATACTTTTTTTGGCCTTGTCAAACTACATAACTCTTTATATGTCCTCACTCAAAGAACATCACAAATTATCTCAAATTATCTCAGAGGTATATGGCGAGAATTACATTCCTCAATTTTATAACCTCATCTGACATTGTGAATGCATCCTTAAACACTAAGTGGCAATAATTCCACGAACATATCTGACCTAGCTATAGATTGGGATCAGGTGAAACTGGGAGAGAAATTGAAGAGTTATAGACATAGGCAGTGGGGTAGCGATGAAGAGAATTAAATGGATCAGGACAGCCTCAGGGCGCAGACTCAACCTCTCTGAACCCTGCATTCCAGATATATTTGATGGTTTCTCCCTCCTCTTGGGATCATGGTGAGAATCTCATGATATTTTCTCACTCACATGGAGCGACTCAAATGCACTTTGAAGAAATCAAATAATAATAGTTTATTAGTTCAACAAAAGTCATGCCCTTCCAGATCCCATACTTGGATCTTGGTCTTAGATGATATCTCTCCTTCCCACCTGTTGAGAATATACACATTTTAGAGCCACTAGTGAGAAATTAAGTAGCAGTATATTTATGAAGAGAAATAACCCACATTTGCATCTTATAACATATTTTCACAGATGCACATTATAATGGATAATAAGCAAATTGGAGTCATTAGCAGTAGAGTATCACATCGTAAAAATAAGAATAGGGTATTGAGGAGGTTTGAAGAATTAATAAAATTCGTAGTAGTATTCAGCTTACAAAATAAAAGATGCCAAAGGTTCATCTTTACCTCTTCCCTCTCCTTCTGATCTCTGAGTAGTTGGTCAATTCTTTCCACTCTAATTTGCAACACCTATTCTGTCTATAAAAAATGAATCATTTGATTCTCTTACATGAGTAAGGGTTCTCCACAGAAGCAAAACTAGCAGATTACATATCTATCTCTATCTCTGTCTCTGAAGAAATTTATTTTAAGAAATTGGCTCATGCAATTGTGGGGACTGCGAATCCAAAACTTGTAGGGTAGACCAGCAGACTGGAAACACAGGTAGGATTTCTATGCTGCAGTCTTGAGGCATAATGTCTTCTTCTCCAGAAAACCTGAATTTTTGCTCTTAAAGTCTTCAACAGATTGGATGAGGCCCACCCACATCATCAAGGATAATTTTCTTTATTTAATGTCAACCGATTGTAGATGTCAACCACATCTACAAAATACCTTCATAGCAACACTAGGCTATTGTTTAATTAGATCACTACTCTAGCCTAGCCAATTTGACACATAAAACTAACCACCACATCTCTACTTCAGACAACCTAGTTACTTCCCAATGATCCTAAAAGCAAACCCAATCTTTAGAACGTGTTATTTAAGGCCTTTCTTGATCAAACCAGAAATTTTCTTTCCAGTTTCATCTTCCTTTACATTCTTTGGTATATTATTTGCTGATAATTTTAGCTGGCCATCTCTACCAAGCCCATCATAGACATCATATTTGACCATACAACTGGCTTTGACCAATGGGATGTGGGCAGAAGTGACGTGGGTCAGAAGCCATAAGACACATTGTATGGTTCCTGGGTCTGTGATTGCTCTTTCCCCACTACCATAAGATTGATAAATCCCAGATAGGGACTGCCCTGTCAGCTTGTGTCCCGGAATGAGGAACAAGGCTGTAGCAAAGCAAAAAAAAGAAAGAGAGAGAGATTGAGAGAGACATGTACTGTGAGTATGAAACACATCTATTTGCTTATAAGCCACTAAGATTTTGGTATGGTTTCTTACCTCAGAATAATCTAGTGAAAGCTGATTGATACAAGCAGGCACTCACATATTTTTTGATGAATGAGAACATAAATGTAAGGAGGACATTGAAGTTCACTTCTCCTGAAATGCCCTTTCTTGCCATTTTCTGCCTGTTGAAATCCCATTCATCCTTCAAGGAATAGCTCAATAACCACCTCCCGTTATTTCCAGCTTTAATCGATGTTTTGCTGAATCTCTCTGCTCACAGACCTTTTCTGCATTTAGGATTCTTTCCTTCTCATAGGTATTTGGAAGCAAAATTGCTGGTCAAATAGAGGTATTACTTTTTGTAATAGTTCTAAATACTTATTTAATTCAACTTTGATTTTCAGTGACTTGTTTGTTTCCAAACAAGTCGTTAGCTGTTCAAGCATGTCTTCATTGTATCTCCCACACAACAACCGCAGGTGCTCAGTAAATGTATGTTGTTGGTGAAGTCAGAATATTTTTAGGAAATGATATGACCTTATAGATGATGGCATCCAGCGATCCCTTAGTGAACAACCAAAGAGACTTGGGTCAAATGCAAAGGAAACATATGACAATGATACTGCAGTGAATTGCAGAAAATTCTGACATCAAACACAAGGGTCAAAAATTTGGATATACTTTTCTTGGTGAGAAAGGTTAGGGATGGCTGTGAGTAAAGATTCTCTTGAACACATACTAAGTGTCAGGCAATTTGTGGCCACGACCTCATGCCTATTCTGACAACCCTACTTTTATATATGAGGAAACTGGCATTTAGGGAGGTTAAATTATTTTTCTATGATCACTGTTCTAGAAAGTGGTACAGCCAGGAATTAAAACCAGTTGTGCCTAAGTCCAGAGCTCAAATTTTAACCATATTGCTTTCCTAAAGAGAAGATTTGGAAAGATCTTTCTGAGATGTAAGCTTTCCATCTGAGATGTAAGCTTTCCATACAGTAATGCTTTTCAATAGAAAGCTTGCCCTAAGCAAGGTATTCACTAAAGTAGCAAAAGGTGTTGCCCCTGCTCTAATCATTTTACTAGAGAGTAGGACATGGAAGAAATAGTCCCGAGCATAATGTCCAGAAACAGTGACTCTAATGAAACAGAAAGTTGATTAGCACTTTCTTGGGGTTGGGCACAGGGCTAGAGAATAACTGTAAATAGGCATGAGGGATTTGGGGGGGGATAATGATAGGATTATATAATTGGATTGTGGTGATGGTGCAAAACTCTGAAAATTTACTAAAAATCATTAAGTTGTTCACTTGGAAAAGGTAATTTTTTTTTTTTTGGTGAGGAAGATTGGCCCTTAGTTAATATCCATTGCCAGTCTTCCTCTATTTTTTTTTTTTTTGGATGTGGGACACCGCTACAACATGGCTTGATGAGTGGTGCATAGGTCCGTGCCCAGAATCTGAACCCGCAAACCCCAGGCCGCTGAAGCAAAGCCCATGAACTTAACCACTATGTCACCGGGCTGGCCCTAGAAAAGGTCAATTTTTATGTAAGTTATATCACCATAGAGCTAGTGGGAAAAAATACACTAATACATATTAAGTATTCAAAAAATATATATAGAATAAACACACCAATAAGCAAAGATTATATGCTTTTTTCAAATACCATCTAAGCACCAGTCTTTTTACTTTAATAATAAATATGATAATCACAAATTATTTGTATTCAGCTCAAGTTGCACAACCAAATGTCTCCCTTGTCCTACTGTGTAGTTAATAAAGCTGACTTTTTCTAAATGTTCTCCATCAGAGTTTTTCCCAGGTCAAACTGAGTTTCTCTAATTTAAGACAATGAATGAGTTTATTTTTCTGCATTACAGAATCACGAATGCTGTTTCAATTATCTATGCTTATGGAAGGTGCAGGCAAACTGAGCATTTTATACCCGTGCCTAATTTCCAACTCCCATTTTCGACAGTAAAAGTGCTGCCCTACAGAGAGTGTTCGTGGAGAGAATCAATTCTACTCTTGCCCTGTACTCAACTGTCTGCTACACATAGTGTTGTTCAAATCTCATGACCAAAAAAATACTCTGTGCTTCACTAGTTGACATTTCACTTACATTTTCCAGTGACAACATTTTTTTAACACTTTGCAGAGCAATGCACTGAAAAAACATACATATCTCTCTAGCCAGGACTAGTATGAGCCATGTGAGAGTCATAAGCGAACAACTAATTGAGTGCTTTGAAGTCTTATTCTTTAAATATTTTTTCAACAGTTGTTTAGAAGCATGAGAGCGGAGTAGGGAAAGTAAAAAGAATAAAGAACTTCTTCACCTCACCTCTGTTTTCTTGGATCTCAGGTCAGACTTACATACCCCACTCAGCATAAAAATATATTTAATATTTTAAACATCTTTGTAACTAATCTAACCAGACCCTTGTTTCTTTAAATGCAATTAAGTAATCCACTACTGGCATGGAGCCCACCCATGGGGAAGTTACACTCTATCACCAGTGGCTCAATCTTGTCTTCCTTCCAACTCCAAGTCCCCGAGATGATTTCAGCTTAATAAGTTTCCTCATCTTGTTGCATTTCCAAGTACAGCACCCCTTGTAGGTGGGTACCCCTGTTAGCTGTCCCACAGATCTGGCCTTTATCTCAGATCCAATTCCTTTTTTCCCCAGTTTTGTTGAGATATAACTGACATATAGCATTGTATTAATTTAAGGTTGCACAACACAATGATTTGATATGTGCATATATTGTGAAATGATCACCACAATAAGTTTAGTTAACACCCATCACCTCACATAGTTACAATTTTTTTCTTGTGATGAAATCTCTTAAGATCTACTCTCTTAGCAACTTTCAAATATATAATACAGTATTGTTAACTATGATTGCCATGCTGTACATTATATCTCCAGAACTTATCTTATAACTGGAAGTTTGTACTTTTTGATCCCCTTCACCCATTCCCTTGCCACCTCCTCCCCGCCCCCACCACCTCTGGCAACCACTAAGCTGTTCTCTGGTTCCATGAGTTCAGTTTTTTTAGATTCCACATATAAGTGAGATCATATAGTATTTGTGTTTCTCTGTCTGACTTATTTCACTTAGCATAATGCCCTCAAGGTCCATCCGTGTTGTCACAAATGACAGGATTTCCTTTTTTATGACTGGATAATATTCCATTGTGTAGATATATACCACATTTTCTTTATCCATTCATCCATCAGTGAACACTTCAGTTATTTCCATGTCTTGGCTATTGTAAATAATGCCACAATGGACATGGGAGTGCAGATATCACTTCAATATAGTGATTTCTTTTCCTTCAGTTATATACCCAGAAGTGGAATTGTTGGAGCATATATTTTTAATTTTTTGAGAAACCGCTATACTGTTTCCCATAATGGCTTCGCCAATTTACATTCCCACCAACAGTGCACAAGGGTTCCCTTTTCTCCAGCGCCCCCTGTGGATGAATACCTCTGTCAGCTGTCCCATGGAGCTGGCCTTTATCTCAACTCAAACTCTCTTAGACTTGAGTTTCCTTACAAACAAAATTCCATGTAAATCAAGTCTAAAGAAAATAGAAAGGTGAGGTGAAGTATAACAATCCATTGCCAAAGTCCAATAAATCCTGTCTTAATTTCTTATTTTCACGACTTTGCTGAGTAGTGAAATGGCCAAAAGGCAACTAAAAGAAAGAGAAAGAAAAGCAAAAGATCTGGGAAGATAATCTGTCCTCCAGTGATTAAATATTCTTTTGGTGGTAATATAACGTTTTCCCGCTGCAAGTAATTTGTGTTTAGACATCTATTGGTATTGTATCATTTCCTACAGGGGGCAGTCCAAGTGTACATGTCAAAAACACAACTACATACCTGACAATTATGAATAAAAATGACTTATGAAAAAAACTGCCGAATCAAGCTTTCAGTCAAATTGTCTGTCACGTTCTGAAGCATTTATTTTCTTTATACATAAATCTGATATCAGTGGGCTTGTTTTAAATATTATCGTTTTGTGACAAAATCCAAAAGGTGTGCATTTTGCAGCATTTTTCTTTCCTTGTATTATTTCAAGCACCATGTGGAGTTTCCTGTTTAATAATAGGTTGTAACAGATGTCAATATGCTCCAGAACTGAAATGATTCTTGGTTCCAAATCATTTAGTCCGCTTCTCGCAGTTTCGCGTTGACCTAATCGAACAGACTCTGCAGATCAACTTGACTGCTTGGGAGCCTCTGCAAAGCTGGCCCACTTATTTCTGTAAAAGGTAAAGTTTAAAACCTGAGAACATGTAATACTCTGCTAAGTGAAATTAGAAAGAGTTGGTTCTCTAGAATAGTGGGTGCGTTTGAGGTCTTTCCACTGGTTTACCATTTCAGGTTGTGATTCTGGGTTTTTATGCATTACTACTGAACCAATTTCCGTCAGCTGTCTATCCACCATTTAGCTATGTGGAAAAGCTATATAAAGAATAAACATTGAATCCTTAAAGCTATTTTACCTCCTCTTTTTTATTTTAAGGGAGATTCCGAGGAACTAGAAAATTCTGGAAATCATTTATATTTGTTTTAGTTTGGGGGTAACTTGTTCATTTATTTGAAAAATGTTCTTTATTCTTTAACACAATGTTCCTGATTTGCTACTTCAAAAAGACTACAAAAGGGCAAGAATCAATTTGCAAAATCTATTCTATGTGTCAACCAAAACTTTAAAGAAGATGGTTTTATAATAAAATTCCCATTAGCATCAATGTACATTAGAAATGGCATTTTTTAAGCAAAAGTCATGATTCTTTTAAAATCTAGTAATCTATATATTTAGAAAAAGGCAATTAATAATATGAAGGAAGAAACTCGGGGCCAGAGCAGTAAGAGCTATGCACGCAAACAGTTCAGTAAACACATCTGTTCATGCATTTCTCAACTTATAAAGCTCTGAACTTTTTAAACAATACGATGGGAGAGAGGCAGGAAGTATATATTAAGATTCCCAGGTCTTTTAAACATGCAATTTAAAGCACTTTTTTCTAGCAATCATTTTCTTTAATTGCCTGCTGAGCGATCTGGGGTAAGCCTCTCTTTGCTTAGATATTGTTTTTATGTCTTTAGATAACAAAGTTCTCTTTTCTCAGTATATTTTAGAGTGCCCTAAGTAGGGTTGTTTAATTTTAAGCACTTGTTACGTATTCGGTTCAAAGACAGTGATTGGCTGCTGATATTTCTGAAATGCAGATCAATTTAGTATTGAAAAATAAACATTTTCCAAAGGGAAAAAAAGGAAACCTCTGTAGCATTGACAAATAATGAAGTGATATTAGAGAATTCAGGGGAGTCAGCATCTTCTCCACTAATTAGTGCTAATATAAAATGATAAATAGGTTTCCTTTTAAAAATTGAATGTCATATCCTAATATTGTTGAAAGAATATTGTCCACCATAGACTCCAAAAGTAACATAAGAGAAACAAGATTCACCAAGTACAAAATAGGGCTCTCATCACACCAAAAATCAAATTAAATTTTAAAAGAAATCTGTATATAAACTCAAAATGGGGGGAAACCTTTGTAGAATATATCCTTTCTCACTAACTATTTCTTTCACTTTTACATTTTTTGAAAATTTCTATAATTAAAAAAAAAATTAGGGACCAGCACCATGGCATAGTGTGCTCTGCTTCAGCAGCCGGGGTTCAGTTCCTGGGCACAGACCTACACCACTCATCTGTTAGTGGCCATGCTGTGGCAGTGGCTTACATACGAAAAAGAAAGATTGGCAAAAGATGTTAGCTCATGGTATATCTTCCTCAGCAAAAAAAAAAAAATTTAAAAATGACAAAGGAATAAAATCTATAATACACAAATATCTGGGCCCAGCCTGGTGGCATAGCAGTTAAGTTTGCATGCTCGACTTCTGGTGGCCCAGGGTTTGCAGGTTCCGATCCCAGGCATGGACTGATGCACTGCTTGTCAAGCCATGCTGTGGCAGCATCCCATATAAAGTAGAGGAAGATGGGCATAGATTTTAGCCCAGGGCCAGTCTTTCTCAGCAAAAAGGAGGATTGTCAATGGATGACAGCTCAGGGCTAGTCTTTCTCACACACACACAAAAATGTATATATACAAATATCTCACACAAACCTGTAAAAACCAAATATTTCAAAAAAATGGCAATAAAAAACATGAAAAGAGAATTTCAGAAAATGAGAAATTGATAGTCAATAAGCATATAAAGCATATATAAGCATAGTCAATAAGCTTCAAAGATAATGAAAATAACATAAATTAAATAAGTTTTTCTCTTGATTGACAAATAAAAAAGTAATTTTTACATGACATGTTTTGTTATGCATGTAGGAAAATACAAATTTGCATGTATTACTAGAAAAATATAAACTTTAAAATTTGTTTCAGGGGAATTTTGCAATGTTTATCAAACAGATTCATGTTCATTTCTTCTATCCTAGCAGGTCGGCTTCTGGGTATTTATTCTAAGTGTATAGTTGGTCAAGTATGCAAATATATATAAAGAAGTGTGTTCATCACAATCTTGTTTATCTTAGAGGTAAGTCAAGACAATCTAAACATCCTGTAGTGAGTCATGTAAAGTTATGATGAAAGTGTTTATTTCGTATTTTGTGATTTGGAAGACTATGGTATATTAATAAGTGAGAATAACAGGTTATGACACTGTATGTAGAGTATTATCATATTTCTCTTAAATACATGTATGTGTGTAAATGTATATAACATACACAAATGTATTCATGTATATATGTATCTCTCTGTGCAGAGAGAGAGAGAGAAAGAAAAGAAAGATATGCCTAAATGGTAAAGTGGTAACAGTGGATGGTTATCTTTGGCTAACCAGCCTGGTGGTCTAGTGGTTAAGATTCGGCACTCTTACCGCCATGTCCCGGCTTTGCTTCCTGATCAGAGAAGCACACCACCCATCTGCTGGTTGTCATACTGTGGCAGCTGCATGTTGCTGTCATGCTGAATGCCATGCTACCAGGATTTCAAATACCAGCAGAGTCACCCATGGTGGACTGATTTTAGCAGAACTTCCAGACTAAGACAGACTAGAAAGAAGGACCTGGCCATCCACTTCCAAAAAAAATTGGCCATGAAAACCTTGTGAATAGCCACAGAGCATTGTCTGATACAGCACCAGAAGGTGAGAGGCTGGTGCAAAAATACTGGGCAGGGTTCCATTCTGCAGTACGCAGGGTCACCAGGAATTGGAATCCACTTGGCGGCACTAACAAAAATCTTTGGCTAGTTGGCTTGTGGTCTTGATTATATTTTTAAATAATCCTACCATAGCCCAGATTACATGTGTAACAAATTATAATGATAAATAAAATTGAAAGTTTCTTACATGGAAAATTTGGTTATCTACTCTAAGAATACTGATAACACACCATGACATCTTTATCATACCCTGAAGTATTTGGCAATATGGCAGACACAAGGCCTAGTATCAACTGCCTACTGCACAGGAGGGTGATACAAAAATGGTACTGCTTATTCTCTGATTTTAGAACATACATACTCTTTTAGTTCTTCCCCACCCCCGTAATGGGGTTGATAGCTTTCTTTGTGACATTTGCACATTTCCAGTCTTACTTGTGATGGACCATGTGGTCAGTACAGATTAAGGGGTTACACTAGATTTTCTCCATTTAATTTAGGTTACTAGGAATAAACAAATAGTGTTGGAGGTTTCATTTGTGAATACTGAACCAAATGGCACAAACTCACAGGAAATAATTGTCTTGAACCACTGAGAAAAAAACTGTTCACTGGTTCTTCTATTAAAAGACTGTTAGAGAATGAATGTTTGCATCTCCCCCAAATTGGTATGTTGAAGCCCTAAGCTCCAATGGGATGATATTTGAAGATGGAACTTATGGGAGGAAATTCGTGTTACATGAGTTTATGGGCGGGTGGGGTGCTGTTCCTAGGGTATTAGTGCCCTTATAAGAAGAGGCATTAGGGGGCTTGCTTTCTCTCTCCACACACACTCACCAAGGAGTGGTCACATGAGCACACAGCAAGATGATAGCCACCTGCAAGCCAAGAGAAGTGCCCTCAGAAAGAAATTGACTTTGTCAGCACCTTGATCTTGGACTTTCCAGCCTCCAAAACTGTGAGAACTAAATTGCTGTTATGGAAGCCACCAGCCTTCAGTATTTTCTTATGGCAGCCCCTGCTGACTAAGACGGAGGCACATTCACCTGCACAAACTGGGGTAAAAGAGCAGAAAACATAAGAGCTGTAGAGGAAAAGAGAGTGAAAGAGCCAGAGAGAAGGTTGCCTGACCTTCCTCTTTTTTCCCACAGGGGACAATTGTCCATAATGTAGGTCATTTTCTGACCTGAAGAAGCAACAGAAAAGACAGTTTGCTTATCATTTTGCTCCTTTGTAGACCTGATCCAAAATCTGACTTCCTTCTAAGTCTTATAGGAGTCATGGCTTTGCAATAGACAGAATATTGATCAGAGCAAGAAATTAAGAATTAAACCAATATATTTCAAACCTTAAAACAGACTTGTCCTGGCCATCTGATCGAGAGACTGTCACATGGTGTCAGATGTACCACATTCTGCTATATTTGACTTGTTGTAGAAATAGAGCTAATAACAGCTTCCTATGATTTGGAGGACAGAAATATAAATATTGTAGATACTCATTCACAAGATTTCTTTAGGGTATAATACAAAACAATGAACTACTTTAAAAAATGTGATTTTTAAAAATACAAACAAGAGCCAGCCCTTATGGCCTAGTGGTTAAAGTTTGGTGTGCTCCGTTTCGGCGGCCTGGGTTCAGTTCCCTGGTGTGGAACTACACCACTTGTCTGTCAGTAGCCATGCTGTGGTGGTGGCTCACATAGAAGAACTAGAAGGACCTACAACTAGAATATTCAACTATGTACTGGGGCTTTGGGGAGGAAAAAGAAAAAAGAGAGAGAGAGGAAGATTGGCAACAGATGTTAGCTCAGGGCAAATCTTTCTGAGCAAAAAAAGAAAAAATGAACCAAAAAAGACCATGTGAGTACAGCTAAGATTGTAAAACTACAGCAGAGATGTAATGACCAACTGATAAACCCACATTGGTGTCTAAAGGGAAGGCTTGAGATCTAAAGTCAAGGGCTAATGCTATATCCACAGTCCTGCTTGTTGCTCCAAAGAAAGTTTCTGCCTGGGTAAGTGTCTTAGGAGCATGCTTTTCACTCTTGAGACTTGCTTGGCTCTGCTCCACAGCATTCCTCCAGCATCCTGCATCTACTCAACTGCTACAAACTATATGAGCTTAACTTCCATCCTGGCGTCTACCCATCAGCAGCCAATAACAGGCTGAAGAGGTGAGAACATGCTTCAGAGAATCAGAGGGTGGATCATGCTGCAGCATTTCAAATAGCCTGTAGGAAGGACACAGCAGAGGGGTGCACTACTGTGCTTGTGTCCATGCGCAGTCCTGTGCAAACGTCTCTCTCTGCTTCCAGGTTTTCCTCTTATCGGGACTCCATCCAAGAGGTCTCCATCCTTTACAGTCTGACCTGTGGGAATGTGCTCATATCCCTTTGTTTCATTCCTCTCTTTCTGGTTAAACCGCTGCAGGGAACCCAAATTCTCCGACTCCGTTTGCTGCCCACATTGATCCACTTCTCAGTGGCTGCGTGAACTGGTTTTAGTTTACTCATAAGGTGATTAGTTTTTGCCATCTGTAGAGGGGATTAAATTCCAAAAACAAAAATATGCATTACTCTATAGGTATTAAATAATATTTAATCAAATGCCTGTAAATATTGGCAATAGATTTCCACTGGAATTAAGCAAATTTTGGACACCATTTTTTATTAAATAATAGAAACTCTTTTTTTTTGTGCCATGAAATGCTTGACTGATGTTAGTTGAGACTGGATGAATCTTTTATGCCTCTTCAGAAATGGCAGTGGGAGGAGGTTAAAAAGACCTGATTTGCCTTGTGGTCTGAAGTCCAGATAGTTGTCTGTTTTAAATATTTTGCTTTTTAAAAATATTGTCATGATGTTCAAAAGACATAGCTGATTCCTTTACATCTTGTTTCTTATATATTTACTAGAAGTATACAAAATTTGGTTTGATCAGGAATTAAATGATTTGTAAACTGACCTGAATGCCAAGACAATAGTTCTAATAACACTTCTGTAATGAAGCTTCAAATACCAAATTTCCCGAAAGGCTTGAGGTTATACTCTAGCAATTCAAAGAGTAACCATAAGACTTTGTTTAATTCTTGTGTTACCTATATATATACTCTGTTTTCTCCAACTCTTTCAGAGGGGGAATCAAGTGTTACAGTTTTATATATCATCCACAATGTATATAACTCAGAGCTACACATAGAAATGTGTTAAATGCATAAATGTTCAAAATAGTCACTGCAGTATATCGATGACTTTTCTCCTCTATTTTTTGTACCCTTTCTCAAAATAAGCATCTGATGATAAAAAAATATCTTTCATTTTTAGCTAAGTTTCTGTACTATCTTACAAAAATAGAATGAAAAATATATATACATGATAGTAATATAAGACTGAGGAAGTAAACTCCCGCTTTCTTCTCTATGGGAATAAGTTTTATTTTTTACATTTCAATTTAAGTTAATTTCCTTTCCTGAATTTTTCTAGTTCAATCTCTTTGTTCTTGATCTCTGTTTACGATCGGCCGAATCCACAGCTATGTCTTCTGGGGCTTTTCTCAGAGATGCTTCACATGCCTAGTCCACGAAAGAATCACCTCCTGTTTAGAGAAGTACGTGTGCCCACCTGGGACTTGGCTGAAGAAGGAAAGTGAGCCACGTTGGGTGGGCTCAGCCCACCCTGTGGCCGAATTACCTACTATAGAAAAATGTGCGCAACTCCTCCAGTTTGGAAATGCCTCAAATGACCCACGGAGAGGTAGGTGGGGACGAGGGAAGTTTTCTCAAAAGGAATTAGGGCATAAACCTCGTAATGATAATGATGACTTTTCCTGCCTTTTTGCACAAATTACCCTAAAGGGAGAAATGTAGAAGTAGGTGCAAAGGAGTATAGCTTTAAAGCCAAATGTCCATTGTCTATATCTGAATTGAATCATACCTGCTGGGTTTTTTTTTCCAGTGTAACCAGGTTAAGTTCAGAGTCTTCAATCCTCACTAACTAAATAGAGCTCATACATTCAAAAGTATGAAAAATTTAAGAGTATGTGTGTTCCTTTAAAAACATGTCTTTCTCCTTAAGAATAGGGAGCAGTGGGAAGCAATATACAGAATTAAAAAGGTGACTCTAAAGCAAACCAGTGATTTAAAGCAGCGGACTGGCAAGTGTTGAGATTCCATTTCTATCTGACTTATAATGCTACTTTCAGCAAATCTCCTAAATTCTCTGCCTCAGTTTTATCATTTAAAACATGTGTATAATAATCTCTCAGAAGGTGATAGACAATTTATTCAGTCTTAACTAATATTAGTCAAGCATCGTGGCAAAAAAAAAAGTCCTTACTGTTTAACAGTAAAGTGTGCTCAAAATTGCTGAAATCTATTGGAAATAATCTGCTGGAATCTGTAGGCATTCACCTAAATTTTATTTAATGCCATAGAACAAGTGCACACAACCTTTAGCTCTAATCCCTGCTAGAGATGGCAGAAAAACGATTACCTTAAGACTAAACTAAAACTTAACACATGCTGGAAACTTCAGATCAAACTGGGGGCCAGGGAGGGGAGAGTCATTGATTTACATAACTAACTTTTGTGTGTCAATTTAAAATGACTTGAAAATATCAGAAAAGAGGAGTATTTTGGTCTTTGGGCCATTCACTGGTTTTATTTGGCGACTCTTAGAAAAAAGAAAGCAAAAAATAAAGGGAAGAGTCTATAAAACTGATGCAGTCATAAGGCATTTTCTTTTAAGTCTCAAGTCTACTTTTCCAAAAAGAGGTCCTGCTATGGCCTGGATGTTTGTGTCCCCCCCCCCCAAATTCATACATTGAAATCTTAGTGCCCGGAGTGATGGTATTAGGAGGTGGGACCGTTGGGCAGTGCCTGGGTCATGAGGGCAGAGCCTTTGTTAATGGGATTAGTGCCTTATAAAAGGGACCCCAGAGAGCTCCCTAGCCCCTTCTGCCATGGGAGGATGCCGCGAGAAGTTGGCAATCCAGAAAAGGGCCCTCGCCTGACCACACTAGCACCTGATCTCGGACTTCCAGCCTCTGGACCATGAGAAATGGATTTCTGTTGTTTATAAGCTACTCAGACTGTGGCATTTTGTTATAGCAGCCTGAATGGACTAAGACAGGTATTCACATGAAATAGGACATTTCATAGCAAATCAATTGCTGATAATCTCTCACGGTCCATAGATTAGCAACTTTGGCAATATCCATAACCACATAGCTTGGCTAAATAAGATCTAGCGAACAATCTTTATTCTTAAATTCCCCTTTGGGCTGGAATCCTTTCTTAAGAAAAGCTGTTTTATGATTCTAGGCAGCCATGATGGCAATTCTCACAGATGATCATAAGAGAGCACTTTTTCCATTGATACGACTTCTGGAGCACGAATCAGTCATCACACAGCTCAGAAATATACCAGCAACAAACACCGAGCTCCAACCAGGCCATGCTGTGTCGTTTTCAAAAAGTCTCAAACCATGAAAAACAATCATATTTAACCATTCCTTTGAGAATCTGTTGAAGAGGTGGTGGATAACTAGAAAGTACATCTTGTGTGGAATTCCACACATGCCTGCAGCTGTGTAACTGCAGGGACTTTTCTGTATTCATCTCTTTGGAATCTCAATGGAGAGAGTTAATTCCTGTTATCAATTATAACTTTAAAAAGCCTGTGGCATTTTCAAAATTTTTTCTATTTTTTTGTAGCTGTGGTAAGATATAAGTTGAGTCAAATCCTTATTATTTTTTAGAGCTCCGGTCTCCAAAGTAGAGAGTGCAAAATGATAGACTGGCACATAGGCAGCAAAATGAGAATTTCCGTTTATATTTGTTTTTCTATCATTCTTTTTAAACTCCATCTTTTAATTAGTTTATGATGTCTAAATGTAATGATATATTTAAGGTTCTTTAATGTCTAGAATACATTGTTTGAGACTTACAGTTGTAAGATTGAAATATAAACATTCAGAGGACACAGATTTTTAAAAATAGGATTGTTTCTGCCTCAGTTTGGGCTGACATTCAAAAGATTAAAAAAAGAAAAAGAGGGGGATGGCCCAGTGGTGTAGTGGCTAAATTCAGCACACTCTGCTTCCGCATCCCACGGTTTGCAGGTTCAGATCCTGGGTACAGACCTACACCACTCATCAAGCCATGCTGTGGCAACGACCCACACACAAAATAGAGGAAGATTGGCACAGATGTTAGCTCAGGGCCAATCTTCCTCAAGCAAAAAGAGGAGAATTGTCAACAGGCGTCAGCACAGGGCCAATCTTCCTCACCAAAAAAAGAAAGAAAGAACCCCAAACAACAAAGCGTAGATGGCAAGTAATCTTATTTATGTTCACATATGCAGAATTGCCAACTGGTTTTGCAATTGTTAGGCTAAAGGTTATTAAAGGTTGACATTAAAGTGAGAGGAAAAAGTTGTTGGACAGTTGTGGCATTTTTTTCTCCCTATCTCTGTGGAGAAGATGTAAGATTTTCTTCCCTTTCACTTGAAGCTGAATGAGAGAGGTTTCAAGGAGATCACTTTGAAAGACACAATGGATTGGTGTCTGAATCATGCCTGCAAAAAATGTTTAAGACTTTCGACAAATATGATGGACCAAGTATCCTGAAACTGTATCAAAAAATGCTCCATAATGTATTATGAAAGAATGTATGCTATAGATGAATAAAGATGATTTATTCTAAGGACACTTCTGAGCTCCTATTTCTCAGTCACCTTCCACATACCAGGCCACATACGGGTTTAGTTTGAGGGATCCTGTTAGACTGCCCCGCTAAGTTTTCACTTCTCTAGTTTCCCACCAGTATAACAGATGGATCTTTCAGCCCAATGCAGGATTTATCCATCTATCAGACTGAAACAAGCAGTGTCTCCTTGTGTCTGCTCGTGCATTTGCTAAATTTCAGAGTTTCCCAGAGGACTCTAGAAGTCCTGTAGCTTTGTCTCTAAATTAGATTCTCCTTGTCTTATGGCCCCTTTTGTCCAAGTCTGGACAAACATCCAAGTCTGGATGTTTCCGGGGACAGTCTTCTCTAGGCAGCTCAACCAGAATCCACACAAAGGCCAGAGACACTCAGAGGCAGGCTAATGGGACCGTGACTTTCAGCTACAATGTGTGTCCTGTTGTTTATAGAGTTGCGCTGATACTAGAGGAGAAATTACTGGATGAGTGTTAACAGCAACAATAATAGTAAATTATGAAATAAATGCTCTTAAAACTGATAGGGACATTAAGAAAAGAACCTACTAGAATTAAAAAAATGTATAATCATTAAAAAATAAAATCCAGAGGAAAGGTTTAATACAGATTGCATACAGCTGAATGAGTGAATTATGTCATGTGTATGAAGAAATTGTCTAGAATGCAATAGAGAGACAAAGAGATGGAAAAAGGAGTTTAAGAGACCTGGAGTATAGAAATGTCCAGCAGTCACCTAACAAGCATTCCAAAGAAAAAGAGAATTTGAAAGAATGGGAGGGTAAAGACAATATTACAGTGTATAATAGCTGATAATTTTCAAGGATTGTTCAAAGTTTAACTGTTCAATTTTGGAAAACTCAAGGAATTGCAAGCAGGATAAATAAAAAGGAATTGACCTCTACATATACACTACAGTGAAAATGTAGACTACAAAAGACAAAAAGGTGATATTGAAAGCAGCTAGATTTTTTTAAAAATCACACTCAAAAGTATAACAATTAAACTGAAAAAGAGGTGACTGCTCAACTGTAACGCTGGAAGCCAATAGCATAAATCAGTATCTTCAAAGTGCAGACAGACAGTAACTATTGATCTAGAATTTTATATTTGGAAAAACTTTTAAGAACAAATATGGGATACACCCTTAGTATATTAATCATAGTTATTTTAAACTTCAGGTCTGATAATTCCTAAATCTCTGCCATATCTGAATCTGTCTCTTCAAGCTGTGTTTCTGTCTTTTAGCATGCCTTGTAATTTTTGTTGAAAGCTGGACATGATTTATGGTACTGGCTCCAGCAGCAGGCTTCTGCTCCAGTAAGCTGTGATTCTCTATATTTGCCTGTCCCTCCAATTTGGGGGACAGCAGTTTTCCCTGTGACCTCGATTCTCTGATGGATCTAAAAATCAAAATAGAGAATAGAAAAACAGAGAAATCCAATGAAATCAAAAGCTGGTTCTTCAAAAGGATTAGCAAAATTGACAACCTTTAGCTACATAGACCAAGAGAAAAAGGAAGACTCAAATCACTAGAGTCAGAAATGAAAGAGGGGGCACTACTACCAACCATACAGAAATGTCAATTTAGAAAGAAATACCATGAGCAATAGTAAGTCTCAAAGCCAATGAATATGAGTTCTTCAATATTATTCTGCCTTTTCAAAAATGTTTTGGCTATTTTATAGCCCTTGAGTTTCCATATATATGTTATAATTAGCATGTCAATTTCTTTGAAAAATCCTGATAGGCCCTGATTGGGATTATGTTAAATCTATAGATAATTTGTGCAGAACAGTTATCTTAAGAATATTGAGTCTTCCAACAAGTGATGTACCGGTAAATATTGAACAATGGACTCTCTGGGAGACAGTAGGACCTAGATTCATAGCATTTGCTAATTTCTATAGAGCAAATATTTCCATCATGGTTGACAGCAAGCTATCAACATGGTGTCATTAAATGTGGAGTCAGAAATAAACATTCACAATTATGTTTTGAGTCGTTGTGAACCTTCTCCAGGTCAACAGGACTTTTAATTCATGAACATGGTATTTCTCTTCATTTATTTAGGCCTGTAATTTCTCTAAAAAAATACTTTGCAGTTTTTATTGTGGTTGCTTTGCAAATCTTTCTTTGGATTTATTGCTAAGTAATTGATATTTTTATGTTATTATAAGTGTTATTATTATTTATTTTATTTTCCAGGGTTTTTTTTTTTTTTTTTTTTTTTTTTGCTGGTATAAAGAAATACAATTAACTTTTACTCCAGCTGTGGAGCAACTGAAACTTTGATATATTGCCCATGGTTATGTATAATGATAGAACTGCTTTGGAGAATAATTGGCAGTTTGTTATAAAATTAAATATATTTTACCCTATAAAACAACAATTCCACTCTAAATATTATCCAAGATGAATGAAACAATATGCTGACAAGAAATACTTTACAAGAAAATTTAAAAATTTTCCATAATAGCCAAACTCTGGATAAAATCCAAATATCTAACAATAAGTAAATGGATAAACAATTTATGGTTTATCCATAAGTTGAAATACTCTTAAATAATGAAAGCAATGAACTACTGATACACTAACCAATGTGATTTAATTTCAAAAACAGAAGAGATGAAAAGTGCTCTGATTTTATTTACTTTCAATCCCACAACAGAAAAAAATTAATCTATGGTAATGGTAATCAGAAATGTTTGCCTTTGGGTGGTGGGTTAGATTTGACTGGAAAAATGCAAATGGGAACTTTCTCTATCAGAAATGTTCTATATCTTGTTTTGTGTGAAGGTTACATGGGTGTACGCATTTGTCAAAACTAGCCAAATGGAGCCTTTTAGTTCTAGGCCTTTTATTGTATGTACATTGCACCTCAACAGAACAATGCTGGATGATTTATTTCTTTAAAAAAATCGTTTCTTGGGAGTGACGTCAGCATCATGGCGGAGTGAGATTCCCTCTTTGAATCTCTGCCCCCTACGACACAACGAAAACATCATTCACATTCCAACAGAGCTCAATCAAACACTACGAAGGACTTCTGAGAAACCCCTGCTGCCATACATCGGACGGTGGAGGCGTGGGAAGCCCAGGAGGACGGGAGGAGAGGTAGGAGGTTGTACTCCCCCACCCCAATCGATCGGCAAAAACAGCACAGTTCGCGGACAGAGGGGGGAGGGGCGGCCCACAGCGGGGGGAAAACTATCGCCATCCAGGTGCTCTCACAGACTGTCGCAAGATCCCCACTGAGAAGCGACGACGGACTGCTTAGGGGGTGTAGCAAACACCCTAAGAGAGCCAGAAAGGAAACCCCCGGGTCAAGCAGGAGAAAGAGAGGACCCCTCCCCCCACACACCCGGCGTTTCAGCATAATCCCTGTGGGGGCTGCAGCCGCCTCAGAGCAAACCGCTCGTGATCTCCATCTAGTGGCAGCAGGGGGATACTGCAGGACTAACTTTAATCATGAGGGGTAAAAATAAAGCCGTCCCCGTGGGATCCTTGTGAAAATATGTCAGGGCTACAGACCAAAAGGAAAATGACAAACACCCAGAAACCAACCCTGAAGGCACAGAATTTGATAACCTGAACGAGAGAGAATTCAAAATAGCTATCATAAACAAGCTCAACGAAATACAAGAGAACACACAGAAACAAATCAACGAATTCAGGGATTATGTCACAAAAGAGATTGAAACCCTAAAGAAAAACCAATCAGAATTATTGGAGATGAAAAACAAAATCAACAAGATAGTGGAAAAAATGGAGTCTTTAAAGAGCAGAACTGACAATATGGAGGAACGAATTAGCACTATTGAGGATAGCCATGCAGAAATGCCCCTGGTAGAGGAGGAGAGAGAGCTAAGACTAAAAAGAAATGAAGAAATTCTTCGAGAAATATCAGACTCAATGAGGAAAAGCAACATAAGGATAATAGGTATTCCAGAAGGAGAAGAAAGAGAAAAAGGAGCAGAGTTTGTTCAAAGAAATAATAGCTGAGAACTTCCCCAACCTAGGGAACGAGAGGGAAATAACAGTGAATGAAATCAATAGATCACCTAAATATATAAACAGGAATAAAAAATCATCTCGCCACATAGTAGCAAACTTGAAGAATACCCGTGACAAGGAAATAATATTGAAGGCAGTTAAACAAAAAACCAAAATAACATACAAAGGAAACCCCATCAGGCTCTCAGCTGATTTCTCGACAGAAACTCTACAGGCTAGGAGAGACTGGAATGATATATTCAAAATCATGAAAGACAAAAACCTTCAGCCGAGAATACTCTATCCAGCAAAAATATCCTTCAAATACGATGGAGAAATAATAACTCTCCCTGATAAACAAAAGCTAAGAGAGTTCGTCACCACAAGACCCCCACTACAAGAAATGCTCAAGAAGGCCCTTAGGCCTGAAAAAAAACAAATGAGAAAGGGGATACAAAGATTTCAACAAGGAGAAAAGCAAGGAGACTAAACCAGAACAAAATACAGTTGGAAAACATCAAAAATTAATTCAAGCTCATCACTGGAAACACACATTCATGACACAATCTGGAATAAAGAGATAACAAATAAGGAGGGGAAGAGGTAAGGGATTGAACTGACCCAGCCTCAGGAAAAAGGAGGCATCTGAAAATGTACTTTCTTATCCAGGAGATCGCTTATATAAACCTCACGGTAACCACTAAACAAACAACCAGAAGAGAACCACACATGACAAATAAAGAGAAAACCAAGAGAATGAGCATGCAGAAATACCAAATTGAATCTGCAGTCCGAAACACAAGGGACAAGAAACAAAGGAAATGCAAAAGAACCAGAAGATGAACAATAAAATAGCAACATTAAACCCTCATATATCAATAATCACTCTAAATGTAAATGGATTGAATTCTCCAATCAAAAGACACAGAGTGGCAGGATGGATTAAAAACCAAGATCCAACAATCTGCTGCCTCCAGGAAACACATCTCTGCTCTAAAGACAAACACAGACTCAAAATAAAAGGATGGAAAACAATACTCCAAGCTAATGGCAAACAAAAGAAAGCAGGAGTAGCCATACTTATATCAGACAAAGTAGACTTCAAGATAAAAAAGGTAATGAGAGACAAAGAAGGGCAATATATAATGATAAAAGGGATACTTCACCAAGAAGACATAACACTTATAAATATCTATGCACCCAACACAGGAGCACCAAAGTACATAAAACAACTGCTAAAAAACCTTAAAGGAGATATTAACAGTAACACAATAATAGTAGGGGATCTTAACACCCCCCTTACATCAATGGATAGATCATCCAGACAAAAAGTCAACAAGGAAATAATGGACTTAAACGAAAAACTAGATGCAATGGACTTAATAGATATATACAGAGCACTCCACCCAAAAAAAGCAGAGTACACATTCTTCTCAAGTGCACATGGAACATTCTCAAGGATAGACCATATATTAGGAAACAAGGCAAACCTCTATAAATTTAAGAAGATTGAAATCATTACAAGCATCTTTTCTGATCATAATGCTGTGAAACTAGAAATCAACTGCAAGGAAAAAACTAGGAAAGGGACAAAGATGTGGAGACTAAACAACATGCTACTGAACAACCAATGGGTTGTTGATGAAATTAAAGGAGAAATCAAAAGCTATCTGGAGACAAATGAAAAGGAAAATACACCATACCAACTCATATGGGATGCAGCAAAAGCAGTCCTGAGAGGGAAATTCATAGCAATACAAGCTCACCTTAACAAACAAGAAAAATCCCAAATAAATAACCTTAAATTGCACCTAACAGAGTTGGAAAAAGAAGAACAGACAAAGCCCCGAATCAGTAGAAGGAGGGAAATAATAAAAATCAGAGCAGAAATAAATGAAATTGAAACCAAAAAAACAGTAGAAAGGATCAACGAAACAAAGAGCTGGTTCTTTGAGAAGATAAATAAAATTGACAAACCCTTAGCCAGACTCACTAAGAAAAAAAGGGAGAAGACTCAAATAAATAAAATTAGAAATGAAAGAGGAGAAGTTACAACAGACACCACAGAAATACAAGGGATTATTAGGGAATACTATGAAAAACTTTACGCCAACAAATTGGACAACCTAGAGGAAATGGACAAATTCTTGCACGCGTACAACCTCCCAAAACTGAATCAAGAAGAAATAGAGAATCTGAACAGACCAATCACAAGTAAAGAGATTGAAACAGTAATCAAAAACCTCCCAAAAAATAAAAGCCCAGGACCAGATGGCTTCCCTGGAGAATTTTATCAAACGTTCAAAGAAGATTTAGCACCTATCCTTCTCAAACTATTCCAAAAAATAGAGGAAGATGGAATACTTCCCAACACATTCTATGAGGCCGACATCATGCTGATACCAAAGCCAGACAAGGACAATACAAAGAAGGAAAACTACAGGCCAATATCGCTGATGAACATAGACGCAAAAATCCTCAACAAAATATTGGCAAACCGAATACAGCAATACACCAAAAAGATCATACACCACGATCAAGTGGGATTTATACCAGGGACACAGGGATGGTTCAACATCCGCAAATCAATCAACGTGATACACCACATTAACAAAATGAAGAATAAAAACCACATGATCATCTCAATCGATGCAGAGAAGGCATTCGACAAGATCCAGCATCCATTTATGATAAAAACTCTCAACAAAATGGGTATAGAAGGAAAGTACCTCAACATAATAAGGGCCATATATGACAAACCTACAGCAAACATCCTACTCAACGGGGAAAAACTGAAAGCCATTCCTTTGAGGACAGGAACAAGACAAGGGTGCCCACTCTCACCGCTCTTATTCAACATAGTACTGGAAGTTCTGGCCAGAGCAATTAGGCAAGAAAAAGGAATAAAAGGACTCCAAATAGACAATGAAGAAGTGAAACTCTCACTATTTGCAGATGACATGATCCTATACATAGAAAACCCCAAAAATTCCATCGGAAAGCTACTAGAAACAATCAACAACTACAGTAAAGTGGCAGGGTATAAAATCAACTTACAAAAGTCAATTGCATTCCTATACACTAACGATGAAAAAACAGAAAGAGAACTCAAAAAGACAATCCCATTTACAATTGCAAAAAAGAGAATAAAATATCTGGGAATAAATTTAACCAAGGAGGTCAAAGACCTATACAATGAAAACTATAAGACACTATTGAAAGAAATCGAGGAGGACATAAAGAAATGGAAAAATATTCCATGCACATGGATTGGAAGAATAAATATAGTTAAAATGTCCATTCTACCTAAAGCAATCTACAGATTCAATGCAATCCCAATCAGAATCCCAATGTCATTCTTCACGGTAATAGAACAAAAACTACTGAAATTCGTATGGGGCAACAAAAGAGCCCGAATAGCTAAAGCAATTCTGAAAAAAAAGAACAAAGCTGGAGGCATCACAATCCCTGATTTCAAAATATACTATAAAGCTACAGTAATCAAAACAGCATGATACTGGTACAAGAATAGACACACAGATCAATGGAACAGAATTGAAAGCCCAGAAATAAAACCACACACCTATGGACAGCTAATCTTCGACAAAGGAGCAAAGAACATACAATGGAGAGAGGGAAGTCTCTTCAATAAATGGTGCTGGGAAAATTGGACAGCAACATGCAAAAGAATGAAAGTAGACCATCTCCTATCGCCATATACAAAAATCAATTCAAAATGGATCAAAGACCTGAAAGTGAGACCTGAAACTATAAAACTCCTGGAAGAAAATATAGGCAGTACACTAATTGCGATTGGACATAAAGGGATCCTGTCAGATTCCATGTCTACCCAGACAAGGGAAACAAAAGAAAAAATAAACAAGCGGGACCTCATCAGACTAAAGAGCTTCTACAAGGCAAATGAAACCAGGATCAAAATGAATAAACAACCCACCAGCTGGGAGAAAATATTTGCAAATCGTTTGTCTGACAAGGGATTAATCTCAGTAATATACAAAGATCTCATACAACTGAGCAACAAAAAAACAAACAACCCGATCAAAAAATGGGCAGAGGATATGAACAGACATTTTTCCAAGGAAGAGCTACAGATGGCCAATAGACACATGAAAAGATGTTCAACATCACTAATCATCAGGGAAATGCAAATCAAAACTACACTGAGATATCACCTTACACCAGTTAGAATGGCTATAATCACCAACACAAAAAACAACAAATGCTGGAGAGGTTGTGGAGAAACGGGGACCCTCATTCACTGCTGGTGGGAATGCAAACTGGTGCAGCCTCTATGGAAAACAGTATGGAGAGTCCTCAAAAAATTAAAAATAGAAATACCGTATGATCCAGCAATACCACTCTTGGGCATCTACTCAATGGACGTGAAATCAACCATCACAAGAGGTGTATGCACCCCTATGTTCATTGCAGCATTATTCACTATAGCCAAGAAGTGGAAGCAACCCAAGTGTCCCTCAACTGAAGATTGGTTAAAGAAGATGTGGTATATACATACAATGGAATACTACTCAGCCATAAGAAAAGATACAATTGTCCCATTTGCAACAACATGGAGGGACCTAGAGGGTATTATGTTAAGTGGAATAAGCCAGAGAGAGAAGGACAGACACTGCATGAACTCACTCATATATGGAATATAAGTGAACACACGGACAGAGAGAACTGATTGGTGGTTACCAAGGGGAAGGGGGGTGGGGGGGGCACAAGGGGTGAAGGGTTACATCCACAAGGTGACGGACAAACAAAAATGTACAACTAAAACGCCACAGTGTTATAAACTAAGACATCAATAAAAAAAAATAAATAAATAAATAAATAAAATAAAAATAAAAATAAATGGTTTCTTAATGTAATGAAGAACTGGAAAGCAAATGATGGATATCCAAAAAAACAAACAAACCTGAAAAGCAAATGTAATGGTTCATTTTAGGTATCAACTTGGCAAAGTCATGGTACCCAGATATTTCCTGAAACATTATTCTAGAAGTTTCTGTGAAGGTATTTCTTTAGATGAGATTAATATTTAAATCGGTAGATTCTGAGTAAAGCAGATTACCCTCCATAATGTGGGTGGGCCTCATCTGATGATTTGGAGGTCTTCAGAGAAAAAGGTTGACCTCCCCAGAAGAAGAGGCAATTCTACCAGCAGAAAGCCACTGGACCTGAATTGCATCTCTTCTCTGGGTCTCCAGCCTGCTGTCTTACCCTGCAGATTTTGGACTTGACAAGCCTCCACAATCATGTGAGCCGATTCTTTAAAATAAATCTCACTCTCTATATACACATCCTGTTGGTTCTGTTTCTCTGGAGAACCCTCACCAATATACCAACTGATAACAAGAACCCAGAAAAGCAAGTAAAACACTAAATCCAGCTATTACGTTGGGGTACTTGAAGGAGCTATGTTTACGTGGTCCCTTTGGTTTACATGGTTTATGTAGCTCAGGAGAGAGGAGACAAAGTCCAGTGCCTGCCCAAAGTGAGGAGTCTAATAGGAATCTCCTCACATAAATCTGACCCTCCAAAAGCCTATATCCTCAATGTAAATATACGAAATAAACTGACCTCCACACCATAGGAACTGCTGGGGAAACTGCCTCAAACATTGCATGTAGAATTGAGAGGAAAAAATATCTGCCCTGAGAATTTGTAAACAGCTAGCCCTGTGAGAGTTCACAACCTGAATTCATAACACTTGGATGATCTGAATGAAACCCTCAAGCTAAGAATTTAGTATAAAGTGATTCCAAGCTAGTAGGATTCCCAGGGCATCTGGCAAAAATACAAATCATTTTGGAGGAACTCGCTTCAACACAGACTTCAAAGAAATTACATTATTAAAAGTCCAAGAGATGTAGGCACAGAGTAAAAAATAAAATAAGCCACAAAAACTAAAGCAAAACTACCACATAAAACAAGGCACCGTAAGAGAGAATCAGCAAAAACAGGCATTGGAGTCAAACACAAAAAAATGAAGATAGTGGAATTATCACACAGAACATACAATGAATATGTTTAATATTCTTAAAAAATAAAAGTCTGAAAATATGAGTAAAGAGTGAAAGATGGTGAAAAGATCAGATTTAACAATAAACTTCTAGAAATGGAAAATATCTTAATTTAAATTGAAAAATTGAATATTAAAGGAAAGTGAGTAAACTTGGGAAATTGATATGTGTTATGAACTGAAAGTTTGTGTTCCGTCAAAATCCATATGTTGAAACCCTACCCCCCCAGTGTGACAGTATTAGGAGTGGAGGCTTTGGGAGGCGATTAGGATTAGGTGAGATCCTCCCTTTTAAATGTCAGGAGAGAGCTTGCTTCCTCTCTGCTCTCTGCCATGTGACGATAGAGGGGAACAGCCATCTACAGTCCAGAAGAGAGCTCTCATCAGAACCCGACCATGCTGGCCCCCTGATCTCAGAGTTCAGCCTCAAGAACTGTGAGAAATAAATGTCTATGTTTTATATGCCGCCCAGCCTATGGTATTTTGTTATAGCAGCCTGGACAGATTAAAACGATGTGAAAACAATATGATTACTCCTCAGAGTTCCAGAAGCAGTTAAAAAGAGAATGGGGTAGAAGTATTACATATTCCTTTATTTATTTGTGACTTTTGATGCTAACAATGACTCCAAGTCTGATTTCTGGAAGAGATTCTTGATAATTTTGAATTTGCTTTCAGAAAGAAAAATGCTTATTTCTGAACGTCAGTAATAACCGAACACATTTATTTTCATTGATTGAATAGAAGTGGTTATGGCCATGTACAGATTCAGAACTCAAAATTTCAAAGAAATTTTGTTCATATACTAACGTTTTTGTGAGCTTTCACTTATCACATCTTTACTTTTAAAATTTGTTAGTGAAATTTGATTAGTGTATTTTAGGTATGCAGATATAAAATAAATATTTTGAATTTTTAATTTTCCAAATTTATAAAACTCTAGGTTTCCTGTAAGTAATTTATGTTTAAATAGATTTATTTTCTTTCCATCATGATGGGTAACTTTTTTATTAAATTTGTAAAGGCTCAGATTCACAAGATAAACCCACTTGTAAATAACATATATATATCAGACACTCAAATTTTGAGTCCTGTGTCCCGTTAATTCTTTTCTTTTTCAGCCTAAATGTCTTATTTACAAGGAAAAATTATGAAATGAAGCAATGATGACACTAGCATTTTACTGGAAAACATTCCTCTTATACACACAAAAGAATCAGACTTTTACAAGCGTCTTCGTGCCCCAAATCAGTAAAAGACTCTTTTTATGAGGAACTAGTTGCAAGATAGTTCAATTAATAGCTAAAGATCACAAAATGCTTCACACAATTTTAAAGTCACTTCTTTTACCACTTGTATGGAAATTATCAATACTATGTTTTGGACCAAAGAAGCATAGGAAATGGAAAAGGTGCCACTATTGAATTACTGTTAGTAGGTTTGTTGTCAACATAATTTTATAACTTGGGACAACAGTGATCCAAAAAGTTACAAAAGCAAAATGGCTTCATAGTTGGGTGAATCTGCAGACATTACTGAGTGCTCACTTAATAGTACTAATTAGAAGTCCTCAAAAGAAATGTTTTATAGAACGTACCAAAACAAACTGAGTGTGAAATATTGAAAAAGATAAATGAATACTTTGAAACAAGGTATCAAACAAATACTGTGTATATTTCTATTGATGATATAGCTGAAAAAACAGAAAGATACAAGGGTTTGTTTCAAAATACTTTGGGGACCCTGAGAACCAATGTTTTTTTTTCACAGAACGTTTCTACGTGTCAAAATGAGTGTTATCAAAATGGTGAATTTGATAAATTAATATACTCTAGACTGCTTTAGCTCTATGTAAATAATCAAGTAGAAAGGTTTCTGGAGGTCCTTTGAAGAATGCTTGGTGTTGTCTAGCGGATACTTTTGGGTTGTCTGATTCTATGGGGATGTGTACCTTTCACTGTCTTTGACCGATTTTGCAATTCTGTAGAGGTAAAAGTTACCTTGTAGAGGACTGATTAGTGATGAAGATGTTTCTGGTCCAAGGTAATGCAAATGGTTCTGTTCATAGAGATACAAATGAGCTTAGGTTCTTAGAGATTTCATTGATTTCTTTCCACGTGGAAGAGATGATTCCAAACATCACATGTTACTGTCCTTTGGCTCTTGGATCAGCTTGCAGCTATTAGCAAATTCTTGATTACCTATGTTTGAGTCTGTTCTTTGGATGCTCCTTTGGACTTGCTTTAACATCTTACCAAATCCCTCATTAGCTAATAAACTAGATAAAATCTTTGACACATACTCATTTTATAGTTCTATGGGCATCACAATTTGACCTTTTTTTTGAAAAAGATCCTTTAACAATAGGAACATGTTCCAATTTCTCATTAAAATTTTAAAAATTATTTTACCTATATCCTGTTGAATTAATTCAACAAGGAGGCCAATGGCGGTGGTAGTTCTAATACCTTAGCAGCCTATGTGAGCAAACCAAAACCTAAGCCTGTAAATGCCTCAAAGTTAAGAAATCAAAAACTAAGAACAATCAACACAAACAGCCAACTAGACTTTCCCAAATAATGCAACTCCTTAATCTATAGCCAATCAAATAATTTTCTAGGTTTGCTTCTGCCTCTTCTCTGTAAAAGTCTTTCCCCATCTCCTGTGGATGGAGCACTCCCAATCACTTCTGATTTGGTGCTGCCTGATTAGAATTAATTTTTCCTCAAACCCTCAAAAATTTTTTTAATATGCCGAAGTTTACCTTTTAGTAGTTCAATATTTAACAGCTTCCATAATATTCGTATTTTATCTTTATCATGGTTATAAGATAAAATGAAAATATAATGGAGTTTGTTTCACTAAGCCCCATAGTCAAAAGGTAGCCATATAATTTTTTGTTCAAATTAGAGTATTTTGAAAAATGCACTCAGTAATTATACTGGCACAATAGGTTGAGCTAGGAGAGTCCTGGATAAACCAGTGTTGTCCCGGACATATCAGGATGTATGGTCATCCTACATATAAGGGATGCTAAATCCCTTTTAGGTTGTACCAGCATGCCATATAAATGTTATTTTTGATGTGTGCCATGACATGAAAAATGTTGGGAAGTACTGCTGTATAACCCTACAGTATATAAACATACTATAATTTATTTATTTTTCTGTTGGTGGGTATTTAACTTGTTCTCAAATTTTTGCATTACAAATAATCCTGCTAGGAGAATTTTCATACATGCCTCCTTCCATGGATATGGGAGGGCTTCCCTAGGGTATACACTTAAGAGTGTCATTACTTGATGAAAAGTATGATCATGTTCAACTTTCCAAAAAGTCTCCAATTTGTTTTCCAACGTGGTTGCATTCATTTATACCCACACTTCAGTGTTAGAAATGTTTCTTTTCTTCACATCTGTGCCAACACCTAATATTAGATGTATTAATCTTTGTTACTTTGATGAGTGTGAAATTATATCTCATGGTGTTCTTATGCCTTCTCCTAACCATAGTGAATTTAAACATTTTTCAGCTATATGTTGCTCATTCCCATTGCTTATGTGAAATATCTATTTATTTGTTTGGATTATTTTCTTTTGACTTATTTTGTTTATCTGTTTCTTACTGCTTTGTAGAATTTGTTCAAATATTCTAAGTAGTAAAACTTTTTCAGCCACATTTGCTGCAAATATCTTATCCCAGCTTATAGCTTATCATTTCCCTTTATTTATGGATCTTTGGCTATAAAGTTTTTAGGTTTGATGTCAAATTTATCAATTTCTTTTTTTACAGTTTATGCTTTTTGTATCTCATTATGAAAAGCTCTTACACCCTGGAGTTATAAAGATATTGTCCTGTATTTTCTTTGAAAACTTTCAGGATTTTCTTTTCACATTCACGTCTTTAAGCAACCTGGAAATGATTTTGGTTCAGGAGTAAGATGTGATACTAATTTTATTTAGCTTTTTTTCTCACATTAATAGCCAATTATCCCAGTTCCACTTATTTTGTTGCTCATCCTTTCCCCACTGATCTTGAAGGTCAACTCCACCGCAAATAAGTTTCTAGGTATATGTATTTTATCTGTGTTCTCTGTTCCATTAGTGTATTTGTCTCTCCTTATGGCAATTACACATGTTTTTACTGTAGTTTTATAATGTATTTTGATATTTGGTAGGACAAGCCCCTCTACCTGGGTCTTCTTCAACGTTTTTAAAGTATTCTCAAACCTTTGATTATCCGTATAAGGATAACTTTTTAGGATAACTTTGTCAAATTCCTTGCAAAATAGTTCTGAGATTTTGCATGACATTCTATCAAATGTATAGCTAAATATGGGATAAATTGATATATTTAGGATATTAACACTCACCATTAATGAACATGGCATACTGCTCCATTTATTTTGGCATTTTTTAATTATCTTTCAATAAAAATTTTACCCTTTCCTCCAAAAAGCTTATGTGTACATTTTTTTAGGATTAATTCCCAGTTACTTTATATTTTTGATGCCATTGTACATGCTATCACTTTTTCAAATTACATTTTCTAATTCCCATTGCTGTTGTTAGAAGCACAATTGACCTTTGTATGTTGATCATATGCCTAGCAATCTTGCAGAACTCTTATTAATTAAATCCAAAGGCTAGAAAGATAGACACTATATTTTCTCCCTTACAGCTAGGATCCTGGATGTGATGTGCACACATTAGACTTAAAATGTGGAATCAGCATACCAGGAGGAGAAGGCCACATGTCTAGTGTTATTGCCATCTCTGCAGGTAAACAGTTATGAAGTCATTAGGGTTTTCTGCAGCAGCTATTACAGAGGTTTCAGAGTCTGAACCCTCTGTATCAAAAGGCATTTGGGGGCTGGCATGGTGGCATAGTGGTTACGTTCACTCACTCTGCTTCAACAGCCTATACACTGCTCATCAAGCCATGCTGTGGCGGTGTCCCACATACAAAATAGAGGAAGACTGGCACAGATGTTAGCTCAAGGACAATATTCCTCAAGCAAAAAAAGAGGAAAATTGGCAACAGTTGTTAACTCAAGGCCAATCTTCCTCACCAAAAAAAAAAAAAAAAGGCATTTTGCTGGTGCAGATCATGGTAGAAGTGGTATGATTCTGGAATTGGCAAAAGTTGGTGTAGCTTTTTGATTCAGCAAGTGGCTCCCTGATTGCTCAAAAATATTACTTATCAAACTTGTCTCGAGGAAAAAACAGTAAAGTTTAACAGTTCTATAGCATTAAATAAAATCAATGGGGCCAGCCGTGGTGGCCTAGTGGTTAAGTTCAGCTCACTTCACTTCAGTGGCCCAGGTTTGGTTCCCGGGCGTGGACCTACACCACTTGTCTGTTAGTGGCCATGCTGTGGTGGTGGCTCACATAAGAAAAAAAAAAGAAAATGGAAGATTGGCAGCAGATGTTAACTGAGGGCTAATCTTCCTCGGCAAAAAAAAAAAAAAAGAATCAATGGATTGAAATGCAACTCCCAAAAAAGAAACCAAGAACCCAACAGTTTTAAATGCTAATCTATCAAGTATACAAGAAAAAAAATAATAAATCCAATCATGTATAAATGCTTCCAGTCAAAAAGAAAAGTATTCTTTCCAACTCAGTTTGTGATACCAGTACAAGGTTAATATTGAAACCATCAAGGACAGTGTGAAAAAGGAAAAGTCATTTTTAGTTTTTCCTGTCACCTTTGCCATATAGACAAGCATGTGAGTCGTGGAGGAGATTGGACTAATCTTGAACAAGTTCAGACAGCCAAGATTCCTTTACCAGTTGGTAGATTTTTCTGTCTCACCAGTTCACGGAAAGGGTGGCCTTTCAAGAATTTCAACTTAATGTGAAACTCTCAATTCCATCTCCCATCTTGCATAGGCCCAAGCATTGCTTTCCATGCTTTCTTCTGCTGTTGAAATCAAAAAATAGTAATAACAATTTTTTAAAAAATTGGCAAGACCTTCGGGATAGCTGTGATTTTCAAACTCACTTAACAGCTTGTGTTCAGGGCCCTTGAGGATTTAACTTAAAAAAAAAGAAAGCTGATTCCTAACCTCCACCCAAAACCAATTAAATATCTTGGAGTGGGCCCAAGCACCCATACATTTTAAAATCTCACCAGGGTATTTTAATGTGCTGCCAGGGCTGAGGGTAGACTGTAGACTTAGAGATAGCAAACACAAGGAGAAACATTTCTTTTCTCGACATTATGCTGTCAAAAACAGAAACCAAAAAAGCTGGTTAGCAATGTGGAGGAATCAGGAAGCATGGACCAGTTGACCACATCACCCTAGGGTTTATAATAGTCAAGATGGAGAAAACTAGGGCCTCGTTCCAAATCAACCAAATTGGAATATTGAAGGGTGGGGAGGTATCTATCAACATCTACTCAGGTGACTCTAACGTGCAACCAGGACTCTAATGTGCAATACAGATCTAACAAACAGGAATATTGGTGTCTGGGATTCTGAAAGTGTATTTCCACCAATGGGATTATCATCTTGGGTCTAGGGTCTCTACAGAGTGGGGCTTTCTCTTGAGGGGAAGAAATGTACCTACATTCAATCAACATTGGAATAGGTTAATCCTGGGACAAGAAATGAGGATTTCAAGAGGCAAACTTTGGCCCAAAGCAAGATTTTCCTCTTCTTACTGAGGTCCAGGATAGTTAGCCTAAGCTCCAAGGCCCGGAGATGCCTGAGCATCCCTGGCATGGATAGAAACTAGGAGAACAAAAGAAACCCTGCAGTTAGATTTGAGTTGTGGGCTCTGAAAGTATTCATCCAGGGTAGCATGAAAAGTATTCACACCCTATACTTTCCATCTCTTATCCAAAGAAGGTTTTAATAAGGACTATTTACCTGCTTTTCCATACGAAACCATCATGGATAATCCCAGCATGCCTTAGACCACTGTTTACTTCCTTACTCCAAGGCTGGAGAGTCACCAATGTATAAATAAGAGTAAGTGGCAAGGAATGAACACAGCCCCCTTCTTGGCAGTGAGACTGATATCCAAATTAATCTGCATGGGTTTACAGAGCCTTCAAAACACTCCTTTCTGACCTTAACTTGTCCACGTTCCCTTCTCCAAACTTGTTTTCCCTTTTCAGATTTTTTTAATTCTTTTTTTCATCTTTGAATGGGCCAAAGGAATAACTGGATTAGTGGTGAGTTCACCAGGAAAAAGTTTGCTGATGGCATGACTGAGTGTAAGAGTTCATTCAAAGGCAATCTGAAGTTTACTTTGGCTTTTGTGCCTATTCAAAAATAAATAAATTTGATTCAATAAATTCGGAAATACGAATTTTCCACAGCACTCTGACGGAGCTAGGTCGGGCTGGGTCAGGTCTATTTGTAGGTCAATAATTGGGGCTAATTCTGGCTTGGCTCAGCATAACCACAGCCCTAGAGTGTACAGAAATGCTCTGCATTTCTATTTAGGGGTCAGAGTTAAAAGAAAACATGTGCCCAGCTTGAACTCTGCATTTCAGAATCATAACGTCACAACGACCAGGCTAAAACTGTTAAATCTCTGTGGAAAAAGAGAAGGCAGGGGAGAGGAAGAGAGAGATTGAGTTTGGAAGGCAGTTAAAGGGAGGTTGGGATCTAAGATGAGCTTTGCATTAAAAAGGAGTTGAGTTGGTTCAGATCAATACTGACAATTTGATATTTTTGCATTTTTATTTTTAATAGAATTAATCATTTTAGGCATGCCACCAGAGTAAGCTCAGTTAGTTTAGTGGTTTTGTTTATTCATTTGTTCTTTCACTCTATATTTATGGAGTGCCTGCTATGTAGCAGATATTTTGATAGTTATTCCAATGGTTAATAACCCTGTCTTGCACGTTACTGGCCAACCAGTTACTACGGAAGCATACCGTGCTCATGACAGTCTTCATAAAACCGGTCTCCTTCCTCTCACTTTTTGCCTACCTTTGAATCTAAACTTGAGAGAGTTCTCAAATATCAGCCCTGATCTAGATGCTGACTACAGCTGTGGCCTGATGCTTTACTTTCTGGCCTTCTCGCTCTCTCCAAGTAATTAAGTTCCCTAATGATAACGAAGCATCATTACAATAATATTGATACCTGCTGTAATCACTGGCATTCCAGCTTTTCAATTTCCAGCACTTGCCTTGGATCAAGTAGCTCTGTGCTAATGCAACCGAAGGTCACCCGATGAAGGGGCTGATAGCAAAGAGGACAGTTCTACTTAGCATGCATGGAGGATTATGCTTTTCTGGCATTGGAGAGCTAATCTTTCAAGTTGTCCTTTTTTGACTTTCTCAGTTTAATCAGTTTAATCTCATCTTCCCTCTTTTCTGATTACAAGGATTTTCTGTAGAAACCTTGCTTTCACAATCAAGACTGTGTGGCAATTTATTCTCATATTGATTTCAACATTTCTGTTCCTCTACCAATGAGCCAATAATGGGGGAGGGAGGAAGGGTGAGAGGAGGTTGGAGAAAGAAGAGCCAGAAGAAGGAGGATGAGAGGGGAACAGAAAGTAAAGCTCTTCAACACTTTCATTAGAAGAAAAGCCACATCCTCCAGTTATCTGGGAAACCTAAATGCATCTTAAATGCACTGAAAATGGAAATGACAGCCAAATTGGAAAGTCTCTATAATGACTAAAGTTAGTTAAAGACAGCTATAACAACAAGGGCTTACTTCCCACTTACACACTAAGGAGATAAAGAGACAGACAGAAAGACACACCAGATAGACAGACACACACACACACTCCTTCTGAAATCAGAGACACCGTGTGTATCTAAGAGGATAAATCACACAGCAACAATCTTCCTTGTGGATTTAGTGGATTCTGCGTCTATCCCTCCTCCCAGCCCACCCAGGAGTGGGCGGTGTCTTCCTGGATCCTGAACAAAGAGCAGACACAGAGCCATTTGCCAAGAGAGTGGAAAAGGCAAAAAAGTGGGGTTGGGAGGAAGGTAGTGAGTCCACTTTTGAATATATTTATGACCTGTGACTAGACAGCCTTATGGAGATGCCCATTTGGGAGGTGTGTGTGGTTGTGGATTGCAGTAGAGTAGTCTGAGGGGCGAGATGGAAAACTCTGAAATAGAAGAGAGTTTGGTGAGTGGATGTGTTTAAAAAGGAGTCGTCCTCTTTAGGTCAAATTTAAACATGACATAGCAAACTGATATAATTAGCTGTGCAATTTTTAAAGATTTTGGAAACTGTGGGAAATTGATGAATTTCAGGCTTTGGTCAGCCGTTTATTTAAGCACATCATGCCCCCGGGAAAATGTCACATAACAAAAATACAGTATTTTTTTCTCTTAATAAAAAAGAGCTAAATATCTTTTTAGGCATCAAATGTCTTTGTGGTCAGATAAAATGGCACAAAAAAGAAAGAAAACAGAAAGAAAGAAGAGAAATTTCCACAGGAACTCACACGTGCTGGAGAAGTAAAATGAATTGCTCCTTTTTAAATTCTCAACCTCTTTCCATTTGTTCTGATACAAACTACAACAATCATTAGATGTGTAGTGAGTGCCGAAAATGGTTTTATTTTGCAACAACTACACTTGGTTCTAAAAATCATAAGCCTGTACGTTTAACATGGACCAGATCAGTTCCCTAAATATTTGTCTCCTTAAATGGGCAGTGGTGGGTGGGGTGGGGGTGGGGGATACACAGCCATGTATTTTGCACAGTAAATATGCTGTATTTCCACTGTTCCTAGTGAATCTTTGTATTTTCTCTTCAGGGTTCCTGGAGATAATGATATACTATGGCCAGCTGAAAAGAACATCTGTTTTAAGAACTGTGAACTTACAGGAGCCATTTATCTGTCTGATGTGTTCCCATTATTGTCCTCCCCATTTCCACCTTTCTATTTCTCCATTGATCAAATCTATGTAAAATAAAGGGATTGAGGAAAACACTCAACAGCCATAATTTCTTCTCCCTTCAAAAGGTTACCCGCCACCTTTCCTGTTAAATAATTCTGCTTGATATAAAACACCCAACTTTTTTGGGTAAGCATGTGTTTCCCTTTCCCTTTAAATGGACGTCTTTGGTTCACTAGGGTTTACTGCTTAATGACAATGTGGTGGAGTTAGCCCAGGAGAACAATGCATCCATTAATCTGCCTCATGCTTAATTGGTAACTACTGTATGGGCTGGCATTTCAAACACAGATTGCAAATGTACTTGAATTAGTTACTGTTTAATTGATACAGTTGGCACTCAGCCTAGAACATGCAGCTACTGTACAAAGAGAGAGGCTTGAAAGGAGACAGAAAAAATACAAGGTGTGATTGTGATTCATCCTTTATATGTTTATATCAATTATTCGTGGAATATAATTACATAGTTTTTCATATTGCTTTAACAAGCAATAGACCAAAACAGGCTGCTAAAAAAATACCTGTAATGCTTGCTGACATGAAGAATAGCAGCAGTAATTCCCAGATCCCTCTCTTTCTTGATTCTCCCCTTACCTTTATAAGAATAGTTATATATGTACAACTGAGGTTGGGAAATGCTATATTTATAATGGGATATAATGCCTAAGAGGATCATTTTGACAATGTCTCCAGAATAGCAGGATGCCAAGGAAATAGAATACTATCATGACGAAATTTTTTTCAACTTTATTACCATTCACACCAGTGTTACCATGAACATATTTTCAACAGAAAAAAATTAATTTCTTGAGATTAATCCCCAAATCATTCCATTTAGGCACATCATTCAGGAACCATTAGGTTCTACAACTTGCCTTTGAATAGAGAATATTTTAATTCCAGAAATGTTGCAATGGTACTGACGGCTATCATTTACTGAGCATCTTCTACATACCCAGAGTTAGCACTAAGTGATTGAATATACAATTTCTCATGTAACCCTCCAAATAATCATGCTTTATTTCATTGATTAAATCTACGTAGAATACTTGGACTGAGAAGAGCATTCAACTGAACTTTTTTACTCTTTTAAAAAGTTAACCCACTTTTAAGCTTAAATGATTTTGCTTGATATAGAAGATCCAACTGCTATCTTGATTTTACAGGTATATGTTAACCATAAGAGTAAATGACTTTTTCATGCCCAGAATTCACATAAAACAACCAAAATTCTTTTTGCCAACCTGCAGTGAAAATCTTCTCCTTGGTTCTGTAGGGGAGGAAGACAATTCCTCTACCTTCTAGGTCCTTCTGGTTGGTCCAAGAATTAAATTGACAGGAGACAGAATAACAGGAGAAAATCAAAGTTTAATAACATTTATACATGGGAGAAACCCAGGAAAACTGAATAACTTGCCAGAATGGCCAAAGCCACCACCTTAAATACCATCTTCAGCTAAAAAAAAGGTGTTGAGGGTAGTGGTTTGGGTCTTCAAAGGGGAGAAAAGCAATTTATATGGAGATGGAAATGCAAATGGGCCAACTATAGACAACTTGGCCTAAGTGACACATTTTACACTAGACTACAGTTGTCTTATGGTATTAGCTTCTTCCTGGAACAGGCCTTCTATCTTAAATTCTTTTAGGCAGTTAGGAAGGAGAGTCAAAATTTCCTTCAGAGTCTTTTGTCCTTAAAAATAATCAAGGCAAAGAGACACATTTGGGCTGGCCAGTTCTGATCTCCCACAGTTCAGGAAGCAGTTACTGAGTAGTTACTGCATATTCAGTCTGGTCTTTACATTGTGTGAGATATTGCGTAAAACTAATCCCAATAATATCAGAGTTTTTAATGGCCAAAATCAAAGGGACAGTTTCTATTTCATTTTAAATATATATATATTATTTGTCATTTACCTTTGTTTTGTATTACATGACTTTTCTTTGGTTGAATCTTTGCAATATTTGGCAATGTTGTTCTTGGTTTCCATGACATAAAGCCCTTCTGGTTTTCCCCTGACTACTTCTTCTCATTTGCTTTTGGAGGCACCTCTTTCTCCTCCATCACTTAAATCTGAGAGGTTAATATCTCAGATCTCTTTCACTCTGTACACTTTCTCTGTGCAATTTGATTTTATGCTACTGACTCTACCTGTAAACCACAGGGAGCTAAACTATATATATCACAGTCACAGAGAATTTTCTTTCCTGCAAAATAATATATATATAACTTTTTAAAAATCACTGAGAGCAATCTTATATAGAAATTCCCAATTCTCATTTTACCCCTCAGATTACTCAACTGCAATTGAGAACCACATACAGAAAGCTAACTGGACTTCTCTAGCAGGTTGTCTAATAACAGCTCATAAATATGGTCAACAACAGACTCACTGCCTTTCTTGCAAACCCACTTTTCTGCCATTTCTCCTCTCTTGTCAAGGAGGGTCTCTGTCACCCAAGCATAAGAGTCACCCTTGACTTTTCCCCATCCTTCATTCCTTCCCCTCTCCATCAACCTGATTTGATCACAAGTCCTGCAGATTTTAGTGCCCATTTACTTATTCTTCAAAAATATTTATTTTCGCCTGTCCTCAGTGCCACCGTATTGTTCAGATCCTTCCAACTTCTCATCAGAACTGTTGCAATCACCTGCTGACCGGTTTCCCTGCCTCTTCTCTCACCACTTCTCCAATCCACTCTCTAGAGATGATTCCAAAGCAAGAAAATGTACCCTTTCTTGTTGAAGATCCTCAAGAGCTCCCAAAGGCTCAAGAGAAAGGCCCTTGGGTTCTAATCCCTGCCTATTTCTCCTGCTTTCTTTTCCCCATTCTCTCAAATGTCCCCAGCTTTCTCCATCTGCTTAATTTCCTTTGTTTTCTTCAAGGCTTCATTCAATTGTCATTACTCTGTGAAGCCATCTCTAGCCTTTCTTGGCTAAGCGAGGTGTCCATCTTCTCTCTTCCCTGAGTTCCCCATGCATGTGTCTATTACAGACTCGAGCATATTGCACTACAGCTGCAAGCTACTCCTCTGGCTTTCATATTTTATATATGAATTTTATATACTATATATATACATATATATGTATATATATTATATACATTTTATATATTTAAAAACAGTTCTATTTCTTGATATTTTAGATGTAAAACATAATATTGGACATGGTTTTATGTACTGAGTGTGTACATAATACTTATTCTCTAGTTTCTTTTCTTTGCCACTAACTAGCTGAGTGACATTGGGCAAACCATTTAGTCTCCCTAAGCTTTGTCATCTATAAAATTTTCTCTAAGATGTTTATAACACTAATTTTCATACTTATGTGGTTCTCTACACATAATGTTGTGTAAGTAGTCATTTAATAAAAGTTTTAGTGGTTTACTATTGTTGAATAAAAATAATTCTGAAGCTTCTGATTCCAAGTATTCTCAGACAATGATATTTGTCCCTATACTCAACGAAGAAGAATAAGGAGGAGGATGAGAAGGAGGAGAGAGGAGAAGGAGAAGGAAGAGGAGAAGGAGGAGAAGACTGACGATGAAGAATTGTGTCCAAGAGAAAAGAAAATAAAGAGAAGAGTCAAAACTTGAAGTAAACGAAAATATTGCCTCTACCATAATGGCGATACATAATTGTAATAGGTCATTTTCAGTTTTGAGTCTACGCTCCCTGGCATCCAAAATGAAAAGAACAACAGTCTCGGATACAAAAATGATCATAGGAGAAGCAAGTCTTTTCCAGAACAAATTTCTAAAGTGACTTTTTCCACATTGAGCTCCACGTACCAGTCACCAAGTAATGTACCAGACAATGCCTCAACAAAATTCCTAAATAAAATATAAGAATGGACTGATCTTACAACACCCTTCAGAAAGGCCAGCCATCATTTTACAAGTATGTGAAGACAATTCCATAAGTGGCCAAGATACGTTCCAATTGTGTAGCCTTCTGCTGATCAAGTTTGATTAAAAATAAAATCTAGTCTCTAATCTTCTCTTATCTGACCAAAAAATAAAAATAAAAATAAGGCTAATTGTTAAGCCAGTGATTTGCATTTGCATTTTCAAAATTATTTACATCAACAGCTTTGTAGACTTTCTCTTAATTTTTTTGCCCAAATAATTGTGGCCTTGGGATTTGAATTGGAGTTTATACTGTTTTGTTAGGTTAGTCAAGGATATTTGAATAAGAATATCTCAATGAATAGCAACATAGCACATCCTTTAGATAATCCTCCCAAAACATCACATTTACCCAGATTCTAACCGGGTCACAGTGCTATATTTGGAATAAAATTCTGCTCCAGGAAGTGGTAGTTGCTCCCTCCTTCAGGTTTTATTAGCATTTTCTGTCAGTGGTATTTATCTGGCTTCTCCATTAACAAACTGTGTGACCTTGAGCAATTACCTTGACTTCCATCCTTTAGTTTCCTCATCTGTAAAATGGGGATGATAACACTGAGTGCATTGGGTTGTTACAAGGATAAAATGTAACAAAACGTGTAAAATGCTTATAATGGACCCAGGAAATAGAAAGTGCATTATAGAGCCCGTCCGGATGGCCTGTTGGTTCAAGTTCAACACTTTCACCACTTCGGTCGCCTGGGTTCATTTCCTGGTCTCGGAACCACACCACCCATCCGTCAGTTGCCACGCTGTGGTGGCGGCTCACATAGAAGAACTAGAATGACTCACAACTAGAATATACAACCATGTGCAGGGGCTTTGGGGAGGGGAAAAATAAAAGAGGAAGATTGGCAACAGATGTTAGCTCAGGGCGAATATTTTCCTGCTAAAAAAAGAAATGCATTATATTGCCTCATAATTTAAGCTATATGTGCTTTATCTATGTGCTTTATTGATTAGGATCAGCACCAAAAAAAAAGAGTTCTCTTTCTGAGAGCATTATGGATCACCTTTTTGCAGATTAAGTCATTTCTAAATTGTGATCTTGGTTACTTTGGTGATGTCATTCTTCATTTATTCAGAGACATAGAAACTGTTTTTAAAATTCATATACATCTAGCTTTATTCATGGCCAATCTTTATGATTTTTAAGCAAACTTGCTCTCTTGCAAGACATAATCATCTACTGGAATAGCGAAAGAAGACTCTGCATGTGAACCTGGAAACATGGATTTAGTCTAACTTAGCGATACCCATGTTTCAGCCTTCTCATTTGTCATGTGAGAGCACTGGGATAGCTGTTAAGTGTTCATTCTAGTTTCAAAATTCTGATTCTAAAAATTCCAGTTAAAGGTCCTTTTAGATCAAGGAAAACAAATGAATAAAAACCTGTATGTAAAATACTACTTCTCTCTGATGTATAGTTCTTATTTCCCTAAATTTCTTAACTCTAAGGAGAATTGATGTTTTCCCAGCTAACTTTCAACTTCCTTTGATGTTTCTGAAAATTTCAGGCTAATCAGTCCCCAGATGGCTCTATTTCAAGTGTTACCCTTTTGCAGCAAAGAGCATCTCTCTGAGATTTAGACTAATTTTAATTTAGACTAATTTTGCTGTGAGTATTCTTACCTCATTTAAGACGAGAACAAAGCTTCCTCCTTATTGGCCTATACTCCTTATGCCATCTTTGTCTCTCCTTAAAATGGCGGGCATTGACCCCCGAGAAGAAATTCATTGAGTATCTCTGATCCTTTCTCCATACACTTACTCACACGTCGCCAAGGATAGGTCAGGATCAAGAGATCTCACACCCAAGGAGAAAGAGTTGTGATCTGAATGGTTCAAACCCTAGGACTTTGTATTGGCACAACTTTCAAAGGGATAAAGGTGGTGGTACCTGAGTGTGGATTTTTCCTCTCTGATCTCTGTTTCTCCCTTGTAAGATAGACCAGTAAGGAGGGCCAGAGCCATTTCCCCTTGGAGAAATTCCAACTGTGTCTCTTTAGCTTTCTCTGTCTCCTACTTTGAATTCTCTCCTGCCTCAAGGGCAGCCCTAGATCATGAGTGCAAGGGCCCCGTTTGATAAAGCTTGGAGCAGGAGACCTCACATTGGGACAGACATCTTCCTCCTTCCCTCCATTTCTCTCTCTCTCTCTCTTCATTTATATTTCCCTCCAGCTTGGGAGGTCTACTTTAGTTCTGCCACCTGAATGGTAACATTAGAGACTCAGGATTGGGTTTGGAGAATAGCCATGTGGCTCAGAGAGGAAGAATGCTCCAAGAACAACTGACTTGCTGGAGATCTGTGTTAGGGATGGAGGCCAGAGCCCAGGAAATAAAGATGTGAGACAATGAGCAGCTTTGCTGGTCTTTCTGTAGTGACTGTATTTCCCTTAGAAGCTCACCCCAAGAGTAGCTATGGCAGGGCAGGACTCAGTTATTTCTGAGTTCCTTTGCCAAATAACGCCACATGAAATCCCTTGAATTGCAATTCAATTAACATAGCTACCATTTGGTATAGCTGATTTTAACTCATTCCATTATTTTCAACAGGAATTAGACAGGCTGTAGCTAGTTCCTTTCCGTACTATTCCCTTTTTTATGGTCAGTGTGAATGGAAGGGTTCCTCTTTTAAAATCTCTGCTTCTTTCCCATTCATTAAGCAGATGTAGCAGAATCAATTAGGAAATAATGGATGTATTTTTTTAAAGCTGTGTGTCTCAGTAACAAAACCTTGCTGATTTAGGACTTTATGCTGATGTTTTTCAATCTTGTTCTTTTAAAACTTTTGAATATTTTTTCCTAATTATTTCCAATGAAATCATTTTCTAAACTTTTCTCATACTTATTAACCTCCATATAATATTCTCTTTTCACTAACTAAATAAAAGTCTGGGGTGTAGAGACCAAAGCCTGTAATTATTATCTTTATCCCCTATTTTACAAAGCATATAATAGGTATGCAATAAATACTGATTAGAAAAATATAGCAAAAATCACAGAAGAAATACAAATAGCCAATAAGTGTAAAAAAAGAATTCATTCATCCTAGTAAATATAGAAATGCACATTGGAACTATAAAGTTAGTGATGATATTAATATATTAGTTTAGTATTTGATGTTTTAAAAGAGTTATAGACTGTTGCTGAAACATAAAAATCTTTCTAGGAAGCAATCTGGCAATATGTATTAAAAATCTTTAAAATTTATATTGTCAAAGAATAATGACATGGAATAATTCTTGGAATACAATGCCAGGTTTATCATCATTCAACAAATATTTATTAAAGGCCCACAATGTGCACAGCAATGCTCTAAGTGAGCAAAGCAAAGCCTTTGTCTTCAAGGAACTTATGTGGAAAATAAAGTCAGTTAGTGATATGTGCTGTGAACAGTATGACCATATGCCTCTTTGCCTGGGACCCTTCCAGTTTAAGGCTCTTGTCCCAACATTGTAATTTGTCACATAGTCTACAGTAGAGTGATGGGGAGGGTGTTATTTTAGGCAGGGTGGTCAAGTGAGCTCTCTTGGGGAAGGTGACTTTGGGGCACAGGATTGAATGTAAGAAGCAGTGAGCCCCATGGCTCCCTGGGGGAAATTATTCAGGCAGAGAAGAGAGTGTATTTGAAGAGCTGCAAGGGGGCAGTGTGGGTGGAGTGGAATGAGCAAGGGGGAGAGTGGAAGGACGTGGGTTTGGGTGAGATTGAGTCATATGAAAACCTTATGTAAATATTCATCCCAGTTTTCTGGAAATGTTGAAACAAGTTTAATGTGGGCTCAACCTTTTATTTCTGGTGAAGTTGTTAATAATAAGCCCTGGTCAGCAAAATTTGTTCCAATAACTTAAATAGAGAATGCCATGGTCAGAGTACCTTCTGCTCAAAATGAGATGTTGTGTCCTTCTCTCCAAAGAGTAAAGTGAGATCTTGACAACTGTAGAAGGGTCAGGCCATGAGCCACAAGGTAGCAAGTCAATGTCCAACGTCAAGGTCTTCCTCTTTGGCATGACCTCATTTACTTTTGTTCTGGTTACTATGTTCGAAAACATTTTAAAGTCAACGTAAGCTTCCAATATAGAGATTAATTGGCCAAAATTGTTATTTACAGTCAGAGAATGGTAAATTTTCAAGGGAATTTAACTTTTATATTTTTAAACTAAACCCAGAGAAACATACGAGCTGTGCGGGAGGTGAAAACTGGGCCATCACTTTTGCTCTCTTCTCCATGACCAGTGGACCAGATTCTTTACTGGGAGGAAATTTGCCAAGAATTACGGTCCATCTGTACAGAATTTTGAAAAGTTAACATCAGTGGTTTACACCTTCTATTAATTATTGCTTTAGATTTAACCCATCTCAAACACTAATGGAGCACCAATGAAGTGCAAGGCAGTCTGTCTCATAGGGCAATTATTTTTAACTATCTCTGCTCATGTCTCCCCAAAGAATTTTGAAAACCTAGGTACACCCTCACAAATTTTTTAGGTTAATATCTAAATTTTTAATCACAAATCCAAATTGTTGGATTTAATTTCTGGTAACTGTAACTATTGACATTTTAAAATAAAATCACTCTTTGAAACGTACCAAGTTGAATATAAATACCAGAGCAATTTACTATCCACCATCATCAATTAAAAATATTAACAAGCTCCTCAAGAATCAGCAATTTTATGTTATTTCTTTTTCTTCTTGAACTGCTATTTCCATTATACTTAATCATTCATCTCTGCCTCTAAAATAGGTATGCAAATTAAAATTCATTTCTTTATTTATTATTTCCCCTGGCCAGCAGGATCTATGTATTAAAATATTCTTCTGCATTGACTTATCATTAATGTTATCATATTATAAATCTTGATAAGTAATTATTTAAAATAAAGATACATTTTATAATGTTTTCATTAGTGCTAGAATTAGATGCTGTTAGCATTAAATCCATTTTCAATTTTATTTTTTGTAGATGTAAGTGCTGGAAACATTTGTTGATGTAAATAAGCAGATGAGAATGGACATTGTATTATAGCACTGTCACTCAATTTCATGAACTCCCTTTAAGTTACATGCCAAATAGCACAAAGTGACCTATGATCAAATATTTTCATGATGAGCCGATCACTTGTTTAGGATCTCCTTCAATTCTGTGGAAAGCAAAATATTAGAAAACATATGACTTGCCAAATGATTGTTTTACCTTTACCCAGATACTAAAAACATTCATTTTCAGTTTCCAGGAAGGAAACTTAAAGGCTTTCCCAAGATTTAACAAATGAAAATTAATTGTATCTGTCACACTTTCACTTGGAAGTATGTTGTACTAAATATACTAATATTTTTACCCAATATGTTAGGAAAGATTTTTTTAAAAACAAAGTAGTGTTTCATCTCAAAAGTCCTTTGCTAACACCATAAAATATTTTTACCTCATCACATGCTTTAAATATATTTTTGCCAACATTCAGAGATTCAGGTTTAGCTCATTGAATTTGTGACAATGTCCACCATACAAAATAAATGGCAAACAGGTCCTCTTTGTCAAAGCTACTAGTCAAGCCCCTTCTGAAAATGGATGATTTCACTCTTCACTTCAAAGGAATGTGTTAATATGCATTCCATGACAACCGTCTTCCTGTTGTATTCTAATTATAAAATAGAGAGAAAGATAAAATGATAGATAAGTAGAGCACACAGCCTGGCCATGGATTTGTCACTTGGATGAAATAAGAAGCCACTGCTCTCACGGGACTCTGTACATGAGATGGACAGAAAAAGTGATGTAATTGCATGAAAATTCCCAAACCATCTTTTTCTTTGGTACCCAGGAGACTTTTACATGTTAAGGCAATGAACTATAGTAAGAGTCAGGAAGGCTTATTTAGTCACTGGCTTCTGTAGTAAAGTGGGAGAAGGTGATTAGTAAAGGAGAGATGGAACAGGAGCACCAGTAGGGCATCTCAGTCCCAAGCCTGCATTCTCAGTTTGCAGAATGAACACACATGGAAGTCGAGGATCTGGACGTGGATTCCTTGTAAGGTTTTCATCCTCAGGAAAACAGTGTCCCTGTGTGAATAATGATGTGGAAGATTGAAAGAAAAATAAGATCCCCTGTCCTCAAGGAATTTATAACCTAGAGAGGGAGGCATGCATTTGTCAATTCATTCAGTGGGTCCCCCTTTGGGATCTTATATATTCAAGAGACTACAGAAGGTACTGTCACATGAGAAGAATATCAAAACGATGTAGGTATGAACTCTGCACTCAATGATCATGCAGTCTGGTCATGTGAGGAAGAGAGACAGAGACGCTGTGAGAGAGACAGAGATGGAGGAATGGGTGAATTCAGAGATGGGGAAGATATTTTCCAGCTAGGCCTCCACAAAGGAGGTTATGTAGGATTTGGCCATGAGAAGATGGAGCAAGAACATTCTATAAGACGGATATAATACTAAGAAATTCAGGGGGCTGATAAAACACAAAAAAATGTATAGTAGATGTCCAGTGGACAGACTTAAGGGAAATAACGCTGGAAAAGGAATTAAGACTAGGACATTGAAGGATCTGATATTTATTCTAAAGACCTTGATATTTTAAAAATTGTAAAGTTATTGCAGAAGCAGTGCATATCCATTGTAGAAAACCTGAAAATTATTTTACCTCCTAGAGATCTTCACTACTGTTAATATTTTGTGTATATTCTTTCAAACTTTCTATACATACTCATATTCCCAGCACCTAGAATAGTACCCTGGTATATAGTTGGCATTCAATAAATAGATGCTGAGTAAATATTTTTGAAACTAAGAAATTTTTTCATACCATTTTGTAAACAATTTTTCACTTAAATATATAAAATATTTTTATGTCAATAAATGTATTTGTACACCATCCTTTTAGTGGCTGCATGGTATTTCATTGTATGGATGTGTGTTAATCTTCTTTGTCACGGAATTGTTACCAGGTTTTAGCTTTTATAACAATGGTGCAGTAAGAAATTACTATAGATTACTAAAACTTAATTGGTTGAAATTATGCATGTGTGATTTAACAGTTTTTCTGAAGATTGTGCCAATTTACACTTAAACCACTGCTTATAAAATGTTTGTTTAGCCCTAAACTCAATTACACCAGATATTTTTAAAAATTTTTATCAATAAGAAATGTGAAGAAATGGACCTCACTGTAAGTTATTTTTCTTGGCTTTCTATTCAGGTTGAATATTTTTCACATGTTCATTGGCCATTTGTTGAGTTCCTTTTCTGAGAATTGGCTATTCCTGTTCTTTGTAGACAAAAGTTTGTTCAAGGGAGGGAAGTCAGTAGTAAGAACTACACTTGAAACAGAAGTAGTTAGCAGAGGGATTTAGAATGAATTGGAGAGAAAACAACCAGGCAGCGGTAATAGCAGGCTTAGCTGCAGAAATGGGGAAGAACTGTTTCTATGGAGTATTATGGACTCCAATTTTTCATAACATTGACCAGGAAAGGAAGGCACGGGAACTTGGGTGAGGATTGCGCACACCTGGGCATGTTTGTAGGCTGAGGGTATGAGCTCCACTGAGAAGGAAATAAAGAAAAAGGGGCCTGTGTGATAGAGTTAGATCTCAGAGGAGGCAAGAAAGAACAGTACTGGAGGCACACGTGATGGGTTTAGCTCTCTGAAGCAGGAGGAAAAAGAGAGAGGGCGAAAATCCAGAGAACAGTAATGATGCATCAATGAATTAGGTTCACCTCTGTATGTGATAATATAAAACAAGGCAACACGTGGGAAGTCCAATGCTGGGGGAGCCAGATGAGCAGAGGGTCCTACTGGCTGGGAACCTGGGTGATGGATTTATGGAAGTTGCAGCATTTCAGCCCAGCCGCGATAGGTGAGTTCCTGCTCGGGGAGGGGCATTCTTGTAATATTGGGGATGAATGGCAATAAAGTCCCTGAGACAGTGAAGCAGAATAGGGAGGGTCTGAAAATGGACATAATGGGCTTTAAAGGTGGAATGGGCATGGGGGTGGGGGTAGAGGGAGAGAACAGAACAAGTGCGTCAGTGGAACCTCCAAATCTTTCCGTAGACGTGCCTAACAACCGGACCTACACTGAGAATTCTCAAGTGCATTTTCACACACATTCGAACCTCTCTCTGACCCTATGATTGTTATCCTTGCTGCCCAGGTGAGGAAACTGAGGCCCCGGAGGCTACGCATCTTGCCCAACATCCATGAGGGTAAAGAGAAGAACCAGAACCGGAGCGTGGGTCTTCCGACTCCTGGCACAACGTGTTTTTTTTTTTTTTTAGCTCCCCCTAATGTCTGCTATTTGACTCTGAGGCAATGAGAATCCTCTGAAGATTTCAGAATGGCATGATCAGAGCTTGCAGATGATATTATAAAACCAAATGCATTAGTCACTTTCAGTCCTTTGAAAGTTCTCAAAGAATAGAGAAGAACTTTGCCATGACTGGCATATTTTTATCTAGTTCAAAGGTTCATCAAAGTCCTTTACAGATTAATGAGTTAAAGTTTGCTTGCCACCGTGTAGGTAAACGAAGCAACCTAATTATGTGCTCGGCATATCAAATACTACAGCTCCCTTTGCCTAAATCTAATTTAGATATTTATACACTTTCTAAAAATAGAAAATTGAGAATTATCCATTATCCAGAACTAGTCATTCAATTAACAAGGAGATAAATACTAAAGAGCCTGATCCCAATCATGAGAAAATGAGGGCACTGTGAGATCAAGGACATAAAAGCCACCTACTGTCATAGCACACCTTGGCAGGAAAGGACTCTGGTCCTCTGGGGTAACTGGCATTTTTTCACCTATGACCTCTGTGATGGCCCACTACACTCTTAGTCTTTTCCCATACTATGGGGCATTACCATCGTCCCTTTACAGATAGAAAACAGAGGCTATCAACAGATCCGTAACTTGCCCAAAGAGGTAGGCTCTGACTGTAACCCAGAACTGTGCATATCCATTCCCCTTGAGTACACCATCCCAGTCCCCTTAAAAAAGAAAAAGTGTTCCACTTCGTGTGGCATGGCACTGCTTCATGTTATTTGAGGATATATCAAAAGTGTAGCCTTTCAACTTTATTGACTAACACAGACAAAATTATAGTTTTGTTACCCACAGAATATAAATATATGGTACCCACAGAATTCAGAATAAGAAACAATGATAGAATGGAGGATGCTTATCCTACTTTTTCTTTTTCTTTTTTGCAAATTACAAAAGAGGATTTAGTTATGTGAAAAGACACAAATTGGGTGGGTTCTTTATACATTCTTCTCTTCTTAGGTGTTTTCTATACTTGCACCTGATTGGGTAGAGGCTGGAATCGACAGGTGAGGAAATGTAAATGTAATCAGGAGCTATGTAAATGAGGTACTTATAGTAAGTGCATGCTAACACACCCTCTGATTTCTCCCCAGGGCTCCCTGAGCACTTGGAGCCAGAGGAGTCCTAACTCCATCTGTTTCAGTGCTGATAGATTGAGGGACAAGGGTTTCCAGGGCGGTCCTGATACGTAAAGATGGTACTGACTTAACTGACTTGCTAAAACTAAAGGCTTTCATGAAGTTAACTCAACTCTTGGGGAATTTGGAAGGAATATGGCCTAGAGAAAACAAATGCAGGCAGATTTGGGAGCCAAACAAAATTGGGTTCAGATGCCAGCTCTGCCATTTGCTGGTTGCACGATTTGAGGTCCATTATTGAACTGCTCTGAGCTCACTCTTTTCATTTGCAAAGTATTTGCAGCATAGGCAGTATTTGAAGTATAGCATTTGCTTTAGAGAGAAGTGGTGGAATTTGTATGGAGTAATTTATAAAAAGCACTGAGCTCATTGCCTAATATGCAGTAAAGGCATAACAAAGGTGAACATCCCTTAATGTCTAGGGACATGTCAAGTTAGGAAGGAATTTCAACAGATTTACAGTGTCTCTGAAAGTATTCTTACATCTCACAGAGGAGTGGGGGAATATAATGGTGACCAGCCGATATAACTCATGTTTAATAACACAGACTGTAAAGAAATATATAAATGTTTGTACTGTCATATACATCATAAAGTTGCAGTTGTAGATTAAGTAGGTAAGAGATGCATGGTGGTTTATTTGAAAAGCTTACGATTTTGTATTCCAAATGGATTTGAGAGTACAGTATTTTATAATAGTTTAGTTCCTTTAAAATATAACTACTCTCAATGGTAACCATTTCCTAACCTAACAAAATCTTCAGTTTCAGTAAACACTTTCCATTATATGTTAAATTTTACCTCCTAATGAAAAGGCGATGAGGCTAGGTGACTTTCATCACCTGTAATAGCAGAAGATAAAAGAACTTTCTGGAAAGGCACAGAGACCTAAATTTCCACTTCCTCTTTTCTCAGGTCAGAGTCACAATGACAGGATCAACAGGAAATAGATCTGGAAATCAATTAACATCATAGAAGGACTGAACTTGGGCTATCACCCTAAATTAAAGCAGATTACTAGTTATAAAGTATAAAAGGGGATAACAGATTTCTCAAAATTACCTCTGTCATATTTTTAAATTTCTTTCTTTGAATTGGAATATCATTACTTCTATCCTTTCCACAGAGAAGAAGTTATGGTTTTACTTTTGACCCTAATTTTTTAATAAAGGGATAGTTTGTGAAAAAAGTACACATTTCCACAGCTTCTGTTTCTTATCCCTTAGAAGAGACTTGGATCAAGATTCTTCACCACTTTGAAAGAAAAAAATAACAATATCATCACAGTCCATGCAGAGCTCTAAAGGCCTTGATAAATCAAATCAGGGTTAATCTGGGTGATTCAAAACCCATTTTAGTGACAGCAAAAAATATAGTATACTTATAATATATATATTCTACATACAGAATGGAACGAAGAAAATTTGTGGTGACAGATCTAGATATTTTTTAAATTATTTTTTAAACCCTTTGGCATCATACCAAGCTTTGAGGTAAATGTACTCTCTTGGGCCCCTGCTCTATAAATGTAAGAAATGATTCATCTTATTTATTCTTCTGATTTAACAATTTAAATAGAAAAAATTCAAAACACTGTGCTAACGTGCTGTTTTTCTGCAAAGAGAGTGAATTTATGTGTTGATGTGTTCAATGCAGTTCAACAGTAACACTAAACGAAAAAAGAATATAAATCTATTCTGCAGACAATTATATAAACGTATTGATCCTTTTTTTTAACAGAAAGATTAAGACTTGGAACCTGTAGTTAATGGACAAAGCATGTGATCTCTTAGGTTTAAGGCAATGACCCTTGCAACATATGAAAATAACTCACCACCTTGACCCCAACTGGAGCCGTTGACATTCTTGTTCTTTCAGGCAAGTCAGGTGCTTGCCCTGGAAGCATCCAGGTTTGCGGAAGGCTCAGGCATGGAACTGGGGTTCTGCTGCTTACCAGCTGGATAGCCCTAGGAAAATAACTCAGCCATTCTGGGTCTCAGTGTCCTCATATGTAAAACTGAACACAATGACTCCTAACTTTTAAAGGTTTTTATGGAGATTCAATGTAATGCATTAAATAAATGCACATTATAAACTGTAAAGTGGTCTAACTCTTTTTAAGACTACTTACAGCTGAGTCCCAGTAGGCAACATCTACTCTGTAACTCTATTGGTGATGTTGAATGAGAAGGAAGGATGAACAACATAAAGCAAATATAAATCTTAAGTTTGACCTCAAATTGCATAATTTTGAATACCACTGCATATAACAGAGACACATTGGGCTGCAAAGTTGTCAGTCCTGCCTCCAATTTCTCATCAAACCTTTTTTGTATTGTTTTGTTTTGTTAGTTCAATAATCTCTCCTTGTGGGTCCCAAACCTATCACATGGTGGTATCTTTGTTTGCCTTTTTTTAAGAGTTTTTCATTTTATGATATGTAAATATCAAAATAATAAATCTTAAAAACAAGATATGTATTGCAAAAACCTATCAGTGACTGACTCTAATACATCAGATTATGTCAGAAAGACAAAAGAGAGAGTGAAGGATAGGAAGAAATAAAAGGTTTCTGAATTTGTCATTCTACACAGGGAGTCACTAAAGGTTCTTTTTCATTCTTAATATTAATGATTAAAGAGTCAGTTCCATTTTTGTTAAACTTAAGATTGGAAAGGGTGAATAGAATATATAACTTGTAAATAGCCAGAGATAAATATGTAAAGAAAAAGTTCTGGAAGGAAATGGACCAACATGTTAAAGTTGTAAGAGGGATTGTTTCTGAGTAGTTGAATTGTTTTGTCATTTGGCTTTTGACAACTGAAATGAGTTTCTGGAACTCATTTCCAGAGTTTTCTATAATAGGTACATTTCACTTTCATAAACAGAAAAAAAAAATCTACAAACACTTAAGTAATTTGGGAGGGATAGCCCACGTATAGGTTTTGTTCTGCAGACTGCACGTTGCACAACTCTAGGAGGTGCCCTTCACGTCAGAGTCTACCCGACGGGCCCACTCTGGTTGTGAAGGTCATACCTGTGGAGCCCAGCTCAGTCAGTGCAGGAAGGTAGCTGAGTGCATGGCCAAGCATGTCAGGTAATATGAAGCTCTCTGGTTGCTTCAGGAAGTGGTCTCCAGACATCTTGATGCCACCCCTCCTCCTTGGCAAATCCCCCTGTTTGCTAATTCCTACCTGGTTTAATGGCAGGTGTGGACAAAGTGCTTGCTGTTTATCAAGCTCCCGCTATGGAGAGAGGGTTGTCCTGGGAAATTAATTGATGTTATTTCATTTAATCTTCATGACAACTCTGTGAAGTAGGTATCACCCTTATCTTGCATGCGTGGACTGAGGAGAAGCGAGGTTAGATGACTGGCCTCAGGAAGAGCTCTGAAGGAGCCCCGGCACCTCACTGAGTGCAGAAAGTAAACCTACTGGGGCACTCCCTGGTTTCTCTCACGGGAACCCTTTCTTCTCTGCCTCCTCTGAGGAATTGCATTTTTCTATTCACCCAAACTCTAAATTTTATCCCCTTGATGTCTTCAGACCCTCTATTCTTATATGTATAATTTCCCCAAAATTATCCTGCAGAAAAGAGTCCCTTTATATTTGAGTCCTTACAAAATCAAGCATATCGCAGGGGGCTCTCTCAGTGACTTCATATTGAACAAAAAGGTAATTTAAACAACTGCCCTAATGTAGCCTGAATATTTATTTCTTCCTTCTCTTCTGTGTACCATTTGCCTTACTTTGAGTTAAAAGTTGGCCATCAAACCTACAGTCTTTTGTAATGGAGGCAGCTTGATGCACAGGCCACACATCCAACAGGCAACGGATGCAGGGACACACAACTGAGACTGCAAAGTTTTCTGGAATGCATCCAGGTTCCCTAGGACTCAAGGTGTATGACTGTTTTTGTGCCCAACCCGTGGAAACTGCCTGTTTCTGGACTGTATCTGCTCTTAGAAGTGTTGTTTGGATACTTAATTAGGTCCACCCTCCCCTTCCGGTTAACTTGACAGCCTGCTGCCAGAGTTAATAATTAACAAGGTGTCACAATACCTCTAACAGTTGCTCAATTCTTTGCTCACCTGCCTCCCTGTCTCTTCCTGCTGCTTCTGAATTGCTTAAACTCCCCTGGGATACAAGCTCCCTATAATAAGTCATGGCACAAAGGCACAGACTTTTGTGGCTCTGACTGAAATTCACAATTGGGCAAGCCCAGGAGGCAATCACCTGGCCATTGCCCTAACCCATATGCATCTTCAGTGCTGCTTGAGCACAGGTGAGCATGAAGTTTTAATGAGGCCTTAGCTGCAAATACAGTGTGCAATTACTGTTAAGATGGGCGAACATTTGGCCCAGAAAGAATTGCATTTTAAGCAATAGGGTTTCCCTATTAGCTGTTCCCAGCTATTAATTCAACCAGTTTGTTTATACATTTTGACAATTGTTCATGTGAAAGAGACCTGGGGATTTTATTTGACCACAATTTCATTATAAGCTAACGGTATGATGTGGCTGCTAATAAAAGTTAATGCAAGTTCAGGCCACATTAAGTGAATAGTCCAAATAAAGGAAGGCAATATCCCCACTATACTTTACTCTTATAGGTACATGGATCTTATTTTTCCAAACAAAATTTGGCAAGTATGATTGTGCTCACAGAGACTCTAGCACGGAACATTTGAAAACATCAATGTCCTAAAAATCCAGGATTTGTGCCTGGTATGTATGAAGAGCAGTCATTTATTCAATCAATCATTCATTTATTTCCTTGTTGGAGTAAATATCTATTGAATACACATTCTGTACTAGGCTTTGTTCTAGTTACGAGGGTAAGGAAGGATCATTCTCTGATTCTAAGAGTTTTGGTCCTTCTATGAGGTACAAAGAGGCACTTAGGAGAAGGTGAGATAGGGCTGGCTTTGGGGTAAGTAGAGTTGCTATGAATGAATTTCATAGAAGGAGCATCTATGACATTCTTGCAGGGATAAGAAAGGCTGTCCTAAGGCAGTGATGTCGAAGGGGGACCCCAACAGTTGAATGTGGAAAACAGAAGTGTGGACAAAGGGTGGTGGAAAGGGATGAGGGTGGAAGAGTGACCCAGGCAGAGCAAAGAAGATTCAATATGGCTACAGCATTGGGGCATGAGAGCAAAACTAAGGCCAGAGAGGTAAGTGGGGACCAGATCACTTAATCGCTAAGTTCAACTGGAGAAACAAATAGATAAACAAATACGTAACTAAAGCAAATATTTAAAAAATGTCAAGTGCAATAAAGAAGATACGTGTGCTAAATGCTATGGGAATATAGAGGACTCAGTGACTAACTTCCTGGAAAAAGTCACAAAGAAGGTGACATTTGAACAAAGTTTTGAAGGGTGAGGAGTTGACCATGTGAGAGAGAGGTGGAAGGTACTTCACGCAGAGAACGCAGCTTGTGCAACGCCACAATGAGCAAGGCGTCATTGGTGGAGCAAATGGCATAAAATGGTGGAGCAAAAGATGGGAGATGAGACTGCAAAGTCAGGTTGTGTCCTGAAAAACTGACAAGACATGAAAAGGAATTTTAACTTCATCCAGAGGAAAGTAGAAACCAACAAAGGATGTTTCCATGTGATGTTTCAGTTTCCTGTTACTGCATAACAAACACTTCAGAATTTAGTGGCTAAAAATAACAGCAATTTATAATTTGTGATGATTCCATGGGCCAGTGGGGCAGTTCTCCGTCGGGGGTCAGCTGGCATCTCTTACGCAGCTGCATTCAGCTGGAAACTCAGTTAGGGCTGGAAATCCAAGATGCGTCACACAAGTCTGGGGCCCTCCTGCTGACTGTTGATTGAAGCACCTCCTTCGTCACAACATGGCCCCTCTTCCTCCAGTAGCCAATTCTAGACCATCCTCCCTACTGCATGGTGGCTGGATTCTAAGAGGAAAGATTTCTAGAGGACAAGCCCTGATATGCCAGCACTTATCAAGTCTCCAACTGCTGATACATAATTGGTCAAAGAAAGGCACATGGCCTACCACAGAGTCAATGTAGGTCATCACTACTCAAAGGCATGAATACTGGGAGACACACCTATTGGGGAGCCCCCAATGTGGCAGCCTACTACAAATGTGGGAAAGACACCTTCCCACGGTATGCAGCATGGTGTGGAAGAGTGAAAAAAGACATTTAAAAGCTATTATTATATTCCAGGCAAAAGGTAAAAGTGAACTATACTCAATCATAAAGAATAAAATCAAGACAAGTCTCATTTCTAGAGTAGACTAAATAAAACCTGAAGACATATTTGATATGAGACATATTAGGGAGGGGGAGAGAGAGATTGAGAATAAATAGCTTAGTTGGCGACATCTAGTAGACAGTTGTTCATATTAGTCTGGGGGCATTTAAAAAATATAGATAGTGTTTTGGGAATGACAACTAAAGTCAGGGAACTAGATCATGGAAAAGAGAAGAGAAGTAATCATTAAAAGAGATCCAGGTGAATGGTTAGAAACAAAAAAAACAAAAGAGAAGTGTCTCATTGAGCAATCCAAAATAAAATCAAGATAGAGATAAATATTGTCAAATTTGAGGCCAAATAAAATAAAGATGAAAATTTGTCATTGTGATTGGTGATTAGGAGGCCAATGATGTCCTTTGGGGTTGATTGTTGAGTACTTGGGGATGGTAAATAATAGTGAACTGGAATGAATGGGATGTAAAGTGGAGACACCAACTTAGCTTTGACTTTTTCTAAGATCCTCTGACCCCTGAAGCCGCTGGTGGCTAAGTTAGTCCTGTCCATGTGGCTCTGAGAACCCTCAGATATACCTGCCTTCCTGTCCATCCACCAGATACCCAGCTGCTTGGGATGGCTGCATGCTCACTTGTCCAGAGTCCTCCAATAGCTAGAGGATTAAGCTTTCACACTGATTCTATCCTCTGTCACAAGATACCACTTGGAATAGACTAAGCAGCTGTAGTTTAATGAGACACAGAGAGAGAGAGAGACAGAGAGAAAAGCAAGGACTATCTGAAAGATGGAGGCATTATATAAATTCCTGGTGAGTTGATATGCTTGCCATTTACAGTTGAAATCCAGGTTGACCATTAAATACAACAATCCGTTTAGAAACCTGTTAAATGTCAGGCTGGGGGCATAAGGAAAGCATATTGCTGGGTACCAGCCAGTGTCTTTTACAAAGCAAAGTTTCAGTTACCTGAAAAGTCATTCCAACTGTGACCAAAATTCTGCTCATGAGTGAAGTGCTTTGTTTTATTTTGTACAGAAGCCATAAAATCACACAAACTTAAACCTCAGGCCACAGAATAAAGATTCCTTCTTTATCCCATGTTGTATGTTAAATATTGCAAAGATCTAAACAAAATGTGTTTATAATTTTAATTCAAAAATCATATGGGCCTCCTTGACCCTTAAGTTCTAGGTGTTCTCAGCTTATGGCTCCCCACCCTTGCACATACTTAGTTTTATGACCTAAGGCCTTCCTTCATATTTATGAGAACCCCCGAGGCCAGGTGAGAGAGAAGGTAAACCCTGTTCATGGATTCCTCTGCCTTCTGGGCTTCTGCTTCTTCTTGTCTGTTCTCTGCTCTGCTCTGACCGATGCTGGTGTGTCATTCAGCCACTTTGTGTTTTTCAGATATCCCAAACCACACAAAGCATGTGCGAGAACATAGACTTTAAGATTCCTAGGGCGACACATGATGGAGGATGGATTTCTACAGAGCAGCAGTCTCAGAATTTATCTTTTTGGTTTCTCTGTATTCTTCCCTCCTTCTCAGGAACAGTCATCATCTTTTCCCCTCCATTTGAGATGCAAAACAAATCCACGTCTTCTCTGGTCTCACGCAGGGAGCCAGCCTGTTTTCTCAATTGGTTCCTACGTCTCCAAGCAGGATGCATCTAGATAGTTTCCCAACAAGAATACTCTCTAAGAGGAAGTCTGATGCCAGCTATTATATATTCCCCCCCAACCCTATTACATAATGAATAATATCTGTTCAAAGTCTGGTGAGCATACGCTTGAGACTTTTCCAGGACAATTTTAAATTTCATGCAATATTATTATTTTCAATAAATGTGATCCATTCTATGCATAAAAAAATAATGTTATACCCTTCTGTAACATTCTATAAATAACTATAAACATATATAAATCCAAAAACTTGAAAAAATAATTCATCAAGTCATGTGTTTAGTTTTTATTATTTGGAACATGGTCATTGACTTGGTGGTAACTATGGCTTTGGAAAGTTGTGGAAAATGTATGGGTAGCGTATACCATTACTTATACCCATGTCAATTTTTGCAGAAAGAAACTGGGAAGATGTGGCTATGGCATCTCTACAGCCAGTAACCATGGCCTGCTCAGAGTTTAAGGACCCACCCATCAAAGAACAACAAAGATCGAATACTGCTTCAAATGCTTACGTAAGCCTTCTCGTGCAATCTTGACAATTCTGAAGTCAACATTATTTTACTTGTTTCACACATGAAGATACAGAATCTTAGAAAAATTTCAAAGACTACTGTCATTCTCAACAATTTCTAGAATGAGAGTGGAGTACATGGCTCTGGAGGGAAAAGAGAAAGACTTAAATTTTAACTCCAGTGTTTATATTAAGCGTCCAAGTTTGGGTAAATTACTTACCTTCCCCATGCCCCAGTGTTGGTATCTGGCGCACAACGGCAGCATCTCCCTTCTGGGCTCATTCTGAGTTCTAAATGAGTTAGTAGATGTAAAGCTCCTGGAAGAATGCCTGACATCATAAGCACTTGCTAAAATCCAGGTCTTTTATCTATTTTCAGATGAAGATTAAGGGGACATTTTAAAAGGTAACATCTGAGAATATCTTTGCGTCTCTCACAGTAGAAGTTTAGACAGGATTCTATGTAGTAACATACATTTGATTAACATTTCATCATTCCTCTGATATTTCATTTATTATTTACTGTCAGCAGCACAGGATTTGCAGGAATCCCAAACGCCTTGGCTTCACATGGGCCCTGAGTTCTCTGCCCCGACCCTTCTGGTCTCTTCTCAGGCTCCCTGACCCCAAGGAGGATGGGTCACCTGCAGCTGCAACAGAATCCAGGTCTCCTGTGCAAGGGAGGTTGGTCACATGATCACCGAAGGGTAAATCAGGCTGGTTGGAGGGTTTTGCTGAAATTTCTACTTGGAGCCTCAGAATTCAAATTTATCTGGCAAGTTTCATCTCAGATGAGTTCTTCAGCAGCTTTTTTCTTCTTAACCATCAAAACCGTATATTCAGAATAAACCAATCTTCTATCGACTTTTTACAACAGATAGTTGATACAGTCCAATAAAATGAATTTCTCTTTCCTAAGCTGTTGTACAAGTGCACCATGTGGTTGGGATTATATTTTCTCTGTGGTCTTGTTTTAAATTCATTTTACACAGTACTTGATGTTCATTATAAAATATAACTTAGGATGTTCAGCAAAACTGAAAAACATTAAAATGACCAAACCACAGGGAGATAATCCCTGTTGAAGTTTGGTGTAAATGTCCAGACTTATTCTCACAACATACACACTTGGAAATGTATACTTTCACAAGTATGAAACGATATATAAAAATATGATTTTGTAACTGAATTTCTTGCCATCTTTCCGTGATCACAAATGGAGCTGTACATTATCATTTTTTGCTTTATATTCTGACTTATAAAACAAATCCCTTATTAATTTAGATTTTTTCCATGTAGGATTATGAAAACTGTTAACTTATTTCTTTAAATTTAGCTACCAAAATAAATATAAGAAAAGGAGATGCAAAGGAAGAGACTGAAAATTATAGACACCCACGTTATGTTTAGGTTTACCCCTAAAATTATATATGTAGGTGTGTCTATTGCTACATGCATGAAGTTACACTGGAATTAAAAGTGAGATTCTCATTCAGCCATATATTTTATTTAAGCTCTCAGTGCTCACCAAGCCCTTAAGCTCTGTAAACTCTCTGTGGTTAGGTTGTTCCTTTTAAGAGCTTAATAATTTAGCATTTGGGAAGTTTCATTGCAGTCTATAATTACTGTCTCCATGACTCCCTCACCAAAATTTTAAAGCATCTTCAGTCATAATTTCGTGTGTGTGTGTTAGGAAGATTAGCCTTGAGTTAACATCTGTTACAAATCCTCCTCTTTTTGCTGAGGAAGACTGGCCCTGAGCTAACATCCATGCCCATCTTCCTCTACTTTATATGTGGGACGCCTGTCACAGCATGGCTTGATAAGTGGTGCGTAGGTCAGCGCCCGGGATCCAAACCTGCAAACCCTGAGCCGCTGAAGCAGAGCGCACAAACTTAACCACTATGCCACCAGGCCGGCTCCTCAGTCATAATTTCTGGCTCTAAATCAAAACCACCTGAAAGGTACCCAGCTTAGGTACCACCCCCAATACCCACATTTCACTGGCCAAGTCAGCATGGGAGATTTTTAATCAATAACAAACAACTGTGACCCATCAGGTCACCTGGGACCTTTATGATAAAAAGTGTTGCATATGTAAAGAAACTTATTTTTAGCTCTGCCCTTCCAAAAATATATATATATACACATTTTGTACATATATTATATGTATATATATACATTATATACACATATTTTATTTTTACATTACATATACATTATTACATTGTTGTTACATTATATATATATAATCAAATCCTAAACTTCTAGCAATCTTCCCCATTCTTTTGGTAATTGTTTTGATAATTGTTGAGAGCTTTAACTAAAATTTATCAAAAGAACATAGCCTAGAACAATAATTTCTTTTTTTAAGACTCAACTAATAATAGCTCATGCTTACTGCAGCAGCTTCCCTCAGAATGATCCCCAAGCGCTCAGCAGAATACATACATAGAATTAGCATCACTCACACAGCAGAGAGAGGCATGCAGAATCCAATAGCCATTCTTCACCTGCCATGTTACAAAGCCCAGTGCAGTCGGATTTAAGAGCATGATCAAAGAGTAACTTTTCTAACTGAATCTCCAGGGGAATATAGGGTGACAGTATAATTACCCCAGTTAGAATTTAGCCAGCCATAGAATTAATACTACCACTATTCTTCTAGGAAACAAAGAGACAGGAGAGGACCCGAAGGTCTTTAATGGCCAAAAGAGGTCAAGCCCTCTGTTTTATATCTCACCCCAGAGACATATGAGATATTTCCCGCATGGCCAGGATGCCATCCAAGGCTGTCCCTTCTATTTTTTAACTAGACTGAAGAAAACAGTCATTATTTTAATAGTGCAATGCACTTAGGTTGCCAAGGCTACCTAGAGACCCCCAAGGCCCAGAGCTTGGGCAGGTGATCACAATGGAAAAGACAGCTTGGTTTTTCTTGCCACAGTCATGGATAGAGAAATGACTTTGTCTGCAGGAGGGCCTACATGTTTAAGGAAGAAGACATAAAGGATGAAAGAGAATCCTTTAAAGGTGAAGACTTTAGTTACCTGGCTGTACTGACATGAATTTAAAACCCTTGGCATTGGGAGCCTTGGCCTGTTACAAAGAGGAATGGTCCTGTGATTTTCCTTGTTATCCTCAACAGCAGCAGTAACTAGAGGCCAGGCCGTGGACTTCTCTCTCCTTCTTATGTAGTGGTCTTTTACGTGCATCCTCATCCCAGGGTCTGTCAAGGTCACTGTGAGTGTCTGAAAACCAGGGAAGCTGCGGAGACGACCTCATGCTTTCCTTAGAATGGTAGCTCTGTGCACAGAAAGAGCTTTTCTAGAACTCTTTTGTAGGCTCTTTTATGAAAGTTGATCAAAAGTTTTCAAGTGTTCACACACCCTTAATTAGCAGCATCTTGGGTACTTCCACCAAGATGCAGGAGGCACACGTGCCCTCAAGACAAGCGGGCTGGATCTGGGCATTTTCTTCCTTTATACTAGGAAGGTCTGAAGAATAATTTTACAATTAGATAACATTAAGAATGATGAAAGCTAGAGAGCGGAAAGCAGCCAGAATTAATTACTTACTGGAGGGTCTGCTCAGGCCTCTTTGGCAGTGTTCATGCTGATTTTATTATGGCAAATTAACCCTTGGTATTCAACTCGAGAGAGGGTGATATAGCTGTAGATATCGGGGCCCTCTCTTCCTCACCCTCACCTCCTCCTTTCCAGCCCTGGCTCCCCACTGAGCAGCTTCATCTCCTCATCATTTTCTTTCTCTCATTAATTTCATTTGTTTGATCACTAAGTGGATATGATATTTCTAGAATTAAAACTGCATTTGGAGAACATGACAGTAGTACCTCCCAGCTCTTGATCTCTCTTCAGCTCCCTAAAGGCGGTTCACATAACTACCCTAGAATAGATGGATAAGTGTCTGAATAAATGAATGACTGGTGTACAAAAGTCAGTAATTACTGCTACCATGTCTGACGCTTATTTAACAAACATTTATTAAATACTTTACTATGCACAGGTTATGAGAAATATAAAGATGTTAGGACAGGGCTCCTGACATCAAAACTTTATCTGTAAAGAGAGATATGAATTTGGAAAAAACAAATTTCTGTACTCTGTTTTAGAAAATGATGTCATACTTTCATAAAATAGCATAAAACTATATGCCATATTGAGAAATGCTGCTCTAATTATAAACAATTGTATACATTCAAGGTAAAAAAATAATTATTAAACACAAGGAAATAACTAATTTAGTGCCCATGTTTTGTGTAAAGGCCATTTTAGACAATATCAATCCAAAAAGACCAAAAATAATGTCAGGACACTAACGAAATTTCTAACATTCCCTTGTGTTGGATCAGTAGCATTATTCATATTCAAATATGAAGAAACCAAGATATGTGCCATTAACTTTCAAAAGAAATTTGAAGTTGCTTAATTAAAAGCTGGTACACAATAAAACCATAAACAATTAATAGAAAAATAGAAAAGCATGTAAGAGAGTGAATACATTTATCAAAAATGTAGAATAATATAATTTCCATGAGTAAGCCTTCAATTTGGCACTGAAATTCCTCTATGCAAAGGAAAATTGGAACTACTATGAGAATACAATTCCCATTTCATGGTGAAAAAGATCACACTAGTTATGTAGAAGAAGTAAATTTTCCTTATACAAGAAACTGTTTGAAGAATGTAAGGAATAAGGAATGTAATTTCAACAATAATTTTATGAAATGTGCAGGAATGTTTTTCATGTAATTGTTCATACATTGAGTCTTAATATACATTGAGAATAAGAAAACAAACAACTCAATAAAAGTGGGAAAAACATATGAGCAGACATTTCATCAAAGAATATGTACAAATAGTCAATAAGCACATGAAGACATGCTCAACATCATTAGTTATCAAGGAAAGGCAAATCCAAACCACAATGAAATATTACTACATACCTATTAGAATGGTTTAAATCAAGAAGAGTGAAATTCCAAGGGTTGGCAAGGATGTGGGACAACTTGAACTCTTACGTATTGCTAGTGGGAATGCAAACTGGTAGAATAATTTTGGAAAACAATTTGGCAGTTTCTTGTAAATTTAAATACTCTTACTATATGATAGAGCAATTCCATTCTTGGGTATTTACCCAAGAGAAATAAAAACATACATCTACCCAAAGACCTGAATGTAAATATTCTTAGCAGCTTTGTAACAGAACTTCAAACTAGATAAAACCCATCCACGAACTGTTGAGTGGATAAATAAATTGTTATATACGTTTACAATGGAATATTACTCATAAAGAGTCAATAAAAAGGTGTCCCTATCCTCATGGAGTTTATATTTTCATGAGAGAGACAAATAAGTAAGCAAATAAATTTATATGAAGAGTGACAGGTAGTGAATAGAATTATAAAGAAAAATGCAGATAATCATAGAATAGAAAGTAAAAGGATATGCGTGGGTGAGAGTTGCTACTTTTGAGCATTTTATGGTGGATGGCTAAGGAAGACTTCTTGAGAAAGTACAAGTTGAGCAAAGATATGAAGGAAGGGCAGGAATAAGCTGTGAAAATATCTGGGTGTATCTGTTTTCCAAAAGTTCAAAGACCCCCCAAAGAGGGAAGCAATATAATGTGTTAGAAGACAGAAAGACATTCCGTGAATGTGGACCACAGGAAGTCAGGGCAACAGAGCATCACACAGATAGATACAAAATCATTTTCTATTTAGTGTGTTACAAATCTTACCTCCCCAATCTTAGATCAATGGCACCAGAACTTATGACAGCAATTTACATTTGAAATATTGTTCTATATAAATAGCAAAGTGCTCTTTAGTCTCCTCCCAAAGGGACAAAGTTCAAAAGCTATATGTACAGTTTGTTATTAACCATAAGCAATTGGTTAAGCAAAATTATAAGGCAACATATATTTTTGAATCCCCAAGAAAACTTTCAAACCAGCTACCACATCTGTAGCAAGTTGGAAATTTTACACAAGATGTACCGTTGCTGTGGCAACATTAACACCACTCCCTCTAGCAACTGCAAGAGCAAGGTGTCGATATAACATGCTTTAGTGATTTTACCATCTTCTGATGTAAGGAGAAATCCAGGGAGACATTATCTCAAGTAATTGTCGCCTATTCTTGGGAAAACATCCTGAGAGGAATTGCAGTTTCTAAATCAGTCCTTCATTTTCTCTTACTTAAGGAGCACTGTGACTATTTTAAGTCCCTAAACAAGATCTGTGACCTACCTTCCTTTCTTCCTTGTTTCCTTCTTTCTTTGCCTCTTTCCTTCCTTCCTTCCTTCCAATTATTCATTCCATAATTATCTATTGACCACCAACTATGTGTTAGACACTATTCTAAATGTCGGAGATTTTTATAAAGAAGTAAAAGTCCTTGATTTATGAAGTTTACATTCTACTAAGGAAAACAGATAAAAAATATACATGAATAAAAATATAATATAAATAGAAGTTCTTTGAAAAAATAATACTGTATAAGCAGTGAGAGTGTAGGTCAGTGTGGTATTTTAGAAAAGATAATCAAGGAAGTCTATCCAAGGACCAATAGAGACCTTAAGTAGAGACCTGAAAGAATTGAAAGAGTGAGGATTCCAATATTTGGAAAAAGGAAACAAGTGCAAAAAAGTCACTGTCAGAAAACACTGAGATGATTCACGGAACTGTAAGAATGCCAAGGGAGAGAGGAGCGAGGAGAGTCATAGAGCATGACATAAGAAAGACTCCATTTATAGAGGGCATTGTCATACATAGAAAGGACATTAGGTTTTATTTTCAACTTGATTATGGGAAGTTATTGGGGGACTGGATTGCTGACTGGAGAATGTCAAGATCTTGCATATATTTTTAAAGTATCATTCTGGCTTCCCAGAATGTAATATACAGTAGAAACGTTGATGAGAAGAGTTGAAGCAGGAGAGATTAAGAGGCTACTTCTCTATTGCATGTTAGAGACGATCATGATTTAGATTATAGTGGTTGCTTTAATAAATTATGTAGCACCTGAATTTAGCCTCAAAGGATGGTGTGTCAAAATTATATTCATCTGAATGTAGAAAGCAGATTGCAATGACTCAGCCACATGGGAAATTTGGTTATTTTTCTATGAAATAAAAAGTTTGGAGATATGCAGTCCAGAACAAATGCAGCTTCTCGAGGAAGTCACCAAAAAACATTGGCTCCTTTTTGCTTCCTACTCCACTATCCTTGACACGTCCCTCTCATCCTCTTGGTTGCAAGATGGCAGCTTCCCAGCAACCATGTTCCAGGCAGAAAGAAGGGAACAACCAGGAGAGGGGAGAAATGCCTATTATATCAGAAAATCAAAACTTTCACTGATGCCCGCAAGGTTTTGCTCCTATTGTATTGGCCTGAACTGAAAGACATGACCAACCTAGGAGACACAGGACTCTCAGGATGGGAATATTTTTGATGAGGCTCATTTCTACTGCAAACAAACTTGGGGCTCTATTGGTTAGAAAGAAGAGAAAATCTATATTTGTTGAGCAACTAGTACTGTCTACCAAGTGATGGGTAGGATTTACACAGGTGAGGATGGAATGGAAGTTGAAAAGACCATTCCAAAGAAAGGAGTGGCAGAAGAGAAGAGTGATAGGTTAAAAAAAAATAGGTAATCAAAAGGAAAGACGGGATAGTCAGAGAAGTCTGTCATTCAGGTAGCTCAGTACTAGGGGTAGTAACTGTTAGATAAATCTAGAAGGTTGGTTGATGTCAGACCATGGGAGTCTTAGAGGTATTTGGACTTTATGCAGCAGGCAGATTAACACCACTGCAAATTCAAGAAAATTAAAGGAAAATCAACAGATTGTCTGCACAATAACAATCCTTCACCCTCAGGGCACTAGTAAAGACACTGAGATAATGTGTACAAAGTCTTACTTAGCCCAGCTCCTGGCATGTAGGAGCTAAGCCCATTATTATATGATACCCTAAAATGGAGAAGGACCACAGATAGGGAACCCAATTAGGAAGATTTTGCCAGAGCACAAAAGGAGGAAAAAAGCGCCAGAAGCAGGCTGAATGAAATGAATGAAATGAAGTTTCCACCATCTTACAGCATACATGGAAGAGCCACTGGAAAAGTAATAGAAAGAATGTGGCTGTTTCTCATATGTTGGAAGGGAGGGGAGGAAAGAGTCAAAGATGTTTCGTTTGACCCATGTAATAGAGAAATGCTGATGTAAGTGTGGCAGAAAATTTTATTAATAGATTAATTTGTGCAGAAATAAATGAAAGGCATTTTCCCCGCTCCCATACCAAGAATTCTTTGTGTTCTGAGCCTGGGCTCTCTGAACTAAGGAGATAGTTATCAGCTTTTATTTAGGGCTAAAAACAGAGATTGAAAATACAGTAAGACTATCTCTCACTCAGGCTGTGATTTGACGAGTTTAGATCTATTAAGGAAAACTTGGGCAGGAGTGGAAGGGGATAAAGGGCCATAAGGAAGAGAAAAAGGGGGTGTTTCCCCAAGACTAGCCAGGTGCTGGTGGTTCAAGGAGGGGTGGGTGCCTGTGTCCTCCTCCCAAAGCTCAGAAGCTGAAGGGTTTTCTTTTGGGTTGACACAAAATTGGCGGTTGTCAAACTGGTAGGTGGGATGCAGAGCATAGAGAGGCAAAGCAGCAGGCAGAAGGGGAGTGCTGAGGAGCCATGGAGCAGAGGGGCTCCAGACAGCAGAGCTCAGGGGATGGGCGCCGGGGGCAGGTCCCACCCCTCCCCACAGCTGCAGTGTCCCAGCAACTGCACATCTGCCCAGCCAGACGCTGGGAGGGTTCACTTCGTAGAAAGACTTGCCATTCACCTCACTCAACCTAAAAATAGAGAAACCATCTTCTGTGATATATTTTGGGTGCTTAGGAAAAACCATTTTGCCTACCCATTGTCCAAAGAGTCCAGGAATCTAACAAAACGCAATGCTGCATTTTAAAGGTTTGGTGATTTCTTACCTCCAACAAAATCGAGAAATTCACCAGTCTAGCTCCTCACCTTGTGACCCCTCCAAACTTTAAAGAGGACAAATGTGAATGGCCACACAGTTTTAGGGGCTTGCAGGTCAGGTCCGCTTCAATCAACTAAAACAGACCCATGTCAGGGAGTCCAGATATAAAATGTCATTTTAAGGTTTTATGGTCAGACCATAAAACAAAACAGATTTATGATATAAATAAAATACAGCTTGTTTTCTTAGAGCTTGGTCACAAAAGCCCTCTTTTTTTTTTTTATCCTGGGTACTATTCTCTTTGGGGCCATGCCCTTTGTCAGAAAGGAAAGCATGTCAACCTCCTTCCCTATGGGAGAAAAGGAATGGCCTGCCGGCCGGCTCCTCTCTTTTCTATTGGGGTCATCTTAATTGGTTCCAAGCTGATTTGAGGAGAAAAAGGCTGGGATTCTCACCTGGGGAACTTCCATCATGACTGAAGAGGTGGGAAATGCTTTGGGGAGGGGAAATGCCTCCTCTCACTGCCTTCCTTTAACACACTCATCCAGTGCAAGGAACGCATGCTGGAGCAAGATATTTCTCACGCAAATCAAAGAATAGAAGCTGCTTCCAGCTGCCCCTTCACTTTGCTCAATCCATTTTTGGTTAACTAATTGAATTTCCCTTTTTTATTCTCCACCCTCGTTTCAGGCTGGCAGACAGCAGTGCCACTGGCGGCACAGTTCCATGTATGAATTGGCTGCCAGACCTGCCGCAGTCAACTCCTTCTTGAACTCTCTGTGTGCTAGTTCAGAGAGCACTGTTCCACCATCATCCCACCATGGCACTTCCAAATGGCTGGATATAATTGGGTTCAGAGGAGTTCAAAGCTATGCTCCAGCATCCTTGTATCAAAGCTCATTGAACAACAGGGGAACCGTGCACTGAGATGCAGGCATGGGGTGAGGAGAGTTATTAGTGGAATACATTCAAATCTGTCACGCTAGATTCCTGGGTACACAACTGGGTTTTGGTTCAGCTTTTAAGAGTTCAGGTGTGGTCCCCAGGAGATGGCTCCTATAATCGCTGTAAAAAGATCTCATTTGTACTAATGCACTTTGCCTATTTCGTAGCAGGTCCTTGTGAGACTAATTTACATTTTTTTTTAAATGTCAAGGCTTTCTCCAGAGATTGTTCATTCATTATATTTATTTTCTTGGACATGATTTTAACAAACCTTCCCCTGAAGAGCTGGTGGCTATTAACTTTACCAAACGGTGGCTCAGGAGAGAGTTAAAAGCAAATGGTTTAAGGGAGAGGATTGGGCCACAGCACCTGAAGGGTAGTCATCTGCCCCCAAAACTCATTTCATTGATTCTTCATTCACTGGCCATGAGCGAGTGAAAAGAGGGAGAGGAAAAGCCTTCTATCATTCAGTGGGACGGTAGATTCTAACCACTGCTAAACACTGAATTCTGCCGCCTTCTGATTTTAGTGGACTGTACTTTGGGACCCCAAGAATAGAAGTCATTTCAAGAGAGTAATATCAAGGGAGTCAGGAAAGGAATGGGTGGAGCATGAATTATATGGGCGTCAGATGGCTGCATGATATCGCTCATTTAATTAGAATATTTTCTCCACTTTGCCATTGTAATATCCACAGCCACTATCTTGGGGAATTTCACACTTTCCAGAATGCATATTGCCCATTTCCCACATTTAGGATAAGGAACTAGTATAGTTAAAATGATCCTAAATGTCTCCTGAAAAACTTCCTGTTCAATGGAGGAATGGCCTGCATTATAGAACTGACAGAGGTCATCCATCCTCCACTTGAATACTTTCAATGCCTAGAAGTTTGCCTTATCCTAAGGCAACCGTGTCCTCTGTTTAATAATCTGAATTATAAAATCCTCCCTTCATGGAACTGCATCTGCTCCCAGGATTATCACTGTTTCAGTGTATCTTTCAGAGCAATAGACAATTATTTACTCCTATTCTCACAAAAATTTCCATTTGGAAAAATATATTTTTATTTCTTATTCACCATTCATGCAATCCACAAATATTTATTGGGCATCTACAGCATGCCAGGTCTGGGCTAGGTGCTGGGGACATGATGGTGTCCCTATCTTCGTAAGACTCAGAATCCAGTGAGGAGAATTATAATTATGCTAAGTGTCATCTTTCTCTTAATGTAATCTCTCTGCATAAAACATTTCATGTCATTTATTCCTTTCTAAATAAACACAGCATCCACTCATTCACCCTCCAAATACCTCTTATCATGAGCCCATTGACATGTGCTACCTACAAATGAGCACAGAACTTCACATTCTGCCCACTGTTGTTTTTTCCAGTGCTTCAGCCTAGTCCAGCATTCATAGGACACGCTGTTGTCCAAAATTTGGTTTATGTTCACAAAAACCCATTCTATCTTGTTCTGAAACTCTAGGGGAGGAAGGGGCAAAGACAGGGGTGAGGGGGATGGCTAAACTTAACTGATATGATCCATCCTCTTTTTACAACATGAGTGAAGGGAGTCTACACTCAAGTCCCAGACCATTTTGGTGAGATGACTTTCAGAATGTCGCTTCCAGCTTGTCTCAGGCACAGCCCACTTTGATCTCCCAGGCAACGCTGGGGATACTTGCAAATCATGACAGTTGTGGTTTTCTCCATGCACCTACTGAGAACACACTTTCATTAATAATTAATAGTCCTTGAAGCATTTACCTAAGCAATTTCAAAGCAGGCTTAACAAGAAAGGACATAATACAAGTCACAAAATTGTCTGGCACTCCCTTCCTGCTCGTCCTCCTCGTGGGGTCACTACTCATTGAGCCACTCACTTAAACTTGTATAGCTAACTTCTCCATCTTTCCTGATGTTTTTCGGGATTTGTTTCATTGTCATTTCAGAGTGTCCTTCCCTGACCACCACATCTAAAATAGTGTGCACCATCAGCATCTATTCTCTTACTTTGCTTTATTTTTTCCTTGCATCTATAACCAACTAAAATGATATTATTTGATGTTTGTCTATTTTCCATCTCTTCCAACAAAGCATAAGTTCCAGGAGGTCAGCAACTTGGTTTTATTCACTGCTTAATCTCCAATACCTAAAATAGTGCCTTGTATTGTATATGAGAGATGTTTGTTGAATGACTAACTGAATGGATGGATGAATGGAACTGGTTAAATGGAGGAAGAAGTACCCGCACTGTCTCAGCCCGGAACACAGGGGTCTACTGGAACACTATTTTGTGACTGGGGCGCCTTATTAGATCAGGGAAGAGTGCCACAAACCCTCACTCTAAACTAGTAGAGAGAGTAATGCCCATTTTGAGACTCCATAAAGTCCCAGGGCCACCTCTAGCTCTGAGCATCTTCTTCCACCGAATCTGTGTAGAGCACAGATAATCTCTTGGTGTTCTCTTCAGCACTGCATCTACTCAGACCTGGAATTCAATTGTTCCAAATTTTCACAGAAAGCTACTCACACATAGCACTGTGTGGAGGTTTGAGAAGACAAAAAGTCCAAATAAAAATCTCAAATATAGTATGCAATACCTGACTCTTAAAACTCCTCAGTTTCCCTGCTATGGCTTAGCTCCTCTCTCTTCTTTCTGCCTCCGTCCAGTTCTCATTTCCCAACTCTTCCTGCCTCCTCAGAAGCAAAGAAATGAATTCTGCTTTCTGATGCAGAACAGTTAGGCACTTACTACCATCTGCCTCCAAACTTAGCTTCAACCGTCTCTTTGTAGTATATGCAAAGACTAGTCAAAAGGTTGAGTCATCAATTGATATCACCCTCATCATCACCTGGGCAGGTGGAATTCTAAAAATACCCTCCTGAGATTCCTGTCCTCTGGTTTTTCAATCAAGCGTAGATCAAGGTATTGCTGGGAAGAGATTGAGCAGATAGTTGAAGCAAGCCTCCAGTCAATCGGCCTTAAAATACAGATCTGGGTGGGACTGACCCAATCAGGTGAGCCCTTTAAAAGCAGAACGTTTTCTCTGGCTAGTAGCAGGAGAGGAAGTCAGAGAGGTTCAAAGCACAGGGAGATTTGACACACCATTGCTAGCCTGAAGATGGAGTCACCCACATGAGAAGGAATGCAAGCAGACTTGAGCTGAGAGAGGCCTCCAGCCGAAACAGAGGCTCTCTGCCCTTCGATCACAAGGAACTAAATGTGACCAATAACCTGAAGCAGCTTGAAAGCAGATTCTTCCCTAGAGACTCCAGAAAATTGCCAGCCCAGACAACACCTTAATTTCAGCCTAGGGAAACCTTAAGCAGAGAATGCATCTGAGCCGTGCCAGATTTATAACCCACAGGACTGTGAGTCACAAATGTGTGTTGCTTTAAGCTGTTACATTTGTGGCAATTTGTTCACAGCAACAGAAAACTAATACAATCACCATCATTGTCATCACTTATTATGTCTCAGCCCCTTTGCTAAGCACTTTACATAATTATCTCAGCTAATCCCGGCACCAATCACTACTTGGATAATACAAATATCCTTACCTCACAGGCCACGAAATGGCCTTTAGAGTGGTAGAATCTAGACATATATGTAGTAAATGGTAGAACCATAATTCAAACCCAGGCAGCCAGGGCTCTTAACCAATATGGGTTTCTGCTTCCTTAAATCACTACATGTCGGGTTTCACCCAGCAACTTCTACACAAGCTCTTCCTCCATTCCAGATTCTAACTGGGGGTATTCCCTCTTTCTTCCAATTACCTAATTGGATCACGACCTTTTTCCAATGAGCTCTTGCCTAGTTCCTCAACCCCCAAGAACTTGTCCCCAATGAACTGGGAAAGAAGTAGAAATGTCTCGGTGAGGGCAATGTTGCTTGAGAAGTAGTGGATATTTCCATGCATCACTCAAAAGCCAGCTTTCGCCTTCTGCTGTCTTGCAGGGAGGACCTCATCCCAAGGATTTGGACATCCTGGCACATTTCAGTGATATTCAGACCATGGGCTCCAACATCTGATGAGCCACTAGAAACTTGGCCTTCTAAGTGCAGACTGGACCTCAGGATGAGTTGCCCACATGATAAACCAAAAAACTAGCTCTTAAGAGTGCATGTGTGTGTACACATGTATGCATGCACGTGTGTGTGTTTAGTAGGCAGCTACTATTGCTTCCTAGAAGTTTTCTGCATCCTGGGTTTCACAAATCACACATGCCCTTCATGTTGGGCTCTGACATCTCAATCTGAAGCTAACCAGAAAGGCAGTCTAAAGGGGAATTTTAAAAGGCACATGCTGCCCTTTCCCTTAAGAACAATAAATTCCTCAGCTTTTGGAGACTGAGGGACCCAGAGTGGAAGGTACTCTATGGAAACTATGCAAGATTTTAAGATTATAGCAACATATTTCACTGAGAAAATTTTAATACTAAAATTAAAATACCCTTGTGACTTTAGATGTTCCTCACTCTTCCTTGATTCCAGCAAAATCAACAAATCACGCTGCTTCTTGGAAGCAGGATGACCCCCTGAACAGAGGTCAGGAAAATGCAAACAGATTTGAGTTTGGGCGATAATTTGGTAAATGGAACTCTGGTCCACCCCTGCCATTATTGTGCTCTCTATCAGGGTAGATATGAGGTCAATTTCTTCCAGAAGTAGTGCTTATGAAACAGAGAAAAGTATCTTCCTTTGGACTTTGGTAACAGAATCCTAGAATTCTGGAACATTCTGGAATCCTGAACAGAATTCAGGAACTTTCCAGACTTAAGTGAACTCTCTCAGCAGGGTCACTCCTCCAAATTTAGATTCAGTCCTCAAGAATCTTATAAATCCTGTAGCTAGAGGAAAAAGCTTTTTTCGGGGGTGGGGGTAAAGGGCTTCATTTCAGTTACACATGATAAAAAATATTCACCAGTGATGGGGACAACGGTTGGCACTGTCAAAGGTGTAGGTATGAGTGAGGGACTCTGTGAAAGGTGCTAGATCAAGACCATGGGGTGAAGTATAGCAGGGAAAGTTTTGTGCCAGAAATTGAGGCACAGAAGACCTCACAAGACTATGGGTCTCTCTAGTAGGGATTTACAAACCCAGATTACAGTTGATTTTTTTATAACCCCAAACTCGGAGGAATATTATAAATAGTTTAAATAGCCAGTTATTCCTACTCCTCTTAGAACCTGGTGTAAGTCACATGGGGGGGAGTACAGCATAATGTTAAAAGCAGGCCTGTGATATCAGTTAGAGCCGGATTCAAATTTTGGCTTCACCAAATTATATAAATTAGCACAAGAGATTTAACTTTTATGCATCTGCTTTTCTGTTTTCCATATCATGGGGATAAGAGTGACATGAGATTGAAATAGGATTGCGTATATAATATAATGCATGGCACGGTGGTTGCACTTAGAAGATACTGAATCAATATCGGCTATTACTATTATCAATAAGTAAAAGTAGAATAGTCTCTGACAGTAAGAAAATATATAGAGACTCAGCAAGTCTTGTATTAATTACATACAGGTGATACACTAAAAGTAAATTTAAAAATGAAATAATAATTAGGCTGTGATGAGATGAAGTAAATAGATAAGAAGGGTCGGGGATGAGAAAAGAGTCATCCTTAAGATCTTGAAAAAGATCCTCCACTGGTCCTGATTTCTAAGACAGGAGAGACAGAACTGAAGGATGGACATCCTGTGTCCATCATGACCGCTGCTGCTCAGAAGCAGCCATGACTAATCCAATAGAATGGTAAGTGCTCTGCCACTGCAACTCAGTCCACTTTTGCAACTAGACTGCTGCTCCTAACCTCCTGCTGTTTTTTTCCAGGACTGGCAGCCAGTCAGGAGTCACAGGGACAACACCTACACCAGAGGACCCTGGTGTATTTCAGAGACTGTGTTAAAATTGGAAACAGGGATCCAACTGAGTCAACATTGGTTAGAAAGAAATGATGGATTAAAACCAAAATGGGCAACAAGAACCAGGAAGATGCAAATTGAAAGATTAGGAACATAGAAAGATGAAAACTTTTGGTAGATGCAGATATGAAAAGGCAACACAAAATAAATCACCAGAAGGTTAGGCTAACTTTAACAATCAAGAACCAGAGATTAACAAGAACCAAAGGTGCAAAGCAAAATCATCCAGAGATAGGGTTGCCACATTCAGCAAATAAAAATACAGAGTGCCCAGTTAAATTTGAATTTCTGATAAACCAAAAATAATTTTTTACTATAAATATGTCCTGTGCAATATTCGGGACATACTTATATGAAAAAGATATTTGTGGTTTACCTGAAATCCAAATTTAACTGAGTGTCCTGTATTTTACCAGCAACCCTCTGGGAGAACTTGTGAATTCACCAGTCATCAGGTAGCTTGCGGCGAAACCAGATCAGTATCAATGAAATCTTAGAGAAAGCAACGGAGTGAGAGGGAACTGCAGGGATAAAGGGGGAAAGGAAGACTAGTTCTGGTTGGAGATGCCAGGAGCAAGATGGAGCAGCATCAGCGTCAGAGCTGTGAATTCAGTCAAAATCAAGAGCCAGTAAAACAACAGAGGGAGCAGAGAAGGCTTATCAAAAAGTGAGAAGTGGGTTCACCCCAAAGGCAGTCAGAGGGGTCTTGTTTTTAGGGGTTTCCTTTTAAAATTCCAGGGCTTCCTGCCCCGATTCTTAGTAGTTCTCAACTTCCATCTCCTCCTATTAGGAAACTGACACCTTAATATTTAGATAGAGAGTTATCCCAGCCACTGGGTACGGAGTCTGTCTTGATGTGGATAGGTTAGGCCATCATTTATGCATTAATAAAACCAATGCATATTGAATGCCTACTATGCCTCAGACACTGTTCTGGGTGCCGGAAATATTTATCAAATATATGTTAGAGGCAGCCCAATTGCATAAAATTCACCAGGGTTTCTTCTTAAAAATGCAGATTCTTGGGCCCCATAACAGCTATAAGCAGCTCCAAGGGGATCTAAGAATCTGCATTTTCATAAGTGCTTCAGATGATTTCTAAATTTTTAGAATCACTGATCTACCAACTATTTAATACAAATAGGTATGTCAGTACGTTTGACTTGTGAGAAATATGTAGGAACAAACAAAATGCGGATAATGAGATCTGGAAAATTAAATGGAGTTAGGCTGGTACCAGGTGAAGTTAAGGGACTTTTTGGAGCCACGTGGCTAGTAAATGTCTGAGATGGGACTCATGGGGAAGTTTTCTATTTCCAAGTGCTGCATTGCTCCACTGTAACGTGCTAAATTCTGGAGCCTGTGCCTCAAAATATGAGTTTATCTGTTACACTTTTAGACCACTGTGACGATGCAGCATTATAACAATGGGATTCAGCCTTGACAGGAGAAAGGAGTGGACATTCATCCTTATGGATTATTAAGGTCAATAAACACATATTCTCAATTCTCAGTTTTCTATGTTTGTTTCAATGCTGAAATGTACCTCTGTTTTTAAGGCTCAGGAGACAGTTGCCAACAGAAGATGCTCTTGATTCACAGAGAGAAGCACTGCTCTGAAGAGCGAGTGTCAGAGAGCTACTCTGACGCACCTCACTGTAGTACGGAAAAAGAAAATCATGCTCCATTCAATAACAGCTGCATTCTGAGACTCTTAAATCTCTTATCTGGCAAGATTTGCTTATTCCCATTGTATCTCTGTGAAATAAAAAGGGGGAAGATGTTTTTATTCCCACTTTACAGGTAGAAAAATTGAAGTCAAGAAACCAATGATAGAGCCAGCCCTGATTATCTAGTGGTTAAAGTTCCATGCTCTCCGCTTTGGAGGCTCAGATTTGTTTTCCAGTGGTGAAACCACACTGCACCCCCCCCCCCCATCTGTCAGTTCCCACACTGTGGCAGCAGTTCACATAGAAGAACTAGAAGGCCTTACAACTAGGATATACAACCATGCACTGGGGCTTTGGGGAGAAGAAGATTGGCAACAGATGTTGGCTCAAGGTGAATCTCTCCCTGCAAAGAAAAAAAAAAAGAAAGAAAAAGAAACCAATGATAAATTTCCATCCAAGACACTAGAGGTAAAAAGTACACAAAAACTGAGGACGAACACCCACCTTATTGCTTACTCCAATAGATTACACAGAATTCTTTCCTCATTTCCATCATCTCCTTCCTGCATGGAATACATGGCACCCTCCTTCCTATCTTTCCTACTACAGCTCCCAAATCAAGTATGGCAGAAGAATAGAAGCCTACAACTGAAAGATTTCGAATGAAATTAGAATGAAGAACGTTCTGATATCTATTCAGGGCTCTGTAGCTTTCAAGGACCAAGTAGAAGCACAACCAATGATTCAACCAATCTCTGCGATAACCCTACAGAAGAAATGTCTCAGGTATTGAAGAAATAGAGACTCAGAGAGGTAGGTGATGAGTTTGAGATCCAGCAGGTGTCAGTGACAGGGCCGAGAGGACCAAACTCCCTCCTTGATCCCCGGACCAGAGCTTTGCCACCGAAATGAACTTCACAAGTGAATCTCCTGAGAGTTTTTAGGTTTGAGTGTCTTTCTCTATTTCATGTCCCCATTATATGGATACGATGTTTCTTTTATAAAAGAACATTTGCCTTCAGTCCTACCTAAAGCTTTGCAGGACCCAATTTTGGGGGTTTAAAATCCAAAAGTCACCAAGTCTGACAGCTATGAAAAGGTGAAAGTACAGGGTCATAGCTGAATGGGAAAATGAAAAATAGCATACCAGATAAGCTTAGATTATTTTAAATTTAGATTATTATAGTTCCCTCAGGTTTTTTATAAGTAGTGTCTTTTTTAACTCATAGAAAATATTCATATATATATATATAGACACTCCCTTATAATAAACACAGAAGCACACTGTTCCCAGAATCTTTGGCTTGGCTAAAATATGATGATATTCTTAGTTCTTAGTATGGGGGAAAAAGCCTCCGAACACTCCAGGCTTTTTATAGCTCTGGCTCAGGGGCAGCGTTTGCTGCTGCAGCAGCCCTGGATAGCAAAGGAGCCAAATAATGCTAATGGGGCAAACAGAATGTAATTGCTTGTGTGTGCTGGTTATATCCTGAAACAAATTGTTTCTTAATGCTGAGGTCAGACAGGGTTTAATTAGGAGAAATACAATTGGTGTAAAATTTTGCAGCAGGCTGCTTGTTTGGTGTCATGCCAAGTCAACATCTAGTCTCTCCAAATGGAAATTTTCATTAGAGGCCATTGGCAGCCCTAGTTAGGCTGAGTTTCAACTTTTCCAAGTCTCCTGGTAACATAAACCTGAAACTCAGCGTATCTATTGCCTAATAGAGGGCTGTCCTCCTTGCATTTACAGATACTTGAACATGTGCACACTGTCTTTCTCTGTCTTCCACATGCCCAGCTGCCCCAGTTTCTCCGCTAGCAAAACACACATTTCCCATAGGCGCTGGATGAATTAAAGCAATCTTCTTCTTTTCTTGACCGTTCTTTCTCCTTCCATATCCCCATATTAATAATACTTGATCTTCGATCAGCATATTACTTGAAAAATATTTTCATATGCATCAGCTCTTCTGACCAATAAACTAGAGGTGAGTGGTTTTTATATTTATAGGTAGGAGATAGGAGACGCATCAAAGGTCACAGCTATGGTTGGCTAAGAATAGATCTCAGTCCACCTGATTTGGGGTCCTGGGCTTTGACCAACCCACAGAATTCTGCACACACACGCACACACACACACACACACACACACAGAATAGAAGATACACTGAAAAATCCTCATTTGTTCATGGAAATGAAGCACTCGCAAAACCACACATTTGTTATTTTCTTTTTGCTTCATTTTTTATAATAACTGCAAAGAAGTGAGAGTGAAAGGTGTTATGACTTAAAGCTACACAAATTTCCCCAAGATTTTGCAAACACTCTTTATTGGACGTGACCCTTTCTTTTATTGTCCCTCTTTTCGTATGCTCAAAGATCTCCATCGATGCCTGCGGGAGTAATACTGTTATTTACATTAATTTTAAGAGCCTAGATCCTCACGGATAAGGTGTTATCAGTGTTTCTAATATAAATCCCGTGTTTCAGAAGTGTTTAATTTATTTGGAAAATTCTGCTTCTAGGCTGCTATTGTTTCTCTCTCTTCCTCTCTTTTTTCCTTCCAGCTGAAGGCAGTTTTCATTACAGTGACAAAGACCCCACTATGTTAAAGAAAATTGCACAGAGAGACCCCAAAAATTCATCTACCCAACAAAAATCTAAGTCATTTTCCCCTGCAGTATCATATCAGCAGTAGCCGTCATGGGTTTGAAGACATATGGGACCAAGGTTTCATTTTTATATGTGGTTCTTATTTACTGAGATTCGGGCTCCTTGTGAGTAGAGCTATATTTCATTTAGGTGCTGGGCCTCTGGGCCCGTGCTAATGTGCCCGGTTAGGGTCAAGGAAGAGCTCTGCACAGGGCAAGCAATTACCAAGCAATTCTTACTCCTCAGCTCTGCCGGGGCCGGAAGGCCACGGTAGATCCCATTGGAAGGGGAGGTTTCTCAGCTGCCCGAGTCTCAGTCCCAGAGCAGGTTAGAGACTGGGAGTTATTGAAACTCTTCCCCTATGTGCGATCTGGCACAGATTTCTCACTAATCTTCCCTTCCATAAACTGATGTCCTACTTAAGCTACATTTGGCTTCAGACCATGGATGCCCCTCTTCTACATCAAGCTGACACCAGAGATTAGACGCACTCTTAAAATTTGCTTTCTACACAATTTAAATGTCTAGATTTTTTAATCTTCCTATGTCAGTATTAGTACAGTTAGTTCTTTCATAATACTTGTTCTGAAATTGTATATTTGTTCCAGTGCCGTTGATATATTAGGGAACAATTCAAGCATAACATGAATTTTGTATTTGCTGATGCTTGGTTTTGTCCCTGAGAAGCAGAAAACCCCATCCAGATGAACTGAGCCGTATAGAAATACACACACACACCCCTCAAACATCTATCAGCCGCTCTGGTTCACAGTGTGTGTTATTCTATAAGGCTATGTTTTGTTATTCTTTTGTATTTGTGAACTTTTCTATGAACACAAACACACATAAAGACAAAAAAGCAAAAAACAAAGCAGCACACACTCATTCAACCTTCCAAGCTTGTCTATATGTCCTGGTTCCAAATGCCAAGCAGTATAGGCAAAAAGAAAGCACTCTCTGTGTTCTAAGACTTTCAACAGAGATCACTAAATCCTGCACAAGTGGCTCCTTTTGATGCCAGTAGTGGCTGATTTAGTAGTTTTAAACATTTCTACAGTTTCAAATCCATAAAAGAGTTTCCAGGTGATACAGAAGTTAATTAAAGAAGGCTATATACTGCATCAGATTTTCAGTTTTGATGACACAAGTATCTATTATAAATGTATGCCTTGAAGGACCTTCATCTCAAAGACAGAAAAATAGGCTCCAAGATTTAAGGCTGTGAAAGATTGCTTGACTGTGGCGTTCAATGCCAACGCTGGGCCAAGAACAATGAACCACACTCATCTTCACTCGGGCGTTACCACTTTCCATGCGATTTCAGAGAATCCTCCTTCCACCACTTCACAATAATCTACATGCTGCAGCCCTTCCAACGCCCCCTTCCACGAGCAAACTCCTAGTTTTTTCAGGGCAGAGTGCCATATTTGTGTATTCCATAAGCATTTAACATGAGCGAAACCGTGCTCTTTTATTTTTGATGCATCGCCAAAAATGATTCTGAATGTTATGCCTCAACCCCATTTTTTCTATAAGCCCTACAGTTTTTATTGTGCAATTTTGCATGGCATGATTATTTTTTTAAGGACACGTATGTCCATTATAGCAGAACTGACTATTCTTGATTATTATCTGGGCACGGCAATTGCCATCAAATATTTGAAATATCATGGGTTAGGGATTTCAAATCTAACATGCCCAGAACTAAATTCCTGATTATTTCCCCATATTCTGTTTCACCTACAGTCCTTCCCCTCTAAGTTAAGAGGTGGCTCCATCATTTCACTGGCCACTGGTTTCATAAAACCCAGGAGTTATCCTTGAATCTTCTTTTCACCTTACCCCATATCCCAATGCCTTTGTCTTCAGAATGTATTGCTTGTCAATGTCCCCACTGCTCCCAAGCCACTGGACTACTTTAATAGCCTCTAATTTGTCTCCTTCCTCCACTTCTGCCTGACTCGCATCTGTCACCCATGTCTATTCTAACCCAAGAGTCAAAGTGCTCCTTACACATATGTCGGATCATGCCACTTCTCCAGGATTCTCCATCTCACTCCAAGTAAGAGCCAGAGGTGCACAGAACCTGCACTGTGCACCTGCCCCCCCTGGCTGTGTCTCTTCCCCAGCATCTTCTCCTACCGCCCTTCCTCGGGCTCATGCTGCCCCAATGTACTGCTGGGCACTTGTCTTTCTTCCACGTGTTAGGTACACTCTTCCCTAGAAGTGTTTGCTCTGGCTGCGCCCTCTGCTTGAAATGGGATTCACCCAGGTACCTACATGGCTGTCTCACTCGCTCACTTATTTCAGATCTTTACTCCAATATCTCCTTCTCAGCACATTAATTAAACTGGAACTCCGTCCTCCAATACTGCCATTCCCCCTTCCCAGTCTTATTTTTCTCAATAGCATTATCATGTCTATCTTCCTACATAAGTTTCTTATTTTGTTTGCCATCTTCTTCCACTGGAATATAAGGCCCCTGAAAAGAGGGATTTTTATCTGTTTTATTCACTGCTGTATCCTTAGCTCCTAGAACAATGGCTGGCACATAGTGTATGCTCAATATTTGTTGAATAAATTAAATAAGGGATTGGTCTCTCTGTGTAAGGAAAACAGAGATGGAGTGAGATGAGAACCAGTGGGCAGAAGTTACAAGGATGCTCAATCTAAGAAATTGTATTTCAACTAACCAGTGTGTTTCCCAAGACTAGACAGTTCCCTGTCACTGGAAGTATCTGTGGGGGGTCTGCTGCTCCATGAATGGGCAATGTGGCAAGGAGATTGGTGCATCACGTGGCATCTAAGAATAAACCATACTTGAGGTTCCTTTCAGCAACAAATGTCTATGTCTCCTGCTATTTGTGTTGAATTTCCAACTATTTGCATTAATTTCTCAGGAAAGGCTGATACAATCTTCCTTTTCTCTTAACCATTTGGTAGCAGAGGAAGGAGGTTATGCTATAGTGAAAAATACGCTCCACATACGAGTTCCAAATAATCCACTTGTAGCCTGACAGTCTCACCTACCTCAAAGGGTATGATAATTATTAAGTAAGGTATTTATGAAGGCACTTTGGAAAAATAACTCCCTCAACAGAAATGTAACATAGACATGGCAGCAAAACGCCATCTGGACAACTGCTCAGAGTCTAACATCTTCTTTTGAAATGCACAACTTCTGCACGGCAATACCACAGAATGAGGTCTCCAACTACACAGTGTTAAGATGTAATTATGAATTTTTTCCATACCAAAGCTATGCTGGAAAAAAGAAACTCATTATTTGTTGAAAGAGGAAGCTCATTGTGCTCTCTGGGATGAGGAAAGTTTGCGATGGTAATTTGTTGTTATCATAAATAATATCTCATGGACATAATGCCTCTCAGTATAAGATCAATACCAATATAATATCAATATCAATCTTGATACTTTATTAAGATTTGTGAACTTACCTCCATCCCAAGGAAAAATATACATATTTTCCCTGTAGAAATAAAGTTTGGATAGGCACAATAGGTAAAATTCTGAGAGGCACATGCAACCAAAGGCATCCAACCAGAAAAACTCCTCAGACTCAGAAGAAAGCCCAGAATTGTTTACTCTCCGTTATCTCAGCCTGCAGGGTAATTAAGGAGAAAACTGTTCACATCTGTCCATTGTCTTTGCTGCTTTTATGGTCTTTCCTGTCTACTGTCAGCTCTCCCAGGTACAGCTGACCAAGCCAGAGGCACAGAAAAGCCCCAAGTCCTTTGGCCACTTCCAAATGATTTCATTGGGGTGGATTTGCATCAGGAAGGGGCTTGAAGAAAGGAACTAAATAAAAATAGGTATTTAGCGACCCAGCTATTCCACTACTGGGTATTTATCCAAAGAACTTGAAATCAACAGTTCAAAGAGACTTATGCACCACTATGTTCATTGCAGCAATATTCACTCTAGCCAAGACATGGAAGCAAGCCAAGTGCCCATCGACTGATGAATGGATAACAAAGTATATGTATATACACACACACACACACACACAATGGGATACTACTCAGCCATAAAAAAAGACAAAATTGTCCCATTTGCAACAACATGGATGGAACTTGAGGGTATTATGTTAAGTGAAATAAGCCAGACAGAGAAAGGCAAGCACCATATGATTTCACTCATATGTGGAAGATAAACAAACACATGGACAAAAAGAACAGATTAGTGGTTACCAGAGGGGAAGGGGGTTGGGGGTGGGCATAAGGGGTAAAGAGGCACATATTTGTGGTGACTGACAAATAACAATGCACAACTGAAATTTCACAATGTTATAAACTACTATGACCTCAGCAAAATTTTTTTAAATGTTTAAACAAACAAAAAAATAGGTATTTGGAAGTAGCGGGAATTTTCAACCTCACTTTCCTAATTTTCTAAGACACAGACAACTCACCCTATGTCAGTCTGCAGGTCGTTCAATAGGGGGGAGCTGGCTACCACACTCACCCTTTCCTAGAAGAGGAAACACGCTTCCTTCTTAGAGATGAAGCTGGGCTAATGAGCCGGGGTGTTGTCACGGCACTATGAGTTATCAACCAGTGTGGACAACCCAGCTGCTCTCGTGTAGCTGAACATGGAGAAGAGGAGGAAGAACCTTTCTTCCTATAAGAAGCAGAAGATGGAGGCCTGTGAATACCATGGGAGCGGGGCTCTGAGGACAGCCTGGCGGGTCACCAGTGGGCCAGGGTCTGAGGAATGAGTGTCTTTCAAAAGCCTTCCCCAGAGTGATGGTCTTCCAGGGCTGGGATGATCCCAAGGAGCCGGGGTGAGCGACAGAGCTCTGAGAGCATTCTTATTTGCATGCAGTTCAGGGAAGTGAGAAGCTGTTTAAAGGCAAAGATTTTAGCTGTGCTGGGAGCTTTGGCCTTTTCAGTGAAGAGACCCAAGAGATTGCCTGTCAAAACAGAAGTCTCTTGCTAAAACTACCTGGCTGAGAAAGCATGGATAGTCAGGAAGGGCTGCAGGCAGCGGAAGGGGACACTGGGGAGGGACAGCTCTCCACAACCACAGTGTGGGTAAGGTGCAGAAAGAAGGAGAGCAATTAGGGTGCATGAGGAAGGAATAAAAGAACAGATGAGCGGCTGTGTGACTTCGAATGTATTTCCCTCTGGACAGGACTCTGTTGCAATGAGTGTTTTTAAAAATTCATTAATTCAGTTTTACAAATAAGAAAGTGGGTTTCTTTGCCTTTCCCCTGATTGAATCTTCTCTGTTCCCAGTTCTATCTGATTCTCTCCATAGTGATTCCCACTGAGAGATTGACATGGAGGAGCAGAGCTGAGAAACTGTCGACTATTCTGCTATTTCTTTGCTCTCTTTCCTTTTTAAAAATCGTGTCAAAGCCCCTTTCCTTCAGTAATCCTTGATATTCCCTCAGGAGCTGAGTTAAGATTTAATTGTGAAATTTGCATAGTAACTCAGCAAATAAATTCTCCGGTCTCTCATAGACCTTTCACTGCAGAGGGCCATTTTAGTTATAAATCACTTATTTCAAGATCTCAACTGCATCAGCATTTTGTACCCCTGAGGAAAGTGATAAGGGGGGGAAATTCAATGGCGTGCAGAGTTAGTGTTTGGCTTTTATGTCTCTGTGTAGAGCAGGGTAGAGGTACAGGCTGGATGGGATATAACTAACAAGTGCTATCTTTCCACCTGCTGTTTCTCTAAGGAAAATCAATGTGGGACCACTTCCAGGAAACTTCACTCACCTCTTCCCTCTCAATGCATGTCATGCTAGGAAATCCAAAGAAGTAAGTAGAACCTAAACACAGATGTGACGGTTCACACAGAAATCCCCAATAACTAGATGCTCATAGTAAAATGTGTGGGGGAGGAATTTGGCAAACAATAGTCCAAGGAGGATTGTAATCCTGTGGAGATATCAAGATCCCAGAAGATGATGTGTCCCCAGCTTAATCCAAGTCCAGCTAAAGGTCCTGGGCTCCATTTGGGACTCAACCCAGACAGAAGGTTTGTGTTGTTTTGTTTTCTTCCCTCTTTCCCCAGGCAGAAAACACTCTCAATTCTGGACTATTCCAGAATGTTGTAAATATGGTTGTTTAGTTAAACCAAATAAAATCAATTTCACCAGAGCCCAGAAAACTAAACTTTTTCTGTAATATCTTTGCATATTTTATTTTAGCATTGTAACTAGCTTCCCTTTCATAGGTTGGGTCAAACAGCAGCATGATTTAGATAATAAAGGGCACTCATAGTATGTTGTATGGCTCTGATGATGGAAGAAAGAAAGAAATATCATCACAGAAAACTAAGGAAGAATAAAAGAAAGTCTAAAGAAGGGTGGGAAGAAGTATATTTGATTATTTACCCCAGGTATCTAAAATCTCTGGAAATACCAAAATGTAAGTGGTACTGAACAGAGGGCCCCGTCTGACTTACATAGCATCTCTTGGTCTCTTAACACTTTTGGGTCTCCAGTAAGGAACTCCGAGAAACTCCTTGAAACAACCTATTTATCTGGATAATCAGGGGTTAAACTGCTAATGAACCAAGGTTTTAATATCGCCACTCCTTAAGAAAAAATTTACAAAGCACAGGAAATTTTATGTAGATAACTTACATTCACCTAAAAATTTGAAGATTGCTGATCAAACACAAACCCTGTAGTCATATTTCTATCAAACAACTGATTTCAGTTCCTTATTTATTCTGTAGCTGATCAAAACATGGTGCCCTAATTTTCTAGTTATGCTTGTCAGCCCCAGGAGATCAGTGAAAATTTGAATTCCATAGATGAATAAAAAGTCAGAATATCTCTACAAGATGCATATCTCCCCACTGATAAATGCCAAGTGGTCCTTCAGTGTAAGAGTTTGAGTCAACATAAGTTTCTAGAATTCAATTGAAGTTGCTTTTTTCTCCTCACTCTGTAACTAAATCAGTAATAATTTTTTCCCAAGAAAATGTTATCATAAGAAGTCATAGTGAATACAGTTAGATATTAGCTAGATAAACAACACTCATTTGAAACCAACTTCAGGCTTATGAGAGAAACACTAGTAATACTTACATTTACATCAGCGGCGTAGTGGTTAAGCTCACGTGCTCTGCCTTGGAGGCCCAGGGTTCACAGATTTGGATCCTGGGTGCAGACCTACACATTGCTCATCAAGCCATGCTGTGGTGGTGTCCCATACACAAAATTGAGGAGGACTGGCACAGATATTAGCTCAGGGACAATCTTCCTCAAGCAAAAAGAGGAGGATTGGCAACAGATGTTAGCTCAGGGACAATCTTCCTCACCAAAAAAAAAGAATAAGAAAAAGTGTCCACTCTACCCTTTTGGTCATTATTGTTTGGAAATTCTGGCTAATGTAATGAAACAGAAAAAAAAACACCCACCAAATATGTATAAGCTTGAATAATAGACATTATTTATAAGCTATATGGTTGTATGCCTAGAAATCCAAAAGAATTCGTCAAAGATCCATAAGAATTAATATCAAGGTAATGAAAAAGTAAGATTTTGAGAAAAGCATTCCAGTCACTTTGTAATAAAAGTAAAAATACCATAAAAATAAGAAGAAATAGAAAGTAGTGCAGAGCAGCAGAAAGAGCTTTCTTGCAAAACCCTGGAGATTCTCATCATTCTAAACCCCGGGAACAGAAATTGGGAATAGAACATGAAGCTTGAAGACAGGAAGATGAATTGAAAGTCAGACTGCACAACAATGAATTTTCTTACTCCTCACTCCTATTCTGGCAAGTAGAATGTCTGACAGCCAGGCGTTGAAAGCCACTGCCCCTTTATAAAATGATGGCTCCTTACTAAATGAAAAGAAGGAAACACGTGGGTGTTGATTGCAAAGCAAATCCACCCTCATTTCGGTGGTCTCAAAGCTTAGTCACCACCTCTCTGTTTCACCTAAAGCTGACAGTTCACGTAGAGGACAAGGACTGCAGCAAACTTTGACGTTGCTCAACCTAATATGTGAACAAGTAATTTAAGGAAAGAATGGAATGTGAAAGACAAAGACGATAAGTAACAGAACTTAACGTGAAGGAACGAATTAGTAAAGAAACAAAAGAGAACTTTAAAGGAACAATAGCCTCTCGTTAGTATCCTCAAAGAAATTAAGATACTAATTTGCAAACCAAGAACAGGGTGGCATTAAAAAGAAACATAAAACATATAATAAGAAAATAAGAACATCTCTTGGCAGAAAAAAAAATAGGCTGATGAAACAAAGAATCTCATAGAATAGATCAAACAGTTCTCCCACAAATGAAAATTTTAAAAGAAATGAAAAATATGAGGTTAAAGATAAGTGACAGAGTTGATCACTTCAGGAGGTAAAATATCTAAGAGGGATTTCAGAAAGACAACAGACCAAGCAAAAGTGAGGACGTTAAAGAAATGATATAATAAAGATTTCTCAGAGCAATAGAAGACGTAGCTCGTCAGAATGAAAAGATCCACTGAGAACCTCCCACATAATGAATGTCAGTACATTCACACATAGTTTCATCAGAATACCGGAAACAAAGAGACCATTCCAAGAGCTTCCAGGGGGAAAAAAGCAGGTCACAGAAATGGGAATTAGATCAGCATCTGTTGTCTCTGCAGGAATGTTGTGTACAAGAATATAATAGAACCTAGCCTAAAATGCACTAAAAGGAATTATATTTAACATAGAATTCTATGCCCAGGCAGAGGACTGAAGAGACGCTCTTAGAAAAGTTGAAGCAGAGTGTTCTATAGACTCAGGGACCAGGCAGTTCTAAGGCCAGGTTTGGGGCCATCTCAGAAACGAGGTTTGAGTGAAAATCTGTACAGTGACAATGAGAGATGCAGCTCCTTCCCCACGTGGCTCCCAGGATACCGATAGAGAAGCTTATATTTTGCAGGCCAAAGATTGGAGGATTTCTCTCCAAGGGACCTGATGAGCCCAGAAAAAGAGACAGAAACCAACCTTTAGGGTACTGTCAATGAAAAGATTGGGTCTCTACCCCATTGCCCTAGAGTGAGGGCCACTCTTACATTTTTCAGTGCCTTGTCTTTATATATGAATGGGCACACAAGGATCACCAGAATTTGAGGGAAGCTGCAACATGAAAGAAAGACAAAGAGAACCTCCCCCCCACCAAAAAAAGTTGAATGGAAATTTGGCATAAATAGACACAATGAATGCAGACAGCAATGGGAAAAAATACTTCCAAATATATTCTCAGTGAGTTAGGACTAATATGTAAGAACAGTAAGATACAAAAATAATACTCAGTGAATAAGAAAGAGCCATTAGAAATTAAATTATAATGGCAAGAGTTTAGAAAACTTATCAATAGAAGGTATAAAAAAACAAGCTCAGAAAATCTCCCAGAAAGTAGAATAAAAAGTCAAAGAGATGGCCAACATAAAAGGGTATAAAATTAGAAGATGAATCCAGAGTGTCCAATATCCAAATATTAGGAATTTCAGGAAAGGCAGAGAAAAAAGAGGAGAGATATAATAAAATTTACTGTATATTAATTTCTACCTTGAGAATACCGTCAAGTATCCAGCCCACTAAATAAAAATATCCTCACCAATTCATGTAATTTTGAAATTATTTGGAAATATACACCAGGAAAAAAAAGAAAATACTAGAATTTCCAGAAAAAAAAAAACGGGCCACATATAAATGGATCAGGAAGGTGAATAGCAATTGACTTCTCAAAAGCAACACTGGAAGCTAGAAGACAATGAAGACATTTCTTCAAAGTCCTATGGAAAATTATTTCTAACCTAGAATTCTAACTCAGTCAAATTATTAATCAAGAGTGAGTATAGCATAAAGATATTTCCAGATGGTACAAATGCATTCATAGGATCTAGCAAGCTACTGAAGCTGTACTTCACCAAAACAAGAAATAAGCCAAAGGAGAGGAAGACATGAGGTTCAGTGAACAATGGAGAGAGGCCCAGGGAACTTCCCAGATGAAGGTCCAAGGAAGACCCAAGAGGACATTTGCACATCAGAGCCGGAGGACCACCAGTCCACACTGGGACAGAAAGACTTTCTGAGATAAATAACTGAACAGAGAGATCCCCTGATGTATTGAGAAGGCCTTATAATTGTGCGATTAATTAATGAGAAGTTTACAGAAAAATAAATGATATGGATGTAAAATTAGAGGGCATAAGTAACTCCAAGTGAAGCAGAAATTTAGGAGAGACTTTTGACTCTGTGATTCAATGATGAACAATGTTTTATGTGAACTCCTCTATTCTAGGGCCAAAGTCCTGAGCTGTGAATCCATCAAAATCCGGTGAAAGATTCAGATTTGGATAGAAGGGAAAAAGATTCCCAGAAACAGCATAGATTTCAAGTATAGGAAGACAATTTCTGTATCCAGGAGCTAGGAAGACGCCACAGTGAGGGACCCGGTTGGTCCTTTGGTAAAAACAGAGAGGGAGATCATTAACACTGGTGGAATGGTAGGAGAGGCTAAACATATGTGCCTCTAATTTGTAAAGTGAATGACTATAAATTAAGAATGTTCTATATCTATTTAATGTGTCTTCTCAAGTATTCCTGATCCCCTTTGTAAAATAGTACCCCCATCATTCCCCATGCCTCTTATCCTGCTTTATTTTGGCTCATATACTTAACCACCCCCTGATACAGGGTACCCTTCCTTTGTTCATTCCCCCCAATTAGAATGTAAATATCAGGAGAATAGAGCCTCTGCTTTCATTCACGGTTGAATTGCCAGCACTTAGAGTAGCACCTAGGATAAAATATGTGCTCAATAAGTAGCTGTTAAAGAACATCAAATTTCACTCGACATCAGACTTGAACGTGTACTTCATAAATTATTACATAAAATATACATACCCAGTTTTCATTTCTATAGACCTCTTTTTCTTGGCCTCCAAAACCAGAAGGAAAAATGTCAAATTGCAATTTGGCATACTTCAAGCAGCCCTCTGACATGAAAGAAAGCCATTCCCTTCAAAATCTCACAGGACTCTGCTTCATGAGGTGTCTGCCTTTCTAACCAAAACAGCTCAGTGTGTAAATATTTTGGAAACTCTAAGGCTTTACTCAAAACTACAAATTTCTATTATGAATGGGAGCCATTTAATAAATAATATCAAGGGGCAAAAAAAATTTAAGAGCAAGAATTATTCATATCTTCCTATTTCAGACTTGTGTGTTAGAAAATATTTTTTAAATTTATGAGACCCTAGCTTTTGCCTTAAAGACCAAATTAAGAAAACAAACAAATGGATTTTGGCAAAAAGAGTCTTGGACTGATGTTGAGGAAAAGATAACAACCAAGATAAGCACAAATCTGCACAGCCAACTAATGTGGCATCAGGCCTACTAGTATATTTCTCGAGGAGGACAATTCTTTTTGAAGTAATTTTCACCCCTAGACCCTGGAATAAATTAAGAGTAAAAAGGCCAGGTCAGAATGCATGCAAATTTGGGGTGCACATTTGATTATGAACGTGAGATTGGTTGACTTAAGCAATTCTACTTTAATATTTCACTAATTAGGTAGGGGACAGCTCTGATTATGATGAGATTGTCCCACTCTATCTCAGATTTCCTAGGAGACACATTAATTAAAGCAATTCTCCTTCCTCATGAACTGAAACTTTATGGAGGCAAAGTGTACCTCCCCACCCTCATCCTGTCACATACCCAAGTCTGTACCTCACCCTTGAGAAAAAGAGCAAGAGTGAAAAATAAGAGGCAGAAATGGCATTGCACCCCTGGTAAAGTTGTCTGAACATTTTTAGAAAATTCCAAACGGTACAGGCACAATAAATCACTAATGGCTCAGAAAGACATGACATGACAGATCTTGCTATAACCATAGGGAGAGAAATATCATCAAACAAAAACTTTCTAAATGTAAATGTAGGAAACTGTATATAAATGCATGGGCTAAAGTACCATACGACAGACAAGTGGAAGAAGAATTAAAACTAGATATATATCATCTCTTGCATGTCTACTCAGAAGATTGTTCAAAATAAGGTGCTCTAGTATATCTTCATGAAGCCCCGTCACAAACATTAGAGAAAGCCATATGACAATTGGTTGTGAGTGTAATGTAGATAAGGACAAAAGACACTTGATGTGCCTTCTGTTGTCAACTCCCCTACATCATGGGCCACGTCATGGGAAAACCATAGAATCAGAACACGGCAGGCAGATCTATTCTCTTCTCTTTCACTCTCTCCCTTTTGCACCATTATCATCAACACACTCAATGGAAATACACTCATACACCTGAGATGTTGTGATTGGACAATTGAAGAGAGAGCAGCAAAGTAGGAAGAGCTCAGACTCTGGAATGAGACCAATCTAGGCTTGAATCTCATTTCTGTGACCTGCCGTCTGTAACTTCTTAAGCAGTTTCTGATCATGCTTCCTCATATTTCAAATGGAAATAATAATATAAACTGCCATTTTTAAGCCAATGAAATAATGTAAAGTTCTCTACACTAATTTTATTGTCTTTACAACAGTACTGGTTAAATGGTAGCCCTTTACTACTATGAGCATAAATCAAAAGAGCACACTTGCCCTGGTCCACTCACTATATTTTAGGAATGAGGAGGTATAGAGAATAAGCAGAAAAGAGAAGATCAGAAAATTTCATATACACTTATAAGCAATCCAAAATGAATGTCTTTAGTTAAATATTTGTCAACTATATGCTAGAAATCATCTCTATTTGTCAAATTTGTAAGCTTATCTAACAAAACTATCATAACAGAGGGAGATCCTTTGTAGCATTAGTCATAACTTGAAGTATTTAATGTACTTATTAACTATATGTACTGGATCGATGTCCATTTAGTTGTACAATTAGAAAGAGAGAAAGAGAGCGAGAGAGAAGAGAGAAAGAGATACCAACTTTTCTATTTAGGGATCTTGAAGCCAAGACAGCAACAGTTATTAATCTCTGGTATGTATCCCTAAGAACATAGCTGATTATTAGAAATGAACAGGCACAGCCCATGATATAGTCATAAGGAAGTGCTGAATGGTTAGGGCTCAGATAAGGACCTCCAAAAAAAATCTTTCTGTTGGCCATTGTACACAAAAGAAAAGAAATAAAGTAGGTACAGAGGCTCACCACATACTTTTCTGGAAATGAGATTTGTGTAGATTTTACTGAAGATCTCTGTCTTCTCACTATGTTCTCACACGGCAGAGAGAAAGAACTCTGGTCTCTTAATCCCTTTATAAGGACACTAATCTCATTCGTGAGGGCTCCATCTTCATGACCTAATGGCCTCCCAAAGGCCCCACCTCCTATCACCATCACGTTGGAGATCTAAGCTTCAACATATGAATTTGGGGGGGACACAAACATTCAGTCCCTAACAATCTCCATGAGTCTTCTAGTAAATTATCTGAAACCTCAATGCCCTGTAACGGATCTTGAATCATTCCAGTTCTAGAACCATCACAGAATAGAGGCACACTCACAACAAACACCTTTTGAAGGAAACGCGGGAAGACCCACGTAATAGATTACTGGAACTCAACTCAGAAGACATGGTTCTCCTCTTCACTGTATTTCTGCAGTGGTTTGTGGAATAAATCTCTCAATCTTCTTAAACCTGCTTATTTTCTTAATAAAGTAAAATGAATGGTTCTCGTATTCTTGCCTTAGAGAAAGTCATGAGCACATACAGAGCAATTTTATAGGGAGGTTTTGATAGATCAGAGGAATGAAGATGGATGGATGAAGGAAAGCACGGCATTGGTTGTTATTGCCGCCCCATCTGCCAGAGACTGGAATATTGCACATTCAGGTCACAGACCACTCCTAAAGCTGTGGCTCTGATAATAGGGGCACCTATCAGCTCTTTAATGGTCTGTAGTAAAACCAGGGTAAGAATTCCAGGCCATCACACAAAGCTGGCAAATGAGAGGAGAACTGGTCTTATCGGGACTGTTGTGGGGCTCCGTGGGTTGGAGAAAATGAGAATCAGAATGGGTGGATTTTCATGGCATGCCCCTAAATAAGAGGTGTGGAAAGTTCCTATTGTCCAATTCTTTCAGAAACTAGGGAGAGGCAAGATTCAAGGGAAAACCTTGATAGAAAGTCTAAGGGCCTTCTTATTTTATCTAAACCAATTTTCCCATCCCTGCTGTTTACCAGGATCAGCAAGCCACACATTTGTATCTGTCCCTTTATTGCCCTCTCACTGGAAATATCTTTTGGCTCCAATTCAAATTCATTTGGGTGCCTAGAAATAGATGTTGCTTGTTATAAAACCATGCCAAGACTGTTTCCAGCCTAAACACTTCTTTTTCTAAACCCAGTGACTTGTGTTTGGGATGTCTTCAGATAAAAAGTGACAAAGATTGAAGAAATACAGACCTGATGCTGCATAATTTAAAAATTATACAGGTATGACTTTTCTAGAAACTCTTTTCTAAGGTATAGGAAATCCAACTTGCTAAATTCCCTAGGCTGAGTACATCTGTAAGTATCTTTGGGGAAAGTGTGATGTCTATTAATCCACTCTTCTGCTTCCTTAGCTCAAAGTTTAGGAATATATAACCTACCCCCTGCAAACCTGTTATAAGATAGACCTTCCATCTCCCTCTACTTCTTCAGCAATTGAGGATTAGCTAGGCATGTAGGGATAATGACTATGATTCTATAATACACCTGTAAGAAATGTTTTCTATAATAAAGACATACTAATTTCTGTATTAGAGAGATTGTGACTGTTTAGCTTAAAGAATTTTCTAAAAGGGCTTTAAAATAAGATAGATAAAGGAAAAATGAGTGCACAAAATAAATTTGGGCATCCAAAAGATTTTAATGACTCTTTTGGGGGAAATTTAATGAAGACACAAAGCAAAATGTGAAATCCCACTATGAATTTTTAGAACTGGTTAAGAGACAGAAACGAAAGACCAGAAATCAATGGTCATTCCTCAGCCTCAGACAAAGTTAATAGTTACTGCCTTAAGAATCTGATTATAGTTAATCCTCTGGTGCTAATTTTCTTCAGTATATTTATTAACAACATGGAAGCGCAAAATGTGCTGATAAAAAATAATTACACAGTCTGTCAAGGCTAGGAGAAATTGTGAGGGAGGCAGAAATAAGTCACAAAGATGGCCAAGGAAAGAAATTTAGCTGAGATAAGGAAAAACGATGCTGCACTGGAAATCATTTCCAATAATCTTCCCCAAATCCCTTAAAGTGAAGACGAGATGTTAGAGAGATGCCATTACGTCTAGCAAAAGGAGAGTCCCCCTTGATTCTAAGGACCAAGTTCAGTTTTAGCCAGATCAGTTTAAGTAAGACACAGCAGGATTCAGAATTAGCCTGAAAAGGATGACCCAAGTAATAACTGAAAAAAAGCCTGAAGGTGCTGTACTGGGGAGAGATGTTAGCACATATAACATGGTATACCTTGACTCCAAGAACCAGAGTGAATAACTGGAAGGAATTGCTACACCTTTGCTATACCTTGGATGATTCATGATTCATCATAAGTATAGCTATTCTGAAATATCCCTCTAAACTCTGCCCTCAAAATGGGTCGATTAATTCAAAGCTCCTCAATTAGTAAAAGTAAAAGACTCATCTATTAATTACTAGTCATTAACAGAAGGGGGAAGGGTTAAAAATAATCAATGCAAACTTTGCCCTGTGTTCTCATTCCATCCTTCGGCTGCTTGCACACTTCTGGTGACTCGTGGGATCTATCATAAAGGACCAGGTTCAAGTACTCTGCTTTCCTATTGGGCAAATATTAATTGAGTATATGACCCTCTGACTTTCCAGTTAAGAGGACTGGGCCATGTTTTTGTTTTTAGAAAAGAGAGAGAAAACAGAGAAACTATAGATATATAAGTAGACCTGGTCATTTTGCAGACCCTGTGTAGTCACTCATAGATTTGGTGGACTTAGGCTATCCAACAGCAAGAACATGAGTCCAGTAGGGTGTCCTCTGCCAGAGGTATGTTTCCGAATTGTCTCTTCTTTCCCAACCAGTCAGAGGACGTGTATTCTGGGAATACAACCTTGGCTATTTTGCTGTAAATCTAAGACAACTATTTCAAAGAGAATAAGGTGCCACAAAGGAAACAGTCATCCTAAAATGCCTATCTTCTTGAAAGATTTTTCAGGAAGCAAATTTCCACTCAAAAATCTGTCATGGAGAGGCAGTTATAAGATGACAAAATAAAGATAATGCTGCCTCTTTCCTTCTCTCAAAAAGAAGGGAGGAAGGGAGACCAAAAGAAATACTATGTTTTCCATGAGAATAGAATCACCTAGAACCCAAGACAAAATATATATTTTAAAAAATACCTGCCAAGTGCAGAGAAAATTGCACCAGACTGAGGGAGGACACCAAGAGAGGATGCCTGCTTCTGTAGATCTAAAAAGACTTCTTCAAAGTAGTCTGCAAAAGCAGTTGTCCAAGACGTGTGAATGGTGGGAGCCCTGGTAAATGGCCACTCACTTAGGGTTGGGGCCTGATGGGCTACAGCTGGAGTGTGGAGGAACCATGAGGAAGCCAGCTCTTGCATGGACTTGAAATCACTGCATGGCCTGGGAAATTCCAATCCCTGAAATTGGAGTAACATGACTGTATTAGTTTGCTTGGGCTGCTCTAATGAAGGACTGCAGACCAGGTGGCTTAAACAATAGAAATTTATTGTTTCACAGTTCTGGAGGCTCTAAGTCCAAGATCAAGGTGTTGGAAGAATTGATTCCTTCTGAAGGTGCTGGGGAAGGATCTGTTCCATGCCTCTCTCCTAGTTTCTGGTTGTTGGCAATCCTTGGAGTTCCCTGGCTTGCAATGCATCACTCTAATCTCTGCCTCCTTATTCACGTGGTGTTCTCTTCTATGTGTGTTTGTCTCTGTGTCTCTTCTCTTCTTCCTATAAGGACACCAGTCGTATTGATTAAGGGCCCACCCTACTCCAGTATGACCTCATCTGCAATGACCCCATTTCCTAGTAAGTTCACATTCCAAGGTTCCAGAAAGGATATGAATTCTGAGGGAACACTTATGCATGACCATGACCCAGGATGGCTGGTTCCCCCAGGTGCCTGGCACAAGCAATAAAAAATTGGAGGAAAATGTTATCTCATGCCTTGTATTATTACTTATATTGAAAAGGGAGCCATGTTCCGATAACAATTGATACAGATTGAAACTATTGTGTTCCTTAGCTTCAAATAAAAGAGAAAAGAATCTTTCTTTGGTATACACAAGCTAAATTAATTAATTGATTGATTGATTAATCAGACACTCATTAGAAATAAAAAACAAAAATTATACAGCTTCAGACTTCTCCACTGCAGCATTCAGAACAAGGTGTTTAAGTTCACAGGGAAAGAAAGCATGACCCCCAAATTTATGCCTTGTTATATTATTATTTGGAAAGAAAGGCAATTGGCAGAAAATATAATACCTATACCACTTTGAAAAGAGCTAACAGAAGATTGGGATACAATTAAGCAAAATCAAGTAAAGTTAAAAATGTTCATACCCTTCAACCTCTTTGAATCCACTCTTAAGCATATAATGTAGAGAAACCCTTACACGTGGACAGTGAGCACCCTATAAATGTTCAAGGAAGCATTGTTTCTACAGGCCCCACATTGGAAATAACCTAAATATTCATCAATAAGAGATTGTGTTATATTCCAGGAGTTGACAGACTGTTTTTGGAAAAGTTCAGACAGTAAGTACTTTCAATTTTGCAGGTCATATTCATCTTTGCCTCAACCACTCAATTCTGCTGTTGTAAAAAGCATTTATAAACTATTTGTAAATAAATGGGCATGGTTGTGTTCCAATAAAACTTTATTTACAAATCAGATGGTAGGTTAGATTTGGGGAACCTCTGATGTATAGGATGTAATAAAAAATAAACTGAAGAGTGCACAAAAATAAATTAGAAAAACTCACACCAAAACTAGAAGACACCTTTAAGGAAAAGAGATGAATAAAGAAGCTGTAGTAAAAGGACAATTGAAAAAAAACATAAGCCAGTGAATTTCTTTCAAATTCAAATGCAGAAATTAGGTCCAAAGAATTGACTACTTGTGAGAACACATACAGTTGTGAATTTTCCTACAGTTTAGACCCAAAAACAGTACATACATTACTGAAGGAAATATCAAAATAACACTTAAAGTACTACATGCACTGGAAACATAACTTTTGATTTTCCAAATATTCCACATTCTCCATAAAAATACATTCTTTTTTTTTTAGAAAATAACTTTCCACTTGGGAAAATAATTTTAAACTAAAACAGTTTACTTTCTAAAAATATTTGAATAAATCTTAAATACTTAAAGCGAGTAGAATTGTAATTGCAAAAAAAAAAGTCAAATTTTCTATTATCTAAAAAAACAAGCTCCTTGATATTTTCTCTCAATAGCACATCACACAAAGCTAATCTCTTGTTAATTCTCCAACAGACTTTCCACTTGCTCCATTCCCAGCCACTGAAACCACTTGGAAGTGTGGAAAGTAGCTGGGGGGGGGGGAGAGGAATCCCAAATTTATCAACCCCCAGAAAATTAGTTCAAAACTTTATGCATGAATAAGTATTTACTGAGTACCTGTCTGGTGCTTTGCCAGTCAATGGCTAGGGATGAGGAATATGTAACTACAAATGACAAAGAAAGTATGTGGAGAAATGTTTGGTGATCAGAAATAAAGGAAGAGGTGAAGAAACCATCAGAGATACTGGTAGTAAAAACAACAACAATAGGAATTGAGCCATTCCAGGTAAAACTGAGACTCAAAGGTGCCAAGTAATTTGTCCAAGGGTCACACACAAAAATGTGGCAGATCCAGGATTCAAATCCAAGTTGGTCAACCCCAAAATGAGTGTCTATACATAAGTAATTAGAGTTTGCCATAGTGTAGAAGGCTGGGACACTTTTTTAATGAAAACCCTGCTTCGGGACATGAAAATATAATGTCTATGTATTTCCTGGGCTGCCAAGGAAGGGACTGGATGATTCAAGAAAAAACAACCATCATTTATTGAGTATCCATTGTAAGTGCAGCACTGTATTAAGCCCTGAGCAGAAACAGAGCAAACCCCAAAGAAAGTAACTGATAATCAAGCACATTGCACATGTAACAATTGTGATCACTAAATGTTGAATTAATGGATGGATGAATGAGTGATTGCCTAGGTCAATATTGTGACCCTCGGACCCTAAGCTTACTAGAATATTAATATACCTATATGATGGAATCATGACTGCCAATATGGAAGAAACAAGCTCCAAAGTGCAACTAGAAGATCTCTTCTCTCTCTCTCTCTCTCTCTCTCTCTCACACACACACACACACACACACACACACACCAGGAAGGTGCTCACTGACTCCCCTAGACACAAGTCCTAGCCTAGACTTGGCAAACTGCCTTTTCTGCCCAACCCACAGGATTGAGCATCTGAATTGAAGTGGAAAATAAGGGCCGAAATAAAGCCATATTTGGGCACAAACCTTGAGAGATGAAAAGAAGCGAGGAAGTGCAAGCACAATTAGAGAGTATTAAATACGAAGTGTTATCAGACAGAGGCAAAATAACAGCGAGCTACAAGCTGTCAGCTATGTGAGCAAATTCCAGGTGTTCGGCACTTCTCGCTCTTTCTCCCTCCCTCTCTCTGTCTGCTAGACTAATAAGATGGAAGAGACACCCTCCAAATCTTTTAAATGTGTTTGAGTGGGATTATTTTCCGTCACTGACAAACATGCATTGTGCTAACGCTCCAGCACTGTCAGGAGGAAAGATCGGGAACACTCAGATTCATTCCTCGCCACTTTGATGGCCTTGGCTGCCATCATTTTTTCCTACAACATAACCTCAACTGAGAGAGCAAGAGAATGATGCTTCCTTATTCAGGGCAAGAAAGATGCTCTAGGGGTAAATTGCAAGCATTCAACATTGTCGGTTGACATGTCATACTCATCCTGGAAAGGCATTCCATTGTCAACTGTTGGCCAGGAAGGAGAGGAACAAAAAGAGATGGAAGGAGAGAAAATGGAATGTAGACTTTCATTTTGGTATTGACTCTGGAAGATGGAAGTGAGTGTGTCTTCCACTCACCAGAAGATTCAGGAGGAAAAGCTTCTTATAATTCTGCAGCCCAGTGCTGACAGCCCTTGGCATATTTTCAGCATGAGGTACATTAACAAATAAGGAAAAGCATCCCCCTGGGCCTCTAATAACATTTATTTCATGCATCATTTCCTCCAAGGAATAGTAGGCTGTGTATTTTTTATTCCTGGTGTGTCCTGTCTAAGAAATAATGGCCAAGCTCACCTGTTTCCTTCTATGTATTTTACGACCCTCCTTAAGCTTTGTTTGCCTTTCTCCAACTCTTCTTCTTCTTTCTATGCCCCCCACAGCGTGCAGGCCTAAATAAAAGGGATACGAATGCTAATAGACAAGTGAGATTTACTGAATCTGTAGTGTCTTGGGCAAGACATCTCAAATCTTTTATGGAAGGAGGCTGAGTAAGAATCTATAATAAATAAATCAAATGGTTTATGTGGTATAAACTGAAATTAGGCTAAATAAGCAAAAATTAGAATGATTCCCAAGCTTTCATTAGTTCTGTCAGTGCTAGAAACCCAACAGGTCTCTTGGCTCCTCTGTTGGTCAGAGTTAGCCTGAGTCTAAAAACGTGCTCCTGTGCCCAGCTGCACAGAATGTCTGACCGCACAAACGTTCATCTCTGCCCTGTGGTGAGGCTCCAAGCTCCAATGGTTGTCTGGGATTGACAGAGTAATTCCAAGTTCTGAGTTTCCTTTTTTTCACTTCCGCACCAGGCCCATGGACCGTCATCTCTACAACCCCACCACGGCCTGTTCTGGGACGAAAATGGAAAAGTTGATCTTTCCATGCAATCTCAAGAGCTCTCTTCCCTCAACCCTCAGCCCTCTTGATAAAGTAAGCCCCCACCAAGTACGCAGCCAGAGTGGCAGTGGGAAGGCCCTGCTGAGCCCCACAAAGAGACCTCGCCCAGCTTTATCTGACCCTCCTCCAGGGAGGGTGCGACATACGCTCCAGGCCACAAAGCCTTGAGCCACACTCATGACATAGAAAAATGGTTGTGATAAAATGTTAAGTGTAAGACAGAATATGGAACTGTGTCTACATTACAGTGATAACGACAGAAAAATATACTCATTTGGTGAGAGAACATAGAACATGAAGAAATGAAAATGGCCATTTATTGCAATGATGAATCACAGGCAGTTTTTCTTTCATTTCAATTTTCATTAACATATTATGTGTTCTGTGTGACATGGAAAATAAATGAAATGTCTGATCATGTCAAGCTGCATATGAAAGTGAGCACTGTTGTAAGCTGACCTCGCTGTTCCATTTCCTCAAAATTACAAGTACGCTAACCTACTGAAAATACAGCCAGCTCACTACACCACCAGTCCTGCAACTCTGGCGACAAGAATAAATGACTTCAAAGCATCTCACCTCTGTCTTTTGTTCATGCTGTCCCCTCTACCACCTCTGAGGGCTTGTGTAAGCTTCTGAGCAATCTGACAAACAAGATGACCAAATTACCATATTCCAAAATTTACACCAAAACAAAGACATTTGCCTTCTGCTGCTTTTTCAATCCACCCAGACAAATGCCAAGCCTTTCACGTGTGAGAGTGTGGGTATCAAACTGTATCTTCATCATGGTTAATTAATTAATTGCCCAGGAGTATTTAATATTATGATAAGATCATCCAGACAGCCTTAAATCAGTTCAAGAAATTCTCAGATATTTTACCATGTGTTCAGAATGGGGCTAGGAACTGCAGGGGACCTGAAAGAAATAAAAGGAAAAAGGTCCCTGCCTTTGATAATATCATCAACTAGGGAGGCCCTGGGTTCGTATGGGGGACCATGGTCCTAGAAGATTCGGAGGAAGTGAGCTGTGTTATACAAGGTACATTGTTTTCTGCATTATGCCTGTGGAGGCTGGGTCACTTTTGAAACCTAAGAACCTTTCTCTTTATGTCATCGTTTTTAAGAAGCACTATAGGACAATGCTGTAAATCATTTGCTGGGCATGTATTGTATGGTAAGGGGAGGGGAGGAAACAGCAGAATAATCTTTATGAAAAGGGAAGAAAATAAGTCAAACAGAAAGTGAGTAATTAGGTCGAGAAATAATTTGTATAAAGACACCCCCGGAAAGATTTACAGCAATAATCCCCAATTTCTTCCACCACCGAGGGCCACCTTTATTACTTTTCTCAGTAGGATGTACATTTTCACAAATTTTTGTCTGCTAACCACACAACATTTATTGCGTGCTGATTAATTTGCTTCACCATTTGTGTTCACCGACAGCATGTAGAATTGCCAATCAGAGCTTTTAATAATCACAAAAACTAACTTTTATTAGTATAACTAATTTGAAATGATTCCCTCCCCCCAGAAACAGTGACTTCACGATTAGTCATCACAGCCTTGCTGCAGAGAACCACTAATCTTTGAAATATTAAAAGTAGTTCAAGAGTCCGATTATTATCTCAGAGTGCCGAGGGGTGCAGGGACCCCGGGTTAGAAACCATTATGGTAAGGTCCAGAGCAGCCAAGAATACCAGAGAGCACAGAGAGCAGACTCAGCCAGGAGGCAGCTGGGCTTGAACGTGGTAAATTTGTTCAGGAGAAGATGCTTATGGGTCCCCTGGAAAGTCTCATAGTCACTGGGGGCCATCAGCCAATGGCTGGGAGGTTGAGGAATTCTGGGGAGAGGCAAATGGCCTCCCTATGTGTACTTGAGTTCTATTTCCCAATTGCTCCCCAAATCCATCTTTCATTACCTTTCCCAGTGTTACTTGGCTAATAGCATTTTTAAGAATTGTGTTCGTGTTTTTTTGAGGAAGATTGGCCCTGTGCTAACATCTGTTGCCAATCTTCCTCTTTTTCTTTTTTCTCCCCAAAGCTCTGGGACATAGTTGTGTATCACAGTTGTAGAGTTGTAGCTCTTCCATGTGGGACACTGCCTCAGCATGGCTTGATGAGCGGTGAGTAGGTCCGCGTCCAGGATCAGAACCAGCGAACCCTGGGCCACCAGGGAATGGAAATGCATGAACTTAACTGCTACACCACCAGGCCAGCCCCCTGTTTTGGTTTTAAAGTAACAATGACTTATCAGCATTTTTCTGGAGATCTAAGGTGTGTAAGATTGCCATTATTACTTTCAAATTTGGACCCTCCGTGTTCCTACTCTGGACGCAAATGTATCCCGTATACTAAAAAGGGAAAAAAAGAAAGAAGAATATTTTGTATGTCTTTCAACTCATAATAGCTTTGCAAATTGGACTCTAACTGAAGTGCAGAGTTTGGCATGAAGACCTTCTCTAGGCAAAGCATGTGGGTGCAGAAGCTTAGAATGTGGAAAATCCCCATGCTGACTAAGTGGCCATTGGAAATCTGAGACCAGAAACCAGATTTCGAAACTCACAGGATTCACAGAAGGAGATACGAACATTCGAGAAGAGAAGTCGGATGAGATGAGGAGCTTAAATTCTCAATGTTATTTGGGTATCCTAAAAAAAAAGAGGTGGGGGGAGGAAAAAGCAGAGAAGGAACTGTCAGAGAGCATGCACTAGTTTCCTGTGGCTGCTGTAACAAATCGCCACAAGCTCGGGGGCTTAAAACAGCAGACACGTGTTCTCTCACAGTTCTGAAGGCCAGAAGCCCAAAATCAGTGTCCTGGACTGAAATCAACGTGTCAGCAGGGCCACATTCCCTCTGAAGGCCCTAAGAATCCATTCCTTGCCTCCTTCAGCTTCTGGTGGCTGCTGGCATTCCTTGTTTGTGGGTGCATGGCTCCAATCTTCAAGGCCAATATCTTCCAATCTCTCTTTGCTCTGTCTTCACGGCATCTTCTGTTCTGTGTGTCTGTGCCAAATCTCCCTCTGCCTCCCTTATAAGGACACTTGTGATTGCGTTTCAGGGCTCACCTGGATAATCCAGGATAATCTCTCCATCTCAAGGTCCTTAATCACATCTGCAAAAATCCTTTAATTTTTTTGTTTTCACTTTGTATTACATATATGTATATTTGCCATATAAGGTGACATTCCCAGGTTCCAGGAATTAGGAAATGGCTAACTTTTGGGGGCCGTTTTTCAGACTACCACAGAGGGTAAGGAGATGATTTGGAAAGCAAGAGAGAAGAAACTTTTAAGAAGGAGTGAGTGTGATCAAGGTTGTCAGATGGTGCAGAGATGACAAGAAAGAGGGGATTTTAAAGAAAAACTTGGGAGGCCGCTGCCTTTGTCTTCTGCTATCTTTTCAATCCACCAAGACAAATGTCAGGCTTTTCACAAGTGAGTGTGTAGGTGTCAAGCCACACCTTCATCATTGATTAATTGCCCAGGCTTATTTAATGGTATGTTCAGTTCTATGTAGACAACTGTGGCAAGAATCTTTCCAGCCATGTGATGGAGTGGGAGGCAAGAAAGTACAAACATGGAGACCCTCTTTCATTTTCTCTTTCCAACTTAATGATCATACCCCATAACTAAATTATATTTCATAAATGTACCTATGCTTGTATAATGTAGCATTTTCCAACAGTAAAAGAAATGACACATTGCAGTTAGTTTTCTGCTTCTTTTCACTTGTGCATATTCCTCGAATAATATTTTCCCAATGCCTACTGCCCTCAATAGATATGAAAGCTTTTCATGTCCTCTAATCCATGCTGTTTTTCTCAGTCTGCAGTTCCCCTGTCTTCCTCCTTTTTTTTCCTCTTCCATCCTGTTCTCCATTCTCCCACTAGACCTGGGCTTCTTCACCCGTCTCCCACTAAGGAACCCTGAATGCCAGCCCTTGTCTAAGTACGGCTGAAAAACAAGAGTTACAGAAGTAGAAGAAAAAAGGGAATATGCAAGAATAAGAAAGATTTTTTATATTTTTGTAGGAGGGACTAAAATCAGTGAGAAATAGGAAGTGAAAAAGGAAGAAACAGTTTTAAAAACATTTGGCACCAATCAGAGATATACGTGTATAATCAAGTATGTAGAAACATGATAGAATTAGCTAAAAATAATAATGATGATAATCAAAATAATATTTTTCTAGATCCTCTCAAGAACTCATGTTTTGTTTTCTCAATGTGACTGAGATATTTATTCTTGGAGAAAATGAGAATCCAGTGATGTTGTGGTGTCCAATTTATCTCATCTCAGAAATATCTTATGACATCAGAAAGGTTAAGGGCTTTGGAACCCCAAATCTTTTAGAATAGAGAAAAAGAGAGTTTATAGGGAAATTTAAAATTGTGTGTCTTTAAATGTTTATAGCAACTTTGTTCATATTAGCCCACGTTGGAAACAACACAAATATCCATCAGCTGGTGAATGGATAAACAAATTGTGGTGCATCCATGCAATCAAAAAATTAGCAATAAAGAGGAATGAGCCAGAGATACACACAACAATGTGGGTAGATCTCAAAACATTATGCTAAGTGAGAGAAGCCTGACTCAAAAGCATACATTCTGTATAATTTCACTTATAGAAGAGATGGGAAAAATAAATGTAATCTATATTGGTAGAAAATATATCAGCAGTGGCCTGTGGCCAGGAGTTTTGGGGGCATTGACTATGAAGAGCACAGGAAATTTTTAATGTTCTATATGTTATGTTATGTTAAGTGATGAAAATGTTCTATATCTTGGTGTAGTGGTGGTTACATGCATATACAAGTTTATCAAAGCACATTAAGTACACTTTAAATGGGTGCATTTTATTTTGTGCCAATTACACTCCAATAAAGTTGATTTTTTGTGAGTGTGTGTTCTATCTTTGGGTATTAATATTCTCCTAGAAAAATATTGATGGCATTTCCTCTGCTTTGGAAAAGATGAGGTAGGTTGACTACCCTGAATCTAACTGGAGTGAGGGGGCAAATACTCAGGTCCCACCCCCAGGGACCTGAGGGAGACAGTGAATCCACATAGCACACTTTCTGGGGCTGAAAGAGCTTTGCTGACTGAGGGACCAATGCATTCAAAAATCACCCACGAAGAGGCAAGGACTTAAAACATCCATGAGATAGGAAAAGGGAGAATCAGTTGTTATTTCCACAGAAAGAAAAATGATAATCAATAATGACAATAATAATTTTATTGAGCAGTCCTATATGAAACTCTTGTGCCAAGCTTCTGTTCTGACATCATGGTGATCTATATAATTTTTGAAAACCTTGTTGCTACAAAGCACCTAGATATAATGAAGTCAACATAGAAAACATTCTTTTAATGTGAAGCTGAATTTATGAGACAATAAGGAAAATTCTCAGGGGCAGATAGGAAATACGAAATGGAAATGAGTGGTGGTTGGCATTGGTGTGACAGGAGTATTATTGGCTAAGCAAGGATAGAAGATGGGGGCTTGCAACTGCATGATGTGGGGAGTGTAACCAGAGACATCTGCATTAATCCAGGACCCCAAATAGATGATGTGGTCAGTGGAAGAGGGCTCACCTGTTGCCACAGGTTGCTGTCCCTGGAAATCAGATTACAGGACAGAGCTTAGCAATGCAGGATGGTTTATTAGTGAATCTTCTTGGGATCAATGCCTGTGGGAGGAGGAACAAAAGTAGGATTGGGTGGAGGGAGAAGTTGAACAGCCACATAGTCACAGCAAGGCCTCAGCCAACCCCACAGAGACTTATGAAGCTGAATGGCTTTTCAGAGTTGTCCTTAGGTGGGGTGACAGAGGCCCAGATTTTGTACCCCATTGTATGCAGACTTCCTCTGACCTATAGCAAATGACAATTCCCAGATCTCCACTGTCAATGGGTAGAAATTCAAGCAGCTGGGGAAACAAATCCTTCCACCCCAAAAGGGATTGTATAAGTGGAGAAACTGAATAAATTCTGGTTTGTATTAACATCAATTTCCTAGGATTGTAAACCATATCACAGCATACATTACCTGGCTAGAACAGCAACAACAAAAATGCCTAGAAGTAATAAAAGGTCTGCCCTCACATGGATTTCACACAGGTTTGAATTCCCACTACTTAACTGGTCTGGGAACTCCCAAGCAAAAGGATCAATATAAAAGAAGTCCCAGACTAGTAATGCCCTAGGTATGTGGCTTAAGGAAACTGAAAATCTTTCTGGAAGGATCTATCTTCAACCCAGGCAGCAAAAGATTCCCACAGATAAAGCCTCAAAAAAAGCATGAGCCCACAATGCAAAATTACAAAGAAAATGGGAAAGTAATCCCCCATAAACAAAAATATCAAATAGAGGAATTAGATGCCTAAGAAATCCAGGTAAACAATTTATTAAAAATAGATAATAAAAGAAGGGATATTTCTATTGCTTAAGAAGAATTTACAAAATTAAAAACATGAGAAAGGCAACAGAAACTATTAAAAGGATCATTGGTAAAAAAAAAATAAATTTAGGGGGCCAGCCCCAGCAGCCTAGTGGTTAGATTCAGCATGCTCCACTTCAGTGGCCCAGGTTCGGTTCCTGGGCATGGACCTACACCACTAGTCTGTGGCCATGCTGTGATGGTGGCTCACATACAAAAAGAGGAATATTGGCAACAGATGTTAGCTCAGAGTGAATCTTTCTCAGCAAAAAAAAAGGAAAAAAATTAAACTATAATTAAAGGATTAAACTCTAGTTTGGATACAGAGAAAAAGAAAATTGATAAACTAGTAAATATAATCAAAGAAATAACCCAACAAAAAAGAGATTAAAATTCTGAAGAGGAATTAAAAGATCTAGGAAATTGAACAAGGAAGCTCAAACTTTGCCAGTTAGGAGAGAATAGAAGAAATAGGGAGAAGCAAAAATTGAAAGAGTTAATGACAGAATTTTCCAGAAAGGATGAAATATACAAATCCTGTGATTTATTGAATTAAAAGATTCAAAACAGGAAAGTGTGTCTTGAAACCACCAAAGCGAAAAGATCTTAGAAGCTGCCAGAGGAAAAAAGAATTGACTTAAAACAGAAAAATAATTAAAAGTGACTTGCAACAGCAACAATGAATACACAAGACAGCAAAGAATTTAAATTTTACAAACAGTTAAATTATATTTCAAAAAAAAATGTTGGTGAATATGACCCAGAAATTGCACTTTTGGGTGTTGGTTCCAGAGAAATTTTCATGTCCATGTAGAAACTTGTACACAAATGTCCATAGTCATTGTAACAGCCCCAAACTGAAAACTACCCAAATGCTCTTCAATGTGTGAATGGTTAAAGAGACTAGGCATGTCTGTGCCATAGAACACTACTCAGCAACAAAAAGATATGTACTATTGCTATACACAACAACTTGGATGAATCTCCAGAGAACCTAGCTGAGTGAAAAAAAAGCCAGTCCAAAAAAATTACATACAACATGATTCCATGCATATATCATTGTTGAAAAACAAAATTATAGAGATGGAGAACAAATTAGTGGCTGCAAGGGGTTACAGACGGAGGGAGTAGGGGTGGATGTGTCCATAAATGGTAGCGTGAAGGAACCTGTGGTAATGGTACAGTATCTTGACTGTGGTGTCATTACACAAAGCTATACATGAGATAAAAATTGAGAGAGAGAAATGAGTACATGTAGAAACAGAAATCTGAATAAACTCTGTTGTCTGTCCCAGTGGCCAGTTCCCTGGTATTGATACTATATGATAGCTGTGCAAGATGTTCCCATTGCGGGAGGCTGGGTGAAGATGGTGCATAGAACTTCCTATCTTTGCAACCTTCCATAAATCTATAATTATTTCCAAATACAAACATAGCATTAAAAAAAATCAAAAGTGGAGTAAAGGAATGACTAGAACAGAAAAAAATATAACATTGATCACTAGCACACCCTCACTGAAGGAACTTCTAGTGGATATGTTTCAAGAAAGAGGAAAATTGTCTCAGAAGGGAAAAAGGAATTGTGAACAAGGAAATTTCACAATTCAAATTTCAACAAGAATTGACTATTTAAAAGGATGTTTAAGTTGATGTTGAGTGGTGAAATAACAAGGTAGAAATAAACCAGTATAATAACATGTAAGATGGGAAAACGTCTATCCAAAATAAAACACTTATGGTCCATTTGTCACTCAGGAGGAAGCTAGAGGTATTAATTGATTTTAAACTCAATTATGTGTGTTAATATTTCAGGGGTAACCACTAGAAGAGAATGTGAACAGATCAAAAGAAGATAGAAAAGGAGGGGAAAACAAAAAGTAAAAAGAACAAAATAAGTTGATAGAAACAAATCCAAAAAATCATAAAAAATGTGAATGGAATAGATTTTTCAGTTACACATTAGAAATCATTAGATCAGATTATTGTAAAAAATAAAAATGAGAATAAACTTCAACTATGTTCTCTTTATTGAAGTCTCAACTGAAACATAAAGACATAAAAAGTTTGAAAGGAAAAGGAAAATATTAACCAAAATAAAGCTGGTGCAGTCATATTAATATTAGACAATAGAGATTTTAAGGCAAATCTTAAAGCAATCAGTTTTATTTGTATCCATGAAAAACTTGCACCAACTTGAATGTTCACCAATAAGAAGACAAATAAATTGTGATGGATTTATTTAATGGAATACTATACAGTCACTAAAAATCAATGAACTAGAACAACATACATCTCTATAGATAAATCTCAAAAACTTAATAGTGTGAAAGAAAAAATCAAATTGCATTAAAATAAACTATGACACTTTGACCATAAAGTTTAAAAACAAGTAACACTAATTTTCAGCTTGCTACATTTCCAGTGGTATTTGGCTTCCCTTGTAGCTTCATGCCCATGGAAACTGCAAAACTGACTCATCTCTTAATCCAGATCTCTCCCAGGAAAGGGGCAAAAGTCTTTGAATAGCCTAAGGCTGGGCCCCCTGGACTAAACGGAAAGTGAAGGACTGCAATCCCCATATGGTCAGGGTGGTAAGGCCAGAGCATTAGAGGACTGAACAAAGCTGCCCACATTTTAAGTGGACAGTGTATCTTGGAAATAAGGGAGCCATTTCATCAAGCATTTGGACCTGAAGAGAAGCAAGCAGGGGAAAAAAAATAATTCTTTTGGGAAAAGACAGTGTCCAAGAAAAAAGGTCACAAGCAGCAAGCTCAGTAAATAATAGAAAACACATGTTTGAGCTTCTCAGTAAACTATTTCACCAGCATTGGACCATCCGTATCCACCTCCCCAGATAAAATCACTATAGCTTATGAAATAGTCTATGAATAATAAGAAAAAATAGACATCTTCTATAAGATGTAGCTTTAAAGATGTTTTTTAAAAATTAGGGAATGAGGGGCTGGCCCAGTGGTGTAGTGGTTAGGTTTGTGCGCTCCGCTTCAGTGGCCCAGGGTTCTTGGGTTCAGATCCCGAGTGCAGACCTACACACCACTCATCAAAGCCATACTGTGGTGGCATCCCACATACAAAATAGAGGAAGATGGGCACAGATGTTAGCTCAGGGACAATCTTCCTCAAGCAGAAAGAGGAAGATTGGCAACAGATGTTAGCTGAGGGCCAATCTTCCTCACCAAATAAAAAAAGGCAAAAAAAAAAAAAAATGGGGGAATTAGTTTAAAACCCTGGCTAAGACAGGCATGTGTCCTAAGTTACTTCTGAATGCTAAAGCATCTCCCTTAGAACTCACTGGTCTTGTGTACTGTGGCATTTCCCCAGCTTCGCTGAATCAACACCTTTGTGTCCAGAATGGTCATTCACATTTTACTGAAAAATGCTGGAAACAGTGGCTACATAGCAATACCACCAGTTTAAGGCAAATGTGAAAGAAAGACTGTAAATCTTCTAACTGTTACAAAAGGAAACAGAATCTTGATTCCCAGGACCTGGAGAAATAACTCTCCTCTACTCGGTACCCGTGTATGGCAGCCAGGAGCTTCTCATTCGCTCCCACATGCCAAGAGCCCTTCTAGCCATCAAAGGTGATCTCGCCCTCACCTGAAAGGCTGAAGGCTGCGTTTGATCAAGTGCACAGGGGACGTCAGATCTTCCAGGATGATTCATATGCTGGGGGCTCATCTCTTTGCCGTGGGTAATTCCAGCCTGTTTCACACTTGAATATGACAACTCCATTCCATAATTAGAAGGAGAGATTAGAGTGAATCAAGTAGTTATGATTAATAATAACTATCAGTGCTGTTAGGTCTTTATTTTCTTTAGCTGTCACTAAAATACGTTTCAGTGGAAAAGGCTCTGGATGCGGCTTTGCCCCCTCCCCCCTCCCTTACCCCTTCTATTCTCTACCTTGCTTTAAATATTACTATGGAAATGAAATCCTATGTGAACTTTCTACGAGGACTCTCCGCTAATACCTGTCTTTTAGGAAATATTAAGTAATTGCTTTATTTAACCAGTAGTCTGATGGACACAGGAACCCCAGGCTCCACAAGTACAAGAGAGATTCATCTGTTTCCGCCCTCTGCTGGGGCTGCTCCTCCTTCTGCACTCCTGCCTTCAATTAATGCCTCCAGCACCCACTCAGTCTCTCAGATCAGGAGTCTGGCTGTCACCTAGACCCTTCCCCCTCCCTCCCACCCATTCCCAATCAAGCTCCAAGTGCCAAAATAGCTCTTACAGTGCCTCTTCTGCCCCATCCCCTCCCCAGCAGTACTTCATGTCCTTATCTCACTTCTGAACTATTACAGAAGCCTCTTCAGTGTTTTCTCCCTTCTAGTTTCCTCTTAAATCCTAATTCTATATGACTAAGAGTAAACTATCTATGATGCCACTTCCCTTATAAAACCCTCACTGGCTTCTACTGCCCACAGGATGAAGTACAGTCTTGGATGACAGGAGTGGGACTCTACAATCTGGTCCTGCCAATCTTTCCAGCCCCGTTCTGGACCTTTCATTTTCTGTCTTATCAAAACCAAGTCGTTCATGATGGTACCAGTATAACTGGGACTTTGTTTACTCCACACCCTCTCCCTGGTGGGCCTACCTCACATTGGTTGTTCTCCTGATCCTCTCTGGTCTTTCAAGACAAGACTCAGCCTCCTGGCCCCCGGCAATGCTTCGCTGACCATCTGAGCTGGTTAGAGAATCTACTTCCCATCCTTATAGGATGTAAGAGGATGTGTATGTAGAGTGGGCGTGAGTCTCCCTCTGCAATGCCATATTACATAGAAACGATCTGTCTATGAAAACGATTTCCCATAGTGTAAGTTCTCCATCTTGTTCTACCCAGTGACCAGCATGCTTAGGAAGAATAACAGATTCTGAATAAACATATGCCCAGCACTGCTTTAGGCCTTTCCGTGTATGTTTTCTGATTTGCTTCAAAGGCTAATTACCTGCTGATTGGGTTCTTCCATTCCGTGTGTGGGAAGAACTAATAGGAATCGGGTATTTCCCACTGAAGGCAAAATGGGTCCTCAGCCTCCCTGCCCCAATGCCTCTCACATTTCAGCGTCTCAAAGCGGGTTGGGGTGGAGAAGGGAAGAAAACAATCGAAATGAAAATGGTTCAGTTAATTAATTGCGAGCTTGCTTGTAGGACCAGCACGTTTATTTAATCAGTTGCCTAGTAACCCTGCCTGTGTATGATGTGAATCTGATCAGCCTGCCGTGGAGCAAATGATGGGCCGTTCTTTCCACCAGCTACCGTGCTCCAGTCCTGCTTTCACACGCTTTGGGGTCTGGAAGCGTCGAATTCCCCTCCTGCCCATGAGCAGGGAGGGTGTGAGGTGGAAATACATTTTTGTCGCCTCCTCCTTTGTCCTCTCAGTCTCTGTCCACAGACTCTGCAGCCAAGGGAGGAAGGTCTTTGCATGGACGTGACCTTTCGGCTGGTGAATCATATGACAAGAGAAATGACTCGCATGCGCCTTCCTTCTGGAGGGACCTACACACCAGGCTCCGAGAGAGCTGTGGAGCTCTCAAAACTATCATTTATGTACCCACATCGATAAACAAGCCATGTTTTCACACAGCACTGCAGGTTAGGGCCTGTGCCCCTGGCAGAATAGACAGGGCGAAACACAGAGGGGGCTTTGGGCTGCTGGTTTTGTGTCCTGTGAGCTTTCTCGAGTGACCTTAAAAGGAGAGAGAGAAGAGATGCTGAGTTTAATCGCTTAAGACCAGCTCAAGACGAACTGTGCAGTTTTGTTTCCTGTCTGGAAAAAAAAAAAAAATAGCTCAAGTACTGACAGGCAGCTGAGCGCTGAGCACTCCTCCGGTGCTAGATTTATTGGAGGATTTGATGACAAGAATTTACTTGTGGTTTTTCACCTCCCCTTATGCTATTCTCTTAGCTGGTCGTTTGGAACCCCCCCTCCCCCCTCTTTATTCCCAGCCATCCCTGTCCTTCAGCCAAATAAAAACGAAACATCAATGAAATAAAGACCCACGTTTCTGCTTTGACACACCAGGACCACATTTTTATACTATGATGAGGTAGGTTTTTTTTTTCCCTTCTATTTGTCAGTCTCTGTGGATAAAAGATTCCATCTTCTGTAAAGAATTCCCACCAGAAATCTTTATAAACCCTCCATCAGACAGACACTGCCGTCGTGCTGTGCAAAAGCTAATCTAATTAAGACAGGATCTGCTAAATTTAATAGCCTGCTATGAATTTTTACAGACATCTGGTAGCTGGAAGTTGGAGCAGCTCTAAGATATAAAATTCACATTGTCCAGATGACCAATATCAGGGTCAAATATTTTCCTTCTTTGGGGAACTTATTGTTTTGGTATGGAGGCTATTTTCAAACCATGCTATCCTACAGGTAAATGCATTGGAAAAAACATTGGGGATTGAAACTTCTAGATCTCGACTTTCCATCTGCAAAATGAAGGCAATGATATTTCCATCCTGGGATTGTTTTATGGATAAATTTGGAAGTGTATACACAGAGCTGGCTTCATGGGCGTGCGACCTGTACAGTCACACAGCACCATGTGTTAGCAGACCCTCGCTAGGTGTAATGCTCTGCTGTCCTGTCTTGAAACTCTTAATTTTTGAACATGAGGACCTGCCTTTTTTATTTTATGCTGGGCCCCACAAATTATGTAGTCAGTCTTGCATATATGAAATTCTTCCAATGATCTTATTGCATAGGAGACACAAAATAATAATTACAAGCCTCTCCTCCCTAGACTCCTTCCAGTATAAAATTATGAAATTCAAGCTAGTAGGTTTCCTCCCACTTCTAAGTAGGACTTCTTTTTGGGGGGTGGGGGAAGATTAGCCCTGTGCTAACATCTGTTGCCAATCTTCCTCTTTTTCTTTTTTCTCCCCAAAGCCCCAGGACATAGTTGTGTATCATAGTTGTAGAGTTGTAGCTCTTCTATAAGGGACACCGTCTCAGCATGGCTTGATGAGCAGTGAGTAGGTCCCCACCCAGGATCTGAACCTGCGAACCCGGGGTCACCTGAGTGGAATGCACGAACTTAACCGTTACGCCACTGGGCCGGCCCCCAGGACAACTTCTTGACCAGTGGTCCTATCTAAGAATCCCTACCTACACCTCCCCCAACAAGATCCATATCTATTTGTAGGAAATGGAAGATGTAACAATATAAAAAAGTTGGATTTCATATATATACCTATATGCTTGTATGTGCAAAAATTACCAATTATACAAAATTCATAGCTGATAACGATCTTCTCTGAGATCGAGAACTGATAGTAAGGATCGGTTTCTGGAGGGGAGTCTAATTTCCACCTTGTTTTGTCCTTGTTGTTTTTGTTTGGTTCAGTTTTACCACATGTATGCCTTGCCCTAAAAAAATAAAACAAAACCTAATTTTGTTTGACTTTGATCACAATAACCCTATCTATACACATACATGAATACACATTCACTCCTAACTTTTTGCTTATTGTCTGAAAAGAAGGAGCTGAGCAAGGCATAGCTTCCTCAAAACCCAAACTCACCTCGCATTCCATAGCTCACTCCCAGACATAAAGGAGGAAAGGGTCCCAGCGTTCTTTCACTGCAGACTCCACCCCAGCGACTCTCCTGGGCCCCAGAAAGCATGTGCACTGGCAGGCAATTCTCTGCACTGCAGGAAAACAAGGAGAAGTATAGTAACCGATTAAAACCGTATGTTCTAACAATATTTTGCTCGGGGGCTGCTAAGAAACATAGTATCTAATAGGCTTTGAAGTGAGAGGTGGAATCCCTGTAAAATGAGATTTTTCTAAAGTATCTGAATGAAGCACTTGTTGGTATTTTCTCCCCACCAGAGCGCAGGAGGCATGACCTTGGGCAATGACAAATGATAGAACGCACACACCCAGTCAGCCTGGATAATTACCATGTTAATAATTAAGCATGTGGTCTAAATTTGTGTTCAGCATTTCTGTTGAATTCTGTGGGGCACCCAGGGGCGGCTTGTGGGCAAAGGTCAAGCTGACTAGTCAATTCTCAAATTTCTAGTGAAAGAAATTCCCCACCTCTTCTCATCCAGGGTTCCAGTCTCCCACAATAAAACCCAAGATTTCATCCTCAATGGAGGAACGAAAATCCTCCAGAATCATTGTCCTCCATTCCTCTGGGGCAGTCAGCTATTCAAAACAAACAACAAGAAAACAAGAGACCGTCTGCTCACCACGTTGTGTAAGTGTCACGAATTACCTGCCTTTTCTGTCTGACAAAAATGTTACATATGATATTTGACCCTTTTCCTGCACTTGTCCCTTGCTACTTCTCTGCTCTGGTCCGTGGGGGGACCAGAACACAATTTGTGTGCACCAGAAAACAGCTGCAGGAGGGTGACAGAGCACCTTGAACAGTGGTGCACCCATGACAGTCAAAGGACATTAGAAAAGGAAGATAGACGTCATCTCCTTCCCAGCTGTAGTCCTAGGACCTTTGCAATTCCAGTTTCCAAAAAAATCCTATCCAGGACATAACATATATCTGTTGTTCTAGATGGAGGGTTCTGGAATTAAGTTTAGCTCTCATAAACTTGACTGTGAGTCTGAGGTGACACCTGGCTTCACTTGGCTTCACGTTGGCTTTTCCTTTCCAGCAGCGCCTGGAATTTAGACAGGGCATAATAGATATTTGTTAAATGAATAAATCAAGAGGAACAATGGTATTGTTCCCTTGTGTTCTAAGAGGCCCAAAGTACTTTTAACTCCACGTCCCATCTGCTTTAGGCTGTCCCTTACTGCTGCTTGTCAGAAAAGAGATGTTAGCTACTTTCTTAACTTCTTCTGAAAGAGACATATTTTAGCTGGTTTAGTTCATGGAGGGGGCAGCATAGTGTAACAGTGAAGAGCATGAACACTGAGTCAGATTCCCTGGAGTAGCATCTGCACCCACCACTTACTAGCTGTATGACCTTGCGTAAGTTACTTGACCTTTCTCTGCCTCAGTTTCCTCATCTGTAAAATGGAGATAATACAAGTTCCAACAATATACGGTTGTCATAAGGATAAAGTCATTGATGCTTTAAAGTGCTTGAATGATGCTAGCACATAATAAGTGCCATGTGAATGTTTACTAAATAAATAAAATACAATGCTATTTCCAAGAAAGGACAATACTAACTCATGGATGGCAAGTAAGTTTCAGCATAAGAGTGAACTTAGATTTATTAGTAGGAGATATCTGAAATCATGTTAGGAAGGAATTCAAAGCCACATTCGGGCTTGGGTGAAAAGTGGAGCCCTGGTGATTGATGATGCCTGCCATGGGCTCTGATAGAGGAAGTGGCAAGACATGTGCCCATTTCCACCATCTTTGATAAGCATGTGATTTTTGCTACCTAACATGTTCCAAGGAACCAAGGAAATGAGTCACAAGACTGGAAAGCTTGAATAAATATTTTTTGAGAATCATTTCTGTGCAGATATTGTGCCAAGTGTTAAAATACAAGGATGAGTAAGACAGTCACTGCTTTCAAGGTATTTAGGGACCAGAAGGAGAGATGGGCCTGTGAACTGAGTCAAAATAGAAGGTGCAATAATAGAGTATAAATACAGAGCTTTGAGAGCAAAAAGAGATGGCAACTAGTGTACCCCAGGATGGGAGGAAGACATGGGAATCTTTGGGGGAGCAATTCTTTAAAAGATCATGTGCTACTCAAATTGCCCTCTTGTTATAAACAACTATACTAGTGGAAAAAAATATATGAAACCATGGCTCTCAGACATTGAACAACAATCAGCACTGGACTGTGATCCCAGACAGAAACAAGGTGAGCCCTTTGACTGTCCTAGCCTAATGACTGGAGGCAGATGGAGGTCAAAATTTTGGGAAAAGTAACCCAAACAGAGCCAGTGGTGTGGCTGAGTGAAGGAGGTAAAGATGGAGTCAAGGAAGGCCACAGCAGCTAGAACTGTGGGACTGAGTATCAGAAAGAAGGCAGCTTAATGGAGAGAAAGCTGTGAAGACCTGCCAAGGGCAAACTTGAGTCTCTGTCTCAGGATTACTCTACTCACAAACTGTAAAATATGTTTAAGGATGGAAAAGAAAATGTAAATATTAGGAGGAGAAAAATGGAAGATATAGAAAAAATATGCAAAACTGAAATTCTCAAGATGAAGTAAAATATCTGAACTAAAAATTACTCACGATCAATTTACAATACACATATTTAACTTATCAGAGTTTACCTTCAAATTATATCACACCCCTTCACATATAGTGGAAGAATCTTACAACAATATACTTCAATCCCCCCATTGTTGTGCATTGTCATGGTATACTTTACCTCTACATAGATTATAAATCCCACAATAAATACAGGGTTATTGTGTTTTCTTTTAACAATTAATTATCTTTTAAAGATACCTAAAAATAAGAAAAGAAATACCTTTTATATTTACATATGTTTACCATTTGGAGCACTAACTATTCTTTTTTTTTCTAGGTCCATATGTCCATCTGGCATAATTTTCCTTATGCTTAGATAAGTTCTTTGAACAGTTCTTTTAGTGTATGTCTTCAGTGATGAATTCTCTTAGTTTTTGTTGGTCCTAAAGTCTTTATTTTTAAAAGATACTTTTGCTGGATAGAAAATTCTGGATTGATAGACTTGATCCCCAACACTTCAACTATGTCATTCCATTGTCTCATGGCCTGCATGGTTTCTAATGAGAAATATGCTGCTATTCTTTTCTTTGTTTCTCTGAACAGAATGTGTGTTTCATCTTGGGTGGCTTTTAAAATTATCTCTTTATCACATGTTTTCAGAAAAATTTGATTATGATGTGTCTTTTTGTGCTTTCTCTTATGTTTCTTCTCCTTAGGATTCATTGAACTACTTGGATCTGTGTGTTTTTAGTTTTCATCAACTGGAAAATTTTTCAGGTATTTTTCTTTCAAATATTTTTTCTTCACCATCTACATTTTCCCACACATTTTTTGATCTTTTTTCCTCTCTGTGTTTATTTTTAATAGTTTTTATTGGTATGTCTTCAAAGTCTCTGAACTTTTTTTCTGCTACATCTAATTTGTTTAACAGTTGATAGAATGATTAAACAAAAAGCTAATAAGGATATAAAGTTCTTGAATAAGATTTCAAAAAAGTTTTCTAATTGACATTTGTAGGACACTCCACCAAACAGCAGAAAACACACTCTTTTCAAGTGGACATGAAACATTCACCAGGATAGACCACATTCTGAACTATACAACAAAACTCAGTGAAATTTAAAGGATTAAAATATAAAGTGTGTTATCTGACTATATTGAAAGTAAACTAGAAATCAATAGAAAACAGATTTCTGAAAAATTCCCAAGTATTGGGTAAATTTTTTAAAATCCACAAAGAAAATTAGGAACTATTTTTTAACTAAATGAAAATGGAAAGGTAACATATGAAAATCTGTGGGAAGCATCTAGAGAAGTGTTTAGAGTGAAAATTTATTGCACTACAAGCATCTATTAGAAAATTTTAAAATCTATGAAATCAATTATTTAAGCTTACATATAAAGAAATTAGAAAAAGAAATGCAAATGAAATTCAAAGTGAGCAGGAAAAGAAAAATAATAAAGATAAGAATGAAAGGCAATAAAATGGAAACAGAAAAACTATAAGGAAAAATATCAATAAAATAAAAAGCTGTTTTTTGGAAAGATAAAATTGATAAACTTCCAAGTGATTAAGAAAAAAATGGACAAAAATTGTCAATATCAAATGAAAGAAGGGATACTGCAACAGTTTCTGCTGTTTCTACTGGGGTTTATTTGAGGAATCAACAGGTGGATTAACATTGGAAAAAATCAGCTTTATTCACTGATTTAACAGACTAAACTGAGAAGAAACATTTGTTTCTTTCAATAGATGCAGCAAAGGAATTTGACAAAAATTCATATCCATTCATAATTTTTAAAACTCTCAGTAAGCTAGAAACAGAAAGGAGTTTCCCCAACCTGATAAAGAGCATTTATGACAGTCCTACACCTAACATCATACTCAATGGTGGAAATCTGAAGGAGTTCCCTTAAGGCTGGGAACAAGGTGAGACTGCTCTTACCACTTGCACTCAACATTACTTGAGGACCCGGCCAGTGCAATAAGGCAAGAAAAAGAAATAAAAGGCATACAGATTGGAAAGGAAGAAGTGTCTTTACTCACAGACACTATGATTGTATTTGTACAAAAATCCTTAAAAATCTAAGAAAAATATCTACAAAGAAGCTAGAAGTAATCATTGAGTTTACAAAGGTCATAAGATTAGATGTCAATATAAAAATTCAATCATATTTCCATATACTGGCAACACAGAATTGGAAATTGAAATGAAGAAAGATCTGTGATAGTGTCAAAAACATAAAATGCTTAGGGATAAACTTAAAGTATGAGCAAAGACCTTGACTTGTAAATTACCAAGCACTGCCAAGAGACATTAAAAAATATCTAAACAAATGTAGAAATGTATCATGTTTCAGGATCAAAAGACTCAGTAATGTTAAGATGTGTATTCTCCCCAAATTGGTCGACGGGGTCAATACAATCTCAATCAAAATCCCAATTGGCGTTTTTTTGTTGTTGAAATTGACAAGCTGATTCTAAAATGTGTATAGAAATGCAAAGGACCTAAACTAACCTGCCAAATGACAACAAATTTGTTGGCCATACACTACCTTATTTCATAAATTCCTTTAAGACAGTGTGGTGTTGGCATAATTTAGACGCATAGATTCATGTTACAGAATAGAAATTCCAGTAATAAACCTACATATATATGGCTAATTAATTTTGATAAGGGGAACAATGTAATCCAATGGGGAAAGCATGGTTTTCTTCAACAAATGGTGTTGGAACAATTAGATATCCATGTGTTAGCCAGCCTCCAAGATTACCCCAATAATCTTTGCCCCTTAGTATTCATATCTTTTCATAGTACCTTCCTGTTGAATCAGAGCCAGTTTATGTGACCAATAGAATGAGACAGAAGTGAGGGAATGGCTATGACTTCCAAGCAGGACTATGGAAATCAGATCATTTTGCTCCTCCGCTCAAAATATTCAAGTCTGTTTTTGTCTGACTCTGAATAAAATCCAAAGTCATTACTTTGGCTTACTAATGTCTTTGATGAATACCTCTCTGACCTCATCTTCTACTCCTCTCTGCCTTACTTTATCAGCATATTGACTTCACTGTTCCTTGAATCTGCCTTGATCTTGAAATCGGCATGGCTTGCTCTCTCACTTCAGTCTAGTCTCAGATTAAATGTCCCCAACAGAGTCTGTCCTGATTATTTGTCTAAAGTCACCCGGCCCCCACAACCCTGAGCACTCTCTCCCTTCCTCTCTTTATCTTTGCAGCAGGAATCACCAAGTGACATAGTGGATATTTGCATGTTCACCCGTGTATTGCCTGCTGCCTCCATCTCCCTCTCCCACACACATTGGAATGTAGGCTCCATAAAAGTAGGGGCTTTGTTCTGTTCAATGCTGAATCCCTGATGCCAAGAAAAACACCTGGCATGTGGTAGGTGCTCATTAAATATGTCAAATGAAAAAATAAATCTCTGTACTTTATCAGACTCAGAAAACAGTGGACCACAAGAAGTGAAAATGAGGCAGAAATTCGAAAGAGAGGAAATGAAAAACAATACAGGCAAAAAATACAGGGGTTTATCACAAGGTCATATCAGCTCTGACCTTTTCATTTCACCATGGCCACCCAGCCATAGACTGCAGTGTCTCCCTTCCATCGGTGCTGTGGATTTTCAGCCTGGTGGGATTCAAGTGGAACTGACATGCAAATCCTTGAACATCATCTTGGGCATGCTTGCTATGGACTTGTTTCTTCCTGCTGGCTGGAGCACAGCAAAGCCACTTGGCCAGCCTGGGTCCCCGGAGGACCTGTGTAGGAAAACCCTGTGATCCACCCTGTTCTTTTATAAGAGAGAAATGAACCTCCTTCTTAGGTCTCTTTGTTACAGCATCATAGCAAGTATCTTATATACTGTGATGTGCTATGGTGCAGTAGAAAAGATATAGAATCTAGAGTGAGAAAAGCCCAAGTTCAGAGGCCACATCTACCACTCACCAGACATGTGTTCCCAAATCTTCTTTCTTCAGATTAAAACAGTGATAATAAAACCTGCCTTGCAAGGGGTTGCCATGTTTACAACTTTGAAAGTATGTACAGTGTCTGATCCTTGGTATTTACTCCATAAAGAGGTATACTTATTATTAACATTATGGCTACACACAAACTCCCACCAGAAGGCATAGCACCTGAGCATGTTGGGAAAGAAAGGGACAAAGGAGAAGTGAAGCACCAAGGTCCTTGGGCCCTCGCCTTCCTTCTTCAGTTCTCGGGGAGTGGCACTCAACACTGAGTGTTTCACACCAAACGCAGAAGACAGTCCTCACAAATCAGGGTGGGAAGTCATCTTCACTCCAGCTCTCTTAATCTTACTTAAGGAAAGGTATTTCCCACCCCTCCAATCCATTACTTCACAGAAGCCTTGATGACAATACACTGTGTCCTGCCCTCAAATGATATTCTTTCCCTCAGCTCAAAAAGCTAAAAACTGAAGACAAAGCCATACCTCCATGATCCCCCAAACAGGATTTCTGTGGTTTTAAAACCCTCAGTGAGAAAGTGCCTGAAAATAACTTCTCAACTGGAACAAGACCAGAGCCATGCAAGTCCTCCAAAAATCCCTGGGGATGGTTCCCCTCCCCCTCTCTGGAACCCTCCCTCAAAAGAAATCTGTGCTTCGACTTTGCAATTTTCACATCATCTGCAGAAATCTCAAACACATGGCCAAAAACATCTTTCCAGATATGATGTACTGTAATGTTTACCATTTTAAAGGAGTCTCTTCTTAGTCTGCTACACAGTAAATAACCCATTTGTTTTGCTCAAATCACTTCACATAATAAAGCACTTGTGTAAATTCAGCAGGAGTTCTGTCATTCTGAGGTGACGAGTTGGCATCGGAGGATTTATCTCTACCATCCACCAGTATGAAAAGCTGGTGCTGCACTTTTTAACATGGCAAAAACAGTGAGAAAGTAGCAGTTCTGGCTTGTGAATTCATCAAGAGCTGACTTCATGAAATCTTAATGAACAGATTCAAGCAAGGGCTGGGGATAACTCATTCAGGCAAACAAAAATGCATTAATGCAACATTAACCCCAAGAAAATATAAACCTATAGAGCCTGAAAATGTAGTCATTGCAGGTAAAATAAATAGTACCCTTTTGTGTATGTATATTTATGCATATGTATATATGTGTCTATATATGCATATATATACATACATATGTTATTTTGTTTTTTTTGTTTTTCGTGAGGAAGATTGGCCCTGAGCTAACATCCATTGCCAATCCTCCTCTTTTTTGCTGAGGAAGACTGGCCCTGGGCTAACATCCATGCCCATCTTCCTCTACTTTATATGGGATGCCACCACAGCATGGCTGACAAGTGGTATAGGTCCACACCTGGGATCCGAACCTGCGAAACCCGGGCCACCAGAAGCAGAGTGCATGAACTTAACCACTACACCACTGGGCTAGCCCCTGTTATTTTTGTATATAGAGATAAATAGACAGAGACAGAGAGAGACAATATGTGTATTAAATAACCACATCAGGATACTGTGATCTAACATTGTACAATGAAACTTTCGGTAATGTTGGATTAAGAAACTCAGGTCAAAAGATGCCCTTGGACTTGCCCTGAAAACTGCTGTCAGCAAAGGAGAATTTGACCCAGCATTTTAGAGAGAATCCCTGAAAGCATAATTTACTCTAATGTATGGAAGGATAGCTACATAACAGGCTAGAGGTGCCCAGTTTGTGTTTTTTCATGAACAAAGATGCTTTGAAATGTCTTCAAGGTCCTCCAGGAGGCCTGCCCACTCTTCTGAAACACACAGCTAGGATAGGCTGAAATCTGGATGAGGTTTCCAGGAAAAATTGTTGGAGAGTGGGAGTGAAGGAGGCTATTTATCCCAATGCCAGTAACAGTGAAATCGTGGTGGACTCTGAGGTCCAACAAATATTCATGGGACTCTTTCTCACACGGCAGTCACATCCTCACCACAGCACTGTAGAGGGCAGTACGGTCTCCTTAGAGGTGAGTTTTGCTCCTTCCTAGCTAGTTAGGTGGTGAGCCGGGACGTAAACACACGCTGTCTACTGCTGGATCTCCCACTTTTTCGCTAGCCCATGCTGCATCATCTGACTCTGTCCCAATTCTGCTGTCCACCCTTGTCAGGGACATGTGGCTCCTTCCTTCAGCATCACCTGCAAAGTGGAAAAGCCCAGAGCTGAGAGTGAAATGGAAAAGCGCTGTCCCCAAGGAATTCATCTGAATTGCAAGAGAGATTGGACTGGAGCAGGTTTTGTTCCTGCATCCATATGCATGCATCCTTTCTAATGCTGCTCACATACCCAGTTGAAATCAGTCTAAGCAGCCCGCTAGCACAATCTCCTTTTTAAATAAAAGTGCTTCACACCCAGAACATCTCAGAATGATAGAAAATAGACACAGAGCCATAGAGACATCAATTGGACTATTTGAGCTAATGGTAGTTTTATCTCCCTATAAACGTTTTATTATTAATTCTTTGAATGGTTAACATGAAACCCTTTACAATACCTCCATTTGGGAAGACTAGGTAAAATCATCCACTTGTCAGGTATATAACTGGAAGAATTGTAACACAAATACGAGTGATCATATTTTGGTCACATGTGGTTAATTTTTCTTAGATAAAACACTGAGGAACCCAATATGGAAATGTCAAAATTGCCTCAGAGTGAAAAACTCAATTTGAATATTTATATACATGTTCCACGTTGAGGCAATCCAGCAAACTGTTTAATAAAGACAAAAGGATTGAGCTGTTTGTGCATTTTAATTTGCAGAACAAAGAACATCCCATAAATGTGATTTAGTTATATTATTACACACTTTAATTTATTATTCATGCATCTTATTTTCTATAACCAAAACAACAAGACATGTGTTGCAAAATATCAGCATTGCCACAATTCACACCACTTACAGTAAAACTTTGGTTAACTGGTGCACAGTCAAGCTGGGAGTCACACTGCAACAAGGGCATGTGTATATACATATACACGTGTGTGAAAGAGAGAGACGATTATTATTATCAGTAAAAGTAAAAATAAATGAAATAGGTCACAATGTAGAAAATATTTAACTTTCTCAGCACAGCACCACTACCCACTATTTTCTTGTTTAGTGTGATGGTTTATCATCTCTACCCCTAACTAGAATATAGACTCTATGAAAACACAAAGCCTGTCTCTCTTTTTCTCTACTGTTTCCCATTGCCTAGATCAGTTCTACCTCTTCACAGGTGCTCAAGCATCCAGATGAATGAAAAAGTGAGGGAGTGGCCTCGCTAACCCAGTGCATGCTATACACTTGAGATCTGTATGACTAATAAGAAATCACACCACAAGACTCCAGGCTCCAACTGGCCCATAGACACATTTGTGGATTTTTCAGTTAATTAATTAATCCTAAGTGGCAAAATACACATAAGACTTATGACTACAGCCATTTTTAAGTGTATAGTTCAGTGGCATTAAGCACATTCACATTGTTGTACAACCATCACCACTGTCCATCTCCAGAACATTTTCATCTTGCAAAACTGAAACTCTATACCCAGGAAACAATAATTCCCCAATCCCCAGCCCCTGGCAACCCCCATTCTATATTCTGTCTCTGTAAATTTGACTACTCTAGGTACCTCATGTAAGTGGAATCATACAGTATTTGTCTTTTTGTGACTGGCTCATTTCACTTAGCATGATGCCCTAAAGGTTCATCCATGCTGTAGCATGTGTTAGAATTTCCTTCATTTTTAAGGCTGCATAATATTCCAGTGTGTGAATATACTACATTTTGCTTTATCCATTCATCCGTCGATGGACACTTGGGTCACATTTGGTTTTGTTGGCATGTTCTGTCTCTGTTTGTTTGTTTTATTTTGTCTAATTCATTTTGAATGTCTTCTTCACTTCTTCAGCCCTTGCCACCTTCTCTTCTCCTGACTCCTCCACCCAGCTTGACTGTTTTCTCCATCTGCCCATGCCTTTCAATGAAGATTCAATTATGCTGATTATATTCTATTTGCTAAAAGGGAATAGGAATAATCTGTATTATAAATCAAAAATTAAACCAGAGAGGGAGTTTCTACCTAACCTCTAGTTAATTTTGGTAAACATTTAAGAAAGACATCCACTCCTCGGCTGTCCAGGTTTAATAGGTAGAAATCGGAGGGGCATTCTCCTCTGATTGTTAAATCCTGAATTAGTCTATACAACTCTGTTATGGTCAGGCTGGCATATTTGTGCCCAGGGCATAGTCTGGTAGAAATTAGGCAGGCCGCCAGAACTGCTTCTCTTCATGCATTCAATGCATTTTTGTTGAGTCCTTATAATTTGTGAGACTTTGTCCTAGCATTGCGGATACAAGCATTAGCAAAACCAATATAGCTTTGGTCCCTGTGATGCTCACTATTTTGGGAGGAGCCATCTTAAGCAAATGGTACCCAAATTAATGTGAAATATCAACATGAAAAAGTGCCAGGTGAAATCAAAACAGCAAGAGAAGTGAGATGCTACAATAACAAAGAGTGGGGGAATCTGACATAGTCCTGTGTGTGGGTGTGTGTTGGGGGGTGAACCAGAGGAGGGAGTGCTCTTCGTAAACAAAGGCAATTGGTATGAAGTGTCTGACAATGAACATGAAGTATCCTACGGGTGGCGATGCGATGATATAGGGATCCTCATTTCCCTTCCTTTCCATTCATTCATTCAGACAGTCAGTCAAAGTCAAGGGGTCAAAACTTTACTTAGCACATATCATGTACCCGGCACAATGTTGGGCACTGGAGATAGAGTGATGAACAAGACAAGCATCGTCCTTACCTGTATAGAGCTTGCACCCTATTGGGGAAATATACAAAAACACAAATAAAGAAACAAACAAAATAATGACAAATGCTCTAGGGGCTACGAAGGAAATCAACCAAAGCTAACATGGAGAATCCCACAGTGGAGAAGCACTTTAAATAGGGTCGTCATGTAAGGATTCTTTGAGGAGCGGAGTCTGAAAAGATGAGAAAGAGCTGGTTGTACAATGAAACAGAGGGAAAAGCATTGTGGCCAAAAGGAACAGCATAAGCAAAGCCAGCCATGAGTTTGGCAAACCTAAGCATTTGGAAGACCACTGTGGCTGGAGAGCAGATTGACGGGAATATGAGGTTTGAGACAGGCGGGAGCCTTCTAGACCTTGGCAATACATTTAGAGGTTTGGGATTTTTTGGTTTTTTTGGATATAATCAGAGAAGAGACAAGATCTAATTCTTATCTTAGAAAGATTGCTTTTGCTGCTGTGTGGAGTACAGATTAGAGATGCCATTTAGAAGAAGCCCAAGTGTGAATGGCTGTGTCCTGGACTCTGCATTTTCATTGCTTTGTTTTCTTGGGACGCCCCTCCCACTAGGATGTAAGCTCCACAAGAGAAGTAATTCCATCTGTTTTTGTTTACTGCCCCAGCCCCAGGGCCTGACAGTGCCTGGAATGCAAGAATTGATGCTCAACGAATGTGTGTTGTTGCCATTAAGGAAGATAATCAATCCTCTAAATAATGCTCTTGAAATGTTTACTTTAACACATAATGATAATGACCAGGCTAAATTCACTGAAACGATATCTGCGGTGGGGTTTCTGATCATTTTCACTCGGCCTGAGAATTCTCAGCGAACGTGCCAGCAATCTCACTCTACTTTCAGGCAAAGATTTAATATCTGGAAGCACCAGTAGGATTGCGGATCGCTAAGGCTTCATTACCTTTACAAAGCAGACTACAGGGCATTTACTCGTGTGCTCGGAAATATTATCATAAAACTAAACCTCACTTGTCAAAACAAACAAGCAAAGTAAATTCCACATGGCATTATAGCCTCAATAGCAAGTGCATTATTTTTACAAGCTAATTCATAAAACCAGGTAATTCATAATGGCACACCCCTTCATAAATGCAAAAGTGTGAGGTTCTGTAGCATTAATACATCAGTGCAGATGTGTAAATAACTACACTGATCCCTCAATAAAAGTGTTTTATTCTCATTGCTAGTGGATAAATATGCCATCTGAATAATTTACTTCTTCTTTCCCCTCTTGAAATAATACTTCTAAAGGTAAAAAATTTAGATTCAGAAAATTAAGAAAAACTACATTTGATTACAGTCTGCCAAACTTCAAAAGAGGAATATGAATTATAATAATAATCGTAATAGTAATAATAATAAAGCATTTGGTATGGAAGGCTCACTACTTCACCTACTTCAGCCAATTAGTCACCCAAATGTTTCCAATTATTCACGTATTTTGGCATCATGCAAATAAAACATTTCAGTGACTGGATGCATTTTTCTTTTCTCATTCAAATGTTTTTACTCAAAGTCATTGCAACTTTCAGAGGACAGGCAGTGCTCTTAAGGGGCACTTATACACAACACTCTTTGATTTGATTTGTTGTCACAGCAAAAAAATTATCAGTGGTTTAACTAATCCCCTTCTCTCCTACCTTATATGCACATGGGATAAGTAAATCCCACAGTTACTAATATAAAATAACATTTAATATGCATATGATCATTTCCGTTCCAAATTCCTTTCATATTCCAACTTGAGTAAATAGAGAAGGAGCCAAACCTGTTTGAGATCCAGCTGGAGTCTTCTAGAGAATCATACTTATGTGTGTGTGTGTATATATATATATATATATATATATATATATATATATATATATACATATAGTGGAAAAGTAAACTCATTATAAAATGTAAAAATATATATCTTGATTGTTATTAAAGGCCCACAGGATCCTATTCCAGTTGTAGTTGGCCAGAAGTCCTTACCTGAAATCACTCACTGTACTTATAAGAGATTTTATAATTAGAGCTTCTACTTTATACTAATAGCTGCTTTGCTTCCAAGATTTAATCACAACTGCAAGTCTGCATCCAGTTGGTATAATGGACATTATTTGTTGATCCTTGGGCAACATTTACATCATCTGGAATGTAAATTGGTGTTTTCAGTTGAAATGATCATCTGCTTGCAAAGAGCTATTTCAAACTAGTGTCTAGGAGCAAACATTTGACTAGCCTAAAATATAGTATAATGCGTACTGAGGTGTGGGGTGAGGGAGTGCTTGAAAAGGTGACAGATTATTAAATTGAATTGTGAAAAGAAGAAACAGGATTTAAACTAAATGAAATTGGAAAGAAATGAACAATATCTGCAAGCATTCTCAAAATAAGTAAGACTCTATAATACAGTATGAATTGGTTCTTGAAAATACCTTGACTTGAAAGCTTTTGAAATTCTTTGATGGAAATCGCTGTATGAGTACAAAGCATTAACATTATTAGTAATTATTGTTATAAAACATTGGTTGAAAATAGCAACACGGGAATTTGCAGAAAATTTCACAAGTGTAAATATCACATATCCTGCTAACATTTTGGCGAAAAAATATAAATGAATGTATGTACTGATTATTATTTTTACTCTTTGCACACCTGGAAAACAAACATTACAACCAGATGAGTAAGACTATCAAACTTATCAAGTGGCATTTGATTGCCTAGAAATAGGATTCTTAAAAGAATTAATGGTTTCTTTCCCTGTGTGATTTCATTGAACCCAGCTCATTTATTCAACATCTCATTTTGGGCACCGTGCTAGGAATGGCTGACCACAGAGCACCGGAGACAGGCCCAACCTTCAAGATGCTAAGAGCTCAGTCGATTTAACTGGCTTTATTAGTACTAGTTGCAGAAGAAATAGTGTCATTATTAATGTTTGGTTGAGTCTCAACTCATTAAGAGTCAAAACACAAAATGTCTAATTTCTGTGCTTCTTGATGTGCAGCCAAAGAAACTTCTGGGGTCCATTGGATGGTCAGGGCAGGTGTTGGGGATGGTTCTCCATCTTGTTTCCAAATACAGTGCACCTATTTGTCATTAGGTCTTGATGCAACAGGCTATTTCCAAGGGCCTCTTACCTTTAACAATCTCTCTTCTGGCCTCAGTGCATCTTTTTAAGTGCGTCCCAAGCCCCAGGAGAAGTAAATACAGTAAACAGTCAATTATGATTCAGCACTTTAGGGCCAAGATAGAGGGGAAATCCACAGGAGAGGTTCCTAACCCAACCCCACGGACCTAGGGAGGTTGAGGTCTGAATTGACTCACAGAATAATGTATCCACGATGAAAATTAGTATTTACCTTAATGTTCCTCATATCTTTCACACTTATTGTTCAAGTCAGGGAATTTCCCTCTAATCTGAAGAGTTATCTGGGCCTCCCTCAAATTTTAATTCTAATTTTTGTCATGTTGGAAGTTTAAAGGAGTGAAGGATAATTCCGGGAAAGATAATTTATCTTATTTCTGCCAGGGGAGTCAACTATCCTGTGAACAGAGGAGCAACTGTGGTTTCAGAGCTTTCTCTACAAATGCAATATGGGAATAGCTGGCGGAGTCAAATGCTGCTGTGTGGGGAAAAAAATCAAAGCGAGGAAAATGCCTTAATGTATATAAACCCGGATAGAGATTGTGGGAAGCACAAGTTAATGTTGCAACTCCACTAATTAGATGACAATGTTGGGGCTTTGTGCTAAAGCGGGGTGTGAGGAACTTGGAAAGTGTCCAGAGGCAAGCAATAGCTGTTCTGGAAAGTCTAGAGGAACTGGAGATCTTTACTCTCCAAGAAGTAAGCTAAGAGGCAGTCTCAGTCCATGTGTGGCATAACAAAGAGGAGCAAAGGTAGGGACGAGTGGACAAGTTGAAAGGGTCAGACGGCAGCAGGGGGATTTTGTTGTGTGGGTTCCAGAAATAATCTCTCCTTCACATGCTTGGAGGAGGCCATCAACCAGATATAGGTGATTTGATTACCACCAGGGCAGAGGAGGTCAAGGCCCCCGAAACCCAGAGAGTTGCTCAAACCCCTCGGGAACCACTTGTCCACAAGTCGCAGTCCCATAAGACAAGAACCTCAATCCTGCTCCTCTGCTTGCCCTCCCCACTCCAACCCTTTGCCAATCACCCACATCAATAACAACGATCCAGAGCCCAGAAGAGGAGAAACACAGGCTTTCAGCAAACGATGGGCCCAATGCAGGTGATTAGGAAGTTTCCATTATTTTTCTTTCCTTTTTTTCTTTTCTTCTTAGGAATAGTTTAAAGGTTTTCTTTGTATTATTTTAATGACAAAATAAATACAAAAACATAATCGTAAATAATTCAAAACAAGGCAGAAGTACATAAAATATAGAGCTGGGCTATCCAATATGGTAGCCACTAGCCACATGCGGCCCTTGAACACATAAAGTGTGGCTGCTCTGAATTGAGATGTGCCGTAGTCTAAAATTCACCCAGATTTTGAAGACTTTGGATGAAAACAAGATTATAAAATATTACATTAGTAATAACTTTATACTGATTATATGCTGAAGTGGTAATATTTTGGATATATTAGATTAAAAATATAAACTATGAAAGTTAATGTCATCTGTTTCTTTTTCACTTTTTTTTAAATGTGACTACTAGAAAATTTAAAGTTAAATATGTGGTTCACTCACATGCCTCTCATTTATTTCTGTTGAAGAGTGCTAAAATGGAAGATGAAATTAGAGCACTCCTTTACTCTCAGTATTCCTATCCCTAGAAAAAGCACTTGCAACATTTTATGTATTCTTAAAGACCGTCTTTGATATGTAGACAGTTAAAAACAAAATGAAACCATTTTATACATATTTTCCTGAAATTGTCTTTGTTTTGCGCTTAGCAGCAGGTCTAGGAGATTGTTCAATGTTGACACATGTGCAGCTCCCTCATTCTTTGTTGTTGCTATGTGCATGTTGTATAAATGTCCTCCAAATTCATTTAATGTTTTTATTTATAGAATTTAAGTTTTTTTCACACTTTTATTTTTGTAATAACATTGCTGTTGGACTTGCTGGGTCAAAGGGAATGAGATTTTTTCATTTTGATAGAGACTACTAAATTGTCTTCCAAAAAAGTAGCCATCAAATTATATTACCACCTAGCCCAAAAATATCCATTTCCCACACTTTTGCCAAGCTTTTAAAATTTTGTCCAATTTGATGGATGAAGTACATATCATTTAAATTTAGTTTTCCCTGGTTACTGCTGAGTTTGAGTATTTTTTCACGTGTTTATAACTAGTAGATCGACTAAGCAGAAAACAGCTTTATTCATTCTCACAACTTCCTGTTCAAAACCCAATCCGGGACTCAGACTTTTTCACTTTTTCTTCCTCTTCCTCACTTGTGGCATGAAATCTTGGACAAATCCCTTTGTGTTTCCAATGACTATCAGAGAGTAACTCTTCCCATCTCTTTCAATAACAGAAGTAATCTTGTTTCAGGAACTAAAATGTCCAGTCCAGGCTCATAAGCACGTAATTTTTTACTTCATTCAACTTAAAGCTGATCTGTCCTCCAGTTCCTTCTCTTCAGACTGGGACACCTCTTTCCCCACTCCTTTCCTCCCTCACCTCCATGGAAGAGCAGGCATGTACATTGCAAGTCTCACTTCCTCCTCACCGCCCTCCCCCAATACTCATTTTAAGTTATTAATTGTGGGTTTTTTCTTGATGCTTGTAGAATCTCTCTACATATTCTGGATGTTAATTCTTTGTTTGATATATATGCTGCAACTATTTTCTCCCAGCCTGTCACTTTTTTTTAACTTTATCATCTCTTTTACCAAATATAGATTTTGAATGTTGATTTATCAATCTGTTCTTTTAACTTCTGTGGTTTGTAGGCTTAGCAAAGCCTTATACGCTTCAAGATTACAGAAATAGACTTTACTTTTGTAAAAGCCTCATTGAGATATAATTCACATACATTGCAACTTACCCGTTAAAGTGTGCAATTCAATGGTTTTTAATATATTCACAGAGTTGTGTGATCATCAGCACAATCAATTTTAAAATATTTTCATCACCTTAAAAAGAAACATTGTATCCTTTAGTTATAATCCTCCAATCCTGCCATCCCCACTAGCCCTAGGCGACCACTAGTCTACTTTCTGTCTCCATGGATTTGCCGACTGTGGGCATTTCATACAAAGGAATCATGCAATATGTGATCTTTCGTAACTGGCTTCTTTCACTTAGTGTGATATTTTCAGGGTTTATCCATGTTGTAGCATGTATAAGTTTTTTATTCCTTTTTTATGGCTGAATAAATTCCATTGTATAGGTATACCACATTTACTTACGCATTCATCAGTTGATGGATATTTGGGTTATTTCCATTTTTTGACTATTGTCAATAATGCTGTTATAAACATTCACGAACAAGTTTTTGCATGGACATATGTTTTCAATTTTCTTGAGTCTATACCTAAGAGCAGAATTTTGGGGTGAAATGATAACTCTATGTTTAACTTTTTGAGAAACTGCCAGCCTGTTTTCCAAAGCGGTCATAGAATTTCACATTCCCACCAGCAGCATGAGGGCTCAAATTTCTCTACATCCTCATTAACACCTGTTGCTATCTAACTTTTTGATTCTAGCCATCCTAGTGGGTGTGAAGTGGTATCTCATTGTAGTTTTGATTTGCATTTCCATATTAAACATTTTTTTCCTGTGCTTATTGGTCATTTGTGTATCTTCTTTGGAGAAATGTCTATTTAAATCCTTTGCCCATTTTTTAATTGGGTTATTTGTCTTTTTATTATTGAGTGGTAAGAGTTTTTTAGATATTCTGGATACAAGTCCCTTATCAGACAAATGATTTGCAAATATTTTCTCCTATTCACTGGGTTGTCTTTTCACTTTCTTGATAGTGTCTTTTGATGCACAAAACTTTTAAATTTTGATAAAGCCCAAGTTATCTATTTTTTTCTTTTGTCACCTTGTACTTTTGGTGTCATATCTAAGAAACCATCATTAGATCCAAGGTCACAAAAATTTACTCCTGCATTTTCCTCTAAGAGTTTTATAGTTTTATCTCTTACTTTTAGGTCTTTGATCCATTCTGAATTTTTGTACATGCTTTAACGTAGGGATCCAAATTCATTCTTTTGTGTCTAGATATCCAGTTGTCCCAGCACCATTTGTTGAAAAAATCATTTTTTCCCCATGGAATTGTTTCAGCACCAGCATTGAAATCAATTGATGCCAAATGTGAGACAAGACTACTCTAACTCTATTCTCATGTTTTTATAGATTTCTTTGGTTTTTTGTTTAGATATTTATTTGACCTGCAATTTATTTTGAGGTCCGACGTGAGGTGGAGGTCTGACTATTATTTTCTAAATCTATGGTTAATTGTGACAATATTATGTTTGAATAACAGATTTTCTTTCTTTACCAACTTGAAAATTCACTTTATCTTGTGCCGTATTTTCCCTTATATGTAGATCTATTGAGGAACTTTCCATTATGAAAGTTTCATGTCCAGGTGTTTGTAACGTGATTCTTGTTAGCGCTTCATAAGAACTTGCTTCCTTTTTCAGCAATGACGTGTTCTCTTATTTTGTAAGTAATTTCTCCCCCGCATTGTCTCTGTTCTCTTCTGGAAAAGATGGATACTTTTGGATCCATCCCTTATCCTTTAACTTTTGTTTCATGTTTTCTAACTCTTTGTGCTTTTCCATTATTTTCTGGAAGAATTCTTCAATTTAACTTTTACACTAATTTACTCTTCATTTATGTGTGTGTAATTTTTTTTGATGTTATTTCCAAATCCTCTACTTAATTTTTTTTTACAAGTGAGTGAATGCAACTTCTTCTCACGTCTTTCTGAGGATACTAATTTATTGTGAAAGTCATGAGTATGCCTCTGTAGTAGGTTCTGTCTCAAGTGTCTATGTATGTCTCCTCGTTCTTAGCACAAATGTCCACGTAAGCCAACTGCCAACACCTGTTTCTCTTCACCTGAGGGCTTTCTTTTTGCCTCCGAAGCCCACATTGCTGTGAATATTGCGGGCTGGAGGAGGTGAGGAATTGCACCCTGGGAGCAGCCCTCAGCCAATGACTGAAGGGAGTTGGTGTATGATTACGGAGGTCTCTCACCATAGGTTGGATCACTCTGACGTGTGTTCCACGTTGGGTCCAGTTTGCCCAATGGAATTGAGTGTTAGTTGCCTCAGTGCTTGCTGGCTTCACGTCCTTCCCTTTATTGGCTGCCTTCCTGCCCCTGTTTCAATTCCTCTCTCTTCTGCTCTTTCCCGTTCCTCCCAATGAATTACTTGCACTTGAATCCTTGTCTCTGGGTCTGCATCTGGGGAAACCCAAACTAAGACGCCCTCTCACAATTCACCCTATTTCCCTAGCCTTTAGGTCTTCTATATTTTTGTGTTTTGTGCCTCTTCTTTTGGTGGTTGGTGATTCTGGTTTATTTGCTTATCTTTTTGTCTGAGATTCCTTGCTGCTTTGTCTGTTTAGGCTGAGAAGCTTGCTTTAGAGGAAAAGAGTCACCGTTAGCATTTCTTTCTTAACCTCATATCTTCCGCACCCACTCCCCAGGTCCCCAGGCTCAGTTTCTGACACATCCCTGGCTGGAGTTGGGGGAGGTGGGGACAGGGAGTAAAGATAAGAAACAAGAGCAGTTTAATTTGATCGGCACAAATGTGACCTGGTGATGGTGCCCTTAAATGTGGTATATTCCCAATGGGAGTTTGTGATATATGGCACATTTTGTTGGTACTTGGAGAGTTCCCACTGGAAACCACTCGCCGCAATTCCTTTGATGCAGAGTGACAGCTGAGGACTCCAATCTCCAGACTTGGCCTCCAATCCACACAGGCTTTCTTTGTTGGGGACCGTTACTTGCTCCCAATGCAGCTTCCTCTTCCCACTCTCTTTACTTTACTTAACTTCAATTATAGTGGGAAACCAATGTTTAGCCATCTCTTAGCACCCTATTTTTAAATCTTTTAATTTCTCAGACATAAATCAAACACCAGTCTCTTGTGTTCCCATCGAATTCCAGAGGAAACATGTCAGATTCTCCAAGCAGTTTCCTTAGCTCTTCCCACCCAAACATACAAAATTTGACTTGAAGCAAGAGGCATCCCTGGTAAGGAGTGACAAGGCAATGAACTGACCTCTCCCCAAGGAAGCCTGTCTTCCTGTGTCCCACCTCCTACCTCAACCTTTCTGTAACCTCAGGTTTCCTTTTTGGTATGGATTTGGGGACCTTTACGAAATCTTTTCCTACCCCAATGTCATAACAATATTTTCTTTTAAGAGTTTTAAAGTTTTGTTTTTGACATTTGGATTTTTAATAAACCAGTGCATTCTTCACTCCACTTAAAATCATAATACTCCGAGGGATCCAAGGCATTCCACGGCTGTATTTCCTGCTTCAGGAAGTGTGTGGACCCTGGAAATGGGTAACTCCAGCTAGAACAAGGTGGCCATTGCTCAGCTTTGGTTTCAAATGAGATTTTTCTTTTAAGTATAAACTGAGATCATTGTCTTGGGAACTAAGATTTGTTAAGAGAGAAATGGCTTCTAGATTCCAAAATCTCTGTTTTGTATATCAAGGGGATGCCTAACCCACCTGGATGATAGAGGTTGGTCAAGGGAAGTTTCCATCCCACTTTGGAACGAATGAAGAGTATTTCTAGACTTGGCTGTAGAAAAAGGAGAGAGGAGGAACTGCAGAAGAGGTTAGAGATCTGTATTGAGTTTCTCCATCCAGTCACAACACTGGCTTGTAGGATGAGCAGAGGAGGTGAGTGAGCCTTGGGGAATCCCAGAGTTGTGGGCCTCTATATCGCTTCATCTAATAATTTCACAGATTGTGAAAATATTAAATGTCCTTATAGAAGTGCCATATCCAATATGGCACCAACCATACAGAAGATCAAAAATGATTAAAGGAAAAATGTCATCATAGAAAGGACTAGAGATAGTGTTCTGTGTATCTCCCCAGTTCCCATGTCGAACAGAAGAATCTGTTTCTCTAGGCCAAAGACACTTACCATGTCTTGCAGTGGATGCATAGGAAAGGCCCCAGAATCCCAGTTTCCCTAAGACTTGGGTGCAAACCATGGGCTCCTAGTGCATCTCATACTTCCAGTATGCAGCTATAAATGGGAACATTCTAAGACCTTTATGTCTTTCTAGGAAGGGTTCTTGGTTTGAAGTACTTGTTCTGGACTTAATGTTTCAGTCCAAAATTCTCATCATCATTCTTTCTCTAACTCTACTGCCAATTTTAGCAGAATTCCTGAGAGTTTCCAGTGGGAGAGAGGAAAGTTTGCAGAGTTGAGGTGCAGTGGACCTGCCAGGATGAAGCCTGCTGGGCAGTGAAGTATCTTTATAACCGGTGCTACAGGGAGGTCAGCTAATCTAGGAACTGGATGGAAGATACCACTGCAATTCAGAGGAAAATACCAAGGTCAAGGGTGTTGGTCATGCTGAGGGAAGGAATGTGTTCCTGCAATGAGGATGCCAGAGTGGACCCTACTCTGTGGCAAGGTCAGAAAGACACTGCCCCTCTGTCCAGTGACAACCAGGGGAAGACACCCTGGTGTGAGGACATGCAGTCTTGTCCCAATACCCAGATGTCATCCCGCAAGGAGAAGGGAGAGAGAAACCCTAAAAGCCTAAACATTTACCTAAGAGAAACTAAACTAACCCCAAAGATATCCTTTTATAGGAAAGAAATCAATTTACTTTTCATGGGCAGTTTTTCCTCCATCTACAGGAAGATGGGACCTCAAGTGTAAGATGAGATAAATTATAGAAAATTAAAGAAAACAACATTTCCTTTTGAGATGAAAATTCATTTCTGTGTAGCATCATCCCCACTGCATATAACAGATCTGTGGCAAGTACCTTTAGACACCACACGGCTCTGGTCTAATATTTTTTAAAGAAACGTTTAAATGCTAGATTTTATTAATAATATCAGCTATGAAACGTTCTATATCTCTAGTGTCACAGATGTCAGGAAATTACAATGTGCTCCACTTTGCACTTATTTTCAGTGTCTGCTGCAGTTACTAGACCATGTGGTAGAAATGTGTGGTTGAAGGTAGAAAGCCCACTGCATCTGCAGACAATCAATTACTTCACTTAACTGCAATTATGGTGGGAGACCAGAATGTTTAGCCTTCTCTCAGCTCCCCCATTTGCTTCTTCCTCGGAAAGCACTTTTCGGTGCTGCTGTAGATGGTCTCCCTACAGTAAAAGGCTATTAGTGGGATCGCAAGATGACCAAAGTTACAGCAAATTGCACCTTCGCTTGTGTGAAGGACATGGAGTTTTCTAATGGAATGGCATTAGGCGAGCCGACTCGGTAGGACTGTGAGTGTCCAACAATATCAGAACGAAAGACCCTCAATTATGCTGGACCTGGCTCTCTGGGTCAGGAAGGGCTGAGACAGCTGTTCAGCCTGTAAGTGAAAGGACTTCTGGGGACAATTAAGGGGAGCAGGGAAAAGCTGAAATGGTAAATAATAATAGTTAGAACTTGGAATCTTAAAAGCAGGTCGAGGAAAGAGAAATGGGTAGAAATAGAGGAGAAAACACTATTAGGGAAAATATTCTGTTTCAAAGAGCCAAGCAATACAAGCAAAAGAAAATAAAACTGAAAAGTGGCCTTCCCCCCCACTTCTCCCCTTATAGGACTGTTGTGTGGGACCACAGACAAGAGGGCAGCAATGGAGTTTCATCCCAAGATATGGTTCCCCTTCTCTAACACCCCATCCCTGTGCTCCCTGAGCTCCAGCAGCTTCTAGAAAGTTCACACTGTCCTCATGCAGACTTATTGAGGTGTTGAGGATTAAGGGCCATATTCCTATTCATCGTTTCCCCAGTCACTAATAGTCACAAATGAACTATCTTGTAAACCCAAACCCTCGGAAGCCCCCACAGTGTTGAATACTGAGCTACTGAGAAAAGTGATGGAAGGGACAATTCTGTCAGGCTTGTAGAAATAGTGTTCTCCTAATCAAGTGTTTCCTGGCAGTTAATGACCAGCTGTGCTAACTTCTACATCTAGTCATTAAGTTCACAGTGACCTTCCCATTTGCCGTGAATGCTTAATTAAATACTTTAAAAGATAATAAGTAGAATAAATAGCACATGCACCCCAAAATTGGCAGTAGAGTTAAAGAATGATGCAACTTAGTTTTGGTTTAATGACAGAAACATTAAGTCCAGAACAAATATTTCAGACCAGGGACCCCTCCTAGAGAGACATAAATGTCTTAGAATGTGTCCATTTGTAGCTTCTTACATCCTGGCAGCTTTCTATCCGATGCACTTAGAATCTTTGGTTTCCACTGCAAGTCCTAGGGAAACTTTGGGATTATTGGGGCCTGTCCTATGCATTGAATGCAATGTATGACAAATGTCTTTGGCCTAGAAAAACAGAAGGGAAAGGAGAGTTCAGAGTCTGCAGAAACTAACCAAAAAGGGGAGACTCCAGCATTGACCTGGGTAGGATCCAGCTCTCTGGACCCTCAATTCATCTGTTGTTGAGGACTAATTTTGTGCCCAGAACAATGGTGAATTTTTGATGTATTATCTGATTTAATATTCTATCAATGTTGTGATATAATCATTACCTTCATTTTTCAGAAGAAGAAAGTGAAACTTAGGGAGGTGACGTAACTCATCCATAATCACAGAGGTAGTAATGGGTACAGCAGTGTTTTAAATCCAGTCTGTCTGGCAGTAAAGCCCATGTCCATGACCCTTACCTGGGAGCCGATGGATACAAGCTGGTGCCTACTCCTGGATCTGAAGATGGCCTGATACAGACCTGTTACTGACCTGTCCTTAGGGTAACCTCAGGTGAAGCCCAATGACGCATCCTAGGCCCTCCACCCTAGGTATAAGGATATGCTACATTGGAAACCTAAACCTCCCCCAAAATGTTACACTATGCCTGATGCCAAAATGAAAAAACAGAGAGAATCACGTAAAAAGTTTTAGCTTAGTATACATTTCTTTGTATTTTTCCTAAATTACAATATATACCAATAGGCAACATTTACATTTTATGGATATTAGGTTTTTTTTTTTCAAATCAACATAGGTCTTTTGTTGATATCCTGTTCACTAAAGCTGTTTGTGGACCATGGTTCCATAAGATCCCCAACTGACAAATATTACTTTTACTCTTGTGTGGTCTAATTTCATTATCAGTTAAAGGACTGTGACTTCAGCATCAAGGCTCATTCACAGGACTTCCCTGTCTGGCTATTTGGAAAGCTTCACCTTTCAGTGTCCAAGTAGAAAGTGAGCATGCAAATGTTTGCTCTCCTTTTATTTCTGAATATTCACTGCTGTAGCTGCCAAACAAGCCTTCCCTAGGCTTCTGCTGCTACGAGCAGAAGCAAGCCTGCTCTGAGTCGAGAGCACACTTTGCACTTGATGGGGAAAAATATTGTCAAAGAAAGGAAAGTGCATTAAATATGGCCCCTTTGCGGAACTTTGTCTGGAAGACAAGAAGTCTGGAATCTTTTAAGACTAAGTTCAAAAACTGACAACATTTTTGGATTCATGATTTTTAAAACAAGAACATCTCTGGACATTTCTCCTACCTGAAAAACACATTCCTACAGAGAAATCAGGGGACTCTGTAATGGAATAAAAAATAATAACAATAATGGTAAAAACAAAAAGAATAACCACAAACTCCCTTAGGTGAAAGGTCAAATCACTATGACTTAATGGACACTGAGATGTGAAATGCATATTAATAGACTATTAATTCAGTATGACACTATCAATCAGTGTTTAACCAGCGAACCACTGGTAAGAAAGCACTCCAGGGGTGTCAAACGGAATGAGTTACATAGATGATGGATGAACTGAAAAGCCACACAAGGGACAAGGCAACTCAAAGGTTTACAGCAGTAAGAAGTCACTATCACCCCCAGAGTCCTCTGGCCAAAGGAGAACCAAGACTACACTGTGGGCTTGCCCACACCAAGAGAAGCTGTCCGCCATAAGCCAGACCTGGAAGGAAGCAGCGCTATTGCTGGCAGAGACACCCAAAGCAGAGAGAAACCAAAAGAAACATCCTGGCTTCTCTCTGCCCCCACCCTCCAGTCTTCTGCCAGCGCCTCCCATTGGTTGAACCTCCCCAGCAACCAGAAGGTCGCGACCCAGGAAATACAGTTCCCAGCAATCCAGAGCAGAGCAGGAAAGGCCAGGAGAGGATCTGAGGAGAGACAGGGAAAAAACCAGCACGGAACCTGATGGTTTTCTTCACTTAGGAAATATTTTAATTCATAAGAAACAAAATGGAATTTTTCAAAAGTAATAAATTTAGAATTTCAAGTATAAGAATGTTTATGTTGTAATAGTTGATATTTACTTTAGCAATAGTGTGACTGAGTGATATATACTATTACTAATATAGAGTGGTATTTACTTTAATAACAATGTGACTAGGTAGTAATATATACATTAAAGATGTGACTACTAAATGTATTGTACACAGTCTTACTTCTTTCAAGCAAAAACAAGAACTTTTCCACTATGTTTCATTATTAGGTTAAGTTATATTCATATATTCAGCTTTATATTGCATTTCACGCAAATCTGACTCTACCCCTGTTTTCAGAGTTCATTTCATGAAGCGGTCATAAAACTGTCCCTTTGGATTCTCAGAAACTCCCTCGGATTGGGGCTAACATGGGGCCATACTTAATGAATTTTACCCTCTGGGAAAGTGTTTTTGTGAGAGACAAATTTATTTCTAAGCAGGAAAGTTAATCAATGACCTTAAAAAATGAGGAAGAGTGTTGTCCACGTTAGGTACCTCCCCAAACTTGCTTTGTAGGGGACCACAGTGGGTGCATTCAGTCTGAGTGACTGATGGTTCCTTAGCCCGAATTATTTACTCTCATGAAGAAAAAGGAATTTATTGACCAAACACATGCCTTTGACTAATTTTACGCCGATCTTCCTGGGTTTCTCTCCTTGATCCGCATCTCTCTTAGATTCTTAGAATAATATCTGTCTCTAAAATGGTGTCAGTGGGAACACTTTTTGTATATTTTTCCTAAAGTGAAAGTGATTCTCATAATGAATGCATATTGGCTTTATTAATGATGAAAAATAGGAATTATTACTGCTCAGTAAATCCTAAATTTATTTTTAATTATCAGGTAGCATTCAATGCAAAATCCACTGCCTTGTTAGCTCTTAGTTAAATCCTTTTATAAGGCACAACTGAAATACATCAGAAAAAGTCTTTAATGTGAATTTCCTGGGACCCTATGTCTACTCAGCATTTCCCTTTATTCCGATTGTTCTGGGTCACCTGCTGCTTCAGCAGTGAGTTCCTCGTGCCTTTGATCACTACACTGATGGGGCTTTTATAACTCTTGATATTTATAATCAGAGAGCCACATGCAGGTTATTGTTACATATTCAGAATGTGCCTTTCCTTTCAATGAGAATGAGTATTATTCCCCTGGTAACAATAGGAGTGATGGAGGCATTCAATGGAAAAAGTGAGGCTCCAGTAGGACCACCTGGAATTAAGTACATGGCGCAGGATCCTGCTTTGCCCGGAATGATGGACATTGGCTGATATCTACTGAAGAGGAAAATAAAATGAGATCACATGAAATGAAGGCAAACTTTTATCTACTACAGAGAGAGAACCTCCTGGGAAAATATGGGCCTGCTAGGAAATGGTACTGGGTAGCAAAGGTGATTTATGCTTCCTGTAGTCAGTTCTGAACTAATTCCCAGAACGGCATGAAGGGATGCCAATTTGAACAGAAGACAAACTGTGCTCTCTGTCCATTTGAAATCACATCACCTATAAGAGTAATACAAATGGCTTGGATTTTTTATAGTCACTTACTTCTAAGGAGGTCCAAGGGCTTCCTACCCATGATCTCATTTACTAGCACACTGTGAACTCTATTCTCCCACGTGCAAGAGCTGTGTAACTTCCCTGGGTAGAAGAGAGAGGAACTTCCTCTATTCCTCTCTCTCTATTTAACCCTCTGCACAAGCAAAGAGGAAAATATGGCTGCTGTGCTCAAATTTTTTGTTGTTAGTGCCTGAGGAGTCGATTCCGACTGCTAGTGACCCTGTGTCAAGAAGAGCAGAACCCTGCCCAGTCTTTCTGTGTCACCATCTCACCTTCCGGCACTGTGTCTGATAATGCTCTGCTGCCATTCACAGGGTTTTCATGGCCAATTTTTTCAGAAGTGGGTGGCCAGGTCCTTCTTCCTAGTCTGTCTTAGTCTGGAAGCTCTGCTGAAACCTGTCCACCATGGGTGACCCTGCTGGTATTTGAAATCCCAGCATCACAGCAATACGCAGCCACCACAGTATGACAATTGACAGATAGTGGTGTGGTTCCCTGACTGGAAAATGGACCTGGGCTGTGGCGGTGACAGTGCCAGATCTTAACCACTAGACACCATGACTCAGACTGGTGTCCCAAAAAGAGCAGGATCTTTCAAGCCAGAAGATACATACCTAGATCTGGGTTCACTCTGCCACTTTCCATCTGGATGAACTTGGCCAAGTCATTAAACCTCTCTGGGCCTCACTTTCTTTGTCTATAAGATAGGTGCAATGATCCTACCTTGAGGGATTGTACGAGGCATAGAACTAATAAGGGTAAAATGCCTCGAACAGTGCTTGGCGTACACTTGGTGTTCAATAAATAGTGTCATTTGTTATTATTAACTATTTAGTTGACCCCAAGGCCAACATCAGGCCTGCTTCACCCTCCCACTCCCACCTGCATTTCTCTTTCAAGCTCACTTTGTGTTATGAATTTAGAAAAAAAATGGCAGAGCAGAGTCATGGACACGCCTAAGACCTGTCCAGGCTAAGAATTTTCCCAGTACATCCTGAATGGACACAGGCAGCAGAGTCCCTCCTCTCTGCCCTTCTGCTTTTACAGAGAGTGGGGAGAAAGTCTACATTCATTCACTGAAGTCATTCAACCTGTAATCTCATACCCATGGCTAAAAGGGAGGTACAGAAATTTCCAGAAAAAAAGAGAAAAGTCAGTCCTTAAATCCCCCTAATACTAGAGATCTATAAAATTCATTATTTAAAATTGGTGTGGTTTGCTAAATAGATCTCAGACATCTTAACTTCTTCAATGTCTCATTTCACGGTGCCTGGAATATGCAAGACACTGTCCTAGAACCTAGGAGCCAGGGCCCTACCTTCGAGAATGTCAGAGTATAGTGGGAGAAATGACACCTGTGCACATATGTAAAATAGAGTTAGAAGAAGGCTCATGGCTCTCCAGGAGAGCCAGTACAGTTTCTTTTCTTTCCCAGCCATTTCTAGGAATTTCCTAGCCATTTCCCAGCCATTTCTAGGAATTTCTTAGCCATTTCTTTCCTAGCCAAACAATTTCTGCTCACTACAGAACTGAGCTGGGGGAGGTGAGTGGTGGTACTGAGAGCCCTGCTCTGTCATTCAACATTTCAAAATTATTCTAAGATTTTTCAGAGTGACTATTAGCTTTGGAAGAAATAAATCAGGCAGAAATCATCACTGTTTTAGTTTTTTTTCCTGACTCTCCCTTGGCACTACAAATTAGTTCTTACATTACTTACTAAAGTAGTCTGAACTTTATGAATACAACACAACTTAATTATCCCTTTCTAAAGTGGTTTCCGCCATTTAAGGAGTCTTTGAATGAAAGTGTATTCACATAGAAAAATAGCTATTATAATTATCATAAGTTTCATTGGGATGTTCTTCAGTGCAAAATATATTTACTTTCTAGAGAATAAAAATAAAAACTGAGGGTTTTTTGTGCCTTCACTGCAGATTGAACATCAATGTTGCAAATCAGTCTGTAAAGAATGCATCCCTAATCGTCTCAACCCTCTCTAGCAGCTGTCTGGGAGCATCCCAGACCCCGCTAGAAAAATCCCATAATAAAGTCAACATCAAGGGCCCCCAAACTCCTTCTCTGTTTGGATGCCACTCTGCAGGATTTACCCTGACACTTTCTAAACAGACTGCACGAAAGAGATGTCTTGTCTGGTTTTGCTGGTTATCATTCTTTTTTTCAGAATGATTTCAGAAAAGACCATAAGCTTGTGACAGAGCGAATTTGTGATCTTATCCAATCATCTGGGCTGTTTGCAAAACTTCAGTAGGTGGCAGCGTTTTGTTGATAAATGTTTTGTTAGCCAAGTGATCTCATTTAGTGCAACTGTTGCAATATTAATAAACTGAACTTATGATCGTGTTTGCCAGGACTGAAAATATTGCCATTCTATCCAGCGGGTGCTCTTATCTGAACTGACAGCAACATTCATTGTATTAGCCATTGGGGGGTGGGGGATGCTCTGTGTGATTGTACATGTGCTATTATAAAGAGAAAGTGATGGACGCAGGGGAAGGCGTTGGGAAGAGAGGCTCGAGATGAAGAAAGGAAACACAGAAGAACTAAGATAAGATGTTATGCCAACTACCTGACTGGTTCTGACAAAACCCTGGGCTGGCCCAAATATTCACTCCTTTCTGGGTGCCCTGTGTGGTCCATAAAGACTGTGACAGTGATCCCTGAGTTCATAAGGAAACTGGGTAAGAGTCATTGGCTAAGCAAGCAGCTCAGATCCCTTGCAGCAAGCATGGGAAGGCTCATGGGGCTGAGTCACCCTAACACCCATTTTAGGAGGCCAAGTCAGAGTGCTCCTGACACGTCCCCAAGCTTCCCAGGGCCAGGACAGACAATGCCCCATTACCTCTCCAAATTAAAACAACTTCTGTCAGGCCTATCATGACCAAACAGGAGGAAAAGTCCCAGAGTGGCCTCTAGAAAGATGGGGACAGCACCTCCTTTACCAAACACCTGAGCCCATCACTCCAAGCTCTTTAATCTGGTCCCAATCAATCTATCATCTCAACTTTCTTCATGCTCTATGTAAACAAACTTCCCTCTGCAGGTTGTAAAGACCTGTCTGGTAAACAGAATCTTGGGGACACTTGAAAAAGTGCTCACTTTCTCAGGTGAACTGAGAATCCACCAAAACACTAGAAACTTTTCAGAGTCACTTAGAGCAGCATTTCAGGGTGGTTCCTTGTGGGAACCATAGGCTTTGAGCGTAGAATATGCTTTTTATTTTCCCACTTCCAGAACTTCACTGCTGCCATTTCTTTCATCCACTTGAGATGTCCCTTATTTTGTCACCTTCATCTGTCAGAAAGACTAATTTCATGAGTAGACTCAAATCCTTCCTTAGCAGAAACACCTTCTCTGATCCACCAACTGGAATGGACATCTTTCTTTTATGGATAACCACTGCAATTATTGCTATGGTATGCCAGCTGCCTTATACTGCCTGATAACTTGTCATTGTTGCAACTGGACTGCAGTTTCTGAAATCATAAGGACCATGTCCTATAGGTGCCTATAGGCACTCAATTAACACTCAGTTAGTGTTTCATTTGCACTGCTTTCCATTTATACCTTTTATGTCATTTATTTTTGCCTTCTACTAAAATTATAAAAATACTACTTGTGCAATGCCTGCTTTCCTCTCCAGACTGTAAGCTCCTTGAATGCAAAAGCCTGTTATAGTTGTCTTTGTGTATCCCTAACACTTTGCATCACAGCCCCACAAAAATGTCTTTTGAATTAATTAGTGATTAACTGGTGCCTTTATATTCAAATGAACATGCTAGTCAGTCTCACTGCTCTCTGAAAAGGACTCCTTCAATTCTCTTTTTGGTGAAATCTTCTCTCTAAGATACCATGGTTAAATTCCTCACCAAGGCAAGACCCCTGTATTCCATTTCAGCCACCATAACATAAGACCTGGCCTCTGAATGGTTACTCTAATGACTAACTGAGCAGATTGAAAATTATAGGGTCACTTCATCTCCAAGACAGCATAGAGCCTTTCTCTTAGCACCAATTAGTAACCTTTATTTCTATTTACAATTTCTTATCAAGGCAAAAAGATGACCATTTACATGAAGAAGATCATCTCGTCCTTTCTTGCCAAATCCTCCTATTAAAATCAATGAGGAATTTTGGAAAATACCGGTTATAGGATATATTGGATTGTTCCATGTGACCAAGATGAGCAAGTCCTCTTCCCTCAGAGTACCCCAAGTTACTACTTGGAACAAATTAAAACTAAAGCCCATTTTCTTGCACAACATCTACTGCCCAATCCAAACTGCTTTAGCAACACTGATTTATTTGTTAGTTCATCATGTTAGAATGAATTAGATAAATTTAAGAGTTCATGACCTCTCATTTACAGCAAGCATCATCATTACATCCAAATATTTTCTGAGAACCCACACTGAGCACAGTGACATCCATGCTAAAGGTCTTACATGGAGAGGGAGAAGATGACATGCTTCAGAGCATGGGTTTGGACACTAAGAATGTTTGAGCCACAAGCAATTATAAAGCAACCATCATTTCTGGCCATTGTCTTAGACATATGGATGAGGCAGGAAGGAAAAGCAAAGGGCTCTGGTGACATTACTAAGTCCCTCTTATATGCCTTCCAGCTACATCAGAGATCTTTTGTGATAAAACCCTCTCAGAGGTCTGGGTGAGAGAACAACTATCCTACAACTTCTGTCCTACAATCTATGAGGTTGCATTCCTTCATTTAATATTGTCACTCAAATGCTTTTCTTTCCTCCATTCCAATCCCTCTCCACAAAACCAACCAATGCCCCTGTGTGCATGCACGCACACACACATACAAATATCCTTGGATCTGTAGAGGTTTCTAACTATAAGAACTACAGGTTCATGATGAAGCTAAAAGGAGAGCTTTGTTTTAACAAAGATGCCCCTGATGTGCACACTATAGCAACAAAATATGCGGGTTCCCCACCCCCAGGTTAGATTCACAACCAGACTCATTTGAGACCAAACCACCATTGTTGTTTCAAAGGTCTACACTAGCCAATAAAATCATGCTTTTTCATTCTGCTTAAACTTCTAAGCTGCACTTCCCTGAAAACTTTGCTTTAAGGTGACCTTCCCATGGTTCACTTCAGAGTGATCATTAGTATAGTCAAGTCCCATCTGATAATTGATCATCACATTCAGGGCACAACCCATTGCTCTGTTCTTCCATGCTTGAGCTCACACAAATCCCAACTTGTTGAAGCAAGTAAGTAACTACAGTATGGGACTAAAGAGAAAAGTTCATCACAGAAAATGTTAATGCCTTCACCGCAATGACATAAACTAACTACATAATTATGGGAGACTAAGCAGAAGTGTTTTTCATGACTTGCTCCCATAACTGCTTCTTCCTCGTGTAGTTATCTCCCATGTAGTCGTACCATTATTACTGGGGAATTAAAGTTATTATGTAGTGGATAGTATGCTGCTCTCCTACTTTTCACATTTAATAATAATCAGCCTAATGGAAGGTCTAGAATTCACATTGCCAGTCTGACATGAGTGGGGCACTGAACATACTAGATACAAGTACCATTCTTCATTTTAAGATATAGCCTTATAACATGGCATGTCATGGAAAGGAGGAGAAGGGGTCCCATTGTGATTGTCAATATGAAAATTCTCATTCCTGATTGTCATGATCAGTGATGAAGTCTTAAAATCTGACATCTCAGCCAGTTCTCTCAAGGTGTCACTATTTAAATCGCTAGTTGTGAGCGCATTGGCACGCAAGTGAAGTGAATTTCATATCAGTATGGCTTACTTGTCTGGCATGAAGTGACATTGTAAAATTCCTCACAAAAGCCACTTCTCACTTCACAGTTGAGAGAAGTTGTGCAGCTGTCTTGAATCCAAAAAACCAGCTGAGAGATGTGCCAGAAGGAGCAGTGGGCAGGAGTTTCAAATCCGGGTATCCCAAATTAGATGGCTTTATGCAAAGCACTTTTCCTCTCTGGGCTTCTGCTGTCTCACTGGCAAGATGAGGCCAGATATTTGCTATAGATCCTCCAGTTTTAACATTCAATCATGCTATTAACATCCTATGATGCTGGAATAGGAAGTCACAGAGATTGCAGTTGACCATCAAAAACCACAGGATTTGGAGGAATCATTTCCAAACAGATATTAAACCAAAGGTAACCAATTGACCAGAGTGATAACACGGGCTACTGGAGTCAGACCCACATAGGACTGGAGTAGGTAGGTGATAGTGATGAAGAAAAAATTAAGACTTAATGATGAAGGTTTATAGAATGATGCCTGTATACGTGTGTGTGGCACAAGCCTTGGAGATAATTTTAATATAAGCAAATCTTGATTTTGGCCCACTACTTCTTTCTCACTTGTTCACCCACGTCCAATTTTCCAGGACATTTAGTGTTAGAATAGGTTTGGGCCAGAATGGAGTTGCCATATAATGTTTTTTACATTAATTTTTAACTTGTTGACTGTTTTCACTTCAAATTCATGATCACTAATCTCAGATCTCTAAATCCTGCCTCAAATTCGTTCTGTATGTCCCTAGTCCATTGACTTCCCATGCCTCTAGACAATTATTTCATACCTCCTCAAACCTCTAACAGTTCCTTTGTCATCTTCACTCTTATCTGATAACTTTGCTTCCTACACCAATAGAAAATGGAAGCAATTAACTGAATACTTCAACAAGCTGTCACCACCATATCTACCTACCTACCAGCAGCAGTTCCCGTCTACTCTGCTTTCTTTCCTTATACCATGAAGGATGGAGAGCCCTGAGCTAAGATAAATCCCTCCATTTTTCCACTAGATCCCAACCCTTTTCAGCTATGCAAAGGAATATCTACTAATTTTCCCATTTCTCACCTGTTTCCTCCATTTTTCCCCCCTCTTTCCTAGTTCACTGCCATTAGTAAACACACATTCTGTTACTTCTACCATCCTGGAAAATAAACCCACTTTCCTGTCTATGTTTTATTTCTTTGCTCTCCTTTACAGCAAAACTCCTTGAAAGACTTGTCTATACTCACTCTCTCCAATTCCTCTTTTCTCATTCTCTCTTGAAATCACAGTAGGTAGCTTTCACCTACACCACTGCATTCCACTCAAGTTGCTCTTGTTAATGCCAGCAAAGACTTTTACGTTGCTAAATCCAATCACCAATCCTCCCTTTTCATCTTACTTGATCCTTCAGTACCTCCTCCTCCTTGAAATAATTTCCTCACTTGGCTTCCATGATACCAGACTATCTTGGTTTTTCTAACACCCCACTGGCTTTTGCATTTTCTCCACACCTCTCCAACCATCTCTCTAACCTCTTATTTTTGATGTTCTCCAAGACTCAGTTCTTGAATTTCTTCCCTATCTATGCCTTTACTTTACTTTAGATACTATACATATGCTGATGAACCTCAGGGTTATTTTTTTATCACCAGCTGAGATATCTCCTCTGAATCTCAGACTAAGATATTCATCTGCCTATTAATTTTGGACATCTAGCAGTACCACAGATTCAGCATGTCAAAAACTAAACTCCTGATGTTCCTATTTAGATCTTCACCATCTCAGTAAGGGCTATGTCATTCTTCCAGACATTTAGACAAAAAATCATGGAGTTATCCTTGACTTTTCTCTTTTTCTTACTTCCCACGTGCAATCAGTCAACAAATCCCATTGGTTTTACCTTCAAAATACATCAAGAATAAAATCACTTCTCATCACCACCACTACCACCCTGATCTGAGCTCATATCCTGTCTCATCTGAGTTACTGTAATCACCTTCTGACACATTTTTGTGCTTCCATCTTTCCTCTCTACAGACTATGGTCAATACAGCAACCTGAGTGATTCTATTATAAGATAACTCAGACTAAGTCATTCCTCTGCTTAAAATCTTGCAATGATTTCCCATCTCAGATTAGAAAGCAAAATCTTCTCTATCACCTCCAAGCGACTAAGTAACCTGCCCCATTCACCATTAATTCACCGATCTCATCGTCTGCTATCGCTTCCTCACTGTTCACTCAGCTCCAACTGCTACCACACTGGCCTCCTTGCTCCTGGAACATGCCTGGTACACTGCTGCCTCCAGGTCTCACACCAGCTTTTCCCTTTGCCTGGAATCTTCTCCATGGCTTGCTCCTACATATTCTTCATGTATTGCTCAATTGTCACCTTCTTGGTGAAATCTATATGGCCTCCTACTTGTAATTTATAATTACAATCTACCCATCCCCTTGCTTCCTTGTCCATCCATGATTTATGTCTTCCATAGCACTATGAACCTCCTAACATACTATAGTTTACACACATACATATTTTTACTGTTTACCCCACTAGAATATAAGCTTTCCCTGAGATTTGGAGTCTTTGTTTTGTTGACTGCTATACTCCTAGCAACTAGAAAGTCCTTAGCCTGTAGTAACCACTCAATATTCCTGAGTGACTAAGTCTCTCCACTCCCTATTTCCTACCAATATTCAGGTATTATAGTTTATGACAATCTGTCCTAATATAAATTTGGGGGAGATAGATGCATGAAGGGACTATTTTTTATCCAAGTATTTTATATATAGTGATTGTGGTTTTATATCACTTTCTATAATGGAAAGGCTTTATATTTAAAGCCAGATTAAGCTGACTTCAAATTCTGGTCATGTTACTTGTCTACTAAATAACCTTCAGAAAAAAATTTTGAGCCAACTATGGAATTAGTGTAATGAAGAAGCCTGCTACTCAAGATTTTTGAGAAAATGATGTGCATTGACCTATATGGAGCACATAACACTATGTCAGGTACAGACTAGCTGCTCAATAAAAATTGCCTTCAATGTTGGAATTCCATGCGTTCATCAGGTGTGCTAAGGCTCACATAAGATTTAGTATATAATCTTTCTCTCCCCTAGAGAGCACTTTGGTCCAAAGGAAGAACTCTTACAGAAGAAATTTCTAGATGGCAATAATGGATGATATTTTTATTGGTGATAGAAGGAAAGACAAAAGGAGAGGGATGCAGTAGACAGAGCATCTTCCCAGGCCTCCTCACATTCCATGGGCAATCACTTTCACTAGAACCCTCAGTGTCTATGCATCTCTGTGCCTTAATAGAGTGAGAGACTGACTTAAGAGCACATCCGTGACTTCTGTAACACAAAGGCAGACTGTCTTTGAAGATTAAAATCCTCTAGAATATCCCCCACAGAGATTAAATGCTGAAAGAAAAGACAAGCATGCAGGGAAAAAGCAGAGTGGAGAGATGAAACAGAAACTAGGAATCATTTCTGGTGTAATAATTGCTGCATTAACACCTGAATGGCTAACATACGCACCCTGTGGCATGTTAAATGAGAAACTTCAAAGATTGTAAATATAAGAAAAATAAGAACGTTTGACCCTAACAGTTGGTATTCGCAGGCAGGCAGCAGTTGGCATGCATAGACTCATATTCCCCAGCCCACACATGGGAGAGACACTTGTTCCCAACATCCCCCTTCCTTTAATAAGCCAATAAATATTGATTCTGACCTGGTTGCCACTTGTTCTCCTACCATCTTCTTTCATTCCAAGGCTTCTCGAAACTATAAAAAGCTAATTTCCAGATTCCAAGTCTGGCCAGAAAGACTCAGTTTTTCAATCAGATCTCCCAGAGGTCTGATAGCAATCATTATGAATGAGAAAAGGCATTTTGTATTCTTCCCAGCTTGGTAGCAGATACAGGGAGCAGGGCTAGTTACCTATGGAGGCAATGATGGAATTAAAACACTCCTACCTGCTACTCACCCTGGAAGATCACAGGAAATGTGGGGCAGCACCCTGACATCCAAAAAGAGGGTCAGCAGGCACTGAAAGTCCCAGCTTTTGGACTAAAATCTGATTAAAAAGTTAAAAGTGATCCTCACTTCTCACTGCCAGGACTTTATCTCAGGCAGTACAGTTCTGAAGGACACGATTTTTTGAGCAACATACATGATGACTACATTTGAGTTTTAGAAGAACATATGACTGGAAGGAGACACTCGACCTACATTTTGAAGCAAATATTTTCATATCTCAGAGTCTCCTTGTAGTTGATAAGAATATTGAGAATCATCTATATGCTTAGTGCTGTTGGAGTAGGTCATCTGGGCAACAGCTGAGAATTATAAGACAGTTCCCTAACTCAAAGAGATTTCACCGATAGGAGAGACAAGACTAGCATGCACATTCAGAGTTTTGGTTCTTAATATTTTGGGGTTCATAACTTCTTTGAGAATCTGATGGCAGTTGCAGAGGCCTGTTTTGGAAAAATTCAAATATGCATACAATTCTCTATTACATTTTAGAGATTTTACACACCTCATGGACCCCTCTGTGGCCTAGGATGAAGTAAGACATCCCATCACAATTTTCCACTCTTGCTTCCTCTTTGGAAACACGTGTATATTTGAAGTGTACTTCCCACTCTGTCACTAGCACCTAGTAGAGCTCTGTCACATAGTAAATATTGTTGAATAAATTAATGCATCAATGAATTTAGAATGCCTCCATTGGAGAGTGTAAGAGGCAGTGTTGATGCTCAACGGTCTGGGCCACACTTGGGGTACAGTGATTATAGTAACAGAAAGTCCATCAGGACTAGGGTAGTTAGGAAAGGCATCATGAGAGGATTTGAGCTGAAGCTTGACAAATGGATAGGATTGATATAGGTACACCAAAGAAACGAGCAAATGCTATCACCAAATCATGAGTAAGAATGAAGACCTCTTGTTGGTGGGAGAATGAAGTGAAGATCTGAACTTGAGAATCAGGGTAACAGTTGTCCTCTTGCTCTGTTGGAATAGGGACCTTTATTTTAAGGATATCTGGAGTGCCCAGAATCAATGGAAGCCACAAAGACTGGAGTTGGAAAGTAGGCAGAAACCAAAGAAATCCAGGATCTGGGAGGCTTGGACCACAAACAAGACTGCACCATCTCTGTGATGACTCTCTCCTCCCAACATGCTTTCCATTGTGTGACCAGGATGCAAATTCTAGAGTGACAGCACAGATAGGATGAGCTCAGGTCACATGTCTGCTCCAAGCGTACCAGTAACACAATAAGGAAAGGACTTTTTCTCCACAGCTTCTGCAGTCAGAGGTGGCATGAAAGGGAGGCGTAAGAGGCAGGCGGTGTATGTCAATTACATTTCAATTTTTTAAAAAAGAATTGCTCTCCTGCAATAACTACACAAAGCAATTTTCCTCAGATGGAAGTCAGGTGCTACCAGGAAGTGGAGGAATAGTGGTAGATGTCAGAAAGCCAAAACCAACACATTTCTGAGTGATCTTGAGCAAGTTACCTAAGGTAGCTTCCCAAGCCTGTTACATCATATATAAAAATGGGGGTGATTCCCACCATCTTCTTTTCTATATTCCTCCCTACCTCCAACACTGGGAGAGTGCGTGACAGTAAGAATGAGTCGGGATTTGAGGAATGAGGTCAAAGTTGATAGGAGATAGAGGAAACCTTCCATTGTTTCCTTTTTCCCACTTTCCATGCCTATCCCATTAATATAAATAATGGGAAGCAATACGACTGACCGAAGCAAAGACTTTGAATAGTTCTCATGTTCATCAGAGACCAACATGTTGAATATCAAATTGCAGCCATCTTCATTTCTGCATATTACTTACCACCAAGAAGGGATCACAAAGTTTTCACATATTCTTAAATGCCTCCTTTTACAGTCAAACCTTGCATATTGACTCAAAGATACATCGTTGAAAGCAGGTCCCATCCAATAAGTAAGGTGAGAATGCCCATCTTATTATTTATGGTTAAAGACTAACAGAGACCTAGGCCCACAACGTATATTAATAATATTTTTCAGTCATCTTGATCTGCCTGTATACAGCCTTTTCTAAATCAGCAAAGATGGACACTATCAAAGACATATGGAACGCCAACCAAGACATAATCAGCAAGCCAAGGGATATTCGGAATGTACAAGGCTGATGATCACTCACAAAGATGTTGATGTCCTTATGTCTACTCATTTATCTGCTCCAATCAAAGGGTTAGTGGAGGAGGAGGGGGGGAATGGGAGGGAAGCCTGAGTATGATTAACAATAGGTGCAAGACAGGATGAGCTAGATTAAACTGCTCCATATGCAAATTATACAAGTCTGATTGCATGCACAGTTAATGAGTAGAGTAAGATGCCTTTATCTCTGCTTGGATATGTTCCTAAAAGGAAGACGGTTCCCAGATAAAGCATAGTTTAATAAGGAGATTTTTCATTACAGAGCTGACGAGCATTTGCATATCTCTCCCCCAGCTTCAGCCCTCTCTGTTTTGCTCTCTGTCTCTTTCAATCTCTCACTCCTGTTTTTCCCTCCTTCTGTCAAATTCCCTCCCTTGTACCCACCAGCCTGTCTCTGATCCACACGGCTATTCTGATTCCTTTTTTTGTAAATTGAAGTCAGTAAACATTCGCATGTTGTTGGCATATATTTTAGGAGTGTGTATACTCAGTACAAATTAAAGAGAGTCCTACACAGATGAGATTAAAGTCTTTAAAATGTGATTTGAGCAGTTATTTATTTCTGAGGCTTTTCAATTTGTTTAACATTGCCATGTTTTAAAAAATCTTTAATTGGTTATTGAAATATGTTCTGGTGAATTACTATTTACGTTTTTTAGTTTTGTTTTTTTATTTTCGTCTTACTGAATTGCCATGTAGGTTCAGAGCACATGTCAAGAACACAGGCTTTGGGGTCTGAAGACCTTCTCTACCTCCCACTGACATCTAATCCTGGACAAGTCGCTTAACCTCTTTGCCCTCATTTTCCTCATCTGTGAAGTGGTGACAATAATATCAATTCACAGGATTATTTAAGGAAAAAACTATATAATGTATGTAAAGCAGTCAGCACAGAGCCTAGCACATTGCACATGCTCAGTAACGGTCATTATTCTTTATAGTACAGCTTCTTCAAAGGTATTAAATGTATAACTACATGTTTAAAATATACTACATCTATATGTAGTACATCTTTGTGTATATGCACACAGAATGGTCTCTTGTGGACCAGGAAGGGAGTTCTAGCAATCCAAATCATCCACACACATATACATATGTGCATGTGTATGTATATACACACACAAAATATATATATATACATACAAAAATATATGTATATACTCATATGCATACATATACATGTACGTGTATGGATGTGTGTATGATTCGGATTGCATCAATATAGCTAAACTGAACTACATGTCCTAGAATTCCCTTCCTGTTCCACAAGCTACATTTTGCTCCAGATTGGAAGGTGGAAATGGAGCAGCAGCCATCTTGCTTTTAACTCTTGGAAAGTCAGAACGGAGCTTGGGACAGTATCACAACCCACGTATGTTGTCTCATATTATCTGTCATAATGGGTCAGAATGGGGCTGACTTCCAGTTTGCTCAACTACTGGGCCATGTGAGTGTTTCACTCCATACTAAGGGACACCGCCATCATGGAACTTACAGGCTTGGAGGAGGCCAGACACCATCTCAGGTTCCAGTCTACCCCCACCTCCTGTCCATGTCCACCGTCTCTTCCTGAATACATGAACTGAGGACTTCCAGCTCCTGCACCGGATACAGGAAAAACAGTCTCACACAGACGGGGTAAGCTGCTCCCAAAATTGCACGTGAGGTCAAATCCCCATCTTATTTTTATATGTATCCCTTTGAAACATAATTAATATCTTAGATTGAAAATATTAACTATCAAATGAGATAATGCTGTAAAAATCAATATTTTATCGATTCCCAAGCACTGCATAGAAGTTGCTTCCTTATGACTTTTCCAAGACTGAAACTCATTGAAGGCTAAACCAGGTTTGATTTGCTTTAATTTCCTGCTCTAACACTAAGCCCAGTACTCTCTAAGTTTTTGATAAATGGGGAAAAAGTTACAATTGATATATTAGCAAGATTGCAGTGAGAGAATTTGTTGTGGGGGGGGTTAAGTGCAATTGACCAACAATAAACAGTAAACAAAAAATAAAGTTTTATACATTTTGATGTATGTATTCAACCATGAAACCATCACCACAATCAAGATAGTGAATATCCATAACCCCCATCACCCTTGTACCCCTTTGTAATTCCTTCCTTCTCTCTCCAATTTGCTTTCTGTCACTACAGATGAGTTTGCTATTTCTAGAACTTGATATATATGGAATCATACAGTATAGAGTCTTTTTTTGTCTGGCTTTTTCCACTCAGCATGTTTATTTTGATTTCATCTATGTTGTTGTGTGTGTCAATAATTCCTTGTTTTTTTATTGATGAGTAATATTCCATAATATGAATATGCCACACTTCATTAATCCATTCACCAGTTTATAACCTTCGGAGTTGTTCACAAATAAAGCTGCGGTAAATATTCCATACAAGTATTTGTATGGGCATATGCTTATTTTTCTCTCAGAGTAGAATCATTGGGTCATCTTGTAAGCATATGTTTAAAAGTTTCAAGAAACTGCCAAAGTGGGTGCACCATTTTATATTTCTGCCACCAGTTCATGATAGTTCCAGTTCCCCCACAGCCTCAGCAACTTGACATTGTCAGTCTTTCTAAATCTAGCCATTCTAAAGATGTGTAGTGGATCTTCTTTCTCTCACCTCTTAAACTGGAAGCTGAAGTTGTTGATTTAAGATGGTTCTTCTTGGGGCCACCCGGTGACGCAGCGGTTTAGTTCACGCTTGGCAGCCCGGGGTTCGCGAGTTCGGATCCCGGGCGCCCTAGGACGCACTGCTTGTCGGCCATGCCGTGGTGGCGTCCCATATAAAGTGGAGGAAGATGGGCACGGATGTTAGCCCAGGGGCAGTCTTCCTCAGCAAAAAGGGGAGGATTGGTAACAGATGTTAGCTCAGGGCTGGTCTTCCCCACAAAAAAAAAAAAAAAAGATGGTTCTTCTTTTCTAATATCAGTGTTGAATGCCGGTAGTTTTGCCATAGTCCTACTTTATATCCCACAAATATTGCCATGTTGTGTTTTCATTTTTTTCCAGATCAAAATTCTTTCTAATTTCACTTCTGATTTCTTCTTTGACTCATAGGTTATTTAGAAGTATGTTATTTAGTCTCCAAATATTTGAGAATTTTTCACATCTTTCTGTTACTGGTTTCTGATTTAATTCACTTGTGATCAGACAACCTACTTTGTATTACTTACGTCCTTTTAAATTTATTGAGACTTGTTTTATGGCCCAGAATATGGTTACTCTTAGCAAATGGCCTCTGTGCACTCTAAAATAATGAATATAGTGCTGTTATTGGATGGAATTCTATAAATATTAATTAGCTAGAGTTGGTTGATAGTGTCGTTCAAGGCTTCTATGTCCTATTGATTTTCTATCTACTTGTTTTATCAATTATTGAGAAAAGAGTATTGAAATTTCTGACTATAATTATGGATTTGTCTATTTTTCCTTGTAGCTCCGTCAGTTTTTGCTTCATGTATTCTGAGTTCCGTTATTTGATGTATATGCATTTACGACTTTATGTCCTCTTGATAAATTGACTCCTTTCTTATTGCGAAATGATCTTCTTTGCCCTTGGTAATGTTCTTTGTTCTGAAATATATTTTGTCTGATAATAATATAATTTTATTCCAGATTTCCTTTTATTGGTGTTAGTATAGCATATTGTTTTTCATCCTTTTACTTTTAATTTATTTTTGTCCTTGTATTTAGTGGGTTTCCTGCAAGCACCATATAGCTGGGTCTTGCTTTTGTGTTCAATCTGACCATACCTGCGTGGTATTTAGAAACTAATATTTAATGTGATTATCAATATGCTTAGGTTTAAGTCTATTATTTTGCTCTTTGTTTTTGATTGGTTTCATCTGTTCTTTGTTCTCTCTTTTTTTAAATTGATTTTTTATGATTTTATTTTATCTTCCTTATTGGCTTACTAGCTACAAATATATTATTATTATAGTGGTGGTTGTAGAGTTTATAGAATACATTTTTAACTTATCACAATCTACCTTAAAGTGATATTATACTAATTCATATATAGTATAAAAACTTTACAATAGTAGACTCCCTTTTATCCCATCATGGTCTTCATGCTAGTGTTGTCAAACATTTTCCTTTTATATACATTGTTATTGTTTTGCTTAATCATTCAATTATATTTTAAAGACATTTAAATAATAAGAAAAAAAATCTGATACATTTACCCCTGTAGTTACTATTTCTGGTGCTCTTCATTCCTTTGTATCAATCCATATATTCATCTGCTATTATTCTTCTGCCTAAAAGACTACTTCTAACATTTTTTTACATTGTTCTGCTAGTGATGAATTCTTTCTGCTTCTGCACATGTGAAGAAGCCTTTATTTTGCCTTTGTTTTTGAAAGACACTTCCAATGGGTATAGAATTTTAGGTTGACATATTTTTTAGTATTGAAAGGTGGTGTTCTACCATCTTCTCACAAGGCTCCAGGGCCCCACCTAGCAGGTCCTGAATTCAGAGGAAGCCTCCAGTCTCAGGAAAGAACTCCAGCACTAGGCAAGGGAACTAACACAAGCCCAGCTTAACAAAAAGAGTGAGGATTCAGGCTACAGGAACATCCTGGGAAACCCCAGCATATGAGTCACCAAATCTGTTGGCACTTAGACTAATTGAAGATCCAGTCATGTGATGGGAAGTGGAGTCCTACATCTACTCTGATTTACCCAATCCTGGGTCTATGAATGGAAATTATCCATCAGTGAGTGGCCTCTGGGGAGCTGGAGGAAACACAGGTTCAGGACACCCTGAGACACACCAGAATAAAAGGTTGAAGACATGGTATGTATTTAAATTTGAATAGAATATGAATGACTCCTTCAGAGCACTTCTAACCTTCCATGGTATATATGAGGCTTCCATTATATGAACTGAAGACGAATTTGCCTCACACAATTTATAATTGATACTTCAGCATATTCAAAGAGTAAATAACAGAATATATGGCATTCCCTGGTGCTGTTTATCTGATTATGCATAAGGTTAGCTCTATTATTACAGGCAACTGTACTTACAGTGAAATCAGCCAGTATATGGATGAGCAAACCTGCTGTACCAGTGTGATTGTAGAACATCTTGATCAGAATCTTTTTACATCCAAGATGGTAAGCACTGAACAGAGATTTGTTGGGCGGGGGAAAGAATTTCATGTATTTGCAAAGTATTTGATTATTCAGAACCATTCTTTGCTCTTATTTGGTGAGGATCTTGGTGAGAATTTGATTGCTGCCTGAGGTTTGAAAGAACTGAGCAAATCAATTTCATTCCTTTGGATGCTGTCCTTGAGTTATTAAATTATTTTAAAATTTAATTGCATTCCGAAGAGTTATTTTCGTGTTCTGATCCTACCAGATTTCACAAGCATGTAGATGGTATCAGGCATAGTCCAGAAAACTGTGAGGAAAAAAACAAATCTCTTAGCAAGAGCAACTGTATTTTCTGGGTGAATCCTAAACCATGGCTTCATGCCCAGGACAGAGTGAAGAGGGGCTGTTGCATTCATTCATTCATTCATTCCACAGATATTATTTTTATTCTTTATTATTTTATTCTTTGTTATTTTTATTATTTAATAAAGTTTCTAATGGAGGTTTTGACAGCTGCTCTAAACAATTTATGGCACCTTGTGTATCTGCAGATATTTATATTTATGACCCAGGATGCTATGTCACCCTCATTCTTCTCTCTTCTCTGCCTTTTCATGTTATCTGAACTAAGTAGACAGTAAGCCCTCATTGGATAAGAAGCGTGTGTTATGATTCTTCTGAGTCTGTTCACATAAGTAGATACCTCTTAATTTATAAAATGATACTTGCCTTTTAAAATTAATTATTTTCTCCATGTCGTCCTTAAGTCTCTTAGAGAACGCATTACTCAAATGAGGAGTCCAACTCGAATTGCTGAACTTTTGCACCTGTGAACCAAAACCAAGGCTCAAATTTTCTTAAGAGAGGCAAAAACAGTGAACAATCCTCACCATCAAACCCCAAAGCTAAAATTCTAATTAACCTATTTTTTGGCAACTATGGCCCCTGTGAGTTGTGTACTCTGTGTCAAAGTCCGTGAAATATTCAGTCATTCCAAGATATTTAGAAAAGAGTAAGTAAAAATAAAATGTTGCTTTGTACCTGTGATGTTTTACTCTTTTTACTATATTTTTTGACGTCTATATAATTAATAAATCCTGGAGCCTCATGTGGCTTTGTCTCTGTGTGGAATCTTAACAAAGACACATAGCCCAGAAGCCAAAAAAGTAAATTTTGAAAGAGAATTCTGATATTTACTTATGTTTCTAGAAAAACATCAAAAGGGAACCAATTCATAATAATAGCACTACTCAAGTTCCTTTCCTTGTTCCCTCAATTCTTTTCTACACAGCTTCTCACATCCTAAAATTCAAAACTGACCCCACAGTCCCGCCGTAATGATATCCCGCCATCTTCTCATACCATCCAATCTTTAATAAGTAAGTCAGCCCAGTTTCACTGGCTTTATCCTTCCTCCACTCTCTGGACCTCTGTGGCCCTATCTTTCTCCTAATTCAGCATCAGAGAAGATCTGGGAACTAGGCTAGAAAAGATTCTCCCACAATTCAACTACTCATGCCACAAAAGCCTTTGCCCCATGGGTCAGCAAATAATGGTGTACCTCATGTTTTGCGTGGCCCACAAACTAGAAATATTTTTACACTTTTAAGTGGTTGGAAGAAATCAGAAGAATATTTTGTGACACATGTAAATTATGTGTAATTCAAATTTCAGTGTCTATAAATGAACGTTGCATTGGAACACAGCCACAGCCATTCATCCACATGTTGTCTCTGGCTGCTTTAACACTGTGACTGCAGAGTTGAATATTTGTCATGGGGATGGTATGACCCACAAAGCTTAAAATATTTACTATCTGGCTTTTTATAGTAAAAGCTTGCTGACCCCTGCTTATCCCATCACACTCCAGTTTTGTTTGTTTCAGGAAGTTACACCAGTATCTGCTTAATATTTAGACAGCAAAGGTCATTGTACGTGTCTTTCATGAACTTTTTCATCCTAGAAAACATAGGGCACCACAAAATTATTTGCCCTGAGAAACTTCAAGCCTCGAAATGGCTAGGTCTATGAAGAACGTGCATATTTATAAGAGAAATATAGCCCTTGAAGTTCTCAGAACACTTTTATCTCCAAGGCTGGGGAAGTGAATGTTTTCAAATGACTTAGGAGACAAGGAGGGGAGGAGGGATGTGGTGCACAGGGACTGTGCTTGGCTTTTACACAAAACAAGAACAGGACTTGAGATATTCAAAACTCAAAAGAAGTAAGCAGAAGTGAGGAGGGAGAGAAAAACAGAGTGGAATAATTTTATAATTGAAGATGCACATTTTCTGGTGCTCTGGATACTATTTTCCTTTTTATTAAAACAAGACCAAGGACTTTTAAAAGTTATTGTTATTACAACAAATTTAATTAATGGCTAGGCCAGAATTCATTTGCATGAATGACTACCTTTAGTATTTCAGTTGGATCCCAAGTGTCTTTCTTTCTGCTCATCTTTGAAGAAGATATCCAATTACTTTCCATTAAATAGTGGTTCTACTCTACCCAGAGATGCTTGCACTGCATGCAGAGGTGGTACTTGTAGGAAAGAGACACGTGTGAAGCCCTCTGCATTCCTTCCAGAAGAAAAGTATCATGTAGCCGCTGAATACATTAGAAAAATAAGAGATTCTGTTCATATTACAATGTTGAAATGCTACATTATGTGCATCTTAAATTATAAAATTATTCCACCCTGTTTTTTTCTCCCTCCTCACTTCTGCTTACTTCTTTTAATTTGAGTTTTGAATATCTCAGTTCCTGTTCTTGTTTCATGTAACAGCCAAGCTCGCTCCCTATGTGCTACATCCCTCCTCCCCGCCTTGTCTCCTTAAGTCACTTGAAAACATTCACTTACCCAGCCTTGGAGGTAAAAGTACTCTGAGAATGTCAAGGTTACCAAATGCAAACGCTGTCTTTTATTTATTTCACAGTCAGTGTACTGAGAGCACAGAATGGAAATTTCGGTTGTACAGATCTGCCTGTGCATGGAAGAAGCATTAAAAAAAGCAATAGGACTTCTTAAGACATTTTTTAAAACAATACTATTCAGTTAATAGCCTTGTTTATACTAGCAGAGCAGGCAGAAATGCACAGTTGAAACTGATAAAAAAAAAGATAAACACCAAATATATTATTATTAATGTGTTTGGAAAGCTAAGCTTCTGGTGAGCATTAAGTGGCTTGTGCAGAGGGGAAATATTTGAAGGGATCAAAGGGAAAGTCTTGATGTCAGAGAAAAAGAAGCTTTAGTTTGAAGAACAGTTGAAGCTACTACTTTTAAATGGTGCGAATTTGGAAGTCATCGAAAGAGATTTGGAAGAAACCAAAATGTTCAAGAGCTGACAGCTGAAGGGGAAGGAATAATTGGTGAGATCTAAGCAATGAATCAGAAAGTTCCAGGGAACACAGCATCAAAAGGGCAATTACCCTAAACTGAAGTTTCTTCTTTCTGTAAGTAGGTTGGTCATAACCACACACACACACACACACACGCTCCCCTTGCATCCTAACAGCAATGTTTCAGGTCTTATTCTGACAGACAGGCGGCATGTTCTAGGTTCTGATTATAGGTCAGAAAAGCAGAGACCAATCCTGACTCTACTATCTACCGTCTGTGTGACACATTAGGCGGTGTTATGGGCTGAATTGTGTCCCCCCCCAAATTCATATGTTGAAACCCTAACCCCCCGGTATCCTAAATGTGACTATATGGGGGGATGGGGTTTTTAAAGAGGTGATTATGTTGAAATGAGGCCCTTAGGGTGGGCCCTAATCCCATATGACTAGTGTCCTTATAAGAAGAGGAGGTTTGGACACACAAAGAGGCACCAGACATCAGCACGCACAGAGGAAAGACCACAAGAGGACACAGTGAGAAGGTGGCCATCTGTAAGCCAAGGAAACAAGGCCTCGGGAGAAACCAACTCTGCCTACACCTTGATCTTAGACTCCAGCCTCCAGAATTGTGAGAAAATGAATTTCTGTTGTTTAAACCACCCACTCTGTATGTTGTTATGGCAGCCCCACCTGACTAATATGGCGGGTAACCAGAATATAAACTCCATGACAGCAGACATTTCTCTCCCTTTTGTCAGCAGCTATATTCTCAGCCCCTTGAATAGGCGCTGGCATGTAGCGGGTTCTCACTGACCATTTATTGACTGGGTGAATGAATGAGAGCAAATGAACTCAACGCCCTAAGCCTCTATTTTCTCATCTGTGAAAACCTGCTGTGCTAGAACCATCATAATCCTTCCACACAAGGCCCTGGTCAGTATTGAAGAAAAGACGTATGTGTGTGTTTCCTTTATCCACAAAGGACGTCGCCAAAATGGACATTATCATCCCCATCCCCATCACCACAGCTCTATGTGGCTCATGATTATTCCAAATCTCAGTTTCATCATAAAATAAATAGAAGAGAACTGTTTGTCTCAGAGGGGTGTGGAAAAAAATGATTTATCAATTATTATGTGGAAAGAATGTAAGAGTTCTTAGATGACAGACATTTTAGATTCCTTATTATTATGACTTTGTGTATTCTGGGACTGAAAAGACACACAAGTTCAGGATATAGAGTTGTCAACACACCTCAGAGCAGATGCAAGTGCTTCATGCAATTAGCATCTGAAAACACAATTATGGAGCACAGGCGATTGGAAATCTCCATAATATAGGGGTCATTTTCACATATATCACAGTACTTAAGGTACCCAAGTGTATTTTTGTATAACTCTTGTAATAATGCAAAATTGCCCTCTGTTTTATAGATAATGTTACTCAGGAATGCCAAAGGGAAAGAAGTATCAAATTTGCAAGCTAGGCAGTTTTTCAGCATTCAAAATATGACCATGAGAAATTGATGACGATTTAATTGCTTCAAAATCATATTCTGAGGTATACAGTTCATAATTTTAACGGAATTCATCCGTGTTCAATCCCCGAATTACTAGTCCACAATTCCTTACATTCTGTCATATTTTGCCGCTTAAAATTATTGAGATTAATTTGATTTTAGGACAGTGAGTGAGATTTGGAGACAGACATTTTGAGTTGTGTTTCCCTCTCCACAACTCTTAATTGCCAGTGGTGAGCAAATTGCTTTAAACCCTCAGAACTTCCGTTTCCTCATCTGTAAAGGTCAAGGTGATGATGTCAACCACAGACTCTGCAAATGTAGACTCTAAAGTTAGACTCCTGAATGTAAACTCTGGCTCTCCCCTCAATGGCTGTGTACTGGGGCAAAGGAATTCATGACCATTTCTGGGCCTTGAGGTCCTCATTTGACAGCTTGTCATGGACACTGTATGATTTGGCACTGCACAAAGGTACCCAGTCAAAGAGGTGAGGGAGAACCAAATCCTCCATTTGTTGAGCCATGTGACCTGGCACAGCTCTGCCTGCCCATAGGAAGGAGTGTACTTCTCCACCTAGTCAGATGCCGTCTTCTCCCCAAACCATGTGCCCACCCTTAGGAGGCACTGTTTCCTAATTCACACAACATATTATGTAGGCGAAGTGCAGCCGTGTACCTGTCTCATTTTGTACTATCCTACTTTGAGGATTAAATCAGATATACATGTGTGGTGCCTGCCGGTGCTGGTGTACTTCATGTTAGCTGTCAGCTATAACACTCAATTCCTCTTGACCAGTCTCCTCCTTTCCATAGTTACTGCCAGTGCCCAGAGTGGTCCAGCTTCTTATTGTTTCTCACCACAGCTGCTTCTGTAGCCTCCCAACAGGTCTCCTGCCTCCACTGTAGTCCTAATTTATTCTAACTCACAGTGCAAGTATAAAGGTAATGTGTCATGCCTGCTGGGAATCCTGCAATGGCCTCATTTAGATCTCCCAGTGTGGCCGACACGGTCCTTTACCATTGCTGCCTGCCCAGCACCACCAGCTCGAGTCCTCTGCTCTGCAGTCAAGTGGTTGACCCACCTTCCTGCCTCAGTGCTTGAGACCCAGTGAGCCTCTGGAATGCCTTTCTATCCAGTTCCTCTGCTGACCAGCTGCTACACACTCTTCAAGATTCATCTTCCATCACACATTTCCAGATGGTTTTCCTAAGCCAGCTCCCTGACCCCTGTCTACTCCTACCCCAAAACAACTTGCCCAAAGCCACCCAGCTCACAAGTGGTGAAGTCTAGGTTTGAACCTCAAGCTATCTGACTCCAATTTCATCACTCTTTCCGTGGGGCTGTTCTGCTTTCTTCTATAAACCAAACTCAATTCGAATCAGTTTAACAGTGCCTCTGACTTCTTTTCCTCAAGCAGAGCTGATGCTGAATTGGGCCTGGCCAACTTTCTCTAGAAATCTGGTGTTTTTTTAACTTCTAACATCCAACCTATCACACTGTACTGGAATTGTTGACTTCTCTTATTTATTTCTTCCACCAGACTGCTCAAAGCTTAAGCAAGGATTGTTCTATTTCTCAGTATCCCAGGTCCTGGTACCCAGAAGGTGCCAAACAAATGGTGTGGGCAAGATGGAGGGAGGTGCATTATTGTGAGGGCCAAAGAGGCAAAAGATGAAAAAGTATTTTATTGGCTGTAAAGTGCTGCTAAATGATCCTTTTGTTCCCTTGCTTTCCCTTGTTCCCACACCCTCAACGCCATCCTCCTTCCTTCTCCTCAGAGCCCAGAATTACGATACAGGAGAGAGGAAATCCTGGAAGTCCTCTATGCAGCAAAGAGATGAAAAGTTGCAAATTTCCATAAATTATACTTAATATTAAAGACATTAGGCCCATTAAGATCAGGGATTATATCTTAGACATTTTTTGCATCTCCATAAGCACCTCATACAAAATGGGAGTTCCAAAAGTGTTGACATTTGTTTTTGAATCTTGTGTAAAGCTGTAGAGAATTTATACCAGAATTCTAATATTGTGCTATTTCCCACAACTCCTAAAATAAAGATGCAGAATCAAGGACCAACTAAAACTAAATAAACAAACAAAAGAAAAAAACTAAAACTAAAACAGTGTTGCTTTTGATAATTCTGTAGCCTAGAGGCTATGAAGCGTAGAGGGTGTGTGCGTGTGTATGTGACTGCCTTTTAAGGAAAGAATTAGGAAGATTGAGACTTTGTGGCAAATAAATGTAACCACAAAAGCTTTTACTTCCAAGGGAAAAAAATTAAGAAAATCTTTGAGTATCCTTTGAACAAGAGATAAAATGCTTTGGAAGACTCGAGAAGAACTTCTTAAGGAATAATATAGCCAAATCTTATGACTTAGGTGGGCAACAGCATGACCCACACTACTAGCTTTGGGTAAGGGAGATTTGGGGTCTTGAGATGTGCACAGGGCTTGAACAGCGGAGCCGAGGGAGAGTCACAGGCGCAATGCCAGGACTCCACTTATCAAGGCCTCGAGAGGTAGGAAGTGCAGAGGGCAATTCGCAAAGCTGTGCCATTTAGGTGTGATCTCCTCTGCTGGACTTCTCAAAGGACCCTGCCAACGACCACGTAGAAGGAAGCACTGGCTTCTACAGGATGAAGGAGACTCAGATCTCAGCTGTTGTGGCCGTTCTGTGGCTAAGGGATGACACTTGAAAGGTGGTGGGCCAGGGTGCCCCAGGATGTGCACCCAGAGAGGGGAGCCTCTTGAGAGAGGCGGCACTGGGAAGCCTGGACTGCTTGAAAAGGCACTGGGGGTGCAGATATCTCTTTAAGATACTGATTTCATTCCCTTCAGATGTATACCCAGTAGCGAGATTGCTGGATCATAAGGTAGTTCTATTTTCAATTTTTGCAGGAAACTCATACTATTTTCCATAATGGCTGCACCAATTTACATTCCCACCAGCAGTGCACAAGGGTTCCCTTTTCTCCACATCCTTGCCAGCACTTGTTATCCCTTGTCTTTTTGATGAGAGTCATTCTAATAGGTGACAAGTGATATCTCATGATTTCGATTTACATTTTCCTGATGCTTAGTGACGCTGAGCACTTTTTCACGTACCTCTTGGTCATTTGTGTGTCTTCTTTGGAGAAATGTCCATTCAGATCACTTGCCCATTTTTTAATTGGATTATTTGTCTTTTTGCTATTGAGTTGTATGAGTGGCTTATATATTTTGGATATCAACCACTTGCAGACATATGGTTTGCAAATATTTTCTCCCATCCCACAGGTTGCTTTTTCAATTTGTTGATGCTTTCCTTTGCTGCGCAGAAGCTTTTTAGTTTGATGTAGTCTCACTTGTTTATTTTTGCTTTTGTTGCTGTGTGTTTGGTGTCATAGCCAAAAAAATCATTGCCAAGACCAATTTCAAAGAGATTTTCCCCTATGTTTTCTTCTAGGAGTTTTACAGTTTCAGGTCTTAGGTTTAAGTATTCTGTTTTAAGATGATTTTTGCATATGGTGTAAGAGAAGGGCCCAATTTCATTCTTTTTACATGTGGCTATTCAGTTTTCCCAACACCATTTGCTGAAGAGACTATCCTTTCCCCCACTGTGTTCACAATAGCCAAGATATGGAAACAACCTAAGTGTCCATTAATGGATGAATGGATACGAAAATGTGGTGTATATATATATGCAATGAAATATTATTCTGTCATAGAAAAGAAGGAAATCCTGCTGTTTGCGATGACATGGATAAAACTGGAGGACATTATGCTAAGTGAAATAAACCAGACAGAGAAAAACAAATACCGTATGATCTCACATGTGGAATCTAAAAAGGTAGCACTCATAGAACCAGAGAGAAGAATGGTGGTTACCAGGAGCTGGGTGGGGAGGTGGGGGAGAAAATGAGGAGATATTGGTTCAAGGGTACAAACTTTCAGTTATAGGATGAATAAGTTCTGGGGTTCTAATGTACAGCATAGTGACTATAGTTAATAATACTGTTTTGTATACTCGAAATTAGCTGAGAGTAGATCTTAAGTGTTCTTATCAAACTCCCTCCCCCAAACGGTAGCTATTTGACACGATGGATGTGTTGATGTACTTGATTGTGGCAATCATTTCACAATGTATATGTATATCAAACCACCACATTGTAAACCTTAAATATATGCAATTTTTATTTGTCAATTATACCTCAATAAAGCTGGAGGAAGAAAAAAGGAAAAAGAAAAGACTCTTAAGCCAAAGAGAGATCACAAATTCAGGGCCACGACATACAATCAAGTGGACTGTGGAGCATTGACACCTGGAAGTACCAATCACATTGATTGTACCCTCTGAGTTGTGCAGTGCACAACTTGTGTAACTGTACCTGATGGCTTTACATCATATTTTTCTGGGAGAACTGGCCCTGTTGAGATGGCAGGACATCAGAGCTGCCATATTGTGCGGGGGTGGTGCTTCCCTTCCCAGTCTAGTCTCTATGAGTGGATTGCAGGAAAATTAAGTCACTCAGGGTGAGGTTTCCCAGAACCTGCTTAGCTAAGAACACTCTTAGCTCCGATTTCTCAGAAATGAACTAAGCCACTTCCACTGATAGGAAGCTTTCCTGCCGGAGCCTGGCCTGACCTAGCATATGACGGGGACTCCTGTCATGACCGAGGACTGACACCAAGAGCACCCAAGAGGATTTAGTGGGAATGCCAGTGCTTGAAAACCAAGAAAATTTGGAAGCCTTTCTCTGGTATTATAGGGAGAAGGTGGAGGAGGAAGACAACTTGACAACTGTTATAAAATTTACCCTCTCTATAATCCCACCTGGTAAATCTTTTCATCACAATTACAAAAACAAAGAAACTAATGCCCAGGGAGGTTGAGTAATTTGCCCAAAGACACACAGCTGAAAATTAGTGAAGTCCAGATTTGAACCTCAAGCTGCCTGCCTCCATTTTCACCTTTCTTTCCAAACTAGATTCTGGTTAGTTTAACGGTGCCTCTGGCTTCCATTCATTAATTAGAGCTGAGGCTAAATTGGGCCCAAAGTTTACCCTCGAGCTATTCATGGCTAATTTACCATCTGTTGGTAATAACAGTCAGTGTTTAAAGATAAGCAAAGATATCCGCTGGCTACCATTCCTGTCTCTCCTGTGTTGGCAAATCTTTCATTCGGTCTCTAACAAGTGCATTTGGACTTTCTCCTCAAGCCTTTTAAATGTACCTGTTTCATCTTCTGACTTCAGAAACATTCAAGGAAACTCTTGAGCTGAAATGTTAGCAAGTTTGATTGCTTTTCTTCTCCTTCCAGGTCACGGTTAACTATCACAACAGCAAGAAATGACAACATTTTCTGACACGACTCCTTTTTATCTGTAAGTATTCAAAATCACTTAAACTAAGTGGTTAAGGAAAACTCTGAAGAGTTGCCATGGTTTAAATAAAATTTAGTGGAAAAAATAGCAGAAGAAACCATCTTAATTTAACACACAAAGAGCTATATTTCAGTTCTATCCAATTAGCAGTGTTCAATATTATTAAAATCTGTTGACAAAAAAGTAACAGATGCTCCATTTTCCTTGATGTTAATTAATGAAGTTTTTACCTCTGAAAAATTTGAAGAAACCGGATCTTTTATAATCAAATAGCTTTCGCCTACACAAAATCTATGTCTGGAAAAACATGTAAGTGTGTCAATATTCAAAATGGATAATTATCTTTGGAGTTCTCTAGATCTTCATTTCTCTTTCTTAGCGTTCCAACTCCAAATAGGCACCAATTTCACTGAGATAAATAGTGATAATAATTGCATGGTGGAAATTACTAGATATCTCTGGCTGGCTCTTTTATGGTGGAGATGGCTCATTGGCGATGCTATAAAATCAGAAGATTGTTATACTTCTAACAAGGAGCTCCATGAATTTTCAACCTGTAGAGAATAGTTTGGGTGAATGTTGATTTTCTAATTTTATTGTACAAAATTTCAAACATATGTAAAAATAAAATACGGTAAACGCCTAATTACTCATTACCCAGCTTCAATAATGATTATCAATTTCCTGATGTTCTTACATCATTTGTAACTCCACCCACTTCCCTGTCCCCATATTGTACCACTTCAAGCAAAAGTATTTCAGTGTGGATCGTCAAAGATAAGGATTCTTTATTTAAACACAAGCAAAATAGTTCTATTACATCTTAAAAATGAAATCAATTTCTTAAGGTCAGCGTACAAATTTCTCTGATTATCTCTTTTTTCTTTGTTTTGGTCGTTTGCTTTCTTTGAATCAGGAGCCAAATAAGTTTTATATATTGCATTTAGTTGCAATAAACTACTAAAATCTCCCTGATTTTCAATCACAAACATTTGTTTCCTGCTCAGGTACATGAGGACTGAACTGGGCTTGGCTGGGGTCAACTCCGTGCATCTTCTTGTCCCAGAGCCCTGGCCACAGGAGCAGCTGCTCTCCAGGCACACTGTTCTCAGGGCAGAGAGAAGAGCGAGGAAACAGAGACAAACCATGCAAGTACATTGAAGGCTTCTGCTTGCACTCAAGGTATGTCATTTCCATTCATATTTCAATGACCTGAGCAAGTCAATATCCAAGCCCAGATTCTATTTGGGCCCCAAGCCAATGCTAAAGTTTTTTGTTCCGCTGAAGGTGGGGAAAGGAGGTTTCTATCAAGAATGTGGCCTGTTGAAGGTTGTACGACCTAATAAATGAAGACATCGTAGAACAAAACGCCAAAGCATCCTGATTCATTCACAGTGATGGAGGCCGTTCTCCGTCAGCCCATCACACCCCCATCATTTTAAAACAGAAGTATGGAAACTGGAACTGCAAGGTCTAGGTCCCTCTTCTACCTGATTCATGGTAGAGAAGAGCTTTAGTCCACAGGGTGCCCCCGCATTGGGCTCCAGTTTCTGTCTTCCTCTCCCTGAGTCATTGTTTCTGGAGTTCCATAGGATGTTAGTAGCGATGAAAATTAAAAAATGACTTCCTTGGAAAACCACTGCATTATACCGAGTTAACAGTTTTCTCGGTCACAGATCTTCCCAGACATTACTCTGTACTATGCATGTAAGTCTCAAAGATGGGAGCACTCAGTAGGCAGCATTTCTCAGATGCATTTGATCACAGAATCCTGTTCTCAGAGCATCTTGAGGAATTAGCGTTCTGAGGAGAGTCTTTGGGAAATGCTGGTCTGTCTGAATAAAGTACTGTCTTGGCAGCTGATGATGATTTCTGAAGGACCTCCAATTCGAACCGTCTTGATTGTGCCATTAATCCCACCACTGACCTGGCCGCGTCGTCTGGCTGCTTCTAGAAGAATCCAGATACTTGAGTCCTGCTCAGATTTAAGACTCTGATTTAACTTGCAGATGTGGGCCTCGGGCATAAGCATGGTATCAAAGCTCCTCCACGTTATTCTAATCAAGCCTGTTACTGAGAACCTTAACCAGAAAACAATGTTGATTTCCTGTTCATTTGCTTCATGCTACTGACGTGACTAGTGAATTGCATATTTCATCCTCTCTGGGTCCCCACATCTAGTCCTCAGAAGATTGCTTTTGCATGTTTTTAGCCATTACTTAAACCAAATCACTTTAAGCCACCTCAAGGCCTGGAACATAAGTGCTTCCAAAACTGACTGATCATCAGAATTAACTAGGGCATTTTGAAAAATGCGTATTTCCAGGCCTCAACTCCAAACATTCTGGCTCAATGGCGGTAGGATACCAGGAAATCTGCATTTTTCTCAAAGTTCTTCAGGTGATTCTCGTGCTCGGCCAGCTTTGGGAACAACTGGCCTACTCAACATGGTCGTACCTCCCTCCCTGAGATTACCAGAAGGCAAAATAATTCTGATCCTGTCAAGTTTCCACATGGAAGCATCACAGTTTTGAACCTACAGACTCTATTTCCATAAACATGACATTTAAAAAATTCTATGTAGTATTCTTTTCCTGAACAATATTGTGTCGGGAGTAAACATTTGTAACTGGTGCTTCATGATAACCATGTAAAGTCGAAGACTCCGTATTTTGGCAAGCTTAAGGGAAAAAACAATGGCCCAAAAAAAGCTATAATTTCCATCATCTTTTTCTTGCTTATAATTTCATAAATGTCAAACTAGTCCTGAGACAGAAGACAGTTGACTCAGGGAGCCAATTTATTGGGGGGACTGATAGTCCCTGCCCATAAGGAAGTAACAGACACGACACCACTAATTACAGTGGCATAAACAAAAGTTATCCAATTGATATAAAGCAAGTTCATAGGAGTCTTAATTCAGACTGGGGGATGAGGTCAGGTAGGGCTTCCCCAAGCAACCGATATATATATATTTTTTTTTCTTTGGTGAGGAAGACCAGCCCTGAGCTAACATCTGTTGCTAATCCTCCTCTTTTTGCTGAGGAAGACTGGCCCTGAGCTAACATCCGTGCCCATCTTCCTCTACTTTATATGGGACGCCGCCACGGCATGGCTGACAGGCAGTGCATCCGCGGGCGCCCGGGATCCGAACCCGCGAACCCCGGGCTGCCAAGCGCGGACGAAACCGCTGCGCCACCGAGCCGGCCCCCAAGCAACCGATATTTGAGATGAATTTTTAGCAAATGGCAAGAATTAGCTTGATAAGAAGGAAAGGGATAGCATTATGTTATGGACACCCCGTGTGCAAAAGTTTGGAGGCAAGAAAAGAGAATGACAGTTAAGGAACTGGTAGAATGCAAGCATTCTATGCCTTGACGTTTTCCTCCATAAAAGGGAATAAAAATGGCACCTACCTGATTGGGGCATTGTGAAGATTAAATTATGTACTTATGGTAAAATGCTTAAAGCAAGGGCTGTCACACAGTAAGTGCTCAATTAACATTAGCTAGTGCTATTTATTACTTGTTCACACGACGTTAGAAAGAGTGGGGAAAGATGCAAATATGTAAACCAAGCATCATTTTTAAATAAGTCCCTAATAAAAAACTTCAGAGGATGCTGCTATTTAAAAAAAAAAGCTGTTTATGCAGCATTGAGCACTAAATAGCAGGGGCAAGAAGATGCGTTCTGTGTGGTTTCAAAAACCTGCGCTGTTTTTTTTTTAACAGAATAACATGTTTGTGTGAGGGTTCAGATCCGATTCGTGGCATGACAATGACATTTGATGTGCCTCTGATCTCCTCCGGCTAAAGAATGTGAGTTAGTGTTAGAGTGTGCAGCTGGGTCTTCTCCTTCCCAATCAGGCGGGGGAAGCAGGGGAAGAGGCCAGGGCTATTCGTGCAAAGGCAGCAATTATACTCCGAAATCCAGAGCCTGACAGTTGCTGTTCCTGGGCAATCGACACTGCTTCCTGCCTCCGGCTGCTTAATGCGGCAGAGGTGATGGAATCTGAAGGGAGCGAGCGAACAGGTGGTAATTATGACTGACACAATGACGGCCTGTGCAGACATGTAACCACGGAACAAAACACCACACTTAGCCAACAAGAGATCGGTGGAAGGCTTTTTGCTGGCACTGAGTCTCTTGTCTGACACTTCTGAAATTGGAGGGAGGGAGCAGGGAGGCATTGTAAGCCTGGGTATTCAGAGGTACAATAGGCCAGCTGAGCTAAAGGGAGGATGCTTAACATTTGTTCCTTTAGCTCTGATTATATCAACCCTTGTTTTCATGTGGATGGGCCACAGTGCTCTTTACTGGCAATTTTTCCTTTTGAAAATATGTCCTTTGGATGCCTTCTTTGATAGAGGACAGCTTTCTCACACCCAGCATTCTAAGCAATTTTCAAACTGTTCTTGGATTTCTTGATATTGCAGTTCATAATATACATAAAAGAGGTTTTTATAATGTAGACGTCTTTTTCTCCCTCTGCCTTGAGGGTTCCATGGTACACTTTGTCCTTTTCTTAAGATAAAGAAAAGAAATATTGGGGCATGTTCTCCCATGAGCACTTCTGTGGATCCCTGTAATGTTACTGGACATCACCTAGAGGCGTATTGACCCCAAACCTGAAAAAAAGTAAGACATTCTATAAAATCCAATAAGTGCACTTTTGGATTACTTTACCAGATTGCTTCCCCATACCAGTTTTTCTTTAAAAGCTCTTGGTTATCCCATGCCCTGCGCTAGTTTATCTCGTTCGGCCAATTCTAAGCTTTCACTTGTCGATCTTGAAGTTGCATGACTGAATTCTTTATTATATTCCAGGGTTCTGTTGTAGCATATCCATGTGCTAGTTGCTGAAGAAAATGATTTTTGTTTCTTCTCCAAAGAACTGGATTTGGTCCTGTCCACGTGACAACATGACATCCTACAGATGTTTGGAGGAAGAATGAATGGGTCTTTGGGTGTGGACAAGACTTTATTAACTCCTTTATAGCTTTCTGTCCTGCTCCAAGAATAATCCATTGAAAATCTACCTGAAATTAGCATGTTTTTTCCTCCAATAATTGCAAAAGTTAAAAAATAATTTAATTCTTTTCCAATTCAATTTGGAACTTTTTGTTCTGTGGGTGCATAACGTTACAGTAAAAAAAGAGACATGTTGACAGCTCTTTGTGTGATAGTGGTGGTAAAGGTCAGGTTAATCCATGAGGATTGGTGAGGAGTTTGTAGATCCATCCAAATTTAGCTTCAATTTCTGACCTTGAACTGTATGCACCAAAAATGTTTGGTTTCTGCAAAACATCCCTTGAGTTATTTTTCTCTTTGGCTTCCTATGGGGCAGTGCTTCCCTGAGTCCCCTCCCACACTTATCAGCCCCATTATTTTTAGGATTCTTCCTTTTTGCACTCACCAGCTCTCCGTTTCCCCTCATCTCTGTCTTTACTACCTTACTTTATTCTCTCTAAATCAACTTCATTATCAACCTTCTTTCACTTATATAAGGGTAACCCCCAAATTTCCAACTTAAACTTGACATACAGACTGGTCTTTAATTGGACATGTTCCCTTTATCTCAGATCAACATATTTCAAAAAAGTTCTTCCTCAATGTCCCAGTTATCACTCCTAACTGAAATTAGTTCTGTCTGTTGGTACCATTAAGTTCCATAGTCTTTCAAGCTGACAACCATTGGCATCGTCTTTGATTCTTTCTGTTATTCGATTCTTCTCTTACACTTTCTGCATCAGAGATTTGTAGTTTGAAAGAAACTTGGGAATTGAGACCAATCCTTCTACAAATGAGAAAAGTGCTGCCCAAACAAAGTGAAGTGTCAAAGAAGGCCCCAACCTTCAAACACCTAGTGACAGAACTGAGACTCATTCATTCTCCCAACAAGCATTTCTAAAACACATACGTGGGCCGGGAGCTGTCCTAGGTGCTGGAAATACAAATGGGATGTGAATCCCTGATGCCTCAGTGCTGAGGGTCTAGTTCAGGAGATAAGTCATAATCAGATAACTAAAGAATAATTTTTGTAAGTGCAGTGACAGAGTAGACAGGGGCTTATTACGGGAGCTCCGTGCAAGGACATCTGATGGTGGGAGAAGTAAAGGGAAAGGCCAAGAGAGAGGCAAGAATTCTCTAGTCTGGCTCCTCTGAACTAGCCCTCATGCCACAGCTAGACGAATCTTCCTAGTGCAATACAATTAGTGTGACAGCTCCAAAATTCCTTAAGGACAGTTGGCCTGGGGAAAGCCAAGGGATCTACAAAATTAACCAAGCCTTTACTTTTATTGTATCTTTATTTTGAGATGACTTGAGCTTGCATTTTATGTAACCATTTTAATGAACAAGTGCCTTTATGTAGGATGCTACCCCAAACCAACTTAGTGTTTTCAGTTACGCTCCTTTCAAATAACCTCCCTGAGCTTGCTCTTTCCTGACCCTGAATGAAATGCCCACCCCTCTTTGGGGTCAAATTGCCCCTTCAGGTGGCCTTCCCGGGCAAGCCACCTTGAAGATGACTCCAGTTTGGGTCCCTCTGTTGGGTCCTTGTCTTGTCTGGAGTAGGCCCTCTTCCCCTGCCCTGGGGGATATGCCTCTCACTGGGAACTCAGGCCTGTCTTTCTCTGCCAGCTCCAGCCAGCATGTACCTTTACAGAGTATCTGGGTTCCCTAAACTCCAGAAGACATGGCAAGCTCCCTGCTTGCTTCTCTTGAAGCTCCCTCCTTCAGTGGGCTCAAAGGAGACACAGGTCATCCACACAGGTGGGGGTGGTGGAGGGTGTACAGCACACTGACAACTGTCCCTAAGCAGTCCTCATGGCCAGCCTCTCCCACGCCTCCTTGTAAAGACTGGAGGTGACGAGCGATGCAGATGGGACTGGATTCACAACCTCCTGGCATGCAGTAGATGGTTTGTACATAGCTTTAGAGTGGGAGGTACTTGACACATACCATGTTATCCTCAGCTTTTGAGGCCTCAGCTAAATGAAACAGAGAGACCTCAGGACAAGACACACTGAGTGTCCTATTGCATATGGAGGAAATCTTGTCTGGCCAGAAGGGACTTAGGGGACTTGGATAGCAAGCACACTGTTTTCACTTTGGCACATGACTCAGATTCAGCCCCATAACTCACCTGATGAGAAACAACAATGCCCTTTTCTTATCAAGAACAAAATTTGGGGAACAAATTATTTTGCCTAATTGTGTGGTTTTACCTAATTCAACCAGACCTAACTATCCAACCTTACTTCCCACTTGTCCACAATATAGAGTCTTTTCTTCTTTTGTTGACTTGAATCTAGTAAAAATTGGCCAAACATCCACACTAGTATCTTCCAAAATTCCTATCTCCCTGTCACGTGCTCAGATTCATAAGGAAGGCCATTTGCTAATAAGTTAATAAAGGATGGATAAAATGCCTTTATTTGAACCACTAGTTTCCAAATTTCAGGAATTTGTGACATGGATTTGAACAGAGTTTTTATTGGATTTTTGAGATCCAGACATTCAAAAATAGAAGTTTGCAAGGAGGTATTTCAGGAATAAGGTTCTTAGCAGTGAGATTCTAAGGTCACCCTCATGGCGTATACTACAGCAAGAATAACAAATAATGGGCTTAATTAGGTAGATCTACTTACACTATTAATGTTAAAAGGCGAAGTTGCGGACAGATCAATGAGAAACACAAATTTCTATATTTTTTTGTTTAATGATTTTGCATGTTTTTTTTTTTAATGATTTGAAGTACATGAAAAGTAGGCCAGGAAAAATATTATAAGTGAAACATTGGAATGCAATTATAACTTAACTTCAAACAGACATATCCTAGACTTAAAACTAGTAAGAAGGCAGTTGAAATACATAAGGGCTTAAGTCACTTCAGTTCTGAGATTCAAACGACACATTAAACATACTCAATCCCATACAATAGAAAACCACAAAAGACCTTTAGACGAACGTTTTAATTCAGGAGGGCTCATAATAAATCTATGTGGGAATGTGGAGCAGTAGCTCCCGGTGAGCTAACAGCCCTCTGCCTGTGACCCTGATGGACAGACTGCACTTGGATTCCTGCACCTCCTCCGTTCACCAGGCTCTCGGAATCCACGGGAACAACAAGCTGTCAATCATCCTGTGTTCCCGCACACGAAGTGGTTTGCCAGTTCGCAGAGAAGGAACTCTAAACTACATAAAGTGGGGCTAAAAAAGTTTCTCAGGCATCAAATGGACATCCCTTTCAACTTAGAGAATCAAATGTCATGGCCCAGAGGAAGTTCTTTTTAAAACAGAAAAGTAAGAGAAAACAGTTGGCTGTTTTAATCGTCTTGTTTTTACCACTCCCCACCAAACATTTGGACAATTATCCAGATTCTCTGCGGAAAGGAGCCACTGACTATATTTTCTCATTACTAATGAAATTTGTTTTTATTTTTCTTTAAAAGTGAGGAAATTGTATGCAGTTATACAAATGGGTAAGTGAGTGTGTACCCATAGTTTTAGTGGAAGGGACATTTGCATTAGAATTAAATAAGACAAGTCAGGGAGATAACACCATAGAAGAGGCTGGTCTTGAAATTAGTTAATTCATCTGCAACTTAATATCTCCTCTTGATTCAGTACAACTGAAGTTAGCTGACCAATTTGATCTTTCTGCATTTCAACTACATCTTCTGCAAAATAGCAATAAGATCTGCTCACAGGGTTATAAGGATTCAATAAAATAATCTTTTTGAAAGTGTCTGCCTCAGCTGTAGAGGTCTCGTTGGCATTAGTGTTCTTTTCTTTTGCCTTTTGCCAAGTGTCTTAGTCCATTTGAGCTGCTATAACAAAATACCATAAGCTGGGTGGTTTATAAATAGCAGACATTCGTTTCTCACAGTTCTGGAGGCTGGAAGTCCAAGATCATGGCACCAGCAGGGTCACGTTCTGGTGAAGGTTCTCTCCTGAGTTGCAGACTGCCTCCCTCTCACTGTGTCCTCACGTGGCAGAAGTGCTGAGGGAGCTCTCTGGGGTCTCATTTATAAGGGCACTAATCCCACTCCTGAGGGCTCCACCCTCATGGCCTAAGCACTTCTCAAAGTCTCCACCTCCTAATGCCATCATCTTTGGAGGTTAGGATTTCAATATATGAATTTAGGGGGCACACAAACATTCAGACCACAGCACAAAGGAAACATATGTAAGTGGATTCTACATATATATAGGTTGATCCTACCTTCAGTTGGTCTTCCATGTGCCCCATGATTCTCAATCTGACTGCACATTAGAATCACTTGGGGGAGATGTTTTAAAATATTGGAATTCAAAGAGATATATGCACCCCTATGTTCATCGCAGCATTATTCACAATAGCCAAGATACAGAAGCAACCTAAGTGTCCATCGATAGATGAATGGATGAAGAAAATGGGGTATCCATACACAGTGGAATATTACTCAGCCATAAAAAAGAATGAAATCTTGCTGTTAGCAGCAACATGAATGGACCTATGGGGTATTATGCTAAATGAAATAAGTCAGATAGAGAAAGATAAATACCACATGATTTCAATTATATACAGAATCTAAAAAATAAAACAAACAAATAAACAAAACTAAACAGAAGCAGACTCATAGATACAGGAAACAAACTGATGGATACCAGAGAGGGGAGGTGATGAGGGGATGGGTGAAATAGGTGAAGGAGATTAAGGGGTAAACTTCCAGTTATAAAATAAATGTCATGAAGATGTAATGTGCAGCATAGGGAATATAGTCAATAATATTGTCGTAACTTTGTACGGTGACAGGTGGTAACTAGATTTATCATGGTGATCATTTTGTAATGTATATAAATATTGAATCACCATGATGTACACCTGAAGCTAATAGGATATTGTATGTCAATTATACTTCAATAATAAAAGTACTAGTGCCTACACCTGACACCAGACCAACTAAGTGAGATTTTTCTGAGAGAGGGCCCAAGGCATCGGTATATTTCAAAAGTTCCTCCAAGTGATTCTGATTGCAGCCAGAGTCGAGAATCACTGTTGACCTCCCTAAGCTCTTTCTTTACAATGCCATTTGCTGGAATATTCACTCCACTTTCTAACACAGTAGCCAGTAGCTACACATGGCTATTGAATACTTGGGATGTGGCTAGTCTGAAATCAAATGTGCTGTAAGCATAAAATACAGATTTCAAAGACTTAATATGAAAATGAGAAGGTAAAATATCTCAGTAATTTTTATGCTGACTATGTGTTGAAACGATAATATTTTGGATATTTTAGGTTAAGTAAAATATGTTACTATAATTAATTTCACCTGTTCCTTATTTTTTTGTGAGGGTACTGAAATATATTTAAAATTACCCATGTGGCTCACATTATAAATCTATTAGACAGCACAGTTCCGGATCAATGGCTCTTATAGTAGGAACCCTAGCCTGGAAGTGTCAGCTGATGCCCGTCGTAACTTACTGGAAATGCAAATTCCCAGGCCTCACCACAGACCTATTGTATCTGAGACTCTGGTGGGGCCCAGCCATCGGCTTCAATAAGCCCTTCAGTTGGTTCTGATATGTGTTAAATTTGAGAACCACCGCCCTAGATGACGGTCAAATCATATTTTCCTTTTCAACTAAGTCTCTTTGTTCTCTTCCATTTGGTCTACACTTTGGGAACAAAACACCAGGTGGCTTTCTTTAGGGACTGTCCATGTTACATTAGAGACAAGACTTCATTAAACCTAAGAGCAGCATCTTTTTTATGGCTACAGGGAAAACTCTTGTCCAACTGAAAAATAAAAGAGGTACAGTTGTATTCTAAACAAAATATTAGACAACATATTCTTGAATCTCTTCATACTTTTCATATTACCTACCTAACATTTGTTTAGGACCCGTTAAATATCAAGAGGTTTAATACAGAAGACCACTTAAAATACATACCGTGAAATTTGTATGGCACCAGATATAATCATCAGAAAGGTGTAGATTGTTTTCTTTTTGGAGATGATGCCACTAAGTCTCTGACATATTTACTTGCTCCTTGATCTGTATATTTATGCTCCTAAGCTCTCTCTGGTTTCTCCAGAGCGTGTTAAATTTCATCTGTCAGCCCCTTTGTCAACTCTCCTTTGAAAAGGAAAAAGAAAATGATTCAAGGTCAAGCAGCTCCCTCACCACGAGCAGTTTAACCTAATTTGTCTGAAAGGAGATTTGAATTCTCAAAAATAAGCCTAAATTGGAAGCTAGCAAATTAAACATTGACATTCAGTGAAAGCTAAGAGCTGTGTCCTTCTACACCCAAAGAACAGGTGTTCCGAGCATCTCTGAGAGCTCTCAGGGGTCACACAGGCAGTCATCAGGCAGTAAGTACCAGGCGGTCTGCCGAGTGCACTGTGGGACGAGGTTCCTGTCCTGTGGGCACTCCAGTGGACATGGAAGCAGCTGGAATTGACTACTAATGGAGGTGGAGGGCACAAGAGACCCGAAGTGAAATTCCCCAAGTGAAGGGAGACAAAAGATAAAACTCACTAATCCATAATTTCATCTAGATCATATTGCCTGGAATATTTTACCATGCAAATTAATCATCTGAGAACAATAATTGTGTACTTTTGGTTCTATACCATAAGCAAGACAAAAAAGTGACAGAAACAGACCTAATGGGAGACTAAAAACCATGTCAATGGCAAGGAGTCCCAGGTCCAATGTCTACCTGTCAAAACCTATAGGAGTTGTGATTACAAAAAGATAGCAGGTTGTGAAAATTCAACCATGTAAAAGAAAAAAGAAATCTCACATGAGTGAAATGAAAATGAGAACATCATCTGTGCTAAGTATAAAACACCATTAACATTACTTTAATTCTTTCAAAGATTCTTCTAGAGCCAACCCTGATGGCTTAGTGCTTAAAGTTCAGTGGTCTCACCACTTCTGTGGCCCAGGTTCATTTCCCAGTGGCAGAACCACACCACCCATCTGTCAGTTGCCCCATTGTGGTGGCAGCTCACATAGAAGAACTAGAAGGACTTACAGCTAGGAAATGCAACCATACACTGGGGCTTTGGGGAGAAAAAAAAAAAAAGAGGAAGATTGGCAACAGACATTAGCTCTGGGTGAATCTTTTCCTGCATAAAAAAAAAAATCTTCTAGAATATTAGCTAAGCAGTATAGAGTAAGAATTAAAAATCAGGCTCTGGAAGTATCCTGCTTGGGTCCGAAATCCAGTTCTGCCACTTGCAAGCTTTAGGACCTTTAAGAAGTTAACTTTTCTACAATCTCCTCTGTTGTAAAATGATCTTGCTGCCATGCATCCCATGGAACTGTTGATAGGGTTAAAAGATATATGTATTTTAAATGTTTAATCTAGTACCCAGCACATAGGAAGCATTCAATAAATAGTAGATATTACTTTAATGACTATTGCTATCGTCTATACAATCCCTATTGTCATTTCCAAAATGCATAGACTCACACACATCAAAGAGGGAATCAACATTTTTTAAATGTCTGCTGTAAGTAAGGCCCTCTGTCCATGTTATTTCATCCTTCCAATATACGCAAAGGTAGGTGTTATTCTCTGCCTTTTACTGGTGGGAGAAGAAGCCTCAAGGATGTTAAAAAACTTGCCCCAAATCACACATATAGAAGAGAGAGAGAGCCAGAATTTATGCTCAAATCTAGTTGGCTCTAAAATCTAATCTTTTCACCAGGCAGTCTACGTGGAATTCTTATCATTGAGAAAAAAAAAAAAAATCCTACTCTAGCTTTTTGCAGGGAAGGAATAGTTTTTAATTTTTATAGATAGAAAATGAAATTTTAACCAGAGTGAATAGAAGTGCATTACATCCAGGAATTGGTAAGTTGTTTTCAATTTTTATTTGGGCACTCTGAGACTTAACACCTTTAAACTATGGGCTAATATTGGGTTCCATCCAATGGCAACAGAAAACCAGTTCTCAAGAGATCTGATACATCAGAACAGATGCCCAGTTGCATATACGTTTAATTTTAACAAATAGTTTTTCATAACTATAGGATTTTCTATATTTATTAAAAAAATCTGGCACATGAGAAAATATCAAATTGTGCTATTCCACCTCCATATGTGCCAGTTATCTATAAATATAGAAATGCAATAATTATCGCTAAAACTGTTACTTGTTAAATTTTTGAAAACAGATAAATTATGAATATGAATTTGAAAAATAGTTTAGGAGTTAAGAAATGGATAAGAATCTAGAATCATTGAATCAGACAGGAATCTGAAAGCCACCTAGTCCAATACCCAGAGGAGGGTTTTGAATTCTCTCTACCAAGTGGTTTTCTATCCTCTTCTTAAACACATCCAGTGACAGTAAGCTCACTACCTCTGAAGGTTCTCATTTGCTGTTGGATCGCCCTATTTGTTGAAAATTCCTTTCTTATGTTTATGCAAAGTCTATTAATACTAATGCTACCAGGAATGAAGCCACCACTATATGTCAGGCATCCTATTAGCAGCATTAGATTCATTACCTCACAGAATCTTTAACACAATCTTCTGAGATGCTCATATGTTCACACGAGACACATTAATCCAGGCACCAAACATGACACAGCTAATAAGTGGCCTAGTCTTCCTGGCTCTAAGGCCTGGGCTCTTTCCACTGTTTAGTAGGGCCTATAGGACCCCGGTCCCAGGTTGTATTGGTACCAGATTGGCTCACTAGGGTAGCGCTAGGCAAGTTCAATCTACTTTCCACAGGACACCTCTTCAAATACATGATTGACATTGTGTTGCCATAAATATCCTCTTCTTCAGGTTAAATATCCCTGATCCTTCATTTTGTGCACATAATGAAATTTTGTGTTTCTTCACCTTTCGGGAACTCTCCTGTGGATACATTCTATTTTGCCAACGTTCCCTTTGACACACACACCCATCATGTCCTCATTCTGGATACCTTAGTTCCATCAGGGCAAACTTCTAGCTCTTTTTAACAACTCCATATTACCATCAACTCCTATCATCTCTACAGTCAACAAAACCCCCAAGTCTTTCTTATTTTAGACCCTCCATCCAGCATCTCCTCTCATTCTAGAAAAATTATCTAACTATGTGATTCACATGGCAAGTGACTGCTTTTTACATACCCCCTTCCTTGGCTGTAGCATTTGGCCTGGAGTGGAACTTGACCCAGGCCAATTAGAATCCTTCCAAGGAATGTTTTTAACTGAGGCATTGTTATTTAATTTCTTTTGACTAAACTAGAAACATGTGAGTCTGAGAGTTTTTGGAGGCCAGAGTTCCTCCCTTATAGAGAAAACTAAAAAGTACACAAGGGGAATCAGAAATGAGACAAATCCAGAGAGTCCAGCAGCACTCAAGTTCTAAAGCCCTCATGATTTGCTTATAAGAGCCAAAAACCTCCTTCCTTTGTTCCCATTAAAGTTATATTTCTGTCACTTGCAACCCCAGGACTCCTGACTAATTCACTTCTACCTTATCACTGAACAGTTAATTGAGTTTTTGGATCTAAGTGCTGGCCCCAACATCTACTCAATGTTCTTAGATTCAGGCCATGTTTCCAGCTTATAAAAATACTTTGGAATCCTCATTTTGTTATCCTTTCCAGCTTCATGTCATCTACAAATTTGATCATTTAGCGACAGACCCCTCATCCAAGTAATTAACAAAAGCTGTCGCGTAGGGCAAAGCTGTAGGACAGGCCCGATGTCAGCCATAAGACTCATCTGTCAAAATTGAATTAGTCTATCAGTCAGAAGTATTCCTATGACTTAGCTGTACAATCAATCAAGAACTGAGTTTGGATGTTGATGTTTCCACAATTAGTCTATAGTGCAAGCTCCCAGCCCCCAAACATAATCTTTCTTCTCTATGATTCAGCATTCCCATCACTGAAGTACCTTCCAGGATTGTAAAGCATAACAAAGACGAATGGCAATGTAATTTACAGAATTCAAGCATAGGGTTAGATGGAAAGAGAGAAGGGAAGTTCAAGCATTAGAAAGATCTAGTTCTCATTTTATAGATGAAGAATCTGAGGTCAAGGGGCCTGGCTATCGTCATTCAGTTTGCTAAGTGTGTCACCTTTTTTTTTGTTTGTTTGTTTTTTAATAATGAATGTGAAGAATTAAAATGCTTTTCAGCATCTATGGAAATAATCATATGGTTTTCCTTATTCAGCTCTGGGCATTCTCAATCAAAGAAAAGGATTCCTCTTTGATAATGCTAGAGCCAGGCTGACAGATGAGATTACCTGAGGGAGGGTGAGGGGGTACTGAAAGTAGGAAGATGGTAAAAGTATGAGGAATAACCAAAGATAAACTTTATACATTTCAAAATTGCACAGTGTCAACTTTCCCTAGGCTTTGCCCCTAGACACAGCCAAGAAGTGGAAAATGAATAAGCTTTGTGGTCCGATAACCTTGGGTACCAATCACTTCACTGTCCTCATCAGACTGTTGCTGTGATAATGTCCACTTCACAGGGCTGTTGAAACACAAATGGCTGGAGTGTGTAGAGAACATTGCCCAGTGCTGGGCACAGAATAGTTTTTCAATAAATTTTAGTTCCCTTCCCTCTCTACTTTATTTCTTCTGACAACATGTAAAAAGGTATAAAAATATCCATAGTCACTTTGGAGAAGTAGGAATAATAAAATTAAACTTTATGAGTGGATACACAAAATGTGGTATATCCAGACAATGGAATATTATGCAGCCTTAAAAAGGAAGGAAATTCTGACACATGCTATGACATAGATGAACCTCAAGGACATTATGCTAAGTGAAATAAGCCAGTCACAAAAAGACAAATACTGTATGATTCCACTTAAATGAGGTACCTACAGTAGGCAAATTCATAGAGACAGAAAGTAGAAAGATGGCTGCCAAGGGCTGGGAGGAGGGGGAAAGGGGACTGTTGTTGTTTAATGGGTATGAAGTTTCAGTTTGGGAAGACAACAAGGTTCTGGAGATGGATGGTGGTATTGGTTGCACAATGGTGTGAATGTATTTAATACTACTGAGATGTACACTTAAAGATGGTTTACATGGTGAATTCTATGTTATGCATATTTTTCTGCAATTAAAAAAACCTTACCAGGGCTGGCCCATTGGTATGGTGTTTAGGTTCACAAGCTCAGCTTCGGCAGCCTGGGGCTTGTGGGTTCAGATCCCAGGTGCAGACCTACACATTACTCATCAAGCCATGCTGTGGCAGCGTCCCACATAGAAAATAGAGGAAGATGGGCACAGATGTTAGCTCAGGGACAATCTTCCTCAAGCAAAATGAGGAAGGTTGGCAACAGATGTTAGCTCAGAACCAATTTTCCTTACCAATAAATAAACAAAAGAAAACTTACCACTCCAAAAAATTAAAGTTTGTGGGATTTTTTGAGTGTTGTCAATTCCAAATTAAAAATGTAACCTGAGGATTTCCAAGCCATATATCCCTCATCCATAAAATCCCCAGAAAGCCTAAGATCAGCTCTGTTAGGGTCCTACAGTATATCCCTTTGGTTGAAACAGAGTAGAGCATGAGCGCAGAGGCAGGGTCCACTTTGACGAGGGAGTGAGTTCACCCAAATCCAAGAGCCTGCAATTTGCAGCAGCCTACAAAGCTGCTGCTGTTTTGAGCTCAGTGGTGCTGATCCTTGTGGCTCTCCAAGCTTCCACCTACATCTCCCTCCTCAGTGCTGATCCTCGGGCTGAGGGAGAGCGGAAACAGCAAGTTTCATCTTTTATATTTTTCTGATTCAGATCACTCTAGCTTCACATTTGTAATAATAGTTCTATCATCATCATTAAAAAAGCACGTCGGCTAACATCTTAGTATTAAGGAAAAATCTTACAGTGAAATCCTGCTCATTGTGGCTTATGGTAATTGCCAGCTCCTCTGAACTCAGCATTTACTGTCTGTAGTATTCAATTGGTATTTGTCATTTGGGGCTTGGTGACATATCTTTTTTGTTGTCTGGTATTGTCATCTATCACTGCGTCAGATTCAGTAAATTCTCTAACAAAATTCGACATCATCGTTGCCTTGGGGCTGATTGCGCATCCCTCGGCTGTAGAAGAAAAACACACACGGACGTTTTCTGTTATTGTTCAGCACATTTTCTCTGGCTTTGCTGTCTAAAACGGTGTGAACTAAATTGCCACTTGATATTTGAGACCTTCAGCCTGTCTCTCCGTACTGCTGCCAGAATTATCTACTTAAAAATGCAAATCTGGTCACGTGACTTCTATGCTTAAAAGCATCCCATTCATCTATTTGCTTAGTACATATCTTTTGAGCAATGACTAAGTGGAACATGGCCAGGCCCTGAGCTGGTTGTTGGGAATACATAGATGAGAAGACATGTTCTTGTCCTCAAGGAAATGACAGTCTAGTGAAGAAGCTTCCATGACGCCAACTGCAATATAATGTGGGTGCTAATAGACGTGAGCACAAGACACCCCAAGACATAAATAAACATAAGGTCTGGGGGTTTAGGGATAGTTTCACAGAAAATGCACCTGCCCAGTGAATAACACCTAATATGGGGATCTCCATTTCTCCCCTTAGTTCTCCTCACCTCCTTTGGACTTCGATACTGGAAGGCTGGAATTAGGCATAAACCATCAGTATCAACAAGAGAGAATCCTGGAGAGACGGCACTTCTGAGGCAACTGATAGCCTGGGAGAAGATATTTGCAATATGTATTTGACAAAGGACTCTTAGAATATACACTGTATCCATAAGGAAAAGCCAAACAACCGAATTTTTCAAAATGAACAAAACACTTGAACAGACACTTTATAAATGAGCTATCCAAATGACCACTAAGCACAAGAAATGATGCTCAATGCATGGTATACTTATCAGGGAAATGCAAATTAAAACCACAATGAAGATAGCTAAAATTTTAAAAGACTGAAAATACCAAGTATTGGTGGAAAGGTAGATCATCTGGGTCTCTCTTCCACTGCTGGTGGAAATATAAATTATTACAACCACTTTGGAAAACTTTTGGGCAGTGTACAGACTGGTATAAGAATGCTCATAGTGGCTTTTCTCATAAGAGCCAAGAACTGGAAAGAATTCAAATGTCCATCAACTGTAGAATGGGTAAACAGACTTTGGTGTATTCATACTATGGAATAGTAAACAGCAATAAAATGGAACAGACTTATGCTACAGACAGCAGCATGGTGAATCTCACCAACATAACGTTGAGCAGACAAAGCAAAATACAAAAGAATTCGAAAATAGTCAAAACTAATCTATGGGGATAAGAGTCAAAACGGTGGTAAGCTATAGTGGGTGTTCACTAGGAGAAGGCGGTTTTGAGCCTTCTGGAATGCTGGCAGTATTCTATAATTTGATTTGGATGTGTATGTGGGTGAGGATTTATTGAGCTATACACAATATTTGTGTACATTTTTGTACATATATTATTCCTTAATAGGATTAATTGTTTAAATCATTACTACCTTTGAGCCCTGGGCATCTTAGTTGCCCCTGCCCTCCACCTGTCAGAGTCTCCACACCTGGTCCAGTGCCCCATCTCAGTTGGAGGCTCCTCTGTCCATGACAGGTTGAGAGAGTTTATATCAAGTAACCAAATCCAGGAATCCAAAGTGTTTTCTATATATGCATTGAAACCCTTAAACTGCTCTAAGAGATGGCACAGCATGGAAGATCATCTCTCCTTGGTTATAGAGAGAAGCTACAAGCTGTTCAGAGACATCATCAACAGAAAATTTCTTCCCTGATATAAGCAAAATTGTAAGACAAGAACTTGGATCAGTAAACTGGAAGGACACTCTGCACCACACATAGTTCCTTTGAATATTTAAAACACTGGGCATCGAGTCAGGGGACAAGGCCCAAATTTTCTCTTATAAGGACATTCTGCAGCCAAATTTAGTTGGGCAGAAATTTGTTACAGGAATTCTAGGTCTCTGACCAGCAGAGGTTGAATGGTCTCCATCTTCCTAATTGAATGAGAAAATATCTGCAAATCTGAAATGCTGCAGCTGTGTCTCCAAGAACAGTTCCTCACTTAAAAGTAGCCATTATTGATTGGGCTGTGTCAATTCCAATGCCTTACAGAGCAGATACGATTAGAAAAATAAGAGCTGAGGACAGAGTTTTTGGCAACATCACTACCTCACAGGACTTTCTCATCTGCATTGACTGAGTCAGCGTAAGACAAAAGCATCGAGTTCAAAAAGATCTGAAAGCATCCAGACTGAGACGCCACAGGAGAATTAAGTAAGGCTCCACGTGTCCCACGAGGAAGTGTCTTCCAGTTGTGAGTAGAGCCACGCCTCCCTCCCACAGGTGCAAGCTGTCCTCCCTTCTCTCCACCTCTCTGCTCAGCCCTGTACAAGGCAGCGTGAGTGTCCCCTGTGTCAGGCAAGTTTTCCATAGATCTCCTTAAACATTATTTCAAATTTGGGCCCGGGTGAAAATATTGAAGACAGAAAGGAATTATGCTACCAATCATTGTATATTTTATCTTCTTTTGAATGGCCTTCCCATCAAGATGGAAAGGTCTCTGCCTTCTTAGAATGGCTCCACCATCCACCTCCATCCATGGGTGAACCTCCCATACGTGGATACTGGCTTCCAGTACAACAGCTTGAGAGGCCTGACGTGAACTAGATCCATGTATATTTTGATCATCATTAGATCTCATGCAGCACAAAACCAAAAACAAAATATTGCCCTCAAGGTGAGCAATGAATCCTCTAGCCCCTGATGCTCTCTTAGCTGTCTACGCCACCACAGCAAGCAGGGGTCAGAAATCTTGGGGTAGCTTTGCTGACCCTAAGAAAAATAGCACAACGGATTTATTTGTCTTTTTGTCCCCAAACGCCTCCTATTCTTGATTTTTCTTTTTCCTGATCCAAGACTTCATCTCTTTTTTAGGTACCATTCTACTCCCAAAGAACCTATGGAGTGCTTCAAGTGGCATCAATTAACCATTGCTAAAGCTAACTTTTATTATAAATTGATAATAGCTTAACATGTGACCTGTGTGATGGGGATATTTTGTATTTGAAGAGATTGGGGTGCCGGTCCCGTGGTGTAGAGGTTAAATCTGGCATGCTCTGCTTTGGTGGCCCGGGGTTTGTGGATTCAGATCCCGGCGCCAACCTACAACACTTGTTAGCCATGCTGGGGTGGCACCCCACATATAAAGTGGAAGAAGATTGGCATAGATGTCAGCTCAGGGCTAATCTTCCTCAGCAAAAAAAAAAAAAAAAGAGAGAGAGAGAGAGAGATTGGGGAAAGTCCACATGGCTTTTACCCCCAAACACTTTTCTACTGCTCTGCTCTCTGGGTCTCGTGAGATAGGCATTCAGGAGAACAACCATTCATCTAAGATCAGTGGTACCACCTGCTGATAGAGTGTCCCCCTCTGCCTCCCAAAATCTTGGGAGAAGGCTGAATTGTCAGTCTCTACCAGAAGGGATAATGAACCTGGACTAAAATAACTTGAATGATAAATGTTGTACCAAGAGGATAGCAGATCTGAGCCTCAACACACGATGGAGCAACCTGTCACGCGCAGCACATCCCCAGCAGAATTCCAGAGCTGGAACTTCCAGGATGTGCTTATTATCTCTTTTCAGTGAAGAACCAAGAATAGATTAAGGCACACAGAGATAACACTGAAGCATCTAGTGATTCTGTACTGGCCCAGAAGCTTCTCAAGGCCTTCTGGTCCTACTGCAAAGCTGGCCAGCACATCTGTTTACACAAAACTTTGAATTCATTATTTTGTATTCTGTTTTCTGTAATTACAGAATTGGTGGAGGTTCTGAAGATAAGTCAGGATGGGAATTACCAGTTTGCATCTGCCTGATTTTGAGCCCTCCAGGGGAAAGGGAAGAAGGTAGACATGACCAGCCTGGCAACTCTATCTTCTGACATGCCTGAAATTCTTCTCTGCTTCAGCAAGGCTATCGAAAACCAAGCACCATGCTAGATTCTGGGGATAATGAGTTCACTTTTGACAGCTTGACTTTGAAGTGTCAGAAGACAATTGGAAATACTGTAGGGAGAGTTCAGGCAGGAGGTCAGGACTGGAGACACAATTTTAGAGTCATCCATGGAGAAGACATAGTTGAAAACACAGAAGTAGATAAAACTTCCCAGAGAGAGCTTGTAGAATGAAGAGAGAAACAGGATGAAGGTGGTACCAAGGGGAGAGTCAACATTTAAGTAGAGGATAAAGGGAAAGGAGTCAGTGAGGATAAGATGAACAAGAATCAAAGAAGTGTGAGGAGTATCAGGAGAAAAGAGTTTCAAGGAGGAAAAATAAATACTGATGTCAAGCTACAGAGAGCCCAGGTAAAAGGAAGATGAAAGCAGATGATTTGATTTGATTTGACAATTAGGAGCTGATCACTGTTGACCTTTCCCAGAGCAATTTCTATGAAAAGGGGCGGGGTGGGGGCCCAGAGGCAGCAGAATCAAATTGTATTGATGAGTCAAGTGTAGGTCAAGAAATAGTGGCATTCATTTTAATGGAGTTTGAAATGGATAATAGTGGAAGGAGACACAGAAGTTTTTGTAGGATATGTTTTTCTCCTAAGATAAAGGAGATCTAAGTATGTTTGTAGCCAGAGGGGCAAGGAGCCAGTGCAGAGAAATAGTACATGAAGATTTAAGAAAAAGGGAATAATTGATGTAGCAGAGACTTTGGGGAAACAAAAGGAGATAGGATCAAGGTCCACAAATGCCAGGGTTAGCCTGCAAAAAAGTGAAGGTAAGGAAAGAAAAGTAAAAATCTCCAGCTGGTAAATAAGAGGGCAAGAAGTAGATGGAATTCATCTCTGATGGTTTCAGGCTAGGAAGGAAGGAAAGCAAGGAGAGAGCAGGGCTCCGTTGCTCAAACCTTTCTGTTCTCCCAGTTTGAGTGAGATCATGGAGCAAGTAGGTGGGAGGAGAAATGTGGACGGGAGACACAAAGAGGAGCCCAGAATCAGAAAGCAGGATTTCTGAGATGCTTACAGTGGTGAAAGTTCAACATATTTCTGAGTGTAGTCGTAGAAAACACCAGAACATTCACCAATCCTATGGGAAATCCAGTGCCATGATAGACAATGAGGGAGAACACTCAAATGTTTTGAATCAAGATTTGAAAACAAGTAAGAAATTGATTAGACATTAATATATTGATGAACACACCACATGGCCCAGTTCCATTTTTCTAACACGAGGGTCAACACCAACGTTAATTAAGTGAATCATCCGGAGTTGGGCTTGGAGGACTGAATATGACAATATCAGGACACAGATCAGACCTTACATAAAGTTACTACGTGTTCCTCATCCTCTTTTTTGTTTGGTGCCTTTAATTAGAGTTTTCCCATTTCTGAGTTTGTATTTGAAGCACTAAGTGCATTTTCTATCCTTTCTCTTTTATTTTATATTTATCCCATTTTAATTTTTTTTTCTCACTTAAAGATTCCTTTTCAAATGACTTTATTTGCCATCTCTCTGCAAAGTCATAAACTCTAGGTTGCTTGCTGAAAATTAACAGGCTGTGGGGGGAAAAGAGAAGAGGAAAGACAGAAAAAATTCCTCTTGTCTCGGTTTTCCCGTCTTTGGTCCATCTTACTCCTTGATACATTTCCTTTCCCATTGGTTTCCCCTAACCCACTGGGGGATGAGGGAAGCTGTCAATAAAGGTTTCATGGGAAATATTTTTCTCACTCATCCTTTCTCATCATCTTTGTCTCCCGTGTTTGAAATCATCTGCATTTACTAAAGATAATATCTTTTCCATGAATCATGTCTCTTTGGGGAAATGCAGAAGCTTTGGGATGACTACCCTAGTTTCCAAAGGAATAATCCCCCAAGTCATCCCAGTGATGATTTGGGATGTCACGAGGCTCAAGAAACTGAGACCGGTTGGTGAAAACTTGCTCTCCTTCCTCTCCACAAGCCAGCAGGACTGCAGCTGAATCAAGCCACCCCCAATGTGTCACCAGTGTGGGGAGTCGCCCCCGGAAGGCCAGCTCTGACAAGGCCACTACCAGCCTTCCAGCTACGCTGCTCTTCAGTCAGGAGCTGACGTCGCATCTCCCAGACTCGCACATTTTCCTACGCGGGGCTGTCAATCTAGCACCTTTTGTGACAACTAAATTTACTGGAAAAAAATTCAAAATTATTTCAGCGGCAGCCAGCTTCTGAAATTTTCCAAATGTACTTTTTTAGCTCTCTACTTCGCTTAAGCCATATGATGTCATTTGGCTCTCAATCCCTGAGTGCCAAAAATTCTCCTTTCATATCTTTGAAATTTGCCAAACTATAAAAACCTCAGATCTCAGCTTGGGTTTTTATCCCCCCCACCCATCGGGCAAAAATGACTTTCTACACTTTTCAAAGGAAGAATATCAATGACAAAAAAAAAAAAAAAAATCGCATCTCACAAAGCTGTTAAATCTTTTACCGTGTCTCCCCCTGTTTGAGCTAATGGGCTGTCCTAATTTTATTCAGAATTTTCATTTCAATAGCCTGTCAGCCGCTGTTTCGGAATATACCTAACACTCCTGAAGCTCTGGACTTAACAGGTAACCAAGAGACTGGTTTTCAAACGAATACTTTGCTTCAGGATGTATTCATTAGTGATTTTTTGAAGTCAGAACATTTTGCCACTGATTTGGAAGTTTCGTGGGTTCTTGTTATGTATTTACTGAAGCTTTTGAGTTCGCCTAAGAGAAAGAAAAAAAAAAGCCTTCATTCTGCTTCCCTTTCTAATTACAGGCCCATTTCCTTAGCAAGTCCTTGAAAAAAGAATTCCCCTAGTCTCTAATCATCACTCTAGTCATAATCTCCATAATTGTGTCCCTTCCAGATTCCTTCCTGGCACAGCCCAGAGACTGATTTGCTCCATGTGGTTAAAAACCTTTTATTTTATGCCAGTTAGGACTCGTTTTCACGGCTTGCCTTCTTGGGCCTTAATGTTACCTTGGAGGTGATTGATCCCTACAGGCTCCTTTACTACCCTCAATGACTGATTGTAGTCCTTGCGCCATTATCTTATTTTAGGGGCAGACTAAACTCTGCCCGACAGGATTATAACTCTGGGGTTCCACCAGGTTTCCACCTCCTCTCCATTTTCTTTTACACATTTAGTTGATCGGTTCAATATAAAAGCATTATGAAGGGAATTACTTCTCCCTAACACCACGCCAAATAAAAAATTGGGGTTCACTGATCTTAATACATTCTTAGACTAGTGATTCTCAACCTTGGGCAATTGTACCCCCACCCCCACTCCACCCCAGGGGACATTTGGCAATGTCTGGAGACATTTTTGGTTGTCATGACTAGAGGGAGGGGCTGCTACTGGCATCCCTGGCCTAATCGTTTGCTCATGAGTCCTTTTACTTTAAAAAAAAAATCTCTCTTGAACCAGCCCTGATGGCCTAGTGGTTAAAATTGAGTTCCGGGCATGAAACCACACCGCTTGTCTGTCAGTAGTCATGCTGTGGCAGCGGCTCACATAGAAGAACTAGAAGGACCTACAACTAGAATTCACCAACTATGTACTGGGGCTTTGGGGAGGAAAAAAAAAAAAAAAAAGAAAGGAAGATTGGCAACAGATGTTAGCTCAGGGTGGATCTTTCCCAGCAAAAAATATATATAGCTCTCTCCCTCTCTCATAGGCAGTCTAATGATTAGTTATCTTCAATAGTGGAAAATTGTGACTTACGGTCTAACTAGAATTCTTCTTGCTGCACGTTACCCCCTTTCTTCCTTACCCTGTCCTTACTGAAGGGTGAAACAGCTGCCTACACTCTCCTGTGTGATGTATCAATGGCCTAAATATCCACCATTTGAACCCTGGGAGTTGGAGTCAGGCTGTGGGAGGGGATACTTATAGTCCTAGGAATTCCTAGCTCTGTTGGGGGATTCTAACAAAGATACTCTGGGCCCCATAATCAGGCCCTCTTATGCCTATATTAAGGCCCTCATAAAGGAGGGGGAAATCTACCTGATTAAGCACTGAGAGAGGTCTTGGGGGAGGCTGGAGCCATGCCCAGGTATGAGAAAGTCAAGAGACAGTGCTATGGACAAGGGTTCAGGAGGACAGCTCAGAGGGTGTCCCTGTAATACCCTTCCCAACCAGACCCTGGGGTATAAGCTCCTGAAAGAGGGGGAGGTAATTGAAAGCATGAGTTCAAAGGCACAAGTGACAAGACAGCAGCAGCAGCAAACGGAATTGGCAATCACCACCCCGAGAGCTGCGAGTGGGGGGTGGAGGTGGAGGCGGAAATGAGGTCCACATCCGCCACAGAAGCAGTGGAGAAGGAAGTGCACAGAGGGCCCCGCAGGGGCTCGACTCCCTGGATTTCTCTGTGGTCCCGTTGGGTGGCCCTCTGGAAGCACTTTGAGGTGTTCAATGACTTCTTATGGTGTGGCGTCCGAACGGAGCCCCATTGTGCAACCTCCCTAGGAGCACTCTGTGGCCAAATCCCCTCGAGCATTGCCCTTGGGTGTGACGGTACTTCTGCACCAACTCTAGTATCGTGTTGGAACTTCTGACGTTTAAAAAAGTTATTGAATAATAATAATAATAATGTAGGAACTTGAATGTCTTTTTGTGGCATATGATCACTAAACTTGTAGAATAATCTCCTTTGCTATTTATTATTGATTATCTCCCCTAATAGGAGGTAGGGCTTACAAAGACTTTTTAAAAATGAATCATATATAGGGGGCCGCCCGGTGGCGCAGCGGTTTAGTCCGCGCTTGGCAGCCCGGGGTTCGCGAGCCCGGATCCCGGGCGCCCGCCGACGCACTGCCCGTCAGCCACGCCGTGGCCGCGTCCCATATAAAGTAGAGGAAGATGGGCACGGATGTTAGCCCAGGGCCAGTCTTCCTCAGCAAAAAGGGGAGGATTGGCAACAGATGTTAGCTCAGGGCTGGTCTTCCCACAAAAAAAAAAAAAAAAAAAAATGAATCATATATAAAATATATATCATTTAATCATGTATACAAATTTTATTATATATACATATATAATGTAGCCTTATATATGGCCATTTTAAGTTGTGGTTTCTGCACCAAACACTTCACCAGACCAGCCATTAATTACATAAGGGGATTGGCTGGTTTGGATTCCATGCCCTTTTGTATACATTGATCACTCCCTAAAGAAGTTCTAGTGAATAACAAAAAGGACTAATGCTCAACTGCTCATTCGACTTCTCTCTACTTCCATTGCAACAATTCATCTGGAGTGAATTCATGTTCTGATTGATGATTTTATTGGATCTTTCCTTGCATTAGATTTTCTCTGTGTTTAGGAATTTTGAGTGAGAAGTTACCTGTTATTCTCATTCTCTCTCTCTCTTCCTTTTTCTTTTTTCTCTCTCTCTTTCCTCCTCCCTTCCTCCCCTTTTAGTGACCACCCCTCCACTCCTGTCTGGAACTTTTTTGATCACTTCATCCTGCCTCCCTCTCACCCCACCTGCCACCACCAAGTAGTCCTTAAAATGACATTTCTGGGCTCCCAATCCATGGTGATACTGGGGCTATCTGAGATCCAACTCCAGTCCAGCTGTCCACCTGACTCATTCCTTGAACATTCGGTAGTGTTTTTGTCCTGCTGCATCCCTGCTCTTAGTACTACAGGTGCAGGCAGTAGGTCCTAGTAGGTCCTAGACTGGCCAGGTACCATTCTGTCCAGGCTCCTCTCTTGGGCACGGGGATGCGAGTGGGTGGTGCTTTAATTAATGAGTGTGGTTCATGTGGCCTGTCTCACAAGGAGCAAATGTAGATGTTATTTCCCAAAAGGTTAAACCCTCAGCTGCCAGTCCCCTCTTCTGGCTTCTCTACCTGTAGGCCAGCTCCACTCAGCACCTTAAGTTGCTATTGTTTTTTGAGCCCAGCTATTGATTTTCCATGCCCCTTTTTAGAAGAATATATTTGAACTTACATTGCTGTGTATTTGGAAAGAGAGGATGGTCTGAACATGAACCTACATACCATCTCTAGAGGGAGACTTCCAATGAGTGCTTAATTTTTTATTAATATTTATTTTTCCTGATTATAAGAATGATGGACATTGACTGTGGAAAATTTGGGAAATGCTGAAACTTATAAATCCCATAGCTCTGAGATAACACTGTTAATATTTTAGCATATCTCTTTTCAACCTTTGTCTCCAAATTCACATACACACACTTACAAAATTAATTCATACTGCGCATCCGGTTTAGTTTTCTGCTTTTATCACCAATTATTGTTTTTCATGATTTCTAAATGTAATACCTACTCACTGGGAGAAAATTCATAACACACAGAAGTACAGAAGTAATATCTCCTCTAATTTCACAAAAGGTAGTCACTGTGCAAATTGTCGTATTTCATTCTGCACATTTAAAAAAAAATGTATAATAAGGTATATGATTTTGAACTATGCTTTTTTCACAACTGTATATTTTCATAATATTATGAGCATTTTCCCAGATCATCAAAATATGGTTTGCAGTGCCACACAGCTCTCATTTTGTGTTTTTTCCCTTGAATAAAAGTCAGAATATGTAACATGAATTTGGTAATTTTTTTTGTGATTTTTAGTTTTGAAAATGTACTCACACCTCAAAAAGAACATGTATTCTCAGCTTAATATGTAATCATTGTTTCAATTTCATTAAGTACATTATTTAAATTTTCTATGCCATTATTTATTTTTTATCTCCATGATCTTTGAAGGCTTAAAAGAGGATGTTAAAAGCTTTCACAACAGTCTTTCAACCAATTTATCTGCTTTTCTCTAAGAAATTTTGAGAGACATATTTAGTTGAGGTAGATGTTGTTAAAAGAACATTTTCATAATTAATGTATCTTTTATCAAACTAAACAAACTTCTTTGGTTTAATGTTTTTGCCTTAATTTCTATTTTACCTCATGTTAATTCTATCACCACAGATGTTTTATTTTGTTGTTTCTCTAATAAATAATTGACAAACATTGAATTTTAACTTTTTGGTTGGTTCTTTACTAAGAAGCGACTCTTGTAAGGAGGTTATAGTGAGATTTTATTCTACTTTAATCTTTATTCTCTATTTGCTGTCATCCATGATACATGTGGACTTATTTTTATCATTTTCTCATTTTTATTTTTATGTTCTTTGGATATTATTTCAGTTTTTTGCTGTTTAGACAACATTTTGCTGCCTTTATCTTCTTTAGTCATTTGGTAAGTATATATTTTATTTACGATTCTATTAGTGGTTAGATTTATGCTTTCAAAAACATTGTTAGTTAGGGGTTGGGTTGAGTTACCTGAAATAGAAAATCATCCAGACTGGGCAGATCGGGACTTACTATTCTGTGGAACAGGAAGTTGGAACATAGGAGCGCAAGGTCGTGCAGCTGCTCCAGGATCATCCACATTACCTGTCCTCCGCTCTCTCTGCTCTGTCATCCTAAGCATAAGGCTTTCATCCCACAGAGGTTTGCATGTCTTGGAGGTCAGCTGTATCTTGGGCCTCCCACCCACATTCCAAACAGGAAGAAAAGAGGGGAGGGGAGGAGTGGAAGGGAGGAGGAAGATGAAAAGGAGGGAAGGAGAGAAGAACAGGAAGGAAGAGGCAGTTGTCTTTATGTAGTAAAACTTACCCAGAAACTCCCATCAACTTTCTCTTCTGTCTCAATGGCTAGCATTATGTCACATGGCTACCTCTAGCTACAAGAAGGCTGGGAAATACAGGATTCTTATGTGGGTCATTCGCCACTCTAAACAAAACTGGGTTTTTCTTAGTAAGGAAGAAGAGAGAGTATACTTTAGGCAAACAATTAGAAATTGATTACCCATTATTTCTAAGGTTGTCAAAGTCAAGTAAAACAATATGTTTTGTCTGCCTGCTTCTGCTCACCCACCCACAACCACACTTCTGTACAACTGCATTTTAATTCTGGGTATTCATGAACTGAAACATAAATTTTAAATCTATTTTTTCCACTAAATTATAATTTTACATTATATAACTTCTCTTTCAAAGGTTTTAAAATCACACTAAGGTTTTAAGACACTTTCCAACATTAAAAATCCTTAAATTTATAATTATCGAGTTTCACTCTTTACTTCAGATGTTTTTAAACCATGAAATTGCCTTCCTTACATTTTGGATTTTGGTCCTTTTTTCAGTCATCTAAAATATGTGTTCAAGTGATTTTTTGAAAATATGCGTACGTAGGTGGTGTATCCTCTGTGCTCTTGCATATGGGAAATTATCTTCCTAACTCAACGCTCCACTGCCTAATTTGTGCCTCCCATTTGAAAATAGTCACATTTGAAGACAGTTGTCATTAAAAAAGGACCTCAACTCATTTACGCCCCTGATCACTTTATAACTAAAAAGTAATTTGCTCTTCTCTTAAGGCCAGGCTCAATAATTTTGGAATTCCAAAAATGAAACACAACATAAGTGTAATTCCTAAAATGTGGAGGAACAGCACAGATCTTAGCTCAAGTTTTCTTGTAATATGGAGGCAGGAACCACACTGCACACGAGACTTCTAAAAATGTATGTCTCCCACTGCTCTCTTTCCTTGAAGTTTCATCCTTTATAGCAGGCCCATCTCACAGCATCTTTGATCCTCCTTGAATGTCTGGCTTTCTGTTCTTCTCTCCCACACCCTCCAGAGTCTGTCCATATACTTTTTATTTTTAATTTGCTATCTTTGATATGTAGTTTATGGATTTTAACAAATGAATAGAGTTGTGTAACCTTCACCCCAAACAGGATACCGGAAGCATCATCCCAAAAGTTTCCTCACGCTGCCCCTTTGAAATCAAACCTTTTCTCTTCCCCTAACCCGTGGCAACCACTGATCTGTTCTTCCTCTCTACCATTTTGCTTTTTCCAGAATATCATATAAATAGAATCATACAATAGGTAGCTATTTGAATCTGGCTTTTTTTCCATTAACGTAATGCACTTCAGCTTCATCCACGTTGTTGTACGTATTGTTAGCTTGTTCCTTTTTATTTCTGAGCAATACTCCATTGGATGGATGTACCCCAGTGTGTTTCTTCATTCACGAGTATAGTGGGTGGAAATATGTCTCCAAAAAAGATGTGTTCCAATCCTAATCCCCATTACCTGCAAATGTGACCTTATTTGGAAACGGGGTCTTGGCAGAGGCAACCAAGTTAATATGATCCCTTACTGAATTAGGGTGGGCCCTAAATCCAATGACTGATATCTTTATAAGAAAAAGGAGAGAGAGGTTTGGATACAGAGATACAGAAGAGACGCAGAGAAGAAGGCCACATGAAGATGGAGACCCAGATTGGAGAGATGCACCTACAAGCCCAGGACCACCCAGGATTGCTGGGAGCCACCGGAAGCCAGGAAGAGGGAAGCAAGGAGTTTTCCCTAGAGCCTTCAAAGGGATCATGGCCCTGTCAACACTTGCTTTGGACTTCTAGTTTCCAGAACTGTGAGAAAATAAATTTCTTTTATTGTAAACCATCCAGTTTGTAGTATTTTGTTGTGACAGCCCTAGGAAACTAATAAAAGCGGTTGAAAGATATTTGGATTGTTTACAGTTTGGGGAATAAATTATGAATAAAACTGCGCTAAAAATTCATTTACAGGTTTTTGTGTGAACATAGGTTTTCATTTCTCTTGAGCAAATTAGGATGGGATTGCCAAGTCCTATGTTAAACATAGGTTTAAGTTTATAAAAAATAGCCATAATATTTACCAAAGCAGCTCTATTATTTTGCATTCCTAAAAGCGATGTATGAGAATTCCAGTTGCTTTTCATTCTCATCAGCACTTGGTTTTATCAGGTTGATTTTTTTTTTTTTGGTTTTTGTTGCTGTTTTTATTTTAATTTTAGCCATTCTAGTAGCTGTATGGTGGTATCTCATTGTGGTTTAATTTGAATTATCTTAATGATTAATGATGTTGAACATCTTTCAGGTCCTTAAATGCCATCCATACATTTTCTTTTATTAAATGTCTTTTCAAATCTTTTGCCCATTTCTTATTAAATTGTTGGCTTTCTTATTGCTGAGTTTGAGAAATTGTTATATATTCTGCTTACATGCACTTCGTCAGATATATGCTTTGCAAATATTTTCTTTTAATCTAGGGCTAGTCTTTTCATTTCTTTATTAGTGTCTTTTGAAAAGTGAAAGTTTTCAATTTTTATACAGTGCAATTTATCAATGTTTTTTTATGGACCAAGTTTTTTGTGTCATATCTAATTCTTTTTTGTTTAACCCAAGGTCACAAAGATTTTTCTCTTATGTTTTATAATTTCATATTTTATGTTAATGTCTCTGATTCTTTTTGAGTTCATTTTCCCATAATGTGTGGGATATAGATTGTGGCTTACTTTTTTGCATATGGATATCCAATTATTCCAGCAACATTTGTTGAAAACAGTATCTTTTCTCCATTGAATTGCCTTTGTTCTTCATCAAAAATCAATTGAACATGTTTCTGTAAATCTATACCAAGACTTTCTATCCCACTGAATCTATGAGTTGTTTTATAATAAGTCTTGAAATCACAGTGTGAATCCTCCAAGTGTGACTCTCTTCTTTTCTAAAATTATTTTGGCCATTATAGTTCCTGTGATTTCCAACATAAATTTTGGAATTACCTTTTTTATTTATAACATATACTTCTGAAATTTTGATTGAGATTGTGTTGAAACTACAGATCAAATTGCAGGGAATTGGCATCTTCACTATATTGAATTCTCCAATCTATGAACACAATACATCTCTCCATTTATTCAGGTCTTATTTGACTATTTTCATCAGTGTTTTATATTTCTCTGCATATAGCGTCTGCATATATTTTGGTAGATTAATATCTAACAATTTCCCATTGTTCATTGCTAGTATATAGGAATACCATTCGTTTTTGTACTTGTATTCTGTATACTAGCTAAAATCATTATTAGTTTTAGGAATATTTTGTAGATTCTTTGGGGTGATTATCATGAAAATAATCATGTTGTCTACAAATAAAGATGGTTTTCTCTCTTTCCTTACTAATATTTATGCCTTTCATTTTCTTATCTTGCCTTATTGTGCTGGCTAGGACTTCTAGTAGAATGCTAAATAGAGTTAGTAAGAGCAGAAATTCCTGCTTTGTTCCTGATGTTACATGAAAAGCATTCAGTCTTTCAAAAATAATATTAGTATAGATTTTTGTAGATGCCCTTTATCAGGTTAAAAAGTTCCCTTATATTCCTAGTTTGCTGAAAGGTCTTGTCAAATGGATGTTGACTTTTGTCAAATACATTTTTTACATCTATTGAGATGGTCATGAAATTTTTCTTCTTTACTCTGTTAATATGGTGAATTGCATTAATTGATTTTATAATGTTAAACCAGCCTCATGTTCCTGGGATAAACCCCTACTCATTTGTGATCTAGTATCCTTTTTACATATTATAGGATTTGATTTGCTCATATTTTCTTAGAAATTTTGCATCTTTATTCATGAGGGATATTGTTCTGTAATTTTCTTTACTTGAAAGTTTTTATCTGGTTTTGTTGTTAGCATAATACTAGCCTCATAAATGAGTTGGGAATTGTACCCTCATTTTATTTTTCATGGAAGATTTTTGCATAGAATTTGTATTATTTCTTCCTTACATGTTTGTAGAATTCACCAATGAAACAAATAGGGACTAAAAATTTTATCCTTATTTTAATTACATATTCAATTTCAATAGTATATATGGTAATATTAAGGTTACCAATTTCTTTTTTGGGTGAGTTTTAGTAATTTGAGTCTTTCAAAGAATTTTTCCTCTTTGTCTAAATTGTTGAATTTATGGATGTAGAGTTGTTCACAGTATTCCCTTATTATCTTTTAATGTTGAAAGAGTCTGTATTATTAACTTACATTTTTAATTTTCCACTTTTTATTCCTGATTTTGATAATTTGTATCTTCTCTCTTTTCTCCTTGGTCAGTCTGGCTAGAGGTTTATCATTTTTTTTTTCTTTTCAAGGTTTTTTTTGAGTTTCTCTATTATTGTTATGTTTTCAATTTCTTCTTTTAATTTTATTATTTTATTTATATACTTAATTTTGGTTAATTAAATTTGGTTAATTTGCTCATCTTTCTCTAGCTTCTAAAAGTAGGAGCTTAGATTATTTCAGATCTTTCTTCTTTTCTAATATAAGCATTTAATGCTATGAATTTTCCTCTAAGTAGTACTTCAGCTGCATCCCATAAATTTTGATATATTGTATTTTCATTTTTATTTGGTTCAAAATATTTCCTAATTTCTCTTAAGATTCTCTCTTTGACCTATGGGTTATTTATAAGTGTGTTGTATAATTTCCCAAAATCTGAGAATATGCCAGATATCTTTCTCCTATTGATATCTATTTTAATTCCTCTACACACTTCATGTGATATCAATTCTGTCATATATTTTAAGGAGTGCTTATTGCCCAGAATATGGTCTATTTTGATGAATATTTCACAGGTACTTGAAAAAAATGTGTATTATATGGTTGTTAGATGGCATGTTTTATGAATATGTATTAGCTCAAGTTGATAACAGTGTTTTTCAGGTTTCTATTATCTTGTTGATTTTATATCTACTTCTTTTATCAATTACTAAAAGACTGATGAAGTCTTCAGTTATAATTGTGGATTTGTCTATTGCTCTTTTCAGCTCCATCAGTTTTTGCTCCATGTATATTGAAACTCTGTTGTTAGGTACATAAGACATTTAGAATTATTTTGTCTTTTTTGATGAATTGACCCTTTTATCATTATGTAATGCTTGTCTATATTCTTGGTAACTTATTTTTCATTTAACTCTGCTTAGTCTGATATTAACAAAGCACCTCCATCTTTCTTTTGACTAGTTTTGGCATGGCATATATTTTCTGTCTTTTTAATTTTTTATCTATCTATAATTTTGTATTTGTTGTGGGTTTATTTTAGACACCATATACTTGAGTTTTGAATTTCTCTCCAGTTAAACAATCTCTGGTTTTGATTTGGTTTATTTAAACAATTTACATTTACTGAAATTTTTGATATGTTTGAATTTAAATCTATATTTTATCATTTTTTTTACTCTAGTACTCTGGTTTTTCACTTTCTTTGCTGTGTTCTTTTAGATTATTTGAATATTTTAAAGTATTTCCTTTCAATTTATCTATTGGATTTTGGGCTATACTTTTATTGTTCCTTTTTACTATTTCTTTAGTTGTTACTCTTTCATATTCACTTTATATGTCCCTTTTTCTTCCTCCCTTTATGTCATCCTTCTTGTATGTGTTACATTTACATACATTTTAAATCACATCAGAAATATTGTAGTTTTTGCTCTCAACTTCATACATATTTTTTAAAACTCAAAATGAGAATAATAGTTGCTTACATTTACTCAAATATTTACCAGTTCCATTGCTCTCTTCTTTCACTCTTGATGTTCCAATCTTCCCTGTGATGTCATTTCCTTTCATCCTGAATAAATTCCTTTAGCTGCTGAAAATATCTTTATTTCACCTTCATTCCTGAAGTAGTTTTTTCCTGAATATAAAATTCTGGGTTGAAAGTTCTTTTTGTTTCCACTTAAAGATGGTGTTGCCCTGTCTTTTGGCTCCCATGGTTTCTGACGAGAAATCCACAGTCAATCAAATTGTCCACTATATGTAATGTGTCTTTTCTTTGGCTACTTTCAAGATTATTTCTTATCTCTGGCATTCATTCAGCAGTTTGATTATGTGGCTGGGCCTGTATTTCATTGAGTTTAATCTTGTTTGGTGTGTATTGAGCTACTAGAATCTGTAAATTTGTATCTTTTACCAGGTTTAGAAGTTTTCAATCATGACTTTTTTCAAATATTTTTCCTGCACTTTTTTTGTATTCTTTTTCCTCTCAACAAGCACTTCAATGACATAAATGTTAGAGGTTTTGATATTGTCCTACATATTGTCAAGCTTCTTTTAAAGTTTTTGCAATTTTTTCCTCTCTGTTCTTCAGATTGGATAATTTTATTCTATTACCATGTTCACCGATTCTTTTGCTGTAATCTATTCTATTGCCACCAGACAATACTTTTTTATTGCAGATAATTATATATTTTTATTCTAAAATTTCCATTTGGTTACTTTTTAATTGTTTCTCTTTTTCTGCTGAGAAATTCTATCCTTCCATTCATTTTAAGAGCGTTTGCCTTCACCTCCTGGTGCATGGTTATAAAAGCTGTTTTAAAATCTTTATTTGATACTTACAACATATGAGTCTTCCCAGATTTGGGCCCGTTAATTGTCTGCTCCCTTGAGAATTGGTCATATTTTTCTGGTTCTTTGTATGTCAAGTGATTTTGTGTTCTGGACATATTGAACATAATGTGAGACTCTGGATCCTCTTAAAATCCTCTGGATAATGTTAATTTGGGGTTGGTTTCAGAAGTCCATCGATTCTGTTAGGTTCAGACGGCTGGTTCTGTCTCATCCTCTGCGGGTGATAGTTCCAGTGTCAGTTTGGTTTGCAAAACCTTTGCTATGCTTCTTTGGGTCTGTTCACATTCTTAGGTGTAATTCCACAACTTGTGTTGCTTCATGCCCCATGATTAGAGGATACTCTTCTCTAGCTGTCTTCTCTCAAAGATTCCCCAGTGCTCCGGCTCCCAAAGGCCCCTTTTACCAGTTCCTCTGGCCAGAAAAAAAACGAGTTTCTCTCTGAGTTCTAAGCCTCATGTTGCTTCACTGTTTTGTGCAATGGGGGAGGGAGTCATCCTTGGGATACAGCAGTAAGAGTGAAGAGAGAGAACAAATAAAGGATTCCCACCCCCACACTATTAAGGCCACTTGGGCCGTTTTTCCAGCTCTTCTGACCATAGAGACGAGATTTTCTTGGGGTTTAGATGTCACCCCACCACCCGATTTACGTAGTGCAGCACCATGACGGGGACTGGCCCCAGGCATGGCCAGGAAAGAAAAGAGAGAAACAACAAAACAACAGGGATCTCATCCCCCATTCTCTGACAATCAGAAGCCTCTTATACTGGTCTCCTGAGCAGAAAAGTTTGGGTTTTACTCTCCACACCTATATTGCATACTTCCACCTCTCAGAATGTTGGTCTTCTGTGAATGAAAGCTGAGACATAAGGGGGGGAAATAAATAGGAAACTTATCAGTACTGGCTGTTCTTCAAGTTTTGACTTCACGCCCATGTTTGACTGCTATTGTTTACTTTTCTGAGTCTTTAAGTAGTTGCCTTTTGTATTCTCTCCAGAGGTTTGAGTTTTAATCCATGGGACAGGTAAGAAATAGTAGGCTTACTCCACCTGGTCAGTACCAGAAGTCTGTCATATGCTCCTTATGTAGAACAGTTTGTCTCTTGAATTCTCCCATTTTTATTCTTTAACCATCACCTAAATGACATTTTTTTTCACAACAACACTGATTGTTATATTGAGGTAAGGAGAAAATAATGTTCCTTCAAGAATTATATCTACCTGCTCACCATGGGCTTTTGATTTTCCAGTTTTTTAAAGGGTGCCTAATACTAAAATCTTTGTAACATTAAATTAATGCAATCTTTATGGTATGTGTCTATCATTCAGCTTCCTGGTAAAGGAGGTTAAATAACCCAGCAGAAAACATTAAAACTACAAAACTTTAAATCAACTACCTACTCTTAAGTTAGAATTGCCGTTTTATACAGCTAAAGGATTGGTAGTCTGTAATAACATGTCTCTTCCTCTCCCACGAGAATGTGATTAGAAAGACACCATATGGTAGCAGTCTGTGTTTTATATATAAGTGGGGCAGGGGAAGGAGGAGGAGTGAGAGAGAAGGAGACAAAGGTAGTTTTGATTGTTAACCAAGTATGTTAAGAAAAATCAAGATGAATCCATTTCTGCAACAATTAGAACACCTCCTGGGCAAGAAAGGCTGCATTCTACCTGCTGGATGAGATTTTAAAAATGGTCAAGACAAGTTTTCCTACTTCTTAGGAGTTTGGTAGGAGAGAAAACTTGTGCACCATTGTTTTAAAATAAGTTGAAGTGTGATAACACCAAGTGGTATGTATAAACCATAACGAGCGTTCCTAAATGGAAGGGAGAAAGGGATAATCAGCATAGACTTCATGAAAGAGATAGAATCCTTAAAGGAGAGGTGAGATTGGGGGATACAATGATTGGGAGAAATGCAGAGAGAATAGACAAAGTAAAGTGAAGGTAGCAGAAAAATATAAAGCATAGAAAGGAAAGGCAACACATTTTAATTTTTAGCTGAATAGTAGGATATAAAACTGAAAAAGTAGACTGGGACCAGATGATCGAGGGTACTAAAAGCTAAGCCAAAAACTTTTCCCTGAGAGTTAATGAAGAGCCATCATTGAAGATTGTTGAGCAGGAAGAGTGGCATAATCAGAGCTATGATTTTGGAAGACCCATCTGTAGTGTGTGGGCTATGGTGACGCTTGAGTAGAAAGGGACATGGAGGAAAGAACATCAGCTTCATTACTACAATGATCTGGACAAAGGGTGTCAAGTGTCTAGGTAGGGTAATGAAAATGGGAATGGAAGGGAAAGAAGATAGATTAAAGGTATGCTCAATGACGGCCCTGAGTGCCTTGGAAATAGGCGACACAGAGAGTGATAGGTTGAGGAGAAAGTAGGTCAGTCAGAAATACTGAGTTGAGTTGCTTAGAAGATAACTTGTTAGAGATGCTCATCAGCCAGACAGGAGGGAAGGCTCAAAATCACAGAAGAAGGATCAACTCTGGAAATGGGGAGGTACATGGTGAGATCAAAGTATGGATGGCATTGTCAAGGGAAGTGGAAAAAAGGAAGAAAAGAAAGTCATGGGAGATATCAAATTTTTTTTTTTTTTTTTTTTTGGTGAGGAAGACCAGCCCTGAGCTAACATCCATTGCCAATCCTCCTCTTTTTGCTGAGGAAGACTGGCCCTGGGCTAATATCCGTGCCCATCTTCCTCTGCTTTATATGGGATACTGCCACGGCAAGGCTGACAAGCAGTGCGTCGGCGGGCGCCCGGGATAGAACCCGCCAATCCTGGGCAGCCAAAGCGTGGACTAGACTGCTGCACCACTGGGCAGCCCCGGGAGATATCCAATTTTTCAGGGCAGGAGGTAGAGAAGAGGGGGAAGGTTTGGAAAAGGGGGTTAGACAGTTTTAAGAAGGAATAATAGTGTTGCAAGGCATTTAGGTTGGTGAAGACCGAGACAGTTTGCAATTGAGACCAATGGTGATCTTTACAGAGGAGGTTCAATAGAGTAGTGAAGCCAGAAGTCAGGAAGCAAGGGTTAAGAAGTGAGGAGCTGTGACTGGGAGTTGGGGGGCACAGTGGATGTGTCTCTCTTGAAGGACTCTAGCAGTGAAGACCTGGGTTCCATGGCCTGACCTCGGAGGAATTTGGTCTCTAATGGGTAGACATAATCAGGAAGAAAATTGGGTACCAACAATTTGAGGGAGGCAATTGTCCAATGGTGTCAGATGTTCTTGATAATTAAGACAAATAATGACGTGGAAAACAAGAAATGATGGAGTCAGGCAAAAGAAGGTCTCCCCCATCCAGAGTAATACTGATTTTCTTCTCTTCAAAAATCTCTCTCATCTTGTTTCAGAAAAGATTTCTTCTCCTGCCCCCTGCCTTTATTGGGTTTATATCACCACAGAAAGCAAGGGAATGATGTCAAATTCCAAAGATGCAGACTACAAGGAAAGAACACGCTCCTTCCCAGCAGCTGAAGGGGAAAAAAAGAAAGAAGGAAAAAGCAAAGCAACGATCTGAGAAGCTCTGATGGCAAGCAGATGTACCACTTTGGCCTAGCGTTCAAATCTGAAGCCAAACTATTGCTCCCACAGTTTCTCTGCTTGGGAATTTCCAGTGGGAGGTTAACTGTCTCTCATTCTTCTCCACTCCACTTCACTCCTCAGATTCTTTTGTTATCAGCACCTCCTCCTTTCCTTTCTCCTCTCACAGCCACTACGTGCTTGCATGTGACAGTGAGGAATGTGGCAAAAAGAGCAAGAACACTGCAGAGAGCTGAGCAATAGGTGACTCTCCCTGCCTCAGCCATTAACTGGAGAACATGGATCTCAGGGTCTCCCTCTTTGCTTCTGGGGAGTTAGAATACATCCCTACATCACTTGTTGCTCTAAGACTTTATAAAAACATGAAAGGAGGCTTTGGGGAAAAGTTAGAGGGTCTGCAGTGTGTTGTTTTTTGGGCCTTCCCCAGCTTTCACTCTGGAATGGCTTACGTTGAAATTTTAGGGAGATGTTACAGTGCCCCATTTTAAAATACCCCTGGAGTTACTTAATACCTATTTGTAAAAACTGCAATGAAATGGGAAGCGAGTAAATGGCAATGTCAGCCTCACCTCAGTGATTCTCGCCCCAGTCTTCTCAGAAGCTTCCTCAAGGACACAGTGGAGCTTATGCACAAATTGATCCCCTCTAGGACTGACAAATGGCACCTTTTATAGGATATTCTAAATCTAGGAGTGGTTACGGAACAAGTACTTATGGGAAACAGACTGGTGAGACAGTCCTTACACCTCCTTCTCTCTGTCTGTCTCTCCTTCTTCTGCAGGGACCTTTTAGATGATGAGATTTGGGGCCAGGAATGCCTTTGCCTGGGCTGTGCCTTTGACTCTGGAAGGGTACAGAGAGCTGGGGGAAGAGGAGGGTGGACGGGGCCAATGTGGAAAAGAACAAAATTCTAGTGGCTCATGACCAGCTCTTCCTCAACTTAAAACAAGGTGAGACACTGAGTTCACTAGACTGGACAGTGTAGGTGTGGAGAGAGAAATTGGACTGGAGACTTAAATTGTTTGACCAAAACTTCCATCTCTTACCTTGTAAAAACACCACTCAGCAACCCAAGGGAGGGGCCAGGTGCTGGACAGGTGCACACACAGCCAGGGACAAGGCCCTGATCTACCGCCTCCTAGTGGAGAGATCCTTCATAGGCATTCATGGGAGCATCAGGAAGGAGGTCAGAAGAATGAAGGAAACCCAGAAAGTCAGCAATGTGCCAGGTCTCACAGCTACGGAAAGAATAAGGATGGAATAATGAATTATGTGACCCATAGGCTCCACTGTCAATGAGGCAGCAGAACTGTGTTCTTCAAGATGAGGACTGTGGGAGGAGCTCGCCAGGGAGGCCTTGCTGTCGCAGTTCGTAGGGCTCCCGTGGCTGAGCTGAGAGGCAGAGGCCCAGCCCTGCTGTCGTGGGCAGTCCGCAGGCTGCTGAGGAGGCCCAGATTGCCCACAGTTGCACTCAGACAAGCCTTAGAGGATGTGAATAATCTGTTATTAAACATCCCTATGCTAATAGCATGACTCTGTATTTATCCAGTACTCTGCTGAGAGCCCAAACCTTTATCCAGGAGACCAGAACAGTTGATCTTAACACCTTTGAACAGATGGAAACTGCACAAATGGGAGAAACAGGAATAAAAAGGCAAACTATACCTCTTCTGTGCTAACCTTGGCCCAGAAAGGACATAATGTGTAAAGGGGAACCATCTAGAGGAAAATCAAAATCTCTTTCGAAGTCAATGTACCTTTAATTTCAAAAGTACAACTGAGTACCATTTTCTAGACAGATGATTCCCCACTTCCTATCTCTTGCTGTTCTTTGGATAGCTTCTGTTATTTCTCTTCCATCTGTTATTTTCATTTATTTCAGCTAGATTTTTCCAAATTGGAGGATCTTATTTTGGGAACGATGTATTCCAGAGATGTTAACCCCATTTAGAAAGAACGATTGTTTTTTTTTCAACTTGGAAGAGTGTTTTCTGGGTCTGGGAGTCAAGTATATTTTCTAGGTTCAGAAATTAACAGTCTTCTCCTCAGATATGAGCTGCCAGAGCCCCTACCGAGCACCAAGAGGAGGGAGTGTGCTTGGCCAAACTCACACTGCCCCTGGGTAAGGGTCTCACTCCCCACGTTAATCCCAGAGCGTGTCAAGCCCCCTTGAGGAAGAGCTTCCATCAGGCCTACTGCTGCCTCCTGGTTTTGGCAGGCAAAGAAACTGAAATAAAAATAACTGTGTGTCTGTGCTCTATCCAAGGAGTCAGCTTTTTCCGAAGGTCCAGAACTTTCATCAGAAAAGCAGAGCGTGCTGAGCAGAGGTAGGACAGGATGTGCAGGCAAAGAAAGAGCAGGGAGTTAGGAGATTCCTCAAATTCATGTCACAACCCAAGAAGAAGGAAGAAGCCATCAAGAGGACTCGATTTCCTACCATAAGTGACATTTTCACTTTGAGTCTTCTCCGAGATGTTCAAATGTTAAACATATGAAATTTAACATGTGACATTTCTCTAAAGTTGCTTTCTTAAGCCTCATCTCCCTTCCACCCTCGACTTGCTTTTGGCTCCCGCAGTGATGGATTACTACTGATTCCATATGTGCCACGCGCTTTCCCACAAACATGCTTTTGTATGTAATGAGTCTGCCTGCGTGCCATTTGCTCTTTTCTGTGCCTGGCAAACTCCCGCTCATCTCCTTCAAGCCAGCTGAAATGTCATCTTCTGTGTGAAACCTTCTCAGTCTCCCAAACCACAGATACGTGTTCCGCCAGCTGCGTTCCGTGCACCAACTCACATCTCACTTATGGCACTGATGACGTTTTATCTTAACTGTTTTCCCCATCGGACTGTGTTAAATTCAAGTGTTCCATCAATAGTTGTGGGTGGAATGAATGGATGTAAATTATGATGGGTGAATGTGCATTGTGGTCAGAACAACACCGTCTAGAATCAAAGAGAGCCAAAAGCAAGTTGACTCGATCAGCTTCCTCTCAGTGTGTTGTTTCAGTGACAATGTCTACAGACATGATCATTAAATATCTCTGTGATTCTCACTGCCAAAGACATAGTGGAAAAATCATAAAACTCAGACCCAAGAGACAGTTCTAATATTCTTCTGCCATTAACTGGTTGAGTGATGTCCTAAAATCCACTTGCTCTCAGCTGCCTTAGCTGTCAAAGTCACTAATATTATTTTCTTTACCTTTTCTCACCTATTTTGAGGTTAAAGAAATGAACTAATCGATGTGAAGATGTCTAATGGCTATATAGGAAAATGGTAGTCTAAGCAAATTTCCTTAAACTTTGCCTCTCCTTCTCCTCCCACCGATCTTTGCCTGTAAATTTGCCAACAAGAAAATAATAATCATAGTACCAATAATAATTGATTGTCTGCCTCTCTCCCCTCACATGAAAGCTCCATGAGGACAGGGAGATGTGTCCATTTTGTTTACAGCCACAACTCCAGTGCCTGGAAAAATGCATAGCATTGACTCAAAAATATGTGTTGAATGAATGAATGAATGCATGAATGAATAAATGAGGAAGACTTGCAGCAGAAATCATTCCTGAGAGACAGTGAGAGCATTATTCCTCATCAGTGTCCTCTCTTTGGAGGTAAGAATCTTGTTACTAAACATTTGGAGGATGCCCCTGTTCACAGTAGGCTCTTCAACCAAAACTTAAAAATAAGCCTTATCATGTGCAGCTCAGAGAACCTATGTTTGGAAAACTGACACCATTTACGGTTACCTGATTGGAAAGTGAACTTCAGGTTACCGGGGTTAACTAAAACAGCTTACCATGGTTAGAATACTCACTCACTGGCCATTGATGGATGGCATGTCTGTCTACACCCAGAGGGGAAGCCTCTAGAGCATCACAATGGGAGTTAGGAACCAGAACTTGCCAAGCCAGGGGTCATTACCAGGAGTGGCAGCAATGACAATACTGGCCAGAATGGGAAAGCAGGGACAGAAGAATTTAAAGTCTAGATCAGATCTATCAGGTCACAGCAGAGGCAAGACAGAGAAATGGAGACTGCCAGCAGTGAGACATTATCCAAGTAGAGCCATGCACCAACTAGAGAATTTGTTCAGTTCAGTGGTAGGATCTAGAGTTCAGGGATTCATTACAAGCACCTCTTAAGCAATCCCTCAGTGAGCTTTCTTGAGCCCAAGACAGGGTCTTAAAGGGACTAAGTTGCGCCAAAGATAGGAAGAAGAGAGATAGGGTGCCAGTGAGATAACTAATTCATCTTAGTTTGCTTGGGACCTTCCTGGTTTTAGCTCTGAAAGCCCCACGTCCCAGTCACCAGCTCAGTCCCAGGCAAACCAGGATGGTTGGACTCCCTGGGTGCTGGGCTGCAAGGAGATGCAAGGCAGAGGTGGTTCCCTTTTAGAGGTTCCATCTCAGATGTACAAGAAAAGGGCAGCAGCTGAGCACATCCACTGAGAGCAAAGGGGTAGGGATGCACTAAGGAGGCTCATGGAGAAGGCTAAGGGTGGGAAACAGTTTTCATGAAGAAGGAGAAAATGATGGCCAAACAGTATTGAGAAAGAGGAGCCTGATTATGCTTCAAGGGCTTCTGCAAAAGCTTTGCTAAAATCTAGACATAGGAATGTGTTGACAACATCCATATTGAGGCTCACCCATCTTGTATCCTCCAGAAAGGGGAAAACAATTTCATTTATACTTACCTAATTTAAAGTACAGTTTAATGAGCCCAATTCATCCTCAAGGCCTGTGTTTCATCCTGTGCAGTAAGCATTTGGGGAAGTATATTCAGTCTTCTTTAGGTCACTGTAGCAACTCAGCAGATTAGTGCTTCCTAAACCGCTTTGTCCTGAAACCCCCCATGCTTCCATGTTCCAAACCCACAAATAAAGTGTTGGAAAATGGATTTGCTGCTAAGAAAAGATATGGTAACCTATTTCCTTTGCTTTGACCCACAACATATGAACCTGATTAAATTAATCGGTGATATTTCAAATGCTTTAATACTGGTAATGCTTATCAACACTTAGAGGAACATACATTGGAGGCTATTTTTCCAATAACAGTGATGAATTTCCCCTCTGCCAAGTACTTCTCAATTTATTTTATCTTTCAGCAGTGGGGCCCTTTTAGTCAAACAGAACCACACACGGTAGTCTGATATATGAAGCAGATAAAATTTGATCTGCTATGAATAAAGCAAGTAGGAGGATCAAGAACCATCTAACACTCCTTGGCAACACATGAGATACTTCTATGGAATCCTAGAGGATCTGAGAGCATAGTTTGGAGACCTCCGCACAGAGGCATTCGTACTCATCTTCCCAGGCCATAGCAAAAACAGACCAACACATGCACAAGAGATGAGTAAACTTAGGGTCACAGTCCCAAGGAAAAAACTTTATGCACAGAGAGAATGCATCTTATGAGAGCCACATACTAACCACCTGAGCCCTTAGTCCAGGCAACCTGTAAAAAAAGCATATGCATTAATTATAAAATAAGCTGGAATTTTCAGGAGAGAAAATATTTTGCTAACAATACAAATTGCGATAAAACTTCATCAATGAGAATGGGCAAATACCAATACTGGCATGTCCTGACTCAGAGCTATTTGGAGTCCTACTGTTCCAGGCTCTGCCAAGCTAGAACTTGCAAAAAAAATTCTGAAGGGATTCTCACATGCCAGTGTGAAATGAATTGTTCTGAGTGATCAACCTTGCTCTATGGGGCAACCAGAGTTCAGACACACATAAAAGTTCTGATTTTCCCCTGGATAGGAAGAATCAAACCCAATGAATGGGCAGAAGAAACTTCTATTTGGTTTAGGTTTAGGTTTGCTTTTCATCTTCTCCTTGGTAAATGTGGTCAGGTAGGTACCACTCCCTGATTGCTCTGAGCTGCAGGCATCTTTCGTTCACTATTAAATCACTAATGCACGTGTTTTAGAAAAATTGAGGCCAAACAAAGTACTTGTTAAACTTACCATTAGGATGAGAAAATAACTTCCCCCGCTACGATGAGTCAATTTTGTGTAAACTTTTTTTTAAAAAAACTGCCATTCCAAAGACAAATGAGAAAAGTAAAGAGAACCCACCACAAGCCTCATAAATGCCCTACTCTGTTCTGAATTCTATCATGGTGCGTCCATATTTTCATGCATAAGATCTAATCAGCCACACAATGCATGATAAAATATAATGCATTGAAATGCGGCTTTCTCTAGACACAAATTGAGATATAGATTGATTTTGTCAGCCCAGGAAGGAACTAAAAATTCCACCAAATCTAGGGCTTTAATTCTCCATGAAATGTGAATTATTTAGGTTAGGTTTGGTTGTATGTGATAGAAAATAAATAAATAAATAACAATGGGTTTAAAAAGGTAGAAAGTTGTCTTCTTCCTCATGCAAATGAAGCCCAGAGGTAAGCTGTGCAGTGCTGGTTTGGCACCCATGATGCTTTCAGTTCATGTTCCTTACACTTCAGCCTCAGAATCCAAGATGACAGCGTCCGTCTTTCAAGCAGCAAAACAGAGAGAGGGATGAAGAAGCAGAGAGCAAAGGTGTGCGCCAGCTGTCTCTTAAGACTGTTTTCCAAAATCTGCCATAGATACTTCTGTTTTCATGCCATTGGCCACAATTCCTGAACTGCAATTGTAAAATATCACAATTAGTGTTTAATTATGGGGTGCCGCCTTACCCTACTGGAAATGTTACATAAATTGTAAAGTCTGAAAAATTCTGAACTCTGAAACACATCTGGCACTAAGGTTTTCAGAAAAGGGATTGTGGAACTGTACTGACAAGTTTTCATTTAAAAGTCTAGTGGTGAATAAAGGCAATATAGTTACTAAGATTATCCAGTATTTTACTGTTCTAAATCCTTCCTCCACACCTTCCAAGTATGCATGGTGGTAGTACATATGAAGACTCTAATTTCTTCTCAGAGTAGCATTTCTCAAATACAGCATCACATCACAGATGGGTCACTGTCATAACTGAGGATCATTTCAACCAGTCTTGGGATGTGCCACCAGTAATGTGAGTATGAATCCCCCAGTAAGTTTTGAAAATTTGATGACCGAAAGCATATCTTCTTAGAAGGAGATTGGGACACAGAAGCAGAATATCCCTGTGTCCTTGCAGGAATATTATAGGGATTCCCTTCAATGATGTCAAAATAAGTAAACACATTTTCCTAGAACAAGGAGCTGAGATTCAATGAAGAGCTCAATTTTAATAATGTCAAAAAAGGCACCATGGGGGGCCAGCCCAGAGGCATGGTGGTAAAGTTCACATGCTCCACTTCAGCGGCCTGGAGTTCCTGGGTTTAGATCCTGGCCGTGGACCTACACACCATTCATCAAGCCATGCTATGGTGGCATCCCATATACAAAATAGAGGAAGATTGGCACAGATGTTAGCTCAGGGCCAATCTTCCTCACCAAAAAAAAAAAAAAACCCCACAATGTACATGTTTTTTATTTAGTATAGAATATTTTATTTTCTGGGGATCTCAAAAGAGTTAGCAAAAGAGGTCTGAGAGGCCTTTCTGAATAGCCATTACCAGCATCCAATTTTAAGATTTTTGTTTCCTGCTTTGCAATATTTTCTGTAGGTTATCTTCAAGCTTTGATTTAAGTGGACCAGGAGTATGTCTCAGCCTGAGAACTCAGCTACGAGGTTATGGAGTACGACCAGCATGAAGAAAAGCAGAGCAGGATTGGGTGCTAACCAGCAGGCCAAGCTGGTCAATGACAAGACGGAGGTTTTGAGAAATGTGGACACCTTCTTCAGACAGACCCAGAAACACTTGGGAAAGCACCCACTAAATGTTAGTCATTGTCTAAATGATGGAAGGAAATATAAACATACTAGGGTGTCCCAGCTGAAATAAAAATTGGATACACCCCTTGGTTGAATTTGATAAACCCATTGGTGAATGGCCCCTCCCGAGTCTCTGCATGGGAGGTGATTTGCAGGCAAAATAGTAGAGAATCAGGCATCTGGTTCTCAGCCTGGTCCCATGGACCAAGGCTGGCCCCTGAGAAGAAAAAGCCATTGTCCCCATTGCTACGCAGAACACAGGGACCTTCTGGCACGTGCCACTGTGGGTGATGCAAACATTTGAGGGCCTTAAGGATTCGAAGCCCCAGGTACAGCACCTAAAGAACAGCACTGCCTTCCTAAGAGCACCAGCAGGAAGACTGATGGGGTAATTTCTTCTCACAAGAGACATTTCTAGAGACCCAAGAAATGTCAAAGAGACTCAGTCAGGAATGCTTTCGTCCTTCATCAGCTGGTAAAATGCACACCAAGCTGTTCGCATGGCCTCATCTGAAACCTAGTAAGGCCCAGGGAATATTAAGGACACCAGATGGGAAAGGTTTCACCTATAGTGGCCGGGAACACACAGTCTAGAAGTGGAGAAGACATGTGAGTGATTATGGAAGAACATAAAGTGCTAATTGAGGTAGACACAAAATACTATGAGAACAGAAAGGAAGGTGAGTTGGACGACATATAAGAAATGAGACCAGAGAAGGCCTCAAGGAGGAGATGACATCTGAAAGTACAGATAAATGAAAGACAAAGGGAGGTGTCCCTGATGAAGGAACAATGTGTCCCGGGGCACGGAGGTCTGACAGAGCCTCAAAGTAGCTGAAAGAGCTCACTGCAGCAAGGCCCTGGGAAGGCCATGGGGAGGGCTTCTGAGCGATTTTCATCAGAAAATCGTCATGATTACCACGGCCATTTAGAAAGATAACACCTGTAACAGCGTGGTGGAAACACTGGAGAGATTCTAGCAGGGAGACAAGTTAGGAAACCACTTCAAGGCACTTGCTAAGAGTTAGGCCTGAGCTAAGGGCACCCTATTGTTTTAAGACACAAAATAGAGACCATTTCCCTGATTACTTCACCACCACCCCCTTCTCCTGGCGTGTAGTCTTCTAGACTACGTTCTAAAAACATTTACTTTCCTGAATTTGAAAGAAATTACATGAACAATCTGTCCTTCCAATCCATCATTTTCATCAAGGTTTAGAGGCAGATGGGAGGGGTGCCTGTTGCTATCCCCAGGGTACAGATCTTCTCACAGATTAAGTTTTCTGTTGAAAGACCATTTAAAGAAACCGAAATTCATGGTAGGGAAGAGCGTTTTGCTTAACAGTTTGAAGTTTCCTATGGGCCTTCCTGAGTCATCAACTGACTCATTCCACCTGCTCAGTTTTATTATTAATTCAAAAAAAAACCCTGATAACAATAGAGTCAAAATTATGCTGCATGTTTTGATTTCTTTCCTCTCATTGCATAATTCTCTCGTTTTGCCCACATTTTGGCAGTTGCTCCCTCACTATCCATGCAACAATGAGAAACATTCTTTTAAAAACATTTCCAACCCCCTCACACTCACATGAAATTATTTCAATTCTAACTTCGTTTCAGTTCTTATATAAGATCCATTGCTGTCTAATATTAGATCATTGTCTTAGACGTGACTTACTTCTAATACATAGTGGGAGTTTGAAAGATTTCTACTTTGAGCTTTTCTCTAAAGCCAAAAAAATAGCATTTTGTCGTGTGAATAATCAACTCCAATTTAACTGTTTGTTAGATGTTGGTTTCTTTTTTTAAGTTAAAATTTGGTCACTTTGAAAAGAAATATGTGCGTTGTAAATATCCGTATGAGTGAGTAGATGTGTGTGTACATAAATTTAGAGATATGATAACCTGATTAATGCTTAATACTCAGTAAAACTGAAACAAGGAGCCCAGGTTGCTCCCAGTTGTCCCCCAGGTGTAAACTCTGGGAATACCTAATCCGTCTAAAAACAATCACAAAGCTACAGAGACATTTCACCTGAGCGAATGTTTTGTCTGAGCCTTCATAATTTTGGTGAAAACTGTGTTGACACTGATCATTGACTACTACGATGGAACCAAAAATGTGAAGTAATCTTTGTCACAAATTTTGCCAAGTCCATATCAAATTGTCATGGTGAAAATTGTCTGGAAGCTTATATACGGGTTTAAAATTAACTTTGAAGTGGGATAATTGCTTTAAGAAAGTGGATCTGATTTTATTTCACATGGGTCAGGGAGAGAGATGAAGAAGAGGAATGTGGAGGGCTGGTGAGAAGGAGCAGTTGTAGGTTCTTCTTTTCTTGGTGTGTTGAGTTTTAAGTAGCTGGCACTCCTCAGATGCAATGATTTCCTCCCAACAATCAGGCTTGCAATTTGCACATGAGGCCAGTAGACCTCCTGTCGGGACTAAGCTTCCTTGCCCCATGAGAATATACAATGGCAATTGAGCCTAATATAACAAGCCTTCTGAAAATATGAGTTTCTCTTCCACAAAGTTCTAGTCCATCCCAATTTACCTCAACGTGGCTGTGCAGCATCTTCAACATTCTGCTCCAATTGAAAAAGATTATGTTTCAGCTTTCAGTTGTGGAGCGGCTGACAAGGGAGCGGGAGGGTGGAGGTCGCAGAAAACAAAGAGAAAGTTTGCAGTAAAATCTTGGGAAAGATAAATAAAGATGAGGAAACGTAAACTCATGATTAGAACTACACTCTAATGTTAAGTATGAGAAAGAAAGACTTAAAATGGGTATGGAACAAAAGTTCTTTCCCAGCTCAAGCATTCGGTTGCCCTGTATCTTGGGAGAATCATGGAGGTTGTGAGCGCCAAGGGAAAATATCCCAAGAGTGTCAGACAGGCATTGAATCTCTTGTAAAAGGACTAGATAGAAAAGAAACAAACACACGTTCTAATATACACAACTTTGCAAAAAAAAAGCAAAACAAAGTTACACTGATCTCCTTGAAAAATCTTGGAAAGTGTCTAGCAGACAAGAGATGATAAAAAGGAAATATACTTATGAATTGGTATTTTTGTCACTTTACATATGAGGAAACTGAGGTTTAACAAAGTCGGGACACAGAGTCATCCATTTGCTGCATGTGTAAAATGAGATTTAGGTTCTTTCTTTAGTGTACTGTTTTTATTCAAGTAGAAACAACTGTCTTCATGAGGATTTTCATCGACATGTGACTGACCATCGTTCTTTTAATCCTCTGTTCTGTGCAAGACCTAACATTCTCATCGTACAACTTCTCCTCCCAGAAAGAATCTCAGATCCTTAACCCAGGTTTGGAGAGGGACCATACCTCACTCAATTTTCAACCTAACACTATTCTATTCATGGAGTATACTTATTAATAACTAGTTACTATTATCTTCATCTTTATCCTCAAAAGAATTTCTGGAAGCAAGCAAGGCAACAATTATTATTCCCAATGATTATTTCCAGATGAAGCAACTGAAACTTCAAGGGACTTGTGGTTGCTAAAGATGATACAATTTATAGAGAATGGACCAAAACCCTAATCTTTGTTCTTTGTTTGCTCATTTGTTTCAAAGTCCCAGGTCTCTCTCCAATACACCTAATGGATAATTTAGAGTGTGACTTATAGAAATACAAACCTGTGGAAAAGTCGGGTACTTCACTGATGAATTTCTGTATATCCTTAATTTCTGCTGAATATAACTCTGCTTATATTTCTGTTTCTCTTTTTGTGTTTTTCCCCCCTGCATCTATAATTGATGTCTTTGAACTTTAAGAAAGATGCTCCAGGGGGAACTATGACAAGCTTAAGAATATCAGGAAACTTTGTACAAAAGCCCCTTTGGCATCTCATCCGGCCTTGAGTTTCTCTTCTAATGGGGTGATCTTTTATTGCCTATTAGGTAAAAAGACAAATGAATACATTTAGCCTTAATAGCATTCCTTTTCAACTAGAATGTCTCTGCCATTTCTCTTCTCCCCTTTGTTTTTTCATCAGAATAAAACATTCATCCATTTATTCAGAAATGTATGTAGAGTGCATTTTATTTGCAAGGCACTAGGGGACAGTAAACAGTGAGACAATGAAGTCAGTTGTACCTAAGCAAAGTTGTGCTTAGTCAGGGGGGCTGTGTCTTGGTGAGTCCAGCTTGTCTAGTTTGAGTCCCACTTTACGTAATAATTATGCAATAAAACTAAGCCTCTATAGTCCTTCCAGTGAAGACTAAGATTGCAAATTTAGAGGGTATGCTCCAGCTGTGGGCAAAGGCAAAATATTTATCCTGGGAACATGAGCAAGTGCCAGTTATTCCAGAGACAAATATGGTGGCTGGTCAAAAATCTAGAGTTTAAACTAGGCAAAACATAAAGAAGAAATATCAGATAAGTGAGCAAATAGAGTTCAAGAAGCAGTTTGTCCAAGCTGAGGGTCTTGGTGACCAGTAGGCTCCATGTGGCCAGGAGCAGCCCAAGTGCAAGCAGGTAGATATTGGGATCACAGTCCCTGGAAGATTCCACAACCCTTTGTAGCAGACTGCAATCAATGTGAACCCCGAATACCAGTTGCTGTGATGATCCGGGTCCTACAGCCTGCGGGAACTGCTTGTGTGGTGGATGAACTGAGGTAAAACCTTCCTGCTCTTAGATGAGCCATTTGGGGATCAGACAAAGCTATTTGGGAATAGTGTTGACTCACATAGAAGGCTTCTCAGTTAGTGCAGGAGCCCTCTGTAATAAAGAGAGTTCACGGAAGGGGATGAGTCCTTTGGTCAATAAAACGAAGGTTATTATTTCTCAAGAAGTAGAATAGCTTTGCTGTCCATTCTCTAGTCACTGTCCCCATGTCAACCTCAATAGGAACACAGCCCCTTTCCCTTGATTCCCCAAAGACTCGGAGAGATGGTAGGGAATTAATAACACCATGAAGCAACAACTTAAAATTAAATGTTAGACATTCCTTGTCTTTCTAATTTCTGCCGGTCACCACCAATAGAAATTTCTCACTGGCTAATGTCTCCTCAGACTTCCAGAAAGCTCCTCTCATCCTGGGTCTTTCTCCTCCCCATCCCCCTTTATGTTTCACCTGCAACACAAGGTCATGTTCATGTCTCATGCAGAGGACTTCTGCTCTCTCTTGTGGTCACTGTTTCTTTCCAATCCAATCTCTTGAGCATTCAGATTTGCACCCAATGTTCAACCCAACACATATTGTTTAACCAAAAAGATATCTGGTCTAAGAATAAGTCATGCTTCTCCCTTTCAGGCTAAAGCTGTTGAAGTTGGTTTTAATAGGGTTCTTTTTCCTTTTCTGTTACAAATGTTTGGCTATCCATCCACTTTAGAATTGCAAAACAAGCCAAGAAGACAAGAGAGATAAGATTAAAAAAAATTTTTTTAATATATATATAATTAGCTCCTAAAGCAGGAAGCCTGATTGCTTAGCTCTGTGGCATGGTTCTGGGGTCAGAAGAGAACCAGAATTAAGACCTACTAAATACTGAATTCAGTAGTTGGAGATTGAGGTCACTGTCTTATTTGCCTGTGGCCAGAACTCCCACGTCTAAGGCAACACTGAATCTATGGGTGGAGGCCAAGAAGGAGTCTGGCCGTAAATAAATGTAGGACTGAGTACCCAGACTGACTCTAAGTTTGGGTCAACTCCATGCTTGCTGTAAAATAGGAAAATTGGAAAAACATAATTAATTTGAAATAAAGTGTAATGGTATTGGTTAAATAAAATTCCCCTTTGCCAGCCAGCCCTCAACAGAACCCTCTTGGATTCAATTAGAATAAATAACTGATTTGAAGTAAATGTGACTTAAAACACATAGCATTGAGTATCTATATATTTTTGAAATATGTCTCCTTTAATCATACACAGAACCTTAGATATATACATTTCAGAAATCTGATACAAAGGTAAATTCCTAATTAATGTGTGTTACTATACGTTTTTGAGTCATAATGTAGTTTGATAAACTTGCAGATTAATTTAGCAGCAGTCATTTTAGAAAAGTGAGTGATAAGCTGGTAATTTTATTTACTAAAGCTAATTTAAGCAGATACTTATGAATCCATTAAGGGGTGAATCATCTTCCATTCAACAAGTTCATAGTGAGTATTTAGGACGTGTGTTTACCATGGTAAATTAGAGGAAAAACACCACCAAGTATAGTAGACATTTAAATAATATTATTTAATTAAAATAAGAAGTTATATATGCTGGGTCTTTTTTCTAACAAACTTATAATTATGTTAATAAAACAAGCATATATATCGTTTAAATTTTGGCTATTTTAATTTTAAATTAGAAAATGTGGACAGTATAAGCAAAAATTAAATTATTGCAGCCATATCAACTCAGGAAACTTTAAATATCGGGTTATGCAACTAATTTCAATCTGACTTCCTTCTCACATGTTTTTAACAACTGTGAAAGAAAGATAAGCTGTCCTGTTTTTTCAGTTCCTAGATGATTTTAACGTTTAGAAGAAATACATTTAAAAAGTGTTCAACCGTGATAATAATAAAGTTAAAATTAAAATAACTAAAGACCATTTAAAACAAAATTTTAAATAATAATTTTGATGATAACAATGTTGGGGTATTTCTGATACAATTTCTGACACCAATCTCTGTCAAACAATAGGCCATCAAAACATACCAAAACATTATATTCTTTTAAAAATTCCTCTTACAAAAAATTCCAAAGGAAGAAGAAAGATACATGCAGAAATATTCACTGCAGTACTAAAACAGAAGAAAAAAATGGAAACAATCTAAGTGCCAAATATGAAAATGATTAAATTATGTATCTTCAGTTTGGTGAAATTTTATGAGACAGGTTAAATAATACCCAAACTTTGTATAATGGGATGGAGAAATCTTTGTTATACAATGATAACTGAAAGTGTCATCTGTGTGATCACTTCCATGCTATTGTTATAACTACTACAGACAAGTAACGGAAAAGCAGGTGAGAAAAGAAAATAAAAGGGTCTGCTATAAAAAATCTGTCGTGAGAACTACTCCACCCTGATCCCAGGTCCCTCAAGTGTGGCATTATCTGCTTGTTATTATGAGAGAAACATCTGCTGGTAGAGTAGATGCTGTTTGCCTGTGGAGGAAATAAAAGAATTATGCACGTGTTAGAGGAAAAAGAAAGAAATTGCATGGGGAAAACATTTTTCTTGATTTATTCTCAAATTAGAACATAGGAGGTAATATGGGCTAAGCAGATATGTATATTGTTATGAGTTGAATTGTGTCCCCCAATAAGATACGTTAGAGTCCTAACCCCGGTACCTGTGAATGCTACTATTTGGAAAAAGAGTCTAGATTAGGGTAGGCCTTAATCCAATGACTGGTGTCCTTATAAGAGGAAGAAAATTTAGACACAAACATACACACAGGGAGAAACCCACCTTACGATGGAGTCAGACATTGGCGCAATGCATCTACAAGCCAAGGAGTGCCAAGGATGCTGGAAACCACCGGAAGCTCAAAAGAGGCAAGGATGCATGCCTTTCTAGAGCATTCAGAGAGAGCATGGCTCTGCTAGTACCTTGACTTTGGTCTTCTAGCCTCAAGAACTGTGAAAGAATAAATTTCTGTTGTTTTAACCCAGTGGTCCCCCGTTATTCATGGTTTTGCTTTCTGCAGTTTCAGCTACCCATGGTCAACCACGGTCCAAAAATATTAAATGGAAAATTCCAGAAATAAACAATTCATAAGTTTTAAGTTGTGCACTGCTCTGAGTAGCATGATGAAATCTTGCGCCGTCCTGCTCTGCCCCATCTGCAATGTGAATCATCCCTTTGTTGGATACCCAACCATTGACATCATCTGCTCCTGACACCCAAACATCCACATCGTCATGACTCGATGATCCTCCTTCTGATGTGTCCTCAGAAGGTCAACAGTGGCCTAACATGATGTCACATGCCTACGTCACTCACCTCACTTCATCTCATCACATAGGCATTGTATCATCTCACATCAACACAAGAAGAAGGGTAAGTGCAATATAATAGGGTATTTTGAGAGAGAGACCACGTTCACATAACTTTTATTACAGTATATCCTTATAATTGTTCTATTTTACTGTGAGTTGTTGTTAATCTCTTACTGTGCCTAATTTATAAATTAAACTTGATCGTAGGTATGCATGGATAGGAAAAAACATAGTATATAAAGGGTTAGGTACTATCCGAGGCTTCAGGCATCCCCTGGGTGTCCTGGAACATATCCCCCATGGATAAGGGGGGACCACAGTACTTTATTAGAGCATCTCTAAGGAACTAATGCTTAGTGAGACATAAGCAAGGTAATTAATATCCAGGCCTAATCTATTCTAAAATATGACTTTCTGATTATCAACACTTCTGAGGCGAGAAACTGAAGTGCTGTTCTTTATGTATTATAAGAACAGTCCTCACAAAACTCTTTAAAAGTTCAGGGGCAAGAGTTAGAATCATGTTATTGTTGCACGGCAGCATGGCAAGCACTGATTGGGGAGTGAACCGACTTGGGTCCCAATACCAACTCCATCGTCCGCCAGCTGATGACTTTCTGCATGTTCCACCGTCTCTGTGCTTGCTTCTTGCTTTGTAAAATGATGATATAGTCTCATTGGGCTACTGTAAGAACTACATTAGCTAATAAATGTAAAGCAATTAGAACAGTAGCTGGCCCATTACAAGCATTCAATAAATGTTAGCTATAATTATCATGTCTGACTAAACATTTTGGTTCCATTCCCATTTTAGAATTATGAAAATTTCACAGGCATATTCTTAGAATGCATAGATCAATTTGTAAATTACTTACATATCACTCTATCGACACATCTTCCTTCCTGACTCCCAGTAATTCGTACCCAAATTGACTTTCATATCTCAGGAGCCCTGATCCTAGGACTACCCAAATGGGGCATGGGCAGGAAGAGGGAGGAAAGGGAATGAAAAGAAAAGATTGCTGGTTTGAGTTCCTATGGAATTGAAATTCTATGAAGTAGCATCAGGAAGGATCAAAGGGTATCAGAAGTCAGGACGTGACTGTTCAACAAGCCAGGTGCTTAAACAAGCATCTTCCTCTGCTGTCAATGGAGGAAATGTGATGGTCTTATGCTGATCCACAATCGAGTTGAGAATTATTCAGGAATCTGTGTTACACTCAGTCCATATTTTTATACTGACTATGGGGCTCTCCGTGTGACAGTGCATACAAGCATCACCAGAGTGCGTCTATGCAGTGCCATTCAAGTGGAGGGCTGAGTATTTTCAGGATAATTCAGGCAAACAGTTTGCAGATTTGTCAAGTCCAAACTTCAGTTTGCATGGTGCTCACCAGCATCTGCTAGCAGTTGTCACTATCCTGTTCTCAACAGCTTCCCAGATATCTAAATATTTATTGTCATTGTAACCACTTTGCCCATCTCTCTGGTAATTCTGCTGCAATTCCCGAGGCTTCCTTCTTTTATCTTACCTCGTAGGACAATATGAGACTTGGCCTCCAGCTAAGAAAAGGCTGTAGGTAAACAGCTTTCACAGTAGGGAGTGTAGCACTATTCAGAGTCAGACATTTTGAAAGAATAGTTCATGTTTCTGAAGGCCAAACCCCAAATTTACTCCCATTGAGAAACTAATTAGCAATTTCAATGGCCCTGACTAATCTTCTAGGGTTTCTTTTACAAATTAGGTATAAAATAAGATTGCCCTGATAACTTGTATACTGTGCAATTTTTTTTTTAAGTGTGCAACTTGCAATAATACCCAAATGTAGCATCCAAGTGGGATTTCGTCTCGGGCGCCAGTCAAAGCTCATGGCCACCCCAGGAATGAATGCATGAGGGAAGCGAGCTTGACAGGTACCTGTGTTGTCAATAGAACCAAAAACAGGGAGTTTGTCGAGAAAAGATGGAAACCAACTCATACTGTGAATGCTGTTGGCGCTGACATCGTGCTGGCACCTGAAAGAAATAGCTTTTATTAGATGTCAGCTTAAGAAGAAGAAAAGAAAGGAAACAGAAAAAAAAATTAGCTGAATGAGTACAAGGGAAAAGATCAATAACTCCCTCTGATGTTTTTTTGGCAAATTGGCCAAGAAAGGGCTGAAGTCTTTACTGGCTGACAATTCTGGCATCGTTCCCGAATAGAAATGTTGCAGCCAGAAAGCTCACTTAGCGAGTTGCGTGAGACAATTAGTTTGGGAATAATATTAAAAGGCAGAGCATAGGCTAACAAATTGACAGTCATCAAGGCACCTAGGTCCATCCCGATGTTGTGCATTGGTAACTGGATTATGTTACCTGGGTCAGGCCTTCCAACTGGTGAGGGCACAGGGATCCTAACGCCCTGGTTATGTGCTCAGCATCCAGCATGGGTAGTGTGACTGAGTAATTTATCACCCAAATCCAGACGCTTTAGGAATGAGAGGAAGTGCAATTAATAATCACACTGGGCCATAGGTACAAACCTGAGCTGTCCCAGGCAAACCAGGGTGTATTGACAGCATAACAGGGACACTTGACTCTCCCAGAAATCCACTGGCTTATAGTCATAGGCTAGGATATTTGATCCAGGTAGCTGTTTTTATAATATGAGTCTTTAGTCACAAGGAGGGGCAGGTAAAAGAGAGAAATAACTTGAATTAAATTTGTCACTCCTGGGGCTGCCCGGTGGCGCAGCAGTTTAGTCCGCGCTTGGCAGCACTGGGTTTGCGAGTTCGGATCCCGGGCGCCCGCCGACGCACTGCCTGTCAGCCATGCCGTGGTGGCGTCCCATATAAAGTGGAGGAAGATGGGCACGGATGTTAGCCCAGGGCCAGTCTCCCTCAACAAAAAGGGGAGGATTGGCAACAGATGTTAGCTCAGGGCTGGTCTTCCCCACAAAAAAAAAAAAAAAAAAATTTGTCACTCCTACTGGAAAAATTGCCTCAAATCACTTGCTCTTCTGGTGTGGGGACAGCAGGACTATCCCTCTGTATTTTTTATACTTTTCATCCAATCAAGATTTTCAACCCAGAGTTTTCATTGTGGGTTAAATAGGTACAGGTGAGCATCATTGTAATTAACAGAAATGCAAACATAATTGAACAAAAACAACATAGCAATGCTTATTTACATGAATGCAATATTTCTGTGGCCCCAACAATTTGAGAAAAAGGAAGAAAACCAAGTATAGTCACAAAGCACTAGTTTGCTTCCAGATGCAGGAATTCAGTCAATTGTATCATGTTATTTTTGTTAGTTCAATTTTCATCATTTTCGCTTTGGTAAAACTACTTTTTTCTTACCATAGATGTGTAAGGTTTCCTCTCCCCCATTTCTATCTCATTTTCTCCCACCCCAAGCGACCCAGATAATTCAAATTTGAATTGTAATAGATGCACATTTGTTTTTATTAAGTTTTGAATCAAGCCAGGAAAATAAACTTAACATAGAGGCGTTGAGACACTTGTGGAATTTTGCTCACAGTCTGGAATATGAAAAATAGTCATTTAGCAAATGAGCCCTTCTGACCAAAACTTTTAATTCACGCTGAGTGCTGTAGCACAGAAGCTGAGAGTTCTGACATCTTGTGATGTGACTACCACAGAATTGCAGCATCTTGTGCTGAGTTCAGCGAGACTAGGGGTCTATGTACCTTTACAAGAATTTTGTGAGAGGTTATAGAGAAAGTACATTTATGACCATTTTGCAGATTGGGAAACTGAGACAGGGGGAGAGAGCTGGTTGCCCAGAGCCACACAGCCAATTAGACACAAGCCAAGTGGTGGACAGTGATGCGTCTGACTTTTGTGTCTATCCTTTTTTTTTTGTTGAGGAAGGCTGGCCCTGAGCTAACATCTGTTGCCAATCTTCCTCTTTTTTCCTTGAGGAAGATTGTCCCTGAGCTAAAATCTGTGCCCTTCTTCCTCTATTTTGTGTGTGGGATGCTGCCACAGCATGGCTTGATGAGCGATGTAGGTCCACACCTGGGATCCAAACCCGTGAACCCCAGGCCACCGAAGAAGAGCATGTGAACCCAACCACAACGCCACCAGGCCGGCCCCTTATGTTGATCCATTTTTATAGAAACTCCTAACTCAATTCTGCCACCACCTTAGAATGTTAGGATAAGATTTGTCACCTTGTAATTCATACTTGTCCAATTTCAAAAGGAATCTACTGTTGATGTTTGGTCTGTAACACAAAATGTATAATTATAAGTAACAAAATCCTATAATTGTGTTTTTATGTATGCCTCGGCCAGTACTCAACCCAAAAATGTAATTCATATTTGGAACCCAAATATGAGAGCATTTACAACTATTATATGTATCTTACTGAATTCAAAACCTTAAAATTTCCAGGAAACAACATTTTCGTAATCACATTAGCTCAACCACGTTTAAAGAAAATCAATACGGACTCAAATGTATATGTGGTTAAGAAATTCATGTTATAAAAACTTGAAGCCACTCCCGGTGTCGGGTTTTACATTTCCCACATCACCAATATTATGGCTGCACCAGAAAATTTGATACAAATTATTGGGATAATGATAAATATTTTCAAAAACACTTGCTAAGGAGACTGTGATCATATAATGAATTGTCCAAATCAGCAAATGAAGCGTCAGGACAATAGGGATAAGCTGGGACCTCAAGCATAAACTGAGACTGCCCAGTGGCCACACAGATGTATTATCACTCTAGCTGAAGTCCAAAGGAAATTTAAGGAGATGTTTGTAAAAATCATGTTGACATAGTACAGATCTTAATAGGAGATGCTAAGGATCTTTTCTTTTCTTTTCTAAAGAACAAAATAGAGCTTTACTATGTTGTATTATATATCCTCCTTATAAATTATTTCTTTTCCAGCCTGTCAGAATTCAAAGTTCCAACTTCTCTATGATATTCTAGAATTTTCTTTTTTAAAAAAAAATATTTTCTACTTTTTATTTAAATTGTGGTAGCATTGGTTTATTACATTTTTTCTAATCATGACTTACAAAACGTGAACATTGATCTCTTGGTGATTAGTAGTTCATAGTAAAAGAAATTAAAAGAGTGAAAATAATATTCTTCCCATTTCTGCTAATTTAAAAAAATAGTTGGGGTGGGGGGGGTGGAGGAAGGAATGAAAAAGAAAATGTCTTTCCTTTGGGCTAAAGCCAAGAATAACCTCAAGGGAGATATTCTTCAGAGATGAAAAATCAGAGCAACTTCTCTAGGAATGTGACAGAAGCTCTGTGTGACATGACGTGATGGGTGGGAGGTTTCTAAGACAGGAGGCCTACTGAATTTGGGGGGTGGGCTCTGAGGCGAGTTCCTTTTTTACAGCTCTGTGTTTCTCATTTTTGTGTGTGGGCTCTTTGTACTTTGAAGTTCCAGCCAGCAACGAAGAGAAAAACTTGCACTGGTGTTTTCAGTTCAACCGAGAGCTGAGATGTAGCGAACACTTCCCCCATATATGGACTGCAAGCTGATGCTGCAGGTTCGGTAATGCCTGTAAGAATCATCTAATGCATCTCTGAAGTGAACACAGACTTGGGATCTTATAAGGTAACTCACGAAGCCATCATTCCTGGGTAGCCACACAAGTCATGAACACAGCTAGAAAGAAGAGCCTGTTGCCACTCTCCGAAGAGTTAAAAACATTACATTGCCTATTAAAACGTAAAAGCAATACTGAGTTCTTCCATTTCATCTTGAATTCCTGGCACTGCTCCGTGATGCTGTAGGGACACTCTCATTAGGACTTGTTGCTTCCACATTCGATGTTATTAGTGGCAAATTGTTAGGCCAACAGTTCTGCCCTGTTCTTTTGTTCTTGAAGGAAACATCTGTTCTTTTGTCAGGGAGGACACGCCAAAACCTCTGCGATTATAAGCAGAGGGCTCTTCGGGGAGTAGTCAATGCATCATGCAGCCTGGAGCACAGGCCTTGAAAACTTCCCGCACTCCTGTCCCTGCAGCCCCTGGATGCTAGAGAACTGCTGGTCACAATGAGATCCACACCCATAGGCCCCCAAGCATCCATGCTGGCGGAGGGAGGAAGAGAGAGTGGGAGTTAATTATCGATGAGACTGCATTAAAAACATATTTATATACTCACTTGACGAGAGCGTCTAAGCCACCCACGCAGATCTGAATCCTCCAAGCATGTGCTTCTGGGGTCCCAACATGCCATATCATACATGCTGCTCACCGCTAAAGGAAGAAAGGAGCTTGACACAAGAACACACTGGTAGATGTACAGAAAATGACTGAAGGAACCACTTAGGAGGCCTTGCGTTCTGACCTTCCAGTTCTCGAGGTCAATGCCTATATCTCATCCTTGGCTTTCAAGGGCCCACAGGCAAGCTTAGGAAACTCGCTGCCTGGGTCTGAATTCAGGTTCCACCCATTCTAGTTCTGTAACCCTAGAGGAGTAACAAGCTCTCTGAGCCTCAATTTCTTTATCTGTAAAATGGAAGCAGTAATGGCATAAATGAGCGGACCTATGTAATGTACCCATATTACAAAATAATAAAGGTGTAAAATTCATAATTTAAGTTTCTATCTTAAGAGGCTAGAAGGATAAATTAAACCCATAAAAAGCAGAAGCAAAGAATAATAAAGACTAGAGTAAAAATAAATGAAGTAGAAAACAAAAAAAAAAGAAAGAGAAAAAGGTGGTTCTTTGAAAATACAGGCATATCTGGGAGATATCGCAGGTTTGGTTCCAGACCACCGCAATGAAGCAAGTATCACAATATAGTGAGTCACATGAATTTTTTGGTTCACGAGTACATATAAAAGTTATGTTTACATTATATTGTAAGTCTATTAAGTGTGTGATACCATTAGGTAAAAAAAAAAGTGTGCATACCTTAATTAAAAAATACTTTATAGGGGCCAGCCCCATGGCATGGTAATTAAGTCCAGCACACTCTGCTTTGGTGGCCCAGGTTCATGGGTTCAGATCCCAGGTGTGGACCTATACCACTCATCAGCCATGCTGTGGCGGTGACCCACATACAAAATAGAGGAAGATTGGCACAGATGTTAGCTCAGGGCAAATCTTCCTGACTCCCCCCCCCCAAAAAAACAAACTTTATTGCTAAAAAATGCTAATCATCATCTGAGTCTTCAGCAAGTCATAATCTTTTTGCTGGTGGATGGTCTTGTAAAAAATGGAGCATCTGGAAGTACAATAAAACAAAGCACAATAAAAAGAGGTACACCTGTGCTAATAAAAAATTGTCAAATCTCTATTTAGACTTAAAGAGAGAGAGAGATAAAACACAAATGTCAAAATCAAGAATTAAAGAAGAGATATCACTAAAATTCTTTTAGACATTAGAAGGTTGAAAAGCAAGTATCATGAACAATACTATGCCAATAATTTGATAATTTGAATGAAATTAATGATTTCCTTAAAAACCACAATGTAAGAAAATTGCAGAAGAAATATAAAATTTAAGTGGCTCTGTAAATTTTAAAGACATTGAATTCACAAAACATTTTCACAAAGAAAACTTCAGGCCCAGCTGATTTTAATGCTAAATTCTGTGAAGCATTTAAGAAATGAATGATACCAATCTTTAAATAAAAATACTTTTGGAAAATAGAGAAGGAACAAACATTTTTTCAACTCTTATTATGAGTCCAGCACTACTCTGATACCAAACCTAACAGAGACATTCCCAGAAAAGGAAATTATAGATAAAAATCCCTCGTGAACGTATGTGCAAAAATTATCAACAAAATATTAGCAAATGGAATCCAACAATGTATAAAAAGAATATTACACTTGACCAGGTACAGTTTACCCAAGGAATGCAAGGTTGGCCCAACATTTGAGAATCAGGCAATATAATTTACCAAACTAACAGAATAAAGAAGAAAAATCACAAGTGTTTCAATAGATGCAGAAGTTGCATTTTAGAGAATTCAACAACCATTCATAATAAAAGTACTCAGCAAACTAGAAACAGAAGAGAACTTCCTTATCCAGACATAAGGCATCTATGTTAAACCTACAGTAATAGCATACTTAATGGGGAAAAAGGAAATGCTTTTTACCCTGAAGATTACAGAAAAAACAAGGATGTCTGCTCTCATGACTCACCACTCACCACTATTATGCATTTTTGTACTGAAGCTCTTATACAGTGAAATAAGGCAAGTAATAGAAATAAAAGCCATAAAATTTGAGAGCCAGCCTCGATGGCCTAGTGGTTCAAGTTCAGCATGCTCTGCTATGGTGGCCCAGATTCAGTTCCCAGGCACAGAACCACACCACTTGTTTGTCAGTAGCCATGCTGTGGTGGCGGCTCACATAGAAGAACTACAGGGACCTACAACTAAAATATACAACTGTGTACTGGGACTTTGGGGAGGAAGAAAAAAGAAAGAGAGAGAGAGGAAGATTGGCAACAGATGTTAGCTCGGGGCCAATCTTTAAAAAAAAAAAAAGACATAAAATTTGAAAGTAAGAATTTTACTTGCAGAAGATACATTGTCTAGATAGAAAATTCCAAGGAATCTACAAAAAGAACTACAAAAATTGAGAAGTGAATTTAATAAGGTCATGGGTCAGGTCAATATACAAAAATCAAATGTATTACTACATGCCAGCAATAAACAATTAGAACTGAAAATTTAAAAATAATAAAATTCACACTAGCATCAAAAACAAAACAAAAAAATGTACTCAGGAATAAACTTAACAAAAGATGTGAAAGACGTATGCACTGAAAACTACAAAACATTGCTAAGAAAAATATAGGATGTAAATAAATGGAGTAATATAGCATGTTCATGAATTAGAAGACTAAATATTATTAAGATAAGCATTCTCGGGGCGCCCGGTGGCGCAGCGGTTTAGTCCGCGCTTGGTAGCCCAGGGTTCGCAAGTTCGGATCCCGGGTGCCCGCCGACGCACTGCTCTGTCAGCCATGCGGTGGCGTCCCATATAAAGTGGAGGAAGAGGGCACGGATGTTAGCCCAGGGCCGGTCTTCCTTAGCAAAAAGGGGAGGATTAGCAACGTATGTTAGCTCAGGGCTGGTCTTCCCCACACACACACAAAAAAATATATATATATATATAAATTTTTAAAAAAAGATAAGCATTCTCCTCAAATTGATCTCAGCTTCAAGGCAATCTTGATTAAAATCCCATCAGACTCTTTTACAAAAATTAATTTAATAAAAATTAATTACTAAAATATATGTGGGTATGCAAAGGACATATAATATAGCCAACACAATTTTGGAAAATAAGAACAAAATTGGAGGGCTCTCACTATCTGAATTCATACTGATATAAAGCTACAGAAATCAAGACAATGTGGTTTAGGTGTAAGGATAGACACAGAATAAGTTCTAGAAACAGATCCAAACCTTTATTGCCAATTAATTTTTGACAAAGGCATTAATGCATTTCAATGAAGAAAGTGTAGACTTTTCAACAAATGGTACGGAACTGAACATTGGTATGGAAAAAATAAACGTCAAGCCCCATCTCACACCGTACACAAACATTTATTTGAAATGTACTTAAAAACTCAACATAAAAGCTAACATCAAAAAACTTCTAGAAAAATATACAAGAGGAAAATCTTCACAATCTTGGGATAGGCAAAGATTTCTTAGGACACAAAAAACATCAAACATTAAAGGAAAAGCCAAGAAGTTATACTTAATCAAAATTAAAATGTCTGCTCTTCAAAAGACACCATTAAGAGAATGAAAAGGTAATCCACAGACTAGGAGAATGTTTAGATAGATGGACTGGTTGGCTGGCTGGCTGTATGAATGGATAATAGATAAGATACTCTTTCATGAAGATATATCTTCTGTGTGTCTCCCATAATTCCTGCCCCTCATATCTACGTTATGGGTCAATGATATAGATATAGATAAACCAATATACTGAGCACCAACTAGGTATCAGCTCCAATCAGAGAAATAAGAACAAGAGGTTAAGATTCCTGTCCTGCAGGGGCAGGGAACACAAGCATTAAAAAACAGCAAGGCATTCCCTGATAGATAGACAAAAGCACTATGCTACAGCATTCCACATAGCACAATTGTTCACCTTCGTTAAAATAAAATTCTGTTTGGTGTTTACCTGATTTGTTTCACCCTTAGTAGCAGAATCTAGACATTATACATAACAATAATTGACAGGATTCTTGTAATTAGGCATTTTAAGCTTTTATTACATTTTTTTGAGTGCCCTACATTGCGCTGAGCATTTGAAAAATATTAGCTCATTTAATACAATGACCCTATGAGGTAGGTGTGATCTCAAGAACAGCAGCATCAACATCATCTGAAACTAGTTAAAAACACAGATTCTGAGGCCCCACCCCAGATGGACAATCAGAAACTCTGGCGGTGGGTCCCAGCACTCAGATAGATTTATCAAGGGCTGTCGAGGGGATTTTGTTAAGATTAAAACTTGAGAACCACTGGTCCAAAGTACTATCTTCTTGCTTAAGGGCTTGGTCACTCTCTGACCATCTATTATGCAGGTTACGAAACTTCAATCTTTAAGCACTGAGGCTTTAACTTTCAATCCGCAGAGAAGGCTTCCTTTTTTTAAATTCTGCCAAAGCTGGTTCTGGCTGGTGATGCCACAGCTGGTGAACCTGTGCTTACTGTGGCTATGTTGATGCTCTCTTTGGCAGCCGCATTCTTACTGGCATATCGGATTTTTTTTTTTACCATGGCTGTAGAAGAAGGGTTTCAAAGTCCCTCTGGCAGGAAATATTCCACCCCTTTAAAGGAACAACTGAAAGTAAGTCCATCATATACAGAAACAAGAATACCACGTCACTTTCCACGTAACCCCCGTAAACATCTTCCTGGTAAGAATGCCTCAAGTTGTCCAGTCACTTGGAGCCACGATAGCTCTTTGGAAGAGAGAAGTTCACGTGGGCTAGGGTTGGTAAGAGGCAGATAGAGAAGGAAGAGCAAACAACACAAGCAACTAATGCAGGGTTTTGTTAGTAGAATATTTCGGTTCTCCCCTTTCTGACCATCAGGTGGGAAGTGATCTGTGCATTGGAACAGAAACAAAAACTCTACGTCAGTAAAACAAGAACACACATCGCCACCCACACATGTAATCCTTGGCAGTAAATCGTGGCTGCAGGATTCACAGGAAGCACAGAAACGAGGAGGGGGAATTCCAGCACCAGCCCAGAGACTGAGGGCTCATTATAAACAGCTATTTTTCATTGAGAAATGAATAGCTTTGAGAAGAAAATAATCAAGTTGTAGAACTGAGTTCAGAGAGGGAAAGAGGGTCTGACTAAAGTTACTCTCTCAAGGAGATGGAGGGATGTTCCATATCTTCACGTACAACCTCCTGATGGTAACAGAAGGAGATTGGGTCCTTCTGGTTGGAACCAAGTAATTTTCAAACCAAGGTCAACCACTCATTAGGGGTGGAGCTGGGGACTCAGACCCTGGTCTTTTGGCATCAATTTGTTTGGGGTGGTTAAAGTCCCTATTTTTCTCGAAAGTGCAAGTGATTGAACTTCAGACAAGGGGAGATCATCGTAGACTAGAGGTTCTGAGGACCATTCAATTAGAAAAGTGAGGTTTGATTTAGTCTCTAACTGGACTAAATAACAGAGCTGGTGTGAGAACCTGTACCACAGGAGGCCATGAAAAGACCTCACAGAGTATGAAACTATGTCCATGGCCCAGGGAAACAAGGCCATAACAGGCTCTCTCCTAAAAAAGAAATGGGCTACATTTTCACTTGGTGAGACAGCTCCCTTGGTCACAAATTCTACTTTGTGATCAGCCTAATGCGAAGGCACAAGTCACAAACACAACTCCTGTGCTTCTATCCATGAGTCATGCCTGCCCCTGAAAGACAACCGGGCCTGAACAGTGTCTACTAAGAGAATATTTTAAAAGCAAGCATGCAAGAAAGAAAAGTGTCATTGTGATGCTAATGGAGGATGCTACAGTTGGGTGTTGTTTCATATAGTTCTTTAAAAATTTATAAATAGGGTTTCTGCCCCTATTTGCATTCTAAAAAGATGGTCTTTTTTAAAACATTATCTGATATGGCTCCCCCCAACTCAAAAATAAAATGAAAAGAACAGCTAACGTTCAAAATGTTTAAATCATGCATAAATAAAAGGAAACCAGAATAAAAGGCAATACCTCTTTGTTTCAGCCTGCCCTTAAATGTTCCTGTGAAAATCCATCTCATTATATTCACCGGTCCTAATTTAAAGAATAACAGACACGGTGGGAGTCCAATGACTGTTAATGCCGCTATTGTTAACATTATGAATGGTGTGGGGCTTTTTCCTACCCGGGCACCACATTTTGGAACAAAGGAAAGGAACAAGGTGGTTCTGCTATTATCCAAATTGGCCTCTGGCATCCACTCGGGGAAGTGACTGAGGCCAGCTGCTCTTTCTCAGGTATCCGTGGGGAATACACACATGCGATTAACCCAACTGGCCACTGGGTGTGACCACACTCCACACAAAAGGAGGCAGAGGCCACTCTCGGGGACTTTTCCCTGGCAGAGCTTAGACACGTGCGTGCACGCACACACACGTTGCATGCACACACCATGAAGTCTTGCCCCCCAGAAGGGAAAGTTTAAAATGTCAGTGCATGCTGTGTGTAACTCCCAAATAGGTGCTTCAGGTCAACTTTATTAATTTTCCTTTTACTCCAAAGGGTATAACTCATCTTTCTATTAGGTCTCGATTGAAAAATGAGAAATACACCAGTTCTGTGTTCACAATAATACAAATCAAAAGAAATTACTCTCTAGATGACTTGTTAAAAATGGAAGGAAAGAGACCAGTCCTGCGGCCTAGTGGTTAAGTTCAGCGCATCCACTTCCACAGCCCAGGTTCAGTTCCCGGGCGGGGACCTACATCACTCATTGGTGGCCAAGTTGTGGCGGCGACCCACATACAAAATAGAGGAAGATTGGCACAGATGTTAGCTCAGGGCGAATCTTCCTCAGCGAAAAAAGGAAGGGGAGTCTTCAGAAACTCACACTGGCTGGGTCTCAACATCCCTGCAGCAAAATCTGTCCATCCAAAAATCATATGCCTGTGATTGTCACAGCTAGTGATATCTGGCTGGATTGCAGATACCACAGTTTCCAGGTCTCCTTTGAATGGTAGAGCCAAATATCTTTGCTTTCATGAATTAGACCCACATCCACTGCAATTTTAAAGAAAACTGATTCCGCTGTGATAAGGTCTTGGGTCCAAGTGACACGTAAAGTAGCCATGCTCAATGGCATCTCATATTATTGGCAGATTAGGGTTTTTCATTCCTTTCCAAACACAGGACCCTCTTTAAATGGTGGAGCAACAGAAGGAGGGATAAAATCCAGTATTGTAAAGAAACATAAAAAGGTTAACCACTCACACTGTTTTTAACTCAATCTTCTAACTACCTCCATTCCCAGTCTCCACAAAATACACAAGCACACACACGCACGGACATGCGCACACACATACAGGTTAGAGCCTACTTTCCTTAATGTTGACATATAGTTTAAATTGTGTCATTTTCTTTGAGCCTACACAAAGGGGTATTCATTTGATTTATACCATTTTTCCCCAAAAGGTTCATAATGCTTTCACAGGGCTATATTAAACAGTAGAAACAGGCACATAATGTCTCCATGAGGAAGTAGGGTCCAACATCGCCCTCAAGAGCACATCCTATTTTTATAGCATCTTATTTTAAAGAAATCTCTAATGTGTGTGTGCAGTGCTCAAAAAATATTTGTTGATTGCTAATGCCATGTCTGAAAATCAGTTGGAAGATGTTTTCCCAAGCCTGCCAATTTACGGAGATCAGCTAAGTGCCTGGCATTCCTCCATGTTCCTTAGCTGAGGATATTTTTCTTTAAAGAAATGTTTTTGTGGAGAGTCTAAAAACTGAAAGAGAAACCAGAGACTCGGGGCACAGAATGGACATCTTCAATGGGTCCTGGAGTCATTGTGCTTTTACACCAAGCATGACAACTGGCATTTTCTTTTTAAATAAAGTATTGCATCCTACATAATTTTTTAATGCTTAAGAAGAAACTTGGGCACAATTAATGAAAACAAAATAAATTTCATGGTCCTTAAGAGTTTCATCTGTGTCATTTCTCACTCTAATTTTTTTTCAGGAAAAAAAAGTGATGTCATGCTTATGGCCAAGAGTGCATCGACAGGTATTTTAACATCCCAGAATAGTAAAAGCAGTAGCTGTTTTTTCTTAAGAAGGAGACTTTAAATGTGTGTCCTTTTGGGGATGAAGCTCAGAGACCAGACTCATCTCTGTTTTCAGGTGCTCTGGACTCAGATCAAGTCTAACAGTAATGAGCTAACAAGTAACGGGGCAGTTGCTTTAAAGTTATGTTTCACGCCGAATCGCAATGGGGGTTTATAAGTGCCAAAGATAAAAACTGACTTAGAGACTACTGGTTGTTAATTTTTATCAATCACTGGGAACCGTGGGAATACACTGGAATTAGGAAGATCTCTCGTTAATGGGATCTAGTTTAAACGAAAATAAGACTGAATTCTACTTCTTTCTGTGACTCCTGCTCGCTTTCCACCCTCTTCTCCCAACAACCCTGCTATGAATCCCATTCCGACATTCCCCAAACAGACCCATTTTCAAACATCCATATTCTTTGCACATGCTGTTTCCCATGTCTGAAGAGCTTCACCCCGGGCCTCACGCTGCCTGTCCAACTTGACAAACTCTTCCTCACCCTTTTAGCCAAAGTTAAAATGTTACCTCTTATATGAAACCTTCTCCAAGTGCTCTCCCCTGAGTGGGCCCACAGGGTTGGATGTATCTTCTTCCAATAGAGAATTGAACCCACTGTTTATACACTGAGCATGTGTAGTCACACCTATCTCTCACTACAGACTGGAAACAACACACATATTTTCATATTTGTGCCCCCACAGAGCCTTCAACAGTGTGCAGGTCTTTATAGGAACTAAATGAACATTGAATAAAGGCAGGAATGAAGAAGGCATGGGTAAAGTGAATAAGTATATTAATTAATAAATGGACAGATGAATAAAATCCAGACTTGGGTAGGGCGCTATAACAGACAGGGGCTCACCTTTTACTCCGGTTACAGAGTAAAATGCAGGTCAGAACACAGTGCCATCTTTGGACTAACCCTTTCCCAGTATGGACCATGAAATTTGGTACAACCCCTGAACAATAATGTAAGTGTCACCTGATCTGATTTAAGCATAACAATTTCCAAACTCCCATTTCCCTATAATTTGGCTTGAAACCTTTACTCTGATCTCCTTTCCCTTTGCTTTTTTCTATGACTTTTCATTCTAGAGCATTCTATATGGCGTCTCAGCTAAAAACTCCTCCATGGGGCCTCACGGGCAAAGTAAAGTGGTGTATAGAGATTCCCATTCTTTTAATAAGCTAAGCTGTGAATGCTCTTCAGTTTTAAAAAATTCACCTGTGATTCAAATTTCCATCTCCTCACATTTAGAAAGGTCTACTCTTCCTTGGTCATCCTATCACACAAACATAATCCGATCATTGCTTCTGTAACCATGGTGATGACCATGGCTCCAAACATCACCTCTGAGAGACTGGGTCCTGGATCAATAGTGTCAGCCCTGGACTCTTCCTCAAACACTGATTCCATGTGTCTAACAGCCTACTAGACTTATCTAGTGGGATGACTTGGCAGAATTTTAAATAGGATTCTCCCACAAACCAAAAGCATCTCCCTCTAAACAGCTCCCCACTCCCACTTTTAGTTATTTGCACGTCATCTTCTTTAGTCATGTAGGCTGAACACTTCTGGTTCCTTCTCTTTCTTTCTCCACCAAAACCAGACTTATCGTCAGGTCCTGATAGCTGTGCTTTCAGTTACCTGATACACCTGGCCAGATCTGACTCTGTATCAGGACAGAGAAGCAGTTACATAGCACGTACCAGATGTAGTCCTTCCCATCCCTTCTGAACTTTATGTAACACCCACAAGACATCCACGTATTTGTCCCCAGGCTAGTTTCCCACCATAATACCATCGGCAATTTAAATAATTCCATATTTGATTCATTTCTCTAGCCTTTAACACAGTGCTAAGATTTATGTGATCCATAAAAACATGTTAATATTAGATAAATATTAAATCACACCCTTCTTTACATGACTATATTCTAAATTCACCCTAAGCAGCACTTGCTTGGACTCTTGCATTCTATTCTTTAAACTCTTCTCCCTGCCTCTGAATCTGTTATTTTATCTAAACCATTACACACCACATTAATTTTCCTATGTTATTTCATCTTGTCCAAAAACTCTTAATGGCTCCTTCTTGCCTAATGAAGTGGGAAACTCTCTTTTGCCTAGCATTTGGGTTTCTTTAAAATTTTAGACCCAACCTATCTTTCCATCATTCTCTCTCACTACTCTCCTTATTTTTCCTTTCATTGCTATTTCCTGAACACCGCTCTATCATTCGTAGGACCCTCTTTTATCTTCTCCTACCCTCCTGGTCCCTACTGATGTTCCCTCCATTTCGTTTTAATGCTGTGTGACCAGTGAGAAAGTTGAGTGAACCCTCCAGGCACGGCACATTTCATCAAAGATCTGTGGGAGGCCCTTCTTTTGTTTTTATTTATTTTTAATTTTTTTCCCTTATCCCTATCCCTCACCCTCACTTCTCTTTCCTCTCTAATCATGCAATAATTCTCCTTCTAAGTCCATATGTTTAAATGTTTTAAAACATGGAATATTGTTTTTGTGGGTTTTAAACGTACATAATAATATTGTGCTATGACACTGTTTCTGATCTCTTTAACTCAACACTCCTTTTCAGTGGAACTCCTTGTAAATCTAGGTCATTATTTCTGTCTGTTGCATTTTTTTACTTTTACTCACTCCCACCCCTTGTGTGAGTACCTAAGTCGTCTCCGGCTGCTTACCAGTAAAAGCAGTGCTGTGGTAAGTACCCTCACACAAGCTTAATTCCACCATGCATGCCAAGTACACACTTCAATACCACCTCCACCAGGAAACTGCCATCAGAGATATACTCTTTCTCTTTGAATATTTCATTTACGCATTCCTTTATTCTATCAATATTCATTGAGTCCCCATCATATTATAAACCCTGTTATAGATGCTGGGAATCTAGCAGAGAATGAAACATATAATGCCCTAATGGAGCTATATATAGCCAGGACAGAGAAGCAGTAGGCAAATAAATAGGTAAAAGATATAGAATGTCACATAAGAGCTATGGAGAAAAATAAAAGAGAGAAACAAGATAGGAAGGTCCAGTACAAGAGAGGGTTATAACCTGAGGGCAGAACATTCCTGGTGTAGGAAACAGCAAGTGCAAAGGCCCTGAGGCAGGAGCACATTAGGTACCCAGTGTTTGTGGACAGCAAGGAGGCCACTCTGGCTGGAGTGAGGTGAGTGAGAGGAAAGAGTAGGAAATGAGATCAGAGAGGTAGTGGGGAGTCAGATAAAGCACTATGGGACTCACATTCTACTTATCTCATCTTCTTTCATGGGACTTATCCCTTCAAACCTTTGTTAAAGTTTTATGGATTATCACCGCCTCTGCCAATTGGTCTCTTACTTACCCTTGTGCCATCTTCACAAGTGGTTGCTGAAAGAATAAGACACAAAATTCCAACCGGGTGCATGACTCTCAGACGCATTGAGAAGAAGTGAAGAAGGTGTAGAGATATGTATGGTACTATATGCACGGTATTGGGCTTTGTGCAAAGATTATAAGAGCCCTAATCTAATACAGACAATTACAAGAGTGATGAGTACAAGAAAAAACTAAGAATGCAATTTTTAAAAAACATGAGTAGAAACACAAATACAAGACAAAATCCATTAAAGATATTTTTTCTGCTTATAGAACTTTAATGTGTATCAGGCCCAAACTGTGTCATCGCAGATACTGTCTCTGTCTGACCATACAAGATTGAAAGTCTGCCATATTAGAATTAGGTTTTGGTGCAAGTGAAAGAAAATCCAATTAACTATGCATTAAACATACCAGGTTTCATTTCTCATGAGGCCAATTATGAGAACTTATGAGGCCACTTCATAATCGTTAGAAACCCAGGCTTCTTCTACATTATTGCTTCTCAGCCTAGGCTGTTGACTCATGATCCAAGATGGCTACTTGGGCTCCAGTCATTGCATCCACATCCCAATCAGCAGGAAGAAGGAAAGAGAATAAGGGCATATGCTCTCCCTTTTAGGACACTTCCCCAAAGCCACACACTGACACTTCCAAATGTATCTTCTTGGCCAGATCTGACTCTAAAACCACACCTTTCAAGGGAAATCAGGAAATATAGCCTTTATTCCAAATGGCCATGTGTTCAACTCAAAAATAGTCAAGGATTCCATGATCAAGAGAATAGGAGAGAAAAGACATCAAAAAACAAGAGTAGTTGCCCATCTAACTATTTCTGCCCCCACTTTGCTCCAGATTGCCTAGAAAGATGCACAAATTATAGCAAGAGAGCATATTTTAAAATAAGCGAGAAAGGAGAAAGCAAAACAAGGGTAGGAATGTTAAGGTAACCCCAAATTGAGGTTAATACAAAAACACCCATGAGAGAGAGCCAGATATTTGCTACAGGAAATTCATGAACTTGGTTCTTGCCTCTCAAACATCCAGCGCAACTAGGAAAGCCTGATCAGTTACACAATTTAGTATCCACAAGACGAAAACAGGCTGAATGTTCAGGAAAAGCACAGCTATCCAGGCAAGAGAGGAATGTCTCTCCGGGGAAGCATACTATTAATTTTTGCTTGAAAGGAAGCATTTTTTTTTTTAAGAGGGGAGAGGTTGGTAACGTGGAGGCAAGGCTCAGAGTGGAAGATCTGGTGAGACAAGACAGTGAACGTGTTAAAATATCTTTGATTGCAGGGACATAAATGGAAGGAGACAGAAGTTAAATAAAAACCACTGTGAGTAAAAGGCAATGGGTTTGAGAGCTAGGCATAGTAGGCTGGGCTTGTCAATCTACTCAAATGACCCACCTGAAGACAGCACTGTTCCACTCTCTCTACTTCTGATCTGTCCCTTAAGTTACTCAGAATTCCCAAAGGAAATGTAAAGCAAATGAGTATTTAATAAGGTCAGAGACACCGTGGGCACAATCCCACTTCCCTACCACAATGCTGTGCCAGCAGGTGACGTAAGAGGTGAGATGGTTTCCATTTACTACCAGAGTCCACCAACCAGTACTTCTGGGCCACCATTTCAACATCCCTATCCTGGAAAAAGAAGACACAGGACAGGCTGACCCAGTCCACATCTATGGGGCAGGAGGGTCCTAGAATTACCCAGGGCTTGAAGTCCTGGCAAGCAAATTCCTCAGACTGGGCCACCTTGGGTAAATAGCACAACCTTCTGATCCTTCATTTCTTCATCCATAAAAAGATTATAATAACCTTGCTCACAAAGTTATTTTGAGAATGAATTGTGAAACACAAATGTTAAAGTTATTGTGACAAAATAACAGGAACTAACTACAGTCGTAGACTTACTTCTACCCTCTTAGAGTAAGTGCCTCAAGATAAGATTAAATTGGGGCATTTCACTCTGTTGATTGTTTCCTTTGTTGTGCAGAACCTTTTTAGTTTGATGCAATCCTACTTGTTTCTTTTGTTTTTATTGCCTGTGTTTTTGGTGTCATATCCATGAAATCATTGCCAAGGCCAATGTCAAGAAGCTTTTCCCCTTTGTGTTCTAGGAATTTTACAGTTTCAGGTCCTATGTTTAAGTTTTTAATTCATTTTGAGTTGATTTTTGTGTATGGTGTAAGATAAGGGTCCAATTTTATTCTTCTGGTGAAGACAGTGTCTTGATCATTTGTTGAAGAGACTAGCCTTTCCCCATTGTGTACTCTTGGCAACATTGTTGAAGATCAGTTGACCATATATGTGTGGATTTGTTTCTAGGCTCTCTATTCTGTTCCTTTGGTCTATATGTCTGACTTTATGACAGTACTATACTGTTTTGATTATTGTAGCTTTGAAATCAGGAAGTTCATGCCTCCAGCTTTGTTCTTTCTCAAGATTATTTGGCTACTTGTGGTCTTTTATGGTTCTTTTGTGGTCTTTATGGTCTTTTATGAATATTAGAATTGTTTTTCTATTTCTGCAAAAAAATGTTGTTGGGATTTTGATAGGGTTTGCGTTGAATCTGTAGATCTCTTTGGGTAGTATGGACATTTTAACAATATTAAATCTTCTAATCCATGAACAAGGGGTGTCTTTCCATGAAAGACAACCTATGGAATGGGAGAAAATATTTGCAAATCATATATCTGATAATTGGTTAACCTCCAAACCATATAAGGAACTCCTATAACTCAATAGCAACAAAACTAATAAACTGATTTAAAAATGGGCTAAGGACCTGAAAAGACATCTCCCCAAAGAAGACATACAAATGGCCAACAGATGCATGAAAAAATACTCAGCATCACTAATCGTCACGGAAATGCAAATCAAAACCACCATGAGATGTCACCTCACACCTGTCAGGTCAGCTATTATCAAAAACAAACAAACAAACAAACGTTGGCAAGGATGTGGAAAAGTTGGAACACTTGCACTTATTACCTGTTGGTGGAAATACAAAATGGTGTAGCCTCTATAGAAACAATATAGAAGTTCCTCAAAAAATTAAAAATAGAACTACCACATGATCCAGCAATCTTACATCTGGGTATTTATCCAGAAGAATTGAAACCAGGATCTTGAATAGATATTATTACTTCCATGTTCACTGCAGCATTATTCCCAATAGCCAAGATGTGGAAACAACTTAAATGTCCATTAACAGATGAATGGATAAAGAAAATATGGTATATACACACAATGGAATACTATTCCACCTTTAAAAAGAGGAAATTCTGCAAGATCTGACAACACAAATGAACCCGGATAGCGTTATTCTCAGTGAAATAAGCCAGTCACAGAAAGACAAATACTGCATGATTCCACTAACACACGAGGTATCTAAGATAGTCAAATTCGTAGAACCAAAGAGTGGAATGGTGGTTGCCAGGGGCTGTGGGAAGAAGGAAATGAGGAGTTACTGATAACAGGCATAAAGTTTCAGTGAAGCAAGATGAATAAATTCTAGAGATTTGCTGCACAAGGTTGCACCTATAGTTAACAATACTGTATTGTACACTTAAGAATTTGTTAACAGGGTAAATCTCATGTTGTGTTCTTACCACAATAAAACATTTTTTTCAAGTAAAGTGGGAAAGAAAGACTGAAATGGCAAGAGCAGTGAGCCTTAACAAGGGTATAGGTTAGTCCAGAATAGTCCAGAATCCTCAAAAGTTCACTTTGGTCATCTGCCATAAAGATACCCCTACATAGAAAGCACCCTCTGCTTGCTTCAGTTTTCAAGAAGAAGGGGTATTTACTCTAACTTTGTAATCTTGCTTGGACTCTCTTTCTCCATGTGATGGGTCCAAGATAACAGCTAATGGGATCTAGTCAACCCACCCAAATTGGAGAAAATTCAAGCTGGGCAGATTAGGCTGTAAGCTGCATCATGTTGTGTATTGTATTTGTTTCCTCACCACTGTATTCCCGGCACAGCGAACATAGTATGTGATCAGTAACTATTCAATGAGTGAATAACTATAGTAAAGAACTCTGGGAATTCAGGTTTTATTCCACTTACGTACGTAAGTGCAACCAAATATACATATATATATTTCTGAATTGTCTCCCCCCTAAATTCATATGCTGAAGCCCAACCTCCAATATGGTGGCATTTGGAGATGAGGTCTTTGAGAGGTGATTAGGTCATGAGGATGAAGCCCACAAGATGGGATTGATGCCCTTATGAAAAGAGGCAGAGATCTCTCTCTCTCTGTCTCCACCATGTGAGGACCCAGCGAGAAGATGACCATCTACAAGCCAGGAAGAGAGCTCTCGTCAGGAACTGAATCTGCCAGCACCTTGATCTTGGCCGTCTCAGCCTCCAAACTATGAAAAATAAATGTCTGTTGTTTAAGCCACTCACTCTATGGTATTTTGTTGCAGCAGCCAGAACTAAGATAGATATATATGAATGTTATTTTAAGAAACAGTAAAGCAGGCCGTAGAAAGCCAGTTTTCACCAAAATAGTCTAGGAGTATTGCAAAAAACAACCTTGAATTTAACCCTAAGTCAATGTACTAAGTAAGTGCATGGCAACAAATGAAAAAAAAATTACTAAAATTATCCAACTGTACTGTTTATTTTTTTACAACTTTTTTTTTCATTTGCTTGCATGATTATTATAGAGTACAAAGACCAGTACGTTCTATTTTATTTTTCACCCCTGTAGGAAATATGCCATTCATTCATTCATTCATTTGTTTAATAAACAATTATTGTATGCCAGCTAAGAGCTCAAGCACTATACTAGGTAATTAATGAAAAATTAAATATACTTCTGCCCTCAGAGACTTTACAGCCTCACGAAGGAAGCAGACACCCGAATAGGTAATGATAGTAGAATGAGGAGGCAGAAAACCAGTTCGCAACAGTAGCACATAGGCAGAGTACCTGGTCTGCAATCAAAGAGAAAAGAAAAAAGATTTCTCTGGGAAGATGAATCATAGCTCAATCTTGAAATTCAAGTAAAACTAAACTGAGGAAAGTTGGAAAAAGGATGATCCAGGTAGAGCGATAGTAAGCGCAAAAACCTGCGGACAAACATGGATGTCCTCTTTAGGAAACTGAAAGAAATTATGTGCTGTTGAACAGTAGAGTATTGCATGGCGGGACACATATGCCATAGCAAAGATTCGGCTACGTGACTAAGCATGACCTGTACACCAGCACTCCTTCCCAGGTCCATGGCAGACATGGCTAATTGATCACAGCATTCCCACAGGACCCAGATGCAGCCTCAGAATCCTTCTCAGCGTGGCACTCTAGGGAGTCAATTCCAATCCGTCAGAATGAAAGATGGAAATCTACTTGCCATCTTTGCTGTAGCTGATAGGGAGCCTTTGAAGGTTATAAATGGGGGAAGAACAGTAGCCAGATTTGTGATTCAAAAGATCTCTGTGGTAGAACTGAACCCAGTGGATTGGGAGGGGGTCAAAACAAAAGTGAAAGGAAATTGATATATCTTATATATGAATAACCATAGGACATTCTCAGAGCCTGTGTCCAAAAGGGAATTAAAACCAACTGGTATAGAGCCCATGGAAAGGGACTGAGCTGACACTGTGTTTGACCCTGATTAACATAAATTCCAAAGAGAACAAATTTTAGAATTTTCTCTGAGAAGTTTCCACACCTCAGCTATGCTAACATTTGCTCCTGGAGGATGAAGGTGCTCAAGTTTATTTAGAAAAAAAAAAAAAAAAAAATCTTGTAGTGAATGCTCCCACCTTACCAAGGAGAAAAGTATGTTATTTGTAGCTGCTGTTTTACCACCAGAGAGTGGAGATCTAGAAACTTCAATAAGAAAATTTCAACCAGAAGAGAAGAATAATTTAGTTTGGTCTACACTGCTGTTACAGCCAGAGCACCCAGTGACTTTCAAAATAACCTCAGCTGGGCTTGTTGAATTAAGAGACTGAACCAATCTTTTTTCACTTTTTTTTTTTTATATCCCAGCAGAACTGCCAGTTGTCAGTGATTTGTTTTGAATTCCCAGGTCTCCCTGGTTTGTTTGTAGCTACTATGTTTTTTTTGTTTTATAAGTGCATGAGGGAGGTTAGAGTTTTGATAATCCATGTCCCCCCAAAGGCTCCAGGGATGCAGCCAAACAAACAGAGCCAAGTTGACAGGGGATGTATCAGCAGGAAAAAACATCAGATAGGAAGGCCTGCTCTCATTACACCAGTGGGGTCTTCCCAGGAACGCTGGGGAGGGGAGCAATCAAGCAGAGAGCATCAGATACTCCACACCGGGTGTTTAGCAAGAGGAAACAGGAAGAGGAGATGTCTGGGGTGATTTTCTGGATGGGTAGCATTCTGGAAGCTTGACCGAGGAGGGAAATTCCTTTCTCAGAGGACTCGATACCAAACAAGTGAAAGCTGGAGAACAGGGTTATGCTGCTTCAGTTGAGAGAGAGAGAGAGATGTTTATTAAAAGGTGGCAAAGGAGGTTGGGAGTCTGGAAATTCTGCCCCCACCCTCTGACTGTTGATCACCCTGTAACTAAAATACATTTATATCCCCACTGTTCTCGGTTTGGTTTGCTTTTTGTGGGGAGATGCTTCAAGGGCAACTGGGAGACACTATTAAGCAGTTGAAGTTCATAGATTTGTGTGTTACTCTAGAAAGGATTTAAGAGGAATTTTAATGGCAAGATGTGCCTTCACCCCACCCAAATTTATCAAAACTTGTGGAGCCATTTTACTTTGCTTTCAACAGCTAAAAATCACACCCTTTGACTGACACTAATAGTCTGATCTTTCTCTCTCAAGGAACAGCTGTTCAAGTCCAGAGACTGGCAGAAGTGAATAGGAAAGGGATAGGATGCAATGTGAATTCTGCCTGTGGTCTGTTCTGGTACAGTCCATTTCCACACAGGAAGCCGATCTGTGAGCCAATCACGGAACAGGCAGGGTCTGGGAAAAAGTGTAAACCAGTTCTTAACTTTTCCATCAGAATCAAGTCTACCTATGATAGGCCGCCCTTTTCATCTCTAATCTCTCTCTTCAACATTCTCCCCACCCCACCCCACCTCCCAGCCCCAAATAGTCTGTGATTCCCCTCCTCCCCTGTCTGTATAGGAGGATACTGAGCAACAAGTCATATTATTCAGATTGTCCATAGCAGAGCTTCTACAGGATAAATAATGTTTTTCTTACTAATATGAATCGCCTCTCCGAATAAAACCTTGATTTGGTATTTTATCTTAACAAAATGGCTATCTCCTTTTGTAACTTACTAAATAGTCTCTTCCTGGAGAGAAGAAAAGAAAGAAAGAGGAGATAAGGAAACGTCTAACCTGCCACAGAAGCTCTCTTTTCTAATTGTGCAATATTGCTCTTTCTCGTCATTTCTGCACCCAGGGGCATTAGCAGTGAAGCAGGTAAGAGTGGTTTTTTTTTTGGTTCTTGATGGTCTCTGTTTTGACAAGACCTCTTTAAAGACCTGCCAGCTCAGCTGTAAAAAATTTGCTCTGGATTGAAACTTGGCATTTTCAGTTGCAATCTCAGAGCAGCCTTTTTTTTTTTTTTTTACGCTAAATTTGGATTAAATCTGTTAAGACTCTTCTCAAAATTGTGAGTGTAGAAATAAAATTCAGGAGCCTCATGAGTTCCTTGATATTTTTGTGTTCCTACTACGTGAAGAAAACAGATTCTAATTGCTAAAAAACGACGAACTGTCAGTCTGTGATTCAAGTTTCTTCCTTAGGCACGTGCCTATTCTGTGGGTGACCTTATCTAAATAGACAGTATATTCATTCGTGGACTGCACGTGCGCGTCCTTTAAGCCATTTCCAACAAGGGAATGTTAAGCAAAGTCCAGGCCCCTGTCTCTCAGGCCCCGTTGGGAATCGGATCGTCTGTCAGGCCCAGAAAGAAAAGGAAAAGCAGTGAACAGCAGGAACCGGCTACCTCCCTCTCTCTCCGACCTGGGACAGCACAGCAGGTGAGGGTGATGGAGACCTGTTGTCTCCACCAGGAGCACACGCCCACTCTTGGCAGCAGGCCCAGCAGGGAGCAGCAACTCTTGACAGATGCGGCTTAGCTTGTCAAGAGAAAAGTTTGATTTCTTTCATCTCATTTATGTCCCTTCTGTCTGTGACCACCTGCCAAAGGGTTAATGATGGCTATACCACTCACCCTCCTAACAAGCTCTTTATTTCTCAGCCTAGAGACTCAGAAAAATATTTCTCTCACCTGCCTGTGCTTTGTTCACATTTTTTATTGCTCTTTACTCTATTAAAATGGTCCCCAAATTAAAATGTTTAAAAATGTATTGTGTGAGAAGTCACATGGCAACCCCTGTCCTCATTCACCTGTATTGTGAAATTCACCCCTACAAGAAATCATTTGGATTGGTTTCTCGTTGGTCCCTCCAAAGTTTCTTTATGCAAAAACTGGTAGAGGAAAATTTACTTTGATAGTCTCCTCTTTCATATTACACCATTCTGCACCTTGCTTTTTTCAGAACAATATTGTTCTGTGTTAATACAAAGAGATCTTTCTCATTCATTTTTTATGCCCTCGATGTCACGTTGTGTGAATCAAGAGTCAACCACTCACGTTGTTTCCCATACATGTGCTGTTTCCAAACTTCCCTTATTACAAATATGGAAGCAATGAAGAGCATGTTTTGTTTTCTGTGTTCTCTCATAAGTTTATGCTTGTATTTTTATTAATGACCTCCTTTTGCTCTCTGTTCTCCAACTTTTTTGAGTCACATATTTACTTTCACTGTTTTATTTTTTATTGATCTGAATATTTTATGTCATGCCTTTTCTTCTTACCAATGACTTAGTTATAGTCCAAAATTCTGAAATATGTTTTCCTCACTATTTAATTCTGCATTTTCTGGTTTACATTCCCTTTTGACCCAAGAATTGTTTAACAGTTTTATTTTTATTTCCAAGTGAAAGGGTTTTGTTCTGTATTGAATTGTACATTTATTGCATTGTCATCAGATAATTTTGCTGTGCTAATTCTACTGCATTAGAATTTATTGAAATTTTCTTTGTGGTGCAATTAATATGTGATCAATTTTTGAGAAGGATCTATGAGCACTTGAAAAGTGGAGGGAGGTTTGTCCATTTGAAATACATCCAGAAGAGCTAATTTATTGTGTTGTTTAGGTCTTCTCTAACATTGGTTTTTTTTTTTTTTTTTTTTTTTTTTTTTTTTGGTTATTCAATATATCTTGCATTGAAAGAGGTGAGTCACAGCCTTCGGCTATTAGTGAACTTCTTATATCTGCTGTGGTTTCTCCTTCATGAAAGTTCTCACTGTCATTTGCTGCATAGATATTCTTAATTATTGCATCTTGTGTGAATTAAAGCCTTGAGCATTATCGAGTTTCATTGCTGTCATTATTAATGTTCTTTGGCCTGAATTCCACCTGTTCGATATTAAGATTGTGACCTTTATTTCTACTTCTGTTTACCTTTTCCTGGCACAACTTCATCCATCCTTTTATTTAACTTTTCTTAATCACTTTTAGTTGTTTCTCTTACATATAGCATAGAGTTGTGTGTGTTTCGTAATCCCGTCTGAAATTTCTTTTAATAGGTGAGTTAAGTAACAGATACGTATGTTCTTTAGTCTGTAATATCAATTGATATTATATATGTATATATATATATATATGAAAATGTATGTATAATTTTCACAATGTGGTCTGTTTTCTTTACTCTTCCTTGTTTGCTATTGTCATTTTGCTAATATTTAGGAAGTTATTTTATTCTTGGAGTTACTTTTATATTAAACTTTTATATAATACCCTTAATTCCCTCTTTGCTTTAGACATTATATAATACATTATATAATACAATTATGGCCTGTTATATTTGCCTTTGTGCTATTAAATTTATACTTAGTAAATAATTTACAACTTTTCCCACCTGATGTGTCAGCTTTAAAGGATAATTTTTGACTCCCACCTATTACCCATGTGGCAAGCAATGATCTTACATGATTTTCCACCTTTGCCTCCCATTCTCCAATTTTTGTTGGTGTATTACTTCTGTATTTTCAGAGCACATACAAGGTATATGTTATTTTGCTACAATTACCTGTAACTTTCCTTTAGTCTGAGTTTCAAAGTTAAATATATTTAATATTCACCACCAGTCCTTTTTCTAAAATCTTCCCAATCCCCTTTTGGTTGGCCAAAGCTCATTCTCTAGTAGATTCTCCAGCAAGACGTGTTCAAAACTGTTGGTTGGTTATCCTTACGACTGCGGAGCAACTTGCCTGCCTATAAAATGTTCGGCTCCCGCTCTCTCTTTTTTTTGGATATTTTGTAGGTTGCACCATGGCTTCTGCTGCAGGACTTTGCTGTTGAGAAGCCTGATCTTCTTTCCCTCAAAAGGACTTTTCTTTTGCCAGATGTCATAAAGATACTTGCTTTGTCTTCAAAATCAAATGTAATAGGTTAAGAGTCAATGTTAACAGTTTGGGGTCAATTTTTACTTTCAGTATACACATTTAAATCTTTTTGATTTCAAGAAAAATGTCTTGAATTATAGTTCCAATATTTTTTCTGTTCCAGTGTGTTCATTTTGTTCTGTGGGAATTCCAGTTACAGAAATGTTAGATTTCCTTTATCTCTCCCCTCTATCACATTTTTCACATTCATTCTTAAAATTTCTTTTTTATTTTTTTCCTGTTATCTCAATTCTAATCTTTATGTTCCTAATCCTTCTTCAAACCCTGACTATTTTATTTTGTTCTGCAGAGTTTTGTCTACATTTCTGAAATGGTCTTTTTCTTCTACTTTCTTTTGTGAGCATATATTAATGTGGCATTGTTTTTTAATGTTGAAACTCAGCTCCTACAAGTATGGAAAACCCTATATAATATTAGTGTGAATAAAAATTGAGGGCTTGTCATCCCTTTCTGCACCAAGCTAAGCATTTAGCCTTAGGAATAGAAATAGTGTTGTGGGGATTGCTCTGAAAATCCTATTTCACAGGTGACCCACACTGAAAACTTAAGGAAATACTGTAAAATACTATAGTCATTTAATCAAAACAGTCCATTGAAGCAGAGAATCAGTTTTAAATTTAAAATATATGTGAAATTTATAATATACGTAAAAATATATATATGGGAAATATATATATATACTTTAAATACCTTATTTTAACTAAAAATATTTCTTCACCAATCTTTTGATTGATCAATAGTCGATCCCTGTTTTTGGAATGTGTGACCTATGATTAGAGCTCCATACCATTTTGTTTGTTTGTTTTTGCGTGATTCAAACTCAAAACATGTTGTGTATGACTTTTAGTTTCATTTCCTTTAAAGTTGACAGAGAATGTAAGAACAGCTGGAGAACAACATGGAGGAGGGGTGATCTCATAATTTTCCTGATATCTTACAGTCACTCATTCACTTTGCTGAAACAATAGCAAAGTTTTAATAACTTCATCAAATCCTTATTGAATGTTTAACTTTGCTTTAATAGGCATAGCAAATCTTTTCACAGTTATAGTTCACTGTGTCATATAATATTTAATTAAGATATACTATTACAATAACAAGTCCAGCTAGCATAAACCCCTTGTGACTCTTAGATCTGGTGGGAGCAGATGTGGATGGGTATACTAAGAAGGCAACCTATCGTAGTCTGGAGGCATCAGTCAGTATGTTTTACAGAAAGAGTTAAGAACATTGGTTAATTAGGTGAGTCAGTTTGTACGTGTCAATTAAGAGAGTTTCTACTGCCTTATGAGTTTGTATAGGTCTTTCCAGGGCATCCAAGTCTTTCCAGAGCTCTTTGCTTGTTATAGATGCGAAATGTAAAGAGAGCAGAGGGAGATCTCTTTTCACTTTGCTGCTGAGAAACATAGATTCAGAATTCTGCTATTATATGCTCAGTGTTAGAGAATTATGATGCATCCCACCACACCCCTCTGTTCTTGCTGAATGCTGAGTCCTTTTTCTCTCCAATCAGTTTTTGTGACCACATCGTTACCTTCTGCTCCAGCAGCTTTATTATATTTTTAAGGGAGTTTGTTATGTTCAGGACCCTCCAAGATATGCTGTGGCAATTTTATTCCTTTGTTTTATTTCTCGGCATCAAGCCTACATTCAAAATGCCTTCATTGCAAATTTTCCATTCTATTTCTGATGAAGTAACTAAGTTGCATTGACGAGTTCCCTTCACAAGAACATTGGTTTCCATTAAGATTCAAAGGTTGTCAAGGAGTTCTGGCCTTTGAAGGGTTAAGAAAATGCTACGGACTGAATGTTTGTGTCCTCAGCAAGATTAACATGTTGAAGCTCTAATCCCCTATGTGATGGTATTTGGAGGTGGGGCCTTTGGGAGGTGATTGGGTTTAAATGAGGTCATGAGAGTGGAGCCCTCCTGTACCTCTTCCAAGGAGATTTACTCATTGAAATAGAATTAATCTCCTGGACATAGTCTTGAGGACATTAGAGTCAGTCTTCAGTGTGTACCTGTCCATAGATCTGTATAATGGAGAGATATAAAGATATTAGGGGAAATCGTTAGTCAGAACGAAAGTTCACAAAATGTGAAAAACTATATTTGAAAATCAGAACCAAAAAAAAGACTAGATTCATCAAGTATGAGGAGGACCAATGACACAAAGCACAGTATTTCTTCATCCTACCCGTATGTCAATCAACGAGAGTGTAAGGGAGGGCATATGCATAAAGTATTAATCAGCCTCGAGCAAATGCTACTGAAACACAAAAATCTTCTTTGTCAGCACACTGTCAAATTCAAAGACTAAGGAATTTTTAATACAGGGAAAATTCTAGGGTCTTATATTGATTCATAAAATTTTTTTCACAGAAGTGGGTCTAAAGCAAAAGTTGGAAGAGAAGAAGTTCTAGGGCCTATGAAAGTGTCAGTTGAAGTTAGACTGGGAATGCAGAGAAGACCCAGACTGTCTACATGACCCCCTTGCTGAGTTATTGGTACAGAGTCCCAAAACATTCAGCATTGTAGGGGATTGGAAGGAAGAAAGAGGAAGATATGGGAATGATTTATGTTTATTCCCAGAGTTTAATGATGAAAAAAGATTATCAAAACTTTTCTGTTGGCCCTGGTCCACTTGAAAGAATTCTTCCTACTTACTGATTTGGGAGAGGTGAAGAAAAGTGTTGCAGGAGGGATGAGAAGAGAAAAAGAGAAGATCAGGGGCCGGCCTGGTGGCAGAGCAGTGAAGTTCACACGCTCCTCTTCAGCGGCCTGGGGTTCGCAGGTTCGGATCCCGGGCACGGACAGATGCACCACTTGTCAGCCATGCTGTGGTGGCATCCCATATAAAGTGGAGGAAGATGGGCACAGACGTTAGCTCAGGGCCAGTCTTCCTCACCAAAAAAAAAAAAAAAAAAAGAGGAGGATTGGCAATGGATGTTAGCTCAGGGCTAGTCTTCCTCACACACAAAAAAATAGAAAATAACATGTGTTGATGAGGATGTGTATAAACTGGAACCCTTCTGCACTGTCGGTGAGAATATAAAATGATGCAGCCACTATCAAGAACGGTATGGCTATAATCCAGAAATTCCACTTCTGGGTATATACTCAAAAGAATTGAAAACAGGATCTCAAAGAGATATTTGTACACCCATGTTCCTAGCAACATTATTCACAATACCCAAGAGGTGGAAAGCAATCTAAGTCTTCATTGGTTGATGAATGGTTAAACAAATATCATATATACATACAATGGAATATCAGTCACCTTAGAAAGGAAGGAAATTCTGACACATGCTGTAACATGGATGAAACTTGAGGACACCATGGTAAGTGAAATAGTCAACCAGTAACAAAAAAGACAAATACTGGAATCATACCTAGAAGTATGAAGTACCTAGAGTAGTCACATTTATCAAGATAGAAAATTGAATGGTGATTGCCAGGGGCTGGTGGGAGGGAGGAATGGGGAGTTTTGTTTAATGGGCATAGAGTTTCAGTTTTACAAGATGAAAGAGTTCTGGAGATTGGTTGCACAACAATGTGAATATACTTAACACTACTGAAACATACACTTGAAAACGGTTCAGACGGTAAATTTTATGTTATGTGTATTTTACCACAATTTAAGAAAAGCAAACCAAATTCAGCAATGATGCCAGAGAGAAACTTGTATGTTCAAAAATTAACAGCAACAGAAATGATAAATACTTGGGTAAATATCAAGGACTATTTTTTCTCCTACTAAACAGCAAAAGAAAAAGAAAAAAACTATAACACTGGTGCAGTTGTCAATGCTTATAGATGTAGTACTTGTGACAATTATAACATAAAGGTCAGTGGGGAAGAGTAAAGAGACCTATATAGCTCTGAGGATTACAGATTGTATTTTAAGTGGTAAAATGTTTAAAACTTATATGAGGAAAACCTTAAAATAATAATCAGTTATAATCATTAGATGAGCAAATAGAAAAGTTAGATGTATACTGTAATCTCCAGAGCAAACACTAAGAATAGTATACAAAAGAGATACAGCCTAAAATCTAATGGATAAGTTAATATGGAATATTAAAATAACTCAATCTACAAAAGTTAGAAAAAGGGAAGCAGATGAGCAAGAGGACAAACAGTAAATTCTAGTCATATCAATAAGCAATAATTTTATTAAATTTAAATGACAAATGGTCTTAACATATCAAATGAAAGACAGAAACTGTCAGATTCAATTTTTTTCTTTTTGTGGTGAGGAAGATTGGTCCTGAGCAAACATCTGTGCCAATCTTCTTCTATTTTTGTATGTGGGATGTCGCCACAGCATGGCTTGATAAGCAGTGTGTAGGTCCATGCCTGGGATCTGAAACCGCAAGCCCCAGGCCACCAAAGCAGAGCACATGAACTTAACCACCACGCCACCATTGCAGCCCCAAGAAACTGTCAGATTCAATTTTTAAAAGACCCAGCTATAGTCTGTCTACAAGAAACACGTTTTAAATATAAAAACATAGGTGGCTTAAAAATCTTTTAATGAGAAAAAGTCATACCCTGCAAACAGAAATCAAAAGAAACTTGAGTGGTTATATTAATATTAGTCAAAGTAAACTTCAGAACAATGAATATTCTGAGGGATGAGGAGAAACATTAAACAATGATAAAAGAGTCACTTTAACAACAGCACATAAAAAAATTAAATAGGTATTCACCTAACAACAGCGATCAAAACACATGAAGAAAAATCTAATAGAAATAAAAGAAAATATTTTAAAAATCCACAATTATTATTGGAGACTTCACTCCTTTCTCAATAGTTATTGATAAAACAAGCAGACATAAAACAAGTAAAGATATAGATGACATGAGCAAAATTATCAATCAACATGGTCTAATTGACACTTATAGACATTCCACCCTACAATAGCAGAATATGCATTCTTTTTGAGTGAACATGGGATATTCACTAAGATGGATCATATTCTGGGCTCTAAAACAAACCTTAACAAATTTAAAAGAATAGAAACCATACAAAATATGTTCTCTAACAATAGTGAAATTAAACTTGAAATCAGTAACAGAAAAATACGTGGAAAATCCCAAATATTTGGAAATTAAGTAGCACACTTCTAAATAATTCATCAGTCAAAGTAGAAGTCACAAGGGAAACTAGTAAATACTCTGAGTTGAATGAAAATGTCAATGCAAAATATCAAAATATGTGAGATGCAGATAAAGCAGTGTTTAAACAGATATTGACAGTAGTGAATACTTATATCAGAAAAAATAAAGGTCTGAAATCATTGATCAAACTTCCATGTTAAGAAACTAGAAAAACAAGAGCAAATTAAACTGGGATCTCTGAAAAGTAATCAAATGGAAATTCTAGAATAGATATAATTTCAAAAATTATTTCAAAAACTTCAAGATAAAGAAATTTTCAAAGAAAATTGATACTTTTCCTCAGTATTTTCCTTATATATTTATCTTTATATGTATTATATTTATATATATATATTTTTATATATTATTTATGTATTTATATATATAATAGTTTTGTTAGTTTGATGTATATATGTGTGTGTATATATATATATCTCTGAAAAAATAATCCTTAATGATTTCACAGAAACCCAGGAAGGAATGAGAAGCAACAAAAATGCTAAATATGTGGATAAATCTGTGTGAACATTGACTGCACTAAATAATAATAATAGTAATATCTCATGAGTTTTTAAATATATGTACATTTAAAAATACAAAACAATACAATACAAATGGCAGGAAGGTAAATAGAATTCAAGTGCTCTAAAGTCCTTGCTTGCTTTGTGTAGGAAGTAATTACTATATTAGTTTATATTAGATTCTAATAAGTCAAGGATGTATGTCATATTTCTAGGATAACCACTAAAGAAACAGTAAGAAGTGAGGAAAACAAAATAATAAATACCTGATTAGTCAAAAACCAAACAAGAAAGTAGAGCAAAAGAAAGAAAGAACAGATGTGATATATAAAATATAGTAATAGGGTAGGTTTAAAACAAAATATACCAATAATCACATTAAATATAAGTGTAATAAAAACTCCAATTAAAAGACAAAGACTGTCATGCTGAATTTTAAAAATTGGTATGCTACTAACTTAAAGAGACCACTTTAAATATAATGACACAGAAAGACTGAAAGTAAGAGAATGAAAAGAGACATGCCATGCAAACACTAACTGAAAGGAAGTTGATACAGCTGTGCTCATATCAGGCAAAGCAGACTTTAAGGCAATAAGTATTACTAGAAAAAAAGAGGGACAGTTCATAATGTCAAGAGGGTCAATATACAAGGAAGATGTAACTACTAAATTTGAATGTATCTAAAAATATAGCTTCAAAATATGTGATGAAAAAATAGGCTGTGTAAAAGGAAAAATAAACTGCCAGTCATAATTAGAAATTTTAATACATCATTAGCAGACTTGAGTTCCCCTGCAGTTGGATAAACAGTTTCCTATACAATGACAGCTTCCCATATCAAGTGCCTGCACGCCTTTGCTTTTGTGCCTGGGGGCTTTCTCTGGAATCTTGGCTATGTCCATCTTCATGCATATACATAATCTAGAATTCAGGAGAGTTAATGACTCTGGGTATAATCCCAAGGAGGATGGGAGTTAGTAGATAAATTATTTTGCTAAACTGTTCAAGAGTGGGAAAGTTCTGAGGCATGTGCTACATATTATTTTCAGAGGGTCCCAAATTATATTAGCCCTAGTTTTCAAGAGTGGTAACCAAATCAATAATATGCCTTTTATTGACTTTTCTCTCCTTTCCTGTCTTACTTTTTCCACTCCCTTCTTGCAATTTCTAGGATTACTACTGAAATAAACTACCTGAGCCCAAGTACTTTTCTCAGTATGTGATTTTAAGGGGACTGAAACTGAAGCAACAATAACTCTCTTGGTAGCAAACAGTAAAAATATAGATTTTGAACAACACAATCAACAAACTTGACCAAATTGAAAGATATAAAACGCTGTACCCAGAAACCACAAAATACAAACAGTATTATTTAGAGATATCTTTTTAAATTTCCAAACATTAGGGAATATTTTTTCTTTGTTATTGATTTCTAGCTTAATTTCATTCTGATTAGAGAACATATGCTTTAAATTCTTTAAATTATTCTGTGACTTGCTTTACAGCCTAGAATATGGTCAATTTTGGTAAATGTTTCATGTGTATCTGAAAAGAGTTTGTATTTTGATGACTAAATGTAATGTGGTATCCTGGATGGGATTCTGGAACAGAAAAAGGACTAAGGAAAAACTAAGGTAAATCTGAACAAAATATGCACTTTATTAATTATCACATATCAATATCGGCTTGTTAATTTTACCAAACATACCCTAGTAATGTGAGATGTTAATATGGAGGATATTGGGCATGGAGCATATGGGAATCCTCTGTACTATGTTCACAATTTCTCTTCACAGTTTTAGTAAATCTAAAATTTCTCTAAAAAATATTATTTTAAAATACAATACCAATTATAATCACTTAAAAAACAGATATAGGTATAAATCTATACCTAGGTATAAATCTAACAAAATCTGTATGGGATTTGTATGCTGAAAATTACAAAATATTGATGAAGTAAATCAAAAAAGGTCTAACTAAATGGAAACATACCATTTTCATGGATTGGGAGGCTCGACATAATAAAGATGTCAATATTCCTCAAATTGATATACAGATTAACATAATTCCTAAAAAATACCAGCAAGGTTTTTATAAATTAGAAAAAATTATCCTAAGATTTTTATGAACAAGCAAAAGTAATTACAATAGCTAAAAATTTTGAAAAAGAAGAATTAAGTCAGAGGAATCCCTCTACCCAATTTCAAGATTCATTATATACAGACAACAATGTCAAAATTATGTTAAATTGGCTTAGGGATAAACACATAGATCAATAGAATAGAATAGAAATCTTAGACCCACACGAGTACAGCCAACTGATTTTTGGCAAAGGTGCAAGAGCAATTGAATGAAAGGAAGACAGTCTTTTCAACAAGTGATGCTGGAGCAACTGGATATCCTTAGGCAACTAATGAACCTCAACCTAAGTTTCACGTCTTATACAAAAATTAATGGAAAATTGACCATAAATTTAAAACTATAAAACTCTCAGAAGGAAATAGATAAAGTATTTAAGACCTCCGGCTTGTTTAAGAGTTCTTACACATGACACCAAATGCACAATCTATAAAAGAAAAAAAATAACAAATTGGAGTTCATCAAAATTAAAAACTTTTGCTCTGTGAAAGACTCCTTTAAGAAGATGAAAACACAAGTTACAGACTGGAAGAATATATTTGCAAACCACATATGTGAGAAAGGACTCATATCTGTAATGTATAAAAATTCTTAAAACTCAAAAGTAACACAAACAATTCAATTAGAAAAAGGGCAGATCACATAAGTGATGTTTCACCTAAGAGGATATCCGAATGGTGAATGAGCACAAGAAAAGATATTCAACATCACCAGGCATCAAGGAAATGCAAATTAGGACTGTGATGAGATAATATTATACATCTATTAAAATGGCAAAATTAAAATAATGACACCACCAAATGCTGATGAGGATGTAGAGAAACTGCATCTCATACGCTGATGAGAGGAATGCAAGTGGTACAGCTACTCTGGAAAATAGTTGGGCAATTTCTTTAAAGGCTAAAACGTGCTTACCATACAACCCAGGAAACACTCTTATGTATTTGTCCCAGATAAATGAAAACTTAAATGTTCACAAAATAACCTGTATATGAATGTTCAATTGATTCACATCTTGGGGAATCAGTTGGCTCCCCCAGATAATATAGGATTACCATGATGGTAGCTACTCTGAACTTCAAATGCGGATTTTAGTTTAATTTGACATTGCATGGCCCAAATGAAACTTTTCTATTCTACAAAGTTTATCATCATAGGCAAAATTCACACAGGTCAGAATGGAATATTCAGTTCATGAGAATTACAAGAAAGATTTGATATTAACATGAGTGAGGCTTTTAAAATTTTTTCTAAAAAAGATAAGGAGAATAAAACCAAAAAAATTGGAGAGACAAAATGGCAGCTGTTCTTCAAGAATAGCATTCCAACTACATTGGCATATTATCTTCCAAAATAATTCTTTAATGGCAGCTAACAGTTAGTCCTGTTTAGTCTGAGCTTTTGAAGTTCTCTCTGAGGGTAACACCATCTGAGTAGTTCTCTTTTTCTCAATGAAACAGTCAGAAATATAACAGTGTGCGAGAGAACAGAAGATTTAGCAAGGCTGTAGAATGTGTCATTTATTCCATGTTCAAAGGCAATAGTAGAAAAGAAGCCAAGAAGATGTCTTTATTCTTCTGTAAGAATTCCATTGTTCATCGTGCTCTAATTATGAAATTTGAACTTAAAAGGATGAAAGAGAAGCTCAATCAGCAGTATAAAGTGTATCTTCTCTGGAAATAGTTCTTAACGATTTAAATGGCAGGCTTATGTACCCTGGACTGACCCAATAGTTAAAGCAATATTCTGTGATACTCAAAACAGTCTGCAAAGCTGCATTTCTTGATTCATTTGTGCTCCAAACAAATTATAAGGCTGTGTTGCAGAGAGAGAAAACACTGTTAATCTTTCATGACTGTTAGGTGGTTTTACTGAAACGTAATTGTGAAAACAAATTTCTCAGGTACAGAAAAAAAAAATGTGTTGTGCCATTTCCTCAATTCAAAATGAATTCATTTATTCCTTAATCACAGCAAAGAAAAAGCTCTCCAAATTGAACAAAAGGAAATGTAGGGAATTTCCACAAAAGAGAATTTTAAAATAAAATGAAAAAAGACATCAAGAATACTTTCAGTTCTTAGAGGCTCACAGGGGAGTTAATGGAACTTGTGGCCACAGCAATCCAGAATTAATGTCTTACATTTGGAAAATCAACATGTTTGGGAATCTGCAAAGAGGAAAGCTACGTGAAATGAAATCAGCTTGGGTGATTATGTATCTACAGTACTCACCCCACTCGGGCACACTCAGACATATGTTAAAGACATAACTATCTCTACTTCCACTTGAGATTTTTTTCAGTAAATGAAACTCCAACCACAAAAGCAGCTGACAACGTGAAATTACAAAAAGCTGTCAGAGGGCCTGTGTGGGAGATCCATTCACCATAAGCACAAGTGCTAGGAATCTGAGCAGCTTTTTAAATGGATTCAGAGACCTTTGAAAAAAAAGGTCTCCATCTCCAGTAATTGAATTTGACACCAATGTTCTTTGGATGCTAGGGCTGTACAGGGTATTTTCCCATCCACATCTAGGCTAAATTGGAGATGGTGACCTCTGATAGACTAGAGCAATCCAGGAAGTAATAGAAACCTCACTTCATAGAAACTGGTGACAAGTTGGGATTAAATGCTGGGCTGGCCGGGAACAGTCAAATTCCTTCTCAGGGAGCCTACGGACTTCCAAAGGAATGGAGATTTTTTAAAACATTCTATAAATGCTTCTTTTTCCAACTTGCTGTAACTAAATTGAATGTTATAATCTAAGATCACCTCAGATTTGGGACACAGGCAAGACTTAAATCCAAATGAGATGTCCTAGCTTCCTAAATTCAGTACCATTTTACAGAATTCAGTAACGGTGGATAAGGACTGGGGAAAGAAGACAGAGGTTTATGTATAAGGATGGTCCTCACACTGTTGTTTAAAATAGTGAAAAAAACCTGAGTATTCAAGAACAAGGCATTGCTTAAGCTAAGGTACATCACAAAATGAAAGTTTATGTAGTCATTAAAAAGAGTCTTTTGGGGGCCAGCCTGGTGGTGTAATGGTTAAGTTCATGTGCTCTGCTTTGGCAGCCCGGGGTTCATAGGTTCAAATCCCAGGAGCGGACTGATGCGCTGCTCATCAAGCCATGCTGTGGCAGCGTCCCACATACAAAATGGAGGAAATGGGCACAGATGTTGGCTCAGAGCCAATCTTTCTCAGCAAAAAGAGGAAGATTGGCAATAGATGTTACGTCAGGGCCAATCTTCCTCACCAAAAAACAAGAATAGCCCCCTCCCTACTCCCTTAAAAAAATAATCTTTTTAAAAAATATTTAATTAAAGCAAAATTTTCAAGCTATATTATTGTGGAAGCAAGAGAGGGTACAAGGTAATAATGGACATAGATATATGTATCCACTTATACACAAAATAAAAAATCAGAAATTATTAAGTGATCATCACTAGGCAATGAAGTTAGAAATGGTTCTGATTTTTTAGTCTTTTGCTAATTTACTCATTTACTAAAATGAATATGTACTATTTTATAATAAGACAATTGAAAAAAATATCTCAGAAAGTGAAAATTTGATTACAGTCATCTTAACCACTTTAATTTTGTTATATTTACTTGCCCATTAGTTGTTAACTCATTTACTGAGCAAGGATTTATTGAAAACATTGTGTTAGGACTTCTCAGAAAGAAGGTCTAGAGAAGACATATTTGCATAACTCCCTCCCAGAAATTCACAGAAGACAATAAAAAAATTGAAAATGGAGAATGAAATTTTATCTGTTATAAAACTAGGGCAATGACACAAAGCTGTACAACAAACTCTGAAGAATATATGTAAACTATAATTAAATTTGCCTATTAAAAGAGTAGACTGAATATCTCCACTAGTCATTTTATTTCAAAATTAACTAGTTAAATAACTTTTGGTACATCTATATCACTAGAAAGAATGATTTGGATCTATACAAATTGACTTATAAGAGATGTATTACTTAATAAGAAAAGAGAGACACTGAAAAGTATATGAATATAAATATGGAGTAGGTAAATATATACATATACATATATTATTTATATATTCCCATAAATAAATATATATATACAAATATATATCTATCACCATCCATTTTTATAAAACAAACAATTCTATGATGCAAACTCTGTATGATAGAGATTACATACACATGAAGAGAAAAAGAGAGATTATATGAGCATGAAAAAAATGAAAGAATTGACACACACAAGGATGTTAACTTTAATAAAAGAGGAGAGAGCTTCTGGATGTCAAGTACAATAATCAGAATTATTAAAAAATCATATACAGGGGGCCGGCCTGGTGGCGCAGCGGTTTCGTCCACGCTTGACAGCACGGGGTTCACGAGTTCGGATCCCGGGCGCCCGCCGACACACTGCCTGTCAGTCATGCCATGGCGGCGTCCCATATAAAGTAGAGGAAGATGGGCATGGATGTTAGCTCAGGGCCAGTCTTCCTCAGCAAAAAAAAAAAAAAACTATCAAAAAAATCATATACATAAATTTCTCCTGCTGTCATAGCAGTGTAACTGGTACTGAACTTGCCTTCTCAACAATTATAAAACTGGACAAAATATATGAGCCAACTGTTTTCAGACATTGACAAATAGGCAGTACAGGATGTAATCTTGGAGAGAAGGGAAACATATGAAATAAGTCCAACAGTTGCTCCACAACTGCCCTGATTTTCTGTATTTTCTGCCACGATGAGGAAGATGGAGACAAGAAGAGGGGCAGTCTTGCTGAGCTGAGGAGGCAGACATTGGAGTTCCTGCCTGTGGAAGCAGAGGCAATTTTTAGAATAGGGTAGATAAGAACAGAGAATTGTATGAGTTGGGGTTGGGAGTGGGAGAGCCTCATGGGGACCCAATAAAAATGCGAGGCTGAGGATTGGACTGATTATGCCACATGGTGAGATTTCGCAAGGCCCAGCAGGGACGGCCTGCTACAGGGATGAGAGGTAACCAGTGATACTTGAGGCAGTGTTAGGAGACATTGGAGTTCCATCTTATAATCAAGAGGCTACACTGAGTCCAGCAGACATTCAGTTGACAATAACCATATGCTAGAATAAGAGGCATGCCTTAGAATTTGCTGCAAAACAGAAATACACACAAGAAATAGAAACAATCCGACAGCATCAAAATAATTTGACAGGATTTAATGTCTGCCAGAAAAAAAAACTTCAGCACCTTTTATAGCAAGACAACATAACCCATACCCCCTACAACATATCATTCACAATGTCCAGCATATACTCCAAAATTAGTAGAAATGCAAAGAAACAGGAAAATGTGACTCACAGGCAAGAGAAAAAGTGGTTAATGGTAACAGGTCCCCAAACAACCTGGATGTTAGAAATGGCAGATAAAACTTTAAAGTAGCTATTATAAATCTGTTTAAAGTCCTAAAGGAAAATATGGTCATAATGAATAAAAAGATGGGAAAATTTAGCAGAGAAGCACTATAAAAAGGAAGCAAACAGAAATTTAATCAATGAAATATACAATATCTGAAATGAAAAATTCACCAAGATGGGCTTCTAGCAGATTGTGAGCAGAGGAAAGAGTCTATGAACTTGAAAACAGATTAATAAAATTTATCCAGTGCTAAGGACATAGAGAAAAAGAATCAAAACAATATGAACAGAATGTCAACAATCTATAACAGAATATTAAGAGAAGAGAAAAAAATGGAACAGAACAAAATATAAAGAAATGACAGCAGAGAATTTACCATATTAGGTGAGAAAGATCAACATATAGTTCCAAGAAGCTAGCAAAATGCAAATAGGAAAAACACAAAGAGAACCACACCTAGGCACCTCATAATCAAACTTCTGAAAACCAAAGATAAAGAGAAAATCCTAAAAGTAGCCAGAGAATAACCATGTATTATATATAAGAAAACAGCAGTATAAAGAATGGTAAATGGGGGCCGGCCCAGTGGCGCAGCGGTTTAGTCCGCGCTTGGCAGCCCGGGGTTCGCGAGTTCGGATCCCGGGTGCCCGCCGACGAACTGCCTGTCAGCCATGCCGTGGCGGCGTCCCATATAAAGTAGAGGAAGATGGGCACGGATGTTAGCCCAGGGCCAGTCTTCCTCAGCAAAAAGAGGAAGATTAGCTACGGATGTTAGCTCAGGGCTGGTCTTCCTCACAAAAAAAAAAAAAAAAAAAAAAAAGAATGGTAAATGTCTCATCAGAAACAATAGAATCCATAAAAAAATGGAATGCATCTTTAAAGTGCTGAAGGAAAAACAAATGTCATCCAAGAATTTTATGTCCAGAGAAAATATCCTCCAAAAATAAAGATAAAAGATATTTTCAGATAACAAAAATTGAGAAAATTTGTCACCAGCAAACCTTTACTAAGTAAATTCTATAAGAAGCTCTTCAGGCTGGAGGAAAAATGATACCAGATGGAAATTTAGATCTACAGAATGGAATGAAGAGCACTGAAAATATAATAATGTACACCTGAAATTTACAAAACATTATAAGCCAATATGACCTCAATAAAGTAATTTAAAAATTTTTTAATTTTTTCTTTAATATCTTTAAAATCATGTAACTCTTTAAAGCAAAAATCATATTACTGACTAAGAGCTTAAAATGTGTAAAGGCATTATATACAATAACAACAGGATAAAGTATGAAGGATAAATACAACTACACTATTGCAAGACCATCTTCTGAAAAGAATAAAATGTTAACTCTAACAAGATATTGACAAACTAAGAATGCATACTGTATTTCTTAGACCAACCACTAAAAAAGATAAAGTATATATAAAATTCCAATAGAGAAGTAAAAATGGAATAATAAATTGTTTAATACTGCAAAAGAGGGCTTAAAAAGATAAATGGAACAAAAAACTGGCAGGACAGGTAGAAAAAATATAACAAACAGTAGATTTAAAGCTAACTATGTTAATAATCACTTTATATGTTAATGGACCAGACACTTCCAATAAAAGGCAAAGATTGTTGGATTGATTAAGAAAAAAAAAAAGCTATTCCCAACTATGTGTTGTTTACAAAAGATGCTCTTTAAATAAAAAGGGACTTACAGGTTGAAAATTTTAAAATGGAAAAGGATATACCAACCAAAGAGTAAGTGTAAGAAAGCTTGAGTGAGTACATTAATATCAGAAACAATGGAAATCAAGACAAAGAGAATTGCCTGAGATTTTTAAAAAAGACATTTCTTAATAATATAAGGATTAATTATAAGGAACAAATAACAGTCATAAGTGTGAATGAATCTAAAAACGGCACTTCAAGATACATGAAAAAAACTTTAAAGAACTGAAGGAAAAATAGGCAAATGCACACTAATAGTGGGAGATTTTTAACATTATTTTTCTTGTAATTGATAGAACAACTAGAAAAACTTCAGTTAAGATATAGATCTAAATAATACTACAAACCACTTTGGCCTAATTGATATAGATAAAAAAATACATTCAACAATTGCAGAATACACATACATAAGATAACTACAGTCCAGTTCTTCTCATGAACATAGACCCAAAATTCTCATAAAAATGTTAACAAGTTGAATCCAACAACACAGAAAAAGGACAATACACCACAACCAAGTGTGGTTTATCTCAGCAGTGCAAGGTCATTTTAACATAAGAAATTCAATCAATACAATCCATGATATTAATAGACTAATGAAGAACCACATGATCATCTCAACAGATGAAGAAAAACCACTTGACAAAATTCAACCTCCATTTGTCATAAATATTCTCAGCAAACCGGAAATAGAAGGGAACTTCCTCAACCTGAAAAAGGGCATTTTTTAAAAACTTGCAGCTAACATCATATTTAATAGTGAAAGACTGAAAACTTTCTTCCTGAGATTAAGAAAAGGCAAGAATGTCTGCTCTCACCAATTCCATTCAATAATTCAATGTCTTAACCAGTGCTAAAAGACAATAACAATATTTGAAAAGAAGAAGTAAAATTGTATCTATTTGCAGATGACTTGATTTTCATCATTAAAAAAAATCTTAAGAAATCTACAAAGCAAATACTAGAACTAAAAGTGAATTTACCAAGTTAAATGTAAAATAGTCATTTATCTTTCTATATGCTAGCAGCAAAAAGTTAGCAAGAAAAATTTTAACAAGTCCATTTGCAATAGTATCAAAATTACTAGAGCTAATAAGTGAATGTAGTGATGTCATAGGATACAAAGTCAATAGACAAAAATCAATTGTACTTCTATACACTACTAATAAACATTTGCAAAAAAACTTTTTAACTATTTACAATATAATCCAAAAACATAAAGTACTTAGACATAAATTTAATAAAAGATTTGCAAGACATCTCCACTAAAACTACAAACATTACTCAGAAAAATAAAAGACTTAAATAAATGGACAGATATACTATGTTCATAAATTGGGTGTCTTAATATGGTTAAGATGTCACTTCTCCCCAAATTTATCGATAGATTCATCGCAACACCAATTACAATGCTGGTAGGCTCTTTTTAAAAATTTATATGAACATTAAAGAACCTAGAATAGGGTCCAGCCTGTGGCATAGTGGTTACGTCCAGCACGCTCCACTTTGGCAGCCCAGGTTCACAGCTTCGGATCCCGGGCACAGACCTACACTACTTGTCAGCCATGCTGTGGAAGTGACCCACATACAAAGTAGAGGAAGATAGGCACAGATGTTAGCTCGGGGTGAATCTTCCTCGGCAAAAAAAAAAGAACCTAGAATAACCAAAACATTTTTTAAAAGGAAAAACAAACTCGGAAGACCTATGATACCTGACTCTAAGATATTCAGTAACTAAAATTATATGGTATTGGCATAAGGAAATAGATCAAACAAAATAGAAAATCCAGAAGTAGACCTACAGTTATATAATCATTAGTTTTTGACAAAGGCATGTAAGCAACACAATGGGAAAAAGACAGTCATTTCAACAAATGGTGATGCAAAAATGGCACATCTATATGGAAAAAAATTGAATCTGGATCCTTACCTTATACAATACACAAAAATTTACCCAAGATGAACCATAGACCTAGAGCTTCTAGAAAAATATCTCACAACCTGGGTATAAGCAAAGACTGCTTAGACAGGATACTAAAAGCAACGACCATTAGAGAAAAACATGGAAAAACTGGACTTCATCCAATTAAAAACTTTTGCTTATCAAAAATACATCATTAGGAAAATGAATGAGCAAGAGTGAGAGAAAATATTTATAAATTATCTATCTGACAAAAGGCTTGTATACAGAAAATGTGAAGAACAACTTAATAATAAAAAGATAATTTAAAATGAGCAAAACGCTTAGACTTTACAAAGTGCTCAACATCATTAGTTATTAGAAAAATGCAAATAAAAACCACTACAAATCCACTAGACTAGCTACCATTTAAAAGACCATCAATCCCAAATATTAGTGAGGATGTAGAACTGGAACTCTCACACATTGTTGGCAGAAGTATACAATGGTACCACCTGTTGGCAGATCATTTGGCAGTTTCTTATATAGTTAAACTACCCTACCCAATGGCCTAGCAATTCCACGCCTAGGCGTTTATCCATATGAAACGAAAATATTCAGCCACAAAAAAAGACTTGTAGAAGAACATACATAATAACTCTCTTCATAATAGCCCCAAACTGGAAAGTACCCAAACGTCCATCAACAGGCGAATGAAGGAACTCATCGTGATGTATTCACACAACTGCACATGCTCAGCGATGACAGGCAACAGATTCTGATACTCACAATACCACAATGAATCTCTGCTGAATAAAAGAAAATGGACACAAATACTACATACGGTATGATCTCATTGATATGAAGCATTGAAGAGGAAACGTGATGTAAGACTGAAAACAGAGAAGTGGTTGTTTTGGAGAGCTGTGCTGGCAGAAAAAGGACAAGAGGAAACCTGGATGATGATCCCAGCATTGCGGCAGGAAGTCCAGAAGTCGTCTTGAGACACAACCACATCTACAAGCACAGCAGGAACTGTCTTTTCTCAGCATCTCTTTTTCAAAGTCAAGACTGATAATTTGGACTGCATGATGTTTTTTAAAGTTGTGCTTGTAAAAAGAAAAAATCACTGCAAATAAAATCAAAAGAAAAATGACAAACTGGGAAATGGATGATTTGTAAAACATGCCGTGGACAGTGGGATTAATACACAAAGACTTTTGACAAATCAGTAAGAAGCAAAATAAACATCCCAATAGAAAAACGAACAGGAAATTCTGAGAGTAAGAAACTCAAATAGAAAAAAACATTTTTAAATATAGGAAAAAATGTCCCCGCTAGTAAAAGCGGAAAGTGGAAATGAAAACAAGAAGATGTACATGATACCATCAAAAATATGGCTTTGCTAAAAATTAGAAACGTGTGTTGATATGGAAAGTTTTCTAAGGGACGTTAAGTAAGTGGAAAGTGAAAAACTATCATGTATAGTATGATTCAATATTTTAGAAATATATTTATTATAATATTATGAGTATATAATTATATTACATCAATTATATATCAAATAATATTAATAATTATTAATTATATGTTTATAAATTATAATTATAAACTATATATTTATAACATAATTAATATAATGATATAATATATTGTAAACAATACTTATTATTATTGCTTTTAGGATGTATTTAGGTATATATTTCTTTTTTTTTTTTTTTTGTGGGGAAGACCAGCCCTGAGCTAACATCTGTTGCCAATCCTCCCCTTTTTGCTGAGGAAGACTGGCCCTGAGCTAACATCCGTGCCCATCTTCCTCCACTTTATATGGGATGCCACCACGGCATGGCTGACAGGCAGTGCGTAGGCGGGCACCCGGGATCCGAACTCGCAAACCCGGGCTGCCAAGCGCGGACTAAACTGCTGCGCCACCGGGCGGCCCCCTAGGTATATATTTCTTAAAGATAATCAACAAAATGTTTAAATGGTTACCTTCAGGCACTGGTGTAGGTGTGGCTAAGTTATAGGGTATTTTCACTTTCTAACTTTATGTTGCATATTTTGAAAATCTGAGGGACATACCTAGCGAGACCAAGGTCAAAGTAAGGAAAAGATAGAGTGATAATTATTCTAAAACTGTCGAGGAAGTAAGTGCCCAGAGGTGAAGACCCATTCGATGTGCCTCTCTGGGGTGCAGAGAAGGAAGGCATGTTCTCTGGATGGTGGTGACGTGCAATGATGATTGAATTGTGAAGACATTAGAAAAGGATTCAAATGAGAGAAAGTAGGTGAAGACAATAAAAGATCGAATTTCCACTGGAATCAGAGGTGAAGATTTCAAAGCACCTTTGCCTACATTCCTTAATTGATGCTCATTATCGCTGGTTTAGGGAAGCAGGGTGGGCAGTATGAATTCCATGGTGTACTGTGGGACAAAGGTTTAACAATCCAGACCTTATCACTTTATTGTTTGGACAATCCATCTGGTTTGGCTTTCAGGAATTTTAAGCTTATATTTCTTTAAAGAATAAAGTGTACTTTGTCCAATTACAATGTGCTCATCATTGAAAAGGAAAAAAGATAAAAGTAGAAAATAAATCACTATTATCCCTGCCTTTAAAGACAACCACTGATAAAATACAGGATTCCTGGGCCAAGGGGTATGAACGTGATACATATTTCTTAGCAGTTTCCCAAAAGTATTGTGCTAATATATATTCCAATCGAGACTTTATCTACATTGAATATAAACAATCAAAAAATTTTATCCTTCCCTTCAGTACTCTATGAGCAAATTCCCATTCTGTGTGACAACACATCGTCCCTGTCTTCTGTTGAGCTCACTTCCCTCATTATTGCTGAGATTCCTCAGGGTACGTTTACAGTATTCACTAATTCATCCCAGTAGTTGGCCATCCCTCCCATTCCAGACCACTGCTCTGGGCCTCTCTGCATGTCATTTTTACCATCTAGTAATTTCTTTCCCATAAAGCTATGGCTTACCCAAATCTACATCATTCCAAGTGTGGGTACAGGTTTGACACTCGTATTTCCCAAAAGCACAGCTAAAATGAATACAGCATATACTAACTTTACTAGAAGCTGTGAGTTAGTGAAAGGAGAATAGAGAATAGGTGGAAAAACATTTTTTTAACTTATTCTTTAAATTTCTTTGCTTCTTGTCTTAGTCCATTTGGGCTGTTGTAAAAAAAAAAAAAAAATACCAGAAACTGGTAGCTTATAAACAACAGGAATTTTCTCACAGTTCTGGAGGCTGAGAAGTCCAAGATCAAGGTGCTGGCTTTCAGTCTAGACCCAACTGCTCCTTCTTGCCCTCATCCAAAGAAAAATATTGTTACAAAAATCCTTACAGAGATCCAATTTTCCCCCAAATAAGACAAGCTTTACATCTCTTGCATGTAACTTACTATGCCACTTTCTGAAGCATCTTCATTCAGATTTTAGTGCTGTCACAAACTCCAGGGGCCTTATATGTACCTGTCTCCATGCACAAGTTGATCTCTTCCTTTACCGGGAAAACAAATGGGGACGAATCCCAGCTGCCACCCCAGATTGCAGAAACTTCTTAAGACTCACCAAACAGCAATTTTTTCCATTGCCAACAATACTAAGATCTAGATTTCACCCTAACCACGGGAAAAACTCCCAGCAGGGTTCTGGCAGTCATTTGTCCCACAGGAAGAGAAGAAAATAAGCTCATTTTTGTTTGAATTTGCACTTCTTTGATGGCATTCAGTTACCTGTATTTATTCAGAATGTAGATTGTTCACCAAGCTTCTGACTCTTTGTTACTCTTTTCACGTATCCCACACTTCCCAGATCCACGGTCTGTGTGGTGACCTCAGCTTCCTGCTACAACAGACTAGCAGATCATACACCCAGAAGGCAGGAGCCACTAGATAAAGGGATGGAAAAGTAACATGAAATTTAGGGAAAAGTTCTTCTAAGGGGGTTGTATAGGGACTTCCCTGGGTCCCTTGAGGTATCACCAACAAAGCCATTTGAGCTCTATAAGTAGGCTCAGTTCTGCTGTGGGGCAGGGCCCACTTGGGTCACACAGGCCCTACTGTGGCCTTGTGTCAAGGCTCCTTATCTACGTTCTTGCTGCTTTCTTGGAAACCAAGCCCCCAACTTCTAAAATTCTAGAAACTATGTCTCCGAAAATTTTGCTTTCTTCCATTCATTATATCAACAATATTTATTGGCACCAATTATGTGCCAGGAACTCTGCCAAGTGCTAAGATCTTAGTAGTGAACCCAACCAACACTGTCCTTGCCTTCTAGTAGTGAACACAGACTTGGGACAAATCATTTGGAAGAGTTAGCAGAAGGTGTTGTGAGCACCAGACAATAATTCCTGCTTTGGTTTCCCACCTAGTGCCTCCTCAGCTCACTTTCTCTGGAGCCATAACATTACCTTACTTCCTCAAAGCCTCTTCCAGACGTCAAGGCTCGGTACCCACCTCCACACTTCCCCCACCAGCCCACTGCCTGAACCATTGTCCCTTGACAGATGCATGATGTTACCACCTGTTAGAACATTCCTCTACCTAGACCCATCCTGAAGCTTGGGGTCTCTTTGATGCTGGTGGTCACCTCTAACCATTTCTTCTACCTGTATCTGTCCAGTCTCCAATCAATAACCAGCCTTAATTTGGAGATAAGACATGAACACATTCAAGGAGTCCAGATATGACATTAACAGATGCTAAAAAACAAGTAGAAAGAAATCCCCCTATGGTAAGTTGTAATCTAATATCCGGCTTTAAAGAGTGATTACTTGTGTTATTTTTCTTAACCTCACAACTGTATTTGTTATTAAGCTCATCTAAATGAATAATAGGCATATAACTTGGGAAAAAAGGCCATCAGACTTTAATTAAACAACTTGTTTTTCTATCCCAAGAGTTGTCCAATAGAGAACTGTGTTTTGCATATGTGTGCATTGAGTCAGCTGTCAGTCAGATGTTTTGGAATAAGGTTCTCTGGCGGAAAAAAGAGCATAAGATACTTGCATAATTCATATTAACAATTTGTAATTAATGGGCCACCTTTACAGATAGTGTAGGTTTGAGAAGGGTGGGGCAAGTATTTCTGATCTTATACTTTTAACACAAGTTATAAAGGTCTGCACCATTAATCAAAAAGAGACATACCCCAGGCTCCGAAGTACAGAAATTACTGACTTCACTGATTTTCAAAATTTTGATCCCTCAATTAGTATAATAAAGGAAAAACTAATTTGTGGCTGACAGAGCAAATTAAAACCACAAATATTTTTGTTGGGGCAATGGAGCATTGCAATATAAAATGGAACAGTGGGCATAGAGTAGAGTCACAAGTGTTTATTTGCTAGATCTGCTGATTTTGTCCCTTTCTATACATAAGCAACAGCCGCATATAACCAAATAATCATACAGTGATTGGAAGAACATCAGTAGAATTTTATCTGCTCAAGCCTTCAGGAATATGTCTTTTCTCCGATTTTATCAGTAGAGAGTACAATATAGTGTCTTACTCTAAGAAGAAACATTGATCAAAACCTCACAAAAGGGATATGCATCCTGTGCTAATAGAGAATTTTACTCTTCTCCGTTCTGATATTGTTAGTGACTTTGTCACCAACAGATCACTTCGGCTTTCCTTTCATGCTTACCTGAGGCTCTCTTTTAAGCCACAGGCCAGAAATTTGGTCTGCAACAGGAAGAACATCCTCAGAGTCTCATGAAAAGGACTCTGCCAGGGATTTTTAACAATTGATATTTCAAGGAGCAGATTTAGGAGCTGACATCTCTTAGAAAATTGTCAAAGGGACTCGGGATTTCCAGGATGCTTTTGAATTCAGTACCAGATAATTTCATGAAAGCCAACAGATGACTCAAGATCCAATGAAACAAGAATAAATTAAGAAGGACCGAATGAACTCAAGAAGAACATCTAATCATGATTATTTATTTTGGAATAATGTTGATAGGGTTTTTAATGTTTTATTTTCTGATGGCTATGTGAGAAAGCCCTTTCTCTTTCTTCTTGATCTATTTCTGTTATTTTTATTTTAATTGTGGTATAGTATAACACAAATTTTAGCTATTTTTAAGTGTATGATTTAGTGGCATTAATTACAGTCACAGTGTTGGTCAAACATCACCATATCTATTTCCAAAACTTTTCTATCACTGCAAAACAGAAACTATGTATCCATTAAGTAGTAACTCTCCATTCCCCCTGCTTTGTCCCCAGCCCCTGGTAACCTCTAACCTATTTTCTGTCTCTTCAAATTTGCTTATTCTAGATAATTCATGTAATTGGAATAACACAATATTTAATTTTTTATATCTGGCTTATTTCCCTTAGCATAATGTTTTCAAGTTTCATTCATGTTGTAGTATCTATCAGAACTTCACTTTTTATGGCTGAATAATATTCCAGTGTGTGTGTGTGTGTGTGTGTGTGTGTGTGTGTATACATATATATATATATAACATTTTTTATCCATTCATCTGCTGATAGACACTTAGATTGTTTTGACCTTTTAGCTATTGTGAATAATGTTGTAATGAATATTTGCACACAAGTATTTGTGAGTCCCTGTTTGCAATTCTTTGGGGTATATACCTAGGAAAGGAATTGCTGGGTCATCTTTCTGATCTATGTCTAATGTCAATTTAATAACTACGTGTTTGCATTTTGTTTTCTCTGACTCTTCAAAATTCAGAAACAAACATTTTTATTGTTTCTTTACTTTTAATGGCAATGTAGTTATTTGCATTCATTTAATAAAACTAATCAGAATGTAACTGAACAAATTGAATGTGTAATAAAGGCTGTATATAGAGTATCATATTTCAGAATAAATCTCATTTAATCAGATATATAAAACCCACCCTTAAGGAGCAAGGGTTACACTTCCTAGGTGGAACCAATGCCTACAAAGTTCTCCTGGGAAACTGCCTTCATGTCTGTTCTGTCTTACAGAGTCCCAGACTTACAGGTGGTAAGACAGGTCACTTCCTGGCAGGCCAGGAACCTTAGTGGACTGGGGTACGTTTCAAAGAGAGGAATTCACACAGATGTGTAGGTACTGTGGACAAAAGCTGATGGAGATAAATTTCTTGGGGTTAGCTTTTAGCCTCAAAATAGAAGAACAAATACAACCAATGATTTATTTAATCTCTGGATAATAGAGATTATTGAAAAATGCAATCGTAGATTTCTTACAAAATCTTCAACAAAGATTTTTTTCTGGTTTTAATAGTTATTTAATGCCATATGACTCTAGGTTTGATGACCACACTACAGTCAGTGTATATGTGTTAATTAATATTGAATGCTGCACCTATGAGAGCAGGCCAAAACACACAAGGCTACACATTTTTGAAACAAGAATATTCCCTGGAGATACTTCATGAACACACACATGAAAAAGTGTCTAAAACTTGGAAAGGCTCACATCCTTTCAAAGTCATACCTAGAACATTATCTAACAAGACTACCCAAGGATTAGCTGATTCTCCAGGAGTATGTACTTTAATCATTTAATATTAATTAAGGTATTTTACAAACCTATAAAGATAGACTTTAATCTGTACAAAAATAATAATTATTGGGGCAGGCCCGGTGGTGTAGTGGTAAATCTCACGCACTCCACTTCGGTGGCCCAGGGTTCATGGGTTCGGATCCCAGGCATGAACCTACACACCACTCATCAAACCATGCTGTGGTGTCCCATATACAAAGTAGAGGAGGCTTGGCTCAGGGACAATCTTCCTCAAGCAAAAAGAGGAAGACTGGCGATAGATGTTAGCACAGGGCCAATGTTCCTCACCAAAAATAAATAAATAAAATAATAATAATTATTATGATTCAAGTGATTTTTATCCTATGACAATGTAAATGAATTTTGCCCTGTGGATAAGTACATGGTTTTTTTCTGGTAGACAAAATCTCACCTCAGAGTTGGGAGTTGTATTGCCTATAAATGTGGCATTCACCAGTCTTATGTATTAACCAGCTGTGTATGTGATGGAGCATTCTTTCTTTCAGTGACTATAAATACTTCTGCCTCTCCTATACTTTTTAGAGCCAGCTCACCAACCTCTTGGCTTCCTCATTCTTGAGTTACATAAATCTTTGACATTTGCTTCCTTAAAAAAAAAAAAAAGAAAAAGCTACAGTGAATGGCAAGTTAGACTAGCTGCAGACTTTCAGGAAAAACAAGAAAGTCCAGACAATTTTGGAATAATATCTTCAAAGTGCTCAGAGAAAATAACCGTCAACTTAGAAGTTATACTTAGTTCAAATATCATTCCTGACTGAGGTAAAATAAAAATATTCTCAGACACACAAAGATAAAGAGAGTTAACCACCTCTTTAAAAGAACTATTAAAGGAAATATTTCAATGAGAAGAAGAGGAAACTAAGTAGGAGTGGATGAGTTTCTTTTTTTAAAAGAAATGGTGAAACTAAAGTTCTAGACAGCAAAACAATGAAAGTTGGATAATTAAAGGAGAGGATAATGTATGTGCAAACCTTTTCTTCTTTTGGAGAATGAAAAAATAATGAGCAAATTTAGGTTTGTTCAGAAAATTGATATTTACCTATATTTTTTTAAATTTAAGTTTACTAAAAATATTAGAGAAATAATTTATAACTTCCAAAGCAGTGTAGTGAAAAAGGATATAAAGAAAATTATATCACTTCTATCTCATCAGAAGAGAGGAAGAGAGGGGAAAGAAGCAAAGAAAAAGGACAGTAAACTAGACAAGCTAAATTAGACATTGGAAATAAATACAAACACATCAGTAATGATAAAAAAGTAAATAAATTCAACTCATCTATTAAAAGATGGGGATTATCAGGTGGATTTTATTCAGCTATATGGTGTTTTCAAGAGATACTAAAACAAAACATCACAGAAAGATTTGAAATAAAGATCCAAAAATATATTCCAGGCAAATATGAAAAGCAGCAAAAATCCAATAGAGCAAATCATTATCTGACAAAATAGAATTTAAGGCAAAATAATTAATAGAGATAAAAAGCTACACTATACAATAACAAAGGGAAATTTTCTAGCAATAAAGTATAAAAATCATGAAATTGCATGCGCTCACATGCCCAGCTTCAAAATATGTAAAGCCAAAAATTGACAGGATTACAATGCAAAATTGATACACCTCTAGCAAACAGAAAGATCTAATTGGGAAAATATTATTGAAGCTAAAGATTTTAATGACAAATTTAACAATCTTACTCTAAGAGCAAACATAAAATATCTGCAAAAAATGTTACACCTACTAAATCATGAAGGATATTATGATAAATTTCAAATAACTGATACTGTTGTGAATACATTCTCCAATAACAGTGCAGTTTAACTTGAAATCAAACAATATAGAGATGACAAATATTATATATGCCTGGATCTCTTTTCCCCCTTGAATTCTAGAATATTTATAGGTTAAAGAAAACATTACAATAAAAATAACAACATATGTGGAACAAAACAGCATTAAAACTACTATATACTAAAACTTTTGAAATAGAGCCAAAATGTGACTTAATTAGAAAATGTATGATCTAAATATACTTTTAAAGGAAATATTGAAAATAAATGAACTAAGTATTCAGTTTATGAATATGGAGAAAAATCAATAAATTCAAAGAGAAGAAGAAAGGAAATAATAGATATGAGCCAAATTTAATAAGATTGATTGGAAAATGTAGAGACCATTTGTAAGACAAATATTTTTTAAAACTAATTATATAGCACAAAAAAAGTCTGGCAATATTGATTAAGAAAAAAAGAGAATACACAAATAACAATTTTAGGAAAAAAGAAAGGGAAATAGCTATCAACACATTTGAGATTTTTAAAGCCTAACAGAACATGGTCAACAATTTCATGCCAATACATTTGAAAACTTGGCCAATATGGACAATTTTCTAGACAAATACAAATCACCAAAAGCTACTGTATAACCATGATGGTTCATAAAACATTATATAAATTTACTTTTAGTATCTTCTCCAAGACTAGATACAAAACTCAGGTCAGTCAACAAAGCTTCAGTGAACAAATAATCTTTATGAAACATATAAAACAATTTCAAAGAATAGAAAAAAGAAGAAATGTTCCTAGATATCAAAATATGACATGTACAGTTCAAGAAAGGAAAATTATAGATTAATATCATAAAAGTAGAGGCAAAAAATCCTAAATAAAATATTAGCAAACACAATCCATTAATGTAACATTACATTTTTTTTTTCTGCTGAGGAAGATTCACCCTGAGCTAACATCTGTGCCAATCTTCCTCTATTTTGGCTGAGCATGCCAAACTTAACCACTAGGCCATGGGGCTGGCCCCTGTAACATTTTGTGTGTGTGTGTGTGTGAGGAAGACCAGCCCTGAGCTAACGTCTGTTGCCAATTCTCCTCTTTTTGCTGAGGCAGACTGGCCCTGGGCTAACATCCGTGCCCATCTTCCTCCACTTTATATGAGACACCGCCACAGCATGGCTGACAAGCAGTGCGTCAGCCAGCACCCAGGATCCGAACCCGCGAACCCCGGGCTGCCAAAGCACGAACTAAACCGCTGCACCACCAGCCAGCCCCAGGCATCTGTAACATTTTTTTAAAAATCAGTAAAATATAAAAAACCAGGATGACCAAGTAGAGCTTACCTCAGAAAAGCAAGTGTAATTTGCCATTAGAAAAAACTTCACACATTAATACATTAAGGAAGAAAAACTGTATGACTGTCTAAATAAATGAAAAACAGAATTTAATCAAATTCAACCATGCATTAACAATAAAGACTCATAATATACTAAAAATAGAAGGTAGCTTTTTTGTAAGTCTCAGAAAGGATTTCTCCCAAAATTCTACAATAAACCATACTGATAATATGACACTTTAAAACTTTCTCTGCCATCACCATTTTCATTGTGCATGGTACTAGAAGTCTTAGCAAAAATAATAATAAACAAAAAAATGAATTAGATATATAAGAACTGGAAAAGAAAAACCACAATTTATATTTCTTCTTGATAAGGCAATTACCTACATAGAAAAATCCAAGAAACTGCAAAAATATCATTAGAACCAAACAAGAAAATTCATAGAGATTGCTGGATTCAAGACTATCTTATGAAATTAGTATTTTTCTCTGCAATGGAATAAAATATTGCCTTAAAAACAAACAAAAATCTGTTCTGTAGTAGTGCCTCCTTTCTGCCTGGAAGACTACAGGATTTTATTCTTTATCATCCAGGTTCATGAATTTTGCTAGGATGTGCTTGGATGTCTGTCTTTTCTCCTCAGTCTTCCTTGGAACTCTGTGAGTTTCAATCTCAAGAATAAGTCTGACCTTATCTCATGGATATTGTCTTTTGGTGTTTGTTTAGTAACATGGAATACCTATTATTCACCTATTAAGTCTCTGTGATCTATTTCTGTCTCTTTTCTCTCATGATTTCTGTCTCTTTATACACTTGTTCTGTGCTCTGAAATAGTTCTTGTGCTTAATCCTCCAGTCTACTGATTAGAATCTCAATAAGCTTCTACTCAAGGTCACCAAAGGACTGGTACCCAGCAGGATATATCTTAGCAGAGATTTAAACAGATCCCAAGGCCTAATCTATATCTAACAGCATGAAGTTGTGTGCATCCAACTGGCTCAGGAGAGGCAGGTAGTTTTGCGGTGTAAGGAGTAAGGGAAATGTAAGTAGGTTGCATATTTCTACTCATGCAGTCAGCCAAAAGATTCCACTTACTTTAGCACCAAAAAATAAGATACTGCAGATAGGTTGCAATATACACAACAAAAATGTAGAAAATCAGGAAGGAGAAAATTCTGAAAGTATTATTATTGAAGGCTTAAAAGAAGGCCTAAATAAATGTAGAGAGACACCATAGTCATAGATGGGAAGGGTCAGCATAATAAAAATGTTATGTCTTTTCAAATTAGTCTATAAATTCAATGCAATTCCAACAAAAATTGCACACAAATTTTGTGGATCTTGATGAATTGAATCTAAAATTCATATGGAAGATTATAAATTCAAGAAGAGCTAAGGTAACTCTCAAAAAAATAAAAGAGATGAAATTTGCCATATGACATACCAAGGTTTATTTTAAAGTTAGAATAATTAACACAGCGTGATATTAAATGCAGCGATAGAATTACAGATAATTGTAATAGTAGTGAAGGATGAGTAACAAACTCGAGCTTATTCGAGGGTTCAAAATATGACAGTGGGGTCAATCCACCAGTGGATGAAAGTAAACACTTTTAAACCTCAAAATCATTTCTAGCTAAAACTGGAAGAAAAATTAATCTTGACTAATATTTAACATGCAAGCTGACATTATATCTTACCAGGTGGTTATGTCAGTAGACAGGGGTCACCTACAGGGGTGAGTACCCTGAGGGAAGTGGAAGTTTCACAGCACAGAGGTGTCACTCTCAACCATCACGAACAGACCCTTAAAAATGCTCCAGATTAGTTTACAGAGATAACGTCACACTTAAAATACATTCACCATATCATTTATAGAAAGACCATTGCAGCAAAATGTTGAAGCCAGAAATCTACCAAGGGCTACAGATTGTCATCCATGTGGTTAATTTTCTTAAAACACAGTAGAAAGTTTATAATATTTCATAATAAACTAAGCGAGAGACTATGAAAACCTGTTGTTCTACAAAGAGGTTCATGATTTAGTTTGTGGCGAGTTATTTAAAATAATTGTCAAATTTACAGATGAGCTGCACATTTTCTTTACAAAGTGACAAGTGTTCCCAGTTTGCTGACCTTTTCTATGATGAAAAGCGGCTCTAAGTAGTTTGCTATTAAAAACCTATTTCCAAAAAAATCACATTTAATCTTCCCCTTAAAAAGCAATACAACTTTTTAACAGTTGAAAAAGAAACTGCTTTTCAGAGCTCAGGTCATGGATGAAACATTTTGAAAAAGGATATTGGGGATATTTCCATGACTATGCAATTTTATTGCAATGATGCAAATATATCTTCTATAAAATGTATCACACATGCATCTTTAAAACTGTAGAAATGTAATTTTCTAATCTGCTTAACAATCATACAAATGAAACATTTCTGTGGGTTTTGAACTAGGCCCCCTGCCACGTGTGAGGTTTGATGGTGAACAAAGACGATGTCATCACATAGTGGGGAAGAGAGATGACTAGATGGGGCGTCACTGCAAAGTGCAGTCAGTGTTGTGTGAGTGGGGCTTCTGATTCACTCTTAAGGGGGAAATGAGAGCTTCCTGGAAGAAGTGAAATCTGAAGCATATGTATGAAAAGTGTGTTGGAGAAGGAGGTAGTAAAGAGAGTGGGATGGGTCACCCAAATGGACCATGGCATTGCAGGCCTTCTGGCTCTAGAAGAAATCTTACTCTTCTTCTTCTGACGTCATAGAACCTGATCCTGAAAGTTTCGGTGGGCTTTTCAACTGGAAATTGAGACTGGTGATGTCACTGAGGGAGATGGGGGAGGAGAAGGCAGCTGAGATCAAAACTAGGTCTGGATGCAGGGACCCTCCCTCCTCTCCACACCCCTTTCCATCGCCTCTCTACACTCTCTTCAGCCCTTCATCTCTCCCTGTTCCTTAAAATATTCTACCCATGCATGGGGATCAGTAACCTGACCCCAAATCAGCTGTGTCCCTCTTTATTTTTCTATCTCTTTTTACATATGGTTGACAAGAAAAGTCATATCTAGATTGACACTTGGATGTAGGAAGAAATATGGTGATTTATGCCTCTGTCTCCATGCTGCAATCTAGGTTACCAGAGAGTTCTCGTCATTGGGTTTTTCATCTCAAGCCCAGCCAGCAATGCAACGATACTTGGATCTCCTTTGCCATTGTCCCTTCTGTGTATATCTCCCTCAAGAACCTCCTGGGGAGAGATATATCACCTGTGGAAGAATTACTGGGTCCCTAGCCCAGTAGTGCTCCAAATTTAGTGGGCACACAAATCAATGGGGGGGGGGGGTCTTGTTAAATACAGATTCCCATTCAAGGAGGCCTAGAATGAGACCTCCACGTGTACTTCTAACAGACTCCCAAGTTAGCAAAGTCCTAGGCCATCTACCTGCCTTCCAAACTACCTCCACTTTCCTGAAATAAGAAAGTACTGGTTCCTTTAAATGAAATTATGACTTTAATCCCAGAAGATATTTATACTACATGTTATGAGCTAAATTGTGCCCCCCCAAATTCATATGTTGAAGTGCTAACCCCCAGTACCTCTGAATGTGACTGCATTTGGAGATAAGGGCCTTTAAAGGGGCGTTAAGTTAAAATGACATCATTAGAGTGGGCCCTAACACAATAAGACTGGTGTCCTTATAGGAAGATGAGATTTGGACACACAAAGAGACACAAGGGGTGCTCACACACAGAGGAAAGACCATGTGAGGACACATCGAGAAGGCAACCATCTGCGAGCCAAGGAGAGAGGCCTCAGGAAAAACCAAACCTGCTGACACCTTGACCTTGAATTTCCAGGCTCCAGAGCTGCAAGAACTAAATTTCTGTTGTTTAAGCCATGTAGTTTGTGGTATTTTGTTACAACAGTCTTAGGAAACTAATACATTGTGGTATTAAAAGAATTTGCATGTGTGATTCACTGAACGTTTGTAATCTTTGGGAAGTAATAAAAATAGTACAGGTACTGGCAAGTTGAAAATAGGCACTTTCAAAATAGTCCATCTGACTTTCAAAAATGGAAACAGCATGAATTCCAGAAATTGCAGGTGGGTACAGTTGAAATGAATTCCCTGGACAAAATTTTGGACAGGATTTTAAACAGGTGGTAGTGAGCTCTTAGAAAATGGAGCCGTAAAAGAAAAGCTAGGTTTACTCAGATTAAGTCATGCTGAGCTAACTTCATTTCCTGTATTGATAGGGTAGTAGATGGAGATGATGGGAAAGCCGCCATCATACTGTATCCAGATTTCAATAAGATACTTGGTAAAAGGCTGTCATGTGCTCCTGCAGAGAAATATAGAAAGATGTAGACTGAATGAGATTTGGCACTGGGCGGATTTGTGGCTGATTGAAATCCATGACCCTAGGACGTTAATCAAGGGAGTATTATAAACGTGAAGATTAAGACCCACAGTTGTGCCCATAACAATAAGTTAACACTCTAAATGTATACATGCAAACACAGAAATTATGTGTGGCAAAGATTGCCCACTGTCTTCCAATTTTCCCCTTCTCTCAGATAATAGAATTTTTACCTGAGTAGATGAATGTGTAGAATAAAGACTAATTTTCCCAGCCTTCTTTGCAAGTCGGAATAGCCACGTGACTAAGTCTGTCCAATGGGATGAGAGTGGATGTGGGTGTTCTGGGGATCATGTCCTTAAAAGCTAGATATGCCCCCCATTCACCTTTGGCCCCCCCTTATTGATTAAAATTTGAACATGTTGATGAGTCAACTTGGCCTCAGGGATGGTAGAGAAATAAGATAGAAGGCATCTAGATTTTTGACCCCAATGAGCCTTCCTACCAGCCCCAGATTGCTCATACTCAGGTAGTTAAGAAATAAATTTCTATCTTATTTAAGCCACTGTTATGTTGAATCTCTGTCTGAGCACCTGAACCTACATCCTAAGTAAGTGAGTATGTTTATCTGATAGGCAGAGGACATTACACTGGGAGGATAACCAATACATTCAACATCAATCAGGAGTCCAGGAAAGTCTTAATAGGGTGAAATGAAGAGCCTAAACTCACAGGATGCATTTTAACAGTCTTGCATTTATGTCAAATAATCAATTGCATAATAAAGTGTAGGAAGATCCACCATGAAACAAATTCATGTGTTAAAAAAGAAAGGATTTTATCTGACTTCAAAGCCACAGTCTTAGGCTACAGTAAGTAAATATGGTGTCATCATCCATGATATTAAGAGCTCCGCCCATCCCACTCTGATCAGACCACAGGAAAGCAGCCAGATGGTGACCACGACACAAAATCCGATGAGGACAGTGTAACCCGTTACTGAATGCGCTGATCTCCATGGGCAAACAAATAGGAAACGGGTTTATTTTCTCCCACACAGCCTTCAAACATACCAGGTTGAATTTCTCTCTTCCTCGCCACTTGGCATCTCACACAAACTTCATAGCTTTAGGGTTACATTTGTTTACAGTAACAGTCTCATAATCCAAAACTCATTGTCAGGTATCAACAACTTCAGTCTTGATGATGGACAGTTGTGAGAGGGAGGCATTTCACCACATACGTTTGGGTGTCGAACCGTAAATTCCAGTACAAATCAAAAGTTCAAAATCACATCTGATTCAAGGCTTCTCCCCTCCCCCAGGCCAGGTCAGGCTCCTGGTTCAAGGCAACGAGGAGGAGGGTATGATCTGCCCTTTCACTCTCTCTCCTGGTTCTTCCCATCCTCTTCTCCCACTCTCTCTGCTTCTTCAGGTAGAACAGGTCAGAAAACAGGTAAAGAGAAACAGAACTAATAATGATAATAATAATAAAGGGATCAAAAGTCTTTTAACTGAGCTGGAATTGTGGATTCCATCCCTTAACTAATGCCTGCTGGCTGTCCTGTTCTCCATCACGGCAGGAGCCCAAGTGCTGGCCCTCTCAAAGAGCCGATTTAGGGGTTCATCAGTGACCCCCATAGGAATCTCAGAACTGCACAACTCCCTGACTTGGTCATGGATTCCACCTGAATTTCTATTAGCCTCTTTCATGCCCTGTTATCTGTGCAATGTGGCCCACAAACTATTACTGTCCTCTTAAGTAAGGGCTGCCCTTGTGAGCAGGGTTTCCTTAGGATGGCTGGTCCCTGGTCCCTTCTGTAGCATTCACTGGGACCATGTCCAGGACACAGTCTTGATGCTTCAGACACTAGGAGTATAGGCTGCTCTCACTGCTGCCTCTCTTCCTGCCCTTTCACCACAGCAGATTCCACCAGCCTTGGGTCTTCAGGATCTTTCAGGCAGGAAGCAAATCCCAGTCTCCACGTTCATACATCCTCTTAGCCTCCAGGGGACAAATCTTAAGCTTCCTCAAGTGCACCCTCATTCCTCTCTGCTTGGATGTACAGGGTGAGCCTGAGAGTTTCTTCCGCTCCATGTGCCAGGCTCACCGCTTGCAGACACCCCAATCTCTATAAACGATTCTCTTGGAGCCCTTCACACTTGGTTTGGGAGTACTCCTTCATTCCCCATGGTAAAGAAAGGAGAAAAGCCAAATATTTCCCCCTCAATCTGTGGATCCCTATGCTAGTCCAATCAATTGTGTCTTGGAACAGGCTAGATGGCCTGCTGGAGGTAGGGATTGAAGGACCAATTTTTTCACCTCTTATTAACTTCTCTAAGTATATGTCTGCAATTCTCTCTCAGAATATGAGTGGATTTGGGGCTTGAAAGAGGCTGTTAATTGTCCCCCAAAGTATTTTCTCCTCTTTTTTCATAGTAATCAACTTTCAGCACATAGGTGAAAGCACATAGTTACCCATGGTAACTTTATTTCCCTCACTTCTTTGTAGCTAAAGATTCTGGATTCAAATTTAGGTCCAAGAATTAGATTCACTTGCATGAGATTAGAAGACAGCAGGCAGGTACAGACCCTCTTCTGACTATCACTGCTGATAACAAGGTCTTGGCTTCATCTCTAGACCAGGTTTTCTCGGCAATGCCCCAGGTTGATCTTTACCTGATGTCACTTCTTAATTTCAGCATCATTTCCCTGCCGGAGAGGCAGAGAATTTTCAAAATCAACAAGTCCTGCCTTCTTTCTGGTTTTTCATTTGTTTGTTTGGTGAGGAAGATTGGCCCTGAGTTAATATCTGTTGCCAATCCTCCTCTTTTTGCTTGAGGAAGATCAGCCCTGAGCTAAAATCTGTGCCAGTCTTCCTCCACTTTGCATACGGGACACCACCACAGCATGGCTTAATGAGCAGTGTGTAGGTCCACACCCGGGATCTGAACCCACAAACCCCAGGCTGCCGAAGCAGAACGCATGAACTTAACCACTACACCACTGGGCCAGCCCCCTCCTTTCTGTTTTTAACAGTCTGTCCTTTTCTTTCCTCTCTCCTCTCATGTTTTAGTATAAGTGACAAGAAGAAGCCAAAAGCCAGCTTCAACAGTCTGTTTGAAATCTTCTGACCTATAGACTGGCCAGTCCTTCAGGTGCATTTTTCACTTTCACGTTAATACAGGCAACAACCTTGCTAAGCTTTGTACTACTATGTAACAAGCAGAGTTTAGAGTCAGGTTTCCCGCACTTTGTTTAAGCCCTCGCCACAGTTTCTTCAGAGACCATTGCATTTCTGTGGACAATTTCTTCAAGGCTCTTTAAGCTTTCAGGACCGCTCTCCTCAAAGTCCTTCCAGCCTCTGCCCACTGTCCAGTTCCAAAGCCACTCCCACATTTTAGGTGTTTGTTGCAGAAGCAACTCACTTCCAGGTACCAAAATCTGCGCTAGTTATCTCTTGATACGTAATAAATTACCTCAAAATGTAGTGGCTTAAAACAATTTCTTTGGGTCAGGAATTCGGGACTTAATTGAGTTGTTCTGGCTCAGTCTCTCACGAATTTACAGTCAGGATGTGTTATGGAAAGTATGTTTGTGTCCCCCCAGATTCAAATGTTGAAACCTTACCACCCAACAGGATGGTACTGGGGAGTAGGGCCTTTGAGAGGTAATTAGGTTTACATGAGGTCATGAGGGTGGGGCTCCCAGGATGCAATTAGTGTCCTTGTAAGAAGAGAAAGAAACTAGAGTTTCCTACCTCCGCCATGTGAGGATAAAAGGAGAAGCCAGTCATCTGCAAACCAAGAAGTGGGCCCTCACTAGACACGGAATCTGCCAGCGCCCTGATCTTGGACTTCCCAGCCTCCAGAACTGTGAGAAATAAATTTCTGTTGTTTTACAATGGACCAAACTGACTGAGACAGGATGTCAGCAGGAGTTACAGTCATCTCATAGCTGGACTGGGGCTGCAATTTCTAACTTCAGGATGGCTCATTCACACAGCTGTTGGAAGGAAGCCTCACCTCCTCACCACATGTACTGTTCCATGATTCTAAGGCTGGAGCAAGGAAAATAAAAGATGATCCTAGAACATCTTTTAGTGCCAGAAAGTAAGGAAGTGCTCCAAAAACATTTTTTTTGATGAGGGCAGGTCAAAAGGACTCAAGGACCAACCTGAAAAGGCTCCTAGTGGCAAAACTAATATAGTTTGGGCAACAGAATAAATAACAATAGTATTAGATTATACCCTAAGAATAAAGTAAATGTTTATGAGCCCATGATTATATAAATAAATGATTGAAAAAAATAAACGAATAAAAAAAGAAAAGACAAATCTTCCTTAAAGAAGAATTCCAATTCATAGATATAGAAGGAATCGGGAAAATAGAAAATCACCATTAGAACACCACAATACTCATTGCTGCAGGCAAGATTAATTGATAATTTCTAAAGTGGGTGAAACTTTAAGAAGAAACAGGGTATTTGCATCATACTTGTATCTCTCCTCAAATTTACTGAGTACTGTTGTGGTTTGAAAATGTGACCACAAATTCTTTGACATCCCTCTCCCCAGGAGGTGGAGTTTAATTCCCCTCTCCTGGGGTGTGGGCTGGATATAGTGACCTGCTTCTAATGACTAGACTACAGAAAGGGGAAAATAGTAACTTCACAGCGTAGAAACCCAACAGATATGACCTTAACCAACTGATCAAGGTTAATGTCACCTGTAATCAGCCGTGTTGATACCGTGTGCCCATTGACATGATACAATGAGATGGGTATATCACCTCTGTGACATTCTTCCCCAAAATTCATAACCTCAATGTATTTATGAGAAAACATCAGATAAACCCAAATTGAGACATTCTGCAAAATACCTAATCACTATTTTTCAAAATGTTTGAAGTCAGGAAGGACAAGAAAAGACATAGAAATGGTCCCAGATTGGAGGAAACTAATGAGACACGGTGACTAAATGCAATATGACATCCTGAATGGGATCCTGGAAGAGAAAAAGTACATTAATGGAAAAATCTTGGTAAATCCTAATAAAGTCAGTAGTTTGGTTGGTTAATAGCATTGCACCAGTGTTAATCTCTTAAGGTTTGATAAGCGAGCCATGATTCTGTGAGGTGTTAACCTTAGGGAAAGTTGGCCAAAGGGTATGGGAACTCTCTGAACTCCTTTAGTAAGTGTTTAGTAAATCTAAAATTATTTAAAACTAAAAAGTTAAACAAAGCAAGAATAGTTGCAAATAATTTGGTGAGAGTTACAGACGGAGATATCTGTGAACTGTGAGGCAGGAGGTCAAGAAATTTGCTAAGAAAAATATGAGTAGAAGAAAGAGACTGTTGAAAGCCCTTATTACAACTTCCCAGAAAGTCTGTTCTGCATTTTAACAAATGATCAAAAAAATCACCATCCTGGGCTATAATGGTGCTATGTCTGCCACCCCTGTGTTCTCTGGCCATCCCGTAGTGATGTAAAGGGTTCAAATCCACCTCTTCAGCAAAAGGATAGTTTCCCAGTTGGTGGTCTGAGGCAAGAAGCGATGACTTTTCACCTGGGCTGAGCACGGATTCCCATACTGATAAGCGTCATCTCTGGCCAATGAAGCCCAGGACCTTACATTTAACTATGCAATGCTGTCACATGGGCTGAAAACCATTGACATAGACCTAAGATTAATAAGAAAAATACACTGTTTACCCAAGTTGCATTTTTATAATATACTATTATATTGGTGTACGGTTCATACCATCTACATTCAGTAGATATGTTGCTAACGTCTACTTGAAATGCAAAAAAGTAAATAACATTTAGCAGTAGCTTCATGGTCTATCTAGAACGATGCCTTTATTTTTCTTAAACATGTGATATGTTACACCACCCAGATAGAAAATAAAACACGGAGTGTAGGATACACACATTCTAACCATAAAAACAACCATATTGTAACACCAAAATATATTTATAAAATTGGTCAAGGAAATTGAATTTAACATATGCTGTTAGTGTACAAGTATTTTTAATGAAATAACACTTTGTATTTATATAGCACCTTTCTTCTAAGGAGCAAAAATATGGCTCGGATATTATTACTCATTCTCACACCATTCTTGACAGGTGGGTAAGTAGCAACATTTATACAAAGTTTTAATCGCTGGGAAACCAAGACATGCCTACCGAGCGCAAACAAACCACACATAGTGAGCCAAAAACTTGGAATTTTCCAGCTTCTAATGCCCAATGTGTCCTACCCACTCTTTTCTCTGAAATCTTAAAAGCTAGTTTGCATACTTGTGGAAGAAAAAATAGAGGAACGGTTGAAGGATAAAACAGGTTTATACCAGCCTACTAGGAAGCTGACGGTACAACAAAGACGGGCACCACTGAAAGTTAAAAACAATATCCAAACCTTGATCATCTACTCAGACAATCTATACTGCAGCCCAGGAAAAATTAGAGTATCCTTCCAAAATATGTCTCAAATTATTGCCAAGGCTTTCTATACTTACACCAGTCGAAGGAAAGCCCATATCACAACCAATTGTCACGCAGGTGCGGGTGGTCAACAGCTAATCAATTAGCAATATAGGGTAAATAAATTTGAGTAGCACAGGAATTCTTGCACAAAACATAACTTCAACAAGATAGGAAATTCTGGATGGTGCATTCCTGAGAATCTCTTTAAAAATTATTCGAAGGTCCAAAAAAGTCTCTTTGAAGATGAATGCAAATGATAGACATAGTTGGAGCCTAAATGTATGTCTTGAATAAGAAAATTACCAGAGGATGAATTCGTTAAGAGCAGGAGTGTCTTTTAAAAGGTTTTAATATACGTAATCTCCAGTTAACTCTATGATATCCAAAGGTGTAGTGCCCATCTTTTTTCAGATACAATGTGGTGTCTGAGAACATTTATCATATACATCCACGTGTTCAACCAATGTCAGCAAACCTAGGGGCAAACTCATACATAATGGGAATGATGAAAATGTCTAGGGGTAAGTTTCTGAGTCAAAGGGACAAGGAATGAAAGTCACATTATATTCTAATAACAAATGTCAATAATGTGAAAAAACAGAAATAACAGTCAATATTTATTAAGCACTTTCTATATGGGTCCAGCCAATAAGAACATACGTGAATTAATTCACTTCATCATCACAAAACTCCTTTGATATTTTCCCATTTTATATACTTAGGGAGGTTAAGAAACTTGTCAAAGGTTGGGCAGGTACAAGTAGATATCTGACTCCAAACCCATTCACTGAAGCTCCCTGGGTTTTCTCTGGCCCTTCACTTCTCAATCAGTGCAGAGAACTGAGTCTTACCTTTTGTTTCTTCCCCTGCACTGAAGAAAAACCTAAAAGCCATCATTTTGTAACTTTGAAAACTTGGAGTCAAAAATCCATTAAAATCTTACTTATAGAAACACTTCCCAAAGCCTGATGGCAAGTAATTCTGACAAAAAGCACATATTTCCACTACTTTGATGTTCGCGGGTTTAAAGCACGATTCCTATTTTGAGCTTCATCCTTCCCTATGTGACTACTTTTAAACTTATCGTATTGTACCACGAAGCTGCAAACACTGTCAAAGAATCAAAAAAACAGAAAGAAAACCAATCAACTTCAAGACAGTTGATGACTCCCTCTTCAACAGTCTAATTTATGTGAACTATAGTAAATTACAATGATACACTTTTAATTAATTAATTTAATTAATTAGTTAGTTAATTAATTAATGCCCTTGGCAGATGAAGTTTTCTTATCCAGAGAGCTTCTTGGTCCACAAAGGAAAGGAAAAAGTAATGATCTTTCAGACGTCTCTGAACTTTGTGACTGTTGGAGGCCCACCTTCAGGGGAGCATGTCCTCTGTGAGGTCATAAAGAAAATTAGGTCTTCAAGAATGTACAGTTCAATCTGCGTACTGGCCTCCAATGAATCAATTAGGAGAGAAATCCATTGTTATAAATAAGCAAACCACACTGGTCATCTTTTGCTTGATTTTTCTTCTTACTTCCACCACTGGATGGATTTACTTTTAATGTGACTCATCACTGAAGTTTAGGACTGACCCTATCCCAGGAATCAAAGCAAGAAAATGAGGTGGAGGAGACACCCATCTCCAAAGACCTCACCCTGGGAATAAGGGCCTTTTCCCTTCATCTCCTTGACATCACTGGGCTGTTTTTTGGTTTTTGTTTTTTTTTTCCCTATCACACAGGCTTCCCCTCTTGTTGGGTAATGACTTTGCATTGCTCAGGGCTCCCTCCTGGTGCCCAACCCCACTGTGTTGGATCCATGATGGAATTTCTCTTCCATCTGAACCACTCTTGAGTGGTCTTCGGGTTCTTTTAATTTTGATGAAAGGAAGACCTCTCTGCTGGAGTTATCCATTCAAATCATCAGTAATCCTCTCCTGGGCATTCACGAACACACAATTTTCCCAGATTCTCCTTCTCCTAGCACAAGGACCAAAGTCATCTTCTTTGCCTCTCCCTGACCTCATTTCTAATTCTCAAGCCTTTCATGGCATTTGTCTACTTGTTTAATCTCCTATCTACTGTGATCCAGGCACTTAACTAAGCGTCAGGAGACAAAAATGAATAAGATACAGTCCTTGCCATAAATAAGCTGATGCTCCCATGAGACAGACCAATCATCAGACCATTAGAGAACACGGTGGAAGGGCAGGCATGAGTTAAGCTCAGGGCATTAGAGGGCCCTCAAAAAGAACCAACCTACCCAGCTGGGGACTCTGTCTCTTTCTGCTTACTCTTCAGATTTCATGTGTTTCCAGAGCTTAGTTTCATTAAAATGTTTAAATATTTCCCTTTCTATCAACCTTCCCCACAGAGAAACCAGGTCAACCTTCTTAACTCTCACTCTGAATCATCATAACACTTCCCAGTCAGCAAGTCATATGTATCTAGACTCACCACCTTCTCACTATAAACACTACCATAAACATCAGAATACTAAAACCCCTTTAATCAAACCCACCTCAGCCCATGCTTGAGTTTTCTTAATTCATATATGATTTGGGCAAAGTGAATTTCAGTACAGTATGCTTAAAATTATCTTTGAAATCAACAAACGTTCACTTTATCCTTTTGCCTCCATTTCTGATCTTCATAAAGATGATAAAAAAGAAGAAAAAACACAATTCGTTTTAATTCTCTTAGTCCCTAATGTGGTAGTCTGCAAGCATCCTCAATGAGTGGTCTTTCTTTAACCTAGCTTGTTTAGAATTGCCTTGGCTAACTTCAGAAAAATCATCTTTATTAAATTGGCTCTGAGAGTAATTGAGGCACAAGACATATGCAGTCCCTCAGCGATTGTTTTAGCTGCTCTGTCAGTTTTGAAATAAACAGCCTAATAAGTGGTCAGATACATGAGTTTTACAAGCCTATTTATTTATCATATATTCAAAACACTTAATCAGTTTATAAGCTTCACATTAAATGTCAGTTGTCATTCTTTCTCTCATCACGATTCCTTAATAAACCAAAATACCATTATGCTGTTCCTTTTCTAGAAAAAAAAATTAACTTGAATCTGAGAGAAATAAAGCTACACAGGGATGGGACAGAAGCGTGGGATCTGGACCTAGAGAACCAGTTTCAAATCCTGCCACAGCACTTATTTATTGCGTGATTTGCCTCAAATAATTTAACATCTTTGAGCCTCAGACCCCTTACCGATCAAATAAGGAAAATCATTCCCGCCTCACAAGGTGTTTTTGAGGTGTGAGGATGGGTGAAAGTCCTCATCTTGGTGGGCCCAGCAGCAGCATCCCCATCCCCACCCAACCCTTCTTCCTGAAAGCGTCTCCACTCTGAGCTGCCCCACACCCCTCGGATCTTCTCCCACTGCTCTGGCCTCTTCTAATCCTTTACTCCGTGGCCTATACCCACTGGATTTCCTAATGTTTCCATGCTAGACTCTTCCCATCTCATTTTATAGCCCCTCTCTAAGACATCTCATCCTCACTAGTGGCTTCCATTTTCGGTTGCCTCCAATCTCTAATTTGAATTTCAGACCCCTATGTGCAAGGATTTACACAGTATCTCCATCTGGGGATATCTCACATCAACAGATCTAAACCAGGTTCAAATTCTCTCTGAAATCTAGCAGTCCTCCCACTGTGTTCTCCATCTCACCTAGTGGTTCTGCTGTCCATCCAGTTGAGCCAGCCAGAAACCAAGGAATCACCTTGACGCCCCACTCACCCCCCCACCAAATCCAACCATTCTGCCTCCTAAAGAGCTCATAAATACGCCTTTAGACCTACATCTTCATTCTACCACACTGGTCTGAGTTACAACCACCTGTCTCCTAAACCATCCCATCCCACTAATTCCTGTGCTGCAACTGGAGCACCCTTTCCAATACGCAAATGCCATGGTATCATTGCCCTGCTTAAGCCCTTTCACAGCTCTGCTTTGCTCTTCGGATCAGAAATAAAATTCTTGATGAGACTTAAACAATCCCACATGACCTGGCCCTGGCTAACTCACCACCCTCCTTTCCCATTGCTTTCCCTCCTCCATACCATGCGGCCTCCTTATTCCCCCTTAGTCATCCATCAGTCATCAATTCAAGTTCACCTCTTCAGAATGGTATTCTATGACCCCTTGAACTAGTTTAGACCCTTCGTTTAGACGTTCCCATCTTGTCACATGATTTTATTGCATGGCACTTGTCACAGTCTGCTGCTATATGATAATGTGTTTCTTCTCATCAATGTCAGTCTCCCATGCTAGAATGTATGATCCAGCAGGACAGGAAATAGATATGTCTTCCTTATCCAGGAATTCCCAGTCAGCAACCCCAGTACAATTTCAATATGTATCTATTGCATTATTAATGGCATTATTTATTAAATTATTAATTACTTCTTTAATTAATTAATATTGAGGTAGACAGCAGAGTGATTAAGAACCCTGCTTCCCAAGCAAACTGCCAGGATCCATTTCTGGCCCTACCACTTACTGGATGTGGGACATGGTCAAATTGCCACTGTCCCCAAAACCCCATCTCCAACATTGGGTAGCTTGCATAGAAAACTCAGCAAAACAAAAATTAGCTTCACAGCCACTAGGTAAACAAAATCCAGTCTTTAGCCAAATACCAAGAATACATTTTGTTTTCTTGAAAACGTGCCCTTAGTAAACATTAGTTCACTGCAGAGGATATTATTTAAGAAGAAGAAAAAGTGGGGGCCAACCCCATGGCCTAGTGGTTAAGCTCCACTTAGGCAGCCTGGGTTCCAAGTTCAGATCCTGAGCACAGACCTATACCACTTGTCAGCCATATGATGCGCCCCACATATGAAATAGAGGAAGATTGGCAATAGATGTCAGCTCAGGGCTAATCTTCCTCAGCAAAAGAAGAGAAGAAGAAGAAGAAAAGCTGGAGTCAGAGCCTGTCGCATTTTTGCTACTAAATAACGATCCTGACAATACCTTACAAGGACGCCAGCTCTCGTCTATTTCCAGTACAGGTGCCGCAATGAACATTGGTTTCCCAGTTTCCAGCGCCCAAGCTCTCCTGCAGCCTACCAGCTGACACGGCGTCTCCTCCCAGAGAAATACAGCCAGGAGCCAGCCCGTGCCCTGCGCGCAGAGAACAAGGCTAGGCTGTGCCCCTCTCCCGCAAGCAATCAGCACAGGCCCTCAAGCATGAGATTTAATTGCTTGTTCATTATTTTAGCTCACAGGGGCTACAAGGAAGCATGGCATTTCCGAGCACATCATCCAACAGAACCCTGGGAGCTGTCAAGATTAAAAAATAAGAACAGAAAGGAGAAAGGAGCCTGTCTTTAGCTGAAAGGTTTCAGGTGTCCATGACTCAATAAGAGGGCCCCAATCAAAACGCGTGGCAGGCTCTCACCATTGGTTCTGCCCCTTCAATTCTATTTGAGCAGGAAGGAGAGTGTCACAAAGAGATGAGAATTTGAACTCACAGCCCCTGAGTGCACCAATGTCCTTTTCTGCCAGATTGTATACTTAAAGTGCCTGTAAAGTCAATAACTTCCCATGGTTTCACAGCAAAGCCCAAAGATTAAAAAAGAGACATTGTCCTTTTGAAGATGTGGAAAGTAATAAGTGAGCAGGCTGAATCCTCTTTGGGTTTAAAAGCCTGCACAGTGCCAGCAGTTCTGCTTTAAGGTGTCAAAATTGCCCTAAATCTTTAGCTTTGTGATACCCTACTGCTCCACAGATATAATGGAGCGGGGCTGATTATCTCAAACAATTTGGAGATCATTTTTTCTCTCTAAAAATTTGTTGAAATATATATATTAGCACAGACTTTTCCCTTAACGTTTTCTGTTTTAAAAAATACTATTTTTTCAGATGCTTCTTAAGAGATCAGGGTAGCCAAGCAGTAGCTCATTTAAAAAAAAAATCATACACCATCCATCAGGTTTGGAGCACAAAGGTTACAGCTAGTTTTCCTCCCTCATTTTATTTCCTCCATTGGAGCAAATTTGACCTCTCTAAAAGCAGAAAACTTCAACAAAGGCAGGAGGACTATTTAAAGTGATGAAAAAGATTCTGAATGAAGGCTTGTGCCTTTGATGAAGCTGAAAGAAATGCAGTGCTTAGGAAGTGGATAAAAGTCGATAGCAACCATTCTTTGCTTTGGGTGAAATCTTGAAGGTGCACGTGCCCCCAGGGATCTTAAAAATAAAAAATAAAAACAGAGACTGGTAAATCTTCCAGTTCTCTGGTGTCAGTACCTCCACGTGATGCAAACGTACAGAATTCCAGAGGGTCTTGGCCAAATTCCAGGCTCTGTGATGGATTGGGATTCCTGTCACTACACCAGGAGGAAACTCGAGTAACTAGGCTCTGGATGCAGAGAGAGGAGCCGTCTTCTACTCCCCCATCCCAAAAGAGAAGAGAAATCCTGGACATGCAGACACAGCAGCCACAAAAACTCTCTCTGCCAGAGAAAAGATGCAGAGAATGTCATCTAGAAAGAAGACCTTGAAAGGATGCTACAAAGATGCCCATTCTCTCTCCTCTCTTTCCACCTTACCCCCATGATCACCTTTCCCTCTAAGCCACCCCACCCATCCAGCTCCAAAGTCTACTCTCTAGCTGGGACTTGACAGACACAGTTCCCAAAAGCAGGCAGAAAAAAAAGTAAGGCAGAGCCGGCCGGGGGGCCTAGTGGTTGGGTTCACGCGCTCTGCTTCAGTGGCCCTGGGGTTCGTGGGTTCAGATCCGGACACGGACCTACGCACTGCTTATCAAGCCATGCTGTGGCAGTGTCTCATATAAAGTGGAGGAAGATGGGCACGGATGTTAGCCCAGGGCCAGTCTTCCTCAGCGAAGGCAGGAGGATTGGCAACAGATGTTAGCTCAGGGCTAATCTTCCTCACCAAAAAAAAAAAAAAAAGCAAGGCTCTTGGACTCTGTCACATCCAACTCATTCTTCTGTGTCAATGAGACACAGAATGGCATTTTTGTGTCTGCCTGTCCCGTATCTGTGGGATTGTGAACTGCTAAAGCATAAAGACTAAATGTTTTCAACAGTGAAATTCCCTTCATGCTTCAGTTAGATACCTACAGGTAAATATTTACTAAAAAATTCATCATACAGCAAATCTGGTTTCTGAACCTTGAATCGGAGGAACTGAGGTGTGCACCAAGAAATGTCAGGCTATCGTCATCTCCAGCTTCTAAGCAGGCTGCAGGTCTTCGCTCTATTCTGTTGTTATCATTGGGGTGTTACATGCTTTTGCTCGGTTGGCCCAACCTGGCTGCAATCATTTTATGAGCAGACCCAGTGACTCTGCCGGGGGTCGGCATTTGTCTGCATTGCTTCAAAAGTCGGGCTCACCCGAGAGAGCAATTTCCTAATGGAAAGAATTTGTTATCAGTTCAGGCCACAAGCCTGAGTCTTTGAAACAGCATGACTCAGATAGTTTAGCACTCAGAGAATTAAGGTTTCACCTTCCTTGGTTTTATGTGAGGTTTCCTACTCTCTCGAGAGTGAGAGAATTAAATTACCAGCTCCATCTCATTCGTCATTCATATAGCATTTATTAGCACCTACTATGTGCAAGAGGTAGTGGGAAGTTTAAAAAGCAACCACCTCCAAGAAGGTTAGTTAGCTTATAGACCTTAGAATCATAAGAGTTAGAAAAAATTTTGAAGATTTTAAGTAATCCAAGTGCTTTCTTTTACAGATGAGGAAATAAGGCCCTGAACTATTCCGTAACTCCTACAAAAAAAAATGGCAGAGGTAATTCTCAGACCCAGATCTTCAGGCTAAAATAAGGCCTGTCCCTTTCCATGGTGTTTTCTAACAGTCAAGGGGCTCCAGCATCACCAGGTCACAGAGGCCTGGGTGGTTTGCAAAGCTGGTGCTGTGGTTGTCAATCAGAAGCGCAAAGCCCACGTTGAGTGCCTGCCCTGTGGCAGGCCCACAGTGGGAGGTTTGTACACACACTCACATAATACCACACATGTTTGTGGCAAGGATTAGTATTCTGTATCTAAGTTAGAGAAATCTGGGTGTGGGGCGGTTCAGCAGTCTGCTCCAGGTTAAACAGCATGAGTGGTGAATCAAGGACTCGAACCCAGGATGCCTGACTCCCTGTCCGTTCTCTGCCCCCAACACTTCAGCAGCCTCACTTTCCACCTCCTTTTGTTGTTCCCCTTTGTCTCATCTCCACATATTTCTGGCATCCTAGTTTGTACTAAGTAATGGAATCATAGAATCTTAGAGACGAAATGTTCTTAGACACCGTCTAGTCCAGATCTCTCATTTTACAGGTAAAGGTACTGGTCCAGCGACCTACCTGTGGAGTTGTGCAAACTCTAGAGAGCACCCACTGAAGGAGAGAGAAAGAAGATGAGATTCTTCCCCTCCTGCCGACACCAGCCCACCCATGGTTTGGTACAACATGGATGTCGTCCTGGTTTCCCCATGCCTCAGCAGCCAGTGGGTATTAATAAGGTCATATTATTAATAAAAATAAATAAGTATAATTAAATAAATACATATCTAAGACATACATACATATTTGTCTGGGTTTGGGTCGCCCCATTGATGAACCGCCCACCCCTCTCAAAGTCTTGCCCTAGTGACCCCGGAATCTTACTGGACATCTCACCACCCGCCTTGTTGGTTCTCACTACCCCAGATGTCACTTGAGGGTAGCCCTCAATCGTGACCACAGCTGCTCAGACTCTCCCTAATAGTGTTGCTGCCCGTGGGGAGAGTTCTCCTTCTTGACTCTCTGCTGGTGTCTTTGTCGTCTGAACTGAAGTTCCCTGGTCTTTAAGGAACAAAGGCAACACTGTGATCCGTGCTTGGAAAGACCTCTCCTTCTATTTCCAGATACCATTTTTCTATCGGGCACTAACCCTGTTTGCATTCTTTTGTATCATAAAATCTCTGACAAAAACAGCCCCTTAAACTCCAGCTTGAAAAATTAATCCATCAGATTATGACGGGAATCAATTTTAGAGACAGACATTCTTCCCTTCCCTCTTGACCCCGGAAATTCTTGGCTAAACTGGATCACAATTCCTCCAGGAAATCAGATGTAGTGGTGTCCCCACGAAGCCAAGGGGCAAGTTTGGAGAGATCTAAAGCCAGGTTAGGCATCGGCTGGAATCCCCACTACATACAGATTACTAGATCTCATTTAAACTTGCCTTAAATTTTATAAATTATGCAGCAGGAGTAAGAATGTAGCCCAACAAAACTTTTCCAAGAACATCCTAGGTATTTTCTTTCTCCTGGAAATTGTAGGTGAAAGGACATGTCATGGTAAAACAAGTAAAACTCAAGCTGTTTTTCTTTAAGGGAAGCAAAGTCATTTAATTGCACAATAAGAAGCATATTATGAGAAAACTCCCTGTTTATTGCATGTGTCAATTCATTTATGCATCTATCGGAGAAAGGTAGATACACCAAAAACCTAGGTAAAGTGTAAATATTGAAATTGAGCATAAAAAATGAGTTTTGGATTTCCTAAAAGCCAAGATAAAGGGTAAAATAGATGAATTATATTGTTCTCAATTATTGTCCATCTAATAGAGTAATATAGTATCTCATCTAATACCCAAAAGTCTACCATGATGTGAGGAAAGGAATTAGTTGTATGGCTCTTTATAGAAAGGAAATAAATCACCCAGAGAACAAGGTCTTTGGGGGCATTATCTGGGTTGTCCCCACCACACGCCCCACAACAGTTTTACTTAAGAGGCAGAAACAGACTTCATCTGACTTCTCCTTATGCAAAGCACAAGAAAAAGTAACATCACCTTATTTAGTGATAGTTTCAAGGATGTCCTTTGACAAGGACCCACTGCTCTGAACACAGTTGGTCCTGCCTCTGATGGGCCCAGCTTCCGGGACTAACCACACAGATGGTACAATACATCACGTGATATTCCTCAGAGCCTGACTTACAAATGACCCTTGATATTTATTTTCCTCATAATTTGCAGCCTACGCTAGCTCTCCTGTACCTCTAGGACACAGAAAAGGTCCCCTTTTAACTCCTGTCACTCTATACCCCCTTCTTCACTCGCCCATAACTAAAGCACAAAGAGATGCTTGGACCCTGGGTCTTGACTGAAGAAAACCTGTGCAGCTTCTTGAATTCTGGGTCACTGCAAGGTCATCATGGCTCACTCAGGCTAACCCCAGATGTCCAGAGTCAACCTCTGGAGGATGGGAACATATGTCCAAAGGCACATGACTGGAGGGATATGGGGAAGTAGAGGATGGTGCCCCCGCCCTTTAGAAACCTAGCTGGGGAGGCAGGACCATGAAGAAACAACCAGAAAACAGGATTGTGTGGGAGGCTGAAGAGTATAGGGTTTAAGAGAGAAAGCTCTGGAGTCAAGAAGATCTGGCCGTGAACCCCGACTTTACTCCTTACAAGCTATGTGGCTTTGGGCAAATTAGTTAACTTCTCTGGACCTGAGTTTCTGCATCGGAAAAATAGGGAGCCCCTCTTTGATTGTTGTGAGAACCAACTGAGATCACGGATACAAAGAACGTGGCAGAGGGCTGACATTAAGTAAGCTCTTGGCAAATTTTATCTATTATTGTGGTTTTGCTGCCGTCATCGCTATTACTTAAGTATTAGAAAACTTCAGTGAAACAGAGATCATTGGATGCTGGAAATAGAGAAAACATCACAATTTCACATGGGTTCTAGAGTCAGAGAGGCCTGTATTTGAATCTCTATTTGATTATCCAAACAAATTTACACAAGAAACCCAATTTCCTTAACCTCAGGGTCTTCACCTGTAAAGGGAAACGTAACACCTACTAGCACGTTCAACACTTTTTTCTCTAAGGAAAAAAAAAGTTACTTAATTGCCTAACAAGAAGTATACTTTATCCCTGGGCAGAAAACAACTCCCTGTTTATTGCACGCATCAATTAATTTATGCACCTATGAGAGAAAGAGATGTATCAAAACTATAGATACAACATATAAATCATCCTTATGACAGTCCTTGACCTTACAGACCCTTAGTAAACAAGAGTTGATATTTAGAATATGAGGCAACCACATTCAAGTATGACCTCAAAGAATGGGCAGCATTTGATTGGTAGGTTGAGTGGAGAGGATATTGCCAGAGGAGGGGAAAGCATGAGAGTTGGCATAGAAGGAGGATTGAGCATATCAGATACCAGAGGAATTCAGGAGAAGGACCTGAATAGTGAGAGAAATTCATGGAGGAACAGTGACAGGTAAGACTTGAGTAAAGAAACCACAGACTGAACACCAGGATGCAGGCTGAGGAGCTAAGAGAAAGCAGCGATGTGAAGAAGAGAGAAGCTTGATAAAATCAGAGTTGTAAAATATCAGCCTGGCCGTGATATGCTTAGTGGATGGAGCAAGGAGAAACTTGAGAGATGTAATCTTCAATACCTAGGGACAGTGGATTAATACAGTCCTCAACCCTTCCAGAATGTACAGCTCAACTCTCCACTTCCAATCTAATTGGATTTCACATGGATAGCCACTTCCCCCATTACTACCCGTCACTATTCCAAGACTCAGGGGATTTGTAGATATGGATTCCATAAGGATTCTAGTCACTCACCTTTTAGTGATTTTTAGCTTAAAACACAGTAGAAAATTATTGACATTATTTCCTTGAAAACCCTTCCCTGCCTGTACATGTCTGTGTCAATAATTGTCATGTTGGCAATTGGAAATGGGCCTTTGGCAGCTCGCCTAGGAATGTCAAATAGTCTCCATTAGGTTTGAAAGCTCTGAGTTTCAGTAATGGGTTGGTACTCTACCTGATATGATTGTACAAAATTACATAATTGATTTGTGGGACACTGCACCACACAAATTTTATAGGTTTCTTTTATTTTGTGCCTCAAAAGGCAAGTGTGCTTTTGTTCATTTTCTTCAGTAAGAGGATTTCAAGTCTTGCTCCTGGCTGGTACAGATTAAACTCAGGTATTTTATAACGCTCTACCTCCCTTTTTCTCTGTTATTTTACACATCAAAGCCTATGATTTTCCACTGGCTTCTAGGAGTTAGTAACTAAAAAGTGGGCCTGAGAATGTTGAATCTGACCAACTATAGATGCAAAAAATATATCATCTCCAGAGCAAAAGAAGTAATGAACATTTCTTAGTTGTTGCAGTATTTTTATGGGGTTTTTTCAGCTTTATGGTTTTACAAATGTAGTATTTGTTGTATATCTTTAGAGCATATTTAGTTAGTGCAGGAATTCTCTTCTTTAAAGAACTAGTTATTTCTAACCTCGAGAAAGCCTGTGGTCAGGAAACAGTGACAAGGTAAGAAAGAATTGGCTTCTGTGCAATCTATTCTCTGTGTGTCGATGGATACAAGGACTAATGGGGCTCCCATTCAGGCATGATTGTACTGTCTGGGCCAAAGCAGAGAGGAAAAGCTGAACCAGCCACATTCAGTGACACTGGGTAATTGTCCCTAATATTTAAACAATGGCCATGACAGATCCAGTGCTTAGAGGGAAAAAAAGGAGGCATTAGCCTGAATAGGTGCTAGGGGAAATGTGAGTACATTTTGAAAGCAACATCTTACGTGAAGAGAGAGAGAGAGAAATATCATGAAATGCAAAAGGCATGTAATAAGAATAATAATATTCTTCAAGACTGTTGAAAGGCAAAAGGAATTGCATTCAAAGAGAAACCTTCTGAATGAAAATTCTTTCATTTATTTAGTTGAGCTCACAAGCTGAATGCTCAACTGAGTCACAATTCACCCATATTCAAGTATCCTGATTTCCAGGCACGATCTTCAGACTGAGGGACTTAAGAAAATCTCCCTTTCCTTGTCCTTGAGGAAGGCATTTCTTTTAGATACAACTTTTCAAAAGGTTAATAAAAATAGATTGCCATCAACAGACAATCCCAAACATATTTCCAAGTAAGAATACTCACAACCTGGAAAATATTATGTCATCAGGACCTAATATTGTACCTTGTTATCCACATGCCCACATGCACACAGAAGGTCTTACCAAAGATGTAATACAATCTTCATTCTAGTGTTCAAGGGAATCTTGATATGATCATCTCAAAACTTCATACAGATATAGTTTTACTGTTCGATACTGTGACATTACCAGAAGTGTTATATTATTTCTTAAATGAAAATCAATTGAAATGAAATTTGCCTTGAGATTTTCACAACTTCCTCAGAAATACTTGGGACATATGCTGAGGTGTTATAGAACCAATTCTTATTCATTTTTCATGCTCACTCATCATTCGATGCTTATTCCAGTCAATATGAAGAGATAGATTATTCTACACTAGTCATGATTAGGTGGGCAGTAAGGGCACAAGAATTAAAAATTCAAAACAGTTCCCACCTTCATGGAGCAGAGAAACAAACAAATATTGTAAAACAAAGTCTACTCATTTGTTCTTAAAGGCAAGAAAGATCTACCCAAACTTCTCAAGAAATTTTAGATAGATAAAAGAAAATAGAGAAATAAAAATTTTCTGAAGAATTCAGCTCTTAGCCAAAGAACAAACCATTGATAATGTCCATTTTACCTAATCTCACAAATTTTAGAAAAGAAATTCCTCTTAAGAGGCTAACATTTGAGTAATTTTTCAGCATAACTTTGGGGTGAGAGGTCTTTCCTTGACATATTTACTTGAGATGGCCCCATTTTTTTATCAGGTATTTTTACTTTCTTAGGCAGGTGTCTGAAATTCAAACATAGTTTTGACATTTGAATCTCTGTGGTAGCTAGTAGTTCTGCTCAACTCTAGTCAGCTCCCCTCTGATTCTGGGCACACAAAAGACCTAACGTGCTGACCTCTTGGTGGGGTGCTGAAGAAGTGGGTGTATGGCTGGTTCAGACCAATGTGTTGTCACCTCCATGTGGGGGCATTTAATTGTCCATGCTCGACAAGCTCAGCATTTCCTTTTCAAAACGATGCCATATTCCCTTCAGTGATTGGTCTTTCAGCCTGAGTCCTGGAAAGAAAAGAGCACGGAGCAGAGCTCCCACCTGATCTTGAGCAACATGTAACAAGAGCAAGAAATAACCCTTTGTTGTAAGAAGCCACTGAGATTCTGGGACTATCTGTCACTGCAGCATAACTAAGCCTATCCTGATTTATACCTTCTTTTTCTTCACTCTTGAAATGCTCTTGGGGTTTTCATCTGAGGGGAACTGAGAAGGAGGAGAAGAAAATAAAAGCCCTCAGCATGCCACCACTGGGTTTGGAGGCCTTTTCAGACATGAACATTTTTATGTTTCACAAGAAGAGAGATGTCTGCTCAGATCCAGAGCATATGGAGCTATGCCCAATATCCTACAAGGAAAAGGAAGGTTATTTTTTTCTCTTTCTTAGAGTGGTTAATTCTCTCCAGCTACCTGCAGCCCTCCTAGGCAGAGGACTTTAGACTGGAAGAGGTTGGATCAAGAGATAGGACTGGAAAGAGGACTACAAAGGGACATTTTCAGGAATCTGAGAAGCCAGCACTGGGTCTGAAGGGTTGGCTCATGCAGCTATCTCCCATTAACCTTTTAGGCTGATTTCCCTGACATTTTGGAGTAAGATGTAGTGATGGACGCTGGACGCCTTCCCACTATGAAATGCTCTGATTACTCTTCCTCTTCTTCTCCTTCTGACTTGCCATGGAGACTTACACTGGACAGCCTTTTCCTCACATACACCTGTTCTTCCAGCCTTTTAAATCCCTTCAGCCATCCTGTGCTAGGTGCAGACCAGAGCTTCTGACCTTGCGTGGCTTTCTCAATGCACTGACAGAAGGAGGTTCAGATTCAGCACAACTGGGTGCTGCCCTCCACTGTATGCACTTCCAAAAATTCTTGCTCATGACTCCCATGTAAGCAGGATTGAAAACCATTGTTGTATAGATCTCTTTCCTCTCAAGTCACTGGGGAAATAAGCAATTATAGTAGTTATTATTATTAGTTGTTTATAATAATAATTATTATTGAGCATATACCAGCAATTTCTGAGTAATAACTTGTTTAATTCTCATACCAATCCTATGAACTAAATATTGATATTATTTCCATTTCATAAACTTATCCAACATCCCATAGGAGCAAGTGATAGAACAAGAACTAGAACCTAAGTCTGCCAAACTCTAAAAGACTTCTTTCCCAAAACAGAATCCAACTCCTTACTTTAAGCTAAATTACTTTGTTTTCTGTCAAAACACGGGTGCACCCAGGAGAGGTATTACACTATGAAAGTTTGCCTGATTCTCTTCGGTAGACACTGGCCTGATGCTCACCAATCCTACTTCTGAGTGAGCACACGGGAAGACCACAGTTCCTGGCCTCCCTTGAACACAGGTTGGGCCTCCACGACAGGACTCTGTCAGTGGAATGTGAGCCTCTTCAAGTCCTGGCCAGAAAACATCTTGCAGCTGTCCACACTAGTTCTGCTCCTTCTGATCCACGGAGGTCACGTGTGTAAGATGGTGGCATCACAGGTTAGACGGAGCTGGATTTCCGAGCCGTCTCTTAGAGAAGAGCTGTCTAGGAGAGTGCCCAACCTGCACCAGACTGTTACAGGAACAAGGAATTTTGTTAAGGATGTTGCTCTTTTAGCAGCCAGTGCTCCTTATCCTGATAAATATACTCTCTTATGGTAATAGCATGGAAATACCCACGAACGACGTGTAGTTCAACTTCTTCACTCAACTCAAATATTCCCAATCTCCTCTTCACCAAGAAGTATAAGTTTAGCAATCACTGAGCCAAGACTCTTAGCTAACTAGTCAAAACAGACAACATTCCAACATCTCACCTGGGGTCCATCCTAGGGCCCTCACTCCCCGACAAACTGTTTCTTCTGGAATATTTCTAAGATAATCAGCTTATTCATGCCACCCCATCTTATCTGATTATCCGGGCTCTCTCTTAGAAAATCAGAAAGCCCCTCTTTTTAAAGTTTCCTAAAATCAGCACATGTGCGAGTGGGTGAGGCATGCCAGTTTATCCCAACTGCTCACCAGATACAGAGGTTGAAGATGCCATTCCAGTTAATCAATTACAACCCATATGGGGCTGTTTTAATGAGTGCTTCAAGATGCACCTGGAAATAATTGATTCTCATAGGTAACAATAGCAAGAATATAGAAAGTGTTACTGTACTGTTGCAAATGGCACGCTCATTTTATATCATCTGAGGTTCTCAGATGTCCCACAAAAACAAGGCCCACTAGCACATTCCAAAAGCAAATGAATGATTATCTTGAACTTTTCATTCTAATGATCATTATACAAAACTCTGATTACCACAGCATTGTGGTCAATGGGACTTAAATTCATACTGGATGATGGCTTGGGATATTACGTATGCACAGGCTAAATTTGTCATACAGATGTTCATCCACTTAAAATATTTTTTAAAAAAGTTTGGGAAAATGCAAGTCTGGGATGTGACAGCTCTATGACAGATCTATCAAATAAAAGAGATAACAATGGAAATGCTACATCACTTATGGCACAAAAATTAGCAATGGGCTGGGTGATCTGAAGACTCAATTCAGGGTTTAATGTTCTCATATTTTTAAGTTATTAAGTGAATATCGAGATTTATTTTTTTTTTTTGTCTTATAATAGGCTACCAGAGACAGAGGGAGAAAAACCTTTCAATAAAAGTATTTGAAAATAAAGAATGACATCTCAACCTGGACTCATCGTGCATGCAGAAGTACACCAGAAACTAGGAGAACAAAAATGTGGATCCAACTGGCATGACTCCAAAGATGCTTCATTTCAAGAACTTTTTGAAATAAATAATGTTTGTTATGGATACAGGCTTCCTTTATTTAAAAGATGCTCCTTTGATTAAAAGCAGTGTTTCTCAAAGAGTCGTCCAAGCATGCTGTAAAAAGAGTCATCTGGGACATTACATAAAAATCAGATTCCTCAACCTCATCCTGCATCCAATGAGTTTGAATGTCAGCGGCCTTGGCACATAGGATTTTAACAATCACTATGGGACTCTGAGAACCTCCAGAAAAAATAGATCACTTGTGAGAGATCAAGTGGGGGAAGTATAATGCATCACAGACAGAAAGCATTTTTCTGCCAAAGAACCCAGAGAAATTAATTAAAGTGATATATTTTAAAAATTGAGATTTTAAGGATCAGAATAAATAAGTCATTAAGAGTGTCTAAAACAGAGATAGATGAAATGAGAAAATCATTCTACTTCTAACAGAGATAAATTTGATGTTTAACTTTTTCATTCTACTAAATAGAAATAAAGATCTTAAAATTTATATAGATAATAATTAGACAGGTAGACAGACAAATATTACAGTCCCCATTGTGATTAGCAAACAGCTTAAGAGAATACCTTCTATTCTTTATATTCTATTCTTCCTACTGTTAGCTTCCCTCTGTTTTTTAACAACAAAGACTCCATACCAGTCAAAGGGGAAAGGTTTTGAAGTAGCTATTAGAGAGACAGTTATTCCCCCAAAACAGCCAGCACAATTCATCCTTCACATATCAGAACTGCTCAGTGGGAGGTTAAATTCTGAAAGCTGTTTGGTCAGGGTTTAATATTACACCTTTCCATTTATAGCTCAGCATCCCAATCTACTGTGTTCAAGGTATCGGGTACCCAGTCCCTCCACCAATGTCCAGAGCCTGGTGCCAAGTGCCACGGAAATAGATGTCACTGGAGCAATGAAAACCGTATTTTCAAAGGAAAAAGATGAGATACTCCACACTTTTTAAACCATAGGGAAGTTTCAGTACATTTGAACAAGAATGTAGGTATAAGAGCAAGGCAGAAACCCACAAATGAAAGTACTGAGAAACTTGATTATCTGTCCATGGAATAGATGTCAGTTGCTCAACACAGTTCATGATGACAACTGTTGCAATGCCAAACTGTCGCTATGGCATTCTAAGGTACAGCTGAGGGAAATGTATAAAAACTATTCGTATGGAAAAGAGCATATGATGCCCCTATAAAGAAAATGACCATATTATCCAGCTATAAGCACATAAGGGCAGGCACATTTTTTGGCTCTTCCTGAGATCCCCAGTGCCTAGCACACTCCATGACTCTTGCAGGTGGACATAAATACATAAATAGATTTACTTTGAAAGGATAAAAAATCAGTACAAATAAAATGGGCTTTCCTAAAACTATCAGAAGAAATCCCAAAGTAGAATTTATCTTCTCACTGAGTCTTACCAAGTTTCGTCCTAAGTATCTTTCAAAACCTGTCACTTTTCCCCACCCCTGCCCTGCTCTCCTTAATCTTAACCACCATCAGCTCTTCCCTAGACCACTACAAGAACCTTTTAAAGGAGCTCCCTGCATTGACTTGAGCTCATCTTCAATATTTTGTTCATATTTCAACCACAGTCATCTTTTTAAAATACAAATGTGATCTTGACACACCACAAGCCAGATGAAACCAATTCAATGATTCTCATTGAATCAAGACCAGAATTCTTCATGTGGCTACCAAGACCTACCTACCATAGGTCTGGCTCCTATTCCCCTCCATGTGGTTATCTTGTAACATGCTTTGACCACCCAGAATGCTCTCAGCTCCTCTAATATACCATGCTCCCTCTGTTACAGGACTTTGGAACTTGCTGTGCCCTCTATGTGGAATGGATCCCCCACTCCTTCCTTCCTTTCTGTAATTACAAATCTTCTTTCAGATGTCAGCTCACATCTTCCTCAAGGAAGCCCTTGTCAACATCCACGTCTAGATCACATCTTCTGTTACATAGTCTTAAATCACATGGACCTCTCCCTTGCAGCACTTAGGAGAATTATTATCATATGTCCATTTATGTGATTCTTTGATTAAAATCTATCTTCTTTCCTACACTGAATGCTCTATGAAGGCAGGGATTATATCTTTGAGTTTTACGCACCAACGTATCCCCATCGTGTAGCAAAGAGTTTGGCATTATGGAAGTTCTCAATAAATATTCACTAGATCCATGAATTCATTAGGGGACCAATGATTCAAGGGGATCCATATATCTGTTGGTTCCATATTCCTACCTCCAGGTTTGTTGTGGTTGTTGTTTTCGAATCATGGAAGGTTCCTTCTTCCTTGTCAAACCCATGCACATTTAAATGGTTTAACCAAGATAGTAATGATGTGCAAAAAGTCAGATCCAGACATCTTTGGAACCAGAAATCCAAAGCATTCCCTAGCAAAGGGACAGATTAAGGAGTTTCCAATAACCACATCCACAACATTTTTAGGTCCTGAAGAAACTTCTTGGGTATTTAGGCTAAAGCAACTGGTTCCAGAATGGCTACCATGGAATCTGATTTCATAAAGCTCAGAAAACCAAGTGTCGAATTACAAGGGAGAGAGCAGGAAAATATCAATGGCAGCAACAGGCATTTTCATGGGGTTAAAACAAGAAAACTCATTACTGAGACCCAGCTGACCAGCTGAATACCTGCACAGGCAGAAAGCTTCCAAAGGTTTTTTTCTCTTTTTAAATAAAATGTTCTTTCTCAGTCTCATAAACTCCACCCCACGCTATTCACAAGAATATTTAGATCAGTTAGTGAGTAGCTCTGTAGATTTTTTTTAACTTCTAAATATCTACCAAGTTATTTATCCTTAATAAATATTGAATAAATATTAAAAATTAACATATATATAAAGAGAACTTGGGAGTTTACTCTATACAACAACTTGTAACATAGATAAGTTGGTGTTACTATTATCACAATTTTATACATGAAAAATCTAAGGCTCAGTCTTCTTTATCTAGCTACTAAGTGGACCAACTGAGATTCAAATCTATTTCAATCTCTCATGACCACCACCATCGCCCCCTCCCCTTAAAAAAGAAAACATGTGCTGATCAGCTTTTGCAATATGATATATTACATATTTCAGGTCTGATCCAAAATGTATAAAAGTGTTCAGTTTCACACCACCCAGGTTTTTCCATTTAAGATATTTTTCATAAATTTTTCCTAAAAGAAAGTCTTTTTGCAGGGTTTAGAATCTTATTCCACACTGAGACAAAGGATGAAATGTCTTCAAAGTTCCAAGCACGTTTCTCCTATTTCACTCACACTGAGGTCTGCTTTTAATTTTTTTTTTTCTGTTTCATTCAAAAAGCAATTCTGCTACCAACCTGAGGTTAGCTACATTAATCTAATGTCAACTCCATTATTGTTAATTATTTTATGGTGGCTATATTTTAACAGAAGGGGTACAAAGATCCTTCATGTCATTTGATAGCCCACCAAGAATTATATTGAAATAACTACATTGATTTCCAGATCTCAGCAAGCAACTAGGACATAATTAAACTTTTATCTCTGCAAATTTTGCTGTCTTTTTCTTTTTTTTAACCTGGTTACCTATTGTTCAGTCGACTAATCTTATTTTGCTTCTCAGGTGGGCCTAAAATTTCATTCAGTGCTTAAAAAATAAATTAAAATGAAAGACATGTAATATCTGGACATTTCTCAAATAAGAATTTCCATTGGCATATTTTATCCAGGTTCATTTTTTTTTTCCTGTTTCTTATTTGACTTTAATAAAGCTATACTCTATTGAAGTTAAATAAAAGCGTTCCTCTGAGCACTTGGAGTTAAATTAAAATAGCTATAAATCTGAAGAAGCAGCCATTTAAAGATTCTACTTGACCTACCTTAGAAGAAATAACCTGTAGCTAGAGAAAGAGTAGTGTCTATTGGGACCTGCTCTGTAAAACCAGCTCCGAGTTCTCGCATCTCTCTCTCTCCTGCAGCACATCTGTCATTTCACCTTGCTCCCTCCTCACCCTGCCCAATAGGCCTTAAACTTGGTGAGAAGGAAACTTTCTCTAGACTTCTGAAAATTTTTTCCTCCATTTAAAAAAAAAAATAGCAAGTGAAGGGGCAGTGTGGTGAAGTAGGAAGGAAAAAAAAATTCACCAGGCTGAAAATAAATTTGAATTCATATTCCCCTTAATTATCTGTGTCACATTGGACACGGTGCTCTGCATCTCCATTTTCTCATCTGAAAATCTAAGGAGCTAGATTAGATCCAGGTTCAGGACTAGGGATGCCAAAAATTAAAATTTCTGCAAAAAAATCCATGATGAACAAAATATCAAATATTTAAATAAATTACTGATTTTCCTTTGGTCTCGGCACAAACTCTGTTACTGATCCTGATTGAGACCATCTCTAAACTCCATCTCTCTCTAACATTCTATGACTAGGCGTCCAGTCTCTGCCTGCAGCCTGGACACGGCCATCCTCCAAGTCCCCCTAAACCTGGACAGGGAGGTTCGGCCCAGTACAGCCCCATAGGAGCATTTTCAGGCAACCCATGAAAGTGACTAGCATCTTCCTTCTAATTCTCCTGTTGTCGCAAGGAGAGAGTGACTTCATGTGGCTTCACATTGGGACTCTGTGTGCGATCAAGATTACAATCACAATCTCATTTCCCTAAGAGCTTTGGGAGGGCACAGATTTCCAGCAAGCTGCCTCAGGCGCCACCCTGTACCCTGACTTGCACTGACTTGATTAAGCTGCAGCTTCAGACTGAAGGCCACGTGGGGGATGCTTGCAGAGATTCTGGAATGCTGTCCTCTCCCTGCCACTGTTTCTCTGCCCTTGCTCATTCCGCCTCAGCAGGGTGTTTCCCGCTTCCTGCCTCAGGGAAGGGTGACACAGCACAGAAGGAGGGTGAAGCAAAGGCAAGTCGTGACTTTTGAGGGCAAAGCTTCCAGTCCCCCAAGAAGAGATCAAAATTCCTCCTTTTGTTCCTGGGATGGAGGGGGCATAAAATGCCAGGGTAGGTTCCATTGTGAGGTGACTCAAAGCAAGGAAGGCAGCTTCATCGAGATTCCCCAAGCCCCAGTGGGTGCAAGGAAGCAGTAAGAGGCCTTTGAATGTGCCTGAGGCTGACAAGGAAGCCGTAAAGTGATCTCCATGCTCCTGTAAGTACAACTGGTCTCAGAATTGGAAATACTGAGTTATTTGCAAAGATAAAGCAAGCCGCATCTCTTTCCCAAGGAAGTTAGCAGTCTACACTCTCTTTCTTCCCCAGCTGCTCTCCCTAAAACCCTGTCTACACAGCGCAGTATGAGAGAGGAGTCCATCCTTATCTATTTAATGCGTCTGAAGCTAGTCTGGATGAAGACAAGCATTTCAAAGCCTTATCCAGGATGCTGAGGTCCTATCTTGCCTGGTCTCCCGTCAAGACTAGCATCACTGCTGTTCTCCTACAGAGGCAACATTCATAAACCGGAAGATGTCGCCTTTTCTCTGAAACTATGGTTACTTAGGTAATTTGATCTGCTCCTTCTATTGCTCCAGCATTGCTTGTGCCTTGTGATTTATAAGGGCTTCAATATCCTTCTTTCATATTTAAAAACCCTTATGCAAATTCTGCCAGCAGCACAGCAAACTAAAGTTTTTGCATTAATGCTCCGTATTATTCACATACAAAAATTCCATTTAAATCTCATTAAGCTTGTGACATAAATCCAAACAAGCTAGAAAATGCCCTGTTAAGGTGAAAAAGTGACATATGTCTTCCAGTCCCCGGACAGAACAACACAGAATGGAAAAAAATGATGAAAGTGCTCCCCATTTGGGACCATGTACCAATGGACACATATGTTACTTTTCTGTCTTTAACTGTTCTCGGGCTTCCTGCTTTTATCTCAATAGCATTTAAATGAAGTATTTGTCAGCAACTATTTCTGGTAATGTGACGTATGTGATTCGGTGAGGCTGTGAGCCGAGTTTCTGGAAACATAGCAGTATCCCGGGAAAAATCATAAAAGGTCTGTCTGCTGATGGCATTTTTTCATTTCCCTCTAGGCATTTCTTGGGGTTCACGATATAATTTATCTGTCATGTAGTATTAACAATATACCTTTCAGGGACTTAAAGATTAGTGGGGCCCCCGAGCTGCCCGTCTCAACTTGCCAAACATAGAACATCCTTCATGTCCTCATGTCACATCTCTAATCCAGTTTTTCCTTTAAAACAATTATAATAATATCAGTGGGTTACAGAGGCTTTACAATAGTACGCTACACTCTTTAGGACCAATGCTAATTGCCAATTAGTCTAAATTCTAATTCTGTAATGTGTTTAGTTTAGAGATTTGGGGAGTTGGAGAGGATCAGCTTTGGCCTTTTGCAATTGGAAATCTGAGCTTCTCTCCCCTCTTGATGTGAACAAGCACAGGTGCAGACTGGGGCTTTGAATGAATGACACTATTACAATATCATAATCATTTACATATTTTCCTCAAAAATATTGGATTCTAGGATAGCTTTCAGCAGCTGCAGGACTCTCTCCGAAGGCTTAATAAGAGTATCTAAAAAGATATCAAAGCCCCTGCCTGTTGAAAGTAAAGTGAAGTATTGAGCCAATGTTCACAGCTCTCCAACCGCTCTTGTCGAGCCTTCAGAGATTCCACCAGAAAAGAAGACATGTTTGCTTCTAGGTTCCCCCGGAACCTAGGTCTGTTCTCTGTGGTTGTCAAGAGCAATAGGCATATACGGTTCCCCATCACTATCCATTTTAGGGAAAGAGGAAGAGAATGAAAGAGACACAGAGAGAGAAATGGAGAAAATGACTAGATAAGTAAATATGGGCAAAGAAACCAGTCTAATATGCCTACTGCCTGGAATGCATTTTCCTCTTTCACCTCCAGAGCCCCTACTCATCCTCCACATCTCAACTCAAGCATGGCTTTCCCGAGGCAGCCCTTCCCCACACCTCCCACCCCCACTAGGTGGAGCTCTCTTGTGACATGTGATCACAGCACTGTGAACACAGCACTTCTCAGTTTGTCACAAAGTCAGGACAGTGAGGTGGATGGGATCGTGACCTCTGCAGCCACACTGCCTGGGTTTGGTTCTCAGCTCTGCCACTTTGACCTTGGGCAAGGTACTCACCCTTCTCTACCTCAGTTTCCTCATCAGCAAAATAACAAGTTATACATGTAAGGTACATTTTTAAAAATGCCTGGTAAACAGAAAATGCTCACATAAGTTAAGTGTTCTGTATTATTATTATTTTTTATATAATTGTCTCTCTCCCTCATTAGACTGAAAACCAATAAAGCTAGGGACTCTATTTTGCTTAGTGCTTGGCTGAACAGATGTTGATGGATGAATATATATCAGTGATCTGAAAGCAGTTTTGTAATTGTTAAAATGTATAATGTCGGATGTGTCTGTATGATGCGTTCTTTTTTAAATTTTTTGTAAATGTTATTGAGAGTTAATTGACATGTAAAAACTGCACATATTTAAAGTGTACAATTTGACAAGCTTTGACATATGAAAATATCCGTGAAAACACCACCACACCAAGATAGTGATCCCTTTAGAATCCCTCCCTGAGTCCCCCCTGAGCCCCCCACAACCACTGATTTGTTTTCTATCACTGTGAATTAGTTTGCGTTATCTAGAGTTTTATATAAATGGACTCATATACTATGTACTTATTTTTTTCTGCTTCTTTTTTGTTATTAGTACCACTCTCAGTCATCATCAGTGTTAAGTTGTTCTTATCTCATCATGAAATTTGTAGGTTATGGTGTCGGGTCCATGAAAGATTTGTTTTTGCTGTTCATCTTTTTGTTCATCTTCTTTCTGTTTCTTCAAGCACAATGAAGGCATCTGATGACTGCTAATGGCTTCAAACGTGCATTCTTAAATGCAGAGAGAGAATTCCCTAGACAGACTATAGTGCACCAGGGTGACTACAATGGTGACTCTCAAGGAGATAAAACCAAGAAACCAAAGTATGCTCCTTAGCCGGGGCTCCTATGCACCAAACCAGCTGGTTATCAAATAAATCAAAGAATGTACCTGAAGGGGCATCAACCTGATTTAGCCAAGTGGCACGTTTGTTAATTTCTTGTATTTGCTTCCGTGCTGGAGGTGTCAATCCACGTGCAGCAGGCGGTATTTGCCATGGCACAGACTCCTCCTTGTTCATCCAATAACTAATCAAAAGCAGTTCTATTATCTAAAACCACCTTAGCAAGAAAGTCTAGGGACTTTTGTTGTGCAGCTATGGCCTTAGTTAGATTTAGCGGTAATTGCCAGAGTTAAGGAATATCGTCTTTCTGTGCATTAACAAAGAGAAAAAGCAAGAAGCAAAAAGGCAAGGGGAATAAAGGTTTCATCTTGGAGATAAAGATTGATCCATGATCTTGGGAGAGCTGTCTACCTCAAGATGTCATCTGCTTCTGGGAAGAACCTCCCTAGTCAATTTTAATTTTAGATCGCCAGATGGTGTGCAGTTCCAAGAATCTGGAGGAGCCCCTTTTCATTGGGAGATGTGGACCCCAAGTTTCAAGACCCTGAAGTTTGACTGAAACAGTCAGGGTAATGAGGAGGACCTGGTATGACCCCTTCCAACAAGGTCCAAGGGTAGTCTTTGTTCTTAGTGATTCCAAATCAGAAGGGTGGGAAAAAATAGGAAAAGTTAGGTTGCAGAGTCATAGCCAGATATTTGAGGAAGCTGGAAGAATTCAGGATCCACTTCGGTTTACAGGTGTACAACAAAACTTCAAAGACAATGAACAGGACTAGAATCTAATATCCACAAGATTGTGTTATAGTTTCCTACTGAAATGTAACTTTTTCTCTCTATATAATCACCCTCATTTCCATCAAAGATAATCACAGTAAGACTAATTTGTTTGCAAAATAAGTCTAGTCTCATTAAACTTGGCCTGATTATTTACATAACTGCAGCAAGAATAGTGATTGACCATATAAGCTCTTTTTAAGTCTACTTTGCTCAAACTTTTCAAAGGGAATCTCAGGTTGGACTTTTAAAAGCCTCTCAAGGCTAAGAAGCCAAGGCAAGGACTTGCCATCAGACTTTGCCTGCAATATCTATAGATGTAGGCTAATTCCTCTCTTCTTGAGGTCTCCCAAATATCCTGACATTCCTAAAGTTTCCAGGGAGTGATCTTCCTTCCTCACTTGGTAAGCCGTGGAACCCTATAAGCAAGATACCAGGCAGTTTTTCCAAAGGGATTTTTGGTCATAAAGTCAATTTGAGTTCCTTAAAACTGTCTGGTCCTATCTGATTTTAAGCACCTCACTCTCAAAGATGACATTCCAGGCAAAGCCTTGGTAAAACAAGCAATGTTTTCAATTGTGTCCTGTTACAAGAAGAACAGATTCTTATTGAACTTATGCAAATAACTATATTGCCCTGAAAACAAGAATACTCAATAAATTTCCAAATTCTGGAGGGATCATGTAGGGAGAAAAAAATAAATGTTTAAATTCTGTTTACAAAAGTATATTTTAACAAACTGCTGTTAAGTCATAGATAGCTTAAGAGAAAGGAAGAAAATGTTTCCTTAAACCTGGAAAACCAAAACATTAAAGAACTAGCAATGTTTTAAACAAAAAGTCATAAAAAAGATAATCATCCTTATCAGTTCATTCAATCCCATCCTATTAATTCTTATTCTGCTTGAATCTAATTTTTCCATTAGAGTTCTGGAAATTCTTACCCAATTCAGTGATATGATCCTAAAGTTATCAGAAACCTGTATTCTAGAGTACTTATCAGAGTCCTTCCAATGAGTCTCTCTGAAGATGAAGGACTTTTGCAAAAGCATCAAGGTAAAACAATAATTGCTGTAAATGGCAAAAAGACTTTAAAAAACAGCCATTGTTAAAGATCTGATGAGAGCTCATTTAATAAGGAAGTTTAGTTATTTCTGTGGCATACAACAATTCAAGATAATAACTGGACAATGAGGGTATTGACAAATTTCTATGAACTTCAAACAATTTCTGGAATACCTATATTAGTAACATATATCCATATGCATATAACATAAGAAGGTTTATCATCACTTCTTATTTGGTAATGCTTCCCACATAATTTAACATACCAAATAAACCTACTTAGTTTAATGTCTCTCTTTACAAGGTGAGAGACAAATCCTTTGAGATTTCCTGGGGCCCCTCAGGGAAATCTCGAAGTTACTTTGATGTCAAAAAGACTCAATTTAGAATTTGATTTTGGGAAGTTGTCAAAATGTCAAAAGGTTTGAACATTTGATTAAATAGGATCACAGATCATTATGAAATAGTACTTTATCTATTGAACTAAAGTGACAATAGTAGATATTAGAGGCAAATACAAAAGGTTACATAGTTGTGAACAAAACTTAGCTCTTTTAGTATTGAGAAGACTCAGTTCTCCCAAGTAATCAAAGATCTGATAAAGAGAGCATGAAGCACAGGAAATTGTTTTGGTAAGACACAAAATCTTTGCTTTTCAAGTAGATTACCCAAAAACATAAAGAAAAACCTTTCACAATCTCTTATCAAGAGCAGACTAATAGTCATCCTTTTAAAAGAGATAATTTTAATTTTGCACCAGTGTATTTTTGATATTAAGACTCATTCTTTAAAAACTTAAATAAATCCATTCCAATCTTAGCCAGCTTGGCCACACAAAATTTCTTTCCCAAGATTCCTTTTCCACAAACCTGCTACAAATTTTTTATATTCAATAAGGTTCTTTCTTATATTTTTCTCTTTCTCATTCTGGAATAACCAGTCATTCTACTTTAGGACAAAATTAGTCTTTTTCCCTTAAAAAAAACAGCTGTTTTTTTATATCTTTTCTTATCCAAAAAAAACACATTCTACTTTCCTTACCTACTTTTCATACACAATTGCTTCCTTTCACCGTTACTATTTCTAGAAGTTTTAATTACATATATTTACTGGAATTCTTAACCCTTAGAAACATTAATTTCTAGTGAAAACTAAGAAAAAAGTAACTGTGGATTGTCTGTTACACTAGCATTTTGTGGATTGGCAAATTTATAAATACATTTTACAATTTCTAGAAGTATATTCTTTATAGGAAATTTTTCGATCTGGCACAAGACGTGTTTATGAATAAATCCAATATCTTCAGTTCCTCTGTAATAAGAAGCCAAAAGTAGATCAACCTATGTTCAGTAATTAATGTTTTAGTATTTTATCATATTTGGAAATGATCTAGATAGTCAATGGATATTTTTCATTTAACTTAACTTGGCATACCTTTAAGGTTTCAAATTACCAAAAGATTTTGGAAACTATTTAAGTAGACATACCATAAAACATAATTAGTGTTGAGAGTTCATTTATAAATTTTTATCTTACTTAGATCTATTTAATTTACTTGTTCTTAACAATTATGTTTAGCTTACTCATGAAAATTTCACAAGATATTAAAAGCAAACCATCATCTTAAGTTATTTTTCTTGCTGACAAATTTTATAACAGAGATAACAGGAGCTTATTTGATTTTTAGTAAACCCAGGTAGAATAAAAGTTGTACATCTGCATTATACTTAATGTTGATAACTCTGAAGATATCCCAGTTTTAATTAAACCAACAAAACCCAATCTAGCTTTTATTTACCAAAGATGATCCTAGATCACATGAACTTGAAATACATTTGAGTTAGTTTCTATATTTCTGAGAGAATATTTAATTTACATGTGTTCATTTTTCTTTACGCCAATTAAATAGAGCTCTTTTACAAATTTTGACAATACCATTCAGAGGTGGAAAAATTGCACATCAATAACGTACACATACGGACATATGTAAACATGCAGACACACACAGATATCTCATAGCTTTTGTTTTAAAATTTTATCCATGAGACAGGTATGATAATGCAAACTTACTAGTTTATAAAAGAACGGTTGGATCCAAATTGTATTTCTGGCAGATGGAATAAGTTAAGTTTGCCAGCTCAGATGGCTTAAGCTTTTTACAAATATTTGTGAGAAGACTTTTAACATTTTTCATTTACATAGTTTCCAAATAGCTTCTTTTTTGTCCTTCTGTTAAGAATTATCTCCCTGAAGTTTGCACTTCAAAGGTATGGCTCTAAGTTCCTAGAGAAGACCAGGTAGAACACTTACATCTCAAAGCACAGAGGAAGGATGTAAGTTTCTCCAGGAAGGACTTTTGTTTCCTAAAACCAGATTTTTTACAATATCTGAAAGCCTTTTGAGATGAGTAGGCTAGGTCTGGGGATTGGTGAAAGGATAGGTGAGCTTTGAATTGCTTCTAGAGCCACATTTCTGTTCTTGTAAGGACACGATTTGCAAGACAAGTAGAGTTGTTTTTAATTCTTCAAAGAATTGGGTTGCGACCTGAATGATATCAAGGGATTGGCCCACTCATCCAATTATATTAACTTCAATTTACTTTTTTTTAATCAGGAAGAAGATTTTCAACTAAAATGGAAATCAAAATTTCCTATGTTCTAGATTTAGAGTTGTGTGTCTTTGAAATGTTTTAGTAAATCCTTCCACAATTGCTTCGGAATGTTTTCTTTCCCTCTGGGTATATAGTTCCATTTTAGCTTAGGGGAAAAGGCCTTAAAAAAGTCCTTCTAAGGCTCTGAATATCGGCTTCCAATTTGGCCAACTTCTGACCATAGAACTCATTAAGAAAATCCTTGAAAATATCTTATTATCACATTTTGGTTGGGACAAACAGTAAATATTCCTGGCAGTAATTGGGCTATGTTTTATTTCCCTTTTCTTTTAAACCAAAGGTATACCTATCAAGTGACTCAAAATCAAAACCAATAAGCCTTTTATGGCTTAACCACAGACACAAAAGGCATCTCCAAGAAGGATGGAAAAAGATGCAGCCCTCCCAAGACCCAGAACCACTCCCAAAAATAACCAAAAGAAAAAAAGACTTAGCCAATTCCCATGAGAGCTGGCAACAGTCCATAGGACACTAGCCACAAATGGAGTGCCTGCCTGACAGGGGGAAAACCAAGCCAAGTTCTCAGAACATAAAATGATACAAACAAGAAAGCAATAGGTGTCCCTGGAAGGGAAAGTGTTGATAACCAATGAGTACCCCAAAACCCAATTCACAAGAGTTTGAATTTGAAAAATAAGGGGCAACATGAAATTTTACCTTCCTCTTTCAACAAGCCACTATATACAGAGATCCAAGAGAGTGGACTTTGGTAAGAATTCTCACCCTTTGCCAGATTCTGCCAGTTTTCCCAGGATCCCCTCTTCAGGCTCCTGACTGAGTGGGGTATCTCAGCCAGTCCCATTCTGGCCACCAGAAGCTACAGAGAAGGAAAAATAACTTTTCTCTACCCTTTACAGTGAGTTCCTGGATGAGACCCCTTTTTCTCTAGGGCACCTAGTAAATGGATAGCTTATCTAAGTTAAGTTTCCCTCTGTGCCCACTGTAACTCAAGATTATCTTTGGTAAGGTTAACCCACTTGTTCAGACAAACACAGGTCTGGACCCACAATTTTTACACATATAGTTAGCCAGATTCCCAGATGGAGGAACTGCAGACTCTTTGGACTCAAAGGAACTCATTCTCTCTCTCTCTCTCTTTTCCTTTAAAATGAAATTTTATTTATATGAGACCTCACACTGGACCCAGTCCAGTTTAAGTCAGACACAGATCAATCCTGGATCCAGTGCAGGAAAAGAAATGCTCAAATTAAGTCCGAGAGCATAATGTAAAATCTGCGGAGTGTGGATATCTAAGAGGGACTTCCCATGATCTCCAGATGCAGCAAGAAAGCTGTGAGCACAACGGGCTCGGCGGGTACCTGACATTTGCTCATGGCTTGTTGCTCTAGGGGGCCATCAGGACTCTCCACTTCTGACACCAGGACGATTAAAAGATAAACTGAGGCATATTATATTTTTAAGAGTTTATTTGAACAAAAATCAATTCGAATTGGGCAGCACCACACTGGAAGTGGTTGGGAGTGCTTCACCAACAGGAGACAGGGAACGACTTTTATAGAGAAGATGCAGAAGCAAAGCAAGGAAATTATTTGATTGGCTATAGCTTAAGTGTTTGCCTTACTTGGAAAAGCCTAGATGGCTGTTTGTGATTCGTTGTCCTTAGGTTTTGATTTCTCAACCTTGAGGCATTTACAGGCTTAGATTTTGGCTTGCTCGCATAAGCTGCCAAGGTTGTAGAACCACCTCAGTCTAATGGCCTCCTTGTTAATTAATTTTACAGTATATTCTGCATACAGTTTCTTTATCAGATACATATTTTGCAAATACTTTCTTCCAGTCTGTGGCTTATCTTCTCATAGTCTTGCAAAAGAGCCAAAGTTTTTTATTTTGGTAAAATTCAGTTTTTTAAGGGATCATGCTTTTAGTGATATGTCTAAGAAATCTTTGACTAACCCCAAGATCACAAAGATTTCCTCCTATATTTTCTTACAAAAGTTTTATAGTTTTGGGTTTTGCATTTAGGTCTATGTTTCGTTTTGAAGAGTTTCCATTGGTATATCTTCAAGGTCATTAATCTTCATTTCTCATTGTTTCTGCCACATCAAACTGTTATTGTATAATGTGAGCATAAAATATCAATAGTTTCAGGAATGCAAGGAATCAAAAATTTTACTTCTCTTGTGTCTCCGTCTATGATGCTATCATAGGACATAGAACCTTGGAAATAGGAGCCAACACAGAGGAAAGGTAGTGGAAAGTCCTAGATTAAGCCTTGTTCAAAAGACCTACCTGGGAAACAGATCAGAACAACAGGAGAGAGGGAGAAGGGAGGTTCCCAGGAAAAGGGGGAGGAGGATTGCTAATAGATTATCAGATGCGATGATATTTAAAAAATATTTTGGTTATACATTTGACAAGTTTTTTTATCCCAAAGAAAAAAAAGTTTAAAGAAGAATGTAAAAATAAGCAAATTAAAAAAAAATGTACAATAATTAACTCCAGGAAAAACAAAAAGTTGTACAAGAAAAGAAGTCTAATAATACTGTGCTATATGTTTTGGCAATGAAAAATATTTGCTTACTCATAATAGCATAAAAACTGTCAGATAATTAACCAAAAATGTACTGTAACTCAATTTGGAGGATGGGTAAGTTGGGAGAAGAGTTGTAGGCAAGCTAAATCTTCAAATACCACTAGAGAACACGAAGAGATATTGTCTAAAATTAAAGATCACCAATATAAGCATATTTCTTAGAAATATGGAGGTAAATACCTGAAGTTAACGGCTAGAAGAATTTGAGGTGATTGCTTCCAGGGTGTGGGATGGCAGAAATGGGGTGTCCAATGACTAAGCCAAGGAACTCTCTCTGAGAATGGAAAAACCAAAAAAATGGAAAACGTTTTATTTTTTAAGTTATGTACATATATTACTTTGCTTTCAAAAATTGATTTTTTAAGAGAGTGGTTCATTCGAATGGTTACTTTTCAATTTCTTGTCAGTGAGTCTCATGAACAGAGGCTTTGGCTAAAGAAAATCAGCAGGACAATATGGCCACCCAGGGAGAAGTCACTTCAGCAGTATCAGCCTTTCCCTCTGTGTTGTGGGAACATCTCTCACATTCCATTTCCTCTCTTAGCCCTCTTTGACTTCTATTCCCATCTTTGCAAACTTCCCCACCCTAAAAGAATCCCTGAGAGGTCACTCTGCTCTAAAATTAGAATAAATCACTGCCTTCAAAGGGTAAGTCATGCTTTTGACAGGATCAAATGCACTAGTGGAGGGAGTGGAAGTTGTGGAATATACTCAAAATGCAACCACAGTTTATTCTAAGTGGTGTCAGCCAACAACGTGCAGTTCTGCTATAGGGAAATGCAGTTCTCTAGGGCTACTGGGTGATGGTGACATCACTGTGGTCTCCACTGGCTACTCTATTCAGGGGAGGGGGTGTTGTTGGGAGAAACAGCCCAGCTCCGACAATGCAGCAGCTGCCTTGACTAAGAATAGAATCCCATGTTTGATTTGAATTAGCCATTTGAAACAAGAGCAAAACAGCTCCGAAAGTAGTACCATCTGTTTTCCTTTAAGCCTGGGTCATAAATAACAAGATGAAAATACATTTCCTGTTCTGGATTTGTGACCTGAACTGCCTTCTGCTGCATCGTCACTGACCACTCTTGCTGTAAACGCATAGGGCATTAATGGGGCAGCTGTTGGCCATAAGGTGGTTAGAATTTGTTGTTTTTGTTTTTTTGTTTTGTTTTTTAATCTATGTATGAAGAGCTCCTTTATTTTGTCCCTCACTTGTTAAACAAGGAAATATAAACAAATTGTTCTTTGTATATTTTTTAAAAGCAATTCACACACCAAATAGCCAAGTGATGCAAAACCGTTGCTGAAAATTCCTATGTGGTAGAAGGATGTCTTCCAGGTCAAGGCCAAAGGGAATGAAGAAGCAAGAGAGATGGCAGGAAGGTCGTCCAGCATCTCTTACTCACCAGGCATAGACCTGCTAATTCCAATAATATAAGGATGGAAAGAAGAGAGGAACAGAGAGAGGGAGGGCGGATTCCACAAAAACAATAATTATTCTTTCCATGGAGATCACCAGACAGTCCTTGAGTCTTTCTTAGCTGGGATTTCCAACAACTGTAAGCTGTGATTTATCAGCTCTTTCTCTAGTTATCTTTTTAATTCTCATTCACAGTGAAAAGACTCCAATTTTTGTTTCTTTGATAACTCAAAAGGGAAAGGCCTTGAAGGCTGGTGAGCCATTCCGTTTGTGTTCTCAGCTCAACCAGCTGCCAACATAGTCTGGGAGGCCTTTCAAATGACAGACGTGCAAACTGAAATGCACCATTAAGGGCTGTGGTTACTGCTAGTTTTAGATGGGCCAGTGGTGAAAGAAGCTATACCTAACAGTGAATGTCTCCACAAGTTAACATGTTTGTTTGTTTGTTTGTTTGTTTTATGATTTTGAAGCAAAAGACAGACTTAGAGCAACAGAAATGTCCTAGGGCATATCCATGAGTCAATAAAGGTGTTGCCTTGGAGACCTGGTACAAGTGCTGGGTGCCCATGATGAAGCTGGATGCTTGGCAATGGTGGAGCCCAAGCGAAGCAGTCAGCTGAGAGATCATAATAGAAAGACAAGGTTGGGAAGAATCTGGTCATCTCATGCTTGAACTAATACAAAATCCTTCTGATGGGCTTTCCTGCTGCAGGTTCAGCCCATCCAGACCATTCTGGACCATGCTGTCAGATTAATCTTCCTTAAAAACATAGAACTGAAAACAAAACAAAACAAACACTCCACTCATCCTCATTTCTGCAAATTCTGATCTCTCCCCAGTTTGTCCCAATCTTCCCTTTCAGCCTGATCTCCTAGGATTCACCCCACTCCTGTCTCTACCCCTTCCATGTCCTTTGTCCCATCTCCATCCACTACCTGAAGCCTGCCCATCCATCATTCTGGACATAGTCTCACTTCACATTCACCAGAGTCTGCTCCACCACTCCAGCCCATGGGAGCTCCATGAAAGACAAAACAAAATAAATATGCGTGGGAATGCTGCCTATTGAGTCTTCCTTTTGGAAAGTTATTATGTAATTGTCATAAAGAGGTTCTGAGAAGCTACACAGTGAAGAAACCTGTTTAAGCTTTTTAGCCAGTGGTGCCTAAATGTATTTGACCCCAGGATGCTTTTACTCCCAATAAGAAACCACTCAGGAAAGCATTAACTCAAACTCCACCTTTTCCGGAAAATCACTTCTGAACCCTCCTTCCCATTGCTCCTCCCGCCCTGAACTTAATGGGTAGTTATTGTTTGCACCTCTGATTGGATATATTTGTCATGGCTGGTTATCTTCTTATGTATGAATGTTGAAATAATATTAATCCTAATCATGATAGATACCATTTAATAAGAACCAGCTACTTCCCAGGAATAACACCAGATGCTTTGCAGATTTTATCTCAGTTTATTCAGTTTTAACAACTCTGGGAGGTAGGTGGTATTATCCCCATTTTGTCAATATGGAAACCAAGAAACAAAAGCTCAGAAACATCAAAGTGTGGGAAACACAGCTAAGTCATGGACCTGTGCTTTAGTTCTGGGTCTGTGTGTAGTCCACATGCCAAGCTCTCTTCTAGTATCTTGTACATTCAACTAGATGGGCCACTCCTTTAGAATCAGAGACTGTCTTGCCTTTCTCAGTAGCTGGCACACGGTAAATGCTTAACATAGATTTGATTGGCTGCTGAACTTTCCTAAGATCAGCAAGAAAACAATAGACTTTATACAGATTCATGAGCCTTGTAGACTCGGTGTATGTTAAACTATTCCCTCCACCAAAAATTTTATTGAAGAAAATTCTATATCTCCTAAGACAAATTCTTATTCTGGAACAAACTACCTAATTCTTAAAGACATTTGAACCCATTCCAACTTACTGGCATCATTAATAAAGGATAGACAGCTTCAGTAAAAACAACTTTGAGTGCCCCCGCAGTCTTCCCTCTGAGGTTGAGGTTGGTGCTCCACAACCTGGGGGGTGTTTGGTACACTCAGGGTAGCCAGGAAGTTGATGACCAGGAGACTCTCTCCTCCCTAAGATGCACTAGAATCTACTGGTTAAGAGCCCCAATTATGGAGTGGGAGCCCTGGGTGGTACAGACTACTACCAAAAGCCAGATTCCAGCACCAGCCTGACCGGGTTGAAATCCCAGCTCTGCTACTTACAAACTGTGTGACCTTGCACAAGTCAGCACATCTCTTCTTGCTCGACTTTCCCCATATGTAAAACAGGGATAATGACACTACCTACCCCATAGCATTGGTATAAGACGTAAATAATGTAATACTGTCAAGTTCTCCCAAAGAATGTCTAGCATTTAGTAAACATTCGGTAGTCGTCGGATATTTTCATTCTCTTCTGGGCTAAACAGAGCTCATGATTGATCGTTCCCATGACTATTTTTACATAATAATAATAAGCTAAGTGATATTGAATGTTTCCCACATGCCAGATGTGTCCTAAGTGCTTTCTAGATATCTTCTCATTCAATCCTCCTCACAACCTTTAGGTAATTACTATTTTTATTCTCATTTTACAGATGGGAAACCTGAAGGCCAAAGAGATTAAATAATTTGTCCAAGGCCATTTCATAAGTGATGGTGCTGGATTTAGAAATAGTGAGGAATGCTGCTCCTCACTATTTTGAGTGCCACTTATACGTATATAAGGTCATCCATTATAACAATGCTATAGTGATCCTGCTCTTGCACTTGCCATTCCCTAGCCTGCTAAGCTCACTTTATACGGTCCCCACCTACCCAGATTCTACTTCAGTGAGCTTGACTCATGCCCACTCCTGAGCACCATCCCAGATACCTGCCTCTTATCTCTGAGCCATGCTTGGCACTCATGGACAGAAACAACCATCAAGCTCTTTGCTAGTTCTGCATCTCTCCAACTGCATGTTGCAACCGGGAGGGGAAAATATATTTTGTGTTTTTCTTCTACATCGCACAATCCTTAATAGAACAAATATTCATAAACTGATGAGCTCACTAGTTAACGTAATATATTAGATTTCAGCTTCCATTTGGGTTTAAGATGCATGTTGTCAGTGACGGAATTTAGAAAAAACATTCTTCCTGATCACTCTTGGAGAGACCAATGTAATAATTGCAAATTAGCGTACTGATGGTTAATCTTTATCACATGACCATGGTAATTTCTCTACGTTGGATTTTTCTGCATGTTTTGTTAGGGAGTGTTATAGTAAAAGCCACGTGTCCTTCATATTCACCTTTTACCCAGTTTAGTTTCATTTCAGCATATAAACTAGGTCTTAAATCATTGATAAAAGAAAAAGAACAAAGTTACACACAATGGTTATTTTTTAAGATAAAAGAAAAATGAGGGTTAAGGAAAGGACTTCAAAGTTAATTTACCAAAATCCAACTATATCCTTGACCTGTGCAGACCCCAATAAGGCATTAATTACAAAAGGATTAACACTTCTGTCCATTGTAACAATGGAGTCCTCTGTCAATGGAAGGTGATAACAATATTTGCATTCATCCATTAGCAAGGGATTCATAGATTATGAGAAAGGTCTTAACACTCTTCCTAAATGAAGTTAAGCAACCCCAGTGAAGAGAAAGAGCTTCTTTCATAGTCTAAAAGGACTCAAGCAATTTTGAAAACTCCCAGCAACATCTTGCACTGTGCTCTACCCAAAGCGAGGAGACGCACTATGAATGTGTTGACTGGCAATATTTATCCTACTTGCATGCAACTGGCTACACTGAATCAGCAACTGACTCTAAGGATATTGTACAAGAAACTATTTTCTTGTTTTTCTGCACGACATACTCAGCCTTCCCTTTTTCCTCTGCCCACTCGGATGACTGTCAAATTTCAGAGTGGATGCGATGACTCAGTGAGAGAGACAGAAATAAACACTCTTTCTTCCTTGAATGATTCAACATGTTGCAGCCATGTTGGAATAGAGAATACCATTAGCACGGTAAATTTTAGTTATAAACATCTAGAGTTATTCTTTCTTAACTAAATTCTGAAACCGACTCCACTGCCTACCCTTGAAATAGGATTTTGTACTTTTTGTGGAACGACATGACTCTTTTAAAATGTAGCAAATATAAGGACATTCGGGCCAGAGAAAGAAAAAAAGGATTTGTGAATAGTATACACGCCCTCAGTGGAATTTTTCTTCTTCTTTCAAGTTTGTCTTCCCATCTAGGTCAAGTCAGTAACGCTGCCAAAGTCTTTATGGGCATAAGGAAGGCTTTTGCATGCTTATAACCTTGAAAGATGAATGGAAGACTATCTAAGAACTTTCCTTACATGTTCATTTTTCCTTCATGAAAAGGATATTTGATTGAAAATAAAACAGAGTTAACAAAAGTGCCAAATCCCACCTTATTTCTGCCACTATTTAAACTTAACACTTTTTACTCACACACCCTGAGGTTTGAGGTCTTAGGCAACAGACAGGAACTTGACAGCATCATTTTATAGGCTGGTGGGCTAGGCAGAGTTCTAAGCTGACACCCATGATCTTCATCTCCTTTTGTTATGCCCGTGATTATGCTACATTCCATGGGGAGATTTTGCAGATGTAATTAGGGTTACTAATCAGTTGACCTTGAATGAATCAAAAGGGAGATTATATGGGAGAGCTTCAGCTAATCATATGAGACCTTTAAAAACAAAGCATTTTCTCCAGCTGGTGGCAGAAGAGGAAGTAAGTGAGATTAGAAGAGGGAGAGAGATTCAACATGAGGGAGATTATTGCTGAGATGGAAAGAACCACGAGGCAAGGACCTGAGCATGTCCTCTAGGAGCTGAGAGTGGGACCTGGCCGGCAACAAGAAAACAAGGACTCCCTCCTACAACCACAAGGGCCTGAATTCTGTCAACAATCTGAGTGAGCTTGAAAGTGAATTCCTTCCAGAACCTCCAGCTCAACCCAGCTGATCATTGGATTTTGGTCTTTTGGGACTCTAAGCAGAGTCCCAAATTGCACCTACCCAGACTATTGACCTACAGAACTCCGAGATAATAAATGGGTGTTTTTTAAGTCCTTACATTTGTGGGAATTTGTGAATACACTTGGTGTTAACCGAGAACCAGTCTCCAAACTTTTCCTGCTAATTTTCTGCTCCGTCTCCTTTCCAACCACAATATATTCATTGGTTCTTAAACATACGTTTTGCTTTCTCCCACTCAGCCTTTACACACCTTCATTTGCCATCCTGGAAGGCCCCCTTTTCTGTTTAGCCAAGGCCTTTGAGTCCAACTTAAAGTTTATCACCTGAATGAAAGGAGAAAACAGACAGTTTTCTCTGTAAAATCAAGTGGTCTTCACCTGTATAATTCAATCACGTCCAGCTTTGTGGCACCTTTTCCTACATGGTCTATATTCTCATTTTATTGCTACTTATTTTCTTGTTGATTACACAGTAAGGCTCTTGAAAGCAACTGCTCTCATTTTTATGCCTTACTGTACCTAATACATACCTTGCGCATCCCAGGCACCCAATAAATATTTGTTCATTTGTTTTGTTCTGAAGTATCTCTCTTCAATCTTAATGAGATTAAATGGCACCAAAAGTCCAAAGAAAACCTCATTAGCCAAGCAATGGGAATCTCAGCAGTGACCTGCCCCACATTCTACTTGGCCTTTCACTATCGTGAACCCTGAACACACTTAAACTGTCAAAATTAAAAATGTAACTGCAAAAACAAGATAATCACAGAAAGTAATTTTTGCCAATTGATTTGTCTGACTTTCAACGACATTGTAAGCTCCCAACTATTCCCTGAGCTACCAATTTGCATAGAAAGGAATGCTCTCTGTGTGGACCATATTTATAACAAATACACTATTCGCACGAATGTGCAGGAGAGGAAAAGACCAGCGGAAAATATGAAGAGTCTTGAACTGAATTTTGTTAACAATTAAGAACGATCAACATAACAGGCATTAAGAAGCAAAGGCCGGAAGTTACCCGTGTTGCAAGCCGTGTAGATTTGGTTTAATCCCTTGAAATACAAATAGGGCTTAAAATCCCAGCTCAGACATTTACTAAACTAAATGAATCTATTTTAAAGTTTCAGGGAAAAGCAACCAGAATGCAATTTGGAAAAATAATGAAAGTCAACTTCGTCACAGTCCAACGCCCCCCTTCTGAGGTTACTCTCCAACCCCCATAGCAACATGTTGTTCCATAACCATCTGAAAATTGAACTCAAACTTAAAATATCACTACCTGTTTTTCTTTGTTTCTCAAAGGAAAACGTGAAATAAAATCAATTTTACATGTATTTTATGTGCTCTCTATTATATATAGAATCATAGAACCCGAGGGCTGACTGAGACTCCGATAGGCTATTTTGTTTATTCTTCCACATTAGGCAGACCCACACTTAATCCTTTCTTGCTAGGAAAATCTCTATCATTTTTAAAGACTTTCAGAGATTTCTTAGACTCTCTCTTACCCACTAAGGTAGTTAATAACTTTCCTTATTATCTAGCCTAAATCCTTCACAGTATGCTTAAGACTCATTTCTTCTTGTCTGACTGTTCACTAGAGGTAGGGGGGGAATTTATCACTCTCTTGCATATAAGAACCACCGATATACTGATAACAATTATGGAATCAGCTCTGTGATCTCATAATGGAATATTCCAAGGTTATTGTGGTTCTCTGCAACTTCTCCTGTCTTTCTTTGTCTATAAACCTCAAAAATGCTTGCTAACCTGTGTTAAGGATTTAATTCCCTGATTCTGAAGTCCTTGGTAGTTTCTGTATGTTATGCCTTGGGGATCTATTCAAGGCCATATCTCAAGAATATAGGATGAAATAAGTCATCCTAGGCTTTCCTCTCTCCTACAAATAATTTTATGAAGATAATTTGGTTGGAATGACGATTGAGGGCAGCTATGAAATGGGAAAATAAGTCACAGAAAGGTTGTCTATATAGAAAAAAAAGATTGAAAGGAAATATATCACAGCGTTAATAGCAATTATCCCTGGATGATGGTGTAGTTGTGTGTATGTGTGTTTTGTCTTCCTTTACACATTTTTATATTTTCCAAACTTCTTGTTATGTATTACTTTTTAGCGGGAAAGAGTAAATAGTGTTAGTAGTGGGAGGAGAGGGGTAAGGAGGAGGCGCCTGATGGGGTCATGAGGAAGTGAGGCGGTGGGTGACCAACTGTCCCAGTTTTCACAGTAAAACTTCTGTGTTCTGGAAAACCTCTCAGTCCCAAGCAATCCTGGATGGCTGGTTACCCTAGAGGAAACCAGGTCAGGGGACATTAGAGATGCTGCTCATGGACAGCCCAGAGTGAGAGTAATACTGGAGCCACGATTTCTCCCACCAGCTGGAAACCACTTGCCTCTTCCTGCTCAGAATCCTTAAATTTTGAGGACCCAAGCAACACCCCAAATACATGGAAAGGTAGAAGCAACTCCGTGTTCAAACCGTGTTCTCTTTTTCATCTACAGAGCCACTTTGCTGATTCAGGTCAAGGTAATAAGGCTATTTCAGATTGGATCAGAACAGAAGATTCTAGGCTAATCTGCTTTGCTTTTTTATCTTTCTACTCAGGTCCCAGGAACTCGGAAATGGCAGGACCACACCTTCAGGAGCCAACCTAAAGACACGAACAAGACTTCAGGTCGGCATGTTAACCCTAGTACTTTACACCAGTTTTCCCCAGCGGAGCCAGCTCTGAGCAGAACTGAAGCGGGAACACAATGCTGACTTTTAACATGTCACCACTCTGGTCAGAACCACCCTTCCCTGCTTCAGGAACCCCGTGACTATCCCAGGGCCTTTGCTGTCTTGAACTGCATTTGTTTCCAAAATGTTATGTGGTCATAGTGAATCCACTGGAGACAGTATAATAGCATTTAAAAGCGAGAGTTTTCAAGTGAGGCATACGTAGCTCAGAGCAGATCCACAGACAAATCCCCCTCCAAGTCTCTGTTTACCCCCAGTAACAGCAGAATAATCATACTATCTACCTCACAGGTAAAGCATGTAATATTATATATATATATACACACACACACACACACACACACGCACCATGCATATATATACACACACATATGCACCATGCATATATATATATATACACGTCCACACACATATAGGCACCAGCAAGAAAAGAGTCTTAATTCCAGTTTTCTTTAACACAAAATCAGCCTCAAGCATTCATTAAACATTTACTCATTGGGGGCCAGACTGGGCTAAATATCAGAGTACAGGAGAAGTAAGAGATGGCTTCTGTCTTCAAGGAGTTTACAGTCCAGTACAGGGAACAGATGTTTAGCACGGCCTCGTCTGTTCCCTGACTGCTCTCTGAGTAACAAACGTGCTCGTGGTGACTGCCGGGAAGACTAACATTAAGGAAGCTTACACAGAGAAGAGAATGTTGGAACTAAATCTTTTAAATAATAATTTTTAATTTTAAAAGTATACAACTTCACTACCAAAAAATTCATAACACTAAGCAAAAAGGGAAAAATTAAGACCATTTGTGACCCCAATGCCAAAAGATAAATGATGTTTAGCATTTTTATATGCTTTCATAATTTTTATATACATTTATAAAATATATATGTACCCTTGATAAGGATTATATGATACATACTATTTGTAACCTGGTTTTTTCACTTAAAAATATAATATGTCAAGAAATATAAAATAAATTAAGTACAACTTTTTAAGTGGCTGCATAGCATTCCACCATAAATGGATACATAACTTCCTTTTGAGCCAACCCCTACAATGGTTTCCAACTGAGTTATGCTAGACTTTCTCATTCAATGGGAACTGGAAGATTTATTTAAGAGGAGTGACTTGATGTGATTGTGAGGAAATAATCCAGGCAGCATGGAAGATGGATCCCAGCAAAAAGAATTCCAAGGGCACCAATATTCCAGTTGGAGTCAAAGAGGCCCTGAATTAAGGCTGTAGTGGGCAGACAGGGAAGGGCCCAGCCAGGGGATTCATAAGTTTGAGTTTGCAGGACTTGGGGGCTGACTGTGGGGGACTAAAGCAGGGGATGGGTCATGGCTTGACTGGGGCTTTATCTCCTGGATGCTTATTAACCAAGAAAGAGAACCCAAGAATTATGTGTTTGGGGGATGTGGCTATTATATATTCCTTTCAGGACACATTGAGGTCCAAGATCGTGTGAAACACTGACATGGCAATCATCAGTCACCAAATTGATAGCTCTAGATTGGTCCAGGGTAGAGAAGCAGCTTTGGAAATCTCCAGCATGACTATACATGGTGAAGACTTGTGCATGGAGAAGATTGTCCAGGAAAGGTGTGGAAGTGTGCAGACCGATCCACGAGAACAGATCTGTGAGGAAGATACAAGTTTAGAAAGAGGGACCAGCCACTGAGTCTGAGATGTGAGCGCAAAGCCAAAGAGGCAGACATGAGGAGAAGCATTGCTGGAGAAGAGCCTTGGAAAAGGCTTATCTCTGTGACCATCTCCTGCTGCTGGAGGACTAGGAAAAGCCTGAGGGACTTAGCTCTTCTGTGGACATGCCCTTCCCCTGAGGTGCAGCCACTGTCAATGATTTAGTCATAAATGTTAGGACGGTATCGAAGGCCAGCGGTGGTGGTTCAGGCTGGCTATTAGAATTGAGCACTAAAATACCCTACAGGAGAATCTCTCATACTCTGCTGGAGCATACTTATAAAAAAGAGGGGCAGAAAAGACTTTTATAGTCCCATAAGTTCGAGAACACAGAGGTAAGCGTTTAAATGGGATTCTTCACCACAGGACTTTTCAGAGGCTTTCACAAACTCATTGCAATTGTGCTTCTTCAAGAGAGAAATGTGATAGATAGCATGTTCCAAACTTCTGAAACCACAGAATTCTTTCCACATGGAACACCTACTAACAACTCCGAGATCACGCTGGTTTGGAAAAAGCAGCATAGAAAATGCTGACCTAGAAAAATGCCAGGCAGGCACTCTACATAACCCCAAACTCAATTACTTACAATAACAAAACAAAGCAGCTAATTTACTTTGTCTGCAACAAAATAGGTCAAATACCAAAGGGAGAAAAGAAATAAAGGCAAGGAGTCTTTTAATGCCATATTTCATCACTTCTGAGAGTCACATTTCTTTTTACATTTTTATGTCTCTGAAATTCAGTCAGGACGGGTAGAGTTGGTGTCTGACTGTCTCTGTCTGCCTTGTGGCAATCACGACAGAGTTCTCATTGGCCCAGCATGACCAAACATCGGCAACTTGGGGAAAAAAATCCCGGAAAATTAGAAACACACTCTTGTAAAGGGCTCACAATCAAACGTTTGTGGGGAGTGCGTTTGAGGTGGAAACAAAGTGTTCAGCCACACTCTTGACCTGGAAGGCAAAGCAGGCTAGCTCCACTTAACTGAAAGCCAGAGAAAGAAGCTCTGAACCAATGACTTTTAGTTATCTCTGGGATTCTTTAAGAAACACTGAGCCGCCAGTGTCTTCAAAGGCGTAGATACATGCACAATCGTGGACATCAATGTCAACAAATGCACAGTGATACAGAAGAACCAGATTCTGGATGTGAAGAAGCTTTAGGAATACCTTAACCAACTTGGTTACCTTATATTTTCTTTTATTCTGTAAGCAAAAGAGTGATAGATGAAAAAATCCTATGACTAAGTTCAAAGAGCTCTTTAAATGAGTATAAAATAAATGCTGAGTGATAAGGAACCATTGTATCCTAGCTTAAGAAGCAGTGGTTTTTCCTTCTTAGTGGTATATACAAAAAAAGGGGCATTTAGAATCAATGGTGACTTAGAATTAATGAAATGGATAGCTGGCTTTTAATAAATGCATTTTAGCCGATTCTTTCTCTCTAAAACATTTTGCATTGTATTCTTAAATGACTAAAATTCCCAAAGAAATTCAATTAACTACCTGTAGAGTAAAATTTTGAGAACTGCCCTTGGTTACCTTATTCTTTAGGGTTTCAAGATTGTCCGTCTCCTCTTACTGGAAGTCTCAAGCAAACCACCTCCTAAAGCAACGTCTCTTTAACAGGCTTCTGCCTCTAAGCTGTCCTGGAGAAAAAGGCTTTGCACTAGACCAATTCTCTGGAGACAACCTAGTCTCCTTTTCTAAGTTTTTGTTTTCCTCTGTAATTCTCTTTTTGTAGTTGGAGTCAGTGGTAAGGCCATTCGGCCTCAGCTGATCTCAACTAAACCCTCTGTGTGAAGCAGGGGTGGGGTGGTGACCTAGCAATGTCTCTCTCCTCTTCAGTCCCTCTCTGTAAGATGAGGGAATGAGACAAGACATTCTCCAGGTCCCTACAGCATTAACATTCTATGCTTTATGTTGACTTCTCAAAAAGAGCAAATGTATTGTTGATATTTTATTTGCATTTTATACAAAACAAGTGTATTACACTTAGAGTTAACCATTGTGCCTTAATAAGCAGATACAGTTCTTTACAACCCTCATAGCATATTACAGAATATTGAAATATATTACAAATTAACACTTTTCAAAAGGTTCCATAACATTTACCAGCACTTCTCTGAACTGTTGGACTACTGAGTTTTCAAATTATATTTGTTCTCATCTTGAAAGTAACTAGAAGTGCTGAGTCTTAACAAGACAAGAAAATTCATTCCTAAGTCGAGATAGGCAGTTACAATGAAGTTAACTATTAACATGACCTACAGTTACTAGCTTATAAGGCTGTGAGGTCAAGTTTATGTCCATCAGTGCAATTATGTAGTAAGTGCTCAACACCTATTTACTGAATGAATAAATGAATGACTCAATGGCATTGAGAAACAGGAAACGCAGGCAAAATGAATTTTTAAATGCCTAATACATATCTACGTTGTAAACCACTACAAACAAGTACAGATGATTTAGCGAGACTGATCTTTCTTCTGAACTTTCTTCCCTCCAGGACATAGTCCAGAAATATAGTAACAAAACTTGCATTGTTATTGCCTTAGGTAAATGGGTGACCAATTGTGAAGTTTGTGGGATTATGTATAATACATATGCACATACATCTTGTTAGTCACTAATGATAAACCAGACAGCTTCAACAGTAGCAAAAGGGGAATCCTAATCTGTGTATTTGAATTCTTTTTCTTTTTTTAATTTTTTAAGACTCATTAGCCCCTTGAGAGAAATTTTGAAGAAAACACTGGTTGGAGAGATGGACCTCTAAATGCAAGAATTAATGCTCCTTATGAAAGAAAGTGTAAGCAGCTCCCCAAAAGCTGATGGAAGATGTACCTTGGCAGCAGAAAATTTGCTCTTAGGGAGGAATAAGCTGAAGTCCTTGAAGGTCTCATCTGACAAGGAGAGGTGAGTTTTCGAATGTTGTGCTGGGAAATGCACACAAAGACCCTCTAACCAGCCCTTGGAAGTTGGTCAGAAGAGACTGGAAGGCTACTCCAAGATGCCTGCCCCCTGGAGGACAGGAAGGGCAGCCAAGAAAGCTGCCCCATGCCTGTGGGGATGACAAGTGTAGCAGGAAAGTGTCAGGGCTGCCAAGGCACGCAGCAAGAAAGGAGGACATGGCAGAGCTCTGAACCCACTACTGTTCTCTGGTTTGGGACTCTGAGGCAAAAACTACTGGCATTTTTATTCAGAGACTTGTTTATTCCCAATGTTGTATGTCTTGGAAAAGGAAGAATAACACAAAAATCACTTAACGTGGAAGATGTGCATTCAAATCCCTACTGCCTTCCCTGACCAGTTTGCTGAATCCCAGAATTCTCATAAAAATTATTTTTCTCACCACGGTTCATGAAATTCATCCACTAAAGCAATCTGGAAATTCTGTGAGAACAAGCTCCTTCTCATATGTCAGCATCTCTGGGTCTTTCCATGCTCAAAAAAATATTGATGTGCAGAAAAATAAAAGAAATTGAGGGCTGGTGAGCAAAGGAGAATGTTATTTTGATATTTTTCAAACCTGAAGAAATATTTGAATCAGGGAATGCTGTATCTATCACAACAGAAACATGTGCCTTAGATCTATACTATTTTGATTCTCTGCATTTTACCACAGTATTACCTATTGATAAGTACCACTCTATACATTTCTTTGTCAGATTGGGTAATTTAGTTGATCATATGTAACTAAATACTATAGAGTTGAGTGATAAATTGTAACCTGGTCCTATTTCTCAAGTCATCTCCGTAGATCAGAAAGTTATATATTGATTATATGCATATTCGGGATCCTAAAACCAGCAGCACAATTTTTAGTTATGAGGTTGTTTGGTGGGGTTGGGGAGAGGCAAAAATAAAGATTCATTTCATCCAACAACTCTAGCCAACACATATATCCTGAGAGAAAAAAAATTGCAACTATTATGTTGGTCATTATTTCATAGGAGTTTGGAATGTCTGTCTTCACGAAGATCTTCCCATTCTTTCACTGGAGGAAAGTTAGATAGGGGAAGAGATCCATACAAGGAGCATGATTTCATTCTTCCCCATACATGTGTCAACTTTCTGCCCTCCCTTCCTCTCCTCTGGATGTGTGGCCCGGACAAGTTGTACTCCGTGCTGTTCTGAGGGCTGCAGGGAAAATGTTTAACTGATGGCCTCAGACCAAGGCTATAGTTCTTTGTAAACTTATCTCTGTGTCTTCCCACACAGGCTTGCTCAGAGGAAGAGATATGGGGTATGGACAACTGAGGGAGAGACTGGAGCAGAGAATGTGATGAATGGAAAGTAGATTTACTTGTGTTTTGACCCTCATCTCCATGGTAAAAAATGAGATACCCTTCCAAACTCCTCCCTGAGGAAAATATGAGTACTAACCAATCTGAGGGAGAATAAGTCAAACATAAAGATTTTGCCAATTCTGAAAGACCCAGGGTTTTCTACACATATCATCAAGAGCCTGCCCCACAGAGCTTCAGATAAATACACAGTAGATAAATGGGTAATCATGAGGCCAATATTATTTCATCAAATTGAAATCAGGAAAATCAAGAAAAAAGTCAGAGAAGAAGTTGAGAAAATCCAGAGCTTAACTAAATCCCAATGCAGAGAGATTTATTTCTCCATTTCCAAAAAAATCACAGCTAAACCCACTAATATATATATATATATATATGAATATACACATAATGTGTTTTAACTGATTAAAGCTCTTTCAGTATGCAAATAAATTATATCACCAAAATAAATCCCATCTGGTTGTTCCCACCATGAGAAGAAGATTCCTAATAATTGAGAAAACAGCATTCCATGAGTCAGCAGTAGCCATTCTATAGGCAAAAAAAATAATAATAATAAAAGATAAATAAAACTCCAAACTGGCAATATATATATACATATATATATAATTATTATATATTTTACAATATATGTTCTTTATATTTTATATATATATATATTTATATATTTTTATATAAATATATATATATATATATATAAAATCACAATAGTTTTTCTCTGATATTCACTGTAAGAACCTGGTAAGAACCTAAATATATTTTATATATATAATAATGCCTTTAAAGGCAGGCCATGCCCAGAACAGCATGGGAAATCACCTGACATATGAATGTCATCCACTTTTCTTTAGTCTATGTTATTATATAGTTATATACTTCAATATAGATTTGGGACATTGCAGTTTATTTAATATTTAATGTTATTGGTAAATGTTTCCACGACTGAAAGAAAAACATTTTACACCGAAATATTTTAAAAAGTCACATTTCACTTTCAAACTGTCTGAACAAAACAAGCAAAATAATGGAATACTTCAAAGAAGACAAACTATAGCTTCAATTTATTTTTAAAAATCAGGAGAAAAGCTCTACAAGATGAAACAATTAATTTTTGGAGCAGCCTAATTCAAAAAAAATGCAACTACTGCAAAATGTGCAGTGATGTTTCTCTTCCACTTATTAAAGAGAAAGTCTTATGAAATGAGATTTATACTATTGAGCTATGAATGAGAAAAGGGTGTGGGAGCCAGAGGAAAATCTGAGTCTACACCTACCATAATGATCCAACGTGACTTCCAATATTAGATAACCATGTGATCCTAAAAATGATATAAATATACTGTTCTCATTTTTTTTAATGGGGATATATTTGAAAGCCATGTATTAAAGCCAAAAAAAGTAAAATGAATGATGTTTTATATTTCTATGTACACTTGGCTCTTAATAAAATATAAATGATTAAATTTACCTAGTTTGTTTTTTGTTCTGGTTTAATGAATTAAATTTGATCGTGTCTTGCAGCAATTAATTTATCTGAGAAACCTTTCTTTGGTATTTTAATCTAAGTTCACATTGTATCTAATGAACTCCTATTGAAGTTCCACCAGAAGATTTTAATTTTAAAATTGCATCATGTTCAAAATACAGTGAGTTCATCTGTTCCTTAAACATATAGCCAGAGCAGCTGTATGTGACTCCAGCAGATAATTAAAAAGTCCACAGGACTTCTGGTTTCTGGTCTGGCACATAAGGAGCTTGAAAGTTGTCACTTCTAGTAGCAAGTCACAGAAGTGAGGTCATAGGGCAAACCACTGCCTCAAAAACCGCAAAGATAGACAGGAAGACATAGAGAATCACAAATTGCCAGAGCAGAAACCCATGAGCAGAAACCTCCACAGGAACCAGCTCCGGGGTAGGAAAACCTGAACTATAATTGAGAAATTGCTGGAGATCAGTGTGAACAACTCTGAGATATAAAAACTCCAGGGGGACTCAGCCATGGAGGGTGCCCCACACTTTTGTGAGTTTTACCTCCAGAAGATGGACCAGGTTCTTACAGTGAATATCAGAGAAAAACTTTTGTGATTCTGGCAAGAGGAGGGGAAAAGAGACCATTTAGAAACATGCCAGAGCACTCTACTTTTCTTAACAAGGCCTGTCCTCAAGAGACACTATTTAAAGAGCCTAAAATATTGGGGTTTTATCAAAGTCTAACTGACCTGAGGGAAGGAAAATACCCAACTCCAGCCCACCCTAGCCACCATATCTCACCGAAGAGGGTGGGGAGACTGAGAGGCACTTGTGAGTTTTGCAGGCCAGAGGCATAAGCTCACTAAAACACCAAGACCTAATCATAGGAAAATGGACTGGTTCCCTTCCCCCACACCATACCACCACGTCACTAAAGGCCTATTTACCACAGTTCCTTTCACCCAGTGCATCATGTATGGCCATCAAAAATTTACAAGGGATACTAAAAGGCAAAAAACACACTTTGAAGAGACAGAACAAGCATCAGAACCAGACTCAGATATGGCAGGGATGTTGGAATTATCAGACCCGGAATTTAGAATGACTATGATTAATATGCTAAGGGCTGTAAAGGATAAAGTAGACGGCATGCAAGAGCAGATGGGCAATGTAAGCAGAGAGATGGAAATTCTAAGAAAGAATCAAAAGGAAATGCTAGAGATCAAAAACACTGTAACAGACATGAAGAACACCTTCGATGAGCTCACTAGTAGACTGGACATGGCTGAGGAGTAAATGTCTGAGCTTGAGTATCTCTCAATAGAAACTTCCAAAAAAAAAAAGCAAAGAGAATAGAAAAACAGAATATCCAAGAACTGTGGGATAACTATAAAGTGTAACATTTGTATAATGGGAATACCAGCGGGAGAAGAAAGAGAAAAAGGAACAGAAGACATATGTGAAGCAATAATGACTGAGAATTTCTCCAAAATTAACGTCAGACACCAAAACACAAATCCAGGAAGCTCCCATAACACCAAACAGGATAAAAGCCAAAAACTCTATACATGGACATGTCATATTTGAAGCACAGAAAATTAAAGATAAAAAAAATCTTGAAAGAAGCCAGAAAAAATTTTAAAATATTTTGAACTAAATGAAAATGAAAACACAACTTATCAAAACTTGTAGGATGACACAAAAGCACTGCTTAGAGGGAAATTTATAGCATTGAATGAATAAATTAGAAAAGAAGAAGGATCTAAATTCAATAACATATGCTTCCACTCTAGGAAACTAGAAAAAGAAGAGTAAATTAAGTCCAAAGTAAGTAGAATAAAAGAAATAATAAGAATTAGAGAAGAAATCTATGAAGCTGAAAATAGGAAATCAACAGAGAAAATTGTTTTAAAAGGTGCTTCTTTAAAAAGATCAATAAAATTGGTAAGCCTCTAGCCAGGCTAACTAAGAAAAAAAGAGAGAGGATACAAATTACTAATATCAAAAATGAAAGAGAGGACATCACTACAGATTCTATGAATATTAAAAGGATAATAAAGGAACACTGCGAACAACTCCACACCCACAAATTCGATGAACTAGATGAAATAGACCAATTCCTTGAAAGATACAGTTTGCCAACACTCATACAAGAAGAAATAGACAATCTAAATAGGCCTATATTTATTAAAGAAATTGAGTCAATAATTAATAATCTTCCAAAATAGAAAGCACTAGGCCAAGATGGGTTTCCTGGTGAATTCTACCAAACACTGAAGGAAGAAATTATGCCAATTCTTTACAATCTCTTTCAGAAGACAGAAGCCAAAGAAATACTTCCTAACTCATTCTATGAGTCCAGCATTACCCTAATACCAAATCCATAAAAAAAGTTACAATGTCTCATGAACACGGATGCAAAAATCCTTCACAAAATATTAGAAAATTGAATCCGATAATGTATAAAAATAATTATATGCCATGCCAAGTAGGATTTATCCCAGGTATGCAAAGCTAGTTCAACACTCAAAAACCAATTAATGTAATCAACCACATCAATAGGCTAAAAAGGAAAAATCACAAGATCTTATCAATAGACACATAAAAAGCATTTGATAAAATTCCACCACTTATTCATGATAGAAACTCTCAATAAACTAGGAATAGAGGGGAATTTCCCCAACTGATAAAGAATATCTACAAAAACCTACAGCTAACATCATACTTAGTGGTGAGAAACTCAAAGCTTTCTCACTAAGATCAGGAACAAGGAAAGGTTGTCTCCTCCCACCACTCCTTTTCAACACCATACTGGATGTACTAGCTAATGCAATAAGACAAGAGAAGAAAATAAAAGGTATATGAATTTGGAAGGAGGAAATGAAACTATCTTTGTTTGCAGATGACATGATTGTCTATGTAGAAAATCCAAAAGAATCGACAAAAAAACTCCTGGAACTAATGAGCGATTATAGCAAGGTTGCAGGATACAAGGTTAATATACAAAAGTCAACTGCTTTCCTGTGTACCAACAATGAACAAGTGGAATTTGAAATTAAACACACAATACTATTTAAAATAGCACCCCAAAATTTTAAATACTTAGGTATAAATCTAACAAAAATTTCCATGTTCATGGATAGGAAGACTTAATATTGTCAAGATGTCAGTTCTTCCCAACTTGATCTAGAGATTTAATGCAATCCCAATCAAAATCACGGCAAGTTATTTTGTGGATCTCAACAAACTGATTCTAAAGTTTATATGAAGAGGCAAAACAGATCCAGAAAGGCCAACTAAATATTAAAGAATAATAATAAAGTTGGAGGACTAACATTACTCAACTTCAAGATTAACCTACAGTAATTAAGAGAGTGTGGTATTGGCCAAATAATAGATGAATAGATCAATGGAACAGAATAGAGAGCCCAGAAATATATTCAACTGGTCTTTGACAAAGGAACAAAGGCACTACAATGGAGAAAAGATAGTCTTTTCAACAAATGGTGCTGGAACAGCTGGAGATCCACATGCAAAAAAATGAATCTAGACACAGACCTTACACTCTTGAAAAAATTAACTTAAAATGGATCATAGAACTAAATGTAAAATATGAAACTCCTAGAATATAACATAAGAGAAAATCTAGATGACTTTGGGTATGGCAATGACTTTTTAGATACGACACCAAAGGCATAATCTTTGAAAGAAATCATTGATAAGCTGAACTTCATAAAATAAAAATGTTTGTTCTACAAAGGACTGTGTTAAGAGAATAAGAAGACAAGCCACAGACTGGGAAAAAATATTTTCAAAAGACGTATCTGATAAAGGATTGCTATCCAAAATATACAAAGAACTCTTCATATTCAACAGTAAGAAAATGAACAACTCGATTAAAAAATGGGCAAAAGACCTGAACATGCACTTCCCCAAAGAAGATATACAGATGGCAAGTAAGCATATGAAAAAATGGTCAATATCATATGTCATTGGGGAAATGCAAATTAAAACAACAATGAGATAACCCTACACACCTATTAGAATGATGAAAATCCTAGCACCACCAAATGCTGGTGAGGACGTGGAGCAACAAGAACTCTCATTCATTGCTGATAAGAATGCAAAATGGTTTGGAAGATAGCTTGGCAGTTTCCTACAAAACTAAATATACTCTTACATACAAGCCAGCAATGACACTTCCTGGTATATACCTAAATGAGTTGAAAATTATGTCCACATGCACGTGAATGTTTATAGCAGCTTTATTCATAATTTCCAAAACTTGGAAGCAACCAACATGTCCTTCAGTAAGTGAATGGATGAATAAATTTGGTAGATCCAGATAATGGAATATTATTCAGTGCTGAAAAAAATGAGCCTATCAAGCCATGAAAACACATGGAAGAAACTTGAACACATCTTACCAAGTGAAAGAAGCCAATCTGAAAAAGCTACATACTGCATAATTCCAATTATATGACATTCTAGAAAACTATGGAGACAGAAAAAAGATCAGTGGTTGCATGGTTTCAGGAGGGGGAGGGGTAAACAGGTAGAGCTCAGAGAATTTTTAGGTCAGAGATTTAGTACCGTATTATAATGGTGAATAAATGTCCATATACATCGGTCAACATTCATAGAATGTACAACACCAGCAGAGAACCCTAAGGTGAACTATGGACTTTGGGTGATAATGATGTGTCAATGCAGGTTCATCGATTGTAACAAATGTACAATTTGGTACAGATGTTAATAGTGGGAGGGGCAGTGTGTATGCAGGGGCAGGGCATATGGGAAATCTCTTAACCTTCCCCTCAATTTTGCTGTGAACCTAAAACTGCTCTAAAAAATAAAGTCTATTTTCTTAAAATGTGTTCTAATAAATATACGTTTTTCTTAAAAAAAAAAGTCCACAGTGAGCCCTTTGCCCTCTCTCTTATTTTGATTTAATAAAGGCTTATGAAGCATGTCCACTAGGCACCCCCTTATCCACAGTTTTGCTTTCTGTGGTTTCATTTACCCACAATCAACCACAGTCCAAAAATATTAAATGGAAAATTCCAGAAATAAACAATTCATGAGTTTTAAATTGCATGCCATTCTGAGTAGAGCGATGAAATCTTCTGCCTTCCCACTGCATCTGGCTTCATCCTGCATGGGCCACTACATCACAATGCCTACATCATTCACCTCACTTCATCTCATCACATAGGCATTGTTATCATCTCACAACATCACAAGAAGAAGTGGACTACAGTACAATAAGATATTTTGTGAGAGACCACATTCACGTAACTTTTATTATAACATATTGTTATAATTGTTCTATTTTATTATTAGTTATTGTTAATTTCTTATTGTGCCTAATTGATAAATTAAACTTTATTATAGGTATGTGTATATAGGAAAAAACTTAGTGTACGTAGGGTTTGGTACTATCCATGATTTCAGGCATCCTCTAGGATAAGGAAGGAATACTGTGGTATTCATTTCCTTAATTTATAATTAAAGAACAATTATATTATAAATATAATAAATTAATTATAATTATTAAAAATGGTAATACTTAATTAGTATTAATTTCCTAGGGCTGCCTTTATTTGTGATAGTATCACAAATGGGATGGCTTAAACAATAGAAATGTATTGTCTCTCAATCTGGAGGCTAGAAATCCAAGATCAAGGTGTCATTAGAGTTTTTCCTTCTGAGGGCCCTGAGAGAGAATCTGTCCCACGCCTCCATCCCAGCGTTGGGTGGTTTAACGGCAATCTTTGGCATTCCATTCTTTGATTTCATGTTCACATGACATGGTTCCTGTGTGTGTGTCTCTGTTTCCAAATTTCCCCTTTTTATAAGGACACCAGTCATATCGATTTAGGGGCCCATGCTACCTAACTTCTACATATCTGTAACACCATTATTTCCAAAGAAAGTCACATGCTGAGGTGCTAATTGTTAGGACTTCAACATATGAATTTTGGGGAGACACAATTCAGCCCATAACATGTGTCTATGTATGTAACAATGTGCCAGGCTCTGCTGGGGATCCAAAATAGTATAAGATCACCTGCCCTTGAGAACATGACAGAACTTATTATACATGACCATAGCAATTGCACAATAGATATCACAGGAATGTACTGGATTAAGAGCAAAATGAGAAGTACTGATACTGCTGGTATGGCTTTGAAGGAGGGCATTAGAGACCACTTACAGGTTGAGATAGACCACTTATGGGTGGGAAGCTTAAGGAAAAGCTTCCTAGGCACAGTAAGGACCAAGCAGGGACACATCTGATGTCAGTAAGTGGGAGCGAGGTGAGAAAACATCCTCTAAGGCCCTTGGGATGCACTCCCCTCCCAGGGAGTAGCTGGATGTCGGGCGTAGTCAGGGGCTTAGCTAGGGGGCGACGAGCAGGTGAGAAAGGTAAAAAAATCAGAGGGGAGGCTAAATTGCAAACAACCCAAATAATAAGTTTAGGCTCCCGGTGAAGCGAAGTCTCTGAGGTTTCGGAAACCGGAAGTGAAGTAACAACATTTGAGAAGGGGCCTCCTGGCAGGGGTACGTAGACTTGACTGGAGAGGAAATTCATTCATTCAACAAACATTTATTGAGACCGATCGCTCTGCATGAGAGAAGCTAATACACAACAAGCATTCTTTCTAAAGTAAAAGATCACGTTCAATTAAAATACCCATTTAGAGAGAGAGGTAAGGCTGAGACTTGCCTGAGACGTGAATTAGCTCAGGAGACTGGCCAGGTGGCCAGTCTGTTGGTGTGTTTTTCTTGAGTGTCATGCACTGGACTTTTATTCATGAACAATCCTTGCAACTGGATTCCATCTTCACTCTTCAGTACACTGCCTGCTCTTGCACTCAGTGGGCCACAAAGACAATGCCAACTGACCCAAAATTATGCTCCAAAGAGAGATCTGGGTGGAAGAAACAGATTCTGTAAGAATCATAACCGACTCCCAGGCATCAGAGATGCAGGCTTTCAAGGAGGAAAACCAAATACAATTAAGTAAAATTGTATTGCTCAAATTTCCAGTTACATAAATCAATGATATTTTCCCCAATACTGTACTGTATATCACATGGATTTATAGACTTCAGGATTGATTGAGCCAACTAACATCCGTGTTACATCAGCAGCTTCTGTATCTCCTGGTGTCAGCAAAAAAAAAAAAAAAAGACAGTTACTTTTACATTCGAGATGAAATCACATTGTGTTTTCAAAGCACATGTCATCTCAAAAAATTATGCTTAGGCAGGATTTTTCATATAAATAATTCTCTACTGGGCAATCTATCAGAGGCTGGTTTTTTCCTTCTCCTTTTTTTAAAGTTGGCTTACTGTGTTAAAAAAAAATAAAAGTATAAACCTTAAAAGCTCATCTCTAATGTCAGGCTTGGTAAGAAAGAACTGAGAACGTTTATCTGAAAAATAATATTCTTTCTTAAACGATTAGAGTTTATCATCTAGGTTCTTGATTCAATAGATAAAAAAATATTAACCCTCATCTTTTATTAATATGCATCACTTATGGTCATATATGTTTATAGTGTGTTTGCAGATAGCTGCAAATAATCTATTAGCTTATTCATCCTTTTATTTCCTCTCGACATTTTTACTTTTTTATTTCACAAAATGAGAATTTTAAATTTGGATTATTAGAAATCTTCTGCCATTGGTCCAGAGTTTAACCAAAATAAAAAATAAAACATTATTTTCCTTTTGTTTCAATGTACTTATCAAACCAATATAAGAAAGTTACAGAAAAGTCATAAAATAGAGAATCTCCTATTGATGTCTACCTTCCGATGCAGCTAATGCAATTTTTTAAATATTTCTTTCGAGTATTTCCCCATGTGCAAATATTTTATTGTAATTATAGCGATTACAAATTTTGGCATGCAACTTTTTTTTGAGTTAGGAGAAGTTTCTAGTAGTAGTAGTTATTCTTCCTAACATGGGCCTACAGCTGCCCAAAGTCAAGTGTAGAGAACAGAATCCTTTGCCTTTGAGCATGAAGGACGGCGGCTTTAGGAGCACCAGCCTTTCCTTGGGGAGCAGCTGCCTACCTGGACCAAGAGGAACACAATGGGGATCCTCAAAACACCCTGGAAAGGCAGCGTGGGACCAGATTGAGGGGGTGGGATTTGAAGGCCAGAGAGGGATCTAGACTTGTTGCAATGAAGTACATGAAGCTATCCTTTCTGGCAAGCAGTGTGACTGAAGGAGACCCAGCTTTGGAAAGCCACAGCTAGCAGCCGAATAAGGGGAAGCTGAGGGAGAGTGGACACTGGGAACTATGCCAGCATGAAGCGGTAACCCTTTGGGTTAAGGTCATAGGCATGGAAATGGTGAAGAAATGTGGCCCTGAGACATTTAAAGTCATGAAATGACAAAACTGGCCAGAAGGATCTATTCAGAGACTGGAGAAAAAAATGACCCAAAGGTGAAATTTGGCCTCAGTCATCCCAGGAAACTTCTTTCTACCCACTCATCTCTCCGAGCCCCTCCTTCCCTCTCCACCCCCTTCCTTAAGAAGAGTTAAGCCTCTGATCATCAGATTGCTCAGAATCACAGGAGACACTGATCAGGCCACATGCACGGGTGGGTGAGGCCGCCGTGCCTCTGAAGGAGGCAACCTTCTTTCTTACGTTTCTTCTTTCTTCTTGTTTCACGGAATTTAACTGGTAAACTCCGCCTCCCCAGCCCTTCCAGTTTCTGTGTGGCTGGGTGAAAAAGTGGACTCAGGGTCTTGGGCCTCAGCCTCTCTATCTCGCTGCAGGGTCGTGGGAGTGTCTGGTCCCCAGGACAAGACCCAGAGGAGTGGGGGCCAGGGAAAGGCAGCAGGGGAGGGCCGGGGAGGAAGGAAACTCCACTTAGCCTCCAGCCTGAGGAGCCGACTGCACTGGAGGACCAGGAGGTTGTCCTGCTATTACTGCTAGACTCCACTTCCCATTCAGGTATTATCTCGCGTCTGTATCTCTACCTTGGGAATCCCAAAGGGCGGAGAAGTAAGGACAGGTCAGACCTAGACAGGCCTGGGTTTCCAGTCGTGATTCCACCATGACGCTCAATATGCCCATGACATCCACCTGGTCTTTCTCCTGCCAGCTTCTAGCTGCTGAGCCTGAGCAGCCTGCAGACGGTCTCCCTGTTACATACCCATCTTTACAAACACTCAACTTTTAAAACTGAGATCCCACAAAACAATTTTGGATTCCCATCTCCTTTTTTTAAAAATTGTGCCATCTAGCCACACTAGGCCCTAGTTCACAGGTGGCGATATTTGGCTGGAGCAGAGCAGGGCTGTCCCCTGAGGGTCCCCACCTCCAACCTGTCCTGCTACCATGACCAGAGACAGCTGCCTTTTACTCTCATGCCCCAGCCAGTGATTTCCTTACGGCAGCTAAGAGACGGATATATTTCTTGTACCCATGTCTCTAGAAAAAGTGGAAACATGAAAGTTAGATTAAGAAAGCATATATTTCAAGAAAATGAACATATTCCTACAGATTTAACATGCAATAGTTTTCTCTCTTATTGAAAGCATTTAGGTGAGTTGATACCACTTTTAATTTGGTAATATGGACAAATGATTTTTTAATAGAAATTAGAATAGTTTGAGTTGTCCATGTCTGCTCAATGAGAAAACCCCAAAAAATAATCATTATTTTTATTATTATTATTAAGCATTAATTTCTGCAGAGCCCTCCACTAGAAGCTTTTTTGTGTAAATATCGTCTAAACCTTCAAGGCAGGTTTCATACTGGCTAGTTTACAAATAAAGAAACAGGCTGAGGGAGGTTAATTACCGTGTGTGTCTCCAATCACAAAATCAATAAGTAGCAAGCTAGGATTTGAACCCAGGCCTACTCGGCCCCAAGCCCAAGTTCTTCCGGGTACTACACTGCTCTGCTTTAATATGCAGATCAAAACCACGACTGGAAAAGTATCGTGACATTTTTGCTTGTTGTTTCAAAGCTATATGTTTTGTTGTAAAAAAATTAAGATGTGGGTCAAAACTCGCATATTACAGAACATAACTAGACCAGTGAGGTGAGTTACCATACTAGTTTCTTATGCCAACCACTTGGTAAGCAGTGAAGAGGCCCATCAACAATGCCCATTTTCAGTGGAGTGTTAGGATCCTAGAGCCTGGGTAGTCCAGGCATCTTCAAACTGTGTTCCTTGGAACCCTGAACATTCATCAGAGGAGCTTTAGGGTCATTCACCCTCTTCCTTCAGCCTAAGCAGTTCCACCATTACCTGTTCCATTTGCTCACACTTCCTAGCAAGTGTAAGTAAGAAAAGCTTTGACAGCTACAATAAGTTTGAAAACGACTCAGCCAGTTCAATCTCTTTCTTTTGTAAAAGAAAAAGAACAAGAGATTTTAGAGATCTGAATTGACTTCCTTCAAATCATACACAGCTGTCAGAGGCAGAGTTAAAACTCTGAGTGTTGCCGTGTTTAAGGCAGATGCTCTCAAGTCTGAGGTTATAACAGGGACTGTTGGAAGTGTGAAGTGTTGGTGACATTGAGATTCTGCATTGCACCATGCCATGCGGGTTCACTGTTAAGTGTCTTTCTGCCTAGTGTTATGCTTGATTATGTGTGTGCAGGCTTAGGAAGTTGAAATATATCACTCACTTTTTGCAAGGTATATCAAGGTTTTTTCGATACATTCAATTGTTTTTACTGTGACTCATCTCTGAATTCTAAATAATGCTCATTCCTTTCCAAATGTGGCACTAGCCTTCATTATCCATAAAATTTGGTGAAACTTACATGGGGAGGGTGCCTTCTCTTTAAAATAGCATTCCACGAACAGTTAGGTAATAAAAATTGATCTGGAATGTAACCGGCTACTAATCTATATATATGTCTATATGAAAAGGAGACAAAGAAATTAAACTAAATTTAAAAAGGGGAAAATTTTTTAAAGCACTTGAAAAAATATCAAATTGGAGAACAATTGTAAGAGATACTCATAATGCTTAAATGTGATTATTATTTATCATCACGATGAGGGCTGTGCAAAATGTAATGGTAATTTTGACCAAGGTCAAATGTAATTTAGTCTTTCTAAATGTGCATATAGTTGTCTTTTTGAGTTGGCACAACAGCAGTTTTTTGCACAATTTTGAAATTGGCTCAGAGCCACAATATCATAAGTATTAATGACTTCCGCTCTGGTGATCCAGAGTCCAAAATGCCCGTGATACTGCCGTAGACTTGCTTCACTGTTATTGCTTCTAGCACATCTAATGAAATTAAGTTTCTTATATTACTGTAGTATTTTATTAAAACCCTTTCCACCTTTTGCCCAATGGTCTATCAGATAAACAGATCATCCAACAAAACCATATTTTATTACATAAAGAAATCACGTGGCTCAGAATTTGCCCTCACCAAGCTACTAGTTCTCAGCCACATTGCTAAATAACAACAAAATTGCCGTCTGAACTACTAGTCCATTCAGTTAAGCACCCGATTCCCCCGCCCTAATGAAAAAAGTAGTTGTTGAACTAAATTGATCGAATCCATTGTCCAATATGGCATCATAGAATTTCAGCTCTAGTGTTTATAAAGTAACTCAAAAGATGAAAATAAAAATTTGTCCTTTATAAACCTAAGAGGGAGAGTCCCATTACCTACTACCCCAGTGTCCATAACTATAAAGGGAGAATTTTAATTACACCCAAATTCCTAGGAATGATGCTAAAAATCTCAATAAATAATACACATCACGCCCTGCTGACCTGCTGAAATGTTTGTCAGCTGAGCGTGGTAGGAAAGAGGACTCCCCTTTGCCCCATCTTCTGCTCTCTCTTTGGCCTGCTGATGAGCAGAACAAGCCTGCATCACCCATCAGCTCATATTGAGCTCTGAGCACTGGAGGCAGGAGCAGAGCAGAAGGAGCTAAGGGGGCCCCCTGACGGATGTTGGGCCCTGACATGTATATACACGTGTATCTATGGTCTGAGCTTCTGGCAAATGATTCTGAGGACCTTGAGGGATAGAGAAAATGGAGGGAGACAAAAAGTACAACTAAGAAGCAAGTGAAGGTCATTTTCAGGACCATTCCAATCACCTCTGGTCCTTCTGGCATCTTCTCAACAACCCCACATGCCCTCAGCTGTGCACAGCCCCAAAATGAATATTCTAAGGGGCCTTGGAAATTGCACTATCCTCCAGAACTTTCTCTCTTTCCCATCCCCTCCACTGCCTCTTGGTCCCATCAAAACTCCTCTGACAAGGGGAATAACTTGCTACCACCATTTCCCATAGTGCTTTGCATCATGGTCTATGAGTGCTTTAGCTTACCTCCTTGACCACAAGTCCCTTGAGGAGAGAAACCCTCACTCCCTCAATGCCCCACACATGTAAGTACTTGTTGAATAAATGAAGGGGGGGATGCTCTCATCTCCCGCCCCCGGGCGAGAAGGAAAATAACATCCACTGAGTAGCTACCTTGTATCAGGCACAGAATCTACTCTCTTCTCTAACGCCCTTTAATAACCCAACACCATCACTGGGTTCCTACTGTTTTACAGGTGAAGAAATCTAGACTCGAGGCTGAGGGGCTTTGCACTCCCTGCTCCGTCTGTCTGAAACACTTTAATGACACAGCATCTCTAGGCTGGATCCTTCTCGTCACAGTCTCAACACGAAGGCTACCTTCTCAGAAAAGCTTTTCCTGACCACCCAGTCTGAAAGCACCCTCTAGAACCTCTCCCATCACCTTGATTTGTTTATCACTTTCCGTCTCGCACATGGCATTTACCTTATCTGAAATTACTTTGTCATTTACTTGTCTCCCCCCAGCTAACCCCATGAGAGTAGGCACCTTATCTATCCTGCTCATTGCATTTATTACCAATTGCTGAGAGCTGCGTCTAAACATAGCACACACACGATGAAGGTTTATTAAATAAATGAATTAGTGAGAGAGTGAATGAATGAGTGATGGAGGGAGGGAGGAGGAGAATAAGGTGACTCAACTAATAAGACCCAGGGCAGAATTTAAAACCAGTGCTGTTGGATTCCAAGCCTGGGCATTTTCCTGCTAATCATAAGAATCACTTGGGTTGTTTGCTTAAGTACAGATTCCCAGGCACTTTCCCCAGAGATTCTATTTCAGTAGGGCCCAAACTCTGCATTTTATTATTAGTGATTCTTGTATTCATGCAGGTTTGGAGAACACTGCACTATAGTACACTGTGTTTTGTTGTGTCATAATGGCAGAGAGATTTGGGGGCAGGAGGCCATTCCTCAAATTATGTCCTGTGTGCAGCCACCTGTGAATAGGACCAGCCCAGAGAGCATCAGTCCTCTTTCCCTACTCATCAGCGATTCATTGAGTATTCAATGAACTCCAATTATAAGTCAGGCATTGGTCTGGGAGCTGGAAATGTATCAGTGCACAGAGGTGACAGGTCTCTGCCAATAAATATAGGCTAAGTGCTAGGTGGAGCGATGATCGGTGTTTGTGATCAGGAAGAGGAAGAACAGTAGTTAGGATAAAGTCAGGGAAGGTCTCACAGCGGAGGCAAAATCTGACCTGAGGCCTGAAGATGAGAAGAAGCCAGCCAGGCAAAGAGTCAGAGGGAATGTAGTCCAGGCAAAGAGAATAGCAAGCACAGTAGCCCCGAGTGAGGAAGAAGGAGCTTGTTCAAGGTAGAGAAGGTGGCATGTGGCCGAAACACAGTGTGGACAACAGAATGAAATGAGATGAGCTCACAAGTGATCACCAGGGACCAGGTCAGGTGTGCCTGCTAAGCCATGGTAAGGAATTTTGATTTCACTCAAAGTGCAATGAGGGGACACTGAAAGGTATTGTCTAATGATGCTAACATGATCAGATTTATATTTCAAAAGATCTTTCTGGCTACAATGTGGAGAAACCAGAAGTGGGAGGAGAGAACTTGGAAGGTGGGAGATAGTGAGGAGACATTTCAGTGATCCAGACATAGGATGATGGTGGTCTATCAGCTAGCTCTTGCTGCTTAACAAACTGCCCCCCAAAACTTAGAGGCTTGAAACACAATCATTTATTTATCACTTAATTCTGTGGGTCTGCAATTTGAGCTGAATTCAGTTGGGTAGTTTTGCTGGTCGCAGTGCTGAGTTCAGTCATGTACCTATGGTCAACTGGAGTGACCAAGCTGAGGAGGTGATGAAGAACAACCAGGCTTGTTCAGACAGTGGTGGTCACAGCGTTTCAAAAGCAGAGACAGCAGGTCTCAAGGACAAGCGACTTTCAAGTCTCTACTTACCTCATGCTTGCTACCATCCTATTGGCCAAAGCAAGTCACATCGCCAAGCCCAGAATCATTGTAGGAGGAAAATACTCAAGGGCTTGGTACAGGGAGACATGAAAAAGTCAGGGGCTATTACTGCAAACTCCCTCATGTGACCTGGACCCTGGTGGTAGAAGTGGAGATGAGGATGAGGAGAAGTGGATGAATTTTTATTATATTTAGCAAGTGGAGCCAACAGGATGGTAATTGATTGGGATAGAAATGAGGGAAAGGGAGGAACAATGGATATTTCTAGATTTGGAGCTTGAGCCACTATGTAAAAGTTGATGACACTTGTTCACAAGTAGAAGATAGGAGAAACAATAATATCTATCCTTTCCCATCCCTGTCTCCACAACTGTGAACCACAATAATTCTCAAAATTTTTGGATTCAGGACCCTTTCAAACTCTTAAACTTATTGAGGACTCCAAAGAGCTTTTATTCATACACATTTGATCTATGGATTAATATATTAGAAATTTAAACAGATAAATTTTTAAATATTTATTCATTACTTCATTAAAAAATAAATCCATTACATATTGCCATAAATAATATAATTTTATGAAAAATAACTATTTTCTAAAACTCTTTTGAGTGACAAGAATGGCATCGTTTTGTAGTTTTGCAAATCTCTTTAATGTCTGGCTTAATAGAATGCAGCTGAATTCTCATTTCTGCTTCCACATTTAATCTGTTGAGATATTTATTTTGGTTGATGCATATGAAGAAAATGCAGTCTGACATAGATGTGTAGTTGGAAAAGGGCAGAGTATTTTATAGCCTTTGCAGATAATTGTGGATATTCTTCAATACTGTGCCAAAACCCAACAGTGGTAGTTTCTTAAAGGTTAGTTGTGATATGGAATCTGAAAGTATATTGATGAACTTTCCCCTTCTTGGTTATATTAAAATCCATTCATCTGTTCTGCACTTTGAATGGATCTTTACTCATACATTGATTATTTGGAAAAGATTAGTTCATTGATTTATGCAAATCTTCCAATTGTTGACTCTATCATTACATAATATCAAAAAAAGAAAACACCACTTTCATTAATGTCCCTACGAACCTCACCAAAAATGTCTTTAAGAGTCGGGACGCTGTTAAGCTCACAGTGGCAGATACAAGTTTTCCAAAACTCTAATTTTCGCTTGAAAGCTCAGATTTTATCATTGGCAACAAATACTGTCAGTTGTTTTCCTAGAAGTGACAGCCTCCTTTCATTCATGTTTAAAAGAAAATGTCTGCCAAATATCCAAGTTTGAATAACTAGTTTGTCTGCCAGACGTTTTCAAGTAAAAAACAGTATTTCATGAAAAAAAGCAGCTAGTGCAACTCACGACTCAATCACACAACTAGACGACCATTGTACCCCACTATGTAATAGAAGGGTTTAATGTGTACTTTCTGCTTTTTCACACAGAATATTAAAAAGATGTGCACTCAAGGGCTAAGGTTTAAAAATTAATAATTTTTAATGCTGTTTCAAAAACACTCTTATGTGAAATTGGCTTTTTTTTTTTGCTGTGTGTGTTTGGTGGTGAGGAATGCAATGTACTAATGCAGCTTGGGGCCACTGCCTTGATTCGTGCTAAGAAAACAACAGTTTGTCCCATCATTGCTTTGGCACCATTCATGCAAATGTCATAACAGTGAAAAAGGCAAATGATGTCTCAGGTTATTATGAAAATAGTTTTGACCCCACAGATCTCCCCCTCAAATGGTCTTGGGAACCCCCAAGGATCTGTGGGTCATGTTTTTTAAATCAACTCATCCTGTGCAAATTTATATAGATGAAATTTAGAGATATGAATTTATTTAGAAATTTCACATTCCCCAAACTCTCCCACTACACATGTGCAAGAGGCACTATCAGCCTCAAGAGCATGCCGTAAAAATAGGGTATTTCCTTGACAAGCACTAGACACATATCAATGAAAGCAATTTGTGTGTGTAAAAATAGTCAAAAGCAGAGTAATGGTGAAAAGATAAACATTCCCAGGTGAAAATCTGGGGCTCAGTTATGAAGCAACATTGGCCTGGGTACAAGACAAAACCCAACGCCACACTGAAGAGCAAAGAGATATGGAATGTGAGAAAGATCAGAACGGCGTGGTTTTAGAGAAAGAAGACCCCTGGAAGCCACATTTGAAGGGCAAAAAGAGACAAAGATTGAACAGAGAAGAGGAAAGACTTTTCAGATAGAAATTATTGCATAAGCAAAGGCAGAGCCTGACATGCAAGATGGGAGAATTGTTAGTGGTTAAGAACACCAGCTGTGGAGAGACACATAACCTGGCCTCAAATTCTGGTTCTGCCACTTTTCAGTGTGCAGTCTTATGACTTTGGGTGAATAATATTGTCCTCTCTATGCTTCAGTGTCAACAGCCACAAAATGGGTATAATAACAGTATCTATTCCATAGGATGATCATGAAAATTATTGTGAAAATGGATGCAAAATACCTCACAGAATATCTAACTGTATGGCAGGCTTTCCATAGATGACCACTAATAGCCATAATAGTAGTTGGGAGAGGAGGAGGAGGAGAAAGATTAAAGTAGGATTTGACAGGATGTGGAGGAATGATAAAAGGTAAAACAGTTGAGCTGGAATGAAGAGGGCTCACAGAGTATTCAGACATGACACTCGAAAAGGGGAAGTTGAGGAGCAGTTTAAGGAGAACTTGGAATGCCTGGCCAAAGGGTTTGGATCAAATATATTAAACAGAAAGGAGTTGCTAAGAGGTCCTGGCCAGGAGAATGAAGTGATTTTAAAGAAAAACAATACTTGAGGAGAACTTACAGTGACCTGGGCCCAGAGGCGAGAAGCTCTGCTGAGACCTTTTAAGGAAGGCATGTCAAAGGTGGTAACTTGTGGGTGGAAAGTTTAAAAAATGTTTCAAATAAAAGAGATTTTGGGGGCTGCCCTGTGGCCTAGTGGTTAAGTTTGGCGCTCTCCACTTCAGCCACCCGGGTTCAGTTCCCAGGCGTGGACCTACACCACTCATCAGGCCATGCTGTGGCGGCGACCCACATACAAAATAGACGAAGATGGGCACAGATGTTAGCTCAGGGCCAATCTTCCTCAGCAAAAAGAAAAAAGAGAGATTTTATAAATGAGGAAAATGAGATTAAGAGAAGAGATGAAATAGCCCTGGTTGCATGGTGGCACAGTCTATCTATGGTCTGAGTCATGCCTCCAGCTGCCCACTTCTAACCATTACCCTCTAAATGCTCTCACACATGCACACACACACACACACACACACACAGAGGCATACAGAGTGCACAGAAACACTGACTGTTTAAGATACTTAAAACTCTTTTAGGTTGTCCTATCACCATTAAGATAAACTCAGAACACTTGTCATAGCCCCTGACCACTTGCCAACCTCATTGCTTAATGAGCACCCACTTTATCAGAAGTTTTTCAGTCTAGAGTGACTGGAAACCAAATCCTACTAGCTCAAGAAAGTAAGTGTGTGCATGATGGGGTAGAGGGAGGGCAAGGGAAGAGGAGGGGAGAGAATTTCTTGGCAGATGCAACTGATAACTCAAGGAGATCCATTCCAGCCAGATCAAGCTAATAGCAGTTTTCCAAACACAGGGTCTCTTTGACCTCTGAGACCGAGGCTGGAATGTGAGGACACACCCACCTTCCCAAGGGAATCCCACCTAGGCTTCCTCCTGCTCCTCCTTTTACCTCTCAGTTCACCTGTCTGCTCTTCTAGAAGCCATTTCCTGGTCCCTGCACAGCCCAGCCCCTTCCCCACATGCTGAAGTGTCCTCCTCTCCCTTCTCCAACAGCTTCCTGTGGCTCTCTCGGGGGTCCTTGTCCTCCAAGAGTGGTCCCCAGCATCCCTCGGGAGCATCTTAGGAATGTAGAAGCTTGAGCCCTACTCCAGACCAACTAACTGGGAATCTGCATTTTAACAAGATCTCTAGGCGATTCCTACTCACATTACGATTGGAAAAGCATTACAAATTAGAGAATGGGCCAACTTAATTGTATGACAATTGCTTATTTACATATCAGTCTCCTTGAAGATAGGCATTTTTTGTTGCTAGCTCAGTTTCTTGCAGAAAGCCTGTTACATAACATGTGCTTAATAAACGCTCCACGGACAGGTGAAGGAATAATGAATGAACACATTCATGTGATTTGCTGTTACATATTGAGGAATAATTTCTAAACCGGAGCACAAATAGCTATCCAGTAGAGGATTCATTTTATCTTCATCTGCAGCAGAAATATTTAAACATATAGATAATAAATTCATTTTAAGGTACTTATTGTACTTATCTTAAATGCCTACTTATTTATATCAGCTACACCTGTTCCTTTACTGAAAACTGTTTTTTGGTTTTACAGAGAAATTAAAATATTCTGAAAATCAGAAAATGCATATGCTCTAGGAATAAAACCATCAAAATACATATATTTTTTAAATTAGGACTTAAATGTTGACCAATGAATCTTTATGACAATTATTGACTCTGTAAAGCTCCCCCTAGATTAATGTGCAGTCGAATCTGTGCGTTGAAGTTTTTTTCAATCAATGTTTTCGTTTGGGTTTTTTTCCCCCTTTTTCATCTTTTCAACAAACAGAGGCAGCGGTAAGAGCAGTTTGTCATTTTTAAGGCACAAGGATTAGGCCTTGACTAATTGGAAGATTTGCCCATTATTTAAATGGAACTTGTTTGCAGTTTCATCATCCGTGTGGATCTAGGAAGGCAGCGGACTGGCCCATCAATTTGGTTAGAAAAGAATAAACGAAGAAGGAGACTGACAGTGTCCTCTCGCGGGAGGCTCTCTGTCGCTATATTGTTTCTCCAGTATTAATTATCCACGTAAAAATAATTCACTACACTGCACTATTGTCTGCCCCGCGCTAAGCTCCCCAGTCAGCTGCCTCCTGGTTTGCCTCTCCCGGCACATTTACATCTCCTGATGTCAGCAAGTGCTGTGCGTTGATGTGTACACTGTCAACAATGCACCGGGAAATCATGGCTCCAGGCAGCCAAGAGTTATTTTGGCTTTAGGCTGCTTCTGAAAGTGAGGCTAGCTCTTATCCATGCCGTAGGAAAGACTTATTTACAATCCCGGCACCCCTTCTCCGGTTAGGGTTTTAAAAGATAGTGTCAGCACCCTGTGCGAGAGCTTTGAGATGAGGGGTCCAGGCATTGGCAGGTCACTGAGGAGTTCAGAAGACTAATGCCACAGAACTGACGGGAAGGGAGGGGGCAGAGAAGGGTAGGAGGAGAGGGAGGGACTCATTGGGCCACCTCCACTCCTTCTGTGAAAGGGTTCTAAACCACTAGCACTCAAGATTCGACCTAGCGCTACATGCACTGTTGAAATGGTGAAGGAGGAGTGGATTTCGATGACAGAGAAGCTCAGGCCTAACTTGGGACCCACAGAACTGAGGGACGCAGAGATGCAAAAATACTCAGTAAGGGCAGAGCAAGTGGTACTTGGAAACGTTCAAATGAGGTTCAAAGCCATAGGGTTCCAGTACTAAGGATATTCAGGGGCTATTTCTTCCTGCCCATTCAGACAGATTTGAGCATTCTCAGTTATCATTTGAGCTCTAATTAGACCCAATTCATAAACCCTGTATTAGTCCACTTGGACTGCTGTAACAAAATACCACAGACTGGGGGGCTTAAACAACAGACATTTACTTCGCTCAGTTCTGGAGGCTGAGAAGCCCAAGATCAAGGTGCAGGCAGGTTTGGTTCCTGGTGAGAGCCCTCTTCCTGGCTTGCAGCCAACCACTTTCTTGCTGTGTCCTCCTATGTCACAGAGAGAGAGAGTGCACTGGTGTCTCTTCCTCTTAAACCTAATTACCTCCCTAAGGCCCCACCTCCAAATACTGTGACACTGCTGTTAGGGCTTCAACATATGAATTTTGTGGGGACACAAACATTCAGTCCATAATATCCTGGTAAGAGTTTACCTGTCATTAGATAATATACTAAAACAGTCTTGTCTGTTGTTTGTTACCCTTAACCAAAGTCATTCTCTGGATACTTTGCATAATCGCCCTGTTAATAGAGATGGAACTTCATCCTCAAGATGCAGCCCAGGTCTCCTCCTCCAGCCACGGGGCTCCCCACTGCCCACTGGGTCCCATACCCTATTCTTTACACACCAGACACACCCACTCACAGTTCACGCCTGGACATGCTTCTCCCTTCCTCCCTTAGCAGGCTACTCCTACTCACACCTCAGGACCCAGCTTAGGCCATGCCTCCCTCTCAGCTAGATATGCACCCCCTCGGGGGCTTCCCAGCACTGGACCCTCTCCCATTCTTACATTTTCCACTCTGTCCTGTAACACCTCTGTGAAAGTGGCCCAGTCACCTTTGCATCTCAACACAAAGCATAGTGCCCAGCCCCACAGCCTTCAAAACCATTTCATGAAATTATAATGGTTGCCTCCTGAAACCAGTTATAATAACACATGAAAGAAAAGGGTGAGGGAGTCAAAGTCATGGTTCTCTCTCTGTCTCTCTCTCTCTCCCCCGCCCCCTGGAAAAGGATGACCAGGTTTCTTATTTAGTGGAAAGAAGATTAGAGTAGGAACAAGCAGATGGAAAGTGCCCATTCCAATCTTGGCCTCTCTCTCCTGCCCTCGCCCGTGTCCCCCACAGTCCAGCTGAGGGGAGGAGGGGGTCCTTTCTCTGCAGGGGGATCCCTGCTCCCCTGTTCCCTCACGGTGACCAAAGCAGGAAGTCCTGAAGCAGGTCTGGGATCTTCAGAATGTTCCGTTTCCTCCCCCTGCCTTCCTTGGTGGCACATCGCAAGTACGCTTGGCATGGGGGAGGCCCCAACCAGCGGAGGGAGGGAAGGCTTCCCAACGAGTGGTCCAGAAGGCCTTTGCTGCCTTCAGGATTGACTCTGCTTTTAGGATCACAGCCGAACATTTCCAGCTCTACTCTCCATTCAACGTGTTTCAACTCTTGTTTTTGCCAACTCTTCCCTTTTAATCTGCAGATGAGTGTGTTTTCTTGCCCAATCTCCAACTTTCAGAATAAATATTCACCCAAAACTGAAGTTGCATGGCCTGGTATGGTTTCTTGCCTGTTTTCTGTGCCTGACTGTGGCACATTTCAGAGTCTTCTCCCACATGGTCCCCCACAAGGCCTGCAAAAACCCTGTCATCTTGCCTATAGTAACACTACTGTACTGTACACTTAAAAATGGTTAAGATGGTAAATTTTCTGTTATATGCTTTTTACCACAATTTTAAAAAAAAATTTTTAATTTTAAGTAAAAAACCCTATGGTCAGAAATCTCCATGGTTACCGTCTTCATAGCAGAGGGTAATTTTCAATGGACAACTCTATGAGTTATCTCCATGTGTTGTGGGTTGAATTGTGCCCCCCAAAAATATATGTTCGGGTCCTAACCCTTGGAACCTCCAGATGTGATCTTATTTGGAAATAGAGTCGGTGTAGATGTAATTAGTTAAGATGAGGTCTTACTGGAGTAGGGTGGGCCCTTAATCCGATATGACTGGTGTCCTTAGGAGAAGAGGAGACACAGAGACAGACACAGGGAAGAAGACCACGTGAAGATGGAGGCAGAGACTGGAGAGATGCAGCTGCAAGCCAAGGAATACCGAGAATTGCCAGCAACCACCAGAAGCTGGAAAAGGCAAGGAAGGATTCTACCTTAGATCCTTTAGAGAGACCCTGGCCCTTTCCAACACCTTCATATTTTGGACTTAGAGCCTCCAGAACTGTTAAGAGAATAAATTTCTGTTATTTCCAATCAGCCAGTTTGTGGTACTTTGTTATAGCAGCAATAGAAAACTGATAGACCATGTATGGAAATTCCCAGAATCTTTGGGAATTTGCCTCTAAGTTGCACAAAATTTAATTTCTGCCCCCACCTGCATCATCCCTTGTCACATAAGCACAAATGCAGTAGCTTGGTAGTAGCGATCATTCATGTCCTCCCAAGAGTTGGCTATTCCTCAATGGCATCACCTTAAATTCTTTTTTTTAAGCAACACAAGCCTAGATCCTTGGGCTTTGCCATATGACCAAGTTCCCTGAGTTTCTGAATCATTTTCATTGCTTTTGCTTTACCTTCTCCATTGCTACAATATCCTTTTTACCAAAGTGATAAGAACTGAAAATGATATTCTAAATGAGACTCCGCTAGTCCTTTTATATAATGGTAGAATAATTCTCTTTGACTCCAATTCAATAGACTCTATTCACGGCTCTTGAAGCTGTTGGTACATTTTTGTATTACTATATCATTGTGGTTTCCAGTACGAGCTATTGTCACAGAGGAACCACACGAAGCCGGAGGTTTAGAGGTTATAACCCATTTGCTTTTTGCTTCTCACTTCATCATTGTCTGAAATCACACACTAATGACATGCATTTAACATACACTTCATTCAATACCACAAATTCTCCATAGTAATTAGGGCAGGTGCATAAGGGGAAGCCCCTTCCATTCCAAGGTTAGGGCAGGAACGAAAACTGTTTAATGTTTATTGAACACCGACTATGCCAGGCACTTTACATCCATGATCTCCACACCCCTACGAGTTGGATGTTACTGTTTTTATTATTTCCACTGTGTACAAATGGACTCAGAGCACAAAGATAAGTTGACGCAAAGGGCTGGAATCCAAGGCCCATACTCTTCCTCTGGACCACACCACCAGCAAGCAGAGGACAGGTGACATTATTCTTTTCTGCCTGGGAAAAATTGAGACCCAAAGAACATAAATTAGAAGTCAAAGAGGCAGTGTGTGATGTTGGAAAGAGCACTGTACCAGGAATGAGGAACCCTGAGCTCTAGCATTAGCCCTTCTCTGAAGCTTCTCTAAGCCATAGCTTCTACAGATCGTAAACTGAGTTTATTTAATTTACCCATTTCTGGGTGACGTTGACCAAATCGCTGACCCTTTCTGGGCTTCAGATTTGTCATCTGTACAATGAGGGGCTTAGAGGAGGCAATCTCTTAGCTTCCTTTGAGCTTTCATCTTGATTAGCTCTGAAGTAGGCGTCCCGAGGGGACAGGGTCCATCCCTTTGTGCCTTTAGTTCCTATGTACTGTACACGCTCCATGTTCATCATGCTTAGCACAGAATACTTTCAATTTCATATTAATTTCTTTTCATTTCAATTTCTTAGATCTCATGGTTTTCCCCAGAGTGAAGGACGTATGGCAAAACAAGGAAGAAGAAGGCTTGCTCTGCCTCTCTGTCAAATTCCCATGCGGGTGGAGCCAAGCCACACTTGTGCTGCTGTGTCAGCGACAGGAGGACACTGGGGAGGGCCGATTGGTCCAGTTCCTGCAGCTCAGCTAGTCACCCCTGACCAAGCACAGCAGTTACCATGGCAACCACTGCACTGTGCTCTGTGGAGGCCACGGGTCACCACTGCAGACGCCACCACCAGCAGACACGTGCCCTTCTCCCCTCCCCAACGTGCCCTGACTCAGCAGCACGGGCCATGCACCCGGGTCGCAAGCCACCAAAAGCAATCAGTTAGGTCGAGGTCAAACGTAGATTCGAACGAGAAGCCTGTCTCCCCGTGTCTCTACCACACCCAGAAAAAGCACCGCACACACGGTGGACACCTCTTTCACGTGCCGGAAGAGAACCCGCCTGACGATCCTCAGCATACCATATGGCAAATATATCTGCCCCAAAGGGAAAATTTTAAAACGCCAACATTTCCTCCTTGAGGTATGAATTAAGGATTATCCTTTTTACAGTGTGAAGATGGGGGTCTGAGCTTGGCAGATCCTGCCAGAGACTTCAGTGCACATACAAATTATCTGGAGATCTTATTAAAATGCAGATTCTGGTTCAGAAGTCTGGGGTGGAGAGTCTGAATGTCTTACAAGCTCCCAGGTGATGCTGATGCTCCTCGTCCATGGACCACACTTTGAGTAGTAAAGCCTTAGATCACACCAGCTCCTACTGCACGTAAAGCTGACCCTGCCCAATCACCGCCACTTATCATTTCAATCAGGAATCAGAGTAAATATTAGCTGGTTCAGAGCACACATTTCTAGAGGGCAGACACTACATCTGCTTGGAATAAAGATAATAGCTACAATTTATGGAGAGCTTGCTCTTTGCCAGCACACACCACACACACACACGTATATACTCTGCACAACAGACTTTGCAGTGTAGTCGTTACTTAAGCAAAATTTAAAGATAAGAAAACAGGCTCACCCTGTTCTGTGACCTACCCAAAGTCACACTGGCAGTAAGTGGTCAAGCCAGGACTCAGGCCATCTGCCTTGCTCCAAATCCATACACTTTTCTCTCACCACACTGCTTCTCTGCTCATCTCCACAGCACACGTCAGCACGCAGAAGGGCTTACCACCCACTGCTTCCCAAAAGCAATGATCTTGTCATGAGTTTCTGTGTCCCCGATTGCCACTGCTTCTGAGGAGGTCACTAAGAAAACCCCAGACAGGAAAATCCCCACATTCACCTCCGGTCAGCCCCATGGCTGTTATCCCAGGAATTTGGGTGTTCGTTCACTGAACAATGATTTATTAAGTGCATCCTATGTACAAACCATGTGCAGATGAGAAGAAGCAAAAGATGGAGGCTCTGCCCTTTTCATTCTAGCTCCCGTGCCTGATTTTTAATCTCTTCCTCTCTACGTTTCAAGCTGGATCACAGCGTTTGCCCTGGTCTAGGCCCAGACTCTGCCACAACCAAGCTCTTCCACCACTTGTCGCAGGCTGAGAAGGCTGTCTACCAGAGCTGAACTTCAAGGGTGTCACCAGTACAGACAAATACTCTGGGGCTGAGGTGGTGGGGTAATGAGGGTCCACGGCGGGCTGATCTGAGCTGGAATAGAAAGCCCTGTCTCTGGAGTCAGACATCCGGCTCAAGTTTAACTTCAGCACTTACCAGAAATATGGCCCTAGAAAAATAATTTAACCTCTCTCAGCATCAGTTTTTTTTTTTCTATTTTCATCTTAATGCTGGGATTATTAACACCCATGTCAAAGGTTGATTGTATGACTACGCCAGTTTCACAGTCCCAGGCACTGGGAGGACTGGTTTCCTTCTTTCCGCCATTAAACTGGACAAGGTGTGAAAATGAGAAATTCAGGGTGAAGTCAAGGAGTAGAAGAAAAGGAGGTAATAGCAGGACAGAGCTGGGGCAGAAATGAAGTCTGGTGCTTCTTACGAGAGCAGGCAGACCAGATCAGGAAAGGGTGAGGAAGGGATAGAGCAGACAAGTAGACGGCGATCACAGGAGCGAAGCCATGATTGACAACCAGGAATGAAATTATGGAGGCACAGGCTGAGCCAGCCCCACTCGGCAAGTGGGATTCTTCCTGGGAAGTGGGTTGTACCAACAAGGCTGTTGGAGGAGTCTTCCCTCCCTTGTCTCCTTCCTTCCTTCCTTCCTTTCACCATTTACCTACCTACATCATCTTCTTAAAAGTGTCCACCTGGTGTGCTGCCTCTTGCTCTTAAAGGGTATTGTGAGTGGTATGTGGGACTCTTACAGGGTCCCTAATTCCTCCTTATGGTCTTCAGATGAATGCCACGTGTGCAATGTTTACCCGTCTATTCTAGGACATTGTCAAATTTGTATTCCCCACGCTCACTTATATAGAACACATGCATAAAAACACATTTTGTCTCAGACAAATGGGCTTCACCTAAATAAACACAGGAGGAGGAGGGGATTCTTTTCATCACTCGCCCAATGAGTACTGGTTCCTCTACTTATTCAGATATTGGTAGATTCCGTTGGATGGCCACCAAACCTATTTCCTCTCAGCCATATTTCCCAGTGTCCCCTGTGATTGGGTAGCGCCATGTGACCAAATTCTGGATGATGGAGGCCAATTCAGGCCCATGGAATCATCCCACACAACGCTCTCTTCAGTTTTGAGTAAGGTCAAGGTGACCTTGAAGCCATTGGAAGGCAGAGCCACAGACAGGAAGCGATCTGGGTCCCTGATGTGAGGCTTGGGGTAGCTACCTGACCCACATTAGACTGTGACATGAGAAAGAAGTAAATTTCTATCAAGTTAAGCCCTGGGAGGTAGGGGGTGTCTGTTATAGCAACCAGTCTGACTTATTCTTACAAAAACAGCAATGTAAGCTCTTGGCTAATGTCCACCATCAACTCATGTTGCCCCCTGCCATTCTCAGTCCCTCTCAGCAGCAGGCACTAAGGACCTTCAGTCTTCACAGAAGTGCAGTCCCCGTAGCACCACATGAGCTATTTCTAACTAAGCAGACAGACTTTCTGCAGGTTCAGGCCAGATTCTACCCAGGTTTATTGTTCAGACTCTGAAAAGTGACTAACAGGCAGGGTGATTCCCCGTCGCCTTGCCCCAACCAGTCCCAAATATCTCTGCTTCTTCACTGACCTGCCCCTTGTACCCCAACACAGAGTTCCACATCACAACAACCAACTTGGGCATTCCAGCAAGTCTCTGCCTATCGATCAGGACTGTGGGAAAGAGGAAGTGGAGGAGGAAAGGGGAGGGGGACTTTCATTGTAAGGCAGAATCTACACTTATTATTGCTCAGCTGCATGATGTATTTTCATTTGGTGATTTTTGGACAATCTGTTGTCTAAGACAAATCTTCTACCACTCTCTCACTCTGTCACAAGTTTCTGATCCTACACTGCAGTGTTTTTCAGTAAATATTAGTCAAGAGCATGAATTCTCAAGCCTTAAAGTATGTACAAATTTCATGGGAGTATTTTTAATATGAAGATTTTGATTCGGTAGATCTAATGTAGACCCAAGATTCTGCATTTCTAACAGGCTCCTAAGTGATGCTGATATGGCTGATCTGCAAGCTGCACTTTAAGTAACAAGGCTCTAGGGGGAAAATAGGACTGATAAAGTGAGACGGATTACACTCCTGAATTCCACCTCGTGCATCTTTGCCTGTGTCCTCAAATAAAGGGAATTTCACCCATTTGGATATGATTGTCTTCTTGTGAATCCACCACACACGGGAGCTTCTACCTCTGTCCTCCTATGCTAATAGATCAGAGTGTGGCACCTAATAGTACCACACCCAAGCACAGCACCCAAGAAATTCCCTCTGCCGTCTGTATGCTGGTCATAACAGGTCAGACATGAGAAGGAGGAGGGTCACCTTCCAGAGTTACGGCAGAGAGAATATGTATTTCTCTGTCAGGAACCTCAGAGCCAATTCCGAGATATTGAATTTTCAAATCATGGTGGTGGGAGGGAGCTTAGAGACCATCTTAGAAATCATCTAGTCCTATAGTTTTTGAACTTGATTTTAGCTATAGAATTCTTTCTTCCAATGCAAGCATGCATACACAAAGCTCAAAATAAAAGGAAATAAAAACTAGGATGTCTCATGTAGAAGAAAGATGAGGTGTTTCTGGGGAGAGTTGGCTTGGGTCAGCTGTGACAAGGGTCGCCAGGAGCATTGGGTAGCCAGTGATCTTCTGGAATGGGGGAAGGGTGCTGCATGGCAGAGAAGGGTGAGGAAGTGAAGCTGGAAGAGAGGTGAGTGCTCACCATTAGAAATCTCCAGAATCAGAGCCCCCTAGTCTCTCTCTCTTCCTGATGTAGTCACTCCAGGGAAATCATGACTGTTTGCTTTCCTTTCCTGATGTCACCAGCATCCCCCTCCCTCACTCTCCCCTTGGAGGTCAGGTGCCCCCCTAAAGTCATAAAAATCCCAGCTTCCTAAACTGCAAACCAGGGAAGTCAATTCAATTCTCAACGTTTTGTTAGGCACTAGGAATTTTTCTTTTCTTCTATGACAGAGCCAATCATCCCCTCAGAGTACATCCTCCATGGCTAAGTATTTCTCACACCTGGCCTGTTCTCCTGCATGGCCCGAACATCATTTGACATCAGTGGTTCTTAACCTCAGCTGCACAGCTGAATCATCTAAGGAGTTTTTAAAAATAATGATTCCCGGATTCCAACTCCAGAGACTGAATTAATTGGTCAGGGGTGTGCCCTGCACATTGGCAGTTTTAAATGCTGTGCAGGTGATTCTGATATGTAGCCAAATTTAAGAGTCACTTCTCTAGACCCAGGAGCTGCTACACTGCAAAGCAATTGATGGGACCAGTGCTGTTCAACATTGACTACACATTGGAATCATCTGGGGAGCTTTAAAACTCACCAACTCCTGGGCCCACCCGGACCAAATAAATCAGACTCTCCGGAAGTGCCGACCAGGTGTCAGTTTTCCAAAATCTCCCGTATGATTCTAATGTACAGCCTGAATTGAAAACCACTGGTGTAGACCAAAGGCGTAGCCAGAAGCAATCACTGGAGGAAGAATGAGTGAACGACTGCTCTGTGGGTGAAAGCAAAGGAATAAGGAAAATATTCTCCACTGATGTGGCCACAACAGTGAGGGTCTTTTTCTCAGACTCTTATTCTACTTCATCTATTTGCTTGCCTTTTCTGCCTGTTAGTTGGTTACCTGCCTGCCAATATTTGTGCATAGGCTCTAGGAGTTTACAGTCAATAAAGTATCCCACCTGTGGACTTAAACAGGGCTATTATCCGGCACAATGTTGGCATGATTGCTTCTGTATTGCAAAATGATTTTATCTGCTAGTCTTTCACTCCATCAGTCTGTGGGAGAGAAGAGAGCCCAGCAAACAGAGCAAGTTAACAAGCCTGGCTGAGGAAATTTATTTGAGATTTTTGAATATCCATTGCCTACTGTTAGTTGTTTCCGAACATTTGGGATCGTTCCTAACAGAATTTTCCAATATAAATATATATATTTTTATTGTGGATATTTAGGACTCTCCATTTTTGAAATCCCTAGAACTACTTTATTACCTGTTTATCACATGAACCAAGGGGTGAAGTTTAATAATATATTCTGTTTTTAAAGGGGAAACATCTGGCACTGAAAACCAAGGTTTATATATTAAGAAATAATTATCAGGGAGAGGTATGATTATGCAAGAGTGTACAACAAGACTAAAGAAAAGCCAGAGTAATTAAAATGGTCTACAATTCTTTAAGTCCTAGATTCATCAGTTATCCCAATTGTCTTCATATTTATTTGTGTTCACATTTCCTGGCTAAAATACAAGACAGCTCACGCTTCATTTATGAAAACACTAGAATTTAGTGTGTTGATTTCATAATCTTCCTTGATTTCCTTATATCTGCAATCTTCTTATTGCCCCATATTCAGCTTTTTTCCCATGGGGTAGATCACAAGAGGGGGAAGGAATTTCTGGAACTGTCACTCCCTTTTCTACGTAGTGACCATGTTGATGAAGTCTCAGTATGGTGGAGTAGAAAATCTTAAGTTAGTTTGGAGAATCATCTTTAGAATTCACGTAGATTAGTTCCAAGTTATGTGATATTAGAGACATATTTGAGTGCCTCCCTCAAATCAATCCCTCTTTCCCACCAAGAGCATGTTAGCTTTCCCTCTGGGCAATAGTCCTCTCCAGCTTTACTCAATCAGGTACAGAATAGCTGGGTCTGAAGAAGGAATTATACAAACAAGCCATATCTGCAGGAAGTGATCTGTCCATGAGTTATGGTGAAGGAGAAAGTCAGACTGTCAACAGGCCTATGATTACCAAACTGCTAACTGAAGAGAAGTAAGGAGTAAAAGAATTTTCTCTCACACACTACCCAATGGTATAAAGAGAATTCCTGATAGCCATGATTCTGGCCTCTCCACTACAGGAACTTCTCACAAATAGTTAGGAACAATAATAAAAAAGGAACCAGCAGAGAAGCTATACAAAAATATTACAATAAGGGATGGCAACTAGACTTTTGGTGGTAAACATGATGCCGTCTATATAGAAGTCTTAATATAGTGCTGCACGCCTGAAATTTATATAAGGTTATAAACCAATGTTACCTCAGAAAATATATGTATATAAAACATTACAATAGCAAAGAAGAAGAAAAGAATCAGAAAAGAAACAATGACAGAAAATGCCTGGAAATAAAATTACCCAAGAGCAAACTTTTTTTAATTTAAAAAACATTTTTAAAATTTTTAAGTACAAAATCTCATTTAAATATTTTTGAATGTTTCAAAATTCACTGACTGTGAACATGAAGTTTTTAAGACATCTGTCCTGAGAAACTTTTCACCAAATAGAACCTTTTGACCTGCCCCAGTAGTGCACTAGACTCTGCTTGGTACAATCTCAGAGAAAGAAGACAGACAACAAATTTAAATTTCAGAATACCACCAGTGGAAATATCTGTTTAAAAATGCTTCTCTCAGGGCCAGCCCTGTGGCATAGTGGTTAAGTTCATCGTGCTCCTCTTTGGCGGCCTGGGTTCACAGATTTGGATCCTGGGAACAGACCTACACCACTCACCAGCCATGCTGTGACAGTGACCCACATATAAAGTAGAGGGAGATTGGCATACATGTTAGCTCAGGGCTAATCTTCCTCAAGTGGAAAAAAAAATGCTTCTCTCTTCTTGCACAGGGATTGGAAACTTATATTTTCCATACTGGAAAAGAAAAGTATTGAGAATTTTCATACTTACTGCAGTTTCTTTGTCTTCCTCTGAAAGAAGGATGGGAGTTAGAATTGGAAGCCAGTAGAGAATGATATATGTCGTAAGTCATGTGTGAAGTAGTTCAACATGTAATTCCTTAAACTGTTGTTGTCAATCTCATCTGCAGTTCTGGAACTGTGTCCAGGCTTCCAACACAGCTGACGAGAGAATGAAAGGAACAGAGGAAGGACCACGCTAAGAGTTGCTGGTAAATTCCCTCCTAGATTAAACTGTGACTAATTACACTTACAAACCAAAGAGAAAGAAAGTGAATTGATCCTTAAGCCTTGTTTTCACTAAAATCTTGCTTTCAATGTATCATTATTAAACCTGATCCTTGGAAATATTGCTTTCTGCATAGAATTTTATTTCTGCAAATAAAGTCTGGAAAATTCAGGGGTATGAGTGTGGTGAGCTTGAACAGCTATCTGAGACAGGAATCTTAGCATCCCTAATTACAGGTTCTATTATTTAACCAGTGAATAAACCAATTCAAATCATTTCAACAAACATTTATTGAGATTATTCAATACGAAGAGATCTATGATTTTACAAAACTAAATACACATATGATGGTGAATATTATTTTATGTTAAGCTAGTTAAGAACTAGAAGAGGCCCCAATGAGCCCAGAAAATAACATTTTTTAAAGGAGAAAGAGAAAGAGAGAAAAAAATTTTTAGTTTTCGCTGAATGACTGTAACAAATGCTGTCAGTTCTGCTCTAATGTGACATACAGGTTTCTAAATCTCACTGCACAGTGCAAAATCACACAATAAAAATCATAGGGTTTATGGAGAAAATGAGATTAGGACACAACACTCAAAAACTTAGTGACATGTTTAAAAAAATGTTTGAATAAGAACCTATGAAAAACAGTAGTGCATATGTTAAATGGTTAAGAAATCACACATACTACAATAAATATGGCATTTTACCACCATAAGGTTGTGGGAGTCATAATGTTGCTGCTTGTGAGTTTTTGTGAGGCGGTGGCAGGAAGGTTATCTGAACAGGATGGGAAGTTACAACACCGTTCACCTTGTGCTTGGGTGTGGCCATCACACGCGTGGTGAACTGAGGTAGCTGGTAGATATTTGAGATGTGTCCTTTTGTGTGCCCCCATGGGGCTTGGTTCATCTGGGCGTAGATTTCTGCATTCATCTAGCATTTCTTGCTGACAAAATCGTGCATAAGCCAATATCAACAAAATTCGCTTTGCATTCAGATTGTTCCCTCATACATCTATAACGTTGAAACAAATTCATGGTTTCAAAATAAGCTCTATAGCAGAACTGACTGTTATACATCTATTCACATACCAGTCTTTTGCAAAATAATGTTCTTCCTCATCTCCTGCAAAGCTTATCTGCTTATTATTTTTGTCTAAGCAATTCAAAAATATATAATATTCCAAAGTGTCATTTGTGGTTTTTAAAATAAGAACAATAATAACACTAATTGCTAAAGCTGGATAATGGTCCCACCCCCAGCCGGAGGTTCTGCATTCCACCGGTATCTTCAGGCTCCAAAGCAATCTGGTTTAAAGCAGGCCTGTAGATCTAGAACCAGGGCTCTCAGCCCCCACCTGAGAGAGGTTTCCTTTGTCTCCGGCAACCACTGCTGCTTATACCTAACCTCCTTGTGAAGCACTTCTACTGAAAATAGCATTGCATGTTGGGGGGAGGGGTGCTGAAATAGCATCCGGCAATTTATCTTCCTTTCATCCTCCTGTCGCTTCTTTGCACAGCCCCTTAGAACAAAACTCATTTGCCTTGATTTATCAGTTTGACGTTGGCCATCTCTTATCTAATAGGTGGTGGGCATTTTGGCACAATGAGCAGTTCAAGCAGACCCTTTAATATTTATGTAAAAACCTAGCTTTCCCCATACTACCTTAATTATTTACCCTGAGTAAGTGCACATTAAGTCACAGGCTAATGGGTGGCATCCTTTTTTATATGGTCTCATATTCCAATAAAGCATTATGACTCTCTGGTAGTGGTGAATCCTAAGGGCACTGTGAATGAGTCTGTCCATTCTCTGTAGGAGCCAAACTTTCCTGGGTTATATCAGAAAGAAAAGCAGAAAAGAGAACCCAAAGCACAAGGCTACAGAATATTCTGCACACATGTCTCTCCCAGGGAACACAGGTCGCCCCAAGGTTGACTCACAGCACAAACAGCATTTGACTCTGAAACCAATGGTATTTGCCTCGAGATAGCTCCACCAACTTCTCTATATGTTTTGGCTTAATTCTGCTTGGTTGTACATAAATTATTCTATTGGGTTTAATTCCTACAAAAGAGAATATAATCCAACCTTCTGCTATAAATGCAGCTACAATTTCATTCCTGTGCCAAGCAGCAGGGAGAGAAATCAAACAGTTGGTCCCCAGTGAATTAATCTATATGCCCCAGTTTTTAACACTAAGCATGCCTCAGACAATAGACTGGGATTTAACTCTTTCTTGTCAAGTCTTCATCATAAGCAGTCAGACTGCATTCTTCTTCTCACTTCTCACCCCGTTACTCACAAAGAATATCTTTTCCCATGAAACCTGAGCTAACATACGCAGCAACCAGTGCTGGAGTTAGCAGTAAAAAGTCAGGTCTGGCCATCAGAAGCACGCTAACATACAAAATATTTCTTTAGGAAAGAAAATCCATCCATTGCAGGAGCTGTACTTCATGGTCTTAAATGTTGCTGTTCTCAGAATGTTCACCCACCTCTACTTTGAGATAATGAATGTTCAGATCATGGAAACCTTTTATAGCGATTGTGGGCCCTGTGTGGGAAGGAAACGCTACAACTACATTCCAATTAGGTTCTACAGAAATGGGCGGGGGAGTCTTTTAGACAGAAATCAAGAAAAATAGAGGGAAACGGTTAATCACTGTATGCTTTGCAAGAACTGTTAGTTTCAGTAAACCTCACTTAGGAAAGCGTAAATCCCAACACTAACCTTCACTGTGATGTTATGAACAGAACTGAGTAAAGGGACCCAAATTAAAGAGAAACAGGAGTCGCTTCACAATATCCTGAATTTATCGCATCCCGCCCAGCGGTCAGTTAGGCAGGCAAATGAACAGTTAAAAGGCTCCACTGAACCATAATCCCCAATCGTTATACTTAAATGGCTCCTCTCAATATAAAGGAGGCTCTTCAATAACCATAGATCTAATTTCTGTTAATTTTATGTAACTCTAACAGAGTCATTAACATTCGTGGAACCCACTCCAATGCAGCCCCTCCCTCCTCTATTCCCTTCATTTCTCCTACAAGCGTATCTCTTGAAAATTTAATTATTACCAGTGGAATTCCTGCACTAACCAAAGGCTTTTGCAATCAAATCAATAGTTGATGAAACAGTGGTCCAAAAAAGCCATGTTAAATGCATTATCCTCCTTCCATTTCCACATCATCCGTGTAGCTCCTTTCATGCTGATACATTTGGAGACCCTCAGAATAACATCACTTTCAGGGAGTTAAAATGTCTAAGTGTTATTCAGAGGTGGCTATTATATATTTATAAGGGCTCCCCTATATGCCTCTTCTGGATTTATTAAGTGCTCTAAGGATCTGTTTGGCTTATACCAACTACCACAGACTGATCTGAGAAATCAAGGAGGAAATACTCAAGTGCAGATCTGGGCAGGAAAGGAAATGTTTGTGGGTATTGTGATGCTACAAAGAGAGAGGCCAATTTTATGTATTATTTAGAAATGGATATAAGTCATCTCCTTCCCTTTTTGCCCTACTCATCTACCCCCCACCGTTCTGCTGTAATGGAAGAGCCCAAATACTGCGCTGTCTCTCTTTGTGTTTTTCCACCTACGGAGAGTCTCCGGCACAAAATAACGTGCCTTTAGGGAGAAAGAGATGCGTTGGTGGTGTTGTGTCCTTTGCTGCTATTGGTGGAATGGGCTTTGGTGCCTTAATTAGACAATGGTTGTTGCACCAGAGATGGTTCTATAAAGAAAGCATTTTATCCAGGCCACGCGTAGTATATCTCATGGCATTTTGCAATACTTCCCATATATGAGCACTTTGTAGACAAGTGGCACATGTATCCTTATAAATGACTACCTGGTTCTCGAACAAGGTGGTCAAGGGGAATTGCAGATAGCAGAATGTATGATTGTACTGTGAACATTACTAGACCACTAGAGGCCAGGGTGGAGAGGTAAATTTAGATGAATTCTCTGGATAAACAACCAGAGCCCTCTCCTAAAGGGCTAACAGCTGTATCCTAATATATAGGACCAGGTGTGCAAACACGGCTCAGATCCCCTAATCTAAGTGATATGGGAAGCAGTCACACGTTATCTGGACAATTTAGCCTGCCACTATTTTCCTGCTAAATTGTCCAGATAATTACTTCAATTTTCCATTTCACTTTGACTTAGAAACCTAGTCACAGGATGATAACAGGTCATTGTACCGGGCAGAAGCTTATTTGCTTATTTATTTGTAATGTTCATCTATCAACAAGCAACTCCCATGTGCCTCGCACTGCCCTCAGGAAGTTTTATTCTAATTGAAGTCAACACTTAGACTCCGGAAAGATGAGTGAACATGAACAATGATCCATTAAGAGCTGGATTCAGTGAGAGAATATAAATAATGCTGTAAGAGCTGAGCAGCCAGAACTCTGTGAAGGCTTCCTGGAGGAGACAGGCTTATGATAGATCCTAAGAGATCCCCGACTTTCTTCACATCACAATTAGAGAATAATATATGTGGGTACATCACAGGGCAAACTGATGCTGTTCACAGTCAGCAATGGCAGGAGCCACCAGCCACCCCCAGGACAGGCCTAGCAGCCCAAAGGGTAGTGGGGATCACTCATCACCCCTGGTCACCCATTCAAACCCCTCCAATTCAGACACTTTGCTTTCAAACAGGTGTATGTTGGGATTTAATCGTGCAGAGGGAAGGATATGAGAAGACACAAAACATGTAAACTAACGTCTAATTCTTTGAAGAGGGTGTATAGCTTTTGCAAAGAGAAATGTAACCAGGAAACAGTCTCAGGATATAGTGTGGTTCAGTGGTTAAGTGTCCGGGCTTTAGAATCAGAAAGTTCTGGATTTTAGATGCTGTCCCACCACTAACTAGGTGCACGCTCTTGGGCAAATTATTTGACTTCTCCATGCTTCATTTTTCTAATAAGGAAAACAGGGATATCATAGTCCCTGTCTATTAATATAATTGTTCCTGTCAACCTATATCATGAAGAATAAATGAGATAATGTGAATAAAGCATTTTGCACAGAGTCTGGCGCATGGAAATCTCAATAAAACCAGATATGATATTAGTAACATAAGTATTGCTTTAATGTTGCTAGGTGATGTTTGGAGCTAAAGGTCAGCACTTAGGAGGTAGAAATGGGGGATGAATATATAAATTTTCAGAAAATGGGTATATGCATACATTTTGTGTATTTGGTGGTGGGTACAGAAAAAATATAAAAGGAAAAAGAAATAATGATTTTGGACACAGAAGCTCTGGTCAAGTCAGAGGAACAAGGAATATTTTTAACAGCTGTCTAGGGCCAATTAGGACTCCCGTTTCAGACGACACATTCAACATTTATCTTCGAGGTAACCATTTTCTCTTCTCCCACCGTTTGTGCCTTCCCTTTTGCAGACGCATGGACAAGCAGATAAAAAGTCTAACGCAATTGCCAAAGGACCTACCCGTCACTGTCGCTCCAGCTGTACTGTCTTCACCAAGGGATCTTCCAAGAGCCATCATATTAACATGGAGAGAAGAATAATGGATCATAAATATTTGAGGACTACCCAGCAGAAGTACAAGAAATATCTCTTCCCCCCATTGTGCAGCCAAACCTAAGTAAAAGTTAGTTATGGAATTTAAGATAAAGTTGAATTTCCCTGAAATAGAAGAGAACATAATTTGTAGCCTAGTCAGTTGTGACATATAAATACACATAATCTCCAAAAGGAAAAAATAAATGATAAATTTTCAGTACCTAGCAGGGCACCAAGCACAAAGTAAATGATCGATTTAGGTTGGTGATAGATAGCATCTCCCTATTTGCAGTATATATTCATCAAAAATTTCTCGGGAAGAAAAAAGCTTTGCAATTGAAAGATGTCATTAATTGTCCATTTTGTCATATTATTTAGAAATAGACATTTCAGTGCCTAAAGTGAAATGTCCATATAAAATACATTTATAAAGCACTTCATTTACAAGTTACTTTACATCTATTTATCACTCTGAACTTCTCCATCACCCAGGGAAAACTGCAAGAGCATTTTTAACTCCATTTTACAGATGAAGAAATCGAATCTAGAGAAATTTAACGTGACTGTAGACCGTGTGATTTGGAAAGAATAGGTCCAAGACTAGAACCCAAGTCTTGCAACTATTATCCACTTCTCATCAGACATTCTTCTATTATGGAGTCATTATTCTAGGGGCAGCAGAAGTCAAGGCTGAGTGTTAGTAAATATAGCTGTCCCCACAGAACACCTGAGGATACCAGTCCAAGCTGAGGAAACACATTAGGCAAAGTTTAAGAGCATGAACATATGGGCACAGTGACAGCCTGCAAGCGGACTGGCTCCAGCTATTTGTGTTTAAGGGGGGGTGTGGAATATGACCCCTGAGGAGCCCTAAAGGACATGCTAAGGAGTGTGGGATTTATCCCATAGTTCACGGAGAGCCCATCAAAGGGTTTTTTAAGGAAGTGACTAGGGAGTGACATAATTAAATACATATTGCAAAGTCTAGCCAGGGTTGGAGCCTGCTTTCAAGGAGGAGAAGAACTGCAGAGGGTCTGGAGGCAGAAAGACAAATGGGAACAGCAACTTGGGAATGTCTTCTCCTATAGCTCGGGGTCAGCTTTGCCTTGCATTGTTCTAGAAGGTGGACACAAACTCCTCCACTGGACTGTGAATTCTTTGCAGGAAATCATGTTCTATTCATCTTCATGTTCCCAGGCTGCATAGTATGGTGAGTTATGCATTGCAAAAACTGCCTGCAAGCCTTCCCCTCCCAGATAGTCCAACATCACCTCATCCTCAGCAGGAACAAAGCTAAATGTATTACTCCACACCCAAATATCCCCTCTCTTCCCATTTCTCTCTCCCTGGTAAATATGGCACTGCTGTCTCTCTGGTTTTCCAAAATCTGGCATTCATCTTAACCACCTTCCTCTCCCTCATCCCCATCACCCATTCAACTCATCCCCATATCATGCCTCCTTCGTTAACATCCTTCATGTCTGTCCCCTTCACTAACTGTGCTTTGATCAAAATCTCCTGACTAAATCTTTGTTCGCAAATGTACCCCTTTTGAATCTATCCTCAACACTACTACCAGAGGCATCATTATAAAATGAAAATGTGATTATGGAACTGCTTAAAACTGTGTTGGCCCTCCATTGCCTACAGTACTGCCTGGAGTCCAAACTCTTCACTATCACACGCATGCAAACCCTCCATGTTCTGGCCCTTCATCTCTGGCCAGTCATCTCCAGTCGCTCACTCTCCTATCAAATGACCCACCTCGGGCGTGCAAGAGAAGACTTTGAACCTATAAGTCTTCACATGCATGCTGCCCCTTAGTGCCTCCACCCAAGCCCACCCACACCCGTGGCCTGCCTGGAGACCTCCAACTCATCCCATGTGTACCATCTCCCGTTTTGAGAAAGCTTAACTCACACAGTCACCACCACTCACCAGGCCCCCAAGACAGACATCATCTCTCTCCTTTATGAAAGCACTCTATCCATTGCTTACCTCTGCAAGAATTCTTACCACATTGGATTAAAGGCTTTTATTTTCATGCTACTTGAGGGCAGGGATGCGGCCTAATTCCTTTCTCTTTCCAATACCCAGTACGTCATAGGTACTCTTTAAACAGTTACATGCATTAGTGCATATATATTTTTTAAAGACTAAATGATGGAATGGATGAATGTTCATGGATTTTTTTTTTTTCTCTATCCTCAACTGCATGAATTCAGTAACACCTGCCTATAGAATCTGGCAACTGACATTTGAGAGCTACAGAAACACATACAAGCATATTACGGTGTGTATGTGTGTGTCTGTGTGTGTGTTCTGGTATTTTATAATCAATTTCATTATGGTATGGTTACACTTTACACATAAAAAGCATTTTAGGACTTAACTTTGTATGTGAATATAAAGAGAGTGAGATTTAAAGAGCCCATCATTAAAATGTAAATTTCCACCTTCCTTTAAATGAATTAGAAGAAACTTTCCTTATACTGGTTTTATTTCTCCTCCCTAGATCAAAACTTTAGTCTCTATATCTTGAAAGCAGAAAGTTAGAGATGTCTTTGGAAAATGGTGAATGGGTTAACATACAGCGGTTGGCTTACCAACCACAATGCCCGGTTTACCAAGATAGACTCTATTTGGTGAGGCTATTAGACAACTAAAGCTATTAAGTACAGTGACTATCAAAGTCTTTATTTTTCCCCCTTAAAGCTTTAAATTGGATATTTTTGTGAGTTACCTTGAAATATTCTAAGTAAAATACAATTGTACTGTCTTGAATAATTTATAATGCCTGGCACCAAGGAGACATCTGATAAATATTTGTTATTGTTGAAGAACTCCTCTCTGCTTGATTATATAACCTCTGAGAGCAGGAAGCGTGTCTTATGAACAGTGCAGCCCCACAGAGGCAACCACTTTGCTCAGTGTTCATTGAATAAGTGTATTCTCATGGGCATTTGAAATTGGGCAAGACAGACACATTCTTCAAATGGTATTTGTGCTGGTTCCATTACCTTAAGAATCAAGTTCATTGGTCTCTGTAGGTAGCAGTCATTATTAAATCGAGCACTCTACTTGACTGTTACAGGTACAAATCAAGTCCACTCACACAAATGCTAGCTTCCATCTGGCACTGGAGACCTAAATGTGAAATCCGAGGTATTGTCTAAGGAGAAGTCAGCCCGAAAATCAAGGAACAGAAAAAGTGATCCATAAATGTTGTTTCTTCATCTGCAAGAATGGTAAGTCACAAATAAGAAAGTAGAGTAAGATCACTGTTAACTGTTTCAGGTCACCATCTGCAAGAAGAACACAACAGAATGGAAATTGCTTTTATAAAGTATTCAATACGATTTAAACATCTCATGATATGCAGTGGGGCTCTCCGAGATGTGCCAGATGCTATTAAATACAGCATACTCTATGGGAAAATCATGCAAAATACATTCACCAATTGAATTATATTGCAGGGCATAAAGGGCTGACTACATAAACGAACCCCCATTACCTTGGTCTTTGGGCATTTTTTCTTGTAGCTTTCAGATATAGAACATGAAAAATAAGAACAAACATAAAGCCTTTATTTTTCAATCAACAATATATTTTCAAAGCATCACACAGTTATAGCACAAAATACACCATAATGTGTACCCATTTCTCATTTAACAAGATTGCGATTTGCTATTCATATTTATATTGTTTTTACCTAACACAGTAGCCATTAGAATTGTTTACTGAAGGAGCCACATGGCAAAGATGTACAGTAGCTAAAAATAAACATAGACACCCATTCATTTGTTAAAACTATTTTGAAAATCGACAAATACTGATTAAATTCAGGGAAGTTCTCTTAATTTGAATGTAGTAATTAACATTTGCAAGACTTTTCCCGTTTTGCAGAGAATTTTCACTTATTTTAATATTATCTTCTAAAAATAAAAGACCTCACCTATAAGATCCTTTAAGGTACAGTTAGGTAAGGCAAGTATTATTTAATAGAAAATTTGCAAACACAAGGAAACTAAAGTTCCTGGGGATTGAATGCATTACCTAAGGACACCAAAGAAGGAAACCCCACACCTCAGGGCTCCATGTTAACCTTCCCTCCACACCCTGTGCACTTTCATACTCCCCAGGGCCTCTTCAAGAGCTGCCTGGGGGAGGAGGCAGGGACTAGACAGGACCCCCACGGCCCCAGGCTCTGAATATATTTCTCTTATCACTTGAAAACAAAAGATTTCATTTAAAAAATAGTTACTCTTTTTAAGCTTAAAAACCTATCCTCTAGACCAGGTCGCTACAAAGAGTAACCTTAGGGTTAAGAATACATAGCAGGAGACTCATGTGCTGAAATGATAAATCTCGGGAGACAAAATCTAGGATATAGTATCGTGGGCCGAGATCAGGTTTGAGAGCAGGAGCCTGAACCAATGCACCAAATCAGAGTTCAAGGCCATTGTCTAGAGGACTTTTCCTCAGGACCCACATCCATGGATCCCTTTCAACAGGGGTCTAGTCTCCCACCCTGGCATATAGCCAACCCATCAACTTCATCTCATGTGAAAACATTTTGTTCAATCCTCTATCAAATAGAATTGGTTGACTTCAAGTGAGTTTGGAAACCAACTCACAAAACTGTCAGCATCTTTTTGTAGAGGTAAATGGGAGATTATCTTTCAAAGTTGTAAACATTTGTGCTTAAGACCTGGCCTGGCTAAGACTTTTGCTCACAGACACACAGAGTTGAGTAAAAAGGGCATTAAAAATGGAGCAACCCTTTGGTGACATATCAAACACAGAGGAATTTGCCAGAGAGCCCACTCTATGACAACTATATATTTTATTCATACACCATAAATCATCTTTCTTGTGGGTGAGAAACTGGCCTAGAGGTCATTAGAAAGAGAAGGAATATCGAGCATGGGGTAGAGTGACAGCAGCAGAAGAAGCAATGTTGATGAGCTAGAATTTACAGGGGTGATTAGATATAGAAACACCGGTGATAATACCAACTTTAGAACCAGGTGGGGCACTAACAAAGATAATGATATCAGGTTGGTGATATTGTTGTGGGGGTGGAAATACAGTCTTGATGGGACCTATTTAGGGATGTTGACAAACATCAAGTTTGCACTGTTGAGGCGGTAGAGTGAGACTGGAGGGAAAAAAGGGTACAGGTGTAGTCACACAGTGGAGTGGAGTGTGGAGGAGTGGAGCATAGTCTGGGAGGAGAAGGGATAGCTTAGAAAACCTGGAGATGAGTAGAGAAGATGATCAAGGTAGTCAGGAATTTGGACTCCAGAGTAAGGAATGTGTGGGTTTGAATCCCAGCTCTGCCATTTACTAGCCCTATAATCTTGGTCAATCATTAGACCTCTCTGTCCCTCAGTAGCCTCATCTGTAAAATGGGAATAACAGTAGCCACTATCACTTAGGGTTGTGGTAATTATTAACTACGTTAATCTATGGAAAGCACTTAGAACAGTGTCTGGTCGATACTTAGTGCTCTAGAAAGAAATATTAGTGATGATAATCATGACAATAATAATACAGATGGATGTTTTCATTTGAGGAAGAAGAGGAAAGAAAAAGAGTAACAGAAGGAGGAGGAGAAGGAGAAGAAGAAGAGGAAGAGGAAGAACAAGAAGAAGAGAAGGAAGAAGAAAAGGAAGAAAAAAGAAATCAAAAAGGGGAGAATCTATAAAATGAGTTGTCATGGAAACTAAGAGCTGAGAGGATTTTAAGCTAGAGAAGTTAATTAACAATAGTAAATGCTAGAGCAAGATCAAGGAGATTTTACCTGAGGAAAGATCCTAGATTTGGGAAGTTGGAAGTGATTGATGACCTTCAAGAAAGAAATTCCAATAGGATATTGGATGCAGAAGCCAAAGTTTAAGAGATAGAGTGACGAGTATAGGATAAGAAAGAGGAAGTGCAGGCTATTCATTCAAGAATTTTAGTGTAGAAAGAAGGGGACTTAAGAGAGTTACTAACAGGGATAGCAGAGAATAGGAAGTCGGAGAAGAAGAGACCCATGGCAAGAAAGAGGAGGAGGAAACAAGTTAAAGTGTAGAAAACTGATGATGCCAGACACGTGAGGAGGTAGAAGGGAATTCAACTCACAGCACAGGTAGAGAAGCATGGATGAGTGAAGGGCAGTTTCTTCCCCCGACAAGAAAGGACAGGAGAATATGCAGACAAGTGTTGAAGTGGAGAAGAAGGACATTGAGATAATGGAATTTAAATGGAACACTTCACAGTAAAGTTGAGTCAAGGCCATTTGCCATGGGTGCTTGAGGGGTACTGGGATGAGAGTTTGAAAAAAATAGAGTTCAACTAAAGAAAAAAAACCACTCCTGGTGTCTGTATGATGTATCAGATGACTACATAGGAGACGCAGTCAACACATTTTTGTGACCCTCCTCAGCAACTCTCGGTTGCACAGAAGCAGGAAGTAGGGTTGGAGGTTGGCACGTGCGTGAGGCATGGTTGAAAGTCCAGAGCCCAGGTGCACCAGGACACAGAGAGAGCATGGCTGAGACACCTGACAAGGTTGGATAGGAGAGCCGTGAAGCCAGAAGAGATGTCAGGAACCAGAAGAGCAGACTGAGGGTTGTGTTAAGAATAAAATATACAGAAGCAAGAATTGGGGAATGAATGATTAGAAGAGTGGTTCTGGCTGGGAAGAGAGGTGAGGGCAGGACCACAGAAGCTGAGACTCTAGAATTCGAATTACCCATTGTTGGGAACCACTTGTCCGATCAATTGTCACTTGTTGAGAATTGAGAAGAGTAGTGGATGCCAAAGAGTTTTCACAGCTGTCCTGTTTCCTCCAAGAGTGGAGATCCACTAACCCTTTTGCTATTTATGATTTTTTCTCCAGTTTCAGTCCAGGAACCAAAATCTAAAAGTAAAGAGTAGGATCATAGAAGGCAATCCCAACATTTTGTCATTTGTTTCTTTATTATTACTATTATTGTTGTTGTTTTCCCTTTACTGTCATTTTAAAGGCAATCTTTGGGGGAAAAGGAGACAAATACGTGGGATCTGAGCCCATCTTAAACTGGAACCACACGTTCTGATCTTCACTGTGGAGTCAGTTCATTTTTACTGACCGAGTTACTCCCACCAACAGATATAACTCTTGTCTAAGACTTTCTGAAATAACAGAGGCCAAAAACTCTTTTCCCGAACTTGTGTGCTTCCATGACTTTGAAAATACTTGTGCTTTAGCCTGGAATGTTCTTCCTATTCTTGTCTACCCAGAAAATTCTAACTTATCCCTCAAGTCTCAGTTTAAGAATTATTTGTTCTGTGAAACTCCCACTGATCCCCCCAGATAGCAAATGCCACAGGTACCATGTTTTTAAATAGTTCTCGATATGTGTCCCTCCTATTGGTAAGCCTAGTGCTCTCTCTGCATACCATCTACCAACAAAATCAAGCCAATAAAGCTTGATTAGTTCCCCTAGCAAGAATGAATGCATGACAAAAGTGATGTCCTTTCCAGGGAGAAGAGGAGATGGAAATCTTGAACTTTCTAACCCAGAAGAGGGTAGAAAGAAAAAGAAAAAACTGGAGGGGGGCCAGCCTGGTGGCATAATGGTTAAGTTCATGTGCTCTGCTTCAGCAGCCCAGGTTCATGGGTTCAGCTCCCGAGCCTGGACCTATACACCACTCATCAAGCCATGCGGTGGTGGTGTCCCATATACAAAATAGAGGAAGATTGGCACAGATGTTAGCTCAGGGACAACCTTCCTCAAGCAAAAAGAGAAAGATTGGAAACAGATGTTAGGTCAGGGCCAATCTTCCTCACACACACACACACGCAAAGAAAAACTGGAGGAAGGCAGACAACGATTGATAAGATATGTGTCGTGACTTCTCACCTAGGAGGTGCGGTTGAAGGCTTAGATTGAGAAGAAAGTTAAAAGACATGAGTTTTGTGGCCCAGTTTCTATTTGGAATAAAAATGAAAGAGGAAATTGCTGGATTTGGTGGCCATTAGCACTGTGGGGTGTCCTCATTGATTAAAAATGGTAGCACGTTGTGGTGAAGAGGAGAGAGCTTGAGTTATCGCTTCTACGGTTCCCTCAACCTTTGTGTGGTGGAAGCAGCACCCCCCTGCCCTGTGGGGAAGTGGAAGGTAGCTGATGGTGCTTGTCAGTGAGGTGAGGAGATAGTGGATCGACAATGTAGAAAGGTGGTGGGGAAAGTCACCACACAACCAAGGCCTCAGAACAGTGCTCTAAGTGTCATGGGGCGTCCACCATGCCAGGGAGCACCAAGGAGAAGCCTGGTCATTGGAGGAAGACCACCAGGCCAAGATAACCTAGGCCACAAGTCTTTCATCATCCTCAGTGAGCAGGTGGACAGAGGAGATTCCAGGCAGAGTCCAGGGGACATAAGGGACAACAGAGTGGCCAGCAGACACGTCTATGAGACATCTCTCTTCCCCACCTCCATAAGACAACCACCAAGTCAATCCCTCACCACCATATACTCAGGCCACTTTGGAATGGGCCCCAGTGAGACAGAGGAAAACAAAAGGGTTAAACATATATCTGAAAGGAATTAAATTACCTGTAAGAGATTATGTCAGAAGAGAGTGAGATAATTTACCTAGGTAGTTGTAATTAGCATTTAACTTACTACTTAATTTAGTAACTAAATTAACTAGCTGGATTGACATAACTAACTAGCCAGTTAAAGCCCAATACACACACAGACACATAACACAGATCATGGATGGGAACTGTATTAATCAGGGTTCTCCAGAGAAATAGAACAAATAAGATAAATAAACATATATATATGAGGAGATTTATTATAGGAATTGGCTCTTGCAACTATAGAGGCTGAGAAGTCCTACAATCTACCATCTGCAAACCGGACAAAGAGGAAGCTGGGGGTGTAATTCAGTCCCAGTCCAGAGGCCTGAGAACTGGGGGGACAATGGTTTAAGTCCCTGTCTGAGTCTGAAAGCCTGAGGACCATGGGCCCTGATGGCCAAGATCCCGGATGGCCAAGAGCAGGAGAAGATGGATGTCTCAGCTCAGGTAGAGAGATAGCAAATTCCTCCTTGCTCTGCCTCTTTTGTTCTATTCGGGCCCTCAAAGGACTTGATGTTGCCCACCCACATCGGGGAGGGCCACCAGCTTTACTCAGTTCACCAATTCAAACACTAATCTCTTCCGGAAACATCCTCACAGACACACCCAGAAATAACGTTTTACCAGCTATCTGGGCATCCCTTAGCCCAGTCAAGCTGACACATAAAATTAACCATCAGAGGGACTTACAGAAAAGATGGTAATAAAACAGAGAGAGACTAATTTCTTCATTGTAAGTATTTCTAAGTTGTGATCCTGCCATGCAATGCTCACTTTATATTGTAATTACGTACAGACATATCTACTTCCCACATTAAACTGAGGTTTTGCGAGTTAAGACCTTATATTTTCTTCTTCCAATTCTAACACAGTCCCTGGCATACAATAGGCCCCTAGGAAATACTTGCAGAACAAAGGAAGAGCAGAATAAGAGTTGGTTAGGCAGTGTGAGAATGACCACTGAGCATTCTTGACACCCATAATAGCAAAATAATCTCAAGAATGCACCCCAGAAATCTACCTCTCTCTTGGTTTTTGATGAGCCTTATGTCTAAGTTTTCTTAGTCTCTGTTCTACATTATTTATTCTTCCGTTCCTGCTCCACCATAGGTTTAAGAAGAAAGGAAGATAAGAGAGTTGGCCTATTGACCTTTTTAAAAACATTTTTGAGTAATGCTTCCCCATCTCTGTATGTGTTTTGGTATTGCAGTACAGGTGGAGGAATATGGAGAGAAGCAGTAGCACAGAGTGTAAGAAGCCAGGAAGTAAAAATAAAATACATACACATGCATATTCATGCCAGAAGAGTTTGAGATTCAATTAACTAGCAAGTTATACATTCATATCTCCATTTTGATACATGTGTAGATATATGTAGATATACACATACATATATACATGCTGGAAAAATATATAAGGCAGGTGCAAGTGAATCTACCTGCAACTCAATAAGTTATTTCACCATATTTTCTATCCAGCCTTGCTCCATAATAGGAAACTATAAGAAACATCACTAAGTGGACTTTAAAATTATTCTTTGCAACTGCTTTTGGGAGTGCCAAGGTGGATTTTGACCAAACTCTGGTAAAAGGAATCTTGTAAGACAGGGCAGGGATCTCTGCAGGAACTGGAATTGGGATTGAAGGGAAAGAAGGAAGGACCCACGTGAGGCAGACTGTCTGTTGATTGCTCAGTCCCATTTCCTCCGCCTGTTGCAGAACTGAAAGTCTAATATGCACAATTCCAGAGTCTCTGCCTGCAGAGCTGCCGGTCAGATAATACCCAGGAGGAGTGCTCACGTGTAACTTGGAAGGCAGAAGGGAAACTTCCATCAGAGTAGTTCTCCTCTGGCTGCCAGTAGGGGGTAAGTGAGGGCTTTGGCAGATGTGGGAATTTTTGGTGAACCACTGCCTGTGTGGGAGGCAGCTGTATCTCGTAGTTTCCTGGAGACCCTACACTCTCCCATCTCTTTAAAAGCTAAGTATTCCGCTGGATTAAATCCCTTACTTCTTGGATACCTGGAGTTGTTTTATATCTTTGACCATTATAATGTCAGGAGAACTTAATCAACAGTACATATTATTATATTATGGAACAGAGAGCAACACACTTTTAGAAAATGCTGCCACAGGATCACCTTTTACAAACCCATCCTTCTCCTCCCATGTCTAACCCATCGGCCAGTCCCTCTGCCTCACCTTACAAGTTGGCTTGCCTATCCACCTCCTGATTCCCCCGGTGATCACTGCAGGGTGGGTCTTCTCAGCCCCATGCTGTCCAGTGTGTGGGCGCTCCCAGCCCTCACCCAGTCCCCATCGTCTAGCACAATGCCAAGCTTCTTCTTCCTCTCCTACATTGCTCTCGTGGTCAGAAGTCTCCAGGGCCATCTCCTTCCACCTCAGAGCTGAAATCCTTTTGTGCACCAGTCTCTCCAAAGCCTAGCCATCCCCTCCCACCTTTGTAGCACTGCCCTAGAGTCATCATCTCTCTATCAGACTGCTCTCCCACCCTATCGCCAACACCATGTGTCTTCACCCCTCGGTTCCTCCGTTCACGCTTCTCCTCCCCCAGAATGCCCTCACCTCTCTGTCCCAACCCACCACGTCTTTCAGAGAGAGCTCAAATCTCAGCTCCTCCATGAAGCCTCCTCTAACCACACAACATTTCACTGGTCCCTTGCTCCTCTGAACTGATATAGTTAAGCATAACAAAGACAGCCTGGTGAGTCCAGCCTACATTGTTGACCCACAGACTTGTGAGCTAAATACGTGGCTGTTGTTTTAAGCTATTACATCTTGGAACGGTTTCTCTGCAAACACCAACGGATAAACGCTGCTACTATTCTTGTCTGCCTACAGTACCCTCTCCACAGGGTGACCAGAGATCTTTTTAAACTGAAAATCAAGACAAACTGCCCCTCCTGGCTTCCCCTACATCACCGTCCCCTACGCTGTTAGTCCACCATCCACTCCATTCCAGTCACACTGGCCTTTTGCTGTTCCTCTAATAAACCTTGTTTATTCCCATCTCAAGACATTTGCACTTGCTGTTCCCTTCATCTAGAAAGCTCTTTTCTTAGAACCACATGTGATTCCCCCCTCACTCCATGTAAATCCTCCACTCAAATGTCACCACCTCCAAGAAGCCTTCTCAGACAACTTTCTCTAAAATGACATCTCCCTCAGTCTCTGCCCCTTACCCAGCTTTATTTTCTTTACTTTTGTGGCACTTATATGCATTTGTTCACTGTTTTATTTTCCATCGCCCTAAAAGAGAAGACGACTGAGAACAAGGAGCCCAGTGGCGCACTGACCGCTGCATCTTAGTGCTGAAAACTGTGCAGAACACAGAGCAGTGGCTCAGGAAGGAGCTGAGGATTGAAAACATGAATGATGCGGTTTCAACCCTTCGGGGATGTTTGGGATATACCAAGTCTTGTGTTCTAGAACTCCAGTTAGACCTGTACGACTAGAAAAGTTTTCTGTATCTGAAAGCATATTGCCAATAACAAATGAATGAAATCAAATTTAAAAGTCGTTTTTCTTTTATGTGGCATTATAGTCATTTTCATGTGACACTGACCTAGTTCTTCTTGTGTTGTTTCCTTTTTATAACCCAATTTGCATAATTTAAGGACAACTCCATAAGATTTGTACAATTGAAGGCAATGCCAGAAAAATGTGTTTCAAGAGTCTTATGATTTGCAATCCTCACCAGCTCTGTGTAATTCTGATGTGTCTTGCAGTAAAGGCATGAGATGAAATGTGTATACCACATGCAGTCCCCTCTGGGAAGAAAAATTGAAGCAAATGTTTAAATGTCCGGACAGAGAACAAGGCACTGGCTGCTCCCTTTATCGCCATCAGCAATACTCAGGAAACTCACAGAATTAAAAGATGGCCCAGCCTTTTTCTAGCTATACCCTATTTAACCGCCATGAAAGATCTAAAAATCCTTTAGTATGGCTCCTTTTTAGAACCAAAATATGCAAATTATCATCTTTCTGAAGCAAAGAATTTAGCCCACCTAAATGAGGTTGAAATGTGTTTAGCTCAAGTAAAATAACCAAATTTAATCTCAGATAACAAATAAATGATAACAAAAGTGGAGTTTGGAGAACAGAGCTGCTTAGAAATTTACATCAATTGTCTACTAACTGTGAAAGAAGTCCGATCTTAACAGCGTGTTCCAGAGACAACTAATATTATTATTTATGACCTTTTCAGCATTCTATGAATAAGTTAAAAAACAAGTATAGAAAAATTTTATTAAATAAATAAGAATATAAGTAACCATAGTCAAAGGTACCCTAACTAAAATAGGAGTAGAACTCGCTTATGTTGTAATAAAAGATCAATAATTGATCCTAATGTTAACAGAACACAGGAGTTTTGCAGAATTATAAAGCATTGTTTCATTGTTCCATGAGTGTAATAGCAACATTTTTTAAATTATATGATGAAAGATTATTTCTGAAGGACAAGTGTACAAATCCTTCCATTCATACTAAGATGTTCAGCACGTACAGGAAAGACGTTTCTCCGCAGATGCACTCAGATTGGGTGAGGCTGGGGGGATAACATGTTTACAGCACTGGTTCTTTTATACACCGCCTCGCTTAATTTCTCTGAGAGTCAGGAACCTATTCAAATAATATTCACTTTATTGTTGGGTATTAAAATGGCCTGGATGTGACAAAAAGAATTGGTCTAATGTCACACAAAGCAGCCAGACTGAACATAAAGAAGCCAAGGAGAGTCAGCCCTGATGGCCTAGTGGTTCAAGGTCAGCGTGCTCTGCTTCGGCGGCTGGGGTTCATTTCCCGGTCACAGAACCACACCACTCGTCTGTCAGTAGCGATGCTGTGGGGCAGCTCACATAGAAGAACCGGAAGAACTTACAACTAGAATATACAACGATGTGCTCGGGCTTTGGGGGTGGAGGGGAAGAAGATAAAAGGAGGGAGATTGGCAACAGATGTTAGTTTAGGGCGAATCTTCCTCTGAAAAAAAAAGAAGAAACCAAGGAGCATGGAAGGATTTAGGCTTAGTGGGCTGGAAGACTCTACAATCTTAGGGCCTCTCTTTAAGAAAAAAGAGTACAAAATTATAAATATAGAATTGCTTTGGAAGTATATTTAATATAAAATTTAAAAAAGAAATCTCAACAAATTGTACAATGTAAGCTGACAAGTACCACACAGAGCATAAAAATCCAACAAAACCATGATATTTTTATTAACTAAATAATTAACATAGTTCTATAAGGCTTTTTTTCTTCATTTTTTTGGCTGGATGTTCTTTGACCACCTCCTCATAGGATAAAAATGTTGTATCTCTTCTACACAGAGAAAAGAAAGATAATTCAGTCTTTCCTCTAGCACGGTTGATAGAAAGATGCTGCATCAGCAAATATATTCCTGACAAGAGAGAGCTTCCAATTTGACTAGGTGTTGATAAGAACCAAATCTTCAAATTACAATGTCATAATGTTTGATGAAACTTTCACAAACTAGCCTCTGGCTCCACACATTTCAAACCTTGCTTCTCCTCCACCACCCACACACTTCAGGGAACAGGTGAAGAAGAACACATTCATATTACAGGATGACGTCCCCCCCAGCACCTCTCTGCCTTGATGCCAGCAGAGCTGATGCAGTGAACGTCCAAATATTCCTGCACTGGGACAGCTAGCAGTGCCTGATGATACCTGGGAGTGATTGTGAATCGCAGACATGTATCCCACTAAACCCAAGATGAATGTACTGCCATCTCACCTTTCCTTTGAATTACCTCAAAATTGCCCGGGGCTTTATAACAGCTTCATTCATAATTGCCAAAAGTTGGAAGCAACCAAGATGTCCTCAGTAGGTGACAGGATAAATAAACTGTGGTACGTCCATACAATGGAATATTACTCAGCATGAACAAGAAATGAGCTAGCAAGGCATGAAAGACATGGAAGAAGCTTAAATGAATATTACTAAGTAAACTATGGCGACAATAAACTGATCAGTGGATGCCAGGTGTTGGGAGAAGGGAGGGAAGAATAGGTAGACCCCAGAAGATTGTTAGGGCAGTGAAATTATTCTGTATGATATTACAATGATGGTTACATGTCATTATACATTTATCCAAACCCATAGAATGTACAACACCAAGAGTGAACCCTACTGTGGATTTGGGTAATAATGATGTGTCAGTGTAAGTTCATCGATTATAACAAGTGTATCACTCTGGTGAGGGATGTTTATCACGGGGGAAGTTATGTATGGGTAGGAGCAGAAAGTATATGGGAAATCTCTGTACTTTCCACTCGATTTTGCTGTGAACTTAAAACTGCTCTAAAAAAAATAAAATCTATTTGTTAAAAATTGCCCAGGGCTACTCCAACGTTACGTAAGATGAGGGAAAGTGTAACAAGAGTTGGAGAGCAAAGAGATAGTGATCTTAATTGACTGAGGTTAAATATTTTATTTCTGTAAGTTTTACAAAAACGTACATCCATGTGAACACAAGTCAAAGGCTGTGAGACAATACATTCCCGCTCTTTAAGCCACTCAGTTTGCGGTACTTCGTGATGGCGGCCCTAGGGAAGTAATACAGCCTCCTTAAATCCTCACTCTGCTCCCACAAGGTGAGTGCTTTTGCTCTTCGCCTATCAGAAAACTGAGGCTCAGAGAAGCTAAGAACAGCGTCCGAGGTCACCGAAGTAGCAGGGCATGAAATTGGGCGTTGAATGCCAGCAGTCTGAGTCCAAGCCCAAGCTCGTGATCACCGTGCAAAGCCAGCTTAGTGGAATGGCCTTTGCATTCACTGATGAGCATTTTTAATGAGCAACATCCACAGGTAATATAAAGAACATCTTCAAGTCCCTAAATCACTTGTTTTCTGAAGTGTCATTTTTTAAAAACCCAGTGTAATTGTATTTGCAGGACAGGAAGCTCTCCTCACTTGAGGACAATTAGCACCAGAAAAAAAGGCCACTTAAATGAATACAGAGATCAAAATTAGTGATAAATAATGATGCGGGGGTAGTTTCTAAGACGTCATTTTGGGGGAAAACTAAGAATTAATTCTTAGGATGAACAAAAAAATGAACATCTGAGGAACAGACCAATCGTAGTAAATTTCTGATAAAATTATCTGATACTGGGGCAGGTCCTGTGGCCTAGTGGTTAAGTCCAGCGTGCTCCACTTTGGCATCCTGGGGTCACAGGTTTGGATCCCAGGCACAGACCTACACCACTCGTCAGCCGTGCTGTGGTGGTGACCCACATATAAAATAGAGGAAGATTGGCAAAAGATGTTAGCTCAGGACTAATCTTGCTCAGCAAAAAAAAAATCACCTGATACCCTTTATTTCATGTTTGATTTTCTTAGCATGATTATAAGAAGGTCATTATGCAAAGAAATATTTAAAGGAATCGATTTTTCCTGTCACATCTCTTATTCTTTGGAGATTCAGAACTTTCTTGTTGGGAGAATCCATCTAGTCTTCATCCTTATTGAGTTTTTCTTCTTCAGTTCTTAAGTAGGTTGACTCTCCCAGAATCTCATTTGTAAATGGCTTTGAGCTGTTCTCCATCATCACTATCATGGATTTCATGAAATCCTGGCTCTTTTGCAAGAATTGCAACTTCACTTTGTATTAAAATACATTCTTCTGTCAGACATTTACAACTTAGTGCAATCAGAGAGATTATGGACCAGAAAAATCCTGAACCCTCAAAGCACACAGATGAAATGGATGCTGATGGGTGTTATGTTATGTGCAGAGGGATAGGAAATGGGGACTGACACTGTGCAGGATGACAAAAATATGGTTTCCAGGTAACCTCATAGTGTCAGGGACTCTGAGAGCCCTCCCATATCTTTCTTAGAAAATCTCTTCCCAAAGTGTGTTCCAGGGAATGGTAATTCCCAGGCATGTTATTAGTTTATCTATATGGGGGGGGGGGTGGCGGTGCTAGGGAGAATGAAGACAGAGTAGGGGAATTTATGGTCAAGCACATTTGGGAAACACTGAGTTAAACATAGATAAATAAATTTGAACTCTGCAAGAATTCTCCAAGACTATAATGTACCTATATTGTACATTTTGAATCTCTTAAGAGCTAAGCACAATATGTAGTGTTCTCCAAACGTTGCTTATTGGATGATAAAACTGTCTTTTCGAGCATTTAATAGGATCAGTGTTCAGAAGCACACAATCTAGGAAACGCTGACTTGGAAAAACCTTTCTGTAGATCTGGCACAAGATTATACTTTAGTTAGAATAACCATAAATTCTAACTCTAGGACATCCAAATTAGTATGGCTTCGCTCTGTTAAATAACAACGACAAGCGCTCAGCTTCAGACAGTTTTGAGGCTAGAATCATGGAGTGTGATAGGAGAAGCACTGGACTAAAAGGAGAATTTACTCTAATCCTCATGCTCGGGGGTCTTGGTTTCACTATCCAATGGTGTAGGATAGGTTAATCCTAAGATTCCTTGCAACAGGTAGAACCAGAATTAATGGACAGAGAAGATGCTAAGTGCAGCAGAAGATGCTAAGGACAGACAGAGGATGACCCAGTCAACACTGGCACCTTTAAAACCCAACATCTTGGAAGTCAAGGAACTAAAGACAAGATTTCTGCCCTCTTGTAATGCCCAGGCTACTTTCTAACAGCATAGGGACTACCAATAAACAGACTTCTTTGCGAAGACAGATCAAAATGAATTAAGAGGCAGGCATCTAGGTTTAATTTGTCACTATAACTGCACATTCCAACAGGCTTTCTGTTCACTGACACTGGTTTCCTAGTAAAAGGAAGTATCCAAGTTCACGGAAAAGAGATTGATTCACCTTCCAGGGGCTATATTCCAAGAAGACTATATTGCTACCATGTTTACATAGAAAGCGATAGATAAGGAAAGCCTTCACCTCTAATGTTGGTGCCACCCACCTACCTCTCCCCTTCAGCCCAAACTCTGCATGAAGGCCTCTCAGAGGGGCTGCCGGGCCTGATGTTGACCTATTCCACCCGATAGAATCTCCAGAAGGGAGCAACACGTGAAAGAAACCTCCAGCTTCCTCTGCCTTCTCTGGAGGGTGAACCTTGGGACCTGGGGTTCTTTCTCCTTAGGAGGAGCTCTGGGTGTGGATGTTGAGCCAGGCCAGCCCCTGGGGTGGGGAGGTGAAGAGCTGAAGCTCTGAGCTGGGTCTGGTCTGGGTTATGAAGGCAACTGAGGTTTCTGTGTCATGTGGGGAGATTCGATAAGAGGAAAGCAGTCTTGGATTTAGGCCTGGTCTCTTCCTTGTGTTGTATCTCTCAGCAACTTAACAGTGTTAGGTTATGGGATAATAAAGTTACAGAAATACGCGTCACCTGAATCCTTCCTAACTAACACCACAAAAAAGCTACCAAAAAACGCTGAAATTATCATCATCGCAACACTTATATGGCACTCTGCAGTTTTCTTTCATTAGCTCGACCTATCCCAGGAACGCATCACCTCATCAGCCTAATTTGGAAAACTAAGACAATAAAATGCATATATGTTAAGATTGGTTGTTTTTTCTCAACATCTACTCAATGCAGGGGAAGATTTTAGAGACTCTAGAAGAAGGAATGGGCAAAATTTCCCTTGGACTGTCCCCCTCAGGTCAAAACTCAGTTGACCTCTTGGCAAACTCTGGATTGTTTTTAGAGTTGACATCCCTGACGAGGGCCTCAGTGTCAATAAGACACAGAACCCAGCAAAGACAAATCTCTGAGTCTGATGCCAGATGCAGAACTGAAGTCCTTCTGAGAAGACAGAGAAGCCTGGTTCTCACCTTTATGGAACTCCAGCCGAGAACCAAACCCAGTGTGGTCCCAGGATGGCCTAGAAAAAGGGTACTCAACCTCAGCATTATTGACACGTAGAGGGGATAAATTCTTTGGTGTGAGAGGAGGTGGGAGGCTGTCCCAGGCATTGTAAGATGTTTAGCATCCTACTAGATGCCCACCAGATATCAGTAGTACCTCCACCCGGGTGTGACAAGCAAAATGTCAAATGTCCCTTGGGGGTAGGAAGCAAAACACCCCCAGGTGAGAACCACTGGCCTAGATGTAGGGCCAAAGCCATTCACAAAAACTGGACTTTAAGTCTGCCAAGTGCTCAGACAGATTTGGGGTTGCAGCTCCCAGATTTCTGGATCAAAAAAGGAAAGAAAGAATTTTGGTCTGAAAAATTTTAAGGTTAAGTCTTACTGGTTGGCTACCTCGATCATTTTAAAATCTCAATATGGCACCAGGAGAATTTCTGATTTTTCAATAGCTCTAAATTCTGAAGAGCCCACCAGCATGTTAGCCGCCATAGGTAGCCCCAAGAACACAAGAACAGTCTTTCACATGACTAGACCTTCATATTTTACCTGGAACATTCATTATCTCATTTAACTCTGGACGAATTGTTTCTTTAAAACTGTCCGGTTAGGACAAAGTCCAACTCAATGCAGAAATCTTGGCCAACCACCATAATTCTAGTTTTTATATGGTTGGTACTGATCCTTTCTGACAATAATCAGGCATTGGGCTCTTCAGTGTTTTATGGCCATTACAAGAGGTGATATTAAGATTATGTCATCAACACAGAAGTGGATATGTGTCTTCCTAGTTCCTACAACAGGCGGAGAATCATCCACATTATCTAATTGCTTCATCGTCACTTAAATACACACGTAATAGAAGAACGGCATTGTTTCACAGTACTTAAATTGGATTTTGACTTGACAAAAAAACGTTTCTTTCCCACTTAGATTTTGACAATTGTATTATGAATTGGACTTTGAGAAGCACTAATGGCCTGAGATATATGATGAGGTTTTATAGATTGGCCCATAAAAAATTCCCATCTACATATTATAGACCAATGCAACAGCAACAAACCTTGAGAAAAGTTTTGTTTTTCTTACATCATTTTATCAGTGGCCTGAAAGAGAGTACAGCAGCTCTCACTACGAAACTAGTTTTGCATAAAATCTAAACCGTTTTAGGATTAAGTTAAACACAGGGCTACAAATTACATGAATGTCCCACAGAGTGCTGACTCTGTAATTTGTGAGCAATTGAGATTCCCCCCTTTTTTGAGTCTATCCTGATGGAATAAATCCTGAAGAGTTAATTTAGCAAAGATTGAGGCCCATTCCTCAGGAGAGGCTCTAAACTCTGTGGGACAGAAAGAAATAACCTCCTGGGACACTTTTAAAGTGAATGAAGGGCTTTTAACAGGCAGTTGGCTTATTGCATTCCAAATAAGAGGCCAGGAGTACGCGTAACACACAGCAGGATCCTAGGAGGGAAGTCCAGTGTAATTAGTCATCCGATCGTCAACAAAGATTTATGCTTCTGCAATTAGAGAATCCATTGCTTGGGTGGTAATGTCCCCACATTTACATTTGGTATTGTTTCTGACAAGCAAACCCAAGGACTCTTTCCAGAATCTATTATAACCTGATTTTTGGAAAGGATAAGTTGCTTATGAAAACATTTGAACTTAATAAGTTTACATATGACTCATCCATGTTCCGTTTGTGGTATTATCTTGATAACACGGCCAGGCTGCATGGCTTACTGGCAGGTTCTATGCAGCAAGGAGACAGACAGGCTCATCCACCACCCACAAATGGGGCCTCCTAGGCCAGTGGTTCCCAAGCCAGTTCTGAGGACTCACTATATCGGAATCACTTGAGATTCTGCTGAAAATCCAGGTTCCAGGTCCCCATCCCAGATGTACTGAATCTGAATCTTGGGGAGAAGAGTCCATGGAATCTGAATTTAAATAAGCATCCAAAGGTGATTCTTGAGCACACTGGAGTTTGATCCTCAAAAGACTGATATGTGAAACTTGATTTCCATCATAATTTCATTATGTCCGTAGTTTCTTTCAGCTTTATGGTAGCGTTTGGTCAGTCATGGGGACCACATATTAGGTACCAGATTCAGTTTAAGAGGGGGTGCTGACTTTTTTTTTCTTTTTTTTGGCCACGAAAGATTGGCCCTGAGCTAACGTCTGTGCCTATCTTCCTCTATTCTCTATGTGGGACACCACCACAGCATGGCTCGATAAGCAGTGTGTAGGTCCGCACCCAGGATCCAAACCCACGAACCCTGGGCCACTGAAGCAGAGCGCGCAACCTTAACCACTACGTCACTGGGCCAGCCTCAAGGGGGTGCTGACTTTAAAACCGATATGTCCACGGTCCCTTCTTAGTCCCCACTCTCCACCACAACCACCCTTACTTGAGGCATTATTTTGCATTGAATTGACACACACATATGCACACACACCCTTATAACAGATGATAAGAATGCTTACCTGACTCTTTTCTCAGGATGAACCTGTGCTGTGGCTTTTCTAGAGATGTTATTTGACCCCGTGACTAAGTGTCGCATTTACCAGAGGAAAACCAGAGCCTTACCTCTTCTCTGCGCTTCCAACTGCAATTATGATTCATTTTTAAAAGGGACTCTCCATGCCTCCGTGAAAGTCTTACAAAAGCTGTTTACCACACGTACTTGATGGGAGTACTGCTCTCCAGCATCAGCTATACATTCTCACAAATACATAGCATCTTCTCTTTTCTCCTTCTTATCGGCCGGCCTACAATCTGCAGTTATTGTAACCAAATAGTGAGATCTACACAAAAACATAGGAGAAACCTTTGTAAAAAGAAAAGAAAATGTGCATGAGGTATGCAAAGAGCTCAGCACCTCATCACCAAACCTTTACATTATCTCACGTGACACAGGTTGTTGGATTAAAGAGATAGTGTCCTTTGTAAGGACAACGCATTCCTGAAGGAAAAGAAAGAGCTTTAGACACTTCTCCTCAAAGCGATGATTTTAAACCAGATCTTTTTTGAGAGAGAAATATAATGCATGCATATCTAAAGCTGCCTCCCAGTTTCGGCCAGTTACCAAATTATTGTGTCCACCTTATATCACACAAATTAAACACCATCTCTGACTCCCAGGAATTCCCAGCTAAGATTGTATTGTTGTAGAAGTAGAGTCTTCTATAGCTTACGAGGTTCAAAACTAGGACCCCATCATATTCTACAGCCCATTAGTACACGAACGTGGCTATGAGACAGCGCAGAGCAGAGCTCCCGAGTGTATGGATGTGTGTAAAGGGCAGAGCACACAGCACCGGCCAGTCTGTCCCCAAGAGGCATCCTAGTGCTGCCCTAACAAAATACCACAGACTGGGGGTCTTCAACAACAGAAACTGATTTTCTCATAGTTCTGGAGACTAGAGGTCAATCAAAGTGTCAGCAGGGTTGGTTTCTTCTGAGGCCTCTCTCCTTGGCTCGTAGAAGGCTGTCTTCTCCCCACGTCTTCACACGGTCTTCCCTTTGTACATGTCCAGGTTCTGATCTCTTCTTACAAAGACACCAGTCATTCTGGATTAGGGCCCACCATATGACCTCGTGTTAACTTCATCACCTCTTCAAAGAGCCTCTCTCCAAATACAGTCACATTCTGTAGGGGGTTAGGACATTGACTTATGAATTTTGGTGGGACCAATTCAGCCCATAAGAACCCCCTTTCTGCAGATTTGCAAAGCATATTCCCCTCAAGGCTCTGAAAACTCATACAGTAAGGACAACGCTAACCTTGTTTGAGGCAACATTCCTCCAACTTATCTGACCCCATAACTTTTTCCACATGGCGTCTCTTCACAGTTCCGCAGCACACCATTGGGTGGCTCTGTCAGGTCTGTCAGGACCTAGCCTTGCCCAAGACTTCATGCTGACTCAGAGACTCTTCATCCCACACGCCTCCACAGGGCCTGGGGCTCCCCTAGAGAGCTTGTGCCAGCTTGTGTGGGGAGACTCAGGGAAATACCAGGTGTGCTTCCAAGGCATTCCAGTCCAGCTGGGTAGTAAAAGTAGGAGAGGAGGTAAGGCAGAGATAAGTAACAACATAAAGCAGAATATAATAAGAAATGCATGGATGCTGGGGGCATCCGTGTTATAAGAGTTGGGCAGATGAATTCACTGTGGACCCCAGTGTCCACAGAACATTACACAGAGTGGGTGGGGCTTGTACTGAGCAGGACCAATGAGTGGGGCAATGACTGACCTTGAGGTGGAGTGTATTCTAGGCCTTATTAACGGGAATGCAAGTGGACTTACAGGAAAAGGGAAGAGCAAATTTGAATGCTGAGCCTTTGAACCTAGACAATGAGAGAATAGTAACAGTCCCAACAGAATTAGTAAAGTCAGAACAGAAGAACCAAGCACACTCTTGGTTGTGTTTTGATGAATTTGAGGAAAAGCAGTACATTTGTAGTGAAGATCTGCTGTTTTTGTCCATCAGCATCCATTCACACTTCTTTTCCGAATGCAGTGCCCAAATTTTAAGCTACGCTGTGTGGTAGACCTGGTTCCCCTCTGAAACTGTGGACAGAGACTCTCTCTTCCCTGTCAGTGGTGCGGTAGGAAAAGAAGAAGTGTGAGTACTTTGTAGATCCTAGCTAAACTCCTGGCCGTCAGAGGATGAGTTCAATCCCAAGGTAGACAGAGCAAACAGATGAGAAAAATCCAGGGCTTTGGTTAAATCATGGGAGCCCCTGGATCAAACCAGACCTGAGGCCGTTTATTCTGGATTTTTCAGCTAATTAAGTTCTTTACCATTTAAGCCAGTTCAAGTTGTGTTTTCTCTCATTACAGCAAACACACACAAAATATCCAAATGTTATGTACTGATGGGCTGGGCTAGTGAAATGAATTTGGGAAACAAGCTCAAAGAGTTGATAAATGAAGCAAGAAAAGCAAAAGTGGTCCAGGGAGAGAGGAGTGAAAGGAAAAAGAAGACAACTAAGGATGGGATTGTGTAAATCATCAGTTGTAGGGGAAATCTGAGCCATGGATGAGTCAAAAAAAAAAAAAAGGAAACAGTTAGGGATGTAAAAGGAAGACCAAGAGAATAAAGTATCAAAATCCCCAGAGCATGGGTAAAGAGAAGAGGATTCCAACTTTCTAATTTTCTCTCAAGGAAAGGTTCTCAGTCAAAATAACAATTACTATTATAATTACTATTATAATAATCAATTATTATGTCTACTGAGTACTTGCTTCATGCCAGGGAGTGTTCTGGGCACCATACATTTAATAAATCATTCAATCCTCTCACCATTACCATGAGGTGGATACTATCATTACCATTTTACAGATGAGGAAGCTGAAGCACAGAGAGGTTAATGAACTTGCCCATAGTCACACAGCTAGTAAATAAATGGTAGAACTAGAATTTGACCCTGGTATTCTGCCTCTAGAGTTCACTGTCTTATCCAGTGTACTGTATACCTCTCAACCCTCAGCATCTGCCTGGAACTGCTGATTTTGAAAGTAGGTCCTGGAATGCAAGTAGGATTCATTTAACTAAAATGTTATCTCCCACATTCAGTCTGACTTGGATGTCTGAAATTCTGCCACTTTTGTATAAGCATTGTTCTCTTTTTTTATGGTGCTCTGTTAAAAGGTAAATAGACTGGGGACAGACAGCTTATTCAGTCATTCACATCTTAGCATAAATTAGTTTGCTAGAAAACTTTCTTATACCAACAGAGCAACCTGGAGCCATATAGATCATTATGAGTTAGAGGTGCTACAAATCAAATAGCTCAGAAGGAGAGAATTGAAAACAAACTCATCCCCTTCACAATTCTGTGAATCAGGACATTTTCCCTCCTATCCAGTTCCTAGCACCACTGAACACAAGTTTTAAAAGATCATCATAAATGTTTGTCTTACTGTCCATGAGCCCAGCCCCACAAGACACTTCTAGAAGCGCAATCTTTGGGTTTATTTGAAATGCACATCTGTCTCACTTAGGATTAAGGGTTCTAGTATCAAAAATTAAAAATAAAAATCTCATAGAGTAGACTTTCCAAGTAAAACACCAAAGGTGGAAAATATACGTGAATATCAATATTTATAGATTTTTCTAATTTAAAAACTTTGTGATGTCAACATAGATCACAAGCCAAATTTTAAAAAAAGCAAAGAACCAACTAAGAAAAATGGTCCTCCCCACCTGGAACCCCATCTGTTCCTGGCTACGTCCTGTTTCTCCAGCATCGCCCATCACTGCCTCCAGGAAGTCTCCCAGCATAGCCCTCCCTTATTGCAGGTTTTAATTATTTCTTTCATGTCTATTTCCCTCCCTTGACCTTACATCCACAAGGGCAAGGACTGTGACTGTCTCATTCACCACCAACCCTTCCCCCTGGCTTGGCTGTGGAGCTGGCTCTCATGAATAAATGAAACCAAAGTGTCGCTGCTCTAAATGTATGAAGATTCTTACAAATCAACAATGAAGAGGCAAACACCCCAACAGAAAAGGGGGTAAAGTGAGTCTGTTTATACAAATAAATGCAAAATAAAATAGCAACACCTTTTTTCACCCATTTTCCCTTCCCTTTAAATTTGAAAAAAATAAACAGAAAATGTTTACATCCCCTAGATGTGAAGAATAGTCACTCTCATAGTCTGCTACAACCTTCTGTAGGGCACTTTGGCTCTGTGGATTGACATGTTTATTTTTATTTTTTATTTTTTATTTTTGTGTGTGTGAGGAAGACCAGCCCTGAGCTAACATCCATTGCCAATCCTCCTCGTTTTGCTGAGGAAGACTGGCCCTGGGCTAACATCCGTGCCCATCCTCCTCTACTTTATATGGGACGTCTCCCACAGCATGGCTGACAAGCAGTGTGTCAGCGGGCGCCCGGGATCCAAACTCGCGAACCCCATGCTGCCAAGCACAAACTAAACCACTGCGCCACCAGGCAGCCCCAGGATTGACATCTTTAAAATGTGTGTGCCCTTTAGCTCAGCAATTCCTTTTTTTTTTTTTTTTGATGAGGAAGTCTGTGCCAGTCTTCCTCTATTTTGTATGTGGGTCTCCGCCACAGCATGGCTGCTAATGAGTAGTGTATGTCCATGCTCGGGATCCAAACCCATGAACCTGGGCCACCAAAGCAGAGTGCACTGAACTTAACCACTAGGTCACAGGGGCGGCCTCTAGCTCAGCAATTCTGCTTTTAGGAGTATGTCCTAAGAACATATACAAATATCCATCTATAGAGCAATCAGTGCAGCATTGTGTACACCAGCAAAGAAAAATCTAAATACGCAGTAATGGAGGATTGCTTAAGTTATGCACATTAAGGAAATGAGATGATATGCAGCGGTTTTAGTTAACTTTATGGGGCCCTTACTCCGGGCACTCGCTAGGCTCTGCACTATGTACTTAACATGCACTGTCTGATTTAATCCTCAGGACACTTTATGAAGTGGGCGTCATTACTACGGCCGTCCCCCACGGGAGGAAATTGGGATTTAGCAAGGGGAAGTCATCGGCTCAAGGTTACACAGCTGGTAAGGAGCAGAGCCAGTGCTGGTCTCCAAGGCCAGGCTCTTGACCACCAAGCTCTCTGTCTCATGTTAAGGTGTCAAACATGCATTCAGAGACATGGAAATGTGTCCCTGCGTTCTCGCAATGTTAACTGAAAAGACAGATTACAAGACAGCACCCAGAACGATCACCTTTTTGAAAATCCATGTTACATTAAATACATGTATTTCTACACTTATGTGCGCACATGCATATCTGCGTGTTTATCTTTGCACAAGGACTAGAAGAATTTGTGTCTAAAGGTGGTCTCAGGTTGGTAGGGTTATGGGATAATGGAGGGTTTTTTTTTCCTTTTGCTTACCCCAATGTTTTACAGTTTTCTGCAATAAAAACAAGTCATTTGTGTAATACTTTATTTTTTTTAAGTTGAACTCAAAGTAGCCTAGAACTTCAGAGGACCCTACACAACACCCAATCCAACCTTACGAGCAAGAAGCCCGAAGCCCAGAGATGCCAAGTGACCTCCTTTAAACAACAGAGTCAGGAGCGGAATCATCTGCTTGTCACCAGCCCACGGCTCCCAGCACCGCCCTCCCCTGATGGAAGCATCTAACTCTGCTCTTCTGCACAGTGAAGAGTGACAGAACTTGCTGAGCACTCGTTTTCCTGAGCACCAAGGAGTCCACCCTCCCTATGACATGCACTCTGAGAGATCCCTCAGTGTCCTACAGAACAATGCGTGTCATCGGAGACGAAAGGCCTGATGGAAATAACACCGCGGCCTGGTTGTCAGACGGCCTCCAAACAACTCTGAGTAATCTTTACTTAACAGAGATGTGCACAGCATCCCCTGAAAACTTTTTCCAAAGATGAAGTCCCCATGGAGATTCTGACTCAGTGGGAGTAGAGAGGGGCCTAAGCCAGAATATTCTGAAATACCTTTCCATGTGATACTAATGTACACTCCCAATTAAGAAACACTGGTCGATATAAATCTTCAAGTGTCAATGTCTCAACTGGGAGTCGACACTGTTGGTTGCATCTTTATTTCAAATTCTTCCTGTCTGCTGTTAGGAAGAACAGTTGCAAGCCACTCCTCCAGAAGCCTTGTCATGGATCTGTGTTCCCTTTTAGTCGTCCTTCCTAATTTTAAAAAGAAGGAGGTTATGAAGAGCGATGGAAATGTTGGCGCCTTTCACCACATTGCTCAAACAGACCTGGCCAAACCCCAATCAGGGAACTCAGAGCCCATGCTGGTCAGGGAGTGAATTGTCACAAGGTGGAAGCCCCTTGAAGACCAGTACTGGGGACCAAAGCATTGTCATCAAGGGAGGACTGCATCCACAGTCTAGATGGTTCCACCAGCCATTGCTGCTGAAACAAGGCTCAGGTCCTTTTCACTGAAGGAGCCAGGCCAGAGGTAGATGGGGGGGGGGGGGAAGGATGAAGAGACAGAAAGATGGCCCCATTCTGAAAAGAACAGAAACTTTTACAACGAAATGGGATGCAAAGGTGAGAAGCAAAAGGAGAGAAACACAAGAGAAATTAAGATGTTCTTGTAAAACTGCAAAATACATTATGCTATATTACCAGTAATTTTAGCAACTGCTCACTTAGAAAAGCTTTTCTTTAAAAAGGAAAATAGAACAGCTTTTTCTTAGTTGAATAATAATAGAGAGAATTTTAAATACTTGATTGTGTTTCTTGCTTTTTGACATTGTTTATATTTGTTATTTGTATATATTAATACTTAAGTAGATTTTAAATAAATCCTACCCAGGAACCATTTTTAGAAATTTTGATTTTTTTCACATTCCTCTTTTTAACTAGACTATTGTAAAAACTTATCTGTGAAAACTACTTAGGGATACATTATGATTATAAAGAATATTACAGCTAACAACGAAAATTAAAATAATGAGTGTTTTCTTTAAATTATATCAAATTCCTCTAACACGAGAAGTACTAATGGTTCCTTCAGTTAAAAGAATGTGCTGCCCTTCTTCATTAACATACACAATTCGGGGTATTTTTAAATCCTTAGTCATTTCATAAAAGCCAAAGGCTGCTTAGCGGCTAGGAATACTGGAATCCAATGGGGTATAGTGCAAAGGTTGTCACCTCAAGCCCAGGTGTGTGTCTCAGCTACCTACATTTCCAGATTCCAGGCTGCATTATTGAATGTCCCCTGGTCTATACAACTTCCATGAAACAGCTCAAACAAATCCCCTGGGCAGAGGCCTAAGCCCTTCTCTTCTCCCTCTGCTGAGATCTCCATTGACTTCAAGGAAGTTCAAACCCAACCCTCTCAGCCTTTCTCTCACTCAAGCCTTCTCTTTCACAACTAGAAAGCATTTGCCCCAGGGATTATACTAAGCCAGCAAGACGTTATAGAAAGAGCACTAACATAGAATTAGAAGACAAAGGTTTAAGACACAGCGAAGTCTTTGACTTGCATTAGTGATACGAAACCCCTCTGAGCCATAATCTCTCCCCTGTAGAGAGGAATCACACCAATTCTTCATGAGGCTGGTGGAAAGCAAGTATATGTTAAAGCATTCTTCACAGTGCCTACAAATACAGGGGAGGGATAAACGGAGGCAGGCATCAGCTCTACATGGTACCAATATCCCCCCTGGTCCAAGCCTTGCCCGCCACAGAGTGCCTCCATCCCTGTGCAAGCGGGCCCTGAGACCCTCTACAAGGAACTCCAAGAAGGCTGGTTTCCTGGCCGCCCACCTGCAGGAGTGGCGAGATAGCCTTCTTCTGCTCAAGACCCTGTCTGCTGACCCCCGGCAGCAAACACTGAGTTTTCTCCATCTAAGATCTGCCAGTTAGCCGTGCTCCTGTTTTCTGGATTTTCATTCATTGCAATCTTTGCTTTCTGCAGCTAGGACTGTGTTAGTCAAAAAGAGGGCTCTGCAATAACAGTGTTAAACAAATAGCGCCAGGCCTGGTATTTTTAGATACGCTAAAATTCTCTTTAAGCACGGTGTGAGGGCCTGAAAAACTCAGGCTGTTTCTTACGGCTGAGCGAATACTGATAAGAGCTTTATCCAATTTATAAGGCAAGAGAAGGAAATAATCATGTGTGATGGAATTGGACACATAATCCAGTTCCAAACAATTATGAAATATAATGCAATTACAGAACACTGGGCCAGGGTTCTGGCAGGGCCAGAGTCTTCTCTTGTGAATCAATGGTAACCTAGAATTTTGATGCTCACAGGCCTCATGGGTAACCAAACACTGTAGGCACTAAAATTGGAGAAAAAACCAACATAAACATGCATGTGGGGGGCACGCACCCTTTCTTTTACATTTTTGTGAACCCATTTTATACTGTCCCATGGACACACCCCTGCACTCCCTGTCAAGCTGGAGAAAGCACTTCAATGAATGCCAGCCAGAAAAAAATCCAATTCTATATATCAGAGAGGAATTTAAGTTCTACTGATGTTTTCTTGGAGCGATAGGGAAGAAGTTTCGTTATAGAATCCACACAGCAGAAACGGATAAAATTTCTCCGTGGATTTTCTCCATCCTAAGTTTCTTCTCTCCCATCACTGACTTCGCCTCCCCCACTCCTCATCCGCTTCTGCTCAGAGCAGGTCGGGTCTCTTCAGCCTCAGAAGTTAGGTAACTGGGAACAAGAGTTCTTCCCTCCTGTTATGTCTGCTCGCAGGATGAGGGTCTACCTGTAGAAGTCAAGGTTAGAGGAATGTTTAGGCCTGAATCCTTCATTTCACTGGTTGTGGTTTTGACTGTGGTTTGGGTAAAATACAGGCAGTTGGAGGGGTTGAGAACCATGGGAAGGAAATGGGGGAAGGACTAAGTGGGGAACCGATCACTCTACTTCTTACCTACTCTTTAGGAAAGCCAGGAAGCCAGATGGAAAAGAGGAGAGTTATGGCTGTAGACGGAAGCTCAGTTGGTCTCCGTTCACCCAACATCTCTCCCCTCATGTCTCCCGCCTATAACTCGGGAAGACTCAGGTATGTACCTGCCAACCCTTCAGGCTCTCCTCCAAATAGAGCTGCCCTTCCCCCGGAGTCGTTGCAACCCTAGTGTCAGGAGGCTTTCCAGGTTCCCAGGGGAGAGAGCAAGACTTGGGAAGGAACTGACCAATGGCCCCAGATCTGAGGTGCCAGCTCCTTTCCTGGATGGTTCTTCATTCTTGCCTGAGCTTCTTCTGAACAAGCACCCCCCACAAAGGGTGGCTTGCCCTGAGCTCGACTGCAGTGTTTTCACACCCCAATGACCCTGACAGGAGCACAGAATAAGCTCTGACCGGACAGACACGTTCACCGCCACCACCTCCGCATCCAGGCTTCCCCACCATGGCACCCATCAGAGGGCTAGACGCACAAACCATTCTTCACACCGCTGCCAGGGAGATCATTCTGCAGTTGAAAACTCTTTCTCCCTCTTCCTTTTTCCTTCTGACACACACACACACACACACACACACACACACACACACACTTCCGCTTAAATACATTCAGAACAGAACTTCCCTCTGCTTTTAGGGAAAAGTTCAAATCTTCAAATGGCTTGCAAAGCCCTTCATGATTTGGCCTCTGCCCTTAACACTCTGGCTACACTCCAGCCTCTTGTTGCTTCTTTAGGTTCCTTGAGCAACGAAGCCCTTCTCGCCTCAGATCCCTACAATGGCTGCTCTCTCCTCCTCCCCCTCCTTCCCCTCCGCTCCTCCTCCCCCTCCTCCTCCTTCCCCTCCGCTCCTCCCCCTCCTCCTCCTCCCCCTCCCCTCCTCCTCATCCCCCTCCTCCCCCTCCTCCTCCTCCCCCTCCTCCTCCTCCCGCTCCCCCTCCTCCTCCCCCTCCTCCCCCTCCTGCTCCCCCTCCTCCTCCTCCTCCTCGTCCCCCTCCTCCCCCTCCTGCTCCCCCTCCTCCCCCTCTTCCTCCTCCTCCTCCTCTTCGTCCTCCTCCAATCCTCACACAGCCAGCCTCTTACCATCCTTCAGGTGTCACTTCAATATCGTCTCCCCAGAGAGCCCTTCATGACAAGCCTATCTAAATCAGACTTTCTACGCACAAACCTACACAAGTCATAATTCTCTGGCACAGCACCCCGTGGCTCTCAGCTTCATGGCACTTACTGAAATTTGCAATCATTAATTTCTTTGTTCTCTTTTTTGTTGTCCATCTAAGAAGCTTCCTGTTAGCTCCAAGATGACAGAGACTATGATTCATTCATCCAGCATCAGCACTATGCATACGGTAGATTCCTGAAATCATGATATTATGATAAGATATCATCATAACTTACACTTCTCTTGGATCATTCAGACAGACCAAAGAGAGAATTGTCATTGCTGTATTTAGGGAATAGTGAAGAGACAGCCTGAATTGGGGGATTCGGAGTGTGAACTTCTGGAAGCAAATGTGGATAGATACAACAGGCAGGCTGGTAGGGTAGCTCTTGAAAGCCCAGATAATAAGTCTGGGCTTGATCTGACTCCACACTTGGAGCGGAATGCTGATAAACCAGAGTTCACCCAGAGGTTGATGCTGAGTCCTAACACAGCGCCACATGGGATAGTGAAAGAGCTCTGAGCCTGAGCTGGTACAGAATAAGACAGAGTAATGTCTTCAAATATCATATCCAAACAAAAGTAGGTGTTTGGGTCGTTGTTGTTCTCATGGGCAAAATTGGGTCCAACTGGTACACACTTTGAGGAATTGATTTCCCCTCAATACAAAAACAAACATGTTAATACCTCGGACTGTCCAGTGATGAAACTGATCACTTCATGAGGTAGTGAAGTCCCTGGTGCTGGAAGGAATAAGCAGGAGACCAAAGAAGATTACTGGGGAGATAATTTCTATATCCAGCAGGAGACTGGATTTCTAGGATCCCTTTCCATTCCAAGTCTCAAAGGGCAGTGGAGAACCATCAAAAGTTTCGAGCCAAGAATGGTGTGATTTTTTTATAAAGTGTTATATTAGAGAGACCTAGCAAAGGTTTTGAAAATGGAAAGGTTTTCAGTATCAAATGAAAGAATTAGAGGCATCCCGAGATATCATAAGACCAGGATGGAGAATTATTACTCCAGATGAAATCTGATTTGATGAAAACAGCATAAGAAAATAGCGCTTACAAGATTTGTAGCAGTTATCAAAGTCTCCAAGACAAGAACTTTCTTCATGACTAACATCTTTAATGATGGGTAGATAAAGGCTTCTGCATCAGAGATTTTAGAACATATTTCAATAAGAATGACCCTTCACCTTAACATTCTATGTGGGATACTCAATTACAGCAGTGTTCAAGATCAAAAACTTGTGGGATGTCTGATCTGTTTACATAGATTCCAATCAGCAGTTGAAGAGATTTCTTCACTGTAAGTAATTAAAGGAAGGCTCTCTTATAGCATATTTAAATTTCTAAAGGGACTTGCAGCTATCTGGGCCACATGTAACACAGTTAGTGCAAAATTTCAAAAAAGTCAGTCTCCTTTTTGGCTCATCATCACCTGATAGTTCTTTACCTGTTTTCATCATGGAGGAAAAGGTCATGTTTCCACAACCTCCGTAATGGCCAGTCCTCCAGGTGTGTACCTCTGGGCGATGACCAATGCATCTGCTCTCTTGTCTCTCCTTTTATTTGCCTTTCCTTTTCTTTTCCTCTATGAGACTAAGAGAACGGTCTCCGCAGTGGAGATGCCATCTGTGAAACCCTGGGTAGTGATTCAAACATTTGCCAAATGATCCAACTGCTGGAACTAAATGGGCTCTGCTCAGGGGTGGTGGTGGTTACAGTTCGTCCTGCCTAGACCCACGTCACCTGGCACCTCCGCCACACACAGTGGAATGAGCACCTGTTGACTTCATTTTCTTTTACCATTTAATGAAAAAGTAAGAAACAGGTTTTTCACCATTTGCTGTTAGAAAGAATGCTTTGCCTTCCAGAGTGGAAGGGGTTATGAGGAAGGGGAAAGATGGTGACAGATGTGGTCAATAATCTAAATGGCTTCCTTTGGTCTGGCCATGACCAAGTCAATCACACCTACGTGGTAAATTCAAGTCTCTGATGCCAATCAGGGCCATCACGAATAAAAACAAAACAAAACAAAAACCTCACTGGATGCATACTGAAATATGTCTTAAACCTTTGCAAGGGTTGAAAAGAGAGAATAAAAAATAAAAGGAAAGCCCAAACTTTTTGCATTTTCTTTTTGTATTTCAGTCAGCAAAGGGATATTTCTAAAACGTAATAGAGGGTGACACCAGATTTATTTAGTCTGGAGGAATAGCCAGCGCTTAAGTACATGAAGTAATACTGTCCAAACCATTGCACACGTGCCTGGGTTGTCTGAGACAATAGATTTTTGGAAACAGCAAGAGGACTTTTGGTTAAACATAAGAAAATATTCTTATACACAAGACATCAGAGCCACTGAAGCAGGGTCCAGCTAAAACTTTGTGGCAAAGCCAATATGCAAATTAAAACTGGTGATTTCTCTTAAGAGGTTTGGTTTGGGAGGTGTCGCAGCTTCGCCTCCAAAGCCTTGATTTCAAAACCACGATGTTCGGCAACTCACTAAACCCACACCAACAAATGCATCTCTCGACGCGATTCTGGATCTTAGCCTCTTCACTAAAAAACCAAACTAAGCCATGGAACTCAACCTCTAAGCCGTGCTCCTACCCAGAGGAGCACATCTTCCACTTAGAGGTTCAATAAAAAGATTAGAGGTGGGGAAACGCTTGCTGGAACAGCATATTAGCTGCTACATTTAAACTCCCACCACAGTATCTGAATGTGACTGAGGTTTCAGAGGGAAACTATGTGGTATGAAATGTAGCAATTATTGGTCTATTAATATAGGCTGTTAGTCGCCTTCAAGTACTTCTCTAAAAGGGAGGTGGGGGTTGGAATTCTTACTGCAAAGGTAAGTTGCAAAATTTTTTTTCAACTAGGAAAGAACAAAATAAGAAATTTGCTAGGGCACAATCTCAAAATGTCTCAGATGCAAAGACTGTCTTCTGGACCCAAAACAAAAGCTGGCAAAACAAAAGGGACGTCAGTGTCTCTCGCCTACCATTTCAAGCTTGGGAATCAAAGAATTTTTGAATCCTGGGATTAGTAAGGGACAGAGAAAAAAATGCTAGGGAGGAAAGGAGAAATGGAATTTGACAAACGACTTCCAGTTTAATGACCTTCAGACACCAGGGCTCCAGAAGGGAGGTGGCTGTAACTCCCTGGCCCCTGCACACACTTGTAGTGCCGCAGGGGGAGCGCTTCTCCTGGACCTGGGATGCCAAAGGAAGCCTGCCAGGAGGTGGTGCCCACATACCAGGTGAGCGCCTCCAAGGATGACGCCGCGCGCCGTCGCCCACCCCACCTCGCCGTCCCAGTTTTCTCTGCGCAGCCCCGGGGCGTCTGTCGTTAGTGGGTAACGCATCCTCCAGCGCGGCAGCCAGTGAAGCTTTAGGCCTTTTTTAATGGCCTCAGGTGTGAGCAGCGGAGAGCCCCGTGGAGCAACACTGGCCAGGCCGAGATCTCTGGGACTCAGGGGTGGGTCGTCCCTGCGCGCCCGCCGTGTTAACTGCGCCCCAGTCCCCCCAACCTCCAGGCGACGGGGAGGCGGGAAAGAGGGCCCCTCCCTAAGAGCTTTCTCCTTTAAGGGGACCCAAAGGTGTCCAGGGAGAGGAGCTAGCTTCAAAGGGGGTCCAGACGTTCACCTGTGGTGAAGCAAAGACAAGACCTGCTAGAGAAACCGTTCATTCCTCAGATGCCCCAAACCACAATAGAGCTGGAGGATGAACAGCCTGATGCACAGGGAAGGGAAACAGGGCGCTTCTCAGGAAGGATTTCTGCAGACCCCGGGCTTGCGGGACTGGGTGCTAACCAGGGAAGTTAATTCTGCAAAACTGCAACACACAGGCGCTGTCTCTGTGCACAATGCAACAAAGGACCACGGTCTAGGAAACTGACTAGCGATCTGTCCCCTGTCTCTCAGCCTACTGACCCACTTTCCTTGGGCTACATCTCCCCAGATCCCTGCCCCTCGCTGAATCCTCCTGTTAGCCAATAGGGAGGAAAGATAAGTCCCCAGGATCATAACGTAGGTGGAGGAAGCAACATGAGCCTGTTTGACTTTTTTTAGAGAGACAAAAGTCTCTTTTCCCCAGAAAATCCTCTCTGAGCCACCCCTCGCTCCCAATCACATGTGCACACACCCCTCAAAATAACTCTTCCTGCTCCCTGTCAAGGACCTGCAATTCTACATTTAGTATCTTATTTTATTTAAAGCACTGAAAACATCTGCACCTAAAAAGATGTAAGTGTGCTATTCTGGAAAAAGAATCCTTTGATCCATTGTTAGGTGTTCAAGTTGTGGCACAAAGTATTTTCTCAGAGTATCCAGCCAGGGACCAGAATGAGGCAAAGGATAAGGATGCTAAGTGAATACTGAGTAAGTTCTGGGGCGTGAGATAACTGGCCAGTTGGAGTCCCACAGGAGGAAGCAGCATATACACACACACACACACACTTTCAGACAAACAAATTCTCTATGATTTTGTCTAAGATTGGCCTTAGTCAATTGCAAGAAGCCCAATGTGGCTACAAATAATTTTGTTCCATCCACTGGAGTGGCTATTAAGAAACACCAGTTACATGATCGTTGACCAGATGGATGCCTCCACCCTCCCAGTGCCCACGGACAGCCTGAGTTGCCGTGGTGCAAATGTGGGCTTTCGTGTCAAGCACCTTTAGGTTTGAATCCAAATTCTCCCACCTTCTGACCCAACTGCCTGAATTCGAGTTCTGGCTGTCCCTCTTAGCAACTCCACGACCTCGGGCAAATTATCTGCCACTCCTGTGTCTCTTTTTCCTCGCCTGTTATCTGAGCAGTCACATCGGCTAACCCATGCAGAGCACTTAGCATGGTGCCGGGCACAGAGTACAGTATGTGCTCAATAAAATTGAACTATTTTTATTTTGACTATTATTAATTGTGAGATTTGGGCCAAGTAATTTGCCTTCTTTGAGCTTCAGATGCCTCATCTGTAAAATGGAGATCATATATATTTTATCAGAACATTGTGAAGTTTGAAATAAGGTGCCTGACATAGAATGAGGAAGCACTCAACAAATAGCAATGATGGGGAGGAGGAGGAGAAGGAGGAGGAGGATTTTGATGAGAGGCAGACCTGTAGGCATCCATTCACCCCTGCCTGTGCCTGGCTGTAGATGATAACTAACTCCCCAGATTGCTTCTCTTCTGCCAAATCAATTTTAAGCCACAGATCTGTGATAACAAAGATCAAGTGATCTGGTCTGAAACCACATAGAACACGACCCAAATTCAGGGAATCTCAGATGTTTAATTGTTGCGTCCTTTTCCTCTTTTTCCTAAGCTCTGATGTGAGGTAGTAGCTTAGCAAATTGACTCATCTGCCCGTATTTGTTCATTACAGCTGTTGCTAGGAAGTTATTACGTAAATGTCTCTGCTCTCACTCTCCATTATGCTTTTTTCTTGTTATTGTGGGATGGAATTAAGTGCTAGCCCTGTGCTGAGTTTTCATTAGAGTCTTTCTATATTCTTCCCTATTTTTCTCTCCCCTTTATCAGTAACTTTAGAAGTTAATCCTTTTCTATTTTAGGGACTTGAAAGAAGATGGAAGAATTCTTGAGTATCTTGAGAGGCGGGGCTGGATTTCAAAGTGGATAGAGTTTCTCCCTCTGCATTGTGTCAATATTTAGAGCCTGGCTTTTTTAACTTTCAACATTCAAATTAAAACCATCATGCTCCTATAAGCTTCACTACCTCTAATAATCAAAGAACAGGTTTCAGCTTGACACATGGATGAGGCAGTGCTGAGCCACATTCATTACCATCCCTTCCACTGGATTAGGTAATCACGTTTAATAACAATGAAACCCTACCAAGACAAAAGGAAAAAAGAAACACTAGTACTAAGAATAAAAAATAAAAATAAAAACTTAAGTAAATGCCACAAAATCAATCTGGAAAACATAGGATTGGTTGGTTGTTATATTTTTTGCCGCATTCCAAAAGATATTTTGTTACTTGTTCCCAAGTGCAGAGTCAATATAATTTTTACCCCCTGAAGGCAGACCAAACATGTATGAAGATTTCAAAACCAGCCCAGCAGGCTTTCCAACAGATGGAAAGTGAGGTTGCACATTTCATTTCAGACACCTGTTTCTAAATCATTGATTTTTGTAGAAATGTCACACAATACTGAAGAGAAGTCTCTCTTTCTCAATAAACATGCAGCAAACTTCCCAGAAAATGCCAACATTTTTAGTTAAGAGAGAAAGCTTCAGAAAAGCCCATGAAATTCAACTCACTTTCCCATCTTATACGCACAAAATCCAGCGACTTCAATTACACACCACCTTTCATCCCTGAGCTTCAGGAGGAGTTTTAAGCCTAAAACAAGCAGTGAATTGGCCCTACCCTGCTGAAAATTTGTGGGAAGAACAGTGGGGATCAACTACTTACTCTTTAGTTTCAATACACTGAGGGAAAAGGGTTAGACTTATTGCTTGAGGTAATAAGGCCAAAGCTGTAAGGGGTAAAAAGACTGCAGGTTTACACCTGTAGTTTTATTTTTCACGATGCGTTAACCTTCAGGCCAAATCTTCAAAGACGAGAACCAGCACTCTAAGATAAGAACACATTTTCAAATTCAGTGTCCCCACCAAATTTTCTGCCATTAAAAAGGGGCAAAACGAAGGAGAGTCGGAAGAGGGTGAGGAGGAGAAAGACAAGGGGAAAAATTGTCAAAGCAGAAGGATTGTCACAAGTTTCAATGTCCCCAACAGAAGTGAGGTCAAGTCCCAGAAACACTGAGTCTCCAGGGGTGAAATTTAGGAGACACAACAATCAAATGACATATGTGGATCTTGTTTAATTCCTGACTCAAACAAACAGTAAAAAGACATTGTTTGAAACAATCAGGAAAATTTAAATATGGGCTGAGTATTAGATAATACCAAGGAATTATGATTAACGATATTAGGTGTAATTGTACGTTACATAGGAAAATGGCCATATTGTTAAGAAATGCATATTCACGTATGTATGGGTGCAATGAGATGATGGCTGGGATTAATTTTAAAATACTTAAGCAGACAGGAAAAAAATGAATAGAGGAAACAAGAAAGGGAAACGCTAGATAACTGTTGAATCTGAGCGAAGGGTATATGAGGATTCATTATTACTGTTTTCAGTGTATTAATACTTTTGTGTATGTTTCAGAATCTTCACAATGAAATACTTAATGGAGTTCCTCTTACTCAAAAAGGTTGAGAATCCCTAGAGCAGGGGAAGAAGAATAACTTGGGCATTTATCTGGTGGAGGGAGAAAGAGACAGCTCACTAACTTGTGCTTAAATAGCCCAAAGGTCTCAGGCATCAGAGTAAAGATGGTCAATGGTCTTTGGTCAAGAAGACCAATCCTCTCAGGGAGCATGTTGACTCGTTATGACTCCTCCCTCTTTAAAGGGCAAGCTTAATGTTCTTATTAACCTAATGTCACTTGTAGAAAAAAAAACAAACAACTGGGGAAACCCATTGATTATGGCTAGCTGTAGCACAAAGCTCAGTGCAGAGGTGAATAAGGCAGGCAGTAGGGATAGAAACAGGTAATACTTAATAAATGCACTAAAATGTTAGAAGTGCCATATTAGAAGGAATAGTGGGATGCAGAGGGTCACTGTCTACCTGAAGGATCAGGAATGGTTTCTTAAAGGAGGTGACTTTTCAGCACCTCCCTGTCCATGTGGCTGCACCTGTCCACAATACTTGGCACATCATAGGCTATCGACAAGTACTTATTGAATATTATTGAACACTCTTGCCACACCTTCCTCAAAGGTTGTCAGTGGCTCAACTCTGGATACAAAAGGAAATCCAAATTCTTTAGCCACTCATCCAGGGCCCATCGTGACCAGACTCCCCTCTTCTCTTCAGCCTGTCCAACATTACCTCCTCCAAACCCATCGCAGTGAGCTCATCTCTCCAAACCTCCTCCAACCCTCATCACTCAACCTGTCCATGTTGCACCTGTGCCTGGACCAGCACCTCCAAAAGTGGGAGGAAAAGAGATGATGCAGGTGCTTGGAGTGGGGGTGTGGGGAGGGAGGGGCCCTCTCAGCAGCAGCTGGAGGAGTCAGGAGGGGGATCAATAGTATCTGCCATAGTCCCTGATCCAAAAGTAGGCAAATCTGTTTATAGTTAAGAAAAATGCTTTTCATTATTGGGCCTCTGCACTTAAATAAAATCTTCCATAATCAGTTCTGCAGAGGCACTGCTGTCCTACTTGGAGAAAGGTTTTCTGGAACATCTCTTAATCAGGAGTTTCCAAGTAATCACATGTAGCATTTAGTTTATGTCCTCCAGGCCCCAGATACTGTCTTGGTTTGCATTCCTCCAGAAGCAAATGTTAATAAAAGGATTTGAGTACAAGTAGGTGATTTGAGAGATGACCATGGACTTGTAGATGAAGGGGGTACATGAGACAGGGAAGGTAAGCCAAGCCAAGGAAGGTTGTGCAGCAAGTTACAACTGTGGGCAATTGGACCTAGTCCCACTGGGGAACTCAGAGACAATCCATAGAACCTGGGCTGAGAGTGGCTCCTCCCCCGGGGTGAAATAGCTGGGATATTTATCCACCAACTCCAGTTAATCGTATTAATTCTCCAGCACACCTGGCCTGCTCCCCGCTCATGGCCTAGCAACTCCGGCAGCTCAAGAAAACCTTCAGATGAGTTGTAGGTGTGGGAGTTGGAAGCTGGGCCAGTATGCGTGAAAATTGTAAATGCTATAGAGATATGAGCAGTTTTCCGATACACAACCCCAAGTTTACACATAGATACACATATATAAATCTGTGAAGTCACGTTTATTAAAACTCCAAAGATGGAAAAAAGCACCACAATCAGATATTCTCAGTATTCGATGAAATCCATCTCTGCATATTTTCTTTCTATAGCAGGAGTCAACAAACTAAAGATGACAAGCCAAACCTGGCCTGTTTTTGTAAATAAAGTTTTATGAAGACACAGCCATGCCCCTTCGTTTACTATTCCTGCTTATGTGCTACAATGTCAGAGTAGTTGCCATAGAAACCATATGACCTACAAAGCCAAAAATATTTACTATCCGGCCCTTTATATAGAATACTCTTGTTTCCCTGTTGGCCTTTTTTTCCTGGATGCATCCTGCACAACTAAGTTCAAAAGCAATCTCCTTTAGGGGCCGGTCCAGTGCCATGGTGGTTAAGTTCACACGCTCAGCTTCAGTGGCCACGGGTTCGCGGGCCCAGATCCCGGGTGCAGACCTACACACTGCTCATCAGGCCATGTTATGGCGGCGTCCCACATACAAAATGGAGGAAGATTTGGCACAGATGATTGGCAACAGATGTTAGCTCAGGGCCAATCTTCTTCACCAAAAAAAAAAAGTAATCTCCTTTATCTTCTTTTGTTTAGTCCTTCTACCCAAGAGAAATGGCTTTTAACTTGTGAGTCCATTGTGCTATATCCATTCCTCAATACGTCTCTCACTATACTGCTTTGTAAATATTCACTTTTAAATCTAGCTCACCACTACCACAAGAACTAAGCTTTATTCATATTAAATACCTAACGTCTAGACGTTCAATAAATGCATATTTAACTAAAATGAACTCATTTGGGGAATTTGAGCTCAATGGTCATTGATCCAGCCCTGGCTGGGTTCCAGAAAGTGCATATGACTTGCCCAAGATCACATAACTGACCAGCATCAGACCTTGATATGTCCCCTTGTTCTTAGTCCAGGGTTTTCTGTTCTGTTGTGGTTATAATCAGATCACATTACTGCGCCTGCAGTGCATGTGCTACATTTAACACAAGGCATTTTGGGAAGAGCAACTCAAGGTGATGACTTTAATCTGTACATCCTCTGATTGACCAGGACCTCCGTACCTAGTGACCGCCTTCTCGGTATGTGCCTCACAGCAGCCAGGGCCATGATCTACATCTCTCAAACTTTCCTCCACCTACTAACCCATTGCTTTCCAGATCAAACCTCCACAGTCTCTCACAGTTAGGGCTCTGTGACCCCTTATCTTTCAAAACCACCTTAGATGTCAGTAATAAATCTTTCCCCTTCTGAAGAGGCAAATCAAAGCTTTGGACATCACTAGCAAAAAACGACTTTTTATTATTTCTGCCTATTATAACCACAAGTGTTCAGATGGCACCTTTTAGAGCTGCTGAAACAGTAAACAATAGCAGAACATCTTTACTGCCTGATAACGAGAAGCAACTTCCCTTCATCAAAATAAATCTCAGCAGAATTCAACACCCTTGGAAAGAGCTGGAGAGGATAAAAAGAAAAACACACCTTGGTGAAATGATATTTTATTTATATCTTTTGTTTATGTCCTGCTTTTTAAAAATAGGCATCTCACACCCGAAATTCAAGCAAAATCTGCATTCAAACAGTTAAGGAAATTTGTTACCTGCTTAGCAATTTTTTTAAACAAAATTCAGAAAACATTAAGCCAAACTACAGACTAAGGACTTTGCCACAACTCCCTATCAGCCGTCCGCCATCTGAGGCCCATTTAAAAAACCAAATGACAAGGCATTTTTTTTTCAACATCCATGTTCTAATAAATTTTAAGAGATTTTTCCCCCTTTAGGAAAGATAGAGCTTAATTTTCAAGACTTCCAAAAATAGCTGTTTCTCCACCTTTCATGTCAGAATCCTACCTTGAAAAAAGGTGGCAACAATCTATACCAAATATATTCAAAGTAACATTTTGAATTCTACAGATTTTTTTTCCTGAGAAAGATTGTCCCTGAGCTAACATCTGTGCTAGTCTTCCTCTATTTTGTATGTGGGACGCCACCACAGCATGGCCACCTATGAATTGTGTAGGTCCACGCCCAGGAACCAAACCCAGGCTGCAAAGTGGAGTATGCCAAACTTAACCACTATGCCACAGGGCCAGCCCCCTATAGATATCTTAAAGACATTTTTACACTTGTTTCATATTTTTAATCCTGTATTGTAGAACACAGTGGAAAAAAAGTCGGGAAAGTGATCTAGCTCAATTTACAGGTAAAGAAACGAAGTCTGTAATGAGTAAAGCACTATCATCTCCACTTTTCAAACAAAGATGACATAGCCCAGAAAATGTTGAGTGATTTCACACAGTGATGGGAGCCCAGGCCTCCACCTTCCTGAATAAATCCTGTCTTCAGCATTAGGCTGACATCTGTGCCCAACAACACTAACTTCTCTTAATTATACTTTCTATGCATTTCATAAATTTTAATTAAAATGAAAACAGTGACAATAGACGTTAAGCTATTATATGTCAAGCAGCTTAAGGTTATCACAAAAGCTCCAGGATGAAATGACTGACTGGCGCTTATATGGAAAGTACTCTGCTTTTCAACAGCTTTTCCCCTAAACGTGTTAAATATCTTGGTCCAGACTTTGCAGGGAGGATGCGGGAGAGAATAATTTGAATAGGACTGAATAAAGTTTGAGAAGTTAACATTATAACGTTCAGGCTCCTCGCCAATATGATTTCTTAGATGATATTTTCCCCACCCCTCATTGAGGACAAGGTCTGCCATCATTTAAGGACCCACCAATGATACTGATAAACCTGAAACAAAAAGTTTACAGAAAAAATTATAACCTCGAAGGGCACTTAAAATTATTCGATCTAGAGCCACTAGAAGGACAATGAATAAGCTGATATTTCATGACAAATGTATAGAGACATTTATCTATCCTAGGAGAAAATTACAATATCCCAGTGGGAATTTTTCTCCATCTCTATCTGTGGAAAAAGATTTTTATCTGTGGGATTGAAAACAAGAAAATTTATCCATGCATTAATAAGGACAGGAGGAACCCACTGTTACTCACTTAGCTACAAATAGTAGCCCCTGAGAAAATGATCCATTCAAATAATAATCTCTTAAAATGATATTTGACTATTATATACCCAATGTGGTTTGCGTTGAATTTAATTTCCATCTAAATTTAAAATACAAGAGACATCGAAAGCCATTATTTCATTTGGAGTTGAATGAAGTAAGCCATTTGGAAGTACAGTTTAATTTTTTAAAGTCATAGCATAACGAAGGGAGGTTTCGTCAGTCTATTTCTACTTTGGAAATACACAAGAGCAGCCTGGGATGCTTAAACGTAAAGTGCTACATTATAAAAAGAAGCCAAATTAAGTAGTCGGATGTATTTGCTACGTTAAGGCAAAATGAAAGCTACTGTGATTAGAGCAGTTTGAGAAAAATGGATGTAAAATACTTTCCGTTTAAATTATAGCAACAGCTACAATTAAAAGAGCACTTTGCTACTTGCTGGATAGCAGGAAGATTGTTTTCGTGTGCAGTTTGCTGGTTTTGGGTTTTTTTAAAGTAAGCTGGGTAGCCTCAGAGCAGGGCAATCAGGCAGCGATGTTCTGGCCCATCTCCAGCCTTCCTGTGTGGCTCTCCTGAGAAGCGGGCTCTGCAGAGCTCCTTGAAAAGGCCACAGGAGAGAAGAGGCTCGGGAAATTGAATCATGCCTGTATGGCCCAAAAAAACCAGACGCGGGAATGACAACGTCAATCAAATTCAGTTCTCCGAGGGGCGGCCTCAGCTGCTCTCTGTTACCAGCTGCAAATGGCTGTGTTGGCCTCTTCAAGGTGGAGAAAGTTTAATCCACTGATACTGAGAAAGGCAAATGTCTTTTTTCTTTTTTTACTTCTTATTAGTTTTAAAAATAAAGATAATACCTTTTTTTTTCTTTTTTGCAAAATAGCAATACAAATCAATCAAGACTGAAATATGTAAACTGAAAACCAATTCCATCTGCACCCCTGTTAAGAGTTGGCGATGTTCTTACAGAAGGTTCTATGAATTTCACACATATGAGAAGAGATCGGACCAGGCACGCTCTTCTGCCGAGCACACACCCCCACATGCTTTCCCTTTGCCCTTTTGTGACCAGTAGCCTTGGTGACACACATTTTTAGCCTCCAGATCTTCTGAGGAAAGCAGGTTGTGAGCAGATATGTGAGCAGAAATCATGAGTCTAGCATTTCCTCTGAGCCAGAAATAAATCTTGTTTGCATTCTTATGCAACCTCACCTTTATCTCACTCTCTATAGGGCCCAGCAGTAGATAGAAAATTAGAGAAGGACCTGGTACTCTACATAGTGTTTCCCAAGTTTGTCTCATAATATAAATTACTTGAGTAATTCCTTAAAACAGAAAATCAAGATGTCTCCTCTTTGACTTTTTACATCATGGATGGGGGCCCTTTGATCCATATTTTTACCAAGAGCTTCAGGTGATTTCTATAATTGGGTGGTTTTGTAAACTCTGTTCTATGCAATAGGGCAAATTCAGGACTCACTAGTCTTGAAGAAACAAGGGAAAGGGTACAGACAGAAATAACTTGTAAGAGAAGAAGCACACCATAACGAAATAGACAAGCACTAAGAAATATCCTACTTCACTTTCTTTTCATTTCTGTATAGACCAGGGGACGAGGGGCGACCCTTGCTCTACTTTCCTCAGATTTCTTACGAGTCCCTGTTTGTCATTCTGTATTATACTTATCTCTCTCCTATAGCTATTAGCAACCAACAGCTCTTATATACTCAAAACTGGGTAGTCTGAATAACTAAGAGTAGCAGACAGCATATCCTCTTTTGTGAAGGACCCAGAATAAGAAGGTCACCTGATTCTGAGGCCAGCAGAGAGAGACAGGACACGTAGATGAAGAGCCCGAAAGTGATTCTGGGAATTTGTCCACTGACAGAAGTTCTGGAAAGTTGTTAGGATTGGAGTGCAGTGGAGAAGGAAAAATGATGGAAGCTGTTTCTCTTTGATATTTACTTTGATGTGAAAGTGATTTGAAGTCCCAGGAATCTCCCAGCCATCCTCACTGTCCTGGGGCCTCTCAGGGGGGCAAGCTGAGAGCACATTGCCTGACCACACTGTGAGCCAACTGTGACAAAAATGGTGTTTCTGAAGGACTTGACCACCTCCATCCCAGAAGATGCCAAGCATCTGTGTTTCCTACAATCACGTCAATACTTGCTGGATGTTACACCTGAACTTATAAATGAAGATCGCTTTTTCCCTTGTTATTTATGTAGGTGACTCCACATACCCCCTTTTTAAGCCTGAGGGTCTAGGATATAATTTGTTTTATGATAAAAGGGAATATCTGTTCATTTTAGCAGTTGCCACTGTAAGGAAATATTTCAAACACATTTGTAGTGAATGATCACACTATATGGCGTAGTCAAATTGATATGTGAGGTTCCCAGAATAGGGAGCAATTAATACCGAATGTACTACAAATCATTGGGGCTCAGGCTGAAGATGGAATGCTGCTTCCATACGCTGAAAAATGAGTGTGTACACCAGATGTGTCAGAGAAATGCACTAATGGGTCTGGGTTGTGGCTGCATCACTTAACAATGTACTATTGAACACATATCCTGCAGCCCAGGACAGGACAGTCACAGGCAGGAGAGGTGAGATGGAGAGTACAACCACCTTTTCCTCTAAAGAGGGTGGTGTTTGGGGAACATGAGCTGGCCTGTGGCATCCTGCAAGCTGTCCCAGAACCCAAGTTGTAATAGGGCTCGCCTTTAGAGAAAAGATTTTATGCTTTTATTGAAATCCTGTTGGATGGCTAATTTAACATTCACCTGTCTTGTGGTTTTTAAATATTTAGATGGGTCATCTTTTAAATAGAGTTCATTGTTTATCTAGAATCCCTGCCTCCTTCAGTGTCTTTTCTGTCTATATCATTGCCCAGGACTAACAGAATTATAAACACAACCAAAGGAAAGCAGGATTATTTTATATTAAATAAAGATTGCTTAAAGTGGTAATTTGGGAGTTAATCATTACTGGTTTATGACCTTAGTTCATGTAATAGTGATTTAATAAATGTCCTGAAGGAAAAAATACTCACTTTTGAAGAGCTTAACCTACTCTTATGAAGTAAGTACTTTTAAATAATCAGGTTAGATATTTGTGGTTACCTGTAATGAATAATCAAAGAACTATCTCCTCTCAATAACAAGACATAATTATTGTGAATTCCAACACTGAAAAATAAAATGTACTAGACTAAAATGCACAGATATATCATAAAATATTTATAGTTACACTATTCATATAAATTATCATTTAAAAAAATGGTTTTTCAGTATATGAAACAGATTTATTTATAGCATATCAAATATGTTAAAATTGAGAAAATAGTTATGATAAATAGTACTATGATACTTAATCATATTGCTTTTTTCTGTTTTCCATCCTTAAGAAAAATTATTTTAACATCATTTTACCTTAACAGGAATATAATGAATACATTATCTAACACAGTTTTTTTAAAACTTCACATAATATCATTGAAAAGAATATTACATTTTATTTACATGCCACTTAAATGTTAATATATTTTAAGATACATATTTTTATAATTTACATATACAAATATAAATTTTACAATTTAATATATTTTACAATTACAAAGTAATACATGCTCATTGAAAAAAATATTAGGAAAAACAGAAAAGAAAATAAGAATCTCCCATAATCATCACCCAGAGGTAAAAAGTATTAATATTTTGGGATCCAGGTGACCCATGAATTTAGATAGGAATAAAATACATCTCTATATCCTTACTGACATTTTATATTTCATTTAAATATCAATGTAGACAACAAACCACAGTAGCGTTAGCAGGTATGGAATCTGAATAGAAATGGAAACTAAAAGAAGGAGAAAATAACCAGCTATAATTTCTAAGACTGAAAAATACAATATCTGGAAAGAAAAATTCACTGGATAGCCTTAAAAACAGATTGGACACTGAATAAGAAAAAATCAGTGAGCTTGAAGCCAGGTCAAATAGAAATTATAGACCACTATAATATTAGCAATGCCTGTGACATTATCATCAATAATAATCATATTACAGTTACTGCAGATGTCTTATCACATCATTTATACTCATCAATACTTTGAAATTATATTATTAGACCTGTCACTAAATGACATGTGATAATATTGTCTGTCCATAGATATATGACATATGACATAGCTGACCTATTATTAATCAAATCTGCACCTGCTAGTGGTTTTGCCACCAAGCAGTGAAGTAGCATCTTCTCATAATTGGAATTAAACTCAAATAGCTTTGACAAGAAACTTCCAGCATTTTTTTCCAGTTTTATTGAGAAAGAATTGACATATATCACTGTATAAGTTTAAGGTGTACAGCATCATGGTTTGATTTACATATATTGTGATGTGACTACCACAATAAGTCTAGTTAACATCCATCATCTCTTACACATATAATAAAAAGAAAAGAGAAAAATTTTCTCTTTGTGGTGAGAACTCTTAGGATCTACTCACTTAACAACTTTTTTATATACAGCAGTGTTAACTATAGTCATCATGTTGTACATTACATCTCTAATACTTATTTATCCTATAACTAGTATTTTATGCTTTTCGACCACCTTCCTGAGACTTCCAGTTTGGACCATGATAGATTAATGGGTATCAGACTTACTCTACCACCGTAAACAACCATTAAATTTAGCAAAATGTGTGAAGCAACTGTTTTCAATGATTATCAACACAGATCACAAGGTTGTGGTCCAGGAGAGAAGGGAAACACATGAAACAAGCTCTATATTCCCCCCAGTTTTCTGCCAGGAAGCACTTTCCAAAGTGCAGCACATGAAAGTGAAGCCAAAACAGAAACTAGTGGTCTCACTGGAAAAAGGAAACAAATATTAGTGTTTGGGGGCTACTGAAGCAGCTGTAATTTGCAGCTGAGAAGACGTTGCCCAGTGAGGGATCCCCAGAAATCTGCATGGGTTACCATGAGTCTTTAGATAAAACCTATGTTGTGTGTGCTTAAGGAAAGACTAAGAATTCTAGCATAAAGAAGCCACTGGGAGGTCTGACTAATGTTCTGGTGGTTTCATCACACTAGGAGATTGAGCAGTGACCAAGCAAAGTGGAAATCCCATGATGAACATGAGGGTGTTCACTTTAGACCTAAGAAAGTTCACATTTTAAGAGTAGTTCCACTCTGAACTAAACTGAGCCCTGTAATTAATGGCTTGATTAACAAAAATTAATATTCCTTAAAAGTAAAGAATATAATCCAAACTATCAACAGCTTATATCCACAATGCCCAGTAGATGATCAAAACATACTAGACATATGAAAAAGCAAGAAAATGTGATTTATAATCCAGAGTGAAAAAATCAATATAAACAGTCCCAGAAATGATTATAGTGATTAGAATTAGGAGATAAAAAATTTTAAACAGTATTAATAAATATAAATATAAATAAATTTATTTTTCTATAAGTAAATATATATTTATGATTATTTATTATAAATAAGTACTATTCTATAATTATAATTTGTATTTTTACAAATTATATTTATATATAAATTTTACAAAATTATATTTATAATTATAATTTGTAATAAATTATAATTTATTATAAATAAGTAAATATAAAGAGATTTAAAAGAAAATATGGACAAATGACTGAACAGATAGGGAATCCATACTAAGAAATGGAAACTATTTGAAACAATCAAATGGAATCTCTAGTATTGAAAAATAAAATATCTGAAGTCAAAATATTCATTGAATGGACTCCAAAACAGATTGAACACTGCAGAAAATGTTTGTGAACTTGAAGACAGACAAATATGAACTAAGAAAACTGAAACACAAAGAGCAAACAGACTAAATAAAACGAGCAGAGCCTTAGTGGCCTGTGGGACAATACATAGTAGTCTAACATATGTGTAATTGGAATCTAAGAAAGTGATGAGAGAGAAATTGTGATGGAAAAAAATTTTTTTACAAAATAATGGCAAATTTTTTTCCAAATTTCAAATGCACAGAACCAAAAAAAAATTCAGTAAAACCCAAGAATACACACAAAAATTCCACACCTCATACTCAAATTGCTGAAAATCAAAGAAAAGAGAAAATCCCAAAAGCAAACAGAGAATAAAGACATATTACACACAAAAGAACAACAAAAAGAATGAGTGTAGCCTGCTTATCAGACATGCAAGCCAGAAGATAGTAAAATGATATCTTTAAAGCGATGAAGGAAAAAAACTCAAACTAAAATTCTACATCCAACATAAATATTCCTCAAAAATGAGAGTGAGATAAAAATATTTGCAGATAAACAAAACGTGAAAGAACTGGTTGACAGGAGACCTTCACAACAGGGTTAAAGGAATTTCTTCAGGCTACAGGAAAACTACATAAAACAGAAACCCAAATTTACCTGAATGAAGGAAGAATTCCAAAAATTATAAAGAAATATGTGGATAAATATAAAAGACTCTTTTCTTGTTTCTTAATTCTTTTAATGGAAAATTGACTGTTTGAAGAAAAAATAATAACAATGTATCCAGGGATTCATAGCATACATAGAAACAAAATGTAGGACAATAATAGCACAAAGGATGGGAGGGTATAAAAGAGCTACATAGTTGTAAAGTTCTTTCATAACACATCATCACACACAAAGTAGTCAAATATTAATTCAAGCCAGACTGTGATAATTTAAGGATGCATATTGCAATTCCTACTGCAAGTATTAATAAATAAAGCTATTGTGTTGGGAAAACAATGACCCCCCACCAAAGATGTCCAGATTCTAATTCCCAGAACCTGTGAATATGTTATCTCATATGGAAAAGGAGACTTTGCAAATGTGATTAAATTAAAGACCTTGAGATCAGGAGATTATCACATTTTATCTAGGTGGGCCCAATGTAACCACAAAGTTCCTTATAAGTAAAAGAGAGTCAGAAAAGGAGATGTGTTAATGTAAGCAGAGGTCAGAGTGATGTAATCGCCTTTTTTGAAGATGGAAGGGAGCAGTGAGTCACAGAATATGGGAAGCTGCAAAAATCTCAAAAAGGCAAGAAAATGGATTCTCCCCTTGAGTCCACAGAAGAAAGACAACATCCTGCTCACACCTTGATTTTAGCCCTGTGAGACTCATTTTAGACTTCTGACTTCTAGAACTGTAAAATAAGAAGTTTGCATTGTTTTAAGCCACTGGGTTTATGGTAATTTGTTACAGCAGCAATAAGAAATAGAGTAATACAGCTGAAAAGCTAATAAAAGAGATAAAATGGGATATGAAAAATATTAGATTAACTTTTAAAAAGCAAGAAAGAACAAAAAAGGAACAAAGAATAAATGGAATAAACAAACATCAATAACTTTCAATGGACTGAAATCATACACAGTATGTTCTCTGATGACTATGCAATGAATTTGAAATCAATTTTGAAAGTCTAGAAATTCCCCAAACACTTGGGAAGTAGTGCATCATACTTCTAAACAATCTATAAATCAAAGAAGAAGTCATAACAGAAATTAGAAAATATTTCAAATTGCAGAATAATGTATATCTAGCACACCCAAATATGTGGGGTGCAGCTAAAACAGTTCTTAGAGGAAAAATTATAGCTTTAAATGCTTACATGGTAAAAGAAGAAGGGTTTAAAATTAATGTTCTAGATTTGCACCTTAAGAAGCTAGAAAGTAATGAGCAATTTAAACCCAAAGTGAAAAGAAGGAGAAAATCATAAAGATCGGAGCAAAAATGAATAAATGGAAAATGGACAAACAACAGAGAAAATTAACACAGACAAAAGGTTTCTTTTTTCTTAAAAACATTAGTAAAATTGATTAATCCCTAGCGAGACTGAACAATAAAAGAGAGAGAGAAAAACATGCACAAACTGACAAATCAGACATTTCTGATGAAGTTAAACATAAATTTACCCTGTGACCCAGCAATTCCATTCCTAGATATTTACTAAAGTGAAAGTAAAATGTATTTCCACAAAAAGACTTACAAGAATGATAATAGCAACTTTATTCATAGCCAAGAACTGGAAATAACCCAAAAATCCATCAACAGGAGAATGGATAAATAATTTGTTTATAAAGAAATACTACTTGGCAATAAAAAAGAATGAACAACTGATATACACAATAACATAGACAGAACTCAAAAACAAAAAGCTCAGCAAAAAGAAGCCAGATACAAAAAAGTATACACTACATGACTCCATTTGTGTAAAGTTCAAAAACAGGCAAAAATAAGCTATAGTGATAGATATCAGGAAATGGTTGAGGGGAGAGGGAACATGATTATGTATTAGTCAAACCTCATTGACCTGTACCTTAAGATCTGTGCTTTTTACTGTATGTACTTTCTACTACAGTTTTTAAAAAATCTAAGTAATATGTGGGAAAAAAATCAAAGATCTAGGAAGAAAAGGTTTGAAGAATACTTGTGTTCCTTGATTGAACCTATTATCTTGTAAAGCAACCTGTGGAAGCAATTTGTTCCACTTATAATGGTAGATCTTTGCAAATTTAGATTTTCACCACTTGTATCGATCACAAAGGAATCAAAATTGATTGGATGTTCAACAAGAATGAGTGTTGCCTTGGTAAAGACCACCCCACACTTTAATGTCCTTATTTAAGCTAAGCCACAACAGCCTTCGCACTGATTTGTCACTAAAAAATAAAATTTAACTTTAGCATGCCTGTATTTGTCTTATTATTTAGTGTGATAATTAAAAAACACATATATAATGACATCAAAAGTTTCTCTTTTAACATCTTGATAAGTGCATTTAAATATAACTAGTTTCTTTTGTTATCCTATTTTTTATGCATTTAAAAACATCAGTTTTAGAAGGAGTTCATAGACTTCACGGGACAAAATAGGTTAAGGACTCATGGAAATAATTTTAAATTTTACTTGAAATATATATACAAAAATGAAGTTGTTTTATACTATTTTATAACTTGCTGTTTGATTTTTGCTTAATAATATAAAATAACTCCGGGGCCGCCCGGTGGTGCAGCGGTTTAGTTCACGCTTGGCAGCCCGGGGTTCGCCGGTTCGGATCCAGGGCGCCGGCCGATGCACCGATTGTCAGCCATGACGTGGAGGCGTCCCATATAAAGTAGAGGAAGATGGGCACGGATGTTAGCCCAGGGCCAGTCTTCCTCAGCAAAAAGAGGAGGATTAGCAACGGATGTTAGCTCAGGGCTGGTCTTCCTCACACAAAAAAATAAATAAATAAAATAAAATAACATAACTCCATGTCATTAAATAGTCTTCTACACAACTATTATTTTTATTTAACTGCATCATTTTCCATTCACCAGATAGTCCATAATTTTACAAGTTCCTTGTATTTGGATAACCAGGTTTTATCCAGTCCTATAACTATTTTAAAGAATATATTTTTTCAATTAATTCCAGCACAATATCTTTCTATCTTTGCATGATTGAATCCAACCTTTTTATGATTGATATGAAATTTGATCGTTAGCAAACAGAGGAATTACAAATTCCATATGGTTAAGGAGAGAGGATTCCTAAGCTCTATGGCACTTCAGTTAAATATCTTCATAGAACCAATTGCATTCCCGCAAATAATATAGTTTATTCAATATTCAACAAATATTTGAGTGCCTATAATGTGCCAGGTACCTGAAGAGTAAGAGAGATTGCAATTTTTAATACAGTGGACAGGGAAAATCTTGCTGAGGAAGAGAAAGGAGAAAACCATGTAGAGATATCTGGGAAAGAGTATTCCAGACCTGAGGAGCAGCAAATGCAAAGCCCCTGAGGTAGGAGCGTGCCTGGCATGTTCAAGGTAAAGCAGGAAGACCAATGTGGTTGGAGTGGAATGAGAAAAGAGAGAGTAGTAAGAGATTATGTCAGAGCAATAATAGCAGCTAGAGTGTGTAGGGCTTTATAGGCCACTGAAAGATCCCAGCTTTTCCACTAAGTGCAATCAGAAGTCATAGGAGGGTTTAGAGCAGAGAAAGAACTTGTTTTTCTTATATATCAACAGAATCACTCTGGTGCTGTGCAGAGAAAAGGCTATAAGGGGTGATAGAAAAAGCAAGGAGAGACTAGTTAAGAAGCTAAGGCAAACCAGAGTGATTTACTGGTTCAATGCAATCCCTATCAAAATTCCAGTTGCATTTTTCACAGAAATAGAAAAAAGTATCCTAAAATTTTTATGGAACCACAAAAGATCCCAAATAGCTAAAGTAACCTTGAGAAAGAAGAACAAAACTGGAGGCACCACACTTCCTGATTTCAAACTATATTACAAAGCTATAGTAATCAAAACAGTATGGTGCTGGCATAAAAATAGACACATAGACCAGTGGAACGGAATAGAGAGCCCAGAAATAAACCAAAGCATATACTGTCAACTACTTTTCAACAAAGGCACCAAGAGTACATAACAGGAAAAGAATAGTCTCTTCAATAAATGGTATTGAGAAAACTGGAAAAGAATACAGTTGGATCCCTATCTTATACCATAGACAAAAACTAACTCTAAATGGATTAAAGACTTAAACGTAAGACCTAAACTCATAAAATTCCTAGAATAAAACATAGGGGGAAAGTTCCTTGACATTGGTCTTAGCAAGTGTTTTTTGGATGTGACACCAAAAGCACAGGCAACAAAAGAAAATATAAACAAGTGGGACTATATCAAACTAAAAAATTTCTGCACAGCAAAGGAAACAATTAACAAAATGAAAAGGCAACCTACCAAATGGGAGAAAATATGTGCAAACCATATATCTGACAAAGGGTTATATATCCAAAATATATAAGAAACTCTTACAATGCAATAGATAATAAATAAATAAATAATCCAATTTAAAAATGGACAAAGGACCTGAATAGACGTTTTTCCAAAGAAGACATACAAATGGTCAATAGGCACATGAAAAGATGCTCAACATCACTAATCATCAGGAAAATGCAAATCAAAACCACAGTGAGCTATCACCTCACACCTGTTGGAATGACTATTATCAAAAAGATAAGAGATAACAAATAGTGGCAAAGATGTGGAGAAAAGGGAACCCTTGTGCACTGTTGATGGGAATGTAAATTGGTGCAGTCATTATGGAAAACAGTAAGAAGTTTCCTCAAAAAATTAGAAATAGAACTACCATATGATCCAGCAATCTCACTTCTGGCTATATATCTGAAGGAAATGAAATCATTATCTCAAAGAGATATCTGCACCCCCATGTTCATTGCACCATTATTCAAAATAGCCAAGATATGGAAAAAACCTAAGTGTCCATCAACAGATGAACAGATAAAGAAAATGTGCTGTATATATACAACAGACTGTTATTTAGCCATGAAAAAAAAGAAAATCTTGCCATTTGTGACAATATGGATGAATCTGGAGGGTATTATACTGAGTGAAATAAGCCAGACAAAGAAAAACAAACATTGTATGATATCGCTTATATATGGAATAAAAAATAAAAGTTGACTTACAGCATCAGAGTAGAATGTGGTGGTTGCCAGGGGCTGGGAGGTGGGGAAAGTGGGGAGATGTTGGTCAAAGGGTACAAACTTTCAGTTATAAGATGAATAAGTTCTGAGGATCTAATGTACTGCATTAGTTAACATAGAGTTAATAATACTGCATTGTATACTTGTAATTTGCTAAGAGACTAGACCTTAAGCATTCTCACCAAAAAAAAAAGGTGTGAGGTGATAGATATGTTAATTAACTTGATTGTGGTAATCATTTCACTATGTATATGTATATCAAATCATCACAAGTATTCTTTAAATGTATTACAATTTTGTCAATTATACTTCAACAAAGCCAAGGGGAGGGAGGGAAGAAGCTATGGCAATAATCCAGGTTGCAAATATCTGCTTCTCCTCTAGATTTTAAATTTGGAGGGGCAAAGATCATAGTGAGTTCATCTTAATATCCTCCAGTGAATATGAATCAAAATGAATATCCTAGAAGGATCTAAGGGCATCCATCAGTCTTAGATGCAATATCCTATAATATGATGGGAGGAAGACAGACCCTGGGTCAAATCTGCACTGCTTCTTACCAAGTGATTTAATGTTTCTGAGGTTCAATTGCCTCGTTTGTGAAATTATGGGTGATGCACCTAATTCATAGGGGTGTTGGATTAATGAAATAGTGTCAGAACAGTGCTTGGTAATAGTATCCAGTATATGGGAGTGTCTAATAAATCTCTCTACATATCAGTTTCCTCCTCTGTAAGATAGACAGTTTTGAGAAGATAGTCTCTGAGGTCCCCTTTAGTTTTATGAGTCTTTGAGTCCATGAGCATTCAGTCAGTCTGTCAATAAACATATTGACTTCTGTGCTAAAGACTGAAGATACAAAGGGAATAAAACAGGTTTTCTGACTCTCAAGAAAATTATGGTCCAATGGAAAGGGGAAAATAGAAAATGCTGGAACCAAAGTAGATAAAAGGTGGCAGGTGTATGAAGACAATGAGGGACGTGCTGTTCCATCCTTGTGTCAATAGCCCCATTTTATGGATGAGCTAGAACAAGCCCATGACACAGCCAGTGGAGGGCAAAACTAGGGTCCAGTCCTTCTACCTCCTGGCTGTAATGGGCCCTGAGATCTGATCCAACTCAATGACTCATGCATCCCCATGACAATTACAGCAATACACCACACTTGGTTGCACCTGCAGAGGGAACCCAACTTTGTAGAAGCCAATTCTTGACAAAAAAAGATTTGCACCATTTTCTATGGATGGATGTGCCACAAACAGCACTGGCAAAATGCATTTACATAAAAGGAGTAGAGAAAAGGTCATTATGGGAAAGATTAATGTTGAGTTTCCTGGCTTTCCTTGGATTTAAAATCAGAAGCTTAACTCTTCATTAACACAGGTGATTAAGCTGATTACACCATTATAACTAGTAATCGGTCAGATGGCTTGATTAGACTAATTTATTGTCATTACTCAGACATGCATTTCTTGGAGATGTTATACCTTCCACACAGCACAAAAGAAAAAGTAGAGTTTGTGCTTAAAAGTCCATAATCCCTCATCAGAAATTTCTGGTGTCGGATGGCTTTGAGATTCAGAAATTTGGGGATTTCAGAAACGTAATTTGGTACACATACCTTTTGGTATGTAACCTTTCTAGCAGGGCCTGGGAAGGCATTCTGTAATCAAATATTACAACATATGAATTGTCACATTAAGCAGGATAAGTAAAATTGATACAGAGCCTTATGTCCACTTGGGCCAAGTTTTGCTGCCAAATGAGTTCAGATCAGCTCAGGTTTTCCCACCTGAAACAAAACTTTTTGGATTTTAGAATTGCAGCTAAAGGACTATGGACTATATTAATTTTTGTAGAGAGCAACTGGTTAATTCTTATTTAAAACTTCTATTGACATATGTAGGTTATGCACACAGATCAATAGCCGGAGTTACGGTCAGAACTCTTTTTCACTGAACACTGCAGGTACTCACAGAGACGAAAAGAAGGTTGTCCATGGCACTACTTCTTGCTTTCACACCCACAGCAGACAAAGCTAATCAGCCATTACCCTTTCTGAGTCTAGAGCAGGAGTTGGCAAACTATAGCCCATGGCCAAAACTAGCCACCATCCATTTGTATAAATAAAGTTTTACTGGTACACGGTCATGCCCTTTGGTTTATCTTTATGCTACAACAGCAAAGTTGAATAGTTGCAACAGAGACCATATGGCCCCCAAAGCCTAAAATATTTACTATATGGTCATTTATAAAAAAAAAAGTCTGCTGACTTCTGGTCTAGAAATAGCCCCATAATCCTGATCTCAGTACTCTAGTCAGTTACTACCAATAGATCAGAGTTGATAGTCAAGATGAAACCTATTTCCATCCCTGGCATAGTGGGTCAAAATTATTCACAGTAGCCTTCGTTAGTATATAATGCGCAATTTCCCTGCTTAAAAGGAATACAATGATTCCACTATTTTAAGATTCATTGATAATAAGATTCATTGATAATTACGCTGTGTACTTCTATGGCATAATATGCACAAATATCTCAAGCCTCCATAGCCATAATTAGAATTCTTTCCATTAAAAAAATGAGAAATACAGGTCAAGAAAGATTGGAAGTTTTTATCAGAAGCAACTGGCACAAGATCTGTTTCATTTCGTATTTAAAAATAAGAAAAATGATGAGTCTGATTTTTCTTCCACAGCTTATCTTAGTGTGGTGACTTATTACCCTGAGGTGGGTGTACAAGCTGAGCAGTAAAGGAAATAGTCCCAGTATTAAATTCACCTCAAAGTGAGGCATGAATTATCTTGAGAAAATATAGCTCAACATCAGTGGTTAATAGCTGGCCTATTCAAGTTTGTGTCAACATGAAAGAGCTTTTTATCTTGTCTGTTTTTATTCAATGTAACACCATAGTGAGAATATGTAGGGTTAATTACAATCTAATGAATGAATGGATGTTCCACACATAACCTAGGGCTATTTCCACACATAATTCACTCTCCAAGACCACTCTGCTGACTGGTCATCCACCAACCAACACAAATGCCAATACTCGGAGAAATACAATGCCTTCGCTCAACGATTCTGCACTCACCCTTCCCACTCAATGTGTGCAGTGCTCTGTCCTGGGCACTAAGGAGAATTTCTGGAATCATAACTGTCACTTCTTGGCACCATTCATCCTACAATTTAACTGGGAAAGCAAGGCACAAACTCATAAAAATTAAACAACCATAAATTCCAGGCAATTTGTGATCACTTGCCAAACTTCAGGCCAATTTTCCAAACATTTCCGCATAAATCGCATTGCCGCAGAAGTTCAGAACTGTCTGGAAAATCCTTCTCATCTAATATCATTAATGCATGTTTCAAACAGTGAGATTTCTATTTATTTTGACAACTATTCCCAGTGTCAGGATTTGTCAAGCAAGTGTGAAAAGATGAATAGAGAGGAATTTGATGACTTAACTTTATAATATGGATTTTGGAAATATTTATGGGAGAATTTTTTATCCTATTTACTGTCCATTCTCGCAGAGAATCTTGGAGTCCCCAAATATTATAGGTTGAGGCAGTTTAAATGTAGGAAATACCACACCTTTGTTTACAAACATGGAAATGAAGAACCAGAAAGTTTAGGTGACTTCCCCGTCATCACACAATGGTGGCAAACTAGCCTGGATTACTGGTCTTCTAACTCCAAGCTGGGTAGGAGGTGAAGGGAAGGATGCTTTACAATAGCCTGGACCATATAAAATTGCAATAATCTTCCAGGTAGGGAGACACCCTAGGTGGATCCAGGAGGTCTGTAGAAAATTCAGGATAAGAGCTAAGAGAATAGTTGGGGTTTTCAGGTGGTAGGACATCTAACACTCTTGGAGGCAGAGCATCTGCAACCAATTCCAGCTTCCAGAGGACAGAATAATATTGGGCAGGCTAGAAAGCAGAGTCTGGATTCGTGGTTTCCTTCTCTATGGACAGAACTAAAAAAAGGATTTTCTTAGCTTGGAGAGAAAAAAAGCCATCCTTCAACAAGTACAAGTGTTTAGGGTGACCAACCACTTGAGCTTTCCCAGAACTCTCCCAATTTGGCACTGAAAGTCCTACATCCTGAGAAATCCATCAGTCCTGGGGAAACCAGGATTGTTGGTCACCCTACAAGGGGTGCCACAGTGCAACCTCCATGGGGACATTTACTCGGTTTGGAATTGGATAGACAAACCTGTTACTTCATAACGGTCCTCTCTGATGTGTAGGGCATCCAGTAAAAGTGGATCACTCCTCCAATTAAGTTGTTCAAGCTTCCGATTAAAAAGCTATCACTTACCCAGCAAGTCCACATCTGGGGGCTGTCAGACCAGTCAGCCAAATCACTCAATAAAAACACTCTCTTTTGGAATAATCTTTGCATAAGTCAATCTGGGATTTGTTTTTTTAACCAACTTAACATAGAAGAAGAGATCTTTGTTTCTCTTTCTACTATTTCTTGCTTAAATGGTACCTTTGTCAAAATGTCTATGATTACACAGTGACAAGCACAATGTAAGTCCTTAGAGGTACTTTTTCCTTAAAGTTACTTGGTATCTTAGAAACTTTATTTTTAGCAAAGTGCTTTTAATAAGAGGTTTTTGCAATGAAAGTATCGAATGCACAGGTGAGAACAATTCAGTTCTGTGCTCTGTTAGGCTGGCCTCTTTCCACACCAACTCCTTCCTGGGGCCATCCCCATTTATATCGGTCCATGCTGAGGAAACACAAGCCAATTTGGATACCAGCCTAAATTCAACATAACCATGGAGGAAACTCTTCTGCCCTGAAAATAAGACCTTGTGTGCCAAAGCCAAATATAAATAGGCAAATGGCATTTGGCTCATACATTCCTTGTAGTTGACCATACGGGCTGGTCTAGGTAAGAGTTCTGGTCCCACCTCTGCAAGCTCCTGTCTGTGTGGTCAGGAGGAAGTCATTTAACCTGCTTCAATTTGGACCTTTGTAAAGCAAGATCACTCAACTAGAATGATCTCTAACTTCTTTCTAGCCACAGAAACAGTTGAAAGTATTATCTACATTTCTGCATTAACTCGTATGATCAAGATTTGGCATATTCGTGCAGTCAATAATAGACTGCCTCCTCTCTGGTAGATAGGATCCGTGCTGGGTACCATCTACATTGGTGAATAAACAATGTGACCCCTGCCCTCAGAGTTCATCATTGCATGAGAGAGAGACAATAAACAAAGTAAATGAGGTATAAGTATGAATTAAAGTGACCACACCCAGCACGTGGAAGGGGAATAATGGATCAAGAAGTACCCATCTGATAGTTTCCATTTTTCCAATGAAGCATGTCACTTCCATGAGGTAAAGTCACCAGCTAAGTGTGCACTGGGGAGAGGAGGAAGGAGAGAAGATTTGAGAAAGAAAAAGTATAAAATAGTCATCTCATAGGGGGACAGAGAGCTTACAGAGAAGTGTGGCCAGATGGCCAGGCAGTACTGGGAACCCTCCTGGGTCTGAGATCAAGAATTTAAAAGGAACTCAGTCTGCTCAGTTGTGGTTTCCTCCAAGCAGCCTCAGCAGCTCAGAGGCAAACAGAAATCAGACAGCTGGGTTCATCGGGACAGTGGTTCCCAGCCCTGGTTGGCTGTTACAACCACCTGGGAGCTTTTACAAAAATATTGACAAGCGGGCTCCTCCTGCAGAGACAGACCCAGTCGATCTGCAGTGGGGCCCAGGCATGGGTAATTTTGAAAGCTCTCTGGTGTGGTTAAAGTGCTTTAGGTTATGGGTTTTGAAAAGAATAGGATAGCCAAAAAGAAGCAGATGTCTGCAAGACAATAATACCGATTGAACAAGGAATCTATGCTGGACAAAAAATGAAGGGAAGCTAGGAGGGAGTTAATGAACAGTGAAAAATTAGGGTGTTCAATGGACCACAATGAGGCCAAGGAATGATTATAGTCGGGGTTCCCTGAACAGTTAACTAGAAGGATAAAAGCCTTTGGTAGGCGCGTGGGCATTCGCATTTCAGACATTTAAGGTTTTTTCAAGCTGTTATGGTGCAGAAATCTAAGATGTGGCCATGGGAGTGGGTGGCTAACCAATACAGAACAAAGAAAAACACTGCAGATGAGAAGGTCAAGGAACTGAGAGGCCAGGATGTGGTGTAGACCATCCACCTGGATACTGAGGTTGCCAAGAATCATCACAGGAGTTGGGGGGGAGCAGAAGACTTTGAACTAGGAATTAGGTCCACAATGAATAAGAGAGTGTGACAAGGACACAACCAGTGCTCCAGAGCCAGCAGAGCTGGGGGGTTCCAGGAAATCAGGCTGGGATAGAGGGCCTCCAGGGGGCCAGAGGGCCTGAATCAGGTAGATAACAGGCCTCAGACAAATAGACTGAGGTTCAGAGTGTAATCTTAGAAAAAAGGTAGGATTTATATTTCTAGTCGAGGTGTCTCCCTTGCACTCCAGACTCACCAATCCAGAGGCGTGCTCAGCATCCACACTGGATATCTAATAGCTATCTCAGCTGAACATGTCAAGATCTGAGCCACCTAACCCCCTCCTACCCTGTCCCCCCAGCAAAGCTCACTGCCATGGGTGTTCATAGCCTTTGCTACCAGAGACCCTCACAGTATTCACCAATAGTAAACCCAGCTGATGGAGCTGTCCAGACTCCCCACTGCTGCATCCCCTCCCCAGGGCCAGAGCTGTCACTGGGGTGAGACCTGCCCCCAGGGGCTCCGGTTGATGCTGGGCCCTGCTTTCTGGTATTGGGACTCCAAAGTGCCTCACCATCTACAGCACTGGAGCTGCCACTGCTCTGTGCCCTGCTCCCTGGGTCCCAACATGAGGCTTTAACAGGCCATCACCAGGGCTGTGCTGCTGCTGTTCTGTGACTGCCACCAGGGCCAGAGTCAGGACTCTGACCTACCTATCCCCAAGGTGTGCTGCCACTGTCCTGTGCCCCCTGAGTCCAAGTCACCACTGTGCTTTGTCATCCCAGGGCCTGTGCTGCTAATGCATGCCCCACCCCAGACCTGAGTCATGGCAGCAAGCCCCAGAAACCCAGACCCCATCTTCATGGAAGATTTATACACATCTGCACCTCAGACACAGGTGCCACTGCCATAGCAAGTGCACCTGTGCCCCAGGACCCAGGCACTATGGTAGTTCTGTGTGTTCCTGACCCCAGTACCCCAGCTTTGCTGCCACTCTGAGTGCCAGCACATCAGATTTGACACCAAGAGGGATTCCCCTCAGTTAGAACTTTCTCCCAGAGGCAAAGAAGGAGGACAAGAGGTCCCCAGCAGCATTCACCTCTAAGGACTCCAATAGCCCTAGTCACCACTGCCACTCTCAGGACCTCCATAGTCTTGGCCACAGTAGACCCCCACAGTCTTCACCAACATTGACCTCAGCTGATGGAGCTGCATGAAGACTATGCCACTATGCCTTCCCAGGAACCAGAGATGCTGCACCCCACCCAGCTGGCACCCTCACAGCCACTTGAGGTGAAAGTCTTTCCCCATGAAAGCCAGTCCAAAAAGGCTGGAAGAGGTGACTGCTCCCCCAAATGCACACACATTGGTGCAAAGCCATCAGAAACACACAAAAGAGAAGGAAACATGATACCACCAAAAGAACACAATGATTTTCTAGTAATTAACCCCAAAGAATTAGAGATCTGCAAATTACCTGAGAAAGAATTCAAAATAATTATTTTAAGGCATCTCAGCAAGATTCAAGAGAACACAAATAGACCACTCAATGAACTCAGGAAAACAATGCATGAACAAAACAAGAAGTTCAACAAAAAGGTAGAAATCATTTAAAAGAACCAAATGGAAATTCTGGAGCTGAAGCATACAATGAACAAAATGAAAAATGCAATAGAGAGCTTCAACAGCTGTCTCAATCAAGCAGAAGAAAGAATCTGCAAACTTGAAGACAGATCTCTTGATATTATCTAGTCAGAGGAGAAAAAAGAAATAAGAGTGAGAAAGCCTACATGAATTATGGGATACCACAAAATGAAATAATATTCACATTATGGGAGTCCCAAAAGGAGAATAAAGAGAGAAAGGGACAGAAAATTTATTTAAAGAAATAATGGTTGAAACTTTCCAAATCTGAGGCAAGATATGGCCACCACAGTACTTCCCCAAAACGATTCAACCCAAAGAGATCTTCACTGAGATATATTATAATTAAACTCTCTATAATCAAGACAAAGAGAGAATTTTTAAAGCAGCAGGGGAAAAAAGACATCAAACACAAGAAAACTGCAATAAAGCTACCACCAGGCTTCTCAGCAGAAACCTTGCAGGCCAGGAGAGAATGGGATGATATATTCAAAGTGCTCAAAGAAAAAAACTTCCAAGCAAGAATACTTCACTCAGCAAAATTATCTGGGAAAGATAAAGACTTTCCCAGACAAACAAAATCTGAGGAAATTTATTACCACTAGCCCTAGTTTACAAGAAACGCTAAAGGGAGTTCTTCAAGCTGAAATGAAAGGATGCTGACTAGTAACATGAAAACATATGAAAGTATAACATTCACTGGTAAAGGTAAATATATAGTCAAATTCAAAATACTCTAATACTGCAAGGGTGTGTAAATCACTTTGAACTCCAGTATATAGGTTAAAAGACAAAAGTGTTAAAAATGACTATAGCTATAATATTTTGTTGATGGATACACAATAGTAAAAGATGTAAATTGTGACATCAACACCACCAAAAGTGCAAGGGGCAAGTAAATGTGTAGAACTTGTTTGTGCAATTGAAGCTAAGTTATTATCAGTTTAAAATAGATTGTTATAAATATAAGATGTATTATGAAAGTCTCATGGTAATCACAAAGCAAAAACCTACAACAGATAAATGAATGGTAAAGAGAAAAGAATCAAAGTATATCACTACAAAAAATCATCAATTCACAAAGAAAAACAGCAAGAGAGGAAGAAAGTAACAAAGGAACCACAAATTAATCAGAAATCAATTAACAAAATGGCAATAGTATGTCCTTACCTACCAATAATTACTCTAAATGTAAACAATTTAAATTATCCAATTAAAAGACATAATGTGACTGAATGGATAGAAAAAAAACAAAACCCAACTACATGCTTTCTACAAGGGACTTACTTAAGCTTTAAGGACACACATAGGCTGGAAGAGAAAGATAGTCCATGCAAAATGGAAACCAAAAGAGAGCAGGGGTAGCTATACTTATATCAGACAAAACAGACTTTATGTCAAAACCTGTTACAAGAGACATAAAAGGTCATTATATAATGATAAATGGGTCAATTCATCAAGAGGATATGATGATTGTAAATATATATGCACCCAACATCAGAGCACCTAAATATATTAAACAATTATCAAGACCTGAAGGTAGAAATATACACAATGTAACATAGTAGGGGATTTCAGTACTCCACTTTCAATAATGGATAGATCATGCAGACAGAAAATCGATAAGGTAATAATGGACTTGAACTACATTTTAGACCAAATGGACCTAACAGACATATACAGAGTATTCCATCCAACAGCAGCAGAATACAAATTCTTTTCAAGCACACATGAAACATTCTCCAGGATAGTCATATGTCAGGTCACAAAACAAGTCTTAAAAAAAATAAGATTGAAATCATATCAAGTATCTTTTCTGACCACAATGGTATAAAACTTGAAATCAATAAGGGGAGGAAACCTTGAAAATTCACAAATATGTGGAAATTAAACAACACACTTCTGAACAACCAATCGGTCTAAGAAGAAATCAAAAGAGAACTCAAGAGCCAGCCCTGATGGCCTAGAGGTTAAAGTTAGGCACACTCCACTTCAACGGCCCAGGTTCAGTTCCCAGGTGCAGAACCACAGTACTTGTCTGTCAGTAGCCAAGCTGTGGCGGTGGCTCACATAGAAGAACTAGAAGGACCTACAACAAGAATGTACAACTATGTACTGGGGCTTTGGGGAGGGAAAAAAAAAGGAACTCAAAAAGTACTTTGAGACAAACAAAATTGAAAATACAACATACCAAAACTTACAGAATGCAGCAAAAGCAATTCTAAGAGAAAGTTAACAGTGATAACACCTACATCAAGAAAAAAGAAAGATCTCAAATAAACAGCCTAAACTTACACCTCAAAGAGCTAGAAAAAACAGAACAAATTAAGGCTAAAGTTACCAGAAGAAAGGAAATAATAAAGAGTAGAGCAGAAATAAATGAAACAGAGACTAGAAAGAAAATAGAAAAGATCAATGAAACTAAGAATTGGTTTTTTTGAAAAGATAAACAAAATTGATAAACCTTTAGCTAGGCTAAGAAAAAAGAGATGACTCAGCTAATAAAATTATAAACAAAAGAGGAGACATTACAACTGATATCACACAAATACAAAAAAATCAGAAAGACTACTATGAACAATTACACACAAACAAATTAGATAACTTAGAAGAATGAACAATTTCTACAAACATACAAATTACCAAGACTGAATCACGTATAATATATATTATATATATATTTATAAAATATATATAATATAAATAACTAACATGCTATTTGAAAGAGAAATTAAGAAAGCAATCCCATTTACAATACAATCAAAAACAATAAAATATTTAGGAATAAATTTAACCAAGGAGGTAAAAGACTTATACAATGAAAACTATAACACATTTATGAAAGAAATTGAAGAAGACACAAGTAAATAGAAGATATCCTGTGTTTTTGGATTGGAAGAATACTATTGTGGAAAGTTCATGCTATCCAAAGTGATCTACAGATTCAATGAAATCCCTATCAAAATTCCAATGGCATTTTTCACAGTAGAAAAAACTATTCTAAAATTTTTATGGAACCATAAAAGATCCCAAATAAGCAAAGCAATTTTGAGAAAGAAGAACAAAGCTGGAGACAACTGATTTCAAACTACACTATAAAGCTATTACTATATCAAACCAGAATGGCACTGGCATAAAAGCAGGCACATGGACCAATGGAACAAAATAGAGATCCCAGAAATAAACCCACACATATGCAGTCCACCAATTTTTGACAAGAGCACACAATAGGGAAAGGATATTCTCTTCAATAAATAGTGCTGAGAAAACTGGGTATCTACATGCAGAAGAACAAGAATGGACACCTATCTTATACCATTCATAAAAATTAACTCAAAATAGATGAAAGACTGACCTGAAACCATAAAACTCCTAGATGAAAACACAGCAAAAAAGCTCCTTGACATTGGTCTTGCAATGATTTCTTGGATCTGACACCAAAAATACAGGCAGCAAAAGCTAAAATAAACAAGTAGGACTATATCAAAAGGCAATTCACAGAAGGGAAGAAAATATTTGCAAACTGTATATCTGATGAGGAGTTAATATCCAAAATATGTAAAGGACTCATACAACTCAATAGCAAAAAAAACAAAGAATCTAATTTAAAAATGGGCAAAGGACCTGAATAGATATTTTTCCAAAGAACACATACAAATGGCCAATAGGTACATGAAAAGGTGTCCAATATCACTAATTATGAGGGAAATGCAAACCAAAACCATAATGAAATATCACCCTATACCTGTTAAGATGGCTGTTATCAAAAAGACAAGAGATAAATATTGGTGAGGATAGGGAGAAAAGGGAATCCTTATATACTGTTGGTGGGAATGTAAATTGGTACAGCCATTATGGAAAACAGTACAGTGGTTCTTCAAAAAATAAAAATAGAACTACCACATGATCTAGCGGTCACACTTCCGGATATATATCCAAAGGAAATGAAATCATTGTCTTGAAGCGATATCTGCATTCTCACGTTCACCGCAGCTTTACTCACAGTAGCCAAGATATGGAAACGATCTAAGTGTCGACTGACAGATGAATGGATAAAGAAAATGTGACGGATATATACACAATGGAATAGTATTCAGCCATAAAAAAGAAGGAAATCCTCCCATTTGTAACTACATGGATGAACCTGGAGGGCATTATGCTAAGTGAAATTAGCCAGACAAAGACAAATACTGTATGGTATCACTTATATGTGGAGACTACTCATAGAAATAGAGAGTAGAATGGTGGTTGCCAGGGGCTGGAAGAAGGGGGAAATGGGGAGATATTGGTCAAAGATCTGAACATTCAGTTTTAAGAAAAATAAGTTCTGAGGATCACCAAGGTACACCATGGTGACTTTAGTTAACAATACGGTATTGTATACTTGAAAGTTGCTGAGTGTGGACCTTAAGTGTTGACACCACAAAAAAAAAAAAGAGTTACTATGTGAGGTCTGGATATGTTAATTTTCTTGATCTTAGCAATCATTCCACAATGCATATGTATATCAAATCATCACATTGTACACTTTAAATGTATACAATTACATTTTTAATTATTCCTCAATAAAGTTGAAAAAATTAAATTAAATTGCAACCTTGCTCCTGCCACTCCTTATCCCAGTCCCTGCTGCAATTTGTTCATCACTGTTATCAGCAACTAATTATTGATGCTAACGTTATATGCCACAATGTATGTAACATCTTTTATATTATAGTTACTTATCATGTTTACAGTCTGAACCCCCTTCATAAACCATACGAGGACAGGGATTATGTCTGTTTTCTTCACTGCTGCATTTCCTGTGCTTAGAACACTGCCAGACATGTAGGAGATACTCAACACATATTTATTAAATGGAAGAACAAATAAACAAATGCGTGTGACCACTTAGAGAGATGAATCAGTGTCCGGGGTTCACCCAAAGCCTGTTGGATCTGAGTCTTTACTGGGCATAAGGAGCCTTAAGTCAACGAGCATGAGATGGAACCAAAGTTATGATAAAAATTTTCGATCCTTGACTAGAGAGTGTGACTTTATTCTGTCACCCACCAGTTGAAGGAGTGAAGAATATTAATGTGCACTTTCTGCCTCCATCTGTGAGGTAGCGGATGCGGGTGGGACATAAAAGAAATAAGGCAGGGACTAACAGAATTCTACTCTAAGAAAAATGCTCAAACATTTGCAAGCACAATGTTGTGCCGGATGCTTGAGCTGAGAGAGAGGTGGTCACGTGAATGTTATGGTTTGCTGGATAAAGTGTGGTCTCAAAACATGAGTCACAGTCCCCTAGAAAGTCTGGAATTTCTAATAATTAAGTTTCCTCAGTGCAATAGAAAAACATGATCTCATCTCTCCCTATAAGCAGCTATGTTTTCCAGGGTAACAAAGCTCAAAATTTCTCTTAAAATGATTTTACTAGATGAGATAAAAGAAAACAAATGCTCATCTGTATTTCCCTGCCTAATGTCATCGTTATTGTTTGGTTATAATCCTTGAACAACCTCCTCCATTCATGATTTGTTGACATTATCTAAGCTTGCAAAAATATTTTTTAAAAGTCAAAGGGAGTGCAGAAACCAAGCCCTTTGTATGATTAAGATTTTTATTACAACTGAAATGATGTGGGTGATACCAGTTCATCCCTTGGGGTTTCATGTCCCAGTGAGCAAATCCATACCACGAATTGGCTCTTGATCTATAGGAGACCAGCCAAAGTTTAAACATAGCAAAGAAGCTTCAATACAGCCAAAGCTCAAAGACAGAAGTGAAGCACTGGGCTGGCCCTTCTGGAAAAAGCAGTTTCAGGGATGAAGAGAAAACAAATTCTAGGTTTAGGGGTGTGTGTGTGTGTTTATTGTAAAGTTTAATTGGGCTACTTTCCACCAAGAATACAAATGACTTTCAGTTACATGGTATCAATTTTAAAAACTTAAAATTAAAATAAGCTATGAAGTGTGTGTGTGTGTGTGTATGGTTTAAGAAGCATATATATAAGATTTTAGAAGCTAATGCCCCAGTAGTGGTGAACTACAACTGGGGTAAGGTGGGTAGTGATAAAGTGATTAAACTACTGTAGCATCTTGCAGAGGTCCTGACAGTTCAGAAAAAATCTAAAATAAAGGAAGTAAAAAAGAGCTCAGAAGAAATTACCGGGAGTAGAGGAAGGAGAAAAGTGATTTCCTGCAGGACACGAATAAATCTGGGGGCTTGGAATCAAGGGAATGGCCTCCAGGTCTTTATGGGCAGGTCCAGGGATCAGAAGTCTAGTCAGATGGCTGAGGGACAGTGAGATGGATGGTGCAGATGGAACTGAGCATGAAGCTAGGCTACCTTCAGAGAAAGATACTGTTTTTCCAAAATTGGGTTTGGAAGTGAATGAACTAGTGACAGGGCATCCATTCATTTATTCTCTCATTCATACAATTACCAAGCATCCACAGTAGACTATTAATTTGGTGGTTCCCAGTGGGCCATTCCCTGGACCTTTGTATAGTTCTCCCGTATTGATTCTGGGCTTAGCTATGTGACTGGCCTTGGCCAATAGGACATGGGCAATTATGACATAAGCAGAGATTCCATAAGGCTTGTCCTCCTTGAGTGCTCTCTTTTGAGAGTCCTGAGCTGTCGCATAAGAAGTCTGCCACTCTGGTGGAGAGATCACATGGAGAAAGAGAGGCCCTGAAACGACATGACAGAACTGAGGAGCCAATTGAGAGGGAGAACAAAGACCTAGACTTGTGACCACACTTGAGACTTTCTCTCTACAGCATGAGCATGTGCGTGAAGAAGACATCTTGGACATTCCAGCCTCTCCAGATGTAAAGAGAGCAAAGACAAGACTTTGGGGGATCTTGGGAGGATGAGATTGAAATAAATGGTTGTAATTGGAGGACAGACTAGAGTAGGCAGTCTCCAAAGATGGTTCTAGAACTCCTCCCCCTCCCTATACACACATGCCCTTCCTCACCTCAGGAGATAGAGTTGATTTTCCCTCTCCTTGAATGTGGCACAGCTCTGTGATTGCTTTAACTACTGGAAGGTAGCATAAGTGACATTCTGGGGCTTCCAAGCCCAGGTTTTAAAGGAATTTGCAGCTTCTCCTTCCTTCTTCGAAAGCTTACTCTTGGGACACTCCCTCTCAGAACCCAGTTTCCACACTCTAAAAGTTCAAGCCACATGAAGAGGACACTGTGGGAAAAGGACCAGAAGCCACCGCTCAAATCCAGCTGACAGCTGTCATCAACTCCCAGCCTTGGAAGTGAGTCATCTCAGAAATTCCAGCCTAAACAACCTCCAAATGATGCAGTTCCTGCCAACATTATGAGACGTAGAAGTACCACCCTGCTGAGCTCAGTCAACCCAGAGAACTGTGATAGATAATAATTGGTGTTATTTTAAGCAACTGGATTGTGGGGTGGTTTGTTACGTGGCTTTGGGTTTCCAAAATCATGACAGATATTAATCTTTGGGATGTGGGAATGGAAATTTTGAATTCCTGGGAATTCTTGCAAATTCCTGAAATTATAAGTTATTTTTAATACTTCCAACATTCTTCATAATTTTTACTCATTATTATGAATAGCTTTAAGAAATACTAAATTTAGTAGTATTTTCAAAGAATGATAGCCTATAGAGAATATTCAAATACTGGAAAATGTCAGCAAACGTTATTGAGTAGTATTCAAATAAATGTAACATTTAGATCTCCTAGCAAGCACTAACAGAATCGTATGTCTAAATAGCCAATTTAAGGGCTTATTTTGCTTCCAAAACATGTTATTTCCTACAGCACAAGTCATAGGATTTGTATAAAATATATTATGCACATAAACTTACATTTATTTTATTTTCAAGAAGGATCCACCATTAGAAGCAGGCAGGGCCACAAACACTCACTATAACATTGCAACAGCTACTGCAAGGATGACTGATTAGATTGCAAACAACTCTCTCCTATCCATCCCTGTCCCAGTTCCCATAAGTGTTAACCTTTATATTTGACTCCAAGTATCAGTGTTTTCTGCTCTTGCTTTCTACTTAACATCAGTGGATTCCTTAGAACCAGTAAGAGTCTCCATATTGGGTTAATTCTTTCAAAAGTATATTATTTTCTCCAACTTTCCCAATTTTGTGACTTATTTTTCTCAGGATTCATGATTCAGAAAGACATGTAAATTTCCCAAGAAATGCCAAAAAAGAATTCCCACATGGTAACACTAGCAGTCATAGATAACAACATCCACAATCAGCCTGAGTTCCTAGGTACTCAAATTGGTAACAAAACAAACATGGATCCTACAGCCACAGAGCTTACAGTCACATGAGGGAAATGGATACTAAACAAATGAGCAGAGACATAACCCATATGATCACAAACCACCATGGGCCCCACACCGTTGTTGCCCAGGTGAAGATAGGAAGCTGTCAAATGAGAGGAAAAGGTGGATTCTACACAGATGATCTTGAAGAGAAACCCTTAGAACTTTGTACCATCAAAGTAGTGACTACAAAGTCACCCAGGAGAAGCCACAGTGTGAACCCAGTTAAGAAGACATTTTGGTTGGGAGCTGCTCTTAGAAGGGCGACTCACCACGAAGAACATCAGTATGGCCACCACCCTACACCAACTGGAGCCAATATTTCCAGGCTACCTCAGCCTTCCTACAAGGTGAAGGGTCGACTCAGCAAAGTGCTACAATGAGTCCTTTTTCTACAATATCACTATATTTCCTCACAATTTACATCTTTTTCTTCAAGCCCATTATTTTCCTTTATGGATATAATGCACTATCACAATTAATGCTGCATTTCCTGTAATTTTTGGTCATTTCTCATAAATCCTCAACAAATATCTCTGTTGATGCTAGTAATTGTCTAGAAGCAAAGACAAAGGCTCTTATAGAGGCTTCTAGCAAGCATATAACATCTTCCTTAGAGATGCCTGCTTCCCCAAGTTAGTCTCAAAGAGACGATTCATTCCACCACTTGGATGCCTCCTGAGTTAATGATCCACCTGACAATAAAGATGGCACCTCTATAACCTGACCCCTGAGGACTTGAGAAGGTTCTATCGTGTGAACTCTTCTAGGCAATTGCTATGGGTTTAATTATGTCTGACTATAAAGTGTGATAAGAAAACGACCTGGTTAATTTAAGAGTTCCATCAATTTATGCTTTCTTGCTACTTACAAAAATCCCCTTACACTGCCAGGTAATTTCCCACAGGCAGAGGACAGATTTAATAGTGACCAGAGCAGGACTTAATGCCATGGAACAACCTATTCTGGCCAGCTTCAGTCATCCCTGTTGCTAACTAAGCCTTGCTCTCTCCTTGTAAAATGCTGCATGATACCCATGAGCAACCACCACTTAGGATTAATTTTGAGATTCCCCAAGATGTAAGTTGAATTGATGTGAGAGGCAAATGAACAAGAGGAAGAGAAGGAAATGGACAAAGAGAACCAGGTGATGGATTTTTTTCAACAATGGCTAGGGAATCTGACTCAACATTTGTATGTTTTGAGAAGCTAGCATGGCTCTATGAAATCCTCTCAAAGCTCTGACGTAGCTAATGAAAATACCTTAGTTTTATATGATGAATTGCTTTCCAAGAACACTATGCAATTCACAGCTGATCCTCATAACATCTCAGTATGGTAGAGGAAGGGAAAAGAGAAGCGAGTTGATAACTAAGGAGCTTGCCCAAGGATACACAGGCAGCAACATCAGAGGTTTGGTCTCCAGCTCACATTTCACGATCTTCAGTGCCAAGTGCAATCCTCCCAGCACACAGCTCCCAAAAAAGTGGCTTAGAATAATGAATTACTTCACCCCTTCACTTAACTCCAAACAATCACGTGGGCTTGGGGCTTGGGGCTTGGGAGGCCCCTTTCCCTGCCTCTCCTGACCCTGCCTCCCTGCCTCAGAACATTAACCATGATCGGAGGCTAACCTGACAGTGAACTTGGGAGAGACTTTAGGGGAGTCAGTTTATTTGGGATTTAACCAGATGAATTTCAATCTCAATTAGACATCTTGAAAACACAATGTAAAATTTTATATGGGTTATTTGATTCTCACACCTCATAAAGTCAAATGGAATGCATTTTGATCTACCTAACTCCTGCTAAAAAGACTGGTGAGCATGGGCAAATGGGTTTCCAGTATATTTGGCATGAATGTCCCTCAGGGAAAGCCCTGCAGAGCCTGGTTCCAAACACTGAGATGCAAGCCAGGGGGAATGGTGGGGTGCATCTCTCACATAACATCTCTGATGGGGCCAGAAGGGAAATGGCACACTAAGCCTATCCCAACCCTGTCCAGCCCTTGGAGCATCATAGGCCAATACAAGTTATGTGCAAATGCATAAAAAGGAATTTTTGGCCATGCTCTGCAACTCCTTGAAATCTCATACTCCCATTAACTGTCTCATCTTCCTCAACTGACTCTTCCCTTTCCTATCAAGCTCTTCTTCATCTCAACCAAGTCAATCTACTAGCTATTCCTCTACAAGATACCACTTTGATGCCTTAGGCAAGCCTATCACAAACATTCCCCCTCCCAAGACCAACTGCATAATTTGTGGGGCTCAGAGCAAAATGAACATGTGGGGCCCTTGTTCAAAAATTATTAAGAATTTAACATGCCAACTGCAGAGCAGTAAACTGAGCTCAGGGCCCTTCTAAGTACAGGGTCCTGTGTGACTGCATAGGTCGCATGCCCATGGAGTCACCCCTGCTGCATCTTTCTCCACCATTAGAGATAAGAATGTGCCCCTCTAGCAAGCATTGTCAGATAAATCTAATCTTTATTCAACCAGAGAGCATGGGGTGATATGTTGATCTTTGTATTTATGTATTTTCTTGCCAAAAGGACTATAAAATCCTCTTTAAAAATAACCCAGCCTTTTTATTTTTAATCCCTCAATAGCACCTAGCACAATGCTTTGTATATAGTAGATATCAATGATTGTTTTCTAAATAAAACTTCAGAACAATCGTGAGCTACACTCTGTCTCATAGGGTTTCTGTGCTTGGCTCCAACTCAAGTGGCAGCACCATTCTTGTTTAGCAAGTGGTATCAGATAACCTGAGATCTTCAGGAGAGCTCCAGGAAAGGTTAGGGCCATGGGAGGAGGGCATATTACAAGTATGCCTGCACCTGGACTCCATTTATTAGGCCTGCAGAAAGGACGGTCCCTGCCAGGAGGCCAGACGTTCGACCTTGTTTGAACCTGGACTTCAGAGTGTAGCAGTAAGAGACAGAGATGGGGTCAGTGAACTGTCAGTTTGGCTCCTCAGAGGCCAGCTGCAATGTCCTGGGGGTGGGGAGTTTTGTTCACAAAGTGGTTCACTTTTAAAGCCCACATTCATTCTTGTCATCATGGGTTATAACTTTCCTACTGAATTTCATGGCCAGGTCTCATCAGGGTGTGTGTTTGTATGCTGATGTCAATCATTTCTTTTTTGTGTCCCTCACCGGCTGCAGCCTACGGGGTGGAGGCGATTCTTGCGCCCTGCTCTATTGATGTTGGTTATTTTTATGACATTATTTTTCTGTCACGCTTTGATACCTACCAAGGTCTCAAATCTACAGTGAGCAGGGGGTTATCCAAGAATCAAAGCACAGAGTTAGTACAATTGGAAGAATGTTGATGGGAGCTGATGTAATTCATTTCAAAGAGATTTGCCACCATCCATCATTCTTGGGATAACAACGATGTTCTTGCATCCAATGGCAACCTTCGTAGAAAGATGGCCAAATGCTTTGCAAACGCTGATTGATTCATCCTCCATCATGAGTGGTTTCCATTTTTACTGTTTATGTCTCTGTTTGGCCTTAAGAAAAACAATTAGAGACGCACCTCATTTTTCTGAAGGTCACCTCTCTGCCATCCTCCATCATCCAACATACCAATGAGAGCCAGGAAGTCTCTGAATGGTCAAAATAGATGCACCAAAGCCCTTACACTTTGTTCATAGAGGAAACCCTCCCTTAGAAGCTGAATATTCTTATTTTAAACACTATTCTGACAAGTTTGGGTATCTAATTTCACAGTCAACAAAAGATGAAAGGCTGTAATGGCAGGAAGGAGAAGAGGGTACAGGCAAGCAAAGTGATAGCAGAGATGAATAACAAAGTAGAGTCCTGGGGGCAGGGGACAGTTTCTCATCTCCCAGAATCTCATGCATGCCCACCTCTCCAGACACCCTTTGCTTTTCCCATTCCAGCAATGTCCTTTCACAGACAGCTTCCTTTGCATATGCTGGGTTCAGTACCTGGGATGTCCTTTCCTAGGGTCTCCTCTGGTCATCAACCACCTATTCATCCTTCAAGACCCAACCCAAATATCCCCTCCTATGTGAGACCTTCCCATTACATGTTTGTCCACCTGCACCACTGAATTAAATGTAGATCTTAATGTAGATCTAAATGTAGATCTGCTTCCCTGGCCAAACTCAGCAGTTTCTGATGGCAGAGATCATTTTGAGTATATTTTCAAATCCACACTGCCTCAGACATGGTAGGCACTCAATAAATATTTGCTCAAAGAAAAAAGGAATTACCTATGAAAGGTAGACAGAGTAAAAAAAGATAGCAAACAAGAGTCTTTAGAATTATCATCCTGAAATACAGCCGCTAGATTGAATGGCAACCACAATGATTGCAATAAATTATTTAGAAAAAGTTAAGATATGTCCCATACTCTTTGTGTTGAAAGGCAAGTAAGTGTGTAGCCTATTTTTAGTAAGATTTTGATAATAACTATAGAAAAGTCATTTATTTGAAACACCTCACGTGAGTTAATATTTAATAGGTAGGGAGCTACTATCAACATTATTTACTCAGTGTTGGAAACAAACAGAGTTGATATTTCTAAGACGGAGACTCTGACCCATAACTTCAAGTTCTCCTTCCCTCTCGGACAGCAAAGGCCAGGTAGGAAGCATCTTGTCACCTCCCCAGACTAGACTTCAGGTGCTTCCCTTGTTTAAGTAATAGAAATGAGATGAGCTGCAGTCAAATCCATCAAAACTGGTGGCAATTGCTAACAAAAGGAAGTTTTCCTGGGGTGAAAAGATTTTGCTCTCTTTTTCTCTTTTGGCACAATTTTGCTTAATCTTCAGCCCTCTGAAAGTATATGTGCTATTGAAATATTTGTTAATTACCATAATACTTGTCCAAACAAATAAGCTATTTATGTTCTGCTTTTCAAAAGGTAAGCTGAGGGGACCAGGGGTAAGAGAAGCACATGAATGCATATTCTGCTTCATCCCTTCAGATGTAACTGCACAGGGTGGCACATTTAAAATTCAACCCTAACCACACTGGGAAGTGACAGCACATTATGAAACAATAAATTCAGGATCTTTAGAGGAGGTGACAAAATCCATTGTTTAATGTTTTCTGGGCATCTCTATGTGTTCAGCAACACTGTTCCCTAAGTTTGAGATCATTTTAATTCAGCAGTGACCTGTCTTTCAAAAAGAAATACAAATATTGCTTCCGATGCCCATTCGAGATAAATATTCTATAGTTACCACTGTAGAAAGGTATCGCCTTTTTGCCAACCGTGTGACTTAAATTCAGTCACCTCCAGTTCTACTCCTTCACCTCCTGACCCTGATTTCCATGGTCCAAAAGCAGGAGGGATGAAGAGAGAGAGTGGCCATGCAGGGCCAGGGAAGTAGCCCATCTGGCAATGTCCCCAGCACACCGTTCCCATCCTCAATGACTTTCAAGGTTAAAACACCCTTCTTTTCAAAGTCACAGCCATGGACAGATTCATGGCAGCTCTGCAAAGCACACTCCAGTTCTGAAAATCTGCCCACTGCCACCACTTTCAAAGGAAAAACTGCTTTAATCTCCAGTAGATTGTCAGACCCAGAGAAAGTCATGCCAGGCTGTAGCAAAGCCAACCCGGGCTGACTGCATTTATAAAGAGAAGAACACCTGGACATCCAGTTTAAAGCAACAGCTGAGATTGTGAGAAGAGGAGCCAAAGCATCTTAACGTGTCAGAACGAGACCCAGACACTCCATAGATGCTCTGCATTCACCCCCAAGTATCAGTCCAATGTGATCCCAAGGAAGGGCCGGCACATAGGTACCTGGATAACTGGTACTGACAGTGCTGGGTGGAGGCATTTAAAGTGTGCTGTTGTGGGGCCAGCCTAGTGGTGTAGTGATTAAGTTTGTGTGCTCCACTTCAGTGGCCTAGGGTTCGCAGGTTTGGATCCTGGCTCAGATGTATGCACCACTTATCCAGCCATGCCATGGCAGTGTCCCACATACAAAGCAGAGGAAGATGGGCACGAATGTTAGCCCAGGGCAAATCTTCCTCAGCAAAAAGAGGAGGATTAGCAACAGATGTTAGCTCAGAGCTAGTCTTCCTCACCAAAATAAATTTTTAAAAAAATAAATAAATAAGTGTGCTATCGTGATGGCTGTTCTCAGAGCCTTCTAAACGTAAGGAAAATAATATTTTAATTAAGAATAAAAAATACAATGATCAAAACCTTTTCATTCTAATTCTATGACCCAGAAACCAGGAAGACAAGAATGGAGAAAAGGCATCCACAATCCCCACTTTTAGCCTGAAACAACATAGAATGAGAACGTTCTAGAATATTCTATCAAGTGTAGCTTATGTGGTACCAGATAGTGAGCAATACAAAATTGTCCCTGAAACAAGGGGGTGGAATTCACAGGCTTGGTCCCTAGATGTGCACTGTTCTCTTTTTCTAGGAACTGGCTGATACTTGCTGGCAGGAGTGTCTTCAAACAATAGAATTGTCGAGGTTTTGTTTCTGTTTGTTTGTTAGGTTTGAAAGGAAGTTTGGAGTTCATCTAGTCCAAATGTCCACTGTGCAGATCAACTGGGAGGTTGCTTTCACTCCCATCCTCCAGCCTTCGCCATTGTCCAGGTTCCCTTGCCAAGAGGATCCTAGCGGGGTTTAGCCAGTGGGAAGCACTGGTTGGATATAGAGGACAGGAAGAAGGGAAAGGCCAGGGTATTACTCCTTGTCTCCTACGTCAGTAGCAGGTCCTCAGCAGAGGCTGCTTCTCCTCTGGGGCTCCAGGCCCAGACAATGCCCCTTTCCATGGCCTTAGCTCCCTTGGGGCAGCTCCAGTGTGGTTTTAGCACTGGCCACCATGGCTCCGGTTTCTGGGCCCCTGAAACACCAACTTTTCCGTCTGTCCCTCAGTCCTAAGGGCAATGCTTCTTTTTCATTCTAATCTCCTGATTGCCTTGTGGGCCAATGTTACCAATTCCCTGTATTAAATTCCACGGTCTAGACTATCTAGAGTGGTTTTTGACTCCCTGGCTCAACCTTGACTGATAAACTTAATATATGAATCCTCTGCAATATTTCTCTCAGGTAGCTTTCTAAGCTTTGCTTAAATGCTTCCAAAGACTTGGAACTCATTACCTCACAAAGCTTCCTAATCCTAATAGATTGGTTTTAAAAGTCGTCTGTATGTTGCCAAAGTATGTCTTCCACTGCCTTTAGCCCCTAAGCTTCATGGGGCGCCCTTAGAGCACTCTGCAGCACCATAGCCCATGGGTGTCCCCCTCAGGCAAAGGCAAGGTTGGGGTTCAGTTTGTGGCCCGATTTGAAGGGCAATTAGAAGATCCTGAAATTCCACCATTTCTGATTCATTTCTTAAGGTTAAAACACTGACACCTCAAAGTGTCCACTTTATACAAATACCATATCAACAGGGAAATGAGTGAAGCTGCTATCATTTATGAAAGACTTCACAGGAACTTAGCCTATTTCTTTTTTTTTTTTTGCAGGGAAGCATTCACCCTGAGCTAACATCTGTTGCCAATCTTCCTCTTTTTTTTTTTTTTGCTTTCCTCCCCAAAGCCCCAGTGCATGGTTGCATATCCTAGTTGTAAATCCTTCCAGTTCTTCTACGTGAGCCACTGTCAAAGCATGGCAACTGACAGACGGGTGGTATGGTTGTGAGATTGGGAAGCGAACCGGGGCCACCAAAGTGTGGAACTTTAACCACTAAGCTGTCAGGGCTGGCTCGAGGATTTATCCTACTTCTTTCCTTACGACTGTTAGTTGAGAGCCAGGCCCTTTGGAAATGGGGTCTTGATGAAATAAGGGCTGTGAGAGCAATGATTTGGGAGCAGCCAGGAGTCCTGCAGTAGAGGCAGCCTGGGAAAGTGGCCCAGGAGCGGGCTCTGAGCTGCCAAAGGGAAGCAAGGTCACTAGGCAACCCTGCTCATCCTTGTCTCTGCCTCTCTTCCCAGCTTCCCTCTTGCCCTTTTTGCCTCTGCGTTTGGGCAGACAGAAGACACAGAGTCATGCTCATCTCCACTCTAACAAATAAACAGAAGGAAAATGCCAATAAAATTATTATCTGCATTTATATGTGCATTTCCTGCAAGTTTTCACATCTTTCATTGGTAAGCACTGCAGGACGTTAAAAGTACAGCTCAAGAAGATATTTCATCCAGCTGCCCTCTTCCCAGAAAGTAAACAGATAATAAAATAAATCTAATCAGCATTCCTTTTCACTTAGCTGAAATTAAATTTTACTCATCATGAGTAAGTGGCTAATTACATGTTTAGTGTAAAGAAAATTCCGAGGACATTACCTTATTTACTTTCTTCTTGTGTCAATAGATGAGAGGACATTGGCATTCAGATGGAGGTGGGAACAGCTGGCTGCTGATGCCAACTTACCTTTTACAGCCTGAATTCAGAGCAAAGCAAAGCAAACAGTAGAGACATTGGAATTAAATTGCCTTCAACCCCAAATCCAGGCAACCTGCCCATTGATTTACAGCAACTGCAAGTTCTGATGAAATTGCTTTCAGAATGGATTGATCCCCAGGGGGGTCCAAGAGTTTTAAAAAAAAGCCAAAATTTCTTGAGTGTGTACTATGAACTAGGCATTTCTTATGTTAAGATTCTTCATCCCAACCCCAGGAGGTAAGTAATAGTTTTATACCCATTTGCAGTGGTGGAAACTAAAGCTTAAAAGGCTTAAAAGCATCACCATGGTCAATCAGCTATGGACCCAGATCTGTCTAACATCAAAGGCTATACCTTTTTTTTTTTTTTTTTTTGGTGAGGAAGATTTTCCCTGAGCTAACATCTGTTGCCAATCTTCCTCTTTTTGCTTGAGGAAGATTCTCCCTGAGTTAACATCTGTGCCCAACTTCCTCTATTTTATATGTGGGTCGACACCACAGTGTGGCCGCTGACAAGTGGTGTAGGTCAGCACCTGGGAACTGAATATAGTCCGCCAAAGTGGAGCATGTAGAACTTAACCACTAGGCCACAGGGCCAACCCCAAAGGCTATACTTTTAACAGTGGTATTGCCTCTGTGGCAAAGGGTGCTCCTCTCCTGACACATTGAGGCTACCTCGTTTTCACACTAAGTGAACCCAAGAGTTCCAAGGTCCTATATCAGTAACAAAAGCTTCCCTTAAAGAAAACTCAAAATGGTAAGCTTAATCTCAGCCCTGGTCATCTCTCACCTGCTCGAACATCCTCTTTTGGCCTCGTCCCAAGAAAACGTCTGGCTCCAGAGCCACCTCTTGGGTGACAGACCTCCCATCTGGTGGCTTGTTTCTCAGTGCTTTGTCACTCTGCTAAGCTTTCCAATCTGGAAGTTGCTGTTAGATACAGCACGCTGGCGGAGAGCACACTTTCTGTAAAGTGCTTGGGGAATGAAGCCGACTGTACAATTCACAGGCTTGTTAATGAGAGCTGTATGTTAAATTCCCTGTGCTCGGAGCAAGACCCAGGGGCATTCTTTTTTAAACTCAAGAAAAACATAAACGCAAATAATTTCATACAAGTAGAACTGTCCTGAATTAGTAATGCTCAAATGAGTCTATGCACAATTATTCCAGCTCCTGGTTATTACTAATCGAAGCTCATGTTTATGTCATTACATTTTCCTTATAACACACTCCACACAAATATGCTCAGTCTCTGAAAAAGGGACTTTTACAGTGCCTTTTTTTCTGAGTTTCATACATCCTAAGTCATTGTCAACATCCTACCCGGTTTTAAATTTGGTTCATTTTCTTCTGTTTTGAATTTTATATGGAGATATAGTTAAATAAAATCTGCTTAACCCTAAAGACCAGAAATTTGTCACATGGAACCTGTAGAAAATAAATTAAAAGAAACAAGTCAAATCACACTGTATAGGTGATATTTGCAAATACAGAAGGAAAACGTTTCCCTCCATTATGAAAAGTTAATCCCTGAAATTATTGCTCAGCCATAAATGTTCCCATCAAAACATACCCCCAAATAGTTTCTCCCAGATTTGGCATAGAGGACAGAAGATATGATACTTTTATTTATAGTGAGCTGGAAGGTAGACAGGCTAATTCAGAGGATACTAAAGACTGTAACAGGGGCCACACGGTGGTGTAGTGGTTGAATTTGGCACGCTCCACTTTGGCAGCCTGGGTTTGCAGGTTCAGATCCCGGATGCGAACCTACACCATTCCTCAGCCATGCTGTGGTGGCATCCCACGTACAAAATAGAGGAAGATTGGCACAGATGTTAGCTCAGGGCCAGTCTTCCTCTCCAAAAAAAGAAAAAGACTGTAACAAAAGTCACCAACTTTCAATTGTGCCAAACCCTCCCTGGAGATGAAATAAGCTACCTGATTCTCTCCTTGTAGTGTTTCCGGAGTCCATCTGGGACACAGGAATAAAAGATGGCTCCATGCCACCTGAATTCAGACTGCAGGAAAACAATAGCTGGATTCTATAAAAAATTACATTCTTATGAAAGACTTACCCTAAGGGGAGAAGCTGGGTGGTGTGGGTACTGTTTTTAGTGCCTATCCAAATGACACTGCAACTTCAGTGATTCCACGAAAATATACTTTACATCATGTTGCTTATGACCACAAAACCTGGTATGGAAATTCAGGTGCAGTGGCAGAGAGATGATCCACAGATTTCAGCTTTCCTGTGAATTTGTTTTCAAACTGCAAGGACTCTTTCCTCGTCCCCACTGGCACCTGTTCTTGCCTGCAAATTAGTATGCAAAATTTACCACACCTCCCCAAAAGACAGAAGGTAGCCTTTTGAGTTTCTTTCATTTGTCAGTTTCTTTCATTTGTAAATCAGTTATGATTTAATATTTAGTGAAAACATAGGTAAACTATCTTCCTCTTTACTGGTCTTTCCTGACTCATAGGCCACCTTCTTATCCCTCCCACTCTGCCAGCTCCATTTTTTGGGTTGGCACGCTTACTCTTCCTCTACATCCAGTTTCTCCATTTTCTCCCCTTCCCTCTCTCTCTTGATTTTCCCATCTGAACAAAGAAAGTAAGTTGCCTTATTGCTTAATATTTCTTAGAACTTTCATGCCCCTTTAAAAGCTTCCATTGTTTAGTATTTGGAAACTTTGCAAGATAAATTTGGGAAAGCCAAGATTCCATTTCCAATATGGCCTTGATTTTAAACATGTCCTAGAATGATCTAGTCACTACCAGCAATGAACCCCTCAACACAAGAATTATAGGTTCCCAAGCCCTAGGAACTGACTACGGGTGGACAAATCAAATTATGGTGATTTATCCTATTACAATGAATATGTGTTCCTCAATCTCTTGGTGTTATGGAATTGCATGTGACCAAAAACAACAAAATACAGCTGGTACCATCAGTGCCTCAACCATATCCCCTCACCCTCATCACTTTATTGTGTGTGGGCCAGACTTCCCTCAACCTGTCCACATTACTGTGTTACTTTGGCTGAAGGTCCTTCTGGCCTCTGAAGCCCTCTTTGCCCATCCCCATAGAGGACTAGGAATGCCAGGGAATTAACGCCACCCAGGAGCAGCTCTACCCAACATCTCACAGGAGTTGGGGTATAAATGCCCCAGCTCCCTTGCCTCTGAGATGGGATGACTCAGGAACATGTGTTTTGCACTGGCTCCTTGAGTTTCCCCAGGGGGATTAAACTCCAGTTACTCGCACACCCTTCGTTGGCTATCTTCTCTTCCCTGTCTCATTTCCCTGCCTCCCTTCCAGTATTTTCTTCACCTCTCAATTACACTACTTGCACTCAAATTCTCACCTCAGGGTCTTCTTCTGGAGAATCCAAAAGAAGACACAGGGCTAGGGGATGATGGTGCTGGGCCAGGCACTCAAATCTTTTCTGTTTCCTAAGTAATACACTGCAAAGTAGAAAGAAGAAGAAGAAGAAGCAACAGCACTATTAAAATGCTACCACAGTTGCAAACACCTTAAATTCTTAACAAATAAATAAACAACATATTATCTGGCACATTATGCTGACAAATAGCACAAATTTTGTTTAGTGGAAGTAGATGTGTGAGATGTTGTGGCTTTTGAATTATGAAGAAGAGGTAAAAGAAAGGACATCCTAATTTTAGGATGAAATGTTGTGACACCAGAGGTGGATGGCTATGGCCCATCATTCTACACTTCTTTCTTCTACGTGGACTTAAAATAGAAATTCAACTTTTGGTTTTTTTGTCTGTTTCCTCTTTTTGTGACACAAAGTGCTAGCTTGTTTTATTTGGCATTAAGTCATCATCTTCAGTCTCCTGCAGGTGCTTTTAAAATCCACTTAGAGTAGCTGATAACTGCATGCAAGTTATTTCAAGAGTAAGAATTTAATATAGGGGATTGATTAAGTAGATAATGGATGACTGAAAAGGCAAAAGGAAAACAATGAGGAACTTCCGGAAGCATCCACCATTCCTAGGGCTAGGGCAAAAAAAGAAATGCAGCAGGACCCAGGAGAAGCATCAAGAGGGAAGAGGTAGGGTGACCAACCACCTTGGTTTCCCTGGGACACAGATGTTCAGTGCTAAAACCAGGAGAGTCCCAGGGAAGCCAGGATGTTTGGTCATCCTAGAGGAAGGAGTGATACCTGGCTGGTGATGATGCCTCAGGCACTTAGAGGAGGGAGCCCACGGAGCTGGAACTCGGATTTCTGATCAAGAGGAAGCTGCCACTGGTACTGGTACCTCTGAGCTGGTAAAATGGGTCAAGTTCCAGAAGTGCAGGAAAGGACTGGAAACTAGAAGCAACTGCTGTTCCTCCAGGTTCAAGTCTCCCCCTAGCACCTCCATTGACAGACCCTAACAAGGAGCAGCCACTAAGGGGCAAAGCAGAAGGGTGGTTTACTTCACAAGGCGGAGCACAAAGGGTGGGTCTGGAGCTGAGTACAATAGCTTAACAACCAGCACAGCCACCAGGATGCGTTCAGCTCAGCTTTCATTTCTCTCTCTCTCTCTCTTTTTCTTTTTGTTTTTTGCTAGCCTTGTCTCTGATGAGGCCTCCTTTAGGCCTACTACCCACTCTCACATTCTCATATCTTTTAAAGCATTTCACTACTTTCAGTTTCTCCTCAATACTTGAGGTCTTCATTTTTTGCTCACCACTTGGATTTTTATAACCAGGACTCTTATTCATGTTTTGATTGCTCTTAAATAATTTTATCAACAGGATATGCAAGCTCAGGAGAACAGCATGATACACACTCATGGGAAAACGTCTGAGCATAAGCAGGGGTACCAGAGAGGATGAGGTGTGTGTTGTGCGAGCTGTGTTCCTCCGCGGGTTATTATAGGCGGATTTTCACCTTCACCTGCTGTTTCTTGGTAGTGCAAAGCTTAGTCACCTTATGACAAAAAAATCTCATCTGAGTAAAGATGATTTTGCATTTTGTTGATTTTATTACCCTGTGTATCTAACACAGAAGAATAAATTAATGCACTAGAGACTGGCATTTTAACAGAAGAGTTGGCATAAGGACCAGGGTCATCTCCGAGACCTGAAGTAGAGAATGACAGGAATCCTGGCCTCATCCCACTTGGAAGTTCCTCGATGTATCTCTGGAAATAGCTGCATAGTCTCTCTTCTCTGTCCCATTTACCTAAAAGCCAAAATATCACTCAGGATTTACTGGATAAGAGTTTATACCTCCTTATTTACTAACTCTGTGTAGATATGTAGGATGTATGTACTGGACTGTTGGATCCTTATTTCCCAGGGATTCTTGGAATACTCCAACCACCAATACAGCCCCATCAGGTTAATAGGAACAAGAACTAATGACCCCAGTAATACCGCCAGGTGCCCAGCTTCCTCACCTCTATCTGCCTGTGCCTCTAACCTGCCACCCATCTACTTCCCAAGGTTTTTATGAGGGGTCTAGTAATCAGACAAAAAAGCTAGAATCCTTGATTTGGTTTTTCAAACTACTTTGAAAAGCACAATGTATTGCAATGAAAACTTTTAACGACTTTCATCTTCAAAGAAACACCAAATTATGTTATAATTTATCTGAAACTTTAAATTATTTCTGGGGTTGTTTCATGTTTGCAGCCTCTTGCTCCACTCACATTACTCACAATTCCTATGAGGGTCTTGCTTGTAAGCTTGGCATTACAAAATAGGTCATTGGCGTGCCTAAGACTGATTCTTGCAGCCCCAAAACATTTTTATTTTGAATACAAGCAACCATAAACTTTTGATTATATGTAAAGGGAAATTTTCAGAGGTTTCTGCTGCTTGTTTGAGGAACCTTCAGGGTGCTGCTGTCCCTGTATGTCCCTCGGGGCTGGTCATACCAGGGTTGCCATTGGGTCTAGACACAAAACCTCACCCTCACTCAACTTACATTTAGCTTTTCAGTTAATGATGTAGTCGTTGAACGGGCACTCACTGAACAAAGAAATAAATATAGCCTGCCTTGAAAAGCACAGAGAATCTGAAAGAACTTCAAATAAGTTTCTTCCAGATCACTCTTCCATTGTATCCTGGTGGGGAATATTTTTCCAGTTCTTCCCAAGAGGGTTTCCTTCTGGCTTTGTGCTCCTTGATCTTTACCCATGGCAGTCAAAAGCCCATCTGGGCCTTATGCTTTTAAAGGCACTAAGCCACAATTAAGGTAAAAATGTAAGATATGAAAACAATTCCCCAACCACAAGACAAGCTGGTGTAGGGACCGCTCACATCCAGCAGCAGCAACCACACGTGGCCCTGGATCAAGAGCAAATTGTTGATGTCAGCCAGTTCTGAGTCCTTCCAGGACTAAGGGTTCCTCCCTGGACCAAACCTCAGACAGGCTCTATTTCTAGTTCTCTTAAAGGTAGCAAAAGTTGCAACCACCCTTACAGATAACCAGTGGCCTAGAATCCTGGAAATGGGTTCAAATGCTTTTGGGTAGGAAATTCACAGAAGCAGCATCAAGTTGGGATACTGACAGCAAAGACTAATGCCCCTGCTTACTCTACCCTCTCTGCCATTCTATACCCCAAAGTGGTGTAAGCAATCTGGCGGGGGCAAGAAAACCTCTCCTCCTTGCCTGTGGCCATGGTGGCATACCCCATTCCCCATATGATCCATTGGTTAGAGCCTACCATCCAAACTAATCATAATCATACCCCACTCCTGCTACAAACCACTGGTCTCATCCTATTCCTTATATCAAGCATTGGTCATCTCATACTCTCCATACCAAATTTTGAGAATCCAACTCATTCATTTAGGAAGAATATATAAGTTCTGGGCATACCGTATGTGGTGAGTTCTCTGTTTATTTGATTGTTTAACTTTATTTTAACTCATTCCAATAATATACAAGCCCCATGAGGACAAGGACTCTGTCTACCTCAATGCGGTTTCCCATTGCCTGTCTAGCACAATATCTGTCACAGAATAAACCCAACAGTATTTGTTGAATGAATGATGTAAATGGAAGCAGGAAAGCATGCCCTAAAGGAAATAATTCCAAATGTCATTTGAGCTATTGACATGTAAAATTAGTCTAGGTTAAATTCTTTTCAACATTAAAAGGCATCAGCTTTAAAAAAAAAAACCACATGAAAATTTGAGTCTCTTCTATTTCATTTGAAATTGTTTCTGAAAATTACCAGTTCCACTGCTATCTGTTTTATATGTCAAATTGTGATCCTTATTCCACTTTATATTTATCAATCATTATATCACAAAGTAATATACAATAACACACAAAACCAAATAGGAAATGCATCTCTTATTCTTGGACCTCCTTTCTTGAGGGAAGAACAAATGCATCACTCGGAAAGTCTGTCTCAATGATAAGCTCCATGCAGTCAGGGACCTACTTTGTTTTACTAGTATCGCCATCACTTAACTCATTGCCTAGCACATAATGACAGATAATTGATAAATACTAGATAAACGTATGAGTTCTATGTGCCAGGCACTTGCTTCTGTTTGGATGCCCTTCTGCACTGTAAAGACCTGAGTCTTTTATTATTTGGGTTAAATCCAACTTCCTCCAAGAAACCACCCACTCAAAAGTTATCTCTTCTTTCTTATTCTCTATAACATATGGTTTGTACCTATCAATTCGATTGTGAGCTCCTAGCTGACAAGGACGTTCCCATTTTAAATTTTTATTTACCTCCCAGCACTGAGTACAGTGTTTTGAATGTGAAAGGGGCTTAATAATAATAACAACACCTGGCTTTTTAAAAGAGCTATTTTAAGAGATGGGCACTGAGCTATTATAAGAGCTTCCCATGATGAACTCATTTAATCCTCACCACAATCCTATGAAGTAGTTCATGTCAAGATCCCATTTTACAGATGAGGAAACTGAAGCCCAGAGACACACAGATCATAGCTGGCCAAGATTCAAATCCACATGTTCTGGCTCCCAAGTCCATCCTCCTTGACCAGGAGAAAACAAAGGGCTACCTCTACAAAGTCAGCTCAACAGAGTCATTGACCAGTCAGAGCTTACAGGCTAAGCAATCCACATGCCCACAGGAAATAATAAGGGCAAATAAAGAGATGAAGCAGAAATGAATACACAAGGCCTGGAAGTTATGCATCTTGGATAATAAGCCAGGAAAGTAATAGATGCCTTTGGTGGCCTTGGAGGGGTGCTTCTGGGGGCCACGAGGAAAAGATTTTACAAGGTAATGGAATATTTCCATTAAACATTTCCTGTCCTCTTATCCTTCTGGTATGGTGTATACATCCACACACTATGGGATTTTTCTTACATTCATCACTACACAGTATACTTTAGACTTTTCAATATTCCATGATTTTAACTCAATATGAAATGTTCCTAATAACTCAAATAAGTAAATAGGAAGTGCTGTTGGATACATTCTTTTTACAGACTTTGAAATTAATCATACATTTTGCTCTTCTTTGTCAAATACACTTTGCCATCTTTAAATAAAGGAAAATTGAAGAGGTCACAAATTTGTGTTGAGTCTGAACTGTAACCCAAATGGCTTCAACTTCAACACTCTTGTGTGTATTATGTCCTCAAACAGCACTGAAATACAAGAGTGCTGCTTATAAATCCTTTCATTTCAAGTATTACAGAGACACATAATGACGGAATTTACTTATGCTTTACACAGATTCTAGAATATTCTGTGTAAGCAAAGTGGACTATTTCAATTACAAAGAGACCCATGTTGAACATTCACATTTTCATTTATTTTTGACTGATCCCAAATATTGGCATCATGTAGTGATTTACAATGGGATAACAATATCTGCTTCATAGATGTGTTCTGAGGATTTAAGAAGATGATATATGGGAAGTATTTTATATGAATTTAAATCACATGTGCTGCAAGGCTGACATGAGGGATAGAGCCAGGGAACCAACCAGTGAGACTTGCCTGCCCAGGGTTCCTCACTACAGCTGCTGTTATTCTGAGATTTGGAGATGCACACATTTCCGTATGTATCCCTCTCAAATTACAAGAGTCTACTTTTTTTACAGTCTTATACTGTGCCATCTTTTGGGGAGGCAATTTTTCAACACCTATGAAAATTAAGATATAGATCCCCTCTGACCATACAGATCTGCTTTGAGTAATTTATGCTCTAGATGTATTCACACCTGTACCTGAAAACACATGTACAGACTCATTTGCAAAACCAACCAAATGTCCAGCAATAAGGGATGGGTTAAATACAGTACAGTACATCCAAAGAATAGAATACTATACAGCCATGAAAAGAATGTATGGTGATTTGGAACCTCACCAAGAGAAACTGACAAGTGAAATGAGTGAGAGGCCAATCAGTGTAGTTAGGATGCCCTATGGGTGTTTTTAAAATGAAGATAATAAAATAAAACTTGTATATGCACAGAATATTTCAGGAAGGATTCCCAAGGATGTAGGAAGAGTGGTTGCCCACGGGAAGCAGAACCAGAGACCGGGATTGGGTGGAAAGGAGATCTATTTTCACTAACGCCCTTTTGCACTATCTGAACTGGTTTTACCACATTGAAATTTACATTTTCAATTTAAAAACTAGACAATTTTCTTCCTACATGATTAGGATCAACATTCCCCAACTCACCAGTGTAACTGGTGGCCAATACTTGCTTCTAGGCGTCTATTGCAGATGAGCCATAGGAAATGGACCAGGGAGCCTGTTTTTGCTAGGACAAGACCCACACACACATTTCAACAGGTTTGTGCAAAATCCCAGAAGGTTGCTTGCTGACCTGAGTAGTCATACTTTTTGGATAAACTGTGTCCACTTGGCAGGAAATTAAAAGAAGTAAGGCGGAAAGATTTTTCTGAAACAGCCTGGTGAAGAATATATGGTTTTGGCAGGTTGAAGCTTTTATTACCACTCAAAACACACCTCACCAACACTGCCTAGAGGGTGGCCAGGCCAAATAACAAAACTTGTGCGGCTAGAGCATTAAATTTTTAATTATAAGCATTTTTGTTATGTTTCATCTCATAGACATTGGTGTAAAACACTTAAGGAAAATGTCCATATTTTAAAACATAAGCTTGTTGCCTAACTTAAGTCTCTAATTATACAACAATGAATTATTAAATGAAAAATGTAATTAGATGTTTAAAACGTTCTTGATAGCTCAGACTAACAAAACAAACTGTGAATTATACTTTTTAGCATATGATTCAGGCACCAGTTTTATAGATTTAATGTCCTTGAGGAATATCAGATGTCCTCAAGATTTAAAATCTGATTTAACTGAAAGATATAGGGAAAAACTTTGTAGCCAGACAATTCCCCATTGGCTTCATATCTAAAGAGGATCAAAAGCATGCGTATTCTAGCTGAGGTTAGCAATAATTTATGCTGAATAAATTATCTACAGTTTAGCTTCTTCCAGCCAGGGGCACCAAAGAAGTTATGCAATGCAAAAGGCTGTGTACCCTAGCATGTGCTAGCATGCTGGGACCAAACCAGGCTGGGACTGTAAAATCTGATCCCCAGCCCAGTTTGCTATGGGCTTGGTGCAAAGCCAAGTTGCTGGCTCAGCGGTGAGCAGAAGCACCTTCCTAGTCTCCACCCCCTCACCTTGTTTAACCTACCACTCACCTTGCCCGACCTGCAACTGTGAAAGGTAGAAAGCATGCCTTAGAAAGAAAATTGGAATAACGCACCATTTAGAAGTAAAAATAAATACACCTAGATCAGAGGTGCATGCTCAAAAGGATGCTACTGATGCAGCTGATAAAATAGAATTAATTCTCTAAACTAGAATGGATTCCAAATCTAGGGAGCGCCTATAAATGCTGAGCCAAAACTTTTACACAGAAGTGGCAGGCAGCACAAGAACAACTCCAGAAAGCTCTGCCACAAGAATCTCCTTCCAGGAGCTGGAGTTACATGGGGACTGAAAGACAGTGGGTCTGGCTCACTGTCCCTGTCATTTGTGAGAGAACCCAGCCCACACACTCCTTTCCATGATTGAGTCAAAGAAGAGACCCTGATTAGGAACATGGGCTTAAACTGTCTAAAAGGCAAATGCATTAGTAATGTTCAGTCACCTTGCGAGCTAATGACTAGACACTTTAGAGCATAGGGGATCATTATTCCAGCATATCATCAGTGAATGTTCCAGAAAAGCTAATTAAAGGATCCATTAAAATGCTTACCAGAAAGTGAGGGCTTATCACAGAACCTTATCCACATTTGAAGAATTTGCAAGAGTTTCGTCTTGCCTGCTTCCACCACCTTTCACTTCTTTTCCTGTGATCTCTAAAGATGAGCAAAATTAATTAGGGAGATTCTTATTTTCCTTTTATCATAATTTAGTTATCTCATTATTTTCCCCCTTCTCTAATCCTGTTTGCTACCAACCTGACGTGGCAACCCCAAAGCATCAGAGGCTGACAAATACCATTCAGATATTCCTGTCTAGGGTAGCAGAAGTTTCCACACTTTCCAGAAAATTCCTCTGGGGCTAACACCCTGTTTGCTTCTTTCACATCAGAAGTCAGTCTTAGATCATTTTTAGGTCTTTCAATACCCTTTATTTGGTGTCTTCCAAAGTGGGGTACACACAAGCTGAGGACGGCATTAATCCAGTCGAGTGTGGGAAGAAAATATTACACTTTCTCTTTGCGTTTCTTTTGTTCCCTCATCCTATAATAATTTATATTTTTGTATATGTCTTACAATAAATAAAACACATCAGGACAGCAATACTTATATCATTTGTAAGTAAAAATAAACAACCGTAAATGAGAAATGTGGGCTCACAGGTTTTACAGATGAGGTGAGCTGTCAGAAGGGGCCCGTGGGCCGGCCTGGAAAACCACAGCATCACTTTAGGACTGTCCATTACACGCTGTCAAGAAGCATTATAAAGCACCTACTGTGCGCACACCACACTTCTTTAAAACACCCAAGAACGGACTCCATGTTTAAAAGGAACGAAAGGCTTCTGGATTCCATAGAGACTCAGAGTTGTCTGTGACTTAGCCTGGCTCATTTCGTATTCAGAAATCTTAAGGGATGAGCAAGTGAAATTGCTAAATAAGCCCAGAGCAATTCTTTCCCCTGAACTAGGAAAACTGAGAAAACAAACAGAAACTGCCAAACTAACCTGTAAATTTGACTCACTAAACGCACGGATCCACAATCTCACCTCTTTCCCCCAAAAGTAACGTCCAAATTAACACCATCTTTTCTTTTTAACTAACTCTTTTGGATTTTTTTTTAGTCATAAAATAATATGTGGCTACCACAAAAATAAAGATAAAAATAAAGAAAAAAGTTGCCTGTGATGGCATTTTTTTGCAAAATAAAAACTCCAGAGTCAAGAATCTATTAAGAAAAATGTACCATGGACAGCATCATAATAATTTCTATGGTTGCCCGGCTGCAGAGAGCCAATGGCTTGGGAAGAAAAAGCCTGGGCTCAGTAGGGATGCAGGCGCCACCAGGATGGGGGTTCATTTGTCCACCATGGGTCCCCAGTGCACAGCTCAGGGACTGACCCCTAGCAGGCTTTCATTACACACTGGGGGGATGAAGAACATAGCTGCTCCATAGGATGAAGCCAATATCCTCTTTGTAAAAATATGATAGTGAAGAAATTAAAAACAAGGAAATTGGACAAGTCAAATAACCTGTCTGAGATTACCTTTCCTCACTCATTTCTTGAATAAACATTTACTGGGCCCAGCTCTGGGCCAGGCCCCATGCCAGGCACAAGGAGCACAAAAATGAATCCAGTGGTAGCCTCCTGGGAGACAGAAACAGGAAGAAAATGGCTCCAATCCAGGGTGTGATAGTCAACGTGATAAGTCTTGCTCCACAGGCAAGCAGAGCTCAGAGGCACCCAACAGCCGGGGAGGCCTTCCTGGAGGAGGTGATTTCTGGGCTGGTTGAACAGACATGTCAGTAGTTTCCTCCAGGAAAAAGAGTGAGAAAAGGAAATAATAAAAGAGACTTCAGTGGAATCCACAATGTGTTTTCTTCAAAAAGAAAGACAGCAAGATAATAACAATTGTTAATTCAGAATGATGGGACATGAGCATTTGTGTTTTTTATCCTATTTATTTATTATTTTATTATGATGACTTCTTGCAGACCAAATTACTTTCCACCATCAGTTGGGAGACCTAGGAGATATTAATAGCTCTAGCTTGTCCTCATAAGCCAGGACTGAAAGGGACAGGCACTGTCTGTCACACAGTGGTAAATTTGTGGGGACCAATAAGGCTTCAGACATCAAACTCTACATCAATAAGTAACCCCTGATGAGCACATTTCTATGTCAGTTATCTCACAAAAGACCCCAGTGACTTACCACAATGACAAAATCTTTCTGAATACTGAAAGTATTTCCCCTTCCCTTAATCTTTGCATTCACTACACTATCAGCTATTAATGGAAAATTGATTTCGTTATTTCTGATGCTTAGTCTATCTTATCTATGGAGAATCAAAGGGAATCCCTATGGATACAGATGGAGGGAACTATTCTTTACACATTTTTGTATATGATTTGGAAGGCCTAAGTAAATGGACAAATCACAAGAAAAAGAAATTTGCGTCCTGCAGTGTAAAACTCAGTACCTGGAAATTTCACGGCAGGAAGTTGAAATTGACAGATAGAAACTAGACCAGTTTCATAATATCACTTCACAAACTCACAGCGAAAAACTGTTCTGAAAGTCTAGCTTTTTTTCCTCGCAAATATCATAAAATGACAGAACTGAAGGGGCATTAAAAGGTCATCTTACCCAGCCTCCTGCCTTGGGCAAAGGAGTATTTCAGCAGACAAGATAAATGACAGGGTGTACTATCTTGTTTTGCTTTGTGTTTTTTAAATACTCAGAGATATTTAAGTTTCTCTTAGTTACTTAATCAGCATCCAATCAGTCTTTAAGTCACAGAAATTTTAACTGGACTCATTATAGTTTAGATTCATTTTCGTTTGTTTGATTCTCTATAAAGGATAAATTGATGATTAGTGTTGTAAGAATATTGTTTGATAATGCTTGAAAAGAGTTATTGTCTTCTACTTCCAGTAGTGTGGCAAACTAGATACTCTACCAAACCGTTTGCTATAAACAACTAAAAATGCTAAATGAAATCTAAAATCTATCTTTTTTTCTTTTCTTTTTTTTTTTTTGGTGAGGAAGATTGGTCCTGAGCTAACATCTGTGCCAATCTTCCTCTATTTTTTGTATGTGGGATGCCGCCATGGCATGACTTGATAAGCAGTGTGTAGGTCCATGCCCAGGATCTGAACTCTCAAACCCCGGGCTGCCCAAGCAGAGCATGTGAACTTAACCACTATGCCACTGGGCTGGCCCCTAAAATCTATCTTTCACCCTGCATCACTGAGCTTATAAGAAAATAAGAACTTCTCAAAAGCCAAAATCCAGGTAAAAGCCAGAGTCTGAATGAATAGCAGAGCCCCAAAACTGCCTCTCACCTGATGTCGTTCGCCAAACCAGATGCATTTGAACTTGGTCTTCAAGGCCTCAAGGGGCACAGGGAACAGCAGACAAAGCCTAAGATGGAACATGAAATAAGAGATACACACTCCTTCCTACATAAAGATACAACATCCAAGGGCTGTATTCTCAATGAGGGTAAACGAAAAATAAGCCCTCCACTCTCCAGGAGACCACAAGCAAGATCATGTCTTGAATCCTGCAGCTGAAGAAAAATCTTCCCTGCGAATTTGTGACCACAAAGAAGCCCCCTCTCAGATGAGCTTGTATTCCAAGATTATACTATCTGGCATTCTGGAAAACCAAGACTTTTATTTTAAATGGATCCCAGGTTGGCCACGCCCCCAAAGCATCCAGCTAGAGCACTTATGAACCATCTCTGAAGGACACAACTTCAACACAGATTTGGTAAAGTTCCCAGAGATGTGGACCCGGAAAATATGGACCACAGGGAAACCACCAAAAATTCAAGGAAATAAGACACCCTAATTTTGGATTGAGTTTCTAACAGACAATGAGTTTCTAGTAGAACACAAAATGGAAGGGAATATCATGAGTTACTAAACATTTGTTAATACAACATGACCATTTTCCAGGAGAAACGAGCTTTACTCTCACCACGGTATAGGAATAATTTCACACACAGACTGACACGTAACGGAATGATTTTGTTTATCAGTGTGTTTGGCAATGTCTTCATTAACAGTTTCAGGCTACCCATTCATACGCATTTATTGCATGCCCACCAAAAGTTGAGGGGCCAGCTACACAGATGTGGAAAACACATGGTCCTTGTCCTCCAACTGCCCATAATCAGAAAAATAAAAGAGACAGGAGTTAGTGTTTTCCTTATTTTTCATTCACTTAGTTTTCCAAGTGTCTATCCATTTTTTTCACATTTCATCAGATCTAAAAAATTCACATCAATATTATTCATCAAAAGCTCAATATTATCACATAAGCTATCATTTCTAGTTTTTTTCCTAACAACCTTCCACCCAGAGCATTCTGTCCTCCAGCATGATAAATTCTTCTGAAATATAAGCATGTAGTAAAATTATAAGGAAAGGCAAAGGAATGCTAAACATAAAAGGATATTAGTTATATTTGAAAAGAGAAGGAAAAGGGTTGGACCAGATGGGGTACAAAGCAGACTATAGAAGTAGTAGCAATGGACTGACTATTCTCTAGGTCCCTTGTCATCATTTCCTCCACTTTCTTATGATTCATCCCCTGTTCTTGGGCCCCCAAACATCCTCTTTCTGGGTTTCTGCTCTCACTTTGCTGGAGCAGAGTTTCCTTTAAATATATCTCTACATGTTTAAATATATATATCTTTATATTCCATATATATGGCATGAGAAGGACATTTTTAGTCCTTTCACATCAGGAAATCCTTTTATTGTACCTTTGCACATGATTGATAGTTTGGCTGGGTATAGAAATATATTTGATAATTATTTCCCCTCAGAATTTTGCAGGTCTTCTCCCATCCATTGTTACTGTTAAGAAATACAATGCCATTCTGATTCCCAATATAGGTTTTGTTTTGGGTTTTTTTACCCTGGAAACTTTTAGGATCTTCTCTTCCCCCTGTATTCTGGTATGTCAAAATGAAATGCCTTGATATGGGATCTTTATTCATTCATTATGCTGGACACCCAGTAGGCCCTTTCAATCAAAAGACTCATGTTCAGGGGCCGCCCGGTGGCGCAGCGGTTTGGTCCGTGCTTGGCAGCCCGGGGTTCGCGGGTTCGGATCCCGAGCGCCCGCGGACGCACTGCCTGTCAGCCATGCCGAGGTGGCGTCCCATATAAAGTAGAGGAAGATGGGCACGGATGTTAGCCCAGGGCCAGTCTTCCTCAGCAAAAAGGGGAGGATTGGAACAGATGTTAGCTCAGGGCTGGTCTTCCCCACAAAAAAAAAAAAGACTCATGTTCTACAATTGTAGAAATTTTTCTAGTATTAGTTCATTAGTATTTCTCTTGCCTCCACTTTCTCTCTTCTCTCCTTTTAGAACTTTTATTAGTCACATGTTAGACCTCCTGGATTAATCCTCCAATTCTTATCTTTTCTCTCTTATTTTCCATCTCCTAGTTGTTTGGGTGTTTTGTTCTGTTCTGTTTGGGGGAGAGTTCCTCAAGTTTGTCTTCCAATCATTATATTGGAATTTTATTTCAGCTCTCATATTTTTAATTTCCAGTAACCTTTCATCCCCTCTGGCTGCTCCTTTTTCACAGTTTCCTCATCTTCTTTCATAGATGCAATATCTCTCCCTCTCTCCTGAATTTATTAAAATCATTTTTAGTTTCCTAGGCATTTTCTTCAGTTCCCTTCCTTTCATCTCTTTCCTCTAGAGTTCCTTTTTTTCTATTTGTTTTAGTCTCTCTCATTTCACAGGTCATCTGCCTACAAATGGGTGGTGATTTTGGGCTGTCCACTTTTACTTAAGACTGAAGTCCTAAAAATCTAAGTAGAAGCTCTAATTGCCTAGATTGGGCTTGCTGAGGAGTAGTTTTCACTGTAGCATGATAACTATTAGTATAATCTTTTCATTAGAATAAGTAGGATGTCAAAACATAAATGTCTTTTTTTATGGTCATACAGTTTCTACAAAGAAGAATGTATCAATCTTCAGCCCTGGTTGGATGTATGTGCATGTTTAGGGGGATGGGGGAGAGAAGGTTAGGATAAAATGCCTGACTTCCAGTATTTTGGTAAAACAGTAGGGGGGGACCTACAGGTCAATTATAGACATTCACTTCATCCCTTGTATTTAATTATCTACTTCATCCCTGCCATTCCCTGTGCCTAGTTGTCACTGAAACCTAATTCTCTCTGGTTTCATTTATCCAAAATATAAACTTCTCATCTCCTGCCTGTGGGAGTAGTCAACTGGATGCATGGGATGGGGTAGGGGACCCAAGGAACCCAACCACTGCATAAATAGCCTTTCTTCCTCATCACTCCCACCATCCCTGGTCCCTGGAGCCTCAAAGTGTCCGTACTCTCCAAGTTCTGTGGAGTGGATCAGTTCAACCCTCACAGTCTGCCCTATGAAAGGCCTTGGGATTATCATTTCCTCCACACTGCTCATTCAATTGCCACTCCAGGATTCCAAAAATATTCTCTTATTTATTGGCATCTCCACACACCTTCTCTTTGTGTTTGTGGGTTTATCCATCTTTATTCCTTTGTTTCCATTTTTATGGGATTTGGGAAGGCAAAGAAGATAAAGATGTGTGGACATTCTGCCAGATTTAACCAGAAAAGGTCGAGTTGAACTTTAAATGGCCTGGGTGATAATGTGTGCCCATCGCATTGTTCAGACTATCTCTCAGACTACCCTTAGCCTATTGAAGTATCCGGCTCCTCCCTGAAAAGGCAGACACTGTGCCTCACCTTTCTTGTATTCTCAGGGCCTACAACAATAGATATTTGTTGAATGAATTAAATTGAGATGGTTTAGTTCTTGATCATCTACAAGATCATGCCTACCATTTATTTGCTAAGCACCTTGTATGTGCCAAGACCTGGTCTAAACACTTTACAGATATTATTTTATTCAATTTAGTCCTCATGACAGTGCTATGAAGTAGATGTTATGAGTCAGGTTTACAGATGATAAAATTCTGGCTCAACCGAGCTGAATGATTTGGTGACAGATGTACAAGTGGTGAAAATGTGACCCAGTAGTCACATCTAAATCCCCCTCAAGCCAAAGATCTTGCTTGTTCCACTTGACCACACCACTCCCCGCCAAAATCTAACACCGAGAGGGAGTGGCAACAAGACTACCGACACATAGACATGGCACGAAAGGGTTTGAATCCAGGAAGCAGGTACCAAACAGAGATGGGATGCAAAAGATTATCTGAACCAAGCTTAAATGTTGAGTGCTTATTTGAATTTGGCAATTCAGAGTTGAAGACTGCTTTTCAAACTTCATAATTAACATGTGTTGCACATGGCAGTTTTAAAAGTACTTTCAAACACGTTGTCTTGCTTAAATCGCTAAACAAAATGATCAGAAGTCAACTAGATGTGAATAAGGTGCTTTTAAAGTCCTGAAAGAAGAGTTTTAGAGCAATATTTTTATTGTGCAAGTATATTTCAGAAGAATATTTGAGTACCTAATAAGACTAAAATAGAGAAGTCAAATGCATACTGATTAACACAGTGAAATAAGTATCCCCAACTGTACAAATGATTCTACATCATATTCCCCATGAAAATATTTAGACTTGGAATTATCCATTGAACAACATATTTTCATTCAAAAACATATTGAAATATAAGCAGCTCTTGCAATGCTTGCTTTTAGAATCATCGAATTTTGGCTTTGTTGAAATTGCTTCTCCCATGGCTTCAATTTCTTCTGCATACACAATTTGATACCCAAATTGTGAAACAAAAACAGAATTTTTCTCATGGCAAAGGATGCCATGCAATTAGATTCAACATATTTCGAAACTGACTATACACGAAGGTCTGTGCTAAGCATTCTAGCATATTTAAAGCTGAACGAGGCATGTTTCCAAACATCGAAGGAGGAAATAAATACGGGCGGCATAATACAAGGCGGAGGTGGGCGGCATTGCGGTGGATCTACATACGAATGCCGTGGGCATCCAGAGAAGAGAGCGGCGTCGGAAGGGATGTGTGAACTGGCCTTGGAAGCATGGGCGATCTCAGCAGGCCGAAGCGAGAGCCAAGGGCACTCCACTGGAGGGGTCATGGTGAGCAGCCTCTTGAGCAGGAGAGAGGAAGCAAGTAACAGCAGCGTATCAGACACAAGTAGCTGGGAGCACAGATTAGCGTCCTAGAGCGGCCATAACACATTACCGCAAATTTGGCAGCTTAAAACAACAGAAATTTATTTTCTCACAGTTCTAGAAGCCAGAAGTCCAAAATCTAAGTGTCAAGGGTTGGTTCCCTCTGGAGGCCCTGCGTGAGAATCTCTTTCCTGCCTTTCTCCTAGCTTCTGCTGGCTGCTGGCAACCGTTGGTGTTCCTTGGCTTGGGGCTGCACAACTCCAGTCTCCACCTCCATCTTGACAGGCCTCCTCCATCTCTCTGGGTTTCTGTTCCCCCTCCTCTTCCCTTCCCTTCCCTTCTCTCTATCTTAGAACTTATCATTGGATTTAGGACCTGCCGGAATCCAGAATGATCTCATCTCAAGATTCTTACCCCTGCAAAGATCCTTATTCCAATAAATTACATTCTGAGGTTCATGGTGGACATATTTTTTGGGGGGACACAATTCAAGCCTCTACAGGGCATCTCTCAGATAAACGTATAATTTAAAAAATAAATTTGCCTTGTACTTATATTTGGTTATGAATTGAATCAAAAAATATCCAAACAATAAATTCCAAAAGACAATTTGATTACCATTCTTCTGAATTTAATTTTTAATTAATCGGTATGATTTTGAGATCATGGTCAGGTCCAATTGCTGAGAGATACTTTCGCAAACCCACCTCCCACCATATGTGTGGAAGAACCAGCCACCTGGTATTACTGGTTCACAGCAGTCCCAGAAATTGGCTGTGAGTAATACAGCCCTGGACAACCCTTCACCTCCCATAGTAAGAGGAGAACTGATCTTCATACATTTTTTTTTCTTTCTGCTGAGGAAGATTTACCCTGAACTAACATCTGTTGCCAATCTTCCTCTTTTTCGCTTGAGGAAGATTTGCCCTGAGCTAACATCTATGCCCATTTTCCTTTATTTTGTATGTGGGTCACCACCACAGTATGGCCGCCAATGAGTGGTGTAGGTCCACGCCTGAAAACCGAACCCGGGCCACCGAAGCAGGGCGTGCTGAACTTAACCACTAGACCACAGGGCCGGCCCCTCCATATTTTAAAAATGCCCCACAAAATCTTAAGCAAGAGACATGAATCAAAAGCATTGTAAACATTAGAGAAGAGAACAAAGTCTAAAGTAATCCAGAACTTGCCTTATGCACAAGAAGCATTTAAAACCTGAACCTTAAGAATGGATTTTGTAGGGCATTTCATAATCACCTTAATTATGGAAAACACTTTTTATTGGATTAGAGGTGCAATTTGATGCTCTTTGGGTACTGGATAAAGAACTCAGTAATTGTATAAAATGATGGACAGGCTTTCAGGCTCCTGCACTTGTTTTTTGACTCTGTGATTTAAGTGTGAAATTGATCTGAAGTCTGTATGGGTCTTCTATCAAGTATGCTCGAATGTAAGCAGTGCAGTTTCATTTGCACTAATTCGGTACGAAATATCCTTTCAGTGTGCAAAACTCAAATGTGTCTGTTAGAGTAGAGAGTCCAATTTATGTCATGCTATGATCATAGCAGTTCTAAACTAATTTAACACCCTGAAGAAGTTAATTAACATCATTAAAAAGTGCATCCAGTCAAGTATAACATGTGACCCAAATAAATAATTGAATGAACTTTCTTACTCCAGGGGTGACATGTTCCAAGGCTGTCCTCTTTCATCAGACCTGGTCAACAATTGTTTGAAACATCTGACACCGACCACATTAGATGATTTTCGTGAAGGTGTAAACCTACATGGCAGCCTAATAAACAACTTAAGTTTCATGGCTGACATTGATTTATACATCTTCTAAAGAGATGGTGCGTGAAATGATCAGAACGGTCAATAATGCAAGCAAAATGTATGGGCTCGAGATAAGAGAGCAGAAAACAAAATCAATGCCTTCCAGCTATTAACAGCGTGCAGTAGAGTTCATAATAGATAGCATTAAACTTGAACAAGTGGCATCATTCAAATACCTCAGAGAAACTGTCACTCCAACAGTAATTGCAAGAATAGCATTCACACAAATGAGTATATACGGCTTTAGCTTGGTCAGTGAAGGCATTTTACCAACTAAAAGCTACATAGATGAGTTGTCTGGGGTGCATTCTTATTGCAAAAATTCTAAAGGAGTTCACTAAGCATACTAATAAGTATCATTAGGTGCGTAAAATTTAGGTAATGAAGAAAGTCAATATATTGCTATAAACCTTCGCATGCAAAATAGATACACAAAGGGCAAAGCAATCAGCTGCAAATGGATGATTTTTTTTCCTTTAAAGGAATGAAATCGACTGGAATTAAATATTGCTATCTTGTAATCAACACAGTCATTTTGAAGCCGTACAGGTCAGCTAAGTTTCTGTCTCACAGACACGAAAAGAGTTCTAGTCAAGTATTGGGTAGAGCAGAGTGGTTGAGCACATTGGCTTGGAGTTCAGGCCGGCCTCTGTTTGATTCACACCTCTACCACTTATTAGCTTTTCCATTTAACCTCTCTGGGCCTCTGTTTATTCATCTGTAAAATGAGATTAATTATAAGTACCTTGCAGTATTGTTGTGAGAATGTAATAACAGATGTTGGCGTAGTCTCTGAATAAACCTTTTCTGCCTTTATTTTCAGTATACGTGTGAATTTGTTTGTCCTTATACCAAATTTCTTAGAGACTAGTAAATTAACGTAAGCATTTCAAAACAAGGTCAGTCCTTCATAATCTCTCTATCATGAAAATTATAATGTTCAAATCCACAGCAGTTAACTTAAAGAAGCAAATAGTGCAACTGCTCTCTAGCCATTTAAATACATTCTGGAGAAGGATGCACGACAGTGACGCTCATTTACAGGTTTCCTTCCTCACTTCATCTTTCTTTATCCGTTATCCAGGTAAAGGGGGATTCAGATAATCCTAGCTCACATTTTCCATTTAACCTTGAAATGATTTCAAGTATCAGAGGATCTTTTCAAATTCCGGGTCAGCCACCCACAGCTTTGCATCTCAGGAGCACATTCTATTATCCACCAGGATTGTTGCAACTTCAAATATGGCTGCGCCATTTTGAATTTCTACCTTTTTTTTTTTTTAAGCAGCCTGCATTAGTGGAGAATCACACGGCGCATTTCTGGTTGCAACTGGTAATTCTTTATCATGCAATTGTATAAATTACCGCCTTTTTTTCTTCATTTGTGTCATGAACAACTGCTGAACTATGAAAACGTTTTGTTGAAATACTGTATATGAAAAATGATCATATGTTAGGAATACAAATGACTGTGTCTCAGGGCTGAGATGCTGGCTCTGGGTAGGTAGGTACCCATGGTCCTGGCCCTATCCTGTTATTCAGTAATGGAAATAGAAACACAGCCTCTCCATTAGCCAGAAAAGTGATTCTGCAGCCATCAAAGGCTGAAAAGCACAGCTGCTGCTGGGGCAGAGTCCCCAACACAGAAACTTCTCATTGAAGCAAACATCTTTCCACTGAGCTCCACAAAGAGCCATCCGTGGAGCTTTTTACCAGACTTTGTCCTTCATATGGTGCAGTTCAGTGCAAAAAGCTGCAGGAGGATCAGCCCTTGAAGGTAAATTATTGTCTACCACCTCACCAGAAAGAGGCTGCATAAAGATGACGATTTACTAGACAAAGGTTGCATAAGGATGACGATTTTCCATTCCTATTTTCTGAGCACCCATGGGTTGTAATCACAAGCATGTTCCAGAACACTTAGTGATTAGGTGATATGGTACTTGAGTTGGGAAATTGATGGTCAACGAAATGCCCCAAAATAACACCACTAAAGTAGAAAACAATTACTGCTTTGATCACTTGGGTTGAATTATTAAATCAACCTATTGGCTTAAAAAAAAAGTATGTGGGGACCATGTTTAATAATCCCAGATCCCTCTCTTAAACAAAATTATGTATAAAAGGAAAAAAGATACATCTAGAACTATTGGCATTTAAGGGGCAGAGAAGAGCAGCTCAGCCCATGAAGCAAGTTTTCAGACCTCTGCTAATTTCCCTCTCTGCTTGGACCATGCTAGGTCCTTGCCCCCAAAGACTTTACAGTCCCATTGGGAAAGCAATGATAACAAATACTCAGTGACAGAACAATGGAGAGAATAGACAGTTTTGCCATGTTGAAGTGGATGATATAAACTTAATTCTATAGGAGTTCAGAGAAAGGAGGTGTTGTTGTTGCTGAAACAGCAGGGCCCCCCTAACCAGGCAGCTGCACTGCTTATTTCTGTACCTTAATGCCATCCTTCTGTCTTTGACTGTATTGTTTCCCAACCATGGGTGCCCCCAGTCCTTGCTCAAGACCCCCCGTCTCAGAGGTATTTGAGGTTTCTCCTCCTTGCTGGAGTTGTCCCTGATCACCGATGTCCACCACCTCCAGGACTTGCAGTACCCACACTCCATTCTTCCACTGACCGTCTCTCCATGACCATAAATATTTATACAGCATTTGTACACAGTTGATATTGAGGGAAAAAACAATTCAGGATCTTTCACATACTGCTTGTAATAGTAGAAGCTGGTTTGCCCTCTTTTGTACAACCTGTTAAACCCATCTATTATCCTTCATGATTTCACTTGAAGAAGTTACCACAGATGTTGATAAGGTCTTAGCTGCAAGGATATTCATTGCAGCATTGTTTATAATAGTGAAAATTTGAAAATATTCAAAGTGTCCAATAATAGGGAATGCATGCAATGGAATCTAATGCAGCCATCAAATATGGTGTCATAAATGAATATTTATGAGCATAGAAATATGCTTACCATATATTAAGTGGGGAAAACACAGGCTACTACACAGTAGACACAACGTGATCCTATAATTTATACATAAGTAAATTATTATTGTTTATATATAAATCCTATAATTTATATATAATAATTATGTGTATATATATATAATTATGTAACACTATATATAATATATATATGTTTATATGCGTAAAAACTGTCTACTTTTGAGTGAAGTGCATTCATGTTTTTACTTTATTGCTTTGGTATTTTCCTGACTTTTCTTTGAAAAAGAAGATAACTCAAAGATATTCATAATGACTATTCCCACCAAACTAATATTTTCCTTTCTATTATGAAATATTTTATGCCTACAAATGAGTTTACGAGATAATATAGTAACTACCTAAGTACCTCCCACCAAGGTTGCACGGCTCCATTTTTGAGCAACTTTGCTTTTCCCATAGGGGTCTGAGAGATGAACAAAAGTAGGTCAGAATGCTGAAATGCTACATGGATTTACCCTTCATAATGAAAGGTTCCTTTCTGACCTTCTTAAACTCAGTTTTTAACTGCCCAGACTATCTCTAAAAAACACCCTTTCTCCCAGCCTCGGTACCAGTAATAGTAACATATAATGCAGTACAAAGAACCGTGATTTTTCCCTATTCAGGGGGCTGCTATCATCTGCTGTGGTGAGGGGGCTGCAGAGACTGGGCCTAAGCCCGCACATGGCTCACCTCCTGATTTACTTAAATCTTTTTGCTTCTATCAACCACAGGGAATGGAGACACTTACAGGTAACAACTGACAATTTGAACCGAAAATATAGAGAAAAGCTGTGCAAAGCAAGTGGCTCAGATTATAGCTGTTGACTTCTAATATTATTTGATAGATGAGGGCGCCTCAATTATCTACTGCTCGTGGGTTCCATTACTGGAACAAGAAGCACACAAAATAAGGGCAATTTCCCAAACAATGTATAGGACCACTTAACTTTGTCAAGAGCCATTTCTGCAAGTGAAGGCCTCCTTGCAAAAGACACAAAGATAATGTGCAGGCAACCTGACACGAGCATTTAGTTCATACCACATTAGCCGCCTTTTGTTTTTTCTGCCATGCTCCAGTTAAGGCCGAATTGGGTATTATTTTTAACTAAACGTTTGTTTTAAATGCAGTCACAGAATCTACCATTTTCCCCTAAAAAAAGTAAAAGAAAAAAAAGCTCTAAGAAAAATTTGGAAACCCCTAAACGAGTAAAAGAGTGAGCCAAGTTTCCCCCTTCGTTTTTCATGAATCTTCTTTGCAACTAGCTATCCCGAAATTATTAGAACAGTTTTTATTCTTAAAAAAAATTACTCTGTGGTTTAACCTTATGTTACTATTTAAAGATCAAAAAGAAAGTCTGTCTCTAGAGGAAGAAAAAAGCAATACATTTTTGAAAGACAAAAAAATAATAATAATAAAGTGCCTGAGCAGTGAACTGAATCATTGCACCCGTGTTGACTATTAATTCATTTTGCATTTTGAATTTGGATTGAGCCATTGGGTGGAATGAGTTTTGGAAATGTTAGAATTGCACCAGGAATTACACACATCCCCCTCCCCCTCCTTGGAAAGTAGAGAGAGGAAGGAAGAACCTGAAGAAGATAAGAAAATATTTAATTCAGGAAAACACAGGATAACGCTTGGCTGAGGATTTATGATGAATAAATCCCCATCAATGGTTCTGTAGATTGGGAAGAGCGGGTGGCTACCAGCAAGCTCACCCAAAAGGACTTGCTTTTGTCTCCTAGACAGAGTCCACATGCATGAACTACAATATTGCCCTATTTTCTCAATTAAAATCCCCCTGACTTTTTTTCTCTCTTTATTCTTATTGCTTTGATTCATTTCAAAGCCCAAATATGGGCAAGTCTAAAATGTATTCAGAATATTGGATTCCTTTCCTTCCCTTCCCTTTTTCATCCACACTTTTCAACCGATAAGCATTTGACCAGGCCTGACTGTTGGCGGGACTGTGTCTCCCCTTTGACCAGATGCTACAGATGAATTCTCATAGGGACTTAGCCAAGAAACGTGCAAGTCTCCTAAAATCTGGGACACTGCAAGCACCAGTGCATGGAGCTGGTCAGAAAGCACGCTCCTCTTCAATAATACTCAAGAGAGATGGTTAAGTCTGTACAGTTTAATTATAACATTCAGGGGGTTTTTTATTATTATTCTTTCTCAGCTCCTGAAGTCTTTTAAGTCTCTTTTAAAAGGGCCTCTACACAAAAGGTAACTTCATCCTGGAGAGAAAGAAACTCAGACTTGGTCATACCACTTCCACTTGGGCATTGATTAGATGTCTTTTTTTTTTAACAAATTCAGAAAGAAAGGGGACACGATTTAAAACTAAAATAGAACCAGGCACATTGTACAAAGGATTATTTCAAGTAATTCTCCTTGAAACTATAACAAAGGAATGTTTCCTGGGGATTAAATGGACTGTCAGGTAATCAGAAAAGTTCTTTTAGGTTTTTCCTCAAGAAGAAAAAGAGCACTTTGGATGGATTTTGTTCCTGGCATTTTGTGACGCTTTACAGCTTATTCCCTGGTGTCACACCGATTTATTTTATTATTCATGAGCTCCGTGAAGGAAGGAATGATCTTAGAGGTCCCCAGCTGGACCACACTAATAGATCCTTTTCCTAGCTTCCATCTACCGTTACTTTAATATGGATAAGATTGTTTTATTAATGAGAGCAAATGGGTTTCCTGCATATCAGCCTCTCTTTTGGTCACTCTGGAACCTGATATCCTTGATTAATTGATTTTCAACTTTTTGAGCATCCATGCTATTTTTGACACTGTACTTTTTAAAAAATTAGGACATAAATGAACAAAAGCTGTACCTCCAGGAAGTTACATTCTAATGAAACAAGACTGACCTCCATTACTAATTGATGATGCTACAGTCAACTATCAATTATTCATGTAAAGATTATCCACGACACACTTTGTACAGCATCCATTGTGAATTTCTAAATCCCAGGCTTTCCTACTTCTCGACTAGACAGACTTACAGGACGCAATGTGAACAACTCACCTCACTGTAGATTTTGCTACAGAGGAAAGCAAGCCACCTGCCCCAACCTCCTGTAGATCTCAATCTTCATTCAGTAAGCAGGCATGGGGTACTTTGAATGAGGTAGTATGCTAAGCACTACAGAAAACAATGAATTAAGTGTGCATAAGGTGTACCAGCTGCTCACAGATAGAAGTGGCTAATTCTACTGGTGGAAAGAAACAGGAAAGGGTTTCAATGGGACAATGACACTTGACTTGGGTATTGAAAATTGAGTGTGTGTTGAGGGGTGGATGGAATGAGAAGACATCCTAAGCAGAGTATGGGCAAAGGCATAGAATTGTGACATAGCGTGATGCACTATGGGATTTTTCTGTTGTTTAGTGTGACCATGGGATTGGCAAGCGGGATAAGGGTAACACAGTTACTAACAAGAGATAGAGCTAAAAAGATATGCAGAGAAGTGACCTCAATAGGACTTCTTTACTTTGGGATTTCAAGGGAAAGGGAGGAGTTTAGCATGACCCCTGCCCTCTCAGTATATGGCTTAAGTAACAAAGTAGTTGGGTGCCATCACTAAGACTGGGAATACTGGAGGAGAAACATTTTGGGGGGGAAATAATGAGTTCAGCTTTGGACATTTCTCTCACTGAATTGCTGAGAGCCATGAATAGGTTATAACTCTTAATATCAACTGGGTTCCACGGTTGACTGCTACTGGGCTAAAAGTCAACTAAAGCCAACAGTTTATTCTCTCACACACCTCCATGACATAAGATAGGTCTCCCGTAATCTGTGTGGTTTCTTTAGCCTAAATGCAGAAGTGTGTCCTAATGCAGACAGGAAAAAGAAATCCAAAAATCAAGGATTGGTTATTTTTATTGCCCAATCTCAAATTATTTTCAGTTTAGTGGAGTACTTATTCTTCTGCTTTACTTTGGACATGTAGACAGACTATGCTGGAGACAACTTCTCAGGTCCAAAGAAAACAGCATCACAATTAGCCTTAAAGTTGGCCCACATTGACCCCAGAGAAAAATGGTGCCAAAATATCTAGGAAATGTCACTGGAAAGATAATATATTCATTCATTCAACAAATAAACACTGAGGACTTACCACACACCAGGCCAGTGAAGGAGGGAGCGTGTTAAGATCCTGCCCTCATGGGGCTAATATTCTAGTGGATTGGACGGACACCAAACATCAGTGCTCGGTGCTATGAAGAGAATGAAATGGAGTGAGATATCTAGGGGTGATAGCAGCTGTCGATAGGATGGTCAGAGAAGGCTCCACTGAGTAAATGATATTGGACTAAGAGCTAAAAAAAAACAAGAAAAAATCATGCAGCTAAAATAGGAGGAAAAACATTCCAGAAAGAACAACAGAGGAACCAAGGCTGGAACCGGCCTGGTGTGTTCAAGAAACAGAAAAAGAAATACCAGTCTGGCTGCAGCAGTGTTGGTAAAGGGGACAGTGGAACAAGCTAAGGGGAAAAGTAGGCTGAGCAGATCAGGGAGAGACGAGCAAGAGAGACAAGCAACATCAGCCGCATGGGAACCAAACCCCAGTTTCAGCCCTTAGTAGGGACCTCAGTCATGTGACTTAAACTCTCAGAAACCCTTTTTTCCATATCTATCAAAGTAGCAGGAGTAATATTTTTATCACTTGAGGAGAAGAGTAAATGAGAGAAACTATGCAAAGTGACTGGCACAGGGGAAGAGCCTAATCAATGTTAATTTCTACCCCTCACACTTTTCTTCTTCTAATAGAGGTCAAGGAAGTCACTGCGGACTGTGCAGGTGAGAAAAAAGAAGCCTTTTCTGGCCTAAATGTGTGAGGTCTTCTTTCACGCAGCAGCTGATTTCCGGAGCTGAGCTTCAGAACGCCCCCTTCCAGGAACCCTGGGGGCCAGAATTCAATGTTGCCGAGATAGATCAGGTGATGTGGTGGTGGAAAATGTTCCCACGTGAGCCAGGAGACCTGCAAATTAATTTCCTGTGTAACCCTGGCATTTGTGAGCTGAGGTCTTGCAAGTTAAAAATAAAACAGTAGGCAACTCTGCAAGATAAATGCTTTTTAAAATCAACAATTACTTTGAGGTCCTTAGAGAAAGGTACTTTAAAATGCAGGTTATTCTGCTTGATCATCACCTGTTCCCTGCCTCCTGAGGTTTGGGGGCTGGGGGCAGAGGGGCAGCAGGGAATACGGAATATTCCTGACTTGCCAACTTCCCTCCCAGAGCTAACTTTGATAGCAGACTCTCGTTCCTGAGATCTTCTTTAAGACCTCTTTCCTCCTTGGTCACCTCCCCATCATCCCTCAGTCTTCGCTACATCCCCAGAAGCCCCAGAGAGGTGTGGCCCTGCCCCATGTCTCTCACTGCCTCCAGTTTTAGCTTCTCCTCTCAAAACTAAAGGCATCTCCTTTTCTCCATGACTAACACTACTGCAATTCCATCTCCTCTTACCACACTCAACAAAACTGTCACCCAAGGGCCAGACCCCAGTGTTAGGTGTCCTCAACCTCTCCTGCTGACTGCATTTCTGGGTAGCCCTGCTGAAGAGGAAGACAAAAAAAAAACAATCACAAATCACTCACTGTCTCAATGAGCAGACCTGGTGAAATACTCGCAGACTTTCTTTAAATACTGGCTAAAAAAAAAAAAATGGCAGTTGATCTACGTACAACCTTTGTCTCCATTCTCATGAATACTCAAGCCTTGGTCTTGCTTTCATATTTGCTCAGTAAACAAGACACTTTTGGGATTTAGGTATACAGAGTTCATTGTTCTGCATAAAATCTCTTCAAAAATAGTGTGTAGTGGGCTGAATGGTGGCCCCAAAAGGAATACGTCCATGTCCTAATCCCGGAACTTGTGAAAGTGACCTTATTTGGAAAAGGGGATTTGCAGATGTAATTAGATAAGGATCACAAGATGAGCAGATCATCCTGCGTTATCCGGGTGGCCCCTAAATCTGGTGATAAATATCATTGTAAGAGTGAGGCAAAGGGACATCACACAGAGAGAGAGGAAGAGGCAATGTGACCACAGAGGCAGAGATTGGAGTGATGTGGCCGGGAGCCACAGCATGCCAGCAGCCACCAAAATCTAGAAGAGGAACGGAACGGATTCTCCCCTAGAACCTCCAGTGGGAATGTGGCCCTGCTGACGCCTTGGTTTTGGACTTCTGACCTCCAGAACTGTGAGAGAATAAATTTCTGTTGTTTTAAGCCCCCAATTTGTAGTAATTTGTTAGAGCAGCCACAGGAAACTAATACATTGTCTTTAGAGGAAGCATCTAAGATATCTTGATTTCTTATGGATGAGGGACTTTATATAATGGCTGCTCCTATCAGTGGACTTCTACACTTGGTCCTCAAAACCATAGACTCTGGTGTCAAAATTCAGTTGTGTATGTTCTGGCAGAGGAGCAGAGGTGCAGAAAACCCAAGGAAGAGATCATCATAATGGGCATTTGTTTTAAATCTCAGTCATCAAAAGATTCAGAAATCAGTTACTAAGGATATGTGGAGATTAACTCATTAAATGCTAAAGTGTTTTATTTTAATACCTTTTGGAGAGATCTTTCTAAAATGAGCCTTAAATTTTCCTGCCAATTAGAGACTACATGAAATATAATCAAACCTTTCTTAATGAGAGAAGAAAGATTGAATAAATTTAAAATAACATATGCATTACCATGATATGCTATGGATGTGCCTATACAGGTACAGACGTTTATATGGCAAATGACTCCTTTCTCCTCTCCCATTATCTCACTGCCCCAGGTTTCTAAACTGTATTAATTGACTCTGATACCTTTGAGGGATATTGAACTACAGCACAGCTCTCTCTCTTACACACACACACGCATGCACACACTCGCTCCCTTCATTCTTTCAATGATCAATTACTGGGATTCCCAGAAAACCAATGAGTAAGAAGGGAATACCAAGCGATGCAGTGCATTCTTGTAGGTAAATCTCAACTGTCAAATACTATAGACAAGGGCAGATGCAAAAAGAGCCTTGGGAGTATGTACTGGTAATTACCGCCTTTTATCTGCTAGGCTGTTTTGGTACACCTAAGAACAAGAAGAAAGTAGAGGAAAGGAGCCCTGGACAGAAGCCTGCTGGCCACTCAGCATCAGACTAAGAGATGCACAGCCATCCCTTTAGCTGCGGCTCTGAAAAGAGGATTCACATACCACATATGAAGGCAGAGAGGAGACCAAGGACCACACAGGCTCTCATCTGTGGACAAAAACAGGGTCTACACATCGTTTGAGGATAAATAAGGAGGAGAAAACATCAATGTGCAGATCCAAGGAGAAGGATCCACACCTGAGACACTCAGAGGAAAAGAATACTTTGAAAACAATCTGCGGCAGGATCCTGAAACATTTCAGAAAATTCTTTTTGCACTAATAGAGTAGAAGTAAAACAGGCTTCTACGTACAATAAAGAGTAATACCAACAAGAGGAACCTTAATGCTTAGAATATAATAAAATAAATGGAAGAAAGGCTAACAGAGGTAAGAGGAGAAAAAGGTACAGCGCACCTTCTCTTGAAAGGCAGGAGACAAGCGGAAGAGAACCCTTCACCTTTGACCATGACACTTAGAGAAACAGGTCAGATGATGCTTCTGAAAACAGAAAGCATGGAAACAGCAAATACTAGGAGAACTATAAGCAGAATTCCTTCATTTTCGCAGTGTTTGCTGAGTGCCTACCGTGATGTCAGGCATGGCGCTGAGCTTGAACTAGAAAGAGAGGAACTTGCCAAACCTTTGCAAGAGACGAAAACATAGTTTATATCTAAAATATAGAAATCAAAGAAGGCACAAAATAACAGAAAATCAAATAGATTGCATATAACAATAAATTTAAATGGATTAAACTCCCTAATGAGCTAAGCAGATTAAGGAAGGAGAGGAGAGAGAGAGGAAGGAAGGAGTAAAGAAGGAAGGAAGGAAGGGGAAGAGAGAAGGTAATATAAAACAAAATGTCCTCTAAAAAAATTAAAGAGTAGGCAAAGAGATATAAGGCAAAGTGAAAAAATAAAAACAGGATCCTCAATATTAATACCATGAAAGAATTCCAGGGGGGGAAACAGACTAAGAACTTTTGAAAGAAGTTCCATGTCCAATAATTCATCTTAAGTATATTATTGCAGATGCATTCAAAGAGACAGCCCCAATGATGGTCATTGCTATCTCTTTATAATAGAGAAAAAATGGAAAATCACCTGGGTAACTGACAATTAATTAAATATTGTACACCCACAAAACAAGATACTATGTAGCTATTAAAAATATGTCTTACCAGCATATTTGATGACTTGAGAAAATGCTCAGAATCTATTTTACAGTGAGTTAAAAACAGGTTACTCATCAGCCTACATTATATCATCTGATTTTCTTTTTCAAAAAGTAGTCTATGCATAAACACCAAAAAGTGCAATCACAGCAAATTACATGCATTCTTTGATCCCCCTTTCCTTGCTGCATTTCCTTTTTCCTACTCTGTTCACGCTCTATACTTTTGTCAGCAAATAATTTTAAGTTGGCCCACATCTGAATACTTTTCAAATTATACTGTCTCTACTTGTTTATGAGATAAAATACGTGTAACATAGAAAAAGTGAAAGGAAGAAATGTTGCTTCTTGACCCACTGCTGCCCTCCAGTCGGCCCCATCCAAGGGGCCTCCACTCCCCAAATGCTCAAGAGATAAATCTGGAAGTTGTCTCAGACCCTTTCCTCTCCCCGATCTCACATCTGGAAGTCTTATTGCTTCTTCCTCCAAAATGGCTGGCATCTGTTCTCTTCTTGCACCACCACTGCCAGCATCTGAGTCCCCCTCACCTCCATCACCTCCATTTCCTGCCTGTCCTGCTCTGGAGGCCTCTGACTCCACCTTCACTCTCCCTCACCTCCAACCCAGTCAGGTCATGCCCCTCCCTTGCTTGGACTCCTCCACAGGGGATAAATGCCACTAGGCCCTACTGAACAGGCCCATCCTATCCTTTCACCTTCCCTGTGCCTCTATCCCCATCACTCACTGGACTCAGCAGCCTGGTCTCACTCACTGGACTCAGCCTTCTGGTCTTACTCCTCCGCCTCACCCAGCAATCAGCCTTCATCTAGGTGTCTCAGGACTTCACAGATACACTGTTCCTCTCTACACCCAAGCACTCATAGTTCAAGGCTCTCATTCAAGGTCACTTCCGTCTGGAGACATTCCTTGACTCTACAGTCTAACTAGGTTCTCCCTCAATTATTCTGTCTAAAAACACCTTATTCTTTTTCTTCACAGCATTTATCACACATGTTATTTATTGATTGACTTGATTATTTGAGGCATATTTGTTTCCCCCTTTAGATTATGAGTTTTCTTCAGACAAGTCCCTGCCTCTTCTAATATCAATGTGTACCCAGCACTTGGCGCAGTGCCTAGCACATAAAATAAAAGTAATAAAATTTATATAGCACTTTTTATGTACCAAGCAGTTTTTAAGTGTTTTACATCTATTAACTCAATAATCCTCAAAACAAAGCTTATGATGTAAGTGCTATTATTACTCCCACCTTACAGGTGAGGAAACTGAGGCACAGAGCATTAGATAATTTGTCCAAGGCCTTACTGATAATGAAGAGTTGAGCCTGGATTTGAAGCCAGGCAGTTTGACTTCAAACTCCATGCTCTTTATCATTATACTGTACTATTCCCCAAATTACATGCTCAGAAAGTTTTGCTCAATAAATTTGACTACCCTGGGGAACCACTGTTATTCCAACCTTTGTTCAATGCATATAGGTGGGTATAGTATTGTTTTTTCAAAATTGGGATCACATTCTGTGTGCAACTTTGACTTCCACTATTTTTAATTAATACTACATGAGTATCAGGATTTTAATGATGGCATATTATTCCATTGTACAAATCTTTTTGAATTTATTTAATCGGTCTCTTATTTATTGAGGATTTAGAGGGTATCTTAATTAGTTTGGGCTGCTATGACAGAATACCCTAGACTGGGTGGTTTATAAACAATAGAAACTTATTTCTCACTGTTCTGGATGCTGGTAGTTGGAGATCAGAGTGCCAGTATGGCCGGGTTCTGGCAAGAGTCCTCTCCCAGGGTACAGATGGCCATTTTCTTGTTGTATCTTCACATGGTGGAGAGAGAGAAAAGGTCTCTTTTATGAGGACACTAATCCCATTCATGAGAATCCCACCCTCATGACCTAATCACCTCCCAAAGACCTCACCTCCTAATATTATCACATTCAGAGTTAAGATTTCAACATATGAATTTTGGGAAGACACAAACATTCAGTCCATAACAGAGGAGTTTTTTTTCAATACATTGCTATTTCAAATGGCTCTACAATGGCATTCTTTTTTTGGTTTTTTGGTGAGGAAGATTGGCCCTGAGCTAACATCTGTTGCTGATCTTCCTCTTTTTGCTTGAGGAAGATTGTCACTGAGCTAACATCTGTGCCAGTCGTCCTCTATTTTGTAGGTAGGATGCCCCACAGCACGACTTGGTGAGCAGTGTGTAGGTCCACACCCAGGATCCAATCCCTCAAACCCTGGGCCACCAAAGCCAAGCACACAAACTTAACCACTATACCACCAGGCTGGCCCCTATGAATATAAATATTGTGCAATGCATTATGATAAATTCCATGAAGTAATTAAAAAGATGTGAATTGCAAGGATTTTGAGATATATTGACTAATTGCCTCCCAAACGGTTGGAGGGGATCCATTTCCCCACAGTCATGCCAAACAAGGCTATATATTCATCTAAAACCGCACTAGGGGCATGAGTGTTCCCAAAAATACCTGTGGGCAGAAGGTGTTTTAGGGAATATTTGGGACATCTCCAAACTTAGGTCCTGATTTGGATAATATTAAAATTGATTTACATCCCTTGGTTAACTATTTGAAGGAGACAACGTCAGAGTTTACAAGGATATTAAAGAACTGACTCTATCCCAGTACTTGAATAGTACTTATGCTATTAATAATTATAAACATTACCTTGGGGAAAGGATCATTAATTTAGATTTAAACTGAAATTCCAGTTTAAAGTTATACGCCAAAATATGATCTTATTCTTTCCTTTTCCATGTAAAAACACCAAGCAAAATATACATTTTTACCACCCGCTGCTAGATCAATACTATTTCCAAAATTAAACAATGTAAAAAAAGAATTCCCAGAATAGAGACCCAAACAGAAAAACAATCTCTGCATGTAGGCTAGACCAACAATAACAGTAACAGGAAGGTGTGATTAGACTACATGAGAGGGTCTGCTTGCTTGTTTTTCTCCTATAAATTCCAGGCTTCTGCAAACAACATGTGGAATGTTCCTTGATTACAGTTAAGAAACTGCACCTTCTTATTGCATCGCATTCCCAACGGACTGCAGTGAAATCTCAGAGCTGACGTGACAGATAGCTCATCTTGGCACCGGATTATGACACAAGAGTAAGTTTTCAGAAAGACACCTAAATCCAATATATCCCATAAAAAGGGACACCATAAACCCACAAACAGAGCAAATTGGAACATATTCAATTATCAAGAAAGGAAAGAAGAATTAACCCAGGAAAGGTAGAACTTAACTACTTGAAGTAAACATAAAAGAAATGACAGAAATGGAAACCTATGAAAAACGCCATACCCATTATAAAACACATTACCTATTTAAATAAAAGTTAACTGCACACATGAAACTCTACTGTTCAATTTTTAACAACTAAACTATAAATATTAATCCATTCATATGATATATTTATAATACACATGGATCCTATCTATACGTACTATATAGGGTTTATAAACAACAAAATCTTGGTCTCAGATATCTTCCAAATTTTTTAAAGTAGTGAAATATTTTATTTTAAATGTGCACACAACTAAGGAGAGCTCTCTAGCACCGCTTGAATTATACCATGATCTCTCATTCAACTGCTTTCTCCAAATGGCAGTAATTTGCAACTGGGTTCTACAAATGGAAAGTGCCAGAATAGCACTGGGACCTCACACCAGGTCAAGATCGTCCAGACTAGAAGAAAAAATTCTTTCTTGGTATAAAAAAGAAATATGTTCCAAAACTATTATGTTAAGCATAATGAAAAAGTTGAATCCTTTTTTAAAAGCCTATATATATAATAGTGGTCAGTAGAAATTTGGAAAATCCTAGAAACTGAAGCCTAGAGACACTTCATTGGATGCTAAAACTCTATAAATCACAACGGAAGTAAGTAAATCCCCTGGGTCTATAACTTAGTTATCCAGGTAAAACTGTCCTAAGAAGAAGGTGCAGAGAAGAGGGGGGATGAGGGAGGGGAAAAGCCAGGATCTCCCTGAGCTCATACTTTAGGGCCTCCATTTCTGACCATATAGTAAAAAGAGGGTGGTAATTCCAGGCCCCAGAGAAGAACTTATTGGAGAAAGAATAAGGAAACTGTCCCTTAACTCCTGTGTGAAGACAGGAGCAAAGAAGTAAAGGCTGTGACTTTGGCTCTAATAAAAGCTAACTAAAGTATCTTGAAGGCTTTCACTTTGAAACTCCAGAAGCATGTGAAACTCTAAGAAAGTTGACACAGAAATTGCTTTCTGATGCTTGGAAACTCCACAGGTGGACAAAAGCTAAAATCTGGAGTTTAACTAAAGCAAGCAGTAATTGATAACACACAAGATGAGTGAGTGGTCATGCTTATGTACCTGTATGAAAACTGCCATAGAGCTAGAAGTGGGCTTTCAGATTACATGATTGAGTGGTTTGATTATTTTAGCTACCAGAGTATTTTCTTCGGAAGAAATCTTAGACAGAAGACCATGATAGGTCACTAAGGAAAAAGGAGGACAGTCCAGGCAGGAATGGAAGGACCAGAGCTCATCCATGTGGCCCCAACCAGTTCAACAACCCCAAGTCGACTCCATAGAACATAGTTTGGAAACCATTAATCTAGTCCAACACTTTCACCTTACAGCTGAAGTGAGAGACAAAGAGATTGATTCAGTGACTTGCCCAGGATCATGTAGGTAGAACCATTAGAAGTCAGTACTTCTTATTCTTGGCTTACTGTTTTCCCTAAAACACAATTCTGTTTGCAAAGGAATGTCTTCATATCTTGTTTCAGTTCCTATTTTCTCTTATTATGAACATGCAAATGTATCCAATTCATGTATGTGCCACGTATTAAATATTTTAAAGTGGAAGCTTATTTTGAAAAAATATTATGGATATATATGACAAATTCTTTGGGTCTCAAACATTCCTGTGACAACCTGTCTCTGCACTTCATGGAAAGTTCCATTAACAAGCTGACACAGACATGATGCTTAGGAGGAAACTGTGGACCTCAGTGGAGCTTACCTTGCAAATCCAGCCCATTTCAGTGTCCAAAATTGTCAAACTTAGTTACCAGGGAGATTCACTACTTAACTAAAAAATAAAGACTGTTTTTCTAAAATTAGATGGCAAAGGAATAATATCTTCAACATGCTGAGGGAACAGTAACTGACAATCAAAAAATTGGTACTCATGTAAATTATCATTTGAGTGAAGACAACTTAAAGACACTTTAAGGCATATAAAGACTAAGGGAATGTACCAGCCAAGGACCTTGCATTTTTAAAAAAGGAATTCAGCAAGAAAAGACTGGACACAAAAGATGTGGAATTTGAGACAAATATAGAACTTTATTAAAAAGGCAATAATTCAATTAAATATTAACTATAAAATTAGCAACTAATAACTCTAAACTACAATAACAGTCAACAACAATTGGTAAGTACATGTGTTAAGACCCTTAATGTCATTGGAAGAAGGAAATACTAAATAACTACAGACTTTGTTTTAAAAGAAGTCTGGTTAAGTAAGTACCTTTAAGACTAAGAATACTTTCTCAATGCTACAAATGCACTTTACAGCTTCCAAATCATCTGAAGAAAATGAAATACTAAAAATTATATTCATACAACAAAAATCAGGAAAGGGAGAGGGGAAGCAAAGAAAAAGATAGTAGAAATAAGTTCAAATATATAAGTAATCATAATGATTGTGAATGAATTAAATTCATCAATTAAAGAGATTATCATACTGGTTTTTTAATCCAGCCATATGCTGCTTATAAGAGACATATCTAGAACAAAACTACACAGAACAATGAAGATGAAGGGCCAGAAAAAGATATAGCCATCACAATATTAATATCAGAGCAATAGATTTAAAGTCCAAAAAGCATTAATACAAATAAATTAGGACAGTGTATAATAATAAAAGACACAATCCAACAAGAAGATAAACATAAAATTATTGTACTTATCATAACTTTAAAATATATAAAGCAGAAATTGGCAAAATTAAATGGACAAATTGATAAATTTATAATCACAGAGGAAAATTAGTAATAGAATGTAGAAGTTTGGAGGAACAAAATTAGCCCATTTGATCTAATAGGTGTAACAAGAACCTCACATCACGAAAATGCTATATCATCTTTTCATGAATACACAGAACATTTACAAATATTGGCATGTTACCAGGATTCCAGAGAATTTAAATCACACATACCAACTCCTCTGATTGTGATTAATTAAATTAGAAATCAACATTGCAAAGTAGCAAAAAACATAACAAAAGTATATGTTTAGATACCTTAAAGTGAATTCTTAAGTAAAGCTTGAATCAACAAGAAATTGCTACATATCAAAACATGGTGGATGAAGCTAAATCATTGTTTAGAGATGAATTTATAGCATTAAATTTATTTACTGGAAAACAGAAAGATTAATATAAATGTTCAACTCAAGAATGTAGAAAAATAACTGAAAAGCAAATCTAAAGAAAGTAAAAGCAGAAAAAAATAAGATTGTAAGAAAGAAACAGAAACAGATAATAGAAAAGATATATAAAATCCAAAGGTGATTCTTGAAGAAAACTAATAAACAGACAGATTTTTAGCAAGTCTGATCAAAAATAAAAGAAGAAAGTACTAAAAATGGGGACAAAAATACATAGTAGATGTTAAACATCATAATAAAATATTATGAATACTATGCAATGAATTTGAAATTTTAAAAGAAATACACTTTAGAAAAATATAAATTTCTAAAACTGACCCAATAGGGTACAGAAAAGATGAATAAACAAATAATCATTGGAGAAATGGAGTTGGTAACCAAAAGTCCCTCAAATCAAAAGACACCAGAACCAGAATATTTTACAGATGAATTTACTCAAAACTTCAAGGAACAAAGAAACAGGCAATAATTTTATTGTCCAAGCAGATTCTGAAAACAGAAAAGGAGCAAATTACCCAACTCATTTTATAAAGTTGGTGAAATCGAGATGCCAGATCTGGGTAAGTCACTATAAGGAAAGAAAGTTAAAGATCAATCACTTAAGTAAGTATAGATGGAAAAAATCCCAAATAAAATATCAGAAAATTAATTTCAGCAGTATATAAAATAATTACTAATAATTTTTAAAACATTATGTCCAAGTAGATTTAATTCCAAAAATTCAAAGATGGCTCAATATCAGACAATTCATTAATATGCTCATCATCAGAAAAACTATTAATATATACCATTTTAAGAGATTTTAAGAGAAAAATCATCATCTCAATAGATGCAAAGAAAAGTGACAAAATTCAATCCTAATTTTTTATTAACATACCTAGCAAACTAAGAATAAGAATTGCCTTTCTAGTAAATGCTCTTTATTGCTAAGTTGCATAAGCATCATACCTAACATAAGACTTTAGAATAAAATCAGAGATGATGAAAAGTGATTATCACCACTTCCATCAAATATTATACTAGAGGGCCTAAAAATTCAGTCAGGCAATAAAGTGTATAAAGTTTCAAAAGAAAAAAAACCTAAATAATTATTTATAGATGATAAAATATCTACCTAAAATCTCCAAAGAATCTGCAGATAATTATTTTTTAAAAATGTTTTTAGAAAAGTTACCAGACACAAAAATCAGCATGCAAAATTAACAATATTCCTTTACACTAGTAACTGAAATATACAAGTAATTTTGTAATTTGAAAGGTAATGGGTAAAAAACACTCCACTCAAAATATTGATGAATATTTCCTAGATATTCCTAGGAATAAACCTATCAAAAGATATGCAATATCCCTATGCAGAAAATTACAAATATTCATTGAAGGATTAAAAGAAGACCTGAAGGATTATAACATGATATACATTAATTATTTTGCTTATCAAAAAAGACCTATAAATTCAAAATCAAAATCAAAGTCCCAAGAAGGGTTTATCGTGGAACACTAAAGAAAATCCTTACGTTTGTTTATATGGAAAGTCAAAAGGTCTAGACTAGACAAGAGAGTTTTGAAGAATAACAAAGCTGGAGGACTTCAAAAATAATTATTATATAGCTGATTATTACAGCTTTATAATAATTCTTGATGTAATAATATAATATATAATAATATGTATAATAATGTAATATAAATAACAATTCTTGATATTATTATAAAACCATAATAATCAGGAGACTGAGGTATCTGTGTATGGATAGACAAATGATCTCGTGGAAAGGAATGAAGAGCCTAGATAAACAAACATGTCTATGAGGAAACTGGATATGTGGTAGAATTGGCAGCACAAATCAATGAGAAAGGTTGAACTAGTCATTAAAAGATGCCTGGATAATTGATTACAACTGCAGGGGAGGGCATAAGAAGTAGATCCCCACCTCACACCACACCTGAAGTTCAATTCCAGGTGATTAAAGATCTAATGTAGAACGCAAAACGCTAAAAGTTTTAGAAGAAATATAGGAATAGACATCTGTGGACTTGGGGTAAAGAAGAATTTCTTAGACAAGATAAAAAATACAAAACCAAAAGAATAAATCAAAAAAATTGATAAATCTGATTGTATTAAAATAAAAAATTTTGTTCAACAAAAATGTGATAAGCAAAATTAAAGGCAAGCCACAGACTGAGAGAAAATATTTGCAACGCATAATGGACAAATGATTAGAAACCAAGAAATACAAAGATCTCCTAAAAATCAATTAAGAAAACAAACAAAGGGGGGCCGCCCGGTGGCGCAGCGGTTTAGTCCGCGCTTGGCAGCCTGGGGTTCGCGAGTTTGGCTCCCGGGCGCCCGCCGACGCACTGCCTCTCAGCCACGCCGTGGCGGCGTCCCATATAAAGTAGAGGAAGATGGGCACGATGTTAGCCCAGGGCCAGTCTTCCTCAGCAAAAAGGGGAGGATTGGCAACAGATGTTAGCTCAGGGCTGGTCTTCCCCACAAAAAAAAAAAAAAAAGAAAACAAACAAAGACAACCTAATGGGATGTGAAGAATGGGAAACGAGCAAAGGATATGAATGGGTAATTCACAGAGGAAGAAAACCAAAAGGCCAATAAGTGTGTGTAATTATGTCAAACTCAATAGTGATCAGGGAGATACAAATTAAAAATAACATTGAGATACCATTTCACACTTCAGATTGGCAAACATTTTATAGTCTGACACACAAAATTCTGGTGAGGATGTGGAAAAACAGGGTTCTTACATTCTACTGGTGAGAATGTAAATTCTTATCAACCTTCAGAGAATGATTTGAGCATATCCATGCCCATGACCCAGCAATTCTACTCTTTATCATTATGCCCTAAAACAGTAGTTCCCAAACTTTTTTATCTCAGGACCCCTGTACATTCTTAAAAATTATTGAGGACCCCAAAGAGCTTTTATTTATGTGAGTTATAGCTATAAATATTTACAATATTAGAAAATAGACATGAGGAATTTTAAAATATTTATTAATTTTTAATAATATGCCTATTACATGTTAAGATAACATTCTTATGAAAAATAAGTATATTTTCCATAACCAAAAAAATTAGTGAGATTTTTGCAAATCTCTGTAATATCTGGCTTAAACATAGCTGGATTCTCAGATCTCCTTCTGCATTTAGTCTGTTGAATTATGTTGTTTTGGTTGAAATGTATGAAGAAAACTTACCCTTGCACTTGGACTAAATCATTTATCCATGCATAATTTGTAACACCACGGATTGATCATTTACAAAATACTGGTGTGCTGAGTTATACAGATCTTCCAAATGTGGACACACTCCACTATACAGTTTCAAAAAATAACATCCTTTGTTAACATTACCATTGATCTCATAAGAAAATGTCTTTACATATCAGAAAATATCAATCACATGGAGGCAAATTTTTCCAAAATTCCAATTTTTGCTTGAAAGTTCAAATTTTATCTTTGGAAGAAAAACATTGCCTGTTGTTTTCCTTGAAGTGAAAGGCTTGCTGCATTCATGTTTAAGAAAATGTCTGCCAGACACCCAATAGTTCATCTGTCAGTATAGTTTAGCCATAGTTTACCTGTTCGTCATTCTTTCAAGTTGAAATGGTGTTCCATGAAAATGCAGCTAGTTCAGCTGGTAACTAAAATGATTGTAGTGTGTAGCTGAAGTGCTTCATGCACACTTCCCACTGTGCCACACAGAATTTTAAGATGGCATGTATTCAAGAGTTGAGATTTAATCAAACTAATCATTTTATTAAATGTTAAAAACATTGTATTAAGCCCTTGTGCTTCACCAAGGACTTTTTTTTTTCCACTGAGGAAAATTAGCCCTGGCCTAACATCTGTTACCAATCCTCCTCTTTTTGCTTGAGAACGATTCACCCTGAGCTAACATCTGTGCCAATCTTCCTCTATCTTTTGAATGTGGGTCACCACCACAGCATGGCCACTGACAAGTGGTGTAGGTCGACACCCAGGAACCAGACCTGGGCCACCGAGGTGCAGTGCGCCAAACTTAACGACTAGGCCATGGGGCTGGCCCCACACCAAGGACATTCTTAAACAAATGGCTTTTTGTTCTGCGAGTGCATGGTGGTGAAGAAGAAAATGACCAGTAGCATTGTTGGCGCCATTGCTCTGATTCACATTAAGGCTACACTGGTTTGACCAATCATTGTTTTTCCCCCTCAGTGCAAATATCAGCCAGTGAAAAAGGCAAATGACATCTCAATATTGTTATGAAAATGGTTTCAACCTTGAAGATCCCCTGAAAAAGCAACATGGACCCCAGGGGTTCCATGGCCCACACTTTGAGAATAACTACCCTAGGAAAACTTTTAAGCAGATGCACAAGCAGGCATAATCAGTTCTGCATTATTTGTAAAACAAAAAATTGGAACTGATCCAAATGTCCATCAACGGGAGAATGTATAAATAAAATAGTATACTTTCATTGAATGGAACACTAGACAGCACTTAATGCTGAATGAACTAAAGCTATATCAACATAAATCATTCTCAACAACATAATGTTGAATAAAAAACAGTTTGGGGGCTGGCCTTGTGGCACGGTGATTGAGCTAGCACACTCCACTTCGGCAGCCCGGGGTTCGCAGGTTCGGATCCAGGGTGTGGACCTGCACACTGCTTATTGAGCCATGCTGTGGGAGGCGTCCCACATGCAAAGCAGACGAAGATGGGCATGGATGTTAGCCCAAGGCCAATCTTCCTCAGCAAAAAGAGGACAATTGGCAAACAGATATTAGCTCAGTGCTAATCTACCTCACCAAAAAAAAAAAAAAACAGTTTGCAGAGGAATATGTACAGTATTATGCCACTAAAGAAAAGTTTAAAATTTTGAAAAGAATACTGTACTATGCTAAATACTACCATATATTTTATTATTATACTATAGTAAAAGTACAAAAACCTGCATGGGAATAATAAATACTAAATTTGTGATAATAGTGTAGACAGAAAAAGGAATAAGATGAAGGAGTTGTTTATAAGGGGGCTCCACTGCATCATAATGTTTTATAGAGTTAAAAAATATATCTGAAGTAATATGGCATCATGTTAAGACATAACAAAGTTATGTGATAGATATATATACATATATATTCTTTACATCAACCCTGATTTGTATGTGTATGTTTGAAATCTCTCACAATTTAAAAAACAACTTTTTAAAAATAAATTAATTCTAGGTTTATGGTTTTTTTAAAATAGAGCATCCTCTCTGCTTTTAAAATCACCATTAATAAATAGAAAATTCGGTTAGATTGATGTTCCTTAAATTTAGATGCAGAGAAGAATTAAAATTTTACAGACAGACAAGTTATACTGACAAAGGATTGTCTTCAGAGATTGACAACCAACATTTCTCCACATCACCAGAGACCTCTACACAGCCAAGGAGAAATATTCTAGGACAATTACCAACATTTTACACTGTTCCATTATTGATCCCAGCCCACAGCCTGCTAGATTATTTGTGAAATTCACTATGACTAATTCACATCAATGATTTTGGAAATAAAAGAGAAGAATTCTGCAGGGGTGTGGTGGGGGCTGTGGGCAGGGAGAAGGGGGAGGTATCATGTGTGGAGGGATGACCTAATGGCATAGCATGAACACTGCCATACTATGTCTAAGCCCTGCAAACTTCCTCAAAAATATTAATAGGAATTAATCCCCTCTTGTAATTGAAATTCAGTGAACTTTAATCTTGAATGTGAAATCTAGACTCTCTCCTAATTAAGAAATTTTTGCACATATTGATTTGCTACACATATTTCTAATTTTTTGTTCTTAAAGAGATTGTATTATATTCTTCAAATATTATTAATGACTCCTTGATTAATCAAGGAAAGAATAAGCAACTCTTTTGATTCTCTTCCCTCTCTCTCTACCTATCTCCCATTTCGTTAGTAATAGGACAGTTTCCAGAATGTGGGCAGAAAAAGTGAAAGGCAATTAAACATAATTACAGGGATTTTACTAAGAAGTTTCACATGAGTAGAAATTGAAAATATTAGATGTTTTAATTTTATGGTAACATATGGATTTTATGTATTCATTCTCTGTTTTTACCCTCTCCCAGCAATTAACTGATAATTCATTGTGGTATTAAGAATTCCATCATATTTACAAATATCCTGCATGTTATTTATTCCTCACAAACACCTCACACCAAAGATGGAATATTTAAGATATGGATCAGATGGTGATGAAGTCTAGAATCTAGCTCAAACCATATCACCCCTGATACTTCAATCTGTGTTTTCTTCCTGTTAGTTAAACTCTAGTCCCATCAGTATGCTTTGCATCCACAGCAACTCAAGAAGAAACAGGGTAAATGAGATTAAGAGGGAGTACTGCACTGAGTCTAATGGGAAGATGTATATTAAACAAGTAATTGTCAAGGTAACAGGATATTTAAAGTGACTTTTGCTGGACTCAAAGTTAAGGACAAAGATAAGTCACATGCACGCACGTGCACACACACACACACATACACACAGAGCTGAAACTGGACCACATAAGTCTTCTTGGCTTATTGACCATCAGCCAACCCAGTTCCAAAAAATAAAATGAAAGGCTAGTGAGAGTAGAGAAGGCTGATAAAGAAATTGATAATCTACCTGGGTTGGGGCGAGGACCATGACTTTTCCCTCCATAAGAAAAGGGGCCCCAAGAGAATGTCTCACAGATGTCAGGTTTGTCTTCAAAAGGAGAAAATGGCATCTCCTTACCCTGGTTGGGCCTCTGCTTATGCATGAGGCTTGCTGATCTGCCCTCTCCGTGCTGGGGGGAGGAGAGGAGAGCAAAGAATTGGATAGACAACAGTAAAGCAGGAAGTGGAACCATGCAGAGGAGCAATCTCTTCTCCACCAGTTGGTGTGGCAAAGACCCACGCCTCTTCCTTGCCTGGCAGCAAAGAAGAGGTCACACTTGAGCCACGTTGCAGATGCACCATGCTAGGGGCTGGCCTGGCCGTCCAGGCAACTTCCACTCTGAGCCAGGGGCTGTGGGGTGCTTCACAGAGGCAGGAGCTGAGGGAGAGCTCTAAGAGGTCAAGAAAGAGGTGACCTTCCCTAAGAAAATCTGTGCAGTGGGGATAGAGCCCTCTGAAGAATTCACACCCCTTGAGAAAGCCTTCACTTTAAATAAAATGAAGCCAGTTTTAACCAGCAGCACCAGCAATAGCCGTGAGAGGAACCCCAGCTGGGGCCAGAAACCCAGGAGGACGCTTGACGGCTCTCCTAGCTCCTTCTCCCACCCCCACCCCAGAGGAGCTGGGACCAGGGAAGAGGGGAAGGAGGAGTGGAAGAGGAGGGGCCCAGTTCTCCCCACTGAACACCCTGGGCCTGAGCTGAGGGGTTAGGAGTTTAGGTAGAGGAGAGGAGGAAGACCATGTTTTCAACTAAACTGGTGTGGATTTTGTGTGTGTGTGTGTGTGTGTGTGTGTGTGTGTGTGTGTGTGTGTAAGGAAGACTGGTCCTGGGCTAACATCCGTGCCCATCTTCCTCTACTTTATATGGGACGTCGCCACGGCATGGCCGACAAGCAGTGCGTCCGTGGGCCACCGGGATCCGAACCTGCAAACCCCGGGCTGCCAAGTGCGAACTAAACCGCTGCGCCACCGGGCCCCTGGTGTGGATTTTTAATAACTGAAAAAGATCAGAGATCTAAGAAATCTGCCTGAGATGTAATTAAGGGACAGAACTGGAGGAGGAGGAGGAATTAACCAGCAAAGATAGGGGATGGGTTGAAGTGAGGAGACGGGGAAGAGTGGAAAGGAGAAGAAACGGCGACTCTGAGTAATCACAGCAAAGATGGCTGTTCTGATGCGTTCATACAATCAGATGAACCACATTAGACAGAAAAACCAACTGTTTGCTCAATTTTTGTTTCTATACTCCTCTGCACTCTACTTCAATCCTAAAAGAGTCAACTACACTCAATGCCCATTTTTAGAACAAGGCTGAGTTGGAGGGAGTACAGTGTCATGATTAAGAGCACAAGTTTTGCAGTCAAAATGCCCGCGTCCAAATCCCGGCTGTTCCACCTAGTAATTGGGTGCTCAGTTTCCTCATCTGTAAGATGGGGACAACAGTAGTATCATCCACTTAGGGTGGTTGAAAGGATTCAATGAGGTAGCTAGAAGAATGCCTGCCACTTAACAAAAGTGCGATAAATGCCATCAAATGATTAACTGGGCTGATGTACGTGAACACCCTTTAAAAACTTAAATTGCAAATGTTTCAGGTATTATCATGCTTGAGTTTAGACTCCATTTAATGCCATGAGGCAATTCCCTCATGGAAGTGAACTTTCTGAAGGAAAACATTAAGTATGTGTGCTCAGGTGCTACACGAAGCTCATATGGTAGAGAGAACTCTTTTGAGAAAATTTCCAATTTACTTGAGAAATTTATTCACGTGGCTATTATACGTTTTCACCATATGACGCATAATCAAACACATAAATACATATATAATAGCCAATAACCTATGAGCAGGTACAAATAATACTCACTGAATCAGTATATAAGATGAATATAATCCACAAACGGCCCTTCATTCTAACATTCTAATGAAATCTTTTTATTGCTAAGCTGGTATCAAAGTTACTTGAATTATAACTGTGCACCTAGTAGATACTCAATAAATCTTTGTCGAGGATGATGAAGACATAGTGAATCCTGTATATTCAAAGAGTTTGTTTTCTGGGGTTTTTTGTTTTTTGGTTTTTGTTTTTCCCTCAATGAATGACTTCTTTCAAACTGGTTTCTAAGTGTGTTTTCCTCTTACATGAATCCCATTTAGCACAGGGCCACACTGAAGCACTGTCATGAGCAACCTAAGGACAAAAATCAGAATCACCATTTATTTTCTTGTTAAAAATAAAACTGCACCATGAATTTTGAACAAATCTAATGCATAAATACATATTTTGGGTGATTCAGTGCCAGCACATCCAATTCAAATGCCACCATATTATAAAACAAACTGACTGCCATCATTCACTTACACTTTGAATATCTGCAAATTATTTTATGTCCATTTCCATTTTTCCTTAAATGGTAGAAACTGAAACCTACTAATCAATACTTCCTTCCATCCACTCTCAAGGAAAGATACTCAGAGCCTGTGATTCAAGTATGAAAAGTCACCGTTACTTTATAGTGTCCTATTGCCTCCTTCCAGCACTCAGCTTCAGCGGCTTGGAATTAGTAGCTGGAAGCCCTCTCCAACAATCAAAAGCAACACATGTGAACTGACATATTTCATAGCAAATGTGTGCATCTGTAATCTACCTACTGCGTACATTCAACCTCTTGCCATTTTGACACATTCAAGAATGGCACTTTGTAAAAATGATATGGCCTCAGACTGGAAAAAATTGTGAAGGAGGGGACCTAGAATAAGAACTTCAAAGTGGCATGCATATTATGTCTACAAGATGGCAGATGACAGAGAGAGAGAGAGGATGGATGGATGATAGACGAATAAAATAGATGATAGATAGATAAATGATAGGTAGGTGGATAGGTAGATACAGATAATAGATAGATGATAGAAATAAAGGTGATAGATAATATAGAGAAACATTTTTAGATGAAATTAACAGATGTGGGGTACAAGGCTGAAAGAGGAATCAAAAAGGCCAATTGTATGACAAGTCAACTCGACAGTATTGATTGATTGAGTTCTTGGGTCGTCCAGACAACACTAAAAACAATGTCCAGTACTAAGGGTTTACTCTGCTGTGGGCACTGGACTGCGCATCTCTCCTATGATCTCCATATGGATTATCTCATCAACTCCTCAGAACCTTTTCCACCATACAGAGACTCAAAGCACCTCAGAGGGAAGGGAGACATTTAGAGGCATAAGATGACAACCTTGATAAATGGGGTCCAGAGGACAAGGTCTAGACTCCTTTCCCCAAGAAGATTATCAGGGCTTCATGATTAATAGGCGTGGAATTGAAGCAGAATCAATGTTGTTTATTTATGGACTACTGGGACAATCTCTCTGCACACTCTTTGACAAGATACCTGACTTCAAAGACATTACCATGAATTTAGAAAATATTTTAATGAAAATTTTATTTTGTTAATCACAAAACATCTACGTACATTTAAGATTGGTAACATACATATGGTGCCAGAAATGTAATCATTCAGATGATGGACACTGCTTGGTACACACACAGTGGTCATCCAGCCAGTGGCGGAGTCCAAGGAGGCTGGCGGATGACAGAGCAGAGATCAGTTCCAGATCCCACATTCTGGCTGGGTCACTTGATTGCTCTGAGCCCCAGCTTTCTTCATCTGGAAAATGGGGGTAGTAATACTCATCTCAAAAAGTACTTCAAAGATTAAACAAGATAACATTTATTAGGTTGAATCATAGGAAGTTGCTTATATACAACTATTTTTGACCTCTAAAAATGGCAATTTCCTGTGGTTCAACCTATTACACATAGAGTGCTTGGCACAGTCTGGTGCAGAGTAAGGACTAAGTACGCAGGAGTGGGTGTGGGATGAGGAGGAGTTGGTTCATGGACCCTTGACCATAGTTCCATGGTTCCCTATTCCCCTGCCCACCCAAGTGTCTGCGGCCATCAATAGAGAACAGGAAGCCAAAGAATCAGTTAGAAAAGACTTTATACAATTGGTTTTGCTACTACAGTTGAAACTTTTGGTTGGGTAAAAAGTTGAATTGTTACCAGAAGGTTCAAGGGTAATTGAATGTATTACCCTGGTCATCTCTGCCTTGTGGATGTATAGCCAAGGGTTGGTATTATCAACTAAGCACATTTCTATTGCAGGTGAAACTGGTAGCTGGGAAGAGGACTGAGGGGGGAGGTGCTAATACAGGGACCAAGCTGCTGGCACCTCTACATGGAGTCACATGGAGAAAGCCAGGGAAAGACGGGCATAGAAGTTGAAGACTTAACAGCCTGCATAATTCGGGCAGGACACAGTCTTAGAATGCTCTTGTTATGATGAAATCTGCCCTGTCTTTCCTCCTTCACAGCAAAAACTGCCAGTTGGTGGATCACTGTTCAATTCCATTCCAGATAGTAAATTAGGGGAGAGAGAAGGCACATATGCATGCAGGAGAGCAGGCAGCTTCCTTCTAGGCTATTGGCTGACATAGGTGCTATTATTTTATTCCACTTTATAATATTTTTTTGCTCCACTTTTTAAATATTATCACAAGTACAAATTCAGGATTATTTTTTCTTTGCTGAGGAAGAGTCGCCCTGAGCTAACATCTGTTGCCAATCTTCCTCTTTTTTATTTTTTTCTCTCTGAGCCACCACCACAGCATGGCCACTGACAGACAAGTGGCGTAGGTCCACATCCGGGAACTGAACCTGGCCCACCAAAGTGGAGCACACCAAACTTAACCACTAGGCTACTGGGGCTGTCCCCAAATTCAGGATTTTTTATGAGTTATGTACCACCTGCCAGGACTGAGTATGTCTCATTCACTGACAAATTGACAAATCTCTTGATTTCTTCCTTTTCCTCTTATATAAGAGAATGCATTTGTCAACATACAAAAAGAATGCTTGGAAGGAAGTCTTCATAAGCAGTTTCATACTAGACTAAGACTTATTTATGTTTAATACAGGCATCAAGGTGTTAGAGTACATTTTTACTAATAAGCTTCAAAATTTTCTAATTTTTCAAAAACTCACAAAGTCACATTTAAGTAATAATCCTGAAAGTAGCACAAAAATCATAGTTGCTACCGTAAAATTATTTAAACATCATAACCTTATCATTTACCATATTGTAAGTTCAGTTGCAGTAATAAGTAAGAGATTTGTTTTGGGGGAGCCTGATATACAAAATGCTGGGTATACAAAAATGAGTACAATCTGATTCATGTCCCCAAATAGCTCATAGTTTAATTTAGTAGTTCTCAAACACGCATAAATGAGAAAATGTAGAGTCCAGGGCCCACCACCAAAGATTCTGATTCAGCACAGTGAGGTGGGGTGCAGAAACCGGCATCATTAGTGAGAGTCCAGAATTTACCACACACTTGGAGAAGCACGTTCTGCGAGCTAGAGAGAGTCAACCGAAAAAAATCTCTGGTCACACATAACATCACTGTTAGTACTTTGAGCTTTTTCCCAAGTTTCTCAGAGCCCACAAGGTAACACGAGGTCATAGACACAACAGCAAAAAATCCCTCCTCTTGGAAGGACCTACTTTATTATGAAATTAGTGCCATATTGGGACTTTTTCATAGCAGACTCCAGTTAAGCAATTATACTTAAGTTAGGTATTCTTTAAGTCTATTTCATTTAAGTCCATTCCATTTCACATTCCCTTTGACGGACATCAAGAAGAGCCACCAATCAATGCCTACAACATAGCTTCATATTCTGGAAGACCAATATTAATTCTCTATTGAACATTCTCTTTCCCTGGCTCTGTGATCCTATTCCTTTAGCATCTCCTCCTAAGGTTCATTTCTCAAACTAATTATTTCCACTGCTCATCTCTAGGTGCTCTCCACATGATCTAAATCTTCAGATAATTGGCAACCAGAGCTGCTGTCAGCCCATACAGTGACTTTATGTGAATTAGAAAACAGCATCCCTTCCTCAAGACACTTTGCTTTGACCTCATGGAAAATTGTCACAAATACTAATTTTGTTACGACATGTTACTGCTATCTGCCAGAAATTTGTCCTAAAGATACACAACTATATAATGTCTGTAATGTGAATGGCAACCAAATATATATATATATGGCTCCAGTTTGCCATGATCCCCCTGCATACCACACATGGTGGCCATAGCATATACACTTTGGGGACATTGGTGTCTTTTGTTCAAATATTTCTACTCAAGGTCCAAACACTGATATTTCTCACCACTAAGGAAACGGAGGTGGGATAGATCCTTTGATGATAATTATGACTTCCATCTTCAGGCAGACTTCTATTTTTCCCTAACTTGCTGCCTTGTGGGTGGAATGTTTGGAATAAGTTGGATTACTGGGAAATTAGTCTTTTTATAGGCACCCTATTCATGGGAAAAAAGAATAGTGTCAGTTCAAGTTCTCACCATTGAACTAAAGAAAAACGAAAGGGTGGGTAAAATCTGCATAAACACAATGGTAAAGAAATATTTTGTCAAGAAGTAAACTGCAGCATACAGAGGTGAGTAATTACATCTATAGATATGCCTTAATCTACGAAACGAAGTGGAGAATTAACGCAATCAAGCCTTCTTTCTTTTCTCCCTCCTTTTTTCTCCCACTTTCCTCACTGTCAAAGAAAAGTACTATGTGAATAATTGAGGCAAGGGGATTTTTTTTCCTTGAATAATTCGGGAAATTGCTGCAATTTTCCTCTTCACTTTTCACTACAATTACTTGTGTAGACTCAGACCACATCTACATAATGAGACTGTACTGCTGTAGCACAATCAACAAGGTATTTTTTTTCTTTCACTTTAATTTTTCAATTGATTGTGTGACATTTAACTGGATCAACCAAACATTGATCTGATTTCTTAAGAAAAAAGACTGGACTAGCCATGCTGGCCTCCCCCCCCCCACCCCCGCCCCACCCCACCCCACCCCCAGTATCTCTAGCTGCCTGAGCCAGGTGGTTGACTATTTCAAAGCAATGAGAAATATTCTCTCCAGCTAGTATATTTTACTGTGTTATTAACAAGGTTGGCCAGTCCCTTATAAACCAATAGGATCTCAACCTAATTCTGGAGAAACTGGACGTGAGATGATGTAAGAATGCTTGCAAGCTTCTTTTGAAAACCAATAAAAAGTTAATTGGCATAAGACCCATTGTACATTCTGTATCAGAAATTTGGTTTTAGATTCAGAAATGGCTCTAAGTCACCACCAAAAGCCTTGTCTCAATTTAGTGAGCTTAGCTTACATGGGTCTATCAGCAATGTTTTGAAGCCCCACCTAAGGAACACATAGGTTCCTGTTTACATCTATTTACATCTGTGAGAAAGTATCTATTTAGATCCTTTCTCATTATTTGAAAGTGTTTCAAAATGTTCAGTGTGGTTACAAATATTGCAACAACATATCTTTTCACTCTTGCTGCTATATAACTCATGGAAAGCTTCCCATTTTATTGGTTCTGAGTAATTCTTCCTCACTAATTAAGCACTCACATGACATAAGCACGAACACTGCTTCGTCCAGAGGCTTCCTCTCAACAACACAGCCATGGTTGTTGACTCAGAAGGAAGCATTTCCTACAGAATGTCGAGCACTTTCCACCCAGATGCAGGACGTGGCTTGTCTTCTCTTCCCTCGCTTTATTAAACATGGCATGATCCCTGAATGAAAATCAAGCCTGGCCCAGCAGGGGGCTGAGTTATTAAATATCGCCACTGTTAACGTCTGCACGATATTTGTGTGTTTACACGGGAGGGATTGATTCACTGTCCTAGAGTTTTAACCTCTTGCTTCCTGCTCCTCAGCTTCTCATTATTTGTTGCACCTTACAGCCCCGTTTATTTTTTTATTATTATTATTTACTTATTTTTTGCTGAGGAAGAGTCACCCTGAGCTAACCTCCGTACGAATCTTCCTCTATTTTGTATGTGGGTCGCCGCCATACCATGGCCACTGACAAGTGGTGCAGGTCTGTGCCCAGGAACCAAACCAGGGCCACTGAAGTGGAGCATGCTGAACTTAACCATTAGGCTACATGGCCAGCCCAGCCCCATTTATTTTTAATTCAATTTCTTTTTTTTTTTTTTTTTGTCTTTTCTTTCTTTCCTTCTGTTATATGCACATTTTTTCTTTTTCAATTCTTATTTCTTTGTTCTCTAACCTCAATATACTATTTTTCCTTGAATTTTCTCATTGAAAAAATAGTTCTTAGCCCTTGATTCTACCCTGGCACTCATAGGAAAGCTCTCAAGTCTCTTGATCAGACAGGCTATACCAGTCTTTAATCCATTCTGAGTTGATTTTTGTGTATGGTGTAAGATACTAGTTCAGTTTCAATCTTTTGCATGTGGCTGTCCAGTTTTCCCAACACCATTTATTGAAGAGACTGTCCTTTCCCCATTGTATATTCTTGGCTCCTTTGCTGAAAATCAATCAATCATGTATGCATGGCTTTATTTCCAGGCTCTCTATTCTGTTCCACTGATCCACGTATCTGCTTTTATTACAATACCATACCATTTTGATTACAATAGCTTTGTAATATAGTTTGAAATCAGCAAGTGTAATGCCTCCAGCTTTGTTCTTCTTTCTCAAGATGGCTTTGGCTATTTGGGGTCTTTGGGACATGTTAATTAACTTGATGGGGGCAATCCTTTCAAATGCATACATATATCAAATTATCATGTTGTACTCTTTAAATATGTTACAATTTTATTTTTTAATTATACTTCAATAAAGCTGGGAGAGAATCTTAAAAAGAGAGAGAGAGAAAGAAAGGCTCTATAAGTTTCTGCATCTACCTGGGATTGCCACTCCTTTAATCCAAACACACCTTGACCTGCTAATGGAGAAGTGCTTCCCCATCTCCCTGGGCCCTCACCTCAGCTCCCAGAGGGCAACAGCCCCACCCACTTCTAGTCTCCCTAGTTGTCATGCATGACGGTTAAGAGCATCTGACCTCAGGATCAGATAAACCTGCACTGGAACCCCAAGTTTGTGATGTTCAGCACATTACATAAACCCCCCAACTGGGGGTCTCAGTTTCCTCCTCTGTGAAATGGGGATAATCATCATCGTTGCCATTGTAAAAATTAAACGAAGCAATTAATGAGAAGCACTTAGCACGGTGCCTGACAAATGCTAATCCTGATATAATAGCTACTGTTTAACGAACACTTTCATGGGCCAAGCGGTGAGCTAAGCACTTCAGTGGCATCAACTCGCAGCAACACAATGTGTTACGTATTTCATTTTCCACATCTTCTAAAGGAGATAAATGAACACCATGGTGAGTGCTCCAGTGGAGCTCTTAATGACCATCACAATCATGATTGGTGAGCACTGACCGTGCCAGGCCCAGCCATGATGGACCATTCCCTTGTGGCTGTCACTTCTGCATCCCAGGGGCAGTGGCTGTCTCAGCTACTCGGCAGATTCTTCTACCTGCTTCATCTTTGCGGAAACTAGAATTGGGGTGCAAGAGGGAGGGGAGCCTCACACATGCCAACAGGAATGTGGCACCACATTAGGAGCACCAGGGGAGGACACCAAAAGTCTTGAGGCCTGCAGAGCAAAGAAAATATGTGTGTAGTGGAGGCCAACAAGACAGTGCTGATCTCCTGGGCTACGCAGTCTGTCTCTGAATTTTGACCAAAGGGACCACTTTTGCTGGACCCCCAAGGACTCAGAGGAGCATAGTGTACAGACTTCTGCTACAGACAAACACAGACACTTTCAGCATCACTCACAGTAGGATGTCTTTGAAAGTTTAATCTCTGGTCCACTACAGCCTATGGGTAATCAGACCTGCAGGTATTAATTAAACTTATGGTTCTATTTATTGTATCACTCTGGGGATTGAACAGACAGCAAATAGCAATAAGTACTTCTGAATGTTCTCTTTGGCTTAATTACTGTTCCATAGTTAGTCCATCAAATTGATGTACAATCAACAAGGTTGTACTTACTTATAGTGCTCATTTAGAGAGAATGTTCAGGAGCTGCCAACATCTTTCTCATCGTGTACGAGTCCACTGGAGAATCGAAACAGGATGGACGCAAGGAGGCCTTTAATCTAGCCAGCCCACCCCATATCAGTTTGTCAGGGAGCACCTCCCTCCCCCAGCCAGCACCTTTCTTTTTACATGTAACTTTGATTGGCACTGGAAGGTCCTCTGGACCAACGACATCCTCACACGTAGCCTACACAGGACAAAGAGAAGGGCAGAGTTATCAAGCATCCTGTGGTTTTTAAGCGTCATATACAGCCAACGTAGATAATTAAAAGTATAGATTCCTGAAATCTATAGGAACTTCAGAGGTTATCTAATTCAACCACCTCATTTTATCCAAAATGAAACTGAGACCAGAGAAGCAAAGTGGCTTGACTAGGTCACACAATGTGTTGGTAAGAGAATCTCAGGTTGCAATAAAGAGAAGCCCACTCAGGCTAGTTTAATTAAGTAAAGGAAGATTTATTGTAAGAGTACAGGGGACTCTCATAGAATGCAGTTGGGGCTTTGCAGGAAATGGAAAGTCACCAGCCTCTCGTTTCTGCTTCCTCCTGCATATCTGCTCCCTTCTTGTGTCTAGCCACACTCTTAATTCTTGTCCCTCATGGCTTCAGCTTGCATGTAGCTTTGAGTTGCCATGGTACCAAAATCTGATCCCACCTGTACATGACCCTCCAGCTTCAAAGCCCAATACCTTCCAACCACAGGTTTTGTGTCTCTTCAGATTCAGCAAATTATGAATTTGATTGGCTCATCTTGGGTCTAGAGTTCAGGCATGATACAATAAATTGTGGCCAGGATGCATGACCACCCAGGGATTAGGGAGGGGACAGTTCCAAGGAAGGAGGGATGAGATAGACAGATACCCAAAGTATTGTAGTAGTGGAGCCAACACTAACAGATTTTCCAACTCTGCCTCTAGAACATTCATACCGTATTATGCCACCTCTCAATTTCAGTCCAAGGATTATTTTTCATTTGAAGGGGAAACAGAGTTTGGGGCTAGAACTACTTAGGAAATGATGGCTGTATAATGGTGGCCTTAGAGTGGCCACATGTAAAACTGGAAGAAAAGCATTGCAGTTACTTTGCATATTGAATCTCCATCCATAAATACAATTAGAGAGAGAGAACATTAAGAACAAATATGAACAATCAAAACACAGATGCTGGACTTCCTTCTCCATACTTCCCATGAATCCAGCATGTTTTGGTGGCGTTAGGAGATCTTTAACCACGTTTTGTAATCCAAGTGATTAGCAGAATTAATGCCATAAAATTATCTTCCTGTCCTCGAAGAATCCAATAAGGATATTCACAGCTCATCCTCTAGTATCTGAAATACTTCAATTTGCTATTACTATTGAGGAAGGAACGAACTGTGCTGTTTGAAATTCAGATTTTAATTATTTCTCTATTTCCTCCCTCATCTTAGATTAAATTTCCTTCTACTAAGTGAATGAGGCAAGATGCAACACATTCACTCATATTTCTCTCTTGATCTACCACTTTCTTTAGACTGCCTCTTTCTTTCTACTCTCTACCTAACAGGGAAAATAAGGGAGAGTTTACTCACGCAGGTAGTGAAGGCAAAAAATAATTATAAATATTGGGTGAGAGCTTGGACTGCTATCTTCGAAAGGAAAGCCATGTCATTGGAAAAGTTGCTGAGCTGGTGGTTAGGAGAACCAATTCTAGGCCTGGGTGTGGAAGACACCCAATGTGTGACAAGACAGAGTCACTCTGGATCCTGAGTGTAGTATGGCAGCAATGTGCTATAAGTGATCTCTTGGACCTCTTTTCAGACACACCCAGCCAGACCTTCAGGAGCCCTGGACACTCTAGAAGGTCTCATTCATCTCCTAGGGCACCCACAGGTTGTTACCACTGTGGGGCTGAGGGAGCATGGTCCAGAAAGCAGAAACCCTCGCTCAGCTCCTGGTGCTGGCATCAACTGGCTTATGCAAGCCATTTACCTTCCCACCCCTTTCCCTCACTGCAGAACAGAGCATTTGGACCAGAGATCTTGATCAAGGTAGATCTTGGCCTTTTAAGATTTTAGGCTCCTTTGAAAACTCCAATGCATGCTATGGACACTCTCCCCAGAGAAATGCATAAACACCTCAAGTGTTGTGTACACTTTTGAGGGATTCAGCTAACCTCCTAAAGGTTATCCTTGAACCTATTATTGATTGATAAATCCCAAGTTAAGATCCCTTGAACTAGACAATCTCTAGGGCACTTCCTGCTCTGGGAGTCTGAATATCAATGATCCCCATATCTACCTATAGAATAGAAACATTTCAGCACTTCGTGGGCATGAGAGAGCATCAATTCTACCTTCTCCTTTTACAGATGAAGAAACCGAGGGCCAGAGAGCTTGGACCAGCTGTCTAAGGTCACAGAGCCTGTGGGCTTGGATGAGGACCTGTGTCCCTTGACTCAGGTTCTCAAATGCTCCGGGACACAGGCTCTGCAAAGCACTGATGATGCCTGGCTACTGGGAGCCGCCTAAGCGATGGCTCCCCACTCGGGAGCTCTCTCTTCCCCTGGTGTTTGTTGCCATGACCTCCTGACTTGAGAGGCCAATGGGATGATGGTCCTGGAGTTCTGTGCCTTGCAGTGAGGGCAGTGGGACGCCACCTTGAGATCTATCGGCTACCACACTGGCCGGGACTGGGAGCCAATGGGCAGTGTGTGGAATCAGTGTGTGGGCAGCAAAGAAAGTTGTTCTGCGACAAACAGGGTTTCATTTCAAAGGGCAGACAAAAGCGACTCTCATATGTTGTTCCTAATGGCACCATCAGGATTCCACTGGAACCAGTCAATCCAGGAAAATAAAATGTGCATCCCCTCTTATCAGTGAGAGCTATAGCTTGAGACCATAACAGAAACTTCATGTATGCCCCGCCTCACCTAAAAGCTCGGGCTTTCAGATAACACTACTGAGTCGTGTCACATTCCATAAATCATACGCATGGGAGGAAGGCTTGAAGCATTTTCTCAAGTTTGTATAAAACCGAGATATTTTTTTCTTCCATGCCAGTCTCGACAAGCAGTGGGTGTCTGGGTGGGTGGATTGAGTGACACATTAGTGAGAAAGTCCCCTCCCCTTGTGGAGCTCCTCGAAAAAGGAGTCAGAGAGATATCACTTGAGAAAGTGACAGGCGGATCATGTAGCACTGCCGCTGATGAAAAAGCGTTTAAATCTGTCAGAATCCTGAATTCAGAACAGCACTGATATAGAGAAGGGAGTGAACTGAACTTCACTAAGCTTTGTCAGGCTGGGTTTTCATTTGGGGCAAGTCCCTGGAGAAGCATTGTGGATCCCTCCCTCCTCTCTTTCAACATCCTACAGCCAACAAAGACACCCTAGCAGATACATCGCAAGGTGAGCATCCTTCACCTCACGTTTGTTCCCTACAAGGTGTCCCCCACCCTCCCCACTGGCTGCGAAGGGCTCCCAATTATCTCCTCTACCTGCCACATCAGAAAATAAACTATGTGAGTTGCCAGAAATTCAGAGAATATGAGGACATGCCACAGTGGCACAGCCACAACATGAGAACAGATGGAAAACTTCTCAGAAACAAAATGTGCACACAAAAAAATGGATTCTGGCTTTGAAGTATACTTCACGGTGCAGCTTTCAAGTCTTCTGAAAAGCCCAAGCTCAAATCTGACCTACTTAGGCACTGTTCTTATTTATGTCTCAGACGAAGGAGCTATATATTTAGCAAATGAGGACTATCCATCCCCCATGCCCACTTCTTCACGTTTATAGAGCCGAGCAATTTTCGCTTGTTAATTTTTCCCCAGATTGTCACCATAAAAGTGGATCTATAAGTTAAAGACTGTTAAAATCCATGAGTTTCAGGAATTCTGCATAAATGCATTGAGATTTTCATTGAGTGTGTCAGCTAATATTGTTTAAAAGAACGAGAATGAGAGTACAGTTGATCCGTGTTTGTTCGTTCTCTCTTAGTTGGCAAACCAGCTGCCCGACTTGTCTGTTATTAATGCTGCAGTTCAGATTTACTAATGCTCCAACAGGCAAACTGCGTAAATTTCTGCTAAGAGCATCTACATGTGCAAAGTGAAGTATACAATTGAAACCATTATCTAGCTGACGTAAGCCAAAATAGACATTAGTTTCAATTATCTGGGTTTTCAGGAGAAAGCCATCATTATCAGGATAATTACCTCAACTCACTCTTTGTACATGTAATCAAAACCATGAAGTTTTAATCCCTTGTAAAAAAAAAAAACAGCTGCCTCAAATTTTTTTTGGAAGAAGGGGGTATAGAATTCATAAGTGAATGACATACGTGAAAAGAAGAACTACACACATCTTCAGAAGAGAATGTTGATTCTTGCAGCTTTGTTTAAAGGAGTCCTCCAAAGAGAAATCTTCTTTAGTAAAGCAGGCGACACAAGGATGTCACATCACTCAGCAGTGAGATTCAAGACTCCCTTGGATTTTGTTGTAAACAGAAAAGGTCAATTTCGGGAAATTCAGGGCGTACTGTTTCCATGCATGCTAGAGAATGTATTCTTTTTCTTCCTAGTAAATTTGCTAATCCCACCCCTTCTTACTGAATAGGAAAAAGTTGGATGAATAGTGTGTGAGAATAAAAAATAACAACATGAGGTCTTAATATATTATGTACTTTCTCTTCCCATTCTCAACATAGGTCTATGCTCAGTGTTTAATAGTATGATTTTATCAACCCAGCTCTTGTCTTCTCAATTAAGCAAATATGTAGAGGACCCAAGGGATACTCATGGCTGTGTCTCCCAGCACCCACGTTCTCCTGAGCTGTGGCCATGGGAGTCAGATTCTCCTGCACTTGGCCCATGGCCCAGAGGCACTGGTGACCATCATCACCATCATCATCATCACCATCACCACAGAACCTTCAGCAATTATCTCACTTGAAAGTATGACTTTGATGTACATGCCTTCCTCTGCCCCATGTTCCTTGTCCCAGACCTTGTTCCTTCCTAAGAAGTTGATCTGGCCCGAACCTGAAGCCCTCCTCCCTCCTCTCAGAAAAATAAGAGCTCTGTTTCTAGGTAATACTGTTGACTGCAAGCCTGCTCAGCTGGCATCCTCTACTTAACCTACTTAGCTCAGCACAGTTAGATGAAAATAAACATGTGCACCCAGGGTACTTCTCTTATCTCCAGCTGGCTCCCAGATCATGCTGGGACAGAGCTCATTGGGACACAGCAGGACCCCTGAATCCAGCTCCTGCAGTTCCAGCTAACAGATCTATAATGCAACACCAATTCCAAGTGCAGCTGATCTCCACACTTCAGTGGGAATGATTAAATTAGGTGATGCTTGTGCACAAAACTCAACATATGATGGGCACAAAATAGACAATGTTGGGAGAATATTGCTATGGACTGAACTGTGTCCCCCCCAAAATTCATATGTTGAAGCCCTGATCCCCAGTGTGAAGGTATCTGGAGACAGGGGTCTTTGGGAGGTAACTGGGTTTAGATGAGATCATGAGGGTGGGGCCCTCATGATGGGATTAGTGCCTTATAAGAAGAGAGAGCAGAGACATTGCTCTCTAGCTCTGCCACATGAGGATACTGTGAGAAGGCAGCCATCTGCAAGCCAGGAAGAGACCCTCTCCACGAACCTGACCATGCCAACACCCTGATCTTGAATTTCCAGCCCCCAGAACTGCAGGATTAAACCTCTGTTGTTTAAGCCACAGAGCCCCTAGTATTTTGTTATGGCTGCCCCATGCAGACTAAGACAAATATATTCTTATCTTCCATCCACCTTACTCCTTCTTACACCCACATCCCCTTTTTCCAATTGTTAGCAACATTCCCACGTATGTAATCCCATCTTTCAAAGCTCTTTTCCTTCCTGAATCAATCTGAATACTCTGACTTAAGCTGAACTCAAAGATCGACTAGGAACCTACTATGTGCTTGAGGTGCAAGGCAAAGTCTCGTAGGACCCCATGCCCTCCAGTTAACCAACTGCCTTTGGTGTTCCTGGATGCTGCTTGTGGTCCGCTCACATCAGCTACAATGCTGGGTTCAGGGAGCAAAGTAAATGAAATACAGCTATATTGGCTTCTGCTCCATTAGGAAAGGGAAAAATCAATGTTTGCCAAATGTAGAAGGACAAAATCAATAGCAAAAGAAATTTTATTTTCAACCTTCTAAGGGAGTATTACAAAGAAGAGAGAGTGAAAATTATTATTATTTATTGATGTATATAGCACCTTTTGAAAGCCTCAAAGTGTTCTATGGAATTACAAACTGCTTTCATCCTTTTCTGGGTACAGACCGCTTTGTTCTGCTCACACGCAGCCATGTCTAGAAGGGGAGAGTGCAGGAAGTATTAGGGCAACATGACACCAGTTATAGGGGTGATTACGTCAAGTTGGTCACATTTACTTATTAAAAAACAGAAAGTAATAATTGTTAGTGTGATAAAGCTAGCACACTCTAGTCTTGTGGAAAGTTCCTAAGGAATAAGCCTCCTCTTTAGACTTGAGATGCATCATAATATATACGGTTTGGCAGAAAGAGGAGCAAATCCTCTCTCACCCTTCTCCAACGTTCCATCATTGGAACAAGCAGCGCATTTGGGGGGATTCAGCCACCTGCTGCCAACATCTTAATGCAGTTCCTGGCAGAGGAGTTTTGATAGATGGCCTCAAAGCCATGAGTGTAAACTACTGTGCAAAACTTTCCGGAGGATGAACCATCAAAAGAGTGAGGCTGCAGGAAGCAGGGCTTCTGGAGGTTGGCAGCTGTCTGAAAAATTCACAAGGGGAATAGTCAAGATAAAATCCTGCAAGGGTAGAGTGAGTTCAACTTTTCAATTTCCTCTCACCCGGTTTTTTCTCGTTTGAACTTTGTAACGATCCTTTGAGAAAGAGAGGGCAGGAATTGTGAACCCCATTTCATAGAAGCTCATAGAATGTAAGTGACTTATCCAAAATCATTCAGCTGTTTATTGGCAAAGCTAAGAATGGAAACGGGTCTTCTAGATTCTTAGTCAGAAGGAAGATGAGAGATTAAATAGATCAACTTTCTACCTCAAACAGGAATCCCCTCCACAGCATCCCTGAGAAGCAGGCAAATCTAGAGATGATGGATTCATCACTTCCTAAGAATTGCATTCACTTCTTTAATTATTATTAGATCTCTTAATTATTAAAATGTGAAGATCAACCTCCATATAATGTCCTCTGATTTCTCCTCACTGTGCCATCTAGAACTTTCTGTTCTAGTCTCGCTTCCATTTGAGGATCCTGCAAGGAGGGAAGACTGCTAGGTACATACCACCATCTACTCTTTGACAAACATCTCCAATTCCCTCAAGAATTGTTTCTATTGCATGATTTCCAGATACTTCCCTCTTCTACCCTGGACAGTTCCAATTTGTTTCTATTGTATATTAAAATATCACACTTAGAACCTAACAAAAATTCCAAATATCATCTGACATCATGAGATAGTAAGGCAATTTCCTCTCATTTTCTGGACACCATTAGGCTTTCTTTCAGGGGAATCTTCATTCACACTATGGATTTCAAGTGACCTTCTCAAAATCTAAGGTCTTTTCCTGGGAACTGCCAGATTTTCCAGGCACCAAGCCCCTGTTCTGTACCTGTGCTACTGATTACCTCAGGGGCAGGCTTTACATTTAGAAGTATTAAGTTCTCTCTTCTTATTCACACCCCTTATTTTAGCCTATCAAGTTTTTATGACTCCTGATTTTGTCCTCTAATACACTATTTATCCTGTATATATTTTTGGGTCAGACTTTGTATGTCTTCATTCAAATTATTAATAAACCAATTCAATGAAATAGAGCCTAAAGTAGAGCCTATAATAGGTCATTCATTCGCACTCTTTGGTCATTCAACTATAATGAATTGCCTCAACTAGTATTCAGTTCACATACTTCTTTTCAGGCACTGCTCTAGGGTCAGCCACAGGCAATAGCTACTTTAGAATAGGAGGGATGAAGTATGCAAAATCCCCCATTTTGGTACCTCCTTTACTCTTTGTCCATTGCTCCTCAGGCTGCCTTCTTCTTTAAGGGCCTCATTGATACTCCAGCTTCCCCTAAAGCCTGATGTCCCTCCCTTCCAGCCCTGTAATCAACTTTCCTCTGCGCTTGGCTGCTCCTGGTTCCCCATCTCAATGAACCAACTTGCCTACTGTAAACTTCAGTATCTGCTTGAAAACCCTCCCTTGGAACCAGCTGACTTTACTCACTTATTCCCTCTCACGGTGTCCCTAGTCCCTGAGGCTAGTCCATCACCTCATACAGCTTTGCCTTGTCTATACAAATATTACAAGAAACTTTGTCAAAGTCCTTAATAAAATATAGATCTACCATATACGTAACAGCATTTCACCATCTATTAAGTCTAGTCACCTTATCAGAAAAAGAAATATGGTCACCTCTATATGAATTGATGGATTACAATTTGTGTATATGGATTAAACGCCCTTCTTCTGGAAACTATCCCTCTCCCTCACACACCATCTACATAGTTTTCACATAGTCAGTGTGATCCCACACCCAGGCTCAAGTCGATTAGTCGAGGTGGTCAACTGCCCCAAGATGGGCCAATCACCTTTCTTCTACAGGAACTAGCACTAAAACTGAAGCACAGAAGCTATTTTACCCATGGTGACTGGACTCAAAATATGGTGCTTAGAAACTGTGGGCCACCATGTTTACAGTCGTGTGGGCCAGGGAAAGCCCCCTAATGGCAAAGGGAGAGATGACAGACATAGAAGGATAGGGAGGCACAGACAACACACCAAGCAAATCCTAAAAGCCCAAGACTCTGGTCCCTGTTTTTCCTGACATGAGCCACATTCTTCTCCTTGGGTCTCAAGAGTCACCCGAAACCTTTAAAACAAATTTCCCCTTTTGCTTAAGCTAGTTTGAGTTCAGTTTCTGTCACTTGCCACCAAAGAGCCCTAAGGGATACAGTGAAAGATACTAGCCCCACCTCTGGAGCCAGCCAACCGCCCCAGCCTTTCAGGACAACACCAGTGGAATCCTTCAAACTCATACAATCCCATAAAGAGTTTCTTGGCCTGAAAAAAAGAAAGATAAGTAAATAAATGTATCTCTCTCTCACCCTCCCTATTTGAGGTAAATCAGGGCCATTGATAACAAGAGATAAGCAAAACCTTATATTCTTTAATTTTCTCAGTCTACCAATGACTAAAGCAATTCCTTTTTTCATGCTGTTTATTTCATTCTACTTGCTTTTCTTTTTTCTTTCTTGATGTCATATTCATGGCAAAGGAAAGTCCCTCTACGAGGCCACCATCCAAATCATGGACTGTTATAGGCCCCAGGGAGAGAAAATGTAGAGAGACCAAGGCAGCTGAGTGTGTCTGCTTATTTCAGTTGCTTTGAATGGAGCAGTGAAGGGATTTTCTGGCTGATCAGCCCCTTTGACATAGCACAAATGTTCCATGATCCTGTCATGCTTCCACTCCTCCTGTTCACAGCCCAGGCAGGGCCCCCAGCAAATACCTAAGACAGTCACTTTGTTATTACACTTCCTGGTTACATCAAAACAGCTTCCAAAAGGTAGATAGGGAAAAAATTGAATGAACTCTCCACAGTCCTAAGTTCAGTCAGATTCACAAACACAGACAACAGCTAAATATAGAAAGGCTCCATCCATTCAAGGCCAACAAAGGGTGTCCAGAATCTGCTCTTGGAACTTCAGTGTCACGTCGGAGTCACTGGCTTTCCAGTCCAGAGGAAGGGGACTTTCCCTCCACAGCAATACTCCCTGCAATTTGCTTGAGGATATGCCAGGAGAGAAAGCCACAGGGCTTAGATTTTAAATAACTAGAACAGATGTATAATGTAAACTCCCTAGGGTCACGATCCCTGTTTGGTTTATTATTTTTCCCTCTAGTATCTCCTATAATTAGGACCAGCTAAATAATTTGTGGGGCCCACTGCAAAATGAAAATGCAGAGCCTCTTGTTCAAAACTTATTAAGAATTTCAAGATGATGACAATAGAGCATTAAACTAAATGCAGGGCCCTGTGTGGCTGCACAGGTTGCGTACCACGAACTCAGCCTTGTCCATAACACCTTGGCCAGGATTTATATAGAATAAATGTTTATTAACGAGTCAATGAATTGAATAACTGGGACCAGAATCAGAAGGAAAGGGAAGGGAGAAAGGACATCCCTGCTTCAAGCAAGCAACTCTTTATTATCTCTTTCAGGCTTCCGCTTGGAACCCTTGTAAGAAAAGATTCCACTGTTAAAGTTTGAGAAACTGCTCGATGAAAGCATCTTTGTAGAATTTAGAGCACAGTGTCCCTCATAACTAGCTTCTTACTAAATCAGTTTGGCTATGGATTGAATAGACGAAGCCATGACAACAGAGGATCAGAGAAAAAATCAAAATCCAGCACGTGAAATTTCAATCTCTTATAGAACATGCTGCTCACTTATAAACAATCTGTGAGTTCACGCGTTGCTCTGCCCATCCCTTGTGCTAAACCACCTCTTATCAGTGTGATTTTGTACCACCTCCCCAATTTTTTCCTTTACTTTTGCATTTTTACCCATTGTCTCAGTCCCTATTATTAGCACTTCATATCAAATTATCTGCTGTAGGACTGTTGCAAGAAAATGATCTATTATTAAAGAAAGTGTTAAACACTTGTTGGATACTTGCAATAACCTTGGTCTGTCTGCTCTTTAAAAGCAAAGGATGGGGATGCTTACCAAGCATTTTCTGAGAAATGAGTGTAAATTGCAGGAAACAGTGTGTAAATTAAAGGAACTGCCTAATATAATTAGCCACACAGGAAATGTAATAGGTCTGGAAAACAAAAGTGTAATTTATGAGGAAATATCAATTGGAATAATGTAAATAATGGGTTTTTCACTGCGGTTTCTATTACTTGTGGAAATAATGTAGTCATTAGGCAAGGAAGTGCTTATCAAAATCTAGAAAGGTTCTGTAAAGATATGGCTTTAGAATGTCACATTACCCTTGGAAAGATCCTTAATTAATTGTGTGTGTGGTTGTTGTGAGATACATAACGGAGCCAGATGAGCTTCTTCGCTCCTCCTCCTGTGCTAACTACACCTGGAAAGTATGGCCCAGCTCTTGGCCAGGATCTTCAGGGAAAGCTCTCCACTGTCCTTTCATTTACTGGGGAACATCTCCTCCACTTTGGGTTCAGATTTCTCACCATTTCCTTCTGAAGTGCTCAGATACTGGCAACACAGACGCATTTAATATCATCCATCTGAATTAAATTATTATTGGTGTTCTTTGTATGCCTCTCCATGAATCGACTTAGCCAACTCTGCCTTTTCAGCCTCAACTTTTCCTTCTTTTGAAGCAGTTAGCCTCTTGTCATGAAGAAAATTCACATATATGTAATAAGTTCAGTGACTCGTTCCCTAAGTGGAAACACAGCACAAACCTCTAAGTAATGGTTAATCACATAAGATTTAACTGAAACTCGTGCTCAGATTCAGACCTTTCCTAATTAAAGAAAAACAACCTTCACTTGTATTTTTTAGTGTATATTTTTGGCTATAAAAACCCAATTGTCGGGGCCGCCCGGTGGCGCAGCGGTTTAGTCCGCGCTTGGCAGCCCGGGGCTCGCGAGTTCGGATCCCGGGCGCCCGCCGACGCACTGCCTGTCAGCCATGCCGTGGCGGCGTCCCATATAAAGTGGAGGAAGATGGGCACGGATGTTAGCCCAGGGCCAGTCTTCCTCAGCAAAAAGGGGAGGATTGGCAACAGATGTTAGCTCAGGGCTGGTCTTCCCCACAAAAAAAAAATAAAAAAAAAAAAACCCAATTGTCACTTCCCCTGATTACTTTAACTCTACCCTATAGCAAAGGGATTAACTGGGATAAACCAGAAAAACAAGGGTGGTGAAATGTGAACACTCTCAGTACAGGTGCTTCTGAGGTTCCTTAGGTCCAGATTTCCAATGACAGAAAATTGAACAAATTATTAAATACAGCAGAAAACAATATGAACACCAGGTATATTTTTCATCTGTTTCTGTTCCACCTGTTATCTCTTGGACTAAGAAGCTCTGTTAATTCATACAACGGCAGTTACTGCCTTAGCCTCCTATCTTGTTACTCTTCTGTCTCCCAGGGGTGGGGGCTTCAGTCTACACACTCCCAGACTTGAGTAGAGCCTGCCTCCAAGGGGCCTCTTCCACTGTGATTCTGCTCCACCAGCCTGTCCCTTCCTCTAGTAGGAGATGTGGCTGCAGAACTACATCTTCTCCTCTTCCATGTGGGGCTTCCCTCTCTACAGCCATCTTCCCTCTCTGCTCCCACCTTCACAGGGCAACCTTGAAGGGTTCAGGAAAATAATTATGCCTCCCCCAAATGCCATAACTCCAAATACCTAAATCAAGTGCTTTTTCATATTGAACAACTCAAAATAAGAGAATGGAAAAGTACATTCTAGAACACTCTTTTATTCCTCAGTCAACAAATGGTCAAAGATTAAAAATTCAGTTCGCCAGAACTTTCTGGTCACATCCATGGGTCTTTTATGACCCTGATAAGGAGGGGTGATCAGCTTGTTGGATTAGCACTGTTCTAAAGGTAGAGGTAGTGACACTTATTTCTACACAAAGAAAGAAAAAAATAGCCTCTTCCTTATTCTCATTTCTGGCCATCACAGATATCCTTCTTTATAATTACTTGGGTTATTGCTATTATAACCATCATTTTCACTATTTACTCTTATGGGTATTTAGAGGCTCATAAAAATGTGAGCTTCCTCAATGCTTAAACAGCACGAGAGATAAATCAGAGGCACAGAGCATTGGCTGACACTGGATGAAACCTGACTGGGAACAGCTGGATTGCTCTCTTGACTAAATATTTACAAAAGGCATGATTATATCACTGAGCGACACTGCACAAATATAACAATTTATCAATCATCTTGTTTAACACCAATTCCCACAGGAAGGGCTGCATTCCCACTTAACAATAAGAATCTACTGTATGCTAATTAATGTACTTATTTTCACTTCAGGTTACTTCAGACACGTATGCCCTTGTGTTTTTATAACAGCACATTTTACACAGAGACCAAACAAATGTTTTATAAGTAAAAAAAGTGCAGGGGAGGGTATAATGTTAACTATAACATCAGTTATTTATATGTAAGATTTATAGTTACAGTTGTTAACTATAAATCTTAGCTCACACAGTCTTCTGGGGTTAGAGTGGAGAAGAGTGGACATGTTGAGGCTTATTCTAGAGATCTGGCTGCAGATGTGGCTGCTAATTCTGGAGAATATGAGAAAAATGAAAGGACAGGGGCAAGTAGCCTCTTGAATTTGAATAAAGAAATGTTAACCAGTTGTTATTTACCACAAAAGTGGTCACTGTGAGGCAGGTCCATCAGGGCAGCCCAGCAACGAGCTTCCGTGGAAGGAAGCAGAGGGTGGTTCCTGTCCTCTGGTGCCCTTCCACCTCGGGGGGGGGAAAACGAGGTGAACTCAGCCTGACTTGCACAACATCACAAGTAACACAGATGTAAGCATCTATAAAACCAGTTAGAGGAATTCTGGGAAGATGGCTGTGGTGTCAACAGCATAGATTTTTTTTTTCTTTTTTTTTTTTTTTCTTGTGAGGAAGACCAGCCCTGAGCTAACATCCGTTGCTAATCCTCCTCTTTTTGCTGAGGAAGACTGGCCCTGGGCTAACATCGTGCCCATCTTCCTCCACTTTATATGGGACGCCGCCACGGCGTGGCTGACAGGCAGTGCGTCGGTGGGCGCCCAGGATCCGAACCCACGAATCCCAGGCTGCCAAGGGCGGATGAAACCGCTGCGCCACCAGGCGGCCCCAACAGCATACATTTTGATCTTCCAAAATCTTCACATAAAACAGACAGAGCATGTAGATAGCAAAACCAAAACACAGGGAGGACATTTGTGACAAAACTAGGTGATGGGATTTCTCTATAAATCCCAAAATACAAATGGATAGTGCTAAAGTATCTACCCCCCACCCTCCCTGCCAATACCTGAGTATTACTGGTGTCTGTAAGGGAAAAAGTAGACAGAAAGAATGGAGCAAGCCTGGGAATAAGAGAAGCCCAAAACAACCAACAGATGTTCACTGAAAGTGTGGGGGGTGAATCTGAGAAGAGCAGCTGAATCTGTGACTAGAAGGTTGAAGGGACTCAAGCTGTCCAGCTCCTCTGAACCCTCCAAACCAACTAACCAAGCCTCCCTTCCAGGAAAGGCCCCACATGAGGAGACACATCAAGAATGTAACCAAAACTGAGCAGGATAGGGACAATAGAGGCAAAGTAAAGAGAAAGTGTGGATAAAAATGGGGATAGAAAAAAGGGGCAACAGAGTCAGGAACTTTTAGAAAGCAAGCTGCTGCTTGTTTTTTTACACTGTACAAAAACAACGTAAAAGGGAGTACCACAAAGTCAGCAAAGCTCTATGAACTCACTGCCTTCTAAAAATTCAGAAAAACTAAATTCACATAAAAATGAGCAATCAAAAAACATACAGGTCAATTCCCATACAAGGTGACTATCAGAAAAAATAAAATATGTATCAGAATAACATCCCTACAGACAATGGAAGCATGCCAGAAAGACATATTCAAAAAGAAAAAAAAAAAGATCAAAACTGTAATACACTCTTTCACAACAAACTAAAGACATTAAGAAAATGATGTGAGACTTGAAAGGACAACAAATCAGAATTAGAAAAATTCAGTAATGAGGGGATAAAATTCAAGAAGTAATTATACATAAAAAACCATTTTAGAAATAAGACTAAATTATAAGAAACACAAAATTGAATAAACACAATACATAATGCCTTCAGAAGGTAAAAATGAGGGATTTTTTTAAAAAAGAAATTTATAAAAAAATTTTTAAAGAATCAAGAGAAAATGGTAAATATTGGAGATATGCAAAGAAAATCTAACACACGGATAATGGCAGTCCCAGAAAAAGAACACCAAAGCAAGGAAGCAGAAAAAATAATAAATACTATAGCTTAAAACAATTTTCCTCAAATTAAAAGAAGAAAAACTGTGAAAACATGTATTGAAAGAGTTCTCTGTATCCTTGAGATTATCAACCCAGAATGATCAACACCAACTCATATTCTCATTAAATTGCTGGACTTGAAAGAAAAAAGGGAAAAATCATTTGGACAATGGACAAAAATAGCATGTGATTCATGAAAGAAAGAAACTAGGTTTTCATCAGACTATTAAATACCAATTCTTGTGCCAAAAGAAAATAAGGAAACATATTTCAGATACTCAAGGATAGAAAATATAAGCCCAAAATTTTATACCCAGCAAACCCGACTTTCAAGTAAAAAGGCCTCAAACTCTTGTTAACATGCAAAATTCAGGGAACCTCGTTTCCATGAACCCTTCCTAAGGAATTCATAGAAAACAAGATTCAAACAAAATGACTAGAGGCACATCAATAAAAAGACTTGTGATGAATATTAAAGGGACAATTAACTGGAGAACTAAGACTAAAAGAGAATGAACAGGGAGAGATTATGACATGTAACAGCTAAACGATCTGGCAGTGTCAATATAGCACAGTCATTTTTAAAATGAGAAAAGAGTGAAGACAGCATATTTCCTGTCAATTGGCAGAAATTTACACATTTCTGAATTCAGAGACTTGAGCAGACTCAGATTTAATCCCTTTGAAAGGAGCTCTTACGCTATTTCATCATGAGGAACATAATGTCTGGTGTTCAGCCTTTTTCAACAAAAATTTTCTTTAACTATGTTTAGTCATTTTATTTAACTGTTTTCAGTCATCAAAATTGGTGGTGTACCGTTATTATTGACATTCCTAGATTTTTTATGTGTAATATGGGATAAAGCAAATGAGTAATGATGGGATAGTCTAATTCCACAGTCCCCTGTGTTCTTCTTGATGGAGAAGAAAGATACAGATACAATGCAGAGTTTAAATAAAAATCCTGTAGTACTGAATTTGAATTGGAGGTATCAACACGAACTAATGAGACATTTTATTTTTAAATGTACATGTTTATTTCCTAGGTCTATCCACTGGAAAAGTCTAGAAAGTAACAATGCGCATTTTTGGTTCCTTGACTATAGTCTTGAAATGTCATTTCCCATTATTTAAAAAGTGGGGAGAGCTTCTTGGAGAAACAGATGGGACAAGAAATGTAAAGATGAGAAGATATGGCTCGGGCATCCTGACATACCAAGCATCAAGAAAGCTTTCCAGGTCTGTGTGAAATTCAGTAAGGATTAAAATTGCAAGGGATTGAAACCCAAACTACATGTTTAAATCCATGGGTTTATAACAACTTTTTTTAAACTGGTCACTTTCTATAGATGACAGAGAACTAATGCATGATCTCAAAAATTGGGTAAATGAAAGGAGAAAATCAAGCACTTATTCTGCCTTTCCTGCCTCAACTGTACCTCTGGGTAACCAAATAGTAGATGAGGGGAAATATTATCTTACAAAATTATTCCAGCTAATAAATAAAAACAAAATGATAGAATTAGAACACCGTCATTTGGCAACCCCCATACATTAATGGATCTAGGTAGGCATTGAGGACCAACAGTTGCTAACATCCAAAAAGAGTGAAAAGCAGGCATTTTGTTCCTCCTGATGAAAAACACAAGGCCACCAATAGTCTTGTTGAAGAGATCAAATCTGAGTCTGATCCAGCCTCTGTATTCAGCTGCCAGTTTGCAAGAAATACAGAGGCTAGAAACACATGTCAAAACCCCCCATTCATATATAAGCAGCAAAAGCTTGCCTCTGGGAAAGAAACGGCCCAGCTCTTCAATGTATAATTTTTAAGGAAAAGAAATGGATGTAGGGCAATCTATAATTACAAAACTTAAAAAAACATATCAAATAGATGCTGCCTTGGATGCACAGTTGAGGGACAAAACCATTTTAAAATGAAAGAAAGTGACTATGCAAAGAAGTCAGGGTAGTGGCTACTTTTGGAGGGAGTGGGAAGTGGTGGGGACGAGGCACATGCTACCCCTGGGTGTCTGAAAGTTCTATTTCTTGACTTTCAAGACATTAACAAGGGTGTTTGTTCACCTAATAAAACTCCACTAACCTACGTATTTGTTGGGTGTGGTTTACTTTATGCTTTATTTTACAATGACCAAGGTTCAGAGAAAACAATAATTCCATCAAAAAGGTACAAATATTATTATTGTGTCAAGAATATGGACCTTTGAATCAGACAGGTCTAAATTTAGGTCCTGATTTGCTACACACACACACACACAAAAAAACTATAGGATCTTTGACCTCTCTGAGCCTCAATTTCTGCTTTGAGACATGGTAATAATAGAACCTAAAAGTTCCATCTATCGAATAGGTATTCAATAAATATTAGCTTTATTATTTGTTCTCTTTCTTCTTTCTTCCTCCTTGTTAAGTGTTTGCTGGAATGGTCAGCAGGACTGAAACAACGTCGGGTTAGTTAGTGAAGACTTTGGGAGGATTCATGGAGGAATCTTGGGCAGGATTTTTTAAATGAAAGAGATGGGATATTAACCAAAGAATGTGAGTGACAATCCAGGTGGGAGGTGAGGGCCTCTAGGAAAGAGCAGTTGAGTTACACAAAGGGGAGGTCAGTAAGTGGGTGCGTCTGACGAGGTGACTAAGGTAGAGTTCACCAACCTGACTGCGCATAGAGGATAGGAGGTAACATAGACGAGAGAAGCAAGTTTGGTGTCTAGAAAAGACAGTGGTACTGGTACACTAATAAATAGCAACTTACCTTCAGTTTCAGCCTCAGTGAAACAAGAGGGAGTAGGTGGGTGCTATGCACTGAATGTTTGTGTCCCCCCAAAATTCGTATATTGAAACCCTTCCCATGTGATGGTATTAGGAGATGGGGTCTTCGGGAGGTAATTAGGATTAGATGAGTCATGAGGGTGAGCCTCTATGAATGGGATCAGTGCCCTTCTAAGAGTCACCAGAGAGCTTCCTTCCTCTCTCTGCCCTCTGCCACATGAGGATGCAACGAGAAGTCAGGAGTCCACAACCCAAAAGAGGGCTCTCACCAGAATGCGACCATGCTGGCTCCCTGCTCTCAGACTTCCAGCCTCCAGAACTGGGAGAAATGAATTTCTATTGTTTATGAGCCACCCAGTCTATGCAACTTTGTTATAGCAGCCCAAACTGGCTAAGTCAGTGGGGATTATAAGAGTTCTAAACCCAGGTTTAAGCATGGTTTTTTAAAAGTCTGTTAAGCACCAAAACATACTTTCTGTAAGTTCCCCATCAATCCTTCAAATCCTTGACAGGGAAAATAGCAAGGTATTCCCACACTAGAACCGTTTCGTGCGCTCTGGGATCACTCCGACAGGGGCCCCTTCTATTTCAGAGCCTTCACACAGTAAGGAGAAGTCTTTACTTCACACACTCAGCTGACTACACCAGAGATGGAGCATAAATATACCAAGATCCTAAAATCCCCAAACTGCAAAATAGCAAGGGTTACTGGAAAATAAATATGAGTCCATGCAATAATATTTCTTCATGTTTACACTACTGCAAGTTTAAATGAATATTCTTCCTCACTGGGTTTTCTCTTTAAAGGTTTATTTTTTTTAATATAACACCCATCCAGGCAATTGCTATAGCCGATAAATAATCAATGAGTAAGCTTGATACTTAGGGAAAGAATGAAGGAACTGGGACTGAAGGTCAGCCCCTTAGACACCCATGGTGAGACAAACTCCAACCCCGACTGATGAGGCAACTAGAAAAATCCAGATCTGTTGAATTAATTCAACTAAATATATGTAATAACAACACACAACACCTCTTAGCTCTCACCATGTGCCAGGCACTGCATTAAGTGCTTATTTGCATTATCTCCTTTAATCTTCACCAACACCCCTTTGAGGTACACACTACTGTAGGCCCCTTTTCACCAAAGGGGAACTGAATCCAGAAGTTGAGTAGCTTCCCCAAGGTCACGCCATTAGGTTCAAACCCACGTTCTCTGACACGAAAGCCCCATACTCTGTACTACCTGATGTAGCTGCTGAGGAAACCTGCAGTATGTTAACTCCAGTTGTTATTCTGGTTCTTCTTGATCTGTTTCCAAGAGTTCAGGAATAAAGAATGCTCTTTAGATGCTCTTACAGCAGAAGCATCTGAATCTGAGTGGACCCAATCGACCCACCCCAAATCCAACTGAGATGCTGAGGTGGGGCAGCCGCAGATGACATCCACCAGGCCACTGGCTACCCCACTAATGACCTGGAAGGGAAAGAGTACAGAAGATGGAGTTGAGAACTGGCTGCAAATTCTAGTTCCAGCACATATTAGCTGCAATTTGGACAAGTGGTTTAACGTCTCTGATTCTGTTTTCTCGTTGGTAAAAGAGAAGTCTGAAATATCCCACTGCACAATGGTTGTTGGGAAGATTAAATGCATAGACAACAGCCTACAAAGGGTCAAAGTTCATCTCCCTCGTCCTACGGCCCCCACCACCACGTATTTCAACCTCATATACATACCACGTCCGTCCCTGATTGGAATCTTGTCTGAGTAGGAGGCCACTATTATGTTTTGTTTGGTTTTGCTCCTTTTAAAGTATCCACATATCACCCCAAGTTCAACATATCTGAGAAGATTTATGCCTACAGCATTTTCAAAATTGGTCCAAAATCTCCAGTGGAATCTGTCCTGGAAATAGTCTCACTCCCCAAATAAGTCATGGTCATGAGAAGACACAGACTATTACAGGCAGACTTCTCCAAATGCCATCTGGAGAGTGCACCTTTGAACAAGAAAACTGAGTTAATTCGAAAAGGGTCCCCTGCCTCCGGTGGAATGCAAAAGAGAAACATCAGCCACTCAGACGTTTCCCTTGGCCTCCTTCCTGTCTGGCTGGGAGAAGGAGGGATTCGGGGGAGCGGAGCATTTCTTTGTCCTGCACATGGTGCCCAGGAGGAGCAGTGAGGCTGAGAAGGGGCACGTCCCACCCAGTCACACCCTAGGTGTCGGCTGGCACACATCCCCTGGTGACCAGCTGACACCCACCTCTCAAAGACCCAGTGTCCTCAGATTTCACCATCCCAGGGAAAGAAAGGGATGATGTTAAATGCTGTTTAAGGTGTCTCTGTTTTACCAAAACCCTTTGTAGAAGATTATTAACTTCAAGAGAAAACTAAACTTATCCTTACTCCTTCTTTTCCCCTGAAATCAGACAGGCTTCTACTGGGACCGTCTAAGCCATAAGAGCCCCTGGCAGGATGGCCAAGACCTCTGCTCCCACCCCTGGGTGCCAACTGACTTTTAAAACCACCCTAGAAAAAAAGGAAGGGTTTTTTCCTCCCAGAGGCATATGGGTTCCCTGGGTGAAAATAAATTATTATGCAGGTTTCTTATAGGTAAAGAATTAAATAAAAGAAATAAAATGTAGAAACTATACTACAAATATTTTAGCTTTTAAAGTCTTCAAACTGCCAAACTTTATCTTAATGAGAAGATTCTAAACCCAGACAAAACTTCCTCTCAAACTCTTACTATTTGTAACCCGTAAAGTATATTTTAAAACATTTAGACAATAATGCACTATAATTTGTATACAGACTTCACTGAGAAAGGGGTATTTGCTTGTCATTTCCCCTTCCCTCTATGTGTGTGTCTGTGTAAATTTAAATGATGTCACTTTGAAAGAATACGTCTACTGTCAAAGTATTGGTTTGGAGACTCTTTCACCTTTAAAGGGTTATTCAGTCTTTGCCCATCCAGATTTCACTTTTAAGCAACGGTCACCGGAGAATTTTGGTGCCAGTGTCCCATGCCTCCTAACTCCTCAGCAACTGTGACCTAGGTACACGGATGTCTCCCTCTCTCTCTCTCTGAAGTCACCATTTTCATCACATTCTCAAATCTCCCCCAGAGGTTCTTGGACTTGGCTGTTTCTCATAGACGTCACCTCAAAACAGCCTTGGCTGCATTGCTAAGGCTCTGCTATGTCCCCAGACCCAAGTTTGGGACCCAGCCCCCCAACACAGGTGGTCACTGGATGTTACTAGTCTCGTTGCTCCACTGACCTGCCAGAAAGCAGAGGGGGCTACTCCTCAGGGTTCATGTTCTTGTAGGCCTTTCTGGAAGAATTCAAATTTTAGAGGATGGTGGCGTGGGGCGTGGTACACCCCACAAAGAGTTCTGAAAGAAATGGCAGAGAGATGAATCCAGGAGGGGTGCCACTATGGTGAGTCCTTGAGTATTCCTTCCAGCTGGCCCTAAAGAGGTATGAGCATTCTGACATGGTGGCTGCGTTATTGGAGAGGAGGAAATGGCATTAGTTTGGGAGGAGGAGGAAAGACATTAGGTCTCTGAAGAGTCCCTTTCTTGCCCTCCCAGGACCTACAGACGTGCGCATAAGTAAGTGCATTTTAGACTCTCGAGTTCCTGCTCACAGTGGGGCCTTAATGAAAGACTCCCATGTTCTCCTGTCCTCCAACATCCCTGGAAGGATGCTGTCCACCTGTTCGTCTGGTAAACACTCCCAGAGGTGCTTGTGTCATTTGCTGTGTCTGCATCTCGCTCTCGAATCTGAACTGGCTCTCCTACCATTTTCCCATTATCTGCACTTTTCCAGTGATGCCAAAGGGAAACGATATTGTGCACCCCGCTTTGATGGAAAGGGTCAGCTTCTGCCTCAAGTCCAAGCAAACCACTCTGAGGAGCCTTGGTGCATCCCACGTTAGACCCTTAGATGTGGGAGCCCCAGCCTTCGAGGTTGTTTATACAGATGCTTAAAAACAAGCCAACAAGATGCTGAATTACAATGAAATCCACCCCATCTCTCTGCTCCTTGACATTTCTATACTATATATTAATGAGGTGTGTCCAATTGAAAATTCAAAACCAAATATATTTGTTAACAATCTAAAAATAGATTCTCCTCTCCATGATTTTAAAGCCTTTAGGCTCTTCCTCCAATGTTGATTATCTTGGTTTTCCTCTAACCAAGACATAAACACAAGATATAAAAACAAGAAAAATAATATTTTAAGGTTAATAGCTTTGAACAATTAGTATAAATAATCACACACTTTGATATTTTCTGCAATATTAATTTTGAAACTGAGCATACAATTTTGCTGAGCCAGAGGACTAAACTGACTAGGAATTATTTTTCACCATCATTTTATCCAAGGACGTGAATCTGCAATATTAATCGTGTCATTTGCCATCTTAGACCAATGGTCCCACAGCCATTTTGCTTCTGTTGGCACTGGCTTTAGTGGTTATGGCTACATGAGGCTAAGGAGTCCAGTCTTGCTTTACCATCCTACCAAGAAATAGCCTTCCCTTCCTTAAGCTCCGACTGCACAGAAGACACTCAACAAGTGATTATTGGGCACAAGAGTGAAGCAGAATGATGTTTTGGGTGCTTTAAGAAATAATGTCACCCTGATATTTTCAGCCCCGGGGCCTAGCACAGTGCTTGGCCCATAGTAGAAGTTCAGTGCTACTTAACCGTGAATGTCAAATTAGACATAGGCAGCATCTACATGTAATTAGAACAAGGACAAGTAATCAGAACATTTAGTCATTTCTGCTCACCCCAGCTGGATTAATGTTGTGCCAGAGACAGGACTTGTATTTCCACTTTCCTCTGGAACCAGGATGAAGCAAATGGACATAAGTATTGGTCTTGTTCATGGACCCATGACTAAAACCCCATTCTCAGGAAGAAAGCCCAGTGCTTTGAAGTCAGGGAAGTCACTTTGAGGAATCATCCTCAACACCTGCAAGGTAGTTGGTGCCCCTTGACCAGGCTGAGATGAGGGGAATTGAAGAACCACCTCCTTACCCCAGAAAGAGATAACACATGGGCAGTTAAGCATCCTAGTGTCTGTGGGAGATGTCCAAGTCTTTACAAGTGGTAGAGGAAGTGAAAGCAATAGTCCTCTTCTTCCCAATGCCTATGGTGATAGGGACTCAGAGAGTGCTCAGACAGGCGTCCTGAACAACAACTGGGGAAAGGATCGGGGGCTAGAAACAGATACTAGAAATAATCTTAACAACAAATGTGTAGTATCTGTGTGAAGAAAATTCAAAACTTCCCTGATAGACATAAAAGAAGAATTGAATGGGTAGAGTGATATAGCATGTCACCATGACAGAAAGAGAGAGAGGAGAAAAGGAAGGAGGAGGAAGGAAGAAAAACTAAGGGAAAGGGAGGGGAGAGAAGAGAAAATAGAAGTCACAAACGTGGGTAAACTCAAGATAGGAATGCACTTTCCAAGCATAAAAGCAAAGGAAGAAACACTTTTGTAAATAGACAAATAGATCTGACCATGTTAAAATTTTCACAAAATATTTTCAGCATATTTTTTTAATGAAAAAAATTGTCAACCAAATTAATTGGCCCACAGGTCTAACAGACAAGTTACCAACCTCTTATAAATCAATATGAAAAATACTAATACCTCACTTTTTAAAATTCAAAGGAAATGAACAGCAACTCATAGAATGAAAATTCAAATTTCAGTAAGGTTGCAGGATACAATATCAATACACGAAAATCTGTTGCATTTCTATACATCAAATAATGAATTACCAGAAAGAGAAATTAAGAAAACAATCCTAAGTACATTTGCATCAAAAAGAATAAAATACCTAGTAATAAATTTAACAAAGGAGGTGAAAGACCCGTACACTGAAAACTATGAGACAATGATGAAAGAAATTGAAGACACAAATAAATGGAAAGATATTCCATGCTCAAGGATTGGAAGATTTAATATTGTTAAAATGTCTATACTACACAAAGCAATCTACAGATTCAATGCAATCCCTATCAAAATTCCAAGGGCATTTTTCACAGAAATAAAACAAACAATCCTAAAGTTTGTCTGGAACCACAAAAGATCCCAAATAGCCAAAGCAATCTCAAAAAAGAACAAAGCAGGAGGCATCACACTCCCTGATTTCAAACTATATTACAAAGCTATCAAAACAGTATGATATTGGCATAAAAACAGACACATAGATCAATGGAACACAATAGAAAGCCCAGAAATAAACCCACACACACATATGGTCAAATAACTTATGACAAAGGAGCCAAGAAAATACAAGGGGGAAAGGACAGTCTCTTCAATAAATGGTGATGAGAAAACTGAGCAGCCACATGCAAAGGGATGAAACTCAACCACTATATTACACCCCACACAAAAATTAATTCAAAATGGATTAAAGACTTGAGCGTAAGACCTGAAACCATAAAACTCTAGAAGAAAATATAGGCGGTAAGCTCATTGACATAGGTCTTGATGATGATTTTTTTTAATCTGACGCCAAAAGCAGAAGCAACAAAAGCTAAAATAAACAAGTGGGACTACATCAAACTAAAAAGCTTCTGCACAGCAAAGGAAAGCATCCACAAAATGAAACGGCAACTTACTGAATGGGAGAAAAGATTTGCAAACTGCATATCTGATAAGGGGTTAATATCCGAAATATATAAAGAACTCACACAGCTCAATACCAAAAAAAAAATCCGATTAAAAAATGGGCAGAATATCTGGATAGACATTTTTCCAAAGATGACATGCAGATGGCCAACAGGTACATGAAAAGATACTCAGCATCACTAATCATCAGGGAAATGCAAATTGAAACCACAATGAAACATAACGTCACACCTATTAGAATGGCTATTACCAAAAAGACAAGAAATAACACATGTTGGACAGGATGTGGAGAGAAGGGAACCCTTATGCACTGTTGGTGGGAATATAAATTGGTGCAGCCACTATGGAAAATATTGTGGAAGTTCCTCAAAAACTTAAAAAGAGAACTACCATGTGATGCAGCAATTCCACTTCTGGATTCCAAAGAAAATGAAAATACTAACTCGAAAAGATATGTGCACCCCCATGTTCATTGCAGCATTATTTACAATAGCCAAGATATGGAAACCAACCTAAGTGTCCATCAACAGATAAATGGATAAAGAAACTGTGATTGAGATACATATACACACAATGGAATATTATTTGGCCATTAAAAAGAAGGAAATCTTGCCATTTGCGACAACATGGATGCACCTTGAGGGCATTATGCTAAGTGAAATAAGTCAGACAGAGAAAGGCAAATACCATATGCTCTCACTTATATGTGGAATCTATAAAAAATAAAAATAAAACCAAGCTCCTAGATACAGAAAACAGTTTGGTGGTTACCAGAGGCAGGGGGTAGGCAAAATGGGTGAAGGGGTCAAAAGGTACAAACTTCCACTTATAAAATAAATAAGTCCTGAGGATGTAATATACAGCATGGTGATAATACTGTATTGCATATTTGAAAGTTGCTAAGAGAGTTGATCTTAAAAGTTCTCAACACAAGAAAAAAATTCTGTAACTATGTGTGGTGATGGATGTTGGCTAGATTTACTGTGGTGATCATTTCACTATATATACAAATATCAAACATTATGTTGTTCACCTGAAACTAATATAATGTATGTCAATTATACCTCAATAAAAATAGAGTTTAAAACATAGGGGAAACTTGGCAGGCACCACATTCACCACGTGATCAGAGTTAATGTCACCAGTAATGGGACAAACTGACATCGTGTGAAAAAAATAATAATAAAAATTTCCAAAAATTATACTCATTAGCAATCAATGAGTATGTGAAAAATTTTTAAATTGTGTGCCACTTCACCCTATCAGATTGGCAAAAATTAATTAATTTTAAAATAAAACAATAATTTTAAATGCTGGCAAATGTGCATGCCATAAAATGGACATTCTCATACATGGCTGAAAAGAATGTAATGGATACAAACTTCCCAAAAAGCAGCTTGGAAATATCCATAAGGAGCTTTTGCCCAGTAATTATACTTTTGCAAATTTATCCTAAGAAAATAATCACAGATATGGACAGAGATTTATGTACAGGAGTGTTAATTATGCATTATTTATAATAGTGAAAAATTGGACCCAGTCTAAAAGGAGAAAGGTTAAACTTACTATGGCATATATTGACTATATAATGGAATAAAAGTAATAGAGCCGTGAAAAATCATGTTTCATAAGACTATATAATGGATTGCTGAGAACATGGTACACAATGTAGGGCACAGAATTCTGTATAAAGACCAAATACCCAGACACACAAACACATCAATTGGAAAGAAATACACCAGAAGGTAAACAATGGCCATTTCTGAGTAGTTGGATCATCGTTGACTTTCATTTTTTCCCGTTTTCCATATTTTCTAAATTTTCTAAAATAAATACATGTTACATTCAAACACTATCTTGAGTTAATAACTAGTCAGTGCTTACTCTGTGCCAGGCCCCAAAGTATCTAGTACGTATTATCTCATTTAATTCTCTCAACAAATTTGTGAGTTAGATAATGAATGTTATAATTCTCATTTTACCAATTAAAAAACTAAGGCCCAGAGAGGGTTAGTAATTTACCCAAGGTCACACAGCAGTAAGTGGTAAAGACAGTAAGTTGTAAGTGGTAAAGTGGGTAGCCTCAGGCCCTGTGACTGCAAAACCTACACACTTAACCATCAGTCTACATCAGCGATCAAACATTCTGGTCTCGGACCCCTTTACACTTGTAAAAGTTATTAGACCCCCAAAGAGATTTGGTTTATGTGGGTTACCTCTATTGATAGCTCTATTATTATTTACCATATTCAAAATGTTTAAAACTGAGAAATATTTAATTCATCTAAAAATAACAATGACAAACCCATTACATGTTAACACAACTAGTATATTTTTAATAAAAATAACCCTAATTCCAAAATTTTAAAAAATGTAGTGAGAAGAATGGTATTATTTTATCTTTTTGCAAATCTCTTAATGTCTGGCTTAACAGAAGACAACTGAATACAAATATCTGCTTCTGTGCTTAATTTATTGCAATATTACATTATGTCATCTCTGGAAAACTCCACTGTAAATTCGTGACAGAGTGAGGGTGGAAAATGGCAAATAACATCCTAGTTTTATTCTGATAATGGTTTGGACCTTGTGGACCCCTTGAAAGGGTCTCAGAGACCTCCAGGGATCCTGGGACCACACTTAGAGAATCACTAGTCTCCACCGAGGGTTTTTTTAAAAAAAGAATAGATTGACTAACTAGTGTTTACTGTGCATTAAACACTCATCACCACTTCAGATTCTCGAACAACACCACCACAGCGGTAGATAGAGGAGGGACCTTGCTTCCACCTGATTCATTTGCTCTGACCAAAGCAAAATTATCTTCCAAGATGCCAGTTGCCTCCAATTCACTGGTTGAGCTGCGACCAAAATTTGGATCAGACTAGAGTTCTGGGACTCTGTTAGCTTTGGACACGTCAGATCAAAAGAGGCAGAGACAGGAGACTGGCCATGCCCAGCAGAGAGAACCAGCTCCGAGGAGCCCAGCCTGCTGTAGACAATGAGAGGAAATCCCTGTAAGGAGCCAGATCACCTCATTATAAGTTCTAACAAGTCATCGGTTCATTCACTCATTCAACCAACATTTATTGAGCAACCACTAGTTGGGGCATCGTGCTAGAGAATGAGGCTAAAAAGAGGAGAGGAAAATAATCTCTTACTCATCACTCGTATCCTAGTAGTACCTTCCGCATGATAGGTGCTCAATAAATGCTGACGAAAGATGGATGGGTGGACATACGGCTGGATGGATGGAGAAATGGCCCAGTAACCGCCGTCAAGTAGCTCAGTCTACTGAAGGAGAGAGACATATAAACAAGGAATCACAGTGCCTTGTAGCCAGTGCTTTAACTGGGGTTTGCAGCAGGCATTCAACAAAACGTGATTTTCGGCAATTACCCAAGAACACCATCACTTTGAAGACCCTAAAAGAAGGCAAGTGGAGAAAGTCAAGGTGGTTACTGGCCAGAGCCAGGCCATGCTTGGAGGCCTGGTACTGGCAGGATACACAGGTCCATGGGTCATGGAAAGGGCCCAGTCCCTAGAACTGGGCCTGGCATCATGATTTGGTTACAGGACTAGGGCAGAAGACTAGTTACTAGAACTAGGGTAGAAGATTGGAGAAAAACGAGTAGTAAATTCGACCTGATCTGATGGTGAGTTATCGTAATGCCTGAACCTGGACTCCTAACAGCGCCTCTGCATGGTTTCCCAGCTAGGGACAGAGCTCAGCCTGCAGGGCAAGGCCATGTGGCCATGACAGAGGCAGAAGAAGGCTGGAGGAGCAGGGACTGGACTGAGGTTCTCTTCTCCCACCCAGCTACCTGCCTCCCTCTAGGCAGTTCTCAATAGTTAACCACTGTTAGCAATAATGTTTAACCATTGTTAATATTCAGTAACATTAAAGTAAACGAAACAACAGTTGCACACACAGCCCAGACCCCAGCACATAGCTGACATTGTACTTCATTTTAATCCCATCATTCATTTCTTTGAGAGCACTTTCCAGACACTTTAGACATACACTAAACAATCTACTGTACTTAAAACTCCAAAAGCAACCAAGTCTGTAAATCTTCTTAGAGTTGGGGTATAAATAGGGTGAGAAAATTTTCAGTCCTATGTGGGAAGAAGACACATAATATACTCAGCCTAAAAATAGTTGGATTTGTAATGGCCGTGTTTTTGTTTTGTTTTGTTTAACAAAAAGTAAAATCAGTTCTCTTGCATTTCTAGGTATGGAAAAGGGTTTGCAAACTGTAAATAAAATCCAATGAGCTCAAACGCACACCTGTGTAGCACTTTCCACACCACCCTTCCCAAGGAACCTCACCCAGGAACCAGAGCAGCTCAAGGATTCATGAACGTGGCACATTAAATAAACTTACCTCGAGCCATAACCGAAAACAGAAACTTCCCAGCCCACTGAGGTGAGGGAAGAAAAAGAATCTAGAACCATCTGAACTCTGCAAATAACCGGTCAAGTTTTGCTCCCATGTCTACGGATCAACAGTGGCATCGGGCTGCTACATTCCAGAACCTTCTCTGGGCTGCCCTGCCAGGAAAAGCACACAAGATGCTTATGTAATGGATTCACTATGATGGTTATAGGAGTTGTGTTTTCAGTGGCTTGTTAGACAGAAGATCAATCAAAACTATGAAAAATAAATACAATAGAGCTCAGGATTAGCTGGGGCAAAGAAAAACAATTATCCTGGCCACTGTGGCTTCTCAGATGTGAAAGCTTTATTAAACTCTGTCAGGATGCCCACCAAACACAGAATAGAGAACATTAAAAGATTTTAAAGAGAAAGAGAGAGATGGATGGAGGCCCCAGTGATTAAGAGCAAAGCAATGGAGGTCAAAATATACCCCCAAGGGACACAGCCATGGCAAAGTATTTTGAACTTCATACACAAGCTGTTTCTTTATAAAGAAGGCCAGTTCCCAGGCTATGTCTCAATGAGAATTGTCACAAACTGGAAGGACCATCTGCTTCCATCATACCCTTCAGGCACGACCATGGGCCCCAGATCTCAGCCTCTTAAGAGCTTAAGAGAGAAGTTGGGGTCCCTAATGGCAGAGAAGAAGGAAGAAGAAAGAGAAGGAAAGAAGGAATTCTCTTCTATGCAAGATTTGAAAATCAAAGATATTTTTCCCCTTTTGGGTGACCTTTGTCAGTTCTCTTTCCTAAGGTAAATTTCATCTCTGCTAATCTCATAGGCTAATATTAAAATTAAATATGGCCTACTGCTTTATATAACATTTCTCTCTATGTGGCAATTCTCAAGACTGTATATTTACCCAAGGAACTCCCATCGGACTTTCACATTGGACCCGATCTAACAGCCCAAGGAAAGGGGATTACTGCTATTTACATATGACTTAATCATACTTACAGACTGGGTGTCCTTTAAGTATAACTTGCTTAAGGCAGATGGGCATAGAATAAGTCATCAACTCCAAGATTTAAGCAAGATGCTTTCAATTAACTAAAGCTGCAGCACAGTAAATAATACCTTAGGAACCTCAAATAGAGAATGCATCTTGCAAAGGGCCCCATTTACGGGAAGTGGGAGCATAACTTAGGCACTAGAAACACTTGGCTCAAAATAATTAAAGGAGAAAATGGCTTTGCTTCAGATCTGCCTCCCAACTTTGACGTGCTTTATGAGACCTAATTGAAATTGTGGGTGGATACTCGAGGAAAAAGTTTCCTGAAAGACATAGGAAACCACATTAGATTAGAAAGGATTTAAGTATTTTCCTTTATCTAGAACTCTCTGTCTTATATACGAAACTCATAATAGTGAAATCAATTCTGTGAGCACTGAATTTTGGAATGGAGGTGGGGAAGTAAGGTAAATTGGGCTATCCAGTTAGCAAGAATAATCTAGCGAAAAATCAAAAAATAGAATTAAGAAAGGGAGGAAAAAAGCAAAAATTCAGAGACAGTAAAAAGATCAGTGGTCGTCAGGGATTCAGGGGAGGGAAGGGAGGGATGAACAGGTAGAGCACAGAGGAAACTATTCTGGATGATACTGTCATGGCGGATGCATGACATTATACTTTTGTCAAAACCCATTGAACAGTACAACGCAAAGAGGGAACCCTAATTAAACTATGGACATTACTTAATAAAAATATATCAATATTGGTTCATCAATTGCAACACAGTTACCACACTAGTGCAAGATGTTAATAATAGGGAAAACTGGGGGAGTGAGGTATGTGGGAACCTGGTACTCGCTGCTCGATTTTTCTGTAGGTCCAAAACTGCTCTAAAAAATGAAATCTATTAATTTTTCTTAAAAGGAGTGGATAGGAGGAAGGGAAGATGGAAGTCAACTTAAGTTAGGAAACCAATATAGAATCCACATAGGAAAGAAAAAAACGTTGCAAATCGTTGTTGTTGGGGTATTAAACGTCAAGACGAGGCATAAAGATGAGCAGTTGGGTGTCCTCTGCATTATATTTCCCTTTCTCCAGGCCTGTGCACTGCCTCAGGGATACATATGTTCAGAATCAGGACCAGTGCTGTTTTGCTGTATTCCTTTAACAAGGCAATAATAATTATCAACGAATACACCTCAGAATAAAGAAAGAAAACTACACCTCCCTAAGATATTTGGAAGAGATGCAAACTTAATATCTAACTTTCTTTGGCTTAAATATCGATACTTACATTACAAAACAAAAACAAAATAAAGAAAATGCCTGTTTACCGGTTAAGTTGAAGACGCAATTTTGCCACATGCACTGAATTTGAAGATCAGCAATTTAAATAGCTGGCACTTTCCTACTGGCTTTCTGATTTTCTTAAATTCTATAGAGGCTAGTGTCCTCATTGTCACTGATACATACTTGGGCCTAAATTATCTAATTTGGTTAGGCATTCTTAGATATCTAAATTAAATACCTGGCTTAAGCCAATGTTTCCTTTATTTTGATCTAATTTTTCTGTTAATTTCACAGTGAAATTTATTGTAAAACCTAGATAGCCAGTTTCTTCCATTTAATAACAATGATAACTAACATTTATTAACAATTTTAGCTAACATTGCTCCAAACAAGAGAAACAGGTAACCAGATCATTTTTTAAATGAGTAATTCCTATTTTATTCTCATTGCAGGAGGAATCTCAAAAGATTAAGTATTATTTTTCCCTTTGTCTTTCCATTCTGCCTGGCATGGGGGGAGGGGTACAGTAGAGGGGGCTCCAACATCCCTCCTATTTGAAGGACAAAGAAGAAGAAGTCCTCCAGGCACCTGGAAATGAGCCCCCTAATCCCCAGCCTTTCATTTGCAAATGTAGGCCTAAAAGGAGAGGCTTCTCCAGGTTATGCTGCTGGAGGCAGAGGTGGTTCTACCTGAGGGAGGGAGGGAAGCTCCAGATAAGGGGAAAATGGAGATGACTGAGAAGGGTGGGTTCCCTAAGGGGCCAGGGCCTGTCCACAACTCTGATGAGGCTGGACGTAGGTCCTGGAGAGACTGGACACCAAGAACTGATGCCTGAAGGGCTGAGGTGAGATCTCTACACTCCTCTGACCATAAGGAGAACAGAACCACCAACCTGGACCAGGACATCTCATTGGCACTGTTGGGTGGAAGACTTAGGACTCCTCTTCCGTTCTCTGGCACCTCGTATGGATGGAAATTTTCTATGATCCTACAATGGGGGAAGGCAACCAGTGCCCTGCTGCGGCTGGCCATACTGGCTCACAAGAGTCAGTTGTTAAATTTTCAGGAATTTTGTGAGCCAGTTGTTAAACACAGTCATTATTAAAAATTAAATCATAGAAACTTACAGTTAAATAAGTTCTATTCAATACAGGAAGCAATAAATACTCAGAACTCATCACTTCCTAAGTATTTGACTACATTTTACTGTAGTCTTTGCTCTTGGTACCATTCACCTCGCCATACCTGAGTGGTGGAATTCCCATCATCATCTTGCCAACTCTGCATGCAGTGAGGTCAAATTGGTAGCTTGATATCAGCCTTAGTGGGCATATTCACACCAGAGAAATCAGCAAACCCTACAGATCAGGGCTTGATGTATTGATTTATTGTTCTAGACCAAAAGTCAGCAAACTATGGCCCACGGGCCAAATTTAGCCCACCACCTGTTTTTATAAATAAAGTTTTATTGGAACACAACCATGCCCATTCATTTATACCTGTCATGGCTGCTTTGGCTGCTTTTGCTTTCTCTCTACGACAGTGGAGTTGAGTAGCTGAAACAGACTACACAGCCTACAAAGTCTAAAATATTTATTATCGAGAACTGTACAGAAAAGTTTTGCTGATCCCTGGTCTAGACTTAAGAAAGGAATGGGGAATTGCGGTGATCAAGTTGCAATACAAACAGATATCGAATCATTATGGTGTACACCTGAAACTAACATAATGTTATATGTCGATTATATCTCAATCAAAAAGAATGTGATGGAGAAAATGTTAATGCAATCTAAACTTAAAAATGTGTTGTGTCTGTGGCCTGTAATTGTGTTTGAACAGCACAAAAAATTAAAGAAATATTCTTCCAGTATTCAAAACCATCACCCAATTCACTAAAGAAGATACATCTAGTAACGTTGTAAACTAGCAAAGTTCCAAAACACATCTTCATTATCTCACTTTCATATAACTCACTAATAAAAAAATCAACCAATGTCAGTGTCAAAACTGTACTCGGAGACCCAGTTGTTAAAGATCTAGCAACAAGCACATCCCTGAATCCTGCCGTTGAATTGCACATCATTTTGGTGGATGGCATGACTTTCTGCTGAATCTGTTTGGTTTTCAAAAAAAGAAAGGAACCTCACACATTTCTTGTATTCAAGCATTGTGAAGCATACTCATAGACTGCAATACATAATATGTCATTTAAACTTCTCAACAACAGGATGATTCTGGTATTATAAACTCATTCAATAGGTGAAGTAATAGAGATGGAAAGGTGAAGAAATATGACACAGTAGTGAAGCCAGGATTCAAACCTAGATTTATTTAAAATCTGACTACACTCACTTGAAAATTATAGTTTAATAGGCATTGTTTGAGAAAATACACCATAATTTTTTTAAAGAGCAGCTATGAACTCAGTTATGCTCTAAATATATAGTTTATTAATTACAATATCAATATACATAGAAAAGTTACGTGTGAAACATTTCTTCATTCTATAGGCAGTGTTTGGTATGAACTCACAAACGCTCTGTAATAATTCAGCAGTGACCTCAGAGTTCTGCAGCCAAAGGCTGGAAACTTGGAAACAATTCTTGGAGCTTGTCTTTAAGATCCCTCCTGCAGAGAGACCACGTCCCTCAGCGTATACTTGATCCCAGACTTTGCTCCCTTCCCCATGAATTGGTGTTCTCAACCTTTCTGAAACGCCAGTTGGCTTCATCAGATTTCCCACCCAGCCTGGATTGCATGGTCCAGCCGCCATGTGATGTCTTTCCACTACGCTGGTCTTCCATGCACCGGGGACCTTCCAGGGTAGCAACAGGGGTGGGTGGTTGCTTGCAAAATTTCAGTGATGAGAGAGAGCAGACAGACAAACAGACTCGGGGAGTGGAAAGCAAGTTGGAGTGAGTCGAGCAAAGGATTTCAGAAGGGAGAAGTAAGAGGTCCCTGGGAACAGCTGTAAGCTGGTAAGTTATACGGTCTGACTCATGCCTTGTTTTGTTTTGTTTTTAATGATGTCACATCTGTAAAACATTGAATCCCACCACATCCTAACCTTCACCTTCTGCCCAGACAGTGGTTTCCCCCGGGCTATGACCGGGCCCAGAGACCCCTGAGGGAGGCCAACACCAGAGAGCAGGAGAGCAGAGTGACCAGAAGCTTCCACTCAAGAGGCCAAGAAGGAATCTGAGTGATTGCAGGCCAGGGGAGGCGCCAGCAAACGTGCAGCCGTGAATCCCACAGCCAGTGCTCAGAAGATCAGGAACAGGCCAAGTGGGGAGTAAACCTGGAGGATGGGAACAAATGGCTAAAGGAGGCACAGTTGCGAACAGTTTGCACTGGTGTGTGCACAGGAGCCTGGGTGGAAGAGCTGAGTGTGTAGAAATAATCTAGACAACGATGAGAATTACATTATACAGGAAATCAAATTTAGTTTTTCGCTTTTGTGGATCATTAATAGTTGTGGTTTTGATAACAATGGACTAAAAAAACCCATAATGAACTAAGTAATGCTTTAAAATTCATCAATTATTTAATTCAAGAAGGAGAATAATCTGGACGAAAGCAGCATGGAGAGAGGAAATTGCGTTATTCCTTGTATCTGGACACTGTGAATTGCCAAGCCCATAATGGCATATAGCTCGATATGCAGCCCAGATTTCTCCATGCAATAGTGAAGTTCTGGTGTGTGTTCATTCACTGCAGACAGATGAGGGGCAGAGTACTCCCCATCCACCTGCCACCACCGTCCACTGCCACCACCGTCCAGAGAATACAGAAGGAATACAGGGGAAAGGCTGTGATGCTGGGCTGCAATCTTTGATGAGAAGAATCTTCTCGTATTTATTTATTTTTTTCTTTTTTTGGTGAGGAAGATTGGCCCTGAGCTAACATCTGTTGCCAATCTTCCGCTTTTTGCTTGAGGAAGAGTGGCCCTGAGCTAGCATCTGTGCCCATCCTCCTCTATTTCGTATGTGGGACACCACCACAGCATGGCTTGATGAGTGGTGTAGGTCCACACCGGGGATCCAAACCTGTGAACCCAGGCCGCCTAAGCAAAGCACGCCAAACTTAACCACTATGCCAGCAGGCCAGCCCCTCATATTTTTGCCCTTGAAATGAACAAACCTCATCAGAAATAAATCTGTGTAAGGAGCTATACCCTCTCAGCCACATTTTGCTTCCCAATTCCCTCCTTAGCCATTTATGGCCTCACGCACACTCATATCCTTATACCAAAAACAATTTCAAAAGAGTTGCCAACGATCACCTTATTGCCAAATCCATTGGCTCCTTTGAAGTTCTTATTGTCCTTAGTTTCCACAACATTAGACTGCCTATCCTTGTAACCAGGCCTCTGTCAAAAGGAAAAACCAAAATGATTTGACGTCTACAATATGCAGATTGAAGGAGAGGCAGGGGGCCAAGACAACATTAGTATTTCAAGACTGTGTATCTGAAATGCGTTGCCAAAACAGAAACTGGGACATTGGGAGGGAAAGGTGGTTTGGGGAGAGTTCTAGATGTGTTCGACAGGCTCCTGGAGACACAGAAATCCAAATCAGGGTTGGGGGCCATCTATATAGAGTTGCTCAGGTCTTAAAAATCAATGTGGCCACGTAGAGAAAAAAGACCACTCTGAATTCCCCTTCCCTCCCTGCAGCCCAGTCCTTGCCACTGACAAATTTTTCTGAAACACTGCTTATTTTCTCCAGTTCAAAACTGAATCCTTGTTGATTCAGTTCTAAAGCCCTCTGCCTGGCTTTCAAGGCCACACGAAAGTCTCTGCTTTCCAAACTTGATAATGCACTTCCCTGAGACTGTTCATCCCCTGCCTTGCGTGGGGCCGTTTATCTTATCTCAATGGGCTCCCTTCTCTCCTGGCCGGAGGATGAATCTGCTGCTGTAGCCAGGCTCCCTGCCCCTCACAGACTTCTCCTCCTCCGGCTCACATTCATTCCCTGCCTCCTTCTCAGGAATCATCAGCAACACACAACTGATTCCTTAAAGACCATCTTCTATTTTCCCCTCCCTTCATCTGACTGCACCCTTTTCCCAATTAAATTGGCAAAAGGGCTGTCATTCACCACTTTTATGATCCTCTGGAACATTCTAGTACAGAGCAAGAATGGAATACAACCTTGATTGATTGATCGATTGTCTAGGATGTGAAAATATGCCCCGGTAAAACTAAAGATCTGATTCTTTGCATTATCAAAGGAGTTTCTGTTGGCAGAAATAGAATTTTTTGTTACATATTCTTTTTTTATGGTGGCAAAACATACATAACATAAAATTTACCTTTTTAAGCATTTTCAAGTGTACAGTTAACGGCATGAAGTACACTCACTTTGTTGTGCAACTGTTACCACCAGCCATCTCCAGAATGTTTTTCATCTCCCCAAATTGAAACTCTGTCCCATTAAATACAGTCTCCATGCCCCTACCCCCACCCCGCCGCCCCGCCACTGGCACCCACCTCCTACTTTCTGTCTCTGAATTTGACTCGGGAGCTCATATAAGTGGAATCATACAGTGTTTGTCCTTTTGCGACTGGTCTATTTCACCTAGCATAATGTTTTCAAGGTGATTACACAGTCTTTTAACTAGTTCCCAGCTAGACTTAAAATTCATTCATTTTTAAATATTTGACAACTGGTATGGCAAAAACATCCACCACATGGAAAGAAATCAGAACCAACTAGAACAGGTGCCAGCCACAAATGACCCATACCCCAGCCCTGCCTTCACCAAACTGGAGCTCTTCCACAGTTTCTCAGAAACACATCTGCTTTGGACTATAAGGAACGTTGCATCTTAAAATAACGTAGTGGGGGAGACAGCTCTGCACCCAGCATGGGGTAAATTCCCTATCATCTCATTTAATCCTCACAACAATTCAGTGAGTTAGATCTGAATTATCTCCAATTTACAGATGAAACCAAAGCTTAAAACAGCTAAGTAATTTGCCCCAAATCACAGCCAGGAAATACTGGACCTGAAACTCCAACACTCACGTTGATGTCTATTTGACACCAGATGCCATGCCCCAAGATACTCATCGCCTGCCCCCCAGACCCCCCATCCAGAGTAGAAGAAAGCAAGGAAATCAACCAGATGGTCCAAAAGTAAGACCTGAGAAAAATCGTTTGTAGGATTTAAGTTCAGAAAAGCATGCTGAGAAGGTGACTTTAAAAACAGCCTGGGTATATAAATTGTGATCAGACTATTAAAGTCTCCTTTAAAGAGAGAAGAACAAATGGACTTCAAGGGTAACAGGAGGAATCTCATTATTAGATGGGTTATCATAAGGTTGTGAGCTCCTTTCCCCTGGAGACTGCAGGAGGAGGAGAGGCTCGAATCTGTCGAGATGAGGCCTGCCTGGAGGCAAAGAGGTGAACGAGTCTTGTGGGGCTCCCTCAGCGTCAGGAATCCCTGAGGTAACACTTACGAAGCTTTTGAGTTCCTGGAAGAAAGGCTCTCTAGAAACACTAGGTCAGTGTCATAAATATGCATGTGTATTTTAACCTCTGTCATCAGTATAGCCCTGCCGGGTGGGGTGCATGTCTGACACTCTCAAAATTTAAGGGGCAATGTCCCCTTTGATTACAGGGCATTCTGAAGTGAACTAACTTTCAAACTCACTCCAACTTGCATTCAAACAGCATCTTTTAAATTCAGGCTGAGCGGTGAGCTTGCCTTGAAGTGAATATTTCACTGAACAGGGAAGGTGCTGGCCTTTCATGTTAATGTCCTTACAGCTGGTTCTGTGTGCACGGCCTCAGAGGCTGAGTTTGTCAAGATATGTAAACAGCGAAATGCAGTGTGCTTTTCTCGGGATGACCCAGTCTACTGAGGCAGGTTAAGTATAGTGAAAGGTGACTCCCAAGATATCTTACGTTCAGAATTTCTTTAAGAGGAAAAATGAAACTGAGAGCATGCCCATTCCAGGTGACAAGGGGCATCTAAACATCAAAGGCATGCTTAGGGATAAATCTATGGTCAGAGCTAAAATTTTTCCAGAGCAGACATATCACTTTTGTCTTATATTCATTCTGCCAAATTCTTTAAGCCTCTGTAGCCCATGTTCAATTTCCACTGTTCTTGTTGTTGTAAAGGGACTCCAAGCAAGGTTCACATCCTTCTATCAAGCATTTAATTTGTGAAGGGGGCTTGTTGGACACCACTGGTACATCTGCCTTCTCCTCTGGGTTCTCTACCTTCCCATCTGTCATTGTGAAATCCTCAGTATAAACAGTGTTTCAAAGCTGCATGCATTCTATTGCTTCTGAGATAATTTCATCTTTGGGATTATCCAGATTTTCATTGTCTAAAAATGTTATTTCCTATGTAGTAATTATATAAATGTCTGCATGGATTCAGACTGGTATTTGCTAACCTTTGTGCAAAATGGAATTGGCTTCAAAGCATTGGTATATGGGGGGAGAGGAGGGCAGCGAGGAGTGGAAAACAATGGAGTAACTTCTGTGAATATTGAAAGGTGGAAATTCTGTCTTCCATAAATGTGATGATATCTATTTCCCAAGATTAATGCCCTCCTAGCATTTACAGAGCAACTGATGTCAATGATGACCTCTCATCCTAGAATGTATTCTTTTTTAGTATACATTCAGTGTATGACAAAAGCTGTGGGAGACTTTTGATCTATTGGCATGTTTTTATTAAGAGGAGTCAGAACATATATATATATATATATATATATATATATACAACCATCAACCTTGGCACAGTCAATCCAGTTATTCAGCTACCTTTTCAATCACTGAGGTACAGGAAAGTGCCATGAAACCCCCTAATGGTGTAGCAATACACAGTGACCACTAAGAGGGAGGAAGGATCGAGCTGGCCAAGCCATGACCCAGTCGTTTCTGCTCCAGAGACACATCCTGTGTCTTCCCCCAAGAGGACATTGATACATTTACATTCATGTACCACCAACCCATTCAATGGCTGTCATTAAAGTAGCTGAATTACATGGGTGAAGATAATCTCCCAAAAATTCACCCAAACCCACACCACGCCAAATTTAAAATCCACATTTATTACTCATCGAGTGGATAGAGTTTCCTGCTGCTGGTGGACTTCTAGACTTCCAAACTTGATGTTGCCTACTCTAGTATTGTACCACTGGGGAGTTGTGACCATTACTGTGCAAAGAGAGGGTAATAGGAATGAAATGAGACACACAAATTTGGAGACAATATTGCCTCTTGCAGTTGAACTATAACATTGATCTCTGTAGACCAAAGAGACATGCAAAGCCTCCAAAAATTAGAGAAAGAAAGATCCATAGGCTTGCAAGACAGGTCACCTGGCTGATTAAGTTAAATATCTAAAGAAAGAAGATAGCAATCAGGAGAGATGGACAATCATGGAAGCAGAGAAAGAAGAGTCCCCAGGCTTGACTGAGAGGGGAGGGCTGCCTGGCCCAGGGATACAACAGCCAGTCCCAGGGGCAGGTCCTCTTCTCTGAGAAAGATGACCGGAGCCAGTTCTCAGAGCCTGATACCAATAAGCATTGAAACACTTTCACCAGCCCCCTTGTTAGAAGTCCATGCTCACCTGCCATCTTCCAATTATAATGCACCTTCCCAGGTCCAAGCACATGTCAAAACAATAAATCAGCATTCTGGTCTACACATCAGCCTTTCTGAGTTTGGTTAACGTTGGTCTGTCCCCACGAAACAGATCCAGTGAAAACTGTCTTCCTCCATTTTCAGTCTTTCCCCATTTTTCAAACAATGAACGTGTACTATTTACAAAAGTGGGTAAACATATGATACATTGTCAATTATTATATATAAATCACTGTGAAAGCACCACAGGGGCAACAATAAGAATAAAATTATTCCATCTTGGGGAGAAAGGTTAATTAAGTAAATTCCCCATTTTGTTGACTTATAGGCAGTTTGAGGGCAGAGGCTGGGTTTTTGTATTTTATACATTATATTTTATGTTTATTTTGTCCTGCACAATGTCTGTGTCAGTATATGAGTCTGCAAATAGGTGTTTGTTTATCAAATGAGTGAAGAGCAGCGGCTGAATGACACACTGCAGCCAAGTGCGACTGCAAGACACAAACTAGCCAAAGAGCTCTGACACGGGAAACCCAAGGGCACCAGTGGCCTCAGAGGGGTGGTCCTGACTTCTAAACAGAACCCAGGCCATCCCTGTCCCCAGAGGGCAGACAACCGAATCACCTGCTGGATTTCTCTCAACCACATTCTCTTTGGTTCCAGGGGAGTATGTGAAGGAGGAGGGACTCCTTGGGACACAGGGGTCTGGCCGTGAGCTTATCACGTGCTTCTGAGGTCACTGCTGGTGTGCGGCCATCTCTGCGTTTAGATGTGATGGCAAGCAGCTGCCGTGAGAAAGCATCGTCAGTTCTCTCTCCCTGCTCACTGGGCGAGAAAAGATTTTTCATTTCATACATCATTTACATCTTGCTGCTGTGATTCTAAAAAACCAGTGGGCTTTATCAAGTTAATGAGCAAGAAAAACATATTTGGTGAGCGTGTTAATTTTTTGAACGTTCTGCAGAGCCCAGGACATTAGGCAGTATACATGGGGCAGCTGGGCACACCGGGGAGCCCCCTCCCCCCCGAACTCATTCCACCCGGCTATGGGGCACCTGGCTATTTACTAATAAGTCAGCAAATGCCTCTTAATAGAAATCGAACAGTAAATACGTCACTCACTTTTCATTCTCGGCATTGTCTCTACTTGGGAACATGGGGGACCTTGGGTGAAGGTTACCATTGGCCTATTGAGTTTCTCTTCCACATACCAGTCTCCACAGCAAGAGAGAGGAGCAAGTGGGAGCAGCTACGAGGACAAATCAGGTCAAAGGGGGGAAGGAAGCATCCTGAATCTCAGTGTTCAGGATTTTAAGATGATATAAAACAATCTATCTAAAGAATGAAGTAGTAATGAAGGTGAAAGCCTAGGAACTTGGATGAAATGACTCTGTCAGAGGATCAAAATAAGATCCTGAAATAAGTCTTAATTTATTAAAGGATCCTTTTAGAGATCTTATTCATATCTATCAAAATCTCTGATACCCCAAGGTGGTTAAATACATCTCAGAATTAATCTGCCCATGAAACCATTGAACCGGGATCATCACATTACATTTTACAGTTTCTATATTTGAATTTCATCTTAAGTTAGACATCTGAGACTGACCCTCAAGTTCAAGGTGCTAGCAGAACTCACACACAAAACTGAAAGAGCATGTATGTATTCTTCTCGTCTGTTTTCCACATGTGGGAGATGTGTAGATCTGTGTCTTATTAAAGATGAGGAATTGTTTGAGCATTATGAAGTTGAAACGCAAAATGATAGTTACCATTTCAGGGCTTAGAATATGCCCCATTCTACACAAAATTGACAATGGGACAAAATTGACAATGAGTAGGGACAACATTTTAATACATTCTACAACTCATTTAAAAAGGGTCAATTTCTGGACCCCCACCTATTGCAAACATTACCACCTATACACACATACACGCACACACATACCACACACACACACTCACATACACAATTCAAAACTCCCAGAGAGCTTAAATACAGTAGATCATTTAGATTAGACAAACAGCCCAGGAGCCAGAAACTGGTTGTTTTCTAGATTAGACAAAATGCAGAGCAGTCTATTTCAGAAAAGATACAAAATAAGTATCACTATTTTGGGGAGGAACAGAATTGTGTTTTGTTGGAGAATATAAATCCAGGAAACACTTCTGTATTCTGATATTTAATGGTATTTGGAATTCTTTCTTGCTGTGGTTGTGATAAACCTCTACTGAACAAAGACATCCAGTTTTCAGTATCTGAGACCGAAGCCAAGCCCCTATCTCGGGAAGACTGGGGCTCATTCACACCCTAAGAGGGGCTAGATCTCTGGTGCCTGGCGAATAGTTAGGAATGTCAGTAAGAATATCTTAACTTGCAAATGATTTTTGAAGAAATGAAGAGAGAGTTGAGAAATGCGACCAACGAAAACGAGGTCAAGGGGAGTGAACCGTTGGCACGGTTCTCCGGTGTGTGGGTTTAAATGTCTGTCTCAGGTGTCCCCCATGCAGGAAGCACCACACTGCTAAATAACTCTCTGTCTAAAGCTTAGGCTCACTCTTCTCTGCCCAAAGTAACGGATTCCGTGGGTGGACACTGTAAAAGTAAGACCTGGCCAGATCACTCCATGGGAAACCTCAAAATTCCCACTGGAACCCATACACAGGTGGGGAGAAATAATAATAAATGAGAGATGGGAGAGTCAAGCAAGAGAAAGCTGCCTAGGCTGACCTGGGGTGGGGAAAGAATATTCTGGAAAGGCTGAAAGAAAGCCTGCCTCCCTCCCTCCCTCCCTCACTGTGGCACTAGTCTTAAAGGCCACCTGGCCCAACAACTGTGAGTTCACCAGTGACCCCCTCCCACCCCGCTTCCAGCTAACATCCTGTGATGTATACGCCATATGTGAACCCTGTCAGTCGCAGATTTGTGTAAGCACCTCCCCTTGAGGGCAGGGGGGACCTGTGACTTGCTTCTAGCCCACAGAAAATGGCCAAGGTGATTCGATAGTCCTTCCTGTGATTTCATCACATCATATCTCCATTCTTGAAGACTGGAAGGAGATGCACTTGCTCACGATGGTAGGCAAAATAATGCCCCTCCCCACCCCCAAGCAAAGATGTCCACATCCTAATTCCAGGAACCTGTTACATGACAAAAGAGACTCTGCATATGTGATTAAGGTTATAGACCTCCAAACAGGGAGAGTAGCCTGGATTATCCAGGTGGGCCCAATCTAATCACATAAACCCTTAAAAGCAATGAACCTTCTCTAGCTGGAGTCAGGGGCATATAGCAGCAGAAAAGCAGGTGAGATGCAGCCATGGGGAAGTCAGAGGAATTCCCAGCATGAAAGGATTCAATGCACCATTGCTGGTTCTGAGATGCAGGGGCCAAGTGGAAGGAGCAGGGAAAGACCCCTAGGAGCCCAAAGCAGCCCCCAGCTGACAGCCAGCAAGGAACAGGGACTTCAGTCCTACAACCACAAGGAACTGAATCCTGTTAACAACCAGAACGAGCTTGGAAGCAACTACTTCCCTAGCAGGTCCAGAAAGGATCACAGCCCTGCCAACATCTTGCAGGACCCAGAGCAGAGAAACCAGCTGAGCCATGCTGTACCCAGACTTCTGAAGAATGAGAAGTATAAAATAATACATTGGTGTTGTTTTAAGCTTCTAAATTTGCAGTTATTTCTTACAGCAGCAATAAGAACCTCCTGGTCTTGACGAAGTAGGCTGCCATGTTGTCAGAACACCTGTAAAAGGCCACTTTTAGGAGCTGAGATCAGCCCCAAATGACAGCTACCAAGAAAATGGGACCTCAGTCCCACAACCACAAGCAACTGAATTCTGCTAACTACCATGTAAGCTTGAAGGAGGACCCCAAACTCCGGATAGGAACTCTGCCAGGCCTGTACTGTGATTGCAGCCCTGTAAGACCCGGAACAGAGGACCCAGTTAAGCCATGCCCACATTCTTGACCAACAGACACTGTAAGATGGTGAATGTATGTTGTTTTAAGCCATCAAGGTTGTGGCTACTTGTTACACAGCAATCGGTAACTAATATACCTCCCTCCAGCACTGTGGTTCATGCTTCTTCCAGACCACATCATCCCAACACCTAAACCAACAGTTACTAATTCAGGATTGGGAGTATAGAGGCTGCTGTGTCACATATAGAGCTTAGGATAGAGATCTAACATGATTGGGCACCTATTCCATGTAAATATAGATTCTATCATTTCCACCAGAATTTAAGGTCAGATCTAAGTCTGACGAGCACACTCTGCTCTTTCCTGTAAATCACAGCATGGCCCTATCTTACAGTGGTGGCACAGGTTCCCTTATGAGGACACAAACAATAGTTAACTCCTTTTTTAAAGAGTCATGCAGGAATATCAATCCATTGCTTCATTTCAAGTGTCGTTTCCTAAAGTATTTTATCCAGTTGATGACAATGTCAGGCAGAACCCTTTCATGTTTAAGTGACAGAAACCACAATTCAAACAGGCTTGAACCAAAAAAAAGAAAAGAAAAAGGATTGGAAAGTCAGATGCAGGCAGGGATGGCAGCCCCGGTCTCACTCCAGCTCTTGGTTCTGCTCTCCTCTCCAACGGGCTCTTCTCTTGCATGGCAAGATGGCGGCCAACAGTCCACCCCAGAAGTTACAACATAAGTCCTGGGCCCTACTCTTACTGGCTCATTCGGGGCACGTCACTCCTGAACAGTCACTATGGAGAAGAGGAGAGAATTTGCTGATTGGCTAAAACTGAAAGTATATGCCTATCCCTAGAGCATAAGGTGCATGGGCCCCATCCCATCCATTTGGAATGAGAGTCTGGGAGGGGTGCTTGCCCTAAAGAAAAGTCAGGGGACAGTATCAAAAGAAGGAAAACAAACATTAGATGGGCAAAACCAACAGCTCTCTGCTTCTGTAAGCCACCTTATTTATCAACTTTGTCTCTAACTGGTGTTGGGCAATTTTCAAAGACCAAATCAATTTTCCAAGACAAAAAAGCTATCATACCATAAAGACATCCATATATGGTGACCAGGCTAGCTTGTGCTCTGGAAGGTCCCTTCCATCTTTAGAGTCTATGATTCTAAACCTATTTGGAGCCTAGTTGGAAGACATGTCTAGTCTTCCAACATGAGTTTTCTCGGAAATTATTTTTGATAAGTAGAACATTCACCTGACTGTTTGAAAAACCAGCCCCACCAATTCCTAGGTGCGCTTCACGGGTCATCTCCTTGCCTGCTCTACGTTCAAGTGGTCACCTGTCCCTTGGTCCACTGCTGCGAACACTCAGACATGGAATCTCTGGACGTCCCTATAAAGGTGACGGGGAGAGATGCACAAGGGTGCTTGGCAGGGGGCTGAGCAGGCACTTTCTCAACTCCCCAAACTTTGTTTCTCAAAAGCAAATTTCTTCAAACAAAGCATTACAAGTCCTTAGTCAGTTGAAGTTTAAAAACAAAGATACTTTTGAGTTTTCTAAACACATACTAAAAGTAAAGGTTGTTTTTTAACTTTCAAAAAAGACAGATGAATTCTTTTGGTGTTCAAATACAGCCAAGCAGAATTTAGCTGAAACCTTCCCCTGAGTACTATTTTGTGACTGAGACCAGGCACCAATTTTTTTTTTTTATCTGAAAGGATCTTTTTCTTTCAAAAAAGAAAAAGACATAGTTGGAAGAAAATTAATAAAGGAGCTAAAGAGGAAAGCCTGCCAACCATATAAGTACCTGATATTAAGATATCGTCGAATGAATTGTTCATACCTTCTCATCGGATGTCATTTTTGGATCCAGATAATAATTTTAGCAGAAATCACTCAAACTTCCTTGAGGTAGAACAGTCACCAAATCTTTAGCCCATTTCAGAGATATATTGTACTCTTTTCCTATTTTTAGTGCCCTGCCTCTTCCTTAGCATCATCTGAGGGGGGAAAGGCTTAATCTCTCTGCATGTGCCCCCATATGTGTTATTTTCTAGTACCTATGTATAATGATCAGTATTATTTTAAAAATCAATTTCAGTGGAACGGCAGGATTTGCTTCAGTTGCATTTAAATCCTAATAAAGTTCAATAAAAAGAAAATGAGAAAGAAAGAGAAAATATTGTGCAGAGGATTAACGAAACACTCCAACAAAAGGAAGCTTTTTAATTTTCATGACGTGATAAAGTGATAGCCTTTTGAATAGACAATTAGGCTCATAAACCTGATACACCAAGGGCTTAATTCACAAACACACATCGTCACTAATACATTTGCAGACGAGCGGTGTGCTTAACAGGATTAGAATACAGCAAATCATTCATTATTAATGGGAATCTACATTGCCTAGGTCTTCATCCCTAGATAGACCAGTATTTAAATCAAATAATTTAGCACAATTTCAGGAGCTTAATTCTGTACATAGATTGCTCGTGGGTAACTCAGTATTTCCTTGCATAGAACTGGGGATCCTTCCTAGGGGCATTGTTAACCTGCCTCAGCTCCCATTACCCGGAGGATTTGCATTCTAGAAGCTCTGTGGCTTGCCCTGTTCACCCATAAAATGAGAAGTAACCCCCTGGCTGGTCCACCTGATAAGGCCATTTACTTCCCCCAAAAGATGTCAGCTGCGCCATATTCCATGCCCACCATTTGCACTTCAGCTCTGATCAGTGGTTTTGCAAATGTGGGATGCACGTCACACGGAGGTTCAGATAAAACCTGGTCTAGGCCAGAGGTGGAATTTGCAGAGTCGCCATTTCAACAGTGTCTCAGGACATTGTCATCCCTCAGAAAGGAGGGATGACAGAAAAATTCCCTGGCTTTGCTTCATGGAAAAGCTGGCTTCACAGCTAGGTGTACCAACGAGACGCAATTTGAGGTAGGCAACAAGGGAAGTTATTCATCTTTTTATTGAACATCGCATTTGTGCCAAGCATAGAGTGACCGACTGTCCCAGTATGGTTGGGATGGAAGGGTTTCCCAGGGCAAGAGACTTCAGGTTTAAACTAGAAAATTCCCAGGCACACTGGACGAGTTTGTCACCCTAGCAAGGCATTATGCTTTCCATTATTCTGTAATGGAAGTTCACTTTTTTCATAATGGTTGAGGTTATCCTCAACCTTAAGAGAGAGAGATTCCCACTTTTAGATATGGAAAATAAGCTCCAAAACTGTTAATTTGCCCAAGGTCATGACTAGTAGAGCTGGGATTCGATCCCAGATCTCTCTGACTTCTCTGCCCTTTACCTCCAGTTCTGCTCAGGTGACCAAACCCCCAGCTAAACTGAAGCACCTTGCTGCTCACCCAGGGTCACGTGCTCCCCCCACATGGGAAATCAAGGCTTTCTAGGTTTTAGATTAAAGCTTCAGATGATCGGAGAACCCACCAGACCCTTCAGCAAGGCCAAAGTAAGGACCAATTCAACTAGCATGTCACCTCCTGCACCAGGGACCAGCAGGGATCATCCTCATTTGTAAGAAGGGTATACATCAAAATCACCCAGACACAAATCTCTCCCACCCCCAGCAGGGAGATTTTGACTCTGTAGGTTCAGTGGTGTGCCTGGCACGTGTTTTCAGATAAAGATCCCAAAGTTACCAGGATGATTCACAAGGTCTTAACAGTCTCCCCATTGTGCTACCTTGTGCTAAGAACTGCATTATTCTACAACTCGGTTGGCCACCATACCCCCTAAATGTGACTGGGGTGGGCCCTGGCAAGCTTCTTTCAGCGGTCAGATAGACCATATGGAAGGCATACTTTGGGGAAGAAAAAAAAAATCCCAGCTCTACTGTGTGACCTTGGATAAATCACTTAATCTCTTAGTGTTTCCTTCACAGGCCAGATGTCCCCCCCTGGTTAATTCCCAGTCACCTGCAGGTCTCAGCCCAGAAGCCACCTCCTCAGAGAAGCGTTCCCTCCTGTTATAATCTCCCTTCACACCCTTCATTTCTCCCTCATGGCATTTGTCACAGTTCTTAGTCACATATTTATTAGTGTGGGGGTTATTTGCTGTTGCTGTTGTTTTTCTTATGTCTTTCTCTCCCTCACCACGGGCCCCACATGAGCAGGAATAATGTCTATTTGTTCTCCTGGCATCAGCTGAAAGAAGAGCAATGCCTGGCTCCCAGGAAGGGCTCTGTAAAGATCGTGGAATGGTCCAACCTGAATGCCTCTTGTTGTGGCACGATGCAGTACAGGGATGTGCGGACTCGCAAATAAACACAATTAGCACTGGCACTCACTCTGCTCACACCTGGGGGGCTGTGAGAACCCAGAGCTGCTGGGAAGCATGACGTCACCGACTGCCACCTATGGAGACATGGCTGGTCATCTGATTTCTTGAGTTTCCACAGTTTACTGCCTTTTCCAAGCCACAGGTTCCTAACTCAGGATACTGCCTAATTGGCTCTGGATGCTGTGTGAAGCTCCTCTTCAAGGGTGGTCTTGGGGAGACTGACGACGACCCAGTGCAGGAGGCTGTGCACATATCACCATTTCATTTCACAGATAAGGACAGAGGGCGTAATTCACATGACCGATAATGCTGGGTCTGCTCTCCTCCCTGCTGGTACACAGCCCCTTCATACAACAGAAAATAGCACAGCTTTCAAAGAACAACTTCTAGATGAAGCAACACATGACTCTAACCAGGAATTGTCCTGTTACACAAGATTATCACCCAAGTTCTATCAGAGCCACTCCTGGGGTCACATGACGATTTTTTAACAGTGTCATCAGAAATAACCAGCAGTTGTACATAACTCTCGGAACAAGAAGAGTAGGACCAGCCTGAACATTTCCCGTCTATCGGTCCTTAAGGCAATTTCAGTGATCCATTGAGAATTAGACAAAATAATGGATTCTTTTTTCCCATCGAATCTATAACAATAAAAGGAATTTTAATTCTACCCATCTAGTGAACGAGAGTATCCTAACAGAATCAGGATCTCCAGCCCCAGATTAAAGCCACTGCTCTGGTATCGACAATACTCAACTTGTCTCTCCCTGATGTTCCAGGCAGAAGATCCAGAGTGAAGTAAATGTGAGAATGGGTTGATTCACCAGACTTCTTTATCCGTGAAGTACCTTGCAATGGTGGAAGGATTTAAGCCGCATCCAAGAACTCCTCAAAGACTGTGATGGGTGTCGCCCCCGTGATGGCCTCAGGCTGCTGGTGGATTGACCCCTGCTGTTTGGACCAAAGTCCGCCACTACACAATGCTTCTCCATGGACTCGGGGCCTTGGCAACTCTGGAACAGGTCTCCCTCCTAACGAAAACTAACTCACTAACAGTCGCTCTATTCACTCAACAGCTGTCAAATCCAGCCCCTCTCCCCGTCTCCAATGTCACTGCCTCAGCTCTGGCCACCATCATCTCTGCCCTGGGTCCCAGGTCCCAGGTGGGTCCACAGCGTCCTCAACCCCCTCCACATCAGACAGTCTTTTCAATTATAAACCTTACAGCTGGGATTTCCAGACACTGCCTTGAGCTCACACAGCTGCATAGATTTTAAATTTTTGAAGGAAAAAGGTAGAACTCAACGTCTGTCAGGCAGCTCAAGAACCAGCTCGAGGGAGTTCCCACTGTTGTCATTAGATCCCGCTACATTCCTTTCAATGACATCATGTCTTTGTGACGCTGGGTTTCCCAGATTTCTGTGATAAAAGTAGGCACCTTGTTATACACCCAGAAGAAATGAAAGCAGGGACTCAGCAGATGTTTATGCACAAGGTTCACAGCAGCACTACTGACAATAGCCAATAGGTGGCAACAACCCAAATGTCCATCAACAGAGGCATGGACACACAAAATTTGGTCCACCCATACAATGGAATATTATTCAGCATTAAAAAGGGAGGAAGTACTAATCCATGCTACAACATGGATGAACCTTGAAAGCATCACGCTAAGTAAAAAAAGCCAAACACAAAAGGACAAATATTGCATGATTTCCCTTTTATTAGGTACCTGGAATAGTCAGTTTCCTAGAGTCAGAAAATAAAATGGTGGTTGCCAGGGGCTGGGGGAGGGGGAGAATGGGGAGTTACTGTTTAATGGGTATAGAGTTTCATTCTGAGATGATGAAAAAGTTCCGGAGATGAATGCTGGTGGTGGTTGCACAACAATATGGATATATTTAATGCCACTAAACTGTACACTTAAAAATGGTTACAATGGTAAATTTTATGTTATGTATATTTCGCCTCAAAAAACTAAAATGAGGTGAAAATTGCAAAAATCAGTGTGAAAGAGGAAATGAGGGTGGCAACCTCCAATATGATTCCAAAGCGTGAGAAGCTATTCTGTGCCCAACTAGTAAGAAATCGTGGTTAAGAATGCAATGAACATATTTTTTCATTTAATTTATGCATATTAGTGTTCCAAGACCATTAAGTTGTTAAAACATAAATACTTATTAGGCTGTTTAAATATGACTGCTTAATCAACTGAACTGTTATGTATTTTTTTGGCCGAGGGGCACCATGAAAAAAATCACTAAGATACTCAAGTGCCATGAACCAAGACACCATCCATGAGGTTCACTCACCCAAGAACAAGCCTGAATTTCACCCACCCCCCAATTTACAGGAATTACAGGGGACAGAGGAACATGTTAAATGACAGCATCAGGAAGCAATCAGTATATCTAAACTGTGGGAAACACTATACGACCAAAAAAAAACCTATTCTCCAACAAATATACTGCAAAGAAATATAATGAGAGAAAGAGAAAGAGAGATGAAGGGGATATAGATTATAAGAGACTTATGAGATACCAACCAATTGCACTATATGGACCTTATTGGATCCTGATTCATATATGTATGTATATGTATATATACTATACATGTATATATTTTACAGTTTGCTCATATATATATGAAAATCAGTTTGTTTATATAAAAATACATATATGTATAACATATAAATATATAGATACATATGTATATGAAAACATGGGAAATTTAAGAACTGACTGGATGTTTGGTGCTATTTAGAATTGTGAATTTTTGGTAGGATGATGATATTGTGGTTATGTGTTTTTCAGGTGTTCTCATCCTTCAGAGATACATGTTAAAATGTTTACAGAAGAAATGATACAATGTCAGGGATTCGCTGGCTTCAAAATAATCTCAGTGGGGAAGGGACAGTGAGGGGGAGGAGAGGAAAGAAAGCCGGCCGCGCATGCTCAGTATGGAAACTGGGAGAGGGATGGATGCTTGCAGGTTCAGTCCATCTTTCTCCCTGCTTTTGCACTTGCTTGTAGTTTCCCGTTTCCAGAGTTAAATGCACATCTTCTCGTAAAATCTTGTCTGTCCTGCTCCCATTCTAACTCCTAGCATCGCTCCCTGTGCTCTCAGGACAAAATCCAAGCCTGTGGGTGGGAGGCCTTCCCTCTGTTCACCTCTCCGTCCACATTTCCCACCAGCACACTCCCTCCTCCGGTCACGCTGAACTGCAGCGCATCCCAGGCTTCCTGCGCCCTCTCATCTCCCAGCCTTTGTAGCAACGTTGCCTGTGCTGGCAAACCCCTCCCTCCTCCTTGTCTGGAAAACTCCCCCACAGCATGTAACATACTCCCCTCTTCTCCTGGGGCGCTTTAACAGATGCCCCTCCCCAACGCTGGATTAGGAGCTTTTCCTCCAGGCTTCCAGAGAGACATATTTTCCCTAGAGTAGAACTTTCTAAACAGTGGTACTTTAATTTCCCATTAATTCATTGAACTGAATATCTGGTACACAGTAGCTACTCAATAAATGTTCGTTGAATTAAGAAACGAATGGCTCAACAAACAATGAATGTTATTATTGCTCATAGCTCTCTCCTGTGACAGTCTGCCATCTACATAGGCCCCATTATAAAGCTTTTGTTACAGGAAGAAATGGATCTTCCCTCCCACCTGGGAGGAAGGACCCGAGAAGGCACCTGTGAAATGAAAAGGCGAGCACGTGCAAGGCCACCTCCCTCGTGGTGGAGCCAAGGAATGGAGCCAACATTGCTGTTCCAGAAAAGCAAGACCCTAATCAAGAGGTGACAGAGCTAGAACGGGGCCCAGTCTGGTTACGGGGCCCATGACTCCAGAGAAACCCAATCCTCACCCTGCAGACACTCACCTGACGCCGTGAATCCCTTCTTCTGGGACCTCAGTTTCCTTCCTCGTCTCTTGAAAGCCTCTTCCAAGCTAGATACCCTCCGATTCCCTCCAGTTTCTGACCGCCATCCACCATCCTTCATTGGTTAGTTATGTGATAACTAGTTATTGATCGCTGGTAGAGCCCAAGGCTCACCAGACTGTGAGCTAGGCGGGGGGACAAATTCCAACGTGAGCACGGGTCTCAACATCTCACAGAGAAAGATTAGACAGCCAGAGAAATAATTACATCACAAGACAGAACAGGTTGAGGAGCAGAAGAGGGGAACAGGCAAGACGTCCAGGAGATCGTCATTGAGCTAGGGTTCTTGCAGTTTGGGAAGCCTCAATAGAAGAAGCAGGATTAGGACGGCAGCCTTGAAAGGTGGGTGGGAGTTAGACAGGTGGGGTGTCAGTTAGGATGCTTTCGGCTGCAAGTAACAGCCTGCCTGAGTTGCGTTTCTAACCCAGCCAGGGAATGCCTTCTCACGTGGCTGAGCCCGGAGGCCGTGGCCTCAGTGCAGGCAGCAGCTCATGGGGATGGGTTCTTCCTTCTCGACTCCCTGCCGTGCCCAGGTGGGTTCATCATGAGCGAGAAGGTCGAGTCCAGCATCACTCCAGGCACAACAAAGCTCAGAGGAAGAAGAAAGACTGTTCATCTGCTGTCTCTTCCTGTAGCTCGCTCCCAGAGGAAGAGGAAATCTCCCCAGAAGACCCACAGCCAACCTCTGGTCAAGCCACTTGACCAGCCACTTCTGGTCAAGCTGAAATTGAGATGGCAGGCCCATTCCTGAGCCAATCCTGGGCATGCCTTGTCACCTGGATTTGGGGGCATACACAATGTCAGGTCCACAAGGGGTTTGCTTGCTAGACCACTAGCCATTTCCGTCCTCTACATATTGTCAGGGGGGTGGCTTCTGCATTCTTTCCACCACCAAAGCAGGCTGTGAAGTAGAGAAAGAGCCAGTCAGGTAGATATGAGCAGAGGTCTCAAGGCAAGACAAGACAGACCCAAATTCATTTCCCGCCGTGCCTTTTCTCTGTCCCAGTGGTTCTGAATCCTAGCTGTACATTAGAATTACCTGGGCCCCGCCTCAGACCAATTAAATTAAGTCTCCTGGGTTTGAGACCCAGGCAACCGTGGTTTTGTGTTTTGAGCTTCCCAGAGGATTTCGATGCCCAGGAAGGGTTGAGAACCAGCCCTCTAGTTCACTGGTTCTCAAACATAAGCAGCAACAAGGAATCACCCGAGGGCTCGTTAAAACACAGATTGCCTCGCCCCACAACCAAGCTTCTGATTCATCAGGTCTGGGGTGGGGCCAAGAATTTGCATTTCTAACAAGTTCCCAGGTGACAATGATGCTGCTGATTGAGAGCAAGCTTTCCCTGATCTTGATCAAATCATCATCCCTCTCAGAGCAGCAGTCTCCTTTCTCACCTATAAAATAGATAATAATAGCTCCCAAGCCATGTTATTGAAAGGATTATAGATGACGTCCACAGGCACCCAGCCCAGAGTGTGTGCAGCAGCTGCCCACAAGACGGAAGGTACCATTATTAGTTATACCGCTGCAGGCGTGTCAGTGGGCTGTCTGGGTGTGACCCTGTGCTGGGTCAGCTGTCCCTCCCGCCTAGTATTTCTTTGCCTTCTAAAAATGTGTTAGCACCAAAAAAAAAGTGCATCGTGCTTTCTGCACCAGTTCTAACTCTCTGGTGTTTTCTTAACAGAATGATGTTTATCAGAGGGAAAACATCTGCTCCACTTTCTTTAATCTCTAATTTATCTAATCTCCCTTTGTAACAAGGTATATTGCTAATGAGTGAATTTCTGCCAAGGGAAAAAAAAATGCTTGTTTCAATTACTTATTCTTCTCATCGACTTTACCCTCTGTGGGGTAATATCACACAACATAAATATAATGAATGGGCCACTTTTTTCTGGCATCTTCATCACTGGCCACTGATGGAGAGACTTCCAGAATAAGAAGATGTCATTTTGCACGTGTCCACCCGAAGCACTAACACACGTTGTCAGAGAAAATCTTTTCCCCAGACAGGTGTCCTCACCCAGCACAGGGCACAAGCCAGGGAGAACCCTCTGCAGACCGTGACCATGACGGAGAGCGGCCGCCAGAGGGCGCCGCAGAGCAGCGCAGCCCGCCCCCTCCAGGGCCGGAGCCTCGGGCCGCCTGACCTGGGGTGTTCGCTTCTTTGGAAAGTGTTTTTCAGAACTTTAGATACCTAGGTGGTGGTATTTCTCTTTAACGGGTTTTTTATTTTTCATTTTTAAAAATTTCAGTTAGCAAATATTATTTGCTTCCATGTGTTTATAAAAGTAAAGGAATATGAAATTATTTGAAAGAATGGAATTGGATCAAAATGAAATTTTAGAATTGTCATGTGGGGGTGGGCATGGGGGCATTGAAGGCCCTCTGGAATGAACCCCTCATTTTACAGATGAGGAAACCGAGGATCAGAGCGTTCACACCATCACAACTAACAAATGTGTCTCTCCCACAACCCCCCTGAGAGCCAGGGGATGCAAAGGGCCACCAGAGATGCACTCAGCCCCAATTTCCTCTCTTATTCTGTCCTCTAGTCTCTCTCACCATGCAAAAAAAAAAAAAGACAAATGACAGTTCTCATGACAGCCTGAGTTTGTACCATACCTTGCAACGTTTATGATACTTTTTTTTTTGCAATTTTTTGGATTGTAGTAAAATATACATAACATAAAATTTACCATTTTAACCACTTTTCAGTGTCCATTTCAGTAGAGTTAAGTACATTCACAATCTTGCGCAACCATCACCACCATCCGTCTCTAGAACTTTTTCATCCTCCCCAACTGAAACTGTCTCTGTTCAACACTAACTCATCATCTCCCCCTCCCCAGACCCTAGCAACCACCATTCTAATTTCTGTCTCTGTGAATTTGCCTGTTCCATGTCCCTCTAGAAGGGGAATCATACAGTATTTGTCCTTTTGTGTCTGAACAAGGTTCAGTCATGTTGTAGTGTGTGTCAGAATTTCCTTCCTTTTCATGGCTGACTAATATTCTGACACTTTCAGAGCTGATACCCAGAAGAATGCTGGCAGGCAAAATGGAAGGCAGCCCAGACCCTCATCTTTCCGAGGAGAAATCTGAGCCTCTGGTTGATTTGCCCGCATCTGCATCCCGGTGCAAACCTTGGACTCACACTGGGCCTCACTCACATCCGGTGCTCTTGCCTCTGGTTGGCCCGTGTTTTTCCAAGTGCAGGAAGCCAGGTTTCACCACCGCTCCTCTGACACTGATGTGGAGAGATGCTCCCTTCCTAGGAGGGGCACCCCTCCCACTGAAGGAACGCAGGGAGGTACAGAAACGATGACCCAAACTAGGAAGAAATAACTCCTCACACTAACATTTGCAGAGATTATACAACCCTTCACGAAGCTCTTCCACAGACCTGGTTACAAAGGTAATGAAAACTTTTTTGGGGAGAGGGGAGGAGTTGGAATATTCCACCTCACACTAACTGAAGTTGACACCACAAGATCCATTAGGCTTTAAAATCCTGCTTCAGCCAGAGGTCTGGTTGACCAAACTCGTGACAAAGTGCTCCAGGGGTGCAGTCGCTGGACATCCTTATCCAGGTACAGTGTCCTGATACAATATTTCACAGAAGAAAATCCGCTGCTAATAAAAAGCTTCATCCTGACGGAACTGAGAATTCATTCTACAAGTGAACTGTTCCTCGCATCTACCTATGTTTTATAAACAAAACCCACTAGGGGTTTTATTATAGCCCCAATTTTGAGATTACTATTATTAGTTATCTACGCACGTTTTGCATATCGCATCACTTAATTCCCATGCATACTCTGTGAGGCAATCAAGGTTTAAAGGTGACATAATTTGCTCAGGGCTACACAGCTGGTAAACCATAGCCAGGGTTCCAAGTGGGTTTTATCACGTCAGAGCCCAGGCTTGCCTCCACTGAGCTCAAGCTAAACTTTTGTCCCCCACCCACTAGGTGGAAGCTGTCCTGGGCAGGGTAGATAAGATACTTTCTCCCCAAACCAAAGTTTAGGCAACTTAGTCAATTCAACAAGCCCTATTTGGGCACCTTCTCTTGTACCAGTCCCTGTGGCAGGTGCTTTGAGAAACACCAAGACGTGGTGGGTCCCAGCTCTCCTGGAGCTCACCTAATACGCAAATACTTGCTGAGTCCTGTCTGTGACTCCTTGGGCTTACATTTAGGAGTAATATGGAATGTCAAACGTAGTCATTTTCTGGTGTGTGTTAAAAGAAATTGAGGAATAGTTTATTGATGGCATTCAGGTGAGAAGACAGAATACCTCAATTTTTTACCAAAACACGCTGCGTAAGCCTTTCCCAACTTCACTTAAGTTTGCAGAGACATCTGACATTCCACGAGATTTGTCATCTTGGTCCAATAACTTCAATCATGTACTAAAGGCTGTTACCTGAAGAAGGAGTGTGGCCGAGATTCCAGCCAAAATGTGTTTTAGAAATCAAATGGCGTGTTTTCTGACACCGCATTTACTCTAGAAGCACTGCGAGGAACCAGAGAGAAAGCTCCAATCCATCCTGTTTTGTATGATAAATACTGAATTTTCTTGAACTCTAGTAATTTACATAAGATGAAGCAACGCTCAGAAAAGGTTGGCTGATCCTAAAAGGATTAAAAATCTGTCTCAATGGTCCAAGAGCCCTTTGTAATTTCAGCTGCTCATCGTCCTTGACTCTATTTGCCAATTTTCTGATGTGAAAATGTTGGAGGAGTTCAACACCGTGCCTCAGTTTGGGAGGTCTGCGGACACAGTGGTGGAAAAGGATGCTGTCTGATTTTTACACGTTGATTCCCTTGGCTCCTGCCCCAACGTGTTACCAAGGAAAAGGAGGCGTATTCTCTTGTTTGTGGTGAAGCAGGAACACTTGTACTAATAAATGAGAAATATAAAGGAAGAGTGTTTTTCCTTCTACTAAATAACCTGAGACAGAATAGGAAAAATTTGTTAGCCATGAACAATGTTTTCTTTTAATATCTATGTACTCTAAGAGTGAAAAAAAATGATAACACAAAGGTTATTTCTGCTAAGAAACTTACTCTCAGGATAACTTTTAGGTGATATTCCAAAGGAAATTAGAACATTTTTTCATTACAAATAATATGGTGTACCCAGCTACTTACTTGATGAAATATATTGCATGGATGTTTCCAAGCTGTCTCAAACTGAACATACTCAAAACCAAACTTGTGATATTTTCCTCCCAAACTTGGTCATTTCCAGTGTTCCATTCATTAGTGATCCACATTTGCCCAGTTGCATATGGCGGGAATCAAGGGGTCATCCTTAAAACTCACTCTCCCTCATCCCCCATGTCGGTCACCAAGGTTATTAATTTCACCTTTAAAATTTACTTTTCTCCATCTCCACCCCACCTCTTCAGTCCAGGCTGATATCATCTCTCACTTGGAGTAGTACAAGAGCCACGTACTTGCACACTTATTTACCCTTGCGTCGGCCTCCGTCCAGTCACTACACTTTTCAAACAGATCTGATTATGTTACCACCAGCCCCATCCACACACAAAACTCTTAAAGGGCCTTAGAAAGGGGCCCTAATCCTAATTATTGCTGCCCTTTCACAATATGTGACTTACTTTGACTAGTGGGATGTGATCAGAGTAACACGTGCCATGGCTGAAGAAGCCCTAGGGGCGTTGCAGGGAATTGTCCTCCTCCATGAGAAAGGCATGACCCGAATTCAAGCTGCTTCTTCAACCTGGGTCCCCCAATGAAGAGGACCCGTGGAGCAGAGCTCCAGGTGGCACAGGGTCCAGATGTAACATGAGTGAGAAATAGACCTTTGTACTGGAAGACACTGAGGTATTTGAATCTGTTTGTCATGCAGCATTACCTAGTGAATGCTGACTAATACACGGGGCTTCTCATTACTCTTAGATTAAAATGCAAAATCTGTAACTCAGCTTCAAAGCCCTACTTTCATTCCCTTAGATTAGCCTGCTTCCCCACACCGGGCCTATGTTCAATGTTGTTAATGGCCACTTTAGACTTCAGCTTAAAAGTCACTTCTTTAAGGAAAGGTTCCCTGATCCCTCAGTCAATCCACCACACACCTCTCCTTCATGAATGTATCAGATTTGTAACTTTGTGTTTATTTGCTTGGTCATTTGACTGTTATCTCTACTTCTTCTTAAAGCATTAATCACAATTGTCATTTCTTTGGTTACTTATTTAATGTCCACTCCTCCTCTGAACACCACACGTTCAAATACACACTCTTCAAGTCTCAGAAGAATACTTTCTGGTTTTGCTAACCGTTGATCCCAAGGGCAAGTAAATTGCTTGGCACATAATAAGTTTTCAATAAATTTTTATGAATGAATAGAATGACTCATAGATGACCAAATACTGCAGCTTAAAAGTATATTATAAAATGTAAACGTAACAATTGTTAAAAGCATTTGCTGAATTGAGCAACATGATGAAATGTTGGTATTTTGTTTAAGAGCAGTAACCGAATTATAGGAGTAATCTGGATGTCTCTCTGTTCCTATGTCAACACCGTCCCTGCCTCTGAAGAGCAGATAATAAATAATACCTTAGTCATGTGTCATGTGGCCTCACAGTGGTGGTTCTCAAACCCTCACATGCATCAGCATCACCTGAAGGGCTTGTTAAAAACACAGACCATGGGGTCCCACCCCCAGAATTTCTGGTGCAGTAGTATGAGGTGAGACTGAGGAACTGCACCCCCAACACATTCCAGGCAGTATAACGCCACTGGCCTGGGGACCACGTGAGAACCACTGCCTTAGAATTTACAAAGCACTTTCGCTCAGGGACTTAGGAAGGGAAGATAACTTCTGTGCCCCGGGGGCTTCATACTGGTTAACTCATGGACTCCTGAACCCACCAGGGCCCCGACTCGGATGCTCTCGCTCTGCACCCACCCTCACTCCACACCCCACCACACCAGTTGCTTCTACTCAAGCAGCCAGAACCCCTACTCCAAAATGTCCATTCTTAAACATGCCGCATCCTTGTGAATGACGCACAGACACACAGAACTTGGTGGTCCCATTTATTTTTTTATATTATAAAATATATGGTTTGCTCAGTAGAATTGGGAGAATGGAATGGGAACTCACTGCCAACTGAGCAAAAGTTTAAATTCATCTGTGCTTTAAGAATGAGATATAGGGTTGGCCCTGTGGCCTAGTGGTTAAGTTTGGCACACTCTGCTTCGGCAGCCCAGGTTCACAGGTTGGGATCCTGGGCGCAGACCTACACCACTCATCACCCATGCTGTGGTGGTGACCCACATATAGAGGAAGATGGGCACAGACATTAGTTCAGGGCTAATACTTCCTCAAGCAAAAAAAGAGGAATATTGGCAACAGATGTTAGCTCATGGTTACTCTTCCTCAGCAAAAAAAAAAAAAGAATGAGATATAAATATGAAGAAAGCCAGTGGGGGAGCTGCCCCTGCAAACACCTCAACCTCCACCCAGCCCATTTCTCCTTGAGTGGGGCCTCTTTCCTTTCCTGCAACATTCAAGGACCATCAAGTTTCTTCCACTCACACTGCCCCCACACCTCCACCTCTGTCAAACTAGCTCTCAAATTCATGCTCAGGCCACAAACCACTGTAACAGCACAAAGGAGAGAGAGATTTTTTTTTTTTTACAGGGGTTTAAACCTTGAGCTAAAAAGATTAAAATTTGAACTGGAATTTTGGGGTAACTAAGACCACTTTTGGGGAGTCCCAAGTAGAAGAGAGATGAAGTGCAAGGGGTCAGGGTTGGTAACGAGATGAAGGTGAAAGGGCCCTTCAGAGGACCCATGAAGATGTAACATGAGAGGTCAGGGGTCCCAGGCAGGAGAAGGTGTGGAGGGGAAGTGGTGTAGGCCAACTGACATGGTGGTTATGCCATCACAAGATTATGCCACCTCCTGATAATGGGAACTCTCTTTGTTCTCCCACAGCCCCACTAGGGCAGTGAAAATGTCATGTTCACTGGCAGTTTGGCCATTTTTGTTTGGTTAGTGTTATGGGCTGAGTCGTGTTCCCCCAATATTCACATGTTGAAGTCCTAACCCCCCGTACCTCAGAATGTGACTGTATTTGCAGATATGGTCTTTAGAGGAAAGATTGTTAACATGAGGTCACATGGGTGGCCCCCACCCAGTATAACTGGTGTCCTCATAAGAAGAGATTAGAACACAGACACACAGAGAAGGAAGACCATGTAAGGACACAACGAGAAGGCGGCCATCTGCAAGCCAAGGAGAGAGGCCTCAGAAGAAACCAACCCTGCTGACATCTTGACTTTGGATTTCTAAGCTCCAGAATTGTGAGAAAATAAATGACAGTTGTTGAAGCCCCCCAGTGTGTGGAACTTTGTTACGGCAGCCCTCACAGATGAATCCAGTCAGTGTTGACGTCCTGCAGATCCATGTAAAGGGGAGTCATTAGACAGGAGAGGGGAGCCAGGGACAGGCTGGGTGGTGGAGGAGCTACAGCAGAGACAGCCCTGCCCCCTCTTGTAGCTGAAGGACATGGCCTTAGCATAAGCGTGAGGGGGGCTCCCACAAAACTTTGAACCCAACAGGTAAGCAAGAACCACGTTTTCTGCAAAACTCTATGGATAGAGGAAGAGCAATGACATTGGCACCCAAGCTCTGATGACCTCCCTCTCATGGGAGATGCTCGGCCTGTCACTGAACACTGATGACAGGTGACCGGGAAGGAATGACCCTGCTGCTACTGGGGCAATCAGTAACACACCAGGCATGGATTGGGATCCACAGAGTTATCTGGTATTTATGTGTCAGGCACATACAACATAAGGGAAACCCCTTATACAGAAATCTCGGTCAAAAAAATGATTTTTCATGAAACTATCCTACCAGTATTTGTTATAGAATTATAACAGCAAAAACACAAAATCTCATTAATCCCTTAGTCAAATAAGCAAACACTTCAGCAGTATAAGAAGGGAAGAACTAAAAATAAGCTGCTCCCTTTCAGCCTGGGCAGAGCCCCTGTGGATCCTCTTGCAAGTTCGGCCTCAGCTTTCACTGGCGCTCGGCTGGCCGGTCAACGGTGTCGTGTGTCCTCTCCTTCCCCCACATCAGGCCCTCTCCCTGGCTCTCCTGTGCATCCAGAACCCTGCCTTTCTCTGAAACCTCCGCAGCCCCAGCTCACAGTGAGCAAATGCAAGGAATAAGGGGATGGTGGGGAAGCCCTTCCAGAATCCACCCAGGATTCTGCTTTGCATGAGCACCACCCCCAGCATGATGCAGCACAGATGACACACACCTTTGCTCATGTAAAAACCAGCCAACCCCAGAATAAAAGCAAGCAGCGTGGGTACCACACAGTCCTTCATGCCGTTGCCTGTAAAGACTACATACTCTCCTTTTTCTGCTAATTTTTTATGCATACTCAGAAAGATATCTTTTCTTGACCCCAAAGCCCACTTTATTTTGCTGAGTCTGGAATTCCTGTGTGGATAGTGGCACTCTGTTCACCGGCCCACCCCATCACCTCTTACTGTTTGATGCATCCACTGACGCTCAGCACGTGGGACAGAATGTGCAGACCCCCCAAGAAAAGGTGGGACAAGCAGAAAGACGGTAGGATTTCACCTCCATCAAAACCCATTTCAATCCCTGACGTGCGTTTCTCACTGAATCCCAATTCTTCACACTTGTTTTAGGATATGATTTAACATGAAATGTGAAATATTTACTTTGTGACACTCGGGTTTGGTCTACACACTGATTCCACGGTGCTAATCCCCTCGGAGGGCTGTAGCTTAAGACTGGAGCTGGCAAGATGCACCTCCCTCCCTGGAGAGCTGTGCCCCATCTCAGTGAAACCTACTGGAGGGAGAGAGCTGGGGGGAGAGCAGGGAAGCACCCATATCAAACTGCCCCCCCAGTCCTGGGCTCCCCTACCCCACAGCCCCAACCATAGCACCAAGGACCATGCAGGAGACTGATTTTGTCACTTGTCCTATCTAAGAGGCAAAAACAATATAGCACTGTGCAGTCTTTTCCTTTTTCTCTCTTTTTCTAAGAGGAAACAGTGGTTAAGAATGAAGGTTTTAGACTCCTAGATTAGGTTCAAATCCTGAATCTGCCATTTCCTGTAATGCCTTGGACAAATCATTCTAAACTTTTAGTAGATTTTGTTTCCTCCTCTGAAAATTTGGGTGGTAGTAGCACCTACCCCATAAGGGTTTTGTAAAAACTAAACAGGGTAATTTGTGTAAAACACCCAAGATAATGATAGTAGATAACAAGGGATCAATCGATGGTAGCTGTTGAAATCATTTTATTGTTATTAGCATATAGGATTCTTACAAAGATTAAATAAGGTAGTGAGTCCTGTTGTGGTTGTTATAAAAGTCAACTAACATCGTACTCATTTTACAGGTGAAAAAACAAAATAGCAAAAGCTTAAGTCACTTGTGCATGGCACATCAACGTGGAAAGTTACACCCCAGCTTCATAATTCACTGTGTACTTGTCCTAGTTGTGGGCCTGTTATTGATGCTTTGGGGGAGCTCACAGAGAGAACCCCCATGGTGGTGGCAGCAGCAGGGACAGCAGTGATTCTTCTCATTAGCTCTGTTGTTGGTGTGCCTGGGAACCCTGAGGCTAATACACACTGTTCCCCTGAAATATCTACTTTGTGACCCTTACTTTCTTCTGTACCCCAATTCCATGGTGCTGCAAAACCAAGGCAGACCTGGAAAACCTGTTACTGTTGGGAATTGGGATACAGGGTCAACACCACTGCTTGCACTATGCCAGGGGACTCCATTCACATGCTGTGGAATACACTATACTGTAAATGATGCTCCCTGCAGTTGTGCAAACTGTGGGTTGAAGGAAAAAACAGAAGAGTAATGACTCTATTCCTGCTCTTTCCCAACCATCCACATGAGAGGCTGGAGCCTGAAGAGAAGAAAAACGAGTTAATGATCCATGGAAGCAGGAATAGTCAAGCAAGTTTTATGAATAAGAAGAGCTAATATTCCATTCTTAGTTTGTTTGTGATACTCAATGGTGGGTGATGCAACTCTGCTCTGGTGGCACCAAACCTACATCCATCTTTCAGTTGATAGTACTTCGCTGTATGGAGGGATTAGGATATGGGTGTGCTGGCAAATGTTTAACAACTTGCTCTCTGGGAAATAAAAGTCTTGATAGGTAATGTTTCCCAAGTCCCATGGTGTAAATACTTCCATTATGGTCATTTCCAAGCTACCAACATGACCCCACTGAAGCAGAGCTGAGAAAGGATGCACATAATTAGGGCCATGGCTGACAAAAGGATGGAGACAATGGGGGAAAGACAACAAATACAGGAGCTAAATAGACAAGAATTCAGCAAAATTAAAATCCAAAGACAGGGTGACTAGGAAAAATGGAAGTCACTGACAAGAATCTCTACATTTGTTGAAAGGATGTTGATTTTCCTGCTATGTATAGGTTCACAAAAGATGACCCCAACAAGCTAAAGATGTAGAGATATCCAAGAGTCACCTAAACAATGCAAAGAGTTGGAAGCTAAGAGCCAAAACATCAGGAAAATCTCAGGCAAAAGCATGCAAGGAGAAGGGTCTAAAATGTTTTTCTGATTTATGAATATAAGCAAAAATACTACAAGAAAGTCAAACGGTGTAAGAATTTCTGAGCTTAAGGTTAGAGCGTACAAAGTCAAACTCTATTCATGTCTTCACTGTCTTTTGTGAACCCGAGTTACTTGATCCTCAAGCTTCCAATTGCTCTTGCCTCAGTTTCTTCCTCTGTGAAATGAGTGTGTTGATCATGAATTTCCCAGGCCATAGCACTATACAACTACCTTTTAAAATAAATAACCAGACAACAGAAACTTCACTGAGGGCATTTTTCCACTTACATTTAAGATTGCTACAGCTCAGAATTCAGAAATAGATTTCCTTTAGAAGGATCAATTCCCAAATCCCTAAAACTAAATATCAACAAGAAAACCTGAAAATCAACTTTAAAGAATACCACTTGAAGGTAATATCTTCTTCCTTCAATGAATGAACAGTTTTTTCAGACTACATCTTCCACCAATAGCTAAAAAACATGGACAAAATATGAGAAACATCTGTTCAAAGGCATCAAAAGACCACCAAGGCAGTAAGGACTTGAAAGAACAAGATCTTCAAAAGAAAGGAAGCCAATTTTTCCCTGCAGGTACTTTTACTCAAAAGTAACAGCAGAGAAGCTGAGAGGCAGACCAAAGACTTCAGGAATCTCACAGAACTGGGGAGACAAAGATTGGAACACAGGAACCACCAAGGAAAAGGGTCCTACTAAACATCCAAGGCTTTCAGTTGGGAGCCCCTAAAAGTTTACTCCCTAGAGAATATATGCCTTTCCATGTAGGAGTATGTGGAAATATATAAGCCCTTAAAAAGACCAAAGCTGAGCTTGAATCAACTCAATCTCTGATTAGATTTAAATGATCAATTCCTACACTCATTGCCTGCAAAAGGCAAAAGTAAATTCTCTTGGGAGGAAGATAAAAATCATTCAAATCTCAAATAATCTCCAAAATATTTATACACAGTGTTCATAATTCAACCAAAAATAACTAGGCAAATTCAAACAATAAAAGGCAATGATGGACAAAACCAAAACACAAAAAAACAAAAAGAAAATGGGAACAAGCCCACAAGAAACTGAGATTTTAGAATTATATGACATAAATGTGAAAATAACTATGATTAACATGCTCAAGAAAGTAAATGAGAATATACACAATTTCAACTGAGAACTAGAAATTATAAAAAAGGAACAAATGGAAATTTTGAAAAGAAAGCTAATCAAAATTAAGAACTCAATGGATGGGTTTAACAGCAGATTCAAAATGGTAGAAGAGAGATTTAGTCATATGGAAGATAGTTAATAAGGAAATACCCTGACTGAAGGACAGAGATCCGAAAGAATTCAAAGTACAAAATACAGCATGAGAGACATGGGACAACAATAAAGTTTCTAATATTTTTAATTGGAGTCTCAGAAAGAGAAAAGTGAGATAATTGAGAGTGAGATGAACTTGTATCATGCCAATTTAGCCAAGCTGGAATTACTTTCGCTAGAATTTTCTTCCCTGCATAGCATGGATTAGTGTGGGTTACACGAGGCATTTTGTCCAAGATTCAGAAGACAGAAGTAAATTAGTAATCCTATGCCTTTTACATTTAGAAAGTCATAGCAGGGCACAAGGTGTTGCTGCAGCTTGCATACCTTGTCATTTACCTGCTGACCCACTTTATAGGCTTGGGGCATCAGATTTCCTTCTTCAGTCTCTTCAACTCCTGGACCAGGCATATTTTTAGCTCCATGTCAGAGGATGCCAGCTTCTTCTGCAGGACACCCCATCATCAAAGTTGGAATCTTAGAGATAGTGAGAGACTGGTAGGGTTCCAATCCATTCTTGTTGGTCCCCCATCTTCTCTTCCTAACTATCTATCCTATTGACTTCAGCCTACAGTGCCAGAAATAGGAGAAACATCTTCCCCCAGAGTATTGAACCAGCTTGGGCAATTTCATAAGGTCAGATCCCTGTAATAAATCTTTGCATGTGTGTGTGTGTGTATGCACATGTGTCTGTATTTATATGTATACATATATCTAAATGGTTCTGTTTCTCTGATTGACACAATGCAGGAAAGAAGCAATATTTGACAAGATGATGGCTGATACTTTTCCAAAACTGATAAAAGACATCAAAACACATTCAAGAAGCATGATAGATTCAGTCCCCAAGCATGATAATTATAAAGAAGCACACATTATAGAAAAAAACTGCTGGAAACCAAAAACAAAGAGTAAATCTTAAAAAGCAACAGACAACCATGAAATGCTGGGAAGGATGTTAGGCAACAAGTACTCTCATTCATTGCAGGTGGGAATACAAAATTTACAGCCAATTAGGAGGACAGTTTGGCAGTTTCTTACAAAAGTAAACATACTCTTACCATATGATCCAGCAATCATGCTCCTTGGTATTTACCTAAATGAAGTGAAACCTTATGTCTATTCAAAAACCTGCACATAGATGTTTACGGCAGCTTTATTCATAATTGGCAAAACTTGGAAGCCATCAGATGCCCTTCAGTAGGTAAATGGATAGATAAACTGTGGTAATTTAGACAATGGAATATCATTCACCACTAAAAATAAATGAACTATCAAGCCATGAAAACACATGGAGGAACCCTAAATGCATATTACTAAGAGAAAGAAGCTAATCTGAAAAGGCTACTTACTGTATGATTCCAACTATACGACATTCTAGAAAATGCAAAACAATGGAGTCAGTGAAAAAAAAAAGATCAGTGGGTTGGAGAAAAGGAGGAGTGAATAGAAGTAGAGAGGATTTTTAGGGCAGTGACACAATTCTGTATGATACTACAATGGTAGATACATGTCGTTATACCTTTGCCAAAACCCACACAACATATGGAATGAACAACACCAAGAGTGAATCCTAATGTCAACTATAATGGTGTGTCAATGTGGGTTCATTGATCATAACAAATGTACCACTCAGTTGCTGGATGCTGACAGTAGGGGAGGTTATAGGGTGGGCGATGGCAGGGAGTATGTGGGAACTCTGTGCTTTCTGCTCACTATTGCCATGAACCTAAAACTGCTCTAAATAATAAAAGCCATTTTTTTTAAAGCGAAGAAGGAAGGACATATTACCATCAAAGTGGCAACAGTAAGACTAACGCCAGACTTTTCAATAGACACAACAGAATCCAGCAGACAATAAAGTAACATTTTCAAAGGACTGAAAGAATACAACTGCCAATGTCTAGAATTAGATGTTGTTATACCCAGCAAATCTGTCCTTCAAAAAAACGAATGCAAGCTGCTTGGGGATATAGAAAGTTGGAAAGAGCACTGCTCTCACACTAAAATGAAAAGAGCTGGACAATGTGAAAGCTCATTACTTTCTAGAAACCACCAGAGAACTCAGGTTGCAGAGCAACCAAGTGGCCACAAATCTCAGGGAATGCAGACACCTTCAGAGAAAGATTGCTGGTTTGCCTGGGGTAGATGCAAGTGGATACTTGTGAGAAGAGCTCAGCTAGGGTAGTTGGTGACATGCCAAAAACTGAGTGTGCACTGGCAAGTGTGTAAAGCCCCTTGGAGTCAAAGAAATTGGGGGAATCAGCACCCTCTTCAGGCTTTTTGTCCATGCATCCCACCAGCAGCTCACAGACGTTGGCAAGAGTCCTACAAAAGTGTGCCTTGAAGTGTAGACCTGGGGAGAGAAAGAGCAGGTGCAATGGGAGAAGTACAAACTCCACCCACACCTTCCTCTATCTCCTCTATGAAACAAAAGCCTTAATCTGTGGAGCAAAGGGCAACAAACTCTACGGCCCTTACAACACTGGTGAAAACACATTGCAGCTCAAGGAAGGGAACTAGGAAAAAAAAATGCTATCCTAGTGGGGAGGGAGGGGGCAAGAATACGTGCTCAGCTCAGGACTATAGATAGAGGACAACAGGGGAACAGCTCTCTCTCTCTTTTTTAATTTTTAGGTACTTAACACTTATTTGATTAACTCATTCCAATTATTTTTCCTGCTTTATTGAGGTATAATTGACAAGTAAAAATTATATACATTTAAGGTATATATGTGACAATTTGATATAGCTATACATTATGAAATGACAATTTCATACACTTATACACTACAAAATGATTACCACACTCATTCTAATTAACAGAGTAGCAGGGACACTGAAAAAGCAACACTTCTGAGACACAGGGACACAACACCTGCCAAAGACTATGTTTAATCAGAACAACAAAGAATCCCCCCCATTACCCCACTACCACAAGGCTAACCAGCACTAGGTAACAAGCAATGGTGTAGAACTCCTGGGGGAGGGAGAAAAGAGGGACAAAGGCATAGAAAGGGACCTTCTCTGAGGTACAGCACAAAAGGAAGACCTAAAAACGAGGATGGAACACACATTGAAGAAAAAACCCTCTGGCAAATCTGCCCCCACCCTAAACTCTAAATGTCTTTAGAGAAATTTGAAGCCTATCTGTGCTGAAAGTAACCATAATTATTCAAAATTTAAAACTCAGTCACAGCCCCATTCCTATCTAGCCTAATTCAAATCCCTCCACAAAAGGAATAGCAGAAGAAAAAGTGTGCTCTTTCCAGGTGAAGACCATTGACTCCACTCTCTACTGCCGTAGAGAGTGCAAGATATACGGCTTTCAACAAAAAAATGATGAGGCATGTGAAAAGGCAAGAAAAAAAACCACACACTCAAAAAGGCAAAGCAATGATCAGAACCAGACTCTGCTATGACACAGATGTCGGAACTATCTAATAGGAAATTTTAAATAACTATGATTAATATGTTAAAGTTCTAATGGAAAAGGTGGACAACAGGCAAAATCAGATGGGCAGTTTCAGCAGAGAGATTGAAACTCTACAAAAGAATCAAACGCAAACGCTAGAAATAAAAATAAAAAAAAAACAGAAAAGATCTTCAGTGGACTCATCAGCAGATTTGACGCAGCTGAGGAATGAACCAGTGATGCTACCTCAATAGAAATTACCCAAACTGAAACACAAAGAGAAAAATGGGTTCACAAACTCACATACACACACACACACACACACACACACACACACACACCCTCCATATATCCTATTTAAACTGCTGAAAACAAAAGACAATGAAAAAAATCTTAAAGTCAACCAGAGAAATAAGACACAGTACATACAAAGGAGCAAACTAAGAATTAATCAGTCTTCTCTTCAGAATTCATACAAGCTAGAAGGTAATAGAGTGGCATCTTTCAAGTGATGAAAGAAAAAAAAGCTGTCAACCAGAATTCTCTACATAACAAAACTAAAAGTGAAAGAGAAATAAAGACATTCTCAGACAAATAAATATGGAGGGAATAATAGCCAGCAGATATGGTCTATAAGAAATGTTAAATGAAATTATCAGTCAAAAGGAATATGATACCAAAGAGAAACGTGGCTCTACACAAAGAAATGAAGAAAAGTAAAAATGGAATAAATGAAGGTATGATAAAGTGTTTATTTCTAATTGCTTTAAAAAATAACTATCTAAAGGATAGTATCCATGCATAGTGTTATATTACATATAAAAAAGAAAATAAATGACAATAATAGCACAAAGGATTGAGGGAGGAATTGAGAACATACTGTTGCAACATTGTTACACTACATATGAAGTGGCATGTTATTTTAATGCAGACTCTTATTAATTAAAGATATATATTATAAACCCTAGAGCCATTGCTAAGGCAAATTTTAAGACATATCAATAATGTCAATAGAGGAGACCAATGGAATTTTTTAAATGTTCACTAAACATAAGAGAAGGTAGAAAAAAAGGACTAAAAACAAAAACAGATGGAACAAAAAGAAAATGGCTATCAAGATGATAGCATTTAATCCAACCACATTGGTGATGATATTAAATGTGAACAGTCTAACCACACCAGTTAAAAGACAAAAATTAACAAATTAGATTAAAAGCCAAGATCTAACTGTATGCTGTACCTCCTTTGAATATAAAGAAAGGTAAAAAGTAAAAGGATAAGGAAAGATATACCATGCAAACACTAACCAAGAGAGAGTGAGGTAGCTTTATCAATATCAGATGAAGTAGACTGTAGAACAAGGAATGTTATTAGAGATAAAGAGGAACATTGTTTAATGATAAAGGGGTCAATTCTTCAAAAAGACAAAACGACCCTAAATGTGTATGCACCTAACAACAGAGCTTCAAATCACATAAAGCAAAAACTGATAGAACTGAAGGAAGAAACAGACAAATCCACAATTACAGTTGGAGACTTCAATACCCCTCTCTCAGCAATCAACAAAACAAATCAACAGAAAGTCAGTAAGAATACTACACTATCAATCAAATTGACCTGACATTTATAGAATACATTGTACATGCAACATTCATCAAGAGAAAGCATATTCAGGCCACAAAACAAACCTTAACAAATTTAAAAGGATAGAAAACATACAAAGTATGCTATCAGACCATAATGGAATTAAACTAGAAATCAATAGCAGAACGATATCTAGAAAATCCCCAAATATTTGAAAATAAATAGTACATTTCTAAATTGTCTGTGAGCCAGACAGAAAGTCTTAAGGAAAAGTAGAAAATATTTTGAACTGAATGTAAACGAAAACAGAGTATACGAAAATTTGTGGGATGCAACTAAAGCAGTATTCAGAGGGAAATTTATGGCATCACATGCTTATATTAGGAAAGAAGAAAGGTCTCAAACCAGCAATCTAACTTTACACATTATAAAACTAAAAAACATGAACAAATTAAACCCAAGGCAAGCAGAAGGAAGGAAATAAAGAGCAGAAATTGAAAAATAGAAAAATGAAGGCATATTAAAGACTTTTTCAGTAAAACAGAATCTGACAAAATTCATCATCACCAGATCCACCCTGAAGGAAATTACTAAAACAAATTTTTTGAGTGAAAGAAAAGTGATCCCAAATAAAAGCACAGAGATAGAATGTATTAGTTTCCTATTGCTGCTGTAACAAATTACCACAAATGTAGCAGCTTAAAACAAATAAAGATATTATCGTATAGTTCTGGAGATTAGAAGTTCAAAATGGATCTCAGGGGCTAAAACCAAGGTATCAGCAGGGCTGCATTCCTTCAGGAGACTCTAGAGGAGAGCCTATTTCCCTGCCCTTTCCAGCTTCTAGGTCACACAATTCCCTGGTTCATGGCTCCTTTCCTCTATCTTCAATGTTCTATCAGCAATGTTGGGCTGAGTCTTTCTGACACTGCCGTTTCTCTGGTGCTCCCTCTTCTGCCTCCCTCTTCCACATTTAGGGACCTTTGTGGTTACATTGGGCTCATCCAGATCATCCAGGATAATCTCCCTATTTTAAAGTCAACTGATTAGCAACCTTAATTCCATCTAGAACCTTCATTCCCTTTTGTGGTGTAACCTGACATATTCACAGTTTCCAGAGATAGGACATAGACATCTGTGGGGGTAGAGGGCATTATTCTGTCTACCGCATACAGAAGGAAATGAAGAACAAGAAAAAGGGTGATGACATGGGTAAATCTAAAAGACTATTGACTGTTAAAACAATAATGATGATGTTATTTTATGGAGTTTTAAATACATGTAAAATTAAAGTACATGAAAAGAATAGAATGACAGGTGGAATTGGAGGTAAATGGAGTTAAACTTCTTAAAGTCTGTGCACTGTCCTGGAAGAGATGAATATACAATTTTATGTTAGATTTGAATAAGGCAGTGCTGTTTTAATCTCTAGGCCCCTGGGTAACCAGTAAAAGATTGTATAATTCAACTGACAGGAGATTTGGAATCATTTTCAAATATTTAAGTAATCAAAAAACGGGCAAGAAAGGAGGTGAAAAGAAACATAGAACAAATGAGACAAATACAAAACAAATTGTAAGGTGATAGATTTAGATTTGAAGAATGTCATTTGAGAAATCTATGGCCCAGTAAACTTACGTTAAGTACATAAGGTCACAGGGGTCATTAGCGGTGGAGAACAGTACCGAATCCCCACCTCTCTCCACCAAACCCTGTGGTGCCTAGGCCTGGCCACCTCTAGGGTGTCCCGTCTGCACCCTACAATCCTTGGGCCTTCCCTGAGCTCTCCAGGGATGGGACCCCCTTGCCTCTAAGGCAGCCCACGTCTCTCTGGGACTGTTTCAGCTTGCTAGAAAGTTCTTTGTTTCTGTAATTGTGTGTTGTGGTCACGTACAGTGATGTCAAATAAGAATCACTTACCTTTTAAATGACCGTAAGCAAATGTCTGTACCTGAGTCCTACCGCAGTAGCAGCTGAGCGTGGCTGCTCCTGGTTAGCGGTAGCGTGCAGAAAACGCATTTCCCAGCACGACGAATTACACAGCTGAAGCAAAGTCACCATTCCCAGGCACAGACAGAATCCATTTTGTACTCAGAAACACCCCACGCACAGCCGTGAATACCTGCATTAGTGCCAATTAATCTAAGGAGCTACAAAGACAGAGAGGCCCTGAATTTGCTCTCAGAGGTAAAAGTGAAGATGGGGGAAGTGAGGAAGGAGAAAGAAAAAATATGGTTTTGCCTGCTAGATAGAAACATCTATAGAAGAGTCCACGGCTTACTGACTTTTTCAAGAATGGGTGACCTCCCCTACCCCACTTTATTCAATGGATCGTCTTACTTTCACCATCTAAAGCACAACAATAACTAGAAAAGAGAGGGGACAGGGAATGGTTTAAAGACAAGGTAATGACACTGCAGGAAGGAGCACCATGGACTTACCAATGGGCGGGGGTCCATGGGGCTTACTTGATTTCAGCCAAAGCGAAAATCAGCTAGCATCTAAAAATCCCAAGACTCTACTTTCCCCTCTCGAATATATCCAGGGAGGGAAATGTACAGGGGGAGACACACATGGGGGGAGGCAATTAAGGTATGTCATAACAAATAAATCTCTGGTGCCTCTTAATTTTTTTGATCACAATATGCTTGACTTTTATGGTTCCCAACGGTTTTCATACTCTCCCTTTAATAGATCCTTCCCACCACCTTTGTATCCTTCACTGTTCAACTTTGTTCCACATCTACTGTATGTTTACATGAAATTCATGATCATTGGTGCTTCTCCACCAAAGACTCCACCGTGGTGCTTTCTCCACTCCACAGAAAATGAGAAGTAAAGGAGTAAACATCCCCGCCTTAGCTTTCCCTTCTCTAACTCCAACCTGGCCACGAGAGATGTTTGCTGTTCAACCCAACCAGCGCATCCTGAGACCCACTGTATGCCGACATGCTGGGAGTTGAGACAACAAAGATGAATCGGACTTGGCCCCGATCCTCAGGCAGCTCTCGGTCCAAGAGGAGGGAGAGACACACAAACAGACTTTGTGGTGGCCGTGAAGGTGTGACTATCTGGGGGCCACTTCCTTCAGAGACCGTGTGAGAAGACCCTGAGTACCAGCCATGAGCACCGCTAAAGATCTCAACAGTAACTCGCACCAAGTTGAGCCCACTTTTCCTATGAAAACCAATCTATCCATCCTTCCCAGACTTCCAGCAGAAACCACTTCAAATAGCAACTGGAATTCTCACACATTGCTGGTGGGAATACAAAATGGTATGGCCAATTTGAAAACTGTTTTGCAATTTCTTTACTAGCTAAATGCACACTTACCATAGGGCCCGGCAATGCTACTCCTAGATTTTTACCCGGTAGAAATGAAGACTTATAGTCACACAAACATGTATACTTAAATGTTTATAGCAGCTGTATTCGTTGTAACTAAAATTGGAAACAACTCAAATGTCCATCATTTGACCAAATTGCGGCACAGTCATAAATAGAATACTACTCTTGAATAAAAAAGAAGAAACTACTGACACATACAAGAACATGGATGAAGGAAGACACACACACAATTTCAAGAAAAAATTGTTAAGGTGTAGAAACCATTTTAGATTTGAAATCTTTGGGGGTTCAAAAACTATATGAATACTTTAGAGTTTGTTCCTAAATATTGAAACCAAGAATCTTCCTCTCTGAGAACCAGAATAGCTCCAGAATAATGACCAATAATAGTGGTAAACTCAGTCGAATCACGGGCCAGACCAGGTTTACTTGATGGTGGATGTTGATGGTGTTTTTCTGAAAACTATGATACTGATAGTGTAATTTTAGGGAGGCCAGACCAGTGCCAACCAAATCACACTAATGAAATTAATTCGTGCTACGATATTAACACAATAACTATCCTGAGTGTCTTAGGAACAGCCTAAATTAGGGTTGACTTCCAAGCCTTTGCCTCTAGAAATATCAATGACAGCAAAGTAGCAAGGCATTGGGAGACCTGGACCAAAGACTTTAGTTTCCCTTTTTCTCTAAACAATACAATTCCAAGCAAAAATCAACCCACACTGCTGAAAAACAGAGTTTTGTCGAGTTTTTTTTTTAATGTCTGCATAGTCCTGGACACTTCAGCTGGCATGACTTACTCAGTCTTGGGAGGTAGATACAGAGGGGTTTTCCATGGACTTTTCCTGACAAATATCCAGGTGGGGGTGGGGTGGAAGGTTCTAGCCTTTTATTACCTCCCATGGGGACTAGACAGGAGTTTAGGAGGAAGTGAATCCCTGTTCTCCACCTGAATTACAAAACAGCAAGCAAGCCCATTTTCTAAACGAAGAGGAACCTTTAGAAAGGAAATTTGCAAATGTTGCTGTTCTCCCACGTTGCAAGACATGTTATAAGTATCTTTGGACAAGGGATTCACAGATCTTGGTGTAACTTGAGTAAGAATGGTGACTATTTCCTTTGTTCCCAAAAAGAATCACTACACAGTAATAGCAGAGTATCTTGGGATTTTTTTTCAAGGATCTCCAATAAGATCAAATATTTGCATATTTTGGAATACTCACGTAACAAGAAAGGATTAACCTCTGATAGTAGGCATTTTAGACACATTTACAGCCTATGGGACTTGGGGTTATTTGAGAATAAGCCATTTTAAATCCCACCATATAAATTGAAAACTGACATGTCAGCTTTTTTGCCGTATGAATCTGTTAGTTCTCAACCCTTAAAACGTCACTAACTTCTCTGGTTACAGTAACCTCCACAATAGAATGAGATTTACACCAGATCAATGTTTCTCAAATGTTCATATGGATCAGAATCACCTGGAGATTTATAAAATGCAGACTCCTGTGCTTCTAGCCCAATAACCTGATTTTTTTAGATCAGGGATGGAGCCCGGGGATCTGAATTTTATGCCGTTTCCTCAGGTGATTCCACGCAGGTGGTCCACAGATCTCAATCACTCAGCTAGATATTTGATGTTTATTCCAGCTCTAAAACTTTATGGTAATGCCATTTACAAGTGAGGCTACAGTTGGAGCTGGTATTACTGAACCAACCTTGCTATCAACACTTGAGTCAGAACAAAACATCCATAAAGAAATAAAAATTTTAGGGAAAACACTTTGAGTCCAGAGCCAAAAGATAGATTAACTTTCCGGCACTTTACATTTCAACAACTCGACGACTTAAAAACACATTATTTTAAGTGTCATCATATTCAGTCTTTACAAGTGGAAGATTTACTTTTAAACAGAAAATCTGCATTTAACCACAGGGATGAACAATGACATCCTTCGCATAGTTATTTTCCTGAGAAATGTGCATGTTTTTATATTAGATATTTAACACAGAATAAAGACCAGGATCAGCCTTTGAAGTGTGTGAGGAGATGGTGTGGCTTAAGAGCACCGGAAGTCTTACTGCTCCTTTCCAATGCCCAGCTACCAGGCCCCCCCGCCCCCAAAATTGACCTTCCTGCAGCCTGGCTGAAACCTGAAATTCCACAATGGCGGTTTTATTGCTTTGTTTTAATCCATGCCCATGACTCTAGCTGGTTTGTAAATGTCCATGAGGGAGGTAATACACTAAACCTGGGGTGATAATAAGGGGCTCCCGAGCTACCACACCCCCAGCCTCCATCCATGCAGACATTGGTCATTGATCTTCCCTCTGAGCCAAGACGAGGCTGCAAAAGTTTCTTCAGCTCCAAGCTCAGGGCAGCTACTTCCATTTGAGTTGCCCTCAAACTTATCTGTCACGATACTGTCACACGTCGCTTAATGACGGGGATACTTTCTGAGAAATGCGTCATTAGGCAATTTTGTCATTGTGCCTAAGCTATAAGGTACTAATCTTATGGGACCACAGTCATATATGTGGTCAATCATTGACTGAAATGTTATGTGGTGCATGGCTATTTGTTCAATAAACATTTATTGCACTTTACTGTGTGCCAGGCCGGATGCTCAGGTGATTAGAAGAGCATAGAGAAGGGGCTAAAGAAGAGTAGAAAAACATACTAAAGACATCAAAGATGAACTCCATCCTACTTCATAATTTTGACAAGAGTTGACCACAGTAAAAGTACAGATTGTTCCCATTGGTAGGGAAACAGACACACAAATTGTACTATATCCACAGATTAGAATAATACCCTGCAGTAAAAATTAGTAAAAATTAACTACAGCTACATGCTACAACATGGATGAATCTTGGGATGTGAGTGATTAAAAGAAAAATTTTAAAAGGCTAATCCCAGAAGACTATGAGGAAACTAGAGGGAAGGATGGGAGAAAAGTGCATAAGTAGATATAAGATATTATTAATGTTTTATTTATTGGGTTGGGTGGTGGATCTTTAGGTATCCATTATATTATAATTAATAATAATATCTATGCATGGATTAATAATGATACTGTGTCATGAAACAAGGATTATGGTTAATCCAACTCTGTGCACTGAAGTCCATCCAAAAGGAGAAAGGACACATTGTGGCAATTTTATCAAGAAAGCCAGAGTAAGAATCATAAAACCTACTGTCTACAGGCTCCTTGGACCAAGTCAGGAATCCACCTTACCACAAGAATTCTGTAAGGACAGAAAGCAATGTAGACAAAGGCATTACAGAAAGGGCAATATATGAAGTTCAACTGACTGGTTCGAAAAACAATTCTAGGAGCCAAAAAGTCTTCAGCCATTTTGACGAATCAATTCATGTTACTCATATTTTCTTTACCTTTGAAAGGAAGTCTAGAATGCCCTAAGGATACTTAAGTTCTGAAATTGCTGGAGTAAATAAAAGAAATGTTACATAACTCATTTCTAAAAGAACAGGAGAACTCTATTAACAGATTGACAGTATTCATAGGTTAATTAGGAAATCTGTTGGTGCTGTTAAGAAACTTGGCATATTTTAATTTAGATTGACGTTCCTCAAGATATAGGTGTAAGTGACGTTCATTCAGTGATAGTGAGATGTCAGAGACTGTGAGAGAATGATGGCTGGAGAGCACTTTCCGTGAAGCAGTGCAGAAAATGTGTTCTGGATCACCATGGAGGTTTTCTAATCAAACCTACATCTTTGAAGGTATTCAGGATGTAAAATTGATGCACACTTGAGATGAAAGAAAGGGGTTACAAGAAAAGAGCTTGAAACTGGTTAAAAATGAATCATCTACCCAGATTTGTCCTGTGGCTAACGTTTTAAATATGGTCACCATAGCTGTAAGAAGAGGTTGGAAAAGCCCTCTTCAATATTTATTATGTTATCTGTTGGACTGAATTTTAAAGAATCAGATAAAAGAACCAATTCTTGGCAGGAGCACTGAAAACATTTCTATACAGTCACCCCAAAACCAAGAGATGGCTTTCAGAAATGGTTGCATATTTTCTTAGAGTTTTTACCTCATCACCCAACTGAGTCCTCACAACAACCCTGTGAGATGAAAACTCTTCTTACCCACAATTTCAGGCAAGCATTAGAGAGATTAAGTGAAAAAGTCAGAGCTAAGGAGCCGCTCAGCTAAGAGGGGAGCCGGATCTGCCTCACCCCAAAGCCAGGGTCCTCCATTATCAGGCCAACAGGTGCCGACTGAAGAGCAGACCCCGGAGAGGGACTCCTGATTAGATGGCACCACCACAGTGGGGGAGAGGAGCCCTGGACAGATGGTCAGTATGTAGACTTCCATTGAATTCCTTGTTTGTACTGTGGCCCCCGCCTTCAGCTGCGCCTGGTGTCTCCATGTTGGAGATCTTGGCTTTGCCTCCTCAGATCGTAGATCTCTCCCCTCCTGCTTAGGAGTGAGAGGTGGACTCACTTCCCTGTGCGAGAAGTAAGGGACTTTGGTGACGGGGTTATAACTGTTTCAGAGAAAGGCTTTCAACCAATCCTGGTTTTGCTCCCCCCTGCACCTGCAGGAAGTTGCTGGTAACTCCAATTGCTGAGGCTTCCTCCGGTCTGTGGCTCAACTCAGCCTATGTCTGGGTTTCTTCCCTGGCCAGCTTAGGTTTTAGCTTTCTCGTGTCTGCAAAATCAGTGACCACTATCCATCTGACTTAGAGCCTCCCAAATGTGGTTGCTTGTCATGAGCATCCTCCTCTGTTCTCTTTGTGTTTGTGGGCCTAGGTCTTTTCTATGCCTTTATTATCATTTTAATGCAATTTTCAGAGGAAGTGGCTATAAATGCATTTGTTCTATCCAACATGCTTAACTGGCTCTTCTAAAACAAAAACGTGTTCATGGACAAGAATAATGTGTGCCTAAGCCCTTACGCGATCTAAGAGTTTTGCAGAGAGTCTACTTGCAACATGCAAAACATTAGGGCCCACAAACTCTAATTGTAAACAGACGAGCTGTGTCCTTACTGCAGACATTTGTTTCAAATGTGGCCACCTACAATTATACAGTCTCCTTTCAAGCTTGAAGAAAAGTGAGAAAAGCCAACCCTAGCCATCCTCAATTGTTCGTGTCTCCAGTAACAAGGCCATCATTTGCAGCGTGAGTTAGACCATTTGTCACAAAGCGTAGCCAGTGTTATTTTAGGGCGAGACTATGAAATGGTGCAGCCTACTGAGTTGTACCATTGCCAGAGCTCTGGACCCTTTGTAACCTCTAAATTCTGAAACTGTAAAATAGAGGAAGAATATTTCACTTGTAAAGGGAATGGGTGTAATTTCTTGCCATAGTCCTTCAACACCGCAACTAAGTTAACCAATCCAGTTCAATGGGTTGTGTTTCTGTAGCCCAGGGGGAGAGCTGAGCTGATTTGACATTGACTGAATGAGCAGTTGCCTCTTTTGATCCTGTTCCCTGGCATGGACACTAAGATGATGGGCAAGAAGACACAGGAGCAGAGAATAATCATAAAGCTAATGTCCTGACATTTCCTGACGTCCACTAGAAAAGAAAAGCTATAACAAGAGCAATTTTATAAGATGCCACCTCTGCTGCCCACCCCCATGATGGGAAACCCTCGGAGACCTCTGTCCTGAGAGCTTCTCTGTCCATTCACCAATCCTTCCTTCATTTGGAACTGTAGAGCCTACCCCATTTCATTTCCCAAAGAAAATTTAAATAAATTGCAATAAAGAATAGGAATAAAATGTGAAGTTGTTACACGAATTTTTAACATCTTACTTTCTTGTGATAGATCTACATGCTTGCCACTTTGCAATATTTTCACTGGAGAAGAGAGAAAGCCCACCTCTTAGAGCCTCATAGGAGAGAGGAAAAGTCACAAATGGATTTCATCCCTGGTGATCATCTCAGACACAAAAAAGAAGTGAGTAAAGATATTCAATGTAATATGTCATTAAGGAAATGCAAGTTAAAACAATAATGAGATACCACTGCACACCTATTAGAAGGGCCAAAATCCAGCACACTGATGACACCAAATGCTGACGTGGATATGGAATAACAAGAACTCTCATTCATTGCTGGTGGGAATGCAAATGGTACAGACACTTTGGAAGACAGCTTGGCAGTTTCTTATAAAACTAAACATACTCTTACCATATGATCCAGCAATCACATTCCTTGGTATTTACCCAAATGAAGTGAAACCTTACGTCTACACAAAAAGCTGCTCATAGACGTTTAGAGCAGCTTTATTCATAATTGCCAAAACTTAGAAGCAACCGAGATGTCCTTCAGTAGGTGAATGGATAAATAAACTGTGGTATATCCAGACAATGGAATATTATTCACCACTAAAAATAAATAAACTATCAAGCCATGACAAGACATGGAGGAAACGTAAATGCATCTGACTAAGTGAAAGAAGCCAATCTGAAAATGCTACATACTGTATGAGTCTAACTATATGACATTCTGGAAAAGATAAATCTATGGAGGCAGTAAAAAAAAAAAATCAGTCATTGCCAGGGACTGGGGTGAGGGAGGGATGAATAGGAGGAGTACAGAAGATTTCCAGGGCAGTGACACAATTCTGTATGATACTATAATGGAGGACACATGTTGTTACACATTTGTCAAAACCACACAACCCTTAGAATGAACAACACCAATAATGAACCCTAATGGAAACTATGGACTCTGGGTGATAATGATGTGTCAGTGTAGGTTCATGGATTGTAACAAATGTACCACTCTGGTTGGAGATGTTGATAGAGGGAGTGCTATGCCTATGCGGGGCAAGGGGGTATATGGGAACTCTGTACTTTCTGCTCAATTTTGCTGTGAACCTAAAATTACTCTAAAAATAAAGTCCTTTTTTAAAGTGAATTCATCTCACCTCAATGACCAGGTTCCATCCACAGAAGTTGACCAAGCTCAGTCTACTTTTCCCCCATCTGAGGGAGGGAGATCATCACTGTTCAGACTTCTGACAAGAGAGGAAAGAGAGAAAGGATGGAAGGAGTAAATGAGGAGAAACCTTACCAACAGAGGGCTGGGAAGCCAGGATGGGTGGTAACTAATTATTCCCGTATTAGTTTTCTATCGCTGCCTAACAAATTAAAATAAACTTAGTGACTTCTCACAACATACGTTTATTACCCCCACAGTCTCTACATGTCAGGACTATGCCAAGGCTTAGCTGGTTCCTCTGCTCAAGGCCTCACAGGTTAAAATCAAGGTGTCAACTGGGCTGCATTTCATCAGAGGCTCGACTGGGGAAAGATGCACTTCCAAGCACCCTCAGGTTGCTGGCAGAATTAGTTTCCTTGTAGCTGTAGAACTCACAGCCACTTGCTTCCTCAAGATCAGAAGGAAAGAGCTCTGACCTCAGGGAGGGTCCCAATCCCTCTTTTAAGGGTTTTCACCTGATTACATCAGACCCACCCAGAATAATCTTTTTTATCAACTCAAAATCAACTGATTTGGGGCCTTAATTACAAAATATGTTCATCTTTGCCATATAATGTCACCACAGGAGTGACACCCCATCACCTCTGCCATATTTTATTGGCCAGAAGCAAATTGTAGTTTCCACAAACACTCAAGGAGATGGGATTATGCAAAGAGGTGACTCACTAGGAGTCCCCTTATGAAATGTCCACCACAATTACTCCATATTTTCTTAAGTAGAAAATAAAAGGGAGCTGTTGTGAAGGATTTTTGACTGTCAGTGTCTTGGGTTTCTGAATCATTTCCTCATTAAACTATAAAAAGAACAGATTAATTAATTTAGGACCTGGCTAGGAGACAGGGGTTGTCTCCTAATCTTTGGCCAAAAACTGCCTTTGAATACGTCCATTTGGAAAAGAGGTGCAAAATGTACTAACACTCTGGCTGCCTTTTGACTGTCAGTCACACAACCCAGTGAAAGATGACTGGACGACATGTTATGAGATGATCAGAAGTCATACTTTAAAAATAAGTCATGTGCTTTTCACCTTTCCAAGCACATACCCTCTAGCCTGCTCCCTTTGAGGCACCTGTCTGCCTGGAGGATGCAAGAAAATAACTTTAAAGAATAGGCTGCTACCTTAGGAAAGGATTGTCCCTATTCCTTAACTTCCCCTGTTAGGTGGCAGTTTGGAGTTCTAGTAGAGAAGTCCTGGGCTGATAGAATGTGCTATCCTTGGAGCCCGAGCAGCGGGAGGAGGTGGCCCACAGCAGACTGGATGGAGGATGCAGCTGAGAAAATCCTGAGTGAGGGTGTCGAGCAAAGAGGTAAAGCTTGTCCAGCCACAAACATCACTGTGAACACCCAGGGCAAGCTGCTGCCAGCTGTGGCAAGGTCACTGCCCTCGTGCCAGAGGAAGCAAATACATGGCTCCAAAGACCTTGACTCTTCCCAGCTTCCTGAGATAAGATAAGCCATGTGCCCACCCATACTGCTGGACATTACCTTAAAAAGAGAAACAGGAAAAGGAGAGGCTGAGAAACTGACCACATGGAAAGAATGTTCCCATTTCTATAAAACAATAAGCCCACAAAACAACATTGTAGATTTTCTATCAGTATAACTCTATATACGTAAGGTCTTAGAAATAGATCTGGATATATATACACCAAATTCAGGGGAAGACGGGCTGGGCCTGAGAACAAAATGGGGGTGCACCTTTACCAAATATAGATTTCAGAAGTATGTATGTAATCAAAACTTAATTTACAAAACGAATCATTTGGCAATTTAAAAAAAAAAAATACACATTATCTGGCCCTACCCTAGACCTTCTGATTCAGGCTGTACTGGGTGGTGGACCAGGATTCTGCATTTTTAATAGGCATCTCAGGTGACTTTGATGCGGAGAGACCAATGCCCATCTGCAGACCTGCATTTCGGAACTGCCACTAAGATTTTGTTTGTTCCAACACTGATTAACTAAACTTTGTCAATAACAGGCATGAGGTTTGAGTCATATTTGAGTGACTTCAAGATCTACCAAGCAGAAAAACACCTGCCTCCAACTCCAACAGTGAAAACATTCTCCACTAGAATGTGAATTCGACAAGAACAGGGGTTTCGTCTCTTATAACTCACTCTGCACTGCTGGAGCCTAGAACAGGACCTGAAACTCAAAGGCCCTCAATAAATATGTAATGAGTGAATGAATGATGAGCCTACAAACCCGTTCACCCTAACAACAACCAAAATAGCCAAATAACAGGAGAGCCGCGCAGCAGGAAATCTGTCGTGTCATCAAAAGTTTAAGGGGTTTATGTTTTTCCCTTTTTCCTCTGCTCAAATACAAATAAAATTGCTTCTCCTTCTGAAGGAGCTGGGCTTCAGGACGGTCTCCCTTCTCTCCAGGGCTAACCTGGCACTCTGCCACGTGCACCACAAAGAAACATAAACCAGACTCCGAAAATCCTTGCGAAGCCACATTTTTACTAACGACTAAAAAAGTCTCCAAGGGAACCCCACATGACATTCAAGGAACAAGATTTCCCTCAAATCCCATTTCCCTGTTTCTTCTCCAGAAGGCTTCATACCGCACAGCAGCTCCCACCAGTCTCTGATCTCTCTCCCTGCGCCCCCAGCCTGTACTGACCACCAGCCTCCCTCTCCTCTCCCTTCCGCTCCTGCCTCCTCTGGCCTTCCGGATCATGTCCACTCTTCAGAGAGTATTAACTTTATAGTCTTTTAAATTACAGTGTGAAATTCACACTCTTCATACAACCGAGGCCCTCGGGGCCCTGCATTTCTCCCTCCACCCACTTCCCAGATCAGCTGGAGAGAGGTCCAGGAGTGGGGCATTACAAGAACAAAGCTTCCCAAAGGTAAGAGAGGTACAAGGGCTACAAACTATTTAAAATTAATAGTTTGTCCCTGTGATAGGTCAATATGAGACCTAGCCCCTCCGGGCAGTTTGCTTGCCTTTCTCATCATCACCCCTGCTTGGCAGCCCACCAGGATTCTATTTCAATGTCAGTTTCATAATTCTGCACTTATTATTCCGTTGTCTGCAATTGCTCTAAGTCTGTTTCATTTGTATGTTTCTTCCTCCAGAGAGATTATAAGATTCTTGAGGGCAGACACGTCACCTTTTTATATCTTTTGTATTCCTTCCGCAGCTAATCTCTCCGTATTTGCAGATTAGGTGCTGGACAAATAGTTGCTAATTTCCTAAAGGGCTTCAGGTAACACTTCCGACTTTCTTTTCCAGAAAGAATATGCCTGGGGAGTAAAAAGGCAACCAAGTCATCTCTAAATACAAAGGACAACCGTGTATGTAAATATATGATAAGAATAGTCATTCAAACATGAAATTGATCCTGGAGGACTCATAAAATAAACTGTAGGAAATTGCACGTCCCCTGTGGATTACCAGCCAATTAATTCTACTGACACTGTACAAGGAATGGTTTATATGAAAGTAGGTTTTGAAAGTAGGTGATGGTAAGTCATTACCCATTATCTGCTTTCTCCTGATGTGAGAAGCGTGTCTGGCTAGTGGGAGAGATTTGCATCCATGGCTATGCCCTGTTGTGGGTGGATACACCCCAGCTTTCGGAAGGGATTATGCCTGAGGAGTCCAGATCCAGGGAATTTGTCTTTTCCCTCTAGCCCCCAAAAATACCGAGAAAGAGCTACTAGAGGAGGAGGAGAAGATCAGTATGGCATAAAGGAAGATCCTGGCAGGGGTTTTACGCCCATTAGTACCGAACGGTGCAAAACAGTCAAATGCAGGAAAGTAGGTCAGTGGGAAAGAAAGGATAGGCTCCCAGCAAAAATCATACATGATTTTTCACCCTGATGCAAAGCTAATCCTGCAAGTCAAAGCGAATTTTGTTGTTTTTATTGCTGTTTCACCGTACATCCTGTCTGAAATGCAAATCGGCAGCAAATAGCTGTGCGGGCCAGCAAGAGCATCGAGAACTCTTGAGCCCTCCTCGCGGAGTCAAGTGCAGTTCACACGGACCAAAATTAATGCTGTAAACGGGAGACAGAGTTCACTTATGAGCTACTCTCTAATGGGCAATTCCCTCTTCTCTTTTCTTTCATTCCTTTTTTCCCTTGTTTTTCCCCCCAGTGTTAAGGTATAGTAGGCGATAGAAGGAGACTGCTGTTTTATTTAGTCTGGCAAAGAAGGCAGCTTTTATGCACTTTCTGAGATGTGTATAATTACAGGTGCAGTTAATGTGCTTAAGAGCTTGGGGAAGCAATTGCATATGAAAGATAACTTCCTAACAGACAGCTTTATTACAGCCGGGCGGGCCGCCTCTCGGCTCCGGAATTACATGCACCTCTCCCTGCTTCCCACCCCTCTTGTCCTGGAGGTGCTTAGCTCGGTAAAGATGTGGAACCTGCAGAAATATTTGACTGGGAGTGCAGCTAGGCCCTGCGACTTACACATATGCTTACTACATTTCTTCAAATCTCACAGAACTCAAGGATGAAGAGAAGCATTTTAGGGGCAGGATTATGACAGATCTTGATAACTAATACCTTACTGAAAACTGACAACCAGCAACCACATCTAACAATTTTAAGAACACAGATGAGAAGTTCCATTCGAGCCATTTTCCAATGAAGATGAGATTTTAGTAGTAGTCGTCACAGTAGATTTTAGTAACAGCACCAACCAGATAAGCCAGTCGGCATCCTACTAAAGTGCTTCTCTCCAGGGCAAGTGTTGACAAACTGGTGTCTGCTTCTTGACAATATTGCTTCTCCACAGAGTTAGACTACCAAATGAGGAAGATTTTCTCTACCCAGGGTTACTGGCCCAGAATCAGGAAAAAGAATGATGCATATCGTTAAGGAAAACGCGTTGTGGCTCAGTTCTTTCATGGGGCAGATATGGAGATAAAGGCAAATGGAAGAAAGAACGAGAAGGAAATGAAGAGCCAGAAAGAGAGAGAGGGAGACGTGAGGGACTGAATGTCCTCTCTCTATCTCTCTTTGTGTCTCTGTCTCTCTCTGTCTCTGTCTCTCTGTGTGTGTATCTCTCTCTCTCTCTTTCTCACATACACACACACACACACACACACACACTCACAGAGATGTGCCAAAACAACCACATAACTGGGACAACAGACACATCGATACAGAGAACAATATACTGAGAGGCACAGACATGAAGATACACAGAGAAAAACTTCAACTTGAACTTCTTCTGCCCTTGAAAGACTGAGTCAGATGGACTATCATTAAAAAAAAAAAAAGGTTAAAGCCAGTTGTATTTTTGTGAATGTAAGCACAATTAGTGATATCATCTCTTGGTACTCACTACATGTTCTGGCTAAAATGGAGCTAAGAACACCCTGTCCTTTCCACACAGGTCGTTAATGGTCTGGAAGAAGCAATGGACCACAGCCTACACTACATGTGACAGTTTATAGCCTATATTTTCCAGTGTCTTTCTTCCAGTTATTCTCTTGAACTTTCTGGAGAAGCAGAAAGAGAGTCTAATCCATAACGTATTTTCTTAGTCTTTAACCTTGTTCCTCACTTAACTAAGGCCCATTGACATGGCTTTTTATTTGTATCCCTCCTCTCAAAAACTACTTGTCCTTTATAGTCAACAATACTGTATTATAAACTCCGAAGTTGCTAAGAGAGTAGATCTTAATTGTTCCCACCACAAAAAAGAAATGATAATTATGTAACACGATAGAGGTGTTAGCTAAGGCTACAGTGGTAATCATATTGCAATATAGAAATGTAACAAATCAACATGTTGTACACCTTAAACTTACTCAATGTTATATGTCAATTATATTTCAATTAAAAAAATTACTTGTCTTCACAAAGAATCCTACACTACTTCCCTTCAATACCAGCATCCCCAAGCCACAGTTGTTCCTTTCCCAAAATATTGTATTGGGTTAAGCATTGTGAACAAAAAGATCTAGGATGATACCGTTCATGTTGCTTAACCCAGTGCTACAGAAGAACTAGTGAATACTATCTTTCTGCTTTTCCACTCTAACTTGTAGCTTTCATCCTCAATGTCATCTCATAGTCCAAAATGGCTGCTGGATCTCCAGCCATCATTTCCACATGGAAATGCTGAAGGGGATCTCTCCCAGCTGAGTCAGCTCGCCTTAAGTAGCCTTCCTGGAAATTCCTTACAACTTTATATATGTTTCAGATATATATTTTTTTTTTCATCAAAACTTGGCTACATGATCATATCTTGCTACAAGGGAAACCAGACGATCTAGTCTTTTTTTTTTTTTTTGGTGAGGAAGATTGGCCCTGAGCTAATATCTGTTGCCAATCATCCTCTTTTTGCTTGAGGAAGATTGTCCCTGAGCTAACATCTGTGCTAATCTTCCTCTATTTTTTATGTGGGACGCTGCCACAGCATGGCTTGATGAGAGGTGTGTAGGTCCACACCCAGGATCTGAACCTGTGAACCCCAGGCCACCGAAGCCAAGTGCGTGAATTTAACCACTATGCCACCAGGCCAGCCCCAATCTAGCATTTTTAGTGAGTACATCGTTACCACAAGTAAAATTAAGATTCTGCTTTAAAGGAAGAAGGGAAAATTGGATATTGGGGAATAACTGATTAAATGATGTTTTACGTAAAGCTTAAATGAAATATTTTCATTCATTCAACAAATGTTTCTTGAATGTCAGCTCTGTGCCAGCTCTCTTCTGCAGGGTCCACGTCTGGCCCTTGGGGAACCCTCACATGCTGACCCCACCAGACCTGGCCACGTGGGCTCTCCTCAGCAGCCCTGTGTTAGTCATATGCCTCAGGCAGGGGCTACCACATCTCATACCTCAGTCTTCTATGGTAGACATTCAGTTCCTATGTCCCCAAACTCCAGAGACCACATGTCAAGCCCTCCACATGATTCTCCTGAAGCACCACCCAACAGAGCTTGAGGTGTGGGGAAGGACCCTCACGGCAGGTTGAGGATGACAGAGGACCCAGCACACTGAAATTCTCTCCAAAGAACTCTTCACTATCAGCCTTTGGCCTCTGGTGTCTTTGAACCACGTTTTCCAGAATCTCCTCCCTGTGTGGTTCTCGGCTAGGGTTGGACACAATTTGCACAAGATATAGAAGGTAGAAGTGAACCAGCAACCTTTGTTTTTATGTCCTGAAGCTATGCCGGCTGCTTGCATACGTTACTTGCTGATCTGCTGTCTCCCTACTTGCCGTGGGGCTACACCCACACGTGCAGCTCCTCCAGTTCCCACGAGATCCCCGCCGGCTTCTCCAAGTCCTGGGCCAAGTGGGCCTCCTGCTCCATGGCAGGGGGCGCCAACTTTTCCTGCAGGCCACCCACAGCCTTGGGTTGGAGCTGGTGAGTCAGGTGCCTTCACAGGCTTCAGTTGTCCTTGGGGGTCCCAGTTCAACCTCACAGTCTCATTTTCTCTTGGTTCTTGTGCACATCCTCGCTCTTCCCATTGCTGGTCCAGCTGATCTTCCACAACTTCAGGCCCAACCACAGATACGGAGCAAGAGTGGGCAGAGGCTGCTCCACCAGCTCGCATAACATCTAGCCCTGTAATACACCCCTACGGTACATCACTCAGAGCAGTTCTGCTTCTCTGAACAAACCCTGACCAAGACACCTCCCGATGAATTTCTACTCCTCTTATGTAGCTTGAAGCACATGAGCAATGAGTCAATGCCAGAAGGACCCGTATTTTCACACTCCCCTTTGCAAGTCTTGCCTAGGCCATCTAGCACCTCACTCTAGAATGTGGTTGCTCATAGCAACTAATGTTGTTTCTCAGCCTTTGGAGCTTCAACTCAGAGACGAGAAGAATTGTGTTTAATGTTCTGTCATGTGATAATTGATAGATGATAGAGTAGATTAGATTTAGATTGATAGATACATAGAAAGAACTTAAAAAATAAACAGTCTATAGCTTTTCTATCATACTGTCCTGAGAACTCAGGCCATGGGGCTATCCAAAAAATCAAAGAGAATAACAGTGAGATCCTTGCCATTACAAACTCCCTTGGTTCAGATTTTATTATTGGAAATGTGAGACAAACTCACTTTATGCTAATCTCCCCATTGCATTGAGAAATATACTATTCAGTATAAAAATTTTCCAAACTTGATAAAAACTAGACTATTGGTGGTAAACACAATGCAGTCTATATAGAAACTGACACCTGAAATTTACACAATATTATAAGCCAATATGATCTTGATAAAGTAATTTTTTTTAAACATTCCAGGGGCCAGCCCAGTGGCGTAGTGGTTAAGTTCACACTTTCTGCTTCAGCAGCCTGGGGTTCACAGGTTCGGATCCTGGACGTGGACCTACACACCGCTTATCAATCCATGCTGTGGCGGCATCCCACATATAAAGTGGAGGAAGATGGGCATGGATGTTAGCTCAGAGCCAATCTTCCTCAGCCAAAAGAGGAGGATTGGCAACAGATGCTAGCTCAGGGCTAATCTTCCTCACAAAAAAACAAAAAGTTCCAAACATGATTCTATTAAACTTTAAATACTATTTTTAATTTTTAAAAACTGGAATTCATACTTGGAATGTTGTTTCTTATGAATATGTTAGCATATAGATATTTACCTTACTTAAAAAATCATTTGTTTAATAAACTTGAATGCTTTTATAGATAAAATGATTACATTTTCTTTTGGGGGGATTTTGCTGTTTAGTTAATTATATCAATTTAATTTAATTTCATTATTTGTTTTTCTTTTTTTAAGGAAGATTGGCCCTATGCCAACATCTGTTGCCAATCTTCCTCTTTTCTCTTTTTTCTCCCCACAGCCCCAGTACACAGTTGTGTATCACACTTGTAGAGTTGTCGCTCTTCTGTATGGGATGCTGCCTCAGCATGGCATGATAAGCGGTGAGTAGGTCTGCACCCAAGATCCAAACCAGTGAACCCTGGGCTGCCGAAGTGGGACACGTGAACTTAACCACTATGCCACTGGGCCAGCCCCTAATTTTATTTTAAATAAATAAGATGCTTATAGTAGAAGAATATATGAAATACTTCTAGTTTTGAAAATTAAGTAAACATTTAAAGATTATATTACACCCAATGGAACAGCATTTCCCTAGTTGTATTTTATAGAACGGAATACTTTAAAAGTGTTACTTAAAATAATAAAGAATATTTTTTTGATCAAGTAGATTTGGAATACACTGGGTTAAAAAAATTTTTCAAATTGATTTCTTTACCCAAGACTTGTCAGTGAGTTTTGTATGCTGGCGTGCTTAAACTCACCAGAAAGAGGTATAAGAAGCAAGATTTTCCAAATTTATTTGCCAGTGGAACCTTTGTGGTAAAATATTTTGAGGAACTAGCATAATAAGGAGCATACTTTGGGAAAATGCCACAGGAAAGTTATACAATATCTCGAAATAACTGACAAGTTTTAAATATATTTGTATATATGTTATATATACAAGTTTCAAGTTATATATTGACTATATGTCTTGACTATGTTTTATTAAAATCACTATTTTAGCATGACATCTCCATATTACTAATCCAGTCATATGCAATAATAATAGTACCGAAACACATTCTAAGATCAAACATAAATAACTAATTTGGGAAGTTTCACTTCTCATAACACAGTAATTTGTACAGAGTTGACTGACAATAATATGATTTTGCACTTTATTTACCAAATTATTTCTTTCTAGCCCAAATGACATTATAAGACAGGGATTCAATGCTGACATGTAAGAAACAACAGTGATAATTCTATTTCTAGCTATAAGATGGAATAAACAACCTGAAAACCCTCCCGCTAAAAAATGCTTCCAAATGCAGATAAAGTATAGCAAATATCTTGTAAAATACATAGCTGAACTTATAATAAAGTAAAAGAACTCCCCAAGGGCTAACAATGAACTGAGAATTAGAAATCAGACAGTTAAGGCCATCTATGTTTGAGCAGCAGCTGCTCCAACCAAACCAAGAGTCTTAAGTTGTAGTGTTTCACCGGCATAGACAATGAGACCTTGGCCCCAACATGACTGGGAGTTAGAACTGAGACCCCTGAATGAAGCCAAGTCTTTCAAATGACTACATTCTCAATAAAAGGATGAATTAGGGGGGAAGGGTCCATCCACTGGCCCACAGAAACATCAAGAAAGCTTCTAATTACTGACCTGAGCTTTGGCTGGAAAAAGACTATCCTAAAAATTTGCAAGAATGGACCTGCTCTCACTCCAGTTTTTGGTTTAAATTTACAACCTCATGTGGTCCAGAAACCTTCATGCCAAGAAATTAAGATAAAAATGTTTTCAAAATGCTAAAATCCTTAAGGACTGGAAGAAGCAAACTCAAAACTACTCAGAAGGGATGCATCCTAACTCAGACCACAGAGAAACTGATAAAGATAACTCCAGTAAAGACATGTGCATAACCTAGAATTTAAAGATTCATGAGGAAATAATCCAGCATGAGGGGGAAAAGTCAACAAGCACAAAAAACAGTGTAATTAATCCCCCAAGAACTTTAGATGATAGAACAAATAGAGACTCTATGAATGAGAATATTTAAAATCACTACTCGTAAAAGAGGAAAACAAAGACATAAGAACAAGAAACTATAAAAAATGACATTTGAAAAACTACCCAAATAGAACTTCTAGAAATGAAAAATATAGTCATTTTGATTTAAAACTCAATGGATAGATGAGATAGCAAATTAGACACAGCTGAAGAAGGGAATTGATGAATTAGAAGATATTTCTGTGAAAATTATTCAGAATGAATCCAGAGAGATAAAGAAATGGAAACTATTTTAATCTGAGAAACACTGAGGTGAGAAGTGAGAAGATCCAAAAAATTTCTAAAAGAAGGTTCAGAGAGAGATAATACAAAGGTGAAGAGGCGATACTTCCAGGACTGAATGAAGACAGGAATTCTATAACTCAGGAATAACTTCAAATGTCAAACATAATAAATAAAAGTAAATCCACATTTAACAAATTGTAGAGAAAGACTGCAAAATGCTAAAGACAAAGAAAAACTTATGTGAAACACAGAGAAAACACAGATTGCCCCCAAAGGAACAGCAATTAAGTTGACAACTTCTCAATTACAATAACAGAACCCAGAAAACAATGGAAAAAATTTTCAAAGTGCTAAGAGAAAAAAAAGTCATCTTAGAATTCTAAACCTAGCCAAACCACAATTGAAGAATGAGGACAAATAAATTTTCAGACAAACTAAGGCAGTTTTTTTATTAGCAAAACTTCACTTGAAAAAAAATACAGCTATCCATGTCTACTCGGACAAGGGAAACAAAAGAAAAAATAAACAAGTGGGACTTCATCAGACTACAGAGCTTCTACAAGGCAAATGAAATCAGGATCAAAATGAATAGACAACCCACCAGCTGGGAGAAAATATTCACAAAGCATGTATCCAACAAGAGATTAATCTCCATGATATACAAAGAACTCACACAACTGAACAACAAAAAAGCAACCCAATCAAAAAATGGGCAAAGGACATGAACAGACATTTTTCCAAGGAAGATAAACAGATGCCCAACAGGCACATGAAAAGATGTTCACCATCACTAATCATCAGGGAAATGCAAATCAAAACTACGCTAAGATACCATCTTACACCTGTTAGAATGGCTATAATCACCAAGACAAAAAACAACAAATGTTGGAGAGGTTGTGGAGAAACAGGAACCCTAATTCACTGCTGGTGGGAATGCAAACTGGTGCAACCTTTATGGAAAACAGTATGGAGATTCCTCAAAAAATTAAAAATAGAAATACATTATGATCCAGCAATCCCAATCTTGGGCATCTACCCAATGGACCAAAAATCAACCATCCAAAGAGGCTTATGCACACCTATGTTAATTGCAGCATTATTCATTATGGCCAAGAAGTGGAAGCAACCCAAGTGTCCCTCGACTGATGATTGGATAAAGAAGATGTGGTATATATATATACAATCGAATACTACTCAGCCATAAAAAAAGGCAAAATTGTCCCATTTGCAACAACATGGATGGACCTAGAGGGTGTTATGTTAAGTGAAATAAGCCAGAGAGAGAAAGACAAACACCATATGACTTCACTCATATTTGGAATATAAACGAACACACGGACAGAGAGAACTGTTTGGTGGTTACCAGGGGCAGAGGGGGTGGGAGTTAGGCACAAGGGGTGAAGAGATGCATTCATATGGTAACTGACAAACAATAATGTAAAACTAAAACTTCACAATATTATAAACTATTAAAACATCAATAAAAATTTTAAAAAATACAACTAAAGTATTACTTCAGTAAGGAAAAAATTGAACTTAGAAGGAGAGGTTGAGATACAAGAAAGTTGAGCAAAAAAATAATTATATAGGTATTTATAAAGAAGCTTTGACGAGTATAACACCATGATAATGACATATAGGAGTGAAATAAGGTAACTAAAATATTGGACATAAATATCATGAAAGATGAGAGGAGTGTTAAAGTTAAAACAGTCTAAGGTATTAGTCAGGTATTAAGTTACTTGTTAGGAAGTGTGTAAATATAATGCTTAACTCAACATGTATATGAAGTATCATATTATACTTTTAGGGTAACCAGTAAAAGCGTAGGAATAGGACACATAACTTCCAAAGAAATTGACTTTTAGGGAGGAAGAAAACTATATTAACTAATAAAGTGGAAGATAGGAAAGTTAAAGCAAAGACAGAGTAAGTAAAATGTAAAAGAAAATCTGTCATCATCATAGATGTAGATCTACCAGATAAAAGAAAGATTCTCAGATCACTTTTTAAAAATCAGGATTTGGCTATATGTTTTTATAAGAGATATGCTTAAGACATAGTATTCTAGAAAGGTTAGAAATATAAGAATGGAGAAAAGATATACCAGAAAGACACAAATCAAATGAAAACTGATATAGCTACATAAAATGAGACAAAGCAAACTTTAAGTCAAAAAGTATTAGCAGGGGAAAAGATGGTCACTCTATAATGATAAAGGAAAAGGTTACCAGGAGATATAATTTTAAACTATACTGATTTAATAACACAGCTTCAAAATATATAGAATTATTAGAATTATAATTAGAAACAGATTAATTCACAAACATCATGGGAGATTCTAGCACGTCTCTGAACATTTGGTAGATTGAGCAGAATGAAAAACAGAAAGGCTAGAGAAGATCTTTATAGAAGGATGGAGAAGAAGGATAAAGAACAACACAATTACCAAGAAAAAATATACATATATATTTCTGAATCCTCAAATTAGGAATATACATTATTTTAAACACATAAAAACCATTTTTTTTAATCATGGTAATAGGTAATTGTTGTGGACTACATGTTTGTGTCTCCCCAAAATTCATATGTTGAAACCCCAGCCCCCATTTTGATGGCATGTGGACATGAGTTCTTTGGAAGGCAAACAGGTTTAGATGAGGTCATGAAGGTGGCCCTACGGTGTGATTAGGGTCCTTATAAGAAAAGGAAGAGACCAGAGCCTTCTCTCTCCCTGTTATATATGGACACATCAAGAGGGCAGCCGTCTGCAAACAAGGAAGAGTTCTCATCAGACACCGATTCTGCTGGCAGCTTGATCTCGGACTGCCGGTCTCCAGAACTGAGAAATCACTGTTTGTTGTTTAGGTACCGGGTCTATGCTATTTGTTACAGCAGTCGAAGCTGACTAAGACAGTAATTTAACTACGACATGAATGCATGGGGCCTTTGAGGTACTCTTCTCACTCTAAATAGCATTTGTCAGACTTTTATTAGAAGCACCATGCTCTACTTGGGATGAGAGACAAAGAATGAGAACTCTGGAGACGCTAGAGTAAAGGAACAAAGGATACTTGAAAGTCTTAGAGAGTGACTACTCAAATTCAAACCTGTGGCCATGAGCTCATACAGATTTTTTATCAAAGGGGCTAAGATGAGCATTTATGTACACTTAGAAAGAGGTAATTGGATATGGTAAGGGTTTTCTCAAGAGTGATTTTCACTGAAGTAAGCTCCAGTAAAAGGGAGAAGAATTTAAAGTAAGGATACAGACACATCTCTCAGGTGCCAAGAGACCATGGACAGTTGGATTCATTGTGTCCTTGGGAACCAGGCCACCCTCTCCACCTCTCAGAGGCCACATGGCTTTATCCACCTCCAGTCTGCGTGCCTGCTCCATTCTCCTCTCCCTGCAGACCAGCTTCCTACGTGCACCCATCAGCCTGCCAGCGCCCCAAGACAGCCACTCCAGACGCTAAGTCTACGTGGCCTGCACACTGGCAGCAGTCTCTCTCATTTCCATAATTTCTAATTACAGGAAAGAGCCAAACCATACAAGACCTAAGTCTCCAGACAGCACGGAGCCAGGAGCCTACTACCCCTGCCCGATCACCCGGTGCCAGAAGAAGTGGTGGATTCTAATGGGACATGGCCACTTAGAGCAGAGAACTACCTTATACCTTGAGTAACAGTGAATCCAAGACTCAGTTTCCAAGAAGAAAATAAGGATGTAACTTGCAAGAGGAGACATCAAGGTTGATAAATAAGAGCTTACCTAATGAAGGAATTGTGGTCTCTTTGATATTTATTCAACAAGCATGATTAAACACTTATAGTAATGGGAACTGAACTGGGCCCAGCTGGTTCATACAAAGGCATGAAGCTCCACCTGCAAAGAACTCATAATGTAATGGAGTATGTTTTTAAGACAAGCTGTGACACTTGCTTCTCTAGAAAATTGAAAGTGTGATCCTTCCGGAGAATTTTGAATACACTAGAGTCCAAGGCACTCAAACTCTTCTTGAATGTCCCCTGGAAATGATACCCAGCCCTGGGTTACACAATGCTCTATGCATTCACCTTAGGTTTCTGGTTACCTCTGAGAATACCCACTTCATCTTAGGAAATCCTCGTAGGAAAGGTAACTAGAAAGAATCAAACATCTTTGTGTTTTATTGTGTTTATTTTAATCAAGTTCAGGTACCGCCCAACCAGTTTTCTCTTCCAGTGTATAGACACGCAGGATATACCAACACACATAATCAAAAGTAGAGCTGGTGTCTTCAGCATGAGGTTGCACTGTTCCACTGCAGCCATCTGTTCTGCAGACACAGTGCTGATGGGTTGACACAGTAGCCCCTTGCCCCAGGCTGCTCGGAGAACATTGCCAACGTATTAGTCCTAAGGCATTGCTACACTTCTAGAAGGAAATAAAATACTATTCCCTGGTGGAATGTTCAAGCCCAGTAAGAGGACTTAACCCACTGCACAGAATTAGTGATGAGAGAATCCTAAGCTCCTAATTCCCAGTCCCCTGTGAGAAACAGAAAACCCATAGCCCAACGGTTGGAACTCTCCAGGCGCAATCCCAGAATCACCTGTTTCTAATTATCCCTGTTTGTGTGATGAGTTACTGATTAAGGTCAGAGTCGGGAGAACAGAACCAGGAGAAAGCAGAAAAAATAAATTTTCTTTTTCTTCAAAGGGCCTCGAGGGCACTTGGGGCCCGTCCTGCAGGGACCCCAGCCATGGCAGGCTCAGTTCATCTTGTCCCTGCTCTGCTGATAAGCGAGCTTGCCTTGGAGGTGTCTCTGTACAGGGCTCACTGGGGCCTTGGGTTATTGGTCATGGAAACCAATAATGGCTTTTTTTCAAGTGGCTTTTCTGCATGTCAGGTCCCTGATTGGCTGAGAGTCAAGGGAGCAAAATGGGAAAAGAGAGCTGGAGACTTAATGCAAATTCACTGGGGTTTGGGGGCATCAGCCTGCTACAGTGGGAAACCCAATCTAATACAAGCCTGTGTTGGCCCCCTTCCAGAGAGGGTTTATTACCAAAAGTAGCAGAAGTGACACTTTCTAACACAGCTCCTCTAGAATCCAGCCCTGCCCAGGGACCCTAAGGTCAGTGACGTGACAATCCATGAGCAAGGGCTTGGCTGAAATGCCACTTGCTTTTCCATGGGAAAGACCCTCCTTAGAGTCAGCCGCTTTGACTATGACTTTGTTTCAACTGTTCTATTTCTAAAACTTGTCATTGTGAGGGTTTTTTCCCCCAAAACGAATGGATCAAACTTTATGCAGCATTACATCAAGTGAAGTCCATTGACCTTTGCAATGTTTTGTTAAGGACAACTAGCCAGGAGGGTCAGTAAAAATGCCCTGAGACTCTTGCATATGTGGTCCCACCATACCTTTTATACTTATTAGATGTGGGACCTTGGGAAAGTTATTTAATTTATGTAAGCCTGTTTCCCCATCTGTAATACAAGGATGATAACATTACCCATCTCGCGGTTGTAAAGATTAAATGAGAAAATGTAACCATTTGGCAACCAGCACGGTAATAATTGTTTCAAGCAAAGAGTCATCAACAGATGCTAAAATTACTGGCTAAAAGTATGATAAGAAACAGGATATTTACATAGTCTCAAAGACTCTACCCCAGAGATACTTATTAAATACAAAGTGAAAAATAGTAGCTTTACAGAGAAGAAACAGGAAGACACCACCCTTGTCAAGGGACCAGAGGCTGGAGCATCACAAGCAATGAGACAGATCTACATCACATGCCACCTGACAGACAGGATTAAGAAGAACACAACAGCACAACCGTCCTGCCAAAACTGCAAAATTGCATAACCTGAGTCTAATCATGTGGAAACACCAGACTGCTCAAGAGATAGACTACAAAATAACTGGCCTTATTCCCCAAAAATGTCAAAGTTATAGAAGCAGGCAGAATAATGACCCTCTCCCAAATGCCTGGAACCTGTGAATAGGTTACCTTGCACGGCAAAAGGGTCTTTCTAGATGTGGAGATTATCCTGTGTTATCTGGGTGGCCCCAATCTAATCACATGAGACCTTAAAGCAGAGACCTGCCTTTCCCAATTGTGGTCAGAGATGTGATGACAAAAGAAGCATCAGAAAGATGAGACCATCTGAGAGGGACTCCCAACTTGCCATTGCTGGCTTTAAAGATGGAGGAAGGGGCCACATGTCAAGGAATGCAGGTGGTGTCTAGAAGCTGGAAAAGGCAAGAAAAGAAATTATCCCATAGAGCCTCCAGAAAGGAACACAGCCCTGCTGACACCTTGATATTAGCCCAGTGAGACCATGTCAGACTTCCGACCCACACGATTGCATGATAATACACTCGTGTTGTTAAAGCCACTGATTTTATGGTACACTGGTACAGCAGCAGTGGAAAACAAATATTCATGAGAGAAAAGAAAGAATGAGGAACTGTTGCAGCTTAAAGAAAACTAAAGAGACATGACAATTACACGCAAAGTGAATCCTGGATTGAATCCAGGACCAAAAATAGGATATTAGTTAGCCAATTGAAACCCCTGAGTGAGATCTGTAGCATAGATAGTAGTATTGTATCACTGTTAATTTTCTGATTTGGCTAGTCATGGAAGAGAATGATATCGTTTTAGGAAATCCACACTGAATTATTTAGAGTTAAAATGGATATCATATCTGCAACTTATTATCAAGAGTTTCAGGAAAAAAAATATGTATGTGTGTATACAGAGAGAGAAAGAGAGAAGTGTGGTAAAATGCTGGCATTTGGTGATTCTGTGTTGTGAAGAGTATACAGAAATTCTTTGTACCATTGTAGCAACTTTTTTATACCTCTGAAATTTTTCAAAGTAAGAAATTTGAAATACTGAAAAAAAGTGAAAAATGGATGTAATGGACTCATCAACCTGCCTGGCACTCAGCACATTTTCAGTGAATCTAGACTTTTGTCATTCCTTCTGGGTCCAGCCTCAGTGCTCTCTTTGTGAGTGCAGGAGAGAATCAATGGGGTGCTGTGGTTGGGAGCACAGACCCTGGAGCCACACTGGGTTTGCTACATACTAGGTGTGTGACTTTGGACAAGGCACTTTACCACTTTTGCCTTCAGTTTTCCCATCTATAAAAAGGGGGTAATATCTACACCAAGGTTGTGAGGCTTAAATGAACTATGTAAAAACCACATAGAATAGTCCTAGGCACTTCATAAGCTCTTCATAAATTGGGCTGCTACATAGTGGGGTCTGAGGGAGTACCAGAAAGACCCTTGTCTAAATCATCTCTAGACTTTCCAGTCTGCAGAAACGGTTCTACCATTAGAATTTATCATTCCAGCTTAGGATTTATTTATTGCCTAAATTCACTTATCCATCTTTTAGAGATTGGTATGTAAATAGATCTGCCAGAGCTTTTACTAAGAGCTGCTCTCTATGATAACAGAAAGAAAGCACAAAGGGACCAATCCTAAGGAGTATGTCTTGATCTAAGGAGGAGAATAACACTGAAAAGGTAAATGTCAGGATGAAAGATAAACTGATTACTATAAATCAATTCAATTTTAGTTTCTGAGAGCCTAACACTCGGGGAAGATTAATACAAAGGAACCAGAATGAGAACTGACGTCAGACTTCTCAACAGCAACATTAAATTCAAGAAGACAGTGGAGTAATACTTCTAAAGTATTGAAAGGAAAGAACTTTGAACCTATTATGTTATATTTATCTGGATTGCCATTCAATTGTCAAGTTATAATATAAGTATTCTTAGAAATATACCACCTCAAAGATCTGACACAAAAAAAAACCATATTGAAAACATTTTTGGACAAAGAACTTAAATATGAAAAGAAGCACGACCAAAAGAGCCTGCAAAAAGTATGGAGAAAAAGGATAATCAAAGTTTATTGTCATCTTAAAAATGTTTAATTAAATAAAGGCTGGGGCTAAATAAAAGAAAAAAGAAAGTATATCCATAACAGAAAATGAAAAACCTAGCCAACATTTTCATGAGCAGTCTTTTAAAATAAGAATATGGAAGTTGATTGGTTTAAGAAAGCAATAGGGATAAATAAACAGAAATATGATCTTAAAGACAAACACTGGAAGAACAAAAATAGAATGTAAAATCCTTATGGTGGAGAAGAAACTTCAATCCATCCAATGGAAAATAGGAAGAGAAAAATATAGGATAACATATGGAAAATATAAGTTAGCAGAAATAAACCTTATTATAATCGTAATTACATTAAATCTAAATGAGTTAAACTACTGAATCAAGAAGACAGTCTTGCCGATTTAAAAACCTAAGGTCTAACTATCTATTGCCTACATTGACATGCTTAAAACAAAAAGTTACAGAAAGGTTGACAGTAAAATGATCTCACCTTGTGGTTTTAAGTAAATGATATATATCATGCCTATTTGAAACTTTTAGTCCATTTGTTCTAATAATTCTACTTCAGGTGGATATATGTAGCCCAGTTTTTTGAGATGTTCTATTCTTCAGGTATCTAGCCATCTTGACTTGTGAGCCCGTTTCCTGGAAATATCAGCTACTCAGCGGGATGATTTGTGGGGGGAGGCAGGGGCAGAGAGTGGTAGTGGCCAGAGGTAGGCTCGTCTGGGTAGAAGTAGACACAGCCCGGGAGAGAACCACAGGCACCAAAAATCACTGGCATCACCTGTTTTCTGCCACTCCCTGGGCAAGTCTTCAGGTAAGGACTTCACTTGCAAACATCAAGAAGAAGCAGCCTGGGGAGAACGTGACTTCCCTGGGTCGGTACCTCCCACCCAGCCACACAATGGAATCACCTGGATGCTTTTAAAAATCCTAAGGTCTTGGTCACACACCTAAAGATTCTGATTGGTTCATTGGTGTAGGGTGACATCTGGGACAGGGGTTTGTAAAGGTCCCTGGTTGTTCTAAAGGGCAGCCAGGGTTGAAAGGCACTGGCATGGGTGTAATCCACCAGTCCTGAGGGTATAGAGAAGCAAGTGGCCCAAGGTGAACCCAAGGTCACTCCACACCGGTGTCCATCAAGTCCTCACCCAGCAGAGGTCAGGCCCTGTCCTTCTAACACCTGCCTCTACTGTCTGGACTGGTTTTCAGTTAAGGGGCTGAGAATGATTGTCCCAAAGTCACACTTATCCTCTCCCTGATGTCCCCAGCCACTCCCCACCCCAGCCTAACACACTCACAACAACAGTCTGCCTCAAGGTTTTCTCTTGTTTGGGTTTTGTTTTTATTTTCTAGTTTTTGTCATTTGTTGTTTAGTTCCTGGACTCCACGTTCTCCTATAGTTTCTCCAGAGCTGAATTTGGAGAAAGGAGCCAGCAGCCTATGTTAGTTTTCCATCTGGCGAAATCCCAAAGCCTGAAGGCCAAGAGGTTGTTTGTGTGCTTTAAAAAAAAAAAAAAAAAAAAAAGTCAAACCCAGGGGGAGGAAAAACAGGAAAACTGCTGGAAAGCAGAACTATGAGAGAGAACTGCGCTAGCAGACCTGAAAAAGCCAAATCCTAAGCTAATAGTGGGGAAAGCTTAGAATCAGTGCAAGGATTCTACAGTTTAAGGTGTCTGTCACTGCAGACACCTTAAAAGTCTCAGAATTTGGCAACACGAGCAACCTCTAGAAATGGGGAGGGAAGGAGAAGCGACTGAAATCCACAGGACTGGGTGAAAGCCATTTGAGAAGCAGTTAGAGCCCTAGATCCCCTCCCCAACCCCGTACAGAGGAGCAGCAGCCCCTCACCCATGCTGGTGGCACACAGAGGCTCATTCTCTGGAGAGGAGAAAACAGTCTGGACTGGAGGTTGAGCAGCACAGCTGAGGACACGGGCAGTGTATCAAACCACAGGCATTAAGTGAGCATGTACAAACTCAATGTCACAAGCTGGGAGTACCAGCCCTCTTCCTCCCTCAACTCCCAGAAATCTGAATGAAGCCAGACCTCTATTCTCCAGGCAAGAGACTAGAGCTTTCTCTCTGAGGAGTCTGATCAGCCCATGAGGAAAGATCTAGACTCTAATTCCGGGTTCCCTAACAACAGCCCTCCTAGATTGTCCTACAGTGAAGCTCAAAATCGACAAGCCCCACCTAAGCAGCTTTGTAGTCCTCACTTTTAATCATGATCAGACAAGCTAGGATGACAAGACAGCCAAGGAAAGTCTCTAATACAGAAGATGGAGACCAAAATAAACAGGAGGCAGCAGCTTGAAGGAAACAAACAAACAAAAGGCAGGGAAAAGAAACTTTTAAAAATGTAACTATGATTCATATATTCAGAAAAATAAGCATCCAAGGCATAATAATAGGTTTCTATTTATTTTTTAAAAGGAGGGAGAGGACATTCAGACAAAAAAAAAATTTAGAAATTAAAATCAGGACAGCAAACAATACCTTCAAAAAACAATAAAATATTTAGGAATTTTATCTTATTTATTATAGAATTCTTTGGAGACAAAAGATTAGTACACTGAAATCTATAAAACATTGATGAAAGAAATTTAAAAAGACATATGTAAACAGAAAGACATCCCATGTTCATGGATTGGAAGATTTAACGTTGTTAAGATGTAAAGATGGTAAGATATACCTCTACCCAAAATGATGTACAGATTCAATACAATCTATCAACACTCCAATTTTTTTTTTTTTTTTTTTTTTTTTTTTAGAAATAGAAATACCTATCCCAAAATTCATATGGAAGCTCAAGGGACCCAGAATGGCCGAAACAATCTTGAAAAAGAAGAATAAAGTTAGAGGAATTACACTTCCTAACTTCAAAACTTACTACAAAGTTACAGTAATTAAAACAGTGTGGTACTGGCAAGAAGACAAACCTATAGACCAATGGGGTAGAGGATACAGCCCAGAAACAAACCCTCACATGTATAGTCAATTGATTTTCAACAAGGGTGCCAAGACCATTCAACGGAGAAAGGACAGTTTTTTCAACAAATGGTGCTGGGAAAACTGGTTATCCACACGCAAAAGAATGAAGTTGAACCCTTACCTAAAGTCACATATGAAATGTATTCAAAAACAGACCAAAGACCTAAACTTAAGAGCTTCATAAACACTGTAAAACTCTTAGAAGAAACCATGAGGAAAATCTTCATGGCAATGGATTTCACAATGATTTCTTGGATATGACAGCAAGAGCATAGGCAACAAAAGAAAAAATAGACAAATTGGACTTCATCAAAATTAAAAACTTTTCTTCATCAAAGGATACTATTAACAAAGAAAAAAGCAACCCACAGAATAGGGGAAAATACTTGCAAATCATATATCTGATAAGGAGTTAATATCCAGAGTACGTAAAGAACTCAACAGTTACAAAACAACCAATTCAAAAATGGGCAAAGGATTTAATAGGTACTTCTCCAAAGAAGATATACAAATGGCCAATAAGCACATGAAAAGGTGCTCAACATCATTAGTCATTAGGGAAATGCAAATCAAAACCACAGTGAGATACCACTTCACACCCATTAGGATGGCTATTAATTTTCTTTAAATGGAAAATAACAAGTATTGGTGAGGACATAGAGAAATTAAAAATCTCGCGCATTGCTGGTGGGAATGTAAAATAGTTCAGCCACTGTGGAAACAGTTTCATGCTTCCTCAAAAAGTTAAACATAGAATTACCGTACAATTCAGCAATTCCACTCCTAGGTGGACATCCAGAAGAATTGAAAGCAGGGTCTCAGACAGAAAATTGCACACCATGTTCATTGCAGCATTATTTACAATAGCCAACAAGTGGAAACAACCCAAATGCTCGTCAACACAGGAATGGATAGGTGTGGTATATACACACAATGGAATATTAGTCATTAAAAAAAAGAAAGAAATTATAATACATGCTGTAACACGGATGAATGTTGAAAATGTTATGCTAAGTGAAATAAGCCGGATAACAAAGGACAAACGCTGTATGATTCCACTTATATGGGCTACCTAGAGTAAGCAAATTCGTAGACAGAAAATAGAACTCTGGTTCCCAGGGGCTGGGAGGAGGGGAAAATGAGGAGTTATTGCTTAATGGGTACAGAGTTTCTGTCTGGGATGATGAAAAAGTTCTAGAAATAAATAGTGGCAATGGTTGTACAACACTGTAAGTGTACTTGATGCCACTGAGCTGTGCATTTAAAAAGGATTAAAATGGTAAATTTCAAGTTATGTGTATTTTACCATGATAAAAGTAAATAAATATAAAATCATAACAGAAACAAAAATACTCCGTAGAAGGCTGACAGATAAAATCAAGGGAATTACCAAGAAAACAGAGCAAAAGAACAAAGAGATAGAGAATAGGCAAGAAAAAAAAGAACCGGTACAGAAGGTCAATATCCAAACAATAGGAATTCCAGGAAAAGAGAATAGGAAAAATGATATGGAGAGGAGGTGGATTTCCAATGAAATCATTCAAGAAAATTTCCCTAGATTGAGGGATATGAATTTCTATATTGAAAGAATCCACCAGACACCCAGCACACTGGCTATAAAGAGACCCCACCAAGGATTATCACTGTGAAAGCTCAGAACCGGGAGGCGAGGGGACCAAGGAGCTGAGCAAGCTGGGGACTGGATCTCCTCGGACTCACCACAACGATGACAAGGCTGATGGAGACGGGGAGGGACCGTGGGATCCCATGCTGTGTTCCAGGGACTAGCAAGTGCCTGGTACTGAGTAGGCGGTCACCAGATCTCTCTCTGCTGAATGCATGGATGGACCAATGAATGATACCTGCCACGAGGTATGTCAGAGTTCATAAGCGTTCACAGGAGAGATCACAACATGGGGAGGATGGGTCGCCCCGATAAACATTTTGAGTGACATCCAAAATGGTTCCCGCATGAATTTCAACAAGCACAGACTGGGCAGCAATATGAATAGAGGCATCCTGGGCCAAAACAGAAGCAATTCTGGGGGCCCTAATCAGTCCAGAATGGCTGGAGTGGAGGGAGGAGAGTAGCAGGAGACATAGCTAGACAGGTGGCTTGGAGGTGATGGAGAAGAATTCAGACTAGTTACCCGGGCATATGCCAGTGCCCAAGGCCACTCTGAGCAGGAGCAAGACAGGCACCCCCAGATCCTAGGCAACTTGCTCAGATTCCAGATTTCAGCATCCTGCCTTTCCTTGTCGTGTGCGTGGGCATGAAAATGTGTGTGTGTTTAATGACTATGAATTCAGCGCCACCTTGCTCCGATTGCTGAATCAAGTGCTGTGCTCGGATTCCTGTAATATACGATCCTCGCCCTCAAGATACTCAGATTCTAGTGGAGAAGAGAAGCATCCTTTTCAGTAATTGAAGACAATAAACCAGAGCTGGGAGGAGGTGGAGAGCTGAAACGGAAATCTGTCTCCCATTCTCAGAACAAAACATGTAACAGCTCAGCATTGTTGGCCCAGAAGATGTTAGGGAAACTGATTCTTAGAGGCAGAAAATAAACTGGCTGCACTAGAAAAAGATTGCTTCCTTGTAAATCCCTTACCACTATTGGGACTGTGCCATGTATCATTCCTGGTTTCTCTTTTAAGATATTCCATAAACTGGAAACAAAAGGGGGCTCTCCCCTCACCTTGCAGGCAAGGGACTAAATATTTTGCCTTCTGCATCCCCATTTACAGAGCTCAGCACTCTGAAAGTGTTCATTATGTGATAAACTCAGGGTGTTCCTGAAAATATGGACAGACCATAAACAATCTCAGGCTATATATTGAGCTTAAGATACTGCAGCCTCTTCTCTGTAAGAGATCAATTACAATCTATTAGTTCAACAATTCGCATTCCATCAAAATTAAAAAACAAAAAGATTTTACATGACTAAGGAGCTGCTCTGCTCCATTGGGTCATAATCTGCATTCTGAAGTGTCTAGATTCACAAGCGTAGAGTAAACGAAACTTCGTTGGTGTTATTGTCACTGACTTTCTGGTAATTAATGGGAATTTTTCAAATTGTCTGAATCTCTATTTAAATGATTTATATAACAGACCTTCAGAGTTGCTGTTACAATCTATCACATTGTAATGAAGTAACTTAGGTGTGTTTATTACCAATTTATAGCAAATACGGCAGACTAGAGGTGATAAAACTTTTTTTGCTCCTGGGTTCCTTACAGTTCTAACATTCTGTGATTAGAATAAACAGGACACATCTTACACACGAGACATTTGTAGTTTGAAGTCATGGATATTTTATTTGGGGCACTGGGCCAGTCCCTCGTGATTTATGACATTATTTCATTACAAATTGCTATAAGGACAACAATCGCTCACCCACGAGGTATTGTGCATTTACTCATAAATTTTCAGGAATGAGACAGCGTGTGTGCCAAGAATGATAGAATACTGTTTACTCTACCCTCCTCTGACTCTCTGAAAACAAAAAAATGTTTTAGGAAATGGGGTTTAGGAGTCCACCATGAGAAAAGGGGAGTAGTCCAAGCTAGCACATGCGAATTTTAGGTATACGCCAAAGTAGAGAAGTACGCCATCTCTGCTTAACTTTGAATAAAAGAGGAGGGACAATATTCATCCCTTCTCTCTATCAATATGGCAGGAAATCTACAGTAATGGAACAGAGTTCTCACAGAAATATAAGCTCCTCTAGGGTTAAGACCAAGCCTTATTCGAATTTTTTATTCCCTAAGTCTATTGAATTCAGTGCCTGCAAACGGTAGTTGCTCAATAAACACAGAATTTGAGTTAATCTGCATAAGGGTTTAAGTTGTGAAATACATATTTGAAAAATAAAATCAGTGTCCAAGAAATCTTTCTTGAAAAGTGCATGCAATAGGGAGGTCTTTTGCAGTTACAAGATATTTGCAATATGACTTGAGGTCTTGAGCATAATACCATTTTGCATTCTTGAATCTTTTATCTTTCACATTTCTTAAATATTGTAAATATGGAAAATGATGTGGATTTTTTGTTTTTGGGGGTTTTTTGCTGAGGAAGATTTGCCCTGATTTGTTGCCAATCTTCCTCTTTTTGTTAGAGGAAGATTCACCCTGATCTAACATCTGTTGCCAATCTTCCTCTATTTTGTATGTGGGTCGCTGCCACAGCATGGCCACTGACGGGTGGTGTAGGTCTGAGCCTGGGAACTGGACCTGGGCCGCCAAAGCAGAGCACACCAAACTTCACCACTAGGCCACGGGGCTGGTCCAAAATGATGATTTTTTTTAATCTGACTCATTTTCAAGGAGCATAAAGGAAATAACCTTTTTAAATCAAAGAATGTAATGATTAACAAATACAGGTGTTTCCTAATTTGGCAAGGTCGATGTATGAACATATGGATTTTTCCAGATATATGGGAGTCCTTTATACCAATATTTCTACTTTTTGCCTTTGGAATTTTTACAGTAAAAAATGTTTTAAGTTAGAACAACTGAGTTTTACTAGTTGATCATATTACAAAGAGATTCATCCAGGATTGTGAGATCCTCAAAGCATTTTTTTTTTCCTGGAAGCATTAAATTCCTTACAATAGATTCTTCCCTTTTGGGTTCATTTGTTCTCTTTCATCCAAAGTATTTTACCAGTTCTTTTATCAAGACTTCAAACTTAAATTCTCTTTATCTTTGCATGTCTGAAAATGTCATTTTTTTCTTTATCACATTTATTTAGGAAAAATTTGCATACAACAAACTGCATCCACTTAGATGAGTTTCATTAGATGTAAATATTCATAACACCTCCACTATGATCAAGATACAGACATTTACATCATTTTCATTAGATGTAAATATTCATAACACCTCCACTATGATCAAGATACAGACATTTACATCATTCCCCAAAACTTGTGACCCTTTGAAGTCCACCCCCCTCTGCCTCAGCCCCAGGTATCCAGAGATCTACATCATATCACTGCAGGTTATTTTACAGTTTATATAAATGGAAACATACAGTACATACTCTTTTGTATCAGACTTCTTTCATTCAGCGTGATTTAAAGATTTACCCCTGTTGCTCTATGTTTCAGTAATTTGTTCCTTTTTACTGCTGAGTAATATTCCATAGATTGGATATACCACATCCTGTTTATTTGTTTACCAGTTGATGGATATTTTGAGTTATTTCCAGGTTTGGGCTATTGGGATTAAAGCTGCTATGAACATTTTTGCATAAATATTAGTATGGACATGTGTTTTCATTTCTTTGGGGTAAATACCTAAGAGTGGAATGCCTGGATCATATGGTAGGTATATGTTTAAATTTGATAAGAATCTGCCAAACAGATTTCCAAAGTGGTTGTACCATTTTGTATTCTCAACAGCAGTTGATGAGAGTTCTACTTGCTCTACAACCTTGCGAACACTTGGTATTGTCAGTCTTTTTAATCCCAGTTCTTTTCTGAGTAAGTAGTGGTTTCTCACTGTTTTTTTGTTTGTTTTTGCGTTTCCCTGATGGCTGATTATAATAAGTATCTTTTCATGTGATTATTGGCCTTTCGTTTATCTTCTTTTGAAAAGTGTTTGTTTTTGTTTCCAGTAGATCTGGAAACTTCTCTTCTGTTCCACACACACAGGAATTATGAATGAAAAAAAATATATTTTTTCTATTTTGTATTAGGTTGCTTGTCTTTTTATTACTGAATTGTAAGAGCTCTTTATATATTCTGGATACAAGCCCTTTGTCAGATACATGTGTAGCAAATATTGCCTTTTTTTTTTTTTTTGAGGAAGATTGGCCCTGGGCTAACATCTGTTGCCAATCTTCCTCTTTTTCTTTTTTCTCCCCAAAGCCCCAGTACATAGTTGTATGTCCTTCTAGTTGTAGGTTCTTCTAGTTCTTCTATGTGGGTTGCCACCTCATCATGGCTTGATGAGTGGTGAGTAGGTCCACACCCAGGATCCAAACCAGTGAACCCCGGGCCACCAAAGCAGAATGCACTAACTTAACAACTATATTGCTGGGCCAGCCCCTTCTTTTCCTTAATGGTATCTTTTGGAGAGCAAAAGTTTTAATTTTGATGAAGTTCAATTTATCAATTTTTTTCTCTTATGTTCAAGCTGATTTGTGTCCTATCTGAGAAATTTTGTCTTCCCTAAGGTCAAAAAGATTTTTCTCCTCTGTTTTCTTCCAGTTTTATAGCTTTAGTTTTCCATTTTGTTTTGTTTGTTTTTGTGGGGTTTTTTTTTTTATCTTACACCTATTCTGAAATGATGATTTAGCCAGGTGTAGAAATCTAGCTTAACATTTGCTTTCCCTCAGCACTTTTAAGATATTATTTCATCATCTCGTATCTCATGTAACTGATGAAAAATCTGCTGTCGGTCTGACTACTGTTCCTTTGTAAGTAATCTGTATTTCTCTCTGATACCTTTTAATTTATTTCTTTATTCTTGCCACTCTGTAGTTTCACTAAGATGTATCTGGGTGTGAGATTTTTGCTCTCCTTAACAATTAAGATGCCCTTTTCATCCCAGGATTCATGTCTACCTTTAATTCTAGAAAATTCTTAGCCATTATCTTTTCAAATATTGTTTCTCCCCCATTCTTGCTATAGTCTTTTAAGAATACCTATTATGGGGGCTGGCCCCATGGCCTAGGGGTTAAGTTCAGCACACTCTGCTTCGGGTGGCCTGGGTTCAGACCTACACCACTTGGCAGTGGCCGTGCTATGGTGGTGGCTCACGTACAAAATACAGGAAGATTGGCAACGGATGTTAGCTCAGGGCAAATCTTCCTCAGCAAAAAAAAAAAAAGAATACCTATTAGGAACAACTCATAATTTCCCAATTTACTCTCCATGTGCCTCATAACTTTTCTTTCATAGTTCATCTTTCTTTAGCTCTCAATGCTACATTCTAAAAGTTCTAATTTCCATCTCACATTCTTCAACTATATCTAGTTCAATATTTCACTTATAGGGGTTGCTTTTTTTTTGTTTCAATGACTATATTTTTCATTTCCAAGATTTCTGACTTGTTTTTATTTACATTCATCTATTCTTGATGCAATTGCCTACTTAATTCACGTTTTGTAGTTGTTGTTCTATCTTATTCAAGATTGTAAATTTATTTTAAAGCAATTTTCAGATTCCTCTACTATTTATAGTTTCTCAGGTATGAGTTCTTCCAATTTTGTTTGAGAACTCGTACTGCATGGGAGCTGCCTACCTAACAGCCATTCCCTCCCCACCTCTTTGCTAATAAAACTCAGTTTTATCTTGAGTAGCAATGTGTCCAGCTGATAGATCTGATTGGTCTAAGTCAGTTGTGACTATTTGTTTCCCTTTGCCAGACATTCGCTCTCCCATCTTCCCCTGGAGCCAAGGGAGGCCAGGTGACCCCGTTCTGCCTAACAAGATATAATGGAGATTCTGCTTTGGAGCTTCTGAGAAGACAGGAATTGTGATATCTGGAGCAGCAGCAGCCATCTTACAACCATAAGGCAACAAACAACAAACTCAGCAGAAAGGAAAAAGAGAGAGCTTGGATCTTTAATGGCATTGTTGAGCTACTAGAGCATCCTGAGATCACCTGCCCCCAGTTCTTATCACTAAGAACAATAATAAATGTCTCTACGGTTTAGGGCTCGATAACTTGCTGCTAAAGTCATTCCAAACCAGCAGAGGAGGCTTTTCCCCTCCCTATGGTGGTGGAATGCCTCAGCCTAGCTCCTAGGAGATCTGCAGCTCAGAAGTACGGCCTCACCCTGCTGAGTCTTCCTTGTTCCCCACCCACCAGCCAGGATAGAACTTGGTCCACCGCCCAGCCATGCAGGTGCCTTGCTTCCGCCCTCTGATGCAGGTGAGCAGCGTGTTACCTGCTGAAACTCCAGATGAGTTGTTTGGGACTTTCTCAGCTTCCAGTCACAGCACACTCTCAGCACAGGCTTTGTGACCGGAGCCTTAAGCAAGACTCCCCACGCCTCCACCGCTGATCCTCTCCCACTTTGAAATCCCAAATTCGGTTCCCTCAGCCCCACCTCCCACAGGCCTCCAGCCTCAGCCAGCCTCACTGCTCCGGAACCCTCTCCCCACTGGTCCTGGGAGGTTTGTCTCCCTTCCTTCAGCACAACTCTGCGGTTCTAACTTTTGTTTATACGACATTCATAATTCCTGTGTGTGTGGAACAGAAGAGAAGTTTCCAGATCGACTCGCTTTGACACCTTGGTTGAAGTCCACCCCGATGCATGTTGTAATTGTTGTACTGTTGTACTTGAGATTCTCACAAATAGGCTTTCTTTTGTAAAAATGTGGAAATGGAAAAAAACATAAAAATAAACATCAGCATTAACCCACTGCAACTGTTAACATTTCAATACGTTTCTTTCTAGTCTTTTTTCTATGTAGGTTTATAAACATACCATTTTATGAGATTGTGGAACCAACGTAATACACAGGGTTATAACTTGCCTTTTTTCATTTAATATATTATACGGGCATTTTCCCATGTCTTTCTATATATAATGTTCATAAAATATATAATGTTTATTAAATATATAAAATATATGTGATATTTTATTATGTATGTCTATATATTATATGTATCATAGAGATCTATCATAATTTACCTACTCCTCCATTATGGATATTTTGTTGTTTTTAATTTGTAGCTACAATACATAATGTTGCTTCATAAATATTTCAATATTTCCTTAGGATAAAGTCCTAGAAACAGGATTACTGAGACAAAAGATATGAACATTTTAAATATATATATATACATATTGCCAAAGCTCTCTCCCAACAAATGTTCATCCTCTCAAACTCTGAGTGTAATACTATTTAAACTTGCCAATTTGATAGATAAAAAGTCTCAGTGTTCTTTTAATTTACATTTCTTTGATATTCATAAGTTTGAACATTTTTCATATGTTAATTAGCCATTTGTCTTTCTTTCCAGTGCATTTTAAATAAGATTGTATTTACTTACAACTTTGAAAAACAGTTATTTCACAAATCAAATCAAAATATCTAATTATGCTCAGTAAGTCTATAAACCAGGCTCAGAAGAGTCCATGTTGATATTTGTTTTATAATGGATATCTCTCTCTTGCAAGTTGAAATGGCATCTTCATTGTACTTCAGGTCCAAATTATAATTGGGCTCAATCTTTAGGTAATTCACAGTCAAGGATGTAGGAGTGGAGAGAAGTCATGTATACAAAAAAACAAGTGGCCAAATTATATATATATGGAGATAGCTACATCGATATAGATATACTTCTGATATGTGTATATTTATATACAAATAATTCATATATATAATTAACCACAGGTGTAGATGATTTTTGACCTGTAAACTTCAATATAATTATATATTTCCATCACCTCTGGTCATGTCCAAACTTGTTCTGAAATCCATTAAAACTTGCAATTGATATGCCCATTTCAAAATTTTACCAGCTACCATTTTGTCTCATAAACCACAAATCAAACCTACGACTATCTTATAACAAGCTTTTAAAGACAAATGCTATGTGGTTGATTTAAAAGAGTCAACATTTCATACTCTCAATGGTAAAGCAATAGGCATTAAATAGTGTTTATGAAAACTGAAATGCTAAGTATTCGGGGAGGTTATTGGGGGAAATGAGTCCGATCGTAGGTAGATTTTGAGCGGTGTTGAGGAGATGAAGCACTCTTCTGAGGAGAGGAAGAAGAGAGTCTTATGGCGGAAAGGCAGTAGAGGGGCATGGTTATGCGTGGCCTCGGGAGACCTCTGGATTCAACTCCTGGCTCCACCAGGCAGGGGGCATGTCCTTGCACACAATACTAGAACTTTCTGCAGTAACCACCTCACGATCTAACTTTCAAGATTTAATAGCATGCATAAAGCAACTCGCCCAATGTCCAGCATATGGTAGGTATTCAATAGCTGTAACTTTCATTATTATTGCAATGGCAATGTATGAGACACAGTGAGACTCGCGGGGAAACGTGGCAGGGAAGCTGCGGAGCGGATGAGCAGGGTCCAGGGCCACAGGAGGGCAATTGGAAGGGGACCCAAGGCTCACGATCACAAAAGAGCTTTAGACTGACGCAGGTGGCAGTTGAGTCCCTTCAAGGTTCGTGGGGCATGACATGATAAAAACAAATCAAGACTCTCCCATCACTGTAATGAAAACAGCCTGCCGGGAAGTGTTTTACCGCATAATGAAAAATCACCTGGCACCAAGCAGGGGACCGTGACCTCACAGGATAAACAGGACCCAGCTCCAGGTGGGGAGCCAAACTCAGCCTGCAGCAAACCGCTGCGGAACCAGGGTCACTTTGCTAAGACGTGTCTATTATGGTGACTTACCCGGTTTGAGGTAGGCTGCTGGGTAGCGACAGGAAATAATCACGTGCTGAGTGCTCAGACCAGGGCTGTTATATTTCTGGATTTGGTCCTATGTTTATTACAAACAATTCAGCATCGTTGTCTCTGTATCTGAGGGGGGCACTGGCTTCTCAGATGACGCATTTCTACCTGATGGTACCAGTCCATCTCACAGCATTTCCAAATTTCAAGACACCTTGTTTCTCTCAAATTTTGTTTAGTAGGCTTATGAGGACCACACGTGAGTCTACTAAATAAGTGCCAGAGGAACTCTTAAAATTAAAACACCTCCAACTCTACTGGTTTTTAGAAGTCTATGACACTTCCCCAGGTAAGCAGAGAAATCCTGCTTCAAATTCCCACCCAAGTCTGCTAAACAAAGAGTTGCCATATTCAGGTGAAGGTCTTATATTAACTCAGAATTAGAGAAAATGCTGTACCAGGTTCTGTTGGTTTATTATTTGAAATGATTTTTTTTTTTTTTGGTGAGGAAAATTTGCTCTAAGTTAACATCTGTTGCCCATCTTCTTCTTTTTTTTTTTGCTTGAGGAAGATTGTCCCTGAGCTAACATCTATGCCAGTCTTCCTCTATTTTGTATGTGGGCTGCCACTACAGTGTGGCTACCAACAAGTGGTGTAGGTCCGTGCCCAGGATCTGAACCCGTGAACCCGGGCAGCCAAAGCAGAGCATGCCAGACTTAACCACTATGCCATTGGGCTTGCCCCTGAAATGATTTTTAATTCCCTTCTTTCCTCTTCTAATCTGCTCCTTTCTGCTTCTGCACACATCAAAATGCATAAACATTCATACTATTGGGCCCATTTCTTAACATACTTCTTCTAAAGCTGTCTTTAGTCAAAGATACATACATGCCTCCAGCCAAGGATCCGGACCCAGCCCAAACCCCAAGGTCAATCCTAGTCAGGGATGAACAGGTGAACCCAGGGAGTTCCAGCAGGCCCGGGGAAGGAGATGGCGTGGAGGGAGCTGGCCCGGAACCGGGCAGAGGAGGCTGAGTTCACAGATGCTGGGGTCGGGACAACCTGGGCACTGAGGCACAGATTGGGACTCTGTTATCAGGCACCAGGCTGTAATTTGAGGACCAAGGACAGGACGAGGCCAGATCTCAGCAGAGGAAAAGGACTGATTCAGAGCTGAATGCAGAGCCAAAGCTGCAACCTGCAGGTTTAACGGGTTGGATGCTAGAACAGGCGCCAGGCAGTGGATCCAAGTCCAAGTCAGGCCCGATGTCTGCAGGTTGCACAGTCCTCACTGAAGAGCTCCCTCTGACGGGCCCAGCATCTACCCTGTCGGAGGAAGCACGGTTGGGGGCGGAGCTGAGTAAACGAGGCCCCAAAGCCTAGCAGCACTGGGATTTCCTGAGGACCCTTCCTCTTGCCAGAAGGAGAGGGTGTGGAGTGCTGGGGGGAAACCAGGGAACGTTCACAGGCCACCAGCTGTCGGGGCAGTGGGAGAGCAAGTCCATCCAAGCCATAGGACTCCAGAGGTGGCCAACACTCCAGTTTTCCAGACCTCTCCTAGGGGTCCAGACTAGCAAGAAGCACATCAGCAGTATGGTAAGACACACAACATGTTGGGAGGTGAAGGGGAGAGTGAGTACCCCCCAAGGACACCCAGCCTTGGTGGTGGAGGGGGCCATAAAACTCACCTGAAGGACTTGTTCTTGTTTTCCTCCCTAAAGCTGTCTACAGGTGGCAAAAATGGTGCTAAATCACGTGTCTCCGGTGCCTGTGGCTGAGCTGGCTCATAATTGCTGTTCACCCACACTTGGTCACTGCATCCTTTCCACCCTCCAGAGGGGCAAGGATAACACCAACTCCTGCTCAAGGCTGCTTTCTTATTTGGCTCTTCATTCTGACCTACTCTTGACTCAATGACCATTTGCAGCTAGATTTTTTACTTAGATGGACGAGGACCACTGTTTGCTCGGGCACCCCATCTCTCCGGCTTTGACTGTACAAAACTCGCATCCAGGCTTTTAACTAAAGTTAGATACGACTTGTGTGTTGGCTCTTAAGATTTTGACAAGCTGCTGCCCTCGCCTGAACTTTTCTCTCTGCAAATACAAGGTCTATTGGAAATCTGGAGTTGTCACTTTTCTCCCCTGGGCAATCAACTGTACAATCACAGTGAATGCTTGCTATTGCCATTACTGTGACTCTGGGGACACAGACACCAGATAGCTCTGCCGAATGAAAAAACAGAAGAAAAAGACTCATAACGTAAGAAGTTGCCAGGGTTTCAAGTGTGGACTTCAGGAGACCAGGACTGCTGAGCTACTCACATCTGAAATGCTGGGGTCTGAAAAGACACAAAATGAATATTAGCATTATCAGCGAAAGCACTTTAGCCAACTCTGTTTTCATATTCCTCAATCCAAATTCCTTTGAAAATGAAAGTAAAAATACAGTGATACTCCTCGTCATTTCCTCCAGACCTTGGAGTCTGGATGAAAGAAAATCTGCTGATTCTGCCGCTCTTCACAGACGTGCCGTGGGGGCGAGGAGAGGGAGTTGTTGCATCTGGGGTTGGTGTGGGTCCTAATAGCTGAGCTTTGCCTGTGCTTTCGATATTTCTTTCAAACTCGCCTTTTTGCTGTTGCAGCTGGGCCTGTCGGTTTTCAGTACTAATGGGTTGTGATGGGGTGTCAAGGGAAGTCAACAATCAATGCTTGGAAAAAAGAAGGGTGGGGGTGGCCGGGCCCATCACCGCTGACATGTCCAGGAACGGAAATACAATGGCCTTCTTTTGTAGAAAAATAGACAAGAAATTCTGTGCCGTGTTTTGCTTTTAAGATTAGCATAGATTTTTAACCATTGATGACTGGGCTGTCTGCTCTTCCCCATTTTAAGCTTGCCTATCCAAAACGTATATTCCGGTTTTTAAATAACCACTTTCCGATATAGTTAAAATTGTAATTCACTGTATGGGTTGTAGTTATTTCTTGCAGGAAGATAAAACAAGAGAGAGAAATGTCTGCTGAAACAGAGGCATGAAAGAAATGGTGTGAAATGGCTGGGGCTACCTCGTGAAGTAGGCCTCTTTTAGGAAAAACCCATTTTGGCCCCAATGTTGTGTGACATGAGAATGCCATTACAGCAAGAGTCAATGTAATGATGCTAATGTGAAAAATATCAGTGGCTCACTGCAGTTTGCATCCAGGGCTAGAAATCTCATTGAAAATGTTTTTTACTAATAATTCAGGAGAACCCTATTATGACACTGGTGTCAGAATGCAAGAATACTATTTGCTTCCTAGGTTGTTTTATTCAAGTCATGTATCAGGGGTATATGTGGGAAATGATTTGATCAACAATCAAATGTAATATAATCTACAATAGCAAAGCACTTTCCAAATGAGGGTTTACTGTCCTTATTTGCATGAATTAGATTTATGCCAAGAATCCCAAAGTGGTTATCAAGTGAAAATATTCCAAGCTGACTTTCTACAAGACATGAGTTCCTGAGAAGTTTTCTGTGATTCAGAGTAAAACTCAGAGTCACCTCCCGATTTATTTACTTTGTAAATCCAGTTCTGCCTGGCTCATTTTCTTGAAGCAAAGTCCATCTGTATTCCTCTTTCTTTTTAAAATTGAAAAATTTAGTTACAGGGAAAAATGTTGACAGAAAGTGTCTAAAGTTGTAGTGAAATGAAAAGAAGCTTTGCACATTCTGTATCCCTGCCTGAACTGTGTTTTCTTCCTTCACCACACTTCTCAATCTTACTCAGACCAATTATTAATTTCAGTTTCAGCTTTTCTGTATGATCAGGATTTTAATAAACATACAGTATTTTAATAATCAGAGGAAAATAACACAAGTTTAATCTTAAAAGTAAAAAATCATCCAGGGGCTGGCCCCATGGTATAGTGGTTAAGTTCTGCACATTCCTCTTGGGCAGCCCAGGTTCATGGGTTTGGATCCCAGGCACGGACCTACACCACTCATCAGCCACACTGTGGCAGTGACCCACATACAAAATAGAGGAAGATTGGCACAGATGTTAGCTCAGGGCTAATCTTCCTCAGGGAAAAAAAAAATCATCCACAAGGAAGATGGAGTAGAGGTACCTTTCCTGTTCCTCCCACTAATTAAAACTAAAAACCCTGGACATCAGTGTGTGCATGTGTGTGTGTGTGTATTTATATATGCATATATATATTTACATATAAATCAAACATTAGAAGACTCTGAATAGTGCAGAGAAGGAGGCAGACCAGCTAGGGACCTTGGGACTCGAGGATCCACACAATGGTGAGTTCCCTGGTTTTCTTTTGGTCTCATACATCCCAGACTTGGAACTGGAGAAGCTGGCAACCCTGAAATATCTATAGGTATAGACAAAAAATGTCCCAACAAAAGCCTACACTCTCTGATCAAAAGACCAGGAAAGGGGCAGCTAAGCAAAACAGAAAACATTTGGATGATAAGCGCTCTACTCCAGCCAACACCACAGAAGAAACTGGCCCCACCCACACCAGCAAAGATGGAGTGGGAGCCTAGACTTCCACCCTCCTGAGGCTGTAATGAGGAACCTCGACATTCCCAACAGGTAGCATCAGAGAAGACCAAATAAGAAGTCAGGACATTCATCCCCACCAGCTGTCAATCAGGCCTCCCCACCCCATCCCCCATCCAGTGGTGTCAATGGAGACCACATGGGAGCCAGAACTCCCATCCCTACTCAACAGCATTGAGGCAATGCCCCCTCTCCCCATGCCACAGCAGTGGCAAAGAAAGCCAGCAAAAACAGAAGGTTTAGAAAAAAGATTCAGAGTCTTATAGAATACTGCAAAAACGTCCAGTTTCAATTGAAAATAACTCATCATCCCAAAAGCCAGGATGATCTCAAACTGAATGAAAACAGACAATCAATAGATGCCAACGCCAAGATGACAGATGTCAGAATTATCTGACAATGATTCTAAAGCAGTCACAATAAAAGTGCTTCAACAAGCAATTATAGTCATGCTTGACACAAATGAAAAATTAGACAGCCTCAATAAAGATAACAAAGGAACAAAGAAACAAATTTAATAGCTTAGATGAAATGGACCACTTCCTCAAAAATACAAGCTACCGCAACTCACCCAACATTAAGTGATAATTTGAATAGCCCTATAACTATTCAGGAAATTGGATTCATAATTTTTTAATTCCCCAAAAAGAAATCTCTAGGCCCAGATGGTTTCACTGGACAATTTCACTAAACGTTTAAATAAGAATTAACACCAATTTTACATAATCTCTTCCAGAAAATAGAAGACGAGGGAACACTTCCCAATTTATTTTATGAAACTATTGTTACCCTAAAACCCAAATGAGAAAAAGACAGAACAAAAAGAGAAAACTACAGACTAATATCTTTCATGAAATAGTTGCAAAAATCCTTAACAAAGTATTAGCAGATAGAATTCAGCAATATATTAAAAAATTTATGTACCATGACCAAGTGGCGTTTACCCTAGGAATGCAAGGCTGGTTCAACATTCAGAAATCAATGTCATCCACCACGTTAACAAACTAGAAGAAAAGTCCCATAAATCTTATCATCAATCACTGCAGAGAAAGCATTTGGAAAAAATTCACACCCATGTGTGATAAAAACTCTTAGAAAAAAATATCCCACTTATTCTTCTATGACCAATTCCCCTCCTCCATTTACTGATATGACCTTGGGCAAATCACTTAAACTCTCTAAGCTTCAGTTTCCTCATCTGAAAAAAATGGGGTAATAATGATATCTAACTCACTGGGTTGCTGGGTGAATTATTATTATAGATACCAATTACTAATAATTAGACAGAAGCACATTTGTTGAACAATGGTCTGTGGAATCTCTTCTTTCCTGGTTTTGTACACTCTAAGCATCAGAACTTAGCCTGCAAATTTGCATAAGACCCTCTTAGTTCAAGTATCTACCTACTACAATACCTAAAAGTGCTCTTTAATTCAGAACATTATAAATAGCACAAAAACATAAACTGTGGATGAATAAAGTGAAAATAAAATGAGTATCATGTTGATTTTACTTTTGAGTTAATTTAGGCAATGTTATATATAATAAACTAGACATGCTTTCTAACGGTGCTCCGGTACAAACTTCTAAACACTCCTCAGTAAGAGATTGTTGAAAACATTTAACCAATATAGGTAATATTAATCATAATAATAACAATGACAAAAGAGTCTTTTCTGGTCTGGTCCACATTTCCCTTTTTCTTGCATATTCCAAATTCCGCTAATCCTTTGCTGTGTCCAGTGCAGCTCCTTTCCCATGGCAGGCTGTTCAGGGATAGACTCTTCCTGTCTCATTGCCCTTATTCCTTTTTGCAGAAAATTCTTGGTCTTTGCAGATGTGCTTGCTACGTGCATATTTAAATACTGATTAACAACACCACCTCTGCACAGCCTGGGCTATCCTTCAATACATATCACAAAAATGCCTGCCTGTTATCACTTATTGACGACAGCTTCCCTCCCATCCTGTATGTGGTTCTCCAGGCCTGCTCTGGACCCTCAGTGCTCAGACTTCTGGTCTACCACTTCTGTGCTCTGCCCCTGACTTCTCCACAACAGTGCAGCCAGAGGAGGAGCTGATTCTGCAGCTTTGGCAGGAAAAGAAACTTTCTTTTTGGGGTCCAAGCTAAAAATGCATTCCACCCTCCTGAATGAACAGCAACATCTCTGTCTTTCCATTTTGTGAATTATGATTAAATGTCTTCCCTAGTTGCAGGAGTTCAGAAGATTTACTATTTAGTCATTTTAGGCTTATCATTGTGAAAGACATAAATGCTCAAAAAATATTGAATGAATAAATAAATATCTATTGGCACCACAGGCCAAGCTGACCTAAAAGGACACACACACACACTCCAAACACATGAAAATGCCAGATAAACTATTTTTTTAATGCATAGCCAAATGCAAAAGCAAGGGAAGGAAATCCCCAGATGTCAGAAATGAAGAAAAACTCAAAGAAAAAGGAGTGAGTGGGAGCTGATGCCAAAGAGATAAGAGGGGTATTGCAAGCAGATACAGCCTGGTAGGCTGGTGACTTGAGTTTTAATGCCTCCACAGGGATGGGAGACACAACCTTAGACCCACACAAGGGAGGGAGCAGAAACTATGCTCCTGTATAAAACTGGGAGCCATGAGGCTTTCCCTGGACTGCGACACTGAATTTAGAAACTTAGCACACTGGTTTAGGGATTCAACAAGGAAGATTGCCATTAGCTTAGGGCAATCAGTAGAAAAAATCACCCATAGGAAGTTGGAACTAGGGTGCCTTCTGTACAAATCCGCGGTATCTTCATGGCAAGAGAATCCCAACTGAGAAATTAATGCAAACACCGGTACAGCAATTCCATTTCTTGGTATTTATCCTAAAGTATTGAAAACAGGGTCTCAAAGAGATATTTGTACACCCATGTTAGTGGCAGCATTATTCAAAATAGCCAAAACATGGAAGCAACCCAAATGTCCATCAATGGATGAATGGATAAACAAAATGTGGTGTATACACACAAGGAATATTATTCAGCCTTAAAAACGAAGGAAAATCTGACACATGTTACAATATGGATGAACCTGGAGGACATTACACTAAGTGAAATAAGCCAGTCACAAAAAGACAAATATTATATGATTCCACTTATATGAGGTATCTAGAGTAGTCACACTCATAGAAACAGAAAGTAGAATGGTGCTTGCCAGCGGCTGGGGGAGAGGAAGTGGGGAGACATTGTTTAACGGGCATAGAGTTTCAGTTTTGCAAGATGAAAAAGTCTCAGAGACTGGTAGGACAGCAATGTGAATATATTTAATGCTACTGAACTGTACACTTAAAAATGGTTAGATTGGTCAATTTCATGTTGTGTGTTTCTTACCAAAATTAAAAATTGAAAAAAAAAAAAACTGTTACAGAACCACTGAAACCCTTTAGGCCCCAGCAGGGCAATGGAAAAAAAGATCACATAGATAAGAGCACAATCAGGAACCTGTGTCATGCCAGAGAACAATCCCTACCAAAAATGAGCTCACACACAAAGATGACAAACACAGGGAAACGCGTCACCATGGAATAGTGAGCAGAGGCAGCAAATGAAAAAAACTGTTCTCCAAGAGATATAGACAATAGAATAATCTGAGAGAATGTAAAGCAAATATTCCTACCAAAGATATAAAAAATTCAGGGCCGGCCAGGTGATGTAGCAGTTAAGTTCATGTGCCCCACTTTGGTGGCCTGGGGTTTGCAGGTTCGGATCCCAGGCGTGGACAGAGGCACCTCTTGTCAAGCCATGCTGTGGCGGCGTCCCATATAAAGTAGAGGAAGATGAGCACAGATGTTAGCGCAGGGCCAGTCTTCCTCAGCAAAAAAGAGGAGGATTGGCAATGAATGTTAGCTCAGGGCTAGTCTTCCTCACACACACACAAAAAATGATATAAAAGATTGTCTATAAACCATAATGAAAGAAGAGAAAAGTAAGGAGGTTGGGGAGGGGAAAGGAAGAGGCAGCATTAAAACAAAAACTGAATAGGAATTCTAGAAATAAACAAATATAATTTTCTGCCATTATAATTTTCTAACAAAAGTCACTGGATGATTTCAAGTCTGGACTAAGTGATACTGCTACTGAATCCAGAGCTAGGAAAAAAGCAGCATGTTTTATTAGGACCTGAACCTTTAACCAGCCAACTACATGATTTATGAGCCATGATACAATACTCCTTCTATAGCCAGAAACAAAATAACATCAAGCATCCCTCCTGCTCATTCTCAAATAGTCAAACTTTGGTTCAGGCACAGTAAGCCCTGGAGATATAGTTAGGAATAAGACAGACAAGGTCCTTCCTCTTCTAGTTCTTGTATTCCCATCATTTGTTGTCTAGAAGACAATAAAGAGGCATAAAAATCATCATTTCAGATATTCGATAAGTATAATGAAAAAATTAGTACAGAACAATAGCAGAGAGAGTAATGGGGGGTGTCAGTGGGGCCACTTTAGATTGGGTGTTCAGAAAAGGCCTCTCTAAAGAGGTGGCATTTAAGCTGAGCTTGGATGAGAAGGCACCAACCAAGCCAAGATCTGGGAGAAGAGCAATCCAAGGACAAGAAGAATCAAGGACCAAGGCTCTGAGACAGGAAAAGAGCAAAAGCCTTTGGATTATCGTTTAGGAAAGACATAGAGAAGCTACTGATGTTTCCCATCAAACATAGCAGCTAAGATAGCACAGTACAGATACACTCCGTTACTTGCATTGCCAGATCGCTGTTGGTTCCCCTAAAGTTCAAGTTGTAACTGAGTCCTCGGATACAGTCTGTTTGGGTGAATCAAAGCCAGGTCCTGAGCCTCCGCCAGAATTATACTGCCAGGGGCAAACATAGCAACATATTCTCTCAGAAGTCCACAGGTGACTTTTAGCCTTCATGTTGCCCCTGTCTGAGTGAGCAAATGAATTGAGTACATCTTGTATCGTAGACACCTGAGCTCTATCCATTTTCTAAAGCAGAGGTGGCAACCTGGTTCTGTAAAGGGCCAGACAGTACATAGTTCAGGCTTTGAAGTTCACACCATCTCTGCTGCAACTGTTTGACTCTGCCATTGCAGCACAAAAGCGTCCAAAGATAACACACAAACGAATGAGTGTGGCTGTGCTTGTGCCTTTATAAAAACAGGCAGTACTTTGCCAACCCCCATCAAAAAACAATGATCTCCAAAGTGGATTGGACCCAAGATGAGCCTTGGGGTGCGGAAAAAAGTATCGGACTTTTGTTTGTGTTTTTTATCACCAAAAGAGCCAGAAAGAAATTAATCTATTAATATTTAATATACAGGTTGACATTGGTGCCCTCATCTAATCCAGTATCAGAGCATAAGAGGTCACATATGGTATGGCAGGAACATGAGGAAGAAGGGGTGTCCCAAAAGGCGGCAGTGTTGACACTGGGTCCTCACTCTCACATTCCCTTTCAGTGTATTGTAATACACTACAGTTTGTATGTAACACTCACAACACAGGCAAGTGGCTTAAAAGATTTCTACAAAGAAACCTGGGATTGAAGACAATGCCAGTAACACAAGCACAAACGAATAACATGAAAATGGCAGAACCAATGCTTCTCCAACTCCTAGTATGAACATTTGTTAGTCACGTGCAAGATAAAAACAATGAAAAGTTAGTCATATCTGATGATCAGTCCACAAAAATATTCTAATCTGTCTTAGTTATCCATTGCTGTGTAACAAATCACCCCAAAACTTGGTAATGCACAACAATAATAAACATTTAGCTTCTCACACAGTTTCTATTAGTCAGAAATTTGGGTGCAGTTTATCTGGGTGATTCTGGCTTAGGGTGTCACATGAGGTTGTAGACAAGATGTTGCCAGGGCTATAGTTTGACTGGGGCTGGAGGATCTACTTCCTAGATGGCTCACACTTGGCTGGCAAGTTGGCACTGGCTGTTGGGGAGAGGTCTCAATTCCTCGCCGTGTGGACCTCTCTATTAGGCTGTTGAGTCTCCTCCCAATATGGCAGCTGGCTCCCCCCAGACTGAGTAATCCCAGAGAGCAAAGCAAAAGTGGCAAAATCTTTTATGGCCTAGCCTCAGAGTCATACACCACCACTTCTACCGTATTCTGTTGGTCACATAAACCAACCCTGATGTACTGGGGGGGTGGGGACTGAACAGATCTGAATACCAAGAGGTGAGGATCACTGGGGGCCACCTTGGAGGCTGGCTCCTATAATCCACCCTCTGACCCCTAATGGTTAGCACCCCTTCTACATGCAAAATACACTCACTCCCTCTCGTATCCCAAAAGTCTCATCACAGCCTCAACCCAAAATCTAGAATCTCATCATTTATATCAGGTCCAGGCGCAAAAAAGACTCCTCAAAGGCCAATGAATTTTACCCCAATGACCTTTTGGGTTTTGAGATATTTTAATGAGAGCAAAAATGATTTATACCATTATATTAGTTTGGGTTCTCCAGAGAAACAGCAGCATTAGGAGATATATACATAAAGAGATTAATTATAAGGAATTGGCTCATGTGATTATGGAGGCTGAGAAGTTCCAGCATCTGCCATCTGCAAGCTGGAGACAGACCCAGGAGAGCCAGTGGTATAAGCTCCAGTCCTGAGAACTAGGAGAGTCAATGGGTAAGTCCCAGTCTGAGGGCAGGAGAAGACCAATGTCACAGCTCAATCGGTCAGGCAGAGAGAGCAAATTCTCCCTTAACCAGCCTTTTGCTCTATTTAGGCCGCCAACTATTTTGATGGGGTCCACTCACATTGGGGAGGGCAATCTGCTTTTACTCAGTCTATCAATTCAAGTGGTTTTTGTTTTTTGTTTTTTCAGCTTTGGGTATAATTGACAAATAAAGTTGTAAGATATTTAAAGTGTACAACATGATTTGGCATACTGTGCAAGGATTATACAATATATAATGTGAAAGGAAAGATACATTGTGAAAGGATTCCCCCCACTGAGTTAATTAACATGTACATCTCCTCATATATTTACCTGTCTTTTTTTGTTGTTGTTTTTTTGGTGAAAACACTTATGTCCTATTCTCTCAGCACATTTCAGTTACACAATACAGTGTTATCAACTATAGTCGCCTCGTTATACAATAGATCCTCAGACCCTATTCATCTTATAACTGCAAGTTTGACACTTTTACCAATCTCTCCCTTTTCCCCCACCCAGTTCAAATGTTAATCTCATCTAGAAACCCTCACAGACACACTGAAAATAATATTTAACCAATTATCTAGACACTCCACATCCCCATCAAGTTCAAAGATAAAATTAACCATCACAACCATTGAAATAAGATAAAATAAATTTATGTTTAAAATATTATTTCATATTTTTCCTCCCTTTAGTTTGAATTTTTGTGTACATATGCACAATATAATTATGTATAAGTGTGTGTGTATATATATCTATATATCACATACATGTACACGGTGTGCTCACACATTCTTTTTAATAGAGACACAGAACCAAAAAATGTTTGGAGATTACTAGTCGAAAGAACCTAAAAGTGAAAGAAAGTGCCTTCCATTCTTAGTTTCTATTTTCAGCAATCATTTGTCAGGGCATCTATCTGGTGGTTGGTAAATAGTATCAAAATATAATTACCAGCTTGACCACCTTACGAGAAGTGGCAGAAAATGACATAGTTTTGAGGGGAAGTAAATGTAAAAATCACATCGAGCAAGAAGAGGTGGTAGCTGTGGTGAGGATTTAGCCTGTTCTTGAACATGAACAGAATATTTAGAATCAAGGACAAATTTCCCTTTTAAAAAACCAGTAAATACATGATCCATGTAAAGACTAAAGCAATGAAAAGTTAAGAAAAATACCTAGGGAATATTTTAAAGGTGGAAAAGTTTATCCTTTTCTGTAAAAATTGTGTCTTTTATTTTAAAAAGAAAGGGGGGGTGGAGAGACTTGTTAGGAAAGAAGGGAGAAGGCGAGGGAGAGACATTATCAACATCTGCCACCATTAGCTGCCAGCTACTTACAATATTTCACTCTCTTCTCCCTTTGGGGCTGCCTATCATTGACACTTTCTTTTTACAGAACCAAATACCACAAGAACAAGCACCCTGCAATCCTTTGCCAGAACGGCCCACCACTGTGGGAGCTCAACCCAACACCTAGATCTGGTCATCATAGACATGCTGAAAACCCTATACTCCAGCTATAATTAACAAGACAAGAAATAACAAGTGTTGGACAGGATATGGAGAAAAGGGAACCCACATACACTGCTGGTGGGAATGCAAATTGGTGCAGCCCCTACGGAAAACAGTATGGAGATTTCTCAGAAAAATTTTAAAAAGAAATACCATATGATCCAGCTGTTCCACTTCTGGGTATTTATCCAAAGAACATGAAATCAATAATTCAAAAAGATATATGCACTCCTATGCTCATCACAGCATTATTCACAATAGCCAAGATGTGGAAGCAACCCAAGTGCCCATCGTCAGATGAATGGATAAAGAAGATGTGGTATATATATACAATGGAATACTACTCAGCCATAGAAAAGACAAAATCACGCCATTTGTGACGACATGGATGGACCTTGGGGGTATTATGCTAAGCAAAATTAGTCAGACAGAGAAAGACAAATACCATATGATTTCACTCATATGTGGAAGATAAACAAACAAACACATAGATAAGGAGAACAGACTGGTGGTTACCGGGGGAGGATAGAGTGGGGGGAGGGCAAAAGGGGTAAAGGGGCACATATGTATGGTGACAGATAAAAGCTAGACTGTTGGTGGTGAACACGATGCAGACTATACAGAAAGTGAAATATAATAACGTGTGACTGAAGTTTACACAGTTATAAGCCAATATGACCCAAATAAAATAATTTTTTAAAAAAAGAATCCTATTCTTATGAACCTATTTGTTCCCACTTAGCCATTGTGGACTGATGCAGAACGTCCCGATCAAATCGTTCCTCCAAGGGCCATCTTACCGTAGCCTGGACCCCTACACACACAGCTAATAGTGTATGTAATTATAGTGTGCATGGTGCAGTAAGTAATGTAAGTTACAGGTGGGCACCAAAATGTCTGCACAATTGAAAGATGTCTTAGCTAAATCATTATTATTAAGAATGACAGTCTAGACCATAAGTAACATCTACCATTTATTAAGCCCTTGTTTTGAGCCAAACACCCTGCATACGTGATTTTCATACATTATGTCATTTCACCCTCACAGCAATCCTAGCAGGTACATATGCCTATTATTCCTCATTTTACAGAAAGGGAAACCAAGGCTTGAGTAACCTGCCACAGGCCAAATTAGCGGCAGAGGCAGAGTTTGACCTCAGAGACTGCCCTCCCAAACACTAGACCAGTAGTTCTCAAATGTTGATGAGTATAAGAATCCCATGAAATAGTGCTTAAAATGCAGCTTCCTAGACCCCGCCCCCCAAAGATTCTGACTCAGCAGGCCTGAGGTATGCCCTAGGAATCTGCTTTTTCATAAAAGCCCCAAGCTAATTTGGGTAATTGGTAGCTTTCTGGGACACACATCATACTGTATTATAAGACATCTCTTAAATCAGTGTTCTACTAGTGTAACTAAATAAATTAAACTATATTTCAGAGGTTGTGGGTTACTTTATAAATAACTATTCTCTCCAATGTTATGAATTAAGGGAGAAGCATACACACACACACAGACACACACACACATTGAAATTTACAAAACTGAAAAACCAGAGGTTAGGATTTGCATGACAAAATTAATTTTCAGTTTACAAAAAAGATTCTCTGCAGTGAGAAATTTCCAAAACAACGTGGCACACAGCACTGCCCATAAGTTGAACAAAACTGTTTGGCCACTAAGTGAAAAAAAAAAATTAATGGCAGAATTGCCAATGCATAGAAAAACACTTAGGCCAGTGAATATAATTTTGACCATTTTAATCTAGTCTCCCATATATTTTTCTTAAACATCTGGTGCTTGTACCACTCATCTGCTGTTGAGAGAGGTGACAACAAAGCAAATAAATACGTACCAAATATTACTAAAGAAAATACTCAGAAAGAACCAATCGTGTCACATTTGACAGTCTGATCTTTTTTGAGGACTTTATGCTTGTGATTTTATATTGTACTTATGCGGTATAGTCATGCTTCCTGCTGGTAAAGTTGTCCCTGGCTCACGTGGTATTTCAGGATGTGTCTCCTTCTCATGGGTTTGTTTTGGAAGAGCATCAAGACTTCCAGGTAAGCAGCCATGTGAATAAGTTTGTGAACAACTGGCTTAGCTCTCTTTAAACATTTCATTTACACCATTGCAATTATATACTTTCCAGAAACACACTTATTATGTAAGATAGTATGTGAAAGAAAGCCCTTTTTTATTGTTAAAATTGTTATTCTTGTAGTTATTTTCCTATTGCAAAGCAGTAGTGATGTGACCTGGGAAGGCCACATCCCTGAGAGACGTGGAGAAGAATCCTGCAGAACTCATGCGTTGGGCTGCTGTACGCCATCACCTCTGCTCTGCAGAACAAGGACATCTGTCAGCACAGAAAGGGCAGTCAGTGGGAGGAGCCCAGGGGGCATGCCGGAAACAACGCCAGACCTCTGCTCCCGGCTGTTGGCAGAGTGAATGGAATGTAAAGAGGCTCCAGGGATGACTAAATGCAGATTCTAGTTGGAAGTTAAGAAACTGAGCTTCACTTCTGGGTACAGTCAGTTTTAACCACCAATTGTGCGTCAAGCAAAATAGTCAGGGCAAGGAAATGGCTGAGGAGCGAGGAGTGGACCTTGAGGGAAAGGACGCAGCTCTAAGAAGGCAAAGAAGTTGCGTGGCAGATGAGTGCAGGCTGACAAAAGCCCAGGACGATCTCCTCCAGGAGCCCAGAGATGGGTGGTACCTAAGAACAGCCTGCCACGCTACCCACCCAGTGGAGGTACAGTCCCTCCAAAGCCCTGTCCACCAACTCACCCTCGGTGCCACCAACCACCTCGTTCTGAGGACATTCTCCATATGTGGATGGAGATGGCTCATCCCTGGCAGCCATGGTGCTCACTCCACTTCCACTCCCACGGAGCCCTTTGTGTTTGCTAGACTCTGCCTTCTCCTCCCATATGGGCAAATTACAAACTTGTCCTCTCCTTTCCCATTCTGTGCATCCCAGACCAATATGCCCAGAAAGATGCTGGGTCATGTGGATGGGCTTTTAGATGCCTTGACTCGATTATGTCCATAGGTCTGAGCCCACGTTCACCTCCAAGAACACACGACAAAGCAACCAATCTACGAATGGAAATGGCCACAGAACAAACTCAGCACATGGGGCTGAGGGGACGCTAATGCAAGTTGGGTCAAACACAGGAAGGAAGTTTTCCCAGGGAGCATCAGCTTGAACTGACAAAAGACAACAGACAAGTGTTTGAGGCAAGGTTCTGGAGGGAGAAGGGAGCAGAGAGAGGCTGCCCAACTCCCATGCTTCCGTGGGTTTATACCCTCCCCCGATCAGCCAGGACAGCACTACCAGGTAACGAGTAAACTTTATTAAACTCTGTTGGAGCAGGTATTTCTAAAAATCCTCAAATGTTCAGTGTGCCAATCTCATCTTTATTGCAGTATTGTGGTGGTGGCTATGACTACCGTAATCCCTCACTTCAAGTAAGGGTGGCTAACATTTCTTGAACACTTTCCATGTGCCACACACCGTGCTAAGCTCCACATACATTATTTCACTTAATTCTCACATCAGCCCAACCAGGTAGGCACTGCTACCTCTCTTTTACAGATAAGGATGCTGATGCCAAGAAAAATCAAGTAATTTGCACTAATTCAGAAGGAGCAGCAGTCTGGAGCCATCCAGCATAGCCAGGTAGTCCTAGGGAGCCCAGTGGCCGGTACAGGGCTTAGAGGCAGCCCTATTTTATAGCACAGCATAACCAGTATATATAAAAATTCCCCCCATATCACTGAGACAAGCTTAGACCATGCTCACAGAAGCTATTCAAGAACACAGGTGATCAAAACATTTTAGAAAGATTGCTATTCGAAATGATGAAAACAGACTAAATTCCGGTGCTCAGAGAAGTGGAGTTCAGTCAGCTGGAAAATGTAGTTATGTGGAACAGCTCGTCCCTGATGATGCTGGATAAATGAAGTGTTGCCATATTAGTAAGAGTAGTAGAAGTAGCAGCATGAAGGTGATTAATAATATTAGTCAAGCTGCAATGGCTGGGCAGATTGGTGCAGGAGAGAAGGGAGAATTAGAGAAACATTTGGGAAGTCATCTCTCTATGAAATAGCTTCGGAGAGACTTGGACATTGCAAGCCCATCCCACCCCTTCCCACCACCATCACCGATTGCTCAGGGTGTAATGGCGTTTCCAGGTAACATATTTATTTCTTACAACAAACACTCGGCTATTCTCTTCTCATTCTGAACCCCCTGCCTCTGGGTTCCTCTGTACTTTGGCACTGGCCGCATTAGAGAATATATATGTTGCCGCAGCCCTTGTGCGCAGTACAAGGCTATCGTGAAAGCAAACGGATTCTCCTTGTCTGGTATATTGATGCTGTGCAGCAGAAAGCCAATAAGTGCACGACCTTGTTCCACACACAAATACGTTCTTTTAACGGGCTTTTCCTCTAAGGCAGCAAGTCTGCACTAGTAGGGAGAACAGAATGAATTTTCCTTTTAAGAAACGTGCAAGACAGTACTCATTTTTTCCAGCCTTTTTTTTTTTGCCTTTTATTTTCTCAGTTTCATAAAATACGCTTGTAAAAGCGTATCCCTTTTTGCACATAATGATATTAGCAAAGCCATCTTGCTGAAGAGTCTTCTTCCTAGGGCTGCTGGTTTGGTCCTACCTGGTGCTGGAAATGGACCCCAGCCACAGAGATTCACGCCAGTTCAGCTTCTTATCAGTTACGTTAGGAACACCATATTTCTGCCTGTGTTCTTATCTGACCTCTTGACTATAATAGATACGTGGATATATGGATGGACAGAAAGACAAATAATCAGATGCTACAGGTCAATAATTGCTTTCAAACCAATGCTATAATTAAGAAAGCACGGGTTTGATTTTCTTGCTCCTACATAACTCTTGTTTGGGGTTGTGCAAAGTTAAGACTGATTTATGCCATAGCACACCATGAATAAAGCTTTTGCAGCAGAGAAGTGTAGCCACAAATGTTGTGTTTCATTTACATATATATTAATAGGTACTTAGTTTACGAGTGATTGCCCCTATTGAGTAAATGGCTTCTAGCATCTCAACACTATGCACTTACCAGGCACCTACTATGTGCCAGGCACTGGGCTAGGTGCTGGGCGTTCAAAGATGGATAAAAAAGGAAAAGTCAAAAAGAGCCTGCAACTCAAGGGGCAGTGCCACACCATGAGGATTAACGAACACCATTTTTTTTAAATTGAGCACCATTCTATGTTTCAAACTAAAACCCACCCCTTTCTCCCTCCACCCACGAATCAGTCAAGAACAAAAGGAAATGATTCTGAATTTTTTCCTTTCTTTCCAAGCACCTTGGGAAGAGCCAGGCATGGAGCCAAAAAGGAGTGGGGATTTTGCTAAGGAAAAACACCGCCCTGTTTGGTTTTGATGAAAAAAAAAGAAAGAAAGAAGAAACTGTACCATGTATTGAAGTTCAAATGATGTATATAGGAAGAGAGTGTTTTTATGGATAACTGCCATGGGCAAAACAGCAGATCTAATCAAAAGCACTACACACGTGGATGTTCCCGGCCTCTGCCAGAAGGAGACTCAGGACAGCTGGGTTTCTAAGTTTTTCTTCTTCAATTCAGCAGAGGGTAGATAGCCTTCCAAGGCATAAAATATTCCTCACAGCCTCCCTGTCCTCCAGAAAAAAAAAAGAAAAGAAAGACTCATCACGAAGACAAATCATTAATTCCAAATTAATTCCAAACTAATAAAATTCCCTTATCTCCATCACACAGGTGAGCTGTGGTGTGAATATCCATGCGGTTCCATATATATGAGCTGCCAGGAATTGTCATGCTATCCTCTCTCCCTTCCTGGGAGCCCAGGAACGGAGTCTTGGCTTTGGGAGACAAGAAGACTAAGATAAATTATCCCCTCATCTTCTTTCTACCCACCTCCGCCATGTCCCCCTTTTGTTTCCCATCCAAGAGACTGATTATACGTTGATAAACCCACGGTAGGAATAAGCAGTAACGAGGAGGCCGCTGCAGCTCTCGCCCTCTAGAGGGAGCTGTATACTCCAGACGCAGGACGCCTAACCAAGGTCACCTGCGCGGTGCCTGTTCTCCCACATTCATTTTTTGCAAAGTCTAAACACCGAACAGGCCTGAACAGGCCGGAGTGGGAGAGGGAGCGGCGCCAGGAGGCAGGGCCTGGCGCGCACAGAGGCCGAGGGAGGAGAGGCGCTCTCCTAGTGCTGCTTCCGGGGGCAGAAGATGATTGTGCTAATTGGCTCCAAGTTCTGCCCTGTGTGATGGGAAACAATAGAACTGACACCAAGGCAAACAAGAAAGCGGGAGAGGGAGAACCATATTATTAAAGACAGTCCTGCCCAAGAAGAATTCTGGGTATTGTAAGGGTAGATAAAAGATACCAAAATCCCCTAGGAAACTTCTTTACTAGATCCCAAATGGATGCGTTTTAAAACCGGATGCAGACTCAACTATTTCTCAAATTTCCCTTGACCATCCCCCAAATAATCTGGTAGCAATGGCTAATAATCATTGCGCACCTGCTGCATGCCAGGCACCATGCTGTTTACATGGATCACCTTGTTCATTTCTCCGAGGAGACCCCCCCCCGCCCCCCCCCCCCCGTGTGGGTGCTATTCCACCCTACTTCTAGATAAAGAAACAGAGGCTTGGAGTGAAAACTTACCCGAGATAACCCAGCCAGCAATATCAGAGCAGGGACTTGCACCCAGCTGATCTGAGTCCAGGGTCCATATCCCTAACTACTATGCTCATTGGCCATTAAATGCCATGCCTCTAGAAACAGCCAGAAAACTTAATAGCCTTCTAATCCCAAACAATAAAACCCAACTTGGTTGAACTCCATCAACCCTATCAAGATGGCAGAGTGAGGATGTCCCCAGTTGTCTCTTCTTTCTTCTTTAGCAGATGCCCAAGGGGACAGAATATAGAAAAGAAATTAGATTTGTGTGAAAAATTAGTGAAACCCCTATTAGAAAAATAAAATATGCAAGTTAAGACTAGGACATCAGTCTTCTAAAATTGTACTAAGACCCAACATCCAGGATATGCTGTAGATTTTTGGACCAATCTGAGCCCACTGCAGACTATGAGAAGCCATCCAGGTTGGGTCCACCTCTTCTCACGAAGGGACGCTCAGCTTCCCACTACTCCCTCTTCCCCATCCCTTGATGACTCCAGTCTCATCCCTCTGGTCTGAATCCGATTTAGCACCCTCCCTCATGAATCTCCTTCACTCCTTCCCTCTTCACTTCGACAGTTCAACATATCTCCCTTCTTTTGGTTTTCTTCTGTTTTAGCAAAAGAGACTTTATTCCTCATTTCCAAAGCTCAACTCTCCTGCCTCCTCAAACACCTGGACTCAACAGTTGTCCCCTCTTGTACCTTCATCTGTCATGCTTTCAACCTCTTCCATTCTGCTCACAAACCTGTGCTACCCTCTCATCTTAATAAATACGATCAGTTAGTGAATAAAAATTGTAAACCTTCCTTTTACCCACATTCTTCTTTGTAACAAGGTTTACAAAACTTGCTCAGCCATAGGAGTCACTTGGCCCTTGGTAATTATGCATACTCCCAGGCACTTTCCCCTGGATATCAACTTAGCAGGTCTGAGACAAGGCATGGGAATCAGTGTGATTGGGCAAGTTTGGGAAACACCCCTTTCCAGCTGTCCCTGTGTGTCTGCACATGGTGAGCACGAGGACTAAAGTCACTGTCTGCTTCCTCACCTCCCACTCACTCTTAAGCATATTGCAAAGCTCCCACCTTAACACACTCCTCTCCTGTGGGTATTTTGTAATGTGACAACATAGCCACACTGAACTACAAGTCCCAGAATTTCCTAACCTCTGTGGTTCTAGGTGAGGGCTGGCCACTCAGAGAAATCTGCATGAGATGTGTAGGGTGGAAGTGAAGCAATAGGCTTATGCTCTGAGGGAGATCGGTGGAGGACCCAGGACATGCTGGCTCAGTGTGTTGACATGGGGCACACTCAGGCCCACAGCTCCTCCTCCTGCGGGATCTCATCCTTCAGCTTCTCTGAGTCCTGTGCTAATCACATGTGCAGCTCCATGGCAAAGGACCCTGCCTTCTGCAGGTCAATTGTGTCATCAAGGGTAGAGGTGGTGAGAGACAGACGCAGGTTACAGTTTGTCCTTGTGGATTTAGTTTGTCTTCACAGGTTCTAGTTTGTCCTCAGTTCTCCATTCTCATATCCAATCTTTCTTCCCAACTTCTGGCCACCACCAGGCACAGAGGCAACAAACTTCCATGGGCTTCTCCATATGATCCAGTTGCTGTAAGAAATCTCATATGCATGCCATTCACAGTGGTTCTGCTTCTCTGATCGAACCCTAATTGAGGTAGATACTGGTACTGGAAGTGGTTCCAAGGGAACAGAACCTTAAAGATGGGTTCTTTGACTTGGAACTGGTTTATGTAGAATTGGTTTCCCTGATCTGATTAGATCTAAAGGTGTTGATGGCCCTGTCACCAGTGGCAAAGGGGACACTGGTAGCCTGTGCCCTGCAATGGCAAAATATTTACTAAATTGTCACCTGTAACACATGTTATCAAGTGTCTCAAAGACAAGACTTTGTGTGATCAAGTAGTTGCTCCTATAATAGATTTTGGTGCAAATAAAGAGTATAATGGAGTTGGTTGCTTTTAAAAGTACTAGAGAACTTAGCAAAAGAATATGATAAATTTGGGACCTCTAATCCCCTGTTTGAGGTCTGAGGAAAGGACCACAAAACTTCTAGGACTGCCATAAAGGAGCTCTTGTCTCCTCTAGCCAAGATTTCTGGAAAAAAAAAAAAAAAACCCAAGTCCAATCCTAAGGATTGCTGAATCACAAAGCAAATTGAATTCACAACCCTTCAGGATCTTATGTTAAAATCATAAAATTTCTTACATTTAATGATGCTAAAATTGTTATGGGTATTTTACCACAATAAAAAGTTTTTGAAAACAAAAAAACTGCTTAATCAAATGAGTCCCACTTCAAACTATGATTGTCAGACTTTTTGAATCAGAGGGACCTTTTTTACCATGATGAATCTCGCCACTCACTTTCCTGCCAAAGCACACATAGAAACACATGATGGTGGTTGTACTTTTAGTGTCTTTTGAAGGAGAAAATAAATAAGGAAAGGTCATATGAAAAATAAAAGTAAAGAATATCAGAGCATTGATTGGAACCCTGAAAACTTGAGATAGTTTCTGGCAAACCTTATTAGTCAATGGGAGCAGCCCATCCTCCATGTCTGAGTTTTCTCTTTCTGAGTTCTTCCTGTGCCTGAGGAGCTGCAATGGTTTCCACTGAGACCACTGCCTCACAGCAAATTGCTGATTCTCCCAGGACCTACCCATACAGCTCTCATTCTAGATTATGACCAGACTCAAGTCTTGGCAGGCCTCAGGAGCTAAGGTACAAAGTGTGACCCATGAAGAGGTGTCATGTACACCAAAAGAACTGAAAGATTTTGTGAACTTTTATCAACAATATCCTGGGAAACGTGTCTAGGAATGAATCCTACAGGTATTGGATCAGGGTGGAAGGACATTATTGGATTGGGCCAAATTCGTTGTTATGGTGCACTGAGTAGAGATTCTGGATTCAATGTGTTACCTCGAGCAGCTGGGAGTGCCTCTAAAAGTTTGTGTCATTGGTTTCCTGAAACATAGAAACAAAAGTGGCCTATACTGAATGAAGTTGAAATGCCAGAACTTCCTTAGTAAACTTCAGAAGAAGATATCCAGAGGTTACGGGGGATCAGAATTGTAGAGTGGACTTATTACATAAGACCTGTTCTCCCCTCCCCAACTATGCCTGTCAGGAGGGTTCAGGGGCCCTCCTTTCACCAAGGCTGTGAGAAATGAATTAATTAGGGGAGGCCTGGCATCCTTGAAGAGCTCTGTGGTGGCTTTTCTCTGCAGGCCAGAAGTGACAATGGGAACTGCTGCCATCAAACTACTGAGTTCATTGGGGATAAGGGGTGCCGGAGTGGTAGGAGGCCTAATTGCAGAAACGAGGTTGGCCAGCTTACCATAATGGGCAGGAGAGCCAAAGCAGTAATCAGGATGGTTTGAACTATCGAATCTTTGGCGTTGACTAGTTGATCTTGGGATCCGTAGAACTGAAATAGACGGATGACCCACTAGATCTGGTGACGAGAGGTCTTACTTGAATCATCACAATAGAGAGTCGTGGCTCCTCAACCATTGCCTAGATTTGAGCTAGTTCCCCAACCCAGAGCCCCTTGAATGATGGTAGGCTGGTTCCCCTTGAAAAAGGTCCCAGCTATGAAGGTAATAATTATCTGATACATCTGCCATGCCTGCTGTGACTCCTAATTGCCAAAATGCATGTCTGTGGACTACAGCACTTGACACCATGGACCACCTCCCCCTAGAAACTTCCAGTCCTGGGTATCCCTGGCACCAAATGCTTCCACTCCTTCTGCTGCAAGTCTGACTCTTTCCCAGATTCTTCTTTCTAATCCCTAACTGTGAGCATCTCTACTTTTCTATCCTGGTCTCTTTTCTCTTCTCATTTCCTAAAACACTTAAATGCACATTAGTTCCAAATACCTATATCTGCTCTACGAAGAGACTCCAAACCTCCCTCTCCAGTCCCAACTTTTTCTGTGTGCATTTTCCCTGCTTAGCAATTAGTTAAACATCAAAGACTTGGATGTACTATTGCCACCTCAAAATCATTCCATATCTGCTATGGACTGAACATCTGTGTTCCCCCAAAATTCATATCTTGAAGCTTTAACCCCCAGTGTGATGGTATGAGGAGGTAGGGCCTTGGGAGGTAACTAGGTCACAAGGATGGAGACTTCATGAATGGGATTAGTGCCCTTATAAAAAGGACCCCAAAGAGCTCTGTTGCCCTCCTTCCATCACAGGAGGATACAATGAGAAGCTGGTAGTCTGCAGCCTGGCAGAGGGTTCTCACCAAATCCTGACCATGGTCGCATCTTGATCTTGGACTTCCAGCCTCCAGAACTGTGAGATATAAATTTCTGTTGTTTATAAGCACCCAGTCTGTGGTATTTTGTTATAGCATCCCAAACTGACTAAGACAATATCATTTTTCCTTCTGTTTCCCTGTCAATAATATCACGATCTTCCCAGTCAATCAGACTTGAAATATCAGGCATCCGTGACTCCACCCCTCTCCTCCCTTTCCACACCTAATCAGTCACAAAACACTAACAATTTTATTTGCACAGTCTCACCTTTCTGTTACTAGAAACACAACCCAAGCTCAAATCCATGTTATCACTGGAGGAAATAAACAGCATTCCACTTCCATTCTCTCTCCCAACTATCCAGCCTACTCGTCTTAATGCATGTTCTGTTTCGGCGTGTGCAGTTCCACTACTCAAAAACCCTCCATGATTCCTACTCGCCTACAAAATAAGGCCCAAGCTTCAGAATTTAGTGTGTTTGCCTTTTGTTAACAGGCCACAACCTTCATTTTTCACAGCATGACATTTTCAGGTCTTTTACATAACCAGTATTCCAACCAAATTCTACCATTCCCTGAAAATGACTCACGTTCCCACTTCTACATCTTTATCACAACATTCCCTCTGGCTGTCATGCCTTCTTTATCTCCACCTGCTCAGTTATCCCATAAATACTATTGAACGTCTCCCTCGTGTAAGGCCTTGCGCATATCAGGCGTTATTCCTCCCTTGGGTTGCTTAGAATCCAGCTTGTTGAAATCCTATGAATCCTGCAAGGCTAGTCCATATGCCACCACCTCCAAGGACTCCTCCTTGGTCTCCTGGCCAAGGTGACCACCTGCCCATTGCACTGTTTACTTCGCTCATGGTATTCATCAAGCCAAATGCTAGTCATTCATCCCTCAGGGCCTTTGTAATTGCTGTGCCCTCTGCCCAGACTCCACGTAGCCAAATCCCTAACTTCCTTCACTCTCTGTTCAAATGTCACACCCTCAGAGAGTCTTCTCTAGCTACCCTACCTAAAATATCCTCCAACCTTTACCCTACTTCATTTTTCTTCCTTGAAATGATCAGTACTTTAAGTGCATGTGTGTGTGTGTAGTTTGTTTGTGTCATATACGTGTGCGTCTCCCCCAGGGAGCTATAAGCTCTGTCTCCTAGAACTGTCCTTTAGAAACAGCGATCACCTTTCCCTTATCTTCCCTCTTAACTTCACAAAGAATATACAACTATGAAATTGTAGCTTATATGTTCTTTGAGCCAGATCAAATTCTTAGACAGGGCTTTCTCTCCCCAGTAATTATATCCACAAGCAGAAAGGGAGAGAGACACGCATTTATGCTCTCCTGTCCAGCTCATTGCTTTTGAATTTTTCTTTCTAGTTATATCTAAAACCACCACTGCCATCTCCCCAAGCTTAGCAGAGGATAAGGTAAGAGCTTGGTAAATGTCTCTTGAATGAATCCCCCTCCCCAAGAAGCAATCTCTTGTATATCTTGTCCACTGTTCACTATCCTCCAAGTGGTCTGAAATATTGATGGGGCTAACCACTGACCACAGTTCTGTCTTAGGGCAGCTGTCTTCAACAGGGACTACCACAGTCCCTTCCCAGAGAACAGCCAAGGGACCCAGGAGCTGCAGAAGCAGAGAGTGATGGAAGCAGAAACAAAGGTGCTCAGTCCCACATCTGCCTGGCTTCCAGACAGAGCCATCTCTTGGTGTCCCATTAGCCCTAGAAGGAAAGAACGCTGGGAGGGGGCCTCCCTCACCTCCCTGAATTCTCCAGAGCCTTTATCCTTTCATTTTGTGTGTCACTTGGAGTCATCAGTTTTTAACCATCACTGACTGGATAAAAGGGCTCATTGGAGCTTCAGTTGTCCCAGTGGCAGTGACAGCACATTCCTCCACGATGCGGCTGTCTGAGAACACTAGATTGGTAGCAAAGGTGTATTGTCTATTCCTCTTCCCTGGCATGATTGTGAGCACCCAACAGAAAAGGAAGCCTTGACTTCTCTCATGCAATGGTATAGCCCTATTGACAGACCAAACTTAGAAAGGCCTCTCGTGAAGGGAAACAAGCTCCCCAGCCTGGCAGTCCTGGGACACCCAGAGCAGAGCACGGCAAGACAAGGGTTCTGCAACTAAGGCTTTCCACGAAACAACAAAGCCAGGACAATTCCCTTTCATGACCCTGCAGCATCAATCATTTTCAACCCCTTTATTCATGGTCCATCAGAAAGCTCCTTGTTATGCATCTGTGGTCTCCATGACATGTGGGTCCCTATGGTACACACTTCTTTAGCTTCATCACCAGGTTTCCCATCAGCCAGTAGGTCCCTTCCACCTCTCATATTTTATCTGTACCTATGACTTAATTATCTAGCCTCGATTAATTTAATTCACCACAGAATCAGGCCAACTGAAAATTGCCAACCCAAAGAAATTCCCTGCAGCTCCTTGGTTGTGTTTCTGAAGCGAATAACAGCCTGTCACTTTCAGACAAGTCACTTGAGTTCTCTGGGCCTGGCTTCCCTCTCAAATAAAATGAGAGAGGTAGATGGGTTGGTGGCTCCAACCCTGGTTGCGTATTAGAATCATCTGGGGAGCTTGTAAACCAACCGTGGAGCCTGGGCCCCTCTTTCCCAGACTAATTAAGTTCAAATCTAGGGGGAGGGGCGGAGGCCAAAGCCCTATATTCTTTAAAAGCTCCTTAGGGGATCCTAACGTGCAGTCAATGTGGGGGAACAACCACCAGATTGGATGGTCTCTCGGATCACTGTAACACCAACCTCACTTCACTCTGCGAGGCCCCCACGGTGCTCTGTGAACAGCTGCTGTTTGAGTGACTGGGTGTGGAGAAGCATCTCGAACAATGGCCCACTCTGGAGTGAAAGGAAGCCACAGCTTGTTAACCCACCCAGTGGTGTCTTATGTCCAAAGTGAAAAGTTCAGTTATGATCAAAATGGCCTCCTCAGAGGCTTAATGTGTCCGTGGAGAAGACAAGATCGGAGGTCTTCAGGATTTTCCCTGTACCTTCCTCTCGCCAAGCAATGCCCAGGAGAGACAGTCATCAACCTACCATGTGAGGCAGCCCTGCCTTTTACAGGTCACCTCATGCCCTCTCTGCAAAGGCTACCTTTAATCCCACTCTTCCTTACTGCTCTCTCCCTGACCTCTCTCATTCATTCATTCAACAAACATCTATTAAGAGCCTCGTAATTCATGGAGGCACTGTGCTAGGCCCTGAGGACACATTTCTAAACAGAAGCAGAAAAAAAAGAAAGGAGCACAGGGTAGGGGTGATGACACAAGACTGGAGAAGTAGACGGGGGTTAAGTTGAAATATGAGCCACCAACTCATCTACCTCTACCTCTCTCATCTCACATCGTTGACCAGGTGAAATCTGCACAGAAACGTGAACGATGTCACCTTTTCTTCTCCATGCTGTTCCACACGGAATTCTGTATGGCCGTGTATTCATATGGTTTCATGCGTTAATTTCCCCCATCAGATTTTCTGAATCTACTCAGCACAGAGTACATAGTAGACACTGAGTAAAAAACTCGTCTAGATGGAGAAAAAAAGGCAGAAATAAAGCTAAAAGGAGTGTCTTATCTTATTATCTGTAATACAATCCATTCCTCTCTCAGGCACACACCCTGAGGGTTTTGGGCTCCACTTTTAGATCAAATGGGCTTAATTTCATAAAATCATAGCATTTCAGAATAGAAAGAGGCCTTCAAAGTCATCTCATCCAAATCTTTTATTTCATAGGCCAGGAGCCTGTGGCCCAAAAGTCTAGGATTCTCCCAAGTGGGAGAGTGTCAGACATTCCCCAAAGGTCACACTGTGGCTGAATGAGCTGTCACTGTCACTTAGGAACACCACGGCTGCAGCACCAGCCAGGGCCACCCCTCACCCACTCGATGACTACTTAAAACAAATGCCGGCCCACAGTGCCACAGCAGACACAGGGGCAGCACAAAACGTCTCCAGCACTCACCCCCGACTCCACTGTGCTGTCCTCAGCACCAGAGCTCCCTTCCAATTCCCTCCAAATCCAGAAATTTGGCCAAATCAATTTATAGAGCCAAGTTTTTCAATGTGCTATGTTTTTCTGTAATGAACCTGCCTGTACTGCGGGTTCTCGCTCAAATAAAATGTAGACAGGAACCATCGCTTTAAATGAGTGGTGAATTTATAATAAAACTGAAATCTACCATAGTCTTTTCAATCTTTGATAACCCATGGCCCCTCTGATAAGCACAAAATCACAGACTCCTTGAGTGGTCATTAAAGTTGCAAAGGGAACAACAAACCATGACTAAATGCAAGACAGTAATTTTTTAAACGCATTTTTATCCTGAAAGATGGTTTAACTTAAAAATCATTTCATACTAATAAGAACACTAAGTCTGCTTGCTTACTTGCTCCCTGGCTTGTATAGGAGGAAATAGTCAGGTTTTTGTTTAATTTTCCAAATGAAAAATACCATAATATTGACAGTGCTTTTCCAAAATGACACAGGGTCTTATTATTAGGTGTTAACGGGAGAAGGCAAAGCTGTATTTTAAACTATGATGATCTAAGAGTTAAAGGATGCCAGAAAGCATAGCAGTTTTTGGAATGAGCACACAGCTTGGAAACAGGCATCGTATTTTTAATTCAGATAATAGGGGCACTTGGCAGGGACAGCTTTGCCAAGTCTGCACGATTTGATTCAACAGCCATGAGCGCCGAAACCTCAACCTAAATCTCAAGATTAGTGAGATCTTAGGGTCTGTCCTCAGCACCATCTGTGAGCAGAACAGAAGAAAGATGAATGGAACCCGAGTACCATGTGTGTAGCCTTAAAAGAGAAAAGGTTTATATGTCTGCAGTCTGCCAGAGGCTTATAATAGAACCTCAAATAATAGCCAAGCAGGGAAATAGGCAGAGGACTGTAGTTTCATCCCCTGGAGGAAAAAATCATGATATTGTCAAGCAGTGAGAAAAATAAAAAATTGAAAATGTTACCAATGAGAATGTTTGACTGAATAGCAGACTATATTACACTTTGTTGTCCTTTGTAGGCAAAGATAATGTGCCTGACAGTGATTGTTCTCTGAGCCTTAGAATGTGGCTTAAATACCAATGGGAAACCTAAGCGTCTTTTCCATGCGCCATAAATTGTTCCATGGTTTGCTGCTGCCTTGTCACTATTTGTTGCTCTGCTGCTTAGATGCATAGTTAACCTGAAGCCTTTGGTCCAAGGGGGCGGGAACTCATGCTTTCCTGCCCACAGTGAGATGTTGGGCTCATGGCAGTCATTTAACAGAAGTTGATGCTACAAAGAATAGCTTGAGGAACCACTCTCACTGTAGGAGGGACATACCTTTTTTTCACAATTATCCAGGAAACAGTGGAGCATGATGATGATAAAAGGGCACTGAGTAGAGAGCATGGGCCAAGCATCCAGTCCCACAGCTCTGCCCAATGAAGTGTTGCGCTTTAGAGGAGAGCTCCTGACCGCAGCTGCCATTTGTCAAGCACCTATAATTTACATACATTATCTGATTTAATTCTCACAACAATCATACCACATAAGGATCATAGTCCTCATTTACAGATGAGGACACTGAGGTCCAGAACAATTAAGTTGTACGTCGAGGATCAAAAGTTAATGAGGAGGACTTCCGGTTTCCAATCTGGCGTATAAGGACCTTAAAGTCGCCACTTTGTCCTAACAAGAAAAAGCTGAACAAACTGAAAAATCAACAATTCTTCTTAGATCCATCAAAGAAGTGAAGTCACATGGCAAACCACTGCCCCCAAAGTTGGAGAGACAGACAAGCAAATACAGAGAATCACAACTTACTGCAGGAGACACTGTGAGCAGAAACCACCACAGAAACCAGAGCCAGGGTAGGAAAACCTGGGCTGTGATTGATGAATTGCTGGAGGCTCAATGTGGACACATTTCAACATTAAAAGCTCCAAGGAGACCCAGTCATAAGGGGAAACTCACACTTTTGTGACTTTTACCTCCAGGAGCTCAACCAGATCTTCATAGTGAGTATCAGAGAAAAATCCCCTTGTGCTTCCATCAGGAAGAGGGGGAAAGGAACTATTTTGAAATACACCAGAGCATTCTATTCTTAACAAGTCTTGCCCTCAGGAGAAACTGTTTTACCAGAGCCCAGCCAACTTGGGGGAAGGGAAATAGCCAAATCTAGCTCACTCAAGCCTTCCAAGTGGGAGAAGGGCAATACCCAATCCAGCCTCTCTAGACAGTCTGTCCAACTTAAGGAGGGAAAAAAATTGAGACACACTGTTGAAGTTTGCAGTCCAGGGACACAGCCTCACCAAAAAAAAGAGACTTATAAAATACTTCCCCTCCACCACACCTTATGATTGCAATCCTGAATTCTTATTTACTGCATTCCTTTTACCCGATATATCATATCCAGCTCTAAACAAAAAAATTATAAGGCATACTAAAACGCAAAAAACACAGTTTGAAAAGATTGAACAGTATCAGAACCAGAGTCAGATATGACAGGAATGTTGAAATTATCAGACCAGCATTTTTTTAAAACTATGATTAATATACTAAGGAATTTAATGGAAAATGTAGGCAACATGAAAGAACAGATGGATAATGGAAGCAGAGAAATGGAAATTCTAAGAAAGAATAAAAAAGAAATGCTAGAGATCAAAAACACTGTAATGAAAATGAAGAATGCCTTTGATGGGCTCATTAGTAGATAGCCCAAGGCTGAGGAAAGAATCTCTGAACTTGAGAATGACGATAGAAACTGAAAAACAAATAGAAAAAAGATTGAATAAAAACAGAACAGAACATCCAAAAACTATGGGACAACTACAAAAGGTGTAATATATGTATAATGGGAATATCAAAAGGAGAAGAAAGAGAGAAACAGAAGCAATATTTGAAGCAACAATGACTAGAAATTTCCCCAAACTAATGTCAGATGCCAAACCACAGATCCAGGAATCTCAACAACACCAAGCAGGATAAATGCCAAGAAAAAGGAAAAATAAAAACCACTACACCTAGGTACATCATATTTAAAGTTCATAAAATCACAGATAAAGAAAAACCTTGAATGAAACCCAAGGAAGCAAACATCTTCCTTACAGAGGAGCAAAGATAAGAATTATATCCAACTTCTTCTCAGAAACCATACAAGCAAGAAGGAAGTGGAGTGAAATATTTATAATGTTATGAAAAAAAATTCTACCAATCTAGAATTCTATACTCCATGAAATTATCCATCAGATGTGAAGAAGAAATAAAGACTCTCACACAAACAAAACTGAGGAAATTTGTTGCCAGTAGGCCTGCCTTGCAAGAAATGTTGAAAGTAGTTCTTCAAAGAGAAAGAAAAAGATATAGGTCAGAAACTTGAATCTACCAAAAAAAAAAAGAGCGTTGGAGAATGAATGAGTGAGGGTAAAAGAAAAACTTCAGTTTTTCTTATTTTTAATTGATCTGACAGATAACAGTTTGTTCAAAATAATAGCAACAATGTACTAGATTATGTGTGCTCATGAATAAGTGAAATGAATCACAACAATGATACAACAGATGAGAGGGAGGAATTAGGAATATTTTGTTATTATAAAGTGCTTGCACTACCCATGTAGTGGTATAGCATTATTTGAAAGTGGACTTGGATTAGTGGTAAATATATAAAACAAACTCTAGGGAAACCACTAAAAAAAATTTTTTAAAGGAAGTATAATTGCTATGCTTTGAAAGGAGAGAAAATGGAATCATATAAAATACTAAATTAAAACCACAAAAGATATAAAAAGTGTGGAAGTCAAAAATAGAAACAAAGAACAAGGAAAACAAATAGAAAACAGTAACAAGTATGGTAAAATTAATCCAACTATATCAATAATCACTTCAAATGTCAATGATCTATATAACAATTAAAAGAGATTGTCAGAATGGATCAAAGCCCAAGATCCAACTATATGTTGTCTACAAAAAACCCACTTTAAATATAAAGACACATATAATTCAAAAGTAAACAAATGGAGGAAGATATACCATGCCAACACTAATCAAAAGAAAGCAGGAGTATCTATAGTAATTTCAGACAGAGCAGACTTCAGAGTAAGGAACGTTATTAGGAATAAAGAAGGGAATTACTTAATGATAAAGGGGTCAATTCTCCAAGAAGACATAACAACCCTTAATGTGTATTTAACACATTAGATACACATAATGTGTGTGTCTAACATAATGTGTATCTAACAACAAAGCATCAAAATACATGAGGTAAAAACTGATAGAACTGCAAGGAAAAATAGATTGATCCATTATTATAGTTGGAGACATTAACACCTCTTTATCAGAAATACACAAATCCAGCCAGCAGAAAAATCAGTAAGGACATAGTTGATCTCACCAGTACCTTCAATCAATTGGATATAATTGACATCTATAGACTACTTTTACCAAACAACAGCAGTTTGCACATCTTCTCAAGCTCACGTGGAACATTCACTGAGATAGACCACATACTGGGTCATAAACACATCCTAACAAATTCAAAAGAATAAAAATCATACAGTGTGTGCTCTAGGACCACATGCAATTAAACTAGAAGTCAAAAAAAGAAAGACAGATGGAAAATCCCAAAATACATGGAGATTAAATGACACACTTCTAAATAACACAAGGGTCAAAAAAAGAAATATCAAGAGAAATTTTAAAATATTTTGACCCAAATAAAAATGAAAATACAACTTATCAAAATTTGTGGGATACAGTGAAGGCAGTGCTTAGAGGGAAATTTATAGCACTGAATGCATATATTAGAAAAGAAGAAACATCTAAAATCAATCATCTAAGCTTCCACCTAAGGAAACTAGAAAAAGAGGAACAAATTAAATCCAAAGTAAGCAGAAGAAAAGAAATAATAAAAATTAGAGCAGAAGTCAATGAAATTGAAAACAGGAAATCAACAGAAACAATCAACAAACCAGAAAAGGGGTTCTTTAAAAAGATCAACAAAATTGATAAGTCTCTAGCCAGGCTAACTAAGGGAAAAAGAGAGAGAGAAGACACAAATTACTAAAGCAGAAATAAAAGAGGGGACATCACTACAGATTCCATGGACATTAAAAGGATCATAGAGGAATATTATGAACACTCTATGCCCACAAATTTGATAACCTAGATGAAATGACCAATTCTTTGAAAGACACAATCTGCCAAAACTCACAGAAGAAAAAATAGACAATCTGAACAGACCTACCTCTGCTAAAGAAATTGAATTAATAATTAACCTTCCAAAACAGAAAGCACCAGGCCAAATGGGTTCACCAGTGAATTCCACCAAATATTGAAGGAAGAAATTTTACCAATTCTCTACAATTTCTTCCAAAAGAGAGAAGCAGAAATAATATTTCCTAACTCATTTTATGAGTCCAGAATTACTCTAATACCAAAACCAAAGACATTACAAGAAAAGAAAATTACAGACCAATATCTCTCATAAACATAGATGTAAAAATTTTCACCGAAATAGTAACAAATCGAATCCAACAACGTATAAAAAGAATTATACACCACAACCAAGTGGGATTTATCCCAGATATGTAAGATTAGTTCAACATTTGAAAATCAATCAATGTAATTCATCACATCAACTGTCTAAAAAAGAAAAATCACATCATCATATTAATAGATGCAGAAAAAGCATTTGACAAAATCCAACACCCATTCATGAAAATAACTCTCAGTAAGCTAGGAATAGAGGGGAACTTCCTCAACTTGATAAAGATTATTTACAAAAAACATACAGCTAACATCATACTTAATGGTGAAAAACTGAAAGCTTTCTCACAAAGATGAAGACAGGGCAAGGACGTCCCCTCTCATCAGTGCATTTCAACACCATGCTGGACGTACTAGTTAATGCAATAAGACAAGAAAAGGAAGTAAAAGGTATACAGATTGAGAAGGAAGAAATAAAACTGTCTTTGTTCACAGAGGACATGATCATCTATGTAGAAAATCCTGAAGAATCAACAAAAAAACTCCCAGAACTAATAAGCAATTATAGCAAGTTTGCAGAATATAAGGTAAATATACAAAAGCCAATCACTTTCTTATATACCAACAATGAACACATGAAATTTAAAATTAAAAACACAATACCATTTACATTAGCAACCAAAAAAAATGAAACACTTAGGTATAAATCAAACAAAATATGTATAAGATCTATTGAGGAAAACTACCAAAACTGTGATGAATGAAATCAAAGAACTAAATAAATGGAGAGACATTCCATGTTCATGGATAGGAAGGCTCAATATTGTCAAGATGTCAGTTCTTTCCAACTTGATTTATAGATTCAATGCAATCTCAATCAAAATCCCAGCAATTTAATTTGTGGATATTGACAATCTGATTCTAAAATTTATATGGAGAGACAAAAGATCCAAAATAGCCAACACAGTATTGAAAGAGAAGAACAAAGTTGGAGGGCTCACACTCTCTGACTTGTAGACTTATTATAAAGCTACAGTAATCAAGACAGTGTGATATTGGTGAAAGAAGAGGCAAAGAGATTGATGGAAAAGAATAGAATCCAGAAGTGAACCCACATAAATATAGTCAATATAATCAATACAATGGAGTAAAAACAGTCTTTTTAACAAATGGTGCTGAAAGAACTGGACATCCACATGCAAAATAAAATGAATCTAGACACAGACTTTACACCCTTCACAAAAATTAATTTGAAATGGATCATAGACCTAAATTTAAAATGCAACACTATAAAACTATTAGAAGACAACATAGGAGAAAACGTGGATGACCTTGGGTATGACAATGACTTTTTAGATACAACACCAAAGACAGGACCCATGAAAGAAATGATGGATAAGCTGGACGTCATTAAGTTAAAAACTTCTGCTCTATAGAAGACAATGTCAAGAGAACAAGAAGACAAGCCACAGACTGGGAGAAGATATTTGCAAAAGACACATCTGATAAAAGGCTGAACCAAAATATACAAAGAACTCTTAAAATTCAACAATACGAAAATGAACAACCCAAGTAAATAATGAGCAAAAGACCTGAACAGACACTTCACCAAAGAAGATATACAGATGCCAAGTAAGTATATGAAAAGAGTTCCACGTCATATGCCGTCAGGGAAGCGCAAATACAAACAACAATGAGATACCGCTACACACCTATTAGAATGGCCAAAATCCAAAACACTGACAACACTAAATGCTGGTGAGAATGTGGAACTCATGCTGGTGGGAATGCAAAATGGCATGACCACTTTGGAAGACAGTTTGGCAGTTTCTAACAAAACTAAACATACTCCTACGATACCCTCTAGCAATTATGCTCCTTGCTATTTACCCAAATGAAGTGAAACATGTCCTTATAAAACCCCTGCACATGGGTGTTTATAGCAGCTTTAATCATAATTGCCCAAACTTGCAAGCAACCAACATGTCTTTCAGCAGGATAAATAAACTGTGGTATGTCCAGACAATGGAATATTATTCAGCACTGCAAAGAAATGAGCCATGAAAAGAAATGCATCTTACTAAGTGAAAGAAGCCAAACTGAAAAGGCTACATATTGTTTGATTCCAATTATATGACATTCTGGTAAAAGCTAAACTATGGAGACAGAAAAAGATTAGTGGTTGCCAGAAGAATGGTGAGGAGGGAAGTATGAATAAACAGAGTACAGAGGAGTTTCAGGGCAGTGAAACTATTCTGTATCACGCTATAATGGTGGAAACATATCATTATACATTTGTCAAAACCCATAGAATGTGCAATACCAAGAGTGAACCCCATTGTAAACTATGGACTTTGGGTGATAATGGTGTATAATACAGGTTCATTGATTGTAACAAATGTACCACTGTGGCGTGAGGTGTGGATAGTGGGGGAGGTTGTGTATATGAAGGGACATGGGGTATACGGGAAATCTCTATACTTTTCACTCAATTCTGCTGTGAACCTAAATCTGCTCTAAAAAAACAAAGTTTATTAATTTTTAAAAAAAATAATAAATGCTACAGCTAGAATTTGATCTCAGGTAAATTCAATTGTAAAACCTTTGCTTAATTTGGCAACGTCAACAGACCTCTGAGATTGAAGGAGCAGCCCCCAAGAAACTGATTTGGGCCCTGTAGCACTCTAAGTTTCTTTGGTCCCCTCTTTTTAACGTTTCCCAGTTTTAACTTAACTTCCAACAGCCAAGGGAATCACACTATCACCCCAGCCACACAGTGAGGAGCTGTCCCACCACAAGCAGGCAAAATCGTTAAGGAAATCCTTTAGTCACACCAGTCAGTACCAAATTCTAATTTATCAGTTATCTATTGCTGTCCAACAAACCACCCTAAAACCTAGTGGCTCAAAACAACAGCAATTTATTATTTCTCATGATTCTGTGGATTGGCTGGGGAGTTCTGCTGCTGATCTTTCCTGGGCTACAGTCGGCTGGTAGGTTGGGTGGACTCATCTGGGCCCTTCTCTCCAGAAGTTCTTCCATCCTGGGCTTATTTACAACATGATAGTCTCGGGGTTATCAGAGAGCAAAAGTGAAGGTTCCAAAGCTTCTAGAAGCCTAGCCTCAGAAGACACCCATTGTCACTTCTGCCATATTCTGTTGGTCAAATCAAGTCAAAAGGCCAGCCCATAGTTAAAGGATGGAAAAATGTACTCCCTATCTTGAATGAAGTACGAGTATCAAAGGGACATCAATACAGTGAAATGTAATTTATTAGGGGCTATTATTATAACTGTCTATCGCATAATTCATATTTTTATGTATGGAAATATCTGAATATATGCACAACATATGTGTGCAGTTTTTTTACATGTGAATTTGGAATCAAGATATTTGCTTGACTAGTTTATTTAGATAACTGTAGTTGAGTCATAATATTTTATGATAGTCAGTTAGTGAATAGCCTGTAGTCTATTTGGCAAAAGTAATGAATTCTTAGTGATTTGAGATTTGCCTAGAGCTCCTGGCAATAAAGTGTTTCCTGTGAAGTAAAACGATGTTGCTAAGGAATTTTTGTGGAAATTGTCGGGTTTATGGATTAGCAAAGTGAGAATTAACGAGGTTCCTCTGTCTTTACTGCACCCTAAGAACTGGAATTCTTATAAAGAAATTAGTTCTAAGACTGGGAACCTTTTTCAAATCATTCTGGCAAAGATGACATCATACAGAAAGCAGAAAGCTCTAAAGCCTAAATTTTGCCATTATGGAGATTATTTTTATTGCAAAGGATAATTTTTATTAATTAAATTTTCACATGGATAACTTGGCAATAAAATTATTTATGATCTAAGTGTATGTCTGTAATCTTACTTTATAATATACTTTTTACAAAGGTTTGGGACACTGAAAGCTACAGTTTCCTATCTTTATTTCTCAGAGTCACTTTTACTATTTAAATTAAGAAATTTTTATACAGTAGAGTATAAAGTGTTATTTCTCACATATTTGTGAGTGAGATAAAATGTTATTTTTACTGTCTTCAGAAATGTGTAAAATGAGTGATTATAAAAATACATCATAATATTAATCATCTTCTTTCATACATTAAGGGAGCTGATAACCAAGTTGTGCTGAGGAATATTGAATAAGATTATTTTAGCTGGAGGACACTTAATTTTATGTATAGAAGGAAGATTCAATCAAATTAAATGAGATAGAATCTCATGACTTAATTTATAGTACTATTATGCCATCCTAATCGTTCAATAGACTTTATCAGGCTAAAAGTCTTAACCCCATGGATGATGACTTGAGACACATTGTTACAGCCAGCTTCAGAATAAATTACACATTCATGGAAAATTAAAAATCTGTGTGCAGAACACTTAAATGTATCTAAAATTTCAGTAATTCATCTTGTAAAATCTTTCTCCAGCACCATTTCACATCTGACAGTCATTCTGCCAAAAAGCTTAAAATGTAAAATGATTGTATGAGATACCTAGACCTCGTCAAACTCATAAACACAAAGTAGAATGGGATTTTCCAGGGGATGGAGGAAGGAGAGAATGGGGAGTTACTGGAGACAGATGGTGGTGATGGTTGCAAAACAATGTGAATATACTTAATGCCACTGAACTGTACACTAAAAATGGTTAAAATGGTGAATTTTATGTTATATATATTTTTCCCCACAATAAAAAAAATGTAAAATGAAATTAAAATAATGTAACTACAAAATAAGTATGAACACCTCAGAATGTGTGTAGGTACAAAAGAAAGCCACTAATATTACAGAACATAACCAACATCAACAATGACATTAAGGTACAATAATCAAAAAAGTGGAAGAAAATAATCACTTTTCAAAAATGGAGACTGAATTCATTAATTCAGATGAAACTCAAGAGAAATCATTGCTGAGAAACATAAGTGAAACTGGGCACATTTAGTCTGAAGAACAGGTTGTAGCTTAAAAGGCGACTGAAGGATGATGTCTTACATTAATCACTGTTCAAAAGAAATTTTTTTTTAATGTCAAAACTAGCTTAGGCATCTCCATGTCTAGGTGTCTTCACAGATTACAGGGCAAAATTAGTAACCTCCATACTACATCTCGAATAGTTGTAATTCCAATCTCCCTTCTAATACATTTTCCCATGCCCCAGGCTTCACCTGGCTGATTCCCAGCCATTTTTCTAGGTCAGACTCTCTGAGGCTTCCCCCTTGTCTATTTCCCGATTGCTGTCCTTGGAGTTTTCAAAAGCTCACGAAAAGAGCCGCATTTCAAGAGCCAGGCTCAATGGGGAAGACACTGATCTGGAGATCTGACCATCTGATGGGAACGCAGCACGATAAGCCACCGTGGAGAGGGTGCAAACCAAGCCAGAGACGGCAGTAAGGGGTGAGGTGTAACTTTGGCCAGGACCTTTTGAAAAGATATGACACTTCCCAACTGGTGCATTCCAGAAAGCAATTTCCGTTCCAGCAGGTTGTTGTAACGATCGCATTCAGAATACAATTTTTGAAGGAGGTGTGAAGAGTAGGACCCGTTTGCTCCTGAAAAATGTTTTTCACCAGGTTCATTACGTGCATGTATACACACATCTATCAACCAGATCAAAAAAGCTGTGTGGCTCTTTTTTAATCTATTTAAACATTTTATAGTAAATGTAAGAAAAAACACAAATATTAAGTTGTACTTTACTATTTGTGAGCACCTGGTAGATGCAGGAGATTTCAGAGGAAAGGGGGCCATGCCCAAACTCTATTCCTTCCACACAAAAAAACTTTACTCTCAACCAACAACCAAGGGGCACTATGTTACACAAGGGAGGAGGATGTATATTCCCAAGTGATATTCAGCATTATAAATACTAAAATAAATAAACTAAGATCTGCTCATTTTGGTGGCTCCTAAAATGGTAGAAATCTGTCCTCCTGAACTCTAATATTTTGGAAATCCCAGGAAAGGTAGAACTACACCAGAAAGAAGCTGAAGAAAAAAAAAAATCCCTATGAGCAAAGGCCAGCTCAAACCCCAAATAGCTTTTCCCCCTCCTAAGCACATGTTATAGAAAATAAACAATATTTTCATTTAACAACAGATGGTTCAACACTCATTGCTATGCCAGGACCTAGCAGTGCATAAATGGCTTCTCCTTCTTGGAAAAAGCATCTTCTCTTCCCGGTTGGACTCTGAGCCCCCGGAGGAAAGGGCTTACAAAATTCTGCGTCTTTGCGTTGCCAGCACTCAGCTTGACAGCCGTCAGGAGTAAGGACTAAGGCGATATTGGGGTGCTGAAGAACAACCCAGGGGCAAGAGGAAAGGGGCAAAGAAGAGGATGCTAAGTAGCTAGTTTATTTCATTTACGTTTATTCAACAGGTTCAGTATCTACTATAAAATTAAGATATTGATAAAAGCTATCATTTGTTCATTTTATATATTTATTTACTATTTATGATCTCTCACGGTTCTGTGAGTTGACTGAGCTCAGCTGGGCACTTCTTGTTCGGGGGTCTTTCGTGCAGTTACAGTTAGCGAGCAGCTGGGGCTGGAGTCATCAGAAGGTTCAGCAGGACTGGACATCCAGGCTGGCTCATTCGCTTGGCTGCCAGTTGATGTTATCTGTTGGCTGGGAGCTCATTTCCGGGAGCAATCACATGCGATCAGGCTGCACACTACAGGTATCCTGGCCTACACGTGCTTCTAGAAGAATGCAGCTGGGTCCTGAAAGGGAGTGTCCCAGGAGACAACATCCCAAGAGACCCAGGTATAGAATGTGAAAGATGGCACAAGTGGAGCCATATTAAAATAGAGCCAGAGCAGCCATTTCAGAGGAATTGCCTTCCACATCTTATTTTCTTTATTTTCTAAACTGGACCAAGGAATCAACATTCCAAGAATGTAAGGACAAGAATATCCTCTTTGTAAGGACTGACGAAACTGGACTTTGCTGATGACCGAATCGCTAACCAATCAATGAAGGACACGTCTAGCCTTTCGCCTGATGACCGAATCTTAAGCCAATCTAGGAGGCACAAACATAGCCTTACCTCCTCTAGCACCAATGAACCCTCCCTTAACACAACTTACCTCATTTTCTTCCCATAAAAACCCTGGGTCCCTCTCCTGTAATCGGGACACTATTTGGGTTTCTACCTGAACCTGTGCTCCCCAAATTGCAATTCTTTGATCCCAAACACTTTGCCTCTTAAACTGGTTTCTGTTTTTGTAGGTTGACAAGAAGCAGGAAGATTCTTATGATCTAGCCTTGAAAGCCATGAAGTGTCACTTCAATTGCAGCCCAGATTCCAGGCAGGGACTACACAAGAGTGTGAATACAGGAGGCGTGGCCCCCGGGTAGGGGCATCTTCACAGAAGGAAAACATTTGTATTTATCTGCAGACACGTCACAGTGTGCTTCACATATGTTATTTCATTCACAAAAGCCTTGGTAGGTAGGTATAAGCACCCCTCATCTTACAGATGAGGAATCTGAAGCTCAGCGACACTAAGTCACTTGTCTGAAGTCACCCAGCAATAATTTTCCTCTCTGAATGGATTTCAGTGTGATCAATGTGTGATTTCCGGTATTAACCAGAAGCACTCGCAGTCAGCTCTCTCTACCATTTCCGAGATGCAAGGTTTTGTTCCAGCATACTGGAAATACGAATGAGAAAGAAGATAAATCCCCTTCCTCCGAGGATTTTATAATCTAGTAGAGCCAGAAAATACCGAGGTAAGAGGAGTTGTTGCTGAACAAGGAAATCTCAATTTTGACAGATCCTGCTTTACCCAAACTCCTGAAATTAAATATTGGGAATATCCAAGGGAAATTGCCCTGAAAAACCTCTTTGCTCCTTTTTATGTTCTTCAGAGAGATTGAAAGAAAAGGTGAGAATAAGGAAAAGCTGGGTAATGGGTGGGGACTAGAATGCAGGAGCCCATCAAGGAGCCTTTAAAAGAATATTGAAAGGAAGTTTCCGGCACCATCGCTATCTGAAGTCCCTCACAATAACGAAGGAACTTTGTTTGTTAAACGTGTAAACATTGAAATACTACTGATTCCTCTCCAGGAGGCCATGCAGACAGGGTGCACACTTCTGTTTTCATGTTAAAGAGTGGGCTTTAAAGTCCCTCTTCCCTTTCCCACTGTAGTGGGTAAACAGCCATATGACCCTAAACCGTTTTTATCCCCTTGATCACTTTCTCTATCTGTAAGGCAATAATTTTCCACTCTGTAATCCAATCAATACGCTATCTACCACTAACTCCCCTCCCAACCCTTCTCTTCACACTCCAAGATACCAGATTTTTTTATATATATCGCAACTTTTTAAAAGTTTCAGACCCCAATTTAAGTCTGCGGTATCTTTCAAAGCTTTTAGCTCAGTTTTTTATTTTAAAAAAAAAAAAAGCAAGTATATGTTCTCGCCCTCAAGTGTTAAAAGCCTGAGAGTTTAGTTTTAAGAACTTCAGTCACAGTACACCTTATTTGTCCCCTTGTGTCGCGCTCCTGCAGCCCTAGGTGTTTTGTATAATGCATGAGCGAACCCTGCTTAGAAATAGAAACGCATTTCCAATAAGTATTTATTATGTTGTTCTGCGCATACAGCTTTAAATTTGCCCGCTGTAGCTTGAAGCATTACACAAACTGTTGGTCTGCTGACTGCCTCTCTGGCAGCAACACACACAGAAAATAGATTGCTAAGGGTTTTTTTCCCCTCCTCCCCCTCTCCTTCTCTCCCTCTCTCTCTCTCTTTTTCCTTTTAAACCGGTCGTGAACATTTTTTAATCTTGTGGCATTTTTAATCAACACGTATTTCCTTCCAGGACCTATGATCCTCTATCGATTCCCATTAAAATGCTTTTCTTTTCTCGGCCCCCTCTGCTGATCGAATTTCAGATCAGCCACAGGATATGCGGCTCACCTTCCGGCCCCGCTGAACCCAGCCGGGCGAGGGGATCAAAAGGCTCGACGCCTTCATTACACATTCCCATCGCCCGGGCGGAGCTCTAAAGGGAGCCGTCCCTCGGCGTGGCCGGGTTTTTTCTTCTTTTTGTCTTTCCCCCCACCTCCAAAAGCATGTTTTTTGCCTTTGATCGCCGGGGAGGGGGGCAGAGCCTAAGAACAAAAGAGACCTGTCTGTTTCCCCCGGGCTGACGTCAGCTGGATGTTACTGACAACTAGTCGAGCGTGCGGAGCGGTTGGAAGCGGCCCCCGGCCGGCCCCCGCCCCCACGCCTTCCACTTTGGGGAGAAAACAGGACTTTCTGCGGCTCCCGAGGCGCGCCCTGAAAATGGCCCGCGCGGTGCCCTCCCGCCCGCTCGGCAAAGGGCACCCGAGGCGTGTTTGTGCGGCACGATCTTCACTGGGGCGGCAAACGCGCGGCGGGGGAGGAGCGGGCGGCCGGGGAGAGGACGCGGCCGGGCCCGGGCGGCTCCAGGCGGGGCGGCGGCGCGAGGGTTCCGGGCGCGCGGGGTCGGTTCGCAGGGACCCGTCGCCCCCGCGAGCGCGCGTGCGCGGCGCTGCCCCCACGCCCCGGCCGCCGCGGCCTCGGCGGCGCCAGCTCCCTGCGCGGCGAGCGCGGCGGCGGGCGGGCCGCAAAACGCGGGCTGGAGCGGCGTGCGGACGGGGTCGCGGCGGCCGCGGGGAGGGCCTGCCCCGGGATCCCGCGCCCGAGGGGTGCAGCCCGTGCGAATGCCCCATCAGGCCTCGGAGGAGATGCCTGCAGTTAGGGCACAGCCCGTCTTCCAGTTGCCAGGAGCCTGAAGATCTTTAACCGACCCAAACCGTTTCCCGAAAAGTCACATTTTCCAGGCTTTCGTGAAAGAGTCCTTACTTCTATTCTAAATCTGGAGGGGAATGTGCATCCATTTCAGGGGAGAGGGAAAAATGTGAAAAGTAGACTGGTTCCGGGAAATGTGGGTAATGAGGCTGGACCTGGGCCTGGTGTCCACTCACTGGTCCCTTCCCTCGAGCACACCTGAGACATTTGTTCATTCAGGTGAGGATGCATGGGGGTGCTTACCATCGACAAAGTACTGCGGCAAATTCGGCCGGATCAAAAGGCTAGTTTAAAAATTGGATCCTTCACTTGACTTTACTAAGGGAAAACGTGTGTCAAATAAAAGTCAACCAGTGCTGGAAGAACGTATATTTGCATTTCTCGCTTGTAATTTGGTTAGCAGGCACTACTGCAGGAGCATTTCTGCCCTTCAAGGAGGCAGATGAGAGCAGTTGGGGGCACATGGGAGCACTGGGTCCCCGAGGCACAGCTCCAGGTTATTTCCATTTACCATACTGGGTTGAAATTATGTGTTCACCTGCTGTCTCCCCAGGGACTGAAGATTCCCAGAGTGGATACCAAGGCTTGTTCCTTGGTCTGCCCAGCTCTTCAGAGCACACCATAGGCGCTGAATAAATGTTTCACTTGAGTGTATATTGAAGGGCTGCGAAGCACAGAGGAAAGAACAATTTATTTTGGCTAGGAAGGGGGTCAGAAGCCTTCCTGAAAGAACAGGATTTTGAGCTGGACTCTGAAGACCAACCACAGATGACAGCAAAGGCCATTCCAGGCTGAGAGACCAGCGAGCAGAGGAGGGAATGTGCAGTGGGTGGGAGTGTGGTGCAGCTGAGCAGGGGGACTAGAGCTTGAAGGGGATGAATGTCTTGCCATAGAGTTAACAGCCAAGAAAAGCACAAAATATTTTAATGGTTCTAGACTATAGACGTGAATATAAAATAAAATATGGAATATGGATATACCGAAAAAAGAAAGAAAACAAAAGGCAAAAGAAGAAAAATAAGGAGAGCAGTTTATAGGGGAATTTCAGAAAAATTATCTGAACTAAAAAATGTCAAGGAAAACCCCTGGCTTAAGACTCTGGGAACAAAAACATTTTAATAGCCTTTGAGGGGGTCTCTATGGACAAGGGAGAGAAAAAGGTAACAATGGAACTAATGTTTTGAGTCAAGATCTTTGACACTATAATGTTTCTCTTCGCTGAAGTCATGAATCGGTTAAGAAAAATAAGAGAAGCTATTAGACATCACTATTAAGAAAGAAATGGAATTCAAAACAACGGAACAGTGATACCTTGAAAACAGATAAATGCTCATCAGTGTTCCAATTCAGTTGTGGCACAGTCAATAGAATATTATGCACCCATTAAAAATGAAATATATGTATTGGAAAGATGTTCAAAATATATTGTTATGTGAAGAAGCAAGTTACAAGTCAGCATGTCTAAAAGGACATATCTAAAATGTTAGCAGTGGTTCTCTGTAAATGTTTTGGTTATTACTCATTCTTTACTTTCTCTTTCAAACCTGTATCGTCTGAATTTTAATAATGAGCAATTATTACCTTTTTAAATTAGAAAATAAATACATGATTAAATAAAGTTTTAATCTTTAAAAAAAAAAGTATGTGGTTCTTTTCTTGTGAAATGGAAGTGACGTCTCTGGCATTGGAAATCCTCATGGCAAATGGAAAGAAGATGGACTCCGGAGTCAGGTTGACGTGAGGGCTGCATGAGGTGCCATTTTTTTACACCCTGTGCCGTGTCTGGCTCAAGTTACTTCAAGACCTTTCCAGGCTCAGTAACTTTTATCTGTGAAATGAAAATAATAATAGTATCTACCTAACAGGGTTGTGGTGAGGATGGAAAATAATATCTGTAAAACACTTAGCACCACACCTGACCTCAGGAGGTGCTCAGCAAGAGGAAGCATTCATGGGGGGAAGAGAACAGGCCTTAGTAAATATCTTTCTTATCAGATCCCCACTCCGTCTCTGTGATAGTCATTAGAGCTTTCTACAAATATTCCTCCTCTCGCTCCCAGATGGGAAAATTGTCCTTCCTCGCCCATCTGAAGTTAGAGGTGGCCATGGACAAGCCACAATATGGACAGAAGGAATATGTGTCACCAGTCAGCACTTGGCCACATTCTCTTTTCCCATCTGCCATGACAACAATCCCAGGTAGTGGCCACTCTGCCTGAATCCCGGATGGGGAAAAGCAGAGGCTCCAATGCTCTTCCAAAGACATCTAGGCCGAGTGAGGAATAAACCTTTGTTGTTGCAAGCCACTCAGATGTGGGGGCTGTTTGTTACAAAGTGTAATTTAACTCATGCTGACTGACACAGCCACTTACTCATTTTGTGACCTTGGGAAATTACTTAACCTCTTCAGGTTTCCATTTCTTCCCCCTGTAAAATATAGATGTTAATACTCCCACTCTGTGGGTTGGTGGAGAAAACAAGTTAATGTCTAAAGTGCTTGGCTCTGTGCCAGGCACCTGGTAAATACATGTGAAACAATAGGGACTATTATAATCTCACCACAGGGGTTTATTTTCCCCATCTATTAAATGGGAGCAGGCATCAATGCCCGAGGATCAGCTGCTGCTTGCACATTGTCCTTCTACCATTGGATATGCTTTTACTGCAGCTGTATAAATAAACTCACACATGAATAAGAGGTGGCAGAGTCAATTAGGTAAGAAAACTCATTCAAATATTATTGATAATCTCCTTTTCATCCTTGGAAGAAATGCCAAATGATAAATCCTAGTAGAGTCTGCAGCCACACGGCCAGTAGGACATGCCTCTACCATGACAGCCAAGAGAGTCCTCTGGGGGATTAAGAACACAGGAAGGTTCCAGTGACCCTCAGGGTCACAGATAGAGGGTCATTCATGAGAATGAGTTTTGGAGAGACAACTATAAAGATAGTAACCACCAATTTCTTTTAGTATAAAACCAGTGTCTCATTCTCTCAGAGTCTTAAATACACAGTGGTCTCTAATATGAGAGAGAGAAAGAGTTATCTGTCTGGGTCGTTCTAATGTTCTGTGTGCTTCCCTACTTAGACTGGAGAGTGGAGAGAGCATGTGGCCATAAAAAATCTGATTTTCAGGGCATAGGAAAGCTTTGTTTTCGTTGCTACATAATCAGGAAGGCTCACAATTATGACAGAAAATGAACAGTCCTCTGAGGGTGTCTGGGCACGAAGCCAGACACCTCAGGGAATCCAGAAGGAGTGTGAAGAGTGCCTCTTCTCCCCAGTGGGGCTCAGCGGGGGGTATTGTAGCACCTTCCCGATTTGGAAAGAGATGTAAGCCCAGTGAAATTCTCTAGCAACGCACAATGGAGCCTCTATTACCTGGATTGCAGTTACTCAAGGCTAATGTCAAATGAGGCACTCAGAAAACCTCTTCACTACCTCTAAGAAAGAGTAACATGCAACAACAAGAGTAATGAGTAATGAATGGTCATATCTCTACACGTGCAGGGTGCTTTATAGTTAACCAAGTGTTTCCCATGCATTTACTCATTTCGTCCTTAGAATGAAAGGATCAGCCAAGCAATAGAGAAATGTTGCCTCTATTGTACCTCTACTTGACTAACTGAAAGGCATAGAGTCTTTCTAGACTTTTAAGTATTCCACCAATACAGACAGCGGTGTCAGGAGTGGAGGAAAGGCAGAGTGTCAGCTCTGGGACTTGGTGGCCCATCTGAAATGAAGATTGTCAAGGAGTTGGTACACAATTTAGTCATAATATAGGCCTGCAATTCCTCTTTCCGTCACGACCAAGGCAGCCACCTCTCCATTTCCAAGGCCATTACACTAATCCACGTATTAATGACCACACCCTTGGATTGCTTCCTGTTTCCTAGCTCTGCACATGCCCTCCCATCCTCCATACTGACGCCCAACTGCTATTCCTAAGCATCACTTTCATCAGGTACTTGCTCAGGCAAAAATCTCCAGTACCTAAGTACAAGCTCCTAGGCCCATAAATGCAGGTCCTCCGTGTGCTGGTCCCATGCTACCAACTCTTTAGTTTCGTCGGAATTCCATTCTGAAGTTCTTCCACCCTGGCTGGAATGCCCTTCCTTCTCCTCACCACAGATCAAAATTCTACCCAGAAGGCCAGCTGATGTCATATCCTCCATGAAAATGTCATCAACACCTCCAGTTGACAAAAGTGTTTCCACATCCCTGAATTACAGTAGGTTTTCTCCAGTTCAGTACAGTCATCTTTGAAGTAGGTGCATCTATTCCTCGGGAGTTGACAAAGGCTTTCCAAAGGGACCCATGACAAGGATATTCTGAAGGAAACCAACCTGCAGATCTTCTAATTCCAGATCCGCTTTTTATTAAACACACCCGCTCCCCTTTCACAAGGGCTCTTCCCTCACTTTTCAAAAGAAAGGTTCCCCTCTGACTCATTCCCAGTCTTACTAGGCTGCAATGCTCTGGGGTTTAAAAAACTCTCCTGGGCACCAAATAAAGGAAAAATTGAAAATCTTGGCGTAGGTGCAGGGGAGGTGGATGGCTCTAAGGAATGTATATTAGTTCGCTAGGGCTGCCCTAACAGAGTACCACGAAATTTACTGCCTCACAGTTCTGGAGGCTAGAAGTTCAAAGGCGAGGTGTGGGCAGGGTTGGTTCCTTCTGAGGGTTGCGAGGGAGAATCTTTTCCAGGCCTCTGTCCTCAGCTTGTAGATGGCTGGCTCCTCCCAGTGTATTCACACCCTCTTCCCTCTGTGTGTGTCTGTCTCTGTGTCCAAATTTCCCCTTTTTGTAAGGACACCAGTCATAGTAGATTAGAGTCCACCCTAATGACCTCATCTTAACTAACTATATCTGAAATGACATTATTTCCAAATAAGGTCACATTCAGAGGTATTGGGAGTTAGAATTTCAACATACAAATTGGGAGGGGGGCACAACTCTACCATAGCGGACTAACAAATCCTTATTTTCAACAAAAATGAAGGAGAAAATAGTGAAGTTGTCAGCTGACCATTAAAATTAACATCTGATAATGGATCACTATGTGATTTGGGGAAAATAAGTCAAAAGGGGTTCCAAAAATTGAAGGGCACTTTTATAACAAAACTCTTTCCATTCCTATCTTCTTGTTTATAAGAACAAGGATTTTTCATCTCTAAAAAATAAAAAAATAGAAATAGAATGCATGCTAAACACTTTGTCATTCTAGCAATAAGTAATATTTATCCACAATACATATAATATCTGAAAAAAAGACAGCATCATCTATCTTATTAAGAAATGCAAACTGCTGATAAAACTTTACTTTTGGGGACCAGCATAGTGGTTAAGTTGGCATGCTCTGCTTTGGCGGCCCAGGGTACACAGGTTTGGATCCCAGGTGCGGACTGACGCACCACTTGTCAAGCCATGCTGTGGCGGCATCCCATATAAAGTAGAGGAACATGGGCACGGATGTTAGCCCAGGGCCAGTCTTCCTCAGCAAAAGGAGGAGGATTGGCAGTGGATGTTAGCTCAGGGTCAATCTTCCTCACCAAAAAAAAAACACCAAACACCTTTACTTTTGATGTTAGCATTTATCAAAATGTTCTATTCATAGGTTGTTTTGATCAATTGCATAATACTAGTAATTTTAATGATAACACAATCCAGGAAACACTTAGAGCCTATGGTCACAGAAATTTTAAAGTGTATAAATTTTAATTTTTTTACATATGTTTGATAAATAAAAGTATGATGAGAAACTTAGTAAAAGATATTCAATCATAAATATATTACATTAGCATAAAATTCTGAAGGGGAAATAGAATGGAAATAAAATTTCAAAGAGAAAACGGAATTGTACAATTTTTGCTTGCTAAATATGAGCTTGTGTATTTCTTAAATGGATGATGGTGCATAACAAATAGTTATAGGATTTAGATTTCATTTGGATACATTTAAAACAGTGATGTAATAGTTTTATTTTAAAATGTCAATATTTACAGTATGCTGGAAATTATATTCTTTGTAACTATTTAAATTTATGATAAAATTATAAAGATCAATTTTTAAATATGCGAAGAAAAGCATAGTCTTCTAAACTATTTTAGGGTCCTTGTGCAAAGCCTTTAAAGATTGAGTCAGTATATGGTGCCAAATTTTGTAGTGTTATTTAGGCGTCTGGGTGTCTTAGGGGATATTCAGAATGTGGTCTGTTATAGCTCACTGTTAATCCAGGGAAATTAGCTGAATTTGTGTCTTGACCTAGTGTAGTCACCATTTCCATCCACAAATGGAATGGTGGAATTGGATGCATGCGGGCAATCTTTGATTCCTTTCTGAGAAACAGCATGGTGGCATGAAAAGTGCATGGTCTTAAAGCCACAGTGAGATACCACTTCACACCCATTAGGCTGGCTGTTATCCAAAAGAAGAAAAGAAGTATTGGTGAGGATGTGGAGAAATTGGAACCCTTGTGCAATGCTGGTGGGAATGTAAAATGGTGCAGCCACTGTGGAAAATGGTATGGCAGTTCCTCTAAAAATTAAAAATAGAATTACCGTATAATCCAGCAATTCCACTTCTGGGTATACACCCATAAGAACTGAGACCAGGGATTCAAACAGATATTTGTACACCAATGTTCTTAGCATTATCTGCAATAGCCAAAAGGTGGGAGCAACCCATATGCCATCAACAGAAGAATGGATAAACAAAATGTAGTATGTACATACAAAGGAGTATTATTCACCCTTAAAAAAGAGGGAAATTCTGACACATGCTACAACATGGGTGAACCTTGAAAACATTATGCTAGTGAAACAAGCCAGACATGAAAGGACAAATATTGTATGATTCAAGTTATGTGAGTTACCTAGCGGAGTCAAATTCATAGAGACAGAAGGTAGAAGGATGGTTTCCAGGGACTGCAGGGAGAGAAAAATGGGGAGCTATTGTTCAATATCATTGTTATGTTTAATATTAATATTATGGTTTATTATGTTGTTGTTTAATGGATACAGAGCTTCAGTTTTGCAAGATGAAAAAAGTTCTAGGGGTGGATAGTGGTGATGGTTACACAACCATATAAATGTACTTAATGCCACTGAATTGTACACTTAAAAAAGGTTAAAGTGATCAATTTTGTTATGTACATTTTACCACAATTTTTTTTAAGTATATGGTCTTTGAACTCAGAGAGGCCTAAGTTCAAATCCAGTATCTGCTAGGTATGTGACCTCGAACAAGGTTATTTAAACTCCCTGCGTTTCAGAAAGTACGTAAAAATGCCTAACTTGGGGGACTGTTATGAGAATTAAAACAGAAACAAATCTGTAGTGGATCCTGAGGTGACCCAGATGCCACCTTCAGGACGGAGGTGTCATTGCCCAGCTGCGGGGGTGTTTGCTGGTGGCCCACGGCCCTGACCCTCTTCAGGCATCGGCCCCTGAGAGAGCTGCCTCACCCAAGTTTGTAGCCCCTTTGGGGAGAAAGCAACTGGTTGATGCCAGCTTACAAGGGCCAGCCCTTTGCCTCAGTTTGGGAAAACTCTGAAGGGTCATCTCAACCCCATAGGCCACAGTAGGATCGGCTGAGGTCTCTGTTGAGGTAACACATTCTCTCTCTACCCAGTCCTGCTTCTCCCACTTTCTTACAGCCGTGGGAGAGTAAGTCTCCTGCCTGCGGATCTCCATCTCAGAGTCTGTTTCCAGGTGACTCTCCCCTGCTCAAAATTTCCTGAGAGCTTCTCATTGTCCTCAGAATGAAACCTGAAAAGCTTATCATTTCCCACAAGGCCCTAAGTGGCTTAGTCATTTGTCTGTCTCTCCTGCTTCTTCTGTCCCCTCCTCCTCCCTCACCCCATCCCAACCACACTACACCTTGAGTATGCCACACTCATCCCACCTGGCACCTGGTACACTTGCAATTCTCTCTGCCCGGGACACTTGTCCTCCCAGCTGTGCATAGCTCACCCCATCCCTCTAGGTCATATCTTCAGAAAGGGCCACCCTAAAATACCCCCTACATACACCAAATCCCGCTCTATCCCTTTCCCCTGCTTCACTGTTCTTCATAGCATTTATCATTACCTGAAATGATGCTATATACTCACTTGCTTATAAGCACTAGAATGTGGGTTCCCCAAAGGCAGGGACTTTCTCTTCCCTCTGGCCTGTGGTATTCCCAGCAACGAGAATGCCTGGCACATAATAGGCACTCAAGAAACATCTGTGGACAGAATTCATGAATTAGAGCTAATGTACCCCAAGCACATAACTCAGGGTATAGCATAAGTCAGGGGTGCAGCAGATGGCACGTATTGTTATTTTATTATATTTCTTGTCTGTCCAACTCAGACAGCGAATGTCAGACAAGGTTCTTCTTTTGAATCCCTTTTTATAGTGCTAGGCACAAAATCACTCAATAAATACTTTTAAACTGGATTTGACTCATTCTGAAGCCAATGGTGAGAGAGAACTGAAATTATTTTTGCCCAAGCTGGCTGGCTGGTTCTATTTCATTTGAATGGCCAAGATTCTATCACATCATGTCAGGTCTCTATTAAAATTAATTGTGATCAGACTCCATCCACGGCTTCTCAGGGAGAGAAGACAGAGGCTTGCTGTGAAAGTCCTCCTGGCCACTCTCGGGGACAGAGGGTTACTCTGAGGCCCTCTGTGACATTTCTTTACTTCTATCACCAACTATTTTAAATATTACTCAGTAATCTTTTAGAAACTACAAAAAGGGAGGTAATAGATGTGACCTCTGCCCCCAAATCACTTACCATCCCAACTTGTCAGAGCAGAAGAGAGACCCCATTATGTTTCACCTGTTCCCATCACCCTCAGCAATTTCCCTCCTCCTGTGCTCTGATCCCCTGAGGTCTGACGGGAACGTACTGCCTGGCATTCCTATCTGTTTGACATCCCATCTTCTTGGCTGCATAATGACAGTGCATTTTATGAATTAGATGGCACCAGCGTCTCCTGCTTTGCTATATTTAGGGAGCAGTGAATACATAGGTCCAATTTAAATGCCGTGTTTCTTTATTGAACAGTTATCATGTATCTCTCTGTACAGTGAAAGAAGCCTTCAGAATGCTGGACAGAAGTTGGTGATGATCCTTGGCCCTTCGTCCTTTTTCTGCAGATGCAAGAAACCCCATGAAAGAGAAGCCACATGCTTACTGCTAACAGCGCATAAAAATGAGGGAAGGATGTAACAGCTGTGTGCCAGGCACCGTGTTAGGGAAATTCACATCCATTTTGTCATTTAATCCACACCACAACACTCTGAGGTGGGTGTTGTTACGCTCAATTCACAGATGAGGAAAGAGGTTAGAGAGATTAAGTAATGTACATCGGGTCATCCAGATGGTAAGTAATAAACCAGCATTTGAACTAAGCTTTCTCTGATTCCAAAGTCTCTTCTAAGACTATGCTACACTGCCATGTGCCCCTGGGCTGGTTACTTACTCCTTTGGGCCCAAGCTTGGTTATCCTCCTTGATCCTATTTAAAAAAAAAACCTATAAAATGTTGCCCTAGAGCCAGTCCTATGGCACAGTGGTTAAGTTCGGCATGCTCTACTTCAGGGGCCTGGATTCACGGGTTCAGATCCCAGGCACAGACCTACACCATGCATCAGCCGTGCTGTGGCAGTGACCCACATACAAAATAGAGGAAGACTGGCACAGATGTTAGCTCAGGGCCAATCTTCCTCAGTCCCCCCCCCAAAAAAAGTTACTCTAGTGGATTAAAAATATTATAAAGCTACAATAATTAAAACAGAATGGTGAGCAGTGACACAGTAGAATTCAGACATAAATTCAGGCACATGATAAAGGAGCATTTCAAATCATTTCGAATGGAAGAAAACTGGATTATTCTATAAATGATATTGGGAAATCTGGTTAGTAAAGCAATTAGTAAGTGCCCAAGAAGTGTTTGTAATTTGCAAATTGTGTAATTAAATGAGATGACACATGTTGTCTGGCTCCCGCAGTGACAGCTGAGAAAAGAGATTTAGGATCATTTTTTGAGTTCTGGACTTTTTAAGTCTCTGGTCTATGTAGCACGCTGATCTGAATTCCTCACACAATCTCCTACAATACTTACAATTTACAAGGTGTTTTCACTTCCTTGTTAGTGCAGGGCAGGTGCTATTATTCCCGCTTTCTATATGAGGACACTGAGACTCAGAGAGGTTAAGTTCCCAGCTGGCGTAGCATGTGAAACTTAAACACTGGGCTTCCTGATTCCTTGTGTTGCTGTCTTACTATTCGCCTCTATATATAGTCTCTCCCCACCCCTGCCCTCACATTCACACCCATACATTGAAACAATGGAAAACAAATAACATCCCTACATTAACATGAACACAATAACTATGTTAATTTCTCCGTATTCCCGTTCAGTCTTTGTCCATAGCATACATATTTTACGTAATTGCAACTCATAGTTTAATTACAATTTAGTGGCCCATTTTTCCCCTTGACATTATATCCTAAGCCCCCAAAGCTGTTTACAGTTTTGTAGCAAATGATGGATGTATATCTTTACTGTCTCTTACATGCTCCTTTTCTTGAAAGTCATCCATGTAAATCTCCATCTCTAATCCAGTGGTTCTTAAATGAATTTCTTTCATGTGAGTGACTGCATGCTGTTGTGTTCCTCTTTTCAGGTAGCCATTTAGCTCCCTTCCCCCAATGAGAAGTCTTGTTTCTTTTCCCAATCCATGGATAACTTTACAGGTCGTGTTTGGTTTCCTCTGCTTTCAAAATTTCTCTCCCTCGGGAGGAACATTCCAGAGCTCTCCTTCTGCAGGCTTTGGCCTGGGTGTAAAAAGCAGAAGGGGGCGTCTGTTGCCTTCTCAGAGTTTATGAGCACTGCATTCCTGTTAAGAATTCACTCCCACTTTTTTTTTAACCTGTGGCTTCCCAATTTAGCTTCCCCATGATGGTCATCACTAAAACCATGATTCACCCCCATGGTTTCCTCTCTGGCCAGGGAGAAATTTCAAACTGAACATTTTCATCACCATTAGGTATACAGTATGATTCATAGAGAACAGAGTCTGCTTAGAGTATTAAATAAGTCATTGTTTTCAATCATCATTTTTAACATACGGTATGTTAAAAAAGAGAGACATTTCTATCCTTCTCACTTCAGGAGATGAAAATGGCCTCGTGGAAACATACCCTGACTTGACTGGTCTCTGTTTGGAAACAAGTATATAAAGAAAGACGTGGGAAAGACACATTTTTAGTCAGTGCCCATCCTAAATGCTCCATGAAGTCAAGTTCAGTCTACTTAAAATAAGGAGTTATGAGGTCTGAACAAGGCAGGCTCACAGCTGTCAAACTCCTATTGAATGTCTCTGCACACAACCCTATTCCATGTCTGAAGGAAGATCCAGTGCCTGCTTGCAAGAGGTTGATTCTCTACACCACGTTGTCTGGCAGACAAACACACTGGCAAAATCTGCCAAAAGAGGGTGATGTAATAAGAGGGTTGTGATATTTTTGCAAAAGGTTGGTTTTGATCAGGGTTAGAACTGTGAAGGGCTTATACTTAATTAAAATGGAGCTAATAAGGCTACAGAATAATAAGAACAGTAATAATAAGTGAGAAAGATACTGTTATGATTTGGTTTTCCTTTCAGACATGAAATTGTAAAACATTTGTGCAAGGGGACAGGTAAGAATTGGGGTTTTTCTTTTCTGTTTTTTTTTTTCATGAGGAAATTGGCTGTTTGCTAACATCTGTTGCCAATCTTCCTCCCTTTTTCTCCCCAAAGCCCCAGTAGATAGTTGTATGTCATAGTTGTACATCCTTCTAGTTGCTCTACGCGAGATGTCATCTCAGCACGGCTTGACTAGTGGTGCGTAGGTCCGCTCCCAGGATCCGAACCAGTGAACCCCAGGCCGCTGAAGAGGGGCGTGTGAACTTAACTGCTATACTTCTGGGCCGGCCCCTGGAGTTTTTCTAAGAATGTATTTTATCTATCAACAAATGCAACTATTTTCTTTTTCACCGTTACGGAGACTTTCCTGGGGAAAGAAGTCCTAACTCCATTCAGGAACAAAGAAGGAAATGTATGATTTAGTGCATCCCAGATTGATTGTAACTTTTCATGACTCAGATAAAATGGGTTAGGAATGGCCACACATGTTTGAATGTGATGCTTTTGTGAGGCATGAGCATTGTCAGTAGCTGAAAGTTGTGGTAGCTATGATTCAGTAGGGGGAAGGGCAGCCTCGACCTGAGAAAAAGGTGGTGCTATAGTAACAAGCCAAATTGCTGGCATTGTCAGTAGCTGTGATTTTACTTTATTGATTGTCTCCTGTGAAACATGAGGCTCTTTATTTGAATCATTTGTATAGGTGTCATATTGGATTAATTGCAAAGCAATTGGATTTAATAATATAACGGTGTATCCATGTACATCGATTCCTAGAATTGTGAGATGTGAATTGCACTTGATCAGGAGGTTGTGCTTCCCGATGCTATGGGATGAGCAAGTCCCAAGATAATCGTGTAAATTTAAGTGGCCCAGGGTGAGCTTTAACTTATATGCCAGTTTGGGTTGTTACTGCAAACACTTTACAGGCCTGGAACATGATTGGTGATAAATGGGATGCCCTTGAACTTGAATTGTTTTAAAAAGCATAGCTTTATGTTGAGTTAACAGCATGCTGTTAAGATCAGGACCAATGTAAATACAGAGAAGGAAGGCTTTCTGTTGGCCACGCTTTCTTGCAGATTTTCATAGTTCCTGAAATGATTTCACTCTTAGCTAAGCTGCTTTGTCTTCATTAGTCTATTAAGTAAGGAACGCAAGAAAGGTGAGTCTCAAAGTGAATAGAAATTCCCTAGAAAGCAAGGACACACATGAAATAAACAAGTCAATGACCGAGTTTATTATTTCATAACTAAAGAAACAACATAGTTATATATTTGCATAATTATTTTTATATTTAAAATTGGTGGATATTTTCAACTTTTCCAGTTGAAGGACACTCCTTTCCAAGAGGGATGAAGCAGGGAAAAATCAAATTTTATGAGAAATTTTCACATCTTTATGATGAAGAAAAAATTCAAGACAAATCTGAGAGGAAAATTTAACAGGTTTTAGAGAAAGAAGAAAAAAGAGGAGGAGGAGGAGGAAGGGAAGAGAAAAGATGAGCTATAAAATGAGAAGATTAAGAGGGTAAATATTGTCTGGCACTCAGTAAATGTTTTTGAATTAAAGACTCGATTAACCAAGCTAAAAAGAGTTGTAAAAAGAGTTAGCAATACATCAAAATGTATTGCCTAGATTGCTGTCTTTGATGCATCTAAAAAGAAGCAACAGAGCCAGCCCTGATGGCCTAGTGGTTAAAGTTTGGCGTGCTCTGCTTCGGTGGCCCAGGTTCGCTTCCCAGGCATGGAACCACACCACATGTCTGTCAGTAGCCATGCTGTGGTGGGTGGCGGCTCACATAGAAGAACTAGAAGGACCTACAACTAGAATATACAACTATGAACTGGGGCTTTGGGGAGGGAAAAAATAAAAACAAAATAGGAGCAACAAATATTCTTTGTTTAGACCAAATTTTACTACTTGCATTTACAATAAAATATCGTCCTCACCAGTTATATTTACTTTGTCCATCATTTTAACCAGCACAATTGCTACAGCATTTTCTTAATATCATCTGACTTCATGGTCAAATTGGAGATCCCACTGGGAGAATAACTGACTTCTACAACTCACCTGAAGCCAGGCTGTAAAATCATTCACCGAAACCCAAATGCTTCTCATTTCCCGTCCTCTTGGTGAAGATGACCCTCACCAACTCACAGACAATTTGGGGGGTACTAAATCAATAACAAAACTACAGACACTTAATAAGCATATTTACCTATTAAGATATTAGCTATGTTTATTAGCTCCCTGCAGGTTGATCTTTTTATGACCAATGCTACAGAGGGGTTTTTAAATGTTTTTCAGAAACGTGTTTGAATGAATGTGTTAATGACTGAGATTGAGGCCCTGTCTAAATGCTAATGAATTATATGACCATGTGTTCAGAGCTGAATCAACTGAGAGGAACAGCAGTGACAGGAGACGAGAACAGAAGCCACTTTTATCTTTTACAGATCTTTATTTGAATTTGGTACGAATGTAGTGATAATACTGCAGACTTAGGAGGAATATAGGAATCTAGGAAATTGTAAAAGGGAGGCCTAAGTGGGATTAGACATACTACCGAGAAGAAAACTTCATATTTATGAATAAAGATAAGTACACGGTATTTTCTAGAGTAACGAGGACGACAGGCATCAGGAACTTTCTGTCGTGCCTACAGTCCCAACTCTTTGGCCTTGTGATTTCACTGTGTAGATGCCAGACACTGGATCTTCTTAATTAAAGCAAGACTCTTGTGAAGTGAAAATAATAAAAAGAAGAGATTTAAGTAAGAATCAACAAAGGAAAAACAACATTAAAATAGGAATCTCACAATGGAATACTACTCAGCCATAAGAAAAGACACAATTGTCCCATTTGCAACAACATGGATGGACCTAGAGGGTATTATGTTAAGTGAAATAAGCCAGAGAGAGAAGGACAGACACTGCATGAACTCACTCATATATGGAATATAAGTGAACACACGGACAGAGAGAACTGATTGGTGGTTACCAAGGGGAAGGGGGGTGGGAGGGTGGGCACAAGGGGTGAAGGGAGGCATCCACATGGTGACGGACAAACAATAATGTACAACTAAAACCCCACAGTGTTATAAACTATTAAGACATCAATTTAAAAAAAAAACAGGAATCTCGCCTTACTATTCTAACTTTTACATAGCTCCTCCGAAATAACTCCTCTTGTATAAAAAGTACAGCGTTTTTTTAAACTATTACAATGAAATTTGGATCCAAGACCCAAGAAAAGTTAAAAATGATGAAATACTCTTCTCATTCTAAGGAAATTCTTCCTCTGAATGGATTAATGTTATTTACATTTTATCTATTCTACAGGCACCTTTTTGTTTTTTCATAAGCATTTCACTCATAGCCTGGAAAAACAAAAAATTGGAAATCCGATTTGCTTTAGTACCATCTACTCTATTTGAGTCCCACCCTCCCTTTTTCTACCTTATTTCAACTGCTTCGCCATTATAATAGCAAAGAACAACAAGAAGCATACAATGTTTGAGCAAATGTCACCAAACTGCTCTGGCCCCAAAACCTGTGCCCTGTGCCCCGGGGCAGACACTGGCTAAGAAATGGGGCTGGGGAGGCGCACGGGGGAGAAAGGAGGGTGGCAAAATGTGGCTATGGCGAACTGCGGGGAAATGGTGCTCAGGGTCTCTCTTCAGCTTGAGTTTCTATCTTATAAGAGTTGCAATTTCTATCCCCTTACAGAAAAAATGGAACCATGACTACTGTTTCACAATCTATGCAGCTGATTGCACACACCGACTGCGTGTTTCTTGCGTTATTACATTTCCAACCGTTGCAAATGTTTCTCCCTCTGGGACGTCGGTATCATATTGGTTTACTGACTGGGTGGGCAGTGTGGAGGACACTAGAACGTGGATAGACAGCTGACGATTGGATGATGGAAGATGACGTATACTTGCTGCTCCACCCACCCCTATTCCGAGCTCCGATTAAGCCCCTATTCCGAGCTCTGATCCACTTGACTCATTGCTTAGCCATCTCCTATTTAACTTTCATGCACTTGTTCATGTCCACACTGACCATATTTCAAACCCCAAAGCAGAGCACCCCCTCAAGCAATTATGATTATATTTGCAGGACCATGGTTATATTTGAAATCAAAACTCTCAGAAGATCTAGAACGTGAAGTGGTCATATTCACTGCATTTCTTCCTGTCCATCCATCTATAAAAATTTACCCCATTTTCTAGGGATTCATCTAAGTGCTCCTCCTTCAGCACTTTAATTATTCCAGTGTAATGTGACTCTCCTTCTGGACTAATAGTTTGAAAAATGTTATATTTATTATAACGTTGACTTGCATCTATTGAATGTATTGTAACATTGTATTATAACCTCATCCATACTATTTTTTTTTACTATGTAAAACAAGCCACGCATCTGTTACTTTGATAAAAATGTAAAAGCGGCGAGGTTTTTTTTAAGTACACAACATGTATGCTACACATATAAAGGTATACCTTGGAGATATTGCGGGTTCAGTTCGAACCACTGCAATAAAGCGAATATTGAAATAAAGCAAGTCCCACAAATTTTGTGGTTTCCCAGCACATGTAAAAGTTATGTTTACACTATACTAAAGTCTATTAAGTGTGCAATAGCATTATGTCTCAAAAAACAATGTATGGATCTTAATTTAAAAATACTTTATTTCTAAAAAATGCTAACTATAATCTGAGACTTCAGCGAGTCGTCATCTTTTTGCTGGTGGAGAGTCTTATAAAAAAATGCAATATCTGCAAAGCGCAATAAAACAAGTGTGCCCGTATACATGTATAGGCTATAGCTTTAGAAAACAGAGTTAACATTTATGCTTTGGTGTTATGCATAAATGTTTGCCATCATTTAAGCACTATTTAACCTAGCATGCTACAGTGTTGGAGTTTTTTGTTTTCTAAGGCTGTTTATGTTTATAAACCACTTTGCTTATTCCCTCTCATCTATAATCAATTTATTTAAGCAATTAAAGATGAAGGCATAGATTGGGGATGACCTACCTAAAGATCCTCTGTGACAAGTCTTAAAACTCTGAAGCCTAGACAGAAACATCAGTATGACACCTATAGGCTGTGCTTTGTATTTTTTTTTTTTGAGGAAGATTGGGCCCTGAACTAACTTCTATTGCCAACCTTCTTCTTTTACTTTTTTCTCCCCAAAGCCCCAGTGCGTAGTTGTATATCCTAGTTGTAGGTCCTTCTAGTTCTTCTATGTGGGATGCCACCTCAGCATGGCTTGATGAGCAGTGAGTAGGTCCGTGCCCAGGATCTGAACCTTTGAACCCCTGGCTACCAAAGCAGAGCGCACAAACTGAACTGCTACACCACTGGGCCAGCCCCATGCCTTGTATTTTCTTGTCTCCTTGTTTACAATCTCTGCTTTCTAATAGAAGTATGCCAGTATGAGTTTGAAGGGATCAAATGTCAAGCCTCCCTTCCACTATCTAGAATGCTGCTATCTAGAATGTCTATTGACATTTTCTACACCTGGTCGTCTGGTCTTTGCCTGAACAAATACAGTGAACGTGACATTTCTAATATTGATGCTCACGTTGTCAGAAAGTTTATTCTTATAGTGAACCGAAACTTGATTCATTACCTCTAACTTCAGAACTTTGGTCCCAGACATGCTCTCTGAAGGAATAAAAAATAAATCCACTCCCACTTTTCCATGAGAGCCCTTCATACAAGTATAGCATTTTAGCTTGTTCCACATGCGAACTCTCTTCTTCAGGTCAAAGATACTCAGTTCTTCCGATGGTTCTTCCAGGCATTTCAACTTCCCTCTCCTTCATTCATTCAACCAACTTTTACTGAAGATCTGCTATGTTTACAGCATTGCGCTGCGTGCTGTCTATAGGACGATGAGCAAAAGCAGACACGAGTCTCGTTCTCACGGATCTCAGAGTCAAGACAGGGAAGACAGACATTCATCTCCTAATCACATTAATGGGTTGATAATTAAAAGCTCAGGTAAGTGCCCTGAAGGAAAAGAATACCATTCTATGTACGCATATGACAAAGGAAGCTGACCTAGTCTGGGGGTCCAGGAAGGCTTTCTCTGAGGAAGTGATGACTGAGATGAGACATGAAGAAATCATGGAATTAAGGTGGGAAAGGAGGACAGACAAAAGGATGGAGGGATCAGCTTGTTCAAGGACCCTGAAAAGAGAGGGTGCCTGGCATGTTCACAGAATGAGAGACCCGTGTGGTTAGAGCAGAGACAATGAGGGCAGGAAGTGAGAAGAAAAGTTGGAGGGAACAGCAGACAGAGCACCACCAGGAGCCTTGTGGGCCTCATGACGGTTTTGGATTTTAGCCTTGAAACAACTGGAGGTCACTGAAGGGTATAGTAGATTGTATTCCTGGTCACCAAACATTCTGCCTTCACTTCCTCCATCGTTCCTCCCTGTGGGAAGACTATGCATCCCTCCCTTTGAACTCAGAAGAGACTTTGTGACCTGCTTTGGCCAGTGAAATGTAGGCAGCTGTGATGTGTGTCCCTTCCAGGCAGAAGCTTTACAAGCCAGCATGTGGATCTCCCTTTCTCTCCAATCCTGATTGTTGCTGCCATGACCAGCAATGTTCCACAAAGAGGCTGCTCCAGCAGCTTGAATTCCTTAGTGACGTTTCCATGCAGCAAAGCCACAGACATGCTGCGAATGAGCAACAAGCTGCTGTTGTTGAAAGCTAATGAGATTTCTGGGGTTGTTTGTTACCATAGTATTACCTAACTTCTTCTGACAGATACAGACAATTTCATGGGGCCTGAATGAACATGACCAAATCTGTGTTTTGAAAAGATAAGTAACTACTGCTCAGAAAGTAGATTGAAAAGAAACCAAAGTAGATTCTGGAAAACAAATTAGGTAGTTATTACAGGAATCCAAGTAAGGGATGATGGTAAATTGGACAATGGTGAACACAGAGATACAAAGATGTATTGTATACAAATCTATTTAGGAGGTAAATTTTTCAGGACTTGGTGATAGATTTGAACCCTTGGTGGGAGAGCAGTATGGAGAAATGGGGATATTGGGGATAATGCCTAAGTTTCTGGCTAAGTTTCAGATGGACATTGGTGACTTATGATGAAATGGGTAAAACTAGACAAGGGAAAATATCACAAGATTAGTTTACAACATGTTGAATCTGACGTGCTTTCAAGACAGCCAAATGATGTTGAGTGGGCATTTGGCTACAGGTCTGGAACTCAAAGGAAAGACCAGGTTAGAGATAAATTATGAATTACTGGCATATAGATGGTAACCATGGATAGCAACAAGTTTGCTGGGTGGGGATAAATAGTAAAAAATAAAAGAGAGAAAGAGAAATTTTAAGACCAAATGTTGAGAAGCTCCAAAATTTAACATCTGGGTGACAAACCTACTCTTATGAAGAAAGATTAGCCAGAGAGGAGGGAAGAGAATATGGTGTCTCAGAAGCCAAAAGAAAAGAGTGTTTTTCAAAAAGGAGGGCGTGCTTAAGTGTCAAGGCTGATCAGAATTCAAGAAAGATGAGAACCAAGAAACCTCCATTGGGTTTAGCAACATGAAGGTCATCGGAGGTCTTTGCCAAAGCTGATTGTGACCAGAATGATGTGGCAGAAGTCCAGCTGGTGTGGTGCCACACACAGCCCTCCACTGTCCCTGCTGGCTGTCACACAGGGACAAAAGTGAGGCAAGGTCAGGCGCTCTGTGCATGGCATCCCCCTGGGAGCATCCATCTCTACGTGCAAGTCCTGCTGACAGGGGCTCACGAACATTCACTAACATACTGTGTATACACAGTAGCATGTCCTGCCCCCTTTCCTCACCCTCTGCCGAGGCTAACAAAAAACTTATATCTCCAAACCATGATAAAACTATTATTTAACATCATTTTGTGGGTATTTAGGAAAACTAGATTAACTACAGATGCCACGATATTCAGTTATAAAACTAAACAAACTCTCATAAAGTTTATTCACCTTTAATCTAAGTAAAAGAAAGTACCAAAACCCACATGCAATATTAAAAATAACTTTCCACTGGTTAAAAAATATATATATTCTTAGTTCTAAATTAGTTTTTTTTTGGGGGGGGAATGAAGAAAGAATACTCTCTTCTTATTTTCCTTAATTTCTGGTTCAGATTGCTCTCAGAAATATTGTGACTACATATTTCTAGCTTATTCATTTAGGAAATAATCTGATTCTTTTTGTCTTTTTACAAAACTCTTTGTAGTAGGAATCCCTCTTTTGAGCTGTGTCTCAGACCTGGCTTTTTCTTTCTTACCCACTTCCACACCTCATGCCTCTATCCAATTCTTTTTGCATAAGCACCCACTGCCAGAATCCTATTCCTAAAATCCTGTTGTAATCATTTCTCTGCCCTTTCAGCAACTTACAATGACTCCCTATTCCCCATCACAGGAAATATAAAATTCTCTACTTAGAACACAGGACTTGCCATAATCTGTCCCCATTTGACCCATTCCATTGTTGTCACTACTCCCCCAAGTACCACTTCCACTTCCCTTGGGCGAGCAACATAAGCAGCTCCCACACTCCTATCTGCTTTTCCTCTCTGCTTTGGTACCCACCTCCCCTTTGGCTGAAATCCCCTCTGCTCATCCCTTCACATAACCAAATCTCACCCATCTTTTGAGGCCCTGTATGAAAAACCTGCATGTAGAAATTGCTTACCCTCTTTAAAAATTTCCAGTAAAAGGGGCTGGCCTGGTGGCGTAGTGGTTGGGTTCACGCACTCCGCTGCAGCAGCTCAGGGTTCACAGGTTCTGATCCCGAGCGCGGACCTGCACACCGCTCATTAAGCCATGCTGCAGCAGGTGTCCCACATAAGGTAGAGGAAAATGGGCGTGGATGTTGGCTCAGGGCCAGTCTTCCTCAGCAAAAAGAGGGAGATTGACAACGGATGTTAGCTCAGGGCTGGTCTTCCTCACATACAATAAAATTGCCAGTAAAAAACTAATTTTATGCAGATTTTACTAAGCCATGCTCATTCCATGAATTATCTCCCTGACTGCTCAGAATAGGCCTTCAAGATAGGCAACACCTTGCAGATGATGAAACTAAGGATGAAGTTCATCTATGGAAAGCGCCTAGCACAGTGCCTACCCATAACGAGGATCTGATAAATGTTGACTGTCGTTATATTTACTGGAGAGGTCTAGTAATTCTCCCAGGTCACACAGCAGTAAGTGAAAGAGCTAGAATTCAAACTCTGGCTTCAGAGCCCACTCTTTTAACCTAACAAGAGCAGCAATGCTCGGTGTGCACTGTTGCTACCTTGCCAAGCTTCCTCAAGGATGACAGTCAACAATGACGTCTGCTGTCCGAATGCCTTAGCAGTTGGAGTGTCTGTACTATTGTTTTGCACCCGATGGCTATCCTACTTGGACTTTTGCTTTTTTTTAGTGTATGTCTTATCTCAAGTGGCCCTAGAGTGAAGACTAGCAGTGTGCTGATACATGTATAACAACCAGATCTCAAGGAGGGGAGGGGCTGATCCATAGTGCTTGCTGGTTTCAGTGATATAAATACTCCTACCGTGGTTCAATTTCAAGACACCAAAGCCAAGTCAACCAACTCATAAAACTCCTGAAATTTTAACAATCGGCTCTTGCAAGTTGGTGCAAGCTGGCGACAGCACATCACTGGTATGAAGGATTAGATGTTATACTGTATTCTCTTGTCTTTCATGGTGCCAAGCCTAGTGCTGAGGAAATAGGATGCACGACCACATATCTAGAGCTTCCGGTTCAAGGTTGCAAATTGCCTATAAACATTTACTTAGCCTACTTCCCAAAATCCCACTGAGGTGATGATACACAAAAACTAATGCTTCCGTAAGAGTGCTTAGACAAGAAAAGGTGCCAATGGCCAATTAGAAAATTTGACAAACTTATGAAACACAAGAAAGCAGATGGACTCCTACTTATGGATAAGCCAAAGGAAACCACAAATTGAAACCAGCACCAGAGAGGGCTGCTGTGGAGATGGGAGCCATTCTGCCCAGGAAGACTCTAAGTTCAGCAGGTATGGAGAGCTTAGGTGGACAGTGGAGCAAATAATCAGGGTAATTAATTAAAGGCTGAGGAATAGCTGAGCCAGCCTGCCCCCTCCTTCTATATATTTTGAGCATTGTGTCCCCAGCAACAGGTCTCAGAATTGCTTTGTAAATTAAGTGCAGTGTTTCTCTGGGAAGGACCCCCAGAGGCTGGAGAAATAGAGCAGAGCCTGCACTAACTCTGAACTTCCAAATGGACCCAGAGGGAAAAGATGGGTACAGCTTTAGCAGTCCCCGGAACATTGACTCTGTTCACCACTGTAGGTTCTCAGTCTCTGTTCAGTGAATGAATGAACCTTCTAGCGTGTGGACAAATGAATGGCTCTTTAGGCAACATGACAGCCTAAACAAATGCACAGAAATTCTGGATCATACGGAACCACTAAAAATGTGTTTTAGCAGCCAAGTTGGAGAGGTGCGGGGGAGGAAATCTCCAAGGGGCACAAGTGAAGAGAAGCATCAAAGGCAGGGTGTTCACCACAAGCAGTGCAGCCCACCTGCCTTCCAGCTGGGCGTGACCATGTGATGCAGTTCTAGCCACCAAGATGTAAGCAGAATTGGGCTCGGATTTCTGGGAAAGTTTGGTTTTCCTGATCTGGGGCTATCACTTCCTACTTGTTGCTTCCCTCTCCCTTTTCCTACCTGGATCATGGCTGTGAGGCTGGAAGAGAAATAGCCAGCTTGCCACCACAAAACAAGGTGAAGGAAAAGAGCCACTCCTGAAGGATGGAGGGGCAAGAAGATTCAGGGAGCTTGAGAAAAAGGACATGGATGATAGTATTTCTTCCCCACTCTGCCTACTTCCAACCTTCTTGGTATGTTAGAAAAAGAAAACCCTTCTGAGTTAGGCTACTATAGTAAGCTGTGGTTGCATCCCTAAATGATATATTGTATGTCTGAGATCTTGGATGAGAGAGAAACACCTCTGAGAAATGGAAATTCCAGGCCTGAGATACATGTGTGTGTGTGGTTTGAATTTATACTACTTGCTTGACTCAGGAATCCTAAATTGAGAAATTAAATTTAAAAATCCAGCCAGGACATTTGAAACTTCTAGAACCGTAGCAGTAAAAATGTACACTCACTCCATGGGGACACTTTCACATCTCCCAAGAAGGAAAAAAAATTAAAGATAAGTTCACAATCAAAAATTACAAGTCCCGTGAAGGAATAAACTATGACAAGGTGAGTCAATAGGTATAGCAGAGGGAAGAATCAGCACTCAGGAGAACTGAAGATAAAAGAACACTCTGAAAGAGACTATGAAATAACCCTAACATGATTAAAGATATAAACAAAAGCATAGAAACCACAATGAAAGAAGACAATATAAAAACAGAATAAACAAGTTTGAAAAAGAACCAAATTGAGTCTCTACAAATGAAAAACACCATCACTGAAATTAAAAATTCAGTCAACAGGATAAAACAAAAGTGAAGAAAGAATCCATAAACCAGAAGATAGATTTGAGGAAATTTCTCAGAATGCAGGACAGAGAAACTGTGAAATTGTGCATAAGAGCTATGGAAAATGGATGGAGAAGGTTCTATATATATATACATATATCAAGTAGAAACTCCAGACAGAGCAAAGAGCAGAGAAAGGGAGGAAGACAATATTTATAAGAAAATAACTCCTGAGAATTTTTCCAAACTAAAGTAAAAATTTTTCCAAACTAAACATTAATGAGTCAGAATTCAGAGGCATGCAAATGCCCCAGCAGTATAATTTTTAAAATTCACAATTTGATACACTATGGTGAAACTTCAGAATGTCAATGATAAGGAGAAAAATCTTGAGTAACTCAAGAAGATGTCCTAAAAATAAAACAAAAAGTAAAAAATACCCAATTAGGCCATCCTCAGATTTGTCATCAGTCACCATAGATGTCATGGGAAATGAATGGCATCTTTATGCTGCTCAGCGAAAGTAATCCTCATCCTAAAATTCTATACCCAGCTAAATTTTTCTTTCAGACTGAAAGTGAAATCGACATTTCAAACCAACAGAGATTGAGAGTTTACCAGTCAATGACCTTTCCTAAAAGGTCTACGACAGGGTTTATTTCACTAAGAAAAACAATTGAATCCAGAAGGAAGAAGTGGAGGGGAAAACACAAGAGTGAGTAAAGAAATTGGCAAACAGATTCTCAAAATTAAATAATGATTTACTGTAAATAATAAATACTGATGACTAATTTGAGAGGACTTTAAAAATGACGTAACACTAAGATCCCGGTCAACAATAACATGGGACATTGGAAAGGAAGATATGAGTTAAAGAGTCCTAAGGTCCTGTATTAGTTCAGAGGAGAATAGAGATATCGATTAACTCTACATTCTGTTAAGAATTTCTAAGAATAAACAGTAAAGGAATAGAGATATAATTTCCAAACCAAAAGAGGGGAAAAGAAGGAAATTAAAAGAAAAAAAGAACTCCAGATATTGACAATCCAATAAAATGCAGGAAATGAGGGAGGATGGAAAAAACCCAGAAATATAAAATCTAAGTAAATTCTAAATAGAAAATCTAAAACTATAATGTTGAGGGATATACATACATTATATGAATATAAATGTCTATTTTAAAACATGAATCAACATAAAATATTGTTAATGGACAGATATATGAAGAAAATAGAAAAATATGGGTAGGAAAGATAGTTACCAATTTCAGAAGAGTGGCTACCTCTGGAAGGGAAGAAAGGAGATTAGAATTGAAAACAGGTACAAAGGGGCTTCAACATACCTTCATATGTTTTTTTCTGTACTGTGAAACAAAAAAAGAAAGAAAGAAAGGAAAAAAAGAAATGAGCCATTCAATCCAAGAATAATTCTATGCAAACAGGCGACACAAGAAAACTGCCCCCCCAACAAAAAAAAGTATAGACTAACAGATACAGTGTGAATGAGAGCAAGTGAGACCTATGAAGGATGCTGATTTGATAAAAGTTTTGTCTTCAGTTCCTAGTACTAACATTAGCATTCTAACCACAGAGTTTCCTGGGAGAGAAAATGGGTTTAATTTGCAAAAGAAAAGATTGCTGGGGCTGGCCCCCTAACTGTAGTGGTTAAGTTCAGCGCACTCCATTTCAGCAGCCCAGGTTCATGGGTTCGGATCCTGGGTGCAGACCTACACCACTAGTCAGCCATGCTGTGGCAATCAACCACGTACAAAATAGAGGAAGATGGGCATAGACGTTAGCTCAGGGTGAATCTTCCTCAAGCAAAAAGAGGAAGATTGGCAACAGATGTTAGCTCAGGGCCAATTTTCCTCACCACAAAACAAAAAGCAAAAAGAAAAGATTGCTATTAGAGTGAAGGAAGGATTATGTGACTCTAAGGATTTTTTAACATTTTATAAAAGTTAGTATATATGGTTTAGCAGAGTCTTGTTTCTTTAAAATATTTACAAATAAGAATAACCTGATTCTCTTTCTGAAGACAAAATGGTACGCTAGATCATTGGCTCTCCAATGTGTTGGTGTGCAAATGCCTGGGGAAAAACCTGCAAATGGGGAAAGCTCCCTCGGGATGCTTCCAACTCGAAAAGTCTCAAGCTGACAAGGTTCCTCCACCATCTGCTGTTTGCCATAATTCTGAAGAGGAGGAGGAAGAGGAGGAAAAGGAGGAGGTGGAAGAAAAGGAGGAGAGGGAGGAGGAGGAGAAAGAGGAAGGGGAAAGGGAGGGGAAGGGAAGGGACGGGAGATAAGATATAAAACTGCATAAACCACTCACCTGCTTTTACCTACTTATTCCCTCCTTCTCACTAAGCAAAGGGTCAAATAAAGAGAACCGGAATAAATTTCAAATGTGACAGCTTTCTACATTTCCTCTTCCCACAGTTTCCAGATCGTTGGCCTCCCTTCCTCAGCCAGAGTGAAGATAAAGTGGGATATAATTACATCTCTTCCAATTCAAGCTGGCCATGGGGACAGTATCACGGGAAAATTTGCTCATGGTTTTTATCGTTAAGTTTACGGCAGCTAAAAATACAGTTCCTGTTCTTTTGTCTTTTCTCAAAGCTATGACAAAGATTTTCATCCAGACACCAAGACCACTAGACATGATATCCTAAGCCAGTCCAGAAGACCCTTCACTGACTCCAGGGGGGTCCCATGAATACTCTGAGGACTACCAGACGATATGATCTCTGCCACTCCAGCCCGAAGGATGATTCTGAAATGTCACTTTCCCCCAATGTCTTTTTCACTGAGGTATAATTTACATATTATAAAATGTACATATTTTAAATATACAATTCTATTAATTTTGATGAAACTATACACCCATCCCAATCAAAGTACAGTGTAAAGTCATTTTTAAAGGAAACATTATCTGAATGGACCCACTAGCAATGAAACACAATAACTTCTATTTCCAAATCTTGCATTTGCAACCTTAGAAATAGCATCCAAGACTTGAAGATAATGAGATAACAGTGTAGTAAAGAGTACACATTTTACCCCATCTATAAGAATAGTTCTATTTTCCACAGTCATTTAGATAAGAAACAGAAAACGCTATAAATCACTGTAAAGTGATTTGTACTTTCAAGTACAAATTTTAACATTTGTAAGCTGAAAAGTGATTAACCATACTTTATTTCCTTTCAAATTTTTTTATACAGGCTCATGAATAAGCCGATACACCTTATCTTCTGTCCTATCTGAAAAATCTGGATTAACAGCCTAGGTTGAATTCCATTCCAGCAAGAGGGGTACCGATAGCTACAAATAGTTCTCTTTAAGTCAAAGGAAAATAACAACAAATACAGGAACATCTTGCTCTGAAGTTCCTTTATTTTGGTTTAAACCTCTCTTAGGCTCTTTTCAAGTCTTTGGAGCATTATTAAACGATCCTACTATTGATTTTCCGTGCTTACTACTGGTGAAAATGGAGTGAGTTGAAGCACTAATGACTGAAGTCCACTCACTGTCTAAAGGGCAGGTACAAAGGCAGAGGAAGTGCTTCGAGCTCATTCCTACAACCACCCCCATAACTTAGATTTCAACGCCTGGAAATAGGACAGGTGGGAAATAGGACACGGAATTCAACTCATCTCTCTTGCTTAAATATAGCACGGCTGCTATTTCTGTTACTTATCTTGGGAAATTTTCTAAGTCCTGGTATATTTTGCTATTCAGCATGAAGCTGTATGCTTCATTTCTACCTTTGAAATCCAAGTTTCCAAGTAATCACGTTTAGGAAAGCATTCCATATTTTCAGCTTCATTCTCCATGGACCATTTATTTGTAATGCTGTGCCACTGAGTAACTAGGGCATGCAGCATGCCGGTTTCCATCTTAAAAAGAAAAGCTTTTAAGACAAACAAACCAATTTTTTAAATGGGTAAAAGAAATGAACAGGCATTTTACATGAGAGGGGGTAATAAAGAATGGTCTCAGAAATTCAACCTCATAAATAATCAGGAAAATGCAAATTAAAACCGCAATGAGACACCATTTCACACCCCATCAAATTAGCAAAAATTTGTAGTCTGACAATACCAAGTGTTGATGAGGACGTAAAACTACAGAAATGCTCACACAAATAGGTGAGATGTGGGAGTTGCCTAAATGGGTAAAGATGTTGAAAAACAATTTGTATTTAGTAAAGTTGGTGTGTGTACCTCACATCCCAGCTATGCTATTCCTCAGCACTTTACATATATAAAATGGACTGTATGTTTGGTGATAGCAAATTAGTGCTAATTTTCTTATTTAGGAGTGAAATATCAAAATGTCTACAACTTCAAAGTGGTTCATCAAAATAGATATGGAGAGGGGCCAGCCTAGTGGTGTAGTGGTTAAGTTCACACGCTCCGCTTTGGCGGCCCTGGGGTTCGCAGGCTCAGATCCTGGGCTCAGACCTACACACCACTTATCAAGCCATGCTGTGGCGGCATCCCACATACAGAATAGAGGAGGATTGGCATGGATGTTAGCTCAGGAACAATCTTCCTCAAACAAAAAAAGAAGAGGAAGACTGGCAACAAATGTTAGCTCAGGGCCAATCCTCCTCACCAAAAAAAAAAAAAAGATATGGAGAGAGAGGGAGAGAGAAAAAGTAAATATGGAAAAATATCTTTTAAAAAGTGGTGGGCAGGGGCTGGCCTGGTGGCGCAGCAGTTAAGTTTGTGAGTTCCGCTTCAGCGGCCCGGCATTTGCCGGTTCGGATCCTGGGCGCAGACCTACTCACCGCTCATCAAGCCATGCAGAGGCAGCATCCCATATAGAGGAGCAACAACTCTACAACTGTGATACACAACTATGTACTGGGGCTTTGAGGAGAAAGAACAAGAAAAGAATATTGGCAACAGATGTTAGCGCAGGGCCAATCTTCCTCAAAAAAAAAAAAAAGTGGGCAAGCTCTGGGGGCAGAGTCCACAAATTTGAGTTGTGGCTCTGCCACTTATTGATTGTAATCTGGGTAATTTATTTAAGCTCTCTCTACCTCAGTTTAATTATCTGTGAAATGGGAGTAATGGTGGTATGTACTTATAGAGATGTGAGCATGGAACAAGGTAGTTCACGTCAAGTATTTGGAGAGGTTGCTGTTTTGTCATAAGCCTTCAATAAATGTTAGTTATTACCTCTGTTGGCTCCATTCTGCAGATGTTGTAAGTTGAGACTCGGAAAGGTGAGGTAGCTTTTCCAGTCACACAACTGGCTCTTGGTGTTGCTGGAAGAGCCAGAGCCATAGGGAAGCTCTTCCACTAACCAGCAGACACACACAGCAGCTCTGTAATAACAAAAACTTGAGACAACCTGAATGCCCATCTATTGTAGAATGGATCTCTAAACTGTGTTACATTTCTATACTAAAATGCTATACAGTCAGAGAAAGGAATAAGATGCATTAACATGAAGAATATTAAAAATTAAAATAAATTAAAGGCTTTTATTTTATCCTTAAATATTTTAGCTGCTCCAGCAACAAGAGGACTGGTTAAGCCACAAAAACTACCATGAAGACGACAAATCAAAAAATGTTTTGATTTACAACCATCTTGTACTTCGTCACAGCACTTTCTGTAAGAGCAAGAAATGACTAATTATCTAAATGTTAACAGGTGAACAGTTTATATAAACCAAAGAATTATTCCTAAAATGAACTAATTTGCAGCCATTGAAATCATGTTTTAAAACGAATATTAGTAACATGGTGAAAATGCTCACTATACAATGTTAAGTTTAAAAATATAGGATTCCCAAACTTTAAATATAAATATAAATATACATACACACATATTTGTGTGGATATATATACATTTATGATATATGTATTTATATGTATACATATATGATATACATGTACTTAAATACATATATATCACAGAAGAATAAACCTGGAAAACCAAAAAACCAAAACCAAAAAGAAAATTTTTTAAGTTAGAGGTGGGTTTCTTTGGATGAAGAGATGGGGAAGGATTTTTCCTTTTTTTTTTTTCTCATCTGTAATCTGTATTTTCTCACATTTCTACAGTGAGAATGTACACCTGGTGACTCTCGAGAGCAACTAAGTAGCATCTAATAAAGCCACAGAATGTTTACAGTATTTACAATCCTGAAACACTTCCCCCTGTGCACAAGGAGACATACGAGAAGGTTCACAGCAACAGTGTTTATGATAAAGAGTAGCAACAGCCTTCACCCACCAACAGAAGCATGGACGTCTACACAGTGGATATATACGCAGCAGGTAACAGGAAGGAAGTAGAAAATAAAATCACAAAAATATAACGGGGCATGATATATCTGAAAACTGCAGAAATGGAGGTGCAGTATGTTCACATAAAGATTAAAAATATGCAAAATAACACTATATAATATATTGTTTATGTGTATATGCATATGTAGGAAAAAATATTGTTAATGCTTGGGAATGATAAACACCAAGTATAGGGGAAAGGTTATCTATGGAATGTGAGGAAGGGAAATGAGATTAGGAAGGGGGGCGGATGGGATGGTGGAAGGATTTTAAGAACTTTATCTCCTGGACTGAGTAGTAGAGTACAGATGTCGGTTACATAATTCTCCGTGGTTTTTTTTTTTTTTGTATGCCTGAAACGTTTCGCAATACCATAGTACTCATATAATGAAATAAAACTTTAAAATTAAGTGTATCTCTAGAAATGTAATTAATTGAAGGTGCCATCATGAATGAATTTTTAAAATATTTTTATACCTTTATTTTTGGCAAAACCAAGATTTTCACACCAGAAGCTTTAATTTCTGCAAAACCAGACATGATTTTTAATAAGCATATTTGATTACTATTATTACCCAATTTTGTTTAAAACCCAAACTATCTCCACTGGTGGAAAAATGAAAACACATGCCCTCCCACCCTAAAATACACATATTTGAAAGAAGGGGTGGGGGCTGGCCTGGTGGCATAGCCATTAAGTTTGTGCATTCTGCTTTGGTGGCCCAGGGTTCACAGGTTTGGATCCCGGGCGCAGACCTACTACCATTTCATCAAGCCAGGCTGAGGTGGCGTCCCACATAGAGGAACTAAAAGGACCTACAACTAGGATATACAACTATGTACTGGGGCCTTGGGGAGAAAAAGAGGAAGATTGGCCCTGAGCTAACATCTGTTGCCAATTTCCCTCAAAAAAAATAAAACGAAAAATAAAATTAAATAAAAGGAGGAGGGTACAGAAAGGCATTGAATCTGTAGAGAGTAGTCATTTTATTCTTCCAGCATACTCTAAATTTAGGGGGAAATCTAAGGCTTAGGGCAGCCCCTGGGGGACTAAGCCATGCTTCCAGCCTTGATGAGGCCGGTCCTCTCAATCCTGGTGACTTTGTCAGGAGGCAGAATTACACATTTGCACATGGTTAAACAGTTTCATCAAGGAAACAGATTTTAACTAGTTTTAAAAGAAGGAAAAGAAAACATCAGTGCATTCCATATTTTCCCTTAAGTATATTGTACCTTCAAGTCATGCTGCATTTTGCATTCCTCAGAGCTCCAAAATACCATTTAAATTGTGCACATAAATCACTTCGTCCCTGGTGAAATATAGCTGTCTCCTCCGGGAGAAATAAGGGGCGACCTGTCCCAAGTGGCTACACCCTGGGGTGAGGTCCCAGCTCGGCCAGCATCCAAGGCAGGTGATTTGAAGGGACCCACACTCTTGTCTTGAAGGCTGGAAAGTTTGGGGAAGTTCTCATCTTTTCTGTTACCCATCTACCACAATCTTTGGGTTAAAAACTCGCGTTTTAAAAACTGGGAATTGCTACCTCCTGGCCACGTGATCTCAGCAGTTCCAGCGTGTGAGAAATGTACGGTGACAAGGGCGGAAAGGATCATCCACAAGGAGGACTGAAGGAGAAACTCTGGAAGGAGTGACGCTGGAAAAGGTTACAAATCCTAGAAATTACTAAAGATATAAATGGAGGGGGTGAGTATGTTCCCAGTAAAAAGACTTTCCTTTTACCAAAGAATCCACCGTGGGTTCCTGTAACTCACAGACGCGACTTGATTGACAACAATTTTGTTTACACACCACACACCCTTGGGTAGACGCAGCCCTGCGTTCTAGACGCTTCCTCGGGAAAGGAGCGGGCCTGCGAGGGGAGGCGGGGCGGGGCGGGACCCCGAGCCTGGGAGGGCCGGTCCCTGTGGCTGCACCTCAGCCCTCCCCGCCCAGCACCCCGCCCCCGCTCTCCCGCCGGAGGAGGTGCAGGGATTAGTGGAACCGGTTCTTGGGTCTGCCTACCCAAGGATCTGGCAGAGGAGGGCCGGGCGATACTCGGGATGAGTCTGTGGAAACACCCAGCATCTGCCTGGCACGTCTGAGGATCTCCATAGAGGGGCACTGACTATTTCTTCATTGCTAATAGGGACCTCTAAGGAGCATAGGTAATTTCTGAACCCAAATCCTGCCTCCACCCGCAACACACACACACACACAGTCGATAGGAATTGCTAAGAGGTTTCCCTCCTTTGCAAGGAAAATGCTTAGTAGCCAAATCCAGCGGGAAGAAATCATCCCGAGGCAGCCCTTGCTCCAGGCCCTCTCTAGGGGATGGGAGAGGTCGGCTTCTGGAAAAGTCTGGAAGCTTCCATCTCCCAGGGCAAGGGAGAGAAGTTCACCTCACCTTGGGCTAGGCCCAAAATCGCTCCTGCCTTTTGGGCCTGGCTTTCCCTGTAACTAAAAGGGCTACATCTAACGTGAAATAGCACTACATGGCTTTCTGTGGAATCGCAGTGGGATGTTAGTTTGAGAATTAAATTCATCACCTTCTATGACAAGGTACCATCCTAGGCACTTCCACAAAAATTAACTCACTGCATCCTCACCGTCTGATGGGGTTGCTATTAATATCTGCTTAGTAAAATAAGGGAAAAGGGCTTAGCTATCTGTATAAAATCTTACAGACTAGCTATTTCAACTCCCATTTCAGTACTATGTAAATTAGAAGTGACTTCACCCTTGAGCTATTTTTCTCTCCAGCTCTTTCTCACGAACCATTTTCATTTCCTCCTTCTCTCTGCCTCTTCTTTCTGCTCCCTTCTCCACACAGTCCCTTTTTTCTAGACTCTCGAAGGCTGGAGAGGAGGGAGGATTCAAAGGCTGTAAACTGGGGAAATCCTATCCGTCAGAAACGGTGGAGCTCAGAGCTGGTTCTGCTCTTCCTGCCAAGTTAATATGGTAGGAGAACCAGCTGGGTCGGGTCTGGACACGCTCTTCTGTGCTGTGGCTCACAGAATTTTTTTGTCACCTTAGCTTTAGTGATCTTTGGTGCCCCTGAAGGCAAGTAGCACACCTGAATCATAAAGCTTCAGAGGAGTTGAGTTCAAAGTTTTATTTTCTACTTTTAAAGCCCTCAATACATTAGGGCAAAGGTGGTTGGAATCCAGCCTTCTGCCCTGGCGTTCCTGTGGGATTATCAAGGTTGGCTAAGCAATCTGCTCTTGAGAAACCAGGTGTAACAGAGACCTGGGTGGAGGGTTCTGGGGGTTGTTTACGGAACTTTCTCCTCCTCTGCAGCATGTACCAGAGTCTCTCTGGAACCATCCTACAAGGTTGCCACCAGAGCCACGAGGTGCTGACCTGCCTTTGTTATGCAAGAAGCTGAACACAAAGCATATTCTTGGCTAGCACACGAAGGAGGAAAGGGGTCAATGTGAGTTCTGGGCTGCAGGTTTGAGGTGCCTCTTCACTGCCCCCACCACCTTATCTCCACCCCCACCATCTTTAGAAGCCCAGCTAGCTAATATTCAGAGACGTAACGCTTCAGAGCTCTCCCACTAACTTGAATTGATTCTCTAGGATTAAAGTGATGTAATATAGTCAAAACCAACATTCTGCAGAAATCTAAGTTGATCCTAAAGAAAACAATTAATTCTTACTGTTCTGTTTCCCTTATCTTTATGTGGAATCATATTTTGTCCTAACTCTCTAACGTTTTTACCTTTCCAGCAAAATAGTTGTTTCTTTCCAAGACTCTTGAAAATTATGATGTCCGGGATAGTCAGCAGTTCCTGGTTTTTCTCTGAGTCTACCTGCAAGTCTCCTGCTGTTGTTGCCACTAACACACCTTAGAATCCTGGTGACAGATGCTGTTTGGTGTTGTTTTCCAGGAGATGCTGACTGTTAGCCCGGGGAGAACTCAGAGACCCTGGGACATGTATGTATGTTGAAACAGGGGTAGGAACTTGGAGCAACAGAAGGAAAGTGGCTTAAGGTGGCTTCGTTCCAAACCCCTGGGATGACCCCATTATCACACCAAAGTCCTGTTCTGGAAGATCTGCCCACCCAAATCAGGTTCCCAACATAACAATGACAAAAGTAAGTGGGTGTGGGAACTGTGGAAGGATCAGCCCCCATGGAATGAGCTTGTTGATTTTATTAATGCCTTCCTTTTGAATAGAGTAGAACTTAGAAAAAAACCAGAGGCTGTCTTGCAGGAAGAAAAAAGAGAAAGTAAACCACTTATCAGAGCAGAGATAAAGGAAATCTTTCTCCCTCTGCTGTCCGGTGATCTAAACCTACTAGAAGTGAGACCCAAGAGATATACAAGCCCAAATTGATGAGTGTATCGTGCTGTCAGCTCCATGGGGTTTGAGAAAAGCTGAGAAATGACTCCATTCCTCATGACTCTCCAGGACATTCTCCGATGATCTTCATGGTGACACCAGCTGCTTCTCTACCTCCTGTTATTTACTAGTGGGTGTTCTGCATAGAGGAAAGAACCACTTTCTATTTTATTCCACTATAGTGGTCATTTTTATAGCACTTTATCTCAGTGGTCCCCAAAGCATTTTACAGAGGAATCTAAATCCATCTATTATTATGGGCAAAATACAGACTTTCAGGGAACTGAAATGAGAAAATCCTTTGGCTGAAATAATTTAGCTTTATTTCACAAAGTCTTTCAGTAGCATAGAACCTATCTGGGCGGTCAATAGATTCAAAGTCATGGGTAAAATGACCCAAAGATTATATTTTATTTTGACTCTTTTGTTATGCTCTGAGTCAATTTAGAAAGTATATTCAAAGTCGGGTTGTCTTTTACTCACACCCTTACAGATCAACATTGGCACATGCCCTTAAAAAAATAAAATGAAAAACCAACTCCTAATTACTTAAATCATGATGCAAAAAAGAATCTGTTATAACCAGCAGATCAAGGGACCATTCACAGAAGGAGTTAGGTGGATTGGACTGAAGGGGAAGGATGGGGGAGTAATTTAAGTTACTGATTATTCCTTTTCTCAAAATTCTTTTGGCAAAGATTAAATTGCACCAAATATCTATCAGTTTTATGAAAATAAGACTATCAAACTTGTTTCATTAAACATTCTCCCTTCTCTTACAACTGTCTAAACAGGATTTTCCCATTTACCAACCTATCCATCCAGAATTATGGTTATGCCATAACTTAGGAGACCCCTTGTATCAAATATCAATGTTTGTATAGTTATTAAATTATTTGATGATTTGTACAGGGACTCTAAAATTAAATAGAGCATAGAAAAGACTATAAATGAAAAATTATTTTCTAACTTTGATTTTCACTGCAACAGCTTGTAAGATGACTTATATTTTAAGTGGTATGTACAGTTGGTCTGTGGGGTTCACATTCATGGATTCAACCAACTGTAGATTAAAAGGCCTATGATGGTTGCGTCTATACTGAACATGTAGAGATTTTTTTCTTGTCATTTTCCCCTAAACAATATAGTATAACAACTATTTACATAGCGTTTACATTATACTAGGTATTGTAAGTAATCTAGAGATGATTTAAAGTATACGGGAGAATTGCATAGGTTATATGCAAATACTATGGCATTTTATGTAAGGGACTTGAGCATCCTCAGATTTTGGTCTCCACAAGGAGTCCTAGAACCAGACCCCCTCAGATCCCTAGGGACCACTGTATAATAAGGAAACAATTCTTCTTTTTTTCCACAGGTTTTTTTTTTTTTTTTGGTGAAGAAGATTAGCCCTGAGCTAACATCTGTTGCCAATCCTCCTCATTTTGCTGGGGAAGACTGGCCCTGGGCTAACATCCGTGCCCATCTTCCTCTACTTTATATGGGACGCCGCCACAGTGTGGCTTGACAAGCGGTGCCTCAGTCCGTGCCTGGGATTCGAACCTGCAAACCCTGGGCCGCTGAAGTGGAGTGTGCGAACTTAACCACTACGCCACCGGGCCAGCCCCAGGAAACACTTTTTAAAAGTGCAGCATTTAAGCAAAATCTTTTATGTTTTATGGTACAGTGGTTTTCAGACTGTATTAATCCAAGGACTCTTTTCCAAACAAGAGTATTAAATAGAAACCAAATAAAGCAGATAAAAACAGAGGTGTTGGGGGGGCGGTGGAGGAACAGATTTTAGTCCTTTCAATCCTCTCAAGGGCCACAAAAGCACCTTTGAGGAAGACTGGGGCTCTAGGAAGTGTGAAAGCCAGTGTAGTATTGTAAGACTTACTAGAAAGAAAATAAATAAAAGACGCTGTTTGAGATGACATACCTCTCCTTGCAACTGTATGTATGTGTGTGTTTGTGAAATATCATTCAATTAATATCCGGTTTCTATCTTTATCATTCTTACTTTCAAGCTGCAACTTTTGTAGCATTTTATGATAATGCAAATAGGTTCTGTGTCTATGAGTTTCGAATTCTAAGTTTTTTTATCCTAACAGTACAGAAAAGGCCAGAGGGCATGTTAGGCCAAAATACAGGTGATCTTGATGAAATTATTTAGATAAATATTTCTATTTTGTAGAATAACCATGGCACCTCAAGAAATGATTGTCAAATTATGTTTAGGATTTTAGACACTATTGCATCCAAAAACCCTGATTTTTTTTCAGTTGAGAACACTGAGGTCCCAGAAGTTGAGGGACTTCATCAAGGTCACAGGGGTGACCTTGCCCCCGAGTCGCATGCTTTTTCCACTACTCTATGTATTGTATTGTGCAAATTAATATGAAATTTTTGCCGCTTGGAGATATCAAAATTAACTATTGACTGAAATTAGTTGATTATTTCTACATTTGTTTAGATTAATCCAGTCTGGTTCATATTTCAGTCATAGTCAAGACACACAGTTTGTGTTAGATGGAAAATCATGGAAGCCTCCTTAAGCAACACATGTTGCCTTCAGAAGGATTTCAGGTCATCCAGGTAGACAAACAGGCACAGGTACAGGGAGACACAGTATTCATGCCTTCTTTGGAAAGCAGAGGTCACATATAAGCGTATATGGAGACTAACTAGAGAATATGAGGCTGGGATGGGAAGGCTGAAACTTCAATTTAGAAGAGTCTGGTCTTTTCCACCTTTGAGAACTCCTCTCACACCTGACTCCTTGAGCAGACAGTGGGGAGAGATTATCCCAGACACTGACCTTCTCATAAACTCAGAGCATTAAATCTTGGGCTGGATGCAAAGGACTTCAATTTTGGCCTGTCTTGCGTTTATATTATCAAAATAAGGGAGGTCCGTGCGGTTTTTAACTACCCTAAGAGTATTTGTGCATATGCCGCATACATTTTCAAATTACATAATTGGACACTTTATTTATAAGTCACGTCTCTTTAAACATGTTATTCTCTGCTTCAGGCTAAGTTGGAATTGTTTATTCAAGTTCCTTTTGAGCTTTTAAGAGAAATAGTAGAAAAAGATTTGCTATGAACCAAATTAACACGCTAGTTTCCATGTTTGGTTTTTTGGCAGCTTTGTTTCTGCTGGGGAATATTAGCTCCTGTAATGTTAGTCGTTGTGTGCCTAATTGTATACACAGTTATATTACACGCATTTCAGTATGTGTAAAGGCGACTGCTTTAGCGTGAACAACCACCACAGGCTTCCATGAGGCAGCCAGACAAGGAGGCAGGTCTGTAGATGAGGTCACTCAGCCAAGGTCATCGACAGCATCCTGCAGCGAGTCTCCAGTTGGGGGCTGACTTGTTGTTGAGTAGAGTTTGGCAAATGGAGGACACCTGTCTTTGTGAAACCATCTGGGGTGCTTGGGGCGGTGATAATGTTTGTTATCTCGTTTATTCAGATTACATTATCCAAGATGGGCTTGATTTCTAAGTTATCTGATCTCTACGGTATTTAGAGTTTCCCAGAACAAAGCTAGAAGGAAAAAGAAAACGTACTTATTATATATTACATAACACTTGCTCACCCTACCTCCCAGGATTGGTGTGGAGAGCAAATAGATTTGAAAATTGTCAGGGACGTTGCAGACTGTGAAGAAATATTCACATCTGTTGATATACATTTTGAATTACATGTTCAAATCACATTTCAGCGTTGAAGTAAAGATGAAAAGTTCAGATGACCTCTTTGACCCACTCCTGTGAAAACATATGACCCTTACTGGTTTTTTCCTTTAACAGCTTTATTGAAATATAATTTACATACCATAAAATCCACTCATTGTAAGTATACAACTTACTGATTTTTAGTAAATGTATACAGTTGAGCAGCCATGACTAGAATTCAGTTTTAGAACGTTTCATGAGCCCCCCAAAATTCCGTCATGCCCATTTGCACTTAATCCCTAATCTTACCCCCTGCCTGAAGAAATCACTGACATGCTTATTGTCTCTATAAATTTGCCTTTTCTGGACATTTCATATAAATGGAGTCATACAAATATAGCCTTTTGCTTCTGTCTTCTTTCATTTAGCTTATGTTTGTGTGTGTGTGTGTGTGTGTGTGTGTGTGTGTGTGTTTGTGAGCTAACATCTGTTGCCAGTCCTCCTCTTTTTGCTGAGGAAGAGTGGCCCTGGGCAAACATCCGTGTCCATCTTCCTCTATTTTATGTGGGACACCTGCCGCAGCATGGCTTGATAAGTGGTGGGTAGGTCTGCACCCAGGATCCGAACCCGTGAACCCAGGCTGCCAAAGTGGAGCACGCAAACTTAACCACTACACCATTGGGCTGGCCCCATTTAGCATATGTTTTTGAGATTGATCCATGTTGTAACATGTATCAGTACTTGGTTCCTTTTTATTGCTTAATAGTGTTCCATTGTATGGGTATACCACATTTTGTTTATTCATTCATCAGCTAACAAGACATTTGGGTTGTTTTGAGTTTTGGGCTATGATGAATAATGCTGCTGTGAACATTCACATATGTATCTTTGTTTGGACATATGTTTTCGTTTCTGTTGAGTAGATTCCTAGGAGTGAATTATTGGGTTTTATGGTAAAGTTTATGTTTAACTTTTTAGGAAAATACCAATCTGTTATCCAAATTGGCTATATCATTTTATATTTTCATCACCAATGTATGAGGGTTCTAGTTTCTCCACATCCTAACCAACACCTGATATTGTCTTTTTGATTATAGCCATCCTAGTGTGTGTGTAGTAATATCTTGTTGTGATTTTGATTTGCGTTTCTTTAATGAGTAATGATGTTGGCATCTTTTTATGTGCTTATTAGCCGTTAGTATATCTTCTTTGTCAAAATGTCTATTCAAATCTTTTGCCCATTTTTAAAAACTGGGTTGATTGCCTTATTGTTGAGTTGGACACCACTTGTTTTTTATCATTAATTACCACTTCACCTTACACTGACTTGTGGCTCTCATATTCTTTTGCCTTCCACTGATACTAAACTTCTATACTGTTATTTAACTTTTAGTGTGAATACATTTTCCTTCTCCTAACTTGATTAAAAAATTTTTTTAATTGATATTAATATATGGCATATAACATATAACATGTAATGATTCAATATTTGTATATATTGTGAAATGATCACCACAATAAGTCTAGTTAACATCCATTACCATATATAGGTACAAAATTTTTTTTCTTATGATGAGAACTTTTAAGATTTACTCTGTTAGCAACTTTCAAACATGCAATACAGCATTATTAACTATAGTCACCATGCTATACATTACATCCCCATGACTTATTTTATAACCGGAAGTTTGTACCTTTTGACCCCCTTCACCCATTTCACTACTTCCCCCCCATTCCGTACCTCTGGCAACTACCACCAGTCTGTTCTCTGTATTTTTGAGCTCGTTTTCTTCTTCTTTTTTTTTTTATAGATTCCACATATAAGTGAGACCATACAGTATTTGTCTTTCTCTTCTGACTTATTTCACTTAACATAATGCCCTCAAGGTCCATCCTTATGGTCACAAATGGCAAGATTTCCATCTTTTTTATGGCTGAGTAATATTCCATTGTGCACGTACACCACATTTTTTAATCCATTCATTCATTGATGGACACTTTCTCCAAACTTGATTTTTAAACTCCCTCAAGAAGACTAACACTTTGACCTTATTTATTTTTTTATAAACCAGGCCTAGCAAAATACCCTGAAAATAACACATCCTCAATAAATATTTGTTACATAAATGATAAAAAGCACATTGTCTTTTTGTAAATATTGTCATCACACCTGGTATCATAATTTAGTAAATCTCATTGAATTTTGTTTCTTCATTACTTAATCTGTACATCAGAGGTTTCAGTTTTAAAACCATTTTCAAAAGGAAGGAGTGCTTCAGAGTATAAACTTGGACAAACAAATTTAATTATCAGAGAACAATGAAAAGAGATTCTGAGGAAACATTAATGTTTTATGTTCATATGTTTAAATAAATAATTTTATAGAATATAAAATAAAGTAATTCGCATTTTTAGGCATTATTTTTTTCTGCAAATGTCCCTGAGTACCTTACCAAAAACATAATTAGTTACAAATGGGCAACTCTTTCAAGTGTACCCACGAATAAGTTGAAAGCAAACCAAACACCTTGCCTATCCCCACTACTCTGGACCCCAAATAAAAGATTTCAAATTATAAATATAAACTTTCTTATATATAAGCCTGAATGTAAAAGAAAAGCACCTTCCCCCTGTAACTAATAAATAACAGGGAAAAAAAACTTTTGAGCCTTGTCTGGAAGGGTGCCAAAGATATACACTTGAGAATATTTTAAGGTAATTAGCATTTTTGTCTCTGTGTCAGTAAAAATAGGCTTTTGCCTGCTACTAATTTTCTTTGGGTTAGTGAGACCATTGTATGAATGAAGGGCTGTTCAAGGCCATTTATATTGTACAAACAGAGGCACAAATTAGAGAGGGCATGTTAATAAGGAGAGGGGGCTTATGAGTGCTCAATTATGAGCCCAGAACCTGTTTCTATTTTAGGGGGACAGAAAACACATCAATCTTGCTTTTAGAATATTTTCAATTAAAATGAACTGCACATGGCAGACGAAGAACCAGCGAAGGCCGCGGCCATGTGGATTTTGAATAATTCTCCCATACCATCTGAGTATCAGAGCTGATACGCGGATAATAGGCTGAAATATAATTTGGGATCCCAGAAGACCGAGGTCCCTGAGCTGCATAAGAAATTCTAAAGGAAAAGAAATATAAAACTGGACCATCTGTTTCCCTTTTCAGGATGCAGCCTTATGGAGTGGAATATTTGGAGGAAGATGCTGTTTAAAACCTGAGTAGGGATGAAATATAGTACATATACTCACAACATGTCATTAACTCCCTCTCTCCTAAGCATCATCAATAGCGTCTGCAAGCCTACTTCTGCATGTTAAAAACATAACACAATGTTAGCTGCATGGAGTGCTCCCTTCTCCCCACACAAGAGTGAGTAGATTACTCTCTGGCTTAGCCAGTGCCTCCTGCCTGACTGGAGTGAGCAAAGAGAGGCCTCCACTCTGCACAGGTAAGTGTTTTGGGAATCTAATTATAGTTTGCATATGTAACTATATGCATTCACCCGATTTGCCCCTGCTTTAGCCACTACTTTCAATTGCCTCATATCTGGTGTTTTTTTGTTTTTTGCTGAGGAAGATTCTTCCTGAGCTAACGTCTGTGCCAGTCTTCTTCTATTTTGTATGTGGGACACCGCCACGGCATGGCCACTGACGAGTGGTGTAGGTTCATGCCTGGGAACCAAACCCGGGCCGCCAAAGCAGAGCATGCCGAACTTAATCATTAGGCCACTGGGCTGGCCCCTAATATGTGTTTTTTTGGGTAGGAAGATTACATCTGAGCTAACATCTGTTTCCAATCCTCCTCTTTTTGCTGAGGAAGATTGGCCCTGGGCTAAAATCCATGCCCATCTTCCTCTACGTCCTATGTGGGACGCCTACCACAGCATGGCTTGACAAGTGGAGCATAGGTCCGTGCCCAGGATCTGAACCTGCAAACCCCAGGCCACCGAAGCAGAGTGTGCAAACTTAACCACTATGCCACCAGGCCGGCCCTCATATCTGTTTTTTATATGTATTTATGAAAACATTTCAAGATATCATCCCCAAAGCTGTCTTTTTCCCCCATGTAAAATATCTATTTTAGGGTTATAGCTAACCAGGTAGCCAGTGCTCCTGTAATGTTCATAGCATGGAAAAGCACTAAATAAAACAGTGAAGGGTGACAGGAATGAACACCTTTGGTCTCAAAGAAGAGAAACGGCTAGCCCCCAGTGCTATTCAATGAGCTGAGTGCGGAACTTCTGCAAAACCAGACTGCATTGGAGTTTTGGCCTTTCTTTTTCAGATGGCGCTAGTCCTCTCTCTTGAAACTTTTGTAACTAGTAAGGCTGAAGTGCCATTTAAAGAAAAAGGAAGGCAAGAAAGTGAGCTATGGGAAGCCATGGTGAGTCATTTGTTAATGTATCCTTTCCTGAGCTTGTTGGGGAAATAGGATTATTTTGGATTTGTCTGTTACAACCTTAAAGCTTCCTTCAAGGGAGGTACATAGGGTTCATGTCTGATATTTAAGGTCTGTTGCTATGGAAAGGTTCGTACTTAACCATGTCATAGTATTCTGGTAGGAGCAGGGAAACCAGGATATGGGTTTATTTTTTTCTAAAAACCCATATATTTTCTGGGATAAAACAAAACAAAAAACATGTATGGCACATACTTCTGACATTGGAGAACAATTTTAGGGGGGTTTTTACATGAAGAAGCTATTCTGCCATTCAAAGATCCATAATAGCCTCTTACTACAGAAGTTAATGCGGTAATAATGTTGTAGATGTCAGTTACTCACAGTATGTTATCTAAGCTCCTCCGATACTTCCATCTCTAAACTCATTTCTGTGTCGCATTTCTCATTTCCGCCTGAATATCTGCTGCTGGCTCCGCGGGAGAGCACTCCTTTTGGCATATCGTCTAGTGCTCCTTTCTTGGTGAACAGTTTCAACACCGTAAAGTTGTACCGTGAATGCTGGTGGCTCATATGAGTCTTGGGCTGGAAATGGAAAGGCAGAGGCTGCCCAAATATTAAAATCTTGGCTTTTCTGGAAAAATGCAACAATTGTTTAAACACAGTCTAAACATTTTCAGTTTTCACATTTTTCCTTGTGTCAAACATTGCAGAATATTGTTTGATTTTTTAACAGTAAGATATTGCGTGGCGCTAACTGCTACACTAGTAGGAGAACATGTTGGTTCAGAGCATGGACTCAAGAGCCATTTGTAGGCTGTGTGATCTTGGGCATGCTTCTTAACCTCTCTGTGCCTGTTTCCATATCTGTAACACTGGGATAATCATAGTACCTATTTCATAGATTTGAAGTGGGGATTAAATGAGATAGCTCTGGTAAAGCACTTGGAATAGTTCCTGGCACACAGTAGATATGCAGTAGGTGTTGGTTTATTACACTGTTGAATGTCTTTATTATCCTACAACTTTTATTCTTGTCTTTTTCCATGAATGTTCAGCCACTTCCCTTAACTCAGAAGAAATTAAAATGGTAGAATCTGGGGCAATGTGGCAGGATGTTTGAACAAATATGTGGGTTTAGGGGGGCTTTCTATGTCCCACAAATAGTACTAGAATATAATTCATGGTTTCCCCACGTCTGTAAGGACAGCTTTGCCTTTCAGTCTGAAATAACTCTGATTCTTTCTTTGCCCATTGTCCTGCTAAAAGCTCCTTTTTTGGTACTAGATAAATTAAATGTAAAAACAGTTTGTCTAGATGTGTCTATGTTAAAAATGTCCTTAAAATATCTGTTTACATCACTGCTTTATTATTAATTCTTATATATCACTAAAAGTAGAAAGAGCTTTAAAATGACGTTGATAATTTACCCCAACATATGCAAGGCTTCACCAGTTTTCCAAGTATAATAAGTGTAGACATACAGAAAAGGACAAAGAGCTCATTTTGTACGTATCCAAACTGATGCCCGAGGTTTCAGCCCAGACCTGGAATTCATTGTCAGCATTTGGCGTTTATCCACAACCAGAGGAACTACTATTAGTTGGCCTGTTTTCTTTACTCAGAACATAATTTGGTGCTGTCAAGTCAATCTGGCTACAATTGAATGGAATATTTTGTTCTTGAAAGGTTTTTTTCCCCCCATTTCATTTATATACTATCTCTAGTGAGGTCAAATTCCCCTGTAAATATTATCTAATTTATTCTCATAACATCTCTAAGAGATAGGGTACATTTGTCTTTATTATTAGCATCTGGTGTTACGAGACTCACATTTACTTTGTTGGGAATCACCAGGAATAAATCTCGTGTAGACACTAATGGAAAATATAATAGGAGATAAATACAGGTATGTCTGCAAATGAAGATATTTTCCCACCTTTGAAATCTGTTGACTGAAAAGATAAAAAGTAGAACAACTTATGATGATTGAATAGTAATAAAAAGCAGCATTTAATCTAAATCTCTCCTTCCCATAATTACAGCATGCTAAATATTACTCAATACTACTAGAGAGTCTGCTGATGAGCTCTGTAAATGTTTTCCAATAAAATTAAGTAGATTAGGTTTAGAAAGAGAATGTTAATGTTTCCAAGGCTTTTAAAGAGTCGTCTTTAAAAACTTTTCTGAAAAATACAATTTAAGACTATGTCACTGTGTCACCTGTCCCAGCAGAGTGAATGCCATGATTTCCATGTGGATAGACTAGGCAGAAGCAACCATCATATTTGAGAGGTTCTTGTCATCTGTGACCCTTTATTGTTAATTCTCTTCATGTATTTTGCCGGCTCCTTTGTTTTGGTTGTCAAAGTTTGTTACTGAGACAAGACTAAGATCATCCTACCTGACAGTCACAGATTGAGTTGGCATGACGCACTAAAAGGTGAGTCTAATTGCTGTTAATACTAGAAGGATGAATAATCCTATTAAAAAGAAGAACAGTTATAAAAAAATAAATAAGTGAAGGCAAGTCTAGATTGTATGAAAGAAGGACAGCTTGACGAGGGGAAACCCATTAACCTGAAAGGAAACAGTTCTTTGCTTCCAATTTAGTAGTTATGAGCAAGACCGCATTTATACTAAATCAGAATGGAAACAATTTTTCTGATTTATTTATAGACTTAAATGTTAGGTTTTCTTATATGTGGAAAAAGGGACCCTACTGTGATTCCTAATTGTTAATAGAGTATCAAAATGCCTTGTTAGGTAGGTTTATAGGAAAACCTTCATCTTATTCCTTAGGTATTATTAATGAGTCAAAAAAGATAACTGTATTAGGTGGAAAGCACATATTCTAAACCAGTGCTTCTCAAACTCCAATACGTACATGCATCCCCTGGGGATCTTGATAAGTTGCAGATTCTGATTCAGTAGCTCTGGGGTGGGACCCGAGATGCTGCACTGGAGAAGCCCCCAGGAGATGCCCACGCTGCTGATTCAGGACCACTCTTGGAGAAGGAAGGCTCCAGACAACACTTTTAAAAAGAAATCTGCACAAATACAGTGTAACTTGCTTTGTCATCATTTCAGGAAATTGAATGGCATTGGGATAACAAAATCCAAACCACTTGCTTTGCAAATGGAAATGGAGAGAACGAGCCAATTTAAAGCTTCAAGGACTCTTTTAAGGACAACTTGAATTACTGGTAAGGTTGAAGCTGGAATGGAACAATCTAGAGAGGCAGAAAGGCTCCTAGTTCCTATTGGAGCTTCATTCATAGCCTCCTTCAATCCTTCCCTTTTTTGTGGTCATAGTTATTAGATGGCTACATGGAAACATGGAAATAGTCTATCCGTACAGTCGACTTCACTACTTGAATTCACAATGCTTTAATAAGAAAGAGCATTATGCTTCTCCTCCTTCATCTTCCCACAAACCAAGTTGTTCGAAGAGAACGCTGAACACTTCCTGGATCTTACAGCCTGTACATTTCACCCATTCAGTCTTTGCCCAGGACATGCTGTTTACTGGTGGTTACATACTGGTAAGATCATCGGACACCCCCAGCATGAAGTCTGATGTTGTGGGCTCTTGAATGCATTAATCTTAATCAAACTCCAGAGAGCTGAATATGAGGGAGAACATCAAATTACTTTGAATAATTGAGTGCATTTGAGTCAGGAAAGCTTTAAATGGAGAAAAAGGGTTTCAGAAACTTGACTGCACGTTAAATATTCTGAATTTTGGGTGATCACGAACTATCATTTATTACTTATCTAGTAAGTATGTAGGAAGAGCATAAACCTGAAAAACAGATGGTAGGAAAGTGAATTATAGCTGTGTGGACAGTATGTACATGTCTTAGTCTGCTCAGGCTGCTGTAACAAAGTACCATAGACAGGGTGGCTTAAACAACAGTTATTTCCCAGTTCTGGAGCCTGAGAAGTCCCAGATCAGGGTGCTGGCTGATTCAGTTCCTGGTGAGAGCCTTCTCCTTGTGTCCTCGAATGGCCTAGAGAAAGCAATTTCTCTCTCTTCTTCTGTATAAAGCTACTAATCCCATCATGGGGGCCCCACCCTCATGACCTCATTTAACACTAATCACCTCCCAAAGGCCCCACCTCCAAACACCATCACATTGGAATAGGGCTTCAACATATGAATTTGGGGGGATGCATTGAAGTACATGAAAGGCCAATGAAGACACCAGTGACTTTGTAATTATAGTACAAGCACAAAGATGAAGACTTTTTTCTTGCTTTCCAACTTATAATTCTATACATTTTTTACATTTGTTGTCTCTAAAAGCACAAGTCTATATGTATATCACACTGACATCAAGTCTGGAAAACAGGTCCCTGTTGATTGTTTCATCACATTATTGAAGGTTATTTATTCTAAAATTAATTTATTCTTCTACTCGCAATATAACCTTTTAAAAAAATAGTTGTGATGACTTTACTGACTAACAACTTACAGAATCCTCCTGTACGAAGATAAATCTACTTCTAGTGTGTTAGAAAAAATATATACACCTTCTCGTGCACACAATTAGAAAGCAAACACAGTGGACAAATATCTTATGGGAGACTCCCTTCCTACTACAAGTTCATGGAAGGGATGGATAAAATGAAACAGCAAACAAAACCAAAGCCAAAGCAATAAGTACAAGCTGATGCTGCAGGGACCTATGGGGGTTTTATCCTGGATAAAGGCCCTTGGAGATGAGAATGGGCAGGGGAGGAGGCAGAGCCAGGGACAGGAAATGAGGCCTTGCACACTGGGCAGGGAAGCTGAAGCCAGTCCCCTGCGGCAAGCCTAGAGCCTCAGAAGGAGAGCTAGCAAAACTCTCCTCATTGGTCCGTGGAAGGAGCAAGGAAGTTTGCTGTTATTGAGCCCTAGAGTGGGCACAGGCCAGAGAAGGGACGTCATCTGAGAGAAACTGACACCAACCTGGGCCACATATCGAGAGGTCTGAATTTATAGTATTCGCTTAGAAAGCTAACCCTAAGTCCTTTTCCTTGGAATGGACTCTCTAAGCCAATAAGTTAACATAAAAATAGTTCCAGAGCCTTGAAACCTCTAGGAATCTGATAGAAGCTAATGCAAAAGCACTCTGTGAGGTCACTTTCACAACCTGGGGTCAGAAGCTGTGTTAGTCTGCTAGGGCTGCCATAACAAAATGCCACAGACTGGGTGGCTTAAGCAATGGAATTTGTTTTCTCATAGTTCTGGAGGCTGGAAGTCCAAGATCAAGGTGTCAGCAGGGTTGGTTTCTCCTAAGGCCTCTCTCCTTGGCTTGTAGACAGCAGCCTTCTCGCTGCATACTCACATGGCCCTTATTCTGTGTGTGTGCATCCTTGGTGTCTCTTCCACTTCTCACAGGGACACTAGTCATACTGGATTAGAGCCCCACCCTTATGACCTTGTTTGATGTTAACAGTCTCTTTAAAGGCCCTATGTCCAAATACACTCACAATGGGGCTTAGAGCATCAGTATATGAATTTGGGGGAGGAATGGCACAATTCAGTCCATGACAGAATCCTCTCTCTGAAAACAACTGAACCCAATGAAGATGAATTCACAACAACAACAACAAAATTTTATGAAATACACAAGGAATGCTACCATAAAGGAGAGTTATCAGAGGAAAAAAATCGAAAGAATTAGCACCAAAAAAACTACAGATAATGAAACGAAATCAAAGATACGCTAAAATAAATAAAATGAGTAGAGATTTTAAAAAAGAATTAAAAACATAATGAACCAATAGGACACCATGGAAATAAAGAATAGGAAAATTTGAAAAGAAACAAATAGAATGTCTAGAAATGAAAATTATAGTCCATAAAACCTCACTGGATAGGTTAAATAGCATATGAGACACATCCAAAGAGAAAATTAACAAACTGGAAGATATATATGAGGAAATCACCCAGAACAAAGTACAAAGAGACAGAGATGGAAGAGATGAGTGAGTGGTTCAGAGGTGTGGAAGACAGAATGAGAAGGTCCAACATACATCTAATATGTCTCAGGGAGACATAGAGAGAGTAGAAAATGGGAGAGACACAATATTCAAAAAGAAAATCAATGAGAATTTTTCTATAATGGAATACAAGAGTCTAAAAATTGAAGAACACTGATTCCTAAGCAAGAAAAACAAAAATAGGTATATATCTAGTTTGAGAAAAATGCAACAATTCCAATGTTTCCCACAAAGAAAATCTCAACGCATAACGAAAAATTAGCTTCATATAGAATGTATTCTCTGATTATAATGCAGTAAAATTAGAAATTAAAAACAAAATAATAGCTGCTAGGAAAATGAAAATGATCATAGTATCAGTGTAAAGGGTCTAAAAAACACAAACTATAATTAAAACATGAATTGAGTCTTTTTAACTGTTTCATCACCTCAATGTATATGAGAAAATGAATTTTTAAGGTATTTGGTATATATAGTTGGGCTGGATTATTTGTAATTCTGGTTTCATAAGCACATATTTTTCCTTTGCCTCATGGCTATTCCTGAGACTATTTTGTTAGTTTTTGTCTGATCTTGATGCTAGAGAATTATATTTTGTTGGTACTTTACAAAATGCTTTCACATACATCCTACCTTCATCTTTCTCCCTCTCAGTGATGTAAATCAGAGATGCATTTGTGACATCTTTAGCGTGCAAATCACTTCCCAATATGTGAATGAACAAATATTGCTGAAGTCAGAAATTTCTTGCCAAGTAATTTACTTTCTTTCACAGCGTATAGAGACATCATTCAAGTGTGACCAGTGAGGACAGCCTTGCAGTGGAAAATTACTGACATTAAGGATTGAAGAGCTTGAAGACAGTATTCTCCCACTAATATTAAATATTAAATACATATTATAATAGATTTATTGTTTAATAGATTTAAGAAAAGAACAGTCTGAATAGCCCTAAAATATTTGATAATGGAGCAGAGACAATGTAGATAGAAAAACTTATTTTTCCTTTAAAATATGACTCTGAAAATTAAATAAACTTTTAAGAATTTATAACATTTTTTGCAAAAAAAATTTTCTTGAGTGACTTAACAAAGCATGATCATTTTGACTTTAGTTTCCCCAAAGACCTAAAATTCTATTGAAGACTATGTCCATATAATTTCTTTAATAAATCACCCGTACAGGTCTGCTTTGGGAGGGTTTCATCTCTAAGTGTGTTTGTAGTGAATTCTGGTTGCTATTGCAGATGGGCCGCTGTGTCTGGAGAAATGTTGCATAGACCCAGTAGCAACCCCCAGGCACAATCAAATGGCAAAGTATTTGACAAATAATTCTCCCATTTTTTTGTTTTTCGTTTTTTTGGGGTATAAGTTATTGACATGTACATTGGGGTAGACAGTTACTCTCTGCTGTCCTTTTCATCTTTGTTGCATTGACTATTTCTGCCTGGGGCCAACCTTGCATAAACTCTTTCTATCTACTGGTTTCCACAAGAAATCTAATCAGTCCAATATCCTCAAAGATTTACTAAAGATTTGTGGTGGCGTCATGATGTGTTACATCCCACACTGTGCAAACTTGCACCCCTCAACCCCGTTGAACATCCCTTACCCCATCCCTGCCCCCGGATCCCCAGCCATCAGGAGTCACCTATGAGGAGACAGTCTCCAGCACTGGAGACTCGCTCTATACTCCTTCCTCCGGGATTTTCTCCAAGGTAAACTTGCTTGCCACCCACCCCCCACCCCTGCCTATTAAGCAGTGTAATTAAGTCATCAAACTCAAATTCTCTAGTTTATCCCAGAACCCAGTAAACTGACGGCCCTCTAGCTCCAAGAATTTATCCTGGGAGAGCAATGAGATTTACAACAAACGAGAATTCTGTTATATATAAAAGTAGATTCTTTGTTAAACTAACAGTACTGACATTTTTTCCCAAAAAACCATCTTTGTCTTATGAATAAATTAAAATGTAATATGGAGTAATTTTTAAAGAAATGCAATCATCTAACAACAGATTGGTTATATTCCCACAATTATTATTAACATACTTTAAAATTTGAATTTATTTTGGGGTAGACAGAAACTTCTGGATTAGAACCCCTTGGACTTGCGGCTTCTGAGCAGTTTCAAAGATCAGTGAATATCTAAGGCTTTTACGAAGTCCAGATAGCCCTTGAGTCAGATTTTAAATGCTTTTAATTCAGTTCTTATCCAAACTAATCTCAGTAGGTGCTCAGTAAATATTGGTTTAATGAATGGAAAGGTAATCCTTGAGCCAAAAGTCTGACTATCTTCTGATATGTCTTCTCTTTTTTCCTTTACTTTGTCAAAAACAAAATACACTGATCTCATTTGCCCAAACAAACAAAAAAAGGAAAAATACATATTAATAAAATGACATAATATTTTATTATATACTTTAAAATATTAAATACAATAATGTTTTAAATAACCTTTCATTTATATTTTAAAATAAACTAAAAATGTTAACCTACCAACATATTATTTCCTCTACCTCCCTTTAAGTATGTCGGGTTTTAATTTAGTCACTTCATTGCTATGCATGCAATTTTATAGGCTTTTGTAGTCTGAGGAATCATTGATTTCTTAAAGTTTGTCAATTAATTTTAAAAAAACCATTCAGCATCTGAAACAGTTTGGAACCTGACACAATAAACATAGTTAGTTGCTTACATATAAAATCCTAGAATCATAAGTTCATAGAATTTTAGGGGTTAGATCGTAGAATTATCTGATTCTCAGAGATCTAGAAAAATTAAAGAATTTCATAGCTCATAAACCAGCCTTTAGTATTTAGACTACTTCATCTAGCGTCATTGTTCCCAATTTTCCAGAGATAAAGAGCATTAGTTAAGTCAAGTAAGGTTAAAACACAGCGACTGATACACGGTATGTCCAGGGTTATGAGACTTTGACAATGACCTTTATTTAAAATTGTATATGGAATCTAACAGTGATGATTAACTTTTAAGTCAAGCCTTATTTCCCTCAACAAATAAAAAATTTCAGAAAATATGTGAGATGATTTGGGAAAGAGAGTATGGATAAAGAGAGGGAGTTTGGAAGAGAGAATTGCAATAGAAATGATGAAGAAAAAATTTGGCAAAGTAATTGAAGACAAAGTTCCCAGCAAGGCTTGAAATCCTCATGAATGTTCTGTGCCTTATATTCTTAACTTATTTTATTCTAAAGATTTCATGAGACACGAAGATGGTCATCATTATTCTTTGACTTTTCATCGTTCTTTCCTAACTTTTCCTTCTTTCCAAAACATAATCTATTTTTTAGGAAATGACTATGGATTAAGGTTACATCAAACAACTATCTTAAGATGAAATCGAATAGAAGAATGCACTTTCTCTGGAAAATTGATTAAATCCAGTTTCCCTAGTGAGAGATTTAAATAGAAATAATTTTAAATCAAACTCACTCTGGATAGGAGGTCTACTGGTAAAACTAGGAATATCCTTTTAAAGTAGAATGTTTGTTACATATTCTTAGAAAAACATTTTTAATAGTATGACAAGGTGTTAATTTCCTTAATATCAAAATGCTCTTACATATCAATAAAAAGGTAAACAAGTCAGTTAAAAAACAATAGGTACACAGTTTGCAGGGAAAAAAACCTGATTGATAAACATACACAAAGTTCAAGCTTGGTTAAAATTAAAAAAATGAAAACTTCTAAAATTAAGAAGTAAATTTGCCTCCTTCATTTTGTTAGGGATGAAAATCTTTGTGAGGGCTTGGAAATCTTCATTCACAGGCACCATCGGGAGTACAAATTGATACAACCTTTTAAGAGAGCAATTTGGCAGGATGTATTAAACTTTAACATATAAATTTTACTTTTAAATTTAAATAACACATCCTTTGATCTTCCAATTGCATTTAGAAATTTATCCTATATTTTTTACACCCATGAACAAGAATAATTATCACATTATTTATAAATAGACAAAAACCAGCTGAAGGTCCTTCAATAAGGATGTGGTTCTCTTAAATGTTATGGCACATCTCTGCTTGCAGGCAGATGTTTAAAGGAAGGAAATAGAGCTATGTATGCTGCTAGAAAGAAGTCCAAGATAAACTGTTTTGTGCAAAAAAAGCAAATTGGAATCCCGTTTGTCTAAAAATAAATAAATATTTCATGCACATGCTCTGGAAAAAAATACTGGGAATTGGGAGAGTGAGAAATATTTTTCCTTTGTACATTGTTCTGTCTCATACCATTTCTTTTCTTTCTTTCTTTTGGTATTGTTGTTCTATTTTGTTTATTTCTTTGTTTGCTGGTTGGTTGCCATGAGCATGTATTATTTTTCTAAAATTGTATGGCTAATGGTGGAAGTCATTTTTACCTATATTAAATATTTTGTTTCAATGTCTCTAAATCTTCTGGGAACTACAACATCTGGGCTTTTTCCAAGAACAGGAACAGAATTAGCAATATTATCAGTCCTTATTTCTCTTTCTCCCCCATGACATCCCTGGTGGAGAGACTCTTCTTTAATAGTTGACTGAAGAGAGAAAGTTGTCTGAGGTCAGAAGAAGATGCTTAGGGACATGTGAGCACCAGGTCTGAGGGGAAAGTGGGCTTTGAAAACAAAAGTTAAATGTGCTTTTATAAAAAACCTATACTTACATATGGCACGTTTTCATCTCCTCTCATATGATCTCACTTAGCAGCTATTAATTACAAATAAGGGAAAGTGGAGAGGAATTAAATGCACAAAATGAAGCAAATATCTTGAAGCTCTCTTTTGTAGGATAGATCCAATTCCAAGCGACTCTTCCAATCTAAATAGCAGCAACAAGAACCCAAAGTATTTTGCTTCACATCATATCAGTTATATGTTGAGAAAAAAATAAAATATTCATGCCACAGGAGAGTGACTTTTGTGAACTAAAAACAACTGGGATACACTGAGAAATGCTTATTTCAGTGAGATTTTCTGCTATTGGACTTTCAATGCCCTGAAAAAACAACCAGAAGGAGAGAAATAGGTTGTAATAGCCGTTTTATTTATTCCTCTTATTTTCCTAGTTGATCAAATTTTCTGGCAAACTCCATTGTAGGTTAAAGTTTATTTTAGTGGGCAGTACCTTGGTTGAAGCTGCTTTTCAGTAGGGAAGAGGATGGATTAATCTGCCCTCTTCCTAATTGCTTTAGGAAGCCTTCATTTCTCCCTAATCTCACTGTAGTTTCTTAAGAAATGAGGCACTTACACATCCCAAGGGAGTAAATGGAGATTTCTGCTGCAGAGGGTAAAGTAGAGAGTTTGCTGCATTAATCATTGAATAACATCAATCACACATCCACTTGGGCAGTTAAATTTCTGTTGAACAAAGCACAGAAGTACCTGGGGAATGTCTCCCTCTTTGTAACTGGTGTCCTTAGACATCTGTCATGAAGGCCTTGTAAAAATAGATCTGGGGATGCAAACAAAGTCGTTTTAATGCTAACACAATGCTAGGCACCTAGTGACTAATATTCTATAAAAATTATTGAGAAAATAAATTTCAGAATAAATTATTGCACCAATTCCCTAAGCAGACTGTTAATTACCTTCTTGCTCCAAACTTGTGTGCTCATTGCAGCAAGAATTATCTTCCTTAAGCACCATTTTGATTTTTCAGACCCATTTTCAGAAACTATAATAGATCCAAATTTTTACTCATGTAAAATCCATATTGCTGATCTGTGTTGAAAGGTTTTCTAACAATTCATTCCCTTCTCCTAAATTTCCCTTATAAAAAATTATTGTGCATTCATATGATCTTTGCTAGCATAGAACACATGTGAATCTGCCTCATAATTTGTTTTCTCCAGTCCAAATGCTAGTTCTGCCATCTGCAATGCGTTTCACCCTCTCCTTTGCCATTCCAGAGCAATCCCATTCTGCTCTTATTGTCATTTGTCACTCCATCCAGCTTTGTAGAGTATAAGTAGAGAGCAGTGTATCTCCGATAATAAAGTTAAAGAGTTCTATTTCTGTTTTACATGACTTCATGTCAACTCAATGCAGTCTTAATTATCTTTAGTGAAATATAAGCACATTGGAGGCAAAGGCTGCTTATATGACTTTCTCACATTCACCAAAATGATTAATGTTTACAAGAGGCTTCGTGATCTAATTAATTTCAAGGGTTTGATAACATCTCAGAAAAAGATCAAAGTGACTTCATTTGAAAATAAAAAGAAATATATTCATGGGTCGTATCAATATCATATTGATGAATCGATAATAAAAAAGGGTCAAGAATTTGCAAATCGATCTAAAACTATAATGAAATTCAAATAAAAGTCCTAATTGTGGTAGATTTATGTTTTTTGTTGTTTTGTTAGAGTATTAAGAGAAAGCATTAAAGAATTTATGTTGAGAAAACTTTTAAAAATGCATTAGGGAGGATATACATTAGTTATTATACAAGTATTTAAAAGCTAGAATAATCAAAGCTATGACACTGGTAGAGAAATAGATATATAGATCAACAGAACATAACAGAGTTTCAAAATGATCCATATACATAAGGAGAATTTAGTTTTTCTTAGAGATAGCATTTTGTATCAGGGGATAACGGATGACTTATTCAATAAAGGTTGAAATATTTGAAAAATAAATTTGTAAATTTATTTTACAAATAAAATAAATATTTGAAAAAATAAATATTTGAAAAAAAATATTTGGAAAAATAAAAATGTGGATCCTATCATATAACAAAATAAATACCAGATGGATTAACAATTTCAAATAAAGTCAAATAAAAACAAAATAGCACATAAAAGTATTGGTGGATATTGTAGGCAAACATTTCTATAATTTGTAAGGAGAGAGGACTTTCTAAAAGTGATAACAAAAACAGAAAACAAAAAGAAGGGAAATCCTGATAAAGCTTTAAAATTCTGAGTAAAAATACCATAAACAACATTTAACAACAATGAACTGACAGAAGAAAATATTTATATGTAAGATGGATGGAGGGTTAAATACTCAATGTATAAAGAATCTTTTAAAATCAATAAGAAAAAGAATGCCTTGATAGAAAAATGAGCAAGGAACTTAAAAAAGCAATATATAAAAAATAAACACAAATAGCAAACAAATTTTTTAAAATGTGTAACCGTCCTAGTAATCCAAAGAAGTGCAATCATATTTTGGGCCTGTTTGACAAAGATTGGTGAGAATGATACGTAGTGTTGGAATGGATATGGAAAAATGGATCACTTTTATATACTGCTGGTGGAAGAGTAAAGTTGCACAATCTTATAGAGGAAAATTAGGCAATACATCTCAAAAGCCTTTACAAGGATGTATCCCAAGACTTACATTCATTAGAAGAAGTAGGGAAATACATGCATAAAAAAATGCTTATGGCAGCTGATCACTATAGCAAAATAATTGGGAAAACATGTGTTATTCAAGAAAATCCCAAATAATAGCTTAAATAAGGTAGGAATTTACTTCCCTGCATTTATTTTCATGTAAATAAAGTCCTGAGATAGGCAATCCGTAACTAATAGTACACCTCCATGATCAATAGTGACCCAGGTTCTTTCTATATTGTGTCTGCAGTCTCTTCAAGGATTCTACCTTGTGGTCCAAGACAGTTATTTTCTCTCCAAGCATCTCGTCCATGCACATAGGAAGTAGTGTATGAAGATACCCTAGGAAGATATGAAGTAAGAAAGGCAGGGTTCTTCTCTTTAAGGATACTTCCTGGAAGTTGAACATGACACTTCAGTTTGGTCACATGACCACTCCAAACTGCAAAAGACACTGGCAAATAAGCCTTTATTCCAAACAGCACCTGCCAGCTGAAAACTAGGAGTCTTGTTACTAAGGAAGAAGGGATATTAGGGGACAACCTGAAGTCTCTGCCACATAATCAAGTGTTGACTCATAAATGGTTCAACAACACATATTATGGTGCATTCAGACAAATACTGTATAATGGTTAAAATGATGATACGGATCTATAGTTATTAACATAAAAAGAGATACACAATCTATTAGTTAATGTCAAAAGCAGCTCGTGAAATTGTTTTCATAGTGTGATCCTATCACCTATTTATCCATCTAGTTGCCTTTTCATATATTTTATTTATCATCCATCTACCTATCTGTCTTATCTATCTATCTTGAAGTGCTTTTTAGTTTCTATAATGATAGAATTTCCAAGTTATCTTGTTGGTTTTCTAATTTATGACTGTATTGTGTTGTGATATGAAATGTGCTCTGTATGAAATGAATAGCTTGGTGTTTGTTGTGACTGGATGTGGTCACTCTGGTAATTATCTGTTATCTGTAATTATTGGGGTCAGGATTCTGTATATGCCCATTAGAACAAGCTTATTAGTTGTGGTATTCAAGACATTGTGTACTTCCCGATTATTTGTAGGCTTTCTATATCAGTTCCTGAGAAACGTGTGTTAAAAACATCCATCATGACTGTGGGATTTAACAACTCTCTTAGTATATATATCATTATTTGTCTTTATATATTTTTGAGGCTATGGTTTTGGGTGCATGCAAGATCAGGATTATATTTTCTTGGTAATTTTTTTATCATTAAATAATGGCCATTTTTATACCTAATACTATTGCCTTAAATTCTATTTCATCTAATTAATATTGCTTTTAAAGCTTTATTTGTTTAGTATTTACCTGGAATATTTTTTTTCCATAGTTTTACTTCAAATTTTGGGGGTCATTGTCCTTTATGCTTGCAAAGGGCATATAGATGGAATTTGTATTTCACTTGAGATAGTCTCTCTTTTTTAACAGGCGAATTTAAAGTTTACATTTATTAGGATTGCTGATAGTTGGATTTATTTCTACCATCTTATTTTATATTTTCTATTTACCATATTTTTTTCTTACTATTTGGGGTTTTTTCTGCTTTGTATTGGATTGATTGAGTTTGTTCCCTTTTTCCTCCTCCAGTGTTCTGGAAGATGTATATCCTATTTCTTTTAGAGGTTACCCTTAAATTTTGAATATGCCACACATGACTTAAGACTAAAGTCAGTCAATAGTTCTGTTCTCTCTTCTCTCATGTTATTGTTGTCTACTTTATTAGTTTCACCTGTTTTTTAAACGTTCCCTAAATTAGCCTTTATTATTAAGGTTGCAGGGTACCCCATACATAGCACTTCTCTTCCTCTCTGGAATTCAGAACCAATGTGGAGAAAGAAGGGGAGTGGGGAGAGACAAGAATAAGAGATTCAAAGTCCACATATACTATTAGCTTTATTTCGGATAAAGCTGATGGGAGAACATGATTTTAGGTCTGTGGCCCACATGGGCTTGTGATACTTTTTTCCTGAATTAGATGGACTTAGACCCAATGGCACAGTGAGACAACAGCAAGTCTCCTTCTTAAGGTTGGTTGCTCACTACCTGGACACAGGCAGACCAGAATGTTCCTTCTCTGAGGGCAGGCAGATCTGAAGGAGAGACAGTAGCAGAGGCTGAGCCAAGCACGTTGAGGTCTTCCTCCTAGACTTTCCAATCCTCCTGCCTTTAGGAGGAAGGGTTAAGGGAGCAGAGAGGAGTGAAGAGTGTTCTTATATTATGACTTGTGGAGACTAGAATAGAACTTCTCTCGTTTCTCTGGACATCTGAGTGGGGAGTAATTGTCCCTCTAACAATTATTACTATCATTGCTGTTCTGGTTAGTGTTGTTTTCTGTAGTCCCTGCTTAAGGCCGATTTACCCTGAAGCTAACGTTTCATCTCCAGGGTTTCTACCCTGATGGGCCCTCCCAAGGCTCTGACTCCAGGAGGAAGCAGCGGCCCCACGAGAGTTGGAGGAATGGAGTCCTCCTAGCTGGAGGTCATTCTTCTCACCCTGGTCGTAGTCTTGTAGGCTCAGGAGCTGGGGGTGGGCATTGGGCACCAGTCCCCAGGGACAACCTGCACTCCATGGACCCCATGGAACAACATCAGCCTCTTCCCCAAGAAGAATCTGACTGAGACACTGCCCCACTCCCACTTCACTGAGGGCCATGTGACTTGGCTTCATGGTCACCTTGGCACACCCCACTGCTGAGAACTGCCCTGGCAAGGCATGGGGTGGGAGGGATACTGGGTGTGGTGAAACCCAGCTGACCTTGATCAGCTTGCTGTGAAACCAAAGGGCTGGAGTGATCTGAAGACTCCCCCCACTACTGATAATGAATGTGAGGCTAAAATAAACTTTTCTAAACTATGAATGATTTTTTTTTTAAAAAAAGAACAAATTTCAACCAACTGTGTTAGAACACTGATTTATCTTTCTACTTCTTTATATAGGATGATATTTAAAAGTCATTATCACATTAAGAGGTGAGCAAAGAGTATGCAGCCAAAAAAATGTAGGGAATAAAATGTATTATAGAAGAGATGTATTCATTATAATAAAAATAATTAAAGATTGTATCACATTACTGCATTTTGTGGGGTTCTGTAGTATTTAGCTACAATCGAAATTTTTATTTGTTTTGATTTCTATTTTCATTCTAAAGAAATGTAAGCTTTTGTACCTAATTTTCTATTAATACTTTGGTATTCTTTTCTTAAAAAAGGTTCCTCAAATTACGAAAGCTTTAGGTCTCACAAAATATGGATCCACCCTTGTTTTTTTAGTTTTATGAAAGTGTTTGCCAATTTCTTTGCTTACCGTTTCTCCCGGTTTCTCGCATCTTTTTTCTGGGTAATTTTCCTCCTTAATGAATTACATCTTTTAGTAGTTCTTCCAGGGCAAGTCTGTTAATGGTAAATTCTGATAGGGTCATTATTTAGCCCTCACTCTTGAATGAATCCTAGCTGGGGGAATAATTCTATTCAGGATTTTTTTCCCCTTCCAGCACTGAGAGTTGCTATTTCACTTCTGGAGTTTGTCATTGTTTCAGAAAAATGTGCTTTTCCCTTTGAGGACAGTCTGTCTTTTCTCCCCGTCTCTTTTCTCTCTGTCTTTTGTGCTCTGCAGTTTCACTCTCATTAATCTAGCTTTGAATTGTTTTTATTTAACCTGAGAGGGCCGAAGTGTACTACAGTCTGAGGACTGATGTCCTTTTTCAATGCTGGAAGAGTGTCATTCTTTGATTTTCTATCTTTTAAGTTGTTTTTAATAAATCCTGAGCAGATACAAAACAATATCTTAAAAATATACATAAGATATAAAGAATAATAGAAAAAAACAAAAAAGAATACTGGTACAACACATGTACTCACCATTGAATGTAGGAAAAGAACAAAGAGAGCGACTTTTGGATTCCCCTGTGCACCAACCCATACAACCCCACCTATTTCCTCTCCCTTCAGAGGCCACTATTATCCTAAACTTAATATTTATCATTTCTTTGTAGTTTCACAAGGAAAATATATTGTTATGCATGTTTTTAAACTTTATATCAGTGGACTAATGCTGAATATATTCTTCTTCAGTTAATTTTTTCCACTCAAAATTATGTTCCCAAAATTCTATGATGTCATTGAGTATAGCTATCATTTATTCTTCCTCATTACTGTACAGTATTCTGTCACTCACATTTTATCCACTCTACTGTCAATGGACATTGGCTTGTTTCTAGTTTTTTACTATTAGGCATAGTGCTGCTGTAAGCATTTTCACAAATGCCTTCTGGAACAGGATTGTTCTCTAGAGTTTATACCTAGGAGTAGAATTGCTAGGTCATAGAGTATGGGCATCTTCATAAAGCACAACTGGTTTCCAAAGTGATTGTACTAATTTACACTCCCATCAGTACTATATAGGAGATTGCCTTGCTTCATGTCCCTGCCAATGCGTGATAGTTTCAGACTTTAATATTTGCCAATTTTGTGGATATGTAATGGTACTTCATAGTAGAATTAATTTGTTTTTTTTCTGATTGGTAATAAGATAGAGTGATATTTTATATGTTTATTGGCCATTTATGTTTTCTTTTCCATAAACTGCTTGTGTAATTCTTTGACTCCCTTTTTTAAATTGGTTTTTATTGCCTTTTTCTTATTGATTTGTAAAAATGTTTTACATATTCAGGATACTAACCCCTTGACAATTATATATTTAGCAAATATCTCCCCTCAGTCTGTGGCTGGTCATTTCATTCTCATTATGGTGTCTTTTGATAAATGGATATTGTTATTTTTGTGTGTGTGTGTGAGGAAGACCAGCCCTGAGCTAACATCTGTTGCCAATCCTCCTCTTTTTGCTGAGGAAGACTGGCCCTGGGCTAACATCTGTGCCCATCTTCCTCTACTTTATATGAGTTGCTGCCACAGCATGGCTGACAAGCAGTGCATCAGTAGCCACCGGGATCCGAACTCACGAACCCCGGGCTGCCAAAACACGAACTAAACCACTGCGCCGCCAGTCGGCCTCTGGATATTGTTATTTTTAATGTAGCTAAACTTGTCAATTTTTCCTCTGTGGTGTTCAATTTTTATGTCTTGTTTAAGAAATTGTTTATGGGGCTGGCCCCATGGCATAGTGGTTAAGTTCGCATGCTCCACTTCAGTGGCCTGGGATTTGCCGTTTCAGATCCTGGCCACGGACCGATGCACCACTTATCAAGCCATGCTGTGGCAGTGTCCCACATATAAGGTAGAGGAGGATGGGCACAGATGTTAGCCCAGGGCCAATTTTTCTCAGTAAAAAGAAAAGGATTGGCAACAGATGCTAGCTCAGGGCTAATCTTCCTCACCAAAAAAAAAAAAGAAAGAAAGAAAAAGAAATTGTTTATATTTCTGAGATGATAAAAGTATTCTCTCATAACTTCTAAAATTTTTATAGTTTTGCATTTCACATATAGCTCATTAATTCACCTGGAGTTGATTTTTGTATTTGATGCACTGAACAAGTGTAAGTTTTTATTATCCTATCGATGTTTTCTGTATGTATATGTTCTTATCTCCCATCTCTCTTGTTATACAAAAGATATATTTTGGGATGCAGGAAGATGGTATTCTGAATGAAATTATAGCCTTAATACTTAAAGTTGAAAGTTAAGTTGCTCTGTTTCCAAACTTGAAAGTTAAAGAAATAATAACAGAAAAACTACAAAGGATTTACAAAAATACTATAAAAATAAGAGTAAAAACAATTAAATAACCATCATATAAACAATAGATAAATTAAATAGAAATCATATTAAATAATAGAGAGGCTCAAGGTAAAATATTGTTCTTTGAAAAGTAACAAAATAGATAAACTCAGGTGAGACCACTCAAGAAAAAGAGAAAAGGCACAAATCAATATTAAATTGATAAAGGTGTCATAAGTTCAGATGCAACAGAGATTAAAAAGATAAATACTTTTAGTTAACTTTATGCTAATCAAACTGGAAATTAAGAAGAAAACATGCAAATTTCCAGAAAAATGTATATTGATTTTGCATCTATCTTGCTAAACTCTCTTATTAATTCTAATAATTTCTCTGTGGGTAATTTTAAATTTTCTACATAAAACAACCATATAATATGTGAATTGTAACAGTATTTTTCTTCCTCTGTTATCTCTGTGAATGTCTGCAACCTTCTTTCCGGAATGCCTATTAGAAGTATATTGGAACTTTTCATTTTGTCTTTCATGTCTCATAACTTCTCTTTCACATTTCCATGTTCTTGTCTCTGTGTTGCATTATGGATGATTTATTCAGATCTGCTTTTCAGTTGGCTATTTTACGTGATGATTTAACTATTCACCGAGTTTTTAATTTGAATGAATTAATCTTTTATTTCCAAGAGCCCAATTTGGTCCTATTTCAAATCTGCTTTTTCTCTGCTCATATTTTCCTTTTGTTCCATTATTATTTCAATTCTTTCTTTTATCTCTTTAATCATTTTAAACATAGTAATGTTTATGGTCACTTCCAGATTGTGCAATTATCTATAGTTCTTGGGTACTAACTTTGTTGATTATTGAGTCATTTGAGTCATCCTCATTTTCTCAGATGGTTTGTAATTTTTTTATTGTGAACTTATCTTAAGCAGTGGGAGTCTTTTCTGTGGGCATCCTGTGTACCCTAGAGTATGGATTTGCCACTATAGTCTGGATTTACATTTTCTTCTGCAAGGGTCCCAGAGTTTGCATGGGACTTGACCAAATTTGTTTCTTCTTGCTCAACTTTTTTGTCAGTGTATCAGCTGAGAATTCTCATGCTATAAGGCCAATATAAAATTATATCTTACACTCGGGCTTGGGGTTTTAATTTCTCATAAAAAAAGTTTCTCTTTCATACTCAAAACTTTGAATATTGCAAGATTCCTTGCAGGAGTTATTTTTTAGTGCCATTTTTATGGACTAAGCAACTTTGCAAGAGCCTCTCCTTAATTCAATCTTTTAATTCCAGATATTCATCTTGAGTGGACCCAAGGCCATGTCTTTTGTCTCCATGTGAGGTTTATACCCCAACCCATATTCTCTAGGTGCTGGTTCTATCAGCCCAACCTTTGAGCTGTAGCCACCGGTGGATTTCCCCTTCCTCCTTCTTGGCTCAATGATCTACTTTTAAAAACACAATTTATGTGTGTTAGTAATTTATTTTATTTTACTATATTTTATCCAAAGTGTCTATGTGTTTATTGCATGAGGGTGTCTGCATCAGTCCCCCGTGTTACTGGAACCAGAGGTTGTAGAAAAAGTCTTGATTTACCCAAATTTAGATCTGTATTTAAATAAATATTCTCCATTGAGTGGAATTATAGGTGATTTTAATTTTCTATTAATGCCTTTCTTTCATTATTTGGACTTTATACAATGAATATGTAATACTTTTCTTATTTGGGAATATTATAAAATGATTTCAATTTTGAAAAGAAAGTTTAATGAAAACTAGGGTATCATATTACTGTATAGTTCAGAAATTATTTTACTCTCAACTGTCTATGTTAAGCAGAGGGAGAAGTAACATAAAGTTCTAAAATTATTTTATATTTGATTTTAGAATGCATTACAATGAAATGTCACTAATTCAGACTAAATGAGGAAAGTGAACCTATGTTAGTCTAAAGCCTGAATATTTGTCATGCTTTTTTCTTTCTTCAAGTAAATGTGATAAATGAAACAACAAATGGTAGCAATTAGGAAAAATTCTATGTTCTATAATAAACAAATATTTACAAATAAAAATAAACAAATATAATAAATATTTATTCTTATAGATAGAAAAACATTTCCCACCTCCCATCTCTACTCCTCAATCCTTATATTTATTACTATTAAGTTCAAGTATCCTTGAGATTGTTGGATTAATAACTTTTTGAATGTCTGTGGTTTCACTTTCCTAATCATATTGTGCATATTTGTTTCTGGGTATATCTGGGGATGTGGGATGTGTCTTGGGGTGTGAAGGTGTGTATGTGTGTTTGGGGGAGACTGTTGGGGTGTGGGGGATGTCTGTGCCTAATGATTTTTAATTCTCCTTTACTTTTTCAGTGAACACATTTACTTTTAGCCTTTTCCCTATTCAAATGATCATTAATTCTAAATTGTTAAGGCTCAAATAATGTTTTTCTGTAAATGATTTGCCAATATGTATGTACTGAAATTTTTTTAATTCAAGAGTTTAAAATGACCTAATTCTAAAGTGAGAAGAAAAGAGAAAATATTCTCCACAAATGTCATATCAAAACATCACTCAGTATATTATCTGAACATCTTCCACATGGACCCTGCTTCCTTCAGAAAGCCTTTACAATAAATCTTATTAACAGAAGTTCTAGGGGCCAGCCTGGTGGCATAGTGGTTAAGTTCACACGCTCTGCTTCAGCGGCCCAGGGTTCACTGGTTCGGATCCTGGGTGAGGACCTATGCACCACTCATTAAGCCATGCTGAGGTGGCGTCCCACGTAGAGCAACTAGAAGGATGCACAACTATGACATACAACTATCTACTGGGGCTTTGGGGAGAAAAAAGCAAAAAAAAAAAAAAAAAAACCCCATGAAATTCTGCATAGAACAAAAGATTGCCAGTATAACAAAATGTGTAAGACAGTTTCTCACAGTGAACTTTCAATGGAATATACACATCTCTTTTCTAGATGTTATAGCTTTCCTAAAACTTTAGAAGAAATATTTTGGTTTTTATTATAGAAGGAAAGAAAAAAGAAAGAAGGAAGAAACAAAGGAAAGAAGGAAGGGAATGAGAGAGGGAAGAATAAAACCTAATAAAGTCTTACCAAATATAAATATATTTCTTTATAAAACTAGCATGTCCCATTCCAAATTATTGGTAGTCCCAAGTTAGGAGAAGTAAGGAAATGGCTCCTATGTTGTGGTTTGGGTGCACATGAAAGGGCTAACTACATGCCCAGGCTGTAGACTCGAACAGCCTGGCAGTGTCTGACCCTGGAATTTGACCCATCTATTGAGCTGGGCAGAAACTACAGAACCAAGTTCAGCCCGGGAAATTGTGAGAGGTACAGCAGTTCAGGCTTCACCTAGGATAGTGATAGCATGGCCCCTGGCCATAGGACTATCCTGAAATGTGGACTAGCTGGAGATTTCTCCAGTTTAGAATCAGATATACCTGTGTCCAATCCCAGATTCTGCAGTTACTGGTTGCATGAGTTTAAGCCAGTTATTTCACTTCACATTTTTTCAGAATCCTTATCCATATGCCTACCTCATAAGATCTTCATGAGGATCAAATGAGATGATGCATGTCCAGCCCTTTGCACCATGCCCTGTCACACAGCAAGCACTGATCTACTGTTAGCTGTCACTGTTTTTACAGTTACTCTAGTATTTCTGGTAAGCAGTGGGCATCAGGGGGTGTTCAGGAAGGAAGAAGCTGAAATTTGCAATCCAGGCAGGCACGAAGCATCAAATACCATTGTCAGTGGGTACCAAGGCCACTGCAATGAGTTGGAGGGACCAGATTCCAGTGGCAACAGAGGGTGGAAGGCTAAAACTGCCATAGTGGTAGGAGCAAAGCAGAGCCCCCAGCTCAGAAGGATAGAGTAACAGGAAGGATTCAATGGCTGAGACCCAATCCCAGGAAACAAGAGAAGGATGTGGTTAGCAAAGCTGGGCAAAATGAAGACTGATCTCAGCTACAAGGCACAGCATAGCCCAGGAGGACCAGCAGAAAACGGGAAGGAGTGTCCAGTCTAAAGTGTCTGCCACAGCTTTTGAAATCTGCCACACCCCACCCCACTCCAATTAGCTGATGGCTGGTCCTTGAACCAGAGGTAGCTACACCTGCTGGAGAAGATGAATGGAATGTTTTCAGCTTTAGTTTTATTTATTTTTGAATATATATTTATGATTCAAAAGTCAAAACTATACAGAAAGGTACACACAGGAAATCTTGCTTCCACTGTCCTCTTCATTCCATTTTCCTCCATCCCTATAGATAACCACTCCCTACAGGTTGTTATCCTTTCAGTGTTTCCCTGCCTGTTACACTATATACACCTTGTTTTTTTTTTTTTTGGTGATGAAGATTGGCCCTGAGCTAACAACCATTGCTAATCTTCCTCTTTTTGCTGAGGAAGATTAGCCTTGAGCTAACATCGATGCCCATCCTTCTCTATTTTGTATATGGGATGCTGCCAAAGCATGGCTTGATGACCAGTGTGTAGGTCTGTGCCCGGGATCTGAACCTGCGAACCCCGGGCCACTGAAGCAGAGCATCCGAACCTAACCACTACACCGCTGGGCTGGCCCCAACACCTTGGGTTTTTTTCTTGACAATATATGTTGTAGATTTCTCCACATCAAGAGATGTGTTCTATTTTATGGCTGCATAGTACTCCGCTTTATGGATGGACTATAATTATTTTGGACAAAGTCTCTATATTGCTAAACATGGGTTGTTTCTAATCTTTTGCTGTTACTAACAATGTCACAAGGCATGACTCTGGATGTATATCATTTTGTACTTTTATAAGATATCAATAAGATAGATGCTTAGAAGTGCAGTGGCCAGGTCAAAGGTTAAGTTCATTGATAATTTTGTTCATTATTACCAAATCTTTCCATCAGAGCTGTTGCATTTTTCACTAACACTAACAGTATATGAGAATGCCTGTTCCCCCACAGCCTCACCAACAGAGCATGTTGTCAAAATTTTAGATGGTTGCCAAGCTGGTGGGAAGCTTTTGATTTTGAAGTCTAATGAAAGGTGAAGTATACTTCTTTAAGTATAACTAATAAAAGTAATTAGCTTTTTAGTAGTATTTAACATAACTAAATAATGCTTTATGATTTGGAATAGTCCTTCTTCCTTCCTTCTTTTCTTTTTTCGTTTAAGTACCATAGCCCCAAATATTTTGTATTTAGTTACATAGGCTTAGTTATATATTCCAAAACCTGAAGCATTCTGGATATGATGAATTAGACTGGCTGGTGTAGGTAAGAAAAATGGATTTAAAATCCTGACTGGTGTCCTGGGTCCTGAACACTGCATGGACTTCTCCCTCGCCTTGGGTCATCCTGGCTCCTGGTCACCCTCTAGCTTCTGCATACAGGCATGTGCTGGGTCCCCCATAACACCAGGCTGACCCCCTGGCCTTGACTAAACATCATCTCCCTGTCCACTCTCTCACTGCCAGTGGTCCTCTGGCTGCCACCTCACAATATTACCTACAACAGGTGGGATGCGATGGGAGGAATTTTTAAAGACTTGCATGAAGTGCAACTAGCAGACTAAAACCAAGAACAACCGTGAGAGTTTTTACACCGAGGCCCCAGCCAGAGTGACTGAGTTCTGAGGAGTGGTTCAGGTTATTTTCAATAAATTTTATTTTCAGTAAGTGTCAATATGGAAAGATGTGTCTTTCTCTATTTCATTTGTACTCAGATCATTGTAGATGGTTTTGCATAAACCACTGGAGAAGGTATATGGGTTTTTATGAACATAGAGGACAGTCTCAGTGCTCATTGCTAGAACAGATGACAATGTAGGGTCCTGGCCCTGTGGGAACTCTGTCTCTCTGCCCTGGAGAGAATGTTCTTGTTCCCTGCGAGGCTCCTGCTCTGAACTGTTAGCCACCTTCCCTGTGAAATTTTCATGTGGAGGACACCAGAAGCCAAATGAACACTTTCCTGAGAACATTAACTATATATATTTCCCCAAAACTTTTAAATTTAAAACTTTCAAAACAAAGAAATCAAAGCAGATTCTGACAGTAATACAATGCCAAGACTGCATGTCACGTAATAGCCAGAATCTTATACTTGAGTGAAAAAAAAAATTAGAAGTTAAACCAAAGTATCTAGAAAATACATCTCAACTGAGGTACGATTAGCCTAATTATGGATCAGTCATGTTAATAATTTTATTTTTTTGTAGTACAAACAAATATTGATTATCTGTATCTAATCATTTTAATAATCTTAAGCTCTTTGGAAGTATATTAAGAAAGATTTTGCAATGGTATATTTTAGTTACAGCACCTTTTAAAAATATTGCAAGTCTATAGGGTGGCCACAAAGTCTTTCATGCCAGTTAAAAGTTACATGTGTGCTCCTGTCTACAAAAATCTTATTTCCTTCATGTTGTTCCAGACATCTTCCTTCATAGCTGAAAATCATTGAAGCATCCACGGTAGCTGTTTCTAGGTCTTTGACTCATGTTACATGGAGTGGAGAACTTTTCTTTCCTAATGTCCCGAGGCAAAATTGCCCATTTGTTAAGTAGGGACCCTGAGACGGTCATCTGTGGAATGTTCTCCAGTTCCAAGAGCAGAATGTGGATGCACTGCTTGGTTGCAGGAGGGAAGTTGTCTCCTTTTCTTGGTTCTGCACCAACCACCATTCTCAGGTGAGCAAGAGTGGCTGGCACTTGTCTTGCAGTAATATGGTTCTATCAGGTGATCTTCTGAAATCGCACCCACATCCTGACATGAGAAGGATTCTGTTCAATTTCCTTAGAATAATGGGTTGATTACCAAGGACACATTCTCATGTATAGCGGCTGCTCAGAAAGTGTCATAGGAGCTCAAGTATATCAGTCACATTGGTACTATGCCTGGGGGAAGGGGACGTTGCCCTATTCTTGCTCTGACTGGTTGCAGAGGTCATTCATTCATTCATTCAACAAGCACTAACAGAGGACCTGGTCCTACGCTAGGCTCTGGATATACAGAAATGTGAGGTGCCCTCCTGGGTGCTCAGTCTAGGTGTAGAGACATAAACATTCACAAATATTTACAGCATCATATAATAAGGGCTAAAATCGTGATGTCCACAAGTTGGTTTCGTAGCTCAGAGGTCACTGTTCCACTGGGTGTATGGGAACTTTGATCAGGAAGGCTTCAGAAAGGGAGTGATACTTGGGCTGAATTTTAAAAGATAGTAGCTTTTAACCAGCCAGTGGGAAAGAGCACAGGAAGCAGCAAATGTCCAGGCAGAGAGGTCTGAGAGAGCCAGGTGGGGCAAGGAATTAGAAATGGAATTCACCAGGGATGACGTCACAGAGCAGGTGAGTGGTGAGCCAGACTCTGGAGGAAGTGTCTGGACATCTAGGGCAATGATGTGCTGGGCAGTCAGGGGAATGACGCACACAAAGGCACAGAGAGAGGAATCAGTGTTTCAGGGCAGAGAGGACACCACCTTGATCACGGCAGGGCTGTCGCCAGGGTCACCATGGTGAGCTGGCTGGCCACAGGAAGTGGGCCCTGGAAGGAAAGGAACAGGCGCACCTTCAGGGTGGGGGCGCTGGTGGGTACGAGGAAAAGAGGTTGGTGAAGGAAAAAGAGAAATTACAGAAGAAGCTTTGGGCTAGAACAGTCTCAGGGAAGTTAGAGGAAGAGAAAAATAATTCTGAGACTTAAAGAGCCCTCAAGTCACCACCAACTGGTTCATTTGCCTCCTTTTGTAGATAAGGAAGTTAAGTCCCTGCCACTATGTGCTTCTTTTAGGTCAAAGACTGTCGTATGTCCTTGAAACTCCCATCCCACCCACACCTCCAATTCGTTTCATTCCTAGTTGGCTCTTAGAAGCTCTTAGATGATCTAAATAGACCTCCCATTCTGGCTTTAATAAATAGGAGTAGAATGAAAATCACAGAACACCTTGATTCAGATTTCAATGTATATTTCCAAAAGATCGAAGCAGAGGAAAGCCACTAAAAGAGAAGAAGAAAAAAACGTCATTAGCTATCATAGATGAAACTTTTCCAGAGGCCAGGTGAAGTCAGAAATCAGAATATGGCAGGAAGGAAGATATAAAATAAAGGCAGGGGGATCAACTGTCCAGAGAATTTATCCAAGGAAGGTCAGCAAGAAAGGTTATTCTAAAGTTTTGACCTTGAACCTAACATTTTTATGACTTCCATGAATTATCTCACATTAGTAAGATGGTCTAGCCTAGTTAATGATAAATGTATCAAAGGATAAATTACAATTTGCAACACTGTGTTTTCCAGACCCAGTGAGGTTTCTAGTAACAATGTGTCTGGCTATCTCCAGAAGTCTCTCTGTTATTCTCCTTCCAGCTGTCCCTCTTCTTCTCCCCCTTCTCCTTCCCTTCTGGTTTCTTTCTTCCTTCTTTGTTGTCTTCGCCACAGCACCCACCCTGGATGAGGTAAATTTTCAATTCTGTGCACCCATCCATCCTTGTCTTTGCAGCCAAAGGGACACACATGGCCCCACACGGCAGGGCCCAGGGTCAGCAGTTCTCTTCACTTCTCCCTTCCCTCTGACCTTAACACCAGTGTTCTTTTGTCGTGTAGAGGATTCACTGTGCTTTATTATCATTTCCGAAGTAAAAATGCCCCGCATCATCAACTGTCTTATCTAGCCGCAGAATCATGGAATGAATTTTGGCCTGGAAAATCACCCCCATACTGCATCCACCTCCCTCTCTCTCTCCAGGGTCAGTGCCTAGCTGGATCTACCAAGGGACAACTGTAACACGACAATGACAAATCCTGGGATTCCAGCCTTTAGGAAATGGGTTGAGAATCCACCAGCCTGACCTGTTAGGATGGAAAGAAAAACGTCTTCAATATTTAGATATGTTTTCCATTTCCTACTTTCAGGCCATTAATATGTAGGGCTGTTTCTGAAGGGATGTTGTGCAGTAAACAGGATTTGTCCCTGGCGTCACAGCCTCCCCATTCACTGCACTCACCCCTGCTTCATCCCATCTTCTCTCACACTCACTTCCTCTTCCTCATCTCCTCTTCTTCCATGTCAAAGCAGGCCTTCGGGAACGGATCCAAAATATATTCATAATAAGGTGGAAATGACTGATTAAAGCTTAAGGTTTTACTCGTGAGAAGCATATTTGTATTTTGACGGGGCTCAAAGCCTTTAGAGAAAGGACTAAATCAATAAATCTCTAATGGAGAAAGCTTAATTAGGTAGCAGGGGAAATGTTTGGGGTAGAGTGGAGGATACTTGGTTCTCCTGAAGTCACAGGACAGACATTCTATTTAGAAATAAAACACACACACACAACCTACTTACCTATTTAATTCCAGGGAATACGTTAAATGCTTTACATGTATTCTCTCACTTAATTCTTACCAAAAAAATCATATGAAGTAGATATTTAGTGTTTCACATACATCCTGCTACACAACAAGGTTAAGTAAATTGCCAAAACTTGTACAGCCCGTAAATGTGGAACTGGGATGGAACTCCAGCTTCTTTCTACAGATCAGGAAGCCCCCGGAGGCAATATTCTTTTCATGTGGCGGGAAGCAGTTTTCCTGTTTGCCTCCTGGGTTGCTTGGTTAAGAAACATATAGAGCTTTAAAACTCTTTTCTCATAAGTCATCTTAAAAAGTCCCCTTAATCATCTTTGTTTTTCTCTGATCTCCCCAGAGTTTGTGTATGTCATCCTCGTAATGATGTGCCCCAAACGAAACGGAGTGGCCTGATCTATTTTCATTTCTCAGCCTATGCAGGATATAAAAAATAAACAGCATATGGTGAAAAGTTAATGAGATTGAAAAAAATAAGTTCACTTAAAATAATCCACAGGCTTTTCTACATGTGTTCTTGGTCTGGTTTCAAAAACCACGGGAGTTTTACCATGCTTTAGAAAAAGGTGAATATTTGCATTGTTTCTGTTGGGGTCAGTGGGAAACCAATCTCATAGCATTGGCACCAGTAATCATGTTGTTTATAAACAAGTGCCACGATAAACTAGCACAGACCAAGGCTTACTGTGCTGCTCTCTCCAGTTACAAATCTCATCCAGACGATGCTCCTTCAGCCAGCAAGAATGATACAGTCTTACCTAGAGAGGAAGATGGGAAATCAGATAGTTTCCAAGACAAGCAGCCCTATGAACGTAGCTTAGAACTTATATCACCATAATAGGTAGACCTGACCTTTTAAGAAAAACTTCCTACACCTTTGAAGCAAATAAAAAAAAGAAGTTAAGGATCCTGTCTTTATTTTATTTTATTATTATTTTTGTGTGTGTGAGGAAGTTTAGCCCTGAGCTAACATCCGTTGGCAATCTTCCTCTTTTTGCTGAGGAAGATTGGCCCTGGGCTAACATCCTTGCCCATCTTCCTCCACTTGATATGGGACGCCGCCACAGCATGGCTCAACAAGTGGTGCATCGGTCCATGCCCAGGATCTGAACCCTTGAACCCTGGGCTGCTGAAATGGTAACCACTACACCACACGGCTGGCCCCAAGAATCCTGTCTTTATTTTAAATGAGTGGCCACATAAAAAGTTATTGTTGCTTAAGCTCCATCAGTTACCTGCACTGAAAGAAACAATTCATTTGAAAATGCATGTAAATAATTTTATTTGTATGTTTGTGTTGTCACAAAGTTCTCTTGACAATTAAGGGCTGAGCTCACTGTGGGTCCAGGACTGTTCTGATCATTGTGGAAGATGCAAGAGAAATTGAAGATAGGGACTTTGTCCTTGAGGAATCGATGATCCAGCCAGAGAGATGGAAGGTCCTTAATAAGAGAAAGAACAGCATCAAACAATTCCTTTGTGCCAGGCACTGTGCTCAGCAGTTTGTAGGGATTATTTCATTTAATTCCCAGAAGCCCAGTGAAGTAGGTACTATTATTGTCTGTGTTTTATACAGGAGGAAATCAAAGCTTGAGAGGTTTACTGAACTCTCAGAGGGTTGTTGTGAGAATAATATGAGAAACCATAATGCACTATATCAGTTAGGTTTAGATTTTGTTTCCCACTTAGGAAAAAAAAAGAAAAGAATTTCAAAACAAAGCAGAGCAGGAAAAAAATCAGTAGCTTAAACAGGTGTTCATTTTTCTCTCTCATAAACCCAGTCCAGAGGTGGATAGTAACAGAGCCAGCACCACAGCTTCCCTTGAACACAGGGACACACCTATCTCCAAGGGATCCAGGAAATGTAGATTTTTTTTTTTTTCTTACAGGTGGTCATGTGCCCAGTTAAAAACTGGAGCTTCTATACTAAAGGTGAGGAGAACAGATGTTGGGTTAGGCAACTTGTTTCTCTGCCATACGTATGCAAAGTGCTGGGCACATGATAAATATTATAAATGTTAAGTAATAATAGATATAAAACTCAAAGCAGCCTAGAGATGGCTTGGTTTATCGATTAAATACAACTAATTTCTGCCTGAGGTTTTCCCTTTTCTACACTTATGCCTTATTCTTAAATAGGGAAGTGAGAAAGGAGAGTGGGCTGGATGCTCCAAACACTGCCCCCTGGGAGCATCCACGCCCCGGGCTTGCCTCTCCTTTTCCTCCTCCAGACTTGTGAGGTGGTTTGCCCCAAGGTTTGCACCTGCGCAAAGGTGGCAGAAAGCCAAATCATGACGCAAAACAAAGATACTGCCCAGGTCTGGGCATTTCCCAAGCTAGGCTTCTGCTTTCTTCTCATGTCCCTTTCAGGGGCTGCAAATAGCCGAGGAGCAGGGCAGCCACACTGTGTAACTCCAGGGGACAAGCAGTCACACTGGACAGAGGCGTCCTTTAGATCAATGACAATAAGCATGGCACCCCGGTGCTGTGAAAACAGGAGGTCCTGGGAAGGGGGGCTGGTTGTAACTCATGGGTTGGGTGTCTTGACTCATTTGGTTAATTTGTTTCAAAGTTTTCCAAGGATCATCTCAATGTCACAAATTCCTAGACAGGAGAGGAGGGTCTCAGGCCATAGAATATTTGCACTGTATGGATTTGAGGAGTCACCCTCGGCTTCTTAAAACTTCTAAGCTGTCTTTAGGTCTAAGATTCTATTATGAGCAGACTTGGCTTATCAGAGCAGTGGGTGGGGAGAGGCAGGGGGAGAGCAATGTAGAGAAAACTGGGTAGGATAGATGAACAGGGTGGGGTGGACTGGATGGTAGGGATAAATGCTGGAGATTCCAGCTGCTTCATACTTTGGTTTGGGCCAGGAAGGGGTGGGGCGGAAAAAGAAGTGGGAGGTAAGACCTTTATCCTTCCATTTCCTCACCCCCATATCTAATCTACAACCAAGTCCTTTTGTGTTATCTCTTCACCGTCTCTCCCATGGAGAGTCACTGCAAGCATGCACGGGGCTTTGTGCAAAGTAGAAAAAAGACACCCCATCCTCCAGAGGACTCAGTCCTGTGTCAGGACTCAACGAGGGGCAAGTAAGTCTCTGGCTGAACTGCAGCCCCAACTCATCTCCTTGGCTGGGAGCCCTTGAGCGGTGAACGACCCACACATTCTAAAGTGGTGGACTCTCTGGAGTCAGTTCACTTATCTCCATCCCTGTGGTCTCTCCTGCCCCTATCTAACTTTCCCATCTCTCATCTCTCACTTGGACTATGCTCCACCATGACAGATAACTGGGAGAGCCATTTACAAAGAGTCTTAAACTTAGACTTTGATGTTGTTGCCAAGTAAGGTTATACGTTTAGTCCTAGAGATACAATGACTAGAGGAAAAGATTTTCATTGTTATTATTTTTCAACCTGTGATGTATTAACAAGGACCACACAGCCTGTAGGACACTATGAATTAATTAGAATAAATAAATCTTAAGAGTTATTCTCTGAAAAGCACACGTATTTTTGAGGCCAAGTGTGTTTTTTTAAATGTAAACATTAAAATAAACCAATTTTTTATGATCTTCTTTTACTATTTCTTAGTATCATAATATACTGGGAGCCTCAATAAAGGTGCCCTGGGATCTGATCCCCATTCTAACACCCATCTGCTCTGGCTCCTCCTCTCTTCCCGGCAGCCAGAGGATTCTGTGACAACCAGATCCGATCATGTCAGCCCCCTGCTTAAGGGCTGTAGCTACTTCACACTGCTCTTGGAACACAAGCCCTGAGTGAATTTGGCTGCGGGGTCCAACATGGTGGCCCCCATCTCTACAGCAGCTTAAGGCACAGGTGCCCCACTCTGCTCTCTGACCCCACTGGCCTCCTGCTGTCTGGGAGGCCCTTTCTCTTCTTTCCCTGGTTGATGTCTCCTCGGTTTTCAGTTTTCAGCCCAAACCACATTTCCTCAGGGAAGCCTTCCCTCAGGCCCCAGCCTACGTCAGGCGTCTTCGTTTATTTCCCTACTAGAACTCTGTATCTTTCCTTCAGAGCACACCACCTCTGTGCAATCATCCATTTATCAGTGTGGTCATCGGATTCATGTCTAGCAGGTACCCCCAATGGGGTAAGTTCCTTGCTTTCTCTTTGTTTCTCACTGCAGTGGTCACAGAGCCTAACACAGGGCTAGAGCAGAGCAGGTGCCCAGCAATTATTTGTGAATGAATGAATGGGCCAGGAAGCCACCTTCCCAGCTGCTCCTGGTGGGTTATGCTTTGGGAAGGAAACCTTTCACCCAAAGAGTCCTTGAGAAAGCAGGTCACCAGCACCAGAGATGTGCAGCTTGAAAGGGGACATCTGAGAGTCAGAGAAGATGCTGGGAATAGCCCACTGAATTTTAAGTCCTATAGGAACATGTCACAATATGGAAATTTCCTTTATGTTAGGGAGAGGAAAAAATTATTTATGCTTAATAATTTGGGCATTTTGAGAGGAATGCATTGATAATCAAATACTCAGTGAAATTATGGTGTCATTTTGTGTAAGAAAAGTATATAACCCAGTCCTTTGGCCTTTACCAGAACAATCAGATGACTGTCAATAATTTACCCTTAAAGGTGCCCACTGATTCTCTTCATGAATTAGGGGCAAAGCAATTGAATATAAGTGAGGTAAAATAAAAATTACAAATGTACTACATTAATGCACATGAGTTACTGTTGTTTGGGATTTACCGTGCTTGAAAGTAATTTTATTTTAGAAGTTTATGTGTACCAGGAAGCAATTAATCACATATAAGAAACACCTGGGGCCGGCCCAGTGGCATAGCAGTTAAGTTCACGTGCTCTGCTTTGGCGACCCAGGGTTCCCCGGTTCGGATCCTGGGCGCGGATCGCATGGCTCATCAAGCCATGTTGAGGCAGCGTCCCACATAGGGCAACGAGAAGGATGCACAGCTATGACATACAACTATCTACTGGGGATTTGAGGAGGAAAAAAAAAAAAAACCTACACATGTAAGAAACACCCAAAATGCCCTCAGATAAGTCACTGAAATCTTTCCAGGAAATCGAAGTATTAGCCCTCCAAATGACTTCCCTTTGTATTCTTGATTATTATAAAATGACCTCAAAAATGCTCACTTCCCAAGTGTTTATTTATAAGGAACTAGAGTAACCTATAAAGTGCCTTTATCTAAGCAGCAGGTTATCATTTATAGAAGACATTTAGTTGATGATATGACATGATATAATCATATAATGATTATATAACATGATATATTCTTTTCAAGGTAGGAGAGAATATTGAAATACACTAGTAGGTGCTCAATAGATGATTTTGAAGATGGCAAAATGAATGAGGATAATACTGTGAATAAAATGAAAGAAATGCCATGAACATATATTTGTCTAAAAGTTCTAGAACATTCCTAAACTAGGCTCTACTAAAAACATTTATTACACATCATTCAAAATGTGGACAGGCCAGCGTTAAGATAAAAAGTACAACGTTCTACAATGTAATAAGGTGTTTCCTTATATATTTCATTGGTGTTACTATGTTTCTAGGGACTTTGTAGGAAGAGAAATTGTAGTAGCCTAATGTTCACTACGACTTAAGGTTCTGGAAGTCTAGCTCCAACACTGGTGGGTTCCCAGTGTCACATCAGAGCCAGGTCGATGACAGCCAACGAGGCACAGCTGCAGGGGTTGCTGTCGGGTGGGGAAGTCTGAGCTTGCTTCTTTACTGGTCAAATCCTCCATGATAATTCAGGGCAGCCCTGAATATGTTTTAGGGTAATTATTTCTCTCTCCTATTGAGGACAGCACCAAACTAATATTTATCTTTTTTATTCTCAGGGCCTGTCACAAAGTAGATTCTAGATAAATTTATTGAAAAATAAGTGTAGTTTATTCACTTCCAGGTTTACTATCCCCACTATAATGTTCTTAGTAAGTGTAATAGCGCTATGTTGGTCAGGGTTCCCAAATATATTTAAATTATTTTTTTGCCTAGATCTTTTCATATCGTACCTAATTGTTTTGCATCCTATGCTTATGGGCCACTGTTAATTTGCATTGTTGTTTCAGATCAAATGCTATATGCCATATCTTGCTTTTACTCAGTTATTCACTGCTAACGTCTAAATCAGAGAAGTGAAAAGGACAATTGTTTAGTGCTTTTTAAAGTCCCTGACCAAGATCAGTAGGGAAATCCCATTAGCTCCATTCATCGCATTTCTCATAAATCTAAAAGGAAAGCAAGTATCCAAAGCCTATTCTTTAATAGTTCTTATTTGTAAAACCTTGACAGGGCTTTATTCTAAATTGCTTCCAAATTACAGAAAGAATACTGAGAAATATGATGGGTAGTGAATCATGATAGTTTCAGTTATCGAATAAATAACCAGACCAGTCAAAAGGGGACTAATCTGAAAGCAAACAGTATGATGGGCCACGATGAGGCAAAAAGAACAGAACTGTGGCATTCTTAAACTACCGTCTGGCTCAATCCTCGTTAAGTGGGCAAGTTGAAGAGCCTTTTATTCAGAGCCCCAAAACTTATTCAAAAGGAACAGTATTTGAATATTAATTTTTCATGTAGTAAAACACACACACACACACACACACACCAAAACCCTTTTTGTAGCCAAAAAAAGGAATGTTTAACAAAATAATGGGTAATCCTCTGGCTAAACACCAGGACATGGGGCAGCCTGTGGGTAGGAGGTCGGCTGTAGGTCTAGCGTGGCCACTCGGCAGCTTTTGGGCCTTCACCTCTGAGGCTTCTTGGTGGCTGGAGTAACTTACTAAAGTTGTCACTATGGTTTGAAATTTAGGCAAGAGGTGTAAAAATAAGGAATTCATTAGGAACAATGAACGTGATTTCTAGTACCTTAATTTATCCAAAAAACAATAACGTAGAACTGCCATATAAGATAATCGAGTCAAGTGACACAACAGAAATGATCATCTATAATTCAAATTGTGCTTTTGTGAAACGTGAACCTATATCATCACTTTCTAACAGACCCCTGACAATTACCGTTTTGTTTATTAAGTCCTGGGTTTTCAGATCAACCTCTAAGAGGCTTTTATTTTGTTTTCCTGAGAAGGTGTTTGAAAAGTATAAGCCGAATAAATAGGAGCTCACTACTTATCTTCAGCAAGATGCTTTAAAAAAGGTATTTGAGCATTCTCTGTGGTTTAAAAGACAAAACCCAGTCCTGCTGGCTTTGTGTTGTGCTTTTCTTACAGACTGCCATGCCTTCTGTCTGTTTTAGGGTGTGGCGTCTGCCATTGGGGAGGAGAAACTGGCATGTGTCGCCGTTTATAGCAGACTGATTTCATTGTGCTGAGGGCCTCCGTTTCATAGCCTCTTGGATCCAATCTTCTAGTTGACTTGCTGAAGCAAGTGGGATTAAAAGAGATTTCAACTTATATACTTATTATTATATATTTTTTTAGTTTCATGATTTATCCACATGAAAAAATATTTTTAATGGGCCAGAGCTGAACTTGGTGACTCATTTTCCCTTTTAGGATTAGTTGTGAAAATAAGCCACCAAATATGGCTACACTTGTATGAACTGACTTTCATATATTTTATCAGCTTGAAAAAATGTCCTTTTATGACTGTATGTATATATTTGACTATAAATGTCTAAAAGCATAAATATGTAATTGATTTTAGAATATATGTATATACACACATATACAAAACAGACATATATTTATATTTGCATATGACAAACTTTAAAAATTCAACTTATGTGGTGTAATGCATGTAATTAGTATGGGTTTGAATATATAAAGGGAGAAAATCCAGGAGAAAATGTCAAAAAGGTACACTAACAAAGATGTAGTATTCTCTTGGCAAAAACTGATGAATGATTTGGCATGAATTCATCTTACAGTTCTGTTATTCTCTCTTACACACAATGCAATAACCCATTTTCCAGTTGTTTGCATAGAATTGCAATTTATGGTTTCTACACACTATAATGACCCCTGGGTGTGCACCTGATTCCCCTCCCCCCCAATTAGCCCCCAGTTTTTCTCATCTATCCTTTTCTGTTTAGTCTTGTAACATACCTGCACTTGGTCAAGTGAACAAAAATAACCACTGCAGTTGAAATCAACTAAAAGAGCCTTTATGAAAAGCTGAAGAATGAAATGATTTTAGAAAACTATATTCTACCAAAATCACATATATTATTTCGGCTACACTGACCTCTTGAAAGCTCTGGCTTCAAAGGCTTTTTCTGGATGAAAACTGAGTGCACGCTAGTACAACTGAGCCATTGCTTAGGTTAAGAAGCCCCGCTAGTAAATATTCAAAATGTTCCTAGCTGATGAATCCAAAATAACAAAAAGACTTAAAACATCATAAAGTGATAAAACAATAGATAGTCTTTTTAAAAGAACAAAGTATGAAACATTTGTGCTCTAGGATTACATTTGACTGATTGATATTATCATTGAGCTTATGTTTATTAAATATAACGTATTTGTTTTAGTTTTGTTTCACACTGCTTAGATGTGAACTCACCTCAAGAGGGTTAATTGTGTGCATTAACCTCTGAAACATGATGAAAGGTGTCATATGGATTCATGAAGATATGAGACAAACTTTAGCCGTCGCTATTATGGCACCAAGAGTTAAATTTCCATGCGCAAGTTGTTTGGGGCATAACACACCGCTCTACATACTTGAGGACTTCCGTTTAGACGGAGAACAGGTAAGTGCATTGTACGCTCCTTTGGGAATACTTTTGAGTTTTCATTGATAAGCCTACACACATATGTAAGGTGCCTGAAAAGAGTTATATCAACACTATCTTTGAGGAGGTGCAGTCAATCATAAGCATTTATTGAGTACCTGCTGTGTACAGGGCACAGCGCTCCTTGAAGACGGCTAACCTCGCCCTAAACTCTCCCTTAATTTTGCAGTTTGAAGAAGTTGTGGGAATTACGCTGCCGGCCCGCCATCAAGGCAGCGAGGCTCCCATTCTGCAAAATTACATAACTCCTGGGCGAGGCAGCGCCTCCTGCCCAGATCGCCCAAATATTTTCTCTCTCCGGCGGCTCCTCGGAACCTTCGAGGCCAACCGACAACTTTGTTCCCCAGCCCTTCTCCCTCTTTTGTCTGCTCGTCAGACTCGTTTTCCACCTCCGGATCGTGCCTTTCCGACGTGAAAACAAACACGCGAACGCCCGGTTGGCAAGGAGACGGAGGCACGAGGGGAAAGTGCAGCCTCCCGGCGCCCCGCGCCGCCGCCGCGCTCCGGGCGCCCGCCGGGCCGGCCCGAGCCCCCGATCCGGGGCCGCCGGGTGCCCGCGAGCCTGCGCCGGGGCGGGCGGCGGGCGGCGGCGGCCCGGGCCGAGTCCAGTCCGCGTTTTGCGAGTGCACCCGAGTAATCAGAGAGAAGTGGATAATAGTTGCTCGGGCTCGCTCGGCTCCCTCTCCTGCCATGCTGGGCCCGGGAGGCTCCGGCAGGCGTGTATTTCCCCAGATCCGGGGGCGAGAGGAAAAAAGTTGCATTTAAACCTGAACTCAAAACTTTCACCATGAAATCCCCCCGCGGGAACGGGCCCAGACCGTAAGGCGTGACTCCCGATCCGGCTCCGGCGGGGCCTGCGGAGGGGGAGGGGGCGCGCTCGCTTCCCGTCGGGGCGCGTGGATGCGCACAGGAGGGGCCGCCGCCTAAAAAGTGGGTTTTATTGTCTCCCCCCGCCCCCCGCCCGGCCTGGCCACGCCGCGGCGATCATGGCCGCGCGGGCAGCAGCGGCGGCGGCGGCGCGGGCGCGGGCGGGCAGCGGCGATCGGCGGGCGCCCCCCGGGCCGCGGCCGGCGCCCGGGGCCCGGGACCTGGAGGCGGGGGCGCGCGGCGCGGCGGCGGCGGCGGCACCGGGCCCCATGCTGGGGGGCGGCGGCGACGGCGGCGGCCTGAATAGTGTGCACCACCACCCCCTGCACCCCCGTCACGAACTGAACATGGCCCATAACGCGAGCGCGCCGGCCGCCGCCGCCAGCACCAACAGCGCCAAGAGCGGCGGCTCCGAGGCGGCTCTCAAGGAGGCTGGAAGCGCCGCCGCGCTGTCCTCCTCCTCCTCCTCCTCCGCGGCGGCGTCCTCTTCCTCCTCGGCGGGCCCGGGCTCGGCCATGGAGACGGGGCTGCTCCCCAACCACAAACTGAAAACCGTTGGCGAAGCCCCCGCCGCACAGCACCACCACCACCACCATGCCCACCACCACCACCACCATGCCCACCACCTCCACCACCACCACCACGCACTACAGCAGCAGCTAAACCAGTTCCAGCAGCAGCAGCAGCAGCAGCAGCAACAGCAGCAGCAGCAGCAGCAGCAGCAACATCCCATTTCCAACAACAACAGCCTCGGCGGCGCGGGCGGCGGCGCGGCTCAGCCCGGTCCCGACATGGAGCAGCCGCAACATGGAGGCGCCAAGGACAGTGCCGCGGGCGGCCAGGCCGACCCCCCGGGCCAGCCTCTGCTGAGCAAGCCGGGCGACGAGGACGACGCGCCGCCCAAGATGGGGGAGCCGGCGGGCGGCCGGTACGAGCACCCGGGCCTGGGCGCCCTGGGCGCGCAGCAGCCGCCGGTCGCCGTGCCCGGGGGCGGCGGCGGCGGCGGCGGCCCGGCGGCCGTCCCGGAGTTTAATAATTACTATGGCAGCGCTGCCCCTGCCAGCGGCGGCCCCGGCGGCCGCGCTGGGCCTTGCTTTGATCAACATGGCGGACAACAAAGCCCCGGGATGGGGATGATGCACTCCGCCTCAGCCGCCGCCGGGGCCCCCAACAGCATGGACCCCCTGCAGAACTCCCACGAAGGGTACCCCAACAGCCAGTACAACCATTATCCGGGCTACGGCCGGCCCAGCGCGGGCGGCGGCGGCGGCGGCGGCGGAGGAGGAGGAGGCAGCGGAGGAGGAGGAGGAGGAGGAGGAGCAGCAGGAGCGGGAGCTGTGGCGGCGGCGGCCGCGGCGGCGGCAGCAGCAGCAGCAGGAGGCGGCGGCGGCGGCTATGGGGGCTCGTCCTCGGGGTACGGGGTGCTGAGCTCCCCCCGGCAGCAGGGCGGCGGCATGATGATGGGCCCCGGGGGCGGCGGGGCCGCGAGCCTCAGCAAGGCTGCCGCCGGCGCGGCGGCGGCGGCGGGGGGCTTCCAGCGCTTCGCCGGGCAGAACCAGCACCCGTCGGGGGCCACCCCGACCCTCAACCAGCTGCTCACCTCGCCCAGCCCCATGATGAGGAGCTACGGCGGCAGCTACCCCGACTACAGCAGCCCCAGCGCGCCGCCGCCGCCGCCGCCGTCGCAGCCCCAGTCCCAGGCGGCGGCGGCGGCGGCGGGGGCGGCGGCGGGCGGCCAGCAGGCGGCTGCGGGCATGGGCTTGGGCAAGGACATGGGCGCCCAGTACGCCGCTGCCAGCCCGGCCTGGGCGGCCGCGCAACAAAGGAGCCACCCGGCGATGAGCCCCGGCACCCCCGGCCCGACCATGGGCAGATCGCAGGTAACCCCCGCGCCGGCCGGGCCTGCTTCCGCCGCGGCGGCCTGGGCGCGCGCCGCGAGCCCTAGTTTCTTTCTTTCCGCGTACTTTTTCCGCGTCCTCTGCCGGGGGAGGCGGGGGCGAGGCGCCCAAAGCCATCTTAACTCGCGGCTGCCTCCCTCGGAGGCCGAGGAGCGCACGATGTCCGGGCGCGCGGCCCGGGGCCCCCGGGGCCTGGGAGGGGGTCTCGCCGAGTGCCGGGCCGGGCCGGGCGCCGGGGTTCCCGGTGGCTGAGCGGCCCCGCCTCGCCACCCCAGCCCGGGCGCGGGGCCCGCGTGCGGGAGTCGGGGACCGCGCGGTGCGGGCGCTGGGGACGGCTCGGGCGCTTTTGTAACCAAACAGGCGCTCCCGGCCAGGACGGGCTGGACAGGGATATTGACCAGGTCTTCCCGGTTAGCGCCAACAATGAGCTCGAACTGGGAAAAGAATGGGGAACTTTGTCCTCTCTCCAGCCCCACTACGTTCCCTCTTAGCTTACAAGGTGGAGGCAGGCGGAATAGGTCAGCTTTGTGGCCTCCGAGCGTGTTTTTCGTAGTTCTGCCTAGCTATGCCGAGATATTCGATGCGGGCTTTGAGTTGGAGTGTTCGGTAGCAAAAATAAGACCCACATTTGCAACGATGTGGAGGGAAAATATTCTAAAATATATCGATTCGTTCCAAAGAAGAGCCAGGAAATCCATTATTTGGCCCAGGCTGCTTGAAAGGAGTCACCTTCAACAGAGAGGCTGTGTTCAAGAAACACATTCCGGTTAAATTGAACTTATTTTGATCGTGGACCCAGGCATACGTTTTATTCAGGAAGTCCAGGAAAATAGCAGAGCAGTGAAAATGGATCTTTTGGGATCGGATTTATTTGGATTTTCTTGAATTTGCTGTCACCCAGGTCCTACAGCGTTATTAGGAAGTATCCTGCGCTCTTGCTGTTTCTCGCTCGTAGGCTGAGCCTAAAGACTGACTTGATCTCCTTTGCAAGGTTTGGAATTTGAATTGTGGAGGTAAACTGGCTGTAATAGTCTCCAGACAGCAGCCTCCGAGTTGACATCTAATCTGCCATCTGATTGGCTCCCCTCTCACCATTGGGCATTTAGCACTGCTGATGTAAATAGAAGTGCTGAGCAGTACAGTCACAAAAATTCTTGCCACAAATAATAACTGAGCTCTATTACAAGCAGATGTAAGGTTGAGTGTTATTTAAATCTTAAGTTATTATGAATCATAGTTATTAATAAGAGGATTAAATACATAAAAACATTATGCTGGTGTCCGGGATTGGGCATTTACAAAATTCAGACCTTTGACAGTCTTGAGATGGACGTTGCATATATCACAGACTTTAATTGCAGGGTGACGATATGGCATTTGAAAAATAATTAAACCAAGAATTTTACCAATTTTTGGATTTGTAAAGCTTTTGTAAAAGCACCTTTCACAGTTTAAACTGTGAAAGAAATTTGAATTAGGTCAGCACACATAGTTTAATATAAAATTAAAAGTTATAACATTAAGAATTTGAAGATTCTGATATGCAACAACATCTTTTAGTGACATTTCATTAGCTTTATAACGAGTTTGGAGCTATCCTTCCGGTAATTGGTGTTTTAACAATTCTGACCGTTTTAAGATGTTTGTGGATCAGGGGCTTTAGTTAGAATTGACATTATATTTAAAAGTCGTGAAGTGAGGAAACTATATAATAATTTTGGCAGAGCAGTTAGTTAAAAGGGAAAAAATGGATATTCTTGTGAAATACTAAAAATCATTTTATATTTGCTTCTGATTTGGAGAATACAGAAATGCCCCAGGAATCTTTTTTGTTTGTTTGTTTCTTGATCATTTTGTTAGGTTAGGTAATGTGAGCCTTATTTGAACTGCTTACACAATGTATTAGGGAAACTATATATTGCATGCAAGTCGTACTGGGTGTGTTTCTTGCAAGTAATTTTTCTTTAGTAGACATCTTAATGCTATGAAGGTTTTTAATTTTTTAGTTCCGATCTGTTAAAAAGGAATAACAGTGGTTGTAATGTATATTTTTACACAGCTCGTTTATTTTAGGAATAATCATACCTTGGAGGAGAGACTTGTCAGAGTGAATGCAGGACTGAATTTAACAGATAATCATGTGAATCCCAGGCTGAGGACATTAGTGTCCACTGCTTTCAAATCTTTAGTTAGTGGAGTTGTACTTTTAATGATAATATATTTCCTATTCTTGATAGAAAACTTGTGATTTCAATTTTTATTTTTATTTGCACAATTGAAACAGAGAAATCTTGTATAAATAAACCCACGTAATTAATTTTAAAAAGATTTGTTTTGTCAGCTTGCTTTTAAAGGGACAGTTTAAAATTCACATCTTCGTAAGCTAGAAATGAAGGACGATAGAAGCAGATGTAGGTCCGTGTTACTTTAGAGTATTATTTCTTAATGGTACCAATCATTTTAAGTATTTTGTTTTCTTGGAATGAGAGTGAATCCATTATGTCCTCAGTGTGACCCTTGGGAATAGCTTTTTTATTTTTGAGAGGGAAGAAAAATGATGGGCATATGACCTAGATTCACAGATTTCTTTTAGGTACCTTACCGTATAACATGTGGAATGTGTCTTTTTAATTTTTTTCTTTTTAGGAGGCTAGTATTATTTAGTATTTGTAATGATAATTATACTAAGAAACAGTCATTTGTCCAAAATATTAAATTACTACATAAGTATAGGTCATAAAATACTATTAAATCACGTTGTTAAATGATGAAATTTTCTTGTGGCTTTTAACACATTTAGTTTCATTTTTGATTTTAGGAATGGTTTATATTGGGTGGCACATGTTTTTGTAATTGGGAACAAAACATATGCATATACTGTAGTGGGAGGTCTTTTTAAAAAGTGAAATAAGCCATTTTATGATAGTTTGTTTGGGGTTTTTGTGAGATAAAGTATTCAAATAGGACAGTGTCAAGAGGAATACTGAGGTCTACTCACGTCACTAAGATTTTATGTTGTCCACATTTGTGCTGAATTCCATTAATGCTATTTTAACTTTAGTTTTATAGAATACAATATAATGTAATAAAAAAAAGAGCCTTATTTCCCATTAAAAGAGAAGTGATTAGCCGGCTTACAAAGCAGGAAGTTAGTCTCGTTCTGATCGCCTTAAAATTTGTATAAGACGCATTTTCGCATAACTCACTCCCCACTTCCCCTCCCAATGAAGTCGTACCCTATCTGAGATTTTAGATCTTGTAAAGAAATTTTTGTGGCCTAAACTGATCTATTTGCCGAGGTGTGGCTGGCTCGCTGCTGTACTGTCAGAAGAGGTGGAATTGGCTACTGTGCTTCATAGAAAAGGCCCATCATTTAAAAAACAAAGGAAATGTAACAAAAATGTCTATATAGTTTTCTGTTTACCTTGGTTATCTGGGGTGAAATTATGCATGGCTGAAAATTGTTTTCATTGGGGATCCCGATTTCTGTGTACCTATTTTGCCATTTTTTTTTTAATGGCAAGTACTCTTTAAGACAGCTATCACTTAAATTTATGTTTATATTAACACAAAATCGATAAGTATGTTCCAGGGAGGAACATACTCTTACCTTGGGTCTATAATGAGAAACCCTAATCCTTCTTTTTCCTTTGGTTTTTTTTTTTTTTTTTAATCTGTATTTAGGAATTGAATTTTGGCAAGGCTTTTTATACTTGTTCCATTTTTCCCAGTGTCATATTGTAGTATCAGAGGTATGTTATGAATATGGAAATAATCCAGGTCACACTTAGACACTTCTACTAATATACCTACCCTCTAAATATCATAGTCCTTCATTAGGATTGAGGGAATAACATCTTCAGGCTGGTATAAAAATAGTATTAATTCCGGTTTGAGAACTGATTTAAAAAATATAAGACAATGTAGAGAAGACTCTTAATATAAACTCACTTGGTAATATTATTAGACACAGACACATTTTGAAGAAAACAGGTGGAATAGAATGAGGTCAAGTTGTCAGTTCTATTTCTTATGAATGGACTTTATTACTTTATAATTTGGGGCAGAGTGTATCCAAAAAAATGACTTCTGATGTAATAGGAACTCACTTATTTCCCTAGGATAAATACCAATATGACAGGCAAACCGAAAAGGTGATCGTTTCATCTATTTAACCCTGTCCTCTCCTGGGAAGAGAGTGGTTTGATTTAACGTTTGTTGGGGTCTACGAAATTTTGCTGCTTATTTTGAAGACTGATTTAGAGGTGTCAATTTTGGATGTATTGGCCTAGGGAACTATGTTAGCTTTTTGCCCAGTGTCCTAAATCTAGAGGCTGTTCTGTTACTCCATACTAGACGCATGCTGCTCAGTTAATGGACGTGTGTGCTTTGATCCATATTTGAGGAATGGAACTAATATTTCACTTGTCTCAATTGCATTTTGGGCTGTGTGTAGATTAGTAAATTTGAGGCTTGTATTTATGTTTGAGAGAACTGTTATATGTTACTTAAAACAACAGATTTGTGGAGGCTCAAAATGAATATTAATAACACTCAAATTCCATTAATTTTTTTTTTTGCAATATTTAGATCTTCAAAATGGATGTTACAAAATTTTTATGACATTTTGTAGTGCTGTTGATACTTTAGGGGCACATCCATGTCCTAGGCCTTTGTGGAATTGGGTAGTTTTTGGTCGCTTGCCTTTTTAGAGGTGTCCTCTCTTTATCGGGAGATTCGCGCAGATTCTCAGTGGATGTGTCAAGTAGAGCTGCACACTTGCTGTGTATGCGTGCTTCAGGCTGAGGGATCCCAGGTCCTGGTTCCCTGTGGGGTGGGGGAGAAGTACCAGGCAAAACTCACACCAGGGATATATTTATATATCATATATTATACAATTTTGCTATTTCCAGTTTGGAGGATATTGATACAAGATTAAGTGGCCCTTTCTGGTTTAATTGGGTGACTGAATTAATTTTGATCTAAAAACTTAGTATGTACTTTAGTGACTTTTCCTTTTAGAAATTTGATGAAAAGAAAATGATTTAGGTATCATTACCTACGTATTATTAAGTGTCCACTTGTTTTGCCTTATGCTACCATTGGAATGAATGGAATTATTAGTATATGTCTACTATAGTTTTAACTTAACAATTCACGCTAATTGAGTGACTGAGTGAATTTATCAAAGTAAAATATGTGTTTCCACAGTAAATTTTCAGCAAACATGTTCTGTTTTCAAAGTCTTTAACTTGGAGTAATTCTGAGAAAACGATTTCCTTAGAATTACTTACTTGGATGGGATCCAATAGGCAGTTTTCAAACCCACTTCTGAATGGATCAGTGCCAAGAATATTAGAAGGCTACTGAATTTGACAGATGAGCTAATGGTGAAATTAATTTGTTTCTTGAATGATATTTATTGCAAGGAAAGAGACTCAAGCCCTAAAATCTTAAGCATATCCAGTTTACCAATAAACACTCTTAGGTAGATGGAGCAGAATCTGTAATAGATCTGTCACGGTAAGCCCGTCCTTTTGAATTGAAGTAGCTTTGGCCTCTGATCAGTATCTTCTGTAGGATGCCCTTCTCAGTGTCTTGTTTGGGCCTCGAAGAAAGATGAAACTTGAGAACCAGACAAGCAGTCATTCCTTATTAGATGACTCTGGAAGGGAGGCCATATTTGATGAAATCCAGAAGAAAATCCTAGACCACATTTTTTTTACATGCGATGCTAAAAAAAATTATATGTATATACGTATTTTTTTTGTTGTGGTAAAGTATACATAACCTAAAATTTATCGTTTGAACCATTTTTAGGTGTACAGTTCAGTGGCATTAAGTACATTCACATTGTTTTGCAACCCTCACCCCATCCATTTCCAGAACTTTTTCATCTTTCCAAATTGAAATAAAAAGATATATATTTTTCCCCTTTTTCCTTGTCAGATTTTAAAATTGCTCGTTATTAATGTGTATTGTAAGCAAAATAATCTTATTTTATAACTGCTGATCTTGCCTCTTCATAGTTTATTAGTAAATTCTTCCTCACACATTCCTGAGGAACACTAATGGGGGTTTTGTTTTGTTAGTTTTTAATCCATTACTTCCTCCCAATTTTAACTTTTGGGTAATTTTCCCAGGTTTTGTCTGTCTGGAAATGTGTATTGTGTAGATTTGTTGTTTCATTGTCAGTTATGTCATTAAGTTTAAAAGCAGATTTCTGAAGCCTTTTTGCTTCAAGGTTTGGGATACTTTGTTAGCTAATAGGATCTGGAAATGAACTGTTAGCATCATCATTTTCCCCTTTACTTCTTTACACCGTCTTTTACATGTTTTGCCTCTTTTTTAAATGATTGTTTTTATCTTACTACTATGTGAAAATAATTTATAATGATATTTTTTTCTGTTTGTGTTTTAAGTTTTGGAGCATCCCACCCTCCCCGCCCAGAGCAAACAACCAACCTATGGGATCCTGTGTCCTTTTGCGTCGTGTTCTGTGCCCCAAATTTGTGCTTCCTCCCTCATGTTTAAATTCATAGGTCTCTGCAAAACTGCAGAAATTGGTTGTATGTGGAAAAATTCCTAAATTAAGATGATGGGCCTTTTAATTAAATTTTAGAGGCAGCTGCAAAGGGATCCTTCTTAGATACCGGTTAGTCTTTCCTGTAAACAGGCTTTTTTGGTGTAAAACGTTGGAGTTGTATTTTCGCCGCTCTTGATGCTGTTGCGTAGCCGCGTCTTTATATGATCAGTTATGTATTTTAACACGGGGTGCCACTGAGGGCACAGGGAAAACGAACTGTGATTTAAGAGCTTGTCCTGGGAAGCAACAGTTATTTCTTAAGGTGTAAACATTTAGCATTTGTGAATGCTATAAGGTGTGTGTTAGATAAATATCTTCTCCAGACGATCAATTGGCAAATATTTATTGAGCACCCGTTTTCTTCATCAGCCCTGTGCCAGACACAGATGGTAATCACGGCCTGGGTATCGCTCCTGCTCCACTGTGCAGTTCAGGCAGAGGTACTGCCAGTGCGGGCTCCCACTGTACCTGGGCTTGGTATTTTTGGCATCGTGGACTTTGAACTGGCTCATTTAAACAAAGTGCAAATAGCAACCACGTGGGCCAGCTGTCTGTTGCCCTGCTTTTTTCGGGTAGGGGAGTGGATTTTGGCCAAACAAATAATTGTAGATTGTTGTGATATAGTTGATGGGAGCTAGTGACTCTTTTCCATTTCTACCAGTCAGTTGCTGGCTTTGTGCCAGAGCAAAATATAGATCCACTACAGAGCATAATAACTAAAAGAAGGAAAATAGAATCGCTTTGAAATTTATGTAGAATGGTCCTTTTTCTTTTTCTCAGTTTTCTCCATTACATTGGCTCTTGGAAAAAAAGTTAAAACAGTCTGCTCAGATTTAGGAAGATACTTAGATTGCTGGAGTATTTTTGGTAACTGTTTAGATAATGTATGCTGGCTGAGGAGGAAATTCAGCTACTGCTCCTGGGTCCTGAAATAAACCTTTCAGAAAGCGAGGCATTGATGATTAGTGGAGGCTGTTCCAGAATTCTTAGTATCTCCTGTTTCTTTGTGTGATGAACATCTGAGAAGTTAAACCATTCCTCAGACTTTGGAGCCTTATTTTGAAATGATTGGTAATTCTAAAATTTGTCTAGAATTTGGTGTCTAATTTCTGAAATTTTAAGAAGCAAATTTTAAGATTCATTGACCCTATATATATATATAGATATATATATATATATATATCAGGCTATAAATCCATTTTAATATCCTTTAAGTTTTCTGCATCCAGTTTGTATTTTTTATAATAAATTCACTTTATCCAATGAATTATAAATGACCTTGGAAATAGAAATGTACAACATCGCTACTGCTGAGCAAGTATCTTGCTGAAGAAGCAGATGTATTTCTAAGGGAACTGGTATGTTTGTTGTATATTAGTTTATTTCTGTGATTATGAGGATTTATGAGAGAATACGAAGATATGACGAGGCATCCTGATGTAATGGAGAGATCGTGGGCTTGCAGTTGGGCAGACCTTGATTCATTTGTAGACTGCAGAGCCCATTGTCCCTGAGATGCAGCAGGTGCTCGGTTTCCTTATCTGGAATGTTGCCCGCTGGGCGGGGTTACCACTGAGGTCATCGAAGTAAATCCTGTGGCATCTTCCGTGGCACCTCCTCTTTCCCCACCTGCCTTCGCACTGGTGAAGTGAAGGGGACCTGGCTTCTTGTTCTCTGCCTGGCCCTCTTGCCCTTCAGGGTGTGTCGAGGACAAGCCCCGGCTTCCATCAATTAGGTGACCCCTAGTCCCTCCCAGCTGCAAAATTCTGTGCTGCTTTGAATTAAAAAAGAATAAAATAAAGTGCCTAATCAGCTATGCACCACTGAGCATCTTATTAAACTACACTAGATCCCAGACGTGTTCAGTGATTATAAACTGAGACCTGAGCGAATACACAGATTTTGTGAATTCCACTGTAATTACCCTCACAAAACATAGTTTTGTACCGATTGGGATGCTTGTAAACAGTTCCATGGATTGGTTTTGGTTTACCAATAGAGCTTCCCGTGCACTGGTGTCATTGGTTCCAAGCTGCTGCCCATTCAGTATCCCATCCTTAATATTAATTAGTAAGTTCTGTTCTCTGGCCAAGAATCATTCCTTTCTTATACCTCTTCGACCTTTCCACTTTCAGGATCTGCAGAAATGACTGGCTTTTTAGGGGAAATACTTTTTGCAAAGGAACAAAGTTTCAAAAATATAAAACCAGGCTTCTTTGAAATTCTGGGTGGTGGACCTCGGTCTCTTATTAAAGTAACTTCTGTATCTGCTTCACTTTCACTGAATGTGTGATTCAGATTTGGTCCTTAGCAAGATTATAATTTACTCTACATATCATGGAGGTTTAGGGCTGCTCTCACGTAGTCAAAACAGGGAATGTCAAATCTGAGAATGCTCAAATATGTAGAGAAGAACAGTTTTTTTTTTATGCTGAGATTTATAAAAGTATCAGGGAGAAAATTTAATTCTATTGTGAACAAATACTTACTGAGTACCACTTGGTGCTTAAGATACAAAGAGTAAATACAACATAAGATCCATAATTTTCCCTAGTGAATTACCAGACTCCTGGTGTTTCACAAAGTGGAAATTAAAATGAATGGCTGCATTACTCTTCTGCAGTTCTATGCAGAAAGACTATATCCCTGTAAGTGCATCATCTGAGAACTGTTTGAAGAGTAGTTGATAATGTATCCAAACCGAACATTTCCTGACACTGTGTTGTACATTTCCAAAATCAGTTGCAAGGAAATCTGTTCAGTCCGTGTTTCACTATTTCACGTGGAAGGTCAGTGTACTTGGAGATTGTTCTTAGGTGCTATGACATTGATGAGAATGTGATCTGAATTTGGGTTTTGTTTTGAACATCATGGTGATTTTTCTGCTAAAGAAATGACTTCATAGTATCATTAGCATGAAGGATTTAAAATTCAGTTCATTTGCCTGCACTGTATTGAACAGTCTTCTGTGTCAGGGCTTTGTGACCATAGATCTGCGTCATTGTAACAAGAGCTGGGGCATCTGGCAGGTGTTTGTGGAGAGCCTACTGTGTGCCTGGTGCCATAATGGATGATGGATCCCCGGTGACTAGGGCCTGGATCTTGATGGATTGACAGTGCAGTGACTAAGACAAGGAAGCATGGCATACAATACGGTGTAAAAGGTTCGGGTGGGAGAAGTTCTGATATTAGAGGGACATCTCACAGACTACGTTGGGGTGAGGGTAGCAGTAGGAAGGTTCTGTCAGTCAGTCAGATCTAATAAACCAAGACCTGGTCGACAGCAGAAGTTAACCAAGGGAAGAGACCTGGGGATGGGAGTAGGGCCAAGGGCAAACCAGAGGTGTGCAGGTTAGAGAACCTGCAGGATGGGACATTTACCACCTGTGTGACCTGGGGCAAGTTATTCACCTCTCAGGTGTGTAGTTCCCTCATTTCTAAAGGGATGGGAAAGAATACTTAACTCAAGGAACTGTTGTGAGAAGACTGGATAAAGAAGTGGTGTACTGCCTGGCAAGGAAAGGTGGGGGGATGTTTTCATGCAGTAACAAAGGATTGTACTTTCTCATGGGTAGGGAATTAAAATGGGTTAGATGTGTTTCTGTATTAGTTAGTTTAACAGCCTATTAGTCTTTCCTCTCAGAACAAATAGGTTAATATTTGAAGCTTATTTCTAATTCAGACAGTTTCAGTTTTTTATTGCCTGATATATCTTTATCTTGCCAAGTGTTTAGGAAAAGTAAGTTTTGGAGCAGTTGATCACATTTCTGAAACGTCTGCTGTAGTTTTCCGATTTTTTTTATAGTCATTTTTTTTAACTGGTAAGGAAAAATAAATTCAGAAGATCAATAATTGGAACATTTAATTTCACCACCATCAACAAACATTTAGTGACCTTGGTGTAGCGGCACCGTACCAGATAAAAAGATATCCAGAGAATGTTTGAAAATTGTTAAACATTGTACTGTTCGTTTTTCAGCATAGAGGAATATCCTTAGATTAACAATTGAATATTGGTGATTAAAATAAATAAGATAATTTGTGGGATATTTTTATTTTACTTAACTATTCCATTTAATTAGAAATATGGATTGGATAACTCTGGCCTCTTAAGCAGTCTGAATTTTGAGTTGAAGGAAATTGGTGGTAGGCAGACAATTTGCAAATTGGTGAAATGGATCTTTGCTTCTAATTAATTTTCTCCATTCATTCAGTAAGTAGTTGATTATTGTTAACTGTTGAAAAGTTTTAAAAATTGTAGTCACATTTGCTATGATTTTGCTGGGTTTGAAAACCTTCCCTTTCCCCACTCTTGGTGCCAACTCCCTTTAATTTCATTTGGCTGGATAGGGAATCCACTCAAGACGGTGCCGTGCTAACAGCAGGCAGAGATGTGCTTTGTGAAAGTCTTGGTTTGTCCCCTTGGTTTCTCACCTGGTTTCCATTATGCGTAGCGAGACTTCTCCTTCCTCCTCCATTAAGATGTTTGTCACAAGTATGAGCACTTGAAAGCAGTAGTGTTTTCCTTTTATTCAACAATTAATTAGTGAAGATAGGCTGTGAAAAGCAATTTTGTATTTTGTCTTTTATTGTGTATTAAGTTCCTGTAATTTTCCATATTGCTATATTATTAATGAGAGAAGAATGGAGAAGATGAATTTTATTTAAGGCAGTTATATTCAGATAACTTAAAGGAATGTGCTTTTTTAGTCTCAGTACCTTTTCCTGGTATTTCATGGTTCTTTGAAAAACTAATGCAAAGAAGTGGTAATCAGCTGTTAAGAAATTTGAGCCAACTGGTTGTCAATATGCTAAAGTTTTATTTTTGGTGCATCTAGCAATTTCATATCGATGCATTTTAGGAAGAGGAGGGTATACTAGCATGGCTAAGCTGGTAAAGCTGAAATCTGGATTTGATTTGCATATGTGGTATTTTTTAGGGACTCTCGAAGTCTCGCACGTGAAATAAACTAGGTAGTGTGTACGGTGTCACATGATCAAAATATTTTTCCCCTTGCTGCTGCCAGAAGCTATCTATTGCTTTTCAACAATCTTACTTGTTGGGCATCATGCCAAGATGTTTAAGACAACCCCTTACGTGAGCTGTTCCATTCTTAACCTCTTTGACTGAAGTACCGTGACCTTCACATATGTAGATTAGCCATGTGCTCTGTGAATTGAAACTTGCTGCCTCAGGAAGAAAGGGTTTTTCTTTTTATTCTACTGGGAATTTGACAGCCATTCATCCCTGACCTGGGCAGAGGTAATGCAAGGAAATTGGATTCAAATGGAACGCGGACACATAACACAGGGCGGCGGGCAAGCTTTCTGCCTCGTCAAGGATGAAAATATTCTGTGGTGTGGATAATGTGCTGACGTGAAGGACCTGAAAAGCAACAGATACAGAGAGAGAGAGATGGATAAATATCGGAGTTTGGGAACAACGTTGTTTTAAAAAACGATATTGTCATTATGGGCATTTCTAATTAGTTTTGACTCTATTCTTTCTCTTCCTTTCTAACCGAAATATTTGAAATGCTTTTTGAATTTTTATTTCTTAATACTACTTGAGAATTAAATAACTTTAATATTGTGGGCAAGGATGGGCTTAAATACAGTTAATTTGGATTTTCAAAAGTAGAAGTCATTAGAAAGTTGGAGAGACAGATGTATCACCTGTCTCTGAAATAATCAGCATGTTTCTTTGTCTTTGCACTGTAAAATTTTGAAATACATTGATACTTGTAGACATAGCTTTACTCATGTGAGAGTTCTTACTCAGTTTTGTAATGATTAATAAAAGTAGTTAAAAAGCAGTGAATTTTCGGATTTTTATTAGACAAAGCTAGTTTTAAAGAATGTTTACTTTTGCTTTGTAGTAAACATACTTGAAATTAAAGTAAGATTCAGTGTAAATAACAGTCATGACACTAGATTAGGTTGATGTGACAGAGTATTCAGAGGAAGTTCTCATTGTAAGAATAATGGGCCTGAAGTGGTACTCCAACTAGTTTCTTAGCAAAAGGAGGGGATGATTAGGGCAGTGTGAGATTTATGAGTGCTTTTGTGTGGCTTTCAGAGCCCAGCCTTTCCTGTGTACATTAGGGCTGATGAAATATTATGGGTCAGAGCGTCCGTTATGGGGTCTGTGGGAGGCCGTGTTGATACCTAGCTCTTTCTATGCGGTGCAGAAGAGGACATCTGCATGGGGAATGTGCTTAATGGATACAGTGGACTAAGAGGGAAGCAAAATTATCCCTTGATGTGAGGAAGACTTGTTTCTTTCCCATATGAAGGTTAACAAAAAAATTTGGAAAAGCGTCTGGTCATGATCCTTCAGAATGTGAGGCCTTTCGTGGATTTCTGTTAACACGGCAGACATAAGGAGTGATGGTCCATAGGGGGCAGGACTAATGTCTTAACAGCCTCTTTATGTGCAGTTGGGGAGATGGAGCAGCAAGTATGCCCGCAGTTAGATTACTGCGGGGTGGAGGTGGGGAGGAGTGGCCTGCCTCTGAGGACAGAGTAATTCTGCGGTTGGAGGAGGAGCAAGGCAGGCGCGGGATTCGAGTCAGTGACCGTCCTGAGAGAGCGGCCAGCTGGGCGCAGATGAGGCGGGAAGAACGTCAAGGTGGTCGTGAATCAGCAGCCAAACCTTGGGTGACTTTTCTCTTTTTTTTAAAGGGTGACCTGTCTAAGACAGTTACGTGGGGACACATGAAATTGACTTCTCGTTCTAGTCAGGCATGATTGGTAAAACTCTTACACACACACTGCTTTTCCATTCTTGGCCTCTCAAATATGGAAATGCAGGTTCAGACAAAGATTGGGCATTAAGTTCCTATAATTTTCCATATTGCTGTATTATTATTATTTTATTTTATTTTTTGCTGAGGAAGATTAGCCCTGAACTAATGTCTGTGCCAGTCATCCTCTATTTTGTATGTGGGTCACCACCACAGCATGGCTGCCGAGTGGTGTAGGTCCGTGTCTGGGAACTGAACCCAGACCGCTGAAGCAGAGCGCGCCGAACTTAACCACTAGGCCCTGGCGCCGGCCCATATTGCTATATTATTAATGAGGAGAGAGAGAAGGATGGAGAAGATGAATTTTATTTAAGACAGTTATAATCAGATAACCAAAGGAATGTGCTTTTTTAGTCTAAATACCCTTTCCTGGTGTTTCATGGTTCTTTGAAAAACTAATGCAAAGAAGTTGTAATAGCTGTTAAGATATTTGAGTCCTAAATAATAGTGATATAATAAAAGCAACAACAGTAATATTAGCTCCTGATTGAGCACCTACTGTGCGTGCTAGGCACATTGCGTGTATTAACTGTAACCCTTTCAACAGTCTTGCAAAGCAGTCTTCCTGTTTTATAGACAAGTAAATGTTGTCCAGTACCCAGGATGGTCTGATGCTGAAGCCTACATTCTCTCCACCAAAGGAGTGGTTCTCAAACCTGGTGCCCATGAGAATCACCCAGGGAGGCAGACAAGGTCTCCAAGCCCCTCCCCACACTGATTCAGGTGCTCTCCAGCTCTGGAGTGGCCTGTATACCCACCTTTCTGCCTCCCGCAGAGGGCACTGACGAGCTCGAGGTAAAATTTAAATAAACAGACTTTTGTTATTGTGAAGACATGTAGAATTGCATTCTTATAATTGAGGAGTGTTTAGTGTATTTTGGCTCCATGGTCATACCCGACAAAGGAGTGGAAAGACTGTGCTCCAAGGATGTGAAGGTGGCTATTGGATTTTTCTGATCGTGTCACTGAACGTTAATTTACATCCACCTGTCAGGGGAACTCTGTCCCATGATCTGGGTCATTGCTTTGAGTTATCAGGGGAGGCTGTGAAATAGTCTGTTATATCGGAAGAGGAGCATAGATTCTCTTCTGTCTGGAGTTGTATACAGGTGGCTGTGCCTGAAGTTTCTGGGATGGGGATGCTACGGACCAGCGTCTAGAACAGTGTCTACTACATAGTACATGCTTAGTAAATATTTTTGGATGAGAGAATGGAGGAATGGACTGCACAGCATCTCAAGTTTACTTGGTGTTATGAGTCCAGAAATCTCTTAAGTCCAAGAGAGTATGAAGAAAGAACAAGGGAAAGGAGGGCAGGTGACAGTCAGGGACAGAAGACTGGAGAGAAGGGAGATACAGGCAGCCAGAAGAGAGAATTTTAGAGTAAAAAACAAACCAAATAAAATTTAATGCTCATTATGTGCCCAGAGTGAACTACTGTGGTGGTGACAGTTATGAGACAAACCCCAAAATTAGCATATCAGTATAATCAAGATGTTAATGCCTAGTTTAAAGAACAAAGGTAAGGTAGAAAAATCCTCCAGTCCTTTGGTGAGGTCATTTCATGACATAGAGTCATGATTATTTCTGTCTTTGCTGTTGCCACGTGGCCATTCTGCAGCCAGATTCAGTGGTGTTGGGAAGATATTAAAAGCACTCAGTGGACCCAGTTGATGCCTCCTTTTGCTCTATCCCTTACTTTCCTGGGAACTTCTAGGCTGGCCAGGCCGAAGGATATTGGGATGGGTCCTGAGACCCTTTTAGTCTTTCTCTTCCTAATTATGTCTGATGGTAAGGTACAGTACTGGGAAATTTCCCCTTTATGTCGCCAACTATTCCTGCCTTTTAAAATTTGTCAATAAAACCAAATCTCACAGCTTTAAAAAGAATCAGTTTGGCTCATAACCTTGTCTTAGACAAGCGATGTAAGTTAAATTCCACCTAACCAATGCTGCAGAAGTTTGAGCAGTAGGAGAGATCACGGGACTGGCTCTGCTTGTGTCTGTGTCCTGGCTTTTCACCTGGGGCTTCCTCACCTTTTGCTTGCTCCTAGATTGGAGGCTGAGAATATTTCCAAATGATGTACCTCCATAATGCTGTTTTTAGCTTAAAATTAGATGAAGACTTTCCTATCTCTTGTTTCCTATTTTCTAATGGTATTTAATTTTGTTTTATTGTTTATAATAATATTTGACGACTAGAGTAATCATGGATTTATAGTTTTGAAGTTCATGCTGACTACACCATACCCATCTCAAGCAAATGAATTAGTCTATTTTTAAGAACCCACAGGAAGAAAAAATGAAACTGGTAACCTGTTTTTTAGGCTGTTGCCACGTGTCACAGGTGTATCCTTTTCTCTAAGATGGGCCCTTTAATTTTGTTTGGTTCTCCAAGCTTGTGGAGGGAATGGGCATCTGCAGTGTTCTAGCAGCCACATTTTAATCTTGTTCATTATGATAAAAGGTGTCTTTTACCTAGAAAGCTAACCTCTGTCTACCTGTGTTAGTCCTTTCAGAGAATTTCTCTAGTGACGTATCGTTCGTCTAGTGCTATGATTTTCGACAGTGCAATCTTAACATTCTGAAACAGCCGAGAAAGCCCTAAGAAAATAACTGTCACAGGCTCAGGAACTTAACTCTGTCGGAGAAGAATAAAGCCATTCCCTCCTTTTTCAGGCATAGATGATGGTTAATTTGGTTCTCTGTGGTAACTTTCCTTTTTGCCGTATTATAAGTACGAAATGCAGAAGTTAATCGAGCAGCTGTGGGCAGCAGGTTAGAAGTGCGGGGCTCGTAGAATCTGACAGGTGAGATCCACAGGGCCAAGCCACCTGGGCCGGGGTGGGGGGCAGCTGTGCTGGCTAGTCCCCTGTGACCTTCTGAGGGAGTCAGGTGAGAAGCAGGCCAAGCCTTACGTGCCTGGCGTCTTTGAGAGCTTTGGACATCAGTCTGGTGGGAGAAACACTATGGGGACATTTTGAGGGTTTACCTTCTATACCCCAAAAGACTCTGGGAAAGAAGTGTGGGAAGCCAGGGTTGGGGGTAGGTGGGAGACCTAAGTTGATTGCCAGATACTGTGCTACTTTATGTACATACTTGATTCATTCAACAAATAGCTATTGATATCTGTTCAGACACTGATATCTAGTCAGCAGCTATTGTGTGACAGATAGTTCTGGGTGCTGAGGATACAGCAATGAATGAACTCCAGGCCCTGCTTTCATAAAGCTTCCAACGAAATTGAATTCCAGAGGTAGCAGAGCCATCCATCCACATGGGGGTGGTACCCTTTACAGTAGGGATGAACAGCAGCACTGGGGAATTCAAGAGAATTGAACACTTTCAAAAATTGGTTATTTAGTAATGAGGCCATATATGAATATGTAATAAAAGTCAGTTTGTAAAGGAACTCTCACGGTTACTTCTATAGTCTTACAAATGCTCAGCATGCACTTCTTGTGTCACAGGACAGTGATCACACGCAGCATTTTCACTGTCAGTGGTTGAAATGGCAAATGGCAGCCCCAATCCCGCCCTCATTTCCTCCAAGCTGAGGGGAAGAGGTGGTACAGACGCCGAGTTCTTGATCCGACTCCACAGGGAGAACTCATATGGTATTGTAACTTTTTGAAGGTGTTCAGTTGCTTTTGAATCATCCCGTATATTTAGTAACAGGCTGTGGTTTTGGACACGTTGGGTTTGAGATGTGTTTGGAGATGCTCGTAGGCAGATGGAAAATAGGGATGTGGAGTCGAGGAGGGTGATTTGGGCCCCGTATATAGCGTGGGTTCTCAGCAGGAGGTGTCAGCTGAGAGTGAGGTTCACGAGGTTGCCCTTGGGAGCATGTGTGTGGAGAAGGGAGGAGAGCTGAGGAGTTTCAGGGAGCACTGACATTTAAGGAGTGAACAGGGCGCCAGCCAAAGAGCCAGAAAAGGAGATGGAAAGCCTGGGGAGATTTCCACACAAGACACGGAGGACAGAGGTTTCTGGAAGAAAGATGTGCACAGCTGTGGTAAGCACTTGAGGAATGGTCAGGTAGGCGTGGGAGGTGACATCTTGGTCACTTGGTCATTGATGACCTTTGGAAGAGCTGTCAGGAAGGAGGCAAGCTTCAGTAGGCTGAGGAGTGAATAGGAAATGAGAAAGAGGCTTCGAGATGGTTGAAAGAGAAGTGGGGCTTTTAAAAATTTTTTTAAATTTAACTGGAAGAGGGAGGTAGTGAAGTTGTGTTTGCTCTGCTGGGTGCACCCTAAATGTCAGTTGCCCCTTTTATCTCTCCCAGTGGACTGGGCGCTGCTTGGGCGGGGAAAGGAGGGGACCTTTCTCTTCCTTGTATGCGCAGGGCCTGATGTGGTGTCTGGCACGTGGTGGGACTCAGAGTATGCTTGTTAAGGGGCCTCCCGTGTTATATGAGGTCTCCGATTTAATCCTTGCAACATTCCTGTGTGCCAGGTTTTGCTGTCCCCATTTCATAGATTCTCAGGCAGGGTAGGACCAGGAGGACACCTGTGTTCTGACCAAGGCCATCAACTGATGGCCCCTGGAGTCAAACCTGAGTCAAGTTTAAGTGGAAAGCCTGCACTGCCCTTTGTCTTGGTTGGGGTGGAGGATCCTCTATTAGATTTGTAGGCTGAGGGGAAGGAGCCACATTTTTATAAAGATCATTTACAAACATTTCCAGAAAATACGTTTTGTCATCTATCGAACTACCAATATATTTTGGGTGCTCTTGGCACCTTTGGTGAACTGGATTGTGAATATGAAGTAGTGAGTCAGCTGGTCTGATGGAGTGTCTGGAGGGACTTCTTAAAACAGAGATTATTGCATTTGGGGACTTAGCTTCGGTTGTTGCCACTTCTGTGGCAGTAATCTTAGGCTAAGGCAGTGGTCAGTGGGAGTGGAAGTTGTTACACATTTTCTCATTATCCCCTCTGAAAACTTGTGTTTGAGAGCTGGCGTGCAGGATTGGCCACTAAAAATTCTGAAAGTTTGCTCTGTGTGTGTAAGTTATTCTTTGATGTTAAAATTGTTAATGTAAGACAAGTGTATGTTTTCTACCATGTATTTATAGTGAAACCATTCTTTAAATTACAACTCACATCCACTTCCCCTTTTGAGTGTTACAGATTATAGGTCAGATTCCCTCATGGTACCTGGAACCTCAAAGGGAAATCACTTGTTTTTCCATTGTACTGAAATATTAAATAATTAGTAATATAAAATACTTTATTGAACAGTTACTAGGTGTCAAGCACTGTGCTAAGAACCATATATGCATTATCTATGAAGTAGTTACTATTATTGTACCCATTTTACAAATGAGTATAGAAAGGTACAATCTAGATAAGCCTAAGGCACATTCTAGGAGGTGGCACAGGTACAATATGAACCCAGGCATTCCGACTCCATTGCTGTCTCAGATGTTGTACGGTACTTTCTTTCAGTAGTGACTGGCAAGAGTAGAGTTAGATGAGTCGTCTAAATTTACGTCGTGGGAGCTGTCATCATAATAGCATTTTTTTTCTTGCTTGCTTGCATTTACATCATTTAATATTCTAGGAGGATATTGGAAAAGTTGATGAAGAAAGATATCCACTTCTCATCGATGGGATGTCATGTGGTTAGAGAGAGAGAGAAAATAGAATCTTCCAAGAAGCCACACAGTAGGTGGTATGCCCCCTCAGCCAGCAGGTGTGACTAGAGGAGAGTCATTTCCCTCTTCTCGGTGTCCTAGGAGACATGATTCTAAGGTGCCCACCGGGAACCCTCCCCTTCCCTGTGGCCAACATTTTCATCATACATGTTCCTTCTGCCCCACCAGTTAGGAAGTAGGTTTGAACTAAAGTGTATTTCCTTTCTGATGAGCATGTGAAGGGAATCTTTATACTTGGTTTAGTTTTCATTCCCTTCCCCCCTTCCTAGAGAGAAAACTCAGCATCAGGATACATAATGTGACTGAAGGATCTTTTTCCAGCAGAAAGCCTTTTTAGCATTGACAGAACCCTCTAGAACTGCTCTGCCCAGTATGGTAGCCACTAGCCACATGTGGCTGTTTCAATTAAAATTAATTAAAATTAAAAATTCAGTTCTGCAGTTGTACTAGTCAGATTTTAAATGCTTAAAAGCACAAATACAGCACAGGATAGAACGTTCTCATCATTGCAGAGAGTTTTATTGGACAGGGCTGCCCTAGAGACTTGGTTGCATCTTGTAATTTTTAGAACAATTTAAACATACGATTACTGCACACTGCTCTAGTGCAAAATGTGAGCTACTTGAATTTTGGATGGCTATGAATAGGATAGATCTTGACTAATCAATTATTTTTGAAGCTGTTTTTGTTATCAAAAGGACAAATGTGGTGATCCAGAATTAAAAAATAATTGAAAAAAACCCATAAAACAATTTTATAAGAATTTTTTTCTCTGAAGTGTTCTGTCCAGGCTTCTGTTGTGTCATTTGAGGATTATAGGAACAGAGAGGGCATCTGTGTTGTTCTCTATTTTTTAATAGGAGAGAAGATGCTGCTGCTGTTTGGAACCAAGCACGCGGAAGGGTGTTTTACTTGATTTTGTTTTATAGGCACTGAAAATAAATGTACGACTGGTTAAGTGTTTTTACCTTTTGCAGTGTTTGAAGGAAAGTACTTGATTTCTCTCTGTGTCACAGTTTGAACTTTAACCGGTAGCCTGGTGGTTGGAATAGGCTTTGCATTTTGCTGTGGAAAGAAATCGAATTGCTTTCTCAAGGTTGACTAAAATGTTTTAACTCTTCATAGCAAATGAGGCATGAAGCATATTGTCAAAAGGATGGAGACCAAATTATTGTGGTACTGAATGTTTAACTGGCTGGTGATGTTCTCCCGAAGGTGTGAGCCGAGCAGATAAATGTGTAAACGGCATCTTTCTCCTTTTCTCCTGCCCAATTTCTCACAGCTAGTCTTTACTGGAGGACCTAAATCTGTGTGAGAAAAATCACAGCCCTTCTGAGAGTGTTAGATTATGGCGTTGCTATGAGGAATAATTAAGAAGTACTATAGGCTATGGATTAGAAGAAATAAACTTCCTGTTTGCAAACATTTTGCTTCACATCATCATTAGATGAAGCAAAAATAAATTTTTAGTGTTTCTGGAAAGCTTGATTATGTGTAAAGTATGTCAGTGGTTCTTTATGCTCTTATACTTCTCTCTCCATTCACCGCATCGTTCCACTCAGAATAATACCCTTTTTAGGATTTAGGATTTTAGGATTTAGTTGTTCGAATAATAATGCTTGAAGTGAAAGATAATGGAGTCTTTAAATCATGGACTTTTTACTTATAAAATACCAAATGTTCATTTAAGAAATGGCTAGAGGTTTAATAGGTGGCATTTTATATTTTTGGCTAATTCTCCTTCACTTTTCATTTTGAAGCTTCTCTTTAGGTTCTTAGAATTTATTAAGATACAGCAAGTACAAGGCTGCAGCTCTCCAAGCCCACTGGGGCTTTTAATTTCAAACATAGATCATAGAACAGCGAAAATAGATGTTCCATACAGAGTGTGAGGCGAGAAGTAGTAAATAAATAAAGAGAAAGATGATGCATTGGCCTTGTTTTCCTATGGCCAAGTTATTTTTTATATATCTAAGTATTTCTAGCATCATATAAGCAAAGGGGTATGTGAATGTGTGTGTACATGTGTGTTCATGAGTATGTCCTGTGTGTATTCATGTATGTGCACGTATTTCATGTAACTCCAGTATGGAAAATAGAGAACAGCGTGATGCTGTCACACTGTTACCTCTGGTGGTACTTTCCGTCTTTCCATCTACCTGTGACCTCTGGTGGGTGTATGTGTCTGTAGGACCACTTTTTTCATCCTTTTTTTTTTTTTAACTTATTGCTATAGTGATAGGTATATATAAAGAGTATAATAAATTGATTATACGGCTTCCAAGCAGCCGTGTTTCCTTCAATCGGACTGACTTATTGGGGTGTCTCCGGTATGCAGAGGTGGTTGAGATTTTTTTGCATGTGATTTTGTGCATTAAGCCTTTCAATGAAGATTTAAGAGCCAGCATTTTATTTATGGAATGTAGTCCACGTTTATAAATTTACGTAATAGAATGTATATTTCCTGTGAGTTTTCACATATAGAGGAGTAATGGGTCTTGCAAAGATTCTAGTGGATGATACTTGCCTTTTTAAGAGGAAACCAAAATGTTTTTCTCTCCCTTTTGATTTACTGTTCATCTTTGAGCTAGCTAGCTGTCTTCTGTCTATCTGTCTGTCTGTCTGTCTCTCTATCTATCTATCGGTCTATCTGTCGTCTATCATCTCCACTTCCGTGTGCATATCGGTCTCATATTTACCTAGACTTACCTTAGCTTTTGTTTTTGCATTTATTTATGATTCCCCCTCCCCCACCAAGTGAATTCTCCTTTTCCTTTCATGGCTCTTTCTTGCTTTCATTTTGTCTTTTTCTTTTTTTTTTTCCTTTTCCTTCTCTTGATCCAGCTCTTCCTGTCCCTCCTCAGCTGCCCACATTGAGTGGATCAATTTATAAGCTTCAAATTCCATATCCTGCCCTGAATGGGCATTCGTATAAAAGTTTTCCTGTGTGTCTGTTGTTACCTTTTGCCACTGTGTATTAAACATTTGGCTCTTTTTCTCTCTTACTGTCCCTGGTTTTTTTTCCTCCTAAAACTGTAAATTTTAGATTAGGCAGTATTACTACTTGCCAGTATTTATAAAAAGACATGTAATTAGAACAAGTGTTTAACAAATGCAGACATCTTGGGTAAAGTTGTGTAATTTATTCACTGACCTTTGGCTGTTTAACCAGTAATTGCTTATTATAACTATGTATTTGTTTGCTTATGTTACTCAGGCTGGAACAGACCTCCCTCAGCTTACCCTGACTTTCCCTATGGCTTACTTTTTCTGGGGTATGGGCTTGGCTCCTTGGATTTGAATCTTAAGGCAGATTTAGCATAAACACTTGACTCTCACCTGCCTCTTGCTTGGTGAGGGAAGGAGGAGACAGAATATTCCAGAGAGCCAGGCATTCAGTTTGAATCCCCAGCTCTGCCGCTTATTATTTGTAAAATGGCGATAATTAAAGTACTTAAGTGCTGGGTTGTTTGAGGATTAAATAAGGTGGTATATGTAAAGCATATAGAAAGTGGTTTGTAAGAGTTGGCTGCTATTATTACCTTCACCGTTATTGAGGAAACAGGTGTACACTTTATCCAAGGGCAGGTGTTCGTTTGCCTGTAGGAATATTCTCTCTGCTCTTAGAGCTCCTACCAGAAAAATTTTTTTCTACCCAAAGGCCACCTTTGCTTTTATTTTCTTTCTTTTCCATACTTGGATGGAAGAAAGAAATAGGAAAAAGAATCACATACATTTTGCAACGTTGAAACCTGTGATGTGATTGTTTTCTAGCTAGAAAGCTCATTCCTAATTCATATAATGGTCACTTTGCCTCCATCATGTTCACTAAATTAGGTTCAGTGCTGGGCCCCCAAATCTTAACCATAAACCTTGTTGAGCCCGTGTGTCCTTATCAGTAAGATGGGGATTTAGTGACCTGCTGTGTGGGTGCACTGACGAGGTCCTCAATAAATGATGAACTCACGAGCAGCCCGTTTAAACAAACTTTTAAAGTATTTAAAAAACAAAGGTTTATGGTCTTTCAAAAGTGCTTTTAGTTCCCGATGTTGGGACACTGTGCCTTAATATGCCACCCACCTGAAGAACAGGTTCTGTTGATGACTTTCACAATTTCATCAGAGCTGCTCTGGAGGTGTTCCCGCTCTCCACTTGTCCTTTCTTCTAAAAACACATTTCACATAAAAATACATTCCAGAGGCTTTTTTGGCATCACATTTTCAACCAAAGTTTAAATATGGATTGTTTCATTTTACTTATTAATAATAGCTTTGCAGATTATTTAATAATTTCCAAAGTGCTTTTTTTAGTCTAGTTCTCACAGTAATCTTGTGAGGTTTGGTTAATATCCCTGTTTTATGTATGCAGAAGCTGAAACACAGGGACTTGGTTAAGGACACAGCTTGGATCCAAACCAGATTTTGTGCCCCAAATCTGAGCTTTTGCCGTGCACACTGTTGCTGCCCTGTGTTACGGAAGTTCTTCAAGTTATAGACACGTTAAGTATTTAGATCGGGGTGGGCACACTTTTCCTGTAAATATTTTAGGCTTTGTGGGCATGGTCTGTTTAGTTTCTGATCTCTTCTGATGTAGCATTAAAGCAGCCATAGCCAGTCTGTGAATGAAGGGGGAGGCTGTGTGCCCCGATCACTATGGATGCTGACATTTGAATTTCATGTAACTTTACAGGTTGTGAAATATTCTTCTTCTTTTGATTTTTTTCCAACTATTTAAAAATTTAAAAAGCATTCTTAGCACACTGATCTATAGAAACAGGTGGTGGACCAGATCGACCTGTGGGTCGAAGTTTGCCAACCCTTGGTTTAGACCATGATACCAACAGGATAGACTTTTCCATTTCAGGTTCCATCCAAATCTTTCACCGTCCCCTCAGTTAGCCATCTTTATTTACACAACTCTGTGTTCTCTGGGATCTCGGCTCAAGTAGCAGCACTTGGCTAGGAGGATTTGTGGTCTTTGGGACGAGATTGACGTCCCGAGGGAGTAAATGGATTGCCCAGGATTGGAAATCCCATTAGCAGTAGAGCTTGCACGTATTAAACCAGGCTTCTTGATTCTCCATACAGTGGTCTATTCTGTTTTATTTTTTACTGACTACAATTTAATTACATTTCTTCATGTTCTAGGCACTCTGTCCATTCCTTAATTTTTCCCCCAAAGTTCTGAGTTTGGGTCTGAAAGTTTTTTTTTTAATTACAGAAGCGTAGTACATGAATATGTTCTTATATAAAAGGTTCAAACACAGAAACACGTTCATTAAATATTTAAATTCCCTTTTACTGCTTCCACTTCCCAGAAGTATACACTCTTAAATATATTTTTTCTAATCTGTTTTTTCTTTAAAAATACTGCATATGAACATATAAATTATATAAACATAAACATCCACATATAAATTCAGACTATACACGTTCTTTGGCTTTTTTTCCCCACTGAAGCCTCTTTTGGACACATCATAGTGGTCCTGCATTTTTCCTTTGGGTAATTTTGTGTGTGGGGGTGGGGGGAGAGGCTCCCTTATTATTGTCTAAACAGTCACTGAACAGTTGAAAAAAAACACAGGGGCGTTTCTACTCTGGACCCCTGAATCACTTTGGAATGTCATTATCTTCTGAGGCAGTTTGATTTGCCTGGAAGGATTACGACGGGATCCTTAGGCATGAGCCCTTTTCTGACACCCTCAGATGCTGTCCTAGGCTCCTGTGTCCCTGAGTGTCATTCATAGCAAAGTTTCTTGCAAGGCGTGTGTTCTAATAATGCAGCCTCTTCCTCGCTAAGATGCGTCACCTTTGATGGCTTCACCCTATTGTATCCCAAGGCTGGAGCAGAGAGAGACATTTCAAAGTAATCGAATTCAGTAATTGAAATTTCAAAAGTAATTGAGAGAAGATGAGAGCATTTTCTACTTGGAAGGCATCCGCTGGATTTTTTTCCCTTAAGTTATTTTCATTGTATCTAGTTAACTTCAGAAATAAGAATGAGGAGGACAGAAAGGAGAGCATGAAGTGGTATAATGTAGATCTGGAAATACTTCGACGTTCTCATTCTTTTTTAGGTATGGTACTAAATAGATATCCTAGTCAAATGTAGGCCAGAACTTTGTAATTAAAAATCTCTTGAAAGAAGGGAGCCTTCATTGTTCTTGGCAGTCCATCATGTGGTGTTCTTGTGAGCGTGGGCTCCAGCCAGAGTCCACCGTGATCCAGAACCGCCCTGGTGCCAAAGTCAATACTGGTAATTCTCTTAAAGTCCCCATATCACAGGTTTCCTTGCAATCATACCTTTTCCCCTTTCATTCTGTTTCATACCTACATTTTTTTCAGTTCAGCTGAAATTTAGAAAAAAAAATTTTTTCCCTCCCCAAAGTCCCAATACATAATTGTATATTCTAGTTGTAAGTCCTTCTAGTTCTTCTGTGTGAGCTGTCACCACAGCATGGCTACTGACAGACGGGTGGTGTGGTTCCGTGCCCGGGTACCGAACCCAGGCCGCTGAAGCAGTGAGAGTGCTGAACTTGAACGACTAGGCCATCAGGGCTGGTTCCCCCCAAAAAGTTTTAAATATGCTGTGTCTCCATACTTAACTCTTTTTTTAATCTCTGTGCAAATACGAAAATTGAAAATAAAAACATTTATATTGCTTTTTAATAAGGATTTATTCATTAGTCATGCAAATTCGTTATTTGTTGATCTGGTTTTAAAATATAAATGAATATCCTGATCTCTTCTGCTCTTGTTTTTGCTTTATGAAGGGAAAGAAACATTTTTTAAAAAAATAAACATTTAGAGGCACTAAAATCTTTGATTAAAGACAGTGTTAAGGATTTTTATTTCATTGGACTTTGGGGAGAAATGTCTTCAAGTTTGTACATAGAAGTTTGTTTTATCTCTGTGATTCTAATTAAAGTTAATCCAAGTCACGTAGCTGGGCAAATCTCTGAAACATTACTTTTTGGAGATTTTTGTTCACTGTATCTGGTTTACTCAGTTGATTTGCTGTTATTCTTTTAAAAGTAAAACACCAATAACCTTATCTAGTGAAGCATCGACCACCTTATTCTTGGCCTCCTTTACGTTAATAAGCTTGATGCTTATTCTGTACATCAAGGTGGCACATAAAGTCTCTGTGTGTCTGGGCTCTGGATGTGGAACAGCATCATGCCATGACTGGCCTCCTGACTGTAAAGATAATCGGCTCATGAGACCCACGGTGAGTCATTTGGTCTTTGCCTCATGTGCTTTCTGAAAGATGTGGTCGTTTTGTACACAGGATGTTATCATGGGGCATTGACATTTCACTGATCCAGAAACCTGTGTATAAACTCAGCTGCCTTTCTTTGTAAAGAAAAATTTTGTAGTTGTGAAATTTTAGCCCCATTTTAATTTTGAAATCTAGATGAAACATCATCCCTGGAGTGCTCCTTCCCTGTTGCAGTATAATCCTTTCATATGATACCTGATTTAGTTGGAAACAAATTAGTAACTATGCATGCTTAAAGGAAGCAATTTAATAAGCAGGATTTTAGAGAAACCTAATCAGAATTGTAAAATGATACCAGCGAATCAATTGCATTCTACGGAATTACTAGGCTGGATGTAGCTTTTGATAAATAGATAGTGCGGGCAAATCTGAGGCTTCTGCACCACTGTTGTCAAGAGCACTTAAAAATTTGCCTTTCTCACTTAAAAAAAAAGAGAGGAGGGGAACTCCCTTTTCTCTTAAGTTTATTGGTTCATTCAAAAATGATTCAGAAATAGCTTTCTCAAATCACTTGGGCCGAGGCCAAATGGAGCTGGCTATCGCTGTGACATGGTCTCTCAAATTGGGTTCAGCCGGCTGGGCAAGGCCAGCTGTTCAGAGCTGGGCAGGGTGTGTTATGTGGTCAGGTAGCATGAAAAAGACAAAGAGATGCAGCCCTAAACTTGAGGATTGAAGCAATCAGCTGGGAAACCTTTAAGGCTGAGAGCCAAGGAATAGGATTCAGGAGTGAGTTGAAGGCTGGCAGGTGACCTAGGCTCTAACTCATAGACCTTAGGCTGCCTTTACATATGAGGGATAGGCCAGGAGAAGTGAACAACTCCTATTTTAAATCATTTATAACTCTTGTCAGCATATATGCATGATTATTAAATAATTGCCATTACTTTGAACCACCTATTTTCAATTCACAATTTTTTTGTGTGTATGTGAGGAAGACCAGCCCTGAGCTAACATCCGTCGCCAATCCTCCTCTTTTTGCTGAGGAAGACTGGCCCTGGGCTAACATCATGCCCATCTTCCTCCACTTTATATGGGACGCCGCCACAGCATGGCTGACAGGCAGTGCGTCTGCGGGCGCCCGGGATCCGAACCTGCGAACCCTGGGCTGCTAAGCGCAGACTAAACCGCTGCGCCACCGGGCGGCCCCTCAATTCACAATTTTGTACACATTTTCTTATATTGGTGTCATTGCTAGTACTTGTGTTTTTTGAGTTAGACTTTAGGTTGACCTCTCAAGCATATTTTAATTGTCATATTTATTTAATCTCGACATATATTGTGCTAGGTTCTGGATATAAAAATGGAGTACCCACTTGCACACTGTTCTGTTTCATAGGTGAAGAAATTGAGGCCTAGAGAAGTTGAGTAACTTGCCTCCTCTCAGGGCCTTTAGCTGCTGAACTCGAACTGGATTCCTGCTGCTGTTCTTTCTCTGTTCTAGTGTGAGGGATGTTTTCCTTTATCTCTGTAACCTATCTTGCTGTTTAACTTGGCCTCTGCTGTTGAGGAGACAAGTAAACAGAAAATTGCAACCAGACCTTGTAAATATTATAATAGAGGTTTCCTCAAAGGTCTCTGAGGCCACAGAAGAGGCAGTTTTTATTCTGTCTGGTGATTGCAAGACAAACTTGACAGGGAAGGTGATCCTTGAGTCGAGGTTTGAAGGATGGGTAGGAGTTTGCCCAGAAATGGGAAGAGGAAAGAGCCCCCTGTACCTTCTGGGACTGTATGTCCTAAGGCTCCCTCTCAGTGAATAAATTGGAACACCAACACCAACACTTGGAGCAGTTGCAGGTCCTGCATGGGGGAGGCCAGGAGCAGCAATCCGCTTGCACGTGGGAGTGGGGAGGAGCTATGTGGAAAGCGTGCTGTCTTTACTAAGTTGTGGATTAGTTTTCTTTGGCTGCATAACAAATTGAGTGGCTTAAAGCAACACACATTTATTATCTCTGAGTTCCTTTGGGTTGGGAGCACAGGCACAACTCAGCCGTGTCCTCCATTCAGGGTCTCCGAGGCTCAATCAAGGAGTTAGCTGGGCTGCATTCTTATCTGGAGGCTGGACTGGGGAAGGCTCCCTCAGACTGCTGGCAGCAGCATTTCTTTGTGGCTGTATCGTAGCAGCTTGCTTCTTCAGTGCCACCAACAGAGAGAGTCTCTAACTTCTGGGAAGGCCTGGGCCTTCTTTTAAAGGGCTCACATGATTATGTCAGGCCCATCCAGGATACTCTGTTTTGATTAGCTCAAAGTCTGCTGACTGGGGACTTTAATTACATCTGCAAAATCTCTTTGTCTTTGCTATATTCTCTGGATTAGATGCAAGTCACAGGTCTCGCCCATACTCAAGAGGAGGGAATTGCACAAAGGAATGGATACCATGGGGCAGAAACCCCAGGGAGCCCTCGTAGAATTCAGATTATATGTTCCAATTCAATAAAAATAGCAGTGGTGTGTCTTAGTCTGCCCAGGCTGCCATAATAAAATACCGTAGACCAGGTGGCTTAAACAACAGGAATTTATTTCTCACAGTTCTGGAATTCTGATTTCCAAGATCCAGGTGTGCCAGCAAGGCAGGTTTCATTCTGAGGTCTTTTCTCTTGGCTTGCACACCTTACTGTGTGCTCACCTGACCTCTTTTTGTGTGTGTGTAGGGGGGAGGGAGAGAACGCCCTGGTCTCTTGTCTTATTATAGGGATGTCAGACCTATGAGATTAGGGTCCACCCTTATGACCTCATCTGACCTTTATTACCTGCTTATGGGCCGTATCTCTAAATTCAGCCGCACTGGGGGTTAAGGCTTCAACATGTGAATTTTGGGGGAATGCAGTTCAGGTTAAGAGTCTTCTATTCACAGCTTGTTCCTATCAAGGGATATTAATTGGAGTGGCTTGGAGGGGAACCCACTGGCTGTTATACACTTCTTCCCCAAAGAGCACCAGTCAGACCTGGGAAAATCCTGACTCCGTCTTACTGTAGTGTGACCTTGGGCAAGTTACCTAGTCCAGGAGATGGTTTCCTTCAGCTGAACACAGTGGTTTATAATATTAACTACTTTGCAGGATTTTTGTTAGGATTGGTCATGACATTTGTAAAGCATTAGCACAGTGCTCGGCTCACAGTGGACACTCATTAAATGGTCGCTGTTATTGTTATATTTGTGTCTTGATAGTTCTGTATATCTTCATTTTTTAATTATCCACCTTAAATGCTATGAATCCTTCCATTTCTTCCAACTAGAAGTTATAACTCTCACCTGAACTCTCATAGGACTTTATTTTCCTCTGCCCTGGCATTTACAAACTTATTTATAGTTTGTATTATTTATATACATCTCATTTCCTCTGTTATCGTGTATGTTTCTAAGTCAAGGACCACCTTACACATCTACTTATCTTTCGTGGTGCCTTGCACATTAATATTTGTTCAGTTTAAACAATGTTGAATGAATGAATGGATATGGTCTCTGACTAACTTGTTTCCTCTTTTATCTAAATCGTTGTTTCTTAACCTTTTCTAACTCATGCCTCCTTTTGATAAACATAAATTTCCTCACACCTCTTCCAGTATTCAGATGTATCCCCCCAAAGACCAGGTCCATGCTCCCCACCTCCCTTGAAAAGATAGAAGCTAGACTTTTCCTGCAAATCCTCAACAATTGAGATTATTTTATCAAGCTCTACTTTCATATGCTATGTTATAAATACAGTCCTTTCTCCCCTTTTCCAAATATAAAATTATAATCCTGAATATACTTTTTCAACTGCCCCATGATGCCGGCCCTCATTCCTGTTTGTATAGCATCATCCTTTTTCACCTCTGAGGATTACTGCTCTCAATCATTTCTGACATACTTGAGAATCCTGTCACAGTGATGCTAGCCTTAAATGTTTAGGTGAAGTCTCCACCCGCTGTGCACGTGTATACGAGAATTCCCTGTCTTCCCTCTAGTCAGTTCTTTTGTAATGAAAGGTGTTAAATTGATATGCATTTGAATTTGTGAACCCTATTTTCAGAAACAATGTTAAATTGATACGTATTTGAATTTGTGAACCCTGTTTTCCGAAACAGTTACAGTGTGTGTAGTTTAAGGAGTGATCCTAGGCATTCATTGCTTTCACAATGCCTTTCTTTCCAGAACTTTAAGCACTTTGTAGACATTCCCTTATCCACACTTAGGGCATCCTTGGGAGCCAAGTAAAGATTGGAGACGTTGCTCTTATTCTGCTGCGGGGGAGTAAAATGTGCCTGAGAGGTCAAGGAGGGGCCTACCCTTCTAAGGCCCCCCAAGGTGTGTGTTCTGGAAAGACTTAGCCTTTATGTTCTCTAACCATGAATTTGTCATGTTCTCCTGCAATATGGGCGTGGATACAATGTTCCAATTAGCTCTCTTTACCAAGCCAGCAAACAAAACACCCTTGGTCACGAGATAATAGAGCAAATTTATGAGGTGATCTTTCTTTTTAAAGGAAATCTGTGGCTGTACATAGGAATCAAAATTCAGTGTACTGAAAGGAAGGTAAATTACATCTGGTCTCCAGAGAAGGCCTCTTTTACATTCTCAGTGACCCATTTAAAAGAGGCCTTATTTGGAATTGGATTGCATTGAATGGGGATTGTTTTAAATGTGTCCCCCTCTATATATACTATGGAAATTATTTGATGCTTTTGAAAACAGCTTGGCTTCATGTGGTCAACCCTGCTTTTATGGAATGTTGAGGCTGTGGGAAATGCAACTGTGAGCTGGGAGGGGGCAAGATTTAGGGGCTTTTGCAGAATTGGGCATCCTTTCTGAAAAGGCAAATTAACGGTAAAGGAAAAAAAATAGAATCTTGGGCTGGTTTGATGCTTACATGGGTCCATTTGAAAATGTGAAGATTGGGTAATGCGATCTCACTTTTAATGATAATAACTTTAAAAAAATTCCCTCTTTCCTCCCATCTTCTGTACTCATCTTATCCTTTTCTTTTACATGAAAAATACTTTTTAGCCTAATTTTTGTTAGTTGATTGTGATGACAGTTTTTAGGTGCAGACCCATCAATTACCAACAGACTATTAAATGTGAAATAGTGAGCAGTAAATTAAATATAAAAGTGTGTGTGTCTAACAATAATAGATAGTAAACTATTTTTGCAAGACTGAATGGATATAGGCTTATGTGTGTTTAAAATGGATATATTTTGGTATCAGTCATAAACACCTAAAATTTCTGGTCATGCCTTTTTTATTAGAAAGTGTAAGAAAGGGAGAGTATGGGAAATTGAAATGGTTAGCAGTGGGCAAGTAGTCTGCCAGTCTACTACGGTGCTGCTCTTTATTTTGAGATACCTACCTCAAGATATATATTTTGTAACATAGATTAAAATTTAACTCTAGTGGTGAATTGTGCTTTTACATTCTAGTTATTATTTTAAGATAGTAAAAATCCTTCATGCCCCAACCCCAGATTTGAACGTTAATTGATTTAGCAGAAGGGTGTTGATTCAGAGTGTGATTAGCATGAAACACTTCCATCTTCCTCTCAGGCTGAAGGGGTAAGGTAACTTCCTTGGTTTTCCTCCTTTATCCCTTTCACCCCTCACCCATTTTTAAAATAGCAGTGCTCTTCAGACTGTCAGGATTTCATGTTGTGACACCCTCCTCAGAAGTTATGACAGCAGGGTAATGACAGCCACTGTCTCCTGAGAATCAATCAGGCAATTAATTTTGTAAATGAAATGCTGATTATACAAAGCTTCACATGAGAGGCCCAGTGATTAAAATCAATTTAACAAATTGTTTCAGGTGGGACTTGATTAATAATTTGCCATAAATGCTAAGGATATATGACCAGCATACCTTGTTGTTACTCTCACTCCCCGGCTATACGTAAAGATGCCTTGTCGTTCTAATTATCCAACTAGATATAAAAATCGACAGGTAAGCTAAGCACTGGGTTTTCCTTTCACAACTGGGAGAGAAGCCGTATGCACAAGTGCACACACACACATATACACACATGCATTTACTCTCTGGCTGAGATGGACCTAGTCAACAATGAAAATGGAATGTGTTATTACATTTTTATGTCATCCTAGTTTATATTTTCCTGTTCTACCTAAAAGAAAAACAAAAACAAACTTGTGTCCAGCCTGGTGGTGTGATGGTTAAGTTTGCATGCTCTGCTTTGGTGGCCCAGGGTTCACAGGTTCGGATCCTCGGTGCAGACCTACACACTGCTCATCAAACCATGCTGTGGCAGCATCCCACATACAAAATAGAGGAAGATTGGCACAGATGTTAGCTCGGGGACAGCATTCCTCACCAAAAAAAAATGAAAAAAACTTGCTCAGACAGGTTTGGGTACAACCAAATTAAACAGGTCTTTTTTTCTATGTTGGACGTTTCAGATTTTTCTTATGCTAACGTCTATTATGAATCTTAAGGAGTGGCATGTGCTTTATAGATATTTTCCATTCTTAATTACAGTAACAGCTTTAAACGCGGTTTGGGAAATGATGTTTTAAGAATATTAGAAATAGTGATATTATAGCATGGAAATAAAAAATGCAGATAGTTGGAGCATTATAATTGGAATCCAGGAGAAATTGCACGTGGAACAGGAGACACAGCGGGATGTCCTTCTCACATTCATATACCAAACGTTTAGTAAATGCCTGTTACAAACCAAACTCTGGTTCAGGTTGCATAGGTTTTATATCTTATAACTGACACATCTGGGAAGTCAGTACCATATTATTCAGAAGAGGATGGCTTGGAGAGGCAAAGGTTAAGGTGCACTTGAGTTTCTTTTATTTGGGTTTTTGATGAGCGAAACAGCAACGGTATTTGTCCACTGTGTATGAGATGTTGGGGCTGTAAGGAGAATTAAGATGAGGAAGACACCACTTCTGCCCTTAAGGAGCTCCCTGATGAGGGAGACGGGCACGGAGTTGCAGCTGGTTGTGATAAATGTTGAACGTCTATTAAATAAGTGAGTCGCGGTCTGTGACTCAGGGAGCCCCGAGGAGGCAGACTGTTTTATCCGTGGTGCTTTGCGGGGTTAGGAAGAGTTTCTTCAGTTTACAGGTAGCCAAAGGTTTGTGGGGTGCAAGGGCATTCTAGAAGGGGGTGCCTTAGGGCATCGGCACGGAGGTGTGCAAGAGGGCGGCCAGGTTCAGTGTGGGCTGAGACTTGCCAGGTGGCAGGGGTGTCACCTAGAGGTGAGCCTTGAATATTTGGATGTTGAACTTGTGGGTTTTGAATTCTTTAGACCCCTTTGTAGTCCTCTCCCTACCTGTTGACCTTCAGGGCAGTTTATTGTTAAGATTTCTGGTCTTAACCAGAGAAGAAGAAACATCTCTAACGGTCCACATTCCTTTTGCTGTTACCATGACAATTGGAAGGTCTGGCAAGGAGGAGGGATGATTCTAGAATGATAGAATGCTAGGACAGGAAGGACTGTAACAGTTCACCTCCCCACCCCTCACTGTGCGTGTGAGGAGTCCTGGGGCCCAGAGGAGAGACATCGCCCAGGAGTAATAACCTCCAGCACCTAACTGAGCGCTTCCTGTACGCCGGACCCAGTTCTGAGTGTTTTGTGTCTACTGGGTTATTAATACTTACAACAGTGCTATGAGGTTGGTCCTGTTATTATCCTGACTTTTCAGAGGAGAAAGCTGAAGTTCAGAGAATTTACATGATCTGCCTGAGATCACAAAGTAGGGGGCGGCCAGGGTGCGGGCCAGGCAGCCTCAACTCCAGGGTCCCTGTACTTGACTCCACTGCCCTGTACCGAAGTTTCCAGAGGTGCTGTGGCTGGAGAGCGGGAGAGGTAGGCCCTAAGGGCTCCATCAGCCATCGCAAGCTCTTAAACATTCGCTGTCCATGTCCGAACCCTCTACTTCCTCCAACCGAGGCTTTGTCAACCACAGTTTTGGGATATTTGTACTGAGACTTAAAAAATCCCGGGTATGTTTTCATTTGGGCAGTTGCTTTCCTTATTTTAAACCAGAGAACCTGCGTTGACCTCGAGACTCTGCTGGGGGCAGGTCTGTCTACTTCCTTCCTAGGGAGGAGGAGGGTGCAGGGTCACACGGGAAAAGTGGCGATTATGAACAAGTCAGGGAGAGTTCTGGGCTAAAAGATGGCACATTTCACACCTTGAAGGGCTGATCTCAGATCTTTTAAAAAAGCACGGTGAAAAGGGGATTCGTGGGAAAGGGTCTCTTCCAGAGCAGGGTTTTAACTTGGAAGATTTTTTTTTAAATTAAAACTTTTGTGGAATGGAAGCTTCCTAGGAATTTTTTAAAAAATGTATTTAAAAATACGCATTCAATATGTGTTTTGCCATCTTCAGTACTTTTAGGAAAAATACTGTAACCTCCACCTCCTTCCCCAGTTATGCCTTATCTCGTGCACTTTTTTTTCTGTCTCTGTGCTCTCTCTCCTAGTTTTTTGACTCTTCTAGTTCTTCGTGTTTCTTTTCCGCTACTTTCCTCCCCACACTGCCCCTGCCCTTAGCTTTTAAGCCTGTGGGAGGCCCAGGGACCTCGCATAGTGGGTGGTGGCTCTCTGTCTTGAGGAGCTGTAGACCCCCTGCAGATGTGAGGGGAGTGATTATCGTGGTTTTCAGTTATCCTTGCCTTCCCTTTTTGCCCTTTTTTAAAGCTTTTATTTTGAAATAATTTCAGATTTATAGGAACGTTGCAAGAAGAGTGCAGAGAAATCCCGTATACCTTTTACTCTGATGCATCAATTTTTTAACATTTTGCTGCATTTATTTGCTTTATCTATCTATGTATCTACCCACCTACCTACTTGTTTACAGTGTATTTTCTCAGAATCATTTGAGAGTGGGTTTCATACATCCTGCTTCTTTACTCCATAATATGTCAGAGTGTATTTCCCGGGAACAGGGTTACTCTCTCACATCCCTCGGTGCCGTTATCACTGGCGGGACATTTAACTTCCAGGCAGTTCTTTAACCTCCAGGCTATATTCTGATTTTGTCTGCTGTGGTGATCCTCTTTCCTTCAGCATAGGATCCGGCCTCTGCCTTATGTATTACGTCCAGGCGCCCTGCCTGTCTCAGTCTGTAAGATTTGACTGTATATTAGTCACGTTAACTTTTTCGTCTTTGAACAGTCAGGCTACAATGTGGGTCAGTGTGTGCTTTCATTTCATTATGGCTCTGATAAAGCAGGTCTGTAATGGGGCCGAGTCTCTGAAAAGCATCGTCCCACCAGGGCCCGGAGCCTGTGTATCAGCACGGCAGGCCCTCTTTGCCCAGAGATAGCTAAGGCAGGTGGTAATGTTCACAATATTTTTTACTGGCATTTTCTTTAATGCAACTTTAAAGTTGTTAATTTTAAAAAATTAATAAAATAGTTTGAAAGAGGCGTGATGGCAACCAGGGAGATTGCTGGGGACATCAGTAACTTCTCTGTCTTTAGGGTACCACTCTGATACGTCGTAGGGATTGTTGATCCGTGCAGATCACATACCAGCAGCTTTGGAATGAGTGTATCTTTGAGGGAGGTATTATCCTCACTTGAAAGATGGGACAACTGAGGCTCAGAGCACTGGAGTAATGTACCCAACAGTTCATGGCTAGTCAGAAGCAGGAGAGAGCTGTGAACCCAGAGCCACTCGATGTCAAATGTTATGCTCTTTCCATTGTACTAGAGATAGCAGATTGGTTTCTGCTTGTTTGCAAAATCTGATAATTGGTAGTGGCTGCCTGCAACTCCACAGGGTGAAAGATTCTGAGGCTTACTGGATTTCAGGAAAACAAATGCTAGGATTGATTAGCAATGTCTGTCTTTTGAACATTAGTGGAGAGGTGGAGGTTTTTGTGATTATTATTAGTGATTATTCTGGAGTATATCTCCATGTAATAATGATGATAATAAAATCTATCCCTGTTAAAAGCCTGGTCTGTGCCAAGAACTTGACTATATTATCTCTAATTCTATAACAACTCTAGAGTGATGGTGTTCAGATGAGTTAACTGAGACGCAGAGAAGTTAAGTGGTGACTGTCTTCAGCATCACACAGCTAAAAGTGGTGGGGTTGAAATCTGACATATTCTCCCGGAAGCTTCCTCTCTTGATCTAAATCTGTCTTTATATGGGAAATATACCATATTATTTTTCTTTCTAAAATAAGAGCCTGCTACTAGGTTGTCAGTAGTGACACATGAATGGGAATGATATTGCACACTTAGAGATCGAAATTTTAGAAATTGTTAAAGCCCTGAGAATGGTTTTACAGTTTTTTTGGGTGGTGAGAATAACAAATCTCAGGGCAAATAGAAATATATTCCATTACTATTTTGATATTCCTTTTAGATCTAATTTACTTTTGAAAAAAAATATATACTTTGGTTTGTTCATAAAATTATTACATTTGCTAAATTAAATTTAAAAGTACAGTTTACTCAGACAGTAACTTACTTATTGAATTGACTTACAAGCTGCTGAGCTTGGGGGATTAGGCAAATAATAGGTTTTGCCAATTTATAAAAATCAGGCCACAACTGGAGAACCAAAACAGCCTTATTTTCTGGACTTATTCTGTGGTACCTAGATGATAGCTATAAATGGGTTTAATATTTGTCTTCTCCACTTCTCTTCCTGTTCCTGTGGGACAGTCTAGGTGGGGAGACAGACATTTATCAAGTAGTCACACAAATAAATCTTCTTGTAGGCTTCGATGAGTGCTCTGAACGAGAAGCACAGTTTTCTGAGGGGATCCTGCCTCATCCTGGTGTTCCGGGGTGGGGGGCGTCTCGGAGGACAGGGCAGTAGCATTGTGTTCTGCTGAAGAGCAGAGCTCCTTCTGTGTGGAGGGAACAGCGTAGTTGAAGGTCCAGTGGTGGGAAAGTACGTGGTTTTTCTAGAGCCCACAGAGGCCAGTATGGTCGGAGGGGGAGATTTCCTGTTGGCAGCAATGGTGGGTCCAGCTGCCCAGACTTGCTGAGGGGTGGGCTGTGGTGGAGAGGGAGAGGAAGAAGTCAGGATGCGCCCCTGGACTCTAACTTGTCCATGTGGATGAGGGGTGTCTTTCACTGAGATCGGAAACAGGTTGGTAGGATCCTAGGCGTCCAGGCAGGAATGCTGGGTGTCAGTTGGGCAGAGAGCCCTGGAGCTCAGAGAAACCAGCCAATGGGGAGACACATTAGGCGGACACAGGCCTGCAGAGGTAGTGGAAGCTGTGGCTTATATGAACTTGTGAAAAGTGAAGCTTTGTCTGCAATGATGCACGATTCTTTACCTCTTGTACCAATTGGCCATCAAGAGGCCTACATTCTAGTTAGAACCCTGCTGTTTCCCTGGCCACGTGGTGTGGAGGAAGTCATTGTTTTGTCTGTTCAACGAACGGTAATCATGCCAGGCATTGTACCAAGTGCTCGGTATGCAAAGATGAATAAGAGAAAATTTCCACCTTTAATTCACAGTATACTGGGGAGACAAGAAAACAAATAGGTTAAATTATTGAGTGATTTTGCTCTGACTTCAATTTGCTAATTTGTTAAGAGGAACAGCAAAAAGATTTGGGAAGCTCTTACTATGTGATGAATCCTGTGGTACCTCGTTTAATCCCCCAGCAACACAAGAGGCGAATATGACTACACTCTGTTAAATGTGAACCTGAGCTGACGTAGCTAATAAGCAGTACAGGGAGGATTCACACCCAGGTTTGTCTGACTCTAAACCCCTCTGCCTTTTCCTATCCCTTTTGGGATTCTAAGTGTTTTTCTAAACCTTGGACTATTTATTTTATATATCAGGAAAGATGGAGGAATTTGAAATGGGCAAGAGGTTGTCACCCAAAGGCAGATGTGGACTTGGGCTGCATAAGGAGCATAGTGAGTGATTCGGAAGAGTGCTGTGGACCAGGGGAAAGGATTTTCCTAAGGTTTCTAATGAAGACCTTCCTCCAAGAATGCTGATGCCCGGATTTATGTCAGTCCTCATGAATGGCACTAGTGGTTAGCCCGAGGCTCTGTCCTCCCCCTTGACCTCTTCAGTATTTTTATCAGTGACATAGATGAAGATGTGAATGAAATAAATGGCTGCTGATTTAATTGGTGGTTGACGTCAAGATAGGAAATGCAGTTAACGTGTTAGATGTCAGGCTAGAACGGTGACTAGGAATAAGCAAAATGAAAATGAGCAGAGGTAAAGGCAAACTTCTGCCGCTAGAATCAACTAACCAGCTGTATAATAGGAGATGGGGGAACTGGGGCTTAATCACAGCTGATGGGATGGGGCTGCCAAACGAGCACAGAGAGCTGAGGCCACATTAGCACCAGTGAGGGATCTGGAAAAAAGGAAGCAGGTTCCTCCCCATAATACCTTTTGTGTTAAGGGGACTAAGATTTGGCATATTTCGCTCAGAAAAGGGAAATAGATATAGCTATCTTCAAATATTCTGCAAAAGGACCAAAGTAAAACCAATGGATGTAAATTATAAGGAACAGATTTTTGTTACATAAGAGGAAGAAATTCATAACATTCATGGTTGTAGACACTTTCAGGGGATTCATACATCCGTCATGTATGGGCCAATGAGGTTCTTTTCGGTTCTAAGATTCTATATTTTGTTGCCGAGTCCTTTATCTGGGTGTCTTAAGAATTGTGATCAAATGAAAAAGTATTAAAGTGCTTTGGAAATGCATGGTAGATGTTGGTCATTATGGGATCATGCAGGTCAGGAGGGTCTTTGGATGGGTTTCTAGAGAATAGTCCATGAACATCTGACACTGTATGCTAAATTTGAGATTATATGGATGCATTTTTTTTTGAGTGTCCCTAGGAGTTAAGAATCACACTTTCTGATTGTTACTTTTTATTGGAAGTTTATGGAAGTTACTTTATACATATGTAATAACCTATTAATATTTTATGGCTAATCTTAATAATTCTGAAAAGTAAAAATCCAGTGGTATTTTAGATTTGGGAGAAAATTTAAAATGTAATCATGAAAAACATTTTGTCGTCTTCTTCTGTTTAATGATAATGTATATGTGGAAAACAAACTTCTTTAAAATTATCAGAACATGTTTGTTTCAAATGAAAAGTACACAAATAAAAATTGCCTATAATCCCGTTTTTATAAAAATTTTTTTCTCATCCCCTTGCCCTCTTCCTTCAAATTTCATTTGATGGTTCCACAAAAATATTTTTTCTCTGTAACTTGCCTTAAGGAAACCAAAACCAATAATATTGACAATGGTCATCTTTCCAAGTCAGTATATGAGTATTTTGGTCCCTGCCTGCCCCTCCTCCCACGTTGCAAATGGCATCATGGTTAGAGGGCACCAATTATTTGATGATTCTTAGAGCCAGCAACAAAACAGCCTTTTCTGCCTTGTCTAATACCTTAGAATTCCGCTTCTCCATCCTTCCTAGACGGTTGCAGAATGTGGCAAATATTCCAGTATTGACAAAAGAAGAACTTGGAGTGTGTTGATAACTGAATTTGAAGTTCCAGTGTTTTAGTTCAGGTCTTTAATAAACAGGTACTATTTTGTCATTCGTACAAGTAAAAACCAAAACGGCTTTAGATGCTGGGTGGCATCCTTTCTTGCCTCAGTCTCACAGTCATACAGAGATGCACTACACAGTAGAAGGAACTGTGGCCCCGAGTCAGGAAATTTGTGTTCTAGTCTCCGGTCTGCACTGACTAGTATTGCAGCCCTGGGCAAGTCCCCGTGACTCCCAGCTCCATCATGTCATTTGAGATGAGAGAGTTTCTCTGATAGTTGGATTCTGTGGTAGTGATGACAGTGGTAACTGAGAATCTTGGTATTTTCTGGCTTGAAGAGGAATAAGTGCTCCTTATGAAGTGAGGGAAGAATCTTTAGTGTCCTGCTCCTATTTTAAGGCCATTGGAAGAACTTTACCATGACTGTTGCATTATATATCATCGTGGACTTTACATGTGTCTTCTGTGTATGTACAGAACTAATGTAGAAATTGGTTAGTGATTTTTACTTTTTATTTTCAAGAACGTTTTACTGTATGTGTGATCAGTCATCATTCCCAGGGAGTCACTGAGTCACCACAATTGTCTAAGTCATTTGTGCTGTATGCCAAGTGAGACATAAAAAAGTGCAAAGCACAGACATTGCAATTTTAGTCTACTTAGGAGGTAAGAAATAACACATGGAAAATGAAAAAATCGTACACGCATTAAGTAACAATACAAAGCAGCTCGAAAGTCTGTTTCCAGCAGCGTAGGAGAGATTCTGGGCAGATCCCATAGACAGTCAGTGTTCCGTGTGTGTGTGTGTGTGTGTGTGTGTGCGCGCGCGAGCTCTGCAGTCCTTGAACCCGGACTTAGTGAGCTTGGTTTTCGACAGGCCAAGAGGGAGGGGCAGCTCGTCCCTGCTTGTCTGTGCTGTAAATGGGAGTGTGGGTGCAGGGACGGAGGAGGACGAATGCGGGACAGCTGTGTCCCAACCACCCCCACCCCACAGAAAGCCATAGTAATGTTTCCAGCATGCCTGGGAAAAAAACAGAGGCATTTAGAGTTATATTTAGACATCACAGCAAAGCAAACATAGATTGCCTCACGACGTGACAGCTGCTGCTTACAGGTCACAGTGGCCAGCTCTGATCGGTATCAGGCTGGTTTTCACAGAGCTGTAATTCACGCACATCACTCTTAAATATTTGACGTTGCTTTGTTTGTGCTTTTCCACGTCTGTCTCTTCCACGCTGCTGATGTGTTACGGCTGGTTGGCATATTTTGTCATTGCTGAATGGTTGGGTTCTTTCAGTTTTCTTCTTTGGACAGTTAGTGGCTCTGAGATCCTTTATGGTTCTCACTAATTTGATTTTCACAATGATTGTGAGGTAGGGATTATTTCTCCCATTGAATGAGTAAGAAAACTAAGAAATAAGCAGTGTATTCAGGGTCACACAGGGGTGGAGAGGGGTGAGATGAGGGTGTGGACCCACTCTGCAGCCAGAGCCCTTGCCCTGGACCATGCTGGCTCCCTGCAGTATTGGACATCTTGTAGCTGCAGACCCATTTGGATCAAGACCACCCTGGCCCATCTGAGAGAGAGTGTTTGAGTTGGAACAAGATATAATGTTGAAAGCTTTCATTTAAAGCTTATTGTCATGTTATCCTTCAGAAAGAGTTTTACAAAACACTACTTTACACCTACCAGTTCAAATATTCACTTACTCACATTGGGTTCCATTATTTTTGCCATTTTACAGGTAATGGAATATTACTTCAAAAGTTTTCTTTTACTAGTAAAATAGAACGTTTTCGCAAATGATGATTCAAAGGGGAAGAGTTTCTTTGTTTCTCTGAGCTCTTGTTTAATCCAGATATTTTGATATGATTATAGATCAAGAAGATGTGCTAGTTCTTCTTTCTGTGGGTTTTTGCAATGCGTTTCTTCAATTTGTGTTTTAAGGAATTGGGCTGAAAAAATTGTGAACTATTACATTCATAAAGAAACTACTAATAAACTAGCTTCTTAACTTGATACTTAGGAGTAAATGCAATTACATAGATATCTTTATTATAAATACATGTGTAGGCCTACTCTGAAAGAGTGGTAATGAAGGGGTGTTGAAGTATAAAAAGCATCAAGTATATCTAAAGTGTACTAAAAGTATAGAACTAAATGTGAGTTGTTCTTTAACTTGGATAATCTTTGAAAGGGTAATTGGATTCCCAGGCCAGCCCCTGAAAACCTCTTTAATCTATAGTACAGCCTTAACTGTGCCACCTAATGTGCCTAGAATCTACATTCAAATATATATATATTTATTTATTTACTTTGGTGAGGGAGATTGGCCCTGAGCTACCATCTGTGCCCATCTTCCTCCATTTCATATGTGGGACGCCGCCACAGCATAGCTTGACAAGCTGTGTGTAGGTCCACGCCCAGGATCTGAACCTGGGGAACCCCGGCCGCCGAAGCGGAGTGTGCGAACTTAACCACTATGCCACCAGGCTGGCCCGTCCAATGTATATTTTAAAAATATACATTGTATTCCTTATTTAGGAGTCCTAGGGATGGGAAACCCGAGGCTTTTAGAGATAGAGGCAGGGAGCAGTGACAGCTTCCTAAAAGGAGATCCAGGAGAGAGAGAGAGAGAGAGAGAGAGAAGGTGTGTGTGTGTGTGTGATGTACAACTCATAGGTACACGTATATCCAAAAGCTTATTTTGAATAAGGAGGAGTTACAAGAAAGCCTTATCAAGTAATAAAATTGCATTAGAAGCCGAGTAACTAAACCTAGGCTAGTTATGGTTAAGAGCTCTTTGAAAACGGGAGGTACATATTGTGGCCTTCGAAGCATGTGTCAGATTTTACGGAATTGAAGCCCAAACTGCAGCAGTTGTGGAATGATGTCTAGAAAGGATAAACATGTTTGTAGTAGTTTAAACATGTTTAAAGAAGTATTTGAGGGCTATTCTTAATGTGGATGATGTCGCTGATACAGCATAAATTTTATGTGAGAGATGACAATGGTGATACTGTGGGATGTATCAGTAGAAGGATAGATGATCAAAATGTAAAATCGCTTCAGGTTAGATGTGAATATGAGAAGCAACTGGGCCTTTACGTTTTTTGGAGAAGTCTTAGGTTTGATTTGATCTTTGGTCTCTTTAAGGAGATTGTAGTAAAAAGCAGGAGTTGGGATTCTGCACTTGTACATATTTAATGTTAAAAATAGCAAGAGTACACCTCGGAATGAATTTGGATTGTGGATGAATATTTAATAAGAGGCCATAAGGAGAGAAGGTTAAAATTAAATAATTTGCAGTGTATAAGTATCTGTTTTCATATCTGAAGTCTCACTGAAAGGTATTTGATGCATTTTGAGAGGTACAGATAATCTGTGTATTTCATGCTTTCGATTTTCAGAAATCTCAGGGTTAAGCTAACATTTTTGACATGGGTGCAAATTAACTGAATTTTAAGTAGGACTGTCAAGAGTTTATGGCAGTGATGAGACAGATAATACAAAACAATTTTAGTCACTGATAAGATGAATTTGCTGCACCGTTATCTATAGCATTAAAATAGAGACATTCCAATCATTTTCCCATTTTAAATTTCTGCTTTAATTAAGCCAGTTTTGGTCATGCACTATTTAAAGTGAAGTAAGGAGACCTTTGCTATGCCCTGGCTAATCCAGATTGAAGGTGGAGATAGGGCTGCCTCAGGGCCCCGTATTGGAAATTTACCCTGAAATCTGATTTACTCAGCCTCTCTGTGGGCCCTTCATTCACTCTGCGGATTCTGAAATCACCAGCTCAGCCTGATTTTCACACTTCCATGGAAAGTTTTATCTCATCTTTTGAAAGAAAGTGTGGAAAATAATTACATTTTGCTTTTCTTAGGCATAAATTCTAATTTAAATCTTTCTGGGAAAACGCAATTCTTAGTCCTTGATTTTAGTTTTATTACAACATATCAACATATGTGTTTGTATGTTGAACTGTGAAGTCAGCACAGGTTGTGTAACCTCGGTGTATTGTTTGAGCAGTTTCTGTCATTGTTAAGTACAAAATTTTTCTTGACTGATGAAAGTAGCACAGTTAAAATTCCATGAAATTGTGAATTCTGAGCAGAACTGTTTGGTCTACACATATTTTCATTCAGATGAGATGGTTTCCTGGCAAATTCCTCGGAATCCCTCAGGACGGAGCTTCCCTCTAGGAACGTTTTGTGAAAACCCATCACAGACCCTATGAGATGCTCCCTCCTCACAGTGTCTTGTGTGTCCGTTTAGCATGTCTACTGCATTGCACTGGAATGGTCGCTAAGCCTGTCCCCTTCAGTGAACTGTTCGTTTCTCCAGAATGGCCACTGATGCTGGTTCATTTTTCTGCCTCCAGTGCCTGGCAACAGTGCACATAGTAGTTACTTAGTAAATGTGTGGTGGATGGATTAATTAAGTCATTAAAATGAACACCAGGGTAACCCTCAGAGGGAAGAAGGGCAAAGACCGCCCACAGCCTTGGGGTGGGGTTGGGCGGGGAGGGAGGACTGGCAGTTCTTGTAGCTTCCCCAGCTAGGGTTTTGGGACTATGCTCCTGGCTCCCCTCACCTCCCATTCCTGCCTCAGTTCCTTCTCTTGCGGTTTCCGCCCTCACCTCTGCGATGAGACCGCCCTTGCCAAACTCAGCTGTTACCCTCTAGTCATCAAGCATAACAGAAGCTTTTAGCCCTCACCTGTTGCACACCTGGGCTGCACTTGGCATGCCTGTTCTGTTGCTATGCATGACTCCCTTCCTTCTGTAATACCATGCTCTCTAGCATCTCTAACTACAGTTTCTGACCATTGTTTTGGCTTCTTTATGGGCTTCTTTTCCCCTCTTTCCCTTTGGTGGTGATATTTTCTAGAGTTTTGTCCTCTACCCCTTGTGCTCTCTTCATATATTCTTCCTGGATAAAGTTCTTGAGTTTTTACCTGCTTCTTATTGTTAAATTCATCCAGTATTTATTGAACATTTCTTATGTGCCAGGCACATTATTTGACTTACGTCCTGGAGATATAGTAGTGAGTAAAACAGAAAACTTGCTGCCCTCCAGGAGCATATAGTATCCTCTATATGCTGACGTCCCTATTTATTATTCTAGGTCAGACCTTACTCCCCAGGCTGCAAACTCATTGTGTCTCTTCCTTCTGGATGGTTCCCCCTGGGTTTCCTATAGGGACCTCAAATTTAATAGTAGCAATCTGCAGGCTCCCCCTGACTCCCCACCTCTGGGGAGAGGGTTGATCTGCTTCTACCCCTGCACACTCATGTCAGTTGTTGTCTCATCATGGATTAAGCCACCCTTGACCCTGTCTTCCGTCAGTCACTCAGTCTCCAAGTTGTGCTGCGTTTCTGTCCTGTTACTTGAATCTAGGCCACCACTGCTACCAGTTCAGGACCTCAGCTCACCTGCCTGCTGTGCCAACCCACCCTGGCCCGTCAGCTGCCTGACGGCAGTCCTTGGAAGGCAGCTCTGACTCTAGCTCTCTCTCTTAAAAGCACCCAGGAAACAATCTGAAGTCTTTAAAATGACATCTAAGGCCTCCAGTGTACTGGCTTCCACCTGCTTCAGCTTCTCAGCAAATTCCTGCTTCATTTGGATCTAAACTGCTTAAGTGTTTCCTCATGCACACCGGGCAGTTCATTTCCCTTGAACCTGTGCTTTATGCTGTTTCTTCTACTCCACACCCTCCCCGCCTTGAACCTGGCTTCTTCCCATTTATCCTGCTAACCCTTAAGCCTACCTGCGAGTCCCCATGTGCTTACCTCAGTGTGAACAGAGTCTGCATACAGTGGGGATCAGTATATGGTTTAGGAAGGATGGACACACGGACCGACGGACGGATCTGTTGGATGAGTGCTGCAGGCCTTTGTAGCACTGCGGTGAGGGACTTCCCCACTGCTGCGTTGCTCCTTTGAAGCACCCAGCACACGAGAGCCCTGCGGAGGCCCCCCGTCTGGCTCTCCCCAGTGGCCTTGGCCCTGAGGCCTGTGGGCTGACTCACCAAGCCAAAACTAAGACTCAAAGTCTAGCTTTGTTTTTTTTTTTTTTTTGTGGGGAAGACCAGCCCTGAGCTAACATCCGTTGCCAATCCTCCCCTTTTTGCTGAGGAAGACTGGCCCTGGGCTAACATCCGTGCCCATCTTCCTCCACTTTATATGGGACGCCGCCACAGCATGGCTGACAAGCAGTGCATCGGCGGGCGCCCGGGATCCGAACTCGCAAACCCCGGGCTGCCAAGCGCGGACTAAACCGCTGCGCCACCGGGCGGCCCCTCAAAGTCTAGCTTTGAACTGGTTGTGTTTGGTGAGATGCTTACTTACACCGGGAAAGTGGCTTGTGACTCATAGTCTGGGTGCATATTCATGCGCACTAGTGATCTTTGAAAATTTTTACCCTAGACATTTTATATTATCTAAAATCTATCCTTTCACTTTCTAATAAGCACTCAGATGCATTAACGTTTGATCAGGACTTGCAAACTCAGGTCTAAAATAAAGTAGATGTTCTAAGAATACTTTGAAGTCAGAAAGGGTTGCTAACCACTCCGGTTTACTTTGTCTTTATTACTGGTAAGCTAAAAGGAGCTGGGTGAGATTAACTATCATGCTCATTTCCCATATGCATAATAGAATTTTAGATGCAAATATTTTCTCTCTGCTTAGGATGCAAAAATCTTATATTATTTACTCCGGACTGCTCTTAATTGTTAAAACCCTCCTAAAAGTAAAAAATAAAATGCCTTGTATCCATCTAGGTTTTTTTTTTTTTTTCAATGTTCTTCTGGGTTTTTATTTGCCAGGTCATTGTTGGTTTTTTTTTAATTGAGATATAATTGACATATAACATTATATTAGTTTCAGGTGTACATAATGATTTGCTATTTGTATATATTGCATGTTTTTAATATTTTCAAAAGTAAGGATAGTTGTGTTTTTAATGTATATGGTAGCATAACAAAATTTCTGCCTTTGTAATATGTAATGATTTAATAAGCAATCTCTTGGTTTATTTCTTCACAGGGCAGCCCAATGGATCCCATGGTGATGAAGAGACCTCAGCTGTATGGGATGGGCAGTAACCCTCATTCTCAGCCACAGCAGAGCAGCCCTTACCCAGGAGGTTCCTACGGCCCCCCAGGCCCCCAGAGGTATCCAATCAGCATCCAGGGTCGGACCCCAGGGGCCATGGGAGGAATGCAGTACCCACAGCAGCAGGTTTGTGCTAGCATTTACTCCTCCTTCCTCCAGATTGGTCATAGTTTTGTGTTCGTCTTTTACTGTCTACCTAAGATTGGTAGAGAATTAGGGGGCATTTTGCTGATTTTTTGCTTTTAGTTTTCCTAGTTTCTTGAAATAATCACAGGTACAACTTCTTTTCTTTCTTTTAAAGAAGGAAAAGTGATCTTAGAACAAAGTGGACAAAATACCTGTTTGGTAGAAGGCCAGTGTTACCAGCCAAATTTGAAAGATGGACCGTGTCATCATTTTGCAGCGAATTATATAGATCTAAGCCTTGAAGTGAACTTGGCTTTCTTATATTTCTGATGTCAGACTGTCAGATTTTGAGCTGTGAGTAGACTTCTGAAGGTGAAGATTCAAGTTATTTAAAGGTCTTTCCCATTGAAGATGGCGTCAACTTAAAAAACAATTATTTTAGTCTCCCAAAAAGTTGTTTGCTTTCATTTCTTAAAATATTATTTCTTCTGTACCTTTTGAAAAAAGTTTCTGTATTTCATATAAGAGGATTTGATGTGTATCTGTTTTCTTAGATTTTGATGAGTTTTATGTTTTTACTTAAAACAAATAAGACTTTTCCTGCTCTTAGAAAAAGACCCACTATTTTTCTCTAGAATCAAATAGTTGGAGTTACCTTAAATGACATCTACCTTCTAGCAGTAGTAAACCTATTGTTTCTTGGATATGGGAGAGTATATCCTTATTTTGTGGGCCTGAGGAAGCATGAAATCTGGAAGAGACTAAATTAGATTCAGGCTTGTTAGGTTATTTAGTTACTGGGAACACCAGAAGGCTTATTTATAAATTCCCACATCCTGCGTTAACCCCGGAGGAGCCTGATTCCGTGTACATTTTGCTGCCTCCAGATAGGTTATTCCATAATGTTACTAGTAACCCATTCCGGGGTTTCCCAGTACTTCCTCTCAGGAAGTTCTTCCCTATATTTGACCAAAAATCATCTGTGGAAAAGAAAAATTGGATAGAACTTTTGTTCTTTCTGAAGCAGATGTGGAGAATGAGACATCATACTTTGCATGCGCCATAGCTTTGTACTAAAAGTTCACGAATGAGTTGCATCTGAGCCTTTTGTTTTAGAGACTGAATATTGTCTTCTTTGTTTAAATTTATTGTGTTGAGGTCACATTGGTTTATAACGTTATATAAATATCAGGTGTACATCGTTACATTTCTACTTCTGTGTAGACTGCATTGTGTTCACCCCCAAAAGTCTAGTTACCATCCATCACTGTACACGTGTGCCCCTTTACCCCTTGTCTTTCCTCTTTACAATATCTTTATTCCTCCTTTGGTGATATTTTTATTTTAAGGTGGTTGTAGGGAAACATAGAAGTAGCCCAGCCTTTGAATCCTAGCTGTTAGTTCCTTAAACGGCCCTCGTGGTTGTCGGAAGTTCTTACCCCTTGTTTATTAAAGATTGGCCACTCAGAATTCTGGCAGTCAGTTGCATAGTTAATTGTATTATGCATAATAATTATTGCATAATTAATTATGTTAAAATTATGCTTAATTTTTTTTGATGTTACTCCTTTCTTCCAGCAATATTTTGCTGCCTAGAGTAAAAAATCTCTAGTTGAGGCTGCTACTTGTGAAAGGGAGATAATTTGTAAAAGATTAAGGAGTAAGCTGAGTGTTGTGATTCTCTTTCTCTTCTTTTGGTTTTAAAGCTAATTTGCCCTTAGTTGAGGGGAAGGAGGCCCAGGCAGCTAGCTGCTAAAGTCCTAATATTACCCTATAGCTGATTTCCTTTGGGGGCTGATAGTCCTATATGATACTCTGGCCACAGGAAGAGAGTAGAGGCAGAAAGGTAAGAAATAGCAGGACCAGTGGTGAGAAGTAGATGCTAACCACTCCTTGTGTCCGCACCTTCCTTTCTGCCATGTTTTCCTGATGTGAAATTTCAAAGTCATTTCAAAAGGTGCTGTTCATGGCAAGCTCCTGGATGCTCCTTTATCTTGTTCTCTGAATGAGTTAAAGTCTATTAGAGGTTTTCAACACTGGCTTAGATTGCAGTCCCAAAGTGGGAATCTAACCAATGGAGAGAGTGTGGAGAATGATTACCTAGGAATATGTTTTTCATTTTTGCACGTGTAAGGCTATAAATAGGCGACACACACAAATACATAGAGTAACCTCAATTTTCTTAGCTTCTTGGTGTCATTTAATCTCTGTGGCTCTTATATATTTTTGAAATCCAGTAACTCTTGGATTTATTTGAAGGGACAAATTGATGAAGATTACCCACCAAGTATTTCAGCAAATTTTTATTTAAGATTTTAGGTTAGGTGTTTTACTGCTAACCAAAAGATATGCCTAATTCTAATTAAGCACAGATCTTTCTGAGAATGAGAGGAAAATAGTGTATCTGGTAAGAAACTGGATGCCCTGGCCATAAAGTGTCAAACTTTCATATGGAATTCATCATTATCGAGGGTTCTAAATAATCTGTATTGCTTTTTCACCCTTTCATTTAGTCATAATACAACCTTGAAATATAGTATCTTCTTTTGAAATGTAAAAGGCTAAAAATAGCTGTGAGTGCATTTTGGAATGTGTGTAACATTTTAAAGGGGACACAGCTTTTATAATAAGTTCATGTAATCAGTTAGGTATAGGCTAATTTTAATAGCTTTGAACGGACAAAACATAGTGAAGGTTTTGAGTAAAGGCTATTAGAGCACATTGCTTTTGTTAGCTTTAGTCTATGTTCTTTGGTGAGGAATTTCCAATATAATTTTGGATAATTATAAATTTGTCCACAAACGAGGTCCTGGCACAATGATTGGCTGCTGGTCCCGTCCATCTTCTCCTGGTATTAATGTAATTGGCCGAGCATTGTTGTAGTCGTGGCTGCTAATGTTCTTCAAGGAAAAAGTTGAAAGATAATGATGACATTGAGTTTTTATTGAGTGGACATCACCACCTAGGCATGACTTTGCTTTGGACGGCCTCCAAAACTTTCTGTGTTTGGTTTGTGAACCTCTAATGAGCTGAATCCAGTTCATTTAATATTGCTCATATATTTCTGCAAAGGATTAAAATGCAGGAATTCAGGTTTGTAAATTGAGTTGCCCACTTACCAGCTGAGTGGTAAGTTGTCTTTGGCTCAGGGGTCACAGTTTGATTCCTGGCTGGCGTTCCACTCCTGTGATAGGAATTTTAAATGAGTATTCTGTTAGAAAGAACTGCAGTGCTTGTATGAAATGGAACATGGATGGCATCACTGCTTACTTTTTGTCTCTGCGAGTCAGGAGGGACTGGCCACTGAGTGTTTGATTTTATTATTAACTTGGTGATCCTTGATTTTCATGGTGATAATTTTATTTTTGAAATATACTCATGACTGGTCTTTGAAGCATGACGTGATAATAGTACATCATTTTGGTATTAACTGGAACTAGATTTGTGGTCTTTCACTTGCTGATTCTCCTACATCATCAGGCAAATACATGGCTAAACAGATTAGTTTTGCACGGTGCCCTAAAAACTAGTCTACTTGGGTTTTTATTGAATTGAGATGGGAAATGAATTTTCTGTGCCTCTGTGGAGAAGGTTCTGCCTCCAGGCTCCTGGAATTCAAATCTGGGGATGGTTAACAGAAGTACACTGGTTGATTTCATCTAATACAGAGCTATGCAGAGGATGTATAGTCTTTAAGGTTACTAGAATCTGACTCAGATTTTTTTCAAACTTAGACACCAAGATACCCTTTGCTGGATCAGGGACGTGGGTGAGCAAATGTTTTATTTTTCTTGTCCCTTGTGATCACAAATATATACATAGACATGTGCTGACTTGCTTTAAAAAAGATTTTCATATAAAAGAAATAGCACCCAGGGGAAATAGGCTGCAGAAGTGAAGATGCATTATTTGTGTCAAAGCAGATTTCAGTTCTGTAGTCTGAGATTTTTCCCGAGTTATTGAGGGTTATGTTGGGTTGATATGTTAACTATCCTTGTCTTGTTGCAGATGTTTGTATAATCTGATGGCTGTTGGTATTATAAAACCAGGGAAAGGGAGAGGGTAAAGTGAGAGATTTAAGTTCTTGAGTGCTATTCTAATGGGAAAACAGGACTCTCTTAGTTTTAAAAACACATCTGTATTGCGAAGACCTTTACAACAACAAGAACATGGATATAATCGTTGTTTGAAAGATATCCTGGCAAAATTAAATAGAAATTAGTTATTTTTGTTCAGGGGATTCACCTGAACTTATCACTTTCGATCTAAATAAAAACTGAATTAAAAACAGGTTCTTTTGTAAAAGACGTTAAAAATCAATAGGTATTTTAATTTGTGTCCTTAGTTTATCTTCTACACCCTTTGGATATGTCTATTTTGCTGTGTGTTTTTTGAGTAAAATATTTATTTCAGAACATAAGCATTTTATTTAGTACCATCTTAAGAGCCAAAACACTTCTTCCAATGCAAATGTTTATTTTGGCAGCAGATGTTTCTAAAAGGAGACAAACATTACAATTGTTTGGCTAAAATAAATGTTTTCTTTGGGGTGGGTTATTAAGGCAGCCAAGCAAGTTCTAGGATTCCCACCTACCTGTGTTACTTTATATGGTCGGTCTATTCTGGAAAAAAAAATTTGCTTTTTAAAATACAAGTAAAATTATCTTTTGATATAGTTTGAGCAATGTCTCTGAAAAGTAAGGATGAATGGGGAGGGGAGGACTGGTTACAGACTTAAAAATTCCAGAGTTTTTTGACATGAAATGTCTGTTTAGAGTCAGTCTCTGAATCCTAAATGTGAATCCAGTAGTCAGGGCTTAATTTTGATTTTATCTAAAAAGAGCTTAGCCTTCCTGTTTTAAAGGAGCATGATAGGGTGTGCTGAGATGAGAAAGGGAGGCCTGGCTTAACATAGTGGAGAAGAATGGGTGCCCTGTGTCCACTTCACATTCAGACCTGTAATGTTTTGATAGTTTATGTTCACCCAGAGACACCCACCTGTACCTGTGTGTGTGCACACGCTCATTCACACACACACATATATAACACAGAACATTTGTGTGACAGCGGTATCCTCGTGTAATGAAATATATCAGTGTATGTATATTAAATAACATACTGAACATGTATATTACATGTATATATACATAGAGAAACAAACAAATACATCAGTAAAATGCAGGTAAACATCTTGGTAGTAAAATAGTGAATGCTGTGAGATTTCTTTCACTGTGTTATTTACAGCCTTTTTGTATATGCATGTTCTGTACTAAGAGACTTGGAACCAAGCTGCTCTGCTTCTACACCTGAAACGTTTGGGGTCCTTTCAGCAGTTGCAGATTTGTATAAATAATGGCCTTTTGTTGGCCACATTTTGTCTTGATTTCCTCAGTTTTTCTTCATCAGTGAACATGAAAGTATTTAAGGTTTACTAACAAAATACATTTACACCTCGCATTTCTGCTTCCAAGTAGATAGCAGATGCTGCTGTCTCTGATGCCAAAGTTCCCTGTAGATGGAGTTTTGTACCAAGAAAACATTTTTGCAAAGATTTGTAGATATGGTAATTTTTATTTGCTCCTTAAAATTTAAATTTCTGGAATGCTAAACTGGTTTCATTTGCTTTTTATATTGTAGTTGGGTTTAAACCTATTTTGAAGCATTCAATGTGACATTCTTCGTAGAGGTGTATTAGAAGAGATCACGTTTCAAGTTAAATATAAATTTTTAAATCTTTAGCCTTTTTCCTAAAAATGAGAAAAGACTAGGTTTTATACTAGAATATTTAATGAGAAAATGTGAGATGATTTCTCTTTTAGGTTGGAAAGCTACTTTTATATTAGGAAGTTTGTATCGATATGTTTTTTTAATCTGAACATTTACATGGTTCTAGACATTCTAAAGATTATATACAGTGTACAGTGCCTGTTCTCTGCTAGTAGCTTATACTGTTTTTGTCACATATTAATTCTATGTATTTTACATATATAGACTTTCAACGTAAAATATCTGTTAAACTTTTTTATTATATTTTTATTTTTGAGATGTAAATCTTAAGTATATGTTTTAGGTAGCATTGGAGTTACTTGAGTATATATACATATATATATATTTTTTTGTTTTGTTTTTGCTTTTTTCTCCCCAAAGCCCCAGTAGATAGTTGTATGTCATAGTTGTGCATCCTTCTAGTTGCTTTATGTGGGATGCCACCTCAGCATGGCTTGATGAGTGGTGTGTAGGTCCACGCCCAGGATCTGAACCAGTGAAACCTGGGCCGTCAAAGCGGAGTGTGAGAACTTAATCACTACGCCACTGGGCTGGCCCCTTTGAGTATATTTCATATGAATTAGGTTTCTTTGCTTTCACCAAAGAAACAGTAACATGATATTTATTAAAATTTAAACGATTCAAATAAAGCTCACAGTTGAAATCAGTAAAATCAACCAGCCACATTCCTTCAGTGCTCCCTGAAAAACAAGAACAAAAATCCCAGAAAAGAAGTCGAAAGTTAAAGTAACCAAGTGGCCTATTTTAGGTCAGTGGTTCTCAAGCTTTGCTGAATCTTAGAATCTCCTAGGGTGCTTTAAAAACTCCAGAGATGGTGCCTATATCAAGGGCATCCGAATGTAAAGGCCTCCCTCCGTCTTTTTCTGAGCTCCACAGGTGACTCCCCTCTGCAGCTGGCGTTAACCAAGTGTCGGGTGTAGACCCAGAAGTAAGGACCCCTGAGCAGGTTCCGGCCAGGAGCATTGCACCCGCCGGGAGCTTGTTCTCGAGGCTTCCCCAGTGAGTCAGGAACTCACCACTGCCCTAAAGGGATGAAATGCGCCCAGAACCAGGAGCTGGGACGGTTTAGTCCTTGCCATTTGATGCTTCATCTGTGCGATATTGGAAAAATCTGGACCTCACTGTGCTCCTCGGCCAAATGAGTGAGTTTGACTGCAAGATCTCCTAGCTTGGATTTTCCCTTTAAAATAATAGTAAGTTAATGCCTTTTCGTTTTCGATTTTGGAGTCTTGTCATTTCAGATACAGTCTTCTGAAATTTATGGGTTACTGCTTGACAGGTTGTATTCATACGACTACTAACCCAATTCTTTCTAAAGGGGGAAGAACTGTTTCTTCCTCAAAGATTAGCAAATTGTTGCAATCAGTACAGTAAATTATTCTCCCATTTTTAATTTTACTTTTAAGGTGAACATTTTCTCAGATAACCTTTCTGAATACCTGGTGTGTGTTAGCTATGTAGAATATAGTCTGTCCTTTTTAATATGTAGAAAATCTTAAGGTTGAGATGCTAACTTTACTCCGAGTCATAATAAGAAGCAAAGAGAGATCCAGTAATTACTTACTCATTTTACACATTATTACTAAGTAGTTCTGAAAATAAGTATATACCGTACAACATTGGGATAAACTATGTACGATGAATTCCGAATAGAAATAAGTTTTAAGATTTGTGTTCCATGCTCTTTCACTCTTTAACTCCATGAAGAGGGGTTGGATGGCTTTGTTTTCGTATTTTAAGAGGTTTTTTCTAAGGGTAAAAGAAGTGTTTTCTTTTATGTTAGTAGCCAAAAGTTAAATTCTTTATGGTAAAAAATTTCTTATGGCTGTTTGATTATTTTATATGCAACAAATTTATTAAGGCCATTTGCACTTATAGTTTTGAAAAATAAATTTAACAGTTAAATCTGTAGCTGTGAATGAAATTAGAAAAAGAGAAGAAGTGCGAGAAGAGAAGGAAGATGGGTGGGAGCATGAAGGGAAGAAGGGAGTTAGGGGAAGAAACAGGAAGACAGATGTAGCCCTGCTTTTCTTAGGGCCGCTGTGGATGCCTCACTAGCGTAGGGAGCTTGCTCAGTCAGGTTTCCGAGGCCTTGGGAGGAACTCACCACGTGGAGCCAGGTGTTAGGAATTTCCTGGAAGTCTGGAGCTGAGACCTGAGTGTGGTTCGTGTGTGTGTAACACAAATATCCTTGCCTACCAACATAGTCCCAACCCAGACTAGTAACTGTCTACAACAGCAGGTTACCCAGCTCCCCGTTTCCTACGAAGAAGTGAGTTTAATCTAACAAACAGACTGTATTCCAAAGAATTAACCAAGTTAGTCCCCCTTTATTGGTATTAAGAGCTTACTCTTTTATTTTTTAAATAACTACCAAACAAAGCAGTGGAATTGGCTCTTCAGGGTTAATCAAAGGCAAGGACGCAGGTCAAGCTCCATCAAACATCAAACGTTCAGAAAACAGAGAGGAAGACTAATAGCAATAGCAAGAAATGAGGTTATTGGAATTAAAATGCAAAAACTATCATTGCTCAGGTAATTATGTTTTACTTAATGGTCTTGAGACGGAGAGAAACTAGCTCCAGCTGGATAGTTGTAGTGGCTGGTCCCAAGGAGGGCCGGGGGGAAACGTCTGCTGGGAAGGGAACTCCAGTCTGAGATGCACCACAGAAAAGACAGCCAAGCACTACAAGTGAGGATGATGTGTTCCTTTAAATCAATATCATCATCGCTTCCAGAGAGAACTGGGGAGAAGGAAAGGGTCAGAATAATTGTGGGCCTACGGGCTGTATGACCTCAGAATACTTCCTGAAAAGGGTCAGCTGTAAAGGAGAGTTCCCTTTCCTTTAATTAGTCTGTTACCTTGAGATTTCCAATAAGATTTTCTGATATCCCAGTAATCTAGGTATCTTAAGCGTCTTACATCTTTGGAGGTTCTCAGTATTTTGGGCCTCATACTGATATAAGACTTTCCTTCTCTACTTCCTACTTGTAAGTCCTCTGCCTCTTGTCAGGGGTCTTGGAGATGAGAGGAAGTTACTCCCCACTCCTTGGCCAAATTTTGATAGTTGGGGAGAAGAGGAAAGACCAGCATGCTCTTCCAAGTCCACTGGGCTGCCAGGGAGAGCTCTCTTCCTTCTCCACTGGCGTCTCTGGCTGAGTTCTTCTATTCTTCTTCCTTGTTGGCTTCAAAAATAAAGGTGGCAAGAGTGATAACCTGGTGACCTCATTGGCCCTAAGTCTTCATGACCTCGGGTGTATCACAGCACACTTAGAGTAATTCCAGAATGGCAGGTTCAAGGACGATTCACTGCACACATGCAGCAGGTCATGAGGGTAATAAAGTACAGGATGGAGAACGAGGCAGAGGGTTCCAGGAGGGATTCCAGTTCCAACCAGGGACTCATCCGCTGGCGCCAGAAGCCACAGAAACTGGGCAGTAAGCAACATGCCACATGCTTAGTTTCAAACCAGTCAGCTATAGTTGGTCTAACTGAAAGACTTGAAGTCATCTGAATGCATCCTTGCTGCAAGGGGGGCTATGAATTTGAGTTCTGAATTCTAAATTGTTCAGGCAGTTCTTTTGGTTACTGAGTCTTTGTAGAGAACACAGAATTATTCTTGACAGTTCCAAAGTTTCTCTTGTATAAACATTTCCCTCCCCAGCCTCTCCTGCACTGTTGCTGTCTCAGTAAATGGCAGCTCCATCCTTGTGCTTGCCCAGGCCTAAACCTCACAGTCATCCTCTTTTTCTCGACCCTTCAATCCGTTAGATAATCCCACTGTCTCCTCCTTCAAAATATATCCAGGAGCTGAGGGCTTCCTATCACCTCGACGGCTGCCACCCTGGGCCAAGCCCCACCACCCCCCATTTGGGTTGGCAGAACGGACTCCTGACTTTTGCTGCCCCACAGTCCGTTTTCAGCAGAGCGCCCAGAATGGTCCTTTTAGAGGGTGCAAGTCAGGCCATGGCCCTACTCCTGCGCTTCACTCAAAGTCCCCGAGGCTCCACTCCTACCTCTCCACCCCATGCTGTCCCTTCCTCTCTGCCTGGGTTTGCGCTTCCTTCTGCCTGGAAGGCTCTTGGCCAGGTCTTTGTAGGGCTTGCTCTCTCTTCTGGGTTTCTGTTCAAATGTGTATTTGAGCCGCCTTCTCTGAATTGTCCTCTCCCCCCACCCCTCACCCTGTCTTATTTCCTCCACAGCACTTACCACCCAAGGTGCAACTGTTGGCTCACTGCCTGGTGTTCCCATTAGGACATCAGGTCTAGATGACAGGGACTTGGTTTGCCCTGCTGTGGCCCCTCATCTAGATAGTACGTGGCACTTCACAAACATTTCCAAACAAACGAAGGAAAGAATTTGCAGAATTGTAGACCCTGGCTGGTGAAATCCATGGAGCCCAGTGCCGAAAGGTCCCTGAGTGCATTAGCGGTGGATCTGCCACCTGTGTGTGGCTGCAAGGCGGGCTCCTTCAGGGTTTCCGGTTGAACTCTTGGTGCCCAGCTTCTCTGCTGATCCGGTGGGAAGCCTGCTGACAGCCACAGGGCTGTCCTTTTAACCCTGCTGTTAGAGTCCTAAGGAATTTCTGGTACCTGAGAGATGGTTCCAGCAGGGTGGTTTCCTGTTGTTGCTTATTTCCACGTGTGTAGCGTTAGGGGCCTGTATTCCTTCTGATAGTGAACCCCGTTGAATAAATTGGAGACAGCTGCTACTTTGTAACTTCATGGCCCTTAATGTTCCTTGAATTCTCTTGTATCGAGTGTAATACACTAAGTAGGGGGAGGTGAGCAAAAGATTCTAGATCATAGCAGAATCGGATTTTGTGTGTTGCGAGCTCAGATCTTCATCCTAACACCGGTTATTTGACAGTGCTTATTGAGAAAAACCTCCCAAATAGTTAGCATGCTGTTTATGGAAAACAGACGTTTTTCTGGAAGAGATTTACTGCTGGAGGAAAGAGAATCCCTTCACAGTGGAAGTGGAGCTCTGCCATGCCTGCTGGAAGTATGGGGGCTGTGAAATGGGCTTAAAGCCCTCTGTGGTGGGGGAGTATTCTACATCCATGCTTATATTATACCGGAACTGTGTAAAAGTCGGTGTTTATTAATGGAAAAAAACCCTTTAATGTGACATTTTAGTTCTCCATAAGTGAAACTGATAAGTTGAACCCACTATTCTTAGGAGACGTTATTTTCACATGCTTTACGGGGCCAGAGCACTTCTATAAATAAAGCGTAACTTTTAGAAAGAGGGTGTATTCTAGACAGGGACTTGGAACTGTGGCTGTTATGCCTACACCGCACTGTAGCTTGTTTCCAGAAGTGGAAGTCCTGGCTACACCTAGAGTGGAAGTTACACCTAGGAGGAAAGAAATGTCATTCAGACTGAATTTTAAAAAATTATCCCTAGTTGCTTTATTTTAGTTGAGGATGGTGATAATAAGTAATTTTCACTTTTAAGGAAGTACAGGAATGGAGTGCCTCCATGGAGACGTTGTTCATTGTCCTCCTTGTCATCTTCTTCCCGGGCCCGTTTCCTTATTTGTAAAAATCCGAGAGTTGTCACTAGATGACAGTAATATGGTACCAGGTGTTATGCCAAGTGTTTTTACGTGGATGTTCCCATTTAACCCTTACCACGCTTCTATTTATCTCCATTTTATGAACAACGATAATAACATTCTCTAATGTTTAGTAAGGGCTTGTTCTGTGTCAGGCACTGTTTTACTTGCTTATCATGGATTAACTCACTCTGTCCTCACAGCCTTCTAAGGTAGGTGTCATGATCTCAATGTACAGATGAGCAAACTGAGGCATGGAGGTTCATGGGGTTATTTAGATATATATGCGTTCGAAGTGGCAGGGCAAGGATTTCGGATCCTTGGCACTTTCTTTCTGGGCCCACGCTAGCACTGTGTTTTATGATTCTGGTAAAACTGGAATGCTTCTCATCACTGAGACTAGAATTCATTTGAGTTTTTGAATAACAAGACTAATTATAATTAAGTTTTCCTCATTTTGATGCTGCATATTCGTTCCATGGAAAGTCCTTTGTGACCTTTACTAAGTTGAAAATTGAGTGTCACCTACTATGTCTATCACATTTAGAATCAGGAATTTTTTCAATTGAGATGAAATTCACATAACATAAAATTAACCGTTTTAAAGCGGACAATTCAGCAACATTTAGTACATTCACAGTATTGTTCAACCATCACCTTTATCAAGTTCCAGAACATTTTCCTCACCCCCAAATGAGACCGCTATGTCCATTAACCACTCACTTCCTATTTCCTCCTCTCCCCAGCCCCTGGTAAACACTACTCTGCTTTTGTCTCTGGATTTACCTATTCTGGATATTTCATATAAATGGAATCATATATATGACTCTTTGTGTCTGTCTTCTTTCACTTAGTGTAACATTTTCAGGGATCATCCCTGTGGTAGGGTGTGTCAGTGCTTCATTCCTTTTTTTGGCTGAATATTATTCCGTGGTGTGGATATACCACATTTGTTTAGCCGTTCATCTGTTGATGGACATTTGGGTCGTTTCCACCTTTTAGCTATTGTGAACAGTGGTATTATCCACATTTGTGTGTAGTATTTGTTTGAATACCTGTTTTGAGTTCTTTTGGGTGTATACCCAGGAGTAGAATTGCTGAGTCATATGGTAATTCTGTTTAACTCTTTAAGAAACTGCCAAACTCTTTTCCACAGCAGCTGTACCATTTTACATTAGAATCGTAGGATTTTGGGGCTGGCCCAGTGGCGCAGCGGTTTAGTCCGCGCTTGGCAGCCCGGGGTTCGCGGGTTCAGATCCCGGGCACCCGCTGACGCACTGCTCGTCACCCATGCCGTGGCGGCGTCCCATGTAAAGTGGAGGAAGATGGGCACGGATGTTAGCTCAGGGCCAGTCTTCCTCAGCAAAAAGAGGAGGATTGGCGATGGATGTTAGCTCAGGGCTGGTCTTCCTCACACACACAAAAAAAACCAGAATCGTAGGATTTTAATGTTGGTCTGGTATTTCCCTGAGACTCTCTACTGAGCACCAGGGCATCTTACCAGACCCTTTACATATATCATCTCATGTGATTCCCACCAAATCTAGGAGGTGGGTCACGCTCCTTGCTTTGCCAGTGGGGAGGCAGAGTGGTTAGGTGGCTTGCCTGAGGCTCTCCCAGCAGTAGTAGGGAATTCTGGTCTTCCCTTAGCACAGTCTTCAAGACCACCCAGCCCAGTGCTTCTCAGTGTGCGCCACAGGTTCCACTGGTGACAGGCCAGATCACTGTGGGGGCACATAGACAGTGTTAAGTAACATTGAATCATATCGTAAGAAAGTTATCTTCTCTGACGTTTTGTCCCTCTCGTGAATGGCAGTGTGCTCTGACAGCATTCCAACACTTCCTTGCCCCTCCTACCCTCTGTTCATTTTCTTTTTCTTTCTTCTTTCCTTTGGTGAGGAAGACTGACCCTGAGCTAACATTTGTTGCCAATCTTCCTCTTTTTGCTTGAGGAAAGTTGTTGCTGAGCAAACATCTGTGCCAGTCTTCCTCTATTTTGTATGTGGGACACCACCACAGCATGGCTTGACGGGCGGTGTGTAGGTCCGCGCTTGGGATCTGGACCTGTGAACCCCGGGCCATGGGAGCAGAGTGCTCGAACTTAACCACTATGCCACTGGGCCAGCCCCTCCTCTGTTCATTTTCTGAAGAACAGGCCTCAGTCTAAGAGCCTTGGGCAGGCATCAGTATCCCGTTAGAGTGTAATAGTATTGTATTGTTTTCATAGTATGTATTTTTGTGATTATCTTCTATTTATGGCAAGTAATACTGGTTTTCTATTATAGTAAATACAGAGTTTTCTTTTAAAATAAAATTAGTTGAATTAAAAAGGTGATTCACTTCAAAGGGAGGCAATTTGTACTGTTAAGTTGAGTTCCTCACTTCCAGTTTACTCAGCACATGTATGTGGAGTGTCTGCTCTGTCTGTACTATCCTGGGCACTGGGGAATATAAAAAGAATCATAGCCAGATCTTGGTGCCCGAGATGCTCTGCAGAGAGGTGAGTCGAGCACTAAACCGTAAGTGCAGGTGTCGATGTTTACCCTGGTGCTATGGCAACGCCCTGGGTGGAGATAAGAAGGGTGATGTGGAGGAGAGGGTTAGACTCTGTGTGTGAATACAGACTGATTTTAATTATAACAGATTCCTACTGAATTTTGAAAATTGATCTTTTAGGTTCAGATAAATACCATTGTCTCATACATCCATTTGACTTGCTATTACTTTTGGTTTGTTGAATTGGGAGAATATTATTAAGGTTTTTAATGGTTTGTTCGCTTAGTTGTCACCATACACTTATTGATAACTATACTGGAGCTCGAAGTACTCTCGTAGAAAGACATATGTGTAGGTATTTAGCAGGTGGCGTGCTGAGTGCTGTAGTCAGGATCTGTAGCACATGCTCTAAAACCACATGGGGTGGGGAGATGGCTTCCTGGAATAGGTGACATTAGACCTGGATCTGGAGGAGGAGTTTGCTGGGTCTGGTAGAGGAAAGTGGAGGTGCTTTTCAGTTCAGTTAGGCTTTAAAGGGGTTTTGGTGAATTTTATAGACTTTTTCACATTTTAAGTTTGTACAAGCATAGAATCTAACTTTCTTTTTCTTTTCACGCCTCCAAATTTTCCTTTCATCTTTGCCCATTTTAGTGCTTTGATGGATCAGTTCAGAAAGCAGCAGGGCTCCTGCCTGAAGGCTGGCTGGATCTTGTTTGATTTTTAAGAGAAGAAACTGTCTCTCCATTCTTAGGCTTCCAGAATGGAGGAAATTACTAATCTCTCATGTATCAAGATAGGGGCAAAAATATAGTGTGTCTATAAACATTGTTTTAATAAGTAGAGCTTTTAAAAATGGCCTGTAATTTCTATTAACCTTATTTTCTTCTACCTCAGAGATTATGCAACACTGTGCCACGTCATAAAATTACAGCACCCCTGTAGCGGTTAAGTTTATACCTAAAGAATGAATCTTCCCCTTTGCAGTCTACATTGCTCGTGACTTTTGCTTTTGGAAATAGGAACCTGCCAAAAATCTGAAGTGATATTCAGACCATGTAATCAATACTCTGAACTTTTATTCCTTTGTTTTATATTTGGTTTACTGTGTTGAACTAGGTGAATGATGATATGGAAATATATAAAGAAGCTGAATTTTGAACAAAAACTTAAACATTGTTTATTGTCCCCCTTAAATGAGCTTACTAGTTGACTTAATGTTCATCTCTGATCTCTGCTTTTATAAAAAGGAAAGTAAAAAGCTGCACGTCTCATCAGTTTTTCTGATTATTGCCAGTTTTATCTATTATTGCCCCTGATAACATGTTTTAGGGCATCTTTTCTTTTTATACAAACTTGCATACACTTCCTACACATCTTTTCAGATAAAAAGGAAAAAGTAATAGATACTTGTTCATTTCGGTTAATCAGATCTCTTAAATTCACTATATGTGAATAGGTATTCTCTTCCTTCATCTTGTTTTTTCCAAACCCTTCCATTATTTCACTTTTGAAGCACGTTTTATTAGTATTCTTTACATTGTTCTTATATTAATTACTTCTTAGATATAATATACATATATATTCTTATATATGTATGTTCTTATATATAATATATGTTCTTATAGATAATATACATCTTATATTAAGATATGAGACTGGCATTATATGATTATTAAAAATTGTTCCATGGAAATCCATAGCCACACATGAATCAAGTCAAATGATTTAAGGATAAAGAGGTGAGGGATGATTTATCTTGTTTTAAGTTGATTACCTTATCCCAATTCTAATATGAGAAGGAAGGTTGTGTATCCTTTGGCTCATCTGCCATTTGGAAAACTGAATATGAACTTATGTTTTGATTGCTTTGTCATATACCCACACATTAAACACCCCTACTTATAACGTATGGTTGCAATATCCAGCAAATGAATTATAAAGATATTAAAAAGGACATCAGCGTCAGTATTAGCAAATTTTCCCTGGCTGCCATTGCTGTTATACTTGGCTTAGTTTGGTTCTGGCGCAGGGACCAGGGGATCAGTCTGAATGGCTAGGCAACGCAGCGGAACCCAGCGGTGTCTTAGTGAATTGTTATCTTATTTATTCTGAAGGATCTTTCCTCTTTCTATTTAAAAAAGAGTGTGTACTATAAAAAATAATATCACTGATATGTAATGTTGCTTGGACATTTGGCTCCAGGTGACCAGTGTTAAAGAGGGTCTGCAGCGTGCCCCTCATTATAAAGAACTTGCTATTGAGAAGGCTCCCCTAGTGGAAGAGACGCATACGTTGAAAAATTAAAGAAAGAATTTCCTCAATAATATGTGTACACAGTTTAAAAAATAGTATCGCAAGGCTTCTTGTGAAGAAGACCAATTCCCTCCCCGTCTCTCCTTGCCTGTGTGTGCCATTCCCTAGAGGCATCCATTTTCAACTCTTAATGGTTTATTCTGGTACTTAAATCCATATTTCTAAATGACACGATTATGTTGCTGTTTTTTCATTTTTCAAATTTCGACTGTATCTAGTAACTCCATAAAAGTTAACTAACTTTTATTATTAAATAAAGTTAATAACTCCATGTGTAAAAGTTAACTCTTTTATACTGCCATGTCCAATTCCCTCTCTCTCTCTTGTCCTGTTATATGGTAAGTTAAAGTTAAGTCAACATTCAGCCTTTACATTAATAGGACTGTATAAAATAACTGTCTATAGCTGAGACATGAACTGTGAGTATATTTCCTTAGTAGACAACATTTTGTTATCCTGGAATTGATAATTGCCTCATTGTTTTACTTTTGAAAAATGTATCTATCACCAGTTTATCTTCATCCTCTGATAGAACTGTACAGTTCCACTCAGGAACCTAGCAGTTAATCACACTCTAGTGAACGTTTTTCATGTTCGTGGATTCTCACCATCCTGTGACTAGCCTGTCTATGTTTGGGGAAATACCATGTTTAAAATCTCTGCCTCCACAATTTAGAATTCAGATCTCAAATTCATGGCCTCCTTTGCAGCTGAATGCATTCAGATGACTTAAATTCTTTCAGTTAGACCGACCATAACAGATTCGATCTGGAATGAAGCATATTGCATTTTTGCATGGCTCCAAATTTCTGTGGCTTTCAGCAGCAGTGGCTGAGTCCCTGGTCAGCCCTGGAATCCCTCTGCCTCATTCTCCATTCTGTACTTTATTACTCTCATGACCTGCTGCATCTGTGTAGTCAAACTTCCCTTAACTGTCATTCTTGGAATTATTTTGGCCTCAAACTCAATTTTCTGAATCCATGTCTTCTGTCTTTACGTACTTCCTCATTTTGGTGTGGGGCACATTCTCTAGTAGCTTCTTACAAAGAGTGTAGGAGAGGTACGTTTCCCGGCATGTCGGAAAGATGCCGTTTCCACCGTCACACTTAACTGGTCATTTGGCTGAGTATAGAATTCTAGATTGGAAATAATTTTCCCTCAAAAGCTATTGTTCCATTGCCCTCTAAGCTTCCAGTATTTCTGTTGAGAAGTCCACTGCTTCATCCTTTATATGTCACCTACTTTTTCCTCTCTGGGACTTTTAGAAGCTTTTTATTTCTCTGATTTCTAAAATATTGATGAACTTTGAAGCTGGTATTTTTCTACTTGTTTTGCTGGACCCATCCAATGTGAAACTCAATTCTGGGAATTTTTTGGAGGAGAGGAGTATCATTTCTTTGATAATTTCTTCATCTTGATTTTCTCTACTCTTACAATCTGGAACTCTTATTAGTTGGATGTTAGAAGTCCTAGATTAATCCTTTATATTTTAAATCTCTTCGTCCATCCCTTTTTCTTCTCTTTGTCTTTTTTGTTCTATTTCCCAGTAGATAGTCTTAGTTTGTTTTCCAGCTGTTCTGGTGAATTTTTTATTTCTGTTTTCATAGTTTCACTTTCCACAAACTTGTTTTTGTTCACCAAATTTTCTTTTCTTTTTTTGCTGAGGAATATTCGCCTTAACATCTGTGCCAGTCTTCCTCTATTTTGTATGTGGGTTGTCTCCACAGCATGGCCACTGACCAGCGGTGTAGGTCTCTGCCTGGGAACCAAACCCAGGTCACTGAAGTGGAGCATGCCAAACTTAACCACTAGGCCACCAGGGCTGGCCCCAAATTTTCTTTTTTTATACCATCTTACTCTTATTGCATGGATACAAAAGCTCATCTTGCTGAAGATCATTTTAGGATCTTTGCTTTTGGAGATTTGGTCTGCAGTCTTCCTTCTCTGTGTTTCCTTTGAGTCCTGACCATCTTTACCCTTCACTGTCCTGTTGGAGGAGCCTTTCTTTTAAACATCTGGTGGTCCTTGGTTGTTTATTGTAACAGGCATATGATCAGCAAGCTAAAACGGATGGAAAGCTCTGTGTGCTTGGACTGGCGTGTCCTCTGGTGGACCTGGATGATAGGGAAGGTATCAGGCCATTTTGTTTGAGGACCCTCAGATGTTATCTGTATCTCCACCCCCCTCCCCCATCCCGCAGTAACTCATCCAGAGAGGAAATCAGGGCATCTGGAGGCTGCGTGTGTATGTGTGTGTGTGTATAGATATATATTTATTTATACTTCCATTTAATCCTCTCTTTTCCATTTACTCCTCTCTACTGCCACCCTCTCCAGATGGTAATCCTCTTGACTTCTGACAGGATTGGGGTGAGTATTAGGAAGGGGGAGGTCTGAATTACTCCTTACAGATATTTCACCCAGCTCCCTGCCACCCCCTGATTCCTGAGTCTTTGGGGTTCTGAGCTTTAATTAGCTTGCCTCTTAGCCTCTCACCTAGAACAAATTAAAACTTTAATTATCACTTGTCTCTCTGCTTTTCTCCTTCCAGAAATTTTTTGACCTCTCTTATCTACTGTCATCTCATCTTACGTTTTCTTTGTCCTTTTGGGTTTATACTTAAAAAAAAATTCCCTTACTGTTATTTTAATGGGGTTCTATGAGGGAGTTGAGATAAACTTGAGTATTTAATCTGACATGTTTACTGGAAATTGCCCACAAAGACATCTTTAATAAAGCAGTTTTTTCTTACCAACCTGTTATCTTCTTATGAGGTTTCACAGTGTGCTACCTGGTAATACACCAGACTTTTCAGTGGCTCAGGGAATTTGTAGACTAAGAATAAACCCGTGAATAAATGAATTGAACAGCGCAACTGGAGTGTCTTCCTTTTGGCAGGGAGCCTGGCCTGAGGAGGCCGTGTGAGGCGGGGTGGCCTTTGTTTAGATTCGCCAGGAAAAGCCTCCTGGAACTCAGGAAGTGCTGCTCAGGGGAAAACGATCTCCCCAGCTGTGTTTAGGACAGAGCGAAGGGGAGGTCGGAAGTAGGAAGGCCAGTAAAGCTCTCTTACCATCCAGAGGAGAAATCAGTACCCCGTCTGGATATAAGTTCCCCAGTGAACGGGAACTGAAGGGAAAGTCTGGTTGAGAGAGAGGATAGGAAGGAAAAAAAATTTTGGAGGTTAATTGCATGTGAGAGAAGACATTTTAACGACATTTAGATCAGAGATGATCCTAGTGTTTTAAATTTTAAGGATACACTGAATGTGGATACATTCTGTAATAGCTTTTCTAATGCAAATCTACAAGTGGGTAACATTTTTCTGGTTGCCCTTTTAGGAGAAAAAAGTACCAAGTTAATTAAAATATTTTTAGCTTGTGTTTAGTTGGAAAAGAAATTTCTTTTTATATATATATATATATATATATATATATATATATTTTTTTTTTTTTTTTTTTTTTTTGTGGGGAAGAACAGCCCTGAGCTAACATCCGTTGCCAATCCTCCCCTTTTTGCTGAGGAAGACTGGCCCTGGGCTAACATCCGTGCCCATCTTCCTCCACTTTATATGGGACGCCGGGTTGCCAAGTGCGGACTAAACCGCTGCGCCACCGGGCGGCCCCGGAAAAGAAATTTCTGATTGTAGACCTGCGTCTGTACAAATTCTTTGTGCTCTCTACCATTGGTTTTCCACCTGCACCCTGGAAGCCTCCTGAGGAATCCAGGAAATAAAACAGTGAAAAAGCAGCAGCTGTACTTGAAGCCCTGCATACCTGCCTACACGTTGTCCTGTCACTGGACAGTTCTGTTCTCAAAATTCATAGCAAGAATCATTGCAAAGACTTGGGGGAACCTTCAGCACTCAAAGAAAGATGAAATGGTGTTCATTTGAGGCAGAAAATTTTACTCGTGTCTATGTTTACATGTAATTTTTAACAATAAGAGATGAAACTGAAAGAACTGTCTGATTAATCCTTATTTACCCAGCAAATTACATTAACCATAGTCGCTTAATCCATGAGCACTTTAGCATTCAACTGTGATCTTGGCGTATTCGAGGTTTATCTGAGGGAACAGCTTCATGGTATCTGTGTGTGTGGCCCGGTGCCAAGACCAGTGTGAAACAAACAACCACAGCAAACTGTTAGAGTAATTATAACGAAAGTCAAGTGTAGCCTCGTGTCAGGAATAAAAAATAAGAATCCAGTTTATTTGGTCGATGTTTGGTGTTCACGTTGCTGTTGATGTAACTCTACATATGGTCTTTCCAAGTGATCTTGCTTTTTCACAATGAAGTATCTGCCCACTTTTATCAGCTTTCACAGACATTCTCTTTTTATGTCTCCATCCTATTAAAGCACCGATCGGTCATTAGGATACCTCGGGGAAAAAAATCTTATATCGAGACCACCATCCTGGGTAGAGGTTGTTATTCTTCCCTGAACATTTTGGTGTCCTGGCTTTGGCCTCATCCTCAGGCCCCCTTAAGTTAAAAATACCCGCTGTGTGGTCTTGCCAGCTGGCCAGAGGCCAGGCTTTTTATAGCCTCGTCTGGCCTGGGAATGGAGCTTCACACTAGGGGGAGGTGCAGGAGTGGCCTGTGGGTAGGGTCCTCTCTGGTTTGGGAGGCCCTGCCGCCATCCTGTCTTAGCTCTGTCATCCTAAATAAAATACAAGAGTAATCTGATGCCAGCCGCCTCTCTGATATCTTTTGGTAAGATGTGAAACTAACCAAAGAAGACAACTTGAAGTAAAATTTCCCATTATTTTTGAAGCCTGTTGTACCATCTGCTAGAGAGAAACTTCACTGTCTAAGTACATATACTTTAACTAATTAATTGAGCACCACGTTCCTAGAGAAACATGTTTATTAAATGTCAACAACTTGGGGACATTTAGTCTTCGTTTTTGGTCTTCTGTGTCCAGTGGCATTTTTCCTAAATTATGTCCAGAATTTCCTTGGGATGATGCATGCTACTTTTTATTCTAAATTGTTGCTAGTTTCCTTTGCAAGTTTAATTTATTTCCATAGTCCTTCCTCCTCTTCCCTTAACAATACCTAGAAAACATTTTTATCTCCTTTTCTGCCTGCTGTCTTTCCTGGATACTGTTTCATACACTAAAACCACAGGGTTAAAGTAGTAAATGCCATTGACACATTGCTTGATTTTGTTATTCAACGCTGGTAAGGAATTTGGTGAAGTGAGGAATGATATTACAGAATTTTCATTAAAAATAATAAGACAAAAATATTAACTAGCAGAATGTTAATTAAATCATAGAAGCTTCTGCCTTTATGGAGTTTAGAAGAGTCAAAATGTAACACCTCTTTGTGTAAACTCTTACTGTCCTTGTATGTTTTTCTGTCCTGAAGAGCAGACAGTCACATTAATTTCCTCCTTCCTCTCTTACTCACCACTTGATGGAAGGGGAGAAGGAAGAAAAAGACAAATATTTGTGTGGGTTTCGGGGAGGAGGGGAGGTGTTTTGTTTTGATTTTTAAAGCTCTTAAGGAGCGTAGTTGGTAAGCCAATTGTAACAGTTTGTGTGGACCCCGAGGAAGGGTACCCGTGTCATTGGCCCTGACACTGATGATTGAGGGACAATTGTTCACTTTCTCCTGTGGATTAAAAATGCAGGAGCGCACCTTTTTGACACAGGGTTTGCTGAAACATCACTGCTGTCTCTTTTGTAATACTCCTGTGGATGTTTTTGCACAAAGCGGTGTCTGTCAGAACTTGAAGTATCCTTGCACGGCTGTCTTTGAACAGGTAGCCCGGACAAGTTTTAGCACAGTTACTCGACACAGGGCCGCCTATCACTGGAGGAGAATGTCTTGTTTACGTGGATCTAAGTTGATGGGTTAAGAACCCTACCAGTTTACATACTGCACGATACGTAATTAATGCACTCCCATTTTGAAACATCACTTATGTTTCTGAAATTAGAAAAGATGGGACATAGTGGTGGGAAATCTTGAGGATGCCAGAACAATTTAGATTAGCTTGGAGACCCTTTTTGACTGGTCAGTATGAACTTATATATTTTTATTATAGCAGTTCTGGTGATTTTGAACTCCAGCTTTCTTAGTCAGGACTGAATTCTCACAAGAAATTGCATAAATATTTTTCTTTTGGAGGAACTGTTTCTAAAATATAAGTGGCTTTTGTAAATTCATCTTGTGAATTCCTAATTGTGTAGGGTGGGAAATCCATAAAAACGATCCTAATTTTAAAGTCCTTTATATTCATAACTTCAAGGGCGTTAGTAGGCTGAATGAATAAGGACCATTTCCAAATCTTATTGTTGCACATAGTATTTTTTTTTTAATAAATGAGGTACATATAACTATGAATGGATCTGTTTTATTTCCAGGGAAATGATGAACTTCACATTTTGGAGGGAATTGGAGAATAGTTCTATTTTTTTTCCTGATTACAAAGTACTACTTGTAAAAGATTTAAAAATTTCTTGTAATACTTAACGCAGAAAGTAAAAGGCTAAAAATCCTCAGAAATTCACTTCTCAGAGATAACAAGTGTGGTGTATGTACTTCTAAATAAAGTTTTAAAATGGTATAATATTACACATATTCTTCAACTTGCTTTCCTTGCTTAATATATCTTAGTCGTTTTCTACGTGTTTCCATTATCCATATTTAGATAATGCTGCACAGTATTCCTTTGTATGGATATATCATCATTTATGTAACCAGATTTCTGATTGAAAAATATTTGGGTTGATTCCAATATTTAACCATGACGAATGATGTTGCAAAGAATGCTGTCTTACAGTTGTATCTTTGTGAAAGTATTTCTTTAGGATAAATTCCTAGAAGTAAAATTGAAGGGTCAAAGAGTCAGGATTCTTTTCCTGTAATAGGAGGAAAACAATCAAAACCCAAGAATTCAGCTTTGGCTGGTGTTCTGCTTTTTTCAAAGTATTCTTTTTTACTGTATCATCAAAAATTAGGACTCTAGGAAAACTGCAGTTAGAGGGGGGAATCTCTCAGAATTAATGTTTGTTTGGAAATGGAATTTTTTGTCATTTAACTTTCTCATTTAGTCTTTGATCTGCAGTTTAAAAGCCTTCCTTTACACACAGTTTTAAAATTTTGCTTGCATTTTATAATAGATTGTTAATAAAATGGTAATCCTAGTCCAGTTGGTGTGAACAGTATTTCCCCCTGTCCTGTGATCTGTACTGTATACTATAGTGATAGGAAATTTCGTTGAGCTTGTTCTTGCCTTTGAGTTCTATTCAATTTGGTAGTCAAAGCAATAGCTAAATTAAAGTCTAGAAAGTGGATAATGTCCATTGGTCAGAAATGTATTGAACACTGTTCTGTACAAAGTGTGAGGAAGTTTCTGTCCTGAGGCAGCTGGGGATTTGTTTGGAGTTATAAGACATAAATGCCTGAAAGGATGAGAAGTAATGTGAGGTGGAATATAATAAAGGGAAACACGGTAATAATCCCTTACACTGAACTGAAAGTATAGTCATTTTTAATCATCACAAAGTGGCTCCTCATTGTAATTAGTATAATCCCACAGATAAATATTTAATGCACAAGAAGTTTAAGTATTTTCTTCTCTCTGAAAATTAAAGTCAGACCTGATATTGCAGAATTTCTTCTGGGTAGACAGAATTGTATACTTTTATCAGCATTACCCTTTTAGGGCACATGACAGATAAGTAGTTTTGCAATAGTCGTTGCAACTGTTCTTCTTTTGTGTGTGTGGTGAGGAAGATTGTTGCTGAGCTAAGATCTGTGGCAATCTTCCTCTGTTTTGTATGTGGGCCCCACCACAGCTTGGCCTGATGAGCGGTGTGTAGGTCCGTGCCCAGGATCCGAACCTGTGAACCCTGGGCCACCGAAGCAGAGTGCACAGACTTAACCAGTATGCCACCGGGCTGGCCTCTGTTCTTTTTTTTAAGTGGTCTGAGGCTGAGTAGGCATGGTTGAAAGCCACTGACCTGTTTGAAGATGCTAAAGTTACTTACCATTCCTTCTTTGTAGCCACATTGAATTAAAAAATTAAAAAGGAAGATGGCTTCATTTTTTTTTCTGACAGGAGAAATGACAGGTGTTATCTGTAAAATGTTCGGATAATGTAAAAAAATATAAAGGTTCCCCCATAATCCTTCCACTCAGAGATAACTGGTTAAGAAGGTGTTGTATGACTCTCGAGAATTTGTTTAACAAATATGTATTAGCAGCGTCAGGCACTGTTTTATACACATTCTTTGTGGTCATGTTATTTATTACCATGTTGGAATGGACAAGCTCCTAATACATATGGAAAGAATCGGTTACCTTGGGCTCCCTGTGTGTGCCGGAGCCCCCTCGAGCAGCAGAGGCTGTTCCCAGGTCTTCAGAAACCTAGAAAGGGGGTGCAGAACTTCTGACTTCGAGGAGGAAACATACCCTCTTTGTTCTCCAAACACTGTCCAATTGTTAAGGGTTCAGCTTATTCCTTGTTATTTTGCAGTTCCTATTTTCTGGTTTGCTTTTGACACTCCCATATTATTATTATTATTATTTTTTGGTGAGGAAGACTAGCCCTGAGCTAACATCTGTTGCCAATCCTCCTCTTTTTGCTGAGGAAGATTGGCCCTGGGCTAACATCTGTGCCCATCTTCCTCTATTTTATGTGGGACGCCGCCACAGCATGGCTTGGTAAGTGGTACGCAGGTCCATGCCTGGGATCTGAACCCACGAACCCCGGGCCACCAAAGCGGAGTGCGCGAACTCAACCACTACACCCCCGGGCCAGCCCCTACGCTCCCATATTTAATTGTATATTTAAGAAATAACAATAAAGAGTATATTTTTTTTATAGGAGAGTGTTTTTTGGAGATTTTTTTCCTCCTTTTTGACAGCGAATTAACCTCCTCTGGAAGCTCTGGGTCTAGGTTGTGGCGGGGTTTGCCTTCTCTAATCTGGAACTATCCAACTGTTATGCTATTTCAGACCTGGCCTATCTTTTGCTTTCAAGCTCCAGGGAGAATTTGTAGCTGTAGGGTGTCAGGAGTGGATTTGAATTGGGCCTGCACAATGTAACATGGAATTTTGCAAAGATTGTTAAAATCACTACTTCAGCATTCAAATGACTAAGTACGGTAAACTTCTTACTGACATAGTTAATTTATTTGACTGTTTATTGACTGAGTGCTTCATGTTAGAAGACTGAAATAATGAACAAGCCCAGTGCATGTTCAGAGCTGATCTGACTTTTTAAAAAATTCTAGGCTCAAATAAAACTAGCTAAATGGCCTTTAGCAAAACTGGCGGTAAATGGATCCCTTTAGGCTGGGAATCAGCCTCTTATTCTTTAAAGGTATTATAGAGGTATGTTATCTCTTAGTATTAGATTGGTCTAGAAAAGGGATACTTCGGTTGTGCAAATACTTTTTATTTACACATGGGCATGCAATGGTTAATGACATTTTGGTCAACGATGGACTGCATACATGACAGCTGTCCCGTAAGATTAGTACCATAGAGCCTAGGTGTGTAGTAGGTTACACCATCTAGGTTAGCATAAGTATACTCTGATGTTCGCACAACGACGGAATCGCCTAACGATGCATGACTGTATTTTCTTCCTAATTGGGGAAAGTTATGTTTCTATACTTTGTCTCTTGCATAAGCATATAGGGACTTTGAATCAGAATATTTTATTTGTTCAGTATGCAGTAGCCTTCATAAATTTAGTTTTCTATGTTTAAATCTCTTTTAAGGAAGAAAAGAGCCAGTGATTGGACTTCATTAATACAATGTTCTCGTAAAAATTAGTCTCCTAAGACCATGGGTCTTTCCCAATCAGAAGGAAGTAATTTTCCCCACTCTGAACCCAAAATTTTACCATTAGCAGATGTTTTTCCAAAACTGACCACAAGGAAACATGTCAGCACTAACTCAGAGGATTATACAGAGGATTAAACTATGATTTAATTACGACAATTGACTCTCTGGCTCTATTAATAGCTAATGACTTATATTTTCCTGTGCCTGTGAGCTATGCTTTAGTGTGTTTTAGAGCTTTCAGATATAATCATTAGTGTTCCCAGAGACAAGGGCCTTTCTTTTCATTTATGATTTAGTTTTTATACTTACTCTTTCTTCCTCCCCCATTTAATTGGGGGAGCAGAGGAAGAGAGGTTTACCAAACAAACTTAGGCTTGAAAACCCAAACTGTCCTTACGCCTTCATGGGCTTGCTGTAAAATGTGGTAGAATCCTTTTATAATGCTGTTAGGAGGGCTCATGCATAGAAACTTTTAATATTACCTTGAGGAATGTACTATACACATCATTTGCACATCGGTTATCTGTTTGACTGATGGAATTACCAGGACCATGGTATAGGGTGGTACTTTATAATCTTATAGAGCTTAAGGACTGAATTAGGAATTAGAACTTCAGAATTCCAGGCTTAGCTCTGTGCTTTAAGTCTTAATTAACTCATTGGAATTATAACCCTTAAATCAGCCTGTATTGTAATGTGTTGTGAGACTGGATGAAAGTCTGTGTGAAAGTGACTTGAAATACTTTGATATATTCCTTAAGACAATCTTGTCAGTTTTTTATTCAGAGTCCTAGGATTGTCCTAAGGATGAGCTTTATTTCCAACCTGGGCATGATAATGAGCCTTAATGGTGGATCCCCAAGTTGGTCAACTTGGGGCCTAAGCTCCCTTCCCAGGGAGGCGTTGGTTTATCTCCAGGTCACCCTGTGGGTCGGGGTAGGGCACAGCCAGAGCCTGCTGGAAGGCTGGTTTGGTCTCCTTCCACTTAGGCATTTTGTGGTGGAAGAAATGCCTGATCCTTGTTTCTTAGATTGGCCAACACAGTAGCTCTCGTCTTACGCTGTGTTACCTTTATGACACAGGTGCGCTCCTTCCTGTTTGCTTTTGAGCTCTCAAGCTCAACCTTAACCTCCGAGAGAAGGTTTCTGCTTCTGTAAGATGGGGCTGATAGTATTACCTGCCTCTACAGGTTTTTATGAGGGTTAAGTGGGATGATACTTGTAAAGAATTTGCCAGTAGAACTCACTGAACACCATATTTTTTTTGTGATAACATTGTTATGAATGTTTTCACAAAACGTATGGTTCTTCAGTGAGTTGTGAATTGTGACATTAACAATTTTCTTTATGAACCAAAGCTAAGCTAACTAGTATCCCATTCCTCCTTTCTTTTTTTGGCCAAGGATTGAACACAATTGCCAAGGTGAGCTACAGTGAACTTGAAACAGCTATTTTCTTTGGACTTGAGTGGTTATTGATTGTTATTTGTGGATTTTCTATGGAATTCAGAAAACTAAGGATCCTTACGACCCATACCTGAGACAGTTAAGGGACCCTTTGTGGGGGTGGGAGGCAGGAGTTAGGGAGTGATGGAGAAGCAGAGCATGCTCAAGATGTGAGTGTCTGTTTCCTTCCTCCAGGCTTATTCACTCCACCTCTTTAGACCCAAGGCAGGTGTTGGAGGCAGATCTCGGGACTGACAAAATTGCCTCAGGACTGAGGAAATCTAGACTATTCTGTTCCTTGTGCTTTAGATCTTACTGATATAAATGATCGAGGAATCCCCCATCCCCCCAGTGATCCAGTTAGTGTGGATTACTTCAGACTCTGGAAATAACTAACGTGATGCACTCTGGTGGTTGCGTTTGAGTGTCTTGGCCCCAGATGAAACCGTGAAATATTTGGGAAGGTTTTATTACATTGAGACTTCATTTCTTTTGTGAAAATGTTACAGCACATTAACTGCTATAATTACCATAAATAATTAAAACAGAAACATGATCATCAGAATAAATGACCAAAATGTGTTAGGTGGTAACATGGGCTTCTGTTTCTCTCATTGCTTTGTCCTGTTAACTTCAGTTAACCGCTAGACAGTTTTCATCCACATGGGCCATTTGATAAGGCTTTTGTGATAAACTGCAAACTCAGGGCAGTTGTGGGTGGAGTGGATGCTTCTCATATGGAATGTAATATGTGTTAAAAGTAAAATCCAAGCTGTAATAATGTCACCAATGTCAGCTTAATTTAACACAGAGGATGAATGAACATAGGTCAGAGAGATTGGGAATAATGCCCAATTTTGGAAGAACAGGTTTGTAATATCTAAATTAATCTTAAGAATTAGCAATAAATTTTCAGGGATTATGGATGATACTTTAAAAGCAAGTTAATGAGCAAATTGCTCTTTGTTTTTCTAAAGCTGGGAATTGAACCAGAATTTACACTGACAGGAAACTTTAGCTACAAAAATATTATCGTATACAAGTGCATACAAGTTTACATTCTGTAGAATATAGGCTGTTTCTTTTGTGGAAGGTGTATGTTAAAATAGAAGCATGCGATTGTGATGCCCAGAGTATAGCAGACCTGTGTCTTCACTTTTGTCTGTTTTACGTGTTGTCCTGGTTTAACTGGTATTTATTTCACAAGTGAATAATCATTTGATCAAGCTTCATATTTACGTTTGTTTTTAGTTTCTCTTTTCACAAAATATCACACATTTTAGGCAGTGTTTCTGGTACAAGTTGTAAAATAATCATTTTACAGTTAATATGAGATATTAATAATAAAGCCAAGTAATAAGTTACCTGTATGAAAACTGGTTAAAACAATGAAACCTGAAGTTCCTCAAAACAGTCCGTTTTGACTGGAGCCCTAAATCTAACGTGTGTGTGTCTATGTATGCACGCGCATGTGTATTTATCTGTTTAAAATCCCACAATTAGAGATGGGAATATATAATCCGTTGATTTATCTCAGAGAAATTGGCTCTGGAATGTGGGAGTGGGCTGGCTACTCCCTATTCCTGGAGTCCTTAGAGATGTTATAGCACTTTTATGAAAAAGGCAATTGTTGAAAATTCCAATGTGAAAAGAAAGACTATAGTGGTGTGTTCTCCACTGTCAAGTTTATAAGGAAAAATTTTGGTTGTGTAACCTACTGTTTTCATGTATTGTAATTCCAACTGTGTTCATGTAAACTGGTTGTAGATAGTGGATAAAATAGTGGGTTCTGGAGTCATTCTGGATCTCCGTTTCTTGGTGGGGTTGTTATGAGAATTAAACGTGTTCGTATGTATTGGGCTCTGAGAGCAGTGCCCGGCTCAGGGTAATGTTAACCCAGATGAACTTAGTGCTGATACCACACGGGAAGCTGTGTGCCTGCTTAAACAAATACGTTCAACTATGTCAGTGCATAGAACCACATATACATGTGTGTATGATAATCACATAACCTATACTTTTCAGGACACATCGAATGATAATAATATAAACATTCACAATCCCCCACTGTGTGCCACATGCTGTTTTTAGCATTTTACATACATTAACTCATTCAACTTTATAGCAGTTCTGTGAGGTATATACTGTTATCTCATTTTACAGGTGATGAAACTAAAGCACAGAGAGATTAATTAACTTTCCCCAGTACTTGTAGTGGAGAAGCTGGAATTGAATCCAGTCAGTGCTGTTCCAGACTCTTAACCGCTATGCCATGCAGCGCCCCCAGCATTACACATTAGATCTTGTTCTTACGAGGATGCTCAGATTTGGCTGACTCTCTTATAGCCATATATTTTTGCTATCTATCTATCTATCTATCTATCTATCTATCTATCTATCTATCTATCTATCTATCTATCTCAATCATAGCCCATTTGTTGCATTTTGTGTGTGTGTATGTGTATTCTCACACACGAAAATAAATGTCAACTTTTAAAAATGCTTAGGTCTAGTAAACCCTGTTGCTTAAAAACACATTGCTTAATTATAAAATGTGTCAATCGTATTTTGTTAAAACTTCAGCGTAAAATATAAGGGGAAGAAACTTAGGGGGAAAATCTAGAAAAATGACTGATGTAGTATCTAAACTGAACAGTGGAGAGATTAATGTACCGGTGGTCTAAGGTTAGGATGGGGTCTCTGACTTCACTAATTTACTCCAAGGTAGTGATGGCCCAGAAAGGCCGATGGTTGAATTTATAGGTGTCCTGTGGTGGCAGCTGTGATTGAGGGAAGGTTAGATTTCCCGTCTTGGGCTTGCTTGAAGTGTCACAACTAGAACATCAATTTAGTAAGATTCGTACAGTTTGCTAAGTGCTTTTAAATCAGTAATGTCACTTGAACCGCATAAAAGCCCTGTTAAATAGGACCCGAGTATTACCATTTTCCAGATGAGGAAATTGAGACTTAAGTGAAGTAACGTTCCCAAGGTTATACAGCTTTGCAGTGTCAGAAGCTGAACCTAGGTCTTCTGATGACATGTTCTTTCTGTTACCCACAATTTCAGGCGAGTGTCAGAACCCCAGTCTCTTCCCCATGTTGAGGCAGAACGTAGCCCCTGAGAAGCTTAAATGCCAGGCATAAGCCACTTGAAATTAAAGGACAGGTGGCCCAGTGGGTAGAAGCAGAGACCCTGGTGTGGCCTTGGCCTGGGTCCAAACTTCTGGTGTGGGGGTTCCGCCAAGCCCTCCTACTCGGAGGGTTGTTGTTTGTTTGCATCCCTGGGCCATCGGTGTGAAGGAAGGCTTTTTCCTGAAATTTCTTTTTGAATTGGAAGTTCGGGGTGGAGCTGAAGTTGGGAGACAGGCTAAAGAGCCATGACAAAGATGTGGTCACCTGTTCTGGAACTGCGTTCATTTTCATTTTTCTCTTTAGTTTGGCTTGAATAGAAAAAGAGGCAAATAGCTTTCCATTCCTTAACCAGAACAGTAGTCAGTGTTGCATTTGAAATATGAATGAATCGAAGGTATCTAATTTATTCCTTTTCTGTTACCCTTTAAACTTTTGGCCTTGAACCTGATGTGATATTATGCTGGAGAGCAATACTAGTATTGACACCATTGGCCTTGCCACCATTGCCTGATTTTTTGTCCACGAAGGGACTGAAGGCAGGGAAGAGTTCTCCTTCCCTTAAGAGTTAGTGTTCCTTGTTTGGTGACTTACATAATATTTAGATTTTTGAGTTTTTTTCCTTAAACATTCCAGTGTTTACTGGCATGCTGTAGTGCACATGTGAAAAGGAAACTGTCAAAAATTTATTTTATAATTTGTACACCAGCATTTTATACGGAGCCACGCGTATGACAGCTTTTCCGTTTGTGTTAACCGCTACTAAAGCTTTTCTAGATTAAAAAACTGTAGGTTGCAAAACATGTGGTTTTTTCACTGTGCAGTTATTTCTTTATCACTGAGTTGTCCTTCCAAGCCTGGTCTCAATGTGCTTGAAAATCACCATCTGCTCCCTGCAGTTTGCAGAGGGCACAGAAAGACTAAGGTGGAAAGCTGTCACTTCTAATATTTTCATTCAAACTTTCACACCCTTCTTGTCTAGTTACATAATTGCATGCAGCGGGAGTTGCTGCAGCCATTTGGTCTTCTCCTCATTTCTAAAGCAGGGAGGGGGCACAGAGAGACTGTTTAATTTTAAGAGCTGGGGCACAGTACCGATGCAGATTGGAGAATCTGGTAAACCGTGAAAGCATTTAGAATTTACCCTCCCTGCTCAGTAAGTTAGTGTGGCTGAGTCCATTGCATAAGTGAGATGAATAAGAATAAAAACAACTCCACTTATGGATCCATTGTCTTATGTAGAATTTGCTTTCTTACAGATTTTTAATGCCGTATTCTCAAATTTCATTTTGTGAAGTTGGTATAGCATAGATTTAATGATTTAATAGTTCTTTACAATCTTATTTGATGTTCAGAATTTATTAGAGATAATATTGGAAGGATTTTGGATTGCTTGCATAATTTATCTTTTTAATGTCCCTTTTTTTTAATCTTAAAAATTGATCTATTTTCGTTTTGATTGGAATGAATGGCCACAATAGGATTTGGAAATGAAACATGACGGAAGCCTGTTAGTGTAAACTGCCAATAATTTCTAATAGTCAGGAACAGGAAGACCATTAAAAAATGGGATTTATGCCAATGAAAAGGTAGTAAGATAAAATGATAGTATTACTGTAGTCCAGAGCTGTAAATTTTGATCTTCCCGCAAGTTAATTATCTAACATCCATACTAAGCTGAAGACAAGGGTTTCACCGTTTCATTTACTTAGGGATGATTGTAAGAGAAGAAAAGAATTTCAGTCTTTAGTTGCCAAAATAATGGTTCTAACTTCTATTTAATGTAGTCTTGAGTAATTCCCACAAAAGAGCTTTAGTTAAGATGTCAATAATTGATTTTTGATGAACAGCATTCTATATTTTTCATAATTAGAACAAAGAACTTAAAACAGAAATTTTTTTTCTGATATTTCTTTGCTACCCTATGACAGTGTGAGTCTCTTTAGAAAAAGCCTTTGGTCTATTTAAAGGTCCCCTTTGTGCCAGGGTATTTGTCTTTTGTGCAGCCAACATTTTATAATTTCTGTAATGTAACAAAAACTTGGTTTGGAAAAGGGTATATATTCCAGGCCCTCAGAGAACAATTGGAAATCCAGAGAGCAGGTATGTCAACAACCTTATATAGTGTGGTAATTAGTATAATTAGAGATATATAAAAAGAGCTGTGGGACTCAGAGATGAGGGAGGTAGTGATTCTGTGAAAGCTGGAGTGGGAAGGCCTTACAGGAAGGTAGATAACATTTGAACTAGGTTTTAGTGAGAGAATGACAGGAGTGTGTGTGTGTATCTCATATTCTTGACAGTGGAAGCAGTATATCCAATGTTTCATAATCCTAAACTTGTGTGGTATGTTGATGAAGAGTATTCTGATTCTCATAGGGCTAAAGGTGTTGGAGAGTATGGTAGAAGTTTGGATTGGGAAAATGGATTAGAAAAAAGTTGTGAATGTGAATGGTCTTTTTTTTTTGCTGGGAAAGATTCGCCTTGAGTTAACGTCTGTTGCCAATCTTCCTCTTTTTGTCCCCTTCCCCAAAGCCCCAGTACGTAGTTGTATATTCTAACTGTAAGTCCTTCTAGCTCTTCTATGTGAGCTGCTGCCACAGCATGGCTACTAAGAAGCGAGTGGTGTGGTTCTGCGACTGGGAACCCAACCCAGCCGCGGAAGCAGAGCACGATGAACTTGAACCATTAGACCATCAGGGCTGGCTCGTGAATGGTATAACTTAAATACCATTCCAAGAATTTGAACTTTACTGTGTCTAAATAGGAGCACTTTCTGTTTTTATAGGAAGTTTTCAGCTAGGGAGTAACTGATATCTGTGCTCCAGAAAGGTGACTGCTGGTGGTGTGGAGAGTAGACTGGACAGGGAGCCTGGAAGAAGGGCGATTGATAAAGGAAGTTACCCTACTGGGGCTTAAGGGGTGGGGGCTGGCCTAAGGTGCATTTAGTAGGTTGAAAACACAGATCTTAGTGACTGAGTATCAGTTAAGGTGAGGGAGGGCTCTTAAGATGCTTCTCAAGTGTGTTACTTGGGCACCCGAGAAGAGGTCAGTATAGAGATAAAGGAATCCAGGAGGAGGAGCAGATCTGAGGGGAGAGAGTGACTTTGGTTTTATGGTAGAAGCCTGCAGGAAACGAAAGTGTTCAGTGGGCAGTTGGCATATGCGTCAGGGGAGTTGTGGATGTTGAAGATAGAGATTTGAGGTTCATTCTGAAGTTATTGTGTGGCTCAGTGGTTCTGAGGCCTGGCATCCCTTTGGAATCAACTGGGCAGCTTCAACAAGTGTCTGTGGTGAACCCATCCCCAGAGAGTTTATCTTCATTGGTTTAGGGTGGGTCTTGGACCCTGTGTAACCTGGGTTGAGAATCACAATTGTAGGTCCATAGTAGAAGCTATAAGAAAGGGTATTCATTGTAGAAAAGAGGAGGCGGCTGGGGACAATCCTTGGAACCCAAGCGCTTAAGGGGTGAATGGCAAAAGAGAAGGCAGTGAGAAGGTACAATAAAGAAGGCAGCAGAGCGGTAAGAGGAATATCAGCACAGAATTGTGTCATGAAAGACATGGTATGGGGCCATTCCAAAGGAGTCTGGAGTGGCCAGCAATATCATATGCTGCAGAAAGGTCAGCAAGAAATAAGGACTAAGAAGTGGCCAGAGAGATTTTTTTGCTGTGATTTGATAGTAAAAGCTACTATTGAGGAGTGGATGAGGAAATGAAAGGAGGCGGTGAATGTAGACTCTTACCTTGAGTCTGCGTGTTTTGTTGTGTAAGATCCACGAGTGTTTCTGCATTATTGAATGCCTACTCTGGGCCCACCTGGGTGCTGGACTCTGGCAGTGTGAAGTTATGACTAAATTACTTCCTTACGTCAAGGAGCTTGTAGTCTTGTGAAGAGATAGGGGAAAGATGATGACTTACATCAGACGATGAGCTGAGTTTCATAAGATGAAGGAGAGTCATGTAAAAAAAGGTGGGGCTTGTGTCTCAGACAGAAAGAACAGCATGGGGGTGGTGTGGGGGTGGCATGTGGTGTCAGCCACTCTTGCCTTCTTATAGGGACCTGCACTTGGTTGCATGCAAATGGCTCGCTTGAGATGATCCTGGAGCCGGTGCTGGGTCCTGGAGAACTGTGAATGCCAATTTGGGAAGCTTGACTTGATCCTGTGAGCAATATGGAGCCTTTCTAGTTCTGAGGAGAAGGGGATGGCCCTCTGAAATTAGCATTTTAGGTAGGTCGTTTTCTGCCTGCTGCTTGGTGGGAAAGAAGGGTTTAAAGGGAAAGAACCTGGATACGGAATGATCTGTTCTGAGTCTGGCCACACGAAGACCAGAGTAAAGTAGGACCCCAGTGGATTAGTGGTGGGGATAAAAAGGAGAGGGTGGTGCCAAAGACTGAATGTTTGTGTTCCGCCAAAATTCAGTTGTTGAAACCTAACCCCCAGGGTAGTTGTGTATGCTTGCGGCTAGTAGAGTCTTTTGTATTCTTTTTTCCTTAAAGAAACTTATCCACTCTATTGGGATAAACTTTCCTGTGCGATATAGGATAGTTGTATCTTTATTTTACAGATGGGGAAACTGAAGCAATTAAAATATTAAGTGACCTACCAAAAGTATAAAACAGGAATTGGAACCAAGGTTGTAAATACCCCAGTTCTGCATTCTAATTTCATACGGTAATTGCCAAAAATGTGTTTTCAGTTGTTGCGTGGATGATAAGTGAATTATTCTGATCTCCACGATGCTGCACACAGCTCCTGAGCATTTTGATTGGGCACTGAACCTCTCTGAGCCCTGGTTCTTCATCTGCAAAATTGGATGCATGGGGCATGCAGAGGGGGGAAGAGATTCTATGACCTTAGTTCCTTCCTAGCTCGAACATTCTGTGTTTCTCGACTTTCAGTGCCATCGTCTTGAAATTGTTCTTTGAGATAACTGAAAAATAGCATTCAACCCCTAACAGATGATTTATTTTCTATCTTTTTTTCCCTTCCAGTAGAGAATGGAAAAATTATGTCTGTAGAACACAGTACGCTAGAAATGGCTTGTTGAGAACTAGTTCTATATTTTCTTAAAATTAATCTTCTCCCTCACAGCAAAGCCTCATGTACTTAAAGTAATTGAATGGGCTGCAGGGTATACTGGGAATTGTAGTTTTCCACTTCTTTGTGTTCTGAAGATTAATAATCTTGCAGCCCTCCGAGGGAGATAAGGAGAGGAACTCTCTGACAAATTGCTATCTTGTCTTTCAGAAGTACGCTCTGAGCAGCCAATATGCCCTCGAAGCCTCCTTTGGGCTTTTAGCTTGATTCTAAGTAACGGTAATATATAAAGCATGGCTTTTAAAATTTTTTTGGCTTATGATACTGTACTTCTTTTCCACTGGTGTCTTTAATCTTTTCTGTCAGCCTACTTTTAAAAAAGTTTTTGTTTGTATCCAGGTTATAGAAGTGAATAGTTTACAAAGTCAGTGTTTCTACAAGATTTGCCATCAAAACCAGTAGTCACTGCCCTCCCTCCCCCATTTCACTTCCCCAGAGGCAACCCCTTCGGACGCTTTTAGCTGCTTCTTCAAGGATGCCTCCGTATTTCTGAGCACCATACTTGTATTGCTCCTCTCAGGTTTAAGCTTTATCTGTTGATTTCCCCTGGAAGATGATGACTTAATTGTCTTTTCTCACCCTGTCCTCACCACAGGCATGAATCCTTTATACCCGCTCATCCTCCCTATATAGATTTGTTGTGATTTTGGTTTGATCACTGTTGTGTTTACATTATTGAGACTGGGGAACCTCTATTCAGAAATGAGCCATGTAGTAAACGGCTATTTTCCTCTCCTGCCCGGCTCTTTGTTTTTCTTGGAGTTAATAATTGTTTTTTTCTTTAATTTTCTACATGTACTTAGTATTCACTGCATTTTAGATTCTTTATCAGTTATAACCATCCATCTTTTGTTGGAAGATGTTCAGATCCAACCGGTATATTATCAGTTTTCTCTTCTAGAAGAATCTCTGCTAGAGCCTCTGGCTTCTCTGGGTGCCTTTATTTCAGATGCACACCAGTTCTCTGGTATCTCCCTTTACTGTCACCTTAGAGGTTCCCTCCACCTCTTTCCTGCGGATCTTTGGTTTCCTGGATTCTGCGTCTGTCTTGTTTTGGCGCAGCCTGTCGTCCAGTAGCTATCTCAGGAATGGTGCAGGGAAGTAGAATTTTAAGATCTTGCATGTCTGGAAATGTCTGTATTTTACCCTCACATGACTTACAGATTGACTGGGAATAGAACTCTGGAAATTATTTTTCTTTAGAATTTGAAGCAGTTACTCAGCTGTCGTTTCGCCACCACTGTTGCTGTTGTGAAGTCTGAAGCCCTTCTTGCTTCCTGATCCTTCCATGTGACCTCTTGGATACTCTGTCCGTACTCCCTGAAGTTTGTAGGACCGTCTTTTCCCCCAGTGTCCTAAAGTGTCACCTAGGTCCCTTTTTATCCACTGCCCTGTGCACTCTTTCAGTCAGGGAAAAGCTCTTGAATTATTTCTTTGATCCCCCGTCCTCCCTCATTTTTACTCTTCTCCCTTTCTAGAACTTTTGTCATCTGATACTGGACTTACCAGACTTCGAACTTTCTTATCTTTTCTGCTATTTTCTATATCATTTTCTTTTTGTTCTCATTTCTGGAAGAGTTCTTCATTCTATGCTTCTTAATTTCCAAGGCTTGCTCTTGTCCTCTCAAAGTTCCTCCCTCTCTCCTTCCTTCCTTCCTCTTTTTTCCTTTTCTTAATTCTTTTTTTAAATTTTGTTTTGTTTTAATAGAAAATTGTCTCTATTTTCATGTCGAAGACTTTCCTCAGCTACCAGTAATCTCTGGTTGTCTGAATGCCTTGGCAGGGCTTTCTGACCATAAGATCTACTGTGGGGCACTGGGTGGGCTGTTTAGGGGAATTTGGGACACATCCACTCCTACTCCAGTATACGTTTAGATCTTTCCTATTGGGCTGGCCTCAGATTTACCGCAGGAAGAGGGCTGTTGCAGGGTTGTACGAGGGTATCTCAACATTCAGTAGATCCTGCTGTAGTACTTCCATAGCAATGGTTCTGGAGAACCACTATTTTCCCCTCTTCTGGGAGTAAATCTCTGGGCTTCTGCTAGGTTGAGGGAGGTGCTGTGCTTGGTGGGAGAGATGCCACTTCTTAGTCAACTCTTAACCATTTCTCCTTGTTTTAGGCACCAGCTCACTCCCCATGTTGCTCTCTTGGTCCCCAGCACACACACGCATCCTCCACCCCAATGCTCCAGAGATCTCTGGTACCACCAATTTCGGGGGCTTTCGAAGATTCTGCCTTGTCAGCTGTTTTGGCTAAGTTAGTTTCTGCTTGTCCATGTGTTTCTGGCATTCACACTTTTGTTGCTGCTGTTGTTCCTGTTCTTGTGAGTTTGTTTTATAAAAACAAACAGAAAAGCAAATGAAAAGCAAAGTATACTGTCATTTTTGTTTTTGGGAGGAAATGAGACTAGATACTAGATGGAAGCGTTGATTCTGCCATGTTTATCCAGAGTCTCTCTTTAGGTTACAGATGTGTACATTTACATTCCTAGGCCTGACCCACGTGTGCTACTTTATAAATACCTTTGTAATTTATGTGAATATGTACATAACTGTGGGTCACGGTCTGTCCAATATGTAAACACAATAGTCACAGGCATTAAAATGTAATTAACAGCGACAAGAACTGTCTACACTGTGTGATCTCTTCTGAGTGGTTTATACTCTTTGCAAGTTGAGAATGCAGTCAGTTTTGCGAGCATCATGAAAGTTACTTCCTTTAAAAGTGATTTGGTGCATTTTATTTTCTATACAGACATCTGCATGTGACTTGTGACCACAGTGTTTCCCTCTACATGAACACCCCATTCAGCATGGCCTGGCACAGTGCTGACTTGTTATAATGATATTTGTCTCAGAAATATTTTCCTTTAAAAACATGTATGTGCACACATTAGTATGAGTGTGTGTGTGCACGTATAAATAATCCATCCTGGCACTCTTGCTGTGTGGTTCTTGCTTCGAGGATATAGCATGCTCTCAGCCCATGAGAGGGAGTATGTCAGGCTGTATTCTTGGCCTGCAAGCCTCAGCCCACCATCCTGCAGGTGCTCTCAGCCCCCTTGCGGTGATGCAGTCTGCTGCTCGTGTTATGGAGTCTTCCGTTGGCCTCTCTTTCTGCCACTTATTGCACACTCTGATGGACAGCTTTGATCTTTGATGACCAACAAATGACATTTCTGGACCTACCAAAGAGTAGCAAGGGAGAATATCTTGCTGGATGGTAAAATGCAAGTTTTAAGGTGATCCGGATGCGCCTTCATGGAAAAGTCTCTGGAAGTGCAGTAGGCATTAGGGACTGGAGGAAGTCCTGTGCTATGCCAGCAAGTCCTATGGCCCGGGGCCTGAGCCACAGATCTATGCAAGTCAGCTGGGAGCAAAGATCCTCAGGGGGACCAGAGGAGCATGGAAGAACGTTCGCTGGGAATCCACTTCCATGGGCGTAGCTGCCAAGAACATAAGTTTCCTCACCTAAGTGGTGTGAGAGGTATGAACATACTGCTTCCTGTGGAAAGCCGATCTAGCTATGTTATTGGAATATTTGATTCTTTAACGGAATGTGCTAACGAGTTACTGGGTGATGTCATTATCAGAAATACCATTATTTTTATTTTAGTTATGTGTGAAAAGTATCTGAATATAATATTTTGAAGTTTCAAAATAATGCTTTGGAATACTTTTATTTTTCATTTAGGCTTTCTAAATGTCTCTCTTTGTGGATTAAGAATGAGAAAGAGAATCTGCTTTTAGCGTGACTTTTTAAAAATAGCATTTAATCTCAGAAGTAGTGCAGCAAATCTCTCAACTCCTCTCACACGCCCTCCCCTAAATCTCACTCTGTTCATTTGAGTCCAAAATACAAGTGCTCTGCAGATCAAATATCTTTTTTTTTTTTTGGTGAGGAAGATTGGCCGTGAGCTAACATCTGCGCTAACATGTATTCAGCATGGCTTGATGAGCGGTGCCTCGGTCTGTGCCCAGGATTCGAACCTGCAAACCCTGGGCCGCCAAAGTGGAGCACGTGAACTTAACCACTACAGCACCGGGCTGCCGCCAGGTCAAATAATCTTTTATAAACAGGTGGATGGAAAAAAAGCCCAAATGTTTGTTTCAGAAATTAATTTAATGTCCAAAATGAGTTACTATCTTAGTAGTGATAAAGTATTCACTTCCTCCTTGAGCATGGCGGCTGCAGTTCTAACTCCTCACAGAGCTTTACAGTCATTAGTATTCTTCACAACAATTGAGGTTGATGGGTCATTTTACTCTGACATCTCTATATGAGAAGATTGTTGTAGCAAGCCGCCAAGTGAATGGTTGTGTCAATACTGAACCATGAATGAATATCTAATTTATGACTTTGGATCAGTTTTCCACACCATATTTACTATTTATTGGGCTATTTGGATAAAACGTAACTTAAAAAAAAAATGTGCTTAATCACTCCCCTTCCTCCCTGGAGGAAATGGTGTTTCTTTAGTCTTTGTCACTGATGTACCTGCTGCTTCTATTGGATCATTGTAACATCAGGATAAATACTAAGGATCTAAACATAATATGGTGACGAAATGACTTTAGAAAACAGAAATGCTGAAAGGCTTCAAGACACAACAAAACAAAATAATAAATTAGATATTCATACACAAAACCATTCCGGACTATTAGTGATGTCTCTTTAGAAATACCATTTAGATCATGTTTTAATTGTCAATTTTTAAATACAGTATTTTCTGTTTTCTCCATGTGAAATTGAGATTTTGAAGAGGAATCAGCAAAATTATTGTAAGTTAGAAGAGATGACAGACTAATGAAGAATAGCGATTATTGAGATACCTAATTTTAAGTGGTTGAGGGAGGAGATATTTGATGGTTTATAAATTTTTCTGATTTAAAAAAGTGAATTCAGTCTTTTCTCCTCAAATGAATTAAATTATCTGTTATCAATTAAAACTTCCGATTTCATTTTAATTGACATACTGTGTATGTACTGTATATGTATTTTTTCAAGAGGAATTTGAAGATTTGGAAATCTGTATTCCAATTCATGGCTTAAGTGGTCAGATTTAATAATCCTTACAAGAAACTAAAAGATATTTTTTTGTGTCTCTCTCATAGGTTGTCTTTTTTTTTTTTTTTTTTGCTGTAATTCATTTGTCTTCCAATGCCTCAGCATCTGGCTGTAAAAAGTGAATAATAACATTTATTTGTTTGAAATCTGTACCTATGTTTTTGGATGAAAAATCTCTATGATTTGAAGATAAGCATTAAGGAGTACAACTGTCTCATAAATATTAATGAAATTTTATACTCAAATTAATGAATTTTTAAGCTGTTTGTCTGCACCGGTTTGATTCATCTGAAAATAGAGAATTGAAGGAAAGTGTCAGTGATGTATATTTACTACTCTATCTAAAGGGTTGGGACGTATAAAGACTTAATTTTATGCTGTTTTTCTTTGCACTAATTTAGTAGGCTTGCCGGCATGCAAGTGGAAGACACCAAGAGTTAATACAGATGTCAGATAATATGTGAAGAGATGGATTTGTCTAGAGTGAGCTATAAAGTGAATTTCTTTGTATCAAATTTTATGTGCCCATTGAGATTCCTAAAAAAAAAAAAGTGATGCATTCTTATGGGGGAAAATTGGTTCTAAGAACTAGTAGTAAAATCACACTTAAGAACTTGAGACATCTGTTGAAAATGCATATTTAAATATCTTTTTCAATAATGCCTTAATATTCTTAGTAACAAGATAATGCAGTTGATAGTTACAGGTATTACTGATTTTCCTGGCAAATGTTCCCTACACAGCAGGGACCCGTGGGAGTGGGATGGGGAGGGCCCTAGCCGGTCAGGATGTTGCCTGCCTTTCCCAGGAGTCATCATCCTGCTCGTCTAGTTGGGTCAGGACTCTGCTTCTCCTGCCACTCCTCCTGGCCATCTTCATTCCAGACGGTCCTAGCTCTGTAACATCCTGGATGACAGTGTCTTTGAAGAAGTTGGAAACCAATGGCTGAAATGCACTCTCCTGGCCTCACCTTGTTAATGGAGATGATCGTCCTGCATTCTGTTGGGTGACAATGGGAGATGCTGGAGAGAACTCCCTATTTCACTGAGAATTTCGGTAATTCTTCCCCCTTTCTCCCAGTCAGATGCAGTTATAGTATGATAGCAAGTCCCAGTTCTGAGCCGCACTCCTGGCTTGTGTTAAGAGACGGGATTCTGGCAGGGAGCTCCAGCTGGCATTCTGATGGCTGTTTATAGCTAGACCCTGCCTGACCCTGAATGCAATGCCTCCAACCTGCCGGAGGCCAAGGACACCTGGAAATGTCTGAACTCCAGGGCTTAAGATAACATGAAACAAATATATTTGGCATTTAACAAATTATCTGGGTTAAATTTCTTTTGTAGTTTAGAAAGTTTCTTATGCTTTAGTGGCTACGTATTGAAGAGCTTGCTTTGAATTAAGTCCTGTCAAAGACTGAATCTGTGTGGTAACTTAGAACTTCTGGTGGAAGAATGTGGATTCTGGGTTTTGCTGGAAAAGGAAATACTTCTGAAGCAGTACTGTGCTTAATATGGTAGCCTGTATCCCCATAAATAGGGGGAAGAGCTGCTAAGTATATTGTATTTGAACAATTATGTACATGTTTAAATATTTTTAAAAATTGTATCACATTGGACTCAAGACCCAGTCAGAGTTAGCATATTTTACTGAACCCATCACTGTCTTGCAGCAATGTTTAGTGATGATTTTCTATCCCAAAATTTCCTAATAGCATCTAACAACCATTATGAAGTCTGAACCTATTTTATATTTGTGATTTCCATTCTTGTTTTGTGATATCTAGAACCTTTGGATTTCCTAGCCTTAAGCTGAAAGGGCTTTTGTCTTTCTCGCATTAAGTTTTGTAACTAGAATCTAAGTGATGTGTTTTTCTCCCTCGTCATTAATCTGGAAAGAGAAAGACTACTCACTGATGAAGAGATACAGATAGCTTTGAAACCAAGACCGCTTCCATGGTTTCTTCTTCATTGTGCAGCCTATGTTCCTTATCTGTACCCATATCAACCACAGTCTATGGCGTAGAAAAGGAAACTTCTGGAGAGCACGACTTATTCATCTCTTGTATTTACTAGCACCCAGCTGGCATAGTGTCTGACATGCAGGAGGTGATAAATAAATGTTTGTTAAATGAAGGCAGTAATAAAACGTAGAGGGAACCCCACTGAATGGTCTTGTTTACTTATGCAGTGGACAATGTGCGAGATGGTCCTTGACAGAATGGAAATCGGATCTCTTGAACGTTACATAGGATGTGGCAGACAAGGCCTGATACAGATGGGAAACTAAGACTTCCTTAGAGTGGCGAAGTTGCTCAAGGTCACGTTATTAAGTGACAGAGCCAAGATTAGAATCCTGGTCTGATCTACCACTGTTGTTAATTACTATTTTGTCTGACTTTTGTGAAGCTGTAGGGGCACGTGGAAGGACATATTCTGGTTTGAGAATGTCTTTTTCTTCTTACAGGCTCTTTCTTGCTCGTAGGCTTTGGGATAGGGCGGGACTGCAGGGATAGCCAGCATGAATGTGTTGTCTCGCCTCTGGGCCCCGAGGTCGTGGGAGCATCACCAGGCAGGTGTAGTCTCCCGTGTGTGATGATGTCAGTACCTTCCAGGGCCACTTGGGACCGGGCTCGTTAGGAGTTAAGGAGCAGTCACGTCTTTTTTCCCTTCTTGAGGAACCACAATGTGCTTTTTTTCTGATGGCTTCTTGCTGTTTGAATGGCTTGTGTGTACTCGAAGACTTAGTTTTTTCTTTCTGTTTTTCTCCAGGTTCTTAGATTTAAAAAAATAACACATGAATATATGCTTATATAATATGGTGTGGAGACATATAATATCTGATCCTGAACTGCTGTATCCGGGGGAGGGTGGAGTAGAGTCTGTGTGGAATAAAATAAACCTGGATTTAAGCAACAGCTGCTTCTCAAGGTGAGTGATGTTGAGCGAGCTACTTGAACAGTCTGTATTACAGTTTCCTCCTTATTAAAAGAGAGTTGTGATCACTCAATGAGATTTTATGTGTGAAAGCAGGTAGCCTAGGACCTGGCACTAAATGCTTAATAAATGCTCGTTGCCCCGTTTCATCGTTCTTGAAATCATAGCTGATCTCATTGACCCATCAGTTCCTGGTCTGTCTTGTTTTATGGCTTGATAAAGATTCATTGGTAATTTCCATTCAGCAAGACAGAGCTTTCTAGGAGACTGGGTAAGGGGGAAATAGGTACAGTCATGCGTTGCTTAACAACAGGGATACATTCTAAGAAATGCGTCCTTGGGCCATTTTGTCACTGTGCAAACATCAGGGTGTACTGAAGGGGAACAAAATTTACCCCCCCCCCCCAAATATCTCTTTAACATGAGGAGTATTTTAGGTTGATTATTTTTAAGAAACAAAAGACTCACAAAGTTTTTCTTTTTACCTCCCCCTTAACTGCCTAAAAGAATTCAGATTTAAAAAACCTGTCTCAGGAAGTGAGCTATATCACCTTAACATCACATGAACTGGGTGGTAGACAGGGAGGAATCTAGAAAAGCCTGTTGGTTGGGTTCCCCTCTGTGTTCTTCTGTTTCTGTGTGGCTAAACACTGGTTTTCCAAACGTTTGCTCCTTTTTGCCTGTGAATTGCCTTCTTTCCCTTTGAAGTCCCTGACTCTCTCCACCCGTAGCGTCTTCTTTTGTCTCTAGCTGAGGATGGTATTTAAGGTGAGGGCTTTAGCCATTTTGGTGAGTTACTTGGTTTTCCTGGGTTTCTCCCACGTATTCATGTTATTAAACTTGTGTTTTTCTCCTGTTAATGTCTCATATCACTTTAATTCTTAGATCAGCCAGAAGAACCTAGAAGGTAGAGGAAAATTTCTTCTCCCCTACAGTCCTTACACAAACCTAGACGGTATAGCCTGCTACACACCTAGGCTCTATGGTACTAATCTTATGAAACCGTTGTCGTATATGTGGTCCCTCATTGACCAAAATGTCGTTATGTGGTGCGTGACTGTATTTAGGGAATAACAAGACCGCTTAAGCTACCCTCCTCAAATCGCCACCGCCACTGCCACACTGTTGATGTTGTTCCAGTAACCTGCTGGTGTGATTATCCTTACATGTTCTCTTGTTTCATGGCTCTTTGTTTTTCTACATGCTGTTTCTTGCCTGGAACTCCTACCCCTCTACCCATCCATATTGTGTGATGCATGGGCTTCTCCTACTCCAAGACTGCTCTCCTTAGTGAAGCCTTCCATGACTCTCCGTTCCTCCTTCCGCCACTCTTTCCATAACTGTAGGCTGAGCTCAGGTGTGGCAGTGATTGCGCTGGGCAGGCAATGTTGTTGTTTTTTTTCCCCTCTGCAGTACTTTATTACTTTTTTCCCCCAATTTTATTAAAGAATAATTGACAAATATAATTGTATATATTTAAAGTGTTCAGTATGATGGTTTGATATACATATACATTGTGGAATCATTACCAAGATCAAGGTAATTAACATATCCATCACATAATTAACTCTTTTTTTTGGTGGTGTGAATTCATAAGATCTACTCTCAGCAACTTTCAACTATACAATACTGTATTATTAACTATAGTCACCATGCTGTGCACTAGATCCTCAGAACTACTACTTCTTATAAGTAAAAGTTTGTACTCTTTGTCCATTTCCTCATTCCCTCTCCCCCTACCCCTGGCAACCACTATTCTATTCTCTATTTCTGTGAAATTGGCTTTTTTCTTTTTTTTAGATTCTACATGTAATTGACACCATACAGTATTTGTCTTAATCTGTCCTGCTTATTTCACTTCCAGGTCCATCCATGTTGCAGATGTAGAATTTCCTTCTTTTTAAATGGCTGAATAATGTTCCAGTGTGTGTGTGTGTGTGTGTGTGTGTGTAATTATTTTCTTTATCCATTCATCCATCAAAGGATATTTAGGCTGTTTCAGTGTCTTGGCTATTGTGAATAAAGCTGCCATGGACATGGGGGTGCAGATATCTTCAAGATTCTGATTTCATTTCTTTTGGCTGTTTACCCAGGAGTGGGATTTCTAGATCTTATGGTAGTTCAAATTTTAATTTTTTGAGGAACTGCCACACTGTTTTCAATAATGACTGTACAAATTTACATTCCCACCAACAGTGTATAAGGGTTCGCTTTTCTCACATCTTTGCCAACTTTTATTCTCTCTTATCTTTTTGGTAATAGCCATCCTAAAAGGTGTGAGGGGACATTTTATTGTGGTTTTGATTTGCATTTCCATGATAATTAGTGATGTTGAGCACCTTTTCATGTATCTGTTGGCCATTTTTATGTCTTCTTTGGAAAAATGTCTATTCAAGTTCTTATTCATTTTTAAATTGGATTATTTGCTTTTTTACTATTGAATTGTGTGAGTTCATTATATATTTTGAATATTAACCCCTTATCAGATGCATGGTTTGCAAATATTTTCTCCCATTCTGTAGGTTGCCCTTTCAGTTTATTGATTCTTTCGTTTGATGTGCAGATGCTGTTTAGTTTGATGTAGTCTCACTTATTTATTTTTGATTTTTGTGGGATTTACTTTTGGTGTCTTATCCAAGAAATCATTGCCAAGACCGGTGTCAAGGAGCTTTTCCACTGTGTTTTTTTCTAGGAGTTTTACAGTATCAGATCTTACATTTAAGTCTTTAGTCCATTTTGAGTTAATTTTTGTGTATATCATTCTTTTGCATATGGATATCCAATTTTCCCAACACCATTTACTGAAGAGACTATCCTTTCCCCATTGGGTGTTCTTGGTGCCCCTGTCAAAAATTAGTGGGCCATGTATGCATGGGTTTATTTCTGGGCTCTCTATTCTGTTCCACTGGTCTATGTGTCTGTTGTTATGCCAGTACGATACTGTTTTCATTACTATAGCTTTGTAATAGAGTTTAAAATCAAGAAGTATGATGCCTCCAGCTTGTTCTTCTCAAGATTGCTTTGGCTATTTGGGTTTTTTTGTGGTTCCATACAAATTTTGGGATAGTTTTTTTCTATTCCTATAAAAAATGCCATTGGAATTTTCTTTCCCTATTGGGCTCTAAGAACATTGGAAGCTGGGGAGCGTGGCTTTTCTTGTCTTGGTTCCTGACACCTCACATGGGGCCTGACATACAGGAGGCCCTTGGGGAACATGTGTGGAATAAATAGGGCCTGGGCACAAATTTTGGTATCCATGTAAAACTAACCTGTAGATTAATGATTGGAAAATTCTGGGTTAGTCCACTTGTATAGAAGTTTCTGTTACCATAATTGTATAATAGTTTGACTCAAGATACTGATATGTTTCATCAGTTCAAAGTAAGTAGCTTCTTTTCTCTTGGAAAACATGTTTCTTGTGAAGAAATTATCATACTTGGAGGAAAGGGTAACTATAATACTAGTCTAGTTTTATTACTTTAAAAAAATTTAGACATGAATATTTTTGTGAACTGTGGTGTAAAAGCTAGAGACCAGTTTTTGAAAGGGAGAAACAGTGATTTCCAGGATAAGTGAAGATATGAATATATATCAGTGAAGATCCAGAACAATACATTGGAAGTCTACAAAACCATCTGCTGTGGTGAAGTCTGTGTCTTTGCATTTGGTTTGCAGATTAGAGCCATGGTACACAGAGTAAATTATTTAGCAAGTGCAGTGGAATCCTGTGTAGTGCTTTACTGTAATACTTTAAGCACTTTGAGGATTTTTCTTAACTTAGATGTGTTTGCCTGATTGCTGCCTGAAGGATAAGCCTAGACTTCAATCCTCTTGTCTGTACGGTCCTTCCATTGATAGTCTTGGGCATTTGGTTGGCTTCAGCGATCTTGAGGCCGTGTGCTCCTGGATCTTATCTCCAGCCCTCACCTGTCTTCCAGCTCCAGGCTTGCCTTTTCAACTGCCTGCTTCTCAAGTTTCCTTGCTTCCTTCTCAAGCCTCCTCAGAAACAGCTACTCCTCCATCTGATTTGCCATTTCTCTTGAGAAAACCATGGTATTGTCCCATGGGGGCAATGCCAGAGAGTCATATTTGATTTTACCCTTGTTTCCCATATTGGTTAACTTCTCAAGTTTAGTTCATTTTAATGCATTAGAGTAGGGCCCTGGGCTCAGCTCTTCCATATTTCCCATCAGACTTATTTATTTATTAGGTGGGTGATGTGGGAATTACTCCCCTGGGCAGCCTTGGTCTCCTCATCTGTAAAGTGAGGATGTGCTCTCCGCCTCATCGGGTTGTTGAGAGAGTGAAGCACCAGGGCTCAAGGCCTAGCATATGGATCTAGTGACCAGCGTAGAGTAGGCCTTCAGAGCAGAATTCCATCTCCCCCTCCTATCATTTGTTAGATGATTCTTAGAGACTTCCAATACCCTTTTCAGTGCTGCCTCTCCCTTGCAGGGGACCTCTCTGTGCTGGCCCACCCCCTCACCCCCTTCTGTCCTTGTCTCTCATTCCTCTCTTATGCAAACCCTGCCTTCTTAAACGGGCCCCACACTTTTTACTGCACTATTAGTTTTGATTTGGAAGTCCTGATCTCTTTACCTATTTATCAGTGTCTATTGAACCTTTGGTCACTCCTCAAAGCTCAACTCCATTCTGCTTCGGGGAGCTTGTCTCCGTTTCCAGAATGTGTGTTAGCGTATTTCATCATGGTCGTAGCGTGTTGAATCTTGACGTGTGGTAATTTGAGTACCCGTCCTTTGCTCCTTTAGGGTCCGTAAGAGCAGGAGCCACATCTCGACCTCATCTCTGTGGCATGAAGTAGAATATCCTGCCTGTAGTAACTGATCAATTAAATATTTGAATTTAATTGACATATAATATCTCCTTTTATCTGCTAAAATGTACAGTGTACTTTAAAAGACCATCTTTAAATTGCCTATTTGAGTATACAGATCAAGAGAAGTATCGAGATAAATATTTGAGACTGATAACCATTTCTGTATTGTTGTCTCATTCTTTCATTGAATTGGCATTAAGTACCATTGCACTACAGCGTGTTATGTAGCACAAAACCCATTATGTAGAAGGAAAGAATTCTTTCGTTTCTTAGGAAATGATTGTGAGTATGTACTGGGTGATTAGATTTCAGAGCTTTACAAATTGTTACTTGAGTACCATAAGCTTTCTTCATATCTGTGTCTATCTTTCAATCCAGTTAGTGACATCTGTGTTTCGTTCCCTAGGAAAGCATAGAACTATTTACCATTTATTCAAAATTAATTGCATTTTTAGTACTCAATGATAAAAGCTGAGTGAGGTGACAGAGAGATATGTGACCAGCTGAATTATATTCTGGGTTAATGTTTTTGTTATTTTTATTTCACACTCTGCATTTTAGTGTGAAAATAATAGAACCTTAAAATTATTATAGTCTTTCTCCTGCCAGCTTCTCCTCACGAAGTAAAGATGCCAGACTCTGCCCAAATTTAAAGAGTATCATGTTTTTGCCAGTAAGCTATTGTTTAAAATGAGTTTCTTAGGGGAAAAAAGTCACAAAGAAAGCTGTACTTATTGAGAATGTTTTCTTTTTCTTAATAGAAGGATGGCTCACTGCCATGTTTTGTTGTTGTTGAATATTATAGAGGTTTCACTACAGCTCTGCTGGCGATTACAAGAGTGCCACATTTTGGCTAACAAATGTAGTAAATGTGATGAACATCCCCTATGTTGTACACTTCTCTGAATAACATGTTTATATAACATGCTAAATACTTCTGTTGAAAGAATTGCTTTCCTGAAAGGAGGTTGCAAATTCCTTTCTGGATTTTTAGTGTTATTCAAGTGCACTGTTGAATATTCCAAATTATACGGGTATTTTTAAAGCATCCTTAAAAATTTCTATTTGCACACACCATCCTTTTTGAAGTCAAAGCTCTGAAAAGATTGAGAACTGTATCTCCAGATAATACTGTTGATTTTCTTACTGCACCTACTAGCCACTGATCAGAGTTATTTAAAGAAACTTATCCAGGTTCTGTATTTTTTTGGAGTACATAGCACTGACGTGACCGTGCAGGTACAGTGCACGCACAGACTAATACATTTGTATTTCTGTTTATAAAATGATATTGTGGTGGTGTTCAGACTCTGACTCCGAGGCCCTGCTAGCCTCACCCCTTCTGGCCTGTGGACTTCATGTTGAGTCCTGGCTTCCCCTTGTCTCTGGCCTGGCTCCTGTCCTCTCGACACTGCCACGTCAAGATGTCTCATGTAGCCTCTGCTATTCCATGCTGCTCCAGCGACTCTACCCTGGACTACGGCCTGCTCAGCTTGAGACTCTGATTTCTGATTGACAGCTGGGCATCTCCTCGCGGACGTGTCCCTGGAAGCTCAGTTCTGAGTATCCCATTGGCTTTTTTCCCCAGTCCATCATTTGCCCCATAAAATCATGGCATTGCTCCATCACTTAAGTCATCCATCTGGAAGTCATCTTTGGTGTTCCTCCCTGACTACCCACATCCAGCTGATCACTAATTCCTGCAGCTTATGTCAACCCTTTTCTGTTCTGTCTCTCTTCATAGCCTTCACCTTCATTGAGTTCTTGGCTATCACTGGTGTGGGCCATTGCAGTAGCCTCTCAACCAGTGTCTTTGCCAGTTGTCTGTCTCCTGCTTCTAGATCCTTCTCACTTTGAGGTCCATGGACCCCTGAGTGTTCACAGATGGACTTCAGGAGGCTGTGGACCTTTTGGAATTAAATATTAAGATTTTCGTGTATGTGTGTATGTGCATTTTTTGGTCATTACATTCTCATAGGATCTATGAATCCCAAAGGGTTAAGAACCAATTTTTGTTTAATTATTCCTTCACATAGAGTTTTCACAGTAATCTTGCTAAAATAAAATGTAAATCTGTTATGTTGCTCTCTTGCTTACAGTTCTTTAGCGAATTCCTGTTTAAAACAAAATCCAAACTTGTTAGCCTGATGACATAGCCCTTCTGAACTGTTTCCTGTCTTCCTTTCCAACCTCATCTGCTGCGAGCCCTTCCTCCTGTGTCTCTGCATCAGTTTACTAAAATAGTTGCAGTTCGAGAAGATACTATGCATTGTTTCCCTCCATACTGTCATACTCTTCCCTCTGTCTGAAATTACCCATTCCTCCTTCCCCTTCTCTTCTGTCACTTTCTCTGTGAGATCTTCCTAGCCCACTGGCCCCCATCTACATTTAGTCAAGTTCTACTTCAATTAATACTTCTCTCCCTGTATTAAAATTATGGGTTGATATTGAATGTGTCCACTACTGGACCTGTGATCTTCATTAATACATTAGAACTGCCTGCCTCTGAAATCTCATTACATGTGACCTTCTCACATAACCGTATTTATTCTTTGCCTTTTTTTTGGTGAGGAAGATTGGCCATGAGCTACATCTGTGCCAGTCTTCCTCTCTTTTGTCTGTGGGTTGCTGCCACAGTGTGACTTGATGAGTGGTGTGTAGGTCTATGCCTGGGATCCGAACCCGTGAACCCAGGCTGCTGAAGCAGAACCTGTGAACTTAACAACTATGCCACCGGGCCAGCCCCTATTCTTTACTTTTGATTAGTTACCAAATCGTTTGAAGGACTTGGTTCTTTTCTTGCTCTCATCCTATAGACTTGAGGAAGTGACTGCCTTTCATCCTGTATCATGACATTTGTGTGTCACGTTCTGTCTTTTTTCACTCTGCTGTGCTACACATTTTGATGTTCTCCTGTGGTTTCTCTACTTATCTTTCCTACCATTTCAGAAACTGCTTGTATCAGCCAGAGCTCTTTACTTGTGAGCATTGAAAACTGAGTCTGCTCAATACAAGCAGAAGGAAGTATTGACAGGCTCTTGGGAAGCTCATAGAATTGCCAGGAAGGCTGAAGAACTGGGCCAGCAAGAAGGGCTGGCACGAGGGAGACCACACTGCAAGGATGATGGCAAAACCAGGTCACAAGGACAGAGAGGCATCGCTGCCACTGTCACTTAATGTCCAGTGCCACAGCTTGTCCTCCATCATCACTCTTCCTGGTGTCCTGGTGACACGCATGTGTGACACACACCTGAAATTGAGTATTGCTGTGTGTACTGCCAGGAAAATTTCTTCCTGCCCTTGTTTCTTTGTGTTAGTAGATGAGTCAAAGACCAGGCCATATGCATCTGATTGGCTGATTCTGGGTCACATGCCAATACCCTAGTTGCCAGTGAATTTGGGAAGGCAAGTGTCTGGCATTTTCAGCCTCTCTATTAGGAGGCAGAGTCTGCCTTTACAATTCTGACACCAATTACAATGTGTGTTTTTTTCCCGCATGACCAAGCAAGTCTTGGACACCAGTTGGGACTTCTACAATTTAACTCAGTTCTGTCACTGTCTACCTGGAGAGAGCATCAGGTCCCACAAGTTAAGAGGGCTCAGTCTTACAAGACAGTGACCTTCCCCTTCAGATGCCAATCATAAGTCCAGGTTGTCACCTGTGCTTCTGATCCTGAGGTTCCAATGACCCCCTCCTTGGGTTCAGTTAATTTGCTCGAGTGGCTCACAGAACTCAGAGAAACGTTTTACTTACTAGATTACTGGTTTATTATAAAAGGATATAACTCAGGAACTGCCAGATGGAAGAGGTGCCTAGGGCAAGGTATGGGGAAAGGGTGAGGAGCTTCCGTGCTCTCTGAGCATGTCACTCTTCCCAAATCGCCACGTTCGCCAACCCGGAGGCTCTCTGAACCCCGTCCTTTTGGGTTTTTATGGGGGCTTCATTATATAGTCTTGATTGATTAAATCGTTGACCATTGGCAGTTGATTCAAGCTCCAGCCCCTCTCCCCTCCCTGGGTATCAGGATGGGACTGGACTGAACGCTGCAATCCTCTAATCGCTTGGCTGGTTCTCCTGGCAGCCGGCCCCCATCCTTAGGTGAGTCCTGAAGTTCACCTCATTAACATAAGAAAAGACACCTGTATGGCTCTCCTCGCTCAGGAAACTCCAGGGATTCTAGGACCTCAGTGCCGGGAACAGGGACAAAGACCAAATGTATATTTCTTATTATAAATCACCATATCGCAGCCTCCTATCAGACTCAGAAGGCGAGGAGTCATCCATATACCAGAAGAATGTTCATAGTCGGGGCAGCCAAACAGACCGACAGGTGTTCGCCACGTTGCTGCTTCGCCACTTGGACTGGATGTGCTTTAGGAGGTTTTTATTGGCGAGATAAGTGTTATGATCCTGTGGTTATTTGCATAGTGGCTGCACATTTAGGAAGTTTTCACAGGGGCATCTCATTCAGTGAGATGGAGGGAGTGTTGTAATACCATTTTACAAGGGTGGAGGTGAGGAAGCGGATGTTTAAAGAGGTCGCGCAGGCTTAACGAAGGACATGTGGCTGGTAAGTGCAGACCTGGAGCCTGACCCCGCTCCTGGCTGTCCGCGCAGCCTGTCCCCGTTGCACCAGCCTGCAAGACCCCGAGCCCTGGGGCGGTGCCCTGAGGGGCTCCGAGGGGTGCTCACAACACACGCACACACAAGCTCCTCCCCGGCCGGACATGCGCGCTAGCATATCTGGTTCAGCGAGGGCTAATTGGGCACTTTGTATTCTCGTTCCATCTACTTGTGTTGTTCAATGTTGTCACATCTCTCTGGCCGACTGAAGCCATGTGTCACCCAGATGAAACCTGTACTTTGTCCTGACAGTCACTCAGCTGCGGGATACAGCAATAAAAATTATGAAAGCTCTATCTGTTCATTAGACCAGTGGAATTTACAAGCGATTTTGTGGCCGTGCCCCACAGCTCTGCACTCTGGCAAATGAGAGTACAGTAGATTAAGCCTTTGCACTTTTTTCCCTCTGCGAATTGTGCGTTTGTTGCACACTCGCGGCTTGCTGTAGAAGCCACATGGATGAGCACTTTAAAAGAGTATAACAATGGGAAATGTGTTTTGGGAATGAACTGCCTCAAAACTAGTATAAGCGGTGTTCTAGTTGATTTTTTTTCATATCATATTAAACACACCTGCAAATTCTTAAGAGTTTTAAGAGTTAGGTAGTTTTTCTGTTATAAGGACAGAGGGTTTATGTCTTAACTGTTTTTATAAAGTACTACATCGACTCTTGCTGTGAGTTAAGATATAAACGTGCTACATGCATGTGTATACACGCAGAGGTGTGTGTAAGATATAAATGTGCTACACACATGTGTATATGCGCAGAGGTGTGTGTGTTAAGATATAAACGTGCTACACACATTGTATACACGCAGAGGTGTGTGTGTTGATATAAACGTGCTACACACGTGTATACGTGCAGAGGTGTGTGTGTTGATATAAACGTGCTACACACATGTGTATACCCGCAGAGGTGTGTGTGTTAAGATATAAACGTGCTACACGCATGTGTATACCCGCAGAGGTGTGTGTGTTGATATAAACGTGCTACACGCATGTGTATACACGCAGAGGTGTGTGTGTTAAGATATAAACGTGCTACACACATGTGTATACCCGCAGAGGTGTGTGTGTGTTGATATAAACGTGCTACACGCATGTGTATACACGCAGAGGTGTGTGTTAAGATATAAACGTGCTACACGCATGTGTATACCCGCAGAGGTGTGTGTGTTGATATAAACGTGCTACACGCATGTGTATACCCGCAGAGGTGTGTGTGTTAGGATATAAACGTGCTACACGCATGTGTATACCCGCAGAGGTGTGTGTGTTGATATAAACGTGCTACACGCATGTGTACACACGCAGAGGTGTGTGCGCTAGGATATAAACGTGCTACACACATGTGTACACACGCAGAGGTGTGTATGTTGATATAAACGTGCTACACGCATATGTACACACGCAGAGGTGTGTGTGTTAGGATATAAATGTGCTACACGCATGTGTACATACGCACAGGTGTGTGTGTTGATATAAACGTGCTACACGCATATGTACACACGCAGAGGTGTGTGTGTTAGGATATAAACGTGCTACACGCATGTGTACACACGCAGAGGTGTGTGTGTTGATATAAACGTGCTACACGCATGTGTACACACACAGAGGTGTGTGTGTTAGGATATAAACGTGCTACACACATGTGTACACACGCAGAGGTGTGTGTGTTGATATAAACGTGCTACACGCATGTGTATACCCGCAGAGGTGTGTGTGGATATAAACGTGCTACACGCATGTGTATACCCGCAGAGGTGTGTGTGTTGATATAAACGTGCTACACGCATGTGTACGCACGCAGAGGTGTGTGTGTTGATATAAACGTGCTACACGCATGTGTACGCACGCAGAGGTGTGTGTGTTGATATAAACGTGCTACACGCATGTGTACGCACGCAGAGGTGTGTGTGTTGATATAAACGTGCTACACGCATGTGTACGCACGCAGAGGTGTGTGTGTTGATATAAACGTGCTACACGCATGTATACGCACACAGGTGTGTGTGTTAGGATATAAACGTGCTACACGCATGTGTATACCCGCAGAGGTGTGTGTGTTAGGATATAAACGTGCTACACGCATGTGTATACCCGCAGAGGTGTGTGTGTTGATATAAACGTGCTACACGCATGTGTATACGCACACAGGTGTGTGTGAAGCTTCGTGTTCCTGTTTCAGACTAGTGGTCTCTCCATCTCATAGGAAAACTGAGTCCACTCCAGTCCGTCATGATGGTGGGAGGAAGACAAAGCAACACGAGCAACAAGAAAAATTTCAAACCCCTCTCTGCAGCAGCAGGTGGCAAACTGTCACAAGAGGAGCAGAACTCTTCCAACGTTACAAGGTTTTAGAAGTCTGTTCTGCCAGGTGCCATGGCTTCTGGGAGCCCAGATTGCCCCCCACCCCATGATATATTTGTCTGTGAGGTGGGGGCCAGGTGGCCAGAGAGCACAGGTTAATGTCACCGAAAAGAGGACAGTAAGAGGACAAGGCTGGAGTTAGAAGAGAGAAAGCGAGGGTGGAAAGAGATTATATTTTCTGGGGGAGGGAGACATCTTCAAGTGAAGAATGACCCTGTCTGTCATTAGCAGGGAGAGTCAGAGGGAGAGCAGGATGTGATAGGAGAGATAAGGAAGGAGGTGGAAACTGGAATGCTGGCGGTGGAAGGAGAGAGAGTGAGAACTCGGGAGAGTGTCTGTGATCACCTTAGAGACACAAGCTTACTCCGGAGCATTTGTGAGGTGGTCGACGAGTTGGTATAGGGTTTAAAGTATCAAATATAATGCTTTATTTAGATTAGGAAATTTTTGTAATTATTTTAAAAATGTGTTGTGTAAGATTTGCATAAGGAAAAACATTGATGGCTTTTGGTGGGTGGTAGTTATTAAGATTTTATTATTTTAGAAAATGCTGGTGAATTTTGCATAGCAAACAGATTTTAAGTTGACAACAGTTTGTGTAGTCGTTTTCTTATATTTCTAATGTACAGAGAAAGGAGGCTAAAGAGGAGGGTTTAGAAGTGTGTCCTGGTCTTGTGGCTTGATAGAGCTTAGAATGGATTTGAAGTGCAGTCGCCTGTGTCCCTACAGCCACAGTGTCACAGTGTGTTGCTCTGGGCCTGCAGGACTTGCCACAGCTCTGCCAGGTGACTTGTGACTCGGCCCGAGTCAGCCCCCACCCGCCGACTCTGGCTGTGAGTTCTGGAACAGCCTCTCTGTGGGCTGCTTTTCTAACCTCAGCAGGCGGATGCTGTTCTGTACGACTAGGGCAACTCGCAAAGTGCTTATCTGGACCCAAATTGAGATCTGGTGCGTGGTATTTGAAATTTTGGATATATGTAGTAGATTTGAAATTGACAAAATGCCAGAAGAAATTGGATAAATTTTAGTAGTTTTATTTTTCAAATGAATAAATATTTATGCATATATACATGTACATACACATATGTATATATAATGTCACCTGTAACATATCCAGGTTGTTTTTCTTAATGTCTGCGCAAATGGCGTATTGTCTTCAGTTCTGTGTCACTCACTTTTCAGGGAATCTTGAGGACTGCGTGAGTTGCTGTACCTCAATTCTTGACTACTTCCATCCCGCATTATTGGAAGTTTAGTCTAAGTGGTACACATTGGCGTATGCTCAGTGTTTGTTCCTGTTCATTAAAGGGGAGCAGTTTTAGCAATAATTCCAAACAATAGGTATTCCTTAAAAATTACTGCATGGTTTTGGAATTCAATATTTGATTTCAGAGGGCAGAAAGTTTACCTCCCTACCAATGGCTTATTTGGGTTAATATGAAAAAGATGTGCTCTTGGCTAGGCTTGAGGGAGGCATCATGAAGGTGTGTGTGGGAAAAGCCTTAATGGGCTTAAAATTTTTCCATGGACAGTCCACAGTTGATATTTGAGAATTAACTATAACTCATTAACTTGAGTGGTAACTCGTATGTTTGTGTTTTAAAATAATAAAATGTACTAATTTATTACAGAGTCAACCATTCATACAGCCATTATTTTTTTTAAGTGTCTGTTGTCTGCATAGCGTGGCCTTGGGAATTAATCAAAATTCTTCTCTATCGTTACCTCATACTGTACTGAACTATTTATTCCTCATTCTCTTAATATGTTCCTGTCTTCCCCAACTGGGTTTCTGTGACTCAACAGAGATTCCTCTTTTTCTCTTCTCTGCCAATTGAAAGTCGAGTCCTCCCTCCAGGCCTCGGTCCAATGCTTGTGGTCTGAACGGCACTTCCTAATGTTCTAGGATTCGTGTCCCTAACTCTTCAGATGGAATTCACCTGCTGCCTTCTCTGTTACTGCTCAAAATCTCCCTGTTTATTCTGAGTTGTAAACACATATTTTCTCTCTCTTCTGCTTGTAAGCCACTTACATGCAGGAATTTTGTCTTATTCACATTTGTATCTTCTAAGGGCCTAGGATGATTCTGTTGACACTTTATTGCTCAATAAAATGTTGAATCAATACCTGTGATTTAATGGATAATATAGATAAGTTTGGAATCCATTTGGGTCCACAGAGCATAGATACAGATACCAATTATAAGGGAGCTTGCCACCCTTTCTCTGCCAACACTGCGGTCTGTTTGAGCCAGGAAAACCAGAAATCCAGCACCGATTCTGTCACCAATTGGCCACCTGCTCTTAGATGTGTTAAGGTTCTTCTGTGAAAGGAAACTAATTCTGCCCCTTTTCATAGGATTGTCATGGAGTTAAATGAGATCATCTACGTGAAAATTTAAAAAGTTTAAAAGTGCCGTGTAAATATGAAGAATTGATATTGTCATGAATGTTATTTTTTGGGGGGTGGTTGATATCAATGAAAAATTTGTATAATGAGGTCTGTCTGGTAGTTACTGTAGTAAATCGCTTTGGAGAGAAGAGAGCTGATTGGCCTTATACTGTAATTTGTGGTGTAGGGGGTTTCATATTGAGGCCTTGGGGTGGAGAACAAAGTAAGGTTATGGTAGGGGACAGGGGAGCCTGGGGAGGGAGAGGTCAGTGGCTTGTTTCCTGTGTCTCCTCAGGGTGGACACTCCGTGAACACAGCTGCCCTTCGGTCCCCTCTGTGCCTGTGCTGGTTGGTCAGGGAACGTTGTGAGACACCTTTTAGGCATCCTACCTGGTCCTCTCTACCTACAACAGTCTTTCTCATGAGCATTCAGTTTTTCCATTATATGTTAACTCTCTAGATTCTTCTTAGTAGCATTATTGCAAATTTCAGGTAGTAGTAGTTATAATTTTTTTCCAAGTATTTCTCCCAGAGAGATTATTTGCCTGAATATTCATATAAACCTGGCAAAGAACTCACTTCTAGGGAGCCTCAGAATTACCTCAGGGCCGGGGCGGTCGGGACTCCCACAGTTGGGTCCTCCATGCCCCCCAGCCCTCTGATGTTTTACTTTCCATTTGGGATCCATGTGGACAATCAAAAGAAGTCATAGCCCTTCCTCTTCACTCTTCTTAATTTTAAAATTGACTCCCATCTCATTTTCCTCTCTTTGCCTCCTCTGGAACTGAATTCATTCCATACTTTTTGTTTCACTTCTTTTCTCCAGCTGTAAGTTTGATGCGCACTGTTGCATCACCTCACTCTCCTGATTCCCAACTCAGGACCGTTCCCGCGCTGATTCCAGCTTCATCTCTCTTTGCCTTTCTGCCATTTACTTCTGATTCCTTCCGGGAGTTGCTGTCTCCTTCTCTCTGAGGAGTAGGCACTGTCGGCAGGTCGTTCCCCTGCCCTGTGGGAGTGTGCCCTCTCTGTTGGCTGCTTGTCTCCTGTTGAACTGCTCTAGCTGTGCAGCCTGCTCAGATCAGCAGTGGTTCTGTTTCTCTGGCAGTGGCATTGTGTATCATTGGCAGCTGTAGGTCAGGGGAGAGGAATTTCAGGGACCAATATCCATGGACACTAATTTACTCTGATACAATATCACTTGCAACAGTTTTTCCTGAGATTCTCTGGAAAAAAAAGTCATCCTCGAATGCAGTGTCGCTTGTATTCATTGTGATCCATTAGTGGGAGCTTGAAAGTGATGTATTAGGCTGCAACCAGAAATTTTTTAAAAGGGAAAGAATTTGAATATAAACAGAAAGTATGAATGCATTGCATGTAGAAGGGTGTCACGTGTGTTCAGCGTTGTGATATAAAACATAATTCTTCTTTTGATTTGGAGTCAGAACACTGGAAAGCCGTTGCCCTGGTTAACCTTCAGGATTTTTAAGCTCCTTTCATTTCCCACCCCTTTTTCCTTCTAATGGAAATTTAAGACATTTTTTTTTTTTGTAGTTGAGATAAAGTAGAGTTAGAATCTGATGTGTTTGCAGGACAACCCGATGGAAAATTGAAAGCACAGTTACGTGATTCACCAGTTGTACGACAGGTCTCCTGTGCGCCACGTCAGGGCCACGTCATGGTGTGGCCACCTGAGCCGCACTGCTTCCCAGCAAAGCCCCAGAGGAGCCTGCAGTGAAGGCAGCCGCCTGGAGGCTCCTGTGTAGATGGGGAGTTCCGTGCGGGAGGGTTAGAACCTGTTAAGGATGGGGCGCCCAAACCCTAACGGTTGATTTGTCCTGGACGTGTGGGGTGATCATAGTCTGCTAAGGGAGTGGCAGGGATTTCTAGGTTTGTTAGGCTCCCACCACTATGGGGGTGGAGTACATTGGAAAGAGATTTCAGGAACCACCAAATGACCAGATACTAGTGTTGCTGATTCTTTTTTCTGGCGGTAAGAAATAGCTGTAGGTTTTAAGTGATTGTGAGTGATTATTAAATGTAGCATCTCTGGTTAGAAAACATGACCATTCTTTTTTTTTTTTTTCTTCTCCCCAAAGCCCCAGTGCATGCTTGTATGTCCTAGTGGTAAGTTCTCCTGTGTGAGCCGCCACCGCAGCATGGCAACTGACAGGTGGGTGGTGTGGTTTTGCGCCCCAGAAGGGAACCTGGGCCACCAATGTGGTGAGAGCGCCGAACCTTAACCGCTAGACCATCAGGGCAGGCTCAAATATGACCGTTCTTCCCCAATTCCTCATGCCTTGTCTTGAGCCAGGGAGACCCTTCCTGATGTCATGGTTGCCCTGTTTAATTGCTTCTCTGATGGACTTCCACTGTCTTGTAAGCGGCATTCTTGAAAGAAATCTAAATATGTTGGATGAATAGTGGAAAGCCCCTCCCCCCCCAGTATCTTTTAAATTTAAAGGATATATTAAAGTGAAAATCATCCTGGGGTACTGTTTGAAACCTGGCTTTTTCCTTTTAATGGTAATGTAAGAAATTGATTTCTTATAGTAAAATAAAGTAGAATTAGAGTATGGTCTAATTTGAAATACTTTGGCCCAATTATCCTTGTTTGTCATTGGATTGGAGGGCTGTATCTTAGAACGGTTATTTTATACCCCTTCATGTTCTAGCAAAAACAGTTAAATGGCTTTTGTATATTTCCCCGAAGTCTACTGGCTTCCTTGGGAAGGTACTTAGAATGGATAATCTGAGATTACATCTGTGTTGAAGTATAGTTTTGAGGGGGATAATCATGATTTTATGATTATTTATTGATTTTCAGAATGAATAGGTTAGGATGTCTAATTTTAATGATTTCTTAATATAAATAAAGGAGACAGTAGAAAGAAGTGAAACATTTAATTTGTTGAACATTCTTCACTGAGTAAATCTTCCTCTGCCCGCCCCCAGGTGTCTTCTGTTAATGATTTGCAAATGTCAACATCTTATATTTTTTCCTGACCAATCTTTCGGGAATATTTGGCATATGTTGTTCCATCTGATGAAATAAGAAAAAAACTGCAGATCTTCTTTCTCAAGGGAAATAATTAAATTATTTTCTCTTTTTAGTTAAACATTTGCTTTGAAATATATTTATATTTCAAGAGCTTTGATATTTTATCCAAAGCATCATTTCCTCATACTGCCTCAACCTCAAAATGGAACTCCTCTTTAAACCATTACTCAGTAACACAAGTTTATCATGTGAGTTAAATGTATGAGCTTAAATGACTAAAAATGAAGAGGCTCCCCCCTCCCCGCTTTCGCCCTGAGTGTATGGTGTCTGTGTGGGTAGAAATTTTATATCCTAATACTTTCTAAATTAATCGAAACCACCTAGATTTTTAAATTTCAGCTTTTAAAACTTAAAAAAAATTGTATGCTTTTCCCATTTGTAGCCATTGTCCTTTTACTCACCTATCTCCCTGATTTCAACCCCTTCCCACTCCTGCTGCTTCTCTTTTGTTCTTTAGGCTCCCTGGTACTCTGTTCCTACACTACTCCCTTCTAGAACAGAATGAGGTCTCCTCTGTCCTGTGCTCTTCCTGTCCCAGCCTGAGTGTCCATTCACAGCCTGTCCTCCACGCCTCACTTCCGTGTTATGCCCCAGTCCCTCCATTCGGTGGCTGAGTGTCATGGGAGAGTGGAATGAGCCCCGGGGTGTGTGTGCAGAGAGCTCTGTTTGTGACTCTAGCTGAGTGAAATGGTGCAGGTTTCCTAACCCTCGACCCTAGCTTCTTGATCTTAATAAGGAGAGAGTTGAACCAGTGATCTCTGAATCTCTACCAGTTCTCATATTGCATGATAAAGTCATTCACAATAAACTGTAATTAGGCTTAGCCTTCTGAGGATGGGGGAATGGATGTGTATTTTCAGTTTAAAACAATAACTTATTGGGGCCGGCCCATGGCATAGTGGTTAAGTTCTGCACGCTCCACTTCAGCAGCCTGGGTTCATGAGTTTGGGTCCCAGGTGTGGACCTACACCACTCGTCAGCCATGCTGTGGCAGTGACCCACATACAAAATAGAGGAAGATTGGCACAGATGTTAGCTCAGGGCTAATCTTACCCAAGCAAAAAAAAGAGAAAGATTGGCAACAGATGTTAGCTCAGGGAAAATCTTCCTCAGCAAAAGAAAACACCCAAACAACAAAAAAACCCAATAGCTTATTGATCCAAATATATGATTGTGTGTTAGATATAATTTTGAGCATCTCCACCTCCCTCCCCTGACTCTCCCCAGCCCACTCGGACTATGATCCAGGGAATAAAATGCAAGGAGTCAGTTTTTCAACCACTAAGGTGTGTACATATTTCCTCCAGTCTCACCTTTGCATGTGGAGTTCAGGGGAGAAATCACTGCTCTGTCAGAAAGGGTGGGTTAGGAGTAGAAGCATCTTCTAATGCAAAATGGTTCCTTTATTCTCACCCCTCATTGTTTGTTACGAGCACATTCTGTAAATCAGGGCAAAAAATAAAATGACCGGCTAGTTCTGCTCCATTGAAGTCTGTTCTGTCCCTGGACAGCATAGGGCAAAAGCCTGCAGCCGCCTCACTCCCCTCTGAGTCTGTGTCAATGCCTCCACTCAGGGAGGATGCCAGCAAAGGGCCTCGTACTAGTTCTTCCCCTGGGACTGCCTATTCTTAGATCCTGCTGCCTGCTGATCTTGGTGGTCTTGGCCATGGTGTGTGGAGTAGTCTGACCCTTTTGCATTACCATTGCTATTATCTTTCTCCATTCATACATTTTTCACCATGTACATCATTTACATTTAGGGGTGGGTAGATTAATGAGTACACACTTCTCCCTTAAAAAATATCTTATGGAACACTTAGACTGTATATTTTTAAAGGATCATGTTTTGACACAATAAAGTTTTTGAAATTTACCTTTTTCTGGTGAGGAAGATTGTCTTTGAGCTAACGTCTGTTGCCAATCTTCCTCATTTTGCTTGAGGAAGATTAGCCCTGAGCTAACACCTGTGCCAGTCTTCCTCAACTTTGCATGTGCGACGCCACCACAGCATGGCTTGATGAGCGGTGTCTGGGATCCGAACCTGTGAACCCTGGGCCGCTGAAATGGAGCGCACGAACTTAACCACTACGCCGCCTGTCTGGCCCCTGAAATTTACATTTTTGATGGACTTCGTGGTTTTTTACTCAGGTCTCATCAACTCAGTTACCAAAATCATTTTCTTCTTTTTTCTTTTTGTCAGGAACGAGAAAAGATACAGAAAGGATATAGAAGCCACTAGCCCCCTCACCCTCAAAGGGTGAGCTTTATACCGTTGGTAACAATACAGTCATCTTCTTTCATAGAAAAAAGGAAAACTTCAAAACTATTAAAAAAATCACTCACACTCACACACACACACACACACGAATAAGGAATTTATATGCATGGTACAAAATTCCCCAGGTAGAAGGAGCCTGCAGTTAATGGTCTCCCTCCTCCTGTTTCCCCACCGTCAAGTTCACCACCATCGAAGATACCAGTTGCTTTTCTCTCCATTGGCTGTTTTAGAATTCTAGTCTTATTCTGCTAAATCCCTGTTTTCTCTGTTTCCCCCACTCCATAGTTATCTCAAATAGAACAGTCTTTTCAATCTAGCATTCACTGCACATATTCTAGTCAGGCGGTTACAGAGCTGACATTGCCGCCTCAGCAAAAGGTTATCTCTTTAAAATTCTCTGAAATTCCCCTTTGGCACATCCATTTTGGCAGCTGGGTTTATATAGGAAAGTGGTCAAGCTTTTGGCTTCTCTTTTTGTGCTTTATAAAAATAGAAGTCTCTGGCCAGAAGGGCAGCTAGGCAAGAAGCTCCTTCTACAGTTCCCATCGGTTGCCCTTGCTGAGTGTTTTCCGTTTTCCCTCTAGTAAACCGATCCTTACCATGTGTGTGTGGACCAAGTGGGTGGTTTTTTAAAACACGAACATACTGTAGCCTGACACTTATTTTAAAGTCTTACTAGAAAACCCTGCTGTTCTAACACGTGTGTGAGGTACTGTTGTCCTGTTATGACTTTTGAATTTGTAATCTTTTTGTATTTTTTTGAAAAATTGAAACAACTCAAAGATTATATTCACTGACTCAAGACTACCTGTTGCAGTTTGGGCGGTAATATAACAAGAAAGATGGAAATTCCCGATTGCTTTGCAGTGAGATGTGTTCGTCACTAAATACGTGACATCACGTGCCTATTTTCTTGGAGAAGTGCTTGCCGGGGTGGGGACAGCTGAATCCCTGGGAGGCAGCACAGGCCTTTTCTTTCTCTTTCTTTAAATTTTCAAGTCACTTTTTCTAGGAAAATGTTGCTTCTGTTAGCAGAACTGACCTATTGATTACTGTAGATTGCCTTCAGAGCCCTTCTTTTCTCTCTGTACGTACTACGACCTCCACAGAAGCAGAGCCTTGCGCAGGTCACGTGGATGTATTTCCATGGTTAAGATCCTCTAATTTAAAAATGCATATGTTTGGTATGGAAAACACATATTTTTCCTTTTGTTTTAAATGTAAATGCCGGTAACCGAGATGTTCAAAGCTTCCACATCAGAAGTGAGCATGGCTCCTTTCACTATTACATGTTTTTCCTGCTTATGTTGGTGTATAAACAAGGCAAGTAGACTCATAGGTGAATTTTTCTCCCCTGTGATGATGTATGAAAGATTCTAGACCGCTTGTTTTTCTATGCAGATTCTGTTTTCTTCAAGAATAGGCAGTATGAATTAACAATCTTTTGCTCTTAGCCCCCCCCCCCCATTTATATACATTGGAAATATGCACTTTTTTTTTGTTTGGTGAGGAAGATGGTCCCTGAGCTAACATCTGTGCCTCTATTTTGTATGTGAGACACTGCCACACCATGGCTTGAAGAGCGATGCATAGGTCTGTGCCTGGGATCCCAACCTGTGAACCCGGGGCCGCCGAAGCGGAGTGTGCAAACTTAACTACTATGCCAGCAGCTGGCCCCTGAAATATGGTTTTATTTTAGCTAAAATTTTTAGAGTAAGATTTATTATCTTGTGCGTTATATACACTTTTCTCTGAAGCTGCAAATTTTTTCTTGTTATGCTTCTGTTTTCTCCAAAAGTGCACTGTAGACTTTATAGATCTGTGATATCAAATGCCCTCGATGGATCCTTGGGAAGAAAAGTGTTTTAAAGTGCATAATTAGGGCACTTGAGCATAAAACTACAATTATACACTTGTGTGTTAATTTTGTGTACAGTAAGACTTTAGTTCAACACTGGTTGTAAATGAGAGGAAGCATTTTACTGCCAGTGAATGCCTGTATTTTATGAATCTTTAAACAATATCTCCTCTAATTGGCTGACCTGGAAAGAAAGGTGAAAACATCTGTAGTGAGGAGGTAGAGGAGAATACAAACTGTATTCTAGAGGTTTCTTGTTAACAGTAACTAGAAAAGTAATCTTACGTTAGTGTATGTCCATGCTTCCTGTGCCTTGGAATTACTCATGCTGTTTTCCACAATAAAGACTAACAGAGTGAAAGCAGTGTAGATAAGCCAATGAAAAAGAGCAAGGGACAGAGTGGGACAGGTAGCAGTTGACAAGGAATCTTTGATCTGGTAGCGTAAAGACTTTATCTTGCATTGTTTGACCATCCATTTGTTAATCAAATTCTATGTACTCCCATTAGCGGGGGCACTCCTTGAAGCTTGGAGTTAATTTTGTGCCAACTAAATGATGTACCACTTTACAAAATGGATAATAATGTTCCAGAACTTGTTACCCTCAAGAGGTAGCATGGACTAGAAATATAAATTAATTTAAGAAGGGTATAAATAAATTCATGGAGAATAGAATGATAATGATTATGAAGAGGAAATAAAGGCTGTTCGGGACACATCCCAGACTTTTGGAAATTGAGGTCATGACAGCCACTACCATTTAGTCCCCACAGCCATATAGAATGTTCACTCTGCAGAATGTTGATCTGACCTAGTATTCGCGAAAGCTGTGATATGCTAAATATAGAGCAGCTGGACTTAGAATAAGCAGTGAAATTTTGTAGGCAATTAAAAATTGTAAAGAAATCCAACAGAGATTATATGTATACTATTTTTACTGTGTTTATGTTTATAACCTTACATTGTGTGTACCTGTTAAGGAAGTTTTAGAAAACAAATTTGTCATGAAAAAAGACTTACCACTGATGGCAAATGAGAACTTTTCAACTTAACTTCACAAATCAAAACATAAATTTATTTTCTGATATGAATTTTTAAAACATTGTAAGCTAAAGGAGAGGGTTAAAGTAGCCCAGATATGTTGGTTATTTTTCAGTTTATAAAACAACAGCAGTGTTTGTGGCCCGGAAGTTATCTGTCAGGAACAAGGGCATAGACAAAAATGGAAGTGGGCTCCATAGCAATGTGAGTTGTGTAACTAGGCTGTTTGTGTGATTGGTCATCGGGCCTGAGTTGTGTAACTAGGCTGTTTGTGTGATTGGTCATCGGGCCTGTCCTGGAGTTTAAGATACTGCTTGACCCTTGAATGCTTTGCCAACTCCTTCTTCAACTCTGGGTTGTCTTTTTTCTGTCACTCAAGGGGAGCTGGACAGAATTTGAAGGAACTTAGCTTTAGTGTTCAATGCATACAATTAGCACTCAATATACATTTGTTGCATGAGGGAGTAATTTCAGGAAATTGTGGAGTTTTTTGGTTTTTTTTTTTCGTTAGACAAGCCTTAGAACAAGTTTTGTTTTTCTTTTTAAAATAAGAAAGTGAAAAAAGTACCTAAATTGTTTAGAAGTCTCAATTGGGAACTTAGCTCAAGGGATTGTAGATTGTGGAACGGTTGTAGGGTCTTGACCTTATAAACTTTATTACCTTCTAGCACATTATTTTTGACTGGACATGTTGACATAATAAAATTTCCTCATGCAATTGGTTCCACCACACATTGGCTTAGCATCTGAATTCTTGCTGTGGGGAATTTTCAGTCTGTCTCTTACGCATGAAAGATAGCGTTTAATCTTTCTGTGAAATCGGAAGCCAGCAGAATTTGCTACAGTAATGACTAAAATGTAGCTGTTGTGAACTTACAATTTTTCCTATGCTTTTTGCCTTCCCATTTTGTTAGAATTTACCTGGAGGGACTCAAACCTGTGATGAAAAACAAACAAATAAAAATTAAGGAGCTTTCTGCTGTTAAAGATAAATTGTTATAATATACTTTTTGATAACTCTTAGAAAGACAGCAATAAATAATCCAAAATAAATTGTGTTTTGTTCTAGATTCGTGAAAAACACTGAGTTGGTTTAAGAAATGATAGGTAACATTTTGGTTGTGCATTCTTCTAGGCTATTAATTCTTTACTCATGTACCATACATAAACAGATTTTCATATTCAAAAATAGCATTATACTATATATATTGTTTTGTAACCTGCTACCCCTTACGCCCCACCTCAATAATCCATGGACGGCCCTTCTTCCTATTAAATACATATCTACAATGAGATTCATTAATTTTAATGGCTCTATGATATTTTATTGAAACCCTCCTCCCTTTTTTTTAGCCAATCCATATTGATGGTCATTTAGATATTTAGGCTGTTTCTATATTTTTGAGTCGGGGTGCTTATGGGGGTGCTGTGAACTCTTTGCCACACAAATCTTTGAATACTTGTTTCATATTTTTTTCTTAAGATAAATTCTCAAAAGTAGAATTCTGGGTTGAAGGGATATCGTTTCTATACATACTGTGACTTGCCTTAGAGTTTTACATACTGTATTAGATATTAGAGTTTACATACCCACCATGATTATTTCAGTATGCCCAATTGCTGTGTAATATTTTGGATTATGTAAAGGGAAAATAGGAAAACTCTCTGTTAAGCACCTAGGAATAGTCATTATTTAATTATCAGATAGGAAATTTACATCTAGACATAAATAAGGCAGGACTGCTTTAACATAAATATATTATAAAATATGTGAGGTCAAAAGTTTAGATACTTACTTCATTATTAGGTGTATATACATATTCTACCAGTATTTTTTAAGGTATAATTTACATACAATAAAATGGTCAGATCTTAAGTGTACAGTTTGATGAGTTTTGATGAATATGTACATCTGTAAAACCACCACCCTAATTAAGGTGCAGAATATTTTCATCACTCCCAGAAGGTTCTCTCATGCCTCTTTCTAGCCAGTCCCCATATCTCACAACTACTACTGTGATTTCTATCACTATAAATTAGCTTTGCCTGTTTTTGAACTTCATATAAACAGATCATACAGTGTGTTGAGTGTGTATACATTTAATATAGTTCTTGAGGGAAGTGTAGATCCCAAGCCAAACTGAACTTCTTAGAAAAGGATCTGAAGCTGATGTGAAAATAAAATAGAGTAAGAATAAAGTTAGACCCTTACCTTACACTATATATAAAAATTAACTCAGAATGAATCACAGACCTAAACATAAGAGTAAAAACTGTAAAACTCTTGGAAGAAAACATAGGGAAAGCTTCATGGCATTAGATTTGGCAATGGGTGTGAAAACAAATGCACAAGGAACAAAAGAAAAGATAGATAAATTGGGCAACATCAAAATGGAAAACTTTTGTCCATCAAAGGACAGTATCAAGAGAATGAAAAGCAACCCATAGAATAGGAGGAAATATTTGCAAATCTTATATCACATAAGGGATTAATATCCAGAATATATAAAGTTGTGTGTATATACATATATATATATACAACTCAATAACAAAAGACAAACAACCCAATTAAAAATGGACAAAGGACTTGAGTACATTTTTCCCAGTAAGATAAACAAATGGTGGATAGGCATGCGAAAAGATGCTCAACATCACTAATCATTAGGGAAATGAAAATCAAACCACAATGAGATGATACCACTTCAGAGCCATTAGGGTGGCTATTACGAAACAAACAAAACAGCGAGTGTTGTCAAGGATGTGGAGGAATTGGAACACTTGTGCGCTGCTGGTGGGAACAGAAGATGGTATAGCCGCTGTGAAAAACAGTGTGGCGGTCCCTTAACAAATTAAACATAGAACTACCATATGATCCAGCAATTCCATTTCTGGGTGTATATCCAAAAGAAGTGAACGTAAAAACTTGAACAGATATTCATATGTCTGTTTTCATAGCAGAATTATTCACAATAACCAAAAGGTAGAAACAATCCAAGTGTCCACGATGAAGAGAAGAATAAAATATAGTATATACTTACAATGGAATATTTGATCAGCCTTAAAATGAAATGAAATTCTGATAGATGCTGTAACATGGGTGAACCTTGAAGACACTATGCTAAGTGAAATAAGCCCGACACCAAAGGACAAATAGTGTATGATTGTACTTATGTGAGGTACCTAGTATAACCAAGTTCATAGAGACAGAAAGCAGAAGAATGGTTACCAGGGGCTGGGATGGGGAGTTAGTGTTTAATAGGTATAGAGTTTTAGTTTGGGGTGGTGAGGTTCTGGAGATGAATAGTGGTAATTGTTGCACAACAGTGTGAATTTCCTTAATGCCACTAAACTATACTCTGAAAAATAGTTAAAATGGTACATTTTATGTTATGTGTATCTTACCATGGTAAAAAAAGAACAATAGGTCTTTAGTCTGGAAAGTTGAAGATATGGAGAAAAGTGCTCATTCCGTTACATATCATAAAATTAGTATGTTTACAATTCAGAAGTGGGGAGTTTTTCCTATATTAAAAATGACCGTGATAAGTTTAGGACAATGTAAATAAAGTGTTACTTTTGATCTTAAATTATTTTCCTCCAAAACGAAGGACAACTGATAATGTAAATAGATTCAGTGACAGATCCATAATAGAAACTGAGGTATATTTTAGTACCATAACTTCCAAGCTCACATCCAGGAGGGTTTGTAATATCTGTTCCAAATGTTTTTATGAGCTGTTATGGAGATAGAACGTTGGACTGGACCATTGTGTAGCTCGAGGCACCATTTATTTGTCAGTGGTGTGTGATTTATATACTTGTTCCAGAGAGTTCAGTCAACAGATACTCACTGAGTGCTTACTACAGGCCCAGCGTTCCAAGTATAGTGATGAACTGAGCTGCCAAGGCCCCATCTTCTCTGAAATTTATATTCCAACGGGTGTGGTGGTGTGCTTGTGGGTTTCTAAAATCCTGGATTTGAAGGTGGATGACTTTCTTAATTTTTTACGGATTTCACAAATCCTTTAATGTACCAATATATTATATTTTATTTTTATAGTGTGTTTATTTCTCAAACTTTTTTCACTATAGAACTTATTTCTGTGAGTTAACTTGCCAGATTAGTGTCCCTTGCAGGAGCCATAGGGAAAATGCTGGTATAAAACCCTTCCTGTCAGAGATTTACCAATCTATAGGAAACTTAGAAGACCATAATGAAATCTTTGTCCTAGTTCTGTCCCAGGTGAAAGGCCTGGAACAGGTTGGGGCCCCTGGCATAGTTGTCAGGGAATGGTCTTTGGAGCAAAGCAGCAGACCAAGGCCCTCTTCCCTCAAAGCCCTCTCCTGGGGGCTGGTGCCTCCCATGCCTCTTTTTTTGGTGGGGGGATGTGGGGTAGGGTGGAGGTGACATTTTTATCTTAGAATTTTGAATTATGAATTAATTTGGGCATACAGAAAAGTACAGAAACAAATACAATAGATGCTTATGTAATTACACCAAGATTATAGGTGTTAACATTTTGCCACATTTGCTTCATATCTCCTTCTTTTTTTTTCTCCCCAAAGCCGCAGTGCATGGTTGTATATCCTAGTTGTAAGGCCTTCTAGTTCTTCTATGTGAGCCACTGCCACAGCATGGAAACTGACAGGCAAGTGGTGTGGTTCTGTGCCCGGGAACTGAACCCAGGCGGCTGAAGAGGTGAGAGGGTCGAACTTTAGCCCTAGGCCGCCAGGGCTGGCTCTCTCCCTGTTTTTTTTTTTTTAAATTTTTTAATTTTTTTTGTGTGTGGGGAGGATCAGCCCTGAGCTAACATCTGTTGCTAATCCTCCTCTTTTTGCTGAGGAAGACTGGCCCTGGGCTAACATCCGTGCCCATCTTCCTCCACTTTATATGGGACGCCGCCACGACGTGGCTGACAGGCAGCGCGTCGGCGGGCGCCTGGGATCCGAACTCGCAAACCCCGGGCTGCCAAGCGCAAACTAAACCGCTGCGCCACTGGGCCGGCCCCTCTCCCTGTTTTTTTAAAGGGAAAAAATTGCAAGGCTGAAGCTGCACCCCATCTTTTCTCCCTTTCACTTCCCCAGAGAGTGTCATATATTACCTTTCCAATGCATGTTTTTATATTTTTACTATATATGTGTATTCATAAACAATATATATTACTATTTTGTGTATTAAAAACTTATACAAATGGTATCACACTCCATTAACCTTTTCTTGCTTTCTTTTTAAATTCAGCATTATATTTTTTAGACTTGAACTGTTCTGCTACGTGTCTTACTACTTCCTTTTTTTCTTTTTACTACTATGTAGAATTCCATTGTATGACTGTAGAATATCTATTTTTTTCCATTTACCTACTGTGTTAGAGCTCAGTTGTGTCCTCTTTCGTGGGTATATATTTACAAGGAGAATTGCTAGGTCATAGGGTCAATGCACTTTTCAACTTGGTGGGGAAACTGCTTTCTAAAACTTCTTTAGAAAGAAAAAGAGGGAGAAGATAAACCTTGATCATTTCTTCCATTTTGAAGAAATGAGCGGGAGTTTAGGGTAAGATAAAATGAAAAATGGGGCCCGGAATTCTGCACGTATAACATGATACAGAGATGTGAAAGTTAGTTCTCATGTCCTTTTATCAGAGTAGTTTCCTAAAATAAATACTTAAACGAGTCATCTTTAGCTATACCTTCCCTCTCCGATAATGTCTGAAAGCATTCGTATTTCTTTGAAAATTGGAATAAATTTTTTGTTACTGTGTATGCTCACGCTCCACTTTAAGATCCTGTTTATTTAGAAATGAGTGAAATAAATTCTTGTTTTTCTTCTGTTTACGTAACAAACAGAAAAGCTCAGATCCCAGGCATTTTCTGGAGATTTCCATTTAGTTTAGTGATTTTTCTCTTTATTCAAACCGTGGTAAAGTTCCAGGGCATTTGCTGGGCCATAATGGCTCTAGAGGGTTAGCAGTTAATGGCCCGGGGCACTGTGCTGCTGTTTGTGTTCAGTGTTTTTGGCTGTTGGATGAAGCTGACATTGTGTATCAAAGACTTGGATGGGACAAGTGTTTTCACTTTTATAATGTGTTCCTTCATTAGTTTAAAATTTTATCTAATTATAACTTGATCTAGTAATCCATTGAACAACATTCATTCATTCAACAAACATTTATTGACTGGTCGGCCCTCTTGCAGGAGGCAGACCATGAGTGTGGGAGCTTATAGTGTAGTAATGAGGACATTCAGTAAACACATGGAGGTGTAATCAAGGGGTTGACTAACTAAATCAGATCATCTCCCATGGAATTGGCATGAGAATGATGGCAGTTGGGGCTGGGCTCAGTTAGGCTGGTCAGGGGAGAGGTGGCATCTGAGCTGGAAGTGCTTTGTATCTCCAGCTCTCAGTGGTTCCTGGTACTCAGTAACTTGGTTAAACTTCACTTGCATCCGGTAGTCTGGTAATCTTATTTACCCTGAATATGGTTGAGAACTAAGAGGTAAACAAAGAGACTCTGAGTAGCCAAAGTGGATTTCACAAAACTTGAGGCAATAAATAAAAGCTCACGTGCTTCCCTCATGGACTAGTCCCCTGGGCCTTCATAATCGTAGCAGGGCAGTGGGTTCTCGGTCCTCAGCAGATTCTGCTGGGGATCAAGGTCAGAGGCCCGAGCAGTGGCTGAGTTCCTCGATGGCATGTGAGAAGACGGCAGAGCGAGACCAGGTGACACTCAGACAGCTTCAGCAGTAGGCTCTGGGGCAGTCAGTGTACGGTGGCTCAGCCTGTCGATTTATGCTTCGTAATAATGATTGTTTGGTTTAAGATGTCAGAAAAACATATAGTAGATCTTTGAAAGCCCTGCATCTAAATTGATTAAAACAAAAACAGTATTGATCCTCAAAGAATTAGACTTTAGGTCCAAACAACTGAGGTATTATATTTAGAAACTGGTTTTTTAAAGTAACACTTAGGAAATAATATTTTAGAGATAGCACTACAACTTGTAGTTTAATAAGTAATAAGAGCATCTGTGTAAAGTTCCAGGTAGGATTATTACATTGCTGGTTATAATATTACTATGTATTGATAGAGAAGGTAGCCCCATTTTACAGATGGAGATGAAAGACAAATATTGTTATGTGATTGACCATCTTCCCACAACTGAGGGACAGTCGGACTTGGATTTAGATTTCATACATTTCTAACCCAGAGAGTCTTTAAACTAGAGTTGAGTGATCCCTGCTCTGTCGTGGCTCCTGTGTGAGGACGATAGACCAGATGCAGCTGATGGGCACGAGGCCCTGGGTCTAACCAACAGCCCAGTTGTACTGTGTTGTAGGTGACCTCATCCCAGGCTCTTGGAGGGTTAAGTGCCAGTTAGGTTAGTACCAAATGAATCAGACCATGCATCTGAAAGGATAGCAAATAGGTTTTTAATTATGGAAGGCAGTCATAAAATCTCCCAAGCAGATATTTTTGATGGCTTCCCCTCCAAAGTTTGCCGTGTTCTACAGATCATTGCTATGGTTCCATTGACGATTTGCTTACACTCCCTCCCACCCTACCTGCCTCCCCTGCACCCTGACTTGTCCCCGAACTTTTCAGAGCTGGAATAGATAGTAACAATTCGAATGAGTTGGTGGCTGCTCTTGTGTTAGTAGACTCTTGCAATATGTCCTGTTGTCTTGCTGAGGAAATAGGGCCCCCCTCCCCAAACAACACCGCCATGTTGTGTGTAAGGGTTTCTGTAAACCAGAAAGTCAACATATTAAAGTGCAATTCATAGGGGAGTTGCTGGCTGTGTTGACTGAGCTTTGCAGTCATTTTAACACTGGCAAAAGTGTTACCCTAACTGCTTCAAATCCAACTGCAAAGATGCTTGTGTGAAATCTAGTATTAGATATCAAATCCAACATATGGGTGTTGAATGGAAGGATATGTGTTGTGGTAGTATATGGTATTCTAGCATGTGGAACTGTATTTTATGGAAATTCTTTGGCTTGGCTTATGGCAGGGACATACATACATTATGAGATATCAAGCTGTAAAATAAATAAAAGCAGAGAATTCAACTGTGCTGTTAAATGGTTTTCAGTACAAACTTGTCTGCTGTATTAACTTAGGGTCTGTGTGGTGAGGGGCATTTGTGAGCCATTGTGGCCAAATGTTTTGTGATCATTGCTGACAGATCTTGAAAATAATCTAGTTCGGGTCAAAAGGAATATGAACTTTACTTCTTGAATTTTTTTTCCTTTTACTCCATTGTACGTGTTATGAATTACTGTGCTAATTGGTCTTAGAGGCCAAGTGTTTAATTTCCTCCTTTTACCATTCATTCTTTTTCCTCTTTCAATATTCTACAGTGAATTGGTTTTTAAGTGTGTATCTGGAACTGATCACTGAGTTCTTAAGTGTGTGGGCTTATGGGGTTCAAGTTCTTGGAGTTCTCAAATGGACCATATTGTCGTATTAACAGTGACTTCACCATTCTCGTCTCTGGAGTGCTTTTTGCCATCCTGATATCTTGTTTTTCTTTTCCTCTCCTGCTCTCTCTCCCAATTAGAAGAAAAAGTCAATAGATTTCTTGTTTGAAAAAAACATGAAAAAATGTCATCAGTGGTGTATTTATTGCACAAGAAAGGACTTTTCTTTGAACAATGATTCCAAGGACTTTTAGGTTCATGTAAATTAGAAATGGAGAAGACTCATTCTAGGCCATTTCTGCAATTTGCAGTGCAGTACACTTTGGTTTACATCCTTACTTGTTTTATCAACTAGGAAAATACCATCCTTGTGTTAGATATGAATATCTTTCCTTCAAGAACTCATTGATGGTTGTGTTTTTGATACACCTAGTATTGCTTTCTAAAAGGGTTTTATTTGATTGTAAAGCAATGTAGTTTCTTTGTAGCAAAAATAGTAAATGGAATCGCTAATGTGACTGGTACGGTATCTGCTACAAATGTAATTGGGACCTTTTGACCTTAGTTGAAACAAACACATACCCTCTACATGCACCCAAAGCACGAGCACCCTACAGGGTAGTAGTCAGTGAACTTGGACTGGTGGAGTTCAATTTCTTTTTGAGTGTTGTATGAGAATGGATTAACTTAATGCTTCTTTGACTTTCTTAGCAGAGGGTATTTTTTAATGTCAGTATGAGGAGCTTCCCCCCCCCACTGGATTTTTATGAAGTTATCAATATTTGATATCCGATACCATATTATTTTTTAAAGCAAAATCAAATTATCTTTGGACTTTATTGATAGTATGTGAATAGAAGGCAGTATGCCAATTTATCTAATGGAGAAAATATTAAAAATATTGAATTGAATTGCTCAGCAAAGAACCCACTTCATGTTGCTGAATTGAAACCATATTTGATTTCATTGAATTGCACATTTTGACTTTCTCACTTGCTTTGCTTGACTCCTTGACAGATGCCGCCTCAGTATGGACAGCAAGGTGTGAGTGGTTACTGCCAGCAGGGCCAGCAGCCTTATTACAACCAGCAGCCGCAGACTCCACACCTCCCTCCGCAGGCCCAGTATCTGCCGTCCCAGTCCCAGCAGAGGTACCAACCGCAGCAGGTGAGCACGCCTTGTGGTCCCCAGGCCTCTGTCCTGTCCCCGAGGTCTGTGTTCAAAGGCCAGACTGGGATCGGACACATCTTCCTGTCCCATTGAAAAAATTTTGTTCTCAGTGGGAAAAAATATAGTTTTGAGAAAATGCAAAACCATAACCTTAATCTAAACTGTCTGTTTGTTTGTTTCTGGGTGGATGTTTGGGATTAAAGGGTGGGAAGAATGACTAGTTGAATAGCTTCCTACATGATTGGTTAGTGACAGCAGAAATTGCCAGTCATGTCATGTTGTTCTTCATTTGTGTTCTGAATCTTTCAAGAAAGTGCTCTGTCACTTTGTTGAGGCTTATTCAGGAAAATGGTTTTATCGATCATTTAATCTTGCTAGTTGGCACATACGCGCTATTTTCATCTTGAGCTTTTTGGGGTTTGTATTTTGTTTTCATGGTAAGTGCTACTATATCAAAACATTGTTGCCTTGACAGTGTTATTTTTCTTAAACTAGCTCATAAGCAGATAATCACTTCAATTGCAATATATTAAAATGCTAAAGGGAATCATGTACTTTAAGTATATTAAGCAGTTTCTAGTTTAAATTAGCCTCGTTAAATACTCTTTTAGGTTATTGGGCTATATATTTCAGCTTACATGATTTGCAGAAAAATAGTACATACGCATTTGCTAAAATGATTGTTTCATCTTTTTTTAGAGACTATCACTAAGTGATATTAAAAGGCATTGTGAGGGGCCGCCCGGTGGCGCAGCGGTTTAGTCCGCGCTTGGCAGCCCGGGGTTCGCGAGTTCGGATCCCGGGCGCCCGCCGACACACTGCTTGTCAGCCATGCCGTGGTGGCGTCCCATATAAAGTGGAGGAAGATGGGCACGATGTTAGCCCAGGGCCAGTCTCCCTCAGCAAAAAGGGGAGGATTGGCAACAGATGTTAGCTCAGGGCTGGTCTTCCCCACAAAAAAAATTTAAAAAAAAAAGGCATTGTGAGCTAGAGACTCGTACTCTGAATCCAAATAAAACTTCCATAGCACTTCCCGTCGTAAGCATCAGAATGTAACTTTCTATTTTATATTGCCCTCTCTTCTTTCTCTTTTGTGGGGTGCGGGTGGTGAAGAGAGGGGAAGACAGTGACCTGGACTCTTCAGTTTTTAAAGTGCTTATTACAGATCTTGAAGAGATTGTTGATGCTAAGCAAAATATATAAATATATGAAGCTTAATTTTAATCAAGTCAGCTGATTTCTTAAGTATTTTCTTGGGTTCATTGGATTCTTTTCTCATGTGACTTTCATTTAAGAGTTCTAAAGAGGGTTTGTGACTTCAAACAAAACATATTGAATTAATAGCTGAGATTGAAGATCCTGTAGAATCTTGTTTTTTGCATATATGTTTTCAAAATTTTGGTATTATATAAAGGGATTTATAGAGGTAGGAATGTACATTATTTCAGAGTTTTTTGGTCTAGTCTTTTATTAAAATGTGGGAAAATAACCTTTCAAGGTCATTGCTGCTTAAGAGAGAGACTGGTATCTGAGTTTATGATATATAAAGTTATAAGCTTTGTCAAGGGCTTTCAGAGTCTTATTGAACTTCTCTGTAGACGTAGACTGTTTTGTCATGTCATCAAAATTTAAGAAGGACTCAATAGAGAGATTATGCATTTTACTTTAGTGTGCAAAGATGAATCTCTGCTTGTAAAACCAGTTTGATTAAGGATTCTGAGTGCCTGTCATTTCCTTCAACACCAAGCTCAAAATTTACTTCCTTTATGAAGCAGTCACGCTGACTTCTACCACATGGCAATTAGTTATTTAATATCCTTCCCATTTAAATATTTAAAGCATACTACAGGTAAAGTCTTATTTTAATGAATGCTATTTTAATGTGCTTAGTTTAGCTCTATTTTTATGCTTTGATTAATACTACTATTGTGTTGACTTGAATACAGTAGGTTATATGGCAGGAAATACTATATAACCATGACTCTTCAACATAAATATTGTCATTTTTTAATATTCCAAGGGAAACTAAACATTCTTTGGAGTATATGGGAGATTTTTTCTTGTTTTCATACTCTCTAACTGCAGAATGGCTAAGTATTTTTTAAGTTTCATTAAACTCATGATGGGACAAAGACGTAGAAGTCAGGGACATTTAGGTAGCCTAATCAGAGAGTCCAGTTTGACAGGATCAGTTCTGGTTTTGGGGGTTAGATGTTCAGACAGATTTAGAAAATTTCTCTAGGAAATGAGATCTAGCATTTTGTGTGTGTGTGTGTGAGGAAGACCAGCCCTGAGCTAACCTCCGTTGCCAATCCTCCTCTTTTTGCTGAGGAAGACTGGCCCTGGGCTAACATCTGTGCCCATCCTCCTCCACTTTATATGGGACACCGCCACAGCATGACTGACGAGGAGTGCGTCGGCGGGCGCCCGGGATCCGAACTCGCGAACCCCGGGCTGCTAAGCGCGGACTAAACCGCTACGCCACCAGCCGGCCCCTTATTTGTTGTTTTTTTTTTTTTAAGTATTAAACCAAACATGCGTTTGGAATAAACCTAGCCTCATGATGGATTATCTTTTTATACATCATTGAATGCAGTTTGCTAACATTTATTTAGGTTTCTTGAATCAGTGGTCATGAATGAGATTGAGTTGTAATTATCCTAGTGAGGTTTGGTGTCTGTATTATGGAGTTTAGTAAAATGAATTGGAGACTACTAGTCCCTTTTAAAATTTACTGCAAGAGTTCATGTTATAATTTGGAGTGATCTGTTTCTTGAATGTTGGGTAGAAGTGTCTATAAAGCCACAATGGATTGTACAGCCCTTGATTTTTAACTTTTGTCCCATTCCTGATTTTGGACTTTTGATCTTCCTTCTTTTGTGAATATAGGTGTATTCAAGTTATCAATTTCTTCTTGAGTCAGTTTCTTGCTTATATATATTCCTATATATTAGGAATTTACCCATTTCGTCCATTTTTCAAGTTTAACATAATGTTCATGATAGTTTTTATCACTTTAATTTCTATAGCATCCAGAGTTAGAAGCTTTTTAATTCATAAAGTTCTTCCTTCTTTCTTTTATTCTTGATTAATCTTGCCAGTGATTTGCCTTTCTATGGCAACTTTTTGTTCATTGTCCGCTCTATTACGTGTTCTTTTTTAAAAGTTTAATTAAATTCTCTTTTTACTTTGTGTCTTGCTTTCTATTTTACTGATGTTTATTTTGCTGTTCTTTTTTTTCAATTAAGGGAATGCTTAGCTTATTTGAGACATTTTTGTCTGACGAAGCCAAATATAAGACTAAAAAATTTCCTCTTAAGTACTGCCTTGGCTGAATCTCTCAAATTTTGATATGCATTATTTTTGTTCTCTTTTAGTTCTAAGAATTTTCTTTTTTTCTCTTCATTCTTTGTTTTTTTGTTCTGTTTTGTTTTGGTGAGGAAGATTAGCCCTGAGCTAACGTCTGTTGCCAATCCTCCTCTTTTTTTTGCTTGAGAAGATTGTCCCTGAGCTAACGTCTGTGACAGTCTTCCTCTGTTTTGTATGTGGGTCGCCACCACAGCATGGCTGATGAGTGGTGTAGGTCACACCTGGGATCTGAACCTGCAAACCTGGGCCACCAAAGCAGAGCGCACCAAATATAACCACTAGGCCATGGGGCCAGCCCCCATTCTTTGTTTTTTGAGCACAGCTTTACTGAGGCCTGAGTTTATGTTCCCTTCCCTCAGAAGGGTTGGTATATGCTTTTGCCGGTTGCCTGTGGGCACTAGTCACTTGGAACCATATTTTGTGTTTTATTTTATAAAGTTTTATTATTAAAAAATTCTTAATATGCTGATAACCAGAATGATATACTGAGCACTCAGATGCTGCCGTAATTCCTCTCGTGTCCTAACCCAGCCCCATTCAGGTATCTCCAGTCATCCTCAGAATGCCTTTATAGTTCATTTGTTTCAAACAGAATTCAAACAAGGTAAATACATGATTTGGTTCTTAAGTCTTTTTATCTGGAACAGTTCTCTCTTATGCCTCCACCATTCGTGCCTTTGGCATGTTGAAAAAATTGAGTCCGTTGTCCTGTGAAATGGCTTTGTTTGATTGTTTTCTCTTGATGCGGCTTAATTTGTTCATCCAGCCCCTCTATTTCCTGTAAATTGCCAGTTAGATCCAAAGGCTTGAAGGTAAACATTTTTGTCTGTGGTTGTTGTAAATCATGTCCCCAGCATTTAGGGACTGCGTGAAGAAGCCACTGAAGGGGAGAAAGAGCATTCTCTACCCACTCTGGGTCCTTTCTGGCTGGGCTACAAATTCAATTGACACGAGGCCGAATAGCAGGAGAAAATCAAACAAAACTTTATAACATGTATACATGGGAGAGACCCAGGGAAACTGAGTATCTCTCGACAAAATGGTGGAGATGCTCCTCTTATGTAGACAAACGAGGATTTTTGGCGGGGAGTTGGGTCAGCTATGGGAGATTACCAGAAAGGCACAGTAAGGTTATTATGCAGATTTAAGGCCTCGCCTTCCACACTGCCAAGTTTCTGGAGATGAGGTCATCCATCCCTCTTCCCAGTACAGAGGAGATACCTTTACAAATGGAGATTTCCATTACAAATGTAAACAGAACTTTGATAAGAATGGGTGTGGCAAAGACCCTCCCAGTCTGTTGATACCCACAGTTATCCAAGGTGATGGCCAGTCCCAGAGACAGGCCTTCCATCCCAAATCCCTTTAGACAGTTGGGGGGGTGAAGGTCAAAGCCTCCTTCAGAGCAAGGTAAAGAGACACATCTTGAGGTGGCCAATTCTGATCCCCCACACCTCCAAATGGGTCTAGCCCAGCCTGTTGGGTAGCCATCAGCTGTCTTCCACCCAAGGCTGTGGAGACATCATGATGAAGACAAGCCTTCCCCTCTGAGCTGTGTCCAAATTCCTCACCCACAGAATCTGTGAGCATAACACATGCTGGTGGCTTTAGGCCACGAAGTTTGGGGTGGTTTGTTACCCATCATTACTGACTGACGTGGTTGGAACACTTCATAGGGGATGCTCTGAGTGTATCACATCAGGATAAACATACTGTTTCGTTGTCATAAACATACTGTTTCGTTGTCCCACGATAGTGATGTTAAGATTGATCAGTGGGTTCAGGTGTGATGGCCTCGGGGCCTACTTCAAATAGAATTCTCTTCTTGAGGTTTTGCAGACCACACCATTCAGTGTTAATTTTGACCAGAAGCCCTGGTGATGGTTAGCCTGTGGTTGCTAATTCTCAAAGGAGCCATTTTTTAATTCTTTAACCATACCTTTGAGTGTCAAGTTCAAGACAGGTATTTCTCTTTTCTAATTAGTGTGTTTTCATGCCCTTAAATGATGGGTATAGCCCTTCATAGTCCCTAATTTATTTGAGAGGTATTGTCTCATATTTTACTCCCTTTTGGCAGGACCTAGACTTCTCCTCTTCCCTGTTTCCTATCTAGTTCTCAAACGGAAAGTTAAAGTCTGTAGCAAAAGTCAGCTTCGATTGCTCTCACTTTCCACGTTCTTGGTATACTTTCTGTGTGTTTTTGGTTTCCTTCACAGTCATGGCAAGTCTGTGATCTGTCTAAGAAGGCATTTTATCCAGTATTTAGATATTTCCATCAATGGATATTTAGAGCTTCTAGTCTGCCATACTGCTGGAACTGGAGCTCTTTTATATTTTCTGGTTGTTACTTTGATAACATTTACGCTGTTTAAAACTGTATACACATGTGATATAATAGATAATTTAGAACATATGGAAAATACATCCTCATTTTATAATGAGACTTTTCTAATGCCTCCTTTATTCTTTGGAAATGAAATTCATAGATAATGTATCACCTACACAAAATTCATAGATAATATAAGTTACCTACACAAAATTTCAAACAAGTCAGAATAATGTGTTAACTATATATGGGAAAGTAATGTGCAATAAAATATCATATATTAATTAAATGCTCAGGCAGGACTGCATTAGAAGACTCATGAAATAGATGCTTCCTTGTATATGTGGGATCACTGTGAGCTTGACGGCTGCAAAGTGAAACTGATACACGTGTGCTGGGTTAGGCGGGGTTGTCAGTGGTCACGTCATCTTTTAAGATGATGAGCAGCTCTTGGTCAAAGTCTGAACAAGACAAAGTATAGTCTTCCCTCAATAGACATGGTAGTTTTATTCCTGGAAAATTCAGTATAAAATAAAATTATTTTAAGAATACTTTGTTCTTATGCAAAAGGGAATTGGATTCTAGGTCTAGACAAATAGTTAGCTTTTTGTGTTGTTTTGTTTTTAAGTTTAAATGAATGTTGGGACTTTTGAAAGTAGTGTGGGGTGTGTTATGATTACCTGTTGGATCAATCTCTCTCATACATTGTAGGACAATCTAGCAGTCCTACTCTACACTCACTAAGTTTCATTGCATTTTCCTCTTGTGACAACTAACTGCCCCCTTGAAATCTCGTCAATACACATAACTTACATGCTTCCTTATTTTTTCTGAAAGAAAATTCATGCATGATATGAGTTACCTATATACAAAATTTCAAACAGTATAATGCTGTTAAGTGTAAAGGAAAGGACATAAAGTCATGTATAATAAAATATTGTGTTTTTTCCCTAAGTAAATGCTCCGACATGTCTACACTAGAGGACTTGTGAAATAGTCAAAGGCTTGCACCTGTGTGTATAATACCGTGAACTCCGCTGGTACAAATGAGAGTGATACAGATATGTTGAGGGTTTGAGTCCGTGGGATTTATTACCATCGAACAGTAATTATATAAAATGAAAATACGGAACATTTTTAATAACATGCTCACGGAGTTATTTAACAGAAAAGGCAAGTTACTCCGAAGTGTGGAGATATCCTAAATTTGTAAATAAAGTACACAAACAAAGTAAAAGTCAGTAAGAATGCTATCTATACTATTAAAGCTTTCTTTTTTCGGGGCCTTATTTGGTCTTCTAAATTACAGTAAACATGTATATAAACATGTATACATATAAATATGTATAGACTATTTTAAAATATTGTGTGAAGGATGTCACATTAATTATAAAATATAACGAATTACCAGTTCCAGCAGTAGAGCAGTTTAGAGACTCTAAATGTTTCTATTGATTGAAATAATCTAAAATGGTGGCTCAATTCTTCAAACTCAGACATAATCAATTGGTCTTCTCTTGTTTTTGCTGTTTCTCACACCCCTCGTGTCATCCCTTTCCTCCTTATCCAGCTAAAATTCCTAATCTGTTGCTATAATTCCTCTTGTGCATATACTCTTGAATGCATTGTGCCTCCCCCACTCCTCCAATCTTATAAACCTACTTAAGCAACTTGTGACATCCATCTCCCTGCCTACTCCAGAGGAGTGGGGTGGGGAAGGAAAGAGGAAGACTGTTATTCCTTTAAATTCATGACCACTAAAGTCAGATAATCCTTGCCCTGTAATTCCAGTCTCCCTAGGGCTATTTCACATTCCCCTCTGTCTTCAAAACCCCACCCCCCCTTCATTCTCAGCTGCTGATATTGCTTCCTATTTCATTGAAGAAATGCAAGCGACCAGGAGAACTTAACACACACCAATGTGTGTTTACACATATACTCCGCCTTCTCTTGGTAGACTCTCGTTGAAATCCCGGGTGTAAGGCATTCCCTCCCCTCAAGTACATAGCTTTCCTTTGTCCCTTCTCTAACTGCACCATCAATTTCCCTTTCTGTCATCCCCATTAGAATTCCAACATGCCGTCATTTCTCCCACCTTAAAATACAAGACAAAAAAACCCTTTCTTGACCAAAACCACCAGCCCATTTCTCTTTTCTCGAAGTCCCCGTTTACTGGTGTTCCTCGAATTGATTCCTATCGGCCTTTATTTTGACCGCTCCACTGAAACAGCTCTTTACAGAGCCACCCACGTCCTCACCTCCCGTGGGCGGTTGTGGTCCTTACGTGTTTCCCCGTCAGGAGCATTCGATGCTGGTGATGGCAGCTTCCTCCTTGCAGCACCTTTCTTGCTTGTTTCCCCAGGCCCCTCTCTCTCCTGCCTTTCTTTCCACCTTGCAGGCCACTCCTTCCCTTCCTTTGCTGGGTTTCTTCGTCTCTGTGACCTTTAAATGTTGGGCCAGGGTCAGGGCTCAGAGTTGGAGCCTCTTCTGTTTCGTGTTTACACTCCTTACCTGTGTGATCTCATTCAGTCTCAGGCTTTGAATATCATTTACAGACTTATGACTCCCCACTGTGTGTGTAGCTGGGCCTCCAGTCTGTCACTGTGTCCCTGGCTCCTTCTCAGCATCTCCAAATGAGTGTCTTAACAGGCTTCTGAAACTCGGTATATCCAGAGCAAAACCCTCGACCCTCACTCCTGCCTCCACAAACCTGCTCTTCTGTGTTTTCCTCCATCTCAAGAAATCTTCCAAAACTTTGATAGAAAACTTTGAAGTCTTCCTTGACTTTTTTTATCTTTCAAACCCATTCTACCTCCAGAATCTATTCAGAATCTGAATATCTCTCATTAGTTCTGTTGCCAGCATCTCGGGCCGAGGCCCCCTGGTCTCGTGCTTGAACTGTTCCAGTAGCTCCTAACCGGTGCCATCTTTCCCACACACACACCACAGCCAGATGCTTTACAGTGGCTACGTGCTCTCCCTGCCCCTCCCCGTTCTTCTTTCACACTGGCCTTCTGGACGTTTCTCAGCTCAGGACACTGGTACTTATTGTTCCCCTGCCTGCAGTGCTCTTCTCCCAGATATCTGCAGGGCTTTTCCTTGAAAGTCTTCCAAGGAAGACTGACTCCCTTGAGGTCTTTACTCAGATGATACCTCTTCAGGCAAGCCTTCCCTGACCACTCGTCTAAAGCATAACAACCCCTCCGCCCTGCACTCCTTTTCCCTTTACAGTGCTTTTGTTTTCTCTGTAGCCCATCACTGTGTGATCTAGTACATTCCTGTTTTGTTTTTTATCGTCTGTGGCTCCCCCTATTAGAATATAAGCTTTGTGAGGGGGCAGGACTTTGTTTTGTCATCACTGTGTCCCCAGTACCTAGGTCAGTGCCTGGCACAAGGTAGAAGCACAGTAAACCTGTTGAATATTGTTGTTGACTTAATTATTCAAAAATCTTTTTTATTTGCTAGTACATAGTAAGCAGACTTTATAATGTTGAAGAAGGTAAACATTCACGCCAGGTATTTAGATTTTGTAATTTCTTTTGTTACTGTAAACAGTGCTTTGTTGAACATTTTTCTAGCTGACTATTTTGTGCTTTGTGTGTACACGTATGCGTGTGCCCACATACACAGTTTCTACCTCCTGTAAACTTCCCAAATGGAATTCCTGGGTAAAGAACAGGCACATTTTAAACACCTGGTGTATTTTACCAAATTGCTCTCCAGAAGGTTTTAACAAATGATACCACCACTAGCTCACTTACATACATTTTAATATTTATTTTCCAATGTTTCTTATTTTATTTCGAGTAAGGATTCTACGTAGTTGTTTTTCGAGCCCCAACAATATTTAAAAGACCTCACAGAATTTTGAATTAGATATAGAATCTGCCTAATATGTTCCTGTGGTCACAGACTGAATAGATAATAGAAATTTGATTTCATCAGGAGGAAGTACACAGTTGGACATTGATAATTTTTTGATTTACTGTTGACTCAGAGGCTCCTTAAATATCACAAATTCGTATTGTTTGCTTTCATTACCATTTGTTTCTCTTCTCTGCTGCTTGTTTCGGGGGGCAGAAATGGAACTGCGGTGTGGACTAGGCCTGGGTTATTGCTGTTGCTGTTGTACACTCCGAGAGGAGCCAGCGCAGCTGTGAACACACTGTCCGTTCACCAGACATCTTCTCTACTCAACGTGCTCACATTTCCTTCTTTAGGAATGTATTAGGGCGGGGCCGGCCTGGTGGCGCAGCGGTTTAGTTCGCACTTGGCAGCCCAGGGTTCGCGGGTTCGGATCCCGGGCGCCTGCTTTCGCACTGCTTGTCAGCCATGCTGTGGCAGCATCCCATATAAAGTAGAGGAAGGTGGGCATGGATGTTAGCCCAGGGCCAGTCTTTCTCAGCAAAAAGAGGAGGATTAGCAACGGGTGTTAGCTCAGGGCTGGTCTTCCTCACACACACACAAAAAAAGAATGTATTAGGCTCCAGCCCCATGGCCTAGTGGTTAAGTTCAGTGCTCTCTGCTTTGGCGGCCTGGGTTTGTGGGTTTGGATCCTGAACACGGACCTACACCACTCGTCAGCCATGCTGTGGTGGTGACCCACATACAAAGTAGAGGAAGATTGGCACAGATGTTACCTCAGGGCTAATCTTCAAGCCAAAAAAAGAGGAAGATTGGCAACAGATGTTAGCTCAGGACGAATCTTGCTCAGGAAAAGAAAAAAAAAGAATGTATTAATTTTTAAGGCTTAGAAAAAAGAATAGCTATTTGAAGAAGTTGCTTCCATTTTAAAGTGTTTTTACATTCCTCAAACTGCTTTACCCAAGATTTAATTTGTTTGTACAGTAGGGAAAACCTTTAATGCCATAAGTTTTTATTTTGTTTTGTTGTTTATGTTTAAAAGTTTCCACTTGCTTTCCATTTCATCATTTTGGGTCATAAACTATTACTTTTGCAGGTTTGTTTCCTGGTTCACTGTCTCCTCTTAGCAAACTCTCATCATCTTCCTCTCTTCTATCTGTACCTGTAGACCCATAATCTTTTTCCTTTTACCTCTAATTCCTGTTCCACTCCAGATCCACTCTCATGAGATGCTGGAGGAGAGATCCTGTTTGCTCTTGTGGCACATGTTTCTCCCGAACCTTCCACCCACTGCCTCCTACTGGAGGCAGCTGTTAGGTGTCAGGGGCAGTGTTCCAAGAGTCAGTAACCTGAAGGGAGTCGCCTGGTGTGGAAACCAGACTGGCTGTCAATACCCTTTCCTTTGAACAGTGGTCTTCTGTTGGCTCAGCTCCACTTCCAGGACTGTGACAGTCGGCAGCCTTGCAGAACTTTCTCTCTATTTTCATGGCTTTAAACTACATGGTTGTTTTCATAGCCAGAAAAATCCTTCTGTCCTTAGAGAAGATTTGTAGGAGGAAACTCTGTTCAAGAAAGTCCCAATTTATTTAAAGAGTGTATATCAGGATGGATTTTTAAAAAAATCCTGGTGTAAATTGGCAAGAGAAATTCAAACTTTGCCTTCTTAGGTATAGTTTTTCTTCCAGCTGATAGAATTGTCTCAGATTCTTGAGAGAAATTGGGTATTGGGTATTATGAACGCATTCTTCTCAAGGTGCAACTTTATCTTTTAAATATTTTTTTTTAATTTCAGTTTTATTGGAAAAATCGCAGAAGACAGAGTCGTTCAGAAAAGCAAAACATAAACCATTTGTTGAACCTCTTTGTGCATGGAAATGTTTTATATGCTGGGAATCCAGTGATGAGTAAAATATTGTGTCTGACCTGAAGGAGCTCCCAGTTGAATAGAAGGGTCTATGTGGGCAGATAATGACAGTACAGTGGGAGAGAGGTGTGTTTTCAAGCTATGGCTGGATGTTGGTAAAAGTGTCTCAGAGGAGGCCTTGAAGATTGAGTAAGAATTTACTGGTGAGAGAAGAAGAGATGATCTTGGGGGTAGGACCAGTTCTTTGTTAGTGAGAATAGAGGTGATGCCCAACCCTGAATGATTCTGTACTAGACTCCAAGATTGGTTAAATAGTCAAGGTCATTTAGAAGGAACATATTAATTATGCTTGGAATTGGTACATTGCTTTTCCTCAAAGATTAAAAATGAAATAAATGGTTATTCAGTAATTTTTAAAATTTTAACTAATTAATTAATTAGGTGAGGAAGATTGTCCCTGAGCTAACATCTGTGCTGCCAATCTTCCTCTATTTTATATATGGGACACCACCACAGCATGGCTTGATGAGTGGTGTGTAGGTCCACACCTGGGATCTGAACCTGCAAACCTGGGCCACTGAAGCGCAGCATGCGAACTTAGCCACTATGCCACCAGGCAGCCCAGTAATTTTTTAAAAGAGAAAATAGTACTAGCTCAGCAGATTGCTTGTGACACAGGATCACTCAATGGTTGAACCCAGCAGAAGTCTAAGTCTACTTCCTTAAGAGTCGGTAGACACAAGTATTTAAATTATATTTTGTAAACTACCGCTTTGTTTAGCTATCTTCAGGATCGACATTTTTCGAAAGGAGATGCAGTAAACTGAAAGTATCTGGCAAATGAGCATCGTTTTGAAAGGGAGATAGCATTGGAACACGAGGGTAAAATAATTTAGAATTAATAACTTGCCAATCAAATAAGTCACTGAAGGAGGTCAGAAGTTGCATTATGCATATTGGCACTGATTCATTGTGGCATAAACATTTCTTTATTGCTTTTCTTCTTTATTTATTCTAATCTGTGTTTCTTGTTATTTATCTGACAGAATGTTAATTTATAAACCGCCCCTTATTCTGCAGCTTTTGGGGAAAATTAACCATAGAAGGCCTGTGTTAAGTCACTGAAGGGCTCATATCGTTTGTTTTATAAGATTTTGTTATAAGAGCAAAGACAAGGACATTTATAGTTTGTTGCCATTAATTGCTTAGCATTTAGGTATTAACACCGGGTCTATTAATTAACTTGATAATAAAAACTATGGGAATGTAGGTTGATAAAAGTTCTTCTTTGTTTTAAAGGAGATTACTAGAGAAAGCCTTGGGTTATGTTTGAATTTTGAATCTCCCCCTTTCTTCTCGCTTACCCTATTTGCACTTGTTGAGGGCTTTGAACCATTGCTAGGGGGAATTTCCTTTTAAGTTTAAAGAGCTTGTGAGCATCTAAGGAGAGAACTTTTAAGTTAACTTTCAGGTCAGAGCAAGGCCCACTCCTAGACTGATGTCTGATTGTTGACTTGGGTAACCATTTAACTGCTTTTAAGGCTCGGTTGGAGCCACTCCTGGGAGCTCAGAGGTGGAGCTAGGATCTGCTGGAGCCAGCAGCCTGCCTGGCGGCTCCCAGCGGGGATGGCCAGAGGGTAGGAGGACCAGATTGAGAAAGTGGCGGCTTTCCTTTCTCTGCTACCTTTTCCTCCCATGGGAGACAGAGCAGTATATTAAAAGCTCAGCACCGATTTTGAATATAGACACAATTTGGTGTCTTAACAGTTTCAGTTCATATAGAATGGTCAGTTTTGTGTATCTGTGTGTGTGTTTTGGTTCTTGTTATTCCTGCAAGCTTCTTAAATAAGTAAATAGAAAAACTACTGGAGAATGAAGAAAAACATTTTAGAATGTTAGAATGTCATTTGACAGAAGTGTTTTGTTGTTGTTTTTAGTTGCTGTAGAAATCTGGGTGATCCTATAGTCAGTTGCAACTATATCTGCCTGGGCCTTTGCTTTTATTTATTTGTGTAGTTTTGTTTTCATTGAAGTATAGTTGACATACAATATTAGTTTCAGGTGTACAACGTAGTGATTTGACATTTATATACATTATGAATTGATCACCATGCTAAGTGTAGTAACCATCTGTCACCATACAGAGTTATTACAATATTATTGACTGTATTATTGACTGTTTCTAACACAGCTGTAATAGTAGATGAGCTTTTAAAGTTCTTTTTCTCTCCCTCCTTTCTTCTCCCTTCTCTCCTTCATCTCCGTCACCATCTCTACAGAGATGGAGCTGTGGAATTGAACCAGACACCCTGATCCTTGGGTGCACTTGGGGCCTGTTCTCTGGGTCTTCATCCTGGTTGCCCAGACTCAGCCAGTGGAGGAGGGTGCCTCGCCCTTTGTAGACAGGAAGAGTGTGTGTGCAACTGGCACCTGAATGTGGTTCTCTTTGTCCCCTTCAACTTCCTCTCTTCTCTGATGCCCCTTTCCCAGTTGCTATTGAGGGATGTAGTTGAGGATAGAATAGGTCACGCAATTAAAAGTGTCATCGAGGCTCATAGTTATTCATATAATCCTCTTTCCTAGATATTTAAATTCTGAGACAAGAGATTGGGGAATTTTTTTTCTTAGATTGTATTTTTGCTACTCTCAGCTGTCTTCATTTGTCTCTAAATGCTCATTTCAATTTGTTAAAGTATGGAAAATAAAGTAAACCATAACATATATAACATTAAAGTTCTTCCTTTGTCGATTTCTTTGATTTTTACAAGTTCTTAGAGTACAAGCTCTGTCTATATTGTATTCCAGAAGATTATCTGCAGATGTTTGAAGCATAGGGTTACTTTTAGAATTTGCTAGTATGGCAGCAATCACCTTTTTTTCTGGAAGTAGAATAGATCCAGCCACAGTTCACTGATTTTCCTCAAAGTGCTAGGCTTTTGGGAGAGGAATGGATTTGTGTCTCTTTGCATTGGCCTTGGGAGGTGAAAGCCTAGAGATCAAGAAGTAGGGTAAGGCGGGACTGCTGGGTAAGTATACAGCTGTAGTTTTCTAAAAAGGAAAAAAGGGGGGGTTATCTGCATCACAGTCACTGGGGGTGTTTGCTCAAGCTCTCTTCTTCCAAAACTGTTCTCTTGTGGGCAGCCTGGGAGTCTGTATTTAACTCTACAGGCAATTCTGATTCGTTCCAAAGTTTGAGCCACTGGAATGCAGAAATACTAACCAGTGCTTTCCAATCTTTTACTCTAGCATGGCCTCTGGATATTATCTCATTTATTGTTAATCACCGTGAGAGGTCATACAGCAAGTTATGCCTGAATGTGATGGCGCTTGGGTTTGACTCCAACTCTGTTTTAATCTAAAGGGATTACTGTCTTCTTTATTACTGTGTACAATGGAGATATCTTTTGCTCCAGAGATAGGCTGATATTCAAGCCCTAAGGGCACTGGTATGGGCCTTTCCACTGGTTAACGCAGTGTTTTTCAAACTCTAGTGTGCGTTAGAATCACAAGGAAGGCTTGTTGAAACACTGATTGTTGAACCCTACCCCTAGTGTTTCTGGTTCTGTAGTTTGGAGTACGGCTTGATAATTTTCATTTCTAACAAGCTCCCGGATGCTGACGTTGCTGCTGGCCCAGGAACGCCTTTGGAGAACCACTGTGTAAACTCTCCTACTAGTTCAGAGTTGTTTGGTAAGCCCCTGGCCCAGCGTACCCAGAGGGTACTCCCTCTCTCCTGGGACCCAAGGATTCTGCAACTAAACGGTTAATGTCCTGCACAACAGGGGACTCGAGGACCCTGGACCCCTCTCTTCTACCAGTTGTCAAGTATTTGGCATATCCTTGCTCTAGAGCAGTGGGTCTCCAGCTTCACTGCCCCTACAGAAAAGTAATAGGAGGTTTATCCTCAGAATGTCCTTGAAAAGTTTGAAGTGTTTATTTTAACGTAAAATGGTTAGAGTAAGTTTTACTTTAATAAATAAATTTTACTTTAATTTCGATGTAATTGATAACCCTCAAATTTCTGAAGTCTTTTTCTTCTTTTTTCCCCAAATAGAAATTTAACTGACTCTTGAAAAGTAAAATTTTCCTATAGTCATAGCAACACTTAACTGGAATATATATTTTTTAAAAACTATAAGGGAACCTCTGAAAAATTCAGATTTTCTGTTATTTCTTAGAGGAGGAATGTCTATACCCTGTCTATTCCCACTGAAGATTGGTAAAGATCATAGTTGGATGCTAACTTCCTTTAAGTATATTTTTTTCTCATAGTCTTTACTCTGAAAATGAAAACTGGAATGGGGAAAGAGAATTAATTTCATAGATCAAATGTTCTATTTTAACATTTTTTAAAAAGTTATAGAATATATGCTCATGGTAAAAAATTCAGCAGATCTTTTTGCTTCCTGCATTTTGAAAGTATTGTTGATATAATGCAAAACAACAACAACAAAATTTCCTATAGCTGGCTGTCTTTTATCATCTTCTTATGTTTTTTCTGTTACTTTTTAATTTTGCTAGCCTTTTTTTCTTTCCTTCTGTTCTTTTAGTTTTCTCTCCAAAGGCATTTCATGGAGAAGTCAGACAACTTTGTAAAAGCGATTCCCTGTTCAGCTTTAGGGGTGAGTCAGCAAGACAGGCTTGAGGGGGGATCTTTCTGGTACCTTACTTCACTCTGTTTGGCCAAAACAAACTCACTGCCTGTGTATACAGCATATGGGTTTCATAAATTCTGTTTCAGCAGGTTGCTGTCATGCCACTTGCATCCCTCATGTTATTCCTTTAATTAAAGTGTGTGTATAGTATTGCAAGGTGTCCTGTGTAGATAACTTTTTAGACTACAGTTACTTAGGCAACCTGAGTTTTTACTGCATATATAATTTGGACACTAACTGAATTTGAAAATTCTTAGTAATTATATTTTTATTTCAGTTATTTAGGTAAAGATTATAATGTTGAATGCAGTTATTTGTAGCTAATCTGGTTTTTAAATCTCTATGAAATTATTAAGTTCTCAGTTCTGGTGAATCCCATTTTTGATATCCTTATCCCTGTTCTTACCCTTTAGTTTTTTGGGGGTTGTTGAGAATCTGGTGAAAGCTAGGGATCCTCTTCCCAGAAAAATATATGCATCGTGCAAAATTTGCTTTAATGTCATGTGAAAGGGAGTTTTCAAATCCCTTTCACTCTAGGTTAAGAGTTCAGGCCCTAAATGTGAGTTACAGTCCCAGAATGGTAGGGAGAGTCAGTGGTCGGTTTCCCCCAGGTCTCTGGCTCGTGTGCCTCGAGTGGTCATCTCCCTCGTCCGGGGAGGAAGGGATTTGAGTTTTGGAGTAAGAGTCAGCCTTCAGAGAATATGAGATGCCAGTGGCAGTGTTACTTCATTTCAGAGCAGGTGATAACCTTTCTGAGCTGCTGCTATAACCACAGTAAGACAAATAGGGCCATTTCTGACCTCAGTCTGATAGGTAAGAGGTGGGTAGGCTCATTTCTACCTATTTTACAACCATAAAGGCTTGGTCAACTAGCCCTTGTTAATGATACAGCAAGGTTTCATACTACAGATACTAGGTAATGGCAAAATGTCTAAAACCCCACGTTGTGGCAATCTCTTAGGAAACTTTCATGAAAATACTACGCTATGTGGAGTCAATAATTCTCAAACTTTATAAGCAAATCCGGGAAGTTTATTAGATATTTAGATTCCTGGACCCCAGCTTCAGGTTGAGATTCATCACCTATGGGGTAAAGTCCAGAAATTAGTCCTTGTCCAGTGGGAGGTGGAGTGGGAAGGTAGTTAAATGCATAGACTCTGGAGAAAGGATATATTGGTTCCCATCCCACCTCCACCACTTGCCAGCTGAGAGACCACTTGGGCAAGTTACTCAACCTCTGTGCCTCAGTGTCTTCATCTGTAAAATGGTGCTTATTTCAGGGGGTTGACATGGAGACCAGGAGAGTTTATTTAGTGAGTAAAGCACTTGGAAGAGTGCCTGGCAGGTGGCAAATGCTGTGTGATTGTTAGCTGCCCCTGGCGTCATCATCGCCAGCGTCAGCATCGTGGCCACAGGGTAAAGTCCCAGTGGTTCAATGAAAATTTTGATTCTCCTTCTTAATTGTGGTTTTAAGTAATATAAATAACAATACCTGACATTTATTGAACACTTAATGTGCCAGGCACAGTGCTAATTGCTTAAAGGTAGTCTCCTTTAATCATTTATACATTTAATCATTAAAACAACTTTCCTTTAATCATTAATACAACTATTGGAGGTAATTTCCTATATCTTGGTTTTATGGATGAGGAAGTACTCTTTAGGTTATAAGTTATAGAGCTGGAATTCTTTTTTACTGTGTGTGTACATATATTTGTGTGTATATATATTATTATTATTGTTACATACACTATTTTTCCCTACAAAGAGCATAGCTGAACATTTACTGTGGCTCATTTAGCTTTGTGAGTTTATTAAAATAAATTAATCTATTAAACAGCTTAATTCCCTTAGTCCTTAGCTCCTCAGTATCTTCGTATTTCTCTTTGGTATTTTCGGAAATGTGATTTTAGGCAGCCACGTGGCTCCCCTTCTCACTCTGAGCCTCCTGTTAGCTTAGGAAGAAGTTCTTGTGAAAACGGAAAGAAAGCAAAATGGTTTTTTTAAGTCTTGAATGTCAGGGTAGTGCCCTCCAGGGTCCTAGCTTGCTTAGGGTAGGGGAGGCAATCTTGGTGGTGCTCTCGATTCTCCAGTCCTCTCAGGGTTCATCTTTACTGCATGTGTAGGGGCTGCCGCAGCTTCACGTATACTGGTAAGTCCTGTGCCACAGCGACATTCGTGTTGATGGCGGGCTACAACTGCAGTGAGGGATCTGCTATCAATATTAATGAGACTCATCTGTAAGAAAATACAAAGTAGGTTGTACAAGCCTGTCATTTTTCTAGAGTGGTTTTTAAAATTATGGAAATAATTATTCCTTTGAATTGATAGAAAATAAGCAATAGTCTGAATCTAGCCTTTGGACTCATCAGTGTGTATAGTGTATTAGAGGGAACATGCCTTTAATATAAGCTTAGAATCTGCCCATGGAATCAGTAGCAGAAAGAAACCATTTGAGCTTGGGTCGTGTGATTTTTTTAAACCTAATATGAGTGATTTTTGGAGCAGGGGTAAAGGAGGATGCAGGGGAAAGTATTGATATGGACTTAGAAGAATTAAAATGATTTACCATTCTCCTGAACAGATGCCAAACATGATATCTATAAAACACCCGTTCAGCCCCTGCTCTTGGAGCACCGTGTGCCCGTGACACACGCGCTGACACAGAAGGAGGCAGACTATTCCCTGATCCTTCCGAGGGTAGCGCAATGCAGTCTGGGTTCCAGAGTAGGAAACTGAAGCCCGAAAAATTTGTTCAGGGTCACATAGCTAGTGAATAGTCTAGAAGTTGGAATTTGAGCTTGAGTTTGTTTGACTCAAAGGTTCATGGTCTTTGGAGAGATCTGTGTCTGGAAAAGGCTTCTTGGAATCAGTGAAATAGGAAACTGGGCCTGGAAGAGGCTGGACCAAGATAAGGGTGAGAGAGTCAGATTTAGGGCAGGAGGGCAGCTGGACTGAGATCAGGACAGATGGATCCAGAGATGAGCCTGGGCGAGTCCAGTGAGGGCAGGTTTACCTCCGGGAGCTGGGGAAAAGAGAAACTGGCAAGGCTGATTTGGTTAAGATCACTGAGGGATTTTTTTTAAGACAGCTAAGTGTTAAGATTAAATGGTACAGCAAACATGTTAAAGATCAAATGGGGAGGGGGTGAAGAAACCGTGCAAGATGAAATGATCTACACTGAATGGGTTTTCTTGGGAGAGAGGGGATTGAAGGCAAGGCGACCCATTAGGAAGTTCTCATACCCTTTCAGGTGGAGGCTGGAGTCAGCACCACAGCCTCAACCCAGCCTCTGGATTCCTGAATTCGTCTTTCATACTATTAACTCCATTTTCGTTTAAATGGAAATTTTCAAACATGAACAGAAGTAGACAGAAGTGGACTGAGCCTGCGCACTATCACTCAATGGTTACGTGGCCAGTCTTGCCGCATCCACACTCTCTTCCCTCATCCCAGCCCCCACCTACAGTGTTATTTTGAAGTAAATCCCAGACGTCGTATCATTTAATCTGTAAATATTTGTGTATATATCTCTAAAACATAAAGGGCTTTAAAAAAAGAAACATAAACATGATACAGTTTTCACATTTAAAATATAATTTTTCATACCAATTATCCAGTGCTCACATTTCCCGTAGTCTCAAGAAAGGATAAATGTTTTCGCTTAACTTTCATTGTGGGGTAGCTTGAAGCAAGATCCAAATATGGTCCAATCTTACAATTGGTTGATACCATTTCATCTCTAGGGTTTTCCTCCATCTGTATCTCTCCCTCTCTTCCCCTCTCGGTTTCTTTTTTCTATTGCAACATGTTGGTTGAAGAAACTAGGTCATTTGTCGAGTAAAGATTCAGACAGTTCAGGATTTGCTGATTGATTCACCATGAATTAACGTGTTCCTTGGTCCTTTTTATTTCCTATAAATTGATAGTTAGATATACAGCCTTTATCCAACTCACTATCAATTTGGGGGGGCGGGAATATTTCATTGCTGGTTTGTTCATTAAGAAGTATCTAGAATGTCTTGATTTTTCTTTTTCGATGGCACCACTGATGCTCACCCTAATCTTTTCCCTCCCTCTTAATTTCCAGTGTAGTTTTTTGCTCCATTCTTTTGCAGTCATCTTTTTGCCTTAAGACTGTTGGTAACAAACAGCAAAATGTGTTCTGTAGCACATTGCTACCAGGCGTGTAGCTGTTAACATGATAAATATTCTTGGACACGAGCCCAAGTTTTGTTCAGTTTTATGTGTTTGTCCTCATACATTTATTTCTGTATTGCTGTGTCTAATTCTAAGTGTGGGCTCTCAGAAGCTGTTCAGTCAGTCATGAGCCAGCTCTTACTGAGTACCTGTCAGTGCTCGGCACTGGGACCTCAGGAGGAAGTGAGAGTCCAGTTTAGTAGATGCACAAACAAATAGTAAAAGATAGCATTGTGAATTCTTTAAGACAAGTGCAGCTGAAGTCGGTGTGGGGTAGTTGTTTTGAGAGACAGTGGAGTTAATTTCTAGCAGGATCTTGAGGACAGCAGATGGTTTGCAGACACCGGAAGGAAGGGCATCCACTCGAGACCAAGACTGAGACAGAGAGAGCTGCATGTGCAGACACATGGCCTTGCTGGAGCCCGTGAGCAGTCAAGTGGGTGAAACCGAGGACTTGCAGTGGGCCCTGGGGAGACCAAGATGAAGCTGGAGTGGCAGCTGGAGGATGTTTGACGAGCTCTTCTGTGCCAAACCAAGGACTGTGGGCTTCACTCTGTAGGGACTGAGGAGGAGGCCTTTTCCAAGCAATAGCACACCATGACCATTTGTATGTTAGCAAGTCTGCCCTGGTGGCACGGCGGGCAAGAGGCCGTAGTGTAAGGGGGCTGGCAGTCGGGGAAACGGGAAGGGGATGGACTGGACAGTGATTTCTGGGTGGGTCACCACCATGGCATGCCACCAGTGAGTGTGTAGGTCTGTGCCTGGGAACCGAACCCCGGGCACTGAAGCAGAGTGCATTGAACTTAACTACTAGGCCACGGGGCCAGTCCACAAGATTCATAATTTTTGAAAGGGGAATTTAGGAGAATATATGGGAACCTAGGATAATACCTTAAAAAGCTAAAATTACACTAAACCCTTATTATTTTATAATAATATATCATGAATATATTTTTATAATACATTATATATGAATAATATATAACAAATATATAAAATTATTTATCATGTGAGTAATAATATAAAATATTATATAGTTGTTATTCCAGTTGTCTCTAACGTAGAGTTAGGGTAGCCGTGAAGATCTGTCCATCACACTGAGATACTAGCCCAGTGCTCAGACACTAGCTTGGCACTTCCTTAAGATTTTGTTTCCTCATGGTAAAAACGAGATGATAACAGGGCCTATCATGGTGAAGATGGACTGGCTGCAAATGTCCTTGTTAGTAATATTTCCATTAGGGTGTTCCTGAGGTGGCTGGGGGTGGCCGTGCTATTCTTGAAGTGGACATTCATAGACTTACATTGCTTCCCTTTTGGAAAGGATATTTTAAGTGTCTCCATCTACAAACTAAAAGCAGAGAGGTTGGTAGCACGCTAAGATGCTTGAGTGGAGTGGTGGTGTCCCATGGCCGTGCCGCCATGGGTATTTTCTCTGTGGAGGAGATGCCACCCACCTCCTCTCCCCCTGCAGCATCTAACGTGCCAGCGCCGTTCTATTCCCCCTTAGCGGTTGGAATTGACAGATCGACGTTTCCAAAGCGGGCAGAGAAAAGGAGCAAGAAATTATTCTGACCTAGATAATGCAGGGTGTTATGAGGCTCCTCAAATCCTCGTCCCCTCACTGTTCCTTCTCTTTCTGGTACATCTATGCTTCATGCAATTACTGGAAAAACCTTTCTTAAATAACATGAGCATCATCGTGTGTTCTAGATCCAGAAGCCACGGTGGCTTCCTGTTTCAGATCTGAAGCTCTTTGCAGGACTATAAAGACAACCAGTTTTTGCTAGCTTCTGGACTATCCTCCATTTGTTTGTCTAAATTCTTGTTTTCTTTTCTTATTGCCAGTCCTCCCACCTCTCCCCTGCTCTGGGTTTGCTGCTTTTTATAATGTGGTTAGGTATATTGTGCTGCTAAGGTAAACATCTCGAGTAAAGCTTTGTTCTGTTCCAAAATGATGAACTGTGAGTGTAACTAGATGCTTCCCTTGTTAAGAACACTTTACCAGTCTCGATCAAAATTTTAAATGTACCAACGCTTTGGCAGGAATTCCTCTTGTGGAGATTCATGCTACAGGAATATTTCACATGAAGAATGTGTGCACGGGGGGTTTATTATAGTGCTGCGTGAAGTAGGGAAGGACTGGGAACAACCTGTATGCCCAGCAGTAGGGGACTAGCTAAATGAGTCACAGCGCTGACAAGGAGTGCAATACTGTATAGCATTAAAAGAAGAATAAAGTAGATATTTAGGTGCAGATGTTGAATGAGCTTTACAATATATTGTTAAGGGGCCAAAAAATATGCTGTGTACAGAAAATGTGCCCCAATTGTTATTTTAAGGAAAAGGGGTTTAAAATCACATTTATACTTGATAATGCATCAAACGATTGTGGAAAGATAAATAACAACCTTTTAGCAGTAACCTTTGTGGAGGGGTCCTGGGCAGGAGGAGGCCATCTTTCTTTTCATTCTTAAATCTTTGTATCTTTTGAACTCATACCATGGGGATATTTTCCCTTTTTAATTTTTCTTAAGTGTCCTTGATATGTTATTCTACATTTTCTTCCAAGTCTTGTGTTGCCATTAGTACTTAATTCATGTCATTATAAAAGAAAATAGGTTCTCGTGCTCTTGCCTTTACACTAGACCCATGTGACGGTTTTGATCCTGTCCTTCCCTACATTATGAGTGGGACACTAGCATTTCCTTCCTGGTCCATACTTCAGGCTCTAAGACGTCAGTACACAGCAAGGGAGTGGTCTGTACAGGCATTCAGTCAATGTCTAGGACATTCTTAAAAGAAACACTTCAGTGAAAACTTCTGAAACCAATGTGTGCACGCCCCTACCCCTAGCTCTTTTCACACTTTTGTTGTTTTGTCAGTCGGTCTTCCTTTTACCTTTGACTCATTACAGAAAGAGGGTCAAAACCAGAATCCATCAATGGTTAGAAGTTTGTGGGTGAGATGCAGAAAAATAAGACTGATGAAGAACTCTGAAAGGGTCAACCACATTCCCCTTGCATGGTCTGTTGCATTGCAATGTTCTCACAGGATGGTATTCTTCTAAGCAGTCCTGGCTTCGTATATGTACGGCAGATGAATGCAGTAATAATCGGGCGTGTAAACTAGTGTACAAGCTAGTATGCACTAGTTTAAACTTGTAAATAACCAAAGATGTGGTGATGGGGTTTTAAAAATGTAAGGCTGTGTTTTGTTGTTGTTTGTTTATAAAATGTGATGCTGAAGACATTCTTTATTTTCTGATACCGACATTGCCCTCTTACAGTCTGTTAAATTACTTATTCCTCCTTTCTCTTCTTGAGATGAAAACAAGTACGTACCAGAAAATAAATATAGCTCTGAAGGGGAAAAAGCTCAGGTTTGTTATGAGATATACCTTTTAGATCTTTATTGAAGCTGCCACATGGAGACTTTATAGTCCCAATGTATATATAGACGATGGTTGTTTTAGGTTAAAACTTGGTCCCTTTTCTGGATGTTCTCAGTTAAATTAATCCTTATGTTCAAACATAAATTGAGGCAGAACAAGTTCCATTCAGCGATTCTTACTAAATTTTGTTTTGGTTTTATTTCCAACTGTATTTAATAATTGAAAGCCTCTTGTGGTTAGGAATAATGTTTGAGACTTTGGTGGAATCTAATTATTTTGAACTTTTAAAGCCTTAAAAAGCGAAATGTAAAGTCATAGTAAAATTTTCTGATAGCTTTCACAGTCTATTAGTTCAGTGTTGCTTATTTTAGAGGGGACAGTATCTAAATTGAAATGTGTATTCACCATAGCTGTAATGGTCTTTTTCAGCCCTTTTAAAAATCAGTTCATTTAGCTACAAAGAGAAAATAAAAAGAAATTTAAAAGGCTAATAAGCATGGGTGGGGGGGGCCTGTGAGCCTGTTCCTGTTTCTTAACCGAAGTTTACTAAAAAAAGTGTCTGAGCACTGCCGGTACACTGTGTGTGTGCACACGCGTGTGTTAAAAGAACAAGCAGGGGTCTGCTCATTTGTTTGCCCATTGTGAGGCTGTCCTGCACCTTTGTGGGGTTTTTTGTAACAGGGTGAAGGCCCCTGAATGGAGGCCCTGTTGCCTTCTCGATTTGAAATCCTTGCTGTTAATATAAAAGAACCTGCAGGGCCCTCAGCAGGGCGTCCATGTGACAAGTGGAAGGTCCAGGATCCGGAAGGAACGTGGTGTTGGGGGAGGGGGCGGTGGGAGTGGTAATAATCTTTCAGCCTTGGCTTCTGTCCCCCACAGCCTAATTATTACCCTCTGCTGGCGGCCAGATAGAAGCTACCTTTTAAGTATCCTTGGATCTCATGTGCTCACCGAGACCTCCCCTTACTGTTATCAGATAAAAACCTGGACAATGGGATTTAATTCTCTTACAGAAGTATGGAACTGACTGGGCATTATGCCTTGCTCTTAGAAGTTAGATATCTTGATTAAGTGTGTGTGTGTGTGGAGTTTTATTTAAAGGGCAGAAGGCTGCTTGGGAAATGCTGGGTTGTTGGCACACCCTTCGCTTCAGAGCCTGTTAAAAGGCAGGTGGCACCAGCACTTGGCTAGTTATATCTGGTTTGTAGGGCTCGTGTACTTTGTAGTGCCAGCTATTGGTCCAAAGTTTCTTGGCTCACGAAGCCATGTAATTTTCAGTGTATACTGTGTGAGAAAGAGGTGGGGCAGCAGAAGCTTTTTATAGGGTTTCAACTCATAAACATTAATTTTTAAAGTAATATTTTGAGGATTTAACAGAAGTAGAACTTGTATATAATGTTTCTTTAATTCTGACGCATATTTCAACTGACAGGGAAAGGGAGAGAATTTTACTTTTGAGTGAGATTATTCATTCTTTTTTTCTCTCGAATCAGAAACTGGTTCTTCAACTTTCAGTGCCAATTAAGACATGCTGTAATAAGTATTTCACATTCTGTCCTGCTGTTTGACTTCGGGTGTAAATGAGGGTAGACTGTTCAGTAGCTGAGCCTACAGAGTTAAACAGCCAGAGAGCTGGGATATAGTAAGCTTGGTGTGTTGTGGTGTTTGGTTTAAATAATAATATTTCAGCACAATACTGAAACCACGCAGACTATACCTCCTGGAAAAATGTTCAACAGGACGCCAGAAAGGCCATGTTAATGATAAGTTTCTCATACCTCAGCAGGTTTTTTGGGTGTGTTTTGTTCCCCACTGCTGTTTTATTCTTTATTGTGGTTCTCTGGAAACTATGCCACGTGAACATATGGAATTCTGTACATGAGTGTTTATTGGTTTTGTAGAAACCCCAGGATACTGTGAGCCTAATAACGATGTTGTTTTGTGGGTTAGTGAGAGGGCATATTAAAAGTCAGTTGATAATAAAGTTTTCATTAATTATTTTAGCATTCTCAAGGTAATATTTAAAGGCGCTTCAGCCAAAATCAGAATTAAACAATACAACCAAAATCAGAATTAAACAATGAAATGCACTTTTGGTTTGCTCTGTTTTAAAAGAGCGTTTGGTTATAGCTCACCTCCTTCCCCACCTTTGACTGACTAGTCATCTTCCTGCAAAATTCAATTACGATCTGTAGTCTGTATGGTCTCAGAATAAATTTAGTTGTTCATTATGTATGTTTTTGCTCTTGATGATTCACTTTTTTTGTTTTTTGTTTTTGCTTTCGATAAAGTGTTAAAGAAATAGCTGTAACATATTTATATGTCTGTTTAAATGTAACATGAGTCAATGGTTTGTGATAAGCCTTTGATGCATTTTGGTGGCCAAAGAAGCTTATAACTCATTAAGATATTTATGAAGTGCTTCATGTTTGTGTTTGTTTAGGACATGTCTCAGGAAGGCTATGGAACTAGGTCTCAACCTCCTCTGGCTCCCGGGAAACCTAACCACGAAGACTTGAACTTAATACAACAAGAAAGACCGTCAAGTTTACCAGTAAGACATTAATGTGCTGATTTGGAAATGTCATGAGTTAAAGATTTTTAAAAAGAGCTGTTGTTTTTGTTGGTTCTACTTGATATTAAGACTTGGGGTAGAAGTTTCTAGATTTCAGATATATTTGTGATTTACTCATTTTTTAAGGCTTCATTCTTAGGAGCTGTGTAGTCCTGGATAAGTGTTTCATTTGTGGATATCTCCGAATCCCGTTGTCAGGTTTGATTCAGCTGATGGGTTTTGTGGCAGAAAGGTGTTTCCCTGGTACAGCTGTGTTTTGTTTAGCCTGTTGCTTTCTGGTGGTGATAGAGAACGGAGGTGTCTGTGTAAGAGTTAAATGTAAAGAAATTCCCACTTGGCAAAGGATATAAATGATGAGATAAAGCATCCGGTTGTTTTTCCTGGGACTTTATGTAACGAGAAATCACCCAAAAGAAAGTATTTTAATTTAAAATTGAAAAAAGTAGCTTATAAGCCTTCCTACCAGCAAATACTGTGTGGTGATGGGGGTGTATATTGGGCAGAGTAGTGGCTATGTTATAGGGTATCATGTTGTTACCCATAAATAGTTCATCTGTGCCTAATTTGCTTTTTTTTTTTTACAGGCAACCTAGTTTAAATGAGGTTTTCCTTATAAACTAAAAGAATACGTCTGTGCAAACAAATTTTGTATTTATTTTCCTGTTAAAATATTTTGATTTGAAGAATTATTGTTATTGCTTAATCTCTATTAAGAAGTTTTCTTTAAGATGGGAGTTCAGGCCAGCCATGATTTTAATTTGAATTTCAAATATGTTTACATTAAGTAAGATTTATTATATTACTTCTAAACATCTGAGAACAAGCATTTGTCATGAATGTTATACACGACACTGGTTGTGTGTACCATACCCATTTTTAAGTTACACGTGGCCCTAGAGAAGAAGGTAAGTGATGGCCACAGGATGTACAGTATCTTTGACTCTGATGCGCATGTTTTTGAAACACATTTTTACAGCTTTTATTTCTATGGTTGGAGGTAGATGATATTTATTGTGGTTGTTTCTTAGTAACATTGGAGTATCCATTGTCTGGTTATTTGGTTTTTAAAGGAATGAAAAAGGTGATGGAGTCTGTGTTTTATGCTGTAAGCTTTTTTCTTCAGATAATTCACAGCTTGGTGCACATGTAGTGTGTGTGTGCGCGCGCATGTGTGCACAGGCACGTGAACACTTGATAAATGCCGACTATTTGGAAATTGGCTTGTGGTTTTAGGAAATTTAAATTGACTCATGGGAAGCAGGTGGACAGTCAATTCTACTTTTTTTCACCAGATTTTTAGTGTTTTTAGAGAAGCCCAACTTGGTAGGTTTGTCACTGGCTGGTGAAGTGTACTGGTATACAGGTTGGAAAATCTGTTATAAATTAATACAGATTTCCTGTGTGGCTGTAAGAAGAGTTTACAGCGTACTGCTTTCTCCCCACCCCTTTGAACTTTGGCGTCACTCACTAGACGATGCTTCTTTTTATGGCTCTGCGTGGAATGGATGGTGGACGTTCAGCTAACTCTAAAGCATAACTGGGGAGGGAATGGAGTGGGGCAGTCCCAGAAAACTCACTAAAGAGTTCTGCCCTGGGATGCTGCTTTTTAAGTCGATTACTGGAAAAGGGGCTCAAAGTATTTTAGGAAGTGAACCAGTATATTCATCAATAGTTTAAATTTTTCTGAATTGGTCTATATGTATACATATATAATGGCTTTCTTTCTTAATCTTTACCTTGCCTACTTCCCGAGAGCATTTAAGGTTGCTCCTAATAAAAATTTTCTTATGAAGCTATTAAAAAAAAGAAATGCCCTAATTGGTATTTTCTTTCTGTTTTTGTAACTCACAGATAAATAAGATGCTGACTGATTCAGTAACATTTCAATGATCTTTTTTTAGAGAGCAAAGTTTCCAGGTTTTATGGTGAGTATATAGAAGTATCAGTTAACTGAATAAAAGACAAACCATAGATCAGCTGGTGTACCTGACCCCCCTGCTCCCAGTCAGTTAAGATGAAAATTGGCTTTATTTAAATGAATTTTAGTGCACTACTTTTCTTTCACCAGGCTTCGTTTGTGTAGAAAGTTTCTACATGAGGTTTACAAATATATTTTCATTTACATGGGTGTTGCATCTCAATATGTTGTACACAAATAAGGTAATTACAGTTTTGGGGAAAGATTTGTTGGTGTTCTGTATGGCTCTGATGTCATGTATTTTTAGTGTAACTTTGATTAAATATTTTAGTTCTCTAACTTGGCTAAGTAGATACTATAGGTACCTTGAAACTGTATTTGTTATCACACCAGAATTTGGTATTGGGTCTTTTGTAGATTTATGCTATGTTTTTCATTTTCAAATATCAGTGATATAAGTTTTGTGTTTTTACATAAAGACAATTCATCATATTTGTAATCTCTTTTGTAATTTGGAGCTAAGGAAATTGTGGGTCTTATCTGTACCTTTAAAAAATGTGGCATAGTGATTCTAATGTATAATTATTGTCTTTATCCATTATATATGTAACCATAAGAAGAAAACTTCTCAAGTAGTTATTTCTTGTTTGCTTATATTACGATAGATTTTGTAATATTTTTCTGCATGTGTGATTTTTTTCTTTAGCATATGTTTGTTACACAGTTAACTTTCCATTACAAGAAATCAAGACATTTCCAATATCCTTATACTAGATCTATACCTTGACTCCTCAGTAATCTGTCGTCTCACCATTGTTTGATCTGATATTTCTCTATATTTCCATGTCATTAAATTCTTGGTGATCTTCTTCAGTAGCTAATGCAGTTATTTTTTTCTAGCTGACTTAGATCTTCAGATTGTCCACATAAAGCAAATGACTGATAAATTAATACTTGTCCTCTTGTTGTCTTGGGGCCATGACCAGTAATATTTACTTTTCACTTAATGCACTCAGACCTAAGCTCAGAACAAATCTTCCTTAATCATGTCCACTTATTTCTGTACCTCTTAATCACACAGCTTTCTCCCTGTTCAGATGCGTTAGCTTATAAACCCTTGGTATTACTGTTATTAACCAATCTTAGCATATAGCATGTGATATAAAAATTAGCTTGAAGAATTCCATTTCCTTGGAATATTATCACTTAAAATTTGAGCACATTCTGCAGTTTTTTCTGCCTCTATTGTTGATATGAAGTGAAGCCAACATTTAAGCAAAATGCACAGGTCTAAAAAATGCTATAACTTACTGACTCCTTTATTTTATAAACATTGAGTGTATCTCAATTTACATTCTAAGATAACTCCCAAAATAGGATTTAATACACTTTCTGTTGAGTCTGTTGTTCCATTTCCATCTCTTGTGGCATTTACTGTTTCATCCTTTTATTGCAGTTATTTTTATAGTTGTCTTGACCCCCCATTAGACTAAGATCTTTTCAGAGTATTTATTAAATTTTATTCAATAGGTAATAGAATTTATGTAAAAACTTTTAAATACATTCTTCCCCCAGTTTCAGAATTTTCTTTTAATTGCTTAAGGGATCTTTTCCAAGGTGTTGATCTGACCTCAGGAGAGCTTGTGTTCTCCACATGCCAGGGATGCAGAGGATTGTATGAGTGTGGTGTCTGCATCGGCAGGGTGGTTTATTCTTAAAACCATTTTCTTTTATTATAAAATGGCATTTGAGTTTCACCTTGGTCACCTTAAACTTCAAGAGAAGAAGTGGGCACTTGGATAATTAACCTAAGTGGCATGAAAACATTCTATTCTTAGTAATATATATTTTTTAATTGTGAAAATAAATAATTGACAGAAATGGTAATCATAATTTCAGTAAATATGGTACAAATATGTTGTTAATAAAATATTTATAAACTTGTATAAAAGGAAATTTTAAAAAGGTTTGATTTTCTTTCTTGTTTTAAGCAAATAGTGCTTTCTCCTCCAGGGATCTCAAGAGTTGTTAATATTCCTCAGTTTAGAAATAACTGGTTTGTTTTACTCTTCAGAGAGGCCTACCACCACTTGGTGTTTCAGATAGCAGGTCCATTATTCTGTTTACCTAAGATACAGAATAGGATCAGTCATATTCTAATAGCCTTTGAGAAGGCCCATCAGGTCATTAAAAACCTCCTTCTGACCCTTTCTTCCTTAAATAGGAAATACCTATAGAGGTTGACATGAAAAGGGTTTAATCTTTCTGAGTTTAGTAAAAAAAAACTCTAAATGTGGTATGGAATAGTGCTTATTGCACTTTTGTTAAGTTTGCAAATATAAGGAAATATTGAGGTTTAGATAAAACATGTTTTTTGGCTCTTTGTGAAAGGAAGGAGGTAGTAAATGCTGGTTGTGCTTTAAAATAAAGGGTGTTAAACAGGCTATTGGAAGCCTGAAAGAGAATGGTTGGAAAACTCTTATTACCAAGAGCCATCTTTGGGGGTTAGATATTAGCAACAGAGTATACAATGATCTGTCTTTCCTGAGAAAGAATACTCTGTATGTCTGTTTTTGGTTTTTTTAATCTTGAATGACACTTACTTTGGGTAGGGGTAAAAGGTCATGTACTTTGGAAGCATATATGAATATTGATGATATGTTAATAGGGGCATTTTAAGTGTGTAGATTTGATAATATAGTGCCTGTGAACAATTGGAAATTATTGGAAAAAGCTAGGTGAAACATTTTTAAACTGAGTTTTTCTTTTTACCAAGTTCTCAACCCAACTAGAAATACAGATTGTTAAGATGATCTTAACCTGTTAGTTGGCAGATTTCTGCAAAAGTTAAGATCTACCAGGTAAGAATTAGATGTATGGCTGCTGAATGAACTCTTTCCAAGCTTTTTTATTTGTATCTTGAACTTGATTTAAATGATTGTCATTAAAAGGCAAAGAGTGTAGCTGTCTTCTGTTGATTGATCCTTCTCAAATCATTCTGAACGTTTGGAAAAGTATAGGTTAATAAAGGAGAAATCTAATGTGTTGTCACCTTATCTCAGTGTTCAAGCATTGGTGATCCCTGTGTGCAGCTGAAGACATAAGCTGTTTGTTATCGGTGCTCTCTCAGTGTTAGAGTGTGTTGAGTTTTGGAGTTATGGAAGTCGTAAAAAGTGAAAGAGCAGGAAGTTCTCTGAAGGATGTGCCTTGTCAGGCAGAGCGTCTGCCGATCCAGTTAATCAGTGGCATCGTTTAGAAACTGAAGGTATAAGACACATTTTGCTGTCTTGGAGGAGTTTTAAACAGAACACACAATACTTCCGTTTCTTACCTAGGATTTACCATATTCTCAAATGTAATTTTAGTCACTGGCTCTATTCTATATGGAGACGTCAATTCTTTTTGGATTAAGCTTGAGAGAAATGTGTGAAGACCTTTCTTGGAAGTCCTAATTTAGGAAAACTGGTAGTGACTCTGACATTTAAATGTTTATTTTCCAACATGGATTATTTCTTTAAGATGTGATGTTCTCTGATTTTATCCCCCAGAGTATTTTTGTGATGCTAGTAGTCATTTTGAAAATAGAGGATAATACTTGAACTTGAACAAGGTAAGAAGTAGTAGGAAGTGGGAAGGTATGTTTCGCCTTCTTTCAAAACAATCTTCCACTTAAATATTTGTTCTGTAAATGAATATTCAATAAAACCTCACCAGTTTGAATTTCTTCCAGGTAAAAGCAGGCTAAATATATGGAAAGTTTGAATAAATTAATATTTTAAAAGAACTATAGTTTGCTTTAAAATAACTCAAATGTTTGCGTGCAGAGTGTTTCTAAATTCAGTCCTGTTGAAATAAATGGATAATACTAAATTTATTGTAGCTGAGATATTTGCTAAGTGGCAATGTGTTATTTTTAAAAATTCGTTTACTTCTTAAAAGCACATTTGAACTAAGCATACCCCCTGCAAACTTTTTCACATCATATTCTGAAGATTTCCATTTAAAATATGGGGGAAATGAATTTCAACCCATTTTATGGGACTGTCAATTCTAAAAAAATTAATGGAGTACTATAAAAAATAGACACTAGATAAAATTGGAGAAGGAGAGAGGCTGAAACATAACTGATTTGCAGGATATTAGTTTTGATAATAGAAGGATAACTATGATCTGTAGTTGATAGATGAGGGTCATTAAGTAAGGGATGATAAATGCAGGTATTCCTGGCTAAAAGAAAAGTCAGCATACAAATTTGGCCATAACAAATGGGGGACTGGAAGGTTTTGACCCAGCCTGTGGTCTCTTCAGATGACCTGTGTAGACCATGGAGCCTTCTCTGTGGCCCTACAGACTGGGCTGCACGCACCTCCCAGGCCTGTCTGCAGGTAGCCACAGAGCTACACCTGGACGTAAGCATCTCTGACCAGCAGGGCTGTCTGCACACAAAGGGGAGAGTGGTAGCGTTGGGCTTTTCGTATAAACCACAGAAAGCAGTGTGTGTGAGCATGTGGGCGTGGGGGCTCCACCTGGAGAGTTTGTCAGCAGCGTAGCTCCTTCCACTTTTAATTTTGATTGTTTATGCTAGAACAAAAAAACAACTGATGTTCAGAGGTACCTTTCCTCATTCTGACCTGCTGCTTCTGTTGCTACAAATGGCAGTTCTTGGCATTTTGAACTGGAAAGCCTCCTTCCTCCTTTCTTTAGAATGTTCCTCCTATTTCTTGGTATCTAGAGGGGCCGGTGGGCTTCCTCCAGATGATGCATCCAGGGCCAGTGTAAGGCGTTGAATGCATTTACTTTATACTAGCCAAGTTAGGTGGGAAATAGACTTTAATGTACAGATTTATAGGTAAGTGAAGACACACATCTGTTCTATATAACAAGATAAATAACCAGCAGGAGCTCATGGTGGCATTTGTGGACTGGTTAATTGCTTTTATTTTTCTCTTGGATTGGAAGTAACTATTTTCAATCTTAATTGTCAGTTTAGGAGAGGAAATAAATATATGTAGAGAAGGTTCTTACCTGAGAGCAGAATTGACTATTCTTCCCTCACAACGTGGGATTTTAGAGGTGTCTCCCTCTTTCTCATCTTTTTCTTTTGCCTTCTCTAAATTGTTGTAAAATAACTGAATGGTCTTGTTTTCCTTTGTTTGGGTCAAGAAATTTTAGCTGAAAATTGTTACTGTGTGAAAGAAGATTATTGACTCAACAAGCCTTCAATTTTCCGTGAATAACGCTCTCACCCCCTAGCTTAAGGGACATGCCGTGCAGGCATTCTATTTTAAAATACAGACTGTAATTTAAAACAGGCAGTTTGATGCCCCACTGAACTTTGTTTAAGCCTGGAATAAAAGAGGGAAAAAAGCTTTAAGCCACAAAAAAGTGACTAAGCTTTCTCCACCACTTTTCTTCATAATGCATTCTATTTGGAAAAAAAAAAAAAAAGCTTCCAGGTACTATTGTTGTCTCTTTCCACAGGGCCTAAATTTTATCCAGTGTTAGATTGTGGTGTGTGTGTGTCCTTTCAGTTTATTATCGGGATATCATCTGAATTTTTTTAAGTGTTCAGAGTAGTAGTCATTTATAGTGGAATCTGCCTGGATGCATTAGTGCATATTGTCCACGTTCAATCCATGTGAAAACATCAATTCTAAAATTAAATTCCTAGTGGTTAGCATTCACTTATGGATGCTAATTTTCTAGAGTTCTCTTGATTTAAATAGTACCTGATTATTAGACTGGAACGATATAAATATTTAACTGTAATAGTATTTACTGTCAGATCGTTATAAAAATGAGTAGTTGGAAGTAGTTTATATCCCTTGCCTTTTTTTCCTCCTCACAGAAACAAAAGTGAACAGTTTATAATGACTTGTACGAAAGGAATGATGACTACGTTTTGATGAAATAATATATTTTGACCTGGAGACCTGCTCTAATGATGATGCTGAATGGTAACCAAAGGCTAAGTGTCAGCTGAGGTTCTTATCTTAAGCAATTCATGTGACTCTCGGGACCTTTGTGTCCTTCTCTGAAACATGAATGTTAGAAATAGCAATCTCAGAGCATGTTGCAACGCCTAAACTTTATGTTAAAGGCCTTCTTTGTTAGTGTATACGAAAAAGCACTGATAAAAATGAGCTGTCTGCTTTCAGGAAGAGGTTGAGTAAGAGAAGGGCAGCCACCTTGAAATCTTCAGTAGTGGCTCATGGATGCTCTTGGTGGTCTCCCTTCCCATTCTTGGGTGCCATCTGCTTTTGAATGGATTTAGGGGTTTGGGGTTGCCTGAGTGGGTACACAGCCTTATTATGCAGACCATGGGAGAGCCATGGCCTTCTTGTGGTCTCTGCCTCTATTACCATCTCAGAGATTGCAGAGCCTCCCTCCTCCATGTGGTCAGTTTGGGAGTCTAATGTATTTGAGTACAGGGAAGTCTAGGGAGAAGGAGGAAAGTTTATGTGAAAAGTGGAGAAGTACACACACCAGGTGTCTTTATGACTGCCTGGTAACGTGGGAGGTAGAAAAGACAGACAAACAGATAAGGAAGCTGCAGGACAGTGAAATCTTGCCTTTGTAATACAAAGTCTAATGCCTTTTCCACTGAACCAACAGACCCCAGTGTAGACAGTTTTCCAAACCAAGATGATCATGTAGCAGTTGATTTTAATCTCATGCTGATGGGGGGAAGGCCCGGATGGTCTATACCTGAGGTCTCTATTCACTTCTAACACTCAAGGTTTGCATGTGTATACTATGAAGTAACTGAGTAACTCTGCTTTTTCAGCTGAGATTTACCACGAGTGGAAATATTAGCAACCCAACCAATGGTGGACATGAAAACCACCATTTGTTTTTAATGAACCCAAGCCAGTTTCATAGATAATGTCCCCTGCGTTTCTATACTGTGTGTGTGTGTGTGTGTGTGTGTTTAAAGTCTTTGGAGCTCAATGGTTGATTTGGGTAGAGTGGTATGTTATGAGTCTTACTCATTATTTTACTCCTCTTTCTGTCAAAGCACAGAAAGGTGTGCCCTGCGACCATGGCATAAGCTATACCTGATCCACAGTAAATGTCTTCTGTCAAAGTGGGCCAGAATGAGTGAATCTGATGACTACCAGGTGACAGGACAGCACAGCAGTATCCTGCCCCCATCTGAAACTTGTGCCACAAAACTGATACTCCTCCTTCTTTTCCAGAATTTTCCGGTGTGAGCAGAGATCTTCATTAGTCTTTATTTTTCCCATGGGTATGAGTGGTTGAGTGCAGTGAGACAGACCTTCTGAAGACCCTAAAAAATATGTGGTTGGTGGGGCCAGCCCAGTGGTGTAGTTCACATGCTCCACTTCAGCAGCCCAGGGTTCGTGGGTTCAGATCCCAGGTGCAGACCTACACACCGCTCGTCAAGCCACACTGTGGCGGCATCCCACATACAAAAAATAGAGGAAGATTGGCACAGATGTTAGCTCAGTGACAATCTTCCTCAAGCGAAAAGAGGAAGATTGGCAACAGATGTTAGCTCAGGGCGAATCTTCCTCACCAAAAAAAAAAAATTGTGGTTGGTCTTTTATAATTATTTGTATCTGGAGAAAATTTGGCTTCAAAATAATATATTTATTATATATATATAAAATAATTTATTGGGAACCATTTTAAAAAGTCTTGTTTTATATAAATGAAAATTTCAGTTGATTAACACTGGAAACTACTAGTGTAAGAAGAGTAAATATACCGAGAGTAAGGGTCTTAGTGAATATTCTAGGTGTCGGGTGTGTGAACTTTAAAGATAAGACTTCCTGACATCTGTTTTGCCTGCTCAAAGCCAGATCCAGCCCATTCTTCTATTTTTGAAAGTCGGGGACTCTCAGGTTTCCAAGATAAGTGAATTGTACCACGCCTTTTATTTATGCAAACCCTTAATTTTCAAAATGCTCTTATTACCACTGGAGGCAGGAGACAACTTTAGAGGCTATTGTATTATGTCACTAATGAGGTTGAGTCACATTATTAAAAAGTGATGGCAGTGAAAATGCAGAGGAAGAAAATTGTGGAAATAAAGGGAAGGATGAATGATAGATGGCTTTTACGGTTTTTAAGCTGAGTGACCAGGACGTAGGGTGGTGTTAGCAACAAACCCAGGGAAATGGTGGCGAGGGGTTGGTTTAGGGAGAAAAGAATACTCAGATTTTATGAGATTAAAAAGCAGATCCTGGGGCCGCCCGGTGGCGCAGCGGTTTAGTCCGCGCTTGGCAGCCCGGGGTTCGCTGGTTCGGATCCCGGGCACCCGCCGACGCACTGCCTGTCAGCCATGCCGTGGCGGCGTCCCATATAAAGTAGAGGAAGATGGGCACGGATGTTAGCCCAGGGCCAGTCTTCCTCAGCAAAAAGGGGAGGATTGGCAACGGATGTTAGCTCAGGGCTGGTCTTCCCCACAAAAAAAAAAAAAAAAAGCAGATCCTGAATAACTTTGCTTGAATTCTAAAACTCCTATAAGAAAGCAATGCATCTTTGGTACTAAAGCCTTATTATTTGTATAACAGTAAAACATTGTCATAAATAGGAATTGATGTTGAAAGAAGGATAGCGTTGGCTATAACTTTACATTTCATCTAAATTCCTGGAGATGATGTAAAGACTATGTTTGTATAAACAACTCAACACATTGTACCAGAGTGTTTCTAACTCTGACTTGGCATGAGACAAGAGTGCAGTCTCAAGAAATAAATGAAACTGTATATAGTTCAGTTGGGATTCATGGCTGTTCTCATTGTCTTTGCTTTCAGGATAGTGCAGTTAGTTCATATCCTAATATGTTCCTTTCCTTGGGTAGGGACAGGTCATTTTATTTGGCTTTGTTTGGTTTACTTTTGAATGATTTAGACTTTGTTCTTGTTGTACCAGTTCGTTTTGCTGGAACATTCCTTAGTTTAATTTATCTCATTTTAATTTCTCCTGCTTTGAAGCTTATTTTGAGTATATGTGTTTGTGAGCCTAGGATACAAATGTAATGTCTTTACTTGTTTGTTTTTTTTCTTTTTTGGGGGTATGTGACTGTGGGAGGAGGCTGGGAACCTGGTTTTAACATGCTATTTTTGAAAGATTTCTCTTTTATTTTGGAGACAGGGTTTACCCCTTTGAGCACCATGAGTTTCTGTGATACATTTGAATCGCAGCAGAGGAAATGGGGCCTCCAGGGATTACCATGAACTCTAAAGGGATATTTGCTCTTGTTTTTTTTAATCAAGCCCCTCCCCACTTTTTCCTCCAATTTTTTTAAGCACTGTCATTTCACTTCGTACATAAAGAATAAAGCTTTAGTACTGAGTTCTTAAAATGTGTGTACTTTTATATATTTAATATGATTCCGATTTTTTTTCCTCTTTTTTTTTTGGTGAGGAAGATTGGCCCTGAGCTAACACCTGTTACCCATCTTCCTCTATTTTGTATGTGGGACGCCGCCACAGCATGGCCTGATGAGCGGTGTAGGTCCACGCTCGGGATTGGAGACTGCGAACCCAGGCCGCCAAAGCGGAGCACGTGAACTCAACCATTACACCACCAGCCTGGCCCCTGATTCAGATTTGTTTAAGGTCTAATTCCCAGACGTGAAAACATGCTCAGGATGCTGGCCTCAAAGTTCAGCAGCAGTGGAGTTGGTCAGTCTGCAGCCCCGTCCATCACAGTAGCAGCTGCATTACTTGCTCCTGAGCACGCCTCTGTGTCCTCATAGACATCAGTTGTCCTGCCTCAGACGGGCACTCCTTTCAAATAAAACTGCTTTGCCAATTTTGATTAAAATCATGAGCGTCCTTGAATAAGTACAAATGTGTTCAAATTTCCCTGTATTTTTGCTTTTCATAGTTACTGAGTTTATGCTTTCCCTTAGCTAGCACGCCTAAGTGTTGATATCCTCCATTAAGGCTCGAGATTTCACTGTACACAGAGAAATTCAATTACATTTAACAATCATTTATTGATTGCCTCCTTTGTTTAAGATTTTGTATTAGATGTAGGAATAAAATAAAAATTTTGAATTATTTCACTAACTTATAGTCTTTCCTATAACACGGTAAGAAATCAATAAGAAAACATACATGTATTCAGGATGCCTGTTACTTAAAATACTTTAACGTCTTTTCTCATTTTATCTTCGGAGAACCATCTATAGAATCTGCAGAATTCATACTTTCAGCATATGTAATTTCACAGAAATGTTTTGCCATTTTGTGGAAGTCTTGGGTGTTTGAAAGTGTAAGGGCAGTGATGGGTATATTGAACTTATGCTAGCCTTTTATACAAGACATTCTAGCAGCATTTAATTGTGTGTTATCTATCAGTGCTAGTGGTTTTAGGGGAAGGAGAACACGGCTTCCCAACACTTTTCTGAACGCGTGGTATGGTAGAGTAACAATTATGCTGGCTTTCTTGAGTGACTTCATGAGGGATTTTATTGTTTTCACTACTTTTTCCTGACTTTATTTGTACTTTCTATTTTTATAGGGATGAATGAAAACAAGATATTAAAGTTCTAGCTATCTTTGATATATTTCTGGCCCTTTTTTTGGGTATCGGATTTTGAAAAGTATATCTAAATACTCACGTTATGGTTGACAAAACACATTCCCACGTACTGTCGATTTAGTTTTACTGCCCAGATACTTTGCCTCTACACTACCCCTTTGCGTTACATGAGATAGAACATGAGTAAAACCTCTTGTGTCATACTGGCCACATAGGAAAGGCTCATAAATGTCGATTTCTTACCCTTTGTTTGCCCTTCTCTTTTGAAATTGCATTAGCTGCCAGGGCCGTCTTAGGGTTGCTCCTCCACCGAGCTTCCCTGGGATTCGGCATTCCTCTCCTCCGGATGAGGACTGGAGCAACGACCCCGTAGAGTCATGCAGGTTGTGGCAGCTGGCTCTTGGCTGAAACTTCGTCTCATTGACTCCTCTCCTGTCGCTCCATGGTCGAGCCCCACCCAGTCCTGTGGACCTCCTCGGGCAGAGTATGTTGGTGTGAATGCCACTGGGATTCTTCTGCAGTCATTTTGATTGTGTATTCTTCCTTTTTATTTACCACATAGCAGAAGAACACGAGTATGAGAAAACTACATTAACATACATTGTCACTGAAAACAATTTTCCCAAGGTCATGCTGCAATTTTTGGTTTAAGTACTGCAGACTAAATTATCGGGGGAGAGGTGGGAGTTAAAGAGGCAAAATCCTCTAGGATTCATCTCATGGGTAACCAGTTATGAAAAATCACAGATGTGTAGCTTAGACAATTGAGATATATTGATAATTCAAAAATGTAATGTTGGCCACTGGTTGTGTACTAACCTGCACAGCCAACATTACAGTCAGAGCTGCATAGTTAACAAATGGCGGCAGAGATTCGAGTTTATTTTTCCCTTGCTCTTTCCAATGTGTGGTATTATCAGTAAGTGGTAAAATCACCTAAAAGAAGACAGAGGAAGGAAAAAGAAGGCATAAGCAAAGGCGTGGATAGAAATCTACTTTGCTTGCAGTAAAGTCTCCTTTGGATAAACTTCTGAGATTTTGCAAAGGGTTTCCAGATTTCTGAGACAGATAACCATATGAACCATAGTGGTCATCCAGGAAAAACCAGCTGTAACTGATACCACGTCCTTAGTGGGAGACTGAAGGTGGTGAGTCAGGTGAAATAACTAAGATATCCTTTTAAGTCAAATACATGCACACACACACAAAATGTAGAGTGGGAGCAAGGGGGGGCCATGCCTAAATAATTATATTTATGTAGGAAGTACACCTTTTTGAATTCTGCATTTTTTTTATCCCAATTGATTAGCTGACATTAAGTAAATAAGTTGTGAATCAGGTGGTATTTTGTGGGGGAAATACCTCGGAAGTATCTTGTCCTGGTTTTTAGTGTTGCTCCTTTAGACAGTTGTACTTATTGATGTTTGAACTTTACATCCCAAGTAGGGAACTTTGCAAGGGGTTATTTACTCAGTCAGCTATATTTAGCCAGCCGTGGTAGCTAGTGAGAAGGGACCTGGACAAATTATAGAGGACATGAATATGACTTTACAGTTGTAAATAGATTAAGACATTTTGCTTTTCCCAACATTTTTATTGATTCTCCTATCATATATCCTTTGTGTATTATATCCACAATCACCAGTTTTATTTTTGAATTAACTTACAGACCTAATTTTTCATTAAAACAATAAAAATATATACAGTTCAGTGTAATTAATGCATTTTTTAGCCTCCCTAACTGAATTTTTTTTCCTGTGGCATTCTAATATAAAATATGACCCAGATACAGTATAACTTAATGATCAACATTGAAGAGTATAGATTTCTGCATCTACAAAAGTTTAAAAAAACAACTTGGATGAAGTATTCTTTCAACATGTGTCCCTATGAATTATAAATAAATTTGTGTATTTTTAAATATACTAGTAGCCACTTTTAACTGAAAGAGTCCTGTTGTGACAGAATGTTTTCATTTCCTATGATGTTTTTATATAGAATTTATAACTCGTGTGTTTCTAAAAAGGGTTTTGAGCTGACCTACAGTAAAACATTTGTATAAACTGAGACTACTTGAAGTGGAATACAAATCTTTAAAAAATGCCTTAAAAAGGGAGAAGCAAACAAAGCATGATAATGCAGTACCATAAATAACTATTAAATTTAAGGCACATTCCTGACTGCCAAGGTAGAAGGGGAAGATTGAGGTTACATAATTATTAACATAAAGCGAAAACCATCATTTCTTAGGGAAGGAATGTCACTTTTCTTCTATTACTCTGTAAAAGGAAATATTCTGCAAAGGAACATATAAAATACTCCTGTGGAAGTAATAATAATGCCAAAATGTGGGATTTTTGGTTTTTTATAATGTTGAAGAAGTTTTTTCTTGTTATTTGTGATGATTATCCAGGGCCTAAATTAGACATTCCATCACGTAAAGGAATGGTTGACTTTTTTTTTTTTATTTTATGGGGTTTTTTTTAATTATTATTTTTTTATTGATGTCTTAATAGTTTATAACATTGTGGGGTTTTAGTTGTACATTATTGTTTGTCCGTCACCATGTGGATGCATCCCTTCACCCCTTGTGCCCACCCCCCACCACCCTTCCGCTTGGCAACCATCAATCAGTTCTCTCTGTCCGTGTGTTCAGTTATTTTCCATATATGAGTGAATTCATGCAGTGTCTGTCCTTCTCTCTCTGGCTTATTTCACTTAACATAATACCCTCTAGTTCCCTCCATGTTGTTGCAAATGGGACAATTCTGTCTTTTCTTATGGCTGAGTAGTATTCCATTGTATGTATATACCACATCTTCTTTAACCAATCATCTGTCGAGGGATACTTGGGTTGCTTTCACTTCTTGGCTATAGTGAATAATGCTGCAATGAACATAGGGATGCATAAACCTCTTGTGATGGTTGATTTCATGTCCATTGGGTAGATGCCCAAGAGTGGGATTGCTGGATCATAAGGTATTTCTATTTTTAATTTTTTGAGGACTCGCCATACTGTTTTCCATAGAGGCTGCACCAGTTTGCATTCCCACCAGCAGTGAATGAGGGTCCCCGTTTCTCCACAACCTCTCCAGCATTTGTTGTTGTTTGTCTTGGTGATTATAGCCATTCTAACGGGTGTCAGGTGATATCTTAGTGTAGGTTTTTTTTTTTTTTTTTTGTGGGGAAGACCAGCCCTGAGCTAACATCCGTTGCCAATCCTCCCCTTTTTGCTGAGGAAGACTGGCCCTGAGCTAACATCCGTGCTCATCTTCCTCCACTTTATATGGGACGCCGCCATGGCATGGCTGACAGGCAGTTCGTCGGCGGGTGCCCGGGATCCGAACTCGCAAACCCCGAGCTGCCAAGCGCGGACTAAACCGCTGCGCCACCGGGCGGCCCCTCTTAGTGTAGTTTTGATTTGCATTTCCCTGATGATTAGTGATGTTGAACATCTTTTCATGTGTCTATTGGCCATCTGTATCTCTTCCTTGGAAAAATGTCTGTTCATACCCTCTGCCCATTTTTTCATCGGGTTATTTGTATTTTTGTTGCTCAGTTGTCTGAGTTCTTTATATATTGCAGAGATTAATCCCTTGTCGGATAAACGATTTGCGAATATTTTCTCCCAGCTGATGGGTTGTCTATTCATTTTGATCCTGGTTTCATTTGATGATTGGCTATTTTTTCTATAACTTGCTTAACTGTCAAAATTATAAATTCAGCAATTCTGTCCCAAGGCGTAGCTTATTGAGCCCATTTTCATGTCAGAGTAATTTTTTGAAATAATTATTTTGTAAGCATAGTATATGCAGCAGGATGAAAAGACGTTTCGTAAGGAAATAGTTCAATTGTAAAGAAAGTATCTTTCATAAACTTATTTTTCTTTGTTTCGAGGGATAGGTGACATTTTGTAATTTGGCATTTTTCTGTTGTATGTTTTTATGGGAGAAGATTGCTCATCTTTTGGTTATAAGATTGGGGCTAAGATTAATTGGTGACACTGGTGATGGCCTAAATTTTACACAGCAAACACTCCACTAATGACTTAACAGGTATAACTATTCCAGTTTATATCTTGTGGCAAAATTTATGTGATTTATTTTTCTTGTACCTCTTGACTTGAGCACATTATAAAATTGGAGATGTGTTCCTCAGGAGAAAAAGGATAAATCCATAATCCATCCAGCTCGTTCAGAGTTTTTAGTGGGGAGGGAGGCTGCAGCTGGTGTGATTTCCCCTACCTCTACCCTCCCTCCAAGGATGGACATGGAAGAAACTTAAACTTGGGCTGTGTTTTGGTTGCTGTGCCTTATACTTTAGTGAGTGTGGGCAGAAGGCCAGTGACCCAGTAGGGGGGCAAGGATCTTGACACCAATCTTGATTTGAATCCACAACTATCTTTCCCTTTTGGCCATCCATCAACCTTTGGGGGTAAGGGGAACAGGTTGTATCCTTCAAATCTGTTGAAAAGAGCACCTGTATCATGGCTCCTGTTATCATAAGTGAAATGGACTTTTTTACGCCCCAAACCAGATGCCAAAATTCAACAAAAAGAACTTAGCATACATTTATTCTTATAAAACAATAACGTTGTAGTAAAACTACCTCTGTTCATTTGTTGGCTAGTCTAGTCATTTATAGCTTCCTTCAAGTAAAAGCAAATCCTAGTAGTTTGGTTGTTTCTCCTTGTGGAGAATCTTCAAAAAGCGTTTAACCCTGTTTTGTATTTCATTACCTCTAGGAAGATTATTTGCTCAGGATATTGTGGCTCTCTAAACGATAAGCCTTGTGCTTTTGAAAAGCATTCAGCTGCAAAATCATGAAATAGCACTATGTCAGCTTTATTCATTTATGTTGTTGGGTTTTTTTTAAGGCACAAAAACTTGTAAATTGGCCAATTGTTTTTCAGTATTTTCCCTTCAGAGGGCTTAAAAAATATCTTGAGTTTGTTGGGATTAGATTGGGTGGCTGGAAAAAAGCTCCAAGAGGGGGTGGCTGCTCTCCTGTAGCTGAAGCGCACAAATCGATTTTGTTCCCTTAGCTGGCTGCTGGTGCTGAAAACAATTTTTGACAAATGCTGGAGTTTCACAAACGTAGAAGTAGCACTTATAGAGGTGGTTTTGCAAGTCCCTTGGAGCAGCCATGCACATCTTCAGTCACTCTTAATTTGAATGAGAAAGGGGATGGTAAAAGCTATTTTTGTTTTCTCCTGGGAGCAAGAGAAAAGGAAGGCGGAACTCTGTACCATGTAATTTGAAAAAAGAAGAAGAAAAAAATCAGATTCCATTGAGATTCTTTCTTGTTTACTTTTTGTTTTACTCTTGCTGTCTCCCAGGGTGTTTGACTAATGTAAGTCTTCCCCCAGGAATATGAGAATCTGTGGTACAGTCCGCCTCATAACCTTCCTGGATATTTTTATAATTTATCATCAGCTGACACCGCCTGGGTAGAATATTCTTACCACTCCCTCTGGCTGCTGGAAGTCTGAAATTACATCTTTGTCTTTGAAGTCAGGCACACTGTTAGCGTTACTATGGCGACGGGGTGGGTAATGGCGTCCACAGACAGGAGATTGGTATTTAGCGTTAAACGCTGCTGTACACAAGGCCTTGATTTTTAGAGTGGTTACCGAACCAGCTCCTTTTAGTAAATGTTTAAAAATTACATTTTTACATGGTCTTACTAGATTAATAGTCATGGTTTATTTCATTTTAACTGCAAGGATAAAAGCATTATTCCATTAAATGGGTAGCTTTTTTTTCTCTTTTGGTTTATGCATTATTAACACAGGCTTTCCTGTTTTGCTTGTAACATTTTATAGGCTTTTTCAAACAGGCAGTCAGATTTGCTCTGTTGCTCCTTTATTTTTTGGACTTAACCCATTATCTGCTTGATCTTGCACGATTTCAGAGGAGACAAAGTTCTAAGGAACTAAGCTTTTAAAATATTAAAAATGAGTGTGTGTATGTTTTACTATGTATATGATAATGATAATTGAGCAGTCTTTCTCCATGAATTGTTGCAGTAACTTTAAAAATGTTTCTTTTGTTTCAAGTTTCTGTTTATCCCCTCTCCTATACTATATAAGCTCACATGGGATATTAAAGGAAAGACTGTTTACAGTTGTGGGGAACTGTGGAACACTTTGAAAAGGTTTTAGTTAACGTAACATTTGAAGTAATATTCTCTCACTTATTAAATCTGTTTGGTCTGAGACCAGTTACTTGTATATACATACGATTCTTGATTATTTTGTCATTAGAATAATGGTGAATCTTAAAAGTTCATGTAACATATACATGTCCCTCCCTACCTGATAAATGAGTTGTTTCTAAAACATCATTTTGAATGTCTTGTGATATGGAACTTACTACTTCATGAAGTATTTTCTTTCTGGTAATTTAAAATTTAATTTCTGGTAATTTAAATTGTTAGGAAATCCTTCCTTATATTAACTTGACCCGTTTTCTTGGATTTGTGTTCTACTTCTGCCTTCTTAAACCCACAAGATAAATCTAGACCCCTCTTCTATAGCATGGCTCTTAAGATATTTGAAGATAGTTTTCATCTTACCTGGGTTTCCAGTATGCTAACTAATTCCTTTAACTCTTTTCCCCATTATGTGGTTTCGAGTCCCTCTACCACCCTATTCTTAATTCTTTGATCAACTTCCTTTTTGTATAAGCGTATCTCAGTATGAATCCACAGCTAAACTGAATACTCCAAAGGGGTGTCTGGTGTGGAGCCAGCCTACCACCCATGTTGTTCTGACTGTCATGGTGCCGGGGGGCTAGGTTCTATGGCACCTGCGTCCCTCTCTGGCCTCTGCTGGGAACTGCTCCTGAGGCATAGGTCTTGTCCGTCCTGCACCAGAACCCCAGGGAACTTTTCACATTTGCCTTCAGTGAACACAGTCTTACTTGTTTCGGGCCGTTGTTCCAGTCTGGTAACGTGCATTTGGATCCTGAATCTCGCATTCATTGTATTTAGTGTAATTCCTGCCTTTGTGTCATCTGTAGATTTATATCTCATAATAGCTCTTAATATAAAAAATTAAATAGACTAAATGCAGAGCCTCTTGATATTCTGGTTTTTGCCATTCATCCAGTTATAATAAATCCAGAGCTGCTCTGTGTTCCGGTCTATACTTTATATATTAACCACAACACTGTCCTGAGAGATTTGGTCAGAGGCTGGGGGGGTATCCAGAACAATTAGGACTATAGTCCTGTTGTATGTATTCTAGTGCTATTTTAAAAAATTATTCATTGTGGATTATACATGGCTTTTCAAATGAAATAATATATTAAAGGCTCTATAATATTGAAAGTTATACATAATTTGTTATTGGGATAATTTTGTCTTCATCAGACCTAAGTTTTCTGTATGAGAGAAGAAAATCTACTCTGTAAGCCAGTCCGTATTGCTGCATCAGTGATGTACGTTGCCTTCTTCCTTGTATCCAGGAGGAACAGCCAAGATAAACATCAAGAAAAAGTAGAAGAACCTGTGTCCATCCCTAGAAGGACCCTAGAAATAGAGCCTGAATGTCATGGGTCCAAGACTGAGCATCCCCACCCTGGTCTTGGGATCTTAGAAATGAAGTGATCCTATGTGAGGGGCCTAAGATTTCAGAGAATGGGACTGTTGGTCGCAGAAGCCCATGGCCTGTCCCGTCAGGATGGTTACTGAAGACAGCAGGTAGGGGATGCAGGGCCTCCTCTACGTCTTCCATATTTCTCTGTGTTCATCTGTGTGTCTGATGCCCTGTGCTCTCCTTTCCATCACCAGCTGTCCAGGACTGAGGGGTACTGGGGACTAGGGAAGTTAAAACTGGCATAGTCTTTTCTAAGGATCCAGACCTTGGGGAAGACATGCACTGGGTGCCTGGTACTGGGGAGGAGATCAAGGCATCTGCTTCTGCAGTACAAGGGGGCTTTGCCTCCATGCTCACCACTGCCTGCGGGAGGGGAGGGAAGGGTGAGCCTAGAGGGTCACTCAGAAAAAAGACATTCTTTTCTGAATGGGTCCCAGGTCCTTTCATGTATTCGTGGAGGGTAGGCCCACATTTTCTGCTTGGACTTTAATAAACCATCTCCTCCCTCCCCACACCCACACTTTCTCTCTCTGCGGAAGCCAGGGCTCAAATTCTGGAGATAGGTACCTGGGAGGCAGAGGCCTTAGAAATTAAAAATTTGACAATAAGTTTTATAGATTGGGAAAGAATTTACTTCAGACCAGTGCTGGTTCATGGAGTGGCAGGTGGGAAATCATCCTCCAGAGATGGTCTCTGGGGACAGTATTCTTTTCCTTCATCACTCAATAGGCCCTGTGTGACTGGTGACCGTTCAAGCTTCTCCAATTGACCAGCAGTTTTGGCTTGAATTTGGGGTGAGGGATGGGCAGGTTCTCACTCCCCTGAAACTCCTCATGAGATTTTCATTAAGTGAATTTTGTGTCTCCCCCCCAAAAGGAAAAATATATGAGTGAATTTTGGTTGCTGAGTATCGCCCTGTTTATAGCATTTGTAGCAGAAGTATGTTATGGGACTTTCGGATATTCTAGATCAGCACTGTCCAATAGAACTTTCTGCATTGATGAAAATATTCTGTATCTTTGTTGTACAATTTGTTAGCCACTTGCCATATGTTGCTATATAGCACTTGAAATATGGCTGGTGTGAGCAATTGAATTTTAAATTTTAACCAAATTTAAATAGCTACGTGTGGCTAATAGCTACTGTATTGGACAGTGCAGTTCTAAATTATGGATCCTGTGTAGTCATGTTTTTACTACAAAGTGGACTTTGGTGAAAATAACAGTGTGCTTACATTAAGGTTTTCAAGTTCTTGGCTTATAAATTATTGATTTGCAATACATTCTGAACTAGCGTTTAAACTTAACTCACTCATACATGTGTCCACATGTGCAGGTACAAATATATTTTAGATGTAGCATTTAATCTGTTGCAGGGTTTTGGTGTATAGGCCGAGAACCAAGATTTCAGGAGTAAGGATAAGTGTACTTTTAGTGAATGAATGCTGTGCACTCAAGTACTGTTTTAGAAGTTAGAAAGCTGAGGGGCTTACATGTTTTTTTACTTGCCTATTTATCTGAACTTTCAATTATCTATATTGACTGGAAATGGTTATTACAGAGGTACACACCCCCCCCCCCCCCCCCCCGCCATACACACCAACATCAAGGTCAGCTTCAGCTGTGAGGAGTCTGGGCCCTTGGGCCCTTGGGCCCAGACTCCAGGTCAAGCGGTGGTGTGACCCACGGGGAGCAGCGCGTATCACTTGGAGTTCCAGGATTCTGGTTGCCCACACCCCTGTGCAGGGTTAAGCTGGAGCTTTAGGATATGGGCTGTAAAATGTCTTCAGGCCTATCCCTGCCATCTTTCTCATAACATAGGCATCATACCTGAGAAATAGCTTAGAGTGAAGCCTGTGGTGTTGTAAATAATTTCCCTTGAATGTGTACAGATAGTGTCTATGATATTTAGGATATTTTTCTTCTGCTTAATTGTAAAGGTCATCAGAAGGTGTTTTCCTCATGAGTCTCAGACAATTTCATATTTAGAGCATGAGGGAGGGTGGCAGTTCCAGGGCAGTATAGGAATTTTCAGACTTTTGACTTTTAAGGTGGATTTCCTCATTTGCTGGGCAATGATGGAGATGATGATGCCAATGAGACCCTGGTGTTGAGTCCATATTGCTGCTCCTCCTAAGTCCGCCAGCAAGTAAATTTCTGTATTCTGTTAGGGAATTTGTATGTGGCACTGCCTTCTCCTTATATTTAAGAGCAGCCACTTCATTCACTTTTTTAGTGTTCTGAGTGTTTGGCGTTTTCATGAGAACGATTTTACATTGAAAATAATGTAGTTGGATAGTTTGAATAATATGTTCCAAGATTTCCGATTTACTCGTCACCACCTTCAAAACTCAACTTTTGCTTATTGTCTGCATTTATTTCACTAAACACTAGATTTCAACAGTCATAGTACAGTCAATGTGTTATGTCTGTTTCCTGATATCCAAAGGTTAAATCCTGACTTATTTTTTTCATAGTCATTTTCCCACACCTGGGAACATCTTTTTATTTTTAAACTGTTTACTCCCCTCTCCTTTAAAGAGGAGGAAAAAACACTAGGAATGAGTAATAATAATTTCTCAATATTTGTTTGATTCTGTGGCGTACTGTACACCTCAGCATCAAAAGTAGATGGATGGATTATTATTGCTACTTGTTCTTACTCATTCAGTCTATAAACCTAATTTGTTTTATTTATGATGTGAGAAGGGGAATTTATGAATTCATTTTCCTAAACCATTCTTGAGTCTTTGTAGTGTGCTATTATGATGGATACATTACTAGTTGGGAGAAAGATGAAGAAATACAGAGTCCCTGAGATTATGAAGCAGTTTTTGGCAAATGTGTTCTGTTGCAGTGTCTGTTTACCCATCTTGTTGTGGGATGTTTAAATGTTCTCCGAATGTCTTCAGTATTTCTTTGGAATAATCATTGTTTTTAATTATAGTCTGGATTTCTCTTTCCTCTTTTGAGAAATAATAGTCTCTCCTCCTTGCATTTTTGGAAAAGTCAGTAATCTGGGTAATTTCTATTAAAAAAGCTCTATTAAAACCAAGGAGTGATTGTGGTCCAGTTAATGAAGGAAAGCACAAAAGATGATGAGGACAGGAGCAATAGGGACTTAGTTCACTAATGAAGCAACGTACCTTTAAAGGTCAGGAAAAAGAAAGAAGCCCCCTTCTCTCTCTTCCAACCTGGTCGTTATCTGGAATTTTCAGTTAAGTAAAATCATTAACTACTTATATGTGCCTTAAACTAAACACAAAACTCCAAAGATGGTTTAATTATCATACTTTTGTTAATGAGATTATGGGAAGGTTATTTATTTATTTTTTATAAAGCAAGCTGCCTTTTTTTAAAGGAAAATTGGCCCTGCGCTAACATCTGTTGCCAATCTTCCTCTTTTTTTCCTTTTTCTCCCCAAAGCTCCAGTACATAGTTGTATATCATAGTTCTATGATTATACATAGTATGTATATTGTATGATATACATAGTTGTATAGTTGTGTATCATAGTTGTAGAGTTGTAGCTCTTCTGTATGGGACACCACCTCAACATGGCTTGACGAGTGGTGGGTAGGTCCGCGCCCGGGATCCGAACTGGTGAACCCCGGGCCTCTGAAGTGGAGTGTGCGAAGTGGTGTGCTATGCCACCAGGCCAGCCCCTATGGGAAGGTTATTAAATGAGTCTGTGGGCCTTGCATAGGAAAGATGCTATGCAAAATGGAATTTTTTCCTCTATTAGTAAGAATACTTGGCTTGTGTTCTTTTTTCATGGTTGGGTATAATATTCTGCTTTTTAGTCTAGTCTTTGAAGGAGGGAAGCAAGAGAACGACCATTACTTCGCTCTGTTGGAAAAGTCTTGCCTAATTCGAGTTTGTTGTTACAGCATATAGGATTTTGTTCTTAAAGCCTCTTAAAAGGATGGATTTAATGTCTTATTATCAAGATATTTTCAATACAATTTTAGCAGTTTACTAAAATTTTATGAGAAGTCTTTAGAAAGAAAGCGTAACAGGGAGCCGGCCTGGTGGCGCAGCGGTTTAGTTTGCGCTTGGCAGCCTAGGGTTCGCGGGTTCGAATCCCGGGTGTGGACAGACGCACTGCTTGTCAGCCATGCTTTGGCGGCGTCCCATATAAAGTAGAGGAAGATGGGCACGGATGTTAGCCCAGGGCCAGTCTTCCTCAGCAAAAAGAGGAGGATCAGCAACAGATGTTAGCTCAGGGCTGGTCTCCCTCATACACAAAAAAAGTGTAACAGTTGTAGAGTTGAGTTGCTGACTACGTTGTCTAAGTCAGTCTTTTTTAAATATACCATCAGTTTTAAAAATACGGATCCTTCCTCACATGCTCCCAGTAAATAAATAAATGCTATTTAAAGCTTTAGATTTCTCCTGCTGTAGTTTTCGTTGTATATAGTTTAGTCGAGTTAACCTGTAAGAGCACTGTTCAAAGTGGGAAGTGATTTCACAGGTACATCTGAGGCATCGGCCCTGAAGGTTTTTTGTTTCTGCTGAGAAAGCAGTGAAGTTTGAGCTTAGAATGGGGGTGGCAGTGCAGTGGGGTGGGGGGGAGAGTGAATAATGCTTTCTGCCTGGGATAGCTCTTTGTTGATCTAAAAGGGCATTTAAAGAGAGTTGGGTCACTTTGGGTTGTTACGAAGAGCATTTCGTTTTCTCAAATCAGGATGAGAACAGTCTACTTTTTGAATGAGTTGAGTTGAAATGACTTTCTTGCTCCCCACCCCATGCCCTTCATTAATCCCTCACTGATGGATGAGGAGTCTGCACACCATGCATCTTTCTCTAGTTTGCTCTGTGGCTGCCCATGTTTTCTGGTTAAATTTTCATTCAGAATTGTCTTTGAATATCATCTACTTCTTGATTTAACCGAGAACATTATGTTCATCCTAAACTACTGTTGCAATTTTTTGAAAGCAATATTTCATTTTCCTTTACAATTCCAAAATTTCTTTGCTTAACAATAAAATAGAAACTTCTGTTTTCTGATGGGATATAGGGCTTTGTACATGTGCGATGTGACATCTGTTTATATGACCGATGTCCTTTAGTGACTCATAGTAAGCCCCCTGTGCATTGATATAATAGAATTATTATTCTTAAAATAATTTATCCTAATTTATAGCAAACTAAAATTACATTTTCATTTGATAATTATATTAGTTCAACCAGCAAGAAATAATGTGCATAAACTTAGTTTTATTGACAAAGTATTGCCCATAAAACTGTTTTTGTTTATGAGTGAATATGTTTAGTTTGTATTGGTTTGGGTGTGTATTTTTTTGAGTCGGTTTCCATAGTGCAGCTATTTGCTAAAGGCTTAAAAATAAGGCAACTTTCACTGCTAGTTTTTGCATTTATTTTTTATGTACTTAAAGGGCAGTTGTTAAATAGGGGAGAACCCTAAATTCTCTGGAAATAAAAAAAGAGGGAAGCTAGCAGAGGATTTGAATTTAGAATTGTAGGCACACAACACTTTCCTGTACTTTTAAGGACTGAATTTAGAGAAGTGGTTCTGTTCTGTGAAGCAGCAGAATTATTCCCTGAACATTTTATGAAACAGAGCACCAGGAAGTGTGGAGAGCAGAGCTCACTGTATTTTCCTGAATAGTTCAGGGTGCCATCTTGAAAAACTATTGCAAAGTGGGCCACCTTTTTACTTTGTTAAAAAGGAATAAATAGTTGTAAAATGGAACATTGATTTTTAAATTTGAAGCTTTATGTGTTCTCACAGTAAAGGAAAGCAATCACCCTCCTAGAAAGCAGAGAAGGAAAGTAACCCCTAACCCCACAGCTTTTGTGGAGACGTCCATTGCTCACTGCATAGGAGGTCAGAGAGCCCAGCGTACTTAAACATGCAGAATGTGCTCCCTCTGTGGCTGAGTGCCCGCTGCGTTGGAGCTACTTAATAGAAAGCAAGCACTAAACTAGTTTTTATGTTTCTTTCACTGTCAGATTCCAAGCCAAACTACGTTTTTACAATGTGATGCTATTCCACACAGCCGAAGGTGTGTATTCTGGAGAGTGAAATGAAAGAAATCAGCAGTAAGGACATTTGGGAGGTGGTGAAATGCTGACTTGGAGGATTGTGACTTTGGCTCTTCCACATGGAAGTAGGGTGACTTCCTGTGCCCAGCACCAGGTCCAGCCCTTCAGCTGCTTGCTGGCTGGTGCCCGTTGGCAGGGATTGCACCTCCGAGCCTCTGTCCTCATCTGAATCCCCTGGGGTAACACGGGCGTGGAGCTGTTCCAGGAGCACATGTGCCTGGCCCTTCACCTGCTCTTGGTCCGTATCTCAGGGTCAACACTTGAGTGACGTCTTGATAGAAGCCTGGTGATCAGCAGTGTTACTGGGAATCCTTGAAATCAGGCGTGAAGGACAAGACCACTGTATGCGTAGCTTTTGTCTTCTGTGGAATATGAAATCAATACACTGGTAGTATTTGCTGGTTGTTTCTTGAACTAGAAATAAATGGGCACATGAGGCTGAGGAACAACTTTCTCTGATCTTACGTGACTGAGGTTTTGTTTACTGAGGATTGTATTTTTAAAAAGAAAACTCATATTATTTCCATGTATTCTAAAATAAAGTAAGAAACATCATATGGGGGGAGCAGCCTGCCAATTCTTCCCTATAAAAAATGTCAACTCCACTATCCCATCCCCCCTTTTTTATTAGAAAGAGTGGATGTACTGATTTATGTCACAGAATAATTTTATATATACATATATATTCTTAAAAATACTGTAAAAGGGTAACTGATAATTCAGCAGTAAATTCAAATTTTCTTCTTTTGGCCTTGTCTTTAAACACTTATTTCTAAAATTTCAAAATAAAACCAGAGTAAAATGCATCTCAGTGTTTCTTAATTTGGTTTTTATTTTTTAGTTTTTCAGAAATCTGTGCCTGTGTCACTTTCTTTAGAAGTACTGTATAGTTGATGTAACTTACTTTGATCGGTTCGGTTTGTTTCAGTGGGTTCAAAAATCATTCTTTGTTTTACTTACTGTGTTACATTCTTACATCCAATAAGGAATTTAGAATTAGAGTAGGAAATAAGAAAGAAACCTGCTTCTCAGTGATAAGTTTTTTTTAAGAATAGTTTTACTGGTTATTCTAATCACGTAGGTAATATATATTCGTTATAAAGTTCAGATTACTATTTTTTCTATCTTCTTAGATTTTTTTTATCTGCATGTATTTATGGATAATTTATTTCTCTTAGAAAAACAGGGTCGTATCATCTATGTGCTATTTTATAACCTGCTTATTAGAAAATTTAACATAATTTCTCGTCAAGTATAGTTATATACCATCATTTAAATGATTGCTTAGCAGCCATATGTAATAAGCCCATTTAAGAAAATATTAAATTATTAAATCTAAATATACTGTATAATTAAACATTGCATTTTTGAGTTGTCTTCTGTGTTATATTGGTCTTTAGTGTTCAAAATGATACTTAGACATTAAAAAAAATTCTTAGTAGTATTTGCTAAGAATGATCAAATGCCACTTTAAATTAAATCAAAACCTTGGAAGAGTTTGTTTTATAAAAAACAAGACTCTTCAGAAGAAAACAAACTTTTCCTCTTATTATGTTTATTTGAGATTCTCCTTGTTTACAGAAATTGTATCATGTTTCTCTTGGAAACAGAAATTTTTAATGTGCTTCTGAGGTGGAGGTCTGAGAGGGATGACAGATGATCTGTAGCATGAACGAGGCATGGCGTAAGTCTGGCCCTTTTTCTTTAGAATACACACACGCTTGCCAAGGATGGAAAGAAGCTGCTTAATAACACTTGAATGAGAAATTGTTGCACACCACTCTTTTGTTTCAATTTCAGAATCTCTCTCTCTAGGACGCAGCCACAAAGATTCTGCATTTTGGTGTGAGTTGTAGGGAGTATTGTCTCCAGCCCCCCGCCCCCAGCCTGGCCTCGTCATGGACTCAGCTGCGTGCCTTATTAACTCATCTCTCGACCTTTGGCCCGTCGAGACTGAGCTGTCAAGGCTCCCCGTGACGTCAGTAGTACGTGACTTGAATGGATGTTCTGCATACGCTGAATCAGCTTTTCCACTCCCTTCCACATGAGAAAAGCAGGCGCTAAGTCTCATTTTGAGAATGTATTGCTGTCTGTTGGTGACACTTTAGAGACCACTCTGCTTATTTGACTAATAGCCAAATGGAAGCTAATAGTCTATTTTGGCCATTGAAGCCTAAAATCCTACTAAGTTCTTCCCCTGACAAAAAAAATCTTTATGCTTATGTGCAGAGACCACAGACAGGCTAATGTGATATTTTGTGTAGGGAAAATTAGGATAGGATTATTGGGGTGATTTGTGGTTTTAAATTCCTTTATGATAACATAATCTTATGTGTATAATCAGGCCGTAGAATATTGTGTGTGTGTGTGTGTGTGTGTGTGTGTTTGTATGTCTCTGTGTGTAAAAATTATAAGTTTGGAATTATTGGTTTTGCAAGAAAGAGGATACATTTTGAACCATCTCCTTTTTAAAACAGCTTATACCCAAATGAAGTATGGATTCTCTTACTTGAAAAGGTTTATTTTTCATAAATATTTTAGGAAAATTTACTAAGGTTTGTCTCTATGTCTTGTGTATATGGTCTGTGAAGGGTTTGTTTCAGATATTTGGGGAGAATCATTCTTTGGTTGTTTTCTATTTTAGCTTATAGGAAATGAAGAATATGTAAACAATCTAAATATCAACGTAGATGAGGTACCAAATAAATTGTAATAAGCACCAGAGGACATAATAATATGTTAATCTCAAAGCTGCGTTGTGATGTTTGTGCTGTGAGAGGTTAGCCTTTCAACTGCAAGACTTAATTACTTTTCAAATGAATATTTCATAACAGTTATTTTTTCATTGAATATACATCTACATACGTAATCTATTCCCCATGTGGTAGACACCAGTTATTAGCAGTTTGAAATTCAGTTATTTCCCCTGCTTTTTTTTTCCCCACCCACAGAGCAACTGTGATCAACAGTTTCTTATTTTTATTTTTAAAATATGTTTTTAAGGTTCAAAGTAATAACGTAATTCAGCAGTGCTTTCCCTGCTGTTTCTTTGTGGATTTCTATATTGAATGTGGCTGCACAGTTGATTTACCGAATGTTATCTATCAAGGCTTGCCCCTGTTCAGAATGTGAGACCAGTGTGTATTTCCTCCCCTCACAGAGGCACTTCTGGTAATCTAGGTGAGGTTTGTTTTTCTGAAGCTGCTATCTTTCTTGCTCAGTCTCCCTTTATTTTATCTTAACAGTGTGAAAAATGTTTGTTATTTACGAAGAATTACTCTTGCTTATTCCGTGGCTGTTTTGCCCAGTTTCGCAGGGGTTAATGGAATCAACTAAATTTGTACTTCAGTTCACGAATATGTATTAGTAGTTGAGAAAGCTTAGAATAAACTTACATTAAGTTTAAAATACAAACTTAGTGGTTTCAATTTAGCGAAAAAGTTATTGTAATACAAATATAGATAACGCTTAATGTCCTCTTTTTCCAGCGCTTTTATATTAAATAGAGTTTTGAAATTTTGGAACCTAATGTAGAATTACAGGTTGCTAATTATCTTTGGGGGGAGTTTGTGAACAGGAAAATTTTTTGGTTGTTAGCTTGATTATTCAAAAGTCATTTTAAAATGTGCATTTGGAGTTTATTGCAGATCATGCAGAAAATTCAGTGATCTTTACTAAGTTCTGAGAATTTTCAGATTTGATTTGTTTAATTTTGCCTTTAAGATGTAGGCAGTTTGTACTTTTTTTTGTTTCAATTACTGGGATGTATTCTTTGTGTATTTGTATGCTTTGCTTTTAGTTTACTTACTGTTGATCCACTACAAGGTGACATCTCTGGGTCTCAGCATGGGGACTACAGCTTCTCATAGTATCTCTGAGATAGTTAGGATATGCTGCTCATTTTCTTTCCAGCAAAAGGGACGAGTCTCCATTTGTATGTGCTATTAATTTATCGTTCAGCAAGAGAGACCTGCAGCCAAACAAATTGTAGTTAACCCTTTCTTGCTCAATTTGAAGTTTACATTAAGATTTTAGAGTGGGCTGTCCATAGAATATCAAGATTTAAGAAGGCATACTTTAAAATCTTGTTAACCTTCTTATTTTGATAGTGTAAATGCTTAGAAGGAGTGGTTTCAATTTGGGGAAAAAGTTATTATGATACAAACAGATAACTTTTACTAGCCTCTTTTTCTAACTTAGTAAATTTTCTTTTTCTCTATCTTGACTCTTTGTTAATATTGATAATTTTGTCTGATTTTTTAATTGCCTTGATTAGAGATTTTATCTCAACCATCATTAGAGCTATATAAGCCTGGTCTTTTTTGAAGGGGCCATATAGTATTACTGTTTTTCAAAATATACCTCACATTTGAACATTTGGAGAGATATGGTACTGAATACAAATTCGTTTTATACATACATATACATGTACATACCTATGCATACATGCATGCACAGACATTATGCTATTTAGATAAGATAATTTGCAGTATTAAGACACAAATCACCATAGGAAATGCCATTAAATAGGTATGAAAAAGTCAGGAAGATAAATCAGCTCTCACTCATCAGGTTAATGATTAATTTGGAAATGGGATTATTTTTTCCCCCGATGCTTCCCTCTTTTAGCTGATTTTCACTGCACTCTAAATGACAAGTAAGAAAAAGAGAGAGAGAGGGAAGAAGGAGAAAAATGTGTCTATATTTCTACATTTGGTACATAAAAATGTATTTCAATGCTTTAAGATACAGTAATATTAATTTACCTTGTGTATTTCATTTAAAATAAAAATTTCCAATTTGCTGTTATGGGTTAAAGCATATGTCATATTCATTATTGTGATAGTGAAAATTTAAGTTTTAGACTGTTCTGAGTGTATTTAATATTGTTTGAATTGATCAGTGAGTTGAAATTATCCTTTTTTATCACATTCACTTATAATTTTATTTGGAACAGAAATACCGTATGAACCTCCTTTTTGACGCTTGTGGTGACTTTGAAAGTGGTGGAAATAAGATTCACAAAGAACTTTTATTCACCCAATAGGGAGCTCAGTTTCAAAATTTATTTTTCTTTCAGTTAAGTAAATCTTTGCAGTAGATGTATGCAAAGTTCAGATTTGTGTAGATTTTGGGCACTGAATTTGTTTCCTGTTCGTTATGTCCTGGGAAAGGGCTGTCCTTTTTTTCACCTTAGGTCACCAGCTACCTTTCCTAGTCCCTGCCTGTTCTCTGTGGCTGGTGGGTCGAGTGCGGGGAGAGCCGTGTGCTATGGAGCCAGCTCGTTTCATACACTGTTAGCCACACACCTTTCAACACCTTGTCTGGGCTACTGCCCATCACCTGGAAATGATTTTCTTCAACTATTATTTGGTAATGCTGCTTGGTAGCCAGTATTTAATTTTAGTACTGACTACTGTAAGTGGACACAAATATTTGAATATTTTACAAAAATGAGGGCATAATAGGAAATTGAGAATGACATGTTAGTGATGAGAAATCTGAAAAATATAATACGACGGGAAACATTTGGAGAAGATGAGTGGAGAAAATCTTTTGTCGTAGTTGATTCTTCATTGCCCCTTAGCAAGAAGGTAAATCCTCACTGGAGATGATGTTTTAGAGAAGAATGTAAATTAAGCATTTCTTCTCCTCCTCCTCCGTTTTCCTCATCCTCACCCCTCTGTCTGGTGTAGAACTCCCCCCCCCCCCCCATACCCCCATGGTGTTTGCTTTTGCTCTTTGGTTTTGTGCCTGTTTTTAGAAATACCCTGTGTGAATGTAGAACTACCTACAATCTCAAAATGCTCATCCACTCCAGTGGTTATAAGATTCGAGTCTACTGGGGTTCGTTGGATATGAGTTGGAATGTCAGCATCATCGCTTCTGACTTGGTGACCTGAGCAATTTATTTGACTTTTCTTTTCACCTGTTCTCCTTCTTCGCAGGGTTATTGTCAGGATCCCTTGAGATCACGCACGGGCAGCACCTCGGTAAATGGTGGCTCGCTTTTGTTGCTAGTGGTTTTCTGGCCTGAGGTTTTGTGCTGCCTGCTCGGAACGAAGGTGCAGGGAGCAGATCTCTTAGAGCTCGTGAGTGGAGTCCAGACAGATGGGGGCGAGCACTCCGCATGAGGCCCGGTGACTTTTGCTCCAGAGGGAAGCACTGCTGTAAAGGATAATTAGCTTCTGGTAACATGGGTTCTGTTTACAGGCTGAGAAACTTCAACTTAGTATATTTCTGGAAAACGCGTTCCAGGTTCCAAACAACTTGCCTTCGAGATGAGCTGGAGTAGTGTAACGTATGTGTAAATCATTTCAAGAATGGACATGAGGAAAAACATACTTTGCTGTTAATGTCTCAGTTGATTTTATTTGCGTTTATGTGTGTCAACAAAATTATCCAGAAAATATTCAATATGAATGGAGATCTCTATTCAGAATAAATTTGTTGGTTCTAGGCTAAAATTGTATCCCTTTCCAGCCTGAGGGTGGATGGTGGTTAGATTTGTGCTGTAACGTTGGGTTTGTACTGTAGGTTCTCCCTCTGAGCGCTGGTATATGTTTTAAGATGACGAGCCAGAGACAAGAGTGTAGTCTGAATTAACTTTGTTTAAGCTGCTGAACTCACATGATAGGCATGGTGAGCTACAATTTTCTGCATTTATTGAAGAGAGATGTCAGGAAAAAAAATCGAAAGCCTCGTAATAATACACCAGTTACTTTACATATAGTGATTATGCAAAAGCCAAGTTAATTAAACTTATTCAGCTTTATTCTAATGGCACTAGTTTTGTAACTATTAATCTATAACTATAGATGTGTGACTTAATATATGTGACCTTTATGTGGCCAGGGCAACTTAGACTCTGCAACATTTATTAAAAAAGAAGTTTAAGAGCATACTTCAGTGTTACATCCTGATTTTCTAAAGAAAAGACATTGTCTAATAACTTAGAAGGCTCAATAATTTCAATTTAGTTTCCTCCTGTCTTGCTTATGTTTTATTCTATAATGCCTTTCTGCATTGATTAGTACCAGACAAACCAATGCTAGGTTAAAGCAGTTCAGACTTTGTAAAGAAAATTAATGTTTACCTTTTTGGTGTCAATTAGCAAACTATCGAATGTAGACATTATGTAGAATTTTGTGTTTAATACTAGGAATAAAAGCTTTGAATTTTTAGGACAGTACTTTTGATTTTTGTATTTAAAAAATGTTGACATTTTATTCTATAATGTTTGAAATATTTTAATCAAGATTGCTTAGTGAGTCTGCTATGATGATTTAAATTTTGGAATATTAACAACAATTTGTTCTAAACTATTTTAATCCTATTTCATTAATACTGCCAAATTTTTGTGATTAGTAAACAACATTGAAAAGAGATATCCTTTTAGGTTGTAGAACAGCTGTTTGTAGCAAATCGTAAAACATTATTTAATGTCCAGCGTTCCTTCTGTATTGCTGTAGGTCTCTCATATGCCCCCTCTGTACACACTGACATGATGGAACATTTTGGGTGCCTTCAGCTGCCTCAGTGGGTTTTGCTCTGGTCCCCAGTGTGTTGTGTGTTTATGTCTTGCTCAAGCTGAGTTACAGCAGTGGATGTTTCTGATCTGAGAGAGAGCCCATTATATGCTGGACCTGGTTCCCTCCCACCCTCGCTTTGACCATCCAACTCACCTACTCCTGGGCCTCTAGGGGAGAAACATAATTTTGCCCCAGTTTGTATTTGTGTAAAAGGCAGCCCTCTAATTTTCTCTGGGTCCTAATTTTTCTCCCTGCTGCTGGTCCCCTTAGCCAGTGGAGCTCTGAGGCTGGTCATTCGTGTCAACGACAGAGTTGACTGCTGCCTCCTCAGTCATCTTCATGCCCCCTGAAATTCGCTGTTGATGACATTTTCAGAAATTTATTTCTAGGAGTAAGTATCGGATAATAAAAACTGAAACATTGTTGGGATTTGGGGGCTTTGGATTCAGATAGACTTGAATGCAAACATTCCTGTTTCTGCTTGTACTTGCTTTGTGATCTTGGAAAAATTGACCTCTTTGAAATTGCAATCTCATCAGTAAAATGAGCCTCCTGTCCTTATTGACAGAAGATGACATGAGCTCACTAAGGCCTTACGACAGTAGGACTTAGTTTATTTCCATGTCATTTAGCCTCAGTTTCCTTATCTTTAAAATGGGGATAATAACATGTAGCATAATGTAACATAGAGTTGTCGAGAGGTGTGCGTGTGTGTTTGTGTATCCAGAGAAAATTTCTGAACGAGATCTAGCAAACAGTGGATGTGCTTGGCAATGTATTAGTTTCCTATTGCTGTGTCATAAATTACCACTAACTGAGAGGCTTAGAAGAACACCCATTTATTATTCCATAGTTTCCGTGGGTCAGGAGTCCGGCATGGTGTAGCTTAGTCCTCTGCTCAGCATCTCCTAAGGCTGATAACAGGGTGTCAGTTGGGACTGGGGTCTCAGATGTCTGAGGCCTAGGGTCCTCCTCCAAGCTCACGTGCTTGTTGGCGGAATTCCTTTCCTTGCAGCTGTAGAGCTCATGGCAGCTTGCTTCTTCAAGGCCAGCTGAGAGACTCTCTGACCTTATTTAAAGAGCTCTCCTGATTAGGTCAGGCCCACCCAGGATAATCTCCCTTTTGATTAACTCAAAGTCAACCATTTAGAGACCTTAATTTCATCTGCAAAGTCCCTGACCTTTGCCATATATTGTAACTTAATTGTGGGTGTAATATCACAGCATGTTCACAGGCCCTTCTGCACTCTTGGGGAGAGGATTATACAGGGTATGTGCACCAGAAGCCAGGAATCTTGGGAGCCATTGTAGAATTCTGCTTACTATTAGGAAGGGTTTACATTCCTTGGTTCATATAGTTCTGAACTTTAAAATTTTTAAAAGTACATTAAAAGCCTAAAACAATTCTTTTTATTCACTTGACAGGAGATTTGCTCCAGAATTCCTAAATGAAAATTGTAAGATGGAAATTCTAGAAGGAATTTTAGCTGATATCTATGTAGTCAACAACAGCAGTTCTCAAATGTTTATTGAGCGCTTACTGTGGACTGACAATCAGAAATGAGGAGGAAATGGTCTTGGCTGGTAACTTTATTTTGTAGCTGAGGGGCGGGGCAGCCAGAGGCCCAGGGGATCCCAGTGGTTTGCTAGCGTCACAGCACCAGTGACGAGGGCTGGCAGTGAGTTGCCCACTCCACCTGGTGCCCTCACCTTTGCCTCTCTTACTATAAAATTGTGCAGATCTACTTTATAAGGAATATTTATTTTAACGAGATCATGTAACCTTGAGGAAGAATTTTTCCTTAGTTACCAGTGGAAGGTTAACATGTTTAGTAAGCGTGTAAACATAAACTTGGGTACCACAGTTTGACATCAGTACCCAAGCTGAGATGCTGTCTTCCCTGTTACTGTTTACTGTTAGGAGGCTGTCTTTCTTACCTGCTCAGTTAGACTCTTGCTCTCTCCTTGGTAATCTTTTGGGATTCAGGTGAGTGCTTGAATTACAGCTGCCTCCTCATGTTCAGCTGGATCTAGCCAGAGGAACCTATAAAATGAGCAATGGGGTTGGTTACAATTCAGAGATACTTCTCTCTAAAACAAACCATCTTCTAACAAAGGACCCACCAAAACGGTTAGGCTAGGGATTCTGGTAAAAACTTCCCATTACAAAGGCATTTTATTTTATTTTTTTATTATTATTATTTTTTTTTGCTGAGGAAGATTAGCCCTGAGCTAACATCTGTGCCAGTCTTCCTCTACTTTATATATGGGTCGCCACCACAGTGTAGCTGATGAGTGGTGTAGGTCTGTGGCCGAATCTGAACCGGTGAACCTGGGCTGCCAAAATGAAACACACTGAACTTAACCACTACGCCATGGGTCTGGCCCCTACAAGGGCATTTTAAACTTTGAGGGATTTGTTTGTATTTTGGTTCTTTCGAAGGAATTGCTTACAAAAATCATAGAAATAAGTGATAATTGGCGTCCATTAATATTGTGTGTTGTGACAGTCTTGCATTATGTTATACAAGTGAACAAACAGCGTTAGTCTGAGACAGAGCCGTGCAGTACAGTAGCCATCGGGTCTGTGTAGCTTTTGAGCACTCAAAATGAGGCTAGTACGACTGAGGAACTGAATTTTGAATTTTACTTAATTTTGATGAATTTAAATTTGAATAGCCACAAGTGGTTAGTGGCTGTCATATTAGACAGTGCAGAATATGGAACATTTCTCTTGTCACAGCAAGTTCTTTTGAGTAGTGCTGGTGTAAGTGAATGCAGTTTGTAAGTTTGTGTAATAAAGAGCCAACTAAATGATCTTTAAAATACCTTCTGGTTCTCAGATTCTACGCTTTATTGTTTCCTATAAGTTACTTTAAAATGCATTTTAATAAGGTACGTAGGTTCATTTGATTAGTGAGTTTCTAAGTTGCTCATCTTCCTGCATATATATTTCTACTTTTATGCAATGAAACCAATTTTTTTACTGTTGATTTAAAAGGAACTTAGTTTTGTTTTGTTTTTTGAGGAAGATCAGCCCTACACTAACATCTGTCGCCAATCTTCCTCTTTTTTTTTTCTCTCCCCAAAGCCCCAGAACATAGTTGTGTATCATAGTTGTAGAGTTGTAGCTCTTCTGTATGGGACGCCGCCTCAGCACGGCTTGGTGAGCGGTGAGTAGGTCTGCGCCCAGGATCCGAATCGGCGAACCCTGGATCGCCAAAATGGAATGTGCCATCTTTACCGCCACACCATCGGGCTGGCCCCAAGGAACTTTGCTTTTTAAGCATCACAGAATTCCCACTATTAAATAGAGGCTAGAGGCACATGAAATTAATAAAGAATATTCCATTTAGTTCATATTTTTAACTCTCCAAAACCGTTCTACTGGTTTGTCTTAAATGAGGCTACTCCCCGCCCCCCCAAAAACATTTATTTTTGGTTCAGTTTGATTTACTAACTTATCTCAATAATTATGACATCACATTTATTTAAAAATTCCTTCTTAGCCATTTAGTGACGTATTTTACTCTGGTTATGAATAGAAAAACAGAGGAAATATTGAGATATATATATATTTGTGGTTATGATAAAAAAGTGTCTTGTGGTCTGTCTTTCTGTTGTTTTTCCAACCCCCAAACTTCTTGACTGTTCTGGTTAGTTTTTGGATGACCTGAACAGAGTTTCTCTCTGGATCTGAGACGTTTTTCATTATGGAACATTTTTCTACAACATTTTGCTGGGCTAATTTAGATGTGATTTCCCAAAGGGCACCTGACTTGAAGAAAATTATTGTATTCAGTCAGGGACTCACAGTGCCAAGGATTTTAGGAGAACGAAAACCAGAGAATATTGGGGGGAGTGAAATAAAACTGTAAGTTGGTTCTGAATTTTGAGTTTTTACTGTGGGTGTATTTCGATGATCTCCGTGTACATTTTATTTTTTAATAATCTGAATAAAGATGTGCAATCGAAACAAGTTCAGATTGACTGCAGTTCAGGATTCGAAAACATGGAAACTCTTCCGGGAGCGTTTGCTGTCATAAACCTTGTAATAACAGCCCTGTGAATCCTAGAATCATTGTTCTTGCTTCTTAGTGTCTCACAAGGGAAGTAGTAGTATTGACTCTTCTTTTTGCAGCATACTGAATTTTGAGACACACTGAATTATGGTTACCAACTAGTTTTATGGTAAATAATCTTATTGATTAATGTACATGAAAGGCTAATTGTGTAGAGGTAGAGAGGAAAGTGTTGCAATTTTGCCTAAGATTGAAGAGGATAAAGGTTAAGTTGTTCCTTTGAAAACATAACAGTACAGAACAAAAAACAACCCCAAATACTATTCTCTGCCATCTTCTTCACCTGAGACATATTATTATGTCAATGACATCGCATAACTAAAAAGCCAAGTGAAAGCACGTATAAAAATCTCCCATCTTTTAGCTCACCTCTGGTTAGATATTGGTAGACTTGTTATAACTCAGTGGGCAGCATCACCTAGAACAATAGAATTTATTAGCTGTAATTTCTTGTGTTTTAGCTGTTGCCTTAGGGTTTAAAATATGCATTTTTACTTATCGCAGCCTACCTTCCACTTTTCTTAGTGGAATTTTGCTACGACATGTGGCAAATTTCTGTCTAACAATTTAAGAAGCTGCTAAGCTGGTTTCCAGAGTTGCTGTACCATTCAGCATTTCTGCCAGCGGTGTTCCTGTCCACTTCCTCACCGACAGTTATCTTCTGTCTGTTTCATTAGAGCCGGTCTTGTGGATGTGACTGGGCTTTTAATTTGCATTTCCCTAACATCTAATGAGGTTGAGCGTCTTTTCAATGCATTGGCCATTTGTCTGCCTTCTTTGGTGAAGTGTCTGTTCAAATCTTCCACTCACTTTTTGGATTATTTCATCATTGTCTTATTGAGTTCAAAGAGTTCTTTATATATACTGGATACAAGTCCTTTATCAGATATATCTTTGGCAGATATTTTTCACAGTCTGTAGTTTATCTTTTCATTTTCTTAAAGGCGTCTTTTGAAGCAGGAAAAATACCATCTAATTTTAGTGAAGTCTAGTTTATCATTTTACAAATCACTTGTGCTTTTTGTGTGAAATGTATGATCACTTCATTTTTGAAAGATTTTCACTGAATATAGGATTTTAGTTTGACAGTATTTTTCTTTTGGTACTTTAAGGACATTTCTCCACTGTCTTCTGATTTTCAGTGCTTCTAACAAGAAGTCTTTCTTATTTTTGTTGTTCTTTATATAATTTTTTTTTCCTGGCTCCTCTTAAGATTTTCTCTATCATTGGTTTTAGGCAATTTGATTATGATAGGACTGTAGTCATATGTGTGGTTGTATGGCTGTAGTTTTCTTTGTGTCTTTTGCTTGGAATTTGTTGACTGTTTTGGATCTGTGGATTTGCAGTTCAGATTTGGAAAATTTTCAGCCATTTTTTCCTAAAATATTTTTTTCTGTCTCACCCCCTTCCTTTGGCATTATTAATTACATATATTGGACCTCCTGATGTCTCTTCTCTCTGTTTTTTCTTTCTGTATCATGTTTTCAATTTCAGGTTTACTAGTCTTTTCTTCTGTACTGTTTTAATCTGCCATTAAATACATCCAGAGTATTTTTTATATCAGACATTGTAGTTTTGTCTCTAGAAGTTCAATTTGGGTTATTGCATATAGTTTTCATATCTCTGCTTAAGGTGTGCATTTTTTTCCTCTACCTTTTTGTTTATTTTGTTTGTTTGTTTGTTTGTTTGTTTTTTGTGGGGAAGACCAGCCCTGAGCTAACATCTGTTGCCAATCTTCCCCTTTTTGCTGAGGAAGACTGGCCCTGGGCTAACATCTGTGCCCATCTTCCTCCACTTTATATGGGATGCCACCACGGCATGGCTGACAGGCGGTGCGTCGGCGGGCGCCCAGGATCCGAACTCACGAACCCTGGGCTGCCAAGCGCGGACTAAACCACTGCGCCACCAGGCGGCCCCCTCCTCTACCTTTTTGAACCGTTGGAATATAGCTATAACTGTTAGAACATTCTTGCCTACCAATTCCATCATCTTTGTCATTTTTGGGTGTATTTCGGTTTCTTGATTTTGCTCTTTGTTTGGGGTCATATTTTCCTGCTTCTTTGCATTCCTGGTAATTTTTGATTAAGTGCCAGACATTGTGAACTCTGCCTTGTTGAGTGCTGGATGGATGTGTGTGTGTACGTATTTGTATAAACATCCTTGAGCTTAGCTGTGGACCCAGTTATGTTACTTGGAAACAACTTGATTCTTTTGGGCCGCACTTTTAAGCTTTGGTCGGTGGGGCCATAGTGGTGTTTAGCACTAATTTTGTCCCCCTTTTGAGGCAAATTCCTTCCAAGTGTTCTGTGCAGTTTCCCTCTCTGACTGGAAGGAACGGGAACTCTTCTGGGCGAGCCCTGAGGATTATTCTTTCCAATCCTTTGGGTGGTCCTTTCTCCATCCTCAGATTGTTTCTTCACACACATGAGCTGAACATGACTCTCCTGAGTATGGGGGTGGGGGGGGATGACTGCTAATATCCGGGGCCCTCGCTCTGTGTGGCTTTCTCTTCTTGTCTACTCTTCCCTGAGGACACTAGCCCTCTTGGCCTCCTGGGCTCCCAGCTCCATTTCCTCCACGTAGGGAAAGCTCTCCAGACTCTCTTGGCACTGTGGCCTGGAAGCTCACTCGAGGCAATAAGCTGGGCAGTCATAGGCTCCCCTGGTTTGTTCCTGTCTCTCAGGGACCACTGTCCTTGTTACCTCATGTTCAGTGTCATGAAAATTGTTGTGTTACGTACTTGGTCCTTTTTTTTTTAAGAGAGAAAGTAAATGTAGTCCCTGTGACAGAAATGAACATTGGGACAATAGAATTTCAAGACAGGAAAAAGTATCGATCTCTTCATAACTGGTAGTAAGAGATTATGATTTCTTCCATAAGTTCTGTTAATGCCTCTGAGTTTTACACTATAAACATGGTGCGAGACATCATTTTAGTGTAGTTTTTTTTAATACAGAGATATAGAAGGGCCAGTATATGGTACAGAGCCCATCTTATCACCATGAAAAACTGTGTTCTTGTGTAGTACAAATTATTAGAGACTACTGTGTGTCACTATGTAAATTATTTTCACTGTGCTGGTTTGTTAGGTGGCTCTTTACTTAAAATCCTATTTAGTTATATGGTAGGAGTATCTTCATTAAGGTAATTCAAAAGAGAATTTAATTTTGGGGTTTTGTTAATGTAGAAAGATCCATTTCCTATGGAGAATCATAACTTTTTTTTTTTTTTTTTGTGGGGAAGACCAGCCCTGAGCTAACATCTGTTGCCAATCTTCCCCTTTTTGCTGAGGAAGACTGGCCCTGGGCTAACATCCGTGCCCATCTTCCTCTACTTTATATGGGACGCCGCCACGGCATGGCTGACAAGCAGTGCATCGGCAGGCGCCCGGGATCCGAACCGGCAAACCCCGGGCTGCCAAGCGCGGACTAAACCGCTGCGCCACCGGGCGGCCCCGAGAATCATAACTTTTACCTTCCAGTAGGATATATTTAAATGTGATATATTACCTTTTCTAGCTACATGTTTTTTCAGACTTCCTTATGATAGCAAAATCAGACTGTTACTCTCTTCGTTCCAGATTTCTCTCCATTTTCTATCCAGATGGCAGCTGATTCAAGTGTCCGTGATAACACATTTACATTTTTCCAGCTAAAAGTAATAAACCCATTTTAAAAGCTGTTGAATTGCTTAATGAATGAAAGAAGATTTAAATGTCTTCACTGCTTACCTCTCAGTTTGTAAAACAAATAATCCTGAAAGTGTTAATAGTGTTGATAATGTTACCTGATTGTGATTTAAGAATTGTACTTTTCTGTTTTATAGTTCTGTCATTACTGTTTCCATATTTATCTGATTACAGAATCTTTGAAAATTCTCAACTTTGGGGCAGGAATCCCAACTTTGCGAAGACAGTCATATACTGTATCACATTATAATAAAATCCCTATCTAACATAACTGCTGAAATGCCTAGTTGGAAACTTCTGTTCTTTCTAGGTCAGGTTCCTGTGGATCCTGTGCCCCTTATACAGATATGCTGTCGGACAGACTGACTCAGCTGTAAACTCTGCATATCCTGCCACGGAGAGAAATTACCCACCCCAGTGACAGGTGTGGGAGGCTGGGAGGACAGGACGCCACTGCTCATTTTCTTTCCTGCCAAGGGTGTGGGAAATTACTACTTGCTCTACCTGAATTTGAGCTTGGCAATGGTCCAGGAACATTAGAGATTTGCATGAAATACAAGCATGGATTATTTTTAGTCAGTTGGTTCTTCCTTTTCAACGTTGGTTGCAGGGCGGTCTTTCTTTTTTACCACCCAAGTTAAAAGACTCTAAAGAAAGTATCTGTAAAAGTTTAGTATTTCTCATTAAACATTCATCAAAATTTCTTGCAATGCTTAGGTCCATAATCATAGTGTTGTTATAATTTGATTAGTATATCTGGATAAGAATTATTGAGTTCCTTTCTATGTGCCAGGTGGTGTACTAATTATTGGGGCTACAAAGATGCCCCTTGAGGAGGTGTCTGGTTTAGTGGCAAAGGCACGCCATGAAATAGTGCCATGCAATAAACTCTGTACTGAAGCCCTGCAGGAGACCCAGCGAGGGTCGCTGTGCAGCAGAAGCAAGGACAGTGTCCCCACTTCCAGATGGTGGAGAGGGCCTGTCCACAGCAGCCTGGAGCCTGCACGTCGCAGAAGGGGCGGTAGTTTTCAGTGTACCGGGAGCTGAGATTTTAGCTGGAAGCAATGAAGAGACCTCAGACTATAGAGGAATACGTAGATCTTGGTTGATGTTTGTAGAGAAAACCTTTTTCATTATTTTGAGGAGGATCTCGGAATTTAAATCATTTTCATTTCACCGGAAGAAACAATTTCATAGTAAATCTATTCAGTGTTTTTTTTTTTTTGTTTTTTGTTTTTTTTTTTTTGTGGGGAACACCAGCCCTGAGCTAACATCCATTGCCAATCCTCCCCTTTTTGCTGAGGAAGACTGGCCCTGGGCTAACATCCGTGCCCATCTTCCTCTACTTTATATGGGACGTCGCCACGGCATGGCTGACAGGCAGTGCGTCGGCGGGCGCCCGGGATCCGAACTCGCGAACCCCGGGCTCCCCAGCGCGGACTAAACCGCTGCGCCACCAGGCGGCACCCTTCAGTGTTTGTTTTGATACTTAAATTTCAGTATAGATCTCTGTCATCCTGGCAGTTGAGTGAAACCACTGTTTTTGTTTGTTTAATTCATGACTTAGCAAAAAACCGAAAGGTGTCTAATTTCTTGACACTTCTAGCAAGCAGCCTCCCTTGTCGGCTCCTATGTGTGAGGCCAGTGGTGTCCTGACTACTCCGGAAGCGCCGTTAGTCTCTTTCCCTAAGATTGCCCACACGTGCACATTACCTGTGGATAGACAGGGTAGGGGACTTTTTTTTGGAGGGGTGGTAGTCAAGTGGGGAAGGAAGGTAATTAATGGCCTAGTTGAACTAAAATCAGGAAATGAAGAGTCTCTGCCTTTCTTCATGTCCAATATATAGAATCAAGCATTAGAAGACAAAAATGAGTTAAATGCAGGTATGTCCCTTTCTCCTAGGATAAATTGTAACCCAGGTAATCTGAGTTTTCAAAAATAGACCAAATTTAGAAATGTGTAATTAATTTTAAATGATGTTTAAAAATCAAATGAAACTGTCTTTTTATATCTATATATTTTTTAAATGTACATGCACATTCATACAATTATTTTTATATATTATCTTTTAAATTGTTCGATTTGGCACTATTTCATGACTTTCTAGTAGGTGAGGATTATAGCTTGCTTTATATACCCTCTCCTTCCCACTCTTCACTATCCTCCCAGTATAATCATATCTCACCTTTTGGTTAAGACCATATTACTGTTTTCATTGGATCTTTTTAAGTTTTGTTCACTACCAAGATAAGTATTACACTAGATTATGATTCCATTTCCTTTCTTGGATAACTTGTAGTTTTGCCTGGAGTTACAGTTTTTCATACTGCCGTACCTGTCCCAGCTAATTTTTTTTCCTTAAGAGACATACTTCTGAGTTTCTAGACTCTCCTACTCCAGTTTGCAGTGGTTGTTACCTCTAGATGTGTCCAGTCCCTCATGGGATGCCCCGCCTCTTACGTACGGCTCCTCTGTTTCCTACATCACTCATCATCTGATTGTGCACATCCTTCAGTAGCTTCATCAGAAAGTGTGCTTGGGAGGTCATTTTTTTAGACCTTGTGTTTTTTAAAATACCTTTACTATACTCTCACATTTAAATAGTTTGGCAAAGCTAGACAGAGTAATCTAGGATGGAAATAATCTTCTCTAAGAATTAAAAAGATAAAGGCTTGACTTCTGATTTTCCGGCCTTCAGACGTTTCGTGTTGTGAAGTTCAATGCCGTTTTGATGAGTGGCCTTTTCTTGACGTGTGACCTGCTCCTCCATCCACCCTGGTTGCCATTAGGATTTCCGCCTGTGTTCTGAAATCACACTGTGTTTCTGTGGGTCTTTTTTTGTTCTTCATTGTGCTGGGCATGAAGTTTGTCCTGTTTCTCGTTTCTGGGCAATTATCTTGTAATACTTTGATAATTTCTTTCACTCCCTCGTTTTACTCTAATTCCACAACTCCTCTTGGTTGGATTTGGATGGTGGATTGATCGATCGTTTCTTTCCTCTACTAATTTTTCCATTCCTTTATTGTTTTCTGTCTGAGATAACTTTGACTTTATCTTCCAACCAGATTATTTTATTTTTCTCTTCATATTTTTTATTTCAAAGGGTTTTTCTTTGTATTCTGTTCCTTTTTATAGCATTCTTTGTTTCATGGATATATCTTTTTTTTTCCCTTTCTGAAACAGAATGTTATTTTTTTTAATGTTTCTTCTATTCCTTGCATTATCTCTGTTTCTTCTGAATTACTCTTTTTACATTTTATAATCTCTCTTATGCCAGAGGTTTTACTCCAAAGTGCTCATATTTAAGGGTGAAGCACTAAAGTGCTGATGGAAGGCCTCTTTGTGAGCTGGGCTTGTGGACTGTAGCCAGCCTCTCTGCTCATCATGTTAGCAGCCAGCTTTCTCACTGGGGACTTCTCAGGTTTGTGTGTGAAAATCTTTTCTCTGGAGTAGTTTATTTTATCCCAAAAGGGTACCTGTAGTCTTCTGCTTGGAGAGATGATGGGTGATGTTTAAGGCCAGCTGCTGACATTCTGGAGCTGGACTAGGGAGGGGGTTGAGGTCTCGATGTTCAGTACTTACTGTCATTATGGCATGTCGCCATTCCACAGGCCATCCCTGCCCTGTGAGTCCTGAGTGTGTCCGCAGAGAATGTGAGTCCTGGTTTCAAGTCTACAAAGAATCCCTTACCTAGTGGAATAGGGATGGTGGTGGTGTGATGCTTTGGTTATACAGACTTGCACTTAATTCTCTTGATTTTAGTCTCGTGATCCCAGTTCTGGAGATTTCCAGGTTATACAGGCTATCTTGGTTTGTTCCTTATCAATATTCTCTTTCCTGTGCCCCGCAGACATTTAGGGTTGGCCTTCCTTCTCTTTGCTTAGTTATTCTCATCCCTTATTTGCTTTTCCATCTGCATGTATTGTCAGTAATATTCTTTCAGTTAACAGATCACTTCAAAATGTCATTTTATTAAAGCAGTCATTTTGTTATCTCTCATCATCTCTGAGTCAGGAATTCAGGGAGGGTGAGGTTTTGTTGGGCATCTCTCATGTGGTTGCTGACGAGACACTGGCTGGAGTCAGGAGGAGGGCGGAGAGCAGCTGGGGACTGGCTGGTCATCTCCTCGCGATGTATCAGGGCAAGAGCTTCGAGACAGGAAGAAGTGAGCGTGGCTGCACCAGTCGGTGGCCTCGCTCCAGAAATAGGAGTAAGCCATGGGAGATGGGCCCATTAGCTTAAATCATTGGAACTCGTTCTCTTTTCAACTTCCCCTTGGGTCTTTTCAAATTTCTGCTTAAATCTCTTCTCAAAATGCAATTTTCAGATCCTTATTTTTGTCCTGTGGGACACTGTGGGCACTGTGGTGCCCTTATTCCTGCTCATTTAAGGTACCTGAACGTCACTGTGGAAGAAAGGACATTCTGGATAAATGAGAAATGCCCAAAGCAGTTATTTGCCAAATTGGGATTTGGATCTCCTTGGACCTGTGTGGTGTCTAATGGCTTTTTAGGAATTTTTGAGGGATGTTTCGTAATGACTCGATGTTACTGGAAAACGGAAGTAAAGTGAGGAAAGGCAGCTCTCTATGAATGCTCCCGAGGAAGTTGCGAGGTGTGCCCGGTGGTGGAAGCGGTGTGGGTGGAGCCTCAGTGTAGAACTGGAAAGAAATCAGAAAACTTAGCTCAGGCTAAGTGGAGTGTGTTTCAGAGAGAGACTGGTTTTGTCGCAAGTGAAGAATTCTCTTTTCCAAATAAATACAGTAGGTTATTATTAAACACTGCTTTGATTTTTTTTTAAAGTTCTTACAGAAAGAAAGCTCCGTATATTTTAAACATTTTGAGATTCTTTGAACCCCAGAACATATATTTTATTGATAGTGGTCCTTGAAGAAAAGAGAAGCAAAAAGTAGTGAGGATAGAGTGCTGTGGTTCTGTAAAAATTACTCAAATAATTTGAAATTGATAATACTTTTTGGATTGTCCTTTTCTAAAATCAATGTAATTGTATCTCCTGCTTTGATAAACTTAATTGGCAAAATCTTATTTAGTGTTTGTGTACAGAGTGTAAAGGAAGGTTTTTAATTCAGAGAAAATGTTTATGTTCGAAAGACAGTCTATGAATCTGGAAGAAGTAAATCTTTAAACTCGAATTGCAAGGCTGTCTGCTCATATTTAATTGACACATGTTTAAACGTTGGTTGTAATGGATCATTTGCTATTTAACTGACATTAACAACCTCAGTTAACTCCTGTTTTTATATTACATTGGCTGTTTATTTTTTGTTAATTTACTTTAGTATTCAGCTTCCTATACATTAGAAGTTTTTCTTTTTATAAACTACTACAGTGTCTTGAACATCTTTTTTATTATTAAAACTTTTATGCACACATTGGGTTTAATTGCATATACTTTTTATAGCCTGAAAACATGAACCATCTTGATGATAAAACTTAAACATCTGCACATTGTTGCAAAACTTAATTCTGCAAGAGAACTCATCCCTAAGTGTCATGAAACTGTCCAAATCCTCCTCAGAAATTTGATTGTGCCCTGCCTAGTTCACCTTGGATCAACCCACAGGAGCTGATACGTTTCCTAAAGCAAAACCAAAACAGAACCTTTACCCCTTCCATTTTGGATGAGATGTCCCATTGCCTAGGTAATTTTCAGTATTAGTATTCTTACCTCCCGCTATTTTTCTGTCAATTTTTATCAGTTTCTGTCAAATTTCCTTTACTTGGAAGGCTTTTATCTTTGATGTGTCAAGATCCACACTGGTGGGGAGAGATCTAGAAGGCTCTCTTGCCTCTCCTTTCAGAGTTACATAGTTTTCATCTGAATTCCTCATCTACCCTCACGAGTCATGGCTTCAGGGCTGGTTTGGTTAGTCACCCGACCCTCCTCTCATCCCCTTAACTGGTTAAGTCGGTAACACCTGTATGGGGATGGTGTTGCATTTCTGACCATTAGAGGGGACACTTCCTCTCTCTCAAACAGATTCATGGCTAATTTTTATTGAATACAACATTTTATTTCAGTCTAATTTCTGTTTAATAGAAAGATTTTTAGGTTTCCAAAGTTTGGTTGACTGATTATTTCTAAGCATTATTCCAAGTATAGACCTTCTGCCAGACTAACATCGTCAACAGAAGAGAGCCAGGACTGGCACTTGGGCTCCTGGTTGGAATGTGGCTCTGCCACTCACTTGGGCAAATCATCTCATTTCTTCGTATTTCAGTACCTTGCCTGTCAAGTGGGACAGTAATACCTATATTTGAGGTTGAGATTAAGATGTAATGCATAGAACATTACTTAGCACATAGTGATCGCTGAGCTGTTGCTATTGCTGTTATTGAAGACCCTTAGTCAGATCCTTTTACACAGACTACAGTCAACTTTAAGGCTGGTGCTACCATTTTTGAGACAACAACTTGCAGCATAACGGTACTAAAAGTGATTAAACATGATTAAAACACAAACTGGCTACCCATTACAAGTAATTTGTAAAACACTAGAAAATATGAAGCGGGGTGGGGGTGGATACTTGCCTTTCTTCCATTCCAGAGAGACAATTATAGCTAATATTTTTATCTATTTCCTTCTTGCCCAGTCTAAGAAAATCTTATACATGGAAAATTCAAATTTGTAGAACATGGTTTGGGGCTGAAGGTGGAGGGATTATTGCCCAAAGATTTAGCTGTCGATTCACTAGTTGCAGACTGGGGACTTGAAGAGTGAGAACAGAGCTTAAGGGAATAGAACAAAAAACTAACCAATAATGTGTTAAATAATGTAAACTGTTGGGCGAGTGACTTAATTTGCATGTGCCCAATTTGCGCAGTGTCAAAGGGGCGCTTGTGTGGCATTAAGAGAAGGACTCAGGTCTTGTACTGCCTTCATCCATTCACCTATGGCACTCGTGATGTCCCCGCTGTTTGCTCCATGCTCTGCTTATCTTGGGGCTCCACAGCAAGCAGCAGTGGGGGGAGGGGAGGAGTGGCAGGAGCACACATGGCAGGACCCCCTTCCGTGGCTGTCTTCTGGCCACTCATCCCCTAGTTTAAATGGGGGCAGCACATCCTCCTGTCTCCACCAGAAAGTGAATGGTTGCACCAGCAAGTGGTCAGGGACTACTAGAGGAGCTCTCCCACCTGCAGGACTGGTCCTTTCATTTCGTGTGTGTGAATGCATTTGCAAGCTTAGTGGCTTGTCAATTACTGCATCCAACATACTGGTCTGTCTTTGTTTCAGTAGAATGCCGAAGCGTGCTTTAGTCATTTTAAACACACTTCATCCTGAACTGTCGGGTAGGGAGAGAGATTTGTGTTTCACTCCTTTATTCCTGTGCATCTGGAGCTTGGTGTATCCTTGGTGGGCCCGTACCAGAGCCATAACCCCTGAGCACCGCCTCCCTCAGAGAACAGCAGCCAATATCAATGTCAGTGAGACGTGTGCTCTTACGGTCAGAGAAATGTGCGGTAAACGTGGGGAGAATTTCTTCTTTTTTGCTTATGTGTATTCTGCTCCAGTAGCTTGGACCCAGGGCTACGTAAGGGCCAGGTTGTCACAGGGATCTGACATACCTCTGTTGACTTTATTGTTCTCTCTCTCTCTTGTTCTCCCTGCTTTTATAACATGGAGACCTCAGCATTGTTGCACTTTCTTTCAATTCTTTCAGCTCCCTTTTGGATTTAGCTTCTTGGTGGTTGTTTATCATATTTTATCAGCGTTACTCCAGATTGTTTTACCCCTTACCTGTCTGTCCCATTTGCTCTGAAAACTGCTCCAAGTTGCGTCAGCCATGCTGTTTCTCTGCTCCTACATGTCTTCTTGGCACTGCTGGGGGCAAAATTTCACAATTATGGCCATGGGTCTTTCTGCTGCAGAGCATCATCCTGTACCCTGGAGGTCAAGGTGAAGTGAAGAGTATGTCTTCTCATGGTTATGAAGATCCCAAGCAAGAGAAAAGATAATGATGTGTTTTTTTGTTTTTTGGTGAGGAACATTGGCCCTCAGCTGATATCCATTGCCAATCTTCCTCTTTCTGCTGGGGAAGATTCGCCCTGAGCTAACATCTGTGCCCATCTTCCTCTGTTTTGTATGTGGGATGCTGCCACAGCATGGCTTGATGAGCGGTGTGTAGGCTCATCACGTGCCCAGGATCCAAACCTGCTAACCCTAGGCCACCAAAGCAGAGTGCGTGAACTTAGCCACTACATCACCAGGCAGGCCCCAGTAATGATGTATTTTGACAGTCACAAGAGAATGCATGTTAATCTTCAGCCACTGAAAGTTATGGAAAGCTATCAAAGCTGGACTACCCAAAGCCAGTGCATAAATTGAAGAAATTCTAAAGTTTTACTCATAGTCGATTGTCATTTAGTAAGGACTCTGAGGTCACACACATTTGGGTTTTAATCCCAGTTGGCCCACTTGATAGCTGTGTGACTACGGCCAATTTACTTAACATCCCTAAACCTCCGTTTCCTCATCTATAAAATAGAGGTGAGAACCCACGTCACTGGGCTGCTCTGGGAAGTTGAGAGAATGTTCGCAGTTCACTTGGAGTGCACACAGACAAAACGCTCTGTCGAGGGAGGTGAGGTGGTGGTCATGGCTGTAGAAGTAGTGATGTTTGTTGTTGTTATTTCCCATATGATGGGAACCCTCTCTATTGCTGCCATGTTGAGGGAGTGATGAGAAACAGCAATCTAATATTTAATCAGAGACAACTAGCTTGTGGTTTATCCCTTTGGTATAAATCTTACCATTTAATTTGATTTTTAACTTTACTGTGATTAATGTAAAATTTCTTATACAAAAAGTATTTATTTAGCTCTGATTCAGCAAACACTGCAGGAGCACATGCTGTTTTGCAGGCACTGGGCTTACTGTACTGGGAGCACAAACATGAACAGGATGTGGTCTTGGTCCTTCGAGAACTTAAGAGTCCAGTGAATTGTGGAGTCAGTGGACTGGTTAACTTTTTGCTTTATTTTGTTTTTGCTCTAGTGCACTTACTAACCATAATTATGTATCATAAGTGGCTTTTCATGGCTAATCATATTTCACAGCCAAGATGATTAATAATTATGACTATAATGGTAACAACAACTAACATTGACTGAGGGTTTCCTTATGGTCCCAGCACTTTTGCAAGCATTTTACGTGTATTAACTCATTTAATTTTCACAACATTCCCACGAAGACTGTTATTGGTCCTGTTTTATGTTCAGGCTCTGAGGAGCAGTAACTTGGCCATGCTTGCATGGCTGGCATCAGTGGCAGGAACAGAATTTCAACCCTGGCCATGTGGCTGCACAGAACTTACCACACTGGCCTGTCTCTCATGATACTCATTAGAAAATGAATCTGTATGTTAATCTATATATTAATCTAGGATTGTCCATGATATTGCATCAATTTAGAATTAGAGAAATGTTTTAGGGGAACAGTTGAATCTTATATATTTCTTATATCCATCTTGGATTTCAAAAATTTAACAGACATTTTCATGAATATATTGTCAGGATACTGACTTTTATTTTAATCAGGACTAATTGGAACTTAGTGTTTTCATAAACAGTATTTATTCTAAATGTCCTGATTTCCCCCCCCCCCCCCCAACATTTTTGGTACTTCAAAAGTTCTATTGGAATTGGGTACAGTATAGTCATGTGTCAGCTTAACAGCAAGGATGTGTTTTGAGAAGTGCATAGTTAAGCGACTTCGTGGTTGTGTGAACATCACAGATTATACTTACACAAACCTAGGTGATACAGCCTGCCACACACCCAGGCTGGATGGTGCTCATCTTATGGGACCATTGTCGAATATTGCGGCCCACCATTGACCAGAACGTCATTATGTGATACATGACTATATTTGTAAACTGCTCTTCATTTTGTACCTTAATTTGCTTCTCAAGGCATGTTTGTTCAAGAATAGATTTTTAAATTCTTAATGTCGAAAATTGTCCAAAGATATGTAACCAAGTTGTAATCCTAATAACAAAGAAAACAATATTTTAGAACAGTCGACAAAGTTACAAAGATCTACCTCTTGTTGTGAACAATAACCTTGAACCTGGAGATCTAGCTTAATTTTAGGTTTACTTTTCTTTCCCCAATAGAAATATTTCATGTGTAATATGTAGTCTATATACTGTACATGTAATAATGTATATAGCGTATAATAACCAGACAAGGTAGTATATAAATGTACATTGCACTAAGCTCACATTTTAGCTCTTGCATTTCTGATTTTCTGCTGTAAATAGTTAAATATTTGTTGATACAGACACAAGCAGGGCCGGTGTGTGCAGGTAACCCTTCTTTTGGGAAAGCCATTTGGTACAATGGCAGTTCCTGTTGCTCCTTTCTAAGTTCACAGGTTCAGGGGGAAAAACCCATTCAAAACAGAAGTGTTATATATTAACATCTCATCATGATTAAATGCCCCTTCCATGTTGTTCCTGATCATAAAAAAACATAATAAAGAATGAAAAGTGAATTACTTTTGTATTATTTTCACAGCCTTTGAAGATAGAAGATGGTTTGTTTTCAGTGATTCTCCAGCTTTGTTCTAAATGTGTGTTTTGATTTCACCGTGTCTCTTTGTGAGTTCTGTTTGTTTTCCTTATCGGTTAAAGGAGCTCAGTGAACAGAAGGACAGAAGGCTAGCACCAGGCCTTTGCCTTCTGGAGCAGAAGGTTTTCAGAATGGGCTCCCATCTGTTGGGCCTGTGCACTGATAAAACTTGCAGCAGCTGTCACGGCTCTCCAGACCAGACGTGGCCTGTTTCTGCTCAGAAACCACTGGACCTCGGAGAGTTGGGCCTAGTTGTCGAGGAGTCCCGTTTGGCTCACGGGCACCACGATGATGCTGTAGCACGAAGGTTAGCAACCACGTATGGGACTTGAGTGAGGCACCAGCTACAGAAAGGATTGTGGAGAGCAGCAACTAAGTGTCATTCTTATGGTGACCAATTTATGTTTTGAATTTAAAAATAAATTAACCATAAATAAGAAAATAGAATTCACTGAATTAAAAGACAGATGGGTCTAAAATTCAAATGCCTCCCCGTAGAGAGGGTTGAATCTTTATCATTTAACTATTTGAGGCCATAGGATAGTGTTATGAGATCTAATCAATGGTGGGAATTCTAATTGTAACAAAAGATAGGGGAAATTTCTTTTTATCCTCAGGTGTTTAGCAGAAGTATTCTGTTAGACTCACAGTGTGGTGATTCTGGCACACAAATATTTATTTCCTATTTTGTGATATGTTTGTGTTACTTCCTTTTATATTAGTTTGCAGATAAGCATGATGCTTGGATATAAAATACTTTAGACTTTTAAGGCCCTAATATTATATTTTTAAAAATTCTCTAAAATACTGATTATTCAGAGTGGCCATATCATGAAATCATAAACCGAAGGACAATGCGAAAGCTGTTTCAGTACAACCGTTCCCAACTTTCAAAATCTTCTGAATGAAGTAGAAATAATATTTATTCTGTTGACAAGCATAGGTTGGAACCATTGCTCTTTCATAAAGGCCAGAAACAAAATAGTCTTGTTTCTTTTTGAGACAGTCTATTAACTTGTGATGATTAACTTTCAAATTTCTATTGATAAGCATATGGACAATACATTCTAAAATTTGTAAAATCAAATGCAAGTTCCAAATGTTATCTCTTTGTAAAACACATACTTTATCAAATATTTACTGAATAGCTCATATAATTATTTAATCACACTCAAATTATAAAATCAGTATTTATTGAATGTCCAAGGCTGACAAGAGGCCATTGTACCACGACCACAAGGATTATGGAGGAACATGAGGTTTGTCTGGTGTGTAGAAATTGAGATGCACATTTTCACTTTTGGGAATTTTTTTGTTCACGGATTTCTGTGTTTGCTTTTTCCAAAAGTATTATTTGAGAATATTTGACACAGTAACAGTAGAAGTAGTAACTTACTCAGATTATTTTTTTCCTTCATGAGTCAGTTGACTTGGAATTGACTGGGTCATCTGTTTATAGTAACGTCAGTGCCGGAATTCTGCTCATCGTGTATGTTGGTCCACGTTCTCTCTTAATAGCAGATCTGACTGTATACATAGGCGGTAGGTAGTCTTAACGCAGAATGCTCCAATGGGTTTTAAACCTTAAAACATACCATATCAGCAGTTTTGACTCCAAAGAATGCCATTTGATTGTTTATGGATCTGCACAGAGAAGTTTATGAGGTACCATTATTGATTTACTCCCTCCAAAGGAGGAAATGATATTAAAACAAACACACACACAAACAAAATGCATTCAAAAAATGCTTTTTCCAAGTAGAATCCCAGCCTTCAGACTTGGATAATCAGAAGGAGCTTTTGTCTGTTTTTTAATTTTCAAAAAGTGACTGAGTGGGATAGTTACATGCCCGTTATTTGTAGCAGCTACTATCAGCGTTACCTGTTTTGGGTCACCTTATGTGCTCTATCTCTAATCCTCAGACCAGTCCCTCAGACTCCAGGCCGGGGCAGCCTAGGATGTGTCCTCCACCATTTCCTCTTGTTACAGCAAGACGTTGTCTCTTGTCTCTGTGCCCTGGTTTTCCTCTCTCCCTGGAGGGCTTGGAGAGGCTCTCTTACCCTGAGCCCTGAGCGCCCGCCTTGCCCAGCCGTGCCTGGGTGAACCAAGGGGCAGAGAAGTCAGGGTAGAGGGACTTTGCAGTGAGTCCTCCCTGGGACGCCCTTCTGCTGTGCAGGATTGTGAGCTGAACTTCTCCAAAGAGAACTCAGGAAGCACAAGAGGCGGTGGCTGTGCCCTATTCTCGTGGGCTTAGGAGTTCCAGGTGCACCTGTTGATAATGAGGCAGCAGGAAGCCACTGTGTCTCCCAGGATGGGCTGAGATCATTTACAAACAGGTCCCTGAAAAATTAATGTCATTGTCCTTTCTCCCTTGCCTTTTTCTTAACAGAAAGAACTGCATACTTGTTAATAAATTTTGTGAATTGAAATTATAGTTTTACAATGGCATTATTGTCCAAATCAAGTCAGCCTCCTGATTGATTGTTTTTTTTAAATCCACACTTTAGACTGAAGTGGCCATATTAGTCGATAACCCTGATAATTTATTATACTGACTTAAAAATCACAGTGAAAATATGATGACATATGATTGGGAGGGGAAGAAAAGAAATGTTAAATATGGTTCCATTGGCCCAGTAGAATTGATTATTAGCGTTACTTAAGACAGAGAAATTTTCAATAATCTCAGACTCCAGGGAATTATTTTTGAATCTGTTGTTTTCACAAGCACATGTGAATCAATGCAGTCTATGGAAACACCAAAATAGGTAAAATTGATGTGATTAAAAGTTATGATTTACTATGCATATTACACTAGTCATTTGTACAAGCATGATTTTTTCTCTCTTTTACAAAATTTAGGGGTTGAACACGAGGTGCACCTCAAAACCATAGAAGTTTATGTTTATTACAGAGTCCTCGTGTTCTGAGTAAGGACCCTACAATCTGTGTTACAACACTTTATTTCCTATTCTGTAAATGTCTGGGGATTGTAATTACACATTTTACTTTAGTATCAAGATACAATTAGTTATTGTTGTCATCATCACTAATTCTTATCTTTGTATGCCATACAAATGTTTTGCCTTATTATCTTATTAAATATTTACAGTTAACAAGAGGTAAAGAGGGCAGGCATTTTTTTGTTTTCTTTTTCTGAGGAAGATTAGCCCTGAGCTAACATCTGTTGCCAATCCTCCTCTTTTTGCTGAGGAAGATTGGCCCTGGGCTAACATCTGTGTCCATCTTCCTCTCTTTTATGTGGGATGCCGCCACACCATGGCTTAACAAGCAGCGTGTAGGTCTGCACCCGGGATTCAAACCTGCAAACCCTTGGCCGCTGAAGCGGAGCGCACAAACTTAACTACCACGTCACTGGGCTGGCCCCATGGCAGGCATCTTTATCCTTATTCTATATACTGAGGTAACAGATGTAGGAAAATCCTTATTTACAAACTTCAGATGGCAAGTAATAGCATTAGATTTAAATACATGTATTTTAACTTCTTTTTTACTGTTATTTCCACTGTACCTCACTGTTCCCCACAAGAGCCCCTCCATCATTTCCATAACTTTACATTTAATTAACATTAACATAAAGGAATTCATTTTAATATCTAAAAGTTTTCTCTTAGTGAAAACTGATATTAAGTTTTTGACCCTCAATATACTATTTCTGAAAGAGTTAGAAGATTGAAATTATGCAAAATAAAGTGTAAGCATAAAGATGTCATGATCCCAGGAAATCATTTATCTGAAAATGTGAATACTAGCAAAGTCTTTATAAATTTTAGTATAGTGAGCGTGACTAACTTAGTATGGGTACATGTTTTGGGGTATATTGCTACTTTTTTTAATGTTTAAAGCAACCATGTCATCTTGGAGATTGTCGCTTTGGTAACCCTGTTGGTCACAGAAAACTAGAGAATATGGATTATAGGTCCAGTGCTTGTGGTAATTCTTACACCCTGCTTCTGGGTGTGGACAGGAAGCAGCTCTGAATATGGTTGTGATGAACAAGTGGTTGACCTGGACCCAGCTCTTCGGTTTCGACTCCCTCTCCCAGTCTCTTTCCCTTTTGAGAGAAGTTGAGGAAAGCTCAGAGGCTGAGCGATAAGGAATGACAGGGGCACAAAGCCGTCCAGCCCACAGTCAGTACTGACCCCGATCTTACCTCATCCTGAGGATGGGACCTGCTTTCTCCTCCTCAGCTGATGAGTCAGAAAACACGATGGAAAACTCTGCCCTGAAAGTTTGGTCTGTTCAACGGTAGTTGGGTGAAAAGTCAGCCACTGCATTTTCCAGGTCTTGTATTCTGTGATGAAATAGTAACTCCGAGCTGTATTTATTCTGCCTGAGAAAGAGGGAAAAAGCATTCTTTACCTCCATCTGTGGTGGAATATGGCTCTTTGGAAAAGACTGCGTGCACTCTGAGCAAGCTTGAGTGGGGTGAGACTATGTTCCACGTTGTTCGGCATTGCGGCTGGAAGAAACTTGGGTGGGAGAAGGAAACATTTTTCCGTGTCCTCTCTTCAGTGGTGCCGTCAGCCTCATGTGGCATGTCCACCGAGTTCCTGGGCCAGTGACTTCCAACCCAGGAGGCCCTGGAGGCCGTGCAAAGGGCCCAGAAGTCCACACTGTGTGGAGACAGAGTACATGCTGAATTCTGTGCTTTCCTGCTCTGTGTGCTGTTCAAATGTAGGCACATACTGGAACAGTCAGGACGTTAGGATTGCATTCAGAAGCTTCACATCAGCCATTTGTCCTCAGAAATATGTTAGTTAAGAGTATGTCATTTGTAGTAGGTAAAGCCCAGCCATGCAACCAACTAGTTGTGTGACATTGGAGAGGACTCTTGATTCCTCTGAGTTATAATTTCCTCACCTGTAAAATCAAGGTAACCACACCTGTCTAATCCTGCTTTTGTAAAGGTCAGAGGAGCCCATGTCTGACCCGGGCACGTGAGAGCACAGCAAAGTTTTGTTACACTGTCATCATTACTGTTATTATTGTCTCAATCAACAAATACTAAAGATGGTTGCTCTCAGGTAGGGCTTCAAGACCCTGTCCTTCTGTCTTTTATTTCTGCTGTTGGTTTCACATGGTGATGCTGGAAGCAAAAAGCCGAAGGAATGCACAGGCACCAGGATGTCTAGTTGTGATGTTTGTGTGTTGGAATGCTTGTGGTGTCTGGGTTTGTGAGCACACAGGTGCCCCTGAGCCGCGTCAGAGGCCTGTCTTTTCGGCAAATGTTTTGGGCTTTTTTTTTTTTTTTTGGTGAGGAAGATTGGCTCTGAGCTAACATCCATGCCAGTCTTCCTCTATTTTTTATGTGGGATGCCACCACAGCATGGCTTGATGAGTGGTGTCTAGGTCTGTGCCCGGGATCCGAACCCATGAATCCTGGACCGCCGAAGCAGAAGGCACAAACAACCACGAAACAACTGGGCCGGCCCCCGGGCTTTCCTTTAAGTGCGGCACCAGGAACACACGGGAAACAACAGGCGCCCTTGCTGCTCTCAGGGGGCTTGTGTTCTGATGGAGGAGGCAGTCGTACGCAAATGGATAGACAGGAAAATGTCAGAAAGTGATGATCGCCGTGTGTAGAATTAGATGTGACCGTGTGGAAGTGAGTGCACAGGTGGCTAATTTATGTTGCGTGGTCAGGGGAGACCTCTCAGAGGAAATAAACCTTTAAGCTAAAAATCTGAAGGACAAGGAACCAGCTTTGCAAACATCCAAGGTGACAGCCTTCCAGGAAGAGGGACCAGCTGAGAAAAAGGTCTTGACACTGGAGTGGGCGGGAGGTAGGTCCCCCGGGGGCTGCAGAGAGGCAGGGCCGGGGTCTTGTTCTTTAACTAGTTCTTACAGCCCGAGTGGCAGTTTGAGTTTCTTTGTTATGTTTCTGAGTACGACTCCAGAAAAATCACTGTGAACCCGATGGAGGGGTTGGGCTACTTTGCCTCTGGAAACTTTTCTTAGTTATCAAATGGAGATATGTTTTGTGTGTATTCGTGATGGGGATATGAGGACAGTAAAGTATATGAAAAATGTCCTGCATACTATGAACCAAAGACACGTTGAAAATAAATGTTGTGCAATGTCATATTTTAGGGTAATAAAATAACTTTAGATTTTTTTTGTCCTAATTTTGCTTTTGCATATAATTATTTGCTTGGTATTTAGCTCTCTTTATAGATGTGGAATGATGGGCTTAAGTTTTCCCATCATTGTAGAGCATATTTTTTAGGTGTGGTTTCTGCAGTAATGATGATGGATTTGCACATTTTCCCTCTTTCCAAAGACCTATTTCTAATAAGGCATGCCCAGGTGAGAAATGAGTGTTCCTGGAAAGGAGTACCAATTTCAGTTCTGATTAAGTAGTCATCCTTTGGATATGCCTAGGAGAACGTTCTTAGCTAGTTACCAATACATACAAAGTTTTTATTTATTTCAGTTATTAACCATTAGGAAACTTCTGGAAAGATATCAGCAAGAAATGTGTAATCAGAATGAAAAATATTTTACTTTGTTCAGAATACCCAGAGCAGCATATAATATTTTTAATAAAGAGAAGCCCGTGCTGTTATTTCTTCCATGAGTAGGCTTTTTAGCACACAGCTATAATTTCTAGACTGAATGTTCTTATTTCAGAATGGAAAAAGAAGACTTGATTCACAAGGAAGTCCATTGACCAGAAATTTTTTGTCTTTCTTCATGTTTAATCCTAAATTATTATTGTATAAAAAGACATGTTATCAGTTATCCAAAGAAAAACGCTGTGTATTCTAGGAGCATGTGTATGTACAAACTCACACAGAGAAGCACAAAGTTTCTCAGGCACCAGAGAAATGACCGTCTCCTTTAACTTTGTAGTTGCACTTCTGTGAATCTGTCCTAAGGAAATAATCCAAAATGTTGGGGGCAGGGGGAGCTCTGTGGGTAAAGACAAGTTACTTGCTGTCTTATTTTGACTAGTGAAAAATTGGACCCATAGGAGGGGGTTAGTTTAATGCATTTTCAAACATCCCCTCAAATGGAAATTTTAAATGAATAGAGATAATGGCTATTAAAACTCTCAGGAAGTTGGAAAATGTTTATTTAATGTTAAGTTTAAGGTTATAGTAATTTTTCCCAGTTTTCTAAATTTTTTATATTTACACTTACATTACTTTCCTAATGAAGAAAAAAGAATCTCAAAATATGTTTTTCTGCTCTTAAATTTTTTTTTTTATAAATATTGAAGATTGCTGCCAGACAAGAGTCAACGATTTAAGGGACCCTAAAACTTGAATTTTCTTTAAACAAATTAATGGTTTCAATACATTCTGGAAGTTTGCTTAATTTGAAATGAACTATTTAGCTTCTGTTATAGATTTGTTTGAGAATTATTAAATATACCTATTTAATTCTAGAGAGGAGCTCTAGAATTTGGAGTATAAAATAAAAAGAAAGTAGAGAATTATGAGAAATAAGTAATAGCATTATTTTAAGAAGAGAATTGCAAAGAAGAATTTCTGGAACATCAATATATTAGAAGTTCCAAGAGAACTTCTGCAGTAATAGTTAAGGAGGACCTAAGTTGAGAAATTTTTTTAAAAAAGTTTAAATTACACAAAGAGCTCATCAAAACATTTTAATTTAGGAAATGTGTGTTAACTAACAAGAGCTACATTGGTTCCATTTCTTTTTCCTTTTCTTCCTCCCTCCTGTCCTCCTCCCCCTCTTCCCTCCTTTCCTTCACTACTTCTTTTTGTTTTTTTATTGTGGTAAAATATATATAACATATGATTTACTATTTTAACCATTTTAGAGTGTACAGTTCTGTGGCATCATGTACATTCACACTGTCCTCCAGAACTCTTTTCATGTTCCCAAACTGAAACTCTGTTCCCACTGAAGACTAATCCCTTACGGCCCCTCCCCCCGCCCCCGGCACCCACCCTGCTACTTTCTGTCTCTGTGGATTTGACCACTCTAGGGACCCCATACCATCTTTCCCTTCTTCGTAACCTAGATGCTGTCAAGGATTATCCAACTCATTTGCTCCTCCCACAGTTACCATTTATATGTATCTACCATGTTCACAGACTCTGGTATGACACACCAATAGGAAAAGCAGGAACCTGTCTTAATTTGTAGTCTGATTAGAATAAACAAGTCCAGCCCTATACAGGTAACTGCAATAAGGGATGAGAAGTGGTGTTTAAAAGGCAAAGAAAATGAAGTGTGCTACTTGAGGAAGAAGAGGGACTGTACTGGAGTAGGCGACAGTGGGAAAATAACATCCCATCACCCTGCTGGCATTTGTAGGCATAAGGAAGATACTGCAGCCCTAGTGTCTCTGCTGGGAATCACACTTTATTAAGTTGTGGTGGTGGTGATTTGCTTGCTTGCTTTTGTTTTATTTCATTTTTTGGTAGTAGTGATAGGTGGGGCTTACTCCCTCCCTTCCCTGACTTTGTAATAAATCCCTTGCTGGCCCTGGGCTATGGTACAGTTGAGTGGTTGGGGAATATAGTGAATGCCCAGGAATCTAGGAGAAGCATCTGGTCTGTGGTCCATTTAGGAGGTTAAAAAACCTGTGAGCAAACCTGGATTTGTATCCTGATCTGTTGTTCAACCTACCTCAGAAGAAATTTCCTGATGGGGTGCCCACCGGCTATGATAGTGATTTTTCATTGCTGCAGCCCCTACTGTTAGCTGGAAGGATTTTAGGCAAACCTGTGTCTTTTGAGTTGAGTAGGAGACTCTGAGAGGCCTTACCTAGCATCGCTCACTTAGCAGTGCTGACGCCCATTTCTCTGTGTCCTGGGACCTCGCCAAGGTGACAGCTTGTGTCCTTCACTGGTCATTCAGTGACTTGCCTAAGGTCTCATAGTTTGTAAATGGGGTGGGTGCTGGGAGCTGTCTGGATTCAGTTTGGTACCCCTGTACCTCCCAACTACTTTTACCACTGCCTCCTGTATTAAGATGTTTGGGCTTCCTTTATTATGTTTAAGAATATAGTTTAGTTATAGACTGTCTCGAAGAAGGTCAGTAATTCACTGAATACTATAACAATGAAATAAGGTTTATTTAGCTTTTAGGCTTATTTGTGAATACCAGTGTCAGTCTTCGTACAGCATTTGTGAGAAGAAAGACCTGCCTGTCACTGAATCAAAGAGGCCGTCATGTACAGAGGCAGTAGTGTTCATAGGTGTTGGTTGTTGATAGGAAACTGCAAGATTTCATTCGAAAACCCAGTAGTTCTGTTTTGACTCAAGTGGAGGGTCCATCAAGGGGAGTAAGATGCAGGTAAAGGAATGGGTCAAGTAGGTAGTGGGGTGCCATTGAGTGTTAGAGCAGAGAAGTGACGTCATGGGCCTGTTAGGTATTAGGAACCCTTGTAATAGCCAACTAGATGACCTGGGATGAGATGACCAGAGGCAGTGAGCAAACAGATGCAGTAGTTGAAAAATTGGCCCTCAACCGGGTGATAGCACGGAATACGGAAAGTGGGTTTCTTTTAGGTGAAAGGACTAATTAGAGACACTGGCATGTCTAGAGTGGGTTCTGTCTGTCTAGGTTCATTCAACAAGTATTTATTACATGTCACTACCTTAGATACAGAAGCTTTATCTGAGTCAGCACCAAAAGATCTCACAAGCTTCATTGTTGTCAATAACGAAGTAAAATGCTCATCACTTTAGACATTTAATTAATGTTTATTTGCTAATGATACTAATATTAGTTAACATGCTTTTTCTAAGTGCTTCACATGTATTAATTTGTTTAATCCCTCACAACAGCCCTACTTCTTCCTATGGTACCTATTTGCAGGGTGGAAAATGAGGCACAGACAGATTAAATAATAGCTCAGTCCCTGTGGTGCCAGGATTTGAAACAGGCCATCAGCCTGCAATAGCCTGTGTTTTGATCCACATCTTGAGCAAAGAATATGATGGAAAGGGGCCAAGCTGTTTACCATTGTTCTCCAAAAGATCGTGAGGAGCTCTTCTTTCGTTATTTATGAAGCAGTCTTTTAGTTATTCTTGTATAACTTCTCATATAACAGGTGTTATGGAATCCTGGAATAAGGGAATTTCTAAAACGAAGTGTAGTGAACTGTTCAGACCTAGAGTGATCACACTCACATCGCTAATTCACTGGTTTTAACTCAAGAGATTTTCAATCCGCCCACCCATCTTTGGGTACCTTTGAATGGGGCAGAGCTATTCTTTATTGCCAATCAGTGTAGATTCTAGACTGCTAATTTCGTAAACATTTATATGTTTCAGCCTCATTGCCTGTAAAAATAACTGTATTGGAATGCAGCAAGCCTTCCTATCATTTAGATAGGAACCATGTAAATTTACTTGTGTAAATTTATCGAGACTGTGCATGTGTGAAAGTGAAAAATCTTTCCTCAGGGTGGTTAACCCTTCACCGGAAGGAAGTAGGTGCGACCTCTTGTTTTTAGCTATGAAATTGCTCTTCCCTCTTTTGGGTTCTGCAGGAAGATTGTAGACCATGATCCGTAAAACTATCCTAGAGAATTTAATGGCTTCATTTTTTAACAAAGAAAAGGAGGGAAGAGCCAGCATATTTAACTGCACCTGTTTAGCAACAGCCGGAGGACGATCCAAAGACCAGAATACCTCTCCGAGTTTCCATGTTTTTTCCATGATGTGTATTTTTGGTTTTTTTAAATTTTGCTTTAGGGGGAGAGTTGTGGAATGGGCAAAAGTGAAGAGGGAAACCATCCTCCACTTCATTTGTTCTACTTTCTCGTTACCTTTTGTTTTTAGTGCGGGTGCCTTAGCATGGTCAAGGATTTTTGTATTTTTACCGCTGAGCACATATATAGTGTTGATATTTAAAGAACTGGAAAAAATTAACATAAGGTAATGACATTGATATTTGAGCATTTTGCAGTCCCTTTGAGCTCTAATTAATTGTGGGAAAAGTATTGTAGATCTAATTCCCTTCCATGTGAATTCTACACCTTTAGTCAGTAGAGCCAAGAACAAATTATGTAGTCGTTGTGATTTGATTAGTTAAGATGAACTACATGGAAAAATTGAAAAGAAAGCTTACTAGGTTTGAAGTATTGTGGTATTTTATGCTGTGGGAACTTTTATGGTGAAGCATAAAATGAAAATATAATATATAAATTAATTTTGAAGGCTTTAAGGAAAGAATCCTCTGTCATCAGAAAGTTGTTTTCTAGGCACTATGGCCCATGAACAACCATATCACAATAGACATGGTGGTCCATAGTTTAATTGTAGGTATGTTTTATTTATTTTTGTGAAATGTTCATTTGTGAAATGTTATCAGAGAATTTGTTTTTTATTACAAATGAATTTAAATGCACAAGTACCATAAAATTTATTACCATTGCCTTTCTCCACTACCCTGTCTTGGTTGATACCTGTGTTGCATATTTTAAAAGGTATAGTTATTTCTCAGAATTTATGAAAATAAGGAACCCACAGATCCAGGAAGCACAGTGCATTCCAAGTTTAAATAAGAAATATATGCCTCGACTTAAGTGTAGAACATCAAAGACAAAGAGAAAGTCTTGAAAGCAGCCAGAGAAAAAGAGCAGGTCACCCACAAAGAAATAGTTAGAATGATAGCAAATTTCTGTAGTACCGTGGAATCTAGAAGAAGCAGGAAAAAGTCTAAAAAATGTGAATTTAGCAAAATTAAGTACTATTCAAGAATTATGATCAAAGAAAACACGTAGAGATAAACAACTGAGGGAGTTTATCACCGAGAGACCTCTACAGTTTCTCCAAAGGGACTCCTGCAGGATGTAATTCAAGAGAAAGAAAAATTATCCGGGAAGGAATGCCTGAGAGGTGGATGGAATAGTAAACAGAAGGTACAAATAGAGGTAAAGCCGAACAAACATGATATAAAGTAATAATTGTGTCTAACTTGTGGAATTAAAAGCAAAAGAACGAAATGTATTCAGCAAGAGAATGTAAACTGGAAAGAGGGAGATTACAACTAAAATCCTATTATTGTCCAGAAAGGGAGATTTTGTTTAGTTAAATATATATGGTAAAATTTCAAGGGAAACCACTGAAAGAATAAAAAGAGTGAAAAAAATTGTGAAACAGTGAACACGGGATCCTACTGGTCTGATAGTAATCTTATGAAAACAAAACAAACTCTTGTCAACTAGAGCATCTCAGGGTTTTTTGTTTTTTTTTCTGGTGCGGAAGATTGGCCCTGAGCTAATACCTGTTGCCAGTCCTCTTTTTGCTTGAGGAAGATTGTCCCTGAGCTAACATCCATACCAGTCTTCCTCTATTTTGTATGTGGGTCGCCGCCACAGCATGGCTTGATGAGTGGTGTAGGTCTGTGCCCAGGATCCATTCTCATGAAGCTGGGCCACTGAAGCAGAGTGTGCCAAACTTAACCACTATGTCACGTAAAATATCCTCAGACCTATTCCTGATTATGTAAATCTATAAACAATGCAGTCAAGTTTTTAATCTTAAGTAGCTTAAATTCTCTCAATTTGTTTACAGTATTGATCAACTTAAGAAACCTTTATACCCAAGCTTATTTCAAATTAATGGAGACTGAAGTTACTGGAGCTTTACTCTTCTATATGAGATTTATGAGTCCAAAAGGGATTACTGAGATTCACGGGATTGCTAGGTGCTTATCTTATGAAATGGGTGTTTTAAATGAAAATAGGAATGCGAGTAGCTTATAAATGATGGTCGTGTTCAGTAATAATTGTCACTGGACACCGCTTATTTTGTTTGTTTGTTTAATCCCTTTCTGTCCCTCACTTTGAAAATTTACTAATCACTCTCATTTATTGTGCACTACTTTGGTCTGGGCATTTTGCTAGCTCTTTTACTTGTTTATTATTTATAGTTCTCACAGCAGCTCTGCAAACAAATGCATTACTTTGCCCATTTCACAAAGTAGAAACTAGATGTTGGAAGAGGTTACCCTGTCCAGGGCTCCACAGCTGGCCAGAGGCAGAGGAGGAACCCAGACCCCTGTTTGCTTCACTGAAAAGTTCCAGGCTCTTCCTACAACAGGTTCCCTCTCAGTTCTTCAAGTAATCTTTAAAATTTGCTACTAGCAATACTTGCTTTTTGCTGTTTTTGTTAATCTGTGGGCTGTCTTTCTGAGAGACAGTTCCTTTGTTAAAAAGAAAATAGGGGAAGACCATATGGAGAGATGTTTAGAGTCCCCTCATGTGTGCTTATGGTGAAGCCAGATTCCTAGATCTTGTATTTTATGGCAGAAGAGCCAGAGATTCAGAGAGCTCTGCTCCGGAGATTTAGAAGCCCTGGCTGCAGACACATTCCCCCGCCATAGAGAAATGTGACCCAGGTATCTTTCAGTCACCACCACTTGTGTTCAGACCTGAAACACTTCTGAGATGCACTTTCACTTCTGTATATAGAAAAGAAAGAGCCTTTAAGCTGGACCGTCAATGCCCATGTGGGATGCCACTGATTGGTTCTCCACCTAGGAGACAGGAACACTGGGTATGTATAGCCACTGCATTACGTTATTTGAAGGACACTGTTCATCAGGGTACTGGTTCTCAAAGAGCTGGAATTTGGGGTTGGGGGGAGGCGGTGGCATCTGGAACATCGAAATTCCCGTAATCCAAATCTGCTAATTCTGAGGACACTGCAGTGTAAGATCCCACAGCCGCAGGAGATTCTTGGTTGCCCTTGGATCCAGTCAGTCCCCCACTCAGAACGAATTACTTTCTGTGCCCAAATGTTTCTCTTCACTGCTTCGCACACAATGCAAAAGTTTAATTTTGTAAAAGGTCCTAGTAGTCACATGTCTGGTGATACCACATCAGTACAAAGAAGCAAATGTAAAATATCTCATTAATACATTGCTTAGATGTTGAAAAGATATTATGTATATGTTTAGTTCAGCAAAATATATTATTAAAGTTAATTTAACTTCTTTTTTTTAATACTTCTTAATGTGGCTACTAGGAAATCTATAATTATCTATGTGGATCATATTTGTGACTTACATATCTATTGGAAGTACAGGTTTAGAACATTTTCCAACCAAATTTCTTTACCTTTGGCAATGATTCTCAACTTAGTTGAAAGTTAGCATGATCTGGGAGCTTTAAAAACTCCTCATACCCAGGTCACACTCCAGATCAGTTACAGCAGAATCTCTGGAAATGAGATCCAGACATCAGTCAAGTACATCGTGTGACTTTTTAAGGCTCCTATAAATCCATGACCTGCCCTCCCCCGCCCCATTTTTAGCTTTTTAAGTTAAATTCATTAATTGAACAACCCTTGCTGTTCTCGTCATATTTAACCTATTTTCCTTGTGTTACAATTTAACCTCATTTCTTCTTGTTGGTGCATTCTTTAGAGTAAGAATTAATATATTTGAAAGAGATGAAGTATTTAATTCTGAAAAGTGAAAGCTGAGAAAGATACAGGGTTTCAAATTATTCTGCATAAAGTAGGTTCCAGGGGAAAGGGTCATAGGCTGGGTCGGAAAGAAGCTGGTTAGTTTAGAGTTGGCCTCTAAGAAGTGGGTCCAGAAGTAAAATTTTCAAGAAGTAAAGGTTTTCGAGAGTAGGGGGGATTCCATGTTGGGTGGAGTTGTGTATCAGCACCATCCAGGCAGTGGTTTTCCTTGTCATCAGCTGGTGGTCATATCTTGATTCCCGGAGGGAGTTGGTCCAGGTCGAAGAACTCCACATAGTTGTGAGAATACTGGAGTGGCAGGGTAAAGCAGGTTATGAGGGCTCCATTCTCAGCAGACAAGTGGAGTGGAAACCAGGAACCAAGTCACTTAGATTGAGAATACATGACAGGGATGTGGGCTACATTTTGGTGCATGGAAAGGTATATTGGAGGCTAACTAAGGGCACTTAATATGGACAGGCTGCTGATCCACAACTGGCCGTGGTGGTCACTGGTTGACTCGAACCTAAAGATTCTTCAGTGTGTAGCTAGGTCTCGTCAAATGTAATGGTATAGTGTAGTACAGAGGGCACTGACCTACACACAGGAGACTGAGTTTTAGTCTGATTTTCTCAAATAACTGTTTATGGTCTTAGACAAGTCACTTAACCTAATGGGCTTCGATTCTTCTGCATCTATGAAATAAGAAGTACTCTCTTAAGACCCACTATTCCTTTAGGTCTGTGAATATCTCTGCAAAATAACCAAAATGTGCCCAAGTAATGTGTATGGTAGAAAATCTGAAAAGATTGTGTTTTTAAATAGGGTATCAAGTTCTTGAGCCAGTCATCTTCTTGTTCTAATATTGCCTAAGGCATATTATAACCTTGTAGATGCCTTCAAAGCTTGTCTTCTGGAGCCAGCAACTCTATTCCCTAATATTTAGATCCAGTACTTTCTGGAGTATATTGACTCAGCATTATTCATTTCATATGGAGCGATGGCAGGACAAGAACTCAATGTCAGAACTGTTCCACCCTGAATTGAGGTCTCAGTTGAGCCTAATGATAAAAGTAAATGCTAGGAGCACTATTACTGCTTTACTTCATTTGGTTGGTCAAAAGGCATTTACCAGATTATGTAACTCACTGAAGACAGGGTCTGTCGTGAGCCAAGAATTTCAGTGTGATTTTTGCTCAGAGTGAGCCTGACAGCCAACACTCACATGAAATACCACACGAAGGTTTGGTTGAGTGCGTCTTCAAGGTTGCGGGGTGCTTGCACACAGTCTCATGAACTTATTTTTTTCTGTACTGACTAAACTGATTGCACCGTAGCCAAATTAGATGTCAGCACAAAGGGAATTCAGTGGCATACCTGAAGAGAATAGAAGTGACAAGCAAAAATCAATTAAAGGAGCCAGCCACATGGGTATATTCAGTACCACAGACCACCACTAGAGGAATTTTATACTCTCTGCCTTGCTTCAGATCAATGCGTTGACCTTGTGCATTGATAATGCACACACGAAAACCTTTGGGAATCATGATACTTTTGATGATAGTATTGAATATTTTCTGGATTTCTTTGTTGGTTTTTGATGGCTCAGCATATAAACTTGCTTTCTTTTGGGGGCAGTCCCTGAAGGATGAGACTTGGTGAAAAACAGTGGTGTATTTTCCACTACTGAATCCAGAGGAGACTGGATCTTAGAAGCCATTGAGGGAGCATGTGACTAAGGCTTGGCCAGTCATAAGCTCTTACTTCATTAAACCACACAGACTTCAGAGTCTCACAATATTGGAAGCATCGTGTGTCCATTATTGGAAATGCTGGTGGTGACATTCTGGGCAAATTATTTCTGTTGACTTGTCTCTCTTGTTTCTTACCTCTTTTCCAATCTTGGTCCTCCACAAGCAATTCTGTGAACTAACCCAGTATTGTTGTGTGAAATTCCCTCCCAGGATAAGTTAGCTAAACTCAGTTTCAGTTCTTTCTAAGAACTCTGATTGGTATAGTTAGTAAATTAGCTCCCATATGAGTTGTAAAACCAAGGAGAGAAATGCTGTGAATCACTGGTAACTTGGGTCCTGCTAGGTTAAGTAATAAAAGATTGTGTTTCTATACTTACATGGGTTAAAACTTATTTGTAATTACATTGCTATGGAATATAGCATTTTTTTCATATTACTCAGCATAGCTTTTAGGCTTTATAGATGTAAAACTTCACATGAGAGTTTCTAGATTTCTGACAGCTACCTTGTGGAATACAGTGTGGGATGATGTTATCAACTCCATTGAATTAAATAGCTTTTTGATAGAAGAGTGATCATCTCAATTCCAAATTCGAGGAAAAGATGAGTTTTTAGTTAAATATGAACTTCAGATGGTATCACTAGTGGAACAGTTAAGTCTACTTCAGTAAACTGAAGGAGATAAGCCAAATGTACATTTTATATATTCAACAGAATTTATCGATTATCTCCTGTATACTAAATACTGTGCTGTCTCTGTATTACGCCAGGAATAAAAAGATAAAGAGCAATATATGTCATTTCTGTATCTTCTAGGAAGTTGCAGGGTAAAGTAGAAACAAACAGATCATTATAATTCAGTATTTTTAGGAGGAGTTGGCTAACCTGACTGAGATGTCAGATGGGGAAAGAAGATGTGACATTTGATAGTATATGAATCTTTTATATCCAGCATATTTCACACAATGCTTGGTTCATGGTAGGGACTTAGAAAATGTTTATGGAATTAAGTTTTAACTGTGCCTTGAAGAATAAAGAGTTGATGAGAGCCTAAATTGAAGCAGAAATGATGGAGATATAGAGAAAGACAGCAGTATGATTTCTGACTGGAGCAGTATGAGGAGACGTGGATAAATTCCAAAGTTTCGAGCTCAGGCAGACTGTAGTTTGTCATAACTGAACAAAGAGAATAGAGAAGTTAGTTTGAGATCATTGGAATGATAAAAGAAAATTAGCCTTTTGTTGTTGTTGTTGTTGTTGAAGATTCACCCTGAGCTAACATCCGCTGCCAATCTTCCTCTCTTTGTGTGTGAGCTGCCACCACAGCATGGCCCCTGACAGACGAGTGGTGTAGGTCTGTGCCTGGCAACCGAACCCAGGCTGCCAAAGCGAAGCGTGCCAAACTTAACCACTAGGCCACTGGGGCTGGCCCTAGTTTAGCTTTTGACTTGCTAAATTCAAGGTTTTTTGAGGGACATCCTCATCATGAGACTGTTCAGTATGCAGTTGAAGAGGTCTGTTCAGTCCTCAAGCTCAAGTGGAGGAAATGAAGATAAAGATTTAGGATTCATCAAAATATTTGATATCTGAAGCCATGGGAGTGAGATTGTTCAAGAAGAGTGATAAAGAATGTCTGTGATAGATCTATTAAGAAGATGGTATTTTCAAATTGACATTTCTGGAGCTGATTAGATTTATGCTAAAGGAGACCCACCTTTGATAGAACCAAGCACTTCCACAGCCTGTTTCTACTGGAAGCAGTTGGTTCTCCTGATTTAGAGTTAGTGAGTGCTAACACCGAATTTGCTGTCATTCTGCCTTCCCTTCTCTGCTTTCATCCTGGGCATGATAGCAAAATTGTAAGACATGCTCTACCCTCCTTATTGTGCTGGCCCTATCACTACTACATCCCACCCTCAGACAGAAAGGCAAAGGTACAATGGGATTCCTGCATCTTCACAAAAATTACCTCAGACTGATCAGAGCCTCTTGACACAGCTGGAAGAGACTGTCCCTGGTTACATCTTCTCACAAATGGAAACATTCTCCAGTTTGGTCCAGGGAAGGGTGGATAGAAATGGTTCTTTCACTTCTCTCTCCCTCAAAAGACAGTGGACTAATTTATGTGCTTGAGCAGTTGGCTACTATTTTTGCATTATTAGAAACATTTCAGTGTTAATCTTTATAGATCCTCTTGTAATACTTTGTACTTTATTTCCATGCCAATAAAGTATTCACTGATATCTTTTATGCAGTGATGTCCTTAGCTTAAAAAAAGTGTAAATTTAAACTACATCTTTTCTTCTTAGTGCCATGGAGGTGATCTCAACTCCTAGTGATCCTGTGTCCAGCAGAGTAGAACGCTACCTGGTCTTTCTGCACCATCCTCTCACCTTCCGGGGCTCCAGCAGACAATGCTGCTATTCATAGGGCGTTCATGGCCAGTTTTTAGGAAGTGGTGGCCAGGTCCTTCTTCCTAGTCTGTCTGAGTCTGGAAGCTCCGCTGAAACCTGTCCACCATGGGTGACCCTGCTGGTATTTGAAATACTGGTGGTACAGATTTCAGCATCACAGCAACACACAGCTGCCACAGTAAAACAACTGACAGACAGTGGTGTGCTTCCCTGACTGGCCCATGAACCCAGCCGAGCCAGGCCATGAAAGTGCTGAAGCCAAACACTAGTCCACCAGGCTGGCTTTAAAGTATATCACCCATTCCCAAATAGTTGGGTTTTTTTCTATTCATCTCCCCCCGCAGTCTCATATCTAGATCTATCCAATGTGGCTGTTGAGCACTTGAACTAGTCCAAGCTGAGATGTGCTACACCTATAAAATATACATCAGATTTTGAAGACAGCACTAAAAAAGCAAAATATTAATTTTTATATTGAATACATGTTGAAATAATGTTTTGGGTATATTGGGTCAGATAAAATATATTATTAAATTGATTTCACCTTTTTTCTTTTACTTTCCTTAATGTAGCTCCTAGAAAATTTTAAATTACATATGTGGTTGCATTCTATTTCTTTTGGACAGCGTGCTCTAGACTAATCTACACCAAACACAGCCCCCTCCCCCGCATACCCCAGTGAGTTGCCCCTGCTTGTGGATTTGTTAGTGATTGATTGCTCTTGTTTCTCATGTCACTGCCCAGTGTTGAAGCCTATGGTAATACAGCAACAATTCTGATGGTTCTTAAACCACCTTTGTTGATTACAGAGTATTTTGTAAAGGGCAGATTGGGGAAATAATTCACATTTATGGAGCTACTCAAAAGTAATACTTGCAACCAATAAAAACATCTATTGGAGATCATAGGAAGATGTTCTTTGTTTTGGCTGTAATTTCTATAAAAATGACTTGGAGTTTATGAAATATGTTTTTTACTTTCTACTGTGTTCCAAAAGAGATTTAAAGGAGCCGATTTTATAATGTAAGTAATTGGTTAGCGCTTTTTTAGGAACCCATCAGTAGGAAGATGGTATCTGTTATTTTAGGAAATGAGTAGTGCTAGTCGAAATTCCAGTAAAATGAAAATTCATTTTCCTCTAGTTGATTGCTTCTTATCCTTTTTTTGGTCTCTCTCCTGAGACCAGCCCTCATTCATCTGGAAACAAAGCTCTGTCAGTCTGACAGAGGACAATCCACGAGGAAAGAGGACCTCACATCTAGAATGCCCCTCACCTTCTCACAGTATGCTTCCAAGTTGAAAGTAAACAGCCCCAGTTCCATCTGTCTTCGTGGTGTAAATATCTAGAATGTAAACATCTTCTAAAATGGAAACTTACATTCTTCGTAGTGAAAAAATGTTCAAAAATAAGTTGTAACTTTTAAGAATAACTGCCCCCTTTTTATGATGATATAGAAAACTCTCCACTTCCTGGAGATACTTAACCAAATACAGCTATTTAATGATTGCCTGTCTGCAAATGAGAACGAGAACCTCCAGGTCTTTCTTAACCCTACTCCTGTTTACTAATCTGAGGATTTTGTATTGTATCTGAAGGTGAGAATGTCTGATTTCCAGCATTTCTTTTTTAAAAATTCCTGCTTAATTTAGTACCTACTATGTGTAGCATCCTTTCTAGGGGTTTTATGACTGGGAGAATATACATAAATATACAAAGAATGGACTTCGCCTTCAGAGATCTAAGATGAAAATAGACATGTATATGGTTACATATAAAATCGTAAAATGATAGCAGTCCAATCCAGCGGTGTACACAGTGCAGTACATTCTAATGAGGGGATTAAGAGAGTCTTCTTGGAAGGTCGCATGGGGATTTCAAAAGGGCAAAATTATAGAGAAAGTGAAGGGCTCGGTATGAGTTAAGGCCTGAAAAAGAACACATGGTAGGTTTCAGCACACAAGTCACCAAAGAGGGTGATTAAAGGAATGAGAGCAGGGAGGTGAACCGGTAAGGCAGGTTAGAGACAGATTCCACAGGGCCCTTGGCCCCAACGTAAGGAGGCTGCACCCAGTTCTCTTGATATTCTGAAGGATTCTGAACAGAGTGACATATCCAAATCTGTGTTTCCTGAAGAAACATTGAAGAGAGGGCACTGTGAAAGATAATGGGGGGAAAGAGCCTGGTGTCAGGGAAACCAGTTTTACAGTATTCTAGGTTTTGCAAGGAGGTAAGGCCCTCAACTAGGGCAGTGGTAACAGGAACAGAGGCTAGGATGGATTTGAAAACCCAGATTTGGGGAGTGATTGGGTGATGATCAAAGCGAACTTTTTGTTAAGTGCTATTTCATTCTCATAACATCCATGTGCGCTCATTATTATACTCACTTTATACAGGAGGAAGCTGAGGCACAGAGATGCTAAGAAACTTGCCTAAGGATACAAAGCCAGTGCTTGGGGGAGGTTAAATTCAGCTGCAGTAGTCTTACCTGAGTCCAGGCTCTTAATTTCTATTTCTTCCCGGATATGGAGGAAAAAGCAATTCTGAAGTCCTAACATTTCTAGCCTAGTGGCAGTTGCTTCCATGAAAGGATAGAGAACTTGTTCATTATATGTTGGTGCTCCCGAAGGTTCTGTTTTAGGCTCTATTCTCATCTCATTCTGCCTGCTTTTCTATAATAAGCGCAGTCTTCCACTCCACGAGCTCAAGTCTCATCCATCTAATCGCCTGTGACTCCACGTTCTCTTCAGTCTTTACTACAGGTTCCCTGACCAGAACTTCCTGATGCCAGCTGGCTGTCTCCTCTTGGGTGTACCACAAGCATATCAAAGTAAACAGCCCCACACCAAACTCATTGGTTGCTAGTTCATGACATAACCATGCTATTCTTCAGCACACCAGCTTGAAAACTAGTCATCTTGACTACTCTCACATACAGCCATTATCTTATTAGAATTAGAACCATCTGAAAATCTCTTTAGGTCCCTTAAGTGTTTTTTTCCCCTGCCTTTTTCTTCTGACATGCATGCATGTATGACGAAATACATAGTAGTCCCCCATTTATGGCTTCTCTGACATATCTGAATTGCCAACATCACTACTCTTGTGCTTTGGGGCCATTATTAAGTAAAATAAGGGTGACTTGGACACAAGCACTGCGATACTGCGATAGTTGATTTGATAACCAAGTCAGCTACTAAGTGACTAACAGGCAACTAACAGGCAGATAGTGTATACAGTGTGGATCCCCTGAACAAAGGGACGATTCACATGGGGTGGGGAGACAGAGCAGGAAGGTGTGAGATTTCATCATGCTACTCAGAATAGCACCCAATTTACAACTTATGAATTATTTCTGGAATTTTCCATTTAACATTTTTGAACCATGGATAAGGGGGGACTACTGTACATACATAAATACCTACCTACCTACCAAACAAGCGGCAATATTTGGAGGACTAAAAAGCCTCAAAAGACCAAAAAGTAGGTGTGAGAGGGACAGGAGGAGAAAGAGAATTTCAGGAGGGAGGTAATCGTGATATATAATAAGAAATTTGCTCTTAAGGAAATGTCAACTATTTATGATTTAAAAAAACTTTTAAATAAAATTGAAAACCATTGAGCAAAGTTTATCTGTAGGAAAATTAGTAATATTCAGAAAATAAATGAGTTGAATATAAATTTTGAACTTCTCCTTGCTGATGAATTGACCTAAAATGGATTTGAATAGTTCTCTTTATTCTTGCTCTTTAACCTTTTGTAGGTAGCATCATTTAATATATGTTACTCTTTTACACTCTGATACAACCTCAGCACTTCATAAGGGGTATAATCTAAAGTTAAAAAATAAAAAGACCATGGGGAAATCTTATTGGGAAAATGTTATATAACCATGTAATTGTAAATTGGGACCTAAATAGATATTTAATCTAAAATAAATTGAATAAGCATCATCTTTTTTTTATTAACCCCAACTTTAAAATTTGAATAAGGGTTTGAATTCTTAGTATATATGCCACCATGCATGTTTTTCTGTTATTGATGTTATTGATACTATAAATAGTAGGTAGAGTTGAAAGAGGAATATCATGTAAACAATGAAGCCTAATGTGAGCCATTTCTCTTACTCAAATTGAGATTAATTTGAGCCATTTCTCTTACTCAAATTGAGATTCAAAATATTACACAGTGCTGATTTAAAACTCTTCACAATTTCCTCAAAATTTTTATTTCTGTTTTTCCTTGTCTTTTTCCTCAAACCATTGTTACCTCCCTCCACATAACTCTTGTTTATAACTCAAGAAATTATTTTTTTAATTAGTGGTATGTGAGTTTATGCTGTGTTGTGCTGATCTACTTGATTCCTTAATTTTCTTCAAAGAAATAATCTGGCATTTGTGGCTATAAATTATATATAACCTTAATGGGTGACAGAACGTTGCTTATTTGTAGAATTTGATGATTAAATTAGATACATATTTTGTCCTCAAAGACATGCTAAGGAAGATCTTTCAGACGCGGTAGACTGCTGGCGAGTGCTGAGTTGGAGTCCCTTCCCTGCTGGTCCCTCCTTGCGCCTGGACCATCTATCTACTCTCCCTGGCTCTGGACTAGCTTGCCCTCCTCCTCCTCCTCCTTCCTTGCTGGCCTGCCTGCCTGTCAGCTTCTGAATTAATCGTTCATCATCTTAACAGTTTATCTATTTTTATTCCTTGCCAGAGACTGCCCTTGGGAGAGTACTGAGTATTTGAAGGAGAGATGACACCTTTCTAGCCACCAGACCTAATATTACTGTCTTCATTTTTTTGGTAAAAACAACCCTACATTTGTTTCTTTCGTTTTCACTACCGAGATATGTTCGACAACGTACACATCCAGTGATCTGACTTGGCACTCAATTGGGAAGAAACAGACAAATGTTTAGGAAGAAAGTATAAAAAAGAAACCTGAAGGGGGGGAAATGAATGATTAAGCAAGTTCAGAAATTCCCTCTGCCTCGAACCCCGGGAATCGTGGAGGAGCCTCCGCGGAGGAGCAGCAGGGCGGCCGGGGCGAGGTTGTGCAACAAAGCTCTGGGAGGCGAGCTCCCAGCAGGCCGTGCGCCGCCGCCCCGCCCACCGCCCCGGGTTTCCTGGCAGGCAGCGCTGGCCCCGCCCCCTTCCTCCCCTCCCGCGCACGTAGGCTGCGTGTGCGTCGGGGGGAGTCCTCCAGCCTGACTAGCGAGCCGCCCCCTTCCTCCCATGCCGCAGCCTGTGCCCGGCCCTCCGTGGCCATTTTTCCCGGGAGGGGGCCGCCTCCGTGCGGCTTTCTGCAGGCCTGAAAATCGGCACCCAGGCAGGAGGTGCCAAGCGCCCTGTCAGACAGGGTTTTGTCAAGTTTCTGCTGATAACAGCTTAACATCTAATGAAGCAGCCCAGCTGGACTGAAGAAGGCCAAGAGCCTTTTTCCTGTGCCTCTTCTAGCCACAGTTCACTCAAAATTGCTTCATTTGCCCTCTAACCTCCTCCTCCCGTGTGGCGTGCCAAAATCCGCGTTATTTTTTTCCTCTTTCCTTCGGTGCGTCTCTTTTCACCCCGCCCCCAAAGAAACACCACCCCTTAGCCTCCAGAGCTGGATGAGTTGCAACTCGTTTTGCGTAATTAAAATGAGTGCCTGATAGTGGAAAAGCACAGAAAGAGCTAGGGAGGAAGGACAGGGGGTCGGGCCGAGCCCAGGCCTCCAAAAGCGGGCGGGGCCGCCCGCAGGGCGAGGCTGGGCGCCGGCGGGGTGGGGCTCTGGGCTAGGCTGGCAGGGGCGGGGCCGGGAGCAGGCAGGGTGGGGCTCCGGGCTAGGGGGCGGGGGCGGGGCGGGGGCGGAGCTCCAGGCCAGGCTGCCAAGAACAGGGCGGGGCCGGAGCTCAACGGAGTTGGCGAAGGCTGGGTGGGGCTAGCGGGCGAGGGGCGGGATCAGAGCGCAGATAACCCAGTTGAGGAAAATAGGGCGGGGCCAGTGGGCGAGGGGCGGGGTCAGATCTCAGTGCGAGGTCCAGCAAACGCTGGGCCTGAAGCCCAGGCTTGAGGGCGGGGCGGGGCGGCCTTAGTGTTGGCTGTTTCCTGGGCCCAGGGCGGCCGGGAGCCCGACTAGCCGAGGCTGGGGCTGTTAGACAGGCACTTGGTTTCCATTTGTGTAATAACTTCTTTCTGGAGCCAAGTACATCCTCGTCAACTTTCCTTGGCGGGAAAACCAAGTCTAAGCTTGTAAAATTTCACCTCCTGCTTGTGCTTTCCTCTTCTTAATTAAATGCTAAGGAGCCTTTCGGAGTATTGCTTTTCTGCTTTTCAGCCTTTCTCTGTCGTGAAGACTTAGGTTTCATTGGGTATTCTCCTTGGTCACCTTCTGTAGAAGTTTTAAGTAGAATGTTGCAATCCAGACACCTGTGACATTTTCAAGTAAGCTAAACGACACATAAAACTATAGTAGATTAGTTAAAACATACCTTTAGTCCAACTGGTAGTAATCAACTATAGCCGGTTGGTTTTTCAACTTGTTTTATTCCACTCTGGACGATATAATTTCTAAAGTCTGCCTACTCTGTTGTTGATACTGCTTAAATAGCTTACTACTTGGGACATGGAAGTTCTGTTTCTTCTCTGTCACACTCAAGTCAACTTAATTTTGGAATTCTGGAAATTTAATTGATGGTCTGTTATGGAAATACAGTTTTGAGTTAGTTTATCAATATTGATGTAGAGCCAGAATCTAAGAAATGAGTGTTTTAAAGAATATAAGAGAAATGGCCTTGAATGGGAGTTCTGAATATTAACGTTTCTCTGTTTGCTTTTATGCTATATAATGTCATAATGGGTGCTATGCAGATGAATATGCATAGTGTTTTCACTTGTGACGTGTATACAAATGAGATTTTGTAAAAATAATAGGTTATAGCAAGGACGTTTCTAACCTTGATCATTGTTGCTTGATTATGACACTTGCCAGTTCCATTTTAAATTAAGGTATATCCGAAATTATTTCAGTGTTTTGTTAAAAGGGGTGAGTCATATACCAGGATATACCCCACCCCTCCTCACGTTATAGTGACTACAAAGAGCAAATGCAGTGTTAGTGTAAACCCTCTTTGGTGACCATCAGTGGGTCGAGATTAGCAGCTGTCTTTAGGTTTTGAGCTACAATCTTGTACAATAGTGGTTTAGTTGATTCAGGTCAGTGATTTTGAGTTGACAAGCTTTTAACTCCCTAGCTTTGTGAATATTGAATTAATGAAAAGTCTTAATTTTCCATTTATCTCAGAAATGATATGTATAACTGGAAAAGAAAACAGTACAGACTCTTTCACATGAGCTCATGGAATTTGAAAACAGTATAACATGAATTGAATAAAGAGCAATTTTAGCATATTCTATGGACACCCTCCAACCTCATTGATGAAAATGCATCTGAAATTATAGGTACATCAAGCTTTGCTTAGGAGTCACCATTTGAAAGTTATCTGGGAAGTCTTGGATTTAAAATCCTAACCCAAATAAGTGTTAACACAAAAAGCATAACCTATTTGGACAGTCATTTATGCCCTCTCTCTCCAAGAGCAGTTTCTGTTTGCTCTAGGCATTTGCCTGGTTTACAGCAAATTCTAAAGTTATGCCTTGCCTTCCTGATATCCTAGTATGAGATTCCTACACTTTCTCAGGGTTTTCAGAGGGAATCTTGAAGTAAATAATAGATTTAAGTGAAATCTTAAGCAGATGTCTGATTTATCTAATTTTGCATTTACATTGTGGGTAGGGCTAAGATACACACATGCACACACGCATGCATATACACACACGTGAACAGGCATTAGTGATCTCAGAGGTTATTTTTACTTTCAACTTTTACCCATTTCCCTATTTTTTTAAATAATGGATTTGTATTAATTATTGGTAACAACTCTCCCATTTTTATTTTTAATAAAATATGGCATTGAGCTCATGTTTCATGTGGGTAGATTTATCTGCCTGTGCACTGAACTCGAGAACTTTCTGGAGGAAAAATTTGTTTTACGACGTTTTACTTCAGCGGTTCTAAAGTGCTGCTCTGTGGAACCTGGGTGTGGTTCCTTCCACCATGAACAAAATGATCTGCAGTTTAACAGTTTCAGCAATCGAGGTAGCTTTCATCCCAAACACTGTTTGTATTCCTGTTAATAAAATGATTTGACGCAAGATCTTCTGTGCTTAAGTTTTTCAGTGTTAGTAGCTGGGATTTTCTGTGTCTGGATCAGGATTTCTCAACCACTGGTACCATTGACATTTTGGGCCCAGGAATTCATTGTTGTAAAAAGACTGTCCTGTGTATTGTAGTTCTTACCCACTAGATACCAGGAGCAAACCCCATCCTACCCCCCAGTTGTGATGACAAAAAATGTCTCTAGACATTGCCACATGTCCCCTGGATTGGGGGAAGGGGGAGACAGGTTCACAATTGTTCCTGGTTGAGAACCACTGGTCTAGACCAAAATTAAATCCATTGGAAATCTTTGGCCAAAGTTGTTTATAAACTCTTGGTAAAATGTGACATAAATGAATGTTAGTGCTGAGTAGCTAGTTTCATTTTAAGTTTGGTTGTACCTGGTTTCAGTAACTTCATTTTTGGTTAAATAGCTGTAAAGAATTTATGTGAACAAAACTGAGTCCACTTAATATAAAAATTTTGACAGGGCCTACTGAGAGTAGATGTTTCAGACATTAAAAATCAAGCTTTTCAACCTTGAGACTGTATTTTAAACTTTTTGCTACTTTTAAAATATAAAGTAGTTTCATGGTATAAGTTCAGTAACTGAATTTTCTTCTACGCCTCCTAGACTTCTTGGGGCTGACTTACCAAACAAATATAAATATGTGGTCCTTTAAGAGTTTTTTTTTTAAGATTTGAATTTTAAAAATTGAACTTTAAAATTTCTGAGCTGTAAGTGAAGGTACTATTATGAAGAGGCAAGTGTCATGCTTCAGATCTGAAAGTTGGGTAATATTTTCTTGTCTCAACTTGTCCATACTACTTTAACCTGTGTTGGCTGTAGTTTTGATTTGAAGCTTGTATAATGTTTTCATGTCTGAACCTGTACACACTACTTTAACTTTAGTGTCGGCTGTAGTTTTGATTTTAAGTTGATTTGCTGGTTTTCATGTTGAAGTTCAAATTCATATGCAATTGTGTTAAATAACAAAGATTTTCATTAGATACGTGATCCCTTTCTAGCTTCAAAAAGTAACCTGTGGTTGTTTCTTCCTCACCAAAAGATTTCAAAAACCTCAAACCCCTCCTAAAAGAAAAATCTAGCAATTCCCAAATCATGCAGAAATCTCTAGAAATTATCAATTGAAGATTTGAAGTCTATGATTGAGGTTATTTTATCAAAACAAATAAAGGAGTGCACTGTGTAATGAAAATCAAAGACATTTTGAGGATGAGAAACTATGAAATTTTTTTAAATTCTTGTCTGTATATTTGGAAAAGGTAACATTTTCTGAGTACCATGGGTTACAGTGTTGTGAAATGCAAAACACGATAATATGTAAAGAATCATATTCTGATAGAACATTTCCATCACTCCAGAAAGTTTCCCCTTGCCCCTGTATAGTCATCCCCTCCCTCCACACCCAGCTCCTGGCAACCACTGATCTGTTTTCTTTCCCTGTAGTTTTACCTTTGCCAGAATGTCACAGAAATGGAATCCCACAGTAGGTAGCCTTTTGAGTCTAGCTTCTTTTACTTACCATAATACATTTGAGATTCATCCATGTCGTTGCCCATAGTATCAGTAGTTAATTCCTTTTTTTTATTGGTGAGTAGTCTTCCATTGTATGCATGTGGTCCATAGTTTTGTTTATCCGTTTACCAATTGATAAACATTTGGATTGTTTGCAGTTTTTGGCAACTATAAATAAAACTTCTGTATACATTCTCATACAGACTTTTGTGTGAACATGTTTTCGTTTCTATTGCGTAAATACCCAGACATGGGATTTCTGGATCACATGGTAAGACTACTTTCACCTTATCAGAACCTCCGAAACTCCTTTCCAAAGTGGTTGTATTATTTTGCTGCAATAGATCATTTAAAAAAGTCAGTTCTCAAATTTGAATCCCATGTTTTTAAACAAATGACTCCCATTTTTTGGGTCACATAACACTGCTGTCTGTGGTGGAACCAGAGGATTCCTCCTCGGTAACTGATTGTTCAGGGGAGCACGCCATCATGTGTCACTGGTATTTTAGAAAGTGACTTTATTATTTCATGTCAAGACGTGCCCCTTGATATGAAGTAGTTTTTCTTCCTGAAGCGGTTACAAACGAGTGTCACTGACAAGCTGTGCCGTCCTCCTTTGGGTCAGTCTTTGTTGCATCACTGAGCTGTGGCATCTTTCTGACGTTGCTTCCACATGTCCTCAGACGCCCAGCTCATAAATGAGCACGTGAGTGTTTGTGATTATCTCCCTGACATTTTTCAGTACTAAAATGCCCATCTCTTGAATTATCAACATTTTTCAGCTGTTCAAGACTAGAGATTCTTTAGAGACAAGGCCTTTATGGCCCTTTTTTCTAGAAGATGAATATTGAACAGTTTGGACCTCAAATTGGCATTGAAAAGAAACTCAGTAGCAAAGCTTTTTCGCACAACTAATACCTATTTTTGAAGGCTTCCTCTTTTTCTTCTACAATTTTTTTTAGAAGATATGCTTATTTTGGAGAGAGGAAGAGGGGCACAGTGAAATAGTGGTATGCTGGCACTTAGTTGCCTTGAAAACGTCAACTCTTTTTCTCTGAATTGGCCTCTTCCAGAACTTCCTGTACTCGCCTCAGTTTCCTTCACATCCTCACACTCTTGGTTTTATGTTTTTGTTATTGTTGCCCTTAGCAGATAAGGCTGTCTCAACAGTTTCTGTGAGACAACAGAGAGGATGACAGGATTGGTGTGGGGCCAGTTTGGTTTGCGTTCTTTAGACCAGTAGCTCCTGAGGGAGCTATGAAAAGAATTAAAAAGTGATTGTCTTCCCTAGAGACTTCTTTCTTTGTTTTGCTGTTATTACTTTACCTAATTAAATAGATAGATTCTTCAAAATAAGTCTCATCTAAAACAAGAAACAGTTTTAAGGTAAAAGGTGAAGGTTTGTGGTTACATTTAAATGTCATTGACCTTACATTCTTTTTCTCTCTTTTACTGAATTGTCTTTCCATTCCAATTTGATAATCAAGATAGTACTAAACAATTTAGTTTAAACTTTGAAAGGACTGAAGATACACTGTCATAAAAGTCTGACGGTAGCCGCTATGCCAGCATTTTTAAAACCAGTCTATTTTGGTAGAAGTATTTTAGGGTGAAAAAAAGGACACTTTTTACATCTCTCGTTATTCTTAACATGCAGAGCCTGGTGACAGAGGTGGGGGGACAGGGACATGTGGACAGGGGAGAGGACAGCTGAAAAGGAGCCCAGTGACACATAATCAAATTAATAATGAACAAAGGCCATTTTTCGATAGTAATAGAAGTTTAATTTGTCGAATTAAAAACGTTAAAAATGTTTTTGGTTTTAAAACACATTTTCATCCTCATCTAGTCAGCTAAAATCATCGCTGGGGCAACTCCTACTCTTAGACGCAGTGATTAACTTTTACATAGCCCCTGTCTGTGGGTCTCCACAGCCTGTCTGTCTACACTACCTCTTCCTCGTAATGATTTGGTAACAACATTCAGATTGCTTTTCTGAGATGACCTTAATGGTGGGTGGGACTGGGGGAGGGAGTCAAGTATGGTCAGATAGTACTTCAGCTTAATCTTCAACTTTTAGTACCTTAGGAGATTCATCCAGTTATTTTTAAAATCCAAAATTTTCCTCTTTATGAAATGTAATTAAAATTAGAAAAAAGAGAGTGTATATTATTTGTTTATGTTTTTAGAGCATTTGGAGTTATCAAGCTGTAGTGTAGTAAATTTGTAGATATGTATAGTAAATTTGGTAAGCTTTTTATATAAATTTGTATATAAATGAGTAGATATTTGGGTAAACAGGGAAGTATTGCTTAAAATGGCATTGAATTATGACAATTCACAATGAATATGACACAGTGGAAGATGAGAGAATATTTAATATTATCTCAATTTTTGGAAAGTTTAGATAAACTACCCACTACTTGGTATTCAAAAGTTCTTAATAGTCCCTCACTGCCGACATGTATAGCTTTTATATTTTCTTTCATCAAACTTCCTAGAACTTATAAGCATAGAAAATCTTAATAAGAAATAGATGTTAACTTGAAGTTTACAGAAGCAGCAATCACATAAAAAGGATAGTGTAATGAATAAATATTAGTGTTTTACTATACATACATTTTCTACTTTAATAATATATGATTTACAGAAAGATCTGAAAGTAAATATGAGAGCATTACTTTTTATTTAAAGTATGATGTTTTCTAAAAGTTATGTTTACAAATTTACATAATTGATATACACACGTGTTACATTAGAAAAGCCAAATGAAATTGTGAATAGATACATATATTTTGGTCTATATTTTTCATGATTCCTTAGCCAAATTTCTTGATAACACTGGAAGTATAGAAATGATTAACTTTTACACGTGTGATTTCTTTAGCTGTAGTGTTCTGAATGCCCCCACATCTACGAACATGTCGGTTGTGTAACTGATGGGGTTACACTGGGGCCCCTGTTCCATTTTGTCTCAAGGAGGGACCTTCTATGGAGTAGGCGTGGTACTGTGACCACGTGAGCTGGCTGAGAGCCAATATTTTTCTGTAGCATTTGGGCCTGTCAGTATCCTTTACAGTGACGGCCTGCAGCCTGGGTAGGGCTTCCCTACCATCTGCTGTGTTGTGGTCACCCAGCCCAAACACAAAGCTCAAATTTCCCTGAAATGTACTTTAAAAAATTAAGTCTGGAAGGATTGTGGGCTGTATGTGTTCTTTATAAAATATTTACTGTAGTCATTTCTTGGTATAATACAATTCTAAAAGAATTATTACATTTCAATTCAGAAATAGGGAGAAAAGATCTATCTCGAAGTAACATACTTCCTTCATTGCCATCAATTTAAAAAACCTAATCCTTTTAGAGGAATTTAAAGTTTATTCTTGGCTAGAGAGACAAATGCATCAAATGCATATATATCATTGTGAAATATAGTAAAACTGGTTTTCGGTTTGGTTTGGTTTGGGGTTTGTTTTGTAATAACGTTAGTGTGTAATGCAAATGTGTATATCGTCAGCTAAGTGGTATGTAACACTTTAACTTATATTAGGTGGAGCATGTTTTAAATCTTATAGCTACACCTGTGATGTAATGAGCTATGTCAAATTTGGGTTCGTAAACATGCATTTATGTGTTTATTGTTTGTGTTATAGTCGTCAATGCATACATTCATGAATGCTGATTTTATTCCTTCAGTAGTTACTAATTGAACTCTTGCTCTTTTTCAGGCACTCTTCTAGGTAACAAACATTCAACAGTGAATGTCCCACAGGCAAGGGCCCTGCTCCTCTGAAGTTTAAATTTAAGTAAAGAGATAAACAAGCAAATATCAGGTGGTAATACAGGAGAGGGAGGGGGTTCTCTGAGGAGGCGACTTTTAAACTGAAGTGTAAGTGATCTGAAGGGAGCTGTAATAGGAAAATCTGGTGGCAGGTGTACCAGGCAGAGGGAACAGCAAGTGCAAAGGCCCTGAGGTGAGAAAGGGTCATTTTGAGGAACAGAGAGGAAGTCAGTGTAGCTGAAACATTGCTGATGGAGGGAGAGTGGTAGGATTGGGGGGTCAGTGAGGCAAGCAGGAGCCACATTGTTGAGCTTCTTGTGGACCACAGTAAAGAATGGCGATAGAATTTTATGGTCTTGGAACGTTTCAAATAGGGAGTGGTGATGGAGGAGAGACTGGGCAGTATAGATACTCTAAGTGCTTTTCAGAACGTTCTTTAATATCATAGTGTTCTTGCCTGGAACTCAGCCAGTAGATGTATGACACCTAGATCTTTTATTTAGAGTTGTACAGGGCATCAGTTAGCTTTTGCTGCGCAACAGATCAACCTATAACTTCATGCTCAGAACAACCACCATTTATTTAGCTCACAATCCTACAATGTGACAATTCGTCCTGGGCCTGGGTAGTTCTTCTGGTTTCTGCTGGGCTCCTTCTCCCTTCTTCAGTCAGCTCCTGATCAGCTAAGTGGCTCTGTGTCTTGCAGTTGACTGGCTCTTGGCCGGGGTGATGTGGTAACAGAACCATGTCTCGTATCCTCCAACCAACTAGTCTGGGCTTGTTCTCGTGGTGGCTGGTTGACTTTCAAGAGGATGATTCGAGTGTGCATTGCCTCTTGAGTCTTAGACTTGGAAGTGGTGCGATATGATTTCTGTGGCTGCATTCTGTTGATCCCAGCAAATCACATATCCAGCCCAGATTGAAGGAGTAGAGAAATAGACTCACCTTCTGATGGAGGGGGCTGTAAAGTCACATTGCATAGTGGTGGCTATTTTTGCATGCTCTGTTCTGCTCTCAAGGCCTCTTTTCTCTGAGCCATGTCATGAGTTTGTGATTGCTCTGTGAACCTTAAATAAAAGTATCCTCACTGAGTTAGAGAACATAATTAGAAAAAGGGGTGTGACCACAATGCTGACAACCTTCGTTTTAAATTTAGCAGCCTAAGATGTGAAGATGCAGCTAACATCCTAGTAGAGAAGATAATGTGAGCATAACACTTGAAGTGAACGCATGGTTATAACATATCCATTGTTTGTCTTGAAATCACATTACATCGTATTAAGTATAACAGAAATGCTTTTTGGTTGCATAGATGAAATTTATCATTGTTATTTATTGGTTCCCTATATCAGGACAAATTTTTAGTTAATTTTAAATACATTCAGAGAACGGTGGTTCTACTCAGCAGCATTTAACAGTAGAAGGCATCGTTGTGTGTTCTATTACCAGCTAATCAAACATGGAGCAGTTTCAGCAAGCTGTGTCCTTGAGCTGTCATGTGGCCTGTACATGCTAATAAGGAGAACGAGGAGAATTAATAAATAAGAGAAGAATGCTGGCAAGGTTTTACGTGGTTTTTTTTCAGCATTCTTTTTTTTAATGGATTACAAAAAACGTAAGTTAATAATGATAATGGTAGAAATAATGATAAACCACAATAATAAAGAAAAAGACAAAACAACTTCATTGCTTGCTAAAATTAAAACTTTGCAACCCAGTGTGAGTTATCGGTGCGTGTGTGTGAGTGGGGAGGTGGAGGGGCTTGTCCTACAGTGTAAATTGTCGTAAATCCTGGGACATGGTTTTGGAGAGCAATTTATTTATTAATGTCTGCTTCTCCTTGACGGAGGTGAAAGTATGCTTAATGGAGTAGGGTCTAGTTGGTATATTGATCTTTTTGGACCAACCAAAGCAGACACAGCAATCTGTGTAAGTAGAACAGTATTTTTATCCCTCAAATACCAATCTAGGCAAAAATTATTTTTTCTAAGAGCATCTGAATCCTTCACAATTTACTTGTGGACAGATATTGTAACTGCAGATTTCATCAGGTTCTTGCTGATTATTTCAATCTCCTCTCACTCCCATCTCCCATTGGGTTGAATACCTCACGGGTCATTTTGCTTTTCCCATCCCTACCTGGAATTGGAGGCAAAATTTATATCATTTTAACGTTTAACTATGGTAAAGATGTGGTATCTCTAACCACTGGAGAAGATATTGGATTATTCTGCATCACAGTTACTCACATGGGAAATTAAAATGGAATCACCTTTTCTTATTTCAAAACAAATTACAGATGGATCAAATATTTAAATTAAAAAAAATTAAAGTCAAATGTGTTAAAAGAAAACATGAATGAATATTTTAAATATCCTGGAGTAGGGAAGACCTTTTCCAGCAATGCACATATTCTACAAGGCATGGAGGAATCAAATGGATAGATTTGAATATTTATAATGTCAAATTTCTGTTTTTAATCCTACTTTTAAAATTTAACATGTTATAAGCATTTTCCTATGTCAAAATATTTTTTGAAAACCGAGTTTGTCATGATTATGGAATGGTCTATCCTTTAAATATACCATACCTTATTTAACCATCCCCTGTTTATGTACATTTTTTCTAGTTTGTCGACATTTCAAATAATGGTGTAGTACACATACTTAATATATGCACAGTTGATCACAAATTAGCTCACAAAGATGGATTTCTCTAGCAAATAGATTGCTGTGTAAATGGGCATGAATATGTTTGAGGCTATTGATGTACAATGGAAAATTGTTTCCCAGGAGGGCTGTTTGTACTGACATATCCATCACAAGTGTTGGGGGATCTGGTTGTACACACAAGCGTTGACTACTGTATTTGTAATCTTTGCCAACTTGAAAGATAGGACATTTACTTATATTTCTATGGTTATTATGACCACTGAACAAATTTTTGTTATTGGCTTATTTTGTTAACTAATTACTTTTAATGAACAAGAAACATATGTACTTGGTGAAAACGATTCTTCCGTTGTAAGACAAAATACAATGAAAAATAAGTTTCTCCCCCTTGAGGCAGTTGCTGATGCTTCTTGCGTATCTTTCCAGAAATGATCTAAGCATATCAAGCATATAACCCACCCCCGTTTTTTTTAAACACAGATATTAGCTTACTGTGCACACTGTTCTGATTCTTTTCACTTAATGTAGTAACATAGGACTCTTTCCTTCTCTGCACACGTAGATTTACCTCCTTTTTAACAGCAGCATAATATTCTATTGCTTGGCCGTATGATAATTCATTAAACACTCCCTTGTTGATGACATTTGGTTGATGATTGTTTTCAGCTTTTTATTGTTACAAACAACTGGTAAACAACTTTGTAAATCTTTATTTTTGCACTTATGTATCAGTGGAATTTTGGAGTTAACACTTAATCATGTGCATATATGTTTTGATGGACACTGCCAAATTGCACTTTATTCCAATATATGTTCTCATCTTCAATGCAGGGCTATGATTAGAGTGTCAATATACTAATTATCTACATTTTTAATCTTTCATAATCTGTTGTGTGAAAAAAGAATAACGGGAGTTTTGATTTGCATTCTTTTAATTATGAGTAAGTTTCTTTATATATGATTATAAATCCTTATTTGTCATTATTTCTTTTTGTGACAGCATGATCCTGATTTTAGAAATTTTTTAAATTAAAATGGGACATAGTTTTGGCATTGTTTTATTTTAACGAAAATGCTGCTGGATGTTAGTCTTCTCTGCTTTAGAGGTAAAGGTAAAAAGGACTTTGAAAATTATTCAAGAAAAAGAAAAGTGCAGCCACTTTTACTTCCAAATTCATGAATTCACAGTTTCCTGATTTTCATAATGGAATGATTGGAAATTAAAGTGGTTTGTTTTAATTTTGGCGAAGGTAGGGCTTATTAGGTTAATTGGGGGAGAGAGAGGCCAGTTGAAGGTTTTTGTGCTGGAACAGAGTGAAAGAACTGTAAATGGCTTAGCTGCTGCTGAGCCTTGGGAACTTTCACAGCGCTTTTAGAAGTTCTCTACAAATGGAATCCTTTTAGGCACTCGTGTTATCAAAAGTTGACTGTAGCGTCATTTGAAATAAGTGTGGTTTAATGGAAAGGGCCTTACCCTGGACTAGGGAAGTCTCTGCTTTGTTAATCCGCACTTGTTCCTTTACACCTTGTACCTCAGACCCCCTTGGCACGTCCTTTCTCCCGGTGATGTCAGGTCTGCTTCTCATCAGGGTGTTCAAAGTTGTCTTTGCATTTGTTACAGCATCTGTGTGGAGAAGGAGAACACTGGGTAATTTGTCCTAATTTTACATTTGGTAAAACCTGTGATCTTTTTTCTTGATGGTTTTGTAATACCTCTAGTTTTAAATCTCCCCAAACTAAAGTTTAAAAAGAAAAATGACACTAGGAATAATCTCATCTGAATTTGAATTTATTTTTTTTATATGAACATTTAAATACATTTCACCCATTAATGTTAAATATGTTAATGCCCAGGTATTAATGCCTAATGAAACTCATTTTTTATGTCTTACAGCACTAATAAGCACGCTGCCTTGCATGTAGTGAAAGTCTTTGTTATTGAGTCAGGTAAATGCAGATTCTCAGCACTCTACCCTCCCACTACGTTATTACATCTTTCCCCTGAGAATGTACTAACTTTTTCCAATTGTACATTCTCGTTTTGACTTAAAATTGTGACTACTTTATAGTCAATTTAAATGGGATGACGATTGTTGGCTAATAACTAAAATCCCATCAGATAAATACAATTCTACTTCTAGTTTATATTTAGGAATTAGAGGTATTTTTGGCTTGTGAAATATAAAATATTTATATTCTTTTCTTTTTTAAAAGATTCAAATTTATGACAAAAGGAACATAAAAGCTTAGCTGATTTCTGTTGATAGTTAAGTTTAACGACTACTACCTGAAAATTGTGTGTGAAGGTTGAAATACTCCCTTACTCCCACTAGAGGGGGATTCCTTCCAACTTAGGTAAAAATGCTTTTAGATCCAATGTGAAAACCTTTGTATGACATTGATCTTTCTTTTTTATTAAATTGATTTTCATGATTTCAAAATCAGCTGTTTTTCTTTAGGTATTGACATTAAAATCTTACAGAAACAAAAAATAATAAAGGATACTGAACTAGAATGCATATGTATTTAAACCATAGTGCTTTTGTACAAAACATAAATATTTTTTTAAGTTGCTTTAATTAAATTGTTTGGTACTTAGGGATTTCAAAATAGAAAGGAAATAGAATCTGGGTGGGTTGGAGGAAGGAGGTGGATCCTGTCTTTATTTCCATCTACTGATGTTGTCACATGGAGAATTCCTAAATTTCACTTGAAAGCTTTGGTTTGCTATCATCTCAACTTGTCAAATATATTAAAGCCATATCTTTGAATAGATTTTTATTTGCTGTTGAATTTTCTTGCTACTTTGACTTTGTATAAGATGTTAAGCAAATGCAGCACTCACTCTGGAGATGATTTTTGAGGATTCAAATTTATAATGTAATTTAAAAATATTTGGGGGGCTGGCCCAGTGGCATCGTGGTTAGGTTCAGCACACTCCGTTTTGACTGCCTGGGATTCACAGGTTCGGATCCCTGGGGTGGACCTACACCACTTGTCAAGCCATGCTGTGGCGGCGACCCACATCCAAAATAGAGGAAGATTGGCAACAGATGTTAGCTCAGGGTCAAGCTTCCTCACCAAAAAAATAAAGTAAAATAATTGTCTCTATGTTAAAGTATCACATCAAGGGTGACTGTACCTAACCCTGAGGTATGCAGATAGGATCTGTGTGTCTAATTCAAGAGCAAAAGTCACACAGTGTTTACAGTAGTTAAGATTCAGCGAATTTGTTGTTTGTGCTTTCCCTTTAGCTGGTCTTCAGTGTTGATTGGAGATTTTAATGTAAAAATATTTGAGGTTGGTAACCTAGTCTTGTGAAAGGCAGGGCATAGGAAATTCAAACATATGTAAATTGCAAATACCTTGTGTTTTTTTCTCTTAAACTAAAACACTATAATAAGATCTTGTTTCTGAATCTAACAATTAGCTTTGGAAATCAAAGTGTAAACAGAAATGCTGTCAGTGCATCTTATAATGATTTTGTGCTATAGTTGATCCACCGTTTCAGTCCTGAGCCTAAAATCCCATTTTGTACCAGCAGTGTATGGTTTTCATCAGAACGAGGCAGCTTGTCTTCTCCGTACCCAATCATGCGATTCTCTCGCTTTGTGCGTCGGTCTTGGCAGGTCCCAGGCGCTGGGTGAGCCTAAGTTTCAATCAAGCAGTTGGAGAATACAGTTTGTTCCTTCATTTCCTGTTGGACCCCCTTCCTTTCCTACTGGATGACAATCTCATTGAAATGATCTTCCTTTCTGCATTCCCTTCCCCCACGGGAAGAATCCAATTTTATTTTATGGCAAGATACGTTGGACAAACCTGTGTGCCTTCTGCTTAAACACCTACCACAAATGCCTAATTTTAAAAGGTTTCAAACTAACAGGGGAGCCAGCTAGTCTGAAACTATTGCCCCACCCCCACCCTCTTCCTCAGACACTTCAAAAATATCCATATTTGTTCCATTGCCTTCTTTCCTTGCTCTTTTCCATCATATTTTGGTACTTTGTAGTAGTCAGAGTTAAAAGCTTTATATACCAGACTGAATAATTATGTTTAAAAAACAGTAATTATCAATATGCGTCTTGTTCCACACAGCTTTTTAAATTCATGTTAATGAGCTCTGTCTTCTAATGCTAAGACTGACAGGCAATTTTGAAGTTTTGCCATCATTTCACAACTTGTTGCTTAGACTCTGCCTGCCTTTTCCTAAGTGTTGCTTTCAGGAGCTCTTGCTCTGCAACATTCCAGAGATTCAGGACTACCCACTCCAATGCAAGCGGGACAAGAAATTACTAGCAGCTTCAGGAGCACAATGAAATTGCTTTACAAGGCATAACTTTCCCCTCACTGCCTGTCAGGAAGAGATCAAAAAGTATGTGCAACACCTTGTGATTTAAGTGAGAAGGATGATTTTCCCAACTTGTAGATCATTCTGAGGAACTTAACACCACCACTTCAACATCATGGCAAATACATTAATTGGATCGGAGCTCTCCCTGTTATAAAACTGGAACCCGGGGCAGTGGCCTGGATTTACATCCAATTCTTGAAGCAACTCACAGATCTCCTTCTTGATACCTGACATAAATCGAATGCCAGTTTTCTCAGAACTCTTAGTTCCAGGCCATGCCTGTGGGCTGGTGTCTGTGGCTAGACTCAAAGAAGGTTTTTGATAGTGCCTAAATAATTTTTTTCCTTGTGATTTCAGGTTGAAGTCTTGACCTCAGAAGATACCGCCTTTGGACTGAAGGTGTGTAGTCTGATGTAGCTTTACTGTGCAGGTTTCCTCAGCTCCCCTAGGTGGACTGGAAGCCTCAACAGAGAGGACTTGTTTTTCTTATCAAATGTGGAGGTCCTAAAATCTTCAGAAGTTTAAGATATCCCTTCTATTGTGATTAAGATTAGACTATGCATTTTCTTCACCTTCTTTCTTTGTTGTAGAGAATATGAGGAATTGTACAGAAAACCAAGAGTTTCATTGAGTAGTAATTGACTTTTAAATTTGAATTAGCCATGAAACAGAATTTACTGAAATTTCCCCCGTTTGGGGGTACCAAAATTCGACAGTTGAATGTTCGCAGAGTGCTGGTTTTGGTTTATAACTCTAGCTTCACTTATTAGTTATCCCTGTTTCAAGTATTTATTGAATCCCTATATTCCAGTCACAGCTAAATTAAATCCCAGCTCCTGACCTTAAGTTGCTCACAATCAGTTGGTAGGTATAGACTTCAATAGATCAGTTACCCTGCAGTGCCTGGTCTCCATGCTAGAAATTTGCAAAGAACTGTGGGAGTGCAGTGGAGTCAAGTGGGAGGGCATTCCAGGAGGTTGATCTCTGGGCAGAGCTTGCAGATGGGCGTGGGTTATATTTAGACAAGAGAGGAGGACAGGAGAAATGAGAGCTATTTTCAGGTGGGAGGACAACCATGAAAAAAATCAGAGGGAACTAAAAGTTGTTCAATTCTGCCTGTGTGGCGAGATCTGAGGTCGAAGATCTGATATCTTATAGAAAATGCTAAGCTGTTAAAAGATTTTAAGCCAAGTAGTGGTTAGACCTGCAGCTTAGATAGATGATTTTGACCACTTTGTGGAGGATGGATTTGCCCAGACCAGTGATGGGCAGTTGAATAGATCAGGGAGGGATGGTGTGCTCCTGAGCTAGCGCAGTGGAAGTGGAAAAAATCCTTAAGACGTAAGTCTGCAGGACCTGATGATCGCCGATCACGGGGACATTCAGGGTGAGGAAGGCAGAGGAGCTGAGGGTGAGACCACAGAAGGATGATGTGTCACGCTGAGACAGAGAACACAGGGAGGAGTCGCAGATTTTTCAAAATTACGGTCTTCCAGACCTGTAGTTTTTATCAGATCTACTTGCCTTCTGTACATATTTCATAATTCTTAAGGCTTGTAAATAAATTGATAAGAAACGTTTATGAGGGGATTCTGACTTTATTTTCATGTAGAGGTAGAGAAGTATAGTGTAGGTGCCATCAGTTACTTTTAAAGTCAGAAGTTTGGGAGAATAGTTGATGGGAACTTTAGAGCACAGGGTGTGGGTGAAAACGCTGACTCCTATATGTGCCATGTCTTTGGCTTAAAACTAAAAATGTGTTATTTATGTCTTTTCCATTTTTTTTCTGCTTTCCATTCTAGATGCTTGGCATTTTTTAGTACAGTCTAACAGTTGTGCTGCAATTGCAAGTGGATGATGTTATAATTCTACCAAAATCAAAACTGTTCTGAGGTTATAAGCTTAGCAAGGTTTTATACCATAAATAAATATAAAAGTAAAAAGATAAATTAACACTTTATGAATATTTAAATATTTGGTGTGACTCGAGTTTTTGCCCTTAATATGTGTTATGTTTCTATAGCTGCTGGAAATTTTAATTATAAATCGAGCTAATTCAGGATTATTTGCAGTATTTGACATATGGTCATCTTCTGAATTTTTCATTTTTTATTAATGCCCAGCATGCATGCGGAATATTCATTGCATACTTAATAAACCTGTAGGGTCAGTTCTTGTGAACTCATCTCCATAATCCTTCGTCCTGAGGATGCTGCAGGATTGTGGAAGATTATTGTCCCCACAGCTCTTGTGGCCTGCCCTACTGTGTAAAGGCTTTTTTGCATTTGTTTTATGGCTAAACTGGCAGATTGCCTTTCTAGCCTTAAATTCAATTTGTAGAAACAACTGTTTGAAATTTTTCCCAATAATTCAGTGATTTTCAAACAGTTCGATGCTTTTCACTTTTGCAGATCTATACCAAAGAATTTACACATATAACTAAAATTGAGAAATTTGAAAGTTTTTACTGCTTCATTTTTCTGCAAGTCAGCAAATGTATTTTCAGCTTGTTTCTAGAAAGGTCTAGGTATTCAGTATTGGTCAGGTTTTTGAACACGTTTTATTCACAATTGACCTTTTTTCCTGGTTTTATACACTGGGAAACATAACTCAGCTGACTCAGTGGTAAGACATTAATGACGTCATCTTGGTGGATGAGTGAGACACTGGAGCGTGTGTCTGTCCCATGGATGTCTCTGATCCTCTGAGTGATGATCTTTAATGTGCCTTAGGTCTTTCTTTACCGTTTTTTTTTTTTTTTTTTTGGCACTACCTGAATTATTCGCCTTTGTATGCCTCTGCTTCTCCTAAGTCAAAGTAAGATCTGCAAGCTCAATATTTACTTAAGATTGAAGCATGAATTCGTCAGTCTCACTGGAAAAATGACTTAAACATGTTGGGACCCAGAGATGCAAACAACATATTTTTGTGTATGAGTGTGGTAAAACTATAACCCAGGAAAACAAGTTTGCAGTCATTCACAACTATCATAACTATTACGGCTGTTTTGAGATTAATTTTTTAAAGCTAATCTAATGGGAAGAAATATCTATGCTCTTTCTTCTACTTCACAAATCTTAATTTCACTCAAATACTGATTCATTGTTCTATTAGGCATATCTCAGTCAAAGGTAATTTAGAATTTGAAATGCTAATAACTATTTCACAGTATATGAAACACTTCAACTGTTTTCCAGTGCTTCTAGTTTTTTCCTCTGAATGTAGATAACTGATTTTCTTGAGTTTGTTTCTTTTTGGGTCTAGTAAGATGCTTAATTAATTAAAAATTCTGTGTACTTATAAAAACAAGAATTGCAGTGAATAAAGAGGTGCTTCAGAATAAAAAATGAACAAATAGGAAAGGAAAGTTCTACAAACTGTAGAGCACTGCTCTTGACTTCCGTTCTGATCAAGACTTGAACACTTTAAAAAGTTGATAATTCTGTAGGATAATGAATCGGGAGTCCCAGGGGCAGCCAATGTGGGCTGGTTCTTTCTACAAGATAAGTGTGGCTTCTCTATCATTAATGTACTAGGTAAAGCTGCCATTGATAAGGAGATGATAAAATCAGCTAAGCAGATATATATACAATTATACTATCAAACATAGAAAAAGGCTAAAAATTTGACTTTGTTGCTTATGAGTTCTACAAAAAAAAAATTATAGTATGGAAGTAAAAAAAGAGGAGTGAATAAAATATCCCTGGGTCATTAAAAAAGAAAGACTATGTAAACATAACTTTTCCATAAATTTCTTGAGATCTTACCTAATTTAAAAAAATTGCTTAGACGTTTTATGACCACAAATATCTTTTGCCCTCTCGTTTGTTGTCCATAGCTAAGTCAAGAATCATAAAGAAGCGAGATTTTATTTAATCCACTCCCTATGAGTTAGGCCGTGTTGTTATTCCCAGTATTAGGTGAAGGAATAGGAGTTCACACAGCTAATCAATAACAGAAGTGGGATGGGAACCAGGAAGTTCTTTTTTCTGAATGTCCTAAGAACCCACAAGGTCTGCACAGCTACCTGCCTCTCCTCATTCCCCTCTCAGATTGGCTGCCCTCACCTCTCTCCCCGCTCTGCCCTCTTGCTAAGGTCCCTAATGACTTCCCTGCTCCCACTCCATCAGAATGATGCAGTCCTTGCATTCTACTCGCCTCTTTGCGGCATCTGCCTTTGGCTTCCCCGACAGCACTCTGCGGATCCTCATTCTGTGAGCATAGCTCTGGTGTCTCACGCTTCTCTTCCTCTCCACACATGGTAGTGTCGCCTTTCCCCAGAGCTCCATCCTCTGTTCTCCTCTCTTGTATGTGCTGGTGACACCTCTCCCTCCTACTCCAGGGCTTGCTCTTCAGTATGTCACTGAATGAGTGAGTACGCATAAAGCCAAGACAAAGACTGAAAAATATGTCTCTTGTTCAGTATGACATATGTCCTGCGGTAAATTCTTAGTGCTTACTTGTTTGGCAGTAAAATAATTTGGTTACCAAAATAATTTTTAAAGACTTTTCCTTTTGAAGGGTAGGTGGACAGAAATATATTTTCTATATTACCAGTTAATTTGTTCTACAGTTCTAAATGGGCATTAGAATTCCACAAATCCAAAAATGTTCCAATATACTGTTTTGTTTGGCATGTTCTTTGGAAGAACAAAGTCCTGAATTTTATTCCCCTTTATATATATATAATTTTTTTTTTAATTTTTCCTGAGGAAGATTCGCCCTGAACTAACATCTGTGCCAGTCTTCCTCTGTTTTGTATGTGGGTCGCTGCCACAGCATGGCTGCCGATGAGTGGTGTAGGTCTGCGCCCGGGAACTGAACCTGGGCTGCTGAAGGAGAGTGCGCCAAACTTAACCACTAGGCCATGGGGCCAGTCCCCTTTTTTATAATTTTTGATAGAAACCATCACCAAAAAAATGTATGTGGAGAGGTCATTTAAAATGAATGATGAGGAAAATCAAGGGTAAGCATATGTGTTGTTCTAAAACAGAATAGGAAGAAGAAAATGATAAAATACAGGTCATTATGGGGCCCACAAGGTGACAGAGCCCCATCCCGGCACCTTCAAGCTGCTGCTCTTCCTAGGGGTCACCAGCCCCTGGTGGGGAGGAGACTGCCAGCCTGTCCCCTCCACCCTCACCTTTTAAACCAAACCCTAGGAGAGCATATTAAATTCAGTAAGGCCTTTTCTCCAAAACCCTATCGCAGGACCCACTCTTCATTTTCTCTCTTCCTTCCTACAGTTTCCCTCTTTCTATCTCTTCCGGAAACTACTTCCCTAGAGTCCTAAAATGTTATCCCTGAGATCTCCAAGATCCTCTGGTCTAGCCTTCCTCCATGTTAGAGATGAGGGAGCTGGAGGCCAAAGGAGTCCTTGTTCCCAGAGTCATAGCTCATTACCTGCAGAAGTGGGACTAGAATTAAGGACTTCAGTAGTCTCATTATTTTTCCTCTTAATATTTAATCTAATATCTCCTCATAATATTTAATATTACCTTTTTATCCTCTTTTGGCAGTAATTTTTGGTATTTGTTTTAGACACCTAAAATTTATTGTTATTTTAGAGAAAAGTGTAAGCTTAAAATGTCTAAAAATAAGATTTTAAAGTAAATACTAAATTTGTTTACTCTTATGTATTACTTTTTATCCATGTCTAGGTTGATTAAATATCTTAGAAAAAAATAACATCAGAGTTCAAACTGGTCTTCTAACCCCCAGCTAACATGGCCTCATAACTACCCTGAGTGAGCCCTCAGCCTCCTTTGGAGTCTAACCTCAGACCTGGCCTTCCCTCAGATGCTTGCCCGACCTCTTGTTGCGTTTCAGATTCGTCCTACCCTCCAGACTCAGTTCATGCCCTTCCTCCTCTGTGGCGTCTTCCCACAGGATTGCAGACTTCTGAGCTCTCTCCCTCTGAGTTTCGGCAGCACTCCCTGCCTTTGCTACTTATTTGGAATTTCTCTTCTGCCAACATGTTTCTGTTTTCCTTTGTATATGGGAGACAGCATGGTATGGCCTGGCCCAGCTCCATTATGTGGCATCTTTTCCCAGCAAGATTGTAAGCTTAGAGACTCCATTTTGTTCATCGTTTTCTGTCCATATTGACTTGCACTTGGTTCGCAGTAAATAAGTATTGCTCTTTTGATGTTGTAATTGTGATCGCTAAGAGCAAAAACCCAGTTATGTTAACATATTGCTACTACTTTTTTCTTGTCTGGGATTTTCTCACAGATCCCTCCCATCGTCTGGGTTAATATATTAGCTTCACATTTTATATTGAAGCTCTGTAGAGCCGGGCATAAGGAAGACATATTCATTGTCAATGCTTGTTGAATCTGTTGAGCAGTTCTGGTTGACACTGAAAGCCAGTTGGTTCCAATTTGTCTCACTATTAACTTAAATATCTTTGTTAATCCAAGTTCTGCAGTTACATTCATTGATTTCATTTCACTGCGTTCCATTTAAACAAATATCTGTGGAATATACGTGTTATATGCCGGGAATACAGTGGTAATAGTAATAAACCCTCGCTTCCATGGGCCTTACATTCTTGACACAACTTCTGGAATGATCTTCTGCCAGAAAGAAGTTCTAGAAGAGATACAAATTTATGTTCTCCTTTTGAATGTAATGGTGTGCTACTCTGGTATAATTGCTTTTAATTAAATCTAATTGTTGTATTCTACAAAACGGAATAGGATTCCAGTTTGAATTACAAATTTATAAATAAAGGGCTTATTCATCTGTAGACATAATTTCAAATAAAATAAAAGTAAGTTTTATTTCGTCCTTTTAAAAATTAGGTACTTTTAATTGTGGAAAATTGTATAGCTGAGGGATCATATTTGACAGTGATTTGAGTCACATTTGGGCTTATTCCCGTATTTTGACATCTGACCATTATGAAAATTATCTATATTTCCCTCCTCCATATATTTGTCATAACGGCTAATGAGAAAATAGAACAAAACATTGGTAGCTCATCTGTGAATGGGCTTCCGTGGCTAAATAACCAGAAAAGTGACCTTGGAGAAAAGTTGGGAGGAGATTGACTTTTTATTTTTCTTTTCTGACCAGTCCACCTTGCAGGACTCCAGCTTGATCAGTTCTCAACTGCATCTTTTGTTCATCTAGAACTCTGCTGTACAGTATGGTATTTACTGGTCACGTGTAGCTATTGAAATTTAAATTAATTAAAAATACATTGAAAATTCATTTCTTCAGTCGTGCTAGCCACATTTCAATAGATATATGTTGCTAGTGGCTGCCCTATTGGCACAGTGCATATATAGAACCATTTCTGTCTTCGAAGAAAGTTCTGTTGGCCACAGCTGGTCTAGAAAATAAAGATTCCAAGTATTCGTATGACGCAAGACATTTTAACATAATAACACAGATCACAATTAGAACAGCTAATTTTTTAATTGATAAAAAAAACCCTGAGGATTAGAACAGATAAATAGAGAATAGAAGGAATTTGCTGTTCTAGTACAGTAACATAAAGCGGACGATATGTTCTGTTCAGTAAAAAAAAAAAAAAAAATGTAAAATATAATAAAGTTGGCATGTCCCATTGGATTTTGAGAGTAGAAAGATTTTCAACAGGGTCATGAAATCAGGCATTCTGGTGGTGACTCTTGTAATGAACGGGTCATTCATTCATTGATTTACCTGGGGTTCTGCCTGGGTGCTATGAATGTAGAATTTCAGATTTAGAATGTTTAGCTTCACCTAATGAGAGATTCTACTTGTTAAAATAGCTTTCCTTTTATTAATGTAATTACATGAAAGCATACATTAATCTTCTATTTAAAAACGTTTTTTTCTTGTAAAGCTACATTAACTGGTTCTTCTCGACTCTTTCCATCTTCTTCCCAGGGTGTGTTTTCTAGTGAATTCACTTGACTGACTTTCTCAGTGGGTGTGAATATAATTTAGGTGAAAGTATATTTAAGGTAACAATGTCATTGAAATGAAACCAGCAAACATTTTCTTTTTGAAGTTCGTAATCCTTATAAAGGATTTATTTTTGCATTTTTAATTTTTTTTATTTAATGACAATCTACTAGAAATCCTTAGAGAAGTAGAGGACCAAGTTTATTCTTTTTACTGTTTCAGTCATTGAATCTAAATTAAAATTATAGCATCTACATTGGTAAATCAAAAGAATTTTCTTTCTCCGTAAAAGAAGGACTTGAGGAGGAAAAAAAAAACCTATAGCAATTCTCAAGTCGGGATTTGGGAATCCATGTTGAGTTGTTCCCTTCTTTTGTTAGAGAATTTCCCAGCCTCTCCTTCTGCCATCTGCTGGTGGTTCAAACACTTACATGTTTGATTCTAAAACAAATCTGTTTTGTTCTTATTGAGGAAAGATTTGGGGGAAATGTTCTATTTATAGTCACCTGTAATATTTTGATGCAGTTTTGCTTATCATGTTTAATTATCTTTTTAAAGGCTATTTTAGCTTCTTTTTCAACTCTTTCCTTGGAGAGATACATGAATATAAAATCTGGAAAAGATGGAAGGCTATGAAGGCCAAAGCCTAAACCATTAAGAGATAAAGAAGTACAGACTTATTGGTGAAGGGTCTCGAGTACCATGAGAAGGACTATTGGGGTCTTCCCTAATTTCCGAATTTGGATTAAATATGGAACAGCAATTCTGTCCTGCTCTTTTGTACTTAAAACTACTTGACTAGGAGTGAGCAGATCTGTATTTTCCTTGAAGTCCTAGTATAAGGTTAAAAAATTGATTTCTTGCTATCGCTAGGGTTCTTTTCAGCCCTAAAATGCTACAGGTCCTCCTGTATTCTCATTTATTATTTATTATTTATTATTCTTCTGATTTCTTCCTGCTAGTATTTATTAGTCTAAGCTACTCTTCATCGTCTTGGGAAAAATATAAATATTTTACGTCCACAAACAAATTCTCCCGAGAAATAAAGCCAGGAAAAATTTTCTTAAAGAGAGAGAAAGTACAGGAATTTTATTTTCTGCCACTTTTAATCTGCTTCCCTAATTTCTTTTAGAACTGCCTCTACTAATTCTACAGCCTTATATTCATAGGTCATTTACTTGTGCATCATTTTCTCAAAGAGGAAAAGTAACCCAAAATATTAATCTCAATTTTTTTTCCACAATGAATAAGGCTGAGGGAGGTAAAATGACTTATTTTAGGCCCTATTTAGTGGCAAAGTAGAAAAAATCCAAGTTTCTGCCTCCCAGGCCAGTGCCCTTTATACAAAATTACAGCAATGCTTGTTATTAGTTCTCCCAGTACTGGAACTATATATTAGACTGAATCTTACAGAATTGTCATTTTTACAGCTCAGAAATGGTCTAATGTTGGCAATTTCATATGGTTCAATTCAATATATTAGGGCTCTCCTATATCATTTTAGATCTACATTCAATAGTGAAAACACTATTTTTCTTTAAAAGATGTTTATCCCGATTGGGATGTGTACGTGCACACTGTTGGAAGTATCAGGTGATCACAAGATGCTTGTGGAGTTTGACTGGCTTGAAAGTACCCACTCAGCCACATAGCCCAATAAAGAATGTCTGCTGTTTCCAGAATATGCTTCGACGTTATATGAAAAATCAGAAATATTTTATCATGACCAGGTGGGTTCTTAGTGTGGTAGGAGACTCCATCTCTTCTAGACCAAATGCTCTGTCAGGTGATGGCAGAGAGCAGATGGATTCCTGGCTGCGTAGCGTGGGTCACTAGATGTAGCAAGTACGTTTGTGCAGACATGTTTGCCCCAATGGTGGTGAATATGGGAAAGTGAGGGGCGGAGAACATAAACATAGCGCAGTATAATTCATGCCTGCTTTTGTCAGACTTACACTGGTTTTTTAAGAAAGATGTTGGGAATTAAACATGGCCCCACGTGCTGTGGATCTCAAAAGTAATCTTTTTCAGGGAGGGTGGAGTTATGCTGAAAGAAAGCTTATTTACTTGTATATTCTGGAGTTTGATTGACTCCATTTTTCTCTGGGGACATTATTTTGGCACTATTTTTTGAGGACTTAATTTTCTAGTAATAACAAAAATGCATATATTCTCCTTATCCCCACCCTCGAACACCTGTGCATTTGGGATGTGCACAAATGATTAGAGGCAGGTTTCTGGGCTCGCCTATAAAATTCCTTAGCATGGTTACTGTGGCCATATTAATAATCATCAAGCTGCTTAAGATTTTGTTGGGAAGAAGAAAAGAAATTATTCCAGGGGAGATGAAGGATGATTTTGATGGCGTGTGTTTTAGGTTCTCTCCGATGCCAAATTTTAAAGTCAGTTTTGTTTCTTCGGATGCTGAAAGCCTCCCCCTCCCCTCCTCCTGCCTTAAATCTGGCTTTCACCCAAGCCATGTCAATTTTTGCAAGTCAGTTGAGAATGTCAAAGTGACTGGTGTTGAAAGAGCCAATATGTTGGAAGATGCTTAAAGCCAAGTAGAACATTTGTATGAATTAGACAATATATTAGGAGATGATTTTTAAAAATCAGATTTGAAAAAAAAAAAAACCTGTTGAATTAATACTTGCATACCAGATGTATCGCTGATAAATACTTGTAACAGATACTCCCCAATAAGCAATAAAATTACCATTTTACAACCGAAGTAATGTATCCTGTGGGTCCATTTGCAAAGATATGCCAACAAAAATACATGGAGTTCTTGAAGTAATAATGCAAATAAAACATTTCATATTATAATTTTAAAATAACAGGACTGGGAAACAAGAAAAAGTCTGGGAGACTATTTGTTGTGTCTAAATTCTGCTTATACTCCGTTCTTTTGACAGTTGGCTTTTTGATATCGTATAATTGCCTTAGTGTCTTTGTGTGTATTGAAGGACCGACTTGTCTGACACAATTGTGGTTGAAAATCTCACAAATCCTAAATAATAAAAGAAATACCATATCTTGTTTGCTTTGTTGCAATAATGGCCTATTTTCATACTTTGTTGAATTCTGTTGGTGTCGTGGCTACTATGGAATCTCCAAGCAGAGGGGGTGGCCGTGTATAATTCATTCATTTGTACACAGCCAACGCGCCCATGCAGCGTGCAGTGATGGTATATCCCTCTGTGCCAGGCCACCAAGACTTGCTGCTGGGATGGCTGCCCACTTTGTCCAGCCAGGCCACTCCGCTGTGTGACACTGGCCACTGGCTGAGCGGGGGAAGCCTTCCCTCCGGGCCGGAGCTCACCTCTGGTGTGGATTTCCTTTGGTCTTAGATGGATATGTGACAAGGAGTGATGAATGTGAGGAAGGGGAAAGAAGTACAGGGAACAACAGGATCGAGTGGGAGTAAATTCAGTCCTACAGAAAATTTCATTTTCTTCTAGCCACACATGGCAATTTAAAGCACTTAATTGGCTGCTGCCTAAGAACCCACATACGTTTTTATAAGAAATTCCTCTTACCCTCCTTCCACTCTTTCCCAAATTAAATTTTCATTTCAGAATGAATTTTTTGTATTTCATTGAGGGAGAGAAGAGGTGAAGAATGGAGTAGCAAATTATTTAAAATGAGAATTGGATGCAGGCCTAGATTGGATATTACACATTAAATATCATGGCAAAATCAATCAACTTATAAAAAGTATTCTAAAAATAATTTCAAACAGATTTCTTGAGTATTTCTCAGAATTTTTTAAAACTTATTTATTATAAGTTTGTAATAGCTTCTAAGTTTTACATTATATTCTTATTTTTGCTTCATTTAGTTTTTTATTCCCCTTATAAACGTGTAAACTTATTTTCTTCAGCCATCTTAATATGTTAACCCGTACTTAATAACATCATAATTTTTAGAAAATTATTGTATGCTACTGCATTATAAGAATCACAACAGATATTCAGTTAAAAAATATTTCCTGTGATAAGTGAGTAATTTGGAAAGAAGCTAAGAAATCCTGATGTTTAAGATACAGAAGGGATCTTCACCATGTAGACATTTGAAGGGCTTCAATTCTGATAGTAAATGAGTATTACTATTTTGTTTTACCTTAGTATGAGCCAGGAAGTAGAACTTCTAATGACATCATACTCATGAAACGACTTTTTTTGTTTTCTGAACGACAGTGGGATTTTTTTCCCTCATGTGCTGTTTAATAGTATGTGCAAACATTTAGAAGCACAAGTATTAATAAACACATGTATGTGCGTGTTATAAGTCGTTCCCCCTCGTGCATATGTATGTGCACATTCTTTTCTTGTACGTCAGACGTATAGAGAAGTTGACCTCCCTAAAGGATAAGTTTGAAAGGGAAGGAAATGGAGATCTGCCAGGCTTGTTGGCTGAAGTCACGGACAAGAGCAAGGCCTGTCTGAACTGCCACTCAGTTTTTATTCTGCGAGTTTGCAGGGTTGGTGATTAGAGTGGCTTTCGCCCAATTATGCTGTGATTATTCGGCTGCACTGTAATTGACTGGGGAGATATGCTAATACCTGTCATTTGGGATGATAAAAGATGAGCGGGGGACGCAATGCATTATTTAGCTGGCTGTGTGATAGATGAGGGATGCGCAGAGTGCTTTAATTGCTGAGAAGAGAGGTTAAGCTGAACGAACGGATGAATTAGAAATGAGTTTTTTTATGGCTTGTGGAAAAGTGAAATAAAGGAAAATGTGCCTTAAACTAAAGCAGCAGAGAGAAATGAGCACAACGAAACTAGATCCGGGCAGCTTGCTTTATCAATTTAATATTAACGAAAAATGTAGTTTAGAGTTGAGTAAATAATAATCGGAAGGAGAATAGACAATAGATTCTTATATTAAGCAAAAAAATTGTTAAGGGAATTGTTTTTATTTGAGATGACAATATTTGTGATTTGTAACCTCTTAAGTCCATACTGTGTTTTAGGTTATACTGAAATGTAATATGCAAGCATTCTGAATTTCATGCTTTGTATCTTTTGAATGTTAGCTTAGAGGTAGCTAGATTTCTTGTGCCTGGGTATCTTTCAATAAATGCAGGCAGAGGAAGGCAAGAAAAAAATGAATATTTATAATTCTAGGAGAGTGTAATAATATAATTAGTGAGAGAGTGTACAGATAATTCTTGAGTGACAGGATTGGATCTAGGGCCGTCTGATACAGTCCTCATGTGCCACACACTTAGGTATTGGTGTTTTTTTTAGAAAAAAAATTAAGGAAAGAGTGGTATTTTCCTTTTCTTATTGTTTCTTTTTGTCACACCCATATGGAATCTTGTATCTACATTTCACAAAAGTGTTTAAAAATCCTCCAGTGTAATCTGCATGGTTATTTATATGATGTGATGCTAGTGTTTTGCTTTATTTTAGTTTTGTGGGTTTAATAGGTAATTATTTTGAAACTGCGGTCAGAGCAGCCACTTGCAGACACGGACTGTTACAATCTGAAGGTTGAGGCCTTGCATGCGTTGTCGGCTTTCAGGCACATCGTACTTTACCAGTTAATGATGTAGGAAAGTGTTGTCCCCAACTGTGCTGTTTTGTCTTGTAGATGACGCCATGGGAATACAAGTTGAATAGCAGAAGTTGTATTTTTTGTAAAATGACCCTCATATATTGTGGAATTGTCTCCAGGCAGCCCAGCTTCTCAGACTCGTCTGGTCTAGCAGAATTTATCAGGGAATAGCTTTCAACCAGGTTACTGAATGGTAATGGATCTGTCTAGAACAAAGCATGCCTACTGGAATGGATGTCAACGGTAGACAGATGCTGCGCTCTGCAACTCAAATAAGTTGTGTGGGAGCTGATCGCTTTCCCCCGGTATAACTGGCACCTCTTCTGCACATTCCTTCTGAAACAATCTGAAGTTTCCTTATGGATGATGTTTTTAATCGGTATCTTCTTGGAATTCCGAAGTTGACTCTTGTGGCTCCCTAACTCTCTGAGGCAGATGTCATATGAAGGATTGCTCGGATAGAACATCTTGTAAGACAGAGTAGAAGTTATAAAGGAAAAGATGCAGGTAGCTCCAAAGAACTTAAAATTAAATGTAGGAGGGACAAAGGTAAGACAGACACAGCAATTTATAAACCAACCACAGCACCTAAGAAGAGCTTTTGAAGCTTCAGTTAACTCCTATCTGCAATATCATGTTTTGGGTGGTGAACATGATGCAATCTACACAGAATTGAGAGATAATGATGTACACCTGAAATTTATATAATGTTATAAACCGATGTTACCGCAATAAAAAACAAACAAAAAACCTGTTTTCGGGCCAGCTCAGTGGCGTAGTCGTTAAGTGCACATGCTCTGCTTCAGCAGCCCGAGCTTCACGGGTTCAGGTCCCAAGCACATACCTACACACCACTCATCAAGCCATGCTATGGCGGCGTCCCATACAAAGTAGAGGAAGACTGGCACAGATGTTAGCTCAGGGCCAGTCTTCCTCAGCAAAAAAAAAAAAAAAAAATGTATATATATATATATATCATGTTTTAGAATGTAAGCTAACTCTGTAGTGAAAGATGGCAGCAGCACATTGGGGATGTGGTATCTTGATAGTTTTCTTATCGATAGTATAAAGAATAGTATACTAATTGATTTAATTGTGTACATTTTTTTTTTTTAGTACTAGCAGTTTATTATTTTTCCTTCCTCTGAGGCAGTTATTCAATCCTGAGACTTTGTCCCTGAATCTTGGCTATAATTCTCATCATTTGAATGTGAAAATGGTTCTTTAGTTTGAAAGGTTTCACTTTGTTAAATATAGTCAGAAAAAAAATCACATTTCTAGCTTTTTGTTGTTTACTTGATGTAATAGGTCTCACCGTAAATTTGATTTATGGTAGCGTGAAATTGTTCTTTTACACATAGGATGACCGGGTACTGTGTGATGTCACCGTTCTTTACCTTAGATTAAGTTCTTCCCCATGGAAATGCTCTATCTTAAAACAGATCTGTCACATGAGGGCACATCTAAATTTCTTAGATTCCCTTAGCATCTTTTAATAGCCCTACTGCCCAGTTGAAGGGTTTGTTTAAATGGTGATGAGTTATAGTGTTTTTTTAATAATGTGGTTGTATTATTTTATAATAAAATTTTAAATACGATTATAGAATTATTGCCAAAGGGAACATGAGAAATTATGTAGTTCATTTCCTTCATGTTATAAAGGTAGGAAGTGAGACTTATAAGAGGCTAGCTCACCCACTAGACCCTGCATGTCCTTGCTCCTAATCTGGGGCTTTTTTTCCTGTGCCTGTGGAGGTGATTCTGCCTAATGAGCAAGGTGTGTGGAAAATAGTTGTACGCATTGAGCTGTGCAAGGGAAGAGGACCACAGCATATGCCTGCTTACTAGATGTCACTAGTACAAGTGTGGGTGGTCAAGTTGGTTAAAACAGATATCATTAAAAAATGATGCAGGGGCCAGCCCCGTGGCGTAGCGGTTAAGTTTGGCGCACTCTGCTTCAGTGGCCCAGGTTCACAGGTTTGGATCCCGGGCATGGACCTACACCACTTGTCAGCCATGCTGTGGCAGCAACCCACATACAAAAGAGAGAAAGATTGGCACACATGTTAGCTCAGGGCGAATCTTGCTCAGCAAAAATAAAATGATGCATACATTATGCACCTTATTTCATTTTTTTGTGAGGAAGACCAGCCATGAGCTAACATCCATTGCCAATCCTCCTCTTTTTGCTGAGGAAGACTCGCCCTGGGCTAACATCTGTGCCCATCTTCCTCTACTTTATATGGGATGCCGCCACGGCAAGGCTGACAAGCAATGCATTGGCGGGCGCCCGGGATCCAAACCTGCGAACCCCGGGCTGCCAAAGAGCGAACTAAACTGCTGCGCCACTGGGTTGACCCCCATTGTACATTTTAACACAAAACATATTAATGTACATTTCTAGGTACCTCTGTCTCCATCCATCCCTCACAGTTGTCCCAGCCATACCTAATCCTACGGCAATTTTTTAGCAGTTGGTTCAGCTTTAGTAGAGTAGGATATTTTCAATGCCCCTCTTTTCACATTCGTACCTCACCTGGTCCACATTTTATTAGGTTTTATAACTGGAGGGGACGTGTAGCATAAACGTGCTTAGGAGGAAACACTGCTCACCATTGGGAAGCGTGCACCTCCACTGGCATGAGTAGAGACGTAGGGGGGCTCTCTAGGGAGTGGCTCCTCCACTCTAGTCTTGAGAGGTGTTGGGAGGTCCTGGAGGGCTGGCTTCATTGGTACCTATTGGGAAGAAATCCTGTGGAGGTCGGGGAGTTCCTGCTGTGTGCACGTGGAGGCCACTTACACTGCTTTCCCCTTTGCTGCCTTCTTACAACTAGTTCATTTCCTTAAGACATAACAAGTACTTACTTTCTCTTCTGTATAAAGCCAGGTCTTCAGTAATGTGCCACTAGAAAAGATACAGGTCATTAATCAGTTTACTAGAGAATAATCATTAGTGTATCTATCTTATTTTATGATTTTGACTTTCTTCTTGCCTGTAAGGTACTGTTCTTTTGTTTGTGTCTTTGTCATGTAAATTAACCTGTAGAACTTGCACAAAGTACCCTTGGGAATAGCTGCTCAAAATTTTTGCTTTAAAAAGGAAACATAAATGTAAATAATTAACTTAAATTTCAAGCTTTTAGTGCTCACTGTAATATCCCTTTGTAATCTTTTGTGTTCCTTAAATTTAATTATAGTACTCTAAAGATAGAAAACTAACTTTAAAGTAAAGGAAAATTAAAAAATCCTGCAGGTGCCCTCTGGTTAGATTTGCAAGGAAAGGGAAGTTGCTAAGGTATTTGTTTTCTACTGTTGAGTATAACAAATTACCACAAATTTAGCAGCTTAATAGCGTACACATCCATTATTCTCACAGTTTCTGTGGGTCAGCAGTCCAGTAACTGGGTCCCCTGCTCAGGGTCTCATGAGGTTGAGATTGAAATATTGTTGGGACTGTGGTCTCATCTGACATTCAGGTCCTTTGAAGAATTCACTTCCTTGTGGTTCTGGTTCTGAGGTCCCCACTTGCTTACTGGACGTCAACCATGGGCCATTCCCACCACATGGCCCTCTTCACAACATTGTGCTTGCAGGAGATTTGCTTGAAATCTCTCCCACCTCTTTTACAGGATCACCTGATTAGGTCAGGCCCACCCAGAATAACTTCCTCTTATACTTCAAAGTCAATTGCTTAGAGACCTTAATTACATCTGCAAAATCCCTTCTGCCCCAGAAATAACATAACTGCAGGAGTGTTAGTTATCATATTCACAGGCTCACACTCAAGGGGAAGGAATTATGCACAGTACTTTCACCAGGGTCTAGGAATCTTGGGGCAGTCTTAGAACCCTGCCTGCCACAGGTACTGGTTCACATCTGCCGTCAGACTTTAGGAGTGAAGAGGTTTTTTTCTACATGTAGTCCGTGTCCTTAACTTGAAGTTTTTAAAAATGCAGTTTTGGAAAAATGAAAGCATGATACAATAGGTCATATTTGACTGACAACATTGAAAATAAATGATAAGCACCTTTAACAGAGCGATCCATCATAACAGCGGTTTTATTTCTCATATTGTTAGCTCCTGAGGCTTTGCTCAGGAGCAGGAGAAGTAATTTCTGACCGTGTAGTTGATGTACTTCTGGGGGAGGTGGAGAATGCTCTGCATTTCTGTTCCCAGTGCTTCTGTTGAAAGGTTTTGATGATCTCAATTTCTTCTTCCAGTAGATAAGTTTGGTTATGATCTCAGGAATCTTCACAGGCGTGCCAATTATAGAACATGAAGTCCCTGGGAGTTCTGGTTAGTTTTATAGACTTGAAATGCTAAGAGAAAAAGTTTCTCTTAACAATATTTTTAAAAGTCATCATTTTGACATTCAGATTTGACTAATCATTTTTGGAGCATATAAGCTGAAACAGCTTATGAAAGTCAGGGTTTTTTTAATTTTTAAGGAATTATTTATCTTTTTCTCCAAATTTTGTAGGTCAGTCCCAGAGATAATATATTTAAAAAAAAATCCAAACTTCTTTTGTCTTTTTTTAAAATCAATCTTAGCCCTTTTAAAATTATGTACCCACATAAAGATATTTTGAATTTTTCTTGGCCAATACCTGATTCCTTGCAGAATTATTTTAGAGAAAAGTAATATATTTTAAATAGAATTTCTGTGTACTTAATTTGAGTCCTTTTGGTGGAGAAATTCCACTGAGCCAAAAATTCAAACAGGTAGATGTGAAGCAAATCAAATGATGTTCTAAAGTTACCCAGATTTTGAAAATGTCAAATACTTTTGTTTAAAAAATTAATAAATATTTACTACACTTGATTCTAGAATCAAAAGTTTAGAAGTATTAATTTTAGATAGGGTTGATGTTACCAACAATAAACTTTATAACTTAGAATGGGATGGTTTTCTAATATTATGGAGGAATTACTAATATTGGCGTGAAATTACTAATTAATTTTGTTTCTTTGGCAGAATGTTTTAAATTCTAATGATTTTATGGATTCATACTTTTTTGGGGAATATGTGTGACTAGAAGGTGACCTATATACAACATTTAAGAAAAGCAGTGGCAGAGCCAGCCCTGTGGCGTAGTGGTTCAGTTTGGCGCGCTCCACTTCGGTGGCCCAGGTTCACAGGTTTGGAGCCTGGGTGCAGACCTACACCACTCGTCAGTCATGCTGTGGTGTGGCGGTGTCCCATGTATAAAGTGGAGAAAGATTGGCGCAGATGTTAGCTCATGGCTAATCTTCCTCAGCCAAAAAAAAAAAAAAAAAAGCAGTGGTATGGTATGACAAACACCTACCTACCTATACGCAGGCTTAAGTGGCAAAGTCATTGTTCCATCTGATCCCATGGCTTCCTCTACACCAGCCCCCTCATGTCACCTCCACAGGGTTAGAAGTTAAGATACACTGAGATGCCTACCTGAATGACACCAGGCTTTTCTCTAAAGTATTATCAGCAACTGTTTCTTGAACTACTTTATCCTAATCCCCGTTCTAGGCTGTTTATTGCCCACCGCTCTGAAGGCCACTCTTTTTGATGGCGCGGTGTTTAATAGGCGCAGGCCTTGTGGTCAGAGAGCAGACAGCTGTCGCACACAGATTCTGGTCTCACTCTCCCTGTGAGGGGTATGGAGGACACCAGGCTGAGTGAGACACGGTTCTGGTGCTTGTTGCATTTGTTGGTATAGTTAGAGAAACGGGGCCGTGTAGCACATGACAAGTGCTCGCTGGTTACTGTGACATGACAGGGCTCCATGAGGGATAAGGACAATGTGATCTGGAGTGGTACGGCTTCGAAGGGCATTGGACTTGGTGCCATTGGAGAGTGGCATCCCAGACAGGCGGGAATGGATAGACAGATTCGACTGGGGCTAGTGACCTTTGTAGGAAAGAGGGTGAAGGGCCCTGAACATCTTGCCTCGAAGTTACAACGTCATGACACGTACCCAAAGGTGCCACAGCTCAGAAATGGATTTCTGTTTGAAAAAAAGATTCATTTGTCAACAGTATCTCTTGGCATAGGAAAGACTGGATTTGGGGAAGATATATTGGTTAGTTGTATGTCTTTAGCTTTTTAGAATCAAATGAGAAGATGTGAAAGTGTTTGGAAAATAGCAAATAGTTATATAAATGAAAGTTTAACATTATCATTTATAGCAGCTTGTTGTACAATGGATTTACGTGGTGTCAGGAATAAAAGAAACTGGTGAAATTACTCCATTAGCTAGAAGATGGGTTAGATAAAATAATCAGCCAAACTAAGTCATTGCTTTTTATTTTTATTTATTGATTTTTTTGGTGAGGAAGATTTGCCCTGAGCTAGCATCTGTGCCAGTCCTCCTCTATTTTGTATATGGGTCACCACCACAGCGTGGCCACTGGCGAGTGGTGTAGGTCCGTGCCCAGGATCTGAACCTGGGCCACCGAAGCAGAGCATGTGGAACTTAACCACTAAGCCACCGGGCCAGCCCCAGGTCATTACTTTTTAAAGAGATAGTTTGAAAGTTACCCATTTGTTGTTTGCTTTACTGCCAGAAAGCGTCATTGCATAGTGAATTTGCTTGTAAACATTCAGTAGTATACTGTAAAATAGGAGATTTGTTGAAGTTAGAGTCTGATTAATTTAGTGGAAATTAGTCAGTTGGAAAGTGAAAGAAATGTTTATTCTTGTATTTTACAAAAAGTTTTCTGGGATTAGAGTGTTGACGGGTACTGAGACTCATTCCTTCAACATTTATTAATTGCTTTCAATAGGCTAGGCCCTGTGGAAGGCCTGGGGATACAGTGATTAGCAAGATACAAGTGACCCTTAATTTCCTTCCCACCCTGACTCTGCTGCCTGGCTGGACCTGGTGTCCTCCAAGTCCCCTTCCTGTCCTGGAAAGATTTTGTGAGAGAGAGAGAGAGAGAGCGCAACCTTTTTTGAGTATTAGTGATTCTGCTTCTGCCTACGTGTTTCCAGATTCACAGAATGCCTTGTCGGAGTTTAAATGAGATATAATGCATTTGGTTTTAGGGAGAACAATGAGGAGAGAAATGTATTTCAGTGCCGGTCGCTTAATCAACATCTACACTGCCACTTCACATCAGCATCTGTCCCTTCCAAGTGAATTAGGTCTTGTGGGCAGCATGTCAAGAGGATGTGTATTGTTCCTGGCAGGGCACTTGAATTTCTAATTACCAGATTCCTGACTTAATTGCAATTACCTGGACACCCAGGCAGGGTGAACTTTTGGAAAAGAATGTAATTAGTGAAACAGGAACTTTGCTGCCAACTCCTTGTCTAGTTACTAATACTAAACAGAACACGGATAAGTTCGCTTCTATAAAGACAACCCATCAGTTGATAAAAACGGTTCTTTAGTCAATTGTGTACCGTACATCTCAGCTTTGGTTTCAGAAACAAATGTGATGTTAAGGCAGAGAATATTCAATTTTTGTTTTGTAATAGTGTAGAGTATGCATGTGTATATCTTTTAAGATTGGGTAATTATGGGGAGTAGAAATAATTATTTGCCGAATAATTCTATATGAATTCTGTATTCTATATGAACATGCGTTGCATACTTTAATACATGTGAAATCCCAAGGTCTGTGGTCCTTGGAAGAAAAAGTCATTTTCCAATATTCTATTGCTTCAGTCGTAATTTTTCTTAAACAATACTCCTCATTAAAAACAAATTCGCATACAACAAAAACGTTTCAACCTGGTTACAGATACAGATTTCAACTTATTTTAAAAGCATTTGAATATCTTTAAGGCAAAATCTGAAATATTCATCTTTCCATTTCTCTCATTTTCTCATCACATTCAATAGCCCCCCCCCCCATGCTGCCTGAGCACAGATCCACAGTCCTGAGATGGTAATAAATATCTGCTTATGGCTTATTGTACACATTTTTTATTCAGTCCTTAACCCCCTGCTAATTTGCTCTTCTCAGCTGCTCTGAGCTCTGCCCTTCTTTTCCATCTCAACAAGTCCCTTGTCCACACCAAGGTTAATTTTGTCCATCTATGGTTAGTTAACTCATAAATGATCTTTTACAGCTTCTTCCCCATGGAGCTTCTGGTCTTGTTCATTTCTAGCCTTCTTAAAAATGTCACCAAGTGGAGCCCCCGCTCCCCCAGTGCTGCAGAAGCCCCTGGACAGCAGAGGGTGGGCTGCGTCTCCTCTGTTCCTGTGACTCTTTACTCAGGCTGTCCCCCAACCGAGATAACCTTATTTATTTTTACCAAGTCAAATTCCTTCTAATTCTGCAAGAGTAGTAAGAACATCTCCTATTTGTGTGTCTTTTTGCATACACTTCATCATATTTTTATTTTTACAGCAGTAAATTAAGAGCATAGATTCTGGAGCCTGGCTGCATTTGAATTTACATTGTTAGCTGTTTGAATAATGAGAATATATAATAGCAGAATTTTAAATGAGGACAATAATAGTGACTACCTCAAAAAGTTGTGACGGTTGAGTAAACGAGTCACATAAAGCACTTGGAATAGTACCTAGCATCTCTAAGCACTGTTTGTTGCTGCTGCTGTGTTGTTGGTAGTGGAGTCTCATGTCAACCCTGTGAGGTCGCTGTGACAGGTGTCATCCCCGGATCAGAGAAGAACACGGAAGCGCAAAGGGGTTAAGTCACCTGCTTACCATCACACAGCTGGTGGTGGAGCTGGGCATTGGCCTCGGGATTTTTAACTCCGAGTTATTATGACTTTTTCCATCCATCTATCCAAGGGTTTCCAGATTCAGAAAAAAAATACAGATCACCCGCTTCAATTTCAATGTCAAAGAAACAATAAAATTTTAGTATAAGTATATCCCAAATACTGCATGGCACGTACTTAATACTAGCAAGTTATTGGTTGCTTATCTGAAATGCCGATTTAATTGGATTCCTGTATTTTATCTGGTACCCCTAATCCATCCACACGGAGTGTCTACTCTGTGCCAGGCCTTAAATGATAGTCCAGAAATTTAAAAAGATAGCTGCTTAAACCCTTCCTGTGCTTTTTCAGAACATGTAAAATCTGTTTTTGTTTTTCAGACAATCCAATTAAGGACAATTAAACTGAAGTGTCTATGCTGTCGTCTTCCCAAACCAGCAACGTGTTGTAGGTGGAAAACTGTTTTTATGAGAGAGACACCATAGTAAATTTTTCCAGCAGCTAATAAACACTGAGTTTGCAGTGGGAAAAGTGAGACAGTAAATATGAAAGGAGCTAAAGATAGCCCATGTGTCCTGTCACTTTTTGAGATATCCAAATGTTTGACAAAGCAGTCATGATAGGCGGCATCTCCTTTCCCAAATACATCACTGCACCATTAGGTGCTTCTGCTTTTCTGCCGCTATGGTGCTTTCCTCCATTTCTGTTTCTCTTTCTGTTAATTGCTGAAGGTTGCTGTAGACATGAATTTGGTTTTAAAGCTCTCTCTGGTATATTCATAGAAAGTATGTGGAGGGGCCCTGAGAAACAGTGGTCTGATCAGGACTGTCTCATCTTGTTCCGTCTGTGATGTTTCTTATTTTATGCAAAGCATCTGTTAATCTGATAATGTTTTAAAATATATATATTTTTTTTGCTGAGGAAGATTTGCCCTGAGCTAACATCTGTGCCAGTCTTCCTCTCTATTTTATATGTGGGTCCCCACCACAGCATGGCTGATGAGTGGTGTCGGTCCGCGCCCAGGATCCAAACCCGCAAACCTGGGCTGCCGAAGTGGAGAGCACTGAACTCAACCACTGTGCTGCAGGGCTGGCCCCTTAAAATATATCTTAAAGAAATGTTTCATTTCAGAATGAGGATGGACGAGTCCAACCAGACCATCCTCTAGGATTTGAAGAATATAGAGAATATTTCCTATGGCGGCTCTTCCTTTTTTTATATTTTTGAATCTTAACAGATTACACTCAAGTGCCCCAAGACAGAATATCTACTAGGACAGGTGAATGAGCCATCAATCTTTTTTTTCATGCCAGCGTGAAATATTGGGTAAGGGTGGAAAGGGGGAGAGAACCAACATTTACTGAGCTACCGATAAATACCAGATACTTTGCAAAGTACTTTACATGTGCTTTTTCTCTTAACATGCTACCTTAAGAGGCAGGTGGTGTAACGCTACTTTTACAAATGAAGACATAGGATGAGAGGTTAGGTAGCTGACGCTGGACGACGTGTGGCTAGTAAGAAAGAGCCAGTGCTTTTTCCATACCTCTAACATGCTATCTTGGGTCATTTTGTTCTCTGTTAGGGATTTTTCTAGATGGTTGTGCTATTAGTGATTGGTCATACAAAGTAAATTGAATTCTGTATTACTGTGAGAATTGAGTCTGTGAAGGAATAGTATCTTATCAAAACACTCATCAGGTGTTTGTGAATTAAAATGAAATGTGTGTACAATGTAACTCTTATTAGAGGTACTTCTAATAAGTCAAACTTGCTAATTTTATTTATAATGGTTGTTTATGTGTGGAATTAATGCCAGTGGATAGACCTCACAATTTGTTCCTTGTAGAACTTTCAATTGGCCAGGGTTTACCAGGGAGAATTTCAGTTCTTCATGATTCATCACAAGCAAATGTGTTTAACTCCAAGGTCTGATTCTCTATTCTGAAGGCTCAGAGGGCAGTTTTACTGGGAGGATTACCAAGAGATGGATGAACCATCTCTGGCGAACACTCGCTCACCACCCTGGTTGGCAGGGCAGTGGTCTCCCTGGTGGCAGACCTACACAGGAAGAGGTTGCTTTGTGAGTATGGCATCAGACTGTAGCCTGGTCCAAGAATTGGAATGTTTTGTAGTATCAGACTAGGATAGCCAGACCCCTCCATTTCCACGATAGGCGTGCCATGCTGTTTCCGTGCTTCATTATTATGCAGTAATCTTTGATATCTGATTCCTTTTCCCATTGTCAGCTTTGTCTTATGGAATTTCTATGATACTTCTTTTTCTGTGCTTCTAATGCTGATCATTTGATGGATAAAGTTTTTCTTGAGATCGATCGGTACAACTGGTCTGGTTATAGGAAGGTTATCACTAGCCTAGGAGTCGACCTTGCTCTTTAAGGTAACTTTAAATAAATCTGCTGAACAGTAATAGTTGTTTTTCATGTATTTATAAACATTGAGAATCTAAAGCCCGTTTCTGAAGAAAGCTTGTTTAGCTGTGTCCATTTGTAATACTAAAGACCAAAATAAAACACTTAGAGGCTATATTGTTTTTCTAATGATGTTGATATAGATACATCCTTTGTAGCATTTCTTCTGTGTTTTGAATATATTGTTGCTCACAGTGCAGACTTGATTTGTTTTAATTTTTACTCTTCCAAACCTCACTCATGAGTATTGGTAACCCAATCTAAAGTTAGTCAAGTGGAAAATGTACACTGCTGGCTGGATTCATAGAAAAGACTTCCAAATGCTTCCTTAGCTACTATTAGCCTGAAGAATGTCATGGCCCACGTCCCCACATCCTCGCCTAACTAGTCAGGATGACGTGCACTTTAGAGATGGGACCTTGCCTAATGCAGTCTCTCATGTGACGTCTCCGCCTTCTTTCACTATAACCTCGTCTTTCTCCTCTCCCTCTCCTCTTCCTCGTCTCTCATCTTCAGTTCTCACTCTTCTTCCCTCTCTTCTTCTTTTTTGGTATCTTCTCCCTTGTCTTCCTCTTCTGTACGAATAAACACTGGAGAGAATTACATGACTTTTGCTTTTTTATTAAGCACTGAATTCAGTTTTAAAAAGTTACTGCACCTTCAAGTTCAAGTATAGCTTTTGCACCAACTTCAACCTATACTCTACTGAGGTGGTTTGTTTAACAAAGAAATTATTATTTGCAGGTATTTCTATTTATGTATGTGAAAGACATAAAGTAGCGTTTAAGCAAAAAAGATTACTAAAGCAGCATTTTATCGTATTTGGGGAAATTTACCTCTCTAAGTCCCTTTCTAATCCATTGTAACTGTACTGGTTAAAGTCATGAGGGATATCAGTTAAAATAAGTTCAAATTAATGAAAACTTAAAGGAAATTCTGAGACAAACAGTGCTCTCAAATATACTACTACTAAAGGTAATAAAGTAAAATTATTTCTTTTTAAGCTAGAACTACTTTGCCTTTGGTTATTATTGGTTCTGTGCATTAATTGAGATATATCATTCCATAGGTGTATGCTTGTGAATTTGTTAATGTAAAAGATGACAATATTGTGGTTTATACTTCCTTTTACTTTAAATTCAGAAACCATCTCTAATTGATGAAATGTGCCTTTATGGCACAGTTATTTTCAAATACATCAAGCCCTGCTTGTGTCAACCCTTGACTTTCTGGGCATGTTGGTCTTTGACCCAGAACTGGTAAATGAACCCTGCAGGGAAATCATTAGAGAATTGGAACAATTGTGGTAGTGGGTCAGGGGTCAAACCATTACCTACCCATAGGAACTTCCGTTTAAATTGGACTCTTGCTTTTCTGAAAGCAGGTCATATATTCAGGGAGAACGCCGAGGAAGAGTTGAGCACGTGTTACTGCTAACCTAGCAGGATGAGATGGGGCTGTAAGGATTCCGGACATGGCTGGTTTGTGTTCTTTTGTTTGCTTTGTCCTCCTATGTTGTGACAAATGACTATGTGCTCAGTGTCTAGAAGTCAAATTTTTCCAGTGTAAATATTGTGAAAGTGTAGCATAAATACAGGAAAGTGCACAGATTATAAGTGTGCACCTCGATACATTTCCTCGAGTGAACACACTCATATAATCAGCACCCAGTTCAAAAAACACCACTGGGGGGCCAGCCCGGTGGCATAGTGGTTGAGTTCACGTGCTCCACTTTGGCAGGCTGGGGTTCGCAGGTTCAAATCCTGGGCACAGACCTACACATCGCTCGGCAAGCCATGCTGTGGTGGCGTCACACATACAAAATGGAGGAAAATTGGCACAGATGTTAGCTCAGGGTCAATCTTCCTCACCAAATAAACAAACAAACAAAAACACTACCAAAACCCTGGACTCTCTTATGCCCCTTTTGCATCATTATTCCATCCACCCCTCAACCTCCTCCAAGTGTAACCACTGTCCTGAATGAAGGTCAGTGATATTTCAGAGTCGATGGGCACTAATGGAAAGCCATTCTTTATTTAGTCCTACTGCAGAAAATAATCTTATTTCTCCAGTTTAAAATGATAAAAGTTTTGTGCAAAGAAAACACAAGTCTTATTCCAGGAGTTTATATCAACATCAGTTTTTACTCTTTCATATAGTATTAAAAATTTTTAGAAATGCTGGATGTCATAGAAGAGAGTATTCTTGCCTTTGCATTGAAAATCAATTACTCAAGAGTTACCTTTCCAGGATTACAGGAAAAAAAGGGAAATTATAGTTCAGTTTTTTTCAGTTTTGTTTTTACTATTCTTCCTTATAGAATTACTATTTTCTGAGGACTGTGTATCATCTCAGAATTTTAAATTGTCTCCTGACAATTAAATAATACACATTAGTTTTAAAATATCTTCCATTAAATATCTAAATGAAGGAAATCTTAATTCTAATGACATTTTTAGGCCAAAAGACCATCCTCCTTGGATGATGTTATTATGGTCTTTAACAGGTAGCTTATGTCTGGATTCAGGGTTATCTTTCACTCCAAAGAATGAATCACATGTAGTCCTCTTGTTAGAACACTGGTGCTGGTGTTTTGCCACTTTTTCTTCCATATCTGGATCTGGGAACTAATTGCAGTGGGGAGAAGATTTTCATTTTCCATCAAAGCAAACCTAAGAATTTTTTGCTACGAGAGGAAGAAGATGCACTTGGATTGTTAAATGATTTCCATTCTAGAAAAGCAATCAACCTTCTGGAAACACTACAGAGTACCATTTTTTCTTTTACTTTGGCTTTTTTCTTTTCCTTTGTTTAGCGTGGGAGTAGGAATAGTAACAAGAAGGAGAACAACATGGTTTAGAGTCGTGGACACAACATTTGTAGTCAGAGAGTTGGACTGGAATCGTGGCCCAGCCCCCTCGCCCTCTGAGCCTCTTTCCTTATGTATAAAAAGCACTTGGTCATCTGTACCTAATTTGACTGCTGTCAGGATTAAATGACAAAATGGTTTGGAGAAAAAGGTATAATAATAATAGCTATCATTTATTGTACTCTCACTATTTGCCAAGCACTATTGCAAGCGCTTTCTTTTTTATAACATTATAATACGTTCGACACTTTTTATCAATGAAGAAATTGAGGCCTCAGAGAGTCTAATGTGTGTGAGGCTGGATGCCTAGTGATTAGCAGAACTAAAAAGTGAACCAAGGTCAGACCACAAAGCTCTCGCTCCTGACTGCAAGCTCTTACCAGCTCCTCGTTTTCCAGATGAGGAGTGGCCGTCGGTGGTGCCAGGAGGGTCCCATGACGGTGCAGCTGGTACTCACCTCTGGAGGGAACAAACGGGATTGAAACGGGCCTGGTGCGCTCCGCTGAGGCAGTCTCCCTGCTCCCCCACTCTGAGAGGGGTGCAGTTTTCCTCCACAAAGGGACCATGGTTCTGTGGGGCTGCATCTGTCCAGAAGGTCCCTTTTTCCCGCTTTCACAAAGGTGCTTCCTGCCCAAATGTACATGGAGAGGTTTCCATACTGTTTAGCTAAGCAGTGATAGGTTAAATCTTAAATACTATTTATTATTTGCCAGATCTGCCCAAAGCTTTGTCTACTTCTCTTGCTTTATTTCCCACATGTAGTTATTGGTCTTTTCATTCATTCATCCCGAAACTACTAGACACTTAACTATGTGTATTACACCATGCTTGTATTTTCCTGTATTTGTTCCTTTCTCACATTTTCTTTGTCTCCCCTTAGTCCCTTTTTTCTTCCTGTCTTTGCATCCCACTACAGTCATGTGTCACTTAACAACGGGGATACATTCTGAGAAATGTGTTGTTAGGCGATTTCATCATTGTGCGAACATCATAGAGTATACTTACACAAACCTAGATGGTACAGCCTACTACACACGAGGCTCTATGGTGCTGATCTTAGGGGACCTCTGTCATCTATGTGGTCTCTCATTGACTGAAACATCGTTATGCAGCACGTGACTGTATATGTAATTGTGTGTTACACGTAGCCAGCTTTTCCATAGGTACAGTTAATTCCGCTGTTCACAGGAATTTAAATTCAGTTTGTGCTGTTCCCATACATTTAAGACCGAAAACAACTATAGATAACTTCAGAACTCAGACCCCTATAAAATAAACTATTTATCATATCAAATTGCACTAGGGATCCATTGTAGGTTCAGAACTGTGCTAGATCGCAGATGGTCTACTTCATGGATTATGATTTCACAAAACAGTCTGTCTTCACAGTTTGCTTCTCTTATATTTCACTCTTCTGAATCCTGTGGGTAGTCAGCAGACAGAATGAAAAAGTCGGATGCTTTCTCAGTTTAAGTGATAAAATACATTTACCTTATTGCTGTTTGGATTCCCTCTGAATTTAATCACGAATTCCTTTGCTGTGTGGACGTCCTGCCCAGATCGGGTCACACGGTAAGAGGACGTGTGTATTCTGTCTGCGGCCGTGGGAGTTAGCTGTCCCTGGTGTGCATCTTTATGGTCTCTTGGTTGATGGCCTGTGCACAACAGCTGTTGTGACTCACCCACGAGGAGATGGAGTGAACACATTTGTCAGTCCAAGAAATCGGGAACCTAGAGAAAACATTGTGTGAGACACGCCAAAGGGTGGAAATTAGAAAACAGATCCCTTTTAAATCACCACAGGATCTATTAAACTGAATCCTGCTGTTGTACATACCGGGCCATCTCTGTACGTGGTTTTGCGTGTTGTTCTTCCTTTTATGACTTATAAATATCACAAATAGAGTTATATCTTTGTTTGCTAAATGAAACGAGATTTTCAGATAAAGCATTGTGTACCTAGATACGTAGTGTGAAATAATAATAACTATTAGGAAATGCACTTAAGTAGACATGTGTGCTCTCGTGAGTAGTGCACACACATGCACAGGTACACATGTGCACACACACACTTTGTCCTTTGAACTCTCGAGTGAGTCTGTCAACGTCAGTTGTAATGTGTTAGTGCATATATACCTGGAAAATAGCATTCTAATGTAGTCTGTGTCCATAAAACCTGTGCATGGTTTCAACAGAAATAATTTAGCCTCTCTGGACCTCAGTTTCATGTTTTTAAAAACACAGCATAGGAGCAAGTGTTTCCTAGGGCTTTGTTTTAGTTCTGAAAATTCTGTACAGTACCTAACAGTCCATCCTAAGTGTCTCTCTTCCAAGGGAGTCAAACTTCACTCCCCGCACGTTTTAGTATTTATCTTCAAGCACATTTCTACCTGAAATACTGGGTTTGAGCCCGGTTAACATCTGCTAAAACAGCTCTAAGAATTGGTGAAGTCTGGTTTGGTTAATACTAGCTGTTGAAGTCTAGAAGTAGCTCATTTTATTTTTTATTTACTATTCATGTCCTAAGTGTGTCAGATCTGAGAACTTTATTTTTACTGTTTTATTACTGTTGACAGAATATTCAGTAGTAAGTTCCTGAGGACTCTTTATGGCCTAACATCAGCGACCATGGGCCACCTGGTTATAAGGCTATTAACTGAAAAATGTAATATGATGTTTGCAGCCTATTGCAAATTTAACACCCTGGATTTCTTGTGTAGGCTACGTTAATGCAGTTATTTAGCTGCTTCAGAAATGTTCTCTAGAAAAGTTTCCCCACCAAAGTAAAGTAAGGCCTGTCTGGGGTGTCTTACCACTCTTGGGCATTTGAACTCCCCTCTTTTCAGCATTTATTCACATTCCTTGTACCGGTAATATTATGTTATTCAGGGGCAATCCTGTTTGAATGCTGAGAACATAGACCAATTGCCAGCATCTAAAGCAAGCATGGAGAATTTTCTCTGTGAAGAATTCAACATCAGCTTGACACTAATAATCATGAGTGGTAGGTAATGAGAGGCTGCAAGCCAGTGAAAAGTAATGCTGCAAACATACCTTTCTCTGTAACACACCAGCACTTACTAGCCCAGCTTCTGAGATGGACTAAGTAACTGCACAAATGGGAGTCCAGCGTCCCGGCCTAGGGGAACAACATTGTTCTCTTGGAAACTTTCATTTTTCTCTTAAAGGGGATGATGTGGAACACCCATTACAGTTTTCTACATTTACAGTTATGTGAAAAAAGACGCATGAATTATAAAACTGAAACCTGGGAAACCTGAAAATCTGGGAAACAAAATGTTCGTTTTCTGGACAGAGGGTGGCCAGTAGGTGCCTTATTTATTTTTGCGCACATATTAAGCTTAAAGATACGCTGTTTTACTATACTTAAGAAAAAAGACTAGAAGGAAATATGGCCAAATGTTAGAATTTGGTTAGCTCTGTATAGTGGCACTACTGAGGATTTTTATTCTCCATTTTGTTTTCTGATGTGATTCCCATTTGTTTTTTTAAGAATAATGAGCTATATTACTTAAAAATACTCATTTTTTTTTCTTTTTAAAGAAAGTAGATGACACTATTAAATATATTTTTCTTGTTAAAGAAACGTATATTTTTGTTTTGAGCAATTAGTAAATGAAATCAAGTTTATCAGATCTTTTCTCCTGTGAACTGATATCTATTGGGATAATTGGAAGTTTTGTATATTCTGCTCTTCCTAGAATACAAGGACATAAAATTGAGAAAGAATTGAGATTTGTGTCTAATTTTCTAAACATTATAAATCTAAATCTTCTGTTCTCTTGAGGCATTAATCACAGCTCAAACATGTAGATTTGTCTTATGCAGAAGGTAATGTCCATCTTTAAAGACCCAGTAATATATTCCTATGTTTTAATGGTTAAAAATCAGCATCCCTTGCTATCATTAATAGGTTTGTACCTCCTTTTTTGTTACTAGTTAAAAACCTTCAGCAAAATAAAGTTAACACTAAACGTCACTTTATAATTGCAGCAATGACCACACAGCTGTGCCCTCCTCGGTTTGTAGCACGTCAGCATCAGTTCAGGAGCTCAGCCTCGTTTCTGCCCAGGTAGGGTTCTGCAGACTGCTGTTGTGGTGAGAGAGCAGGGCGTCCTGCTAGTCACTGCTGGGGTGCTAGGGCCAGGAGTTAAGGTATTCCAGTTCTCAGACATGCCAGGCTAAGCCATGTGCCATATTTCTGTCCTTTAGATGCTTTTACTTGCTTACTTATTTTCTTACTTACTTTTCAAGCGTTTTTCTTTGCCAGAATAAGAACCATTTTATTTATGAGGATGTGAATTTTCGAGGAGGAACTCTTACACTTAAATGAACCTGTAAGAAGCCCATAGAAAAGCAAGTGCCTGCAGTGCTAATAATGAGAACTGACACAGCAATCCTGCTGGGTTTATTTATGACCTTCTGCCTTTGTTAGCTCTTGTGAGAAATTCCTTTCTAACCATAACAATATTGTTGGAGTTTGGCACTGTACAGAGAAATCCCACCAAGCCCCGAGGCCCGCAAACTGGCACTCATTCAGCTTGTAACAGATTGCTGTGCTTGTCGTAGTTTTACATTTCTCCTTCACTCCTCTTTTATTTAATTCATGAGTAGTTTTCACCAATCTTTATATACACACTTAAAAAAAAGATACTGCTTTTATTCTCAGAGCCAAAATCCATTTTTTTCCTTAATACAGTGTCTTGTCTACTTAGCAGTGTTGAGGAAAATGCAGAGGAGGACAGGGTACAGAAAGGTAAGAAGAGACAGTATATTCTACAGAAGGACAGCATGGAAAGTCATGGCACATTCTACCAACTGGCGGCCCGTGGTGGCCCTCCCACACAATCTCACGTGGTCACTCGTTCTAAGCATTACCGTGAGCTCAGGAGAACAAATTTACCTCAGGTTATGATTTTATGGTGCTCTGGTTATTATTTCAACTCTGTTTCGAGACTTTAAGACCCTGTTTATTCTAGCTTGTTTGCTTTCTTCTACAATTTCCTAATGAAACAGGAAATTTAAAAGCATCAATTCACGAAGAGAATTGTGTTAAAAATTGTAATTTTCTGTGGAAGTAAAAGAAAATCAATAATGTTGAACGCCTAACTCGTAAAACGTGACCCTTGACAGGAGTGTTCCGTATGGAGTTATTTAGGGCGTAGGAAGGAAGTACATAAACCCTAAGAAGCAGTATTCAGTATTTCCTAATAATTGGTCTTGTTTCTTCATTGTTGCCAACGACGACAAAATAACAATTTGTATGAGATTCTGTTTAAAGTATTGACAGGCATCGACTCCTGTTTCTTCTGAGAGTCTTCAGGTTCAAGATGCCAGTTTGGGGGGACAAGCTCTGCAGGACCCATTTAACTAGAAGTACCTGTGTCTGTATTTGCTGTGTGTTCATCTCTTTGGGAGGATCGGGTTGTTAGGCTGGGGCCTGCTATATCTAAAGGCCATACTATTAAAATCAATATTTATCTTTTTGCTTTGTTCTCCTTACCTAATATCTGCTTTTTTATTTTTCTCAGCCATCTTCCTCAAGTGTGTGCAAACAGACTTGCTAATGGAGATCATGAGGAAAACTTTATTAAAAAATCTTAGCCTGATAAAATGTGAGAACTGGATAGGAGCATAATTTTTAATCTGTCCAACTTTGTCTTATCATTATATCACATATACTTTTGCGTTATTTGAACATCTCTTCTGAAAATACTAATATGATTTCCAGCTACTGCTTTTCAACTGTTTCCCATGTTTTGAATGGGCTTTTTTTAAAGTTCATTTATTGTTTGCCTTAGAGTGGGCATAAATTAATACTCTGTTCATTAAGTTGTGCTGTGGCTATGTGTGAAAGACTGGTAAAATCTCCAAGGTCCTCTTTTGTTTTATTTTCTCTACAAAAAAGCTTCAGCATTTATTAAAATGATAATTGCTCAAGTACAAAGAAGAAAGAGAAGGTCCTCCTAGATCCAATCACCTAAAATAACCACTGTTAACATTTTATTGAGCATCAGTTGTTTCCTCCTTAGGCATTAAAAAATATACATACACACATATATTTTATATGTACACATAAATACATATATTCATATAGTATTTTATACTATTTTACATCAGTTAGTTCATGATGTTTGTTTTCTGCTGTTACCTGATTTTCACTCAACAGTCTTTTTCATTAAAATTACATTACTTTTAATATCTGTTTTTAATTATTATGTATTTTTAAATAGCCCACTACTAAAGTGACATTTAGGGTGGTTCCTAGCTTTTTTGCCATTTTAACATCTAGTTTTCTTGTTACTTCTTGTTTTAAATTTACCTCCAGACTATGTCATATAATAAAAACCAAAATGATGACAGCTAATATTTATTAAATGGATTCTTTATTAAACTCATCGAGTTCTCTCAGCATCTTTGAGACAGAGATCCATTTTACAGGTGAAGAAACTGAGGCTTAGGGATATGAATTCATTCACCTAATTCATACCACTAGGGAAGTGATGAAGCAAAGATCTGGCCCAAGACTTCACAACCTGGCAGATTACCTTTTCCAATCAGTGCCCTCTTTGGCATTCAGTGTTTGTAATTGGCAACACTACACTGTAAAGAAGTGCCAAAGGCTATTTACTTAGTGTAATATTGATTGTTAACATAACTATTTGCCTAACACATAATTACCTGGTAAATATTTGTTAAAGAATGGAAGGATGCCTTCGTGCCACTGCTATTTACTCATCCTATCTTAGAAGTGAGATGATTTTCTAGAAGTCATTTGCAAATTCTTTATCCTGTACTCAAAATGTATTTTACATTACAGTGTTAAAAAAAAGTCTGAAATATGTGTATGTATGCATTTATAGACATAGCAACTGTTTATTGAGCATATGTTTAATACTTCTTATTCATAATTACATTTAGTCTTCACCATGGCATAAGTAATATTTCCCCATTTTTTGGTTGTTTTGTTTTTGCTGAGGAAGATTCTCCCTGAGCTAACATCTGTTGCCATTCTTCCTCTTTTTCGCTTGAGGAAGATTTGCTCTGAGCTAACATCTGTGCCAGTCTTCCTGTATTTTGTTATGTGGGACACTGCCACGGCGTGGCTGCCCACGAGTGGTGTAGGTCCACCCCTGGGATCCTAACCCGTGAACCCAGGCTGCTGAAGCAGAGTGCGCCAAACTTAACCACTCGGCCATGGGGCCAGCCCCGCTTCCCCATTGTTTGGATGGCGAATCTGAGGCTCAGTGAGGTAAAGTAATGTGCCCAAGATTGAGTGAAGAAATGATGCAGCCAGGACTTGATTTCAGACTGCTCTCACTCAAGAATTCATACTTTTAACTGCTATTATTACTAAAAACCTACAGTACAGTAAATATTCAGTGAGCACTCCTCTGGTGCTTTATGCTCAGCAACTCATTTAACTCACCCAACAACACTTGTGAGGTCGTTACTTTTATTGTTCCCATCCTACATACAGATGACAGCTGGAGGCTTATGGGGCTCAGTCATTGCCCGAGTCCTTGGAGTGAGTGAAGGAGAAGGTAGGCTTAGGGTCAGCTGTGTGGTTCCGGACCCCAGATTCTTTGTAACCACCCCCCGCAAAGCAAAAAGAACACTGTTATGATACAATACAAATATTAAAAAGACACTAACATCTAATGAGTGCTTTTTAAAAACAGGTTTCATTGGATGAGGGAAATAAGATGTAGAGATTCGGAAGGAGGCTCCGCCGCACTTTCCAAGGGTTTTCAGACTGATGACCAGAGTTTTAAGTCCAATTTTATTTCAAAACTTCTGATTTACTTGTATTAAGAGGAATTTGGAAATGTGATGGGCTTGAAATTCAGGGTACATAGATCTCTTCCCTGTTGAAAGGTTCTAGAAGGCAAAAGAAATGTGAATTTTACCCTTCTGCCTTTCGGAATCCTCTGTCTCCATTTGTTTGTGCTGTCTTTGAGACTGCTTCTAGTGGACTCAAGTGATCATCGGAGAAAACTCTTTATTCTACCCATGGGCCTGGGAACTTGTTTCCAGCAACAGGATAATTACCAGTAAGTGTGAGGTACAGTAGTACCACTGCACGGCGTACAAATGGCTCTGATGAGAGGTGTGAAACATGCGGGACTTCCAGACCTCACTCAGGCAGGCCCTTATTAATATTATTATCATCATCATCATCATTATTGGTATCGGAAGTTTCTGTCTGAAACGCCGAATGGGTTTATGACCCCCTCCTTTTGCAAAGTAGATTTTGAAGTAACATGTTATAAGATGGTTATATGCACTTAGGAAAAATTACTGCGTAAAATTACACTTGAGTGCTAGCACTTGAGGTGTTAAGTGACCAGCTGCCCCTGGACAAAGATGAAAAGTGACTCATTTTGGAAACCTCTTACCTAAGTGAGTCTGGGAATCATAACTGAAAAAAAGAAATGCATGTTTTTTAAGTTTGACTTTGGGGGAGAATAGCATGTATTGAATTTCATTTTAAAATATAAAAATAGTCTTCACAAAACATTTCCATCTGTAATGTAGGCTAATATAATGTAGCCTAATTGTGTGAAAAAAAATCTGGATTCTCTACTTTTATCTAAAGAACTCAGAAGTCTTAAAAATAATTTCTATGAAAATATAAGAATTTCAGCTTTCTGTTATATTGAAGTCATTAGACTATTTCTTTCCATATTTAATGAGATAATTTAAAACTACCTTCAAATCTTTAAATACCGAAGAAATGAAATAACTTTTGTTTGTGGGTTTGGGGACATTATTATTATAAAGGGAGATAGGCACTTAAAGAAGGAAACTGGGATTTGAACTGATGTAGCCTTAGTATCTATTTCATTGTTATTCTATTTCTAACTTATTTTTTAAAACAGGACTGGTTGGAATCCTACATCTAATATATAACTTAGCAGCAGCAGGAAATAATATTTTATTTTATATTTTGAAGTGATGTCCTTCACAATTTGCATATCAAATGCTTTATTCGTTATATTGACCCATTGACAAAATAAGCATTGTAATCCCCATTTACAACCGAATAAAAGATTTGATTGTCTTGCACACGGCTGATCAATGATGGCAGCAAGCTCCACACCCTCTTACCTCCCGTGCTCTTTCTACCACAGCATAACAGTCTCTCTGTGGTAACATTCTGTTATTTGTGATTCTTAAACAGTGAGTCATTATGGGTGTCTTTCTTATCATTCTACTGTTAGCCAGTTTCCAGTATGAGAATATTTGTTACAGCTTCATTGATAGAAATATTGTTGAAAATCTGTGTCCGTAAACAGTCCAGACAGTCCTTGCCTTACCCCTTAAGGAGCTTATGAATGATTGATCCTGCAAAGTCACCTGAAAAATGAAAAGAAATGCCTCTTTCATGCAGAATTTCTCTCCTCTTTTGGTTGCTGCTGTCTGGGGTTCCGTTTAAACCTGATTCCTATCTCTTGCTTGGTTTGGTTCTGGCAGAACCTGCAGAGCCCTTGTCGGTGCCCACTGAGATTAGCAAAAAAGGGGGAGGGCAGATTTCCCTTGCTCTTCCTCCCTCTCTCAGCCTCTCACTGCTTCCTTGCCTTGTTCCCCAGTTACACACAATCTGGGCTCTCTGTCCCACGGCCTCTCCCTCATGGTTACCAGTGATAACAGCTCACTTCCTGAGATCTTATCACACTAATCCTTTCCTTTATAATTTCTCATTTAATTCACACAACAACAATTTTCGGCCGGTACTAGTATTTTCCCCATTTTTTAGATGAGGCAAGTAAAGCACAGAAAGGTTAGGTATGTCGCCCACAGCCAGTTAATAAGTGGAAAAGCTAGGGTTTGAATTTAAGTCATCTTACTCCAGAGTTTACACTGTGGCAGGTGCTATCAATTCATTAAAACTCACCATGAGAAGTCTGTAGTAGATGAATATGATGTGGGATCGTAGAGGAAGGAGCTTTTGCTCCACTCATTCTGGTGGTGCAGCTGTCAGGGAAGGCCTTACCCCAAGATATTAATGGATGGCTCTCGGAGGGAAGTAGGGCCTTGGTGAGTGACCAGTGCAAAGGTTCACTGCAGGTTAGACCAGGTTGCCAAGGCTCGAGGTCCATGGTAGCTTCTTGGCTGTCATGAAGACGGTGAGGACCGTGAAGTTATTCTACCTTCTTTCTTCTTTTCCCGTGTCCCTTCTCATCCTTAGCACTTCTCCCCACTCTCACTGTCTCTTCTGATCTTTGTTTACTGCTACTACTCTAGACTGAATTTACACTACTGTCTTTATGGTCCACGGCTGTCTTTTGCCTTCTTGCCTGTGTTAGTTACATTTTGCTGCATTGGTTTCTTCTATTTTCTATCAACATTGTGAAGTTCATAGTAATCTTTTTAGTTCTAGTTCATTCAATTTCACTACTGTATGGTATCCCATTTTCTGACTACATCTCTATTTGATATTGCTGGAAAATTATATTGTCTCCAATTTTTTTTGCTATTACAATACTGAAACAAGGCTTCTGTGCTTCTGTATGTCTCCTCACGTACATGTGCCAGAATATAAACCTAGGAGTGGCCTTTCTGGGTCATAAGATAAATGCATCTTCAGCTTTACAATATGCTTACAAATCATTGTCCAAAGTGGTTATATTAATTTATATTCCCTCTAGCTGTGTCTGGAAAAACATAAAGTGCGTATTTTTCTGCAAAGTTTTATAGTCATTCAATCTCAGTTGGACATATTACTATCATTTAGTGTTGATAAGAGTATCAGCTAGTCATCTTGTAAAGGAACATAAGTTCACCAAAAAACATGTATAGGAGAAGTAATTGTCTTGACTATGTAAATATTAGTAGAGAAGGACAGCTCTTCCTTACAGAAGAATTCCAAATAATAAATGTAGAAGGAATAAAGAAAATAGAAAATCAGCATCAGAATACCAGAGTAACGATGCAGGCAAGATCCACTGATAAATTCTAAAATTAGCAGGCAACACCTTAAGGAGAAACAGGATACTTGCATAGCTTCAAATATATCCCCCAAAATATTTACTAATGACTGTATGGTTTTAAGTTACATCCTCAAATTCTTTGATACTCCTCCTCCAGGAGGTGGAGCTTAATTCCCCTCCCTTGGGTGTGGGCTGGACTTAGAGACTGCCTGCTCATGAATAGAGAATGGAGAGGGAAAAAGAATAAGTCAACAGTGGACACCACCTTAACCAAGTGATCAAAGTCAACATCACCTGAAATAATTATGTTGATATCACACTCCCAGTAGGATGCTGTGTAAAGGACACTTCACTTCTGGGATATTCTTCCCACAAACCTATAACCCCAGTCTAATCGTGAGAAAACACCAAACACAGATTGAAGGACATTCTACAAAATACCAGGCAAGTGTGTCCAGTGTGACACAATATCTGACCCAATGTGTCAAAGTCATGAAAAAACAAGGAAAGATTTGAGAAATTGTCACAGATTGGAAGAGACTCAGGAGACTATGGTGAATAAATGTAACATGGTCTCCTGGATTGGATCCTGGAACAGAAAAAGGACATTACTGGGAAAGCTGATTAAATATTAAGTCTGTTTTTCATTAATAGTATTGTACCAATGTCAATTTCATAGTTTTGATAAATGTGCCATGGTTATATAAAACATTAACATTAAGGGAAGCTGGGTGAAGGGTATGTAGGAAAACTCAGGACTGTCTGCCACTTTCGTGTAGGTCTAAAGTCATTTTAAAATAAAATTATTTTAAAAATCCAGTGGAGGATGTAGAACAAGTATGTATGTTCATATGGTTCATGTGAATGGGGAAAATGTCAAAATAACTAAGTTTTAGTATTATTCTACAAATAAAACTTCCCTTTATTCTGTGTGGACTCGGTACCATTTGTGAGCTGTATGTTTTTCTGTTTTTGTTTTTCTAAGTTGCTAATTTATTTGCAGTTCCTATAAGTCTTATTTTTTTCAAGTATTTCATTGCTGTATACTGAAGAAATAAATGTCTCCTGAGGGTTTCTGCCTTTTTGTTTTTAAGTTTTATTTTCAGAATTTCTACGTGCTAAGCATTGTACTTCTAAGGTAAACAGTGGTTTTTTTACTTTGAGAGATGCAAAAGGTGGTGTTGATTGCTTTTCTGTTATAAAGATTTATGATATGCTTGCAGCAAGAAAAACTGGTATCAGCAGACAAACTCTAAATCTTAGTATTTACAGATCTCATAAGTTTATCAATTTGCTTTCAAAGCACAGGGGTCATTCTTTCTTAGAGTTTCATACCTGGCCTTGATATTTGTAAAGCATCAACCCATCAACCCACATCCCTCTTCTTGCGCATCATTGGTTGATTTTCCCTCTTTATCACTAAATGTCTTGGGAGTTATAACCAGTGGCTTTGGAGTAGCATGTATAGTTAAAGAATATGATCTGTTAAAGGCAAATGTTACTCGTAATTAGTTTTTAGACACTGTTGTGCTGTTTTAAGGGTAAGGGATATCATCTTATTCGTTGATTCTTAAATATAACTGAAATGAGTAGGAGTGTATAGACTCATGAAATTATTGCAATCTAGAAAGCACACTGTTATTTAACCTGGGCTATAGTTATTTAGGCATTGTTTGTTGTTGTTGTCCACTTATTTATTAAATTTTATGTAATGCTAAGAATATATAGATTTTTAAGAATAAATTTGTAAAATGTTTTTAAGTTGACTCTGTAATTTTAATCATGTTTAAAGCATTCTTTGTTCATAAACACTGGAAAACATGATTTTTTTAGATGTTTAACATTTCTTATTTGGCGCCCCACTGCATTTTTTTCTTCCTCTAATATTAAAAGTCGCCTTTTAGACCACTGTTGGCTCCCTAGTTCCTAAAAATGCAAGCCTTTGTTCCTGGGCATGGGCACGTGAGGGCATTCACAGCTGCACGCAGGTGGCCTCGTCAGCCTCCTCCTCTCTCACTCAGCCTTTTTCTGGCTTCCCTGGTCTCCTCACTGTTCCCCAAGTAGCATGCCCTCCCCTGGTTCTTCTTGCCTTTACACATTGTTCTCTCTGCTCCTGTCTCCTGCCTACCACTTGTCCAAAGGGCACGCCTTCCCTCCTAGTCTGGACCTGTCTCAGACAGCAGCCCCTGGGCAAATGTGCACTGGCTGAACACATACCATTCTGTATTCCACCACACTTATTAATTCACCCCTCCATCATAGAATTTCTGCTTTTTATTAGAATTTATCTGTTTAGCTGTTTGTCTCTCTTCGTTGAGACTCCATGACAGACGGACATTTAACTGCACAAGATTACTTATTACAGGCCAACTTAAATACAAAATGTCATCCACATGTAAAAATTGCCTTCTACCTTTTTTTCAACCTCCTCCCGCCCCGCCGACCCCACAGCTCCAGCTGCAGACCTTAGATGGCATGCCTGTCAAAGGGTGACACTCAGTCCAAATGCCTAATATTGAGATTATTCAATATTCTCACTTTATTATACAGCTTTAATTTCACCAATAGCCTGTCATTTGTATTAAGAAGGATATTCTTTAAATTGCCATTGTTCTTGGGATAAGAAAGAGCCAGCAGTTATATACTATGAGTCTTTTTTAGTGTTGGGCTTTGACTTGAGGTCAGGAAGAGTCTTGGCTGTGTTGGACAATGAAATCAGTTTAAAAGCATTTTGACTGGTAAGAACAAGGGACTGGAGCTAACAAGATCCTATAGTTTCCTCATGTAAGAAAAGGTACATAATATCTCTGGTACTTAGAAGGTGCTAAGCCAATGGTAGTCACAGCTGTTGTTGCTAAAAATCATATGCTCATGGTCATCGTCATCATCATTTGTGAAGGTAGTTCTAGGATTGTAACCAAGAAGGATAGTGTTATTTCCAGATGACAGTTAATCCCAAATGCCATACAACCAAAGCATAACTATAAATAAATTTTCTTACCAAGTTATTTTTAAGTTCAAGACTGCCCATACTGTGTTAAAGGGTCAATCTGTTGTTCTTCCTAGCCTCCGTAACGTTTCAAGACTGCTGTTAATGGTGGAAGAGCCGAGAATCTCCCTGGGCAGAGTTCAAGAACTGAGAATAATTTAGGATCCCCCTGAGGCCTGTGCAATGAAAAAAAAAATCCCTTTACATGATGCATATTTCATACTTATATTGTTTACTACTTCTAAATTTAGAATGGCGGCACATTTCATATCAGGACTTTTAACCCATGGACCTTTGCAGCTGGCTTTTATTTTAGGTGCTGATCTTAGAAAATCAAAGGAAATATAATCATTATAATGATATTTTTGCTTATAATGGTGTGCTTAACTCTGAATCAGGTTTTTGTCAAGTATCAGTTTATTTTAGCTGATTAGCCTATAAATGTCCCCTTAAAATGAGAGTTACCCATAATGGAATATTTGCTTGAGAAAGACTGCAGATGAATCAGGTGAAAGTCATTTCCCCAAAAAGTGGTTCTTGGCTACCTCTCTTAAAATGAATTTTGACTCATTAATTTTCCTTGTGTTATCCCTGGCTTTGCATATGGGCTTGTCATTTGTGGAGCGTGTGACTTTTTTTAGATTACATCAAACATTTTCTTTTCCAGTTGGCCTCATATATCTTAAGGCTATGCATTGTATATATTGTCACATATAATGAAGCGAGAAATATTTGTTATTTGGACATGTTTAAATACAAAGTAAGATGTATATATGTAAGACTTGGAAAGAAGATGCTATTAAGGCCTAAAAATTAGTGCTTTGAAGAATTTTCTTCATGGATTCTGTCTTTCTGTTCCTTTGTATTTTTTAATTCATTTAGACAGGAAGTCTAAGCTTTTAACTCATTTGCTGTGTAGACAATGAAAGCAGCGGGGACTTCGGTGGGTGTCTTGAAATACACTATTACACACAGGTTTGTGCTGGAAAGAAATTAAACAGAGTCACTGCAAGGTTTTTCCTTTTGTGTATATGTCAGTCAAATTATTTGCTCAATCCTAATATCAATTTCAAGGTGTATTTGTGTCACACGTCCAAAACGTTCTAAAATAAGGTTGGAAGGTATGAAGTTATTTTACAGTGTGTTTCCAAATAGCTAAGCATCTAATGAAGCTGGATGCTTGGCCTCTGGGATGTTAATTGGAAGCAGAAGGCTGAGAATTCATTGCTGAATTTTAATAGCAAAGTCAATAGTTTTCAGTAGAGCATTTATGGTAAATATTTAGAAATATTTGCATGTGCTGGCTTACCTTGTATAGTGTTTGCAGCTGTATTTTACTGTAAAGCTTATAAATTCTGTGACATTCACCAGTGACCAGTCAAATCCAACCTCTTTTTGGCACCATATCTGGCATAAGGAGTCACTGCCCTTAAGAAAGCTGGGGTCTAGTTGGAGAGAGAAAAAGAAAAGTACATGCCTGAATTTCATACTTGATATTCTGAAAAAGAGACACACTATTTCTGCTTTTGAAGATGACTGAGAGGCTTTTTTGAAGACCACTGAACTGGCATTTTAACCTGTGCTTCAAACCCATGGGAAGTCACAGTGAGAAATCATTAACTGTATCCTATTAAAATCCTTAAACAAGAGACCTGAACTAGTCTCATTGATTGAAATATCTTCTCTGTTTCTAATTCGGTGTTTATCCTTGTGCTCTCTTGGGGCACTTCTGAGCAAGAGATGCCCAAATGTGTATAATGCGTTGCAATTCTCTATCAGTGACTGGTCTGATACCATCAACTAATTGTATTGAGAAAACCACAGCTTGGAGTATTTTGAAGTTGATTTGCTTATTTAAAAACCCACTTATTTAATTAAGCAAGGGAGTAAAGTTTTCTACCTTATTCCCAGTTCTTTAAGACAGTAAGATTTCACCAGCATTGACTTGAATTTATCTTTTAGTAAGCTAAATTGAATACCATCAAAACCAAAGATGTCTTTTGATGTAGTAAGTCATAATATATTAATGTAAAATATTTTTAGAGAGGATCATGTACAATATGTAGACATGAGAGAATGTTTATACTTAATGTTGTATGTCTATTTTATATATATGTAGATCTCTAAAAATTCTTCCTGTGTTCCTTCTACGTGGCATGTTCCTGTATACTTTCCTCTGTCACTGCCCTCCCTCACCTTGTCCCATCATATTGAATCAGGAACATATTTGTGCTCAATGCTAATTCATAAGTGTTTCTCTTGTCAGAGTCTGATAGGATTGTTCTTGCTCCCCGGTGGCATTTCATTCTAAGTGCAGTGAAATCTCTTGTACTTGTCACCTGGGTTAGAATAAAAATTTTACATGGGCAGAGGGTGGAGGGATGATGGTTACAGAGGGAAAGTGTTTGCAGGGGACTTTCATTTAAATTAAGTTTGAAAGTAACACAAGCTTTTTTTTTTAAGGTATTGATTTTCTAAAAAATAAATTAACCATTGGAACCATTGGTGGTAGGAGTTATCTTAGTTTTGGTGTTCTGGAAAGGAAGTATTCAGAATCCTGAGTGATGTCAGATATTGAAAGCCCAACTTGATAGCAAGATTTTACCAAATCAAATTGTCATGGCAAAATACTGAATTTACTATGCATGAGCCCATGGAGTCGTTGCCTTAACGCATCACCCATCAATAAAGAGGAAGGATGTAAGGAATGCTGTGGGGCAGGGGAACTCCAGCCCCTTAAAAGAGTCCTCCCTGCAATTACCTTACCTGCCAGCTTTCCAGCAAGATAAATGGAAGCACTGTAGCTTGAAGGTGCCTTGGTTAGAATGAGATGCAATAAGGTCTCTCTGTTCTTTCCAGGCATTGTAGATCTGATAGTACTTACAAAAGAAGAATAGAGTTGGTGCCCTGCTGACTAAATTGTCCTCTAGAGGAGTATTAGTTACAGAGCTTCTTTGTTAACTAGGCTGAATGTTTAAACCACTACTGAACTTCTTTTATTAACATGTTTTAAGATCGCTATACATATGGATCCCTTCGTATCTGCAGGGCGGGAATATTTCTCTATAATTTACATATAAAAGTTACGTGTGTGTATAACAGTAATATAGAAATTATATCTTTTTATGACTCTTCTGTTACACTGAGGTCTAGTCAGCACTGAAATTCTGATGACATGTGAACACTAAGAAAGCCACCGTTTTTATATTTTTCTCTTGATATTTCCCTGATCAGCTTGTTGAATAACAGAAATGTTTTTCATGCCTTTGCCGCCTGAAGGAAGCTCTCATAACACTCCTCCGTGTCACTTTCAACCATAACGTGGAATTTTAAGGGAGGACAGGGAAGGAATTTATAGGTGGTGCAGAGAATTCAAAAAATTTCAAAGTAACAATTTGTTTTTTATGAAGAAAGGTTTCCATAGAATCACTTCAAATAATGATTTTTTAAAAATTGAATCTACATAAAGTCTTTTCTATGTTTAATTCCTTATGTCGTATAATAGACGATAATGGTTTTATATCTGGTTATCTACCAATTTTTTTTTCTCTAAGGAAGCATGAAAAGTGTATTTCCTCCCAACTGATTCTGGTCTGATTGACCCTTTGTTTATCAGTGGTGGACATCTGTTAGATATTAGAGAGGGCATCCATACATGGATCCCACCACCCATCCTTACACAGGGTTCCCTGACTTATTCTGATATGTTCAGAGAGAGTAAAATTCTGTCTGGCTCCCACTCAGCATTTTCCTGGTGGATGTAGGAGTGGAGTCAGCCCTGTTCTTGGTGAAGCCTGCACAATTCCTGGTATACAGTGGGTCACCGTGCAGTTCAGCTGAGACCTGCGTCACTCATGTCCCCCAAGGAAGAGGTAAAGACAGTAGAGGCCTAGAATACTGCAGCTCTCTAAATCAGAGGTCAGCACACTGCCTAGTAAGGACCAAATAGTAAATATTTTAGACTTTGTGGGCCATAGGGTCTCTTTCACAACTGCTGTCCATTGTAGCCGAAAAGCAGCCATTGAGAACCTAAAGGAAGGGCTGTGTTCCAGTAAAACGTTATGGACACTGAAATTGATATTTTTCATATATCACCAAATATTACTCTTTTGATTTTTTTTTCAGTCTTTAAAAATGTTTGGGGGGCCAGCCAGCCCCAGTGGCCTAGTGGTTAAGTTCAGCGCGCTCTGCTTCAGTGGCCTGGGTTCAGTTCCCAGACACGGACCTACACCACTCCTCTGTCAGTGGCCATGCTGTGGCAGCGGCTCACATACAAAATAGAGGAGGATTGGCAACAGTTGTTAGCTCAGGGCAAATCTCCTTAGCAAAAAAGAAAAAAAAAGTTTGGCTTCTGGGTAGAGCAAAAACAGGTGGGATCCAATTTTAGCCTGCACGCCATAGCTTGCAATGCCCTGCTTTAAAGAGCCCTGCAGGTGTGTCCCTTTGCACTTTATGAATTGGTTACATGGGGTTAGGAAGGGAATGCCTTGGAGGCGGGTACTTAAAGATCATCCAGGTCCCCAGCCACTCTTCCACACCCCCACAGCCACCCCAGCTCTGAGCCTGCGCGTAGTGAGGAGCCAGCATTCAGCCTGGGATGGGGAGGAGTGGATGGACTCTTGTCCTGTGTTCTGTTTCAGCACGTCAGGACATGTGCTTAAGTTTTGTTTCGAGGACCTCAGATAATTGCCTTGATTGCTGAAGTGTACATGCCTCCTACCTTGTATGTAACATGTTACTTCCCTCTGTTTCTACCTGGCTTCACAAAAGTTGTGTTCAGTTCCAGAAGTCTGACTCAAACTATTCCAGTAATCAAGTTAAGTACAATGTTTTACCAGCTGAATATGTGCAAAGTCATGCATCTCGTGTGTAGAAATGTTTATAGGTTTTTTTCTCTGAATTCTGAAAATACAATTCAATTTGTACTATTTTATTTTGGAGATTTGATGATACTTTTTCTCGGGTGGTGTGTTCAATCTACCCCGTTACTGTTATTCATAAGCAGCGTTACATGACATTGAAGATTGTTCTCTATTTTACCTAGAAAGGTGTTATTCTTCTTAGCACAAGAAATTTTTGTTTTTCTATAACATTCATCTTTTTGTGAGGTTTTCATCAGCTATTCTTTACAATGTATTTTGTTTGTTTGTTTGTTTGCTGGGGAAGATTTGCCCTGAGCTATCATTTGTTGCCAATCTTCCTCTTGTGTGTGTGTGTGTGTGTGTGTGTGTGTGTGTGTGTGTGTGTGTGTGTGAGTTGCCACCGCAGCATGGCCACTGACAAATAAGTAGTGTGGTTCCACGCCCAGGAACCAAACCTGGGCCACCAAAGCGGAGTGCGCAGAACTTTAACCACTAGGTCATAGAGGCTGGCCCTAGAATGTATTTTTTAATCATTGGCAATTTGCTGCTAAAAAAAGAGAAGTAAATTAAGTATATTATATGATATAAGAGATGATCAACAGATAAACTTTCCAGGGTAGACCAGGAGCCTAATCCTAAGTTTGCTTTACGACATTTTGGGGTGCCTGAAGAGCTATAACTGGCTCTGCTTTCCCTGGCCCCGTTTGTACTTCCTGGTCTAGATTCATTCTCCAAATCCTGAGCATCTTCCTCCAACAGTTTTCAAAGCCCTAGTTTTAGAAGTCCCGGTAGTAAGCAGTGTGATGTAAAATTAAACATTAATCAGATTGAATGAGTGGAAGGTATCAAGTAGGATGGAATATGCTTTGTAGACAGTAGCATAACCAGGTATTTGTGATCCCATTCTGCAGTAGTTAGTCCTAGATTATCAAGACAAATATCTTATACTGCGACTCAGCCTTTGGAACTCATTCAGCACTGAGGTCTCGGCCTCCACTGGATTTGCAGACTTAATGTGCAGTCATTGTGGCAGGCCTGTGCAGACTTACTGAGTACCTGCTGGTGGTGGCCCATTCTAGACCCTGGTGCCACAGCAGTGAGGAAGGCTGGTATACAGTCTCTGTCCCCTTGCATTCTGGTGAGGATGCGAAAGACAGTTTCCTCCTTTCTCCTCTCTCATCCTCCTTTCATCGTCTTCAGTAGATACATTCAACAATAACTTTGATTCTCTGAACTTCCATTTCTGAATCTGTCAAATGGAGATTTTAATAACTGCCTTAGAGTTATAATCAAATTAGATGGCATTAAAATTGCTATAAAAAGTAAGGTATAACATCAGGACTCATTTCTGCCAAAGGAACTGTCAAAGGGACTTATTTTCACAATATCATATGAAAGTACACATATCACTATTTTATTTTAATGGCACTTTTGCAATGACTTAAAATGTAAGAATTTCTCACCACAATGTTTGGTTAAAATTTTGACTGCTATTACATGAGAATGTCCTAGTATGAAATTCAAACAGTCCTCCAGTGTTGACTTCTATGTAGGAGGATCCACAGCCTGTAGTTTTCAAGTTTTTGAAATGATCATTTAGGAATCAAACTTTCCATTCAGATGGTAAGTCACCACCTAAAGTGCTGTTTCCTGTGACTCTTTGAACAGGCTGGTTGGACTAGGTGCTGACAGCTTAAAGGAAAGCTGTAGGATGGTTTTATGAAAGAGAGGTATAACTTTACCCACTTTTTAGGGATAGACCAGATCTTATGAGTTGAACTTATGAGAGACCTCATTAAAGTCTTCTAATAACAAGTGCCATATTCTGGATTTGGGGTGTCATCCAGAAAACCCTTGTCTCTGAAGGGGGCGTTGTTATGATTTTCAAATAGTCTTTTGATCAGATATCGGTCCAAATACGTGTTACTCTATAAATACATGCTATTTCTTTCTTTCTTTCTCAGGACCTGTCTGGCTCCATCGATGACCTCCCCACGGGAACAGAAGCCACTTTGAGCTCAGCAGTCAGTGCATCCGGGTCCACGAGCAGCCAAGGGGATCAGAGCAACCCAGCCCAGTCGCCTTTCTCTCCGCATGCATCCCCCCATCTCTCCAGCATCCCCGGGGGCCCCTCGCCTTCTCCTGTCGGCTCTCCTGTTGGCAGCAACCAGTCACGATCTGGCCCAATTTCTCCTGCAAGTATTCCAGGTATTCATTTCTTAATAATTATCATTTTACTCTATAGGAAAGACAGAGCTAGTGTTCATCAATAGCAGCATACATTCCATTCCTTTTTTTTTTTTTACTATTTGAAAACCCAGTGATGGGCCCACGTATTAGGAGCATAACTTTGTGAATTATCATCAAAGCGTATAAGAGTCTCAATTCTTAAAGACACTCAATGAATGAAAATAAATACCCAATTAATAAAATCACCAGTTACTTTGATATTTTCAGTTTTCACATTTACCTTAAATTATGCCAGAAAATGACTTATTCTCGTAACATATGTTTTGTAATGATTCTGTTAAATAAGATCATCTGTTGATAAGTACCATTGAAGTGAGATTGGTGACTAGTGTTGGCCTTGGTATTTATGGTTCTGTTTAATTTATACCATGGCTGTTAGTTTCTAAAATATTTTTAGTGTTTATACTTATCAGTGTCTTAATTTGCCAGCACACATTCAAGGATTTGTTACTGATATAAACCCTTACCTTCTAATTTTCATATTAGGAGTTCATGTTCCAGTTAATTCTTGCGTTCAGCCATTTCAGTAATCATACTACTCGTGTATCTTCTGCTTCCTTTATTGTGTACTTGGGGTTATTTATTTGTTTATTTGTCAGTTGCCTCATCCTCATCCAGCTTTCTTATATCAAACTTCATCCATTCAAACCCACCATGCAACTAGCTTTCATTTATCTGCACACTCGATGTAAGTTTTTCTGTGTAACATTTCCTAACATGATATAGGTGGCTGCCAGAAAGCACTTTTTACTAACCTGTCAAAATTGATATTGAATTGCTGATAAATTTTCTGATAGTTCATTCTCTTACCTTGAAAGCATGGATGGTAGTTTTACCCCTTTTTACCATTTTACTCCTTTTATAAAAAAAAGGTTATTATGGGATGTCATATATATGTGAATATATATACAAACATACATATGAACATTTGTAACATGCTAATTATGAAACATGACTGTCAAATGACTACTCAGGAACCCCCATCTGGTTCGGAATCAGAGTATTACTGGTGTTATTGTATCTGCCTGTGTGTCCCCTATCTTCAGCCCTATACCTCTCCCCTGCCTCAGCTGTTCTCTGAATATTTTTTTAATCATTCTTTTTGGTTTTGGGTCTTCTTTTAAAGAATTTTATTGCAAACATTCATAGAGTATATGTCGTTAGTTTTATTTAGTTTTGAGCTTTATAGAAATGTATCATATTTAGAATAACTATTTAATTTATCATCCAAGCTGAGACACTTTTGAGCATGTAAGCGTTGCTATTAATAATTACAGTAGGACAACAGACATAAACTGGCAAGATTCTGGGCCAGCCAGGAAATAAGGTCATCCCAATGATACTCTATGTGGTCTTCTACAATTCGCTTTTTTGACTAAATCTTATGTTTCTAAGATTCATCCATATTTTGGATATAGCTGTAGTTTTAATGCATTTTGATTAAGGCGTTTTAACGTTACCTTTCTTTCAAAAATGTTTGTCCTCATAGCGAAACCTGGATTTACCTGCTTTTAACATTTTTCAACCTATGAATACTCCATGTTCCAGAATTTCTCAGGCAATATTTGGTATTGAGATGGTTTTTGAGGTGTCACCTACCTAAACATTGGAAAGTTACATGTAAAATATTGTGTGTGTCAAAGAACTCACTTGTTTATCTGAATTGGGTCAAAAGGACTTAACCTAAATGAAAACTTTTCTGAGGTATAAAAATATTGTGGTTTTTCATTTAAAATCCCCGACATGGGTAGTTCACCCTCTGAAGATTTTCATACACATTTGTCATTCCACATGGGGATTTTGATACTTTATTTCACTGTGTGGATTTGGATGCAATATAGACCACATAACTCGACAAAACAGCTCACTGTGGACACATAACATCACATATTGTGGAGGGGGTAGCTCGGCAGGTGTAATGGGTCTCAGAGCCCAGTGCTGAGTTGTGTTTTGCAGAGAATGAAAGTTGGTCAGTGGGTTACACTTCCAATGACCTAGGAGCCCCATCACCAGCAAGGCCTCTGCTTCACTGTAACTGCAGGGAAGACCCGAACATGATTTCTTTCTGCTAACTTCTTGGGAAAGTGAGTTTTTTAATAGAAAGCTTTCAGCTTTCTCGGCAGTATCATTTAAAGCATATAGTTTGCTTTTTAAACTCATGTCAGAAATGCTAACTGCCTGGGCCTACATTTTCGTTTCACCATCCCGTCCCAAGTTGGCTCCTCTGCAGCCTGCACCTACGTGGTGGCTGATGAAACTCTTCAGTGATTCTTAGTACAGGAGAAGAAATTAGGCAGCAAAAGTTCTGCCTTTGGGGGGGCATGCTATTCAAGTAAATCCATCACTACCTTTGCTGAGTGTGAAGCTATATAGTAATAGAATTATATAAAACATGGCTGTGACTAATTTACAGTTTAGCTTCCTTTGCTTCCAAGTCTATACCAGTGAAATAAAAATGTCTAGTAGAGTTTGCATGGTTTTGACCCAGGGCACGATACTCAAATTGCTGCTCTGGGAACATCTGTTTGGAATTTCCCTTTATTTTCTGTATGTAGCCTTTTGCTTTCTTTTCTCCCCCTTCCTTCCTGTCACTCCCAGCACTGACTTGTTTTTTCTGACCTCACTTCCCTCCCATTACCTCCCGCTCTATCTTGCTATTGCCTCTCCACGTGTCACAGATTGGCTCTTTCAATCATTGTCTCTCCAGCAAGTCATTGTTAAAATGCGCAGCTGTTGTGTAGCTGATAGCCGGGATCCTGGAAAGCCAAAATGTGGAGATTTTGGTCAGTGGGAGATTCTTCCTAGTGGCTCTTTCCCAGGGTTTGTTGAAAAGAGCAATCATTTTTCTCCATCTCTGCCCTGGTAAATGAAATTGACAGCTAATGAGCAGTATCACAGAGGTAGATAAACAAAGCCCAGGAAAGCATCCCGAATGGCTGAATCTGTTTCTTGCCTGTTAAACCATTTCTCCACCCAGTGCAAATGTGCCCTCTTGTCATGCTGCCTCTCAAACATTGTGAGTGTCATGGGAACAACTACTGTGATACACTGGCACAGCATTGGCCCTGGCACGTCCCTAACTCAGTGGGGCTTTTCCTTCCTGCCCTCTTTGAAAAGCAGGATGGAGATTCTCTGTGTTAAGTAGCCACATGGATTCTCTCCCTTTGTTTGCACATTACTGGGCTCCAGCATGGCAGCTATCTATAGTTAGAAGGTAGAGAATTCAGTCCTGGTTGTTGAATCTAAATAAGCATTTGACAACAGAAACGTATATGTTATCCATTCCCCCAGTGATGTTATAAATTTTCTTGTTTTTCATTTACTGTTTTCATTTCGCTCTCCTCTTCATATTGGTGTATTTATATTTAGAGGCAAATGAAATATCTCCATCTTGCTAATTGGTAGTGTGCATGTATATCCACATTTAAATCAAGCAAATCTAATGTCGGGTGCAGTTGATCCTGAAATGTATGACATCAAACATTTTGTTTCCCTTCTGATAAATGACCCCATCACATTGTACTTTTGCTGCTTCCTGGGTTACACCCTAGGGTTATTTACCTTGGTTTAGGGAGAATAAACCACTGGGTCTTAAATGTATTGTGTAGGTCTACACTGGGCCTCACTCGTCCAGACACGAAGTGGAAGCTGACACAGCAGAACATCAGAATGCATTGCCTGTTGCCAGAAGATTTAGTGGATGTTAATTTCACTCGTCTTGCCTCTAGAGCCAACCATTCTAGTTTACTAACAAAGCAAAAATGTAAATAAGCTGAACATTTTTTTAATTTTTATTTTATTGGCCAAAGGCTTTTGTCAGCTTTTTCCTCCACGTGCTGTAAGCAGCAGCAGTGTTTAAATATTAAGAAGGGTGGACATACCGTGGGGGACGGTGATGGGCAGGTGGATATTAACTGTTGGGAGCCTGATTAAACATTTTTGTTTATAAAAACTTCAAATGTTCAGACTGCTGAGGATGGTTCATTGGTTTTGTTAACAAAGACCTAAGGATAGTAACTGAGTTTCCGGAACAGATTTTCCCCTGTTCTTTTTTTTTTTTAGCATTTGGCATTTGTACAAAGTCAGTTTTAGGTGGGGTCAAGTCACTTTCATCTGACTGCATAGGGGCTATTGGTTATAACAGATTAGGACCGAAGATACAAAATTAGGTGTTCACATTAGTGTCACAATGAATGGATACTCGTTTCATGGGCATTCTTATTCTTGCACAGTACCAGGTGTTTATTAAACATCTTCCTAGCCATCATAGACAGAAATAAAATTATCATCCAATATGAAAGTTAAACTCCCTCTTTTTAAGTTTGATGTGCTTTGCTGTTTGAGGTAGCTCACCTCCCACCTCGCCCCTCCCCAGTTGACCGCTGGCCGAAGGAGAACGAGAGGCTAGGGGTCTGGTGGTTTGAGAGCTGGGAGGCTGTGCAGGAGGAGGAGTGGGGGCGAGGTAGAGAGAAGTCTTTCGTTCATCTTTCAAGAGCTGCCCTCCTTGCTCCGATCTTTTTCTGTTCATGCCTCGCTCCCCCAGAAGCCCTCCTTTCCTCCCTCTCCAACCAGCGGGAGCGTTTTCCCCCATGAGCACCTCTGCGCACGCGCCTCCAGGACCCAGCTGCTTCCAGCGGACCTCCCACAGTTCACAGCATCCACCGCGCCGCGCCCCTTCACTTACCCAGACTCACACCTGGCAAATAACTTAAGTTGCTGTCCTTTGAAAAGGATCACAGGTTTTAACAGCCCGTAGAAATGGCTTTGCCAGAGATAGCCCTTCCACTCTCATAAAGCACCAGTTACTTTATAGTTAAGCCTGATTCTCTGAAGCTTTATCATGTCAGTTCCTGGATGGCTAGCGACGCATCCAGCATACCAACTAGCCGTAATGAATTTGTACCCCTCAGGAACATCTTAGACATTAAAAGAATGCATTCCATAAAAGGGTGGCACATATCAGATGAAATATGGAAAATAAGTCTTTGGGCAGCATTGTGGCATATTTAGAGCACTTCAGCGTTAGTGCTCACCCTGTTCTACCCTCTACTTAGCAAGTGAGGGCTAAGTAGATTCCTGTAGAAGCTGATATGGCTGCAGATACAACAAAGAAGAAGATAATTCTGGTCAAAAAACTAATTTTCTTGCTTAATTTGACATTCAGACAAGCAGATTCTAGAAGGATGCTATAATGAGAAAGAGAAAAATGAACTGTAGTTAGGATTTAGTCATAGGCTGGAGTGAACAGGAAGGATTTTAGTGAGAGGAAATGATAGTTCCTGGTCTAATTTGTCAAGATTAGTACCTATAAAATGAACACATGAGGGTGCAAACCAGTGTCTCGCTCTTTTTTAATCCGTTCCCCTTGGATTTTTAGAACTCTTAGGGCTTAAGCCTAACTCATTCTAAACAAGTAAATTTTCCTCTTTTTAATTTATCCTTGATAAAACGCAGGGTAAAATTATGAGTTTATTTCTATATGTAAGTGGTTCTAAACCAGTTTCCTTTTATCATAACATTAGCAGAATCTCTAAAATGGCATTGCATGTGATGACAAATTTTTTATTTGAAAGCCTGTACAGTCATCCCACCTGGTAATTTTATTTTAAAACATCTATCAAGTGTTCCCTTTTGGCTTCTCTCAATGTAGAAATCCTGCAACAGCTTGTTGCAAAGAAGATGCATGTTGCTTATTGGCAAGCCGAGCCAGAAAAAAATTCTTAAACACAAAGTGCCATTGATATATCTGTGTTTTTAATCTGTGGCAGCCCAAAAACATCCATTTAGCAGTTCTACAAACCAAAGAGAACTTCAGCCAGTACCTTTTTTCCCTTACAGAGTAAAATATTTGTATGTTGTACAAAACAGTAATTTCAGATCCTTTCCAAATGATGCTAAGCAACACTTCAGAAAGCAACAGTATATTTTGTCTTTGAGAGAGATGCGATGGCAGCTCTGTATGGCTTGGTTATTAGTTATTAGAGCCTCTCCCTTTAAGATACTAGTTTAAAATTCAGACAGGACCCTGGTTATAGAAATTCAGTACTTTGGTCATGAGTGATCTCTTTCTAGAGGGCAGGTTCCCCTGATCTGCAGCCAGGTTCTTGCATCTGAAGCAACTGCCCCAGGGTCCTGAGCCACTCTCCCTTAGAGGTCCCTGCTCACCCAAGTCAGCTCTTCTGATAATTGGAGAATGAGTATTCTTTTTTTCAAAAGCAGAAATCTTTTCAGTTCTTCCATTCCAACAAATTTCAGATGAAGCCTTTTCCACTTCTCCCACATTCAGAAATAAGAGAACATTAGGATTGTCTCAAAATACACATTCCCAGTTGGTTTCGCTCCCCCTCTTAGTTAAAATTAAGTTACGCAGCTCGGTTTCAACTCATCTCTCGTTTTGCATTCCCTTTCTTGGGTCTTCTGCATATGAGAATATAGGAGAACCTGTGTCACCAAGGCAGTATTTGTGCCTAGCTCTTGCTCTCAGATTAGCAGTGACTAATGTGTTTTCACGGTGGCTCCACCAGTCCTCTCCCACTTCTCCATGATTTTTTTACATTGTTCACCAAAGAGGCACTTCAAATGCCTTCTTTACTGTTTGTTTTCATTTCTTGTGCTGAGTAGACTGTCACCGCTCTAAACCTGTGCCTGACCAAGAACTGTTGCTTCTCGAATCAGTGGTGCGCTGCCACTGTTGAAACGCCATTGGTGTTGACCTCTGTATTTTCCGTCTTCTCTGGGAATGGGGAACCGGAACGGAGGAGTACAAAGGCGTTTTTGAACTAATTTTAGCCCAGAAGTAAAAGTTTCAAAAATCATTTGACTGCATTTGGAAAATAGGGGTAAAATGAAGAGTTCTTGCAGTCAAGATGTTGCTAAAGTTGATTTCACAAACTTCCGAGGTAAGTTACTGTACTTTCTAAAGGGAATAAGTAGCAGTTGTGAAAGGAACAAAACCATTTTACAGCGAGTGTTATCTTTATTTCCCTGTCTTCTGATAACCTGGAGCCAGGATTATGATGATGTGTTGATTGATTATAGCCGTTAAATCTCTTCCTAATCAGTTTCATCACTTATTCTCAATTCACACACTCGCACCTTTGATTTCTCTCCCATAACGGGGTGATGTGGGTTGTCATTGACTAATGAAGAACAGAATTAGTTTTGGCATGAGACAAACGGAATGCCGACACCAATCCTAAAATGCATTAATCTTTAATAATCCGCATCTGCATGTTTATAAATGATATAACTGGGGATTGTTAATGTTGATATTCTCCCTTCCAAACAGAAAATGACATAGGAGTTTGTACTTGCAAATGACATTAAATGCATATAGCTGAATGCCAAGAATGTGACCTTGCGGAGGATGCCAAATGTATTAATTCATTGGATTTTTTTTTTTAAGTAGCTTGTTGCATTTTTGCTGTTGGATGAATCAGGTAATTTCCCAAGGAAGCCCAGCTAGCCCAGTTGCTCATTTTCCTTCCTTTCTTAATTTCTCCTTCTCTTCTTTTATTCACTAATTCCAAAAGTACTTGATGTGTATTATGCTGCAGGCGTGTTTCTAAGAACTGGGGAAAAGTACCAAACATAAATGACAAAGGGCCCCATTCTCATGAAACTTAAATTCTAGTGGGAAAGACAGGAAATAAGCAAATAAGTATATAACTTATTGCTGGGTATTGTTAGGAAAAAAATCAGGTTGTTCCCTACATGGCAGTGGTTAGGGAAGGGTCTCTTAGAAATTATTGTTCGAACAAGAGACTCAGTGAAGGAGGGGCAAAATCGTGTGAATGTCTGGGAGAGAGGGATCCAGGCAGAGCAAAGAGCAAGGACAGAGGCCTGAATCAGTCATGTGCTTAGTGTGCTGGGCAGGGGACAGACAGGGAAGATGGGGAGATGGGGACAGAATAGGTAAGCAGGTAGATTAGGGGGTAACCAAGGGCCAGCTTATATAGGGCTTTCTAGGTTATGATTAGGATTTAGGAGTTTATTATTAGGTGTGATGGGAAGCCACTGGAAGGTAGAGAAGAGAAGGCAGGGAATGGCAGGATCCAATATAGGCTTTAAAAGGATCATTCTGGCTGCTGAGTGGAGACTGTACTGTGGGGGCCAGGGCGGAAGCAGGGGACTGGGTAGGAGGCTACTGCAAGAGCGTAGAGGCGCTTGGTCGTGGCTGGGTGTGTGGTAGCAGTAGTGGGGGCAGAAGGTTTTGGGCCCAAGAAATTGGTAAATGGTGGTTCTGTACAGTAGAAGACAAAGGAAGGAGCGAGTTTTTGAAGGGAGAATCGTTTGAACATGTTACATTTGAGATACCTATTAGGCATCCAAAGGGAGAATTTGAATAGGCAGCTGGTTGTAAGAAGAATCTGGATTCAGAGTCGAGATCCAGGCTGGAGAAATAAGTTTGTGAGTCCCTAGGGTTCTCTCTGAGATCACCTCAGGCACCTAGCCTGTGTTGTAATCACCTGGAGGGCTTGTGGAAGCATAGATGGCTGGGCCCCACACCCAATTTCTGGAGTTGGTTTGGGGTGGAGCTGGAGAGTTGGCATTTCCAACAAGTTCCTGGTTGATGCTGAAGCTGCTGGTCTGGGAACTACTGACCTAGGGAATGAGTGAAGGTCAATGGTTCTCAACACTGGCTTCCCAAAACATCCTGGGAAAGGACCGGTGCTAGGCCCAGCCCCCAGAGATGCTGACTCAGTCGGTCTGACTGGAATATTCCACCAGTATGTCTTTAAAGCTCTCCTGTGGTTATTACGGTAGCCAAGGTTGAGAAACTCCAAGAGAAGAATTCTGAGGACTGTACCCTAAGGCACTCAGTAATGCAGAGACGACGAACAGGAAAAGGAGCAGCCAGTGGCATAAGTGAAAAACCAGGGAGAGTGTGGTGTTGTAGAAGCCATGCAAAGAAAGTGTTTCTGGAATATGGAAGAGAGAAACTGAGTCCATTACAACTGAACACTCCCCTCAAAGTGTTTCAAGGGCGTGTTTTAAAAGGAAGCTAACATTCCCAGTTATGATCATGTTATGTATAGGTCATAGAAAAGTTTAGGGATGAATACTCATTTTCTTAAGGCAGCATGTTGCCGTTTTTTTCTGATTTTCCTATAAATATATTGTGATTCAATTCAAATTGTAATGTCACAGGAAAAAAATTCCTGTGATTAAATAACTGGTATATTGTCATACTAATTCAGTTAGTAATAGAATCTCTTATTTTCACAGTTGTTCCTTTAGGTCCATTTCACACAAAGCCTAAGAATCGTGTCATTTAAATTCTACTTGAAAAAAGGCAGAAACATAGTTTTAGAGAGTTGAACCTCACTGTTTAGTTTTTTTACATTGTATCATTGTTTTTTTATTAGAAATGGACGGAGGAAACTAGTTCTATATTCCCTATTTCAGTATTACTGATCGGGACTTTGTGTCAGATCTTTGCTCCTAGAGCTGAATTCCTTTTGCCTGGAAATTCCATGCTGCCCCTTACCAGCCTGGCAAACTCCTACTTATCCTTCAAGACCCAACTCTGGTGTCTTTCTCTTCGCAAAGTCATACTGATCTCTCCGTGCCAAAGAGAATCCAACTGTCCCTCCATGGTCCTCCAACTCGTCCAGGAGCCTCTTGAGGGCAATGAGCATTGCTTCCTTTTTATCCCTAATGCCAAGGACAATGCCTGGCAAGTAAGACGCACTCAATAAATGCTGGCCAAATTAAAGAGCTTACAGTTCTCTTGGAATAAACGGAAATTCAGGTAAAGAAAGTTCTAAAATGGATTCGTTATATAACCTTTCCTCCCACAGGCTGGGAGCCATCTTTCTGCCTTTGTGTTTCACAATTTATGGGATCATTCTATTCCCCTTTCTCTTGAAAGAGATTCCACTATGTCAGATAATTTTACTTTCTTTCCCCTTAACAGAACCTGAAATAGTGGTTCTAAGATTTGTCGCTCTAAACCAGACGTCTACCTATGTAGACCCTGCCTGATTGTAATCCATCATACACAGCAATTGTGCCACATATATATTGTAGCAAAATTCTGGAATTGTCTAATATCCAACTTTTTTATTTTCTCATTATTTTTAATAAATATCTATTATTAATAACTAACCCTGTCTTCAAAGAAAATGACCAATTAAGAACAGATTGGCTGTTTGAGAGAGTTTTGTCATTACCCAGATAATTTTCCCATTTTCCAAGTAGCCAGTGTCAGCATTGGCTAGATAAATGTGGAGTGGTGAAATATTAGCTAGTGATTGGAATTTGGGCTTCAGCAACACATAATATACTCCAGATATTTGAAAGTGACAAGTAGAGGAAGATAAAAACGTCTATTCGTGAAAAAGATACTTTTCAAAAGCATACTTGCTGAATGTTTACTTAAAATATGAACTAAAAGAACTGATAAAAAATACATGAGTCTGTGGTCCAGAGTGCCTTTCTTCCTCTCCATGTTGCTATGGTCTGTACACTGCTGCTCTTGGAATGATCCCATATCAGGCTCCGTGTGACCTGGGCCCAGCCTCCCCAGGCCCCTCTGCAGTTGGCTCCCAGAGTGTTGCTTTGCCCGTAGCCAGGCCCTGGTGCTGGCCTGGCTATACTTCGCTCCTAAGAGGCACACCCCAGAGAGCATCACTGCTGCCTCCCCCACCTTGGCTGACCCTAGTACCTTTAAATAAAAATAGTAAAGTGAAGGGCTGGCCCCATGGCCTAGTGCTTAAGTTCAGCATGCTCCACTTCAGTGGCCTGGGGTTCAGATCCCAGGCGAGGACCTACACCACTCCTCGGCAGCCGTGCTGTGGTGGCGACCCACATACAAAACAGCTGTGATTAGCACAGATGTTAGCTCAGGGCCAATCTTCCTCACGCCAAAAAAAGAGGAAGACTGGCACCAGATGTTAGCAAATCTTCCTCAGGGAAAAAAAATGGTAAAGTGATATAAAGTGTTTGCTATCCTCTTAGAACATAGAGATTCAGTCAGAAGCCTGGGGTTTCTTTAAGTTTTTCAGCATCATACAATGCATTAGCTATCTGTCTTGTTACTTTTAAAAGTAGTTTTATACCAAGGATTTAGAAGTCTTAAGTTTTTTCACAACAATAAGCTGTCATTATTTAGTGTAATTATAAATGCAGTGAGATTTTTAAAGCCTTTGAGAAAACAATATATTATTTTAGTACATAAATTGACAATTCCATATCTAAGTAGAAAATATGTAGAAACCACGTTGCCTATAATGTCAATATTTTATCTGTTGGTCCCAAATTTGTATATCTTGTGCTGTTTTCCTCAAATTCTAATATTTAATTCCCAAACTAGATATCTTTTCCTACCTTATCTCGCATCCAGAAGCAGCATGAAAAGGCCCGGGGACTGACTGTGTGTACCACCTTTTGGTCTGGAAAGCGTGATCCCTCATCCCTGCAGGGCATACAAGCACTCCTGTGTGTTTCTCCCATAGATGCAAAATGACCCCCCATGAGTGAGCGTCAGTGTGTGGGGCTTTTCGGAACTACCCGTGTGTACAGTTGAGAGTTGTCACGACATGTTGGGACCCAGAATGAGGAATCTGTGACAAGAGAGAGGATGGAGGCGAGTGAAACTTTTATTAAAGAGAGTACCCTGGCTTTAAAAAGGCCTGTCTCTGTCAGGCGGTGTAGAGCAGCGATCAAGTGGAAAAAGGGAGCAGGCAGGCGCCTCATCTAATCTTTCTCCTGGGGGCCCAGGTGGACAAATTGGCAACCCTGTTCACAGCTTTTTTTCCCTCTCCCCTTTGTACCACAAGAACTGCTAATCGGATCCGTGCTGCTGCAACTGTGGTTAGTTATTAACAGAATAAAAGCAGATTTCTTCAAAAGAACGGGTAGGGGAAACGAGTCTACAAAATTGCAAGGTTGTTAGAATCTTAAATGCACAGCAGTCATTTTTTCCCCCTTATTCTGAATTATACGATGAATACAAGTCTTTCATCTGTCACTATACCCATTTCTTCAGAAGGCGGCCAAATATTAAGCTCCTCAAACAAAAAAGGAATCTTAGAAAGAGGAAAAATATTGAGGAAGAATAAGAATGGGTAAGAGGTGGGGGAAATTAGGTTTTGTTTTTATTAATTTGTCTTGGTGAGAGAAATATAAACTGCCTGCTCTGCTCGATCCTCCCTCCCCTGCCTCTTCCCCTACATCAAAGCAGGGATTAGAACAGATTTAGCTGGTGGCTGTGCTGCATTTTCTCTCTGGTGTTCTGCCTGAGTCAGGACCAGAACCAACCACTTTCTTCTAGATGACACAGTGCTATGGGTCTCGACTTCCTGGTGGAAGACAGGTAAGCCATGTTACATCCAAACACACGGATGCTTCCCCCACCCCAGGGGGATTTCTCTGTACCCAGGGACCTTTGGATTATATGCTTGTGCTTTAAAGCTATTACAAAGGGAGTACATTTATGAGAATGCTGAATATAGACAGCAGATTTTCAGTCGGGCGGTTTATATATTTCAGTACACCTCAGCTGTTCCTGAGGGACACCTCCTGAGACCCTAAATGTTCCCAAAGATGAAAGTGGCTCCTGCTTTCAGTCAAATCCCATCACTGGTCATATTACCTATTTCCTAGTCATGTCTTCACACCTGAAGTTTAACTAAAGTTGATAAGCTTTCCCTAAAGTTTTTTCTTTTATTTAGTGGCTATTTTTCTCACAAAGAAACACAGTTTTTATCTACCTTGCCAGAGTTATTGGGGGCATAAAGAACATCTAAAATGAATGGAGCCGGAGGAGAGTGGTCAGCCAGGTTAAGCCACGTTGCTCAGGCCCACAAGCAGCTGTGGGGCAGGACTGGAAGAAACTACACCTTTCCCACGCCTTCCAGGTCCCTTGGGAATGGTCCAGACTGGGAACTTTACATTTTGAAGCTGAGAGTTTCCTGTATGTAGATGTTTTAGGACTCTGCTGTAGCTTTAATCAAAGCTTGTAGTGACCTGAATAGTGAAGTCTAGAAATCTCTTCTGCCTTGTAACCCCTGACTCGTCACGCCCTTTGCGGGACGCGTTTTAGTTTCTTGCCTCAACTCCTCTTTAAAAAGTGTCTACCCAGAAGTCCTTGAATGAATTTCAGGTAATGAGACTATTAGACTGACTTCCATGTGAAAGACATTAGGTAACTTCAGTGTATTTAGTTACATGAGAGGGTAATTGGGAAAATTCTGGTTTGAATCCGGTGGGCTAGATGAAATAATGGTGTATTATAACAAGTTGGTCTTTGTAATATAAACAAAACCCCAAAGCATTTGTAGTCCAACCCCAGTGAAGGCATAATTCTTACATAGAATGCGCCGTATTTGCTTTTGGTTTTAACTTGTCAACCTGTGCAGGTCCTCTATCCGGGACTCAAGCAGTGAGGTTAATTAAGAGACTCAAGACCCCCAGACTATAGGAGGGGGGGTAGTTGAGATGCTGAATCCAGCAGGTGGTTGACTGTTTAGAATGAAGATACGTGGCTCCTGTAGGGGTTCTGTCACGTTCGTGGCATCTTGGGAATTTCCTCATTCCCTTTGTGGCTCAGAAGTACACAAGTCAGATACCCCTCTGCAGTGCTGATCGATCTATACTTTTAGGACCCAATGGCATAGCAACAGTTTGCATTATCTTGGGTAAGGATTTGGGAAAATCTAGCCCTGTTTTGAATGAACATTTGAGCCTTAGGACACGGAAGGGCTTATCTTCCAAGCCTCAGGCTCGCTCTTGGAGGTGGGGGGACCAGGTTGCTGTGGTTCTGTGTTCCCATCAGAGGGTACAGGTAGGGGAGAGCATTGCTCTCTGCTTTATAGTGTTCTAATTTGGGGTAGGACTAGCTCACAATAAAGAATTGTGTTGACAGCCTGTTGACAGCTACCTCTGCCACCCTCCATACCCCAGTACAGCACCGTCTGGTAAGAGTGAGATCCTGTTTCAAACACACCCAGCAAAAATAAGTACTGTGAGTCCCCATTCAAGCACTTCGGATAAACTGTTACCTCTAACCACTAAGCTGGAACCTGAGCAGATTCTGTATTTTAAATGTCTGCTTTGGAGCACATTTAACTTTCCTTTCTTAAAGCAAATGAAATAGAAGTCACTGACAGAAGGATACAATCCTCAAAATAATTTGTGGATTTTTTTAACTCATCTAAATAAATTTTCTAACTCAGCTAAATAAATGTCCAAGACTAGGATGTATGATGAATTTATGGATTATTGAAGACTCATTTTTTGCTTACACCATTGCCATTAGGCATTATGCAGGTATTTAAAGTTCACTAAAGAAAATGACCAGTGCAATCCTTGCTGCTTGAAGTGCAGAGCTTTGCTATGTTACCACGCTGTGGTTTGGTTATTAAGATAAGGTGTGCAAAGATTTCCACAGCTAAGGAGTCCACCATGTAACCCATCAATGCCATCTCTTACCAAAATTGTATTTGTCCTTTATTGTAGTGGAAGAAAAGATCCTAACCAGTACGTCATGTTTCAGAAATTAAAGGACTAACTTCTACTAGGAATACAGCCCATAGTAAGAAGTCATAGTGCTCTTACCAGCAGGATTGCCAGAGTATAAGAAATATATCCTCTAGAGGATCCATAAAGTCAGACTGTGGCAGATGAAGCCCATATTCTGCTTTAAAGATTTAAGAGAGAGCTGATTTCCATAACATGAAGAAAGTATGAGGATATATTAGAATAAAGCAATCCAATGTCTCAGTTTTGGATCCGGCAGAATTGAATAATAGAGGGAAGTACAAGAAGAAAGTTGCTCTTGGTTGTGATGTATTGGTAATTGGTAGCCGTAATTTTTACAATGTGTATTTTTTTTTAACTCACTAAAGTTAGTGACACCACCAGGAATTCTTGAAGAGTAGAAGAATAATTCCATTGCTAATTGCTAAAAACTATGAAATACGTATTGATTTTGTAACAGCATTCCAGGAAAAGAACTTGATCATAGTAACATCAAGTTAGTAGCAAAGTGACTGGAAGTATTCCTCGTTTCTTCTCAAAATTCAACAACCACAGCTAGAAATGTAATTCACATGAATTCACAGACCTGACTTTTTCTAACAATAAGCCTCTTTTACCCTTGTTAATTTCAAGGAATTTGTGAATAGGACCCAAGTCTTTGTCACTGAACACCTCATGATCCTCGTGTTCCCCGAGGATCCTTGTTGAGGAAGATTAGCCAACAAAATTGTCCAGTTTTCTATGGTTTAACATGTCATTTCATGTTACTTTTAAGAAGCCAATCCCCTTGAATTACTAGTGGAAGAATATCATCTGGGACATTGCCTTGTACATAGTAAGTACTCAGTGGGTTTTTTACTTCATTTTTTACATTCGAGTAAAACCATCTCCAATTTATATGAGAACTTGTACGGCAAAAAAGTATGCATTCCAGCTGTTGCTTTCTCTTTATCCACTTGTGCCCAGAGTCAGCTAATGTAGTAAAATTGGAGGGGGAGAGTGGGTTCTTGGCAGTAAAATTGACATCAACTACTAGTGTCTGTCATTCAAACTGCAGATTGCCATATTGATTAGTTATATCACTATTCCATCTTGGATAACTAAATCCATCCTAGGTTAGTTGATTTTTTAGCTGCAACAGTGTAAAGGGAAGAAATGCTTTTTCTCTGACTCCCACAATCTTTGAAAAGTAGAATTTCTGGGTATTTCTTTGCCTATTAGTATTATATGGAGATAGCACGGTATTAAAAGGGGTGAAGGATTTGTTTGCCAGAGGCTGTTGTAGTTCAGAGTCAGTGTTTCTGTTCTTACTGAGTTCCTGGAGTTGTATGCTTTAGTAATTTAGAAAGGAATTAACCCAGGGAAGTTTTAGCCTCAATAAAGGATTCATGTGGCAATTCCTTTCATCTCCTGTTTATTCTCTGCTATCCCAATATAGTGGTAGAGTATAACTTAACATGATTGCATCTAATCAATAGTTGTGATTTGTTTGTTTTGGTCTGGCCAAAAAAAGTTGGAAAATAAAATTGTAAATAAGCACTTATCTAAGAATTTACCTGCTAACTACACTTGCCATTTAGGTCTTACAAGTGCACTTTCATTAAGTGCATCATACACTGGATCTGATTTGAAGAGGACATAAACCAAATCCTATTACTGACATTTATTTATGTAGGCCTCTTTATTAAATATGGGGGAGTGTTTGGGTCCATATGTCATTTCTGTTGTTAATGAATACCATTTGATGTTTATTGACTTTTTGAGCAAGTGTCCCTGAATGTTTCTTTATTGATATTGTCATTTAGAATAGGGGTCAGCAAACTCTACCACCTTTGAGCCAAATCCAGCTCACCAGCTGTCTTTGTAAATAAAGTCTTATCTATGCTGTTTTGTGTATGTATTGTCTGTGGCTGCTTTTGCATGACAACAGCTGAGTTTGAATAGTTGTGACAGGGAATGTGTGGCCCGCAGAGCCTAAAAGATTTACTATCTGGCAATTTACAGAAAAAGTTTGACTATTCCAGGTCTAGAATAATAAAACTACATGATTACTAATGACTTATAAAGGTTTAATTAACTATTAGTCTGGGCTTGGCTTCTGGAGTAATCAGGAGGTTATTTATTCAACAAGTATTTATTGAGTGCTTACTGTATATCTGGTCTGGGGGATAAAGCCGGGAACAAAACAGACAATACTCTGTACTCGTGGAACTTAATTCTCATGACAAGAGATAAACAATAAACAGAAAAGTAAAATAAAAACTATGAGGAATGTTAAGACATGTTGCCTGTAAGAAACATAGAACTTAGCACTTCTTAGTACTGACTGCCCCACCATCTTGCTCTATGAAGTATGTTAAGCTATAATCATGTCTAAGTCCATTCACTGTTAAGTTATACATGACTGGGTGTGTGCTAATTTACCAAAAAATATATATATATTAGTCTGTTTTTTTCCAATTCTGTTCTGTACTAAAATTCTAGTGTCTTGTTACAAAAAATGTTTAATTTGATGATTATCTTGATCCAGTTCTTAAAAGCTATTTTTAATTCAAAAAATTTCCCTCAAATCCTATCCTAGTGTAAAAATTCTAAAGAAAATATTAACAAACAAAATCCAACAGTACATTAAGAAAATAATGCACCATGACTAAGTGAGATTTATTCCAGGAATGCAAGGTTGGTTCAGTAATAACAACTTCATTAATGTTATATACCATATAAATAAATTTAAGGGAAAATATCATGTCCTGTAATAAGATTCAAAACTCAATCATGATAAAAACACTCAAGGAAACAGCAATTAAGAGATACTTCCTCAATGTTGTAAAATTTTTATGCCTTAGCTTTAAAGCCCGTTATCTTACGTAGTGGGGAATCAGTAGAGACATTTCCAAGATACAAGGCAAGCAAGGATGACCACTATCTCCACTACTTTCAACAGTGTTCTAGAGATGTTGGCCAGTGCAGTTAGACAAGAGAACTCCAAGGCATAAGAATGGACATAGAAAAAATAACACTGGCTCTAATATTTACAGATGATGTAGTAGTAAACGTGGAAAACCCCAGAGAATCAGTGCTAAATTAACTCCAGCTGTAAAAGAATTCAGTTCAGTAGCAGGATATAAAATTAACATACAAAAACACAATATCCTTCCTCTACACAAGCAATAAACAGTTAAAAGACATACTGGTAGAGAAAACCCTGTTTATAATAGCAACAAAGAAGATTAAATGCTTATGAATAAATTTAACATTAAATGTGCAAAACTTCTATGTACCCGAAAGAAACTAAAGAAGACTTGAACAAATGAAAGATATCTCCTATTCTTGAATAGGATGAACTCAACAGTCATCAGTTCTCCTTAAGTTAATTTATAATACCAGTGTAAATCCCAGTAAAAATATCAAAAAGCCATTTCATGTACTTGAGCAAGTTGATACTAAACTTCATACAGAAAAAACAAACGTACTAGAAATGACTGAAAAAGAAAAACAGGGTGAGGGGTTGGGGGCTAGCATTAAACATGCTAGACATTAAAACATGCTGAAAGAGTAAATCTTAAAAGTTTTTATCACAAAAGATAAAACTAGATCCATATCTCATATCACACAAAAAATAAACTCCCAGTAGATTAAGATGAAACCACGCATATACTTGAAAAAAATAGGGGTGAATTCCTCTTTAACCTTGGTGCAGAGAAAAGCTTTCCAGCTAGGACTCAAAATCCAGAGACAATAAAAATAAAGATTGATAAATTTGATAACTTTTTTTTAAATCCCATTACAAAAGATACCATAAACAAAATCTAAAGACAACTGACAAACTAGGAGAAAATATTCACAACTTATACCACAAAGGGCTAACATCCCTAATATATAAAGAATTCTTAAAAATTTCAGGACAAAAGACTAAAAATCCAGATAGAAAAAAATGGGGGAAAGACGTGAACAGTTCACCAGAAGAGATATAAAAATAGCCCTCAAACATGAAAAAGTTGTCAAACTCACTCACAATTGTAAGACTACAAGCCCAAAACTCTCCAATACCATTTCTCGTATGTAAGACTGACAAGCATTTTTAAGTGACAGCATATTCTGTTGGTGAAGCTATGGAGAAAAACAGGCCCTTCAGACATTGCTGGTGAGAATGTAAATTGGTTCAGAGCTTCATGGAGGGAAATTTGGAAATGCATAACCTTTTGACCCAAGAATCCCACTTCAAGGAATTTACCCTAAAGATAGACCTCAAACAATGCAAAAATACATACACAAAAGTCTGGGGACAACCTAAATGCCCATACACAGGAGAGTGGTGGCATAAACTGTGGGACACTCACACAGAGGAGTACTATACACCTACTTTAAAAGTGAGGAAAAGGTTATAAACTGATAGGAAGCGCTTTCCAGGACATGCTGTTAAGAGAAAAAAGCAAAACCCAAAAGATAATCTAGGACATCCTACTCTTCATGTAAGGAAGAAGATAGTATAAGAGAATATACATGTATCTTCTCATTTATGCAAAAATATATATATATAGGAAAGCTGCACCAAAAACTAAAGAGATTGGTTATTTATAGAGGGTGGTTGGGAATGAGGTAGAAAGAAGGAGAAATGGGGATAGGGTAACAGGGATGAGGAGGAAGTGACTCTCCTGCATGTATCTTTTTGTATAACTCTGACTTTTCGATCCATAGAAGTATTTCACATACCCCCAAAATATCAAAACAGTTGAGGCCAATCAGGATGTGGAGGGGAACTCAAGTGGAATACAAGCCCTGACGTGGCTCTATGTTTTTCACAAGGATTAGAGTTTAGTAATTCTGAAGTTACTTTCTATATATAATAGAAGTGAACAAATAAGTAAATTGATTTAGGTAATGAGAATTGGATGTCTTACTCTTGGAGAACGAAATCAGAAAAAGGAGAGGGCTAAAATGTACCCTCTAGGTTTGGATTGGAATTAGAGGTAGTTGCATAACTTCTGCACACACACACACAAATATCGAAACACAGACAAGTGTATATGTCTGGGTTAGTGTACGTACATATATTTCCTACCTCTGTTCACTGATAGGGCTTAGAAGCAATAACACCCCAGGAATAACGTACAGATTGTAGTGTCTGAACACCATTTTCTAATAAAAGAACCAGGGCATCTAGAAGTGGCTGATTACAGGGCCAAAGCAGGAAAAAATACAAGGTGATCCTGGAGTATCTCGTGGTTCCAAAAAATAAGGATTTGAAGGAGCTTCTAATGGCCGAAGCTGGAACCGTTTGAGCAACAAAATAATGTCAGTGTTGGATTTTAACCCGTAGGATAAAATAAGTACCCATGAGTGTATTCGTTTTCTGTTCTTGTAACAAGTGATCACAGAAGCAGCTTACAACAGCACACATTTATGATTCCACGGTTTTCATGGCCGGGAGTCCAGGCGCGGTGTAGCTGGGTCCTCAGCTCGAGGTCTCACGGGGCTGCACCCAAAGGGTTGCCGAGGTTGCTGACCTGTGTTCTCATCTGGAGGCTCAACTAGGGGAGAATCAGCTTCCCATCTCACTCAGGTTCTGGGGGCCGCCTGAGCCACATCGTAGACGCCTACTTCTTCAAGGCCATCAGGAGCGTCCGTCAGCTCAGAGAAGTCCTAAGTCCGCTTTTAAAGTCAGGCCTACACAGGATCATCTCCCTTTTGATCATTTCGAAGTCAGCTGATTAGGGACTTTCATTACATCTGCAAAATCCCTTTAACTTTGCCATGTAACATAACTTTAGGAGTGACATTCCATCCTTTTGTTAGAAGCCAAGTCACAGGTTCGGCCCTCAGTCAAGAGGTGGGAGTTACACAAGGGTGTGCCTCACTGGAGGTCTTCCTATAATGTGTCTGCCAAAGTGAATCCATTTGGATAGAAATAGTCCAATAAATACGTAAACAAATGGGAAAGAAGAGAGATTTCTTCCTCACAGTAGATTCCCATTAGGAAATGTGGAAGGAAAGAGGGAAATAATCACCATTAGCAAACACCACTGTAATAAATGTTGCAGACGAGATTCTCTAATGGATGCTCAAATTAGTGGGTGCAAGTTTAAGGAGACACAGGATTTGCATAGTGTGAAATATTTCCCCTAAGATACTTATCAACTAAAAAGGGCAAAATAGTAATTTTATATTGGAGGAACTTGGTAGGCACCAACTTTAACCAAGTAATCGAGGTCAACATCACCAGAAATGAAACATCAATGTCATGAACCCCTTGATAGGATGAACTGAGAAGGGGATGGCATTTTTAAGGTACACTTCCCAAAATGCATTACCTCATTTCAATCATAAAAAAAATAGCAGACTAAACCAAATTGAGGAACGTTCTACAAGATAATGATCAGTAGTCTTCAAAACGTCAAGGTCATAAAATATAAGGAAAGACTGAGGGTGTTTTATAGACTGGAGGAGACTAAAGAGAAATAACAACTAAATGCAATGTGTCATCCTAGACCAGAAAAAAGACTTTAAGTGGAAAAATTGGTGAAATTCAAATAAGATCTTCATAATATTGTACCATGTTAAGTTCCTCTTGATAATTATATTATGATTATGTGAACATTAGGGGAGGTGGGATAAGGGATATAACAGAGCTCCTTGTTCTAGTTTTATAACTTATCTCTAAGTCTAAAATTAATTAAAAATAAAAGTTTTTCATAAAAAATCATAGTATAGATTTGCACTGAGAGTTTTAAGTCAGCAAAATTAGAAATTCACATGACTTATTGATGCTTCATTTCTGGTTTGTTGCACTAAAATTTCACACAATATCGTGTACGTGGTCATTGGAGAATAAATACATAGGTGTAAAGTGATGGAATTTATTCTGGCTCACAGCATCGTTTTTTCCAGGTGTGATTTTTTTTCCATTGTGTTTACATTGTTATAGACATAGATGAGGGAAAACCATGGGGCTTTCTTTAAGAACTCAGTTTTAATGGTAAAGCCTACTCATAAAGTTGGTTTGTTCACTATGCATGGCAACATTCTCTCTTAAAATAATTACCAAACTTTCTTTAAAGGTTTTACTTATGACAAACATATGTCATATAAAAATCCATGGGTTTGGAGGTGTTTACTTAATTCAATTGGTTCGAAGACTCTGAATTGACTTCTTTATGTGGACCATGGACACAAATGAGTCTTCTGTATTATATTTCTCAAACATATTTTCTGATTGGTCGTTCTGCTATGACTATGCCCATACCTGTGCTTATGGAGATGAAGTTATCTCTTAATAACTATGAAACTATTAATGGAAAGATGGGAATAAAAGCAAATGGAGAATTTAAAACAGTTGGGGCAAATCTGTCTTTACCATGAAAAGGCTCTTGTGTGTTTCTTTAAAGGATGGATTTAATAAATGAATTTTCTCATTGCTTTAAAGAGGTGTCTGTTTCAGAATTGCAGTGGACAGCCAGTAGTGCTGCTTGGATGTGGCAGTATTTTTTGAGTTCATGAGATGGGTTTCTTACAGCCTTTTTTATTTTTGCTTGAAATATAGTATAAGCAGTGCCTTGGGCATGCATAGTGTGAGTAGTGGTGTCCTGTAAACGCAGAATCGCTGTTTATTTTTGCTGTCACAAGTCTATGAATCCAGCCTGTCAGGCAGAAATAATCATTATAATGTAAGCACTTACTGTTTTAGTGCAGCCGATTCCCCAGTGACATTTTAAAAAGTCAGGATTTGGCTGCAGAGTGCTTTAAATTTCTAAATGGACTGCAGATTGGGGGCCTTAGGATATTTCATAGCTAGCACATGACCCTGAGTGGACACACAGCGACTTTGTGTATCTGTAGCCAAGTTGATGACCAGTGTTTACCCTTGAAGTTGTTTTCACCCAGATTGTTGTGTCTTTTACTGTACATTTAATTATTTGGTACTAGTACTAATTTATTTCAAATATCTAAGAGTAAATGAATGGTTAAACAAAGTGTGTACTGTTTGTCTTAAGTCTTTTATCCCACTGGTTGTGGCTCTAATTTAAGAGCAACTCTTAATGGTTTCACAGCACAACAATTCAGGTTGTTTTGTTTGTTTGTCTGTTTGTTTGTTTGCTTGCTTGAGGAAGATTAGCCCTGAGCTAACATCTATGCTAATCTTCCTCTATTCTGTACTGAGTCACTGACACAGCATGGCTGACAAGTGGTATAGGTCCACTCTTGGGAACCAAACCCTGGCCACCAAAGCAGAGTGTGCTGAACTTAACCACTAGGCCCTGGGGCCAGCCCCTATAAATTCAAGTTTTTATCTGAAATGAGAGTGGCCATTGAACCCAGGAGCACTCAGAAATACATTCACAAGTTTTACATTCTTTTCAAGAAACCTAAACTCCAGAAAACAATTTGAGAATTTTTTATAGTTATATTTGAACAACTATTTACACCTATTATCCAAATGGATATAAAATCACCTTCCTACCTCCCTGGCTGTCACAGATACAACCGTTGTTCGAGTTAGTAAAGAGTGACAGTCCTAGAGACTCCAGGGGCCATGCTCTTCCTGGGCTCTTCTCGGGCTGCCTGGCCTAACGGAGATGCCATCAGGTAGAAACACCAGAGGGTTGTTCAGTGTAAAACCCCAGGCTCTGCATCAAGACCTTCCCTGGGGTGAATTGGTGGTAATCGTCAGTACATTAATTTCTTTCTCTATTCAGTTGTGGTTCTTTTTAGCAATATTCAAAACTGTAGAAGAGTAGGGCCTGTGGTGTCAAAGCAGTTGGCTTGATCTAGCATGATCGCAGACTGCCACACCAGAGGGCTGTGCAGGGAGAGAGGTATAGGCATGCATGTATGTGTATTTCTGTCTCTGTAATTTATTTTAGCAAAGGGGGAGGTTAGAAGATAAAATGGCATGGTCCTCATGCCATGAGAGCTAATGGCTGGAGGATTATGCTGAGTTCAAATGCCTTTTTTATTCTATAATATTTTTAGTCTTAGAAATGCATCTAAATTTCTGAGCCAGAAAGAGAGTTGAGATAGTCAAGTACCTCTGATGATTCTTAAATGTCAAAATCCTATCTCCTGCCTTCACGTAATTCATTGTCTCTCTTTAATAAGATATTAAGTAATTTTTCCTTTAGTTTATATTCTCAGATTAAGGACCATTAAATAACAAAGATTTATTAAATATTTGTTATGCTAATGGAGGGATTAAAGGAGTAAGACATGATTCCTGTCTCAAGGAGCTTACGTTATAGTTTGAAAAGACAAACTGAGCACACATTAAATAAATGGAAATCAGATAGATGCTAAGTAGATGCTATTGCTTTATTAGCAGTAAAGATCAAAAGAGATGCAAAATGATATTTCCTTCTTTAGTGGATAATACACACTATATTTTACAGTAGTATGTTTTATGTTTTTTTAATGGAGGTCTTCTCCTAAGTTTATGTTAAATTTCTGATTAATTATAAAAATTTTTTAGAAATCAATTGCTGTTACTACATTGAATAAGTATTACCAGTGAAAAATTGTTGGCCACTCTGCATGCCTGCCCACTTGGAGACCTGTTTAAACTCAGAGGATGAGTTTGGTTCGTCAGTCGTGGATTTTGTTAATGCATTGAAGAAGGGTGTGGCGGGAGATTTCAGCTACTAATTGATTTGTCCGTGAGTTTGGGAATTCGTTCGGTAAGAAATTGAACTTCTCAGGAGGTCATTTGCTAAATATGTTTATGCACGTTTCTTCTTCATTTTACAAAAAAACGGGTGAAATATTGCGCTTTTGAGCTATGTCTTTTCTACATGGGGCCGTGCCTTTTGTGATCGTAAAGATTAAATAAATGTAACCGTGTCTTGCTTTTGCACAGTTGCAGTATTAATGCAAAGGGTTCCCCATCCCCACTTCCCCTCCTGTGTTTTGCAGGCAGTCAGATGCCTCCCCAGCCTCCTGGGAGCCAGTCAGAATCCAGCTCCCATCCTGCCTTGAGCCAGTCACCAATGCCACAGGAAAGAGGTCAGTCTTCCGTTCATATCTCACATACTTTTGTATTTTGAGTATATAAGGCGTAAATGAATTTGCTTACCTATGCATCTCCTTATAAATAATTTTTTTAAAGGATACTATGTTTCCTCATCAGATGAAAGCAATAAACAAGAACCTACAAGTAACAACAAAGATGGAAAAGAAGGATGCTTTCTTGCAGATTGGGTGAAGTTTTACCAAAGCACAGTTCAAGACCCAAAGAATAGATTTGTCCACATAGCACCATGAAGCATAGTTCATACTTGACTATAGTCTGATATTTGGCCCAGCTGGGCAAAAATGGCTATTAATGATTTGATTTGAATATTGGTCCTAATGAAGTAAAATGTTAAGAGTGTGTGTGCATGTTGAGCTGTTTTCATCAATTACTTGTCCCATGATATTTAATAGTAAACATTTAAACCGTAAGATCTTGGATTATAAAACTGTAGAACCTTAGAACTGGAACCGGCCTGTAAGATCGTAGAGTCCAACTACCTCAGTTTACAAATAAAGAAACAGGACCGAGTAGATTTCATAGGACTTCCTCATTCTCAGAGACTACTTAGTGCCAAAGCCGGAAAAAAGAACGTGGGCTTTTCCTGAAGCCCTTGAACATTCGGGTTGTCCCACATCTGCAGACTCTTTGACCTTTACCTCGGTTCTGCACGTTGACCTCCATATGTTATTATTGCCTTGGTTGAGATCTTTGGCCTTCATCTGTTTACGTCTGTCTTCTCCCCTTCAGCAGTGAAGCTAGTTTTGGTGGTGCTGGTGCTGGTGGTGATGGTTTTAATCCAGATTAGTGTAGACCGGGGTTTACAAGCCTACTGCACCATCCGGGGATGTGCCAAGTCACTTCCCACTGCCTGGGGGTCAAGGCCTGCCTGTCCCGCCCCATAGAAGATGCCACTTTCCTTCCCCAACCTTCCTCTGTCACACTCACCCAGAAGTCAGAAGCTGCTAGTTTGGTAGCTGATATTTAGAAGTTCCTGGCCTCTAATATTTATAATGATTTCTATATGATTGTACAGATGATGATTTGCTTTTAATTAGAATTGTAAGGTTTCAGTTATTTTACATGTTAAAAACTCAGCAGCATGTTAATTAGAAAGAATACCCATGAAAAGACGGATTCACCTTATCTACACATCATTTGTGTTGAAATGAATGTTTAGTAGAATAAAATGAAATTTTCGTTTTCTGATACCTTGTATATTTAAAATTTTGTGTGTGTGTGTGAGGAAGACCAGCCCTGAGCTAACATCCGTTGCTAATCCTCCTCTTTTTGCTGAGGAAGACAGGCCCTGGGCTAACATCCGTGCCCTTCTTCCTCTACTTTATATGGGACACTGCCACAGCATGGCTGACGAGCAGTGCATCGTCGGGCGCCCGGGATCCGAACCTGCGAACCCCGGGCTGCCAAGCGCGGACTAAACCGCTGCGCCACCGGGCGGCCCCTAAATTTTTAATATCATTTAATGTATAGTTAATACTTTAATTCTCTTAAATATACTACAATATGTTTTAATAATGGAATAGTTAATGATTTTCAAACAAAAATCACCTGGAGAACTTGTTAAAACAGATTGCTGGGCCACCCCCAAATTTCTGATTCAGTAGGTCTTAAAAATCTACATTTCTGACAAGTTTCCAGGTATTGCTGATGCTGCTAATCCGAGGACCATACTTTGAAGACCACTGCCTTATAAGAATACTATAATATGTTTTAATAATTGTGTGATGTGTGTGTTTGTTTCTCTAAACTTTACTCTGTGACCTCCTATAAACCAATCTTGTGTCTTGCATCCTTTCTGTAAGTTGCTTGTTCTGTGTTAACTCTTCGTGTGGCAAGGTCACCTGGAAGACATGACAGAGAGCTCATGGAGAGCACTCCAAGGCCGAGCAAGGGGGAATTCTCCCCAAACTCCTTTTCTTGGCCAGGGGTTATACCTACATTGTGTTGCTGGGTCAGGGAAGTGGAGGACAAAAGGTAAAAGAAATTCTCCTGCACTGGAAACCTACTCAGGCCAGACCCAGAGCTGAGATGAAGATATTTGTTGTTTCCTTTAGTCCTCCGCATAACCCTGTAACATCATTCCCCTGGGAGAATTCTGCTTCTTTTGCCAGCATTAAAGGATAAGAGGTGCTTCTTTGGAAGTCCTACAATTCTAACCTGTATTACTAAGAGCTGAAAAAACAGAAACTCCTCCCAGATCCTCCAATAACGTCTCACCCAACCCCTTCCAACTGATCTGTGTTTAAGAAATTTGAAAATGTAGAAAACCAGATGTGAAGGATGAGATGACAATGAGGAAACATAGTTAAACTTTTAACTTAAACAAATACATTTGCAAGGCAAAAATCTAAGGTTTTCCTCTGGTGTCATTATATGGAAACTCCTATGTAGATATGTTCGTTATTTTTTTCCTCTGATTATCTTTATTATATGTAGCATGGTTTTGATTACTGATAATGGATATATGACAGTCTGGTTAGTATAATGACCATTTCCTTCAAATAGCAAATATAAATTTTATAATTTGCTAAATCTGAATTGATTTTTGTGAACATGTTCCCCAGCATCCTCTGAAAGACTGTGCTGGAAACATTATGTGCATCCTTTGGGTGCCTTCTGTTGGTTGGATGACCGCCTGAAAAGGAAAACTTCATATTTCAAAATGACTGTTAGATGATGCTTTGTCGTGCATGAGTTAAATTTCCTTTAAAATTGGGTAGCAAGAATTTTAAAAAAATGGCTTTGTTATTCTTTAAAATCTAGGAAGAAATGTTAGCTCCTAATGACATTTGATCAGGTGTTTTAATAGCAAATGACGCAGTCATTTTAATGCTTTGATACAATAATAAAAAAAGCATTTTTCTTGTTTGTTTTACCATCATTTGGCGTGTACCAGCAGTATATACAGTGCAAAGCAGATCTAAGAAAACACTTGCTAGAAAATTCCCCAATGTTGACTCCCAAGTATTGAAAAGTAATTTAACTTTATACCTTTGCAGTTGATATATTTCCCCCCTTATTTAGGGAAGTGATGAGAGAAGCAGAAAGGAAAAATAATATATTGGTGAGGTAGCATCTTATTAGAAAAATGTATTGTTTCTCAGAAACCATGGACCTTGGTAGAAGAGATAAGAACGTAGCTTCTCTACTGCTGAGTGTGGAAATAACCGAGCCAAACTGTTCCTTTTATACTTACTTTGTTTTAATAAGTAAGATTAAGATAAGCGAGTATGATTCCACAGTTATACACATTTTCTTTAGCGTATCCACAGGAGACAGATTTTCTTTAATGGCAAAGAATCTGGAAACACACTTGCTCGGAGACACTGTACAAAGCGAGAGGTGCAGGCTGCTCCTCTTTGGAGGGACAGTTTTCTGGGTCCTCCCCAAAGTCCTCATGGGGGACAGTGGTGCTGACATACTGCCCTGGAGCCTCGGTCCCTCCAGGCTAAAGAAACTGGACTCTTGATCTTGGCCTGAATTCCTTCCTTCTTGGTCCTTATATTCCCACTCAGGAAGAACATGTGTTCATGAACTGTATAATCTATTTAAGAGAATTTTGCAAACCTGAGGCTGTCCTGGGATCTGAATCACACTAGCAACTGCAAGGCCGTATCCTCTTCCCAAGGTTGAGTGCAGTCAGTGGTCTGCCCAGACATCAGGAACGGTGGCTCTCCTGGCCCTGCAGTGCCCCACCCCCACCTCCTGTTCAGTATCCTCTTTATCTGGTGGTTCTGCTGTCAAGTTTGTCCAAGGACATCAGTCGCAAATCCATTTCCCCACATTGTATGTAAGCGAAAATAGCTGTGAGTTGTTTTAGTTTTATATTTTCCATCTATAAAGGGTATATGTGCAAGTAAATGTGGATGTGGCCATCCTAGGTTACAAAAAAAGAGGGGAAAACACTTTAGATATTTATTGGCCTCTTTATTCTTACGTAGTATTGTGTCCTCTACATTTTCACCATCTTTCAGTATAAAGCTTGATTTACTACTCTCCTCTTTACATATTTTGTGGTGCTGGAACTTCTTACTAACTGAATAAAGAAAATTAGTTCAAATTCTTTGGTCTTAACTTCTTCATTACTGATGTAAGCTTGAAAGAAAAAAGGTCAAAACTTCAGTTTAGTATTCTGTAACATATCTGCCATTGTTTTTTATTTTAAACCAAATCTTCTCTCTGTAGACCTTATATAATGACATACAGAATTGCTATTAAAGCATTTCACCAAAAAAAGTCAAGTGGAATAAATTATGCTACCTAAGACTTTGGAGGAACAGTTAATATAACCCTAAAATACTGAAATATATTTTACAAGAAAATTGTAGCTAAGAAGTTTAGATTAGTTTTATCCTTATTTTTTAATCTTTAACATATATATCTTAAATTTGAAAAGAGCAGTAAGAAACAGCTTATTAATGTGTTGTCCTGTTTTCCAAGAGGGCTTAGAGGGAATATGGAATAGTCATCTGAGTAGATAAATAAGTATAATTATTATTAACATCAAAATGATCGCATTTTTAACCCCTGTAAAATGTTAAGCTTAATGAAACTAGCAAATGCCCTTCTAGTTTATTGGATTAGCAATTAGGTGAAAACGTTTCAAGAAGGCTTATTTATTTGGACAGATGTAGAGAGGTCAGAATTAATTTTTTGAAAACCTTTTAATTGAATTCCCTTTTAATTTTCACAGTGGTGTCTAGTTAAATATTCATGTTAATGCTGGTGGTTTTCTGAAGGTCTGAACTCAATCTGGATTCTTAAAATCAACATAGCTTATTTAACCCTTTTCATCTAGCGGGCCAGCAGGGACTTCCTCAGTGTAATCCCAGAGTATTTGAATAATTAGAAGGTAGTAATGAGGATTTAATTAGTCCTTGAGATATGCCGAAAGCAGAACCACTAAGAACTTTCCCTTTTGGACACGGTTTGCAAGCAGAATTGATGCTGCTACAGGACTGTGATGTGCTAGAAAATGTATTCTGTTGCTAGAGGCAGTTCTTTGGCACCATTCTGTGACCGTCAGATCTGTACGGAAGGTATCCTGTGTGGAATCTTCCAGAATTATTGAATAGCATCACCCCTTCCCCCACCAGCCTTCATTCTTGTCCACTGACACGATGACCTTTTTTTTTCTCTCTCTCTCTCTACTGTTTAAACAGAGTTGTAGTCAAAGCACACAGGTTTACTGCACCTGATTAAGATTGGCTTTTACTGTATCAGTGATACCCAAATTAAAGAAGCTCAGTGAGCCACGTATTTACTCTATAGTTGTAGGACAAGGAGAAATTAACAATATTTTGCAGTTTTATATATCTCAAGTATTTAATCCAGCCAAACTTAGGGTTCTTAGCTGTATGTCAAAAGAATCATAAAATTCTTATCTTTGGAATCTGATCTTCACAGTGATATTTATCAGTAGCTCCATTTTTATAAACATAAATAGTGCCATTATCCAGAAAAAGTGCACAGCAGATGGGGTGGGGTCAGGCATTTAGATGTTCTTTTTGTGTGCTACCATGAAGAGGTGAATCAGAATTTCTATACTTTAAAAGTTATGAGGTTTCAAACTTACATATTTTATGAATAGAATATGTCTTCATTATTCTTACTTTTTTTTTTCTTCTGTTAGTAATCCCAAATGTTAACTGCCTTGGTATAATTTTATTCCCACTCTTTAATGGTGTATTTTAGTTTCTTTTCAAAGTCTGAATAGAATTCCTCAACAAATTTCTAGGCACATTCTATTTGCTTAGGGCAAATCTTTCTCTTACTTTTTAATGCCAAGGGCGAGAAAAGAGATCTCTTAATATAAATCCAGTGTCTTACTATAAATTAGACTGAGCTCTTGCGGCGAGAACTGACTCCTGTTGATGCCCTTCATCCCTGTGTCTACCACGGAGCCTCACATATAATAGATATTCAGTGAAGATTGAGCTGGACGGTGGAAAATAATGCAGCCTTCACTCCCAGTCAGAAGTTTCAGATCCTTTCAGAGCACAAAACAACCAAAGAATAAAATATTTCTTATTCTTAAATTAAGGAAGCTTACCATATTAATAAGTCTTTCAATTTTACCATTGTAGGTCATTTGCTGTAGCGTAGAGTGTCTCTCTCTCTTAAAACACTGTGGGCATCTTGATCTTGCACCAGATTAAAGCCACTACTTCTGCGCTCCATTCTTCCCAGACATACTTCTACAGGCATGTGGACATGATGTCAATCTGAGCTGGAGTCCTCACACCGGGAGCCTGGCACTAAATGAATTGTCCAGAGGCTACTTCCCCCAGTCCCCACCCAGCCGTTCTCTTTATGACCCAGGAATATTTAGATGGAAATAAGTAAAAATTTTGAAATGTATTTAATGCTACTAGCTGGTTTCCTGGTGATATTTACACCAAACATTATTCTTGTGTGTCTTAATTGACCTAACTCCTTAATTGTCAAGAACAGATTAACAAGTTAGACAGAAATGAAGGAAACCACCAAGATAATTGTTAAGGTGTCGGAAGTAGGATTTAAGGTTTTTTTCTGTTTTTTGCAAACTACAGAAACTATTTTGTTCCTCTTTCTATTGGATTCTCAGTTTTAAGTATGAGAGTAAATCTGCAGATGCTGAAACGTTTCATGGGGTACACTGGTTGTCAGAAAATGTTCTCTTAATCTACCTTTCTAATTACACCTGCATAGAAAGGTACTTATTTATATTGTGAGCTTATTTATATTAAATATAAAATGAGGCTGCCTTTCAGCAGGATGGTATTGTCAAAAAGAGAAAATATATCACTTTCCTCCTGTATCGCTACATAAGTATGGTGGATCAGTGTGTTAAGGCATTAATGATGGTCTGCCCCCACCCCCAAATGCAATTAATTTAGCCTCTGCTCTTAATTGAGAGTCCCTTTTTTTATAATCTGTGACAGATGAAAATAAACTCAAATGGGAGGTTATATACAAGAGAGAATATCTAAAAAGCTGTTTCTAATTTCTTCAGCCTCAGAACTCTGCCTCTGGGCTGGATTGTGGACCAAGCCAAAGCTGGTCAGTAATGAAGGAAGTAACAGTATAGGACTTAAATGTATTAGGATTATCATTAAATTCCTACTAAGTCTACTATCCAGAGATCTTTTCACCAAAAACTGGGAAAACAAACATCACATACAGTAAAAGTCGAGTTATATTCATAGAGGAATCATCAGTCTGAATTTTAGAATATTTTCAAAGAAGCATAGTTTTGTTACTTTTGTTATATGCAGTAATTTGCTTTGAATCGCCAGTTAAAGCTTGCTTTTAATAGTTAACACTCATTTATAATTGGCTCATTATTCAGTAAAAGTATTTGAGAACATCTGGATCTTGGGTAAATTCAACATTGTGTATTGCGTGCACTTATTTATAACAACATATCTTCTACTGTGCCTTGTGGGTTCCATACCTCGGTAGTTTCCCAAGCCAGAAAGCTAGAAGGCATCCTCAGTGCCTTTTTGTCACCCATCAGCCCCCCACTAGTCATCAAGTTCTGCCAACTCTACCTCTGTGATGTTTTTCTGCACATCCTCCTTTCTTGGTATCCACTGTCACTCCCCTAGTCCAGGCCACCTAGGTACCTTCGCAACCTCCCAGCTATTCTTCCTGTCTCTGCTTTGTTCTCATCCAGTCCAGCGTCCTTGCTGCATCCAGAATGGTCTGGTTAGATAATGTCGTTCCCTTCATAAAAGCCTTCAAGAGCATCCCTTTGCCTTTGGGGAAAGGCTGCACTGATTTGCTTGGTTAGGAGGCCCTTTCTTTTCCCGCCCCAGCCTCCCTTTCCAGTCTCACCACTGTCTCACACAGTCTGTTGTCACAGTGAACCTCTTTTGGGATCTTTATGTAAACTCTTCTTTCCAACCCCTTTGCCACGCACACCTCAACCCCACCCTCACCCAAATGTAGGGTCCCCTTGCCTATCTTTACTGATCCTTCAGGTCCTCGAGAGCCTGGTACCTAGTAGGTCCTTGATCCATGTTTGCTGAGCGAACAAATGAATGAAGCATTCCCTGTCCCGGCGCTGCCCCCACAGGTCAGGCACCCTCCCGATGCCATCTTGTACTCAGGCCCATTGCTGGGAGTAACAGCTGAACTCTCCCCAGCTAGAGCTCTGGGAGGACAGGGACCATGTGGCCTTGATCAATTTCATAACTCCAGTGCCTCCTATAGTGCATCCTTTTTCTCATTTTAATCTTTAGGGAGTTTGGAACTAAAAAATCTGGGTTTCAATGCAGGCTTTACCACTAACTAGTCTGTAACCTTGGACAGTTAATTAAATCTCTGCTTGCTCATATGTAAAATGAGGATCAGAGTGTCCCAGGATTTGTTGCACAGATCACATGCAACTTTGTATCCGAAAGGTATACATTGCAAAGCACCATGCAAATATTAGTAATAAGCATAAGCCTCAGGCACAGATGACCCAGGGTGGAAGCCTTAACAGGTAGTTTCTTTGCTGCTTCCAGCACATGGTAACATACATGCAGTTGTCTGCCCTCAACACTGAAGTGGATTTTTGCAGCTGAAACTCAAAAGATTTGTGTAAGGAAATGCCAGATATCTTGCCCCCATTTGCCATCTGGGTCATCCATCTGATCCCTCCCCTGACTCTGTTTTTCCCAATGATAGATGATGTCAGCAGCTAAGAGGGTTTTGTGGGGTGGATGGGGACGACTTAGATGCTGTTGCCTGTGCCTGTGAATACAGGGCATAGTAGTAGCAGGGAAGGAGGAGGGAGCGGTTGTGCCAGTTAACCTGGTAGCACAGCTGGGAGAGCACCGGGGGGCCTGGGTTACAGCCCTGAACGCGTCATTAGTTTCTGTCTTCCTCAAAGCAGTTCCTGTTGTGAAGAGAAGCAGGCAGGCAAATAAACACTGAAGATATTAAAATGTAACAAGAATATTCTTAAGAATCTATTTTTCTCTCCAAATGGGAATCTGACACCTATTTGCGATGAGAAATCACTCTGTATCGGAGACTCTCTGCTAAGGTGGTACAGCGTGTGACCATTATTTCACACATGTGGGGAAACATCTTTTATTGAACCGGCTTGAAGAAACAAGGCAGATCTGTGAATTTTTAACAGACGTCAACATGAAAATAAATTGTCCACGTGCCAGAGGAAGAACATGCGTTGCTTTCTGGTGGCTTATGGAACCTTGGGTATTTTGTTGGTGTCCTGACGGTGCTGGAGCTTTCTGCCCACGGAAGAGGCACCTCTGATGGAGAAACCACATTTCTGTGTCAGAGGTTCTGTGCTCCCTTGCTCTCTCACATTAGCCTGAGCACTCTGGCTCTTTCTTTCCTGTCTTCTCTTTCGTGGGTAGGATGAACCATGATCTGGGCGTTGTGCTTACCTCTGTTTTGTCCAACAGGAGTTAAAGTCTCTCATGCTCCTGTTGCAGAGTTTGTGGTCTTGTGTGAAGAGGAAAAGGATGTACAGTTGGAGGCTAAGATCCATGTTAAAATGCCTTCCAGTTTAATTTCCTGAAATTTCCCGTTTTTGCTTCATTATGTATTTGACCTTTGTTCTCAGTCAGTTTCGTAACACCCATCAACTTAGGGATGCACTTTCATCAGATGGTCCTTTACTCCATCAGTGACTGCATTGGAGTTGTGACAGCCTGTCATTGCCTCTGTGGATTCATGAAGCTTTCCTCTCTATTTTCCTATATATTGTCTTCCCCAAATAACCCTTAAGGCCCAAGTTTAGTTTCTAAATTAAATATAATTTCATTCTATTTTTGAGATATTTTTGTTGTTGTTGAGGGCAGTTCGCCCTGAGCTAACATCCGTTGCCAATCTTCCTCTTTTTGTTTGAGGAAGATTCACCCTGAGCTAACATCTGTGCCAGTCTTCCTCTGTTTTGTATGTGGGTCACTTCCACAGCATGGCTGACGAGTGATAGAGGTCCGCACCCAGGATCTGAACCTGCGAACCCAGGCCGCCGAAGCAGAGCACGCCAAACTTAACCACTACACTACAAGGCCGGCCTCTATTTTTGAAGTATTTCTAAAGATAAGCTGTATCTCTGTCTTGTGCAGTAAAGAGCTTTTCCTCATTCCTGCTGCATAAAAATATTCTGTCTTCATTTCATCTCTTATACGGAAAATGTGAGTTGTTTATAATGACTACAAAAATCAGTTGCTTAAAAAATTTTTTTTGATCTGCTAAGGTTTAGACAGTAACACTGGATCTTTCTTTTCTATGAGAATTTTCTTCTATGCAAATAAGAGAATCATACAGCATGTTTTTTTAAACCAGGAGAAGTATCTGCTTAATGAACCACAAGTAGTGCAGTGCTGAAGAAAATATTTGAAAGGTTCCGAAAACCCACTTATCTAATAATAATGTAGATAAACATTTTAGAAATGCTAATTCTCTGTTAGGCCAGTTTTCCAAGACAGCAATGAAGGGATTAAAAAAAAATTAAGAAAAGAAATATGTCTCTTTGGCTTAGTCTTTAATACTGGTCTCTATAATAGAGATTGAAGTAGCATCTTCTCTAGATTTGACTTAACATGACTTATACTGCCACGTAATAAGAATAGACAGTCCAGGAATTTTCTATTGATGCTAATATAAATACACATAGGACAATGACTCTAAAAAAAACAATCCTTAACGTGCAGACTGAGTGACTCCAGATAGGGTCCTGGTAACCGACAGTCAATCCTGCCTTTAGCTATTGGATACCTAGAACATGGCATTCAATTATCAAATTGTAATTAAATATCTAAATTAACATTCTGTGCCCTTGGAATAAATTTTAGGGCAAGTTGTTCGCATCTTACTAGGTGGTGAAACCAAGTTTGGCCAAGATGGGGCTTTTGTCACGCGGGCTCCAGAGCGTGGTGACAAGCCCCCAGCAGAAGAGCGTTCCTCCCTCATCCGGGGCCAGGGTCTTGGGTGTTTCTCTTTATAGCTAAAAAGAGAATAGTCTTCTTATTTCAGACTCTGATCTCCCTTTAAACCCCACAAAAAACCTAATGGATTCATCGATCCATTGCGTAAATGTTTATCAAGCTAATCGTTGTCGTAAATGCTTACGATCCAGTGGTGAACGAAAGTCTAAATCCTTGCTCTTTACACTGAGAGTCCATTCAGGCACTTGACAGGAATCTCGATTTCTCACTCGCTCGCTCTCTCTCTCTCTTGCTCTCGGTAGGCAAACTCTGGGGAATCTGCCAGATCAGGAAGGATGTACAGTGAGTCTTGTGCCCCTCAGAACTAATCAGTACTGTAGTCGTTGGCTGAGTGGCCTGAAACTGACAAGCTGAGCTTTTCTGAGCCAAATAACATGGCTGGCCAGTTCTTTCTGGAACTAGCTATCTGGAAAAGGGTGCTGGTTTCTGGAGAATCACCTGAGTGAGGAAAGCCACCCATCAGCTATAACTGGCTCTGGTGGAGGGGTGTAGAGCGAGTGGGCCACACAGCAACAGAGAGCTGTGTGCTCCCTGGACAAGGGCATCAGGCTGTGCCAGGAGGCTCACAGGGTGTGGCGTTCGTCACCTCAGTGAATTAAACACCGTCCAGGGACTTGCAGCTTCTGGCTTCACTGTGGGGATTGGTTTGCAGGGAAGCAGCAAGGGAAGACCAGTTTGCAAACTTGGGGTCATTCAGACAGGAAATAAATGGTGGGTTGTATTAAAAGTAATATGAATAATAATAGCTATCATTTATTGAGCCTCTAGTCTGTGAGCAGACACTGAGCTTTCCGTACATTTTCTCCTTTAATCTTATGAGGTAGGCTCAGTCATCATGCACATTTTTCAGAAAAGGACACTGAAGCTTGACTATCAACTAAGTTAACCAACTTGCCAGAAGTCACCTAACTATAAGTGGTGAAGCCAGAATGTGAATTTGCAGTGACAGTGGAGATGGACAGAGCAGATGCATTTGGCAGATCTTTAGCTGATAGAAGTAACTGTGCTTTCTGGCCTGTTAGGCTGTCAGCTTTCAGTGTTCCTTCCTTGAATAGCTGTCTTCCTTTCCCTGGAAATGGTTCTTCCAATATACTGTGAAATGAGGAGCCAGACCATCACATTTATTAAACTGTTTTTGTAAAGTAAAAGTAAGTGAGTTCTGAATGAAAATGGGTTCTTGTTCATTAAAAACATGTATTTGGTTTCAGTTCTGTGCCGGACACATTGCTTGGTCCCGAGGAGACGGGTGTGGAGAGAGTGTGCATTTTTAAAGCCCCAGTGCTCACAGTCGGGGAGAGACAGTTACACAGCAAAAAACAAGAGCAGTGTGATAACTGTTCTACCTCAGCTAACGTACGTGGCACTTTCCAAGCATATGATGAAAGTGTCTGCCTGTCTGGACGGCCAGAGAATGCCATGGAAGGAAGCAGGAGGTGGAACCAGGAAGGACAGGAGTACGTCGGTTACGTGGAGGGGAATGACCTTCTGGGCACACTATGGAAACAGCATGTTCAGTAGAGGACACAGTCTAGCATTTTGTTTTCAAACTGTGCCTCCTGTTAGTGGGTTTTTTAATAGAAAGAAATGTAGGGGCTGGCCCCATGGCCTAGTGGTTAAGTTTGACGCTCTCCGCTTCAGCAGCCTGGGTTCAGTTCCTGGGCATGGCCCTACACCATTCACTGGTGGCCATGCTGTGGCAGCGTCCCACATACAAAATAGAGGGAGATGGCACAGATGTTAGCTCAGGGCAAATCTTCTTCAGCAAAAAAACACAAAAAAATGTAAAATATCAGAGTACACTGCACTTGATAAGGATAGAAATTGTTTTGTGAAACATACAGCGTGTGTGTGAATACTACATATGAATATATAAACATACCTATACTCACATATACATGCTGAATCATGGTGTAGAATATATTTCTTAGCTATGGATTGTGGTAAAAAAAAATGTTTGAAAGTGGCCTCAGCAAATTAACCTCTGTGAGCCTCAGTGAGCGTCTTCACAGTTGTTTTGAAGTTTAAATGAGCTAAGAATGAACAAATCTATTAGCGCATAATATCTGCTTATTAAATGTCACTGTCATTAGACCAGTGAATAGCAAGTTGCCAGGAACATGAGAGAGAGTCATTAATTGTGTTAAGTGAATGAATGGGCAACGAGTTGCAGGGAGATGAAGAAAGCAGAGTGGATGTGCCACGATGACCAGGTAGCCGTGATGGGGATGGAGAAATAGTCTTGCCAGATTTCGAAAAGATTGTCTGCTGGGCTAATAAGCTTGAACTTCATTCTGTTAACCAGTCAAGAGTCAGTGACTGACTAGTTTGTGAACAAGCACCGTTGACATCATGGAGAGATGAGAAAGGACGGGATTCAGAGCATAAGTAAAGGTACCAGCCTTGCATACGAGCAAAAGATTTCCTTCCTCTGAGATGGATGGGGCATGGATGTGGATGTTCCTAGGTGACAAGGCAGGATGTTGTAAGAGATGACGCTGCCTGTCCTGTGGTGTGAGTGGTCATTTGTTGACAGTTAGTAGCTGGACTAGGGAAGGGCTTCGAGAAAGGGGTAAAATGTTAAACAAATCATTGAAAAGAACTGACCAAATAAAAGAGTGCCCAGTGACCGCTAGGATTTGGCTGAAGGCAGGAACTTTAGCTTTCAGGATACATGTGGCATCCGCTTTTGCTCATCAGACATGTTTTTGTCTTAGATCTCAGAAGCGGTCTCGGCCTCGTTAGATTTGCCTGGGTTGTTCCTACACGTTGGTGAGGCCTCAGCTTAAACAGGACTTCTTCAGGGAAACCTTCCTTGTCCCCAGTCTGAGCTGGGTCCTCCCCATATGCCCTCATAGCACCGGAACTTTTGTTTTCTTATTCTTATCACATGCCTACTTTTAGTTACTCGTAAGATGCCTGTCTCTCCTACTGGAATGTAAGCTCCTTGAGGGCAGACACCGTGTCTCTTTCGCTCATTGTTTATATCCCAGTACCTCGTTCAGTTGCTTTGTAATTTCAGTTTATCATTGTTCCCTGTTGGTAGGTTGTATTTTCTACTTAACTAAATCTTAAGTTCCTCAAGGATAAGGATCACATCTTTTATTTTTTCTAATGCTGTCTTATTCTTTCCACAATTCCATGGACATTAGAGTAAAATTGGTGCACGCTGGTAGAAGATTTATGTAACGTTACAGTATGTGGATTGAGTTACCGTGTGATCTCTTAGATCAGAACTCACGCAGCAAATGAGGGGCTCGAAGCATCTTAAAAAGGCAATAGTAATAATGCCTTCATTTGGCATTTTCATGGTGTTTTTCAGTTTAGAAAAGCACTTTTGCATGTGTTTGTCTTATTTGACTCTCAGAACAATCTTGTAAGGCAGGACAAGGAGTGCATTCACTGTTTCAGACAAGAGAGCCTGTGGGCCCACATGGTGGATGGTAGAGGCAGCCTCTAACCACCACTTCTTACTCCAAACAGGTGCAACGTGTGTGTGTGTGTGTGTGTGTGTGTGTGTGTGTTTCCCATTACATTAGATTACCTTTCCTCTGAGAATAGAGCTTTTGCTCTCTTTTTTTTTTTTTTTCCTACAGGGCAGTTCTGATTTCTCATATCAGAAATCTGCCGGGGCCGGCCCCGTGGCCAAGCGGTTAAGTGTGCCTCTCTTGATTTGGAATGTGGTAGCACAAGTGTTTGTGACCATATACACATGTAATGAAAGACTCAAAAATTCAATTTTTTAATTTATATAAACCTTCTATGTAAAGAAAATTAATTTATATAAACCTTCTATGTAAATTAATTTATATAAACCTTCTATGTAAATTAATTTATAAAAACCTTCTATGGATTTATGTTTGAATGAAATGTATAAATCACATTTTCATATGGAGTTTCTATGATTTTTTGGTAAGTCCTTTTATATAATGTAAGTAATAATTATCTGATTTAGTGCTTTTTTCCAAAGTTTCAATTTTCCCATGTTGGATATTTATTAGGGGCATATAATTCCATAATACATCTAGTAATTCAATATACTTTTATACTATATAGGAAATTCATTTTATACTTTCTAAATTTCCCTTACTAGAAAGTTTGGTTTTTCTCTACTCAGATGGCTTAAAACTAGAAGAATTTCACACCTTTTTCAAAAAGCAGCTTCATTCTGTCAGCTGTCAGTTTTTCTATTCCCAAACAATATTACAAGCTGCTGTTCTATAACTTTCTAAAAAAAGCAAAATACAATCAAATAAATATGTCACCATAAATAGGTAGAAAATTCTTGGTTGAAATTTGATTTTGGGAAACATTTTAACATTTATTTCATTCAAAATAAAGGTTGAAACAAATCATAACAAACTAAGGAATACCCCAAATAAATATACATGGGAATTACAGACCTGAATTAAATTTTTTCTAGGAAAAAAAAAAGTTTAAACCAGAATCCTAGAGAACTAGAGCTAGAAGTGCCCCTATAAGTATTGCGTGTCCTTCCTGTCCCCATTTAACAGGTGAGGAAACTGAGACCAGAGAGGTTAAGTTAGTTGCTGTATCCTGCACAGCAAAGATGGAAGGCCAGGACTAGCATCCTAGCTGAGAGCCATTGCTGTCACACCATGCTGCCTCTCTTGCTTCCCCTTCTTCAGTATGTAATAACAGTAATAGCTAATAATTATGGAAAGATTACTGTCTGCGAGGCACTGCTCTAAGTGTTTTGCATTTATTAGCTCATTTAATTCCCACAACAACCCAGTGAGGTAGATGACAATTGTCTCCATTTTACAGACGAGGAGACAAATAACAGACATGTAGAGTTTCTATCTTTAGGATGAAAAGTAGAAACACTTCTTTTTTTAGCTAACTTCTGTCTTCTAATTTTTCATCAATTTGTTTAGATTATGATGATATTCAATAACCTTTTAAAAATATGGTTGTATCCATAATGGAAGCCTCTTTGAGTAGGATTACTGCTGGCATTTAATTGTGATTCTATGTGATGTGTCACTTTACCTACCTCCTAACTGGTCTTCTAACTTTTAGCCTTACTCTCCTTCAGTTGTTTCTTCAAGCCACACATTACAGTAGAATTGACTTTCAAAAAGGCAGGCCAGATCCTTTCGCTTTCCTATTAAGCCAGTCTCTGGCCTGTGCCAGTGTTAATCAGACTGAAAGACCAATTTCCACAGAATTGCAGATAGGAGAGCCTCGGGGAGCCATACAACTATTTGGAGCTGTGTCTGCAAGATGAAATGCTTCACAGTCAAGGCATAGAATGACCAATAGAAAAGTGGGCAAATGATATAAACAGTTCCAGAAAGGGAAATAAAAACAGCTGTTAAACAAAATGTTGAACTTTACTTGTGATGAGAGAAATACAGAATAAAACAAATTATCAACCATCTCTGAAATGATACATTAATAACTATTGTCTTTGGTGAGGGTAACTGGGTGGTAGGAGATAGGGACATATATACTCTTTTTAACCTTTTGGAATTTGTACACAGTTACACAAGTACTAAAGTAATGTGGATTGCACATATTTAAATAAAAAAAGAAATGTAGAAATAAAAACCGGCCTATTCATTCTAGCTGGAAGCTGCATCTGTATATATGGGTTGTTCGGGAGTTAGAAGATATTCATGGCAGTTCATAAACCGGGAAATTACCATCATCATCTTTTGTACGTCACATTACAGATTACAGAACACTTTCACAAGTTATCTCAGTTGATCTTACAGCATCCTCATCTTCATTTTAAGATGAGGAAACTGCAGCTCAGGTAAATTATGATTTGCCTGAGGTCACACAGCCAGTTGGATCAATTCAGTACACACTGCAATATATTTATGTACATGTCTGTCTCCCCTCCTAGATTCTGAGCTAGTGACACAAATGAGACTGTAATCTAGGCCTTCTCCTCCCCGTTGACTGCCAGTAGCTGATGATAGTTCAGAAAGGAGTCAGGGAAATTATGTCACCTTCTCCCGTCATCGTCTTGAGGTGCATGGAAAGGGGTAAGTCCCACCAAAAGTATGAAACAAGATTTCAAGAAGCCCTTCTATGTGGTGCCACTGCAAAATCATACAGAGAAAAAAAGATAGCTTTCCAATTTTAATTTCTACGGAAAGAGGTGGATTCCATACCCCACAGAACCGTGTCCCTAAATTATGGAATTTGACACAGTGACACATTCTGTTTGAATTAGCCTTAACATTCTACCTCTTTTGGAGCCTTTTCACAAACTTGATTTTCTGCAGAATGCCAGTGATGAGTGAGATAGTTCAAGTGGAACATGGCATATATATTTTTAAGGCTGAGTCAATAGTCAGAAGTAAAGAGAAAACTTGCCCAGGTAAGAATTCTTAGAACTCATGTGAACAAACCTTAAGCCTGTAGTAAGTGTCCCAGAGGCAACGATGACTTAAGGATGTACCGTACCTGTTATCAGAGGTTCTAATCCTTCGCATGGACACTTCCATGGTTGAAGTGACATTTAATGCTAATTAAATGACCTGTATTATTTTCCTTAATGAAAGAAGAATAAAACAGTCATTCTCCGAAAGAAAAACCTGCACAGTCTGTATGGAACTGAAACACATTTTTATTAAACATGACTCTGTGAAACTCTTGAGAATTTTGCAGTAAAGCTTAGATAAATATTTCATGTAACATCTTAAGATGCAATCATTTATAGTAATTTTAGTGCTCTGATTTCTGTTTGTTTTCAGATTTGAAAAAGCAAACAGTTTCTGTGATGATTTATATCTGGGAGCTGCCAATTGAGCCCAATTTCATAAGGCTTATCTTTATAAATAAATGAAATAGGATAATAAGGAACAGCTCTACTTACTTTTATTTTATGTCTATCTCTTTAGACACAAGCAGTGTTAAAAGATCTTTTTTTTTCCTTACTGAAATGTAAACCATGGCCTTTGTCAGTGCCCTATCCCCTTTTACCCCCTAAGTTTCAGCTGCCTCGGAGCCAGGCATCGTCTTACCCTCTGGCTGCCTCAGTAGACTCCCTGGGAGCCGCTGCTCTAGGTTCTCTGGAGGAGGAAGCAACCTGCCCCTCTCTGCGTCTCCAACACAATAGGGCCTTCACCTGACACCCATGAACGCTCACCAACCCAACTCCTGGGTTCTGAGAGTTGTTTTTCTACACTGCTCTTTGTTAGTATGCTAGTTTGATGATACTAGCCTTTTCTTAGATACATGTCTTGATTTGGAGTACTCTTTGTCCAAATGAGTATTTCACAGCTCACTCTCCATACTCACATATGTTTGCCTGAACCACTGATATGTGGATGTACCTTGACATTTTAGTTGTGCGTAAAGATGGATTCTCTTTATTCATTTGGAATAACTACCTGCCGAGCACCTACTGTGTTGTGCTCAGCCCTCTGTTGAGTGCACGAGGAATTTAACATCCATTCATTCAAAAACGAGTTTTTGATACCTACCATGTGCCAGACACTCTGCTGGGCACTTAGGAAGCAGAAGTGAGCACAGACGTGACCCTTGCCCTCCTGGAGCTTATGTTTAGTGGGGGAGCGAGATGATAAAAGTGAGCCAAAAATTTAAAAAAAAAAAAAAACATGATTACCGGTTATGAAAAGCGCTGCGAAGAAAAATGGGTGGGAAATAGCAAAGGGTGGCGCCCGTTCAGGTTGAGCGATCAGGGAGGCAGGCCTGGAGGATGAGAAGGAATCAGCAGGCAGAAGGAAGAGGGAGCAAGAGAGAGAAGCTTCGTTGAGGAAAAGAGCCTGATGGTACCTTTTAAGAACTGTCAGAAGCCAGCGGACTTACAGGGCAGTGAGGGGGAGGGAAGACGGTAGAAATGGCTGAAGCAAGAAGGGCAACAGCAGACCACAGACGACCTCACAGGCCAGAGTCAGAAGTTGGCATTTTGTTCCCAGGGTTGGGGGAAGCCTTGAAGGGTTTTATGCAGGAAAGCTATGCACTAAATTCCTTCTTTATTCCTGAAAGATAATTCTGGCAGCTTTGTGAAAAGCGAACCAAAAGGTGCAAAATGGGGCGGGTGGGTGGCGCTGAGGCTGAGCCAGGTGAGTTAGACGACGGCAGTGTGTGGGGAGAGGAGAGGTAGCCGGAGCGAGGCTTCTGTAGATGTGGAAATGGAGCAGAGGGGAGGCTCGAGAGGCGTTTCAGAAGCAGAGGCAACAGGATGTGCTGATGGATCGATGGCACGTAAGGAAAGAAGGGGACGGAGGAAGGACTCATCATGGGCGTCACATGTTTCTGACGTGAGCACTTGGGTGAGTGGTGGCGCCACGGGCAGGGATGGAGAGAGCACGAGAAAACAGGTTTGCGGGAGGAAGTCAGTAGCAGAATACACCTCAAACTCGCCGGTTGTTTAGTTTACCCATAAGGGATAGTATGAACAGGGATTCATATGTCTGCCGCGCTGTGCAGGAGTCGAGAGGAACCACTGTTGCTCTGGGAGATCAGAGGGGAGAAAACCAGTTATGTGCCGCAGAGAGCTGGGTGTTGGCCTGGGCTTGAGAGAGGAGTGTCGTGCTTGAGTGGCCAGAGAAATGCATCCCAGAGATCAGGAAGTGACTCAAGGCTCTGAGGGGGCGTGCACAACGTGTCCAGCCTGGCAAGAATGGAGGGCTTGCCGTAAAGGGGTCCTAGCTCTTACTGTTGCTTTTTGTAGCGACGTCATCTGTAAGAGAGGTCAAGGTTACTTGCCTTTTCACCCTCTTCTCCTTTCCATAGTTGAAGTCCACGATCCACTGGGCTCCCAGGAACTCGAATGAGAGGTCAGAGTTAGGACTAGGGTACCCCCAGGGGACCCTCCCAAATCCTCCACACCTGTTTTGAGGTGTCGTGAGATGTTTCTTTAGGAGAATCTCACAGCACCAACTTCTCCCCACCCACCTTCCACATAATTCCATGTCCATTTTTGTCACCTGCATTTATATATTTCCATTTGTTTCCCACTTAGGTTTTATGGCAGGCACACAAAGAAACCCTCAGATGTCTCAGTATGGACCTCAACAGACAGGACCATCCATGTCGCCTCATCCTTCTCCTGGAGGCCAGATGCATCCTGGAATCAGTAGCTTTCAGCAGAGTAACTCAAGTGGGACTTACGGTCCACAGATGAGCCAGTATGGACCACAAGGTAAAAAAAGAAGTTGTTTCTCCAAAATGCATTGTAGTAGGTTGCAGAAATTTTGTTAATAAATTAGTCCTTCAAGGTCTTAATTTTATAAACATCTTTTAAGATCCCGTTATTTGTTACCTGGTAGATTTGTGAGGTTCATGCAAACCCACAGTCCTTCAGTTGCCCATAGTGATGGGAAGAATCATTATAGTAACTGGTCATTAAGCATTCATGCATCCGACACTGCAATAAGTTCTCTTCATACTTGTATTATTAATAAAGGAGTAACTCCTGGCTGCTATGAGTAGTTCTAAATGCTTGTTGAGAAAAAGACCTGAGCCTTCTCCTAAGAAAGTTTCTGTTTTAAAACTTGGGTTTCATTATGCTGAATTCTGATTTTGCCCCCTCACTCTCCATAATTGTCTTTATAACAATGTGCTCGCTACTCAGAAAGATGTCATCCCGTCACATCTTCTCCTGGTTTGTCTCCAAAGTGCTTCATCAGGTAAATAGTAGTTCTATTTTCCCAATCATTGCCAGTCTTACCCTTAGAAACAGGGCAGAGCCTGAAATAGACACATCTTTCAAAAAGGAAGATAAGGGAAGAATAGAAGACTGAGTGGAACCATTCCCAAAATGTGCTGTTTACATTCCGCCTTCTGGAAGTCGGGTGTTTTGTCTTATACATGTAGAAGCCTAACATCAAGGTTTTTAACTTGATATTTTTTTTTTCTAAGTCACTTTTGGCAATAAGGCATTTGAATTTAGCACCTTCTTTATATTTTGTTTATTTAAATTAGACATTAATGGATAATTTAAAGAGAATGAGATAATCTGGCACAATTCCCAGAGTTTCCTCACTTCTGAAAATACCGGGAATATTCCAAGTGAAGATGATGCCCACTAGGAAATGGTAGTAAAATGTTTACCACCTCCACAACAAAGTCAGGTCTCCTTATGTTAAATAAAGCCTTATTATTTTCTAGAGGCATTTGCGTCTGTTTAGCAAACCATACTGTGTTGATCCTCTCCAGCCATTGAGTAAGTGCCTACAAGGCCAGAAGGTTCTATGAGGAGGCCCAAGTGCCTTCTCGACTTTTTGCCTGGTGTTTCTCAGAAAAATTATCCTTTCTGTTTATAGGACTTCACAGTTTGAAAACTGAGTTATGAGTGTATTATCTTGTTTTTTGAAGATCTCTTCTTGGAAGATGTTAAGCACGTTCAATACTACCAATGTAGCGTCGTTTCCTTGCCTTACATTGCTTTGTTTAGTTTACATTCCAGCTACTTCTGTTGTTAGGAAGATTATCACAACACCCAAAACATAGAGCTTTTTCCATGGCCCTTTCTGCCTTTGTCCATATGAAAGTAATCAGAGTCATTGCAGAATTCGTGTTTTGCTTGATTCTCTTTATATCATGTCATGAATGGTTTTCCATGTTATTAATTCCAGTAAGCCCTCGGAAATTAAGTCCCAGTTGACAGTAACTGTCTGCCCCTTTCCTGTCAGCCCCAGGTAGTGTGACATGAGGCAGTTTGTGGCTGAGCTGAGGCAGGACGGTGAGTCACTCAGCTGTGAGAGGGCCCCCTGCCCCAGCACCCCTACTTGGCATGGTGGGTATCTTCAGAACTGGGTTTCTTTGGCTATCGTGAAAAGAAGAAAACTTCAGTGAAAGTTGGAAAAGCAATTTATAAGTTGTGATAGGCACCAAAAATGCGGACTTTCCCAGAATGTAACGGGAGACGAGGTCAGAGCCTTATTCTCAGAATTGGGGGTGGCCAAAGGTCTGGGACTTCACCATTAAAACTCACAAGGGCTTCGTGTAATTTTCAAAATTGGTCTGTCTACTCTTAAGTCATTCGCTCTGCGGTTCATCTGCCGCTGCTCTCATAATAAGGGAAGCCTGGGACTCTCTGATGAGTCTTTTGTGAATGACTAAGAAAACGCTTACACTATAGGAGTTAATAGCAAGAAAGGTAATTTCTACAGAATGGATTTTTTTTTTCCAAATAAAACCCTTAGTTTTCCAGAATTGTTGAACATTAAGATTCTTAACTTAAGAGCACTGACCTGTGAGAATTCTCATCCAAATGGCTATGTGTCCTTGGAAAATTGCTTACTCTCTGGGACTTACTTTTCCTCTAGAAAATTAGATTGTTACCTTGGAAGTTGCTTCTAATTCTAATGTTCTACGAGTCTTAAATTTGCTTCAACTCCAGAGCCTTTGATATTGATGCTGCCCATGGATCCACTGCATAACGTTTTGGTTATATAGTCAAGAAGGTTTTGTGTTTGGGGTCTTTCTAAGGCATAAATACTGAGTTTTGGTTGGTATTAGAAACAGTTTAAGATAAGGATGGTAATTTCCATATTCAGCGCTTTCTAACTGAAAAAAAGGTGTCTGCATATTCGTGCTCTCTGCCATTTTCTTCTCCCAGGAGACATTTCCAGCACATTCCACTCTGAGGTGTATACCCACCTGGGTTCCTTGACTGGCTCCAAATGCTGTGTGCTTAAAATCACTGTCCTGGTTGTCTCTGTTCAAATCAGAATCATTTGCCTTTCCTCCATGTATCTTCCTCTCAGCAGACGCTAAGTGACAGGAAATTACGCTTGTAACAGGTATCATTCAATTCAATAAATGTTCTTACCTGTGCATCTCTCTCTGTTGATCCTTTTAAACAGGAACCCAAATGAAGTACTTTTTTTCTTCTTTTAATTAACTATCCAGCTTTTAATTAACTAAAATATCCAGCTTGCGTCTTCATGTTACACGCTTTAATGTCTCTGGAAGGAGTCGCCTGTGCAGTGACCCACAGAGGTCATCCGTCTCATCTTCTGTTTCTCTTACTCACTGGATGACTTTCTTCGGGGTTTATTTTGTTTTTTAGAGCTCTCAGGGGAAAATAAAACTCTTTTTGCCAACCATTTTATTGTCAGGAGCAGCTTCTCCAAATTATGAGTAATAACAGCCAACACTTACTAAACGTTACTATGTCCTGTTCTAAGTGTTTTTCATATATTAATTCAATGAATCCTCACAACGTGCTGTATGATAGGTACTGCTATTATTCCACTTGACAGAGAGAGAAACTGAGGCAAACAGCAGATAAACAACTTCACCAGGATGCACAGTGGTCAAGCCAGGGTTCAAATTCAGGCCGCTTTGCCCATTTACTTAATGGGATACCCGTGACGTTATCTCCACTTTGCTAATGAGCAGGTTAAGTCATTTGCCCGTGCTCTCACAGCTAGTAAGTGGCAGAGCCAGGGTTCACACCGAGGGAGGCTTCAGAGGCCACTGACATAGTCACTGGTGTGGTGTTTCCCACGCCTTAGATGTGCCCCCTCCTCGCTGGTGCATTCATTCAGTGAGCCACTAGAAGAAACAAACTACTTGCCTTCAAGGAGCAGGAACATTTTAGGACTAGAAGCTTGGAAATACATCCGAGATGCTAAAGAGATTAAGAAAAAAATCCCATGAAGCTAAGAAGGGGAATTTTTTAGAAATGTATATTAATACTGTAAAATCTGAATTATTAAATATACAAATGGGATGAAGCCAATCTAAATGTGTAAAAATGTTTAATTGCAGTATATTTTATGAAATAGTACTTTTCTACCTTCAAGCAAACACATATAACTCCCCTAAAATTAGGCAAGTGTTTGCAAGTAGAGAGGGCCGTAGGGACTCGCTTTAATAAAATGAAAGGAATTATGTAATTGACATGTTCATTATCAATAAAAGAATTTGTATGGGAAAAAGAGAGCTGAAATCAATTTTATCTTCATAACCTTTATACTTCTTAAGGACAAAGACTATCTTGTTTGCTTTTGTGTTCTCTAGAACAGTATCTGTCACTCTGACTGTCGACAAATATTTTTTTCATATTTGTCACTAATTGCAAAAAATGAGGGTATAGCCTTAGTTTTTCTATGAATAAACAGTATTACCTTGGGCAACTAACAATAATTCTGAGCCTAGATTCCCCTCAGTTATCACTCACTTGTATGATAGTATCTGGGCCACCACATACAGCTGTGCAGGTTGTACACTGACGCAGCCCTGGTCTTATACCTTAATTTGTACAGTGTGTGTCTTAGGAAGCAGGGGACTTATAAGTAGGTGAGTCTGATGAGACTTTTATTTCTAAATTCCTTGATAATAGGTGTTTTTGAGAAGGGTTTAAGATTTTTTTCTCTAAAATAAATTAGATGCCATGTGAAATCTTCCTTCTCCCTTCATTCATTAAAATATGTTTCTCGCACATTGAGCAAAGGCGAACTTTAGATGATATCTAGTTGAAATGAATGCAGTTCCAAAATAGTGAATTACACATGAATAATCTTACAGCTTTTTCAGTTCAAGAAGAACAACGTATAAATGTCACTAGCTGGCGGCTCGCTAGCTACTTGTGAGTCCCTTATGGGCCCATGACAACCTTGGTGTCACCATGACCCAGGATTTCAGTCTCTGCTCTTGTAAGTCCAGAACCTTATCTTATTGTCGAATTAAGCTAAATTCAGCCTCTCTTCTACAGAGGTGAGCTGTGTCTGCCACACGGATTCATTTTTTTTCCCCCGGACAGTGCTGCAGATTGAGAAGATCTTGTTCTTTGGTTTTCCAGAGGCTGATTTCTGTGCAGGTCACTCTTTTTTTACTCATCAGTTTACTCATTTTTTTCTTGAAATGGGTTGTAATACACTTGGTGTGATTACAGCTTCCTGTTACTTTAACCGTATTTTGTGGTTAAATGAACAATGCTAGGCAAAAGTATTAATTCCATATTCTGTGCTGCTTTGTTGTTAAAGAAATGTTCTAAATCTCTATCTTGCCAGCATTAGAAAAAACAGAAATTGAAGTAGATCATTTTATAGCAAAATGTCGTTAATACATTCTTCTTTTGATGCTCAAATTTAGCCTTCAAGTTACAAGACTTAAGTATGAATTTTTCTTAACAGGCTGATAATCATCGTGATTTTATCAAAACTGGGAAGTAGGAAAGAAGTAAGGTAAATTTAAAGTAGAAATCAAGTTGAAATTGAAAAAAGAAAATACTGAAAGCAACTTCAATTTTGACGAGTGTGAAGCTAATGATTTTACCTTGCTAATTAACACTCAGCCACACTCAAGGGTGCCGACTTTCAGTCCCCTCACTGATGACCAAGTGTGTCGTTGCCACTTCGTCATCTGGTGGACTTCCCTGTACTGCAGGTGTCCATCCTGACAGTCGTGAACAGCAGTGCGGAAGCACAGGACGTGGACACGTGGCTTTAGTTTACCTCTTAGCAAGGTGCCTTTTCCTGGGCTCATAGCTCTGCCATTTTTTCACGTTTGCTTGGAAAGAAATGACCTACTGACTCACAACTTACACGTCTGTAAGAGTGGCACCAAGTGTCCCTGCAGGAAGGTTCCTCCAGCTGCCCTTGGTGCCTCTGCCTTCAGGTGAGGCAGATCAGAGCTCCCCCTCCAGGGGGTGCTGTTCCCACGCAGTCTGTGTGGGCGTGCGCAGGGCACAGCAGCTCTGAGCCCAGGGAGGACACAGGTGCTCCTGCAGCGTGTGACATCGGTGACTCTGAGACTCCTTCCTTTCTTACCATAGACAGTTTACCGTTTTATACTAAATTTGGCTATTGAGTTAATGCCTTTTTACATTTTTTTGTGTCAGTGCTTACTTTTTCTTATACTTGACTCTGAGAAATAAATTTGAATATCTGTGCATCATGAAAGTAAAATTAGGCATATGATGTAATATATAATAAAAAGATAATTTCATTGATTAAAAAGTTATCATCATTAATAGTGGAACAGTTTCTGTCTATTCCTTGACAGATTCTATCTATTCATTTCAGTGTCCAACAATAGTTACTGTTATCATTTTTCCCTACAGCAACCATATGAGATAGGTAATCTTATATTGCACCCTTTTTTCAGATGAAAAAGCTGAACTTTGGAGTGACAAATAGCTTTCTGAAGGTCCCACACACAGCAGATGATTATACCCCTGCTCCTTGAGGGCCTGTGTTCTCTTCCCTCACTACCCTGAAGTCAGATCCTGCTGGCTGACTGTGCCCCTGTGTCCCCTGGGCCTGTGTATGATGTCAGCCTCGGTGATGGTTGTTTCTCTGAAGATCCGCTTCCACCACCCGAGAGGCAGCCAACATGCACACAGCTCCCTTCCCCAGCGTGGCTCCCCTCAGTCACCTTCTCAGGGACACCCTCCCTCAACACTCCGAATAAGTTCTCCCCACTTTATTTTTCTTCATGGTACTTAGCACCACATGGCAGTATCTAGATCTGTTTCTTTGCCTATCTCCTGCCACCAGAATGTAAGCTCTCTGCCTTTGTTCACTGCCGAATCCCCAGCCGTTAGCACAGAGCGGCATCTAAGAGGCCCTTAAGAACTATTTCTTAAACGAATGAAGGCAGAGAGTATTCCAGAGACACTGGGGTAGCTTCTTGACCCTGCCTTCATGCTTGATGGGTATTGGGTTGACTAGTCAATGCTTAAGAACTATCTTTGGGAGGTGAAACTAAGGATCATTTTTGTCTGTTTCTCTCTGTGCTTCTATATTTTCTGCATTGAGCTTGCATTACTGTACAGTTAAATTTTTAAAGGAGTTAATTTTTGTAACATATGTGGAAGAAAACTACCAAAAGTGAAATGCTAAAGGTCTTTCCCCCTCTTTTTACAAGCTTTGTGTAATATTATCATTACTTTTACATTTTAAGACTTTTTAAAATGCATGTTGACCTAGGAAAAATGTGGTGCCTTATTTATCAGTTCAAAAAACAAATTATCACTATTCTCACAAATAGTAAGATTTAGTAGGTCTGCTTTCACATTGAACCTGCATTTGTGGTCTTCTTAAGAACTCAACCAGTTTCCCTCCTAAAGTAATGCCTCTAAAAGAGCAGCATTGTTTGATCGGCCTGAGTAGAAAGGTAGAGTTGGAAGAAGATTTCTGAAGTATAACTTTTTTTTAAACACCAGGGATCTTACTTAAATATGGTAACCAGGAAATAAGCACATGAAAAATGCTCAAAATCATTCGTCATTAGGGAAATGAAAAATAAAGCCACAGTGATATCCACTATACACGTACTGGAATGGCTAATATTTTTTAAAAATTGGCAACATAAGGACATAGAGCAATTAGAACTCTCATACATTTTTTGGTAGATTTCTTATAAAGTTCAACATGCACTTACCATACAACCCAGCACTGTCATTGGTAGGGTTTTACCAAGAGAAATGAGACATATGTCCACTCGAAGACCTGTATGCAAATGTTAGCATTATTCATAATTGCAAAAAAACTGGAAACAACCCAAATGTCCACAGAATAGAATATTACTCAGCAACAGAACAGAACAAACTACTGATACATGCCGCAAGGTGGATGAATTTCAAAAGCATGATGCTGAGTGAAAGGAACCAGATAAAAGGCCACATACTGTGTTATTTAAGTGACATTGTGAAGAAGGCAGACCTGTAGCAGGAAATCAAGTCAGTGGTTGCCAGGGGTGGGGATCAGATTGACAACAAAACGGCAACTCGTTGTCATGATTGAAATATCCCATGTCCTGACTGTGCTGGTGGTTACAGGTCTGTATATGGTTGTTACTGTATGTAAATTCTATCTCAGTAAACATGACAATATTATATAGTAGAGGGCTATAAAAAGTGGCAAACATCATTGGCTAAACAAGATAAATGCATATTTGGCCCTAATTCACAAATATGTCTATCATAATATTTGGCTAATTATCCATTTATTTTTTCCCACCCAGGATAAAGTGTCTATTCTATGATCTGTGCACCCTTTCACCCTCCACAGCGTAGGGGAATAATACAGAACATTACATGTAATAGTTGTTCATAAGTAATTGCTGAATGATTAAAACTGAGAAGCAAAATTTCATATGTGAATGGAAACATTTAATAGTTGAATAAAAGCAGTAAGGTTGGAATATTAGTCGTAACTAGCAAATTTAAATATTCTGGAATCAGGTACAGAATTATTTGTGATCCTCCTAAAATAATAATGGTGACTTGAATAGATTCTAGCTCCTGCTTCCTCTATCTGGTGCTTGAATATAACTCCTGGTGGGTTGAAATCTGAATTCACTTGGTGACCAATTTTCCAAAGCTGGTGTGCCAAGATGAACCCACTAGAAAACTGTGGGCTCTCGGACTTGGCTGCAAGACCCGTCCAGCTGAGGTGGGCTGGCCCAGCATCTGCTGCCTTCATTGTGCTTAATGCTGGATCCATCTGTTTTCTGTCAAAGCTAGTGCCAACAAATTACTAATCTATTAGAGAAACATGGAAGTAAGATTGCACTTCTCATTCCTGGCTTTTCCTCTCATATTTTGCTTGGCTTACATATTTGATTTTTGTTTATTTTGGGAAGAAAGATATATTATCACGTAGGCAAAGAGTGGGGGGGGGGCATGAATCATTTTTCACTCCTTCCACACATTTTTTAAAGATTATGGGGAAAGATCATATCAATGGTTACTGATAATTTTGTGATTGTTTTTGATGACGGTGCTGATAGCAGCTGTCATTTATTAGGTAACTGTGCTTGGCACTGTACTGGTCACTTTCTACCTGTTCCCCATTATTATCATTACAAATGGCAAAACTGATGTTCAGAGAGATTAAATAACTTGTCCAAGGTCATGCTGCTGGGAAGTGCCAGAACCGGTATTCAAACCCAGATTCTAGAGCCTGTGCTTTATCCATTGTTGCCTCTTAAGCCATTTAAAGCCTTTAGAAACCATTTTTATCCAGGCATGTGTTTAATGAGGAAAGTCTTTAAAGTTTCAAGGAGAAGAAAAGGGAACTTTTTATTTTTTCTACCAAATAGAGACCTCTATAATTAGAACATACTCCCTTGACGTGTGCTTTTGAGTGCCAATTCATGGAACCAACCCAACTGATTGAGGAAAAAGAGATTGGGAGGCCAGTACTCAATGGGCCTTTCTAAGTACAAGTGCATGCATGCATGCGTGGGTGTGCATGGTGGTTGTGCTCCAATGCATACTCCACCTGACTACAGAATCCTTCCTGCAGTAAGACAATGGCCAGCTGCTGAATTGAGCAAAGGTATTGAAATGCAGCTCTTCTCTTTTTAGTACATAACATGAATGAGAAAGACGGAAGTCGGGTACTGGGTAACTGACCACAGCAGTCATGTCTTTCCTTTGTGTTCGTTAAGATAGGGCCCCTGACTGCCAGTTAAACCCAGGGTGCAGGAACCCAGAGTGACAACATTTCTCTGTCCCAACTAGAAGCAGAGTTCACCAAAATCAGCACCCCTCTTCTCTAATAAAACTGCGTTGTGGGCATAGTCTACAATAACCGTGTCTAAATGCTTGTTTTCTAAAACAAGATTAAAGTGTTATTTCATTTCCTTCGAAAGCAAAGGGTACATATGTTTTCACTGAATAAAGTTTCCTACCAAATGAGTCACTTATCAAGTGTTGGGGGAGGGTGGAAACTAGCTACAGGGTAATAACATGAATATGTGAATTAATTTCATTTGCATTCAAACTGTGAATGAGTTTATTTATTTTTAATAAAAGCAGGAGCCAAAAAGGAGCACTATATTTCACTGATGTTACAGATAATGTGGAAGTAAGGGCCTGTGAGGTCAGTGAGGTGGAGGGAGGGAGAAGTCTTAATTCTGCTCCCAGAAGAGTTCTGGCGACTGGTGCTCTGAGAAACGTGGGAAGAGGCGGGACACAGCAGCCTGCCCACTGCTCTGTGTCCCTCTCAACCAGAGTAAGCAGAAGGTGCCCTTTCCGCCAAGATGGTGTGGTGGGGAAACAGACCGGGGACCTTATGTGTGGTCCCGTGGGATGGGAGATTCAGAAGCAACTTAAGAACTTTTTATAAAGAACTTTGAAATTCTGTGAATAACTGTGATAAACAGTGAATATTTTACCTTCTACTTGAAAACAATATAGGTCTGATTATTTCTGCAAAGGCAGAGCATCATGAAAAGGCAGTTTAATGTGAGGAGCTGGTCATAAAAGACTGACGCTCATGCAGGTTGGTGGCACCTGAGGTAATTTAAGTCAAATCCTTCCTTCTGTTCCCCTCTCATTTTCCAGTTCCTTAGATCGCCAGTGCCTCGCTCTGGCACTCCTCTTCAGCCTTTCTTTAGCCTCCTGGAGAATATTCAGAGTCAAAGCAGCTGCTGGCTTTAACGAGTCACTTTCTGTGCAGTGGAGCACTTTATTTACTTGTCCCAAGACTGTTCTATAGCAGGATCAGCAGATTATGGCCCGCTTTGGCCCGCCAGCTGTGTTTGTAAATAAAGTTTTATTGGAACACAGACACTCCCATTTGTGTACGTACCACCTCTGGCCGCATCGGCGCCACGTGGCAGTTCAGTTGTGACAGAGACCAATCTGGCCCACAAAGCCTAGAATATTTACTATCCGGCCCTTTTCAGAAAGTGTGCCAGTCCATGGTCTATGTGAACAGTGACCTTCGCACCGTCTGCAATGAACAATACACTTCATGGGCAACCAAATAGGAAAGCTCACGTGATGCACCTAGCAAAGAGCACGCACCCAGTCAGGATTGAAAAGTCTGGATTTCTTGCAGATTTGTGGGTGACACAGCTTTAGATGTGTGGACTTGAGAAAACCTGGTTTTATAATAATGATGATATTGTTACATCAGTGGGCTCTCCTTAAGTATTGAGAGGCCACGCGCTTGAACTCTGAACTGTACTTAAGACTGCCTGGTTGCAGACTGTGGCCCCTCCGCTCATTAGCCATATGACCTCAGGAGAAGCTCCCCAGCGTCCTGTGTCTCAGGTTCCACATCTCTAAAAGGAGGATTATCATAGTAGGGACCTCTTGGGCTTGATGGAAGGATTAAATGAGTAAATACAGAGAGCTTGAAACTGAGCTTAGCACATAGTCAATATCAAGTATTTGCTTTTGTTGTTGTCACTAGTCAAATCCAATTTCTGCTGGAAGCTGGGACAAGCTCTTCCTGATCTTCAGAATAAACCCCAAGCTTGGAAGCCTGGTCCACAAGGGCCTGCTGAGTCTGGCCTTTTCCGTCTGTGCCCACCTCACGGCCCCACGAAGCTCGTCAGTGACTGTATCTTGAGTTTGCCAGTCTCTCGCTGTCTGTGCCATCGTCTGTGGCCTCTTCCACCCGTGCTCTTTCCTGTCTTCTGCCTTATTCACATCCTTGTTTGAATGCCCATGTTTGAGACACTTTACATACAGTCTATCATTTAACCCTAACAGCAGCTCTTCAAGTAGACAGTATTAGAGAGGATTATCTCTGTTTTACAGAGAAGAGAATGAAACAGGCATTAAAACAACGTACCTAAGGTCATACAGTCAGTAAATGTGAAGCGTTCCCTCAGCCCCAGCTCCCCCAGATCCCAGAGCCTGCCCCACACGGACTCCTGAAGTCGCAGCCCAACCGTGGCTCTATTCAGAGAAATCTTCACTGAACTCTCCCACCACAGGTGACCCCCTGCATCCCCCACCCCGCGCAGACTTGCTGTTAATTCTCTTGCATTTTTCACGGTGCATTATCGTTTTGGTTTTGCTTTTGTATTTTTTCTTGTCTTACCCCCGCTCCTCCACCTTGTACACACACACCCACACACGCACACAAAGATTGTGAGCTTCTTGAGTGCGGGAAATGGATTGTATTTAACTTTACATCCCCTGTGCCTAGAACAGTGGTGTTATATGAATGAGGAGATTCTTCCAGAAAGTCGTAAGGACTGATGGAGGAACACAAATCCATATTTTACAAACACTTGTGTTTTTACACTTATTTTATTTCAACAGTCCTTCCTTGGAAGACAGAAGATTTTCTTGGTTAATTATGTGGGTTCCAGAGTCAATTTGCTTGAGCTTGAATCCTAACCTACTAGTGCCGATTTTTCTCATTTGTGAGTGGAGTCGTGAGCATATCTATATTTCACATGGTTATTGGAGAAATTAATGAAATCATTGACGCACACCACTTAACCCAGCGTCTGATTCGTAGTATGGCTCAGCAGTTATTATCTGCAGTTACTGTTATTGGAGTGGCATTATGTATGCCTTCAATTTACTCGAATTTAATTTATGCACGCTCCATCAAAATACAGGGTGTGAGAGGAGAGAAAACGAACCTATTGAAATAGTTCGGGCCATCCCAGCTGCCGTCCTGCTCCGTGTGCCTGTGCCCCGGTGTGAGCAGGGCAGGAGGTGCGACTGTGCTTCCTCACCTCCGTCTCGGGCCCTGCCTGCTCCCCCAGTGCCACCAGCTCACCACGTGGAGTGTCAGGCTAGTGCTTGAAACTGCGTTTCATAAGACATGGCACCGAGCACAAGCCAGCCGTTCTATCTGGTGCTCAAGTGAAAAAAAATCCAGTGTTCCCAACACCAGAGTAAAACTCACTCTGCTGGACTAATGTCACGGTTCCACATGGCACCTGCTGTGGGATTTGGGAGGATAATTTTGACCATATGTGTGTTTTGGCTTACACGTCATCTGTCTGAACCCTTTATTATAACTGTCAAATGTGATAGTGAGGTGGGAGTGCAGTCTCAGGGTGGTGCTCACCTAAGGACTGAGGGTGGAAGTAATTATTTTGGTTAAAATGTACAAAAGTGAGTTGTTGGGTGTATTGAACCACCTCTCCGTGCCAGCATCGCCGTTCTCTCCCTGTTCATAGAGTTAACGTTGTAATGAGCAGCCTTGCTTCCCCTCCACATTGCGTGGTCCTGTGTGGCTCTTGGCCCGTGGAATGTGCAGAGACAGCATATTTTGAGAGTGCCAGCCTCATCCGCGCCAACAGGGGAAGGGTTAATAAGGATAATGACTGATATGCTGTGTTGATCGCATTGTTGGACAAAAAGTATTTCCAGTGAATGCTTCACAAGTCCAGAGATTACGTAAAAGGCTTTAATTTGTGTTTGCTTTTTGTTTAGGTAACTACTCCAGACCCCCAACGTATAGTGGGGTGCCCAGTGCAAGCTACAGCGGCCCAGGGCCCGGCATGGGCATCAATGCCAACAACCAGATGCATGGACAAGGGCCAAGCCAGCCATGTGGTGCTATGCCCCTGGGACGAATGCCATCCGCAGGGATGCAGAACAGACCCTTTCCCGGAAACATGAGCAGCATGACCCCCAGTTCTCCTGGCATGTCTCAGCAGGGGGGGCCAGGAATGGGGCCACCGATGCCAACCGTGAACCGTAAGGCTCAGGAGGCGGCAGCCGCAGTGATGCAGGCCGCCGCCAACTCAGCGCAGAGCAGGTATGCCGTCGGGGCGGGCGGTGTGGGTGTGGACGTGCGAGCACGTGCTGGGCCCTGCACTGCGTCGTCTCCCGGGTCACACGGGATGGAGAGAGGAGAGTGGCATTTCGCTTGGCCGTTCCTTTAGGGTTAAATATATTCCGTACCGTAACAGTCAGAGGAAGAAATGACAGGCCACCTTCTGTGAGACACGGAGGAAGGAATCTGAGTGGTGAGCAAGACAGTTGTGGGAGGGTGTTTGAAATGGCTGAGACTAGTCGTGGCAGCCAGCAACCCGGAGCCGGTGGCAGTGGGGGTGTCTGTGTGGTTCCGTTTAAAACAGCGAGTTTTAGGCAGGAAATTCTGAAGCCTAAAAACTAGTTAAAATCTCCAACATTGAAAAAGAACCTCCCTCATTTTTACCCCACCACAAAAATCTTTATAAAATAGAACTTTGTATGTGCACATATGTGTATTGTGTGTGTTTGTCTAAATGTATATGTCTGAGATTTATACACTCCGTATTCTTATATTTTATTTTTCTGGGCATACCTCTCTCTATCTATCCAAACCAAAATGTGGTTAATAAAGCAAAGATAATATTTCAGAAAGTTTAAGTTGATAGAGCAAAGCTTGAGCTTCAATTACTTACTTGTTTTTAATCCTGATTTTTAAAATTGATTCTTAAAGTAAATATTTGGCCTGTATAAAAATAAAGTGTATATTAAAAATTTATGAGGCAAAAGTGAATATGTTTTAAAAGAAGCACATGTACATATGTTTTAAATTATGTTTAACATATGTTAAAATATGTTTTAAAAAAGCACATTGAAATATATGTATGAAGATATGGTATCTTCAGAAGAAAAGATAGAAGATCCTGACTTTTGTCAAAGGGAAATAAAAGCTACTATGTGTGTGTGTACATGTGTGTGTGTATGTGTGTGTATTTAAATGTGTCCCTTTGTTCCTTTTCCTCTGAAGCTACTATTTGGGGAATGTTAGGGACCCCTCCAGTCTCACCATTTGCTCCAAATAATAATAAGTTTCCCTTGAGGAATCAAAATGACAATCAGCCATTATCTCTCTCTCCCATCCTCATTACAGTTACTTAAAATCTTCTGAACGCCAGCAGTATACCTCTGAACCAAACCTACACAGGCTTTAGGGACTCTTAATAAACCTGTCTGTGAAGACTGGTTTGGCTGGTCCAATTGAAGGTCTAATTTTGGTTTAAATGAGTTGTCCGTTGTTGCAACTCATAAAGCACAAGTTATTTTCTTTTTTAGTAAAAAGTACTTGATTGCATTTGATGCAAAGCCTTGGACAGTGATCTGGGAAGAAGATAACCATAGAGATTAAGGCATAATTGTTTGATTAAAGAGTCTTGCTATGCTTCCTTTCTGAATTAGCTTGTATCTCATTTTATATCAATTAATACATAAATACATATCCATGCATTTTCACTTTCTATTTCTAATCAGTAGACCATTTCAAAGCCTCACCTTCACATCCTACCCATTTTACCTCTCCAGGAGTTTAAATGAGGCTTGGATATTTGTTGGCTTTTACTAAAGTCACAACTGTAAACTGAGATTAGATCTGAGAATCTTACTTTCCTCTCTCCTTTGCCCTGTCTCCCACCACCCCCCCTTTTTTTAAGGAACGTTATCCAGTCCCTCCCAGGCAGCTGCATGGTACAGAGTCTGTGCCCCATTCTGTAACCCTCCACACCTATGTGTGGGGATAACGTGATGGACAGGGGGATTCATACTTGTCTACAGAACAAATCCAAAGAAGTTGTTCTTCTGTTCTGCTTTAGGCCACCATACATTAGGTCGCCTGCTTATCCCAGCCAGTCTGGGGCTGGCGGACGCCCCATGTTTTCTTCCCAGCACCCCAACTATGGCAGCTCCCAGCCTCCCCCGCTGCACCAGCCTGACCAGTACGGGTAGGTAGCGACACCCCCTGACTTGCTGCAGGACCTGGGCCTTTTTTTAAACTGTTAATGAACGTGCCACCTGGCTGCAACAGGAACACCCAAAACAAGAAAGGGAAAGACCTAGAAGGAACTCCATCTCAGAGGGGGTTGTCTTTTTGTTTATTTTTGTTTGTTTCGGGTTTTTTGTTTGTTTTGTTCTGTTTCGTTTCTCACTCTCAGTAACGGAACTGTGGTAGTTTGGTGGGAACCCGCATGCGTCCCCCAGACCCTGTCTCTGCATGGCTTCTGGCATGGCTTCTCTCCTTCATGCCTGAGCGGGAAGTGCAAGCTTTTATCTACGTAAAAGTAATGAAATCACCTATTTTGGCGCCATTTCCCCCATTGTCGTCGTTGTGTTGTCCAGGAACTTGTGTAGCACCGTTACTGTGACTGTGTTATTGTCATTCCTGCCACAATGATGACCTGCTCCCACACGCAGCCCCAAGTTCAGAATGAAGCAACCTTATTTGACAAGAGATTCCCGGCAGGAGACGTGACTTAGGTTATTAATGGGACTTATGAGGGGTTTCATCATATCATCACTGCACAGACGTCTGTGCCAAGGATTTCTATTATTTCCTCTTCCCAAGGAGTTTTAGAATATTGAAGTCACCAGGAAAGTACAACCACATAATCCAACACAGAATTTTCTTTCTAAACCCAGTGTTGCCATATTATTCATTTCAACACAGGAATTACATACAGCAACAAAAAGCATCTCTCTTCTTTCCAACTACAAAACTATATAATATCTGCCTGTCACCACTTTGAGGTTAGTAAACGCTCTTAAAGTATGTTATTATTGAGTGATTTACCAAGCAAAAATAGCCCTGATATCATTTTGCATATAGTGACAATAAGATTATCCTACATAGCTGAATCACATTCAGTAGTTAGTTTCAGTAGAAACGTGCCATATTGTTAGTTAAAATAAAACAAGGAACAATCAGCTACCTTTGTTTAAAGACTAAACTTTGTTATGAATGCACGACACAGCCTTTCAGTAGTTTTATATTCTGTATACATTTATTTAGACAGCAAGAGCAAAGGATAATTTTGCAATTGAGAGTTCTAAATCCTGTAAACATGGTCCTAAATGTGGACTAACAAATATAGAATTCTGTAAACATAATCCTAAAAATGAGATAGCAAATAAAGAATTAGGTAGCTACGTATTGGGGGGAAATTATCTTTTCCTCTTTTTTTCCTTTCTTGTGGTACCTTCAAGGTCACTTCATGAGTCAGTAGGAAGATAGCAGTAGGGGGAGAAAAGCATTTATCATCAGCTGCTAATCCATTGGATCTGTCCTTTACCAACTCAGGAGCCCTATTTAGACCCACAAGCTAGTTTGGCTGTGCCTTGCCAAGCCACATTAAGCAGCTGTGTAAAATGAATTTAAATGGCATGCATCAGCGTACAATCTCTTCCACTGGGGCAGAAAATCAATGTTAGCTAACCAGCAAGGGAAGATCAAATCTGCCTTTCAGCCAGCAGCATCCACATAGCTTCCTTAGAATACAACACCTCCTCCTTAATTAAAAATAAGCAAAAGAAAGATGGTGGAGTTATTCTATGTAAATCTTATAAAGCACACTTGGCAAAGGCTCATCTTTGCAGCCCCCTCCCTGTTAGCTCTGGATTTTGCCTTTCCTGTCTACAGTGTTCTTTCTAAAAAAGAAAGAAAAAGTTTTATTTCTATTTTAAATCTTCCTTCCTTTGCACTTTGCAATGCACATAACCTGTTGTGCCTTTTTTTTTTTTTTTTGAAGCAGAAGCTTAAATGTGAGAAAACATGTATAGTACATGTTTTAGGGCTAGGTTCAGAAATTTGATTTTCAGCACGCTTTTGCTTTACTTAACAGCTCATTGCGGCAAACTCATGTTTTTCCTTTTGTTTTACTTTTCTTCCCCCACTGAAAAACCAGTTGGCTAAATGTCAGTTTGTCTTTTGGAGAAGTGGCTCACGGCTTTCAGAAACAGTGTTCACAGAGTTTTGATATAATGACTTCTTTCTCAAGTCAGAACCCCCAAGGGCCTAGAGCCTATGAAAGAATCTGAAAAAGACAAATTAATGACGAAGGTAGTGAGCGAGTGTGCGTGTGTGTGTGCACACGCGTGTGCGTGCAATTAGGCAGAAACAGAAGGCTCACTGTAAAAATGAAGGATTATGGCAATTATGCTTCACGCTTTCTCAGCTGGTTGAATATAAGACAGTATAGAGAAATAACACACAGGTTTAACTGGTTGGAAGCCGTTTGACTCATTCCTTTTTTCAGAAAAACCCACCTGCTGCGTTGAATAAGATAAGGAACGTGTAGATGAATTGTTTTTTCTTTTTCACCTTCTGAGGAAAAGAATCCCTCATTTTGTATCAGCAGATTTAAATAGAGTGTGGTGAATCTTATTGTTCAGGTACTAGATTAGCTGAGTGATAGTAGCCAATCATTTGAAATTAACAATTTATCGGTAATATCCATCCAGGACCGCCCCATACACAGTGATGTACTTTTTACCCAGAAAATGCATTGCTGTGTTCAGTTTTAAAGCATTTCTAGTTCATGTAGGATTCTTTTGAAGTAATGAGAAACAGAGTTGGAAATATTAGTTGGTCTTACCAAAAGCCTAGTTCAGGGATGGCAACAACTTTCATCTTCATTCCAGTTCTGATGGCCATCGTAGCGTCTTGTTGGAAGGATTCTGAGACATCGTCTGAGTGTAAGAAAGCCAAAGTCGGCCAGAAGTTTAGGAAAGGCTTTGGCCTACTGCTTCCTAAAGAAGCTTTGCCACAAATTCCAGCTACAACGTGGTCTTTAATGTTTTTTGAATGACTGAATCCATTATGAGTGACCTTTACGCTTAACACACACACACACACTCGGAAAATAAATTTCCCTCAGTCATTTAGTGTGTTTTGCATCCATTATCCATTCTAGGTGCGTCTGATAGTGTCCAACAATTCACATCTCTGCCAAATGCAACTGATTTGTGGATTTGGATATTTCCGAGTTATCTAGATTGTTTTCATGGAAGTGAGCTCCAAGGATGATGCGTGAGCTCAGTGGCCTTACAGAAGGCCGGAGAAGCCCTCGCTCTTTAGGCCAGGGTAGATTTTGATTCCTTGAAGTCTGCCACCCCTACACCTCCTATCTGTCAACTTTAATCAAGTCTTTAGTGACTTGAAATGGTTTGTGTCAAAGTTCTGGCCCAGATTTTTAAGATAATAATAGTTTCGTAAGAATAGGTTCCAAGAGGATGTAGAGTTTCAGTTGTAGAATAATAGAATTTTAGAGCTAGAAGGATTTTAGGTGTCTTCCATCCCTACCCCTCGATTTTGTGGTGGAAATGAAGACCTACAACATTACGTGCTTGGGACCACTTAGTCAGTCACAGGCTGGGCAAAGCAGAGCCCGGGGCCCTGTCTCCTCATTCTCTTGCTCTTCCTTGTACTTAGTGCTGTCCCTATAGATTTTCCCTTAAAAAAATTTCTTAATTTTAGTTCTCCCTCATGTCTAAAGGCAGTTCTGTTAAAAACCAAATAATCATCAGGGTCTTAGTGGAGACCTTGCTTCTTGCGTTGAGGTCTGGATGTTTTCATCGGCTCAGCCTTTGCTGCACCTGTAAGGCAAAGAGGGCTTTGACACTCCCTGTCAGGCTCCATGTGCCGCACGAGTGGTTTGCTTCTGCAACCACATACCTGATGAGATGGAGTAACGGTGTACTTGCCGGCACACAGATGGGGTTGAATTTCTGTCCTTTTCACCCTTCAGTTGCCCACCAGTAACACTTCAGCATTTCCCATTCTTGGACTGGAGCATGGCTGTTCAGGTAAGGATTCTGAGTCGTGCAAGAATAGAAACAGAAGTCGGCCTTTTTACCTGCATAAATGCTTACACCTACATGATGATACACGCGATGCCTGTCCTTTTGCTGTCCCCAAAGACTTCGTGGTGGACTAACTGAACACCAGAAGGAGGAAAACGCTCAGACTTCTTAGTTTTGAAAAAATGAGTCAGTATGAAAAGTCTTATTTCTCTCGCCTGAAGGGAATTTTTATACTGAAATCACAACCTTCAGTCCAGAGACCTACGATTTAATCCTTACGTCATACCAAAAACTAGAATAACTGAGACTACTTTCAAAATATTTTTGTTCTTAGTAAAAATAGGAGGTTGGGAATTTTAATGAACATTATTTTTGAATCTTAGCCACTGTTTAACAGGCTGAATAAATTCCATGAAGTCTTAGCCATAAAGCAGATTGATCAGTAGCAACCCTACCATACTGCTGTTGAAGTGGCTGAATGTTTTGTGAGAGTTGGGAGCAGTGGTCTGCCTCTGCTTGGGAACAGCTGGCTCCACTTACACCACCGAGGGCTTGCTCTGTGCTCTTGGGTATACACAGCACTTATATCTGTGTCTCATGTGTACCCCACATACACACACACCTTCCAGCAACCATTCTTTAGTGAAGTGTATTTATAATTCATTTCCCCTGTTGCTATTTGCCAGCAAGGCACTTTTTTCCTATTATTTTCCTCTGAAGCCCATATGACGCAGTTCTGCTGATGGGCTAGGAGCCACTGGTGTGGAAATGCATTAATGGAGATAGTGCATTAAAATGTCAAAGAGAAGGGGCAAAAACTTCTAAATGTGTCAAGCTCCAGCTATAGTGGGGTCCGTGGGCCTGAAGGGCTGCGAGTGATTTGTATTAACTAAGAAGTTAGCCCCTTGGACTTTGCACAATTAGGTTTTAAAATAATAGCTATGATTTGAAAAGTCATGTTATTGAAAGACAGAGAAAAGATTTCAAAGGCTTAAATAGTTTTTATTTCTGCAATTAAATGTAAGCCTTTGCATTATCATCTAAACAGTGTGCTTTGATTTTTTAGCCCCATTTTTCCCTTCAAAATTTAGAATTTGAATGAATAGTACTATATTGGTATTTTAAGAGTATGATTTCAATCAAGTATTTCAGAGTTACAGAACTATTATGGCAGCCATAAAGTACATTTATTAGTCTTCAAACCAAAAAGTAGTAAAACACTAATTTTTAAAAGACCAAGAGAGACTTTTTTTTAAAAGTTGAATGAGATCCAAGGAATCAAAATATGAAATGTACAGCAAACTTTTACTAGACTAGAGTCTGTGAAGTTCCCTAAACGACTGATTATTACCTAGAGAGACTTTTAAATGTACACACACCCTCACCCCAACCATAGGAGTGGTGAGGCTCATGAACCTGTTTTTTTAAAAATCCCCTGGGTGATTCTGGTGTAGAGCTAGCACGGATCTGAGGACTGGCATTTGGGATTCCTGCTAGTGAAGAAGACTAATGAAAAACACGGAGAGAAGAGGCAGGAAAGTGGACATCGGATACCCTGTTTTTTATACTTTCTCCCTGAAGGACACAGAATGAGGAAAATACTGGGCTAGACTGGGGATGTTGGATAGAAGGAGGAGGAACGAATGTTGGTACAGACCCGATACCGTAACCCAGGCTTTGTTGGTCTCTTGATTCACAGCAAATTTTGTCCCTGAAATCCCTCTCTCTTTCTGCCTTTGAGCATCCTCTCAGACATCAGTGTCCTCCTGATACTCTGAAACATTCCAAGTTCCCCACCATACCTAGACCGGCCTTCTTAATTCAGAATGCCTTCTTTCCATGTCCCAGTCTGAACCTCACAGCTGGGTACTGTCCTTACCTTGTCTAAGATAACCCACCATGACGGGTGTATCGGGTCGGGGCTCTCATTAACCGGATGAGCCTCCCATCAGTGGAGTGTGGGCCCTTTTAACTTGTCTAGGCCACTTGTCTTCACGTCTCACCTCTCGACCCTACCAAAATCTCTGCCCCACGTACCCACACGCTCACACCAGACAGACTGGGATGACCATATCTAGAGTCAGCATTACAGTCCACCCATCACCAGAAAATGTCAGCCCCACGGCCCAGCCAATCCCAGCTGTTCAGAGTTATCAAAGGACAGGACTGTTGACATCACATCTATCCCACGCGGTAGTGTCGGCCTTATTGCCAACCTGTAATGCTTGATACCAGGAAACGTCGAGGTATTCTCAGCCTGAAATCTGATAACCTGAGCAGTGTTTTGGGCTGAAGGCAGCAGGAACAGTTTATAAGTGCTGAAGAGGGTATGATCTGTATCTCAGTCTCTCCCACTCGGGGGTTTGGGAAGTATCGTGGGTGACCACGTGAGGATCATCGGTGAAGGGCTGGATTCTCGGACTGCTCACGGGGCCTCTTACCTGGTAACCTTGAGGACTGTGGGAGCCACTCCCTAAGGCTTCTCTTCATCTTGACCTTCATTTTTATTTTGAACTCCACTTCCATTACATAGATTAAAAAAATCCAACCAAACAAAAACCCACAGCTAGAAAATGGTAAGGTTTTGCCCCTTGCTGGGAAAGTTAACTCATACTGGATTGCCTCTAATTGTTAAATTCCTACCAAGTCAAACTTTCTGGATCCTGCCCTCTCCTACTCCTTAGGCCAGAGCAACTGGTGAGGACAGAAAGAACTGTGGTTTTGCTCAGCTTCAGACCTTTCCCGCAACAGTTTTTATCCTAATTTTGAACAGTGTTTTGCTTAAACAAATTAAGTAACTTTGTGACCCAGGCCGCCTTTAGCTCGGGAAATCTGTAAGAATTTTAGGAGGGCTTTCTTTAATTATAAATAACTATATTGATATATTTCTGTGGCCAAGTATGTGGGATGGAGATCTCGGGACCCAAATTCTTTTTTTTTTTTAGCCAATAGACTGGTCCATTGAGATACAAGAAGTCTGTGAACGCATATGAGATCCAGGCATTTTTAATTATCTCACTCCTAAAAGATCGCTCAGATGAATTTGTCGCTGTTGCTACTCAGCTTCTCAGAAGCTGATGTCTCCTGCATGTGAGGTGCCTGCCCTCCAAGGAGACCCATATTTCATTTATTCCCTTGTCAGTTCACTCTCTGTTATACCTTGTACCCAGGAAGGGGATGTCCTGGGATAAAGGGGGGTACTTCTGTCACTGAAAAGGAGTAGTCCGGCTTGTCAGTTAACCTAGATCTTTTCTTAATGGTGTTATTATCTCAAGATAAACTTTTTTTAAGTAAAGATCTTTTGTTTGTTTGTTTTTGGTGAGCAAGATTAGCCCTGAGCTAACATCCATTGCCAATCCTCCTCTTTTTGCTGAGGAAGACTGGCCCTGGGCTAACATCCGTGCCCATCTTCCTCTACTTTATATGGGACTCTGCCACAGCATGGCTGACAAGCAGTGTGTAGGTCCGCACCCGGGATCCGAACCTGCAAACCCTGGGCCGCCAGAAGCGGAGGGCATGAACTTAACTGCTACGTCACTGGGCTGGCCCCTTAAGTAAAGATCTTTAATGTAATACAGTTAGCAAGGAGCACTTCTTTCTTTCCGTGGGGACATCAGTGGCCACTGGTTTATCTTTCACAAGTTACAACAGATCTCATTTTTACCAGACCAGGAAACTGTGCCCTTTGTGTCTTGTCAGAGGTCAGTGGGAGCTACGTGTCCCAGAACCCACAGAGCTCTGGGGTCCCCTCTTACAGGGAAAAGACAGATTTTGGAACCCACTGCTGCTCTCTATGGCTTTCTTCCCACCCTGCACCTGAGGCTGCCAGGGTGCTGGGAATCACAGGGAAGCGCTAACGTCAAAATCTCTGAATGAGGCATCTTCGGAAGGGAGACTTTTAGTTCATTTTTGTATGATTGCCAGTAAACAGTTCATAATAACAGAACAAGGGGCTTAACAAGCCAAAATCAACTTGGAGATGAAGAGAACATTCTAAGTTCAATTACCAACAGTTAGGCAGCCAGACACTGTTTTTGCATTTTCTTCACACCCCAACCAGGAAGTCTCTCGCTTCAGAACCCTCGAGCTCTGCACGTTCTCCTGGTTGCTTTGAGGGAGAAGGTGAGGCTCAGTCAGCTGCTTTAGGAACAACTAAAACCCATTACCTGCGTTAAGGCAAAAAGGGAGTACTGACTCTGGAAATTGCACAACAGGTGCCATTTAAGCAGTGAGCCAGCAGAACTGATAGCAGCCTGGACCCCTCTGAGAAGTCTGCATGAAGTAATTAACAAAGTGGGGAAAACGTTTCTATGTTACAGGCTTTTAGGAAATCCGGGATGGAATGTGCGCTATTCCTCAGTGCTTGGTGGAAACAGGTTCACCAAGATGCTCTTTGGAGAAAGGTAGAGACGATCAGAGAAATACTTTATACGCAGTGAGGCCCCGTGCAACTCCACATCATGCAGGCCCACGGCAAAGACATGGCGGGGAGAAGATCTACTCTGAAGAGTCATCCACTACATGTATATCCACTAAAAAGACCATTCTCAAGAATATGGTAACAGAGTTACCACTGCCCCTCTAGTGACAGGGTCTTTTTCATAGAGCTGTTGAAAAATAACATTCCTCTTTGCCCATTCTTTTTTTTTCCCCCAGTGCATGGTTGTATATCCTAGTTGTAGGTCCTTCTAGTCTTTTATGTGAGCCGCTGCCACAGCATGGCAACTGACAGGTGGCGTGGTTCCGTGACCAGGAATCAAGCCCAGGCTGCCAAAATGGTGAGAGCACCGAACTTTAACCACTAGACCATCAGGGCAGGCCCACTTTGCCCATTCTTCTTTTCTTTCTTTTTTTTTTTTTTTTTTGGTGAGGAAGACTAGCCCTAAGCTAACATCTGTTGCCAATCCTCCTCTTTTTACTGAGGAAGACTGGCCCTGGGCTAACATCCATGCCCATCTTCCTCTACTTTATATGGGATGTTGCTACAGCATGGCTTGACAAGCGGTGCGTCTGTCTGTGCCCAGGATTCAAACCTGCAAAACCCCAGGCTGCCAAAGCGGAGCACCTGAACTTAACCACTGCACCACCAGGCTGGCCCCACACTTTGCCCATTCTTAAAGTAAAAAATAAAACATAAATGTATCAGTTACCAAAGGCTTTGGGGAGTTATTAATTTATAGCAGGAAAATGACTGATAATTGTTGCTGTAGCTTTGTTAGCTCTGGTGTTATACACGTCTCAGCTTTCTTTAAGGGAACAGGCTGGCTTGAATAGAGATCGCATTCACAACAAGGGAAGATCCTAGAAAAAAGACTCAAGAAGCATCGTAAAGGGCGTTCCTGCATAGGGAGGAAAGATGCATTAAAGGACTCACCCTCTGCTTTCCAGACCTGAGTCTCCAGCTGCCTTCTGACAGTGCCTCTTGGGAGCTAAGATGATGTCAGACGCAGCATGTCCACAGCCAAACTCATGGTCTCTCTAGTGTTTTCTCTCTCAACAACTGCTCTGTTATCCATCCTCTTGTGCAAGCTGGACACCTGGGAGACTTCTTGGTGCACCTTTTCTTTCCCCACAGTATCTAATTCATCGCCAAATCCTGTCAGGTTTGCCTCCAAGATACCAGTCAGCTCTTTATTGCTCCCCATCCCCTGGCTCCAAGGCACCAGCATCTCTTACCTGGACTGTTGTGATACCGCACACCTGTTGGCCCTACAGTCATTCTTCCTGCCTCCAGGATGTCCTCCTTTCCCCAGTCAGAGAATGATGCCTTTGAAATACACATCTTTTTATGCCATTTCTCTTGCATAACCCGTACTCTTCCTGTTTCTCTTAGGATACAGACATAACCTTACAGACCTTAAGCCTGGTGTGATCCCTCCCACTCCACTCTAATTTCTTACCAGTCCACCTTGCTCTCTCCACCAGCTGTCCCTGCTCCTGGATGCCCTCTCTTCTCCTCCTCACCTGATTGGTTCCCATTAGCTCCCTCAGATCTCATCTGAGGGAAGGGGAAGGAGGGGCCGGCATCCCTTCCTCAGGGAACTTTCCCTGACCTCCCTTTTTAAAGCTCCCCCAGCCCACACCCCTCTCCTTCATCCACACAGTGTGGTGCAGTTGGACACCTTCTCCTCTGGTTATTAGACTTTTTGTGTGTTTTGTTTTGGCCCACCATTGTGCTCCTTCTTTCCCCCTCCCCTCTCTCACCTGTCTTAAAACACCCATCTGGAGCAAATGATTGTAACTATCAATTAAATAGAAGGCATTTCTGGTTCATTTTAGATATTTCTAGCATGTCTCCCTGAGTGAAAGGGGTGCAATGTTTTTTTAAAAAAAATAGCATGTGTGGGGCCGGCCCAGTGGCATAGTGGTTAAGTTGGCGCGCTCCACTTCCGTGGCCTGGGTTCATGGGTTCGGATCCCAGGCGCTGACAGACGCACCGCTTGTCAAGCCATGCTGTGGCGGTGTCCCATATAAAGTAGAGGAAGACAGGCATGGATGTTAGCCCAGGGCCAGTCTTCCTCAGCAAAAAGAGGAGAATTGGCAACAGATGTTAGCTCAGAGCTAGTCTTCACCACAACAAAAAGAAAAAAAAAATAGCATGTGGCTGTATATGTTTAGAGGAATCTACAGTTTTTAAATCATGGGCACTTCTCTTTGTTCTTTATCTTTGGTTTAATGATATAAAGGCCACTTTACCTTCATGGGATTAATTACTAGCAGAGCAACCGGCTTGTTGAAATTACAGCATTATTTTGTCACCAGAATTGCCGGTGCATTGTCATTACAGGTGCACCGATGGATTAGCCACACCAAACAAGGCCTCCATCTTGGACAGCTTGCTTTTCTGTTTTGGTTGTGTTGTCTGGGGGACATCGGTAGTGGTTTTCCTTCTTCAGATATTAGATTTAAAATAATCTCGACGGGGGGGCCGCCCGGTGGCGCAGCGGTTTAGTCCGCGCTCGGCAGCCCGGGGTTCGCGAGTTCGGATCCCAGGCGCCCGTGGACGCGCACTGCCTGTTAGCCACGCCGTGGCGGCGTCCCATCTAGAGTGGAGGAAGATGGGCACGGATGTTAGCTCAGGGCCAGTCTTCCTCAGCAAAAAGGGGAAGATTGGCAACAGATGTTAGCTCAGGGCCGGTCTTCCCCACCAAAAAAAATAAATAAATAAATAAATGTTTATTAAAAAAATAATAATAATAATCTCGACGGAATTTGTCCTTCTTGGTACTGCTTTGGAAGAGTCACTGTGTAATTGAGGTTGAAAGTCTGTCTTACCAGTAATGCTGGACACATCTGTGAAAATAGTTTGTGTTTATAAAACATTTAAAATGTTATGTGTGAATGTCATTTAAAATGTCCTGTGTAATGTTATCTGTCTAGTTGGAGCTGTCCAAGAATAAACTCTGCTGGAATTGGGCTTTTCAAAGTTTCAACTTCTTGGTTCAGATAACTATTGGGTTTAAGTGAAAAAGTGCCCCAAATTTTAGTGTTAGCCTAATTTATTTTGTCAGTAAGCCATCTTTTCTAGCTTCGCAATTCAAATTACATCTATAGTGACAGTCCATATAGAGGAAGATATGTGTATATTTGGCAGTCATGCACATTTTCCAATAAAGCTTGCTTTGCTTCATATTCATTTTGAACATAACTCAAGAATGTATCAGTAGGGGTGCTAGAACTCTTGGAGTGAAGCTTCTCCCATGTTTCTCTGCCACCGGGACTTATATAAAGTGGCTTCACTCGTGGTGTCTGTTTCCAAAGCATTTCTTCTGTCTGTCCCTCCCTTTCTCCAAAGAGCTGTATCAGAAATCCATTCGTTTTCAGGATATATATTTCACACTTCCCCGTCTGTCGCTGTTGAGAAAAAATAGAGGTGGTTGCTAAAACGATATGGCCTAAATTTTCTTTAGAGCACCAAAATCATATGCAGATTTTATTTTATTTTAAATTTTATTGTAGTTGACTTAAAAACAAGATACTTAGGAAAGTGTACTCTTTGTAGGATTTCATACTAATATTTTTAACTGCTAAATTCAAACTGTAGTGGGAAGCTGTATTCCCCTTTCTGCCTTCCCAGTGAACCATTGGAAATGGTCATTTTAAAATTGGTATTTGGTTTTGGTTTTTTTCCCCCCAAAGCCAGCTCTTTGCTGGCAGATGAATGTGTAATGTTTGAGAAAGCTCCAAAGTGAATAAAAAGAAAATCTATAAAAAATGACTTGTGTGTGTGTGTGGACTGAGAAGCAGAAATGAGGAGAGCTTTAGGGAAATGAATTTGCAGGCTCCACTTCTGAAAAATTCTCATCATAAGAACCTGGTTTTTGTCATAGAATGACAGATACAAACACATCTAGTCCCCACTGAAGACTGATTTAAATAAAGTTCTGCTGGTTGTTTTGCAGGTCCACGTGTTTAAATAACAACCCCCCGTGTCATACTGCGACATGAAAAGGTAGAGAGAACAGTGCGGTTCTGTAGGGCTGGCCAGGTCAGCACAGGGCTGGATGCTCAGCACGTTATGAATCTTGAACACCGCCTCCCACAGTCGTTGTCACAGGGCACAGGGCTTCCTTGGTAGCATGACAGCAATGAAATGCTATTTTTAATGTTTATTAAACTCCCCCCAAGACGTTATTGGGCTTTCCTTGCCACCACCATTGCAGGTTAGGAATCTGTGGCATCAGGACAGCAGTCATTTGTGACAAAAACGACCTGAGCCTGTGGCCCCACTAGAAACAATAGCCCAGTAATTCACAAACCCAAAGATCAAGGTCAGGCACTTGGCTCTTCCAGGTACAACTTAACATTTTGGTAGGTTTTACCTTGAAAACGTTCCCCTTGTTTCAGGTGTTCCCCTCGTTTCAGGTTGTATTTTTGCCTGTTTTTGTTTTGCTGCTCTTGTTTCTTTTTGAGAAAAGAAAGTGTCTGGTGACTTACTTCTTTGCTCTCCTGATTCTATCTGGAGCATTCCAAAGGTTGCTGTGGGCAGAGAGGGACTTAGCAGTCGGCAAGTGCTGCCTCTGGAAGGGGACCAACCTCTTCTGAGGTTGCTGTGGTCCTGGTAATGGTAGCCGGCCCAACCCAATGAGCTTTATGTCCTGAGCCACAGAAATCCTTTTCTATTAGCAACACCGTGATAAGTCAGAGCGCTCGGCTGTCAGAGAGGCGGCCATCTTATGTTTCCATCCACAAGACAAATTGTCTCCATTTCCACAATTCAGCAGAGTGCGCTGAAAGCTCTTTTTTAGTGTTAAGCCCATCTTGCTTGTTCAAAATTACCAGTAGTCTTGGCAGTGGTTTCCAAAGCACTAATGATTAGGGTTTCTTCTACGATGATGAAAACCTGGCTCCCTCCCCCATGTAGACAGGTGGCCAGGTGCAGTGCTCATGGCCATCCCTTGCCTTCCTGGGAAGACGCATTTCCCTCTCGGCTCTTCACTCCTTGGATACCCAAGAGGCCTGCAGCACACGGGATAGACCCCTTCCTGGAGGCAGGTGCCCAGGGGGCTGTTCTCTTTACTTCCACCATCTCCACCTCTCCCTGTGTCCACCTCGCTGAAGTGTGCACTCCAGGAAGCTCAGGGAAAAGCATCATTCTGATTTGTCAGCTTTCTGCAACTAAGGATGAGTATGGTAGACAAATAGAAAGGGATGCAAGGAGACAATTACACTTGTGTCTACTTGTGTGTTAGTGGTATTAGCGGGCCCTGAGAGAGAGAAGTATAGTACACTAGACTGGAGCAGACTGGGGAATTCTCTTTATGCCACCTACTAGCTCTGTGTCTTTAGGCAAGCTATTGAATCTCTCTGATCCTTATTTTCTTTCTTTGTATGTAAGCATAATTCCACCAACAATTAAAAAAATTGAATGTGTAAAGTGCCTAGAAATCATGCCAGGCATATTTGTAAGTACTTGATAAATTATTAATGTTATAATCATTATCAGTCCCTCCATGTTCATATGGAAAATCTGAGGGCCAGATAGCCAAAGTGATTTGCTCCCAGATCCCAGTGACAGTAGAAAGTGTGGCTGGCGACAGAGTGAAGACCCCCTGGCTCTTTAACCAGACTTTTAAAACTATAGGTGTGATTAAATTGAGGACCATTGTGACAAGCAACTGACATCCAACACACAGACCTTTAAATCTTTAAATTTTTTATTATTTTAAGGGTATTTTATGAGACCTCTGTAATGCACCTTCATCATCGTCTCTTGGTGTTTGAAGATGGACAGTGCAGGCTTAGGGGAAAAATCATAGATTAGGGTTTGATGAGATCAGAGAGGTTACTTCATTTAACATCTACCTGGTGGGTTTTATATTCTGATTCTCTTTTCCACCTTAGTTATAAACAAGTGTGCTTGAAGAACTGTTAGTTTCGTGCACATGTTAGTTACACCACATGGGAAACTGAATTTGGTGGAAGCTTGAAAAGGTGGCCGTCTTTCATAATGGTGGCCTATTTACAACAATAAAAATGTTCTCTATCAATTCATTCAACAAATATTTTTTAGTAGTGTCACGTGCTCCGTTGCTCCTCTCACGAGGCATACACACCTAGAAGACCCAAGACATGCACATGAATTATTTTAATATGCAAAAGGAAGTGCAGAGTTTGCAGGTGGGGGAGTAAGGACGGCCTTCACAGAGGAGGTTGCCTCTGAAACTGGATCTTTTGTGTGTGTGTGTGAGGAAGACCAGCCCTGAGCTAACATCCGTTGCCAATCCTCCTCTTTTTTGCTGAGGAAGACTGGCCCTGGGCTAACATGTGTGCCCATCTTCCTCTGCTTTATATGGGATGCCACCACAGCATGGCTTGATGAGTGGTGCGTCTGTCCACACCTGGGATCCGAACCTGTGAACCCCAGGCCGCCGAAGTGAAGCGGGCGAACCTAACCGCTAGGCCACTGGGCCAGCCCCTGAAACTGGATCTTGAAGGGCAGGTCAAAGTTGGCAGAGACTTGGAAGCAATCACTGACTTGGAAGTAGTCTCCAGAAGACACAACGTGTTCATAAGTTACGGATGCTCTTCATGTGATTTATCTGCTAGGAAACTAAGAGAGCAGCCCCATCAGGCGCCATTGTTTTCTGTTGGAACAGTTACATCAATGCTAAATTGTCTTTTGTTTGAATGAAAACCCCTCAGCAGGGACCCTAAGATATTTGAGTTAATGCCAACAATCTACATGCTGCTATGAAGACCCTAAACGTATAGGAAAATGTTTGTAGCTCCTCGGCAAGGTATTTATAAGTATTTGACAACCTAGAAGTTAATCAGAAGCCATTGGATGATCTCAGATCCATTCTTAATGAACTGCAGTGGGTATTCTAATACTGATTCAGCAGCCTTAGAATTCAAGGCTAAGTAACACTCCTTTCTCCCAACGCCACACTCACACCAATACTCTTTCAGCCTTCTAGAATGTTCTTTCCAAGTCATCATCAAGTGTTAGTTTGTACAGAATTTCCCTGAATGGTTTGTATAATATTTAAAAGAGAAAAAAAGCACTCAAACATTTGATACTTTGAATTTTCAGAGACCATGTCTGAACTTTTTCTGCAAGCGAGAAAGTTGAATCCAATGAAAATGGCTACACAAAAAGAATAGTATATATATTTTTAGAGACTTAGGTTAATGTTTTAGTCTCTTTAAAAGTTTTTTGCTATTATACTTTAAGAGCCACCAAATGACATTTTAATGGACGTGGAGGGGGGTTATAATCATAAATAATTTGATACAGAGAAGCCAAGCGTCTGTGGATTTTTACCCCCCTCCCCCATTAGCTTTACTCCTAAGTGTAAACATTAATGGCCAACACTTTGCAAAGTTTTTTAAAGGTATACTATTTACATAAGAAAAGCTTGACTACCACAGTGGAGTCTTTCAAAGATTTTGCCATGTTGCCATCATCTTTCTTTTTGTGTTAATTTTCCTGGGAGAATTAAACCACCGCACTGTTTAAACCTCTCCCCCCTCCCCAGTCTCATTACCAGCAGTTAGAGAAGTGACATTGTGTGACCGTTGTCTCCTTCAGATCAAAGAACACCCTTTTCCTCTTTCAAGAGTGAAGAGAAGTTTGTCGCTCACAGGGCAGGGACACAGAACTAAGTCACCAAGACACGGAGTTCCTGAGTCTGCGTGGCAGTGGGGGAGGGGTGACTGGGGCCTGTTAGGGATACTCACAGCCAGTCAGTCTAGGCTCTCTCCTGTCACAGAAAATCCTACAAAAAGAAGTGGAAGTCTGATGTTTACTGTGTAATTTTAATATAGGGAAATTTGTGTGCTTTTAATAGTATTTAATTTTAGAAGGTTAAAATTCAGGGTTGAAGGGAGTTTGGGAAATGCTTTCTCCCATATTCATTATATCAGAAAATTTAGGTCAAAGAAAAAACATTTTTTTAATAACATTCCCACACTGCCCATTTGTTCTTCATTTCTTGACTTCTATTTTTTGATGCGAGGATACTAAGTAATGTTAATTAAGAGTCAGATCTTTTCAAACATTAGAAATTAATTTTGCTTGCTTTTGTAATTCCTGTTCTTATTTCAAGTTCCCCCTTTCTTGCTATATTTCTCTATATAAATCATACCCTGAACACTTGACATGATTAGACACATGTAATTTCTTTGCGGAATTTATATTATTTGGAATTTTTACGTAGTGTATGAAGTAATTACCTAGCAATAGAGTTCAGCCTCTCTCTCTCCAGGAAATTTATTATTTTAAGCAACCATGAAAAATAACAGCCCCGCCCCTTGCATAAATGCATTATTAGAAATGACTTCCAGGATAGACCGCTGCTAAGATGCATGGTCAGTATATGTATGCTTGTGCTTTCTCTTCATATAGGCAAGGAAGTTTTCCTGGCATGAATCAGAGTGGACTTATGGCTTCCAGCTCTCCCTACAGCCAGCCCATGAACAACAGCTCTGGGCTTATGAACACCCAGGCGCCCCCCTACAGCATGACGTCCAATATGGTCAACAGCTCAACAGGTAACCGCGGCAGCTCTGCTTCCCAGGGCTGCCCTCCCCTGTCCCCCTTCTCCCCTTAGGCTTGCACCACTGAAAGTCCAGAAAGAGCTCGAGCGCTCGGATCATTTGGCGAAAAGGGGAAACAGACTACTTTTCTGCTGCCTGGAAACTTGCTCAATCTATTTAACTATTCTAAGACTTAAGGATTACATTGCATTTTATGTAAATTATTTTTATTCCTTCTGTGTTTGTATAATATGTGGACATATTTCAGCTGTCATTGGAGATTGCTTACTAAGTATACACACCAAGTTCTTTTTATCTTTGGGCATTATTAGGAATAGCGGAAGAGTCCACGACAAAATCTATACTCTCCATGCAATAGTGGTAGAAATAAACGTTTAAAATTCCTATTTCAGAGGAAGTGATTGAAGGGCAGAACAAGGCGGGGTTTGAAGTACCTTTTTTCCTTTGGGAAACTCACCTTTAAATGTATGCATGGAAGTAGTTGTTCCATAAGTGCTGTTTGCAGGTGTCTCTATTGAGAAATTATATGTTATTTTTTTAATGAACTGTTTTAAATTTTTCATCATGCTTAATTTTTTCAACCCACTTTCTGATCTCAACCACTCCATTCTCACCAAACCCCATCTGATGAGTGCAGTGAGAGTATTCTGTCAGTTTGTGGAAATATCAAGAATGTCTAAAACTGTGCACATCTTCACATTCTCAGACTCCTTAGGCCCTGGGCCACCTCCTCAAGCCCCCACACTACCTAGCAGCGATGAATGCTACACTTTACATGAGGAAACACTGCGTGTTTCAATTGACCTGCTACTCTCTAGCGCCTATTAGAGTGGTAGATACTGTTTTGGGATAGGATTCTCTCTCTTAGTTAATGCAGAGCTTTGCGTAGCCAGTTGTGTGTGCTGCAACGCTTTATGATGTGTTTGGAAAACATTGTGAAATCAGAGACTTGGCTCCCTCTTCTTACCTCTTTTCATTTCCTCTGCCTTCCTGACCTCTCCATCTTTGAACGGCTGCCCCTGAGCTGTTGTTTCTTTGTCAAGTAGAACAGGCAGTAAGAGGCTGGGCTTGCATCCTCTCTCAACGTCCAAGTTGTTGGTTTCTAGGGCCTCATTGAATAGTGCCATTCCCTGGTTACTTCTCTTTAAAGATTTGTGGAAGAGGGAAAAAGAGAACCAACCGGAGAAAATAAATAAAACAGCCCTTCCTGATGTTAAGCAAGCAGTCATTCATCCCAGTGAGGTGGATGTTTTGACATTTGAGATGAAAAGTGAAAAGCTCTTGAACGGTCTGTTAGCTAGAAGTTTCCCCTTCCCTTCCCAGCACTGTCCCAGGTAATGGTGTATTTGGGTTATGACATTATGTGTTTTGTCTGGCTTGCTGAAATAAAATTACTTCAGAGCATTTAAACGACACAATAAATTTTCACCTACTATTAGCAACACTCATTTTTCCCTTTTCCTTTGGACCCCAGAGCCACAAAAATAACCAACAACAAATAGATGGCACCGTGCCCTGCCTAAGAAGATTTATGTATTCCTAAGGAATAACCAATTTAATGGAGATTCACAGAGAGGGTTTCTTTTTATGACAGTTATTCAGATAATTCAGCTATTCGTTATTTCATACAGAGGAAATCTATTCAAGGAGAGGCCATTTTCCTCACAGTCTTTTCTATGGGCTAGTCGTGTATTTTCTTGTTGCGTTGTGCATTTTGAAATATTGAATTTTTAATAATTTAATCATTTATCAAATTTTCCTCTACACATTTATAAGATTTTATTCCAGCTTTATTAGGTCAAATGCTACCTGATAGAAAGTAATCATCCAGCACATCCAAGGAGTATTGACGATTGAGCATTTACTGTGTATCTGTTGATAGGTACATGTGAATCTGCTCTAACTGTCTTACAACCTCTGGGGGAAACAGGAGTGACAAAGGAACCCAGAACATTCCAGTGCAGCTCCTGATGAGAGATTTGGGCTGAAGGTGTACCCTTGACTTTTCTAGAGAAGGGCCAGAAATGGCTTGGATCATCATGTCATCAGTCTACTTGGTTTGGGCCCATGGAGATAAATTACCAGTGATAACAGCAAAGCATTTTCTCCATCAAAGGACACTTTGGAGAAAGTGAAGATAATACAAATGATAGCCAGCGCTGGCAGTGGGATTTTCTGAATCAGTTAGCAGCTTATGCAACTGGCATTCCACCATCCTCTTTGCTGAGTTCAAACAATTGTGCTGTAGATGCTGCACAGGGCCAAAAAAAGTCCTCCTGTGTAGTGACAAATTGTTACAGGCTTCAGTGAGCAAGTAATTATTTAAATGGAGTCAGTGTGAGTATGAATGTGACAACTATTTCTTCCCTTAAAATGCAGGGGAAGTGGGATGGGAAGCAGTGGGGATTTTTTCTCTCTAAAAGGAGCTTTTTTAAAAATTATTTGGATTAAAAGATTAGAATTATGTATTACTTTGGCAAAATTATAAGTCATGTATAACCTTGTTAAATACACCCTTATATAATACTTGTGTTGTTAGTTACATTGTATTTCTTTGTGGGGGTTTTTCTTTTTTTTTTGGTGAGATTAGCCCTGTGCTAACATCTGTTGCCAATCCTCCTCTTTTTTGCTAAGGAAGATTGGCCCTGGGCTAACATCCGTGCCCATCTTCCTCTACTTTATGTGGGACGCTGCCACAGCATGGCTTGACAAGCAGTGGTAGGTCTGCGCCTGGGATCCGGCGCGGGAACCCGGGCCACCGAAGCAGAACGCGTGAACTTAATCACTATGCCCCTGGGCTGGCCCCTGCTTCTTTGTGTTTTGATTTATAACATTTGTCAGCCATATACCTGTCTGCATATAAACCATCATCTTAAAGATGTCTAAATTCCAGAAAATATATCTACTGTCTGTGGTTCTAAGTCACTCTACAAAGTACAGGGCATTTCCATCAATATAACCCACCGATGGTAAATGAGCAGCCATACTCCGCTGTACCCAGGCCTTCTTCCCATGCAGAGCCCTGTTAAACTCCAATAGTGTGAATCTTTCTGCTGCCCCAGCACTGCTCAGTCCAAAGGCAGGGTCCTATTAATGTCCTACCAGTAGGGGGCATACTAGCTCCAGTCGCCCTTACAGAGGAAAAAAGGCAGACACACGACCACAGTACCCACGGCTTCCTTCAGCGTTCTGAATACTGGAGAACCACCTCTCTTAGTCGCTTGGAATGCTCATTAAAACCACAGATTCCTGGGGCCAGCCCGGTGGTGTAGTGGTTAAGTTCGCTCTCCACTTCGGTGGCCCGGGGTGCGCAGGTTTGGATCCCGGGCACGGACCTGTGCACTGCTGGTCAAGCCATGCTGTAGCAGGCGTCCCATATAAAGTAGAGGAAGATGGGCACAGATGTTAGCCCAGGGCCAGTCTTCCTCAGCAAAAAGAGGAGGATTGGCAACAGATGTTAGCTCAGGGCCAATCTTCCTCATGCACACACAAAAAACAACTGCAGATTCCTGGGCCCCCATCAGAGTTTTTGAAGGTGGGTCCAGGAATCTGCATTGCTCGCAGACTCCTCGGGTAATTTTTACATGTGCGTGCTAATGCCCGAGAACCACCGATTTAGAGGAATTTTGCTCAACAGTCTCTTGGCAGAACGGCTGCCAGCTTTGTGTGGCATTAGCTGTTTACCAGATAATTTGCTGTTCTGAAATTTTTAAAAAAAAGATTACAGAACTATGCCTAGAATATAAATCTACCAGATGGATAGCCGTTTTCTGTCTTGAGACTTTAGGGTCCTTCACAAAGGAAGTTTTGCATCTTGAGCACCATTGCTAGTGGTTAAGTAGTTTCTAAAGACTGTTGGGTTTTTGTTTGCTCACTTGCTTTAAGTTCATGATTTTAGGTGAATTGCTCCCCTTCCCCGCCCCCCCAAAATACAAAAGACTTGATAAATTAGGAAAATCATATCAAACTGGGAAAAATGTGTAGAGATCACACCAGGTACATTGGTAGCTCCGGACTTGGTATGTAGCGGGGCTTTCTCAGAAGCATCAGTCCAGTTAGCAGGTGAGATTGGCTGCTTTCCTTGAAGCAGCGATGCATCGCAAACATACTGGTTTTGCTCGGCTGGCATGTTTCCTTGGGATGGAAATTACAGGGTCATGCATCTCACTCCCACTGCCCACGTGGAGGTCCATCGGCATCGGGAAGTGACGGGAACTCTTTCAAGACCTTGCTGATCCATCGGAGGGAAGTGTTTCTCCTGAGCTTTTCTCATAAACTGTGTCTGAGTTATGTTAACAGGGTTCTTTATATATTTGCCACATATGAAAATACTCATGAATATCTACAGATGTATACACACGGTTAGGCCCTTTTGTGCTTTCAAAAACAAGGAATAAAATATTTTGCAGAGTATGGTGTATTATTTACCATGAAAAGAAAAGAACGGCTTGTGTGTTTCTGGTCCCATTTTACCATCTTCTGGGAACGATTTGGCAGCCTTGTAGGGAGACTAAGTGAAGGAAGCTGGGGGAGTAGGAATGAATGGCTAAGTTCAATTTCACTCGCCCCATGTGTTCTTTATGTTTTTTCTGAATACATTAAATCCAGGGTGGAATAGCTGCCTGAGGACCTTGACCCACACTTACTTTAAGAAATCGTTCTAGCTCTTAAATTTCAATGGTGAAGCCAGAGGCTAGTGTTTGAAATGTATTTACAGGCCTCACTGCTGTCATAGGTTCTTCACTGCCCCTTTTTATGTCTGAACTTTACGTACTGGATTACTGATGTCAGTAGGAGAAAGAACAGTGCCTTGATGTAACACATCCTTGTAATAGTGGTGGTCTTTCTCTTCTAGGAAAGGAGAAAAAAATAGTGCCCCTGGAGTACCATTGCCCTGGGAGGTATATGGCTCTTTGCAGTGATTCATTGAGGATTCTAGTAAGAAGTCAAAAATATGCATTTCAACAAAAGCAATAGTAAAAGCCACAGTAAGGAAAGACCTTATGATCCATTTAGTAAAATAAAATTTACATGGTAAGGCGGGAGTACTAAGTAAAACTCTATCCTAAACCCTTAAACCCTATCCTTATTTATCTCTCAAAATAACAAAGCAATGCAATTTTTGATAACTTTTATATTTGCATACCCCAAATGCCCATTTTTAAATACATAATAGAGAATGAAGATGTTTGGGGTATTTCAAACCAACATATACGCTTATATTCATCTCAGTCTGAGAATCAGTGTAAATTATCATCATTAATTATCATAATACATATTGGCCTAGTTCTTTACACTTAAAAATTGCTTTTGTGTACATTAACACATTTAATGCATGAAGAAGGATATTATTATTTCCTATTTTCAAAAATAGTATTAGGCATAATTTATTATAAAGACTGTCCATGACTTAGCCCCTTTCTCTGGCATCCCGTGGCTGTCATTCCTTTGAACCCACTCTGCAAATAACTAGCAGGGACATGTGGACTTTCATAAATAAGTCTCTTTCCGCACTCATCCTGCTTTTTTTGCCTTCTATTCTTCTAAGAAGGGTGTTTCTTAATGTACAGATTTACTAATTCATATCTTGCTAGACCCCAGAGATAAAACCGCACGAAAGCAATCCGCCACTTTGAACAAGGCGGTCTTCTTGGTGTAATCTCTCTCAGCTGCTTTTTTGAGGTTTCACACATTCACAAAAATAACAGCATTTTTAGCTGATCCCAATAGATTTCTCTCTGCAGCTGCATCCCTTGAAAAAGCTTTTTGTTCCAGTTCTTAAAGTCTAAGTATTGAAAGTAATTTGAAAAAAGAAAAACATCCCAATTATGATCTGGTTGTGTGGCGATGACTTCAAGGGCTGACGGGGCTGCAAATGAGCTTTGAAAAGCAAGCCAATGCGTCCGTGGAAAATACAGGTGTTTCAGAGTGCATCACTGAGTGCGCTGATGTAGACTCATGGGCACGTGGCAGGGTGGGCTTTTTGGCAGGACCTCTGGCCTCAACCTGCAGCGATGCTAACGATATTAGCAAATTAGCACCAAAAAGCTTGCCAGCTAATTCGCCAGAGCCCTGCTCACTCTCTCACTGCTGTAATTAAAACTAATTATTTTCTAAAACATAGTAATACATGAATATGTGCAATAATCGTTTTGTAGTGGGCAATCTGTGGAGCCTTTTTTAAAGCTTCTTCTTTTTTTTTTTTTTTTTTTCTTTTTTTGGCACGTGTGCACTGCCTGGGTTGAGCCGGCACTTTCTTTTGCAGAATGTAAAATGGATCCTGTTCATAAAACCTCAGGTTTATTTTATTTTGAAATAGGAGTGTTTTCTGGTTTTCACTCATTTATAAGGCTCACCCTTCTCTCTCCTCTCCCTTTTCTCTTCTCTCTCTCCCCTCTCTGAGTCCTCACACATCTGTGTGGTGTCCTGCTCACAGCCCAGTGTCGTGCAGATGGTCTTCACAGTGGGGTTCTGTCGAAATTCAGCTGTTATTCCCTGGATAGCTACACGGATTCTCTACTGTAGCCTTGTTCTTCCTTGAAAGAAAAATCTAAACCCATATTTCTAACTCGAAAATGTCTGTTAGTATTTGCAATAAATGTGTACAAATCCGTTGTTCTCTGGTGAAGAACATTCTTCGTTCTTTCATTCTAAAGCCTACATGATCTTGATTGAATTTCTGAGGCGAGAGAGAGAAAATGAGTTTTGCCTGGGATCGTAGGGTTGACTCTTGAGCTGGTGTGGGCGTCTGATCCGGGCATTTGAGCGGCTGCTGAGGACTGATAAATGGACACACTGCCCCAGACTGAAAGGAAACCAGCCCCATTGCAAAAGAATTAGAAATCCTTTCCTTCAAAAATTACTTTTGATTATTGTTTTTGAAGTCATCTGATGTGATTATCTTTCATTATTTTAGACTAGGCCACAGGCGACAGATAAGATTTTCAAATGATACAATGCAAAATGTTCAAATGATTTTGCAAACCATAGGTTATGTGAATTTAGGAAATTAAGATAGCACTAAATTCTCTAGTCACCAGATAAAAAAATATACACATCTAGCCTTTGCTTTCAACACCTGGTGAGCAATTTAAACATTGGGCTTATTTCCACTTGTCACCTACTCTATTAAAGCTGTAATAATTTTGAAAAAATAATATTGCTCTAAGTTGACTTTCAGTGGTTTGGGTCTTGGGTAAATGATTGCTTTTTTCTTTCTTTCTTAAGATGAAAAAGGATTGCCAGAATGTCGTGCTATGTAGGTTTCAGAAATTAGTATGCTCTGAGTTATGATTTCTTTTTCGCTTTTTCTTTTCTTCCTTCAAGGGAAATTCAAGCGCATCGCTCAGTAACTTGTGTTAGCAGGAGCACAGCCTGAGAATCATGTGTATAATCCTAAACTCTTTCTCCTGTTTTCGATTAGCATCTATGGGTCTTGCAGATATGATGTCTCCCGGTGAATCCAAATTGCCCATGCCTCTGAAAGCAGACAGTAAAGAAGAAGGCACTCCACAGCCTGAGAGCAAGTCGAAGGTATTTCCTTTCTCCTCTGCACGCGGTGTGGGGTCTGCCTCGCTGAAGCTGCCATGTTCTCTCTCCACTGGTGTTGGCCTACACTTTTTTTTTTTTTTTTTTTTTGGTTTCTTCTCTTCTGCATGCCTTCATTTTGTGCAACATGTTTGTAGTCTTCTTTTCTTTCCCCACCCCCTTCATGGTGTGGATCTGAAAGTTACTAGTTCTTACGGCATTTAACTCACGGTCGGGGGAGAGGGGTGGAGGGACCAGACCCACCTTCGAGAAATGCTTTGGGGGTGGGGAGAAGTAAGGGATCTTGCCTGGTTTTGATCCTTGCAGCCATTTTCTCTGCCTTCAGTTTATAGCTTCCTGTTTTGGCCGCCTCAGCAACAACAACATACTTAATATTTTGCTTTCCTGCCTTATTTGATAAATAAGGTGAACAGCTTTTTTTTTTTCTTTCTTTCTCTCATAAGGGGTAACCCATGCTTAGCATTCCATGTAAGCTTGACGTAAGCATGGTGCGTTAGTGGCCTTTTCCAGCACCCAGCAAACTTACCAAATTATACTAATTAAGAATGTTGTTTTAATACCTTTATATGTGTGTGTTTTTGTGTGTTTGTTCGTACATGTCTTTATATATATATCTATTATATATAAAAATTAGTCTGTTAAACTGGATGTACTTTTTGTTATTTTAAATAAAGTTTGCCCTACCTTTGTCATTTTTTTTTTTTTTTTATTCCTCTACCACAGGATAGCTACAGCTCTCAGGGTATTTCTCAGCCCCCAACCCCCGGCAACCTGCCAGTCCCTTCCCCAATGTCCCCCAGCTCTGCTAGCATCTCCTCATTTCATGGAGATGAGAGTGATAGCATTAGCAGCCCAGGCTGGCCAAAGACTCCATCAAGCCCTGTAAGTGGCTCTGGTTTTTTGTTTTTTTTGGTTTTTTGGGGTTTTTTGATAATGAATTAATTCTACTTGAATGCTTGCTTATTTATTTGTTTTATAAGACTTTTTCTTCGTAATTGATCCGTGAAAGGATTTTCTTTATAATTATGTTAGTAACAAAATGAGTAAAGTTTGTGTGCATCGTAGAAGTTGATTTCTGGTAATGAAACCGCTATTATAAGAAGCATCTCTATATGAAGCATGCAATTGTGGTACTGGGTCCAAACTCCTTCACACAGTGACTGCTTAAATGTCTAATCCATTGTGCACTTATAGAAGGTCTTTCAAACGAGTTACTTCTCCCTTTACGTGGGAACTAATAGCAGCCATGGAGTAAATCCCAAGTAAGGCCTTTGGCCTAAATCTTTCATAGGCTGTTGTATCTGAAAGATCTTATTTCAAAACTGCCCACCTGAAAATATAACTATTACACTCTGGGCACAGTTTAGCATAATATCAGCCTGCTTTGTTTCAATCCACTTGTCAGAAATTAACAGAAAAGTTGTAGAAATGTTAGTGCGTGTGAATATTGGGAATGCTACTTTTAGATTAATAATGTGTGCCTTCATTAGAATCAGTTGAGATAGAAAAATTATATGCACAAGACAGCTGTTAATCTTGAAATTGTGTTGATTTCCATATGATCTTTAAAAAACAAATATGGTAATGTACATATAAGGGAATTTTTTTTAGCTTTAATGTTCTTCTGTCCATAGAGCTAGGCCTTTATTTTTCTACTAAAGAAATTAATTCTGAGCCATTAAAAAAAAAAAGAATGGCACTGTAGTAACCTTTATTTTACATTCATATAGGAAATCAAAAGATCTTAAAAAAAAAGAACCTTACCATGCAATTACTTGCCAAGAAGGCTTAATTAACACGCTAATTTTTGTAAGACGATGTACTGAAGAGCACAGCTCAGGAAAAACATGTTGGAGGGAAGAAGATTCTAACTGCAGAATCTGGCAATCTAGTCAAAACCCCAAAAGGAGGCTGCTATTAATTATCCATTCACTGGTTTAAACAGATAGAGCTGAAGGTTTGAAGAGTTGGTGGTTCCAGTAAATGTTTGCAAAATGCGTGTGGAGCTCTAAGAGAACCAGCATTTTCCTTTTCAGAGAAAGAAAGGGCGATATTCACTGTGACCTTCTCTGTAGACATATGTTGCACTTTTGTGACAACCGAGATGAAATGAAAATGCTCCTAGGACGAGTTAAGCAGAACCAGCAGGAAGGGAGAGTGCAGCTCCTTAATTTTGATGTCTTTGTGCTATTTGCTTTGAGTCTCAGAAGGCAGCCAGCATCGTGGGGGCTTTCCCCATAATCTGTCCTGGTGTTTGGTTTGGTTTTGTTTTAATCATAAGGTGAGCGTTTTTGAATCAGTAATACTCTCAAGTTAACAGGGAGAACTCAAATTATCACTTTTCAAAAACATTTATATGTTGGCTCAGAGGGAAAAATTTCAGAGGTTGAAAATAATAAGTCCTTAAAACCTTGAGATAATTAAGAATACTAATTTATCAAAATCCAAGACTACTAATAGACTATATTATGTGTTTAAAAATTCCACTTGCTGATTTCTGAATTATAAAGGATGATTGAGATATTTATTATGTTTTAACTTACTAGTCGCATTATCTCCATCCAAGGAGTCCTGGAGGAAACTTATCAAAACCTCACTTTCTACTTAAACATAAGAAAAACGCAAACTGAATTGTTGACTTCACTTTCTCATTATCATACAATTATACTTAAAATTGCATCTTTTCTCTTTTTTCGAAGTAGTTCCACATATGTTATCTCTTCCTGTACCATGACCATTTTATGTTTAAGAATTTACCAGCAAACTTCTGGCACCAGTGGTAGATGAGGACAAGGGAAGCTTGGTTCGAGGTGGAAGATGGTAGACGATTGCTCTATATTGAGAAAACAGCCACTCTCTTGAATGAGATGCTAATTCCAGAAGGGAACCAAAGGAGATTGTATTGAAGGACCTCAGATTGTCTCTGCTACACATCACTGCAGATATATACATTTTAGGAATATTTAACTGCTCTTTCTGAGCTATAACTTCAATATGTACTTCAAATTGCTCTTAACGTTATCTCTAATAAAGCCCGTCTAACAGCAGGCCTAAAATGGACTAAACAATAAAGATGGTCTATGCTTTGACAGTGTGCTGTGGCCCAACGTTGTTTTGTTACAAAACATTCTAGAATAAAAATAAACATTTGCACACACACATGCACATACACATATTACCAGGCATATGGTAAAGACTGCTGCAGTGTAAATCTGCCTAAAAGACTTGAGGAAAAATGTACTTATAGACTTAATTAAATTATATGCAGGGAAAACATTTGTGGCACCATAATAACGTCTCGCTGTAACTCTTCCACAATCTCCATTCCTTTTTCTTACCTCCACAAGAGTTTCGTGCAGTAGGATACAGTTTTTACAGCACTGAAGCCATATGAGGTGGTCCTAGCAACCTGGTAAAGTTAACCCATCCTCCTGCAGGACTAGTTTGTTTGCCCATCAGTGGGTAGAATGTATAATGACATTTATCCAAAAGTCATATCATAGTTAATGGCTATGAACAAGAAAGGTATGTGTTGAGCCAGATCAGTGATAAAGTATGTACTCTCTATTTCCTAACGCTTTTGTTTCCCTTAATTTCCTTTTTCTCTGTTCGAGCACCCACCGAATACTAATTTCAGTAACTGGCCAGTAAGCAGCCCTTGAGGCTGGGTGTGGAGATGTCAGGGGCCGGCCACTGGCACAGTCCCTCCCCAGCTTTCAGTCTCATCAGACTGTGTCCACATTCATGTAGCACCCTGCTCAGTGAAATCCTGATTATAGGATATTTTAATCAGCTGTTAATTCTTATTTGATTGGTGCCAGACTTTGCAGACCCTTTTCGTCCGTTTGAGTATTTGTTCACAGAACAGGTATCTACCGAGTACCTTCAGTGTGTGGTCACTGTTGGTGATTCAAAATCAGCATGAACCCAGCCCCATGGAACTTCAGGTCTAGTCAGGAGAGTGGAGGGCAGACAGATAATCCCATGCAAAACATGCACTTTCATACACTGTGTAGCCAGGTGCCGCCAAGGACAATTCAAGCCCACAGTGATGATTCAGACGAGGGCACGGGTGTCCGCGAGGCCTCTCCTAGAACTCAACGTATAACAGAGGCCTAGCTGCTTTCTTTTCATACAGATGCATTTTCCTACATTATGGTGCCATAAAAATACTTTTTTAAAGATCTAAAAACTGAAAAGTAAAACGATTCTATTAAAACTATTCTTTGTTTTTTTATTTTTATGAGAACACATTGAGATATGCAGAAGTTAATTAAACTTAAGTTCATTTAACAAAGAAAAGTTAAAGTATGTGAGTCAAACTGAGTAAATCATTGTTTTAGGCCTGTTTCAGGTTACAAGAATCCCCTCCTTTCGTGAGTGGGAACACTTCTGGAACCTCATTGCTCGGGTCAAGATTAACTCTTCTTCCAGAATCCTTCCCAGTTTGGGTTTAGAGAGGACCAGGCCAGAAATGGAAGTTGGATCTTATTTTCAGGATGTTGCCAGAGCTACTCAGAGCAATTTTAAGTTGAAATGATTGCTTTTATTTGTCTTATCCTTAAATTAAATCTCAAACTCTTAACCTCTCAGTTTTTCACAAATGAAATGCAAGAGGGAGGTTGGTCTGTTTGGGTTTTTTTAAATGATGTTAGGTGGTAATGCTTTTTTCCTCACGTTCTCATTTTAAATTTTCATTTTTTAAAAAACATGGACCCGTTTTGTTACTGTACTTCCCCAAAAGAAAAAAAAATTGTAATGGTAGGATTTAGAAATCTCCTGGTAACAACCACCCCGTTAATGATGACAAAGCTTCTGAAATGTTATCAGGATGAGAGTGTGCTGTAAAATGGGTTAGAACAGTTTCTTTTCCTTGTCAAATATTCCTTAGGTGTAAGAATATGGAAAATAAATTTTAAAGATTTATCATTTGAATATACAGTGTGTTCCATATTCTGATAGGTATATGGGTATATAGACATATGGGAATATGTATATATATGTATTTTTTTTAAGCTCTGATCTAAAGGAGCTTTAGCGCAAAGTGACTTTAGCCTCAGTTCAGCCTCAGCATCAGTGTAAATTCTAAAATACCATGCTATTTTTTATCCTACCACTTTACATTTTTTATTTATATCAACTGTATTACCCATTTTTATATATTGGATGTAAAGATTTTATGCCTCAATAATTCTAAAGCTGAAGGCTTAAAATTTCAGTGAAAATAGCTCAGGAGAATTACATGTTAATTGGAGGAAAGCTGCCACTCACCAGCTTTGTTAGTTTCATTCTCAGGCCCAACTTTCTTTGGGGATCTTTTGCTAAACAAGGTAGCATCAAACCTCAATGGCAATCATGTCATTTAATCCCCCAAGTTCCAGCAATATATTTAAAATTATGTTAAGCTAAATATAATAGAAAAGAGTTAAGAAAAACTCCATCTAGAATAATGGCTATACATCGCAAATGATAACCTAGTAAATAAACATGAGTAAATGAAGTAAATTATTGTTCCAAAGAAATCTTTATTGAGAATTTAGAAGTGGTTTTGCACAATAAGCCCAGAGTTGCAAATATTACAAGTACACAAATATTGTTACAAATATAGAGATAAAAAAGAAAGGAAAAAAATACAGGTGGGCTGTTTAGGACTAAATGTGTTCCCTTCCCACATCACATAATCCAGAGGGTAGGCTTCAGGGGTGCAGAAACTGCAACTTTTGACATTTTAGTATCAAGTATAGTGAGAAAAAGACCAAGAACTAAAGCATCAGTATAAACCACATGACACATTAACACATGTGCATAAAAGTAAGTGTATATATATTTATGCATAGACATGCTGGGAGTATGAAATAGCGTGTTTTCCTGATTAAAGCAGAGTTGCCTAAGAAATTTATTAAAATAATTATCTGATAGCCTCTTACCTTAGCAGAGAAGTTCAAGAAATCTGAAGTAGGGAAAGCTGGTTCTCATGAGTAAACGCCAGACTTTAGCTGGCCATTCAAGTATAAAAAGCGTCCACACCATTGGTACCTGTGACTGGCCAACCTTCCATTTTTCAGCAAGTACCATGTGTTTGCTCTTCCTCCAGATGATTTATTAGAGTTTTAATGAAGACACACATTAGCTATTCTTATTTTGACAAAGAAAAGTACGAGTCCATACAGTTTTGGGGGCTCTCTAATGTTACGTGTGAAATTTTTAAAGTCACTGTGATCCTTCTATGAGCTGGCATCCTTTTATTTTTAAAAATGATGTGAGGCGTCATTAGAATCTTGCCTTCTGGGATTCAACGCTTATAGCAATAAAGTGAAAAAGGTTTTTTGTTTTTGTTTTTATTTTTTAACTATATTAAAGGGGGAGTTTGGGCCCTTTATTTAAAGTCAATTCTTAATTAAGAAAATGTATTGTTTGTGCCTGAACTAGTAGCCTTCATTCCTAATTGTTGTGTGATAGCAGTAGTTTTTAAATTTCTTCTCTTCTTGTATTTGCTAGCTCATTACTTTTTTCTCACCTTCTTCCCTTTCCCTCTGCCCACCCATGCCCCCTCTCCAAATGCTCCTCCTTCTGGGCGCTAGAAGTCCAGCTCCTCCACCACCACCGGGGAAAAGATCACAAAGGTGTATGAGTTGGGGAATGAGCCAGAGAGGAAGCTGTGGGTCGACCGATACCTTACCTTCATGGAGGAGAGGGGCTCCCCCGTCTCGAGTCTGCCTGCAGTGGGCAAGAAGCCCCTAGACCTGTTCCGACTCTACGTCTGCGTCAAAGAGATTGGAGGCTTGGCCCAGGTAAGAATGAATGAATGAGTAAGGAAACACTGTAGGTAAGTTCTTATCTACCGTAGCTTTCTTTGACTCTACAGACTCAAATTTTTTTCTCACAGAAGAAAGGTAAGCCTGGGGAAAGTCACCTTTTCTGGGCTGCATGGGGAGAGCGTTGGGTCTGGCGACCCCAGCTCTACATCAACTTGCAGTGTGACCTTGGCAGGCCATCTCTATGGACCTCAGTTTCCTCATCTGTAAAATGAGACATTTGGGCTAGATTTTTCTTTAGGTTTCCTGACAGCTCTAGAGTTCTGTAGAACCTGCCAAGATTTCATAGTAAATACTCCAGAAATGTTTTGCAAATGACTAAATTAATCATCTGCATCAGGTATAAATCAGATTCACTGTTTCCCTCTACCCAGAGCAATTTATCAGGAAAACTAAATCATACTTCTAGCACCATGTCCTCGAGACCTGTGCAGTAAGAGGGTCAGTGGTGTCCTTCTTTCGCGGGGCTGGGACTGGCGGGGGCAGGAGCAGGGCCAGGGGTGCAGAATTTCAGGACGCTAATTTTCAGGGTCGTGCAGGTGTCTTGACTTGACTCTCAGTCAAATTTTGTACCGTGGGGGCCACGCTTCTCCCACCCTCATCCCGCCCTGTTATAATGTGGAGTCTAGTTTGTGTGTGAGTGCTTGCTGGGCACTGGGCTCTACACTTACTGTTGCCTTTGTTTTTCTAAATACCCATAAAATGCAGGGGTCATCAGGCCCAAAGTAGAGATCATGAAAGTGTAACAAAATGAAGTACAATCATGTTGTGGCCCAGGGACTCTCAGGGTAGGTGGTGGGACCAGGTCTGTCTGATTCCAGGACACATGCTCCTCCATCTACCATCATTCTCAGGCCTGGCCCATTAGACTCACTTGGGGAGCTTTTAAGACCTGGCAGTACCTGGGCTCCCACCCGGATTAGTGGGAGGAGATGCTCTGGGCCCCAGGTGGTTTCATACACCGTGTGGCGCCCTGCACTCGTGGGTCACTAACCAGTCAAGGGCGAGTCATCTGGTCCACAAGTATCACTGAGGGCCCCCTGGTCTCGGTGCTGCGCAGCTTGGGGGATGAAGGAGAGGCCTTTGTTCTCAGCCCTCCCTGAGGTGCCCCATCCCACCGGGGGCCTGAGACCTTCAACCGAGACAATTAGAGCTTGATTCAAGGCTTTGCATAATCAGGTGGTAACTTATACACTACAGACCAGTGTCAGTGGTGGTCACCGGAGGGAGAAATCAAGATGAACACCTCTCTCCTGCACTTAGACACCTGACCTTTCCCCTCTGCACCTAGACTCCCTGACATAGGTTTTTTAGAGTCCCTGGGACACTGGAACAATTGGGTCTCGCCCATCACAGAAGTGGAGAGATTGTCTGCACTCCGTCCTTGGACTCTCCGCAGAGTGTATTACCAAGTTGAGTCTGCCAGTGAGGCTCCTGGCTGGCCCAGATAAGGGGGTTGCTTGAACGTAGCTGTGAGTCACAGTGGTGAGCCGTGACACTGTGGCTCACACCCCATCCTGATCTCTACCTGGTGGCCCTCAGATGCGCTGGAGCACGTGCTGCAGCCACACATAGAGCAGCTGGAAGCCTTGCTTTTCGGGGTGTCCCAGGCAGCACTCTGCTTACCTTCTCTGAAGCAGTTCACAGGCCCGCTTGTTGCAGCCTGGCATTAAGTGCCACAAGTGGCATTAACCATTTCGGTGAGCATTCCGTGGTTTATCTGTCGTGCCCCCTTTAGTACTAAGTAAATGGACATAAAGAGCTTTGTGAGAAAGTCTGAATCCAAAAACTGAACATTTCCTTAAAAACCACTGTCCCCTTAATCCTTGTACTACTTAACACGGGAACGTGTTCCCCACGTGTCTGCAGGTCTTCACGCTTCCGTCCTGTGTTCGCCCTTGCATAACTCCGTTCCCAGGTGGGAATCAAAAAGTTAAATTAATGCCTAAAGTCCTTATGTAACATTTCGGGATTTCTTTCCTTTTTCCTCTTCTCTTTTGCAATTGTATTCCCTCCAGCCCAAATGTAAGTGGGACTACTGGACAGTCCCTTGTGCCCCTGCCCCTTCACAAGCCCACAGGTGCCTGCCGCATCGGCTCCCTGGTGGCTTAATAGAGCCCAGCCAGGCCTGGTGGCTCGTGCTGGGCTCTTAAGTTGGGGTCATTTGGTCGGAGGCCTTATTCACATTGGCGACGAGTGTCCCCTTTGCCCAATACCACAAGAAAGCCACGTGTGAGAGGACGGACGTGGGCCGGAGTTACAGCTCATCATGCTGGGAACTTGTGGCTGTTGGAAGGAAACACTGTTTTTCATATCAAGGCTCAAACACTTAAATTGCAAAATAGTCCTGTTATTGCTTTTTAAATTAGTTTTTAGACGCCCTTTTTTTAAATTAGAGGTGGGATGGGGATGAATGTCAGCGAGACTGTACATTGGCTCAGGGAGAAATCCCTGGCTCTGAGCAGCACCAGCTCTGGAAGAGTGCAAGGCATTAAGAGATGCACCAGGCAGAAGAATCTCAACAAGCAAGGCTTTTTATGTAGCTATCAGCAGGTTCCTTAATGGTTTTATAACTGTAAATGCTGTCTGTGCACTCCGGAGTGGGGGTAATGAGCATTAGTTAAAAGAGGCGAATGAAAAAAAAAAGTAAACCAGGACATTAAGTGCTCTTTTTGTCTCCTGGCTTTAAACAAGCCACTTTGCTGCAAACCAACGATCCTGCCTTTTTTTTTTGCTAGGTTAATAAAAACAAGAAGTGGCGCGAGCTGGCAACCAACCTCAATGTTGGCACTTCCAGCAGTGCAGCGAGCTCCCTGAAAAAGCAGTATATTCAGTACCTGTTCGCCTTTGAGTGCAAGATCGAGCGCGGGGAGGAGCCCCCGCCGGAAGTCTTCAGCAGCGGGGAGACCAAGAAACAGCCCAAGCTCCAGCCGCCATCTCCTGGTAAGTCGCCGCACTGCAGCTGCTGCCCTGGAAAAGCCGAGGCACCCACATTGCCACTCGGAGGTTCCGAGAAGGCCACTTGGCCGTAAGCAGTCGGAGAACGTGGGATCTTGGAGAGGAAGGGGTGTTTGGTTGTGTTCTGTCTGTTTCATTGGACCCCCGTTAGGGGTCTGGAATATTGAAGGCACCATGCTTTTGCTTTACCTTATTTAGTCGAAATAGGCTGTGGAATTCTGAACTATGTACCTTTATTCCTTACACAAGTATTTTATAATATTGCATCTAACTCTGTCAAAATGAGCATCCCCATGAACCTGTGCTCATACTTTTGCACTCCTGGGAAATGCCACCCTGCAGGTCTCACGGCTGGCTTCTGCCAGCTCTGCCTTCTCAAGGACACTGAGATTTGTATGTTAGCAAAGCGGCATTTGAACTTCGTTTTTTACTGTCCCCTGCCCAGCAAGTTCTCACTTTCAGGGAATTTAGCAAACTGTCGTGGTAAAGGTCCACACAGCCCTATTTCTGAGACAGGGTGGTCCAGTTAGCTTTGACCCAGAGGTCAGGAGTCTTAGGAATCATGATGAGTCACCTAAATTCTCATAAGCAAAACCAAATTAATGATACCTGCCTTCTCTCCTCTCTCTCCACTCAACTGCGGAGACCCTGCCATTCTTTCGGCTCTCTTGTCTGTAGTGTTTCACATTTTTAATCACTCAATTATTATATTCTGATAAATACAGTATTAGAGATGGGAAGAAACTTGTGTCAGCCTTCGTTCTGGGTGGTGACCTCACTCAGGTTAAATCTGACCGTTCTCCTGTCCGGTTCTGGCCACGTCCAAGCCCTGTGATGGTCAGCACTTACCCATGCTGTACCGCATACGAGATGGGGCTGGTCGTAACCTGCCGCCTCCCATCACACAGGCTTCTCCTGGGGTCAGATGATCATAGCTAATTGCCAGTATTTCCTGAGCACTTCCAGTGAGCCGGTGCTGTTCTAAGTGCTTTATCATTTAACCTTCACATCAGCTCTGTGATGCAGATGCTATTTAAAATCCATGAGAAAACTAAAGCACATAAAATCTAAATAACTGGCCCAAAGTCACATCAATAGTGAGTGGAGGAGCTGGGCTCTTACTGGGGCATCTATGTAGGATTACCCCTGTGCCCACCATACTCCTCACCTGTATTTGACATACCTTTGTAATAGGTAAAAGATTTACACATACAAGGTGGTATCCGTGAGCCAAAGAAATTGTTTCCCTTTTAATTATTTCCTCTGGCTGCCACCTGGATGGCAGTGCTTATACCTGAGGTCACTCATCAAGGGACGTCACATAAATACTCTTTAGGTCCAGCATACCTAAAGGTACGCTGTTTGTTCTGTAGCGAACAAACCTAGATTTAGATCTGCCAGTTCTCAGAACAAGTGGAAATCCTCTTTTCTAACCCCACCCTTCCAGATTTGGAGCCACTGCCAGTTATGGTGCACCTTAAAAACTGTGAAATCTAATTTTAAAAATCTCACAACATTACATTCAGTTCACAGAGTAAAACAAGCTGCCTATGAACAGCTCTGAAACTCTTTTTTCCAAAATAAAAACCCAGTGGGGTGTAGGGACCAAAGTGGCGATGTCTGCAAAGATCTGAAGGTATATTTTATTTGCCGGGAAAGAACTCGTGTCACTGAATGGTCTGCACTTCTGTATGGAGAATAGCTCTCCCAGTGTGCATCAGCTTCAGTGCAAGCAATCCCGCTGAGGTATAGATCCTTCAGAAAGTGTAGGGCCTGTTCTCTTAACAGTCAGCTCTTTCCTTTTTCTCTCTTTTTTTTAAACTGCCGTTTTTATGGCAACATTATCGTTTTAACTGCACAAAAGAGCTTGGATTGCAGATGCGCTTCTGATAATACATTCTTCTCCGTGGTCCAAATGGAGCCAAAGTCCTGTGAAACAGGAAGCAGTGGAAAGAGAGCTTCCTGGGCTTAGCCACTCGGTCGGTGCAGAGCCCAGAAGGCATCGCGCAGAGGGCACAAGGGCCGATCCGCTTGTCTTCCGTGTTCTATGCACTGCTCAAACACGCTGCAGACAGACAGACACACAAACTGGTCAGTGAGGCCGTAAAATCGGGCCATAACCAAAAGCCAGGCATCCCCAGCATCCAAGAATCAGTGGCCTCTGTGACTCTAGAACTATCCTTAAGGAAAGTGTCTCTGAAACATTTTTATTGTCAAAGAAGGGAAAAAAAATTATTCCCAACAGTTTGCCACGTCAGGGTCTCATCTGCTACAAAACTTTTAAAAACTAATTTTTAGCCAAAATTTGTGTCCTTTGAAGTCAGTTTTGTCATAAGAACAATTGTAGTTTATTTCTTGCCAGCACATCCCAGCAAATTAAACTAAAAGATTCCTAAGATCATTTTTCACGCGGTCACTCTGAACCCACTTAAACCTACATCGTTTGGCTGTATTCTGAGAGCATTCAAAGTCATCCAGCTGTACCCCAGTTTTGATTTGATGTGGCTGATATGGATTCAATTCTGTCAACCTGGGAATTGTAACCCCTTAGCCCTTGGGGGTGCCTCCCCATCTTCGCTGTTGGGTGGTTGTGTGGTTCTCATGCAGACACCCCAGATCTCTCTTCCAGTGACTAGAGCAAGTCAGCCAAAGAAGGCTCCCGAATGAAACCTGGGCAAGGCCCGGGGCAACGGACGGTTGCATCTTGAAGGTGCCAGTGGGGATCTCGTTATAATAAAGCTATAAAAGTTTGTGGAGGTCTAATGAACAGCCACAGGAATCGCCTCCCCATGTGGCCTGGGCAGCCTGTAAACTGGTGTGGGGGAGGGGAGGGGAAGGGTCCTGGCTGGGAGGAGGGGGCCGGGAAGGGGCAAGGAAGCCCCACATTCAATTAGTAAGTCTGTAACCAAAAACCCATCCATCTTTGCTGGCAGGTGGCTGACTGCATTTCTATTATTAGCTGACAGGTGATGTCACAAAACCTGTCATGGATCCAACTAGGGAATCCTCAGTGGAAGATAAATGAGAAAGGGGCTCGGGTTATAAACAAAGGTGCCCTCTGGGTGACCTCTAGTCGCTGTAGACCTGGGACCTATCAGCTATTCCTCCTCCTCCCCATGCTACTTCCAACCACCCCAGCCAGAACTAGGGCACCGGGTTCATGCTGTGTAAATTATCTTCCCAGCTGGGAGTCTGGCTGTACAGTCTGAAGTGTGTGGATGTACTTAACCTTCAGTAACCTTTCCATTGTTTACTTTCGAGTATACATTTGTAGCTTCTGGCAAAAGGTGGGGATATCCTAGAGAGCCTGCCAACCTCCTCTGTTAATGGAGCTTCAAGAGGGTGCATTCATTTTTTTTCCTGAAAGGAAAGGGACAAACACTGGCAAGAGGGAAGAATTTTTCCTTTTTTTTTTTTTTATTAGCTATAAATGTGAATACTTGTAAATAAGGGTCATTTTGAAATCACAGCCTTACGAGCCGTGTTTTCAAGGAAGCCATACACTCTGCTGTGTGGTCTGGTCCTTGATTTAAGAAGCCAGTTATTTCTCCTGCCAGCTCCATGGGGCAGTCATGTCTGTAGGAATATCCTTATAGATTTATGAAAGACTCTACTTTTTTCTTTTATTACGTTTACTTTTTTAATATGCATTTCTAGGGATTCACCAAAATTTAGTTTATAAGCATGAGTTAGTAAGTTTTCCTTTTAAGATATCTACATCTAAAAAGATATCTCCATTAAAAGTAAGTCTTGCCTTGGGGCCGGCCCAGTGGCATAGTAGTTAAGTTCACGTGCTTCACTTCGGCAGCCCAGGGTTCGTAGGTTTGTATCCCAGGTGCAGACCTACACACCACTCATCAAGCCATGCTGTGGCCGCATCCCACATACAAAATAGAGGAAGATGGGCACAGTTGTTAGCTCAGGAACAGTCTTCCTCACCAAAAAAAAAAAAAAAGTAAGTCTTCCTGGCATCTCTGAGAAGTTCCCTGAGTCACTCTGGTCCTAGGCACACAGGGGAGACAATATACAGATGCACAGCCCTGTTGGCCAGTCATCAGTATTCATTCCGGACCAGGCCAGGACCTGGCCGACCTGATCTCGGTGGAGATATCTGTGTTCAGCTGAGCCTTTCTGGAAAGTGATGGACTCCTTTCCATTTCTGACTCCTTTGTAGCACACTCTGTAATCTCTAGTGATTTAACTGTTTCCTCTACAGTAAAATGTGGGTGGTGATCATTGTAGTGAGCCTTGGGACCGCCATAGGAAAGGAACTATAGATAATAACATAGACGATATTATTATTTACGAAGCAGCCAGTAATTCTGTCGTTTGTTGCAGTTCTGAAAGTATTTATTGTAAACTGCATGAGGGCAGGGAATTTTGTCTTTGTTGTCAGTTTGGCACACTGGAGCATCCAGGCATAGAAAAGAGCCCACACTATAGTAAGCACATTATTTATTCAAGAAATGCTTAATTAATAAGTAAAACCAATGTCCGTTGAACACCTAACGTGCTAAGCACTGTGGTCGATGATGAAGCAGGAGCCTTTAAAATATTATGTTTCTCCTATAAGATGAGGTTAATTTTTTTAAGAATCCCACTTAAGTTTTGAAAAGCTCTGCTCAATTCTGAGCTCTGTTATTATAATGTATTATAGTTAAAGCCAAATCTTAGAACTCTGATAATGACATTAAAGAACTCCAGACCAGTATGACTTGTGTTTTGTAATGATTAAACTGATTTCATAGCTTCAAAAATGACTATTAATGACAGAGCATAGACACATCCAGACGTTGAAAAGATATTGAAATGATGTAAGCCTCATTATTAATTTGTATCATTGCTTTTGAACTTAAACATTTCTCATTGCCTAAGACTTGGAACTAATTTTTCTAAGGTTTTTCTAAAACAGGGCAATAGTCCATCAAATTGATATACCAAAATTTTCATCCCATTTTTCCTTATTGTCAGACATTTAGATTATCTGCATTATAAACAATACTGAAATAAACATTTTGCTACCTAAAACTTTTTTTTAAAATTTATTTTCTTGGAATAAATACCCAGGAAAGCAAGTACCCAGTCAAAAGGTATAAATATGTTTTAGGGCTCACAAATGAAGTATGTTGCCAAAAAAAACTTTTACTAGTTTTCACTGTAAACAATGTAAGAATAGTTCTCATCACAACAAAAAAAAGTGTCACTGTGTATGGCGGTGGATGTTCACTAGAATTCTTGTGGTAATCATTTTGCAATATATACAAATATCGGATTATTACATTATACACCTGAAGCAAATATAATGTTATATGTCAACTGTAACTCAATTTAAAAAAAGATAAGAACAACTAATATTACTACACTGTTACCAGCAATGGATATTGTAACTCTTTCTGATAAGATGGTGTCTTATTGTCTTTCCTTTTTTTTTTTTTTTTTTAATAACTAGCAGAGATGACCTCACTTTGATAATCTCTGGTTTTTTTCCCCGTTTTCTTTTGGTATATAACTACTATCAGCTAACTCAGGATCCTTGCAAGGTCCACAGACCCCCCAATCAACTGGCAGTAATTCGATGGCAGAGGTTCCAGGTGACCTGAAGCCTCCTACTCCGGCCTCCACCCCTCATGGCCAGATGACCCCAATGCAAGGTGGAAGGTACGTTGAAAGAACTGTGTGAGCTGTACAAAAACATCAGATTTGTCTATCTTTTAATTTTCTGGAGAAAATTTTATAGAGAGAAGAAATGGTATTCCCCAGTGAGTTTTTAAATGGTGATTACTACTAGTTTTATTCATGTAATTTACTTTGGATGGTTTTTGCATTTACAGATTGCAAGATTGGCTTATTTTCTGAATAAGTGTTTAGAAATAACTCCCACTATATCGTGAAGCTCTCATTTTTCTCATCTCTGTAGAAGCAGTACAGTCAGCGTGCATGACCCATTCTCAGACGCCAGTGATGCTTCGTTCCCCAAACGGAACTCCATGACGCCAAGCACCCCGTACCAGCAGGGCATGAGCATGCCAGATGTGATGGGCAGGATGCCCTATGAACCCAACAAGGACCCCTTTGGTGGAATGAGAAAAGGTAAACGCAGAGGGACCTCTGTGCCAGCTTGGCCCAGAGGACATTCTTCTCTCTGCCATCCACAACCGAGTCGCTTACCCGTTCCAGACACATTTGAGTCCCAGCTCCCCAACCTACAAAATTTCTGGCCTTGGGGAAAGTACGTAGCATCTCTGTGCCTCGGTTTCCTCATCTAGAAATGGGATAATAATAGGACCTGCTAAAGGGTGTTGTGAAGATTAAGTTAACACACGTAAAGCCCATAGAAGAGTGACTGCCATGTACAGTAAGGTGCATAGTGTCAACGTGGAGGTGGTTGTACAGCGTGGGCTGGGCACAGGGCTAGTGCTGGGTGGTAGTATTGGCAAGTCAGACATAGTCCTTGTGGAGTTGACAGTCTCTTGGGTTGAAGAAAGAGAAAGTAAGCTAAACCACAAATAAATAACTAAAAATGGTGGTTGATGGAAGAAAGAAACCAATGGAAAGGAAACAAAAAGGATGAAAGGGCACGAAGAGCAATGATGTCGGGTTGGGGGGGGGCCGTGGGAGGAAGGGCATCTCCGTAGCACGGGGGATCAGGAGGGGAGGGCTCTGAGGAGATGTCGGTTCTCTGCTGAGACCCAAGAATGAGGAGTCAGTCAGAGAAGAGCAGTGGGGGAGGCCCAAGCGAGCTTGGCGTGTTTGAGGAAGAGGGAGACTTTTGGAGCATAATGAGCAGGAGGTGGGCATGCTGAGGCCATTGGGCCATTGGGGCCAGAGCCTTTCAGCCTTCACAGGCACATGATGAGCTTAGGTTTTACCCTCGCCCCCTGAAAGATGTTATTCAGGAAATGACGTGACTAGGTTTTTTGTTAAAAATAAGTAAGTAAATAACCAGCCATGTGTGGAGAACGTATTGGAGAAAGATGAGAGTAGAGTTGGGGACGCCACTGTGATGGTCCAGGGGAGAGATAACAGGGTGGAGTCAGATCCCAGCAGAGGAGGGAGAGGTGGACCACTCATTACGTGTTTGCAGGTAGAAGCAATGGGACGTGCTGATGGACTGAACGTGGGCACTAAAGGGGGGAACCGAGGGGTGGTGACTGGGGCGGGGAGGGTGTTACTCCTGTGGACGTGGACTTGGGGAAAGGGCCGGCTCAGAGAGGAAAATAAAGGTTCGCTGTTATTACCTACGATGTGGACCACTGGGAAATGAACGGGATAAAGGAGGAAATCCAGAGCTGACTTTTGGGTATGTCGAGGTGGTAGGTGGTGGAATGTAAGTCTGGAGCTGGACAGAGCGTTGGAATTAGGAATGGTTTTGGAGAACTAAGCAGAGAAGTGGTACTGAAACTGTGGGATGACAAGCTCACCAAGAGTGTAGGTGAGTTCTGATGGACGTGAGCGAACACCCAGGTGGATTTTCCTTTATGCTTACCAATCCCCAGCGTTCGCTCAGCCCTGAGATTGTGGCCATCTAGGCCTCTGCCCCAAGCTCCTCCCATGGCATACGAGCACCACGTGCTTTTTGACACTCTTCCAAATGCATGAAATTGAGGCATGATGTGAATATTATTGCAAAAAATACAGAAAAATAGTGAGTAATATTCTTATGGAAGTACTTATTCTGGGATCCCTTAAATAATCATATTCTGTTGTATTTAGTTGTTTGGGGGATGTGAATTTCTTGATATACTATCTTGAGTAGAGAGAAGCATAAAGCCCAAAGCCATGATTTTCACAGGTATTATGGGGCAATGAAAAATAAAAAAGAATCATCACAAAATTTTAAATATTGGGCATGTACCATTTAATTGACAAATGAGATTATGTTTCATATATAGTTCACATATCTATTATATAACGCAAGATACTCTAGAATTTTTCCTTTCAAAAAGTTTCAGAGCTGCTTATTCCAAGTAAAGATTTTTGCAGAACATGCAATAAATCCATAAGCTCAGAAATTCAAAAAAGCTTTGTGTATTTTGAAGGCAGCTATTTTTTTTTCTTTTACTGGGATGAGATGCTGGAAAGAATATTTTGTTAGTGCCGTTGGTGGCTGTGTCGCATTTTTTGATTCTGAAAATATAGCAATAACGTGGAAAAATAATTAGTAGTATTTGGAATCTGGCTTCAAGAGTTATTGTGAACCATTCCAATATCCTAGCTATATGCCATATTAGACAGCGAGAGTTGTGTTTCTTTTCTTTCCCTATGCCCACCATTTTTCTTATTGTGAAAATAAATCTGGCAGGGAGGGGCTGGGGCTTGATTGTGGATTACCTGGCTCGGCACTAGGCAGCTGTGTAACTTGTCTTCATCAACCATGTAAATGATACAGCGGCTCAGAAGAAAGCCCTGTCTCACGTTTCCCCAGTATAGTTCAGCTCACCTGCTACCTGACAATACTGGTATATTTAGTACCAAATTAGAGCAGATAAACAGAAAACCCACAGGAAACAGATTTCCTTACAGCCCTATCCCTGTTATAATGAAGTTTTCCATTCCTCAGTTCACCCGATTCTGTCAGTGAACTTACTGCTACTCTGATTTTTTAATTTAATACGACGAGCATCAGTGGAAACCATGCTCTTTGTTCTTGTCGCTGCTCCTGCTGTTGACCTGTAGTGTGGTGGTGAGTGGGTAGAAGAGCCTAATCTAAGACTCCGTAGCCCTGAGCAGCCTTGGTCCCACCTGTCTGCCTCCCTGCCTTCCCCACCTACTCACTTAACTCATTGCTGACTGAGGGATTGGTTGATTAGTTGGTTATAAGTGAACAATAAGTGAATATTTATGTATTGTTTAACTTAACAGTGTATTTTGAATATCTATTAATATCTATACACATAATCCTACTTACTATTTTTAATCTCTAGTAAGGATGGGTTGTTTCATAATGTTTTGCTATTATAAACAATGATGCAGTGATTATTGAAGTACAGCTGTTTTTTCACACTTGCAAAAGTGTTCCTGTGAAATACATTCCTAGAAGTAGGATGACTGGATCAAAGGATATGAACTTTTTTTTAGTTGACTGAGTATCTCTTACTGTGTAACAAACTACCCCAAAACTTAGCGGCTCTAAACAACACACTTCATTGTATCTCCCAGTTCTGTGGGCGGGTGGTTCTTCACTCCGTGTGTTGTCAGTTTGGGCATTGGGGCAGCTGCCCTCTTCTGAAGGCCTGGTTGAGAGCTCTCCTGGAGCTGGGGTGTCACTTGAGTCACTGGTGTCATCTGGACGCTCTACTGGGAACTCAACTGGAGATGTTGGCTGGGGGCCTCCTCCATGGGGCCTTTCTGTGGAGCTTCTGGGGAACCCCGTGACGTGGTGAATGGGTCCCAGGAAGGAGCACTCCAAGAGGATAAGCCCCAATTGCAAGCACCTACAAGCCTCTGCTGCATCACATTTGCCAGTGCTGCATTGGTCAAAGCGGGTCACATGACCAAGCCCAAACTCATTGTGGGAGAGGACTTCACAGGCTGTGGATACCCAGAGATATGCTTCTTTGGGGGTCACCAAAGTATAGCCTAGCATAGCAGGTATTGGCAAAAGTGATACCAATTTAATACTCTTAACATGAGTATGTAAGAGTAAGGGTCCTCATACCCATACTGATTATTATCAGTCATTTTAATATTTGCCAATCAGATTGGGGGAAATAAAGCTTCATAACTGTTTTAACTTGGATTTCTTTCATTATTGGTGAGGTCACACATCTTTTCATATATTGATTATCATTCTTGTTCTGTGAATGTTCATTTATGTGTTTGCCCATTTTTTAATTTGTCTTTTTTCTTATTGATTTTTAAGAACTCTGTGTGTTAGGGAATTAAGCTGTTTAACTTCATCTCCCTTAATTTCTGTCTGTCTCTGTTTTTACATCTGTAAAATAGAAAGTACCATCAAAGCTGGTTCTACCCCAGGTTGGTGAGAGGTCCAGTAAGATAAAGTATGGGAAAGCACATTGCAAAGCAGAATACATTCCGCCATTACTGGGCTTCAATGTGGGCACCTCTCTACCAGCCTAACCAGTGTTATCAGCTCACAAACTTTTCATCAGCTTTTGCCTCATGTAACATAAAAGTAACCTTCACAGGATGAAGAAAGGCAGTAGTGCTGTATATCAATTAAGATTTGTATTAAAATGTTTAATTTGCCCATCGGCTAGTTTCTGGGCTTGACCCAATTTCCTTCCGGCTCTGAGCTGATGCTAATTTGCATATTCAACCTAATTGCCACTCTACCCCCAATAGAAATAGTTGTATCTCATCCCTTCTTGCGCGGTTCTTAACTCCCTAGTGATTTTCTTTATCCTGATTTTCCAGTGAGTCAGTGGAGGGTTGTTTATGTTAAGGTTTTGACTTTTTTTCCCCTATAAGGGAAGGAAACTGGATTTATATATGTATTTCGTCTCTTCCTCGCAACCACTCTATGAGATAGTATTGCCAACATCATTTTATAGACAAAGAATTAAACTCAGAAGTTTAATAATGTACCCAAGTATGAATCTCCACCTATGTTCATTTTCTGTATTACTGCATAACTAATTACCACAAATTTAGCAGCTGAAAACAACATAAATTTATAATGTCATGGTTCCTGTGGGTTCTCAGCCCAGGGTCTCACACAGCGGATGTCAAGGTGTCCGCCGGGACTCGATCTCATCCGAGGCTCGGACATCCTCTTCTAAGCTGTTCAGGTTGTTGGCAGAATGTGCTTCCTTGCAGTCATAGGTGTGAAGTCCCATTGCCTTGTTGACTGTCATCCGGGGCCTTTGCAGCTCCTAGAGGCTGCCACCCTGCCTAACACATGGCCTTCTCCGCTGATGCCGGGTGCTTCTGCAAGGCCAGTGGGAGAGTGTCTCTGCCCTCCAGATGTGGATGTAACGGGCACACCTGGATAATCTCCCTTCTGGTTATCTCACAGTCAGCTGATTAGTAACCACAGTTACATCTGTGAAATCCCTTTTGCCACATGATAGAACGTAATCATGGGAGCAATAGCCCATCATATTCCTAGGTTCTACCCACACTCAAAGGGAGGGGCTCATACAAGGCATGTCCATGGGGTGGGGGGATCTTGGGGTCCATCTTGACCCCAGGCCTTAGGCTCTTTCTTCTGTGTTGTTGTCAGCCCTATTAATGATAAGGTATTTGTCTGCCATATTCTGGAGAACAGAAATGACTGGAAAGCAATGTTTGGGCTCTTGAAAATGCTTCATTTTATGTCTGTTATTGAAAATATTGCAGTGCCTGGAAGCAGTGAGCCCTTCATGACGCAAGGACAGATGCCCACTAGCAGTATGCAGGACATGTACAACCAAAGTCCCTCTGGAGCCATGTCCAGTCTGGGCCTGGGGCAGCGGCAGCAGTTTCCCTATGGAGCCAGTTACGATCGAAGGTGAGTGTCTTCTGAGATGAAGATGACATGTGTTACTAGAAACTGTGCTTTTCTCACACACACACTTCTGAGCCCTGGTAGCCAATGGCAGCTTACAGGGTCGTCTTTCTTTCTGGAGTTAATAAAGAGAGTGGTGTCACATGGCTGCCTTCCATTGACAGCTGTAACGGAACCTGGGAGAAGGACCTTGTCCCCAGGCGCCAAGTGCAGCTGTGTTTTTGTAAGCAAATGCCCAAAAGCATAAATTAAAAATGTGCTGGGGCTGGGCTGGCAGTGACAGGACTCTTCTCCCTGAGAACCCCAGCGCCAGGGCCATCCCAAGTGACAGCGTCCTCTTGGCACCCAGGTGCCCTCTGGAGGCAGCTACTGTCACCACACTGAGACTCACACCCCAGCTTCCACGTGTGGCCGTCTTGGGAACCCCTAAGAGCTCGTGGGCTTTAAGCCCCTCCCCTCTTCCGGTTTCTTCCTTAGGAAATGTCTGTGCGGTGGTGGCCACTGCTGGGCTTTCCGCGGACTCAGGGCTGTAGTGGGTTCTTGGAAAGCTCTTCCAGGTGTTGTTTTTGCTGATGTTTCCACTCTTCCCCGTGAACGTTTTCAACAGAGAGAATACTTGGCTCCTAGTGAACATCTCCAAGAAAAGCCACTGCACAGCCTTCACTGGAGCTCCTTTCAGGACAACATCTTGACATTAAAATGGAAGTTAGGTTGTGTAGTACTGATCAGATTTATTTTTAATAAAATAGAAAGAAAGTCATTGAGATGTCTCTAAGAGGTAACAGAAAACTGCTTCCTGAAACGGTGGCTTAGGGCAGACCTCTCTGTGTGAAGAAGGCCCTGGACTTTGATGCTTATTCCCGAAGTCCCTTCCCTGGGTTGGTTCTCTACCTCCCTCACAGAGAAGTGCTCAGAAACAAAGGCTTAGTATAATATTGGTGATTTTTAAAGGAAAAAAAACAGAGGCACAATAGAAGGCTCTTTTTCCAGCCATAGCCACGTTGCCATGCCTCGGGATAGGGATGGCTTTCAGCCATTTCCTTCAGATTCTGTGTGCGTGCTGCTCCTCAGAGACTGCCCAGGCCAGAGCTGCCCACCTTCCCTCAGCCCACGTGCTGGGGTCCTAGGGAACGGTTATGTCATGAAAAGGCCTCCCTGGTTTAACACAAAAGGAAAAAACGTTTGAAAAGTCACTATATTACCAAATAATGTTTCTTTCTGGCATTTTCTGTGAGCCTGGTTCTTGAGATTACATAGCCATCACCTGCTCAAAGTGACGGGGAACTTTCTGATAGTGACTGAAAAATCCAGGCTCCTAATGCTTACCCTGGTTGTAAGTGTGGTGAATGTTCGTTCGTGATGTCTGCATTAGTCAGTTAACCACTGTGTAATGTTCAGTGTACTGAATCAAGGATTTTAGTTAGATTTGGTTTGTTTTTGAGGGTCCAGGAAAAGCTATTGATTTTTTTTTGGTTGATGAGATTAGAAGAACAGTTGTCCTGGGACATATATTTTTAAAGGAGCGCAAGCAAATGTACTTTTCTGTTTCTTCTAGAATGGTTTCTAGAACGTTGCATGGCCTAGGTTCAAAACTTCTTTGGGCTCTACCACATTAGAGAGAGGGCTTTACTTCACCACTTCGTTGCTAAGTTTTCTCTTCTGCAAAGTGTACTTGTTCAGCGTAAATTTTATCCACGTCCATTATATTTCTTTCCTCCTCACTATAAGCTTCCTTCTAGATGTCAGTGTCCTTAGCAAAAACTTCCCGTGTCTGTTTCTCATGTGATATTCTAAAAATTCATTTATTTTCTTTCTTATTCTCATTCCTTGACCGTTTTAGGAATATATTCAGTCCAAGTATTCTTTCTTACAAGATTCAATATACTAAGCCAGGCTGTTTTTTATGGTATTTATAACTTCTCAATATAGTAGCAATTGAAAAATAAATGTATTGCTCATTCCCATTTATACATTTAAATCATCTCTGTTATTCTTTTCTGTAGCTTTTTAGGATCATAGGACTTTGAAAATTTGAATACTTATACAATTATTAGCTAGCTCAGTATCATTTGGATTAATTTTAAAGTATACCTTTAGAAATTTGAACATTTTATATTCATAATGAGAACGTGAGAAGTTGAATCATTTTCCACGATTACGTGTCCGTGTTCTGGTACTCCTAGAAATGCTGCTTTGATTCTTGGATTCTTTCTGTTGTTTCTTATTTTCAGTAAGACCTCTCATCCCAGTGCTGCCTGACATCCCGGGAACTCCAGCGGGTGGGCGGGCCTCCTCTCATACCTACGACCAGGAGATTGGCAGCGTCCTCCAGATGGGTGTTCCCATCTCTTTTGCTAAAAGTTCGAGCGCTGCTGCTGGTCAGTGCACCTGTTGGGAGATGTGTGTGGTGAAGGAAAGACAAGGCTATTGAGGGGTGTAGAGTTTCCAGAAATGGGCTGTTCATTTCTCTCTTGGCCCGAGGTCCTTTATAAATGAGGTCTTCTCTGAATGCCTCATTCTAGGCATGAAACGTATGGACAGCAGTACCCAGGCCAAGGCCCCCCCTCAGGACAGCCACCATATGGAGGACACCAGCCTGGCCTGTATCCGCAGCAGCCGGTGAGTTGGCGAGCAGGCGCACAGCCCTGTGCCTTCTGTTTAAAACTCAAACTCGTGTTGCTTCTGAAGAGTTTTAGGAACTATAACAAAAACGATTCAATATATTTATTGAACAGTCACGATATATTTGTTCATGCTAGAAAATATTCTTAAGATTTTGATGTCGGCAAACCTAGCTCTTGATAGATGGTATCCTGAAACAAATATAACGTGTTGTAAGAAGTCAAGGACATTCATCCCTGTAAATAAGAAGAAACCCGAATGAAGTATATTTTAAACGTGTGTCTGTGGTGTGTACTATCGTATCAAATGCTGTTTTAGAACAGAAGTTTGTCGATATGTTTTAAAGAGGACGTGTAGAAAAAACAACTTAAAATTTTATTATCTACTAATAGTGAAAGTTAATTGTCTTTTTAAAAGTGAGATATTAACAACCACATATTTTGGCCATATAGGGTAGATTTGTGCTGGTTCACGTAGCCATTGCAGCTCAGAGACGATGGGTTGTGCGCAACCCTCTCCTCACTGTTGTCACTGTGATACACAGAATTGCACATCATGCTGTAGCTTTTCAGACACAGGAATTTGCTATTTCTAAACAACTTTTTAGGTCTAAGACCTCTTGTAAAATAGACAGGGTTTAAACATTTAATTTTACCGGAGCGTGTATGTACAGTGAATTGGATTATTAAACCCACAATTTTCAAGTAAAGTGAAAGAACACTAATTAACACATCAGCATCTTAGTCACTCCCATCAGGAGACTCCCACCCTAATCAGGTGCTGGTCCCCCTTGTGTCCCCAGGAGGAAAGCTTAGTAACGGGGGCTGCACCCAGCCCTGTCCTCAGAGGCTGGGCTTTCGTGGGAGAGTCTGACCTGGACAAGCTGGAAGTCAAGACAGGAGCCATGTATGGCGGGTGTTGGGGTAGCCTGGCTCCAGTCTGAGGAGCCAGATCCTGTGGACAGTGCTTTTCTGTAAAGTTAGCCCTGAGAAATCTGTTTAATCCAGGAACCTTTCAGGCTGGCCGTCAGAATGCTCAATCCACTCTGGTGAGATTTGTCCTTCTACCTACTGAGGTCATCTTAGTGGAGCTCCAAGCCCCCGTCCAGCACTGCCCATGTGGTGCCACCATCCCCCCCCAGTACTGCAGCCCTGGATGTACCAGGGGAGGAGCCTTTTTTTTTTCCCACAGAACATTTCAAGCACGTGAAAACAAACTTTGGAAGCCCTCTTTGAGTACGTGACACGGTGTTATTTAATCCTGAAATACAGAACATAAATTGTTAGTCCTGAGTTGTTATAAGAACTTCCCATATTCATTCTGAAATGAACATTCCACCAGGTAATAACTATTTTGCATAATTTACGTGTGTGATTGTGGCTGGAAAAGCACATCAGGGTGATTTGTCTTCATGTGAATTTCAGAATTACAAACGCCATATGGACGGCATGTATGGGCCTCCAGCCAAGCGCCACGAGGGAGACGTGTACAACATGCAGTACGGCAACCAGCAGCAGGACATGTACAACCAGTACGGGAGTTCTTACTCCGGCCCAGACAGGAGGCCCCTCCAGGGACAATACCCGTACCCCTACAACAGAGAGAGGATGCAGGGCCCGGGGCAGATACAGCCGCACGGGATCCCGCCTCAGATGATGGGCGGCCCCATGCAGTCGTCCTCCAGCGAAGGGCCTCAGCAGAGTCTGTGGGCGACACGCAACGATATGCCTTATCCCTACCAGAACAGGCAAGGCCCGGGTGGCCCTGCACAGGCACCTCCTTATCCAGGCATGAACCGCACGGATGATATGATGGTACCTGATCAAAGGATCAATCACGAGAGCCAGTGGCCTTCTCACGTCAGCCAACGTCAGCCTTATATGTCCTCTTCAGCCTCCATGCAGCCCCTCACACGCCCACCTCAGTCATCCTACCAGACGCCACCGTCACTGCCGAACCACATCTCCAGAGCGCCCAGCCCCGCCTCCTTCCAGCGCTCCCTGGAGAGCCGCATGTCTCCCAGCAAGTCTCCCTTTCTGCCGTCCATGAAGATGCAGAAGGTCATGCCCACCGTCCCCACATCCCAGGTCACGGGGCCGCCCCCCCAACCGCCCCCCATCAGACGGGAGATTACGTTTCCTCCTGGCTCTGTAGAAGCGTCACAGCCAGTCCTGAAACAAAGGCGAAAGATTACCTCAAAAGATATCGGTGAGCGTTCCCAGGGCTTTGTTCCTGACATGAGTTCCAGTTGTGCTCTACATTTTACTTGTAGTCAAATTCTGTTTTACTACTGTAGTGCCTGTTAGTCAACAAGGGGTGAAATTCTTAGGACTCCAAACCACCAGGACGGGTTTTTCTATAGGAGATCTGGTTGGAAGCTGCTAATCTGAATCAAGCAAGAGGTCCAGAGAAACGTGAATTAAAATGGTATTTTCACACGTGAGTGTTATTGTGTGAGAAGTTAGAGCTCCAGGTGAGAGACCAGGGAATCCTCGGTGAGCTTGTACTACGTTTGGGGCTTAAAGATTTGACCTTAACCAAGCACTCAATCTCCGCAGTGCGTGCGCAAAGGTGGCCGGGGAAAATTTGAAGGCGAGTCACTCTATGATTTTGGTGACAACATGGAGACAGTGAGTTTCCCTGGGAAAAAGTAAAAGCCTGAATGTGATACATGGAATTTGATAAGATACATAGAATTGATATAACCCACACAGCACTGGCAGATATGAGCCAAGGTGCTCCTCAGTTGAATGCTGATGGTGCTGTTCATCCCATTTGGGATGTTCTGAATACTAATTAGAGATCTAGACGATCTGGGAGTAAACACAGTTTTTCTGCATTATTTTTGAAGTACTTTTAATATAGCAAAGGAAATTCTAGATCTCAGTTATATAAAAATTTGGGGGACGGGGGGTGGCCCTGTGGCGTAGTGGTTAAGTTCGTGCACTCCGCTTCAGCGGCCCAGGGTTCACAGGTTCAAATCCTGGGCGTGGACCGACACACCGCTCATCAAGCCATGCTTTGGCAGCATCCCACATACAAAATAGAGGAAGATGGGCACAATGATAGCTCAGACCCAACCCCCCTCACCAAAAAAAAGTTTTTTCAGAATCACTGACTTGAAATCATTTGCAGTGATTAGAAAAAAGATAGTAAATTAACGATGCTTTCAGTCATTGCACATTAAGGAGATAGAGAGTAGGAGAGAAAAGTAAAGAGTTTTACATAGAGAGAGGGATGCTGGCAGCAGGACAGAGATACAGACAGACACAGTACCATTTTATATATGGAAATATATATGTAAAAATAAGCACATGTGTTTGTGTGTATATATATGTTTAAATAAACATATAAATTTTTATAAAATTTCTTAGTACATGTTATACCAGTATTTGTCTTCAGCCTATGGAAATTTGTGTTCCTTATTTTAAAAAGAAAATTGGGGGTGCCGGCCTGGTGGCGCAGCACTTTAGTTCACGCTTTGGCAGCCCGGGATCCGAACCCCCGAGCTGCCAAAGCAATCAGAACTGCCAACGCACTGCTTGTCAGCCATGCTGTGGCAGCATCCCACATATAAAGTAGAGGAAGATGGGCATGGATGTTAGCCCAGGGCCAGTCTTCCTCAGCAAAAAGAGGAAGATTGGCAACGGATGTTAGCTCAGGGCTGGTCTTCCTCACAAAAAAAAAAAAAAAAAAGAAAAGAAAAGAAAATTGGCTTTTTCTATTATAAAAGTATTATGTATGTATCTTAGAAAATTGGAAAAGTAGATGAAAGTAAAATACAGATGGAAACCCACGGTCCCCTCCCGCACGTGAGCTTACTGTTGGCGTCTGGTGCTGGCTGTGGCTGCGGTGAGTTCTGCTGGCACCGTGTGGTCTACCGTCTTCCTGAGATGGCTTCCACTGAAATTTCAGACACACAGTGGGCCTCCTCTTCTCGCCCCGTCTTACCGCAAATCTTGCAAAGGTTTTCTCTAATCTCTCTTTCTTCTTCAGTAACAGGAATGAGGAAAACAAAAGTACAGCCTTCTATTTCCCATCCCCTGGCTCAGGCCAATCTCTTGAAAACTCAACCATCCAACTGCTAGTATTTGTCGAGAGCACATTCTGAGGGCAGGAGCTCAGAAACAGAAAGAGGAGAGCAGGGGAAAATCCAGACTTTATATCAGCAAATGTGCTATTTGGGAATTAAATTTTGCTTATATTCTGCGTATTGGCCAGCCTTCTGAAGATGCTAACATGAGACATTTGTGAATGGAGCAGGCCAAAGAAGACAAATAGCATTTTTTGGTTTGACTCAATTATTAAAACTCTGATGCGTCATTACAAATTCTGTTAGGGGCTAAAAGAAAGAAGCTGGAGATGAGAAAGGACCATTTGAGCTTAACCACCCCACCTCTAGAAACACTTTGGCTCATGTCTAACCCACAAAGCCAAAAGATCTTAAACAACAAAAGTGTCTTAGTACAACTATCACCTCCGTTTAAAATCTGGAAGTGATCATGTTTAACTATTCCTCAGAATGTTTGTTTAAGATCAATATTTAACTGAACACTCCACTTCTTTTTTCTTATTCTTTTGTTATTTTCTATTCTTTCATGCATAGAGACAATATTAATCATATCCTTGCTCTTTCCCCTGTTTTTTTAGTTACTCCTGAGGCCTGGCGTGTGATGATGTCCCTTAAGTCAGGTCTTTTGGCTGAAAGTACGTGGGCTTTGGACACTATTAATATTCTTCTCTATGATGACAGCACTGTCGCTACTTTCAATCTCTCCCAGGTAAGCCAGCACCAGTCCAACTGAGGACCAGATTAGAATAAGAAAATTCAGTCGTACATAATGCTTCAACGAATGCCCTTGGTGATGAGCACTCCCCAGCTAAGTTTTTTTATCTTCGTAGTTGTTATAAACCAACACCAATCAATGTCTGGGGGCCAGAAAGTTTAGTCTAGAATCATAATTCATTTCAATCTTAAGTATCAATACACACATACCTACATTTCTCCTAAGAAACAGTGACCTTGTGTGTGTGTGCACACGTGTGTGTGTAATCGATGATAGTAGTAAAATTAAGTTGTTGTTTAGAATGAATATTAGCAGACAAATGGGGATTAAGCCACCTGTAACACAGAGTTATGACTGTTGTCAGTGTTGGATATGCAGTAGCTTGCAATGGGACATTACTCTTACTTTCCAGGAGAACCTATATCTTTCTTTTAATTAAAAACAAATTTATATTATAGAAAATGCATAATATATATAGAAGTGGAGAGAAAAGTTTAATGAATCGCATGTACCCATCATTCAGCCAAAATAGTTGTGAACTCAAGGCCAGACTTGTCTCTTGGTCTGTTCCCTCCACTTCTGCCTCTCTCCAGGTTATTTTGAAGCCGTCATTTGAAAACCTACTACTTTTAAAGAGCTTAAAACTCCCCTTTATTCAGTGCTAGGCTGAAAGTCAATTCCTGCATAATCACTTTGGAAAAGAGAAGGGGAACTGAGGGTTAGGAAAAATGCCCAAGAGTCAACTGAGCTGCAGACTTCTAAAGAAATATTTAGAAACAAAAATTAGAAAAGGTTATTTTCCCTACTGTGTGTGAACAGCTCTCTGCTTTTGGTGAAAAAAGCCAAGACATCTGATTCCCTTGCTTCTGTCAAACAGGCCCAGAAGCTTCTACTTCCTCTTTCTTTTCTCATTTAAATCATCATTATGGCCCTGAAAGGCACTGTTTCAGTAGATAGGAAGTGTATTAATAAGGCCATAAATGTTGCACGAAATCCATTTTCACAGAAAATAAGTATTTAAAAAACTTATACTGAGCCAGCCCTAATGGCCTAGTGGTTAAGTTTGGCGCACTCCACTTCAGCAGCCCAGGCTCAGTTCCCGGGTGTGGACCTACACCACTCTTCTATCAGTAGCCGTGCTGTGGTAGTAGCTCACATAAAAGAACTAGGACTTACAACTAGAATATACAACTATGTCCTGGGACTTCGGGAAGGAAAAAAGGGGAAAAAAAAAAGATTGGCAACAAATGTTAGCTCAGGGCGAATGTTTCCCTGCAACAACAACAAAAAAACTAATACTGCCTTTGCTAGAGTAATGAACTTTATCCTTACGTCAGGTGAAGTGCTATTGATCACATGTTTTCATAACCAGAATTGCTCTAGCAACTTCCCTTTCCCTCGCCCTGGGGAACAAAGTAAACTTTAAGTCGGGGAGCGGGGGTACCCAAACCTCCACTTGAAAAATTGTCCCTTCGTACCCTAAAAGCAAGTACTTTATGGTTGGTACTTTGATACCCCCTTACTTCTTAATTATTGTTTCAAACGCACTTTCAGGAATTAACAGCAGGGTTTGAAAGTATGCTTGATTTCTACAACACTCATCATTAAAGAAGCCTTTCTATTACTCACTTATCCTTTATCCTCCCTGACTGTGGTGGCGTGGGTGTTGAGGGAAGGGAGCTGGACAGTTGCTAATCATAGAATATATTGGTTTTCTTGACACAAACATTTGCTTAAAGGAAACAAAACGAGTTCTCATAGTGGCTTTCGTCTTTGAACTAGAGTTGTGATAACTGAAATGTAAAATTGCATTCTATGAAACATTCTGATTCATTTATTAGGGACTAAATTGATTTGTTTTTAATTTTCTGTGTTTATGAGCTACTACATTGCTGAAATTATCTTCTCCCGAAGATATATGGAGAACGTAAATTAGAGTAACCTATGGCACCTGAGACAAAAATAACCATAAAATCCTAAGAATAATAACCATAAAAACCCAAGCTAGCAAGTCTCAGATAAATAACAGAAGAGAGCAGACTCGCTTTGGGTGAATGCGTCTCTAAAATCCACGTCCCCACTCTTCTAGTAAGAAGTGCGTTGTATCTAAAACCAGAAAAAAAGAGACAACAGCAAAGCACTCCCTCACTGATAACAGTAGAAATATGAAAATAAAAAGTAAGTTTTCGTGTTAATTGCACAGGAAAGTAAGCAGCAAATAAGAAACGTGGTAGATGTTGGTTTGGTTATTAACGTAAAATTCAGGAAGGTAGTTCTGACTGATAATGTAGTTTCTCCTTCTTGGCCCAGCCAAAAAGGAATTAAAACATGAAAATAATAGTAAAAATATTAGTAAATAATAAATAAAATGTTAGTAAAATAAAATAATAGTAAAAATGTATCGACAGCTGTCAGGATGTACACCCTTCTCAGTGCGATCTGACGTTATGACATTGTACCTGTTCTTTTCTTGTTCTCTTCTCCTCCTCTCTAGTTGTCCGGATTTCTCGAACTTTTAGTAGAGTACTTTAGAAAATGCCTGATTGACATTTTTGGAATTCTTATGGAATATGAAGTGGGAGACCCCAGCCAAAAAGCACTTGATCACAATACGGTGAAGAGAGATGATAGCCAGTCCTTGGCCGACGATTCGGGGAAAGAGGACGAAGATGCTGAATGTATTGATGACGAGGAGGACGAGGAGGAGGCGGAGGAGGAAGATGGTGGAAAGACGGAGGCCGAGGATAAGAGCAGCACGCCTCTGACCTCTCCGGATGCCACCGCAGATCCAAAGGAGAAGCCCAGGCAAGCCAGTAAGTTCGACAAGCTGCCCATAAAGATAGTCAAAAAGAACAACCTGTTTGTGGTCGACCGATCTGACAAGCTGGGGCGCGTTCAGGAGTTCAACAGCGGGCTTCTGCACTGGCAGCTCGGGGGCGGGGATACGACGGAGCACATCCAGACTCACTTTGAGAGCAAGATGGAAATCCCGCCTCGCAGGCGCCCCTCTCCCCCTCTGAGCTCCGCAGGTAGAAAGAAAGAGCAGGAAGGCAAAGGGGATTCCGAAGAGCAGCAGGAGAAAAGCATCATTGCGACCATTGATGATGTCCTGTCCGCTCGACCAGGGGCCCTGCCCGAAGAGGCGAACCCCGGCGCCCAGACCGAGAGCAGTAAGTTTCCCTTTGGTATACATCAGGCCAAAAGCCACCGCAACATCAAGCTGTTGGAGGATGAGCCGCGGAGCCGAGACGAGACGCCCCTCTGCACCATTGCGCACTGGCAGGATTCCCTGGCTAAGCGCTGCATCTGTGTGTCAAATATCGTCCGTAGTTTGTCCTTTGTGCCCGGGAACGACGCCGAGATGTCCAAACATCCAGGCTTGGTGCTGATCCTGGGGAAGCTGATTCTCCTTCACCATGAGCACCCAGAGAGAAAACGAGCGCCGCAAACCTACGAGAAAGAGGAAGATGAGGACAAGGGGGTGGCCTGCAGCAAAGATGAGTGGTGGTGGGACTGCCTCGAGGTCTTACGGGATAACACATTGGTCACGTTAGCCAACATTTCTGGGCAGCTAGACTTGTCTGCTTACACAGAAAGCATCTGCTTGCCAATTTTGGATGGCTTGCTGCACTGGATGGTGTGCCCATCTGCAGAGGCTCAAGACCCCTTTCCAACGGTGGGACCCAACTCTGTCCTGTCCCCTCAGAGACTCGTGCTGGAGACCCTCTGTAAACTCAGTATCCAGGACAACAATGTGGACCTGATCTTGGCCACGCCTCCGTTTAGTCGTCAGGAGAAATTCTATGCTACGTTAGTTAGGTACGTTGGGGATCGCAAAAACCCAGTCTGTCGAGAAATGTCCATGGCGCTTTTATCGAACCTTGCCCAAGGGGACGCGCTGGCAGCAAGGGCCATAGCCGTGCAGAAGGGAAGTATTGGAAACTTGATAAGCTTCCTAGAGGATGGGGTCACAATGGCCCAGTATCAGCAGAGCCAGCACAACCTCATGCATATGCAGCCCCCGCCTCTAGAACCACCTAGCGTGGACATGATGTGCAGGGCGGCCAAGGCTCTGCTGGCCATGGCCAGAGTGGACGAGAACCGCTCGGAATTCCTCCTGCACGAGGGCCGATTGCTGGATATCTCGATATCAGCCGTCCTGAACTCTCTGGTCGCGTCCGTCATCTGTGATGTACTGTTTCAGATTGGGCAGTTATGACACCAGTGAGAAGGCAGCGCTGTGTGAGTGAAGACTAGCGGCTCCCGTGTAACTGGCTGTTTCTGTTCTCGTTTATCCAGCGTAGGAAGAAGGAAAAGAAAATCTTTGCTCCTCTGCCCCATTCACTATTTACCAATTGGGAATTAAAGAAATAATTAATTCGAACAGTTATGAAATTCATATTTGCTGTCTGTGTGTATAAGTACATCCTTTTGGGTTTTTTTTTTTTATTTTGTTTTGTTTTGTTTTTAACCAAAGTTGCTGTCTAGTGCGTTCAAAGGTCACTTTTTGTTTTTCACAGATTTTCTTTTTAATGTTCTTTTCCATGTTGTATTGCATTTTTTGGGAAGCGAATTGACTTCAAAGAAAAAAGTTGTGGCAAAAGATGCTAAGATGGGAAAATTTCACCACACTGAGGCAAAAAGCTGAAAAATTATCAGTTTCTTAGGCGTGTTATTCTTCAGATCATGAAAAAATAAAAACTGTGTCCCATCGCCCAAAGCTCTGTGCAATAGAAACTTCTAGAAATGTAGGTATAGGGGCTCAAGGAGGTGTGTCAGTCAGTAGTCAAACTATGAAATTATACTGGTTTCTCCACAGGAAAATGGTTACATTAGGCTAGGAGCAAAAACAATGTTTTTTTAAGTTAAGATTGAAAATACATACCTGACAACGATCAACGGAAATTGCTTCCTCACCACTACCGTCGTCCTGTCTGCTGTCTGTCGTTTGACCTTCCACATGACAGTTCTTCACAATTCCTTTAATCATTTTTTAAATATTTTTTTTACTGCCTATGGGCTGTGATGTATATAGAAGTTGTACATTAAACATACCCTCATTTTTTTTCTTTTCTTTTTTCTTTTTTTTTTTTTTTAGTACAAAGTTTTTAGTTTCTTTTTCATGATGTGGTAACTACGAAGTGATGGTAGATTTAAATAATTTTTTATTTTTATTTTATATATTTTTTCATTAGGGCCATATCTCAGAAAAAAAGAAAAAAATACAAAAAACAAAAACAAACAAAAAAAACAAAAAAAAGAGGGTAATGTACAAGTTTCTGTATGTATAAAGTCATGCTCTATTTCGGGAGAGCAGCTGATCACAATTTGCTTCATGAATCAAGGTGTGGAAATGGTTGCATATGGATTGATTTAGAAAATGGTTACCAGTACAGACAAAAAAGAAAAAAATACAACTAAAAGGAAGAAACACAACTTCAAAGATTTTTCAGTGACGAGAATCCACATTTGTATTTCAAGATAATGTAGTTTAAAAAAAAAAAAAACTTGATGTAAATTCCTCCTTTTCCTCTGGCTTAATGAATATCATTTATTCAGTATAAAATCTTTATATGTTCCACATGTTAAGAATAAATGTACATTAAATCTTGTTAAGCACTGTGATGGTGTTCTTGCATACTGTTCTAGTTTCGTTAAAGTGGTTTCCTAGTAACCAAGTTATTTACAAGAAATGGGAGAGTACAGCCATGTCCCAACATAGTCCCTTGTTATAAAACCCTGAGGTCAGGAGGGACCTTTAGGGGTTACCTACTTTAGAGTGGGGAGCAACAGTTTGATTTTCTCAAATTATTTAGCAATCAACTCTTAACAACATTGAGGTATGAGAATTTTCAGTGTATATGGGAGGTGGCTGCCTGCCTACAAGGTGAGATCTCACAGCTCACTGACCTGACAGTGTAACACTCTGCCTTTTACTAACCCCGTCTTAATTTTAGTCAGAGTTCAATCTATTCTGTGTCTCTTCCGTGTGCCTCCAAGTTATTTTGCATTTAGTTTACTCCACCATGTATAATATTTATATTGTGCAATGTTGAAAAGAATATGTTATATTGTATGTGGTGTACATAGTGCAAAGTGATTATTTCTATTTCAGGGCATATGAATATTCTCATATTCCTTCCTACCTGGTGCACAGTAGCTTTTTAATACTAGTCACTTCTCATTTCGACTTCCTCTTCCTGGGTCATCGACTGTTATTGTGTAACAATCAATTTCTTTGAAACTGCTGCAAAATTAAACTGTTAGTGGACACCCTTCTGACTCTACCTCTTCACACCACCCTGCCCATCACAGCATACTCACAAATTCCGAGTCCTTTCTCCAGACCTGTTATCCGGGTACACGTTGCACACGGTAATACATGGAAGAGTTAGACGAGAGCATGCAGTTAGAATCGAGTGTGAAACATTTCTCTCTAGTGTTACGAGGAAAAAAAAATGGTTTTCTGCAAGTAGTCTCATCATTTATCAACTCCCACATTACTCAGTCAGACAGTCTCCTTACATAACAATGCAGCCAAATATATGTTGAATTAAAACCCCATTTATAGTTCTTCTTTAAATACATCTGCTTGCTAAGAACAAATTTGAGTGCTCCAAGCTTCAAATGTGGAGATTTGTAAGAGGGAATTCAATATTATTCTAATTTCTCTCTTACAGAGGATGAATAAAAGATGTATACAAACTTTGAAATTATCTAATATCCCAATTTTTTTGTCAATCAAGAGTAAAATCATTACAAAAGACTGATTGTCCTGGTTTGAGCTGTAACCAATACCTAGAGTCTGACCATTGAGCAACAAGTTTTTACACACTGATATGCAGTGTTGTCTCTAGAACAATCCAGGAAGACTCTAGCATCCTTTCTACATTCTCAAGACCACAGAAGCCCATGAAGAACATACAGCCTGCCTGAGATCATCTTGCCTACAAACTGAGTTATTGCTTTGTCCTAAGAATTAGTTGGGTTTTTTTTCCTATGAGGCTTTTCAGAAATTTACAGGATGCCCGTACTTTAAATGTGTACAAAAAAAGATAAAAATAAAGGTGCAAAGAAAGTTTAGTACTTTGGAATGGTGCTATAAAGTTGAATCTGTTGGTATTTGAGTGAATTATTTTAATGTCGCATGAGAGATATTGGGTGGCATCTCTTCAGAAATAACTATTCAGATGTTTTGTTTGAGGTTGAAATGATGCAAAATCAGTTTTTACTGGTGAATGTGGCCAATCAAAAACTAGTTAAGATGTTTTTTAAATGTTATAATAGAGAATGACTTTTTTAAAGGGGGTATGGACAGTTTGACAATATAGTGTAAGCTGTTAACTGCCTCTTTTATGAAAAGAAGATGGCCTTTGCCCTGAAGTTTATTTAAAAACAATTGGAAATCTTTGATTTCCTATCAGACCCCATGTACCAATGCCCGTATCTGTTCACCTGCAAGGAAGTAGAGAAAGTGTTATAAATGAGCCAAAAATAACAATCCAGACAGCCCATTTTCTTCCTGCTGAGTTTTGTGTTGCTTCTCTATCTGGAGAGCTGAAGCCCAGCTGTCTGATGGTTCCTGTCCTCCACCCGCCTGGCATCATCTTCAGAGCACCTCGTAGTCAGACGAGCTTTTAAAAACACCAGTACATATTTTGGGTGATAGTATGTAACCTGTTAAGATGTCACATTATTCATTAATTCAGCAGAGAGGTATTCAGCACACACCGTGTGCCAGGGTCTGTTCTAGGCACCAAGGAGTCATTGATGAACAAGACCTTGTTTTGAGTACATTCCAGTCTTTCATGTCAGACAATTATAGAAATAACTAGTCTTCCAAATACAGTATTGATGCATTGAGAACACTCAGTGCATTTTTTTTTAATTAGGAAAGCAAGTAAGGCTCTAGCTGTGCGAATCGAGGTGTGGTGGAAAGAGTTCTGGACCAGACATCAAGAAAACATAGGTTTTGGCTGGGCCTGACCGAGAGCTTGTCTGTGTGCCCTACAAACATACTGGGGTGAACGGTCTCTGAGGTCCCTCCCAGCGGTGCGGTGGGATTCTAAAGCATCTGCTTCCTGTCCTGCTCATGTTCACGTGAGGATGCTTGTGGTTCTGAAGTGGAGGGAAAGACGAAAACAGCCTGGTCCCAGTGGTCCCAGGTTACGTGATAAAACTTGGAAACTCAGGAGTTGACTGACATATAAGCAGACTTCGTTCAAGGCCTGTTTTGTTCTTAAGTCCCACACACCATCACATGTGCCCACACCAGTCTCCAGTCACTGTGTTTCATGCTTCTGTCCCCTGATTTCCAGTCCTGCTTTTGTTTTATGACGATCCAAGTCACGCAGTCCCCTCGGATGTCAAAGTCAAATTACCAAGTCATTTCACTTGGGGATTTAAATATGTGAAACCCTGAGGGGAAGTTAGGGGAAGACCATGAAATGTGTCCCCAAAGGATGAGACTCATTTTCCTTCCTGAGTCTGATTTCAGGAATATGAAGTTTTACCCAGTTTTTTCCAAAGTATGTTCTAAGAAACAGAAGAGATCTTTAAAAAGAAAAAAAAAAAAGCCTTACATATTCTCTTGGCCATCTATAATCCACATTATCATATTAAAGACTCAGAAATCCTGCAGAAAAGAAGGATGTTTATTTCAAGCATTTCCTCACTTAATTAACCTTGGAAACTGTTTTTAAATAATTCCTATAAACAGACTGCAGAACTTTGAGAAATATCTGCATTAACCAAAGATCATGCCTGACTTATCCATGATTCTTGCCTATCCAAAGCATATTCTTATTTCCTTAAACTGAAATTGAGATGTCCTCATTGAAGGAGATATCATGGAATCTTCTCTTGCTATCTCCATGACCTTGAACAAGGTACTGCGTTCTCTGAACCTCAGTTTCCTCATCTGTAATATGGGGGTAACACCTACCTCAGGATTGGGGGGGATTAAATGAGATACTGTATACACAGGCCTTGTATCCTAAGTGACCACTGTATGTTAATCCTAAAATACGTTTACATACATCCTTTTCCTTTCGTGAGTCTAAGAGAATATCTTCCTGTTTTCGTGACCAATCACACAGTTTGCGTGACTTTGTTGTTGTTTTTGGTTTCCTAGTAAAAGCCATAAAGGCTCAGTCTGTTGATTGCCTGTGTTCAGTTCCTAAGGTGATTCTGCACAGTTTCTCTATTGAAGGTCAGTTTGGGATGTCGGATATCAGAGGCAGTGGAAGACTTCACCTTTAGCTTTGCAGGCCTGGAGGAAGCACATCTCTGGAATACAGTCTTGCAATAAGCTTTCCCTGTCCTGCCCTTCTAAAAAAAAAAAAAAAAAGCTAGTAAAGTCTTTCAGGGGTCAAATATGGGAGGTGGCCAATCACAGTGTTTTATTTGCTATTCCTTGTCATCTGATGCAGACAGCAGAGAGCTTCCCTGGAGAAAAGGGACTACAGTTTTCACACTTAGCTGGAGATTGGCCATATTTCTGTGGGCTCTAGAAGTGGAATTCAGAATACCCTTCATTTCCGTGTAAGCTTAAGGTCAGGTAGATAAAAGAAGCTTGAGCTTTGACCTTCTGTATAAACTGGCTATTTAGCTGGCCCAGGATCTTATGTTCTACAAACTGTAGATTTTCCCAAAGACTTGAGGAACCTAAACTTGGATGCAGCCCCTTGAAGACATCCTTGTCCAAACAAAAGCAGTTCCTTCAGGCAAGAACCGGCAGCATGTATAACACTGTTTCCCAGTGAGTGGGGATTACTTCACATTTGGATGTATTTTGCACTTGAAAGAATTTCTTAGCTATTAGTTGTTCTTCTTGGAAGCCTTGATATAGAACATTACAACATCCATTCTCCAGAAAGGGAAGCACAGGCTGACACACAAAAGTTGTTGGAACCAAACCAAGACCTCCCCTTTCCAAGACTGTGTATTTGCCTAGGAAACGTTTTCAGCTTTACGCAAAATCCAGAGGAGACAGGGACTCTTAAAACAGAAGCCGTAATGTACATTGGCCACAGGTTGGTGGGGGGAGTCTTTTGTAAAATCTCATCATCAAGATGTAATATGTGCTCACTATATCTGTGCCTCTATTGAAAGGAACATAGTCCAAATTTAAACCAAAATCAGGAGAGTATGTAATGCTCTGTCCTTGTATGACAGGTTCTTCCAACAGTCTCTCCTTACTATCATCTTCATAATCCTCAAGAGCTTCATCCTCAAGAGTTTTGTGTTGAGATACAAATATAATTATGAGCCACTCCCTGGTGTAAGCAGCCTGTGTGACAGGCCTCCCTTGTTCTCACGCCAAGGGTCGTGTAACCTCCTATGAGAAACTTGTGATTATGTCCCTACTGGACACAAGACACTCAACCAAGGACAGATTCCCAAGACATGGCAGACAGGTGTTCTGCCCTCCAGGACCATCAATTACACCACAAAGCTTGTACTGGAATTTCAATTTCTTGAGAAAGGATTGTTGGGCCCATGGGCTTTCATGGATGATACTTTATAAGAAATTCGAATTAGCTAAACCCTAGCTAGCTTTTAAAATTGAAATTCTTAGTCATCCAGGGAATGGGTCTGTCCAGGGAGGAATTGACATAACATCCAGCCCTCTGTTTTCTTAGGTTCTCATGGAAGCTTCGCTGGCTTGGGGACTATTAGAATGTTCTACCTAGTAAGTGACCTCTTTGGTGCCCCTGCCAGACAACATTTAGGGTTTTGATTTCATATTTCATATATTTTCTTTCCTGTTTCACCTTTCAGTCACCCACTGTGACTCCGAAGACACCTGAGGAATGAAAAGTGACAAGGGACGTATGGGGAGGACATCAGTTGCTTATATTTGGATCATGGCTTTAAAAATGCTGGTCTAATATGAGAGGCTAATTTGTTCTCGTGGGCAGGGAAAATGACTGATATCTGATGCACATTTAAGATGAATACACTTTTAGCATGATAAAAAAAATTTACCCATAAGTGCAATGCTTGTTTTGTTGGTTCAGTGTATTTTTCACCAAATGGTGTGAACATATGGCCAGTACTTCTCTTGGCCATAAGATCTGAAAGGAGAAGTCTCCTGATGGCGAAGAGCCATAGTGATCTATCAAGATGAGTTTCAATTCCAGAGGGGAGCTTAGAGTGAAGGCCTCTCTCAGCCAACTTTTTATGTGTAATCCCCTCTCCCCACATTTAACATTTGATGTCTGCTTTGGTGAGTAATAGGAGATTGGAATGCATCTGGAAAAAAAAAAATCAGGTTTTGTTAATTAGAGGAATTTCATCTTGGTGGGCCTTTTTTCAAAAATTAAATTCGATATTAGTTTGGGGGCTTAGAGTACTGAGCAATCAAATCTTGATATGCACTGGCGTCTCTTCCCACCCACCCAGAATCTGTCTTTAAGGGCCGTTGTTAAATGGTGAGATTCATTAAGTGCCTGTAAATTGTTTGCTATCTCATGCTTGTCCAGGGAATTGAACTTACATTTTTTGGAGAACACGCTCCTCAAAGCCCCCTGCCTGGCTTCCTTTATGGAAGTGGAGGTGAGAAGTCTGTTGTTTTCTATCTTCTTAAAAGCATCTATGAAACCAGACTGGTGGAGCCCTACTGGGGGATTTCACAGGGCTCCCATCGTCCTTGGGAGAGGCCTGCATTCCCGATTCAGCAGCAGACAATCTTCCCATGTCCACTTACTGGTCCTCCTTACCTCCAGGATGGAGAGCTTCTGACCCTCCCACCCTGGCAAAGGCACAGAAATGGGCATGAGCCATCCCCTGTACCTGCCACAGGGAGCAAGAGCTGGCAGGGTGCTGGCTCAGAGCTGGCTCAGTCTTGCAGGTGAGCAGGGTTCTTTGTGTTCTCCCAGGACCCAGTCGAATGACCCCAATTCTGAATTTGCTCACCTTCACGCCTTTCTCTGTCATTCCCATCAGCATAACAGTGGGCAAAGCCTGAGCGTGCCCTCTAGGCATTTAATACTGTAGCACTTTCTCATTCCAAAAACAAATACTGAGCACCATCACATGCCTACTGGGGGCCATACATGACAGCAGGTAAGAACCATTCAGTGGGATGCATGTTGCAGAGATGTGGGCAGAGGATACAACCCAGCTTGGAGGGGACAACCTGGGATGGCTTCCTGTAGGAGACTGCCTGAGCTGGAGTGGGACCAAAAAAAGGAGAAGGCGTTCTTTCCCAAGCAGAGGGCTCATCCTATGGGAGAGAGTTATGAAACATCTCTGAGCATTCTGGGATCTACAAGAAATCCACAGTTGTCCAATTGCAGGTTTTGAAGAAGTCTGAGGGAGAAGTGGGCGGTGTGGTGCCAAAGATGAGGCTAGAGAGGTAAGCAAGGACAAGCCCACAAGAGCCCTGCATCTATCCTGAGAAGGCTGGCTTTGGTGGGCTCCCGAAAGACTGAAACATGGGAACGGTGTGATTAGCCCCTCAGTTTAGAGAGATACGGGAATCTGAGGAATGAGACTGGAGGTTGAAGACACTAGAGATTTTGTAGGATTCAAGCAAGGAGTGCTGAGGGCTAGGCTAGAGCAGTGACGATTGGCTCAAGAAGCATTAGCAGCCTTTAAAAGATGGGTCAGATGCCAGGGGTCTTAGGGAGCTGGAACTAGTGGTTGGGTGGATGTAGGAGATGAAAGGGAAAGTCAGATCTCGTGTGGGTCCCTCAAAATGGTGTTGCCAATCATTGAGCAGACAAATTTGAGGAAGATGCAGTTCTGGGGAACCAGCTGTAAGCCTCGATGGGCTCTCTGGTGGGCAGAACAGTGGCCCCCAAAGGTGTCCAGAGCCTCTAGGTATATTGGGCTGCTGGCAAAGGGAAATTAAGGTTGCTACCAGTTGACCTTAGGATAAGGAGATTGTCCTGAATAACCCAGGTGGGCCCAACGTAAGCACAAGAGTCCTTAAAAGCAGAAGAGGGAAGCAAAAGAGGGGTCTGGGGAAGACGTGACACAGAGGGATGGTCGGGGAGATGCTATGATGCTGGCCTTGAAGATGGAGGAAGGCGCTGCGAGCCAAGGATGTGAGTGCCTCTAGAAGCTGAACAAAGCAAGGAAACACTCTCCCCTGGAGCCTCTAGAAGGGACACAGCCCTGCCCACACCTGGATTTTAGCCACAGAAGACCTGTGTGGGACTTCCAGCCTACAGAAGTACAAGATAATGCGTTTGTGTTGTTTTAAGCTACCAAGTTTGTGATGATTTGTTACAGCAGCTACAGGAAACTAATATGGGGGCTTTTTGAGTTTGTGGTGCTGGTGGATCATCCAAGGGGAGCTGGCTAGTGGGCTGTTGGACACAGGGGTCTGGAATCCTAAGTATAGGCTAGAGTGAAGATGGGGTGTCCCCTGCACAGAAGTGGTCAGCGTGCGTCCTCCCAGGGGAGAGTGTGCTGCCTGAGAAGCCCAGAGGGTTGGGCTCAGAATTCAGAACAAGAGCATTGAAGGGAAAGGCTGGAGAGGACACTAGGAGAAGCAGAATCCAGAGGTGGAGGGACACCCAGGAGGGGCCTGTGGGGAGAGCCAAGGGCAGAGAGTTCTTCAAGGACACGGAAGTCACCGCATCCACAGCTGTGGGCCAGGCCTGTTATCAGGAGACTGCACTCTATCCACATGCCTTGGCAAGGAGGAGGTCAAGGGCATGGAGAGGGCACTTTCACTGTGCAGGGGAGAGGGATGTCCTTCACCACCTTCAGACCTGCCATGAAAGACCCCCCAAGGCTGTGCCCAGAACCCTCCCTTTTAGATGCTCCTCAGAAAAAATGTTAGAGCCAAATTTCCAGCTTGGAGATTCCCAAAGCACATAGCTCATTAGCAGTCCAGGGAAGTCCTGTATGACCAGCAGGCAAATGTAATTCTACTTTGCTCTTCAGAAATCACTGGGTCAAGGAAGTGAAATTTGCCAATATTCAGTGTTTTCACCATGGGAGTTGTTCTCTGGCGCCATGTTTGTCCCCGCATCCTGGGCAGTGACATTAGCTGCCATGAATTCTGAAGTGTGGGGCACTGGCTGGGGCTTTGAGGGGGACAGTGAGGATTGCACAAGGGTCTCTGAGGTGCCCCGGCTGTTGGGAGAAGAATTGGGAGTGTGGGCCCCACTCTGCACTCTGTCAGGTGTCCAGCCTGCAGATGGAAACCAGGCCTTAGACTGCAGGTCTTAAGACCACATTGGTCTCAAGTCAGTGAGATAAACCTAGAAATTGGGGCACTTTAGACAGACCCACAGTGGCCTGTGTGTCCCATGTTGCCCAGCATCTTGGGCCCCAGGATTCTGGGGTACAGATCTCGTCTCAAGCGGCAGTGGCAGGTGGCCGGTTCTTCATGGGGACGGGCTCCTAAGGCCAGAATCGCAAGATGAGCAAGAACAGTGCCATGCTGGGCATCCCCCTTGGACTGCCAGCCTCCTCTTCTGTGGACCCTATATTTCTGTCCAACTCTCTTCTCCTGGCCACCAGCCTTTCCAAGCTACTGGAACATTCCAAGGTGAGCATCTAGGTTTACAGTGCCCCTCACTTTCTCCATACGCCACACAGCCACACTGGGGGAGGGGCTCATGAATGGCCTGCAGAGAACCCACAAACGGGCCCAGGCAAGGGTGCTGGCCTGATGTCCCCTGCGAGCCTGTCTACACTGGCCCAGAAAGAACACCATGGCCATCACCCACCATGGCCATTTGCTTAGGGCCTAGTGGTCTAGGGTTTGTCTCACCAAGAGTTCATATGAAGATGGACAAAACCGACTTTGTTTTCTGAAGCTGCTCCCAGTACCAAAAGATGGGGCTGATGTGCGGTCCCTCTAAACCAGAGCCCCACTCTGCCCACAGGGCCACACCTTTCCGGTCCCTCCCAGATCTACTCAAGGGGGCTCTCACCACCTTCTCGCTCCTTCTGGCCCCCTTGTCTACAGCTCCTCCCCTTCCTGTCACCTGTGCTGGTGGTGGGTGGGCTCTCTTCCTTGATCCACCCACCTGGCCACAGCTTCGTCTCAGAACCAGCTTCCAGGATCACTCACTCTGCTCGTTGCTTAGTCATGAATTTCTGAGCTTACCCTTCCTCCCCCTTCCCTCCAGGTTATTTTGTTCTTTATTTTCCTACTTCGCTGGAATATTTCTTTTCATTTCTGTTTAATTTTGTAAAACACATTCAGGTTATCCATTTTCTGGTCAGAACGTTCCTTCAGCTCTGAGGGCTGTGTTGTCCTGGTTGTTGTTTCGTGAAGACCCTGTGTCGGTCGTGTTCTTTTCCTCTTACCCAGGGGGAATGGTGGCTCTCCTTTAGTTTGGAAGTGTCTCATTGTTACCCCCCCGCCCCGTTCTCCCCTTTGCTATTGATCCTGAATTTTATTGCATTATTGTCATGGAATATGGCTTCTGTAAGTTCTATACTTGATTGATTTTCTTCTATTATTTCTTCTCTGCTCCACTATTTCCTTCTGGAATCCCTGTCATGCAGATCTATCTACTCAACAGAATCTCTGTGTTCTTGCCTTTTTCTTACCTTCCTTGTTAGTCGTAATTTTCACCTCTTTACACTTTCTCCTGAGTGCTCAGAGAATTTCTTGAGGTATCCATCTGGCTTTCTGTAATATCCAATATGCTGTTCACTGCCTCTGTGCAGCTAAGAAACAATGAGTAATTAAATGTTTTACTTCTAAAAGCAATATTTTAAACATTTCGGGTGGTTCTCTTCATAGATGCAATTTCTTCCTTAGGCTCTTTGGGAATATAAAGTTTTCTTCTGTTTCTTGGAGAAAATCAATTTCACAGCAAAATTCTTGTTCACATAAGCCCCCTTATTTTAGTTTCTGAAACTTTTATATGTCCAGTTATTTTTCTCCATAATCTTTTGGATTGGAGATGGATTTTGTTGGAGATTATATCAAATATTTCAGTCTCATACAAGAGAGTAGAGGGGAAACTACATTTTCTGTGTTTTAATTTTGTTTCACTGGAGGCTCGCTGAGCCATGAAGCAGAAGGCTGGAGTTGCCTCGGAAACAACAAAGCAACAGAAGTCTGCTCTGCTCTGTGTGCGACACTTCGGGCCTGTTTTTTGAGGCCATTCGTGGAAATTTGCTTTTTGCCAGTAACTTCAGGGCCTGTCCTGCCACCCTGCACTGGAGGGAGGGGGGATCCACAAGAAATAAGAGGGGAGCTCCCTAGAGGTGGCTGAACAGCATGGTGTGTGTGTGTCTGTGTGTGTTTGTGTATGTGATTCTCTGAGTTTGTGTGTGTCTGTGTGTGAGTATCTGTGAGTCTGTGTGTGTCTGTATGTGGGAGTCTGTGTGTGTGTCTGTGTGTATATGTGAGCCTCTGTGAGTCTGTGTGTGTCTGCATGTGTGTGCGTCTCTGTGAGTCTGTGTGTGTATGTCTACATGTGTGTGAGCCTCTGTGAGTCTGTGTGTCTGTGTGTGTGCCTATGTGTGTTAGTCTGTGTATGTGTGTTTGTGTGTGTGTCTGTATGTGTGAGTCTGTGTGTGTGAGTCTCTGTGAGTCTGTGTGTCTGTGAGTCTGTGTATGTGTCTGTGTATGTATGTGAGCCTCTGTGAGTCTATGTGTGTCTGTGTAAGTGTGTGTGTCTCTGTAAGTCTGTGTGTGTCTGTGTGAATGTGTGTCTATGTGTGTGTGTGAGCCTCTGTGAGTCTGTGTGTCTGTGTGTGTGTTTGTGTGTGTGTGAGTCTCTGTGAGTCTGTGTGTCTGTATGTGTGAGTCTGTGTGTGTGTGTTCACCGGAGCCCTGCAACTCTTCTCTAACTGCTACCGTCACCTCCATTGGGGCCCTTGTGGAAATGTCCCCATTTTACTAACCATAGTGTCCTTTTCAAATCAGGCCTGGGGACGAATGCCAGCACGGGACCCTCCACCAGTGGGCAGGAGTGCATTTCTAGAGCCCTTCCGTCGGCCCCTGGCCAGTTCCTGGGCGACCGGTGGTTCCACTCCAGCAGCCAGGGGTAGAAAATGAGGCCCGGCTCTTATTTTTCCCTTTTGGAATTTGTGGGAACTTACTCTTGTGACCTAGGACGTGGCCAGGTTTCCATTATGAAAAACTTTATCTCGTATCTTTTTTAATGACTTTATTTTTCAGTAATTATAGATTCACAGGAAGTTGCACAAAGAGTACAGAGCGGTCCCTTGTACCTGTCACCAGTTCCCCAGTGGTTACATCTCAGATAACCATATTCATATCAAGACCAGGAAGCCGACATTGGTACACGTGTGTGTACATGCCATACTTTTAAATATTCAAGGTAATGGCAGTGTCCCTTTTCCCCCAGGTCCCCCTCCGTTGGTCAGTCTGCAGGGCCCTCGAGCCTCCTCCCCTGGGGCCTGGCTCCCTGTCCTCCCGGCCTCACACACTCACTCCAGGGCCAGGCTTGGTGGCCGCAGCCCCCAGGCCCCTGGCCAGCCCTCACTCCTCCCTCCCTCCCAGGTGGCCAGTTTCGGGAGGCCCCCAAGCTCCTTCCTCACAAGTGACCTCGGTCCATTAGAGGTTTTTATGGACAGGGAACCTAAACAGACCCCGTTCTGGGCTCTGGGCTCTTCTCAGGGCCTGGTGGCCCGCTCTCCCCGCGGCCCTCAAGCTCAGGGCACTGTGGCTTGGAGAGAGGAGCAGAGTCAGGGGAGGGCTGAGTCCCAGGAGACCCTTCCCTCCAGAGAGGGTGGCCAACTCGTCCTGGCCTGCCCGACTTCCTTGATGTTAGCTCAAAACATCAAGTCCCAGGCAAACTGGGACGGTTGGTCACCCTGCCCCAGAACCAAGGGCACTGACTTGTCTTATTTCTGCACAACTGGAAGAGGCCGCCCTATAGGCTCTCCCTGGGACAAAGGGTCCTGCGTCAGGTGATTGGTACTTCCACCCTACAAGAAGAATCTACTGGCAACTTGAAATGGTAGCTGCTCACTCATAAAAAAAATTAAATCCTTCCCACCGGGAATCCTTGTACCTGGCTCTCAGCCCTGGTCCCAGCTGAGTTCCCGAGACCCTGTGGGGACCCTCAGGCGGGGTTCCTGGCAGCCCCTGTGGCGTCACAGGCTGGCTCGCCAATCCTGTCTGCCTCACAACTCCAGAAAGGAAGTTTCCAGCTCATTGATGGCATGCTTCCTTTATTTTCCATTGATCTTACCACAATTATATATATTTTTGCATTCTCACAAGGCTTTTGAGGGTGTAAGACACATGTCTTCGTGTCTGAAACTCCCTCTGGGGGTCTGTTGCTGCGTCCCTTGCATGACACGATTTACTCTCCTGCCTGTGGCTCCAAACCCTCATTAGGTAGCTGCTCACATGGACAGTCGTTCCCACCTGGTCCCGCTGTTACCCTCACAGAACTGGAGAGGGGTGTCCATGAGGCCTGGGCCGTCTCCCCTTCTCAGGGCGACACTGCATCAGTGACCACGCGGCCCTGAGTTTTCCTCCACGCCCACCCGGACCTCTCCTGCAGCCGCCGGGCCCCACACTTTGTTCTTCCTTCAATAGAGAAGGAGAACTGGACACTGTGTGCACAGCAGCCCATCGGCACCCGTTTCCAGAGTCCTGAGGGCAGGAGCCAGGCGTCGTCCGTGCAGGGCCAAGCGGGAACATTTGCTGGGACCCCGGGCATCAAGGAACGTCTCGGAGGAAATGCGAAGATCCTCCAAATCTTACCCAAAGGAGCATAGTGAAGAGACCGGGAGAACACCAATTTGTAGTTGTAGGTATGTTTTCTCATTAGCTTGCTGTTCCTTTATTGATTTTACTGTTACAGAGAAAAAAAGCAATATTTCCTCTTTCCTCGATGGCATCGTGTGGCCATCTGTGACCTGTGGTTTCCCTGCTTCCTCCTCTCAGCCCCGAGAAACGGGCAGGATCTGTCTGTTTGGGGAGGACTGTTCTCTGGGTCCTGACCACAGATCTGGTGGCCACGATGGCCAGATCCTGCTCAGAGAAGGGAGAGATGCAGACGGGTCACCAGGGAGGGCTCCATGGAGGGTGGCGATGATGCGGTGAGGATGGTCTCGGGCTTCTTTTGAGGGGATGGCCTGGAGCAACCCCGCAGGTAATGGAAGAACAGCTCCTGATCAGACCCAGAAAGGCCCCTGTGAATGACACTCACCGATAATGGGAGGGAAGTGAGGGGCACAACCTCTGTGCAGTAAATAAGGAATCCCATCGGCATTCCGTAATTCCTGAGTCTCCAGTAACCCAAACAAACCTGAAATGTTAACAATACCCTAATGGCAGGAAAACCTCGATAGTGAATCTGGACCGAGGAAGTACTGGAGGGTGCAGGGGGTCAGGGTAGCCATGGGGCCCCTAACTCTTGGGTACTCTTCCCAGCATCCCACATGCTCCCCCCACCAGGCCGTCAATGCTCCCAGCAGCCCTGCAAGGAGCTGTGGTTACAGAACTTGGTTGCCAACAACAGGAACCAACGTGGCTTATTCAAGCAGAAAGGGGTGTATTAGGAGGATATCAAGCGGCTCAGAAATCAACGGAAAGACAGAACACCAGGCTCAGAAAATGGGCAGGGACCCAGGAGGGTGGCAGCTGAGAACACACCACCTTGCCCCGGGACCAGTCCCCACCCCAACCTTCCTGCCCGAATCTCCCCAAGGCCTCCATCATCGAGGGACACTGGCCGGCAGACATGCCTGCAATCGTGGCAGAGTGGACTGTGAACGCCACGTGCTTCTTTGTGTCACTCTCCTCTGAAATGCTGTGGCTTTCACTGTCCACGTGGCTCACGTGGATCAGCAGATGGTGGGTGGTGAGGGGACACGTGGTGCTATAAGCATAGTGGGGCCGGAAGGAGTTCTTTCTCTGCTGATGTTTCAGACAGCTCCTCAGGTTAATAAGGCTTCTGAGGGCTGGTGCTTCATTGGGAGGGCGGAGTGGGTGGTATTGGGGGTTCAGGACTCAAGGTGGGTGCAGAGTGCATGGATGACAGAAGAAAACGGGGTTCCCTGATAAGGGGGAGAAAGCAAGTTGTTTGGGGAGAACACAGCTTGAGGGGGGGTCCTAAGGAATAGGAGAACCCTGACAGCGAGTGAAGACACCACCTGAAGGACGCGTAAGGCAGACAGGTGCTGGGGTGTCGTGCAGGGATGCGGATGTTGTTTTTGACACAGCAAAGCAAATAGCCAGGCAGTCATCAGAGCACAGTGACAGGCCCGTCACTTGCGTTCCCTGACAGCTTTGCCGTCTCCTGATTTTCCTGCCCCCCCAATTACCCTTCACAAGCAAACTTATCCTCCCGGCCAAGCCTTCCCAGCCAGCAGAACTAAGTGAGGAAATGAGACCTATGATTTTCAATGTGCCGCTCTAAAAGAAGACCTATAAAAGCAATAGAAGTTTCCAGAATGACCTGGAGAAGAGAAGGTCAGCAGGCTGAGGATGAGGATGGAGGAGGGGATGCTGAGGGCCGCAGCGGTGGTGGTGGGCTGTGATGGGATGCGGAAGAAAGGCCATCAATTCCAGCTTTGAGGACTTGGACAAGGCATGAAAAAGCCCTTATCGCTGGGCTTCCTGGGAGGTGGGGCCCACGTCTTAGGAGATGGTAGAGCTGCAGTCTGGGGGGCAGCCCCAGGGACAGGTGGCCCTGGTGGTCTCCTGGGCCTGGAACCCAGCACCTTCCTTCGGGCGGGGCCATTTAAGGAGCTTTCAACTGCCAGAGTCCAGGGAGCCCTGGGGGTTTCTGGGGCCATAGTCACAGCTGTTACAAGGCCTTCATCTCTGTGGCTCAGCCCCCAGCAAGGGAGCAGCACCTTTGAGGAGCCGGGGTCCTGCCTGGCCAGCCCTCTGCAGGGGCGCAGGCTGGCCGAGGAACTTGGTGGCAGTCATTAGGGCCAGGAGCGAGGAGGTAGTGACCAGGTCCAGCCCTTGCAAGGAGTGTGCATTTCCTCCCTCTACAGAACAGGGACTGATAAAATCGTGAACATATTTGAAATGAAAGCAGAGAAACCTGTTTTAGAGAGAGCTCAGAGGAGAGGCCAAAGCCCTGAGCACTGGGGACATATGGCATTTGTCAATCAAACGCAGAGCAACCTTCAAAAAGCCATTAGAAGGCAGCCCCATGCCGTCTGCACCATTTGTGCTGGCTGATGGCTCCCCTGTCCCGCAGGCCCCACAGACGCTCCGTTTCTGGGACTAATTAGCCTTCCAGAGGGCAATCAAGGGCCCTCTGCTGGAACTTTCTCAGGAACTGAGCCGTTAGATGGCTTCAAATGGACTTCACTAGAAATGGGTAAAAGCCAGTTAAGTGATGGCTCCCCTCCCGGGGGTGGGCCAGGCTGCTTCCTCCACCTGTGGCCTGGCTGCGCTGGGGCCCCCAGGCAGCCACATCCCTGAGCCCGGGAGATGCTGCCACCATCTCCCTGAGGTGGCTTTCCTCCCCCTTTCCAGGCGTCCTCTCTCTTTGACAACCTTCCCTTCCAGCATTCACTATAATATCCAGTCTTGCATTGATGTCGGTAAGCATCTTCAGAGCTCCATGAGGGCAAGAACTGGGTCTGTTTGCCCTTCAGAGCCTGGAAGGGTACCTGGCACAGAGCACGTTCGGTTAATGTGGCTGAGTGCATGAGCTTTGTCCCAGCAGAACGAATCCCGCAGCATTTCCTTTGAGGAACATCCTTCCAATAGGGCAGATGTGTTTATTTCCTGTTTTTAACATGATTTGGATTTAGGGGGAATTTGGTCCCTGAATTTTCTTCTCCAGTTGTTTTCCGTGTGGTCTTCATCCACCTCCTCGGAATGGCGTCAAGTGGAGTCAGTGGAAACACCAGCTTCTGCTCAGGCTGCCTGTCTGCTCTTTACCTCCAATGTGCCTCTTCTGCAGCCTGTTCCCACTGACTGTGCGACCTGCGTGAGTGTGTACTTCCTGGAGGTGACAGACACCCACCCGGAGAGGGATAGCCAGTTCCCTGGCTGCCTGGGCATATCGTGGTATTAGACGCCATCACAGGGCTCCCTGGTCCTCATTTCTGTGTCCTTGCTGCCGTCCTGTCCCCATTTCCTCCCCGTCTATTGCCCCATGAGCCCGGCCCTCCACTCTTGCTCCTGGCTCAGGGCTCCAGCTTGTTCTAGCGAGCAGACTGGTGGGAAGGCCCCCAGAACTGAAAGCTGGCGGTCAGTGTCAGGAAGGGAGGGCAGTCTCACCCAGCTCCAGGAGGAGGAAAGGGAAGTGGAAAGTACTTCCCACTCCCTTCCCCATGGTGAGAGTGGGGGATGGGAATTAAGATGTTGGAAAAATAAAACTCCAGATAGTTCCAGAAACAAGAAAGTATAGAAACGTGACAGAGGCACTGGGTGCCAGAAACCCCTGGAATGTACAGAAATCCACTTAGTTATCACTTATTCCTTGAACCAGGTGCAAACTAGGGCCTACAGGCTGCCCTTGGCTTTCAACACCATTATCTTGTCCTGCAGGGTCCGAAGACAGGCTGAACCCCTGGGTCCAGGGTCCGGGGCCACCATGTGGGTCCTGCAGAGCTCAGGGGACCGTGAAGGACACCAAGCTGCTGACCTTCTGGTTACTGGCCAATGGGGAGTGGCAGTGAGCACATAATCTCACAAATATTTACTTCCTTCACTCACAGAGCCCTCCCTCCCATCATCCAACCTCCCTTCTGCGTCCTTTTCTTAAAATAAGAGGCTAAAAATGTGTCCATTGTAAAAATTTTGAAAAGTCTGGAAGCATAGAGAGAAAAATTAAAAATAAAAATTACCTATAATTCTGGCACCCAGAAATATCCACTTTAATACAGGGTTCAATTTTATAAGCAAATTTTTAAATTTATTATATCATGAGCCTTTTCGTGTCATTAATTTTTCTAAAAGTTGAATCTTAGTGGCTGCCTAGGGCTCCATTTATTTTACCAATCCCCTGTTGTTGGACATTTATGTCTTTTCCAAATTTTCACCATCATAAAAATGCTGCAATGAACATCCTGGAAGATAAATCTTTGTGACTGTCTAATTAATTCATTAAGATAAATTCCTAGGATAGATTCCTGTAAAAACAATGTATCAAATGGGATGAGCATATTTAAAGCTATTTGGACGTGTCACCAAGGCGCATTCCAGGGAAATCGTGTCATTGAAAAATCCCAATGGAAGTGTAAAGAAGGGTGGGTCTAGCTCCTGGAACCCAGCCAGCACTGAGCATCTTTTTTTCCCCCAAAATTTGATAGCCAAAAAAGACATTTTATTGTTTTGTTTTTATTTCTTTGTCAGCAAGATTGAACATTTTTAAATATGTTTTTAACTCACCTATATTTTGTCTTTTGGAAAATTTCTATTTGTATCCTTTGTCAATTTTCCCACCAGAACATTAATCTTTTATAAAAATTGAATCTGTATGAGTTATATTCATTAAAAAAAAATCCTTCTGTCACCTTTTTCTTCCTCCCTTAGTTTTGTGTTTCCGACCTCAGTCTCTATCTCTAATCACTTGGGCCAAATGACCTCTTGAGCTCGAGGTCATTTCAAAGAGCTGGAATCTTCCTGTCTCCTGTCACCCTCCCCTCCTCAGCAGCCTGCCCAGGCCTCCAAACCTATTAGCATAGGCTCCAGGAAAACTTGAATTTCAAATGTCTGCCTGGGTTGGGTTTCACACTTGAATAACCAAGTCAGGTCTGCTAATCAGGCTCACAGGTGTGAGACAAGCTGGTCTCTCTCCTCAAGGAAAGCAGAGGAAAGAAGGGGGCAGGGTCTCTGCGGTTCAAGCCCAGAACCTGGGTGTGGGCAGTTCTAACCACTGCAGAAGCGCATCATGGCAGCCAACCTCCCCACGCCATTGGTTGAGGAAATAGTGATATATTCACACAATGGATTTAGATGTAGACATAAATTTTGTGACATGGAAGAACTTATTTTTAAATAAGAAAAATAGATTCCAGGACAATGAAACCCTTTCATCCATGTGCACGTGCATACATACCCACACAGAGAATGTGATCTGGAAGCATGTTCTTCAAAATATTAACAATTTCCATCACTAGGCGGTGGGGTTACCAACTTTTATTTGGTTCTTTTAATTTGTATTTTTCTACAACAAATGTGGATTATCGTTCAATGAGTAACACCAACTCCTCCCTCCCCCCTTTCCCTCTTCCTCCCTTCTCCACTCCCCTCCCCTGCCCCTCATGAGGACCAGAATTGGCCACCTCAAGCACTGTAGGAGGCTTTGACCCTCCCCGCCCCCACTAACTGTCTGAAGGGATTTGGGATGGAAGGCCTGTCCCCGGGACAGGCTGGCACCATGGATAACTGGGTATCATAGACTGGGAGGGCCTTTGCTGAGCCCATTCTTATCAAAGTTCTGTTTACTAGACATTTCCATTGGTAAGGGAAATCTCCATCTGTAAAGGTGTCTCCTTCTCTGTGTCAGGAAGAAGGAGAGACGACTTTATCTCTAGGGATCTCCTTGGTGCAGAAGGCAAAAACTTAAATCGGCATACGCTTGTTTACTGTGCTTTTCTTGTAATCCCTCATGGCTGACACCCCCAACCCCCACCCCAAAATCCTCGTTTCCCTATATAAGAGGAGAACCTCCACCATTGTGATAAGAGATACTCAGTTTCCCCGGGTCTCTCCCATGTATACATGTTATAAAGCTTTGTTTGATTTTCTCCTGCTATTTGGCCTCATGTCAATTTAATTTGTAGCCCAGACAGAAAGGACCCTGAGTGGGTAGAGGATATTTTTCCTCCCCTTCACCCTCCCTGCTCGCTTCTCTCCCTCCCCCTTTCAGATGTTGCCTCCAAGTGGACTGCTCTGAGGCAGTTACCACTGAAGTCAATTCTCCATTACCAGAGTGTCATTAGCTTCAGGGGCTCCAGGTGGAACCTCATTACACTGTCGGCACTGGAGAGCTGGCCCACAGAGACCAGGCTCCCCAGCACAGAATGGGGTTTCTTCAAGAAAGATTTTTCTCCCATTGGCTGTTTTGTGGCTCTCTGGGCCTGGGTCACAGCCTCCTAGAATAGAGGTTCTCGAAGGCTTAGGAGCAGAATTTAGAGCACTGCTTTTTCAAACTACATGCCAGAGCCAAGAGAAAAACATGGTCCAGGGATTTCACACTCAACCTGCCCTAACACACTCCCCTCCACCCCCACGCACACACGTGTGCACCTATGCACGCTTCTCTAGTCACTGACTAAGGCAGCTACTCCCACGCCTGGGAATCTCTTGCTGGCTCTCCTAGGCTGGTGTTTTCCAAGGACAGGAGAACAGCTGTTTTGTTGTGACAGGTGACATCAAGGCCGCAGCCAGAGGGGTGGGGCAAGGGGACTGCTAGTGAAAGAGAAAAACCTGGACACTCCTGCAATGCTGTTATTTGTCCAACACACCCAGAACTGCAGAAGGGAACTGGGTAAAACACATTAGCTTTATGTTGTTTCAAATGAAGGTGTGGGGGCTGAGCACCATGGTTGTTATATGTGTCAGGGCTCACAAGTTGGGGCCACTGGCTAGAGGCTACCCAGCCCTGGCTGCCCCTTAATGCAGGACCTGAAGTCGGATGCCTCAAGTCAGGCTCAGGGTCATAGTAGACAAAATGCCCCTGCAAGATGCCAAGAGGCAACTCCTCAAATTTCAGAGCGTGGGAAGAAGTAGATCCTTCTGAGGGAGCTGTAGGATGGGGCTGGGGGAGCAGGGAGAGCCAGGGAAGGGCTAGAATGGGAGTGTAGAGGGTGGAATTCTTCCAGAGTGACAGGTAATTTTATAAACATATTATCATCAGGGTTCAGAATTGTTAACACCTGGGGTTCCTGTGCTGGCTCACAGACAGCTCTTTTTAATAATGCTGTAAATTTAAGAAAACCCAGTTTTCCACTGGAGTCAGAGAGACCTCGACCAAATTAAACTTACACCTCCAGTGTTCTCATTTGTGAATGGGGATCTGACCTGGGTCTCAGGCGACACGAGGTCATGTTTGTGGGGCTCTTTGCTTGGTGCCTGGAACAGCAGGAGTTCAGTCAAAAGTTACTCTCTCGTCCCGTTGCCTGTGAATCAGAACCAGGGGAAATGCAAGGGGTCAGGTCAGCTCGAGGTCAGCTCAACAGGGCGTGACTGAGCAACTGCCAGGGCCAGGTGGGCAGTGGACACAGGGAGGGGAAGCTCAGCTCTTGGTCTAGCAGGTGTATATTGAATAAGAAATAGGGCAATGAGTTAAATAATTACAATCACGACAAAATACGATTAGAGACTAACAGGCGGTGAGATCTGAGAGTCCAAGGAGTGAGAGAGTCAATCATTTATTGTTTATATATTTATAGTGGATATACAATATAGATTACATATTATATACATTTGCCTAAAATATGATAGATGATAGATAGATGATAAATAGATGGAGATGGATAGATACATAGATAGATAGATGATGGATGATAGATAGAAGGATGATAGATGGATAGATAGGTGATAGAGAGATAGATGGATGGATAAATAGCTAGATAGGTAGAGAGAGAGATGATAGATAGATGATAGATGGATGGATGGATATATACATAAAGAGATGATGGGTAGATAGGTGATTGATAAATGGACAGACAGACAGACAGACGGATGGATGGATGATGGATGTCAACTGTGAACCAGGAGCTGTTATGCAGTGTGAACAAGCCAACTTGGATGCTGCCCTTGGGGCACCTCAGTGAAGTGGAGGAGACAGACAATGAACAAGAAGACAAATGGAAAAACAATTACAAATGGGAACACATATTATAAAGGAAAAAAAGCTGAGGTGACACAACAGAGGATAACAGGAGGTTTCCATGTTGGTGTATCAGGGAGGGCTTCTCTGAGGTGACATAAGTCAAACTCAGAGGGCACCACTATGGGAAAAGTGGGGGGCAGAGGGAGTCCTCTTGGAGAGCCCTGAGGTGGGGAAAACTGTGGGTTTGGAAGGACAACAGGAGCCCCGTGGAGAGGGCAGGGGCAGGGGGAAGGTGGAGTAAGACAGGGAGGAGGGCAGGGCTGGGTCAGGAAGGAGTCTGTTCATGGTTGGTTGGACCAAGAGAGCCTCTTCGAGGATGCAGCACTGGGGAAGATGTCCAAGGATGAGGCAGGAGTTCCCTGGGTGAAGGCAGGGGTGGCCCCCAGAGGTGTGGTGTGGGAGCCCAGTCAGGTGGGGCCACAGGGTGAGAGCTGGCGAGGGGCCGGGAAGGAGGCTGGAGAGGCTGTGGGTGTCACACTGACATGGACAGCACCCCGTCAGGAACCTGCACCTACCTTGGTGAGCCATGGGGAGGGTCCAGAGAAAGGTCTTAGGGCAAAGGGGTCAGATGTCTGCATCAGGGAATGTTTACCAAGTGGATGTTTTTCAAATTTTCAGCTGCTCCAATATGTATCCAGCATCACTCTAAGAGCCACTGGACAAGCATTTTACGCAGATACCACACTTGGCCCACAACCACACGGGGCAGGTGGTGTTGAAGCCGGGTGTCTGAGGGTTACTGCAAATATTCAATAAGGTTACCTTTCGACCTTATTGTGAAAAGAAGTTAATCTTGTTAATTTGCTGTTTTCCTGTTTAACCTGAGGGGTAACTCAAGGGTCACAAGGATTTATGACCTTGTTTTACAGAACAAAGAGAATGCCTTCAAGGATCACCAGATAACAAGCTCCCAGCTGCTGTTGACGCCCAGAAGTCAGATTGCCTGGGGGGGCTTATCTGGAGTGAAAGAAACACGGATTTCCCCTTTGTTTCTCTGAAACTCCTCCTGCCAGGCCCCTTAGCTCTATAAAACCCCCTGCTTTCTCCTCTTGTTAAGGTGGATTTGAAAGAACCTATCCTCCCACCTTCTCATTTTGGCCAATCGAATAAACCTTTCTCCATCTCCAAGCACTTATGTCTCGGTGTTTGGCTTACTGCACATCGGGCACACAAACTTGAGATTAAGAGGTTTGGTATCAGTGTCATCATCCCCGCTGGAGCTGGAGTGTCCAGTGATGCATCCCAGCGCATGGAGCCATGGTTTGATCCCAGGCAGTGTGGCCCCAGGGCCTGGCAGTCCACTCAGTTACCTCCTGGGCCCTTTCAGCTCAAATCTACCTGGCTCTGAGAGTCTGCAGATGTTCCGAGGCCCCTTGGCTGGCTGGCCCCAGGGGGAGGCTCTGGGGGTGGGAGAATGGTGACGGGAGGAAGGGAGGCGGGACTTTCTCCCTGTGTCTGCCCTCCTCAGGGCATTGTCCCAGCAGCCTGTTCACTGGCTTCTCCTGAACTTCAAGCAGCAGCAGCAGCAGGGCCCACCCTGTCCCAGGGGTCTGAGCTCCTGGGTTCCGGGCAGCTCCCTTATATTCTCTCAGCCCTCCAATGCCAATGTTAAATTCCCTCTGTTTAAAGTACTCTAGGGGTGGGGGGTCCCATTTTCCTGGCTGGTCACTCAAGAAAGGGTGACAGCGAGGGGAGGCAAAGACAGGGAACCACGGCCCAGGCCAGAGGTGATGAAGTAGGAGAGCCTCTGCTTTGGAACCAGCTGGATTTGGGGAGTGAAGGGGGAATAAAATTTTCAAGAAGGCAGGGCAGCGGGAGAAAAGTAGCCTCGTTAATAGAAAGAGAGGCCAGGAGGGGAGAAGGCCTGAGGTCCAGCATGAATGGGATGAGTTGAGGAGCTAACAGACATGAGATGGAGATGTCCCCATGGTCCCAGGGATGCAACACCGGCCAGGGGCATCCAGCCCAGGGTGACCAAGAACGGCCCCATGAATACTCCGGCTTGTTCTCCTCACAGGACAGTACGATCTGGAGAAGTGGTCCCAGGTGGTTCCCCAACCTCCGTCCTTCCACCCCCGCCCCCCTTCTCAGAGGGTTGGCCTTTGTCCTCAGGCTGCAAGATGGCTGCCACAGCCGAGGCACCAAAGTACCCAAAGCGAGAAGGAGAAGGTGAGGGAGAGGATTCTCTGCCACGTCTCTGCTCTTATCAAGGAGGACCTTCTCCCCCAGGGCCTCCCAGCAGACTTCAGTCACGCATGATTGGCTAACCCATGGTCGCATGGCCCCTCTGGCTGCTGGGAAACTGAGTGTCTGGCACTTTCAGCCTCTCCTGTTGGGTTGGGCTCAACCAGCCTGGAAAGGAGGAGGAGGTTGCCCCTGAGGTTGGCCCCCAAGGGGCTGCCACAGCGGGGGACAGAGAATCAAGACTGGTGCGAAGACTGTGGGCAGCCCCCTCCCCTGCTCTGCCCCTCCCTCCTTCAGCTACACAAAGCGGCTAAGGCTCCCTCCTGTGTCCCTGCCTCCCAGGGAACTGAGGGTCCACTGAGACCAAGGGTGGGATGCTCTGGGGTTTGCCGGTGCTTCTAACAAGACCTCTGTCATCAGGCTCCCCATGTCAGGGACTAGAAGTGGGAGGCACTGACAGGGCTGTGGTGTGGGGGGACTGTTCCCACTCTGGCATTAACTGCCTGGGTCTCTGAGTGTGCGCCCAAACACCAGAGAGTGGGCGCTGGCCCTAGAGTTGTTGGGGGAAGACGCCACCTCTTGAAGGTCTGGCTCAGATGCCACCTGACATGGATCTTGAACTTTTCTTAACTCCTCCTATCCTTCCACGTCACAGCTGCTAGCCTCCTGGTGAGGAATCCTCTCCTCCCCTCGCGCACATCTCTTCTGGGTGTCCGGGCACTTATCTGCAACCGCTGAGTCTTCATTCAGCAACATTACGTGTATTTAACTCTCTGGCTCCCCTTGAACATCCAGTTCGCAGCCCTTTAGTCCTGCCTCTCCGGGCTGGCTCACCCATTTGTCTGTTCTCCACGGTAACGGGCACCTCTGATGGATGCTCTGTTCCTATGAGGTCATGCCAGCCGCCTCTTGTCACCTCCCTGCCTGCACACACCCCCATCTCCTCCTCTGCCCCCAAATCAACATCTCACATGGATGGTCTACGTAGTTTCGTCTCCTAAGATTCATCTCCCCCGCCCCCCCATTCTCTTGATTTCTACCCATTTTTAAGATTCCAACAATGGTTTACTCAAACCTTTGCTGATCTGCTCTGGACCCTAGTCTCTTGACAATGGGGATTGGGGTTGGCTGGGGATGTTGATATGCTGTGCGGGGATGCAGATGTAATGGCCTAACTGGGGACAATGCTGCTCTGTGCACCTACTGGAAGGGCATGGGCTGCGGTGTTGGCTAGGCTGGGATGAACTCTCCACACAGCCACTTGGTAGGTGTGGTCAGTAAATAATTCCTGAGCACCTACTGTGAGCCGGGCCCTGGGAAGACATTGTTGGGTCGTCTAGTCTCTTTCTTATGTAGCCTTTGGGCTGGTGGGAATAGGGCTGCCACGTTTAGCAAATAAATATACAAGATGCCCAGTTAAATTTGAATTTCAGATAAACAACAAATATTGATACTTACACTAAAAAATATTCACTGTTTATTTGAAATTCAAATTTAACTGGGCATACTGTATTTTATTTGACAACCTTAAGTGGGAGAGAAAGAAAACAAATAAGCAAATGCGGAAATAACATGATTCCTGGATTCTGGTGGGTGCTGGGAAGAAAAAGTCAGTGCTCCACAAGAACATCCCAAGGGGCCAACTGGATGGCTAGGGACAGGATCCCAGAGTCCAGGAGGATGGGAAGGAGCCTCCATATGCTCAAGGAGCGAGCATTCCAAGCAGACAGCATAGCACATGCAAAGGCCCTGAGGTGGGAAAGAGTTTGATGTGGTCCTCAGTCAAACAGGCCAGTGTGACTGGATGGAGGAGCCGGCAGGCAGGTGTGTACAACTTGAGCTGATGACATGATCAACCTGGCCACAATGAGTAGGTGCTCAACAAATTGTAGCTATTACGTGTTATTATTATGTTTTTTTGGGCCGCTCAGAATCCTTGGGCGTGATTTCACTCTGCCTCTCTTTCCTTATCTTTCAGGTGAAGGAGCAGCCCAGAAAAATCATCTTCCTGCTTCATTTTCCCTTCAGTCTGCTGAGGCGAGGACAGAAGATTTAACAAAATGCTCGTAGGCACTGAAGTAAGATTTAGTGCAGGGACATGTGTCCAAAAGGGAGCTTAGCTGTGGAAGGCTAAATGTCAGTAGACAGTGTTGAAGAGACTGTGATTCACCCTCCTCACACGGGACCGTGACTTAAAGCATTGGCCTTCTTCTTCTTTAGCCACTAAACCCAGGTTTATGTCACGACATCCCAACATCAGTAGGGACTGGGAGGTCTGTCTCCAGGAGAACCTGCTCTCAGGGGGACATGGTGGCCAGGGGCCCCGGGCCTGGCCTCAAATCTTAACTCCCACCGGCCGCATGAGTCAGCTTTCTCGGCTGCCACACGGGGATGGGGGCAGTACCATCTATGTCACAGCACAGTGATGTGGGTTCAGTGAGATGACTGACATGCTTGGCACAGTGCCTAGAGCATCGAAACATCCAGCGGTCACCAATGGAAAGGCCAACACCGCCTTTGAGGCCATCCACGTTATTGGGGGGTGGAGGGCCATGCACGATATCACCATCGCTGAGTGTGAGCGCGTGTGAATGTGTGTGCAGATGGCATGAGCCACAGTCGAGCCTGCACGTCTAAGCCACACCACTGCAATTCCAGGGCTCAAAGGTCCCCAAGTCCCCAAATCCTTTCCTTCCCGGTTGCCGATGCCCAAAAGTCCATGTCAGTTACTCATCCCCTCAGTTTGGGCTCTGACCCCATATTGTAATTCTGTCTCCAGTCCTGTAAGTCGTGGTGTGACCAGCAGTTTCCCACAGGCCGGAGGCTGGGTCTCCAGAAGGGGGTGAGGACTGGGTGTGGTGGGGGCTTCTACTTGGAATTCGAGGTGCAGCCACTTTACAGGGAAGTTAGCTGCCCTGGAGAAGAATGTAACCTTACACTTTTGCTGCATGCAAAAGAAAACTTTACATTTTAAATTAACAGCATGTCCACCGCCAGTATTTGTGGTTACTACCTGCAGCGTAAATCTCTCTTAGAGATGTGTGAGAACAGCATACATAATGAAATATCAACATGAAACTTGATTTAGAGTGGCTTTTCATTAATATAACAAATGAAGTGTACCCATATTTGAAAGTATATTCCTTTGGGCCTAATTAAAATACTGAGCAAAATACATGTATATGTATATTTTAAATGAAGACAGCCGGAATTAGCTACAAAAGTTAATTCAAATGGGAAAGTGCACTGCGAGGACATTGTTATTATTAACACAGCCAATCGTCTTCCTTGAGGTGTCTCAGATAACGTGCGTCGGACTTAGGGTCTGCATGAAGTGGCAGGTGGGTTTTGCTTTAAAAATGCTGCCCTCTACACAAGGTGTGCCTCGAGGGTGCTTTGACTGAGCAGGCTTTTGGTCAGAGGAGAATTTTCCATGCAACACGGAAGGTGTCAGAGCTGGGATCTCCTCTGACTGAGGAGCGCTTCCCTGGCCCGGCTTCTGTCTACACAAAGGGCGGTTTGGCCTCCGCCTCGGGAAGGCGTGACAGGGGCTCCCTTTAACTGGAGAGGTGCGTTGATGGGACAGGGCCTGGAACACCCAACTTAGCATCCAGGAACAGGCCCCTAAGGGTGCCCAGAAGACACACGGAGAGGACTAGAAGATGGCGGTGAGATGGGAGGAGCCGAGGATGAAGGACAGTGGCCGGTGGGGAAAAGCAGTCTAGTTCCACTGCTGAACCAAGAGCAGGGAGTTAATGTGGCATCTGATTCAACCCTCATCCCCAACCCTTTGGTGCAGTAAACCAAGGGGTGCACCAAAAACCCAGTGGAGGGGCCCATGGCCCAAGGGGGACTCCAGGAGTCTGCACTCCAAAGGCTTGGTGGGGGGAGTGGCTCCCTCGTCGATGGCAGAAGATGCCCCAGAGGCCAGGCCACCTGACCAGAGAGATCTCCTTGCCATGCACGCATCCCCTCAGCCATCTGGAACAGGGCTTGTTTCTAGGCTGTGGAGCAGGACTTCTTAACATGACCCCTGGGATGTGGATGGGCCTCTGCACGTGGTGGGAAATCCCTTCCGGCCCACTGAGGGCCCAAGGGGCAGGAGAGCCCAAATGGGGAACAGAAGTGTGCTTGTTAATGTTCTGTGTGTGAGTGTGAGGACACAACTGCAGAAAGATGGTCTCTCCAAACAGTGCCCGGTTTGCGATGGCTGACTGGCCACCCACACTATGACGGGCAAGCCGGGTAATCCTCCTTACGTACAAACGGAGATTCGAACAGTATCTCTCCTTGTAGGACCGACGTGAGGATTGAATTAAACACTTCATATGAGGCACTGTTCCTCAGGGCAGTGGGGACTTCATGATCGTTCATCATGATTCTTGCTATTCTGTAAGTCACTGGCTCATACTCCAGTCCCCGGGGAAGTCAAGTCCCACAGTAATCATTCATACTTGCACAGCACATTATAATTTACACATCACTTTTGTGTGCCTTATCTTCTTCAAACGCGGGACAATGTGGGCCAGGCACTCCCTTCACAGAGGAATCTGGCTCAGAGGGTAGAGGCATGCCCAGCATCACACAGCCGCTAAAGGGTGGGATGTGAGTTCCAGTCTGAGGATCCACTTTTGAAGCTCATGTTCCTTGATCCTGGCATGGGGGAGGAGCTCCCTCTGGGAACCCCAGAGAAAGCTCTATAGAACTTACAGAACTTCCCAGCCTTCACCTCCTAGGCTGGAGAAGACGCTAAGCCAGATGCAGATGACAGGGGACTGACCAGGACTGTCTCCTCCAAACACTTCGATCTGGTCCACAACTGGCTTTACTTCCAAGCAGTTACAGCACCCATTTCCATGGTGATGGGAGGAACTTGCAAGGTCCCCTGTCAAATCTCTCCATTTCTGGGTGATTTGTTGGAAGGCTGGTGGCTGCTCCCCAAACCTCTGTGTTGAATTGGAAACGTATTCACAGGCACATAATGAAGAGTCCTGGGCTCGTGGGGACTCGTAGAGCTCGAGTCGTCATAGGTGGCCTTTTGCACTTGAAGATGCTGTGGCATTTCCCATGAACACAAGCCTAGGTAACAATGTACCACCCAGCCAGGCCTTCTTCCCAGGCTGGCTCCAAGAAGAGGCCTTGCTGTCTGTGGTCAGTAGTGTTCACGTACTTAGTGGGATTGCTGTTGTTTGACTCAACTAACATAAATGTTCTCCGTGAACAGGCCCAGAGAGCGTTCCTTTCCTGCCTGCTAACCGTCCCGCCTCCAGCTCAGCAACACTAACACCCAATTACTCCACGAGCACAGTCTCCAAGGAGTCAAGGTCCAGAGATGGGTTCAGATGGGGAGGGGGGGACCTTCCTGTTTGAGGGGATTTTGAGGAGAGGCCAAGCTGGAAAAGGTTGGTTGGGCCTCTTTGGTCCTGACAGGCAGTGGCCTGATCCCAGCCTTCAAAGGCTAAGAGGGACACAGGCTTGTGTCACACGAGGGGAGCTAGAGTTTGCTTAGGTGTGTGCACAGGAAGTCCTGCTCACACCTGGGTAAGGGACTTCAGAAGCTCATTGCTCCCCAAGAAGCGATGGAGACAGAAGACGTAACTGGACTCCAAGTGCTCTTGGATAGGTTTAAGAACCAACAAGAGAGGAGGTTTTTGAAGAGCAGAGGACTAGAAGGGATGTGTTGGCTACCAAACCACTGAGCAGGGGCCTCCAAAACACTGGCTGGTTCCCAACACTGGGTGTTCTCGCTGCCCCTTTCCTTTGCATATGCTGGTCCCTTGCCTGGATGCCCTTCCTCTCACTCTTGGCCTTCAAGACTCAACCCTCATTGAACATTATGTGGATCTGAGTGACATTTCAAGGACAGGATTGACAGGATTTGGATCAGACTGAATTCGGTATTGAGAGGAGCAGGAGAGAGAAAGATGTAAACACAGGTCAAACGTGTTTGATGCTGGAGTAGGTGGGGGTTGTAGTTATTGCACGTAGTGGGGAAATTGGAAAGGGGGGGTCTGTGAAGGGGGAGATGCTCCCCTTCCTTTTCCACAGGGTGAACCTCCTCAGTCAGTGATGCAGTCATGGAAGACGCCTGAAGCCACCAGGAGAGGACACCATGAGGCCTCAGCGCTGGGGATGGTGACCTGCAAGTCACGCTCGTCGCTGGTGGCCAGAACTGGGCCTGAGGGGAAACCGCAGACAGGGTGGGGAAGTTGGTGGGGGGAAGGAGGCCAGTGGAAAGTGGACATGGACCAGACACCCTCTCCCTTGGCCATTTTAACCTGGTCACATCAACTCTGGCTTTCTTTACTGCTCTGGAAGGGAACCCAAAGCCCCAGGATTTGAAATGTTATGCGGCTGCTCAAATATAGCAGTTAAAAAAAGAAAAAGCATTCCTTAGCGCTTGCAACTTGCTAGCTGATGGCTTCGGTAGCGGCCAGGAGCGCAGCTGGGACGCGCAGAACCGCGCCAGACACGCCGCTGCGGGGAGGGCGCTAACCGCCGCCCCGGCCCTCAGTTACAGAAAGAAAAAGGATTCTGCCCCAAACTGGGGAGAAAGGCTGTTACTGGCCCCGGACTGCTGCCCTCCTCTGCCTTAGGCCGCGGTCCACACTGCAGGTTCCTCAGATCTGCATTAACCCTGGAGCTGTCGCCGCCTTGGTGGGGGTTCCAGGCCGGTCCTGAGCAGGACAGAAGGTTGGGGGGGCGCCCCTTTCAAGGGGTGCAAAAGCGGGCGGGTGTGCGGGATTCCCAGAACCAGAGAGGAGGAGGGAGGCGGGGACCGAGGGCGTACAGCAGGAGCGGTGTCCCCGTGGGATGCTTTCGGGCCGCCCCCTGGGTGCGGGGCCGGGGTCCGGACGGGGGTCCTGGCGGGTGTCCGGACGGGTCCTGGGCGCGTGGTCGCAGCGCAGCTCCCCGTGCCGCTGCAGTCCTGGGGTTGGGACGACAGAGGCAGCTCGCGGCCCCGATCCAGGTGCCCCCTGCAGGCCTGGGGTCGCTTGGTCGGCGCGGGGGGGTGGCCCGCGGTCCAGGGAGCCCCCTAGGTCGGCGGCGAAGAGGCACCTGCTGCGGGCACACGGGCTCGTCCCCGCGAGGTCGCCTCCCCGGGGCGCACGCAGGATTCAGATGCCCCGAAGCTGAAGCGCGGGCTGGCTCCCTGGCGCCAAATCACACAGACCCAGACCCACCAGTAAAGAGTTCGCTTCTCCCGCGGACGGCGAAAGGCCTCCGAGCGCGGGTCCGGGACAGCGCCCCCAGCCGGTGGAGCGGACCCCGGAACCACGGCCCTGCGGGGCGACCACGGCGCCTACCCCCAAGGTCAACGACGGGCGCCCCGGGCGCGCGGTCAGCTGCGCCGGCCAGGGCAGCAAGGGGTGGCGGGCGCGGAGCCGGGAGGACCCTAGCCATCTCTAATCGGGGTCCCCAGGCCTGAATGAGCCCAGGCACCACCTGTGCACCCGCACATGTGTACCTGTGTGTGTGTTGGGGGGGGTGGGAAGGTACTTCTGGTCACGCGCAGATTCGGGGGATCCCAGGGCCAATCATTCAGTCCCTCAGGGCGAGCGGCCCAGAAATCCGCGTTCTCAACCAGTCCCCAGGCTGGCAGTTTGGTGGCGCTTGTTCCGCAGACTCTGGTCCTCCCCTTGGCGCTTTGGTAGGCATTAAAAAAGGCGCCACCTGCGACCGGCACGTCCCGCCCCACCTGGTGGTGGCGCCAGCCCCTGTGCAGGTGCCCGGGGTGGATCTTCCGCTGGGTGCAGGCTGAGTAACCACACTGGAGTTTCGGGGTGGGGGAGTGCTTCCCAAGCTGGCCCTGGAGGGGCACCCAAAGGTGTGAGAATTCCACCTCTGCCGGCGGTCCTAATTGGAAGAGGATGTTCAAGATGAGAAGTCTGGTTTTGTCAAGTGAAATGTCACGGATTTAGAGTCTCAAACCCACCCCTAGCCCTTTGGTATTTGACTATCTTTATCTTAGGCGGTGTGTGATTCCCATGTTTCAAAGAACTTTAAAGGTTCATAAAGCTCCAAAGATTTCAAATAGCTCTTTTAAAAGCGCTTTGATGGTTTAAATGCAGACACATGAATTACATATCTCAAATTACACAGGGTTTTAAATCTAAGGGAAGGTGTCTTTGGCAAGATGGATTGGGGTATTGTCTTGTGTGGGTAGCTTTTTTAAAAAGTGTGTGTAATGCATTCAGGTTGATGGTGGGGAGAGAGGAGAAAGGAGACATCAGGGAAGGGTGCTGAGACTTCCAGCCACCAGGCCCCATCGGGGCTCTCAGAGCAGAGAAGTGACACACCCACTGGCCCTTCATGTTCCTTCCAGGCGAGGGCAGGGATGTAGCCATATTTGGCTCCTGAAGGGCCATGGGTGAGCTGCTCCAGGGAGAGACTGCCGCCTCCTCTTCGTGGATCTTCTCCACCCAGATCAGTGGGGAATGAATGAATGACCCAAAGAGCAAATAGACATAGCGGCCACATCTCCACTCTTGCTACACCTGCAGTTTGTCCATGACCTAAAGTGATTGATGTTTTCAATCTCCCCAGGTCGAACCTTCAAGAAACCAGCATCGACCAGAGGCCCTAACCCAGGAGGGAAGGCAGTTTGGTACCTGGTGGACTCGGGCTTTGGAGTCAGGCCACATGGGCATGAGTTCCTGCTCTGCCACTTATTATCTGGGTGACCTCTTTAATCTTCAGTGCCCTCATCTATAGAATGGGATCATAGTGGTCCCTCAGTCACAGTTTTGTTGTGAGGATTAATCTAGATACGTATCAAGCCCTTAGCAAAGGCCTGGCCCACAGGCACCTTCAAGAAGAAACAGTGATGTTGGTGATAGTGGTGATGGTGCTGCTGCTGATGATAGTGATGGTAATATATTGGGGATGATGGTGATGGTGCTGATGATAGTGATGGTGGTGATGGTAATATATTGGGGATGATGGTGGTAATGATGGTGATGGTGCTGATGGCGATGGTGGTGATGATGGGGACAGTGGTAATGGTGCTGCTACTGATGGTAGTGATGATAATATATTGGAGATGATGGTGATGGTGCTGATGATAGTGATGGTGGTGATGGTAATATATTGGGGATGATGGTGGTAATGATGGTGATGGTGCTGATGGCGATGGTGGTGATGATGGGGACAGTGGTAATGGTGCTGCTACTGATGGTAGTGATGATAATATATTGGGGATGATGGTGGTGATGATGGTGATGGTGCTGATGGCAATGGTGCTGATGATAATGTTGGTGGTGATGATGGGGACAGTGATGCTGCTGATGGCAGTGATGGTAATATAATGGGGATGATGGTGGTGGTGATGGTACTGATGGTGGTGATGGCGGTCACCCCTCAAGCTCTCTTTCAGCGATTGGGTCTCAGTGTTATCATCCAACTCTGCCGGTGACTGAGCCTACTGTATGTGCCATGAGCTTTGGTGCATAGCACATCTCATCTCATTGTCCTATACAGTTGGTCACTCCCAAGGGCAGGCATCCTGTCCCTCTCCCGCGGTCGGCTCTATGGGCAGGAACCCACCCTTACGCACACAGCTGCAGCAGCTGGTAGTCTTGCAGGGGGCAGGGATCCCTTCCTCCAGGGCCTGCGAGATTCATCTGTTGAGGAAGCAGATATGCAGAAAGGCAGACTCTCCTGCCCTGCTTGGACACTCTCTGCTGGAGAGTTTCCAGAGCTGCCAAGGAGTCCTTGAACAGTCTTGGCCTTGGGCATGTGTGAGAGATGGAAGAAAAGATGAGAATTCTCTGAACTATTTCCTAGAACAATAAACTTGGGAACAAGGTTTCCCTAGAAGAGGGGTTTTTGGAAGACAGCTTTTAGGGGTTATGGTTCTTCCAGAGAGGCAGAAAATATTGGTGAGCAGGCCATGTCCACCCAGACAACTTCCCCTCTCCAGCACTTCCCTGGAGCCCTTTGCACACAAAAAAAGTCCCCTGGAGCACACCTCACCCCCTCTCCAGAAGTTCTCAGTCACTCTCCCTTACCCCTGACTTGACAAGATGCCAGTTCTTGTTTATTTGGTTTATGTACTTGCTCCGTATTTATTCATCCGTCTGGTTCCTGTGCCCCAGTTCCAGCTGGGATTGTAAGGATCTGGAGGGCAGGGCCACAATTTGCTTCTTCAAATGTCTCACAAAACCCTTAACAGACAGCAGAGGGGAGCCCCCATATCAGCATCTCCCGTGTGCTTAGTACAGTGCTTTGCACATACTGGGTGTTGGCTAATGTCTACTGAATAGACAATGGGCAGTGGCAGAGGGAATGATACATGTCATCTTCTCAAGGCAAGCTCTGTCCTTGTCCTTCCTGACTCAGGTGGCCCCACATGCCACGTGCTCAGGACCATAATGGTGTCCAGGTGGGACCCCTGGCAGCTACCACATGAGGTGCCTGTGGAGGTGAGCCACCCAGCCTTTTCAAACGAGCACCTTAGGTTTTACACCCGGCCCAAGAGCTCCTGGAGAACTTGCCTCCTCTCGCTCATTAGGAAACTCTGTGATTTTAAGCAATCGATGTTACTAGATTTTTAAAAACAAGTTCCTCATCATCAGTTTTCATTCCAAACTCAGAAATGCTTCAAATCTCAAAACCCTCCACATCAGAGTGTCCGGTTAAAAGTGCTAACTCGTGACTTTACCGCATGATTCATGCGGTTTGGGGGCTGCTGGGGGTGGGGACTGAGCTGGAGACTGGCAACAAAGAGCCACCATCGCCCTAATCTCTCTCTATTACGGAAATGGATGGCAAGATGGGGATTTCTGCGCCTATAAATCAGCATTGTGTTCTGGATAATCTAATACATTTTTCAAGCATTGTTCTCGCCGTTTGGCGCGCACGGAACTGCTCAGCTGGCACAAAGTTTGCAATCAATCTCTCCCGCCTGCTCCCCATCCAGCCTCGCCACCTCCCCCGAACCTTCCTAATATTTTATACATAAACCAGTTTGGAATCACAGGGCATTCCAGCTAGTAAATGCTCTGAAGATTCATCTTTACGGACTAGCAGCCCAGCCTTGTAGCATCCCAGCTTCTCAAGATGAAAAGGAGTTTTATTTGGTGTGTGATGCTATGAGGGGAGTGGATGCTGGCGGGTCGCTAGGTTCTATTATTATTGTGTGTGCTCCCCTCCTGGGAGGAGAGACAAGGCCGGAGTGGGTGGGGCCCTCAGGAAAATAACCCTCTTCATGTCCCCTCTTATGCCAAGACAGGGTGTTGGGGCCCTTCGAGGCTCCCCAAGACCCAAGGGAATGGGGATGGCAAGTTTTCAGTGAACAGGTGTGCATCTCCGCTGGTCACATTATTGCATCCCTGTGCCCCATAGGGGAGAGGGACCAGGGATCAAAGAAATAAGACAGCTGTGGGGGAGGGGCACGGCCCTACCAAAGGAAATGAAAATAGTTGCAGTTTCATTTGCTTTAAAGCACAGCCCTTGTAATAAATGCGCACAGTGAATGTGCTGAGCAAACACCTCGGCGTTCATCAATATGCGGGCGCTGTTTATTGCCTCATAAACTTGGAAGCAAGTGATATTGTCTCTTAAATCAATGGCTGTGTGGACAGCCTTGGCGCTCCAGGAGAACAGGACACTGAAGCCGCGCCAGCGCTTAAATTAATGGCTGGAGCCGTGACTGAAAGGTACTTAGTCACTGCCGAGGGAATTAGGAGCCCTTCCAGAGGATGGAGGATCCTTGTGTGTATCTGTGTCAGGATGATGGGCCAGAGCACCGGGATGCCATGGGGCATCCCCACCTGGGAGCTGTGCTACCCCAGGGAGGCACGGAAGGGGAGCCACGACCCAGCCTGGGGCAAGGGGAGGAGGTGGGGTCTGTCTGTCTCTCTAGAGTGTGGCCCTAGAGAGACAGATCCGGGTCCCTCCACTCCGGATCCCCAGCACCTGGCCAGGGCCCGTGTGGGGTAAATGCTGGAGGAAGAGGGTGGAAGGGAAGGAAGCCAGCCAACAAGCTTTAAAGGTGATCAGAGGAAGTGTTTATGGAGGTAGAGGCTGTAGTGGAGGCAATTCCACAGCAGCCTGGCGATTTCTGGGAGGCACTGCTTGCAGGGCAGGATGGGGATAAAGACCCCTGCCATCGGAGAAAGCTGTAGAGTTTATGAAGTACCGGCCCAGTTGAGAGACCTTCCTCAGGCCATTAATGAAGGGCCAGGGCAGGGAGACACTTGTCAGCTGAGCCGGGCTGCTCCCCCAGGCTCCCTGTAGGGCACTGAATGGTGGCCCCCAAAAGATATGCCCACATCTTCATCTCCAGAACCTGTGGATGTGATCTTATTTGGAAAAAGGGTCTTTGCAGATATAATTAAGTTAAGGATCTTGAGATAAGATGAGCCTGAATTATCTGGGTGGGCCCTAAATCCGGTGACAAGTGCCCTTATAAGAGAAAGGCAGAGGGAGATATGGGACAGACAGAAGAGGAGAGGACACAGAGGACAAGAGGAGGCAATGTGACAATGGACACAGAGATGGAGTCATGTGGCTGCAAGCCAAGGAACAGCAAGGATCGCCAGCAGCCACCAGAAGCTAAGAGAGAGGAATGGAACAGATTCTTGTCCCGGAACAGATTCTTGTCCCCACCCCTGCCCCCACCCTTGATTCCGGACTTCTGGCCTCCAAACCATGAGAGAATATATTTCTGTTGTTTAAAGCCTCCACAGTTGTAGTAATTAGCACCAGCAGCCACGGAGACTAATATACTTCTCTTCCCCAAACTTCGGCTCGGAGAGTTACATGCTCACCCTTGGGTCTTCCAGCAGCTGCTCCTACGTTCTTGGGGATTACTGGTTTTGGCCAGAAGTGCCCAAACCGGTGGGGACAGCCCAGCCTGGCAGAACGCTCTCGGCCCCAGCAGGTGCCCTCAGAATAGCGCCATTCAAAGTGCAGGTGGCTTTGCACACCTGAATTTGTTAAGCTGCTCAGGGGCTCCACGACTCCTGCCAGGTAAAAGTATCAATTAAAGAAGCCATCGCCACTAGAATTGTGCTGAAGTCACCATTGGGCTTGGGGACATGTAACCTGCGATGCTGGGCCTGTGGTTTGCATCTGAGCAGCTTCTGTTGCCTTGTCTGGATCCCAGCCACTTTCAACTTAAATGTTTATTCTCAACCCCCCACCCTGGGTAGCTTGTCTTGACTTTTCATGCGCCCACCACCACTGACCCAATCCCTTCCATCTGGGAAGAGCAGGCAGCGCGTGGACAAAGTCATAATTCAGTCATTTTGCAAGTTAGTGAGTTAACTGACTTGCCAGCATGGCGGAAGTTTCTATGGAGGCAGACTCCCTTTCATAAATTAAAGAAGGTGATGTGGGGGGATACCTGGCGTTCTTTCAAAGTCTCATATGACCTTGATAATTCTGAGTGTGGTTTAAGGTTAAACTCTATTCCTTAAAGAATCAGAAACCCCAAATCGTTCACACCCAGAGACAGAATCCTTCTTGTCACAGTGGGCTCACAGGAGACAGTTATGGGCTCCAGAATGACAATTGATTAACCTACAGTGAGAAACAGTTAGACTCAACTGTGTGAAATTGCCGATATTCGAATGCTTTCGACCTACAAGAGTGGCAATTTCATATGGTTCAACATTAATCTCACCACGGGGAGCCAGAATACTCAGATCTGTATGACGACAATTGTCCCCTGCAGGCCCCTTACGTGGGAAGCCCAATTATAATCAAAGAGGTGCTTGGTGAGGATGAACCGAAGCAAGGATTCTGGGGCTGGATGGTGAGAAACAAAAAAGCAGGGCTGGCAGCTGTCAGCTGGGAGCCGGCCTGGCACGTGCAGCTAGACTGTGGTGTTCTTTTGTTGAACAAACACAATTTCACTGAACACCAACATCGAACAAGGTCACTCTGTGACCGGGATGGAGGGAGACAAAAACAAGGCCACTCTGTAATCGTGTCTGAACACGGCCAAAAAAACAAGCACGCTGTTCAAACCACAAAGTGACCTCACGTCCCTCCCTCCCACCTAGTATGAATGACAGCCACTTCTTCACCAATGACAGCCTTAGCTTGGTTCCATTCCTCCACAGTCTATGTGACATTAGTGATGTGCAATCATACCCAATTTCAGTGTCTTAACACCCTGTCCACAACAATGTCCCCCAAAATCATCTAACACAAGTCCAAATCCTGTAACAAGTTCCCCCATCACTCGCTTACTGGGATGCCCCAAGCTTCCCCATCGGGTGCAGCCTCCCTTGTGGCAACAAGTTACAAAAAACCCAACTTTGTTCAAAGACCCGTGTGTTCCTGGTTTCTTTGGCTGGTGGGCATTGCTCATGGCATCAGGCTCTGCCAGCCCAACCTGGCCATCTCTGCCCTGAGGACAGGCCTACCACTGCTACCATCCCCACCACCACCATTGTCACTCCCACCATTACTATGACCACCATCACCAACCACCATCATCATGTCCACCATTATGTGACCACCATAACCAGCCACATAACCAACCACCATAATTATGTCCACCATTACTGTGACCACCACCATAATCACTCCCACCGTTACTATGACCACCATCACCAACCATGATCATCATTTCCATCATTACTATGACCACCACCACCACAGTCACTTCCACCATTACTATGACTACCACCAACAACCACTATAATCACTCCTGCCATTACTACGACTACCACCACCATTCTTACTACCACCATTACCACCAGAGTCACCACCACCACAGTCCTCATACCACTACCTTGCTAAGTGATTCGTACACATTTTATCATTTTATCCCTCTTCAACTCTGGAGGGTATGTACAGTTATCTCCATTTCCCCAAATAAGGCTATTATGGCTAAGAGAGGTTAAATAACTGTCTCATGACCACACAGCTAGTAAATGGCAGAGCAGGGGGTTGAACCCCAGTCAGCCAGGCACGCCTTACTGTTTCCCACAAAGCAGAATGCTCCAGGACTTGCCCAGAAGTATCCCGCCACCCTCCCATTCCGCTGTGCGCCCCCCGCTTTCCCCAAGCTTGGATATAAGCTGCCAGCAGCTGCCTCTGTGACTCTCCCATGCAGTCCTGGCTGACCGCCATCTGACTCTCAAACTGTGGTGTTTCTTTAAGGTGGCTCTGCGTGTGTTCGTGCTGGTCTCTTATGTGTGGCTTTCATAATTTAACTTTTACAGGAAGATCTTATTTCCTTCATATCCAAGTTCTTGAGTCTGTCTCCCTGTTGCCTCCAAGTGCCAAATGCAGTGAACACACAAATTCTTTCCAGAGCCAAGAATAGAAACCAAGATTTATGAGTCTCAATCTATTACTGTAACCAGCAGGATCACTTATTCCCGTATCCTTCTATTTCATCACCATATTTTTCTTCGTAAATAGCACCTTTTTAAGATGCTACCTAAAGAGGCCCCATTCAAAGTTTTAAATTCAAATTATTTGGGCTAGCTGAGAAAATACTATGCATCTGAACTATGGATGGAAAATACCCTTTTTACATGCTTGAGTAAGTCCAAAAAAGCTTAAAGGATTTTCTTCAATTTAAAAAAAAATAATTCACTCTGGACTGAGGAAAAAAATATGATAAATTCTACACAAAAGCAATGCCTTGACAGAAAAATAGCTTATGTGGTTGTGAAAGTCAGAGGCTTTGTAGGAAATGCAACCCAGTCTACAAGCAATGCTTCAGCGCCAGCCTGGTGGCCTAGTGGTTAAGTTCAGCGTGCTCTACTTTGGCTGCCCAGGTTCATAGGTTCAGTTCCTGGGCGCAGATTTACACCACTCATCAGTGGCCATGCTGTAGCAGCGACCCACATGCAAAATAGAGGAAGATGGGCACAGATGTTAGCTCAGGGCGAATCTTCCTCAGCAAAAAAAAAAGCAAACTTCCATGGGCTCATAATGTAGATGTTGAGTATTTTCCGGGGAACCAGGCTCCAGTGCGTTCAGGGAGTGTCCGAATTCTGTGATTTCTTCTTCAGGTGTGCATGAGTGTGTATGTGTGTTTGTGTTAAATCCACCCAGGACAAAGATTAGAAACTAATTGGGGGGCCGCCCGGTGGCGTAGCGGTTTCGTCTGCGCTTGGCAGCCCGGGGTTCGCCGGTTCGGATCCCGGGCGCCCGCCGACGCACTGCCTGTCAGCCATGCCGTGGCGGCGTCCCATATAAAGTGGAGGAAGATGGGCACGGATGTTAGCCCAGGGCCAGTCTTCCTCGGGAAAAAGAGGAAGATTAGCAACGGATGTTAGCTCAGGGCTGGTCTTCCTCGCAAAAAAAAAAAAAAGAAACTGTAATTGGGCCACTATAAATTATTTTTGATGTTATGGAATGTGAAATGGGGACTTCTCAGTCAGGAAAAGCGGAGTGGCAGCTTGGCACGATTCACAGGAATTACAGCAAATCCCCAGATGCTGCGGGGAATTTCCTCTTTTCTTTCTGGTGAGGCTGTACTGTGGTCTAGAAGCAGCTTCCAGAAACCCTCAAAGACACATCGCTTGCAGTGGTGGCTGCTTGCTCCCAGGCTCCCACGTGCCACAGCTGCAAACACCGAGATCTAGCACCTACTGTCTGGGGGCCTGGCCGGGATCTGCCTGCTGCTCCCTTACAGCTCCCAGGTCTCACTGAGAGGGGCCTCATGAGGCTCCCTGCTCTCCAGGCCCTGGTCCCCTCCAGGCTCAGAGACAGAAGGAGTCACTCTGTCTACAAACTAACACACACCAAGAGACAGCATGCCATTGTCCCTCTTGAGAAAAACCTTTAAATCAGGTTCAAAGGTTCTTGAATAGTGTGAGTACCCAATTACTTTTCTTTCCTCAATGCATCCTTTTGAACGAGAGAAAAAAAAAAAATTCGGAAGGCCCATAGAACACTTGTCTCATCTACTTTGCTCATAGACAATCTCCCTCCCCCACAATCGAAACAAAATCCCAGCACCAACAGAAAACCACCAAGAATCCCATCTCCCCGGAGACCGTGGGCAGCTGCCAGAGGGAGAAGAGACGTGCCTTTTTCTTCAACATCAGGAGGCGACGTTGTGTTGTTCCAGTGTGACCGTCTCACAATGGGGATTCTGGCCAGAAACACGAGTAAAAGGATCCCACGCACCCCCTGCTCGGACGCATCGTGCGTGGGATCCTGCTGCCCCCGATGTGGGGTCTGGACCCCCCATAAAGCGGCAGATACCCAGCGGGGTCTGCATTTTCCATTAAACGTCAGACCCACCAAGCTGAGGGCTGGAGGGTGCCAACTGGCCTCCCCCCGTGCGGCCCCCTCCACCCCGTGTGCGCTGCACCCACCCGCGCTCACCTGCACCCACTTGCGCCCTCCTCGTCCGCCGGACCCCTGCAGCTCCCTCCACCCCCGCCCCAGCCTATAGCTGGACTCTGATGGATGGAGGAAGCCCCAGAGTGTCTGCTCCCCAGGCTCCCAAGTCCCGGAGCTCCTCTCCGGGGGCTCCAGCATCCTTTGGCCGCCCTGGAGCAGCAGGGCCAAGAGGGATCCGCGCATCTGCAGCCGCGTCAGAAATACATTGATTTTTGTTACAGCCACTAGGCCCATGCAATTAAAAATAATCACCGGCGTGTTCCAAGCCTCTATTCTTGCCAGGCGCGTTGACTGCCGCTCGCACAAAACAATGCTGTTCGTTAAACATGGCCTCATTTTCACAGCTGATCCGAGAAGTTTTGAAGCACTCCCAATACCAGAAGGTCTAGAGGTTTCCCCGAGGTGATATTAATCCACACTTAGCCTTGAAGGGCTTGAGGCCAGGGCCGCTTTCCTTGTCTGGGACTGGAGTTGTCATGTTTTAGGTTTCTGTCTAGGGTTAGTGACACAGGCCAAGTTGCTGAAGAAGAGGGAGGAGAGAGGATGATTCTGTGCTTGTACATCTGCCTGGGAAGTATTATAAACTGCTGGTGGGATGGGGGAATGACAAGGTAGCCATTTGAAATTACAGAGCAAACCATAAATGCATATCGTATTATCATCACATAAACACAGAAGATGAAAGAGAATAGGATGGAAGCAGGGCACATACCTGCCCAAGGAGGACTGTACATATGCATGTCCAAGAGACCAGCCCCTTGATGGAGGCAGTGAATGGAATGGAAAAGGCAGGCACTGATATCAGACAACCTGAGTTTCAATCCTAGCTCTGCCACTTCCTAGCTGTGTGACCTTAGGCAAGTTACTTAACCTCTCTGAATGCCAGTTGAATCATCTCTAAAATCTGGCTGATAACACCTTCCTTCAGAGACTGAATGACATTATCACTTTAAAAAACCTCTCTAAGAGTATCTGGCAAATACTACGTGATGGATGAACAAAATTTTAATTATACTTCACAGTTTTCTGCAACTTGCGACAATCTTCCTAATGCCTATTTGCATGAGTCTGGAAGTATCTCAAGAGTCTGTATATAACTTTTTCCTTTCTGGTTGAGGGTAGCAAAGAAAGAGAAATGATACAGAGAAAAATATTCACGGCCAAATTCCACTTTTCTTCCTAGAGATATTCTTTATGTTTCCAAACTTTTCAAGGTTTCCTTTTTAACCCAAATTTCTGTCCAGTGTCTCTGCTGATACAGAGGTGCCAGCTGTGTATCTAGGGGGGAAAAGTCATCTTCTCCATCCTTGCTGCTGTGGGCTGGGGAATTGGCCCACCTGCTTTGAATCTTTAACATGAATTCATTTTGTTTTACAAGTGCTCCAGGTGTCCGTTTACCGGTTTGTTAAATGGGGATGATAGACTAATACCTTCTTGGCCGGCCTGGTGGCGTAGCGGTTAAGTTTGCATGTTCCACTTCCATGGCCCGAAGTTCGTGGGTTCAGATCCCGGGCGTGGACCTACTCACAGCTCATCAAGCCATGCTGAGGCGGTGTCCCACATAGAAGAGCTACAACTCTGCAACTATGATACACAACTATGTACTGGGCCTTTGGGGAGAGAAAAGAAAAAAAGAGGAAGATTGGCGACAGATGTTAGCTCAGGGCCAATCTTTCTCAAAAAAAAGTAAAGAGAGACAGGTGAAATTAATTTTTAAAAAAGACTAATACTTTTTTCCTGGGATTGTTGACTCAGGACACTGAGTTTTAGGTTCCCGCCATCAAATTAGCCATTACTTTGTAATTGCACTCTCTTTCTAGAAAGTAACCCAATTATTTCTGACTCAGATTTGAGATCCCCTTGCTCTGCATCCTCGCCAGAACTTGGTCTGGTCAGTCATTTTAATGTAGCCGTTCTAATAAGTGTGTAGTTGTATCTCATTGTGGTTTTAACCTGCACTTCCCTGGGGATGAATTCTTTTGAGCATCTTTCATGTGATTATTTGCCATCTGCATATCTTCTTTGGCATTATCTGACAACTTGGCAAATTGTTCAAATCTTCTGTGTTGCTTATTTTCTTTTTTATTGGGTTTTGAGAGTTAAAAGATATATTCTGGGTTCAAGTCCTTTATCAGATAGGTATTTTGCAAATATTTTCTCCCGATCTGTGGCATATGTTTTCATTCTCCTAATATTGTCTTTCGAAGAGCAGAAATTTTAATCTTGATGAAGTCCAACTTATCACTTGTTTTTCCTCTTGTGAGTCACACGTTTGGTGTTGTAGCTAAGAAAGCTTTGCCTAAACCAAGGTCACAAAATTTTCTCCTACGTTCTCTTCTAGAAGTTTTATAGCTTTAGGCTTTACATTGAGGTCCACGGTCCATTTTGCGTTAATTTTTGTATATATTATGTGGTTTGGATGGAGGTTCCTTTTGGGCACGTGGATGTCAGTTGTTCCAGCATCATTGATTGAAAAGATTGTCCTTTCTCCCTTGAATCGCTTTTGCACCTTTGTTGAAAATCAATTGACCATCTATGTGTGGGTCTATCCTGGAAGGCATCTCAGTTTTCATTGTATAATCCTGTATTGAAATTCTCTGCTCCCACGATGCCCAGACAGGGCTCCTCTCTCCCCCCCACGGGCACTGCTCACTGTTGGGTCCCCGCCACAGCCAGCACCGACTGCTCTTCTACAGCCCTGAGGCTCCTTGAGCCTTCCCTTAGTGGGACTTGGCTGCAGATAATGCACAGATCTCCCAGAGGTTGGGGGGATCCCCCACACCACATTTTCTGGGAGGCCTATAATGCAAAAGGGTACTCCCCACTCTGGACCACAGCTCCGGATGCCCAAGAGGCTCTGAAACCCTGGCCTAGCTGGAGGACCCAGAGCTCTTCCACTTCCTCCCACCCCCACCCGGTACCCCACCTCCCATCCTCGCCTTCTTTTAATTCCAGTCAGGCTGGAGAACCCGCAAGAGGAAGATCGATTAGAAGATCCTGTCTGCCTTTCAGAAACATGGAAGGTTGACTCCTCTGGCAGCCCATCTTGGCTGCCTCTCCTCCTGCAGCTGCCTGGGGAGGGCTGCACAGAGAGAGAGGAACATCAGAAGAATCTCTTGCTTATTTTCCCAGCAGCGAGGAATTAGATGAAGCCATAACTGGCTCTACACTTGGCAAAGCACCTGGACACAATAGTACGCTTAATGAAATGATTAAATGTCTCCGCAGCGGAGCCCCATTTCATTTATTTAACTTTTATTGACCTCTAATGAATGTCTGCCAAAATACTAGCACAGCATGGAATAGCAGAACGAGGAGTCTGTCACCAGGCAGGGTTTAGACTGACCTTGTGGTCCCCCTCCCTCTTCCCCAAGCTGGAGAACTCAGCACCACCATCCCCATTCTTTAAGCCATGTCCCTTGTAGATAATTGAATGAGTACTAAACTGGAAAAATAATAATAAAAATGTTTCCTTTTTCAAAGAAAACCAGTCTTGGCCAGACAGAAATGCAGAGGGCTGTTGTCCTCAATATTCCCACCTCTCATTCAACTGACTGAAAGCTATGTGGCTTGTATCCAAGACAAAACATATTCCCAGAGGCTTCTTCCAAGGTGTTCCACAAAATATATATATATATGTTTTAAAGGGGGAGTTTGAATGGTAAAATTCATTTGAGAAACCAGTCTTCTTTATATCTTCTGTAAGATCCACAAAGCATCTTATCATGTTAAAGACTTTGAGAAGTCCTGGCGTGAATTCACCTGCAAAAAATCCCCCAAACTTATGCTAAGAATGCTTTTCTTCACCTAACACCTATTAACACCAGGGAACTCGGTTGGGAAACGATGTTGCAGAAATTTCCATAAGATGAATGCAGTGTCTGTTGCTCTAGTCTATTCAGTGACTGTCTTAGAATCAGTGACTCGTAACATAATGAGGAATTTGGTGTTATCCCAGGCTTCTGGCCTGCCTTTCCCTGGCATTCCCAGCTTGGGATGTGGGAAGAAGGAATAACATCCTCCAGCCACACTGGAGAGGTGGGGACAGAAGCCCCAACCAGAGCTTTGCAATCAGCCAGCTGATTCAGACTGCTTGGAAACCACTAGATCAGAAGAGCCCATCTCCCCAAAGTTAGCATACACTGACCTACGATGACACATTAAGCTTCTAGCACAGTTTTTTTCCTTTCCTCTCATGCTAGTTTCCCCCAGATTCATTTTCTCCAACTGTCATGACTGAATTGAAACCATTTTTCCAACTCACTTCCTCCTGCACTGCCTCTCTATCCTCCTGCAAACTCATGTTTGGGAGTTGGGATCAGCTACGGAAAACTTCCAATCTGCCTTTTAAGAGGTACCAGCCACGAAAAAATGGAATCACTACAATGAAAGTGGCTTTCCTCCTTAGTTTAGAGCCTCTGCTGACACTAACGGAAGTAGATTAAGCACCGACTGTCCCTGTGAAATGAGCTCGCCCCACCGTCAGGACACGTGGAAACCACCAAGTCAGCAGCTCAGACTCCACCGTCCCCCTCGCTCCCGTCTCCCTGCACAGCGCTGTGTTGTCATCTGGAGCACATGCACTCATTCTCATTCTTTATGCCTTGTTATTCTGTCAATTTCTTAATCTATTTATGCTGACTTTATTTTTAGTGTGCCTATTGTGACAGCAAATCCTGAAATTGCCTTGCTTGTTTTCTGAAAATGGCCGTTACCAAACCATAATGCAGACCCCGAATAAAATAATGTCAGCCCCAGGCGGCTTCCGGGCGTCCGCGGCAGCTGTCTACTTTTAGAGCCGCATATCAATTCTCCCCGTGGAGGGGCTTGCCTGGGAGAGGCAGCAACGTGGTGTCATATTTAGATGAGCATCTCCGGATCTCACTCAAAACGCTCGCTTCTTCCCCTTTTGGAGAATTTCTTCAAACATTACTAAATTCCCTCCCCTCTCCCTATCTTTTGTTGACAAACTATAAAAAAATGCAAATGATCCAGAAACCAATCCATTTTGAGAAGGTTGCAGCTGTTTTGCTGTAGTCACAAGACATGGTGGGCACATTTAGGGTGTGTGTCTGCAAATGCACACACGTGTGGAGAGCATCGACTGCTCATCACAGATACTCCAGATCTCCAGATACGAGCCATCATCCAGCCGTGTCAGGGCAGACAGATGTCTTTCAAAGCACATTCCACATCCAAAGAATCAGGAACTGCTAATGGGCACGCAGAGGGGGCACGCAAGAAGGGGACAGCGGGCTGTGTATGCAGTAACACAATGAAGTTTTACCTTTGCAGCCCGAGGAAATGCTCCATGGACAGGCAGAGGTGCCCTCACGCCTTCCTCAGTCAGGCTATGTCCCTCGGCCACCATCCAGACGAGGGCTCTGATGTCTTAAGCCCTGGGGACTTTTAGGACTATTGCTGCTGGCCCCGCTGGTGGAACTTCATTAGATTTAGAGCTCGTAATTGCAAGCATCAAGTCTTTCTTTTCTGGTGATTCTCAAAATGTCAAAACAGTTTTCCTGCAAGAGAACGCTGTCAGTCTTTCTTCCACCTTCCATTACACTCACCCCGTACTGTTCAAGGCCCACTCAACCGTTCCCCTTTTTCCCATTTCTCCTGCCAGTAGCAGCTGGATTCAGTTGAGGTACAGAGATAGGGGTCCCATGTGTCAACCTTACAAGGTACACTGTGCCCGATCTAAGCGAATCAGGGCAATTCCACGATTGCTCCAGGATCGGGCGTGTGACCCGGTTGTGGTCGATGAGACGCAGAGCAAGTCGGCGGATGGGGCTTCTAGAAAGACTTTGTTTCTTAGCTAAAAAGACAAAGTCAGTTAAGGAAAAAGCCTTTCTCACCTTTCCCTCCTTCCTGTCTTGAAGAACACTTTTGTGTACTGACGTGATGCTTGTGGCTTGGCAGCGTCCTGTGACCATGAGGTGGCGGGCCTAGGATGGACAGCCACATGTTGCGGATGGTGGAGTAAGACACGAGGAAGCCGTCCAGCACCGGCACCCATCCTGGACCTCCCGACTTCTGGCCATGTGAGATAATTACCTCTCTTCATTGCTTTGCTACTGTTTGTCAGGTATTTTGTTAATTGTGGTCAAAATCGTTCCTGACTTACGTGAGGTTCTCTGGGTGGGAAGAGACCTTACAGCTGTGTCACCTAGAACCACTGCCATGGGCTGCTTGGATCCCTGCTCTTACATTTCCACGAAGTGATCTTCCGAATTCTGCTTAAACAATTAGAGAAGGAGGAATCGCTTCCTCCCGGAGCACCCATGCTGCATTTGGGCACTTCTGCTGGAAAGTCTTCCTTATGTGATGACAGAATTCAATTTGCCAGCGTTCGGAGGGAGGCATGCTGGAGAGGGTGGACCGGCATGCCGGCTGCTCCCCCCAGAGAAGCTGGAGCAGGGGCTGAGTCCACCTATGAAGGGCAGGGGATGTTGGGGCAAGGTTGCAGGAGGTGCTGGAGGTGAAGCCAGCCAGGGGTGCCCCCTGTTCTGTCACTCCTATGAGTTACTAATGAGGATTACTTTTTTAAACAGTTTTATTGGGGTATAATTCACATACCGCACAATTCACTCATTTAAAGTGTACAATTCAATGTTTTTGTATATTCATAGATCTGTGCAACCATCACCAGTCAATTTTAGGCAATTTTCATCACCCAAAAAGAAACCCTGTACCCCTGAGCTATTGCTCCCCTATAACTCTCCATCTCTCCTCCCTCCCCCAGCCCTAATCTTTCTGTCTCTGTAGATTTCCCTATTCTGAACATTTCATAAAATTGAATCATATAACATGTGATCTTTTGTTACTGGCTTCTTTCGCTTCGCGTAATGTTTTCAAGGTTCATCCATGTTGTGGCATGTATCAGCACTTCATTTATGGCCGAAAAATATTCCACTGTATGGATATAAAGTCAATTCTTGTTGTTTTCCATAGTTATGTTCTATAAAGTCACCATGAAATGGAATCAGGAATACTGCACCATTGCTCCTAGGGGAACCACGGGGTTAAGTTTCTGCAAGTCTCTGGCCACAATATTTTCATCAATCGATTGATGTATTTCTGTTTAAAGACACCTTATTTAATATATATCATTGGCCCATTAACATTGAACTCACGGCCAACAACACTGTAACTCATAGCTGAACGAGCGAGAGGATAGACACACCTGTGTCAGCCCAAAGTCGGCCCATGCTAGGATGACCAACTTCCTGCTCTGCCAGGACTGACGGGTTTCCCAGGAGATAGGCTTTCAGCTCTAACACCGGACAGTCCGGGCAAAGTGGGATGGTCATTCACCCTATCTGCCTCCCTAGATCTTCTATCCATCCATGGGTTCTACTTCCACCCTCTGGAGTGACACCAACAAAGATGATCCTCTCTTTCACAAGAAGACCTTTCCAGTGTTTGGAGACACATCTTGGGTCCTTCCAGTCTTCTAGGACTCAACATCCTTAGTTTCTTGGGCCTTCTTCACAATACGTAGAGTGGCAGAGGCCAGTGGCTGATCACCAATTGCGTCTCCTCTACTGGCCTCACAGCCAGACTGCACTTCCTAGCCTCTCCTGCAGGTGTGTCCATAGGGGTTCTAGAATGTAAGCGGAATGCATGTGGCCATTTCCAGACCTGACCCATACACACCTTCCGCTTACAGTCTCCCCACTCTTTCAGCACAAAAGGACGTGCCCTGCCCCACAGCTGGAAGGAGGGCTGACCCCTACGTCAGAACATCAGTTAGGTGAGCAAGTAATAAACGATTGTGTTCCGTCTCTGTGGTTAGGGACTTGTTTGTTACCGCAGCTAGCCTCACTTTACTGATTCACATGCTTTCAAGCTCCTGCATTGTCAGCTCACTCTCCTCTGCACACATTCCTGCCTGTCGAGACTCTTTTTACAGTGAGCACCCCAAATTGGTCCAGGTGTTGTCAGTCTGTCCGGGGCTAAGGCCGATGAGCTCCCTCTTCCAATCACCCACATCTAGGGACACAGGGCAAGATTATGTAAGTTGATTTTTGGAGGGGAACCCACCAGCTGGGTTAACCTCCATTAAACTTACTATGGAACAATCCTTGAAGTCATGTTTTCCCGTACCCCTGCAAAACCATGTTTTTCTCATCCTGTGCTGTTGGGTGCACAGCAATCAGCTTTATAGTTAAATTCATCCATCACTATGACTTAGTGAGATATTCTGGACCCCATTCTGTCACCTGGTGCATTTGCTCCCCCTCCCACCCACCAGTGTCTCAACTCCCTGTTATTATAATCATGATAACTATAGTAACAATTCCAACACCCAAATGGTAAATTCTAGGTGTTTCAGGAGTCTCAACTCTTAATCCTCTCAACAATTCTAAAGTAGAAACTATTATGATTCCCATCGCATGGGTGAGTAAACTGAGGCACAGAGAAGTTACATAACTCACCCCAGGACAATTATCTAGTAAGTGGCAGAGCTGGACTTCAACCCAGCAGTTTGGTGCCAGTCAATATTCTTAACTATTAGGCTAATATGTTTTCTATACCCAGGTCATGCCCGAATTCAGCTGTTGCAGACACAAATACAAAACAAGGAAGTGGCAAGGGCAGCCCAGCCCTCCCCTGCAGACCCCATTCAGTTAACACCCATCTGCTTCTGGGGCACCTTTGGGTGCGGTTGTTCAACGAGCTGCTCAGCTCTCAGATCAGAGTGGCTTTCAGCCTGTATTTCACCATCTTATCCACAGGGATTTCAAAGGAGATGAGATCCGTGTGCCCAGAAAGAAGAGAATGGAATCAGAGAGAGTTCTGCAAGCTCGAGGCCCCAGGGGCACAGCAGTCCGGAATCCTTAAGGACGTTCTGCCGAAGCTCAAGGGTACAACCTTGAAAACGCAGGAAGAAAAACAGAAAGAGCTTGCCTTCTTGGGACCAGGGGAGTTGAAAGAGGCCGGGCCCAGAACTACAAAGATAAAATAGGAACAGTTCTAAAAGGCTGGCCATTATTCTGAGTGTGTCAAACTGAAGAAAAGTAATAGGCTTGTGTGCTTACAATTTATCTAACTGCATATGGTGAGGACTCAGAAATGTATACCCTCGTAGAAAAATCGATTTTGCCCTCTATCACTTACTAAAGGTGTTCTCTGCTGAGGACCTGCTCAGCCAGACCGCACAGACCCATCATTTTCCAGCTTTAAGCAAAGTAATTGACCAAGCACTACACAAAAAAGTATCATCCACAAGTTTGACCCTCGTCAAAATTATTTTCTATCACCATACGGCCTGAGTACTGGGGAGAGATGAAAGAGGAAACTGAGAACATGAATGCCTGGTGGGGGCAGCAGAAGCCACCACTGGCAGGGTGGCAAGTGGGTTACACAGTGTGTCCCGAGTCTGCGGCCACACCCAGCTCATGCTGATTCCTGTGAGAAGTACTTGGACGGCCTTCAGCAAGCAAAGGCCTAGAACCAGGATTGAAAGTGGTTCCAGAGCTGGAATGACTGTGGTAAAACTCTTCTTGAAGCGTACTGTCCCTTCAGCTAATCCCATCCTATCCTCCACCAGGGAGATAGCCACAGGCCCAGAGCGTGACACGGAGGGACAAGGAACCTACCCCAGAGATGGGCGGTGAGTGGCAGAGTTTCTAACAGGCCAAGGATGGGTTTCCGTAACTGATAAGTTGCAAATAACAGCAAATCTTGCTAAAGAGCCTAGAATTTCAACCAGTTTCACTCTGCATATTCTGTCCTGGAGTCTGCCAAGATGTCGGCAGGGTTGGTTCCTTCTGAGGGCTGTGGGAGAAAACCCATTCCAGGTCTCTCTCCTTGGCTTATAGATGGCTGGCTTCCGTTCACATAATGCTTGCCTATTGTCCAAATTTCCCCTTTTTATAAAGACGCTGGTCATATTGGATTAGAGGCCCACCCTAGTGAACTCATTTTAACTTAATCACCTCTTTAAGGGCCCTATCTCCAAACACAGTCACATTCTGAAGTACTGGGAGTTAGGACTTCAACATGTGAATTTGGGGGGGACACCATTCAACCCATAACACCCCCTTTCCCTGCCTCAACATTCTCTTAACTTGTTTTACTTTACCATTCTTTCAAGCATTGTTAGCACCTTCATCATTTCATTCATTTGCTTGATGTGTCTTTCCAACTTGAATGTCACCTCCATCAGGACAGGTTGTCCTCTCCCCAGGGGGCCTGGCACATTTGTGGAGTGAGTGAGTGAATCGGCTTTCACCTGTGCCTCCCAGTGCCCCACTCCCCCTTCTAGTGACAGCAGAGCACCTGAACCCACCTCTTCCAGGTGAGTGCCGCCCTGGCTGCCTAAGGCTCACCAGGAAACCCACTGGGGACAGAGAGAAGAGGCCTGAACCCACCCCCAGAGGCCTAGGAGGTCACAGAAGGATGACAGCTCTTCATTTTCCTTGTTATCACCTCATTATTTGTCAGGTCTTGGTCTCCTGCCAGAAATAAGAAGATGAAAAAGTCCATCACATCGGCTCCTTTTAATCGACATTTCTCTGTGATGCCTTAATTAATGATTATTTATTTTCCACAATAATCTCATTAATTTTTTTTTGAAGAGTTATCTTCTGTGTTTATCAGCTAAAATGACAGGAGCAGGTAAATACCATTAGAGAAAGCCACTCAGGCCTGGGCCAGCTGCTGCGTAATTGGACTGAAATTAAGGAGGTGCTACTTGGCTTGCCAGCCTGAGGCTCTCTGTAGCACCAAGCTCTTTCTAGAAAGAAGATTCTCCTTCTGTGGAGAGGAGTGGGGAGCTCAGGGATGTCCCTGAGCAGCCAGGGTTCTACCCAGTGCCTCACAGAATTACCATTACCATCACCATCATCGTTATCATCATCACCACCAACACTACTGTCATCATCACCACCTCCACCATTGTCATCATCATCACCTCCACCATTGTCAACATCACCACCACCATTGTCATCATCATCACCTCCACCATTGTTGTCATCATCACCTCCACCATCACCATCATCATCACCACCACCATTGCCATCATCATCACCTCCACCATTGTCATCATCATCACCTTCACCATTGTCATCATCATCACCTCCACCATTATCATCATCATCTCCACCACCATTGTCATCATCACCACCACCACCATCATCATCACTTCCACCCTTGTCATCACCACCACCACCATCACCATCCTCATCATCACCAGTGCATTTACCATGTGTCTACTTTATACCAGGTCCTCTGTTAAGTGCTTTACCCACAAGATCTTCTAGAAATAGCACTCTGAGGCCAAAGTGCTTCTTTTGTCAAAGAGGTGGTAAACCAGCACAAGTTATGGAAATATAGGTGCAAACAGAGCACATATGGCCCTCACCACTCTGCATGTAGCCAACAACCAAGAACCTCAGTGACATGTGTTAAGCATTTACAGGGGCAGCTGGGGCTGCTCTGCTCATCTCAGTTGGCCTTGCTGGGTGTCTGCACTTGGCTGGGAGTTGCTGCCCTAGCCTGGACACCGCTGGGAGCCTCAGCTTCTCCCTGCAGAGCTCGGGATCAGCTGGGATGACCCCACTCCAGGCATGTGCATGTCGGGCCCAGGCTCAAGGGGCAGTAGCTGCTCCAGAGAAGCTTTTTCTCACAGTGATGGCGAGAGTGCAAGAAATCAAGTGGGAACAGACAAGTTCTCCTCGGAACCATCATGGTGTCCCAGGTGCCTACTGGCTGAAGTGAGTCATATAGGCAAGCCCAGGGCCAACAGGGCAGGGATGCTTAGCTCATCATCATGTGTCAATGAGGACCTTGGTGGTTTGTGACACAGTGGGTGTGGCAATGATAACTGATACCGCCCCTCTTCCCCTTCCACAATGGAGGTGTCCCATGCTCCTATTCCTCTGCCATGAAGCCAGGTCAGGGTGACGGCATGGTGAAGAGAGGGGCCAGGAGAGAGTGGGGAGAGAAGCGGTGACAGCAGAGGCCCAAGGCAGCTGGTGGAGCAATCCCTGTGCAACAGGACTGTCTACTAAGGGCTCAATTTCTGTTTCTGTCAACTGCCAGCTTTGTGTCCTTGGAAAAGCCACTTAACCTCTCTGAGCTTCAGCGCCCATGTATGTAAAATCTGGATAATAACCCCCAGAGGTAAGGATAAGAATTAGCGTGTGTAAGCCCCTGGCCCACAGGCCCCTGGCAGCCTCTTCACTGCTCTGGCTCTCCCCAGACTTGGGTGGAACAGTAAACAGACATGATTCTCACTAAAGAGCTGGTCAGTCACGAGAGAAAGTCAAGCAAAGATCATGCACGCAAGGAAGGGAAGGAAATGGCCCACGTGAGAAGAGGAAAAATCAAAACAGGACTTGGCTCCGGAAAGGTCCAGGAGGTGTTTTCAGCATTTACAGAACCAGGTGCTGTGAGGATGCTTCCAGCAGAGGGAACAGAAAAGCCCGTCAGAAACGGGCGAAGTCGGTGGGGCAATGTACTATGTCACACCAGGCGTTTGAAGGTAGGGTGGCACCAGGTTTGGCCCCTCGGGGCTCTGGGTCCCTCTCGGGCTATCACATCCAGACACAGTCTGCAGAGGAAGGGCGTTTCACCATTAGGAAGTCGGAAGGCTTCCGGACTGGATCACGTGTCCATTTCTAACCAATCACTGCCAATCACAGGCCAATGCTCTTGGGCCTGGGCCAATCAGGATGCAGCCCTGGCGCTAGGTTGAGGTGTTGTCTGGGCAACCCCTGACGCTGTGAGTCACAGGAAGACTAGGCCCCAGGGCCTGAACCCGAAGGAGGTGGTGGTGGGCGGAAAGCTGAAATGCTGTCCCGAGTGAGTGGCCTGCTGGAGCTCCAGGCCCACAGGGACTGCCGGCCACAACACAAGTCGTTCAAACGGATTAACGCAAACAAAAGCCTTCTTTTAACTGGAATCATGTGGAGCCCAGCACAGGATGCAGATGAGAGTGGGCTGCGGGCCGTGGACCCCTCTGGTGGCCCTGGCCCAGTGGGAGCGTGGAGGGGTGGTCTTGGGACCCGCAATTTCTCACGACCACTTCTTCTGGTCAGCACTGGAAAGCGAGGCCAGGCAGGGAGAGCTGGGTGTCCTTGACACCATCCTCCTGGGCCTGAGGGTGAAGTTCTGCAACTTGCTGCTGGTTCAAGTCAGAACCCCCTGAGCTGTGGGTGCAAGTGGATTTTCCCAGCTCCCTGGGGGAGGGTTTTCAGGACGTGAAGACACAATGGTCAGGGAGACCATGGGCCCCAATACCCTGATCTCAGAGCTGTGGCCCTCTGTCCCCAGTGGGTGTTATTCCCCGGTGGGGGGCAGAGGTTGGTGATGGAGAGTTGGTCATCAGCGTTGGTGTTACCCCGGCCCCTGGCTCCATAAGACATTAACCACAACCTGGCTCAGAACAAGCCAAACATGATCTCTTTAGCTTATAGGAAACCACAAAGAGAGGGAGGAGGAGATGGCTGAGACATACAGTGGAAACCAGGTAAAACTGGTTGAAGGCAACGTGGTGGTCCAACTTGACCTGACATAGACTCTGCAGCTCACTATACACTCATTGTAATACGTCACCATATTATAGAACACACCAACTGATGCCATGACAGTTTACAACTGCCATGGCAACGGCAGGATATAACCAAATAAGGAAAGAAAAGAGGTGGCACCCTTGCTCCCCAGAAAAGCCTGCCCATTTCCCTGAATAACTATGAATATTCCTCCCCTTCCTTACTTGGGAAGGTATACCTTTATTGAGATATAATTCACATACCACACAATTCACCCTTATAACAGCTGCTTAATCACCCCAGGAGCTGAGAAATTGATTTATGAACGTATTTCCCACTTCTCCATTCTTTGACCATTGAATAAAAGCTTGTGCTTTTGAACGCTCAGCTTTGGTTCGGTTTCAAACCCATGACAACGAACAGAAAAGGACCCTCTGAGGAAGAAAGGGCTGATTGTGGGTTCAAAGTCCACTGGCCCCGGACTCTTCCTCAGGTCCCCTCTGATTGTGGGTTCCACTCCCACTGAGGGAAGAAAAATCGGTAACACTGGGACCTGAGAATGGGACCGGAAATGAGACCTTCGACCCTGCGGCTCCAGCATCCCAGCTGGTGCCAAAATCCCGAGTTCTCACGTTCATCTGTAAACCGGTTAGGGCAGCTAGTGTGGCCACCCACCGCAGACACCTGTAGTGATGTGCAATCCAGGCGAAATCCTGGAACCAGCAGGTCCGCTCTGCATGTGAATTTTCACTGCACAGTTTTTAGCATGTATACTTGAGGCTCTCCACACCATTTCCGGTAGCCCTTGATGAGGGTGACCACTGGGGCTTTTTTATTTATTTATTTATTTAGTGAGGAAGACTGGCCCTGGGCTAACATCCGTGCCCATCTTCCTCCACTTTATATGGGACGCCGCCACGGCATGGCTGACAGGCAGTGCGTCGGCGGGCGCCCGGGATCCGAACCCACGAACCCCGGGCCGCCGAGCGTGGACTAAACCGCTGTGCCACCGGGTGGCCCCAGGCACTGGGGCTTTTTTAAACAGAAGGAACTGGCCCTGACGCTCAGGCTGTGGTTTTTGGGATGCTATGAAAGAGTCTCCAAGGCTCCCAGACACTTGAAAACTTCAGACCCACTTTTTTTTTTTTTGAGATATAATCCACATAGCATACAACTCACTCATTGTAAGCGTAGGATTCATTTCAGGCCGTCTTTTGACTTCATTTCCTTTGTTGGAATGGTGTGGACAGTCCTTGCCCTTCAAAGAATCCCACTTTGTGGCGAAACTCCTGACCAACAGGCCCACAGGATCCCTGTGACCTTAAGTCACAACGAAGTATCAGGATGAAAAGGACTGAGCCGGTCAACTCCCCTCCCTTCTGCCTGGCACCCCTGGTTTATAGAAAGGGCAAAAACATTTTGTTCTCTGAAAACTCTTCTTAGGCACTGGAACAGAACACACACACACACACAGAAATGAAAGGACATGAGAGAGACGCCTGACAAATGCAGCACACTTATGTCATTGTGAAAATAGGGAAGAAAATCTCCCTCCCCCTCTTCTCTCTCTCTCTGAGAGAGAACCTTGTGAAATAATTGTTTTGAGATAAACTGCTCAAATCTATGAATCCCTTCCTCCATCCTGTGGTAGTCACGTCCCTTCTGGTTATAATCCTGGCGCCCTAGACCTTGGCCCCTCCTTCTAGCACAACAAATACTGAGAAAGAACCTCTGGCAGGAAGAACAACATGGAACATTTGTCTTTAGAGTTTGGTGTCCCAGCCAGTCCTAAATTGAGCCACCCATCACCCAACAGATTATACCCTCCAACTGGTTTAATGACGATAACATTATTCATTTGACAACAAGCAATTGAATGTTATTTTTTGCCTTGACCAGACAGATCTAGCCAGATAAGCAGTATTTTACATTTGAAGCAATTATTGTTGTAATTACAGAGATGGCCATCATTAGAAATTTAGTATTCCAGGAAGAGTGTCAGAGGCTCCTGGACACTGTTCCAGAATCCACAGTTGTAGGCCAAATCAGAATTTTCTTTCTTTCTTCTTCTTCTTTTTTTTTTTTTTGCTGAGGAAGATTAGCCCTGAGTTAACATCTGTGCCCATCTTCCTCTATTTTCTGTATGGGATGCTGCCACAGCATGACTTGATGAGTGGTGAGTAGGTTCGTGCCCGGGATCCGAACCCACGAACCCCAGGCCACTGAAGTGGAACATGCGAACTTAACCACTACACCACTGGGCTGGCCCTCAAATAGGAATTTTAATATCTCCTCACCTCTCTGTTTGCTTTTTGGAAGTAAAACCATGTTATCTTGGGATGTCATTGCCTGGTTTGGTTGGAAGTCTTCAGAAAAGTGGCTTCTATAATCTTTAAGCCTGACATCAATGGTTTCGGTGATTTTGAATCTTTAGCTTAAAGAATATAGTGGAAACAAATTATAGTCACAAATCACATGAGCAAAAATTGTAACTTTATTTTTCTACAATTAGACTTAATTTTTATCCTGAACCCCATTTCTGTCTAATGGCAGAAAATCTAACCTAGTAATTGCAGGTAAACTCAGACAATTTCATGATCTAGCAGCCGTTTCATGCTTAAGGTCAGTTAAAATCGGGATTCTCTCCCCTTCCCATGAAAGGCATCTCATTTCTGGGGCTGCTGGGCAGGTGGTGGCTTGCATGGTGTGGTAGATCCCAAGTGTGGCCAGTTCTTCTCCTCTCCATGTATCTGTGCCCTTTGCCTCCTAAGTCCTTAGTACCCGCCCACTCTGACACTGGCCTTGACCATGTGACTTGCTATACCAATGGGATATTGGCAAATGAGAAGCAATTAGAGGCTGGAAAAGCACTTGCCTAATTAGATTTACCTGATCTTTCCTTCTGCCTTTGCCAAGAGAAGGAGATGTCCCCACTAGCCTGCTGACCCAGGAGAAGGATGAGAGACATGTGGAGCAGAGCTGCTCACCCCAGGTGCGACCCAGACCACCCTAGATCAGCCAACAGCCAGCAGTCCCAGAAATGTGAGGGAGCCCCGCCAAGATCAGCAAAGCCAGCTGGTCAACTCACAGCTACTTTGGGCACGTGAGAGAGCCCCTTCCAGGTGAGCTGAACCCCATAGACTCACGAGCTATATACCGTCAAGACTGGTGGTCACTTGTTATACAGCATTTTAGTGGCAGGAAATAAATGATACACATGAGGTTGTGATATCTAGAAGTGTCTGTCCTTCTTACACTAGGATTTGCAGAAATATAAAGTCTTCCTCTCCTATTTCATTATTCACATCCATTCCTACTGAGATCCACTGGCCAGAACTGTCCCTTGGTATTCACAGGTGGCCTCAGGCTTGCATGACTCACTGTGACATCCGTGGCTATGCCTCCATCACAACGCCCTGTGAGCTGTGACTCTCTCCTTCAACCAACATCCACACCTTCTTAGGGCACCAGGAATGTTGCCACCTCTAGAACCTCCCTGGGGCTGCAAGAGACTCAGGAATGTCACCAGCCCTTTCTTCCCTAGCTCCCAGGGAAACATCTCTACCCTATTTCCCCAGTCCACAGTGGCATGTATTCTGCCTATGCATTGTGCCGCCCTCCCAGAGCTCCAGACAGGAAGTGGGCCCAGGGCCTCTGTTCTCAGATTCCCATAAACCTATCCTAGTGATCTGTTGTCAGCTCCCCCACTTCCCCTGAGGGTAGTTCTGAGTCTCCTCCCCAAATCTGTCTTGTGTCCTTATTGTCCTGTCTGCCACTTCTCCCTGAACCTCAGTCCCCTTCTAAGGGCTTCTCCAGCCCGGGGAGTCTTCATTAAGGGGTGTGGTGATCTGACTCTTCATCGCTTCTCTTCCTAATTTATTGTTTATGGTACACACTTCTGACTTGATCCCCTCGGAGCTTAGTCTTTGACTTCCAAATACCCAGAACTTGCTTTCAAGACAGTTGTCTCTGTGATGAGCTTCAAGAATCGATTTTAATCTGAAAAGCCAAGAACTTGACACACACACTTCCAAAATATCTCCCGTTTTTAAAAAATCTTCCAGGCAGGGTGTGCTGCTGAGTTAGTTGGAAGAGGATGGTAACTTCACACAACAAGGAAATACGTGAAAGAAACCTCAGTTAACGGAACCAAAGTTTATCCTGTCACGAGACTATGATTAAATTGAGACCCTCTTTTTGACTGGAGGTGATTGGCCAATCCGAGTTTAGGACAAAGTCGGTAAAGAGTTTGTGTGGAGAGTGAGGAAGAGATGGCGTGGCTGAGCCAACTGGGAGAGCCCGGTTCGTCTCAGGCCTGTTGCTCCCTTGGGCCTCGGGGCAAGTCACTCAGCCTCTCGAAGCCTTGGTTTCGTCATCCTTGACACGGGGCTGGCCCAGATGATTGTTTTGGTCGGTTCCAGCTTTGAAGTTCTGTGGTCCTAGGATTCATGCCAAGAACAATTAAGGCTAGAAGCCAGATTTCCAATCCTGCTCGACTGACCACCTCTCCCTCTTTAAACTGACAGTTTTCCTTTCAGTTTCCACATCTCACCATTTCTGTAATTGTTGGGCATTAGGTTGACAATGGGCACTGGACCCCCATGTAAACATCAGAGTCTAACAGGAAAAAGGTCACGGGCTGTGAAGTTAGACCAACGAGGGTTTGTGTTGAGAGGTGTTCAACTGAAAATAACTCATAAATACCTGACTCGCAGTGGCTTCAACCATAAGGATATTTACTCAACAAGAAGTCTGGAGATGGGAGGTCCTAAGACAGGTTTGATAGCCCGGGGATGTCATCCTGGACCTGGGCACATTCCAAGCTTCCATTTTGCATCTTCAGCTGGTTGGCTTTATCTTTGTTACCTCGTGGATCTAAAAAGGCTGCCATAGACCTCACACTTACCCTGTCACAGCATGTCAGGCAGGAAGGAGAGGGGAGGGCTCAAAGGGTATTTGTCCTGGGACTGTTCTGTCCTTTTTATCAAGGAGAAAATCTTTCCCAGAAGCCCCTGCTCCCACAGCTATCTCTCCTGTCTCACTGGCCAGAATGGGTCCCATGCTCACTCCCATACAAACCACTGGCAAAGGGGGACAGGATTCTTGTGACCAACTAAGACGGATCATAGTGCATCCCCTGGGGCTGGCCAGCTTGCCATAAAAAATTAGGTGCCATCAGCAAGGAAAAGGGGGCTGGGAGCTCGCAGGATCTGCCACCCTGGTTTTTAATCTGGGCTTCATTTAATTGTCTATGTGATCCTGAACACATCACTCAGCTTCTCGGAGCCCCATTTTCAGCATCTGAGCAATGGGGATAATCATGCTAACTTCACAGGGCTGTGGGGTGGACTAAGTCAGATAATGTGTGGAGTCCCCAGGACAAGACATGCTATGCACATGCGGTGCCCTCAAGAAATGGTAACTCGTGCCCTTCCTATTGTTACTCTGGATGACAGTTGGAGAGGGCAGACTCGCTGAGCCGTCTATTCCGAGTTTTCAGTTTCGATAAACTCTATTTCCATGACAAGACACGCATGAGCGTTGACAAAGTCAACATGTTGGGCTCCCATGTTTACCACTGTGACACCTGCTGCTCTAATGGCTCTGTGCTATTTTGTACATATTGGTTTTGGACAGTGGCTGCTGCACATTTTGTCTTCAGATTTCTTCTGGGGGAGATTTAGCATCTGGCAGCATGGCCTCTGACTGGGAAGAGTGTCTAGCAAGCATCGTCGCTGGTTGTGAGCTGGGATTGGACTTCTCTAGGAGAGAGAAAGGGCGTCTGTTTAGGAAGACGCTGCCTCCCCAGGAGAGTGCGCCCATACATATCCCAAGGGGTTGGCTAATGGGGTCTCAAATCGCAAATATCAAGCAGAACTCCAGGGTTTCCCGTGCTCTCAGGCCCACAGCCAACCCGTCAGCTTTCTCTAAACCCCTCACCCTCTTCTCACCGGCTCCCGTTGTGCAGCCCCAGGTCAAGCCGTGGTGCTGGCTCTCCTCCAGCTGCCCCATCTGTTGCCCCTGTTCCCACTCTCCCCTCCAGCCCAGGCTCCCACAGCAGAGGTGATGGTTCAAAGACAGACGCCAGGTCAGATCTCACTGTGCCTTCCACCCTTCCTCTGGCTTCCATGGCAAATGGAATAAAATCCAGACCCTTCCCTCAGCCCAAGTTCTCACGATTTGATCCTACCTACCTCTCTACCCCCTGTCCTCACATGGGGCCAGCTTCACAGGCAGGCCACATCTGCTGTCGCACAGAGTCCCATGCTTGCTTCTTACTTGGCTGTCGCCAGCTAGAGATTCTTAATAATTCTGAACAAGGGCCCGACTTCTCATTTTGCACTGGGCGCCACAAGTGAGTCCTGTCCTCACCTCCTCCCTGCTGTTCACCACACTCCAGCTCTCTTGTCTCAGGAACACCCAAGCTTCTTCCTTCTTGGGTGGTGGCTCTTTTCCTAGCTCTTTCCATGGACGTAGGCTTCTCAGCAAGTGGGCCTCAGAGAGGACTCCTGCCCTGACTCCCAGGACACCCCACTTGTTCATTTTCTGCCCAGCACCTTCCCACCTGTTAACCCATCTTCTTGTCTTCTTCAGTGAGGCATCAGGCTACACTCCACTCCAGGCTCACCTTGTCCCTTTTACACCAGGGTCCCCACGCTTGGGGACAGTGCATGGCACAGAATGCATGCTCAGTACACGTGTGTTCAGTGAAGGAGAGAATAGCATAAAGCAACTGTCCAATTCCAGAACTCAGCTTCTGTCTGTGACTTGGAGGAAGTAACTAAGGGAGTTGAAGAGTGTTGTTCACAGAAAGAGTTAACTGTTCTGAGATTTTGATTTGGGACAGGGATCATCTGAAGGAGAGAAAATGAGTACAACTGTCCCTTTGGTGGTACCGGCACTGGCTTCTGCGCAGATGTGACTAATTGAATATTGTGAATATTCAGTGAAGAGGCTTTAATAAAATTAGGGACTGAGGTGAAGGACAGTGCCCAGAAGGAGAGCACCTTACACACACGCGCGCGCGCACACACACACACACACACACGTGCACACACGCACACACACAGACGTGCAGACACATGCATACATATATACACATAGACACATACATGCACATATACACGCACACATAAACGTGTACACACATGCATAAATACACACACCACACACACACACACACACACACACACACACATAGTCTAAGGCAGCATCCGTCTCTTTTGAAAAGCTGCGAGTTCTCTGCAGGCAGCTGGGAGGTGGCCTCAGCCCAGGTTCAGAGGTCTGACAGGGCTCCCAGGGCAGTGGCAGGTGGGCCTGGGAGGGTGCCCTCTCCTCCCCAGAAGCCCCAGGTCCGGCCCCCTCACCCTCAGACCCACCAGCTCCAGGCAGAGGAGGAGGCCGGGACCCAGGTGGCCCCGGGATTCCCAGCTTGCTCCAGATGGCCCAAGAAGTTCCTCTGAGATCCCGGGTGAGCTCCACCACCCATCTCAGTGTTCTAGGCTCTTCTAGAGAAGATCTGGATCGAATCTTAGGTCTGAAGATGTAAAATTCCTGTCCCCCTGAAGAGGCCTATCTCTGGCCCCAAACAGCCTGACCTGTGACCTGAAGCAGCCTGACCCTTTACAGCCAATTGCTGCTGTTTGCAGGCTGCTGGGAGCATCAAATGAGATGACGTGGTCGAGTGCCGAGCAGGGAAGATAACACTGTCCCGGTACATGGCGAGCGCCCCAGAAGCGGTGGCTTATCCATCAGTTGTCTTCACTGTGAACAACGGAACGCACCCTGGCTAGTTTAAGCCAAGAGGGAATTATTCAAGGCAGTTCATGGAACCTTGAGAGGACTGGAGAAGCAGATCAAGGCTGACCTTCCAGGATGGCAGCCTAGAATCATACCTCACACCAGCAGCCGGGAGCTCACCTCCTCTGCAGCCCCGGTGGCCCCCACACTGATGCCGCTTCTGCCCCGGGAACTGGACCTGGCAGCATGTGGTGGCTCTGCAGCCCCAGCCGCCATCATCACCCGAAACCAGGTGCATTTGCCTCACGGGTGCCAGCAGAATGGAAGCCCCAACCCGAGCCTGTTCCCACCTACTGCTCACCTCTGATCTGAGGTCTTGCTCGGTTGTGTCTGGTGGATGGAGCCTGCATCCCAGCGGCAAGGGAGGCTGGAGACTGGAATCCTGACTTTGAAACGTCAAGACTCACACCGTAGGGATCTCCTCAAACATAGTAAGGTTATTCAGAAGACGGGGGGGAGCTACAGATGGGACAAATGTACACTACAGGGGGCACAGGCACCAAAACAAACAAACAAACCAATAAATAAGAGGAAGCTTCAAAAAATATTCTTCACCTAAGCCAAGGCCTCGGTTTCTCCATCCATGGCCCATTTGGCATCCGTCTTCATGAAGGTGGTAACATGGTGTCCATGGGGAAAGAGTGTGGCAGGACTGGGTGACCAGGCACAGCCAGAGCTGGACAGGCTCTGCCAGCCAGTGAGGTCTGGGGGTGGGTCGTACAGGGTGAATATCCCAGTTACCAGGTTTTGTGGCTCCTAATGGCTCCCGCTTTGAACCCCCATCAAAGTACTAATGGTGCAATTTCTCCAGCAGTGCCTGACTGCTGCTGAAGAGGGATAAGAATAAAAGTCATCATTGTCATAATGTGCATTGTGCCCAGCACTGAACCAAGCACTTTAAATCTCTTCTCTCTAAATACTCACAGGACCCCTGTGAGGGGGGTTTATTATGATCCCCCCTTGACAGGTGGGGACATTGATGTGCAGAGAGGAGAAGTAAATCACACAGCCAGTATGAGGAGGAATTTGGATTTGAACCCAGGCCCTTAGCCATTACACAGTGCTGATGCTTTACAACCTGTGGACGTGAATTCTGTCTCACTCCCAACCTGGCCACATCTCCTATCAGATAAAGGCCGCAGGGGTCACATGAATTATTCACAGGGTCCAGTGACTAATGGCAAGACTAGGTTTGTAGGGGAAATGGTTGTCTTCCAAGGAACAGGGATACCCTGAACGGGCCCAGAGTTTCTACCCTAGGGGAGGGGCTGGGAGTGGGGGAGGCCTCCTCGCAGCCACACTGTCTGAGGAAGAGGAGGCACCCCTCCTGTCCCTGCAAAACTACCGAAACTTGGAGGACAGAGCACTCCTTCAAGAGCTGAATGGGGCCAGAAAGCAGATCTTTCCATCCTACTCAAAACAGGGCCCAGAGGCTCGACATAAAAAGTGCAGGGCTCCAGAGAGTGAATGACTGAAACTGCAGGTTCTGAAGAAAAGAAGCCTACACTTGAAGATTGTTCCAGCTCAACCCAAACCACAGCTTGCCGGGGGAACCTGGTCCGCTCACAATAGAAGCTCAGAGTGTAAAGTACTACAGGCTTGTGTGTTCACGCTCCAATTTGTTTTTAGAAAAGAATTTGCAGTAGGTGATAAAAAAGAAAAACATAAAAATTTTTGAATATATTCAAAAGACCCAGGAGAGTGGTTAAAAAAATATCACAGCAAAGATAAAATTAGGATGCAGATAGGCAAGCTGAGGGGCCTGCTTAAGGATGAGAGTTGATCTGCAGACTTGGTTTTGCGATTCCTCGCTGCACAGCAAAAAGAGGCATCCAATCAGCTACCTGAGTCACACGTGTTTTCCAATCTCCCTGCTCCCGCCAGTGTCTTTCCAGGTCAGAGTCCTGTTTTGAGTCTGTTCTCATGGGGAAGCTCCCTCTGCTCTCTCCCTTCCTGTCCTCATTTTCCTGGCCCTTCTCTGGGTTTATTTTCAGCCGCCTTGTCTTTCTGAAGATGCAGGGGCTACACAAAGGGAGCCCAGGTGCCAGCCCTCTTGGCTCCTCCCCACTTTGGGAAAACAGGCTGGTCTCAGCCCTGCCCTGCGCTGCCCGTCCTACCTTTCTGGGCAGGTTTGGAAGGCAGGGTGGAAGGAGCCCTGAGCCTTGAAGCAGCCAGTGACGGATGGAGGGGAGTGCTGGTTTCTCCTTCAGAGCTGAGGGACTGTCTGACCTCCCTCGTTACTCCTGGCTCGTTTATAATCAGCTTTTCCATTATCTTGCAGCGAAGCCCTCCCAGCATCACTTTAATTGCCTATAACTACAGCTGGGTGGTTCATTTATTCTTTCTAATTTGGAGGATCCAAATGGTTTAACCCCTGTTTTTATTTTAAAAGCTTTAGGGGTTTTGTAAACTTTGGAGACGCTGAAGCCAGGTGGCCAGAGACGTGCTCACATGAGTCCAAGCACAGGTGCACCATTGCACACACCACACAGACGTACGGCAGACCTTTTGGGGGACAAGTGGGGGATGAGGGTAATGTGATCTGAGGGGCTGGTATGCAAGCAGACTACCACCATCACCACCCACACCTCCAGCACCAACGACACCAACACCACCTTCGCTACCACCACTTCTACCTCCACCACCACCACCATCATCACCATTACTTCCACCATCACCACCACCTCCACCTCCATCACCATCACCAACACCACCTTCATTACCACCACCTCCACCTCCATCACCATCACCACCATCATCACCATCAACACCAACTTCATTACCACCAACCTCCACCATCACCACTACCACCACCACCATCATCGTCTCCACCCACCACCACCACCTTCACTATCACCACCATCATCACCCTCACAATCCACCATCACCACCAACACCAACACCACCTTGACTACCACAATCTCCACCTCCATCAACACTGCTGTCACTACCACCACCTTTACTTCCATCACGTCCACCATCACCACCACCACCACTCAACCAGGTGTCTAAAATTCCACCATTACAGCTTTATTCCTCTGGCTTAATCATTGCTTTCTTCAGCCATTCTCTTTGAAACCATTACCTCAGTGTGAAGTAGTGAGTCTCAGACCTGCCTTTCTCAATGAATAAATGTCCCCAGCGGTAAGAGCCAGATGCTGAGGGGAGGCCTCTCAAAATAGAAGGATGATTGGAAGATGAGTGAGTGAGTGTGTGTGTGTGTGCGCGTGTGTGCACGTCCACATGCATGTCTTATCAGTTAAATAATAAACAAAGAAATGTGAAAAAAGAAAAAGTCTGCTGAGCCCTCTGCAACAATGTCAGAGCTCTTATTGTTTACACGTTTCCATCTTAACAGCAGATCCTAAGTTTCCATCTGAGGGAGCAGATCATAAAAACTGGTTTATACTGAAGATGAGTGGTTCTCAAACTTTATCACACAAAAGAATCACCTGGAAGGCAGGTTAAAACAGAGATTGCTGAGCCCCACCCCAAAGAGTCCCACTCAGTAGGTCAGGGGTGGGGCACAGTAATTTGCATTTCTAACAGGTTCCCAGGTGCCACTGCTGCTGCTGGTTCTGGAACCACACCTGAGAATCAGTACAGTAGGTTAGCACACACCCACACTCACATGGCTCACACATATGCACACACACAACACAAACACATGTAGAAACACTTGCAAAATGGATCGATTTTTCTTTTTTTTTGGTGAGGAAGATTGGTCCTGAGCTAACATCTGTGCCCATTGTCCTCTATTTTGTATATGAGGCACTGCCACAACATGGTTTGATGAGCGGTGCCTAGGTCCGTGCCCAGGATCTGAATCTGCGAACCCCGGGCCACTGTAGCACAGCACGCCCACGAACTTCACCACTACACCACGAGGCCGGCCCTGGATCCATCTTTTTTTTGTGTAAAAATTCCTGTCGAAGTAGAGCTTGAAGAATGTGAAGAAATAAAATAAAATGGAGAGATAAAAACGTATTAAAATCATTTAACCCACTGAGAAAAGTAGTGTTATAATACAATTGGCCTAGGGATGTGAATTTGGGGAGCTTATATAGAAAATATGAAGTTTTGAGGTAAAAGAAGCAAAACCTACCCTAGGTGGGGGCCAGAGCAATTCAAGAACAGCTAGATATGGAGGCCAAACCGTGAATGACTGATCCCTTGCATGGGACAGGGAGGGATTTCTGCCCAAGAAAAGACAGGCCGTGAGGGACGAAGAGCTCCAAGGGCAGAAAGCCAGTGTGGGGCTTGTAGGCCGGGTTGCAGCCTTGCACAATGTGGATGTTTGCAGACACAACAAATGCCCCCAGGAAAGAGGCCAGCAGCTGAGGAGGGGAGCTGAGGCGGTGGGAGGCGAGGACTGGAGTCAAAAGCCCAGAACTTGTTGCCCACCAGCCCCAGCTGGGCCCCTCTGGGGTCTAGCAGCCTCATCCACAAAATGCCAGTACTCAAGTGTGCTTGGTGGGGTGGTTGTGAGGTGTATCGTCAATTGAGATGATACACACTTGATTGCTCTGTGTGGTTTAAAATGCTCTTCTCACTAGTAAACAAAAATGCAGACGATATATCCAACTCAAGGGAAGAATAAACTGCTGAAACTTTTATGTAATGTTTGGTCCTTTGTCTCAGACTTGAGTCTTGTTTTTAAAACAGGAATGAACAGATACATCTGAAAGAAGCTGTTGGGAGGGCTGTGTAGCTGAAGCGTGGGGTTCCGGGGTGAAGCACCAGCCCGCCACCCCAATTATCTCCCTCCTGCCTCTTGATGCCTGGAATGCCGCCTTCTGACATGTTGTTGACCTGAAAGCCTTTCCATTTTCCAGAGTCTCCGCTGACAATGCCAATATCCCTGGGAGATGGGGTGCCCTGAACCTCTAAACCGGGGACGTGGCTCCCAGGGCTGTTCCCTCCTGTTCCCCACACAGATCTGGGATGTTTGGGTGAATCCCTTGATCTGTGGCCCATGGGAATATTTAAACTCTTATTTCAATTCTCCAAACATCCAGGGAGGAAAGAGAAGCCGGAAAACACAGGTCTCAAATTGGCCAGGTGTGGAGGCCTTGATATCAGGTGGAAAGCAAGCTCATTTGAAGCCAATCCTAATGGTTCTAGACACGCAAAATATGTAAACAAGAAGATATTCAAAGATCCCAAAATTTCTTGAAGCAGACCCTTCCCCGCCCCACGTCACATCCTTGACATTAACCTAGGTTGTGCAGTGTGGGTCAGGGGGTGTACTCCAGAACGTTCTCTAACTCTGCTACAATTGGGCTCTCCTGGGGAGCGTTTGAAAATCTCAAAGCCCAGAACGCACCCCAGACCAATTAAATCAGAGTCTCAGGAGGTGTGACCTCAGCATCAGTACTTTTCAAAAGCCCGGGATGATTCTAATGAGCAGCCAAGGCTGAGAGCCAGGGGCCTGGTCTGGTTTAGGGTGAGAGAAACCTGGGTCGACTTCCTCCTCCTCCTGCTGGTTGTGTGGCTTCCGGTAAGTCACCTGGAGTCTGAGGGCCTCAGTGTTCGCACCTGGGAAGTGGGGCGAGCCACCCTGCCTTCACAGGGCTGTTGTGAGTGCAGAGGATGTGTGTGAAAGTGCCCGAGGCACAGGTGGTGCCTGGCACAGGGAGATGCTATTATCTGTAATTTAAGAAACTAAAGCTCTGAGTACACATCAGACGGGCCCGAATCCCATCTGGATTAGAACACCGCTCGAGTTCCCCTGAGCTCTAACACTCGGGGATTCTGCAGTCAAAAGGACTGAAATGCAGGGTGGTCCTGAACCACCTTGAAAGAAGACTTCCCCCCAATATGTTAAGAAACTATTGGAATCCACGAATAATGAAGCAAAATAAAATAAAACAGGGCACACCAGCTACCGAATTATTCTCCTCTCTCTCCTCCTCCCCCCACTGCCATTGCTCGGGTCCTCTCATTTCAGTAGAGACTTGCCTGTCAACCTCTTGCCCTTCTTCGTCACCAGCTCTTTCACGTCCCGGCTGAATGGACAGGGCCCAGGAGTGACCAGTCAAGGGATGGCCCCTTGGGCGGTGCTGCAGGCCGACCAAGGCCAAGAGGCTCTTGGGCCCAAAGGGGGGAGGGTGTCGAGGAACATCTGGGGCAGGGGTCCCTGACCTTGGCACTGCTGACATTGGGGTGGCTTATTATTTCTGGGGGCTGTCCTGTGCATTGTGGGGTGTTCAGCAGCATCTCTAGCCTCTATCCACTAGATGCCAGTAACAATCCCCCAGTCACGACAATCAGAAATGTCTCCAGATGTTGCCAAATGGCCCCTGAGGGGCAGAGTCGCCTCCCCCGGCCCCACACCCCTCACTGAGAACCACTGATCTGGAGGCCCAGCCTTCCCGACCCGGATGCAGAAAGGAAGAATGATGCTCCTTTATGTGTCAACACAGATTCGCCTTGTATTCCTTGTAGTTAGAGTCACACGAGAGAGAAGAGCCACTCTACAATGGGCAGAGTTGTTTTAACTCAAAGCTGGGCCGGGAGGGATGGAGGAAAAGGGACAGGAATGGGATATTCTTCTTCAGACAAACTGAAGCCCTGGGAGCTGAGTCCGGGATGAGTTTCACCAGGCAAGCTCAAAGAGGGCGCAGGCAGTGCCAGCCTTGGAGACAGGTGGCCATGACTCTCCTGCTCCCCAGAAGGATCCCCTTGAGAGCCCTGGACGGCCTCGGGACTCCTGGGTGTATGTTCAGCCGTGGCCTTCCTGGAGCGATGCTCTCCCAGCATTGACGAGTGGAAAAGTCGGTGATGGAGGTGGGCAGGAGGGCCTGCTCCCTACTTTGTAAAATTATGTATATTTACACCCACACTCACACCCAGAGGGCAAGATGTGGCAGTAGATGCACCAAGATGTTAATACGGTGACTGACAGAAGCTGGGATTTCAGGTGACTTTTTTCACTCATTTACTTTTCTGTTTTCTCCTTTTTCTACCTTGAACATCATAGTTAACTTGTAGCAAGAGGGAAAAGTCATTCAAAAAAGTAAAGAAAAGGTAAACACTTGGGAAAAGACACATCAGAAACTGCCAGAAACACCGCGGGGCTCACAAGGAGGCGATGAGAGGCGAGCATCGCGCTCCCGGGCACAGCCGCCCCGTCTGGGGAGGGGTCTAGAGGGACCCTGTAAGGGAGGAGTTCCGGAGCGGCGGGCTGGACCGGTCAGGGCGGGGTCCTCGTGTAGGGGGCACAGACCTGCAGCCTTGGAGGGCCTCCGTGGGCCCGTCAGTCTCCGGGGCTTGGGGGGCTCGTGGGGGGCCCGGGACGCGGAAACGCCCCTTGGGCGCGGGGGGAGTTGGTGGCGACACTGTGACTACGTGGTGTGACCACGACTCTAGGCCGCAGGGGGGGTCTAAGACGTGCCGTGGGGTCTCCCAGGAGCCCCCGATGGCCCGGGGTCTGGGGAAGGAGGCGAAGAAGGAAAGAAAGCCACGCCCCGGGGCGCCTCCCGGTGGCCGGGGCTCATTTCCGCCCACTTCGCAGACGAGCGGGCGAGGCTGGGGAGCCGGGCGTCGCGATCACCGCGGTCACCGCGGCCAGAGACGGACGGTCGTGGCTGCACCCGCGCCACCCTGCGCGAGCCCCGCGCCCTGCCCCCGCGACGGCCTGTCCCCCGGCGCCGGTCCCCCGCGCCCGTCCCGGCACAGACGGCCACAGGCGGCGGCCGCGGGGCCCGGCCTCGGCCGCCCTCTGCTGGGCGAAGCGTGAAGTGCAGCCTCAGGTCGGTCCCGCCGTCCCATCAGCCGGAAATCTACGCCGTCACTGTGACCACAGAAACGTGGGAAGATCGTGAAAGGGGGAAATGGGGGGAGTGTAGACTGATCTTAGAAGGAACCGGCCTCGTGGTGCAGCAGAGGAGAGCGGGAGAGGCCGACCTCCGCGTCCCACGGGGTCCCCGAGATGGGGACATTGACCCAGCAGCTACCGCGTGCAGAGCGCCGAGTGCATGGGGGGCGCGGGAGGCAGAGGAGCAAGATGTGGATCCCGCTCCTCCAGGAGCTGCCTCATTATGAGAGGGACAGCCGGGCAAACGAGTAATGCCATCCGCAGCTCAATGGGATGGGGGCCAGAAGCACAGGGGGCTTCATAAAAAAAGGTGACAATGGAAGAGCTGGCTCTGGGTCAGCAGGTGGGTGTGGGGCAAACAAGGCCATTGTATCAGTTTCCTTGTGCGGCTTCAAACAGCAGAAATTTGTTCTCTCTCAGGAAAATTTATTCTGGAGGCCAGAAGTCCAAAATCAGGTGTGGGCAGGGCCATGCTCCCTCTGAAAGCTCTCAAAGACACCCTGAAATCCTTGGTGTCCTTGGCTTGTAGACACATCCCTCCAGTCTCTGCCTCCGTGGTCACATGCCTGTGCCTGTCCCTTCTCCTTTTCTTGTAAGGACTTAGTCATATTTGATGACATCTACAAAGTCCCTATTCCACCTAAGGTCACATTCGTGGGTACTGGGGTTGGGACTTCAACATATCTTTTGGGGGGACAGGATTCAACCGAACCCAGCATGTTGGGGTGGGCAGGAAAGTCCAGAGGGAGGGTGTGGTCTTCACTCCAGATGCAGAGGGAACGTGGAGTGATCTTGATGATCTAGTCTGGTCTGAGAGGCCCCGGCAGGCGGGAGCCCTAGCTGGAGAAACCGTTTGGGTAGTTGGGTGCTGTGATTCCAGAGCGGCAGTTGGGATGTTTCTACTTCCCCAGGAGGGATTGGGCTTGGGGACTGCTTGGGGTTTTAGATCAACCAACATACTGTAGGCAGTGGTTTTTTATTCTCAAAATTAAAAAATGCTCCATCATTTTTTCTAGTTGGAAGAGTAATCCATTCTCATTTTAAAAAAATCAGACAGGACAGAGAATATAAAGAAGGTTTTAAAAATCCCACAAACCTCAGCACCAGTGATAACTGCATGGAAATAGATGCATATACATACATAAATGGTTTCATGACACTGTTCACATTGAGAATAACGCCTCACAGCCAACTTTCTGGAGCTCTGACTTTTGCCAGCATGTTATAAATTCAGTTTTGTAGATTCCTTTTAAGAGAGCTATTCACCCCTCAAAATCTGACCTGCCATTAGGACCTGTAGCGTCTGCAAATGGCAGGTGTTTTGCTCATGTGGCCCAGAAGATGAGGAAAGTCCCATCTCCATAGAGGAGTCCAGGGGAGCTTGGTGGGTGGATGACCCACGACCAGGAGGCCCCAGGGAGAAGCAGGAGATGCAACCAGGGTGAAGGACGGGGAGCGTTGCCGGAACAAGCCTGTGGCTGAGGGGGAGGGGCACACTTTGATTGCAAAGAGTCCAGAGCTGATGGGAACAGGGAAAGAGGCCCCTGGTCTAGAGGGTCAGAGGAGGGCTGAATTGGGTGTGGACAAGGGCTTGAGGTGAGAGGGTCAGAGGAAAGATCGTGCGTGACCTGTGAGTGCTGTGCTGTCCTTCTGGGTGTTGGGTGGTGGTCAGGACATGATATGGGGGCAGCCAGGGGGGACTGAAAGGAGCCAGATGAGATGGGGGACTCTGTGTGTGTGTGCCTGTGAGTGTTTCCTGCTTCTTTTGAACAATATTCTATTCTATTCTATTCCATTCCATTCCATATTTCTTTCTATTACAACTGCTAAATACTGATAGCATTACTGGTAAACTATCTAATCTCATAGGCTAAGATTTTAAAAAATAAAGGCATGTAACAAAGATGCCCATCGTCCTTCCTCGCTTTTTCCAGCCTTAGGTCAGAAGGTGCCCTTGTCCTGACCCTGGGTAGCTCAGGGGTCTCTGCTCAGTTAGAACCAGAACTCCCTTCACGGTTAAACTAATCACAGGAGTAGACTCAGTGTACCTCTCCGCACTCCCTACCGTATCAGCCAGGACATCCTTCCTTGCTCTGATCCCTCTTGTGGCAGAAAGAAAAAGAATGACATCTGAATCTCTGTGCGAGAGCATAAATTTGCCCAGACTGTTCTTCTCCGAGCAGGAGTGACTCTACAGTCCCCAGCCTCCCACTTCAGCTGTGCCCAGCTGGCTAAGAATAATCCCCAAATTTTAAACAATACTTGTTAAGGCTTAAGCGAGGCGTTGCAAACAGCCACTGCTGGAAGTAACAATGTTTACAAATTGCTTTTCCTTGAAAAGTTTTCAATTGTGAGACCAGGATTACAGCGACCCCGGATCTTTTACAGAAACAGAAATTTAAAAATGTGTCGGTGCACAGAATGTTTTATCACAAACACCAAGTCAGGGCTTTAGATAACTCCAGAAATCAGAAAGCTACAATGGGAAGATTTCAGTGGTATTTATTTTTATTTATAATTTATACCTTGTCAGCTTCTAAAAAGGATTGGAGGCAGTTTCCAATAAAAGACGTGCACAATAATGTTGCAAAAATGTGAATAGAAAATTGAAAACTCATGCAGGAGGAGGAGGAAGCAAAGGTGATAAAATTACTATGACTGAATGTTAAGCTTCATGCTGAGCTCCCTGGTAGCTAAAGCAAAGATGGAAACATGAAGCTATGTTTAAGTTTCATTATCTGAGTATAGAAAATAAAGTCACAAGCAGTATGTTAGCTCTCAAGGGACATCAACACATCGCTGGTACTGTGTCTATTTGGTGACAACTACAAGAGCCTCTGAGGAAGGTGACAGGAGCCTGAGGCTAGAGGAACAGGTTAAAGGAGGACATAGTGCACAGCTTCAAGAGTTGGGCACATGGGCTGCAAGAGACGACCAGCCTGGGCCTGGCCTCCTCCCTGGGTCCCCCCTCAAGGGGGGCCTGCCCTGCAAATGCACTGATTTCAGGCTGAAATTCTTTCCCTCCTAGTCTGCCACCTTGGCAAATGGAGGGGGGCATCTTTGTAGGTCAGATGTGCCTTTGAATCCTGGCTGTGACATTCATTAGACGTGTGACCTTGGGTGGGTTATTTCTCCTGGCCTGAGTCCCAGCCACGTGACCTTGGGAAAAGTTCCTTAACCTCTCCAGGCCTCAGTGTCCTCCTGCCTCCTGGGCTGTTGTGAGGACGAAATAAGTTAATATAGGCAAGTCTTCAGAACAGTTCCTGACATACAGTAAATGCCACAGGGGCGCCATTGTTATTACTGTTATTTGGATCAGTGACTGTTGCTCCCTAAAGGGGTCTTGTCTAATTCTCCCTCCCGGTGGGACCGGGAGTACGGGGTCGGACCCGGGAGTCACCAGAAGAACCTTGTGGGGCTGCTGCCAGCAGGACCTGACCCACCTTCCCTGAACCTGAGCTCATTCCAGCCTTCTCTGATGCTGTCGACAAGAAGGTGGAGGGGCCTGTCCATTTCTCACTGTCACATCGGAACCCAAGAATGGTCCAGGGTGGATGCTACACTCCTGTCCACAGCCACCTCACCCTAGAGAGACGATGCCAGGTCTGCTCAGTTACAGCTCTGCCATTCCCTCTCATTTTGTCTTTTTTTGGCAGGAAAAGAGTAGCCCCGAGCTAACATCTGTTGCCCATCTTCCTCTTTTTATTTATTTTTTCCTCCCCAAAGCCCCAGTACGTGGTTGTATATCCTAGTTGTAAGTTGTTCTAGTTCTTCTATGGGAGCCGCTGCCACTGCATGGCCACTGACAGCCAGGTGGTGTGGTTCCGCCCAGGAAGTGGACCTGGGTCGCCAAGGCAGTGAGAGCACCGAACTTTAACCACTAGGCCATCGGGGCTGGGTCTATTTTGTCTTTTTTAAAAAAGAAAAGTTATGGGGCCGACCCAGTGGCATAGCAGTTCGCGGGTTCGGATCCCGGGCACGGACTGATGCACTGCTTGTCAGCTGTGCCGTGGCGGTGTCCCATATAAAGTAGAGGAAGATGGGCACGGATGTTAGCCCAGGGCCAGTCTTCCTCAGCAAAAAGAGGAGGATTGGCAATGGATGCTAGCTCAGGGCTAGTCTTCCTCACAAAAAAAAAAAAAAAAAGGAAAAAGAAAAGTTAGCACCAACGAGACCGATTAAAGTCCAATCCACAATCCACATCCTGCATGTTCCCAGCCATTAAGGGTGGGGCTGATAGGCTCAGTTTACATGGATGTTGTGTGATTGTGAAGAATTTTAAAAAATGTTTATAATGGGGTTTTTAAAGAAGTTTGAGCTGCAAAGAAAACATTTATTAGTGTTGCACAGTACTGAATAGAGACTTTTAATAACTGACCATGAACAAGGACGAGGTTTGGGAAATGACTGCCCCAGGGCCAGGAAGGAGGCTCCTAGCTGAGGAAAGGGTGCTGGGCGGAGCTCACGGGCCACACTGGGGATCCCAGAACACAAGCCTCCGAAGAGCAGACTATCCATCAAGAACAAATCAAACAATCTTCAGGATGGAGAAATGTGGCTGGAAGATTGTTGGCACAGTATAAGAAGAGGTCACAAGGGGCCAGCCAGGTGGTGTAGTGGTTAAGTTTGTGCACTCCGCTTTAGTGGCCCAGGGTTCGCGGGTTTGGATCCTGGGCGTGGACGTACTCACTGCTCATCAAGCCACGCTGCGGCGGTGTCCCATATATAAAGTAAAGGAGGATTGGCAACAGATGTTAGCTCAGGGCCAGTCTTCCTCACCAAAAAAATAAAAGAAGAAGTCACGAAACTGAATTGGACACATTACATTGCAAAATCACTCACCAACAGGTCCTCGTTCTTAAAGAAAAAAAAAGAAAAAGCCAAGGCTGATTTCACCTGCCAGCGTGCCGCTCACTGAGTCTCCTTCTGGAGAGCTAGGACTGGTCCTGGGGCAGGATCCACCCACGTGACTCCTGGAGAATATGGGAAGAGGTTTCTGCAGGGGGTGGTGCAGAGCACCCAGAGAAACATGAGAATCATCAAAAACCCAAGGACTGTGAACCCCTGCCTTGACCTTCTGCCAGCTAAGAGGTTGGGAAGACGTCCCCAGGCTGGAGGAAATGTTCCTTTGCTTGTGAATAGGATCACACTCCTGTCTTGCTTTTCCAAGCATTCATGGAGGAGGAGGAGGACCTGGAAGACACAGAGAAGATGGAGAAAGTCTAGGTGAGTCAGAAGACCGAGGCCAAGAGGGACGTGCGGCATCGTCTTCTGGCAACTTCGGAATAAAACAAAGAGGAGAACGGAGAGGAGAGGGTGGCAGCTCAGGGGGCACCTGTGCACCCCACATCAGGACCAGGACTGCTGCTTCTGAACTGAAAGTGCCCTGTATTTAGCCGTGGTTCGCCTGAAGCTACCAAGGGGTGTTAGGAATGTTTTCTGGGGCAGACCAAACACACACAGGCACTGAGAGCTACACGCCTCCTGGGACTCCACTTAGGAATTCATCACTGTCCTTACCAGGGATGATGCTGTCTTGGAGAAGGTGTCTGCCTCCTGGCCTGCCCTGTCACTGACCTCCACTGGATGTGATGCTGACCAGAGTGGGGTGGCGTAGCTCTTAGGCCGCCGAGCAGCTACTATGAGCGGGTGATTTAGAAGTTTGGAGCCACAGAGAATAAAATCATTGCACCCGCTCAGGACGGGTCGGGGCCCATACGACGCTCAGCCCGTGGTGTATTTGAGAGAGCTGTTTTTAATTTTAGTTCTTAAAGCCCAGGCACGGAGTGGGGCATCGCACATTGATACCGGAAGGGATGATATTAACCTGCCAGCTCGAACTTTTCTAATAACTCCCACTGCCTCCCGGCAGACACAACCCAGGAAAACCAGCTGACCTGAGGGCTTGTCATGCTAGGTAATTAATGTGTGATGGCACTCAGCTCAAAGTGATTTAGTGACAAGTGAAAGAGTAAGATGTAATGCTGAGGCTTACATCAAAGGCACAAATTGGGTAGATTAGGTAGAATTATTGGACTTTTTCTAGGGCATGTTAGGTTCACAGGGAAGTGGATGGTGGGTTGGTTTCTGCCTAATTTCTTCAATGAACAACTCCGTGCCCAGGTGACCCAAGCCAAAGGCCCTTCCCACTCCTCGGTAGTCTCAGAGTAAAACTTCAGCTCAGGTTGCCTGGATACAAAATAAAACTCTCTAACTCCAGGGATGAGGAAGCAACCTTATTTCTAGATGCTATGGCCAATACAACAAATGGGAGGAGAGTGAGGTTTCTAAAAGGAAATGATAACTGCCAGGAAATTTTGGGGTAGGGGGATCTTTCGTTTTCAGGGAACATGCTCCCCCATCGTACTTCTGGGAGCCTGATCAGGTCCTTCATAGCGAGACTGCCACCTTCTCCTTGGCCGACGCCAGGTCACCCTGAGTAATATTTGTTTGTATGGATCTTCATCTTATCTGTTTCTTCTGGCTCGGTAGGTCAGACTTGCTGAATGCATTAGGATCTTGCTTTTAATTTTTCGATTATCTGGTCATGGGACTGGGAGTTAGAAACCCCTGCAAGGGGCCAGAACACACCTCAGAGACTAATTTTTCACTATTCTGATGTGATTTTTATCTTGTTGAGTTTTGGTGGCTGAGATAAACGTCATCATGGGTGACAGGGCGAGTGTCAGTTTCGCCTGGATGTGTGGTCTTGGACACATGGACCCTCTTCCCAGTGGGGTGGTCCCTCCCTCCCCCTTTCTCCTCTCCCTCCCCCTTCTTTTTCTCCCTCCCCTCTTTGCTTCCTTCCTTCTCTCTATGCCTTCCCCTTCCCTCCCTATCTCCTTCCTTCTTTTCCTCCCTCCCTTCCTTCCTCCCTGTATTTACTAAGAGCTTATTATGGGCTTGGTCCTGAACCTGAAGAAACTATGCAAAGATGAATGCCCACTTCCTGTCAAGAATGTGAATGTTTTTCTAAGGTCTCACCTGACCCTGTGTTTTTAACCCAGCCCTTCACTCCCTGCTCCTTCTGTAACATTTGGAACATTGAGAAGTTAAAGCTAACGTACTCCTGTGAAGAATATGGATTCCACCCCCAGCTCATTATTAGTAGACTTATCAGAGACGTCAAGTTTGGACGATTCCCATGGGAACATCTTTGTGAGAGATATTTGGAAAGACATAGGGAAAACCAGGGTGCGAGCTGATTTGCTGAGCTGGAGCCCCACGTTGCAGGTTGAAGTGCCATCCTCCTCCAACTCTGGACAAGCCTGAGTAAGGTAATCCCATGTCCATGCGTTCTCCACTGCATCCTCACTATGTTGCAGAAGACAGTCTCCTCTTAAATAGGGAGTTGGTAGACTTGATAATGTGCTGTTTCCACAGATATTTTACTACAAGCATTTGTAATAAAAATCTATGAGAAGAGAATTAGGGCTGGCCCACGAGCAAGCTCACAGCAAAGGTTTTCCTCAGTCATTCTTGTCTTTTGACAAGAGGTCTTATTTTAGCTTTGGTGAGATCTACTATACTGGAATTTTCTTAGCTGTGTAACCTTTATCCCAGCTGAAGGGTCGCTGAGTAGCTGCGGCCACTGTGGACTGAAGGGAGATGGAAGGATACAGGACAGGCAAGCCGGCGTCGGCGATGGGTCCACCGTTGGTAACCACCCAGCGTTTCCAGATGAGGATGTCTATCGTCCGGGCTTCGCTTGGAGTAGGAGACAGAGGGATTCAGCCCCTACAACAGGGGCAGTTGGAGAAGACAACAGTAAAATAAAATAAGCACATTCCTATCACCCAGGTTGGCAGAGCAAAGGGACTCTGCAGAGTTTGGCACAACTTGGTAAGGATTGTAAGTCCAAGCTTTCTTTTATACTCAGTGCTGTCAACTTGTTCCCTTCAGACAATGGGCCCATGCATGCTGGAGACCCGGGCCTGCAGCCCGAGCCTCGAGTGCCAGGTGGCCACCTGCATGTGGCGTGTTGTCTGTCAGGCTGCAGACCTGGACCCCACTCTAAGCCCAGGGTGTCAAGGGCAGAGTGAAGATGAATTTTTGGAGCATTTTCAGATGAGCAGGGAGTAGATGTTCTGTAAATGTGCCAAGCTTCCTCAGTATGCCTGATCTGGCGACTTAGGAGGGTCCATTAAGCATGGCCTTCACCCTTCTGTCGTTAACCGGCTTTCCTGACTGTTTTTTACTATTGTTTTTCTTTTTTTAGTTAGCGATCATGCCTCACCAAATGATAATGAGGCGTAAGGGCCTGACTCAGCTTATGGAGGAAATATAAATTAAGGTCCTGACTCACTCCGGTGATACTGGGCAAAAAAGTGGAACTCTATGTGCTTCTTGGTAACTGCTATTCTAATTTTCTCCAAAACTGAGTTGTCTGCCATCAGACAAAATTTGCCCAAAGTCTCACTCATTATTACAGATTAATGTCACTGCTTGCAAGAGATGCTTACTTTCCTATTCTAGATTCACAGAAGCACAGCCTTTGATAATTAATCTTGATAACACCAATACAGAGACCCAATACTTGACATACTATTCAATGACTCTTGGCAGAAAGGAAAAAACATCTCACTTGTCATGATAAAATACTATAAAAGTGTGTATTTTACTACCTTTCAAGAAATTTATTTGGAGAAATAATTTTATATTTTATCTGGTTGATTTTCATTTGTACTTAACTATTTACTGTTCAAGAAGATACATGAAAATGAGGCAAAAATATACAACATTCTCCATGAACCAAACCTAGGAGAGATTAAATTTTGCCCCAAGTGAAATAGCTAAATTCAGTGGATTTTAATTACTTTTGTCCCCATGGGCTTCTTTTCCTCTTAATTTCTTATATTTTCCCCTTAGGTTGCAATGATTAATTTGCAAGTTGAGTCCCATACTATCCACGAAACTAAGCAGAACGTATGACAGGCGAGGTGATCAGGTGCCGCCTTTTGACTGAGCTGGTTAAGAAAGGTTTTCTCCATCGTCAGCCTGTGCCAGGGTGACGGCGTGAGGGTCACCTGTGGTCACGCCTCAGCTCTGCTGGGCCTCGGCAGCCGCTCGCTGTCCCTATCATTAGAATACATGTTTCGTGTAGAGATAGGCTGCTGGGTATCTTGGGAGGCAGTTCCCATGCCCTAGTTTTCATTCCCAGGTTGTTCAGGAACCATATTTTCTTGACTCTGAAAATAACAACAGCCCATGGATACATTTTTACAGGGCGGCAATAACTTACCAGAATACGTGTTTTTTTTTTTTTCTTGAATGAATCCCAAGGCCATGGGAGCCACCCCTCCCTGCCCACCAGGTTTTCTCTGTATTGCTCTCTCTGATAGCTCTTTTGGGCACTGAGATTCTAACCGTAAAGCTTAACACTCAACCAGTGTAAGCAACATTCTCACGGAAAGCCGCCTTAATGTTGGCTTACACATGAAATGGAAATGGCTTGTGTTATCCATCCTTTAAAAATTTCTAGTGCTCAGCCTCCATGAAATGGATTGCTTATGGGGAGATAATGTCTGTTCTATTCCTTTTTAAGTCTGTGAAAAATGTCATCCTGGTTAATAGGGTGATTAAAACTCTTTATGCTCCAGGAGATAAATGTGATTATGTTTGTCATACTCTACCCAAGATAAAGACAGTGAAGAAGGCAAACTTGAAATTCCATAACATTTCCTCTCTTCCATATCCAGGAACATTCAGAACTCAGTACACAGATGGTATTTCACATAAAGAATAACATTATCTGTTCAACATTTTTCCTTTCCATGAACCAATTTAACAATATGCCTCTGGTACAAAAGGAATAGACAAATGACTGAGTCTTCTGATATCTAAGTTCTGACTATAGAAAAATACTTTAGTCATATTGCTTGTTTTCTTTTAACTTTCATCTGTATTACTTCATTTTTGCTTTTCAAATGCAACTGGAGCCTATGCTTGGTACCTCTTCTAGGAATCTGTCCTCATCAACTTTCCCTCAGCAGGTGATTCACGATCACTCTTATGGGAGTCCCCTGCCCATCCCTCAAGGACGACAGATGTACATGGAAAGGGTGTTGTAAACATGAGGCATGCCACACAAATATGTATTCAAACATTCATTCCCTCAGGGCTCCCATGTGCCAGGCCCTGTGGGAACAGACTACACACCTCATGCCCCTAGACTCAGACTAATAATATGGACAACCTGTTCATGTGGGCTCCTGCCTTTCCTTCCTTCATTTCATTCAAAGGCTAGAAATCTTTTCTCAGCAGAGATTTAGTTAAAAATGAAAGATGAGCAGAGAGTTTCTGCTACTCCACATACCCTGATAAATTTCACAATCTTTTCCTTTTTCAGCCTCGGATTTTTAACAGGTTACATATGAATCCCGGATGCTGATTACACCTGTTTAATTAATTAACAATACAGCAATTTAACAGGGTAACATGGTCCAGAGAAAAATGTTACATTATGCTACTTGACATTTCATTTATAAATTTTCCTTAGAACTAAAAGCTTTCATCAACAGATAAATTTCAATGTACTTTATTAAACCTGATTGCTAATTAGAGCCTAAGTAATTATAAAGGAATTGCACAATTGATATTCAACCAGAGGTTATTTTTCTGGACATATTAGTTTTCTTCAAAATTTTTCATCTCCAGTAAAAATAATTGCACATAAATATTATTTTGTTTTCTGTAAGAGATCATGGAGGACAGTAAAGGGTTGGGTGTGTATATAAGAATTTGCCAGAAGCTGTTTCATCAGGGAGGCAGTACTAAATACTTAATATTGAGATTCAAATCTCAGGTAACCTTCTGGTTAAAGTATTTGTTAAGATAGGTGATAACTGGGCTATTTTTACATTTACAACTGAGACAAAACTACAAACTGTCAGTGTTTAGGGACCCAAAACCAACTTCTCAAAAAAGTACATTTTATACCCATGATATCATTATTATTAGACTGAACCTTTTCAAGTTATCATAATCTGCTACTGGCTTCTTGTCTAACTCCAAGAATTTACAAGGCCTTAAGGCAAGGGCATCAGGTCAATAACTAGCACGTGTGAATCAAAGACTGCATTCAGGACGACAGGGCCACACCACTGCCCGATGTACAGGATTTACCTATTAACCTGTCACTTTGGGGTCTGCCTAATAGGAGCAAGTCTTCCAAGTTCTGACAATCATACTGACAAGAAAGGCTGCTGAAACTTACTTACTAGACACATTGAGGTACTACTGCTGTTAGGAGGCTGTTTATAAAGAGTTTCCATCATACATTAAATTTTTTTCAGGTACAAAACTTGGTTTTAACTGTTATAAACAGAAGTATTTCCTCTGGGATCTCCTCCACATAGAGAAGTTATCCATATAATTATTTTTAAATAGTCTTCCTAACTTTGGGAAAACTTTACCCTCCCCTCAACACACACGCACCCACACCCACCCACATCAATTTAAAGGAAGTCTGTCGGCCTCCTATGAAGACACTGCACACCATCCATCCCATAGGTTCAGTCAATAATCTGCACATGTTCCTGAGGAGAAATCAGTCGAGACCCTTTGCTGTTGTAGCTTGTCTCCAAAGCCACTCTTTCCATAACAATCATTATGGACTTCATCCATCCTGCTCATCTCATTTGGATTTCAATGCTTCCTCCCACTCAACAGCTGATTCGGAGTTCTTGGGAATTGCTGGAAATATTGATTGCATTTTACTTCGAAAGTCTTTCATCTGAAAGAAGAAAAAAATCAGTCATCAAATGTTAAAAGAAGGGGAAAAGAGTCAAAGCAATTAGAGATGGACACCATTACTGACTGGATGATACTTCATTGCTTGTGGGTACGGAGCAAAGGAAGACCAATCAAAAGTCTTCTAGCTACCTTGAAAGAAAATGAGATGCACCTCTTTTCTTCTTCCAAGTATAAATCTATTGGGTCTAAAATAACATAAAACTCCACTCTGAATCTGGAAGGCAACATGCTCTAAATTGTCAATGCTTCATGATATTTATTCCCTACCAGAAGAATGGTATGTATTGTTGGCTTTCAAATAGATGCAGCTGAGAATGGGATTTCTATCTATCAGAATAAATGAATATACTGAGGCCATTCAAAGAATTTTGGAGCCAGAGGGAAGGGGTGGAGAGAAGAAACTTAATAGGGGGTTAACAAAGAATTAATCCATGAATGGCAGATAAACTAGAATGTTTTTATATGCTGGACAGTGTTAAAAAGTCTCTACAGATGTTTTATCAGCAGAGGGTGATTCGTACTCCGTGAGTCAGAGCAGGGAGTTGGCAGATCTTAACATGCAGTGTCAGCTCGGAGCACCTGGGTCCAGCTAAGGTGCGTACCGCCCTAAGCGAGGGGAACGCTAATTTATGGGAGTTGGATGATCTTTACGTTAGAATGTACCAGCTGCACACTCTTTGGTTCATTCTTTTTAATCTCTACAGTCCTGTTATGAAGACATTATTTCAGAAACACTACAGCACAGAGACACAATGTTCTCATCAGCCACATCCCAGCCTTATTTCTCAAGGATACAGCTCCCTCAGTTAAATTTGTGAAGCACCCTGGACTCATCAGCCACAGGCAAGTTATTTCTTGGAGTGGTTATTTTGAGAGGTGGCTAATATGTTATGTTGATGCTTACTTATTTCAGTTTGAAGCTGAATCCTTACCTTGTTTCCAAACTGGGCAAAGTTTTTGGGACTTGTAAATTCCTAGGCATTTACTCCAATCATCATAGCACTGCTGTTAGCAGCACAGTTCTGGTTTCAGACAGACCTCTCTGTTCAAATCCTAACTCCACTACTTGGGAAACTCCACTACTTATTCTCGCTAAGCGCAAGTGATCATGTGTGTACAATGGAGATAATTACCTGCTAACAGAGCTGTGAGAATTAAGTGAGATATAAAGCACAACACCTAACACATGGGAGTGCTCAATATATATTAGCTATTGTCATTACAGCATCATCAATATATGTGTTGTGTTCCAAGAACAATGCTCGTATGGATGTAAATATTATGGTGTGTTTGTTAAAGCATTACTTTATAGTTACATGGCATTTTGGTTTAACTATTCTGACACTGGGAGATACATAAGGTTACTCATTATATGTAGTCTGTAGGATCTCCTACATCTCCCAAACCATCTCAACGTTTGGGTCCCAGACACCAATTCTGAAGACACACACGTCCATGGCATGTGTGTCTCCCTAACCCCCTCCTTCATGCAGCTCTCTGCTTGGCACTGTGATGACCCCTTCATGAGAGGTTTTCAACCAGAGGCACTACTGCATCCCTGGGGACGGACTGGTAATAGAGTTCTAAATAGCAGTTCTCAAATAGAGTGTTATGCCAACTTGGTTGTCACAACCACAGGGGACACTATTTGCATTTGGGGGGGACACAGATGCTAAACGTCTAGGATAGCCCACAGAAAGAATTGCTTTATCTAAAATACCAGTAGCGCCCCCATTGAGGAACCATGCACACTTTCTCAGTTGAAAGACAGACATCCCTGGCCAGGGTTTGCAATGTGCTGCATGGTTCCTTCCCTTCACCTTTCTGGTTGAACATCTGTTAGAACTAAGCTTAATGACAGTTTTCAAGTGGGGTGTCAGAGAGCCAGGTCATGAACAGAATCATTTACCATCCCACCTTCTCAGTGATATGTAACATGGTCACTGAGAAGGGAGAGGCTGGGAGACGCAGACAAGGCCCGGGTAGGAGAGGAAAGGGTGGCTGCTCTTACTTCAGGATGAGGGGGTTGTGTTCCCATTTCCTTCTCTTGGCCCAATTTTTTTCTTTCCTCTCATTTCCCAAGTATTGCCAACTAGGAACAGATAGGCTTCAGAGCAAGATAAAGGAAGGGTGGCAAATGGGATAAAGATCATCAGGTAGCCCTCTTTTGTAACTTTACAGCTGTGGAAATGGAAACCCAGAGTCGACATTAAGTTATAAACAGGGCCTCAAGCTGTTAAACAATGGGGCTCCACGGAAGGCTTTTAAGCTTGTACTGTTTATATTATAGGGATAGGAAAGGAAAACCTTCAGTCTTTTCACCTGTATCAATTTCTGATATGCAGTTCAGAGAAGATGTTGGTCTTAGTGATACTCTATCACAGGCCAACAGAACATTCCCCTGCTTAAAAATGTGCTTGAAAAAAGATTTAGGGGTTGAGTACATTTAAGCAAATTTGGTTATAAAACAAATGTACTGAATTCCACGATACAATCACAGCTATTGCTATAGAACCATCCCCCTACCTTATACCCCAAAAGTCTGGTGAAGATGGGCCATGCTGGAAACTAGAATCTCCACCCAGCAACTCAGTTTTACTCCGAAGCATTTTCCAAATGTTAGGATCTCTTCCCTGAAGTCCTCATCTTCCCTCTGACCAGGGAGAATTTTTCCATGGCTATGGATCACAGGGCTACCCTTCAAAGCAGGGCCACTGTGTACTGCACAACTCCAGGGGCTGCTCTCCACAAAGACTAAGACGTGAATGGCACTCCCTAGGCAATCAGCCCACTGCTCCAAGAACCTCATCCTTAATCTCCCATCCAAGGACCTCCCAATGTTTGTGTCCAACAGTGCTGGGTTGTAATATTATCAGAAAGTACCACTGTCAAAGGCAGCTTTCCCAAAGAGAGTATCGTAACAACTGGGAAATGTATTACAAGTAATTTGTCACTAATACGGACATTCTGAAGATTGGATATGACTGACTTTTTAGGTATTAGAACTGATTCAAGATTATGTCTCTAATGTTACCCTCATTCACATTGCAACAGCTCTTTGAAGGGCTATGTAGTCAGTATGCCAAGAGTGAAACAGGGAATATTGCTGCACATTTACCATGCACATCATGGTGGGCAAAAAAACAACATGAAAACTTTTGGTCTAATATATGGTGTGCTGAAAAATTACTTAACAGCTCAGGATATGCCAATTTAATTAACTTGAAAAAAGCCTTAGAGCATCTATTCTAATAAATAGGCAGTTATTGGAATTAAAAGCTCCAAGTTTTAAAATGTCTTTGCCATTGACTAGCTCATTTAGCTTCAATTTCTTCACTTGCAGGTGCAGGTCTGCTGCCAGCCTCGGTGCTGGGTTAGAATAATGAAAACTTTTAGGACTGACTGATGAGAAACCCTTCGGATATGTTAATAATTACAGTGCCAGTGGTAATTTTGAAGAACCTGGAAATCCAGCTTCTTCATAAAATAAAACAGAATAAGCCTATAATGTTACCTGAACAGGAATAATAACACCATTTGAGATCACCTACATGTCAAAAACTGTACCAAACATTAGGCGATAGTTTAGTCTTCACAGTTCTATGTGGCAGAAATGGGGACTACCACCTTATGTATGAGAAACCTGAAGTCACAGAGGTCAACCCATCCATGGTGACATGGTTCATAAGTACAATTGTCTGACTGATGTCCAGGGCTCTGGCCCCATACATGGCCACTCTCGTTTTGTGACCCAGAAAAACACAGTACCTCTATAACCGCTACTTATGTGCCAGCTTTCACTAAAAATGACTTTAAAAGCATATAATATATACCTCTTGCAATGGAGACCATTTTATTTAGAATGGTACAGCAGATCATTACCCATGTCCACCAACAGCTAGTACTCATCTACTTCTGGATATAGGGGGTTATACTTCTCCACCCTCTTGAAGTTAGGTAACCATGTGACTAGTTCTGGCTAATGAAATGTGAGCAAAAGAAATGCGTGTCACTTCCAGAGAGAAGCATTTAATTGCAGGTGTTTGACTCTCCAGCCCTCTCTTCCCTTTCCATAGCCATCAGGGAAACCTATGTTGCTATGGTGGTGCTTCAAGATCAAAGCAACCTGAGCTATGGAGCCAGGTTGGGGAGGACAGCTTCCCTAGAGTAGTGTAAACCTATAGTGGATTTACGAGGGAAATAAACCTCTATTTTAAACCACACATTTGGAGACTGTTTTTTACTGTAGTATACTACAGCCTATCCTACAGTATAACCCAGCCTATCCTGACTGACATTGACGGTGAAGAGAATTACAAAACAGACGTTAAGACATGCTCTGATACCCTTCAATATTACATTGAATTTGACTGAAACATGGTTGAAGAAAAACTCAAGGGTTGGACAAAGGGGAAGAGGAACTCTGTGAGTTAAGCTTAAAAAGCTCAGAACCACCTGGAACAACCGAACCATCACTCTTCCCACTTTCAGGGGGCTCTGCACATCAATTAGTCCCATTAAATGACACTGTTTCCTGAGTAATCAGAACAATTTCTAGATGTTTTCAATGAAATAGTATGGGAGCTCTGGTCAGCATGGTAAAGGGTCATTTTTTGGGGGTGGATTGCTGCCCTATGTCTCCTTGATAAAATTTAACTATGCAGGACTGGCTTAATTTAGAGAGCAGATGTTGGTAACTTTCTATTTTGATTAAGCCTGTTGATAGTCCCACGGACCCTGAGATGCGTTTGAATATACCATATTATTTATTTAATATTCAATTGCATTAGGAAGACTAACATGAATTTAAAAATCTCAGCTTCTCATTTTCTAAGTTATTAGGACTATCATTTAGGTAAAACTCAGACAAGCATTTTCACTTTCTCCTAAACCCTCATTGTATCACATGCATAGTCTAAAATCTGTAGCAAAGTCAATTGATTTAGGAAAAAAAAGCAAATGTGTAACTTTCTGAGATACAATCCCTGAAGTAGTCATTAAAATGGCCAATTATTATGACAGTGATTAACAACAGGACACAATTCAAAAGCAAAAGCTTTCTGTTAATGTAAAGTAAACTGAGCAACAGGGATGACCCCGGAGCATGTTCGGGCCAGGGCCCACTCTGCTGCTAAGACCCAGTCCAATAAGAACAATTTATCACACGATTCTTGACTTAATGTGCTAACAGGTCAGGTTCTCAGAGGCAGTTCTAAAATGATTTCAGCCAGGCTTTATTTTTAGTAACTGCAAAATTTAGGGATGTTTCCTTTGCCAAATAAATGGCAGTAACTGTGCCACCTCTGTCAGGCCTCTTTCTAAAAACTTGTATTTTACTGCATGAAACACTTTATAACAGCCATCAACCAGATCACTATTATTTTCATATTTAACCTAATAATCCTGCTTCATTAGCATGTGTACATGAGTGTGTGTGCACATGCACACCCTACTTGCAGCTCCCTTTATAATGCCTTTTTAAAGGCCAGCTGAGAGGTTGTCACAGGGAAATGAAGGCAGTCAATGGCTCCATCGCAGAAAGTATTTCTGTGTGTACATTTATTTTTACATTGTAGAGGAAGTTACAACTTTTAAAAAACAGTATATAAACGAACATAGGTATAAGCCAGCCAGAACAAAAGAATTAACATGTACTTAATGAATCAGAATTTCTGTAACACAATAAACACCTATATCCTACATTCTTTCAGGCCAAACGGCAATGACATATATATACAAAGCAAGTAACAGGTACATCAGTGGTACAAAAACACCTTCTTTGATGCACCTAGGAATTGTAAAAAAATAAGCATCATCCAGCATCTGGATGCTAAATAAAAGAGCTGGGGGGCTAAATAAACAGGAGAGTCACTCTTCCCCCTTTCCTGTCTCTAACTTTTAGAAATTCAAATTTATTCAAAAATTTGATACATACAACCCCATAACTACTCTCTCTTCTTCAATAACTTCAGAATGGTAGTTTTAAACAACTCTAAAGCCTGAGCTCCTTCTGAATTTCCCACAGCGTTTCTGCACTCTTCTTCAGACCAGCCTCTTCTTCAGGGGTCAGCTTTACCTTTATAAGGTCTGTAATACCACTCTCTCCCAGGATACAAGGAACGCTGAGGAATACTTCTTCATTTATTCCATAGAGACCCTTAATTATGGTGGAAACTGGATGCACTCTCCTAAGATCCTTCAAAATACTTTCTGATAAATCAGCTACAGATAGGCCAATGGCCCAGGAAGTATAACCTTTCATTTTAATGATCTCATAGGCGCTGGCAATCACGTCCTTGTGGACATTCTTCCACTGTTCAGGATCTTTGTCAGTTCCTATATCTCCGTTCAGATCCTTCAGAGAGACACCAGCAACGTTCACTCCGCTCCACACAGGAACACTGGAGTCCCCGTGCTCCCCAAGGATCCACCCATGGCAGCTCTCGGGGTGGATACCGAGCCTCTGCCCAATCAAGAAACGGAAACGGGCAGTGTCCAGGTTACAACCACTTCCAATAACACGGTTTTGGGGAAATTCACTCAACTTCCAGGCTACGTAACTTAAGATATCCACTGGATTGGAAACAACAACCAGCTTACAGCGAGGACTGTACCGGATAATATTGGAAATTATCAATTTAAAGATGGTCACGTTTCTCTGGACTAAATTGAGGCGTGACTCTCCTTTTTCCTGGCGGGCCCCTGCCGTGATAATCACGAGACTGGAGTTGGCAGTGACGAGGTAATCTTTGCTGGAAACAATATTTGGCATCTTCAGGAAGGGACTGCCATGCTGAAGATCCAGCGTCTCCCCCCGCAGTTTGCCTTCATCAAGGTCCACTAAGGCAAGTTCATCGCTCAGGCCTTTCAACAGGATGCTGACTGCACAGGCCATGCCGACCGCGCCAGTTCCCACGATGGAGACCTTACTGCGGTGCACGGCCTCCTCCGCGGTGAAGTTCTTCATGAGCTCACACCTGACAGTCGCCATCTTGGACACGGGGGTGACGGGCCTGGCGCTCCCGAGGGGGCTGCCTGCCGCCTGGCGGGGACACGGCGCCATTCCCGGGGACAGGAAATTCGCTCTCGCGGCGCTCACTCTCCGGCTGGCCCGCAGAAGTCCCACAGCACAGCTCATGGTCACTCACTGAGGCGGAGGAAGAGAAAGGAGGAAGGCAACAGGCAACCTTCCAGGCGCAAAAGATGGGAGCCCGCGACCGTTGGCCCCTCCTCAGCCCGCTACCGCGTCTGCGCAAGGCCGGGAACTTTGGACGTTACCTCAGCCTGCTACTGCGGCTGCGCACGGCGGGCTCAGCTCGCGTGGCCTCGCAATGGCTCCCACGAAGTACGTCTCACGTCTGCTCCGTCTCGGGTGGTAAAAGGGCTTCTCTAGCAAACGAATTCTCTGCAGTATTTAATATGTATAACGGGCCAACCCAGGTCCCAGGGATTATTGATTTTCTATTTTTACTACATAATGCCAAGTAAAAATACTTCCATTAAGTACAAATGAAAATAAGGCTAAATTTCCTGAACTGGTTCCCAACGGCCTCCTGAACCGTTTCCCTACATCTGTTGGAGAAGTGGGGCTTCTGTTTCATGTTGTATCCAGGTGGAGAACCTTCTATTTGGAAAGGATTTCATCACTTTTATGCCAGTCAGTACCATGACCCACAACTGTGGGGAAGTCACAGGAACTTGACAACAAGGGGAAGGGGCTGACTGTGAGCTGGTCCAGCAATAAAAACTCACAGGGGGAGTCTGTTATTTCTTTCTAATGCCAAAGGAAAGCTCGTGATTGAGAGTCCTGATTAAAAACCTCTCAAGTAGAAAGGTGGTGATGTAGCCTTTTTTAAAATGAAGATACAGTCACATGTTGCTTAATGACAGGGACACATTCTGAGAAATGCATTGTTAGGCGATGTCCTCATTGTATGAACATCATAGAGGGTACTTACACAAACCTAGATGGTATAGCCTACTACACACCTAGACTATATGGTACCACTGTCATAAATGTAGTCCAATGTTAACTGAAACGTCATTATGTAGCACATGACTATATCTTAAATGTCCTTAAAATGACAAATTTTGACCAATGCACAAATCAGATTATTGATTAAAGCAGTAAAGTATTAGCTAGTACAACATGGCATCAGTATATCTCACCTTCCTCTGCATTTCTCTGGTCTGTCTTATGAACTTTCAAATTTTAAGGAGACAAACTTTGCATCTGATGAAATATATACCCTAATAAGCCCAATAAACTACAAAGTCCAAATAAAAATAATGGCATGTTCTCCCCAATTGTAAACAGAATTCTGACCATGTAATGATTCCTCAAAGCTCTCCTCTCCTTTTAAGAGAGCAATATGCTCTCCCCTAATGGGGCTCTTGGTACACGCAGCCCCCTCACAGTCAGGAAAAAAAAAGACTTGAGTATTCAATCTTGACAAAATGAGTATTTCATATTCAGAACTTGAAAACTATGCTCATTCTTCCTGCCACTGAAATGCAGACCAGGAAAAGAGGACCAATCAGCAAAGGAGTTGGTTAGGGGTGGGGAAGTGTGGCAATTAGTGGAGTTTGGCAGTCCTGTTTCAGTGTGATGTGCTGGCATTCCAGCAGGGACCAGGCACCCTGTGTAGATGGTACAGAGTCACAAGCTCTATGACACATGAAATGATAAGAGCACCAGATAACATGAGTTCTCTCCACACCGGCAGTCAGATTTATGGTAACCATTTTTCAAATTAAAAACTAGAATTTTTAAAATGATCTTTGTTTAATAGTGGCTAACATCTTTGAGGGATCCTTTTAAAACACCAATTTCTGATAGCTATCATTTCTTCCTTTTTTTTCTTTTTCTTTTTTTTTTGCTGAGGAAGATTTGCCCTAAGCTAACATCTGTGCCAGTCTTCCTCTATTTTGTATGTGGGTCACCGCCACAGTATGGCTGCCAACGAGTGGTGTAGGTCCACACGTGGGAACCGAACCCTGACCACCGAAGCAGAGCTTACCAAACTTAGCCACTAGGCCAGCCCCAGCTATCATTTCTTTTATCCCAGTTGAACTTGAAATGTTTTAACCTGATGCCTGTTCTCACTTTCTTTCTATAATGATTCCTTTAACCAGTCAAGTCATTTTCCAAGATAAGTGTTCTTGAGTATGAAATTCAAGGACATAAAATCTCTTAGCTAGATGGCTTCTTTCTATAATAATTTTCTTTCTAGAGTTTGAACCTCTTCAGAAAGACAATCTCTATGATAGCTCCCTCTTCAGTTTTTCCCCTTGGCCACAACTAAATCAATTTTGAGAAAAGTAACACTCTCCAAAATAAAAATACCTCAACAAAGCAGCTTTTTATTTACAGTAAGTCTGGAGATAAGAAGCAAAGAACTAAGAAAGATAAAGAGATGTTCATGACCTCCAGAGCAGATTTAGGTCTACTCAAAGATGTGAAAAGCCAAATATAGCCAGACAGCTCCCTAACGGCCTTCTATCTTAGGTGGCTCATTATTCCTTTGTATGGAAAACCTAACTCAAATTATCTATTCAAAATGCTGTATATTACAGCTGATGGCAGGATTATGTCATAATACTTGTGGTTACACCACTTAGGAGGGAGGAAGTGGGAAATGAAGATGACCAGCAAGTCACTGGACCAAGAATGGTTACAACGAAGTCATTCTATTCCTTCCATCTGGACTGTCACCCCCAGCTCCCCCAGTCCTCCTTCTATCTAGGAGTCCAGTTCAAATATTCCAGTCTCAGGGCCGCCCAGGGTGGCACAGTGGTTAAATTCGAGCTTTGGCAGCCCGGGGTTCACAGGTTCGGATCCGGGCACCTGCCAACGCACTGCTTGTCAGCCATGCCGTGGCGGCATCCCACATAAAGAAGAGGAAGATGGTCACGCACGTTAGCCCAGGGCCAGTCTTCCTTAGCAAAAAGAGGAGGATCGGCAATGGATGTTAGCTCAGGGCTGGTCTTCCTCGCAAAAAAATCCACAAAAAACAAATATTCCAGTCTCTGCTAAGCCTTCTACAATCCCCCCAGCAGAACTGACTTTTTAGAAATCCTATGCCACCAGTGTACTTTGTCCTTCTATTACAGGATTTGTCACACAGAATTAAATGAATTACAAATCTGTCACTCCAAAGGGACCACCTTTATTTACCAGCATATCCCTATCCTTTATAACAGAGCTCGCTACGTGAATAGGGATTCAGTAAATATCCATGGTAGAAAAGAATGAGTAAATAACCACAGAACTGAGTTAAGCAAGGCTAGAGGGATAAAAGGTGAGACAGAGATGAAAAGGCAGACCTGGAGAATCCCACCTGGAGCTGGAGTTCTGAATAAAGGGGTAAGAAAAATGTGCAGGTGCCTGGTTGGGGTTTCTGAGCAAGGTTGATGCATAAAATTCAGACAGAGCTATGGACAAGCTAAAAGATTTCTTAACTATTTTAAAGCCAATATCTGCCTTTACCAAGTTAGAACATAGGGGGGAAAAAAAAGAAATTCTACAGTGCTAGGAACACAGTAAAATATGCGATGGCAGAGAGAATATTTTTTATCCTTTAAAGTTATTTAAACTGTTTTATTCTTTGGAAAGCTTTTAAAAAATAATCAGTGCATGAAACTCTTTATTTGAGAAAAAGAAGATGGAATGAAAGCAGTGTTAATTAATGTTATAAGCTACAAACTCACCAGCATGCAAGTGGAGCATTATGTGAACACAATTATTTTCAAAGTCTTTGTGATTTAAAATTCACAAAATGCAAATTGTAGTTTTAAAGCAAATTAGTGGGCTGTGATTCTATTGCTTATAGATACTAAAATCTATATGACTTGGTAATCCTGTGTGGGGGTCTCTACACATCCCAGCATCTGCAAGTACTGTCCTTTGTCAGCAATACTGGGAATGCTGGGGAAGGACAAAAGCAGGCCACAAAGCTTTGTCTCCTGAGTAGAATAAGTAGAATGTCAATTCAAAAAGCAACACTGGGCTCAACTTCCTATTTATGGTATTCAAATATTATAACATGAATTGGCAAGCTCTTCTAATAAATCCCCCAAATCTCACTTTTGTTCTTTAAAGGCATCACATAATTTTTGATGCACTGTAAAAGAGCTGCATGCATTAATCATTTAAAAGGAAAAAAAGGAAGTATTTTAATGTGGCACAAAACATGAAAAACAAAAAAATTAAAATTCATTAGTATGTGTTTAAACATCCCAAATCATATCTAAGAATTGAGAAAGTCTAACTTTATGGCTGTAGGCTCTGACTGCATAGGTGCTGTTTTATTAATTCACCCTGTTCATTCTCTGTGACTGGATTAAGTAATAGAGGGAATGCTGTAGTCCTCAGTAACAACAGCTTTATTCATCTAAAAAAATGTGTATACATTTTTTTATACACATATTTGTGTATGGAAGTTACTTTCAATTTGAGGTAGAAACTTAAGTTACCTTTATAAACTCAAAACTGCCCATACAGATGAACTCCATGTTGTAAAGGTTAAAAATTAATTTGCCTCAAGACCCCATCTAGGCTAAGAATGGAGTTAATTAGCAGCGAGAAATAGTCGGAAGAGGAAGGAGGGTTCCGCATGGGGGATTAGCAAGTACAAGGCTCAGACGCTAGGAGAACAGGGCCTTTCTGCATGGCTAGGACGCTGAGTGTGACAAAGGCTTATGAGAGAAATGGCTAGACTCAACCACAGCACTACTGACATTCTGGACCAGATCATTCTTTGTGGGGGCCTGTCCTATGCACTGTAGGATGCTTAGCATCATCTCTGGCCTCTACCCACTAGATGCCATTAGCACCCTGGCAGTTATGACAACCAAAATGTCTCCAGACATTGCCAAATATCTTTTTTTCTGGGAGGAGAGTAAGTCAAAATTGTCCCCCATTGAGAACCAGTGAGTTAAAGAATAAGTAGGGGCCAGATCACAGAGAGACTCAAACCATTTCAAGGAACCAGGACCTTATTCTCAAGGGAAGAGGGAGTCATTGAAATGGCAGCAGCAGTATGATCAGATTTCATCCAACAGATGTTTACTAAACCCCTCCTCTGTGCTGGGCACTGTTTACAGGTGCTGAGGATAGAGTGAACAAGATAAATGAGGTCTTTATTCTCTTAAAACTTACACTTTTTGCAAAGACAAATAAAACAAGAAAGTGGTCAATATAATTTCATTTTGCAATAGCACTGCAAAGAAAAGAAAATAGGATAATGTCAGAGAGGAACTGAGTGGTGGAAGTGGAGAGGCTACTTTATTTTAGACCAGATGGTCTAGGGAAGCTTCTCTAAGCAGGTGAAATAAATTTGGGGTAAAACTCTGGATGCCAACACAGAGCCAGCCACGTGAAGACCTGGGGAAGGAGTTTCCTGGGCGAAGCTAGAAGAAAGGCCCGAAGTGGGAATAAGCGTGGAGTGCGGAAGGAACAAGAAGGCCGGTGCGTGCTGCAGTGTGAGGTGGCGGGCGGCGGTGGGAGCAGTGACTGTGGTGGTTCAGCATGAGGTCAGCCAGGTACGTGGGGCTACATCTTGCCGGACTTCAGCTAGAGCCACTGAAGGGTTTTAAATAAAAGAGTGACAGGAGCCGACTTACATTTTAAAAATATCTCCGGCTTCCGCGTGGAGAAAAAATTCTAGGGGAAGTAAAGGAGAGACCGGGATATTAGACGGGAAACTATTTCCATACACTAGCAAAAGATGAATGGAGGTGGAGAGAGATGGGAGGAGCTGGGTTATGTTAGGCAGCAGCAGAACTAACAAGCAGGACTTGCTCATGTATTAAATGAAGAGAATGAAGGGCAACGAGAAAATCTAAGATGATTCTGTGCTGGGTCTTGGGCTTGAACAGCTGCAGGATGGGAGTGGCATTTACTGAAATGGGAAAGCCTAAGGGAGGAGCAAGTTGTGGGGAGGTGCGGAAACCAAGAGCTCTGGCAAGGACGGGTCACTGACACGCCTGGGAGACACACAAGTGAAGATGTACAACATGCAGCTGCAAGGCAAATCTGAAGGTCAGGCTGGAGCCGTGTATTTGGACATCATCAGATTGTACAGATTGTTTTAAAACGCCAGGGACTGGATAAGAGCTCTGAGGGACTGAGGACAGATGGAGAACAGAAGAGTCTAAGCATGAAGCACTGGACACTCCGGCATTTAGAGGTCTGCCAGGGGAGGAGCCAGCAAAGGAGATGGGCAAAATGGCCAGTGAGGTAGAAAGGGTCTAGAAGCCAAAAACAAGGTTTCCTGGGGGGAGAATGCTCAGTTGGGTCAAACATTGCTGAGAGGTGAAGTAACAGAAGAATAAAGATAAGACCTGGATCTGGCAACACTGACTCCAGCATTTTCGGGGGTGGTGGGAAAGAAGCCAGACTGAGAAGAGACAGGGGAGGAAGTGGAGACAGTGACCACAGGCGTCTCTTTCACGAAATCTTTTCTATGAAGGAAGCAGACAAATGGGCTGGTAGCTGGAGGAGGATGAGGAATATCAAGAGGGAACTTTTAGAGGTGCGAGAAACTAGAGCATGTCTGTACACGCTGCAGAGGAAAAACCGACAATCAGCAAAGGCTGAGGACAATTACGGGAGGCAGGTCCTTGGGTAGATACCAGGGGTGGGACTGACTGCCCAATGGCAGGGGTGGGAGCAGCATGGACACTTCGCCCATGGTGACATAAAGAAAGCAGAGGGAGTGGTAGAGATGCGGCGAGAAGTCTGGGGAAGACGAAGGCCAGAGCACTCTTGCAGTAGTGTGGAGAAAGGACTGTAGAGAGGCAAGGGGGCAGGTAGGGAGAACAGAGATTAGCTGTGATTAATAAATTGTGGTAATCTTGGGGCAGGAAGGCACCCCCAACTATAGTGGCTGTAGGGGTGGGGGAGAGCAAGACTTAGTGCTTGATTAGATACAGGAGTGAGAAAGAGTGTGGTTGTGAAAAGAATCCAGCTTTTCTTTCTGGGCAGCTCTGTGGATGCTGCTGCCATTCATTGTGAGTGACCCTGAAGTAGTCTGTGGAGTGGGGACGAGGTTGGGGGGTAAATGACAGTTCAGGTGGGAACACATGTGATGCCTGCAGGACATCCAAGCACCAGTGTCCAGTCAAGTGGGCCTATGAGCAAGGAGCTCAGGGGTCGGGGCTGGAGATGCAGACCTGGCAGCCTTCTGCATGTGGATGAACCCTGTGAAGGAGAAAATACTGGGCCAAGGAAGGAACCTAAGCATAACTGTGTGTAAAATAAAGCAGCAGCATTTCAGACGTAAATGGGATAGTGGGAAACAAAACATAAGGGCTAAACTAAGGATCCAGAAAAATTACCAGAAGAATAAAGAACTATAAAAAGCCCAGCATCTAACAAGCACAAGATGCAAACAATAAGATGAGTCATCAGGAAAAAGTGAAATTATGTTCAGCACAATTTACATTGTGGAAAGATATATATAGTACATTAAAAAAACAAGATTTCTTCTTAAAAATTGTTAGAAATATTTCAGTCAGGAAACTTCAATTTGAGAGAACACTATTTTCTGATATACTGGTAAATGAATAATAATATATATAAATGTGTCGACATATAATATTTTTTCATAGAGTTTTAGATATTTGTGACTAACCAATAATAGGTACCTTTGAAAACAATGTTTAAGGGGAAAGCATACGTGATCAGGTCTTCACTCCACAATACTTTATTTAGAGAGAGCTGCTCATGTGAGTCCAATTTTCTATGGTCAGTAAAGGAAATAAGGACAAAGGAAAAGCAAACCAAAGTGAAAACAAGCATACCTTTCCTCCAGTGGAATAAGGCTGGGAACATTCTCGAGGTGATTAAGCCTGACTTGTGTCAGGCCTCAGAAGAAGGCGGCTTTTATGGCAGAGCTTATCTTTCCTCATAATTGTTGAACATTCCCACTTTATAAAATGCTTGGGGCCCTATTTTACTTATAAAAGGAAACTGGTGGGTTTTTAAAGAGGTATCTTGGCAATATGTGAAAAAAGCTGATTCTCCCCTTACCCCCAGCTTAAAAAAAATAAAGTACATTGGTCATTATCTCCCGTTTTAAACTGAGCAAATCCCTGTGACTAGGTCTCTGTCACCAAACTGCTCCTCCACATTTACATGGAGTGCCCCTCCCACCGGATGCCAAGCCCCTTAGAGCCGCAGTGGAGTGAGAAATAAGGGTTACAGAGATGTTCTTGTCTCCTCAGACCTGAATCTAACTGATGCACAGTGCCACTTCTAATTAATTCAAAAATGACTCCAGGAAAATATTCTGCAAGGCTTAAGCTGTTTGAAGGCCCGGGAGCTTGACAGATGAACTCTCTCTGCAAGATCATGACGACTGTGTTCTGGGCGTTCTAGTAAGAACTACAGGAAGAGGAAGCGAGGCTCGGTCTGCTGACGTATGGTAATCAGAAGAAACTGAAGCTTGCTTCCTGGGGGCAGAAGCTGGCAGAGATCTTTGGAAGCACTGAAATTAGATCAGGCAAGGATGCAGAAGGGAAATGTCTCAGCCGCTTTTTAGACTTCCTCTGCAGATCACTCAGAAGTGGCTATCATTAAACAATTTACCAGGAGACTCAGATTTGTTTTTAATCTTTGACCTAAACCAATGAAAGTATATAGCATAAAGTCTATTTCCTTCTTAGATATCTTAGAAGTTAAAAACTTCTAAGCTTTTCCAGAGTTTTATTTATACATGGGGTCCTAGCATTCACCTACAATGTTGTTTCATTTGAGACAAAAAAGTAAAAACAGTATAGGAATAAACGTACTTAATACAAGATATACCAGAATGTTGGTAAGATTGAAATTAGCAAAAAGTCAAAAGAAAGATTTGACTGTAATTAGCAAAAGCCCTCAAAGCTGGTCATAAGGTAATTAAGAAATTAGCCTAAATATTAACATAAGAAGTATACAGAGCAGCAGCTACAAAAAGAGCTGGAGAAAATAAATTTTCTTAGAGTGTATCCAATATTGTCCTAGTGGAAAGGTATAATATTACTTCTCTTAAAGGATCTTTCTTAGAATAAGAAAGTCAAATGCCAACTTTTAGAGAAGTATTTAAAATGTGTTTTATTTACATGTTGTACTTTTTGTTTTTTAAAGAAAAGGAGGCCTGGACTCTTGAGAAAGCAGATGAGGAGGCAAGACTGGGGCTGGAGAGGTACGGGAGACTCCAGCCACAGATCATCTCCATAAAAGCCTTTACAGCAGCAGGGACTACAAAGACATGAGAAAAGGAAGAAAAAGATTATTTTCCATCTATCAGATTGGCAAAAATTTCAGAGTAACAAAAGTCACTAATGGCAAGGGTGCTAGGAAACTGGAATGCATTGTTGGTATCTTCTAAACTGTATAAACTTCCCCTTTAGCAACAGATATCAAAAACATTTTTACAATGCACTCTGATTCAACAATAACATCTTCTGTCTTTAGGATAAATTTTTTGAGCAAAAAAAGTACAAAAAGATGTATGCCTATAGAGGTTGACTATGGTGTTTAATAGTGAAAAATTACAATCTAAATGCTACTGGCAGGAGACTGATTAAGGAAATTATAATAGACTACCATGTAGCCATTAGAAGTGATGGAGATTTATATACTCTCCTGTGCAGAGATGTTCCTATGACTATTCAGTGAGCAAGGTTCCATGGTAGTACAATAAAACATTCATATACAATTACCTGAAGACGCCTGTAGAAGAAGGTCTGAAAGGATGTTTCTACTGTAATAAGTGATCACAACTCAGTGAGATCCCTGGTGATTTTTATTTCCTTTTTTGAACTTTTCTACAGATTGTTTTTTAACAACGAGTACACATTTTTCCAAGAAAAACACAAAAACAAAGCCATCTTTGTTTAAAAAAAGATAGGTCATAAATATATTTTTCTTTAAAAATAAACACCAATACATGTAAGTAAAAACAAATGCCTCTTATCCCATGGTAAAAACAAACAAAACAAAAAACTCCCTCCATTTCTAAGTTAATTTTTGAGTTTAAATCTCTGAACAAAGTATCTCACAATAAGTAAGAATGTTCATGGTTTTGTTACCATTGAGGTTTTAGCTGCTCCGAGAGCAACAGCGGTGCGTTATGATTCACAGCTCTCATGAAGCCGCAGTGAACATCAGCAGTGGGGGATTCTGGCCAGGACTGAGACAACCTCACCTCACACAAATGTTGAACGTGACCCCACAGGTGTAAAACGCTATAAAGCTTCCATTCCTATCAATCAGGAATTATTTACACAGCTAATGTTCTTCCTTCCAAGGGGAGAAAAAAAGACAAGATAGTCTAACCGTAAATATGCTCAACCTCTTCAGAAATCCTTCCAGCATCAGTACCTGCTGCACATAAGAAAAGGTAAGAAAGGGAACAAGCCACTGCTCTCGAGTAACAAGTAACCGTAGGTGGCAGGTGTTTTCTTTTGATCACTGGAGAACAACCAGGTGGCATCACTAGAGACCCTCATTTACTCACTGAAGAGCATTTATTTCAACTACTGTATTCTCTAAACTCAAAATATCTGTCCTAATAAAGTCCACTCCTACTGCCACGGTGAGCACTCGCCTGGTCTAAACATGTCAGTCACCCAGCGTCATCTGCACAGCTGCATCAGGGGACCATAAACCTACAGTAAATGTTCATTCTTTTCACAGTTAAGTTACTGTGATAAAATTAATGCTGCCTCAGACATAATCAGATGATAAAATATCGTAATTCAGAGTAATTGATGAACTCATACTGAGCAATCAGGCCTTGCTTGCCGGCCCACAGGCTGGGCAGCAGGGTGGAGCTGGTGAGGAGATGCCAGGCTGAACCTGTACCGATTCCTACAGGGAGGCAGGGAGGGTCCCATCTTAAATCCTGGGTGCACTTATCTGCTTTGGTCTGCTGCTAAGATAGCTTCCATTAACTCTCCTTTGTTGGAACCTCTGATTAAATGACCTACTATTGTATAAAATACAAATTTATATCTGATGTATTATACATGTTCTATGTGAAATGAAATGCCATAATAATCATGAATAAACAAAGAGTAAATCCAAAATATTTCTAAGAAACTGCAGGCCTTTGCTTTAAGCTTTTTTAGCATGTTCCCTTTTAAGCCAGCAGATGGAGCTGTGAATTAAAATAGGAATGTAAGCTGCTCTAGGTTAGCCATTAGATGGCACCCTTTTTTTTGAACTGAGTTTGTACTGGAGATTTAATATAATTCAAGGTGGTAACCAACAACTATTTGACACTGGAATTGATTTTGATTACCTGCATTTATCTAGAATGAACATCTCAATTATTTATTGAGTTGAATAGACCTGGACCATTTCTGTTCAACATTTTCTGACTGTTTTCCTTAGTCATAGAATGGTATTTCCCAAAAAGAGGTAGTAAGTAGTGATAACAGTTCATCCCTGGACAGTGCAACCTCACAGTTATCATCAAAACTCTCTAAATGCAGGAATTCTGTTAATGCTGAGCTGAAATATACCACACTGCTCTCCACAAGCCTCAGCACAGGGTCATGTAATAAGAATTTCCTTAGAAAGTCTTAAAACCTAAACCTTCCATAATAACGGTCTACTGGGGAGCCCTGTCTTAACACAGTGCCTGGCTCAGGGTAGGCCCACAAATGTCTTTTGAATGAGCAAATTAATAAACACTACTGCTTTTAAAAGATGTGCCCTTGAAAAAGAATCAGTGGTTCATTTTTCTGTGAGACTTAGATGTGGAGATCAAACTGATATGCCTAATGACTTAGAGGTAGGGAGAGAGTGTATTTGCATTCTCTCTCTTTAGTTAAAGCCATGAAGATGAAATATAAAAGGATTCCAAGTATCCAACAGTGCCAATCGGAAAAGAACTTTTCTCCCCCAAATATTTTATTTAGGCAATAATCCTCTTATTGGTGCCATAAAACAAAGAAGTTCACATTCTAGAAACTAAAATAGCACAATCTAGCCCGTAAAGCCTAAGTTCTCGAATGTATAATTTAAATAACCTAATTTTGTTGGTCTATGAAAATTTGGATTGATTCATTATGACTCTTCTAAATCAAAGACTATTCATATTTTCAAATACCTTAAAACTTTACTACTCAGTTTATGGCCTACATTATTAACCTCTGGAAACATCAGCTATCAATCCCACACAGTCAATGTAAAGTGCTAACAGATCATCATTTTTATAGAAACTAAAAGCTTAATAACTTTATTATTCATTATTTCACACCCCCCAAGTGGATTTCATATGTTATCAGGGAAGTTTTGTGAACTCCTAGGCAGCTGTGCTTTATTTTCAGCATAAATTAATAAAAATCCAGCACTATTTTTAAAAAGTAATATTATTGTTAAAGCAGTACATATTTAAGAAACATATAGAAAAGTAAAATAAAAAATTCACTCCCACACCCACAATTCCTTTGCATGTTTCTACCACATTTCCTCCCAGTTTTTTCCACTTGTTTTCAAATAACTGCTCTCACATTGCATATAGATATGAATCCTGCTTTCATTGACCATTATATCCTAAGCCTTTTTCTACTGAAGATGAAGGCTAAAAAGAGGCCTCTCTTTAAGGAGAAAAGAATGGCCAGTCCTAGACCAGACTGACATCAATTATGGTGTTGGAAGATGAGGCCCACATTGAAGACACCCAGTAAAACCTGTCAAGTTATCAAGAACTGTGTGGCCCGTATCACAATTAAAACCAGATTCACTACTTCCTTGCCCTCACTCTGGCCCCTTCCACCTACTCCTTTATTTCCCATCTTAGCTAAGAGAGGTAACATTGGAAAAATTCTAGGTTCTGAAGACTATCAGACTTGGGTTCAAATCTTGACTCTGCCCATTACAAGCTGTGTGATCTTGGGCAAGTGACTTAACCTCTCTGAGTCCCAGTTTCCTCATTTATAAAATGGGGGATATTAATAATATCTGCTTCATAGTTATTGTGAAGATTAAGTAATCTGATATGTCTAAAATGTCTGGTACAATGCCTGAAATGGAAGAAGAGATTTTATATTGGTCAAAAGTAAAATTGAGGTAACAACAAAAATCATCAAAAATCTTCAGTCACGAGTTTTCTAACTTTTCTAAAGTAATCCTCACTATACCGTTATAAACAATGACTAGCCAGCAAAGTTACTTTAAAAGTAAAGGTTAGGGGGCCACCCGGTGGCGCAGAGGCTTAGTTCGCACTTGGCAGCCTGGGGTTTGCGAGTTCGGATCCCAGGCGCCCGCCGACGCACTGCCTGTCAGCCATGCCGTGGCAGCGTCCCATATAAAGTGGAGGAAGATGGGCACGGATGTTAGCCCAGGGCCAGTCTTCCTCAGCAAAAAGAGGAGTATTGGCAACAGATGTTAGCTCAGGGCTGGTCTTCCTCACAAAAAATAAAAAAATAAAAGTAAAGGTTAGTCAGACTAGGAGAAAAACAACATCTATTTGCCTATCAGTATATTTTGAGTGGAAAGTACAAAAATGCTTATGTTTAGTTATGATTAAACCCAATGTGAAAAACTCAGTAATGCCTATAATAGTAATAATAATACCTATTACTCCCCCCTCCCTTGCATCTATCCCCCCTCCCTTGCAATTTCCCCCTCTCTACTGAATCACTCCCATCAGCATATACACATGCTGTATATTCTCCCAACTTAAAAAAAAAAACCTCTCTTGACCCCCTCCCCCTTCTAGCTATGACCCCATTCTTTCCCTTTACAGCAAAACTCAAGACTTGCCTATACGTATTGCCTCCTATCTCTCTCCTCCATTCTCTTTTGGATCCACTCCACTCAGGCTTTACCCACCAATGACCACCACATGCTCACCCAGTGAACTATGAATTCTCATCTTATGTGACTTATCCCCAGCATACGCCTCCTTCAAACTTTTTCTTCACCTGGTCCAAGTCACCATTCTCCTGGTTGTTCCTACCTCTTCAGAAGGGAAATCTCCTTTGCTACTTTCTCCTCATTCCCCAACCTCTAAACCTTAGGAGTGCCCAAGAGCCCCTTCTCGGCCTATTTTCTCTTTATATTCACTGCCTTGGTGAGCTCATCTGGTCTCCTGGCTTTAAATACTATCTACATACTGATGAGTCTCAAATTCATATCTTCACCTTGGACCTCTCCCCTGAATTCCAAACTTCTACATCTAACTGCTTATTTGACTCTCCACCTGGCTATCTAACAGATATCTCAAACTCACCAGTCCCAGACTGACCTCCTGACTTATCCCCTAACACCTGCTCCTCTCACGCTGGCCCCTATCTATCTTCTAGCTGCTCAGGCCAAACGCCTTGGAGATCCTTGACATTTTCTCTCACCTCTCGCATCCAATCTATGACAAATCCTTGTTGACTCAAAATATATCTAGAACCTCTTTTCATCACCTCTACTGCTGCCACCTATTCCAAATCACCATCAATTCTCACCTGTCACAAAGAGCCTGGTCCACAGAACTTCCTACCAGTAGTTAAAAAAAGAAACCAATCATTCCGAATGTATAGCTTTTTAGCTTGGAGTCCAAATTATGTACACACACACATATAGGCTTTTAAGAATTTTTTCCAGTAATATGTAAACACATTAATAATTTAAATAATAATTTTAAAATGCTTTAACTGTTTTAGAAAGATGTTTATATATATGGATGTCAAACAGCACAGAAAGTTGTTCCAAATTAAATAATTTTACTAAACAAGTAGCTAACACCAATTTATATAGAACATTTGCTATGAATTAGTCATTACTTAATTATATTTGAAGTTTCACTACTTTCAAATCTTTAAATTATTTATATGATTTACTAGTAATAAGAAGTTACCTAGTTATTAGTAAGAATTTAGTCACATTCTCTGTCATCACTTCCCAAGACAGTGAAAAAACCATATGCAAATTTGAAAGTCAAGAAGATTTTGACTGCAGAAAGTAGAATGAACATTCCAGATACCAATTACGGGACTATAGTTACTTACACTGTGAACTCCTAAAGCTTTCCAGACTGCGAAGCTGATCAGACCAACCCCACACCATGCGTAAAGTGAGCCCCACCCCAGGGCTCGCAAGGCAAGGGAAGACCCGCTCTCCGGTAAGGCAGCTGTGGCCATACTCCCCTGCAATGAAGACAAAAGGTTCGGGTAAAGATCATCAGTCCAGAAAGAATAAACATCTGGGGAGGGATTAAAATTAGTGACTCTGTGTAAGCACTATAATACTGGGAAGTAGACCAACTCAAGTTCAAATACCAGCTTTGCTACTTAATAACTGCATAACTTAAGTCACACCTTCTCTGACTGACAGATATGGAAGTACGCAAGGCACTGGGCCAGGAGCTGTGCTGGGCACTGGAGAGACAAAGGGAAATGGGGCGACTTCTTTCTGACAGAAGATTTCAGTGTGAGGAGACACAGACACATAAAAGTTAATTGTGATCTAAATGGAAAGAGCAACAACGGGACTAACCGTACGCGGCATTATGGGCCCAGGGGAGGAAGACGGTTAATCTCCGTTGCGGGGGTTTAAGGACAGGCCCCTTGAAGAGGTGGAGCTAAACCTAAATCTGAGATGTGCGACGTGGGAGGACTCTCACACATGTGTAATGCCCGGCACACAGTAGAAATTCAGCTTATGCAGCTATGAATGAGAAAGCAGAAAATAAGCAGTGACCTTCCTCCTGAGCTCCAAGGCACAATATTAAGGTAAAAATCTACAATTATAATAGTCGAACAGCTTCGACTGTCAGCATACGAACGTGACTAGAGAAGAACGCAAAGCACGCTTCAAAAAGGAATAACCACCCATCGCTGAAGCGCTGAGGCTGTGAAAAGATAAAGATATGGGGGGTGGTGTACCAGATTGCTAAAGTCTCTTCCAAGTCTATGATTCACTTGAAATGTAAGCTAGCCGTAAGTTGGTCGTGTATTTTTGTTAAACATTTAACTCTGAAGTAGAACATGAAGACACTCTCCACAACACTAGTCAGACACTCATTAGAGGGCAGTACCTAGCGTCAGCATCCATAAGGTCGATTAGAAGGAGCTCAAAATAAGAAACAAATAGTATAAAGGTCTGGCGAGCATGAAGGGAGTTAATTTTTTTTTAAGTACGGTAATATTTTACGGATGTGGTGAGCTATTTTTCTTTATCTATCGTTTTATGAATAAAACTGCACAAGTGGGATTCATACTCTATTTACTGGTGATACAATGATTAAATTAGACTGATCAGAAGGACTAAAGCCAAATATTTCCTTACTATGCTGTTGCGTGACCATTCATCTTATTTTTAAATAGATGAATCTTTAAGTAAGACGGCAGGACTACAATCTCCCAGATACCCTACATTTCCAAATACCGTATCATAGTTAATAATTCATATCTCTCTCTCTACTGCTCCCTTCTGATATGATAAGCACTGTTCTAAACATTCTACATGTATTAATTCACTTAACCCCACTCTGTGAGACAGGTTCTATTATTATCCCCATTCTACTAATGACAAAATGAGTGTGGAGAGAGATTAAGTAACTTGCTCAAGGTGTCACAGCCTGTAAAAGCTGGACCACCTCTGCAGGCTGGCTTTACAGACTGAGGGGAATCCGCCATTCAGTCCTTTACTCTATCTGATTATAAATACAACACGCTACCAAATGTAAATGAAAGTATCTTTGGAAATGGAACTGAATCCACGGTGTAAATTAGAATACAAACCATCATTACTTGGGATAATTCAAATATATACCCTGCTGGAAGCAGATAAAGAAGGGACAATACTTAAGGACCTACTTGACATTTTAACTTACCAGATAACTAATTATAGGACATTCATTTAATTTCCATAGGTTGACCTGAATATGAAATGTAATTTATCTTTTTTTTTAAAGAAACTGTAGAATTTAGGAAATATTAAGAATGTATTATTTTTCCCTGTGAGTCTGTTTACTAAAACACTAAACATCAGCAAAACAAAAATGCTCAAAAACAACACAGAATTTAACTTCCTCAAAGGTTGAATCATTTTTCTTCTGATTATAAATCACTGTGGAAAATTAGATATGTAAAACATGTAAGGATGAATGAAAAAAATCACTATATTATTACATAATCAACCATTTTGATATATTCTCCCCCTTTTCATTGTTTGTGGATCTTTTAAAAACAGTTTAACACCATTAAAAGATTTTTAATCTTCAACATTCATCTTCTCATGTCAAGAACTCAAATATTTTTAATGGTTACACTGAACTGATTTATCATAATTTACTTAGTCACTTGTTATTAATGTAGACTAGTTTCAGTATGTTTTTATATTAGAAATTTTGTGCCTAAACAGTTATCTGCATTTCGGATTGACTCCTCAGGAAAAATTCCTTGAAGCGGAATTATTGAGTGGAGAAGCATGAACATTTTATAAGCTGATACATACTACGAAGTGTTTTTTCAAAAGGCTGTACTAAGTTACAATGGCATTCGATGGTTTCAGAAAAAAAAAAAAAGAAAAGGAAAAGTAAACACAAAAATAAAACCAACAAAAAGAAACTTTTGAAATTTATATAAAATTATTTATAACTTACATTTCTATTGTGAGAATGAACATTTTCCCAAGTTATTATGAACCAAATGTTTATGCCTTTTAAATTGCATATTCATGTTATTTGCCCATTTAAAGTTTTCTCATTTCTATATTCTCTTTATATATTAATGTTCTTTAGCCCTTATACCTATCACGTGTGTTATCAAATTTCCCCAGTTTGGTTTACTTTTAATTCCTTTTATCTTGTTTTTTTCGTTTGTTTGTTTTTGGTCAAAGATGCATTCTAATGCTTTTAAGCTTACTAAAACTTTCCCTATCCAAAAGTTGCAGTCATTTCTCTTTTCTTTTAGCTGTATTTTTGTTTTTAAATTATTTCTTTTTACCCCTAACTTTTTAGTTCATCTGGTATTATTTTGGTTTTGATGGGAGCTGATGACTAAACAGAGTTTAGCAACTGCCCCAGCACCACTCTATGGATTAATCCCTCTCCTCCCAACTTATTTGAGAAACTTACATATAGAAAGGTTTGTTTCTAAGCTATTTTTGTACTACTATCTACTTTTTATGCCAGAAGCACACAGATTTAATTATAGAATCATAAAGTCTTAATATCCAGAAAGTATATCATACTCATTACTTTTTTTTCAAAATTGTCTTTGTTGTTTTTGCCTATTAATTTTTTCAGAAAAACCCGAGAACATTCTGTGAAGATTTCTTCAACCCCCATTCATTGGCATTTTCATTAGAATGACATCAAACTAATTAGCTAATCTGATAAGAGATAGCAAATTTATAACATCCTGTCTTCCATCTGGAAATATATTCCCATTTACTCAAGTCTTTTTCTTTTTTTGAATAATTTCCTATATATTAGTCAACCCATTTAATAAAGGTTTTTTTATGCATGTATTTATGATTTTGAATGTTACTGATAACACATAGAAACACTGTTTATCTGTATCCCCACACCCACCACCATGCTGAGACCTAGCAGATACTCCGTATTTGCAGGGTTACACTTTTTGTAGCTATACCTTACTCCCAACCAGATTTTCAAGATTTTTCTTTAGCCTTTTCTATGATAAAAACAATATACTCTTACCTTACCTCTTTTCTCATGTTGCTATAATTTCAGAGTGACTCCCTAGATACCACAGATCTCACTAAATGCACTCACTTCTAATTGGCCTGAATTTTCATCCACAAGCAGTACCATTAACCAAATATTATTAAACTAATGTCAATTTAAGTGCTTTGGCCTAAATTTTATTTTAGAAACTTAAATTAAAAATTCCTGATTTCCCTAGGAAGGACAGAAATTATATGTGTATTATATCTGTACATAAATATATATTTTTTGTTGTTGGTGGTGGTGGTGGTGAGGATGATCAGCCCTGAGCTAACATCCACTGCCAATCTTCTTCTTTTTGCTGACGAACATTAGCCCTGAGCTAACATCTGTGCCAATCTTCCCCTATTTTTTATATGGGATGCCACCACAGCATGGCTTGATGAGCAGTCCATACGTTCGCATCCAAGATCCGAACCCGCGAACCCTGGGCCGCCACAGCAGAGCACCCAAACTTAACCACTACACCATCGGGCGGGACCCTGCATATATATTTTTAAAAGCCACTGTAGCTTGCATCATCCTTTCTCTGTTTATTCAAAAAAGGACAAAGAAAAATGAATGTTCATACAGCATTTACTATCGCCTTTCAACTCCCAATCTCTAGCATGAGATTCAACTAAGACAATTCAAATAAGACATTTAAGGACTGATGATCACCACTGCTATGAAATAATAGCAGTGTAGGCAGTCCCCAACTAAACACTGATCATTTTAAAGTCCTTTTGGGTTGCAATCTGAATCTGTATTATAATTAATACCTAGATTCCCAGGCTAGTGGACAGAAACCTATTAAAATAACAACTTGTTAAAAATAGTATCATTTATCCTCCAAAATTAATCAAAGATGGAGACAGTGCCATGGTGAGCAAGTTGCTTAACCCATCTGTGCCTCAGTTTTATGAGGACAACAGTAGAGAAACAGCACCTAATAGGGCTGTGATGGGTGTTATATGAACCCTAACCTAACTGCTACAGCAGCAGCTAGCATATGGTAAGCACTCCAATGTCAGGTATTAATAGCATCATTAACGTTAGAGTACACTGCCTAAGTGGTATTCCTGACGTGGCGCTTGCTCAGTGTGATCTCATCCAGAGCTTCTGAGCTCCTCTACAAACCACTTCACCTCTCAGTCTGGATCACTGGTAACGCTCTAATTCACTTGTCTCCCCAGAGGGGAGGCACAACTTTACATGACATATTCAACCATCCACAACGGTGGTTCTCAAACTTTCTGGTCTCAGGATCCATTTATGCTTGGATCCTAAAGATTTCTGATTACATGGATTATATTTATCAGTATTTAATGTATTAGAAATTAAAACTAAGAAATTCTTGAATTTTACTTATTAATTCATTTTAAAATAAATCCATTATAGATTAATATGAATCTATTTTTATGAATAACCATCTTACAAAAGAAAATTAGTGCAAAGAGGCACTGTTTTACACATTTGTTAATCTTTTAAATATCTGACTTAATAAAAGCTGGATTATCATATATGTTTCTGTATTCAATCTGTTGCAATATGTTTTTTGGTTGAAGTACATGAATAAAATTCAGCCTTACACAGATACGTGTAAAAGGAAAAGGGAGGAGTATTTTAATAGCTTTCCTTCTTTGATATTATGCCAAAACTCGACAAACAGCTTCTTAAAGGTTAGCTGCAATATGGAATCTGAAGTCATATCAGTGAATTTTTTGTACTTTGTTACATTAAAATCCATTAGTCTATTTTGCACTTTGAATGGAACTTTTATCCAAGCATCATGATCATTCAGAAAATATTAATTTACCAAGTTATACAGATCTTTCAAAAGGTAACACCATTTATTTTAAATTCATATCATTAATATCAATACCAATCTCATCAGAAACGCTTGTAAGTAGTACGGAGCTGTCAAGCTCACAGTGGCAGACAAAAGTTTTCTAAAATCTAATTTTCACTTGAAAGCTCAAGTTTTATCATTGGCAACAAATACTGACAATCGCTTGACCGCAGAGACAGGCTCATTTTGTTCATTTTGAAGAAAACGTCTGCCAAATACCCACTTATTCTGAACAACTATAGTTTGTCAGTTGTTCTTTCAAGAAAAAATGACATTCCATGGAAAAAAGCAGCTAGTTCAGCGGGCAACTCAATCACACAATTGCTTTTCCTCAAGAAAAACATCTTGTTTTGCTCCAAAGCAGACGTGCTTTAGGCGTCTTCCCATTTCTTCACACAGAATATTCAAGAGATACATTTAAGGGTCAAGATTTAATACAATTAATCATTTTACTGCTTCAGTGAGGACATTCTTACGCAATGACGGCTTTACACAATGACCGCCAGTACAGTTCCCTGCTGCTGCCCTGATTACACCAAGGCGCTGGTAGTTTTATCCCCCATTGCTTCCGTAGGTCAGCACAAACGTCTAAGTATTATTATGAAAATAGTTTGGACTTTACGGATCCCCCAAAGGTCTCAAGGATGCCCAGGGTTCTGTGGGCCACAGTTTGAAAACCACTGTGTTAGACCATAAAGGGCATGTGTGATCGTCCAATCTTAGATCCGCAAAATAGAATGCAAAGTCGTGAACACGTGTATGTGCTTTTTCTTCTGAGAGACAATCTCTAGCTTTCATCAGATTCTCAAAAAGATCTGTGACCCAAAGGTTAAGACAGTAACTTAGGCTGAGAAATCAACCAAAATTCCACTGTCAAAGCACCACTATCGGGCAGGTTTTACTAATTTTTGCCACAAGGTATGTTTTGGCTCTGAAAATATTCTATAGCATAGAGGGAATATGACCATGAGGTTCAGAGCAGTGGTTTGGGAACCTCGATTTAAGCCCTGAGTATTCAGGGGGGATCCAAACGCACCTTAAATGTGGTCTCTTTCCATTATGGTGTTCATAAGGCTTAAGTATGATTATTAGATTATTAAAGATAAATATAAGTGGAAAGGGAATTCAATTGGTTTATTTTTCACATAACACTCTTCTCCCAAAGCAAACATGAAACTGTAATTACATAGCTATTTGTGTAAATATTTGTTTAATATCTGTCTCCTGCACCAGATGCTAGCTTCCAGAGAGACAGATATGTTTTGTTCATTTTTGTATCTCTTGCACCTACCTAGCACAGTGCCTGATGTATAGAAGATCCCGAGTTAACATTTGTGGAAGCAATGAAGTAATGGATAAATAAATCATATGAGGTGAGGAGGGCAGAGACAGGACAATACATGAGAACAAGTAAACACAAGTAAAGGTGAAGGAAATTCCCCATCAACTGGGGAAATGAGGTACACACGCACACAAGAGAGTGACTGCTCAATCTTGCTCATGGAGTAAGGATTTCCTGCCTGAAGTAGGGTATAGTTATTCAACCCAAATTTACTGAGCACCTACTATGTGCCAGGCACTTTTCCAGGAAGTGGGGCTGCAGCAATGTACAAGCATGCTTGGTCTCAGGGTTCAAGGAGCTGACCTGTGCTTTTCATTGATACTAAGATGCACTGTATTTCAACATTTTAACATCTCTGAGAAAGAAATGCCACTTGCAATCAGTGTTGTGTCAAGAGTTTAATTGGCATCATTTTTTCTTTCTTAGTGGTACATAAAATATTGGGGCCTCTTACAACTGAGAGTGAATTACTTAGATTTAGATTTAAAGTCATGTTGTGAACAGGAGATGTACTGGATGAGCTTTCAAAGTCTTGTTCGGCTAAAATTTAAGAAAGCACGTAATTAAGGACTTCTTTTAAAAAAAAAATAAAGACCATTGATTAACTTGTAGACTTCTTGAATCTAACAGGTTTACCTATTAAAGCAATATGAAAGGCCTTCAACATTTTCTTTACTTTCATTATGCAAAAAACTACCATTTATCTGTAAACAATAACAATGCTATGAATGGATTTCGCTGTCACAAACCTTATTGAACCATTCCGGGCTTCTCTTTTTAGCCAGTGATAACGTTGTTACAAATCCTGCTAACATTCCCGCTGCAGCAACAGTACCAAGGAAAATTCCACCTGCCAAGAGTTTTGGGGGTAGGGCGTGAAGGATGAGGAAAGAGATTAAAAGGGAAAAAAGCCTTAAGTTAAAAAGACGTACACATGTAAGTTTCAGGTACTATTTAAATTACATTTTAAATCACTTCTGAAATTCGAGAAACAATAGCTAAGCAGCTCTTGCCAAAGGTAGAGGAGAGCGGCTGGGAAACCCGCGTGACCTCACGCCCCCTGGTTCCCGAGGTCATCCTCAGGTGCGGTCCCCAAGTGCGGAGCAGGGGCACGGGGTCCCTGCCCCTCTTCTCCGGGACAGCGGCGCGGTGTCTCCGGGGAAGAGAGACAGTGGGACTCAGAAGAGGGACAGCCCGAGAGAAACCGCAGAGGGGACGGGGGACAGGCAGCACTCCCCGAAGAGCTCGCGGGACCAGCCCAGGGGACCCCGCGCCGGGCCCGGCCGCCCGACCCCCGGCTCAGCTCAGGGCAACCCACGCCACGGTGTCCCAGGGCGGAGCGTGAATGCCCCCCGCACAGGCCGGGCCCCGCGAGAGCTCGCCCGACACCCGCACCGCACCTTTAACCAGGAAAAGCCGGTCCTCAGCCGACCCCGGGGCCTCCAGTCGAGGGGACGGCTCCCCACTCCCGGCGCCCGCGGCCTCCATGTTTACAAGCCCCCGCCACTGCGTCCGGCGCCCACTGGGCCCGGGCGGAAGCGAGCGTTGGGCGGAGAAGAAAGGTTCCGCTGCCTCCTTCCCCGTGCAACCTGAACACGGGTCCGGGGAAGCGCTGGAGCCCCCCAAGCCCTCTCTCCGCCCTCGCGGTCGGGCAGGGAGATGTGGTGGCTGCAGAGCGTGCCCCCAGCCCAGCCCCGGGGCCAAGGCCGTCTCCCAGGGAGGATCATTTGCCTGCCCCACGGCGATGCTTGGAGTGTGTTTGTTTGAAACAATGCCCAGCGCCGACTCTAGGAGGCAGTGAGGGGTCGCAGATTGCGCCAGGAGCCGGGTCCCAGCCTGGTTTGAGACCCCGGGGCTCAGGTCCCCATCAGCCTTACACTGTGTCCGGGGCTTTGGCCAGCGCTAACATTTCACAGACCTAGAAAGCAGGCCTCAGTCTTCTCTCTGTACTTTTCTGGGAGGTTTCGTAACTGGTCGCTTTAGGTGTAAGGGACAGGTTTTATCCCTGGAAGAAAGCCCGCCGACCAGCTCTGCGGTGATGCGCCCCCTTCCCCACGCTTGATTGATCGACCCACCGAGGGGACTGGAGGGCTGGCATACCGAACTGGAGTGAATAATACAACCCCAGCGGGGAGAACTGAGGACCACCCTAAGGGGTTGCGAACACAGAACTTCAAGGCTGCCCTAGAGCCCTTCCTGCCTGCTCTTCAGGCAGGGAGGCTGATTTGCAAACGGTGGTGGCCTGTGTAAATGGCCTTTGAAAGGAGGAGGCTGGTAGTCAAAGAAAAATTTCAGCCTCTCAAACACAGACGCATGACTTCATCTTTTAAAATGAGGCACTCTGTCTACCATTTGTTCATTCCGAACAGAAAAAATCCATGAAGTTCTTGAGGATGGGGATGGAGATCTTTTTTCATTTTTATATTCCCCGGCTCTCAGCGTATTACCTGGTCATGCATAATAAATAAAGGTTGGATGAACGAGTGAGTGAATATCTCAATTTTTCCATCAGTTAAATGCAATTAATAGTTCAAACCTGGGCTCAGGGCCTAAACCGCTTCTCAGCTATGTGAACTTGGTGGGGTTATTTAGGCCCTCTATACTTCAATTTCATCATGTATAAAAGAAAGTGATAGTACCTGCGTCATAGGGTTGCTGTGAGAATTAAATGAAGTAATGTAAATAAAGAAATTAGCATAGTGCCTGGCACAATTAAATACTCAATGCATGTTACCTCTAATTATTATCCCCTTCAATTCCAGTAGCTGTTTTACAGCATTGTTTAGGAAGACGTGAAAAATTATAGATGCCCAGGGTCTACCACCGAAGATTATAGCTCTGAAGATCCCGGCAGGGCAGTTTAAAAGCTCCATGGGGGCGGGGCGCTCGGTGGCGCAGTGATTTAGTTCGCGCTTTGGGAGCCCGGGGTTCACGAGTTCGGATCCCGCACGCCCACGGACGCACTGTTCGTCAGCCATGCTGTGGCGGCATCCCATATATAGTAGAGGAAGATGGGCACGGATGTTAGCCCAGGGCCAGTCTTCCTCAGCAAAAAGAGGAGGATTGACAACGGATGTTAGCTCAGGGCTAGTCTTCCTCACAAAAAAATAAAAATAAAAGCTCCATGGGGCTTCTGATGATCATCCAGGTGGAGAACTACTGCTGTCTTTAATATTTCTGTGTGGATGAAATCACACAGAATTTGTCTAAACTTTGGATTCCTTGGAAGCACAAGGCCAGAGTCTGAAAGGGCCCTTTAAACTGGTAAATGCTGTGCTAACTCATTGACGGCCTTTAGGACTTATCCTTTTTCCTTCCCCTCTTACATAATGGTGACCACAGTAGCTAACGTTCATCGAGCGCTTTCAATATGTCTGGCATTGTGCTAAGTGCTTCAAATATATTATCTCTTTTAATCTGCTCTATAAACTCAGAAAGAGTAACTGACTTGCCTAACTTGTTACCACACAAAATTGGGGTTCCCTTGCCTGATGCGCATTAAAAAAGCCAATTTTTACAGCATTAGCTTTCGGGGAAAGAAATGTACCTTCATTAAGTGAGATCAATCTGCAAGGAGACAGGGGGCATGGGCCCTCAGATCTGTCTCCCCCATCCAGGGTTTGGGCACGATTTATGGGATGAAGGGCAGGGCGTTCTGAACTGTGGAGACAGATCATGGGAAGTAAGGAGAAGTGAGGTAGTTGACTCTCTGGGGAAGTGTAGTCAAGCTTCATGCCTCTTCATAGGACCCATGTTCGCAAAAGGGCGGCCTTACCGTGATCTGAGGGTGGACTTTTTAGCTCCTTGACATCATAAAGGTCACTTATGCAGCACTTGTGCAGCCCCAGTTGATGGGTTGGTGGTCTCAACTGGCCTGAACTGGACAAGGGGTCTCAGCTCCTGAAAGACAACTCTTAATTACTCTGTTGATAAGATGGGGTCAGTTGAACTGGTCCCAGAGGGCCCACAGTTACAAAACTCAGGTAGCTGTCAAGTGGCAGAGCCAGGATTTAAAAGCAGCTCTTTCAAGTCCTTGTCCACTGCCCAGTGGTCCTCAAGCATGAGCCTGATAATTGGAATTACCTGGAAGGGCTTACTGAACGCACATTGCTGGGCCCTAATCCCAGAGTTTTTGGTTCAGTCGGGCTGGGGTGGGATCTGAGAACTTGCAAGTCTGAGTTCCCAGGTGCTGATGCTTGTTCCACTTGGAGACCGTCTTCTCTCTGCATCACCCTCACGGTTTACCCCTCTAAAATCCACACCATCCACTTTAACACTTGGAATTCTGTTCTCCCAAGACTGCTTAGAGAGGAAAAGTGCAGACTCCTCAACTCTCCCGTCTTTGCTGTCCCCCCAAAAAACACAGAAACTTTTTATTTTAAGGATTATATTACTATTTACTGTAAGGAACAGAAGAGAGAGAAAACGTCTTTAAATCTAGGGACCTTGCAGCGTCTCATACTGCAGAGCCTCTCTCCATTTTGAGACTGTAACTACAAACCCTGTCTGCTTTTATCCCTGAGGATGTGGCTCACAAGGTTTTCCCTCCATTCTAACTCCCAAAAGTCAAGGACAACTTTCCTCCTTCCCACATGGAAGCTCACCTTCCCGGTATACAAGGGCAGAAGAGCAGTTAAACCAATGGGTAATCTTTGCCTTAGGCGAGCAATTTGCATTTTGAGGCTCCTTGTCAGATACACACTGTGGAGAGGAGGAACTGAGAGCTCCTTGGACAAGGCGAGTTTTGGGGGGATTACAATTCCCTGCCTCTCTGGCCCCAGGCTCCTGTGACTTGCTCTGTCCCGGGTCCTGGGAGATGGTGATTCCAGAGCCTGGGAAACCTGCACAGCCCCAAGGACGGGGAGTCCCTGGCCCTGCGGTTAGAAGTACATTCCAGGCATCTCAAGATAGAATGCTTAAAGAAAACATATTTTAAAGACAATCTTACCCAAGGTCTCATACCTCTACGGTGCACACAGTTAGGTACTTCCGGTGCAATCTGATTAACTGGCCTGCTCTAGGATCCCCCAAATCCCACCTAGACTGGTTTCTTGGCAATGCACCACACAAGCTCCCAACAGGTGACCTGCAAACATTTAGAGCATGGTGACTTTGCAAGAAAGGCTAGTTCTAAATCAGCAAGACAGAGCTGGAACTTGGGGGCTTCATGCAATGCAATGCAATGCAAGCAGGACTATTGTGTCAATGTAAGCGTGATTCCCTTTTAGGAAAATGTAATAGAAATGTTTCGGAGGCAAAAGAGGCTTCTGGGAAAGCAAGTTCATCGGAGACAAACTGTTGCTATTTTGGTGTTTGTTTCAGTCAGCTGAAAGCCCGTACCAGTGATGCATCTGACTAAATTCTTATTTCAAACCTTTTGACCCCTGTAGATTCTATTTCAAATTTTGACAGCTAGAAACCTGTTAGCGCTGCAGTTCCCAGAATTTGGGTAGCCCTAGCTCTTGCTAGTTCCAAACACTGACGGGCGTTTTTTCCCATATTGGTCATTTTTCTCACTACTGCTTGATATAAGATAGTTGTCAAAAATATAGTGCAGAGATCATTAAAAGTTATTGCCTAATTAATTGTGTGCATAGAAGAAAAGATCTGCTGGACTTTACTACGCTGAATTATTACAGAGGTTACTTTGAGGGAAGGTGGGAGGTGAGATTTCTTTTTTTTTTTCCTGTTACTTTTTTACTTTTGTTATATTTTGTGTCAATTGTATTTCTTCTACTTTCTACCTTAATAAGTAAAACGCTGACCAAAGCAACATTTTTACATATTTGTGTAATGTTTGAAAATTTTTTTAACAAGGGCCTTTTATGAAAAGGAAGGAAAACAATAAACGTGCTTTACAAATGTGTCACCATATTTAAAAGATGGATTTTTCTGTTTAAATAGAAATATCATGTGGGTTTCCAGAGTAACTCAACCAAACTCTCCAGCAGGTTATGTATTGACAACACTCTTGGAAAGCTAGGAAACAAGAGTGACAGGCAGATGTCATAAGGAGGGACTCTGGGCTGGCCGAGAACTCAGGTGGTACTTGCATCCCCCATTGTGCTGCTCTCAGAGCCTCTTGAATTCTTCCCAATATCTGCCCTGGATTCCCAGAGTTATAGCTACTTTGAAGTGCCCTACAATCAATAGAGTGCAATATAAATGGTAAGTATGGTAATAATTCCTCCTCAGTGAGCTGAAACTAGACTTCCAAAGCTTGGGTCTCATTATTCACTTCCGGGATCGCGTTTACTTATCTCTGAGAATTGTGTCCCATAACTGTCTCTGGTTGAATAATATAAGTCTGTCTTCATCACAGCAAGTGAAAGTTGCCATTATAGGTTCCTTCCTTTCAATTTTTCTTTAAGGTAGAAAGTACCGTTCCTATCTCTTCTTGTGTTATCAGTTGGATTGTCCTGTTAAGGATAAACCGAAGTCTTTTTGAAAGCTGTTATATTTCATAAGCCACTGGATATTTTCTTATAAATGATGATGCATCTCATTTCATTTAACTGCATTAATCTTCTCATGAGCATCAAATATCACATATGTTGAAGCATTTTGTAAACTGTCAAGTAAGTATTCTGGCAATATAAAACATTATTATTTTTAGTCCTATGTGTATCCCAGTCATAGAAAAACCCTTTAACATTGCCAAAAGTAAAATATATGTCCATTTATGCATTATCATTTTGTCAGTATTTCATACACAGGCACATATGTTTCATTCACGTTTACTATTAAGATCCATGATATCAACCACTTGTGTCATTAATGCCTATTATGTTTATTGTGTTTTTATTAATTATTCTCTCCTATTCTGATGTATTAAGGATTATAAACTAAAATATGTCTAAAATTCAGGTTCTATCACATGTATGATGAAAGAGTGACTACATAAACTAATGAAAGCTTTCTTAATCAAACACTGTTTAGATTGATCTTAGTTTTCATTCATTCAACAATTATTAGCTGAGCACCTATGGCGCTCTTAGGCACTGGGTTTACTGTGGTGCAATGAGGAGGCACAGCCCTTGGTTAGTTGGAGCTTATAGTCCTATGACTTAATTTTCTAAGCAAGTGAAAATTGCATCAAAGCATCTTTTTGCTTCAACTTTGTGCTTGAAACTCTTTCTAGCTGTATTTCTTCTACTTTCTGCCTTAGCAAGTAAAATATGGACTAAAGCAGCATTTTTATTCCTTGCTTATGAAATTTGCCGTGCTTCCAGTCACCCCTCTGAGCATCAACATGTAGTGTACCTGTGGATCTAGAGGGCCTAGGAGGTTGGTCTGCATCTGGGACTGTTGGGTCTCAGAATTCAGAGGACCCGTTGGGGGGTGGCTAGTTCCCAGAAGTAGGCTCAGCAACTGAGGCTCTGGCAAATGACTCAGAAGCAAGTGGCCTTGTTCTGGGGGACAAAGTGCATGCCAAGGGGGTCATGGCAAGAGAAGTCTGCAGTCGGGGTAGTCTTGTTGTGAGATGGAGGAGAAGCGTTTCTGAATAGATGACATGGCATCACGGGACCCAGGGCAGGGGAGGGAGTTCAGAACTTCAGAGGAAGGCTGGCATCACCAAGAGATTTGTCCGTGGATAACAGCATCCCACCCCTGGGCAGAACTAGAGACCTAGAGATGGTAACTGGTCATTGCAAGGTACAAAACCAGTTAAAATAGCAAGGGTATCAGAAAGAGACCATGGTCAGGAGCCCAGTATCAGACTTGAAGTGCTGTGATGGAGTCAGCTGGACTCTGCTGCTGAGTCAGCAAGGTGAGCAGAGAGGACCAAGGTCCGTATATAGAGCCTGATTCAGGTCAGGATGAAGGCTGGGTCTGCAGGTGGGAGTCAGTTCAGCCCTACAGGGGCGGAGGGCTGGAAGAGAGGGAGGGAAGCAGACAGCCCCCTACCTTACACTGTGTGACTTGTTCATTTGCACGAGGGCCTCCATCTAGGGGGACAGGTGGGGCTGGAATCCAGCCTGCGTTCTGCTCACTAAGGAGCACTTTCTCTGGTTCACAAAAAGCTACCACATGGGTCAGTATTGACTTTGGAAACTTGATATTCAGAGGCTAGAAACCAATTTAAAATATCCCAACTGATGGGAATATATTTTTTACCTTAAGTCTATTATATAGAAAAAAAATCTTGAAAAAGATTCCAAAGTATCTGGGACTGGAGTCTCAGAAACAATTATATGGTTAAAGAAATGCTAAAATGCATATAGATTCAAAATGCCTTTAGAATTCAGAGAATAAGTCAGAAAAATGTTGCTTCTGAAGAGTGCCGGCATGTTCAGACTACTCGAATTTACATTATTTGAAAAATATATATTTGTGGCCTTTGGACAATTTTTTATCATTTTGGCTCACCAACTATATCATAAGAGAAGTGTCTATTGTTACTTCTCACTGCGTACTAGTAACATATTTTAGTGAGATTTGACCCCTTTGATTTACTCTTGCATGTATAAGTAATAACCTCTTAGAATGTGAGATTATATAGCATGAGAAAATATTTCACGGTATAGTAAATTACATGCCATTTAAAAGATAGTGTTTTATTTAGATCAACTGTACAGGGCCCAATGCCCTTTTTAAACATTCAAAGCATTTGGTGGATTCATTGCTGAGTGCACTATAAATAAATACAACCTCAAATTCCAGACAATGAAAATGTGCTAGGGGACAAATCAAAGCTGCCACCATTAATGATGCCTCTTTCAAGGTGACAGAAAGAGCCTGGACTAGTCTGGAAGTGAAGGTCTAGTTCTCCGCCCTGCCAGTAATGGGAAATGATTGTCTCCAGGTCTCTTAAGATGGGCTTTATATTCTTCCTCTGTAAAATGAGAGAAGGATTCAATAAATCCACACTTTTTAAAGTATGTTTCATGGCATGCCAGTTCCAGAAGCTGTTACTTAGGAAAAAAAGGTTTTGTGATCAAATAAGTTTGACAAACAAAATATAACAGATTTCCTTGCTTCACGGCTTCTCAAAGTCTTCAAGAGGAGGACACAGAAAGCAGTGACTCTATAAGTTATTTGACAAAGGAACCCTGTATTTAGGAGCATCTTGTGCACTTGAGACTGTGGTTTGAGACATACTGAACTAGTTAGTCACTAGGATTCTTTCTTCTCCTCCAAACTCTATGATTCTAGCTAGGTTTGGAGAAATGAGGCTATTCTGTTTACAGGATGGAGAGCAATGCCTCTCCTTTCTCCTCCAGTTCAAGGTCAAATCTAAAATTTAATGTCTCCACTCTGCAGTTAGTCTGAACCTGAAGCGGGGTTGGAACAGCAAAGACCAGTTTTCACTAAGGGGGCAAAGCTTTAATTCTACTTAAGGCAAAAATAATATCTTACTTTCCCACGTCACTTTCCGAGCTATTCGTCACATTCTAAGAGAGAAGAAAAAGAGCTATTTGTTGGTGGAGGAAAAGCCAAAATGGTCATGAATAATCTACTTCATTCCAATCAATTAGGAAGAAAAATGCAGTCCCCAAAGCACATTCTGAATTGATATAGTTAAGAAACCAAAATAGACTGACTTACAGTAGAATTAGATTTACTATTTCAAGCCCTCCTATATATTTATCCTTATTTGGTTGCTTTTCACAGAGTTGCCTGACTGCGGAAATGGGAGTGACCTTGAGAGGTCATGTAGTGGAGCATCTTGTATCCAGGAAGGATTTCACTCAAATTCTCCTAATTACAAATTCAGCAGCAGATCCATCTTGACTCCTGATTGTAGAGCAACCAGTTGGCTCAGGAACACCCTACTTTATACATACTTTCTCTTAAAGGAACTAACTCAGTGTGCTGTGGTTATGGAAGTAGTATGTATGGGAGAAATTCAATGATGTATTGGATGCCAGTCATACCCTCAGCTTAGAAAAATGGCTATAGGTAGTTCCACTTGCAGAGGTTACTGTATTTCATGTTACATGACCTCGTTACCCTGGTCAAAGCAAATTGGACCAGGATCACCAAAGATAGTCATCGGCAGACCAGCAACTCTGCCCAACAGGAGCCCCATTGATTGCACGGTTCACCCAATCTGCAACATATTGCAGCATACGTTTTGACTACTTCTTCTTTCCTGAAACTCTGCTATTCTCTCTCCTCGTGTCCCGAAGCTGTCTTTCAAGGTCTCCCACTCAGCCCCTCTTCCTCTGGCTGCCACACTGTCACTAGAGTGATCTTTCATGGTGCTGTCACTAGCCCTTATGGCCTCTTTGCTAGAATTGGAAAAATACACCCCTCTCTCACATAAAATTGTTTTATGATAGTAGATCATTGGATGCCCGCACATGCGTGCCACGTGCTTTCTCGCTCACGCTCTCTGGAAGCCAAGACCCACACAGTTGCCATGAGCTGCGTGGCTGGCAATCCTTCCTATTATGACTTGCAGTGAGTTCTAATACCCCCAGCCCATTGTGCATCTCACTCCGGGACTCATATCTTTTTCCGGTTCCTGGCTTCTCCCTGTGTGCCCTGCTCTACTGTAGCACCGCACCCAGGACCGACCACATCACTGATGGGTCAAACAGAAGTCCGGGCAGTACTTTACTCTTATTTTGTAGGATTTTGACAGAGTCCCTCCTTTCATAACTTTATCAATAAGGTTGGTTGTATTTGAAGCTGGCTGAGCATCTCTGCCCAAAGAGCACTGACTTATGTATCTCCTGGAAGGAAACACCTGAGGCCATGCTGCAGGTCTCTCTCCTCAGCCCTGGCCATTTCAACCTATTTGTAGGCAACTTGGACCTAGACCCTACAAGGCATGCCTATTACATTTTACAGAAGGCATAAAACAGGAAGGTTTAGTTATTTAATGAATGAGAGAAATGTCTCAAAATTACTTGGGCAGGCTAGAACAAAAGTCAAAGACAAATAAAATGAACTTTAACGGGGATAAATCAAATTTTCAGAAAATACACAAGCGCAGGATGGGAGAGATTTGGCCTAACATATTTCCTGTGAAAAAGACATGGATCATTTAGTTGGCAATGATGCTGAAACAGTAAAGGTAGTTGTGTGCCTGCCTGTGACAGGTCTGCCTGCTCAGCTCCATCACTTCTGGTACATCTTTGAGGAAGCATCCTCAGAGAGCAGGGCAGGTGTAGGGGACAGTGACTGAGATGGTGGGAAATCTTAGAAAAAGTACTTATCTAAGAAAAAATGGTTGAGGGAAAGTGCTGAGGAAGGGGGTAGAATCTGCCTGGAGACATAGGGAGAATTAGATTAGGTAAGTTTTATCTATAAATAAGACCCTTCTAAAAATTTGAAATGCCCCCAAAATGGAATTAGGAACAGTGAATTATATTGTTTCCTGTCACTAGGACTTTCTGAGCAGAAGTTGGATTAATATCTGATGGAGATGATGTAAAAGAAATTTCTGCCCTAGTGACAGAACTTCCAAGAAGGCTTATGTCACAGAACATGGGCCAACTCAGCTCTGCTGTCTCTCAAACTTGATTTTGTCAGCAGATTTATCTCTCGGGGAAGAATGACATTGATCAGGCTCATGAGTCCAAATGCCAGTTTAATACTGTGTAGTGAAAAATATGGAAAGAACCATCACTGGAAGCCAGATAACAACCAGAAAGTTGCATGTGACGCCCCTCTTTCAGGCTCTGGCAGGTTAAGTAGACAAATAACAAGTAAGGAAAATTCTTATAATGAATCAAGGGTTCAGTAAGGTAGCCAGCTGTAAAGTCAATCTTATAAAAATCTTTGGCTTTCCTATACATTAGCTATAAGTGATTAAAATACAAAACAGAGAAAAAAACATCCCACTATGTGATGATCACAAAAGTTTACTGACACATGAAAGAAGACGACTACACCATATCTCGGGTTCAGAAAACTTAACTGTACGAGTTGTCAAGTCTTCTCAACGTATAAATTTAATGCAATACTCATTGAAATCCAAATAGGATCATTTAAAAAACTTGACAGAATGATTCAAAATTCATCTGAATAATAAATATTCAAGAAAGGTCAAGAAATTTTTGAAAAAGCAATATCATGAGGTTGCAGGATTGCACTGCATTGCCCACAAGGGTAAAATGCACGATAAGTTACATTAATTGCTTAGCACATAGCACATAAATTATATAGTACATTAATTATTTAGCCATAGCACAGAAGTAGCTAACTAGATCAGTGGAACAGAATAGTAAGTACCAAAATGGACTTAAGTGTATCTAATAGCTTAGTAAATAATTGAGATATTTCAAATCGGTGAAGAAAATCCAAAAATGATTTTGACACAACTGGCTGATCACCTGGAAAAAAGTTTGATTTCTACCTCATGTTACAATGAAGCCATGAAAGTAATGAAAGAAAATATGGATGACTATCTTCTGGAATACATCCTTGAGTTGGGAAAGAACTTTCTAAGCGTGAAGCCAAAGAAATAAATATAGACTGATTGGACTATATAAATCTTAAAATTGTTCTATACATATGGCAGACAGTGTAAACTGGCTCACTTAATCCCATCTTCCCTTTGCCCTTGCCTGCCCCTGGGTTGCTTCTGGGAGTGGCCATGTGAGCAGTTCTGACCAATGGGCATAAGCAAGAGTCAGCTAGTGTTGCCTCTTCCTCCACCCTTCCTCCTTCTGCCTGGAACACAGACCTGATGGCTAGCACTGCAGCAGCCATTTAGTAACCATAAGATGACAAGTAGGAGGAGGCCAAGAGGGGGCACGGATATGAGCTGTCACATTGTCAACCTCTGAACTAGTTCCAGCAGCTTCCTCTCTATGAAATGCTTGTTATGTGAGATAATAAGTCTTTATTTAAGCTGGTGGAGTTGGGTTTCCTGTTGCTTGAAAGTCAAATTCATTCCTAACCGAGTCTGAGCTTAAGGCAAAACACCATATTGCAATAAAAGGCAAATAGCAAACTGGGAAAAATATTTGCAATACATATCACAAAAGTTAATATCCCTATTAATATAAAGACCTCTATAATAAATAAAAGATAGATACTTTGTTAAAAAATGGGCAAAGAGGGCCGCCCGGTGGCGCAGCGGTTTAGTCCGCGCTTGGCAGCCCGGGGTTCGCGAGTTCGGATCCCGGGCGCCCGCCAACGCACTGCCTGTCAGCCATGCCGTGGCGGTGTCCCATATAAAGTGGAGGAAGATGGGCACGGATGTTAGCCCAGGGCCAGTCTTCCTCAGCAAAAAGGGGAGGATTGGCGACGGATGTTAGCTCAGGGCTGGTCTTCCCCACAAAAAAAAAAAAAAAAAAAAAAAATGGGCAAAGAATATGAATAGGAAGATAGAAAATTCAAATGTCTAATAAATTCATGGAAAAATTTCAGCTTTAGTAATCAGAAAAATACGAATTAAAATAATAACCTAATGATTTATCACCTACGAAAATTGGCAAACACTGGAACAATTATAATATTTTCTGGAAAGCAGCCTGGCAAATGTATCAGAAGTCTTGCAATGTCCATGCTCTTTGGGAATCAGTGAGGAGAAATGGTTAATGAGGTACAAAGATTTGCTATGAGGATGTCTCCTGCAGTGCTGTTGGTAATTGCAGAATCATGCAGATGGCAGAAATGTGCAGTAATAGAGCTCTGGTTAAATAAATTATAGGCTTGCCCATCTAAAAAACATATGTATCCATTAACCTGCTGTAGTGGAGGTATACTTGTTGACACACAGAGATGTTCATTATTCGCTACTAAGTGAAGAGCAAGTTGAAGAACTGCTCAATTAGGATGAAACATTTCTGTTTGTTAATATGTATGTTTCTGTATTTATGTGTGTGAAAAATGGCATGGAAGAAAATATATCAAGGCATTAACACCATCCCTGGGCTTGGTCCATATTTTCTCATTATTTCTGTAATAAACATGTGTTGCTTTTGAAATAAGAAAATCATTACTATAAAAATATTTCTTGATAAGCACAGAATTGAAACACAGGGAATTAGAAGAATTGATTATTGAATGGTATCTGGTTGAGATAAGCTGAGCGGTTTGTTTCACTATAAGGATATTAGAACTTTATGAGTTATTCAGGCTCGTTCCTCTGCCAAGTAATTCATGGAGCACAGTTGATGTGTGTTTCTGTGGTTCGCCTTTCTGACTGACATGTTTTTGCTTTAGATAGTTTAATATATTCAGTCCAGCTAAAGCCAAGTCTTACAGTTCTAAGGGTCCTTTCTGCTTTTAAAGCGACTTTGTATTTCTCTGCTCTGATCCAGTACAAGTGATTGGAAGTTGAACTCTCCAAGAGTAATCTTATTTCCCTGATTTCCAAGATTTGCTGGGGGGAGATGAGAGTATGCCTCATGTAGCCCCTAAACATTGGCTAAGGGGTAAGTGTCAGATTCCTATGGAAAGATAATTAGTACTTTGCCTTAAAGGGAGGGAGCAGTGAGGAGGCAAATGAGCAATAATAAAATGATCTTTTAATAGCTCGACTCTGGGAACTCCTGTGCTGACTTCTAACTTCCCATTTTTCTTATTTCTTAATACATCAAGATATGAGCAAGGATTGTATTTTCTTTAGTGTATTTCTCAATCTCACTTCCAAGTAATACTAAAAATGACTATTTCCCTTCAGGCAATTATTATCATGACCTTGCAAAAGCTACATGTGCCAGTTGGAAATTCTCCAGAATTTCTGTTTTAGTGATGGAAAATATTTTATTAAACCAAGAGCATGACTGATAGGGAAGTAGGTTGCATGGAAAAACATTGAAATTTATTATAATTACATCTATCAACCAGGGTCCCAGCAGGAGAGAGAAAACCTCGCAGGCAGTTCAACAGAAGATTCTTGAATGAAGGGACTCCTTACAGAGGAGTGGGCAGGGTTAAGGAGACCAATAAGAAAAGCGACGCATCCAGAGACTACAACAGTAGGCAGCTGTGATAAACCCTGGGCCTGAAGTGAAATGGGGGCCCAGTGAGATGTGCAGTCAGGCAGAAGGCACTCTCCCTGGTAGCAGGTGTAGTCGTGGGAGGATGTAGTTCCAGAACCAGGCACCGAAGTATGACGAGAACAGGGAAAAACTGCCCTACTTCCTGCCCTCCAGTGTCATCTGGTGTTTCCCATTGGTCAAATCCTAACAGGAATCAGCTGAAAGGGACCTCATGAGAACTCTTTGGAGCATGGAGAAAGGGAGGAAGGGTGAGGAATGGATCTGAGGGCCCAAGTGGAGAATGACCAGCTCACTCCCCGAAGGAATGTTTTGTTCCTTGAAAAGAGATAACACATAGAGGACAACTGTAGCAATGCTTAGCTATGCCTCCTCAGGTTTCCTCTGTGTGTGGTTTCAGGAATGGATCATTTTCAAGAGATAATAAAAAAATCAAGCCCAATGGAATCTCAGAGAAACATAGTATTATGGACTGAATATGTGTGTCCCCCTAAAATTCATACGTTGAAGCCCTAACCCTCAATGTAATAGTATTTGGAGGCGGGACCTTTGAGAGGTAATTAGGTTTAGATGAGGTCATGAGGGTGGGGCCTCCATGATGGGATTAGTGTCCTTACGAGAAGAGGAAGAAGGCCAGCTCAATGGTGGTGGGGTAGTGGTTAAGTTTGCGGGCTCTGCTTTGGTGGCCCGGGCTTCACAGGTTCAGATCCCAGGTGCAGACCTACACACCGCTCATCAAGCCATGCTGTGGCGGTGTCCCACACATAAAGCAGAGAAAGATGGGCACACATGTTAGCTCAGAGCCAGTCTTCCTCACACACAAAAATAAATAAAATAAAATAAGACGAGGAAGAGACCAGAGCTTGCTCTCTCTTTCTGTCATGTGAGGACACAGTGAGGGGGTGACTGTCTGCAAGCCAGGAAGGGAGCCCTCACAGAACCTGACCATGCTGGCACCCTGGTCTCAGACTCCCAGCCTCCAGAACTGTGAGAAACAAATTTCTGTTGTTTAAGTCACTCAGTCTGCGGTATTTATTACTGCAGCCCTAGCTGACTAAGACACATACCTAACATTAAAAATGCATATATTGAAGACAGTACTAGCTATCATTTGTCAAGGACATGCTTGGTGCTGGGGACTGTGCCAAGAGCTTTACCTGCATGAGCTCATTGAATCCTCACACCTGTGGGGTAGGTACTAGTGTCTCCATTTGACATAGGAGGAAACTGTTGTCTACAGAATTGTTTATCTCTTGCTCCAGGTCACATAGCCAGCCAGGGCAGAAGGCTTCTATCTTTGGAGGACAGACTCTTGGAACCGGTGGCAGGTGCTGCCACAAAGTGGGCCCCACCGTGCAAATGCCAGGGTGTAGAGGGCAGCTGTCGGGGTCCTCAGCCACAGGAGGGCTGTGTGGATCTGAGAGATGACCGGGGGATCCAGTGATTTGCTTGCTTCTCACCTGGTTCCTCTCACTGGGATGACAGTAGGTATTGGTGGGTCTTGTTCATCACTATATCCACTCTCCTTGGCGTACAATAAGCACTCGATAATGTTTGTGAAGTGAATACATGACTGGCATCTGACAGCATCAATGTTTGTAACTTACATTCTTTCACTCAATCACTTTGTGGTCACTTTCATCAACGGGAAGCCTATCTAAATGTTTTTAGCTCTGTGGTTTGGAGGTGTATTTGACCACAGAGAAAGGTTGCCACTTCTGGTCCGGATTACTAAAGTCAGCAGCCCACTATGGAAGGCTCTGCCAGGGCGCTGTGAAGGGACACTGGTGCAGTGGGGCCATCATCAGCATGATGACAGAGCCAGACAGTGGCACGACCCATATGCAGAACCGGTCAGATGTCATCTATGTGCCTGTAAGAGTTGGGGCCTGGCCATACAGGAAGGTGAAAAGAATTCAAATTCTAGCAGGTGGTGAGAGACTAGAGAAGGTTAACTGAAATCTTAATGGGGATACAGGCTTCCATTGCGCTCCATCAGGCAGTAATCCTGAAAGAAGTTTTGGAAGATTAGGTCACGCTACGACTTGAAGCCAGGCGGCAAGGGTTTCAAGATGAACACCCTCTGCAAGGCGAGGACTTGAAGTTCCCCGTTGTCTGACTACAAGGAAGGCTCACAGGTCCACCATCACTGCAGGGAGGATCCCGGGACGAATGCAGGCTCAGACTAATGCAGTCTCCTCTAGGACTCGGCAGCTTGGCCAATAAGTGATTCCAACACCTTGAAAAGACAACCCAGGCTTTTGGGGGTTGATGAAGTTATTCTCTCATTGGGTGAACTGTATTTCTAGCTCTAGGAAAGTTTAGAATTAGCCATGGAGATGTTGAAGTAAATCAAACCATAATATTCATACTTTTGTATAGTTCAGGAATATATTTGAAATCACGGAGAAAATCTGAGTGTACTTGGATTTCATTGTAATAACAGAAGTGGACGTGTTAGAACAAAGACTAGTCTTGTGATTCCAATTTACAATGTGTAATTAAGTAATTGATTTTAGACTTGCAACTTAAATTAAGTACAAAAATTTGATTAAATTTATAAACAATATTGGAATGTTTAAGGGACGCTGAGAGTCACAGTATTTGTAGGTTTAATTTATTAGATTTATTACAGTTGTTTAAGTACTTGGAAAGGCTTTGCTGCTTAGGATAGGCATTTGAAGTAGTTCAAAAGAAAATTGAATATATTAAATTTATAACTGCAGTTTAACGTATTTGAGGGAATTTAATTAACCAAGATGTAAATGGGAGTGATTGTTTAAGGGAGTTTAGTCTGTTCGACTTGATGTAATTGGACATTAAGGAAAGAAAAAGTAAAATTAATTATTCTTGTTTTACTAGAGGTACAAGCAGAGTCAGAGTCAGAGTTGTAATTTGAAATTGGAGGCACAAGGAAAACTCGGTTTGAAGATCTGGCATGCCTTCCTCCTTTCTAGGTCCCCAAAGCCTTTGCCCAAGAGGCTCAGGGGTCCCTGTGGCTTTAGGAGATTAGTGGAGGGGCTGGCCTCGGGGACAAGCAGTGGGATGTGCCGCTGCCCCTCTAGAAGGATCAGGGACTCACACTGCTTACAGGGTCAAAAGGAGATTTGGCTCTGCTTCTGGGGCAGTTGCACTGCAAGAAAGTCACACACACTCTTCCCAAAAAGAAATTTCTCAGCAACCGAGGCCAGCATCAGACAGAACCAGACCACCCCTGACAGAGCCCAAGACAGCATCCCCATCCCAAACTTGCCCACTTCATGCTCTTACCTAGCATGGAAGCTGGTCCTCGAGTAATATCAGCACTTACTATTAGTCCAGTGCTAGACAGACGCCATTACCACCTAACTCTGCCTCAGTTCACATGATTGTGGCTCTAAAGGAACTGTAACTCGTGTTTTAAAGATGACGAGCATTACTCGGGTTTCAATAACGCATAGATCCGGGGCCTGGCAGGACAAACAGAAAGTGCACTTATCTGGCTGGAGTAATTAGAAATGGAGTGGCACATTTGGAACCAAAGAATTAAGTAGCCCCAAAGAGAGTCATCAGTATATAAGAATGACACACCATCGTCCACTGGAGTCTCCAGCCACACTCACACCTGGATATGTAAACTACAAGAAGCGTCTCCAAATAAAGACCCACAGTGGGAGAAGGACAAGCATGACATCGATGTGGTAGGGACCCACTAAGAACCTATGGACTCTCACAGACACACAAAGTTTACATCTGGTGTCTCAGAGCTGACTAGTGATGAAGCAAGCACAATGCCCTTTTTACGGTGATTTTAGTTAAGCTGAGCAAAGGTAAAACTGAAACTTTGTGGATTCCATTTAAATGGAATTAGGACTGAGGAAAAGATGCTTTCCTCCATGATGGACAGTATGATTTATTCTGGACCAATTGTGTACACAAAACTGGAGTAGTATAATTAATATGCATATGAACAGACTTTCCCAAACACACTCATATCCTTTAGAAGCACCACCTTGCTGTAATTGACATGGAACATATCTGTAATTTTCAAAACTAATCTAAGGATTTCCAATTGTTAGCTTAATTTCTGAAAAATGTACTTGACAGTAAGAAAAATCTATTAGTAAGACCATTTTTTTCTAACTTAAATTGACCTTTAATTACTAGGACGCATGAGTGAGTTCTTTCACAAGATTTTGATTAAGATGGAATGGAAGATCTATTTTGGACGAAGGAAATGGTGTGATCAAAGACTCAGAAGTATGTTTGGGTCTCTTCTGGGAAAGCTCCCTTATTCCCCCAGGTTAAGATACAAGCGTCTTTTTCGTATTCCCCAAGTGCAGCATGCACATCTGTGTCACAGCCCTTCCCCACACTGTCTTGTCATCGTTGGTTGTTACATTTCTCTCCCTTTCTAAACCAAGAGCTCCTTAAGGTCAGGAACTACGTCTTTCTTTGCATTCCTGGCACCTAGCCCAATCCCAGGCGCCCAGCAGACACAGAGCAGATGTCTGCTGTATGACTGAGGGGATGGTCCAGGTGTGAGCGACTACGGGCTTGTGTTAGGTGGGAGGAGTGTGCAGTGGACATACTGAATCGACCCGCAGTACTTATTTCAACCTCTTTCTATGCTGTTTCCTGTACCACGGAGGCTGGAAAACCAAAAGCTACATTCCCAGACTATATGTGAATGCGTTTTACCAATTAGATGCACTTTCCTGAAATTTGGAAGTGGGAAGTGAGATGGGGGCCATCTTTTCTGATCTTGGTTGCTGCTGCTGGCAAGCAAGGTTGTAGAGAGATTGGGTTTATTCCCAAGTGTCCAGTCACTACTGTTATGAGTTTTGAGTGCCTTTGTGGGGTGGCTGAGTGGCTCCCTGATATCTGGATTGCAGGGGTGATGGAGTGTTTTTGAACTCAACACTTCCAGTGGCAGACTCCTCCAGTCCACCTGCCTGATTGTGGCAGAAACAGAACTCCACTGGAGATCTACTTTGGTGGTCTTGTTTTGGGGGTCATTCCTGGAGGTCAGCCTGCAGAAGGCTCCTCCATCTTCCCAATAATTCTGTAAGCCCAAACTTCCTGTATTAAATCTCTTTCTGCTTAAGAAAACTGAAGTGGTTTCTATCTCCTGCCTCTGTACTCTGACTGACACAGTGGAAAGGAGGAGGGATCCAGTTGAAGTTGCTAATGTCCCATTGACCAGAGCATGTCATGTGGCCAAGCCCAGATTCAAGAAATGGAGAAATAGACCCATTTTTGGAAGGAGAAACTGCAGAGTCAGTTGCAAATGTGTGTGTCAGTTGCAAAACACATACACAGATGGGAAGAATTTGTGGCCATTTTTAAATTTGCTACAGTATTTGTACCAGTTTTTGCTCTTGCCAGCCCTGATGACAGTGTGGGGAAGGGCTGTGACACAGATGTGCATGCTGCACTTGGGGAATACGAAAAAGATGCTTGTATCTTAACCTGGGGGAATAAGGGAGCTTTCCCAGAAGAGACCCAGTTGCTCATGTCCTCACCAACACTTGGTATTGTCAATTTTTGCCATTCTGCTGGGTGCGTGGTGGCATTTTATTCTGTTTTGTCGTTTTTCTGATGACTAGTGATATCAAACCCCTTTCATGTGCTCATTGCCCATTTGAATATACTTTTTTCTGAGGAGTCTATTCAAACCTTTTGTCCACTTTTTAATTGGATTATCTGCCTTCTCAATTATTTATAGGACACACACAGCTATGCATACATATTCATTCAGAAAGTGTTTCAGTCTAGAGTACAACTAAGGAGTGCCATGTTTTGTTTTGTTTTTATTTTTTTGCTGGGGAAGACTGGCCCTGGGGTAACATCTGTGCCCATCTTCCTCTACTTTACATGGGACACCGCCACCGCATGACTGACAAGCACTGCGTCGGCAGGCGCCAGGGATCCAAACCAGTGAACCCTGGGCTCCCAAAGCGCGAATTAAACCGCTGTGCCACTGGGCGGGCCCCAGGAGTGCCACGTTTTATTGCTAATTTGATCAAGGCAAAAATTAATGTTTTAATTTTAGTTGGTCAAATACAGCATTAATTCTTACTGAGTAGAGCATAAAGAGCTCAAGAAATCAAGTTAAAATCTCACAGCTTGTTGCTTGCCTTTTCATTATTTTAATGGTGTCTTTTGATAAACAGAAGTTCTTAATTTTAATACAGTCTGATTTTCCACCTTCTCCTTCACATTTAGGGTTTTTTGTGTCCTGTCAAAGAACTGTTTGCCTACCCCAGTTTATCAAGATATTGTCCTAGGTTATCTTCTAGAAGCTGTATTTTACCTTTCCCCTTTAGGTCTATGATCCATTTGGAATTGATTTTGGGGTGTAGGTAGGGGATTAAGGTTAATTTTTTCTCATATTGATCCACCACCATTTATTGAAAAGATCACCTTTTTTTATGAACTCTGTTATATTCCAGTGACCTATTTTATTTCCTTTCACCAATACAACAGTTATTTAATTTAGCTTTCTAATAAATCTTGGTATCTGGTAGGGTAAGTCTTCCAACTTTTTCTTCTTCATCAAGATTGTCTTTACTTTTCTTGGCCCTTCGCATTTCCATATAAAATTTAAAATCAGTTTGTCAATTTCCAATTTGTCAGCAACCTATAGGCATTTTTAAAAATTGGGATTGCATCAAATCTATTGATTTGGGTAGAATTAACCCTTAAAATATTGGGTCTTCTAATCTTTGAACTTGAACTATTCTTTCATTTATTTAGGACTGTTTAAAATTCTCTCAGGAATGTTTTGTAGTGTTCAGGGAAGAGACCTTGCACATCTTCAATTTGATTTATTCCTATCTATTTGATGATTTTTGCTATGATTGTAAATGGTATTGCCTTTTAAATTTAATTTTCTATGTATCTTTTTTTTTTTCTTTGCTAGCATACAGAAATATAGTGTTTGCCTCAGAGAAGTCTTATCATTGTCCCTTTGAGGGAAATATGTCTTTTTTCTCATTTACTATTAGGATTTTTTCCCCTTTACCTCTGGTTTTCAGCAGTCTTACTAGGATGTGCCTGTGTGGTTTACTTTAGTATTCATCTTGCTTAGAGGTCACAGAACTTCTTGAATCTGTGGCTTGATGTCTTTTGTCGGTTTTGGGAGATAGCTTCTGCCCCATTCTTTCTCCTCTCCTGGAATTTTAATTACACATGTGTCAGAATTTTCCACCATGTCCCATATATCTCTTCCACTCTTTTCATATTTTTTTCCCTCTGTGCTTCAATTTAGATTTTTGAACTGACCCATCTCCCAGTTTGCTAATTCTCTCTTCTGCTCTTAATCTATCATTAAATCCAGTTTTGGAATTCTCAATTCAGTTATTGTATTTTTCAGTTCTTGAATTGCCATTTAATACTTTTTAAATACACTCCAGTTCTTGGCGTAATTCTCCACATTTTTATCTATTTCCATGGCCATTTCAATCACAGTTATTTTAAAGTCTGAATCTGAGATCTCAATATCAGGACCACATGTGATTCTTTCTTTTGGCTTGGCTTTTTTTTCTCTCTTGAATTTTGGTCATTGGTCATATTTCCTGCCATGCCTGGTCATTTGGATTGAATGATGAACCTTGTGTATAAAAAATTATAGGGAGTCCAGGTGACAATTACCTTCCTACAGAGAGGACTTAATTTCATTTTGGCAAGTAGATCACCTTGATCCAATCAGGAATTGAGCTGACTGGAGCTGAGCTTCAGGTTTGTAAGGGCTATTCTATCTCTGACTTGTTCCATCCTTACTTCTAGGGTGTGGCCCTTCAGGCATCTCAATTGACAGTTTGGAGTGGGCACCAGGACTCCTCTTTTTTGGAGGATCCTGAACTCCCAAGTTTTGTCTTCCTAGCACCAAGAGACCACTAAAACCTCTGGTGACCCTTTTAGTCTGAGAAGCTGTGTATCGTCCGGTTGCTTGGTTTCTTCCTCTCGGACTGTGCCTGCTTAGATTAGTAACAGGTCAATGCCTTGAGGGGAAATTGCATGGGAATGTAGGGCTCACTTCTCTGGGACGCTGGCCTCTCAAATCCTTTCAGTTTGATACTCCTGAATTCTACTTTTCGTCTCCCCAGTCCAGTAAGACTCCTGCAGCACTAGATTATTCATTTGTTTGTTTGCTTGTGTCTCTATCTATCTGGCCTCTACAGCTCAGCAAATTCCCTGGGGAAATGGCCGTGGCAACGATCTGGCTCACCTCGATGCATGTTTTCTCTCCCCAGGATCTTGACTCTTTAAGTCCTGGCTATTTCGGTTATTCTCTGTTGTTTTAATGGCTATTTTATTTAGAGGGGGTGTTTTTTATAGCTTTTTTGGTGGGAGAGTTAGTCTCATACAAGCTACTCATTTATAAGTGCAATAGAAGTTTCCCATTCCCTAATGTTTAAAGAAGAAGATGTTGTTGGAAACATGCATTATGCAGAGGGAAAGTTCTTTCGCTCCTGTGCAAGCGTGGAAGGCTTCGTGTGATACTGATGAGTCTTCTGAGCTTCTCTGCTTTATTTGACATCTGACCTCAAGCAGATTTGGAGCGTTCTGACAATTTGGTCACAGCTTCTGTAACTTTCCATTAGTCCCTGAGGACCCAAAGTTCCTCAAACTGATCTCTGGGGGAACAGAATGGTTTTTCTTGGCCGCTTAGCAGCTGGGAGTGTGGCTATGGCAGCCTGAGATGATTTTCCAAGAGTGGGCAGGCATTAGCCTCAAAGAATCGACTGGAACAAAATAAGAGTTTGTGTCATCCAAAGCTCAACAAGGGAAACCGGCTTAAATAAATAATTCCCTGTTAAGATATGGCCGTTGCCATGCCTAGGGAAACGGTTTCCATAGGAAACAATAATAAAAATAGCATTATACAAAAACTGGGAAGAGATGACACTTTAGATATCAAGATCGTAAAATAACACAGGAAATGTTTGAAGATTCAACTATTTTGGTTTTATATCCTGGCTGCATTCTTTAGATTACATTACCTGGGACCACAAATGAGATTGTACCTCCAGTGATCATTTAATGCAATCTGGGAAGGTTGGAAGTAAGGATTGTGAGTGGGTGGGTGGTGGTCCCTTCTACTCTTAGGAACAGTTAAAGCCACAATCATCTTAGTATCTTATTTTGTAATCATAATTCTAGAGATAAGGGTTTTTTTCCAATTGTATAATCTAAATGGTTCTTAAAACTAAACTCCTCTTCTGAAGAGATGGAGAGAGGTAGTTCCTCATATCCTGCATGTGTTTGAAACAGGTATTGAAACATCTTCAGCCTTTTCTATAGGTTAAAAATGTGAAACTCTGGCACTGTAATCAAATGGTTCAATTTCTTATCTATAGAGCTTGTCTTTTCTTAAGTCAGCAGACTGAGTCATCAACCGTCATGAGCTTTTCTTCTCATAAGAAATAATTTGATTTTGGGCCAGCCCGGTGGTATAGTGGTTAAGTTTGTGCACTCCGCTTTGGCGGCCCGGGGTTCACGGGTTTGAATCCCAGGTGCGGACCTACACACCACTCATCAAGCCGTGCTGTGGCGGTGTCCCACATACAAAGTAGAGGAGGATTGGCACAGATGGTAGCTCAGGGCCAATCTTCCTCACCAAAAAAAAAAAGAAGAAGAAGAAGAAGAATTTGTTTTTGATAAGAACAAATGACTCTTTCCAATTTTTATTCAGTATCTTTGAGCTACTTTCTATAGGTATCCAGAAATCACTCTGCTTAAAGAACCTTTCCAAAAACATGTCCTCTCCCTTCTGATCACAAAATTACAGACATCCGATTGTGAGCCCTGTGAAAAGTGTTATTAATATTTTAAAGACTGATTGATTTGAACAATTACTTTCTGCTTTCCGGTGGAGCAACTCAGCCATTTAGAGACAGATTTGGAGGAAGCAAGGTCAGACACGGGTGCCAGAGAGTGCTGGAGAATGTCCAGACAAATGGACTTGCCCATCGAGGCCCATGTCACCAGCTCACAGACGTGAAATTGACCACTCAATTCCTCTCTCCTCCAATTTTAAAGAGACAAAGAATTTTAGAATTTTATTTAACAGACAACAATTAAAGGTGAATTCAAATAACACCTTCATCATGGGAAGCTATGCTCAGAAATGCCCCCAGGGTGAATTCTGTAGCCTCAGATGACGCCTCTCCTAGAAGCTGGTCCACATAGCATTCAGAGATACCTGTCCAAAGAGAAGTGTTGTTGTCCTTCACTGAAGGCACTGTAGCCAGAGAATCCTTGCCACAGCTGTTTAGTAATTAAAGCCTGCTTTAGCATCACAGCATCTGAGCAAGCCAGCTCTGTCTGCTCTTGCTAAGGAATTTCAGTGTCCTGAAGCAAATACAAGATGATGGGAATCACAAGATGGTGGTGCTAGTGATGCCTTGCTGTTTAGAGACAGCTTGAAAAGAACTGGAAAGGAATAACACAAAGGAAGAAAGGTGGAAAAAACAGACGTTGTTTTGATTTTGTGGTAAAAGGAAACTCCACTTATTAAAATTCCTCCTACCCTTCAAAGCCAAGGTTTAAAGCTGCCTCCTTTCATGAGTGAACACCTGGCCCCTCTCCTACAGCATCTAAATGCTGCTCTTAGGTGTGGTTAACTCTGGATGCGCCTAATTTGTTTTCAGGGTGAGGGTTCCTCAGTGGGAGATAGAATGTCTAAAGTCGCTTTGTGCCCTCGTGGTAGCCAGGAAATGACCTTAAATCAAGTAATTTGGGTGATCTCAAGCAAATAACTTTTCAAAGCCTCAGTTTCCTCATCTATAAAAAGAAGACAATAATAGTACCTACCTAATTGGGATCGTGTAAAAATTAAACAAAATAACTCAAGTAAAGTATGTAGTATGCTGCTTGGCACATGATACTCAAATACATATATTGGTAAATGTATATATAAGTATCCCATAACATTGATGATTGCCATCCCAGAGCTACCTGGTTAAGAGGAAGAAAGAGCAGTGCCTGGCACACTTTCTAAACACATGCCCTCTCCCTCTGTCTCTCCTTCTCTCTCTGCCTATTTCATTTTTATTGTGTCCTCATCCCAAGGGAAACTGGCTAAGAGGTAAAGAAACTAGACAAGAAAACTTGTTGCCCATAGTCAAATGAGTTTATAAACGCTTTCTTGTCACAATATGGAACCTTTCCAATGACAAATTATGCCAGTTGCTGCCATCACCTTTGTTGTTCTAAAGGGGCCATTAGGTGATTTCATTGTCACAGCTTTTGGTTTATAGAAACATCTTTCCCATTAAGTAAAGACTACAGACTAATTACACTAGAATGGGTCCAAAAACATCTCAGGTACCGTGCAGAGTACAGTGGCTTGGACAGGACTCCATGTTGCTAAGGTGCTCTAAGGGTTTCTAGGGTAACTGGCATCTCAACATCCCGGGTTTGCACTCAGGCTATTCCTGGTATGATGATGACAGTCAGCTTCTACACCTGAAGGGCTGTAATTCTTTTCATTATTCAAGGCTTTGCTGCCTTCCTTCCTCCCTGCCCATTCTTTCCACAGATCCTTATACACTGGCCTCACCACTCCTGCAAACTGCTCTCAGAGGACAGCATGACCTCCTAGACTCCAGATGCAACAGTCTCCTGCCAGATTCCACGCAGCTCTTCTCTGCAGCATTTAACACTAGGTAGCACCCTGTTCCTTCTAAAACCTTGCCCTTCATTGGCTTCTCTGCAATTACACTCCTCTCTGCAATTTCCTCCTCTCTGACCCATCCTTCTTTGTAGCCTTCGCTCACTCCCACCTGCTGTCCCTTAAATAACAGCATTCCCTAAGGTTCTGCCCTGAGCTACATTCTGTTCTTGCTCTATATATTTATTCCCACTTGAATCCATCTGCTCACATGCTTATTAAAATAATGGACTGATGCAGAAAAGTCTAATGGAGAAAGTAAAACAATCACACAAAACGTCCGAGAGAACATTTGTCATCTTTCTATCTATATTTATGCACATAGTTGCATGATTTTATAAAAATTGCATCATTCTATACATGTGTTTGATAGCCTTTTTTTACCTCGATAATATGGTTTGAATATTATAGGTCAATATGGATTCTTCCCATCATTTTCAGTGTACCATATTAACTAGTTTGCTAGAGCTGCCATAACAATGTACCACAGACTGGGTGGCTGAAACAATAGAAATTTATTTTCTCACAGTCAGGAGGCTAGAAATCTGAGATCAAGGTGTCGGCAGGGTTGGTTTCTTCTGAGGTCTCTTTCCCTAGCCGATAGATGGCCATCTCCTCTCTGTGTCTTCACGTGATCTTCCTCTGCGTATGTCTGTGAAAATGGACTAGGGCCCACCATCTTTAAAAGTCCTATCTCCAAATATAGTCATATTCTGAGGTCCTGGGGATTAAGACTTCAACATATGAATTTTGGGGGGAGGGGACACACTTCAATCTACAACACATATTTTTAAAAATAATTCTTCAGCAACCTTTATGGAAAACAGTATGGAGATCCCTCAAAAAATTAACAATAGAAATACCTTATGATCCAGCTATCCCACTATTGGGTATCTATCCAATGAACCTGAAATCAACAATCCAAAGAGGCTTGCGCACCCCCATGTTCATTGCAGTGTTATTCACTATAACCAAGAAGTGGAAGCAACCCAAGTGTCCCTTGACAGATGATTGGATAAAGATGTGGTATATATATATACAATGGATACTACTCAGCCATAAAAAAGACAAAATCATCCAATTTGCAACAACATGGATGGACCTGGAGAGTATTATGTTAAGTGAAATAAGCCAGAGAGAGAAAGACAAACACTGCATGATTTCACTGATATGTGGAATATAAACTAACACAGCCAGAGAGAACTGTTTGGTGGTTACCAGTGGCAAGGGGGAGAGGGGGTGGGCACAGGGGTGAAGGGATGCAATTATATGGTGATTGGCAAACAATAATGTACAACTAAAATTTCACAATGTTATAAACTGTTAAGACACCAATTAAAAATAATTCTTCATTGATGCCATTTTTTCAAATATTTAAACAATGCCATGATTGTTGTCTTTCATCCTTGGTTTTGGAATTTTCTTTTCATCTCTTTGATTGAGGATGAGTAGAGTTTCAGCAAAGGTCCAGATCAAAGGCCAGCTTCCCCGTGAAACTGTCCACAATTAATGATTCCTCCACCTGTGGCCCTAGGCTGTATTGTGTGCACCATCACTTTGGCGATTATCTCCCCTGTGGGAGTGTCCTTTTGGTCACTACAGTTAACATCAGAGACTAGTTCTCACTCTTCTCTACATCTCTATAGTCTGTTGCTCATGCCTGGGACTCAGGGTGCATGCATGAGATATAGTTCATCAACATTACTCAGCTTTACCTTGGGTACTCAATGCTTTTAAGGTTCAAACCTTACATTTTTCATATCATTTAGACTCCTTTTTTCTTCTCAGTTCTCCCCTTGCATAGCCTTTTTCTCAGCCTACAACAGATATTTCAAAGCTTTGTTTCAAGCTCACTGAACAACTGTGTTAATCTAGATATTTAGATTGGTTTCACTGATAAGATACCAAAGCTTAGAAAATGGAATTTTTATTACCCACTTGCTCTTTTGCCAGGGGGATAGTAAATATTTAGCAGAGAAGAGCTAGTTGAAATCAAGTACCATGTAAGTTTTTCTTGTGGTGATGGTTTCGCATGTGGACAGAACCATCACGGGGGCCCCCAGTATTAATGTGTAACTTAGCACCTTACATTTAGCACCATACATAACTTAGCACCTATTCACATTTTCCTAGTAAACCATGACTTTATTCTTTTCCAGGTATTCTTTCTAACCTGAGCTTGATAGCACCCATATTTTGCCTAAAGATCAACCTTGCTAATAAAGTGCAGTTCTACATCTCAGTATGTGGACATCCCTCATCAATAGAGGACAAGGCCAGAAAGAGACTCACTATTATAGAATAGGAAACCTCACAAGGGAAATTCCCTTACATTTGGTGGTTTCCGGAGGATAGATTTTTATCTGAGAAAATACGTGGTTTAAAAATTCTTTGATTCATTTCTAAACAAATTGGAGTATGGAAATGAAAAGGTAATCCTGTTCTTCCAAAAAATATTAAGGAATATTGCAGAAATATAAAAAAGTTTAGATAACAATATAATAAAAATATAATCTCCCCTGTATCACACATACAGCTTAAACTCATGCTTCTCTTTTTCTTCTTTCCTTCCTCCTTCTCTCGCAGAAAGTATAAATACCCTGAATTTTGTGTTTAGCATTCCTTTCGATTTTTTTTTGGAATTTTAGTATACATGTACATAACTATACACAATATATCCTGTTATAATTCATATAAAAGATATCATACATATGTAACGTTCAGCAAACCTCTCTTTTCATTCAACATATTTTTTTTGAAATTTATATGTTTATTCTGTAGTTCTAAATACTCCATTTCACTCTGTATAATAGTCTATTTATAAATAGTCCATAATTTATTTATCTAGTCTCCTACTAATGGACATACAGGTTGTTTCAAGTTTTAATTCTCTTTACTATTAAAAAAAAATGCTTCAGTGAACACTCTTGTACCTGTGTTCTTCTGAATAGTACTAAAGACCTAGATGGAGGCAGGATATGAGAGTTCTGCTGTTTCACCTCCTCACCAGTGTTTGGTATTGTTTCAACTGTGGTTTTTCATCATCATCATTTACTACTGAATGTTGTGCTAGGCAATGTGGAGGGGACTGGAAGACACTAATCTAAACCCCACACTGCTTGAATTTCATCTTTAAATAGAGGTATTAAAAGATTCAAATATTTAACCATAGGTTTACATAATAAAAGGAATCTTGGCCAGGGGTTTTATTGAATGAGCATTGAATAAAAAGTATAAACTCATTTTCTGTATTAAAGGGTGCTCAACAAACTTTCCTCTCTTATTTATCAGTGGAGGGATTGTAATCAAGTTGAGTTTAGAAGAAAAATGGCAATTTGAATGAGTCTGCACTGTCCCCTTCCTATTTCAATTTAACTACCAATTTCTGCTTCTAAGGTGGACACAGTAAACTGCTGAGACTTAGGGGATGAGCTAGCCTCTGACCAGGCCAGTATCCAGACAAGAAGCCAGCAAAAGGCTCTTCTCCTTTGGGTGGGAGAGTCTGAAGACCAGGGGTGGAGAACCTGCATGAGCATCAGGAAGGTCCTCCTGGAAAGGGTATGGTCTCAGGAAACCCACTGATCCATGAGAGAAATGGCAGCACTGTACTGCATTCGTTTCTCTGGTAGGACACAACTGAGCATGCATCCACAGAACATTTATAAAAACCTATCATGAGATTTCCACTACAGGCCACAACAGAGTAACTGGTACCTAACTAACCCTCTCTCCACAAATGGTTAGAAAGCTGATCAAAATACATGAATCAGCTGTTTTTGGAGGTTGGACAACAGGCAGAAAGTGAAGTGAGCACCATGATCACTTTTGCTCTCTACCTAAGGAAATTCTCTGGACCGTGGTGCAGGGAGAAGGAGCCTGCATGCCTTTAGCAGTCTCACTGATCTATGGAGGCAGAGAACAGAGTTCAGGGCTGCTAAGGCAGCTGAAGTTCGTGGGGCAGGGTATCAGAACAAATGGAACTGTGTGTAAAAGGAGCTCCAAAAATCTGCTTCAAGTTCTCCTTACCTCTTCGGCCATATATTGAACTCTAAATGCAAAGACAACACTCTACTAGGCCTGGAGATTTCACAGTGCTGAGAGACATAGGAATTCCAACCATCCACAGGGCAAAGACCTCACTGAGCATCCTGGGCACTCAGCATGCCAAAAAGTCAACATTCTAGGGATAGAGTTACTCTAACCCTAGAGTAAAGACTACCCTAGATCCACATTACAAAGCTTAAATGCAAACCTGAAAAAGCTCAAGCAGGTCTGTCAGTAAATTAACTGTCTGAAAAGAAAATCTAAAGTAAGATAACAAAATCCATACTCTTAACAATGTAACATTTACAATGTCCAGCAACAATAAAAATTGCTAAACATGTGAAGAGGCAAGAAAATGTGACCCATAAAGAAGAGAAAAAAAACATGAAGAGAAATCAACCACGAGATAACTTAGATGTTGGAATTAGCAAATAAAGACTTTAAAAGAGTGCTTATAAATGTGTTCAAGGACTTAAAGGAAAACATGATCACAATACAGCAACAGATGGACAAAGCTCAGCAAGAAAGGAAAACTTTAAAAAGGAACCAAATGGAAATTCAAGAATGGAAAAATAAAATATCTGAAACAAAAAATGCATTGGATAGGTTTAATGGCAAATTGGAGATGGGAGAAGAAGGGGTCAGTGAACTTGAAGACAGATCAATAGATGTTATCTGATCAGAGGAACACACAGGAAAAAGACTTTTCAAAAAGTAAATACACAGAGCCTCATTAATCTATGGGACGATATCAAGAAGTTTAACATATGTGGAATTGGAGTCCCAGAATGAGAGGAGAATGAGAGGATGGGGCCATATACAAATGTATGAAAAGATAATAACCAAAATTTTCCCCAATTATGTGAAGAATATAAACTTGCACATCTGAAAAACTCTGAAACATAAGCAAGATAAATAAAAAGAAAAAAAGACTTGGGCACATCACAGTCAAATTGAAAAACAAAGACAGAATCTTAAAGTAGCACTTTTTATGATGTATTACACATTGGGCAACAATAGCACAAATGACAGCTTGCTCCTCATCAGAAACAATGGATCCCAGAAGACAATGGAATAACACCTTTAAAGTACTAAGGAAAAAACAACTACCAACCCAGAATTCTAAATCCAGTAAAAATATCCTAAGAAAGTGAAAGTAAACTGAGATAATTTCAGATAAAGGAAAGCTTCTTTAGCATTTCTTTAGGCTGAAAGAAATTGACATCAGGTGGAAATTTAGCTGGACAGAAAGGAATACAGAGGATCAGAAATGTTAAGTATGTGATTGAATATAAAAGCTGAATATAAAAGACTATTTTTTTTCTTCTCTTAATGTCTTCAAGTAACATATGATTATTTAAAGCAAAAATTAGGTCATCATATTTCTGTCATTTGTAATATATATATTTACAATATACAACATCAATTGCACTCAAACAGAGGTAACTAGAACTATACAATTTCAACATTTAAAAATTTACACTATATTAAGTCTAAATACCATGACAAGGTAAGTACACATATTTTAATCCCTAGAGATTAAACCACTAAAAAAACAAGGAAAGGAGGTATAGCTGAAAAGCCAGTAGAGGAACTAAAATGAAATATTAAAGGTTTTTTGGATAAAATCAAAAGAAGGCAGGAAAGGGGTAATAAAGAATCAAAATATCAGATCAGACAAACAGAAAACAAATAAAATGGTAGACCTAAATCCAATCACATCAATAATTACATTAAATGTAAGTATACTAAACACCTCCATTAAAAACAGAGATTGTCAGACTAGATAAAAAAGCAAGACCTAACCATATGCTGCTTAAAAGAGTTACCCTCGTGTAAAGTATCAGAGGGGTTGAAAGTAAAACAATGGAAAAAGATATACCATGCAAACAGTACATACAAGAAAGCTGGGCTGGCTAAATTAATATTAGACTATTAAAATAGTATCTTGTCTAGTATCAAATACTTCAAGACAATGAATATAACCAGAGAAAAGAAGAATATTTATAACAATAAAATGGGTATAACAATTCATTAGGTATTCACAATTAAACAATCATAAATGTGTATGCTCCTAATAACAGGGGTTCAAAAACATGAAAAAACTGACAGAACTAAAGAAAAAATAGACAAATCCATAATCATAGTTGGAGATATGAACACCTATCTCTCAGTAACTGATAGAACAACTAGAGAAAAATTAATAAGGATATAAAAGATCCGTCAAAATTATCAACCATCTTGACCTAACTGACATTTAAAGAACCACATCCAAGAATTGCATAAACACACCTTTCCAAGTGTACCCAGAACCACAACAAACCAAATATATACTTGAAAAGAAACAAGTTTCAATAAATTTAAAAGAATTGAAATCTTACAGAGCATGTTCTCTGACCATAAAATAATTAAATTAGAAATCAATAACTATAAGATATGTAGAAATCAAACAATTTGCTTCTAAATAAAACATGGATAAAAGAAGAAATCACAAGGAAAACTAGAAAATATTTTGAACTCTGATAATGAAGACACAACATATCAAAATTTGTGGGGTGCAGCTAAGGTGGTCCTTGGAGGGAAACTGATAGTTTTAAATACTTATATTAGAAAAGAAAAAAGGTTTAAAATCCATCTAAGATTCTACCTTAAGAATCTAGAAAAAGATGAGCAAATTAAATCCAAAGTAAATAGATGGAAGGTAATTATAAAGATGAGAGCAGATATAAATAAAATAGAAAGTAAGTAATCGCTTAAATTAACAAGGCAAAAAGTCAGTTTTCTGAAAAAATTAATAAAATTGATAAACCCCTAGCAAGACTAATTTCCAATATCTACAATAAATGATCTTATAGACATTAAATGGATAATAACAAACTATGATCAACTGTAAGCCAATATATCCAACAACTTAAATGAAATAGGAAAATTCCTTGAAAAAATATAACTTACCCAAACTCACACAAGATGAAATAGAAAATAAGAACAGTTCTACATTTTTTGAAGACACTGAATTTGATATCATAAATTTTCCCTCAAATAGAACTCCAGGACCAAATAATTGACTGGTGAATTCTACCAAACATATAATAAAGAAATAATACCAACTCTACAAAACCCTCTCAGAAAAATAGATGAAGGAACAATTCCCATCTTGTTTTATGAGGCCAGGAGAATCCTGAAACCAAAACCTGACAGAAATATGACCAAAAAAAAAAAAAAAACCCACAAACAAACAAATCACTAACTAATACCCCTCATGAACATAGATGTAAAATTTTTCACAAAATATTAGTAATTCAAATCCAACAATATATGAAAAGGACAATACATTTTGACCAAGTGAGGATTATCTCAGAATGTAAATTTTTTTAGCATTCAATTATCAATTAGTGTGTAGATCATATTAACAGAATAAAGAAGAAAGCAAAGCATCTCAATAGGTCCAGAAAGAACATCTTACAAAATCCAACATCCACATATATAAAAACTCTCAGCAAACCAGAAATAGAAGGAAACCTCTTCAACCTGATAAAGGGCATCTATAAAAATCCCAAGGGTAACATCATACTTAATGATGAAATATTTGATGTTTTCTTCCCAAGGCTGGGAACAATGCAAGGATGTCCCTCTCTCTCTTTTTGAATTATCTAAAATTATAAACAAAGAACTCTAATCACTTGACTCTACTTCGCTGGTTTGCTTTTCGTGGTGTCATAAGTTAGCAATTCTGAAATCTTTTTTGTATTCTAGGCTTGAGAAAATGAATAAATATATTGAGGATAATGGAGGAAGGAGCTACAGACATGGAAAGAGAGAAGCATGCAATACAGCTGTAGTTTTTGATTAAAATTTCATGGATCTGTTTAAAAACATGGTTCTTAACACTGAGAAAGATAAATATACATGTCTATGTTTTTATAGAGATAGAAACAGAGATATACAAACACATACATATTTTCCACTAAAAGGAACTAGGACCCCTTAAAGAAATGACAGATTGCAGGGCTGGGATGGGGAAAGTGCAGGAGGAGCCTGGAACATCTGATCGAGTCAGTTACTAGGACTCAAGGAATGACTGGATCACGTCAAATTACACAGGAGCTAGTCTGAAGGGGCTCTCGATAGCCAAATCTAGAACAATTTGAATATCAAAATAACTATCGATAATAATAGATTATAATCCATTGAATAATATAAGCATCTATGAAGCCATACTGATATAAATAAACCAGTGACTAGATACATAAATGGGGAAGAAGGGAAAGTACTTCCTTACCCTAATGTGCCAGGAGATGGGGGGAAGGGAGGAAGGAGAGAGAGGGGAAGGGAGGAAGAGAGAGAGAGAGAAAGAGGAAAGAAGGAAGGAAGGAAGATAGAATTAGGAAATCAATAGATACTAAAATTAGCAGGTGAGAGTTTGATAAAGAACAAGATATTTACAGTCTTTGTATTTATCAATTACAAAGGAAAATAATTTTATATTGGAAAAACCTGGGGGAACCAACTTATCCTTATGATCAAAATGAACATCTCCAATATGGGGACAAACCAACATCATCGACCTTTGACCTGATGCTGAGAATGACACGGCATCACTTCACTGACACTCCTACCAAAAATGCATAACCTGGTTTTTTTTAACATGTCTAAATGACCTAAATAGGTAGAAAACAATCCTCACTTATTAAAAAACTTACATCTATGTTGTTCCAGAAAAGATGCAAAATAGCTAACGTACAAGTTACTGTTATGTTTTTTTTTTGTGGGGAAGACCAGCCCTGAGCTAACATCTGTTGCCAATCCTCCCCTTTTTGCTGAGGAAGACTGGCCCTGAGCTAACATCCGTGCCCATCTTCCTCCACTTTATATGGGACGCCGCCACGCCATGGCTGACAGGCAGTGCGTCGGCAGGCGCCCGGGATCCGAACTCGCAAACCCCGGGCTGCCAAGGGCGGACTAAACTGCTGCGCCACCAGGCGGCCCCAAGTTACTGTTATGTTTTGAAACAACTTTAAACCCAGAAATAAGCCTGTACTGGAACAATTAATATGTCTCTTAAGGTGAAATACTATAGGAACAATAGAAAGTTATAAAAATGAAAGTTTCTAGAAAATATATTTGCACTCTTATCTTATTGAGTCATTTATATTAAGAACATCTCTGATATTTTATACCCAAAATAGGAATAATCTTCAGATTTCACTAATGCATAGTTACATGGATGTTTGTGGGAGAACACGGACACAGTTTTTCAGAAGTAGCAATCGGGCTATTGACTCCCAGAAGAAATCTTCATAAGTAGACACGCTCATGAAAGTCTCATTTCCTTTTGGAAGAAAATGATATAAATAGTGAAGACTGCTGAAAAAAGAGAAAAGGATAGAAAATACAATTAATACCTGCATATAATTTAATATTTACAAGACACTTTCATATGTTTTTTTGATCTCATAACCAACCTTCGAGGTAGGTAGGTTTCGGTTACTCATTCCAATGAGGTTTTTATTTCCCAGAAATGCCCAGGATGCCAAGAAAAGTTTGTTCTTGGATCTGGTTTCCATGTATTCAGAGAATAAATAAAAGTCAAACAAGTTGTTTCACTGACTAGCTTTAGGTCAGAAATAGCATTAGGCATTTCTCAAAATCCATTCTTCACAGAGGAGACAAGAAATTTCTGACATCCAGTTTGGATTCTTGGGGAATTCCTTTGACTAAGCAGCATTTTTAGTTGAAAGAAGTTTCTTTGTTTGGCTCCTGTCCTTTGAGGAGCAAATGACTTGACTGGCCAGATGTAGGGGTTCTGAAAACCCAGGCGGGGCTCTCGCCATTGCAAGTGGACTTGAGGCACTCAGAGGTCTGGTCTCCCGTGTTTTCCTGCAGGAGCTGAATCTACAGAGCGGTGGAACTGTTTCTCCTCGCCCATAGGAAGCTGCTCCTTTTACTGTTATTTTAGTGTTTACGGTTCGGTTGCACATTTTACAAGTAATCAACAAAATAGTTCTGGAGACTTTGTACCTCTTCATGATTCTTCTTCTTGAAATCTGAGTGCATACTTTTTTGCTTCTCAATTAACAAGCGTCTGTATTTGGGTGTCAGTTTGGGCTTGGCCTGGAGGCACATTCCAGCTTGATCCAGCACCTGCAGCTGGAAGCAGTATGGACATGCTTCTTCAAAACTGTGAGGAACAGGAGGCCTAGAAGCAGCGGGTGTGACCCAGGCAGCTATCTCGTAGTTTCAGCAATGCTGCCTGCGTGCACCTGGCTGAAACCTGGTGAATGCCCTATCCCGGATTTTATTGTGAAGAAACACCAGAGAAACCCAAACTGAGAGACATTGTACAAAACAAATGGCCTATACTCTTCTAAAAGGTCAAGATCAAGAAACTAAAAGAAAGGTGGGACTGTTCCATATTGAAGGAGACTTAAGAGGCCTAATGACCTAGCACCATATATGATCCTGGGCTGGATCTGGAACTGGGAAAAATTAACCATAAAGGGCATTATTAGAGCAATTGACGAAAATGGAATATGGACTGTACATATGTTTGCCTATAATTATATGAGCCTGGAGAAGGATATATAACATATATTTATATACATATATATATATATATATAAAACAATGTTATTAACATTGGTTACTTGGGAAAGAATGGGGATTGGGAATGAAGGGAAAAAATACTACAATTTTAAAAAAGCATACAGGATGAAAATAGCACACATGACATGATTCCATTTTTGTTAAATGATATAGATTTATGTGTGTGTGTATATATGCATGAAATGAATTATATCAGGACGGTCAACAAACGTTAATGATTGCTATCTTAAGGTGATGGGAATTTGAACTTTTACATTTCTCTGATTTATGTGTAATACAATTTTTTCTGTTTTGTAATATAATTTTTTCAATGCACATGTATTATTTTTGTAAAAATATTCAAAAGTGTGGCTGGCCTGCTGGCATAGCAGTTAAGTTCCCACGTTCCGCTTTAGTGGCCCAGGGTTCACCAGTTCAGATCCTGGGCCCGGACCTAGGCACCGCTCATCAAACCATGCTGAGGTGGCATCCCACACAGAAGAGCTAGAACTCTGCAAGTATGATACACAACTAAATACTAGGGCTTTGGGGAGAAAAAAGAAAAAGAGGAAGATTGGCAACAGATGTTAGCACAGGGCCAATTGCCCTAAAAAAAATTTTTTTTTAAATACTCACAAGTAATGTTTTTAGTGTTAAAAAAGGCAAGAAAAAGTCACTTGGGGAAAATTACAAGAAAGTTTTGGATTAAATTTTTCTGCCTCATCCAATTTTTTCTTGTAGTGCTGAGTTTATTACTGTAAACATTTTAAGCATTTTGACACAAGATGTTCCCAGACATGCTGAGCACGTGTAAAAATGCGAGCAAACTGTGGGTTGGAAGGAACTAGGGTGTCTGATTTTCCGACGAATTTTGTTTGGTGTGGGAGCTTCGGCACTTACTTCCTGCCGTCGTAGAACTGTCGGGAGAAATTCCTTTCCGGCGATTTCAAAGTTCCCCTTCTAGGACTGTGTCCCTTTGACCACACTGGGTGCACGCTCATCCTGGCCCCAAAAGGTATAAAAGTCATAGAATGTCCTGGATTCTGAATGTCTTCCCCTCTCACCGTGGATAAGACCATGCTTCCTCTTGGCTGCCTGGAGGTATTCTGAAGATTACTGAGGTGGGTTTGTGGAATGCTTTGAGCTGCTCAGATGAAAAGAACAAAGCTATAATTTTGTAAATAACATAAGCCCTGTTGTCAGTGGACCGACTGAGTCAGATGAGAAAAGGGGAAAACCAGCTGGAATCAAAGATACCACCAACAGTCAAGGGAGGGCCACCTTGGTACCCTAAGTGCTCAGAGCAGTGACAGCTTTAGAAGGGGGTCAGATGTAAAGAAGAGAACAAGTTAATGCTCCGAGAAGGAGCTCTCAACTAATAACAGATGGGTTGGTGGATAAACTTAGCTTCCTCGCCCCTGCAGGCAGGTTCCCTGGAGGACCTAAGCCCACAGTGGTAACTTGCTTCATAATGCATACTTTATAGGCTTCTTTTCCTCCCTATCTCACTTCCTCATTATCCTAGAGGGGTTTTCTGGAACCCTGTCCCACTTGAATCCCTGTGGATTCTCCTCCAACTAGAAACAGCCTGTGTTTTCCCACCATTCCCATTTCCCTGAGACCCTAACTCCCTTTGTTCTGCCCATCCAAATCTTCACAATCCTAGAGTCCCAGTTTGCTACAGTCTAGGCCTCAGAGATTTCTCTTTCCTCTGAAATCAAGATACTCTTGTCTACACAGTTGGCAGTTTACCAGAGACAGTATACTCTTTCCATTGTGTAGTGGGCTGTAATACAAAAAGCTGGAATCAGACATACACACCTGGCCTCGAATTCTTACTCCACTACTTACTAGCTGTGAACTCTTGGTCAAATCACCTGACTTCTTTGATCTTGATTCCTCCCCTGCGAAATAAAGATAATAATCCTTCCTTGTCAGGTTGTCCTCTGGATTTAATGAGCTAAACACATAAACTACCAGAACATTGCCTAACCCAAGAAGATCCTCCAGAAAAGAGAGTTACTTTTATTATATTATTTTCTTTCATTATTTCCTTTCTCATGTGTGTCCACCTCGTTTCCTGAACTAGATGGTAGGTTCTCTGCCATATTCAACTTCTTTATCACACTGCCTTGCACATGACGGGCACTAAATAATTATTCATTATCAAAGCTAAAGCTTTAAGTCACAGAATGCACGCTTTCAATTCAAGATTCATTTATGGATTATTTGTTACAGAGAGGCGTTCTCAAGGGATTTTTAGCAGATGACTTCTTTTCTGGGCCTCAGTTTCCTCATATGCAAAGCAAAGGTTTTGGTGTGTAATTCTAGATGCGCTGAGGTCCTTTTAGCATTAAAGTTCGGAATCTATATACTCCTTGAAGGTAAGTATTGTATCTTTCTGATCCCTCAACACTTAATACAATGGTGGCCACAGATTAAGTGACTTCCCAGAGCACACAGAATCAATTCCAGATGCCTCACTTGTCCTGTCACCTCCCAGCCTGACATCTTACCACTCACCCTGTCCCTCACTCCGTTGCACCCAGGTTTCTTTTTTTTCCTTTGTTCTCCTGCAGTTTTTCTGGCTTGATCTGCCCGGAGCCCTTTGCACTTGCTGCTTCTCATCATTTGGTTCTCTGCTCAACTGTCTCCTCCACTGAGGTCCCTCACCCCACCTCATCTCCCCATCACGCAACCCCACTGTTTTTTCCTTCTTGTCATCGCTTTCTGAAATTGTCTTATCATTTAGTTATTTATTTGCTTTTGCTTTTATTGTTTGTTCTCTTCACCTTTCTTTCTAGTCTCCAAATATGAACTTCTACTTTGGATCCTTTTATAACCCTGCCACTAAAACAGTACTTAGCGCAAACTAGGCCCTACATAAATAATTGTGAAATGAATGAATGAACTCTCCCATACCTTATAATGTAGTTTTTAGGTGGTGAGCTAAAATTTGTGGCTGTCATACCAGGTTCTAGTGAACTTCTTTAAGTATGCATCCTAGGTGAATTAATAGCCAGGAGGTCTGAGAAAACACAGAGCGGGAAGAAACAAGGAATTCCTAGGAAGACAACTGCAAACAATTAGCTTATCTAGAAACTTACTTGCATTGGGAAATTTAGATCTAATTTTAAAAGAAATAATTCATTTCTTTTTATTATGGAAAATTTCAAACATAAACATAAGTAGCTGCGTTAGATGAGAAGAGCATAATGGACCCTCTTGTACACGGTGGTGGACAGACTGGCCCCCTCATCCTAGTGTTCACACTCTTGTATAATCCTCTCCCCTTTGTGTGTGCAAAACCCGTGACATGCTTTTTAACCAGTAGAATATGAAACATTTGATGTCACCCCTCTGTGGTCACTTTATGTTATATGAAATTGCATCTCATTAGCAGACTTGCTCTGGGAACCCTCCTTGCTGGCTTGATGAAGTAAGTGGTCATGTTGGGAAAGCCCCCATGACAATGAACTCCAGGTGCCCTCTAGGAGCTGAGGGCAGTCTCCATTGACAGCCAGCAGAAACCTAGGGTCTTCAGTCCTATGCCTGCAAGGAAATGAATTCTGCCAACAACCTGAGTGAGCCTGGAAGGGGGATTCTTCCCCAGTTGAGCCTCCAGATGAGAACGCAGCCTAGCTGGCACCTTGATGGCAGGTGTGAGACCCTACGCAGAGGACCCCAGGTGCCTGGAACTGGTCCACAGAAACTGTGGGATAATAAACCTGTATTGTTGTAAGTCACTAAGTTTGTGGTAATTTGCAGCAACAGATAACTAATACAGATATATCACCCAACGTCAACAATTTTCAAGAGTTTGCCAACATCATTTCATCTCTACCCTTATGTTTTTTGAGGGTGGATGGGCTGGGGTATTATGAAGCACATGCAAATTCTTTAGTATGTATCTCTAACAGAGAAGGATTTTTTTTTTTTTTTGCTGAGGAAGGTTTTCCCTGAGCTAACATCCATACCAATCTTCCTCTATTTTTTAGTATGTGGGCCGCCAGCACAGCATAGCTGCTAACAGAGCAGTGTAGGTCCATGCCTGGAAACAAAACCCAGGCCGCTGAAGCAGAGGGTGCTGAACTTAACCACTGGGGAACCAGGGCTGGCCTGAGAAGGACTTTTTAAAAGCATAACTGTGATGCCAGAAAAAGTAGGTCTTAACTGAGAACAAGAATGGGAGTCTTTTTTTAAAGCCATCAAGTCTATGGATGTAATACATGAATGGGACTCTGAGAAAAAGTGCTTGCAATAAATTAAATAAATATATTTATGCACCCCTATGTTCATCAACCCCTATGTGCAGCATTATTCACAATAGCCAAGATGTGGAAGCAACCCAGGTGCCCATCAACAGATGAATGGATAAATAAGATGTGAAATATACATACACACACACACACACACACACACACACACACACAATGGAATACTACTCAGCCATAAAAAAGACAAAATGGTGCCATTTGCAACAACAAATGAGGGTATGACACTAAGCCAAATAAGCCAGGCAGAGAAAGACAAATACTGTATGATTTCACTCATATGTGGAAGATAAACACATGGATAAGCAGAACAGATTGGTGGTTACCAGAGAGGAAGAGGGTGAGGGGAGAGAGAAAGGGATAAAGCGGCCCATATGTACGGTGATGGATAAAAACTAGACTATTGGTGGTGAACAGGATGCAGTCTATACAGAAACTGATACATAATAATGTACACCTGAAATTTACACAATTATAAGCCAATATGAACTCAATAAAGAAAAAAAAAAAGAGTGTCCCTTTGATCCCATCAGGTAAAGGACAGGAAAGCATACACAGCTTTCACTTGAAATATCTGAGGCTTGCCAGTAGGTTTTTATAAAATAGTGCAGTCACAAAGTACTTAATTGTCCCTATAATATGCTCATCTGTCATACAATATCTAAAGCCATTCAAGCTCCATTCTGATTGTATGTTTAAGATCCTACCCATTCCCCTAACCTGTTTTGGAATGGCCCCTGGTAAATTCCATTTTTATTCATAACTCCTTATAATTTCATGTCATATTCTAATTGCCATCCCCACCACTTTTTCCTTACTCCAGGAAGCTCTTCCCAACAGGCCCGTTCTTTTCTCTTGGATAATCCAATCTCTCTTCCTTGGACACTGTCCACCGAGGCAGCGCATTGTAAGAGAAATTCTCAGGGCTCTGTGTTCAACCCCATCTCTACCACCGAGACGCTTCGTGATCTCTGGTAAGTAGTTGAGCGTTTCTAAGCTGGATACAATAATGCCTCGCAGGGTTGTAGAGAAGATTAGATAAAGGACGTTTGTCATGTGTAAAGTGCCCAGCATCGTTCGCCCCCATTCCCTTTGTTAGTTCCCATCCCCAACCACCGAGCACCGAACGCCCAGCACCGCGCCTCTCCCGCGCTTGCCGCAAGGAAAGCAGGGATTTGTAGTTTTTTGGTTCCCAAGTCGTGTTTCTTCTCCGAGCCGGACGGCGAGAGGAAGAACTACACATCCCAGTGGGTCGTGAAAGGAAAGTGGGGCTCGGAAAACCGAGCGTCCCCGCCCGGCTGCCGCCGCTTTCCGCTGCCCACCGGCTGTGCCCATCACCCGAGGGCTCAGACCCCGCGGCAAAGCCGGGGCCGAGCGCACACGCCGTCCGGCCGGGACTGTCGGGCGGGGCGGGGAGAGGAGACGCGGGCGGGAGAGAAGAGCGGGCGGTCCCTCTGGTGCCGCGGCGCTCGCAGGGGAAAGGAGAGAAATAAAGCGAGCAAATTGGGAGCGCCCGTGTCGGAGAAGTGCGAAAGAAAGGGCCAGGGAGGCAGCACCCCACGCAGAGCCAGGCCGCCACGGGGCTTGTCCTCCGGGAAGGAGGCAGGGACCGGGGCCGGAGGGGACCCAGACCGCCCCGCTCTCCCCTCCTCTCCCCGAGGGAAAACTGGAAACCTGGCCGGGCCGGGCCCCGAGACCCCCGCCCGCAGCCCCCATCCCGGGGTCCGGCCTCCCTCGCGCCGTCCCTCCCCATCCTGTGGCCGGGGCATCCTCACCCCATTCCCGGGCAGCAGTAGAGCCCCCGCACCTCGACCACGCGCCCCGCCGGGGGAGAAAGAGCAGGGGCAGGCCGAGGAGAGTCACCTCTCCGCGCCAGTTCCTCAGGTCCCCGGGAGTCGCAAGAATGGGTTTGCGCGTGGCAGTGTGAATGTGTGTGTCCCAAGGCGGCCGCTGCTGCCGGAATAAACCCGGAGGAGAAGCCGGGAGACCGACAGAAGTCTGCTGGCGAGCGCGCGCTGCGGCGGGGCCCCAGGCGCCCGACCCGAGCCGTCCCCGGGCGATGCCACAGGGAGCGCAGCGCCTTCCCCGGGGTCGCGCCGGGCCCGCCCGGAGGGACTGGGGCTGGGGCCCGGCCGAGCATCGCCGGCGAGAAGGAGGAGCCGGAGGAGGAGCCCGGCCGGCGAGGCGCGGGCCGCCGCCCACCGGGCCGGGAGGAGGCGGACCCGCTCGGAGCGCTGCGCGCGCGCCGGGGCTGAGCCTTGCAAACAAGTGTCCGTGGCGCTCGCCCCGCGGCCCTGAGACGCGCTCCGCCGCCTCCGGCGGCTCTCCTCGCCCGGGCCTGGCTCCTGTGGGGCAGGAGGGAGCGGGGAGACCCTGGCCGCGCAGCCCGCGAGCCGCCCCGAGCCCCTCGGCCCGAGCGGCTCCGGCAGCCTCGCGCGGCGGCCGCGGACTCGGCTCGGCTGGCAGGCGCGCCGGCGCGGGGTCGCAGCGCCCGGGCTGTCGCCGAGCCCGCTCCCGACAGAATAACGTGCTCGGTTTCCCCACCCCTGGGAGGGGTTGCCGGGGCCGCGAGCTGCCTCCCAGTTTCCATCGCTCTCTCCTGGGGAGGATCCGGCGCCCGGAGGAAGGATTAGAATAAACCCGGCCGAGGCGCAGAAGTGGTTCCCGAGGAAGCCAGCGCCGGGGCCGCCGCCTCGTGTCCCCTCGGGGCACAGCGCTCGGGGGTCGGCGGGGCCGATCGAGCCGCTGTGCGAGGGGGCGGGCGCGCGGCGAGCCGGGGATCGGCCGGGCGGCCCCCTGCGCCCCGGCACGCGGGCTGGAAGCGACTGAGGACCGGCGCGGCGGGCTGCGGGCGAGCACCGTCCCTCTAGGAAGGGGATCGGGCTATGACAGCTGGGCTCCCCAAAGGGTTAACCTGGGGGTCCTCGGCAAAGTTGTCGCCGACTCAGGAGCCCGCTTAGTGGCCGCGGCGCCGCGGCTCGGGGGGCGGCCGCGCGGCCGGCGGCGGTCGTGGCTCGGCGGGACCCGCGCGGACGGGGGGCTTCTGGGGGTGTGCGCCCCCAGCCGGCTGCCCTCGTGGATGCCTCCCGGCGGCGGCGGGCCCATGAAAGACTGCGAGTACAGTCAGATCAGCACCCACAGCTCCTCCCCCATGGAGTCGCCCCACAAGAAGAAAATCGCGGCCCGGAGGAAATGGGAGGTTTTCCCGGGAAGAAACAAGTTCTTCTGCAACGGGAGGATCATGATGGCCCGGCAGACGGGCGTCTTCTACCTCACTCTCATCCTCATCCTGGTCACTAGCGGACTCTTCTTCGCCTTCGAGTAAGTGGTGGCGAAAGCTCCCCGACGCCGGGCTCCCCTAGCCTCTCCCGACCCCTGCCCCTCCTCCTGCTACTTTCGTTTTCTAGAAGCCTTATCTACTATTGTTATATAATAGAAGCCCGCTCTCCCTCTTTTTCTTTTAAAGGTTTGTTTGCTTTTCGGCGCCCGGAGATAATGCAGTTCTGGGTCGGGCTCTGGGAGTAGAGGAGAGGGGAGAGGGGACACTTGGAAGGTGTGCCGGCCTTGTGGCTCCTAGGGGTTGGGTGGCACCTCGCAGGTGACTGATTCTTGGCGCTGCCTCTGTTGAATTTGGAGACTAGCACACCAGCCCAGATGTAGCCTTCTGTGGGAAAGAGGGATGAAGCAGACTCCTAAGTCGGGGATACATAGAATCGACTTTTTCTTAATAAGCTGTAGAGCATCTTAATTAAGCTCGGTTTACTGAATCTTCTACATACTTTCGCTGGATAATGAAGAATCTTGGTGCTTTTAGGTTTCAAAGTGTAGGCCACCCAATGTAGCCTGGAACGTTAATTTCATTTTTCATTCTCCTTGGGTGTTCCCTCTTGATCGACAATTTCTGATTTACTGTGAGGTTTCTCAACTCTTCAGTTTTTAAAATTTCAATAAAAAATGTTCCAAACAAACACTTTCCCCTCCCCTCCCAGTATGGGGAACAGGTCAAAAGAGACTTCAGGCCCATTCTGGAGAAGTATGACACACATACTATGACACTGGTAACTTCTGATTCCAGAACAATACTTTTGGAAAAAGTGCATGCAAGTCTTCGCCATTTTCAGGAAAATCAAGTTGGCCAGTAGCGACTGTCCTCCTGCCAACTAGTGAAAGATCTTCTTATTTATTAATAGTGTTAGACACAGTAGTTTAATCACATTCCAGAATCAATTTCAATTGCTCTTATTGGGTTCAACATTTGCAATGCAGCTTCTTATGTAATTCCTGCTATGTTATGTTCAATGAAAGTTGTAGCTAGTTGCCCCCCTCCCCCCAGTTAAAAAACAACAATATATTTATTGGGAGTTCTTTGCACTTGCCATATCCGGGTTATTATGGGGCATGATACTCTTTCAGACTCCATCTGCTTCTGTTGGGTAGGGTTAATTAAACCTTTTGATAAGTATTAATAGGCTCTGATTTTGTGACTGGTGTTTGATATTCCAAATGCTGTCTCAATCAGAAATGAATGAGCTCTCGGCAGTGTAATATTTTTCACTGAAAGCCCTCTGACTCCAAGGGGAAACAGTTTGTATCTGAACATTGTACTATGATGAACGACAGGACTCAGAACAGGTGAGAAGCGACATCTCAAATGTAAGCCACTCACCTCCCCGGGGCTTTCTCACACACAGCCCCTCCGTTTCTTTGTGAATTTTCCAGGTCTTTCCTAGAAGTTTAACTTTTGGGCACGTTTGAGACCAGTTGGTGGAGTCTGTTGGGGAGCCTGGGGATGGGAAGGGAAGGGTGTGAAGAGGCTTTGGGAATGGCAGGAGAAATGCTGTTCTTCTTCCTGCTCTCCTTGTTCCCATCCAGAGCCAGCCTTTTGTCCTTACAGCCCTGGGGAACTGGAGGAAAGGACCAGAGGTTCTGGGTGAGTTTGCATTCTGAGTCACAATAAATTCAGGCACTGGAATGATGATGCCATATGGCTGAACAGAAATGCCAGCCTTCTAATGGTGGCTTTCTCGATAGATAGTAGGCGCTGTGTCCTAATGTTAAAAAAGTTTCCAACTGATCTATATTGGGATTTTTGCTCTTTTTAGCAATTTTCAAAGTGGAGAAAATGGGTTAATTTTGTGATTGTGCTGCAGCGCTTCAGCCACAAGTGTGTTTCATGTAGGATGATGACTATTTCATTTTCTGTACACACCCACATCCCACTGTGCGGTTAGGGGCCCCCCACTGGTTATTACTTACCGCCTTTTATTTTCTTCAAACATTGCTTTTAACCAACCACCATAAATTCATTTTCACTTCTTGATCTCTGTGTGTGTTTCTTCCAAGAGTTCCCCAAAGTTCTCACTAGCGGGTTGTTAGGGATCTCGCTGCATCAGCGTTGTGTTCACTGATGGCTGTAGGAATAAACATGTGCACTGGGACTTTATTATCTACTATTGGCAACTTCATTTGTAGATTAGCTGGGTGTGTGTGTGTGGTCTCCATGAGTGTTGCTTCAGTTACGCAATTTGAAATTTCAAGAAAATAGGCCTATCGTAGCCTCAGTTGAGAAAAATCATAGGGCTGTTCAAACTATAGCATATTATGGTTTGGCTCAGAATATTTGTCACTGTGTTGCCTATAAGTTCTTTATCGTTGCTAATGACAGAGTGAAATTAAATAACTTTGGCGAAATTAATTTGGTAAAGACTCAGAGAACCAATTAGTCACTTGCGTAGGAAATGAAATACCAATGGGCGAAGAGAGATCAAGGGGAAATGCCAGTGTTGTGTGCTCCCTGCCTGCCTGCCTTCTGCCCTTCCTTTAGTTCTTTGTTGAGCACATACTATGGGGCTGCCTATTTTGATTCATTTCATGTCTAGATAACTTTAATATTAGTGGAATTCATTTTCAAACATCAGAGTCCATGTTTTCCTATACAGTTACACAAAGGCAAATACAAAATTTAAGAAGACCTATAACTTCTAAACTTAGTTTTAGACCTCCTTTCCTGCAACTCTTCTCCCACCCCGCTTCTCCTTCCCAACCTTGAACAGATGGATAGGTTTGTCCAAGAGAAATGGACTTCCTGGGAGACGGCAACAGGTGCTGATACTGTCCTCAACCTGGGGAGGAAAGCAGGGTAGAAATTATTGTTCCCACATTGAAGATGAAGTGACAGAGGCTTGGAGAGGTTAAGTGATCACCGAAGATCACACATTTGTGGGTGGCAGGGCTTCTGACTGCAAGGCCAGTGCCCCCTTCTGACCCACTGTGCTGGCTCTTTCCCCAAGGATAGAAAAGTGGTTAAGTGAAAGGATAGACCCCAAGATTCTTACCAGCAAATTATTTGACTTTTCTAAACCTCAATTTACCAATCTGTAAAATGGGATTAATAATATCTACCTTTAAATGTAAAGATTAAATGAGTAAGTGTACTTAATGCAGTGTCTGATACATAGCTAATGAATAAATGGTACATATTATTAGAGCAAACCTTAGAAGTAGCCCCCAAGGTCAGTGTTTTCTGAGAGCCTTTGAAGGAGGGCGTATGTGGATTAATAAGCAAGTGTGACAATGATAGCATATTAGGGCTGAAAAAATGCATAACTGTGTAGCTTGCTGTTAAAAATAAAGATCTTTGTATGAGTCTGAGGGGTGGCTTCCCTCTTGTCCCTTCAGAGTAGGACTCTGCAGGGACGTCTGGGGACCGCCCTTACCCAGACCCTGAGCAGGAGCACTAAGGAAGCCTACAAGAAGTGGGGACTGGATTTCATTTCCGTTTTTGGAGCCACCATCCCAGAACCGTGAAGACAGTAAAGAAAGCTACTAGAAGCAGCTTAGTGCAACCCTATGTTCTTTTTCAAGTTGGGGGGGATGGTTATCTTTCAGTATCTGTTATGTTGACATGTGGGGTACTGATGCTAAGTGAGCATTTCTTAGCTGTGTTTGAGAGGGAAGAGAAGAAGCTGGTTGCAAGTGCTATTAAGACATCTCCCTGCTCCTTGCAGTTATGGAGGGGCTGGCTCATCAACGACTCACCGCAGCGTCCTCATTTTCATGTCCCCATAATTGCATTTTGAAAAGATCAGTGATTATCAATTTCTCTCTCTCTGACACACACACACATACATCTTGCTTTTGTTTAGAGATGAAACTTTGAAAAATAAGAAGGCTTTGGTCCTGAAATATTGACATTTCGTAGTCTCTTGATCACACAGGCAGAAAGAAGGGGATGAACGGGAGGTCAGATGAGGTTCATGTTTTCTGGAGCATCCCATGAGCTCAGGGGAGGCCTGCTCAGACCTTGGACTTGTCCATCTCCCAGTTCTGTGCTGTCGCCACAGTTTGGAGCTGTTACTGGGCTGAAACACTTGAGAATGTGGGAACGTTCTTAAATTTCTCATCACTCGAAGCCCATTGATGATAAAAAAGCCTTATATTTTCTTCTCGGTTTTCCTCCCCGCTTCCTTCCTCTCTCCTGCCTTCCTTTCGTTTCTTCTTCTTCCTCTTCCTCCTCCTTCTTATTTCCTTGGCTTTGGCTAATTCCTTCTGAAATAACTGATGAATAATTGGTACCAGTGGAACTGGGGTCATGTTTGTCTTGAAGATGGAATAAGAGACTGTCCTCAGTTAACAAAAGTGCCATTTCCGATAATAATTTCTCTCTTATAGATTGGAAATCCTTTATTATCCGGGGGAAGGTACTGCCCTTATAACATATAAGGACTCCATCTTTTCTCAACTGTCCTATTCAGAACTGCATCAAGTTCACCACCATCTCAGAAAACATTTGGAAAATGTCCCGTCTTCTTTGGGCCAAATGCTGGCCATGCTGTGCATCGTAGAACGCTGTGGGTTGATAGTTGGTGATGATAGTCCATCGACTATCAGGACTTTATACTGAACATTCCATATTAACATAGTAGACGGCATCAAGGAGACTTTACAACCCACTAGGACTCCACAAGAATTTTAGGTGGCTTCAAAACCTTGTTGATGACCTCTTGACATGAGTGCACTAACTCATTTGTGTGTGTGATCAACATGTAAGTTCCGTGAGGGGAGGGACCCCACTAGTGTTCTGTGCTGTATCCCTCAGGACCTAGAGTAGTAACTGGTACATGGAAAACTATCAGTAAATATTTGTTGTTTAATGAAATAATGGTAATATCAAAACACTCTGACAAATAACTTCTTGTGCTTCAGTTTTTCATTTTGTAAAGTTGTGAACATTAATAAAATTTGTAATTAATAATGTCTTACAGAACAGATTTGCCTTAGAAACTTTGCTTATCTGATATAATTCTGAATTCAGAATGAAGTTTCATCCCTTTTCGTTTGATTGAAGCAGAGGAAATAAAAGATTTTCTCTTAGTTACTTAGAAAGCTAGTGATAAAGTTGGAATGTTCTCTTGGCTAACCAAGACTTCTTTCTAGTTTTTTAAAATTTTTGACTCGATGCTTTAAGCAAACAAACTACTCTGCAGTATATATGAATGTTACCTAACAACCATCAGCACCTAGAATAATTTCACATTTTATAGGTTCTTGGCTTTGGATGCTTGACTTTATCTAATAAATCTCTTAAGGATACTACTGACTACTTATGTTTTATTGCATTCTCTCTCAGCTGGTGGGAAGTGATACCAAATTATGCAGAAAGGACTCCTGTAGGTTCTTATAATAGAGTAGTGATGGTCAATTATTTAATTGACTATATCTGCATAACCTGGAGATTTTTCTTTTGTAGTACAATGTTGCACGTAATTTATTCATGGCAGAGTTATGTCTTAGCAAGAGAAGTTAAATTAAAGGTTTCAAGGAAGTGTGTTCATTCTTTTATAGCTCGTTAGGAAAGGGAAAACAGTGGTGGTCAACAGATACTTATAATTAGTTACATCCAGGAATTTGGGTCTAATAAAATATCACTTGGTTCAGGTAAAGCTTGGGGACCATCTTAATGCTTTTGTTTAGTTCTTCACTAAATATAAAAGTTGGTCCCTGTTCAAACTGATTTTTATAAACTGGATGATCTTCTATCTCCTCGATTTCCCCCCTTTAAAAAATGTAATATTGGGGGGCCGGCCCAGTGGCGTAGTGGTTAAGTTCACATGCTCTGCCTTAGCGGCCCAGAGTTTGCAGATTTGGATCCAAGGTGCAGACCTACACACCACTCGTCAAGCCATGCTGTGGCAGCGTCCCGCACAAAAAAATGGAGGAAGGATGGGCACAGATGTTCATTCAGGGCCAATCTTCCTCGGCAAAAAGAGGAGGATTGGCAACAGATGTTAGCTCAGGGCTAATCTTCCTCACCAAAAAACCTAAATTAATTAAAAAAATGTAATTTGGATTCATTCAGAAGATTATATGTAACACACATACAAATTTTGAAATAAAATACTCCAAAGGGCACTCATGAAACTACCACCCAACTTAAGGACCACATCAATATCTGTGCTTTTGAATCTACGTACATCCTCTGTGCTCAGCCCAGTCCCATCTCCCTGCCCTCCCTGAGGTCAGCACCACCTCAGCTTAGTTATTGTTAATGCCTTGACTTTTTCCTCAAGGTTTTGAATGTATGCATTCCCAAAGAATAGGTTGTTTGGTTTGACTTATTTTTCTATGTAAAAAAAAATTTAAATAAAATTTTCTTATACATAAAAAAATAAATCTTTTATAAAAAAACTTCTCCTTCTCCCTGCTCCCCCCTCCTTGAACCATTGACGAGTAAGTTGCAGACATCATGCCCTTTGTGTCCAAATTTTTCAGCGTGTAATTTTTTTTTTTTCCTGAGGAAGATTTGCCCTGAGCTAACATCTGTTGCCAATCTTCCTCTTTTTGTGTGTGAGCCTCCACCACATCATGGCCGCTGACAGATGAGTGGTGTAGGTCCACGCCTGGGAACTGAACCTGGGCCACAGAAGAGGAGCATGCCAAACCTAACCACTAGGCCATCAGGGCTGGCCCATCAGCATGTAATTTTTAAGAAAAAGGATGTTCTTTTCTTTAAACACAGTAATAGTATCAATCTTCACATATTCACATTTTGCCATTTGTTTCAATATTGTTGGGTTTAAGTTTGTCATCTTTTTTTTTTTTTTTTGGTGGGGAAGACTGGCCCTGAGCTAACATCTGTTGCCAATCTCCATCTTTTTGCTTGAGGAAGATTGTCACTGAGCTAACATCTGTGCCAGTCTTCCTCTATTTTGTCTGTGGGACACATCAAGCCACAGCATGGCTTGATGAGCAGTGTGTAGCTCTGTGCCTGGGATCTGAACCCGTGAACCCCAGGCCACCAGAGTGGAGTGTGTGGACCTAACCACTGTGCCACCAGGATGGCCCCTAAGTTTGTCATCTTAGTATTTGTTTTCTATTTACCTAATATGTATTTTGTCTTTCTTTTCCTCCTTCTTGTCTTCTTTTAGCTGAATTGCATATTTTTAGTATTCAATTTATTTCATTTAAAAAATTTTCAGCTATGTTTCTTTCTATTTTTTTAGTAGTTGCTTAAAGAGATTAGAATATGCATTTTTACCCTCTTATAGTTGACCTCCAAATTGTAATGTTATACTTCACAAATAATGTAAGAAACCTAAAACATTATCATTCCACTTACTTCTTATTGTCATAATTGTATATCTGTGTATGGTATAAGCCCAGTAATGTTACTCTTTTAAAGCAGTCAATAGTATTTAAAAGAAACATAAATATATATACATGTATAAAATAAAGATACATTAAAACAAAACATATACACATATATGAAATCTAAAACACATAGATTTGTACATATATAAAATAGAGATAATTTACAATGGAATTTTATATTTATCCTCACATATTTACCATTTTTAGTACTCTTCAGTTCTTCCATCTGCATCATTTCCCTTTGGTCTAAAGTACTTCTTTTGGCATTTCTTGTATGCAGGTCTGCTGGTGCCAAGTTCTCTTAGTTTTTGCTTTTTCTGAAAATGTTTATTTTGCTTTCATTTTTAAAGGATATTTTCACTGGATATAGAATTTTAGTTTGATAGTTTTTTTCTATCAGAATTTTGAAGATGTTGGCCCATTGTCTTCTGGCCTCTTTTGTTTCTAATGAGTAGTTAGCTCTTATTTTTAGCATTTCCCCCCATATGTAATGGGTGAATTTTTTTCCAGTTGATTTTGTCTTTTGTTTTTTATTTTAAACAGCTGAACTAGGACATACTGAGGGGTGGTTTTCTTTATAGGGATCCGGCTTGGAGTTTGCTAAGGCTTCTTGGATCTGTGGATTGATATCTTGCATCAGTCTTGAAAAATTTTCATACATTATTTCTTTTGTCCCCTTCTTTATCCTCTCCTGGAATTCTGTTTATTTATATATGATACCATTGTAGATAGTCCCCTACAACTTGGATACTTAGTCCATTTTTTTTTTTTTACTTTTATTCTCTTTGTGTTTCAGTTTGAGTAATTTCTATTGGTCTGTCTTCAAGTTTACTGATCCTTTCCTCTGCTCCGTCCTGTCTATGTTGAGCCGTCTTTGATATCTTATTTTTTATTTTGAGCATGTCTACATTTTTTTAAAATAGTTTTTTATATAGTTTTAAAAAAAGAATTTCCATTCTTCTGCTGAGTTTCTCCATCTGTTCATGTCTATATTTTCTACTGGTTCCTTCAACATATTTCTTGTAGTTATTTTGGAGTCCTTGCCTAATGATGCCAACATCTGTGTCATCTCTGGATCTGCTTCTTTTGGCCATTTCTTCTCTTGACAAGGCTTATATTTTCTCTCTTCTTTGTATGCCCCATAAGTTTTGATTGCATGCCGGATATGGTGGGTAAAAGAGTTGTAGAGGTTTCAGTAATTTAAAAGGGCATGCCCTTTTTTCAGGTCACTAGTGTGCCAGCTGAGTCAATCTCATTTATAATTGAAATGGATGTGGGCTTTGGTGAAGCTTTAGTTAGATTCATTTCATTACTGACTTCAAACGTTTTGAGGGCAGAATCAGGACTTTCCGTTTAACAGGAATTGGGGTCTGAGCCCTGGCAAAACTCTGAAGATTTCTTTATGCTTCACAGCCTAGCAACCAGTTTACTGTGGAAGATTTGTTTTTCAGCCAGACTGCCAGCTTTTTGGGTTACTGGGATATTTTCTTTGCTTTCAGTCTTGCCCCAGATTTCTATACCTAGGACGTCTCTCTCTGTCCAGCTGTCCAGCTGTAGTTTTTGGAGGGCTGCTGTGGTGCCCTAGGGGAAGGCCTGAAGTGCCTAAGAGAGATTTTCTCCATTTTTATGCTCTGACCCCTGCCTTACCTGTGGGGAAGGTCCCATAGGTGTCAGGGTAGAGGACTCTCAACTCTCCTGCCCTGTCTCCAACCTTTGGTGTACTCTTGCTGTGTGTTTGGTGAAGATCCATGGGAAAGTGTTGGCTGGTGGTGCAGACCTACTCTGTGGTTGGGGCTACTTGGAATTCTAATCCGCATGGCAGTTCACATGTGGCCATTAAACTTGGTTAAAAGTTCACCTGGTTTCTTCTTACTCCTGTCTGTGGTGGATTCCTGTTTTTCCTACCACTTTACTAGAAATGAAAGCAGCTATTGGCCTTTTTTCTCTTGAGAAGGACTTGACACATTTAGGCTTCTTTGCCTCCTCAGCACTGTGATATGTTTTACAAACTGTGCTTTTGTAGCTAATCTGGCTTGTTCTCATTGTTCGAGTGGGAGTGATTGCTGTTATAATTTTCAGCTTGTGACTTTTTTGTGTGTGTGTGTGTGAGGAAGACCAGCCCTGAGCTAACATCCGTTGCTAATCCTCCTCTTTTTGCTGAGGAAGACTGGCCCTGGGCTAACATCCGTGCCCATCTTCCTCTACTTTATATGGGACGCCGTCACGGCGTGGCTGACAGGCAGTGCGTCGGCGGGCGCCCGGGATCCGAACTCGCGAACCCCGGGCTGCCAAGCGCAGACGAAACCGCTGCACCACCGGGCGGCCCCCACTTGTGACTTTTTAAAGAAAATGAATATTGTGTTTCTCAGATTCATTCATGTTGTTGTGCGTATATGTCAGTTTTTATTACTATAATATCTGATTTGTGTAAATATGCTCAATTTATTCCTCATCCTCTTTCTCACCTTTCTTTGACTTCTCACTGATTCTTGACATGTATTATCATTTTATAGGATAGAACATGAAGGCTGTCTGTTCATAGGTTTTGATTTCATCTTAAGTGTGTCCTAGCAATGACTATGTCATCCAGACCCAAATGTTTAGGCCTCTCTCTAAACAGAGAGAGTTTAGCATGTGATTCAATCTGTTATGCTTTTACATGATGATAAAATAGTTATCAAAATGATAAATCATGACTATCAACTAATCATTGAAGTTGTAACCAATTAAGAGCAAGGTTTAAAGAAATGTGTATCCTTATCATGAGTGAGGATTTGCAAATTTATTTATTGCAAATTTCATCTTCATCTTCATAGCTTAGTTTGATGCTAGTTTTTCATTGATTTTAAAAGAAAGCTTTGAGCCAGACCTGATGGCCTAGCAGTTAAAGTTTGACTCGCTCTGCTCTGGCAGCCCAGGTTTGTTTCACGGGCATGGAACCACACCACCCGTCTGTCAGTAGCCATGCTGTGGCAGCAGCTCACATAGAAGAACCAGAAGGACTTACAACTAGGATATACAACCATGCACTGGGGCTAGGGAGGAAAATAAATAAAGAGAGGAAGATTGGCAACAGATGTTAGCTCAGGGTGAATCTTTCCCTGCAAAAAAAAAAAAAAAGAAACACTTAAAAAAATTTTTAAATAAGGGAAAGCTTTAACTTTTTCCCCTTACTTATAAACCTTTGGGTTTGGAAGCTCTGCTCTGATCTCATGCCTTGCTTCGATACAGCCTTGAGAGTACTTGTCATTAAGGTTCTGTTACTGATTTCTCGTGTAGTTGGCTTTAGGTGACAGTCCTGATAGAAGGGATTTCTGATTGAACTAGTCAGCCCTCAGCTCTTATAGACTCTTCGGTCTCTCTGGTGCTCTACAAGAGAGAGAAAATCCCTCTGCCATGATCAGGCCCAGAATGAAGAGAAGGGTGACAGCTCTGTGTGTGTGTGTGTGTGTGTCCCCGTTTTCCTCAATTCCATCCCTCCAGTCTATACAAGCTGTACTATCCTTAATTTAGGCCTATTTTTTAAATTGATGTCTTAATAGTTTCTAACATTGTAAAATTTTAGTTGTACATTATTGTTTGCCAGTCACCATATAAATGCATCCCTTCACCCCTTGTGCCCACCCCCATTCCTTTGCCCCTGGTAACCACCAAACAGTTCTCTCTGTCTGTGTGTTAGTTTATATTTCCACATATGAGTAAAATCATGCAGTGTTTGTCTTTCTCTCTCTGGCTTATTTTGCTTAATGTAACACCGTACAGGTCCATCCATGTTGTTGCAAATGGGACAATTTTGTCTTTTTTATGGGTGAGTACTATTCCATTGTGTATTTATACCACATCTTCTTTCTTTTTTTTTTTTTTTTGTGAGGAAGACTAGCCCTGAGCTAACATCTGCTGCCAATCCTCCTCTTTTTTGCTGAGGAAGACTGTTTGGGATGCTGCCATGGCATGGCTTGACAAGTGGTGCGTTTGTCTGCACCCAGGATCCAAACCTGTGAAATCCCGGGCCGCTGAAGCGGAGTACACAAACTTAACTGCTATACCACCGGGCTGGCCCCATCCACTTCTTTATCTAATCATCAGATGAGGGACACTGGGGTTGCTTCCACTTCTTGGCTATAGTGAATAATGCTGCAATGAACATAGGGATGCATAAGCCTCTATGGATTGTTGATTTCAGGTTTGTTGGGTAGATACCCAGTAGTGGGATAGCTGGATCATATGGTATTTCTATTTTTAATTTTTTAAGGAATCTCCATACTGTTATCCATAGAGGCTGCACCAGTTTGCATTCCCACCAGCAGAGAATTAAGATTCCCGTTTCAATTTAGGCCTATTTTTGCCTCTACCTCCTTGGCCCTTCACAGCTGAGAACTAACATATCGTTAGAATAGACTTCCCTGTTCCTCCTAGAGATTTTTGAAGTAGACTTGCTTTCAACTGTAAGGAACCTTTTTATTTTAGAAGATTTTAATTGAACAGAACACACCATTTAAAAACAGGAATACAGTAATTTCCTTACATCTTCAAACTGGGTTTTAAAAACTGCTGACTTCAAAGTCCATGGGAGGGGCGGACCCGGTGGCCTACTGGTTAAGCTCGCACGCTCCGTTTCGGTGGCAGCCTGGGGTTCACAGGTTTGGATCCCAGGCATGGTCCTGTGCTTACAGCTCATCAAGCCATGCTGTGGCAGGCGTCCTGTATACAAAATAGAGGAGGATGGGCACAGATGTTAGCTCAGGGCCAATCTTCCTCACCGAAAAAAAAAAAAATGAACTGGTCTTCCTGTTGAGAGCCATCACAATGTGACAGGGCTGGGCATGGTGGCTGACAGAGGAGGGTGTGGCCAACGGCTCTCTGGGGCTGGATGTGGTTGCCCTGAGTTAGTCTTATCAGTGGAGGAAGGGCGGTCTCACTCACTTGGGAAAGAATTTAAGCTCCATGAGTCTACTATCTTTTGGTGGTTTTCAGGTACTTTTCACGAATACAGAGAAACAGCTTATTCTAACACAAAACACTGACGTCTCTTAGAGGTTCTACTTGCTGAGATAAGAAATTATTGCCTCTCCTTGTACAGTTAGTAGAAATAAAATGGGTCCCCAAAATATGTTCCTGGCCACTTCCCTGACAAAATCCGGTGTCCTTTTTTTCAGGTTTTGTTATTCCCTTATTCTCAGTGATATGAGACTGACTGCTTTCTCTTTTTTTGAAATTTTTTCTTCCTTTAGCTTCTAGGATGTATATCTTGTACTTACCTTTTGTTATTTTTTTCTCCTGTATTACATCTGTTCTTCCCTCCTTGCCCTTAATTAACTTTGTTCATTCCCCTTCTCCCTTGCTTACTTTCTCAGGCAAGTTTGCATCATCACGGTGATCACTCTTGCCTTTCCACTGTGACTTTCATCTCCCCCTCTCTCCCCTGCTTAGAGCACCTGCCCTCTAGTCTTGCATTTCCTCTTGCCTGTGGAGATCTCTACCCGGGTGTCCTCTGATGCCCAGAAAGCAAGTTACTGAAACCCAAATATGTTGTTCATGGCTCCACCACGCTCAGTAAAGAGGACACTCTCCTCGTCCCCAGAGTTCATCCTGAAATGTTCTCCCTTCCCACCCTTTCTCACATACTTTCAGTCATCACACTCTACTAATCCTTTTCTTTAACGTCTCCTAGACTGTATTCTTCCTGTCTGTTTCCATACCTAATGTGGTAGTTTTCAAACATATTCATAAAATCTTTAACCCTATTCCCATAAAAAAAGATGGAGTGTAATTCTTCTCCCCTTGAATATGGGCCAGCCTTAGTGACTCAGTTCTAAAGAAGAGAACATGACAGAAGTGACGCTGTGTGATTTCTGGGGCTAGGTTAGAAAATATAATAGAGCTTCCACCTGGTGTGGGCTGTAGGTTAGAAAATGTGATAGAGCTTCCACCTGGTGCACAGGGGCTAGGTTAGAAAATGTGATAGAGCTTCTACTTGGTGCCCGGGCTCTAGGTTAGAAAATGTGATAGAGCTTCCACCTGGTGCACAGGGTCTAGGTAAGAAAATGTGATAGAGCTTCCACCTGGTGCATGGTCTTTGTCTTTTGCGAGATGTGTACCTTTGGAGCCCTGAGCTGCCGTGTAAGAAGTCTAGCTATATAATACAGAGACCATGTAGAGAGACTCTAGCCCACGTAGAGGTGGTACAGGTGCCCACGAATCCCCCAGCTATTCCAGCTTCTGGCTGTTTGAGTCTTCGTGGCCCAGAGGCCAGGCATGTGAATGAGTGAGCCTTCTCATGGTTCCATTCCCCTACCTTCCCCAGTCTTTGAGCCACCGCATTCAAAGCTGAGTGGTGCTTTCCCTGACGTGAGCTATCCCTGCCGAGCTCTGCTCGCATTGCAGATTAGTGAACAAAATAATCTTGTTGTTTTAAGTCACTGCATTTTGGGGAGGTTTGTTAGGCAGCCATTATAACTAGAAAACTTAACTACCAGAAATTCTCAAAGTGTTGAGACTGGTTTGGAATATGCAGCAATTAGTGTGTGACTAACAGCGCTAAAGCTATAGTGCTGAAGTTGAAGCATTTTTTAAGAAATTATGGTAGATTGAGGGTTAGCTCTGTTCACTCACCACTTCCATTCCAGCGTGTCCTTGAGTAGGAGAGAAAGGAGGTGCAGCTAGGCATTGCATCCGCAATTGTGCCAAACCCCAGATCTCCCTTGGGAGAAGTGTCCTTTGTCACATGTGTCCTGGTGGGAAAGTAGTTTGAGTCCCCATGCTCTAGGCCCTCATCACCCCACGTCTGGACCACAGTCCCAGCTTCCTTTTTCAAGTTCCCTTCCTTGCTGTGTTTGTTTACATTTGTAGTGATGGACTCACACACCCATTGTGTGGAAAAGAAAATCCACACAAAACTCTTAAAATCTGGTATTCAAGGCCTTTCTGGTTTTCTCACAATTTTTTAGGAGTGGTAGATGAGAACTTCTCTAAGATCTCTCTGTAGAGCAGTCCCGTCTGTTGGTTTTGGACAGGGTCGAATGTGGAAACACAGCCCTGGTAGGGATGCCTCTTTGACACTGTTGTGTATGAGGATGGTCACTCTTTCCTGGGTTATTGAGAAGGTCTGGGGCCTGGCTCACTTGCCCACTGTGCATTTGACCCACTGAGGCCTTTCCAGTAACAGCCGCCAGTGGCCTGGTGTCTGCAGAGCCGTGCTGCCCCAGAAGTGAACAACTAGACAACTGGTGACTCCAGTGATCTCATCTTCCGAGTGGGCCTCAGATTTGTATAATCAATGCAATTTATCATCTTGAATGGTACTATTTTGGGGTCTTTTAATGCCATGAATTTCCCATACACACATTCTTGATGGCCGATAAGGGCATTTTTGAACATATAAGCCAAAGTCATGTTAAATTCTGCAGCTATATATAGTCTATTTGTCTTTCTAACCAGGGAGAATTCTTTACTCAGATTATCTCACAGTTACTAACTTGATATAAATTTTCCTGCTTCTCTTTAAGATAGCAACCCATGCAAATTAAATTTTAGAATGGTCCCAACACACACATTCAAATGGTGATTACTACTCTGTTTCGGAGACATACTGGATTTGTGTTTGTGTTCCTATTCTATTAGCTATAAGCATATTTTGCACAGATATTTCAAAAGGTATGTGCTTGTCTTTTTAAAGGTAAATAGATACTGTAAGTTAGAGAAGCCCACTTTTCATCATAAAATTATTATTTAGTCAGGATTCACATTGAATAACATTATGTAAACAGAAACTATTTCTTCTTTGGCTCAGAATAAAAAAAAATAAAGGTAAGAAGTATTGTTTTTAAGCTCCATGCCTTTACTGAGCTAGGAAACTATTAACATTCTTTTTTCATTTAGAAGTTGAAGTGGCAACAAAGCAAAGAGTCCCACTCACTTATAACTGAACTCTTCTGCCTCCTAGCTATGGATGGTGACAATGAGACAAGAAATGATGGACCAGGAAAATGTTCTCTCCTAGAACATGAGATTAATATTCTTCCTCATTCTAAAGAGGATGTGCAATTGTTGACTTTAGAACGTTGTGTGGTTTTATTCCTATCACCCAGAGTTGACCCTAGTTGATGTTTTCCAGAAAGATCTCGAGTTTTCCTGAGTGGGAGTCCCAATCAAACATAAAGGAGGAGAGTTAGAATGTGGAAATGAATGAAGAGTTGTTTTCCTTTCTCCCCATTCTCTTTCCCCTGGATTAGTTTTATATTGCTGCCATAACAGATTACCACACACTTAGTGGCTTAAAATAACACAAATTTATTATTTTACAATGCTGTAGTTTAGAAGTTGGACATGGGTCTCCCTGGACTAAAATCCTGCTCTCGGCAGGGCTGTGTTCTCTCCTGGCGGCTCTAGGGGAGAATCCATTCCCTTGCCTTTTCCAGCTTCTAGAGTTGACGTGTGGCCCTCTCTCTTTGTCTTCAAAGTCAGCGACATTCCATCTCTCTGGGCCTGTCTTCCACAGTCACATCTCCCTCTGACCACAGCCAGGAAAGTCTCTCTCCACTTTTAAGAACCCATGTGATTAGATTGGGCCCCCCCAGGTCACCCAAGAGAATCCCCCATTTCGAGGTCTTTAATTTAATCACAGCTGCAAAGTTCCTTTTTCAATGTGAGGTAACATATTCACAAGTTCCAGGGATTAGGATGTGGACATCTTTGGGTGGCTCTTATTCTATCTACCATACCCCCAATCCTTATAGTTCTCCTTATTCAACTGGACTTGAAATGCTGAAGACTTTTTACAACCCTCTGAGAAGGGCTTGTTCATCAGACATCATAATATGAGTACACCAAATGGACCCATCGGTTGTCTGCGAAGTTCCGAGGAGTTCATAATGATATGATGCCGAGTATCTCAGGCATAGACTGGACGTGACTCACTCCAGTAACATCATGGTTAGGGTCCCCAGGGAAGCTGACTCTGGACAGAAGTTTGTCTGTAGGACATTTATCAGGGAGTGCTGTCAGATCAACACCTGTCAGGGAGCGAAGGGAGCAGCCCTGGGCAGACGTAGTCACAGTCAAGTCTCCTGCCGATCTGCCAAGCAAGAGAACAGGTCTTTACACCCGTGCATTAACCAGCCATTGGATAGGGGCTGCCCCAGGAAGGGGGCAAGAGCTTGGGAAGACGACTCTCTCCAGTTGCAGTCAGTTTCCTGAGTGGGACCCGGGTGAAAGATGGCAGATGCCAACATTCCAGCAGCTGGGGGAATGAATGCTTCCATCCTGAAAGAACAGGCGGTGGGCTGGGAATGGGGGGGGTTACCTGTCTGGCTGACGACAGTGTCTGCTACAGTTAGCGACCATCGAATGTTGCAGATGGATCAGCTGCCCATTGGGATGACCCAGGATTTGGGGGGACCAACCAACTGCAGGGGGAGAGAGAGAACCAGCCTGGCAGACAACAGATGGGATCAGAGCTGCCCAGTGACTTCATCTGGTAGAGTTTGGAGACAGGGAGGTGTGTCAGTGGAGGGCAGGGTCTCAGGCCCAAGACAGGTTCAGCAAGAAGCTTTGTGCCCAGGGGGATGAGTGGGGCCTGAAGTGCCAGGCGAGGCTCCAGTTCTGACGGGTTGCAGAAGAGGGTCTCGAGCACAGGGAAGCTGTCGAGATCAGGACTGGGATGTGGTCCTAGGACTGTACATAGTGTCAGGGTAGAGGAGTAGCCTGCTGGCAGGTGGAGAGTCGCTGGTGGTTGGACTGTGGCTGCCCCACCCGCTCTGGGTCTGCATCTTAGGGCCTGCTGAGCCAGCCTGCATGTGGGGGAAGAAAAGAGAAGTAGAGGCTGGAAACCAGGCTGAACCTGACAGATAAGTAAATTTCCTTCTCAGTGTGTGATAGACCTATCTCCCCCAAAGAAGACTTTAAAATATTTCATCGTTTTCCTCCCCTCTCTCCACCTAAGACAGAATAATGGGAGTAATTAGTAATGCTCTAGAAAAAGCTTGAAGTACTCTTTCTTCTGAGTCAGGAGGCCTGAAGAGATGTTTTATAAGAACACAGTAGATTGTATCAAATTAAACTATGTCTTCTTTATTTTAGAGAAAATATTGTCATTCTTATTTATTTTTCAGTTTTTGGTTCGAGAAAGGCATTCTGTAGATATAATGATTCCTCTACCAATAAGGCTGCTTTTTGCATCTACACTGACCAGCACAAGGGAGGAGGGAAAGCTCTGAATATGTGTCTGTGCAATAAACACCCAGCACAGCTTTGGCCAATAGCTTGCTTATTTCTACAATATCAACAGTCAGTTAGGTTACTTCAGCCTTCAAAGGAAAATGGTTTTACTTGAAGTGTCTGGTGTAATACACTGAACAAAAGGATTAAGACATTTATGAACCTTTGCGATATTCTGGAGGAAGCCTAAGATGACTCTGGTTGATCAGACCCTGACTACAGCACTTAGACAAATGGGTGAATCAGCCCTATGAACAGAAGCCTCATTTCCATTCCTTCAGGCCACCTGTTTTTTCCATATCTTTCTTTGTGAATTTTTCACTCCTTTTTTACTTTTGCTAGTATTTCTTGGTCTCTTTACTCAAAAAATATTTATTGAGTGTTTATTGCATGCCAAGCATAAGCTGCCATGTATTGGCACCCTATATATATATGACACTTCAATGCTAGGTAAATTGGGGTGCTGTTGTCTACTGTCAGGGCCAAGGTTAGTGTTTCTGAGTCTCTGAGTAAGCGCCATGCCGTGAGATAAAAGTAGAGGTGTTGGCATATCCATCATGTATATGCCCTTTCTTCAGATAGCCTTAGATCTCTCCTCATAATTGGTGCCTTTTCCTTCTTAAGATCCTTGTTGCAAAGGTACAATAGCAGTTGTTATTGTCACTCATATGAAGGAAACAGACCCCCCAGAAGGTTACTGGGTTCTTGAAGAAGAAAGATCTCGTCTTCCATGCGCTTTCCACTACTGGAGCAGGGCTTCCCCGCCCGGCTGGCGCTAACCCAGACAGTAGCTCCCCCAAGTGCACGTTCCTTTGCATGTCACAGCTTTTTTGAAGCCATGCCTGTTCTTCCCCATTCTCTGTGGACCCCTTCCCAGGGACCAGGCTGTCTGGATGGCCCTGATCCTGGTGCAGGGTGAGCACCAAACAAATATGGTCAAGTTACTCTGCAAAGGGACAGGGAGGATGACATTTGGTGCAGGGAGAGTTTTGCTCAGAATCAATTGTGTTGGCACCATCAGGGCTGGTTTAAAGCTTTTCAAAAGCTGTAAACTCTAAGAAGTTTATGTGGCCACCCCTTTCCCCACCACCAAGTATAATTTATATACTAAAATAAATTGTAAAACACAAAACTTACCTTTTTCCAATTGCAAAATTCTGAATAAACTCATTAAAGAGGAACTTTTCTCATTTTTCACGCTCTTGCCCTGCTGATGTCCTAGACCGTTGTGTGATCTGCCCCGGAGGTAAGTCGTGGAGGTCTCACTCTAGAAGGTTGTTGGGACAGAGCCGCAGTGCCAGCCACAGCCCTTGAGCCCCGTCTGTGTCCTCCCCCAGTGCGAGCCCCATTGTCACCACTGTGCTCTGTACCCTGGAAGGTGGCTTTAGGGATGATAACTGGATAGCTCTCTGTGTACCCGACATCCTGAACAGGGTCTTTTTCAGATTTTTAGAGAGTGACTGACACCAAGCAGTACATCATCGAGATCCAGGACACACACACTCACAAATAGAAATGAAAATTTCAAGGAGCAGGACTTCTCTAACTATGTGCAATGAGCTCTATTCTCTTCAACTTTGTTTTATTCTAGAATATTTCACTTAAAAATGTTTTGGACCCACTAAATTAGTTTCATGACCCACAACTTGCAGACTGAGAAACACTGAGCCATAGCTTAGCCCCCCAGTCACTGCTGCTGCCCACAGGTGCCAGGTCCCCACACCTCCTGTCTCCACCCCTGCTGTGTCCTCTGCCCAAACTCCTTTTCGCACTTCCAACCATGACCTATGGGATGCGTGCAAACCCATCTTTCCTGGTTTTACTCAAGCGTGCATGTTTCATGAAGCCTTCTTGACACCCCAGTGGTGACCCAGCCATGTTCCCATGAAGCTCTCTTCCTGCATCTCTGGTGCTTGCTGTGTGCCATAGCTCACGGTGCATGCCTTTCTCATCCACTGGCTCTGAGCTCACCGAGCCCACGGCATGTCCTACTGCTCTTTGGCTCCTGGGCATCTGGTGCTAGAGTGTGTGGCACACAGTAGGCACTAAATCAGTGCTTCTAGAACTGCATTAAAACAATGATGCCCTTGAATGTGTGGGGCCAACAAAACCTGTCTTTCACGGCACACACATCCATTTCCAGGTTCGCACGCCTGTGCTGTTTGCATTAGTCTCCTTCATTCTTTATCGGTCAGATGCTAAAGCCTTTCTACGAGAGACATTGAAATAACCGTTATCAGTAACCCAGTGTTTAGACATAGAGGTCAAAGCCACATAGAAACATTGGTGTTTCAAATAATGGATTTCTAAACTTTTTTCAGAAGCGCAAAAATATGGAAAAATAGGGGCTTTTCAAAATAATGCTTTTCACATGACTAGCGTTGACCCTAGTCAATTTCTTGGCAAACTGTATTCTAGAATTCTACTAGCTACATATGGGAATCTTTTTCTTTTACTTCTGATCATGTAATGGTAGGACTGATAAAAATTCTCCCATTTTACAGATGAGGAAACTGAGGCCCAGGAGGCTGGATGACTTGTGCAAGGTCACACAGAGGCATGACAGCAGAGGCAGAGCGAGAATGGGCATCTTCTGACTGCCACTCCGGGGTTTTCCCCACTGCCTCATCCCTTCTTAACGTAGGGAAGGTAATGTGGGCAGCAAAGAGGAGTGGAATGTTCTCCATCCTCATAACTGTCAACAAAACTTGTCTTCAACGTGCAATTCTTTTGATAATTTCTTGTCTTAAGCTTATATTTCTTCCTTGGGAAAAGTGATGAGCAGGCCGGTATTTCATCTCTCATTTGAAGATATTAATATTCTCATCTCAAGGTGATGTATATGTACTCTTGCTTTCTGAACTTGTTGCACTGCCAATAAATAATTATGCTCATCTTCACCTGAGTTCATAGATTTGGCTTTGTTTTAGAGCAGCTGCTTTTATTAAAGATCTTAGGACGTACAAGGAAATGTAAATAGAATTCCTAATAAGCATCCTTGGATGGAAAAGGGGTATTAACAAAATTTCTTTGTTTTGTCCCTTCCAGCAAATACCATTTTGATGTGTCACAAGCTGTAGTGAAAGTAAATAGCCTTCTAGGTGATGAACCAAAGAATACATTTTGTGAAATTTGTGGTCATTTAGTTAGGTTAGAACAGAATAGTCACTGATATTTCTTTTCTTTTTTTCCTTCCGTTTTTGACCCTTACCCAACCTGTGCACCTAGGAGAGAAGATGACAGGCAGTTTCTTTCTTTTCTGCACCTCGCACCCACAGCAACGAGGACCCAGAACTCCTGAACTATTGTTCCCTTTCTTAAGGATTAAAAAGGGTCTGGGGCTGGCCCGAGAACTCTGCCTTCATTTGTCACGTTATTTCTGTGGGAAAATACATTCCCAGTTTCAAACAACCAACATACAAATTAACTTTGGGGGCTGCCCATTCACCAAAAAAGAAAGCTCATTTCTGTGGAGCTGATTAGCTAAGCAGAGCTCATTAGCTTAGCTTAGTTTAGCAAGTATGATCTCATTAGCTAATGTGACACCACAACATAGACATCCTCAGCCACCAGTGTCGGGAGAATGAAAGGAGGCCAAAGAAGGCGGCAGGTTCGTAGAGGCCTGCAGAGCTCCCCCTTCCTGGGCTGCCTGCTAGACCAGCATGCACCCAGACAAGTGCTGGCACAGATGGCACAGGGTGGGCGCACAGGCATTGGGACATTTCCAGTGTGGCCTCCCTGTGCCAGCTGCCTGCGAAGAGCTTTTGTGCGTTATCCTACTTCATCCTCACACAGCTTTGATGGTAGGTACTATTATTAGTCCCATTTTACAGATGAGAAAACAGATTAAGTCTTATATCATAAGAGCCAGTTGTCCATGAAAATAGTATTTGCTGAAAGTGGCAAAGGGGTGTTTTCTAAAAAAAAAAACTTTATGTCTTCCTAAACTAATTAGTAGGGCCATCATTCAGTATTCTTTGCTTTGTTAAGATTCCCTAATGCTGATAGAAGCCTTAGGAGATATTCGTGAGTTGCTTTACTGAGAGTCTCCCCATTTCCCTCAAAAGCACAGCTGTCTCAGCCTCAGTTTTCTCCTCTAAAAATGGGCTCATAGTAGCTTCCAGCAATTTCCTGGCAGCGACTGGAGGAGAGGATGTCCCTGGAGCATTTAGCGGTGCGCTTGGCTCATAGATACTACCTGGAAGTTGGATCCTTTTCTTTGGTTAGACAATTCGCTTTTAAATCAACTTTTTATTTTAGCATATTTTAGATTTATAGAAAAATGGTGAAAATAGGTAACTTGTTCAGATTTCCCCTCTTCCTCATACGCTCTTTAGCCATTGATAGATTTTCTCATCAGAAGTTGAGTTAATGAATGAATTCCTTATGCACTACTGACATTTCGGAAAAAAAGATATACAAGTAAATTAGAAGCAGTGGGTGAACAAAACCAGTTCTCCCAAGTCAGTTGATGCTGAGCATTTGCACGTCTGCCCTCAGGAGTGGCGGAGTTCAACCTTGGTGTGCGAAGAGCAACGAAGCTGCATCTACTCTGTTTCGTTTACTTATTTTCCTGGCTCATAAAAAATATTAATTTTTAAATTCGTTCATTAAAAATATTAATTTATTAAAAAGTAGCTCAGGAATATATTATCTTAGAGTCTAAATCTAGAAACATGAAAAAAGGAGAGAAACCCATCTGGGAACATTTTTGCATCATCCAGATACAGTGCAAAATCTCCAAGTGGACTCAAAAATATTATTTTAAAATTTTTAAATTGTTTTTAATGTTCTTTCTTCTTTAGGAGTGTGGAAATTTGGTCAGTAGACCTCTCCAAGAGTCTATATTAGTGATGATGATGATGATGATGGTGAGGTGGAAAGTACATTGTGTTGTTAATAATCACACTACATATTTGCATAAGGAACTGAATTGTGAGCTATGATTTACTTAAATGTAAATGATGCTTTATTATAACAGCTTAGCAGTGGTTCCCCTTTACAAGTGAGGCTGTAGTTCAGTGCTTGGATATAATGATCGCTCTTAAAAATAAAGCACTGTAGGGCCGGCCTAGTGGCATAGTGGTTAAGTTCGTGCGCTCTGCTTGGGCCACCCAGGGTTTGCGGGTTCGGATCCTGGCGGCAGACCTACGCACCAACTTATCAAGCCATGCTGTGGCAGCGTCTCACGTACAAAATAGAGCAAGATTGGCATAGATGTTAGCTCAGGGACAATCTTCCTCACCAAAATAAAGAAATAAAAATAAAGCACTGTACAAGCAAAGAAACTTTGTCATGACTTTGTAATAGTTCAGGGTTATGGAGAGGGGTGTGCATTGCTACCTGAAGACTAAGTCCTAGATAGATGGCGTATAAACTGAGAATTCTGGATATTGGTTCCCCAGCCCTATCCCACTCTGACCACCCCAATCTTTTCCTCTTTGTTCCCCCTTCTAATTGGGATAATGCTACCCTTGGTGTCATTTGTTGAGTAAAGCCTTGTCCTTTTGAGAGCATGCTCTTTTAAATATTAATTCCCAGTGGGAGATGTAATCCGTTAAGTTTGTATCATACCGGCTCCAGAGCATGTGTTAGCTTCTCACCACGCCTGAGGCTCTGAACAGGAAGCTGCTGTTGGGGGCGAGAGGGATGGTGCAGAGATGGGATCCAGGAGGGAAGGGCGCTGGGAGGTGCACTGGAAGGAGAAAGAAGGTTGAAAGGATTCTGAAGTCAAGGGACCCATGTGCCTGTTTGGCCATTCCTGATCCAGTGATGGGTCCACACATATTGCTAGAAGTGGGCTCACAGTTATCATGTTGAGTTTGTGATGTTGACAGACTAGCACATTGAATTAATATGCCTTTGATTGAGTATGATTTCAGAAAAATTTTTCTCCAAGAGTTGGATGGAATTTGGCTTGTTGAGTTAGTGGAGGGCATATTCCCCTACTCAGAAGGAGTATCTGTGTAAGCCAGGGGTTCCCCAGCAGAGTCCTGATTGCGCCAACACTAACTTGTATGGCACCTTTGTGTACATTTGTGGAAGTCATTCCTTCTTCAAGATGGTTTATTTCCAACTGTCAGAAAATTAGCATGAAATAAATATTTTTATTAATAAAACATTTTGCTCTATGGGAAAATTGTCAAAATAAAGATATAATTCTATGATGTCTACAATATAGATAGTGCCCCTTAATTTTAATGCCTTTGTTCAGTGCACAAACTGTGCAACTGAACTTGCAGCCCTGCTTCATTTTTCTCCAGTCCTTGCCTCTGTCCATTTCTTCGGCAATGCTGAGTCCCCACCGAGCTAACTGCCTGAAGTGCAGAAGAGCGTGTGCCTGTCTGCCGATCAGAAAGGGAGACGGGGAGAAGGGAGATAGAGTCTTGTTTGTCGGATACTGGGTGTCAGGCATTAATGTATGCACTGGCTTTTCATTTTAGCAGCACCATTCTCAACCTTGGATTAGAAGTGCCCTGGATATATAATATTTCCAGAAGTGTAAGAGGCACCCATTATGGGGCCAGGAATTTTGATACATATCACTGGTCCTTACAACAAATGACCCTACAATGTAGGCAGTTCTTGTGGCTCAGAGAGGGTGGACCACCAGTCCATAGCCACCCAGATGGTAAGTGGCAGAGCTAGGAGGTGGACTTAGGCTAGGGGGCTGCAGAACTGCTCTTGTCCCTCATGGGCTTTACCACCCGAGCCAGCTCCACAAGTCTGGGTTGCCCCGAAGCTCCCCTCTGGGACTGGGGGGCTGCCTTGCCTTCCCCTTTCCTGCATCACTGCTGCGTACAGCCAGCAGCCCAGAGGTCGTCTCTGGGTGGGGAATCCTCTGCCGTTTAGGAGTCATTTGGGATTAAGGTCCCATCCCTTTTATAATCTTCCTAGGTTTTGCCGGCCTGATTTCCCTTTGTTAAGCCGAAATTTACTGGATGCAAGAAAACTTCCCAGCAATCCCTGAGAAGGAAAACTAACTCTTAGTGTTCTGCCCATTATGAAATTAAAATCCCCAAATAATTGTTTGAGACTGCCCGGACCAAGTCGCGTTTCATCTGAGAGGACACAGTCGTTGTCTCAGCCCTAAAGGAAAAGCCAAAAAAAAAAAAAAAAAAATGGACCCTTGAAAATGACTGTGCACACTTTGGCCACGTGATGATAACACTGGTGTGCCTTCATCTTCAAGAAGGGCAGACCCGGGTGCGTGTGTGCTCATTTAATTATAGTTTGATGGACAGATGCTTCTTGTTGCCTGTCCCCAGATTCCATGTTTATTTCAGGTTGATTACGGTGGCATGTAAACTTAGACCAAAGTAAACTTTGGTTGGGTGGGTGGCCGGGCCAAGTAAATTCAGCATTTACTTCTCAGAAATCGAATAATCAGGAAGCAGGTTGTTTTTCTCTGAATCCTCTCTGCTCTTGTAAGTACAGCCACGTTGCTGGGAAATATGAAAATCTTTGCTGAAGAAATGATGAAGGCCGCATGTAGGAAGAGGCCCAAGAAGGAGACAGATGTATTAATGATGATAAATCCTTCAGAGGTCATTTTGTTGGCAGGACGTGATATGTGGGGTACAATCTCTGTTTTGTACGTTGGTTTTAGCTGGGATTAGGTTTGCTGTAGATAATAGAAAACCCCCAAATAACAGTGGCTTAATCAAGATAAAAGTTAATTTTTCTCCCACCTGAAGCATCAGAGGTCGGCCGTGCAGGCTGGCGCGGTAGCTTTGTCCCACAAGGTCTTCAGAGACCCCGGCCCCTCCCTGCTCATCTTTTCCTTATTCCCTAGGATGTGACATTTATTGTTGTGATCAGGATGGCAGCCAGAGCGCTGGCTATTGCATCTGAGTTCCAGGCACCAGGATGGAAAAGAGAAGAAGAAGAAGAAGGGGCAAAGAGGACCCCTCAGCTGCTTCCTTAAGAGCTGCATGGCGTCCCCACTTGCATTCCATTTGTCGGGTCTTAGTCACCGGGTCCTTCCTAGCTGCAAAGGCGGTTGGGAAATGAGTCTGTCTGGTGCTTCTGCATGTCCTGCTAAACCTTCTGTTATTACGCAAGAAGAGGGAAACAGACAATGAAGAACAACTAGCACTTTCTGCCTCTGTCCCAGGGGAAGTGGGTGTGTTGAATCCACATGGGAGGGGTTGGGTGCCACCATCTGAGGCTGGGCTGGGTGGGACGTGGGATGGGCCCTCTGTGGCATTAATGTGACAGCTCATCAGGTGTTTGGTTTTGGAAGCTCTGATTGGATCCTGCCTTCCCAACTGTGGCTGGTGCAGGCAGCTCTGCTCCTCTCCAGCTCTTCTCTGCAGAAGCGGTGCAGGTGGCATGCTCTGAGGTGACCTTCTTTTCTCCTCCAGCACGGTGTTTGACAGGGGGCCTGACCACCCCTTTACGCGCTGGGTAGATGTGTTCCTCGGTAGATACTTATTGGGCACTGACCGTAAGTCAGGCACTGGAGTACGGTGGGCAACAAAGTGTACCCCACATCTGCAGGTGTGGAGCTGACGTTCCAGTGGGGAGGTTCCATAATTCATGAACTGAAAGAATGAGTGAATGAATTGCCCTCAGCCTTTTCATTTCTTCCTTCCTGTTCTTCACCTTCACCTCATCACATGAAAGTGTTTCTCAGTGGTTCCCGTTTCCCTGAGGGTGTGGTGGCAGCCCCGTGTGGGAAGTTTGTCTTCTCTCTGGAGGTTGATCTAAGGGGCCTTCAAGAGCCTGTTGACAGTGGGCCTAGCTTGTCAGTGCTTCCCAAGCTGCATTTCACTGGTGGCTTCTGTTTGTGACCAGGAGCCTGCCCATACCTAGTGGCATCAGTTTTTCATGAATCCTCTATGTCCCAAAGGTCAGCCAAGCTGCAGTCAGGAACTATATTGTACTATTTTGTAATCACCTTCCACTGAAGGCAGGGGAAACAAGATAGAATATGCTATGTCATTTTAGTGCTTTTTGGGAATAGGGGATACTTGTCCAGTAAAATTGGCTGGGTTTGTTGTAGGGCATTTTATTCTAAAAAAATGATTTCTGAATGAAAAAGTAAGAATTTATGTATAAAAGCTTTCAGACCTTGGAGGAAGAAATAATTTTGAAAAAAAAAAAAACATCACAAACTCAATTATCAGGCACCTTAGAAAGAACAGGCTTTGAAGTAATAGCTAGTGCAGCTTTATAAGGGAGTAGTGTCAGACTAATCCAGTTCCTTTGGAAGCTGTGTGGGATGTGGCAGATGAAGGAAGTGATGGATGTAATGTTACCTGCCTTTAGGAAGATGTTTGATTCCACCTTTAACACCACAAGCATCCATTAGCTGGGAGGAAATGGTCCAGGCCAGTGGCCCATACATTACAGTTGATAAGAATTCCCCAGGAAGCTTTTTTTTTTTTTTTTGTGGGGAAGACCAGCCCTGAGCTAACATCTGTTCCAGTCCTCCCCCTTTTTTGCTGAGGAAGACTGGCCCTGAGCTAACATCTGTGCCCATCTTCCTCTACTTTATATGGGACTCCGCCACAGCATGGCTGACAAGCAGTGCGTCGGCGGGCGCCTGGGATCCGAACTCGCGAACCCCGGGCTGCCAAGCGCGGACTAAACCGCTGCGCCACCGGGCGGCCCCAAGAATTCCCCAGGAAGCTTTTTTAAATGCCATCTTTTGAGTCCCACCTGAGACTCAATGAGTCAGAATCCTGGGGCTTGGTTGGAGTGGTGGAAATAGTGGCAAAACTCAGGAGATGCTGTTTATTAAAAGCTTTCAATGAGTGCAAAAGTTATTTCCCAAATCTCTAAAGGTTATAAACTGTATGATGCCATTTATATAACATCCTCAAAATGACAACATTGTAGGGATGGAGAACAGACAAGTGGTTGCCTGGGGTTAGGGATGGGGAGGGAGGGGGGACTGTAAAAGGCAGCATGAGGGGTTCCCTTGTGTTGATAGGACAGTTCTGTATCTTGATTAATCTACACATGTGATAAAATTATACACAAAGACAAATAAACCAGTGCATGCAAAAAATGCTGCTATCAAGTAAGGCCTTTAGTCTAGTTTATTGTACTGTGCCCCTTGACTTCCTTTAGTTCTGTAAGATGTCACTACTGGAGCAAGTTGGGTGATGGGTACTTTCTTACAGGGAAAATAAGATCTGTGAAAAGAAGGTTAAGGTTGAGGAAAATAAGAAAAGGAAGGAAGAGAGAAATGAAAAGGTTGAGTACTGTGCAGTATTTTTACAACGTCTTGTGAGTCTATAATTATTTCAAAATAAAATGTTAAAAAGAACTTTCTACGTGCCTCTGATGTGCAACCACTGGGTTAGACACAGTCATTGGATGTGTGTGCACTTCGTGCCCATCAGTAGTTTAGTGTGAAACTGGGGAGGGCTGGGAGAAAGACTAACCTGGGATCTGAAGTTTGTTGAGTTTTTATCAATGACTGTGTAATGGAATGAGTGGGAATTATCTTAGCTCGGAGTGATCATTGCCTTCAAAATTCAGGCGAAAATGATGATACAACTCAGTGACTTTGGTGAACTGGAGAGTGAAGAGCACCGTAGTTCAGCTGTGGGGGACGAAAGAGTCCGACTAGATACACACACAGGTTAGCATCAGAGCAAAATCACTTGTCAAATTTTGGACATGAAGTTCTGGGTATAAGTTTGAAGGAGAGCACCAGTGATCATAAACGGTTGGAAAATAAGGTCTATAGGAAAGAAAAAAGTTGACAGAAATTAGTATTTCTTGCCCCAGAGGTTACAGATATAACAACTTGCAAATATATGTGTTTTAGAGAGCCAGTGGGGTTAGCTCTTTGGGGTCGTCACCCAAGCGAAAGGAGGTTAGCTCCCGCTACTGGATGACAGAGTGAAGTGGGACTTCGGGAATAAAGTCTTGGATGCAAGGGAGATAGTCAACAAGTGAGGGAGATCGTCCTTTGCTGTAGTAGTGTTTAAAATGCCAAGAAGAGTGCCTGGTAAAGAGTAGAGGCTCTTGAAGTGTTTGTAGAAGCAATGGTTGTGTGGGGCCCTCCTGGGAGGTGAGGGGCGGCCAGGTAACTCTCCTGGTTCTCTCTGCGTGTCAACTCAAGACTTCATCTTTAAGACACCAAGCATCTGGATCTAAACATCTAAAATGCAGAAGTTTTGCTCATGAGATGCCACCAAAGATTTATATGCAGAGTGAGAACTGCTGAACAACTCGTGTTCTCGTCTCATCATTTCATATCCCACGGGTGGATACAGTTTTTCTGATTCTATTTTACCAATACTCAATGGTGTGATGTCACTGCCTTAGACAATTTGCCTCAGGAAGGGGAATTTCTTATTTCGTAGTTTTAAAATTACTTGAAATAGCATACAATGTTCTCTCAGAATGATGGCTTGTTTTTCTTTTTAAGGTATCTCTCTCCCAAAGCATTTTTTTAAAGTCAGAAGGCAGCCAAAAATTTCTCACATTCAGATACTTAGTGGGAAGGGTGTGTGGGTGCCGAAAAGCTTTCTACACTGCATTTTCGAAAATGTCTTTTTCTGTCTAACGCATGCCTCCGTGGAACCTCAACGCTCTTCTCTACCCACAAATTATTCTTTTCTTTCTCTGGAAATTTTGTGCCTTTACTCAGACTTCCATCACTGGTGGTTTCTCATGGACGCTCCACTCCCTGTGGGTTGCAAATCTTCCGTTTATTAAATGCCACCGTATTCCTTCCTCTCCAGAAAGGCAAGGAAATGCTGGCAGTGGAACGACACCACGAAGGTTACCCAACGCATTTCTTTCTGTGCTTATTCACTATTCATAGAAGTTAACTCATCACTCACGTTGCAGTGTGACCAACGGATTGAGTTCCACTGTGACTCCCTGCCAGTGACTTGGGAACTTGCCCCAACTCAGTGACTGCCTTGAGAGTTTACTCACGTTTCGTGTAGATACATGTGGCACCAAGTAAAGGGCATAAAATCTGCAAGAGATTTTGGATGTTTGTATTCTAGGCTTCTTCAAAAATGACATATTAATTGAGTCACTCGTTAATCCCACAAGCACGCATTCGGTGTTACTGCATTAGGTGTTGGAGATTAACTGGCAACCGAAACAGACAAGGTCCTTGCGCTCCTGGGGCTTATCCTTTGAAGTTGTGTTAGTCTGGGTCCTTGGAGAAGTAGATGCAGAGGGATCAAATGTGCAAGGATATTCTTAGGGGAGATGCCCTAATAGGGGAGAAAATAGAGAGGAAGCTGGAAACTAGGGGAGAGCTTAGACTTTGCAAGTCTGACCCGAGTGAAGATGAGAGGGAGAGAAGTTTGTGTAGAAGCATCCTGTGTGGTCTAGGGAGGTTTGGCAAAGCTATTGGGAAGTCCGTGAGTCTAAGTCAGAGGACAAGGGGTCCCAGGTCTCCCAGGAAAGGGACTATCTTAGTATTTTCACTGCATTCAGTCACTGACTGGGGAGCCCCCTAGGTGCCAGGGCCTCCAGCACATGCACACTGAGATGGATTTCCAGGGGCAGCAGCTCGGGCTTTCCTCGGTCCATTATGCTCCCTGTAATAGGAGGTGTGGGAGGTGCATTCTGAAGGCTGCCATAGGAGCGGGGATGGGCAAAGATATTAACCAAAAAAAATCACATGAAAAAATGTAAAATTAGAGCTGCGATGAACTCTTATACAAGCAAAGTATATAGTGCTAGGACAGTGTAGTGGAGCTATCTAATCTGCCGGTGAGGTTGGCCTGGGACAGGCCAGGACAGGCTTCCCCCAACCAGCTGACGTCTGAAGAATGAGGAGGAGTTAATGACGCAAACTGGGGAGGAGGGAAGAGCTTTCCTTGTGGCACTTTGGAGGGACTGAGAGAAGGTGGGCCAGCAGGCCTTTTAGGTGAGCAATGGGAAGCTGTCAGATGGGGAGTATAGAACACTATCAAAAGGGTGCTTTGAAATGATAATTCTGGCTTAAGTATGGGGAGCTGTTAGAAGGGGCAGGAGTGGAGGTGGGGAGAGAATTAGGAGGCTGTTGAGGAATACCAGGTGGGGTATGGACCAGGTGTGGCAGAGGAGATGGGGAGAAGTGGATAGGTGTGAGACGTCGTGGAGAAGGTAGAGTTGACTGGGCTTAGGTTGGACATGGGGGTGGGGGTGAAGGAGAAGGAGGGGTCATGGATGACTCCCAGGCTCCTGGTTTGTAGTGTTAAATGGATGGTGGTGGGGGTGAGAGAGAGAGAGTGAGCATTTGAACTTGTTGAGTTTGAGGTGCTTTTGTTTCCCCTGTGATTATCTGTGTATGACAGGTAGCGATTGCATCCAAGGAGAAAGTTTAAAAGGAGGGAGAGGCCCCCTGGGACATGTAGAGATTGGGCAGAGGAGAATGTCACAGACGCTGAGAAGTGGCAGAGAGGGAGGAGGAAACCACAGAGGGGCTGCTGTCACGGCTTGGACAAGGGAAGAGGATGTTTCAAGGAGGGGGTGGTCCACAGAATTGAAGGCCGCAGCTAAAAAGGACTGCTGGATTTGGAGATGCAAAAGTCACTGGTGACCTTAACAAGGGCTCTTTTGGTGGAACAGTGGTGGGACACCAGATTGGAGTGGGCTGAGGAGGCAGGAAGCAAGCAGCTCTTTAAAAGTTTGGCCATGAAGGAAGAATAGTGGTAGGCCGGCAGCTGGAGGTGGGTATGAGGTTAGTGGCTTTTTTAAAAATATGTAGTAGTAGAGACTTAAGTAAATGTACATGGATCCAGTTGACTCTAAGAGAAAGAGTCGGTTTATTTGACAGTGCAGGGTTCCTGAGAAGGAAGGAGGGGTGGGATCCAGAGCCCAGGTAGAGGGCTTGGCCTTGGGAAGAGGGACATTTCCCCATGTAGCTGCGGGAGAAGCCTTGGAGGAAGGCAGATTCTCAACATGGAAGTCCAGAGTGTGGCTGACCATGGTTAAAAGGTTTACTTTAAAATTCCTGTGACTTTCTCCTTTGTCCTGTCTGACAGTACATTTACCTCAGTTTTTAGCCTGGATGATGATAACAGTGTTTCATATTTAGTACCATAGCCCCCACTGCATATGAGAAAATTATCCTGTGCTTTTTTGGAGACTTCTGTAAATAAACAATATTTCCTGAAGCATTTAACAGTGGTGATGATGCATCAGACAAAATTAAACTGTAGAGCTATGTCTTTAAATACTAAATGTTAATAGTGTTTACCAAAGAAGGGAGAGGTAAGAAAAAGAAGGAGAAAAAAAGGAATGTGGCCAACCATTTCAGATGGTTGACCAGAGCAGAGAGCAGAAACACGGAATAACAAACATCCATTTTCACCCACTTGCTTTTTTACCCACCAGCCTGGTTTTAGGCGAGCAGAACCTGCAGGTGGGAGTCACTGTTGGACTTCAAATGAACCTGGGGCCTAGGCTGAATTTCCCTTGCACCTTCTAGAAACTTCTATGGGGAAGGAATTCTCTGCAGGTTCTCCAGAGTGGCAGCCAGGCACTATCATCGGCCTTTGGCGAGGGCCTTCTTGGTGGAAGCTGAGCTGGTAGTCTTGTTTGCCTGGGCTGGTTTGATGGCATGAGGAAAAGTCATCACCTGCGATAAAAACTTGCAACTACCTTGATCAGCCCATGGATCTCCAAGAGCCGAAGACCTGGGCTAATTAACATGACAGAACTTCAAGCTGTGCCTCTTGCCCATCTTTCAAAAGTAAGGGAGAAGGTCTAGAGACTATTTGATAAGTTGGGACGGCAGGCCGTGTGCATGGAACATTGGGTGTTTGGCTTGTTTCCTTAAGAATAAAATCCAAAGCGACTTTAGACGCTTGGTTGTATGAAACCATAACAGGTTCATGGAGAGAACACTGGGTTCTAGTCCTAACTCTGCTGCTGCCCCACTGTGTGCCCATGGCCAGCCCCCCTTCCCATCCGGGCTTCCCTCTCCTCATCTGTAAAAATTGCTGAGTGGGGCCAGGCTGGTGGCGTAGTGGTTAAGTTCGCAGTCTCTGCTTCAGCAGCCCGGAATTCACGGGTTCAGATCCCCGGCATGGACCCATGCACTGCTTACCAAGTCATGCTGTGGCGGCGTCCCACATATAAAGTAGAGGATGATGGGCACGAATGTTAGCCCAGGGCCAGTCTTCCTCAGCAAAAAGAGGAGGACTGGCAGCGCATGTTAGCTCAGGGCTGGTCTTCCTCACACACAAAACTGCTGAGTGGCCTCTAAGCTTTCCCCCAGCCCTGATGATCTGAATCTATAAAACTAGGCTGGCTAGCATCCTCGATTATTAGAACCAGTTCCTCGTGGTGCCGGTTTTTCCTCTCCTACCTTTAAAATAAAACCAAAATGAATATACTGCATTGGCTCATGCTCTGCTGGGGAAGTAGGGAATCTTGCAGGAAGTGTTGGTACTGTAGGTTGAGGTTACCGGGAGGACAGTATATGACTGTGAGATGCTGACCATCTCTGCTGGGCTGTGGCTGCAGCCTGAGATTTCTATCCAGGCTGAGACACCCATGGGCTGTGTATGTACAGGATCATTCTCCCCAAGCCACCAATGGACACAGAGCCCTATTTATAGTCTCCGTAACGTCGGAGAATGCTCAATGTCCACATCGTACAGTTGGTGGTATTTCTTTCTGAGTTCAAGTGGCAGCCTTATGGAACTCTTCCACAACTTCTTTCCATTTTTAATGTCCTACTTGGAAAGACTCAATTCGGTACCCTCTAGTTCAGGTGTGCAGCTTTTTTACAAATCTCTTATTCTGATTGAATCCTGAATTCTTTTCATTCTTCCGGTCTGTCTGAACCACAGGTTTTCTAGATATCTTGATAACATTTGATTCTTTCCCACATGTCTTATGCCTTTGTTTGGCTCTCTAGTTACAGCACTAAATTCACTCTGATGGGGATTCAAGGATTTAATGGGCCAGACTTCATAGAGAGGATAATGGGAGGATATCGGCAGAGAAGGTGGGGTGCCGGGCTGGCTGCACTTACTGTCAAGAGAACTGTACCCGTAATATTTTGGACTCATCCAGCTTTTCAGTCAATGCAACATCGATAAATCAATGAATTTTCTACTTTTCTTTTAAAGTTCCTTCTATCTTCTTGGCTGTGCTGGGGTCTAAATAGCTGTTAAGTAATACTAGTAAGTAATATTGTTGTAACAATTTATTGACACTGTCATTATTGCCAGTTTGTCAAAGAGTTTTGCAAAGGGTAGGAAAGTATTTAAAAAATCACCACTCTCAGATGAATTGATAGAGGCAGGAAGGACAAGGTAGTGTTATATAAAGAATGAACAGAACCATCCAACACGCTTATTGAATAAAGAATGGAAATTGGGTCATATGAGGGCTTTTCTAGAACAGGTGGGATGTGCTTCATGAGAGAAAAGCTTATTAGAAAAGAACTTGTCAGAAATATAATGTCCATTTTTTAAAATCGTGAAATGCTTTAGAAGGATGGATTAAAGGTTGGTGGCAAAAAGAACTCCAAGGGAGGTATAATTTTCTAACCTGAAAAAATACCAAAGACAACGTATTTCGTCCCTCAGCGATTCTGATGACATTCCAGGCAGTAAGGCAGTCCTGGTCCTCGGGGACCTTGTATCTGTGAGACATGAAGCCAGGTGTGCAGGGCCTGCAATTTTAGGCCTTGCCAAAGCAGATGACACTATGGTTTAAAAAAAGTGCATTTTGCTATTTCTTTTCACTCTTTCCAGTTCCTCTTCCCGTCTTCAACATTCAAAACAGTCCTGTTTCCTTGGGAGATGTTTCTCTGTTGCATATATTCACGCACACATTTTCGATTTTTCAGAACTGTTTATTTTTTGGATCAATCAAAGGTACGGCGAGGAGTCAGGTCAGCGCTCCGTGCAGTGAACCTATATAAAGCTGTAAAGTAGGTCACGCTCGCATATCAGGTACAGCGCTGCCTGCATTTCTCAGTTATGGAAATAACTGATTCAGAACAACCCAAGTAGAGTTTTAAGGATCACTCCTTCTATTTCTAAAGATCCTCTAAGTTAAATAATTTCACTTGGATGGGAGATGGTGTGATAGGAAAGGGGAAGTGTTTGGGGGAAGGAGGTTTTCAAATGAGCTTCTTGTTCGAGGCCCATGCACATTTCCTTGACTAATGCTAGAGAAACAGTTCTTGCATGCCAAGATGTTGACTACAAAGCCAATGAAAGAAAAGCCAGAACCTGTTCTGAGCCACATGCACAGTGTGTCCGGATGCGTGGTCCAGAGAACGTGGATCTCTTTGTGGTCGCCCTTCCTCCCTCTCTCCACGAATCCCCAAAGCCCACAGGAGTCATGCTGCTTCCAAGCCTAAAACTAGAACTGTATGGTGGATACGGTGTGAAAGTCAGTGTTTTATGCAGAATTTAGGACCTTCAGTATGGCTGGGCAGTAAGTCATTTACTTATCATGTGGCCAGGACCGTTCGTTTAAGGAATCTTCAGCCTGAACTTCATATTATATGATGGTACCACTGGCTGATATACGATAGTGGGGCCGAACAGTCTTAGATAACGAGGCTGTTCAGACCAATGAATTCACTGAACATCTCTTATTATCTTCATTATTGCCTTTACTGCTACTGTCACCACCACGGGGACCAACTGTAAACAAGATATGATTACTTCCGTTTGGCAAATGGGGATACCCTGGCTCAGAATCACAAAGGAGCCATCTAGAGTTACTTGGGCTTGTGAGGGGTGGACTCAGAATCCTACTGCAATTTCTCTCTCTCCAAAATGCCAGACCTGTGCCAGGTTCCAGGGACCCCACAGGGAACAAAACAAGCCCTGGCCCCCAGTGGAGCAGAATGGGGGTAGAGAAGGGGGCTGGAGTTGCAGACAAATGAACAGTGCAATTCTAGAGAGAGCTAAAAGAGGGGTGGGTCGGGGAGAGGCTCCTGGGAGGAGGCAATGCCAAAGGAAGGCGTGGAGTGAAATTCTGGAAACTGAGGGTCTGGAGTCAAAGGAGGTGAGAGAAATTTTCATGATCCAGGAGGCTGATGAGAAAGCCACAGTCAGGAAAGTTCCCTACAAAGTGGGGACTACAGCCCCCCGAAAGCACAGCATCTCTGGAATGTTATTGCACATTGGGACAGGACTAATTTTTTGGGTAGTGAGTTGAAACACTTTGTTTCTTTTTGATAACTACACCGGAGCATGATTCAAAATTGGTGTCTGTGCTGAGCGACTGTCGTTATAAACGCCCCATATATAAGCTGGGCTCCAAAAGTGAATCTGGAAACCCAAATAAAACCTGGATTTTCTTAGAGTTATTCTGAAAGGATTATAGGCAACTCTCGTTTCATGGAGGGTAACAGATGTGGAGCATTGGGAAAAGTTGCATTTGTCTCTGGAGTACGTATGTGTGCATTTGGACTGTATCTTTTAAGTTTTATTTTGTGTAGGCTGTCTGAAACTTAGTTTGTAGTTCCCTAATCCATACTGACAGCAGGTAGCTAGAAAGATTATAAGATTTTAGAGGAAAGGGAGAAAGAGGGCTAAAAAAACCAACATTTTTCTGTGGCTTACCTTCAAATGCATGCCTGAAGTCTGCTTTTGGTGAATTTACAGGCAGTAATTTTTTTATGTGTATATTTTCCATTTGAACTTCTGTGAATTGCCTGACTGAGTCCTTTGGTCTTTTTGGAAGTATTTTTCATCTTGATTTAAGAAATTATAAGAGGAGTACTTGCTATGGTAAAAAATTCAAATACGGAGGCTGTTAAATGAAAACTAGCTCAGCTCCCATTTGCTGCTCCTCCCGGTTGTAACCATTATCAGTTTTATAGTGTCTTTCCAGAAACATATGTGTGTGTACATGCATGTAAATAAAGGAATATGTGTGTGTATATATGATGCAAATGAGATCATACCATATATACTATTCTGTACCTTGTTTATTGTCAACTAGTCATATACCTTAGTATCTTCCCATATCACCACATATAGAGCCCCTCTCTCTTTTTAGGGGCTGTATAGCATTTCATAGTATGGGTGGACTATAATTTACGTAGCCAGGATGGACTTTTAGGTTTCCAAGTTTTAGGTCTTATTAACTAGGCTGCAGTAAACATTCTTGGACGTACATGTTGGCACATATGCGTGACTTTATCTGCAGGATTGTATCAGATGACTTCAGCTGCAAGTTATGGAAGATGATGGCTTGCATTGGCTTATATGATAAAGAAATTTATTATCTCCCCAAGAAGAAGCCCAAGGTCAGGCAGGCTCCAGGATGTGTTGGTTCATCAGCTCAGTGATGTCTTAAGGGTGCAGGCTCTTTCTTCCTCTGTAGTCACTCTCTGCATGGTCCTAGGATGACTGCACTAATTCCTGGGGATGTATCCGGACCTGACGACATCCAGGGGAAAAGTGAGACCATCACTTCCAGCATGTCCTTCGCAGGAGTGAGGAAGACTTTCCCAGAAGATGCCTAGTTGTCCCATTACCCATTCTTAAACCACTCGTGGGGCAGAGGTGGAATGTAGGTGAAGAAGTCAACTTTTGTACTTGCTAAAAGGATAAAGTCTCACAAGTGGAATTACTGGGTCAGCAATTTTAAAGCTCAAATTTAAAATTTGCAGTATATTCCCAAATTGCCTTATAAAGATGTAGTACCAGTTTATACTTCTATGGAGGTGAATGAGGGTCAAGCAGTTGTTCGAGAAGTGATTTATAGAGCTGAGTGAACTGCATTTTGCTTTTTGGAGTGTGTCTATGAAACATGACATGTTTTTATTAACTGTTTATTACCAGGAGTGTGTGCCTGTTATCTGGAAAGGATGACCAAAGCAGTGGGGAAAATGATAGGTTTAAAAAATGTAGGACTGGAAACGTGGATGGACAAGACTTGTTCATATTTTGAGGACAGAAAGAGACCTTTCAATTATTAAATTGCTTCATGACTTTGAGGGCACAATGAAAATCAGATAACTACCTCCTGCTCTCCTTCCCCTCCCCCATCTCCCAGCATAGAAACAGTTTAGTATTCCAGAAACATCTTCATGAGAGAACAGACTGCCAAACTTCTTCAAAGAGATCTATTTCTGAATGATTCACCAAGTGTATGTTTCCTTGTCATTCAAAGCCTTATGCTCATGGTCCAAGATAAGAGTTACAAGACCGAGTAGGGGTACAGGGGGGGAAGCTTAGTGATTAGATGATTACATTGGACCATTGAATTTGAGTAATCGAACTATAAAATGCTAGAATGTCATACATAGTGTAGTCCTTGTGCTAAATTTAAAATGTTCTCATGGGCTTGGAGGCCATTTTGTGGAGCAGCAGGCTTGGAATCGGGCTGGAAATTCAAGTATTTCTTTGCTGCAGGGGCTGTGGGCTCCCCATGTGGGCAAAAATAAGGAGCTTTAATTTTCTGGCATCTTCCTCCTGGGTTGTCCCTCCAATCTTTGGCCCTGATGATTGTGTGGTACACTGGTTACAACTGATCAACTGCTCAACCTCTATTGATACGTTATTTTTAACTAAAGTCCATGGTTTATATTAGGGTGATCTTTGTGTTGTACAGTTCCGTGGGTTGTGACAAATGCATAACGTCAAGTACCCACCATTATAGTCTCAGACTGTTGTTATTGCTGCTGTTATTGCAGAGCCCAGAATAGAAATTAAGAAGACTTTGTACCAAGAACTTGGAGTCTAAAAGTTTTCTGTAAACCAAGATACAAGCAAACCGCCTGCTCTGTGAACTGTGGATTATTGGAATATTATGGGTTTTGAGAGCCTTGATGGAAAAGTATTAAAACAATAGTAGTAACTAACATTTGGATTGTGTGATTGACTTAATTATCTCATCTGAAAATTCATTCATTCATTCATTCATTCATTCATTCATTTAGCATTTATTGAACCCCTGCTAGGTTTCAGGAGCCTCATAACAACTCTCAGGGGCAGGTAATTTATCTCCACTGTGCAGGTGAGAAAACTGATGAGAGCGAGGAACCCCCATGTCTGTTCTTAGTACAGAACCCCTTCCAACCGGTTACACCACAGCCTTGTCAGAAGAGTGTTTTCCGGGCATCTGGATGCTCTCAGATACTGGTCATTCAGCTTACTTAATGAAAGGGATAGCAGTAGTGTAGGAAAATGGGTTGAGGATGGAACGCCAGAAAACTCTCCACGTTGTTAAGTGACAACATCAGTCTAAGTGTTACCATCAGAGAAGCAATGCAAACTGTATTTTTTCTCTGTTTCCCATACCTGTTCAATGAATGTTACAGATTTTTTTTTAAACTCCATCTCCATTTCTGGATTCCGCACCTCCATCCTGCCCATCCCAGATTTAAATGAATTGATGGGGACCAGTCTCCTCCTGTGAAGCTAGACTCACTTAGCCTCTGGTGTGGTGTTACCAGGGAGGCAATTAGTTCCGATTATATGGTGGGAAGATGATCAATGGAAGGTTACTAGTCTTAATAAAACCCAAGTTAATTGAAAACTTCTCATGGGTCATTAATATTTGAGCATACTATGAGTTCTATTTTTGTTTAATGATTCTTAAAGATATCTCATGTTTCTAAGTTATTTCCCCCTATTATCAGGACGGGCAGGGTTTGCCCTATTCGTGAGAACCACGAGGAAGAAAAGATAGTATGTGTGAGGGATTCTCGTAGACTATTCTGTGCTTTTTTTGTATTTTGTATTATTTTTTATTTTGTAGCTTTTTATTCTGTATCTTGCACATTTCCTTGCAAAATGGAGTGGCTCTTTCCTCTTGGCCTTTTGTATGCAGGAGCATGGGTCTGTGTAGTTATAGGAAAAAACAGCTTAAATGTGTGCATTCTACTTCCCCTTTTTTTAAAAAGCAGTGAATTCCCTCTTATGCATTCTACTTTTCAGTTGATAAGGAAAATGTTTTCCAAGGCCAGACAACTAGACTGTGAGATTGTGTGTTTTCTCAGGAGACACGTACCTTCCCTCAAGGCAGCTGGTCCTCGAGTGGGTAGAATTTATTGCCATTGACATTCCTTAGCTTAGTAAGGTCCCCAAAACGGCATTGACCTTGAATTCTACTGACTTTTCCTGCGACTTTAGGCCTTAGTTTTTCTACCTCAAGAATGGGTTAAATGAAGCCCACTGACAGGAAAGATTTCTATTGAAGGAACTGACACTGGTATTTAAGTTTTAGAGGCTTTTTATTTTAAATGCAGGGGGCCTTCTGAAATTCTGTTTCCTTTTATTTAGAATTTGAGGTAATTCATATAGGGGCTGGGAGGACCTAGAGTTTTCTTTTTCTCATAGATAGTGTAAATGAAATAGAATCAACATGATCCATTGGGAAGTATATGAAATATTTAAAAGAGCAAACTGATTTTCAAACTCCTGAAGCTCACTCACCCTGGGAAATCGAAAGTAATAAACCTGATTATATTTTTTAAATTTCATAATTAAAGCTTCCCTTTTGCTTAATCCAAATTGGTGAACCTTTCCTGAGTATTGCAGGATTTTCTAAGTGTGGATTTTTTAGCAAACGTAACATCTAGGTTGGATTGGGATGGGGTATTGTGACCTTCAGATATTCGAAATCTGAAGAGACTTTAAAACATTCACTTGCTGTATCTGAGGTTCTCTGACGTAAGACAGTGGCAAAGTCTTTTTTTTGTGAATCAGGAGAAGCTGCCCCAATCTGCAGGTTACCTCTTGGGAAATGTAGCTTCTGAGTTACTGAGCCCATCTCAACTCTTTCTCTTCCAAGTGCCATCTGTGGATTTGTAGGAAGGCTTCACCTCAGAGCTCATTAGAAATGCAGACTTTCAGGCCCCACCCTAGATGTGCAGACTCAGAATCTGTGCTTACTAAAACCCCCAGGCGATTCGTGTGCAGGGAAAGTTCCAGAGCCCTGGTTCAGGAACCTCATTAGTATTGTGTGCAGACCCTGGAGAAAGCCTGACCTGGTAGACATTTGAGGCAAGTGGGGTCTAAACTTGCTTCATCTCAAGCACTGGCTTATTTCACCTGAATTTTAACAGATGCATGTCTTGCACCTAAAACAAATACACTTCTTTTTCATATCAAACCACAATTCCTGTAGATGTTAGAGAGGCAACCCCTGTGTGATATATTTAAACTCACTTTGTTCTGTTTGAAAATGTGTTGGAAAGAGTTCTGAACAGGGGGAAAAAGGAAGCCTTGAAGGGAGACTGCTGCAGACAGAAGGACAGACTGGTGGAGGTGAGGAGTTTGGTTGAACATTGAGGATTTATTTGTTTATTAAACAGGAAGAATAAAGATATTTCGGAGATGTTGTCCAGCCCCAGCTAAAGTAAACACTGAGTCTGATGAGGTCAAACTCAAACGTAATCACTGCCCTATTTTTTTCTAGCACAGTTTTGAATCACAAGGGAAAAGAAAAGCACATGGAGGGAAAGAACAGGGGTCAGCCGGCTTTCTGAGGCTGAAGCCATCCTGTCCACCAAAACTACGATGCACATCTCATTAACAGAGTCAAAGCAAACTTGATGCTTTGCTTTGCTACAAATAAACTGGTTAAAAAGACTTTCTGGAGGGCCTGGTTAAATCTATTGCTAGGCCCAAGGCCCAGAAACACTGCCACGAGAAGTGATTTTAGTAAAGAAGGGACACACTAGCAGGAGATTTGATTAATTACTAATCTGTAAACCTAAAGCCAGGAGTCATCATTGGACATCTCTCTCTCACCTCCCATGCCCAGTCAATCACCATATACTATGAATTTCGCCAAGTAAATATCTCTCCCGTTCTTTGCGTTCCACCCCCAGGCCTCAGGCCGAGGCCCAGCTTTCTTCAGGTCTCACCGGGACCACCGCAAGGTCAAGCTCATCCCCCTGCCTCCAATTCCCATCCACTTCACTCTTTAATGCATAGCCACACCATAACCAGGGGGATCTTATCTTATAAACTTCAAAACCATATTGTTCTGAATTTAAAAAAAAATCCCATTACTTTTATTGGGTTTGCATTACATTTATAGGTTAATTTAGGAAGAATTGAATCATCATGTTGTTGAATCTTCCTGTGTGTAGGTTTTTCAAGTCTTCTTCTGTGTCCTCCAGGTTAATGTAAATTCTCTTCATATGGCTCTTGTCTAATTACGTGTATTCTTAAGAATTTCCCTCTGTTGTGTCTTTTATAAATGGAGGCCGTTGCTTCTAATACCTGTTCTAACTGGTTATTGTTTGTGTACAAGCAAGTTAGTGATTTCTACATAATTTGCTCCTGCCGTCTTACTGAAGTCTCTTATGGTTTGAATAGTTTCTTAGTGGGTTCTTTTGGAGTTTTTAGCTATACGAGAATATTATATACAAATAGTGATAATTTTGCCTCTTTTTTTCTGATTTTTAAATCTCTAGTTTCTTTCTCTCAAGTGTGTTGGTCAGCTCCTCAAAGGACAGTGATAGTGGACATTTTGTCTTGTCCCTGAGCGGTGACGTGCTACTAGTGTTCCCATTCTAGAGGCTGAGTTTTAGGTTGAGATAGATACATTTTATCATGTTGGTGAGGCATCCATCATTACTTCATTAATTAAGCATTTTTACAGAGGGGCTTTGAAAAATTCAGACCTGATCATGTCACTGCCCTGCTTCTCATTTCTCTGAGGGGAAACTTCTCATCTGCATCCCAAGGCCCCGGGCCATCCGGCCCCTGGTCCTCACCAGCCTCATATAGCCAGATGCTCCGTTTTGCTCTCTGGCTCCAGCCACACTGGCTGCCTTCTAGCTTCTAAAGCATGCCATCCGCCTTCCAAACTTAGGCCCCTTGGACACCTGTTCCCTTTGCCTGTAAGGTTCATTGCTCTGCCTCTCACCCCGCCCCAAATGTCTTGCTGGGACAGCTCCTGTTGTCTTTCTGAGCTCCTCTCAATAGTCACTCTCCCGTGGAAGGCTCTGAGCAGACTGGATCCCCAAACTAGTGCCTTGCCTTCTTCCTAGAGAGGCAGATAGAGTTAGACTATTCAGTGAGTCTGAGGTGGCCAGACCAGGGGTAGGAGGTCCAAGGGGGACCATCATGCTTGCTCACCTTCAATGATGAGAGCCGAGCAGCAGGTGATGGTCCTGGGGATGGGAAGGAGGGAGCAGACATGAAAGACATTATGGAGGTAAAAGCTATACAGCTTGACCACTGAATGGAGGCAGGGGTGGGGGATGGGAAAGGGACATCTAGGGTGCTCTGAGGTCTCTTCCTGGGTGAGTCAGTGGTGCCATTCGCTGAAATGGGGATTCCAAAAAGACGAGCAGGTTTGAGGGAAAAAGCAATGAATTTGGTTTGGGGCATTCATCCAGCAATCATTTATGGATGCCTCCAGTGTGCCAGGCAGTACATTGGGGTCTCAGTCTTCAGTGTGACACACAAGACCAACACAGAGCTGTTGACCTATTGAATTTGAGGGGCCTGTAGGACCCCCTGAGGAGGAGAACGCTGAATTACTCAGTGTGTGGTCTGGAGCTGAGGAGAGAGTGAGGCTGGGACTTCAGAGTGGGGAATCGTCTGCTGTGGGTGTGAGTGGGGAGAATCCAAGCAGAGTGTCGAAGAGCCAGTCAAAAGGGAATTTTGGAGGAAATCAACTTTTAAGGTGAAAGAGGAGAAACAGCCTGCAAATGAGACTGGAAGGAATGGTGAAGAGAGAGGAGGAGAATGAAGAGGGAGGGACCTGGAGACCGTGTGGGGAGGGAGTTTCGAGAAGCAGGGAGTGGAAACCAGAGTCAAATCCTACAGAAGGGGCAAGTGAGAAAAGGGGTGAAATGGGTAATTGTGTTGGGCAGTTTGGAGGTCATTGGTACCCTTAGCAAGAGCATTTTCAGTGGAAATGGGGATGTCATTGTAGTGGGTTGAAGAGTAAAAGTTGGGGGCCAAGGGCAGGAAGTGGTAGCATCCGCTATAGACTTCCTGCTCATGAAAGGGAAGGAGAAGTTTAAGACAAGATCTGGAGGAGAAGGGAGGGGGAGAGTCAGTCAGAAGAAAAGGTAGAAGAAATGGGTGAGAAAGGGAATAATAGCTGGAGAGCCAGGGCCCCAAGGGGGAAAAGAGGAGGAGAGGAAGGTGGACAAAGCAGAATGTGTGGGAGTATTAGCCTTAGCCAGCGGGAGAGCTATCCCTTCCCTACGACAGGAGGAAAGGGAGAAAGGAGAAAGGATGGGTGGAACGGCAGTTGAGGACCTTCTCACCTAAAGGCTCTGAGCTTCTTGGTGTTGTGAGAGGCCAAGTGAGAAGACATGTTGAGAGTCAAGGGTTCAAAGTTTGAAAGTGTCACTTGGTAAAATAGGAAGAGAGCTTTACAGAGGTGTGGCATCCTGGGCCTCTAGGATTGAGATGGTTCATATTTTGGAGAATCTGCCCCCTGCTCTGATTTTCCCCAGCAGGACACAGGAGCATGGGGTTGGTGTGTAGATGGCGATGGTTGGCTCGATTCATTCCTGGCTGGACGATTTAGCAGAGAAAATGCAGGACCAGGAGGCGGGAAAGCCAAAGACAATGGCAAGAGAGAAACCCAAGTGATGAACCGTGGGGTCCAGACCAGCAGAGGGAGGTGAGAAGAACAGAGGGGTCCACAGGCCCGGGGAGTATGCGTACTGAGGTCTCAGAGTGCGCGCTGAATTGGATTTTGCTTCAGAGATAGCAGACGTGTCAGGGTTATTAATCCTGCAGGAGTGAGAATCAGAAATATGATAGGAAATTGACTCATCTTCCATTAGGATGTGGAAACATCTTTTAATCAGGATCCTGTTTATGATGTTATGGCCCCTAAAGATAATGCATACTGGGGCTCTAGTCTTCGTCTTTTCTCAGGAATAGCATAAAGCATGAATCTAGTAAAACACTCCCCGGTGGCCTTGTGATTAGAGGGACACTGAGTTCCTTTCTAGGGGGTTGTTCTGCCATCCATATGCACTATTTTCAGCACCCTACTAGAAAAACTGTTGAGAAGAGACCTCTGCAAGGGCAGTGTTCTCACGTGACCAGACCCTGAAATAGCCACTGTGGTGTTTGTTTCCTCCTCTCGTGAGGGTGGCACCCACACAGAGTGGGAAGGCTGCACCCTCACCACACAGATGTGGCCCCTCCCACCTCTGGGGCCCCTGGCTTTGCCAGCTCTTCTGTCAGAGCGATCTGTAGGGGGAGTGGACTGGATTTGCAAAGCAGGGCAGTGTTTTTCTAAACTAGTGATCTGTGAACTGGTATCGGCCTAAAATTAGCCTTTGAAAAGATAAGCTTTGATCCATGTCATTAGGTGGAATGACAAGTAATTGAGACTGAAATTTCCCATTTTCTAGAAAATCTCTGTGCAGATCAGGCACTCTTACATAAAAGAGTGCTGTAACCTTCTCTGCTGCTCCTTACAGCTGCTCCTGTGCCCTCTAAGCTAATGGCTGTGGCACCTGGGGGTGAGCACGGGGAGAGGCCTAGCCTGCTTAGCTTGTTGCCTTCAGCACAGGCTGGCCAAGGACGAGACCAGATCTTCTGCATATTCACAAGGAACCTTCCAGTATATGTTGGGCAATCCCTGAAGTTAATCATAGCCCATTTTTAGTCATTTGGTGTTCTGTTCAAATGTTCTGGTAATGTTCAAATGTTTCTCCTAATACAAAGTGTTATCTCCTTCCCTTGGTTCGAGCTGAGCTGTTAGTGGTCTCTTTTCAGATGCTGTCTTCATTGCTCTGAGCCCCTTGCTATGATCTCACTTGAGTGACATTTATAGTCACGCACCTGGTTGATGGGAACAGTGAGTCACGGTTTTCCATGTTCAGTACCTTTCATTCCCTTCCCTTCAAGGGGTGATGAGATTGTGTGTATGCGCTTGGGAGTGGGGTGGGGAGAGGTGGTGACGGTTACAGTCGAAGTGACTGGAATCTAAATGAGAGTCTGAGTCATCTCACCCTGTGTGGACAGTGGTGGGCAAGGAGAGGAACGGTCTGGGGTTGACGAACGCCTTGAGGAAGTTGCTGAGGGCTCTCCTCCTTTGTTCTGCATAATGAGCATCGAGGCATAGGTATCAAGACTGCTAGGTCACATTTTTCCAACTGAGAGGTGTAATCCAAAACTGGGTCATGAAAGCAATTTAATGGGTTGCTGGTCAGAATTAAGAGTAGAGTAGAATAGAATAGAATAGAATAGAAAATAGAGTATATCTCCTTTGGTAAGGGGAAGTATTGTTTTGTAAAATTTTTGTTTCAGTTTTGTGTGTGTGAGTGTTAGACTGTGATGGGAAAATGCATTTATTGCTATGGGTAATGGTCCAAAACGCTTGAAAATCACTTCTCTAGATGTATGTAAGTCTTGAATGAGCTCTTTGGATAGGGATTGAGGATTATTTATTCATTCTTGTATTTCCTTACTTCTAGCGGTATGTAGCGTATATTAGGTGCTCGATAGCTATTGTGAAAGGAAGGAAGGAAAGAAGGAAGGCAGTCTGATTTTGAAGGTCTGGAATAAGGCAGATCTGGGGATCATATTTATTCCTCAGATCATCCCAGGATCTCAGTAACCACCTCTCTTCTCCTCCCTTTTCAAAACAACTTCCCGAGAGATCTGGAAAGTGACTCAATGAAGATTCCTCTAAAGATGGGTAAAGGTGATGAGTTCAACCCAGAAGTTGAAGCTCAGAATAGTAGAGAATCTTCAGGGGTCAAGGACACTGTCTGAGAAGATGCTCTCACTAAGGGTTTGTGTAATCTCTGCTCAAGAGATCTTGACTGGGTGATATGGTGCGTTAGTTTCCTATTGCTGCTGTGACAAATTACCACAAATTTAGTGGCTTAAAACAGCACAGATTTATTGTCTTACATTTCTAGAGGTCAGAAGTCCAAAATGGGTCCTACGGGGCTAAAATCAAGATGTCGGCAAGCTGCCTTCCTCCTGGAACCTCTACAGGGGAATCGTTTCCTTGCCCTTTCCAGTATCTGGAGACTGCCACATTCCTTGGCTTGTGGCCCCTTCCTCTGTTTTCAAAGCCAGCAATGTTGGACTGAATCCTTCTCATGCTGCCTTCTCTCTGCTTCTCTCTTCCAATTTTCTCTTCCATTTTTAAGGATTGTTGAGGTTACATTGGACCTACTGGAATAATCCAGGATAATCTCCCTATTTTAAGGTCACCAGATTAGCAACCTTAATTCCATCTGCAATCTTCATTCCCCTTTGCCATGTAACCTAACATATTCACAGGTTCCAGGGATTAGGATGTGGACATCTTGTGGGGGCTATCCTTCTGCCTACCACGTAGGGTTCATTCTGAGATTGCCAATCATTGGTGGCCCCTGCCAATGGTTTGTATTTGTGTGGAGTACAGTTGGGCTGAGCATGTGTGCTGGGAGCATCTCGTGGACATAATAAATAGTTCCATGCATACAGAGCTGGCTGGTTGTCCCGGGAGAAAGACTGATTGACAGCTGGTTTGGCTGGGTTAATTGTACAGCCAGGTTGCGATATGCTCTTGGGTGGTGCTTTTGCAGAGCTGTCGTAGTGTTGCTGGTCTGCTTGGTGAAGTTGTCTGTAAATAGCAGCTGGCTTCATCTGGCTCACCTACTCCCATCTGCCAGATTGTATATGGAACACAGGGTGAAAGGAGAGTGAGTATGGGTAGTAGTAACTGAGTGCCTTCGTCAGACACTGTGCATTCATATTTGAATTTAATCTTCAGAGCAGCAGTCGGAAATAGGTGCCAATACTATCCCTATTTAGAGATGAGGCAAGCGAGACTCGGGGGGGTTGGTAATTCATGCAATAGATGACTCAGCTGGTCTGAGCAGCAGGGCCTGACTTCCAGCCCTAAAGTTCTGCTCTCAGGAACCACAGAGAGGGGAGATGGGTGCCAGGCTCCTCGCACTGGACAGGAATCTTTGTTGGGTCAACTGTGTACCCAGGTCTCCCACCTCCATAATGAGGATGATAGTACTGGAATCTACATCCAATGCAAGGGATTGTGTCAGTGATGGGAAGAGTGAAGGGGCTGCTCTGTGGACGAGAATTCTGTTTTGATGACTGAGGCTTAATGACCTTAGTTTATTTGATGGGGATGAGGGAGCAAGTTTCTCCATTATCACTAGTATGGGTTCTGTTGGAATCTCTTCACTGTTGAGGATGTCCAGGGTTACTTTAACTCTTAAGGAAATTTAGTCTGAACTGGTAGTCACAGTAAACCAAACAAGTTACCTGACATTTTCCCTTTTGGCTTTGTCATGAAATGGTGCTTTAATTTTTTCACCTTGGACTCTTGGAAATGCTCAGCTGGTAACAGTCTAGTGAAGTAAAGGGGTACGTGAATTGGCCTCATAGAAGGCCATGGGAGAAAGCAGAGTTTGCTTGCAATTTCTTTATGTTTGTGGTGAAATTTGTGTAAGGTGCAATTTGAGGTGTCTTGTGCTATGTATGTTTGATCTTTAAAATAAATGGAAAACATTTCAGGCAAACAAAAGAACCTCATCTTACTCATCTTTGTATCTCCAGTACATGACAGAGTGGATGCTGTGTAACTGTGTTGAATGAATAATCACATTATTAATTCCTTTATTAATAAAATATCATTTGAGGAAGAGACTGTGTGGGACAGAAGAGAACAAGGTAGAGCTGTTGCTTCAAGAAGCTTCCTGTCTAGCAGATGTATTTGCCCAATGCTTTTTCTAAGGATGTTAGTAGTTGCATAGAAAGTGTGAAACTTATGGAAGAGTTCATAAGTCAACCAAGATTTGCCTGCATTACTGCTTTCCTGAGCAACTTATTTTCCTTTTTTCTGGTAGCCTTCCAATAGGAGGTGGTTTCTTGGATAATTTCCATTATAATTTAATTTTAAATTTGATTTCCTGTGAGATAGAATAAAAGGCATTAAGACTGCGTGGAGGCAACCTGTTTTGTACTAGAAATATAATTAGAGTTATTTTCACATGATTTTATGAATGGCAAAATGGCTTTCATGCCACTTAAGCCACTGACATGAGCCAACTGTTTTCAACCTATGGTAACTACTAAAGCAATATAGAAAAATGGAATAGAAAAAGCAGCTTTTCCATGCTTCTTGAAGTTGCCATATACTCTTGACATTTAAGCATGTGCAATTTTTTGGGACCATTTTTATGTTTTGGAATCCAGATGGTTGTTCCAAAAGGAGTACTGTCCCTGCTGATCAAGTGGGAAGTAAAGAAAAAAGTTTCCTTCTGCATTAAAATCCACTTTGGAGGGCAATTCTACCGTTGTTGTCATGCGCCTCCCAAGATGTGGTATGTCTGTTTCTAATGAAGATTTTAAATGGCCTGTGGTCACTTTTCTTTGAAAACCTTGTCATGTGCCTTAGCAGATGGCCAGTTTGCATTTGGGCACGAAACCAAGCACACTGCTGGCACGATCACTCTATTTCTTGAGAATTATTCGGGTAATAGGAATTTATAATTGAATTAAGTTGGCCCTTATAACTAATTATTTTAATTTTATATGGGCACACGTTTACGAGCTAAATACCAAATACCATTGTGCGTCTTTCCTAATCATGGAAGGAGGGCAGTCTTCTTTGAATAATTATAACCCCCTCTGGATATACTTTTTATTTGCCTCAATGCAGAAACTCATAAATGTTCTTTAAATAAAGGAAGAAAAAGGTTGCAGAAGTAGTGTCTGAGATAAAACCAGAGGCTTGGGGCTCTGAGGGGCTGGCCTGGGCTGAGATGTTTGGAAAATGTGGACTCCTGGGCAAACGCCTTACCTCCCTGGGACTGTTTTGTCCTGGTTACAGTGTGGGGTGGACCAGTGAGCTCCAAATCTGTGCCAGCTCCCAAGAGTCTCCCATTGCATGACTGTTCTACTTGGAAGGGCAGGTTTTGGTAACAGCAGCGGGACAGAGTGAGTGTGCAAACACATGCACTGATGCATCGGCTCCGATCCAGAGCACAGCTGGTGGCACTCAGTGACCTTGACAAGTGTCTTCTTCCAACGGAGACATTAACAAACTGACATGACATGTGCTGTGAAAGTGGACGATGCTTTGACGCCTTCCAGTTGGCTGGGTTACATCTTTCCTGAGGGGCACTGGACTTGCGTGCAAAGGAAATAGCAGCGACTAGGAAGAAAGAGATCCACTCCCCTCCACATATGCGCCTTTTCCCCAGTAATTGTATCAGTATGTGACTTTGCCAGGTGTATGCATGTGAAGAGCTGTGAGCCCATGTGATGCCAGAGAGAACACCTGGGAACGTGGTTTTTGACACTGCCAAGAGGTATGATAAAGGAGTTTAGAAAAATCCAGCTCGAGATTATACAACCTTCAGCAACAAAAAGAAAATAGGAAAGAAAAATAGTATTATATCTAATGTATAATTAATTGCCAATAATCTAAAAATAAGAGAGGCTAGCTCATAAAATATATATTTGTAAATTACATGTTTATATTCAATAGTTGTATTATATTTTGAGTTCAGGTTCGTGGAGCTCTTCTGACATACCACGTAGACTGAGGATGGGGGAGTGCGGAGTCAGGGCGTGGCCAGTCTCTCCTGTGGGGGCCTCCCAGCAGGGTGAGGACCCCCTTGGGAGCTGAGGCCTGTTTACACTGGGCTGGTAGGTGTTTCATGTCAATCTAAACCATGGCCGGAGCGGCCCAGCCTTCTCCTCTCTTCGGCTCCCTAATTCCCTGCGAGGACTTGCTCCGATAAAATGATTTCAACTCTGCAGCCACTTCCCACTGGGTCCTCACATAGTTCTCTTAAGTGCCCTTAAACATTGTATTTGGGTCACTGAAAACACAATTCTGTGAATCATTTAGGCCACAGGAATAGCTGCAATAGGCCTTTCTTTTACTATCCTCTGGGTACTTTCAAAATGGATCTTTCACCCAGTTTTACTCAGTTTATCAAATCTTTGTCAGTGTGGATCGGGCCCCACGAAGAGGAGCACTCAACAAACTTTACATTGTAGGGAAGAGCCAGGTTAGGAAAAAAAGGTGACTCCGGTCTCCTCCCCCGTTTACATACCCGTGGAGCTATTTGCTTAATGAAACTGGACCTGCTCCATGACGGAGAGCATCCTTGCATGACATGTTTCGTAACAGCCCTGTCCGGGTTGGCTGCAGTCTCGGGAGGGGCGACCTGCTCAGGGTTTCCATTCCTGGACTGCCAGCAAAGCCTTTAGAGAATGAGCTTCTCTGACATCTGTTTTGACCTTTACACAAAGACATACTGCGGGTCATTATAGCATCACTGAGCACAGCGGATCTCCACCATTGTGTGTGTAGAAGTTGTGTTCACGTGGGAAGGAATTGCCATATCAGGTCCTGGGGTGTTACATACATTTATCTTGCTTCATCCTCATACTGAGCTTAAGAGCTTTACAGATGGGGAAACTGAGGCTCTGTGAAGTCACCGGGTAATAAGAGGTAGGTCTAGGGTTTGATTACATACACCCCACCCTTGAGGAGCTTGCCTCCTAATCCAGGGAGTTTAGGTAAGGATGTAAATGGGGAAGAAGGCAGGAGTAAGGGGGCACCACAGGGAAAATGCTAGCACATGTGGAGATGTGAGTGAGAGAAGGGAGGGAAGGGGTGCTCCAGAAAGCTTTCATGGAGTAGATGATATTGGGAAGAACCTTGAGGAAAGGCTAGGACTAGACAAATATGTGCTTTCTTGACCAACGCCTGTCTCTGGCATTAGACTATAAGTTCAGTAGGGCAGAGGCCATCCCTCCATTCCTTCTTTCCTTTCTGCACTGTATCCCAGGGGCCTATCAGAGTGGCAGAGAGCCTGGCACACCGTGGGTGTGTGCTCAGTGTGTACTGTTTGAGTGGACGGTCGGGAGGGATGTGGGCACGGAGGATATCTTAGGCAGAGAGAAGAGCATAGGTGTGAAGGACTGGGGCAGAGTCTGGTTTATTTTTCCTGGTGTCTCGGGCAAGGAGAGGGCACTGAGTAGTAGCTGATGAGGCGGGCCAAGTGGGTTGACGTCACACTTTGGGAGGCTGTTGGATGCCAAGGTAAATGGTCTATAGCGGGCAGTTCTTGAGTCCTGCTGGTTGTTGGCTGTGGGGCCTTGGGTAACTTATGGAGTGTTTCTGATCCTCCATTTTTTCCTTATTTGTGCAATGGAGATAATGAAGGTACAACTTTGTTGTTTGGGAGATTAAATAACGTCAGACCTGTCAAGTGGTTAGCACTGCGTTGACACACAGTGAAGTAAGTGCTTGGTAACAGTTAGCTATTGTTGTTCTGAATTCACTCCTAATCCTTTCTGGTAGGGAAGTGAGGTGATTGGGGCTGGGCTTCAGGTAAATGAATCTGGCAACAGTAGGATGGTTTGGAGTGGAGCCAGAGACCCCTCAGGAGATGCTGGGATGAGTTAGTAGGTCCTGGAATAGCCCAGGTGAGAAGTCAAGAGGACTCGTACTGGGGGGTTGCGGGAAGAATGTAGTGGTGGGTACAGGCGCCAGAGACCTCGTGGAGGCTGAGTCTATAGGACTTGGTGACTCACTAAGGGTGAGGGTGAAGGTTTGCATCTGAGTCCCTAGGGGGATAATAATCCTATTCATGGAAAGAGGGGAGCCAGGTAGGTTTGCTTTGTAAAGATGATGAGTTCAGTTTGCATCATGTTGATTCCATGTGGAATTTCCAGATGTAGCAGTTCCAGCAAGTTAGGACATGCCATTGTAGAACTCTGGAGGGAGGTCGATCACCTGAGTCCACAGGGAAATCATCTACACAGACCCACTTGGAGGGAGTAGCGAGGGTGGGGTGCTGAGGACAGGCCTAAGCTCCCAAGAAGGGGCTGGAGTGGCAGGCCGTGGGGACGGGGGAGCAGAAGAGGCCTTCATCTGCCAAGTGAGATGGATACTGAGACTCAGCAGCCACTGAGAAAAGGCAGAAGGCTGTGGTCGTGCATGTGACATGGTGACAACAACTGGCCCTTTGGTATGGCCCTGCTCTATGACCACAGGTCTTCCCAATGCAGCCCAGGCTTTTCCTATAATCGGTGTGGCCTAAAAGAGGGCTGGCGAGCCTGGGGAGCTGCAGTGGGAACCCCACCAAGGGCCTTTCACTGAAGGGTTGTTGTTTTCCGGTCACATGAAGCATTCCACTGGACAGCACATTTTCATTTTCAGATACACCCGTGGAGACAATGCGGGAACACCAAATTAGGTTAATGGACGTGTCCTTCCTTAAGGAGGCCATTTCCCCTCAAGAGGATACGTAGATTCTTTCTACAGTGATGTCGTGAGAATGAACAGTGTGTGCTGAGCTGTGCTCACGGGTGTCCTGGACAGGCCCTCATTCCATTCTTTCCTCAACCTTGAATGGGTTTGTCTTTGCAGTGAGATTTAGGTTCTTTTTTGTTTGAACATCTGGGACTGCCTTCTTGAACCGTAGTCATGCCTAAAGATACTCGTACTTCCCAGAAACTTGAAATATTATCAAGTCAATGAAATAGAAGAAGGTGCTTAGGCAGGTCCTCAATAAATACTTGTTGAATGATTAAACCCAAAATGGGGTTTGATGCTTCTGCCTTGAAGATTATAGATTTTACCATTTAAAATTTGTTTTTCAGAAAACGTCTACTCTATAGCAAGAAATGGACCCAAAAGAACAGCAATGTTCATTATTTATACTGATAGAAAAATTCAACAAAGAGAAAGAAAGTTTGAAGACGGAATTAACAATGAGATTCCTAAGCCCAATCAGAGGGTCACTGCATGGCTTGTCCTCGTGTTTACGTCGGGTTTACCAGATGGCCCCTCTGATCTACAATGAAATGAACAGATACTATCAAATGACCTATACATTAACAGATACTAATAGTTTTCTTTTCTTAAAAATGGCAATGATGATAAAATAATCTCTCCTAGATGTTAAGAAAAACATTCCTAACGCGATATGAAAGAACAATTTTATAAATACAGAATTTAATGGAATAGAATAGTTATTATTATTTTTTTTGTGAATGTGCAATTCCTGGCCATGTTAGCATGACCCTTGCCTTCATTTCCATTTAAAAACTATATGGGAATGTGTGGAACCTACAAAGTGGGGTCATCGATAATTCCAGTGTTTTATTAGAAGGAAAACTCTGTGCAACCTTTGAAACTCAGATATTACTTATTAACTCATAAATTGCTGCACTTTCCCCATGACTTTTGACACATCTTGGTGCTTTCCCACACCCCTGATGGAGAATTGCTGATGCAGAGCAACGTGCAGAGTGAACTGGCCCAGGTGACAGGGTCCTGGCGCCAGAAGTGACTCAGGGAAAAGGTCTCTGGGAAAACAGATTATAATTCACAACTGTAACTTACAATTCACATCTATGCATCATCTTACAATGCCTGGTCTTCTTCCCACCACCCTCATTACTCGAAACAACCGAAGGAGAGGAATTTTCACTCCTGCTTAGGGAGGATGGCCTTCAGGTAGCCACTCCCCAGTATCAGTGTTACCTTTCCCTGTTTTTAAATAAACAGTTTATTGGAAAACACACACACACACACACAAACCAGTTTACCAATTTCTCTCACTCCCTACCCCCCGCCTCTTGCAACCACCAATCTGTTCTATCTTTTTAAAAGGAAGTAATGAGCCCTCTTCCCAGAAAAATTCCCGCATGTGCCTATATACAGCGCTTGGATCCACTCAGTGGGTTCACGGATCCCTGAAGACGCCAGTTTAAGAATCCTTCCCTTAAAGGCTCGGCCTCAGCTTTTACTTGTTACTAATAAAATGACCTTCTACGTCAGTGTAAAATATACTTAAATATGTATTATTGAAGGCTACTAACTCTTTGAGGCCACCAGATTGTTGTTTTCTGTGGGATAATAAATTTGTGTATTTAAAAACTGGGGAAAATAGTCCTGTGAATATTATGATTCATTCTTCCCCCGTATGAATTCATGGGGTCAGATTTTTGCAGAAGAAGGGAAAGCACAGACCTTAGTATTTCTACGGGATGATGGAGTAAAAAAATACATCCGGGTTTACTTTCTCTTTATTTTATAAATTATTTCATTTTCTAAATAGGGATTAAGCAAGCTAAAAGTTATGTGTACTGACCTATCATGTAATTTTTGTTTTTCCTGAGGAATGTTCGCCCTGAGCTAACATCTGTGCCAATCTTCCTCTATTTTGCATGTGGGTCGCTACCACAACATGGCCACCGACAAGTGGTGTAGGTCCGTGCCCAGGAACCAAACTCAGGCCGCTGAAGCAGAGCGCGCCAGACTTAACCACTAGGCCACAGGGCTGACCCCGCTATCATGTAATTTTTTTATTGAAGTAAAATATACATAAGATAAAATTTACCATTTTAACCATTTTTAAGTGTACAGTTCAGTGACGTTATGGATCTCATGGAGTTTTAATTAGTCCTATTGCGAAAAATTTCTAAATCTTCAAAAAGAAATGAGAAAGTGGAAAGAGCATAAGAAAGTATTTACCTGGAAAAATATACTTCTCAAGCTGAATGCTAAGGTGTCACAAATTTGGACTTTCCTAGGCAAGAAGAAAGCAAGCGTTTAAGATAAGAATGCTTTATGGAAAGTTCTCATAGATTCTAGAAACAGGATTTTTTTTTTATATGGAGTGATTACTTTTATTTTGCAAGAGAAGTAAGGAAATCTCTAAGTTAGCCAAATTAAGAGAATTTTGGAGATGGTAAGATTAATCTTTTTGAGTTGTGTTTGGAAGTATGGAAAATTAGTGAACTCTTGAAAATAAATGTCCGGTGTAGACAAATCTATGTATTTTTCATCAGCTGAAGTGAACACGTTATCTTTACAGTTATCTAAGTACAGCACAGTGCTGAAATCCCATGTGCATTTGCAAATGTGAAGATCACCATAGTAACATCTATATTAAACTACATTTCAACGTTGTTAGTAGAAGATGCCTGTGACTTTTATAAAAGGACTTTCTCAGGGAATAAAAAGAAATTTTTCCTTCTTTTGTGCTACCGGATGTTCCTCTCTTATCCCAGGCATTGTTTTTGAGATCCGAAAGTCAGATGTCGTATTGGAAGCAGCCAAAATATTAGTGTTGGTGTCAGGAAGTTAGAATACTGTTTCCAATCACACTTTGAGCCAAAGCTGTGGAATTTATGGATGTATTTGGCTATGGGGGGTAGTAGGGAAAGCTTAGGACAAATATATTTTATAAGTGATAAATTCAGGGTATTGTCCAGGCTTTAGTGAGTTCCAAGAGCTGAATTCATCTAGAATTGAGCATTCATGCTGAGTTAGCTGCTTCACCACTCAAAGAGTCATATCGCCAACAAAGGGTCTTTATGGCAGTGAATTGTGAGGGTCACTGAGTGACTTTTCTTTAACACCTTGTCACTTAGGGTTGGTACAGTTCCCCATCCAAAGAAACTGTCCTTTTCCCCATCTAGTGTAGCCATTTACATCTCTTACTTCCTGCTCAAGATTTCCTTTCTTCATTCTCAAAATATCATAGGCCCTTAAGAAAATGGCGAGTACAATTGCAGAATGTTAGAAATTATTTTTAAGAATTTGTGGAAGATATGGAAGTTTTCTAAAGATTGGAGAAGGACTGATTCTAAGATTTCTCTTACTAAAAAGAAAAAGAGAAGTCTCAGTAGGTGTTGATTTATGGCTTAACTTTATTTGGGAAGACACCACATTAGATACATCAGCCATTTGCACACAAGCGCTAAGAAGCGCCCAGGTCCTGAGAAGTAACCGCTGGGACTCCAGGAAGAGATGAAGGTGCCGACCTAACCGAGTGTCTCCTGGGACAGTCACGCAGAGTTTCACCACTCAGAAGATGCTCCTTGCTGGACTAAGCCCTGTGGAAGGAACGGGAAAAGTGAAAGCAGGATTCTTTCCTAGTCCCCCCAAGGAACCATTTTAGAAGACAAGGTATTCGAATCTACTTGGGGTTCATTAGGTCTTTTTAGTCTTCAGAGAGGCGAGAGCATGAGCTCTACAGCCAGGCTGCCTGGGTTCAAATCCCTGACTCTACTACCTACCAGCTGTGTGACCTCAGGTGAACTTCTTAACCTCTCTGTGCCTCAGTTCCCCCATCTTTAAAATGGAGATGATAGGACCTACCTAGGGATGTTGAGGGATTACATTAGGTAATAAATATAAAGTACCCGGCTCACAGTGTGTGGTATATAAATGTTTGCTATAACTATAATTATTCTATAACTTTATCATGTTCATCAAGAAATCCTGACTACCCACCTGAAAGCCCCTGTTGCTAGGAGTGTGTTTAGCTTATTGGACTTCGGGGTTTGGGAGCATCCCCTAGAGAACCTCTGCATAGCTTGGTGCCAAGTGGATTGAGGGGCCCTGAGAGACTGCCTGTCACTCTAAGGGTTCTGAAGTTTCATCAGGAGGGTTTACAGGGTAATCACTCCCCAGAACACTGCGTTTGCCAGATATCCATTCTTTCGTTTCTTGAGGGATTTTTTTTTTTTTTTGCTGAGGAAGAGTCACCCTGAGCTAACATTTGTACCAGTCTTCCTCTATATTGTACGTGGATCACCGCCACAGCATGGCCACTGTAGGGCTGTGCCTGGGATCCAAACCTGTGAACTCAGGCAGCCAAAGCAGAGCATGCGCTGCTTAGGCCCCCAGGCTGGCCCCTTGAGAAATATTTTCTTATGCCTCAGGTTTGTGCAAAGGAAGAGCTATCCAGGCAGGCAATCTGATCAGAACAAGAAAGGCGGTGCCCTCCTTCCTCCCTCCATATTTTCTTTCCAGTCCCTCTCCACAAGTGTGTGATGTGGTGGGTAATAAGAGTGTAGGGGGTGGAGGTGTTGGAATTTTACTGATTCCTAGGTGTGTGGCCCAGGTCAAGTTATCTCACTTCTATAAGCCTTAGTTTCCTTATCTGTCCAATGGGGCCAATAATGATATTTACCTCATGAAATGTGACGATTAAAAAAGAGGAAGCTTATGCAAGACATAACCGTTGGGGGTCACTGGGTGAAGGGTACATGGGACCTTTCTGCACTATTTTTGCAACTTCCTGTGAGTATAATTATTTCAGAATAACAAGTTAAAAAAAAGTAAAAGCATGGAAAGAGCTTAGCATTGTTCTCGGCCCACAAATGCTGAGAAATTTCTTGAGCATGTGTGCTAATTTAATGAGGATGGATGCACTGTACTAAATATTTCATATGTATTAACTCATTTCATCCTCAGATCAGCCCTCTGAGGTGGGTACTAGGGTTATCCGCATTTTAGGGATAGGGAATCTGAATCAAAGAAAGAGCGAGCCACTTATCCACGGTCACCCCAAAGTCAGTCGCAGAGCTGGTGGTCTCTGCAGAGCCCATGTGTTAACCACTGTGCTGTGTGGCTCTCCTAGCAAGAGCTCAGAAAGGCGAGCTCCTCTGATGATGGCAGAGCCCTCTATTTCAGAGGCTATGGGTGCCTCTTTAGTTTGCACTTCATGCAGGGGAAGAGAGCCTTTTTACGTGTCCTAGAATCTGAATGTGCACAAACAGGTAATTATTTAATATATTTCTGGGAACCTGGCTGAAGTAAAGGTGAGCATGTTTATAACATTTACATATTTGTAAATGTTATATGTACATATTTGTACATATAACATTTACATTTACATTTACAGATTTGGCGGATTTGTTAATGTCTTGAAATGGGACTAGAGTTCAAAGTGGCCTTGAAATCTATATATTAGAAACTATCCATGAAAACAACAGAGGCTTGACCGAGACTAGTTCAAACACAGCTCCTACATTGGGAAAGACTGCCATGGTCGTAGACAAATATGTTCTGAAAGATCTGGGCATCTTTCCAGATGCTCAGTGAAGTATGGTGGTATTTCTTTGAAACAGATATACTTCAGGGTATTAATAGCAGCATGACATGGCCAGATCAGCGAGTTATCTTCCCTCAGGCCATTTGTCAGACCCTTATCAGAATACTTTGTTCCGTTGTGGCATTCAGTCTCCAAGGTAGTAGGAAGTTGTCTGGAGAAGAGCAGAAAAAGTGACTGCGACTGAGTTCTGGCTTCACAACTGAGAAACTCGAGACCCGTGGGTGACCTGCGCACCTGCTCTTTCCCTAGGTGTGTGAGGATTTCTTCCTTTTCAATTAGTGGCTCGAGCTTTCCTTTAAAGAGCATCTCACTCTTGGCAGTGCTGCCTCTTGAGTTACAGTCATCTTGAAGTCTGTGCTCAGCGAGAGTCTCCTCGTTTCTCGCAGCTGTTTATCAGGCTGCTCCGTCTGGAAGAACGTGTGTTGTCTTAAGGAGTCATCTCTAATCGCCCCCATGTGTTCATGGCTGCCCGTGGTCATCGTCATGTCTGATGCCTGTTATTATCGTTGTCCCTGCTTTATAAATGAGGACGTGGGTTCTCAGGGGCATGGCAGGGCTTTCCCCACTTCTCCATACTGTCTTTCCAGGACTCAACGCTGAAACACACTCCATTCCCAGCTCCAGGGAGTGATGGCCCTTGGCCATCCCCCGAGTCTGGTCTGTCTGTCTCACCCTGTGTTAGAGAATGTGCATGTGAATGTGGCTGGACATGATTCACCGCCTCCACTGCTGCCTTGCACCCAGACCTCCATCATCATTTCCTCCTGTTGGATCTACCGTTTCCCCCCACCCCATCTCTAACCCTGTTCTCAACACAGCGACAAGAGTAATCTTTTAAAACGGAAGTCGGATGAGGTCACTTTTCTGCTCAGAGTTGTCAGAGCCCTCACGATGGCCGGGAAATCTCTGTGTGAGCTTCTCTGTGTGACCTGCCCCGGTCAGCCTCAGCCACCATCCCTCTCCTCTTGCCCATTTGCTCCAGGCACCCTGGCTTCCTAGCTGCTCCCCCATGCGCAGCCACTCTCCCACGTGGTCTGGGCACTTGCTATTCCCTTTGCTGGGAATTCTTTTCCCCCAGATGTACACATGACTTCTTCCCTCTCTTCCTTTAGGTGTTCAGTCAAATGTCAATTTCTGTTGTCTACCCCCCCACCATGGCTGCTCTATCTAAAGTGGAAATCCCCCCACACTTCCTGTCCCCCTTCCCTATAATCCTTTCTTCTGATCAGTATCTTACCTTGCTTATTACCTCTTTCTTTCCATTAAAATGTATGCTTCTCAAGGGCAGAATTTTTAAATCTCTTTTATTCTCTACTGAATCTTCAGTGTCAAGAATGGGGCCTAGGAATAGTAGGTTGTCAATAAATATTTGTTGAGTGAATGAATGAATGAATGAATGGTAATATTGTTCATAATCAGTATAAGTCCCCTGAAGGCAGCTTCATGAATGATTAATGAGATGCACACGTTTTTGTGTCTCTTGCAGAACCTGGCACAAGGCCTAGCACACAGTATGTCCTTAATAAGTATTTGGTATCCTCAGTCTGCAGAAAAGATAAAGAATGTCCTGTTTTGGAAGTGGAACTGTTTGCAGGGAGGGCCATGGGCCGTGTGACTTACTGGGGTCTCATCTGGTTCTCAGGTCTTTGACCATTTCAGTGCTAACCCAGAGTGAACCTAACAGTTCTCTGGATTTCCGATTCTGCCCCTTTTTTGTGTCTGCAAGTAAGTCGCGAGTGGAAGTTGAAAAGAGGGGCCCAGCACACCTTATAGGAGGTGGAGATCATGGCAGAGATGGGAAATAGATGTAGCATTTTGTCTGGAAGGATCGCTTGTGGCTCGGATCTTTCTAGGCTTTCCAAATCCTGCATTCTGTCCCAGCGGGTTTTTGATATTTGAGAAGAGAGCTCTTCAGCTGGCAGTTGTTTCCAGGCGGACACCAAACACTTGTTCTTATTTCCAAATTTCTGTTAATTTGGTTATTTGTTCTCCGAGACTGTAGCCTCCTCGTTGCTCGTGCTTCTGCGAGTGTTACATTGGCAGATGTGTCCTGTGGGAGTAAGGAAGGAAGATTTCCTATGTTAATTTCTCTCTGACGAGCACATGTGCAAATCCAGACACAGCCTCTTGTATAGAAAAGTAAAAAAGAAAAAAGTTCCATTCTTTAGTGTGTGTATGTATGTCATGTCCATATAGAAAAGATCTCATGTTTCTGGAAACCTATGTTCAAAACATGTATGGATTTCATTTCCTTCTTCCTCATATGTAGGATTTAATCAGGAAAGAAGGTTTCTCGATATCTCAACTACAGCAGCTTTTTTTTTTTTTTTAATTAATGGAGAACATTGGGAGAAGTAAAATCGTTAAATGAAAAATAAGATGAAATGGCTCTACTTGGTGACCACGGGTACAGAAATAATAATAGTCAATAATATGTATTGAATTCTCACTGAATGCCCAGATCTGTGCCTGAAGCTTTCTGTGCATTTCTCGTTTGTTCGTCATAACAAGTCAGGGAGGTAGAGGCTCTTATAGATGCAGAAACTAGACAGAGAGATCTCTGCTCAAGGTCATATGGGCACTGAGTGGGAGAACCACACGTTGCAAGCTGGCAGTCTGATTTCAGAGGCTGCGTTCTTACTACTGTACTCGACAGCCTCCCCAGGAAATAGAGGAAGGACCCACTGATGTCAAAAAGTATTCTGCATTTAACACCTCTCCTCCCCGGCCTGCTCAACCACTCCGCACACCTAAATGCACGTTGTAATAGTACCACTTACTTTGCAAAAAATCAAAATAACCTATGATTACAGTGAAACGTACATAGCTTACAGCAACGGGATAGCCTAACACAGTTCCTGGCATACAGATGGTGTCTAGTAAATGCTTACGGAATGAGTTTTTGCATGAACAAGGTTTGTAATGATGAACACCAGCATGTCCAGGTTAAATTAGAAAGGAAGCTTACAGAATTCAGTTCTATTTAGCACAAATTGGCTCAAACAATCCAGTAGTGCACATGTTTATAGACTGTTTCACATCCAAGTGGTTAACAATAAATTCCATCAATTATTGACAGTCATTAGTCCCGGTGACCATCCACTTGTCTAGGTGATTGAAAATAGCACAGGCATGTTGAGTGTCACTGTTGGTCACCTGAGTCCTTCCAATGTGCCCTAGCAGGACCACATTGGTGCCTGTGTGAGAAAGCTGAAGATCGAACCCAGCTAGCCCTGTGACTCAGGTGACTTAGGGCAGTGTACTAGTCAGCTTTGCTACTGTAACACACAATTCCAAAAGTTCAGTGGCTTTCAGTGACAAATGTTTATTTCTTGCTCCTATCCACGGGGCTCCTATTTGGGCTGCAGGTCTCTGCGTGGGTTTTCTCGTTCCAGGAGCAGCATTTGTCTGGACACACTGTTTTCGTGGCAGAGGGCAGAAGCAAGACGCCACGCTGACCACAACACTGTATTTAAAGCTTCTTCTCTGATATGGCAGGTGTCACATTTGTTCGCATTCTATTGGCAAAGCAGGTCCACGGCCAGTCTGGACAGTGGGGTCAGAGGTGTATTCTTGTTACCAGGACGTGTTGCAGCTCACGTGACAAAGGGCGTGGGTGTGCAGCCTTCTTGGGGATGGGGACAGTGGGAGATGTGCGTCTGTCCCTGGAGAAGCCGGCAGTCTGCACCTTGTCTTTGCCTACGTAAGGGGAGGTCTGCACTGGTGTCACCACAGTGGGTTAGGGATTTGATCTTGGTCTGTCACTATGCTCTGTGCAGCTAAGTTCGCAGTCCCTTGCTCTCACTTCCGGTGTCTGAACTCTCTGAGAACTGCTGTAGGAAATGTAGAGAACGGCAGAGGGATTTATTCTCCAGTCTCTTGTGTACGAAGCTCTGAGAACTGTCTTGACTTGAGAAGCGTGACCAGGACTTTCAGAATACTTGAGGCCCGTGGTTTTGGATAAGCGTGCTCCACACCATCCTGAAGCATCATGTGGCCCCAGACTCAAGTAAGGGGAGGCGGCGGTGGGTTGACAAGAGGGAGGCGGGTGGCTGCAGAGCAGAGCCCAGAGCTGTGAGTTAGGATCTCCATGTCACAGTCAGGGCACTGGGGTTAATCAGGTCAACCAAGGGCCACAGGATTAAATCGGGAGGGTGCGATGTAAACTCATCATGGACATCGCAGGTCTGCTCTATGGATCTTGGATGCACACTTCTTTGGGAATAAAGTCATGAGGCACATTCCTATTTAACCTCAGATAAAATTTTCAGAGATATCCGGAGCCAACTTATTATTTGAAAAATGTAAATAGCATTATTTATTGATTTATTCAGTAGTCTCTGCATTCAATGTTCAAAATTTAAAAGGGATAAAAGAATTGTCAGTGAAAAGCTCCCTTCTCTCCCTGTCTCCCAGCTTCCCCCAATTCCACGCATGAGGCCATTATCCCTTTGTTGTGTATCTGTCCTTCTAGAAGAGTTGCGTGCATATACAAAAGACATGCTCTTGGTTGCCAGGAAAACTTCCTACAGAAGAAAAATTACATTAGAAATGAATTGGACCACACACTTTATTTTGGATCCTCCACGAGGTGTTACATTTGAACCTATTTGTTTCTCCCTACAAAGATTTTGTTACTCAATATACTCTAGGAAAAATTCTTTGCGTCAATATGAATAAGTCTTTGGTCTCAAGTTAAATAACGTAAGAGAACAAAGTTTATAAAAAAGAGGTAGTACAGGCCCAAGTACTGAGAATTTAAAGTTTAGCATTAGCATTACAGTTAACTCATAACACAAATCTTTTATCATCTTGGTGCCTCTGCTTTCTTAACTGTAAAGTCGAGGTAGTGAGGTAGTCCAGCCTCAGAGGAGAGGCAGTGCTCTGCTGAAGACACACCTCGTGTTCATAAAGTTACATGAAAATGTCCACGTGCTACTTTCATTTCTGAGGCAGGAACTATGGCTGTTAGGAGAGAATCAGTTTGGTAGAAGATAAGATTAGTAACAGCATACCAGAACCTTCTTTCCCCCGGCTTTCAAAACTCCTCATAGGTTTCTAAGTCCCTTTCTCCTAGTGTGCTGTTTGTCGATGGCAAAGTAAATATTATTTCCATTAACTAAAGAGAAGAAAAATGTTTGCAATACATCATGGCCTGGCGTTTTGCCCGGGGCTCTTTTATCTTGATGTCGAAAGCGTTCCCTGGAGACAGGGAACAATGTGCTTTTGTCGCCCCTGCAGAAGCAGCTCAAGTCACCCGGGCCTGAAGCCCTCCCGTCAGGTGCTCCTGAGAGATGATTTGTTCTCTGCTTCGGCTTTTGCTCGGCAGGTGCACCCTTAGAGGTGTCCTCTGCCACTGCAGTGCTCCTGGTTGCTTTCTGTTGTTTTTAAGCAACAATTCTAAGACTCTTTTAAGGACGATTTATCCAGAACTTGGTCAAAGAATATCAGTGGGCAAAAGTGAGGTAGTTATTTCCTGTTACTAGTTTGCAGGCAACTCAGGTAACTGTTCATAGGTCACTGGGTTAGAGTCCCACTGCCAGAGTGACAGGGAGCACTGTCCCTTGGGTCATCTGTCCCTAACCCCGCTCCCTCTGCTCTGCTTCTGTCCCTCGTGCCTCCACCTCGGCATTCACTTGAAGGAGAGGAACATGGACTTTAAAGAAACCAGATTGTGGACTTTTAATAAGACCAAAAGCAGCACCCAGGGACCCACCAGAACTGTTCTCCACTGACACAGTGGCCGCTGTCAGCGATGGAGAAACCCGTCAATGTGGAGAGGATTAACACATGTCCAGCTTTAACACGAATGACCGAGGGACCCTTCCATCCCAGCATGCTAAGATGAGTTAGCTGCACGTGAATATTTATGGCTTCTATTGATCTGATAACACTATGGCCAGACTGCCAGTGTTCAAATCCCAATTCTGCCTCTTACTAGCCGTGTGACTTTGGGTACTACCCTGACCTCTCTGGGCCTCAATTTTCCTCCTGTGTAAAGTGGAGATGACTGCCTTTTAGGGCTGTGTTTGAGATTAAATATCTTAATGTAGGTAAAGCTTTTAGAACGGTGCCTGGTGCGTTGTGAGCACCCAATGAATGAATGAACATTATTATTTTATTATTTTTCAGAGTCAGTGAATATTTATAAATGCCTTCTGTGTGCCAAATTTTGCTTTGTCTTTTTATAATATTTCATTTATTCCTCACAATGATCTCATGAGATTTACATTTTATAAGTGAGAACCAGGAGGTCCTCGTTTGACTGTTTGACTTATCCAAAGTTAGACAGTTAATAAGTGGCAGAGTGAAGGTTTTCATTTCTCTGTCTGACTCCATATTCCATTATATTCCAAAATATCATTCTGGACCGTTGCTGAGCATAACCTCACTGACAGTGGAATCCTGGGGTTCAGGTTTCCATTTCTACCTTTGTAGTGGGATGGGATGTTTGCTCGTGGGCACTGGAAATCAACTGTCGAGTCAAGGAGTTCTGAGAACAGAAGAGGCTCAGGTAACACTCTAGTAAGAAGACATACTTATTTTTCCCCATCTAAATCCAGGAAAGTCAGGCAAAACTTTCCCGCCTCAGTTGCAGAAGATGCTTCGGGGACAGCTTTTGGTAAAAAGCGCCTCCACAGACCATCATGTCCTCATTGAGAGGCTGGGTCTGGTCAGTTGATCAAGGTTGAGACTAAAGCAGGTGGAGGAACAGCTGGTGGTCAGAGAAGGGTCAGGCAGGAGGATTGGTGTAATGACCAAGGCAAAGTTCCAAAGTGAACACATGGCCAGAAGTTGGGTTCCACACAGAGGGAACAAGGACCCCAGTGGGAAGAGTTCCTGTGGAGGCCAGACTTGAGGGCAGCGATTCTAAGCATGTCAACAGAGGTGGGGGCTTGGGGCAGGGACCAGGGGGACGCTCCCAGTGACTCCTAGTAAAGGGTTTCAGCATTGCCCGTACACACACACACACACACACACACACACACACAGAGTTTATATATATAGTTTATATATATATGTAAAACCATTGAGAATAGTAACTCCAAATTACTGGAGATAAGGAATAGAGGGATTCTAAGAGTTAATTTCACCTCTGCAGTCTGCCAGTTTCTTGCAGTGTTTTTGATTAGACAAGGGCCATCATAGTTTATTAAAAATAAACAAAACCAAGTTGGGCCAGAAATAGATGAAACCTTGGTTCATTTGTCTTGCCCCCGTCTTCTTCCTGTTCCATCTCCATTTCATGTGGTTGTCTGGCCCAAACAGTTTCTATTTTTAAAACAACAGAGGATGCTTCAGGCTTGGGTTAGGGAAGCCAGCACTGGTGTCTGGGGTGCAGCGCCCCACTTCCTCCTGACGTCTCCTCCCAGGGTGTCGTGAGCCTCCTCCACCATCTTGGGTTGGCGACCGGGCCGCAAAGGTACAGGGCGCCATGCATGGGGATGGAGGGCAGTTCTTTTAAGCCCATGTCCTGTAGAAATTATTTGGGAAATCTATTAAAGTAGAGTCTGGTCTGAAAATGAAACACCCCCCCTTCCACGTTTTTATACCAGGCCTTTGATGCTGTTGTTTTTTAAAAACTATATTTAGATGGAGAAAAAAATTAGTGAGGCAAGATGGTTTTAGTTTGGAAAAAGCTTAAGGGGGGGGGGGGAGATTAGGGCGTAAAACTCAGTGCTGCCAAATGCCTAAGTTGGATAGTTATGACACCAAGACGTCAAACTTAATATCCTTCTCCCCGCGATGGCTCTAGCACAAAGCCATCTCTGGGGCCAGCGCCTTTTTACCGGCTCAGGGGCTGCACACAGTGTTGACCCAAAACAGTGAGTCCGTTGGGGTGTGGAGTGCATTAGGGAGATTGTAGGTTTTAGCAATTTCCTGTCATTTTAATTTGATCATACTTCTCTGTTTATAACCTTATTCCAAAACGAATTTCAAGTGGCCATACTTCCCTTTTACTTCCTGCAACTAAGTCTGTATTTGGTGATATTTGTTATGTTAGGGACCCGTGGCGTCTGTCTCAGCCCTCACTAGACATCGCCTTCGGAAACTCATCTTTCATTACCTAATACTCACACTGTCTTCACGCTCAGCTTTGCAGTGACCATTTGCCCTCCTCAAGCCTTCTCCACATAGCCACTCTGTCCTTCCTGAAAGCCCAGCTCAGTTCCTACCTCATCCCAGAGGTTTTTCTTGATCCTTCAGTTGGTATATATTTCTCCCTTTTCTAACTTCATGACATATTGTCTGTGTCACATAATTAGTGACTTGCCATATCAGAACTACATACTGATCTATTGATGTATGTGTGTGTGTATCTATGTGTGTGTGTGTATATACATTTATATATATAGATATATACATAGATACATACATTTATAATTATATATTGTCTGAATATCATACTGTTTTATCTGCTGAAGATTTTATTTGTGCCTTTAGTCTCCAGTGTGGGCAAGAGGGGCCCCTGTTCTGGGTTTTAGGGACCTTGCTCAGGCCCTTCTGTTGCTGTGTGAGGAGTCCGAGGGCCAAATGGATGCACCTCCGCCTTCTTATAGCCTGCACTCTAGGTACCCAGGACCTGGAATTCCTTGTCCAAATGACCTTGAACCCACTTACAGAGGCCGTGCAGGCTCTTCCCTGTGCTGCGTGGGGGTGTGCACCCCTAGAACTGGGGGATGGGCCAGGTGGCTGGTGGGGAGGGTGGGGTGAATAGCTTGGACTGAAGGCTGGGTTGTCCCCACGAGAGGAATAGGGAACGGAGCCACAATGGGAAGGAGGGTGAGGAAGGCCAGGGCCGGGTCTGCATGAGAAATGCCTAGGAGTCCAAGAACCCTGGATCAGAACTTGGCCTTCCAAGTCCTTGTGAAGTACATTTGTCAAGGAAGGAGGACGAACCCATTTCATTTAAGTCTCTTACCTTGATGTATAATATTGACATATTTAGGGTGAATGGGCCTCTTTTGTACTTTTACCCTACATGCCACAAAGGCTGAGACTTTTCTCCCCAATGAAACTGTAAGCTTTTGTCAGCAGTGTTTAAAAAATATTTTTATTTGATGTCTTTGTAACCGTGATGCTTAGATCTGACTCCAAGTAACTGAAAGGATATATTTGGGATAATTGCAGAGCAAAACTTTGTTTTACCATGAGGCTTATTATCCCTCCACCAAATGAATATTTTTTTCCTGCCTAAAGTGTGTGGGAGGGGATAAAAGTCACTCTGTCTGTTAAATGACTGAGTTGAATACAGCAACCTCACAAATAACCATAAAAAATCATTTTGCTCAATTTCACTTCATTTCAACAAATACTATTCTTAAAAATCTATATTGCATTCGCCTCTACCTGCATGTACTGATCCTACCCTTTTTCTTCCCATTATCATCTTTGACTGGTAATTACCCAGAAATTGTTATTAAGTGTGCTGGGCATGTGACAAGACACAGGGAACAATACAGGAGGTCCCTACTCGCATGCTAGTTGTGTGCTTGGAAGACTGAGAGGACAAATAAGAAACTTAATAAAACTTTAGATTTTATGGCTTCAACTACAGATGCTATAGTACAGTAGACTGTGAGTTTCTTGAAGAGACTATCTTCCTATTTTTAAAAAATGAGACATTTTTAACATATTAGAATAATAAAAATGAAAGTCCTTTTAGGGACCGGCCCCGTGGCCTAGTGGTTAAGTTTGCCATGCTCCACTTCAGCGGCCCAGGTTTGGTTCCCAGGTGCTGACCTATACCACTCATCTGTGGCCATGCTGCGGTGGTGACCCACATACAAAGTAGAGGAAGATTGGCACAGCTGTTAGCTCAGGGTGAATCCTCCTCAAGCAAAAAGAGGAAGATTGGCAACAGATGTCAGCTCAGGGTGAATCTTCCTCAGCAAAAAAAAAAAAAAAGGAAAGAAAGTCCTTTTATTTATAATTCACCCATTTAGTTCTCATAAACCCATAAAGGCAGATACTATTATCCCCATTTTATATAAGAGAAAATTTGAGCTCAGAGAACTTTAGTGACTTGCCCAAGGTCACACAGCTGTGACACAAAAGGGCCAAGCCAAGAGTAAAACCCATCTGACTTTGAGGGCAGGCCTCTTTGCATATAACTTGCACTTCCCAGGCACTCGGGACCACAATCTTATCATAAACAGTCACAAACATTGGTCCGTCAGAGAAAGATAAATTTCCCATGGGGTGAGGTTAGGTTCATAAAGAAATAGGAACCTTCAAACCATGAAAGAGTTTGGTTCTTCAAATACCTTCAAGAGTTTCCCACCAAACATAGGTTTACCTGAAAGTTAGACTAAAAAGGAATAGAATGAGTATCCATTGTATGTTATGTGAATATTATTCAATTTCCTTTTAAGCCCACTTTAAAAAATCAGACTTACTGAGGTATAATTTACATAAAGTAAAATTCACCCATTTTAAGTGTACAGTTGGATGAGTTTGACAAATATGTTCCGTCGTGAAAACAGCTCTACAGTTGGAACTTCTAGCATCCTTCCATCATCTCTTGTGCCCCTTTGAAGTCAGTCCCTTCCCCCGGCTCCCGGAAACCACGGATCTGCTGTCACTATAGTTTTTCCTTTTCTAGACTTTCATATAAATGGAAGCACACCATACGTAGTCTTTTGTGTGTCTTCTTTCACTTACTCGGAGCCACTTTTAATTGTTTTTACTTATACACTTAGAGTCCTCAGGGCACCTGAACTAGGCTTTATTCTCCAAGTGGAGTCAGACGGTGCCATAACTCCTTCTGACTTGTTACTGATGGGAAAATTCACTGAAAGAGGTAGGCACCTCAGGCAAAACACTACTTTGAATTTTTTCCCCTGTACATTGATGGGTTTTGACATCAGGCAGATTTATGGCTTAAATTGGAGCTTCTCCACTTTCTAACCATGTGATCTTGAGTAAGTTTAATTTCTCTGGGCCCTGGTGGTCTCGCCTCTGAAGTGGGGTAATTGTGGTATACTCCTCATAGGATTGTTCTGAGGACTAAATGAGATTTTTACATATAAAGCACTTAGCAGTATCTGGCATATCATAATAATTAATAAGTATGATGATTCTTCAGGCCCAGCCGTTATGTCTGTTTTCTGTCTAATCAGAGGCCTGTGCTAGGGTCTGACGAGATGAGATTAAGGAAATTACCCGTTTATGGTATTTCTCAAGCCAAACTAATTTGCAGAATTTTCCCATAACAGATCGTGAGCCTTATCTGATGGTGCTGTTGAGACACATGGCGACAATTTTGGTAAATATTTGTAAATGTTAGCAAATAAATGTATTTGAAGAGGGATAGTTCCGAGTCCATGAAATACACTGAGTTAAGAACTAAAGAAAGAAGTAAATCACCAAATTGTTTCATGAACTTCAGGAATTCCTGAACACTCGGGATTCTTCTCCTTTCAGTTTTGTGCAGAATATTCTCTTTGCAAACTGAAGCGGCTGGAGTAACCAGCCCTTGAATGGATCAACCTTATTATTTCAAGAGATAAATCAAAAACCAAACCAGTTTCTGAAAAAGTCGTTACCTTTGCTGCAAATCTATTTATGCCTTTTGACAATTGGATTTCAACGCCCCTCTTTGCATCTGTAGACTGGACTCAGGGCAGCTAATGCAGGTGCTCAAATAGCGCTAAAGTAGAAGGCCGCTTGTGCTTCCCATCAATATTGTCCAAGGAGTCCAATTCCTCGAGGCACATATCCGTGTTCAGCATTTTATTTTTCCCTCATTTTAACTTCTTATCATGTTATGGATCTCTTCATGCAAAAACATGTTAGTGTTTTTATGTAGTAATTGCTGTCAACTGCGTTGAGAGATTTTGATGTCAAAAATCTGTTCTTGTGTTTGTCTGCAGAGGTGGATCGCGTCCTTCTTCATGGGTGAGATCTGACTCCTGTCGGGGTGGAATGTTGAGACCGGTAAACTAGGATGCCTACATCATGCTTGTGATTTCCAAAGAAACCAATTAACCTTTGCTGTGATCTTGACCTTCACCAGAGCTTACAAATGCTAATCCTCCATGCATCTTCCTTTGATAAATTTAGCACAAATCAATATCAGAAATAATAACAATTTTTGAGGTATTTGGAGACGTGGCAAATGAAAGAACAATGACTTTGTCCATCTTCCGTGTCACATGTTGCTGGGACAGAGAAAGGTGAAGTCTATACCGATTTCTTAATAATAAAAGCAGAGTCATCCTTGGAGTTGGCCAATGAGCTCCAAAAGGGCAGTGTCTCCCCAGTTCCTAACACAGTGCCTGGCACACTGATTTAATAAGTATGTATTCATTCAATCAGCATTTACTAATAAGTGAATACATGGAATGATGAAATAGTAGATTAATCTACTGCTGGACTGCAGTAAATAGAATTATGTCAGAGAACATTTGATTCAGATAAACCAAACTCCATTCTTCAGGGTAGAAGCATTTCACAGAAATTAAAAAACAAAAAAAACCATACTCAGATTATTTTCTAGAAGCCTTGTTTCTTGAATATTAATTATTGAAGATGGCATATACTTTTGAGGGGAAGCAAGAATGCAGAGTAAGGGAACAGAAAGCACCTGCTGAGGTCCTGAGGGATGAATGGGGTCCCCGACTGTGGGGGCCAGCAGAGAATGCCGATGGTCTTGGGGTCCTGTGAGCTCTGGTGAGCGGTCCAGACAGTCGGGATGGCCCTGTGGTGCTGGCCCGACTTAGTGCAGAATTAATACCTGGTCAGCGAGTTCTGAGGCTGAGGTCATGATGCCCCTCGATCCCCTTCCTCCACCTAAACCTGACCTTAGACTTGGACAGATTTCCAGTCTCTGACATGTTTTACCAGTATTTCCAAATGCCTGCCACCTCCACTATTAATTTCCTAATGCACTTAGTATTTTTCTGCAGATGGACTCACTTGAAAGGGCTTAAGTTTGTCCCTGAACCACTGAAACCATCTGCTGATGAGTCAGCCTTTGGGAAACACTGGCTTGCCCATCTACAACCTGAAACTTAACCACCTTTGCTTAAACCCCTCTTTCTCCAGGCGGTAATATCACTGAAGTAGGATGATTTTCTGGAAGAGTGTATGCGTGTGTGCGCATGTTGTGTGTGTTCTGGTATGGAAGTTGCCTAACACAATTATGGACTTTTTTTTTTTTAAAGATTCAGAGCCTTATGCTAATTTTAAAAGACACTAGCCCCCAGGTTCTGCTGAACTCTGTAATTTCAGCCTTTGCTTTTGGTAAAGCTTATGATACCTTAATTTTCTGACCTGTCTAGGAAATTTGGGCTTAGATTTTGTAACCTAAATTAAAAAGGAAAATGTTTGACAAGTCTCATAAAGATCACTAAAACATGGGAAGTGTTCTTTTTAATAAAGAACCTGCAGTTGAACCGAGAGTAATAAAAGCAAGATTCTTGTATTCCGCATCCCTCCCCCACTATCTATTCCATTTAGTTTTTTCCATGATAGAAATCTCCTGTCCTACAAAGCTTCGGTTATGAGCTGGACTTATTTAGGATAACTGCAGGTGTGATTGATCTTGGGATCTCCAGGATCTTAGGGGCATTTTCTTCAGACAAGAATTCCACAGGGATCTCTACTTTTCATCTATGTTCTTTAGATTCAAAAGATATTCTGTCTGTTATGTGTTGATCTTTGATGTCTAAGCTTTATGAAATCTGAATGGCAAAGTATCAATACACAGAAGCTTTGACAATCCAAGATTCACTCTTCTCTCATGCCAGAGACTCCAGCTTTCAATTCTTGTGAACTATGAACTTCTGTTCTCTCGTGCCATGCTCCCGCGAAACTGGACCCATCAAAGGGCTTTAATTCTAAGGCACATTTTCACACAAACTTGTGAGTTTCATATTTCATGACTTTGTTCTGTGCTAAAAAGGATCCTTTAATGGGTGGACCCCTGGGCTTAGAGTGAGCAGCAATCCTTGACTTCAGTTTCATTAATTCAGGAGGTATTTCTTGGAACATCCTTGGCTTCAGCTTCATTCATTCAGGAGGTATTTATCGAGCATGTACTGTGTCCCAGACACAGTGTTAGGTGCTAGAGGTACGGCATCTTTCCTTCAAAGACTGGATGGTGACGAGGTGGCCCACCTGAACTTCTATTAGATTTCATTCATTCTAAGGCTATTGTGTTTTTGGCGGGGGGAGGGGACCACAGATGACCCCGTGTGTATACTTACTTCTGGTGGCCAATGCACTGTTTTCAATTCTGGCTCTGAAAATAACCCTGCTTATTAGTTGGCAGCTGTTTTTCCAAATCTTATGCTTATCTCAATGGCTTTAAATATGGGGTATATAACTTAGGTTGAAGTTTGTCTGTAAGCAATAGAAAGAATGTCATTTGCTTAGACAAAACAAAAGTTTAATTCTCTCTCATAGGCTAAGATTGGTGTGGCAGTGCTGCCCCTCAAAGCCCTCAAGTCCACAGATTCCTTTTTTGTTGCTAGCTGTAGCTGGCTTACATTCCCAAGATTGCCTCATAGTCTGAGATGGCCGCTCCAGCTCCAGCCATCATATCTGGATTTCAGTCACCCCAGAGAAATAAAGTCAAAAGATATGCATCAGCCATTTTTATTCATTGTCTACTTATTTTCTCTGCCATGACCTCAATCTTTGCTACTTGTGAATGCACTTTTCTTCTAATATTGAAGAGTAATTCTGTTATCTCTCTAAAGACTTTATGTAACGGGTCATGCTCTTTAATTCTAGAAGATCTCTGGCTGTGAAATATGTTTATCCATAAAATAAAGAAGAAAATGTAGCATAATATGACTGATTTTTAAAATACTTCTAATGCATCTTTAAACATGAACCAACAGAATTAAAAACAAATGGAGATAAATGCTCTTATTTTTCTCCCAGCACATTAAAAAGTCTCTGAAAATTCAGATAGTTTTCTCCATATTAATGAAGGAGTTATTCGATAGCACCTATGGGCTGAGCTGGTGTTTTGCTTTGTTAATGCTGTGTTTGATGCTGACGTTGTGTTTAAATGCTCTCTCAGCCACAACCTAAGCACAATATTGATTTCAGCCGGACCAGAAAACATCCTCTTGTCAGTGCCTTTGACTGCCCCGAGAATGGTGCCGTTGGTTCCTCTGGGCTGAATACAGGCCTCAGTTTAGGTGTCACCCATTTAAACAGTCTTATTTATCACAGACTGAAAAGCTTTGCCCATGCTGTTTTTCTAGCTGCGTGCCTGTGGCCTCATGTTTCCTGGGAGGCGCTGCCAGGCCACTTTGAAAGGCAACAGAAAGCTTTTAGAGGTGAACCGAGCGGGGCACTGATCACTGTATCGTTTTCTTCCGAAGTTCTCGAAGCGATTGCCGGTCCATGTTGGCAGGATACAGGGGGACCACACAGCTTCTGATGGCCCCTAGTGCAGACAGTCTTGGTCTTCCTGAAATGCACCGTGACGTAGGCAGCAGAAGTGTGCCAGAGATGCTGTAGAGAGGCAGAGTGTCCATCACCCTGACTTAGGGGAGAAGGACTCGGGAACCCAAAAGGACAAAAGCAACGGATGAGAGCAATGGGCCTTGAAGATCGCCTGCGTGGAGGGTTCTCGTTGCGCTGACCGTTCCTCTTCATCACCGCCTTTCACCCTCCACGAAGCAGGTAACTCCCATGTGAAATCCCCACTAGGCTTTTTATATACAGTGGTTTTCCTCAAGGGCTTTTCTTAAATCCAGAGGCCCTGATAATGCTGGGCTTATAGTTTTGTTTTCTGGCTCGTGGAGTTACGGTGAGGTTGGCAGGTCCTGCAGGGGGTGTAAGAGCTCGCAGAGAGCAGCTCCTCTTTTCTGCGGGACTTGGGCCATGGGGGGACCATTGTCATTTTCTTCCCGAGGAACAGAATGTAATCTTTCTTACAGCCAGCTGGGGATACAAGCGGCTCTTGTTAGAGAGGACTGTGGATCACGGCATTTTCCCTCAGATAAAGCAGTTCGTTTTCGCCGGGGAATTAGAGAGACATGCTGGCCCATTGTGTGTCCGAGCAGCTCGCTCCCCGGCACTTACCTCAGTGTCAAATGACATTCTTTGAGAGCTGCCCTAGACCGGTCCACCCCCTTGATCTGACTCATCTGGGAGCGAAGAGAATTAGCTGTAGGCATCAGAGAAAGAACAGAGGAAATGGGAGTTTCGCTTTTTTTGGCGATGGCTTGGTTTCATTTGAGTTCACTGAGGTTGGCAGATTGCTGCTGCTGTTGTGAAAACACATCCTCTTCTGCTTTAGGAGGCGACCTGCTGCTGGCGAGTTTCGGCCTCCCAAGGATGCTGCGCAGGCTCCTGGCCCTAGCTTCTGAACAGAGATGCTGGGTTAGGGCTTGAGCAAAGACAGGGCCAATCGTGTGTCTGTCCTGTTAGCCTTTCGATTTTGTAATCAATTTCAAGGGCCTAAAAATACTCTCCTGAGATTTTCGGTTGATTGGCCTCAATGCGGGCGCCGATTTTGTAGGTTGTGGTCCAGGCAGCCCTCTCCTTGCTCATCCCGTAGTTGAAAGAGCACGGGGTGGAGTGTGAAGGCCTTGCCGTTAGCCCCTGCTCTCCTGAGTCGTTGGGTAAGGCCCCTGCCCCATGGAACCTTGGCTTTTGCAAAGTGGGAAGGACCACAGCTGCCCATGCATTGCCCGGAGTTGTTAGGGGCATGACATGACATAATTTATTTGAGAGCACTTTTAAAACTGTCAAGAATTAAATAAAGGCAAAGCATTGACATCCCTCCCCTTGACAATTTATGCTTCTTCAGAGTACAGGTGTGGGTAGAGAAAGGAATTGATCCACATCAGCCTAACTCTTTTAGTCACTTTTTTATTTGCTGAGGAAGATTCACCCTGAGCTAACATCTGTGCCTATCTTCCTCTGTTTTGTATGTGGGTCACTGCCACAGCATGGCTGCTGACAAGTGGTGTAGGTCCGCTCCCGGGAACCGAATCAGGGTCACCGAAGCAGAGTGTGCTGAACTTAACCACTAGGCCACAGGGCCAGCCCAATCACTTTCTTTTTACGTTTGGATATTTGCCAAAAAAGGAGGAGGCTGAGGAAGAGTTCTCCAATTATTGGAGAGCTCATTTAACCATTTTGTTTCTATCCACCTCTACTTTAAATTACTGTGACACTGCGTTGTTAGTAATTCCATTAACATGCTGGTAAAAACACCGAGTTGCCATTGACACTGTTGGTGCCTGAGCTGGCCACAGATGGGGAGGGTGGTTGAGATGTTTGCCACGACTTAGTGTTGGACCCCGGGGCCTTTGTGTGTTTGGCTCCTGGAGCTCAGAGGCAGGAGTATTAGTTGGTACCATAAAATCTGTTTTGTGGATCGGGTTGGTCAAGGTCATTGTAGCCAGAATATGAAATTGGCAGTTTGCTCTGAGAATCCTGGAGGAGAACTGTCCTACAGTGTTTTCAAATGGACAAGAAAGCCTCTTGCCTTTGTCAGCGAGTAAGAATACATGGAAATGAAGTAAAGATCTCACAATATTCACTGGAATCTTTACCAATCACTTACATGCTATTTCCTTGGCTTTCTCGTAAACCTGAAATTATGGAAATGTGATTTTTTTGGTCAACTGCTAGTAGGTGATATTCATGTCAGAGATTATGCCCAGAAGTGGATTGCCCTTGGCACCGACTCGTCGATTCTGCATAGACTCTGCGTTCTGGGTGTTAGTTGTTCTGAAGGGTGGTCTCATCCACTGGTCACTGCCCAGCCCCTCCTGCTCCCCGCACCGAGCAGATGCTGCATTGAGAGAGGGTCCCCCAGCAACGGCGCTTTGACCACCATGCTGAGCTTCTACACTTGCAGGCCTGGGGTTGTCTCTGTCCAAATGAGAGCAAATTTGGACAAATTAAAACACAGGACCAAAGAAACCAACTCGTAAAACACTTGTGAGTACTTCTGACTTTGCAGGAAAGATGAATAAACAGCTGGTGTCTGTCCCCCCACCCCTACCCCAGACACTTGAGGCTGTTTCTCCTCTTTCTGCAGTCGTATATACGAGAATCAGGTTATTGACATTTATTTAGGTTTAGGCCTGGAGGAGTGTTTTATATGGGGGGAGAGAAGGAGGGAGGATTATTTGGGGTAATTTTATGAGATTGCTAACAAGTCTTTTTTCCTCTTCATAGTTCCCATGGTGATTTTTTTCATTTGAGGTAGCGTTGATCTTGTGAGTTTTAATTAGACTGTAATAGTCCCCAGGAGGAGAGAGTGTTGTGATTCATTAGTATCTTCTTTTATTTAATGTTTGTTGTTGGTCAGACAACATAAAATGGTAGAAAATCTATTCTGTTGATCTCTGTTATATGGCTTGATACCATAACGGGAATGTAAGGGTGTCATGAAAGGAAAGAAATGAATAGTAAATGATTTTTCTTTTTTTCCTCTTGAAAATGTCAAATCAAAATTCCTTTGGAATTACCCAGTAAAATTCTGGTTTTTAGAATTCACAACAGTGGATAGACCATGGAGGTTCCCAGCCTGTGGGCCTTAGCCTAGGGGAGGCTGGGGGCAATGGGGTTTCTGCAGGGGGTCAGGAGTCCAAAGTCATCTGTAAGTAATAGGAAGTGTAGGCTGTGTGTGTATATATGTGTGCTATTACATTTTTTCAAGTGCACGTAGCGCCTGTTGTGACTAATCAAACATAAACTCAATTTAAAAGCGTTACTGAATTCATGATAGCCTTCTATAATTACATATTTTCTCAATAATCGAAAGATATGAACTACAACTACTACTACCATATGAGGATGCACATACTTTTTTAACATTAAAAAATAGTTCCTGGGGGCGGCCTGGTGGCGCAGTGCTTCATGCGCTCTGCTTCAGCAGCCCAGGGTTCGCAGGCTCGGATCCTGGGTGTGGACCTACACACCGCTTATCAAGCCACCCTGTGGCAGCCGTTCCAAATATAAAAGTAGAGGAAGATGGGCACAGATGTTAGCCCAGGGCCAATCTTCCTCAGCAAAAAGAGGATTGGCAACAGATGTTATCTCAGGGCTAATCTTCCTCACACGCACACAAAATAGCTCCTATCCTTGAAATGGTCAGGAACCACTATTCTGAACTATTCATCAGAGTAGTGTTGATCCATATGTAAATCTAGAGGTATGTAGGATAAAGGTATTTTTCCAAAGGTGTCTATGAAAGAACTTTCTGGAAAACAAATTGTTGACGTTCCTTATAATGTAGAAAATGTGCCCTATATCTCCTGCTGTTTCCGTCTAAATGACAGAACTCCAAATTACGGCACCAAGCCTTATAAATGGAGTAAGTTGTCTCTCCTTGGCTTCTCCCTACAGCCCCTTCCCTACCAGCCTTTTAGGCTTTTCCCAAGTGTCAGGAGGGAGACGAATTCCTTGTTTCTGTGGTGGTGGCTGGAAGTTTGGAAACTTTGTTGGAGGGGCGACGTGAGTTACAGAAAAACAAGACACCTCCATTCTGTGACAGTGAAGCTTGACCAAGCTTTTACTCTGTCCAGGCATCACTCACTAATGATCGCTGTGGGTCAACTGATGTGGGAAGGGTTGGAGTTTCTGAGGAGCTTGGAGTGGAGGGAACTGGAGAGAGCGTCGGGACTGGACCTCTAGAATGAGCAAGGCTGAAGAACCTGGCAGGGGAGGTGGCCTGTGTGTCCCTCAATGGGCTGCAGGGGTAGCTAGAAGAGAGACGCAGTTAATGGGCGAGGCCTCCACTTCATTCCTCTGAATTCATCCATCAACATAGAACGGTGATGTCTTTTAAAAACCGTCTTTCTGTGTCTGGTTTTCCGAAGATCACTGCTGATACCACGTAGCAGTTCCAGCAAGTGTGTATCATTTTAATCAGGAACTCCAGTTCTAACTTGCACACTTGAGTTACACGGAGGCAAAAAAAGATCGCGACTAAAATGGGCCCGTGTGCAGCCACATTCCATTTGCTTATAAGTGGGGCTGCATTCGGAAAACCGAGGGAGGGTTTCCAAGGAGAGCGGCAGCCATGCACACGGCAGCTCGGAGTCCTTGCCGTGCGCCTTCCGACCGCGGTCTTCTGGTCAGTTCTGTTTCTCCCTGATGGCAGAGGTTCATAACAACAGGAGGTAAGCAAGTAACTCCTGTATCTGTTTTTTCCTGCTTGGGCCAATGAACACAACATGCATGTGCTCGAGAAAGCTCCTTTTCCCGACTGCTAGCCACGGTGGCTGGCTTCACAAGAAGCACAGTGAGGGCTGGTGGAAGCGCACATGTTGTCTGTGGTGGAGAATCTGATGTCGTCGCTGTGTACTTTTGTTTTGGGTCTGAAATAGCACGCACATTCCACGGGCCCGGGAAATTCCCAGGTGGCCGCCATTAACACGATCTCGTTGAATCTTCAGGAAGTGTGGCAGGGGTTCCTGGCTTTGAGTGATACAAGGGGAAAGGGGTCTCTGTGTGGGAAGATGCCTTTAAAAGACAGTCCACTGTGGGCAGCGTCTCCTGTGACTTTATCAATATATTTCATGTAAATTTCTCTTCCTCTTTGTTTATAATGACTATTACTAAAAATAGCTTTAAAAGCGACATCAGGATACAGCTGTAGGAAGACACAGGAATCAGGCAGATTGCTGTGGGGCTTAGAACTTTGCTCCCCTGAAATCATCGTGTGTGCATAGTTTGTTACTGGCCTGAGCCCCATTGCCCATGTCATTCCCAAAGGCAAAGACATTTGGATTGGTAAAAAGCATGCTCCCTAGTCACGCCTCCTAGTTCCTAGTTATTTCTATAACAGCAGCTGTATTTTGGGTTCAGGTCTTTAAATTAGAAGCCCCCCTGCTTAGAGGCATATTCTCCTTCTGAATTTGAAATGAAAATATGAGATATCTGTTGTAGTTCGGGAATGTGTGTACCAATGTCAGTGCTTCTCCGAGGTCTAAGGACAGGGCAGGGAGATGCTGACCACAGCTGGACACCTCCTTCTGCGAAAGGAGGGCAGAGGCAGAAGAACAGAGAGGTGGTGAGTGAGGCAAGCAGATATGTGCCCAGCCACCTAGTGACACTCTCTTCCACCCTGGAAAGGGGATGCCAGGAAGTGCAGTTCCAGCACTTTCCAGCCAGCCTCTGTGTACATCACTGTAGTCAGGGCTTCCAGAGTTAGCAATTTATTGCTCTTGAAGCCACCCACGGGAGCACCCAGCCACCGCCAGAGGTAGAGCAGTTCTGGGTCTTGAGTTCCTCACGTATTAAGAGTCTGCCACTAATTTAGGATAATTCTCATACTTTAGAAAAAGTGTTAAAAAGCTGTGTTGGGTTGGATCCTGGTCCAGTATGTGACATGGCACCATGGCAGGCTTTCTGGGTGGGCATTGGACAGCCTCATTTCCCTTGATGCAACTCCCACATTCATTGCAGCACTGTTCCCAATAGCCAAGATATGGAAACAACCTAAATGTCCAATGATGGATGGATGAATAAAAAAATGTGGTATGTACATACAATGGAATATTATTCAGCCTTGAAAAAGGAGGAAATCCTGCCATATACAACAACATGGATGAACCTGGAGGACATTATGCTAAGTGAAGTAAGTCAGCCACCAAAGGACAAATACTGCATGTCCTGCTTGTATGAAGAATCTAAAATAATCAAACTCATAGAAGCAGAGAGTAGAATGGTGGTTGCCAGGGTCTGGCGAGAGGGGAAACGGAAAGTTGCTGTTCAATGGGTATGAAGTTTCAGTTATGCGAGATGAATAAATTCTAGAAGTCTGCATACAACATTGAGCCTATGGTTAATAATACTGTATTGTGCACTTAAAAATTTGTTGAGAAGAGATCTCACGTTAAGTGTTCTTACCATAATTAAAAAACAAAGTTAGAGCAAAACTCAAAAAGAAAATATACAATCCACTGTGGATCCACGACTTGAAACCTCTGAACTTACGTATAGTTTCCGCCTCTTCAGTCTCTTATGTGATGAGTTTCATGGTTTTTCCACCACCATGTAAAGTTAGCTCTTCCTCCTGTTTATCTTAAATTTTCCTCCTTCAGTTCAAAGTGGTCTCCTTAGCTCTGTGATTTCAGAGTTGGTGGGCACACCCTGTTCATCCTTTCTGTGCGTTTCCTAATATATTTCCTAGTGGTGTTCACTATGGTTTTCCAGAAGAGGTACGGTTGTGGATCCTTTGAGAATTTGAACAGCAAAATTACCTCAAAGGTTCTGACTTACAAGAAAGAGTCTATTTTTCTTTCTCTTTGTTGTTGCCCTGTCTTCTACCACATTAGGGACAAAAGCAGTGTAGTGTCTTGTTCTCAGAATTTTTACCGACGAGGCGCAGATTCCCAGGATTTTTTTGGTAAATGTCTGACCTTTTTGTTAGGGGAAGAAGTTTTGTATTCTCTGGCTTCTGAAGATCTTTTTGAGAGAGAACATCTTTGGAGGATTAAGCATAGCCTTGTTTTGCTGTGCATTATAATTCTCAGAAACAAAAATTACTGTGCTTATAAATCTCCCCGCAGACGTCTGCTGTCCAAATCTGCTCCTCACAGAGTGGGAGAAGAGGACGAGGCACTGAATTTGAAGCGCCTGGCACGGTGCCCGCCAGCCTTGCCCTGCTTTGGCAGGGTCGCCTCCCCCCGCATCATGCAGATTTGAGCTGAAGTTGTTTACCGTGAGGTGTTAGACGTGCGCCATACAGTACAGATTTGGTTGGTGCTGTTCGACTTGTTTAACTGTGACCCTCAGACAGTTATTAAGAAGAAAATGGTCCCGTTTCATCCCTAATGGAATTTCCCAAAAGCCCGTAAAGACAGATCCTGCTGGGTAGCAGTATCTTTTCCAGAGCGAGTCTTGTTTCAGCTGAGCTCAAGGAGGTAGATGCACGTTATATGATGGAGCATTTGTTATATTAGCTGTTAGATATGCCAACCTGCATGAGAGCACGTGAGATGGCTGGAAACTAGACCCTTTGGTGAGAAATGCTTAGTTTGGAAAGTGGATACTCAAGAAAATAAAAAGTATCACAGGCTGCTGTTTCTGGTATCTCTTTGGTGTTGGGATTATGGCGTAAGTAGGGATGTTGACAATTGAAGATTATTTCTTGCATCCACAGCCTTGCTCTTACACATTTGTGTGTTGACAGCAAAGTTTTACTAAACTCCATCCACCCACTCAACACGTCACCAGAAGAAATAGTTACTGAGTATAGAGGGAGAATCATCCGAAAAGAAAATAATCCAGTGGGTCCATCCAGTATTCCCACTCAAAGAAGGTCCTTCCAGGTGAAGATGGCCATTTTGGAATGATGCGCTCTTGGATGTACAATAATTCTCAAGGAGAGCAGAGCTTGCTGGACCTTTGTCCCACTCCCCACCCCCCACAGCTTCTGTGGATCAGATCTAAAAAATAACACTAATGATAAAACTTTAAAGCATTTTGGTAAGCAAAGTTAAAAAAAATAAGCGGTCATAGAAATTCAGTCTGTGCTTAAATATTTCATTGTTACAGCCACAAACATATGTTGAAAATCCTTCTTTGACCTGGAAGTGCTGAAGTTTCTAGAGATTGATTAGAATCGTGCCCTGCTCTTGAGAAGATGGCAAACTGAAATATTCAATTTGCATGTCTATTTTAACTCAGGTACTTTCGTAACTTTGTTCTTAATTATATATGCTGAACAATGCCTTTCACCTTTGAAAGAATTCATTTCTTTACCCATTTCTACTCCTATGACTACATAGAGTTCATTCAGACCAGGAATTATTAAATTGTTCTTCTGATCAGGTATTTCACTTCTTAGTTTTGTACATAGTGGGTGCTCAATAAATATTATTGACTGATTTAATGATTACTTCTACTCTTCAAATTTCATCTGTAACTTATGAAGTAGATTTTAGAGTGAATGCATGTTAGGGTGAATCATTTGTCCAAATTCACTATTTTTTTCCTCTTACTGCAAATGAAGATTTGTGAAAAATAATCACATCCTCTTTTCCTGCCTATTCCAATTATCTATATTGTTTAATAAAACACTCCAAAACTTAGTGGCTCAAAACAAATTTTGCCGTACTATCTCATTTGGGTATGACTGTCTCTTTGGGTTGACCTGGTTCAGCTGGGTGGTTTGGGTGGGATAGTTCATGCATTTTTAGTCTGATATTGACTGGGCTGGAACCAATTGGCTTCTTCATGTGTGTGTGCCACTCCTGTGTGGATGTGTCTGGAGTGGGAGGCTGGCAGGCGTCTCTGTCCAGGTGGCTCGCTTCGACTTCCTCACGGCTTGGTGGACTTGGGTAGGCAGCCTCCAGAGGCAGCATTCCACGAAACCGAGGCTGAAGCTGTAAGACTTCTTATGAGCTAGCCTTCTGGAAATCCCAGAACAGCACTTCTGTCACATTTTCTTGGTCAACCAAGTCACTAAGACCAGCCCAGATTCAAGGGGAGGGCAATTAGGTTTTATCTCTCAATGGCAGGAGCAACAAAGAGTGTGCTGCCATCTTTAATCTACCATATGACATATTAAAAAGTAGCATTTTTTTTTTTTTTTTTTTTTACTTTTTAATGATTGCTTATTGGGTTAGACCAATTAACAAAGACTTACTTTTGTTTTGGAAAAGTACAAACGTGTTCAGTTCTCCCACTGTGTCATTAAATTTTAGATTATGGTAGTTTTAGATTCTATCTAACTTGTCATAAGCCAGGTAGAGCACATTTAGGTGCCACTTTGAAACTAACACCAACATATCAGTTTTGAGGTCCTGGCTCACTGTCATTCATGAGAGCCTTTCTGAGAATTGTCTCCTTGAGACCAGAGCTTCTGGGGGGCAGAAAGTCACAATGGATGCAACATCCAAGCCCATTAAAACAATAACCACCCCATCACAACACATTTTCCCCAGGAAGCTCCAATACTGTGAAATGAAATAAAACAGGCTAGTTAGAGCGCTTCTTTCCAGGAGGAACTGCTTTGAACCGTGTCATCCAGATAGTGTCATTCCATTTAGCAGGGGAGGTTAGTCTTTCATGAGGTGCCATGAGGCTCTTGTTAAAATGTAATGTGCTGAGATATTCTATCACTGAGGACAGGTCGGCCTGTGTGCCTCAGTCTTTCTCCAGGAGTCCGAACTTGGGCATTTAGGCTTATTCTGTCCTGGTCTGGGCTGCAGCCACCTCTGGGCATTCACCCTCTCTTAGGGAGAACCTAGGAGGGTCCTTTGCAGCCATTGGCTCCCATCTACCTGTGTGAATGTGTCTGCCAGCAATACTGGTTCCCTCAGTTTGCCACACTCTTGGGACAGCTCAGTGCATACTGTGCAGTGCCATCTGCTCCATCGTGGCATGGAAAGAAAGAGAGCCCATGCCTTGAGGCCCCATCACCCATCACTGCTGCATCCCCGAGCTGGGACTGTGCCTGGCATGCATAGGCATTCAGGCAATATTTGTTGACTCAACAGTAAAAGGCAGGAGTCACATCCATGTTTTTGTATTTTTATTTTTTGGTGAGGAAGGTCGGCCCTGAGCTAACATCTGTGCCTATCTTCCTCTATTTTGTATGTGGGTTGCCACCATAACATGGCTGATGAGTGGTGTAGGTCCTTGCCCGGGACCCAAACCCACGAACCTGGGCCACTGAAGCAGAGTGCACCAAACTTAACCACTAGGCCATTGGGTTGGCTCCTACATCCACGTTTTTGAAAAAAATTAATTACAAAAACCCAAATAGGAAAATTTCAACTAAAATTTGAGCATTTTGTCTTTTCCTGAAAAATATGAAAAGCTGACAACACTGGGCTGGAGGAGCAATAATTGGTGGGAGCTGTGCAGTGGCTGCCCTCTCTGGATTGGCTGGTTTTCTAGGTGGCCAAAGGCCCCCCACCCCTGCCTATCACTTTACACCCAGCCTCATCCCTTTCAGAGTTTGCAAACCCCATGAGGCATATTCCCATCTCTGGTTTGGAAACATCCTTAGAGTGTTTCCATTTATTTTAAGGGATGTCACAAAATTCTTGCAGCTGAAGATATATATTTTTTCAAAGAATGGCCTTATTGAGATATAATCCACTTACCATAAGAGTCACCTATTTAAGGCATGCAATTCAGTGGCTTTTAGTATATTCAGAGTTGTGCAGCCATCACCACTAACTTTAGAACATTTTCATCACTCCAGAAAGAAATCCCATACCCATCAGCAGTCACTCCCCATGTCCTACCCCCTTCAGTCCTAGGGAACCACTAATCTACTTTCTGTCTCTGTAGCTTTGCCTCTTCTGGACATTTTATATAAATGGGATCATATAATATGTGACTTTTTGTGTCTGACTTCTCTCATTTGGCATAATGTTTTAAAGATTCATCTATGTTGTAGCTGGTGTCAGTATTTAATTCTTTTTGATAGCTGAATTATTTTCCATTGTATGCATACACCACATTGTGCTTATCCATTCATCAGTTGATGGACATTTGGGTATTCCACTTTTTGGCTATTATGAATAATGCCTGGAAGATTGTTAATCCTGTTAAGTAACTGTTTGCTACACAGCACTTCGGGGAAGGGAGAAAAAAGCTTCACTTCCGAAAAGCAAGGACATGTTATCAAATTCCCAGAAGTTTGGCAAATCCCTCCTGTGAGAAGGAAAAATGTAATAGAACCTACCAACTCCTGAGTTACAGAGAGCAAAGGGCAGCACCAGGGAAAGAATCTGGGTGAAGGAGTGGCGAGGGGAGAGCTGAGATGACTTTCCAGAATAGAACACTCAGGGGCTTGGTGGGAGGGACCCTCAGGCAAAGCTTGCCTCGCGCAGTCTCTCTGAGCTAAGTCCTCTAGGAAATCAGGACTCCCAGTGGTTGACCATGCGCGTCTGGGCTCTGGACACTGAGGCAGGAGGGACGGTGGCAGCACATTCTTACACGACCATTCGTTGTAGTGTTTAACAGACTTCGTGGTGCACGGGGTTGCCAGTGGAAAGGACTTGTGTGTACAGCGTAAGCCTTCTTCTCGAGTGCCATGTCCATGCATCAGCTCTCATGGGCCTGCTGAAGTTTGGATGTCTGCCCAGTTAGGAAGAGGGTATTTCTCGAGGATTGCGAGCCACGTGGCATTTCAAGCCTGAGAGATACTTGCTTTATAATAAAAACAATAGGTACAGTTTATTGAGGATCTACTATGTGCTAAGCACATTCTTACTCTTTTAATTAGCCCAGCCTCCTATTAAGTAGATACTTTTGTTCCCATTTAATGGATGAGAAATGTGAGGCCCAGACACGTTGAAGGACCCAAGGTCATTCAACTGGTGAGTGGCAGAGCTTGTATCTGAGCCCCGGATGAAAGCCCTAAACCCCAGGTCTCCGTTCACTTCACTTCAGCCCATCTTTTCAGGAGGTGATATTTCTGGGAGGGAAGAGGTCTTAATATGAATGACAGAATCACTTCTTTTTGGGGGCAGGATGGCCAAAGGCACAGCTGTTTGGTGAGTCTGGCGTCAGGGTCTAGCCCCTGTGGCTGGGGTCAACAGGCAGCTCCCACATGCCCAGCACTCTCGATTCTGGAGCTCCCTGGGCCTGTCCTCTCTCTGGTCAGCCCTCAGGGCCCTAAACCTTCCTTCATTGCTGGCCCCCAGTACAGTCCACCAAAGCGCTGCCCTCCCAGTGTCCAGGACTGGGCTTGCACACGGTGTTACCATCCATAGCCCTTCACCCAAATGAATGTCCTTCCCAGTAGGCATTTCAGGCAGTGTTTCCGGGCAGGTGTGCCCCAGGTACCCCTCAAATCACCTTATGAAGGAAGCTAACTATGTGTAGGAGAAGCCTATATCGCAGTCATGTTGGAAGTAGAAAAGACATCGTCTCTGGCAGGATAGGCCAGGTTATGCTGTGGTAACAAACAACTCCAAAATCTTAGTGACTTAGACAACAAAAGTGTATTTCTTGCTCAAGCTGCATGACCACTGCAGGTCAGCTGGAGATTCTGCTCTCAGCTCCTCACTCTGGGGCCCAGGCTGATGGAGCAACAGTCACCTCACATGGTGACGGCCATTGTGGCAGAGGGAGAGATGGTTCTGGAGAATCTCATACCGGCTGTTAGATGCCCTGGCTTGGGGGTGACACGCATTACTGCCACTCACAGGTCGTTGGCCAGAACTAGTCACATGGCTCCACCCAACCACAGGGGCCAGAAATACAGTCCACCCAGGTGCCTGCAAGTGGGGGAGCTCTGGAAATGTTTGGCAAATAGCTCTAATGTCTACCACAGGCATCTTAAAGGATTCCTCCCTCCTCCCCTCTCCCTCTCTTCTACTCTCTCTCTCACTGTGAATTACAACCGGGATGGGTCTCAGTCACAGAGACCCGGACTTCCACTCACTAGCTGAGTGACCTTGGGCATGTCACCTCTGTAACATGGAGACCAATATTGCTTTGAAGTGTATTGTTATGAGGATGACACATGCCTGGCACAGTAGATGTTCAGTAAATGAGAACTTGTGAAGTGCTAACTTATGAAAAGTTAGGGTTTCTCAGCAGCCCAAAAAATGTCTGGTATTCCACTGTCTTTCAAGTCTATTTTCCCTAGACAAACGAATGTCTGTGATTCTATTCTAAAGGTGGGAAATAAATACATTTTAAAATGCTATTATTTATACATTTGAAAAACTGGAAGGAACCCAAATGAAATGTCCATAGGAGAATGATTGAGTAATGATACATTGACTTTATGAAATGTTATATAGCCATAAAAATGGCTACATTGACTTTGTGAAATGTTATATAGGCGTAAAAATAACAAAGAAGATTATATAACAACATGCAAAATGCTCACCATTGTGTATTGATTGAAAACGTGTTACAAAGTTGTAGATATTCATTAACCACAAGTTTGTTCAAATAAGTGCAGATGAGAAAAGACTGGAAATGAAAATACCAAAAAAATGACAGTTGTATGCGAGCTGTACAATTATGAGTGTTCTTCAGTGTTATTTATATAGTTTTAAAAACTTCAGAAAAATATCCTAAATGCATTCATTTATTGATGCACTGAGAAACTATTAAGAAATTTTAAAGTTAGATACATTAATACCTCAGTAGATATAGATAAAATACTACATAGATTATCTCCGGTCTTTGAACCCAGTGGAAGAAATTGGGCCAGAGATAAAATAAGATGTTTTTAAAAAGCAAAAATAATAGCACATCTTCTCTTGGCAGTAACGCATATGCACACACATATTATGACGACTTCCAAATTTGAGTAGGGCTGGTAAAGTTTTGCAGCCTGGAAAATTCTTCAGGAGTAGCAAGCTTATCAGACCTGAGCTGGTTCAGCAGTGGATCACTTGTCTTTGTTGGTTACTGGGGGGCTGCCATGTCACTCTCCCCTAGAGACGAGAAGGCCTTGTGTGTGAGAAATATGTCTTTTTAATTCCTGTAATTCTCAGATCTGTTCCAGCACCTGACTCAGAGTCGCTCCGTGGTCTTCAGAATCTCCTGTGGCCTGATTTAAAGCTCGGATTCCTCTAAAATTCCCCAGGATTTTAACTCAGAAGGTCTGGAGTGGGGTCCAGGAATCTGCTTTTATGCTCTCCCAGGGTCTTCTTATGGAGGTGTGTGGGAGGTCCTTTGTGCCCGCAGAGAGGCCTCCAAGATGTAAGGTGAAGCAACTAACAAGACTTGTGAGGAACTTCGCTTTAAATACGGACTGCAGGTCTATAATTCTCTCATTTCCTGGTGATTTCTGTGTCTGCTGGGCTTCTGGCCTCCTTCTCCTGTAGACACCCCCGCCTCGGTGCCCCCAGACTCACTTGCTTCTCCCCTGGGACTCCCCGAGGAAATGGGATTTCCACTGCACAGCTGGCCTCCGCAGGGGGATTCCAGCATGTGTTTAGAAGTGGGCTTGCGCTGGTTAATGCCTTCTTATATGAGAAGGAAGAGATTATCACAGGAGGGGGCTATCTAAAATTAAGAGTTTGAGGGCTCAAAATAGCTGGGAAAATGGCTGCTTTTGTGCAGAAAACTGAGCCTGTTTTGCTGAGCACAGTGGTTATAAAGCCCCCAGGGAGAGAAGAAAGTCTTGGAAGCTGAAGAGGGAATGAAACAAAAGCTTAAACGTTTCAGCCTTTGAAAATGTCCTCTCTGAGCCAGCGCTGCTGATGTTTTGTGGCCAGATACAGGAGAGCCGATCTTGAAGATGCTCAAAGAGACCCTCTGTGCCTGTTCTTTCATCTGTAAAATGGGCATTAGAGAGGAGCCTCCCAAATGGATTAAATGAAATGCTGTCGGTAAAGCACTCAGCACGGTGCGATTATTTTTCTGATTAGAGAATGTGTGTAGTATTCCTGCAAGTGGGCTCAGGAAAGAGCACTTCTGTCACTGCCCTGCTCACTCTGCCACCAGTGAAGGGGGCCTCTGGTCAGGACAGCTCCTGTCTGCAGCCTGGGTGGAGGGACCTGAGGAGATGCCGCTTTCTCACGCGCTGTGGCCCCAGCTCTCTGACTAGTGGTGGCTGACAGTGTGGCTGCAGGATCCAGCTGTGGGACAGAAGTGTGTGCCCCACGGCTGCTGACCCATCAGCCTGGGAGGAGACCCAGGGAAGTTAATACAGGACTTTGAAACCAAGGTACCTTCAACTGGGCATGGAGAGCATCCACAGGGGGCCATGATGAGCCTTAACTGGAGTGACAGTGTTTATTAAATGAATGCATATGTCTGCGATTCCTCCTTTGACCTCAGACTATACTCCTTGACCTAGCAAGTAAGTGGAGTGGAGGCTTGCTTCTTGGGAGTAGAAAACACAATCTTAATGCCAGCATCCACATTTACTATGTGAATTTTTAAAACATCAGTCTAGAGGTGGTTTTCTCCTTTGTCATTCCTGCCCCTTAGCTAGATGGTACTCTTCTGTGAAAGGCAATAGGAAACATGTTCTAGAAGTAGCATATTTCACACACTTATTCCAGAAAAGTGAAGAAGGGTCTAATTGGAGAGGCATTTACGTGATCCTTACAGGTGTTTACAAAGGGCAGCTTTGCTCTTAGGAACTTTTCAAGTTTTCCAGCATCTATTGGACCAGGTACAGATAAAACAGGTGCCAAGTTTATACCTGACCGTGTTGATTGGAGGCGGCTGTGCTGGACCCATGTGCACTGGGTGTCAATTTTCTCAATTACATTAATACTTTGTGGGTACTATGCTCTAAGAAGCAAAGATAAAAGAGATGGTTGGTACTTTTGAAAATCTATGGCTCATCTTAAGAGTTGTATTCACTTTTGATTTTTGAATATATTCCTATGAATCCATAAATGTAAAAACTCCCCCAAACCATTTGTGTCTTGTTTTCCTTGGCTTATGTTGGGGAAGTTTCTTATATTTTTTTCAATGCATATTTTTTTTTGCTTTTAAACTTATCCTTATGTAAGAAAAAACTTATTTGGCTAAATGGTCTTTATTACGCAGACATTGGCAAAGATGGATTACAATGAAAATAAAATTCCAAATAATTATTTGAAAATCTAATTCAGGCTTATATGCAACCATGGCATAGCTCTGGATCACAAAGCTGTGATGTTTATTTACATTTAGGAAGTTGTAACACTGTCTTTTGCCTCTAGGATCCTTGTCATTTGTTTCTGTTGCTGGAACAAAAAAGTAAGAAAAGCTTTTTCCACTCTTTTCGTTAACATATTAGGAGTTTTATCATATTGTTTCGGAACCGTGTTAACTTTCTTTTGACATATGCAAATTAATTGGCAATTTCCCATTGTATTTACTACTGTGATTTTTATCCTAGTAGACTTTAATTAAATACCCTTTGCTGTTCAGTTAATATATCTGTCTATTTAAATCAATTCGACTGTAACACAGAGCTACTAGGTAATTAAAACAGTGCAGTGCCACATCCTGGATTAATGAGAAGGTCCTAATTAAGGAGATCACTGGAGAACTTTGCATTAAACATGTGCTCACAAGTTTGCAATATATTAAGTCCTCAGTAACCTCTGGTTGGAAGCAATCATGATTAAGAAAAGTTGGACAATTATAGAGTTTTGTATTATTATGTGTTATTTGATAGCATAGATACAAGTTATCACGCCAAGTAATAAAATGAACACTCATAAATCTACCATCTATTCTAAGAACTAGAACTTTACCGACACCACTCTGTTTCTCTTACAACGGTCTCATAATCTTTTACCTTTCCCCAGAGTCAACCACAATACTGATTTGATATGTTTTTTTAAAAGAGAAGGTAATTGTAGACTCAGATTTGAGGCTTCCATTTTCACATTTCATTCTCCTTACTTCCTAATCATTTTCCTGAGAGCGACTTTCCATGAAGGGGGTGATCTACACTTTGATCAGGCTGGTTCTTACTAGCCTTGGGTGCACACAGGAGGGCCAAAGAGATACCTTGACTATTTCTAGAGAAGTCCACAAAGGACACTCAGTCCAGCTGGTAGTGATGGTCCTGCTTGCTAAAGTTGCTATTAGTAACTCTTGAATATCAGAACCACCAGAAAGTTTCTCTTTGTATCCCCAGTACCTAAAATAGTGCCTGGCATGTTCTGCTTCAGCGGACTGGGTTCACGGGGTTGGAGCCCAGGGGTGGACCTACACCACTCGTCGGCAGCCATGCTGTGGCAGTGACTCACATACAAAATAGAGCAAAGTTGGCACAGATATTAGCTCATGGCTAATCTTCCTCAAGCAGGAAAAAGAGGAAGATTGGCAATGGGTGTTAGCTCAGGGTGAATCTTCCTCAGCAAAAAAAAAAAAAAAAAAATTGTGCCTGGGATTTAGTGAATTCTCAGCAAATGTCCATTATGTTTAATAATTTAATAAATGCTTATAGAAAAAATTTAGATGGAAGACTGTTTCCATACCATTTCATTTAAGATCAGTTTGAGCATGTGAAGTCAAATATATATATATAAAATGTATTTTTTTAACCATACTTATGAAGGATCTAGCAAGTGAGTCGGATCCAAGACCCCTCCAACCCAGTGGCACAAAGGAGTGGTCTGTGGGGAGACATAATGTCAGCCAGCTGTGTTGAGTTGGAGATCTCTCCTTCCATAATCCTTCTATAATTCATCTGTCAGAAAGGCAGCATGGACCCTGGAGCCCAACTTCCTGGGTTCAGGTCCTGGCTCAGCCATTAACCAGCTGTGTGATACTGGGCAAGTTACTTAACCTCTCTATGGCCCAGTTTCCTCTTATGGGAAATGGGGGTATAGTACCTACCTCATAGGGATGTTTTGAGGATTAAATGAATATAGATATGTAAGGCTCTTAGACCCACAATTGGCACATCTTAACTACAGTGTAAGAATTTGCTGTCACTTTATGTGCCAAAGGTCCCCCCCCACCCCAGGTCATGTTTTCAGTTGGCTATCACCTGCCTTGGGAAACTGGCTCCTCACACTCACACCCCAGCAGGGTAGTGGAGGCGCTCTTCCTTCAGGTAGCCTGTGGGCTCTGGGAATGCCCTCCTGCCGGGACTCAGGGTTTGCAATTTGCTTCCCTCTTCCCTCACCCTTTCTAAATGTCCTCAGGCTGTTGGCAGGAGATTGTCAGCGTTTACACAGATTTTTAGCCACTGCTTTCCCGTGAGGCTTCTGAGCTCACAGGAGGTTGGTTCTCCTTCCTGAAGATGTAAATGGAAATGGCGAGGTGTTTCCCTTTGAACCTGAGCACACTGATATCAGAGCAAAGGTCCAGGAGAGGATTCACCGGATCCCCAGTATGGATTTAGTAGGGTGGTGCGGGGCAGGCTGAATGGGCACCTCATTGTCCCCTCCTGGCCCAGAGAACTGGAATCTCAGCAGTGGTGCGATGATGGGGTAATTTCTGTGATTTCAACAGGAATCTGATAAAGCAGGGCTTTCCCCTCCATGAGTCAAAGGAGACAGGCCCTCTTGAAGTTAGACTGTGCTAACCAACAGAGGAGAAAGGAGAAACTTCAAGGGGGCAGGGAGCTTGGTTTGCTGACAGCTGTGGGAGGGCTCCTGGGGGCCGGGAAGCAGCCAGAAATGGCAGTGGGAGGCGGTGGGCCCTGCCCTAGCATGCTGAGGCTGCTCCATCTCCCCTAGAGTCCCAAGAGCGGGGTGTTCCACCGGCCAGCAGGGAGAGGCAGCGCAGCGTAGTGAAGCAAAGTCCCGGGAGGAGCCTGCAGCTCCAGCCCTCCCGCTCTTGCTTTGGGATCCGGAGGAAGCATTTGGCAGCTCCTGCTTCATCAGTAAAATGGGGTTCATTCTGATGAGTCCTTCTCTGCCTGCGTCACAGGTTGCTGTTAGAGCAAATGAACTTTAAGAATGATGGGCTGTTGGGTTCCGTGGTGTGCCGAGGAGGGCACTGGGAGAGGCCCCAGGGAAGGGGAGAATTTTATCACTGAAGCCCTCTCGAATCGCCTGCACACGGGGATGCTACACAGCAGACAGACTCTGTCAGGTTTAGGATTGATTTTAAGTCCTTTCAGGTGGTAACACGCTCCTGGCCTGCACCAGGCCGACTGCTCCCACTCTGTTACCTGAGGCTGACCGCTGTTGGGATCAGATGCTCTTGAAAGACCGTCTAAGGAAATGGTTTTAAGAGAAGCCTCTTTGAGGCTGGTTGTACTGCCTTGTGGACACTAGCTCTCCTCAGAGTGTAAGTGCACTCGCTGTGTTCCTCAGCCTGGGTTAAATGCTCAGATGCAGAAGTTACGTGTGTGACCAGGCTTCCCCCTCGTTTTCATGAGATGAGATAGACAATTTTCATATTATAAGAAGAATGGTGTCAATATCATATATGCCTTATTCTCCAATTTTGGAAATAAAAATTTTATAGAAGCTTTTTTAGAATTTGCTTTCCATTGTTTATTTTTATCAGTTATTTTGTTATGAGAATCATAAAATTGTCTATGTGAGTTGAAACAGCCTGGTGAAAGACCTTGCCAGTGGACTGTTCCACCTAAAGCGTCATTTCTGTTTTAGCCGGGAGCTAACCTGTATCATCTACAAAGTCACCTCCAGCTCTGAAGTTCTGTGTATACACACATGTTTCAATGGAATCTCTCATTTCTTCCATGTGAAACATGGAGAGAGAATTGATATATTTTTTTGTGTATGTGTGAGGAAGATTAGCCCTGAGCTAACATCCGTTGCCAGTCCTCCTCATTTTGCTGACGTGTTGACATCCGTGCCCATCTTCCTCTGCTTTACATGGGACACTGTCACAGCATGGCTTGACAAGTGGTGCGTCAGTCCGCGCCCGGGATCCGAACCTGTGACTCCCGGGCCGCCAAAGCGGAGTGTGCGAACTTAACCACTATGCCACCGGGCTGGCCCCAAGAGTTGATATTTTTATTGTGTTTTATCTAAATAATCTCTGGAAATGTGAGGCAACACTTTCTGTAAATGAGCAACTTGTGTCTCCTAAGGTAGTGTTTTTATCTTATATTTCCTTCCTTTTCTTTGAAAGTCTACACAGAAAATGACAGTTAACTAGAGAGGGCGGTTTTGAGTGAACTGTTCCCACGTGTCAGGAGCCAGTTGTACAGTGAAGTGATGGTCAAGAGCGGAGCCCTGCTGGCCTTCCTGGCCGTGTCTCCTGCACTGCCACAGACCTCTCCTCTGATGGGCTGTTCTTGTCACTGTACTGGGAATACCGGCACCTTCCCACCTTCGTTCACGTTGTTCCTTCTCTAGAATCATCTTCTCTGTTACTTTCCTATTCTCATTCTGTCAAAACCCTACCACCTCCACCTGCAGAAATATACCTCTAATAATTATACCTAACACAAATGTCACTGCCTCCAGGACATCCTCACTGCTAACTCCATTGGGAGTGACTGAACTTGACCCATTCTTGATACTCCTTTATTACCTATTTTTTTGCACCATTCCTAAAGTGTTGATAGTACCCAATGCTTGGAATTGTTATTATCAATGTATCATCTATCTATCTATCATCTACGAACTATCATCTATCTGTCAACTATCTATCTGTCTATCTATCATCTATTAACTATCATCTTTCTATCGTCTATCTGTCTATCATGTATCTATCTATCTATCATCTATCAGTCATCTGCTAATCAATCATTTATCTATCTTCTATCTATCAATCATCTCTCTCTCTCTCCTTTATCTTTTGTGTGTGTGTGTGTGAGGAAGATTAGCCTCACACTAATATCTGTTGCCAATCCTCCTCTTTTTCCTGAGGAAGATTGGCCCTGAACTAACATCTCTACCCATCTTCCTCTATGTTATATGTGGGATGCCTGCCACAGCATGGTTTGATTAGCGGTGCATAGGTCCACACCTGGGATCCAAACCTGCGAACTCCGGGCCACCGAAGTGGAGCATGCGAAATTAACTGCTATGCCACCGGACTGGCTCCCTCTCTCTTTTATTAAAGCATAAGCAACAGGAGGTGCATGGCTTGGTCCTGAAGCAAGATGTCCTTGATTCAAGAGTGGGCCTGAGTTCAGAGGGTGGGGCCAGGACTGGGGCATACCCAGAGGCAAGTGTCCAGTCTGAGGGGTCTCGAGCGAGTTGCTGCTCACTTATAATCCAAGATAAAAGCACCAGAGCCTACAGCAACCCTGGGAGACAGGCAGGCAGAACCCAAGTCCACAGGGCATGGGACCAGCCGGGCTTGGTTGGTTGCCACGCTCAGACAGAAGCCGTGTCAGGGGTCAGGATGATCTACGGCGTCCCTGGGGGAGGCGTTGCTTTAATGGCTTTTCTCCTAGGGCAGCTCAGGGTGTCATGGGTTCCCTTCTGTCCCCGACCAGTGTACCCACTGCCTACCCACGTGCCTGCCCTTTCAGCTGGCAACTAATGGTGGGCTCCTTCCTCTGGCTGACAAGGGGGCTCGGGTCTTAGCTGAGGCCTCAGCGTCCAGCTCTTTCCCCTCACAGGCAGCCGGACCTTTGCGAGCTCCATTGTCCTATTTCTTCCCATAACTCCACAGCCTCCAGCACAATTCCTTGTAACCGGCAGGAAGTCAGTCAGTATCAGTTGTTATTAGGTTTGTTTCGCTGGAGGAGCACATTTGTTCCTGAGGTGTGACAGATTCTGTTAATGGTGACTGCTTGTCACCACAGTCCCTGACTAGTCCTCAGGTTGCACTCACAGCTCTGAACCACCTTGTTGAGGAAGAAACAGTTTTCATTCCATTTGTTTGTGTATTCCTTTATTTTCATCCATATAATGGTCTGGGTTGGGTGGGGGCGTACACAGGAGCAAGATATGGTGCCTGACAGTCCCTTGGGCATAGTCCAGACCATCTACTGATGGTCGTGTCTGGCTTCCTCCCTGCACCACCCAGAGAAAGGACAGTCCAGAGCGTAAGCGAGTGAAGGCCCTGTCGGGGGCCCTCCTCACTGATAGCCTTCCCTTCTGTGAACCCGTGCTCTGAGGGCAGGGGAGGACCTGGGCAGGCTCTGCAAGCCAAAGACAGAATGTGGATATGTGTTCAGGGTCAAAAGAACCATCTCAGACAAAGGGGCTAGGCTAGGGGCATTCCTCAATGAGGCGCCATTGGCATTTGGGCTGGTCAGTTCCCCACTGTGTGGGGCTGGCTAGGTCCTTGCAGGCTGTCCAGCATCTCTGGCTCCACCCACCAAATGCCAGTATCCTCTTCCCCCAAACACTCGGGCATCAGGAAACACTCCTGACTCTTCCAAATGCTACTTGGAGGAGGGGTGCTGGCCCTAGCTGAAAGCCTCTGGACCGAAGGATCTCTGGACTGTGTTCTCTGCCTGCTGGAGCCTTGTGCGGCTCACCGTAGGTCATGGATGAACTGTTTCTGCCCTGTCTTTGTGTGCAAACTGAAATGCAGTTAGCAGCAGTTCCTGTCCACACACAGGGCAAGAGACTTGAGACACCAACCAGTTTCACTAGAAGTGTGATTCACGGATACAGTCCAAAAAGATTGAGGGCCTTTGGTAGGCCAAATACTGTGTGAGGTGCCAGGGTTACTGGGCTGCGAAAGACAGATGGGGTCCCAGCCACATGGTGCTTACGTTGTGGTCAGGGAGACGGTCCCTGAACAACAAAAGAAGCAAGAGCTGTAATTATAACTTGTGATAAGAGTTACTAAGAAAGGTAACAAGGTGCTATAAGAGAACATCCAGGGGACTGTCAGAGTCCCCCAGGTCCTCTCGGAAGAGGTGACATCATTTAAACTGGGTTGTGAAAGAAGAGAAGGACCCGCTGTGTGTCGAATTGGGGGGAGTATTCTAGGAAGAGTGGACCACCTGCCCCCGAGGACATGCAGAAATAAAGGACAGTGTGCTGGAGCACTGAGCCTGGGTGACTGTGTGAGAAGGCGCCAGAGTGGGAATCAAGGCGCGATCAGGTTAGGCCTTGTGGGCTGTGGTGGGGAGTCTGGATTTTATTTTAAGTAGGCTGGAGGGCCATTGAATGGTTTTGAAACCATCACTCTGGCTACTGTATGGAGAACAAATTTATAGGCAGGTGTGCGGGATGCTTTCTGTTTGCCCCTCCAGATTTACCCCCAACCCCATTCCACTTTGCTGAGCTCTGTGGATGCACCACTAGGCCTGCTCGTCCGGTGTCTTACTGGTGGATTGGACCAATGGGAAGTACCACCAGTAGACTGGAGGCAGGAGGAGAGGGAGGTTGGGGGATTTATATTCCTGCGTCGTCTCCCTGTGGGCAGCAGTGGCAGTAGATGAATGTCTGCCCAAGGCCACAGCCCTGGTCAGGAGGCCCTCCCGTGTGTCTCCACTCACCTGAGCTCCTGTAATCTTTCCTTCCAGCCAGGGGTTGTAATCCTTTCTTGCTATTGCTAGCCCTGGGGCGCTTCACCTTCTCTAGTTGGATTGCCTCGATTCTGCCTACACTTTAGTTAAGAACCCCTTCATTAAACTCTCTCCAGTCACCCCTTTTTGAGTGCCAGATGTTTCCCCTTGGGACCCTGGCCGACACAGGGGGAAGGAGTGACAGAAAGGAGATCAGGTAGGAGGCTGTTGTGTAGTGAGAGATGTCCCTCCAGGGTAGCGACGGTGGAGACGCAGGGAGAGAAGTTGCGTTTAGGATGCATTTTCCAGGTTGACTGTGGCTCGTTGGGTAACGACAGTGGGCACCAGCACAGGTGACTGTCTCTCCAGGTTTCCTGACCTTGAGTTCCAGCAGAACCATCTCCACTTCTGCTGAGTCATGCAGGTGTTACTCTATCCTTGAGCACCTCTGCCCTTGAGCTCAGTGCCACAGTTCCTTAAAGTCCCCTACACTTCTGCGTGTCCTTGAAGCTCTTTGTTATGTTGATGTGTCTTTCAACAAGTATTATTTTGATGGTGCTGTTCACATTGGTTTTAACTTATCTCATTGTTTAGAAATAAAAGTGGTGAAAAGAATCACGTTTATGAGTTTTGCGTAAGGTTTGTGTGGCTTGTACAAGTTCCAACTGGCCACGTCATGGTGTTCTCCTGCCTTTTTAATCTCACCTTGCAGACATTGGTCAGTCCTGATAATTTCCGTCACTGTAATTGAACTGGTACGGTTATACTCTCCAATGAATCTGGGTTCATTGCTCATTTCTGGAGCCCTGTGAGGGCATGGATCTTATCTGTGTTAGTCATTGTTCTGATGCCAGCCCTTAGGACTGTGCCTGGCTCATGGTAGGGACTCAATAAATATTAATTGACTAAGTGTATAAATGAGTTGGCCATGAAGCATCTTCCTAAAGGAGGTTGACCCACCATTTTCTGTGATGCTCACGTCTGTTCCACGTACCGTGATGAAGTGTTCTTCAGATGGAGGGTGCTGGCTAGGAAGGGATCATGAAGAGATGTCATGGAAACTGCAGTTAATAATGACTACTACCTTACCACCATATTATAACCAGTGTCCCCGAGCCAGGCTTTAGTGTGTGTGCTGGCAGAGAAGATTTGAGTTCAGAGAATGAGTCTCAATGAACCGACAAAGCAAGGCAAATCTTTTTTTTCATAACTTGGTCAGTTCTTGGCACATGACATTCTCATAGATATTACTTCACCTAGAGAACACTCATGAGAAAGTGATTCCATCGTCTTCTTCAAGTTCTGGGACTTGGGGTTTTCTGGGAAATTATGCCAAAATATAAACTTGGCGTCTGATAGTAGCCAACTGGAAATGTTTGGTTCGAATGCCTGAGGTAGAGTGAGGACACTCACAAGTATGTAGAACATTCTAACGTCTGTATTTCATTTGCTGTTTCTCCTTTAAAGTAATCTACCGTACGTTCAAGCTAATCAGCACTCTCTTCACAGCCCTCCAGCGCCCCAGCTTAATTGGCCTGAATCGTTGCTCTCGGTGTGGCATTTTGCTCTGTTCTCGAGTCTGGATGTGATGACATCTAATGAACCTCTAAGCACATCCAGGCAAAATGAGAGAGAGTGTGCGTTTCGGCCCTTGGCCGCGCTGCCATCAGCACGCTGATTGCATTTGTAATCAGATTCTGCTCTGGGCAGCATTTACAAAATGACTCTCTTGCAGGGCACACCAGACCGCACTGGAATACAGTGTGTTGTTGCACAGAAGCGATGCACACCCTGCCATCTCGGCCTTTCTTTACTCAACTCATTTTGAGAAATATCGGTTTTCTCCCTGCTGCTGCTCTGTAAGCATTTCAGGGCAAGCTTTGTTGTATGCGGGAGGTCATGCCCAACAAAACAGCAGTTCCAGGGTACTGTGTCTGCCTGGGAGCCTCGGGCAGCGCGTTATTTGCCCGTGATGTTCATTTTCATAAGAAAACTACCCTTAACATGGGATGAAATATGTTCTTCCAACTTTTTTTTTCCTGAACAGGTGACTTGCTGTCTTTTGTATAAATTACAGTGAGAAAGTGTTAAACTGAACAGAGACTCCCAGTCATGATGATGACGACGGGCCTCGACGGAGATGTGATCTAATCCTTTAAACCATTTCATGGTCATCACCAGCTAATTCCTAGAATCCCTTCTGCTGTAGGAGCTGTTATTATTGTTTCTGCCAAAATTACGTGTAAGGAGAGCGGGTCAGGAAGTTGGACCCTGGGTAAAGCCCTTCGGCATCCCTTTAGCTTCCGTGTTGTGTGTGTGTACACACACTTGCTCCACGAGGAGGCCAGCTTTCTTTATTTTGGAAGACGTTACAATGTATGACTTAGTGTTTTCTTTATTTCTGTCTGTAGTCTTCTAAAATCTTCCTGTGTAATGAAAAATATAAAGGCTTCCAAGGACTTTGGGAATGCAAACACAACTGAACAAAACTATGGCCAGAAAACCTCCCTTTGAAAATTCTCCCACGCCATTATAATTAGGGAGAGTGAAGCTGATAGAAGTGGGAGGCTTTGGTTCATTTAAAAATAGTATGGGGGGGCCGGCCCCATGGCATAGTGGTTAAGTTTGGCACACTCTGCTTCGGTGGCCTGGGTTTGGTTCCTGTGCATGGACCCACACTACTTGTCAGCCATGCTGTGGCGGTGGACCCACATACAAAATAGAGGAAGATTGGCACAGATGTTAGCTCAGGGTGAATCTTTCTCAGCAAAATACACACACACACACACACACACACACACATATATATATATATATATATATAGATAGATAGATATTTATATAGATAGATGTTGGAGTCATAAACTCTCAGACCTAGAAGTGAACTTGAGGCACCAACCCCCAGTCGATTTTGAGCTCCTTTGATAGTGTCGGGAGGTATGGGTTTGGGGCAGACCCTCAGTGCCCCGAATGTTGCAGCAGGACTGGGTGACCTACTTTCTGGGGGAGGGGGGCTTCATTTTCTGCAAAATGCCCCAGACCCACCCCAGGGAGGCAGTTTTGTTTGTAGAAGGGTTTCCACGAGGAAGTGTAGGAGCAAGAAAGTTCGGAATATAATTTCCCTTGCCCTGCTGGTATCTTTCCTTGTATTTAAAATTTTCCTTTCTGAGCCTTAGCCAAAATGTTACTTCTTTAGATTTTTCCCATTTGTTTATGTGGTTAGGTTTTTTGTTTTTGTTCTGGTGTCCTGGGTCTCCCTGGCCTGCTCTGGCCTGAAAAGCATGCTTTCCCCACATTGATTTTGTGTCTCTGGCAGAGATGAGCAGAGCTCTGGTGACTGAATCTTAAAAAGTTAAACCTTTTAAAAAATTATCATTTAAAAGTCACACTTGTTTCTCCCGTATTTCTGATTTTCCCCCCCATTTTGGCCCTTAGGAAATGAGGTGGCTGTATCTGTGTTCCAGGTGGCAGTACCTATTGTTTGATGCTGTCAGTTACGTACGTGGCCCTGGGTCTCTGTGTGACAGACCCCTAGGTTTGTTCTCCCATGTGCAAGAGAGTCATCACACTGTTAAATCCAGTGGCATCACTGAGCTTCTATCCCTAAGCCTGACCACATGATGATGCTCAACTGTTACTCGAGTATTCTGCGTCCTGGTTAATCTTGCCAGGCCAAGCATCTCCCACCTGTATTATCTTGGGTGGTTGACAAACTCTAGTTGACACATCTTCACAAAAAATGAAGGCAATGGACAAGATGGATGTGCATATTCCTTCCAGCCCTGAAATTCTACAGTTGTGATTCTGACGCCTGTGTATGTGTTTTAATTCTCCAAGAGGTATCTCGAGTCATTTATATGTATTTCCATTCTCACTTCAATAAGCACGTGGAGAGCGCCCACAAAGCTAGGAACTGAGGTGCAGAGATAGAAGATGCTGATTGTGCTCTCAAGGAACACAGTCTAGTGGAGGAGACAGGAACAAAACAAGCCTCTGGAATAGGGGATGTGGTCAGTCGTCAGATGGCTGATGCTCTGGGACTCACAGGGAGCCAGAGGGAAACCCTTCCCAGAGGAGTCATGCTGGAGGGGAATCTTAAAAGGGAAATATGATCTAACCAGGTGGAGAAGTAGGGCTGGAAAGGATGGGTGAGGCTCAGGGAACAGGATGCCCAAAGGGAAGAAAACAAGAGGAAGCTTTGTGCGCTGGGGAGCTGTCCGCATGTCAGGATGAGGTGACCGTGGGAGAATGGGAGAAGGTGGGGCCGGGAGGTAATTGTAACAGTGGCTGCTATTTACTGCTGTCTCAGCTGAGTTAAAGAATTGGTGTTGGCGTCATTTTGCAAGTGAAGACGTTGAGACTTAGACAGGTTAAGTAACTTCCAGAAAGTCACATAAGTAGTCATTAAAAGAGCAAAATTTGAACTTGGGTTTTTTGTGACACCAAACCTCAAGCTCTTCTCTCCATGCAAACTTCTCTCTCTCTCTCTCTCTCCCTCCCTCCCTCCTTCTTCTCTCTCTCTCTCTCTCCCTCTCTCTCTCTGATGCAGAAACACCCCTTTGACCCCTGGCCCTGGCTGCCTTGCTGGGGAGTGTGGCTTTCATCAATCTCAGAAGGATTTCAGGCAGGAAGGTGACACAATTAGGTAGAGAGGTTGAAGGGAAAATGGCAGCTGATCTGGGTCAGCTGGCCCATTGTGCTGGGATGGACTCAGTTCCAGCACAGTCCTGGAGAGAGCATGAGTGGCATTTGGAGTCCCATAGAGCTGGTCTTTTGTCTCCTGTCCACCATTAGCCTTTCTTATGGCCTCGGACCTCAGTTTCTTTGCAAATCTGTGAGGATTAAAGAAAATCCAAAATAAAGAAAAAAGTAATATTAATTTGTAGTTATTCAGCCTTTACTTCATGCCTTTGCTGAGCATTATTCCATTTAATCCTCATAGCAACCCTATGAGGTAGAAAGTATTAGCATCCCCAGTGTCCAGACGCTGACTTGCCTAAGGCCACACAGTTTCAATGGTGGAATGGGGATTAAACCCCAGATCAGAGCATTTAACCTCTAGGCCTACTGCCTTTCAGAAGCATAGGGCCTGGTGCATGTTTGGGAGTCAGAGCTTTTAGCAATATGGTTATAGCTATTGTTGTTATTATTATTATTAGCAGGGGTCTGAGAACTGGCAGGAGTTGGATGCAGATGGCGAAACCCAGACTAGCAGCCTCGTGACTGCCAGACAAGGATTTTTTTCTTTCCCTGGGCCCTCTCCCACCCCCCGGCAGGTGCTCCAGAGCTGCTTTCTCCACCCTATTCCAGGCCTCCAAGGCTCTCAGGGTTTCCCTCTCCCTACCCAGCTATAAGATGCCTGGGCTGGGAGCCACGTGCTGGAGGACTGTCTCTTTTGCTTTTTGGTGGAAGTGGACTCCTTCTCAGGAGTAGTTTCTCTCCAGTTGCAGCCCACATAGGATCCAAGAATCTGCACCATCCCTTCCCAGGGGGAAGGCAGCCAGCCTCCACCATGCATTCCCCCTCCCGCCTCCTGGGGGTCCTCAGCACCCACTTCTCTCTTTGCCTGGCATTTGGCAGCTGACTTGCTTCTTAATTCCCAGGTAGAGGAGTGTGAAAGGGGTTTGGTTTGGAGAAAATGGTTGCTGATCTTCTCCCTCCACCGTGATCAGACTTCAGGCCTGGGACTCTCCCACCACGGAGTCCTTGGAGCCAGCCTCCTCCCTGACTTGAACTCAAGCAAGGATTTCAAGACCTACTCCTTGGGGGTCTTTGTATCTGAAATCCACTTCCCCTGTGGTCCCAAAGCCCCTGAATTTGTGTTGATTCTAGAAGAAAGTGTAGAACTCATGCGTTTGTTAATAGGTGCTCTCATCCTGTAGAGAAAGGCAGGAAGTTTAATCTGGAACTCAAGAGGTCTGAATAGCATACCCTTTTTAGGGGTATCTAAGAGCTTAATTTGCAAATCTTCAATAGTCACAATGCTTCTTTTGTTGCAGTGTGTAGCCTGGTTTTGGGTCCCTGGGTCATTAAATGTCATGTCACCACTCACTACGGGTGTGCTAGTCATCTGCTTTTAGGTGGGTAGAGAATGGCTGTCCATAGGTTGATTGGACCTGGTAAAATGTCTCAGGGTTCATTTGTTAGGTGGGTTGTGCTTTAAAACTAGCACACACCTTTGCCTGGAGGGGCATCTGCCAGGCTCGAGGCAGCCTCTCTGCCTCCCAGGAGGGTGCATTCTGAGTCTCGATGTGGAGGCACCTTAGTGTGGCTGGCGCACTAGCAACAATCTTGCTACTTGTGTAATTTCCACAAATTAATTGAGGATGTGTGTTCTGTGAGCATGAGAACGAGTTGTTACTCATCTTTAATGGATTTAAAAGATAACCTGACAGTATGTTGCATTGTTTACTACAGTAGCTTGATGGTGTTTTGTACCCGTAAATGGGCTCACTGTCAGCAGAATTCTGTCTCCTGCGGTAAACATGTTTCAAATTGAGGATGTAAGCAGCCCGCCTCATCCGATTAACGACTATTCCTGAAAATTTACAGGGAATCTCAGATTGCTCATTTCAGTTTTATTCTCGCTCTTCTAAGGAGGAATATTTAGAGTTGAAATGTTTAGGAAATGAAAACATTGGCGGAGACTTAAATTGTAATGTTAACCTGATATATAAAACAAAGTCACGTGTAACTGCTTTCTTCGCAAAAGCTGTGAGAGCATAAAGCTGCACCCACGAAAATCCCTTGACAAGAAGTGTTGGGTTTTGAAATTTGCAAGTAAAAATGGACAAGTTTTTTAAAGACCTTTTTTTTTTTCCTTTCAATTGCTTTCATTGAGTGGTTTAAAAAGTCTTGTAACATTATTCTCGTTTCTTAGACGATTCACATTTTAGAAGCGTTTTCAGGCTAGAATGTAAAGCTTGTTGAGGCATGCCAGTTGGGGTGTGGTCTGGATTTTAAAACGGGGGGTGGTGGTTATTCTTAGGGAGGGGACTGAATTTGGTAAGACTAGAACCCAAGGCTCTGCCTGCTGGAACTGGAATCAGCTGGTCACGCCATAGCAAGTCTTCAAATGTCCAGGGGAAGAACAAGAATACCGTGCCTTTTTTAAGGGAATGTGTACTTCAAAGCATTGTCACAGTTATTGTTCAATCCTTCCAACATCCTCGTAAGAACTTGAGAGCAGATATTTCTCTGTTTCTGTATGTCCTGAATCCCGGTGCAAAGAGGCCAAATGGTTTACTCAAACCTCCAAAGCTGGTAAGTCACAGAATTTGGATGCACCAGTACTTTTTCCATATTCACTGAACAAACACTTACTGAGCATTTATGCACCAGGAACTATGCCTGTAAAGAAAGTGGGCCTGTCCTGGCCTGTGAAGACTGGCTGTCTCAATGCCCTGTGAGGCTCCCCAGACCCACGAGGCCACTTTCTAGAGCGAGCTGTCCTTGTTTGGGCATCTTCATACACTCAGCAGATATTTATTGAGGGCCTGCGGGGGTTTCATAGGGAACAAGACGCATGATCCACTCCCTCGTGGAGCTTACAGTCTGGTGAGAAACAGAGTAGGAGCAAGCAAGCCAACGCGATGAAGGACTGTGAGGAAGGAAACCCACACGGCCCTGAGATAGAGAAAATATCTGGTGGGATGGGGAACCAATCTCAGATAATCGATAGGAAAGGCCCGAGGGCCGAAGGAGGAGAAACCGTGCAAGCTGGCCGCTGGGGTGGCCAAGCAGAGGTAGCGGCCAGTGCAGCCAAGGCTGAGAGAGCACAGGTGACAGGGCCAGAAGATGGGCTCGGAGAGCCGGGCGGGAGCCAGAACGCAGGCTGTGGAGCTGAGAATGTGGACCTTCCACCCCGTATTGTAGGAAGTCACTGAGGGACATTTACTGGGAGTGATAGGGTCAGACGTGTGGTTTTGAAAGCTTGCTCTGGCTGTTGAGTGAGCGGTGGTCTGGGTGGGAAGAGTACCTGACCAGAGCTGGGTGCTGTCAGGGGAGAGGAGCAGAACTGGACGGATCTGGGAGGTAGAAGCTCTGTACTGATGTCAGTGGAGTAGGTTTGGGGAGTGAGAGAAAGGGAGGGATCAAAGGTGACCCCTAGGTTTCTGGACAGAGAAACAGAGTGGGTGGTTGTACCATTTACTGAAATGGGAAAGTTGGGTGGGGGAGAGAAAGCAGATCTTTTTTTTTTTTTTTTTGGTGAGTAAGATTGGCCCTGAGCTAACATCTGTTGCCAATCTTCCTTTTGGCTTAAGGAAGATTCACCCTTAGCTAACGTCCGTGCCCATCTTCCTCCACTTTATATGTGGGATGCCGCCACAGCATGGCTTGATAAGCAGTGCGTAGGTCTGCGCCCGGGATCTGAACCCTCAAACTCTGAGCCACTGAAGCAGAGCATGCAGAGCCTCACCACTATGCCATCAGGCTGGCCCGGAAACAGATCTTGTATGGGCTGGGGGTGGGGGGATATGAAGGTTTATGAGGGTCTCAAAAATTATGCTCAGTGTCTCCAAACAGATAAAAATCATTGTTTGTTCACAGTTTTCCAATTCTGTTTTAAATGTTTGAATTTGAATCAGGAAAATTACTTGGGTAATTTTATCCACTTAATATTTGAAAAGTAACCAAGCAAGCGTGTATTCTACACCTGGAAGCACAGCACCATTCAAGGCACCGGGGTCTGTGGGTGATAAAGAAGAGGCAGACGCGATCCTCAACCCTAAAAAACATTTACTCTAATTAGAAAGGCAGGGCGTATTCTACATGAAACCAATAAGTAATTACCACTTGTAGTTATCTAGAAAATTCTAAAGGCGACATTTAATCAAGCGCATAATGTAACATGAACTGTATATAAAATGTTGAGAACACACACCCACGAGAGTTTTGGGCACAGTCGCTAAGTCAAGAAGGGTCTCTTGGAGAAGTTGAGGCATGAATTGAACTTTGGAGGAAATGTTGGCTGTTGTCTTGTACGGAGGACAGGAAAGATAAGGCGCTTGGGTGAGGCAGTGCAGAGGAGAGGAAAAGTGCATGAGTAAAGCTCCAGAGGAGAGGAACGAGAAGTGAGGGCAGTAGTGATAAGAATAATAGTCATAACTGCCAGTTATTGAATGCCTGTAAATACCAAGCACTCTGGTTGGAACTTTACAAAAATTATCTTATTTAAATCTTAAAGTAATCCTACAAGATAAACGTCCCTATTTTACATATAAGAAAAACAAGGTTTAGAGAAATAAGTAATCCCGGGTCATGGAACTAATGATTTGACAAGGATTCCAGCCTTACTCCTTCGTGACCTCCTTCCTTCCTGATGAGACGAAGAGCCATGGTGGAGAGCGCAGGAGGAGAGGAAATGGGTGTCCTTGCTCGAGGAAGGGGCCACATCTTCGCTGCAGCTCCCCAAGAGCTAGTTTGAGAAGCTTTGAGTTTGGAGTGGATTCAGTGCATAATTTGAAAACTTCTAGTTTCTAAAGCAGCACAAGGAAGCAATGACCTTGTGACCAATAATGTCCACGTAGACAAAGTGGTAAAAATCCAGGCTGGATGGTCACCGGGTGGATTCAAACGTTTTGAACGCAGACAGCCTCATTCTTAATGTCGAAACATTCTCAGTAAAGTGAAAAGCAGGACAAGGATGTTCCCTCAAGCGCTGTCACTTAAAATTCTTCTGGACGCAATGGCCAATTCAATTCGAGGAGGAAATAAAATAAAAAGTATAATGTAGTGGAAAGAAAGAGGCAAAATTATCATTATTTGCCAAAGATGTGATTGTCTCCCATTTTCCAGGAAGAGAATCAAAAGTTAGAAAACCCAAACTATTAGAAATAATATGAGATATCTCAGATGGCTAGTTACAGATTAAAAAAAAATACTTCCTTCATACAATGACCAACTAAAAATATAATAGTGGAAATCATTCAAAATTTTAACCCAATACCTAAGTAGTTTATACCTAGGAATAAACCTAACAAGAAATGTGCAGTATTCATAAGGAAAAAAAAAAGTATAAAATGAACTGAGGGATACAAAAGCACATTTGAATAAATGGAGAATGATATTAAGTATCTAGATAGAAAACTCAGTATAGTAAAGATGTCAATTCTCCCCCAAATTAGTCTATAAATTTAACAATTCCAGTTGAATTGCAACATGATTTTTGGGGGGAAATTTTTGAAATAATTCTTGAGTTCATCTGAAAGAAAAAAAATGTATGAGCGTATTTGGAATAACTCTGAAAGGTAAGTATTGAGGGGTGGGAGGATGGGGGCATTTTTGTTTATAAATAATTAAGTTATTAATTTAATAATAATTAAAGCTGTGTGGTTCTGATCCCAGGATAGACAGAGAAGTTAATGACACAGAATAAGACCTGAGAATATATAAGACTTTATTCTAAACTCAGATAGGTTTATGATAAACTTTACATCAAATCTAAATAGATTAAAATTTTATTTTAAATAAGTGAAAACATAAAAGCAGTTGAAAAACTATCAGTGACTATATAATATTGGATGAAGAAAGCACTTATAGTCATTACATGAAATCCAGAAAAATTTGGTAAATTTTACTACATGAAATTTAAAGTTTGGGTAAAAACAAACCCTCTTAATTAAAGACAACAAAGATGGAAAAGTATTTGCAAGATGCTTGTTAGACAAAAGATTAATATCCTGAGAACCATATGACAAAAATATTCACTTAGTAGAAAAACGGATTAAGAGTGTGTACAGGCAATTCACAAAAAAAGAAATACGAGTGATTAATAAACATAAGAGAAACTGGTCAAGCTCATTAATAATCAAAGAAATGAAAAAGAGCCCATTTTTCACCTGTTAGATTCACAGGTAACCAATTAATCGTAACCATTGTTGACAGGGAAATGGTACTACCACACGCTGCTTCTGGGTGTGTAAATCGGTGCAACATTTTTGTCAGCAGTTCAGCAACATGAATCAAAAGTTCCAGTAGTCTACACAGAAATTGAAATATAATGATGTACCCCTGAAATTTATATAACATTATAAACCAATGTTACCTCAATAAAAAAATAAATTAAAAATAAATAAATTACAAAACAAAGAAAAAGTTCTTAAAAAAAATGCATATCCTTGACCCTAATATCCCATTCTAGGAATTTCTCCCTAGAAAATACTGTAATTCAACAATGAGCAAACAGGTCCAGACAAGGCTTTTCACTGAAGTATTGTTTGTCATAGTAAAAATGCCTGAATAATCCAAATGTTTATCCGGCGTTTAAATTGCAAGTTCCAGAGCAGTATAGACAGTGGGACCCCCCTTCTTGGTTTCATCCACCGTTCTAAACGTGTCATCGTCTGGTGTGTGCGCAGGGTGTCCGCCCTGCCTTCCTCAGCCCCCACACAGTGTCCACACCAGCCACCACCATCCCCCTTAGATGTCATGTCTTCAGCGCCGGTGGCCTGCTGCCTTGAAACTGTGTTTATGCTGGTGGCCTCCCTGACCTCTCCCATCTGAATTTCCCCACATCCACCTCCCACCATCATGGCCCACTCCCCTAAAGTGTTCTAGCACTTTCTCTCTGAACCTACCTGGCTCAGTGTGAAAAGATAGATGAGGTGAGGCAGAAATCAGGGAGGTGTGAGGTCAGTAGATCCATGAGTGGAGGTTGGTGGGCCGGGGGGGTGATAGAGAGAGGCGGGGGAGGCGGGGCAGGGGGAGGGGGCACGGCTTCCCCTGAGGGTGTGTCCTGAGGGTCCGAGCTGCAGCCCGCCACGGCCATGGTCGTGCTGAGAGTGCCACCTCCCGCACTCCACTTCATCCTCAGCACAGGGCACTTCTTGCCTCATCAGACAGTCCCCCCTTTTGTCACCTCCTCCTGCACTGCCACATGCAGGGTGTGTGCCCGCCCTGTAGGGGGACATGTGAATGAAAGGAGAGGCCTGTTAAGCAGGGCCAGGCACACAGGAGCTCCTGTCGCGTCCTCTTTTTGGTGTGGTTTTATCTTCTGGTGAGGATAGAGCCCACATTCGGAGCTTTCTCTGTATTCTTCCTGGAGTCGAGGGCAGGAACCACATTCGTTCCGTGCTCCGCCACAGCCCCTGGCACACTGCTCTGCGTGTAGTAGGTACTCAGTAAATATTTATGGAGTGATCGATTGGACCTGGAAGTGGAAAGAAAGGACGTGAATTGAGAGGCTTGGTAAATGGGAACTGTAGGACTTGTGGAATACATCTGTAATGAGATCATATAGGTTTCCTCCTTTACTTTTTTTAATCAACTTCTGTGAATGAGCTGAATGTGAATTTCTACATTAAAATTTAATTCGTTATATTCAGAAATCAAAGGCTCCAATCAACCATTTTGGTGGGGAGTCCCCAGGCCCTTTCATCTCAAGTCTGAACAAGGTGCTTTGTTGACAGGTGGCTTGGCTGTCACCCCGTTAACATCTCCGGCTCCGTAAACTGGCAGATAAAAGGGGATTGGAATGGACGCGGGATGGGCTGAGTGATTGTAGTGGCAGACTCTGTAAGTGGCAAGCGTCTCAGTCATAATCCTGAGGATTAATTACTTTGATTATCGAATTATCTCTTGTGCTGATTTGCCGTTTCCGAAGCGCGCAGAGCTCACCCACTTCAGCCACTGCGAGGGCTCCCGGGTCCCACCGCAGGGGCCGGCTCAGGGAAGCCAGAGCGCCCCTCCCTGCCAGAACCACCTTCCCTTAATCATAACATCGGCCGCCTGCAGTGACTGAGCGCCAGGCTAAGTGTCACCTAATTTATTCCATACAACAGCCCTCCAGGCGGGCACCGTTCTTATTCCCACTTCACAGGGGAAGAAAACCAGCCTTGCTTATCTCCTCTCCCATCACCTTGGTCTAAACCACCAGCACCTCCCTTCTGAGTACAGGTCTCCCCACATCCACTCCAGGGCCAGGCACATCCTTTCCGTATTCAAGCCCCATCTGTCACCTCCCTGCTCAGAACTAGTAGTGGCTCCTTCATGAGAGCAACCTGGTCCCACCTGGACCACCTCCAGGTGGGGGGTCAGGAGGAGGCTCAGATGGCCATGAAAAGGCCTGTAGGAGGCCTTGAGTAGGGACCTGTGTGGAATGAGGGAGTGCTCTGGGTTAGCCATTCCAGAGGGGTGCTTCATAAGAGCAAAGGCCTAGCATACTCTTGGAGCAGCAAAAAAGGCAGTGGGAAGGGAAGGAGTGGGGGAAGGTGAAAGGATATAAGGACATAGTAGGATAGGATCCTGTGGGTCTGAGTTACAGTTTGGGGTTTTATTCTGAGTGGGATGCGAAGCCATAGGAAGATTTTAAGCAGAGGAGTTACCTTGTAGGTTTTAAAGTTTCCCCCAGCACTTAAAAGGGCAGAAGCAGGGAGACCGACTGATGTGCTATTGCAATGGTCCAGGCAAACATGGCAGTGCTTGGACCAGGCTGTGTCAGGGGAGGTGCAGAGGTGATCCAACATGAGATGTGGTTTGAGATCGAGTTTACAGGCTTTGCTGAGGGAATGGATGTGGGCATGAGAGGAGAGGAGTCAAGGATGAGAGGAACTCCAGATCCCTGATGGTTTGACCAGGGATTCCACTCTGTACCTTTCATCATGATTGTTCATCCATGAAATGTGCCTTCTTAGAGAAGGTGCCCAGCCCCCTGTGCCCTGAGCCTCCCATTGTTACTGTCCAAGGGGGGTCGTCTGCCCACCGCAAGACACGCCAGTAGTCGAGAGGCAAGGTGGTAGGAGAGAAAGGGTTTTGTTACAGCTTGCTAGCGAGGGGGAAGATGGCTGACTAATGTCCAAAAGAACCATCTTACAGAACAAAGGCTACAAGCCAGTTATATAGGGGGCTGGTCTCCAGGTGGAGGCATCTGGTCCCAGGGTCGGGGCAGACATCTAGTCTTAGCTACTGGAAGTCTTTTGTTTTACAGGATATGCATCAGAGACCAGAGCAATGTCCTCTACCCTGATCTTTCAATTGTCATTGATGATGGCTATTGGCATAGACTCTCTGCCCATCACATTCCTAAGGAACTCAAAAGAACAAGGTTATCAACTTATAGCAGCTGGGAGGGGCCATGAAATCCACAGAGCACGTATATCTCCTGGAGGGTGCATATCCAGCTGGGTTAGCTAATCAGAGGTCATTCGAAGTTACAGAATGGCTTCCCCTATGTCAACCTTGTGCTGAGCGACCATCTGGGTTACTCCCTTGATTTCACACTCTGAAAGAAACTTAACTTTCCTCAGGGCACATATCTCAGTGTTTGCTTATCCCCTAATTAGTGTGACTTGATTAAGTCTCCCCCACCAAACCGAGCTCTATCAGAGGGGAGCGTTGGGCCTCTTTCCTCCCCTCCCTCTTCCTCCTCGCCCTCTTCCTCCTTCTCCTCCTCCCCCCCTTCTCCCCCTCCTCCCCTCCTCCTTCTCCACCTCCCCTCTTCCCCCTCTGCCTCTTTCTCCTCCTGTCCCCTTCTTCCTCCTGTCCCCCTCCTCCCCCCTGTCCCCTCCTCCCCTCTTTCTCCTCCTGTCCCCTTCTTCCTCCTGTCCCCCTCCTCCCCTCTTTCTCCTCCTGTCCCCCTCCCCCCTCCTCCCCCTCCTCTCCTCCCCTTTCTCCTCTCCTCATCCCCCCTCCTCCTCCCCTCCTCATCCTTCTCTTCAGTGTCTGGCCTTATCCCTAGTGCCTGGCACAGTGTTTGGCACATAGAACATATGCAACAGATGCTTGAATGAAAGAATGAATGAAGGAGGCTAACCCTCATTGGAAAGAAGCTTGCCCGAGCTTACAGGCGGTAAGCGGCTTTTGACACCACTCTTCACCCCGAGGAGCTCTCTTCCCTCCCACCCCACCTCGGATGGCTTCAGGGCAGCATCAGCAGCGGATTTCCACAGCAGCCATTTGCTTTTGCCCATCATTTGAGGCCCCTCACAAATGTGCACGCTCTCTGTCTCCCCCACCTCCACCATATGCCGCCCCCCCCCCCCGCAAACCTCCCTCCCTTCCCTCCCGCCTTTCCAAATGTTATTTTCTGGAGCGCTGAAAACATTCTGATGGAAGTGTTTGTTTTTGTATGTCACCCTGTGACGTGGGATTGCTCTCTTCTTTTAGGAAATCTGCCTGTGCATCCCTGTAGCCTAAATTAGACCTTCCAGCTGTGTTTGGGTTTCGGGCATGTTCATGGAAACTTCTATGCTCTTTGCTCTTTCTCTGTGCTCGTGAGCAGCTGCCATGTTGGGGACAGAAGTCGGCCTTCCCGAAGCCTCGTGCATGGGCCTCCCCTTCTCTTTCTCTCCCTCCTCTGAGGAGAGGCCCCCTGGGGGACACAGACACCCATTGTCAGTGAGGCGTTCCACAGAAGGTGCAGGCAGGCAGGAAGTCCAGCGTCAGGGTGGGGGTTGCACAGTCCTACAGCGTAGATCTTGCTGTGCATCATGCACAGAAGCAAGCTATGCTCTGAGCGCCTCTGTGATGGAGAAGAGTGACAGAGAATCTCTCCCGGCAGCTTGTTGTTTCAACAGTCCCTGAAGCCAGAAGCATGCCAGTTAAACACATTTTCTGGGGAAAATAGTCAACAATATGAAAGCCCTCCCAACCCATGGATCCACAGATGTGAGAGACGACCCACAGAAGCTTGAGGTGTGAACAGGATACGGGGCCACAGGCTGCCCCCAGGAGGAGTTCTGTGTGGGCATGGCTCAGGAAATTCATGGAGCTCCGTCGGGAGCTTCACTTCCAGCTCAGTGATGCTCGGGGCGTCTCGGGGATGGAGAAGCCTCTCCTAGAAGGTGGCCATTCAGAGTCTCCAGCTCCAGGTCCCTCGGGCTGGTCTGGGCAATTGACCAGCACCCACAGTGACTATACACCCCCGTCCTCGAGCTGGTGAGTGTTTACAAGTGGTCCTGTCCCTGTCGCTGTGTCACTCTGCGACTTCAGCGGCTCCTCCTCTTCAAGCTTGGTCGTCGGTTCTAATTGTCAGCCCACCACAGCAACATACTTAGGTATCAAAGCTGTAATGCATGAAAAGAGCGGAACCGAGGAGTGTGTTTTTACCTGGTTTTGCGCGCCCTTGTTTGTAAAGAAGTGTCGTCCCCGCGGGAGCCCTGCAGGGTGCTGGCGTGGCCACTGAGGTCTGAGTGGCTTGGACATTTCCTCAGTTGCTTCAGCTCTAAAATGAGTGGGTTGAAGCTGTCATCTCTAAGCCACCTTAAAGTCTAAATTTTTGAAAGGCCGAGGCCAGAGTCCAAGGGAGGCCACTCTCATGCTATCCGTGAAGTGCTGGGCCCTGCCTGCGAACTGTTTGACACGAGATGGGAGACCAACTGTCCCTGGACGCCTGTCCCACCTGACCTCTCCTGACCTCCCCTCTGCCCGCACCCTTCTTGGGGCTCTGTCTAGACATCCTGATAGCTGTGACCACACTAGTATGGATCCGTCCTCCCATCTGAATCTTTCAATCAGGAGGGGCAGGCAGGGCATTTGTTATTATTTCCATTTGAAAGATGATGACCTGAGCTTTAAAGAGGGCAGCCAGGACACGTGGACTGGACTCCAGGACTCCTGAAGTTCTTTCCAAATCCACGCGAGAGGCCCAAGACCGTAGGCAGATTTTTATAAAGAGGAACATAACTTACTTTTCTTGGAGATTGTGGCCCCTTTGAGAACACCCATTCTCGTAAAATCTTTCTTTGTAATGCAGTTCACTTTGTTTCATTAAGGAAGCTCAAAAGGAAATAACTTTAAAAAAATCGAATAAATTCAGAGAGAGAAAATGTTAAATTGCATATCGTAAGCTCTCAGGGCCCAAATCCATTTCATTTCCTGAATGCATATCCTGTATTTAAATAATAGCAGGGACAGCCAATCCAATGGGCAAGTGTTAAAATGCTCACTGACAACTTGAAAGTTTCTTCTTGTCTTCTTGGCAACAGAAAGACTGTATTTTCCTATCTCATGTCTCCCTAGAAGTGATGTAACTTGGAATTGGTATCTCAGCTTTTCTTTACAGCTGTGTTACACTATTCAATGGGGCTAGGGCTTCCTAGATTTCTTCTCTGGGTTTGTATTTCTTTCCTTTTAAAATAGATGTAGGAAAAGTGTACCCCAAGGAAACTGAGTTTTTGCAAACACCCTCCCGCCCCCGACCCTGTTCAAAGCTTCTTCCATTTGTAGATTTCATGCCAAGCACTGAAGAGATGCAAACTTCTGTATTTTGGAGCATTTCAGTAAGCTCTAATTTTGTTGTCCTATGTAACTATGAGATTTTTTTTAAAGCAGTCTAAAATAGGAATAGAATACAAGCTTTTTGCATTTTCTGTTTCATTGGTTTAACAAACATTTATGATGGACGTGTACTGAGGTGTTTCGGGAAGGAGTAGTGGATGTGCGCTGTGGGGGAGGCAGGATTTTATCAGGAGGAGGAGGCAGAAAAGAATGGCATTAATAAAGGTACAGAAGGAGGTCAGTGCAAGCGTTTTGGGGGAATGTTGAGTAGTCCGGGTTATTGATTGTATCTCAATTGTCGGGGGAGTACTGGAAAGCAGAGTGGGGTGTGACAAAAGCCCAGGAGTCCGCGCCTTACCTGGCAGGGGGAGAGGTGGAGGTTTTGGAGGAGAGGAATAGCAACTGACGTGGGCGTGAGTGAGAGAAATATGGTTCCAAAGCCCAGGCCATGAGTTTCCTGCTGCCAGGACCAACCCTGAGGGAGAGGGAGAGGGGTCCATGAGACTCCAGGGTGGAGGGACTCAGCTGAGCCAGCTGCGAGGGGCTGTTGAGGTCAGAGAACCAGGATGTGGTTGAGAAGAGAGAAGATAATGGAGGGAAACGTTGGCAAACGTTGGATCCAAAGGATAAGGAGAGAATGGAGCAGGGTGGTGAGAGGTGAGGCTCCCAGCAGGGTGAGGAGGTAAGGTGGAAGCCATTGAGGGAGCAGGTCGGGCTGTAGACATCAGCAGGACGTCCACTGAAAGGGTGAGCTTCCTAGGATAGGGACTGCACATCTGTGTTGCCTTTCCCCACTGGTCCCTGCTTCTGTGCTGGCCCACGGTGGGCCTTAGCACACATGTTGTGTCAGGCTCTCTGATTCGATGCCTGGTGTGGCTGTGGTGTTTGGTGCAGGCAGCCATGGAGGCTCTGGGGGCCTCCCAGGGTGCCGTCCTCTAGCACTGTCCTCCTTTTGTTGTGTATTAGTCCATTCAGCTGCTGTAACAAAAATACCATAGACTGGGTGGCTTACAAACAACAGAATTTTTGTGTGTGGTGAGGTCCCCCTTCGTAGACGGCCATCTTTTTGCTGTGTTTTCACATCGCCGAAGGGGGTGGGAGCTCTCTGGAGCCTCTTTTATAAGGGCACAATCCCACTCCTGAGGGCGTCACCCTTATGACTAAGCACCTCCCAAAGGCCCCACCTCCTAACACCATCACACTGGGGGTTGAGTTTCAACATATGAACTTTGAGGGTGAACAGACTTACAGTCTGTAACATGTTAGGTAGTGAATGGGTTTATGGATTGCTAAACTAGGTAAACTTTCCTGGAAAACAGAATTCTATAATTGTAAAGCAGTGTTTTCACTAGTATAAAAACAAAAGTGGGGCCGGCCTGGTGGCATAGCGATTAAGTTCATGTGCTGCGCTTTGGCGGCCCGGGGTTCACGGGTTCAGATCCTGGGCGTGGACCAACGCGCCACTTGTCAAGCCATGCTGTGGTGGCATCCCGTATAAAGTGGAGGAAGATGGGCACGGATGTTAGCCCAGGGCCAGTCTTCCTCAGCAAAAAGAGGAGGATTGGCAACGGATGTTAGCTCAGGGCTAGTCTTCCTCACACACAAAAACAACAACAAAAGAGGTTTCAACAAAAAACGCTGACAATAGGGAAGCTTGAATTCTTGCTGTTCATGATGAACCATGTATTCAAACATATATCTAATTATGATAAACTAAACTTTTACATTTTATTATTCTGAATCTCCAAATAATCTCAAATTAAATTTAAAATGCTCAACTTCTCAATAGTCATTTTTTTTAGACATGTTTGCAATGAGTCAACTTTTTCTGCACAGCTGCCATGTGTGGAACTGTGGAATGGCCTTAGACAAGGATAAACTAATGTTTCTTTTCACTTTTTTTTTAAAGGAGAGATCAGAGAACCTTTAAAATGTTTTGCTTAGGGTGAGCTCTAAGTTTGCGGTATTGTTATAAACTTTCTATAGTGAACCCACCAAGCAATTTTTTTTTTTTTGGTGAGGAAGATTGGCCCTGAGCTAACATCTGTGCCAGTCTTCTTCTATTTTGTATATGGATCGCTGCCACAGCATGGCTTGATGAGTTGGGTAGGTCCATGCCCAGAATCTGAACCCACAAACCTGGGCTGCTGAAGTGGAGCGCGCCAAGCTTAACCACCATGCCACTGGGCCGGTCACTCACCAAGCAATATTTAAGTGGCTCCATTTTTTTTGGGGGGGGGGGTGAGGAAAATTGGCCCTGAGCTAACATCCATTGCCAATCTTCCTCTTTTTGCTGAGGAAGATTGGCCCTGAGCTAACATCTTTGCCCATCTTCCTCTGTTTTGTATGTGGGATGCTGCCACAGCATGGCTTGATGAGTGGTGCATAGGTCTGCACCTGGGATCCAAACCTGTGAACCCCAGGCTGCCGAAGTAGAGCACGTGAGTTTAACCACTACGCCACCAGGCCGGCCCCTAAGTGGCTCCATTTTTATTTGAGTATGGGGGGGTGGGTGTGCAATAAATGTCTTAATATGAGATTTGCTTGAAGAACAGATTACGTTTATCAGCATTATTCAGGAAACTTGCATGAATTCAGCAAATAAAATAACCACCCTTCTTATTATTTAACATCTATAATATTCTTATGCCTGTAAAGGCTGCACTCTGAGAAGGCAAAACAAGCTTGGGACTTTCTTCTTGCCTCCTTTTTTTTTTTCCCCCTCTTTCAGTAAAGGATGAAAGAATGAAATGCCATTTTGAGGGTTCCCCACCAGTCAGGCAGTGTGTGGGTGGGGGATGTTTTAAATATTCCCACTCACAGCAGAGATCGCCGATGTAAGGGAAGAAGCCACACAGATCTTTGCAATGCCTACTGAACTGGAACAGGTGTAGTCAGTGTGGGATGCTCCAGTAAGCAGGCATGAGAAAACCCTTCTACCGGGCCAAAGATAAGGATGGATCAAAAACCTTTTGTGGCGGTCTTGCTCACAAAGTACATTTCTTTATGTACTTCATTCCAATTCCACACCTTTCCTGGCCAGGAATGCCTGTTCTCCTGATAAAGCTGACTGCCCTTCCTGCCATATTCTTTCTTGGAGCCAAGAATCACACACCAGTACCCCACCACTTCTGGGACTCCAGCTCTATCTCCCTAGTGAAGTTCTGAGGGGGAAAGGTCAAGTCAAGCATAGTGGCCACTAGGTTCACCCAGGACTATCTCTAGCCCATGTAGGTAGGTCTTGTGTGGCTCATATGGTATGTGGGTGGAGGAGCTCCATCAAAGGCTGATTCACTCCCACACGGGAGAGTAAGTTGCCCCCTTCCATGTTGTTAGGGTTGAATTGTGTGCCCCCAGAAAGATATGGTGAAGTCCTAACCCTCAGAACATGATCTTATTTGGAAATAGGGTTTTTACGGACGTAATCAGATTAAAATGAGGTCGTTAGGGTGGGCCCTAATCTGGTACGACTGGTGTCCTTATAAAAAGGGGAAATCTGGACACAGACACAGACATGCACAGAGGGAAGACCATGTGAAAGGATATAAGGTGCTGTGTTGTGACTGTATCCCCCCCAAAATTCATATGTTGAAATCCTAATGCCCAGTGTGATGGTATTAGCAGGTGGAGCCTTTGGGAGGTGGGTAGGTCATGAGGGTGGAGCCCCCGTGAATGAGATTAGTGCCTTATAAAAAAGCTCCAGAGAGATCCCCGGTCCCTTGCACCACGTGAGGACATAGCAAGAAGGTGCTGGCTATGAACAAGGAGGTAGGCTCACCAGAATGTGCCCATACTGGCACCTTGATCTTGGACTTCCCAGCCTCCAAAACTGTGAGAAATAAATTCCTGTTGTTTCTAAGCCACCCAGTTTGTGGTATTTTGTTATAGCAGCCCGAATGGACTAAGACACAGGGAGAAGATGGCCATGTGACTGGAGTGATGCATCTAGAAGCCAAACAACACCAAGGATTGCCAGCAAACACCAGAAGCTAGAAGAGTCAAGGAAGTGTTCTCCACTAGAGCCTTCAGAAAGAGCATGGCCCTGCCAACACCTCAGTTTCAGACTTCTAGTTTCCAAAACTGTCAGACAATGAATTTCTGTTGTTTTGGGTCATCTAGCTTGTGGTGCTTTGTTATGGCAGCCCTAGGACACTACTACACACACCAACGTACATAAGCCTTCAAAGGGCTTCCTCTGACACAGTTCACAGAAACCAAACATGTTATTTCCTTCACCACTTCCTCTTTATCTCTTCTTCTTATCTGCCCTTGTTGTGAACTCAGCGACATAAAACATTTTGTGGTTGTAGAGGTATGGCGGGGTAGCAAAGCAGAGGCCCAGAGGTTATTCTGTCCACTGTGAGTAGTTTGGATTAGGGAGAGGAGAGGAGAGTTGCGGGAAGCCTGCCGCCATGATGGAGACCAGGCACCAGGGGCCTTGGAGGGTGGAGGCTGCAGCTGGAGGAGGGATGGAAGGGAACCGAGAGTCTGCTCCGAGTTGAGTTGGATAAGGAAGGAGGCTGAGGGCGAAATGCAAAGTAACTTCATGATTTTAAACTTCAGGGCTCTCCAATTTTGAGAATTATTCCTTGCTTTGGAGAGTGATTATGATGACTGCAATGAGAAAAGTGGGAAGGAATTTTAATTTTTGGAAAATTTGTGGGTTCCATTGCCAACGTGATTAACTTCTGGAGTGAGAAAAGGTGGAGTTTTTAGGAGGTCTCTGGAAGTTCAGTAGTTATAGAGAGCTTGAAAGGTATAGATTTGAAAAGATGGTGGGATTTTGGCATTTATGGATTAGGATTAAGAGTTTTTACTCCTCAGAATCCTCTGAGTATTCCGCAAGGGCCATGGTCTATACTAAGTGATAATGGGTCTAATGACACTACGTCATATTGGATGTGGTCAGGATTACGGGTGTAATGTGTGTACTTCAAAGTGAATCCCCTGAGGAAGGAGTTATGAAGATTAAGTTCTAGTGGGCCCAAGACAGCCCAGAACCTCCGTCACATTTACAAGAGTTCTTGAATTTGGGGACTTCACAACTTGAGATTTGTGAAATCTCACGATAGTACTGCCAGAAGGCATCAGTCAAGGAGAAAGAATGTCTGTGAGCATATTGTTTATGAATTATGAGATCAGAGAGTTAGTGCCAGCTTTCAACCCAGCCCCCTCATTTCAACAGATGAGGAATCTGAATCTCAGTGACTTGCCACCAATCGTACAACTGAAGATAGTGAGTCAGAACCAGAATCCAATTTTCCATGGCTCTTTCTACCAGCCCAGTCAACGAACATTTTAAAGCAATTGCCATGTGGCCAGCACTGTGAGACATACTTTCTTTTTCTCATCGTCTATAACCTAATCAAAGAGGCAAAGCCAATATCCCAGTGTTATGTGACGAAGACAGTAAGGGCAATAGAAGGCAGGAGGGCCTTCTGTAGATCCCTTAACTCAGAAAACTCTCCTTTTTTCCATCATACAGATATTTGTCTTGTCTCCTGAACTAGTTATGTGAAAACATTTTGAAAACTATAAAATGCCCTATGAAAGGAGAGGTATTATTGAGTTCAGAGAAGTGAGAGATGGGTGTAGACTTGGAGAGGTGCAGATTGAATGCAGCCTCTGTAATGGGTATAATTTTGACAGAAGACATTTGTGGCTGCAGAGGGTGTCAGGAAGAATGAACATGAGCAGAGGTGGGAAAGTGTGGCTTGGTGAGCATATTGATCAGATCAATCAGCTTGGCTGGGATGGGCAGTTACTATGCATCTTCCAACCAATATTTGGGGTGAAGTCCAAATCAGAGTGACTCAAGGGATTTGATGCAGAAAAGTACCATTACAGATATCATCATTGCACAGATGATTATTATTTTATTTATGGAAGGTCTTAAGGCACATTGTCTCTGGAATCTCTTAGCAAATGTATGTTCCATTGAGCAGGGAGGAAAAAAAATCTTCTTGAAACAGATGTTAGCACTTGATTCATCCTCTGTCTTGTCCTACTTTGTTTATTTCTTTTGCATGTATAAAAGTTAAAATAAAAAACAGCAAATTCAGATAAAGGTGGTAGTATATCCAAAATGTAGTGCCAAGACATCTGTTAATCTAAACTGGGGACTTTATTAATAGTTCAAAGCTACCCACTGCTTTTATCTTGTTTGCGTCGCATTGACTTCAATGGCTGTTATGGAGGGATAGCCGAGCAGATTTTGACCCCATATGTTTAACGTTAATTCAATTCATGTGGGTTCTTAATAGCTTTGGTAAAGTGGAACTGTGTTCGACACTGTTTTTGTTTGTGGTTAGCTAATGTATTCAGTTCTGAAAACTTGAAAAAAATCAGGAAATGCTGACGACCTGCCCGGTTTTAATCCCGTTCACCTTCTGCAGCTCATAAAACTCTTGTAGCTCAACTTTCGCTTGGGATCAGAGAACACTTCTGGTGTGTGGGCACTGTCGTGGTGTCCTTTGCCATACAGCAGCATTTGGTCTGAACCTGGCAGTCCAGAGCTGGCTCAACAAGAGGGTTGAGTTGCTGACTTCCCCAAGGACATCTTTCGGGCAGGCTCGTGGGATGAGAGCGACATGAAGGCTGTGTGCCATGTCGCACAATGTACTAGTTTTGCTACTTGAATCATCCTAAGCATACCATCGAGCACCTGCTTATAATTATGGTATAATATATTTTACGTAAGAAGTAGGGATTTGTTTGAATTTTGTAACTCTTAGTTCTGCAGCTCTTAGGAGACCAAGAGATTAATTCTTTCAGTATTCAACAAATATTTGGTGAAGACTAGGCATTCTTCTAGAACATTGTTCTAGCAATGAACAAGGCAAAGCTCCCACCTTCAGTGGGCTTACTTTCTAGTGGGGGAACAGACAATAGCAAATCCACAAATAGATGTGTAATATAATATCACATGGTGATTACGACTGTTAGAAGAAAATTTAGAAGACAATAGACCATGACGTGGGGAGATTAGGCAGTTTTGATGGAATAGTCAGGGCAGGCATCTTTGAAGAGCTGACACTGAGCAGAAACATGAAAGAAGTGAGGGACTGAAACTTTTGAATATCTGGTGGAAGGGCATTCTAGGGAGAGGAACAGCTAGTGCAAAGGCCCTGCAGTGGGATGAGATTGGCATATTTGGGGAATGGTAAGAAGGTCAGTGTGACTGCAGTGCACTGAACAGGGGGAAAGTAGTAGAAAATGAGGCCAGAGAGATAGCTAGGGGCCAGATCAGGCAGGACCTTCCTTATAGACCATGGTGAGAATGTTAGATTTTGTTCTAAGTATAACAGGAAGTCACTTTGAGAGAATCCCTCTAGCAGCTGTATGGAGAGTGGAGTATAGGTGAGCATGAGAGGAAACAGGGAAATGCGGAAGTTATTGCAGGATTCCAGATGAGAGACTAGGGGGGACTGGACTGGGGCCAGTGATGGAGGACATAAGTCATCAGAATGAGGAGTGTTTTGATGGTTGACATGATTTGTTGATGGATTAATGTGGGGTGTGCTTATCAGGGGAACAACTCTGCTCTTCTCCAGTTAGTGATGCCCATGGGCCACAGTCACCAACCCCCACCCCCACCCCATTGCCCCAGAGTGAATATGATCCATGGTAGCGGAGCCCCTGGTCCCTTCATGAAGGTAAAGAATGTTCAAAGCCTTAAATGGCTTTCATGATTTAAAATGAAAATTTAAATTTTAAATGTGATACATTTTTGGTGAAGAATAGAATAAAGATTTTGCTTGCTTTGTATCACCTTTTTAAAAACCTTTCCTTAGCAACCTTTCAAAACCACAGCAGATGTTCCTTAGAAAAATAAAGCAAATTGCAATTTTCAGGAAGAAGAGACCCATTATCATGGGCTCATTACGAAGTTGTTCATTATTTCATGCATTGGAAAGATTGGGTTTAATTTACAGTTTCTTTTGCAGGATAGGAATCCTAGACACAATCAGGACATTTAATGGTGAAAAGAAGGCAAATAATGAAAATTCAGATTTTTCTCTCTTCAGTTCTGGCATTTGGAATTTTACGTAATTTGCTTGTAGGAACAATACTCAGTGTTGGGTGGACTCATTTTGGATTTCCTGTTTCCTTTTGTTCTGTTATTATTCCTTCCTTCCTCCAAGGCTGTTTATCAGATTTTTTCCCCTGCAAAAAATAATTTGACATACTTTGTATGGTTTCTAAATTTTTGTAAGACAACTATGCTATTGCTTTAGGATACTGTTGTAAAAAAAAATGTGCAAAATTGAAATAATGTGATTTTTTTAGGTATCAACTATTTCTTGATCTTTTTTTGAATAAATAATCATCCCAGAAATCTGTTCTACTCTAAACTGAATATTTTCTGGTTCTTTAAGATTACTTTTATAGCCTGTGATTAGATATATTTCACTGCAGTGAAATTTAAACTTGGATATTAAAACTGTGTCAGCTCTCGTTTTGTATTTATGAACACACAAAGTTCTTAAAGAGTGCATTCATGTTCAGCATGCTCCAGCATTTCTAAAGCTAATATTATTTTATTTTGGAATGCACGGACAAGACTAGCACCTTGGTCACTGGTTTCCTCATGTGAAGATTGTGGATTTAGTAGTTTACTGGTTCATGGAGCTGATAGCTTTGCCTGTAGCCAAGTATCAATGGTTGGTTTTATGATGAATCTCAACTGATAATAAGATCATCATTCTTCAGCTGACATAGATGTTGCTCAGATTCTCCTTTATTGATAAGATTATAATTTAATAATGTTTTACTTCTTCCAAAGAGGACAAATTTTCCAGCCACTTTTGGACATAGGACTCTATGTTCTGGGCTGGAAGGGATTCTGAGGCTAAAACTCAGCTTTTGACCTCACCTGGCCACCCTCAATGTTGGGCACCCATGCACTTACTCAACATCATTCATTAACAATAACGGCTGCCATTTATTAACCACTTGGTATGTGTTGTTGTAATCCACCCAACAGCCTTGCAATGTTGTTCTTGTAACAAAGAAAGAAATTGAGACTTAGAGATGGCTCTCTCAGGGCCCACAGGAGTTACCAGCAGGACCAACGTTCATACGGACGAAAAGGAGGCTGTAAAGTAGAAGACAGTGCAATGCTTTCCTTTAGGATATGTACACCTAGAAAGAAAGACCCAGAAGGTAGTTATAGGAGACAGCAAGAAGACAACTCTATAAAAGCAAGAACACCATGATTGAATATGAGCTGACTGCTTCACATAAGAGCTGAGAGAAAGCGGATAAGAGAGCAATCAAACTTTGGTGGCATTAGTCAGCTCTTTGAAGCAATACCTTGAGTGGAGTTTAATTAATGGTGACTATTCTGAATGATCCTATTCAGGGGGTTTCAAAGCCTGCCTTGGTAATAAAGCTTGTGCTCAGTGGCAGTAAGGGGATCTCAGGTTCATCCACAAGCTGCCACCTTTTGCTGTTGGTGGAAAAGTGTCTCTGCAGTGTCAGGTCTGCTATTCATGGCTCAGTTTTTTGTTGCTTTTGTTTGTTTTCAAAGCACAAAACTTGTATCAGGATGCTTTTGGTTGAAGTAACGGAAAGCCAGGTTCAAAATGGCTTAGGCAACAAGGAAGTTTATTGGTTTACAAGAATTGGCACCAGAGATAGAGTGGTTCAATGTTGGTTCATCTGGCAGGTCAGCAGTGTGACCAAAGACCCAGGTTGTTTCCGTCTGTCTGCTCTGCCTTCCACATAGACAATGTCGTTCTGTAATTGCCTCTGGCATAGGATGGCTGCTACATGTGGACCCGCCTTCTTCCTCTTTCACATCTAGTGTCAGACAGATGCTGGCTTCCCACTGCTGCTTGTAAGAGTGAGGAAGGATTTTCCCAGAAGCCTCCAGTAGTCCTTTCTGTGTATCTCTTTAGACAGACTTGGTTCACATCTCCATTCCTGAACCAATTCCTGGCTAGAGGGGTGGGAGTCTCTTAGATCATGCAAGCCTACCTTTTGAGCTGAGCTTGAATTCCCAAGCCACAGGCTGCTGCTTAGTGGGGGTGGAGTTGAATGACTGCGTAGTCAACAACAATGTCCCTTAGACAAAGAGTCAGAGCCACTGGTGTCTCTTATGTGTCGTATTTTCCATCCTCCTAAGCAGGATTTGGGGCTGATGAAGTTTGATATGCAGTGCTACAAAATGAATTGCCTAAAATTATTAGGAGCCAGGTGGAGATAGTCTAAAAACATGAAAACATGCTCAGGCTCATTAGTAATCAGGGAAATGTAAATTAGGATAACAATGGCATATGACTTTACTCCCACTAAACTGGCAAAAATTAAGAAGTTTGATCTTACAAAATATTGGCAATGATGTGTGTGGGGAAACAGGACCTCTCCCGTACTGCTAGTGGGAGTGTAATTTGGTACCACCACTTTGGAAAAAAAGTTGGTATTACCTTATAAAGCAGAACATGCGTATATACGCTTTGACTTAACTGAAGTCTATATACTAGAAAAGTCTTTGTAATTTCTTCAAGAAACATGTTTGAGAATGTTCACGACAATACTGCTCATTACAGCGAAAAACTGGAAACAATCTATATGTCTCAGAACAGGAGAACAAATAAATGCACTGTGGAATAGTCACACGATGGACTATCATACAGCAGTGAAAATGAAAAAACTACAGCCACATGCAACAAAATGCGTGTATCTTAAAAACTTAAAAAACTTAATATTCAGTAAAGCGAGTTGTCAAAGACTACATACAGCAAAATACTATGTTTATAAAACTCAAAAGCAAGCACATTTAAGCAATATATTGTTAGGATACATCCATGTGTGGTAAAACTACATTTAAAAGCAGGGGTGGTTATCTAGGGGAGGGGTAGTCTAGAAGGGGCAATCCAGGAAAAGCAAGTTACTGCCAATGGTATTGGTAATGAGAGCTAATCTTTAGTTGGATGGTACGATTACGTGAGTTTGTTTTATTTGGGCCTTCTTTTTATCTGTTTATCTCTCTTTGTACATATCAAATATTACATAATAATTTTTAAAGTATAGGTTCACTGTGCTCTTAAGCAAATGTGATTGATTGCAGTAGAGTGACAAAGTAACATGATTCTTTTTTTAAGTGAGGGCTAGATGAGGGATTATAGTGGGGGGGAGACATCTAGTTTAAAGACATTGGAATCTTTTTTTTTGCAGGGCAAGATTCATCCTAAGCTAACATCTGTTGCCAATCTTCCTCCTTTTCTTTTTCTTCTCCACCCCATCCCCGCAGAGCCCCAGGACACCATTGTGTATAGTTGCAAGTTCTTCTGGTTCTTCTATGTGAGCCACCGCCACAGCATGGCTACTGACAGATGAGTGGTGTGGTTCTGTGCCTGGGAACCAAACCCGGGCTGTCAAAGCGGAGCACACTGAACTTCAACCGCTAGGCCATCAGAGCTGGCTCAGTAACATGATTCGTGTAAGAGGAAGCCATGTCTGATGAATCAATTAATAATCATCATGTACTTGGGGGAACCAGTGGTTGTAATCTATTTAGACCTTGAAAAAGTCTTTGATTAAAGGCTCTATGATAAGTTGTTAAAACCTTGACATCATCGTGGGTTGGGGAAATGTTTACATCAGAAGTAAAAAATGAATACATAATTAATTTTTAAAAGGGGGAATTAAATGAGCCTTCATCTGTGTGCAGAAGTATAAGCTTTTAGATTCTGTAGTAATTAGTCAATATTTACCTTGTAGCATATTTTAATGAATGCTTTGGAAGAGGAGTGCACAAGCAAGAGAATCCTTTGGTTAGAGGGAACGCTGAGTGCAGCCAGGTGGTGAAACGCTGAGAAAATGAAATTTAAGCTGAAGATCAGGGCCTGTTTGACTCAGAAATACAGCAGATGAGCTTCAGTGTAGACAGCATGCCTGTTTGGTAATTCCCACCTCTCGTTCAATTCCCCTTTAGGCATTGATGCTTGGTGGGAAAACACTGTAGCGCCTGTGGTTAAGGGCTTTTGCCAACTGAGCGCATACAGTAGCCCCCCTTTATCCATGGGGGATACATTCCAAGTGGATGCCTGAAACCGTGGATAGTAGCAAACCATATATATACTATGTTTTTTCCTAGGCATCCATGCCTATGATCAAGTTTAATTTATAAATAAGGCACAGTGAGAGATTAACAGCAATAACCAATAATAAAATAGATCAATTATAACAAAATACTGAAATAAAAGTTACTGTAGATCTTAGCAACCTCAGCATATGATTTTTTTTTCTTTCCTTATTAGGTTGAGAACTTTTCACCTTTTCAGTTAAAGGAAGCCCTTTACGGTTTCTCTTTGGCATATCTGAATTGTCAGCATCACTACTCTTGCAATTTGGAGCCATTATTAAGTAAAATAAGGGTTACTTGAACACAAGCACTGTGATACTGTGACAGTCAATCTGGTAACTGAGATGGCTACTAAGTGACTAATGGGTGGGTAGCATCTACAGTGTGCTGGACAAAGGGATGATGATTTACATCTTGGGGTGGGGGGAGGACGGATGGCACAGGATTTCATCGCGCTACTCAGAACAGCGCCCAATTTAAAACTTATGAATTGTTCATTTCTGGAATTTTCTATTTAATGTTTTCAGACCGTGGTTGACTGCAGGTAGCTGAAACACAACTGAACCACAGAAAGCGAAACCGCGCATAAGGGGGGCTACTGTAATAGAATCTCTTAACGCTTAAATAACCAATTCTATTTCTGTTGAAGGTGAGGCTCTGGTGTCATTCACTTGGTTCAGCACAATCTTTTAATCCCACTCAAATGTAAAGCCTAGACTGAGCCCAGTGTTCAAGTCTCTGTCGAACCAGAAGTGACTACATTGGACAACTGTGATTTTGTCAACCTGTCTCAGTCTCCCCATTAGTAAAATGAAAGGGTTGAACTAGATGATTTCTGAGGTCTTTTTCACATCCAACATGCTGTGACTCTGGGAGTCGATTTGTCAAGAGCCGTGCATCCTCCCCACCTCTCCTAGAGTCAGCACGAGGCTAACCTTACCTGCCCTCTTGCTCACACCCTGCTGTTTGTACTCTAGAATTTAGAATGTCTGCTTTACAGACCTCTGTAATTCCCCATGAATGTTATTTCTCTGTTGTCTTAGTTCTATTCCAGGTAACTGTCTCCAAACGGTGCAAATGACAGTAAACTTAGCAATGACAAACTAGAGCTTTCCTAAGTCTTTCAAGAGTATATTAGGTATAGAACTTAGATGGTGTGTGAAAAAGCCCTTTAACTTTAATGAGCCTTCATATGCTGACTGTAGATAAGTTTTACACGGGTCTAGGGGAAATGTAGTGTGAGCTATTGTCTATAGTGAGAGGAAAACCACCCCTCTAGTCATTGGGTAGTAGATACCGCTGTGCTTGCAGAAAGCTTCCTAAACATCTGCATCCCATCCGTAGACCCAGAGTGAATGAGGCCATTGGTAAGTGGCACCTGGGACAGTGAGTCCTTCCTTTTTTTAAACTTAATTTCTGTTTGTGTCAAAGTAACATGTGCACATAATTTAAAAAGCCAAGTTGTGCTAAAAGACTTCTAACCCAAACTAGCAGATTCCTGTGCCTCCATCCCCTGCTGTGACTCACATTCAATGCTTTCAACTACTTCTGGTGTTAACCTTTGTATTTCTAAAGAAAATGTGTTTGTTTCTCTCTAGAGTCATTCATGTTAGACTTTAGCTACGTACTTCCCATTCTCTTACAGTCAATCCCCCTTCCTCTCTCTTCTCTAATCATCTCAGTATAGTTATATCATAAATTTGGATTAAATCTATGTCCAGATTTTTTATTATATTGAACATGTAAATATTATTCACATCTGTTCTAGGTAGTATACCATGAATATTTCCTTATGTGACATTTTCTATTTCCTGACTCATTTTTTTAATTTGGACTTTTCCACGTTCTCCAACAGCTCTGTAAAAATATGTACATACAATTATACACACAGTTGAATTTTTTTTGCTCTACTTGGAGCTTCCTTCTGTTTCAGTTCAGACTGGCCTGATGAACTGCTGTCATTCTGGAATCTCCCTTCGTCATCATCCTGGGGATTTTCTTTGCCTCTCTTCTGGCTGGATCACCTGTTCCCAGGTCTTCCTCTTTATAGTTTTCCTCCTTATTTTTGGTAGAGCACAGATACCTTTAGGAAGTAGTAATTTTTTCTTAAACATCTGAAAATATGTTTATTTTAATCTAACACTTGACTGTTCTTCAACTTGATTGTTTAGCTGGGTATAAAAGTCTTAATTGAAAATCATATTCAATCAGAACTTTGAAGGGATTGTTCCATTATCTTCTAGCTTCCAAATTTGATATTTAGAAGTCCAGTGCTATATATAATACCAAATATTGAATCTAACCCACCATTCCTTTGCCCCTTCCAAAGCTTTTAGATTTTGTTCTTTATATCTGGTGTTCTGAAATTTCACATCGGGTACCTTGGGGTTTTTTTTTTTCAAATTATTACTAGTTATTGTTTTAGGCATCTTGTCGATGTAGAGATTTGAGTCTTTTATTTCTTTATTTTATGTGAGTGTTGATGTCTTGTATTGATCCTCTAAGTTTTTGCTTTTCTATTGTCCATCACTTGATCTTTTTGTTATCATATCTGGAATATTTATTTAACTTTATCTTTGAATCTTTTCAATGAATTTTTAATTTTAACTGTAATATTTTTGAGCTCTAAGAGCTCTTTCTTGTTAGAGTATCCTGTTCTTGCTTTATTTCTCTGAAGATATAAATTATAGTTTCTTTGGAAAATAATAGCTAATGGACCAGTCACTCTTCTAAGTATTCTATATGTATTAACTCATTTGATCCCCATGGCAACTCTTTGAAGCAGATGCCATTATTATTCTTATTTTACAGATGAAGAAACTGAAGCACAGAGAGGTTAAGCAACTTGCGCAGGATCCCACAGGTAGAAAGTGATGGGGCAGGATTCAAACCAGTTTGGCTTTAGATACCATGTCCTTAACCACTATGCAGTACTGCCACTGCTCTCTGCATTATGCTTGTGTTTGTTTGTTTCTGAGTTCTTCACTTCTTTGTTTTTGTCTGTCTTTCACGTTGAAGGCTTTCTTCAAGTGTCTGGTGATGTTTGGCTATCTGTTCACATTGAAGTGTGAATTACTATTAAGCTGATGGTGAGCTCTGTTTGATGGGGTGGAGCTCTTTGACTGGTGGACTATGGGATGTAGGATGATTGGGTATTCAGCAAGCTGTGCCACTAGAAACCCCAAATGATCATGAGGTCTTTTTTCTAAGGCCCTTAAATTTCACAAAAGGGTCCTCTAAACTCCTGCAATGGTGTTTAAGCTTGACTGACAGCTTGCTTAACTGGGTGGGAGAAGGGGTCTGGGGTCTCATTGTTCAGTGTGCATATTTTTTAATTTATCTCATTTTCAGACTGGTATTCCATCTCTGGCCTATTGTGGTGTCCCTGAGTACAAAGCCTGCTGGGTTTAATTTTTCCAGTCTATACTTCCCATCTCCTGCACAGGAAAAATCTGGAGACAGACTCCTTGAACAGACTTTCACATGCACCACCTGCTTTGAGACCCCAGCCTCTGCCTTGTCTTCTGCAATGCCCAGTGCCTTCTGTTCCTGAGCTTTCTAGGGCCTGCCAGAGGAACTGATCCACCTCTGTCAGCATTACCCTCTCTCCCTACCCCCCCTTCCCACCCTGCTTCAGGCAACTTGGTTTGACCTTCCTTGGCTCATTAAGTTATTTCTCATCCTTCCATCTGCTTTCAGTTCCAGTTGCCTGCTCATCTGTGTGATGTTATCCCTCATAACTTTCCACTTTTTATACATGGCTATTCTATATTCTGTATTAGATGATTCTAATAGGACAATCTAATCTCCTGTTGCTTGTTTCTTCTGATTCTCACTCATCTTAGCTTGTGTACTTGGTACTTGCTGATCTTTGATTGTGAGCTCATTGCTAGTTTTTTTTCTCTGGAAAATCCTGCAGGCCTAAATTGGGGATGGTTTCCTCCAGAAGATTTGTGTCGGCTTTATAGAGAGCTAGGGGCTCAACAGGACTGAAACCCTTGAGCTCAGCTGCTCTGCCTAGCAGCTGGCCCAATGCTGAGTGTCTCAGCTCACGATCTACCTATCCACTGGCACCACCTATCAGTGCAATTCCACCCCCGTTATTTGCCCACCAGTCAGTGCTATAGCTCTGCCCGCAACTCTTTTTGGGGAAGCTGGGAGGGCCTTGAAGACTTCCCCCATCTTTTGGGAGCCCAGCAGTGCATCAGAAAGTGAGTCATAGATAGGATCTGGTTGCTCTGCAGCGGGAGGGCCCCTCAGAGCAGTAGTCTGCCATATTATCAGAATCAAAGTCTTCATTTGCTTTCCATTTTTGTATATTATTGTTTTGGGGAATTCCATATGTCTCCTAATTTCACAGAAGATGGAGTTTGTCCTTCAATTTCTTGTGCTCCTCATATTTTAGGAGTGATTTTCAAGAAGAAGGGATATGGATAAAGTCTGACAGGTTTGCCCTGAGCTTTCTACTCTTAAAATCTTCTCATTTCTCAGGGTCCAACGTCCTGCAGGGTCTGGGCACAAATATGCACACAAGCACATATCTGTTGTTTCAGTTTTCTGTTGATCTCTCTTTGCCCACCCCAGGATACCCACTAGGCCACATGTTATTTGACCCCTCAGCACTTGACAGTAGGGCCACTGCCCTCTTCTGGAACTTTCTCCTCTTGTCTTTCTGCTGCTGCTCTCTCAGGTTCTCTTCCGACTTCCTGACTACTCTTTTGTAGTCACTTTTCTTTCTCTGCCTGCCTTCCAAATTTGGCTGTTTCCGGAGTTTTGCCACTGGCTTTCTTTGCCAAAAGAAGAAGCAAATGCAGACGCTCAGATGGGTCTCACAGGAAGCATAGATGAGTGAGGCTGGCGGGGGGGGGGGGGCTGTCGCTGGGAATGATGGGCCTATGCACACTGCAGCAGGCACACCAATGTGTGTCACATCCACTGTGTGACACCGCACCCTGCTAGGCAGCCACGCCCATCCGTGGGCCAGATCAAGTTTCCAGGGGCGTCTGTCTGGCCCTTCAGTGGCTTCAGCTACCACACCTAGGATGCTTGGTGCCCATGTTTTTGCCATTTCCTTTAAAATATTTTTCTCTTTAGTATTAAAAAAATAAATGGTATAAATATTTTTTTCATCAAAATTTACCTTTGTGGTTTAGAAATAAAATCATGGGAAGCAACTGTCCCCAACTCCACTCTCACCAACCGTCTCCACCTCAGAGCCAAGGCCTCATACCCCTTTTAAGGCAGTGTTGTCTCAGTCTGCTTCTAAAGTTTGGATCTTTTGTGTATGTGTGAGTTCTAGAGCCACACTGTGGGGGCAGAAAGACCTGGGTGAATTGCCCAACCTTTCCACCGGGATGGTGGTTCTGATTATTGCTGGAGTCAGATAGAATTTTAAGGTGTGAAGCAGGAAGAGGAATCACCCTGGGCCAGACATTTATCTCTTAATATATTTGCTTCCTGGTGTCATTGTCTGTAAAATACAGCTGATCATTCTGCTCGGAGTAGAGTGGTGGGGTGGAGTGGAATAAGTGGTAGTTAGTGCATACATGGGAAAAAGATTTTTCTATAATAGTTATAAATGTTGCACATGCTCAGCATATTCAATTTCCATGTTTGTTTAATGCATGTGCCAAGGTCATTATCATTTCTTCATGTACTGTAGATTTCTAGGGCACCCATGTGTGTATGCTTGGTGTAGTGCCTAGCATACTGTCATCAACAAATAAACTTGTAATAATGCTTATGCTGTTGATGGTATTCACGATAGCTGGCAGAGAAGGTGTCCGTTGTGCCTGTCAATGGTCTTGATTTATTAGAAACAGATGCACAGACAACATGCTCTAACTAGGGACGTGATGAACTGGAACGTTTCCAAAGGAAATCAGAACCTACATTGAGAACAATAGTGCCAGGTGCTATCTTGACTGCTTTATATGTATTATTTCATTCTCGCAGTTCCCTCCTGTGGTAGGTCCGATTATTATCCTCATTTTAGAGTTAAGGAAACTCATACAGAGGGAGGTTCGGTAACTTGCTAAAGTCATGACGCAAGTAAGTGTGGAGCCACCATTTTCATGCAGTCACCCTGACACAGGGTTCATGCTCCTGACTGCCCAGTTGCTTGGGTGGGCTCCCTGCCAGACTGACCTGCCCACCCAAGAGCCCCCTCCTTAGCTCATGGCTGCAGATCCCTCTGGAACATCACCTCTGCTCTCAATTTGACCATTTCCTCCCTTAGGATTTTTACAATCCATCTTTCAAAGGTGGCGCAACATTTCTGCACTATGTAGAAGACAGTTTGTGGTTCGTAACACACACAAACACACACCCTGGGCTTCTTTTGGAACAGAGAGCAATAATAGATAAATGGCTTGTTTAGAAGTGGGTGAACTTGTTGGAACAGATCAAAATATATCCATCTTTCAGTATCTGGATTTTCTAATTTCTACACTCATCAGAATTTAGGATTCGACTATTCTTAATATTCTTCCAGCGTTCTTACCATCCTTATTGAGGAATTATATATTTTACATACTCCATTTCAATATTTTTCCTACCCTCAGGAAAAGAATGTGTGTCTGCCTTTGGCTACAATTAGTATTTCATTATCAATGACGAAAAGTTCAAAAGAACCCAAAAAAGAAACAAAATGCTAGTATTTGGGAATATTGAACAAGACATGTATGTAACTGTCATACAGTACTTCATTAAATAATGCATCCATGTCTAAATAAAGGTGTAGCTGTTATTCTGAAGGAAATTCTTCATCTGAGGACACCAGGGGCGATGCTCCCCTGTTGTTGTTACATCTTGCTGTTAAGCACAGATTGCTCTTAATAGCTTACTGTTCTCTGTAAGATGAAAACAAAATTGACTGTTCAGCACCATTTCCCTTCTCTTAGTGTCATTAGCTTCCACAAATGTGCACTCAAATCTCAGGAGTTGTCATTGATGTGCCTATAGAAAGGATGTTTCACAGCTGTGAATGGGGTGGTGGCCTCCAATACCTACCAGCAAAGCCAGCGCCACTCATTTAAAGAGTCGGGGTCAGACCTGATGGTAATTCAGCCATTTCTGAACATTGACACCATGACCTAAGCTGTTACTGCTCCATTATTTTTTACCTGACTGCAGTGTGTATCCCATCTGGGATTCTGTCAATGGAAACACAGACTCATGGCTCTTTTTACTTTTTGCTGTTTATTATTTACACTATACTTTGCACCTTACTAAATGCCATATATATATTTACTTCATCCAATCTTCATTATTACTATTGTAGTATGATAGTATTTGTATATTGCATACAATGTTATCATTATATATGATTATTATTATAGGATTATTATTGCTCTGGTTTTACTTACAAATTAAGAAACTGAGGTTCAGAGAGGTTAGGTAACTTGCCCGAGTCACACAGCTAGTGATGGAGTCAGAGATCAGAATCCAGGCTTCTTCTGATCTGAAGACGAGGCTCCTTACCCCGTCCATCGTGGATCCGGAAGAGAACCTAGAAGCATCGATTTCCAGCCCTTCATTTTAGTGATGAGCAGGCGTGGCTCAGAGAAGCGGAGTGAGCTGCCCAGGGTCTCACTGCTATCGGTGGTCTTCAGACCACCATGCTCTTCCCGCTGTGACACTTGATACCCTAATCCTTGTCCTGTCTCTCAGATAGTGGCTGATCACTCACACCGCCTTCCTGAATGAGTTCGCTTCACCAGCATTGGTTCTGTCTATAGAAACAAAATGAGTTGAGTTTTCATCAGCAAGTGTGGAAAATGTAGATTCAGAGATTAAAAGGAGAAAACAGCTGGGATATGACATATTGAAGGCAAGCGGGTATAGATGGATTCTGGGCTCTGAATTCCTTTTGGAAGGAGCAAACAAGCGAGCTCATGGCTGTCAGACCAGCGCTGTCTGCCACTGCCCTCCCCTCTCGGGGTCCAGTGTAGAATCACTGCCCTTGTGCACATGGGTCCCGCCTGCCGTCTCCTCTGTCGGGATTTCCATTCCACGTTCAGAACTCTGATATGACGTGAATTTTCCTCTCTTTCCACCCTGTGGTCACTTTCACCTGTGCTCAGACACAGTCGGCTGTGCAAAGAGCAGACCCCTGAGGCCCCCCTGTGGCTACTGGGGCTTTGGGTGTCCTGTTGGAGAGCAGGGATGGAGGACTCAGGTCTCACTGAGAAGCTGGATAGGAAAGGGTCCCCTGATCCCCAATGTAGGACTTTAATTTCTATGTTTATTAGTGGACAGTGGGACAGAGATGAGCGAGTTATGGCAAATGTCACAGAACTCGAAGGGAACCCCTGGGGCAAGAGACAAAGTCCTCACTCTGGCTGTTTGAGCCCTGAAGCCTCTTGACCACTGGAAAGTCTTGCTGGCCTTGACCTTGGGAAGGCCCACCAGCCTCTCTTCCTACAGGGCGGTGGGGAGTGGCCACCAATGATACAGGCACAGAAAACACGCCTCGAGTAACCCTTCCAAGAGCACAGGGGTGTCCAGGGCCATATATATTTTATGTAAATGTTGTATTGATATATAATATACATACAGAAAAGTATACAAAGTAGAAGAGTACAGCTCAATAAGTTTTTACAAAGTTATTGGAGTCATAGAGCCAGCTCAGAGCAAGAAATAGAACATAGTCCCCACAAGTCCCCTCCACATCCCCCTTAAGCCACTATCCCCTCAAGAGGAACTGCTATGCTGCCCTCTAACATCATAAGTTTAATTTTGCCTGTTTTTGAGCTTTATAGAAATGTAACTCACAGTGTGCTCTTTTTGCTCTATTTGCTTACATATTATATTTGTAAGATATGTCTATGTTGTTGCACGCAGCAAAGAGAACATTGATATCACTGCTGTATAATATTCCATTCTAGTAATATGTAATTTATTAATGTAGTCTACCATGGATGGACATTTGGGTTGTTTTCAGTTTGGGGCTATTATAAATAGTGTTGCTATGAACACCTTGTATATGTCATTGGGGTGAGCCAACTATTTTGAATCTATCTAAGTTTGCTCTCTTCAGTGGTTTTATCTCAGAGTTCTGGGAGTACGTCATTGTCACTCCCATGGACAGGTACAGGACCGAGTGCCCAGTCAGTGCTCTCCCTGCCATACCATGATGCCATGTGTGGACCTGACCCATCTTCTCCTGCCAGATTATAAATCCACATATTAAGTAATCCATAATTAATGAATGTTTTGATGAGGTAATGGAACCCAGACTATTGGCCTGCAAGGAAAAATGAAAATTAAAGTTGCTTATTTCTGTTTTACCATTGCAATATCCCACAGTGCTACAATCATTGTGCAAGAAAGGACAAATAAAGGGGAAAGAAGTTCGAGTTTGAGATGCAACGAAGCAAGAGAGTGGAAGGGCTAGTGAGTGGGGAGCCTCTATGGGCCTTCCTGGAGCTGTGTTAGCCACCAGACATAGTGAGATGCATTAAGTTAATAAATACCTAGACCACTCTGGGTGCAACTGTGGTCTTCCAGAAGAAACTTGTCTCCATTGTACCCATCCCATCTGTAGTACATGGACACCACAATGTGCGGTGCCTGGGAGGGAGGGGGCAGGGTTTCTTTTTTTTCTTTTCAGAAAGCTGTAGCAATGTAGTGGTAGTGAGCAGTGAGTTCTGAGTGGAGGGTAAAGGGGTTATTTGTACCGAGGAAGTGGGCATCCCTATGCATCTGGTGACAGCACTGGAGTGAACTTCAGGCCCAGGTGAGGGCCTCCTTCTTCTCACAGGGATCTCTGTTGCCTCACAGGGATCTTCTGCTTCACTGACCCTTCCTCAGGAGATTGTGAGTCATGAATAGGCTTTCCTAGAGGGAGTGACTGTTTTCTAGATAGTGTGATGGGGGAGGGGTGCACCCCCAAAAGCCATCTGCCCTAAAGTATCACCCGAGCAGTCAGCTGTCTGGTGCACCTTGAAAGCTTCTGTCAGATACACCCCAAACCACTGACTTCTGATCCCTAGCCGAGACACCAGCCAGGTTCAGACCTGAACAAAGGGCCGGTCGGCAGTACCTGCCCCACCTCCTACAGAACCCCTTGTCCACACAGCCGCTTATGGTCTTGGCACTACATTTCAGAAACAGTGCCGGCATTTGCTTTTCCTTTTTTTATTTTTCAAGAAGATAATGTCACCTAGAGAGAATAGATTGTTTGAAGTGTTGCCGTAGGCAATGCCTGTGTTCTTCATCAAAGCCCCCGTGTTGGCCACAGCTTAAGCTGCTGAGAAAAGATCAGTCAGGAAAGTCATCATAGCATTGCCTGTAGACAACTTGAAAAGGGGTGTGTGTGTGCGCATGTGTCTGCATGTATGTCTGTGTGTCTGTATGTATGAGAGCATGCATATGCGCATGTGTGTGCGTGCATGTGTACGAGCGTGCATGCATGTCTGTGTTTATGTGTGCATGTATGAGAGGATGCATATGTCCGTGCATGCATGGGTGCATGTGTGTATGTGTGCGTGTGTGCGTGTGAGCACACGTGGATGTGGACACACAGGCTGGCAGGAGGATGGGAAGGCCAGTGACCCTGTTGGCTTCTTCACACACAGCAGGCTACTTGTAGCTTTGTTTATTTTCCTGGGGTTTGAGGTTCCCTTCCCTGCGCGGGAGGCCTGGTAGAACAAAGACCACCCACCTGCCATTGCTTTTCTTTCCTTTTTTATCTCCACCAAAGCAGCCCCAAGTCTAGTCAGCCCGAGTCTGGTGGAGCTTCAGTGTTAAAGAATTCACTCCTGCTGCATCTCCCTCAAGCCCAATTGATGAGTTTGCCACTCGTTACATTTGGAATTCAAGCAAGTGGTCCCCAGCGGCAGGCGCTTACGGGCATCAGAAGGGCGGTGGCCATTGAGCTTCTCAGGGCAGCAGTGGTGGTGGCAGTGAGGGGGGTGGTATTTTACAAACAACCTGAAATGGCAAGTTGTTTCTGGGCTCAGTGCTTGTAAAGACCCGAAAAGCTACTATGAGGGATGTGTTAGAATTTACAGAAGTCATTAAAGGAACCGAATATCATCTCAGTTGCTGGAGAGCTGGCTCCTGCGTATAACATCACAGTGCCCTGGCCCACCAGCTGACACAGCTCTGCCCACCTGTTCCCAGACTCTCCCACCGTCCCTCCCACCCCACTTCCAGTCCCGAAACCTGTGCCCATTCTCAGGCTTTTCACACGTGTCTGCTTTCATTTTTAGAATCCACCTCACAATGTGTCTCCTGGAACCCAGGATTTAAGCCAGAGAGGCCTTGGTTTGTGGGTCCCCGACCCGGGACTGGTCTCTGTGTTTATTTCCACAGCCCATCCTGACATTCACTGTGATCTGCAGTCTTTACATCCACACGTGGGGTCCTCCCTTCCCATGGGGGACACGCAACAGTCCACACAGCAGCCTGTGTGAGTGGGTCTGTTCAGGTGACAGTGGAGCTGCCTGAAGCCACTCCCATTCCTCTCTGCTGAGGCCGCCACACCCAGCATCCCCCTGTGTTAACTACCCTGTTCTGTCAGCCAGCCGACTCTTGATTCACTTGTTCTCAACAGGAGCAAAGGAGTATGAACGAGCTCAGAAACAGGCGGAGGTGGAGTTGTTTTTTTACCCTGAAGTATGAGGAACCAAACCCTGAAAGGAGCAATGAAACTTCAGTTCTATTTTTTTCTAGACTTTTTTTTTTTTTTACAGGGGAAGATTTGCCTTAAGCTAACATCTGTTGCCACTCTTCCTCCTTTTTTTTCCTTCCCAAAGCCCCAGTACATCATTGTATATTCTAGCTGTAAGTCCTTCCAGTTCTTCTATGTGAGGTGCCGCCACAGCATGGCTACTGACAGACGAGTAGTGTGGTTCGGCAACCGGGAATTGAACCTGGGCCGCCAAAGTGGAGCGCACCGAACTTTACCCGCTAGACCATCAGGGCTGGCTCTTCCGTTCTGTTTTTTATATTGCATTTTTCCAATCCTGATATTAATACGATGATAATGTCTTTACTTCAAACTAGAAGCAGAGCAACAAAGTTTGATATTTATTTTCATTCTTTTATTTATTTTTGCTTGAAACAATCATAGGGAATAATATCTGTTTTTGGTAAACACAACAGTAAGCAGGGCATTGCATGAGAGAGATTTTCCTTATTTGAGCTGTTATCTTAAGATGCTCAGTAAGTGTGTGCTGAGCAGCTTTTATCTACTTGTCCAGAGAGATGAGCTCATGAGGGAGGAGAGGGCCTAAAGGACATAATTTTCTAAAAGGCACGGGCTTGGTTGTTCTAGAAACATTAATTGCCTTTACATGGATTTTGGAAGTAAAACTGACCCACTGAAGATTCAGAAACGGCCGTGTCCCGGATGGACCAGCAGGCAAAGGCCTTGGAGCCACAAGACTTGAATTCTAGTCTTAGCTCTGGCCCTCAGGGGCTGTGTGGTCCTGGGCAAGTCCCTTCCCCTCTCAGCTCCTCCTTTAAAAGGAAATGATTCAGCTGGTTTGTTTCATCAGGCAGACATCTACAGAGTGCCCACTGGACCTCGTCACTTTGTTAGGTCCTGGGGCTGAAAAGCTAACCATATCACAATATACATAAGTCAAATCATTATGCTGTACACCTTAAACTTATACAGTGCTGTATGTCAATTATATCTCAATCAAACTGGGGAGGGGGGGAAGCTAACTAAGCAGTCTCTGACCCCAAGGAACGCACAGATTCCTGATAAGAAAGAGAAATATGAAAATCAGCAGAGTGCAGGGGGACAGTGAGTGGATGCCCAGGATGTGCTGGTGGCACAGAGGTGGGCACTAATGAGTGGGTGGGAGTGTCACTCAGGAAAGACCTCTTGGAGAGGGTGGCACTTCAGCCGAGTTGAAGGGAAGGAAAGGGCATTTGCAGGACAAGGGATGATTTCCAAGGTCACCTCCAGATCTAAAATGTTGTGTCTAATTGAGATGCGTGATCTGTCCAGAACTCCAGGCAGATGGATTTCCCTGGGTTCCATCCCAGCCTTGTCCTGTCTGGGGCAGTGGCCCTTGAAATAGTCCCTTCCCCATTGTGACAGGATGGAGGGACCTGCAGGAAGGCTCAGCTGTTATTCCCCTCGATTCTTGCTCATATAACCTTTAGCTGTCCCTGCTTCTAGGTCTTTCTTCTTCAGCTGTCATGGAATATAAGTGATATTGGAACATATCTAGTCAGAGTTACCTGGTCGTCATAGTTTATGCAAGAGATGAGTTCCTGAAGATCTCATATGATTTAAAACGCACATAATTTGAGACTACTTTTTCCATAGAAATACGTTTATAGAAAGGGAGATGTGAGCTTCAAAGGCATAAATATATACCATTAAAGGATATTTTTGCTTGTTTTGAGCAAAATATTAAAAATGCATAACAATATACACATAATAATAGCTTCATAATCTCGAACTGTCTTTCCAAAGTTATCAAATTTCTAGTGTTTTCCAATACTAGCCCTAGCACCTGCCTCTTAATGAATGTGTAAATGACATTTCTATAGAATGTTTTTAAAAGATTTTAAAATATGATAGCAGTAAGTATTTAAATAACACGATGGTCACCAAAATCACTTACCTGTTCTGAGACATGAAACAAAAGTGTTGGCCATAGAATGCGGACACGAAGGATGGCTGGTTTTTCTGTTTACCTGGGAAAGTATCACCGAATATTAGTACTTAGAAGGGGATGGGGAAATAGTGTTACATCGTTGACAATTCACTTCCTGCCAACTTTGAAATGATATGATTCTTGATAATCTTTTTAATTTAGAGGGATTTGGATTTCTGCACATAAAATGAAGCTGTAACACTTTTATATCATACTATTGCAAATTCACATAAATTCAAATCCACATAAAATGTACCTGCACTCCGTTTAAAACGTGTAAGTGAATTGGCAGAGGAGGGAAAGAGAAGATGTACATGCAGATGTATTTTTAAAGCCATAGAATGTTGGAACTCAAGGGCCTGTGGGGGGCAGTCGGTCCAACTTTTGCATTTACAGATGGAGAAGTGGGGATCCAGGGAGTCGAGTCCAGAGCTCACACAGGGGCCCAGATCTTTTTTTGTTTGGTTTATGGTTTGGAGTCAGGCATCATAGCTAGGTTTGAAGTCACAGTAATCCAGCCCAGTGCCTGTCACATAGTATGGACTCAGAAAATTCTGGAGAGCAGCCCTGAGTGAGGGGCTCCAGTGGTTTCCACTCTGAACCTTAGCTTCAGAGCAAAAGGGGGTCTACTCCATTTCCTGGAAAGGTGGAAGTCAGGACAGAGAAGGAAGGTGCTGACTGTGAAACCTCTGGTTGGGCCCTCAGCTTCCAGACACACCTCTCCCCTACTAGGAGCGAGGGGAGCAGCTGTGGTCCTGGACTGACCGGATCTGGCCTCCCAATCCCTAGTGAGGAATGCTTGCTTTAGAAACTCTAAGGCCACCTACTAAAGGGGAAGCATTTGAGATGGTTGCTTTAACCTAATTCACTTGAAAATTGCTAGAGGTATGTAACAAATTGCATTTTAAAAAGTCACACAGCCGGGTTGCACAAAGATACCCAACTTTGGCATGAGGTGGTCATGGATTTGCCCTTTCCACTCACTCCTTAGATGACCTTTAACCCGTTGCTTTGTGACTCTGCTTTGTCATCTATTACAATACCTACTTGTAGGATCATGAGGAAAATGAAATGCTGTCTTTGTTTCAGGTTCCTGGACCTATTCATTCAACATGCTAGTTTCCGCCTTTATAAATACAAATATTGTGTCAAAAGCCAAACGGATAAAAATGTCTTTCACAACTAAAAATGAGAAATTCTACCATCAGATAATTAGAGTTTAGACTTGATATATAATCTCAAATTAAATTCAGATCTTAATGAGAAACTGGTAAATCTGGATCCCCAGACAGGAGTGGATTTGACACTGTGTCACTGGTGTTCATCCAGCTCTTTCATCAAGTGTAGGGGGTGTGATCGGTTTGTGGGCCCTTTTGTTTTTTATCCATTTTCTGCTTCTATGATCTTAGAGAAATAACTAATGTAAGAAATATAGACTTGGAAAGGAAAGCCAGTCTAATTTTTGGTAGTATGGATTTTAAGGAAATGATTTCTTTTCTGGGCTCAAAATACTATCAAAACCAGTTTTTATAAATTTCTTATGATTTAAAAAGTATTTTTTAATGATTTTTAAAAGTCTTCTCACTGTAAAAATTTTCTTTGTATTTTTCTTTCCTTCTCTTCCATTCCCCCCACCTTTCTTTCTCTTTCTCTCTTTCTTCTTTCCAGAAAAGGTTTAAAAAAGAAGAAGCCTTAAACTGTCAGGCTCTAGGCGCTTATTTCCAGACTGCCTTCTAAGAAGGCCGTGTTGATCTCTATACTCCCACCAGCAGGAGGGGGGACAATGCTCTTATGCGCTCTCTCTCTCTCCCTTTCGCTCTCCTTTTCCCTCTCTCTCTCCTTCTGAAGCCTTAGGGGCATTTGTCAATATGAAGCTACAAATGGCATTTTTAATTTGCCTTTCTTTGATTACTAGTGAGGTTGATGGCCATTTTAATTTCTTCCTCTGTGTTAAGGTCCTTTCCTGCCCTTTCAGAGCCGTCTGCTTTGTTCTGTTTTATGGATTATGTAATGTGTGATGTGTGATCTAAAATGTCTTTTTCAGTTCATCCCCATCAATAATATGTTAATGGAAAACCCCCTGGACTTTGGCCTGTGGTGCGCTCCATCTTCAGCCTTCATTACTATTGACATTTGTGTTTTCTTTTTGTGTCATCATGAAGGTTCTAATGGGAGGTTGGGAGGAGGGACATCAGACACGTCCAGTCAGCTGCTATGCAAGCCCCACCACAAAGACTTTTGACTTTCTTCTTTTTTTAAAAATGCCACTCACAATAATATCAAACCACAGGGGCATAAAAGTTGGCATAGCCTGACTCCCGAAAGAGTATTCTTTAAACTCATTAAAAAACAAAGGCTCTGGTAAATGTTTCTCTCTTACTATTTTGTATAAAAGATGGCAATATTTTATTAGGAAATAAAAAGGGGGAAAATTAGATGTTTAGGTATCTAGCGCAGGATTAAAGAAATGTAATGAGTAAATAAAGAGATTTAAGAGGATCTTTAGGAAATGCCAGAATGGTTTGTTTGTGCTCACTTGATTAACCTTACTTCTGTTTATTTGCAGTTTTTTAATAGGTAGCAGTTTCCAGCTCCCTAGTTTAATTTTAAGGTCTCTTCTGTGGCATATGGTTGTGCATAAACATGTTTTCTCTTTCCATATTAGTTCCTTATATATCTGTTTTTACAGATTAAGAAGGCATTGTTTTTGTAGAATTTTCACATCTCCTTGAACATAGTCATTTAGACCATGGAGAGGTAACTCAAGCATCAGATAATTAGTGACAGAGTAGAAACTAATAATTTATAAGTTTTCCTTACATCCAGAAAGATCCCTGTGTATCACTTGGCTAGTCAGAGGAAATCGCAAGTAGAAAGGATGTTCAGGATTTATTCCATTCACTGGTTCTGTTCTATTCACTATATGAAGAAGAATATTCCATTTATTTGGCATATGTGATTTCTAAATATAGTTTGTGCCTGGTAGAGCCATTGGCATTAGTGAGCTATTGCTGTATAACAAATTACCCCAGAATTTACTAGCTTAAAACAACAAGCATTTGTTATCTCATAGTTTCTGGGTCAGAAATCCAGTGGAGCTCAGCTGGGTCCTCTAGCTCTGGGTGTCCCACAGGGCTGCAATCAGGATAGGGACTGGGGCTGCCGTCATCTCAAGGCTTGACTGGGGGGATCTGCTTCTAGCTCACTCCTGTGCCTGTTGGCCAGAGGCCACCCTCATGACATGTCCCATGTCTCCATAGGACAGTGCCCAGTGTGACATCAGGCTTTCCTCAGAAAGAGTCAGCACGAGAGCAAGAGTAAGTGAGCAAGAGGGAAGTTGCAATCTTTTTTGTAACCTAATCTCGGAAGTGATAACCCAACACTTTGGCCATTTTCTAGAAGTCATTAGGGCCAGCCCCTACTCAAGGTGAGTGTGAATACCAGGAGGCAGGGATCACTGGAGCCATCCAATAGGCTACCTACCATATTGTGTAAGGACTTTTTCATGGTGTTTCAATTAAAATAATTCTGGGCATCAGAAGGCATGAAAATATTGCCCCCTCTAGTCCCACCGCTGGTTTGTGGCTGTGGGGGAATGGTGTTCCCTGCCAGCTAAACCCAAAGAGCCAGTTACTGGTTTCAAGCTGCTCCCCTTTCCCCACCACACTTCTCTCTTCCACAGACTTCTCGGGAATTGGCTCACTCGCCCTGTCTTCCAGTGGCTACCAATCACTTTTCTGCTTGAATTCCTTTCTGAGCTTTGAAGCCAAACTTCTTCCCAACCTGACTGGCCTCTGAAATAAATGCACAACTTTCATAGGCTTTTACTTTAAACTGCAGGGAAGCCAAGTGGACTAAACCAAAATGAGGAACAACTGGGAAGTGTGAAAAATTGCCAGAAATCCACACAAGTGCAAGATGAGCTCTCATAGGAGGAAGGAAATCACATGTAGGGAGTATCTAATAAATACCCAGAGGCCTTGCTAAAGGTCTTCCAACAGTAACTCATCGTTCTCAGACCAACACAACAATGGGACTGTCATTACCTATAATTTACATTATTCCAATTTAATACACTAGGAAACTCAGAGTCGGTGAGAACAAGTAACTTTCTCAAGCTTACAGAGTAAGTGCCAGATTTAAGATTTGAAGCCAGTGGGTCTGATTCCAGTGCCTAAGGCCTTCCCATAACACCGTGGAACTCTTCCTGCTAGCCCTCTGGACCCACCCCTGGATTCTGGTGTGGAAGTGGGTCTCAACTATCGGTCTACTCCGTCTGGCCAAGGTGAAGTTCTCAGACTCCAGGCAAGGCTGGGAATAGGATAGTACCCATCCTCAGTACCTTCCAGAACCTTCTTCACACTCTCTCATTTTGCCTTGGGCTATTTTTCTTCTTCACACAGGAATTGTTTCAGCTTTTAGGAGTCTTGCCCACTCTCAGGTTCATGGGATGAGGAAGGAGCTTCACTTCCCCACATTTGCACCAGCCTGAGGTGGCCCCCTTCCTTCCTCTCTAATTCAGTGACTGTGTGAACCCATCTCCTCTGATTAACCGATCCATATGCACCAAGGGTTGGCTGAGAAGGCTGGTTCCCCTCTTAAGACCTACAGGCAGAGCTGGTAGCCAAATTATTTAACAACTGCTGGAGCAGAGACTTGGAGGCCTCCAACCTGGGCAAACATTAGTTTTATTTGCTGAAACATGGAAAGGTCCAAGGAATGTGAGGAGAAGGGCTAGGGCAGCGAACAGTGGCTACGGAACATTGGGGCACATCTTTAGCAGCCAGCCCAGGAGTGTACTTCTGTGTGGGTACACGGGTACGTACCTCCCTTCTGAAGAGTAGTTGGGATCACAAACCCCTTGGAGAATCTGTAGATCTTCTTCCTGCAGACTGTGAAGCCCATCACCTCCAGATTAAGACATGGCCTAAGGTAAGACTTGGCCTCTTCTCCCATTGCTGGGCGCCTGTTGGAGGCTCAGCTGGGTGACCTTAAAGCAGGTTACCATCAGCGGGGGCTGGCTGCCTCAGTGCCCCCACCTCCTCCCAGACTCGTGGCTCCTCCTGTCTACTCTGCAGGAGGGGCTGAGTTCTCAGCTCATTTGTAGGACAGCAGGTATTGCTATTTCTTGGCCCAGTTTACCCGTTTTCCTAGGTTGAGACCCAGATGTCAAGAACTCTTCTCTTCAAAAAAGTGTTTTTGCAGAGCTTGCCGTTGTTTCTAGACAACATTAAAATCCTTTCATCTTGCATGGTGCAGCAGCAGACACACATTCCACTGAGGGAAAAAGAGGAGGCAAAACCCAAACTGATGGAAACTTCTGGTTGAAAAAGTCTTCCAGAACCTTCCAGAATAAGCATTGCCACCACAAGATTTTGCCACTGAGCACAGAGGCACAGCTAGAGCATTTTAAAGCCTTTTTTTTTCATGGCCCTGCTTGGTGACCTCTGCTTTTTGACATCATTCAGTCTCACAAGTGCTTAAGACATGAAGTGGTGATTTTTTTGGCAGCCACGTGACAGCCACGTTGTCTCGGGAAATGTAAGACACCATCCTCAGAACTTGACAGTTCTTTTGGACTCCATGAATTCTACTGACTGTTTAAACCAACTGGATGATGTATGGCACGTGCCCTGGGTTGATGAGGATCTAGTCCTGTGGGAGCTGCCTTTTCTGATCTTTTTCCCTTTCCGTTGTCTCATTCTCCCACTTCCCAGTTGATTCTCCAACTTTGCCATCTGCTTGGCAAAATTCAAGGAATGCGGCAGCCGTGGTTTAATTTATTGTACCTTTCATGGCAGTAACATCTTCCAGAAATTCCATCAGGATAGCCAGGCATGATTTCCTTTGCCTGAATCCCTGTTGGTGATCTCTTATTAAGTATGCTTTTCCCAGATGTTGCTCCACCATATCCCTGAAGGTTGTTTCCACGATTTTCCCCAAACGAATGAACATTATTTTGCCTTTTTGACCTCCTCTTTTTAAAAATTTACTAATAGTCGTGTTTGCCACTGGGCAGTCCTCAGGAACCTGTTCTATTCAAAAATGAACTGAAACGATTTTTATCTCAGAAGTATGTGGCTTAAAAGAAAACTCAAGTAAAGAGAAAATATGAAAGTTTAACCACAGAAGAATATACTTGGAGAGGCGCAATTAGATGAGTGAGTGGTTAAGGTATTAATTGGTCAACAATACAATGATATTTTTCCTTTTTTTCCAGTGAGTTCAAAGAGTTTCATAAAAAGTATATCATTGTACTTAGTGGTACCTGGTAAAAATACTAAGCCTTCCGGGAGTTACCTGGCACCTTCCACTGGTATTCTTCTGAGGTTCTTTGTCTCATCTACTTGACAAGAGCGTATATCAGAGCAGTAGATTCAGTTCCCCACTGGCTTCTCAGAAGTCGGGGGGGGGGGGGGCGGGGCTTGAACTTTCTGCAACCCACCCTCTTCTCACGGAAAGCAAGTTACTCTTTGGGCATAACCTGGGAATTTTAGGAAGCTTCTCTTTTATCACAAATGAAAGTTTTGCTTTAGCATTTTCCCTCTCAGAATCCCCCCCAACACTGAAGCAAAACTAAACCAGTGCCGTCTTTGTGTGGCATAAGTGTGTTTTGAAATAACAGGAGCAGTCTTCACCATTCAGTGTCAAAGCTTGGTTAACAGGGACTCTGGGAATACAAGTGCTGTTCTATGTAGAAACTATGGAACTGGTCATTTATCAAATGGAATTGGAAGTAGAGCCCAAGAGAAATGTTCTTGACCTTGGACATTAAGGTGTTACTCCCTTATTAGCCTTCACCAAAGCTCAGGGGTGTCCCAAGGAGTTTAAGATCCTGTGTGTCCCTGGAGATGCAGAAACCGAAATGTGTCCCACACATTAGTGGCTATGACTTTCCGCCCCTCACAACTGCCCTACGCCATTCCTTGGATGGAGTGGCCATCTCCCATTGCTCCACTCTCCCACGTCGGGGCTCCAGCCTGTGCTCACAGCGGTCAGGTTCCTGTGCTTAGCTGTGTGTTTGGCAGGTCTGCGTATCATCTCCTTTCCTGCCCATCTGCTAGCGATCCATCACTGAGCGGTGCCATCACCCATGACTCCTGAGCGTGTCTCCTCTCCAAATGAGCACGGCTGCTTCAAGCTAAATCAAGTTTCAGGTTTTCCAGGAGTTCTTAACTGCATATAATGAGGGTAATTGAGATCATTATAAAAAGGTGACAACAGGTACAACTGTAAGTGTATTCTACCAAGAAAATGTAGGGGATGCACATCAGAAATGCAGACCTGACTGTGGCACAATTGAGAGAACGTGCCATGGGTGCATGGGCTTTGAAGACAGCACATCTCATTCGACTTCCAGTTCTGAAATTTACTACCTGGGTGGCCTCAGTCAAATTAGTCACCCTCTTAGAGCTTAGTTTCCTCGTCTCTAAAACGGTCTCCATAATACGAAGGTCATAGCATTTTGTAGAGTACATGAAATATAATATTGAAAATCACAAGGTGAAACTGCTTGAAATATAGGTACTCCATCAAAAAATGTAAATTTTCATCCTTTCCCTGCAATCTCCCTGTCTAGCTGCCTGTTACTTTAAAAACTGTGTGACCACATCTGTGCATCTAGCAAGGGCAGACCTTCCCCTTTGTATTGGTCTGTTCTGACCTTGTGTTCTTCTAATGGGCTGGATGATTACATGGTAGAAGTCCTCCCCACCACCGGGAAGAGAAATGCCTTCACCAAAGGCACTTTACAGAGGAGAGTAGTCAACACCATGGGCAGTGTTTTGGTGGAGGCCGAGTGTTGCCTCTTTAGAGATGGGAAAAGTAAATCTGCAGCCCCCAACAGCAACCCAGTATCCAAAAACTCTTGGTGACTTTCATTTTGCTCACTTTTCTACCAAATATGTGCTCCTGAAACTGTCCGTACCTGATGGTCTCCAACTTAGTGTCAAAGGGTTCATGGGCTTGTTATATGCTGAGTGGTACCAGCAGCACCGCACCCGAGGGCATCCCTGAACCACAGCCCAGCAGAGAGCCTGAGGTCCCCGAGTGCCTTGGGACAGGAGAAGGCTCCTTGATGTTCACTGTGAAGTCTAAAACCAGGCAGGGCATTTTCATCCCAAAAAGGTTTTCTTGAACATATAATGATCAAAGTAATTTGTGTTTAGTTGACAGTGTCTCTGTGTTGAGTAACCAATTCCCCGGTGATGCTCATAACTGAGATACCCAGCATTCGGGTTCAACTCCATGAACACTGCCAGTGTTTGGGAGGGTTAATTTTTGTAACTTTTCATCCCTTCTCATCCCTGAAGGCCTCCTTCCCCATCCTGCCATCCTTGGACGCACCCCCAACCCAAGGAAAGAAAAAGGGAAGCTTCGAGGAGTCTCAGACTGCAGATCTCCAGAGGGTTTGCTGGGAAGTGAGGGGGACTGTGTTCGGGTGCATGTGGCCCCGCACCTCCTTTTCAGCTGTCTCCTTGGGTTTTGTTTAGCTTTTTTTCCACTGTGGCATAGAAACACCAGATGTAGTTGTCCCTGCCTTGAGTATAAATATCTAGTTTAATATGGAAATCCACAAGGACAGCAGAAGAACTTTCTCCAGCCACAGTCCTGTAGGCAACTATGTACAAACCAGAGCTGAAATGGGAGGTAACTTGAGTTCTGCATTCTTAAATATATGAAAGTCTATACCTGGAAACGTGCGCATCTGATGAGAGCAGCCTAAGGCAACCTGCAAAAATCAAGGGCTTCAGCCCTCTGAGGTTTTGATCCAACCTGGAATATACATTATCATCCAGCATCTTCTTTATTGATAGTTGATTTTTAGAAAGCACAGGCAGATTTAAATATTTGGCAATCCCACCCTTTTTTCAGTTCGATGAGTATTTATGCCTTTATTTTTAATCATGTATTTTTCCACTGCAAAAATAAGCTGTGTTTAATTAAGAAAATTTGCAAACCACCAAAAAGCACATATTCACAAAATCATCCTCATACCTTTCACCATGGATAATGAGGCCATATTTTAGGACATATTCTTCCAGTTATGAATATAAATGTGCACTTGAAACAAAAGTGGGATCATCTCTACTCTGCTTTGTATCTTGTGTTTTTTGGAGTCTTTTTGGTGAGGAAGATTAGCCCTGAGCTAACATCCGTTGCCAATCCTCCTGTCTTTGGTGAGGAAGACCGGCCCTGGGCCAACATCTGTGCCCATCCTCCTCCACTTTTTATATGTGGGATGCCTGCCACAGCATGGCCTGACAAGCGGTACGTAGGTCTGCACCTGGGATCTGGGCCTGCGAACACCAGGCTGCCAGAGCAGAGTGTGTGAACTTAATGACTACACCACTGGGCTGGCCCCTATATCTTGTGTTTTTTAGACATCTATTCAGTTCATTCAACAAGTATTTACTGAAGGCGTACTAAATGCTGGACCCAATTCTAGGCACTGGGGCTTACATCTGTGAACCAAGCAGACAAAAGTTCTCATTGCTTTGGACATTTTTCTAGTGGGAGAGTCAGACAGTTAAGAAGTGAACTGTAGCTAAGTGGAATACACAATAGCCAAGACGTGGAAGCAACCCAAGTGCCCATGGACTGATGACTGGATAAAGAAGATGTGGTATATATATATACACAATGGAATACTACTCAGCTATAACAAAAGACAAAATCGTCCCATTTGCAACAACATGGATGGACCTTGAGGGTATTATGTTAAGCAAAATAAGCCAGACAGAGAAAGACAAACACTGTATGATTTCACTCATATGTGGAAGATAAACAAACACATGGACAAAGAGAACAGAATAGTGATTACCAGAGGGGAAGGGGTACGGGGGTGGGTGAAAGGGGTAAAGGGGCATGTATATATGGTGATGGATAAAAATTAGACTATTGGTGGTGGGCACAATGCAGTCTATACAGAAACTGATAAACAATAATGTACACCTGAAATGTCACAATGTTATAAACCATTATGACCTCAATAAAATAATTTAAAAAAAAAGAAGTGAATACATACAGTATGCCAAGCAGGGATAAATCATGAGGAAAAATAAAGCCCAGAAGGGGACTGGGAGTGCAGGGGGTGCTGGTCCCTTGGTACCCGTGGTCAGAGAAGGCTCTACTGAGAAAGGGGTATTTGAGCGAAGACTTGGAGAAGGTGAGGAGCTTTGTGGCTCTCTGCAGGAAGGCATTCTAGGCAGAAGGCAAAAGCCCTGAGGAAAGGCATGACTGGCAGGTTCCAAGAACCACAAATGGGCCATGAGGATGGAACAGAGTGGGCAAGAGGGTGGAGTAGAAGATGAGGTCAAAGGTAACAAGCCAGATCGCTTGGTGGCCTCCAAGAGGACGTGGGCTTTAGTTTTGAGCAGAGGAGTAGCATGATTGGACAAGCTTTCCCGGTGTCACTCTTGGTGATGTGAGACTGTGGGGGGCAAGAAGTGAGGGGAGGGGTCGGAAGCTATAGCGTTGGGGGAGCTCCAGGATGATACCGCATGGAAAACTTCAGACAGTGACACCTCTGAGTCAGAAAGCGATTCAGGAAAGCGTGAAGACGTTTTAGGAATCCCTTGGCCAATCTATTGCACTCACTCACATTTTTTAAAATATATGCACAATAGTGATATAGATTTTAAAACTGGTGTCCAAGGCAGTCCAAAATAGCTCTTTCAATAAGTGTAGGATAAAGATTCCAAGTGATTAGAGAACATTGTCTTATTTGGCACATTTTTCCTTAAATGATACATTTTACAATTTTGGCACCTGAGATTTGATGAAATACAGAATTATGAATAGAGCTAACAGGGTAGTGAGACTTTCCTGTACAGAGTTGCCAAGATGAAAGTAGAGTGGACACCCTTTCAACTATAGAACAGGGTCAGAAGCAGCCATATCTTAGAATTCTGTTTGGGGCCAGAGTGAACCCTTAATCTCTTCTCTGGCCAATCACTATGAAGTTGTCCCCCAACACACACTCTCAACGTGCCCTGAGGTGGGGAACTTTCTGCTGGGACCTCTCTTGCCCAGCCAATTTCTTATGGGTCCAGGATGCAGTGAAAGCGAGTCCAGTTAGTTCCTTGGCCATACACCATCTGAAAATGGCACAAATGATCATTTCGTCAGGGCTCTAATGGAAAGTCTGGGATGTATGGTCGCCATGCCTAAGTAATCAGGTTAGGTCATTTAGGGCAGAGAAATGCTGGCTTTCCACCCTGTGATTTACACACTAGCCAGAAGCATTTGGCTTCCTGGAAGTTTAAATCAAACTCAAAATCACTTGGCCATACCTTTGAAACCCCACAATTTTCCCTAACAGGCCTTTGCACATTCTCAAGAGTAGATGGATATATTGGATTGTTTACGCACTGTGATTTGAAGACTGTCTTTTTAAACAACAGATTCCCAGGTTCAGTGTCTGTAACTGGACCTATCTGGGTGGTCTGGGAGGCCCTGAGTAAGAAGAATGACACTGATTTTGTCACATAGGAGCTCTACAGGCTTCAGGCAAGACTGTGCTGTGTTTGGGGACATTCCTGTTGTAACCACATGGAGCTGGGGAGGCCTCCAGGGAGAAAGAGACTCCTTAGGACATCCTCTCCCCCTTCACCTGCCTTGTTCCCCTAGGAAACCTAAAAGCCACAGTTCTCAGATAAGAAAGTTGATGGAGACTGGTGTAACAACGAGCCTGCTGAGTGATGATGCTGGGAATCATCTTTATAGTCTACAAATTTGTATGTGGAGGTCTGTTCTCACCCATCCTTTCTCTCTGGGTTTGAGCTTTTCCTTCCAGTTTTCTCTTGTTGTATGTTTCCCCTTTGGCCCCTGGGTCCTTCCCTATAATATTGGTAGATTCATCATTGTGTGCAATTAGTAAGAAGGCGGCTTTTCAAACACTGCGTGCTGCCAGGGGGTGTCTTGTAGGAGAGTGGTACTCTTGGGAGTTTTATGAAATCATCTATTTGTTTTTTCCCCACCCCAGAGTCGTGAGTGGATGTTATTTCTGAATCTACTTTTTTCTCTTTGTCTCCAAGTGATGTGCTTGTCTTCGCCCTGTAGTGGCACATTTATTTCTAAGTATGTGATTAAGGAACAAATCATAGAACTAATGGTGTTTATGTCCCTGCCTATAAATGAAAAATACATTTATTTTACAGTGACTCATATGAAAAGGGGAAAGATCATTTTTATTACAACTCTTACAACCTCCATTCCTCACAATGCTACTCTGTTATTATTTCAGACATGTGAGTCATTGGCTCAGATGATTTCATTTTATGATCATTTATTTGCTTTAACTGTTTATTATTGAAATGCATTGCAATCAAGTCTCTGAAATTTAAAATAATAAGATAACTTCGGGATTTCTGAAACATAGAAACCTCCTTCATTAGCAGCATCAGTGAAGCAAGGCCACTTCCCCCTCCTGTATAAACATTAATTGCATGCCTCATTTCTATGTATAAAGAATAGTTATTCTTGTGTTTATGCTTTCACATGTACAGGACAGAAGAAAAATATCAAACATAGGCCATGTTGTAGTTAGGGGTCATGAGCTACAATTAGGATATTTTTTTGTATGTGTATCCATTTGCAGGCAGAAAATTAAAAGATGACTTGAATTGTTTTGATACGGGAAAAGATTCTCCATGTTTTGTTCCAAAGTCCACTTGGTTTTTATATCTCTGCTACATCTTGTTAATATTGTTTTGTTTTGGTGTTGTTTTTAAGTAAAGCTAATCTTCCCCAAAGAATGTCCTGTGGAAAAACAGAGAGACCCAATAATGAAATCCAGGTTTCCTATCTGAAATGTTTAAGAAATTAATTTAGTCCCAGGATTTTCGCCCAAGGAATCAGTTTTACGTCAGATTCTAACCTGTGAGGCACTCCGTAAATACGAACGCAGAATTAATGACAGTATTGATTCTGGCATGTCAGTATCTGTTTGATGGTAAAATCGTTTTGTCATAATTAATGACAAAACACACTCATTGCATAGTCTCAGATAATACAGCACCCAGAAAAGAGTTCCACCCTTCATGTATAAACATCAAAACACAAATAATTATTTTTCCTAAAGATTTGAGAAGATTTCTATTAGGAATGAAAAATTCCTTCTACTCTTTTGGCAAGGCTACATTTCCTAATTATTACCTGGAAGGACCTTTCTTTACCTCTAATGTACTATGAGTTGACAATTTGTAATAGGCATTTAATCATCACATCCAAAGTCAAAACAGCCCACGCTGGCGCGTTGTAAAGGATTTCATCATGTTAGCATTTGTTTCATGATGCTAAATTAGCTTGTTTCTTTTATGTTATGAAAATGCATGCTTTCAGATCCTTATTTTCTTCCTCCTGTCAATTTCCCATTAAGCTTTATGAAGACAAGACGCCCATAGCCTGTTTTCCACATGGCCCTAGGCTGTATGTAGGTCACAATTCTTCAGACATAAAGAGGACTCCATTTGGTGTTTATATCTTTGGCAGCTGCATCATCATCTTGTATCCAATCCAGGCCCTCTGGGGAAGGAGTCTTCCTCATCATAGATGGCTCAGAATTGGAGATCCCATCCGCAGTTGCTCAGAAATGCAAAGGAGCCATTTTCAAGTTGTCTGAGCTCTGTATGCAGCGCTTGAGCAGTAAGCCAAGCTGGTTGCTGTGGGTTAGCTGAGATTTCCTGTTAGTCTCACCTCTTTCCGGAGGTCTAGTGATCACTGCTGTGGGTGGGGTCTGCTTATTGCCTTGTCTTTACCAGAAGGACTGCAGATGCTCTCTGCTTTTTCTGAGCAGAAGTTTGAAGGTGTGTGTGTATAGCACTATCTCATTGTTTGCTTTGGGGCATGAATTCTGCTGCTTTTATGAAGAGCGTTGTCCAAGACTTCACAGAGAAACTCAATAATGTCCTTTGTCACACAGAGGCTGGTAGGACAGAGAGACTGTTACAGAGCACCTCGTATTGTACAAAGTTGTACCAACATAAGGGGCTTTATCTGCTAGAACTTTAGAGCATGGAGCGGTTAAAGGTTCTAGTTAATGCTTACAGAATGTATTCGTATGGCACACTTGACTTGGTGAACTAAGAAGAATCTACTCCTCTCTCAGCTGGGGAAGCCTCCTAGATGGGGCATATTTTGGCACCTGTTTGAAGGAAATCACAGGACCTAGCAAGCTTAGAAAATAGAGAAGTGAGTTCTAGACACAAGGTGCATTGTTGGTGTTGAGGGTGTGGCTGATTTGACTTTCCGCCTCTTTCCCATTTTACTGTAAAATTCAGTGAATGGGTCCCATTCGTTCAGTAACTCAAAAAGTATTTATCAAATACCTACCATGTGTGAGGCATTTGGGTGCTGTAAGGACACAACGATGACCAGGGCCCAGTCTCACCCTCCAGGACTTCCAATCCAGTGGGGTACAGAGGCACGTCCACAAATAGCCACACATACCACAGAGAGGGGCAAACAAAAATATTACAGAGGTTCAGAGAAAGAGGCCGTCACTTCTGCTTGCGGTGAGCCAAGAACAACTTTTCACAAAGTCTTTATAGGAACTTGAAAGTTGGGGGGGCTTTAATGAGCTGAGATGGGGCATGAGGGCATTCCAGACACAAGGGCTGGGTGAGCAGCAGCCTGTTCGAGAAGGTCGAGAGGTCAGCATAGATGTCCTCCGGTGTATGAAAAGGGGGAGTGGGATGGAGGATGAGCAGGAGAGACTGGAGACCAGGCACATGGGATGTGGAGGCCAGAGGAGGAACTTGAATTTAATTTTCAGGAAAAGGGGAGCCATGGCAGGCTTTTGAGCAGAGACTTGTATAACAGAGCTGGCAGTGTGGTTAGGGCAGAGTGAAGGGGGCCTGTGGCAGGCAGATGACTGAGATGGCTGCTCCAGCTGTCCCCCAGGCGAGAGAAGCTGAAAGCCCAGGAATTCAGGGCTGTACTCCATGAGGTTCCTGAGAGGACAGGAATGGGGGGAAAGTGAAGTGGAAGGATGCGCCCTGGGTGGGAGGAAGGCTGCCTGCTCTCTCTATAAGAGGACAAGGCAGTGGGCATAGATTCCCTTGGGGGCTTCTGAAGAACTCACAGACTCTAGAGAGCCAGATTTAAACATCTGGTAAACCCAGAGAGTGCAGAGCCGCCTTGTAACAGAGCCATTCATATCAGCACTTGGAGGCCCCACGTCTTTTCTTCTCCAGCCACAGAGGGGCCAGAAACTGCACTTGACCAGCCAGGGAAGTGAAAGAGGTTTAACCTAAAATCGAGTTAGAAGTTTTCGCTAGTAACGGGGATTGTTACACTTTTAATTACTTAAATGAGACTGTTTCCCACTTAAAGTGACTGAAGGACTCCTGTTAGCTTCATCTCACGACCAGAAGAGTCAGGGGACCTCCCCGCCGAGTTTTCCCATAGCAGTAGGAGCAGGTTTAAAAGGGAGACTGAAAAAGTTGTATTTCAGATTCACGTGTGATTCCTCCATGCTCGACAACCAGTTATGCAGAAGAAGCCCTGGCAGGTCGTAGGCATTCACTTGTCAACCAGATTCTTCCTCTTCCTCCTTTCCTGGACAGGTCTGAAGGAATTAATCAACTCTCAAGTGCAAATAACTTAAACCACAGTGTATTGTGTCTGCGATGAGAATGTGCCAGGGGACAGAAAACTTAAAGACATTGATCTCTAATTCCGAATGTCAGGTATTAGCAAGGGCAGCAGACATCCTTGGTGGCAGGTTGGGGGAGGCGACGAAGTGCCCAGAGCCATCAGTTTGGAGAAGTGCGTAGCCCTTGAAGATCACAGCCCCAGTGCAGTGTTCTTGGGACAAGAAGCCATTTAGGACATGGCTTAGTCATTAACTACATCTTGCTTGAAGGGGGCAGTCTTTTCGACTTTGAGCAGACAAACTTTGAGGTCAACCAAGTTACATTTCAGACCCAAACAGGAAAAACAAAGACAGCATAGCTGCCAAATCACCTTCACAGGAGGGTTCTGACAGCACTGAAGTATCCATCCTTGGGGAAGCCAAATGGAACTAAATAAATCACAGCTCTAAACACCTGAGACAGATCACATCCTACTCATGCGTCTGTCCTGGCCATCTTGTCCAGCTGTGCCCTGCCGCTGCTGCTTAACAGCTGTACCAATTGTTTCTTATTTAAACTCATTAATAATGAGAAAGAGAAAAAACATTGGCCTGTTTTATTCTCTGCCATTATTCAAATAGGCATTCTTCTCTTGAATTCTGAATTTAAATTCTGGAAAACTCTCTTCTACACAAGTGACCATTTCCCTAACCATTTTGTAAAACACAATTTAAAAAGTCCCCCTGGAGTCGATTCTTCTTTAAAAAAATATTTTAGGGCTAATACATATAAATTGAAATCTATTAGTACCAGTGTCAGTTTTATGCCTGCAGTATGGACTGTGTTTATTTCTGATTGTGGTACACTAGCAGATTTTTAAGGCTTAATACAATCTAAGGTTGCTTTTTATATGACAATAAGGGTAACAGATAATGTCATATTTTATGACACAAATACTTTTTGATGATCTTTGAGAGTTTGAGTTTCTTGATATTAACTGCAGGTTGAATATCACAGTCGGAGGAGATTTAATCAATAGAATTGTAGCAATTGATCTTTATCACCAGCGCTTCATGGAAGCTCCATGACACAGTCCAAATGTGCCCAATTTAACAAAATAGACATGCCCTGGAAAGGTATCTATTTCTGTAACCCACTGCACTGTGCCATATCATAGAGCTGGGATGCAGCCCCCTATAGATATTTTGGATTCTGAGTTAGATGCAGCATTAAATGCAATTTTTATTGTCTCTTTATTTTAAATCTCTAAAGGGAAGATGATCATTTCCTGACAACTCTTTCACTCTCTACATGTCTCAAACTGAAACGCAAGTTCTGTGCCAGGCCCTAGGGCCCAGGCCCACATGAGAGGGAGGCACCCCTAGTGACGCCATCTTTTAAAGTCTTCTAATTGTCAAGACTAGATTTCTATTGCAGGAAAATATTTCCTTTATAAATCCGGGACTATACACTAAGTGCTGTTTGCCAGATTATGGTGTTCCCAAGGTTCTTAAATGTTTGTTTATTTAACTTGAAGCTTTTCAGTATCTAAAACCTTAAAATCAAATTCTTTAGAAGAACTGGTAGCCCACTAAAGGGGATTAATTATGTTAGTATTTGCCTGAAAACACTCAAGGAAAAGCAATGATTCTTTTTCACACACAGCAAAATCAGTTGGGTTTAAAAAGTCATTTTCATAACTTAAGTGAATACTTTCACAAAGGGGGTTTCTTCAGGCTAGACATTCTCGTATTCCTTTTCTCCACAGCAAGTTCTTTCCATCTTCTTGCTCTCCTTGCCAAATTTGCTCTCCTAAGAGAACCTCTGAGGATGTTCACAAAGGCTCTAGGTGTCTGGGAGTTTGGGCAGGATCAGGTTGCTGCAGGAATGACAATTAACGGGTTTTTATGGTTTCCCATGAATCCTGTGAAGAGAAGTCACAACTGGCCATGCAGTCAAAGTGTCACATGATGTTTTTTGTTGTTTGTTTTGTTCTGTTTCTGCAGGGGAGTTGGTATGAGAGATGAAAGAGATGTCACATATTTTTGTCTCTCTAAATCAAGTGATTCTCTTGGAGATCACGGTCCAGCTGGCTGGCAGGAAATCCCACCTAGTCATGTTTGGGGTTGCTCCTCCACCTTCTTAAAGTTGTTGGAAAATCTCTTGGTTTCTGTAGACCAGGGAATTCAGCAAAGGCCTTTGGTCTTCATTTCACAGTAACCACTCCACGTTGACTTGTCCAGCGGCCATGGCTCTTGAGGACCTGGTGCTCTGACATGCCTGTTGCTGGTCTCAGGAAAGGGCATCATGGCCTGTGGTCCTCGAGGCCTGGACTCTTGCAACATCCCCTTGCCATCCCATCAGAAACCTCACCACCTCCCCTGCAAGCACTTTACAGGAGTGCGGTGGTGGTCCTCAGTACTCCCAGGACTGGCCCCCATCCACCTCCTTGAGCAAAGCTTTCCAATCTTTTCTTCTCCAGCTACCTCTCTTTGTTTCCTCTTGAGTAGTATCTGGAAGAGTCACACCTGATGAAGTGGATCATCTAGGAGATGCTTTCTACTCTAGATGGAAATATAGATGTTTCCACTCTAGATGTTATAATTCCATGATTCCATGTTGTGTTCCTCAAAACCCATGATGTTACTGAATGGGGTGACAATAGACTAACCATCTACTAGTTAGTCATTGCAGATCTATCCTTCACTCAGCTCCAGGCATTGAGCTATTCTCATTCTGCCTCTAGGCAAGTCGGTGGAGTCAAGGGGCAGTGACAGTGGGCCAGGGCATAGTGCTTACGACGGCCCTGGCTCCTGGATCCCCAGAGCCTGGCCTGGGATAGACTTTAGTCTTTCCTAAGGGCACATCTCCCTGACTCATCACAGTCCCCATTGCACGTCAGCGCGTAGGACTGAGGGACACTGAAGAGGTTTCACAGAATTGACTTGGGCCACATTCATGAATTGTTAGCTCAAATGCCTTCTGGAAGAGCATGAGATTATTATATTCCAGTCACCAAAAACCCTTTAATCCTCTTCGGAAACTGGCCTGCAAGTTCATTTCCATAGCTCATTAACCTCTTTTGGATCAATTAGCTCCAAAATATTGAAAATTGCTTGCTTGCTTGCTTTGTGTGTGTGTGAGGAAGCCTGGCCCTGGGCTAACATCCGTGCCCATCTTCCTCTACTTTATATGGGACGCCGCCACAGCATGGCTGACAAGCAGTGCGTCGGCTGGCCACCAGGATCCGAACCTGTGAACCCCAGGCTGCCAAAGCGCAAACTTAACCACTGCGCCACCATGCTGGCCCTACTTTCTTGCTTTTTGAGGGTCAATTTGTGGGCCTCAGCGTTTTGTGCCAGCTGCAAGTCCCTGAGTTGCTTCACCCAGAGAGGAAACGCGGGGTCTGATGAAGACAGTTCTAAGCTGTGTCTTCTTATGTTACTGCAATTCCAGGGAAGAGTGGGAGGATCACAGAGATTCAGGAGCTGTGTTTACAGCACACTGGGACGAGCTCTGTACATCTTAGATTGATTGTACAAGAAAGATGATTTTCATTCTTCAGCCAGCGTCTTTCCCAAGTAGCTCTGTGGGAACAGAGGACCTGGGCTATTGTGGCTGGAGAGGGAGGGTTAAATTGTCCACAAGGAAGAATTGCAGACTTCCCCAAAGGTAAATGCTTAACAGAGATGGATTTTTAATGGAAATCAATTTCACTTCCCCTAAGAAGCCTTTGGCTTCTTGGAAAATACAGACTGCTCACTGTTGATGACTGACGTTATATTTCCTTTCTTTCTCCCCTCCCCTCCTGCCTTCCCAACCTGCTGGCAGCTGTCCGTATCTAGCAGTGAAAATCACCCCTGCCATCCCCGTGGTTGGTGGCATTCTGTTCTTCTTTGTGATGGGGACCCTGCTTCGCACCAGCTTCAGTGACCCCGGAGTCCTTCCGCGAGCCACGCCTGATGAAGCCGCCGACCTGGAAAGGCAAATAGGTAACCCTGAAGGTCTCCCCTTAGCCTTCGGCCACTTTCCACTTGTGCTCGGCCACAGTGTGGGAGGACAGGCTGAGGTGGCCGTGCAGGAGGGGCAGGGCGCTGGACGGTGACGCGTAACCGGGGAGGAGGCCTGGCACTCTTCACTCCCTCGGCCGCAGGTTGACCTGAGTAGGAGGTGGGATGTAAAGTGGTCAGAGGTAAGGCCGAGGGGCTGGTGCCCTGGAGGCAGGCGAGTGGTGTCATCAAGCAAGGAACTGCCACTCAACTGTTTCCCGATGTTTCTTTGAAACCCAAGTGTCCGAGTCTGCTCTGAGAAGGACCCTGAGTGGTGAAAGACCTGTAGATGTAGGTGACTCGCTCTATTCCCTTTTCTAATCCTCGTAGCTTAACTGCAGTTTCCATAATATAAACCTGGAAAGGTTACATCTTAGGCTGCTGTGTTATTGATCCAGCCTACGATCCAGAATTTCCTTTATTATGGCATAACAAAGATATATATTGAGATATATTGACATAAATAGCTTTATTTTTCCTTAGATATTGAAATCCTAGGATAACAAGTTTACTGCAATCCATTTTAAAGATATTACAACAAATCCTGATTCCTCACACAACAAACTTTTAAAGTTCTTTTTTCTAATTAAAAAGAGAGCTTTTTCTTGCCCTTAAAAGTTAGCATCTGTGAATGTGTAGCTTTGCAGTGGTGCATCGGTTAATTTGACGAGAGTGGCAGAGGTGCTGTGGTGACTCAGTGTGAACATAAAGTTTAGGCATGAAAAATCATTTGACAGAGTTAGTTCTCTCCCAGTATTCCTTCCACTCCATGGGATCCTTCCCTTCCCAGCCTCACTCAGCCGAGAGACACCCCCTTTTCCACAGTGTAAAGAGATACAAGTGTGTGTCTTAATAGGCAGTATCTGCTCTAGTCTACCATTCCCCACATCCCCAGCTGTGTCTTTCTCTGGGCATCTGCCTCTATCCATTGTCCTTGTCACCTGGGTGGTGATCAGTAAAGGAGTTGATAGTGGGAGTGTATGGTGGGTGGTCTGCTGGGCAGCAGTAGCCTTTTTGTATCCTGAGGTAGGGAAGGAAGAAGCAGCAGTGGGGACACAATCTCTTTCTTACCACTGCATTTTGGGATTTGAAGATAGGGCATTAATTCATAATTTAAAGCCTTACATTTATAGCACATTAATAATTTGTAAAGACCATCCATGGTTATCATGGACTTTGATCACAACCATGCAAGTTTGTGAGGAAGACTATTATTACACCCACTTTACAAATAAGGAAACTAAGCCCCAAAGATGTAAATGTGAAAAAGTGGCAGAGCCAGAGCCTCGAAACCAGATCTCCTGGATCCCAGCCCTTGTTCTTTCTAGGTTGTCATGTCATAGGGGAGAGAGGGAGATCAGGTCCAGTTTCCTTCAAGGACTAGAACTGGACCGATAGAAAGTACAAAGTCTGCGCCCACATAACATTAGCACACGGCTTGAAAATCTACTCCAGCAGTGCTCACAGAGCCCAGCTCCCCACACTGGCCCTTAAGCATTTTCCTCCTGTGATCCTGTTTTTTTCCCCTGCCTTCCGGTTAGTGCAAGAAGCATCTGCAAAATCAGCAAGATTAGGAACCAGTTTTCTGTCTTTCTTAAAAGGAGATGATAAAGAGTGACAATGGAATTCTCTATTATAAATGCAGATTCCAAGAGGCACAGAGTTTCCGTTCATCCTTATTAATATTGAGGAAGTTGAGCAATTCACTGAAGTGTTTTTTTTTTTTCCTTAAAGTTGATAACCTCAGAGCAGGATTTTTTTAATATAAGTGTTAGTGAAAGCCACCTCTGCCCCTGTGCCCCCCCGCCCCCACCCCACCAAGACATAGATTCTGTTGAGAGAATGAGATGAGGTAAAGGATAAAATTTTGTTTCCTGCAAAGGAAAGCAGAGGGACTTCAGAGGCAGGACTTCGGCGTGGCAGAAATGAGTAGCTTGGCACATCCTCTCCCCAAAAGGCAATGATAAACCTGGACAAAATAGTCAGAAACAATCATTTCATGGTTCTGGAATTCGACTGTGTTGAGAAGCAGTTATTCATGAACTTTGCTTAAGGACAGTGAGAGTCTGGGGCGTTCACACTTAGGGCTGCTCCTGTGCCAACCGGAATTCCGAAGGGGAGGAAGTTCTCCCTGCATAGGGCAAGCCCTGAAAACCAGCAGCTTCCCTGTCTGAAGGGCTGTCTTGATTTGGAGTGGAGTATGGAAAAAAACAGTAACTGAAACTTTCACCTTAAGAAACTGGAAAAAGAAGAGCAAACTAAACTCAAAGCAAGCAGTAGTAAGGAAGCATTAAAGATGCGAGTGGAAATCAATGAAATAGAATACAGAGAAAATCCGTGACACCAAAAGTTAGTTATTTGAGAAGAGCAACAAAAGTGACAAACCTTTCACCATACTACCCCCCAAGAAAAGACAGAGAAGATACAAATTACCCAGATGAGGAAAGAAAGCAGGAGTGTCACCATTGACCCTGCAGAAATTAAAAGGATTTTAACTTTATACCACAAATTAGACAATTTAGATGAATGGACAAATTATTAGAATGCCACAATTATCAAAAAAAGTAACTCAAGAAGAAATAGAAGATCCAAAGAAACCCATAGCAAGTAAAGAAATTGGTTGTCTATATGAAAAAGATTAATTTGAATCCTTACCTCACACCATACATAACAGTTAATTCCAGAGACCTAAATATAAGAGCTAAAACTATAAAACTTCTGAAGAAAACACGGAAGAAAATTTTTGTGACCTTGGGTTAGGCAAAGAGTAAGAACTAAGAAGATATGACGCCAAAAGCATGATCTGCAAAAGAAAAAAATGATGAACTGAATTTCATTAAATTAAAAACTTCTGTGCTTCATAAGACACCATCAAGAAAATGAAAAGACAGGCCATGGACTGAGAGAAAATATTTGCATATCATATATCTGATAAAGTGTCTTGTTCTTGTATCTAGAATATATAAAGATCTCTTACAACTCAATAATAAGACAAATAACCCAGTTAAAAATGGGTAAAGGATTTGAACAGACATTTTTCCAAATAAGATATGTGAATGGCCAATAAGCACATGAAAAGATGCTCAACGTCATTAGTTACTAGGGAAAGGCCAATCCTAACCACAACGAAGTACCAGTTCACACTACTACAGTGGCTCTGATAAAAAATACTGACAATAAATAACAAATGTTGGTGAGGATATGGAGAAATTGGAACCCTCATGCATTACTGGTGGGAATATAAAATGGTGCAGCCACTTTGGAAAACAGTTTCTCAAAATTCCTCAAGAAATCAAACATAAAGTTATCATATAACCCAGCAATTCTACTCCTAGGTATATATCCAAGAGAAATGAAAACATATGTACTTGTATGTGCATTATACCTAATAGCCCAAGACTGGAAACAACCCAAATGTCCATCAGTGGGCGAACTGATGAACAATGTGTGGTATATCCACACGATGGAATTCTATTGAGCAATAAAAAGGAGCAAAGTGTTGACGTATGTTACAACACGGATGAACCCTAAGAACATTATGCTGAGTGAAAGAAATCAGATCAAAGGACTACATATTGTGTGATTGTGTTTATATGAAATGTTCAGAAAGGGCAAATCTTTAGAGATAGAAAGCAAATCAGTGATTGCCTGGGCTGGGGGTAGGCGTGAGGGTTGACCACACAAGGACATGAGGAAACTTGTTGGGGTGATGAAAATGGTCTAAATTAGACTGTGGTGATGGTTGCATGATCTAAAAAATGTACTAAAAATCATTCTAATGTACACTTATAATGGATAACTGTTATAGTGTGTAAATTATACCACAGTAAAGCTGTCAAAAATAAAAAGGAGGAAGAGAGGAAGGGAGAGAGGAGGAAGATAGAGCCAAAGGAAGGTCTCACCCATTCTCTAGTTGTGTGACTTTAGGCTAGTTGTACACTTTCTAAACCTCATTCCTCCTTGTTCTTATCTGTAAAATGGGAATAATGACACATATCCTGTAAAGTTCTTGCCAGGATTAGCTCAGTCAATGGTGGCATTATTTTAAGAAAAATTCTCTTTTCCCACCCAGTTCTCTCTTCACCTTCTTCAAACATAGATTCTCATAAAAAGTGACCTGAAATGTGACAAGAATAAATGGTAAAGCTGGTACAGCATGAGGCTAATGCTTTATAAGGAGTCTCCCATATATTACTTGACGGTGGAAAATAAGATTATGTTCCAGTGAAATCTTAGCACATCTATTTTGTGCTATCTAAAGAAGGAAAAATGAAAAATGAGATTTGGAAACTTTTTATTATTAGGGTTATTAATTCTAATTCTCCATAGTATATCTTCACTTATAGAAGCCCGTAAGAGCCCCTTGAAGCCAGCCATATGAGTCATTTGTTGAAGATTTGCCAAGGATCTGAACAGCTTCCCCTGTCCCCAGCTTTCTGGAGAGGAGTGGGTGGTGAGGAGGAGGCTGTGCATCTCAGAGTCTGCTAGTCTCTTGAAAGGCCTTACACTTCTTTTTCTGAAAAAACTTCCCCAATAACTTATGTTGCAGCTAAAAAGACAGCAAAGAATGGCAGCAGGGGTCCAGGGAGGTCTCCCTGGGGTCCCGCTTGGACTCTTTACCATTTCAGAAATTGAGTTTTTTCAGTTCACTCGGGGACGATCAGATACTAAACGACTGATTTGGGGATGGGAAAAAATGACAAGATACTGTATTATAAATCACAGGAGCAAAGCATTTCATTTCAACAAGGGATAAACCTTCCCAGGGACCAAAATGGAGACAAGCGGCAGGCCTACCTCTCCACTTTACGTTCCATCTGCTTCGTCTCTTCCCACCCCCTCAACAGTCCTGAGACAGAAGTCAGCCCCGGGCTGAAATGGGAACTCGGCTAGTTGGGCTCCGAAAGGAAGGCTGGTTATTGAGGAAGCCCTCCCCGGGTGTCACGGTAACCCAAAGAAGTGATCTAATGGTTGCTTGGTGAGAGTGGGATCAGATCAAAGGAAGCCGAGTGGTCATTAAAACATTCACCTGAGCTGTGGCAGCTTCTGAAGAACCATTGCCTCCACTCTGCACCTGTTACTGACTGGCTAGACCACCACTGTGCTGACACAGCACGCATGTGTGTGCCTCCCTTCTCCCCCTCCTGCTGTCTCTGTCTCCCTCTGTCTCTCTCCCTCCCTCCCTCCTTTCCCTCCCTTTCCTACTCCCTTTCCTACCCCCATCGTCCTCCTCCTCTCCCTCCTCCCTGTCCTCCTTCTCCCCTCCCCCCTCCCTCCCTTTATACTCCTCTCTCACCTCCCCCTCTGCCTCCTCCTCTCCCCTCTCCTCTCTCACTCTCTCTCTCCTCCCTCTTCTCTCCTCTCCTCCTCTCTCTCTTCTCCCTCTTCCCTCCTCTCCTCCTCCTCCTCCTTCTGCTCCCCTCCTTCCCCATCTTCCTCCTCCCACTTCCCCTGCCTGTCTCCCTCCTCCCCCTTCTCCTCCTCTCCTCTTCCCTATATTCCTCCCCATCTCCCTCCTCTTCCTCCTCCTTTCTCCTCCTTCCCCCTTCTCCTCCCCCTCCTTCCCCCTTCTCCTCCCCCTCCTTCCCCCTTCTCCTCCCCCTCCTTCCTCCTTCTCCTCCCCCTCCATCTCTTCCTCTCTTCCCCCTCTTTCTCCTCCTCCTCTTTCTTCTCTCTCTCATCCCCCACTCCTTTGGTCAAATTCTCATCATCCAATGATTTGTCTTGTGGTACACAGAACTGATCACCATTTCTAAGACTAAGGTTTATCTCCCATTATTTCCTAAACTAGCCCTTGGACTAGATATCCTCTAGACAAGATGTTTAGGAAGCATGGCACAGCAGCTTCCCAATCCTGAGGAAACACTGGCCTTCTCAGCAGCTCGGTTCTACAGCATCCCTGACAGTGCCAATCCTGGGAAGAGTTCCATGGGAACAGGATGTTTTCACCACCAATTCGACTTGCTAGAGTTTTTTTCCCCAAAGACATCTTAATTCAGTGTCTAAGACTAGAAACATTTTAATTGGAATTTTAACACTGATGGATTTTTGTTGAAGAAAATACTTTCTGAGGAGAACACTATTAAGCCGATTTAAGACCTTGATCAATTTTCTCTATTACAAAGCTAAACTATTTCCAATTTTTTCCCATTTCCATTTTTATTTTACTAAAATTATTTTTATTGGAGTAATTTCTTTTCTGCATAAAATTTATAACTAAGATTTTTTTATTGATCAGGTTTCTTTCAATATCATGAAAGCTGCCATTATCAATTTTCTTAAAGAACTATTATTTCTACTAAGACAAATTTTCCTGGTGATTTAATTTTTACCATGTGGATTTTTTTAAGCCATTACTGGTTTCTTTTTGCATTGGTTATTCCTAACTGGTAATATTCATCATGAAATTGCTTTAAAACTTGATGAATTCTTATTTTTTGCCTCATGATTAATCTATTTTCTGTGACTGATCTGTGATTAAATCTTTCATACACTCTGCAGTCACTGTGTGCTGTACAGTAGATGTCTACACTGTTGAATATACAGGGAAAAAAAAAAGGCAGGTGTCTAAGTGGTTGATTTGATTGGTTTTTGCCAGTTTTCTTTTCAGAAGGTGACGTTTTCCTACCATTTCCCCCAATTCTTATTTGCGTCTCCTCACTCACCTCCAAAATTACCGCAATTTATCCTTTGTGTAGTTTTATTTGAAGTGGTCATTTCGGTGTCTCATGAACATTCTCCTAGGCCCCAAAACTCTGTCCAGAATTGAATTACGCCCGCCCGTGTGGGATTCCCTTCTGCCTCTACCATCCTCTGTCCTCTGCCCCTTTCTGCCCTGTTCTTTCCAGAATTATTGTGATGCCACTTCATTAGCTTTTGGACTTTCTCTTCCATGCACCTGCTTAAGCATTTACCAGTATCCACTGAAATAAAATATTCTTTGTGCTTTTCCTGTAAAGTAATTGGTTTACTGGTCCATGATGAACAGATAGAATAATATTAATAGCTATTTTTTATTAAGTGCTTCTCTTGTGCCAGCATCATGTGAAGCTCTTTCCATGTATGATCTCATTTAATACTGACAACAGCCACTCCATGGTGTTGAGACACTCTTAACGGTCCTATTTATTTATGAGGAAGCCAGTGCTCAGAAAGGAAAGTGATTTGCCAAAGGCCATCTGGCCAGAGCTGGGAGTCCAGTGCAGGTCCATCTGCCATCACACCCTGTGCTCTTCACCACCACACGGTACTGCCCACCATCGTGTTGCCTTGGGGAGCCAGGCCCTGAGTGGGACCCCTGAGTGGGCTCACTGGAGCAGGTAGCAGAAGTTATATTCCCTCTCCCCCTAGACCGTCAGCATCATCCAGTCCTGCAACTTTCCTGTCCTGTTGGCTGACTCTCCCCATCACGTCCACGGCTCAGAAGAGAAAGCCATGGCCAGCCGGCTGTGGCTAGAGGGCCTGATTCTCAAATCCTGGGCCCAAGTGGGCAGAGAAGGAAGAACTGTAGGGAAATTCCAGACAATGACGCCTGCCTTGGAGCTGCCTGAAGATAGTCGGGCCTTTAGTCCGTGGGAATCTCGCTGATGTCTAGATGTTTGTGAAAGAGCTAAGGAACGTGGGGAGCGGGGAAGTCCCACCATGTCTGAAATACCTTCTGGAAGAGACAAAGGCTTTTGCAGAAAATGGCATCCTAGGAAGAAGAAAAAGTAGATTCCTTGTTTGGGGGGAAATGCTAGAATCATCTAGTGTGTACTGATGCCAGGGAAGGGTAGGCAGAAAGCCTCCCACACAAACAGCCGCCACACAAGCAGGGTGGCGGCTCAGAATGTCAAAATTCCTGATTGTCTCTTTAAAAAAAAAACCCCAGCCTGGGAGAGCTGGAAACCAGATGTCACAAAGCAAATTATGGTATTTGGGGAAATACCACAAGATTCTGAAGGGTCTAGTTCTGAGGAAAGGAAGGGGCCGGAGATTTTTTGTTTTCCGAAGGATTTGGGAGGATGGTTGTTTCTCATTGAAGCCTCTATTATTTCTTCTTCCTACAGAAATCCAAACTTGTGGGAATATACCATGTGTTGGAATGAACGTATTTACTTGTTTGTAAGTTTGGGACATTGTACTGTGTGATGGTTGGAGTGGAGAATTACCATGACATACAGAAGCACCCTCCAGCTCCTCTCTTCTGGTGGGTGCCCTTTACAGAATCGTCTTCACAGTCTTCCAGATAGCTTTCTGGGTGGCAAGTGGTATTTACCTCCTTCTTACAGGCAGAGAAATTGAAACAGGGGGGCTGTTTAACTTGTTGAGATCACACTTCCGTGCTCCCAATGCACGGAGCCTAGGAATCTAAATTCCTACATCCACATAGGTATTTTAGTGACCTCTGTATTTCCCATCCTGAATCCTCTGGGTGTCTCTCTTAATATATTAAGTCTTAATAGGTTGAAGATTTGACTTATATATATGTATGTATGTGTGTACAGATTTGGAGTCTTTTCTATAAAATTGATGAACTTCTCCCTAAAAGCAATGGGATCAGTTCATTTCGGATAAGGGGAAATCTCTTTATCTCTGTCCCTGCACCAATGTCACATTCTTTAATCACTTTGTGTTAAATCAGCAAAATGATGGCATTGAGCAATGTTGACATGCTTTGCTCAAAAAAAAAATGTGCTGTAATTATAATCAGTTCCCATATACAAGGCCACGAAAGGGGGGAAGGATGAGGAAGCAGCCAGGGTGAGAAAAAGGTCAACTTTGAGAGAGCAGGGAAGCCAGAGGCTGCAGGGAGGGGAAGTCAAGGATCAAGTGGCTTGAAAGGGAAAGAAAAATGGGGACCACATGGCTCAAGAGTATGGCCAAAGGAAAGATAAGGGTCGGGAGCATGTTGATGGAAATTAGAGGCCCACCCTTACCCAGCCAGGGACACTAAGAAAGCTGCTTCTGCATGGATCCCATCCATCTAATAGCACAGCTTTCTGAACCCACCTCTCTGACCCCAGGTAGGCTGGTCTGCTGCAGTGCTATGAATCATAGAACATTCCACCTTAAAGGGACCTCAGCAATCATGGAGATCATCCCAGACAACTCCCTCAGTTTACAGACAAGTAAAGGGAGGCTCAGAGAGAGACAGGTACAAACCCGCCCTGCTCCCACAGAGCTAGTCAGTGACAGACCGGGACTCCAGTCCTGGGGTCCCGACTCCACATCCAGGTGCTATACCTCTCCTTTGACTTTTTTGCTTCTGAAACTGAATCCCTAAATCCTTGCTACACAAAGTGAGGTCCATGGAAGATCCTCATCAACATCACCTGGGAGCTTTAGAAATGCAGAACCTCAGGCCCCAGCCCACCTTCTGAATCAGAATCTGCAGTTTAAGGAGATCCCTCACAGGTGATTCTCGTGAAAGCTGAGCGCACAGCCCTAATGCCTTTCCACTTCCCACCTGTGACGGGTGACAGAACCTATGACCTTCCTCCCCAACAGTCACTTAAGCTCTCAGGACTGTCATATTTTCAGGAGTTTGGCTAACTACAGATTCATTTGCGTTGAGCTTTCCATGTCATAACCTCCCTGCAGTTCCTCTGAGTCAGTGGCATCTTATTCTTTATTATTGTGTATTAATAATAATGTATTAATAAATACCTTCACTTTAGATAATGCTTTACAGATTTCAAAGTCCATATACATTTGGGGTTTTTTTTTTTTTTGGTGAGGAAGATTGGCCCTGAACTAACATCTGTTGCCAATCTTCCTCTTTTTGCTTGAGGAAGATTGTTGCTGAACTAAGATCTGTGCCAGTCTTCCTCTAGCATGGCTTGATGAGCGGTGTGTAGGTCCGTGCCTGGGATCCAAACCTGTGAACCCTGGGCCACCAAAGCGGAGCAGATGAACTTAACCACTATACAACTGGGCCAGCTCCCATATACATTTTTATTATCAGTAAAGTGTATGGTTATGAGCACAGGCTGCGTAGCTAAATTGACTGAGCCTGCCTCCCAGCTCCTCCACTTGCTGTGTGACCTTGAGAAGTGTTTCAGCTTCTCTGGGCCTCGATTTTAGTGCATGTAAAACAGACCCACTGAGTGCAAAGATGCATTCCGGCGTTATCGTTCTATGATTTTAGAAGTAAATCCTTCTTCCTCCTTTGCTTGACCATGAAAATCCAGGAACCTAAATACTTCAGAAGGTTCTTTAGCCCATTTGCTACTTAAACACAAGGAATGACGTATTCTGTTAATAATTTTAGAATGCAAAGCCACACGCATACCCATGTAGATTCAACACGTAAGCTGTAGGTGCTGCAAAATAAGTGAGATATTTAAATGACTCATGGAATATTACTATCATTATTACTTTAACTGGTGTGCTTGGGAGGATTAAGCAAGATGATGAAACAATAGTTCTTTTGAGTGAGGAATGATTCAGTCAATAGGTTTTAGAGGGAGTCAAAGATAAGCACTTCCTCCAGGAATCAGCAGAGCGCGTGGGGGCAAAAGAGCGATCTGGCTGCGCTGGTGAGTGCCAGGGGCGGGAGGAGAAGGGGAGGTGAGAATGGCTTTTCAGGAGAGAAATCCCCTTGGAGGAGGTTAATCAGAAGAGTGGGCAGGCTCTTTGTGCTGAGAAGTGGGAGGCATTTTCTTATTACAGATGTGGAGTCGCATGAAAGGCAGTTCAGGAATAAAGGGAGACAAAGGACTCAGTGGGGAGACAGGAAGTAGACTAGGGCGAGAAGGCGTGGCGGGCTCAGCTGGGAGGAGACCGGAGAGGCTGAGCAGGTGCAGGGCAGGGGAGGGATTACCGGCCACGCTGAGCCAGAGAAAAGCGTAGAGAGCACGTGCTGTGGTCAAAGAAGCAGTTTTCTTGGGAAAAGCTTTTTTTTAAACAGACTAAGGAGCCATCCCATCATAAACATCGGCATGCTTCATGGAGTCTAGACTAGGGATCTGATTTAACCAAGACCCATTTGCCAAACAACCCACTCTTAATGTCTCTGCTTATCCCTTACCTGCCGTAGATGTCCCTACGTCATTTATGTGCTCCCATACTCTGTGCACACGGAACTTGGTGGAGGTATCATCTTTGGGGTCTGCGATATTAATGACATTATGCCACAATAACTAACCTCTGAAACTTGGTTATGATCAAACCAACTCACTGTTTGCTTTCCAAGTGACCTTTCCCCTTTCTTAAGAATTTAATTCTGTAGAGTAGGGATTTACAGCCAGTTTTGTGGAGGGCTATATTTCCCTTCCCTTCTAGAAAACTCCAGTGCCCTGAAAAACTCAAGTCTAAGTTATGGGAGATAGCTCAACTGTTATTTTTGGTTTCTGGTAGGTAAGTGATGAGGCTAAGACGCAGTGCCCGTGAACATGAGTAGAGTAATATCTGCTGTGTAGTCCAAAGTTTGACGTGGGCATTGGGACTGACTTGGACCCAGCAAGCAGAGGCTAGAAGATGCGTGTGAGAGAAGACAGAGAAGGCGTAGGTGGTGCTCCCGGGATATTCTCCAGGGAGGGCTCTTCCTGCCACCATGTTTGCTAAGGAAAACATTCCTCACATTCATCATTTATCCAAATCTGCCTTTCAAGGCTCCTGTAGGAAAAATTTGGCTCACATAGGTGGACAGAAATGAAGACCATTTATTTGGAAACTGTAGGTTAACATTTTCTAGGAGAAAACGAAACTCCAAGTGGATGAATGCCATATTACATACCATCAAAATCTGGATTGTGCACTTTAAAAAAATCTGTTTTCCTTTAAGGATGGAAACTTGAAGTTCAAGGGTCCTTGAGTGAGTGAATGGGTGGGTTGCTCCTTACACTCAATGGGAGTCAATAGAATAGAAATAGGCTAAAATCTCCTGTGGCCCTCACAAGACTGAAAGTAACACACTTGGACCAAGACTTAGCAGCGTGTCCATATGTGTAATTGCAAATTTTCTAGCAGCGACATTTAAAAAAGTGAAAAGGAACAGGTGAAACTAATTTTAATAATATTTTTTATTTAACCCAGTATATCCAAAATATTATTTCAACATGTATTCAATATAAAAAAATTAAATGAAATCTTTTACATTCTTTATTTTTGTACTGAGTCTTTCCAGTTGTGTGTTTTGCACTGACAGCACATCTTAACTCAGATTAGCCACGTTCCAAGTGCTCAGTAAACACATGTGACCAGTGGCTCCTGTATTGGACAGCACAGATTTACAAGACAAAGAATTGGACCTAAATAGTTATTGAAATTGCTCAGAGTTATTGATATCATCTTGTTTTGGATCATTTGAAAGAAATGCTGGGGAGAATGGTTTTTAACTTCATTTTTTGTTTGTTTTTGAAGGAGAACATTCATTCATTCACTCACTCATTCAATATACAGCTGGCCCTCGGTATCCGTGGGGTCTGAGGTTGGTTGAATCCGTGGATGCGGAACCCGTGGATACAGAGGGCCAACTAGGGGACTTGAGCATCCACAGATCCGCAGGGGGTCCAGGAGCCAATCTCCCATGGATACCAAGGGACCACTGTATATTTATTGAGTGCTTACTGAATACTAGGCACTGTAATAATGGCAAATTATATTCTTAACATGTATCGTCTTTGTTTGTTGTTGTTTCTAGCAGTGTAATTGTGAAGTTATGAACAACAGAATCATCTGCAATACCTGAACAGATTCATTATTATTATTAATTAATATGGTCAAATTCCATGCTATTTGATTAGGCCACTGGTTCTTAAACTTGGGCATATGTCAGAATCACCTGAAGGGGCTGTTAAAACAGATTGCTGGGCCCACCTCCAGAGTTCTGAGTCAGTAGGTCTGGGGTGGGGCCCAATAATTTGCATTTCTGACAAGTGCCCAGGAGTTGCTGGTGATGCTGGGCTGGAGGCCACGCTCTGAGAACCGCTGGGTTAGTTCTTCCTTTGAGATCTTTCACCTTTTATGTTTTCCACATGTCTGTACACAGAGTCGAGCATCTTGGGAGGGTTGAACAACAACAAGAGTCATGCGTTCAAAGGGATTAGTTGCAGAATGGGTAGGTGGCCTTCCTGTGGTGTCTTTTCTAAGATACAGATGTAATGACCCAAATGGGAAATTCCTTGAGACACTTATAAGAACAGTACCCAGGAGCCGAATGATCTGGTGTGGACTCGTGTAAGGGAAGCTTCCTGTGTTTGTGCTCTGGGGACCAGCATCACAGATTGTGGCCGAGCTAACCCCTCTCTGCACAGATCCTCAGGGCTGGGTAGCTGTCATTTAACACTTGCCACGGATTTCCAGAGCTCATGCTTGGGCTGGGGTGAGGGGTGCTGAGAGTATCCCAGGGTTTTCAAAGCCTTTGGGTACCTCGTGCTAGTGGAAGGTGTTGAAAGCTTTACTTCTGGCGCCTCACAGAGGAAGTCTCCTTTCACCCACTATTGAAGGACCACTGACACCTGAAGCCAATTGGAGCTGCTGTCTGTCCCAGGCAGTGCCTGTCCCAGACAGCGTGGGACTGCCCTCCTCGTGTGTGTTTTGTCAAGGGCTGCTCCAAAGCCAAAATCCTAGCAGGTGGACATGTGGGACATATATTATCTTACAAGATGGAAATCTGCACTCACTCGGGTATAGTGGATCCATTTGGGAGGATAAGAGTTGGGTCATCCCAGGTATCAGTGGGGCCAGAACTTTCTAACCAGATCCTGGTAACACTCCTTATGTCCTATGGTTGATTCAGATTTTTTTTTTTTAAGTATTTATACTTTTTTTTTTTGGCTGGGAAAAAAAAACGTAGCTCAGGCTACGTTCACCCTGAGCTAACATCTGTTGCCAACCTTCCTCTCTTTTTTTCTTCCTCCCCAAAGCCCCAGCACATAGTTGTATATTCCAGTTGTAAGTCCCTCTAGTTCTTCCATGTGAGCCACTGCCACCACATGGCTACCGACAGACGGGTGGTGTGGTTCCGCGACCAGGAACCGAACCTGGGCTGCCAAAGTGGAGAGCACTGAACTTTAACACTAGGCCATCAAACCTGGCTCTGATTTGGATTTTGAAAGCGCCCAGAGAAGAAGCGCCCCTCTGAATGGAGGCCTCTGATCCTTAGTTTGTTTTCTAATTTATGTAATTTCATCAAAGTTCAGGCCCTTCTTACTGAACACAGAGTGTTGGTTGAGCCTCATCTAAAATGACAATACATATTCTCACCAAGTCAGAGACCTTTTATCTAACTATTATTATAAATTCCACCTACGATGTGTGCAGGTCTCCTTCATAGATGGGGATTCTAGGCTTTCCTAGCCAGCTAGTGAAGCATGGGCATTTGAGATGGGGCTGTCCCTACGTTCTCCACTGCGATGCAGCTCACCATTGCACAGAGAGAGAGTTAGTAAGAGTAACACAAGAGTGACTGCGGCTGCCACCTGCCTTCCATCAGCTTCCTCACTTTGGGCAGCAGTGGGTGAAGGATCTGGTCACTTGTGCTCTATATAAACCCCCATTGAGTTATGGGGCTGCCGCCAGAGCTGCGAATGGAAGGGATGGTCTTTTCTCCCTGCTATTTAGTTATCATCTTTTCAGGAAAGACCTGTGACAGACTAGGGAGCAGTTGCCAGATGTTCTATTCCCCGGCACTTTAAATGACTCGACATCAATTTCAGATCATTGCTACACTTTCCTCACCACCACTTCCATTCTAGAAAAAAGAAACAATTTCTCTTAGATGCAGATGACCAGGTTTTGCTGTCGTATATGATGTTAATCCCATGAATAACAACAAAAAAAGTCAAGTTCTTAGAAAAGAATACAGAAATGAAACCTGTCTCGAACAGGTGGCCCGTGTCATTGTGGCTGGTGCCAACAGGAGGCTGACTCCCTTCAGCCCGTCCCCTAGTTGGACAGACTTTTGGTTGGTGACTACAAAGATACTTCTGCATTTTTCTCTCAATAAGTGCAGAATGTTTCAAACATTTATGTGGCTATTTTTTATCTTGTGATGACACATCCCAGACATTTAATGAAAAATATTCTTGGCTGGCTGTTTGGTTAGAAAATTAATCATTATCAGTTAATCTATTTTAAGCACAGCACTGTCTCAAGTACTATGAAAGAATCAAAAGAAATCTAGCTGGAGGCTGACATACACAACTGAAAGCACTGAAGGCTTTTTTAAAAAAAATAAAAAACAAGAAAACAACAGAAATTTATTTTCTCACACTTCTGGAGGCTAGAAGTCCAAGAATAAGGTGTCGGCAGGTTTGGTTTCTCCCGAAGCCTCTCTCCTTGGCTTGCAGCCAGCCAAGAAGACTTATTTTTTAAAACAGAGGAACATCAACATGGACAGATGATGGTGATGCAAGGTTTGCAATCTTTGCACTATTGACAGTTTGGGCCAGAGTGTTCTTTGTGGAGGGGGTGGCGGGCTGTCCTATGTTTGCAGAATATCTAGCAGCGTCCCTCCCCTTTACCCACTAGATGCCACTGGCAGCCCCCGCCCCCAGTTATGACAATAAAATTGTTCCCTGACAATGCCAGATATCCCCTGGGAGGCAAAATCACCCCAGCTGAGAACCACCTCTGTAATGTAAACTGAATTTGTGAGGGCCAAGGGAACCATGAGCCTACGAGAGAATCAGGAGAGATTAGTCACAGGAAGCTATCTGGAGAAAACAAATCTGAGCTGGATTTCTAAAGACAGGAGGGTAAGCACTGCCTGAGAAAGTGGTACCAGGGGGTGACGGAGACTAGAAAGGGAGGCATTGTTTCAGAAACTAGCCACGGAAAAGGAACATATAGGGACCCGGCTAGATTTCTTGGGCTGGCATGGGTGGTACACAAGAGTCAGGGGTAATAATTAATGAATTTGGTTAGTGTCGTGGCAGATAGCTGCTCAGGCCAGATTTCAACGGGCCAGAAAGCAGAACCAGGAAAGAAGAATGGCTGATACTTACACAGCACACACTGTGCCCAGACACTGTTTGAATGTGTTACAGATGTTAATTTAATCCTCTCAGAAATCCCTGGAAGCAGGTGCTATTGTTATTCCCATTTTACAGCTGGAGAAATTGAGGCATAGGAAGAACTAATAACTTCCAAAAGTCTCCCGAGTAGTAAATGGCAGAGCCACAATTTAACCCCCTGTCTGGTACTAAGCCCGTTCTCCTACCCACCGCGCTGGGGCAGGGGTTTGTTAAGGAGGTGCCAGCGTGGCGGAGTTCTCCTCATCCCAGGGCACAAGTGGGTCTGAAATCTTAGATGATCAAGCAAGGTTTGAAAGGAATAAAAAAATCTAGGAAGTTTGTATGAAGAGTCAAATAGATTCTCAGAATTCAGAGGAAAGCTAGAGATGAAGAGTCCAAGCAGATAACTCAGTTCCATCGGCCCCAAGAATCGGAAGGGGAGTGTTCGGCTGATGTGGAAGCAGGGGCTTTGAGCAGGAGGCGACAGGTGAGGTGATGGGGCAGGCCTGGCCTGGGGAGGGTGTGGAAGGAGAAGGCTGCCACTGAGTGAGGAACGGGCCAAGAGTGGGCCCAGGTGGGTCCCAGGTGAGCTGAAGAAGAATTTGGACTCTGATGGTAAAGCCAGTGAGAGGTGGGGGTGCCTAGAAGGAAAGGTTGGCGGGGTGGGGAGCTTAAACTGGAGGTGAGACTGGACCTGTGTCGGGGAACTGGAACTGTGTCAGTGCAGACGAGTGGCTCCGTGTGGGATGTGAAACAGGGCTGCCTCGTGGAAAAAGGCCGCAGGCCTGGACCCTGACTCTGGCCATTCACAGTTGTGACCTGGGCCAATTGCTCAGCCCTCTAACCTGGGGGGCCTCTTTTCTGGAACAGGGACAATATAATTCTGCCTGTCTTGCGGGTTATTGGGAGTTAAATGACATGCTGTACGTGTGGGGCCTAGTACAGCTTCTTGCATACGGTACCTGTAGAGGGAGATTCTCTAGTGGCGATTAGGTCAGTTGGAGAGGGAGAAGGTGGAGCCAAACAAAACTTGAGGAGGGGGTGGCAGTTACAGGGGCGAGGGGTAAGGGTCTGGTCCGGACAGTGGCTCTGGGAAAGAACCATGGGACTATAAGAATTTGTAGGGGTGTTGTGCTGATAGGAGAGAAAAGAAACTTGATTTTTGCCACGTTATGGTTTTTTTCTCCAGTGGGTCATCCAGTACATAATGGTCTTTATATAAATGGACAGAAATTGAGCCATTGGGCTGAAGGGTCGATTTTCACATTTGGTGGAGGTGCGTGGTTAGGTGTGTGTCCAGTATTGTGTTAGGTTGAAGGATGAAATAAAAGCCAAATTTGGGGGGCTGGCCCCATGGCCAATTGGTTAAAGCTCCGTGCGCTTTGCTGAAGCAGCCCGGGTTCGTAAGTTTGGATCCCAGGCACAGACCTACAGCACTCTTCAGCCATACTGTGGTGGTGACCCACATACAAATAGAGGAAGATTGGCATGGATCTTAGCTCAGGGTGGATCTTCCTCATCAAAAAAAAAAAAGCCAAATTTTATTCCAGGGTCAGGACTTTGGTTCTTATTTGTGAATTTAGCTCTAAAAATAACTTTAGCATCAAGACCCTTAAAGGGTTTGTGGCACATCTCTTGTGAGCTGGGCGCATCTCTGTCTGCAGACTTCCTAATTTCATTCCCACGCCACTAAGAAAGGTGTGAACAATAAATAACTCTGAGAGCAAATAGACTAGAAAAGAAATGAAAGCTACACACAGTGTCAGGCCCCACGCTGTGCAAATCCGGGCAAAGTATTGGGAACTGCCCTCCCCATCATCACCCCAATAAATAATATAGAGATTTCCCACTGATTTCCAATGAATGTTTTTGACTGCTTAAACCAGCACTATCCAATAGAAACATACTGTGAGCTACAAGTGCAAGGCACATGTGTCATTTTAAATTTTCTAGTAGCCACTTTATAGCAGTAAAAAGAAACAGGTGACATTAATTTTAATAACATTCTATTTCACCCAATTCTTCACAGTATTATCGTTTGAACATGTAATCAATATTTATAGAGTATTGAGATAATTTATATTCTTTTGGTATTAAATCGTTCAAATCTGGTATGTATGTTACACTTGCAACACATCCCAAGTGAGAATAGCCACACTTTGCGTGCTCAAGAGCCGCAAGTGGCAGTGGCCACCATGATGGACAGCAGAGGTCTAAACTCCCCGGCTGCAATGCTGCCGTTCCAGAAGAAGGCTGGTAGTTACTCCAGCTTGTCACATCCATGTCACCCTGGTTCGCATTTGACCGAGGCCTGATGGACAAGAATGCAGGTTTGTGGTGCATTTCCCAACTCGGCTAGTTTGCATTACGAGAGGGAAACTGTTCAAGAGCCATCCATCACCCAGAGAGCCCCAGTTGGGCCATTTTGTGACAAGAGCGGCCCATCCAGAGGGCTGACATCCCGCTATTACCAACCCCGGAGGAAAACAAAACTAATCACTTCAGTGCCAAAATGGAATCCAAGTGTGTGGGAAGGAGGAATTTCTAATATAAGAAAGGCAACAGCCCATCAATAAAGATTGGATGCAGGCTAAAGCAATGAAAGACTCAGAACTGTGTTCTTGGTTTTATTTCCTCTGTCTCAGATCCTCATTTCAGGTCCTTATGATTCCATTTTTCCACTTGACAGTGCACAGGGTGGTTCTAGGGCATCATTACTAAAATAAAAAATATTGCCATGGCATTTTGCAAAAATCACCAAGTGAACTTTGGGAATAGAAAACAATATAACAGAGTTCAAATAAGGTGGAATGGAGATTTCTCTTCCCTGCTTGGAGGCTCCTTTTCTTTCCTGGCCGAGCACAGAGAGGGAGGAGCTTGCTAGAGGAGAAAACATCTGGAAATGTGAACTTCAGGGAGGGCTGCCCAGCTCCCAGAGGCTGGATTTCCCCTCCGACTTTTTGAGAGAAACAAAAGTGAGCTCTTCTGATTCTAATCATCCTTCAGAATTATTACGGCTCAAAACACACAAACAGTGTTGATGACGGAGAGGTTTTCCAGGCCTCCCATGAAGCTCTCCCCAGATAAAAGCAGCTCACAACTGCTCTTCCATAATGACAAATGGTTGTTGGTTTTCTTTCATCGATATTTTAATAGCTATTTGCACATTTGGGCAATTATGGACACGGAGAGTGTGATGGTGATTGCAGAAGCAGATTGCAGAGGTGATTCACTGCACGCGGTTGGCCGTCAGAGGCAATGCCAATCTCTCGGTGACAAGCAGGTTTCAGCCCAGGCACCTGGCTGCCTGTCAACCTTCCTCAGCAGGTGTACTGATAACCATCAGTGTGGAGCGGCTGATGTGGCAGCAGTTGGCTGTCTTCCCCTCTGATGCTCTCTTCTCCAAGACAGCTTAGCTCTCCAGAAAGCACACTGAAAACCCCACACCAGAATCAGCCACTTGCTTCTTTCTGTAGGTATAACTGGCCATTAAATTGAGAGCTGCTTTGGCAGCTGTTCCGTGCCTGGGCTGGTGGAAGGAATCTGACAAAGTAGGGACTTGTCTGTCCCTGGTCTATTGCAGAGAGCTAATCCCCCCTGCCATCTGGGAGTACTCCCTCTTGGAAGAAAAGTGCTATCCATGTTTCATGGACAGTTCTCATTTCTCAGTTAAATTAATATTCAAATCATTTATTTCACTGTTTTGTCTTTCCTCATTTCAAGCTTCAGGTTGTCATGAATATTGTTTTGTAGTATACCAATTGTAAATGTTTCGCCCAGAAAAGAATCTGGAAGAAAAGCTTTTAAAGACCTGGAATTTGTTGAAGGAGCATTAGGAACTTTCTTACCACATTGTGTCAAGTTTTAGAAACGAATGTGAGAACCAAAATAGCAAAACGATGAAGAAATCCAATATGAAAGGAAATTGAAATAGGCACCCACTTTACAGAGCCTCAGGGAACAAAATTTAAACCTTACTTGAAAAATAAATATGAAGATGTTCATTATAGAGTTACTTATAACAGTGTAAAAATTAGGAGCAACTTAAATATACAACAAGAGAGACGTGGGTAAACGAATTATTGTATAATTCTATGATGACTATTATGAAGTCATTAAAATATTGATTTCAAAAAAATTTAATGTTACGAAAATTATTTAATACCATGTCAAATGAAAATATGCAAAATACAAAAATGTATGTAAATTGCAAACTTACATGCACAAGCATAGAAAAATGGCTGGAAAGAAATATAAACAGGGGGCCAGCCCGGTGGCGTAGTGGTTAAGTTTACACGCTCCACTTCTGGCAGCCCAGAGTTCACGGGTTCCAATCCCAGGCACGGACATACACACTGCTTGTCAAGCCATGCTGTGGCGGCGTCCCATATAAAGTAGAGGAAGATGGGCACGGATGTTAGCCCAGGGCCAGTCTTCCTCAGCAAAAAGAGGAGGATTGGCAATGGATGTTAGCTCAGGGCTGGTCTTCCTCACAAAAAACAAAACAAAACAAAGAAATATAAATAGGTTTTTCTTTGTGGTTGGACGGACAATTTATTTTAATTTTTTTCTTTATATGTTTCTGATATTCCAAATTCTCTATAATGAGCATGTATTACTTTAATAAACAGAAGAAAAAAACCCTAGTAAACGTCATTACATAAACTCTAGTAGGTGTTCTTGCAGCAAACATTGATTAAGCAATACCACTTACCAGTTGCTTGGCCTTGGCAAATCATGAATCATCTCTTGGGGCTTCATTTCCTCGTCTGGATGATAGGATCCAGTGGCCCTGCCTGACTCACAGGAGCATTATGAGGAATGGATGCATTAACCTGAAGAAACCGTGAAAACAGCCAATTATAGAAGCATGACGTATAGCATTGTGTTGGCTACCGTGTCTAAGCGCAAACCTACTAGAACATAAGAAATGAGACATTGACAAGGCTGTAATGGCATGATTAGAATCAAAGTCCACAAGAAACTGAAACTGGTAATGGCCAGCGCTTCAAGGTACATAGCAGGAAGACATGTGGGGGGGCCCAGGTCCTCAAAGCTTGCATGTGTCAGCTGGCCTGGTGCAAGGACTGTCCTTTATAGGAACTCGCTCCAGGTCGTTACTGAGAGTGGCTATTGCAGCTACCCTTAGACTGATATTTACTCTGCTTCCCCCGAACAACATGCCTTTGAGTGGAAGAAGCATACCATAGATGGAGGGGCGGGGAGGGAGGGAAAGTACAGAGGGCTTCGCTGCCTGTGATTTCATCAGCACCTACCAAGCAGCTGTCAAGTGCTCAGGGTTCGCCTAGGCCAAGAGTTTCCATCATTAGGGCAGATCAGCATCCCCATGGAGGTTTTCAAATTTTACATGCTATTTTTTTTGACCATATGTGTATTACTTTTCAATAATAAAATGTATTTATACACATATGAGCGCCTACTCCTGGAGACTGATTCAGCACTTGGATTCCCCACCAGGCACATGCATGTCCCAAAGTCCTAAATGTGAGACCCACTGTCCTACACTAGGATGAATATGGGGGAGACTGATGACAAAGTAGCTATGCACAGTTTATAGTCTAAAGGACACAAACCATACACACACATCTGGCACAGAGTAGGTGCTCTGATACACAGCTCTTGAGCTGTTGAGTGGAATGTAAAAGTTAAACACATAAAATATAGAAGTTCTTGGAGTCTTACTTTCTTCTCTTAGTATCTGAGGGTTTTGTGGGTTAAGCAAGGAACCTGAATGTTAATAATTTATCAAACAAAATAATTTCAGTTCCTCAGCTCAGAGAGCTTTTTGCAGGGAAAGGTCAGAAGGTTCAGTGTGAAGGGATCCTAACACGGTGTGTGGGGCATCAGATCTTGCAGCTGAAGCCTGGCCCACTGAAGCCTGAAGCCTGTGGCTGAACACCACAGGAAGAGTGTGGGAGTCCGTCACTGATCGTGAAACCCGAGGTCTGGGCAGTGAGGGAGGAGCAGGTCCAGGCCCAGCTAACCGTGACAACTGTGAGAAGGGCTGGTGCAGCTCCCGGGGCCAACTCCTAACCACCCCAGTGGAAGCTCCTGGAGGGACGGGGCCTGCCCGCCTTCGTCCACGCTCTGTGCAGACCGTCAGTTTTCTGTTTGCAGAGGTGGGGGACGATCAGCAGGAGTTGCAGCTTGGGCTCTCCGTGCAGCATCCCTAGAGAGGTGGGGTGGGGCTCCCACGAGAGGGTCTGTGGAAGCTGCACTGCTTATATGCAATGATGGGAAGAGGAGTCTTTAAGCTGCTGTCTGTCACTCTGAGGTCTGCAGACCCCCTGGATGCGTCACCTAAGCTGCTCCTTAAAATGCAGATTCCCAGGCCCCATCCTGAACCTATAGATCAGTGTCTCCAGGAGTCTGGAATTCTGGAAGTAGGGCCTGGGAGTCTGCTTCTAGCACATTCCCTAAGTGATCCTTTTACACAGTAATACTTGAGATTCACTGCCTGAAAATGTCACCAAATGCATCTGTAGCATTTGAGACCTGCGAGGCACAGACAGCACCATGGGATTTGACAGCCCCCTTAGAGAATGGAGGTCATGTCAGCGAGGAAACCATCAGGGTGGGAATCCCTATCCTTGGTCTCCTCCCCTAGGCACCCACTCTGCCTATCAGGGGAAACACTAGAAATCTCTCAGGAGCTCTTCGTTTCCTGGCAGGAGGCTGCCCAGGAGGTGAAAGGGAGTGAGGCACGACAGTCAGACACAGGGACCACTCGGCAGGGAGGATGGTGGTCTCAGGACCCGCTGGCTCCACAAGGACCCACTGGGTGTCTCCCAGGTGCCAAGCTCTGGGCCGAAACCCGGGGTTTCTAGGTGAATAGGGCAGAGTCCTTGCCCCTGCTATAAGCCTGGAGTCTAGAAGGGAAGGCAGCGAGCTGACTCAGGGTCTGGCTGGAGGAAACTCCTGCCCCCAGGGAACAAGATGGCAGCAGGTAGAAATGCTTTCCAGGAGAGCCCTGCCCCAGCTCCAGGGCTCCAAACTAGAAGAGGAGCTGGGGCAGGTCTCCGTAACACAAGATCACCCAAGAGTGGCTGGTTCCTGCATTGCCCTGCTCTGACTGTGTTGCGGGGGCGGCGGGGGGGTCCCTCTCCCACCCCCAGCAGAATTTCTTCTCTCTGAAGGGGAAGCATGTGCTCTTGTCTTGTTTCCAGTACCTGGTTCTTGGAAAATGCCCCAGCCAGGAGTTTCGTGTATCAACACCATATGTGTCCAGAACAAATTCGGTCATTTCTTTCTGTTGCATACAAAAAAGATGGGGGTGGGGTTGGACACCGCCTCTGGCCAGCAGGGGCAGGCTGGCCGGCACTGTCCAGGACTGGGTGCTAACGAAGACCCAGAGCCTCAGGCCGGAGATTGCTATGGTCCGGACCTGAAGGGAAGGGCGTAGACAGCAGGTGGGGGGGGAGGGCGTGGACAGCAGGTGGGGATAGGTTACCACCCACTGCCCCCTCCATTTCAAAAACAAGCAGCTGAGGGCGTCTGAAGGCCAAACTTCTGGGTTCATCCAGTTGTGGGACTGCGCTGGAGTTGTGGGACTTTTCTAGAAGCCTGAACAAAAGTGAAACACAAGGTACTCTGGTGGGCTGAGGGGTGTCAGGCCTTCAGTCATCCCTGGATGTAGCCATTCCCATCCAGCTCTGTCAGGTGGTATCCTTTAGTCTTCAGGCCAACTCGAAGGGCCGAGAACAGAAAGGAAAAGCCTACCTTGCCTCACTCTGAGAGTATCAGGGCCTTTGCAGAGATGGAACAGGGCTGGAAACTTGAAGAATTTCTCAGTCATGTTTCTTCTAAGTCAACCAACAAAAGAATTGAGAAACTCCTACCCCACTGACCAGATGATTTAAAAAAAAAAATGAAACATCACATTCTTTACAATTGAAACTGTTCTTTTGTGGGGATCTCCACTGGAGTCTGCTGACTGTCACCTAAGCAGGGTGGGCACGGGGCTTCACTTGGATAATCAGAGGCAAAAAGCACAAAGATTCAGATTCTAATTCACTCTTCACACTGACCAAGCTTGGGACCTGAGAAAGTGAATTTATTTGCCAGAAGGGAAAATAAAAACATAATCACATTCAGGGGTATCAATATGACTATGTGGCTGGACAGAGAATTTTAGGCGTGTAGAAAAGGTTGTCTTTTATATTATGCATATATGTTTTTTAAAAATATATAGAAATTGGGGACCATTCCTGCTAATCTCTAGAACTGGAAACTCAATTTTCTTCTCATCCAGTCCAATACAAGAGACATTTAGTAAGATATTGACTATCACTGCAAGTCACGTTGTAAGTGCTGGAAAGAATACAAAGGAAAATGAAATTGTTTTGTTGTTGTCGAAATCTAGACTTTGCTGCTATTGATCACAGGGTGCTTGCTAATAAATAATTCATCTGGATTCTGTTCCACCCTTACACATTTTTATTTCACAGTGCTTGCAGTCCTTTATTAAAGTACCAATGAGCACCAGTAAGGGCAGACAAAGTCACTACTACTAAGCTTCTAGGCAAGTTTAGATAAAACTCATTCTTACCTGATTTCCCATAGCCTTGGCCTTTTTACAGATCCCGGACTGGAGAACTCATAGCTTTGGTCTTTGGAGGGCTGCTGTGGGCCGACGAAGGCAAGTGTGGGACCCTAGGGCTGAGATGCTGGAGATGTGTTGGTGAGCTCTTACGGCTGCTTTTGTTGGTAAAGGAACCTGGCCTCAGTGTTACAATCCAAAGGAAGGTGTTTGAATAACTCCATTTTAATCGTGGTAAATGCAAAGGTGTTGCACTGAGGTTGATGGTGGGCCGGAAGTAGGTTAACAAGCATTTATAAAGTGCCTGCCTCCTGCGTGCCTTCAACGCATTTACCACCTGCTTGTGGGACTAAAGCAAAAGTACAAGAAATGAGTTCACGCAGAACATAGGCAAACCCTTCAGTGTGATTCAAATTTAGTCACACACGTGTTGACAAGCATAAAGCAAATCAGTGATCAGTGGAGTCAGAAAGTCGGGAAACACGAGCCCTGCACAGAATCCTACACCCCAAACAGTTAGGAACCTCACTGGTCATCTCTCCAGCCCCCTATTATTCAGATCTGAGTAAGCCAGAGAAGTTCAGTCACTCAGTGGTGGCAGAGCGTGGACAATACAGCTCGTTCTTCTGACTCCCGGGAAAATGCTCTTTCCCCTTGCTTTCTCGTGGCGCAAAATCTGGACGGTCTTTTGGCAGATGAAGAATGCAATGCCCAGTAGCATGAAAGGCGCTTGCCCAGAGATAAATGTTATGCTGAGATAATCTGTGTTAAGTTGAGCTAATTTTGTGACTTGGCCCCATAGAGCACTGTGTGGCTGCCAGAGGCCCAGGAGGAGGATTAAAATTCCAAGAGCTACAACTGGTCCCCGATGAGTCAAGTAACCTCCTTCTCATAGTTTCAGAAATGAAAGAAGAATCTAAAAAACATCTTACTCACTCACAACCAGACTTTAGGAGAAGTGGAGAGGTCATCTTTTTAAAATTGATGGAACCTATGAATTTATAATTAGTTTTCAAAGCAGCAGAGATGCATCCATTGACATCTAAATTTATGAAACGTGGGGAGCGAAAACTATCTCCATCCCTTTTGTAGATGTTTTATGCCTTTTTCCAAACTCTGTTTTAAAAGTAACATTTTTTGTTTATTACCACGTCATTTATGTTGATTGTAGAAACCTTGAAAGGTATTAAAAAGAAAACTGAAATAAATTTTAATTAAATTTATTTAATTAATCCTACCAATCAGATATATCCATGGTTAACATTTTGATGTATCCTTCTAGTATTTTTTCTCTGCATAATATATATTTACATAAATATGGGCTTACATTGTACCTTAATATTTTGAAAACAGATTTTTTTCCCCTCAATATACTATGAACCATTCTACTCCATGTCTAATAGGTGTATGGTAGTCCATTGTATGATCATACGTCATAATTCGTTTAATCAAGTCTCTCTTGTTGACAGTTAAGTTGTTCTTGGTTTTTAATAATAAAAAACTGTTGCAATCAATATTCATGAAAATTTCCTTAGGTCAGATGCCTAAAAGTGCTCTTGCTGGGCCAAAGGATATAGACAGTGTCAAAGTTTTGAGATATATAACCAACTTGTTCCTCCAAAGGTTGTATTAATTTATATTCTCACCAAAAGTACATGAGCTTGCCTATTCTCTCTACTCTCACCAAGACTAAATATTGTCACTTAAAATCAACCTTTGGGGCCTAGTGGTTAATTAAGTTCAGCACGCTCCACTTTGGCAGCCTGGGTTCAGTTCCCGGGCGCAGACCTATGCTGCTCTGTTAGCAGCCATGCTGTGCTGGCAGCCCACATACTGAAAAACAGAGGAAGATTGGCATGGATGCTAGCTCAGGGCAAATATTCCTCAGCAAAAAAAAAAAAAAAACCTTTGACTTCATTTTTTTGAAATTGGGGGAAGCAAATTACAAACTTTTAAAATATATTTACTGACCATATTTCTTTCTTTGTGTGAGTTGCCTGTTCATCTCTTTTGCCCATTTTCTTACTGGAATATTTGTCTTTTTCCTAGTCATTTGTAAGAGCTCTTTAAAGATATTACCCTTTGTTGTATATGAAACAAATATGTTTCTACTTTATCACTTGCATCTTATGGAGTTTTTTAGCATACAGGTTTAAAAGTTTTTACATAGTCAGAACTATCCATGTTTTCTTTTTGTGTGCTGCCTTGTCATATATGTTTAGAAAGGGCTTCCCCACCCCCCAGATCTGATAAGTTTATGTATATTTTTCTAGTTCTTGTATGTTTTTATTTTTTACAATTTTTTTTTTTTTCCTGTGGGGAAGACCAGCCCTGAGCTAACATCTGTTGCCAATCCTCCCCTTTTTGCTGAGGAAGACTGGCCCTGGGCTAACATCCGTGCCCATCCTCCTCCACTTTATATGGGACGCCGCCACGGCATGGCTGACAGGCAGTGTGAAAGCAGGCGCTCGGGATCCGAACCCGCGAACCCCGGGCTGCCAAGCGCGGACTAAGCCGCTGCGCCACCGGGTGGCCCCCTTATTTTTTACATTTAAATCTTTGGTATAAGATTTGAGGTATGGCTCCTTTAGATTTTCCCCCCTAAATGATTAGCTGTTTATCCCAATTCCATTTAGTGAATAATCTGTACTTTCCCCACTGATTTGAAATGCTGTATTTACCAAATACTGAATCTTATAGAATCTGCACCTATTTAGGAATGTTCTATTTTGTTTCAATGTTTCATTTTTTTCCTGGGACAATTATTTCCCTCATTATTTTAATTTTGCAAATATTATCACCCTTTTATTCTTCCACATGAAGCTTAGAATCATTTTTTTCCAGTTTATCAAAATTTCCCCAAATCATATTGGGATTTTGATTAGCATTGTCATATATGTATAAAGTAATCCAGGAAGAATTGACATATTTCAAATACAGAATCTTCCACTCCAGGATATAGAATGTTTCTTCATGTTTTTCAAAACCTCCTTAAAGTCTTTCTATTGTTTTATGGTTTTCTTTATATGAAACCTACCTACTATTTTTTTGTTAGATTTATCCTTAGAGTTTTGTGATTTGTCTTTTCTGTTGTAAATGGGATCTTAATGGATGGGCATTTCTTTTCCTTTAAAGTATAGTGACTTATAAACAGTATCTACTAGTTTTGTACTGACATTCTTAATTTTCTTTTCCTCAGTGCTAAAGATAAAATCTTATAACATTACTGTATGGCATGAGATATAAGCTGGTCCCTGCATTTAAGTCATTGCTAATGTCCTCATACAAATGCCACTCAAACTTCAATAAAAGCCTATCAGATTTTTCTGGTGATAATGATAAAGCATGGCCCCGTCCTATCATGATTTCTAGTGCCCAGTTTTTAGCTTTATTCTCATCTATTTGTCTTACAATATTGCAAGCACTGACACCCCAAGTTGATCTCTATCATTGTACAATATTTAGTAGTTTCTGACAATGCAGAAACTGTGCCCCATGGAGTAGAAACACACACAAATATTTCCAGCTTTGGCCTTCAATAGAAGAATTGATTTTCATTTATGCAGCAGGGCAGTTTGGTGTGTGTGCTCAGAGAACTTAGACAAAATTGGAGGGAAATTAAAACTTGGCAAGGACAAAGCCATCTCTATTTCTTTTACATTGAAGGGGAAGGCTTTGGCATCCATGTGGAAAAAATGGTGTGGCAAAAAACTAAGGTAGTCGTTCATTTCATCTTGCTGTAAGCACGTTTTGGATTAACTCAATTAATTAAACTAAAACGGTCATAGCTACTAAGCACTTTCTTTTTCTTCTGCCTTTAATTGCGTTAATTAGTGCTCTCTCTCTCTCTCTATATATATATTGCCCTACAGGATCTGGGCAGGCCCTCAAAAAAGAGCCTTTGAGAACTGTGAACATCATCGCATCTGACAGTTCAGTCTTTCCATGAATTACAATGACCCTGACCTACAGGCACCCAAATTATCATAGTTTAAATGTGGAGAAACTGAGGCCTATTTTCTCCCCCAGATCAAAAAATCACTCTCTTCACCGATGCCATTTTATGTTCCTATTTTCTGGAATGTATGCTTTGAGAACTATTTTTAGGAATCTTTGGGTTTATACTCATGGAATTATTTTTGCAACAGAATGAAAATTGATGTTGACCACTCCATAGTCACAGTTAAAATTCATGCTCAGAGCCATCTCCCGGACTCTATGACAGCCTGCATATGTGGACAAGATCTCTCCTTTAATGAAGTTTAGTTTAGTAGGGCCTTTCTTACCTAAAACTGGTTTCTACTCCAGGCCACAGCTGTTGTCTTTCATGATATCTTTCAAACTGCGTCCCCTGGAACCAGAGCAGGGCCCGTCCACGTAAGCCAGAGCCACTTCCCTCTTGTCCGTTTTGGATATTGAGGTTCTTTGTAAGATTTCCTTTGAACAAAAAGTTACCCTGCCATAAATACAGCAAAAATGAACAGTTTGAAAACCTGGCCTGGCTGTTTCATTAGGCAGACTTTCCATAATTAACCAGATAATATCAGCTCTTTGAGTAATGTTAGCGTCTTTATAAATGGGCTACATCTTTCTCTCGAGTGTCTCCATTCTTAGCCAACTGCTTAGACTCTCCAGCTAGTGATACAAACACCCAGGCTGAGGGTTTAGCTGTTATATACACAGTGTTTGCCATGAACGCCAAGCCTGCCTTCATCCAATGTGCACAGGGAGCTTTTCTAAAAATACAGTTCCATAGCCCCTACCACAGATTAGAATCTTCAGGAGTAAGGACTCTCTATATAATCAAAGCCACCTGGGTAAGCAAAGCTTCACATATGTGCTTCTCAGGGTACCTAAAAGGATGAGAGTGGGGACTTCACCAGGCTGTTATGCTGCTTGCTAACAAGCGTTTGCATCTATGGCAATGCTTCTCAAACTTTCACGTGCCTCTGAATCACCCAGGATGACGCTCATTTTTAACAAGCTTCCTGGTGATGCTGATACTGCTGGTCCAGTAGCAAGGTCCTAGGTCAGAGTTTCTCAACCTCAGTACCATTGATATTTTGGACTGGATAATTCTTTGCTGTGGAGTCTGTCCTGTGCATTAGAGGATGTTTAAGCAATGTCCCTACCCACTCTACCGGGCTCTACCCACTATAGGCCAGCAGCATTCCCTCCCACTTGTGACACCCAAAAAGGTCTCCAGACATTTTTGTCTGTAGTCAAACTTCCCCTGGGGGCAAAATCACCCTGGTTGAGAATCACTGCACTAGGTGATCTTGAGTCAAGTGTAAGATCTATTATTAAATGTGATTTGTTTGCACACTTGAATTATTAAAAATCCATACTCTGGGTTTATCTGCCCTCCCTAGAGTATAAGCCACAATAGGCCAGAAGACTTATTTTATTCACCATTGTATCCACAGCATGTAGAAGAATGTGTGGCATATGTAGATACCTAAGAAATATTTGAGTGAATGAATGAATGAAACCAGCAGAGTAGCACATGAAGCTCATTCTTGGAGGCTACCTTCTATTTTCTATTAAGTAAACAAAAAAAGCTGGCTGTACCCAATTCTCTATGAATATTTTCATTGTGTTTTTCTCAATTCCTGTCAAAGCCCTAAGCAGTCAGGTTCTCGTGGGATTAGAAAGTGCCCATTAAAGGTCTCATCTGACAAATGTTTTTCTCTTGACAAAGTTCTCTCTGAAAGGAGATCTATCCCACAAACCCTTCGATGACCAAGTCCAGAATAAGCCAAATCCTTTGTGGTTTCTAAACTCAGTTATCTCCTACGGTTCAAAACCAGCTTCACGTTCAGGCAGAGTCAGGGTCAAGCCTGAGCCACCTCGTGGAACACGGGTTTGTCGTTAACACCCACTTTCCCGCCGTCTTTGCCTGTCCTTTCATCAGTCCCACCACTTACACCCTCACAATATGCTGGTGAGGGGCTTGGGGGCACATCTGCGAGTCAGATACTCAGAGCCAGAGAGCATCCGCCCCTGTCCCGTTCACTTCCTCTCTCTGAGGATTTCACAGGCCTCCACGGTCCCCATGGCAGGCCTTGCACGCCCTGCTTTGCTCATGAAGACAGGCCCGCCAGAGTGGGTTTGAGCCTGAGTGGAAAAGAGTTTGTAACCCCACTACCCGTGCCTCCAGCCGGGGCAGAAAGGCTAATCTCTTTATGTGGGCTATGCGCCAGGTCCCCTTCCAGATCCGCACCCCCAGGACCTTGTAGTAGGCTCCCCCACCACTGCCCCTTCATCCCTGCATGAAGGATCCCTTTCCAGGTCTGCGCATCCTTAGATTATTCTACCTGTCTAAGGGCAAGCCTCTGGTCTCCCACAGTGACCAGGCCCACCTCTTCCTATCTCTGGTCCAGGCATTCTGGGCGTGATGCTCAATCCCTCTCGCCAGCCGCCAGTCCTGGACGAGCTTTGTTTTCCAGTTCTCTCCATCCAGCCCAGGAATGCAGTTCCTTCCTGCTCCACCCCAGCATCCACTCCTCCATCACAGCCCTCGCTCCCTTTGTCCCAAGGAAACCCTGATTTCCCCTCCAGCTTCCACCTCCGACACCAGCATTTCCTAAGCTGGCCTGTCCCACAGGCTGGAGTAAATCCTTGGATGCCATGCTCGGGCACGTTGGGGAAACCCTGAGTTTTCCTTGCTGCTTTCTTCCTGGTACCTTTGCTGTGCTGAAGTTCAAGGCAGTCTCCCAGAGGGAAGCCAGTATTCGGGTTTTCCCAACTGTGTTTCACACACTCAGCAACACCGTGCCCTCTTTCACCTCTCCGCACTCCTTGCTTTTAAACGGAGGAGTGTCTCAAGGCTCAGCCCTTGGCCCTCTCACCTTCTGATGCCTTGTGACGTCACCCCGTCTCCCCACGTCATTGCCAGGTGGGCCCTTCCTCTGAGGTCCTCTTCTGTAGATGCGTCTGCCCACGTGATATTTATTCACACTTAGTACCAGCAGGTGATCTCCTCCCCTAGTGCTCCCTGCCTCGGCAGATGCTGCCACCGTGCTCTCTTTCCACCAGCCAGAGTGTGAGGCTCACCCTGCTTACCCACCTGTGTCTCTTTTACCACACCCATGAAAAATTGATGTTACAATTTTAATACTTCCGGAAAGTACCTACTTCTCTCCATCGCCACAGTCGCCACCCTATTTCAGGCTAACATCATCTCTAGCTTGTATTCCAAATCCCTCCTAACTGGCCCTACCTTCTTTCTTGCTTCCCCAACCCCAGTCCATCTTTGAGACTTCAGCCAATGTGATATTGTTTAATTCCTACCTGATCACATTACTACACAGCTTAGAACCCTTCCTGGCTTCTATATGAGTCGGGGCTCTCCAGAGAAACAGAACCAACAGGGGATAGATGTATTTTAAGGAATTAGCTCAAGCAATTGTGGGGTTGGCAAGTCGAAAATTTGTAGGCCAGGCCAGCAAGCTGGAAAGTCAGGCAAGAATTGATGCTGCAGTCCTGTCCAATTTCATAGAGCAGCAGGAAACTCAGGCAGGGTTTCTATGTTGCAGTCTTAAGGAGAATTCCTTCTACTTTGAGGAACCTCAGTCTTTACTCTTAAGGCCTTCACCTGATTGGATGAGGCCCACCCACATTATGGAGGGTAATCTGCTTTACTCAAAGTCTACAGATTTCAATGTTAATCACATCTGAAAATAGCTCTGCAGCAACATCTAGACTGGTGTTTGACCAAACAATTGGGTGCACAGCTTAGCCAAGTTGACATAAAGTTAACAACCACATTCCTTTTGCACTTACAGTGAAGGCCAACATCCCAAACATGACTGTCAAGTTCTGTGCCACCTAGCCCCTGCCCTCCTCCTCTCTGACCATCTCCTGCTTCGCTCTGTATCACACTGGCCTCCCTTCAGTTCTTGGATATACCACCTGCCTCCTATCCTGGGGCCAGTACACAAGCTGCTCCCGCTGCCTGAAATGCCTTGCTCCCAATGCCCAGCATGCACACATACACGTACACAGGCACGCCCACACACCCATTGCCTAGGGAAGCCATACTGAATCATCCTTCAGATCCTAGTTCAAATGCTACCACTTCTGGGAAGAGTCCTCACACCAGGCAGACATCCCTGCTTCTCTAACTCAAAATAACATGACACATTTAGCTATGTGATTATTTAATTAATATCTGTCTCCTCCACTAGACTGTAAGCCCCTTGAAGGCAGGGACCAGGTCTGTGTTGCCCACTAGGGTATCTCCAACACTCAGAGGTACTGAGTGAGTGAGTGAATGATTTGGAAAAGACCAACAGGGCCCTGAATGTCGTATGTCTTCCATTCCTTGTAGGACTCATTCCGGCTGACGTGGGGCCCGCCCTTGTCTGTAGCCTCCCCATATCCCCTTTCCTTGTTCCCTTGCTCCTGGCTTTGCAGGCACTCTCTGCTCCACCCTGAGACGTGCCCCGCTAAGCAGAGGAGACCCCTTGTCTGTCTGGCTGTGTGGCTCACCTCAGGCATCAGTTTCAGGCCGTGAAGACAAATATTTAAGACAAACTGACATAACAAAGCTTTTAAATGGAAGAAGAGGACTGGGGGGTCTCACCCCTCCAGGAGCCCGCACATGCACATTTGTATGTAATCATTTGTACAAGCAAAGCTGCTGCCGTCCAATATATTAGTGAGAGAACATCCACATTTTCACTCTCTTGGGTAGAAACCTAACCAATGTCTACAGACAGATCAGAATTTGCTCAGCTTTTTTCCTCTAACACTTAAAATAATAGTTGACTCGTCTAGATATAATCACTGTTAATATTTTCCTGTGGGCTTGGAAGTTTACGGACTGGAAGCCAAGAGTCTGTGTTAAATGGCTCTTAGCCACCTTCCTTCGTGATAGATCAACCATCCCAAGGTTGGCTACTTTGTGTCCCAAATGCTGCAGAGCACCAATGAAATGGGCCTGTGTGGAGACTTCAGATTTGTTAGATCCAACAGCCATCCTGCAGCACATTCAACAGATGTAGTCATGAAGACTTGAGTATAAAGTGAATCACACTTCCCCTGTGATTTATATCCTGATACAAAGGTGCTTTATCTTCATTCCGGCGACAGGCCTGTCAGTAGAGGTTCCTCCCGCTCTGGTGGATGCGCTGGCAGCTGGCGAATGGTCTATGAAATGTCAGTGCACCAGGGAATGCCACTGTCCTCAATTCTTTTGGTAAAGGAAAAGAATCATAAGCTACATCTTTTATAAATTGGGATTTTTCCCTTTGCATTTTAAAAAAGCAGAGTTCAGTTACTTTATATGGTGAGGTTCAACAGTTTTGTCCCTGCATTTGGAGCAGGAATAAATAAGATGGCAGACAAATGGGTTTCTCAGGATGTGCAAGCACTATTATTCCTTCAAGAAAAAACGATGACTTGTCTTTTGGAGAATGGCTTTGAAAAAGGCATATATTTACAAACAACCTACTTAGGACCTCTGGCAAGCCCAGGACTTCTCTTTGAGTGAAAAACTTAGTCAACAGGCAGTTTGGGGTCCCTGAGCTCACATTGAACAGCCCCCTACTCTCCTAGGTTCCCCCAATTCTTTGCCCATAGGCTGATGGTGAGGTCAATTCTAGATGAAGATTCTGTTACTGTTTCTGCCCCTGTGCCATATGGGGAGAGGGTGCTTTTTTGAAGGAAAAGACCACTTTAAGCTTTTAAGTTTTCCTTCAAAACACTTGTATATAAAAAAATGTCCTGGAGAAATACTGACTCATATAAACTTGCAGAACTATTAGAGGTTTCTTCCCCCAAATTCTAGTGTTCTTTAACCATTAGCTATTGCAGACTTCAATTATTCCTTTTCAACAGCTGTATTTAAGCCACAAAGAGCAGCCCAAGAAGCAGAGCACAATTATTGCCAACAACAAAAATCAAAACCAAAAACACAAGTAATTGAGGATTAGGACAGAAACACCACCTTCTGTACCCCGAGACGCGGGCCACGGGTGTTCGTCATCCCCAGGGATGAGAAAGAGATTTCGTGATTGGCTATTGGCCTCAGTCTGAACATTGAAGAGAAACTTCTTTTGTCCTCAGGGGTGTATTTGAAGCCCTGGGTTTCAAGGCCCCATTTTCACATCTTCCCAGGATGCAGGCATGCCTGAAAGCCATTGCTCTGGGGCGGCTGTTGAATTTATTATGTGAAAGAAACAGCAGCTTTGGGGTGCCCTGAGCTAGACAGCCACCCGTCTTGCCCAGCCCTCCCAGGTGGTGCTGACAAGCTGTGCAAGATGGGTCTCTGGACCAGCAGTGGCTACGGACACATTTAAGAGGAGTAACGGCCCCAGAAGGACCTTGTGAGAGGCATTTGGAGAGGGAGGAGTCACCGGGCAGTGTGACTCTCACAGGTGGGCGTGGGGGGGTGGAGACATTGGTCCTGTGTGCCTGGCATCATTCCCGCCTACCTGCCAGGACAATTGGCCTTCCATTCAGCAGGCAGTTCTTGAGGACCTACTGTGCGCCGGGCCCTCTGCTGGACACTGGGAACAGGAAAGTGGGTAAGGCATGGTCCTTGCCCTGGAGCAGCATCTGGGGGAAGATACGAAGATAAATCCTTGTATTAGATGCACCAACAGTGGTCCCGGGTCTTCCCTCCAGCCTGTGGATACCACCAGCAGAGTCTGTTTAGTTCCTGCTGCATCCCTAGCTCCCAGCACAGGGCTGGCACCTAATAGCACAAAACAGACGTATTGACTGGAGACATAAATGAGATTAAGTACGGTGAGACCCCAAAGCGGGAAATAAGGAACTCTGCTTGCAAAGTGTTTCCACAAGAGAAGCTTGAACTGGACCTTAAAGGACGAGAGTTATCTACACAGACAGCAGGATACGGAGGCCCAAGTGGAGAAGACGTCATGTGCTGATTCCCGGAAGGATGAAACAGCATTACCTGTTCAGGAAACGCAAGGAGGCCGCTGTGCATCAAGCGCGGGCTCTGTGCAAGATGGCGCTGCAAGAGAATAGCCAGGTGCATGAACACCTCATGCACCTCACAAGAGGCCCCAAGGTTGTTCGTCAGATTTGCACTTAGAAAGCTGGCTCTAACGGTCATGGGGAGAGCAGATCAGAGTGGAGTGGCCACACTGTGACCAAGAGACTCGATGCTCATCAAACAGCCCAGCAGGACCCCTCGTTGACCCCTCCCCCTGAGACATTTCTGTTTGCTCATTTATGGATCCTCCACCACCTCTGGCACAGTATTTTGCATGCAGTAAATAATTCATAAATATCAGTTGACTTTTTTTTTTTTTTAGTTCTGTGGTCCTTCGATCACTTCATGGCATAGCTGGGCTCTGAATCTAGCTCTTCTGATTCTTCCATTTCTTCTACGTAAAGAGCTCTCCAAATATTTAGTCAAAAAATTCTTGGTTTTAGTTTAATTCTTAAGCCTCAGTTTACCATGTCTGTTGAATTCTCGTCTTCAGTTCATTTTTTATCGAAGGATTAATCCTTCGAAAATGTACCTTGGAACTACAAGATCACCAGAGTTTGTCTTGAGGGCTAGAAAATACTCACTTTTTCAAGTCATTGCCACTCAGAATTGGGCTTTTTTAGTATTCATTTTAGTGTGAATAAGTTTGTCATCGTGCATTTTAAAATATCTTCCTTGACAATTCAGTCTTGAGACTTTTCTGATTAAATGAACACAAATATTATTGGTTGGATTATTGTTATTTTTAAACCTATATCTGACTTTCTAGTTTTTCTAGAAAATGTTTGCCAGAGCTAAATAGATACAGTAGATTTCACAGCTGACATAAGGCTAGTGAAGCACCAAGTCATAATTAATTTAGGTCTCAATGGCACCCGGTTGGCACCGGTAGAGATCTGACTTTATCTTTCTTTGATGTGTTCAAAGCCAGTTATTTTTACCCCGTTGCTTAGGGAAGTACACAGCCACGTTGCCTCTTTGTTTTCTCCTTATTACAGAATCGGTTGAGGTGCCTCCCACTTCCCAGGGTGAATGCTCTGGGAGCCTGGCCCCTCTCCAGAAGCCTGCTGGACTTAGCACCTCATAAGGCAGCCTCCTGGGGTGCCAGGCAGGTGGGGCAAGGCCAAGAAAGGGTGTCCTGCTTGGCAAGGCCACCCAGAGTCCTTGGGATGGCTCCACAGCTGTTTAATTATTCTAAGTAGAAGGGTGTCCTCAGCGAAGAGGTGAAGCAGAAGGGCTGCTTTATACTTTCCATTTCCCTGCCCTCCACACTGCCTTCTCTCCCTCAGATGTTTCTGAACTCTCTGCCCTCTCCTTCTACAACCTGCTGGTGGAACTTTAATTTTCCATGAATAGCAAATGGCTGGTAACCGCTCAGAATGTTCGCCCTGCCAATGGGGTTGGTATTTTCACAAACACCAAAGCCTCAGGCTAAAGGGCTAGGGGTGTTTCAGGCCCCTGACAGCCTCTTAGAGAAGATTGGGGTAAAAGGGGAGGGGCCCCTGAAGTCCTGACCGGTGAGTTGTGGGTTCTGTCTGTGAGTGAGAGTAGCCCTGGGGCAGAGGGTACGACTCCACAGACACCACCGGCTGGTCCAAATCACCAAGTTCTCACGTGAAAACGCCTGGGTGGCTGGTGTGATTTGTGAAGCTGCTCCTTCATGCGAGGGAAGCTGTTCTCTAAGTTTAGTTCTTTATCATGCACGTGAGTGTGTTTGGGTACACAGAGGAATGTGGAGTAAGGCGTGTCTGATGTGTGGATGGGGAGTATTTACGGGCACCCTAGAGCAGGGTCCTCAAACTTGCAAGTGCACGAACTGCAGGGGGATCTTGGTCAGTGCAGATTCTGATTCAGTAGTTCCAGGGCAAGGCCGAGAACCTGTTTCTCTGACAGGCTCTCAGGTGACACGGATGCTGCATGGACCACACTGGGAGCGACAGGCCATGGGGCAGTGGTTCTCAACATTGGCTGCAGACTCCCATACCTGGGAAGTTTTTAAACCCCCTGATCCCAGACTGTATCCCACGAATGAAATCAGAATCTCTGAGGGTGGGGCCGAAATATCAGTAATTTTGACAGCTCTCCACCTAATTCCTGCCCGGGTTGAGTTTGTGTGGGGAGCCTGAGTGGATGATGGGATGCATTCCTACCACTCTGGACATTTACCAAAAGTATGTTGCAACTGTGGCTGTCTGATAGTGTGTCCTTTAAGCGTGTATGAACTAAGATGAACAGCTACCTATAACGTTACCAGCTCTGCTTTGAGAGAACACCAGGAAGTTTCCCAGGATTTCCTCCAGCCACCAGGGTCTGCTCTGCTGTGTCCATCTCAGCTGAAGCCCTCACAGATGTTCTTGCTATTCTCCATCCCCCCGTGGCCTCCTCTTCTTACTGCACAACTAGCTGCCCCAAATTCTTGTGGCAAGCCTAATGGGGCTATGAGGGGTCTAGACGAGAATAAAACTGGATTTTTTATCTTCCCATAGAGCAAGGGTTCTCAGCCCTACAGCACCTTAGAATCACCCAGGGGACTCTAATTTAATGAGTCTGGGGCAGGGTTCACGCATTAGGGGAGATTTAAAAGCTCCCTGGTTGATTCTAATGTGAACCAGGCTGTAAGATAAAATGAAACTTTAAAAAAAATACATATTTGTATTTTCTTCGATATTTTTTAAATTAGTTCTAAAAATTAATAAAAGATGCTGGTCAGACAATAAAACATAGGAAATTGTGTTTTAAATCTATACCCCCCCCCCCATCTAACACCTGGTCTTTCTGAGAAGGCCAGTGGGCAAAGTGGGGAGATTCTTGAGCTCGATTTGGAGTACACCGTCGGGAGGGGAAAGTGTTGCTCATGTAAATATCACCCACTGTATTAATTAGGGCAGAGGTAGCTGCTGTGACAAATGAAACCCAAGCCTTCAGCAACTTAACACTGAAGGAACTGGGCGCTCATGTAACAGTACGGCCCAGGGAAGAGGTCACAGGGGCGACCCTCCCGTGTGCAGTCATCCAGAGCCCCCAGTGTGTGGCTTCAAGGTGGGAGGGGAGAGAGTGGGCGGGGCTGGGGAGGTTCCCACGGCTGGGCAGGGCCACGTGCGCTGGCGCCCCATTGGCCAGAGCTCAGTCACGTGGCCACTCCCCCCCCCCATGTGAAGTAGTGAGCGCTGCCCCACGCACTAGCCAGGAGTGCGAAGCTTGTGAGACAGCCAGTCCTGTGGGCCCCAGGACACTTGTGTCTGGCGTCAGAAAGGCACAGGTGCCCTGAGGCCCGGTGTGGGCACTGCACTTGGAAACGCAGACCCCAGGCCGCCTGGATGCGGACCCGCAGAGGTCAAGTGCTCTGTTAAGGGTGTGAGCTCTTTTTCCTCTTTTCTCCGCAGATATCGCCAACGGCACCAGTTCAGGGGGGTACCGCCCACCTCCCAGAACCAAAGAAGTCATCATCAATGGCCAGACTGTGAAACTTAAATATTGTTTCACCTGCAAGATTTTCCGGCCCCCGCGTGCCTCTCATTGTAGCCTTTGCGATAACTGCGTAGGTGAGTAGAAGCCGAAATTGCCTCTGTTCCGCCCCGGACGCTTGTGCTAAAATGTCTGTGCTGATGGAGGCGCTGACTTCCTTTGAATAGACCTTGTGCTAAAGAGAGTCAGCATATGTGTCTCTAATCCTTCGAAATCCAGCGACTCAATAAGAGTTAATATTTCATCGTATTTGGCTCCAGCTAATGATCCCGTTCGCCAAGTGTAGCGTTAACAAATCTTTATTTTTTCTATTTACATCCTGCAACTTCCCCTCTACCAGTATAATGCCCTAGGCCTTCTCCTGGCGAGCACACACACCAGAGGGGGGTTCTTTGTTCCCCAGAGCTCCCAGATCAGCGGGCACTTGAAATAAAACCATTTCACCCCTAGGTCCCTCGTTGCCCAACGCGTTGGTGGCAGGTATAGCCCTGATGTGCTTTGTGAAATTATCCCAGCTCCTCAGAGGGGCGTTTGGTGTGGGTTGTTGGAGAGGAAAAGAGACAGAGGCCGGGAGACTTCCAGGCCTACAGTTAGTATCGTTCCTCTTCCCAGAGACCACCAGGACCTCCCCTCTCTTCTACTAGCTTTCTCCAGGACGGACTAAAGAAACAGGCAAAGGGAACATGGAGCACACAAGTCCTCAGCTGTAAGACTTGGCCCACCACTGACCCAGCACAGTGTTTCTACAACTGGTGTGGTCCCAGCCCCTTGGAATTGGCAAGCACTTTCTGTCACCTCAGACTCAGAGCTGCTGCCCACACCCACAGCCCATCTTCTTTCCTGGGCTGGAGCTTAGAGATGGAGCTGGCACTGAGATGGTGGAAGACCCAAAGTACAGGAAGCTAGTGAGAAAAGGATGCAGGCTTTGCCCCACTGGGGAAGACCTGCATTTCTTCAGTGCCACAGCCTGCCTCTAATAGAAATGACCAAGGATAAACCTGGGCAAATAGGCATGCAAATCCTCTGTTAGCTCATCCCTGGAAGGATAGAATGCTTCAGAGCAAACCTTGTTTCCCTTAGTAACACATTATCAATTGCCAACACTCTTTCTGAGTCTGTTAGAATTTGAGGTCTCAGTTCTTCTTGAGTGAAATAAAATATTATAATGTGCTTCCTGCTGTGCAAAGCAGTTTTCCTTTTATTTGTCTGAAATTTACTTTATCCTAAATTTAATAATCTACAAATTGGTGGCAAGTCCATGTTTTCCCTACTGGGTCTTGTCTTGGTTTTATTCACTTAGAGAAATTACTTTTAGCCTTTGCCTCCCCAGTGGAACAGCATGGAATTTTGTTCAGTCTTTCCCGTGTAGGAAGTAGCCTGCAGTCAAGAGCTTAGAATCTGGTGCCACGTGGCCTGGCTGCAAATACTAGCTTTGTGACTTAGACAAGCTACTATGCCTCGGTTTTCTCACCACTACAATGGGGTCAATAACCCACCTCATGGGATGGTTGAGAGATTAAATGAGTTAACACATGTGGAGCACTTAGAATAGTGCCTGGCTTATAGCAAATACTCTGTAATAGTTACCTGCTATTACTATTATTGCCTGCTCTCTTGATATTTTTGATTGACTTTCTCTGGACAATTTCTTCATCTACTGTTGCCCTCTGCCAGTGTGATGACCAAAATCACACCTGGTCCTCTATGTGGGGGCAACCAGGGTTTCCACAAGGACATGTGACAGCCTCTGTTTGATTTCTGACACCCTTCCTGGTGACCCTGGCCCAAGTGGCCATCCCATGCCCACCCTGAGGAAACTTTTAACTCAAAGCAATACAGTGGCTTAAATATCTTCTGGGAACAATCTGTAAGGATTCCCAGGACCCTTTTTTGGGTTGTAAATTTGATATAACATGATGGAATATTATGTGATGGAATAGTAGATAATTTGCACATTTTCACATGAAATCTTTTGTTATTTTGCGTGCCTTCTCCTGGAGCTCTAATGACTTATTCCAGTTGGTGTGTATAGGGAGGGAGTTGATATCTACAAACTTGAAGAGGTTACTGGGCTCCTCCTTCTCTTTATCATTTATAAAAATGTTTACCCATTAGTAGACACCTGACTGTTTCTATTCGTTCATTTGTCAATTGGTCTGAATCCTCTGTTTCTTCTCTCTAGGCTAATTCCAAATCATGATAAAACTTTCCTCTCCACCTCATAGTGTTTTAAAATTCCCTTTAGATTATTCTAAAACACTTCCTAAAAGTTTATATAATTCTCTCATTTGTTCCCTCGATGGCCCATGGGTTTACATATTCCTTAAAGAACACTGATAAATTAGATGTAAAATACCCCTACCAAAATTATATAGCAACACCAGTTAATGGTGTACTTCTCCTATAGCATAACTGTTTAAGGTAGTATTGTTTCTTGTAGAAACTGCCAGCTGAGAAAATAAGAGCCGTCAGCCTGTAGTATCCAGGAACCCTTCTTCAACCTTTCTAATAAATCCAAGTCACAGTGGCAGTCCAGCACCCCACAAACAAGCATGGTGATGTCCTGTAATTGGAGACAGATGCAGAACAGCAGAGGGAAAGGAGAGGAAGGGGAAAGTTTGGGGATGGCTTCAAAGGAGAAAAACTGGGCCAAGAGCACATTGCCAGCAGCTGCCTCTAAGCATAATTTGATGGTCCTAGGGCTGGAGCTTGGCAAACCTAGATGAGGGCCCCGCTCCATGGAGGACAGGTGAGATAAGTAGCATATGGTTGATTTAAAATAAGGCTACTCACAGCACTCCTGGAACAACCACACAGTGGTTCAAACCTACATTGCTTTGGTTTTCCAGTTCATTACATTCCATTTGGGCCTTTGATGTGACCCATTAGCAGACCAGCAAATTGGACCTTCTGCATTTGGGAACATAGAGTGGAAAGCAGATATCTCCAACTGAGAAATGTAATTGCAGAGTCTGCCACTATTTTATTTTTAGATAGAAAGTTTTTATTGAAAGAATTCTACTTTTTTGCAGCCAGGAAAAAAATACAATGATGTGCGGAAAGCCAGGGTTCGCGCACGTGGCTTCCTTTCCCTCGTAATGAATGGGTTTGGGTCAGTACTTTCTAGGCACACAAATACATGTCACTTTGTGCTGGGAGAGGAGAGAGAAAAAAGACAGTTTCCCAGGCAGCTCAATAGAGTATTTTTCTTTGTTAAATAAGTTTGAAATGAGAGCAAAGTCGTCAGGGCTCTGTATTTTCAGTTGAGGACTGAGGAAAAGCTTTCTTGGGGAGCAAACTCTGGGACATATATAGAACCAGTCAGAGCCTAGTGATTGGGGACATGGCTCTAAGGACACATGGACCCAAGACTGAATCCTGGTCCTGTCATTGGATAATATTGGAACCTGGGCAGGTTATCTGACCACCTCCAATGTTTCCACATCGGTAAAGTGGGGTGATCCTAGTACTACCTCATAGGTTTCTTTTAAGGATGAGGTGAGATACTGCCCAGTAAGCACCACGTACAGACCTGGTGCTCACCCAGTACAGACCTGGCTTGCCATTCACGTTGTTGTCATGAATAGCTGCAGAAATGCTGTGTAGTGTTCCCAAATAACTGCGTAGAGTGAGATTTGTCTTCACAGAGTGGTAGGAGTCACCTTATTTTTCTGTACTCTAGTAGGATTTGGATGATCTGCAGTATAGATGTTCTCTCTCTGACTTTGTCTGTTTATCTCTGTTTCTATCTGTCTCGCTCTCTGTTGCCATCAAATGCTCCTGCACATTTGAAACAGTATTTTGGGTTGTTTCTTCACCCAGGAAATCTTTGAAGTTATAAAATATTTTTAAACAACCAACAGCTGGAGCCCGGGAGCCACCTCTGCTCTCTCTGATTCTTAGGATCCCTCAGATCGTCACAGTGAGAGTAACCGAAGGAGCTGAAAAGGAAAATGTGTGCTTCTGAGGTCCTCTCAAGCTTACTGTGTACATTCCAAAGCCCCAAGGGAGTCCCCTCCACATGTCCCTGAGCGGGGTGGACCCTTTCGGGGAAGTCTGTCCATCCCCTGATGGGCTCTGGTCCACAGTCAGAATAGCCAGCAGCTTTCCCTGGAATTGGGTATTTTTAGTACAACCTAAACCTGTAATAAAAAGGAACTTACTTGAAAGTAATTTAATTACACCGTGTGGACTAAATTAAGTTTGCTAAACACTGAGATGGAGCATTGCAAGCATTTGCAAACCGACTCTACAAGAGTCCATTTAACTTTGACTAGCTAGGAGGCAGCTCAGCCTGGGTGGCCTCTGGAGGCAGCAGCCACCTGGGTTTCAGACCCGCTGCCCTGCTAGGCAAGGGGGACCCTCTCTGCTTCTGCAGCACCACATCTGGAGGTGCTGTGAAGACAAAGAAGATGGAGCATGAAACCCTTAGGCTGTGTCAGCCCCTGGGGAGGCCTCAGCAGCGCCAGCCTCTTCCCTCACACAGGAGGTATCCTGGCTCCGTTTTCTTCTGTCATTTCTGGTGTGAGTGGCACAAAGCACATCCAGAGACCCGCTGCAGGGACTCAGTGTCCAGTGACTCTTGGTTTTGGAAGGGCTTTACCACCCTTCAAAATCCTTATAAACTCCTTTTCTCATTCCCTGCCTTGTTTTTGCTGTGCTCATGCCCTCCTGGCCACCTTACTGCACACTCTCCCCCCTGCCCCACAGTATCTCCCTCCTGTTGATCCAGCTTCTTCCTCTGTGAGGTGGGTTTCTGAGCTCAGACTGCAGATATCTTGTCTGTGTACACTCTGCTGCTGCCCATTAGAGCCCAGTGACTGCTTCACAGCTGTACTCAATAGTAAGAGGTTTGGAATATGAGACTTGGAATGGCAGCTGCCTTCTGGTGCAGGGTAGTACCCTGGAATTTCTTTTTAACTATTTGGGTATGGTGAGAGGGCTATTAATTTCTCATAGGAAAGCGTATCATTTGAGGGGAATGGAGGGAGCTGGCATTTGTATCCTCCCAGGAACCAAAACAAATGGGGTTTTACTGTGCCCCTCTAGTTTCCACTATCCTTGCTTTTCACGAATATGTAATAAGCACCTGTGTGTCAGGCACTGTGCTAGTATCTAGATGCATCAAAAAGAATGACAGTTCCCAGGGATCACTATTAAGAACAGACCAAGAGGAATTCAAGGCAGAAAGCATTGTATTTATCATATTACATGGGTCAAAGAGAGTAATTTTACACTGGTAAATAGTACAGCTGAAAATTCAGGGGGCTGGCCTTGTGGCGTAGTGGTTAAGTTTGGCACGCTCTGCTTTAGCGGTCCAGATTCATGGGTTCATATCCTGGGCACAGACCTACACCACTCATCAAGCCATGCTGTGGCAGCAACCCACACACAAAATAGAAGACTGGCACAGATGTTAACTCAGGGAAAATCTTCCTCAGCAAAAAAGAAAGAAAGAAAGAAAATTCAGTCATCAACATATGTGCACCAAATAACATTGCATCAAAATATATAAAGTAAAAATTGGTAGAAAATGCAAGGATAATTTGGTATAAACATAATGCTAGTGAGAAACATTAGTACCTCTGGTGTTAATGGCTCAGGTAAGCAAAATTTAAGTAAGAAAAGAAAGGATATCAATATATAATTAATAAATATATGCTGAATTTTGTTACTACAAAGTATACTTACCTTTTTTAACTGTTTGTGGGACATTTACAAAAATTAATCATACTAGACCACAAAAAATTTCTGACTTCCTAAAAGCAGATATCGTATAGACCATGTTATTTGATGGCACACAATAAAACTAGAAATCAGTCCCAAAGACATAAATACACAAACCTAACCAAGTGTAATATTTTTTAAATACTCCTCATGACTCTTGGGTGACAGAAACTTCAGAACTGCAGTTGTGGACTGTTTAGAAAATGACAATAAGAACAATTCAGTCAGAATTCTAAATTTTAAACACACAAAATAGTTAACCTAAGCTGAAGGGAATTGTTTGGAAAGCTATCAGGTTGCTCATAGAAATGAAGGAGAAGGCTAGAGAACCAGAATCCAGGAAGAGCCAGGGGAGGCTGGGTAGCTGAGTGCAGCCAGTCACACCTGCAATAAGATGTCAGAGGAGGCACCAGCACCACAAACAAGATGTTTGTTGCACCACCACTGAGCTCTATCTAACTCTGCTGCTGCCGTCAGCTTAAAACTGTGCCTCTCTCCCTGTGAGGCCCACGGGCTCTGGATGCAGAGATATGGGTGGGAGCACCCAGGTCTGTTTCACTTCCACACCCAAGCAGGCAGCGAGGCAGAAGGGGTAACTGCCCCACTTTCAGCTTCTATAAGGGGGTGGGAGGGTGGGGCCCTGCCTCCCACTTGTTTTGGGATTCTCCCCAAACAGGAAGTTTACTGGGCTGGTGACTGGCCAATGAAGTAAAAAGTTTTAAAAAGTCTACTACAAAAACAAAACTGAACTTAGAAGCAAATAAATGAACATCACACTCATCTCAAGAACAGAAAAAGGATAGCAAAATGAGCTTAAGAAAAACAGGAAGAAAACAATTATGACCTAGAAAACAGGAAAGTAAATATGATACTAGATCTGATTCTTCAGAAAATAAACAACAAAAATAAACTTCTGGTAAGACCGAAAGAGAAAATAACAAGAAAGTGGAAATAACAGATGCAAATGAGACAAATATAGGTAAGTTTTTTTAGTTATTTAGGAAATAATTATATTATTTTGTATATCGTATAACTCTGTGCCAATTGATTTGAAAATCTCAAAGAAACATGATTTTATGGGAAATTAGCCAAAGAATGAATGGATTACTAACAATGAAAAATTGGAAAGTTTATTGAAGAATTTTCCAAGAAAGATGCTGGACCCAGACGATCTTAGTCCCTATGCTCTGAATAGTGTTGCAGAGCTTAGAGTAGATTAGGCAGCTTTTCAGTTCATTTCACCAAAATAGCATAACTCTAACCTCAAAACCTGACAAAAATAACATGAAAGGAAAAAAAGGATTCTCATTTATAAATGTATATAAAATCCGACATGAAAACATAGCAAATTTAATCTAGCAGTCTGATAAAAGAATTAGTCATGACATAGAAAGGTGTATTCCAGGAATGCAATTATTTTTGAATGTTACTAGAACTATTAATATATCAATACATCAGAGGCCAAAAGTATATGATCATCATAATAGAAACTAAAAAGAGATTTAATAACATTTGGCACCTATTTCTAAGCCTGAAACTCCGTAAACCAAGATTGGGTGGTGTGGTAGGCAGAATTTTGGTCTCCGTGATCTCCATCTCGTGGTATCACTGCCATGGTTATGTCACCTTACATGGCAAGAGGAATTTGCAGATGCCGTGAAGATTACTAATCAATGACCTTAAATTAGAGAGACTATCCTGGATTAGCCAGGTGGGCCCAATGTAATCACAAGAGCCCTTGAAGAGCGAAGATGGAGAGATCCAAGCAGGAGAAGGATTCAGTGCACTTTGCTGGCTTGAAGAGAGAGGAGACCACGTGGGAAGGGAGTGAAGGAAATGAATCCTGCACTGAGCTTGGAAGGAAGAGGATCTGGGCCCCCCAAGACCTGCACCCCCTGCCTTTACCTTGATCTTAGCCTGGCGAGACCCTGAGCCAGGCTCCTGACCCACCAAAATTTCAAGGCAATAAATTCATGTTGTTTAAAACCACTACACGTGTGGTATATTTGCTATGCAGCAATAGAAAACTAATAAAGAAGAATATTCCTTTAACATGAGTTTTAAAAGAAAAAAGTTAACATTTTCTTCATAGTAAAATACTGGATTATTTACATTAAAATTAGGAACTAATTAGGATGTCCACTGTCATTGCTAATATTTAACATTTTTCTAGATTTTCTAACTGATGCAATAAGACGAGAAGAATAAATATGAACATATAGCTATCAAAATGGAGCAAACAAAATTACCACTTTTTTGTGGCTAACAGAAACCAACAATAACAGTACCAACAAAAATTAGAACTAGTTTTTTAAGTTTAGTGGGTTTATCAAGTCACCAAATAAATACGTTAAAATAGCTTACCACAGATCAGGAATCACAATAGAAATCGAGATACATTCTCTCTACAAGCTTCTTTTTAAGTTTCATGCAATTTGAGGCAGGGACAAGATAAAATAATTCTACAGTTCATTGAAAAGAATAACCTAGCTGTAATAACCAATAACATTTTGGAAAAAGAACAGTGCAAGGAAACATGCACTATTAGATACTATGGAGTCCAAAGCGTGTTACCAACCCACAGATCAGTGACAAAAAGTGACTCAAGGGCCACACACACACACGTGTATGTGTGTACGTGTGTGAGTGATTTCTTCATTGTTCATTTCTGTCTTTCCTAGATCTTCAAAGTGATCATTAAAATGCACAGTTCTTGTTAAGAAGGGTCTTACAGGGGCTGGCCCAGTGGCATGGTGGTTAAGTTCACGCACTCCACTTCGGTGGCCAGGGTTTCGCAGGTTCAGATCCCAAGTGCAGACCTACACCATCAAGCCATGCTGTGGCAGCGTCCCACATACAAAATTAGAGGAAGATGGGCACGGATGTTAGCTCAGGGCCAATCTTCTTCACCGAAAAAACAAAGGAGGGTCTTAGAGTCTGCTGGGGAAGGCAGAGATAATAAACACAGCACAGTGTGGTACACGCTCTGGGGAGGGGTCTTCGAGAGCCTAGATTTCACCGTGTGGTTAATCCCTACACCAAGTCTTACAGCACAAATAGGAGTTACTGGACTGAAGAAGAGCAGGAGGTCCGACAGGTGCACGTCCCTCGCAGACTGAACGTAGGACAGAGGCTCAGAGACTTGCAGGGAAGAGCAAGGCGTTCCGCCCAGCAGGGATGTTTGAAAGCATCAAAAAGGCTAATCTCCTGAGATGACTGGGAACTGTTTACTCTTTACCACTCACGTGGGGGCTGCCCCTGAGCTTTCTGTAGTGGCACGTGGGCTGGGCTCTTCTGCTCCTGAGGGCTTCCAGCCCCTTCGTGTTAGCCTGTCAGCTTTTTCTTTGTGTCTGGAGCTTCATCCTTTCTTTTTGGTTTAAGCAACAGGTCCTGTAAGTAACCTTAAAAATATATCAAACGATCTAATTAATGCTTTTGGAGCCAAGACACCAGTCATGTCTTCACCGTCTCCCGTTCACTGACCTCAGACAGGCCAAGAATCGTGTCCCCACCTCTGACTCGGAGTGAACCGATGCGGTCTTGAGGTCTTTTAGCTGAAAACAAACTTGGAGGCTTTTCTTTTCACAGATAATGTGTTGTAGTACACTGAGGGTTTAAGGAGACTTGCAAAATGACAGGTCACTTCAAGGAGTGTTGCCATTATTGTGATGTAACCACACTTTGCACGATTGTGGAGAGAGCCAGAATTCATTTCATTGCTGTGCACAAGACTGCCGTTTGTTCCTAAAGCGTTTGATTCTTTGACATAAGAAGCTCAGAGCCAAATTTCCCCACCCCTGAGCAATGTAAATAAGACCTCGGGGAGTGTATTTTTGGCCCTAACTTACTCCTGGTTTTCTTATAAGCAGCTCACGTCCTTTTCAGAAAGAGATGGGAGTTTTAATGAAGTCACTCATTATCAATGATGCAGAGTTATTAGCTCAAGTGGCAGACACCAGAGTTCCATGTAAGCTTTCTGACTCATTTGACCCTAAGATGACATTCTTTCCTGGAAGCCTTTTCACCTCCTTTCATGTCAAATTAAAACTCTTCCTGGTTGTCAGTAAGCTGTCTTTTCTGTCTATTTCTGCCAGTTCTCATTTCCTGTCACTTCGCTGTTGATTCCCTTCTCCTGGGTCCCTGGCTGTCTCCTCCCTGGTCCACTCCATCCTCTACGGCGTCTTCATGCTGTAGCTGGCGCCACCCTTTTGTTTCAGCCAGATGAGCGACTCTTTCTCTGGCAATCTGGTTCTCAACCTGCTCTCCCCACAATAAGATCCCTCATGTTCTGCTAAGAAGTTCCTCCAAAAAAATTAAAATTGAGAAAGAGTCTCGAGGTGCTTTTGAGGCAATAACCCAAATAAAATAAAAGTCCACAAAGTCTTTCATCTTTCAGAAGAATTTACTTCATAACATGTTTGTTACAGGTGTAAATACTTGCAAGAAGATAGAAATTCCTTAAAATGGAATACCTGGGCCTGGGGATCTGCATTTTAGCAAACTTCCACGGGATTCTTATGCACAGTCAAGGTTGAGAGCCATGGAAACAGACTTTCTCTGACCCTCTCTGGTTCCACCATCGAGGTCAAACCATCTGGATGTGTTGGGAATTGCTCATCTCTCACAGAGAGCAGTGGCCAGCAGAGAGGCCTCCTACAGGAGGTGGCCACTTCTAGAAGAACATTGCTAAGGTGACTTGAAAAATTAATATCAATAAATAGCTACCATATTTTGAGGCCTGCTGGAAGCCGTGCATTATAAGTGTAACTTTACAGATGAAAATTCATCAGTAAGGCTGCGTTTCTCCTCTAACTCACCTTAGGGCCGTCATCTCTCTGGATATCTGAGGTGGACATTGACATGGTTGAAGTTCTTGAAGCTGCATGGCTATGCCAGGGCCCAGGGGTGGATGTTGAGAGTCAAAATGAGGAATCAGGCCATATTGTAGAATGCTTTGTAAAGCAAGCATTTATGGCTAATCCCAAGGAATTTATTCATTGGCTATTATGTGCAAGTAGAGTGCCAAGAAGTTTAAGACAGGCTTCCCGCCCTTGAGAAGTTTTCTGCCTACTCATGAAAAGTTAACTAACATCACAAAGAAATATTTGCCAAGGTTGTAACACTCAGGATATCTAGTCTGACCCTAGGATGGTCATGTTAGACTAATTCCCATAAAGGGGAGAAATGGGAGGAATGGCTGAAAAAATTACATGGCAGCCACAGTAAGGCCTTTGGATGCCCATCTAAGAAAGAGGGACTAGACTCAGCCACTAGCACATAATGCTGAAAGAGGAAATTGAGATGGTCAAAATTCAGCCTTAGAGGACTAATCTCACATATAAGTGTAAAGTGAGTCGATGAGATGTATTAGTTAGCTTTTGTCTAGTGATGCCGTGTAACAAACACCTTTCAAAATCTCAGTGGCTTTTAACAAATAGCATTTCCTTTTCTCATGTGCCCGTGGGTCATCTGGAGCAGTTCTGGGGATTTGGCTGGCCTCAGCTCCAGGCATTGCTCAGGTTCAGTCTTCTCCTAAATTTGATTCTGGAACCCAGGCTGTAAGGGCAGCAGCTACCAGGAGCATGACCTCCTTATGGTGGGGCACTGGACCACCTGATGAGGTGCCAAAACATGCAATACGTCTTGGGAGTTAGGGAGACAAAGCATGAAACATACTCACCAGCCCCAAAGTTTCTTCTTCCAAGATGGTTGTGGCTGATTAGATGATCCGGCAGCTCTCTGTTGGGTGTTAAACTATAAATGTTCCACAGAATTCCACCCACTATTTGTAGGAGTTAGACAGGACTGAGTGGTTAAAGGCTGGAAACTGGGATAGTGAACAATAACCTGTGTGCTTTAGTTCTGAGAGCTTAATACAAGTTTATACATTTTTAAAAAAAGCTATGAAAATAATTTGGTTTTTTGGAATAGGTTAAGTTTTATTTTATTTTTAAAAGGTTGAAATGTATTTTAAATAAAGAACTAACTGAAATGGAAAGATTATGTTGGGATGAAAGAAGAAGAATCATGTATTTAAAAACCTAATAATGTACCTGTGAAAATATAATTATTATCTTTTTTGATTAAAGAAGTGAAATGGATACATAGAAGCAACTTATACTGAAATAGCTCCTTCATTTTTATGATACCATTATATACTTATGTGTGGCTTTTTACTTTTGGAGGTAGTTCTATATGTGTTATCTCATATGATACTCACAACCAGCCTGAGCATTAGTCTGGGTGGAAAGCGTCACGCCTATTTGACACAAAATTCAGGTTCAGAGAGGACAGGGGCTTGCCCACAATCAGACGGCAAGACTCTAGCAGCTAGAACTAGCAGGCAGATCCCAACCCCTGTGTGAAAGTTCGTAGACCACAGACTTAGAGCAAAGAGAAACGCAGCTGGCCTGCAAGTAAGCAGCAGGTGGACAAGTAAGATTTTAACACGTCAGAAAAGGTAGTAACTTCCACCCCAGCCCAGTAGAAACACATTGTTCATCCAACAATTAGTGTCCACCACGAGCAAGGCTGTGAGCCTGGGCCCAGGGCTGGGGAGCAATGTGCAGGGAGTAGGAAGGCGAACCACAGGTGATCCCCAGCCTTTAATAGCTCATAAAGGCTCCAGGATGAGAAGAGAAGGTAAGTGTCGGGCATGACTTCGTTGGGCCCGTGCGAAGTCATAAATAAGCTCAACATGCTAGTTATTCTCCCAGGATTATCGTGAACTTAACAAGATATATGTGTCAGTACTTTAAATTTTTTAAAAACCTCTCATAGAGGCATATGAAGATTATATTACCCTCCTGGAATTACACCGCCTGAACATCCTGGTTTTCAGTAGAGCAGAGGCCATCTATACCTTGCATTGGGACTTCTCCTCCTCGGGGTTCCCACAAGTCCCTTAAGATCCACGGGGAGAGTTTAATGAGGTGAGCAGCATACTTGAATCAGAAGGTACCAGAAAGCTGATAGAATGTAGCAACTTGAGTGGAAGCAGTGAGCCTCGAACGTGAGGAAAGGTTCAGCGATCTACCCAGATGGCTTGGACAGAGCAAGTTCCCCAAAAGGCCCAGAGAGGGAGCTCAGTTGCTGCGAGGACAGACTGACCAGGACTGTGGCCCTCCTGGAGAAGTGCAGCTTACTCCATGGGCCTGACTCACCTCCAAGGGCGTGGCCTGACCAAGACTCTTGCTTCTGGGGTTGGCTGAGAGCAAGGATTCCTGACCTGGGCACCATGGGTGGAATTTCAGGGGTGTCCACAAACTTGGATGGGAAAGACAATTACATCTTTATTCTCACTAACTTCTAAATGAATTTTAGTATTTCCTTCTGTTATGAATACAGGCAACAAACCACGTTAGTAGTGTTAGTTATTGCTAGAAACTACAGACATTTTCACGTGACATTCCAGTGACTGCCGAGATCTCAGAATAACATTTATACTTGTTACTACTTCAAAATCACGGTAGTTGATAAACCATAGTTCTTGTTATTTAGCATATTAATAAATAAGCATGTATTTTACTATGTCACAATTTTAAGCTTATTCTGAGAACAATATTTATTATTGATTTCTTTTGTCACCTCATGTATTTTATGTATTTAAAAACATTCTGGGAATGGGGTCATAGGTTTCATGAGACTGCTGACAGGGTTCGTGGCACACACAAAAAGTCAAGAACCCTGGTTAGGTCTTGTTTAGACTCTTCAGTTAGAAAATAGATTCCTTAAGATGACGGGTAACATCTTCTTTCCACCCCACCAGAGAGTTTGTGTCGATTTTTTTCTCAAGCAATAAACAGTAACATTTCTTTCAAGAATGCCATTTTTAAAAGCTTTTTTTTAAAAAAAAAGAAAACAAACTGCACTGGGCTCATTCTTCATCCTTCCTGTCTTTCTTCCTCTTTTTCTCTCAACCCAAACACAAGTGTGCAAAACACACACATGGCTTCCTGAGGGGGGGCAGGCAGGCCTGGACGCCCACTGTGTGGCCTGCTGACCCTGGTGTTCAGGCTGCTCTGAATTCTTGGTTGTTTTCTGGGAGCTTTTGTACAATCCTTTCACTACAAAGAAGGGAACAGACTGGCAGGATGGGGTGTGGGTTGCTAGCTTGTCCAGCTGCTACTTCCCCACCTCTCTGTGTTCTTGGCTAAATAGAACCCATCTTAAAAATTGTTTAAAACTTGTTGAAAATTCGTTCTTTCCCATTGTTCTTGTCTCAATTCCTTTATGCCACTGAGAAATATTGGGAAGGAAAGAAGCCTTGTTGTAGTTAAAGAAATTAAAACTTTCCCACAAAGATGATACAGTATTGTCTTAAATTTAAAGCAAAGATTGTTTCCAAGCCTCATGTGGATTTTATAATGGTTTGTATCACACACCTTTCCACTGAAAGTTGACAACAGTAAGATGGTATTACAGAGTATATTCTTGGCTCTTATGAGTTGAATTCACTAAAATATCATAATGGAGTGATATGCCATTTATCGTATGATAAAAGTAACCAGTTTTCTACCAAGCAGTTTGTGCCTGAAAAACCATCGCTTATTACCAACTGATTTATGGGTTTGTTTTTCAGTAAAATGAACTGAACAAAAAAAAATGTATTTTTTCCGTCTTTGATCATGCTGAAACTTTGCGGTAGGACAGGAAGTGGCCAGCTTGTGTGCGTGGAATTATTATAACACTGAGTTCAGGGGAGCAGTGAGCTTCTAGGCTAACCATCCTTCAGAGCTCTGCACATGGCTGTGTAAGCACTTCATTCATTCACCCTTGAAGGAATATCTACTGACTGTTGATTATGTGTCAGGCTCCGTGCTGGGCACTGGGGGGACAGTGGAGAATGTGATCAGCATGGTCCTGACCGCGAAGAGCTTACAGTTCCTACCTGCAACACAGGTAGATGAACACCCGTGGCACAGGGAGGTGAATGAACCTGGGGAAAGAGAGGGTCCTGTGGGAGCATATGGGAGAGATTCCTCCCCCAGAGGACAGAGCATCCAGTCTGAGACCTGAAGGAAAGTACTGGTCATCAGGTGAATGGAGGCAGGTGAGTGGTAAGACTTGCTGGGCAGGTAGGATGACGACTTGTGCAGAGGCCCAGGACAGGAGAAGCAGGCTGACCGCAGGGCCTAGAAGAAGTGGCTGACATGGAAACTCTAGGCAGAGAAGACCAAAATGGGGGGCAGAGGTAAGCAGACGCCTTCCAAGCCATTCTAAGGAGTTTTAATCTTATCCTGAGGGCAGGGGACAGTGGAGTGACCTTATCAACCGTGTGTTTCAGAAACTGCCCTCTGTCTACATTACAGAGAGTAAACTGGATGGTGACAAGGTGGAGCCAAGGAGACGGGTGGGAAGGCTGTTGCCCCAGGGCAGGGACAGGGCACCATGGCCCAGACTAGGATAGTAGCCATGGAGATGGAAAGACAACATGGATGGATTCCAGAAATATTTCACAGGAAGAACCATCAAGACTCAGTGCTGCCTTAAATCCATGGAGTTGGGGCAAAGAAGAGTGAGTATTTGATCCCTCTGACTCCTGAGAATATGATTATTTCTCCCCATGTTAAAAATTAATGCTTTTAGGAGCCGGCCTGGTGTCATAGCAGTTAAGTTCGTGCACTCCGCTTCAGCAGCCCAGGATTCACAGGTTCAGATCCTGGGCACGGACCTACGCACTGCTCATCAAGCCACGCTGAGGTGGCGTCCCACATAGAGCAACTAGAAGGATGTACAACTATGACATACAACTATCTACTGGGGCTTTGGGGAGAAAAAAGCAAAAAAGGAGGAAGATTGGCAATAGATGTTAGCACAAGGCCAATCTTCCTCAAAAGAAAAAAAAATTAATGCTTTTAAAGCAAAATAGAATTCATACAATTTAAGTGGATCCTGATGCAGTGACCTGAGTCTGTAAAGTACATAACTCAGTTTAACCACCTGAACCCTCTGGGTCTTGGTCCAGAACTCGATCTGCATCAGCTTAAACACGAGGACGCAGAGATGATGAAATCATCTCCAGAGAGCCAGAACTGAGCACCACGTATGTCCAGCTGGGAACGGTCAGTTGGTGTCTATGAAGTCAGATGCAGAGAGGAAAAAAAGAAAAACGGGAAAAAAGAAGCACTGGAAAATAACAGGAAAAGAAATACAGAAGGGAAGGGAGCAAGAAAAGCACACATCGAGGGCAAGTGAGAGGTAGTGAAGTGGATGGAACAACAGTGGTCCTGCAGTCAGAGTCTTCCAAGGGCCGGGAGCAGGCAGTGCTGTGACAGAGGAGCAGGTGGCTGGCTAGGAGGGAGATGCTCCTCACACCGGGCGGGGGCTGCCCCAGAAGCTGCCGAGGAGGCTGGCCAGGCCTGAAGGGTAGACCCCACAGTAACTCAGCTCCCTTAATCCAGGATGTCTCCCCATTGCCAACATGATCTCTCCTATCTTTTGTGCAGCTCTTTAAAGTTTACAAAATGATGTTGTAAAGAGCAATAATAGTTCTGTGGTGAGTGAGGTGGGTTGGTTTATGGTCTTAAACAAAAAGCGTTATGGTATCCCACTATTGAGGAATCCATTTTCAATCCTGCTTTAAGCAGTAAGTGTCTTTCCCCCTCTCCTGGGGCCACCGGGTAGAGAACAGAGGCAGTGGACAGGCACTGAGGTAGACACGGTGCTCAGAGGAGGAAGCAAATCCTTCCAGAAAGCCTACAGATAACAACGGGACTGTCCATGAACAAAGGCTGGGCTCTGGGTGAGCACTTAGGTGAACACAGGAGGAATAAGAGCCTTGTCTCAGGATGTCTGGGGGCAAGCAAGAGGACCCCAGAGGTGAATCCAGGCTAAAAGTTATCAGCAGTTCCTTTCCACACCCTGGAAAGCAGGGGGCTTACCCCCCAGAGGCCTCTCAGAGTGGCCTTGTCTGGGACCCTGTACTTAGCAGGATTGGAGTCCCGGTTTTTTTGGTGTCTCGAGGACAGAGCCATCCTGCGGGGACAGCCCTTGTTAGCTGAGCTCTCACACTGCATGTGCAAAGCCAGGATGCCGTGGGTTCGTTTTCAGCCAGCGACTATGACTCACCGCCCCAGGGGCCAGCCCTTTCTCTACCTCTGGTCAAGCTACTTGGGCAGCCAGTTCATAATCAGAATGCCAATTTATAAACATGCAATGAGAACTGTAACCATCATGGGAAGCAGAACCCTGCGTGGCCCGCCTTGTGGGGCTTTCTGGGATACTAAGTGGATACTCTTATATAAGACAGGGAGCCATTTATATGTGCACTTTAGAAAAATGCTTTGTTAGAAGACTCTAGTAATATAAAATAATGCATTTAAAGTAAATTTTAAAACATATGGCTTTTCCTATTCTGTGCATTTATTATTTTAAAATTGTTTTCGACAAAAGAAAGAGACTGCGTGTGTAATGGGGTATTTTGGAAAGCACATTCCCCACCAACAGGAGAGTCTCAACAGCAGAATTTCTGGGGCCTCCAGGCACATCGTCAAGGGGTCCTGGATTAGTGTCATGAAATTCAGCCAGTTCTAATGCAAAGGTAAAACCGGACCTAGGCCAGAGGAGAGTGATCTCCAGCCGTGGGTTTTATTTTTATCTGACCGAGACATGCTCGCCTCGTTTCTGCCTGTAATTGTCAAACTGCAATTCTGCTTTAAAAATACTTTTCTTCAATCTCCAGAAAAGCCACAAGCAATTGCTTCATGGAAGTCCATTTCTGTTTGTCTCACTCTTCCCTATGTGCATCTTTCTGACTTGCTCTGTCTCCCTTGATTTGCTCTGTCTCTCTTGATCTGTGTGTGGTTCTTGGTTTTGTGTCTCTGGGGAGTAAGCATGCTCATCTCTGAGTCTTGTTCCCTCTGTCTTCCCGAAGTCTGACTTTCTCTCAAGTTTATGTTCTGGCTCAGACCTTTCCCCAGAGCTCCAGACCTGCAGATGCACCTGCTTTCCAGACATCTGCACTCAGGAGCTCAGAGACATCCTGAATCAGCATCCCCCCGTGACCCCACCTCAGTGAGCGCCAACACCGTTTGTGGGTTGCACAAGACAAACATCTAAGAGTCGTATTCGACTCCTTGCTCTCCCATCCTTACCTAACCCATTACCAAGTTAGGTAAGTTTTCTTATGTGGTAGATCCCAGCTCCATCCATTTCTCTCCCTTTGCACTGCCATGGCCAGCTGGACAGACCATCATCTGTCACCTAGCCCGGGCAGGAGTCTCCTTGTGGACCCCCACCATCCACTCCTCTCCCCATCCAATCCACCCTCTAGGATTCCGAACAGAATCTGATCACACCGCCCCTCTCCTTGAAAGTGCTTTCCTGCTGGTGGCTAATAGGAAGGAGGTCAAAGTCCTTAACCTGGTCTACAAGATCTGTGCCCTGCCCACTTCTCCAGCTCCAGCTGGCACTACACTCCTCCTTGCTACCTAGGCTCTGGCCCCACTGACCTCCTCTCAGTTCCGGGAACAAGCCACAGTCCTCTCTGTTAGCTCCTACCTACCTTTCAGGGAGGACTCGGGGTGGGTTCTTCGGGGGACTCTGCCTTAACAGCGATGACCGGTTTGACATGATACACTGTGGGATTTGGGGGTGTAAGCTACAAGAGAGCAGACCTTGTCTGTTTCCCTCGCCATGTTTTCCCAGCAGTCAGCATCTTGCCTGGCATCCAGCTGCTTAGTTAATGTTTACTGAAGGAGGGAGGGAAGGAAGAAAGGGAGGGCAGGGAGAGAAGAGAAGAAGAGAATTGGATATTCCTCTCACTGTATCTACCTTCATCTCTCCATTTTACCTTTTTCTCTTAAAAAAAAAAAGGTATATTGCATTTTTGGTTCTATAACTAGGTTAGTGTTCTCAACTGGAACAAAAGTTTCCTTCCCCAATCTCAACTAAATAAAACTCACAGCCCACACCCTGAAACCTCCTGGCAGTAGAAATGAAAAATTTCAGACTCCAAGAGAATGATAAAAAAATTTTTTTAATTAAATCTGATCAGGAGCTAGTAACCTTGACACAGTTCTGGGAGGATGGAAATGACATAATTGAAATTATACATGTTTATTCACTCAGCAAATATTTGAGGGCCTATTGTGTGCCATCCACAAATTTGAATAAAGCTGTAGCTTTCAAACTTTTTCCCCTCTGCAAATCATAGTAAGAAATGCATTTTACATTGGGATCCAATATACGCACATACTCAGATAAAGTTTCATGAAGCAGAACTTAACTTGACTACAGAAGATGTCTTGGTATTTTCTATTCTATTCATTTTTTTTAATGCTGGTCATGACCAACTAAATTAATTTCATGACCCATTCCTTGAGCACAGCCTTTAGTTTGGAAAGCCCTGAATAAAGCATAGGCCCTTCCCATAAGTAAAGCAGCTCCCGTTCTGTGTGGGCAGGTGACTGCAGCAGTTATGCAGGGTGAGCAGAATGCCAGCCTCCAGCGGGGTTGGGATTTGGGGGAGTGTACCCTGAGGACCCAAGTATGGCACAGTTTGCAGACCAATCAATAGGTAGGCACCTGCCTGCCTGCCTTCGTAGAACAACTCAACTTGAAAACTAGTTGTTGAAATTAGTTACTTCGATTTCAGCAAGCCAAACACATAGGTCAACCGTTCTTATTGGGGTCTAAGAACAAGCTGCAGGAAGTTGTATGTAAACTGCTGTGTGTGAGTGCATGAGGATGGGGGGGGAGACCATAGTTGTCATCAGATTTTCAAAGTATTAGGGAATAAAGAAAGGTTAAGAACTACTGTCCTGGAGGTTAAAAAGCAGAGTTTATTATATTCTTAGAAAACAATACAGTTTTAGCATTTGCTGCCTCTCCCTCTTGTGTCCTCCTTCACATTCTTCTTCCTTCATTAACTTTTTTCCCATCACATCTTCATCAGGTCAGCCTCATCCAGGCTAGCGGCACTTGAGAGCCCTCTCCCAGCCAGCCAGCTGATCTGAGCTGGGTAGCTCTAGCAAGTATCAGCCAGGAGGGTTTTTTCCACTTGCCCAAAGGCTCTCCATATGGAATGAGATGTTAGCCTACTATTAAGTTTAACTCCTAGTGGATCACAACTTTCTCACTGTACTTTGCTCTTAGAAGCCCTCTATAAATCCTTTCAGACAACCCAGTGGACTCTCTAGCCATTAATCTGCCACAAATTTGGAAATCACTTTCCCAGACCATCAACCTATGGCAGTTAACAGGGCTGGCTTCATGGGTGTGCAGGAACCCATGATGATTTAATGCTCTGTTGGCGCCATCTTGAAATTCTTAATGATTTTTAAATAAGATGCCATATATTTTCATTTTGCAGTGGGCCCCACAAATTACATAGCCAATCCTGACCATTAGATACAACCTTTGCCCTATTCTTTTGAGTGCCTTTGTTTAGAAAAGTAATTAAACATCCACTGACTAGACCGTGGTGACTCAGCAAAGTGTTTGCATGCTTTTACGAACAACAGCAACAAACAAGGAAACAACACACTATATTTAGAGTCTTAAGAAGTCTGTGCTGACACAACTCTGGTGGAAAGAGTATTTACATAGTACTTTGTAGATTCTGAGTGCTTTGGAGCCAGGAATTAGTTCTAGGCCTAACCGAGGTCTATCAGAGAACCAGTTGTTATAAATTATTTATAGAGCCTCTACTGCTGAGGCCTGCCAGCACTTCCTAATTTTGTGTAGGGTAGACACAATTGACTTCAATTCTTGAAAAGTTTTATTTAGCCGTACGATCATAGTATTTGAGTCGGAAAGAACGTTTTACAGCACATCCAACTGCTGAGGCCCAGAAACCTGCCTAGGTTACATCAGTAAATAGGCAAAAGGCCAGGACTCTAATTCAGGTCCTCTAACTTCTAAATCCAATGTCCTTTCAACAGTGCACCCCCAAGTTATTGTTTTATGACAGTGCAATACCACACATACTAGGAAATTAACTTGGGACTGCTTAGAATAATTACAGTAAATATTTACTAGCTGACTGTAAATCTTTTTTTTTTTTTTTTTCTGGTGGTTGTAAGCAGTGGGCCATTTTAGAAAATGGAATATAATGAAGAAACTCAAATATAAAACAGATAGAGGTCTACCTGCTCTAGTTGAAGGGGAAGAAAAGGTGAGCAATTGGGAGGAGAGGCCTCCCAGCACCCAAGGAGCTCAATTTGGAAATGCATTAGCTCTGCACACCAGCAAGGCTGCGGCCAGTGAAAAGTGAGGGCCAGCAACAGGAGCCACCCAAGGAATACAAGCAAAGGGCTGACGTGATCTATTTGCTTTGGGAGGTCCCTGTAGCAACAGTGTGGAGGACAGACTGATGAAGCAACCCAGGAAGATTTTGCAGGGGTTTATGAAAGAGCTGACAGGGTATACGCATTGCAATGCCCTTCAGAACCAGGGAGCAGAAGCATAGAAAAGAGCAGGAATACAATTAACAATCCTATTGACCATCTGGAGGTGGGGGATGAGAGCAAAGGGCGAAGGTGAATGCATTCTCTACCTTGGGCAACTAGATGCATGGGGGCGCCATTTGCTAAGAAGAGGCAGATTAGTAAGGAGGAGAGAGTACAGGGAAGCATAATGAATAGCTTTGGGACCCGCTGACTGTGAGGTGTCTGCGGGATAGTTGGGAAGAAACGTCTAGCAGGCAGTTGGAAAGATAGCACGAACTCACCCGAGGAAAATATATCAGTAGAAGCGTAAAGGCCCAAGAGTGGAGCTTGAGGATCAGGAACATTCACGTGCACTGTCAGATACTGCCCTTGGGCTCAGCGGGAATGAGCGAGGTTATCCAGTCCCAATGACACCCTCCCAGACCTGGATGTTTGCAGTAGATCACCAAACCTTGAACTGAAGGGACATAGGGATTGTAGAATCTTGGGCACATGCCCTAAAATGTCAATCACACGGGCAGCTGGAGTAGCAGATCCTTCAGGGGGCTGAGCGTCTGTGCAAAGTGACAGCATGCCATGAGAATTTTGGAAAACCCTACAGATGACTTGTGAGCATCAAACGTCCCTTCCGCCCCGTCTGAGTCTGGCTTCCCTTCTAGTCTGAATCGCAAATTGGGGCAGCCAGGACTTGTCCTAAGAGAACTGGACTGAGCCACAAGAAGCCCTGATGCAGAGAGTGCTGGACAGGAAGGGTGCCCTTTGCCCCTATCTCCAGAACTTAGAGCAGGAAGGATCTGAGGGTCTTCTGGCCAAGGCCCACCTTTTAGAAATGGCCAATGAGGACAATTATGAACACTATAAATATGAATATCAGCATTTGCCCTTCTTACTCTCTAACATCCATCCACGTAATCTTGGAGCACACGGGCATTAGTGGCAGTCACGAGACACCACTACCTACAGTATGTATATAATTGTGTTATCAGAAGAGCTATTATCTGGGAAAGCACCTTAGAATGTATAAGGCACAGTGTTATCTGGTTTTCTAAATTTTTCTGATTTTGGAAGTAAAAATGTCTTAGCTTTAAAGAAAAACTAATTTTCCGTTTCATACCTTTAAAAACATTTAACTTAATCTACATGTAATTAACATTTAAATGAGAAGTTTTAAGTTTCAATTGCACACTTACATCTACTGTTTTCACATGATGCTCAAGACACTCTTGGAGAAAGAAGGTGGGATATCCCTCTTCTGACCAAACTGAGACACAGTCCACCTAGAGCCCAGGACCACTGTATGGAAAGTGTGGAATTTTCTGGGCCACCGTGGGTGCCTGGCCTGAGGATTTGATTCTCTGGATCCCGCTCTTGAGGGCCTGTATTGGAGCCCGACTTCTGGGAGATTTCAGATTCTTAACATTTTCAAATATTGTATTCCTTTCTCTGTCAGCCTTCAAACACAAATTTTGCAAATACTTTTCCCTTAATATTTCAGTGGATTTTTCTGTCCCTGTCCGATTTTAATATTTCTCCATTTCTTCTTATTTTTAAGGCCTCTTTTTCATATTCCATCGCTCCCAGAAATTAAATCTTTCTTTGATCAGAGGAGCAGCACAGTCACTCAGCACAGTGTCTTCAGCTCCCAGTGGCCGGTGTCTCACCTCCCCCTATGGTTCCCTCCTCCGTAAAGTGTGGGAATAGCACCTACGTTGTGAGGCTGTTGTCAAGAATAATGAAATAATGATGTCACAAGCACTCAGCGAATGGTCACTTGAATCATCATTAATGATATTATTTTCATTATTATTTAGAGTTTTGGATTAACAACATACGACCATAACTCCTTTTCCTAAACTATGTTCCCACTGGCCATTTTAATGGAACTTTCTTTCTCCACTCAGGATCTGAGGGCAGGTGACTTTTTGAAGTTGCTGCCCCTGACTTGAATTCCACCCGGAGCCTCTGGGTCTCCCAGTGGCGTCCTGTGGGGCTTTAAATAAAAGCCCCTCTGCCTCCCACTGTTAGCAGGAGAGGTCAGAGGCCACTCCTCTTCACGCTGACCCACACAAACAACTGTCTGGTCAGCTCTTTTAGCCTCTAGTCAACAACCCTCAGCCTTCTCAGAACACATTCAAATTTCACGGACCCCTGCCTTTTCCGGTTGGCTTGCCCGAAATCTTATCTTTCACCAGCATTTTCCCATGTCTCCACCTGGCAACCAGGCGCAATGATCATTCGAAAACCTTTTAAAGGCAATTAAAGGCGTTTCTTCCCTCGCTTGGTGCACATTTGTTGAGTGTCTGCTACATGCCACGCACCTAGGTGCCAGCGCTATTAGGGTGACTAGGAATGATGTCTCCCCTCCGGGCCTCCCCTGGGGAAGGAGGGGAATCAGGTCCACAAATCATCACGGGGCAGCGTGATGCTACCTGAGCTGCGGTCAGGGCCCCCAGCTAGCCAACTCGGATCTCAAGTTATTAGAGAAGCTTCTAGGTTTATCAACCCCCACCCCAGCCCACCCTTATGTTCCATGCCCTTCCGCAGGCTCTGTTCCTGTGCAGCAACAAGGCTGAGCCCACATCTACTACAGCCTCCTTTAGGAAACAGCTCCTCACGCCCTTTAAAGGAACCCTCCTGAGATGTTGTTGTGGGTTGGGTAGAGACCACGCCCTTCTGGCAGGATCCAAACTTCAGAATCAAGGGACGTGCAAGGACTCCAAAGCAGCTTTTTAAAGAGCTTCCCATCACACACACCGCACTCCCACCCCTCCCCACCCCTAATACGTAGGACACCCCATTCAGTTTTTCCACACGGGAAATTTACAAACAACCTCTAGTAAGAGTTGTTTGAAACTTCTCAGATGTTGTGGTTGCATGCAACTAGCCTTGCCAGCTGTTGGATTCCCCTCTCCTCCTCCAAATGTTCTCCCTCCCAGCCCTTTACTGCTTCACTCAGGTCCCTGGGAGCCACGTCTTCGGGTGTCAGTTCTCATCAGCGCTTGCTCTTGTCCCAGCTCAGCTTGTGCCCAACTCCTGTCTGCTCCTCTTCCCTGGAAACTGAATAATAGCACAAGCCTCCCCATTCAAAATGACCCCGAGCAGCTCCTGAGCTTCCTCCACTCCTCTGAGTGAGAGTGAGCACGTCCAGAGCGGAGCCATGCAGGGCAGGGTGAGCCACGTTGTCATCCTTATCTTGTCCCATTTTTATCCTTGACCCGTAAAGGGAGAATGTTGTATGCTGCCAGCAATGGCGAGAGACCAGATTGATTTCAACACTAAATTAGATTTTCCTCTGTTAAGAGTTCATTCTTTGGGTCTGCGGAATATTTTGGAGTCTGAAAATAAAGTATCCTCACCAAGTAAGATGAGGAATTCCTGGGAGCCATGGAGTGTTATATCGTTGTTTTTCTTCTTAGTCTTTCTCGCCCTTGATGCCATGCTGGGCACGGCAGTGTGGCATTTAGCGGTCAAGAGTTCTGGAGGCAGACAGAGCTGGCCCCATCCCAGCTTTGCTACTGTTGACTGTGTGGCGTTAACTTACTTGCTCATATGGATGTCCTTTTGGTAGGATGAGGGCTTATTCAGTCTTTTGACAAAATTAAAGGCTTAGAGTGGAGTTGGCAGATAAAAGCCAGTGAAAAATAAATGAGTTTAGATAAAGGTGGGGGTAGAGCTGACAGGACTTGCTAATTAACCGGATGTGGGGGTGAGGGAAAGATCAGGGTCAAGAATGGTGCCTGGGATTCTGGATCCAGCAGAAGTTAAATGGGAAGCCTGAAGAGGAACGTGTCTGGGGAGGGATAATGGGGAGTTCTCTCTGGGGCGTGTCAAGTTTGAGGTGTCAGGCACTTCAGCATCAGTCTGTTGCTAAAGATGGCACGTGACCATTTTGGCGTCATCAGTGTGTAGTTGGCATTTGAACTTGGGATAAGAAAAGATTGCCCAGTGAGAGGGAGAGTCCATGGAGAGAGAAGAGCCCCAGCCTGAGCCCAGGGTGCAGCCCACCACCAGAAGTCAGGCAGAGAGGACGCTGAGGAAGGAGGTGGGAGGAGGGTACTAGGATCGGGGAGCGAGAGTGTGAGGCGCCATTAGACACAGGGCCCTGGACTCTGATGTTTCCTTGTTCCCCAGAGATTCCCACGGAGTCTCTTAGGCTCATTTACCACCGTGTATTCAACAAACACAAAGGAAGACATGAAAAACATTAGATAAAAGTATTTCTCAGTGAGCCTACATTTTGAGTGGGATTTCTGTGGGCCAAGGAGAAGTTCTCAGTAAGACAAGTTTCCAAATGGAAACTGCTGTCAGCTAGGACTGCCAGAGAGCTAGGTGTTCACACCCATTCCTGAGACATCGCTGGTTTCCCAAGCGGCTGCCCAGACCCCATGACCGATGGTCTTGTGCACATCATCTATTGCTTTCACTTCTCCAGTTGCTCTGCCTCCCTCAGGAAAGCACAGTCTCACAGCTTAGCTAATAGGAAACTTTCTAAGCCAAAAATACAACTACCACCTGCCTCCACAGAAAGGATCTACAGGGAGCTGCAAAGACCTTGGTACATAGGATGGGGGTTCCACGATGTTAATTACGCCTCCCAAGCCCTCTTGTCTTCTCTGCTGATGGGCGATTTTCACTTTCATGAAGGGGCTCAGTCCACCACGTATTTGGTACTTGGAGATCAGCTTTCACAACTGGAATCCGAGATTCCAATCTAATGTGTGTTTTTGTGCCCCCAGCCTCCACTTCTCATTCCCATTTTCTATACTCAAGTATGAAGAAGGAAGGTTTCTCAAAATGGCAGCCTCCAGGTCTTAGGAAAATCTGACTGATTCAGATTCTTTTTCCTCTTTTTGTACTTGGGGAAGATGAGGTTGCTTTTATGCAGGGGTTAACTTTTCCATCTGGGTGGAGTTGGCAGCACATATTAACATGTAACTCACATGGATGTACCAATAGGAATTACTTTCCTTTGAGTGTCAGCATCTTAGAGTCCATCAGGTCGCCACCAGGCCAGTGAGCGCTGAGTTTTCTCTTTGGGTCCTCTGCTTAGATGGACTGGCTGTTTCTTGTTAATGTCGCTTGCAGACAACAGTGAATCTTACAGTTCCTCTGCCACCACTATCTCCAGGTGTCCTCGTGCCCCTTTCAAGCTTGCACTCGACATAAAATACAAGATGAGTGATTTATGATAGGCAACCAGAAAGCAATGAAATTGGCTGCCGTGCGTAACTTTATAATGTTTTATTTCCATAGTCACACCTCCTTTAGCCCTCTCTGTATGCTTTTAAAGCACGTATAGATAAAATGTGAAAATTGAGTGGAGGCTAGGCTTGGAAAAGAGCTCGAGTAGAAAGCTATGTCGTATGCCTAGCATTTTCCTGCCCATCCACATGGCAGGCAGTCTGAGGTGAGTGGGTGTGTTAGAACGGCACTCTGGATTATCCTTCTGAATAGAAGACCAGCTGAGTAGTAGAGAAGAGAAGGACTTTGCCATTACTAGCAAGGGGAAGAACAAATCAGAAACACATGACAGATTTCATGTGAAATTCCCAAGGTGAGAAAATGTGGCTTTGTACTTAGGGTTCCATGGGGTAACAGCTTGAGAATGCCCAACCCCAGTGCTCTGTGACTGACAAAGTGCTAGAGGCAGCAAACGCACTGGGGAGATGGGATCAGCCCTGAAGGATGTGGCCTCAGGTGCTAGTTCCCCGTACAGGCAGACTCCGTTCTCTCTCAGCCTCAGTTTGCTCATCTGTAAAATAGGGCAACATCATCATTTTCCTCATAGGAACATTTCAAGGCCAAATTATTCATGTGCGTGACTTCTCTTGACAAACCATAAGGCATCTTGTACATTTTTTTAAATGCTTTCCCAGACATTACTTTGTTTAACCCCACAAGAACTCCATAAAGTTTTACGGGTAAGGAAGCCGAAAACTGAGCTAAAACACCTGGTGTATTACATTGCACTTGAAGATCATAGTTCAGTTTAACAATTGATATCAATTCTCCTACGACGATCAAAATAGTAGAGACATTTCCTAGGAAACAGTGGTAACTCGGATGGAAGAATAGGGATTGTCCCTCTGTCCTGTCCCAGGCCACTAGTGGCCTCTCTGTGGCCATTTACCATGAGAGGTGGTCATTCAACAGCACACACCCGTGAAAGGCTGAGCCGCAGGCCCGCCCAGCCCAGCACTTAACATCAGAAGTGTGGGTGCCATCTGGAGGGAAGATTGTTCTGTGAGGCAAAGAGGTTTCTTTTACAAAAGAGGGACATTTTTACTTTTCTTATTGTGATGAGAATAGAATGTATATCCATGTCTTTTTCAAAACAGCTAACCTCTGTTGAAAGAATAATTATGTTCTCGAAATGTCTGACTGTTAAGCATTTCTCTGAGTGGTTAATTTGGAAATACATAGTATGATATCATTTTATTATATTATGATATTGTTTTATTATGTTATCATCTAATTATATTATTGATTATAAATCAGTTGGATTTATTATCCAACTACCAGGTTGGAGAGTGGGTGATGAGATATTGGGTGGTGGGAGAGGGTCTCCCTCAAGTAAAAATCATTAATAAATTAATAAAATAATAAATTAATTAATTAAATCAGTTTATTAATTGACTTCCATCTCTTTTTCTCTGCCTCTCATTTCAGAACGGTTTGATCACCACTGTCCCTGGGTAGGCAACTGTGTGGGGAAAAGAAACTACAGATTTTTTTATATGTTTATTTTATCTCTGTCTTTTCTGACAGTCTTTATATTTGCATTCGTTATCACGCACGTCATTCTTCGTAAGTATGCTGGCGAAATCAGATTACGTATGTAACCATTTGCCTGACCTTGGTTTTCTGATTTAATTTTGAGTTAATATTTTGATCATTTTCGGGCTTTCTCGTTCTTCTCTTTCCCTTCCTCACATCCTACCTTTCTCCATCCCTTGCCATCCCTCCCTCTCTCCCTTCCAGTCCCCATTCCCTGTCCATTCAACAGCAGCTGCCGGGGCCCAGCTGCACCAGGCTCTCTTTCACTTACAAGACTTTTCCTTGATACAGTCGCCCCCATTCCACCCGTAGTGACCTCACTTTCTCTTCTGCTAAGGGATCCCCTGGAAGAATCATACCCCGTTTTCACAAAGGATAATGTGCTGCATGGATAACCATCGAACAGTAGAGTTTTTTTTTTAATGTGACATCTACTTAAGCAGGAACAGTCACCCTCCCGAGAAAAAAATGGGTGGGGATAAAGACTGGGTTTTCTTACACAGAAGTCTATCTGTTAAAGACATGCATTTGATAAGCTGTTTGATTGTCTGCTAGAACATTGGTAAATGCCTTGCCTATGAAAGAAGCAGCTTTATTAAAAATGAGATTTGGATGTAAATGATTTTAACATATATTGGCCTAAGCAAATGGCATTTTTCGCTCCCCATTCTCAGGGTCATTACTTTGAATTTCTTTTCTCTCTTGGCCATTCACTTTCCTACAATAGAAGTGATGAGAAGGGAGTTAATTGGCTCTGAATTCTACCTTTAAGCCTTAAAACCTCCATTACTGTGCCATTAGCACCAGTAAAGATGCGCATTGCCTCTTGTCCACATTCCTGAAGTATGACCACCCATTAGCAAGTACAGATCCTCTTTCTGGAGCGTTTCCAGAAGTATCTGAACACAGGCCTCACTCTCTTCCCACGCAGCAGCACCAAACCCACACATGGAGTGAGCTACGGCTGAAGTTAGAAAGGTGTATTCACCTCCACTTCATTTGGTGGGGTTGGTATGGGGGGTGGGGAAAGTGGATGGTATGGAAAGTTTCACATTAGTTCTTTTTAAATATTGGTCAATTTTGGACATTAAATGAACTGTCCCAAATTTTCATAGGCATTTTAAATCCTAGTTCCCATTCTTTCTGACTGAAATCCTTTCATCTGAACGTGACACAAATTTGTAATATATGCGCAGAGCCATAACTTGGTGGGATCACAAGAAGAGGGCTGACATTTGTCGGAGACCTCTTCCCCACCATCTGGGAAGGAAACCAGCGACGGCTCTGCCGGGGCACCTCTGCTCTCTATTTTCGGAGTCTCAAATGGCAAAAATGTAGCCAGGGTCCTATCTACGTGTTAACAGACAGAAGAAGCAATTGTCTACAACTGGAAAAGACATAAGTACTGATATTCCAGCATATCTATGACAGTAAAAAATAGTAGTTAAGCATTACATTTTTATATCATCTTCAGCAACTTCAAAATGCTTTCATATGTATTTATATATTATTGCATTGTATTTATGGCCTTGCCCCTACATTCTGGATATCAAGGGCTAGTTTTCACTTGCCCAACTGCACGCATAAACTCTGGGAACACACACACACACACACACACACACAATCCACCACGTGTCACCACAGTTGGGTCGCGATATACACTTTACTTGCATCTCCTCTAAAGTTTTACTCACCTTGGCTCCAGAAAAATAGAGTTTGCTGTAGTTTATGCTTATATATTGTTAATCCAGTCTTCAATAAAAAGCATTCAGAATTTATCTGCCTGCAAGTTACCCGAATATTTTGGGCAAAAGCAATTAAAGATTTTCCTCTCCCCTTGTTCTGCACCCCACCCCAACAACTCCTACTAAACAACCCCACCCACCCCCAGTTTGGCTTGCACAGGATGCTTGCAGGAAAAGCAGAGGTTTTTACATGGTTCCCATGATCCTGTAAGATTCTGGAAACACTGGCAAAGGTAGGGAGTGATTTGAGAGCAGCGGAGAACTGTTCTGAGTTCTCCCTGTGGGGTGTGGGCTCTGAGAGGGACAACGTGACAGAGAAGGGAGGGCAGGGAGAGAAGTCTGTTATCACAAAGATTCCTGGGAAGGCGACGTCTGGATTTCCTTAGAGAGGAAGGAGAGTTTGGGAAAGCATTACAATTTGGGTTCAATAGGGAAAGAGAAATAATTTCTCTTGGTCTCCTAATTTTGCATCAGGATTGCGTCTGTGCTGATTTCTGCAGCATGTCCACTTTTGCCTTATGGCCAAGCAGAGATGGAAGAGAAAGCATTAAGCTTTCCTTATCAGTTCTTGCACCAATTGGCATCCTAGCTCACAGCACGTCCTTGTGCCTTAGTGGTGGCCAGTGGGCATAGAGAGGAGTGGGGGAGAGCACAGAGGGAGTGAGAATGCGAGGAAGAATGTGGACCAATCCCACTCTAAGCCTTCCTGTAGCCTGACTCGGTTTCCGGTTACACAGAAGGGTCCAGACATTGCCTCCAGCTCCCATATTATAGCCCCGCCAACAGAATACACCACAGTGATGCACTAGAACTAGTGCTACTGTATCAGTTCTCCATATTCATCTCATTGCTGCCCCAGCACCAGAATATGTCCCCAAACACATGGCTTCCTGGAGCGCAGCGGGGACCTGGCATCACCACCCCAAGATGGGAGTGCCAAGAGTTCCTCCATGTGGGCTTTTATTTTTAAAAAGCATCCTGCCAATACGTAAAATAGAAATTGCTTTTTGTCAGATGCATCTTTATTCAAGCCCCTACAGAAATGTTTCCTTGCACAGGCAGTTCATGTTAAAATGTCTTAAACCCGAAAGGAGTCAGTAATAAACTTCAGCTTTATGAGTTTATTTACTCTGGGTGCAGAGAAAGATGTCTTCTCTATGTAGCCTAGTTTATAGGACGTCCAGGGTCACAAGTTAACAAACTTTGGGAAAACAGTCTTTCATAGAAGAAGGGGAAAAATAGCGTATAGTATTCTGTTTTCCTATTAAAATGAGGAAAACAAAGGAGTAATCAGAACTGTAATTTATAGGAAAATATGCAGACACGCATCTGCTTTTCTTGAAAAAATATCCTGCAGATGTTGGGTCTGATGATGATGTGCCACGTTCTTGTTGAACAACTTTACTGGAATCTCAGCCTTTGTTCAGTATACTGGGTGCCATCATACACAAAAAATATAATTATTTAATTGATCTTTAGATACCTATTATTTTTATGTAGATGAGAAAGCCCTCAGCATGAAGGCTGTTTCCTGGAGGTAAATGTTTGAACACTAAATTTTGGTTTCCTTCCCACAGGTTCACAACAAACAGGATTCCTAAATGCTCTGAAGGACAGTCCTGCAAGATATCCTTTCTGGTTGTTCTGGTTTTTCCAATGCTAACATATTAAGTATTGGGCTGAGCTTGTCCTCAAATACCTCTGCATCCTGTGTCTTGGCTTTTCTTCTCATAAATCATATTCTTTTTCTTGCTGTAAAGCATCCAGAGAACTCCCTAATATTCACTTGCATGAGTAATAGCGTCCGAATGCTTGAACTGCTAAGTAACTCATTTAGCCTTGCTTAAATTGAAGTGCTCTTTAGCTAGAAAACCAAGTGTAAATTCTTGCCCAACCCCAGAAACCAGCATTGATTTGTATTAAGTCGGGCTGGTTTAAGGAGAAGTGAGGCTGCGGAGCTCCAACTGACTTCATTGTGCTCTGCAGGTGGTCCCTATAGAATAGTCTGGATGCCCCGTGTGGGCCCCCTTCTTGGTGCGGTCACCAGATGGGAATCCTCTGACCCTCTGTATGGTTTCTGTCTGGGGGTGCAGTCTGACGTTCCTCTGGGCAGTACAGATAACCTGTACTTATTTCCAGAAACAGAATACCTTTTCATAGCCCTGAATGGACTAAAGTTGGTCAATCTCAAATCATTTGGATTAATCCCATCCTGCCAAACAGTATAAATGGGCGTGTACCATAATATTTTGAACTTCTTGAAAGAAAAATGTTTGCTCATTAAGTGCTTGAATGGGTTCCCACTCCCTCCCCTGTCCTTCTAGGTTTTACACTAAATGGTGTAGAATCAGCCAGCTGGACCCACTGACCTGGCTCCATCTGGGACCAGTTCTCTGGCTTCTTCATATGAGCAGGTAGACTGGACTTGGACTCCTCGTTACTCCCAGGAGTAATCTTCATCTTGTGGTAGAGAATTCTTAAAGAATGAGGAACTTTTCTAAGATGTACATATCATGCACATCATTTAGTTATTAAAATAAACTAGCCTGTGTCCCTGGGAGCTTGTGTGTGTGTGTGTGTGTGTGTGTCGTGGTGGTGGTAGTGGTGGTGGTATTCAGATCTAAAAATAAATGTGGTCCTGAATACATATTTACATAATATAAAGTGTCTCCTTTTTGGTACCTGTGTGTTTATAGGCAGCACAGAAGGTTGGTTGCAAGTGCAGATTCTGTAGTTAGCTAATCTGTTAAAAAGGGGCCAGGGACATATGGAAGATGTGCAGAGGGGACTTGGAGAGTACATTTAACAGGTATGTCCTGTCTTCTATTAATGATCTGGGAAGATAGAGTTAGCTAGAAGTTGGCCAGAAGGAAAGGTGGTCCTGGGAATGAAATCCTCCATATCTGTGGCTGCTAAGAACAGGTCCCTTGGGAAATGCCATCCTCCCCAACTCTCCCCAGCCCTCCGTGGGTGACCACCCTCTACCATCATCACCTCTCTGTGCCCGGCCATTTTCAAGGCGTGTTGCTTTGGCATATGTTATAGCCAGGTCTTGTCTTTTCTTCCCGAAGAAGAAGCTTGGCTAAGACTTTCAGGAAATCAGTTACATCGTGGAAACATGCCAGTGGTGGTAAGTTTTGTAAATGCACCTCAGAACCGGAACTGAGGTCTGGGCTGCCAGCTGGAATGTTTACTGAAGGCTCAAGTGTGTGGCAGCCTCGGCCACCTTCCCTCCTCTGTCCCCGGCACCTGGGCCTTTCCTGAGATCCTATGCCTGTCGAGTGCTTCAGACGATGGATGTCAGTGACAGGGACTCCTCTCAGTGGGGAGGGGAGGAGAAGGGCCGACCTGATGCCTGGGGGATTTCAGCTGCTGCTTTCCCCGGGTCCTGTGGGCTACCTGCTGCTCGGCGTGGTTCTCCTTGGCGTCACCTTCAGACACAGCACTCCCCACTGGAGCAGAGAGGAGCTGTGTGTGCTTGGGTTTCTTGTTACTGGTCATCATCGTGTCTACTACAGACCTCCCAACTCGTGGATCTTATCGTATCGTAATCCCAGAAGGAGTTGCGAGGAAGGACCGGGTAGCACGTTCTGGACTGGGGTAAATGTCTTTCAATCCTGCTCCACCATGATTAATTATGAGGTCTGGGGTCATTTCTTTTAACCCTTTTGTGTCTCAATTTTTTGACTCGCAATAGTCAACCACTCAGTTCTGGACAATGGTATGCTGACGCAATCAACCATATGCAGTCTGTGAGAACGGTCAGCACCAAAGCACGGCTTACATTCGGGCAAGAGTGACTTCGGGGAGCCTTCTTTTGTGGCAGTAGATGTGACGGGCAGGCTCTGCTGGAACCTTCTTTTCGAGCACACGTCTGCTCATTCTCACGGTTTGGCTGTGCTCACGGTCTGCATAATCAAGAGCGTGGTGTTCCCCGTAAGGGGACTAGACAATGTTGCTGACAGAGTGGCCGCACCCTTGAAGTGGGATGCTGACTACGCTGGAGAAACTATTCACGTGGAAAGGGGAGGAAAGAGAAATGCTCTGGCCTGGTCCAGAGCAAATTTTAGTTTATTTTCCCAGGCAATATCATTCTCAGGTAAAGGTAAAGAGTTTCTGAAAACTCATAAAAATCTCAGCCACTGCCTTTGCATATAGTATTGCCATGTTAGATGCTGACCCTCTCCACCGACAGTCAGGTGTTTTTCTCTTTGCGGGTGTTACCCGGGCACGTCCTCCACATTCAGGAGCTTGGTGGCCTCGGTTGTGGCAGCCACAACGTCTCTGAGTGCATGACAGACTCTGACAGCATCCAGGACATCCTGGTCCATGCAGGCCGGGGCCTTTCCCAGCACTGCCGGCTGTGTTCACTTCCTGTGGCTGCTGTAACAAATAGTCACAAGTGTAGAGGCTTACAGCAACATCACCTTATCATGGCACATATCTGTAGGTCAGAAGTCCGGGAGGCTCGGCTGGTTTCTGCCCCAGGTCCCATATGGCTGAAACCAACGTGTCGCCAGCCTGCACCCTTATCTGAAGTCTAGGGAGAATCCTCGTCCAGGCTCATTCAGGTGGTTGACTAAATTCATGGGGTATAGGAAGAGGTCCCCTTTCCCTGCCCCATTCGCTACCTCCTGACTCCCTTCCTCTTCAAAGCCAGCAGCATTGGATCAGGGCCCTCTCACACTTTGCATCTCTCCTGCCTCTTCTTCCACTCATCTTTCTGACCTCAGGCAGAAACTCTCTGCTTTTAAAGACCGGCCCCACCCTGATAATTCAGGATGATCTCCCCATCTCAAGGTCCGTGACCTTCAACCTACAAACTCCCTTTTGCCATAGAACGTAATACATTCACGGGTGCATCTTTGGGAGAGGCCGTTGTTCTGTTGACCCTACAGGCCTTCAGGTAGGAGGTACCTGGAAATCAGGCATTCAAGTGCAGCTGGATTCAAGAGGATTTCTGTATAAATGCATCCATGAAGCTCACTAGCAGCCCATCACTTCTGAGTCTACTATGTCTACCCTCCCTTCCCTTTTGTGCCCTTTCTGTTAATCTAGAAGAGAGAGGATGGGAGACAAAAGTGTTGGGCTTAAAATACATATATATACACACATATATACACATATATGTGTGTATATATACATACATATATACACTTATGTGTGTATGTGAGTATACACACAGGTATAAGAATATATATATACATATATACACACACACGTGTGTATGTGCGGAGGGGGTATGTATATCTATCTCCTCCCCTGAGTTCAGGTTGAAAATGTTAACAGGATGCCCCATGAAGTCCTTGTTGAACTAGCCAACCCTTCACAGTTTACGGGGATGATTATCATCATCATAAATTTGCTCCTGCTGATTTGGTCCCCACTTGGCTTTGGGGCACCTGATCCATGATCATGCTGGGCTCCTGCCTGGGAAGAGGTGACCTAAAGCTGAAGCCAAAGTATCCGAAGGCAGCTGGCCCAGCCCACTTGAAAGAGTCTCTGATAACACCACCCCATTTCTCTCTTGGAGAAAAATGAGGGCCAAGAGCGAAGTTCAGGAGGAATCTGACAACAAAGCTGTGCATCCCCAGGACGGAAAGATGCGCGGGGAGGTGACATGAGCAGCCTGAGCAACGCTCCCAGTGTGGATCTTCTTTACTCTTTTTGAAAGTAGAGAATTTCAGGAACGTCAGACATATCCATACTCAAAAGTGAGGTGCTGGGTTTTTTCAATAGCAAAGCACACAAATTTTTTATGTGTAGCACTGACACTGCTCCGCCAAGCAATGGTGTGGCTACCTCAAGGCCCTCTGTTCTGATGGGGTGTTTTCTGTTTGAAATACATGCTTTGGAGAAGAATCCCTCCCACAGAGTGAGCCCATTAAGGAATGTTGAGTTCTGATGATTTATCATAAATGTGTATTCCAGATGAAAAAGTATGCTTTAGGTTCCACTGGGTTGTGATGTGTTTTTGAAAAAAATAGTAAGTTCTGGTTATTAGTGATAATAGATATGATGGGTAAGGCTGGATCCCGTCAGGATACCTGTTCAGTATTTTTGGCTTCTGCCTTTCCTCTGGACGCCTGTGTGGCTTTGGACGTGGCATGGATGGACGGCTGGGCGGAAGCTTCTGAAGGGCAGCTTTCAGCTCATTGAGAAAGGTGTGCTCACCCCTGGAGCTGCTCACAGATGGCATGGCCTGGGGAGGCATCGAGATCTTAGGGCCAAGGGTGTTCGAAAAGAGGATGGATCCTGCTGTCAGTGTGGTGGGAGATTCTAGCATCAGACAAATGTTCACCTCGAGAGCTTTAAGCTCCCTTCCACTCTGGAGGCCCTGAGAGTTTGGGAGTCTCTTTGCGGTGGTCAATTTATGGTGAATAAGACCCATCTGTGACATCTCACTCTCATAAAAACTGTCCTCTGATTGATGGCAGTGCTGCCCACAGCCCGTCCTCTCCACACCTGCAGTCTGTGCGGAGTAAGAATCTGGAAAGTACCAAGTTCTTAAAGCAACAGGAGGTGTTCTGACTGAATTGCCTGAGCACAGGCCTGGAATCCAGTGTAACCTTTGCAAGTGAACAATGCAGAGTATTCTCGGCAGGAAAATAAATTATATTTAACATTTTTTCCGTGGCCTCCAACCTGATCGCCTGATCATGATATAAAAATGTTTCAATGAGAAACGAAGGCACAGGCAAAGATTTCTCACGGTGGATTTTTTTTTTTTTTTGCTGAGGAAGACTGGCCCTGGGCTAACATCCGTGCCCATCTTCCTCTACTTTATATAGTACACCACCACAGCATGGCTGACAAGCGCTGTGTCCATCCACGCCCGGGATCCGAACCTGTGAACCCCAGGCCACCAAAGTGGAGTGCGTGAACTTAACCACTATGCCACCGGGCTGGCCATCTCGCAGTGGATTTACTCTGCAAAATAGCCAACAGAAAACAATGTCGTTGATGAAGTGAGAGAGACTGGAAACAAAAATGGCAAATTAACAACTGACCAAGACACCTTATCAGAAATACTGACACGAAAGATGGAAACAGTGATAGACAAAAAGCTCTTCCTCAGGCCCACGTGGAACCCAGCAGGACTTTAGAAGAAAGGAATCAGCCAGCTCGTTCAATAAGGAAGCCAAGACCGGTGGTGTCTAGTTCCAGGGTGCAGCAAAGCCGGGAAGGAGAGAAGAACAGATAAGAAGGAGGAGGGAGGAGAGGAGGGAGAGAGCGTCAGAAATGGCTGTGGGTAGAAGGCCTGCCTCCTTTGCAGGCACTCCATGGGGACTCCCCAGTCCGCATCTCAGCCCTGCCCGTGGTGAGGGAAGGGGAAGGATGCTCAGCCACCAGGGTCAGCCTTGGCGAGAGCACTTATGGCCTCAGAGCCCTGGCCCATCCTTCCTCCCCTTCTCCCTCTTCCCTCTGCACCTCCCATTGCCTGCTACCAGCTCCCTGTGACCACTCCCTCGCTTTCATCTCCACATCAGAGAAGCAGAGGGAGTGGAATGCAGCCTCTCGGGGGTCAGTGGGCAGTGGGGTGGCTGCCCAGCACTTTGGACTCTCAAGAACCCCCTGGGAAAAAGATGAAAGGAGAGTCTCCTCCAGAGAGGATGGCACTAGGTCTTCAGTCCACACAGCTAGGCAGGTTCCAACAAAGGAGACCCACTTGGCATCTATTTCTTTCAAAATCCTTTTACTGAATGCCCACCATGTGCAAAACCTGTCGGGGTTGCAAAGTCAAAAAGGATCCGCCAGGACCTTCCAAGCACATTCAATCAAAAGCGGGCAGAGCAGTGATGGGGGCAGGGTGAGTCATTCTTCTCCTCAACGAACATCTGTCGATGCCAAGAGCTGGGCCGTGACTCTGAGTTCTTAAAAGCAGAATAAGTCTTAAGTGCGATAAAAAAGTCACACAGTGCACTCGAGGTAGGGGTGGGGTCCAGAAGGAAGCTTCACGTCCCGTAGGAAAGTCGGGACAGGCTTCGGCAGGTGGAGTTTGCACAGGGCTTGGAAATATGAGTGGAGTTCTAACAGGGGCAAGGGAGGGGAGAGTCCCAGGCAGGGTGCTGTGGGTGTGCTGGGGAAGAGCAGGCCCTCTGTAGAGCCAGAGCTGGGCTTGTGTTCATTCATTCACTCAGCAGCAAGGTTTGCAGGATGCTGGCACCTGGGCTCCGTGGTGGTCCCAGTCAACAGGCCCCTCCACCCTGATGGTGTAAGCACACAGATGTGCTTACAGACTCACACACAGTGGGCAGAGGGGGAGGGCACTTGATAGCTAAGCCCTGATAGGGGGTGATCAGGAGTGAGTGCTCCGAGGATGGGGTGGAGGGCCCTGACAACATTGAATACCAGAGAAGGACTGGGCCGTCTTCTTCCCCTGGATGCTGGGGAACCAGCTAAGACTTTTGTCAGGTGAATGACATCATCAGAGCTGGTTTTTGCTGTTGTTTTTAAGAATATTCATCACCAGCAGGGAACACAATGGAGTGAAATAATGAGGAGATGTTTGCAGAGGAAAGGCCCCTGAAACTGGGATCCGTGACAAGGGGACAGCTCAGGTGCAAGAAGCTCTGCAGTCAGATCAGGAGGAGGGAGGAGAGGGGGAGAAGGGGTCAGAGCCAAATCCAAGGGTTCGGCCCTGGGTGCCCTGGGGAAAACGGGTACAGCAGACAAGGGAGACAGCTAGCACTGGTTTGGGGAGAGATGAGTTCTGTCTGAGTATATTTACCAACAGAACCTAAGAGATCACACATGGAAACCTCCACATCAACCTAGAGTAGCTCTAGGACCCTCTGTAGTCAACTGCATAAATATAGAAGGAAGAGAAAATCATAAGCCTGACTGAGATAATGTACCACCTCCTAGGAAATGTTACCATGTGGCCACGCCTCCTCCTCCTTACAGACTTCTGGGATTCTGGGAGGTGGAAGCCCTCAGGAACAGGCGCTGGGCCAGCAGCAGGGCATCATTTGAGGACGAGCCCAAGAGGGGAACCCCTGCCGATCAACAGCCATCTCAATGTAACAGCATTAATGTCCAATTAAAAGGATTACAGTCATTTTTAATCATGACTTATTGTTCCCAATAAGTGCTCCCAAAACGAAAAGAGTTTTCAGTGGTTGGTAAATCAAATGGTAATTGATTAGACATTTGTGGAGGCTTTTAATAGAAAGCCTCTTTATCCCCAATTTGCATTCATTTCAAGGCACACGTGTCTGAGAGGCATGGAGGGCATAATGGGCCGTCGTTCGGTTTTAATGGAATTTGGTAGAAGGCTTGGAGTTGGCCTGAGTGCCCACAGAAAGGAAGGACGCAGTATAGCCCAATGGAAAAGTGAACGAAGGCAGCACAGGCCTTCACTAACACTCTGCTTTCAAGGCCGATCCATCATATCTGTTGATCCTCAGAGGGACCCCAGGAAATAGGTAGGACAGGTGTCCCTAGGCCTCTTACAGGTGGACCCGCACTGGGAGGTTATTCATGCTCAGCGGAGCTGCCAGAACTAGAGCTGGTTCTCCTGACTAATTACCAGCCCCTCTCTCCACCCGGGGAATCAAGATTCTTTCACGTGGCCCCTAACCAGTCTGATTGAGGGAGTTTCATGAAGAATAAGCATCAGATTACGTCTCATGAGGTCACAAAGTGGGGGACAAGGTTGTTTGGTTTTTTAAATGACCCAAGTAATACAAGAATATATTCTCACTGTAACAAATGTCAAAGCCAGAGATGTCAGAGTGAAGAGGAAGTGTTGCTCTTAACTCTTTCTCCATCCGTCTGTAGAAATCCTTGTCAGTTTTTGTGGGTCCTTCCAGATGGTCTTCTAAGAGTTTGAATACAAGTGTATATTCATACCCATATACCAATATGGCGGAACTGCTTGTACCTAAAAGGATCATACTCATTGTGTATTCTACAATTTGATTTTTTTTTTTTTATTGCTGAGGAAGAGTCACTCTGAGCTAACATCTGTGCCAATCTTCCTCTATTTTGTATGTGGGACACTGCCACAGCATGGCTCATGAGTGGTGTAAGTCCACGCCCGGGATCCGAACCCGAGAACCCGGGCCACCGAAGTGGAGCATGCTGAACTTAACCACTAAGCTATGGGGCTGGCCCCTACAATTTTATTTTTAAATGTTTCCATGTCAACATGTAGATCTACCTCATTCTTTTTTGAACTGCTTTATAGAATTCCAGAGTATAGATGAACTTTAGTGTGTTCTTCTATTGATAGATGTTTAGATTTCTTAATTTTTTTTGTTGCTCAAAAAATGTGATGGTGAATTTTCTTGTTTGTACTCTTTGTGCACAAGTGTTGGTATTTCTCTAGGATTGACAACTAGATGTGGAATCACTGAGTTGAAAGTTAAGTGTATTTTAAATGTTGACTGATGTGCCAAATTGTCCTCTAAAGAGATTATACCAATGCTCCATTTCTCCGCACGTTCACCCACGCTGGGTGTTCTCAGTGCTGTGATTTTTGCGACTTTGATGGGGAGAAAAAAATTCATTGTTTTAATTTCCATTTTCTGGATAGTAATCGGCTTGCACATATTTTCATGTTTGTTGGCTTTTTCTTCTTACCTCAATGTGCTGGTTCATACACTTTGTCCATTTTTTAATTGGGTTGTTTGTTTTTTTTCCTATTAACATGTTCTTTATATATTTTCAATAATAGTCTTATAAATATCTTTTGCCATATTTTTCTCCCAATCTGTCACTTACCTTTTAACTTTACTTTTTTACACAAAAATGTTTAATTTATTAACAAAATCAGTCTATAAATCTTATACTACATGGCTCCTAGGTTTTGTGCCTTATAACTTCACCCCAAAATTATACGAAAATTTCCTTTATTTTCCTCTAATACCTTTATATTTCATTTCTTAAGTTTAGCACAGTAATTGATTTGCAATATAATTTTGTGTGTGTGGTGTGAGCTAAAGTTCTAACTTTATTTTTCCCAAATGTTTCGTGTTGTGTCCCAATATTGCTTATTATTCTATTCTAGCAGTTCTCAAACTTTTGGGCCTCAGACTCTTTACACTCCTAAAAATAATTGAGGACACCAAAGAGCTTTTGTTTATATAGATTATGTGTGTGTGTGTGTATATATATATATATTTGTACATATCATGTTTGAAATTAACACTGAGGAATTTTTAAAACACAAGAATGCACAAGTGTTCATTCTATTAACCTGAGAGTGAGGACATCATCTCACATCACACGGCCTCCAGAAGCAGCCACCGAATGGCAGAATGAGAGTGAAACTGATAAATAATGCTCTGGCATTGGTAGGAAAATAGTTTTGACCTGGAGGATCCCCTGAAAGGATCTTGGGGACCCTAAGGGTCCATGGGCCACACCTTGAGAACCACCAGTCTATTCTTTCAGCTCCAATTTGAAATGTCTGTTTCAGGCTCTGTCCTGTCCCCTTGCTGTTCTGGTGCAGTTCTTACCTTGTTTTGTTTACTAGAAAATTCTTCTCCCACCCCCACTCCCATGATGTTCTTTTTCAAAATTTCTTACCTGTTCTTGTACATTTTCTCTTCCTGATGAATTTTAGAGTCCGTTTTTGTCAAATTCCATTTAAAAAATCCCAGTTGGAATTTTGATTGGAGTCAATAGTGACTTCATGGATTAATTTGGGACAACTTTATTGCCCGGTGTAAATGCATGTAGGAGGACAGCATCTGAGAGACGGAAAGATGATGGTCAAGTGATCCCGTCAGGAGGGTCTCAGCGACTTTCCATTTTCAAAGGGTCTGTCGTGTATATCATCGGGAAGTCAACAGCCCCCACCCCAGACACAGTGACGGGGACTCAGGGGACAGAAGCACAAGCTGTGTTGTCCTATCTCTGTCTAAGGATTATAGGGTCATCTAATTGATGAGGAAAATATGCTGACAAGTTCCTGAACCTAACTATCTAAAAGCATTAAATGCTGATGTAGACACAGTCTAAGGAACAAGGGGTGATATCGCTGGTGTCTGTTCTTCCATGAGAGCTCTTCCTGTAAGTGAGCATTGCCTATTTTACTGTAATTTTTAGGGGAAAAAAGGATATGATTACCAATAACATCTATTTCTTATGTTTTAAACATCAGAACCCAAGACAGAGATCTGAAGCAGAATAAGATGCATGAGGATTCAGGGGCACATATCCGGTACCCACAGAGAAAGGCCCCTCATCGCCTTGCAGGACCCAGGGCCTCATAGGCCCGGTTCTCAGAAAGGGAAGGGCCCGAGGCCGGGCCTTGGGCTTCAGAGTTCCCTGGCCATTCTGGAATCCAGGGGATTTTGGTCAATGAGGAAACCCACATGAAATACAAACTTTGTGAAATAAATTATCTGGATTTGGCACTTGGCAAAAAATGCCGTCGCCAGCCTGATTGCTGGAATGTGGAGAGATGGGCGGTGATGTATTAAGAGAGACGAGTTCTTCACCCAGGGGTGGCTCTAAGGCCATGGGACTGATGAACAAGGTTTGATGTCACAGGCAGTTTCAGCCTTGTCCTGAGCTCTGAGGCCCCAAAGTTAGGGCCTGTCATGTGACACTGCCACAGCTTGGGAAGGCTTCTTTCTCTCCTACAGAGTCTGGAGATCAAGTTCTAGTTCTGTTCTGCCATGAACTGCTGTGTGAGCTTTTGTAAGTCGCTTGACTGCTCTGGGCCTCAGCTTCCTACCTGTAAAATGAAAGGATTAGAACAAATCAGGACATCTTAACTTGGGGTCCATGCATATCCACGGAGGAGCATCAGGGGAGTTTTTAAGCCTCATGGACTCATAAGAAGAAATGCGTTTGTGTGCATTTTTTCTGAAAAAAGAGTGGGAACTCAGAAAGGTTAAAAACTTTTGGTTCCGTGATCTCTTACCTTTTACAATTCTCCTAACACTGAGGTGTCCTCCCCATTCTGCCCAACACAGTTTCCATATCCCTGCAAGACTGTCTCCCCTTGCTTACCTTCCCACAGGCAGACAGACCCCTATTCCCTCAGGGCAGCAAGCTTATCCTCCCTCCCACCCCCACTCTTCCTGTCCTGAGCGTAGAGCTGGGTGCCCAGAAAGGCACAGAGCAAGCTCTTCTGAAATTGTACGGAAACTCAATGGAGGCGCGCCTGCCAATCAGCATTTTTCAAAGTGTTTTTCAATTCCATAATCATCTAGTGAGTACCTCAATGTGCAGCATCTCGGGTTAGGGGCTGCAGGGAGTCTAAAGCGATACCCCTGGCCACAAGGGGGCTCACTGTCTTATTGGGGGCTGAGGGGAAACAGATAGAGGCTGGAGGTGGTAACTGCTCTCGTTTGGAACCCATCTTTGATGCAATAAACGCCCAACTGCTTATTAAATTGGCTCCTACTGGAGTTGGCATGTTTCTTTACAGTTCTCTTTTTTAAAAAAAAAATCAGTAAGTGAGTTTTGATGCATTTAGGAGAAATTTATGTTTCTTAATCTTATCGTGGATAGATATTTTCCACATCTAGCCATCGGTCAGGGAGATGCGTTCAGATATTTGTACCTCAGTCTGAGGGTGAATTTGAAGGGGAATGGACTTCTTAAGTTTCCATATGCTCAAGAATCCCTGCTGAGGAGGGTCCCCATCTCCCCCAGCAGAGGCTGAGGGCAGCCTAGAGCCACCTGTCCTGCAGCAAGAATTAGGAAAGGAGCTAGGCAGCGGCTTTTCTGTCATACTGGCAGAGCCAGACTTCCAGGGTTCAAATCCTAGCCTGCTGTTTCTTAGGCAAATTAGTTAACCGCTGTCTGCCACAATTTACCCATCAGTTAAGTGGGACTCGCACTTCTCACTGGGTTGCTCTGAGGATTAAGTGAGTTAATCCAAGTGAAGCCTTTGAAACAACAGTACCTGACACATGGCCAGTGATGCCAGCCATTGTCATGACGGATGGTGATAATTCCTTAAGACATACTGTGAGAGAAGTGTCAGCTGTGTGGGGGAGAAACGAAAGTGGGCTGCATCTTGCTTCCTACCTTGAATTCATGTCATTTTGACACAGCTGTGAGCTAACAGTGAAACTGCACTCTGCTATTTATAAAATGTTTCTAAAGCACATGAGATATTAATATAGAAAATTGCATTTTTTTGTGTGTTGCTGTAAACCCTTAAGATTCCACGTCCACTGGTAACAATGCCTCTTTTGGGGGTAATCATTTGTAAGTGGTGTTGCAAAAAGGACAGCATCCTGAAACTGGGCGGTAACCACTTTAAATTTAAATCTGTGACCCTTTTCCACTTTCATATGCCAGATTTTATATAGTTCGCACATAGGAATGTTCTGTATATTTTGACATCACCATCCTTCTGCCTGGACTGAAACTTTTGATGACACGTGGGTATTTCTGAGATGGAAGTTCGACTCTTCACGTACTGTTCAGAATATAAATCTTTTGATCTGTTCTTTATTCTGTCTTTTCTGCCCTTGACCATTTCTTGCTTCCATTTCGTGTGTCCTCATCTTTGATCTTTCTATCTCTAGTCTTTCCCTTCCAGCCTGTGCAAATTCACTGCCATTGTCATCTCCCGTTACACGGTTTTCCCAACTCAGTCTTCCCACTGCTTGCCTCTCATTTTCCCTGGACTCCCCTTCACCTCTGCTTTCAAACTAATTCAGGGCATGAATCCCACGTGGGTTGCCTCCTTCATCTGTCCCCTCTTGGGTGGGGGGATGAAGGTAGGAGGAGGGACATCTGTGACCCTGACCTGTGGGAAGGCAGTTGACAATAAGACCTCCTACCATAACCATTTGCCCACCATCATTGGAGAAATGAAGGGCAGCCCTGGATAGGGGTCTGCTTCTCAGCGTCTCTCTATTACCCCACTGGTCCTCCCTACCCATCCGTACTTATCTGCTTTTCCAAAATACCACCTTAAGTTTTCCTCTTCTCAAGAGATGTAGCTACTCCCCGCCCTTCACTCACCTCCTTCCTCCAGGAGGAAAGGCCAGGGCCTGCTGGGAGCACCCTGCGCTGGCGATCTGTAAGGCCGCAGCTGCTCTGGGCTGTTTTCCTTTTGGCTAGCTGGCAGAGGAGGTTCCTTCTCCTCCTGAGAAGTTCTTTTAATATCAGGGTGGTGCTTTTCTGTGAGCTTGCGGTTCCTAAAAGTTTAAACATTTGAAAAGTAAAGCATTTTTCTACTTCTCCAAGAACACACCCAGTAGTTTATCCTGGTGCTGGAAGTCAGTTACAGGCAGGAGCCCATTCATTTCTCCTGTTTTGTATGCAGCCCCATGTGCCCCGACCATGGCATTCGTTAATAATGACGTGGCAGATGATGGTGCTGCACTGGATAATGTATTCATGTCTCTGGTCTAAAGATGAATGATATCCAATTCTGAAAAGATCAATGGTGATGTATTAAAGCATGATCTATGACTTCCATCCTTGGAAGCAGGAGGGAAGCAGAAGTATTTACTTTCTCCGGCCTGTAATTTATTGTTGGGAGATGCATATGTATATTTAAACTCCCAGACTTATGATGAATGTTTTTTTTTTCCTGAGAAGCATCTGTGTCTTGTAAATAGAATTTTATAAACATTTGGGGGACGGAAAAGTTCTCTAGTCTTTTCAAATTGCCACAGTCTTGGTTGATTTATCTTATCTCTTGAAGAATGGCAAGCTTTTCCTCTTGCGGAGATAGCACGTCTCATGGAACTTTAGACTTCCAGTCACTCAGGGTCTGCTGAGCATCTGGGTCTCCCAGTTGCCTACCAGTCAGCTGAGGACAGCCTTATATGTCGGGGTTGGCTGAGGGGCTGGGAAAAGGTCCCCTAAGTAAATATACCCCTCACCCTGATGCCTCTCTGAGAAATGCCCCCATTGGTTCAGAAACCCACCCACCGCTGGGAGCGGGCAGCCACCAATGGGTGAAAGGGTCATCCGGGGAGGGAGAAAGCCATGAAGATAAACCCTGCCCGGGTTTATCAGCCACCCACAATCAGCCCTGCGTATGACTGTCATCTGTTGCTAGTGTGACAGTTTACTCACAGCCTCAACATCAGGTCAGGGGAGAAACTTCTTGCTACTACCGTCCTCAGCATTCAGAAGCCAAAATTAGTCTCTGATTGAAGCGATATTCAATATTGGGTTCTTTCATCGAAGGCCTGGCCTGCTGCCAACTCCAGCCAGCGGGCTTCCTGGTTGTGCAGCCCCAGTGGTTGGCTACACAGTGAGTCACAAGGAAAAGGTGAAGGTCAAGTGGGGAGGACAGTCAGAGAAACTGTCAACCCTGAAAAAGCAAACAAGAGATGTCCAGGGACCACCAACCATTGACTGAGCGCGAATGCTGTGAAGGTGAAGGAGAATGCGGCATCATGCATGCCCTGAAGGGTCTCCCTCTTGTCGGGATGAACACCATGCGAGGCTAGGTAGACCCAAAAGGCCTGAGTAAGTGTCTCTGGGTGTTTCCTGTCCAAATCTCAAGTCATTCCGGCTCCTCGGGGACCCGAAGAGCTTCTCCTGTCCTCCCAGTTCACCTCCTTGACTCTCGGTCACCGTGCTGGAGGCCGTGGTGTGCTTCTTCTCCGTCTGGTCTATCGTGGGGCTCTCGGGTTTCCACACGTACCTCATCAGCTCCAACCAGACGACGAATGAAGACGTAAGTTCCTGGCGGCGTGGGACACGGGTGTGTTCTTTTGTGTTCGGCTATGGAGGGGAAAAGGGACGGAAGAGGTTAGGGTCTTCCCAAGGTCTTCCATTCATTCCATCCCAGATGTGAGTCCCTGGGAGCAAAGAATGTGCAGTGGAAGCATTTTCGTACGCTCTTCTCCAGTTTCTCTGCTGGGAATCTCTAAATGGTTTTGCTTCCTGACCACACCAATTAGATACTAAGATCAGCCAAGTGACACGCAATTCTGAGCCTGGAGGAAGAGATTCTGTTCTATGCCTTTTAAATCATTTTGTAAGCCACTTGTCACACCTCCCCTAATGAAGAGAGACTGTGGCAGGCTGACATCTCGGAGTGAAATGTATGCCTTTCATGTTTAACGTCTTCGTTTCATTTTTGGAGAAGATTGCCCTGACCCAAAGTTTAAATTTTCCTCCAGGATTATCTGCCTATACTTAATGCAGATGGAGAGGAGCTATAAAAACAGGAAATGTAATGTTGGAAAATGTTCCTTCATAAGCCTGGTCTTCTTTGCTCTGAATGTTTAGTTTCTGATGCAAGAATCTATCAGTAGATGAATTAAATGTCTCGGAATCAGTCAGGTTGTCTTAAAGCCTTGAGAAAATTGGTGCGGATGAGATATATGAGTTAAGAGAATATTAATATGGTTATTAGTATTTGATAACTGAATATTAGTGTCTGTGAAATTATTTTGGCAACACTGAGGCTGAATTCAGACAGGCTATAAATTGAGAATTAGGGGAGCCACGTTAACTCTTTCAGACACCATTCATCTAATTACTTTTTAGCACATTAAATGTGAGTATGAAAAAAATCTCCATTGGCTCATAAGAGCTGGCCTTTTAGTACCACATAGTAGAAATAAGAGATTATTGTCTCCAGAGAATGTTGCTTTCTCCCTAATCTGACCTGCTCTTTTGGGATATCTCCAAATTTGGGGTAAAAGCCAGTTTTTCTTGAGAAAAGTATCTCAGTTTCTCCTACTGAAGAAATGAGCAAAGATTATTTACAGTCTTTACAGGCTTCTTGTGGTCCAATTCGCCTAAACTGGGGCATTGGTATGAAGGATGTTGTATATTATCGACTCTTCTTTTCTTGCAGATTAAAGGCTCTTGGTCAAATAAAAGAGGTAAAGAAAATTACAATCCCTACAGCTACGGGAATATCTTTACCAATTGCTGTGTTGCCCTGTGTGGGCCCATCTCTCCCAGGTAAGATTCAGAAGGCATCATGGTCTTGAACAGACCTCGGACAGCAGACACCTTAGCTGTGTGAGCACAGGCCTCACGAGGTAGAGAGCTGGCCCCCGCTGGTGGGTTTGCTCACACTCCCCCAATGACCACCAGCTCAGCACTCCACTTTGTGCCACGGAGACACAGCCTTAAGGAAATAGAGATCTGGCTCCATTTGTTGTGTTATGCTCAGCACCTTTTTGGTTGTTCCAGTGACGTTTTGGGGGGAAAATCCCCTAAGGATCAAAATAGGAAAACTGAAGCATATGATCCCATTAATTATTGAATGATGTTGAGCATCCGTGACGAGCAGGTTAGCTTAGTAAGGAAACCGGGACACACACGCAGGAAGCATCTACAAAACCTGCAGGAATAAGTGATAAGGGCTGAGTTGTACAGAAGAGAAATGCTAAAACAGTTCAGAGGGAGAGATCCCTGGGGGCCAAAACAGTCGAGATGGTAGTGATGATAAAACAGCAATAATATTAATAATAGCAGCAGCTGACGTATTGAAAAGTGTTAGGCTCTGCTCTAAGTTCTTTACACGTATTAACTTTTAAACGCTCACTCTGTACCCATGAGGCAGGTACTATTATATCCCATTTTACAGATGAGGAAACCGAGGCACAGAGAGGTTAAATAACTTGCCCAGGATTACACAGCCAGTGAATGCTGCTTAGTCAGGCTTCAAACCCAGGCACCTGACATCAGAACCAGTGTGTGTATTACCTGGCGCACGCTCCCTCCACGTCCAAAATAGAGTCAACTCTCGACTACTCGTGAGTTACACCCATGTAGCGTGTTTCCAACAGATTAATCAAACCATCGAAAATATTTATTACACAAGTATTCCAGATCTCTAGAATGAGTTTCCAAGCCATTTCTACTTCCTCCCTGTTGGTCTCTAAATGTGTAAGATGGAGAGAAACCACAAAACCACTGGGATTGTCTCCAAGGCAGCCCCACTGTGCGCTTGGACCTTCATGGCCGGTCATCACACATATGTGCTCATGGAATGCAAACTTAATTTTACCATCAGCCTCAGTGAAACATCATTAGGGAAGTAAGAGTGAGGCTCCCCCCCCAAAAAATTTCCAGGCATATGTTCCAATGCCATTTATTAATTGGCACTGGGTTATGGTTATTGGTGCTATTGGGTAATTAGAAATTGATCATTTTTCAGTTTGGACCCAGAAAATTGGGAGCCCAGTATGCCACTCTCCTCCTGAATTGGGGGCCCTTAGGATCCCCCTGACCTGCCCTTCAGAGGCTTCCTCTAGAGGCTCTGGCAGGAAGGGGCACCCAAGGACACTGGTTGGAGGGGCTGCCTTAGGCCAAGGGACAGGCGTGCCTGGGCCGGTACCAGCCAAGACGTGGCCCTCCTCCAGGAGACACACACACTCTCTCTCTCATAAGCACATCGTTACCCCATTTAAGAACATTTTAGAGGCAACTCAAGTGCACGATTCTGGGCACACAGGTGGCTCTTAGCCCCTGTCTGAGGCATGGGACACCGCTCAGCAGGGGCTAAGAGAGCCCCAAGACTCTCCAAGAGAGCTCCAGACTCACCCAGGGATCCCTCTTGGGGCTCTTCAGGCCAGAAAAACCCTCAGGAAATGCTTGGTTTTTCACAATGTAGCTGATGTTTCCTGTTGCTGTGTGTTTATTTGTAGAAACTGTGGGCAGGCCCTGAAACGCAGGCCAGGGGCCTTGGAGGACATAAGGGACAAAAGAGAACTGAGCAGGCATCTTTCCCCATATCTAAACTATACTTCTGAATCCAGGAAAGGAATTCAGAAGTCTCACATTTTGTCCAATCTCATTTCTTGTTCCCGAGTCTCGTCCCGGGCCTGTGGTGCGGCTCTGTGTTGTCTAGAGATCAAATCTTATCACAACTGAAATCATTTCTTCACGACTGGATTAAATATGCTGTTTTGGCTGAGGAGGGGCTGTCTTCTATCCAAAATCCACATCCCTCTGGCTGGGGCATTTCTGGAGGATGGGCCTCCGCTTGGAACCCCTTGAATCACTCAAGGGTTTGCACAGGGGAGATGGACCACTGATCCTCCCACTTTGCCCACAGGCTCCCCATAGCTGGTCTGGGCAGAAGTAAGTGCTCTGCCCTCCTGTCGCCTTCTTCGCCCCCTCCTCCCTCTGCCCTACCTCGCCCAAGCCCTGTGCCCTTAGGAGGGCAGGGCCTTCCACAGGCATTCCAGCCAGGCCCATCAGCTGAGCAGTGTCCCACGCCTCAGACAGGGGCTAAGAACCACCTGTGTGCCAAGATTCGTGCACTTGAGCTGCCTCTAAAATGTTCTTAAGATGTGCTTGTGAGAGTCTTCGTGTTTCCCAGTGAGAGCTACAGACCACCGGGGCAAAGACCCACATTCAGTTCCCTGCACAGTGTCCCCAGAGATGTGTGTGGCAGTGGGTGGGAATGGCCAGGTTTGGGGAAGGGAGTCCTCATACAAGTCCGGCAGGAGGAATGGAAAGTTGGAAAGACAGAAAGCGACAAGATGTGGTCAGGGTCAGGGTCAGGCCCTGTGGGCCAGTGCTGTGGGTCAGCAATCGTGAGAATTCATGTGGCCACTATTACAGGACATGTGCTGTGTGGCACGCTCTGTGCTGGATTCTGGGGATGCTCATGAGAGAGCATGCATCTCATGGGTGGTACAGTCCCGTCGATGGCAAGTCTGCAGTGAAGGAGGGGCTGTGATGGGGGTGGGCGGGGTACAGGTTCCATGGGACACCTGGGGAGCTTCCCGGAGGAGGGGTGTCTAAATTGTGAGCTCTTCTAAAGAATCAGTGGGAATTGGGGGAAAGGAATTGTGGGAGGAGAGACTGGGGGAACAGCATGTGCAAAGGCCCAGAGGTGAGGGCAGAGCCTGACTTGTCAGAGGAAGAACTGAAGGAGTTGTTAGTGTGCGGGAGTGGGGGGCACGGAGGGGCAAGGCAAGAGATGAGATGAGGGGAGCGCAGCCTTCGTGGGCCATTGTGAGGGCTGGAAGGAGACGTAGGGCAGCGTGCCACGGCCTTGGCTGCGTGGCTGGTACGTGAAACAGGCTGAACGCCTAGGAACCAGGCCGACAACAACTTTGTGCTTTTCTCCCTGCTGGCCCCTCAGACTCTCTTGATGACCTAGTTCTTTCTCTGCTCCTGGATGAAATCCCTTGCAAGTCCCTTAATTTCTGCTGTCACTTAGAAAAAAAGACTCAGGGCGCTTTCATTTCCTCCAAAATACTGTCATTTCAGTGAACCAGAACTCTGAAGTTCATTGAAAGTGAACACTTTCCATTCCTTCATCCTACCCGGGTTGGGATTTCAGCATATCTTTTGGGGGGTTATAAGTCAACCCCCGAGATGCCCCTTTGAGCCAGCTCCACACTGGCTCTCTCCCGGGGATCCGCGTCTGGCCCCTCAGCCTCGCCTCGCCCAGCCCCTGACTCCCAGCCTCCTGCTGCATCTCTCAGCAGCAGGGTGAAGATGGCCCCCTTTCCCAAGATATCTGTCTTTGCTCTTTCCCCTCCAATCTTTTATACCCTTGACGGCGGTTGCAAACTGGGTCTGAGAACCCCTTTGACGGTCCTGCATGGGGGGCCCAACACCTCCCTTTGGAAGATGGAGATTCTTCTTGCCTATTGTTTTTTTTCTGAACCTCTGGGGATTCAAGTGAAACCGAAGCAGAGAGAGTCCTGTCCAGATCCTGTCACAAGTATTTTTTAATGGCTTGTTATTAAAACCTGGAGGTAGTAGTTGTGAAGAAACCCCCATCTTCTGCAGGGCGGGCTGACACGTAGGAGCGTCTTCAGCAGCCCGGCCCTCCACCCCCAGGAGGGGGGAGTGTGGGTGCACTTCAGGCATTTCACAGAAGCTGCTGAGGACTTCAGGGAGCGTGGCCCGAGCCCCACGCGGTGGGGGGCCACACGGGGAGCGAGCGCCCACGTATTAGCCGACCCTCCTGTGGCCCTTTGCAGTTCTGCCCTTAGACTCAAGGTCAACACTGAGCCTCCACTCGGGGAGCCAAACAAGGCAGCTCTTTTGATGGCGAGGTAAAGCTTCACCTTTACCTTCTATCTGGGCAACAGCGCCGTACGGAAAAGATGTCTTTAGAAGCGTTATTGAGAAAACTTGCCGTTTTTATTCATTCGGTCAACAAGCATTTGCTCGGCTCCTGCTGGGTGTCAGTCGTGGAGATACAAGGGTTAAGAGGACCCAGTTCTTGCCCTCGTGGAGTTTACACTCCATGACGGGTGCAAATGTGGAAACAAGGATGCCTACGTGATTGACACAGGTGCCCGGGGGGCTCCAAGGGCACAAGGGAGGGGCCCAAATACCCTGGCCCGGGCCAGGTGCCGTGGGGCAGGGAAAAATGAAGACTGCCCTCGGGAGCTTATGGGCTGCTAGACAAGATGGTATCAAATCACTGTGACACCAGACAAACAGTGACATGTACCTTGAGGAAGATTGCATGCAGGGCTGGGAAAGGCCAGGTAAGGGAAGAAAGCGGGTACGGGGGCAAGAGCAGGGGCTGGGGCTTTTGAACATGGCTGTGAAGATTGGACGGTGGAGGGGAAGGGAAAGTGACTTTGAACAAGAGAAAAACAGAGCTTGAACAAAAATACAGAGATGGCACAGCACAGCGTGCATCCTGGGTCTGTGGCTTCTGGGCCCGTGCAGTGCGGTGACACACAGCAGGTGGCTCAGACACTTTTGTTTAAGGCAGGACCCTAGGAGCACCGCATGTGCAAAAAGAAGACGTGGATTTAAGGCTGGAGAGAGAAGTTGGAGACAGGTGGTGTGAGGCCTTGAAGCTGAGCAAGCAGGAGGAGGGACGTGAGCAGGACTGGGCGTTAGAAAGAACACCAGTGGCCACGTGGGCCGTGGACAGCAGGGGCAGAGGCAGTGAGGCCAGAGGACGGGGCGGGGGTCTGCAGCAGGTGGCAGGGAAGAGACAGATGCTACAGGCATTTTTAAAAGCAAAAGTGACAGACTTTGGTGTCTGATTACACATGAGGGTGAGCAGAGGTGTATCCCAAGGTGCCTGAGGTGGGGCCCATCACAGACAGAGGGGCCCCCAAGATGGAAATTAAAATAGCGTTGATGGCGTCTTTGCCTTTTCATTCACTCTCTCCCTCCTGTATTGTTTTGTCTTGTAGCCTAATTGACAGAAGAGGGTACGTCCTGCCTGACACGCCGCAGCCGGCCGCGCCCTCCAACGGGATGGCCGCGTACGGGGCCACGCAGTCACAGAGCGACATGGTAGGGGCCGCCTGCAGCGGGGTCCGCAGCTCCCTGCAAGGCTTCTCTTCCGCTTCTATGTTTGCTAACCCAGTAACACACCAAGCACATCCAGAAAGCTTCCCGGGGCACCCAGGGACCGCAGGGCTCAGAAGAGGGAAGGGAAGCGTTAAATTAAGGCAAGATCCAACAAAGGCTTATGGCCGCCAAGTGGTTGGTTTGTTGAGGGTTGTATAGGGGGAAGTACACACACAAAATCTCTTCCAGAAACAGCTGTGGCATCTTCTGATGGAAAGCCCCTTATACAGAACCAGGGTGTTGTCTGCGGGACGAGATACAACTGCCCAAAGCGGAGCTGGCTGTCCGGATAGTCCCATTCTGACCCTTTGCCTCAACTGTGCTGACCCTCCCCACCCCCTCTTTAAGTGTGCAGTGTAGAGTGCTGCCAGTTCTCCCCACTGTCAGCCAAAATCTTAGATCAACCATTCACACTTTAGTGTGAATAATCAGATAAGGGGCATTCATTCACAGCAAGACTGAGTAGTACCTCTCTGAAAAGGGCTCGCAGGTTATGCGTCCATGGAGGCGTGGACCCACATGCTTTGTTTCCAGGCTGCATATGGGAGACTTGGGGCTAGGGGGAGTCTTTCCATGAGCACCTGAAATCACAGCCTGGCCTGGCCCTGACCCTCAGTGCCTTAAAATTCCTTGGGGATCTGTAAGGCAATGGCCTCTCTTTATCTGAAACAGATTTCCCTGAAGAAGTTCTATGTTTCTGAAACGGACTCAGTCTGTGGCCCCTGGGCTCTGTTTGCTCCTTGTAGACCTAAATCACCCACAACAGAGTTTCCATGACAAACAGGTCAAAGACCCATGTTTTGGGGTAGAAGGGGGAACGACAGCCTCCTGGGGCACCTTGTTTCTGTGTATAAAGAACAAGGTGAGGGGCCGCCCGGTGGCGCAGCGGTTTCGTCCGCGCTTGGCAGCCCAGGGTTCGCGGGTTCGGATCCCGGGCGCCCGCCGACGCACTGCCTGTCAGCCATGCCGTGGCGGCGTCCCATATAAAGTGGAGGAAGATGGGCACAGATGTTAGCCCAGGGCCAGTCTTCCTCAGCAAAAAGGGAAGGATTGGCAACGGATGTTAGCTCAGGGCTGGTCTTCCCCACAAAAAAAAAAAAAAAAAAAAGAACAAGGTGAAACCCAACAGTCCCAAGTCTCTCCCAGCACTCGGGCTAAGAGAAACAGCTTAATCCCAGAGACCCTCTGGCGGGGTTTACAGCGGAAGCTTGCTGGGTTTATTTGTGGGCAGTGGTGGTGTCTAGTTTGTGTTGTTTTGTTTTGCTTTGCTAACAATTCGTTTTCTGTAAAAGAAAGTGTGTATATGTCCCAGTCCTCGCCACTCCACTCCATAAGTGATCATAGGACATCTTGTCTGTCCATGCTTGCCCACACAAATGACCCTTAAGGGTCACCCCTCCTTATTTTTCAGAGGAGGAAAATGAGGACAGAGTCAACAGGCCCACGGGGAAGGAGATTACGTCTGTTGAGCACAAACTGTGGTCAAGGCACTTGATGATCAGTGTGTTGTTTAATCCCAAACCAACAGTGGGAAATGGGCATGCTTGCCCCTTGATTTTCTTTCTTTTTTTTTGATGAGGAAGACTGGCCCTGAGCTAACATCCATGCCAATCTTCCTCTATTTTGTATCTGGGATGCTGCCGCCACATGGTTTGATGAGTGGTGTAGGTCCGCGCCCAGGATCCAAACCTGTGAACCCCAGGCTGCCGAAGCAGAGCGCACGAACGTAACCACTATGCCACCAGGCCAGCCCCACCCCTTGCTTTTTTTTAAGCTTGGAGAGGTGGATCATCTACCCAAGGGCACACAGCAACTAACTTGTGGATCCAAACCCAGTGTGATGCCTCTAACACCCATGTTCCCTTCATAGACTGCATCCTTCAAGTGCATGGGCATTAAAGAGAAGTGTATCCATGCTCAGAGGTCTGACTCAACTATTTGCAGGTGCACGGCAAATGTTCCCTAAGGACAGAGCTGACCAGGACTCTGACCACAGCATCCACTGATCACTTCTCTGATGTGTGCATGTGTTTACACACTGTGTGCATAACCTCGCATTTATTCAGCAACTTTTCCCGAGTCCCTACTGTGTGTCAAGGACTCAGCTAGGCGCTAGGGATGCAAGGTTTGTGGGGTACAGTCCCTCTGCCCTCAAGGTCGGCAGTTGGAGACAGGACATAAACAGATACGTGAAGGAGGCATTAGGAACCTTCTCTAGAAGAGACCACTGAGGACAGTTGTCCTCGTCAGAACCAATGAGCTTCTGTCGGTTTTACCCCGTGACTCCCATAGTACTGGTCTCACCATGTTCTCCACTTTCTCTGGATTTAATAAACAAACAAAGGCTATCTTGAAGGTGTTGACACCATTCAGCCACTTTAGGTCGAGATGGGATAGAGGCGTTAGTCATTAATTCAGCAAACATTTATTGAGCACCAACTGTGTGCCTCTGTGATAGCCAGAGAGAGTGGGTTTAACGAAGGAAATGGGGAGGTTGTTTCACTCCCTATGGTTAATCAGATTCAGCAAACTGCTGCTGTGCCCTCTGGCGTCCAGTCAGTCTGGACCTACATGTGACTCCTGTCAAGGGCACACCCCCGTGGGCACAGGTGTGGCAGAAGGGCTTAGGGTGGAGTTGCCTATTCCCATGGGAAGGCCACCTTCCCAGTAACCAGTGACCCTGAAGGCACTGGTCTATGATGCTGTAAGGATTGTTTGGAAAGGACTCTTCAGAGGTTGAGAAGAAGCTAACCCCTTATAGTTCAATTCAACGTATGGATTCTTTTTAAGACATCAGTTCATCTCTGGCTGGAGCTCTGTGTCAGGAAGCACGAGGATACTCACATCTCTAAGACTCCTCACCCTCCTGTTCTCCTCTGTATCTGGGGGTGAGACACGAGTATGGGCAGCGAGGGAACGAGCTGCATGTGACATCCACAGGCCGCTAAGCGCTGGTTAGATCAGAGACTCAGGAAGAGCTCTGGACCCTGCAGTGGAGCCTCTTTCAGTCCTGACCAAGGGAGCCCTAGTGTCCTGAGTCATGCTGGGGGATTAAGTGAGGACCGGTGATCCTGGGTGACCTGCCAAGGCTGACAGTGCGCTCAGCCTTCACGCCTTCTCTGCTGTGCTCACCTGAATGAAGGTGGAAGACACCACCGCCCCCCACACTGCCTCGCCATCAGCACACACAGAGTGGGGAAGAGCGTCACTCCTTCTTCCGTTCGTGCGTGCACAGATCTTTTCTGAAGAGGTTCTAGGACAAGGCAATGAAGCAGTATAGGATGTAAAGAAATGACTGAGGCACAGGTCCACCCCTAGGAGCCTCACACTTCGGTCCTCACAACCCTAATGACATCTGTGTTTCCATAAGTGCAGACACATGACACTTTGCATACAATTTCAGGATCAGGGTCTCCCCTGAAGCCCCTGGACCCAAAGTTAAGAAGCCCTACATCAGTGAGTACCATGGTCCACCTTCTCCCGATCAGAGACGAAATCTAAAAATCCTGGGGAGTCTTGGAGACAGGTCCCTGGATGGGGATGTTCCAGCCAGTGATAAAGTGTGCAGAGACATCCTTCCACATGGAGAGCATGTTAAAGTCAGCCACCAGGCTTTAAAGAGCACTACCTATTCCCCCCTTGCAGAGGAAAAAGGGGATGGGGATTAACTGTGCAAAGAGCCACACTGCCACCACTTGCTAGACCAGTGACCTTGACAAGTCGCTTAACCACTCTGCCTCAGTGTTTTCATCCATAAAATGGGAACGTTGGTATCCTTACCTTGTAGTGTTTCTATGAGGATTGAGTGAGTTAGTGCATGTAAAGTACTTAATACCTTGCCTAGCACAAGATAAGTTCTATAGAAGTATTATTTATTATCATTATTAGTATTGTCATCTCCCTGATATCCACCAATGGCAAGGTCAGCCAGGTCGACTGTATCCACTCTGAGCAACCGGACAACAATGGGCACAACTGGGGTGAGGGAAAGCTTCCCATGCCGGATGAGAAGCAAAGAGCAAAAATTCCAGTCCTGGCTCCGCCAGTTATCTCCCTGACCAGTCACTCTGCCTCTGTGGTCCTCAGTTTTCCTCATCTGCTGAATAGGAGCTGGGACTAATTTGTCTCTAAAGCCTATCCAGCTCTAAGCTGTTTGTGAGTCTCTGATCTTTGCAGCTCAACAGATGGGTCAGAGAACAACTTCTCAGTCCCACACACAAGAGAGACCCCTTCCTCCTGCTAGAAGAAGGTAAACACCGGGACCCTTGGCTCCTCCTGCTCTTCCCACCCTCCCTGACCCACAGACCCAAGACCCAGTAACCCAGCACTTGGCACAGGATTGGGGAATATGCTTCAGTCTGCTCTTTTAGGATTATGTGTTGCTTTTCTTAGTTGTCTCATATTTCTTGTGTTTCTAGAATAAATCCCACTTGATCACGGTGTATAATCCTTTTTTATATGTCGTTGACTTCAGTTTACTAGTGTTTTGTTGAGGATTTTTACGTCTGCATTCATAAAAGGTATTGGTCTGTAGTTTTCTTTTCTTGCAATGTCTTTGTCTGGTGTTGTTATCAAGGCAATTCTGGCCTCGTGGAATGAGTTGAGAAGTGCTTGCTCTCCTTCTATTTTTTGGAAGAGTTTGTGAAGAATTGGGGTTAATTCTTCTTCAAAGATTTGAAGAACTCACCAGTGAAGCCATCTGGTCCTGAGCTTTTCTCTGTGGGCAGTTGTTTGATTTCTAATTCACTCACTACTCATTGCAGGGCTGTTCAGACTTTCTGTTTCTTCTCGAGTCAGCTTTGGCGGTATGTGTCTTCCTCCGGGTCCATTTCACTAAGTTATTTAACTTGTTGACATTGTCTCTTCTGTCTTACTCAGTACTGTTTTATCATGGAAATAGATGAGGAAAACTTAAGGACTGAAAAAGTAAGAACAAATGAAAAAGGAGAGGAATTTGTAAGAGTGAAGAGAAAGGGAAGAAGCAGCCAAGGACTTTGGTGAGAGGGAGGAAACACAAAGTGAGCCCTGAAGGGGGGAATTGGTGTTTGTGTTTTTCCAAAGTGCTGCGAAATGCATGTAGCTCTCCTAGATGAGCGAGCTGGGAGCCTCTGGCAAAGTGACTCCAGTGTGCGTTGTTGGTCCCGTACTGTTTGCTCTCCTTTCTCTCACTCTGAGTAATGTTAGGGCCGAGAGAAAAATACATATCAAGCAGTTTCCAGGAATTGTCAACGTATGGAAAAAATGGGCTAAAATATTCCAAAACTGACAATGAAACATTCTTTGTAATATTCCTTTCCTTTGACTTGCTTAGGCTGCCTGTAATAGACGTGCCAACCAAGACCATTACAGAACGAGCCAGCATATCATGACCAGCCATGCCTGGCCTGAAAGAACCCCAAACCCTTCAGGTTTTATAGTTTCTGATGCAGCAATACACAGCCAGGGCACCTACCCCCTGCTCCTTGGAAAGCCTCCATCATCACTAAGAGTAATTAGTCCACAATTTGCCAAGAAATCTGCCATCTTCCTTTTTATTTATTTATTTCATTTTTTGGATATCGTTAGAGCTCACAATCAGTAAAAAAATTTCTTGTGTTCCAATCTCCAATTAGACAGATGTAAAAATAAAGACATAAATCCTTTAATGATAAATTTGTCAGAATTGCAAGGTGAATTTCAGGCAGTTCTAAAAATGGAACAAAGTTTAATATAGAATTATACTGTGGTCAAGTGGGTCTCTGCTGGGGTTCATCACTCTTTGCACTTGACAGAGTATTGCTGATATTGATATCTTAGTTAATCCCCACAACAAGCTGCAAGGTATCTCCATTTTACAAAGGATGAAACCGAGGCTTTAAAATATTGAGTGACTTGCTCAAAATCACACAGCTAGTGATTCAAGGCCTGGGTGTTTTCTACTACATGCCAGATTTCAATTTTAAAAGCCCTCAAGTTGGTAATCAGACGAACATCTTCAGATCTGGTCATTACACCTGGGAGCTGAGTTTCCTACAATCCAGTGGGCCTCAGCCATGGATGCACGTAGAATCACAATACTGATATCCTGAACCCAGTGATGTCAGAATCCCAGGGTGGGGGCCCAAGCACTGGTCCTGGAGGTGATTTGAATCAGCAGCCAGCTTTGAAAACCATCACCATAGCCTTCAAATTCTTGCAGTCTCCAAAAGTTGGGGTTACAAGGGATGATTTTTGGTCCATATTTTGTTTTGGCACAAAGAACATTTCTTTTATCTTGAAAAATCTTAGGTCAGTTTGGCTCAACTAAGACATAGTCCATTCAGAGAAAGAGGTATGTGGAAGATTTCAACAGAATGTGCTGGGATATGCAAGGCTGGGGGTTTGTAGGAACTCCCAAAGGGAGTGTTCAGGTTTCAGGCAAAGCTTCCTGGAGGAGATGACCTCTGAGCTAAATATTAAAAGATAAGATTCAATGAATTAGTTGCCCAAAGGTGGGAGGCATATTCCAAGCAGAGCAAATGCAGAAGCACAGGCGTACGTGGGGTGAAACTGCCTGTGTGTGCAGGAGCAGGGAAGACCGTGTTACCAGGGTGTGGATTGCAAAGCAGCCATTGGAGGGAGCTGAGGTGGGAGAGGATGCGCTGGAAGGGCCTTGGGTGTCATATAATCGGCATGGCTTTTGTTCTGTAAATGGCAGGCAGCCATTGCAGAGGCTCAGTTCAATGAGTAATACTATCAGATTTTCATTTGGGGTGAATGAGGCTGGCAGTAATGGAGGCGGCCCAGGAGGCCATGTGGGGCGAGAGGGAGGCATGCTGGTATAGAAGCAAGGAGAACAGGAGAAAGCCCTCACAGTAGGCCTGTGACAGAGGGGCTGGTCAGGACAGCAGAAATGGGTTCAGAAAAGAGGCAGCCACAGTCCAGGACTTAGAGGTGGAGTTGATGTAGAGATCTGGGAGGGAGTAGCCAGGAACGCCTCCCACCTATCAGCTAGGTAACAAGATGATCATACAAGTCACCAACAGGAAATCCAAGAGGAGGTGCAATTGATTTAGACATGTGGAATTTGGGTGCCATGGATCCCCGGAGGTGGTGAGGTGCCCTGCAGGTAGCTGGGCGGAAAGCTCAGAGAAGATTTGCTTCCCCAGGCTTATGAAGGGATGACGTGGTTTATAGAAATTCACTTTGAAATAGTAGAGATGTGAATCGATTTCATCAGTTATCCTGGAAGTATCAGTCAATCTGGCGTTGAAAGAAAACTATAAGACTTGCTCATATTTGTCATCTGAGAAATTAACCCAATTTCATCTCACATGTTGAAAGATTATTTTTTGAAATCAGCATTTATTATCTTTCCCTAACTTTCTCTCCACCCACCCCTGTCAACTCTGCCCCCACCAAGCCAAATCAAGTTTCTTGGTCTCATTGGATATTAGTGAGGATAATAGAACAGGATAATTCTGAACGATAATGAAAGGAATCCCTTTGCAAATGGATGGATTTAAGTATTCGACACAGCAGGGAAATGTAGAGAGATGTGGGATCAGATGTGGGATCAGTTGAGACCCTAGGCTTGCAGCTCCGACCCTGCGGGCTGGTGCTCGTGGGCAAGTCACTTACTCCCACGAGCCTGAAATTCCTACACCATGAAATGAAGAAGGGGATGATGACGTTGGCCTCCCTGGATCGTGGTTGGAATTGACTGAGATCCTGTCTGTTTCATCCTCCCGTCAGCAGTTAATGACAGAGGGCCTGGTACACAGTAGGTGCTTGTTAAGCGTTCAGTTGAATGTATGTGAAAGTTGCCCTTATAGGGGCTTGTTCATGGGAGGTTCTGAACAAATATTAGTTTGTTCCTGTCTTCCTTTCCTCATTCTTTCCTTCCTTCCTCCAATTTTGTCACATCCACAAGAGGCTCCACCCTAAATGTGGAACTAGGAACTAGAGGGAAGGAGTTCTGTTTGGTGCAGTGACGTGGCAGCACGGCTTCATGAGTGATGGCCTTGGTAGGATCAAATTAATCCATGGGCCAAGAGACCCGAGGTCATCGTCATTTGACCCATTAGACACCGTCAGCAAAGTGCCTATGTGCTTCTTCAGGGACTATGAAAATGTTTAAGACCTGAAAGAAAAAATAAAGCTCTAAAACATGGAAAGAAAGCTGCAAAATCAAAATTAATAAATGTTTAATGTCTACGAGACATGAGTATGTCAACTTCATTAATTGTTAAATTTAGCATTCATGAAAATTTCATTCTATTTTAGAAGTAATTTGTAGGTTGGGTTTTTCTCACTTCATAAGAACTCCAAGCACACATATGATTACATAGAAATCATTACCACTTACAAAGTAATTGAGCTGCTCATAGACAGAGAAGTTTAAAAGTGAACTGACTTGGAGCCCCACCCACTTTCTATCTCGCCATGCTGCCTTTGTTGTGAGAAACCCGGTTTCCACTTGACCTAAAGCTGGGAGAAATCTTTTTGGTCCCAAGGCTCCTATCCACTACTGGGAGTGCCCCCAAATACATTAGAAGGTCTTCAGGAGCAGCCGGATCTGAAAACTCTTATAGGGAAAAAAATGAGATGTGTTCTGCGTGGCCCCCACGTCAGAACCAGGATGAGAAGGTGGGCCTGGGAGGTAGATCCTGCTCAGTCCAAGGGGGAAATGCCCAACACCCAGAGCTCATGGTGGGCAGGAACCCCCACCGTGGAGATGTTCAGGCTGGGGGAGTTGAGCACCCCCAGCAATGTTGGACAGAGGAGAACAGCATTGGTGGGCGGGCTGAACATTGACCTTTGGAGTCCCTTCCAGCACAGATCCTATCTGGCTGACTTCTCCATCATCCAAGACCTCCAAGCCCATTCGGTCTTGTCAACGGGTCAGTATCACCATGCCAGATAATGTTCCATTCTCCTGTGCATTTATAGGCTATTCAAGCTCCTAGAGAATGTGCCTTTTTATTATTTCAGTTGTTCTTTTTGGGCTTCTGTGGTAGAAGTACCATATAAACAGGAGTACAGAGAGAGGAGACAGTCACATGCAGGCAGGGGTGGCACTAAGCAGAACATGAAACTTGACGTGTCTCCACCCCACTCTCTTCTTTCCAGTTCATTTATGCTCACACTGGCCTAGTGTTCACCATATCTTATACTATACCAGCACATAACCTACCCTGTGCTCTTCCACGACTTTTACATAGGTAACTCATGTTGACCCGATGAGGCTGCTACTAATAGTATCCCCATTTTACAGATTAATAAAACTGAGGCACAGAGAGATTCAGTGAATTTGCCTAACTCAGACTTCACAGTTTGACACCGTAGTCCATGCTCTTAACCCTACACTACACTACACTATAGCTGTGTATACTGACTGTGTGTAAGGTGATTTCCTCCCACATACTTTCAGTCTCCATAGCCCATTATTCTCGTCCTCTCTCCCCTATCAGAATCTATTCTTAGGAAAAGATCTGTTGTTAATCATTTATACCTTAAAGCAAATTTAAGCCAAAATTCAGGGCTATATGAACTTCAACTGTGAATGAAAGATTTCATCCTCTGTTAAAAGCATTTCAGACTTTAATAATAATAATAGTAATAATAACTGAATGCTTTAACGCTGTTTGTTCAGCACTATATCCACATTGTCTAGAATAGTTCCTACGGTAGTTGGTTTCGGTAAATGTTGGTTAAATGAGAGAGAGAGGGAAAGAAAGAGAGAGAGATTGGCAATGTGCCAGGCACCGGGCTGAATGCTTTGCATACATTATTACCTCATTTAATCCTCACAAAACCATCTGATGTGAGTATTCTAATACTTGGAGGAGACTGAAACTCAGGATGTTAAGTTGGTGACATAACTAACCAGTGACTGAGCTGAGATTTCGTCCTTGGCAGCGTGACTGAGAAAAGTGCTTTTCTTAACCATATACCCCAAGTCTCCCAGGTGGGAAGGTCTTCTTAGGGCAGAGTAGCATGAAGCCTCCTCCCAGGGCTGAGGAAATCACACCACCCAGGCCTCCCTGCAGAAGGATGATTAATTTGCCCGATCAGTCGTAAAACCAGACTGTGGAACTGAATGTGTAACCTCTCCGTAATCTAACCTACAACGTGACCTGGCAAATGCCTGTGAAGCATCTTTAGTTTCTGCTCTGTTGCAAAGAGCAGTGTCGACCAAGGACAAATTACATTAACTCTTTTTCTCTCCGCTCGCTCCCCTGAGCCCAAACCATTTTGCAGCACTTTTCACTTGTCCAATCCAAGGGCTAAAGGTTTGTCCAGGTGGAAACATATCAGTACCCAAGTAAGTTATTGACCTGGTCCAAGGGGGATCTCTACTACTAAACTGGAGTTCATTTAGTTTCTTGGGTCTGAAAGTTATCATTTTTCATCCAGTTAGGACATTTTGGCCATTACGTCTTCAATTTTTTTTCCTGCCTCATCTCATTGTCCCTCCTCCCGGACCCCAGTGACTCATATGTTAGACCATTTGATATTGCCCCAGAGGATAGGTTCCTGAGGCTCTGTGCATTTTTCTTCAAATTGTCTCTCTCAGTTCTTCAAATTGGATAATGTCTTTTGATCTGTCTTCATGTTTACTGATTCTTTCTTCTGCCATCTCTAATCTACTGTTCAGCTCATCCAGAGAATTTTTCATTTTGGTTATTATACTTTTCAGTTCTAGAATTTTCATTTGGTTCTTTTTGTTTCTTTGCTGAGTTATATTTCTCTGCTGAGATTCCCTGTCCATTTACTCACTGAGACCATACTTTTCTATAATTACTTGAACATTATTATATTGCTTAAAATCTTTATCTGCTAAGCATATCTGGGGTGTGTTGGGTTTGGTGTCTGTTGACCACGTTTTTTCTCTTAATCTGGAGCACATTTTCCTATTTCTTTGTATGTCTATTGATATTTTGTTGAATATTGGACATTTTGGATAATACATTTTACTCCAGATTTTGTTATCTTCTTCTGAAGAGTGTTGATTCCTGTTTTAGCAGGCAGTTCAATTACTGGCTAATCATCTTGATCTTTTTGTACACTGGTATTTTATTTTGTTAGTACAGATCTATGGAACGTCCAAGATGTTTCTCAGGCCCCTCTAATCTAGAGGAACTTAACCTCCAGATGCTGTCTCCCCTGAAGATCTTGTCAGGATTTGATTTGGACTTTGTTAGGGCTGGTCCAGGGTCTCACTTTAGGGTGTAATTCTTACTCCTAAGGCACAGCCTTCTTCATTCCTAGCTGGAGGCCAGGGATGTTCAAAAGTGTTGGAGGCATTAATGAAATCAGTGTCCCCCAGCACTACTTTTCTCAACCCCTAGTATCTCTATTCCTCTCTCAGCCCCATTGCATCTGTCACCTTGTGAGCTTAAGAGAAGGTCCTCAGCCTGCACATGCACAGCACAGCCCTTGGCTGCAGGCTTGTGGACAGCCCTCACTAGGACTTCATCTCCCCTCTCTGCACAGCATCCTCTCCTCCAATGTCCTGCCCTACAGATCCAGCCGCTTCAGCTTCCTTCCACTCTGATCTCTGCTTTCTCCACTCGGCAGAACCGCTGTGCTCTGCTCAGACTGCAGCCTGCACCATGGTTGGAAAATTTCCCCCAAGAAAGGAGCTAGTTGACTCTGGGGCTCACCTGTGAGTTTCCCTTCTCTCAAGGATTGCAATCTTGCATGGTCTGTTGTGCACTCTTGGAAACCATTTGCCTCACATATTTTGGCCACTTTTATATACTTCCTTGTATACAGAGGGAGTAGTAGTCCAGTATCAGTTATGCATCATTCCTGGGAATAGAAGCCTTGTCTCTGTGATTAGAGGACACATTGCAGCCAACATTGCCATAGGCCCAGACACACATTTTTGTTACCCACTCTACCAACAATAAATACTGAATTAGCCGTGGGACATGATTCCTCTGACCTAAAAGTATTTCCACCTTGATGGAGACATTTAGATTTAACACCAGACTTGGCATGTTCATTTGCAAAGGAAGGAAAGGCTGGAGGGAAAGAGGTCCTAGGTATCTTTTAGTCAAACTTTTGCCTGTTGTTTTATTTTAGGACCAAAGTCCAGATCAGAAAGGTATTTCCTGAATGATAGGAAAGGTGGTCCTAGGGAAATATGTGCTGTTTTAGAAATTAGAGGTAGTGGCTTTATAACCCTTAGATAAACACTCTGGTATTGCAGGACAGAGAAATTAAGTAAATGTTGATAGATAGACTGAGGTCTTATTTATTATTTCAAAAAGGAAAATTCACTGTTAACTTGCATCTTACATAATTTGGGGATGGTGGTGGTTGTTTAGTACCTAAATGATCTTTCCTCCTCAAATTCCCAAGGGAGAAAATGTTAGCAAGGTAATGAAGCGACATCTAAAATGATAAAATGAAGCATGTAATGAAGCAGATTTATCCTTGGTCATTCTGAACACCCGTTAAATTCCAAGGAGCGGGGCCGACCCGGTGGGGCAGCGGTTTAGTTCGCACTTGGCAGCCCTGGGTTCGCAGGTTCGGATCCCGGGCGCCCGCCGACGCGCTGCCTGTCAGCCATGCCGTGGCGGCGTCCCATATAAAGTGGAGGAAGATGGGCACGGATGTTAACCCAGGGCCAGTCTTCCTCAGCAAAAAGGGGAGGATCTGCGACGGATGCTAGCTCAGGGCTGGTCTTGCTCACAAAAAAAAAACATCCCAAGGAGCCACCCTGGAATTATGCAGAAATAACCCGAGTGCCAGCTGAGGGTCATATCTTCATTATTCCTATTTTCCTCATTACTGGCCTTTATTATTGCCTAATATTGAAGTTCTTTCCATGACAATATGTGTATGCACAGTCGTGACATCCAGTTGTGGCCCAGTTTTTAATGTGCATATCTCATTTGATTGTCAAAGAATTTAAGTTCTGGATAGCATCAGAGTCATAGTTTATGTTTATATGTGGCATTGTAGCCACAAAGATCCTTTGGGATCACATGCCGAGCGCAAAGATAATAACATGGTACGTCATTGTTGGAATTTGTTTTTTTTAGAAAATCATTTGCTATATTTACTTAACCTAATTTTCAAATTCCCCTTCATCCAATATCAAAACAAGACTAAACCTAGCAGTTACATGATTTATTAAACTAGTACGGCAGAAGAACTCTCCATGCATAATCTGAAAAATCACATAGAGTAGAAAAAAATAACTTAAGCAAACTTAAATGATAATATTAAATAAAAGAATAAAAGGAAGCTTCTTCATAACCTACATTTTAGGTGGACTTGACAAGTTTGTAGTGCTTTTGCAACTGTAAATGAGCATTCATAAGACCCCAGAATATGACTTCACAGTCAAGCAGAAATAAACAATACCCAACGCTAATACTTTTGACAGAATTGGAGCAAAAGAAATAAATAATCTTATCCATTCTTAATTTGTATACAGACCTTCTAGAAGACTCCTAGCTTTGCTTTCAGCAACGTTTAATCTGCACACTGGGTTTATTTCAGGCAAGAAGTCAGCTAGGGTAGAATAAAATGGATTCCAACATGAGCAATTTTATTTGAAAATCTGCAGAAACAGAAAGTAAATTATCTCTATGGTGTTTTTAAATTGTAACAGTAAGTGATAATGTGTGTGACATCCGAACATCTGAAGCCATAAACTTCTTTGCGAGTTAAATGCCAGCGCTTCGTTTGGGCAGTAAATCAGCCAGCCGTCACAGTGAATTATTGGAGCTACAGCAAATTCTCCAGCACTCCAGACAGTATTAGTTTGACGCTGCCAATGGAAGGATCTTTTCATAGACACTCTTACAAGCAATCAGGTTTCTATTCTATTAGTATTCAGCATTTGGATGACTTTTGACCTTAAAAATGGCAATTTCGTACGGTTCAACATAATACTAGATAAATATGAACCTTAAAAGGGTTGCTTTGGAATGAAAACAAGAGTTTCTCAATTTCCTGTTCATAGTAGATGGATTGTCACTGTCCAAGATCTGGGTGCTTGGTTGTTTTTCCTTAAGATTATATAACTGATTAGATAAATTAAAATATACCTAAAGATTTCTTGGTGTTAGGGCTGGAATATAAGCCCTGCTACCAAGTTGTGAGAGGAAAAAGGGAGCAGGGATGTCTCCCTCTACTGGTTGAAGATAGGAGTCCTCAAATGAAAAGCCGGGTAGGTGGGTTGGTGGCCTAAAAATGGTCAAGCTAAGAGAAACGAGGGAGGTGGGAAGGAACAGGAGAAAGGGAGAAGTAGAAGAAAAAAAGAGAGGAAAAAGGAGAAGTGGGAGGGAATACGATGAAAGGAAAAGATGGAGGGGAAAGAGAAGAAGAGAATCGGTGGGGCCAGAGAGAAAGAAAATTAAGTAGAAAAATCAGCAAGAAATGAGCAAATAAGAATTAGAGGCAAAGGTAAAAGGAAATGGTATAAGAACACTTCTTCAGGGGTCATCTTCACAGTAACCCTGAACATATTGGCCATTCTCTCCCTTGAAGTTCTCTAATGGGAATTGCAGCCACGAAGGTTTATCAACCCATCCTCCTTGGACTTTTGGCAGTGTGCAAAATGAAGACAAGCTCTGACATTTTTAAAAAATCAGATATCCCCTAGTCATTGAGTTTTTTTCTAAGAAGATGTTCAAAATGTAAAGTTAATATTATGAGAATTATAAATTCTACTGGGTAGAGACATTGCACTATCCTTGGTTGGAATCTAGTAAAATCCATATTCTCCCATTCCACTGTCCTGTTATAAGCCAAGAGATTTATATGGGCAATATCCTGGTCCCTGGGTACGCCAAAATGAAATTGGTCTTCTAAACAGAAATCAGTTTAAATGTAGTGAACAATTTTCAAAGTTATGGGATACAAGCAGGATCTAGACACTTAGGTTCATGGTCCCAGTAAATGTGCTCAATGACACCACTGCCACAAGTTAAACTGGGGGGAGGGGACACAGGACAAAGAGTAGGTTAATTATTAACATGAAAGCAGGCCCCATAGCAAGGGAAATATCCACAACTATACTCAGAGAGACAGTCATCTTTTAACATGTTTAAACAAGTCTATGCTGAAGAGGTGCTTACAGTCAGAAAACACAAGTCAGGGTTCAAAATAGTCATTTTGAAAAGATTTCTGAGTGAATTATGTAGAGTTGTTTTTTTTTTTTAAGATTCATCCTGAGCTAACATCTGTTGCCAATCTTCCTCTTTTTTTTCCCCTCCCCAAAGCCCCAGTGCATGGTTGTATATCCTAGTTGTAGGTCATTCTAGTTCTTCCATGTGAGCCGCTGCCACAGCGTGGCAACTGACAGACTGGTTGTGTGGTTCCGCCATCAGGCAACAAACCTGGGCCGCCAAAGCAGTGAGCACCGAACTTTAACTATTAGGCCATTGGTGTTGGCTCTATCTAGATTTTTTTAATTAAATGGTTTAGGCTAAATTTCTCCTTTTGCATATTTAAATCCTTAAGCTTTTCCCCTGGTAAACTGGAGAGCATTTTCCACAGGGTCCTGGCAGGAGGCTGAGCACGGATTTGTTAGAGTTTTAGCGAGTTGTCAGCGTGGCCACGGGAAAGCGCCCATAGGTGTGTGTGCAGGAGCAGACCCAGGTTCGGTGGGGTCTGAGTCATGCAATTTGTACCCCCTCTTTAAGAAGAAGAAAAGGGTATGCAAAACAAAACAATATGCAGGGACTTGCAAGGGGCTGTTCGACAAGGGGCCCTGAACTTAAGCATCATAGCTTCAGAGTAAATCCACCTCAGGCATGTGTCGTCTTGTTCACGTCAACACAGTGACATTTGTAAAGTCTCAGAGGGCACATCAGACTCCACGTGACCCTCCCAGGGAGCATGAGCTCTAAAGAACTTAGCAGACCACTGTTGGCAGCCACTTTACCCCAGAAGGTTCTGGTGCGTGCTCATGAGCTCTGCTGCAGGGCACAGCTTGAGAGGAGTGACGGGGAAGAGGAGAAGGGAGCTGGACCAGGAGAGAGGGAGGGAGAGAGAGAGGGAGAGAAGGGAGCTCCTGTCATGCTTGTGCCTCTTGACCTCAAAAGTCTCCTCCAGCTCTGACCTCTAACATCTTTCTCTGTGAGTCTGTAAGAGCCCATCAGAAAGACTTGGGCTGATCCCTAAAATAGAATTTGCCAATTAGTTTTCAGTAAAAAAGGCTTTCTTCAGATCAACAGAGACCAGCAAATCTAATTTGCAGTGTCATCTTTCCATCGAGCTAGGGGTATTGTGTGGACAGAAGGTGTTAGGATGAGCAAGGACTCCAAAGGAAGGTTGAGTCCCTCTTCCAGGAAAGGGCCTGCTCTCTGCAGCAGCCTCTCAGCCCTGGGGTCAGTGGCAGGGACCCACCCGCTCTGAGGCTGGACTGAGCTACGTAGAGGAAATGGAGGCAGTGTGGACGCTCAGCTGTCTCATCAGTAAGGAGACTAAGTGGTGATTTTCATAAAACATTCTTTGCAAAGCGCAAGATGTCCAAAGCCCAGGGATAGTTTCCAGAAGATGAATGTTTAATCAGGAAGCTTGCTCTTCTCCGCCTCCGCGCTGTCAAGACGGACCTCGTGTGCTGAACCGAACTGACAGTATTGGAGAGCGGAGCCAAACCTGCGTGGACTGGAGCTGTCTGCAGCCTGACAGCCACGCTGCTCAGCATCCCCCACCAGAAAAGCTCCCTGTCCCTGAGCTGAAATTCCTGCAGGAGCAGAGAAAGTGGCTTAGCCACCCATTGGAAAAGAACTGCTGTGGCAAAAGTAATACAGGTGATGATTGGGAGTGTGCATGCATGAAATGACAGTTGATGCCCAACAATCGGCCCCTTTCAAGCACGTTTTCATTGAAAAGTTTTAATCTCATCCAAGCAGCCTCCCCTCACTCCCCATCCCTTTCTTCAGCTTCTCAATGTTTCCAAGTTCCCTTTGTTACCAATTTTGCTTCCCCTGGTGGGCCTTGAACCCACAATCAGCCCTTTCCTCCTCAGAAGGTCGTTTTCTGTTCGATGTCGCAGATTTGAAATGAAACCAAAGCCAAGCCTTCAATAGTATAAGCTTTTATTAGATGTCCAAAGAATGGAGAAGTGGGAATGATGTTTACAAATCAACCTCTCAGCTCCTGGGGTGATTAAGCAGCTGTTGTAAGGGGTCAAGGTAATGAAGGGGAGGAATATCATAGTTATTCAGAGAACTAGGCAGGCTTTTCCGGAGAACAAGGGTGCCACCTCTTTTCTTTCCTTATTTGGTTATATCCTGTGGTTGCCATGGCCGTTGTAAACTGTCACGGCACTGGTGGGTGTGTTGTGTGGCATGGTGGTGTATTACAATGAGCATATAACGAGCTGCGGGCTCTGTGTCAGGTCATGTCAGACTGCCATGTTGCCTTCAACCGGTTTTAAGTGGTTTCCACTGTATGTCTCAGCCATCTCCTCCTCCCTCTCTTTGTGGTTTCCTGTGAGCTAAAGAGAACGTGATAGGCTTGTTCTGAGCCAGGTTGTGGTTAATGTCTTATGGAGCCAGGGCCCGGGGTGACACCTCGACTGGGGTGAAGCCATGAGAGAGAAGCCAGGGTCTCCCCTGAGACTCGCCCTCCCTCTTCGAGCTCCTTCATGAGTCTATTCTGGCCTGGAAACGAGGTCTTTGAAATTCTAAAACCTGTAAATTGCTTAGAGACTGCAGCTCTTCCACCTCCTCCGGAGGCTTGGGGGATGGCAGCGTAGGGGATGACCTACCACTTGTGATTTACAAAGAAACCCGTTTGGCTCGGAAGGACACACACACTGGAGCAAACGAAGTAAAAGCTGAAGGAATTGTGACTTTGGGTGAACTCTCTCTCTTCCCCTGAAGGCCGAGTTTTGCTTGGTTTGATGCTTCTGGGCCTGGAGGTGGTGAGTGAGTGACAGCAGTTCTGGGTGTGCCTCTGGGCAGGAAGAGGGGAAGCACCTCCATCACAGAGCTATTCCGACAGGGTTCTGCATTAACTCTAGAGTTTTCTGAGAAAGAGAGGAGGGGATTTTCTTAAGCACCTGCTGTGTGTCAAATGTGCAGTCGTGGAAAGAGGTTTGCAGTGAAATAATCCCAGCCAGATCCTGCATCCAGCCCTTACTTTTATCTGTAAGGTCTTGAGCAAGCCACTACCCACGTGAGTCTCAGGGTCTTTGTCTGTAAAGAGGGAAAATATGTTTGTTCTAAGAACTTCTGAAGGAACAGAGTGGAGCACCCAGCTTACCGCTTGAGCACAAAGTCACGACATGCTCACCTGATATCCACACCTGTTCCTCCTCCTTCCCCCAGAAGAGCTGCTCCTGAAACCCTCTAACGAGTTACTGCGCAGGCTCCCGTTTAAGATCTCAGAGTCACGTGAAGTCGCCTCTGGCTGGTCTGAAACTGGCCTGTAGCTCAAGAAAAGGGTTTACAAAAGTATCAGGGATCCACATTCCACCCGCTAGAAATGTGTTTACGCTGTTTCCTTTGCCCACTGAGTAAAGTGAAGCAACGGACACAAGATGTAATATGATTTAAGAACACTTACAAGAAAAGGAAGTATCTTGTAAAATGTTCACATTCTCGTTCACAGATTAAAACCCACAGAAGCTCAATTAATGGTTCTTGAAAGTGATAAAAACTTAGCAGAGGAGAATTCTAGGGCTTTTATGAGCAGTCTGAGCAGATCCTATTGCCCCTGAATTTTTCTTTCTTTTTTTGTGTGTGGTAAAATATACACAACATAAAATTTACGATGTTAACCATTTTAAAGTGTACAGTTCAGTGGCATTAAGTACGTTCACAATTGTTATGCCACCATCACTACCATTCGTCTCCAGAACTCTTTTCATCTTGCAAAACCGAAACTCCATACATTAAACAATAACTCCCCATTCCCCCTCCCCTTAGGCCCTGGCAAACACCATTCTACTTTCTGTCTCTGAATTTGGCTATTCTAGGTACCTCACAGAGGTGGAATGTATAGTATTTGTCTTTTTGTGTCTGGTGTATTTCACTTAGCATGATGTCTTCAGAGTTCAACCATGTTGTAGTGTGTGTTAGAATGCCCTTCCTTTTCATGGCTCAGTAATATTCCATTACCTGTACATAGAACATTTTGTTTATCTATTTGTTTGTTGATGGACACTTGGATTGCTTCCACCTTTTGGCTATTATAAATAATGCTGTAATATGAACACACATGTTCAGGCTCCTGTATTTTTGAAACAATATAGTAAAAATATAGTAAAAGTGGTTTTAAGAAACAGCCACCTCCAACTGCTGCCACTGGTAAACCCTGTGACTCTGTACACGGGACTGTTTTCAAATTAGGTCTGTGAGCGAGGGTCAGGAGCATCATGGCTTGAGGCTGCATGTTACTCCCTGGGCACCTGTGGGTGACTGTTAGTTGAAGCAGCTTATGTAGGTGCCATGTGTTGATATTTGTCACATGTTGGGCATCTCCAAAAGAAACTGGGCTACTGTGCATGCTCTCTGCCCGTCTGAGGTGTCACTAATGGGTTTCTCTCTCTCACATCCTGCCCTTCCCTTGCTCCTGTGCCCCCTTCCCTCCCACCCCGTGCCATCTCATCTCGCCTTCTCTTTGCTGGCTCCCTCCTGCTCTCCAGTGCGACCAAGACCAGTGCATTCAGAGCACCAAATTCGTTTTGCAGGCCGCAGCCACGCCCCTGCTGCAGAGCGAGCCCAGCCTCACCAGCGACGAGCTGCACCTGCCCGGGAAGCCAGGCCTGGGCACGCCCTGTGCCAGCCTGACACTCGGGCAGCCCACGCCGCCCTCTTCCATGCCCAACCTCTCTGCCGAGGCCGTGCTCACAGACATACTGCCTCTGAAAGAGGAGCACGTGGGCCACCAGTTCCTGACCCCAGAGGAAGCGCCCTCACCGCCCAGGATGCTGGCGGGCAGCCCCCTGGCACACAGCCGCACCATGCACGTCCTGGGCCTGGCCAGCCAGGACTCTCTGCACGAAGACTCAGTGCGCGGCCTGGTGAAGCTCAGCTCCGTGTGACCGTGTGGCCCTGGCCCTGCGGCTGCAGGCAGTGGGAGAGGGCAGACGGGGCGCCCCCCACAGCAACTTTCTCATGACCCAATGGCGTGGTGGCGAGGACAACCCCAGGTCCTGAGGCACAGAGACCCCACTGGACAGTAAATGGATCCCCCTCCAATGGCAGAGGCGGGCAGGACCCACGTACTTACAGCTTGGTTTTATTGGAATTTTCTTCCCCACCCTGACCGCTTTGATAATAATGAAAATAGAGAAGTAGCTATTTTCAGGCACTTGGAATATGAAGGGTGGGCATGGGGAGGGAGGAGGCTCCGGGGCTGCAGTCAGAGTCAGAGGAAAGGACAACGCCTGGATGTTACGCTGTCTGCTTGCTGCTCTTGTGACAGACGCCCGGAAGGTTTACCACCCTTGTGGCTGGACTGAGATTGCACTTAAATGTTATGCTACTAATATTTGAAATAGACGTGCCATTCCATTTGTTAATTAAAAAAAAGGAAAACCTAAAGGGAAAAAACGACCAGATGTGGATCTGCATGCCACGCGACAGTGTTTACGGTGGTGTTGTATTCAAAAGGAAGTGCTGCTTTCTTTCTTTCTTTCACTTTTGTGAATTTTGAGTGCTGTTTTACAGGAAGACAGTACAACAAGCCAAGACTAATGGACAATGCCGTCACTCGCCAGCTTATTCAGCTTCATTACACGTGGGTAGGTGGCACCTGGGCTGCTGAGGGCTGCAGGGGTTCTGTCATATCAAGGATCAGTTAACCTTCTGTCTAGTAGTCAGCTGAGGTATTGTGTTGTAGCACACCCCCCGCAGTCTTCACCTCCTTGTGTGACCAAACTTCCTGTGGACAGCCAATAAAATGACCTCCTCTGTAACTTTGGATCTGTGTACAGTTATCCTTAACGGCTTAAATGATAAAATTATCCAATGGCCTCCAGAGAGTTTGGTTTTATTGAAGTCTCTCTAGCAAGGGATGGTCCCCAAACAGTCAAAAATCAGATCTGTGAATCGTGGGGTATTTATGGGATAATTTCTTAGATAAGAGAATAACTTTCCATCCTTTTTTTTTTTCTTTTTCTTTAATCATCCCTTTCTGATACAGTCTTAGCGGAATTTGCTCCACATTTACGGATGGCCACATGGCGGCTAATCTACGACAGGTGGAGGGGAGAGTGCTCGGGGAGGAGGTGCATGATGGGGCCGTCTTCTCAGCTCTGTGTTGTGTTAATGGATCACCAAAGGTCAGAAGGGCAACTTGAGGTCCTAGTAAAGGTATCAGAAAATAAGGAGGAGAAACCGGCTTCAAGGGTGGGCCAAGATCAGATAGCTCGATGTTCTTCCCTAGACACTAATCAGAATGGAATTAAGAAGATTACCGCTTCCTTCATGTTCATTTATCATCTAGAAGGGAACTGGCTTTGTGCTGAGAGTAAGTCATTGTGGAGGCAGCTGCAGGGGCTCAGCCGGCTTCTGTCCTTGCTTCTTGTCAGATGATAAATCCAACAGCCAAATCTACTCAAGTTCAAATCATGCTCTTGCACCTCGCAACCAAATGAAAGACAAGATGCATTGAGCAGTGATACAGGAAGCCCCAAACAATTTGCATTTATGGAGAAAGGCTGTTTCTCCTGAGAATGAGTTGCTATTTTATGCAAAAGAAAAGGAAAGAGGAAAGAAAAAGAAAAGCACAATTTCAAGTCTTATTTGGAATAAATCCAGTTTTCCACAGGTCAAAAAGTAATTTGTGGAGATAATAACTGTAGAATTCTTGCCCCATGGTATCTTCGAACCATCTTTATTTTTCATGTTGTATATACAAATACAAAATGGAAAAAGTAAATTGTGTGTAGCCATTTTCGATTTTCTGGACCTCGTAACTGCTTGTACTCACTTGGAATTTATAATAAGGGAGATGGAGCCCCTCCTTACACAACCACACACACACAATCATCAACGCACAGGGATTCTCTTCGCACGCATTGCCTGTAAGCAAAGAGCAACAGCCCCACCATGTGCCTTCCACAACTTCCCAAGCCAGCCCTGCTCTTTGCCTCCTTCCATCTGCTCCCCAGGGACCCCCAGAGAGGGTCAGCCCTGGTGAGAAGAGAAGGATGGCTCAATTCTCACTCTGGTATCTGTGTGGACCAGTCCATTCCAGCTTCTTCACCTAGAAGACAAAGACAATGGTCTTTAGAGTCCTTCCATTTCCAACAATTTCCACTTCCATGGTTGCTGATTCCCCATGATCAGCCCTTTTCCCCACGCCATTATGAAAAAATCCAAGAAGCAAGGATCATCATTCATTATGTCTTTACATAATGAATTTTCCCTAAAATTTATTATCAACCCCCTCCCACCCTACCCTCAACCTGGTTACCTGGACACCCCTGGCATCATTTATCAAAGAGGGGATTGGGAATTTTGGTAAAATGAATTAGGCTATTCAGGGTCCAAGAGGGAGATTAACTTGAGTGGGCCAATTTGCTAAGACAATTAACTTCTTAAAACCCCAAACCAGAGAGATACCCACAGCCCCTCACTCTGTGGCTTAGATAAGAATGGAGAGTCTGCAGAATGAATGACTGTGCTCCCAGGAGCTCCCTTGTTCCCGTTGGGTGCAGGGATGATCTCAGAACAGTGACTTGCCTGGTGATGGGTCTGCATTTCCCATTAACTGGTATATATACATATATTTTAATGTTGAGTGGTTCCATCTGGCTGTGGCTGAGTAGACCTTGATCTTTCTAAATTCTTTCAGTGTGTTACAGATTGATTGCATGCTAGCTATAAAAAAATAAGATAAATATTTTACCATGCTATTAAAACTTGGACCATTATCAAACACATACGCATACACACTCATTTTGTTATTTAAAAATTCATCTGCTTTCGTTCTCCCATAAATGCTGTGGGGACCGCGGGCTTCCCAGGCACTTGAAAGCTGAATTTAGCCTGAATGCCCTGGTGCCTAGGAAGGATGTTGGATGGAGCATCAGGGCAGCCGGTAGCCTGCATCTGAAAGGGCATGATGACATGTCACTCTACACCTGGGGAGAATCGGCCCAACATTTGTGCTATGCCCACTTGAAAAATGCTCACTCCGGCTTTCAAATGTCATTATTTCAGCCTGTGAGAATGAAGGCATATCCCCTCCCTGTGCCAGCAAAATGCCGAATACCTGTTCTGTTCCAGAATAGCACAAAGGAAGAGTCTTTTCAGAGCTCTGCCCCACCCCTCTGGTGCACTGCGGTCTTCACCTGTTGTGTTAAGGATGCTGACTGGGATTCAAAACGAGAAGCAAACCCCATTTTGTGAGCCATGTTCCTGTTGAGACCTGAGTGGTTCTGGCCCCTTCTCTGGCTTCCCTTAGCTCTTCATGCCCTGGGCCTGGGCCTTCAACAACAAGAAAAGTGGATTTGCCAAAATTGGCAGTAGGTGTCCTTGGCACTGGGGCTTATGATGGCATATCCAGGAAAATGCTGGAACTCAAGCCATTCTGGGCTCACCATTTGGTGGATGCAGAGGCTTCTGAAGGGCAGAGGCTGACCGGGTCCCCTGTGGGTCTCACACCCCCATGCTTCCCACCCCAGCGAACGCTTCTCTGTAACTGGGCTTACCCCTTCCAAAGCTCAGCCCACAAACCATCCACTTCACTAGGATCCCAATTCTTCTCCACCTTGGCTTACGGTTCTTGCATTAGCTAGAAGGGATCAGGGGTTCGCATTAATAGTTGAAGGACTGTTTCCAAAGTTAGTTGTCTTTCATTCATCCACATGAGTACATGGTGTAGCCCATTTAGTTCTTGACTGGGTAAGAGAGAGAATAAGGGAACAAATGTTAAATATGCTTCTTTGATTAATGCCTTACAACTGTTTGGAAGCTGAGCCTAAATCAAATCGATGTTTACATTTTTTAAGGACCTGTGAGTTGTGGGAGTCTAGCATGTTCTTGTCCAAATGAGAGAGCCTTTCAAATGGATTCTTACTCCTCCTGGTCCCCTCCACCTGCCCTGGAGCTCTGTGTATGGCACTGTATGCTGTTTTCCATGTTACCTCATAAAAAACCTGCCTCTCATTTGTTCCCTTGAAAAGTGTCTCTCTGTCTCATAAGAATAAGTAATCATTGAAATATTAAATAAGGTGAAGCGTCATTTTCTTTCAAATAAATGTCAAAGATGCTAACAGTTTGTAAATCAGTAAATCCTCTGTCTAATTGCCTGTTGTAACCAGTCCTGATAATATAGCCAAGACGGATTTTCAAATACAAGTGGTTAGTACATGAATCCAGACATTAAAAATAATTGGGAGGTTGAAGATGAGATTGTTTCTGGAACAACTGAATTTGCAGCTGTCACACAACTAGATAAATAATCTCAACTGGAATTATTTTTTCAATCTCATAAACCCCAGGAATTAGATATAGAATGGATTAGAAAGCAGATGAGCATCTCATGCTAATGCAAAGACTTTTCTTCCATCAATTGTTGACTTTTTAAAAGATAGTTGGTATTGCTTATGAAGATATGAATGAACAACTCTCTTAAATTTCCCTGAATGTTTTAAGATGGATAAACCTAGAGGCCATATGGCATATCGACTTGTTTTCTGGTTTCTATATGACTGGAGATGCTTTTAGCCTGCAATTAAAAAAAAAAAAAAGGTTGAAGACTTGCTAACCATTTGCCCAGGGCATTTTGGGCTGGTATCACACAATAGTCAAAAATTTTGGCATTACAAAAAGGCATTTTAAACTCTTAGTGGATTCAAAGTCCTAAAACATTGCATGTTTTCAGAAATAATTATGCTTATTTAAGTGCCTTTCATGTTTTAATCAATGTTTGCAGAATTGATCTTAAACTTGAAATAAAGTATTTCCCTCTGTCAATAAAAACTGCTAATAGCATCAAATATAAACCTCCATCTTTATAAGATAGATAATGTCAAGGTCAGGAAGCAGTAGGAAACAGTAAGATCGACTTACACTCGATGAATTTGCACTATGTAGACACCCATCTGGATAATAATAGGGTTTTCTGATCGCAGATATCCATGTTAGTTTCTTATAATTGTGATTCTCAACTTTTTCAATTCACAAATGACTTTAGAGCAGTGCAGAACTTCAACCCCCCTAATCCACTTGCTCTGTGTTCCACCTTCTAACACATGCACACTGACACACACACACACACACACACGCACACCAGCCTCCAACTTTACCAGATAGGCGTTGTGTTTGGCTTCTGGTAACAAAATCCCCAAATAACAGTGGCTTAGACAAAGAGATGTCTTTTCTGTCATACAAAATAAGTCCAGAGGTAGGCAATCCAGGGTCAGTGTGGTGGCTCCACAATGTCATCAATGTCCTGACCTCTGTCTCTCCTTCTGTTCTGCCATTCTTAGCACTGGCTTTCATCCTCAAGGTTGCTTCATGGTCACAGGATAGCTGCTACAGCTCCAGCCATCAAAGCTATATACCAGGAAGGAAAGAAAGAGAACAGAGGAGGAGCCAAATGGGCACATGTTGCTTAAGACGGCTCTCTTTAAAGAGCTTTCCCAGAAACTTCATTCTGTGATTTCCTCATGGCCAAAGCTGAGTCGCATGATCACCCCTGTCTGTAAAAGAGGTGGGAAATGTGGTGCTTTAGCTGGGCACATTGCTGACCCAAACAATACTGGGGTTCTCTTAGTAAGAAAGAAAGGGGAAATGAGTATTTACTAGATAATCACAAGGGATAATCTCACCTCCTCCTTCATTGAAGAAATGAGACCCTCTAGCTTGAGCTGTCTCATCCATTCTCCTCTCCACCAAAAAAACTCTGTCTTCATCCACTTTTTTCTCACTTTAGAGAGAGTTCCTACTTGCTAAAGTAGGCTTGACCCTGTCTCTTCCAAGACCTCTAGGATCCAGCCCCTTCTCTCTTGCGTCTTCAATTTCTCTCTTTGCGTTAGTTACTTTTTCTAGGTTGCCAAACCATCTTCTATTTAAAAAACAAAACAAAATGAAGCATCTCTTCCTTGTCCTTCAGCCCAGCTTCCCTTCACGGCACACTTCTGAGACAGTGCTCTCCTAGGTCTCCAAGGCCCAACCCAGGGGCCTTGTCTACGTTCTCTTTCACATCTCTGAAGCCTCTGGACATCTGGACGGTGCAGCTGCATTGGTGGGTGGTGTTGTAGGAGAAAGGCAAGCGCAGAGTTAGAAGATCACAAAGGTTCCTTCTCACGCAAGCTCTATGCTTCTCCCCAGGGCTTCCACCCTTTGGCTCAGTGACACTGCCGTCTTTATTCCAGTTGGCATCTCCTTGCATTCTGCCTCCTTCTCACACCCCCTAAGTGAGGACACATGGCAAGGCTTGGTCCTCTGCCCTCTGCTCTCCTCACTCTATTCCCCTGCAGACACTGCGCCACTCCCATGCCTTCTACTCTTGCCCCCACTGTGGACTCCAGACTCTCCGTCTCCATCTCACCTTCCTCCCCAGCGCTAGCCCCACATCTGAACCAGCTGCCTACTAGGCAGGAAGAGCTCCAGACAGGATTCTGGCTCTGACTTGCTTACAACTAGCTCTATAACCTTGGGCAAGGTGTAGAGCCTCTGGGCCTGGTTTCCTTACCTGTTAGTGAATTGCTTCTGGGGTTGCCAGGCCTGCTACTCTTGGCTCAAGGTCCACTTAGATGCCCCATCCTTTTCCCAAACCCAGAATGCCTAAAATTGAATTCAACATCTTTCCCCCAAAACCAAGCCTTGTTTTAGTTGCTGCTTCCCTAGTAGGGTCCTAGACTGAAAACTCTGGATTGGTCTTTGACTCTCCCTTACTCTTCATGTCCAATCAGGTGTCATAGTCCTATCCACTCTTTCTTTACAATATCCATCAAATCCGTCCTTCTTTTCCACTTTATTGCCACCTTGACTGTCTACCGCAGAGTGTTATGATGGCTGCCAAGATCTCCTCCCAAATCCGTCCTATCTGACCCAGGCAAATCGATCTTCCTCAACCGCTGCTAGGCACGCGTCAGATTCCAGATGGAAGATGGTCAAAGGCTTTTTCTTCCCATATGCTGCTTGGACCAACACCAAAAACTCTGTAATCTGGCCCCAACTGCTCTTTCCATCCTTCTGTCCCCTTCTTCCTGTGCTTCCCTCTCTGACATCTGTCCCCCTCCTCTTTTAGCAGGATCCGTGTGCTTCCCACCCTCCCACCTTCACTCTGCCCTCCCTGACTTGCCCCTCTGAGTCCTTCCTAGCTTCCAAGACCTTTCTCAATGACCAGCACCTCCGTGTGATCTCTGACAGCCTCAGGGACGCCCTTCCTCTGAACTGCTCAAATACTTGGTCCATCACATATTTTCTTAGATTGAGATATAATTCACATACCATAAATTCACCCTTTTAAAATGTACAGTTCAATGGTTTTTAGTATATTCACAAGGTTGCACCACCATCACCACTAATTCCATAACATTTCCATCACACATTTGATACTTGTTCTATGCTACTTGTTATTCATATTTTCACATGAGTGTCTTCTCTCCCCGTAAAACATGGGGGCATGCTAGGCAGGATGCCTCCTCTGCAGGTGACACTCGGACGCTCAGGAAGGCAGAAGTGGAGGTGACAAGGATACAGAGACAACAGTTTGAGAAACAAACACCAAAACCCTGGGAGGGGACCCTGTCCTGAGACCTAAGGGCCTCAGAGAAAAGCCACCTTCCCTGGTACTGCCTTACGTGTCCTGATTGTAAGGAAATGAAGTTGTTGAGATTCAAGTTCATGTACAGAGATCAACTTGAACTAGGAGCAAGTCCTCCTCAGTGCTCATGCAACATCTGGCTAACCTCCCCAAGCCCACCGGAGGCCTCCCCTTCACTTCTTATGGCAAGGCACATATTCTAATTTTGGATAAAACCAGGGTCTTAAGTCAGTTATCTCATACAATTCCAATAGAAAAAACAGTTAGAGAACTTTAAAAATATGCAATTTGTGATCAATAGTAAAGTAACTTGTATTATTTGTGGATTACATGCTTTAAAACATTTTTCTAAATAAAAATCTATTAGCCAGTTCCATTAACAAGCGTTCGTTGGGCATGTGACACAGTGTTAGTCACTGAATAATGTGCATCACTTTCTATACCATAGAAAGTATATACCATATGCTCGTATATTATAGTTGTTTGTATATAGGTAAGAGATCTTTGGTAAAAGCTGCCTTTGAAATAAGACATGAAATAAATATTTATATGCAACTTCGCTAAAATCACGTTTTTACTTTGAAACAGAAACATGGACAATTCGATGAAATGAATGGACAATCAGTATTATTTTCTCCATTTGACAGAGCGGGAAATATTAAATGACTTGTTCAGGGTCACTCATAAAATGAGAGTGTCAAGATACCATCTAAGCTTCTAACTCTCCTCTATAGAATTTGGACTCTAGAAGGACAGGCACTCTCTCTCTTGTGTTTACTGCCGCTCAATACTGCACAGAACCATGCATATCACTGGGGTTGATGCCAGTATCCACGTGCATGCTCCAAACAGGCACTAGGAGAGCTGACTGTATTTGATGAAGAGGTGAAATGACTGATAAATGGACAGTAGCTCCCTTTCATAACCCAAACCAGGCTAATCAATAATGAAGAACTGAGAATGACATGGGGATATGGCATATACTCATATATGAAAGTGTATACTCAAATATATTTTTACATATATCAAATATATATTTGTATACTCAAATATATTATAGACTATTCTATATTAGTACACACTACTTTTTATATAGTTATACAAATTATGTATACTTTTTACCAACAGATTATATTCCATAAATTGGCTTAGAACTTGGAATATATTTTCGCATGGAAACAAAGATCATAAATGGTATTTAGATTGTAGACCAGTCCACAAAATAGCTCATAATTTACCTGAAATAATAATAATGACAGTCCTAGGATGTAAACACACCTAAGAATTCATGAACCCCAAAATTCTCTTTCTCTAAGTTCTGAACCCTGAGCCTGGTTCTAAAATCCTCAGAGCCCTGTGCCCCCTAGAGAGTAGACTCCCCATCTGCTGTTATTTCACTACCAAACAGATTAAATCCATCTTAAAAACACATGGAACTCATCAAATTTCTTTAAAATCTCTACTAGAAACATCAACAACAGCAACAATAAAAAACCTGGAAGAAATCCTTAAATTTGCTATTTCCAGAGATTCTAAATAGATAAATTTAATGCTTTAAATTACTTCAAAAAGCAATGCGTTTAAGGTATCTCTTGAAAACCAACTTTTCCTCTTTCTTTAGAGCCTTCAGGAATTTCAGCTGAGATGATTTTCTGGCAGAAATTCTAGATGCTTCCACAGCTCAATCCAACTTGACCAAACATGGACAACTCACTGGGGATTGAAAATTTATTTTTTTGTTAATATCTTGAATCAAAACATGCAATGTGCTCTGAGGCCTGTCTAGCTGACATTGAACATCACGTTGAAAAAATACTGATTATTTTGTAAAACGTCTCAAAAAGGTTTCCTTGACCTAATCAACACCCTGGAAAGGTACAAAGGAGATGACAATATGCAAAGGTTCGTCTTAACGTCCCCTTTTGAGAAATCTGCTAACCAAATGTATCTGTTGGCAGCATCTGTATTTTCTGACTGAAATCTAGTCTGAGGATTGAAATTTGATTAATTTGTTAGGTCAATCTGGAAGCTGCACTCAAAAACACAATTTCTGGGAATAATGAGAACAGATGGATTTAGAAGCCACCAAGGATTGTTCCAAACCCATTGTTCTGGTAGAAATGTCAACTAGGTTCTCCATGTCCCTCAGTAATAACTGCAGATCAGCTGGGTTGACAATAGGAAGGTCCTATCAACTGATGCTCTGTTATCTCATTGGATCCTCAGGTGCCTGGCCTGATATAGTCAGCTTCCCAAGATCTAGATGAAAATTAACTTTCTGCGATAAAACCTAATCCAAGAACATGATGGAAGGTCACTGAAAATGTGAATATGAGGAGCTCTTTCATGAAGCCCATAACCCCCCTCAAATTCACAGCTCTCTGAATGCCCCCTCCCTCTTCACAAAGACACGCCCTCACTTCCATCATGTACAGGATATAAACTAGGAACCTCATGAAAGGAACCTGGCCACCTCTGGATGTGTCAACTCCCCTGTGATTTGGCGCTTCCTCGTGACCAACGGACTTCTATACATTTTCAGGAATTCATGTGGGAACTTCCCGCCGCTGTGGCTGATCTGTTTTTAAATTCTGCATAATCAACAGGAAGGTGCTGGCATTTGTTTCTGCCCAACACCTCCTTATCAGTTTACCATCAGATGGTATCCGTTCTGAGAAGAATCCCTTACACCCTTTACCCAGCACCTTCGCCTGCCAGGAAGGAGGGGAGCCTCTTTGAGCTGTGGAGGAGACCGGTGCTTTTTCTGAGAGGAAAGCAGATCTTGTTCTTTTACCTTTTTTTTTAAACAGAATCTACTTCCATTTTTATAACCCATGGAAACCAGCTGAACTACATTCAATTCTCAGTGTTTTATAGAAGGGCCAATGAGTAAACAGATGATCCACAAGAAGACATCAGAAATTATCTGGCTGTGGGCTTGATTCTGAGATGGTTTGCAGCATTAAGCAAGGACGATAATACATTTGAAAGGTTATCCACAAAACAAGGAGTATGCCCTCAGGTCATCCCAAATCGAAAATGCTTTTCTAAGTGAGACTTGGGCGCACACCGAGAGAGAATCGAGTGTCGATAGTCCTTCCAGGTTACAAACCTGGGACGTCCCTGACACAAAGGCAGTGAGATAAGCAGTGGAGATTTCACATGAATCTCTTGGGTTTTTAAAATTTTTTTATTCTAAGGAATAAAGGGAGAAGACTCCTGCTTGGGTAGCCATAGAGAGGTCATAATTGGTTATGAGCACATTGGTAGAAACCATAGAACTCACCCAACTGGCCCCATGAAAGCCACTTCCTGTTTCTTGGCTCACCTGGCCCCAGGTTCAGACACATAGGGATCTCTTTCAAGGGCCCTCTGGTGGCAGGAAGTCACTTTAAAGGCCATCTAACACAGTGTTTCCCACTTTGAGTTGGGTGCCATGAGCAGGGCATGAAATTAATGTAGTGGGTCCAGACCCACATTCTTCTTTTCAGATGGAATGGAAGAGACTAGAAGGACTAGAGTAGGAAGTGTCCAATTGCTTTGCCTATACCAAGAATAAGCAATGTACTGGACCATGATATAAATAATTTTCTTACCATGGGCCTCACAGTGACTCCACAACCTACCTTATCTCCCACCCACAGGCCATAGCACCTAAAATTCTGTTGCAGACACTGAAGACCCCTCTCACAGAACAAGTGTGCTATCTGACAGCATAGGAGTCACAAGGCATTAACATTTTGCAGACTTTTTTTTTAAATTATACTAACTGATAAAGAGCAAGAAGCAGAGGGCAAGTAAATTTTAGTAGGAAAATGAAGAGGACCTGGCAGGATCAACTTGTTGGAAGTATAAGATTTCAGGAATTTGGGAGCTTTGAGAAGAAAAACATTTTAAAAATAAATCTGGAGCAAATGTACATAAACATAATGTTAATCCTAGGAGCCTGTATAGACCTAGACAAATTTGTTATCTTAAAAAAATGCATGAAACTCTAATGCATATGCCTTGGCTGCTCTTAACACTGTCAAGTTTAACATGTTTAGAAATATAAAAGATTATGGGGGAATAAAGGAGGTTGTTAGGTTTTGTTCCTCCCAATTTTCTCGAGAAAATTGATAAAATCCTTAGTTAAAGAAATAAATTGTTGCTGAAAAATGTCAAGAGATATTACAGGCCTTGGTGTTTTTTTGTTTTTCTTTTTTCCTGAGGAAGATTTGCCCTGAACTAACATCTGTGCCAATCTTCCTCTATTTTGTATGTGGGTTGCCGCCACAGCATGGCCACTGATGAGTGGTGTAGGTCCGTGCCCAGGAACTGAACCTGGGCCACTGAAGTGGAGCACACCAAAGTTAACCAGTAGGCCACAGGGCTGGCCCCAGCCTTGGCGTTTTAAGATGTCATCTAAGAGGGAGACACAGAGGTGCCTAGGTCTGGCAGACCTTGAACTTGAGCAGCCCTGCAGCCCACTGAGCCCGGGACCACACGTCCATTCCCTAGATGCCACTTTTTGAGAACCACACCAGTCTTCTTCCCATTGCTTCAAAATGTGGCAGCTTACTTGGCTGTGAACTGATGGCTCAGCCACACTCAGTGGATGATGCCTCAGATTCTTGCAGGGCACGCGCTGGGAAGACCTGTGTGTTATCTTTGAGGATCTGCTTGCACAGGGAACTGCTTTAATTCTTAGAGTCTTCTTCGGGAACTGAAAACTTCTGTTGTGAAGGTCGTGTGCCAACAACAAGGAAGTAGGGACACACCAAAGGGAAAGGGCAGGTGAGGCAGGAATACATGGGGCATTTTGAGAACTCCCTGTGATGGAGAGGAAGTGGTTGCATGACTACCTCCCGTCTCTCCTCTCCCCAACTCTGATGGCAGCAAGCTGAAGATGCCTCAACAGTCCTTTAAAACAGCACGTCTCAAATTTGGGGACAGAAACACCTGGAGGGCTGGATAGAACACAGTTTGCTGGGCCCACTCTCAGAGTTTCTGACTCAGTGGGTCTGGGATGGGGCCTGAGAACTTGCATTTCTGGTAAGTTTCCAGGTGATGTTAAAGCCACCAGCTTGGGATCACACTTTGAGAACCACTGCTCTGAAGAGTGGCTGATTGGTCTGTTTCTGGGGAAAGGGAGAGGGGTGCCAGGAAGTCAGAGTGATAAAGAGCCCATGCGAGAGGAGAGAGCTAAAGGGATGGACTCCAACACCACTTACCCCTGCCACCAACGTGGCTTCTACCAAAGCTTCGGCCAAATTGCCGAGCTGTCTAATCGTGGATCAGTCCATCAGCAAGAGCTGGGCAATACTGACAAGTTATGAATTTGTGCCCCACTCCTTCCTGGAAGAATTTACAATAAGATCAACAATGAGTTGTAGGTTGGAAAACGAGATGTTTCCTCTCAATTCTTTGTTGTGTCACCACCCTCCACTCACTGAGCCCGTGGCCCATCCAGGGGTACTGGCACAGCCCAGAAGAAAGAAGTCAATTCTTATCCTGGAGCATCTACATGGGCTTTTCTAAGGCCAGGGCAGAGACAATAACTTGAAGAGAAAAGATCTATTGAGTCCGAGTACAAACAAGGATTTGGAAGGATACCAACTGGCCAATTTTTTCCACCACAGGGAGAACAGTTGACAATTCTGCCTGGACTGAGGGAAGGAGATGTTCAAGCCATAGAGGGCAAACCTTGGTGGGGTCTCAGCGGGGGAGGCCTACCCATCTCCGTGGGATCTGGAGGAATCTGTGGGCAGAGGGGACCACGGCTTCCCTCCCTGGGTCGTCTAAGGAGACAGTCTCTGCCAGGCGGCATAGGAGCAGCTGGTGGAAACCGCAGCAGGTCGGTAAAAGCAGAGAGACAGAGAGCCCCGTCCCCCTGACCCCAAGGTCCCAGACAGGCAGAGGGTAGCAGCTGGATGTCTGTGCCCCGACCACATGGAGCACCTGTGCACAAACTAGGAAAAGGGTCCTCAAGACCCGTTTTTTCCATATCTTGGGGAAATTCATAATAGATTGGTGTTTGTAATGAGACAGTGCTTTCCTGGCATATGTCGCGACATTTCTGAGTAAATACACAGACTTCTAATGTCTACCATGTGAGCAGCACCCTAGGGTGGCAGCAGCCCTGCCCGTGGTCAGCTGGAGTTGCCCCGAGCAGACACAGCCAGGGGCCGTGAGCCACAGCCTCGCTGCAGCTAACGTAGTTGCTAAAGACACTGAGAAGGGGGTCACATCTCTGCAGAGGCCCTGAACAGAGACAGCAATCACAGCCCAGAGGTTTGGTCCCAAAGGACACTGTTTCAAACAGCACACAGATTCTAGAGAAGACCCCAGTGCGAAGGCGAGAGGGAACTCTAACGTGACTAAAGAAATCCCTGACCTAGACTGAGTTTACCCAGAAGTACCTAGACTAATTTTTTAGCTGTGGGTGCTCAGAGTTGGAAATTAAATAGTTCTCAAAAATTAGCTTTTTTACACCCCGGTTTATGACTATGACATTTGTACCTGCTACAGAGAGTGCTTGGTCCCTGGCTACATGGCCTTTCTACCTCATGGTCTGTGGGGCCAACACAAGGATGAAATCAGCTCCCTGCCAGTCCCTCCCACTTCCTGGCCGTGTTCCAACTGCACCGGCCTCTCCTCCTCAGGCACATGAAGCCCCTTCCCCTTGCTCTCTGGGTGGAACCCCCTTCCCCAGGCATCCCGTGACCCACTCCCTCAGCTCAAATCCCTGTCTCTCAAACACCCACCCTCCCTCAATCTCCAGCCCCTTATCTTGCTTTTTAAATTTTTCATAGCAGTTTTTGCTTCCTGACATCGTGTTATATAAGATATTGAAGTTGGTTGTAGCCTATGTCCCCCAATAGAAGGTAAATTCCATAAAAACTGGGACTCTGTCTTGCTCCCTGCTATATCCCCAGTGTCTAGAGCAAGCCTGGCACAGAGTAGGCCCTCAATGTTTTTTGAATGGGTGAAAGATCTTAATCAGAGGGAATTCAACATCGCAGCAGCAGGCCCCCCACCCCAGTGCCCGTCCTTCAGAAGCTGCGCTTGCTATGTGTCCTGCTGCCCTTGACTCTGGCTTAGAAGGCCCATCAATGTGTCATTTCCCTACTGACTTCAGGCGAGTTCAAGAAATACCAATACCCGGTGTTTGTGGGAAAGATCTGACATTTCTTTCTTTATGGATTTTTAGCACAGTCATCATAATTGGGCTTAATGATGTGTAAATGCTGCTAGTTTGAGTTCCTTTAAAAAAAAAAAAAAGAAGCCCGTGAGGGACTGAAAAAAAATGGCCATCTCCCATTCTAAGGCAGGATGAAGCTCCGTCATCACCGCCTCCCAACAGGCGACCTTTGCACAGGGGATGCTGAGCGGACTCTACGGTTATGGGGGGGTACCATCTCTCAGGGACCCAAGGGTGGAGGCAGAATGTGTGGGTCCCTGCCTGCCCCTCCCTCACCCTTCTGAGGTCTGCCACCTGTTTATGGCCATTTTATGACTCAGTGAGCCTCCACCGGGGTGTGAGTCGAGGAAAAGGGAATCAATAACCTGAACCCAGCCCTTTAGAATTAGTTTGTCAGCAGCTCTGGTCCCAGCTCCAAGGAGTAAAGAGAAGAGGTCAAAATTGTCCCTGAAGCAAGGTTTTGGATAATCCGCTGGCCCTGCCAGGGCAGGACTTCGTGAACATTTGGAGAAGGACCAGCTGGGCCTGTGGATCTGCAGTTCCCTCCCTCCTTGTCACATGCCTCTGCTGGCACGTGGTCCAGGGGTCCTCCTGAAAAGCAAACCCAGTCCCGTCCCTTCCCTGTTTGAATCCTAGCTTCTTCATCCTCAAACCCCAAATTCCTACAGCCCTGAAATAGTAACCTCTAACCTCTAATCCCTGGTCAGAGTCTCCTGGGCCATCTCCTCGCCAGGCCTGCCCGTCCCCTCCCCTTCTCTCTGGATTAGAGTCCTCTTTTGAGGTTTCCCTCCAGGAGTACAGCACTTTCCTGCCACCTACGTACCCATGTGCTCATTGTCCTTCCATTCTGGTCATTCTCACCAGAGAATGTGAGAATCTGGTCATTCTCACCAGGGCTGTGAGCTCCTTGAGGGCAAGGAAAGCATCTTTTATCTGAGAACCCCCAGTGCCTGGCGCATAGTAGCCGCTCAGAAAAATAGTTGACTAGTAAATGAATGACGAATGTATGAGCTGGTTCTCTTGCACTTTTCTTCTATTCAAGATGATCGAACTGAAGCATCCAAAGTCAGAACTTGAAGTGTTGCGCAAAATGTAATTAAGAAGAAACACTGGCCACTACACACCTATTAGAATGGCCCAAATCCAAAAAGCTGAAAACAAAAGCAAAAGCTGGCAAGGATGTAGAGCACCATGAACTCTCATTCATTGCAGGTGGGAATGCAAAATTTTGCAGCCACTTTGGGCAACAGTTTGTTGATGTTTTACAAAACTAAACATACTCTCACCATAAGAGCCAGCAATCATACTCCTTGGTATTTACCAGAATGAATTGAAAACTTATGTCCACATAAAAACCCACACATGGATGTTTATAGCACCTTTATTTGCAATTGCCAAAATTTGGAAGCAACCAAGACATCCTCAGTAGGTCCATCCAGACAATGGAATATTATTATTCAGCACTAGAAAGAAATGAGCTGTCAAGCCATGAGAAGACACGGAGGAATCTTAAATGCCCATTACTAACTGAAAGAAGCCAATCTGAAAAGGCTACAGACTGTATGATTTCAACTATATGATATTCCGGAAAAGGCAAAACTATGGAGACAGGAAAAGGATCAGTGGTTATCAAGGGCTGGGGGGAGGGAGAGATAAATAGGTGGAGCACAGAGGATTTCCAGGGCAGTGAAACTACTCTGTATGATATTATAGTGATGGATACATGACATTATGCATTTGTCCAAACCCCTAGAATGCACAGCACCAGGAGCAAAGCCTAAGGTAAACTATGACCTTTGGGTGATGATAATGTGTCAGTGTAGGTTTGTTGATTGTGACAAATGTACCACTTGGCATTGGGATGTTGTTAGCAGGGGAAGCTGTGCATGTGGCGGGGGTAGGGGGATATGGGAGCTCTGTACTTTCTGCTCAATTTTGCTATGAACCAAAAGCCACTCTAAAAAATAAAGTCTATTAATTAAAAAAAAAAAAAACCAAAAAGCCAAATACTGGCCACATCTTCAAGAAAGTAATGATACGATATTAATGATCAAAGCAAATACATACATAGTGGGATAAATAATGAAGCCAACAGAGGGTATTTCGCAAGTGTCTCTCCCATAAAAGGTCACAGCAGGGATGAACGTCCCATCAGATGGCCTCAGTCTTGAGTCTGGCTCTAGCAGGCTCTTTCCCGTGGATTAGCCCTCTTGGTTTGTGCCCAGTACCTGTCTGAAGATGGGGATGTTGAGATGTGATGTTTCGGTCCATCCATATCTCTGGGGAGCCGGGGATGTTCACAGTAAAAGCTGGCAGTCAGGAAAATGAGTTCAGGATTTCCTGGGTTGGGGCTATTTTAGCCTCACTATCAGTAGCTTGATTTCCTTTGCAGAGTAAAAGCCCTATTTAGGCTCGCTCACACCCAACTGCCTGATTTAGAAGGACTTCAGGGGATCTTAAGAGGAAATGTGTTTGAAAAATACAGGACCAATTCTACTGCTGCGACAGGAAAGAGGAGCCAAACCCCGAGGCTTCGTGCCGTTCTGTGTGATCACCTCCAAAGATGCAGGGATGCGAGGGCATTCCTGCCCCTCTGCAATGTGTGCCTCCTTAGAACAGTTTTTCTAGAAGCTTCGTAGTTACCAAAAGACATTCTCTTCTACAAACGACTGGATTTTCTTAAACCCCTAGGGAGAGTAAGATCACTACGATGCTGTGTGCCCCCACAGTGTCCTGTGGAAGTCCCGCTTCTCAGAGGCTGCTACAGAGTGAGGATCGGGCATCGGGGCTCCAGTCCTATATGCACCACCACCCAGCAATTGTGGAGGGATATTCATTTTGGGTGCCTCAATTTCCAATTCAGTACCTGTGACTTTAAAAGAAGATAAGATGGTTGTGTCGAGTCACAGAAAAACTGTGAAGAAACGAGGCCTACATAAGATAAATCGTGACTCCAGCAAATCCTTCTGGGTTAACCCCTCGCTGCCCCAGGCTCTGCAGAAGATGGAATGGAGTCGATGGAAAAGGAGTCGAAGGAGCAGTACTGAGCCCTGAGTTCCCTGGAATTTGCAATTTCTCTCTCCAGTTGCTCAGCACGGTTACCCAGCAAGGTAGGTACTTGAGTCAGGACTTTGGTTAAGACACGTTTGGTTGCAAGTGACAGAAACCCAAGTCAAAGTGGCTTAACCAAATAAGAGGATTTATTGCTTCACAAGAATGATCTAGCATCAGACCAGCTTGATCCAAGGGCTCAGTTTATGTCCGAAGGACTCGATCTGTCAATCTCTCTCTCCCTTTCCATCTCTCAGCTCTGCTTTCCTCCAGGTTGACCTCACACTCAGATGGAATTAGCTTTCAGAGTGACAAAACAGTCACTGATAGCTGCTGGTTTATGTTGTCCCAGGTCAGCACCCCCAGTACAGGAGAGTAGGAGGGTTCCCTCCTCCACGGCCGCCAAGTCCTGGGACACAATCTCAAGAGGCCTGCTCGGATCTGTGCCCAGCCCTGATCCGATCACGGGAGCTCAGAGGATGCCAGGGGACCTGCTACATCAGACGTAGGTACCCACAGCTGCAGAGGGCAAGGAGGCAGCCCCCCTCAAACCGCATGGGCCTAGAGCAGGACAGGGTGGTTCAGCAAATGAAAATCAGCATGGACTGGCGGTGGGGCGGATGGAGAAACGATGGTCCCCTGCATTTCCCTGACATGCATCTGTGATCCCAGTGAGTAGAAAAATTTTAACAAGGGCTAGCAAAGACTAACTCTGTGGCTGAATCAAAGAACAGGAACCTACAGAGCAATCGCCAAGCCCAAACCTGGTGGCATCATCCCGTGCGTCTCCCCCACCCTCACATGCGGTCAGCCACTGAGCTCTTTCAGCCTCAGAAATAGCTGTGCCATCTGTCTTCTCTTCTCAGTTCCCTCATTGCTACGTAGTCAACTCCTGATCACCTGTATCAGTTTCCTAGGGCTGCTGTAACTAAGGACCACAAACTTCTCGGCTTAAGACAGCAGAAATTTCTTCTGTTGTTCTGGAAGTTAGAAATCCAAAATCAAGGTGTCAGCAGGGCTGTGCTCCCTCTGAGACGCTGGGTAGAATCCTTACTTGTCTCTTCCTGGCTTCTGGTGGTAGCCAAGGATCCTTGGTGTCCCTTGGCTTTCAGTTGCATCACCCCAGTCCCTGCCTCTGTTGTCATATGGCCTCCCCCTCTGTGCCCGTGTCTCACATGGCATTTTCTTCTTCTTATAAGGACATCAGTCAGATTGAATCAGGTCCCATCCTAATGGCCTCATCCTCTTGATTATATCTGCAAAGACTCTATTTCCAAATAAGGTCACATTCCCAGGTACCAGGGGTTAGGACTTCAGCATATCTTTTGGGGGGACACAATTCAACCCACAACATCACCTCTTGCCTAAACCATAGATGACAACCTCCTCATGCTCCTTTCCAATCTTAATCTTATTCTCTTCAAACTAGTCTCAACCAATAGGAAGAGCGTTTTTCCTAGAATACAAATCTGACCATGTTCCTCCCCTTCTTAAACCCTTCTCTGGCTCCCCGTATCATCTATAGGGCAAAAATCCAAACTCCTTAGGATGACATATGTGGGAGGTTGTCTGCAAACATCCTCTCATCTCTGTTCACATGCCAACTCCTCCAACCAGAGGCACAGTCTCCTTCACACACCTTGAGTCTGGGCTGGCCCTGCGGCTTGCTTTGACCAACATAGTGCAGCAGAAAGGATGCTGGCCAGTCCCATTCCTTGACCTTGAGAGTCTTGGCAGCTCTGCTTTTGGTCTCTTGGAGCCCTGAGCCACCATGTGGGAGGCTGACTTTCCTGATAGAGAGGCCCAGTGGGCCCCTAGCAGGCTCCAGCGTGCAGCCACCCCAGCCAAGGTACCAGACACATGAGTGAGGCCATCTAAGTCCCAGCTGAAGGCAGTCAACACCCTATGGAGTAGAAGAACCTCCCCTATGAACCCAGCCAACCCACAGGATTATGAGATGTAATGAATCATAGTTATTTTATGCCACTAAGTTTTGGGACAGTTTGTTATATAGCAATAGAAACTGACACAAAAATCCTACTTCTCCAGCTTCATCCACTCCCTTGCATTCCAAATACTCTGCTCCATCCATACATCCTTGAAAGTGTAATGCTTTCTCAGTCTCCATTCACTTCTCCTGGATGCCTCCTCCTGAAGTGCCTGACAATCTCCTATTCATCCCTCAAGACCCAGCTGAAACCTTTGCACCATTCGCAGCCCTCCCTACCCACTCCCTCTTGTTCCCCCAATCACTTTTTCTACTCCTTCTCTGGCACATTCCTCTATCAGAGTCTCTATTCTTGGGTAGTTTGTTTTTTCTTTGTTTTTGTGGCCTCCCCCACTAACCAGTCTGTGATTTTATGAGAGCAGAGACAGTCTCTTATTCATCTTTGGACCTCCAGTGCCCAGTGAAGTGCCTGGCACCTAACAGATATGCAGCAAGTATTTGACCAAATGGATGAATAAATGCATGAGGAAAAATGCAAGAATACAAAATACATTCTTGTTTTTCTTACAAGTCCTCCTCTGAGTCTGGGTGGAGACAGGGAAGACAAGTCTTAGAATTTACCTCCATCCTCATATACAGCTTCTGTTGAGGTCTCCTGAATCCACACTTGTCTACGAGCCTGGGAACATGAGCCATGTTAGCACCACTCTCGAGCATCCTTCATGTGGGTTGTGAACAGCACACTCTCCCAAGCACTGCTGTCTCTTGCAGAACAATTGCTCCTGCCTTGAATTTGCAAGCAGAGGTTGTGTGTAACCCTCAGTAGCTGGCCAAGGGTTGGTGTGTCTGAACTGGTCTTCATCTCCTGGGGACTTGTGTTAAGGGTACCCAGGATTTGTTTTAATTGGATGTGGTAAGATGCAGGCATGAAACGACCGTCATGAAGGAAGAAGTTTTTATTCACAGTTTCTTAGAAGCAGGAGGCAGACCCCACCATGCAGGGCCACACAGGGAAGCACCAGGGTCAGTCAGGAGCATGGGGGTGGGGAAGAAAATGCAGGCAAGAGCCTTTATTGCAGTTTCTGCAAGAAGGAATGGTGAAGAGGGGTAGGCAGACCTAGGATTGGTGAGTTTGAATTATTTCAGTGGGCTCTGGGGTATAGGGGCTGTCTCTAGTGACTGGTAACTGGGCCTGGGCTGATTGGGGCAAGAATGGCCTGGAGTGTGAGAGCCCAATTGAGGAGGTAGTTGGGGGGTACAGGCTCTGGACTGGTTCATTTGGCATATGAAAGGCACAGTCTCAGGCCAGTTATTAACTCCAGGAATTGACTAGCCCTGGGAGGGGCAGTCCCTCGGGGTCAGCAAGGCCCAGACGTCAAAGCATCAGAAAGACCTGGTTAATCCAGGGCTACACATATCCTGTATTCTGTGACCCCATTGGCCAGAGCCCTTGGGCTTTGTTCTGGGCTACATTTACATCAGAAGCTGCTACTTTCATATCAGTGACCTGAAGCGATGCAGGCACCCAGGACAGAGCCTTTCCTGAGGCCATTCAATGTGCCAAATCTGGTTAATCAAGACACCCCACTGGAGGACTCCATCCTGCCCTCCACATAAAAGGCAATGTCACTGAAGACTCTCCAAGCCCTGTGTGGAGTGCAGAGTTGGCACCCGGCATTTGGAGGAGCAACGTCCTCACCAGTTGTTGAGTCCACGTATGAGTACACAATGGCAGGTGCAAAGAATGTGCTCCAGGCTTCCACAGGCTCTTTACATACCTTGGGTTCAGGTGACTCAGAGCAGTGTAGCCAAAGAATATTATATATTTAAACCATATATAATTTTTAAACAACAGGCAGGCCTTCAACCCGATAGCACAATATTGTTATAAAATTTATGGGGGGAAAATATCCAGAATTAGTCCAGCAATTTCAACAAGGTTTCCTCACCTTTCACCCACTAGGATTCCTTTTCTTTATTTTCTCTCCATGGATCCTGTGAGGTCCATGATGAGATAATAATTATTTTATGTTCCCATTTTCTTATAAATCAAGGACATGTATATCTATTGATCTCAGCTTCTAGTCATCTAAACATAAGCAGTGTTTCCATGGTGAGTTTGTTTGATTCTAGCCAAAAGCAAAGGAACATGATATGTTGGTTAGCCTATGTGGGGTCGTTACGGGCAACTGGGTGACTTGCCCAAACTTCATGGTATACTGAAAATAAGCCATGAACTCCTATGGACTTACCCCAATAATGCCCTACAGTCGACTGTGTGCTTGGGAACCACTGGACTTTAGCTGGGAAGACCTGGAGCAACCGAACCCAAGTATCCCTTGATGGAAAAAATGCCATCTGCCCGCCCTTCAGACTAAGGACACCTTACAAGGATAATAATAATATCCTTATATGCTCTACCCATCATGGTAAGCAGTTTTATGCATTACTTCAGTGAATTATCATATCAGTCTTATGAAACAGGCTCGTGGAAGTACAGTGAAACCCAAGGTCGCTACTAAATGGGAAATCAGGATGACTCTTAGATCCCCTGACTTCAGAGCCTGCCTTATGCTGGATGTGTGCTTTGAGGATTAAAGAAAATTCTTAGTCTATTTGGGCTGCTATAACAAAATGCCGCAGGCTGGCTGGCCTAAACGGGCACTTGTTTTCTCGCGGTTCTGGAGGCTGGCAGTCTAAGATCGAGGTGATGTCAGCGTTGGTGTCTGGTGAGGCCTCTCTTCTTGGTTTGTAGATGCCACCTTCTTGCTGCATCCTCACATGGCCTCTTCTCCGTGTGCACTTGGAGAGAGAGCTCTCAGGTGTCTCTTCCTCTTCTTATAAGGACACTAGTCCTACCAGATTAGAGCCCCACCATTATGACCTCATTTAACCTTAATTACCTCCCTAAAGGCCCTCTCTCCAAATATAGTTATGCTGGGGTTCAGGCTTCAACATATAAATTTGGGGAGCACAGTTCTGTCCATAGCAAAAATTACTGCCCTTCTTGTGGATCCACTAAAGAGTCATCACCTGGGGGGCAGGTGAGGTATCTAGGCTCTGTGTGTCTCCTTCCAGGTGGAGTCAAACTCACTGGAGATGTCCAGGCACCTGTTGTCCAGGCTTATCAAAATGGAGAAAAGTGAGGGGCTGGCCCGGTGGTGTAGTGGTTAAGTTCGCACACTCTGCTTCTGGCAGCCCAGGGTTTCGCAGGTTCAGATCCCAGGTGCAGACAGACGCACCACTTGTCAAGCCATACTGTGGCAGCATCCCATATAAAGTAGAGAAAGATGGGCACGGATGTTAGCCCAGGGCCAGTCTTCCTCAGCAAAAAGAGGAAGACTGGTAATGGGTGTTAGCTCAGGGCTAGTCTTCCTCACAAAAACAAAAAAAAAAGGAGAAAAGTGATTTTCTAATCATCATTCAGATTTTTCTGGGGTTGCCTTCTTTGTTCTTCTGGCTTCCCAAAAAACATGAGTTTGCAAGCAGAAAAGTCCTCTGCATTGAGGAGTCTGGAGAAATGTAAAGAACGTGGGTGTTGGATTCAGGCAGCTCTAAATTCAAGTACTGGTTCGGTTGTCTATAAGCTCCATGACCTTAGGGAAGTCACTCAATCTTTGTGACTATCACTTTTTCCATCTTCAAAATGGCACTGCTAGCCCCAGGGTTGCTGTGGCAGAGGCATAGACGAGACAGCTTGTATCGCGTTTGTGACCCACAATAAGAACTCAAGAAACATTAATCATGTGCTAGATTGTCCATTGCACCACTGGCCCCTGATTTGAAGGCCTGGAAGGAAACCTCCACGTGCTTCAATAAACCCCAACAACATCTCTGGGTCCCCTCTCCTTAGAGTCACCAAGGCATTGCTATAAATGCAACCCCTGCCCATTTTGTGAGCCTCGGGTTGTCAATATTCAATTAAATTAGAGCCACATTTGTCCCGCAGGACCTTCGGGTGTTGGGTAGAGGCAGCATCTCCTGGGAGCTGGTCTAAACTGGGCTCCTGATAAGGCCAGGCTGGTCTGAGAGACAACACTGTCACCAGGGGCAGGAGTAGAAGGTCTGAGCTGAATAACTGGTCCTGTCACTGCCAGAGTGGCTCAGAACTGGCCATGTCCATCTTGGGCTTCTGCTTCATCAGCTATCAAATGGCGCCGAGGCCCTTGGTTCCCAGGTACTTGTATGGCTTAAGACGCTCTTCCCCACTCCCTGGGTCTGAGAGCTGGCTGGGGAGCTGGCTCACTGACAAAGTCCAACTTCACCCTCCTGCCTCCTGTCAGACCCCAGTGAAGAGCAAGAGCTGGAGGTAGGCTGGCAGGCAAGGGTGGGTACTGGCACGGCAGGAGGTGGTGCTGCCCAGTGAAAGGGGGTGTGACTTACGGACCAACCAAACTCTGACGGACTCTGAGCCTTACTTCTTACCAACTGTGTGCTCCTGGGTGAACTCCTCTGTGTTCACAGGCCTCAGTTTTCCCTGTCTGTAAAGTGGACACCATACCTCCTCCTCTGCAGTATCACTCAAGGAGTACAGTTGATCCATGCAGAGCACATAGCTGGTGTGTAGCTCTACCTAAGTGGTAGCTATTTTTATCTCTGTCATTGTGATTTTATGGTTCTTAGGGTGATGGGCTGTCAGATGTGAAGAGAACTAAAGCCTGGTCCGTGGGAATGCTCTAGGATTTCAGTCTGGAGAGGAAGACGAGGGCTTAGCACCCCCAGGACCATGGGCTTCTCTGAGCCGGCATCTCCTAGCACTAGATGATGGGGTCCTCTCCAACAAAGGATCCCCTTCCTGAAATTCCTGGTCACAGACACAGAACAGGCCAACAGATTGACTGGACAAGATTTTCCCTTTTGTAATTAGTAGGCTTCCCTCCATAAGATGGGACTTTCCAGCATCCTAATCTCCCTCATTGGTTCCTACGTTGGAGAGCAAACAGTTATGCATGAGGTAATTAGGGGAGGAAGGAGATGTTTCTCTTACACATTCCTTCCTGACCTCTGCAGGACTCCGCAATGTTTCCTTAACTCCTAAGATTTAAAAGATTCTAAAGGATCCTCTGAGACCTTGAAACAAGGTTAGGGTGGGGGCTTCCCACACCACTGCAACCAGCAACAGGTTGTGTGGTGGCCATTTCTTGCTCGTGGATGGAGGGGGAAGGAAAGACAAAGCAAGTCTGAGGCATAGGGGAAAACCTTGCTTAAAAACAGCTCCCCTCAAATATTCCCCCACTAGAGGAGCTTCTAACTGGATGGTGCACCCTCATTGGCTTAGCCTGGATTGATGAATCAGTCACTGACAAGCAGCATGGGGTTAACGCGATTGACTAGGCTTATTGGAATCCTCCTCTGAGACTGTGTTCTGTTAGGAAGGAGGAAGGGAGCATGCATGGCTGGTGGGCAGCCGACTGACAGTGTCCACTGCCCAATCATGGAAACCACCTTAAAACTGAAGGGAGTCGCCTTCTACAGACCACTTGTGCAGGGGTAGTCTGCACCTAGGAGAAGTACAGTCAGGTCCAGGTAATTTGCACCTGTGGAAGGGAATGCAAGGTCAGGGTCAGGGAGCGATTTGGCAGGCTGTCGAGACTAAGCCCATTATCATCACCCATAGTGCAGAATACCTGCTCTGCCAGGAGGGGCAGGAAATCGGCCGTGCCCTGGCCCCACCCACATTTCCCTCATCTCTCATTCTCTAGTCCACACATTCACCCTTCCTTTCACCTCTGATTGCTTATGAAAGTTTGGCCCTGGAAGAGAAAGTCTGCCTGACAGGGGCTCTGTCAGATCATCCTCAATCTGGAAAAGAAGCCAGAGGACAGAGGTGTCCCCTCAAGGGGGCCCTAAACAACCCTAATCATCCCCAATGACAACAGATGCCTGCTTCCTGCATGAACGAGCTTTGCTCTGCCCAGAAATGCAATACCTCATTGACCTGTGTTATCTTTGGAATTACAGTGGCCTGACCCCTTGGGAATGCATGACTTCAGAAAACAATTTCGTTAACTCCTCTGCCTAAAACCATTTTCTGGGTCAACCACTATGGGAGAAGCAGCTGATGGTTTATGTTTTAGGAGAGAACAGGTCATTCTCTACGCAAGACAGCTGACAACATCTCATAAATCCAGACTCATGATAGTCTGACCTTCAGGATGGCGACTAAAAGTCATCCCTTGTGTCTACACTGATGGATTGTTGGTGACTATCCAGCGTATCGGGTTGAGAAGGATTCTGAGGCTGTACCAGAAGGACTACTGTGTGCCATTTGCAATGTCTGCCATGAACAAAGCATAGGAATGACATATACACCATGAACTTGATATGCCTGGTCTCATCTGCCACTCTTCAATGGGCCTCCATTGTCTATTCCAAGGTAAAGAAAACAGGTGCTCGTATTCAGCTGGATGAGGCTTCCATGGAAACAAACCTTTGCCCAGGCCGAAGGACCTGTGGCAGTGAATAGATGTTCTCTCTTCCTTACGTATTTCTCATGCCCAATGCCTGAGTCAAGAATGCTCTTCTGAATTAAACCTCTTTCTAAGCCCGAGGGTACTACTGGCATAAAGAAGCCAACCTTACCCATATCTGTTTTTATTATTCTCTTCTGTAAAGATTATGGGATAAATGACCTATAAACAAAAAAAAATCAAGATAAAGTCTGCAAAATAAGAGTCCTGGCTCAGTTTGGTCAACTCTTTTGTGTTCTTGCCATGTGACTCATCTGCGAGAAAAACTCAAATTACATTCAATTTACAACAAACTTGATGGTGTGCAACCAAGGAATGAAGAAATCTGGCAACATGGCTTTGTTTTCCAGGGCTGAGTTTCCCAAGCAGTGGGTTAGAATAATCCTCATGACCAAACTGGCAGGCTCTGGAATCCTGGCTGGCCTGGCCCAGGCCCCGCGGGGAGAACCGTGGGCTCCGAATAGCGAGGGTGGGCCTCTGTGATTTCAGCCTGGAAAACAGCCCCACCCAGCCTAGGGAATGAATAGCCAGCCATTCCCAAAAGAGGAGACTGGGGTGCTGGGAACCCCTCCCCTGTCCGAAGCTTAACTGAAACCAGAGCTGGGTGGACCTGGCCCACCAGGAATATCTTCTAGAATGACAGGAGATCGTGGTGCATTTGGCTGTTTAGTGAAGCAGGGACATTCCTATGTGGTTTTTATCCCTCTCATAGGTAGAAAGGAGAGAAGGCTGGGTAAGAATAAGGCAGCAGTGGCTGCCTCTGTCCCCTCAGCCAGACATGAGGAAGCAGTGGGTAAGGGGGCAGGGGACGTAAATTTAAAAATAACCATCAAGATGGCTGCCATATTCCAAGCAACCACTCTAAAACAAGAGGTGTCTGAAGTCCTCTGTAACCTTTTTTCGTTTACAGTCAGAATAGCCCTGCAGTGGTCCATGGATGGATGAGAACTGTGGCTCAAAGGCAAATGTTATTTGCTGGTGGTCCCACATCCGGAGTGACAGAGCTGGGCCCAAGGCAAGGCTGCCGTGTTCTTCCCGCTGCACTCAGAGGCGGGCTCTGAGTCTGAAGGAGAGGCCAGCAGACAGTGCTCAAGGCCTTGTAACAAGGAGGCAGGAAAGCTTTTAGCCTGAAGGATTTTACCTCGAAATTGTTCAAGCTTGTGTGCTTTGCTGGAGGGTTTTTGTTTTGTTTTTCCTGATGCATTACATTCCAAATTCAATGCCCTAGAAGATATTGAATAGACAGGACAAAATCCATTAGGCTCATTGAGTTATAGCTTTTCAGCGTTCAGAAGGAGCCGCTTTCAATGTGAAATTGGTTGCATGCTGCAGCCCATTTTAGAAATGTGTCTCATTCTGCCGGTAAGTGATTTATGCCGTGCTTCCATTATTGCCTCTTTTTGGAAGGAGGAAAAAAAATATCAACACAAAGCAAATTCAATGTCCAATATCTTTGTGAATCCTGCTCAACGCTCCCATGGCCCATCTCTCCATTTTATCGACTGAACAGTAATAGCCGTGGCATCTGGTGCACAGGTCTACCAGAAGGCTCCAGCCGGGATCCATTCACTAATGCATACTTTCTGGAGTTCATGAGGGGAGCTGTTGGGATTGAACGGGGGTTAGCTAGAGTTACTCTTCATCGTTCCTGCTCATTTGGGGAAAGCAGCTTGTGCTCTGCCAGGCAGGCCTCCCTCAGCTCCACATGCACGCCCTCCTCTTTTCTCCCTCCCCAGGTTGGAGAGGGATACCACCCATCTCTCCCTCTCCAGATTTCCCCCACCTTCCTGCCAGTTCTCAGTGGTCACTTCATCCTTGCATTGTCATTCTATTTCCTGCCCCCAGCTGGCTAGATAAGAAGACTCCAGAAGGCAGCAGGTTTGTAATGAACAATCTTGCCTCTCAGCCCCTGGCATAAGGCCTTGCACACAGTAGGTGCTCCATAAATGTTTTGTTGAAACAGCAGTTCACATGCAAGTAACTGGGCTGAGCTGTCATGTTTTAGGGATGCAGCCCAATGCCGTAGCTATGGAGACAACTCTTGAGCTTGTCATGGCCTCTTTGAACTCAAATCCTATGTCGCTGTGTCTCTATGTATTCTAAAGACATCACAGCATAAAAGATACAAAAGCTGTGGCATAGTAAACTCTGCATCTATGATTTCAGAAGTCCTGAATTGAAGAATAAAAGCTAGATGGTTTCAGCATAACTCATACTAGATGGGTATAGCTAACTGCTTTATTGAACAAGTGTAAGATGGTATTGAATGCTAAATAAATATGAAATTGCTTTATTTTCTCATACATTTCTAGTCTTTTACTGATCCTATTCTGGTTCTATATTTCTTTGATGGCACAGTATTATTAAAAAAAACACAACTCTTGTACAATCCATGTTAATCCACTTCCATTTCACATCCACACCTCCTGCCAGCTGTGACGAGGCCCTTGCTTCTGAGATTTGGCACCAGAAGGGGCAGAGCTGGCTCTCTCACCACCTTCTCCATCTTGCCCCTTCTTCTTCCAATGTGCTATGAAGAGGAGAAGGAGGTCAGCCAGTGCCATCATAGTCCTCCCTTGGCTGTTTGTGCCTCTGGGTGGCAGGTGCTTTCTCTGAGGTCCCGCACAGGCCTCTTCACCCACAGCTCTCTGGTTGGTCCACTCAGACCCTCCCCGCAGGGTACATCCCACAGCCTCCTGCTTCCAGGGTGCTGGCAAATGAGCTCAGATATGGCTACCTCCCAGGTGTCCCTTGACCCACTAGAAACACTCAGCTCTTGGTGGGAAAGCAGTGACTCCACCATGGACCTCTCCTCTGGCCATTCATTTCAAGTGGCCACAGCTGGAAAGATGATGAGATTTTTTCCAGAGTGGCTCCAGAATCAAGAAAAAAAAAATCACCTCCATCCTTTTCCAAGCTCAGGATAAAATTGTCTGAGTCTTTCATAAAAATTGTGAGGTTAGCTATTACATTACTGGAGGACAGCCAAAAGTCAGAAAACACAAAATAATGGTCAATCCTAAAACACTTACATTTTATTTTGGAATTAAGCCAAGGATTCAAAGATAGAGGCAAACACATTTAGATGCTGAGACAAACTTGACTCAGATTTCTCTTTTCTAGACTCAGTCTCAGCCTCTCTTGGGACTGAGTGAAGATAACTCATTGAAGATGATGTTGCGAAGGCAGAGTCACCACTAGGGAAAAAGTATATATCATGTCAGGAGCTCAGTGATGCCAAAACAATAGAAAGAAAAATGTAGGGGTAAATTTGAGCTTCCAAAATGAATCGAAAGAGTCAATACTTAAGTCTCCCGGTTCTTGGGTGTACTTGAGTATTCTTGAGTGTGTCTGGTCACAAAGATTTGCTGATGAGATATAAGTCATGAGGAATTTTGTTCTCCTTTGAAGATAAAGAGCTTTCCTCTTCCAAAATGCTACAATGGATGTGAGTGTGATCTGGCTGTGACACCTGTCACCCCATTGATCATTAGGGTTGATTGAGCTAATCTGGCTGGCTAGGCAGGTGTCCCCTCCCTCCCTCACCACTCCTTGTCCATCCCTCCTGAAACTGTGCACTCAGCCAAAGAGGACAACCTTCTCCGAAACAGGAGGACGGTTCTTCTGTCCAGGGTGTATGCTAAAACCTCCCAACGAGCTCTTCAAGCGCTACCTCTCTAAAACTCCTCACCAACAGAAGAATCTAATGTCCTAACGTCCTGTGATGATTACATCTAGAATCCATTCTCGCCTTTTGCTTTCCTAAGGGAACTCAGATTTTCATTCAGTAGCCTCCCCTACTTCGTGCAGCCCGAGGACTTTGGGAGAAGTGGACCCCATCGATCGAGGGGACTCTGATTAGTCTAGGACAGAGAACGGGGTAATTCTATCTCCTGCCCTACACTGGTGGGTTCAGGCACAGGGTATGGCATTCAGACAGTTACAGCATTGGTTCAGCAGTGGCCTGTGACCCAGTGTGAGCTAATGAGACACAAAGGGATTTGCTGGAAGAGAACGTCTCTCCCTCTGGATGGTGTGTTGTGTGGATGAAGCTCTGGCACCACTGAGACAATGTTGTCACCAAGAGAGAAGCCAGGCTAAGGAGGACGCTGACCTCTGGGAGGCAGAGTAGAGAAACAGAATCATGGAGCCAGGTGACCAGCCAACCCTCAAGCAGCCCTAACTCTGGCCTCTCTAGGAAGGAGAGCCAGAAATTGCCCTTTCCAGCAAGCCAGTCTCTTTGGTGTTCTGTAACAGGATGTATTTAAAAACATGCTAATGAGAGTGATCTTATAACTCATTGCCCAAACCCAGAGGCTTTTGAGAGTGAAAAGGGCACTATTAATATTCACACCAGGACCATAAATGGACTGTTCCAGGCAAACCGGGACACAGGGTCACTCTAGTCTTAACTGAGGGAAACCATAGCATTATACAAATTAATCACCTAAGCTTGGAGCAAAAGTAAAAGCAGAGTCACTCCAAGGAATAAAGTAACCTGATTCGGGCCCTTCTCTAATCCCTTCTCCGATCTACAGCCCAAGGGATCTTTCCAAAACACAGATCTGATCGCACCCTCCCCTGCTTACAACACTGTGGCGTCCTGTTTCTCTTGGGACGAAGGCTAGGAGACTTTGTAGGGCCTCTCTCCTCGCCGGCCTCCCCCGGGACTTTGTGCGCCCTCTGCGGGGAACACCCTTCCCTCCCTCTCACCTCCTTCTCATTTACCAGCTCCTCATCCGCTCCAGGGCCTCCCACCCAGGGAATTCTGCCCATCGCCCCTCCAGCCTCCACCCCAATCTGGACACCAGGTCAGGCTCCTTTGTTGTAGAACCTGGCCGACCCATCCTTGCCCTTCCTAGCCCTTCTCCTGGCTCTTCAGTGTGGTTCCAAGTGAGCGGAGGTGTGTCTGTTCTGGTTCTTTGCAGTGCGAGCACCTTGCACCATGCCTGGCCGCACAGAAATACTCCAGGTGTATGCGTTGATTGAATGAATGAGTCCTAGGAATGCAAAGATTCAGGCAGAAATCCTGGAAGACCTTTCTTCAGAGTTCAAAGTGGCCCCTGCTCTGTTCAGTGGAACTTTCCAAGTTCTCAAGGAAGACAGCCCAGCTCTCCCTAGCAATGCCCTTCACTGCAGGCACTACGGTTTGCTGCAACTTTCCCTGAAGCCAGCGCCTGTGGAACACACACTTTCAAAGCCTCTACAAAGGGAACAGGACACTGGTGGAAGTCCTTTATAACCGTCAGATCTGATGCAGATGCTCGTGGCTCAAGAGGTAACGTGTTTTGATGTTTTCTTCCTAAACCCTAAGCTGCAAAGGGGTAATTTTTTTTCTTATACTTTCAGTTATCCAAAGGTCAATTCTATTTCTCCAATAATTAGCTTCTTTTTTTTGGCTGGCATACGTGAAGATAAAAGTGATTTCTTTTGTTGCCGTAGTCTGATAATTTGCTAACCACAATTCCTTTAGTGATGTGGGTATCAGCGCTGTGGACAGAAGGTGAGAGGAATACCCTTTTAAGTCGCACCTGAGTCTGTGGTCACCTGATCTTAAATCTGTATTAGGGTAGTAACAGGGCTTCATACCCTCTATAATTATTTTTGTTGCAAATTTACTTTTCTCTCCACGTTCTCTTAACTCCAGTGGTTACCATCAGCTCCTCCTGCAAACACTTTTTGCTCTATTTTATGGCAATTTTAGCAAAGTCTTTCTCTTTGCTTTTAGTTACCTTGTGAGATTGGCCGGGGGTGAATGAATCGAAGCTCAGAGAAGGCACCAGACTCTGGTCATCCTGCAAGTAAACACTGATGCTCACTCAAATTTTCTTAGTCTATTTTTTAAGGTTTTACACCTTTTACAAAATCACTGCAAAGGCATTGTTCAAGGTACTCCCCAAGGCCCCTCATCTGAGGATTCGCACAAAAAAAATCTCACATAAAACTCAGTACCTGGAAAATAGCCATCTCTCTGGAAGGTTTTCTCTAATCAGGCAACGTGAACTGTACAACTCCTCGCAACCACCTTTATGTCCTGAATTAGAAACTTCTAGAATGGCACTAAATTTATCCACCTCACCGTTAGCTCCTGGCTTCTGAGTTCCTTCTTATCTCTGTTTTCACTGTCCTACTTTGTTCATGCTTTAATATTTTAAGCCACTTCAAAACCCTTTTTAAAGTAGTCGGGGCATAAATGATAAAAATTCTTTCTCTCAATATTAAAAGTTTCCTTAATCTTATGAAACCACATTCTCTTAAAAGAGTAGTTAAGAATCACATTTTAAAAAAATCCCTGAGAGAGCTAACGCCTCACTGTGAGCTAATAACTTCTGGTCTGTTGTGCAGCAAACTCGGTTTGCAGTCATTTCATTTCCTCGGACTCTGGATTTGTGCCTCCTCTGCCAGATCTATCAGTCAGGCTCAGCCCTTGGAGGTTTCCTCCAGGCACCAAGAAAACCAACCTTCCAGAGGTTGCTAGGAGCCTGGCAGGCTCTTCCTGTTTTGGTTTGAATGAATATTTTATATGAAACAAAAAATGGAGCCCCAAACTCAAAGTTGAAGGAGAAAAGAGATTTAGCACCAAATACAACAAAATAGCAAGGACATCTCTGGCCTTGGAAAGCTTCAAACCACGTCAGGGGCAAGTGCCTGGTTTGACATCCTCCCACCTGCTAATCAGAGGCCAGTGGGTAAGGTCTTCCAGTCTGGTGAACTATCTCCAGCTGGTGGGAGATGGTGTGGACTCATTGCATCTCATCAATTCCCAACACTATTGTCTCCATTTTTTTTTTTTTTTTTGGTGAGGAAGATTAACCCTGAGCTAACATCTAATGCCAATCCTCCACTTTTTGCTTGAGGAAAATTGGCCCTGGGCTAACACCCATGCCCATCTTCCTCTACTTTTTATATGTGGGACGCCGCCACAGCATGGCTTGATAAGCAGTGCGTAGGTCTGCACCTGGGATCTGAACCTGTGAACCCTGGGCTGCCGGAGCAGAATGCACGAACTCAACCACTATGCCACCGGGCTGACCTCACCTCGAATTTTTTAAGTCGTGATGGGATAATCATGCCACAGGGGTGAAAGATGGAGCACATTCAATCAGAGCTTGTTATAATCAAAAGTTTAAATTAATGGCACGATACTGTGATGTGTAATCATTATATGCTTCTTGTCCTACTGGACTGTAAGATTCATGAAAGATGAGATTTGTGCATGGCACCTTGCAAACAGTATATGCTCCATATATGTTTACTAGAAAAGCAATGGTGGTCATCAACAGAAATAGGCATCGGTTCTCATATACATACCTATGGCCCTCACCCTATGAATTCCCCAGAGTCTGAAAGGAATACTAGGTCTCCAAGTACACATGGAATGGGGGTACAGTCAATTTCACTCAAAACCTAAAGTACAGGGTCATCTCCAGGCGACATGTAGGTTAAACATAATCAATTCTCAAATTAGTGACATCAACAATGAGTGGTAATTGTTCAAAGGAGAGAGTCTGTTGATATGATGTGGTTTATTTGCCCTAACCTGTGTCTGAACTGAAGTTCTACCTCTGCCTTCACATCTACCCTTGGAATTATTATTTTTAGCATTTGCACGATATAAATTCACAATGTTATCTGTTCACCACAGCAATATGACATCATGACATAGCCCAGAAGCAATCTCAACTTTTCCCCTTGAGGTTAGATTGTATCTGTGATTTCCTCTCTCCACTCCCAGAGTCATGGATTCGCTGAGATTTGCTTAGAACGTTGACCTGCTGCTTAAAGCAGGCAGAACAGTTTCTTCTAAAAGGGACCCCCGTTATCTCCCGCACTGTCCCTTAATGTTCCAAGGAAGGCACAGCTGACACTGGGCTTCAAGCAGGTTTTAAAGATCTTCCTGCCTGTTAATCAGGGATCCTAGGAATGAATCTTCAACTGTACGCTTGGTTATTTTTCCTGGTGAAGATGAAGGATGTTGAGGCTGTTTCTTCTTACCTGTTATCTTCACACCTCCTCCCAAGGGGATTTCTTTAAAATGCTCTATTAGAAATCAGAGGTTAAAATGTTCAGTGACTCCAGTGTCCACTGATCCTTGAGCAATCTACATTCAAAGTCAAGGACACCTGTGCCTCCCACACCATCATGCTGAAGTAGGACGGAGGTCAAACAACCCCAGCACAGAAGACACTATACAGCATCTTCCCCTGCTTTGCCTCTCCAATTTTAAATTGGAGACTCTTTTAAAGAGATAGCACAGAGTGTTGATATACATACTGGCATTTAGAATATGATAAAGGTAGAATTCCCATCAGTGACGAAGCAAAGGTGCTAGGAAAATTGGTGGTGACTTGGAATGAAACAAAGTTGCATTGCTAGGTCGCTTCTTACTTATATCAAAGTAAAGTCTAAAACAAAAGTTTAAACAGTAGAAATTAAACCATGAAAGGATTAGAAGAAAATGTCATAGAGGAAGGTCTTTCTAAGCATAACCTACTACCCCAGTCCCATGCCACAATAAGGATAACCCTCAAACACATTAGGCTAAGTGAAAGAAGCCAGTCACAAAGGAGCACGTCATGTAGCATTCCGTTTATATGAAATGTCCAGAATAAGCAAACCTATAGGGACACAAAGTAGATCAGTGGTTGCCTAGGCCTGGGGGTGGGGGCGGGGGGGATGGGGAGGTGAGAGCTAAGGGTGCTGGGTTTCTTTTTGGAGTATTGAAAATATTCTAAAATTGGTTGTGGTAATGGGTACACAACTCTGTGAATACACTAAAAACATTTGAATTGTACATTTTAAATGAGTCAACTGTATAGTATGTGAATTATATCTCAATAAAACTCTTTTTTAAAAAACGGAGGGATATAAACCAAATTATCAATACTGGTTACCTCTGGGTAAAGGGCCAATGGATGATTTTCACTTTTCTTTTACTCAGTATTTTCAAAATTTTTCTCTAATAAAGAGGTGCTACTCTAGAAAGGAAGTAAGGGAGGGAGGGAGGGAAAGAAGGAAGGAAGGAGGGAAAGAAAGAAGGAAGGAAGGAAGGAAGGAAGGAAAAAAGAAGAGAGGGAGGGAGAAAGGAAGGAAGGAAGAGAGGGAGGGAGGGAGAGAGGGAGGGAGAAAGGAAGGAAGGAAGAGAGGGAGGGAGGGAGAGAGGGAAGGAAGGAAGGAAGCAAGGAAAAAAAGGAAGGAAGGGGAGAAAAGAAGGTGGTTTCTTTTCCTAAGAAGCCAGAGGTGGAAACCACGATCTGAGTCTGCTCACGGTCCTGATGACCACCTGCTCATTATGTTGAAGAACATGTTTCTTTAACCATGAAAAGAACATGGTTCTTACATGAGACTAGGTTGATTTCCACATTAAATTTACAATACATTTTATGAAGACATTTTCTCAGAGTGAGTTACTGCTTGTGAATAGTGTAAGTGTGACCTCCAGAGTGCACCTGGATGGTCAGATCAAATGGTGACACTTTGGGCCGGCCCGGTGGCGCAGCGGTTTAGTCCGCGCTTGGCAGCCCGGGGTTCGCGGGTTCGGATCCTGGGCACCCGCAGACGCACTGCCTGTCAGCCATGCCGTGGCGGCGTCCCATATAAAGTAGAGGAAGATGGGCACGATGTTAGCCCAGGGCCAGTCTTCCTCGGCAAAAAGAGGAGGATTGGCGACGGATGTTAGCTCAGGGCTGGTCTTCCTCACACACACACACAAAAAAAATGGTGACACTTTGAGATGATACCTCTTCAGTCCAAATCCCTTGGACGGTATTTAATCCCTCTGCTAAGTGTAAGCTTCTGCCATAGTTTCTTAGCCTGAATCCAGGTTAGAAATTCTTCTTAAAGATGCTGATTGTTTTCTTTGAAGATAATACTATACAGCAAACAATTTCAAGTGGCTTTTAAAAATACAAATTTCCTCCCCAATGAGTGCAATTATACCTGCTCGATGCAGAGAACGAAGAAATCATCAAAGAGCACACACACACAAATAAATCCCAAACCAAAGCAACCCTGACAACCAGAGGAAACTACTGCTGAGTATTTATCTATTTTCTATCTCCTTAGTTTACTATTATCACCATTAAAATTGTTACTACTTATGATCATCATCATCATGATCATTTTGCTGTTATTCATTATTATTTTTATAATTATTGTTCTTATCATGGATGATGAATGAGGTTGTTGTTGTAGAACGCTGAATAGAGTTTCTCTACTCACAAATAGTGTCTGTTTAATGAAGGTGATTGGGGTTCCCCTAAAGACATAGATACACATTGCTGATCCTTGGCTGTCACCGTGTCGCCTGGTGTCGCTTTAAAGATGGAGACTCCTGAAATATTCCAGGTCCCTCTGGAGGGAGGGACCACCTCATGCTGGAAGCAGAGACTTGGGGAGGGTGCCCCGTCCCCTCCTGAGCCTATGGAAAAATTTAGAAGTCTGGATTCAGGCTAAGAAATGACAGCAGTTTGGCTGAAGCCGGCCAGGGAGTTGAGGGTTGACCAGGTCCGGAAGCTTCTCGCAATGGAGTCAGGAGGGACAGAGATTCTCGGAGTTCTCTGTCTTGACAAACTGACAGGCAGTGCCCGGCCAGGAAGCTGGCTTTTCAAGATGAACGTCCTGCGGAAGTTGACAACTAAAGGCCAAGGGGAGAGGAAGAAAGCTGAGAGCTGAGGCTTTGCAGGTCTGAAGTAGGAGCCGAGCTCAACGCCAGCAGAGGCTCCCTCAGCCAGGGCCCGGCCACTCCCCTCGGAGCCTCCGTGGCCTGGAACTGCTCCGTTAAAGCTGTCCCGGGCCAAGATCCGCCTGACCCTCCTCAAGATCCCAAACTGGAGATGTCTATCCTCTCAGGAGAGCGTCAGCGTGAACTAACTTCAGGAGACACTACAATTTGGCTTTTGTTAAATAGGGAACAACACAGTTTAACCAGAAAGCCTACTGTGCCCAGACGGTTCTGTGTTTCAAAATCTTTATTCAGTTGATGTTAACACGTAAACATGGGATTGGAAATAGCAGATGGCTCCGGTTTCCTTGGGTGAAGGGGAAACCCTCTCTCCGTGCACGGCTGGGCTGCCCACCTCCAGGAGGGGCCCTTCGCCTCGCCTTCTGAGTGAACATATCCCTTGTGCAATTCCAAGGGGCTCTGTCCACATAGACTCCAATGTGCTGGCGCCCCCTAGAGTTGTGTGGTGTGTTAGCCTGACCTTTTCCTACGAAAGAGCTTGGACAGCTCTTGATAAGGAAGGAATTCCTCTCAGAAACCTCCCAGCAGACTTTCTCTCACATCTCATTGACAAGAATTGAGCACTTGCCCATTACTGAATCACTGGCCAACAGAATGAAATTCCAAGTATAATTTAGCTAATTAGGAATCACACACAAATGCTATGGTGAGGCCCAGTCCCTCCCTGAAGCACACAGTCACCCAGTACAAGGAGGGGAGCAAATGAGTGTTGGGTAGGTTCCCAGTAGTACCTGCCACACTTTGCTTCTAATCTTCCAAAAGATGGGTGTCCAGGGTCAGCTGCAGCACCCTGTACAGTAGGGAGCATGGACTCCCAGGAGCTGTGAGCTCCCCCACAACTAAAAGGAGAAAAAAATAGAGCAATTGTCAGAGAAGAGAGTTCACGACTGCCATCGGTTTCCCACAAAGTTAGGACCTCTGCCAGAGGCTTTCCCACACCCATTCAGCGCTGTGTCAGTCACCACACATACCACAGGCCACTTTAACAGTCTGGCAGACATGGGGGCCTCTGCAGGAATGGGGGGCAATTTGGAAAGGGCATAGGCTTCAGAACTGGATGGATCGGAGTTTGAATCCTGGTTTTGCCATTTACTACCCGTGTGACCTTAGAAATAGTACCCAACTTCTTGAAGCTTCAGTGTAAAAGTGAAGATGATCATATCTACGTCATAAGATTGTTGTGAAGTTTTTTTCTAATCAGACAGTCTTTAGCATTTATGAGGTAGTCATTCAATCAGTGACTCTTAAACTTTGAAATTCTTAAGAATCACCTGAGAGTCTAGCTAAGCATGCAGATTCCCCGGCCTCACACCCCAGACATTCTGGCTGCCTGCATCTGAGCCCAGTAACCTGCATTTCCAACAACCACCCCCAGGTGATTCTGACATAAGTGAATCACTGGCTGCACATTGAGAAACACTGTAATAAAGGATCAATGCTGGTGGTTTTGTTTATTGTGCTGTTATTAGGCAAAATCTGAGCATGACAAATATCTCATGCAACCAGAAGATTCATCTTAATTTTAATTATTTATCTAAAATTAGCTGCATTCCGTTAAAAAATTAAATCTGCAGTTTTTGAGGTATGCTATGGGCCTGTTGGTAAATGCTGAATACTTCTAGTGGCATTCTCCTTGCACAAATCAACCAAGCACAGGACCTCGAGAAGGGAAGGCCTCCCCTGGGGAAGGAAGGCAGCCACCTCTACCTTTGCAGCCAAAAGAAGACTCTTACTAACATTACCAAGCGTCACACTTCTAGCAAACAACCTCCTTCCAACCTCCGGTCTGGATTAGCAAAGAGTCGGGCCCCATCTGGCTCCATAATTCTGTCCGTCCAGTTGACTTCCTGCCCCAGGAAAGGTGAAGTGCCAGAAGAACAAAGGTCAACCTCTCTCTTCTCCTCCCCCCTCCCCCCACCCCAACTTTGGCTCTGCTGACATCTCAGGAGGATATAACTCTGCTTATTTCCTATTTCCAGTCTCTTGACCTCTAGCAATGACAGCACTCTTACCCTGAAATCCCTGCGACCGCCTGTTATTGCAAAACTAGAATAGAAAACATTTTGCAGAAGCTGTGACCTGGAACGAAAGAGCGGGGAAGAGAAAAGACCTTCCAGCCAGCATCTGAGATTGAGAAGGAAATTTAGGGACAGTGCAAAGGATGAGACTTGGTGGGGGAAGGTGTGTTGGGAAGTACGTCCTTATGGATTGGGAGAGGTTTGAGAAGGAAAGGGCTGAAGACAAAACCATGTTTGACTGTGTTATGAACGGCATTGGGCTTATCCTGCCTGGCTAAGAAAGACTTGGCAGCAGTCAAATTCATGAAGAAATGCGGTTCAGATGAGAGCAACCAGCTGTTCCTTTCCCAAAGGGCAAACCAAGGGCAAAATGAAATGAAATGAGATGGGAGGAGCTGTGATTAAAGTCCAGTGGTTCCCACATCTGGCCAGTTGTCAGAATCATTTGGAGTGCTGGTTAAAATACCCATTCCCAGGCACCACCCTGACTCCCTTCCCCAGCAATTTGAATAATCGTGCAGATTTGGAAACCACTGGTTTAGTGGTTCCCAGGGGTTCCTGGCTGGTGGCCTTTTGGGGCAATGGCATTTCTTCTGTAGATTTTTCCGAGTAGGTAATGCATTTTTCTACAATTCACTAGTCACATATGTAAAAGCTTTTAATCCTCACAGCCAGGGCCACGTTAAGATCTCCCTGGGTCCTAGGACTCTGACTTTTGGAGCCCCTGATGTCACAGCAAACATACTGAAATGCACATACATCCCACTTTAAATAGAATTTTATCATATTACTTTGAAATGTTTTGTTTTGCTCAAGTAATTTATTTAATTTCAGGTCAGCAATCATTTCTTGGAGATCATCTAGGTACTCAGGAATTTTTGCAAAGCAAAAACATTTAATCCGCAAATAACTTCTTAATGTAATGAAAGCTTCGTAAACACTAAATTTAATAACTAAAGGCGTGGGTCTACTGTTATATTTTTCAGACATTTAGTTAAATTCTTATTAATTTTGACTTTGAAGCTTTATTTGTATAATTTGGATTTAATTATCTGTCCCAGGTCTCCATCACCCTTGTGGTCCTAGGCACTATGCTGGTAATGTCTAATGAACTAAACACCCTGCCGAGAAAAGCTCTGTAAGGTAACATTACTCTGGAGATGAGATAAACTGCCAGCCACATAAGTGATTTCTTTGTAATCACACAGCTACTAAGAGGCAGATGCGGGACAAAAAGTCAAGTCTTCTAATTCCAAATGCCACACTCTTTCCATTGGCAACAGAGAATGTACTAGATGGCTTCTGAGCACACTCACCTCCTTAGACAGCTATTATTTCCCTCATTGCACAAGGCTCCTTGGAGGTGGTGTCAGAGGCCTAAGGCCTGGGCAAAAGGTAGCCTTGAAAGACTCAATGAAAACAATAACAGATGAACTCAGAGCTCACTGATCAAGTGGTTTGGGCCAATATCTGTTGATTCATTATATTTTCAAAGTGCGTCATACATCATCTACGATAGAAATTGATTCACTGGCTCCGCAACTAAAGGTACGCACCACTAAAAGTTTGTTAGAAATGGAAAAGTTACGATCTAACCGAGACACCCAAAAAATAAATAAAGTAAAATGAAAAGGAAGAAGGAAACACAACTTGAGAGATACGTTGTGCCTTTCTTGGGTAGGGATGGGAGGGGATGAGGATGGTAGGAATATGGACGGGGGACAGTGTGAGAACATAAAGGAGGAGATGGTCAAATTCTCTGTGAGGGGGTCAGGAGAGACTTCAGATCCTACCTGAGCTGAGCCTTCCTGGGTGAGAGTGTGCCTCCTGGCAGCCGGGCAGGGGCAGTGTGAGTTCTGGATAAGTGACCTACCCAGGTCTCAAGAGACAGCCCCGTGGAGATGTCCAGTAGATAGTAATTTATTAGTGCTGGGGTCTTGCCTCCAGGGTCACGGACTCTGTGCTCTCCTGGATGGTGTCACAGAGAAAACAGAGCATTCTAGTCTATCCTCTTAGAATTTGTTTACCACATGGTCCCTGTGAGCATCACAGGAGTAGATGTAGAATCCCAGGCTAAGCTCCACGGAGAAATCTGACTGATATTGACACGCATTCAGCATTCCCCTCTTTGAAATGTCTTTCACAATTCTCTCCAGGTTCGGCAAACCCCCACCCTCACCCCAAGTAACCCATCCCGTAATAAGTAGAAGGAACCTCACTCAGGGCAAACCTGCAAATGAGAATTTCATCACCACTTGGGAGGCGTTTGCTTTAGGAGTCACATCCAACAAGGACTCTGATAAGCACCAACCCATCAACCTTTGAAAAGTCTTGAGAGGGATCCAGGTTCACCTGAGATCTGGGGAATGAGAATTTCACCTCAGTCCTGTGACTCCCAGCTCAGACTTCTAACAAAACCTTGATTTCAAAAGGAGACTGAAAAGTGGTAGGCCCGGGATAGCTCTGTTCATGGTTAAGGAGATGCCAGACAGTAGAGAACTATGACAGCACTGCCCAGGCACAGGGAAGAGATATAGACTAGGGAGTCATAGCATAGAGATGGCAGTTAAGTGAGTGGGAACGCATGGGTTGCCCAGAGAGAGTATGTCAGTGGGAAGTACAACCCAGGGAACACTAGCATTTCAGTAAGGAGAGGATACACATAGAGGATCCCTCTTCAAAAGAGACTCAAGACAATTGCTCAGACGCTAGGTAGAAGACAAGGAGAGAGTGTCTTTTAAAGTCAAGTTGAAGTTTCAAGGAAAATCTGTTTCTTATCCTCAATATCTGTTTTTCTTTCTTCCATTGCAATTAAATGTTTATAACAAGGCATGTCACCGCCCGGAATAAAGACTACATTTCCAAGCTTCTGTTACAGCTAAATACTGCTCTATGATTGAGTTCTGGCCAACTAGGTAGAAGCAATTGTGGTGACTTAGACCTTGGCAATTTCTGTCAAATGGAAAACACATAAATCCATTGATCTTGTATATTTGTAGTAATATCAAATTGGGAACAACCTAAATGTATGCACCATTAGGGGAATGGATAAACACACTATGACACATCCATACAAAAATACACTTTATGGCAATTTTTTTTTTAATGAAGCAGGTCTATATGTACTAATGTGGAAGGATTGCCAAGTGTTGATGTTTAAATGGAAAATCAAGGGCCTGAAGAGGATGTCTACTGTGCTAACATTTATATATAAATATGAGTATTTGGAAACAACCTAAGTGCCAATCAATGGATGAATGGATAAGAAGATGTGGAGATACACACACACACACACACACACACACACACACACACTGGAATACTATTCAGCCATAAAAAAGTAATCTTGCCATTTGTGACAACATGGATGGACCTTGAGGGTATTATGCTAAGTGAAATAAGTCAGATGGAGAAAAACAAATACTGTATGATTTCACTCACAGTGGAAGATAAAAACAACAACAAATGAAGATGTAGATACAAAGATTAGATTGGTGGTTACCAGAGAGGAAGGGGGGAGGGAGGAAGATGAAAGGGGTAATAGGCCACATGTGTGTGGTGATGGATGGTAATTAGTCTTTGGGTGGTGAACATGATGTAGTCTACACAAAAATCGAAATATAATGATATACACGTGAAATTTATATGATGTTATAAACCAATGTTACCTCAATAAAAAGAAAAAATGTGAGTAAACGTACTTATATGGTTGGATATGCATTAAAAATCTCTGAAAGGACTCATGATAAAGCATAGAAGAGAGATACTTGGAGGCTGAGGGACAGGCATGGAGGGAAACTTACTTTTTATTCTATATGTTTTTGTGCTGTTTGATTTCTTTTCTACCATGGACATGAATTACCTATTCTATTTTACTTTATGCATTTTATTTTATAGCAGCTTTATTAAGATATAATTTATATACCACAAAACACACTCTTTTAAAATGTATACAATTCAGTGGTTCAGCATATTCACAGAGTTTGCAACCACTATCACTGTCTACTTTCAGGACATTTTCATCATCCCAAAAAGTAGCCCCATTCCCACTAGCAGTCATTCCCATTACTTCTGTCCCTCCGCCCTGGACAACCAGTAATCATCCTTCTCTCCCTAGAGATTTGCCCGTCCTGGACATTTCGTGTAAATGGAATCATACAATATGTGGCCTTTTGTGTCTGGCTTCTTTGACTTGGCATGTTTTCAAGGTCCATCCATGTTGTTGCATGTATCACTACTTCATCCCTTTTCATGGCCAAATAATATGCCATTGTATGGATAGACCACATTTTCACCACTACTGGAGCTGAGTCTTTTGATTTTCGAGACTCTTGAGGAGCTGGAGAGGCAGATCTTCGAATAGGACCGGTTAAAACTCCACAGATGTCACTGTTCTTACCAAGATTTGGCCATTTTTCTTGAATAAATGCTCCTGGTATTATTGCAAGTCTTTGGCTAACTTCCAGAGTTCTGAAAAAGTTGGTTCTGACAACTGCCGACAGTGTTCTTGTTGCTTTTATGGTGACTGGATTTTCAGAGGTCCTTACCCCTATTCCAAAGTGCTTCTTGAAATCACCTATTTTAATCATAAATAAATCTTTTTCTTTTGAGAGTGAATTGGAGGACGGATCATGAAAATTAAATGATGTGTTGTATAAAAAACTACTAATCTAATGCCTGCAATATGGTAAATGCTCAATACTGAAAACAGCAGCTATTCTTTTTATATTGTTATGATTTCTCCTGGCTGGCAATGAGTGGTTGAGTGACAGAGCGGGGACTAGGCCACCCATCTTCTGACTTCCAGCCCAATGTCTTCGTGCGTGCACCACCTGCCTCTCCCACCTCACTACAAATGATCTATATATTTAAGAGGCTCTTGCAGCCGCTTAAGTATGTCAGTGCAATCTCCAGGTATAATCTTCAATACAGTTTTAAGACATGACTCATGGAATGTGTAAGAAAATTTAATTCCAGTGATCACACGCAGATTAGTAGAGGCAACAATCAGCAAAATTCCTCCTGCTTTTATTTCCTCCTGCTTCCAGTATTCACTCCAACTCCCCTCTGGAACCACTGCCAACACCCTGACTTATCACTCAGTCTTCCCACACCACACGATGCACGGCGCTTCCAGCGGTGCATCTCCCCACCACTTGAGACCAAGAAGGGTCTGGAACACTGCACCTCATTCCTTTGAATCCTCACTAGGGCCCCAATGGGGTGACAAGGGCACTTTCCTGTCTCCATCTGGACTCTTTCTTTAGAACTTTAAGGAGAACAGGGCCTCTGCAATAAGCAAAGGTGTTGGTAAATATAAAGAGAACAACTTTTGAGTCAAGCAGAGCTAAGTTCAAAGCCCAATTTCACTATTTACTGGGCGTGTGATATGGACAAGTTTCAACCCTCTCTGAGCCTCTGTCCCCCTCAGCTACAAAATGGGAATGAAATTACCTTTTTTGCTAGGTTATTGTGAGAAGTAGAAATTATATGTGTCAAGAGTACAGTATACAGTAAGTGCTCAATTAACAGCAGCAATTATTATAGCTGCAGCCAAGGTGTCAGTGAAGGCTGCAGGACTCAGTTAAAGAAGCCATTTGGGGCCAACCTGAGAGTCCAGGCCTGGATTTTTATATTTGGCTTCAGAAACTTCTCTTCCTTCTCTTCTCTCTTATTCAAACCTAATGAACTCCTCTGCAGGTACAGAAACCTTCCCCATGTATGAAATGACACTGCTGTTGCTCCGTCTATGATTTGTTGATCCAAGAAGATGATTTGATCCCTCACAGCCCCTGTTTGGTTTTAGCTCAGGAAAAGTTGACTTGGAAAGCTTGGCATTTTCATTCTGCCTGGGGTGGTTTTAGCCTCAAGTTTCACTTGCCTGATTAAGGAAGAGCGAATCACTGAAAGAGCACATGCTTTTCTCCTTTTAATGAATCCAAGAGCAAAAATGTGGAAGGTTGACTTATAAGGGGGTAAGTGGCGTGAACACATGCATGACAGCGTGTCCCATGGTTAGATGCTTATCCTGGGGGGAGTCAGGCAGGCTTTTTAAAATTTGAACTGCTCCAACTACCCAGTTCCTCAAGTACTACCTTGATCCCAAACTGCTCTTTTTTTCTTCTCCAGTTCTGCTTTGAAAGCATGGAAACAGAAATGAATTTAGGGAAGATTTTTCAATCTTGTTTAAATAGAACGTTACGTAAATACTTTGTTATTCTTCATTAAAATCTGCCAGCTCTGGAATTTTGGTTCTCCTGGAGCACAAAAAGACAGAAGTAGAATCAAAACAAGAGTCAATAAAAATGCACCAAATATTGGGAATTAACAAATGACATCCCGCAGGTAGAGCCCCAGGAATCCAATGTACAGTAAGTTACTTTTTCATTTATAATTAATTATCTATATTTTTTTATGTAATCCATCTGTGAAAGCCTGAAACACGTGAGGAGCATTACACCTGAAAGTTGGAATATTCTAAGATTGAGCTGGTGTATATTTATGGCACAAGTTGTTTCTCTTTGGAAAAAAAAAAAAAAGAATCATAAAAAATGCAAATATACAGGGGCTGGCCCCATGCGTAATGGTTAAGTTCATTGAGCTCTGCTTCAGTGGCCCAGGTTCACAGGTTCGGATCCTGGGCGTAGACCTACACCACTTGTCAGCCATGCTATGGTGGCGACCCACATATAAAGTGGAAGAAGATGGACACAGATGTTAGCTCAGGGCTAATCTTCCACAAGCAAAAACATAAATAAAATAAGAGGAAGATTGGCAACAGATGTTAGCTCAGGGAGAATCTTCTTCAGCAAAAAAAGAAAAAATGCAAATATACAAAGCAGGGCATTTGTGGTAGTCGTGTAACCTACAAGATACTGAGCATCAAGTAATTAATGGTCACACTCCTGAGCTTCCGTTGCCGGGCAGAATGCTTCGTATCGCCCCTAAATATTAAGTTTCAAGGGGCCAGGTTTCTGCCCAGTGGGGTCATCTGTTTTCAGGAAGTTCCTCTTCCTGCCAAATGAAGAGCAACAAAACCCCCTCCCGTCCTAGACCCAGAGAGAGACCCAGAGTGAGGAGGAGGCAATAAAAAGAGGAAGGAGCCTCTCCAGGTGGAAACATAACCAGCAGCAGACATTTCTGTAGAGCTCTTTGGAGGGAACCAAAGACTCCTTGGAGATTAGATTACTAGAGACAGTTATCTGAAATAGGAACTTTGAGAAAATACATTCTCCAAACACAGAATAAAGACCAGCCTACAAGAATGCACGTACACACACACACACACACACACACATTTGTCCTGAACAATAAGTGTCTATTTCTTAGCCAAACTTGATCAAGTAATACCTTATAGCAACAGTTCACATTTTCTTTTTTTTTAATTTATTTTTTGTGAGGAAGATTAGTCCTGAGCTACCATCCATTGCCAATCCTCCTCTTTTTGCTGAGGAAGACTGGCCCTGGGCTAACGTCCGTGCCCATCTTCCTCTACATTATATGGGATGCCACCACAGCATGGCTTGATGAGCAGTGCATCAGTCCGTGCCCGGGATCCGAAACTGAGAACCCTGGGCTGCCAGAAGCGTAGTGCACGACTTAACAAATACGCCACCAGGCCAGCCCCAATAGTTCACTTTTTCAAAAAAGCACAAGGAACTGAGACTTCTTAAGCATAGAGTGGAATTCGGTGGGCAGTATCCCTGACCTTGGGAGCAGTCAGGTTGTCTATTCCATCTTCATTCCTATCAGCTTGCACAAGAGTAAACGCGTAACGAAAAGTGATTCTTGTATTAATTCCAGCAATAATTGTTTTAACTACTTAAGGCAAATTTCAATACGGCTTCAAATTTAGCTTATCTTCAAATGTCAAGGCGGTTTTATACTGTTACGGGACACCTCATCGACCTTGGCTTTCAAGGATTGCTTGCTGACAAAGTTTGCTTCCATATAAGGGTTGATCATCTTAAACTTGAAAACAAAGTATTGAAATTTTTAATCCCATACAAAGCACACTTAGGGAAAATAGGAATCCTCTTAATTAGTGCCATGGAATAAAATAGGAAATATAATTAATAATAGCTAATATTTATTGAGCCCCTCTGATGTGCTGAATAATTGATAGATGTTACCATCTTTAATCTTTACTAAAACTCTTTGAGATGAGTGCTATTATTATCTCCACTTTCCTACTAGGAAATGGAGTTCCAGAGAGGTTAAAGAACTTGCCCACAGTCATACAGCTGGTAAGAGGCAGAGTTGGCATTTTAACCCAACAGCCTGAGTCTAGAACTGGAACCTTAAACATGCAGAACTAAGCAAGAGTTTCGCTCTTTACACAGTTAAACCCAAGTTATTTTATTTCAACCAAACAACATCATCCATCATATTAAATTAATGTTATTAGTCCGAATTTTATTGGTTTTGTCATTTTGTTTTTATCTAATTAATAAATTTATCTTGATTTTAAAATTCTATTAGATCTACCAGTATAGGGGCTCTATACCTAGTTTTTGTTTGTTCATACCTATGTTATAATAAAAAATAATTTAGGTTGACATCAGATATCTGTAAGAAATTTTTCCTTTAAAAAAGGGTCCATCTTATGCATATGTTTTACAAACACTAGAGTAAAATAAGAATGGCCACTTACTTAACACAATCTTGTCTTCCATCCAATGTAAAATATTGAGCATTAAAGAACACTTGATTGACAGCTCATAATTCATCTGGTTTCTCATTTTCACAGAGTCTTTTCTCCTGAGAGTTCAAGGAGCAGCATGGAAAATTTTCAACAAATTAAGATGTTCCATTACACTATCACATCCCAAGAATTGGGAGGCGTTATTAAAATCACATTAACAATGGCCTAGCTTTCTGTGGCATTTTTCCTCTCAATATTGTAAAATGCTTTTAGGTGCATTATCACATTTATCCTCCCATATCCTGAGGAAGTAGGTAGTGGAAAGTCGCTTTGTCACAACCTCACAAATAGAGAATGTGAAGTACAGAGAGGTTAAATAAAACTGCCAAGAGAATCCATGTAAAGCAGTGAAGTTTATATATTCAATTACCTCTAGAGTCTAATTAGATTTCACATCTCTGGGGAACTCACATATGGATGCTAAGAAACATCAGGTGAAGCGGTCTCTGCCCCAGGTGTGTCTGCTGCTCCCATGATTAGTCAGGGAGAGAGTTCAGGGTGAAAGTCAAGGACATGGCCAGAGTCTGCTTTGACCCTCAGCTCTGTCACTCACTAGATTTGAGACCTTGGGACTATGACCTAACTTTTGTGAGCCTTGGTTTCCTCATCTATCAAATGGGAATAATTACAGTCCCTCCCTCACGGAGTCATTTTGATAATTAAATAGGATAACGTATGCAAAGGGCTTAGCACTGGCCTCACACAGCATATGCCATAGAAATGGAAGGAGTTGCCACTGGTAGTGGCGATCGTGCTAACGTGTATTTCTGTTCTTCAAAGTGGGCTTCAAGCAGAGACCCCCCAAATCTTAGAAGAACTCTTGCTGAAATGGAGGGTAGAAGAACTGGTATAGGGGCAAGAGGATACAGCAGCCTGTGAATAGAGACAACAGCTAATTATGGATCACTGTTTAGGACGCTTTCAGATTTAACGCATATGGTCTAAACGAGAGGATTTAATCTTATATGACAAGAAGTTCACAGGTAAAGCCACTTCAGGGTTGACTAATTCTGCAACTCAAAATCTTCAAGGATCCAAGTAATTTATATTTCTTCAGTCTACCACACCCAGTAGGTCAGTTTTGCCCTCTGGCTGGTTCTCTTTGTCATCACAAACTGGTTGTCACTTTCCAAGATTACAAACAGCTCTGACAAAGTCCAGAGGACGACAAGGGGCTGTTTCTCTCCTCTCTATATATATTTTATAAGAAACAAAGAAACCTTTCCCAGATACCTCCAGATATCCCCCCATGTCCCATTGGCCAGAACTTGGTCACATATTCACTCTAAACCAGTCACCGGGACCACCATAATTGGCCCAGAGTCATCCAGATTCTGCTTTAAGGGATGAAAGAGGAAATGCAGAGAGGAGAGGGATCTGGACAAAATCAGGGTTCTGTTAGCAAGGAAGACGTCAGAGAGGCTGTTGGGTAGGCGACTGACGGTGTCTGCATTTATCAGATCCCTACTATGATTTGAGACATAAAAGTGCTTTCTGGGTCTATACATACATAACATTGTATGAAATGGGCATGCCAGTACCTGGTCAAAGTAGACATTAACACATCACAATTCTGCCCTATGCCTTTGGGTTTCTGTGCCAAAATTTCTTAATAAGAGCTCTCCCTCATCACTGTACAGCTACCACAACCTCAGAGCATCAAATGCTATAGTCAGAATAAGAGTGCAGGGAGAAAAGGGGATGTGCAGCCACCCAAGAAGGCAGACCCACTGCCAGGAACATGCTTTAAAGGCTCGTCCCTTCATAGACTGGACCAAAGCCAAAGACTCTACTGAGAGGATTTCTTCCCTGTCTCCCAACTGGGCTCCCAACAAGCCTCAATTTTGCCCAACATTAAACATCTCCACTGGTTGACTGTTCTCCAGTTACTACTTCCAGGAAACTATTTCAGGAGGCTAAGGTATTTCCGGAAAGAGCAACAATCTCGGGGAAAGGAAATGCCACCCTGCACCTGATGCTTCTGAGCCTCCGGGACCCTGCTGGTCCCACGGGGCAGGAGGATCCTGCAGAAAACAGACTCTAATCGCCCTGCATTTGGTGGCTGCGCCTCTGAAAGTCAGGTCAAAAGATTCATTTTACTTGTAATGTTCTTCTGATCCGAAACTGGAGGATTTTAATTTTGGCCAAAAGTAAATTGCTGGGGGTTGAGGTTATTCGGGCAATATCGTTATTAGCCAGAGACTGCTGAGATGCCCTGAGAGGATCTCTCCACTGTCCTGGAGAGAGTCACATCATGGAGTCACATCATGGAGAGAGACCCAGCAAGCACTCCCTCTCCTGCTTGTTGATGGGAGGGCTCCTGGAATTGAAGTTTTTCCCGTGAGACCACAAATTGTCCACACGTACACAACAGCTATGTCCTGCTCTTCAAATTTGGAGTACAAATGTAATTGCATCTCTTTTTTGCTTTCATTTAATCACCAAAGACTCTCAATAGTGTAGAGGAGGAAGAACTCTTCCTCTACCCTCTAGGTCCTTCTGGCTGGTCGAAGAATTAAATCGGCACAAGACAGAATAACAGGAGAAAATCAGACAAAGTTTAATAACATGTATACATGGGAGAAACCCAGGAAAACTGAGTAACTCACCAAAATGGCCAAAGCCCTCACCTTAAATATCATCTTCAGCTAAAGACAAAGGAGGATGTTGGGGGTAGTGGTTTGAGACTTCCAACGGGAGGAAGGCAATTCACATGGAGATGGAAAGGCAGATGTTTGATAGACAAATGTTTGCTGGGCCGTCTATAGACAATGTGACCCGAGAGAGAACTTTGATAAAAACGGGCTTAGCAAGGACCCTCCCAGTCTACCACACCCAGAGTTATCTATGGTGATGGCCTGTCCTGGGGCAGGTCTTCTATCTTAAATTCTTTTAGGCAGTTAGGAGGAAGGTTGAAGTTTCTTCCTGAGTCTTTTGTTCTTAAAAATAATCAAGGCAAAGAGACACATTTGGGGTGGCAAATTCTGATCCCCCACAATAGGAAGCAGAAAGACCTCTAATCTGCCTAAAACCAAAGAACAGCTGCTCTGGCTATCGAAGTTTCCAGACACAGTATCCAAAATGGTGGTTAAGTCCCCAATGTCCATTCTACCCCAAAAGAATCATCCAAACCACTCGTGATGACCCATTTTCCCTAGCCAGTGGGCGGTTTAGCAATGCACATGAAATAGACATGTGACACAGCCCTGGCCGCCCAGATGCAAGGGTAAGCTGGGGAGCTCCTGGGAAAGATGCTTTCTGTCCTGAAAAAGAGTATTTCACAATCTCCAGGGAGAAATTCTCTCTCAGCTATCTCTCTTTCCTAATGGCCTCTCTTGGCACCATATTCCTGAGTGTTAGTCGCTCCTCCCTTCCTGGTAGGGAAGCGAATGCATCTGGGATAGAAACACACCAGCTCAGAGTTCGTGGACATTACTCTTTGAATGTGTGGAGCAATAAAGACCACTGATACACTGTCTGGCATAATTTTGGAGTTTGCCCTTTTTTCTCAAAGATTAAAGGAGGAAAGGAACCCTTTCCCACTATTCAATTTAACTCACTCAACTAGATTATAATGTGACAATGTCACTGTGATTTAAGCTTCAACATGAGAAAACACCCTTTCAGAATGATTTGATTCTCCATTCCTATGAAGAAACAGAGTTAGATGCTTTTAATCTTAAAAGTGCCCTTTCATAATTTCTACGATCATGGTTGCAAGACAGAAATTGAAAATTACCTAGAAGATGCTTTTTCTGGTAATCTCATCTGCCTGCCTCATGCTCTGATTTTCTCAGATATTACTGGCGAGGCAGGGGTTGGAAGCTCAGGTGCTATGGAAAGATAATGCTGGTGAGTCATTCTGACAGGACTTTTTTCCTCTGAAACTAGACTTCGTTTCAAGTGTGACCTTTGAGATGAGACATCACGTCAGCTGACTGACAGACAGTTGTCAATAGTCACATCTGATGAAAACAAGCTTCGGTCTCCCAATAAAATGTCTTTTATTTCATTAATATCATCCTCACTGGTATGGTTGAAAGAGTTAAATTAGAAAATGCGTGTCGCAATTCTCTGTAAATTGCAGAGCTCTACATGAATACGATTTCTTGCCATCATTCATCTCAATCCACGTCTAGGCACAATACCTCCCACGTCATTGTATGCCTGGAGATCTTCCGATTGTCAATCCTGGTTTACACTTGTCTAAGATGGTCAGTCTCCAGCTCCTTGAATGTGGACATACCTTGAGGATAGGAATCACTTCTGTACCCCTTAGTTTCTAACGTAGTACACAGGTAGGAGATACTCCAGCCAGCAAGTAAAAATTCATTGAAAATTGGGTCTGATCCCTAGGGGGCAACATAGTCAAACACATTGGGAGGGTCTGACTGCAGCCAGCAGAGGGCGGTGGCAACAGGAAGCGGAGCGTTTCAGCAATAAAGGAAGTGGTGCCAATATGCAAATGAGGCCAGGCTCCAAGCCTGTTGGGAACAGCCAAATCATCCAGATGGTTTTGACAGTCTTTCCTCGGCTTTTAGCTGTATGTGTGTTATGTTACCTCAGACATCACCACACTAAATCTCGGAACAGCAATCCATCTTTTACACCCAACACCCCCATCCCCACCCCAAGATCCGGCAGTTAAAAACATCAATAACATCGGCATTATGCCACTTCTCTGGCAAAAATCAGGAAGATGAAAATAATAATAAACAACTGATGAAGGGAGTCCAGAAAAGTGAACTGTGAAGCACAACATAAAAGCAACTTAAACTAAAAATATTCTGTCATTATAATAGTTACCTTTATTACCTATGTGCCAGGGCATGACAGCCACTTTTCTCTCTTCAGCTTCACACTCATCAGATGGAGTAGCTGCTTTGTGGAGTGATGTGCCCAAGTCACACTACAGGGCAGAGGAAGCACCAGGATTCACTCAGTGTCCCATGCCCTTAGCCACCTCACTGTATCACCATTTATAGTCATTCGTTCAACAAGGGTTTATTGACCACTTACTTGGGGCCCTGTCCTTGAGGTCCTTGTCAGGGATACAGAGATAAAAGCTTTAAAAGCTCATTTTCCAAAGAAGCGTGCAGACTAATAAACACATGATTAAGGTATGGTATGACATGGCGGTGACAGAGAAGTCACCAAACGCAGATTGGAGGGCCAGCAAACACTTGCAGGAGGAGGTGACAGGAGCAGCCCTGTTGATGGCCTTAATGGTGCCAATCACTTTACCACCATGTGCCAGAAAATTATCACCATAATCCGCAATGACTACCAACGCAAATGGTGCCCCTCCCTCATTTTGCAATACCTATGCGCAGCCATACCAGCAATGTGGCATCAGAACAAGTTTTTGAAGGATGAATAGGAGGAGAAGGCAATCAAAGAAGGCAATGGGGACGGGGTGGCAAAGGAGATGGAGGGATTCCAGACAGGGAAAGGTGAGGAGGCTTGAGAAAGATCCCCGTGGCTGGAGCATAGGTCCCAAGTGAAATGGAGACAAGACTAAGAGGAGGACAGAGGACAGGTTACACAGAAGGCCTCTTATTTCCTGCCAAGGAGCACAGATTTTGTTCTGAAGGCTAGGAGGGTGCTTGGGAGAATTTCATACAGGGAAATCACAATATCAGAAATATGGTTTCAGAAACATCATCATATCAGCATTGTGGAGCATGGATTAGAAGACAGCACATCTCTGGATGGAAAGACCAGTGAGGGGCTTCCCACGTAATCCAGGAGAGAAATTACAAGAACCTAAGAAAAGACAGCCATGGTGGGGGTGGAAGAAGAGGAATTATTCCAGACTTGTTTAGGAAGTAGAATAGCTCAGATTGTAAAGAAGTAATGTGGGACAGGTGGGAGTCAAGGATGACTCCAGGGTTCTGACTTAGGTCACCGGGTGGATGGTGACACCATTTCCTTTGAATAGGCTCCGTGAGCACTGGGACTGTGGCTTATTCAGTGCCACACCATCAGCATGTGACACAGTGACTACCATGTAGTAGGTGATCAGTAAATATTTGTGGAATGAATGATTGCATGAATGTCTGAGTGAGGAATGTAAACAAAGAACAAGGTTGGGGGGAGGTTGGAATGAGGTACGTGTTGAGTACGAGCTGCTTATGAGAAGGTCACATGAAGACGGGCCGCAGGCAGTTGCATATATGAGACTGGAGCTCTGGGCCGGGGTTACAGATGGAGGAAACATCCACGCTCACATTCAGAAGACCAAAAGGAATCATGGTTAGTCAGATCATGGGAAATGGCAACAGTTAAAGGGCCAGAAGAGGGACATGAGTTCTAAAAATAACAAGAAAGAATGATGTTGAAGAGTTTCAAGGAGGGGTTGTCACAGGCCCCTGGAAGGCCTGGTAGAATAAGGGCTGGAATTTATGCATTGAATTGAGCAACCAGGAGAACAGAAGTCCCAGGGCCCTGGCTAGAGGAATACTAAGATCCTGCAGACTGCTGGCAGGGTAGGATGAAGTGTAGCTGAAGCGTGGGAGGATGGGGCCTGAGAGACACCGGGCAGTGACGTGCGGGAGCTGGCACGGACAGCCTCGAGAGGACCAATTGTTCAACTCTGGGGAATTTTGCAAGCTGCTAGTCAACACAGCTATTATTAAAAATTAAGTTATATAAACTTACAAATAGAATAAATTATACTAAAAACAAAAGTAATAAACACCTGAAACTCATCACTTCCTAATTATTTACATTTCACTATTTTCTACGCTGTCGAGGTTATTTACATCTATTATAGCTGTATGGCGGAAATACCACATAACCGTGCGCTGCTGTGCATCTCCTCCCAACTCCGCCTTCAGTGAGGTCTCGATGACAGCTTGAGACTGGCCGCGGTGGGAGTATTACACCATGGAGCAAGTGCTACAATTCAGGGCTCTTTTCTTCCAGAGAGCCAGTTGTTAACATTTACCAGCACACCACTGAAACCAGGCCAGAGGGTACCACCCTCCATGTTTCTCCCCCAGCGGGTGGCATCCATCTCAATCAGTCTGGTGAGGCTGGTGTGGGAGAGGGGCTGACAGCAGAGGGTTTAGATAAGAATGGTTCTTAGGTCCGGCGGATGCCAGTGTCGCCATTCTAGAGAGCTCTGTCCAGGTTGATACAGGAGTCAGCCAGTGAGGAAACAGAGGATTTGGGGACAGGGAGGCAGAGGTGGCAGGGAGTGGGGTACCAGGTGCCTGACACTCAGGGCTGGATTTCAGGGCTGGAAGAAACCCAGGATCCTGTAGGGGACAATCTAGCGGACTGGTCACCTGCACTGTGCTTGAGTGCGGGCAGGACCAGCAGCAGACCGACCCCGGTCCCCACTCCCTCTGGGGAGGAGGTTGCAGTTCTTATTGTCTCAGGCCTGGCCCACACGAGCCTGCAGGCAGCTGGGGGCACCAGGTTGGGGAAGGCAGGATCTGGCAGCCAAGCAGTGGGAAGTGAGATTTATTTATCTTTTTAAAAGGACCAATGAAAATAATTTTGAAAAAATCTGATCTGGTGGGTAACGTGAGTCACTGGTTACACTTGCTGGTGTCCTGGGGGGAGGAAGGAGCCATTGGCACCGGGGTGCACTGTCCGTAGAGAATTTTAAAAAGAACGCCAGCTAATTGGCTTGCTTTTTATTATCGCTTCAAGTGGCACTTCTAAACAGTGGCAGTGATAAAGCACTTCTCCTTCGGGGCAGACTAGCCCCACTGCCACCCTCCACGCAGATGTGTATTTCTGACAATGTTCCAGGTTATCAGTTGATTGTATTCGAACAGCTGACACGTTCTTCTTTAGTTCCTTTTTGTGGTGTTAGTTTCATAGAATCACTTATTTTTAGAGTGTTGAAAGCATGTCTTGTTTTTCCCTTCAGACAATAACATAAATCAGGGGTCTCTGATGTGCTATCTGTCATTTACGCTTGGAGTTTAAGAGCATTCTGAAAGATGTAGCATGTTCTTTGGAAAAATCGGTAGAGAGCCTTGTTTTGTATGTGCAATAAAATAAGTCAGAAGTTGGTTATGTCACCACTTTCCTATTATTCTAGCATTGTGCCCTGCATAGCAGAAAGAGGTTTTAAGCTAAAAAGGGCTTTTGAGAAAGATGTAAGCATGCAGAACGTGGAAGGGTTGACCTAGAAGCAAAATCTGTTGAATGTGAACTAGATGAGCTTAGAAGTATTCTATTCAGTTGCTCTGAGCCTCAGTTTCTCCATTTGTAAAATGGGGCTAACCATACCTGACTAGCTACTCCCTGGGTTATCATAAGGGTCCAGTGGAACCAGGTATAGGAAGGGGGGATGCATATTATAAAGCTTGGTGCTGCTTCAATTCCTCAGGATCCAAGAAGGGGAGCGGGGGAGCCCAGAGCAAGCATATCTAGTGCATTGCACATAAATGTAGCTTTTGATCTGGGACTTCAGTTTCCACTGCAGACACAGTGTGCTTGGGAAAAGTTTGAGGACATCAAAGTGAAAACGGACCTTGGAAACTGGGGAAACAGCTCAGTGGGGAAAGGAGCCAGGCCAGGGCTGTCCTGGAACGGGGCTCACCCCAGGAAGCAAAGTGACAAAGAAGATTCCAGGGGGCAGTGACCACAGCAAGCTCAGAGTTGCTCTGACAGGCTGGAGAGGAAAAGTTAGGTCTAGAAGCAGCTCTGGGAGCAGCATCCTCAACACCACCTGCCAAGTGGCAGATTTGGTTTGTAACCAGAAGCCTCTTCTCTTTTCATTGGCTTTGCTGCATTTTTGAAGAACAGATGTTTCTTCTATAAAGGAAGGTGGTAGAAATCCTATGAACCCCACCAAATCTCCCAAGTCAGATGAAAAATAAAACAAACAAAAATGCCCTCTGGCCTCTTTCCAGCTCATTCTTCACAGATTATATACTAGAATGGAAAACAGGAGCTTTTACTTTACTACCTGAAAAAGGATGGAAAGTGGTTCCCAGAGGGTACTGATGTTGGCATTATGATGATGGGTGATAGGCTGTCAGCCTTCCCAGGCATGGTCCACCTGCCCTCTCTGATGCTGAGTCGGGGCTGGGGCTCCTCTGTCATAGGGCAGGGAGGGAGAGGCATGGGTGAGCTGCCCTGCGCTTCCAGGCCAGACCCTCCCAGAATGAAAGGAGCTTTTCCACGAAGATCTCCAGGCCATCTCCATGGAATTTAGGTAACTAAAGGCAGAGACAGGTCTCTGTGGAAAAAGACCTGTTCTCCCTGCAATCTACTGCTTAATAAACAGGGTGAAGCTGAGAAGGGAACAGGACAGATCAGATTTGAAGAAAGAAACCATGGAGATGGTCCTGGGATTCAGATCGTTGACTCAGGAGTGGGTCAGGCAGGGAGCATGAATCTAGTGACTCACTTTTCCTACCTGGACAGACCCACGTGAGCTTCCATCCCAGGTGGAACCCTGCCTTCTCCGTGAGTCACCCCTTCTCTGTGCACCTACCTGATCCCTGCGGCCCAACCCCCTGTGCCAATTAACAGCTTACGTTTCCCACAGCCTCAACGATCTGTTTTGTTGGCAATTCCTCAAAACACCGAGCTAAGGTACTGTGAAATTTGATCCTGGAAAACTTTTCGAGTTAAGAAACATAGTCAAGTGCTCCCAATTAATTATTGGCCATTCTAGAATCAGCCTCATTACATTTCTAGTGCATTGCACAAACTGCCCAGGACCACTGCTTCTTGTTCTCCAAATATAGTGTCTATGAAGTAGGCCAGAATCTCACCAGGCAGAATTTCTATAGCGGAGGAAGAAAGCAAAGCAGGTGTCAAGGTTCATTAACATCACCTCAGTGTCTTTCTGAAATTGACAAACCGAGATATCCAGGCTGCCTTTTCAAGCTCCATGTGCATATGATGCAAATTTATATTTGCTTTATATATGCACGTTTAGGTCTCTTTTTGATCCAGTTGCTGCTCTGAATCAAGATAATTTTAACTCTGATATTCTGGATCTAAAATAATCTTCTGCGGTGTTTCCCATCCCTGTGCCCTCTCTGAATGTATTTCCAGATCATTTTTCTGCTCATGCTCATTGACTTTCACATTGCAACGGCCAATGGATGCAGAGAAACACAACCCTCACAGTTAATTGAGGCCTTGAAGGCCTTTTCTTCGGTAAAATTGAAGGGAAAGTATAAATTACAGAAGCAGTAACCGGCAAATAGACCTTCTATCAGAAGCTGGTTCTCTCCACCAGCCATGTCCAAAAGCCTTTGCTATAAATGGGTAGAGGAAGTAAACCTTCACCACACTGAGGCTAAGAAAATTACACTGGTTTCTGTATGTGGCTTTTGTAAATCAGTTTCATTACGTCACATTTCCACCTTGAACGTGTGATAATAAGGTCAGAGTTACCCAGTAGAAGGCAGGAAAAACCCCGGATGTATCACCATATGGCACCTTCCTACACAGTCTGTTTTTCCCTCCGAGCTGACAATGAATCATTTGTTGACATTGGTGGTGGGGCCATCACATGGCAGACACGAAATGGGCCACGTGGAGCGAAGCTGCACCAGCAGGAATGTTGCTGGAGTAGAGTTGCCCTGACACTTCCTTGGGGAGGCCAGATGTGACTCAGTCTCTTTCTCTGCACTGTATGGAATTAAAAAATCATGTGTCAGGAAGTTACAGCTACCACCTTGCAATACTAAACTGGAAAATGTACTGGCTGAGCTTAATATCTCTTGCAAAATATAATTACAAATACCAATGCTTTGAGAGTTTGCATGGAAATAATTCAAACCCACTTAAAATAGTAACAAAGACTGAGTGTGAACTTGTGATATAGAGTCTCTGAAAAGGGACCAGCAGTATAAGACCACGAGTTATAAGCCCTTCGGGATCAGAAGGAGATTGTTCCATTCAATGATGAATGTTACCCTCAGAGACAGCTAACCCGCCAACTCTGACCCTCCTCTCCTCCACAAAGAATTAGATCTGAAATCCTTAAGGGCAAGTGTTTATGCTTTGATATTCCCAGTCCCAATGCACTGATCGATGAACTGAGGCACACAGCTACGAGGGTGGGGGGCTTCGAGGTGTTCATTTTTTGATTTATTTGTTTGTTCATTTAAATATAGTTCAGTAATTTTCCAGAGAGAAAGGCCCTGGGGTAGATTGGACAGCATCCACCATCAAGAGCCAAAAATTTCACATCTGCTAATTTTCCATCCCCACTCTCTTGCAAGAAGACTGTAATATTTATTCACAAGGGAGCTTCAAGAACAAGGAGGATATTAACCAGGAAAATCTACCGTGACAGAGTCCTTTGTACGAAAATCTTATGAAAGCTCTTGGGCCCACCAGCGTAATTGATGGGGAATTATATTAGCACGTTTCCCACTAAATTATCATTACAAAAATTTTTTTAAACAGTTAATTGCAACAATAAAGACAATATTTATAGTACATGTATATTTTCCAGGAGATTTTAATGAAATAAATAGTTGGCTAAGTATCTATTCACTAATTCAGGTACTGTTTAACTCTGTCATGATTTTTGCCAAATGTTATTAAAATGCTTTGTTCTAACCTATTTTGAATTCTGGCACCTGGACACATACTGGGTCATCTGCCCAGCTTACAATGGTTCCCAGTTCTCTGCTAACCCTCATCCCCCTGCTCCAAGGGGTTGGGTTGGCCTCGTTTGTCCTATATCGCCTACCTCCTGTCTACAGCAAGGGTGCCCACTCCACCCAGACTTAGCCCCTCTCTCTAAAAATGAAGTGGAACAAAGAAATCTTTCCCATTCGCTGGACTTAGAATGTGTAAATGTGGGTGCAGCCAGCAACCGTGTTCCACCCTTTGTACTGGGGAGCAGAGGAAGTTGGTCTATAGAAACCAGAAAGGAAGTGCTGATTTCTTCCCAGGCTTGTGTCAGGCCCCTGCTCGAAGCCCAGCTGCAGGCTTATTCCTGGTTCTGTTGGACACTCCTGAAAATTCACATTTTCCTCATTAGTTGAACTCTGGGCATTTTCTGTCCCATACAACCAAGAGATCTCTGACCAGTGCACGCTCTTGTCTCGGAACCACATCCTCCCATGGGGCTTTGAGCTCCAGGCTGATTTGACCCTGAGAGCCGGGCAGCCTCCCACGGGCACCGGCTCTGGGTCCTCTGTGCAGAGGCTGCTGGTGACCTGGGTGTGAGCCCCTGTCCTGTTCATTCTGCGGATGTGAACTTAGCAAGTCCTTTGACCCCAATGATTCTTAATTTCCTAAACCGTAAAATGAGAGAAACTGAGTAAAAACTGATGATGTGATAAAACTTAAAAAGCTGGCACTTTGGGGTTAGCCTGGGGATAAAGTGCCAGCTCAGCCACCTCTCAGAGCCTCAGATACCTCGTTGGATTGTTTTAAAAATTAGAAAAAATAGAGGTCAATGCACTTGGCATGTGACAAATCCTGTGTAAGAGGCACAATTATTATCGTCACTGCTGTTATTGCTACTGCTCCTTCTCCTCTTCCCGAATGTGAAAGTTCTTCGTAATCTGTGAAGGACAATTCCCTGAACAAAGGGTCCATGTAGAGAATCTTTCTTAAAAATCAAAAGCATCTCTGTTTCACCTCTGTTCCTCAGCTGGCGGGGTTTAGCTGTCTGGCAATAAGACTTCCCAGCTCTGTTCAGTTGATTCAGCATGAGAGCGATAAGACAGGTAGAAAATAGACTTATTCCCCCTCTTTGAAGAGAAGGAGATGCAGCCTGGCAATCACGGGACTGCTGCTGACTCTGGAGACGACCAGACCTGAATGCCTGTCCTCAGGCCACTTGACCTCTCAGCGTTTCCTCTCTGTAAAATCAGGATGACGATGTCACGACTTCGTGGGATCCTAGAAACATGGGAGGTATGCGTATACAGTGGTGCTCAACACTAATTATTTTTACGACAGTCCTCACTTAGAACTCACCCTAGCTTTCCTGTCTTCCACGCACTGCGGCAGAAATAGAATCATCGTTCTGACAGATCTGTAGCGTGTCTCTGTGTTAGCGCGAACCCTTGACGTTTCTCCTCAATCAGCAATTTTCCTACCAGCTCATCATTTTAGGAAAAGGGATAGATCAAACCTCCTTCCCTCAACATTCATGACTTTATTTGGGGTTTTTAGGAACTGAAATTCGCATTCAGTGCAACTTAAAGGGAACAATTTTGACAGTTCAGATGTATCAGAATCTCAGTTCATACCACGATCCTGTTTTCTCTTGACTCACAAATCACTTTAAAACAAAAGTCAAAGGGGTTTCATTCTAGAAAATAAAAAAACCAAGTGACATGCTGAAGATAGAATTATGGTCTGGGTTCCCCATTTCAGGCCAGCGTTGATCCTCAAACTGCCCCGGACAATGGTAATGCTATGAGGTCCTCCAGTGGAGATGGAGAGAGGTGCTGCGCCATGGGGCATCACACTGGTGATTGTTAGGGGCTGGCCTGGGAGAGGCGCTGCTGGAACCACGTCTGCTGTCTCACAGGGCAGCACGTGATAGTGATCAGCTCATCCTGTTACCCAGCAATGGGCTCACTCTGCTCGCTGCCATCTGAACCAATTAATCACAATGAGTTAGGGATCAAGAAAGGAAGTTTGAATATGATTAGCCAGCATAACCAGGAAGATGGCAGACTAATGTCTCAAAATAACCTCTTCAAGGATTACAGAATCTTGAAGCAGTTATATAGGGAAAATGGGCAGTAAAGAGCGGGTCCAGGGAAGTTGGTGTCCAGGGAAGTTGGTGTCCAGGCGTGATGGGCTCCAGGCATCACACTGTTCCCTTCTTCTGTCAGCTGTGATGGATACCTTGTAGGTGTGTTTCCCAACTCTGGTCAGCCTGTTCCTGGAGTGAAACTCATAGAACAAAGTTTTAATTTATCAAGCTATTGGTGAGTACATATGTAAGCGGAGGTCATAAATCAGGAGGGCATGCGAATTTTTTAGAGTACGTGCAGAGCAACGAGTAGTCACACAGAGGAGGGGCTGGGGCCATTTAACGTAACAAGATGGCCTCACTTATGCTCATTTACAATCCTGGTTTGTCCAGGGCCATCTCAGTTCTAAGTCATGAGTCCAGGTAACTCCTCCATCCCAGGCAAACTGGGATGGTTGGTCACTCTATCAGGTGCTGGTCTGACCTGCCTCATATTCATCTAACCCTTTAGCCTTACTAGACATTCTGATCCCTGCCTGGTCTATCCACAGACTTTTCTTAATTTTGTTTCTTTTCTGTTCTTATCTATATAAGAGAGGACAAATATAACAGAAGGGAAAAAGTGTTTGAGGACAATCCAGTGAGGCTAGAAACCATTGCTTTGTACAGCCATGGCCTTGGGGTAGAAGACAACTGCCCTCACTTTTCTTATAATTCAGGGCCTCAAACCAGCAAACACCACCCCTGGTGATCAGCAGCACTCATGGCTTAGCTTTATGGCTGTGTTTGGTTTCTTACTTTTACATTAATGTTTCATAAGAATATTAATTGACACCGTAGTTAACTTCCTCTTCATTTCTTCTAGGGTGAGTGGAGCAGGGGAGGAAGACATTTCCTCTTTCCAGCCAGAGGAAATACATTTGCAAAGAAAATGAACCCCAATAGGAAATTCCTCTTGCCTCGTACTTTTTTTCAAAGCAAAATTTGGTGGGGAGGGGTGAGTCATCATGGCTATCAAAGTAATACATGTATATTATCACAAACTAGAAAAATAGAGAAGGAACCAAAAATCACAAGTAATCCCAGAATGGCACCTTTTAAAACACACTGAAGACCAACACAAGCAATGGACGTCTCCAATGAGCTGCCGTTGTCCAGATGGGTCACACTGTCATTCAACAGAGCAAATAGCTGCTCAGAACATTTTGTGTTCTACTGCCTTTTATGCAATAGCAGCAACAGCAAACACATTTTCCTCATTACTAAATGACAGTATATAGTCCTCTTTCTCCAGGGTACTGAATTTGTGACAGAGCCTTGAATCAATCAACCCATCCACCAGCAAATGCTTGTAGAGTTTCTACCACGGTGCAGGCACCCTGGGAACAAGGCAGGGAGGGACCCCACCCTCATGGGCAGGAAATACACTGCGGAAGTGTCACGAGTTGTATCAATGGGCAGAGAGAGAATGCCAGGGAGTGGGGAGCCAGGGAAACTATTCTAGTCTGGGAGGCAGGGAAGATTCCTGAGGACATTAAACTTAAGTTAAGACCTGACAGCCAACTAGAGTGAGCCAGGTGAAGTTGGAGAAAGAGGACACGCAGGCCAAAGGGGCAGAGGCTCAGAGAAGGCTCAGAGGCTGGAGTGTCCCTGTTTGCAGAGAAGCATGGGAGAAGGCCAGGGTGACTAGACACTCAGGGCCGTGGAGAGCGAGGCATGAGCTAAAGATGCTGGAGAAGAAAGCGGGACAGAAAGGGCGAGGTCTGGAGGTCCATGTTCTGGTGTTCGGCCTTCCACCAAGAGCACTGAGACCCCTCCCAGGGCGTGTCCACAGAGGTGGGACGGGACCCCTCCTGTGAGCAGGGCAGCTGCAGAGAGCAGGGTGGGTGTGAAAGGGAGTAACTGGAGGTGAGACACTGGGAGAGGGAGAGAGGGAGTGGGCGTGACTACAAGGTATTTGGTGACAGAATCAGTAGAACTTGGTGATTGATTAAATACAAAGGTGAGAGAGAGGGCCCAGACTATAGGCTGCAGAAGGAGAATACCAGTGGTCTGAAAGCTGGAAGGACAGCCCCCAGGGGGAGGCGGCTTCATGGATGTGCGGCCTGTGTTCAGAAGGGCCCAGCACCTGGTTAATGCCCTGTTCTCTCTGTCTCGAAAGGATCACTCACTTTTGAACAGTCACTCTCGCATTCTCATTTTGCACCAGGCCTGCAAATTACACAGCTCAGTGTCTTCTACATGATTATCTAGAATCTTCGCCTGGCTAATGGGACTTGGGCTCCATCCAAGGCCTTGAGATTGTTGATTTATCCCGTCAGGCAGGACACGGGTGTAAAGAAGGCTGGTGGGGCTCAGCGTAGTTTGTATCTGAGAGCGTATCAAGGATGGTCTGTGATGAAAGTTCATGAGAACAGGAAGAAGACAGAAGACTCACTGTTTACCGGCTTTGGAGACACTTTTGAGACTGAGGGCATTTTAATAGCATGAGCTTCGAGTTTGCTGCTTGAGTCAAACAGGAATTTCCCTCACCCAACGTTCATTTAGTTTTGTAATTCAAGCTAAGAAATTCTATCAATTCCGGCCGAAGCTAAATGAGTATGCCGCTTAGCCAAAAAGATTTTTTTTAATGAGTGATTTATTATTTTATTTGACTGAGAATTTCATAGGATGCCTGAATCTCAGACAACACAAAATTTGCTTTTGAAAGAAAGTCATTATTATAAAGGTTTAAAAGAAAATTTGTGACTAGTTCTACACTTGAACTTCAGGGAAGAAAAAAGAGACAGTTCTTTACCAAAACTTAAGCTATAACATAATAAACTGATTCTTCAAGGAACTGTCTACAAATTTGCTAGAATTGCTATGCAGGCTTGTAGGCTCCAGACCTAATAACAAGCATTGCTTTCATTATTAAGTGAAAAAATAAACTATTAAGAATAACTGCGATATGGATCACCATTCTGAATTTCTTCAGGTGTCCTATATCCACTTACAGCAGCCAAATCTGTAAAATGCTAAAATTATAGAAAGAACAGGGGAAATTTGGCAAGGCCCCAAACATTTACATCTTTTGAAGTCGATTTAGTCATGCAGTTACAAGGAAGGGCTTTGAGGTCAGATAGCTTTAAGTTCAAACCTTGGATCCGTCTTGGGCAAATTGCTTACCCTGCCTAAGCCTCAGTTTCCCCACATGTAAGTGGAGGTAATCTCAACTTTCTGCTTGTAATTTGCATGTTATAATCCTTCAATAACTTGTACTTTTTTAATAGCTGCCGAAGGGCAATTAAATGCACAGTTATCTGTGTGACTCTTTGTCAATCTCCTTAAAAATAAGCCTTCCCTCCTTTGATAAGTCACTCAAGTGACTGTGAGGGCAGGGGCCAGTTGTTACTGGGCTAAACTGCTCTGCATATGACGAAGAGTGAAGGAGTTGGTGTTTTTCCTTTGGAAAAGAGGAGGTAAAGAGAGGGACTGAGATGAGGAGGATGGGGAGAGAAGCGTCAGTGAGCTGGTGTCACCTGAGGGGCCACGTGGGACATATCCGAGGAGTAGGAGTGGCCCATGGGCTTTAAAGGATGGTGTTTCCTTCATTTACCCCACAGATAAAGTGATGCTAGTTGGATGGCATCTGTACCAGTTTGCTGGGGCTGCTGCAACAAGGTTCGGTAGTCCCCCCTTATCCTTGTGGGGTACCTCCCAAGACACCCAGGGAATGCCTGAAACCATGGATAGTCCTGAACCCTGTATATACTATGTTTTTTCCTATATATACATACCTATGATAAAGTTTAATTTATAAATTAGGGCCTTATTTTCCTTGGCAAATTTCTCCTAATACAATAATTGAGGCTCTAGAGGCACAAATGAAAGACACCTAATTCAGCCTGCAGGTCAGGAAGGCATCCAAGAGGAGGCGAACGAGCCAGGCAGAGAAGGGCAGAGGGAGTGTTGGCAGGGGGAACAACGCCTGTGAAGGCACAGGGACCTGAGAGTGTGGGTGCCTTGTGGGAACGGTGGGTGTTCCTGTGACTGGAGTTTAGTGTATACAAGCACAGGCCAGGAGGTTGGTCTGCAGAGGAAATCAGGTGCCTTGTGTGCTCTGCTAAGGAGCTTGGATTCAGTCCCAAAGGCCATGGGAGCCACTCGAAATTCTAGGCAGCTAGCAGGGCATCACCAGATTCACATTTGACCAGGCTCACTGAGGCACCTGGTGGAAGGATGGCTTGGAGGGAAACCAAAAGGATAGAGAGGAAGAGTGAGGAAGCCATAGCAGTCATTTAGTTCGATTAGGGCCAGAACCAAGAGGATGGAATGGAAGAGAGGGGAAAGTGAGAGATGGTTAGGAAATAGGATAAACAGCCTAGAAGGTGGAAGTGAAAGAGAGGACAGGAAACAGTCCAGGATTTCTGGTGTGGAGAAGATAGTGAACTGATGTGGGTAGAATTGTGTCCCCGAGAAAGACTTTCAAATCCTAATCTCCAGTACCTGTGATCATATTTGGAAACCGGGTCTCTGCAGATGTAATCAAGTTAAGGTGAGGTCACACTGGAATAGATCCTAAGTGGGTCCAATGGCTAGTGTCTTCATAAGAAGAGGGAAATTTGGACAAACACACATAGACACACAGGGAGAACACCATGTGACAACCGAGGAAGCAATTAGAGTGATGCATCGTTTCTTTTATTGAGATCACATTGGTTTATAACATTATATAAACTTCAGGTGTACATCATTATATTTCCACTTCTGTATAGACTGCATGATGTTGACCATCAAAAGTCTAGTTTTTATCGGTCACTGTACACATGTGCCCCTTTACCCCTTTTGCCTTCCCCACTCCCTCTTCCCCTCTGGTAACCACCGATCTGTTCTCCGAATCCATGTGTTTGTTTGTTTGTTTATCTTCCATATATGAGTAAAATCATATGGTAATTGTCTTTCTCCATCTGACTTATTTCGCTTCGCATAACACCCTCAAGGTCCATCCATGTTGTCGCAAATGGCAAGATTTCATCTTCTTTATGGCTGAGTCGTATTCCACTGTACATATATACCATGGCGTCTTTATCCATCCGTTGATGGGCACTTAGGTTGCTTCCAAGTCTTGGCTATTGTGAATATTGCTGCAATGAACATAGAGGTGCATATGTCTTTTCAAATTAGTGTTTTACTATTCTTTGGATAAATACCCAGAAGTAGAATAGCTGGATCATATGGTATTTCTATTTTTAATTTTTTGAGAAATTGGAGTCATGCATCTTCAAGCCAAGGATTTGCCGGCAACCACCAAAAGCTGGGACGAGGCAAGGAAGGGTCCTCCCCTAGAGCCTTAGGAGAAAGCACAGCCCTCACAACACCTCGACTTTGTACCTCTGACCTCCAGAACTGTGAGAGAATAATTTCTGTTGTTTTAAAGCCACCCAGTTTGTGGTACTTTGTTATAGCAGCTCCAGGAAATTACTACAGGGACCTTCTCTGAGATGGGGAAAACAGCAGCCGTCTGAGGTAAAAGGAACTAGGTTTAGGCATATTGCCTCTGAGGTGCCCCAATATGGGAAATAGTTGGGTGGAAATATGTGTGGGCAACTGGGAGAGTCTGGAGCTTAGGAACTAATCTGGGCTAGAAATACAGATTTGGGACTCATGGAGGACTAAGTGGTAAATTAAAGCATAGATAAGCCCACCCAGGGAGAACCGGAGAGTGAGACGGGAAGGCAGAAGGTGAAATCTTCTCTGTGCAGTTCTTGGTGTTACAAACGTGGTCTCAGTACCTGAAGGAAACAGTGACTACGTAATCACTAAAGCAATTACAGTTTAGATACGGGTTTGTATAACTATCCTTTAAAACACTCTAAGCATCCACACAACTCCACCATCCTTTCACGTTGTTTCATGTTTCTTTCCTAAGAAAATAAATTTACAGTAATTTCTTATGTCACACTTTCCTTAATATTATATTTTTTTATTAAGCAAAGCCAAGAGGATAAAACACAGGTTGATTAGGAAAGTTCATTCATGTATTCCTCAAATACTTATTGAGTCCCCACTAGGTCATGGCCAACGTGACAAGCACTGGAGATGGAATGTGGACACTGCAGGTGTGGTCTTGCCCTCCCCGTGCGTGCTGTCTAGGTGCAGAGGTCAAACGTCCAGAAGCAGGAAACAGCAGGGCTACTAGCTGGGGGTGGAGGAGGCAGGTGAGGCAGGCAGCCTGAGCAGCAGGCAGAACAAGAAGGGCCTCGTGTGCTGAGTAAAAGGTTCAGTTTACATTAGCCTAACGACAGCGAGAAGCCATTGAAAGGTTTAAAGCACAAGAGTCACGTGAGGAGATATTCGCATTTTGGAAAACTTAACTCTGAGTGCAATCTGAACAGCAACATTGAAAGGGAGTCAAATGTATTGCAAGGAGACCAGTTAAGAGGTTTTGCTGTGATCTAGGCAAGAGACGACGGTGGCTGGGATGGGACAATCTGGGCCGTCTAGATTTTCAGGAGGTGCACTTAACAGGACGTGCTGCTTAGTTGGATGTGAGGAGTGAGGGTGCATCAGAGGCCAAGGGTGACATCCCAGTGAACAGGGTGCTGTTTATGGAGCAGGAGAGGAGGAGCGAGTTCAAGGGGAGGTGATGAGCTCAGTCTGCACATGTTGAACATGAGGTGCTTGTGGGACAATTAATTGGAGATGCTGAGTGAACAATTTGATATTCCTGGATGTTCACTCTGGAGTGTTGGAGAACTACAGTCAAGAAGGCCCCTGAGATTCCCCTAAGGGAAGTGTCTAGAGTGAGAGCAGAGCAGAGCAACCCTTGATGAAGGCCCAACAAGGGAAGAGGAGTCTGCGAGGAAGCTGAGAAGGAGCGGCCAGAGGGAAAAGCCCAACCAGAAGGGTGCAGGGTCCTGGAGAAAGCAACTGCTTCCAGGAAAGTATGGGCAACAGGGCCAAATGCAGCCCAAGGCCCAGCAGGAGGAGTTCAGGAGGGTGTCCACAGGAGGGAATTCGGAAAGAAGCTTTCTGTGGAGCAGTGGAGGTGGAGTCTGGTTGCAGCTGTGGAAGAGCTGGTGGGGATGAGGGAGGAGAAAGTAGATGACCCTTTTCAAGAAGTTTGGCTGGAAGTGGGAGGAGGGAGATAGGCCATAGCTGGAGGAAGATGCCCATACAAAGGAGGGGATGACCGAAGGACTGAGCGTCCAGGGCAGAGATGGGTCCAGAGAACAGATGGAATTAGCTTCAGGCACGGGAAGGGAGGCCCTGCCGTAGTCTCACCCCAGTGCCTGCCATGTGAATAGCCCCTCTCCGCAGACCAGCTAGGGGTCACCTTCCCCTGGTACATATAGGGTACGTGGTGGGGGGGTGCAGGCAGGGGCACCATGTTACACTATGTCTTGCATCTGTCCATGCTCTAACTCTCACCTGGCCCCAAACCATGTCAAATCTGCTCAGCTCTCTGATCTCTTTGCTGCTTATCTCTCCCTGAAAACCTAGGACTTCATCCTCCTCTGAAATGTGCTCCCCAATGGCCTTGGAAGAGGGGAGGGCGGGAGCTCCACTGTGCATGGCATTGTCCTGTCCCAAACAGGTGTGGGGCCCATCAATTCCCCTCAGCACCAGGAACCCAAGGCTGCTTGTGGAACAGCGTGGGGATGAGACACAGCACAGAGTGGGAAACAACTTAAAATGGAATGTCAGGTGTCCCTGTCCCACAATGCAGCCATCCCAGGCTCAGGGAAGTCGCACTGGCTCTTTGCCACAACCATAGAAAGGGGGTGGGGAACACCAGTAAAAGGGCCCCGCTGTGTTGCCGATCAATACAAATGCCATGCGCAGACTTCTAGCTGGTTGACTTGTGCTGGGCGCCTTGAAATTTTTTTAAAGTGAGGACCGAAACGGGCTTTCAGTGGCCCCAATCTTTCTCCTCCAGGCCAGGCTGATGTCATGAGGCTTGGGCCCACTCTCCTTCCGGGTCTGTACTCCAGTGGCCAACACTCTCTTGTTTCCTACCATCTGGTGACTTGATTGTGCTGTGGAAGCGACCTTGATTTTTCCTCAGTTGTCTTTCACAATCAAAAACACAAGAAATTTTCTGAAAGTAAAGAGCAGTTCTCTCCCCGAGAGGAATTCTGCCCTCCCTCTTAGAACAACTGGTTCAAATGTAGCCACCCTTAATTTTCACAAATTTGCCACCTGCTACCATTTGGAGAGAGATATCAAAGAGGTTGTCCTCCTGTGGCTTCTGTTTTCTCTGTTGAGTAGGAAGCAAGGTCATTTGCTGAAGAGAAGAGAGAAGTGGAGAGTCATAGTCTGAGGAGGGTGGATAAAGTCCCAAGTAGATGCTACTCAGAATGGAAGAGAGGGTGAAATGGGGAAAGTTAGGCACCAGGACTTTACAGTGGTGTTGTCCGTTCCAGGTGAGCTCAGCACGCAGGTGTGAGTACAGAGAGAGTGAATTTACCTAGAGTTAAGGCTTTTCTAGGTGAATGAACAGAAGGAAAATGGGAAATGGAATTTAAGTTTTCGCAAGAGAGAGGTTGAAACATTGACCCATTGAATGTAGCTGGATTTGTGAACTGGGACCCTTTGTCTTGAATTACAGAAACCATCTCATACTAATACAAACAAAAAGGGGATTTTAGCTAATAATTGGGAAAGACAGGAGCGACTGGATTGAGGAACTCAAATGACATATTGGGCCTCTCAAACTTTCATTCTGGCATCCATCCCGGTGGGTGGAATGGGGCAGAATGAGAAGAGGCTGTGGTCACAAGAACTCCTGCTTACTTCACCCCACGACAACGACCACAGAGGCGTGACATGTTCTCTTTCCCTTTATGGTATGAAAAAGTCCTGGAGGACAACTCTGATAGGCTTGCCTTGGGTCATGTGATTGCCCTGGGGGCCAGGAAGAAGGGACACCCTGATCAGCAGCCCACAGGTTCATAAGTTCTTGGTGGGGAAGAAACTTTCCCATCACATCCTGAAGGAAGGGAGTGTCGTTATCAGAGAAGATACCAACAAAACCCACAACAGACATCTACCTCAGGAGAGAGAAAATGAGGACAGGAGGAGGCTAATAACTGGGAAGAAAGTAGAGAGCAAAGGGCCTGATAAAGGGTTCCTGGCCACCTGTCCCACAGGCCTCTTGGGATTTCACTTTGTCCCCATGGGATATGTTGCTGAGGAAGGCCTGGTCTCTGGTGGATGAAAGGCTTGTGAAGTCCCTGTGAGAGCAATAATGTTGGGATCAGCTGGAGCTAGACTGGAATCTCAGGTCTGATATTTACTGGCTATGTGCCGAAGAGGAGTCCTTCAATACTCTGAGGCATTGATTCTTTATCTATAAAATGGAAATAGAAATAATTACCTGATGGATGATCAGGAGAACTGACTAAAATCATATATTAAAGTTTCTACCACAGTGCCTCAGTGCAAGCACTCAACAAATATCAGTGTCCTTCCCTACCATGAAATTGAAATGGCCAAGCCCATGAATTTCTTTAAGTTCCATTATATAATAATCTTTCCAAAAGTGACATAAAGCAGTGTCATGCACTGAGTAAATATTCAACAGGTATCATAGTGAACGACGAAGGAAGGAATTCATATAAAATGAGGACTTTTTTAAAGAGTCATCCGGTGATTAACCGAAGACATACTGCTCTCTTAACTGAATGTTCTGGGTTTTAGACGATGTCTCTCTTTAACACTGGAATAACAATACAATAACATCCTTGTCTGACGAAATCATCGGTTTCTAAAGGTTCAATGTGCAGTGCCTATCGTCACGCTTTCTCTCCACGCTTTAGGAACTATTTTACTGCTAAAGTGGGGAGTTGGAAACTGTTTAGTGAATTTCTCCTGCTGGTGTTATTGCCAACAGGGTGAACCCAAAGGATTTTAGGGGCACTGGGCTGCACTGAAGTGGGAGGGGCTCCCTGGGCGGCCTCCCGGGGGTAAGAAGAGCTGAAGAGGTACTCAGGACCCAGCAGTCAGGGTCATTCTCACATTTCACCAATGTCCTGAGGAGTGCTCAGCACAGACCACACGTGAAGAGCCCAGTCCTCGACCTTGTTAAGGAGCCTATGATCTAACTGGGGAGAAAAAAGAAATATCTCCTTGTATGAGTTTCCTATTACTGCTGTAACAAATTGCCACAAACTGGGTGGCTTAAAACAGAAATTTATTCCCTCACAGTTCTGGAGGCCAGAAGTCTGACATCAAGGTGTTGTTAGGGCCGTGCTCCCTCTGAAGGCTCCAGGGGAGGACCTTTCCTTGCCTGAATCCCAGCTTCTGGTGGTTGCCAGCAATCCTTGGCATTCCTTGGCTTGAAGATGCATCACTCCAATCTCTGCCTCCATCCTCATGTGGCATTCTCCCTGTGTATCCATATGTGTGTGTACAAATATCCCTCTTTTTATAAGGACTCCAGTCATTAGATTAAGGCCTACCCTAATCCAGTATGACCCCATCTTAATTTGATTACATCCACAAAGACTATTTCCAAACAAGTTCACATTTACAGGTACTAGGGGTTAAACTTGAATATATCCTTTGGGGGGACACAGTTCAACCCACAACACTCCCTAGTGAATATTTCTTATGTTTATGAAAAGAATTCAAGAGAGCAAGAACTGGGTGCCATCAGAGAAGAATTCATTCTAAGTCCACAGAAGGGAGAATTACTCTGAGCTGGTTGAAGGAGTAGGGAATCTCGAAGAATGGTTAGGAATTAAATAGAGTTGTGGAAAAGGACATGTCATAATAATAAAAACCATGTATTGATCACCTGTTCTGCACTAGGCATTGTACTGGATGCTGTAAATACATAATCTCTAATCCCCCATTCTCCATAATCAATTAGAAAATGGATTCTCCAGATGTAGTGTCTTTCTCAAGACACAGTTGGGCAGTGGTAATGAGAGAATTAGAACACAGGTCCAACAAATGCAAAAGCAATCCAGCTTCAAACCCAGTCCACTGTACTGTACAGGTTCCTAGGAGGAAACCAAGGAGATGAGGGTGTGGAGTTGGGTAGTCTGGGCAGATCGTAGAGGATGAACATCACCTGTCTGGACTGAATGAGAGCTTCCTGCAGGGAGGGTAGGGGAGGAGACTGGACTGGTGGGTCAGAGCGGATGGTGGAAGGCTTCCATCTCACACTAAGAGTTGCCAGAACAAGGGAGCCCCTGAAAGTGAGTTAGCAGGGAGTCCTGTCTGCAACTGCCAGTCATGGGACAAGGGGAGGAAAATACTTGTGAAGAAACAATGTGTATTACTCAAATTGCTGACTGGCGACATTTTTTGACAATTGAAGACAATTTCCTCAATCTTTCAACAAGGACGATGGAAAGAGTCCAAAGATATGTTCTGGTCTCTGGCCCTGTGTGACCCTTTCTGTAAATCAGCTCCTTATCTCCCAGAGGAAGATAATGATGCCTACATGATCCTCACAGTGTTATTGGGAGACCTGCAGGGTGTGTGTTGGGGGGTATTATTAGAGCTAGGAGCCTTGGCAAGACTCTGTTGGTGGCTGTGCATGGCTCTTGTCCTGGGATTGCTTTAGAACTCATGAAAGAGAAAAAATAGACAAAAAGCTAATCTAAATGGTATTTGAAAAGACAAATAATTTAATTGGATTTGGGTGTGCTGGATTTTTTCCTGTGTGTGGGTGGAAGGGGCCATGCAGAAAATGGTCCATGCACTTGAGTCAGGCAGGGCCTGGGTTTGACTCTCACCTCCTCCACTTAGCAGCAGTTTGCATCTTGGAGGTCCCGTGGGCCCTCTGAGCTTACACTTTCCCATCAGTACAGTGAGGAGTCAGTACATGTAGATTTGTTGTGAAGATTAAATTGGATCAAATATGTGAACTGCCTGATACAGGAAATATTCAATTAACATCCATCGTTATTACAGGGTGGAACAATTTTGCTTCTCTCATTATCTTCCTTTTCCAGGCACTGACAACAAAATTCACTTTTCCTTGGGGAGAAACAAAAGGTGGTTTATCTATTCTCTCCTTTGGGGGAAAAAAATCTGTCTTCAATACCTCCCTTTCAACATATTTTATTGTGGTCTATTTCATTTTCCAACAACAGAGCTGTTTAGAATGTGGAGTCTTCAGGCGTTTCAGAGTATCTTCTTTATTCCTCTTTGATTTTTGTTTGGGTTTTCGAGGGCCGGCCTGGAGCAAGTCTGCCTGTGGACCAGCAGCTCAGGACACGAGGCCCTGCCTGGGCTCTTCCGCCCGTTGTCTCCTGGCCTGCTGGGCTGCCCCATGAGTCAGCCTCCTCCTCTGTCCTGTTTACTTTATTGCACAATGAGGGTAGTAGAAACATTCATCAACCTCAACAGGATGTTGTGGCAATTAGCAAATGAATAATTATAGAATACACGCACATATAAAGCCCCAGATAAAGCTAAATATTATTTTTATAGGAGCTCTCAAAAGGAAGATTTTCTTTATGAGCATCCAGCTGGTGACTGACTCTCAGGCTGGCTTGTGAACTTGGCCTCCTGGCCAGGAGTGCCTCATCCCTTCCATGGATGGCATTCTGAGCATTCCAACCGAAGGCCCACTTCCTTATAATTGAGGCCTTCCGGGGCTAGAATCCTGTCCTCTTTGACAGCACTGAATGGAGACCATGGAGTTGCCAGTTTATTTTGCCAGATAAATTTGAATTTCAGATCAATGGCAAATAATTTTTCAGTTTATGTATGTTTCATGCAATAATTATAAAAGAAGCAAAACATACTTAGACTAAAAAATTATTTGTTTATCTGAAACTCAATTTTAACTGGGGATCCTGTTTTTATTTATTTGTTTGTTTTTGCTAAATCTGGCAATGCTAGGGTCCACAGTGTTTTAGTAGCACCATCTCAGGACCGTGACATTTAGACATCATAATAATCAACTCCTGCTTTCAGGAAAGCACAAGTACGTGTTACTATGTGAATGTCAATGTATGACACGTAGGACTGCACCCACAGCAGGTAACGCTCTTCATTGAGGCAGAATTATTTAAATGGGGCTGCTCATCTGGTTTTGTCTTTGACAGTTGTGATTCCAATAGTCAGGTGGTGTCTATTCCATCTGTGTGTCTATATATAAAATATAGAGAGTATTTCTTTAGCTCTAGGGATTTGTGACAAAGAGGAAATGTTCGAGACGGATTGAGACCCACACTCTGTAAGACACCATTTGGGTGAATTTACAACATTCATGTTTTTCAAGGTCAAAAAAACAGTCAATAGGGCTCCACCTATCCATACAGCCTACCATTCAAGAAACCATGAAAGATATAGGGCAGGCTGCTGTCAGGTGCCAGCGACTCGTCAGTAACCCAGTTTGGATCCACTTCTGTAGGACCACATGCTGTCGAATCTGTTAGGGTGTTTGCTTGTTGCCTTAGGCCCTGAAGATGAAGTCTCAGCCTAAGCATGTGCATCTTCCTTAAGCAGGGAGTGTTTGCTAATTGATTTCAATAAAGGGCTTAATTTCTGACAAAATTCTCTGAAAAAGGTTGACTGGAGATTAGGTTCTGGTAATGACAGAGTAGCTTGGTGAGACAAAACCACAGAGATAATAAGGGGAAATATTTTTTTTAATATTTGAAAGCAGTAGAGAGTGACTAAAAGCAGGTAGAAACTGGAGTGGAGTTCACCCTTGGAAAAGGGAAATTGCACCCGGTGAGGTAGATGTAATATATATGACAACAGTAGCACGAAGCGTGTGTGTGTGTGTGTGTGTGTGTGTGTGTGTGTGTGTGTGTGTGTGTGCAGCATATGGAACTGTACTGCTGTAGGTTCCTATGAGGTATGTGAAGCGGTACAATATTACCTCTAAGTGGACTGTGATGACGTAAAGACATATTCTAATCACTAGAGCAACTAATAGCTAAAGAGTCAGGAGAGGATTAAAACAGAATGTTAAAAATATTAATGCAAGAGAAGGTAGGGAAAGAAAAATAGAGGAAAGAAAAACAGATGGGACAATTGAAAAATAAATATGAAGATGTAGGCTTAGAGCCAGCCCTGATGGCCTAGCGGTTAAAGTTCGGCATTCTCACTGCTTTGGTGGCCCGGGTTGGGTTCCCGGGCATGGAACCACACCACTCATCTGTCAGTAGCCATGCCGTGGCGGCAGCTCACACAGAAGAATCAGAAGAACTTACAACTATACACAACTATGTACTGAGGCTCTGGGGTTGGGGGGAAGGAAGGAAAAAAAAGGAGGAAGATTGGCAACAGACATTAGCTTAGGGCGAATCTTCCCCTGGGGGAAAAAAAAGATAGTAGACTTAAACTCAACCATATCAGACAAGCAAGACCTAACTACATGCTGCCTTCAGATGAGGCACATTAAACACAGATGCACAAATAGGACAAAAGTAAAAAGATGAAAAGATTTACTGCAGAAATGATAAGCATGAGAAAGCTGGGGCAGCTATATTAATTTTGGACAAAATAGACTAAAAATAGAGTTCAAGGCAAGAAGTATTACTAAAGAGAAAGAGGGGCATTTCATAATTACAAAAGGATCTATACGTCAGGAAGACACAATATACAGTTTCAAATTGCAGGCAGCAGAAAACCAACAAAATAAAGGGAGAAGCAGGCAGATCTCCAATTAGAGTTGGAGATTTTTAACACCCTCTTCTCAGAAATTCATAGAACTACTAGCCCCCCCAAAAAAATCATTAAGAATTTAGAAGGTTTAAACAACAATATCAACCACCTTGGCTTAATAGACATTTATAAAACATCACACCTGCAGAATAACAGCTTCGGAATAACCATTCTTAGCAAGTACACATAAAACATTCTCCAAGGTAGACCAGATGCTGAGCCATAACACGTCTCAATAAATTTCAAAAGATTGAAATTTTAGAGTATATTCTCTGTCCACAAGTGAATTAAATTAGAAATCAATAACAATAAGACACAGAGAAAAGCCTCAAATATTTGGAAATTAAACATTTTCTAAATAACTCCTGAGTCATAGAAGAAATCACAAGGTAAACTAGAAAATATTTTAAACTGAATGATAAGGAAACTATGACATATCAAAATTTGGGGGCTGTAGCTAAAGCAGTGATTAGATGAAAATTTATAACTTTAAATGTTTATATCAGAAGGAAAGACACAAAGTCAATTATCCAAGTATCATGTATCCACCTTAAGAAGCAAGAAAAAGATGAGCAAGATAAATTCAAAGCAAGCAAAAGGAAAGAAATAAAAATTAGAACAGAAATCAACAAAACTAAAAATTAAAAAAATAGAAAAATTTAACAAAACCAAAAGTTGATTCTTTGGAAAGATTAACTAAATTGCTAAATCCTAACAAGAGTGATCAAGAAAAAAAAAGAAGGAAAAGACAACTTTTCAATATCAGAAGTGAAAGTATGGTATATCACTTCAAACCCTACAGTTATCAAAATGGTATATTATGAACAGCCCTATATCTATCAAAGAAATTGAATTCACACTCAAAAACCTTCTCACAAGTTTTCTCCAGTGAATTCTGTTAAATATTTAAGGAAGAAATAATACTCATCTTATACTAACTCTCAGAAAATAGAAGAAAGCACACTTCCCAATTCATTTTATGCAGGCAATATAACTCTGATACCAAAACCTGTCAGAGAGATTACAAAAAATAAAAATCATACACCAATATACCTTGTGAACAAAATCTTTAATAAAATATTAGCAAGGCAAATCCAATAATATATTAAAAAGATAATGGATTATGATCACATGTCGTTTATTCCAAGATTGCAAAGTTGGTTTAACATTCATAAATTGAACAATGAAATCAACTATATTAACAGAATAAAGGATAAAAACTGTTTGGTCATTTCATAGATGCAGAAAAGGCATTCAACAAAGATCAACACCCATTCATGAATTTTTTTTAAAAATCTCAGTAAACTAGGAATAGAAGGTTCTCAAACTGATAAAGAGATCTATAGAAAACCTACAGCCTACACCATACTCGATGATGATATACTGAACACTTTCCCCATAAGATCAGGAAAAAGGCAAAGATGCCCACTCTCACCGCTTCTGTTCAACGTTGTACTAGAGTTCAGTGGTGGTCATGAGAATATATTTTGCGGACCTCCCACTAGGGAAAATGTGATTGACCAAGGACCCCAGCTACTGAGCTCTGAAATTGATCACAGTCACAGGACTCTGATGGCTGACTTGAGATAAATTTAACAAAAGATATGCAAAGACCTCTACCTTGACAAACTATAAAACACTGCTGAGAGAAATGCTAACTGTGGCTGTCGAGTCTATAGCTCTCTGTCTCTCTACTCTAAACTCTGTGCCCTACAACAAAGAGGGGGGCTAGAAGAATCCCTAATGGTTGAATCTAAAAAATGATCCCCCCATTCCACTAACCCATGGATACCCTGATGCTTTCCATAAAACATCATTAAGTATCCCTACTCCACCCTCCAAGGTCAGAAGCAGCTCAGGGGATTATTATGTCATTTCTTCCTGCTCAAGATTGTGTAGGATACATCCACATTAGTTCCTAATGTCAGCATCATGAATCCTGAAAACATGGGAAATATTTTATAAATATTTAATTTCTAAAACAGTTCTATTTCATTAATAGAATAAATTAAAAATTCATATATAATTATATTTATATATAAATAATTATATATAAATTTATAATTATATATATTATTTATAATTATAAATAATTAGAAATTATTAATTCCTTATATATTCTTAAGTCATAAATTCTATAGCATAAATGAATGACCCATGGTTTTATGAGGTTTTGATATCACCTCCAATCCTAGCACAGTGCTAAATATAAGCAGTGGTCAGTGAGTCCTCATCAGTTGGAACTCAGCCTTTCGTCTTAACGTTATAAGGTTAGGAAACAGATAAACCAACTCTAATAACCATAGCTAATATTCATTGAATGTTTATTATGTGACAGACATATACTCAGCACTTCATGTGAATTACCTCAGTCTTCACAATAACCTTGTAAATATCATTATTACTCCTACTATACTGATGAATAAATTGATGCTTAGTAAGGTGAAGGAATTTGTCCAAAGTCATACTGTTAATACCAATAGAGAAAGGACAGTAGAGCTAACACAGAAGCTCTTAACTTGGGGGTCTAGGGAACCCAGATGTTGTCAATAAGATTCCAAACTGATGTTTAAGTACATATATTAATTTTATACATTTTTTTTTCTGCTGAGGAATATTTGTCCTGAGCTAACATCTGCGCCAATCTTCCTCTGTTTTGTATGTGGGTTGCTGCCACAGCATGGCTGATGAGTAATGTAGGTCCACGCCTGGGAACCAAACCCGTGCCACCGAAGTGGAGGGTGCTGAACTTAACCACTAGGCCACAGAGCTGGCCCCCGTATATTAAGTTTTTTCAAGGAAAAACATCTAGAGGTTCTCTTAGAGGTTTCTAATCCTTAGAAGATTAGAAGTCATCGCCTGGCTAAGTGATTCTAGACTCATTGCCAGGCTGAAGCATCAGCAATGAACTATGTCTGGACTGGCTTGTCTGGAAAGATTCCCATGTTTTGTTTTTCTCATTCAAAGGCAATCTCATTTATACTTGAATTGCAGTTCCAAAGATGGTTAATCTCTTTTACAACCCAGAAAAATCAGAATTCTAAAAAGATATTCTACAGCTGGTTTTCCCAGGGCTTCTAGATAGGCATATAATAGACCAAAACCCACTAAAGATCATCATCCTATAATGAAGGCTTAAATAACTCTTTACTAAAGTTTGCTACACAGTCAAGGTATTATGGTAAGGTTTATGACATACGAATATGATTTGTCTTCCTGGAAAAGCCCATTCTTCTATAAATTAAATTATATTTTAAATGCTTTAAATGAGATGGCATGATATAGTGGATGGAGACTAGGACTGGAATCAAAAACTTGGGATGTAATCCCAGCTTGGCCACTTAGCTGGAAAACAGTGGGAAAATTACTAATTCTCTGGGCCTCAAGTTTCCTCATCTTCAAAATGGGAGTAAGAACATCTCCCTTATGGGGTGGTTGTAAAGAATACACAATATCATCATGTAAATGGTCTAATGCTGTTTCTAGTACAGAGGGGCTCTCAAAAAATTTTTTTTTCCTTACCATTTAGGAAATCCTGTTGTCAACTACTTTCTAAAGTAAAAAATCACCCCTGGTTTATCTTTTATATAAATTCATGTTTTTCCAAGTCAGGTTTAGAGGCAGTATAGAACAGGGGTCAGTAAACTTTTTCTGTAAAGAGGCAGGTAATAAATGTTTTACACTTTGGAGTCAACTGGTCTCTGTTGAGACTACTCAACTCTGTTGTTATAGGGTGAAAGCCATAGACAATCCATAAATGAATGAGCATGGCTGTGTTCCAACAAAACTTTATTTACAAAAAGAGGCATCAGGCTAATCTGACCCCACTGGCCATAGTTTGCCAACCTCTGTTGTAGAAGATAAGACTTCACAGGCTCAGGAGTCATACTACTCAATTCAGGATCTGACTCTGCCATTTACTAGCTGTGTGACCTTGAGCAAGTGAGCATCACTACTGTCCCCACATCCATAAAATGGGGATAATAATTTTTCATAGGGTTGTTGCATTAAATGAGTTAATAAACCTAAAATTCTTAAAACATTGCCTGGAACAGAATAAGTGCTTGAACATGTTAGTTATTATTTTAACTAAAAGCAACTTTCAGCTCTTATATCAGTTAGAATTAGCTCTGAGTAAAGAGAAAATTAAAAATAACAATGGCTTGCATAAGAGAGACTTTATTTGGCCCTCACATCAGTTATGTAGGGTTGCAAGGGCAGCTCCACAACTGGCAGGAGCCAGACTCCTTCTATCTTGTTCCTTCACCCATCTCAACACGTGGTTCCACTTCTCGGTCCCAGCTGGTGCTGGAGTTCCTGCCATCACACCCTCATTCCACACTGCCACCAGCAGAAAGGGGGAAGGCAGGGAGAAAGGGTGTGCCCTCTCCCTTTAGAGATACTTCCCAGAAGTTGCACACACCCCTGCCGCTTATTTCCCGTTGGCCAGAACTTAGTCACATGACCTCAGCGAGCTGCAAGAGGGGCTGGGAGATGTAGTCATCACTCTGGGTTTCCTGCAGGAGTTCTATTACTAAGGAAGAAAAACGGGTATTGGGGAGGAAACCAGTAGTTTCTAACACAACTCTGCTTTCCAACACCTGCTCTACTGAAATCAAAGACCTTTATTTAGCAAAGTCTACCAATAGCAAGTGTAAAGAAAGGTGGCTGATAGAGAAGGGGGAATTTGAAACAAGAGGAGCAAGACAAAGAGACGAGAGGGAGAGTAAGGCCACGCAGATGGTTTCTTGGATTCTGTTCACTTGTGGTCAGCTTGTTGTGAGGTTGACAGGGAAGGTTGGGGCACAGGAATCACGTCCAACGGCCTTTCTTCTCTGTCACCATTTACAAAGGAGTGCGAGACACTGGCATCTCCCTCCCTCCTTGTTCGGTCTCCTCAACACAGGACACCAATAGCTAGTAGGCGTGGGTGTGGCCGCTGGGAGGATTCACCAGGGGAAGTCCTTGGAGCGCACAGGAGCCGCCTGGCATTGTTTCTGAGCTCTGCTTAGACCGTGCTGTTGGGGCTTGTCTCTGCAACCACACCCCATCCCCAGCCAGTTGTCCTCTCTGTCCCAGATAACCTTGCCCTCCCCCTCATCTTGTCCTCCAGCACTTGGGGGTGGGGCGTCGGGAGGAAACTGCCTTTCTGGCTCTCTCTCTCCCCCCACTCCCTAAATAGCCAGAGCAGCCCGTTGCAGAGGTAGGCATTAGGAAGGGTGGAACAGCTGGATCAACTTCCATCATTTGGTTCTAGCTCCTAACTCTCATGATAGTCATTGCTGGATCCCTTTGGGAAACCGTAGGATAAGAACAAATTTTATCTGAGTACTTTGGTGTATTTTAGGTCTGTGATTGGGGGGGTTTTAGTAAGATTGTTTTTGCTGTTTCATTTTATTTTGTTTATAAACAGACTATTAGAGTTTTTTTTTGTTTTGTTTGTGAGGAAGATTAGCCCTGAGCTAACATCAGTTGCCAATCTTCCTCTTTTTGCTGAGGACTATCCGCCCTGAGCTAACATCTGTGCCCATCTTCCTCTACTTTATAAGGGACTCCGCCACAGCATGGTTTGACAAGCGCTGCATTGATCCGGATCCGCACGGGGGATCCGAACATTCGAACCCCGGGCTGCCAGCACCGGAGCGCGGAAACTTAACGCTAGGCCACCAGGCTAGCCCCGTGTTAGAGTTTTTAAATAAGCCTCTGTTAGACTACTGCAGTTCTAGCTTAGGCTGCTGAATTACTTTGATATCATCTATAATTCTTTACCTTCCCAAACTGCATATGCAGGTTAAATTAATTCAGTGAGTCTAAATTACTGATGATAAATCTATTACTATTGTCTGTTCATTCAGAAGAAATTTTTGTAGTCTTACTACATACAATGGAAATTACTTTTCTTAATAGCAAAGTGAAGAATGAATTTAGTCTCTGTTTTTGAGTGTCAGCCAGTCTCCTCTGGGACTATGCAATCAGTCTCCTGTTTGGATGACTGAGAACACCTGAAATACCCATAAACTGTAGTAGCTAATTATTGTTTTTGAAAAGCTGTGCCCATCTCCCTCAACAAATACTTCTCCAGCACTTGGCAATGTGACACCTTTCTTTTTGGCACAAATGGAGTGTGTTATGTCAGTAATGTGACAGTCTGCAAGTCAGTCCACAACAATCCCTAATCAGCCCACTATAGAGAAACACTTGATATGTCCAGTAGTACAAGCTCCTGCATTGGATGGGGTGATAATGGCTTTTCTCTTACCAGTCTCTTTACTGGGAATCAGCACCAAGTAACATCTACAAGTGACTAATTACTAAAATTTCCTGTCAACATAAGAGATACTTATTGACATGATTGTGAAGGAATCATTTAACAAAAGGTTTGGAAAAAAATAATCCAGCAGAAATCGAACCCCACTGAAAACACCTGAACTCTAGAATATTTAATTGGGGTTATCTGGAAACACAAAAGTAGCAAAATTCTTTCATGGTGCTATAAACCCTTTGGTGTCCTTACTTCCTAAAAGAGCATTTATTAATTACTTAAGTTACTGAGTGTGAAGTGTGTTTGTTTGGGCTTCAACCTTACCAAAAGGATGCTCCACACTTTTTAACTTCCAGCTGTTAGTATTTCCTCCCATTGCTAGCCTGATGACGCCAGAATCTCTTCTGATAAATATCAAGTGGGAGTCACTTTCTCAGTCTCGAAATATAACTTAAGGTCATCCTAGCCCAAGAGGTCCATTTCTCAAACCCAAGGATCTTGGCTGTGGGGATGTTAATGCTATGCTGAAGATGCTTCCCATCCCCCAAGATTTTTATTCATTCCCTTTAATTGTTCTGTGTATATGTCATTCTCTCCCCTCCAACCAGACTGCCAATTCCATAGCAGGTAGGAACTTCTGTTCATCTTTGTGCCCATCTCTGCCTCAGCAACGCCAGCACCTGGCCCAATTCTTCATGTAAGTAACAAATCCACAATAGATGCTTATTAAATTAAAAGGGAGATATAGCCATCAAGTAATAGTACTTATTTTCTTGTATAACTTATAAACTGATTCTGAAAGTATTTACAAAAATGTTTTGAGGGGTGACAGCGTCAGGGAAATTAGTTCATTTGAAAATGGCTCCAAAGGGCCTGCTTTGAAGAACAACCCTCACCTGGAAGCCTTAGACCTGGTATATTTGTTGGGGGGACAAAAAAGATTTCACTGTTTTCAGTCACATCACATTATGAAATTCTAGAATGTTCCATGTATATCTTGTCCATCAACTAGGCCAACCTTTCTTGTGAAGAAACCAAGGCTCCGAGAACTTACAGGACTTATTCAGATCATTAGTTCCTCATCAAGGCAGAACTAAACCCAGGTCTTCTGATGCCCTAAATCTCCAGCTAGTATTTTTTTTCTAATACCATATCATATTGCCTCTAGAAACTGCTAAAAATAAACAAATAAAATGCTTTTATTTCTTTATTTAATTTTTGACTAGGAAACTTCTTTGAGGAATGAGTAAGAAAAGTCTTAATTCTGAGAGAAGGCCATTTCATTTAAAGATTTGTAATAAAAGAGTTTCTTTTTCTGACCCAGATTAACTTTACAAACATGAACAACAAAAAATTTAAGGCATCATCCAAAGAATTTTTGCTCTTGCTCTCTAGCACCCTAGTAAGTAGATATTTTCAATGATTTAATTTATAAAAATAGCATTTGGCTAATATATATGTTTTTTAAAAGACCGGAGATATGAGATACTTTTAAAAAATACTAGATTTCCCCAGATGCAAGGTGAGAGTATTGTCTTGCTCAAACTTCCTCCACCCGCCCCCCCCAAAAAAGAAAAGATTTGGCAAAGCAGAATGAAAAAAAAGAAGAAAAGTGAAAGGAAACAAATCAAGATGAATTTTAAAATAAATTGGTTAGCACAGACTAGAAACTGACCAATCAAATGGAATATGTGGCCTAGTTTAGATCCCAAATCAAACTAAATATAAAAATGAAACATAAAAATACATCTTGGGAACGTTTGGGATAATTTGAATGTGGACTGGGTATCAGATATTATGAAGGAATTTATTGTTAGACTTTATTATGGTCATGTAAAAAACTATTTTTGAGAGATGTGCAGTGAAATATTTAAGGATGAAATGTTGGGGGGACAAAAAGGTTTCATTGTCTTTCTATCTGAGACAAACTTTAAAATACTTCAGCAAAGGGAAAAAATAAATAAAGCATGTATGACAAAATGCTAACAATTAAAAATCAAGGGGCTGGCCCAGTGGGGTAGTGGTTAAATTCACGTGCTCTGCTTCCATGGCCTGGGGTTTGTGGGTTCAGATCCTGGGCATGGACCTACACACTGCTCATCAAGCCATGCTGTGGCGGTGTCCCACATACAAGATAGAGGAAGATTGGCATAGATGTTAGCTCAGGGAGAATCTTCCTCACCAAAAAAAAAAAAAAATCAAAATGACAGTTCTATGAGAATTATATTATTCTCTCTATTTTTATACATAAAATTGTAATAGTAAATCTTCATATGAATAGCATTAAAAAAGACATTGGGTGAAGGAAATAGTCTTCACAATTTGACCTCAAATACCGTTTCAGTGTTGGAATCACTTTTCGTATTAGAGTAACAGTAAAAATATCTTTGATGGCGAAGTAGTAAGCTAACCAGTTGCTGGACAAAATTGTACTTCTCACGTTCCCATGAGTGAAAAAGATTTCAACACTTAAAAAAAAAAAAACTCTGTGAACAAAATCAGTATTTTCTTTAAAGAGGAAGTGTGACTTGAAGAATTGGCATTGTAGGAACAGAGGAAGTTAGAATCCGAAGTCAAGCTCAAGAATGATTGACATGAGATTCGAGGCAAGTAGCTTTGTCAGTATGGCTGGATTCCAGGAATTTGGGCACTCTTTTCTTTTTAATTGTTGTTTCTGCACTTCTTAGCACTTCCTTTTTACGCGAATATTCTCGCAACACTGTTTCTATCATAAATATCACAACTGGCATTTGCTCACACTGAGGACTCAATTGTGTTTGGACTGTTAATAGGGAATGTAACTTTTTTCCTATTTAAATTGTTTCTCTGAAACTAGAGAAGAGACAGATGAGTCAGGATAGGCTAGGTTATGCTGCAGAAACAAGTTAACCTCAAATCTCAGTGGCTTCAGAGGTTCATTTGTCACAAAATATCTCCTGTGGGTCAGCAAGGTGGTGGGGGGACAGAGGGAGGTAGACTGGGGGTGGGGGGAGCCAGGCCGCCAGAGCCTTCCCTACCTGGTAGCTGTACCATAAAGAACTTGCCTCTGTAGGACAGGAGTGACTAGGGCATACCACTGGGGCTTTTCAGTCACTTCTGCTCACATTCCTTTGACCGGAACTGGTCACAAGATCCCAGCTAACGGCCAGGGGTCCAGGAAGTGTGGCCTCCTATGTGTCAATGAAGGAAAAGGGACCGTGTTTTGGCGAGCACTGATTCTGCTTCATTATCATTACGTGCTTCATAGATAGTTCATTCATCCACGCAGAAGCTGTTCATTGAATACCTGCTACCTGCAGTCACTATTCTAGGCACTGATGACATTCGAGACGTAATTAAATGGCTGCACTCCATAAAGGAGCTCAGTTAGCCCAAGAAGATAGTAAGCTCTGCTTTTTTTATTGCTCAAAGAATATAAACTATAAACTCTAAGAGCAGAGATGAAAATTTGTTTGCTAATATATAGATGACATATCTAGAAGGTGTTATATATTGGAAATACTTAAATTTTTAAAAATTAATATCAAGGATGGTCTTTGGAGTGCGACACATTATGTTCTTGCCCTGGAGGTGCCACCTACCGTGAAACGTCTCTAAGACTCAGTAGCCTCCTTTGTAAAATGAATAAAGGAGTAATATTACATACCTCAGAGTGACTACAAGGATTACATGAGATGATGTGTGTAAAGTGCACACAGTAGCTGGCACACCACAGGTGCTCTGTAGTGTGAAACATATAAATAATTTCTAATTCAAGTTAAATAATTTAAAATAGCACAAAAATGGAATTGAAATTGTTAGGAAGCCTCCTTCCTGCCCACCTCCCTGCCATCCTTCTTTCCTGAATAATTTGGTTCAAAAGCTACTAAGCGGGAGGCAAACAAGGCCGCATCCATGTCTGGGAGCCTGGGATAGAGTGTCAGAGCCCAGGCAGGACGAAAAAGAGAGCAGGGAGGCAGCAGCCTGGTTACTTGCAGAGACCATCATCCGATACGTTAACATACTGAGGAAAATGGGAGCCAGGTTTCTCAGTGACAGAGAAGGAAGTTGCACATATAGAAAATAAATAAGCTAGAATGAACCCTGTGGTGTTAGATCTGCAGTTGGAAGTATTGGCATGAACTCATAGTTTGTAATACATAGAGATCAAGACATAAATACAAATGTAAATGTCTGATACACACGTGGTGTGTGTGTGTGGATGGATGGATGGATAGACAGATAGATATAGACCTAGCTCTGTCTGACAGCAGTGATATTCCATTGACAATGTGCACACATAGAGTCTAGATCTTGGTTTCTAAATATCATTCTCTACCAAAAGAAATCAGGAATTCTTGGAGAAATGGGAGATTCCAAGATGAGGGCAGGGAAAGTATAAGATGAGCCTAGAATATCTTGTGCCAGAGAGTCAGGAATGATGGGGACAGATTAAAAGGATGCAGAAACCAGCTCAATGGGCCTCACCCTGGACAAATCCAGGACAAAATAAATAATTTGGATTCAAAATAAGTAATTATGGTAAGAGATGATGGCCCACTGAATAAAATAGGAATCTATAAGTCGACACTGATACAATGAAATGACATCATAACTAATGGGGAGAAAAGAAAGCTTTTCCTTCCAGTAAAATGCCAACTAAGAAATGTACGAGGAATGATGGAATTAGAAAATCACCACTTGACAACATAGCAATTATTAATGCAGCCAGCAACATTAGTGGATACTAAACATTAATGGATACTAAAAGCAGTGGGTGAAAATTTCATGAGGAATGGAATATTTTCATAGTATCAAAGTGTCTCCTCACAAAAGTCTTATTGATTACATAAGAAAAAAAGAATAACTTTACAGTGGAGAAAATCAAATGATCATAGTTAACACCGCCTATAATGAAACAAACAGAAATCTTGTACCACGTGAGAGGATACAGTGAGAAGAATTCAGCGTGACTTCTGTGATATTCCTGCCAGAAAGCATCACCTGAATCTAACCGAGAGGAAACATCAGACAAATCTAAACTGAGATTTGTCTAGAAAAATCACTGGCTAGTAATCTTTGAAAGTGTCAAGATCCTGAAAGTCAAGGGTAAACTGAGGAATTGTTCCAGGCAAGTGGAGGCTATAGAAAGATGAGAACTAAACCCAATGCCTGATCCTAGACTGGACCCTTTTCTACAAGAGACATTACTGGGATCACTGGCAAAACTTGAATGGAGTCTGAAGACTAGACAATAGAACATTATCTGTTTTAATTTCCTGATGTTGATGGCTGTACTGAGGTTATTTAGGAGAACGTCCTTGTTCTTAGGAATTTCATACTGAAATATTCAGGGATGATAGGATATCATAACAGCCACTTACTCTTAAATGGCGCAGGAGAAAAAGTTCTTTGTACTATTTTTACAACCTTGCTCTAAGCTTGAATGAACTATAAAAAAGCTAGGAATGGATGGGGGTGATATTTGTACAACAATGGGAATGTACTGGATACCACTGAAATATACACTTAAAATGGTAATTTTATGTTATGTGTATTTTATCACAGTTTTTTTTTAAAGCTAGGAAAATGGTAAATAAAAAATAGAGAATAAATTGGTGGCTCAGGAAACACATTTAGAACTAGTTTGGCCTCTGAATCAAAATTGCGTGTGTGTGTGTGTGTGTGGAAGTGCACACAAGTGCTTGCCTGTGTCCTAGAGAAGAGAATTGAATCAGTTACCCTAACACCGTGGGTCTCCTTGGGACAGCATCACCCTTGAGGGCGATTTGGAACTTTGTGGGGACATTTTTCTATTGTCACTATCATTGGGGGAGGGGCGCGCTACTGGAACGTAGTAGGTGAGGGTTAGAGATGCTAGTCTTCCTGCAGTGTGTGGACAGAACCCTGGGATAAAGAAGTGCTGCATGTCCACACGAATCTCAAGTGTCCCACCAGACACTCATGAGGTAGGAAAGACTTTTTTATAAATATCTGAGCCTAGAACTCCACCTTACATATACATGCAAAGTATGTTTTTTCTCAGTGTTCACATTCACTGAATTTTCCAGGAATGCAACTACCACGTAAGTTGAGAGAAAACTGTACTTTGTTTTATTTGAAACTTGACCAAGAAACTGCTCACTCTTTAGGAAAAATGAGGTCACCTATAGAAACGCTGCCTGCCCAGGGTATCTGAGGAGCCAACATGCGCATCTTCATCACTCTGCTTTTGCAGTTCTCATATGCAACTATGTAACAGAGCTGTTTGGAATCTTCTTTTAACTTCCTTACATCCAAAACATTATTAAATTATCAGAGACATGAAGACAAAGATCTAGTTTAATTTCATGAAAAGGATTCTTTTAAAATATTTCATATTGTTAAACAAATACATCTTGATTTTGTCACTCGATGATGAGAAATACATTGTGAACTGCATATTGAAATTATTTATTCTTTGGTTGCTTCCTATTTTTCAGTCTTCCTCTGACACAGCCCCAGATGTCCACCACACAGCCTCTCTGTCCCAGGTCTACTGTTTCTCTTTCCAATCCAGTCTCTCCGAGCATCACCTAAGTGAAGCCTGCAGCCTCCAAAGCTTAGTTACTACAGAGTGAATTTAAGGAGATCAATAGAGAAGACACGTTTGGGGCAGGAAATTATTCTGACAGTACACTTACAGGTGAATTCACAGCTCACCTGTGAGGATATCATACTTCTCGTAGTCGACTGTGTATAATTTGTTTTGGCACATATCGTGGTTTTAAAGAAGACTTTTTTCCTCTTTCTCTCATCATATAGAAATAATTTTGGCCTGTTTTATTTATCTAGTGCACACTTGTACCTTTATGCTTTCGTTTTCTGTACTTTTTCCACAGAGGGGCTTCTGATCTCACTCCTTGTGAAAATGAACATTTGTTACAAGTAGGTGCAAAGAACCATTTCATTATGTCTTCTAATGTAGCTGTGCCTGAGCATTTACATATTATTTTTTCCTAAATTACTTTCCTTTTATTCCTCCTTAATTATATAATTAGGACCTTACATTTGTTTTTAAATTATGTGTGTAGCTAGCTGGATGTATTTTCACGTATAGTATATATGTGTGTATACATATACGTGAATTTTATTTCTGGATAATATGGGGGGCATTACAAAATACTTGTTGTGAGAAGGAGGTGGGTATTGGGTCTGATAAAGATGAGATTTTGTGCTCTACCATAAGTAACTGATTGTTATATCAAAAATGGCTCACACCATCTGAGGCACATTGTGAATATGGGAAGCAGGATGATGGGGAAACAAAAAACCCAGGGAGGGGCCAGTCCAGTGGTGTAGTGGTTAAGTCTGGCACGCTTCACTTCGGCAGTCTGGGTTCGGATCCCAGGCGCAGACCTACACCGCTCATCAAGCCATGCTGTGGCAGCGACCCACATACAAAGTGGAGGAAGATGGGCACAGATGTTTGCTCAGGGCCAATCTTCCTCACCAGAAAAAAGAAAAAAGACAGGGAACGGTTGAGGGAATTGAGGATGTCAAGTCCAAAGCAGCCACAACAGTAGGTCCTCAAATATCTCAAAGGCAGTTGTGCAGACTCAGGTTTAGATCGGTTCAGGGTGGCCCCAGGGGACAGAAACCTGGCCAGTGGAAACATTTACAAAGAGGCAGATTTGAATATAGGGAGTGATTTGTTTAGTTAAGGCTGCCCCAAATGGAATCATCTTCCCCTCCCAAACCGCCATTGAAAATGTTCAAACAGATGCTGGATGTCGTAGAGGGGGTGACCTCCAAGATGTCGTCCTAATCTGGACCCACCTGAGTAAGGTAGAGGTTGGGGGTATTGCTGTGAAACCAGGCTGCTGAGGGCCAATCTCTTGCCAGCCACCTCCAGATGAGGTGACAGTGGGGCAAATTAATTTCTCTGTGTCTCAGCTTCCTCATATGTATCATGGAAATAATAAAAAAATACCTCTCTCCGAGGGTTCTTGTGGCATACACCAAGTACTCAGTAGACGTCAGCGATTTCTATTAATCTTTATGAAGCACCACAGAGAGAGACCAAAACAAGAAACGAGAGCCCTAAGAACTTTCCACTTCCCTATTCAGACCCAGTTACATTTTTACTCTTGGGTTCCATGAAACTTTCCTGTGCTCTTCTGTGATGGTTCCTTTTTTTGTTTACTCTAAGTCAAGTTAGTTTCAGCTCCCTGCAACCAAAGAAGCTTGACTAGTACAGATGAAGAAAGCCTGAGAATCTAAAATAGCTGCTAAACCTCAGGCTAAGAAATTAAGAAGAGGTGACTAACGCAGTGCCAGCATTTCGGGGCTATATGGTGGCAGATCCCACAATACCTACGAGTGTACACAAAAGTATGTGAACTTGCAACACCACTGGACATTAGAGAGGGGAGAAAAACCGTGTGCCAGAATGTGGGGGAATTTCCACTACTTCAGAGTAGATGAGGTTGGGTTGAAAATTACCCTTTTGAATCCCACCTGCCTATCCTCTAAACCAGGGCAGTGATGGAGGGCTGGAAGGAGGGTAGACAGGCTCTGCCTCACGTCCATAAGGAGTCCCTATTAATAGCTTGAGAGCACCTCTGAGCAAGCCAGCTTGCCATTCATGTGTGAAAGTAACAAAGATGGTCTCAAATAGGCAAGGGCTCAAAAAATACACCATCATATACCTTCCTAAAACCAATCAAAGAATAGGAGAACGTCATGCAATAAATATTGCAACCAATTGAACATATACATAATATATGTATATGTATATATACATATATAGGATATATACATATATACATACATAGGATATGGTTTCAAAGTTAACTAAGAAAAAACAATTCTTAAAAAAATTTATATGAGCAGATACTTAATATATGTTATAATATAACACAAAAACCAGGAGAGGGTGTGGGGAAAAGAGATCTATACATAAGGGCAAATGTTGTTCTTACCTTTAATCACTAGAGAAATTGATTTTAACCATGTGGCTCTTAAACCTCAAACAGACTTAAACGGGATGTCCATTTCCAAATCACTTTAGGAGATGGAAGCAAATAAAATACAACGTAGATGACAAGAGATGCACACAAAGAAAATAAGAAGGAAGCATAATGAACAGAAAGCATACATCAAGAGGACTTAAATAGGACTAAGAATATCAGTAAGATTATTAGTAATTAATGACATGTCAAAATACTTTCATAGAACGCTAAATGAACAAGTAGGATAAAACACCATATACATGAAAGCAATTGTGTGAAACATGTATAGGAGAATCTGGAAGGAAAGTGAGAAAATGTTTAAATTAGTTGTATCAAGGTATATGTGAATTTCTTCTGTTTCTTTGTCCTATTCTAGTGTTTGCGATTCGTCAAGATGAACATGTATTACTGTATTAGGCAAGGCTCGTTATTGCAAGCAGCTGGCTATCTTTAGTTTTCAGGGCAGGTGGGCAGGCTGGAGACCCAGGGAAGAATTGCCGTTGCAGCCGGCAGAATTCCTCTGCTTCAGGGATACGTCGGTCTTTTTTCTCTTAAGGCCTTCAACTGATTGTGTGAGACCCACCCACGTTATGGAGGGTAATCTGCTTTACTCAATGTTTACTGATTTAAATGTTAATTTCATCTAAAAATACCTTCACAGCAACATCTAGACTAGTATTTGACCAAATATCTGGGTACTGTGGCCTAGCCAAGTTGACACATAAAATGAACCATCACAGATCAAACTGGTTGAACCCAGGGCATGTGCCAGAGTCCTGGCAGCCAGAGTGTGGGAGGAGGGAAGAGCCCACTTTCACTCCTACAGTGAGAAGCAGTGCTCTGTGCCCCACTAATACTACCCATGGGGGGAGGGTGTCCCAGAAGCAGAAAGGGGAGCCAGGTGCTGCACAGCCTTAAGGAAACACAAACATTTGGCACCGTTATATTTATAAAGAAGAAAACATGTATATTTTTCCTTACAAAGGTATTGCAAGTTCAGCAGCAAGCCCTCAGTGAGATTTAGAGACTGTGAATCACATCAGCATGGTCTGGAGACTTCATCCAGTAGCCCAGCAGCTCCTGTTCCCCCAGTGCATTCCACTTCCTGGCTCTTCTCTGTTGAGTAATTGCATCACAATCCACCCGACCACCCATGCCAGGAACCTGGGCTTCGTCCTTGACTCTCCCTGCGTCTCACTCCCCACGTCCACTCAGTCCCGAGTCCTAGCATGTCAAATGTCCCTCCTCTCTGTCCCTGTGGCCACAATCCCAACCCAGGTTTTCATCACCTCTCATCTGGGCTATTACCTGAAACTCCCGGTTGATCTTGTTGCCCATCTTTCTTCTGTACCACCTCTAACCATCCTCTGCGTGCCTCCAGGCTCGACTTTCTAAAAGACAGTGCACACCCTGCCGTTCTGGGTCCTGCCCGCCCACCTGCTTTCATGTGGGTTCAGGCAGCATCTGCTCAATTTGCCAGATGTAGAGGACCCCAGACAGTGTTCTCCTGTTTTGTGATAGAGGTGCTAAGTTACATTGCATCCCCCCACAAATGAGGACAGAACATGTGACACCAATAAAAAGTTGGAAACTATGGGCTTTTAAATAAATCTGCTTTTCCCACCTGAGGAGGTAAAATAAAGCTGAGGTTCACTCGACTTTGCCCCAGCTGTTCTTATGGGTAGAATTTTCACTGAATTTACAGCCCCTGTTGTACACCCTATTATCTAAATACAGGTTTATGTCACCCTATCCTATCTTTTTATGTATTCATTTACACATACATTCATTCAGCAAAGCTTCATTGTGTGTCTACCCTCTCTCAGGTGCCAAGTCAGGTACTGAATATACCCAGATGTGTAAGAAAAGGCCTGTATATTATAATTTAGCACATACATCAGTTTTTCCTGGCCAAGGGCCTGGTATTGGGGTAAGATTATTAAGTGCCTGCCACAGTAATAGACACCCATCCCACTGGCAGTCTGTGAGTTAAAAGTTGTTATTTGAACATTTTATTGGAACTCCACACACAAAAACTGAATAAAAGTATGTTTATCTCTTTTATGAGGCTATTAAGAAGGATAAACAGCCAAAACAGTGTTGGCCTAAAATTGAGCTACTCTATAACTATTCATTTTAAAAAGAAAAAAAGAAAAGGAATCGCTTTCTCTTGGCTTCTTTATCTGCTCTGTGTGGTAAATCCATCATCTAGGCTTTTTCCTATGTCCTTATTTCCATTTCTCCATTTCTGCATATGCCATAGGTTACCGAGTCACATGTCTGTGACAGATGTAACAGTTACTCAAACTCTCCAAAATATTTGATAATTGTGGAGAGAAGCACATTTGGGAAACATTATTCCGTGGATGTAATTTTGGCCGTGCAACTTTTAATGGGAAAAATAAAACATCCTAAGTTTCTCTATAAACAACCACCAATCTCATTTTTAAAAATATAAATCAAATTAAACATCCATTTGTATCCCCCTGGCTAGTAAATAATCTTAAAATCAAGTGAAAAATGGCAGCTGGTAGCAACCAAACCAACCAACACTGTTTGTTTTGATGTAGTCAGAAGTTGATGGTTTAAATCAGTTGTCAAACATTTATTTTCTTCCTGAAATTTAAACTCCGATTGTCATGGCAACAGAACATTTGGGTGATCTGAAAATTTAGATAGTCACATTTTTGGACCCAACTGGCTTCATATGTCCATCTAAACAAAATATCCTTTTTGGTTTCTGCACTGGCAAAGCACAGTACAGTATTCGCAAAAATGCTATTAATAACCACCAACTATGAGAATGTCTATAGGGGATTCAATGGCCTCCTCAGTCAAATTCCATTGCTTCTTCCACTGCCCCCCGCTTGGCCCCTCTACTCTGGTCATGCTGTCCCACTCCCCAGTCCTTTGCTAAGCCATGTGCATCCCTACTACTTTCCTTTCTTGGCCCCATTCTGTGCCCGTCCACTCTAAAAGAAGGCTCTTTTCTCCTCTCGCCATCACCAATAATTCCTTTCACCAATAATTTTTCTCAATCCTTCAAAGGTGGGAGCAGTTGTCACCTCCTCCTTGAAGCCTTCCTTGGCTATGCAAGTTCATAGTCTTCCCTTCTCAGTTAAAGGACAAGGACTCTCCTTGAGTGGAGTAGAGGGAAGGGAGACCCTTCCCTACTTCATCATCTTCAAATCTTGGCTATTCCAATAGCATTCTAACTGATCCTCCAGTAATGAATCACTTTCTTCTAAAATTCATTCTTAGATCCCCCAGAGTTATGGTAAAATAAATTTGATCATGTCCCTCGCGTGCTTAAAATCTTCAGTTGTAAATTCTAGAATGATGAAAGATCTAAAATGCAGGTTCCAGAAACGTGGCATACTGAGCTAATGCAGACCCCACTCCCATCTTACCACATTTCACAAACACATAGAAACAGTAGATAAAATATAACAAAAATTACTTAAAATGCATAGCTAAGCTCAAAAGCTCCAGGTGTCAGAGTAAGTAGTAATCTTATAACTTGAGGTCTCGGATGTGTAGTGAGGGCAAGAATTAGATCTGGATATAGGCCCCAAAGACTAGGGATGGGATTTTAACACTCAAACAAGGGCAGGAGATATAGTCTTGGGCCTATGTGAGGCAAGGAGCTGGAACTGAGACCCTTAAATAAACTAAGACCCCAGGTGAGCTGCCCTTTCATTAAAAGGGGGCCTAAAAATCTCTCCGTACTTTCCCAAGAAAGCAACAACAAAGTGTACCCTGCCCAGGGTCCTGGGAGAAAAAACACTCGCCATGAAATATTGAAGTTCCAAAGCTACACCATGCAGGAGTATGGAGTTGAAATTAACAATACCTTCATTGTGTGGGAATTTCCAAGCTAAACTCTTAGCATGAAAATTAGTCTCAGGCTAACGAAATCTGTAGTTGCCTAGAAGAAGAAAACATAAACTATTCTCCAGGGATATTTTCTTAGTTGAAAATACAAGTGACTTTCTCAGAAAAAGATCCTAAAGAAATGAGCTCACAAACAAAAATTATAAACCATGTGGGAAGCAACTCATCACAGATACAACAAATAAAAACATTAAAAAGAACTTGAGATAATAATAGAATTGGAAAGAGATTATAAAATTGAAGAAAAAAAGGAGGAAGATTGGCAACAGGTGTTGCTCAGGGCAAATTCTTCCCTGCAAAAAAAAAAAAGGATAATGGGCAAATAATATTAACAACTGTATGCTAATTAACTAGACAATTTAGATGAAATGGAAAAATTCCTTTAAAGAGCATGTTATCAAAACTGACTCAAGGGAAAAGGTATAAACAAGCCCATATCAACTACAGAAATTGAATTTGTGATTAAAAATCTTCCCACAAAGAAAATCCCAGGCTTAGGCCTTTGACTTTACAAATGAATTCTATCAAACATTTAAGGAAGAAATAATACCAAGCCCACATAAACTCTTCCAGAAAGTAGGGGAGGGGAGAGCACTTCGTCACTCATCCTATGAGGCCAGCACTACCCTGCTGCAAAAGCGAGTCAATGATGCTACAGGAAAGAAACCTATAGCAGCCATGAGCAAAGATGCGAAACATCTTCACAAAGTGTGATCCCATAGAACCCAGCAATGTACAAAAAGAATAATATATTCATAACGAAGTGGAGCTTATCCCAGGAGTGCAAGTTTGGTTAACATTTTAAAAATCAATGTAATTCACCACACCAACAGACTGAAAAACTAAACATATGATCGTGTCAATAGATGTAAAGAAAAAAAAGAGCATTTGACATAATTCAATACCTATTTATGATTTTAAAAAGACAAACAATTTTCGACAAATGAGGAAGGGAAGGAAACTTCCTCAACCTAATAAAGAGTATCTATGAAAAACCTTTGGCTGACATCATGCTTAATGGTGAAAGAATGAGAGCTTTCTATCGAGGATGGTGAGCAAGGCATGAGTATCTACATTCATCGTTTCTAGTCGTCCTTGTTCTGGAGGTCCTAACCAGTGTGATAATGAAGGAAAAAGAGATAAAAGGCATACAGATTAGAAGGGAATAAATAAAACTGTCTTTTTTCACAGGCATGATTGTCTATGTAGAAAATGTTGAGTAATCTTTAAAAATATTCTAGAACTAATAAGTGAATTTTAGCAAGGTTGTAAGATATAAGGTCAGTAAACAAAAATCAGTTGCATTTCTATATACTTGCAATGAATAATTGGAAGATAAAATTTTAAAACATTTTTATTTGCAATAGCATCAAAAAACACAGGAATAAACTTAATGGACAATGTGTAAGACCTACACATAGAACATTATAAAACGTTTCTGGATGAAATTAAAGAAAACTTAAATAAATGGAGAAATCAGCCATACTTATATTGGAAGTCTCAATATTAAGATGGCAATTCTCCTTAAATTGATCTATAGATTTAAATAATCGCAATCACAATTCCAGAAAGTTCTTTTTGTAGAAATCAACTAGCTAATTCTCGAGTTTATATGAAAATGTGAAGCACTTAGAATAGACAATACAGTTTTTAAAAAGAAGAAAGCTAAAAGGCTTACATTCCTGATTTTAAAACTTACCATTAACTAACAATATTCAAGACAATGTACTATTGGCAGGATATTAGACATATAATCCAATATAGACATATAGACATGCCACAACTTGGGTGGACCTTGAAAACGTTATGCTAAGTGAAATAAGCCAAACACAAAAAGACAAATATTGTATGATTCCACCTATATAGAATATCTAAAATAGGCAAATTTATAGAGACAGAAAGTAGATTAGGGGTTATCAGGGACTGATGGGGAGAGGGAAATATGGAGATATTGCTTAATGGGTACAGTTTCTACTTGACGTGATAAAAGGCTTTTGTAAATAGATAGTGATGATGGTTGCACAACATTGTGAATGTAATTAACGCCACTGAATTGTGCACTTAAAATTAGTCACAATGGTAAATATTATGTTATATATATTTTTTACCACAATAAAAATTTTTTAAAAAGGAATTACTGCATACAAATAGTTTGTACAGAGGAAAGAAGAAGAGATTAAGAAATCTGGAAGGTCACATGCCAAAATGCTAATAGTAGTTTTTTAAAATTTATTTAGTCTAATCTTTTACAATGTATATGTATTACTTTTGAAACTTAAAAATGAAAGGATAGTTTTTAAAGAGAGCATGAGAAAGAGTGGTCCAAGAGGTAGATGGAGAATATTGAAGAGAACTAGTTGACTGGAGCCAAGGATGGAGCAGCTGGTCAACATACCCTACCCAGGGGAGAGGGGGCCAGTAGAAGAAGGTCTGCGAGGACGTCACTCTCTGTTAGGGCTTTAACTGTGTCCCCCCCAAAAGTCGTATATTGAAGTCTCAACCCCCAGTAACTCAGGATGTGACTTTATTTGGAAATAGGGTCTTTGTAGATGTAATACGGATGAGGTCATAATGGAGTAGGGTGGGCCCCTAATCTGACAAGTGTCTTGGGAACACTGGGGGAAAAGGGGAAACTTGGAAGCAGGCAGACACACAGGGAGAACATCATGAGAATATCAACACAGAGATCAGGGTAATGCATGTATAACCCAAAGATTGCCAGTAAACTGCCAGAAGTTGGGTGTGATGATTAATTTTATGCGTCAACTTGGCTGGGCCCCAGTGCCCAGATATTTGATCAAACATTATTCTGGATGTTTCTGTGCAGGTGTTTTTTTGGATGAGATTAATGTTTAAATTGGTAGACTTTGAGTAAAGCAGATTACCCTCCATAATGTGGGTGGGCCCCATCCAATCAGCTGAAGGCCTTAATAGAACAAAGACTGACCTCTCCCAGCAAGAAGAAATTCTGCCAGCAGACTGCCTTTGAACTTGAACTGCAACTCTTCCTTCGGTCTCAACCCTGCTGGCCCACTCCATCAGATTTTGGACTCACCAAGTCCACAATGGCATGAGTCAAATCCTTAAAATAAATCCCTTTCCCACTATATACACATCCTGTTGGTCCCACTTCTCTGGAGAGCCCTAACTAATATCCTAGAGGAGAGAACTGGAACAGATTCTCCCTCACAGCCTTTAGAAGTAACCAACCAACTCTGATCTCAGACTCTTGCCTTCAGGACTGTGAGACAATGAATGTCTATTGTGTGAGCTGCCCAGTCTGTGGTGCTTTGTTACAGTGCCCGAGCTGACTAATTCACCCTCCGAACGCAGTGGGAGCTTCCCCCTCCCATGACAGAGAGGCCAGGTCTTTGTGTGGCATCTACTTTGCATTCCTCATACTCTGTTTCCTACAGGATGTGAAAAAATTAGTCTCTATTTGGAAATCCTCAAAATGCTATCAAGAAAGACAATAACATGTGAAAGGGTAGAAAGGGTTCTAGTCATCCTGTTAAAAATACTTTTCAGAAGTCAGCAGAATCCTTTAGAGAAGATGACGAAGAAAGACACCCGAACTTGGAGCCATGCTGATGGCGGAATCAAAGGACCTGACGGAGAAGATGGCAGCTACAGAGGGTTGGGTTGTTTGTTTCTCTCTTACTCATTTTGGATTCTGAAAATTATTTTTTTTCTTCTGTGTCTACTTGACATTATAGTGAATATTAAGGCAAAAAAAAAAACCTCTCTGTGTTTATGTTGACAACTTTTCATTTCTCAAGTTTTCACGTGATTCTAAGAAGTCGGCAATGACCGAAAAAACTCTAAAATAATGCTCAAGTGATCTGAACATTTTTATCATTGTGTTATTAAATTATCCTTTCAGGCTTAGTATCTTAAACACAATCATTTTATATTCAAATTAAATGCAAATTAAGTGACCTTAGATCTGTGAAAGACCCTTAGAAATATAAAAATTTTTTATTTCAATTAAAAATTTATAATTAAAAAAATTGATTTCCCCATGGCACTAAAATGTTCGAAATTCTGTATCTTTAATTAGATGTTCTTGTTCCCATATCATATGACACAGGGAAAGGCTGTGATCCTCCCTCCCCATCATTCCTGACCCACTAGGAAGTCCCATGTCGGTGTTTGTACCGCCCTGAGCTTGGTCTTCGGTCCTGGCTGCAAGGCCTCCACAGTTTTTCCTTGAGTCTCACATCTTTGCACTGCTTCGTTATCTCTAAATCTTTGTTTTCAGCCTTACCTCTCTCTAGAGTTGTGTTCTCCTTTCCAAATATCTGCTGAGTATTTCCACCCAGATATAGACTCTTAAGACTCAGTCAGGTTCAGCCCGGGGGGAGCTGGAGGCTAGAATTTGACCCCTCCTCGGGGTGGAGGAGGCCTGAGATAGGACAGATGGGGCTACCCACCCCAGGGAGAAGCCTGCTTACACACTGCAGCTAAGGTCTAAGCCACAGACAAGAGCAGTTGGAGCAAATATCCAGCATCAGGGTAGGACGGGCTTGAGGAAAGGGTCTAACAGAGGGTGGAAGTCTAGTCCATATACCCTCTGATAACCATTAACATTTACACTTTTGCTATCACTGCCCCTCACCCACTTGCCACCCCCACTTGAGACTCTCCCTTAAGGGGTGTTGGACCATGGCCACTAAAATTTCTTTTTTCAAAGATCATGTTAATCCCAGAGGTGCTGAAGCCCAGCCATGGAAGAAAGAAGTCAGACCCCGGGCTCCTCCTTACCACCTCATTTCTATTAATGGCTTCACCCTTCTCTAGAAGAGTTAATACATAACATGCCAAGAAGAGTACCTGGCACCCAGTGTGTACTAAGAAAATGTTAGCAATTACCATTATCCACCATTAGAACCATAGTTACCTTAATTTTTTCCTTTCCACATACATATAACTGGTCGCTAAGTCTTGCATGCTCTTCTTTCAAAATGTCTCTTACATTCACTTACTGAAATATCTACTGATGAAATATGATGTCTAGTATTTTATTCAATATAATGTGGGAGGGAGATGGTGAATGGGTGTAGGAATGAGAGGATTGGCCATGAATTGATGGTTTCTGGGGCTGAATAAGGGTTACATGGAAGTTCATTTTACCATTCCATCTACTTTTGAATGTTTGAAATTCTCCATAATAGAAATTAAAACAACAACAACAAAATTATCTCTCACGGTGATTCTTTCCTTTTCATCCCAGCGTATAGACAACTGAAGAAGCAAGAAGATACTTGATGAGCAGCCGTGCTGGGGAGCATGTTCCCTGGCACACAAGAGGGCCACAGTGGCATGTTTCCTCAGCGCATCTGCCTGGGTCCTTCGTGGCCACCCACCTGGCAGGCTCAGAAACTGATCTGTCACCACCTTAATTGAGCCTCCGCGTCAGAGGGGCAGACTCACATGAACCAGGCTCAGGAGAGGGACAGCTACTTGGATCTACACAAATCTTTGTGTAGTTACACTAATGATTAAATCATGAATACTTACTTAATATAGTCTAACAAAAAAAAAATCACTTTTACCACATCCCCCAAAGGCTAACACCTTAGAACACTTTTAATTCTACTATTACCCTTACTGACTTTTGTATTACTCTTATCATGCATTTTAATACTACATATATTTTAATCTCTGTGAGACATTTCTAGTATTGCTTCATAAAACAATATTCATTTATATTTATCTATATATTATCCTTTTTGTTACTATTCATTCCTTCCTGCATTTCCAGTTTTTAATCTAGGATTATTTTCCTTTGGACTTAAGAACTCGCTCTTGTATTTTTTCTGATTTAAGCCTTCTAACAACAAAATGTTTTAGCTTAAGCTTTTCATAAGAAATCTTTATTTTGGGGCAGCGTTGCTGCCAGGTATAGAATTCTGTTTTAACGGGAGATTTCTTTACCACTTTAAAAATGGTGTTGCACTGATGTCTGTCTTTATTTATGTTGGGACCTTAGCTGTCAGCCTTTTTGTTGCTTGTTTGGCCTCTATATTCTCTAATATCTTTCTCATTATCTTTTGTTTTTAGACCACAGTGCAGCTCATTATTGTTTCCTGTATATTTAGTTTGTTTAGGGGATGCAGAGTTAATTGAGTCTGTGGATTGATGTCTTTCATCATTTGGAACATGGTTGTATATTTTCACTTCTGATACCAATTCCACTTCACATTCTCTCTACTCCCCATTTAATCACATCCCACTTGTCTTTTAACTCTGTCCTGAATTTTCCAGTTTTTCACCTTGTGCTTTTGTTAAGATATTTGCTTTTTTTTAGCTTTATTTTTAAATTTTTTTATTTTTTCCAGCTTTATTAAGGTATAATTGACAAACAGAAAATGTTTATATTTAGGGTGTACAATGTGACAATTTAATATATGTATACATTGTGAAGTGATTACCTCAACCAAGTTAATTAACACAACCATCACCTCATAGTTACCACTTTCTTTCTGGTAACTGTTTGGTGAGAACACTTAAGATTTATTCTTTCAGCAAATTTTAAGTACACAATACAGTATTCTTGATTATAGCCGCCAAGCTGTACTTTATATCCCCAGAACTTATTTATCTTATAACTGAAAGTTTGAGCCCTTTGACCAACATCTCCCCATTTTCCTCACCCCTGGCTCCTGGCAACCACCATTCTACTCTATGGTTCTGAGAGCTTGACTTTTTTAGACTCAACATATATGTAAATCATATAGTATTTGTCTTTCTGTGTCTGATTTATTTCACTTAGTATAATGTCTTCCAAGTTCATCCATGTTGTCACAAATGTCAGGATTCCTTCTTTTTTATGACTGAAAAATATTCCATCATATTACCTTTTCTTTATCCACTAATCTGTCAAAGGACATTTAGGTTATTTCCATATCTTGGCTATTTCAAATAATGCTGCAATGAACATATAAGTGCAGATGTCTCTTCAAGATTTCATTTCCTTTGGTCATATACTCAGAAGTGGAATTGCTGGATCATATGGTAGTTCTATTTTTAATTTTTTGAGGAAACTCCATGCTGTTTTCCATAATGGCTGTATCAATTTACATTCCCACCAAGAGTGCACAGGGTTCCCTTTTCTCCATACCCTCACCAACAGTTGTTATCTCGTCTTTTTGATAATAGGCAGCCTAACAGGTATGAGAAGATATCTCATTGCAGTTTTGATTTGAATTTCCCTGGTGATTAGGAATGTTGAACACTTTTCCAAATATCTATTGGTCATTATTATGTCTTCTTTGGGAAAATGTCTATTCAGATCATTTGCCCATTTTTTAAAATCCGATTATTTGGTTTTTTTGCTATTGAGTTGTATGAGTTCCTTATATATTTTGGATATTAACCGCTTATCAGATATATGATTTGCAAATATTTTTTCCCATTCAGTAGGTTGCCTTTTCATTTTGTTGATGCTTTCCTTTGCTGTGCAGAGCTTTTTAGTTTGATGTAGTCCCACTTGTTTATTTTTGCTTTCGTTGCCTGGGCTTTTGGTGTCACATCCAAAAGAATCATTGCCAAGACCAATGCCAAAGAGCCCTTCCTCTATGTTTTCTTCTAGGAGTTTTATGGTTTCGGGCCTTACATTTAAGTCTTTAATCCATTTTGAGTTAATTGTCATGTATGGTGTAAGGTGAGGGCCTAATTTCATTTTTTGAAGTTCTTAATCATTTTTGAACAAGAGTTCCCATATTTTCATTTCAGTCTGGGGCCTGCAAATTATGTAACTAGGCCTGATAACCATGCCCACTGAGGAAAGAACTTGGATCCCTGTTTTAAGTGACCCAGGTCTGCTCAGAGCATAGGTATCTGATTTCAAACAGAGTTGGTAACCATGTCACAAAATTATTCAATTACCCTTCATTTCAATAAACTCAATCCACTGAATATTTATCAGGCTAATTTACAAGGGACCAATAGTTCCTTAATCCTTCCAGAAAACAATTACATTTTCAAAAGAACATGCTAAATTAGTCTCTAATTTTCACATTCCCATGAGAGACATTCGAGGTAGGGGATGATTGCAAGGCGTGCTAGCCCTGAGACCAGTGTATTGGGGTTTGAAGTCGGGGCATTGTGGTTTGACTCCCCTAAATTGTCCTGCTTTTCACAGCTTTTCCCCTCTTTACTTCTGAAACCACAGGTTCCCAAAACACAGGCATTTCTCTGAGTGGTTCTCATGGCAAGAGCACGACAGTTTTGTTCTGAGGAAGAAGCAAAGGACACTTGTTTAGTAAGAGTGAATAGCCAGCCAGGACTGTTCTTAGGGCCTCGGAATGTGGTAGCAGGATAGACATCTTATTTTCCTGATGGTCTTTTTTTTTGAGGAAGACTGGCTCTGCACTAACATCTGTTGCCAATCTTCCTCTTTTTTCTTTTTTCTCCCCAAAGCCCCAGTACATAGTTGTGTATCATAGTTGTAGAGTTATAGCTCTTCTATATGGGACGCTGCCTCAGCACGGCTTGATGAGCGGTGAGTAGGTCCATGCCCAGGATCCGAATTGGCGAACCCCAGGCCGCCAAAGCAGAATGTGTGAACTTAACCCCACACCACCAGGCAGGACCCTCTGATGATCTTTTAAATTCTAGGGGAGCACAAAATGCATTTTTCATGACTTTGACCTTATCTACCATAGGTCCTTGCACATGGTAGGCTTTACAAATATTGACATGGACGGGTAACTGATAGATAGTGACTGTTCATAAAAACCGTAGGTGTTTCTGAAGAGTTGTTTAATACTTTTTAAAATATTAAGCTTAGAATTTCTCTATTTCTACAAAGTATAACATTAAACTTGTTACCTATTTTGAAATTAATGCAGAGTTTGTGTTTATAAGAATTGTGAGTTTCTATGCATTTATTTACTTAAAAGAATATTTTGCATTTTGACATTTCCTGACTTACTCAAAGGTTTAATGGTCTTGAGAAGCAGAAAAATTGCTGAGGTGCCTGTGAAAATTCTGAGAAACTAGAGTAGAGATGCTAGACATGTTAGAGAAGAGATTAAATATATCAAGTGACTGAAATGAAACGCAATGAGGATGAAGGAAGAGAATACTGAAAAAAGAGAAGAATGACTAGAAAGGAAAAGAAGTAAGAAATACTTGAGGAGTGAGCAAATACAAGTACTGGATGTGGATAATAAAAAAGCTGTAATCGGGGCCAGCCTGGTGGTGCAGCGGTTAAGTTCGCGTGCTCTGCTTCCGCGGCCCAGGGTTCGCAGGTTCGGATCCCGGGCGCGGACAGACACACTGCTTGTTAGTCATGCTGTGGCGGCATCCCATATAAAGTGGAGGAAGATGGGCACAAATGTTAGCCCAGGGTCAGTCTTCCTCAGCAAAAAAGAGGAGGATTGGCAATGGATGTTAGCTCAGGGCTGGTCTTCCTCACACACACACAAAAAGAGCTATAATCATTGTGGGACAGCATATTGGGAAATTTGTTATAGATCTGAAAACTGCAGTAAGAAATTGGCACCCAGGTTGAAGCCCACCAAGTAGACAGTTATTGACAACTATTAAGATCTGCTAGAACAGCATGCTACTCCAGTTAAAGGCAGTTGTGCTGAATCTTCTAAACAAGCCTCAGGGCAGTCTCACTATAAATGAGAAAATTGAGGATCAAGATTAAATAACCTGCTCAAATTCACACAGGTGGTAGGAGCAGAAATGAGTTTTGAGCCAAGGGGTGTCCAACTCCAGGGCCACCTGCTCACCATTCAGCATTCAGCAATTGGTGGCCTTTCTGATCCAAGGCCCAGGGAAAAACAAGACTCCAAGGGACAGAGGCTGTAATTCACAATGCACACTCTTGACTATGGCGGTGGCGGCAAATGGCCAGCACTTGTGTTTAGCAAGCACTGTCATTAGAATTGCCTTCCACGAGGAAGGAATAGGAGTTTGTGTTTGCGTGTGCTAGTGTGTTAGGTGGGACTTCAGCTTTAAAAGTAACTCTCCATAGCCTGTGACTTGAGCAACAACACATGAGCTAGCAAAATGTCCTTTGCTACCCAACTATTCCTACTCTCACTATCATTCACTTCTGTGTGTCCAATCACTGACTATAAATGTTTCTGAGGACTCACATGAGAGTCTGCCCAGAACAGTCAGAGAATCAAAGCAATGTCAGAGGGTAAAGTTTTAGGGAACATCAGGGATCCTGGAGGCTGGAAGCTCCTTTGGAAGCCAACTGGTTAGCTAATCTTACCATCACTGCCTGCTCTCCGTCTCCTATCCCCACCTTCCTTCTAGGACGTCAGGACCACCCAAACCAAGCAAACAGCCCAGTACAGAACCCAGAGCCAGGAGTCTCTGTTGCAGCCTAACCTTGCCTGCCTGTGTCATCTCTGCCACCTGTGCAGCCTCACCAACCTCCAGCCTCTTCCCGCCATTACCTACTGACCCTTCCTGCCTGTTCAGATCCTAGCAATCAGATTCCCACTAAATCTCCAGTTCTAGACACCATGTCCAAATACTATTCATGGCTTGTGTCTCCCAGACAGTGGAGAGAGAGAAGTGACTTGATCAAAATAGAACAAAACTTAAAACCAACCAATTAGCCAACTAACCAAAACAAAGAGCCATGTACTTTTATACACATCATCAGCTATCCTATCACTAAGGGAAAGGGTTCTATAAAATAACCTCTCCTGCTTCTCTTTATCCCTTTGCTCTGCTTGATTTTCCCACAGAGCACTTGCTGAAGCACCTGCATATTATATACATAATTGTAGTTTATTGTCTTCCCCCACCCTCTGCAGATTGTAAGTTCTAAGGGAGCAGGGACTTTTATCTCCAACACCTGTACCACTGCCGGGTACAAGGTGAGGACTTAATACATTTATTGTGATTGGCGAGGCACCTGTCACATCCCTCTCTGCTGTTTATTTTCAAGCCCCCACCGAGGTTCACTTTAACTCATTTAACTCATAAGGTGAGAGCTGAAGATACACCCTTGTGCCTGACTCAGGCTGACTCTGGGGATCCGTACTATTCCCCCCTCTTCCCATCCTCCAACACGTATAGGAGGTGACCACCACACATTTTCATCCCATTCCACATTACCTTTTTTTTTTGGCAGGGAAAGATTCACCCTGAGCTAACATCTATTGCCAATCTTCTTCTTTTTCCTTTCTCCCCAAAGCCCCAGTGCACAGTTGTACAACCTAGTTGTAAGTCCTTCTAGTTCTTCTATGTGAGCCACTGCCACAGCATGGCAACTGACAGACGGGTGGTGTGGTTCTGTAACTGGGAAACAAACCCGGGCCGCCAAAGCAGTGAGAGCACCAAACTTTAAACCCTAGGCCATCAGGGGTGTCTCTCCAAATTACTTTTCATAGTTTCATATTCCCACATTAGTTTCACATTAGTTGCCCTAGCATTTAGTTGGACGAGCTATTGGAACATAAGGACAATCTAATTTTTACTAGAGAAAGAAACAAGAAGAACCATAACTAACGTATTGAGTGCTCATTACGTACGAAAAGTCATGCTGTCCTTTCAGCTCATCCTCTAGTTTAACCCACACAACAAACCTATGAGACAGGCACTCTTATCATCCCCATTCTGCAGTTCAGGAAACTAAGGATGAGAAGTTCAGTAATGTACCTAAGGTCACATGGTTTATAAATAACAGAATCCAGATCTGCCAACAGGAAAGTCTATGCTCCTAAGGAAGGAGGGAGGAAAAAAGGAAAGGGTCTGTATCTGTGTTTTGCTGAATCCTTATAGCTGTATCTAAGAAGCTTCAAGTTTTTAAAAGATGAATTTTAAAAACTGTCATTTCAATGTGAAAAAATGACTTTGGGATAGAGAGTTTCTGAGTCACAATTATGAAGTTATTAATTTCCGCAGTTAAAACAAAAATGCTTTAACTTCGTTAAGTGTGTGGTCATAACACCTAACCGTTACTGGACGAACCAAGAGTTAATGGCCATTCTTTTCCTTGTGCCACCAGCACAGGCTTCCTGGGAATCCTTTTCACTCCATCTCCCTCGGCCTGATGAAAAGAGGGCAAAGCCTAAAGAGAGCAGCTCTGTTGCTCTGGCTGCAGCACTTTTTCCCTCTGAAAGTGCAGTGTAGGTATAACCAAAAGCCGTCTGCCAATGCAGATCAAATTTCTTAGCTGATCAATTGTGTTCTCACCAATGGGAGCAACGGAAACTCAGGCTGTAGGGGAAGTAACTGAAGGCGCCGTGGGCTGGCTCAATGCCCTGGTTCTGGGTTCTGAGGGCAGCACCTCTGAGGAAGCCCGTCAGAGGAAGGAGGTGGGTGGGAGAGAAGAAAGAGGTGTGAATGGGTGATCAAATGGAAGCAGAAGACAGACGAAACCACCTAATTCCCAACTTTAGTGCCCAGGGCTCTTCATGGTTATCCCGAGTGCAGTCAACTTTCTAGGCTGGGAGACGCCACTGTTCCACTGAGCAGGTGGACTTCGTGAGATGAGAAGAAGGGATGTCGTGCTTCTTCTGTTCTTCCACTGTGGGTGGGTGGCTCCCAGCACAGTTCAGAACGGGAGTCCTTGTCCTGTTTCAGCAGACTGTCTTGACCTTCACAAAACTCCTTTCAAACTTCTCACCTAAAATATTTTTCGTTTGAAAATGAAATGTTTTGGAGAACTGTGATAAGAGAAGTGGGCTCTTGTCCCTGCTCTGGCATAATTCTTGGCCATGGGTAAGTCATTTAACTCCCTTGGTCTCATTTCTGCCCCTAAAAACGAAGGGACTGGCATTTTATACTCCCATGTACTTGGTAATTACATCCAAAACATGCCAACCAATAACTATAAAATACATGAGATGTGCACTTCATCATTGAAGAGATCTTGAACATAATTAAAATCTTCATTTATTACTTTTTTTTTTTTTTGCTTGAGGAAGATTGTCCCTGAGCTACCATCTGTGCCATCTTCCTCTATTTTGTGTGTGGGATGCCGCCACAGCATGGCTTGACAGGCAGTGTGTAGGTCCATGCCCGGGACCTGAACCTGCAAACCCGAGGCTGCCAAAGTGGCGTACGCGAACTTAACTGCTACGTCACTGGGCCAGCCCCTATTTATTGCATTTTTTAATAATGACTTGGGCATTACATCTCCAGTAAGTACTGCCAAATTTGGCAGTTTTATTTTCAATTTTCTAGTCAAAATCAACATTATTTCATAAAATGTTATAAGGGAATAACACTTCTGAAGAATATTTTTTTAAAAAGAGGATATTACTGAGTAGTAAAAGTTGCAATATTTCACATTAACTTAGATAGACAGTGGTTTTCAAACATGTGCCAGAGAATTCTATGAGTTGCTTGAAAGTAGACTCAGGCAAATGCCATATCACTTAGTTTGCGATTTGCAACTCCTCTTGTTCATTCATTTCACAAAGAATTAGTGGTGGCTTACTCAGCTAGGTGTGGTGCCAGAAGCAGGTGGGAGATGGGCTCAGAGCCTCCTCCCCTTAACTTACACTCTGATGGGGGAGGCAGGCAACGGTCGCTCCAATGAATAACAAACTGAGAGAAGTTTCCAAAAGCAAGGAAACCAGTACTATCGGACTTTATATCAATAAACTTGACTTCGACCAGGGGCAGGGAAGATTTTCCTGAGGAACTGTAACTGCTGTGACAGTTCAGGGGAGCTCTGAAGGAAGAGGAGGAGGTTAGCTGGTGTGTGGGGATGGTGGCAGGGGAGTGGATGGTTGGTGTCGGGTATTTCAGACACAGGAACAACATAAGCAACGTAATTTGCGAGTACCAGTGCAGAATGAAAATGTGAGGGCCCTTGTTCAAAACCATTAAGAATTTAATGATGGTGAGAGCAGAGAATTAAAGCAAGAGCAGGGTCCACTTAAGCATGAGGCCCTGCGTGACTGCCCAGGTCATGCGCTCCAGAAGCCAGTCCTGGTCCTCTCCATGGGAAGGAGTGGGACGATCAGGAGGCAGGAGGAAGTGAGAGGCCAGTGTGGTGGAAGCAGAGCTCTGAGTGGCGGGTAGATGATGGAGCTGGGGATCAGGCTTACATGAGGATCGTGTCAGTAACTACTCTCCCGGCTCTATAAAAAGTGCCACGAGGTTTTTATTCCTTCAGTAACATAGGCAGTGATTTCACTTCTATTTAACAACTTATACTGAGTTGAACTGGGCATCCTGAGTTTGGTCTCTCCATGGTTACTTCTAAAATTGGAACCCGAGCTACAGAAATTGTTCAAGTAGGAAAAGCTTGGACCCTGGTCTTCTTGCTTTCTTGGTGCCAGGGGTGCAGGGTAATTGGCTGCCCAGAACTTGTCAATTGAGCCTGCAGAAAGGCACAGGTCACGGGAGCGACTATTGGTACCTTCCTATCAAACACGCATTGTTGAACTGCTGCAGGGAGCTGTACCCAGCTTTCCAATTTAAAAGAGTATGGAAAACTCATTACTCATAGTATTACCCGAGTTCAAATTCTGGCTTTTCCACATACTAGTGTGTGTCAAGATATTTGTTTGTGAAAATGTAAACTCATTTTTTAAAATAGTTAGAGTAATACATATACATATTCAAAATTCCTGACAATAGCATCTGGTGACTCTTTTCAGGAAGTTTTTAGGTATATACCACATATTTTCATATTTTTTACACAAATGGATTGTACTATACATAATGTTCTTTTTACCTTTGTTAATGCTTCTTAAAATATTACCATTTTTTTAATGGGCTTCCTAGTATTTCATTTGTGTGGATGTACCATGTTTACTGAAACAGTCCTATTATCAAACGTATAGGCTGCTTTCTGTTTGGGGTATTACACAACAATGCTTTACTGAACATCTCTGCCCTCTCGTGCAAGTCTGACAGCAGCATAAATTCCTAGAATTGCTGCCAGGTCCAACGTTACGGTCATCTTCAATTTTGATAAGTACTACCAAATCAGCCAAGTTATTTAAGTGAGCCCTAATTTTTCATGTCTGTAAATAGTGGACAAGAATGACTTTCTCAAAAGTTTCTTAAAGGGATTAAACGAGATTAAGGCATGGAAAAGGCTCATATCTAACAAGTAGGCTGTCAAAGATTGTTAGTCTCCAACTCTCCTCTTACTTAGAAAGACAGCTATTTATAAATGTTATGATGACTACAGCCTTAGCTATGAGCTCAGCAAACACAAACATTCACAGAAAATTCTGTAGCACCATATCCATTTTAAATCCCATTGTTGAATGGAACTAGTGAAATCTCACGAGGTCAAACATAATATTTTCCAAAGGACACAAATTTGACATTAACTCTAAATACAGTTACTGCTTTCCTAGCCTAATAAAGTTGATTTGATTAGCTAGTTATATATATCCCTGAAAATAAAAGCAAAATATACTAGACTAATAATCACGACATATCTCTGTGCTCCCTTCCGCAGCACATGTACTAAGATATATCGTCCAGTCGTGTTTTTCGCACTTGAGTGAAAATCTTACTGCTCCATTTAAGTCACTCAGTTACTAATAAAACCCATATATCCACTCTGAAGACAAACATTTTGACAAATAAAAAAAGGAAAGTTGTAGACCTCTTATTTCCACTTCTGGAAACCTGCTGTGTCTCCTCCACACCTCTGGGGCCCTGAGGCTTTGAAATTTATCAAGCGTCCAGAAGGAGGTTAATGGGACAACTCAGACTGAAATCCCCAGGCGTCGGGGCCCAGACGCTCCAGCCGGGATCCCAGCCCGCGTTCACTCCAGGCTGGAGGCAGAACCTCCTGGAAGGGCCAGGCGGACCAGGAAGCCATTGTTCCGCTCCGTGCCGGCTGTTTATGCAGCGCTCCCGACCCGGGACAGAGATCCCCGTCGGGGGCCAGTGCCCGGCCAGGGGACCGTGGACCGGTTATGCTCGCGCCCTCGTGCACTACGCACGCACCCTTCGCGCCGTGGGCGCGGGCCGCGACTCGGCTCCCCGGCTGGGCGCTCCCCCAAAGCGTGTCCCCCTCCCCGGAACGTCCCGCGGGCAGCCCTGCGGCGCGCGGGCGGGGGCCGTGACCCGGGCGCCGACCCCGGCCCGGGCCGCCACTCGGGGAAGCGCTGGGACAAAGGGCGCCCGGCGGCGGCGCGGCCCGGGGCGGAGGCTCGGGGCGGGGGCGGAAAGTGGGCGAGGACGCCGGGCCGGCCGAGGGCACCGGGCGCGCTTCCGCCGGCCGCGCCGCGCACGCCGCGGTCCATGGGCGGCTCGGCCGGCAGGGGCGGGGGCCGCGCAGCCGGGAGGTTCAGGAACTGGAGGAGCGGGCGGCGGCTCGAGTCGCCGAGCGCCGGGGCCCAGCCGTAGCCGCCGCCGCCCTCGCGCTCGCCCGCCCGGCCGCCTCGGGCCGCAGCCGCGGCGCGGGAGAGCAGCCGGCCGTCCGGGCCGGGGGAGCTGCCCGCCATGGCCACCAAGGTGAGGGGCGCGCGGCGGAGGCCCGGCCGGCCGCTCGGGCCCGCGGAGGGTCCGGGCCGAGGGCGCGGGCGGCGGGGAGCGGAGGGGCCGCCCGAGGCCCACGCGGCGCCCGGCGGGTCGGGTCCCGCGGGGCTCGGGCGTTGGGCGGCCGGGCGCGGGGGGCGCGGGGCGGGACCCCGGGCGCGCGCGGCGCCGTCCGCAAAGTTTGTGGCGGAGCGTGGGCTGCGGCCCCGGGAGCAGCGCCGACCCCCGGAGTATCCGAATCCATCCCGAGCGGCGTCCACTCCCCACCGCCCCGCACGTCCGGCCGCCGCGGCGGGAGCGCCCGCTCCCTCCCCCGGAGGGTGGGACCCCAGCCCCGCGGGCCGGTTTGGGGGGCCCGCCCCCCGCCCCAGAGCACTGGGTATTTTCCATGCAGGCCCGGGAGCACGGACGCCAGTTGAACGCCCCGCGCTTCCACTTCCTTCGTTTTTCTAGTTTTTTTTCCTTTTGTTTTGCTCCGTATTCGGTTTGACTGGTATTTCCAGCGTGAATCAACTACAGAGAGGGGAATGACTGGGCTTTTAGTGCCGTGTTTGCCTGAAGAAAAAGGCCCAGGCCCGAATTAACGTGGTGGAACTTGGACTCGCGCTTGTAATTGGCCGGGAGCGATGGTTTGCTTATTTCGGGGGATTGCTCGTGGAATGAGCGGTCACCTTTTGCTCCCCGAGTCTGCAGAAACCACCCGCCCCCGCGCCCTTTCCTGGAGCATTTTCTTTAGCCTTTGATGTAAAATAGTCGCAGTTAGGGAAAGCCACTGTCGCTGAGTGACGACTAGAAGTAGGAGACCCTCCAGGAAGCTGGGGATGTGGTTTGAGGAATGGATTGACTTCTGCAAATAGTTTTTGTAATGTCATCTTTATAAACATCAGCACCTTCTTCCATATTCATTTTTGAAATCTCTAAGCTTCTTTTGGGTTGGTGAAAATCGTAAATTTTTTTGGTTTTTGGGTTTGTGTTTTTAGTAGAGATAGCTTAGGAAAGTGATAAATTTGAAATCCCTTTGAAAGATTAGATTCAAATCATTTCAGTCTTAAAATTTTGAACTCTGGGTCTGGGTGTGCAGTGTTGATTTGAAAAAAATAAGAGATTATCCTCCAGGGAAATTACCTTCTTGTTAATATATTATTGGCTACGCTCTTCCTTGGTTTTATTAGATGTGATAGAATTTGCTCCCTTTTTAATATGTATAATTTTGTGTTGCTCTTTTGAAAAACAAAACTTCAGCCAAGGATTTCTAAGGAAATTTGATTTTGAGGTTTGTTGCCAAACATGCCAGAAATGACCAATTACACGTGCTATTTTACACTCATTTTGCAACCTTAAAAGCTGTTTGTGGTAGATATCTGTTCCGTGGTGGTCATTGTTGTGGTGTTTCGCATTCTGATCTAATCATGCATGTTACGTGTACTGTCCCTTAAGTGGGACCCGGCTTAGCAACTACTGCGGGTGTACCCAATGCACATTTATTTGATGGTTATACCTGAACTTAATTTTTCCGTAAAATTGAAAAGGATAGTGGTTCTTGCACTAAACTTGACTTGCACGTGTCCTCCATAAACACAAGCCTTAATCCTACTTTATTACCTACACTACTCTGAAGGCAAGTCCAGGAATTCTGACTCTTAGCTTCCTTCAACTTCCTAATCACTATTCCACATGTACTCGTTTCCATGTTTCCATTATAACAAACCACTTCCAGTCTTAAAAAAAGGAAGAGCAAAGAAGCACTTATTAAAAAAGGACCCTTCTCAGTTTTCTTACTTCCTGGTGATTCTTGTGTCAAACCAAAGTCTCATTTTTTCAATTATTGCCAGAGACTGTGTCCTTGACCCCGCCCCCTTACCAACATCTGAGTAGTTTGAGTTTTTTTCTTTCCTTTCTTTAATTGAGTAGGTGGGGAGTATATACCTTTAGTAAGTAATAACGTCTTAACTTTTTATAAAATTGAAGACTTATATGGCAGTCAGGCTCTTGCTTCAAGTGATGAGAGATAAATACAATATCTGGATATTTTAGGTTGAGTTGGAGTTCCCTTTGAATTTACCAGAGAATGGCTTCAGTTCTCTTCAGATATAATTTTCTTATTTATTGTCCTTACTTATTTTCCTGAAGATGCAGTTATCTTTGAACCATCATGACTTTTTTGAAACTCCCCTGGTACATTCACAGTAGAAAGAAATGATCTTTTAGAAGAAAAACTTGAATTGGCAATTCTTCACTGCCAAAGAAAGTTAATCAGTAACTGCACATTTTAAAGGGGTTATCTGTTCTTTGTTTCTCATCGTTACTCAGGAGAATGGTGAATTCAGTTGTGAGTGTGGACGTCACTGAGTCCAGTCTTGTCTCATTTATCAAATACAGCAAAAGGCTAACAGAAGTGTCAAGTCTTGACTTCTACTAGAAAACTCAGGACGTTATATTTCACCACAGTCTGATGGTGAATTTAGGAGTAAAGTAAGTTTTATTTATTGAGTCTTGGGAAAGAAATTCTTTGTTTTTTGCCCATATATCTCAAAAGGGACATGAAGAAAACAGTCAGTGGACGTTAATCTATACCTATATAATTTAGCTGTAATTTCCATGTCAAAGTTGACCTTTGGTAACTAATTTGGATCCTTTTGTGCTTACATAGTCACTTTTAGGAGTAATCATTATAACAAGATTCTAGGAGTCTCTGATGCCCTTTTTTTTTTAACTTTTCTTTCCAGCTCCAACATCTCAAATTGTACATTTGTGTTACTGTGCTTGTCTGTGGGTGTGGAATGTTGAAAATACTGGTAGGAAATGAGTGACTTGCTCGGGACTGTTCCATGATATATATTAGTGAGAACAGTTTAGAAAGCATGCTTTGTATAGTCTGTCCTGAGCAAAACCCTCTTTATTCGTTTTTCTAATTATTTTTTTGTGAGGAAGGCCAGCCCTGAGCTAACCTCTGTTGCCAATCCTCCTCTTTTTGCTGAGGAAGATTGGCCCTGAGCTAACATCTGTGCCCATCTTCCTCTATTTTGTATGCGGGACATCCGCCACAGCATGGCTTGATGAGTGGTGTGTCCGTCTGCGCCCAGGATTCGAACATACGAACCCCAGGCCGCCAAAGTGAAGCGTGTGAACTTAACCATTACGCCACTGGGCCGGCCCCAAATCCTCTTTATTTAAAGGAATTAATAGAAATATCTTTCTAAAGGGCCTTAAGGATTAAAGCTGGTTTTGATAGTTTTCTTTTTTAAACAGAATGGAAAATGCTAACCATTCCATTTTGTATAACAGTAGTATTTTTTAAGTGTCTTAATAAATAGAATATCTGGACAGTATTTGTATAAGTCAGAGAAAACTTGTTTGACAGTAAAAAGGTCAGCCAGTTTCTTATTAAAGAAGGAATAGATTAGAAAGTGTAGAAATTTTGCAGAGTTTTTTATTGTGCCGTTTTTATGTTGACTATCTGAAAATTAAATTATTGTTTTACTTTGATTGGCCACCTAACTCTTTGTAACTTTGCATATGCTCTTCCTTTCTTTTCTGGAATGCTGTTTTTTGGCCTCTTCCCTCAGGTACCTTTGTTTTACACTTTGTGTCTCAGCTCAAAGCACGACTTCCTCTGAAAAGCTTTCCTGATCTCCCCGACTGTGTTTCTCTGACCAGTGGCTGTCTCCTTTAGGATGCTGTCACCCCAGGGGGCTAGGACTGTGTGTTTGCTCACCTTTGTATCCTCGTGACCGACGCAGATGAGGCTCTTGATAAACTGATATTACACGAATGAATGTTGAATTTTCTTGTCTCGGTTCCTCCCTCTCCAGCTTGAAAGAGCAAAAAGATATTCCAGTGAGATAAGTGACTGTTGAAACCTTATCTTCAACTGTAAGCTTTCGTTCTTTTAATTGTGCATTTTAGTAAACTTTTTTTTTAAGTATACGTGCACAGTGGAAAATACACATCTACAGTTTAGGTATTAGCAATGTTTTTTAAATATAGTAATTCAGTTTTACTAATGATTACATGAGAAATTGGGTCTTATGTTTTAAAGTAATTCAAACAAACCTCATACTTCTGAGACTTTAAAAAGAGTTATCTTTAACCCATGAGTTGTTAGAAGTTGATTTCCACAAGTATAGAGTTTTCCTATTTGTCTTTTGGGGACTGATTTCTAACTTAATTGCTTTGTGATCAGGGAATCTGATTGGTACTACTACTATACCTGAAAATTTCTTGAAGCTAACTTTGTACCTAGCATATATTCAGAAATGTTCCACCTGTGCAGAGAAAGAATATGTATATTCCCTACTTGATGTTTGCGTGTATTCTGTATATGTCTATTACATTGAACTTATTGACTATACTGTTCATATCTGTATCCTTATAACTCTACTTGATCTGGTGTCTCTAACTGATCTTTTGCCTGCTTGATGTAGATGTTAAATGGTAAATTTTAAAAAATCTAAGTTTAGAATTTCTATTATCTTCCAGATGAATTGAACTTTTTATCATTATGAAGGGACCCTCTTGACAGTGCATTTTTTCAAAGACAATTTTGTCTAAAGTTAATGTGGTTTCACTCGTTTTCTTTTGTTAATATTTGCTTGCTATATAAAAGACTGGAGCTGAATTTTACTTTTCTATCTAATCTGGCAATCTTCGTGGCTAGAGAGTTTTGTCGCTTTTATTTGTGTTTACTGATGTGTTTGGATTGCTGACTGCCATCTTATAGATTTATTGAGGATCCCCCCCACTTCCTCTTACTTGTTTTTCCCCTCTCAATCTTTTGGAAAGTTTGTCCTATATGTCACTTTTTTTAAGTGGTTACCAAAAGCATATATGTTACCATTTCTAAGTTAAAGTCCAAAATTACTCAATATCATTACCCTCCTCCTGAATTACAAAAAGACCTTTAGACACCTAACTGCAGTCATCTCCCCCAATATAGTCATTTATTGCCCAGTATTTTAATTCTTTTCCACCACAAATTAGACATTATTTTTATTTAATTAATTTATTATTATTATTATTATTTTGCTGAAGAAGATTTGCTCTGAGGTAACACCTGCTGCCAGTCTTCCTCTTTTTTTTTGTATGTGAGCCACCACCACAGCATGGCCACTGACAGGCAAGTGGTGTACATCCACACCCAGAAACTGAACCTGGGCCACTGAAGCAGAGCACACCAAACTTAACCACTAGGCCACCTAGGCTGGCCTATTATTTTTTATACAGTTTATGTTTATTTAGATTTAATCACATTTTACTGTATCTTTACTTACTATTCCTTCTTACATTTCAGTCCTGTCTGGGGTAATTTTTCTTCTGCCAAAAAAGAATTCTGTGGAATTTCCATTAGAGAAGATTTGGTGGTGGTAAATCTCTTATGTGTGAAAATGTATTTTGCCCTATGTTTGAAAGATAATTTCCTAGGTACAGAGTTCTAGGCTGACAGTATTTCGTCTCAGCGTATTAGAAGGTATAATTCCCCTGTTTTCTACTGGTTTTCAAAGTTACTGCTAAGAAGTTAGCCATCTAATATTGTCCTTTATAGATGATCTGACTCTGCCCTCTGCCTGTTTTTAAGACCTTCTCTGTGTCTTTAGTATTTTGTGGTTTCACTGCAGTGTGTCCACGTGGGGATTTTATTCACACAGACTGGGATTTATTGAGTATCTTGGGTCTGAGGATGGTGTTTCAGTAGTTCTAGAACAGTGCAGTTCACTAGAACTTTCCACGATGATGGAAATAGTCGACATCTGTGTGGTCCTGTATGGCAGCTGCCTGCCACATATGCCTGATGAGAACTTGAAATTTGGTTAGTGTGACTGAGGAACTGTGTTTTAATTTTAATTTAAGAAGCCACATGTGACTAATGGCCACTGTGGTGGGGAGTGCAGTGGTAGAAAATTCCCAGCAAGTATTCTTTCATGAATTTTGCCTCTTCCTCCTCCTCTCTTTCTGGAACTCTAATATCATGAAAAGGTCTGACAGACATCTCAACTTCCTGACTGTCCACCTGTTATGTGATGCATTTGGATAAGTTCTTTGACTCTTTCCTTCACTAATCTTTCTTTAGTTGGGCCTAATCAGCTCTTTTACTATATCTTTAATTTTCAGCTATATTCTGTTTTTAGAAATTATATTTGGTTCTCTTTCAAATCTGGTTGGTTGTTCTTTATAGTCTCTCATTCTCTCCTCACATTCTTAAGCTTCTCTTAAGCATATTAAACATTTATAGCTCGTGTCTGTTGACTCTCGTATCTGAAGTCGAATGCAGCCATCTCTTTCTGCTCGTTCTCACTCATGGTGCCTGGTTTTCTTGTGTGTTTTGTGATTTATTTTTTCTGAAAGTTGCTTATTTTCCTTGGAACGTCATCTGAGGGAATTTTGACCTCAATTGAAGTTATATTCTCCCAGAGAGAATTTGTCTTTACTATGCCAGTCTCCTGGGCATACTACATCCTTGGGGTCACTGTGACTTTAATTCCTGACTCGGTGTTTTTCCAGTCATACTGGGTGGTGTAAAGATGGACCTCAGATCTCAGGAAAACTCCCTTATTCCCCACTCTGGGTCCATGATAAGACAAGTTTCCTTGTTGTTCTTTTGCACAGCAGGTTCTTCACTTCTTCCCTTTTTGTTGAGATCCTTTTGGGGTCCCAGCTTCTAGCTTAATCCAGGAGTCTTTGTCCCTTACCTCTTGCCTCTCCAGGGCAGCCTGCACAGCACAGACCCAAACGCAGGGTCTCCAGGGTTTGGAGGAGAGTCCCCGGGTGGAATCCTGTCTCAGCACGTTTTTCTCCCTGCTCCCACTTCCTCTGTGACCTCTCTAGGGCCTTTCCTTTTGTGCTGACTCAGCAGTGTGTTTGTTTGTGTGTGTCTTTTGCTTCTAATATTTTATTCAGCACTTCAGTGTTTCAGCCTGGTGGGGGTTCAGGGTGTCAGCCTGCCATGCCCGCTGGAACTAAATCCGAGTCAGAGCATCTTTATTACAGCCTGTGAAGTGAAGGCACAGACTGTTACTCCGTTCTTTGGAGGAAAAAAGGTGAAAGAGCAAAGCTGTTAAGTGTTTTAGTTGAAACCAAACCTTAAGTCAAGCAATCAAAATAACAGACTGTGGGCATTTCACTTTCCGGTTGGTATTTCTTTTCTTTTTATCCCCTCTCTTGACTGTTAAAAACACGTGATAGATTTAGCCCATCTTACTCATTTTTAGGCATTGTAAATACAGTGCTTGAGGATGTTATTCAGTGTGACTCAATTCTTCTAAGCTATTTTTAGCATCTGAAAATGGAGTCATATAGTAGTATTACCTGCAGGGACAGGATTCACAAGTCACCTGTTTGTGGTTGTTCATTAGGTCAAAGAGACGTGTAACTTTAGGGATAAGTTAACGAGGGTGAAAAATGCAGCTTTATTCTGGGAACTGTTACCGTCATTGCTCACTGCCTCCTCCACTTGAGCTCCCGGTGAGCTCGGGGCCAAGGCCTCTGCTCCCCCTGGGATGTCAGTCTGAAAGGCTTGTGCCTTCGAGGAGCAAGTGACCTCAGTTGTCGCGTCCTAGAGGAGTGCAGGCTTTCCGTGGGGTACAGTGGGGGACTCCCGCTGCAGCTTCTTGAGGCAGCAAGACTTTCACAGGAGCTGAGGCTTGAAATGTGTATTTTTTTCTTTAATTCATTGGGTGAATGTTAACCCTTATTCTCTCACTTTAGTCACCTTAAAGATGCTCACGTAGTACACCTTGGCAGTCTGCAAGTCCAGGCTTTATCTTGTAGGATCCAGATACTCAGTTCAGCAAACATTTCAGTAGCTCCATGTGCCTCTCTTATGCCGGAAGTGAGGATGGTAAGATGTGAATCCTTGCCTGAGAGCTGACATTCACAATTTAATGAGCTATGTAAAATGTACCAGTTAAATGCCAGTTTAAATGGATTTTCTAATGCAAATTCACAAAAGAGGGCTTGAAAAGGTAGACATGTGTGTTAATAGTAGTTGTCTATCTCATGATGGCTGCACTGGGGATCTTCTTTTCCATCTTTTAGTCTGCCTTGTATTCTCAAGATTTTCAATAATGAATATTTATTGCTCTTGTAATAAGGAGGAAAACAAGTTCATTTTTTTAAATTAAAAAACTTATTGTCATTAACCAGGCCTCTAAAGCAGTTTCACAAACTTATCCACCTCTGTTAATTTGTTTTGAATTATACTAAGATGAAAAGACATGTTTTTAATTAATGCTTATAAATAGTAGGTGGCACTTCACTAGAAAAATGCCAGTGCATTCAGGATTACAAATAGAAACATAAAAATTTATTTTACTTTCTTTAGCGCCATTTTTTCTTACTTCTTCCAAAGGAGAAAAAGTATGTGTTTTAACTTTTAAAAATAAGTAAAAACTTACTGAACAACCAGCACTGAAGCTGGAGGTCTTAAAAACTGCTGCTTTATAAATACATGGGTCGTTTTACCTGCCTCTCAGCACGCATCCCCTCGGGAGCTTAGAGGACGTAGAGCGGCTGACCCTTTGTGGTCAGGAGCAGTGTCACACTTCTCTGCTCTCCTCACCTTCATGAGATTCTAGAGTCAAGAGTTGAATTTAAGATTTTACAGCCTTTTTGGTGATGTGTCAGACTTACTTTGTCTTGTAATTGCCATTACCAGTAAGTAAAGCATATTCAATGTCTTTATAACCGCAAAACCTAGAAAGTCCCTAGCCTTTAGACTACTAAGATCTATAGTTACATTAGATTGATCCATCTTTTTTTTTCTTTTTTGCTGAGGAAAATTTGCCCTAAGCTAACATCTGCTGCCAACCTTCCTCTTTTTGTACATGAGCTGCCACCACAGCATGGCCACTGACAGATGAGTGGTGTAGGTCTGCGCCTGGGAATTGAACCCAGGCCACCAAAGCAGATCACGGTGAACTTAACCACTAGGCCACCGGGCTGGCCCAGATTGATCCATCCTAATCATTTAAAGCCAAGGTGATACCAGAAAATAGGGAGTTTGGTTTTTTAAATTCTGATATTTAAAGCTACTTCTGGTTCTAGTCTTTACTACTATGTCTGTAATATTTTAAAACCCATTCCCCTTTTGGTAAGTAAAAACATCTCATGCTCTTCCTGTAGTTTGTGTTATAAAAGTGATAGGTGGTCGTTCTCTAAAATGCAAGTATTAAATATTTCCCCCCAAACTCCCCTCTTCTCTGGTTCATTAGGAATCTTGGCTGTAAAGAAAGATGATGGCAGTGGTAATCAGCTTCCATCTAAGAGAGAAATTAGACTCTTACAGAAGTGCATCAATATTGTATGAGTGATGCTCATGTTTCCTGAGTTTTAGGCATTGATGGTAGTGCTGTGGTACCCTGGCTGCATCACAGTCTCCTCCCAGGAAGTTTGTTAAATCACAAACTGCTGGGTTCTACCCCCAGAGTTTCTGATTCAGGAGGTGGGGCCCAGAACATGCATTTCTGCCAGTTCCCAGGTGATACTGCTGGTCTGGGGACCACATTTGGAGAACCAGTGTTGCAGAAGATGAAAAAAGAAAAGCAAGAACCGGGGTTCTGTCCTTGGTTCATCCCCAAATCTGTGGACTATAAAATGGGGCGGCCGCACTAGCACGCTCTGTGCAGTCAGTATTGTTTCTTGCTTAAGGGACTCTTCTATCTAACTGGCTTCAAGTGATGCTGAAAATCAAGAGACGGGGAAAGTATTCTCAAATAAGGCTGTTTAGTTTCTCATCAACTTGTGGTTGTCAGTAACTTTTCAGGGTTGTGTTGGCTGGTCATTAGCATTGCGTGCACAGTGGCGTAATGCTCCTAGAATCTCTGACTATTGTGGTGGTGAGCGACTGTGTCTGGTTAGCCAGAAAACATGCCTACAATTTTGTATGTCGTTGTGGTTCACAGTAATCAGTCCAGATTTATTTGCTTTGTATCATGTTCCTCAAGTGGTTGTATAATGAAAACAATTTTTAGTTCACTAGGGGGGCTTGCTGTGTAGAAGAATCTTGTTTTTAAATTATTTTGTAATTCAGAAAATCTATGATAATTGTGTAAATCCAGGTTTTATCTTATTTGTGTGGTGCACACCTACACTTAATTTTGATGACCCCGAATTTCATCAGATTGAACTTTCTATTTGCCCACTTAGACGCCTCAAAATATAATTTCTAAAAGTAGAATATAATTGAAAATTAAAGGGATAGTAAAAGAGCAGATTAGGCCCAAATAAAGAAAGAATAGTGACCTGAAGGTATGAACTGGAAAAAAGAATGAGGATAGTCCCAAAGTAGAGAAACCTCCCTTTGAATAAAGTGATTGGTCCAGGACTCGTGTATGCGTGAAGGCAAGGGTGTGCTTTAGAAAGCAGCCTTGTGATGCCCACTCTCACCACTCCTATTTAACATAGTGTTGGAAGTCCTGGCCAGAGCAGGCAGGCAAGAAAAAGAAAGAAAAGGGATCCAAAATGGAAAGGAAGAAGTGAAACTGTCACTATTTGCAGATGACATGATTTTCTATATAGAAAACCCTAGAGAATCCACCAAAAAACTTCTAGAAATAATAAATGAATATGGTAAAGTTGCAGGATACAAAATCAACATACAAAAATCAGTTGTGTTTCTATACACTAACACTGAAGTAGCAGAAAGAGAAATTAAGAATACAGTCCCATTTACAATTGCAACAAAAAGAATAAAGCACCTAAGAATAAAATTAACCAAAGAGGTGAAAGGTCTGTACACTGAAAACTATAAGACAGTGTTGAAAGAAATTGAAGAAGACATGAAGAAATGCAAAGATATTCTGTGCTCTTGGATTGGAAGAAATAACATAGTTAAAATGTCTATACTTCCTAAAGCAATCTGTAAATTCAGTGCAATCCCTATCAAAGTCCCAACAACATTTTTCACAGAAATAGAACAAAGAATCCTAAAATTTATATGGAACAACAAAAGACTCCGAATAGCTAAAGGAACACTGAGAAAAAAGAACAAAGCTGGAGGAATCACACTCCCTGATTTCAAAATATACTACAAAGCTATAGTCACTGAAACAGTGTGGTACTGGCACAAAAACAGGCACACAGATCAATGGAATAGAATTGAGAGCCCAGAAAGGAACCCACACATCTGTGGACAGCTAATTTTCGACAAGGGAGCCAAGAACATGCAATGGAGAAAGGAAAGTCTTCTCACTCATGGTGTTGGGAAAACTGGACAGCCACATGCCAAAAAATGAAAGTAGACGGTTATCTTAACACCATACACAAAAGTTAACTCAAAATGGATTAAAGACTTGAATGTAATACCTGAAACCATGAAACTTCTTGAAGAAAACATAGGCAGTACGCTCTTCGACATCGGTCTTAGCAACATATTTTCAAGTACCATGTGTGACCAGGCAAGGGAAACAACAGAAAAACAAATGGGACTACATCAAACTAAAAAGCTTCTGCACAGCAAAGGAAACCATCAACAAAACGAAAAGACAACCTAACAATTGGGAGAAGATATTTGCAAACCATATATCTGATAAGGGATTAATCTCCAAAATATATAAGGAACTCATAGATCTCAACAACAAAAAAACTAACAACCCAATTAAAAAATGGGCACAAAAACCTGAACAGACATTTCTCCAAAGAAGATTTACAGATGACTAACAGGCACATGAAAAGATGTTCAACATTACTAACTATCAGGGAAATGCAAACCAAAACTACAATGAGCTATCACCTCACACCCGTCAGAATGGCTATAATTAACAAGACAGGGAACAACAAGTGTTGGAGAGGATGTGGAGAGAAGGGAACTCTCATACACTGCTGGTGGGAGTGCAGACTGGTGCAGCCACTGTGGAAAACAGTAGGGAGATTCCTCAAAAAATTAAGAATAGAACTACCTTACGATCCAGCTATTCCGCTGCTGGGTATTTATCCACAGAACACAAAAACATCAATACATGAAGGTACATGCACCCTTCTGTTCATTGCGGCATTGTTCACAATAGCCAAGACTTGGAAGAAATCTAGGTGCCCATCGGGATGAATGGATAAAGATATGGTATATATTCCACTGCTATTCCACTGCTGGGTATTTATCCACAGAACACAAAAACATCAATACATGAAGGTACATGCACCCTTCTGTTCATTGTGGCCTTGTTCACAATAGCCAAGACTTGGAAGAAATCTAGGTGCCCATCAGGGGATGAATGGATAAAGATATGGTATATATACACAATGGAATACTACTCAGCTGTAAGAAACGATGAAATCCAGCCATTTGTGACAACATGGATGGACGTTGAGGGTATTATGCTAAGCGAAATAAGAGGAAGAAGGTCAAAAACTGTATGATCTCACTCATAAGTAGAAGATAAAAATAACAACAAACCCACACATGGAGACCGAGATTGGATTGGTGGTTACCAGAGGGGAAGGGGGGAGGGAGGAGGGTGAAAGGGATAATTAGGCACGTGTGTGGTGATGGATTGTAATTAGTCTTTGGGTGGTGAACATGATGTAATCTATGCAGAAATAGAAGTATAATGATGTACACCTGAAATTTATACACTGTTGTAAACCGATCTTACTGCAATTAAAAAAAAAAAGAAAATAGCTTTGTGATTGAGAGGCTGTCTCTGTTCACACAACCTGCCTATGCACTATCAATAAGAATTAACGTGTCTAAGTAAGAACAGTGCAGAAAAATATTGTGAAATCCTTGTTGGCATTTACACCATTCAAAGACTTTTTGTTGGATCCATAAATAGCTATGCTGTTAGTTATGGAAGGAATACATTTAATTTCCACTGGCTGCGGTTAACTTTATATTATTATCCTACATAAATATTAAGGGATATTTACAGGAAATGTTAAGTGTGCTACCAGAAATCAAAAGCATGTTTTTTTTCATTCAACATTCTCTCTCCAGAACTTATAAATACTGTAAGTGAACAATGCATGCACATTTTCCTACCCTCAAAGAATTTATCATCTAATGGGGGAAACAGACTTCAATCTCTTCAATTAAGTGTTATAGTTCTGTGATAGAAGTATATGCAGTCTACAGTGATGGCAAAGTATTTGGGGTCAGAAATGAGAGCCTCGAATCTGTTTTCCTGCATTCACTGTCATTAGAAACTTAAGGGTAAAAATGAATTTATGTCAGTAAAGAGGCCACAGTTTGAAAATTTTATGTAAAAATAAATACTAGTTGAATACTCTGACATACATTAGTCATAATGTAGAAGAGGTTCATTACTTGATTAGGGTAGGGAGTGGCGTCAAATGAGAACACGTTGTTTGAGGTCTCTTTTTAAAGAGTTCTTCGTTATAGTGACTGCCCTTGCAGGACAGAAAGTACGTTTCAAAGAAGGCGTACGTTTCCAGTCTCCCTGTTGTGATCTAAGATTTTATCTGGGACTAGTCACACTGCACCACTTTCAGGAGCCAGTGAACACCACGTGCTCTGCAGAGAGTCTGTTTCTATGGCGTGGCTCATTCTAAATCCCTGTGGCCGTGAACATGTCTCAGAACGGTTAGAACAAATCTTTTGATTTCCAGGTTAGCGGTTTAGTTAAAATGTTTGGAGTGTTTAATGTGTGTGGTTGGAAACATCCAGAGTTTATTCTAGATTAGGGATCCCCAGCTGGTGAGCTTTCAGGGGATCTTTAAGTCTAAATGAGCAAAAACATTGTTACAGACTGTGTATTTTCTTCACATCTGCAACTGTTTTTAAAATCTATGTAGATTGTTATTAATAAAATATGGATACATTTTAAAATACTGATGACTTCGTAGTACCTTTTTGGTATTAAGTATTTCTAATGAATTGTACTTTTGTATAATTACTGTTGTTTGTGGGGCAACATATGTATGTAATGAATTGATTTTGAGGTTGTTGGCATTTCTCTGTGATTCAAGGTTACATAAAAGCCTGTTTCTCTTATTAGTGTTTGATTTCCCTTGAGTTTTGTATTTGAAGAGAAATTTTGTTGTGTCTTCTATTAGAGATGCAGTGACTGAATAAAATCAGTTTTTTCGGTGACTTTGAAGTTTGGAGATTGGGAGTCTGGGTTCAAATCCCAATCAAATCCAGCCACATTACTTTGGAAAGTTACTTAATGATTCAGTTTCCTCGTCTGTAAAATACAAGTAATAATATGAACTTGGATGTGAATTCCATTGCACAATCCAGGGGGACAAAAAAAATAGAACTTTATTTCTCTGTAATAATTTACAACAAATTGTGTCCCCATCCTACTGGGAAGTGGAACTCTAATCTAGTTCACAGCCTTCCTCTTGGTCAGGGTTAGGTATAATTTGAGGGCGGGGATATTGACATCATGCTTGGGGGCGCTCCCCGTCTCTCCCTCAGTCACTCTCTGCACAGAGGTGTTGCTTGCTCTTGTAGTCTGCACCCCTCAGTGCGGGGTTCCCTCCACCACTTCCTTGCTGGTGCCGTGCTCTGGTGGGACCCAGATCTCTGCACACTCAGAGGCTTTCTGTCCTAATGCAGTCAAGAGCTGCTTCCCCTCCCGTCCGTTTGTTTCATGGGGTTCTGGCTCCAGGGGTTAGGGTTCTCTCCAGGTCTCCCCATTGTCTCTAGACTCTGCTCTGTACTCCCCACTGTCTTTCCCCTGCCCAGATCATCCTTTCCAGGCTTTGAGGGTGGAAGGGCGGCTGGAAGAAACAGGCCTGGCTTTGTCTCCCCTTTGCAGTATTTCTCACAGATGTTTTACATCTGAGCCCAGGGTTCTCTATTCTCAGGGCCTTGGGACCCACAGCCAGGAAGGCTGTATTGTTCTGCTTCAGTCATGTCCCTCTCCTGAGGCACGGACGCATGGGCACTGCTGGTTTGGGTGGGGGAGGTGAGAGAAAAGATAAGAAAAAAAAAGCCCTAAAGATGAAAAGACATTTCAAAAATATTATCTCTACCAGATAACCTCAAGAATTAAGTAAAAATTTATGTAAAGGGTTTACCAAAGTGTCTGGCTTATAGCAAGGGATAGTTGTTACAATTGGGTGGTGTTATTCATATTATTATAAAAATAAACTGTGAACTAGGATCTGTTTGATCCCAAGATCTACAAGCTGCTTTAACTCTAGTCAGGATGCTGAAACAAGTTTTTCTAATGTAAGTTACTCTTGTGGAGGTGAAAAGCTTTTTTGTCTGCTGCTTATTTATCCAAAACTTTGTTAACCCCATTTCCCATTATCTGGGTATCTGGCAATTTGAGTTAGATTCTTTTTGCCTTTGCCTCGGTGCGCCTTGTTAATTCTTGTAAATTACCTTTCATACATCAAAACAAGATAAAAACAAGGCAGAATGTTGAAGGCATAGATGACAAAATTAAGAATGAGCTTCAAAAGCACGTTGGCATTGGGGCCAGGCCTGTGGCCGAGTGGTTAAAGTTCCACGAGCTCAGCTTCAGTGGCCCGGGTTCATGGGTTCAGATGCCAGGCATGGACCTACTCCATTCATCAGCCTTGCTGTGGCGGTGACCCACATACAAAATAGCGGGAGATTGGTGTAGATGTTAGCTCAGGGTGAATCTTCCTCACCAAAAAACAAAAAGCACATTGGCATTGCTAGAAAAATCTATGATGTGATACTACTGCATGTGTTTAGCAGATCCATTTACCAAGTATACAGATAGCAGATCTCACTGGAACCTCACAGTAGTAGATCATATTATTTTGTTCCTTCAGGAAATGATTGAGCATCTACTATGGGACAGAAGCTGCTGAAGCGTTAGGAACACAGCATTAAAGACAATAATCTAAAAATTCCTATACTCAGGCAAAAATCCCTGTTCTGGTGGACCTTGCATTCTGCTGGAGGAGATGGCAATAAAAAGGTCATAAGGAGAAAAATACAGCTGGGAAGGAGGAGAGAGTGTGTGATGGGGTGTGTGTGTGCGTGTGTGTTTGCATGCATGCATGCACACAATGTTAGATGGAGTGGCCGAGGAAGCCTCACTGGGAAGGTGACCCTCAAGTCAAGACCTGAAGGAAGGGAGGGAGCTCACCGTTTGGATCTCTAAGGAAAGAGCATTGCCTTCAGGTGGGAGCAGGCCTGGGCAGCAGTGTGGGGAGCAGAGCGGAGCTGGAGGGGGGCCCACAGAAAGAGTAGCATGGTCCCCCAGGTCATAGAGTTGTGGGGTGATGAGCACTTGGCATTTGTTCTGAATGAGATTCGAAACCACTAGGTTTCAACAGACCTAAAACGACTGGCATTTTTCTTTTTTTTTTAAGGAGTTGAGCTTGCCTTTATTGGCCAAAGCTAACTTCAGGGAGTTAATGCTCTGTTCCTTGTTATATTGAACTTGAGCCTTATTTCATCCCTTCTTGAAGTGTAATTGATTGTACCTAATTAAAGTCACACTTGGAGAATCCTGTGCTCCATTTAAGCCAGTCAGTGAGAGAGCTACAAAAGGACTGGTAGGTTATCCTTTTCTATATGAAAATATCCCAGTCAAGTCGGTTGAAAATAATTTTTAAATGAAATTTTAAAAATCTCTAACATACTGAATTCTGGGTTCTGATAGAAATTTTCAGATCATGTCTCCTGGATATACTGAAAGTAAGTACATAAACCCACAGACGATTTGCCCCTTTGGGCTATAAAATAGTGGGTTTGGCTGTCATCATCCTGTTGACTTGACTCGTGTTCACCCAGACAGTAAGTAAAATATTTCCAGACTGGCAGATTTTAAGCGGATATAAAGATATTTATAACCAATGGCAGCCGACTACATTCCTCTTCTGGTTGGAATCACTGCTAAAGCAGTTTCTTGTGTAAACTTTCTGAAGCCTCAGCAATTTTGAGAACAGTAGTGTAAGAAAGCAACTAGAACACTGAGAATTGGGTCAGAATGTTCTCACGGGCTTAGAAGAAATGGCATCAACCTGGCTTAGGATTTTGAGATTCAATACATCTTTATTCTTTTCCTGGTTCCAGTAAGTGATTCTTTTTTGGTATGAAATATATTACTGAAATTTCTTATTATTTGTGCTTAAAAACTCCATGTCTGTGTGTTTTTAAGATATTATCTAAATCGTTTGGTATGATTCAATATTTTTTATTTTGACTTTTGTCGATGTGTGGAATTTTTATAAATAAAAAGTAGAATATACGGTGACCCCCTATGTACCCATCACCAGCCTCAACAATTACCAGTAACTGGCTAATTTTTCCTCTGACCTTCCTCCCCCATATTCCCCATCCTTCATTATTTTGAAGCAAATTCCAGACATATTATTTCAGGATAAATATTTCAATATATACCTCCAAAAATAAGACTTGTTAAGAACACATAGTAATTCTTATCACACTTAAAAATTAAGAATAAATCCTTAATATCTTGAAATATCCAGTCTGATGGTATGCAATGTAAACATATTCATAAATTAATAGTTTGCTGTATTTATATGACTTGATATACATTAAGGTAAGAGTAATGCCATCTAGTTTAGCTAGATGCTTAGGTGATGATACTTAAAAATATTATTGATTGGCATTTGTATGAATCTGCCAGTGGTCATTTAAAACAAAATTTGCCATCAGTAGTGTGGCTACGGCTGACTTCCCCAAAGGTTTTAGGTTATGTGTGTGTTGCTTTCCTCTTGTCTGCTCACTGCACTTAAAATCCTCAGCAGACAAGGCCCTCCTAAAGCCTTTCTGTGCCAGTTAGGTGGTGCCAGCAATAGGAGGATGCTTAGAACTAGAGTTGAGAAGACGGGGATTCTCTATGCATCTGTTACATCAGAGGTGACAAAGACACGGCCTGACCTTTCACCTCCAAACCTTCACTGTAGTCGGTTAAAAAGTTGATGAAAATGAAGATTGGAAAGGAGATACTAACCATCTTATTTTAATTTAAAAAACATAAATACACATTTATTCACCAACATTTGATAGACAGCCGAGGTCTTGTCTTTGAGTATGTACCTCTGTTTGGAGTTCCAAGTGATCCCTCTTGTAAAACATAATGCATTGCCTATGGTTTCCATTTTTAGTTTCTTTTAAAGACCTTAGAGAATTTAAAAACAATTTCAAAGCATTGTGAATACAGAATACTAGATTTTTAAAAATTATTATTTCCCACTTGTCTTAATTGTTGTCTCAACTACACTTTGACAGAAAACTTTTTAGCAACTTTTTTTATGTGTGAGTGAGGAAGATTAGCCCTGAGCTAACATCCATTGCCAATCCTCCTCTTTTTGCTGGGGAAGATTGACCCTGGGCTAATATCCATGCGCATTTTCCTCTTTATGTGTGGGATGCCGCCATAGCATGGCTTGATAAGCAGCGCGTAGGTCTGCGCCTGGGATCCGATCCTGCAAACCCCAGGCTGCCAAAGCTGAGTGCGCGAACTTAACCGCTATGCCCCCAGGCTGGCCCGTAGCAACTTATTTTTTTATCAAGGCTCTTCAAAACATTCAACTTAATTTTGTTAGAAACAGTTACTCTTTTTTCACACTCTTGTTTCATTAGCTTATGTAATAATTCAATTGCCTAGCTATAACAATAAGTACAACTGACATAAACACGTTTAAGAACCATCTTGGTAAGCATAGGATTCCACTGGTGGGATCAGAATTGCCCCTGGATATTAGGCTGTAGCCTGCTAAATGAAGAGTTCAGCGTGCCACATGTTTTATACAGAGCTCAGAGAGCGTCAGTAAATCCGGTAAATTGGTCACATGCAATACAGGCTTCATGGTACTCTCCTATTAATGAGTCATACTGCTGAGATGTGTGGCTAGTTCTCTGGGATTGGCTAGGTTAGAGTCGGGTTCTAATGGGCCTGGCAGGCTTTGAGGAGAGTTGATGATGGGTGATGAATTCAGTATTTGTGCCTCACTGTTTTGACTTGATCAGCTGCCTTTAGTAAATCGGTATCCTTGTGCCATACTGTAATTGAAACAATTATCAGAAGCACTTTTGTAATATTTTCAGTGAAAATAGATTTTAGACAATTATCTAAAAAATAACAAAATACAGTTTACTAAAGTAATGTGGTATCATTTTTCTGTTTTACAAAAGAAAATGGTATCATAGCTCTTTAAATTTAGAGGATCTTACAAGGATGGGGAGCTTAATAATTACAGTTTCTGCAGTAGTCTTTCCTTCTACCCTAGAAGTAGGAGAAGACTTAATCCTATGAAAAAAATATATTCTGCTGATGGTGATGGAACAGAATCTTTCTTGGCAATCCAATTTGGCCTACATTCAGTGCTTGTTATAATTTGCAGCTACCATAGAGGATATAAAAGAAGTAAAGACGTAGTCTCTGTCCTTGAGTCCCTCGTGGCTTTAGTGTTTAAAAAAAACAACTATACTAGGCCATGTTCAATGGGAAAATGAAGGATATTGGCCAAATCATTAAGGCTCAGATTACCTTCTCCCCTGCTTTCTCTGATTTGTTCCCTCCCTGCTAATGCCTCCTTCCCTGCCCACAGATAAGTTCTCTGCCCGCTGTGCTTCTGTTCTCCTGGTGCATTCCCTTTATCACACCATGTTCTATTGTAGCTCTTTCTCTTTCTCTGTTAGCTTTGAGGGCAATGGCTCTTCCTTGCTGTTTCATACCCTCATGGAGTGATTGGTAGTAGATATTCAGTAGACTATTTTTTGAATAAGAGCTGGGAGCCACCTGGTGTCCTGGAAAGGGCCAGGCTCTGCCATCGGACAGTCCTGGGTTGCAGTCCCAGCTTCACTACTTTCTAGCTCTGTGATCGTGGGCAAATTAATCACTTTGGGCTCATCTGTAATTATGCCAGAGCCTATCATTTCCCTTGCAGGGGTGTTAAACTCCTTACAATGTGCAGGATAGTCTCAAGGAATAAAAAAAAGTCCTCCCCTTGCCCAAATGTGAATTGTGCCTCTATGAGAAACACTGGCTTAGGCTCATCAGCCCTAGATCTGTCCCTAGAGCTTGACATGGGGTTACCTTACCTGACTCACAAGAGGGAGGGATGAAAACCTGAACAGAATAGGGGGAAGTAAAGAGGGAAGAGGGGGGCATGAGTGTTGTGAGCGCTCTACAGTATTGTTTCCGACCATGTCTTACTGAGTGGGAGAAGAGAGTGACCTGGGAGGGGTTTGGTGGTGTGGAGTGGGAGATAGGGTTAGATTTTTGGGGTGGGGTTAGATTATGGAGGATCTTGCCATGGAAATCAGTCTGAACCTGATCCTAGGTAATAAGGAATCATTAGAAGTTTTTGATCTGGGACATGGTGCCTGTTTATCAGGAGAGCCTCCAGCAGTAGTGTGCAGAGGTGATCAGGGGAGAGGAAAGGTTGTGGCAGGAAGATCAGTTACGAGGCCAGAATGTGATCAGCTCCAGGGTAGCTGACATCACAGAAGGTGTAGGACTGGGTTAAAATTCCAGTTTTTCATTTGTTGGTCATTCTGCCTCAAGACAGGTTCCTTGATGTATGTCATTGGCATGAGCTGCTGTTTCTCCTGCAAAACTGAGTAACGCCACCATCCCAGGGTTGTTTTGAAAATAAGTACGGACATGGGTGAAGTGCCTCATGCCTAGAGACATTAGTTCGTCCCACTCACCTTTCCTCATCTGCTTGGTTTTCCCTTTTGTAGTGTCCATTAGTTTGCAGGAAGGATCAACTGGAAGAGGAAGAGAGGATGCTGGCGAAAATCTGGGCAGAGGCGCATTTCCTGCATCGTAGAAGGTGTGTAGTTAGGGCCCCACCAAGGAGCTTTTCTGGCTTCTCAGTCTTCACAAGTCCCTCATTCTGTAATCTTTTCCCCTCTCTTAGTTGCTGTTTAGTCTAAATCTCTCCATTTGACCAAGTATGATTCATTCTTCCGTTTTTGGTACAATAAACTTTGTTAGCTACTCAAATTGTGTTTTATTTTGTGACTTAATTTTCTTTGGCAGTCTTATTTTACTATATCTTTAACCTTGCACTTGCGACACAGTTAAAACCAGCTGTAGCCCTATGGTGAGTTTTATATCAGCTGTATGAATCTAGAAGAGAAATTGCCCTAAAGAGGAACCGCTGTTAAAAATAAATCATAGTTAAGACTGCTGGCCTTCCTCCAAGGATCAGTTTAAAGCAGACACCGTATTCCTCATGTAACCCAGTTGTATGTGTATTTCTATAGATGACTTTAAGGAGAAGTGTCATTTTGAGTAGTTTAATTTTAAAGATTTGTACATTTCACTTAAGTATAGTAGTGTTCTTTAAATATATTAACGTAAGATATTTATTTTAAATTCTTTAAGTAGGCCCAAAGGAATTTGCAGGTCATGTAGTCTAACCCCATCATTTTTCACGTGTGAAAGCTGAGGCCTAGAAATAAATATCCAGTGTCTTTTACCTTCTACAATAATTCATGGTTATGATGGAGACCCTGAGTCATTAAGAAAAGATTTTTCTTAATGAATTATACTTTCAGGGTAATCTGTTTTTTGGGGTTTTTTTGGTGAGGAAGACTGGCCCTGAGCTAACATCTGTTGCCAATCTTCCTCTTTTTGCTTGAGGAAGATTGTCCCTGAGCTAACATCTGTGCCAGTCTTCCTCTATTTTGTATGTGGGATGCCACAGCAGCATGGCTTGATGAGCAGTGTGTAGGTCCATGCCCAGGATCCAAACCCACAAACCTGGGCTGCTGAAGTGAAGCTCATGAATTTAACCACTATGCCACCAGGCCAGCTCCAGGGTGGTCTTTTTTTGAAACCAGGAAAATTTGTGATACTTATAAATGAAGAACCATGAAAAATGATTAGGCATATATTTTTTAGGAGTTTTCTAACTAAAAAAAATTTTTTTTTAAATTTCATCCATTTTGATTATTGAGCTTCAGGACAGAGATGGCAAGCAGGAGCTGCCAGGAGGGCATTGCTGAGAAGGACTGAAGCCATGTACAGACTATGCTGGTAGATTAGTAATTTCTACTGGGGGCCCAGGAAGGAGGGGGTAGCCTATGTAATATATTACACACCTTCTCTTCTGGTTTTAGTAGTGCTTAATTCCTGTAACTTATTTTTCAGTATGTTTTATTCATGGGTTAAATAAATAATATTCCCTTTTTTCTCCTGAATGCTAGTTTATTAGCATAGACACAGCAGGGAAGCCCTGCTAGAAATAAGGTGTTGATGTAAACAACTCTTTTTTGTAAATGTGCCTTTGTATTATTTGACCTCTGACTTGCTTTACCCAGTGCTTTATCTGGGCCTTTGGGATTGCTCTTCCCCCCTGCCATCCCTCTCCTCTGTCCTTCCCGCATTCCTGTTTTTCACAAGCTAGCTCCTCATTCTTCAGGTCTCAGCTAAAGGACACCTCCTCAAAGTGACCCTCCCAGCCACCCTATTTAAAGTAGCCCTCCACCAGCCCATTACACTATCACATCACTGACTAATTTTTCCAATCGCACCTACCACCACCTGAAATTACCTTGCGTATTGAGTGGCTGTCTCCTCCTACCAAAACAAACGCTTCTGAGGGAAGGTAGATGCTTTGTTACGCTTTTCCCCACTGTATCTACCTCAAATGGGCCTTGTGGTAGTGACTGCCTATTCCATGTTTGTTGACAAAATGAATGCATGTCCGCCACTGAGCTTCAGTGTGGTACCCATGTGTCAGCTTTAGCAGCTACATAGCATCCCGTGAGAATGCAGACTTGTAAAATTGCCTCTGATGGCTTTAAGCAGAAAAACCTAGGATATTGGGGGGAAATTCTTCCCCAAAATCATGGTAGAGATTTAGGAAAAGAATAATTAAGAAATGTGTGGGATAAGCATTGGCGTTTTGCAAAATAAAGTTTAGATTATAAACCTAAGAGATTTATGATTGCCTGTTAAAGTATTGGTTTTTGGTTCTTCTAGCTGGGGGAGTAAACCTAGACAAAATGAAGCTCTTCATCTCAAGAAAACAGCACTTTCTATAGAATAGCAAGATTAAATTTCTTTGGAAACGGCAGTGAATTCATTAGCTTGAACGTCTAGGCGTCTGTTAGGTAGTAGATACCATGCTATGTGGTGAATAGATTAATGATTCATTCATTTAACATTTAACTCAAATATTTGAATGACTGCTGTGTCAGGTACGGCACTGGACAAGTTAGAGAAGGAACTTAGAATTTAGTACAGAATGCACCACAATTAAACAAGCAAAACTAATACAGTGTAAATAGGATGATGGGGGAAGTATAGTGCAGGCCCAAAGGCAGACCACAGGGGAGACACGTAACAGATTTGGGGGTCACAGAATGCTTCCCACAAGTGAAATCTAAGCTAGGACCTGAAAGATGAAGAGGATTTGGTCAGGTGAAGAAAGAGGGAAGATATGTATGGATTTGGGACTCATCAGGATAAAGATGGCAAGTGAAGTTGTCAGGGTGGATATCATCCAGGGAGAGCATATCGTGTAAGAGCACAGGACCCTGGGGACACGAACATTTAGAGGGTGGCCTGTCTCCAAAAAGAAGCCTGAGAAAGGAGAGGAGACAGACAGGGAGGAGTAAAAGCAGAAGAGGGCAGGTGTGGCAAAGCCAAGGGAAGTGAGTGTTTCAAGAAGTGAACACCAGTGTCACATGCAGCCAGGAGGTGAAGTGAGATGAGGGCCCAGCAGGGTCCGCCGCATTGCACAGGAAAGTTGAGGGTGTCCTTGGCCAGAGCCCTTCCGTGGTGTGACGTGGGCAGAGCTTGACTGCTGTGGGTCCAGGAGTAAGTAGCAGATGAAGTAGACACAGTGAACATGGATAGCTTTTCTTTAAATTTCTTAGAGTAGAAAAAAGCATGGGTCAAAGGAATATTTGGGGTTGAGGGAGGATTTTTTCCTGTTTAAAGATGTGGTAGACATGAGTGGTTTAAATGCTAATGGGAAGGAGAGAGCGGAGAAGTTTAAAATCAAGGAGTAGTTAGAAAGCCTCGCTGGCTGAGTTGTCCCAGGGTAACTGAGTGGGTCGATGCCAGTTATCTTCATGGTTTGCTGAGGGAGTTTGCTCACAGCCTCTCCTTGCTTGCTTTCTTTTTTGGTGTTTTGAAGTTAGAGCCAAGGTCATGTGCTTACATGTAACCCCCAAAAGTGCCCTAAAGCAAACATTTGAAAGTGGTTTTTCAGTGTTAAGCTTATCACATCTGCTTTATAATGCTTGGTGATCGTATCTAGAGTATTTTACTTTTCCTTTAAGGCTTCTGGCAGACCACTTTTGAGAGCCTGTCCTTGTTACTTTGACTTTTCAGCCCACAGGACTGCTGGCTGCTGGTGGTGGTGAGTGTGTTGGAGTGTACCAGCTGTTGGCTGCGTGAGGCTAATCCATAGAAAGAAGTGCAGTTAGGGCACTGTTCTGTTTCTCCCCCGACAGTTGTGCATTTTTATTTCTTTGTATGGTCTTTTAAAAATTGTGGTGAAATATACATAACATAAAGTTTACCATTTTAACCATTTTTTAAATGTGCAATTCATTGACATTAAATTCATTCACAGTGTTGTCTAATCACCTCTATTTCTACAACTTTTCATCATCCCAAATAGAAACTCTATATTGTTATTAAACAGCAAGTCAGCATTCCCTCCCCCTAGCCCATGGTAACTTCTACATTCAGTCTCTTTGAATTTGCCTATTCTGAGTACCCCATATAAGTGGAATCATGCAATATTTGTCCTTTTGTATCTGGCTTATTTCACTTACCATAATGTTTTCTAGGTTCATCCATGTCTTAGCATGTATCAGCCTTTCATTCCTTTTTATGACTGACTAATATTCCATTATATTTTTGTTTATTCATCTGTTGTTGGACACTTGAGCTGCTTCCACCTTTTGGCTGTTGTGAATAATGCTGCCATGAACATTGGCGTACAAGTATCTAAGTTCCTGCTTTCAATTCTTTTGTGTATATACCTAGTTGTGGAATTGCTGGTACACTACATTATGGTAATTCTATGTTTAACTTTTTGAGGAACTGCCAAACTTTTCCACAGTGGCTGCACCATTTTACATTCCTGCCAACCACTCATTTTGGTTTAGTTCAGCTGTTTTTAAAAGTATGTCTGAATTTTACAAATACTCTAAAACCATAATAGTTTAAACTAATTGAAGTGGAAGTTAGTTTGAATTAATAAAATATTTGAATTACCAGACATCAAAACCTGCTTTATATTAGGTTACGATTCTCAGAATTCACAATCCTTTTCGTCTCTGCCACATATTGCCCTAATTTTCTTGACTTCTGATTTCTTTACAATGACATTACATTATACTAGACTATACTAAACCAGAGTTTGCAGTCATGTGGCTTTTTGGTTAACCAGGGCTGCAGGTATACCTCCAGAGTCACATAATAATGTGATATAGTACTATTTATAAAATTTTTGATTAATTTTCTATTGTTCAGTCTCGTCATTTTACCAATAATCATGAATTCATGATACTATTTAGATATTAATTTCCCTTTATGATTTGGAAAAATAACATATATAAGCAACCTAATGTTAGTAAGCAACAATTGTTTCTAAGTAACTTATATTTCATATTATAGTTACTCAGTAGATTTTTGTTGAACAAATACTGAACGTTGCTTAAGAGCTAGCACACAGCTTTAGTAATCTTGGTATGCATTATGTATATGTCTTTTGAGTGAATACATTTGTTTTAAATGACCCGAATAGCACATATGCTCACGGTAGAGGAAAAAACCCAAAATTTGAGGTATCTACAGTAGAAGATTAAAGCCCTCTTTACTTTCCTTCACTCTTATCAGGGTAATTTTTAATTGTTGTGTATGCATCCTTCCAGATGTTTCTAAAATACATTTACATACAAGCATACACATAATTTTTTTTTGCAGGGGAAAATTGGCCCTAAGCTAACATCTGTTGCCAATCTTCCTCCTTTTTTCCTCTCCCTGCCAGCCCCAGAAGTCCCAGTATATAATTGTGCATAGTTGTAAGTTCTCCTGGTTCTTCTATGTGAGCTGCTGCCTCAGCATGACTACTGACAGACAAGTGGTGTGATTCCACGCCCGGGAACTGAACCCTGGCCACTGAAGCAGAGCATACCGAACTTGACTGCTAGGCCATCAGGGCTGGCTCGCGTACACGTAATTTTAATAAACAGTGTCATACTGTTGTTCTGTGACACACTTTTATCATTCAAAATATGTATCTTAGGAGTTCTTTGTGCATCACTATAGATTTACATTGGTCTTTTTAATTGTTATATCAATGTTTTATTTAAAATTAATATTTAATGTTTATTAGTTATAATAACTAAATGTCTATTGTTAACCATTGTCACAGATGATAGAATGAATAGGCATTTCTGGGTTAGTCCACTGATTGCTTCTCTCTTCATTGGGGGTCTCTTTTCTTGCCTGGTAATTTTTGATTGGATGCCAGACAGTGAGTTTTATCTTTATGGGTGCTGGATAGTTGTGTATTTTTCAAAACATTCTTGAGCTGTTTTCTGGGATGCAGTTAAGCTACTTGGAAACAGTGTGATCCTTTTGATGCTTGCTTCTCAGTTTTGAAGGGGAGGTCAGATCGGCCTTTAGTGTCGGGCTGTTTTCTCCCCACTATGAGGGGATACCTGTCTCAGTAATCTACTCAGGCCCCACAGACCACAGGGTTTTTCCACTGTCGCTGGTGGGAACACCAGCTCTGGGTGAACTTTGGAGGTTGTTCTGCCTGCTCCTTCTCATGGTTCTTCCTCTGCCCGTGGGCAGTTCTCCTGCAAGATGTGCTGATCAGTTCTCAGTTGGAGACTCAGAGGGAGATCCCTCTGCAGATCTCCAGAACAGTCTCTGTGCAGCTCTTTCCTCTCCCATATTCTACGGTGAACTCTCCCCTTTTTGGCCTCTCCCAGCTCCCATCTTCAAGTCCTCAGTGCAGAGAGATTGACAGGCTTTGCCTGGGTTTCTCCTCCCGGCACTGTGGCCTGCAGTGACCTGTGGCACTTGGGCTCACCTCGTTTTTCCCCCTCCCTCAAGGATCACTGTCCTGTGCTGCCTGTTGTCCATTGCCTGAAAACTCTTGTTTCATAGATTTTATTCAGTGTTTAAGTTGTTTAAAGTTGGAGGGTAAAACTGTACCTGATTGTCCATTTTTTCTGAAGTTGAAATTTGCCCACTATTTATTATGAAATTTTTGTCTACTTTATGAAGTATATTGGGTTAAGTTGGCCTTTTTCCAGGACGAATTATCTTCAGAAAATAAAGGGGGCCCAGTGTCCTCCTTCCCTCCTCACTGCTCCCTGGTTCCTGTTTGTTGTGTAGCAGTTTTGGAGTGACACCTGCCTGCCTGCCTGCCTGCCTGCCTGCCTGCTCTGCCACACACACCCAGAGTCAAGTCGTGCAGGCGTTCAGAGATCCTGGACCTTGGTCCTCTTAGGCGTTTATTTGATGCAGTCACCAGCCAGCTGGCAGAGTGATTCAGTCCTGGTGGAAAAGCTGCATTGACTTCCTTCTGCTGCCCCAGCTTGTGTCCTAATGTAAGCTAGAGCCTCAGCAGCAGTATTGCCATCTGTTTTCAGCTTTCCAGCTTTTTTATTCTTTTACTTTTAAGTCTTCTGTTTCTTTATACTTAAAGGGCATTTCTTATAGATAGCATATAGTCAGAGTCTTGCTTTTTTATCAAGTTGACAATTGCTGTCTTTTTTTTTTTTTTTTTGGTGAGGAAGAGTGGCCCTGAGCTAACATCCATGCCAGTCTTCCTCTGTCTTGTATGTGGGTTGCTGCCACAGCATGGCTTGATGAGTGGTGTAGGTCCTCACCCGAGATCTGAACCCACAAACCCTGGTCCCCTGAAGTGGAGCATGCTGGACTTAACCACTACGCTGCTGGGCCAGCCCCAACAATCTCTGTCTTTTAATTAGAGTGTTTGGACTATTTACATTTAATATAATTATTGATCTGATTTAGTTCAAGTAAATCATCTTGCTGTTTGGTTTGTATTTACCCCATCTATCCTTTGTCCCATGTTTTTTCTTTTTCTGCCTTCTTTTAGATTATTTAGTAGTATTCTTTTTTATCTTCACCATTGGCTTATTAACCATACAGTAGTCCCCCTTTATGTGCAGTTTCACTTTCTATGGTTTCAGTTACCCACGGTCACCTGTGGTCCAAAAATATTAAATGGAAAATTCCAGAAATAAACAATTTATTAAGTTTTAAATTGCACGCTGTTCTGAGTAGTGTGATGAAATCTCTCATGGTCCCACTCTGTCCCTCCCAGGATGTGAATCATCTCTTTGTCCAGTGCATCCATGCCGTATATGCCACCCACCTGTTAGTCACTTAGTGGCTGTCTCGGTTATCAGGTCAACTGTTGCGGTATCGCAGTGCTTATGTTCAAGTAATTCTTGTTTTACTTAATAATGGCCCCAAAGCACAAGAGTAATGATGCTGGCAATTCAGATATGCCAAAGAGAAACTGTAAAGTACGTCCTTTAAGTGAAAAGGTGAAAGTTCCTGACCTAGTAAGGAAAGGAAAAATTGTATGCTGAGGTTGCTAAGATCTACAGTAACTTTTATTACAGTATATTGTTATAATTCATCTATTGTACTATTAGTTATTGTTAATCTCATACTGTGCCTAATTTATAAATTGAATTTTATCATAGGTATGTTATGTGTAGGAAAAAACAGTATATATAGGGCTCAGTACTATCCATGGTTTCAGGCATCCACTGGGTCTTAGAAAATATCACCCTCAGATAAGGGGGAATTACTGTACGTACATACATGCATGTTTCTTTTCCTTCCCTCCCTCTCTTTCTCTCCCTGCCCCCCCGCTCTCCCCCCTCTCTCCTTCCTTTCTACGACTGCCCTCAGGTTCACAGTTGGCATTGGTATCTTAACACATTCTAACTTCGAATAATATTATAGCACTTCACATATAAGAACTCTGTAACAGTATACTGCCATATTTCCCTCCTGTCCTTTGTGCTATTTTTGTTATACATTTTATTTCTCAATATTATAAACCCCACCATACTGTTGTTATTCTTATTTTAGAAGTCAATTATCTTTTTAAAGTCATTTATCTATTAGGGACATTAAACAATGAGAATTATTTTTATATGGCCTGCATATTATCATTTCTGATGTTCTTTCTTTTGTGTAAATTCAGGTTTTCCTCTAGTATCATTTTCCTTCTGATTAAAGAGCTTCCTTTAACATTCCTTGTAGTGTCGGTTTGCTGGTAACAAATTCTCTCAGCTTTTGTTTCTCTGAAAATGTCTTTATATCACCAGTATTTTTGAAGGATGTTTTTACTGGGTATAGAATTCTAGGTTGATAGTTTTTGTTATTTTTCAGCAATTTAAGGATGGATTTTTGACTTTTATTGTTTCTGATGAGAAGTCTGCAGTCATTCTTTATTTCTTTGTGTGTCATGTATCTGGTTTTTTTCCTTTGGGTGCTTTTAAGATTTTTCTCTATCACTGATGTTCTGCAATTTGATTATGATGTCTCTGTGTGTTTTGTTGTGTTCTTTGTTTTTTCTTTGTGAGATTTATTCAGCGTCTTGGATCTGTGGGTTATAGTTTTCATGAAATTGGAAAAATTTTGCCATTGCTTCTGCAAAAACATTTTTTCTGTTCCACCTCCCCTCCTTCTGGGATTCCAATTACGTGTACGTGAGATTGCTTGGTGTTGTCTCACAGGTTGCTAAGGCTCTGCCCATTTTTTTCAGCCTCTTTTATTTCTGCTAATAGTTTCCCTTGCTATATCTTCAAGTTCACTGACCATTTCTTCTGGAGTGTCTAATCATCTGTTAAGTCCATCCAGTAAATTTTTTCATTTCCAAAATTGTATTTTACAGCTCTAGTCATTCCAGTTGGTTCTTTTTTATCACATCCTTTTTTCTCCTTATTCTGATCATACGTTCCTTTAAGTCTTTGAACATGTTTATATTAGCTGTTCTAAAGTGTCTGCCAATTTGATTATGTCTGTCATTTCTTGGTCTGTTTTTATTGATTGATATTTTTGTCCTGGGTTATATTTTTTTGTTTCTTGGCTTGTCTGTTCATTTTTTATTGGATACTAAACATTGTGTTGGCATATTGTTAGTGTCTGGATTTTGTTGTCTTCCTTTAAAGGGTGTTCAAGTTTGTTTTGGCAGGCAGTTAAGTTACTTGTGAATCAGTCCAATTCTTTCAAGGCTTATTTCTAAGTTTTGTTAGGGTGGGTCTAGAGTAGCCTTATCCTAAGGCACATTTAGCCCGTCCCCAGCCCTGTTGGGATCTCTACTGTGAATGCTTTGGGTATGTTTGGTGAAGTTTGTCCACTCTGGCTAGTTAGAACTCTGATGTCCTCCAGCTCTGCCTGACCTCTGAGAATTGTTTCAGCCTATAGCTTCTTTGCTTGGCCTTAAAGAGTTTTACCCTATTCTATGCAGTTTAGTATTCATCAACAGGCTCAAGTAGACCTCTGTGCAGGTTTCTGGGGAGCTTTTCCTCTGAGTAGCTCCTTTCTGATAGTCTGTCCTCAGATTCCAGCTGCCTTAGTCTCCTGGGATTCTGGTCTCTGTCTTAGCAGACCTGTGCTTTCTGCTTGGGGCTCTCTGCTTGGATTCTTCTCCCAGCGTTTGGGTCAGAAGATGCCCCCACACAGAAAGCTGGAGCCATCATAGGGGTCACCTCATTTGTTTCCCTTCTCTCAGAGTTCACTCTCCTGTGCTGCCCTGTTGCCCAATATCTGGCAACTATTGTTTCATATGTTTTGTCCAGTAGTCTAGCTGTATGTGGTAATAGGGCAAGTCTAATACCAGTTACTCCATTGCGGCTTTCTGTCTGCTTTTGATCAATTTAGTTATTTTAACTACTTGATTTTGATGTTTTGTTTGTTTATTTAATGTACTTGTTTTTCTCTTTTTTTTTTAAATTCGGTCTGTACTATAACCTATTTAGTTCTGCCTTTTAATAGTTTTCTCATTATAAGACCCTTGGTTGATTCAGTTTATACAAGGAAAATGATACTAAAGTTCTAGGGGACAAGTTCATTTTTTGCCATCTTTGCATATAATCAGTGTTTCACACTTTATCCCCAAGGTCTCCAAATAGCAATGAAGACTGCAGTACAGCTTGGATCCCCTTTCATGTACCTTTCCCCAGCACACAAGTGAGCCTCTGAGAATCTTCGTGTTATTTGAGAAATTTGGATTTAGGGGAAATTTCAGTCCATGTGAGGAACTTAAGGCACTGAGTGTAACAGAATATTTTGATAGATTCCTTTGTGAGGACTATTTCTCTTAACTTGTATGAGATAATGTATTTTTTTCTAAATGGAATTGTTGGAGTACTCAGTACCAAGTAGTCAGTGTGGTAAAGGGCTAAAGAGTACTTGCTGGTGATCATTACCATAAGACAAAAGGGACTGATAGCTAAAACAGGAACTTATTTTACGGGACAGTTTAATCTGAAGAAAGTTTTCAACCACATGTGGAAAATAAGTATTTCAAGGTAGTTTATGCCATTTTGGAAACTATAGTGAGTATGTATTAAAGAGCTGGATGAAAATGTTGAAAATCTTTAACATATTGTCCCTGACTATTGATTTTTGTTTGTGGCCTTAAAGTACTAAAAATAAAGTGTTGTCATTCTGTATGTCTCAAGTCATGTTATGTTTCAGGTGCCTCTTTTTAAGAGAGCAGAGTACATTTGGGACAAGTTCATTTGTAATTTCTCCCAAAAAAGCCCCTTGGAATTTTGGATGAAATGCTATGTTTCAAGACAGACTTCTTGATGATGTTATACCTTTGTTCTCAGGAACAGGGTGTGATGTATTGGCATGGCTCTCTGCACTAAGGTTTTTCATGCTTTTGCTCTTTTGCTTTGTATTTTGCTTTTTGTTGCTATTGGGAATATCCTCCCAATTTTATATATATATATATCAAGTTATTGTTTACAGAGAAACTATCGATTTTTGCCAGTTTATTTTAAAATTGGTCTCATTGAATATTTATTGTTCTAGTATTTTCTCAAATGATTGGGGTTGAGGGATTCCCTGTTGGACCATCATCAGCATTGCTGGATCATCCCTACCTACATACACATACAACACACACGGCTGAGGGGTGGGGGTGGATGATATTTGACCCCCCTCAGGTGGGTCTGGTTCTCGCATGATCTGGTGATATAACAGGCTTCACCACCTTTTGTGGGAATAAGTAAGCTCACACTCAGCTCTTTCCCTTGAACCCCGAGGCTAGTTCCAGAACTTTCAGTGGGCTGGAAAGAGGACAATTGTGCAACAATTTTTAGCACATGCAGAATGTATATATTATGGTCAAAAAACCCAAAGGTCATGGTAGCTGACATTGACTAGGACCTTTGTGTCAGTTCCTGTTCTAAGCACTTTATAATGATTACTGCATTTATCATTTGTGTCACGAGGCACATGCGGTTATCCTTATCTTATTCTTGAGGAATTTGAGACAGAAACTTTAAGGAATTCGACCAAGTTTACAACGCTGGTGAAATGGTAGAGTAGGGAGCTGAACCCATGTTGTCAGGCTCCAGAGCCAGCTTATAATCACTATGTTGCCAGTAAGTGCATTTCCTCCCCATTCTGGCAGGGGATGAAAAACTGTCACACACAGTGCTGGGGGAGGGGGGCACTGTCACTGGGAATGTGTAAATTTTTTACCAGTTATCTACTGTTTGTTTTTAAACTTTTCTGTATTTTTTTTTCTACAATGAACATGTTTTACAATCAGGAAAAACAATGAGCTATTTTAATTTGGGGTGGAGGTGAGGTTATTTTCTTAACCACAGCTAAGTGAATTTCCACGTGCTTTACCCTGGAGGTTGAATAGTGATTAGTAACCTTGCAGCTGAGATCAAGAACAAGGTAGATATGCCGATATGAAGAGTCCTAAGATGAAAGAAAACATGAAATGTAGAAGAGTGTGTGTACTCTGGTTCAAACTGGTTCGATGTATTTGTGCAAACGCATAATGTTTTGAAGGGTACCTTCAAGTCTGTTAGCACTTGAGCCCTTTGGCCCAAGAAGAGCATTTTTAACTTGCGTTTTTAACTTCATTATATTGCTATCGTTGTTGTGAAAGTGCATTTATGTATGTATTTATGTACAGTGAAAATGACAGGACTTAGAAGGAGAACCCCAGGAAGATGTAGCTTTACATACAGATTCTGTTTGCCTTCCCATCTTTTGAGTTACACTTTGGAGAATTTTGTGCTGTGTTATAATCATGGAAGCATTGTCTAACAGAATGTGGTATTTTCAACAGGATTCTGAACTTCTAGGTAGAGCTACAAGACAGTGCTTTCAATTTTTAATTTTTTGGCTAGGCAGTAGGTTCATGTTAAAACAGCAACAACAACACTAAAAAGATACAAAAGGGATAGCACTGAAAATTCCTCCCCATCCGTCTAGCTGTCCCTTCCCTCAGCCAGCCATCTTCTCTCCTCAGAGGCAGTGTTAAGCTCTTTTCTATCTGTTCATGTACACGCAAATGCATTTTCCCTTTTTTGTACACAAATGGTGTACTCTGTGTTATTTTCTCATTTAATACATATACATTAAAGATAATTCCACATCCAAAAAATAAGCAAATCCTCATTCTTTTTTTCCTGGGGCCGATGGTATTCCATTTTCTGGAGGTACCCTTCTTCACCATGCATAAGCAGGCCCCTGTAGACTGTGTCTGGTCCTCTGCTGTTGTAAACAGTGCTGCAATGAACAGCCTTTCACCTATGTCATTTTGCAAGTGTGTGAGTATTTCTAGAGGATAAATTCCTAGAAATGGAATTTCTGAGTAAGAGAGTATGTGTATTTGTAATTTGGATAGGCGTCACCCAGTTGCATCTCAATTCCATCGGCCGTATGTCAGAATACCTATTTCCCTGAACCTACATCTTCGCCAATGTGATGTTGTTATCAGAGTTTTGCTTTTGTTTTTTTGTCGGCCTGATAGGTGAAAAATAATATTTGTGCAGTTTTATAAATGAGGTTTTACATTTTTAAGAGCCATTTTTTTCTTACTGATTTGTAGTTACCCTTTATAGACTAGGGGAACCAACCTTTAGTCTGTGGTATGAATTGCAAATATTTTTCCCAGTTTGTCATTTGTTCTTTATCTTGTTTATATTGACTTTTGCCAGGCAAGGCAGGTATGTTTTATTCTGGGTGAAGAGAAATTTCACCATCTCTCCCTTTTAAGGACTTTAGGATTTTGTTTCATATTTGAAGTCCTACTCCACTGCAAGATTATTTAAAAAATTCTCCTAAGATTTCCTTTGGTACTTTTTATAGTTTCCTTAAAAGCCTTTTTATTATGGAGAATGTCAAACATATTTGAAAGTGCAAGAGTATAATGAAGCCTACATACCCATTACCCAGATTCAGTAACTATCCACTTACCTTGTTTTGTCTAGACCCCATCAGCTTCCCTGCTCTTGCATTATTTTTTAAGAAATGCCAGATATTTTATCACTTCATCTGTAAATATTTTAGTGTATAGCTCTAAAGATGGGGAGTCCTTTAAAAATATAACCATAATATCATTTGATAATTAAACATTGAACACTTTTAAATATCACATAGCCCTTAAGTATTCAGTTTTCCAATTATCTCAAATATTATAATCTTTTTTGCATTTTGTTGGACTCAGACAATATAAAGTCTATATATTGCGGTTGTGATGGATTTTCTAAGTCTCTAAATTTGTAGGTTCCCCTACTCCCCTGCACACCCAAGCTTGTTTTTGTCCTTGGGATTTGTTTATTAGAGAAAATGGGTTCTGTCATTTCCTATGTCTGGATTTTCTTATTGCATCTTCATTGCATGGTTTAATATATTCCTTTGTGTTTCCTGTAAATTGGTACTAGGATCTAGAGGGTCAATAAGATTCAAATTATTTTTTCTTTTCAAGTATATTTCATAATTGGCATTGTATTCCATCAGAAAGCAAATAGTTTCTAGTTGTCTTTTGGATACACTATGCCTAGATGTGTTAAATTATTAGTGATTGAAAAATGATGTTCTAATTCTGCGATTCCTTTCTCATTTATTTAGCTGTCTTCAAGATTCTTCTGTATTTTTGCATATTACAGAATTTCCTTCTTCTTTAAGGCTGAATAATATTCCATTGTATGTAGATACCACATTTTCTTTATCCATTCATCTGTCAAGGACATTTAGCTTGTTTTCATATGTTGGCTATTGTGCATAGTGCTGCAGTGAACATGGAAGTGCTGATATCTCTTTGAGACCCTGATTTCAGTTCTTTTGAGTAAATACCCAGAAGTAGAATTACCAGATCATGTGATAGTTCTATTTTTAATATTTTGAGAAATCTCTGTACTATTTTCCATAGTAGTTGCACCATTTTATAATGTTTTTAGAAAGAGAAGCTTCTTATCTACTACTTGATTAATTAGAGGTATAGTTTGTAAAGGAGAGGCAGAATAAATGCCTGATTTTTTTCACCTTTATTTACCAGTTTTCAAAATGAATTGGTTGCCTAGTATTGTGTGATGGTAACCAGTTAGTTTTATCATTTTGGACTCATGGATTTAAACAATTTTGATGTTTGCAGTCCTTATCCTTGTTGATGCTCATATTCGGACAACAAGCTCCTCTGGAAGTTGGAGCCTGTGTCCTTTTGACACAGCCATTGTAGGTTTTGCTAGTTACTTTGATATCTGGTAGGTAAAGATGCTCCGGGCCCATCTTGTATGTTGTATATGGGTTTTGTTCTTGTTTATTTCCCCCAAAACCTAGAATCAGCCATTTCTCTAAATAAATCTGATTCCTTTTAATGAAAAATGCTATTTGGAGATTTCAATCTGGGTACTAGATATGTGGTTTCTTTTCTATTATTATGTAAATCTTTAATCCATCTTGGAATTTATTTTTGTATAAAGGGATACAAAAGGTAGGGATACACTTTGGTTTTTCTTCCAGGTAGCTACTTATTCATTCTAAGACAATATAATGCCACCTTTATTATACCACTACATTTCTATGTTTGGGGGACTAGTTGTGGACTTCCTACTTTTCTAGTCTCTGCTTGTTTTTTGGTGAAAAAAATGTTTTGACTATTCTTGTTTATTTATATGTCCAAATGAATTTTAGGATCAGTTTGTCCTGTTGCAGAAAAACAAAATCCTGTCCATATTTTTATTAGAATTAAAGAAAGGAAAGTTGCTATCTTAATGATATTGGGGCTTTCCATCTAAAAACATGGGGAGGTTCTTTGTATGAATTAGTTTTTGTTGCATAACAAACTACCCCAAACTTAGTGACTTAAAACAACAAATACTTATTATTTCTTATAGTTCTGTGGGTTGTCTGTGGGTGGTTCTTGTGGTCTGGAAAGCCCGGCTGAGGCTGGATGGCCCTGGGTGGCCTCGCTCACATGTTGGGGTCTCACCTTGTACAGCTAGGATGGTGGTCTCTCATCTGCAGAGGTTAACCCAGGCTGGTTCGGGGGTCACAGAGGCGGTCCCAGTGGTGAGAGAGCAGACCCCAGTGTGCAGGTGCTTTTCGCATCTTTGCTTGTGTCACATTTGCTGGTAGTCTGTTGGCCAAGGCAAGCACATGAACAAGTCCAGAGTCAAGAGGAAGAAAAACAGCCTTCACTTGTTAATGGGAGGAGTGGCCAAGTCACATTGCAAAGAGGTGAATTCATACAGGGATGGGAAGATTTATTGTGGCCATTTTTGCAAACAATCTACCAGACCCCCCAGTTTTCCCAGTTTTCTGTGTCTTTCAGGAACATTTTAAAGCTTTTCCCAGAGAGGTCTCATACATTTCTTTAGCTTATTCCTAGATATTTTAGCTTTCAGTGCTACTGTAAATGGTGTCTTTCTCCCCCTCCTTTTAATTTATAATTCTTGGGCAGGTGATACATGTACACAGTTAAAATGATATGAACAGAAATGAACTGAGAAATCTCACTTTTCTGTTCTTATCCACTCATTTTTCTCTCCCATCTCTATAGGTAACCAATATAAAAATAATTTATCTAGTGCTACTTCATGGAAATATTGGCAAATATAAATATTCTTCTACCTCTGAAAAAGGTTGCATACTATATGACCTGTTTTGCAGCTTGCTTTTCTCAGTTAATGATATATTCATTCCACGTCAGTGCATAGAGATTGTTCTCATTTTTTTTATTGCCTCATAATATTCCCATGTGATGATATACTACGGTTTATTTAACCAGTTCCCTATTAGGAGATACTAGGGTTGTCTACAGTCTTTTTGTATTGCAAACAGTGCTGCAGTAAAGAACGTTGTACACATGTGCACAGGTACATCTAGAGAATGGATTCCCACAATGAGATTTCTGGGTCAAAGGGTAAATATGTCTTTAAAACTATATTGGGGTGGCATTTTTCACTTACTAGATTGGCAAAAATCCAAAAGTTGGGTTAATTTATTCTGTTTGTAAAGCTATGGAGTGCCACTACTTTGTTATGTATTGCTGGTAGAGGTTTAAATGACACAATCCCTAATGGAGGGAAATCTGGTAACATCTACCAAATTAATTTGTCTTTTTTTATGTGTGAAATTAAGCATTATTTTTCACGTTTCAGGGCCATTTATATTTTTCAATGAACCCTTTGTTCTTCTGCCCATTTTTCTGTTGAGTTACTGGTCTTTTTCTTCAGTTCTAGAAGCTCTTTATATATTAGAAAGATTAATTCTTTGTGATATGAATTGCAAAGATTCTTTCCTTTATAACTCATGTTTTATATATTAATGACTTTTGTATAATAACTTTGTTCCCAGCCATCTCAAAGGGGTCAGCAAATTATGGCCCATGGGCAAAATCTGACCTGCCATGTGTTTTTGTAAATGAAGTTTTACTGGAACACAGCCACACTCATTTGTTTACATATTGTCTATGGTGGCTTTTGCAGTACAGCAGTAGAGGTTGACTGTATGGCCCGCAAACTTTAAAATGTTTACTATCTGGCCCTTTACAGAAAAAGAAAAACCAACCCCAATTTAAAGCCTCCACATCAAAGTGTTTAGTATGATGAACCCATTTTGACATGGCCTTAAGAATAACAAATCCAGTTAAACTTTCATATGTGTGTTGTATGTATGTTTAATTATGAAGCAATGGGCAGAACAGGCAGTCACATGTGAGTGTCAGAAGTGTCTGTTTTGGCCCACTACTTGGTAATAGTGATGTTATGTATGATATGGCAGTTTGATGCCACCACATCAAATAACCAATAAAATGTCTTTGTCCGATTGTTCTTACATGCACTACATAAAGAAGCTTTGATCTGGATGAGTTTGGGTAGAAAGTCTCTTAAAATCCCCAACTTCTAGCAGTTTGGTTACAGCATGGCCTCACTTAGGAGGATTTCCTTGGTGCAAGCACTTGCCAGAACTGTTCTGCATGAGTGCAATAGAGGGAGGGAGGAGTAATGTGAAAGTGGATGGTACAGTCTGATTATTTATTCTAAGTATTCAGAACTTTCTTCCCCCCTTGGGATTGTGTAATTGCCCTTGGTTACACTTAGATTTAAGATTATTCTAAATGTTTCTTGGAAATTTATGTTCCTATACTTAATGAATTTCCGTTTGTCTTGGAAATTTCTCAAACTTCTTGTCTAATTGACCACCAGTGAAAAAATTTCTCTAAGTACATCATATTTCAGGATAACAGATATAAACCCATTTTAGGAAAAACATTTTATTTTTTTTATTTTATTGAGGTCATAATAGTTTATAACATTGTGAAATATCAGTTGTACATTATTATTTGTCAGTCACGATACATATGTGCCCCTTTACCCCTTATGCCCATCCTCAATCCCTTCCCCTCTGCTAACCACTAATCTGTTCTCTTTGTCCATGTGTTAATTTATTGTCCATGTGTTAATTTATCTTCCACATGAGTGAAATCATATGGTGTTTGTCTTTGTCTGGCTTATTTCGCTTAACATAATACTCTTCAGGTCCGTCCATGTTGTTGCAAATGGGACGATTTTGTCTTTTTTTATGGCTGAGTAGTATTTCATTATGTATATATTCCACATTTTCTTTATCCAATCATCAGTTGATGGGCACTTGGGTTGCTTCCATTTCTTGGCTATAATGAATAATGCAGCAATGAACATAGGGGTGCATAAGTCTCTTTGAATTGTTGATTTCAGGTTCTTTGGATAAATACCCAGTAGTGGGATAGCTGGGTCATATGGTATTTCTATTTTTAATTTTTTGAGAAATCTCCATACTGTTTTCCATAGTGGCTGCACCAGTTTGCAGTCCCACCAGCAGTGCATGAGGGTTCCTTTTACTCAGCATACTCTCCGACACTTGTTATTTTTTATCTTGGTGATTATCGCCATTCTAAGTGTAAGGAGATATCTTAGTGTAGTTTTGATTTGCACTTCCCTGATGATTAGTGATGTTGAACATCTTTTCATGTGCCTATTGGCCATCTCTATGTCTTCTTTGGAAAAATGTCTGTTCAGATCCTCTGCCCATTTTTTGATCAGGTTGTTTGTGTTTTTGTTGTTGAGTTGTGTGAGTTCTTTATATATTTTGGAGATTAACCCCTTGTCGGATATATGATTTGCAAGTATTTTCTCCCAGTTGGTGGGTTATCTTTTTGTTTTATTCATGGTTCCCTTTGCCTTGCAAAAGTGCTTTAGTCTGATGTAGTCCCACTTGTTTATTTTTTTGTTTGTTTCCCTTGCCTGAGTAGACATGGTATTCAAAAAGATCCTTCTAAGACCGATGTCAAAGAGTGTACTCCCTGTATTTTCTTCTAGAAGTTTTATGGTTTCGGGTCTTACCTTCAAGTCTTTGATGCATTTTGAGTTAATTTTTGTGTATGGTGAAAAATAATGGTCTACTTTCATTCTTTTGCATGTGACTGTCCCATTTTCCCAGCACCATTTATTGAAGAGACTTTCCTTTCTCCCTTGTATGTTTTTAGCTCCTTTGTGGAAGGTTAGCTGTCTGTAGATGTGTGGTTTTATTTCTGGGCTTTCAGTTCTGTTCCATTGATCTGTGTGTTTGTTTTTGTACCAGTACCATCCTGTTTGATTACCATAGCTTTGTAGTATATTTTGGAGTCAGGGATTGTGATGCCTCTAGCTTTGTTCTTTTTTCTCAGGATTGCTTTAGCTTTTCGTGGTCCTTTGTTGCCCCATATGAATTTTAGGATTCTTTGTTCTGTTTCCATGAAGAATGTCACTGGGATTCTGATTGGGATTGCATTGAATCTGTAGATTGCTTTAGGTAGTATGGACATTTTAACTATATTTATTCTTCCAATCCATGTGCATGGAATATCTTTCCATTTCTTTATGTCATCATTGATTTCTTTCAATAGTGTCTTCGAGTTTTCATTGTATAGGTCTTTCACCTCCTTGGTTAAATTTATTCCTAGATATTTCATTCTTTTTGTTGCAATTGTAAATGGGGTTGTATTCTTGAATTCTCTTTCTGTTAGTTCGTTATTTGAGTATAGAAATGCAACTGATTTTTGTAAGTTGATTTTGTACCCTGCAACTTTGCCATAGTTGTTGATTGTTTCTAATAGTTTTCTGATGGATTCTTTATATAAAAGAATATATATATTTTTTCTCTATATAGAGAGAGAGAGAAAAAATATATGTATAAAATCATGTCATCTGCAAACAGCAAGAGTTTCACTTTGTTGCCTATTTGAACTCCTTTTATTTCTTTTTCTTACCTAATTGCTCTGGCCCAAACCTCCAGTACTATGTTGAATAGGAGTGGTGAGAGTGGGCACCTTTGTCTTGTTTCTGTTCTCAGAGGGATGCCTTTCAGGTTTTCCTCATTGAGTATGATGTTGGCTGTGAGTTTGTCATACATGGCCTTGATTATCTTGAGATACTTTCCTTCTGTAGCCATTTTATTGAGAGTTGTTATCATAAATGGATGTTGGATCTTGTCAAATGCTTTCCCTGCTTCTTTTGAGATGATCATGTGGTTTTTATTCCTCATTTTGTTAATGTGGTGTATCACATTGATTGATTTGTAGGTGTTGAATCATCCCTGTGAGGAAAAACATTTTTAAAGAACATATCAATTTTACTAGTAATTCTTGAAAATTTTGCATAAGAAAAATTAAATTTTCAGCCATTCTCAATGGCTGCTACCAATTCTTTGTAGAAATTTCTTCTATTGGAAAAAGATCTTTTACTAGAACAACTGCTAAAATACAACCTTAACAGAACTCTGTCATCTTGTCTATATTCTTGAATAGATTATTAAATATTCCTTGTGAACATTTAAGGAAACAGACTTCTTTGGAAATTTTAAGAGCAGCATACCCAAAACATGATAATTAATTGATCCCTACCCCCTTGGAAAGAGTTTCTTATTGTGTGCAGCTGTGTTGGACCTTGGCCCTGCCATATTTTAACAGTGTTACTAATGACACAGGTGAACCTATGGAGAGCATGCTCAGCAGACTTCCTGATTACTCGGCAGGAAAGGATTGGGGATAATTGGACCATGGATTCAGAATTCAGAAAGTGGGAGCAATGGGCTTAATAAGTGGGAGCAATGGGCCGACTCTAACAAGATGAAATTTCGCAGGGATAGTTTGTTTCTATATTTTATTCAAAATAACAACTGAAAAACACAGGCCAGGATTTAACAAAGGCTGTTGAAATCACAGATTGATATAAACTGAAAAGCATTTAAGCCTTAACCACTTAGAATAAGGACAAATAGATCTACATATGTTAATAGTATAATAATGCTCTCAGGGTCTATTAGAGTAGGTTCTGTTTCTTCTGGTGATTTTGCTGGTTACATAAAGTCGAGATACAGGAAGGCATTAATATGTAAGATTTTATAAAAAGTCAAATGAGTGTGCTTAAGTTAAACAAGCTTGCCATTTAAAAAGGTAAAGTAGTTATATAGAAATATCACCTACATGCAAAACTTCCATTCTCAAGAGTGTCAAATTAATAAGAGATCCTTCACTCCCTGGAATTTCTGAAGGTTTACGTATTTTACTTTTTAATTGAGCATCTCTGTTTTAAAGATGGGAGAGCCACATTGCTGAAGATTTACTGCTTTTCCCCAAGATTTAACTGTGCTATGTGAAACTAAAGAAGCAGATGCTTAAGAATGGGAGTTTGTATTCTGCATTCTAACCCCCATATGAACTTTTTTGCTGCCAGGGTTTTTATTGTTTTGTTTTTTTTTTTTTTTTTGCTGTTTTGAACTGTTTAGTTTAATTCTCTATTATTGTTCATTTTGAAAAGGTTCTAGTGTTTTGGGTTTTTTTGTAAAATAGGAAATACAGCAGTGTACTTCTTACATCCAGTGTTTTCTTTATTTAGAATGTTTGCCTGATAAATTCTTTAGTTTCGGATTATTGGTTCGTGTTAACTTGCACTCTCTTGGTCGAAGACTTGCAGAATCTGAAGTCACATTAGCTTAAGCGCAAAAGGAGAGACGTTGGCTCATCTGACTGAAAAGTCTGCAGGGGGAGAGAGAGCTTCAGGCTTGTCCTTCAAGTGATCTCATCAGGATGCTATTCCTCTTTGTCCTTCCACACCTCTGCAGTTTTCAGACTTTCTCCATGCCTCAGCTAGTTAGCCATTGGCAACAACATCAGAGAAAAAGACCCACTCTCCCAGCATCCATATCAATTTTTAGGAGAGCTCTGATTACCCCTGTTTAGGTTATATGTTCACCCATCACTTGGAGTCAGGCAGGAACAGTTTCCAGAAGGAAGGGATATGGGGCAGACAAAATAACAGACGTTTACAACCTGGGTCGAAAAGAATGAATATTTTTATACTCCTTTCTCTTCTCCCGAAAGGAAGTCTGTGTTAAGGATGATGGATTATGCACATACCAGGCAGGTGTGTGGGACACACTTAGCATTCCAGTGCCTGGAACATTTAGTTGGCGGGCTTTGAATCTGCTGATGCTTATTTTACTGTATCTAGATAATGGAACTTTCATGTAAGATTGCTCTCTACTAGCCTTTCACCTTATCTGTAATACTTTTTGAAATGGCTGTTGAAGAGATAGCGGTTGACAGTAGGTATTCAATATACAGTATGAAGTTATCTACTGACCAGAAACTGTGTGGAAATTTAGCTCTTGAAGATAGTTGAGATATTTCTAAAAGTGCAGCTAACATTGGAAACAGCAGTTCAGAAAAATGGGTCTTTTATTTCAAAGGCCACATCAAAAATGATGAGACTGATGGGTATTTGAGGTCGAGGTCAGCATCTTTATCTGTTTGGGTACTGTCAGTGGTGGAGAAGAGGAAAAAGGGGAGTGATGAGGAGAGAAAGTGGGAAGGCAAGTGGAAGCCAGGCGCAAGGATGGGAAAGAGAAAAGTAGAGAATAGTTTCCAGTCTTACCTAAGCTTCATAAGAGTAATTGCTCCTCTAGGCCGAATGGTCAATTTTTTTTCTGTCGACATGTTATGCTCATTTGGGAATGTGCTTTTTAAATCTTTTTGTTCTCCAAAATTATTCTCAGTTCTAATTTTTAAGAAGCATCTCTAGGTTAAAAAAAATGTCTTAGATCAACGTTTTAAATAAACCTACAATGTTTGTGTACATTTTTCCATGAGTAAATGTTCAGTAATATGTAAATGTGTAAGGGAGTTTCCATTTTTTTATTTTTGACTTGTTTCACATTCTCTTTCACCAAGTTGTAATTTTAGTAAACTAGAGACTCTGGTATTCTTTATTTGGGGATTGGTTAGATTTATCTGGATTAAAAACGATCGTTAACAGGGTTTCTTAGGGAACAGTAACAGAGCAGCAGGTTCCTTAGCCAGGTCTTGTCAGCGCCCCGGGCCCCCCCAGGAAGCTGGCGGTTCTGCGGTGTGTCCTGGCCTGGGGACTCACCTCACATACTTGTCTCATGTCTGGCCTCAATGCACAAGGGATTTAGCTTGGTGTGACACGTTTTTAAAAAACACTGCACAACACGACAAGCAGAATTTGGTCTACTTTTGCAGCTGTGTGAGAGAAATACCTCAGCACAATTTCATTGCCCTTTGTAATGACCCAGGGAAAACTGTACCGCCTACAGAATTCTCACTCACCTGCTGTGTGTTCTTTCAGTCACCCTTCCCAGCCTCTCAGTGGACAGAAGTAAAGGAGCTGAGGCTGTTTCTTGACTGACAGACTGTACACTACTGTTTCTTTCCAGTATTTTATTATGAAAAATTTCAAACATGTTGAAAAGTTGAAGTCATTTTCCATTGAACACCATGAACCCACCATCTAGATTCTATAAATAACATTTTACTGTACCTGCTTTATCACATATTCATTCATCAGTTCATCTTATTATTTTTTGATGTATTTCAAAATAAATTATTTTTTTCCTAATCTTTTATCACTACGTGTGAATCCTTAACCCTTGTTATAAGGATTTCAGGCTTCATTAAGCACATGTGGAGAAAGAGCACTGTTGAGCGAAAGGGCCTAGCACAGTTACTGCCCTATGATAGGTGTTCTGTAAATGTTTGTTAAATAAATGCAATTCCATTAGTCTTGTTTGGCTGGCCCTGTAGGTGAACTTGAGTTTGCCTCTTAGGACAAAAAGTTACTTTTAAAACAAATCATATGTTTCCTAGGTGAATCCCCAGTTTATAGGATGGGCTTCCTTCTATATGATAGACGTGAAAGACAATTACTTAGAATTTGAAATAGATTAAAAGCATACATATTTATATTATATATTATAAGAAGATTATAAAGATGTATAAAATGTATTTTTTACAACACTGGCTCTCCCCCTTGGAGTACGTAAATGGCAATATTCCCAGGAACCCCATTTCTGGGTTGGTGCTCAAGGGTCCTTTTCAGGAAGAGGTTGAAGGAGCACTCACTCCTGCTCACATCAGCCAGCACAGCTTCCCTTTAGTCTACTTTTTATGAAATTAAGATTTCATTGCAGGAAAAGTTTGAAAATCACAGCTGTTAGGTTACCTGACCAGTATGCACAGCCTATGAGAGTCATCGTATGGTGGGAAGTGTTATGGTAGAAGAGTATAAATATATCTTGCTGCCCAAATCTTAAATTGCTGACTTTAGTTGGCTAGTGATACTGCATTATCAGAAGTCGTCCCAGTGGCTCTAGATAAAGAGGAGTGAGAGTTTTAATTGCCAGGGATCGAGCTAAAGGCGTGTCGATCTGATATATGTGTACGTATTTAAGTGTCTCTATGTGTATCTCTTCAGTCCTCGAGAGTGTGTGTTCCCAGAATGAACGATATCTGTATTTCCACTTCTTACTTCCTGAAAAGAAGGGCATCCTTTTCTCCCCCTATGAAGAAATGGGTGTATTTTGAGTACTTCTTGGGGGCTGATCTCTAAATGCAGTGTGGGCAGCTGTCAGAAACCTTCAGTTTCCAGAACAGAACAGGGCTCTCACCATTGGTGTCCTTCTTCCTCACAAGGTGGCTGATGAATCATTTTGATAATTTGTCTTCCTTTCTTCCAAAACAACCACAGCCACTGCGGTGGAGTGTTTGTTCAGACCAGCACATTCACAAAGTGAACTGTAAAGGTGGTTTGGGGTTTTTACTAAGTTTACGTTTGTAACTTCCTCTCTTCCTCTCCACTCCTAATAGGCTCGGGTTATGTATGATTTTGCTGCTGAACCTGGAAATAATGAACTGACAGTTAATGAAGGAGAAATCATCACAATTACAAATCCGGTAAGAGAACTATTACATATAAATCTGACTGTCCCTAAGCCTTATTTTTAAGATTTTCTATTTTTAATAAGTTGATAATTCAAACCCACATGAATTTTTTTCCTGTTGCTTATGGAGTATTGATGGTAAAGTAAGGATCTATTATATAAACTCTGAGAAAATTTCAGTCCCCTAAAGATAGCTGGATGGGGTTCCATCAGATAGAAATGGAAAGAGAGACATCCCAGACAGATCCCAGCCGGATCGAAGGTGTAGAGATTTAGAAAGTATTCAGTGTTTCTTAGAAGTCCCAGCAACCCTTTATTGACAGCCTATGAGCCAGGTGTTTGGCTCAGTACTGTGCGTACATTCTTTAATGTCTTTAGATGAACTCTATGAGGCAGGTGTTTTTAATCTCTGTTTTATAAAGGAGGGTAATGAGACTTACTTAGAGGTCAAGTAACTTGCCCAAGACCATGCTGCTTGTAAGTGGCAAAACAAGGATTCACAGCCACATCTCTTTGGCCTCTAAGCCTCTGCTTTTTCTTCTCCACTGGGGAGCACTTCATGTGAACAAGTGTCCCGGGAGCACAAGGACAAGGCATGTATACCCCAGTAGGAGACAGGCTAAGAAAACTGCCTCTTAGAGCCAAATCAGACAGGACTGTGGGCCAGGCTTTAGACTTTGGACTTTATTTGGTAAGTAGTGGATTCATTTAAGGGTTTTGCTTGGTGTTTATTGTTGATATTGTTGCACTTCAAGGAAATTGATCTAGCAGAGATGAATAGAGTGAATTCGTGTGACTGGAGTCTGGGGACGTGACTTTGGGTAGTACCAATAGGAGTCAAAAGAAGATGGATGCAGGAGGCTTGGAGAGTCAGACCCAGAGGACTTGGTGCTTGAGTAGATGCTGGTGGTGAGAAGAGAGTCAAGGATCACTGAAGTTTTTGGCCTCTTCACCTGAGAGAATGGTGGATTTATTAAAGTGCATCAGTCAGGAAGAAGAGGTTCTTTGGAAAGATTAAATGAGTTTATTTTGAGATGTGTTGAGTTTAAAGAATAGTGAATAACAAACCCTGCCCTATAGTTTTGCATCAGTTTAAAAACAGAAGTACAGAGCTAGAGATGAGGGGATAGGCCAGCTCCCTGGACATCTTTGAGAGTAAGCATGTGGAGAAAGGTGTGAGGAAGGCTGAGGAGACTCTGGGAAAAGGAGATGCAGACGTGTTCCACCAGGTGGGAGGGAAGGAGGACTGTGGCAGCGCAAAGATCGAGGAAGGAGAATGAGAAATGACTGAGACGATGGTGGTTTCTTAATATTGGATAGTATTTTTTAAACTAGTTTTATATGTTTTAGATACAGAAAGGAATTACTGGGTAGAAAAAGTATATGTAGTTTTAGATAATAGGCTAGGTGTATATAAGTAAACAGGTTCTATTTTTAGTCGGAGGAAAGATTAAAGATTCTTTTTTCTGCCCATCTAATTTTTTTTTTAATGAAGAAGTATTCTTCATTTCTTGGTAAAATGGTATTGTGTTTAAGTTGCTGTTGTAGTCAAAAATGGACAAAGTTGTGGCTTAAATTGATTTTTAAAAAGAAAGTGTGATCTAGATTCAGGTAATATTAACTAATTAGGGCATGATTTATGAACTGAAGGCAACTCTTACTATTTTAAGGAGAGAAAGTAGGACTTTGCTGTGATAAGACATTGAAAAATGGGAATCCTGGTATAGTTATTAGTTTATTAATATTACTTATCCAGAAGAGCTAAGGAACCATAGATCAGTTAGCTTTTCCTGAATAACAGGCAATCCCAAATCTTAGTGGCTTAAACAGCCATTTGTTGTTGCTCAGGAATCTGCAAGTCAGCTGGATGGTTCTCCTGACTTGGGCTCGCTCGTGTGTCTGGCAGTTCTGCTGGGGGTTGGCTGGCTTTGGATGGGGCCACAGGGAGACTGGGCCTGACTCTGTCATCATCTAGCAACCCAGATTTATTCACATAGCAGCTCTTTTGGAAAAAAGAGTGAGCTGAAGTGTGCAAAGTGTCTTGAGGCCAGGCTCTGAACTCGCCCTATATTGTTTTTACTTCCTTCTTTTGGCCAAAGAGGTGACAAGGGACAACTCAGAGTCTAGAGGTGGGGGTGTGCATTCTATTTCTTGACAATCGGAGCTGCAAACCATTTTTGTGATCTACCACAGACCAGTAAATAGAAAGGAATTACAAAATGATGGCATTGTATTAATAGGCTGTCTTTCGATCTTTGATCACTTATTGTTGAAGTTTGATTTTTCTTGTTTTTAGATTATATCATTTTATGGAGTAAAGAGAAGGCTTAAGAATTTAAAATTTTGAACAGTGTTAGCACGTAGGAATAAAAAGCTAATTTATGTTAATTACTTTTTCATGTATAACAATTCCCAAAGCAAAATTTCTACAGGCAATTCCCACTATAATCTTTTTCTTTTTTTTTTTTGACTTTATTAGGATGTTGGTGGAGGATGGTTGGAAGGAAGAAACAGCAAAGGAGAACGAGGACTTGTTCCCACAGACTATGTTGAAGTAAGAATATACTGTCATTTATTAATTAAACCTGGTCTTTGTTAAACATCTTTTTATGAATTATCAACTTAAAGGACAGACTGGAAGATAGCAACTTTATTTTTAATAAAAAACAATTTCCATTATAAAAGTAATACTTGCTAATTATATAAAAAGAGGAAAATACATTGAAGTAGAACTAAGAAAAAATATTACCTATAGTCCCAAGCTCCAAAGAGTGACTCCAAATATGTAGATTAAGTACCTTCCAAGAATAGCAATTTTTAATTATCCTGAATAAAAGTATCTATTTCTCTTTGCTTATATTGTGTAATAGCTGTTGCCTACAATACTGTTTACTGTAGAATTGATTCACAATGTTTAAATAGTAGATTTTTTAAGGTGGCTTTCTTCTCCCTGTGCTAATTTAGGACATGTCTCTCAGTTCCTTCCTCCATTCCCACAGACAGGAGGTTCTTTATGAGCTGCTGTGAGCCAGGCCTGGTTTAAGCTCTATTGAGATAGATGCCAAGGACGGTGTTAACAACACCAGGCATGAGGTTCCCTGCCTAGGACACACCCACTCAGCTGACAAACCCTCTTCTGGGTCAACCTCCTGGCACCCCCTGCTGGTTGTCCGTGGGTCACTCAGAACTGAGTACTGGGTACTTGGTGAGCTTGCCTCTCATCTCAGGTGACAGACACTAAGATTGCATGGTGCCCTGTGAGTAAAGTTGAGTGAAATCAAGAATAAGGGTTCCCCTCCAGTAGAGAGGAAGAATGCCCTGGGAGGTGTTTACCTGGGCGCTGCCTACAGAATGGGAAGGCTGTCTTATCTGTTGTTCCTGACTGGGAGTTGGGGTGGGGAGTTTTGGACCCTCTGGAGAATCTGATGAACTCTTTAGACCATCCTCTGAGAATATGTGCATGTGCCCGCACCCCAGCCTATTCTGTACAGTTTCAGAGGGGTCACAGGCTTCTGAGCTCAGTCCACGCCTCTTCTGTTTATGTCGTGTTTTAACCTCTGTGCATTATGCATTCAGGATTCTAAACATTGACAAGAATGAGAAAAATCTGAAGATTTATGTGGATACTGGCAGTAATTGCGTTTTCTAGAATTCTGCATACTTAGGAATAGTTAACGCAGATGTTCTCAGGCTTGCTTACCTTTTAAGAATATAAACCTCTTTTCCATAATAGATGGCAATTCTTGCTTGCCTCTGGGGACCCTACCTCTGTAATAACTCTGATCTATGAAAATAATTGTGGTTCTTTCTAATATTCAGATCTTGCCCAATGATGGAAAAGATCAATTTTCTTGTGGAAATTCAGTGGCTGACCAAGCCTTCCTCGATTCCCTCTCAGCAAGTACAGCTCAAGCCAATTCATCAGCTGCCAACAGCAATAACCAGGTAAGTCTTGCATCATCCTGGATGCAGCTGGCTTACTGAGAGCAGAGCACATTTGTGGAAGCTTGTGATGTGTTGTAGCTGTTGCCATTCGCTGAAAGCATAAACAGAGGAGCTGGTAGATGTTTGTGTGGCATTTCTGTTGGGTATTAACAAAGAACTCCCCTGTTAAGCCTGCTAAAGACTGTTTTTAATGTTGATTATAAGAGCGAAGGCAGGGTGTTTATTGAGAGTAACTTTTATAACTCTGACATGATATGAACACATACCCCGTAAGGTGCAAATACTCTCTCAAGTGAGGGTGTGGAAAGACAGGAAGGTTCCTATTGCTGGTATGGTCAGTGGCAAAGCTCTGGCTGGAACAGGAAATGATTTCTCTGACCTTGGCATGTTATTTATGTTCTCAGCTGGAGCCCCCTTATCTTGCTGATGCAGTGCATCTACAAGTGGCTGCAAATCTGGCACTCAGCACTTGGTACTATTACTGTATTGCTTCTAGAAAACTTAGAAGAGTGGGATAATTTGAGAAAATACACTGAAATTTACATTAATTTTAATGAAAACTTGACCAGTTTAGGTGATTCTGCCTAGTTCAGTTATCGCTAGATGATTATCCAGAGTGAGTGACAACAAGAAAATTGAGAAGATGGATATCAAAATGTTATCAAAATGTGCCTGGTGGCACAGTGGTTAAGTTCTCACGCTCCACTTCAGTGGCCCAGGGTTTGCAGGTTCAGATCCTGGGTGTGGACCTACGCACTGATCATTAAGCCATGCTGTGGCGGCATTCCACATACCAAAAAAAAAAAAAAAAGGAAGATGGGCACAGATGTTAGCTCAGGGCCAATCTTCCTCACCAAAAAAAAAGAAAAGTTATTACTACCTACATCTTAAGAAATGAATGTGCTTTAGGGGATGTTATTTCTTGATAATTTTTTAACTACATAAAAAATTTTAAATTACGTGAAGTCTAGTAATCATATCACTTATAATTATTTGCTTACAGAATGTCTGTATCTTAATCTCCCAAGAGAGTTTATCAAAGTGCTATTACCATATATTATTAACTGCAGATTTTATACATATTAAAATAGCTTTTTGTAGACATCCTGAACTACAAATTAGTCTGGCCCAGATATTTCAAATTCAGAGGCAAGGTGATCATCATAGTTGAGCATTTTCCTGTGTTTTGTTACTCTGTAATACCTGAGAACATTGATCAGTTAAAGATTACTCATGATAAAATGTGAAGAAATCGTAGTTAAACCTTACTTGCAGTTTTATGGGGATTCTCAACCTGAACACTGTTAACCTTTGGGGCCTGACACTTCCTCACTGGGATGTTTAGCAGCATCCCTGGCCTCTATTTACTCGATGCCAGTAGCACCTCCCTCAGTTGTAACAACCAAAAACGTCCCCAGATATTACAGATGTCCCCTGTGGGCAAAGTCAACCCAGCAGAGATTCACTTGAGTTATACAAAAACATCAGTGAAATGGGTTTGCATTAAGTAAAAGGCAACATTTTAATAAAAGGGAATTATAATGAGATGATCATAGAATAAGTGAAGGAAACAAAATATGGAAATATTCATCTTATTTTAATTCAGGAGAGACTGAGCATTTTAGCTGATGAATGCAAATCCAAAATCAGGCTCAAATCTTGTTTTCTTATGAAGGATATTCCTCAGTATTTAAATGTAGTAATGTAGACTAATTAGTGTAAATCTAAATTTTTTTTCTTTCAGGTTATTTGGAAGATAATGTAACCAACTTTTCTTTTTAAGTTGGATGTTACTAATCCAATCTAACATTAAATCTCATCAGATCCTTTGAAAGCAACGAAAAAGTGAACTAAAACTAGAAGTAACAAAATACGGAAAGTATAACCATAATAAATTTGAGCATTTGCATTTAATTTAAATCAGGTAAAAATATTTTTAACAGCCATCAATGCTCTCAGTTATCTGGGATATGAGAACAATTGAAATAGGCCAAAATTGTGGTTTGTTTTATAGATAACCATGAAAGATGTCCTGAACAAGAAACCAGACAACCGTTATTAATTGATAGCTTTTAAAATCTTTGCTACGAGGTTTGCCCATTCTTTCATTTACTGAATGTCAGTCAGGAAATGTTATTTTTGTTCCAAGGATATACCTCTTGGGATTTTTTAATTACTCTGGCATTGTGTTCTCTCCCAGAGGACAACTTTGTTTTGAGGGCAAGCATGTCAGAGGAGCCGGGGCTGTCTCTCCCCATCAGGCCCCGCAGGGCGCGCCCCTCGTAGGCTTACACCTCTTGTCAGCTCAGTGTGCTACAAACTTCTGAATAAGGATCTGTCAACTCTTCTCAGCATCAGTAATTTTAAATTTGGCTTTCTTCTCACATAGGCAAGTTAAAGCCCCACATTCAGCTACTGGTTATCCAACTTTTGACTGTTGTATCTTTCTTTTAAATCATATCTTTTAAAAAAGATCTCTCTAAAAGGTTATGTCCATCTGCAGATCTCCTTGAATAACTTATTTTGAGCCTGCTATTTTTTAATTTATCTGAGCCTTCCTTGACTTTGTGTTTTTAATCTTCACTGCATTTCAGAGTAATTAGTTCATAAATTTATGACTTAGTATGTAAAATAGCACTTCCTTTATGTTTTTCTTAAAACTCCCAATTTCAGGTTGCTTGGGGTACCTTCTGGTTCTAGACTCTTACTGAGCAATCTCAGAGGTATGTGGAGTAACTGGTGTAGAGATAGAAAACACTGGTACATTCATTACAAGGACCCTTTATGATCTTTTCCTTCCTTTGATAGCATATGAGAGAACCTTTATCTGTAAAAACATAGTCTGGTCACTTGGCTGTGGCATAGACTAGAATTGTAAATGTCAGAGGAATATAATGCATTGTTTCTTGAATGTGTTGGAACAATTTAATCTGGAAAATTATAAAACTTTTTTTTTAAGTACTTGGAGAGAATATAGACAGCATTTTTTTTAATAGCCTTGGAATATGGAATGCCTTTCTAAGCATGACATAATGTCTGGCAGCCATTAAGGAAAGACCTGATACATTGAAGTCAAAAAGTAATGTTAAGCTAGGGGAAATATTTCTATTGTGCCACAGATACAGGCTAATTCTGTTAATATATGAAGAACTCATGCAAATCTGTAGGAAAAAGATGAACAACTCAGGAGAAGAAATGGGCAAAGAGTGTGAACAGATTTTTTTCCTTCAGAAAAAACTACAAGTAGCCAAAAACAGAGGAAAATGCTCATTTTGAGATTCTTCTATCAAATTAGCAGAGAATTAAAATGTTTTAATGCCTAGTGTGAGGAAATGTGTGGTCAAATAGGCATTCTGATATGAAGCTGGTGAAAGGATAAATTGATGAAGCTTTTTTGGAGGACAGTCTGATAATATATATTGATATTCAGAATGCATATACTCTCTGAGCCAGCAGTTCTGAGTGTATCCTGCAGATCTACTCTCAGAACACAGACGTCGGGGCAAGGGGTTTAGCGCAGTGTTGTTCTGTGTCATGTGGGGGACTGGCCCGGTAGATTACAGGGCAGCCACCCAGTGGGATATGGTGCTTCTTTGAGAAGAATGAGGGTAGATTTAGATGTACGGTTATGGATGTATGATTTTTTTTTAAAGGCACATCGGTGTGAGTAATGTTATCTTTCTTGTATTTACATATACACACACCACAGATTCGAATTGTGTAGAAAACTCATTGAAGGCTACCCAAGAACTGAATCAAAGTCTCATTGTCTTCTTATTCTAATACAGATTTTAAGTTGGATGAGGACAGTTTCTGCAGTACCTTTAGAAGAGAATAATAGTTTTTAGTGGTTAATATTAGTTTCATTATTACTTATTTACATGATATTTTACAGTTTCAAGAGCATTTCATCTTTGTGGCTGTGCCACTAGAATGAATTGACCGGCTGATGGAAATGAATCTCAGAAGTCATTAAAAGACGTGTTGTTAATAGTTACCCTAGTCTTGTTTTTCACCCAGTTATTGGTGTTTCAATTATATCATTGCCTTGATTCTAGAAAAGTTCTCAGTACAGATCTGTAAAAAAACCTCTTTGATGACTGCCTCTTTGGAGAACTTAGTTTTGAGAAATTAATGGGAAGTTTTTTTTGTACTTTTTAAAGAAGAAGAATGGGGAATAAACAGTTAAAAGTTCTATAAAACTAGATGTTATATCTGAAGATTTTTGACTTGAGAGATTCATTTTCTGTCTTTACATACTTGAAATAAACTGCTTCTCTTTTTTTGTTAAAGTACTTGTTGCTTTTTATTACACTGTATCCCAGTTCCCTTTGAATATCTCTGTTTTTCTGTTTCACAGTCTCTCATCCCATCTCTCCTCCTCCCCCAGGCAGCTTGGTATGGTGGGAAGCATATGAGCTTTGGGGTTAGACCTGGGTCTGACAGTCTGGCTCCCAGTATGAGTTGTGGCTTTGGTATAATACCTGCTTCCTGAATTGTTGGAGGCTTGGGCCGCCTGTGTAAAGTGGTGTCGGACATCTGGGAGACATTGAATACTTTCCTCCCCTCTCCCTTCTCCAACAGATGTTCTCGATCCACTTATCCTCTTTTGTTCCAGCCTCTCTCCCTCTTCCGCCCTCCTTACCCGTGTAGATGATTCCCTTCTACGTGTCTCTCCAATCTTGAATTTTCTCTTCAGTTTGCCCACTTTCCAGCTTCTTGCTGAACAGCCCTATCTGCCTGTCTCCTCTGTGTCTCAAGCTCAGCATGAGCAGGGTCACTCGTTATTTCCCCACAAGCTAGTTTCTCTTCCTCACTTTCCCATTTCTGTTTCTCTGAAATGTTACTTATTTCTGTGCGCTCTTTTCATTCCACTGTAGAACTCTGAACGTCATTATGAGCCATAGTTACTGATAGGAACGTTGTGCATCCTTTAGACGTGTAAGGGCAGGAAGACCCTCAGTTTGAATCCCAGATCTCATACTTAAGGGAAGCAAGTTAGCTTCTGTGTGCCTTAGTTTCCTCATCTGTAAAACCTTGTAGAACTGTTAGAAAGAGTAAATGGAAAAATAGTGCTCAAGTGTTTAGAACAGTACTTGGTACTTAGTAGGAGGTTAATAATTGTTCGTTATAGTGTCTTCTACGCCGCTGCCTCTGAAATAAGACATTAAGTGTGGCACTTCTTTGCTCAAGAGACTTTAGGGGCTTGCCATTGCCTCCTGGAACAAGTAATCATTTTTATGTGTCAAGAAAAAGCCGTCCAAGGAGGTAGTCACTCTCCTATCAGTTAGAATTATGCAACCAGACACTGAACAATGTGTGGTAGGGAAATTGTAGAGAAGTTCGTCTGAATTTGAAGTCGGACCAAATACTTTTCCAGCCTCAATTATATTTCTGTGATTCCGCAACATGGCACCATCCTCGCTTGACACATGTATCAGGCTCCAGCCCAACTGGCTGTGCTCCAGATCCGCCCCGTGCTCTCCCACCTTCTCTGTGTCTTTTGCTCTCTTCCAAGAATGACACAGCGACTCCTCCATCTGTCAAAAGTCTGCCCACCCCTCAAGGTTCAGCTCACATACCATGTCCTTTATGAAGCCTTCTTTGGTTTTTTCCTTCTCCCCTGCCCTTCTCAGTTCTCTTAGCACTGTGTGTGACTCGTCCACAAATGGTATTACTTATTTGTAAACTCGTAAGCTTGGTGAGAAGCAGAGATTTTTGTCTTATTTTTTCTGTTCTCGTAACCTCTTAAGAGGCCTCGCACCATGATAGAATGCTCTGCACGTGTTTGGATAATTTTTTGTCCAGTCATAAATATACAGAAAGGTATTTTACAATGTAAAATGTTGTGAGATTTACAGATTTCAACCTGAACCTGGTCTAAAGGAGGTGTGTGGATGACTGTAGGACTCAGAGCTGTCTCCAGCCCATCACTCCACCATCTGCTGCGTTACCCAACCAGAAATATTCAATTCTTATCGAAAATCCTCTGAGGTTTTTATTTTTTAACAGTTTAGATATTAAATGCTTGAAGTTAAGTGGGTATTTAGGGACATAACATCTTTTTATTATGCAGAGATTTTCGATGTATTGATATTTGTTATGAAGGAATTTTTATTGTTTAAGGGATGAGGAAGGCAATAGTAATTTTATGTTGGAACTACATTTTGCTTTCTCATTTCTCAAAGAAAGTCCATTTTTAGGTCATTTTGTAGTCCATTTAAAAATAAATCAGCAAAAGACACCTTCATAAAGGTATTAGGTTTGCCTATTATTTCATTGTCTCAAATAAGGTCTGTAACGCTGTAGACATCTCATAATTGCTTATGGAGATTTCCTCCTTACAGAACTCTTGCTGAAAAGATTCTGTCTCCCCATCCCCACTCCCACCCCCACATGAATCCATTTACTTAGTTACATGGCTTTGTAAGGAGGGTTGTAACATCTGTTCAGAGGATGTGTTGACATTTGCCTTCAAAACCACATTAGGCTGGCCACACTAACCTGCTTTGTTGCTCACAGACCCCTTGCCTTATATCAAACTGCTGTGTGCATCTAGGGAAGCTTTCAAAAGTACGTGCTGGTGAAATTTACTGTTTAGGATAGTTTTCTTGTTTTTTGTTTTTGTCTAACTAGAAACAAATGACAAAAGCAGGGGGTTCGTTTTGGTTTTTTTTAACCTTGAAACTGCTGTGATGAAGGGCCAGTCAGCATTGTTATACACACAACCCATCTTCAGAAGAGTGTCCCTAAAAACCCATTTCCCCTGGACTTTTATTAACAGATCTCTCTAGAAGCACACTGTCTTTTGCTACTTGTAGCATCATCCTATTTGATACATAAAGCTACCTATTTTAAGACTTTGTGCTAATAAAATAAGTAAATTCTCTAAGCGAATACAAGTATTATCCATTTATTAAGGCAAAGTTTGTTCTTTTAATTTTCTTTAATTAAAAAATAAATACCTGGAATTGACATCTGTGGGTTCAGAATGTGAATTAACAAAGGGTCTGTTAAATCATTTAAACATTTTTGCGTAATTTCCAGTTGGCAGTGTTAACGTGACTGGCTAAAAATGGATTTAATCTATTCTTGTGATCTCACCTCATTTCAAAAAGAATGTACAAGTTTTATATTTCTGTTAGTGGTTTTCTCAAGTTAGTAGAGGTTCATCTGTATATAAAGAAGAAAACAGGAAATTTTACAAATTCTTCTGTATTTTGAGCTGAAATGGTTAGGCTTTTTACATAAGAGAATTTTATACCTCCTGTAGGCCTTTTTGAGAAAAAGAGTTAAATCTTTGTCAGAAACTGATTGAAATGTTCTTGGGTATAGGAATCACGTTATTTGCTTTCTGTTCCCTCTTCCTAACACAGCTGGCACATGGTTATTAAATGTTTGACAAATGAGAAATGTCAGATAAAGACTTGGATAGCTCAGCCATGCAGATGAGTTGGGGGGGGGGGGACATGATAACCTCAGCCTTCACAAAACGAGTAACTTTCTATTCATTCTTGTTGTATATCGCTGGACAAAATCTTACCCTGGAAGTTTCTAGTTAGAAAATTCCTTCCTTTCTTTTTGCTTCCAGGCAGGAGACCATTTGTTAGGGTGTAGTAGTGTGATGGGCTATGGTGTGATAAGCCGGATGACAACGTAACACACAGAAGGTAGAAGTGTGTGACGGAGGCACAGCAGGAATTTCCTTGTGTGGTGATAAGGGGGACCCTCAGATGCTTCCAGGGCCTCTCCCCCAGTGTAAAAGACAGTGAGCCCATGGTTAGGGACTCCTCTTACCTTGCCAATTTATAAACTGAATAGTCTGTATGGACCTGTATTGGGCTTGGGCATCCTCTGTAAGGAGCCAGGTGGGCAGTGGGGGTTGTGACCTCTTATCGGTATCTTTTGAGCCTTCATTTATCCTTTGTACTCTTGTTTGCTGGTTTGGTAGAATGCCAAACAGAAAGCAGCCTTAATGAAATATGTTACCTTTTTCATTAATTCTCAAACCTAGACCACCCTTTGAGGTCTGACCTAGTTCAAGTGGACACAGAGGGAAGCAACGGCATCTGTTGCCCATCTCTCCGTCTTCTCCCAGTGTCTCCCCGTGCTGTTATTCTCACAGTCTGCGCAGTGAACGTTGTTCTTCTTAGACCGTGTCTTGTCTGCCTACTGAGAAACCAGTGGATTGAGTCAGATCTCACCGTTGTTATCCTTGCCCGGGTCTCACTGCATTTTGGTTGAAGCCTGTTGTCAGAAGTAGGAGTTTGATTCTTTACTGGTCCAGGTCCCCCAAGGATGTCATGTAAGGAGCCAAATCCAACAAAATAGCAAAATATAACAAAACCAGAAGCTATCACTTTATGTCAGCAGTTGCAGACTAGTGTTCTTATTTTCTTTAAAAAGAATTTTTTTAAATAACCTTTTATTGTTATAGAAGCAGTAGATACACACTGTAGAAAATTAGAAAATTCAGACTAGCAGAAGAAAAGCATCACATTCCCACCATCCACTACTATTTACACCTTGGTGCATATCTTTTTTTCTCTGTATGAACATGGGGTATGCACAAGTACACACATGTAGTAATATATACTGTGAGTAAACTTTTAAAAGTTGGTGATCCTTTCCTTTTCAGTGAATTTTCATCTTACTTAATATCCAGGCCAATTTTAATTTTCCCATCTGGCCCCAGAATGTCCTTTACAGCTTGTTCTTGAACTAGTGTCCAATCTAGGACCAAGCATTACGTTTGGTTATGTCCATTATGTCCCTGTAACTCTCCTTTCTTTCCAGCACAGTCCCTGCTCTTTTCTTTTTAATTCTGACTTAGCCAATTGTCCTGCAGAATTTCCATCTTCTAGATTTGTCTGGTTGTTCCATGAAGTATTGTTTAGTTGTTCCTCTATCCTCTGTATGTCTTATAAATTGGAAATTGTACCTAAAGGCTTGAAGGATTCAAATTGAACATTTGGGGCAAGAATATATCATAGGTGATATTATGTCTTTATGCTACATCACATCAGAAGTCATAATATCTGGTCAACCCACTACTATTGATCAGAATGACCTTGGGTCAGGTTGATGAGTCTTGTGCTTCCATTGTCTAGTTATGTTTTCTCCTTGTGACCAGAAAGTAATCTGTCTGGTGTTAATTTAGCACTAAAATGGTTTACCACCGATTGATAATCCTTGCCTGAATCAATAGTGTTATTCCTTCCACATTTTCTGAGTTGGCTTTGTTCTATAAAGTAGCACTTTCCTTCGTCAACTGGAGCTAGGTAGCTACCTTGAAGAACAGTTTCTCTTGGAGTTCGGTGTACATGTCCCAGGTTCACATTACCAGTTTTCAAAGTAAGGAGTTGTTGGCATAGCTGCCTCAAATAGCGACAAATGAGTTTTGCTATCTTTCTTTTTCTTTAGTGTTATTATGGACCCATGGATTTACACTGATTCGATGTATTTCAGTCCACTAGAGTGTTTTTTTTTCCTTTATGCTTAAAATTGTCACCCCTTGGAAGCCCATTCAAAGTGTTTCCTCTATTGCATCGATATTTGAAAGCTTTCTTGCTCTTAAATATTGCTAATTCTATCATCAATGTCGTTACTGAGTCAGCCTTGATTGATTGATTTTTCTCTTGTTATGGGTCATATTTTCCTGCTTCTTTTCGTGCCTGGTGATTTTTTATTAGATCCCAGACATTGTGATTTTTACCTTGATATATGCTGGATATTTTTGTATTCCCACAAATATTTTTGAGTCTTATTCTGGCATGCAGTTAAGCTACTCAGAAACAGTTTAATCCTTTCGGGTCTTATTTTTAAGATTTTTAAAGTGGGACCAGAGCAATGTTTAGTCCAGGGATATTTTTGCCTCACTATTGAGGCAAAACCCCTTTTATACCTAATGCCCTAGGAATCATGAGGTTTTCCATTCTCGCTGGTGAGAATGGCCCTGTGTGAGGGATTGCTACTTAATCCTTTCATATGGTAGTTTCCTCATGTGCATCTGCTGATGAGTCCTCGGCCTCAGTCCTGGGGTCCCCTCTGTGGGTCTCTGGAGCTCTCTGTGCAGCTCTCTGCCCCCTAGTACCCTGCCCCAGGTTCCTGGCTCTGTCTCCTCAAATCACAGAGACCACTGGACTTTGTGTGATTCCCATCCCTGGTCCGTGGCCTCGAAAGTCTCTCCAGGCAGGGATCAGGTCCTTTACTGCCTGAAGTCCAGTGATGTGAAAACAATTCCATATATTTGGTCTTTTTTTTTTTTTTCCAATTTTAAGTGGAAGCATAAACTGGATCCCAGTTACTCTGTCTTGATTGTCTTCTCTGTGTATTAATTGATTTCCAAAACAAGTTTGTCTACATCTAAAAATGGAAATAATACCACCACTTACTTCACAAGAGAGTTGTATCTGAAAAGTGCATTTTCATAACACTATATAAATGTCCACAGTAATGATTTCCCTGCTAGATAGTTGCAGAGCTGGGATTGGAAGCCTGGAAATTGGACTCCAAAGTTGTCCTCTAAACAAGGATGCCAGTTTGGCTATTGATTGGCTTTGTGGGAGGGTGCCAGCTATCTGTTGTCACAACGATGCTGCATAGTGAGCCAGTCACCCTCGGGAGCACACATCAGAAGACCTTGCTCCTGGGGTCGTGCCCTGGCCGGACTGTTCTGTGCTGTCCACTGGGCTTGGTAGGACTCATCGTGGCGCTGTGGTTGCTTCACATTGGCCAGGTGGCTTTGCTCATCTCAACTGGGCTCTCTCACGTCTGGTGGCTTTGAAAGCAGAAGGTTCAACATCATACCATTTTTTACAGCTTGGCTGTGTTTTTCCTCTGGAGTTTCTTTCATCGGCTGTATGACTTGCATGATATTTGTTCCATTCCTTCTGTGAGATTTATAATTATTTTTAGTGCTTCAGTGATACTGTATTGTGACAACAGTCTTTAGAATATTTACTAATGCTTTGGAGATAACCCACTACTGCACAAGGGGAGCTCTGCTTTTGGCATGTAATATTTTGAATGAATGGCATGCTAGAATTTTCTGGTGAACTTAGCCCTGCCATAAATTTGCTGTTTTTAGTTAAAAGCTTTGGTATACCCTTTTTTCCCTCAATTTACTGAGCACCTTTTTTATTTTAAGGTGGATATTTTGGCTCAGATTGGTTGTGTCGAAAGTCTCAGCCACTCACCACCTTCTTCATCTTCTCCTTCTCCTTCTTCTTCCATAAATAAGGTAAAATTCAAAGTTGATTGCAAGAGGAAATAAACATTTAAAACCCCGAGAGGTAATCCTTTTTTCCCAAGTGAGGTGATGGTTTCAGGTAAAGTATCTTACCGAAGCTCTTCATGGGGCATGGTAACATAGGAATTAAATATGTGGAGTCATAGGAATTGGAAGGATAATTGGTATTTACTCCTTGGAGACATTTTAGCTGAGACTTGATTGATGAATTTATTCCATGGGCAGTGAGGTCTAATGAAGGGTTTTTAGTTACATGTGGTTGATAGAGTTGGGAGGGATTTGGTACCATAAAGGGAGGGAGAAGAAGAGGATGAAGATATGGCTCAGTAGAAAGGAGAGAGGAGGGAGCTGGACAAAAAGTATAGAAGACGTACCTCAGAGTTTGAAACCTTAGTGGAGGAGCAGAATGGGTTATTGTGTGACCACGTGTCTGCAGTTAGGGACAAAAGGGTTATTGGGATTGAGAGCAAAGAAGTCAGAGGCCAAAGGATCATTAAACCAGATCGTCATAGTCAGTGCATTACAGTAGGGGTTAGGCTTTGAAAAAGGCAAGATCTCAGCATTTGGCACACAGAAAATGTTTGTGCCCAGAGCCCCAAGAATTAGGAGTTACTGTTGGACTTTATGTGAACCATTTCTGTCTTCTTCCTCTTTCCCTTATGTATCTGAAGGAAACAGATTTTTGACTAGAATAGAAAATATCTGAAGTGCCTATTACCACCTCTTCAATTAAAAGTTTCTCTATTAATATGACCTGGCCTTGAAGCCATTTAGAAATATAACTGTCTGATCTTTTCCTGTGTAGCATAAACTAACAGGTATACTACTCAGATGGGGATTTACTCAAAGAACTGCCAGTCTTCATTCTTTTCATTCTGTATTCTAGATGAGCCTCCACATATTAAGATAACCTTTACAACTGCTTTATGTGCTTCTGTTATTTAATCCTTATAGAACCCCTACAAGGAAGCTACTGTTATTATACCCATTTTATAAGCGTGGGAACTGAGAGAGAGGAAGTAAATTGCCCAAGTGCACACAGCTAGTAAGTGGTAAAGCTGGGATTCAAGCCCAGATAGATGGGCTTGAGAACCTGCATTCTTAACCACTGTTCCCACGTGAGATTTACTTGAAGCAAATTCCTACAGTTTCATAAGGGATTTACAATCCACCCTGTGGACTAGTATGCTTACCCTTGCCCCTTTTATATATTTTTACCCCATATTATATATATGTACTACACACAGCTTTCCTACAGTTATCATCTCAGGAATACCCACCACTGTTTACCCCTCATGGCTATTCTGACTCCATTCTGTGGTTTTTCTGGCTCTACAGTCAGGTACAAGCCAGTCTGCTCTCTGAAGAAACTTATGCTATAAATCTTTTCGGTGGATGTAGTTAAATAAGTCTTACGATATAAAGCTAATGTAAATGTGTTTCTCTATTTGTCTTATGAGGATAGGATAGCTTGTAAATTCAGAATGTTAAATCAGCGAATGTGTTTCAATAAGTTGCTCCTGGCCTTAAGGAGCATTTAATTTAGTTGGAGTAGGGGTTAGGGAGAGAGTTGGACGTAATCAGCCAGTTCTAGTGCAAGGCAGGTTAAAATGCATTTATAATAGAGATACAAATAAACATGCATATTCATTTAGCAAATACTTAGTTTACTAAGTAATTACTATGCGCCAGGCCCCATGTTCACAGGCAGGCAGGAAACCACTGGTGACCTTGATGCACACAGCCCTTCTGTGTCCCCTGCATGTGTCCTAATGGCGTTCAGAACACAAAATGATTGTGGCACAATTTTTTTTTCTTTTTTTTTTTTTTTCTTTTTTTTTTTTGTGGGGATGACCAGCCCTGAGCTAACATCTGTTGCCAATCCTCCCCTTTTTGCTGAGGAAGACTGGCCCTGGGCTAACATCCGTGCCCGTCTTCCTCTACTTTATATGGGATGCCGCCACGGCATGGCTGACAGGCAGTGTGTCGGCGGGCGCCCGGGATCCGAACCCGCGAATCCCGGGCTGCCAAGCGCGGACTAAACCGCTGCGCCACCAGGCGGCCCTGTGTGACAATTTTTATTTGTTGATTTTTAAACAATTTGTTAATACTTCAAGCATAGAAAAGTTAAACGAATTTCATAGTGAAAATCATACACCCGCCTTCTAGATGTTACCATTAACATCTTACTGTTCTTGCTTTATCACACATCTCTCCATCTTTCTGTCCATCTATGCCTGCCTGTGACCTTCCAGCTTTTCTACAGTGAGCTGATACTGCTTTTATGTAACTTAGAAGGCATTATTGTTTTAAGAGTATGGTACTGTCATGTGCTGAAAATTGCTTCTTCTGTGATAGACCACAGCAGGTTATTTTCCCAAAAAAGACTCAAGTCAGTATACATAAGGAAAATCTGATTTCCTTCTTTGTGAACTAGTGATGATGTTATGAAGTTTAAATGTCTGACCAAAAATAATATGTATTTCATACAAATGCTCAAGAACATCATATTTAAACACTTTAAGTAAAAAAAAAATTTGAGTCCTTGCCACTTTATGTAAGGCACTTTGGGGGAAATGTTTTTTAAATAAGACAGGCCTCATGCTCATGACTTACTAGTGGGAGTGGCCAGCAGATAATATCTCTAACAGAAGACTAATCCGGGAGAATGTGACTGAACATCCACAAGCAGGCCCTGAGGCCAGAGCCCTCAGTCGGGTGGGACTTTGACAGAATTTAGGAAGATGAGGAGGAAGGCTTTGCATGGGGGTAGAGAGCATAGCGTGAACAAAGGCAAGGATGTGGGAAAGTCTGGGAAATGTGAGGGTTGAACCATAGAGGGAGGGTTAGAGGTGAGTAATGAGAATGGGGATGTTGTGGAAGGAAAAGTTAGGATCTTGACTGATGGACTAAGGAGCTTGGAGTTTATTCCGTGGGCGTGAGATCTAATGAAGGGTTTTTAATTACATGTGGTCGATAGAGTTGGGAGGGGTTTCACACCATAAAGGGAGGGAAAAGAAGAGGATGAAGACATTGCTCAGTAGAAAGGAGAAAGGAGGGAAAACTGGAAGAAAAGTATCAAAGAGGCACCTCACAGTTTGAAACCTTAGTGGAGGAGCAGAATGGATTGTTGCAATTGAGGGACAGAAGGGTTATTGGGGGTTGAAAGCAAAGAAGTCAGAGGCCAAAGTATGGGAAGGCTGGGTTCAGAGAGAGACAGAACACAGACTGCGGGAGCTGGTTATTAGTTATTGATGTTGGAGGTTGGTAAAAGGTCGTCTGAGGGAGAGTAAAAAGTCAGTGATAGAAGCTGGAGAGAAGATTTCCAGTTGGTCAGGTTTTGAAAGATTTATCAGCAGGAATCAGGTTGAAACAAGATAGAGGGAATGTTCCAGGGGGAAAAAAAAGAAAGAGAAGCAAAGAATTATTAGTTCTGCCTATAAGGATTTCATAACCTAAGTAGAGATCTAAGATCATATACATAACCAAATAATATAGCAATTATTACAAGCAATTTATAAACAAAGTAGTTTTAAAAAGAACTTCTGTGTTATGTGTTTCTTTCCTAATAGGTTTTAATTTTTTAGGATACTTGATATGAACAGTTCACATCATATTTTTTTCCTCAGTACTGATGAGAATCTTTCTTTGACAATTTGCTAACACTTATAGCCTTGTTGTCTTGGCAACACTCAACGTCTGCTCTTCCTGTGGTTCTGGTTCCTTTTCAGTTAACTTGGTGCAGCCTCCTTCAGTCTTTCTGAGTTGAGTCAGGCCGCCTGGGGTGGAGTTCCAGCCGGGTTACCCTGCTAGGAAGAGGTGGAGGCAGAATTCCAAGCGGGCGGCCTGACCGGGCCCCTGGGCTCATCCTGCGCCCTCAGCCTCCGTCCTTGACACCTTCCATGGACGCCCTCCGTGGGGCCAGGCGGGCGGCAGGGCCCAGCCCTTCACAGCGGGCCGCTCAGTCAGCAGTATGGAAATCACGCTAGACAAATGGGTGTCTGTACTTACCATCATCTTACTGTCCAAAATTTTTGTACTTTCAAAGTTTTTATTCTAAAAATAAAGCCTCATAGTTTAGAGTTTGGAGGGCTCAGAGTATATATTGCTGAATAAAACTCCCTCCCTTAAAGAAAACTGGAAGGAAAGGATCCTCTTACGTGGAGTGTGATTGTCAGGCCCTCAACATGAGCGCCTTCGTTTCCAGTATGCGCCAGTGGCTGGAGTCTCGTCTGGTAAGCCGTCTGTTGGAGAAATTCAGTTGTGTGGATGAAATGTCTTTCTGCTGTTAATATTTGATGTAGAGCAACATCACTAGTAACTTCGTTGTTTTTCTTGAAGGTATTAGAGTGAAATCCTACTTCTGCGTGTAGAACATGTATACTCTGTTTCTGGTGCTTCTGGTGTGTGGCAGGCAGTTATCCCCCCCATCTGTGAGTGACGAGTGAAAAAAGACCAAGCACCATAGCGTTCTAAAACATGAGAGGTGTCTTAGACAGTTGGGTAATTTTCTTGCAAATCTCGCTCTCTCTTTCTCTTTTTTCTTAACTGATACTATTTTTTTTTTAATATGAGAAAGAAGACTTGAGTATAAAGGAAAATTTGCTATTCCATATTCTTGGATAAACGGATTTGATATTGAAATTATTTATTTTAAAGGGACTATTTGTTTTCCCTAAATTTATATGTGAATTTAAGGTGATTCAAATGAAAATCAATACATTTTTAAACTTAACATTCTAATGCTAACGGTCAGATTGTTTTAGTTTTAAAATATTAAGCTGATGCTAAAGTTCATGTGTAAAAATAAACAGAAGATGTTATGCTAAAGTACTAATGGTCTTCTGTCTGGTGGGCTCCGGGGTAGCTTGGTACTAGTACAAATAGATTACTAGGACACAACAGAGAGCCCAGAAATAGGCCAAGTCCAGGATATGATAAAAGTGACATTTCAGATCAGTGGGGGAAGGATGGAGTATTTAAATGGTGTTAGGGCAACAGACTGACCACAAGAAAAAATTAAGCTGGATTCCTGTATTATTTCTTATACCGAAGTAAATTCGAGACAGATCGAAGATTTAAAATTTAAAAAATAGAGCCAGCCCTGATGGCTTAGTGGTTAAAGTTTGGCATTCTCTGCTTCGGTGGCCCAGGTTCGGTTCCCAGGCGTGGAGCCACACCACTCGTCTGTCAGTAGCCATGCTGTGGTGGCAGCTCACATAAAAGAACTAGAAGGACCTACAACTAGAATATACAACTATCTACTGGGGCTTTGGGGAGGAAGAAAAAGAGGGAGGAAGATTGACAACAGGGCAACAGTTAGCTCAGGGCGAATCTTTCCCAACAAAAAAAAAAATTTAAAAATCAAGAAACTGTGGTTGCCTCGGGTGGGTGGGGCAGGGGTAAGAGGTGGCTGCAGGTGCTGTTACTGCAACAGTCCTTGAAATTGGGTGCCATGTAATGCCTGTTCCAAAATTTTATTTATAGCATTAATAATTAAACTATAAAATTACTCAAAGGTATAGTGGGAGAAAAATATTTTTAAAATAATGTTGGAGTATGGTGGCTCCCTTTTATGCAAGACAGAACCCCTTGGCATGTCAGTAGTGTACAAGGATGTGCACTGCAGCATTATTTACAGTAGCAAAATGTTGAAAGCAAGATATATGAGCATCAGCATATGCTGGTTAAATTATGGGAAATAAATACAGTGGAACTCTATGGAGCCATGTTAAGAGAATGATGTCCTCCACAGGTGCTGATGTACCTTGGAGAATGTTTCAGGCTATTAAGTGGGGAAAAAAAAACAAAAGTGCAGACTAGAAAGTATAATTTGGGCTCTCTTGTGTGTTTAAAAACCAAAAAGACCTCTCTGCCTGGGATGTTTGAGTAAGTGTACGCAAGGAATTTGTTAGTAGCAGTTGTCTTTGGAAGAGTGACTGGCATCTGAAGCTGGTAGGCATTTTTTTTTTTAATTGTATATCCTTTTATTCTGTTTGAATTTTTTTTTGTTTTTAATTGCAAAGGTATTACTTTTTCAAATAAAAAAAAAACCTAGTTAAAAATAAATCTGATTGCTGTAAAGCAATTAAAGTTGAATAAAACAGATCCTCATTATCATCATGTATAGTCTCAAAAACATAATGTGAAGTGAAAAAAAGACAACTTGCAAAGAGGTGTGTACAGTATAACGTTGTTTAGGTCAGTTTTAACATATAAAACAATTATTTATGAATGCGTACATATGCAGTGGAAATACAAAAACATACGCAGGACTGAATACAGGGTTCAGAAAGGTAGTTACTCCGGGGAAGGAAGAAAGAGGGGGTGGGGCACCTGTCTAATAGTCTCTGTTACTGGCTGGAAACTTCCTAAGCAAATATATCAAAGTGTTAATTAACATCAATAAAATCAGGTTGATGCTGCTTTTTGTGCTTTTCCTACATATTTAAAAAAATTATTTAAATTTAAAATTGTTTTCAATTTCTGTCAATTTTTTCAGCACCCCCATTGTATTCCATTGTTATGCGATTCCTCCTGAATTGAGCATCCTCCTGATGCTCTCTAGAAGTCACAAACATCCTTTCTCTTTTTTTACCCCTCACAACAGGTCAGCGGTGGTAATGACCCCTGGTCAGCCTGGAATGCTTCCAAATCTGGAAACTGGAACAGCACGGATGGCTGGGGAGCCAAGCCAGAGGGGGCTGCAGCCCAAAAAAACACTTCCAATAACTGGGACACTGCCTTTGGTCATCCCCAGGCCTACCAAGGACCAGGTGAGGAAGAGGGCTGTCCTGGTGATGGAGCCCACCCTTAAGGCGAGGAGGGCCTCCAAGTTAAAAATAGATTTTAATCACAGGAGCTGCTCTCAGGTGCTCTCATTCACTAGTAGCAAACCTATTTTTCTGGATCCAAATGTAGGTAGTCGTTAATTATGATCTTTAGTCCAATCTCAGTTAATTTTCAAGGGGTCACAAATGCACACGCTTGCAGGGGCAGGTTCAAACAGCAAAAGAACAGAGCGGGCCGGCGGAGACGGAAGACGGAAGAGGGCAGCCCCGCTCTCGCCAGCGGATCGAGATCTTTCAGGAGGACTGAGCTCGTGTTCCTGGACCTCCACGCTCCAAAGCGAGCCCGGAAATCTCGATTTGTATGCCATCTTCCCACTTTAAAATCTTAGCAACTAGTACACATTTGTCTTTAAATCTTGGGCCCAAAAAATGTGTATACAGATGGAATATGGCTCATCACCTGCCGGTTTATGACCTCTGACTTAGCTGCTTTATCTTTTCCTTAACTACCTGTTTGACTCTCAGGCCATTAATGTAAATACTGAGGTAGAAGAGGAGTTTATAGAAGGGGAAACAATTCAGGAATTAAGAAAGGGCATTTGTGTCTGTTCTGAAATTAAGTAAAAAGATAGAGATCTGTCCATTATTTTTTTTTTATGTTCTCTGTGTGAGCACATTGTGCCAAGGATCGAATGTGCTAAATGACAAGGGACTTGCACGCAGGAACTGTAAGGCACAGGTACCAGCTCCATGCTCCCGCTTTAGACAGGAACTGGGCTCTCGCAGGCCCGGGTGGAAACGTTGAGACCAGACTACTGACATCTAGTTCTGTAGTAACTTGGCGTGGCCCTGGGAAGCTTGGCCCAGATCCTTCTGGTACTTTCTATTCTTTTCTTTCTCGTTTTGGCATTTGTCTCAGCTTCTCGTGGTGGCACTTTTAGGGCGGAGGTCCCAGGACTGTTACCTGCCCACTAGTGAAAGGACACCTCGGGCCATCAGAGGTGGGAGACGGGCACAGAACAGGGGGAAGAGGAGGGAAAGGGAGACACTGGCAGCACCTTATCTGACTCAGAGATTATTGTTAGAATATGAGGCTGTGGCTGCTGGTTAATTACTCCTTGTCTCTCTTTTTTCTCTTTCCCTGTCTGCCACCCTCATCCTGTTCCTTTCCATCTTTCCCCTCACTGCCCTTCTCCCACCTTTATTATTATTGGTATTAAACAATTCCTTTTCAGAGATCTGTCATCTCATTTGTCCTCCCCAATCTTCTTGATGTAAAGGCTATTTGATCTGCTTATTTGTGAGTTTATAAAGCTAGATTTATCAGTGTATAGGCCTCTAGAAGGCCTTCCCTTTTGTACCACGTAGCACTTTTATAGTCTGCGTTTATCTGAAGTTACTTGGGCTGACAGCCCTCTTTTAGTTGTTTCCAACTTGTCTGTTGCACTAAAAGGCAGAATCTACAGTTCAAGCCTTAAAATTGTCTGACTACAGAGCCTGTACCCTTCACATCTACATTATACTCTCATACCACACTCATTTCTCCTTCTTTTTTGATTGGTTAGCCCAGTTGGTAGTTATTATCAGAAAATCAAGTCATTCCATTTTCATTTTGTTTTTCTTGACTGGCGATCTTCTATGCCACCTCTAGCAACTGGTGATGATGATGACTGGGATGAAGACTGGGACGACCCCAAGTCGTCTTCTCCCTACTTCAAGGATTCAGAGTCAGCTGAAGCAGGGGGTGCTCAGCGAGGAAACAGCCGTGCTGGTGCCTCTTCCATGAAGCTGCCACTTAACAAGTAGGTTAAAGGAGTCGGGGAACATGGACTCGGTGTGGAAATAGATGTAAGGTCCAGAGATGCTTCTGCTCTTTTCAGTGATCTGTAGAGTTTTGGGTGTGATTTGGTCATTTTTATTTGCATCTTAGCTAGGAAGCTTATTTAAAAATTATTTTTTCATTTTAAAGTGAAATATCTGTTCTATTTAATGATCTGCCAAATATTGCTTTTACCTTATCAAATCCATGACATTAAGGTTTTATTGCTGATGTCACAGGAAAGCTAAAAATAATAATATTGATAATAACTTTTTAAAATGTTTTACTATTTAATGATGTCAGCGAATTAGAGGCAGAAAGTTTATTTGGGGTTTCAAAAACGGGAATTCAGGAGACACAGATTTGAGTAGAAACGCAAACGTGTTCTGAGGAAGACAAAGGAGGCAGAGGTTTATAAAGGCAGAGGACACAGGCCTACAAAGGTTGACATCGCGCAGCTCATGGTGGGTTCTGGCCTGGCGTAAGCTGACTCACCAGCACATAGTTGGTCCTTGGATTGTATCTAGGCAGATTGTCTGTTCTTGGAATGAGGAAGTGCTTCAAGACGTGACCTCTGGTGTCAGGTAAAGTTCAAAAGTTCAGTTAACGTCTGGCGGTAGATGTGGTGTGCGTGTGTAAGCCCCACTTCCTTAACGGCTCCCAGCTCCATTTTAGAAACCTTGACATATGTTACTCCATTTTGTTGTTGTCATCCACAGTGACCACTTACCGTGTGCCACACATTGTGCAAAGCAGTTTGTACGCATTCTCACATGACCCTCGTGTCCCTTTGTGTTATATACAATCTCTGTTTTACTATGGGAAAAACTGAGCCCAAGAGGTTAAGTAACTCCCCAAGCTCACACAGGTGGTAAGTGATCTGGTCTGGATTCCAGTCCAGTCCTTCAGTCTCCTGAGCACATGCTCTCAACTACTATGCTAATGTGCTTAAGACTTTGTTTTCACTTAGATTTCTTTTAGATTTAAAAAAAAACAGTTGTTTGAACAGTACTTGTAGATACACCGTTTAACAGGAAAGGGTGAATGTGGACAGAGCACTGTAGGATTCCTTGTAGAAAGTTCTGGATCAGTCTGTAGTTTACACCAGTGTAGCCTCAAGGAGATACAATTTATGACTTCCATAAGAATCTTCAAATACTCTTCTTACAGTGGTTATGTTTAAAATAGTTTTTCTAAAATTACTAATACTTTTTCTCAGTGTTCCAAGTCCATGATTCAAAGCAGATATCAAAGAATGTTAATCTATGTCTGGAAAAAAAATTGTAAACATAATGTTTGATAGATAGCTAGATGTCAAAATCTAGGTCTAGATCTACATATATATATAAGTCTGATGAGCCTTACAAGTTCTCCTTAGTATATTTAAATAGCATCAGATGATTAAATGAGTTATCTTTTAGCTACCCACTTTTCCTACCTCTCTCTATCCAGTTTTTCCATTATGTATTTTCATGCTCAACTGCATGCATAATGAAATTAGTCATTATTGACTCTATCCTATTTCTTAGAGTCAAATTTGAAGTTCTCAGAATGTCTGTACTGATGTACATTACTCTCACTTCTTCTTTAAACCTAAATACAAAGTATATTTAAAGCCCATTTTAAAATAATATGTCTCAGATCCATTTTGAAAATGAGGAAGCAGAGATTCTGAGACAAATGAGCGGCCGAGTTTTCATAGCTAGTAAGGGAGTTTCTGGCTGGTGCCCAGGCCTCTGACTCTGCCTTCCCGTGCTCTCCCTGCTCTGCCCTTGCTCTTTCCATTGCTGTATGATCTTGGAGAAGTTAGATGACCTCTTTGAACCTCAGTCTTCTCATCTCTAAAGTGGAGAGGTTGGCCTTAATTAGGAACTCTTCCTGCTCTAAAATTTCGGTCCAGGATGAAACCAAATCAGAGGAGTCTTGATTTGCACCTGTACCTCAGAGGTGTTCCTCTCTCTCTGTGCTGCTGGGAGCAGTTTAAAATTCTATGTATTTTTATTTAACTAGACTAATGTATAAACGACTCACTTATAACAGTTGTAAAAAATTTTTTTGAAGTATTAACACTTTCCAGCAGTGAATCCATTTTATATGACCGCTATATTCCAGTCATGGAACGTAAACCTTACACTAGAAAAGGAGGTTAGCAATTTAAGTATACCTGAGCGTTGTAAGACTCCATCTTAATAATCCTCAGTTAGTAAATTGCATCGCCATTCAGTGGCTATTAAATGAGCACATCGCTGGCCCTGGAGTTTTGCTGTGGTCCGTAAGAATGCCCAAAGATGTGTGAAATGTGCACTCTGGGTGCAGTTCTGCAGTCAGAAAGCTTATAGTCTAGTCTAGTATATAATTCCCAAATCTTTCCTTCAGCACTTTCTACCAAAAGTGTAGGTTCTTTAATAGAAGTATCCCAGGTTAGCCCATTAATTCATTAATCATTTAGTATATTCCCGTAACTCCTTTAGGTCCTGGAAATATAAATGCTTTCTCTAAGGTACTTCTAGTCTGCTGTAATGCGTAAATGGATAATGGCGATCAAGTGTGATAAATTGTACAGCAGAGGTATGCTCTGAATGTTGAAGAAGCACTGAGAAAGCTCTACCTGAGCTGTAGGGAAAACTTTCAAAGAGATGATGGCATAATTAGAAATAATTTTGATTTGTGAGTACGTACTAGACTCTTCACATAAATCTTTTCATTTAATTCACTTATCACCTTAAAAGGTAAATCATATTGGTCCCATTCTTTACACAAGGAGACTGAAGCTCTAAAGGTCACATAGCCAATAAGTATTAGAGTTGGAGTTCAAACTTAAGGCCATCCAGCTCCTAGACTCCTCTTGTTTGCTCATTTATGAGCTGTGTTTTAACAATGTCTGGGGAAAAGGGAATGGAGGAGTCAGTCACGAATGAGGGAAAAGATCTGGGCCCCTGAGAGCATCACGTTGGTCTTGAACTTGGTACATGAGTGAAATTAGAAGTGATGTCGTCGGTTTTTTGTAGAAAGAAGATTTCTTTTGCTATGTTAGGTATTTTGCTTTCTGAAGTTTTTTTTTTTTTTCCTGATTATTAAAAAAAATTCTTAAAACCCAAAATAATTTTTTCTACTTTTAAAGTGGCACTTTGGATGGCTATGCATTTATTCTAGCTTTTCTCCAAATTTAGAACTTTGCTTTAGATATAGATTTGATTTCTGGAAGTAGCCAAGTTTATTTATTAGAATTTGGGTCTTTTTACTAAGGAGACTGGTTTTTCTAAGGAGACTGGTTCTGAAGGCAATTCCAAAAGAAAATGGCCCAAGTACCGATGAACAGTGTCAGCTTCCTTGGTTTAATTGTGGCCTCCCGGGGGGAGTGTGCTGAAGAGCAGCTTTAATTTGCATATAAAAATGCCCCATGTGGTCAACTCACATTTGTATGCTGGGTACTTTCCCCTCCTGTGACCTGGGGGACATTTTTCTAGTCTGCCCTTCATTCTTCATGGGGTGATAGAGTGTTTCAGATCCAGTTAAGCGAATAGAGTACCCATAAATATCACACCTTCTGGAGTCACACTGTTCCCTTACCAGATAAAGCTTAATTAAATGACTAATTGGCCATTGAACAATCTGATTATGTTAGGTTTCATTTACCACAGTTTCCTAGTTCTAGTGCATCTGAAAGACAGAAAAAGGTTAAAACTGTAGTGCTGAGTAAGTGTGGACAAGAGCTGTAGAATTCTTATAAGGAAAGACGTGAGACTCACAAGCATTTATCTTCATGATTAGATTTCCTGGATTTGCAAAACCTGGAATGGAACAGTACTTGTTGGCCAAGCAACTAGCAAAACCCAAAGAGAAAATTCCTATCATCGTAAGTTTGTTCATTTTTGTCTGTTTGCTTTGTGTCTAACTAAGCTCCTTTATAATAGCTTAAAGCCAAGAGGGTTATTAGTCATTTGGAAAGCGTTTTAAAACACATTTATTGCTCCAAATAACTGACAGTATGTTAGCATTTTAAGAGTACTAAAGGTAATTAGCATAAATTAATGCCTGTCATTATATTGTGTAGATATTCTTTATTTTTACCTTTCACACTATTAATATTGAACCATCAGCACCCATAGTGTATATTCTTTTAATGATTTTTCTTCTCTAAAGTGTCTTGAAGTATCTTTTACATGCTGTTTTTCTCCCAGCCCTATATATTTAGCTGATAAACCCAATTCAAATATTTAGGTTTCTGCACTGGCAAAGTATACGTGTGTTATCGGAATAAGGTGCCTTTTCTGCTGGTTGATAATAGTCTTTCTTCCAGTACACCAACTGTCAGCTCATGATAAGAAAATAGCAAATAAAAGCTGAGAGTTGGGGCCAGCCCGGTGGCGCAGCGGTTTAGTCTGCGCTTGGCAGCCCGGGGTTCGCCGGTTCAGATCCCGGGCGCCCGCCGACGCACTGCTCGTCAGCCATGCTGTGGCGGCGTCCCATATAAAGTGGAGGAAGATGGGCACGGATGTTAGCCCAGGGCCAGTCTTCCTCAGCAAAAAGAGGAGGATTAGCAACGGATGTTAGCTCAGGGCTGGTCTTCCTCACAAAAAAAAAAAAAAAAAAGCTGAGAGTTAATGACACCATTAACATTATCTGTCTTAGAATAACTTGATCATTACATAACATGACATAGGCTCTTTGGTTTCACCAAGATGTTGATTGCTGATAGATTTTTCTATCTAAACATTATCTAGCTCTATATTCCCAGATGAAATTCTGGAAAAGAGAATTATGCTATCTTCTGACCCTGTTGACTTAGCCCTGTAACTCTAAGATGGGAGGGAAGCGTTGAGTGTAATCATAACAGACTCAGATAAGGAGGAGGAAACATCTAGTCTTATTCTATAATCTCTAGGTCCTGGGAAACTTGATAAAATTGCGAGAATAATACTGGATTTTTTTCCTTATTACTTATTCCTATATCTTCAAAAAGCTTGAAATCCTAGAAACCTCCAGAGAGAAAGGCTGTGACCAAAAGCTCCTTTTATCCTTCTTCCTCAAAGCAAATTTGAGATAATTATCTTCTGAGTGGTTAGACTGAAGACTATTTTAATTTTTTTCTTTTTCTTCAGACTTTTTTGTAAATACTGGACATGTATCCTTGTTCTTTTCATTAAATTTAAAACTCCACAGAATTAAGAGCCCATGGCTGTGCCCCTTGGATTCTCAAAGGGGACTTTGTCACAAGCATGATAGTGTTGGAACAGAGCTAAAGGACCCCAGTGTCTGATTTGTCCCACAAGCTTTAGGTAGAACAGGGCCCGTGTGCCCTATGGGCAGGCCTGCCTGTGTGGGCTTCTTCCATGGAAAAGGAAGCTGAAGAAAGCCATCTATCTTCTGAAAACCAAGAGAAAGCAGAGACCTGGTTCTTTGCTTTTCAGGCATAGTAACCCTACCCACTAATATAATGTGACCCCGTGGATATTGGGTCCTCGTTGATCAGAGGTGCCTCTCAGTCCCGGTCACTGTGGGAAGTTCCCCAGAGGCTCCTCTTAAACATTCCTGCTCTGCAGCTTTCAGAGAGTTTTCTGGATCTGGGCTCCCTCTTGGGGAGTCATAGTAGCTTTTTCTCAGAGACCTTCTCTTTCATTCCTTATTAAAATTCTCTGGGCCCCAGTCACCATCCTGACCTAATAACCTCTGCACTTGCATACCACACCCCACTTTTTCCTCCTGTCACCTTTAAAAAGAATTAGGACTGGGTACACAGAAAGTAAGAGTAAGTTTTGAGAAAGTGTGATGGCAACTTGACGTTGTTGAGACATCCAAGAGTGCAATTTTTTATTTCGCGAAACTATCAGTCCATGATAGATTGGAAACTCTTTAAAACTAGCCCTTCATCACACATAACTAAGACAGCTGGACTAGAGAGTGAAATTGTGTTCCATTCAGCACTCTCCACAGGGGAGGGAAATAGGCATCTCTTCTCCATGGCCTGAGATGCCCACATGGGGAGCAGAAGGGTTCATCCCAGCCATTGTGTTCTTTAAGTAAAACCTCAACAGGAACAGAGAGCATTTATGTAACTTCTCAAAGAGGAGCAAGAATGACCCTCCAATGGACTTCTAGTCCTAAAAAGAATCATTTGATGCCTTACATCAATGTATTACTATTTTTCCATGTAACAAAATTAACTCTTCCTGGAACATTGTGTAGGTTGGAGATTATGGCCCAATGTGGGTTTATCCTACCTCTACGTTTGACTGTGTGGTAGCAGATCCCAGGAAGGGCTCCAAAATGTATGGTCTGAAGAGCTACATTGAATATCAGTTAACACCTACTGTAAGTATCCAAGTTATCATAAACAAAATCATGCTTGCATCGCTAGTTACAATTTGCTTTTTTCTTCATTTTCTATAGTTGACATTGGTAACTTTTTCTTCTCTTTCCCTTATTTTGTAGAACACTAATCGATCTGTAAACCACAGGTATAAGCACTTTGACTGGCTATATGAGCGTCTCCTGGTCAAGTTTGGGTCAGCCATTCCAATCCCTTCTCTTCCAGATAAACAAGTCACAGGTGAGTGTGTGTGATACTGAACTCAGGATGATAAGCAAGAAGACTCCATTAGAGCATCCTAATGCAAATCAGTAATGGTATTGTCCATCTTCTCGAGGAGCAGAATATACGAGTTTGGAAACAGTGGCTAAATACAGCAATATATATTGTACGTATATTTGGATGTTACCTAAACACCTAACAAGAATGTTGCATACAATTTCCTATCAGAGTTCTCGTATACATATCTTGAATTCTAGTGAAATTATTGTGTCTTTATTGCTGCACTCTTTACCTAGATGAAATATGTGAATTTTTAAAATGTGAAAAATGACACCTGAGAAAATAGAAATGATCCAAATAGCCTAAAATGGAAATAGAAATGTACGACTCAAATGATGTAAACAGGTTGTGTGGTCCAGCTGTGTTGTTCTCATTAGAAGTGTGTAAACATCAGACATAGAAGCCACAGAGGTTCTGGGTGTTAATGGAGGCAGCTGCCAAGTTTTCTACTCAATTATTTGGGTGACTATTGATATTCAAGTGTTGCTAATTATCATTGATTATTACCCTCTCCCTTTTCTTATTTATTTCAAGTGTCATATTTCCCCCACCCGGATGCCCCAAATAGTCTTCTGGTAATTAATCCGCAGTGAGACCAGAGCCCCGTACAAATATGCAGATGGAGAGTGTTTCTGTGTCAGTTTTGAGATCTCTCATTGATATGTTTTATCTCTAGCCTAGGGTAGAACCTGGAATATTAGTGCTCAGACTCAGTCTGTTTGTCTTGGAATAAAGTTTGTAAAGAAGCTGAGCTTTAAGGATTAGAAAGGGTTTTAGTGTGTAGCTAAAGGAAGGGATCAAAGATGTGAGTAAGGCTTAAAAGTTGAGAGCTTTCATAGAAAGACCTCTAAGAGAAGTGAAAGAGACATCGACAGGCTGACCCCAGCGAGAAGAAACATGGGATCCGGGAAGGAAGGGTGCTTTCCCCAGAGGTCGGGGAAGACGGGAGAGGGTCGAATCCTCACTCGGCGAGAGGCGAGATCAGTAGTTGAGGGAGGCACTGAGAATCTTAACCAGCCAGATGGCAGAGCCCATGCAAGACATTCTCAACATTGTTTGTCCCTGTGTGCCAGGTGTCCCAGGTGCCTGGACACTTCACATGTGCTTTCTCACTTCAGAGACGTTCAGCAGGGTGGGCTTGACAGTTGAGAGGAATGTGACCCTGGTTCCGAGGCTCGCTCCGTTCACATGATGGGATGTGGACCGGCTCATCTTCAGCCGGAATTAGTAACATTGAGAGAAGAAAGTTCTTCTCCTGAAAACTTCACTTTGTACTTTATTTTGTTTTATGTTTATGCTTCCTTAAAATTTTTTGAGGAGATGGAAGCTTTTGTTTTTAAAGAAGTTGTTTTGAATTCTATTTTTTTGAAACTTCAAAAATTTCAAATTGTCATAGCAGAGTAGGGAGTGGGGCTGCATGGCCAGGTCGATGAACCCACCCTGCCCTCAATGTGGGGGACTCCCGAGCAGTCCCCCGTGGGGCTGGACAGCTGAGTGGAAGCCATGTCAGGGCCGCAGGTCAGCGTCAACTGCCACTTCCTTCCACTCAGAGGTGTCACCGTACCCCCAGTCCCGTGCCTGGGTCAGATACTCACTGTCCCTCCTCTTTGTCATCCTATTGCTTTAAATCACAACTTTCTTCTTAAAAGTTTTAGCTTTCTTTCCATGAAAACTTCAATTCTGCCCTTCTCCATATTTTCAAATTTCAGTCTGGTTCCTGAATTTTATACTCTCCTTTATCAACTTGATCAGCCCAATATGCACTCCATAGTGTTTAAATAAATGGATTAATGAGCTGTTTTAGGGTTGTGGGGATTTCTCATATCTTTCAGATTTTAACACATTGTCTATTCTGCATCAAATAACTCAGTGCCATTTTAAAGCATCATAGAGTTACGGTCTCCTCTCATACTAAGGTTTGTTTTTAAAAAAAAAAAGTTCAGGCCTGAAGCCGGGGGATGTCATAGAGAAGCAAGAAAGCAACAACCCTCAGTTGGAAGAGAGTTGGTCTTTGATTCACTGACTGGGACATGTGCCGAGGAAACGGAAAAGCACAGAAGCTGCTTTATTTGTCCCTTCTCGTTTGCCTTCTGCCCGTGGTACCCACAAGATGTGATTATACAAACTCCCCTCTCACTGAAATCATGGAGAAAAGAAAACGGAAAGCCAAGTGGATGATGTCATGACATTTCTGTGGACTTGATAATCACTCCATGAAACACTTAGAGCTAACATTTTTCATTTGTTCATAGATTTTGTTCTTTGTGAAATAACTCTGAATGAATCTGGTTTGATTCCTGGGCACCAGACTGGTACATTGACATGCTTAGTGAAAACCTCAGTAAGGTTTGTTGAAAATGAGGAAATGGAAATCCCTTCTCCCCCCTTTTTTCTAATTCTCTGGAACCTGGTATGAAAATCTCACCAAGCACAAAATAACATCTGAAGTCATAGTTTGGAAATTAGCCAGCGATGTCAGAAGAATTTTCAGGAGGAATAATAATAATTAATTAATTAATTTCGACCAGTGAGTAGGCTGTGAACTCTTGGTATAATTCACTTGGTCGTAATGGGGAATTCAGTATAACCCAGGTTCACGCTGACTTTCTGTGTCTTTTCTGTCCGGGAGGTGGGTCATCTTCTTTCCAAGGGATGTGACTTTGTCTCTGCATAGCTTAAGTTTATGTAGTACTTCATCTCTGCTCCTGTACATGCAGAATTTGAAGTGCTTTAATATACAGGTGTCCAGACCATCCTGCTGTTCAAGTGCCACATTTTTAGGTTATGAGGCTTTGATATGTGGGTCGATGAGACTCTTTTCGTTAAAAGACTTGTGCTTATTTGTACTCATAATTTCTAAAGCAAAGTCCAATAAATTTAATTTTTTTAATTTATTTTTAAACTTACAGTAAATTCACTCATTTTGGTGTACAGGTCTCAGAGTTTTGACAACTACGACTGCAGTCTTGTAACCACCACTGTATTCAGGACACACAAGGTTCCATCACCTCCCCAAATTCCTGTGTGCTTCCCGTTTATATTCAGTCCCTCCCCCTCATCCTAACTCATGGCAACACTGGTCTGTTCTTTGTCTCTATAGTTTTGCCTTTTCTAGAATATCATTATGAACAGAAGCATATAGTGTGTAGTCTTTTGAGTCTGGCTTCTTTTACTTAGCATAATGCATTTGGAATTCATCCACCTTCTTGTCTATATTAGTAGTTTCTTTTTACTGCTGAGAAGTATTTCAGTACATGGCTGTATCATAGTTTGTTTATCCATTCACTCACTGAAGGACATTTGGGTTTCCAGGTTTGGGCAGTTATAAATAAATCTGCATAAATGTTTACATAAAGTTTTTATATGAGCATAAGTTTTCATTTCTCTTGGGTAAATACCCAGGAGAGGAATGACTGGGTCATATGGTAGCTATATGTTTAATGTTTAAAAACTTGCCAGACGGTTACCCAAAGTGGCTGTACCATTTTGGAATCCCCACCAGCCATGGATGAGAGTGTCAGGGGCCCCACATCCTTACTTGCACTTTCAATAGCGTCAGTTTTTCTTTATTTTAGCAAGTCTAATAAGTCTGTGGTGATATCTCATCATGGTTTTAATTTGCATTTCCCTAGTGGCTAATGGTGTTGAGCACTTTTCATGTACTCGTTTCTCATCCATATATTTTCATTGGTGAATTGTCTGTTTAAATTTTTTGTTCATTTTTTATTAGATCGTTTTCTTATTGTTGAGTTTTGAAAATTCTTTATATATTTTTGGAAACTAGTCCTCTGTCAAATAATGTGATTTGCAAATAATTTGTCCCAGGTGTGGTTTGTCTTTCTGTTACAGTGTCTTTTGCATAACAGAAGATTTTACTTTTAATGAAGTCCATTGTATCAGTTCTTTCTTTTATGGATTGTGCTTTAGGTATCATGACTAAGACCTCTTTACCTAACCCAAGTTCACATGGATATTTTCTTCTCTAAATTTTGTAGTTTTAGCTTTTATATTTAGGTCTATGATGCATTTTGAGTTAATGTTTGTGTAAGAGGTGAGGTATGGTAAGGTAGAAGTTGTGTTATGCCTCTGGGTGTCCATCCAGTGGTTCTAGCACTATCTGTTGGAAAGAGAGTATCCTTTCTCTGTTGAAATCCTTTGCACCTTTGTCAAAAATCAATTGACTATATTTGTGAGGGTTTATTTCTGGACTCAGATTCTCTTTTATTGTTTTATGGGTCCATCCTTTTGCCAATACCGCAGTCTTGATTAGTGTAGCTTTAAATTAAGTCTTTAAATCAGGTAGGGTGATTCCTCCAACTTGGCTCTTTTTCAAAATTGTTTTTGGCGATTCTTTTTCTTTTGCCTTTCCATGTACATTTAAGAGTCAATTTGTAGATATCTATAAATAGTCATACTGGAATTTTGATTGGAATTGCTTCTATAGATCAATTTTGGGAGAATTGAAATCTTATTATGTAGTTTTCTAATCCAAGAGCATAAATATGTCATATTTGATTTTCACTAGTATTTTGTAGTTTTCAGCATACAGATTCTGGACATACTTTGTTAGATTTACATGTAAGAATTTCATTGGAGGGGTTCAGTTGTAAATCGTACTATTTGCTTTTAATTTTTGTTTTCCAGTTGTTTGTTGCATCTAGAGATAACAATTGATTTTTGTGTGTTAACCTTGTATCTGCAACCTTGCTAGACTCACTAGTTCCAGGAGCTTTTATGTGAATTCTTTGGGATTTTTTTATGTAAACAATCATGTCCTCTTGGAATAGAGACAGTTTTATTTCATCCTTTCCAGTCTGTGTGCCTTCTCTTTCTGTTTTTTCCTTACTGAACTGTCTGAGACTTCCAGTATGATGTTGAATAGAAATGGTGAGAGCAGTCATCTTTGCCTTGCTCCCAATCTTAGGGAGGAAACATTATCTTTCACCATTAAATAGGATGTTAGCTGTAGGTTTTTTGTAGATGCCTTTTTATCAAGTTAAGGGACTTCCCTTCTAGTCCTAGTTTGCTGAAAGTTTTCTACATGAATGGATGCTGAATTTTGTCAAATGTATTTTGTGCATCTGTTGAGGTAATCATACGGTTTTTCTTAATATGCTAAACCAGCCTTCCATTCCTGGGATAAACCTCACTTGGTCATGACGTGTTACTCTTTTTTTTATATTACTGGATTCAGTTTGCTAATATTTGGTTGAAGATTTTTATGTCTGTGTTCATGAGGGTTATTGGTCTATAGTTTTCTTGTAATGTCTTTGGTTTTGGCATCAAGCCAATGCTGGCTTCATAAAATAAGTTTGGAAGTATTCCCTCCTTTGCTATATTCTGGAAGAGCTTATGTAGAATTGATATTATTTGTTCCATAAGTGTTTGATAGAATTCACCACTGAAATGGTCTGGACCTAGAGTGTTCTTTGCGGGAAGGCTTTAAGTATGAATTTCCTAAATAGATATAAGGCTACTCAGGCTGTCTCCTCTTCTGTGAGCTTTGGGAGTTTGAGTCTTTCTAGGAATTGATCTATTTCGTATAAGTTGTTGGGTGTGGGTTCAGAATTGTTCCTACTTTTCCTTTATACTTTTAAGGACTGTAGTGACATCCACTCCTTCATTCCTGAGTTGGATCATTGGTATTTCCTCTCTCTTTTCTTGATTTTCTCCCTTGTTTTTCTATTTCATTATTTTCTGCTTTTTTATTGTTTCTCTCCACCTGCTTGCTTTGGATTTAATTTGCTCTTTTTCTAGTTTCTTAACATGGAAACTTAGATTATTGTTTTGAGACCTTTCTCTTTTTCTAGTATGAGCATTAAATGCTACAAAATTTCCTCTCAGTACTGATTTAGCTATATCTCATAAATTTTGGTATGTTGCATTTTCATGTTCATTCAGTTAAAAATATTTTCTAATTTCCCTTGTAAATTCTTTGACCCATGGATTATTTAGAAATATGTTTAATTTCCAAATATTTGGACATTTTTCATATTTTTGTTGTTTGCTCTCCAGTTTTATTCTGGTATGCTCAGAGAACAAGCATATTCTGTATGATTTTAATCCTTTTCAATTTATTGAGACTTTTTGATGGTCTATTATGTGGTCTCTCCTGGAGAGTGTTCCGTATATGCTTCAAAAGAATATGAATTCTGCAGCAACTGGGTGGAGTACTCTATATATGTTGTTAGTTGGGCTGAGTTGGGTGATAGTGTTGTTCAGGTTTCTACATCCTTGCCAATTTTCTTTCTAGTCCTGTCAATTATTGAGAATGAGGTATGGAAATCTTTCGCTATTATTGTTGGACTTTTCTCCTTTTAGTTCTGTCACTTTTTGCTTCACATATTTTGAGGCCCTCTTTTTAGGTACACATTCAGTTTGTAATTGTTGTATCTTCCTGATATAGTGCCCCTTTTATCATTGTGAAATGTTCCCACTTGTCTCTAGTAAGATTTCCTGTGTTAAAGTCTATTTTGTCTGATATTAATAAAGCCACTCCAGTTCTCTTATGGTTACTGTTTGCATGGTGCATCTTTTCCCATCCTTTTACTTTTAATCTGTTAGTGTCTTTGAATCCAAGATATAGCTCTTGTTGGCAGCATGGTTGGATCTTGCTTTTTTATCAAGTCTGACGGTCTCTGCATTTTGATTAAAGTTTTTAGACCATTCATATTTAATATAATTATTGACCCAGTTAGATTTATATTTGCCGTTTTGGTATTTGTTTTCTATGTGTCTTGTTTGTTCCTCTCTTCCTGCTTTACTGCCTTTCTTTTGTATTAAATATTTTCTAATGTGACATTTTAGTTCTTCTCATTTTTAAAATTAAATTTTAGAAGTTATTTTCTTAGGAGTTGCCTTAGTAGATATAATATGCATCTTTTTATAGCATCACAGTGCACTTTAGATTGTTAACTTAAATGTAGTAAAATTAGTAGAACCTTTTCTTCAATGTAACTCCATTGCCTTCTCTCTTTTTGTGCTATTATTATCATATACATTACATCTATACATGTTACAAATCCAATGATATAGTGTGATAATTATTGCTTTCTACACTCTTACTAAAACTAAATGTTTTAAAGAAGTTAAGAGAAGAAATGAGAAAAAATATATCTATAGTCTCTTTTATATTAACCCAAATATTTTTGATGCTCTTCATTTCTCCCTGTGGGTTTGGGTAATTTCCTTTTAGCCTAAAGGACTTTCTTTAATATTTCTTGTAATGCAGGTTTGCTATCAATGAATTCTGTCATTCTTTGTTTATCTGGGAATGTCTTTATTTTGCCCCTATTTCTGAAGGATAGGTTTACTGGTTGTAGAATTCATGGCTGATAGTTTTTCTTTCAGCATGATGAATGTCTTTCCATTGCCTTCTGACCTCCATTGTGTCAAATGACAAATCAGTCTATTTTATTGTTGATCACAGAAGTATATGCATTCACACCTCACCATAAATGATGAGTTGTTTTTCACTTGCTGCTTTCAAGATTTTCTTTTTCTTTTTGTCTTTCAGCAGTTTGATTTCGCTGTATCTTGGTGTGGATATCTTTATATTTATCATACTTGGGATTTATTGAGCTTCTTGGAAGTATAGATTAAAGTTGTCCATCAAATTTGGGAAATTTTTCCCCATTATTTCTTCAAATATTTTTTCTTTTTCTTTCTCTCTTCTCCTTTGGGGTCTCCCATTACAAGTATGTTGGTATGCTTGATGTATTCTGAGGTTCTCTTCATTTTACTTCAGTTTTTTTTCTCTCTGTTCTTTAAATTAGATAACTTCTGTAGATTTATCTTCAGATTCACTCATTCTTTCTTCTGTCATCTTGAATCTGCAGTTGAGCCCCTACAGTGAATTTTTAATTTCATTTATTTTCAACTCCAAAATTTCCATCTGATTCTTTTTTTATAGTTTGTCTCCTTCTTAAGAATTGCTGTTTATTGATTCCTTATCATATTTTTCTTTAATTTTTTGAACATGGCTTCCTTTAGTTCTATGAATGTATTTATAGAAGCTGCTTGGTCTGCCGTTTTGTTTTTGTCTGCTGAATTCAACATCTGGGGACACTAGAGACAGTTGCTATTGACTGCTTTTTTTTTTTTCTCAGTATGGGTCATATCTTGATGATTCTTTTCATATCTCTTAATTTTTTGTTGAAAACTGGATATTTTAGAGAATATAGTTTAGCAACACTGGATTCTGGTGTTGCCTCTCTGAAGGTTGTTTTTTCTGCTTTACGTTTGTCTAGTAAGTAACTTGCCTGGGCTAAATCTCTGAAATCTGTCTCCCCTGCAGCTCAATTATTTTTATGTTTTTCTTTTTAAGTTTGGCTTTCCAGGGGTCACCCCTGTGTCTGTGTAGATTGGTGATAAGCCTGACTCAGGCCAGAAAGGCTCTGTCCTCTGCTGTTGGTTCTGTGTGTGGGTGGAGGAGTGCATTCAAAGCTCAGGTCATTTTCAAGTTAGCCCTGGCTTTTACTTTCTCGTGGGCCCTTTTGTGTGTCCTTGACATGTGTGTGCAGCCTCAGAGTTGGCCAGGAGTATGTGGCTGGCTTGGACCCCAGTTAGTCTCCACTGTTACTGCTCTCAGCCTCAGCCTGGAATGTGGTTGGCTCAAGCATGCAGCATTGGCTCGTGGAGCTGTTAGCCCTCCCTGTTCACCAGCCTCTGTATTGTCGCTGCCACCACCCCTGAGCATGGGCATCCCTTTCCACTCCAGATCAAGTGAGCCTCCTGCCTCACCAGGGAAGCTGCAGCTGCCAGTCTTCACAGCCTGCTCTGCCCTGGCAAAACCTCCATGTCTACAAGTAGAGGGTGGGGAGGCGCAGGGGCAGCAGGGAGAACGGAGCAGCCCCAGGCCAGAATGCCACATTTTTCCACTGTTCTTGCCTGAAGTTCAGCAGTTTTGCAGACATAAACGCTTCTTAGATGGCTTTTGCCTTCGGTTGATTTCCAGAGCACTGCTTTGGTGGAATTTGTTCAGCTTTATAGTTGCTTTTGGGGTATGGAATTAGGTGATTCCATCCCTAATTCCTAACTTCGCTATAGCCCGAATTTCCATCTCCAGAAGCCTTTTAACTGAGAGTGATTTTGTTTGGTAGGCTTATAAAAATTGTCAATACTCATTTGGTGTTTGGTGTATTAGGCTGATTTTCTACTTTTAAATTGGTGTATCGCCCATTAAGCTGTGTTTTAGAATAGTCGTAAGTTCTGGGATAGCAGCTTTCATTATTGCATTCATGGAAAAATTGCTTTTTCTATTTCAGTTTAAGTAATTTAAAAAACAAAACAGGAAAAGCTATAGCCCTAAGTTGCTTTTCATAAATACTAAATTTAAATTTGTGTATCTGAGATTATATTGCATTTAGACACATTTTTATAAATATAAAAATTTCATGTACTTTGTGAGAATTACTTATTAAATTCCATTCTATCACCCCTTTCTTGCCTATAGAGCTTCCCATGGCCACATAGGAACTGGCATAATGTTCGTTTATAAGAGAGTTTTTCATATTGAGATAAATTTGCTTTTAAATTTGTTGAGTACTCTAGAGATCCTTGAAGAAAACAGCAGTTTGAGGCTGTGATTATTCTTGTCACAATTAAAAGGTTTGTTAATTTGTTAAATTGGAATTTCAATCTTATAAACTAAAAAGTCTATTATATCTTTCCTATGGGTCTTTCAGCATTCAGTATGTTGCTTATTTTTAGGTTAGTGAAAAATTACCATAGTTTACCTTTTACTAAATAACTTTCTACCAAACAGCCAGCTGCTATCTGAATGGCTTTTCAGTTATAGTAACAGTAATTCATTTTAGACAAAGTTGTACATCATTCTGGGCCTGTCTCTTGCAGGTCGCTTTGAAGAAGAATTTATCAAAATGCGCATGGAAAGACTACAGGCCTGGATGACCAGGATGTGTCGTCATCCAGTAATCTCAGAAAGTGAGGTTTTCCAGCAATTTCTAAATTTCCGAGATGAAAAGGTAAGACTTTTATTATGATAGTCTTAGAGGATATTGAGAATTGTCACATTCACACCAGTTGTATATCTGAAAGGAGTTAAAATTATGTTGGTTAGTTGGTTATTTCTCATTTCCTCCAAAGACAATGAGGAGACAGAAAGCTAAATCCCGGCCATAGGAAATTAGTCATGATTTGTGAAAGAACTGCTTGCTAGATAGCATGTCTCCCATAAACTAGGAGGAATGGATCGGCCCAGAGTGGAGAGTGGGTGAAGGATACAATCGAGTGAGGAATTTTTTCACAGATTCTTTTAAAAATAGGATAAACCCCAAACCATGCAGGATATCAGCATGAAGTAAGGGAAATAGAGTGAATGATTTCTTTTGATCACGTTTTAACCTTAAAGTGTAATAGCATTTTGAAAGGAAAAGTGGATTCAGAATTGAATCATCCTTCTTAAAGCCAGATTGTTTTTCCAGAACTGTAGTTGTGAGTCCAAAGTAAATGCCAGTCTCTGTCTGCCTCCGTGGGTAGTCATTCTGCCAGTAGTCATCTGTTCTTTGAAAATCAAGAAAAAATTGGTTGTGTGACATCTCATTATTGTCTGCTTTGGAAATAGTCTTCTCTCTCAATAAGCTTTTACTGTATCTTTTTGTTCTCTAAAGATGTTTTCTCCATAATTTCTCTCACAACAAATATTACATATCTTAGAAAACAGTCTAAAGAATAAAAGCGTTAGTTAGCTCAGGCACCACCAGCAGGTCTGAAATATATTATGATCCTAGAAAAAAGTCATGACGTTGTTTTCATGTTCAATCAAATAATAGAATATTGTATACCTTGTTGGAACTTTCAGAGGTTTACTTACTAAACTTCTTTATAGTTACTTTTCCCTTCATAAAATAAACACGTTTACAATAACAACCGTAAATATTAGGGCTCTGTTTGTGTTTATAGATGTATGCATACACTAACATAGTTTAACTGTTTGGGCCTTATTTTCAGTTACCACTTATTTCTAGGATTGACAGGCTTAGTTGAATGTGTTGTATGTAGCCAGGTCGGGAATTAGACAACACTGAGGTACTTCACAGCATTTCTTTGTATATTTGCGTGTATCATAGGCCTAGCCTTGCAGGCTGCTCTAGAAAACTCTAGTTTTTCTGGTGAGATGTGCTATTCAGTCACAGTGTGTCGTGTAGCTATATAGTAGTGAACTAGGTTCTTTGCGTGAGTTCTGTTAAATCAGTATTGTTACTTTTAGTAAAAAAATTATGTGAAACTCCCTCCAGGTTTACTGCCTAACTAGGACTTTAATAGGGGTTTATTTGATTGATTTGCCAAGGATTTGATTTAAAAAGCACTTCTAAAGGTTGTGTTTATGCAGAATATTATTATTAAAAATAGTACATCTAGACATTGCTTTTTTGATGGTTTTGCTATAAAAGAAAAAAGAAAGAACTTGGAGCCAGGGCACTTGAGTTCCAGTCTTGGTTCTGCTTCTAACTAGCTCTGTGATCTCGGCCACAGTATTTAATCTCTTGGCCACAATTTCCTCTCCTGCTAAATGACAGTGTAAAACTAGATAATCACTAAAAACTGTGATTCTGTGGTCAGTAGTAGCTCATATAGATGGATGGACCTAGAAAATCCCAGAGAATCTACAGAAAAATGCTTAGCAATAAATGGTTAGGAGATAGCTGGATACAAGACATGTATTTATATATGAGCAATAAACAAAAAGGAAAGTCTAAAAAAACTATCATTTACAATACATCAAAAATATCAAATATCTAGGAGTAAATATAAGAAAATGTACCAAAAAAATCTACATAAGAAATTATGAAACATTGTTGAGAGAAATAAAAGAAGACCTAAATAAATTTTCCAATACTGTTTCATGGATTGAAGAATAGAAAAGATGTCATATGTAGAAAATCAAAGTGCTAGGAATAGCCAAGATGCTCTTAAAAAAGAATGAAGTAAGAGGAGGACTTTATTGGATATCAAGACTAATTATAAAGTTAAAATACTTTTAAAAGCATAGTACTGGCATAAGGATAGACAAACAGACCAGTAGAACAGAATAGAATGGACACTTGGTTTATGACAAAGATTGTGCTGAGTACAGTGGGGGAAGGACAATCGTTTCAATAAATGGTACTGGGTCAGTTGGATGGCACCATTGAGGAAAAAGGAAATTTGGTCACTACCTCACAACAATCTACTGTTGATTTTGTTAGGGTTGATATTGATATTGTGGTTATGTTTTTAAAACATGGCCTTATCTGTTAAATATAATGAGGTATTTATAGGTGAAATGATACTATGTCTGAGATTTCCATTAAAATAAGCAAGAAGAAATAAAAGATAGAATGGATAGAACAAGATTGGCAAAATGTTTATAATTGTTGAAGCTGAGTCTGTAGGAGTTTATTATGCTTTTCTCTCTACTTCTGTATATGTTTGAAAGTTTCCATTGTGTAAAGTTAAAAAAAAAATCAGTTCCAGTTGGTTCGCAAGTCTAAATGTGAAAGGCAACACAATAAAGCTTCTAGAAGGTAACATAAGAGAATAATATCTTCATACCCCTAGAGTAGGGAAGGATTTTTGAAATAAGACACAAAAATGACTAACAATTTAGGAAGAGATTGATAAATTAGACCACATTAAAATTAGAAATTTCTGTTTGTCAAAAGAAGCCATTAAAAGTGAAAAACAAGCTGAAGATGTGAACATATATAACCAACAAAGGGCTGGATTTTTAGAATATATGAAAACCCATACAAATACATAAGAAAGACAATCAACCCAGTAGAAAAATAGGAGATTTGGTAATGTGCTTCACAAAAGAAAGTATCTGAATCATCAACAAATATATAGAAAAGTACTTAATCTCATTAGTAATCAAGCAAATGCAAATTAAAACCACAGTGAAGACCACTACGTACTCACCAGCATGGCTAAAATTAGAAAGACTGACCGTAACAAGTGTCTTCTTGAGATGAGTTGCTACTGGAACTCTCACACGCTGGTGGGTGTGAAAATTAATAAGATCAATTTGGAAAATAGTTTATCATTACCTACTAAAGCTGAACAATTTTACCTAACAGAAATGTATGCACATTTACACCAGGAGACGTGTACCTAGCAGCTTTATTCATAACTTGCCAGGGGCGGGGAGTGGTTACCAATAGTAGAATGGAGAAATAAATTGGGGACTATTCATTCAATGGAATATTACACAGCAATGAATGTATGAACTACAGCTGTAACAACCACGTGGATGTAGCTCCTCAGCGCAGGTTAAGTGAAAGAAGCCGGACATGAAAAGATGCATAGTATAGGGTTCTTTGCTAATTCAAAAAACTAGCAGACCTGTAGTTTAGGGACTTGTGCTTAGGTGGCCAAACTCTAAAGAAAAGTGAGGCAGTGATAACCATAGAAGAGAGGATAATGGTCACCTTTGTTGGGAAGGGAAGGGGCAGCGATCAGGAAAGGGGTATGAGGGGCTTCTGGAATGCTAGCTCTTTGCTCTTCCTTGGCCTTGGTGGTAGTTACACAGGAATTCACTTTGTGAGAATTTGTTATACTGTGTATTTTTGCTTTGAGTACATATATATATATATATATATATATATATACACACACACACACACACACACACACACACATATCTTGCAATAATGTTTTTTAAAAGTAGCTCATAATATTGGTCCCTCTCTTGTATTTTAGAAAAATTTTAACCTTTTTTAGAGAGCAGTTAACCTAAAAATTTGAGGCACTTCGTCAGCACCGATAGATGTGTTTATATTCTCTGTGCTTCTGTTGGCATGCATTGGGAGAAGAAAAGTGGCTGAATGACCTCAAGCTGAAGGACTTGGCTCGTAGGACCACTGTGCAGTGGCACTGTTGAGATTCCATTTGAGATGTAGGAGCCTTTGGCCCATGGTGCAGAGGGAGATGGCATGGCAGCTACTTCCTGAAAATTAGAAAGATAAAGATGACCAGTGAGCCAATTCTGTTAGGGAATTTTGAAAGGCAGTTTGACTCCACTCTTTGCTGCAATATCATAATGTTCCTATTTACAGGAATGGAAAACTGGGAAGAGGAAGGCTGAGAAAGATGAGCTGGTGGGAGTTATGATATTTTCCACCATGGAACCAGAAGCACCTGACTTGGACTTAGTAGAAATGTAAGAGATTTTGCCAAACTTTCCTCCTCTCAAACTGTGTCCACCTCCTCTGCCTGTGAGTCTTGGCCAGTTCAATTACAACTGGAATTCAGATTATCAGACTAAAGCATATGAAATGAGTGGGGTTAGTAGTCAGATAGAAGGAAAGCATCATTTGTACACAAAAGCACTATCTTTCTAACCATAACATCAGATTAAAGTCTGCTTCCTTTTTACTTTGAGGTCAGTGATTTCATAGTTGGCACGGTGATTAGTAGTTACTACCAATAAAGTATGCTGAAACAAAGTGGCCCAGAGCCAGCTAACACCCACATAATACTCAACAAAGCAGAAATTTCTTTGAACATTGCCTTGAAGGGAGCAATTTCTAACCTGCTTTTCTGCGTTTTTTTAATCTGTTGTTTTTAACTGTATAATCTTTTTTGTAATGTAGGCTTGGTTGAAAATCTGGAATAGTTTCTTTTCTATATAAGGACCAGTAAGAAATCTTGGGTTTTTTTTTTTTTTTTTAAGAAGCTTTTTTCTCCGGGCCGGTTAAGTTCGCACGCTCCACTTCGGTGGCCCGGCGTTCGCCGGTTCTGATCCTGGGCGCGGACTGCACTGCTCATCAAGCCATGCTGAGGCATCGTCCCACATAGAGCAACTAGAAGGATGCACAACTATGATGTGTACAACTATCTAGTGGGGATTTGGCGAGGAGAAAAAGCAAAAAAATGAAGAAACTTTTTTCTTAAAATCATTGCTTATGTGTTACCAAAAATATAGACAAGAAAAAAAAACCCACAGTCTTCCAACTACCCAGAGAGAAAATCAATATATTGGCCTAGGTTTATGGTCTTCCAAGCCTCCTCTGTATATATGTATCTAAAGGAAAAATGTTTAAACAAAAATGAGCTCACGCTACACATTCTATCTTTTAATCTGCTTTTTTCATTTTCTCAGGTGGGTAAATACTTTTTATGTCCTTAAAGAGCTGGTCGGTTCAGTATCACTTAGATGGTTATTTTCTCTGATTCATTCAACTACTTGCTGGAATGACTGGCGGGTACCATTAGCAACCCATACTATGGTTGATAGATTCAGTGGTACCGCCAATGATCGAATTTCACTAAATACGATATTCAAGAAATGATTATTTTATTTACTTTAGAATAATTTTAAATTCACAAGGAATTGAGGGATTTAAATTCACAAGGAATTGAGGGAGAAAGGAAGCAGAGTTAAAATATAAACAGCAGATTTCTAAGAGGTTCTTTAAAAACCTGAATCAAGCCTGTTTTTAAGGCTAATTTAGTTAGAGGGCAGTTGTAATGTAGGAAAGCAAGTACCTGTGGTTACGTTTGGTGCGGGTCTCCCCAACCACAGTGATCTTTCTCCTCTTACACCTCACACTGTTGGGACGTTTGGTAGCGAAGTCAAGGACATGTCTTCTTGTGTTTTTGCCCCACAGAGAGCAGAAGTGTGATGCTGTGGGTAAATTCACCAAAGCCATGGACGATGGCGTGAAGGAGCTGCTGACCGTGGGCCAGGAGCACTGGAAGCGGTGCACAGGGCGTAAGTGCCTCCGGTTTCTGGAGGTGGCAGTTCAGGCACAGCCTCGTGACCTTTGTCACACGGGGAACCGTCCCCCTGAAACAGAAGTGCGTGTGGTGAACCGAAGTCATGCCATTCCCATAGCTTTGATGAACCTCCCTTCTCAACCCTAGTTAGACAACAGAAAACCGGCTCCAACAAAGCCAGTTCAGGAACTCTCCTAAAAAACGCCGTGTTCACTTAAATATTTCCCGTTATTTGGGGTTTGTAACCTATGGAAAATTCGTCTTTTCTGCATGTTTAGAGAATGCTTGTGGTTGTTTTTAATCTTAAAATTTTACTTTTTAATCTTCATCCATTTGGGAAGATGTTGTATATTTGACCAGAGCCCTAATTCTTAGGAAAAATCGGTGTAGTTGGTAGCAGAAAATACATTAGAGGGTCAGACTGGGAGCAGTGCTGAGGGGAAAGAGGCACTGGCAGCCCTGGCCTTCCCTGCTGTTCCCATGTCCTCGAGAATTCGTGTCCCCTCCCTTCCCTTTGTTCATGGGCTGTCATTCTGCTGGGCTGTGTTTTCCTGTGCTCCCAGGGCCCTGCAGCTCTGCTGTCAGGGAGCCCAGGGGGCAGGCACAGTTGGGTCCAGAGGTGGGGACCACGCCACAGCGTGCTGCCCTGTGCTCCCTGAGGCTCAGAAGGCCGTAGAGGCCGCACCACCACCACCGTCAGTTCACACAGACACGCCAACTGCCTTCGAGTTGACGGGTTTGACCGTGTACGTCCATGCATCCCACCCCTGCCGCCAGCACAGCCGTCTGAGCCCCAGAGAGAAGACACCTCCAGCTGTGGCTCGCCCGTGTTGATCTCTGGGAAAGAGGCACTACTCAACTCACACGCTCTATGAGAAGACTGGTTGTATTCAGGCATTTCTTAAAAATAAAAGTGGCTTCTACTTTGAACTGTAAAAGTAATACATACCCATTTTAAAGTATATCAGTACTGTGGTACTCAGCCTACAAAGGAGCTTAATAATCTGTTTTTGTAAAGATTTTTTTAAAGGTGATATTTTTCTTCTAAATAAGGGAAAAGAATCAGAATTTTGAAGTCAAAAAATAATTTTCATGAACAAGAAACTGAATTGTGGAGTCACTTGTAGATGAATTATTAAAACAGCAAAGCCAAGTTAATAGCAGTATTAAGATCTATTAAATCCAGACCTGAAAGCTAAGCCTTACATCAGGAGTTGGCAAACCGTGGCCTGCTGGCCAAATCTGGCCTGCCGCCTGTTTTTGTCAAGTGTTATTGGAACACCGCCATACCCATTTATTTATGTATTGTCTGTGGCTACTTTCCTGTTACAGTAGCAGAGTTGAGTGCTTTCAACAGAAGCCTGTGTCCCCACAAAGCCTGAAATATTTGCTGTCTGTCCCTTTGCAGAAAAAAGGCCACGCCTTACACTGAATGGCCCTCTACCATTCACATAATATATCAACAAAACCACTCGCAGTGTAGCAGCTGTTCATGCTTGAGGTCTAGACACCAGGAATAATAACAGTTGCTCCTTTCTTTTCTTTCTTTCTTCTTTTCTTGCTGAGGAAGATTGGCCCTGAGCTAACTTCTGTTGCCAGTCTTCCTCTTTTTTTTTTGTTTATGTGTGCCACTGCCACAGCATGGCCACTGACAGATGAGTGGTGTGGTTCTGTGCCCGGGAACTGAACCCAGGTCACCGAAGCAGAAGGCACCAAACTTTAACCTCTAGGCCATCAGGGTTGGCCCAGTTGCTCCTTTCTAATGGCAAAGATATATGATGTTGTATCATATATATAGAACTAGCCTGAAAAAATAATGTATACAAATACAGCATTAGAAAACAAAATCCCTTTCAAGGCTTTGGTCTCAGGGAATAACTCATGAGCAAAAAAGCAGAGTGGCATTTCTCTAAAATAGTAATTTAATTTAAAATAATTAATTTTGGCTGTAAACTCTTGGAGGCTATAATAACAAATCATTTAAATCTATATGTTCTTTGAAAACTGTTTCCTTTTTTTTAGGAAATATTTTAAATGAATGTAAATCTTACAATCAAATGTTTTAGGGATATCACAGAAACATGGGATTATGATTTCTTTTAAAGAAATCCCTTATGTCTGACATCTAGTCAACCCCATGTCCTATATAACCCATAAGGCCAAATCTATGAAATAGAGATTATTGACTTATAGCTGCTCTTTTTGGGAGGAAAGGGGAGTTTGAAGTGCTTTGTTTAGGATTTGATTCAGACTTATGTTCTTTCTTCTTGTCTCTCACAAGAGAGTTTTTCTAAATTCCTAACCTGTAAGGTGAGAAATCTAGCATGTAGTGGGTGTGGTGAAACACATGGCAAGTGTCTTGAATCCCAGGTAGAGAGGCAAAGACTGAGTTACAAAGGTAAACAATTTATTAAAATTAACTAAACTAATATAGTTTGAACTCACTTTCCTGATGACTGCAGCTTACAGACCACACTTCACATTTCTCTGGACTAGATTTTTGTGTGCGTGTGTGTGTGTGAGGAAGATTAGCCCTGAGCTAACATCCACTGCCAATCCTCCTCTTTTTGCTGAGGAAGACTGGCCCCGGGCTAACATCCGTGCCCATCTTCCTCTACTTTATATTGGACACCACCACAGCATGGCTTGATAAGCGGTGCGTAGGTCCACGCCTGGGATCCGAACCTGCGAACCCTGGGCCACCACATCAGAGTGGGCAAACATAACCGCTACACCACCAGGCCAGCCCCTGGACTAGATTTTTTTAAAGCAACATTTGAATTATTTTTCTTCTTTAATATTGCACTAAGTCTTCAAATGCAGATAATGGTTTCTTTTGAAAGGCAATGGATGTGTTTAAGAGGACTGTATACAGATGCAAAGAAAATAGCCTAAGATACAGAGACTCTTCTCTAGGAAGTTCTCCAAAGTGATCCTAGAATCCTACAATTTTAGCACCAGTAGGAACCTTAGAGATCATTTAGTTAATCTTATTATACAAATGAGAAACCTAAAATCCCTCTTCCATGGTCCTGTGAAGCATAGTGTCCTATTTTTCTCCATACTGTGTTGCTTTCAGTTTCATTTTGTTTTGTTTTGTAAGTAATCATTCATACATTCATAACAGGGTGGGGAAAGCAATGTAATTGGAGTCCCAAGTGCCAAATCCACCCCTTATTAGCCATGGGACCCTGGGCAAGTGAGTTGACTTACCTGAGCCTCATGCTCCTGACCCACGAGGTGGAGATGGCACGTCTGCATCTGTTGAGGGTCTTGTGAGGATCAGGTGGGGTGGCGTATGAAAGTGCTCTGTCAACTGGAAATCACCTGAATGAGCTTCCACCTCACTTTGGTGTCGTTCAGTGAATGAGAACGTGGGCGGTGGTGGTGAATGATAATAGCAGCCACCATTTATGAACAATTGATTAATGAAAAATTGAAAAACTTTTATTGAAAAAAGTCATTTTATTAAAGAAAGTAGGCTATTTTGAATCACTTCAAATTTCTCTTATTATAAATCACTTCTAGAAAATAGTTGAAACGCACTTCAGTTTGCTCAGAGGCCTCATTAACGATTTGTTCCTTTTTCTCTTTCAGCATTACCCAAGGAATATCAGAAGATAGGAAAGGCCTTGCAGAGCTTAGCAACAGTGTTTAGTTCTAGTGGTTATCAAGGTACGCCTGTGTTTGTTTATTCTTTGGGCCTTCAGTGTCTTATCCAGACCGACCGTCCTCTTCAGGCTCCTGCAGACAGACAGTAACTGCAGTTAAGAGCCCTTGTCACTGGTGCTTAAATTGGCCAGGCTACTGCACTTGGGACTTTCACAACCTCACTGTATCACTTTCGAGCAAAGTGGAAGTTGTTACATGTTTTTTGCTAGCTTCTTTGTGCTCAGATATAGCTCTCGTGTTGTAATAAAACAGGTGGCTCTGATGCGTAACATCTGCCCTTGCTTTCGTCTCTCTGCCAAACTCTGAAGGCAAGTCTCCCTGTTACAAAGGCCTGAACCTGTCAAGGTCATTGGAAGGAGAAATTCTTGACTAAGTGACATTTTCATGTTGCCTCACGTCTCTCCATAACTCAGAGTTGTTTTCAGCTTATCCCACATTCTGTATCTTACCTGTGGTATTTCGAGTTCACTGAATGTGTACATTGACAACACTTGTGAGAACGAGTTAGCTGTTTTTCCTTTATATTTTGGTTTATGTTTGCTTAATTTGGCTTGTGGAGCAGGTGGGAAGTGAAAGTATTTGTCAGGTGAGTGGCACCTACTAAATTTGAGTGTGTCCTGTCACAGGAGCGACAACATTGGTATTTCTCCAGGGTGTTCATCCTGATACCCAGGGAAGATAGGTCTTGGGATGACAGTGTCTGAGTATTTTCGGGAACAAGAAGTTAGTCTCACCAAAATTTAAGATTTGGGGTCCCTATATATGAATATTTCTCATTGGCCTGACTGAAATGGGTCTTATAATCAGAACTTTTAGACCGGACGGGAACTTTGAAGATTAGTCTGGCCCCCTCATTTTCAAGATGAGGAGCTTGAAGCCTGGAATGATAAGCATCTTGGCCAGGGTACCACAGGTGTTGATGGAGGAGCCAAGAGTAGAGCTATTATCCATTGCTTAGGTGCTGGGCAGATCTCTAAGAGCCCGCTCTTCTTGTGGTTCTGTAGTGTCTTAACAGGATGAGAGCATTTGTTCTGGAGATGCTAGGAAAACATCTGGTTGGTCCCCATGGCACCCTTACATGTCAGAGCTCACCTGGATCCAGGCCTTCTTAAACCTCACCTGAGGCGTCTGTTCTTCAGCCCCACCCTCACCTCTTAGTCCACAAAGTCCCTCGGGGAGAACTAGCTCTGCATTTGGGGCCCCTCCAGGTCTGACCCCTCACGCCAGCCCACGTGCGTCTGGTAGAAGATCAGTGGCTGCCTCCGTGTCCCAGCAGAGTCTCGGCCTGTGGAAGGCCCCCTTTTCCACACCCTCCCCCCACCCCGTGCCCCACACTCAGCAGCTTGCCTAGGGTGCAGGGCTCACCCCTTTCTGAATTTATTCATTTGGATTCATCATTCCTGCAGTGCTTCAGTGACTTGAAGGAAAAGTGTGACTTCTTAGTTTATTTGGTATTTTCTTTTTTTTTTGTGGGGGAGACCAGCCCTGAGCTAATATCTGTTGCCAATCCTCCCCTTTTTGCTGAGGAAGACTGGCCCTGGGCTAACATCCGTGCCCATCTTCCTCCACTTTATATGGGATGCCACCACGGCATGGCTGACAGGCAGTGCGTCGGCGGGCGCCCGGGATCCGAACTCGCAAACCCCGGGCTGCCAAGCGCGGACTAAACCGCTGCGCCACCGGGCGGCCCCCTATTTGGTATTTTCTTACTATTATGAGATCAGCAGTCTCTTGCAGTCATCCACATCCTAACTGGAAATGAAACCTCTCCAAGATTAGATTTTTAAGCCTAACAATGATCCTTCCAGTGATTTCAGAGTTCATTGCTAGGTTATAATAAATGTGCCCAGATTTGGGGTCTCTCGTCACTTGAAGTCACATGTAAGACTTAGAAATCATTCAGAGCTAGATCATAGAATTTTAAAAGAGCAACTCACTTATTCTCCTGGTCAGTGCTGGAAGAGAAAGGCATCACTGGCTATTCACTCAATATAGTGTTGTTAATAGAGGGTGCAGGCAAGTGAACCAAAAGTCTTGAAAACGGAGGGAAGAGAAGACAGTTGGTAATCTGGGGAATGGTTCCTAAAGAAGTTCTTTGATGACTTTATATTGTAAATAAATCTCTTCATATATTATGTTACTAATTCTTTTAAAAAATGTAATAGAATTTACATACCTTCAAAATGATCAGGTTCTCTCCCGAGTTTCATAGTCTATATAATTTTAGCCTGAAGCAGCATAGAAGAAGGGAGAGGTAAAGATATGGAGAAAGGAAGGATAGAAGAAGATGCAGGTGGTGTCGGGATGCGGCCCCTACAGTATAAGGATATCCTGGGTGGACGATGGGCAGTAAGAGTTGACCCTCAGGATTCTGTGCCTGTCTCCAGAGTGCCCATCCATTTAATGCCCTCGGAACCTCAAAGAAGCACTGACTATCTCCTGATGCTTCCTTGATATTTTCTGTGCTTGTAGCGATCAGTTTGTCATCAAACATCCATATTGCAGATAGTACTTTTTCAAGTATTAAAAAGACTCAATTTAATATGTTTTGGTTGAATATCATTCAGCTTACCTAAAGATCTTGTTTTTAAAGAACCATTCGAGTCCCCCATCGACTAGCTTTTCCCTTCTCGAGGAAGATGAAGGTCAGCGGCGTTGAGGCCTCTGTCTATCACGTCTCCCTCTGCTCAGATGTGTTGGTGTCTTGGGGCAGTGCTGCACTCTGGGATCTTGCAATAATGCAGATGATTTCCATTCCTAAGGATATCTCAAGTTACCTTCAATAGAACTTTCCCTGCTCCCTTTCACAATACATATACTCACATTGCAGCAATACAGAGACCGTTAGTATGGCCCCTGCACGCATGAAGCACTTCATATTCTTATGGAGTATCATGGAAATATAATCAATAAAAATTGTTAAATGGGGAGTGACGTCAGCATCATGGCGGAGTGAGATTCCCTCTTTGAATCTCTGCCCCCTACGACACAACGAAAACATCATTCACATTCCAACAGAGCTCAATCAAACACTACGAAGGACTTCTGAGAAACCCCTGCTGCCATACATCGGACGGTGGAGGCGCGGGAAGCCCAGGAGAACGGGAGGAGAGGTAGGAGGTTGTACTCCCCCTCCCCAATCGATCGGCAAAAACAGTGCGGTTTGCAGTCAGAGGGGGGAGGGGCGGCCCACAGCGGGGAAAACTAGCGCCATCCAGGTGCTCTCACAGACTGTCGTGAGATCGCCACGGGGAAGCGACGACGGACTGTTTAGGGGGTGTAGCAAACACCCTAAGAGAGCCAGAAAGGAAACCCCCGGGTCAAGCAGGAGAAAGAGAGGACCCCTCCCCCCACACACCCGGCGTTTCAGCATAATCCCTCCGGGGGCTGGAGCCGCCTCAGAGCAAACCGCTCGCGATCTCCATCTAGTGGCAGCAGGGGGAAACTGCAGGACTAACTTTAATCATGAGGGGTAAAAATAAAGCCGTCCCCGTCGGATCCTTGCGAAAATATGTCAGGGCTACAGACCAAAAGGAAAATGACAAACACCCAGAAACCAACCCTGAAGGCACAGAATTTGATAACCTGAACAAGAGAGAATTCAAAATAGCTATCATAAACAAGCTCAACGAAATACAAGAGAACACACAGAAACAAATCAACGAATTCAGGGATTATGTCACAAAAGAGATTGAAACCCTAAAGAAAAACCAATCAGAATTATTGGAGGTGAAAAACAAAATCAACGAGATAGTGGAAAAAATGGAGTCTTTAAAGAGCAGAACTGACAATATGGAGGAACGAATTAGCACTATTGAGGATAGCCACGCAGAAATGCTCCTGAGAGAGGAGGAGAGAGAGCTAAGACTAAAAAGAAATGAAGAAATTCTTCGAGAAATATCAGACTCAATGAGGAAAAGCAACATAAGGATAATAGGTATTCCAGAAGGAGAAGAAAGAGAAAAAGGAGCAGAGAGTTTGTTCAAAGAAATAATAGCTGAGAACTTCCCCAACCTAGGGAACGAGAGGGAAATAACAGTGAATGAAATCAATAGATCACCTAAATATATAAACAGGAATAAAAAATCATCTCGCCACATAGTAGCAAACTTGAAGAATACCCGTGACAAGGAAATAATATTGAAGGCAGCTAAACAAAAAACCAAAATAACATACAAAGGAAACCCCATCAGGCTCTCAGCTGATTTCTCGACAGAAACTCTACAGGCTAGGAGAGACTGGAATGATATATTCAAAATCGTGAAAGACAAAAACCTTCAGCCGAGAATACTTTATCCAGCAAAAATATCCTTCAAATACGATGGAGAAATAATAACTCTCCCTGATAAACAAAAGCTAAGAGAGTTTGTCACCACAAGACCCCCACTACAAGAAATGCTCAAGAAGGCCCTTAGGCCTGAAAAAAAACAAATGAGAAAGGGGATACAAAGATTTCAGCAAGGAGACTAAACCAGAACAAAATACAGTTGGAAAACATCAAAAATTAATTCAAGCTCATCACTGGAAACACACATTCATGACACAAACTGGAATAAAGAGATAACAAATAAGGAGGGGAAGAGGTGAGGGATTGAACTGACCCAGCCTCAGGAAAAAGGAGGCATCTGAAAATGTACTTTCTTATCCAGGAGATCGCTTATATAAACCGCACGGTAACCACTAAACAAACAACCAGAAGAGAACCACACATGACAAATAAAGAGAAAACCAAGAGAATGAGCATGCAGAAATACCAAATTGAATTTGCAGTCCAAAACACAAGGGACAAGAAACGAAGGGAATGCAAAAGAACCAGAAGATGAACAATAAAATAGCAACATTAAACCCTCATATATCAATAATCACTCTAAATGTAAATGGATTGAATTCTCCAATCAAAAGACACAGAGTGGCAGGATGGATCAAAAACCAAGATCCAACAATCTGCTGCCTCCAGGAAACACATCTCAGCTCTAAAGACAAACACAGACTCAAAATAAAAGGATGGAAAACAATACTCCAAGCTAATGGCAAACAAAAGAAAGCAGGAGTAGCCATACTTATATCAGACAAAGTAGACTTCAAGATAAAAAAGGTAATGAGAGACAAAGAAGGGCAATATATAATGATAAAAGGGATACTTCACCAAGAAGACATAACACTTATAAATATCTATGCACCCAACACAGGAGCACCAAAGTACATAAAACAACTGCTGAAAAACCTTAAAGGAGATATTAACAATAACACAATAATAGTAGGGGATCTTAATACCCCCCTTACATCAATAGATAGATCATCCAGACAAAAAGTCAATAAGGAAATAATGGACTTAAATGAAAAACTAGACGCAATGGATTTAATAGATATATACAGAGCACTCCACCCAAAAAAAGCAGAGTACACACTCTTCTCAAGTGCACATGGAACATTCTCAAGGATAGACCATATATTAGAAAACAAGGCAAACCTCTATAAATTTAAGAAGATTGAAATCATTACAAGCATCTTTTCTGATCATAATGCTGTGAAACTAGAAATCAACTGCAAGGAAAAAACTAGGAAAGGGACAAAGATGTGGAGACTAAACAACATGCTACTGAACAACCAATGGGTCATTGATGAAATTAAAGGAGAAATCAAAAGCTATCTGGAGACAAATGAAAAGGAAAATACACCATACCAACTCATATGGGATGCAGCAAAAGCAGTCCTGAGAGGGAAATTCATAGCAATACAAGCTCACCTTAACAAACAAGAAAAATCCCAAATAAATAACCTTAAATTGCACCTAACAGAGTTGGAAAAAGAAGAACAGACAAAGCCCCGAATCAGCAGAAGGAGGGAAATAATAAAAATCAGAGCAGAGATAAATGAAATTGAAACCAAAAAAACAGTAGAAAGGATCAATGAAACAAAGAGCTGGTTCTTTGAGAAGATAAATAAAATTGACAAACCCTTAGCCAGACTCACTAAGAAAAAAAGGGAGAAGACTCAAATAAATAAAATTAGAAATGAAAGAGGAGAAATTACAACAGACACCACAGAAATACAAGGGATTATTAGGGAATACTATGAAAAACTTTACGCCAACAAATTGGACAACCTAGAGGAAATGGACAAATTCTTGGACGCGTACAACCTCCCAAAACTGAATCAAGAAGAAATAGAGAATCTGAACAGACCAATCACAAGTAAAGAGATTGAAACAGTAATCAAAAACCTCCCAAAAAATAAAAGCCCAGGACCAGATGGCTTCCCTGGAGAATTTTATCAAACGTTCAAAGAAGATTTAGCACCTATCCTTCTCAAACTATTCCAAAAAATAGAGGAAGATGGAATACTTCCCAACACATCCTATGAGGCCGACATCATCCTGATACCAAAGCCAGACAAGGACAATACAAAGAAGGAAAACTACAGGCCAATATCGCTGATGAACATAGACGCAAAAATCCTCAACAAAATATTGGCAAACCGAATACAGCAATACATCAAAAAGATCATACACCACGATCAAGTGGGATTTATACCAGGGACACAGGGATGGTTCAACATCCGCAAATCAATCAACGTGATACACCACATTAACAAAATGAAGAATAAAAACCACATGATCATCTCAATGGATGCAGAGAAGGCATTCGACAAGATCCAGCATCCATTTATGATAAAAACTCTCAACAAAATGGGTATAGAAGGAAAGTACCTCAACATAATAAGGGCCATATATGACAAACCTACAGCAAACATCCTACTCAACGGGGAAAAACTGAAAGCCATTCCTTTGAGGACAGGAACAAGACAAGGGTGCCCACTCTCACCGCTCTTATTCAACATAGTACTGGAAGTTCTGGCCAGAGCAATTAGGCAAGAAAAAGGAATAAAAGGACTCCAAATAGGCAATGAAGAAGTGAAACTCTCACTATTTGCAGACGACATGATCCTATACATAGAAAACCCCAAAAATTCCATCGGAAAGCTACTAGAAACAATCAACAACTACAGTAAAGTGGCAGGGTATAAAATCAACTTACAAAAATCAATTGCATTTCTATACACTAACGATGAAACAACAGAAAGAGAACTCAAAAAGACAATCCCATTTACAATTGCAACAAAGAGAATAAAATATCTGGGAATAAATTTAACCAAGGAGGTCAAAGACCTATACAATGAAAACTATAAGACACTATTGAAAGAAATCGAGGAGGACATAAAGAAATGGAAAAATATTCCATGCACATGGATTGGAAGAATAAATATAGTTAAAATGTCCATTCTACCTAAAGCAATCTACAGATTCAATGCAATCCCAATCAGAATCCCAATGTCATTCTTCACGGTAATAGAACAAAAACTACTGAAATTCGTATGGGGCAACAAAAGAGCCCGAATAGCTAAAGCAATTCTGAAACAAAAGAACAAAGCTGGAGGCATCACAATCCCTGATTTCAAAATATACTATAAAGCTACAGTAATCAAAACAGCATGGTACTGGTACAAGAATAGACACACAGATCAATGGAACAGAATTGAAAGGCCAGAAATAAAACCACACACCTATGGACAGCTAATCTTCGACAAAGGAGCAAAGAACATACAATGGAGAGAGGGAAGTCTCTTCAATAAATGGTGCTGGGAAAATTGGACAGCAACATGCAAAAGAATGAAAGTAGACTATCTCCTATCGCCATATACAAAAATCAATTCAAAATGGATCAAAGACCTGAAAGTGAGACCTGAAACTATAAAACTCCTGGAAGAAAATATAGGCAGTACACTAATTGAGATTGGACATAAAGGGATCCTTTCAGATTCCATGTCTACCCAGACAAGGGAAACAAAAGAAAAAATAAACAAGTGGGACCTCATCAGACTAAAGAGCTTCTACAAGGCAAATGAAACCAGGATCAAAATGAATAAACAACCCACCAGCTGGGAGAAAATATTTGCAAATCGTTTGTCTGACAAGGGATTAATCTCAGTAATATACAAAGATCTCCTACAACTGAGCAACAAAAAAACAAACAACCCGATCAAAAAATGGGCAGAGGATATGAACAGACATTTTTCCAAGGAAGAGATACAGATGGCCAATAGACACATGAAAAGTTGTTCAACATCACTAATCATCAGGGAAATGCAAATCAAAACTACACTGAGATATCACCTTACACCGGTTAGAATGGCTATAATCACAAAGACAAATAACAACAAATGCTGGAGAGGTTGTGGAGAAACGGGGACCCTCATTCACTGCTGGTGGGAATGCAAACTGGTGCAGCCTCTATGGAAAACAGTATGGAGAGTCCTCAAAAAATTAAAAATAGAAATACCGTATGATCCAGCAATACCACTCTTGGGCATCTACCCAATGGACGTGAAATCAACCATCACAAGAGGCGTATGCACCCCTATGTTCATTGCAGCATTTTTCACTATAGCCAAGAAGTGGAAGCAACCCAAGTGTCCCTCAACTGAAGATTGGTTAAAGAAGATGTGGTATATACATACAATGGAATACTACTCAGCCATAAGAAAAGACACAATTGTCCCATTTGCAACAACATGGAAGGACCTAGAGGGTATTATGTTAAGTGAAATAAGCCAGAGAGAGAAGGACAGACACTGCATGAACTCACTCATATATGGAATATAAGTGATCACACGGACAGAGAGAACTGGTTGGTGGTTACCAAGGGGAAGGGGGGTGGGGGGGGCACAAGGGGTGAAGGGGTACATCCACAAGGTGACGGACAAAAATGTACAACTAAAACCCCACAGTGTTATAAACTAAGACATCAATAAAAAATAAAAAATAAAAAATAAATTAAAAATTGTTAAATGGTTCTATGGGAAGAAAGGGACAGATATAGAAGCTAGACTTCTGATTATATCTTGTTTTATAGATTTGAGTTTGGAACCATGTGAATGTTTTACAATAATTAGTAGAAAACAAATTTAAATCAAAATGAAAAACAAAATCCCTAAAAAGCAAAAGCAAAATAAAACATATGATTTGATACATCAAGACGAAGGCATAACCACCCAGAGAAGAGTTCCTTTAGATCACCTTACAACAGTGTATTTTGACTGCACATCCGTAGTAGCAGGTGCCTTATGCTCAAAAAGACTGCAAAACATTTTCATTGTTTTCAGTAATCCTGTGGTTGGCAATGTAGTATTGGTATTGTTAATCTGAAACTTCTAAATCTATTTTACGTATTGTAGGGGAAAGCAAGTGTATAATTATGTTACTGTTAACAACTAAGATTTTTTTAAATAAAAGAGATAAACATAAAAATCAAAAATTTTAAAATACATTCAGAAAAAGCCTGTCGTCCTAAATTTGAATTGGAAATATCAATATGAGCTCATCATATGTTTTCCCCTTTTAAAAGGAATACAATTTGCCTCACTGTGTTCACTGAAAAGGCCTAGAAACAATGATCCAATCCAGTAGCAGGAGGCCCCCCAGCATCACCCACCTGGCGATTTCTAAACACCATGTCCCCGCAAAATGAACTGGGGCTCCTGCTTAGTGGAAGAACTCTGCTGCCAATTTGAAGAGCCTTCCACTGGCCAGTGGAGAGAAGATTTGAGCGTTAGCAAAAATAATCATTGCTGTGGAGTGAAGCGTATCCACTGTGTTTCAATCCAGACTTGCGATGATACTTACAAAAAGTTAACCTCAGTTACTTTTGGAGGATGGTAGGAAATCAACTCATTATTCTGAAAACTGTAAAGAGAAGGAATCAAGCATTTAATCTGCTTTTCCTGTTCGAACTATACCTCATGGTAACTGAAAAGTTGATAAAGGAAAGTTTCTATTTATAGGAGTATTTCAGCTAATAAAGAAGGAGTGATAGAAGTAGAATAGCAGAATTTTGCAAACCCATACTAAAATGAAAGATCTAGACAGTGATCCCATGTGGCTTGTAACATCACACAGAAGAGGAGTAATTGGACATCGTGTCTTCTGAATCTGATCAAGCCTCTAGATCTAACAAGTAGTGTAAAAAAAAAATGTAGGAGACAGGACTGTGTTAAATCATCACCACAGAGATGCAGTCAGCAGAACCCAGACCGAGGTGGGGGGTGCCAAGGCAGATGAGCTGCTGCTTCAACCCCCCAAAGAGAAATCGTCAAGGAAAAAAGGGGCAGGGGAGAAGGAGCCTGTAGGTTTAGGAAACGCATCAGCCCTGTGCCAGGTGGACCTTCTTTCCATCCTGACTCAAGCAGCCGACTTGATTCGAGACCCCAGGAGGCTGCACGCTGACTGGATGATCTGTCAGGAGGAGTGGTGGTCTTAGGTGTGATAGTGGCGTGTTGTCCTTATTTTTAAGATTTCTTATCTTTTAGGTAAAACCTATGGGTAAAATGTTATGTGACCAGTGAAAGGGAGTGGTAGGAAGTGGTCAGTATAGGTGGAAAAAGATTGGCCGTGAGCTGTTAATTGGGAAACTGGGTGATGGGTAGATGGGGGCTCATCGTACTATTCTCTGGTTTTTAAAAGTTTGAAATTTTCTATAATAAATTTTTTTAGTAAAGTAAATTAAGAGATTAACTTACAACCACTGATATAACTGTAATGATTTTCAGGTGAAACAGATCTCAATGATGCAATAACAGAAGCAGGAAAGACTTATGAAGAAATTGCCAGTCTTGTGGCAGAACAGGTATTAACATAAGCACGCAATTCCAGTGAAGATTTTGTGCTAGCTAATCCATGTATTTAATGTAAACCCTGTTTTAAGACAAACTTTCCAAATAGATAGCCTCTTCTTTTCTATCCCTGTGTAAAATGTATTTGGTAACAGTGTCTCTTAGTTAAGCTCAAGTGATGGGTAAGTTTGTCATGAAGAAATCTAAACGAGCACCTTCCAGTGTGCGTGGCTCAGGTCCATTCTTAGCCATCAGGGGATTAGAACGTACAGGAAAGGGCATTGCCCAAGTCCCCGTTTGGACTCTTACTTAACCAATAATAATTGGTTTCTTCATCTGGTAAATTTCGACGATAGCGCCTTCCTTGTAAGGATCTCAGGATTCAATAGCTAATAAAGAGGAAGCACCCGTCCGGTCGCTGGCATGGAGCAGGTCTTTGTTACAGCCACACGGTTTTTATTGGGGTCTTCAGTAGCCCACTTTCAGTTCTTTTTACAGATAACAGATAATCAGTTCCCATCTAAGTTGTTTCAAGTCCCTCAATTTAAAAAAATTTGTTTCAGATGACTTCTTGAAATAAATGTGCACACGTGTGTACACGTTCATGTGGTCATTAACCACTCTCCTGATACGTGGAACAAGATTAATTTTTAGAACTGTGCATAACATAGCTATTAAAATTATAACTCAGAAAAATGGAAAAATTTAAAGTTACCACTTAAAATGATTACCAGATTTAATAATATTTTTATATTCTCTGCTAAAATTTAGACATTAAACTATAACGTCTTATTTGCTTGTATGTAAACAATGCAATATTAACTAGTTTTTTTTTCTCACAGTGTTATATTTTGGGCCGCCTCAAAATAGCTCATTTTACCGATCCACCTAAAAATTATCTGATGTCTTTATCATTTTCTTTACACCCTATGACTGAGACTGTAGTAGTCTTGGGGACTATTGTAGGAAAACGAGGCTGAATGCTTACCACTCAGTAACGTAACATACTCCCTGGGGGCGGGTTTGGCTAAAATAGTCCTCAGATCTACCAGTTTTCTTTTCCTTGATTGTCTGAATTCCTCTGCCAGTAACAACAACCTGTGTCTTGTTATAGCCAAAGAAAGATCTCCATTTCCTGATGGAATGTAATCATGAATACAAAGGTTTCCTTGGCTGCTTCCCTGATATTATTGGCGCTCACAAGGTGACTGGATCGTAGAAGTTTACAGAGGACTCATGGGTGAATCAGGGCGGGTGTGCGTGGACAGTGGCTCTGGTGAATCAGGACGGGTGTGCGTGGACAGTGGCTCTGGTGAATCAGGACGGGTGTGCGTGGACAGTGGCTCTGGTGAATCAGGGCGGGTGTGCGTGGACAGTGGCTCGGGTGAATCAGGGCGGGTGTGCGTGGACAGTGGCTCTGGTGAATCAGGACGGGTGTGCGTGGACAGTGGCTCTGGTGAATCAGGGCGGGTGTGCGTGGACAGTGGCTCTGGTGAATCAGGGCGGGTGTGCGTGGACAGTGGCTCGGGTGAATCAGGGCGGGTGTGCGTGGACAGTGGCTCGGGTGAATCAGGGCGGGTGTGCGTGGACAGTGGCTCTGGTGAATCAGGGCGGGTGTGCGTGGACAGTGGCTCGGTCTCGTCTTTCCGCTCCTGGGTCGGGAGGAGAGGCGCTCTGAAGTCAGCAGGAACTGCTCACGCAGGGTCCCATAACACGTTTAGCTATGTGGGTGGTTTTAAATTTCTTTTATTCTATTAAAAGATTATTTTGGGGGAATTAAAAACATGAACAATATTTCTTTATGCACATAGTTAGGTATCAAACAAAATGATCATGGTGTTTGAAATTGCAGACAATAATAGAAATGCTTTCCCTCATCAGTGAGACCCCTGTAAGCTGCATGGGCAGGTCCTCAAAGAGCCTTCCCTGTCAAGGCGAAATATGATTTTCCCTCCCTGAGCCTAAGGAAGGGTTTCCTAATTAAAATTAAAATGGGCAATATTGATTTTATATGTTTATATTAATACAAAGAAAACTATATAGTTCCCATCAAAAAGATATTTTTTAACTAAATTAAAAATTGGTTTAGGGTGTCCTCACATTTTGATTCTGGTTAGTTTTTCCATCTCTGTTTCAAAATCTATATATTACCTCAGATTCATGGGTATTTTATCAACTATAGTATTCTAGGGTATGTGGTATACTTGGATTCATTAGGAAGATCTATATCAAGGGCTGGTCTGTGAGCCTAACAATCCTGGCATGTGGCCAGGATTACGAACATTTGGCTTGTAACTGAAGTATCACGAAGGGGTAGCAAAGGTAAATAAGAAGGTTTGTGCAGCTCCAGGTAGCTTAACAGAAAACTCAGAACGTTTTCCTTATCCATTCATCTGTCAGTGGACACTTAGGCTGTTTCCATATCTTGGCTATTGTGAATAATGCTGCAGTAGACATGGGGGCACAGTTATCTCTGTGAGATAGTGATTTCATTCCCTGAGGATATGTACCCAGAAGTGGGATTGCTAGGAGAGTAAATCTTAAAAGATTATCATCACAAAGAAAAAAACGTTTGTAACTATGTGAGGTGATGGATGTTAGCAAAACTTATTGTGGTGATCATTTCACAGTTATACACGCATATCAAATCATGTTGTACACCTTAAGCTAATACAACGTTATATGTCAATTATATCTCAGTTAAACTGTGGAGGAAGTAAAATAAATAAATAAAAATCTCAGTTTAAAAAAACCTCAGAACAGTTAGCTCGTTGTAGGAATTTATGCAGCAGAGTTAGAGTTCTAGGCATGGAGCCTAATTTATGCAAGAGTAGAGAGTTTTTCTCTCCAGACTCTAAGTAATGAGCAATGTGATGATACTGGAGTAGGAGATGTTTGGCAGCTTTTACGAGTACTTCCATCTAAATATTAATTTGAAGTTGCTTCAGTGCTTCTTACAGACATAATAAAGTTTCAGCCTTACGATCAGCTCGCTTAAGCACCAGCTTATAGAACTCTCTGTAACAGAAGAGACAGAGGGGACCCGTGTGCATACGCTAGACTGTCCCTCGGATGACTTTCTGAACCTACCAACACCTGTTTTCCTATTGTGTCCTACTCTTTTGCTGGCAGTGGCTTATAAATATTACAGAAATAGAGTGCTCTTTGGTTTTCTATTTTGTTGTAGCATAAAACTGTAAATTTTAGCTTGGTTACACTTTTCAAAAAGAGCAACCTTTTTGCTTCCAGGTGACTTAGAGGAAGTTACGTTTAGATGCTTTCCTGTGTTCTTATTTTGCGGGGACATTTTCCTGTTCAGTGGCAAGTCAGTTATAGAAGTTGTCAGCACTGTTATATTTTAAACGAATGACTAATTCTTTTAGCTTTGTTTTATTAATACCATTGCATTTTATATTTCAAAGGGAGCAATAGAAAAAGTGAAAGAAAGTGATAAACTGGTTGCCACTAGTAAAATCACCCCACAGGACAAGCAGAACATGGTGAAACGCGTCGGCACAATGTCTTATGCATTACAAGGTAAGACCAGAGGTTTGTGTGTAGCTAGTGGAGAGTTTTGTTCCCAGCAAACTTGCTGTTTTCCTTGCTGGAGAGAAAGCCAACTGTGAGCAACAGTTAAATAAATAAAAGCTGATTTAAAATATCCTCATAAGCCTCTTGTTTGCAGGATCCCAGTGTTAATGAAAATCCGTAATGTTTATTTACTCTTTCACACGTTTACCTGACATACCCGTGATTGGCAGCTTGATTAAACCTGTACATTTTTATTATTTCTTAGAGACATTGAAGATGCCTTTTATAATCCTTAATATCAGCACCTATCATAATGCTCTATTAGATTCCAAAGTTCAGCCTTTAGCAGTATGTAGCCTTCATGCCCCAGGACCACAGGATGTAAAGGGAGTCTAGACGGAGCATTTTTAGCATAGTTGGTTAGTAAAAGAAGATATTAATTAATTTTTATATCTTTGAGTGTTTTCCTACAGATAGGAGCAGTGAATGGGTTTTTCCTGTTTTAGTGGACAGATGGAATATGCATGGGCAAAGGAGAAGGAGAAGGATGTTCTAATATGAACAAAACACACAAAATATTCTGTCATTGGCCTTTGGGAGTAAAGCATACTTGTAGGTTATTAGGGAATAAATTTTGGTAATTGTGGAAGGCCTTGAAAGCCAGGCAGAAGAGTTGAGACTTGATGTGGTCATTAAGAAGCCATTTAAGGGGCCAACCCTGGTGGCCTAGTGGTTGAGTTCAGCTCCCGCTGCTCTGGCAGCCCCTGTTCGGTTGCCAGGCACGGACTACACCATTCGTCTGTCGGGCCATGCTGTGGTAGCAGCTCACATACAAAGAGAAGAAGATTGGCAACAAATGTTAGCTCAGGGCAAATCTTCCTCAGCAAAAAAAAAAAAAAAGGAAAAGAAGCCATCTTAAAAAAAAAGTGCTCAAGGGAGAAGAGTTTGATAGTTAGGAGGGGCAGACATTTGTCAGACAGCCCAACCAGAAAACTGTTGCTTCTGGGGTCTGGGATTTGAGGACCTAAAGACGATGTGGTGCTGGGGGAAGAGAATGAAGCATATTTGCAGGCTTTTCCAAGGAACGACCTTGGAATGTGTGCCAGGTTTCCACAACTAAGGCTACTGGGGACAGAAGTGGGGAAACCTGACTGAGGATTTGGGTTTTGAGGGTTGGAAATGGGGAATTTGGTTTTGAACTTGTGTTTGAGGTAAATGAGAAGTTTTGTCCAACTTCAGGTAACTTAATATGAAACTCAGAACAATGAGCTTTCTGTAGGAATTTATGCCAGCAGTTGGCTTTCTGCGCCTGGGGTGTGAGGGAGAAGGCCGGTGGAGAGGGGTTGAGGGGCTCTGGTAAGGAAGGCCTCACCAGGGTTGGTAATGGGGGGGTCGTATTGAGAGACAAATTTCAGTAAGGGATTCACTTGCTGAATCGATACGTTCTGGAAAGGTGAGTGGGCGTCAATGCCTCTCGCCTGACAGGAGGTTGAGTTCTGACAGCCTGGTGCTCAGGGGCTGTGAAGCTCCGTTCCTAAAGAGGGTCTTCCACTGCGTCTTCTCGTCTGCCCAGCCTTCCAAAGGCTCTTCGAGTAACCTGCCTAGGCTGTCACTGTGCACGGGGAAACGTGGCCCACCAGGCGCCCTGCCAGGTCCACCCTAAACAGACTTGGAGTTCTGAACTGCAGTCATCTGTAGGGAGTACAGCCAAGTCAGTCTCCTGTTCTGTCACTTCTGTTAGGACAGTAGTCCACATCTGGGTGATTATCTGTACTGGATTTCATAGTATTTAATATGCAAATCAACAAAAATCATCCACCTTCCGGAAAGTGTTGTTTGCCGTTAACTGTTCCAGTTGTTTTTCTAGCCTCTTTATAAAGTGATTTGCCAAGAACTGGCAGTGCCCTGCAGCCAACCAGATTAAATCCGGTTGATGATGAATGCTAACTGAGCAGAGAAACAGGTGGTGTCCTTTGGAGTCTTGGGGGTACCGACTGATGTCTTGGTTTTGGTTGTAGCTGAGATGAATCACTTCCACAGTAACCGGATCTATGACTACAACAGCGTCATCCGCCTGTACCTGGAGCAGCAGGTGCAGTTCTATGAGACGGTAAGTCGGCCTTCCTTCCTGGGCCTTTGTGCGCACGCGGGTGCGGAGGGTCCCTGGTCACCTACTTTGACCATATAAAGTTAATCCATTTATATCTTTTTAATTCTGAGTAATGAACCAAAGGAGGCTAAAGATTGAACAAGGTTTTTTAAAATCTCTTTTAATCATATCTGCGTTTTCCTTTTTGAGTAACACTGCGTTAGAAAAGGTTTCTTTTGAAGAAGAAGGGGTATTGGATGCTAGTTGTGAGGCCCAAGAAGTCCTCATTGTGTGGTGTGTCCCCCTGCCCCCGCAGCCTCTCCGTGCACGGGGACACTGCTGAGTGAGAGCAGGCTCAGCCGGGGCCGGAGCCTGGCACCGCACAGACGCCACTGGCCGTCTTTGTTTGCGAGTGAGGGTTCACAGCGTACCAGAGGAATTTCAGAAGGAAAACAAGAGAGAGAGCGAAACCTGAAGTATTTTCACTCAGAAAACATAAACCTGTATACCTCTGCATAGGAGTTTTGTGGTTTACCAGTGTACAGGAAACAAAGATCCAGTATGTGAATGGAAACGCAGACGTCTGAAGACAAGTTCTGCAACTTGATAATTGACCCTGTGTTGGCTGCTGTGTTTCTTACTGTTTTCCACTGTCTCCGTGGTATTATCTCATGTATATTCAGGGATAATGGTCGGCAAGCCCCACACTCACATACATGCGTGTGTCACCTCTGGGCTAGACACTGCCGAAAACATCTGTCTCCAACGGCGGATTCTTGAACGGGAGCTCTGAGTGAGGTGCTTCATGCATATTGTGAATTGTGGGTTAGAGACAGTTGGTTTCGGAGACGAGTTTACAGAAGGAGTTCCCTTCTGCAGTCGTCTTCCGTGCAGTGTGTGGTTGCTGTGCTCTCTGACTGCACACCTTTTTATTAATTGGTGCCAGAAGGGCTGCCTTTCATTGTGTATTAGAATAGCAGATTATAGTGTTCTATGAGAGAAAATAATTGAAGGGCAACTCTTGAAATTCTGGTAATGTTGATTAGTTAAATCTCAAGCCCAAGTGAGGTGTAATTATCAATGACACTGTAATTCAAAATAGAAAACCAGATATTTAATGACTGTCCTTGTAGATCTAACATAGTTTTGTAAGAAGATAACCCTTAAGTTATTAAAATTTGCATATTTGTTCGTGGAGCAAACACTTAGTGGGTGCCTGCCGTATACTCAGCACCACTCCAGTGCTCAGGCTCCGAGGGTGACCAAGACAACTGTGTCTTCCAGGAGCCTGCAGTCTCCGTGGGGCAGCAGAGGCCTGTAATCCTGACTGCAGTAGAGCCTTAGCATTATGAAGAAGGTGCAGACTGCACACTGTGTAGTAGCCGTGGGTGGGATCAGGGAGGCGAGCTCGCCAGCCGGGTCTCAGGAGTTCATAGGTGTCCGCGGAGGCAGAGGAATCTAGGCAAACGGGAAGACCTGACCCACCCACCTCCCTGGAGGAAAGGCGGCTCATCTGGAAATGCTGCTGCACGGAGGGGCCGGGCTGGGAGGGAGCAGGGCTTCCTGCAGGCTGGGCACCGCAATGGCAGTGCCATCTGGGGTGGAAGGAGGTCTCTCCAGCAGCGTGGAAGCTGGGTTGGTGCCAGAAGAGACTAGAAGCATAGACCAGTGAAAGTATTTGACATTTCTGGCACGTTTGACTCATAAGAGGTGGAAATAATAGAATACTATGAAGTCGTAATGGGAGTGATATCTCAGAATTGTTGTGTTTCTTCTCCAGATTGCAGAAAAGCTGAGGCAGGCCCTCGGCCGCTTCCCGGTTATGTAGAACAGAATGGAACATGAAGAAAACGCCGAAGTGCTTCTTTCTGACTTGGGGCAATGCAATTCAATTTTTTTTTCCCTATCATCCAAAACAAAAAAAAAAAAAGGAAAGAAAGAAAACCAAAAAGAAGTAGAGTTGCGAAAAACTGCCTTTATTAACCAGCCTAAATGCACCAGTTCTCTTGGGGTGGTCTTTTGTTCATTTCTACATCCATTATTAACCAGTGGAAATTGTCTCTATTTTTGGAAAGTACTGAAAGTTATCAGAATTTTGAATGGAAAGTTAGGGGTTTCCCCCACTGATATTTTACATAAAATTGTAATTTATAAGTCACCCATGATCTTCTGGTTCTTACCCAATGTCAGATAATTACTAATTGCTTTCTTAAAAATATGAAATATGCCAGAATAAAAAATATATATGTTTATATATTTTTATAACTTTTCAGTCCTTTGGGATTCCTGTCTGTTTAGGGAAATCTACATGCCTTTCAGTGACATGTTTGTGACTCAAGTGCTTGTTTTCAGGGGAGGAAGCAGAGAGGGGTCCTAGGGCTGCCGGCACCCCTGTGTGCGTGTTGGTGGGCTTCACATGTCCCTTAGGGGACGCAGCTTGGCAAAAACCGACCATGAGGTCACCTGCCCTCACTTCCCGCTGGAATGTTCTTGAAGTGTTGTCTTCCCTGAGGAGTGCTTTCTCTCCTGGCGCCTCCTTCCTCAGCACGGTTAAGGCATGCTTTGCAGGCATGCTTTGCGCTACAACGAGTACCTTGAAAAGGCTGGGGGTGTATTTGAAATGCCCTGACTGCTCCCGGGGGTGGAGCCGGCGTGCCGACTCTGTGCTCAGGAAGGAGCGCGCTTGTGGGGGACACACACCCTCTTCCGGAGCTTCTGACCCCGTTTGCAGTCTTCAGCGGTTCAGTCTGACATAATGAGAAGTGCCCGCGAGAGCATGATGCTCCCCTTGATGTGGATTGTAGACTAGCATCTGACAAGATGAAAACAGTTGAGTAAAATGGAAAAGTTCAGAGACTGATAAGGGCGGCAGCCTGAAGAATGCACGGTCATCCCCAGAGCATGTGTGTTCAAGGAAAAGTTCAGAGTTACGTTCTTCCGGACTGTACCCTAAACTTCAGACAACATTTTTCTGATCACTAGTTCTTCAGTTAATGGCACAAAGCAAAGCAGAATCTTTGCAGACCGTCAGCTTGAACACTCACAGACACCTACCACCCTCCTCCTGCAGACGGCGTGTCCGTCCTCCACCGTTGCCTTATGACATTCTCTCCAACTGCTTTCATTTTTCTGACCTAATAATTATCTTATAGAAAATGGAAAGTTTGGGCCAACATAAAGTGAAACCAAAAATTTAGAAGAGAAACTCAAATGAAGATGAATATGAGAACTTCTTGTTCTTTAATATCACGGGTTTTTGTTAATGTTTTATAAGTAATTTTCCCTACTTGATTTTTCTTTTATAAAATCTCATAGAACAGTGTTTATGATACAGCCATTTAATATATGTACAAATTGTAAAGAATATGTATAAATGTTTTACACAAATGTAAGAGCATGTAGCAGCCAACGTATAAATAAATTGTTTAAAAACTGTACAGTAAATTCTCAAAGCACTTTTTCAAAACACTTTTTTGGTGTTTTTGTGTGTTTTGTTTTTCTTTTTTGGATAATTGCTTCTTGTTGCCAGCTGCTGAACAGTCTAGGTAATGAATTTTTCCCCAGGACATATTTCTCCTGACTTGAATTAATAATGCTAATTTCTGAAGTCAGAGTTATCAGTTCTGGAAGCATATCGTCATCACCTGGAGAGCTGTGAGAAACAAATACTGAGGCTGATGCCCAGTGTATTAGGGCTCCCTAGAGACACAGAACCTGTAGGTGTGTGTGTGTGTGTGTGACGCAGAACCTGTAGGGGGGGGTGTGTGTGTGTTCCTTAGGTGATGTTTACTCTTGTTGATATCCTGTAACTTAGTTCTATGGTATAAAAATCTTATGTTACATGATAAGAGAATAAGATAGGAAAGAAAATAGAGATTTGCTTTACACACACGCCCGCGCACACGTGCGCACAGGAACTCAACAAAATGAGGAAATGCTCATGGCAGTTAAAGTCCTCATTTCTGTAACTAGTCACGTGGTCATAGCTGGTATTTGTAACTACCTTCTTCCACTACCCATCCCGTATTCCTTTTGACTTCAGCAAACATCTCGGCTGGTCATGGTTCTTTACCTGGTGGGGTGACCCACACCTCCATTCCTGAAGGGTCTGGGCCATTTGTAGTCCTGCCTGGATTGGGTGGTTGTAATTTTCCGTTGACCATAATCTCAAGACATGGTAATACTAAGAGACGCCCTAAGGGATCTCATGTATTTCAGACATGCTGTTCCTCACCTCCGTTGTGGGGTAGCAGTCCAATCTCCCCTTGTAGTCAGGACCAGTCACCCCAGCCAGCACCATGACTCCCTTCTTTGCTTGTTGATTCAGAGGTATGAGGAGCCCAAGGTGGCCAGGTGACAGTCTTAACTTCCGGTTCAGTGGAATCATTGTTGGGTCTCCTGGTGGAAACATTCCTCCCTTTGGAACTAAGACCTCTAGGCCAGCAGAGCATGTCGCAGGAGTAAGAAGCAAAAATTTTGCTAGTTGGTCACTAGGGGTAATAGTGTGTGGGGCCACTCCCATTTCCACCCCTTAACTCCCAGGCATGTGTCTACTACCTCTGGGAGAAACAGCACCATACATTGGACACTGATTCAGAGCATGTACAGCTTCCCAGAGAACCCTGCCCCAGCCCTGCAAGGAATTGCCATCTAGCTGGTGCTGGAACTGAGTCTTCAAAAGGCCATTTCACCGTTCTGTCAACCGGCTGCTTCAGGATGACGAGGAACATGGTAAGACCAGTGGATTCCGTGATCATGGGCCCATTGCTGCACTTTGCTGTGAAGTGGGGGTTCCTTGTTCAGACGCAATGCTGTGTGGAATACCGTGACTATGGATAAGGCCTTCTGTAAGTCCCTGGAAGCGGTTTCAGCAGAAGCATTGCGTGCAGAGAAGGCAAATCCTCATCCAGAATAAGTGTCTATTCCAGTAAGAACAAAACGCTGCCCCTTCCACGATGGAAGTGGTCCAGTGTAATTGACCTGCCACCAGGTAGCTGGCTGATCACCCCGGGGCATGGTGCCATATGGGAGCTCGGTGTTGGTCTCTGCTGCTGGCAGATTGGGCACTCAGCAGTGGCCACTGCCAGGTCGGCCTTAGTGAATGGGAGTCCATGTGGCTGAACCCAAGCACAACCTCCATCCCTGCCACCGTGGTCACTTTGTTCATGAGCCCATTGGGCAATGACAGGGGTGGCTGGGGAAGGAGGCTGACTGGTGTCCATAGAATGGGTTATCCTGTCCACTTGATTATTAAAATCCTCTTCTGCTGAGGTCATCCTTTGGTGAGCATTCATACGGGAAACAAATATCTTCACATTTTTTGCCCATTCAGAGAGGTCTGTCCACATACCTCTTCCCCAAATTTCCTTTTTCACCAGTTTTCTAGTCGTTTCTTCCAAGTATCTGACCATCTAGCAAACCATTGGCCACAGCCCAAGAATTGGTGTATAATCGCACATCAGGTCATTTCTCTTTCCAAGCAAAGTGAACCACCAGGTGCATTGCTCGAAGTTCTGCCCGCTGGGAGGGTTTCCCTTCACTGTGTCCTTCAGGGATGTCCCAGGGAGGGGCTGTAGGGCTGCAGCTGTCCACTTTTGGGTGGTCAGCTCTTCCTCTGTCGGCTGGTCGCAGGGATTCCCCATGAGGCCAGAGGTGCAGGCTGGGAGGAAAAGATAGTGGAGCAGGAGAGGGGACCAGGGGCATTTGGGCCACTTCTTCACATGACTTGTGCCTTTGGGCCTACTGGGGCCGCATCACGAATCTCCCACTTCCATTTGATGCTGGAGTGCTGCTGTGCATGCGCAGCATTATGCCTGCTGGTCAGACAACACCCAGTTCACGATGGGCAGCCCAGGTCTCATGGTCACTTGGTGGCCCAGGGTTAAGTGTTCACTCTCTACTGAGGCCCAGTAGCTGGCTAAGAGCTGTTTCTCAAAAGGAGAGTAGTTATCTGTGGAGGATGGCGGGGCTTTGCTCCAAAGTCCTAAAGTCCTGTGCTGCAGTTCACCTGTAGTGGCCTGCCAAAGGCTCCAAACAGCATCCCTTTCTTCCATTGATGCTTCAAGCACCATTGGATCTGCTAGGTCCTATGGCCCAGGTAGCAGGGCAGCTTTCATGGCAGCCTGGACCTGTTGTAGAGTGTTCTCTTGTTCTGGGCCTCACATCAAATATCTGGGAACCCTTTGGCCTAGTCAAGTTGACACATAAGGTTTACCATCACGCCCAGTGTCCACCTCCCATATATTCTCTTTTTTTTATTTTTATATATTTTGTGTGTGTGTGAAGATGACCAGCCCTGAGCTAACATCCGTTGCTAATCCTCCTCTTTTTGCTGAGGAAGACTGGCCCTGGGCTAACATCCGTGCCCATCTTCCTCCACTTTATATGGGACGCCACCACAGCATGGCTGACAAGCAGTGCGTCGGCGGGCGCCCGGGATCCGAACCCGCGAATCCCGGGCTGCCAAGCGCCAACTAAACCGCTGCGCCACTGGGTCGGCCCCACCTTCCATATATTCTGATTAAATTTTTCTGAGGAAGGGGCCGGGAAAATGAAAAAGGAATCTAGGAAAGGAGATGACACGGCATACTCAAAACTGGTAACTAACTACGAGCCAGGAAAAGTAAAGGGAATTTGAAAGAAGGTGAAAAATTATCCGTTGGATGTTGATACTTGGAAGAGTCTCTAAGTGGCAAAATTTTAATGACCTAGTGTATATTTCATTCTCTATGGGTTCAAACACATACGTGGGTGGTTCTTATGTGGTATGTTGATATTTTGATTTTTAATTATTTGTATCAACCTTTAGATATCAGAGCAGAGCTATAATTATAGATAATTTGTAAGTTTTACAAATCTTGATAATGTAAAAATAGTAGAGAAGTATTTGGGGTGGAGAGGTAAAGGCGTGGTGGAAGAAAAGCTCAGTCTATTTGTCGACAGGTGACACCAGTTGCCTACCACCGGAAGCAATAGCCCCAAGATGTCAACACCCTGTAGGGTATGTAGGTGTCAGGGTCACCAAGGAAGACATAACTCACAGGCACTGGATGGAACAGCGCTTCACTCACATGGAGAAGAGGTGGCAAGATCAGCTGCAATAATGAGCGCCCATCCCCTGTGGCCAGCGGGTCTGGTCCCACAGCCGATGCGGGGAGACAGTCTGCACAACACCCATCTCGTGCAGCAGGTGAAGGACCCAGACCCCTCCCCACTGGGAATGAATAGAGTAGTAGGGTTGGCCAGGTCCCATATGACACACATGCTCAAGCTGAAAAAGGAAGTACACATCAAGCCCGGAACAGGGTAAGATATTCCCAGATAAAGAGCTATGCCCCACAGGCGTGAGGGCTCTTGATCTCCATGGAAGGAATTGTTCTGGCTTGAGACCACTCTTGGGCAGCCATGCAGGGGTCCAAAGACTGTGCCTGTGAGACTGGCTTTCCCAGTACTCTTCTTAGTGCATATCTTCAACGGAGGGAATCAGTCAATCCTGTCTAAAGGCTGGGAATCCAGACTATTCATGTCTATTATTTAAAGTAGCAAGAGCATTTGAGTAACTATGGCTATTTGAGTGATTGCTGAGTGGAGCCAATGACAATACTACTGAGAGGAAGGTGCTTTTTTCCTGTGTGTGTCCTAGTTTTTCCATCTGTTTGATTTAAAATCCTTTTCTTCAAGAAAGTAAGGAGAATTTGAGTTTCTTTTGGGGGGGACATTTTCCACAGGTCTCATGCACTCTATCTGGCTTTGCCGGCTGTGCCAAGAATTTGGAGCCCACTGCTTTTCGCCGGGCGGATCCTCAGGACTGTTTTGCAGCAAGCACCCCTGATGGGTGAGGCAGTGTCTTCCTCCTGGAAGAAGAGCAGGCTCGCTTACTGCTTGCTGTAAAATGTGGGTTTCCCAAGCTCCAGGTTCCTCTCCTGTAACAACCCACTGCATGTGTGGGCACCGCGGGCCCCCCAGTCACCCCCGAGGGGCTTGCAAGGCAGCGGGAAACCACGCCCACAGGCTGAAGCTCGTGCTTCCTGTTAGAGCTGGGGTAGTCAAGTCCTTTGTCTGTGACTTGGGAGTCTTTTTCTCCCGCCAGCATCCATGACACAGCAACAGACTAACGTATTTGCTTGTAAATAGGGCAAAATCACATCCCATACCCAGCAGTTAATTTTGTAGGAAAACATTTTTTAAAACAAAAGAAAATGAATAAAGCCATGAAAAATATATACACTAGCATAGGCAGTTACAGGGTGAGGAATAATCTTTCACACCCCACCAGCAAACAGTATAAAAGAACCAGGAGAACAAGTTTCAGCAAAGCAGAAAGGAGATGTTTATCCCCCAGCTTTATTGAGACATAACTGACATATAACATTGTATAAGTTTAAAGTGTACAATGTAATGACTTTATATATGTATATAATGCAAAATGATTACCACAATAAGGTTAGTCAACACATCCGTCACCTCACGTAGTTATAATTCTGTGTGTGCGTGGTGAGAACTTTTAAGATCTACTCTCGGGGCTGGCCCGGTGGCGCAGCGGTTTAGTCCGCGCTTGGCAGCCCGGGGTTCGCCGGTTTGGATCCCGGGTGCCCGCCAACGCACTGCTTGTCAGCCACGCCGTGGCGGCGTCCCATATAAAGTAGAGGAAGATGGGCACGGATGTTAGCCCAGGGCCGGTCTTCCTCAGCAAAAATAAGAGGAAGATTAGCAACGGATGTTAGCTCAGGACTGGTCTTCCTCCCTCACACACACACAAAAAAGATCTACTCCCTTAGCAACTTTCAAATGTATAATACAGTATTGTTAACTATAGTCACCATTCTATACAAGGAGAATGTTTGAATGCTGTTGACAATTCAAAGGACAATGAGCGAGGCTGTCTGAAGGCCATTAAACCCCTGTGGAGAAGACTGTTTAACTTTTGAGTCAACAGTAAGTTCAAAGGTCTTTAGGTGGGAATACATGTAATGTGTATAACTTGAATCCAGGAACCTGGGCTATGCAAGACCAGCTGCGTTTAAGTTTTGAAGCACTATTTTTTTAAAGGTTGAGGGCTTCCCACCTGGTTCATCTCTGGGAGCTGCCCTGTAGAGGGAGTGGGAGCAGGGTGGGGAGGCCCAGGGGATGTGTTGGTGGTGAGTCACTAATTCTGGAGAAAAACCACTGACTTGACCGAAAATAATGTTGGTTTACCAGCAAGCCAGAATTTCCTTTGCCTTGAAAAACTCTAATCTTTCACAAAATGATGAACCTCGAAAAGAGTGAGGGAGTTCTATATTCTCCTTCCCCAAGAAGACGTTAGTTGAACTACAGGAAAGCAGAATGGCCTTCTCCAAGGTTTCTAAAAGTTCCTGCTAGCACTTGTGCAGGCAAGCCTCTGTGGCCTTCCCGGCTTCCTTCTCGACAGCACAGTCTCTCAGAGAAGTCCAGCTCGGTTGAGACTCTTTGAGCTCATTATTTGAACATTAAATCCAAGATCTTGTGATGTGCTGTGGCTGGAAAGCTGACCCAAAGCATGTGACAGACCCAGGGTGAGGCCGGCGCCTTGTTAAAGTCGAGCCCTGGAGCCGGAGGCAGGGCCTTCTCCGAAGGATGCTGGCACCCTCCACTCCTCTTCCGGGGTGAGCTGGCACGCTCGTCCACTTCTCGCTCTGGTTTGCCTAATTTAGACTATTTTTTAAATGAATTCTGTTTCTGATTGGCACCTGTGTATTTTTGGCAGTCAGATATTAACAGTGGTTTTCTATTTTGTTTTTTAGCCATCAGATATAAATAATTCTCCTGTGAAGAGGTGAAAGGGCATTAGGAACAGAAAGGTTAGGAAAGGAGGTGGACCTAGAATCCCAGATAGGACATTTGGTCTGCCCAGGTTATCCCACTTACCAGCTCCTCCCCGTACAGATAAGGAAACACTCTCAGGCTAAATTCAGTTCACTCCTTCATCTAATAAATGTTGGCTATTAAGGTTATTGAGTCCCCTGGACTTCAAGGACATGCCGTGTCTGAGCCACAGAGGACCACAGTCAGCTGAAGGGACAGCAAAGCAGAAAGGCCATCAGGCAGGAAAAGCAGGCTGGATGCAAACAACTGAAAGAAGGCCTTGTGGCAGGAGCGACCACACGTGGCCTGGGCTCGAGGCTGACAGTCCTGCCTTTCTCTCGGAGTAAACAGAGCTGTGATTGGACTTGCATTTCTAATGGCTTCCTCTGGCTACAGAGAGGAGAATGGGCTGTGGAGGAAAAGCTTGAGCCCCCTACTAAGGTGATGCTTTCCTGAGGACCCTGCCAGATGCCTGTATCATGTCGTCACACGCTGGCTGGTGACTCTATGACCTATTTCCAGCCCCGTGTGAGTTCTGGGAATTGTTTGGCCTATTGATTTCTGATGGTTGTGTCCCTGTCCTCACATAGTTTCCCCACATGAATGCATCCAACAGTAGTCAACGATCGTCAACCAACAATAGTCAGCCAAAGTCTTGTCTTTCTAGAGCACTCTCCTGCAGATCTCCAGAACACACAGACTCTGTCTCTGTAGCTCTTTCTCTCTCATACGCAGCTCTTCAAATCCTAGCCACCTCAGTCTCTCTAAACTCAGATCTCTGTCTCCCCAGCTCAGTGAGACCACAGAACTATTTGGTTTCCCCTCCCTGTGCCGGGCCTGGAATCTGCATTCAGACAGTAATTTGGGGCTATCGTGGGGCTCACCTTGTTTGTTTCTCTTCTCTCAGTGGTCAGAGTCCTGCACTGCCTGTGGTCTAATGTCTGAAACCATTTTTCATATATTCTGCCGGTTTTTCTCTTTACTTAAGAAGGGGTAAACTGGCCTCTATTACTCCATCGTGGCTGGAAGTGGAAAACCTATCATTTGTTTTTAAATCTAAGGCAGGGGTGGTTTTTGCTTTCACAGAGAATATCTTGGCACACACATTCTTCAAAATTTATTTTAGTTTTCAAGCATGTTCTAGTAGTCCCTGAAGTAGACATGACAGTTTTATCATCATTTGGTTCCCATCTTCCCCTGGGCCCACTGATGAACCAGGCTTCCCCATCCCCATAAAATTGGGCATCACTCTGTGACTTGTTTTGGCCAAAGAAATGTTGGGAGCAATGTGTGCACTTCCAGGTGGAAGCATGTCATCTCTGGTGCTCGTCTCTCCAGCTCTTCACTTCCACAGTGACAATGGGAGTAAGTGTTGACATAAAGGGGCCGAGGGGTTCAAGCAGCTTGGAGCACTGAACCATCACAGAGGGGAGAGATGGCCTGGAGAGCTGCTGGGAGCCACAGCGGAACTTGCAAAAGCAAGAAATAAACTCCTGCCGTGTGGAGCCACCGAGATCTGGAATTATCTCTTATGCAGCATGAGCTACACTTGCCTGTCCTGACTGGTAGAGTTCCTCCTTATTGAACCAGAGTCTGAGTTCACCCTGACCCTAAACAGGTGTCAGAAAATATGTTAGCTTAATGAAGCAGGAGTATTTGAAAATGTCCCATTTGGAAAACTATCAACCTGCCGTAAAATGAAGAGCAGGAGGAAGCAAAACAAAACAAGAATTTACAAAAGCAACCAAACCATTTTTGTGAGATTGAATTCTTTTGTTGATGTGTTTAAATCACTTCCAGATGGATCAATCCGTTATGATTCAGAAGGGTTTATTATTCCCTTCCCACACGTCTGAACAGAAAGGAAAACAAGTTCGTGTAAATGGTGAAGATACATGTATCGACAGCAGAAGAGCTGACCCCTGGTGAATTAAAATTTTTCTTTCAGGAGCCCTCAGTTCTTGATCCTCTTCTTTTGCATGACATTGGCTCTGCATTTCCTAGCGCTGCTGGAAATTTCTTTGTAGTTAAGATGTATTTCCCAACCACCTTTAGAGTTCCTTCTGTTAGCAGCTTCCTGTAACTTGCTTCTAGAATAGGAGTTCTTGGCCTGTGGCCCATACGATACTGGAGTGTGTATGTCAATGAATCACATGCCATTGTAGGCAAATTATTCATGTGCATATGTACAAATTATTCATGTGCATATTTTACATTTTTTCTGGGGAAAGAGTTTGTACCTTTCATCAGATTCTTGAAGGTATAGGTGACTCAGTAAAGAATCACTTTAAAGACAGTCGATTTCCTCTCCTAACCAGACTCTCATCTCATGTTTCATCAACCACATCCTCTTCTTTTTCTTGTAATTGTTTCTCCTTTTCATTCCTTTTTCTTATAACACTCGAACTGAAGGAATGTCCTGGAGAGGGCAGGATGAATAATTTCACAAGTAGATGGGAGGTAGTTTCTACTTAGTCCTCAAAAGTGCCCCCCCACCCCACCCCTGATTACCCAGGTCAGCCGCCTGAGCAAGACCCAGTATTTCAATCTGTGCCGTCATTGTGGAAAGCGCCCGGGGGCTCTTTATGCTCAGGACAGCTGTGGTCAGTGAGGACAGAGCGAAGATCTACTCTCACCCTTTGGCCAAAGGAGGGGAGAAATGGAAAGGAGCTGAGCTCTCTCCTCTAGGGGAGAAAGGAGAGAAAGTCCTTCCTCTGAATAGCTGTGTTTCCTTTCACAGCCGACTGCCCTGTGTGGTTCGGTGCGGAGTTTTAGATTTCTATATATGTCCCTGCTACCTCCTGATGAATCTTGGCACTGAGAGGCAGAGAAAGCTTATTTAACTAATTATGAGCAAACCCTTCTGGATATAAAGAGAGTGAAAAATTCTGGCTGTCTAGTCGATATTATTGTCTAAATAAATATGTGCAAGCCACTGGTGGTCTGCTGGGCATTTGAAAGCAGCTGCTGGGACTGAAGATGCTCTCCTTGCTCCAGGACACTTAGATGGAGCCAGACGTGGAGTCATCACAGATTGTTAATGTAAAAATAGGCTTAAAAGCATGAACTCTGGGACATTTTGTGTGTGTGTGTGAGGAAGATTGGCCCTGAGCTAACATCTGTGCCCAATCTTCCTCTATTTTGTATGAGGGACGCCCTCACAGCATGGCTTGACGAGTAGTGTGTAGGTCCACACCTGGGATCTGAACCCACAAACCCTGGGCCACTGAAGCGCAGCACGATCTTAACCACTACACCACCAGGCCGGCCTATGGGACATTTTTGTAGTACAAAAGTCACGTCTTCACTGAGAATCAAACAGACTACCTCTTTAAACAAGGGATTCTTTAGGACGCTGGAGAAGTAAGGACTCATAAGACGGATATGAGCCAAGTGAGCTGAATTAATAATTCACTTTTGCTTTTTATTGGGGTCACTAAACTGGGGCAGATCCTTTCATAGTTATCATTTTTGTTACATCTTACATGGATTCATGTTCAATTTTGTGGTTAAAACAGTCATGTAGCTTGATCTGCAAAAATTCTGTCATATTTTTCAGTTGCTGTCAGCTTTTTATTTCACCCTATACCTTCTTATCCACACCCCTGTAGAAATATGTCCATGGGTCCAATGATAAGATGGTCTCCTGTCTCTAGACCTGTGCAGAAAATACCCATGATCTGTGCATTAGTCAGCAAACGGTAAAACCACTTTACCCTGCTGAATTTGTCAGCAACACAGTGGAAAAACAAGTTCTCTCAAATAGATAAAATGTGAAACGAGAGAGGCAGTGTAGCCAACAGAAAAAAAACACTGGGTGAGAAGTTTTGGAGATCTGTGTCTAATGACAAGTCCTTTCCATACATCTTAAGTGGAAGTTTGTTGGGGGCTTCTGGAGAAGCTTTTGCCTTTTTCTTATAAAAGAGACAGATGCAGCTGGCGTGGATTCCTCTCTTCTTTCTACCTCGAATATTGGTGTGATGCCTTGAACTGAAGCATCCATTTTGTGGTCATGAGACAACTAGTCAACATACTAAGAATGATGGAACAGAAGGAAAGAGCTCATCTGAGTCTTTGATGACTTTGCTGAACTGCTGCCCCAGCTCTGGGTGGCTTCCTTGAGACTTCTTGTTTATTTAAGACTTTTATAGTTGAGTTTTCTGTTACTTCCAGCCAAAGCATTCCGAAGAATCCCTGATACGCTGGCTACATTATTGCTGGAAGATTTAACTAAGTTAATATTAATCGAAAGGAAATCTCCATGTAGTAATCCACAATTTCACTTTACTTTTCAAAATGAATTATATAATGAAGGAAAATTTAAGAGCAAATTTTAAAAAATTATATTTCAATAATTTTCAAACATACTTTTCTAAGTAGAAAGCATGGTTTATTTTAGATTTTATGTTTTATTTATAAAATTTATATTTTATTTTAAATTTATATCTTATTTTTAATTCCTTTAAAAATTTATATTTTGAAAGTTTTCAAACATACAAAAAGCAAATAGAACCAGCCCTAAGGGCCTACTGATTAAAGTTCCGCAGGCCGGGTTCAGTTCCCAGGCACTGAACCACACCACTCGTCAGTCAGTCGCCATGCTGTGGTGGCAGCTCACATAGAAGAACTAGAAGGACTTACAGCTAGAATATACAACTATGTACGGGGGCTTTGGGGAGGAAAAAAAAATAGGTAGATTGGCAACAGATGTTAGCTCAGGGTGAATCTTTCCCAGCAAAAGAAAAAAAAGGTGCACATATATTACTTTGATATAAGTAAAAAACATTAAAAAATATAGAAACATAAAGAAAATTTCTCCTTTCTCACACATCCACAGAATAGTCAGTCCCCTGCCTGTCTGAATCCCTCCAGGGATGGGGAGCTTACTTCTACACAGGCTATCTTTTTTTTTTTTTTACCACAGCACATCTCTAATTGCTAGAAAGGTCTTTTGGATGTTGAACCAAAACTTATCCCCTGTAACTTTTTTCTCTGCTCTCCAGAGTGACCGTGTACAGGTCTTGTTATAAATACTTCACGGCATTTTCTCTGTCTATGGATCTCTAACCCAATCAGACAAGGGGTGTTTCTGGAGAAGGGTTGATGGAAAGGCAATGGGCCGGCCCACCCCTGAAATGAGAGCACATTCAGGAGCCCTGTTCTTCCTCTTGTGCAGGGAATGCTGGGGAGGAGGGGCCCGAGTGCCCTCCGCACTTTCTCCAGGCCCCCAGGTCTGTTTTCCCAGCTCATGTGCTGGGGCACAGGGGTGCGGGAGACAGACGTTTGTCGTCGGAGCTGCTTCAGTGGACAATAACCGAACGGCCAGATTCCAGTCTGAAGAGTCGTCCTGCCCCCGGTGGGTTCTCCCTGAATGTGGAATTGGACTGAACAATGGACAAGCAGACCCCAGCTGTTCTTGGCATGTGAAAGCCCCCCCCCCCCACCTCCTGTGACAGGTGTGCTTTGGGTTGTTTTCCCAGCTGTGATGCTGGTGCGGGCCGGAGGCCGGCACAGCAGCTGGCACACCACGTGTGGGGCTTGGTCTTGACCGCAGACATGAGTGAAATTCACCTGGTCTCCCGGGCCCACAGGCGCCCACACAGACTGTTCTCTGTATGGACCCATCTAATGGGCGGGTCTTGTTGACTTTCAGTGATAGACCAGGAGGGAGGGAAGGCGCCCGGGGCCTCGGGCAGAGAGGGCAGATGCCATGCAAACATAGCGGAGGGGGTGTCTGAATCACTGGGCTTCTGGAGCTTGCTAAGCACACCACCATCTGCGTGTGAGCCAGAGCCGCCAGGCTGCTAAGCCCACGCTGACGGGGGTGGTTTACGTGGTGTCTGGGAGGCCCTGGCCCCTGGGCCAGCTCTGATGTCGTCCTCTGAGGGTCCCAGTCTTGAAGGTTCTGTGGCTTGAGGTACATTCTGAAAAGCTAAGAGTCTATACTCAGTTATCTCAACCTGAGATTGTTAGGTCCAGTCGTGTGTGTGTGTGTGTGTGTGTGTGTGTACAAATATAGATAGATCAGTGCTTCATATTCCTTTTCTACAAAAAATAATAAAATGAACTTCCACACAACCCCTCCTGTTAACTCTGCCCAACAACTGTCCCACAGCATGAAGGCCACAGGGCCAGGCAAGCTTTCCCAGGGCGCTGAGCAAGTGACTTCAGACCTTACCTTCACCGTGTGGCTCTTCCTAACCCCGGTGTGTGGACGGTGGCCAAGACGCACAGCTGTTTGTGACACCAGGGGACTAGCAGGGAACCCACATGCTTGCCTCAGAACTGGGAGATGTCGGCTCCCTGATGGGCAGCCCTGTGTTCCTGGGCTGTTGGCTGCCTGCAACACAGAAGGCAGAAGTAGCCTCCGACTTCTCCGATGACTGTAGCCACTCAGTGTTTCTCTCGTGTTATCAGTACCTTGTGCATCGGTGTCTGGATTCGAGACTCTGGGAATGAAAGACGACGGCAGGAATCATCTGCGCTGCTGTTTGCCCTGTGTCTCCCTAAGAGGTTCAATTTCCCAGCCAGCTCCAAGGAGGCGTTCACGCGTCCTTCATTCCTTCACGCAACAAGGACTCATTGAATGCCAGGCACCTAGTGTCCAACAGTAACTATACAGATGTGGCCCTGGCTTCACAGAGCCAGTGGGACGTGGGGGACTCACGTAGTGATGGCTTACACCTACACGGTGCCCTCCACGGGCCAGGCACTGTTCCACGCCCTTCACAAATACCAGTGTACTTCATTCTCACAACTTTTCCATATAAAAGATGAGGAATCTGAGGCACCGAGAAGTTAAGTTGATTGCTCAAGGTGGCCCAGCGTGGGAAGAGTAGATCCAGGACTCAGCCCCAGGCCGTCAGGCTGCAGAGTTCTTGCATTTAACTCCAACATCATTCTGAGTGGAGGTGACCAGGTAAAGCACAGATGTATGAAGGATTCAAAGAATGAAATACAGGGGAACATGGTGGAGAAATGGTGTGGTCAGCTCCCACACACGTGGGGTCACGTGTAAGCTGAAGAAAGAAAGCTGAGAAGGACCCAGGGAGTGGACGATGGGTCATACTGGTGTCTTGGGTTGGGGCTTGGCGTGGTCATGGGACCAAGTGAGGGTGGTGTGCCTGGAACTCGGGGGTGAGGGGAGAGTGGACGGGGGGGATGGGAGGACAGCAGGGGCAGGAGGGGGGACCGCACCCAAGTGCCATTGGAAGCTGTGATGAGGGGTGACATGACTCACCATGCATGCTGTGTGGCGAGGAGAGGAAGCAGGAGGCCAGTTACTGCCAGAGCCCAGTGACAGGTGGTCGTAGTGGTCAAGAGGAGAGAGGGGCCCAGGCCAGGTTTACCTAGTTTGATGTAGAACTGATAGTCAGTTCTGGACGGGCATCTCTAGCTTGCGTCCAACGCCCCTGAACAGTGCTGGAAAAACACCCACATTCCTGCAGACTGGCTTTGTTTTAAGTTCATGATCTCTGAGAGGAGTTGAGGGGTGGAGGGAGGGTGATGAGGGACAGTGGGGACAAGGGAAGGAGCAAAGTCCTTGGGGAGGGAAGATGGAGGGGGTCTGAGCACGTGTGGAGGGAAGTGTGGAGAGAAGCAGGAACTGGTCCTCCCCGTCACTGCAGGGAAGAAGATGACGCACAACAGTGGTGGCAGGTGATGGAGTTCTTTTCTGGGCAGTTCTTTCTCAGGGAAGGATGAGGCCAGGTAAACTGCTGGGAGTGCGGGTGGAGGGGATGGAATGTGTGAGGAAGGAGGAAAAGGTTGAAAAAATTGTCTTAGAGAAAATGAGCTGAGGTATAAAACTGTCCTGGATTAACAGGCAGTTAAGTTCCGAGATCATGAGGTTAAAGTTCACAGGCGTCATAGCACCCGACTGTGGTCTTGAGATTCCTTTTTCTACCAAAAAGAACCAGGGCTTCTTGGAGAAATGATTGATTCCAGTTCTTAGGAGCAGAAAATGTACAAGTTGAGCCTGATGCTGTGGTACCAGAAGGGAAGTCTCCCATCAAAGGCCACTGGGGTCATGTCAAGAGGACCCAAGGAAGAGGCTCCCGCTGGCCAAAGAGGGAACATTTTGAGCATCAGTAAGGCTAAGACTGCAGTGGACTGAAACACGTCGAGTATGTTTAAACTCAAATATGAGCTCATGATGAAAGTGGAAAAAAAAAAAACTAATTGGTCACCAGTGGAGCGTGTTAATGGACCAATTCACTCGTTACTCTGAATGCTAGTAAATGAAGGAAAAGAATCCTATTCTACCTATTTTGCTTATGTTACCATTGAATAAAAAATAATAGATGGGAATTTTCTATTTAGAGAAGAATTTTAGCCACTAAATGGAGAAGGAATGGTAGAATAGAACATAACGCTTTTGCAACGACTGTGGCATTGATGATCAATGGCTGCTACATGACAAAGAGGAACTATCAGACACACACTTCCTGATGGGAAGAACACACCCCCAGCCATGAGCCAGAATCTGCTCGAGCTTCTGTATCCAACCACTGAGCTACAATAGAGAGGCCAAAGAAACACACTAAAGGACACCACAGGGACACACTCAGAAAAGTCCAGTCTGTGAGGCCTGCTGGGCATGCAACCTAGTTTGTTCAACAAATAAATTGTAAGAGGAAGAAAAAAACGGAAGGGAGACCTATACATTAAAAGGAGTTTAAGAGACGCATCAGTTATGTCGTGTAAGCATTATTTGTGTGATTCACACAAACTGTGGAAAGTGGCTTATGACATTTTAAGACAATTGGAAATGTGAACACTAACTGAATATCTGATAATATTAAATAATTATTGTTTAGAAAAATGACACCAGTCCACAAGGTTATGCAATTTCTCCAGCAACGTTAAGGATTCAGAGTGAAGGGAGAGGGAGATCACTAAGCAAATTCATGGGAGGTTGCAATCTGGCTGAATGAATGAATTCGTTAATTAATGAGTTCAGAATATTGGGGGGTTTTGCCTTAAATATTCACAGCGTTGTTAATATCTGATGAAAATTGTATATAAAAGGTACTTTGAAAAACTGAAACTTTATTTAAAAATTAGGTCTAGAAATCTTTGAAAGCCAGCCAGTCAGTACACGTAGAGACTCAATAAACACATTATTTGCTGATGGGTTGATTTGCTTTGCTAAGATACTTATGGTGATCATACTTTTCTCAACCCCAAAAAGGGGCATGTGGTCTGACAAAAGGATATTTTCTGATTTGTGAATGTATTTAGATGACAACTCTTATTAAGGTATAAACTTTAAGTCATAATCAGTTGTACATTTAATGAATCCCTTTCTTTCTTTTTTTGTGGCTTGAGGAAGAGTGGCCCTGAGCTAACATCTGTGCCAAGCCACCACAGCATGGCTTGATGGATGGTGTAGGTCTGTGCCTGGTATCTGAACCCACAAACCCCAGGCCACTGAAGTGGAGGGCGCGAACTTAACCACTACACCACCAGGCCGGCCTAATGAATCCCTTTTAAGGAAAGTACAGAGGTACATGACATTGACACGAACTCAGAAAGTCATATGTATCATCACCTTAATTATGCTCCACATGAGTCAGAGCCTCATTAGAGAATTGTGTCCAGTGTGGTCACCACATTTTCAAAAATGGGGAAATGAGAAGACAGTCCAAGAAAAGCGACAAGTGTAATTTGAGTGATGGAGAAGAGGAGGCACGAGGAGTGTTTGCAGGAACCCGAAGTGTTTCACCAGGAGAAGCGAAGGGGATCAGAATCACTGTCTCCAAGTTCATTGCCTGCTTTTAATAATCTGAAGTCGATAATTAGATCTTCGGGTATGCAGAGGATCAAGCAAGAAGAAACGGGCCGTAAAAAAGAACTACTTGTATCCCCACCCATCCTCCGAAACTGCTCTCATACGGGGCAGCCGTGACCTCCACGTGGCTGAATCCAAGGGACCAGTCCTTGTCCTACTGGACCCATCGCAGCCTTTGCCATCACTGAGCCCCGTCCGCTCATCAAGAAGCTTCCCTTGGATTCCAGGACACTGTAACTCGGTAGTCCTCCTACCTCATGGGCCTCCTTCTCTCCTCAGTCCCACAGGTCAGAGCTCCCCTGGGCTCAGGGCTGGATGCTTCCCCTTCCCACCAACACTCAGCCTCTGGTGAGCCATCCAGGCCCAGGGTTTAAATACCATGGACATGCTGATAACCTCCACATTTACATCTCTGTCCCCACCTGGCCCCTGGAGTCCAGGCTTCCGTAACCTACTGCCCACTCGACACCTCCACCTGGATTCTCCGAGGCGAAGACTGGTCGATGCGTGCAGAAGGCCTCTGGGGCCACCCCACTCTGGAGGTCCCAAGTGATCCAAGGGGCCGGTGTCACAGTTCAACTTCGCTCTCCCTCCCTCAAGGCCTGAGAGCCCTCCCAGTCACCTCCTGCAGACAAATCCCCACCTCAGAGTGTATGTCACAGGGCACCAAACCTAAAACAATGGGGAGGCCAACAGTGGTCAGACCCTGGGTGTATTTCTAAGGCAGAGCGCACAGGATGGAGACCAGAGAGACAATGGGCCAGGGCTGCCCCCAGCCCTAGGATTCCGTTATCTTCTCAGGCCCCAAGGATCTTGAATACGACTTCTAGGTACCCCGCACCAGCAAACGTTCTGGACCTTTTCCACTCTCCTCAACTCTCATTCCCACCCTTTTTTGCTTATTGGAAATTCACCAAGGGCCAGGCCTCTGGAAAGAGGATGCCACCTCCTCCCCTCCTTCCCAGCAGGCACTGTCCTTTTGCCCCCTCATTGCTGTCTCCACTCCTGCCCTCCCATCAGCCTCCCCTCCATCTGAAGAGCTGATCCTTCCACCTGCGTTTGGGACCCTTCCTTTCCACACAGCATCTTTAATTCTCCTTCTCCGTTCTTTTGCCACTCACCTTCTGACACCTGCAGGCCTGGCCCGTCTTAGAAAGGTCCCTGCTGTCCCTCTGCCTGCCATCGTTATTTATTTTGTGTTTCTCCCAGTCAGGCTGCTAGAGCTGGCAAACTGTGCTTAAACTGCCTCTATTTCTTCCTGAATTCTTTGCAAGCTGACTTTTTTGCCCAACCCTGTAATAAAACTGCCCGCTCAAAGGTCACCACTACCTTCTTGCCAACCAAAGTTCTTAGAGACCTTTCTGAGGTTTTCAAACCACTGACAACTCCCTGCTTCCCAGAGCTCTCCCTGGCCACACTCTTGGCTTCTCCAATCTCTCACGCTACTTTCTCATCTTTTCCTCCTGCCCCTCCCAGGCTCAGACACCGCCCTCTCCCGCCTGTCTCCACTCCCCCTCTGAGGGCGGCTGCCTCACAGCCTCCTCTCTTCATTTCTGGCCTTTCCCACTGGGTGGCCCTCCTCATCTTAAACTCAGCACGACCCCAACCAGACCCACTTTCCCACCCCCAGTTCCTGTCTCTGGTCACACCAGCTCCCTGACCCAGTTCTCCTGTCTCTGTCGATGGTGCCACTGCTGTCCCGTTCTCTCAACGCTGGGCTCCTTTCTGACTCCTCATGCAATCAGGCACTGAATACAGCCTTTCTTTTATTCCAAAGCTCTCTCCTATTTCTCTCTCTGCTTTGATAACTTGCTGGACTTCCAGGGTCCCCAGGGCCAGACTGACTCCCCACACTGCAGCCAAGTTGGATTTCTTGCAGTGGCCTGCTCCGGGCTGATGGAAATGGCTTTCCTTCCTTCCTCACCTCCTTCCCTTCCCATCATAGGCCCTCCAGGAGGCCTACATCTCAGGAGTGGGATGTGCCCAAACTTGCCCCACTCAGATGGGTCCACTTGTTTTCCCAGGTGCTACACGTGGCATAGGTATCAGAGCTGACTTTTCTCTTGAATGTCTCAAGCCCTGTTACTTTCTCCATCTGCTAACTGTGCCAGCGCCTGGGTGACCCTCGGGCTATCAGGGCAGTGTCTATATAAGGATGGTGCTTTGTCTGCCGCCCATGTTACATCCCACTCCAAACCAGAGGGCAGCAACCTGAAAACCCACAGGCTCTTGGCTCATTCAGCCAATTCTCAGAGACGGGAACAGCCGCGGTAGTTCATTGAGTCTAAGATGCACATTATAACATTGCCAAAATTAGGGCACAGCTCACAATTTAATTAAATAGTTTAATTGGCAGCATTTTTTCTTTCTTGGTGTTACATAAAATAATGGTTCATCTTACAGTTGACAATGTCTTAGATTCTATATGCTGTAAAGCTTCAGTGCTGGCCTTGACTGTAGGAAAATTTCTAAAATATGTACAGCATGCCAGTGGGCAAAGTTTTAAATTATGTGATGCGAGGGAAGGCATGAAAGAGGGAGAGAGAGAAGATAAAGGACCTGGTCCCTCCCTAGGATCTTACCACCTAATTTGTGAAACAGGGCTAAGAGAAGAAATATAAAAACACTTCTCAAGCAACACACGAGCAGGTAAGAGCTGAAGTGTATATGCGGGAATCTGAGTGTCTATAAACACTATTAACTGGAACCTCGGCATTCCAGGAAAGCTCCCTGGAAGAAGTGAGCTTTGAGTTTAAAAGGAAAGGAAAAGTGGGCCAAAGGCTACTCTGCCTCATTGAATGGGTACGCTATTCTCATGAGGAAGTAACATCTCCATTTTACAGAGAAAGAAGCTGTTTGGACAGCTTATGAGCATCATACCTGGGCTATCTACCACATCATAGTTGAATTTATGAGCAAGGGGGCAGAAGCCTCAAGAATGAAATGAATCTCTGCTGGTTGTCCACTTTTACTTTACTCTCCGAATCATCAGCTGGGAGGTTGTCCACAGAGAATGGAAAGTCTGGTCATTTCTGAACATCTGTAAGGGCATCACAGTGTCGTGCTTGGCACTGGAGGCTCTGCTCCTTCTGGAACATGCCCAAGAGACAGACAGCTTGACCCACAGTCTCTTCATTCTCAGTGTGAGCAGAATGGGGTGAGAGAGAGGAACCAGGTTGGCTTGGGGGCCTGATGGGAATACCCTGATGGAGGTCTCTGGGGCCATCCACACATACCCATTACAGGAGAAGGAAGTGAAATAAAACCTCCAAACCCACCCAAAGGGTGATTCCGGGTAAGCGTAGATGCCAGAGCCCAGTGCCAAGAAGGGCCATGTCTCCTCTTACTTGCTGCTCGGTCATCCTCGCACATATCCACATACTCCAATGGAGGAGCACGGATATGAGCTGGCCTCCATAGGCCGTGAGTACAACCTAGCTTATTGTAGCATCTGCCCTTCAGTCAAGGGACTGCAAGTTGGAGGGGAAAGGACGCAGGCAGGGAGAACCGCAGAGCCCCCTCGCTCCCACACCCACCAGCACCTCACAGTTGCCCCTGCTTGTTATTTCCAACCTTTCAGCCCTTAACTCCTGTGACCCCGCACCCACCCTGTAAGCGGGTGGGACAGGTCGTGACCATTTGACAGGTGAGGACAGCGGGCTCAGAGAAGTCAAGGTCATACGGTCAGTGGCAGGTCTAGAGGTCAAGGTCTCAGTTCTCTCCGAGACAACACATCTTCCATCCCCCCAAATTCCGCCTGGTGTGGACAGTGGACCACAACACCCTCACGCATAGAAGGCTAGTAAATGGCAACATTTATGGGACACTTTCCACTCTCCAGGCACTCACTAGCCCTTTACGCGAATTAACTCCATCCTCGCCACAATCTTAGAAAGTTGGTCCAGGTATTAATCCCGCTTTACCCGCAGGGCAACTGAGGCACAGAGTCGAAGTGACTGCCCAGGGTCGCAGAAGCACAGAGAGGGGGAGGCGCAGCGCCCCGTGCGGGACTGCGGGGGAGGTTTCCAGCCCCGCCGCCGGCCAGGCCCTGGCTGCCCATATAAGGCCTCGGGCGTCCTGTTGCGTTTCCAGGCTCGTTAGGGCCCCCCGCGGCCGGCATCCTCCTCCGCGCCCAGGAATGTGTGGAATCCTCCTCCTGGCTGCCGCCCGCCGCCGGGGGGACTTCCTGGATGAGCCCCCGAGCGAGCCCGGGGCGCGCGGAGCCGACGCCGGGCCTCCCCGTGCGCCCTGGAGCCGCGCCCCGGCCGGGCTGCAGCTGCCTCGCCACTGGGGGGAGCGCGGCGCCTTCGCGGAGCGGGGCCGGCAGGCGGGAGGCGCCCTCACCTGCCCCGGGCTGCGCGGCGAGGGCGGGGAGGTGGCCGGGGAGGAGCCTGCGCCCGCCCCGAGCGGGAGCGCAAAGTGAAAGTCCTGGAAGTTGCGGGAGCCGCGCGCGGGGAGCCGTGGAGGGCTGTGCGCCCTCGGGCGGACGCGGCCCGCGCCCATGGCTCTGAGCAAAGGGCTGCGGCTGCTCGGGCGGCTGGAGGCGGCGGGGGACAGCAGCGTCCTGCTGGAGGCGCGCGGCCGCGGGGACTGCCTGCTCTTCGAGGCCGGCACCGTGGCCACGCTCGGTGAGTGCAGCGCCGCCCGGGACTCTGGGCCGCGACCCCGCCGCGCGCCCTCGTCTCCTGTCCGCGGGGAGGGACGCCCAGAGGACAGAGCGACTGCCTCTGCTGGGACTTAGAAAAATGAGCATCTCTTTTCCCCGAGGTGACCGGTCCCCGGCGGCGCGCGGACGGCCGGGCTGTGGGGGTCGTGCGCCTGGAGGTGGAGGAAGGGCGGGTGGCTTGTTTGAATGAAGTAACGCCGGCGACGCCCGAGAGCACATCTGGCTGGGCCCAGTGCGCACGGCGGCCTGCAGCCCTTCCTGGAGGGTCTCCCGTCTGCGCGTCCGCCCGAAGGGTCTGTGCGTGGAGAGCCGGCTCTGGCCTTTTGTGTCCCGTGCTCGGCCGGGACACGTTACAGATTCACGACGATCCGAGGGGGTTGACTTAGGAGCCGGCCCGACCGTGTACCTGGCGCACTTTTTCTTTTGCACCCGTTGATGAAACCAGTGATTGCCCGGGGGTAGTGTTGGCTAGCTTCACTCCCGGAGGGGACCGGGAGAAAAGCACCGAGACAGTCTCCGGAGAAACCGCTGATGGCACCTCTGCCTCTTGTAAATACTTGGCCGATTAGCGGCGGTACTGCAAAGTCTAGAACTTGGAGGCAAAACCTACCGGATGACTCTTCCTTTATGCTGGGTGTATTCGAAGTGGGATGTCAAGCTAGTATATTTCCCATATGGGCTTCAGGAAGTCTTGAGGCTGGCATTGTGCCAAAGACTTTAGGGACAATCTCGTTTAATTTTTACAATTCTAGGAAAGAGCTTTTATTATCCTCATATTACAGATGAGTAAATTGTAGAGGATGAGAAACCTGCTTACCCAAGGTGACACAGCTCTACCTGACTCCTACGTGGCTATTTCTGTCATTTCATATAATGCATGACTTCCTGGAGTCACCAACCACCCTGCCCCTTGTTTTGTGGCTAATATGCACAGAGGAGGGCCTAGGTAACACCAAAGTGAGCAAAAACAGGTAGGATTGTTAGAACTTTAAACTTGGACACTGTGGACTAGGCTTATAAATGGTGTCTAGCTGTCCCATCTTCCCGTGTTCATAGCTAAACAAAACACAGGGGAGGGTCCCCTGTCCTTTAGGTGGTGGATGACTATTCATTCATTCCCACAACACTTTATAGATGTCTCTTGTCCTTTTTTCTCATTGGTATACATCGATTCTTCGATGAGGATCTATGTCTTGGAAGGACCATTTCTTCTATTTCCACTTCCCTAATCGTTTCATTAGCATATAGCTATCTGTTTTGTTTTCAATCACTTGGTTACTGAAACAATGTCTCCAGTATTCTGAGCACCAAAAATGTGCAGCGAATCGTGGCTTAAATTATTATCAGATTATTCCAATTTGCGTTCTGTCCCGAAAAGTCCAAGTTTGGTCATTTGCTAAGGTCTTGAAAGAAAACTGCAGAAATTTCCGTTCCATTTTAGAAGTCTACTTCATACCACATTTATCAGAACCAAGACATCAATTTCATGGTACAAAACTACTGCTTCATCAAAGAGATGAAAACGTCCTTCAGATGGATTACAGCAACATAAAGCAAGGTTCATACACATTTCAGAGTTCCTTTGAAGCCACCTGGAGAAAAAGACGTTATTTTTTCAGAAGTGAAGATTTAAAAGTGATTAATGAAAGTAATATAATGCATATTTTCCATTAGGAAATTAAGCTTGGGCTGAGATGCATGTACATTATGTTGGTGATTACAGTACACTGGATTCTAGAACAGACGGTGTAATGAAAGGAATTGGCAGGTCTTCAATTCATGTGCAGTCCACATTTGTTACTTAACCTAGTGTTCATTTTTCAGTAAACCCTGCGATGAATACTGAATTATTTTGCTGAGGAAGATTTGCTCTGAGCTAACATCTGTTGCCAATCTTCCTCTTTTTGCCTGAGGAAGTTTCACTCTGAACTAACATCTGTGCCCATCTTCCTCTATTTTGCATGTGGGTCGCCACCACAGCATGGCTGATGAGTGGTGTAGGTCCGTGCCTGGGAACTGAACCTGTGAACCTGGGCCACTGAAGTGGAGCGTGCTGAACTTAACCACTAGGCCACGGGGCTGGCCCCTGAATACTTAATTTTTAAAGTTCGTTTTTCTCAAATGAAAGGAAATGAATCTATTTATTTTTTTATTTTTATTAAAAATTTTTTTTTTGGTGAGGAAGATTGTCCCTGAGCTAACATCTGTGCCAGCCTTCCTCTATTTTGTATGTGGGATGCCTCCACAGCATGGCTTGATGAGCAGTGTGTTGGTCTGCACCTGGGATCTGAACCTGCAAACACTGGGCCACTGAAGCGGAGTGCATGAACTTAACCAGTACACCACCAGGCTGGCCCCGAAATGAATCTATTTTTAAAAAGCAGCTGTAGCATCTGGTGGTATCGCTGATCCAGAGAAGGATTGTAAGGGCCTTCTGTTACTGGAAAGTTGTTGTCTCAAACTTTTAAAATATCTGCAACATGTCACCATTGGATAGAATGGCTCTGAACTTGAAATTCCCATCTGTGTTCCAAAGGGCTAGCTTCTTTACTTTTCTTTCCTTGGCAAGGTTAAGAGTGCTGTCATTTTTTTCCAGAAGGTTGCAGTCTCTACTTTTGTGTGGGACAGTACTCCAGTGGCAGCCGGCCTAGCTGGTGGCAGAATCCTGACCGTTCACCCTTTCCATGAAGTTCAAGGTTGGGGGCGGCTTCCTTTTCACTTCAGCTGTGGTTTCCTGTGGTGGGTCTCCCCAGTGAGGAATGAGAAGCCAAGGACACTTAAGTTGAGGGTTTATTCCCCTGTGGATAGTGGTTTCTCCCCAGCCACTGAGTGGTCCTGAATTCTGCCCAGCTCTGTGGCAGATGCACGCTGCTGCTTTTACGTGGAAGAGCAGGAGAGTTAGGTGGGCTCTACAAGCATACGCACAGCTCTTCAAGGCACATTTTACCCCAGAAGGATCCTAACTTGAAAAGCCCTCTCGCTGCCAGAGGCTCACAATTGCTTAGCATTTTCAGGCAGCGCTCAGAGACAGTCAGGGGCTTGAATTGGGTTTAGGAAAAACTGGTGGTCCTGGTTGGTCAGTTGCTGGGTACAGTCCTTCCGTTCCAACAGGACTCTGCAGAGTGTCCACACCAGGCCATCCAGCCTACTAGCAGGAAGGTTGTTGAACGAATGCTTCCAAATTCCTGCTTCTAAAAGAATTAAGTTGAGAATCTATCTTTACTGTGGGTCAGTGGAAACAGGAATTCCAGAGGCAGAAAACCAAACGTTGGCACCCATTTCAAAGGTTTTCATAAAGTTTTCTTGGTGACCTGATTCAACAGTAGGAAACTTCTCAAGTAGAGGTGAAAAGCCATAGCATGGAACAATTCCCCTTGGAATTGGTCCGCAATCCAGAATTAGCATACAGATGTTCTCTTCTTTGCACATTGGACAAAAAGTACTTCTGTCTTTCTCTTTGAGACCTAGTGTGGACCAGATATAGGGAGATATGCCAATTGTTCATGGATTTTATTCATTTTCAGAGTGAGCACCGATGCTCCAAAGTTCTATGTTCTCCAAACAGCCCCCCAACCCCCTGGAAAGGCGGCCCGCGAGTGTCCGTGCATTTGCACATGTGTTTGTGAGCAGGTAGAACCCTGCCTCTCTCTCCTCCAGCTGTGCTTGCTGTCGAACAGGGAGCGGGGGTGGGAAGGAGGTTTTTGAGACTTAATTAAATTAATTAGCGAGTGTCCCTAAATTACTTTGAGCTTCTGGGGGAGAAGGTTCTATGTAAACACTGGGCCTGGGAAGTCCCAGCTACTGTGTCTGTACAGAGGCCACAATGTCGTGCTTTGTTTGAATTGGAGAGACGGCCGTGGAGCTGAGTGAGGCGTTGTCTGAGCTGTTGCCCTGGCCACTTTCTCAGGCTCTGTGGTCCAGACGTATTTGCTCAGTGACTTGAACTTTGACCTACTTCAGAGCATATGAGAGAATCGAATGAGTGGCCATTCTATCAATCCCCTTGAATAAAGTGTGGGGCCAGGTGGGGGTTCCAGGCTCCTGACCTGGGAAACCTGTGCGGTGACCGGGGCCACAGAGCACATCGCTCTGTGGCTCCTGCGTGGTCCTTTCTGGGCCTTTCCTCCTTGTAGGTTTGTTTAGCATAACGTTTACAAAAATGCAAACTGGGTTAGTGTACGCTTCTACTCGTCTTTTCTGTAACTCACCAGTGAGAACATAATGTCACATCTTATCAGGCTCCTCTTTGGGGCTGTGTGGCTCAAAAACTTTTCTTCTAGCATTTAATTGTGAACATTTTCAAATGTACACCAAAGTGGAAGGATAAGTGAATCTCCATGAACTTGTCACTGAGTGTTGATAGTTATCAATATATTTCAATTCTTTGTCACCCATCCCTGTATTTTTTATGAGAAACGAATCTCCTAAAATTTAGGAGTTGGTTCAGGTTCCACCTCTAGGTAGTGGCGGAGCTGTGATTTGAACAGGGTTGGGAGGCTCCAGAGAATAGTGTATTCAGTAAAATCTCATTCGTAGAAAAAAAGAAAATTCAGTGGTATATGAAAAAGACTAGCTCTGCCCCACTGTCTCCGTGCTTCTCTTGGGTTTCAAAACACACGAGTAGTAAGTGAAAATAAGAGTTGCTGATGAGCATAGCATCAATAAGTACAATGTCCCGATAGCGACTGGATCTGACACAGTTTTTTACAGAGGAGCGTCCGGGCTTAGGGAAGCAGTCACCCACTTTCTGAGCAGTCGTGTGACATGGGATCTTCAAGAGAAGTGTGTGGGCTTCAGTCCTGCGTTCCAGCAGAGCCGGGGTCTTACCCTTCTGTGTGGATGTCCCAGCAACTAGAACAGACTCCAGGCACTGAAGGAAGCGCTAGATTTCTCTGTGTAGAGGCAGCAATGAGATACCAGGCTCCCCAAAGACGTGCTTCTGAACATGAGGACTGTCAGAGAGATAACATGTTGAACTGGTGTCATCTGGAAAATCTCGATTTTGAGTGGGGAGAGTGAGTGTGCAGGACGCCGTGTAGGAAGGTAGCTTCCTGTCCTGTTGGTTTGTTCTGGGAGGCTGGGGTGGCTCCGCCAAGTGGGTAGACAGAACCATGCTTTGCACCCAAGGTGGGCACCAGGTCCCTGTTGTGGGGCAGGCGCCTTAGCAAAGGGCCCCGTCCAGGAACACTGGGTGCATCTGGCTGGGTCCTGGGCAGGTGGCAGTCTGCACTCCTGGCATGTGAAGCTGGAGGGTTGCCATTTGCTTGTAAAGCTTCCTGCTCAGAAAATGACTCTGGGCGGAGGATTCACTCTGAGCATGTCGGCGACGGAGGGCGGGCAGAGCAGCTCCTTCCGGTGGCCCAGTTCGCAGGGGCAATTCCAGAGTAGAAATGCCAAAGTCTGAACTTAATTTTAAGGCACTTTTTTGAGGACATGGGACTCTCCCGTAGAGGCTTCTGTAATATCACGGGAGCTGGTACTTAATTCTATTCCCGCCTCTATGCCCACTTCTGCCCTGCCTCCTCCCTTCCCTGAGGCTGGGGCATGATGGAGCCGTCCCTCCCCGACCTCCTTGTCCAGCCTGACGATAAGCTGCTGTGTTCTACTCTCCCACTGTTTCTTGTGTGTTTCAATGAAATCATACACTCCCTGAGAACAGGGCTTCATCTTCTGCCACTTCTGCTCCTTGAGGCCATGCTTAGGGCAAAACAGGTGACAAGAAATGAAGAGGGACTTTCCCCGTGTCCTTTAAAGCAGTGTGAGGTCTCACGGAGCAGAACTTGGGCCACCAGATGCGTTCCTAGTTTCCACGTTGATGTGGGATTTGGGGGGTGGGGTGGGGAGAGGGCAGGGTGTTCCCGGCTGATGCTCAGACCCAGCAGAGGACTGAGATGGTCCCGCCACCCGTCAAGATCTAGGAAAAGGGCCAGATTTAAGGTGAGCATGGCATAATGTACAGCTTCTCATCTCAGCTGGCCGACTGCCTTTTTGTATTAAACTTGTATTGGCTTAATACTGATTGATTGTAGTAATCTCTACTCAGAAAAAGCAAACTACTTCTCCTTCTTCAGGTCTGAGCCTAGAATGTTCCAGTGACACCCCCTCCAAACCCCTCACCTGTTTCCTTTCTTGCTTCTTGGCAGGAGAGAGAAGACCGAATTCTGGCTCTGGCTCCTTATGCTATTCCTTATCTTGGGGGAATTTAGTTAATCCCTCCAGGACTCAGAATCCTCATCTGAAAACAAAAGAATTACAACCTATAATGCCTCTTCTATTCTGAGATTCCCTGTGTCTTAAAAAAATAAACAAAAAAATCTTAAACACTAAGTATAGCAAATAAGCACACCCCTACTTCACACACCTAGTTAAAATTATAAACTATCTAGAAATTTGAATCTTAGGAGAAATGATCTGGCGAGGTAAAATCGAAAGTTGCTCGGATCTAAGTCTGAGCTAAACTTAGGAATCTGATGCTATACACTTTTTATTGGAGACCTATGAATTAATTTAAATGAATGAAATTGTATCTCCTTCATTCTGCCCCTTTCCTATAAGCAGGAAAAAAATTTCTAAAAAGAAATAACAATTTAAGCTTAAGTTAAGAACACAAAGTAAGATATTTATTAAAATATTATAAAATATGCTTATGAAGTAGCTCCTTTAGCAGATTCTTATTAATATCCATTGACATTCTGAAAATCATACCTTTTGTCATATTGTATAACTTTTTTTTTTTAACAATCTGGACTGGAGGGGGAGTCTGTGTGTCTGGGAATGTGTGGTCTTGTTTTATCTGTCTCTTTTAACTGACTGTCCCTGCATGAACTTTGCTTCACCGTGAGCCCTATCCATGGCTGATAAATATTGCATGTTGGAAAGACTCTCTTTAAGCAGAGGAGACAGTTCTCCGCAGCTGTTGCTTCCCATTAAGCAAAACTGAGGTCCAGCGGAGCCGAGCTGGATCCTGCTGGCAGAGAGGAGTGGTAGAATGCCGTCCGATGTGGTGACAGTCCACGTGCTCCGGCCGAACAGAGCAGTGACACTCGTGTCACGGCCTGTTTCAACAATGGGCTTGTTTGTTTTTATTTAAATAGTATGGATAAAAAATAAATATTGGAAAAGAGGGCTGATAATAACTTGCTACCTACCCAGGCCTGAGCCAGGACCTTCCGAGGGGAGGTTCCTGTGGACCAGAGGAGGGAGGAGCCCGTGGACCAGAGGGGAGGTGCCCGTGGACCAGAGGGGAGGAGTCCGTGGACCAGAGAGGGGAGGAGCCCGTGGACCAGAGGGGAGGAGCCCATGGAGCAGAGGGGAGGATCCCGTGGACTAGAGAGTGGAGGTGCCTGTGGAGCAGAAGGGAGGTGCCCGTGGACCAGAGAGGGGAGGAGCCCGTGGACCAGAGGGGAGGGGCCCGTGGACTAGAGAGGGGAGGAGCCTGTGGACCACAGGGGAGGAGCCCGTGGACCAGAGAGGAGGTGCCTGTGGAGCAGAGGGGAGGAGCCCGTGGACCAGAGAGGGGAGGAGCCCGTGGACCAGAGGGGAGGTGCCCGTGGACTACAGAGGGGAGGAGCCTGTGGATAGAGAGGGGAGGAGCCCATGGGCCAGAGGGGAGGTGCCCGTGGACTACAGAGGGGAGGAGCCCGTGGACCAGAGAGGAGGTGCCTGTGGACTAGAGAGGGGAGGAGCCTGTGGACCAGAGGGGAGGTGCCCGTGGACTAGAGAGGGGAGGAGCCTGTGGACCAGAGGGGAGGAGCCCGTGGACCAGAGGGGAGGAGCCCGTGGACCAGAAAGGAGGTGCCTGTGGAGCAGAGGAGGGAGGAGCCCGTGGGCCAGAGGGGAGGTGCCCGTGGTCAGAACAGACCTCCGTTGATAACATGGGAGAACCAGCGATGGAGCCGCTGAATGGAATTCCATATTGAAATTTTGTGTCTCTGGAGTGGACAAACAGAATCTTGTATGTTTCATTTCAAAGGGCTACTTGCCTTTTTCTGCAGATACACTATATAAACTGATTTAGGGTGAGGACTGAGAAATTTTGTCTGGTAGTATAAATTGATTTTAACCAAAAGTAACAGAACTTTACTTAAGTTTTGCTGTTTGTTGATGGGGGAAGAGGGATGATTTCCATTAGAATGTTAAAAATAGTGACAATTCCAAATGCCTCAGGAGACTGGGATGGGCACATGGGAACCAGGCCTCCTTGCCAGGTTCTGGGGGGTGGGGGTGCTGAATTCCCACTCCCTCACCCATCCTCCCTGCTTTCCAAGCTGTGACTGTGTGTCAATCTGTCCAGAGGGGGTGCTTTTCTCTAATTCACAGAAGGGCGCCCTGTGGGCTCCAGGCTGTCTTGGAGAAAGTGGACTGGTAAAGGCCTTTTTCTCACTCATGTGGTAGTGATAAATGTTTAATCCAACTGTGGAACTGGTGTTTGTAGCTGACCCCTCCAACATAGGAACAGACTCCATCAGCCCACGTATATGACGTGAGAAATTATGATGAAATACCATTGCCTGCATGTGAGTGGCTGCAGACTTTGGGGGTGTTGGGTGTGGGTCTGACTTCAGCAGCACCCTCCCCCTTTAGGTTTCTGGTTCAATTTACTGTTAGGAAAATTGGGTTACTGAGACCTTAATAGAATTTTGTCTTAAAAGAGAAAATAGACCCAGAACGAAGACTTGAGGAGTGATCCTATAGGACAAGTTAGTGAGCTTTAGAGAAAAAACTGCGCAACTTTAGTTGTATGTTTCAACTAAATGCAAGTAGCCTTTTGAAATGAAACATACATCGCCTTTCTCCTGGGCCCCCGAGGAGGGTCCTCAGTCCTGTGGCTTCTGTGTCCTCCCCTCCTGAACAGTCTCGAGTCTTTTGGGCATGGATGATAAGATTGTACACTTAGAAAATCCAGGAGACAGATCCTGAAGTATCTGTGAGGGCAGTGATACCACGTCTGGGATTTATTTAGTAATACTCCAGGAGACAGACAGACGGACACACTCTCACACACAAACAAACACACACACATGGCAGGGAGGGGAGAGTAGGTGAAATAAGATTGGGAAAACATTGATAACTGTTGGAGCTGGGTGGTAGGTATGTGGTGGTTCATTAGACTTAGTGAATGAATAAACTGGCTGCTTTTCAAGCTCAGCAGGTAAAAATTGATGGCTGTCCCATATACCATCATAGTCACCATTAGTCAAATCAATTAATCAATTAGTCATGAGTCAATCATTAAACTATGTGATAGGAAAAAAAGATTCCACTCCAGTGACAGCAGTTTCTGAGAATAAACATAATATAATTTGTCAGGCCTAAAAGAAGAAAGTGATAAAATTTTACTAAAGCACCAAAGAAATGCAAGAAAGGTGTACCAGATTCTTGGGATAGGAGGACCAACATTGTAAAGATGTTGATTCTTCTCCAGTTAATCTATACATGCAAGTATCTATAAGTAAAATCCAATTCAATTCCAACAGGAGTTTGAAATAAAATGTAACGGGCTGACTGTGAATTATATCTGGGATCCGCCCCCTCCCCCACACTTAAACTCCTTCTTATCTTAATCCTCCTATTTTGATTAATGGCAGCCCCATGTGGATGGGGCCAGTGCTCAGGACAAAAAGCTGTGAGTCATCCTGATCCCGCTCTTTTCCCCAACCCCGTCCACTCCACCAGTCAGTCCGGACCATGCTTACCTCCACAATATCTGAATCCCACCAGTTTCCCCTGTTGTGGCTGCTATAGTGCTGATGCAGCCACTACCCCCTCTCACTAGGACCGGCGGCCGCCTCCTAATAGTCTCCGGCCGCCACTCCCAGGGCATCCGCCTAGACCGCACCTGCGTCCTCTGCCCTGGTTCTTTCTCCAGCCTCATCTCCCACCATTTCCTGGGCTCACCTCCCTGAGTAACTGACTGGTTCCTGCCCAGCATCTCTGCACCTGCCGTGCCCTCTGTCCGCGATGCTCCGCCCTCAGACCTCTGCCTGGCCGCCTCCTCCTCCTTCAGGCCTAACTCAGTGGTTTCAGCAAGACCCCCCTGACCACCCTGGCCAAGCCAGCCTGTGGCCTCCATGCCCCAACCGTCTCTGTTCCATCACCTGTTCTCTTGTGTTTGTAGCACTTATCACCAAAATCACCTTAATTCTTTGCTCATATTGTCTGTTGTTCACTGTGAGGTGGCGAGCTCCAGGGGCGCAGGATGTTGTGGATTGCATTGTGTCCCCCAAAAAGATATGTTCAAGTCCTCACCCCTGGTAACTGAACGTGACCTTATTTGGAAATAAGGTCTTTGCAGCCAAAATTAAGATGTAAAGATGAGGTCATACTGGTGTAGGGTGGGCCCTTAATCCAGTAGGACTGGTGTCCTTATGAGAAGAGGAGGCACAGAGACAGACACGCAGAGAGGGGAGAACGTCATGTGAAGACGCAGACACGCAGGGAAGATGGTCAGGTGAAGACAGAGGCAGAGACTAGAGGGATGCTGCCACCAGCCGGGGAACACCTGGGGCCACCAGAAGGTGGAAGAGGCAGGGAAGATCCTCCCCTAGAGCCTTCAGAGGGAGCATGGCCCTGCCAACACCTGGACTCTGTCCTTCTGGCCTCCAGAACTGTGAGAGAACAAATTGCTATTGTTTGAAGCCCCCAGTTTGTGGTACTTTGTTACGGCAGCCCCAGGAGACTAATACCAGGGGCGCTGTCTGTCTGCCCTGTTCAGTACTGTCTTCTCAACGCTGTCTGGTGTGAGGAGGGTTCAGGAAACACTGCGGAATGATGAAGGAATGGCCAAATAGCCAAGAAGATTTTGGAAAAGATCATCGAGGACAGACTTGATCTACCAGGTAGTAAGACATGCTATAAAGCTGTCACAGTTGTATAATTGGTAAAAATTAACATGGTAGAGGAGAGGGCTCAGAACAGACTTGTGGAAATAGAGTAATTTAGTTTATTATAAAGGTGATGGTTTAACTCAGCCAGGGAAAAGGGTGAGTACTCAGTAAATGGTGCAGTTGACCGGTGTACTGCCTGATATTCAGACCACGGCCCTCTTGGCTCATCTAGTCAGAGAGAAGGGTGGAAACCTCGGCTTGCCTGTGGGACAGGGCCAGCTGTCCCTCTTCCGAGGGACTGAGGGGTCTTTGCAGAGTTCATGCTGGTGACCACTTGCACAGCCCTCTATCTGGTAACTAGCTTCTCCCTTGGCTTAAAGCTTCATGCCCCACAGGAGCCAGTGTCCCTTATAAAACCCCCATAGGTATAGACTCCAGGGTTCACTCAAGGGGCATGCCCAGTTACAAGAGTTATCATCCTGAAGGAAGCCCCAGGCCTGGTGTCCCATCAGGGGTTTATAATTCTTTTATGGCTCTTCCTCGTCCAGAAGCAATTTGGAAATGAGGGCCATTTGCACCATAAACAGTGTTTTCTAGTGACGTAGTTGACTTTTACCTTCATGGGATTCCCAGGAAACAGAGCTGGAGAATGAAACAAACGTCAGATTCTCATATGGAAGAGAAAAGGGTTTTCTTAAGCCTGTGTGGACGCTAATTAAGTTAGAGCCCTACATTATATCATACGTTAAGATAAAGTCCAGAGGTACTTAAGAGTTAAATGTAAAGAAATCCAACTTTTAAAGTATTAGAAGAAAATATAGGAGAAGCTTTCACTGTTTTATGGCCTGGAAAGCCTTTCTAAGCAAAGCATAGACCTCAGAAGTCATAAAGGAAAAAAAAAAAACCTGACAGATCTAAGAAATATTTTTTATTGAAGTATAACATATAGAAAAAGGAACACATCCTAAGTGTACAGCTCCGTGAATTTTCACAAAGTGAACGCACCCACATAACCAGCAGGAGATCCGGAAATAGAGTGTCCGGGACCCCTAGGACCCCCTGCCCTGCCATCACCCTGTGTCAGATAGATAGATTTGACTCCATAAAACATTAAAACTCTCGGATATCAAAGGACGCTATAAATGTAGTTAAAAGACAAGCAACAGCCTGGAAGGAAGCCATGTACAACCCTTTGCAACATAAAAAAGGGTCAAAGATTGATAATCATTGGATATAAAAGAGCATTTATAGATCACAAAGAAGAAGGATAAATAGTTCAACAGAAAAATTGGCAAAGGACGTACTAAGTCATTCTCAAAGGAAAACTACAAAAGGCTGGGACAATGGAGCCAGCACTGCCGCCCCTGCCTGACCTGGTAATCTATGGTGGATGGGGGAGTGTTGATTCTCCATTGTCCATTTTTCTCGCCATCTCCCTCCTGTGATGCAGGCGTGGAGGCCCCAGGGCACAGACAGTGCACTCCACTCAGCGTCACCCCTCCCTCCCAGCCCCACAGCTGTGCCCTCACACCAGTCTCTCCCCTGCGGCTGACCCTTTTCCCAGGAGACCATGCACGGGCTCCCCAGGTCAGCCCCACAGGCTTCCAGACAAGCCCAGACTTGACTTGTCCTCTAGGGGACACACCTGCTCAGGATCCAGCCAAGCCAAGCTCAGTGCTGGGAACGTCAGGGCAGGGCTTGGCGCTTGAGGCATGAACAACAGCTGTGGCAGGACCAGGAGTGGCAGGAAGTAGGAGGGGGCTGCCGTGGCCAGAGGGTGGGGCAGGCGGTAAATATGGCATCCTATCCCAAAAGGCCAGGGTTGGGGAGGACAAAATAGCCCCCCCGGAAGGAGTGTGGGACAGGCCTCAGAGGACACAACGTGTTCATTTTGTAAAGACAAGCTTCCCCAGAAGACGCTCCTGGAAGCAAAGGATTTCACATGCAAATGACATGGCACTCCGTGGAGATGTGCAGCTTGAGTTAGCGTGTGAAAAACTGTGAGGCCCTGCAGCAAACACACCCGCTCAGCTGGTGTTCCCCAAGCATGTTCGACCTTTTGTTCACAGACCACACATCAACACCTTACGGTACCCAGTGTCCCTTGGGATGCAGTTGGGGATCCCTGCTGTGAAGTGAGTAAGGTTCTAAGGCCAGGTTCTGACCCAGCTGTAGGCTTTTCTGGTGCCAAGGCTGGAGCTGATTCCAGATACAGAAAGCCTTTGGCTGGGTGGGAAGTTAGAGGAGGGAGTTTCCAAATGAATGAAATGGTGGTAATAAGGTCATTTGAGAAGGTTTCTTATGCCCTTTTGTAAAGGTGGTGTGAATATTTTCCCCCGATGTTGGGCAGGGCCTCCTGAATACGCAGGCGTGTTTAGTTAATAGATATGGATGGAGAAAGAGGCCAAACTAGTCACAACAGTATATGCCCCCAAATATTACTGACATGTGGGATGTGGATAACAAAGCTCCGAGATGAACTGAGTGCATTCCTTCATCTTTCCTGGACCCAGGTGCCACTGTGTCAGAGGTTGGAGGTTGCCAAGGGGCGTGGCTGCCGCTCTGTGGCAGTCTTGGTGGCGCATCTGACACAGGTGAACAAGCTAGTCTAATCAGATCCCTGACTGAGGCTAGTTTTCACCAAACAACAACAACAAAAATTTCAAAAATCAGAGAAGCCTGAGAAATGAATTATGGCCTGTTTTCTGGATTCTGGATTAAAATGCAGAGTGGGAATCAACTTTTGGTAGGTTGATCCACTCGTACCCCAGCTTCCTGGAACTGTGTCCTCAGCAAGTCCCCACATCGTCGGCGTCTTCTTTGAACTGCCTTCACCTGTGCTGCTCCCCCAAACTGGGCCTTGCGGGATGTGGGGTGGACATCACGGCTATGCCCAGGCCTGGCTCCTCGCTCCCTAGAAAGAGTGCTCCTGGGGAAGCACGTGCCTCCTTGTCGAGCCTACCTTCCTGCTGGCCACGCTGTCCATTCACCAATAAGCCGGGCTCCTGGCTCACCACTCTCCCCTGTCCATCTCAGAGGAGCCCACGTCCATTCGCGTGAGCCACCTGCTCTGCTGGCCCCTTGCTGCCCTCCCCTCCTTGCTGCCCAGTGTCTCCTTCCATCTCATTTCACGCTGCTGAGACCCTCTCACCACCAGTTACTGTGCCATCCTGGAAGTTCAGCTTTAAGCATCCTTCTCCACTACCTTCTGTCCTCCTAACTCCCTCAGAGCCCACCAAGACCTTTAGTCTGTGGACTCCTAAACCCTCCCGCCATCCTCGCTCCCCTCACATCCTGTCTTCCCTCCTTGTCTTGCATAGATTCCGATCCATGGCGATGACTACTCTCCTGCACACACATTCTACTTTTCATTGCTCTGTCTCCTTTGTGCTTGGCAGGAAAAATCCCCAACCCTGAAGAAGTCCACTCACACATGCACTCATGTTGCTGGATGTGGCTGGAGAAAAACACATCATGGACGTGTCTGTTGTAACCTCGGAAAGGGTTTTGGTGCTGTTCGGTAGTCTTACTGCATTTTCCTGGTCAGAGTTCTCTTCCTCTCTCCAGGATGACGATTTCACATCTTCTCAAGACTTCAGTGCCTTGTCCCTCTCAGCTAAGGATTTTGCTTCCCATTTCACTAAGAAAATCAAAGTAATTGGAAAGAGAACTTTCACAACCCATCACCTCATCTGCTAGCTCTGTGCTGGCGGGCACTGCTGTCCCTCCGTTACCGTGGATGACCTCCTGTGTGCCTGCTCTTCCACCTTCCTGCCAAGTCCTGTCCGCTCTCCCTGCTGAAGACTTTGCTCCCACAGCTTTCCCCTTTCCTTCCTAACTAGGTCATTTCCACTGTTAGATCAACAGACTGTCATATCTCATGTTAAGAAACCCTTTCTTGACACCAACTCCCCACCTCCTTTCTCTGTTCCCCCGCGTGAAGGGGTCATCCACGCATGCTGTCTCCACTCTCCCTCCTCCCATTCTCCCTTGAACAATTCCAGCCAGGCTTTGGTCCTCCCCACTCCCCTGAAGCCCTTCATCAAGGTCCCCAGAGACTCCCACCGTGCAGGTCCCAGGCCCCCATCCAACAGCATCACCCAGCTGATCGCACCTCCTTCTTGAAGCGATGCTTCTCCTGGTCCTATTCCTGCCTCACTGCTGTTTCCCCCAGTGCCTAGAGCAGCACCCGGCACAGGGGGGTGTCTAGAATCTTTGTTGAGTGATGGAATTGAAGTGTGATAGGGGGGTGTGACCTTCCCCTTCTCTCAGGCTCCCTCATCCCCAGAGCCTCTCTGCTCCATGCGTCTCGTGTAGCGTAAGAAGGCATAAATGGGTCATACTACATGCCTTCCAAAGGGGTGTGTGTATGTGTGTGCATGCACACGTGTGGAAATAGGCCTTCTCTGTGAGGGAGGAGGCGCTGAGGTGGGGTTGTAGTGGGACTGGGAGGGACATTCAGGTGGAGGGATAACTTGAGAGAGGAAGAGGAGAGGAGGAAGTACCCGGGGAACTGATTTGGCTGATCAGTTAGTGAAAAAACTGGAAAAGTAGCACCCAGCTACTTTTCCAGTTTCTCCAGCGCCAGGCCCAGGCCATGGACCTAATTTGTTAGTCATAGGAAGCAAACCGAAGGGTTTGTTGTATGAGGAAGTGACACATCAGGACTTGGTCCAGGAGGGGCCCCTTGTGGGGGCGGGGGGAAACTGATGGCCCAGGAGGGAGATCTGTGGTCAGGCCATGAACACTGCCCCCCTATGGTCTAGAGAGAACATGCATACATTTGGGTATTTTTTTTTTAATGTCTTTTTTTTTTTTTTTTTTTGGTGAGGAAGACCAGCCCTGAGCTAACATCTGTTGCCAATCCTCCTCTTTTTTGCTGAGGAAGACTGGCCCTGGGCTAACATCTGTGCCCATCTTCCTCCACTTTATATGGGACGCTGCCACGGCATGGCTGACAGGCAGTGCGTTGGCAGGCACCCGGGATCCGAACTCGTGAACCCCGGGCTGCCAAGCGTGAACTAAACCGTTGCGTCACCGGGCGGCCCTACATTTGGGTATTTTTATGCTTTGTTCTTGTTCCCTGTTGGGATGGAGAATGTGTGGCTGCCCCAGCCCTTCCCATACTGCATGTCCTGAGGCATAAGAACTGCTGACTAGGGCTTGAGCCCCATCACCTGGTTCTGCCAAAAGCATATTCAGCACTGGGTCAGTATTTTTTTAAGGCCTGGATTCCATCTTTAAAAAAAAAAAAAAAGGCTGAACTCTAAACGCTCAGTGTCCTGCCCTGTGCTCAAGCCCTCTTGTCTGAGGAGCCAGCATCCTCCTCCAGCCTGGTCACCTCAGCCACCGCTGACTTTGGTGTAGGGTGGGGAGTGTGGAGGGGCCCACCCCTGCCCTGCAGATGTTTTTCCAGCTGTGGCTGCAGGAGCCGATATTTCCTCTGATATTCCTCTGATATTCTCTGGCTGGGCTGTGCACGCTAGTGCAGCCTTGTTAGGTAATGTGTTTCTGAGTGGCCCCCACTGGCTCTTTGGTGTCGCCTGGACTTTTTGGTGAAGGAGAGAGGTGGTGGGGAGCGCAGGAAGCTTTCTTAGAAGGGCTGACGTGTCTGCCCAGTTGGCTTTTGTCTTGGCTCTCAAGCTTCTGTTTCAGGCTGTTTTGATTTCTCCTTTGCTTAGCAACCCTCCTGCAGCCTTGTCAGCCCTGGGAAAACCATTGTCTTTCTTTGCTCCGAACTGATACCTCTGGAAGGAACAGCTCCGAGCCAGTCTGAGCTGAGCTCAGAATTAGCACATGAAGGAGACACTGACCTTGATCTGGATGATTCTTTCCTCTTGAGACCCTGAAATACAAGAAGATGGTTTAATTTCGGGCACAAGAACACAGCCACAAATGGTACCTCAGTCCTGGGCCGTCTGCTTTGTTAAATTGACCTACTTATTTTTCTGACCTGTGGGCTGGGCTCTGCTGGAATTTCCTTATGGCGTGTGATGTGGAAAATATTATGAAAGAAAGAAGCACGTGTGGTTGGTTTGAGTATTGATCTGGACCAGCTGTCTGCTGACCAGGAACATGGCCTGCCTGGCCTGGGTTTTAAGAAGCAGAGCAGACTGTGGCTACAGCCCTGAGCACAGCCGCTCCCACAGAGACCAGCCCCAGCCTGGGGACGTCTGACGACAGATCTCTGTCCTGGTAACCGGAATCCACAGGCCAAGTTTGCTCTGCTTTGGAGCAAGATGCTGTTTCCCCTGCAGGCCTCTCAAGTGGTGGCTGTTTCTCTTCCACTCCCCTAGGCCCACTGGCCCCGGGGGTGGGACACATGTCCCCTAGGCTCCTCGTTGCCACCTCCAGACTGGTCTCCTTCCCTCCTTCATAAAAGCACTTAACTTTGAATCTCATGTGCAGCCCCCATCAGGAGGTCTTCCTGGGTTCCTCTAAATAGCCAAATTGTCAACACCCCACTCAGGATCCAGGACAGGGACCACAGCTCACTGGCAGGGCGGCACGGGGCCTTCTCCTTCTCTGAGTCACCCTCACGGCAGCGCTTGCTGTGCACACAGCTGTCCGGAGACCTCCAAGCCCAACTCACTCACCTGGCGTGGATACCAGGGCCGCCCTGCTGGGAAGTCACTCCCCACAAGATCTGGTGTTGGGAGGCGGAGCTTCCAGGGTCTCTCAAAGGACTGGCCCCTTCCGGGAGTCTCCGTGTGGCCCCACTGCTGTCTATAGTTCACCTGTGGTTCCACTCAGTCCGGATGCCTTTTACCAGTCAGGACGATTTTTATCATCCGTCGTGTTTTCTGGTAACATAGACAACTTTCATCAGGTTGCCAGGGAAACAGGACTAGAAGGTTAACCTAAGGTCGGATTCTCTTGCAGGCTCTGTTAACCCTTTGCCCACACACGCCAAGCACCCACATCTCCCATTGCCCTCCTTGAAATTGCCTGGTTCTTTGGCAATTTTACCATCCTGTCAGTCTCCCGGGTATTGGGTCCTGCCCTCGTTCTTGGTACCTTCAGTCGCCATGTTGATCCTTCTGAAGACCGTGGCATTCAGTTCCCTGGCCTTCCCTCCTCTGATGAGTGTGTCCTCTACCCTGGCTCAGCCACTCACTCCCGCGGCCATGTCTTTGTCCCTACACCATCTGTGTTAGCCATCCCACTCTTCATCTCCCACCTCCATCTTTTCAGCTGATCCCTCAGTTCTGCAGTTCCAGTGATCTTTGACCCTACTGGGATTGCAATCCCTTGAACCCACACCTCTTCACAGCCCCTCCCCTGGCCCCCAGGCCTCTCCTTCTTCACCCATCTCAGCACTAACCCTGCCTTGTACTGTCCCTCCTTCCCCTGCTCCTCTCTTGCTTGGTCCTACTCACTTGGTGAAACCACTGGCCAGATCCTACTCTCCTCACCTGTATCTGCCTCTGTGCCACTGGAAGTTTCTAGAGATGACTCACTACCACACTGATGGGTCTCATTGTCATTTCATGATCCCTAAGTTCAGGTGGGCCCTTCAACTACATTTCTGTATTCCATTCACTCTCCCACCTCCCCGGAGGGCTATTTCACACCTTCTCTCCCCTCAGCTCTGCTGCACCCTCTCCTCCTCCTCCTCGCTCTTAGCTGATGGAGTCGCTTCTTACTGCGCTGAGAAAATTGAAGCAATCAGGAGAGAATTTCTGCACGCTGCCTGCACCACAGTTACTCACCCACGCACATCTACCCCATATGTCCTCGCTCCCCTTCTGTTAACTGTGATGGACTGTCTGTGTTTAGGGCTGGCCCCCCTTATACATCGGATTCCATTGGCCTACTCAAGAGTGTCTTCCCAGGGGCTCCTCTCTCTCCTACTACATCACTTTTTACCTCTTTTGGATCATTTCTACCAGCATACAAACTTGGCGTTAACTCCCCCATCTTGGAGAAATCTTTTGATCCCACTTCCCTCTCCACAACCTCCCCATTTCTCTGCCCTACACACACACACACACACACACGCACACACACACACGCACACACACACACACTCAGTTCCTCAAAGAATTCTCTCTGCTCACCCATCTCTGTTTTCTCTCTCCCTCTCCATTTCGGTTTTTGCTCCTCAATTTTACTGAAACTGCTCTTTCCTGGCTTGCCAGTGCCTGACTCAAATGATGAACGCTTGGTCCTCGTGTTACAGATGTAGAGTAGTATCTGACTCACTGACCACTCTTGCCTCCTTGAAACACTTTCTTCTCCGGGCTTCCAGGACACCACGCACTTGTGGTTTTCCTTGTATCTCTTTGGCCATTTGTCCTCAATCTCTTTGACCTATAAACACGCTGTCCCCTATGCTCACTCTCGAGGTGATCTCCTCCAATCTCATGATTTTAAATACCTTCTGTTTGCTGGGGACACCCCAGTTCGTATCTTCAGCCAGGTTTCTCTGCTGGACTCCAGACTGGAACAGCTCTGTCCTCGACATCTCCACTTGGGTGCCCGCTGGTACTTCAGGCTCAGCTCATCTGACCTGAGCTTCTGAAGCTCCACCCAGACCTGTCCTGTCAGCCTTCGCCATCATGGGTAATGGCCACTCCATCCCTTCAGTTGTTCAGGCAAAAAATTTGGCATCGTGCTTTCTGTCATATCCCACACCCAATCTGTCCACAAATCCTTTTGGTCCTACCTTCAAAATATATGCAGATATTTGATGATGTTAAGGAATTATGGTTGCATCTTTTCAGAAGTGATATTGGCATTGTGGTTATGTTTTTAAAAAGAGCCCTTATCTTTTAGAGATTCTTACTGAAATATTTATAGATGGAATGATGTGATGTCTGGGATTTACTGAGAATAATCTAGGGCAGTGATTCTCATCTGGAGAGCTCATTAAACACAGATTTCTGGGTCTGAAGCCCAGAGTTTCTGATTCAGTAGGTCCGGGGTGGGGCCCCATAATTTGTATTTCTAATGCTGGTTGATGCTTATTGTCTGAGGACCACATTGTGAGACCCACTATCTAAGGTGGGGGTGTGTGTGAAAGAGACAAGGTTGGCATGAGTTGATAGTGGTTGGAGCCAGTGGGTGCATGATACTGTGGGTGCATAGGGTTCATGACACTACTCTACTTTTCTTTAGAAGTTTTCATAATAAAAAAGTGTGTATATATGTATGTGTGTCTCCAGAATTTGATTGTTTCTCAGTACCTCCTCTGCTCCCTCCTGGTCCAAGCTAGCATCATCTCATGTCTGGATCTTTGTAGCACCTCGTAAATGGTGTCCCTGCTTTTCCCATTGCCCCCTAGGGTCTGTTCTCAACAGAGCAGCCAGGGTGATCCTCAAAACCCTGAAGTGGCTCCCTCTCACTCAGAGTGAAATCTCAAGACTTTTTATGACCTAGAAAGCTCTTTACAATGTGGTCCCCGCTCCATTTCCTCTGTCAGACATGCTGACCTTGCTGGTTCTTGGATACACTGGGAACGCTTCTGCCTCAGGACCTTTGTATGTACTCTTCTGGGCCTACAGTGCTCCCCAACGCTCCAGTCAGCCATCTCTCTCACTTCCTTCAGGTCTGCATTCAACAGTTGCCCTTGCAATGAGGCCTTGTCAGACCACATTATGTAAAATTTCACACATAGCCCCCCGCCCCCACCACCATATCTCCCTTCCCTGCTCACCTTTCCTCCTTAGCTCATATCACTGTTTATATTGTGCTTATTGGCTTTGTCTGTCCCCCTTGGCAGAAAGCTTGCCTGGCACCCTGCCACTCCACTGCCTTCGTGGATGTGCCTTGGTAGTGCCATTGACCCCAGCTCCCATCCCCACCCAGGTTGGCCTCTTCTGTCATCACTCATCCATTCATGACACATGTCCCTTCTTTGCCACTGCCCCATGCCTGCCTCGGCTAACTTCTGCTGTCGACGGATTCCTGTCTGTTTGGTTCCCTGCTGGATCCCGGTGCCTAGGACAGTGCCAACCACGGAAGCTCTCAGATGCACGTTCACTGAATGAATGTCTGAATCCCGGGGCAAGAGGTGGACAAGGAAGAGGGTGGGAGAGTAAATGAGGGGACTTTCCTTAACAGGCTGGAAAGTCATGGCCCACGGGAAGGGAAGCAAAATCATTCTCACATGGAAAAACCTACAGGAAATGCAGCAAAATGTGGAAGACAGGAATATTCTATTTTTGAGACATGAAGTAAGGAAGGACAGAAGTTGCAAGTGGGCAGACCAAATATGGCCTGCAGAGGTGTGTGTGCAGCCCACACAATGCTTAAAATAAATTTGGGTTGGTTGCCAAAACTGGAAAATCAGGAGTGTCCTATTTCTCTCGAAAAACTGGAGACTTATTGGCACTGGGCTGGCATGCCCACAACTGGCTGGAACTGACCATTTGCCCCCATTAGATGGGGGGGAGTGTCCTCTGGTCACCCACAGCCCCTTCCAGCAGCTTTGTTCATTCATCACCTGCCTGGTGCTTGTAGACATTTGATTTCTGAGCTCCCCTTTGAAGAGCAAAATGGATTTCTTCTTCCTTCAAACCTAACTGAGGATATACAGTTGTTTGGGGCAGGTGGTGGTGTCGAGTGGTTTTGGAACAGGCTGCCTGGGAGGCCAGGCCTCTGGGACTGTGGAGATGGGGCAGTGAGGGCAGCAAGGGGGCCCTGCATCACGGGGGTGGGACGCACCCTACTTATACATTGGACGGGTCAGAAGGGGTCTTGGAGAAGAGGGCATTGAGAAAAGAAAATAAGCGTCCTGGAGAGACGGTTTGCTTTAAAAGACTGGCTCCCCAAATGAAAAGATTACCAGTGTTATGGGTTCAAATGTATCTGCCCAAAAAGGTAGATTGAAGTCCTAACGCCCAATACCCGGAAATGTGACCTTATTTGGAAATTGGTGTAGTTGGTTAAGTTGAGATGACGTCATACTGGAGCGGGGTGGACCCCAAATCGAATCTGACAGGTGTCCTTGAGGAGAGAGACACAGAGACACACAGGGAGAAGACGGCCATGTGACGATGAAGGCAGAGACTGGAGAGGCACAGCTGCCAAGGGAGGCCGAGGACTGACGGCCAGCACCAGAAGCTGGGAGGAGGCAGGGAAGGGTCCTCCCCTGCAGCCTTCGGAGGGAGCGTGGCCCTGCTGACCCCTTGCTTTCAGACGTGGAGCGTCCAGAACTGTGGGATGAGAACGTTCTGTTGTTTTAAGCCACCAGCGTTTTCTCCAGTTAGTCTGTTTGTGGTGGAGAAGCAACATCTTCCTACAAGACTGTCACATCCACGAAGGTCGCGACCTGCTGGGCATTGTCACATGTAAAGTCTGGGGCAAAGATGTTTATGTTAGTGAGCCAATAATTTACAGGATTTGAATAGGACCAGGTGGCCCTGTGGTGTTGTGCTTGTTTGTTTTTTAAGTGTGAGGATGAAAAGTCTTTTTCATTTGTGTTTAATTTTCCTGGTGACAGGGGACGTGATGCGCACACTTGTCATCTGTGATCCAGCAGGGCAAGGGTCGGTGTTGTTTCCACAGCTTGTCCTCGTGCACATGTTCCCCCTGAAGTGTGGATGTGACCACATCGCTTTGGTTAGCACTTCCCCGATGTTTTGTGTTATTTGTTCAGGATGATCCTCAGAGGTGAACGAACGCACAAAGACCTCCTTGTTTTACTGTTCACAGAATGGGAACCGAATGACACTGAGGTCTAAGGCTTCTGTTGGAAGGCTTTGTAAAGCTCCAAGGGCTGAAATATGTTTTTGTGTCAGAATTAGCCACGTGCGTTTATCAACTGGTGTAACGAGGTGATGACCAGGAGCTCCTGGTTTACCTCTCCCTGGTCCTGCCCGCAGCCCCTGCGGACGGGGAGACCCCATGTTTGGCCAGGCACGTGGCCTGCAGGAGGGACGTTCACTCCTTCCTATGAGGTTGGGATTCACAGGATTTACCTGTCCTAGAGCAGGGAGCAGGCCCGTTCCCAGGAGAGCTCTGTAGACACGTGACACAGTGCCCGTCCCTTAACAGATGTGATTGAGTTAAGGAGCTTGAGATGGGGAGATTGTCCTGGGTTGTCTGGGTGGGCCCAGCGTACTCACAAGGATCCTTTAAAGATGGAAGAGGGAGGTAGGAGAGGGGGAGAGAATGAGATGTGAAGATGGGAGCAGAGGTCAGAGTGATGCGATTGCAGGTTTTGCGGAGGGAGGAAGGGCCAGGCGCTGAGGAATGCAGGCCGCCTCTAGAAGCTGGAAAAGGCCAGGAAAGGGATTCTCTGCTAGAACCTCCAGAAGGAGCACAATCCTGCTGACACCTTGATTTTAACCCCGTGAACCCCATTTCAGAGGCTTCTGACCTGCAGAATCGTAAGATCATAAATGTGTATTGTTCGGGGCCACTGAGTCTGTAGTCATTTGTTATCCCAGTCATTTATCAGGAGACTAATAAATTATTCCACTACCTCCCCCAGCTGCCCCACGGTCTCTGAGGCAGGTCGATGGAATAGGTGGGACTATGGCCTCCCAGTCGCGTTCATAATTATCTTTAGATTACTCTCTCCGCCCCTCCAAAAAAACACTAATCAATCAAAAAAATTCATGTGAGTATTGTGGGAAAATGTAATTTATTAAGCTGGTTCTTAACCTTTCTGCTGTCACCCTCCTTTGAGATTCTGATGAAAACTATGAGTCATAGCCCCATAAAAATATACATCCCCAAAATTTGCATACAATTTTAGAGATTACACAGATTCCCCCAAAACCTATCTGTGAAGCTCCAGTGTCTGCCTGGGCCCTCCTCTGTCACCCCAGATTAAGAGCCTTTGTATTAAATGAATTCAGTTGAGCCTGAAGGACTGCTTTCCTAGCAAATCTCCCAAATGGCATTTGCCAGGCCCTTATCTGAGGATTCATCTATGTTTTTACGTTTTGTTCTGTGCATTTAAAAACATTCTTCTGAAAAGGGGTCCGAAGGCCTGCCCCTTTCATAGCCAAAGTTGTCCGTGGCATCGCTGTAAAGGTTCAGGGCTCCTCAGGCTCCTTCCTCTGTCAGTTTTACTTTCTCCTCCTGCTTTCACGCTAGGCTGTGTCTTGCCCTGGGCGTGGACAGTAGCTGTTGAAGACCCAGGGGGCTCTGCTCTTGCAGCTTGCCTTGGGAGTCACTGGACCCAGGCCTGGGTCACCTGGGGCATCCGGACCTTCTGCTCAGCCTCCCCTGGGTGTTAGCAGGTCCCTGGGGACAATACTTAGGAAGGAAGGTCCGCTCCATTGGGTCACGATGACTCACTCCTGTTTCTGAGCATGTGGACTGTGGCATGACAGGGCCTGGTCCACGGCCTCTGCTCTGGGCTCGAACCCAGTGCCTCTGGCCAGTCCGGGACTCCCTCAGCCTCTCCAGCCCCCAGGAAGCTGCCGGCACTTCCAGAAAATCAGAGAGCAAGCTTTTCACGGGAAGGTCTGAATCTCTGCAGCTCGGTGATTGGCTGATCATCAAACCTCACACACATTACTTGAGGCTGAGCTTTTGTCTGTGCGTTTTCTTTTTTGGGAGGGTGGGGAGCGGGATGGGGAGGCCGCGGTGAATGAACTCCGACAGGAGACACACGCTCATGTGGTCTATGATGTGTTTCTCCCCCAGCGCCAGAAGAAAAGGAGGTCATTAAGGGACAGTATGGAAAGCTCACTGATGCTTATGGCTGCTTGGGAGAGCTCAGGTTGAAATCTGGTGAGTACCCGCCCAGACGGAACAGCAGCTGTCAGGACGTGTGATGCAAGACTTCTAAAGCTCTGGGCAGAGCCTCTTAGTGTTGGTTTGGGAAGACTGTGGGATTCAGGCGTTTTATTTTAACTGTTATGATCTTCTTAAGTGTTTCTTTATTTCGCCGAGCCTGCTCCTCCAGCCTGGGAGATCAAGGTAAGCTTATCTGTGCTGATGGAGGAGAATGAGCATCCAGCCCTGGAGCCAAGGAAGCTCGTCTTCATTGTTCACCCACCAGGACCTAAGTTTTCCCAAAGTCTGGTCTGGGGGCTCCGCCCAGGGGTTGTTTGTAATTTGCAAGGGATATGTTCTCTGGAGAGGTGGGTGCAGGGGGTCTGAAGCCCCTGGACTCGCTGGGTGTGTCTTAAGGGAGAGGAGCCGGGACTGGGTGACGTTGGCAAAGAGAGAAAAGCCACCAGTCAGGCACCTGGGGTGGGTGAGAACGTGTGAAAAATGGGCCACCTAGTCTGAGCTGAAAAGGCAGAGGACTTTCAGGAACAGTGGGTATCCTTGCTCAACGTGAGGCTCGCAGGGCCGGGCCATCGGCTGGGGTCACAGCCTTGCCGTGGGGCCACCGCATCACCTCTGTGCGATGCACTTCTGGGTCTGCAGCCACCATTCGCTTCCTCCTCTCTCAGCCGCCTAATTCATGTTGGCGCCCCCAGTGTCTCCTGTGACATGGGACCAAGACCAGAGCACAGGTGACATTCCTGCTTCTCGGTCCTGCTTGGTCAAAATGGGGATAGCTGTGAGTTGACCACGTTCAGGCGGTGGCTGTCCCTGAGCCGAGCACGTGCATCCCCGCATCTCATGCGGCAGCTGTTTTCCTGGACTGAGGATTTTTAAGCCGACAGGTTAGCGCTGTGGGCTGGCTTACTTTTCTGCGTCTTTTCTTTCACGGGATGGTTTTTCCTGAACTAGTATGATTACATTGATCATTTCCAAACAGTGTTTAGGAAAAACATTCAGTCTCCATGTGACAAACTGCATTTATTAAATGTCTGTTTTATGCCAAGGGCTAGATATACATTAACTTATTTAATCCTAAAAATATGCCAATGTGATACTGTATCTTTTCCCCATTGACAGCAGAGGAAACTAGCTCGGAAGGTTAAAGTAATTTGCCTAAAGTAAGAACCTTAGCTCGGATTCAAACCCGGATCTAGCTGCTTCCAAACACTTGCTTTTTCGGTGAAAATGTGTTGCCTGCCAAGGGTTTTCAGTAGGATTTTTTCCCAAAGTGATTTTTCAGAGGTTACAGAAAATTTTTGTGGCCCTTGCCTCTATCCTGATGATGCGAGGTAGACAGCTAGCCTTACAGAGGGCGTGCTCTGTGCTGGATGCTATTTTAAGTGTTTTAATTTAGTAACTCAGCTCTCTGACAGCCTATGAAGTAGGTACTGTTACTGGCCTGCTTTGCAGACACAGAAGGAGCTTAGAAAGCTTAAGTGCTGTATTTCATCTCTTCCGTGACACATTTTTTTACATTGTCACGTTGAGGCACTCAGGATGTATTACAGTTGTTGGCATCTTAGAGTTATAATTGACAACGTTTTTCTTGTGCCGACATTAACGATCCATTTTGCATCTGGCAGGGACCTGGATTCAGGCCAGGGCTGTGACTTGCCCAAGGTCGGGCAGTTCTCAAGCGGAGACCTGGGTTTGAAACTCGTGCCTTATGGCGCCAGGGGTTGCTTTCAACCACCAGGCTGTTCTGTGCTGAAAGGGGCAGAAAGGCTGGGCTTCCAAGGACAGGAAGAGCAGTACCTTCCCCGATCCCAGGGAGAGTGTTTTCTCCTGGGCTGTGATTCGAGATCAGCTATAGGGAATTGGTCCTAACCGGGAAGGGCCCCAGCCCCCAGAGAAATATTGTCAGATGGAGAGAGGGTGTCTATGGGTACCCAGCCCAGGGGTCAGGGCGGGCTTCAGTGGGATCATCCCAGGGCAGGGAGTGTAGAGGGAGGGGGCAATTCCTCAAGCTTCCCTAGAGAAGGCTCTCCTCCCTTCCTGCAGCCAGTATCCACCCCCCTGCCCCTCCCCTGAGGAGTCAGTCCACACAGCCTCTGGTGGCCATGAGAGACTAGCCGAGCAGGGCCGTGCCCTGGTATGGGGGACTGCTAGGTCTCCAGCCCCCATTTCTGATGTCCTCTGAATACCCCCAGCCCCACCTGCCATGTGGGCTGCAAAGGCCCTCTGAGTGTGGTGAGGATGAGTCTGACTTCTGGAAGGTCAGGATTATTCGGCCTTTTTCAATACATCTCTGAAAGTGCCCTAGCGTATCTGAAGGACGGAAGGATGGGGCTTTACAATCAAGTTTTTCCAAACCCTCTTTGGTTACAGTGAAAAGTGTTTGGCTTTAACTTGATTTTCTTTTCCCACTGCAAGTCCCCAACCTTGAACTATGATCTGTTTTGTTTTGGTTTTTTTCTCATCTTTTGAGGGTGTTGGGCAGCCAGGAGGGAAATTCCAACTTCCAGTTGCCACCCACACAACCAAAGGGAGGATGGGCCTCCCTTTTGGCTTTTTAGGCAGAGGGTCTCTGTACAAAGAAAGAGACTCCTCCTCAGGCTCGTAACTTGGGGCAATTGTTCAGTACCCATCTTCCTAAGTGAAAATAGCCTTTTATGTTAGAAATTAAGAAACATGCACAAAAATTCATAAAAGCTTTATCCCAGGTTCCCTAGGTTTTCCTGGAGAGCCCAAAGTCCCTCCTTCCTCCCTGAAATGCCAGCAGAAAGGGGTGGAGCCCCCACAATTAGCCTGGGAGTTGGGCTTCCTGATATATACACAATACAAAACATAGAAAGTGAGAGTATAGCAATAAAAAGAATTTATCCCAATGATTATAGGAATTTAACTCCCTTTTAACCTGAGCTTTCAAGGCCTCCCTCTTTCATAGCTTCAAGGGTTGAATAAATTGAAGTCTATAATGAATTGTGTCTCCTGGAGTTGTGCAGTGCACAGCCTGTGAAGCTGTACATGACAGCCCCATAAACTTTCTACCAGACAGCCCTCCTAGATTCTAGTTCCAGCTTCACAACAGGCTGACTTTGTGAGTTCATTTAATTTCTCTAGGACTGTTTTCCCCTCTGTAAAACCAGGAAAGCTGCCTCATCTCTATCTTACATAATTCTTAAGAGATTGACATGAGAGAATGACCATCACACTGAACATAGATATTGAGTGGGAGGGGGCAGACCTGCAGAGGGGTCCCTCAGGGAGAACTGGGTGTGAGTAAAGGCGCGGGCTGTGTGCCTTTGGGCTGTTGACTGCTGGTGGATGGTTAATCTGCACAGGCCAGCTGAGGGCTGACTTTGGTGAGTAGTCACTGCAGAATGAGAAGTCTCTGGAGAGGGAAGTCTGACAGTCTTTAGTCTTTGAAAATTCAGGATATGTCGTGTTCTCCTGCAAGTATGAAATGGAATGGCTTTCATCAGTCTTAGGATAATTTATTTTAATACCTATACTCAGTGGTGTGCTGGTAAATATTTGACATCCAGCTCTCTGGGGGAAGAAGCCCTGATATGTAGTGTTTGCCAATTTCCGTGGTGTAAATACACTGACCCTGGCTGATTTCAATGCAGAGGTGGAAAAAGACGCGCACAGCTGGCTCTCGGGGGCTGGTGTGTGTAACTGCCAGCACACTGCCGCCTACACCACTTTCCTGTTCTAGGGAGGGAAGGTGGAGGAGGTCCTCGAGGCTGTGCACGTGGAGACAAGGAATTTAGACTTCTGGGCTTGTTGGTCTCGGGGAGAGGGTCTCGGTTCTCTGGCCAAAGCTGCTCACTTCACGGTGGGAAAGCCTAGTGTTCATACGTCCTTTGTTAATGGATTTAAGTATGAGAGTATCCTGTAGGAGCAGAAGGGTGGATAAGAGGGCCATGGGCACCCCAGGGTTGAGATCAGTACGAGCCTGGCTGGGGAGAGAACTCGGAGGCTGAGCCAACACAGAGAAATGCCAGCACAGGGGAAGCAGCGAGAACACGCCCAGCATTGTCCCCGAATAAATGGCATTGTGTCTGTGCGTGACTCACCGTGATCCCGATGCCAGCCCCTCCCGGCCAGATGACAAATGGCCACAGCTAAACAAGACGTGGGCCCTGTTACTGCAGGGGTTGGGGGTAGTGGGCAGCGTTGACGTGGAGCTGGGTTTTGAAGGCAGCCCTCCTGAGGGAGAGAATTTCTAAGTTGATGTCGAGGTTTCAGAGTTGTTTTTCTTTAGTAGGGTAGAATATACACAAGATAAATTACAAATATCATTATAACCAATTTTAAGTGTACGGGTCAGTGGCATTAAGGACATTCACATTATTGTGCAACTGTCACCACCATCCATCTCCAGAACTTTCTTCATCTTCCCCGACTGAATTCCTGTACTCATTAAACACTGTATTTGAGGTGGTTGTGTTCCATTTCTCTGTGCTCTATGCTCAGGCTGCAGGTGGAATTGTCTAGACTGTGAGCCTCCTGCCGTCTGGAGTGTGTGTGTGTGTGTGTGTGTGTGTACACCTGAGTGTGTGTGACTCCTTCTGGTTCTGGTGTGTCTTTTGGCCTGTAACCCAATGCCTGCCCTCCCCGCCGTCTCACTTCTATCCCCTGAGAGACACCTTCTTCGTAGGGATCATGGGCCAACACCACAGTGACAGGTGGGCCAGGGGGTCAGTGACCCCCCCAACAATCTGGTGCTAGCCTCAAACCAGGAGCCTTTCTGTAAACCTGCAGTATGTGGGGAGCACACGAGGGCGGTGATAAGACTGGGGAGACGTGGTCATGTCAGTACTGGAGTAAGGAAGCCACATGCTAGGCTGAGTAGGGCCGGGCGGGTCCACCTCCTAGAGTGGCCATGGCCTAGCACAGTTCTTCTGGGGTCACCGAGACTGTCCCCGAGACACAGACATGGTTAGTTCTAAGGAAAACAATTTCCAGGTCCTTGACTCCTTCCTATTACTGGTTTGTCTAAGAACGTGCCTGTGGGGCCGGCCCGGTGGCGCAGCGGTGTAGTCCGCGCTTGGCAGCCTGAGGTTCGCGAGTTCGGATCCCGGGCGCCTGCCGACGCACTGCCTGTCAGCCATGCCCTGGCGGCGTCCCATATACAGTGGAGGAGGATGGGCACGATGTTAGCCCAGGGCCGGTCTTCCTCAGCAAAAAGAGGAGGATTAGCAATGGATGTTACCTCAGGGCTGGTCTTCCTCACCAAAAAAAAAAAAAAAAAAACAAACGTGCCTGTGATGAGGGGCCAGCTTCTCATTCCCTCTGTCCTGTCCACAACCGTCCTTCTCCCATCTTACCTTTCTCCCATTGCCCCAGGAAGTAAATTCTTCCAGGGTGCCAAACAAAGGGACAATTCAAAATATTGTTGTCAGCCGTGTTGAGGAAGTAAGTCACCTAAATGACTAGGTGACAAAGTTGTTTAGAAGTCAGGTGATATGCAATTGTTTGCTTTCCACAAAATTGAAGAACTTAATTGGGTTATCAGCTGACAGCAGTAACAGTAATTTTGTTGATAGATCATTGTTACTTTTTTTTTAGTCTGTAACTCAGAAGGACTTTGAAGAGTTGACTGACATTTCTATAATGAAGTCCTTTCTATTCCCGTCGAGGTATTAATATGAACAAGGTTTCTTAGTGTTGACATCTATAACAATGAAAAATAGAACTGGAATTCATACAGAATCTAGTTTCATTCCATCAATAAATAATATTTATCCATGGATTTATGAACTAGAAGTCCCATCCATCTCAGTAAGAGATGCCTTTCCAACAAGTCTTTATTTTTTATGTTAAATGATTTTTTAGCAAAATGTTTTGTTTGCATTGTTTGGTCAGTTGTGTACTAAAAGTCATTGCAATGATAAACCAGAAGAAACTCTTTCTAAACACTTTGAGCATTATGATCAGATTCCTGCACAGTATAATCAATACAAGACATGGAAGCACAAAATATGTTACCTTAGGTTGAAATTCTGTGGGGAAAGTGGAATAGAAATAGGAGTGAAAATCCCATCTGTTAAAGAAGGTCTTGTTCCTATATTCCTTTAAATAACAGGCGATGACGAGAATCAAATCACTGTCTAGATTCTGTTGGATACTGGTAAAGAGGCCCACAACAGTTTCCTTTTTACATGTCAATATTTAGCATATGCTGGAAAATATATTACTCACAACCATTTAGATTAACAATGAAAACTTTTGCTGTCAGTTTAAAAATGAGCAAGAGGTGCATGGGTCAACAACACTCTTAGAAAGACAACAAGCCAAAGTGATGGAAGACTGCTGGACCCTAGGCTGGATGGAGCCTGGGCCAGGGCGAGACCCACGTTTGCATCTCGGGTCCAACACAGACGCACCGTGCCCTTGGGCAGGCAATTCAGCTCCCTGGGGGACAGTCCCTCATGTATGACATGGCAGCGTTTTCAGGCAGGTTGGCCATACTTCTGCAAGGATATAGTCGAGAACACCAGCTCTGGAACTGGACTTGGCTTGAGTAACTTGCCCAGGTGGTATAGCCAGAAAGTGGCTTTGAATCCCAGCTCCCTCACTGTGTCACCTTTACTACTTAACCTCTCTGTGCCTCCATCTTCCTTCCTGTAAAATGGGGCTAAAAATGGTACCTCCCCTGTGGGTTGCTGGGAGGAAGTCTGTGGACCGGTACTGGCACCTGTAAGCACTGCCCTGAGAATTAGCTGTCACTTATGCGCCTGGCTGCAGCACACTCCCACATGTGGCTCTTACTCACCCGCACCCTCTCCTGAGCCCCTCCCCCCAGGACTCAGGAGCCTGAATTCTCAGTGGTGGCGGCACCTTCCCTTTGTCCTCATTTATTTTAAGAGCCTTTTCGTGCCTGCTGCAGCACGCCCATCCCAAGCCTCCCCCGAGCCACTGCCCTGTACAGGAAGTGCCTACTGCCTTCACAGCAACCTGGGACTCTTGCCAGGGACTTGGTCCCCCCACGCAGAGGCTGTTGAGGAAATGCTGCTAGAAATCAACCTCACGGTGGAGGGATGTAACGTACAATTTCCCATGCCTGTCCTTGAACCCACTTCCTACAGAGTCTAATCTTGGGCTTGCAGCCTAGACCCCAAGGATGGTCCTCTGGTCACTCCAAAGGGACTGTTCTCGAGCTCTGCTTGTCCCTGTGCTGAGCCCATCGGAAGAGGTAGATGAGATGCCCGGGCATCAGTTCTCACACAGGCTGTGGGAATATTTACATTTGTTAGGCTGTGATTTGAGGACAGCAACCCCACATCAGCCCCACCTTGTCTTCCAGAAATGACGCCTGTCCTACTTAAGAAACTCAGCCCCTGACACCTGTCACTGTCCACAGCATCACTGCCTTGTTCTTAAGTTGTTTTAAAATGATTTCCTGATAATCTGACTGGAGAGTGTGATATGAGCCACTATGGTCCCCGTGTTGGACGCCCCCCCCCCGCAGATGTGGTAGGAGTGGTGAATGAAGGGATCTTTAGTGAAAACCAGACATTACCTGCCCGCACAGAGCCCTCTTCTTCCTGGTAAGTGTGAGGAGGGAGCCGGGGGAGGTGGAGAGCAGGGGAACTGGCGGTCCTAGCGGTCTTTTATCAGAGCATCCAGAGATCTAAGAACATTGACCACCATTGCTCCAGACCATGACCACTGACCATTTGGAGCAGATCTTGATAGGAATGGGTCCTTTAAACCTCAGCGGGGTGGAGGGAGGGTCCTCTGCCCCAGAAGCACACCAGCCCCTGAAGGCCAGTTAGTCCCTCAAGTTATCTCTTGGGCCCTCTCCTGAAATAGAGGAGAGTCGGGGCACTGTCCCCACTGTCCCCAGAGCAGAGCATTGCTGTGCAGCCCCACCTCCACAGAGTGTGTTCGTCAAGGGCCTTTGCATGCCAGGGGCCCGCTGTGCAGTGGGGGATGTGGAACAGCCCTGGACAGTGCAGGGGGGTCACCGGAGGGGGGTGTCTCCTCCTGGCAACAGGGTCAGCTGTGGTTTGGGTAACCCTTTCTTGGTGGTTGGGGGAGGCTTGAGTTGCTCTCGTTGGCTTATTTAGGAAGTATTCATCGAACACTTGCTGTTGTGCAGGGCTGGGATATAACAACGAACCAGAGCCCTACCCCTCAGGAACCCCCAAGCTACCTGGGGACAAAGATAGGGAAGGAGGTGTTAGCTGTGCATGTGATGAGGGCCAGTGGGGATGCTATTGGCACGTAGAAGGGGCACCTAACAGTGTCTCGGGAGGGCAGGGAAGGCTCCTTGGAGGAGGCGCTGCCCACTTGCCCCAGAAGGGTAGAGAGGGGTTCTCATGGAAAAGGAGGGGGGTGGGTGGGAAGGCTCATGCTGTTCTAGAGGGTGGAGGCAGGGAAGGTGAGTAGGGAAGGAGTCATGAAAGGCCTTGCTGAGCAGATGGTGGTGGGGCGTTCCAGACAGAGGCAGCATCTTATGCAAAGGCCCAGGGGTACACGGGCATAGGGCACATTTGAAGAGCTGCAGAGGATAGCCCATGAGCGCCGCTGGGCCCTGGGTGTCATGTGTGAGGAGGGACAGGGGATGGGCAGGGTTGGGGTGGGAGGGCCCGAGAGGAGTTCCCATTTCAGTCCTGTGGGGCATGGGAGCCATGGAAGGATTTAGGCAGAGGAGGGAGGTCTGCGATCAGGTGAGTTTGGGGGCAACTCCAGTGATGGAGCTTGGAGGACTGACCCCAGCTGGGGGCCCGGAGCCAGACAGTGGCTGAGGATTAGTGGGGAGGGTGGATTGGAGACATGGCCGAGATGGGGTGAGGTGTGGGTCTGGGAAGGCTCCAGGCCAGTGGACTCTTGGTGGGCAGCAGAATCACTTGGGGGGCTTGTGAAAGCACAGCCTGCTGGCCCACCCCCAGAGGTCTGGGAGGGGCCGAGAATCTGCATTTCTAACAAGCTCCCAGGGTCTGCTGCTGCTGTTGGTCAGGGGCCACGCTCTGAGAGCCACGCCCTGGGCACCAGGCTCAGGTGGCCGGGCCGATTCCTGAGACACTGAGTTGAGGAACACCAGGTGCCACCAGATGTGAGGGCGTGAGCAGGAGGTCGTGAAGTTGCAGTAGCAAAATGGGCTATTTGTACCCCCGGGTCCCTCTGAGCTGTCCCGCAGCGTCGACTGTGATTCTGGGCCCACACGTCTGATTTCCCTTCCAGGTGGCACTTCCCTGAGCTTCCTGGTGTTGGTGACTGGCTGCACATCTGTGGGCAGAATTCCGGAGGCCGAGATCTACAAAATCACTGCCACCGACTTTTACCCTCTTCAGGAAGAGGCCAAAGAGGAAGACCGCCTCACAGCCTTGAAGAAGATCCTCAACTCGGGCGTCTTCTACTTCTCGTGGCCCAATGATGGGTCGTGCTTCGACCTCACCGTCCGGGCGCAGAAGCAGGGCGATGACAGCTGCGAGTGGGGCAACTCCTTCTTTTGGTGAGGGCCCTGGGCCCCGCGTCCGCTGCCCCCCAGGTCACACGGAGGGGGGGCTCTGATTGGCGCCTGGTCCTTGATCTCTGCTTCGCATCATCCCCGGGATCCTGGGTTACCTCTGAGAGCCGTGATCTGTGCCTCTCTCAGCACAATGAGAGGAAAACTAACCCGGATTCCCCACCCCCGGGTCAGGGAAGGTGTTCAAAGGGGTCTAGTGTAGACTTAGGACAGAGAATCTGCTCCATAAGTGAAGAGCATAGAAGCCACATCTCTGGGTGCCTCCTAAGTGGCCGGGCCCCTGCTCAGCGCTCCTGCGGGGATTCGCCCTTTTGGCTTTCTCAGCCACCCTTGTTGTCCTCCAGCACACACATATTTACCACTGATGTTCATAAAGCACTCGTGACCCAGGCACTGTTTAAGTTCTCTGTGGGTAATAACTCATATAATCCTCATAGGAATCTATGGGGTAGGGTCTGTGATCCCCATTGGACAGATAAGGAGACTGAGGCTGGGACAAGTGAGGGAATTTGAACCCAGGCCTTCTGGCTGCAGATCCCATGCTATTGATCGCAAAGCCAAGCCAGCCCCATCAATGGGGAAACTGAGTCATCCTGCCACGGTGACATGCAGTAGTGTGACAAGACATGTCCTAAAGCCCAGACAAAGGCGGCTAGATTTCTGTATGTTTAGGGTCATCCATAGCCAGCCCAGGTGGTCTAGTGGTTAAGATTCCATGCTCTCACCCCAGCGGCTGGGTTCATTTCCCGGTCAGGGACCCACACCACCATCTGTCGGTTGTCATACTGTGGCGGCTGTGTGTGGCCGTGATGCTGAAAGCTAGCTACCGGGATTTCAAATACCAGCAGGGCCACCCAGGGTGGACAGGTTTCAGTGGAACTTCCAGACTAAGACAGACTGGGAAAAGTTGGCCATGAAAACCCTGTGAACAACAATGGAGCACTGTCTGATAGAGCGCTGGAAGGTGAGCGGACGGCACAGGAAGACCGGGCAGGGTTCCGCTCTGCTGTGCACAGGGGCGCCGGGAGTGGAGTCCACTCCACAGCACTAACCACAAAGGGTCATCTGGGTGCTCCTTCATGGACATCGGGCCCTCTGAATACGTCAGTTATCTGTTGCCCTCTCTGGGCCCTGGGGTTCATGCCCCTGACGAGTCCTGTGAAAGGCGGGCAGTGATTTCCATGCAGTGGTACCTGGGCCCGGGTTGTCAGTGGTGCTGTTCCCCTCAGATTTATCGGGAGAAGCGAGTCAGAAGCAAAAGTGATGCAAATCCTGCTGTAGAAATTGTTCCCATGTATCTCGTATAATGAGATGTTCTTAGAATTCCGGTGTTGGCCTTTTGGGCCCTAAGACAGGATTGGCCAGGTTTGTTTCACTCTTTATTTGTCCCTCCCTCCCTTTGCGCAAACAGAGGAAGTCATAGGTTTCCATCACTGGATAAATCCAAAGTTCTTTCCTTGGTGCTTCGGACCCCCTGCAAGTGAGTTCCTGACTTCTGTCTGGGGGAGCGGGGTCTTCACCATACCCTTCCATGTGTCCCGGTGCTCCCCACCCCCAAATCTTCTTAGGTTCTCTGGTTTTGTTGAGTTTTTTGGACAGTAACGTGCTCAAACTTTAAAATGCCCGTGAATCTCCTGCTGATCTTGTTGAAATGCAGATTCTGATTCAGCAGGTCCAGGCTGGGGCCCGAGACTCGGCATTTCTAGCAAGGTGATGGCGGCACCCGTGCTGCTGGTTTGAGGACCACACTCCGAGGGACAACAGGCCCAGAGGATGGAGTGTCTGTGAATCACTCGTTCCCTTTTGCAAGTGCCTGTGCCCCTTGAAGGCAGCTGAACTTAGGGACGCAGAGGGTGTGTTAGGAGGGTCTCCGTGATAAGGGCGTAGAGCCATTTTCAACCCGACTGTTGGGCAAGCAGGGGCGAGAGGTCTCAGAGGCTGTCACATTCCCTAGAAACATCACGAAGGCCGTCGGGGAAGCCTCCATCTGGATCCCTCCAGCACCTTTGTAACTGCTCTTCGCAGGCCTCCTCAGGCTCTGTGGTTGGAGATTTGAGGTACACAAAAAACAGTAAGACAAAGCACAGGTTCACGAAGTGGAGGCTGAGAGGGGCGTGGGAGGCGGGAGGCCCCGAGTGGACACCAGACTCTGTCCTGAGTTGAGAGGTGGCGGCAGCCCTGGAGGGTGCCAGGCTGCAGGGCCGTACCACACTCTAGGGCGTGGTGTTTGGGCTCAGGGCGGCGCCACAGGACTGACCACAGTTGAGTCAGCCCGAGCTGAGTGGTCATGGTCCTGATTGCCTAAACCCAGCATTTGGGGTGCCGCGGTCTGGGCCCACATCTGGAGTCAGATGGGGTCAACACTGAACGTGGCCGGTGAATGGGGGAGAGGGTACAGTGTGGTGAGGTCATTTTTCCAAGCTGGTTATTGACCCCACTGATCATTTTTCCCAGTACAGTCAAGGCCTGGGAGGTTGTCCTGTGGAGTTTTGGGCCTCGTCCTCCCAGGGTACGAGCTGCCCTTCCATAGGGGGTCAGTCCAGCGTGACTACACAAGGATTATTTGGAATTGTCCATTTGGCAGAAAGCTCCTTCTCCTGACCCCTGATGACTGACAGCAGCTGTAGCTGTGTGGCTGAAGATTCTAGACTATTCTGGGGACTGTGCCTTGACGCCACATGCAGATTTAATACCTTTGTTACTAAAGCTGAATTTTATCATCTGAATTTTAGAGAGTGAGTCAGAAGAAGGAATGTGTTTTTGCACAGTAGTGCTTCGTGAGCATCAGCTTTCAGGCTGACGAGGGCTGGGGCCATGAGAACTCAGACATGGCCGTGCTCGCCGAGGGGGTGTCTCCTAGTGCCCACGTGGAAGTGGCCACGGTCACAGTCCGGGAGGCTGGCCTAAGAGCAGGGTGTGGCTGCTGCTTGGAGAAGCCACGTGGGATGTCAGAGCTCACAGCACACTTATCCAGCAGTGAGAAAATGCTGCCGTCCTTGAGGAAGTCTCGAGGGCAGGATAGTGCTGCCTTTGCTAAACAAATAGGGCATTGTGATCTAGATTTGCTTAATACCCTGTAAGGGAGAGGCTCGGCTGAGGGCTCCTGCCTTCCTGGGATCATGTTTGGGGCCTTGGAACGGCACTGCTCCAGTCCCCTGGGCGTACTGTGTGGAGCTGGAAGCAGCTTGTGGTGTCTGGGTGTACAGAGTCGCCACTTGCTCGGCTCAATAAGCTTGAGTGGGTGTTGGGGAGGCTGAGCGAGTGGGAGATGAGAAAAAGATGCGGCTGTGCACAGGTGCAGCTGTCAATCTAGGGCCTTCATCAAGAGAGGTGCGGGGCTGGCCATGCTGGGTGAAGAGCACTGGCTCCAAGCTCCATGCTGCTACTTACTGCCTCCATGACCTTGGGCAAATCCTTTACTTCTCTGTGCCTCAGTTTCTTTATCTGTAAAATGGGGTGAATGATAATACCTTTCACAGAGGGTTGTTTCAAGGATGAAGTGAGTTAATCCATCCCAACACTTAGAATGGCGCTCGGTGCCTGGATAGATGTTGGCTCTCTTCCCCATCATTATCATCATGGACACCAGAGGTCTCCAGAGGCCTCCAGAACAATCCACAGGAAATGGGGAGGAAATACTGGAACTTTCGTTAAGCTTTATTTTCATCTCATCCTTTTTTGTTTATTTTGGATTGCTTTGTAATGCTCTCATTATATTCGCCTCGTGGGATAGGTATATAATTTAAATAAGCATGCATATAATATGATTATTTTTATCATTTTATCATTTATTACTATTATTTAATTGCAAAGCATATGATTAAATTTTTTCCTGATGGAATTTTTGATTTAAAAATGTGGAGGCCATGGGTCTAAAGGAGGCTCCTCTGAAATTCCCTGAAAGGCCCGTGATTGGCTCACACTCCACACATGGCTTCCAGTCACTGATATTGACAGCTCGGAAGTAGCTTCGGAAAAGGACTCCTTCCCTTTCTTGCTGCTGGCGTCTCAGTGGCCGTGCTGTTGGGGTCTCTCAGAAGTCCGTGAATGTCTGGGCCACATGTCCCGAGTGCAGAGTTCACGGGGAGCCGTGTGCATTCCCGTCATCCTGAGTGGGAGTGCCAGCCCTGCAGGTGCCTCGTCCCTACCTGCTGTGGACTCAGTGTTTCCTGGAGGTTGGGAGGTGACCTGAGTCTCTGTGGGGCTCCGTTTTGCAGGAACCAGCTGTTGCACGTGCCACTGAGGCAGCACCAAGTGAGCTGCTGTGACTGGCTGCTGAAGGTCATCTGCGGGGTGGTGGCCATCCGCACGGTGTACGCCTCGCACAAGCAGGCCAAGGCCTGCCTCATCTCTCGCATCAGCTGGGAGCGTGCCGGCGCTCGCTTCCACACCCGCGGCGTCAACGACGATGGCCACGTGTCCAACTTCGTGGAGACAGAGCAGGTCAGTGCCTAGGCCGGTCTGTGGCCTCCAGTGGATCAGAGTATGCATAGCCTGGGCAAACGTGTTTCCATTTGGGGAGTATTTGAGGCAGTTTCTGATGATCATGGCTATTCTAATATTATCCTAATAGTAGAACAGAACATGTAATCGGGGCTCTGCCTGCAAACATGGCCTCTGGTTTGTATGGTGTATCTTTTTTGATTCACTCCTCGTGCTGGGAAATGTTTACTTGAGATATTTTCAGCTAAAAGGAAGCAGGAATTTTTGCCATGGTCGTGAAGCGTAGCAGTTATTCAGAGCAGCTGATGGACGAACGAATAGCATTTGAAAATCTTTTTAAGACAAAAATAAGTAGATCAATCATGGAAGGATGAGAGAAGAAACAACCATTTTTCATTCAAATCAACTAAAACTTCAGCCTCGAAGCCAGGATTAGAACCTGGGCGTTGTGAAATCTGCTTGTGAAGCAGCAGTGGCTTTCAGCTCCTGTGGAATATAACCATCTGCTTAATTTCTCCTTGTTTTTTCTTTTCTAAATCCTGTTCTCATTCCCAGAGAGTCTGTCTTACAACTGTTTTTTTCTCTCTCTAATTTGCAATCTGTAGGATAATGCCACCGTGTAGACCAACAGGTGTAATAAATTGCAGGAAAGGAATGCCCCATGAAAGGCACAGGTGCGATATTGCTGTGGGCAACAGGCCGCAGACAGCCTTGTGTTCATTTAGTGGCGATGTGGCTCTGTGTCCCCTCCTTGACATGCAGCTGTGAGAGGTGTTTCCTATGAGGACTTGAGCCAATTTAATTCAGCACAGGTTTGAGCAACCGCCTTCTGTGTGTGAGCTGCTGCCTGCTAGGCTTTCAGAGACACAGAGGTGAGGAGGGTCGTCCTGGGGTCAGACGCTGAGTGGGAACATTTGGAACAAGAGCCTTAGTAGGAGGGACCCTTGTTTGCCTGTGACTTCTGCTCACACTGTCTGCTCTCCTGGATATAGATGAAGCTGGTAAATATCTGGTTAAAAATGACAGAGAAAATGTGGCCCCCAAATGGAGAGTGTTTTCCTTTTTGTTGCTGGGTACCTGCAGGATGAAAATTACTTCCTTTTGTTGTCATGCCCGCCTTCATTAGCACAGTTTTTCTGCTTGTGTTATTAGCCTTTGAACCATTGGATTCATTCAACAAATCTTTATTTTTTATTGCCTGCCATGGGCTGGGTGCGCTGCTGGGAACTGGGAGCCAAAGGTGCAAAGTGTATTTGTACAAATCAAAGTACCAGAGACCCTGAGCCTGGTAACTGAGTTAGATTCAGGAGTTCATTATCCAGCAGCCCTGGACTGAGTCCCTGCAGCTCAGCCGTTCTCCTCCCAGCCCCTGCACAGATCATAATTTGCTTGGTCCTCTTGTTTGGTGCACTCCGAATTTTTGCATTTCAACCAGCTTTCTAAAAATTTGGAGTCTCATCTACTGTATCTTATCCAGTAAGTCATTGGTAAATCAGCTGCCCTCCATGTCACTGACCTTTCCTAAAAGAGAGGACGTTTTAACACTGAAAATGTAAGAGGACTGGATTTGCTTCCTCGGGCTGCTGTAACAACATACCACAAACGGGGTGGCTTAAAATAATGACTGTGAGTTTATTGTCTCAGTTCTGGATGCTAGAAATCTGAAATCAAGGTGCTGGCAGGGCTGTGCCTCCTCTGCAGACCTTAGGGGAGGGTCCTTCCCTGTCTCTTCCAGCTCCTGGGGGCCCGGCTTGTGGCAGCATCACTCCAGTACCGGGTTCCGTTTCCACATGGCATCTCCTCCCTGTGTGTCTCTCTCCCCTTTTTATAAGGTCAGACTGGATTAAGGGCCCACCACACTCCAATATGACCCCATCTTAACTAATTGCATCTGCAATGACTCCATCTCCAAATAAGGACACATTCCAGGGCGCTGGGGGTTAAGACTTCAGCATATCTTTTGGGGGGAACACAATTCAACCCATTACAAGGACATCATCTGATGTTAAAGGACTGCATTTTAAAGTAGTACATTTGGCTTTATGAAAAATCTCCCTGTTGTCTCTGCTTTTTTCATTTTTCTACAAACTCAGGTTGGGGTCTTTGCTCTGGTTATTTCATCTCCGTGTGCCTGGTGACTTGTATGTGTCTCCTGTGTGCCCAGTTTACTTGCTTGTGCTTGGAGGCAGGGACCTCGTCCTCTCCCCCATCTTGTGGCCAGCCCAGCAAAGCCTTAGAGATACCACCGGCCCGTGCCTCTGCTCCTGGGGCCTATAGCCCGGTGCTGTTTAAATGGCCTCCCTTCTCAGGACTAGTGGAAGGATTTCTCGACTTCCCTAGCCTTTGTGGTCTTCCTAGTTTGTGCTTTCCCTCCCTTTCCTCCTCTGGGCTCTGGATCAGACAGGGCTGCTCTCTCGATGAAGCTCTCACCCCGACCTTGCTCCCAGGAGCAGCAGGTGAGCTGATGGGCAGCTGGACACCCCCATCTGCTGTCCCCCCAGAGATGGCAGGCAGCTGTGAACAGAGCCCCCGCCCAGATGGAGAGGTCACAGTTTAACCCCACAGTGTGTTCGTTTCACTAAGACACATACAGGGCAGGAGGGTCGTGGCCTTGCACTCAAGCAGAGCTTTGTGGGGCGCGTACATTTCAGACTGCTCCTGATGGACCACATGCTCTCCGCTGTGGGAAGTAGGAGCCCAGGATGATTCACGCCGTCAGAGTCCCCAAACAGTGTGACCACGTTGGCACACTGGGGGGAGAAGGTGACCACCAGGGGAGGGGAGGAGTCCATTCACCGAGCCGATTCCAGGGGTGTCCTTGTTGGCAACATGGAAGCAAACCCTAAGCCCCTCAGCCGAGTTTGATGGTGAGCCTGCCAGGTGGGGCCACAGCAGGAAGGAGACAGACAGCTGGCCCTCGCAGGCAGGCAGCTTTGCTCTCCCGGGTGCCTCCCACAGTCAGTGCTCTGCTGTGAGACTCCTGCCTGGAGAGAGACGGGAAAGACAGCAGACCAAGTGAGGGCAGGGAGGGAGCTGTGTGCTAGTGGACAGTGCGGGTGGGGCAAGCCATGGAGGGAGAGGAAGACGCAGATGAAATTGAGGAGGGCAGTGAAGGCCCATGCTTCCTTCGGAAAGCATCCTGCTGAGGGACACCTGGTAATACCCACGGGCTGGGGCGCGGTCCTGATGGGGGATCCTCCCTTCCTGGAAGCCGGCTCCAGCTAGTGGAGCATCATCCCCTTTTCTAAAATGCTTATGGAGGCAGGATGAGCAGAGATGGCTGGGGGGAAGCAGCTGCTCCACTTACGAGAACAAGAACCACACATTACTCCACTTACAGCAAGAGAGCCACTTGCTCCGTCTCCAGAATCACGGGATGTTTTTATTTATGGCGCTTTGTAGCAACAGAGGTGCTTAGATTGGTCTAAGTTGTTTTCTTTTTTAACTCAGGAATCTTTCTCTAAGTGGGGTATATACTTACCAGTGTTCCTGCTGAGCAGCAGCTATGCCTCCCTTCCTCCGGCCACCTGCTGATGATGGTACTTCTAAGAATACGTCAGGGATTGGTGCCACCGGGAGGATGATTAGCCTGCAGGCGTTTGCTGAGCTCGGGAGGCAGCTCGGGGAAGGGAGGACGCACGGTGAGCGGGAAGGAAACCTACCAGTGCCCCTGGCCACGTTCACCCATCTAGGACTGCGGTGATCTGATGGGATCCTAGAGAAGTCGCTCATGGGAGCCCGGCACATCGTGTCCCCTGGAGCTGGTAGAGACGTGATTGTGAGCCCCTGGCCGGGATGGGGTCATGGGGCAGTGTGCGCCCTCAAATGTGCAATCTTGGTGGCTTTGCTTGTGGTGAAAGAGCAGATGGTGCATCGCATCCCACAGCCCTCAGATCAGTGATTCAGCAGACACAGTGGGTGGGGGGTGGGGAGATTCCTTCAGGTAGCCCGGAGTTGCCTGCCCTGGGAGCTGACATTTGAAAAAATGGCAGGCTTTGAAACTCGGCCTCCTCGCCTGAGAGCAGCAGGAGGAAATTGCTGCTGAGCCTGCGGTGGGAAGGAGACTTCACTGGGGCAGCTCGGCCCCTCTTGGTGGCTGCCTGCAGGTCACTTCTGGGGTCCCCTGCTAAGGCACTGAGGCTCTCAGGTCCAATCCCTTAGCCACTTGGGACTGGAAGTCCTGCGTGTGGGTGGCTGAGGAGTTGCCGAGCCGTCATCATTTGCAAACAAACGATGGGACTAAACAAAGGACAGATTGGCAGCTGGGCTTCTGAATGAAGTGCTCAGGGAGCCAGAAAAGGAGGCGCTTTTGGCACCGTCGACTTCTGCCTAGTTTTAACATTTTTCCTAAGAGGGACGAACATTCTCCTCCAAGGCAGGCTGTGTGTGTGTACACGCGCACGTGCATGGGGGTGTTTTGTGTGTGCATGCATGCGTGTGTGCGCTTTTGTGTGTTATGTGCATGCACGTGTGTGTGTTGTGTCGTGTGCACACATATGTTTGTGTGGTGTGTGTGTGTGCAAGTGCAGAGGCATCTCAGTCTCCCTGGGAGAAAGCCTTGAGTCCTTTTGGCTCTGCTCTGAGTCACGCCTGGTGGGCTTGCTCTGCAGCCGTGACTCACCATGCAGAGAAACAAAACCGCAAAAGTCCCCTCAGTCTACCGAAAGATAAATATCTGGCTATTGAAGATAAGGTCACTGATTAATCCAGCGAGGTCGGGATGACTGTGTGTATTGTCCCAGGAATGCAGACTTGGAAAGAATTGGTTTGCAAACACCTCATCCAGAAATCGAAGTTCAGCAAAAAGCCTTTTAGGTAAAAGTGTATTTGCCTGGCCACGAGTCTTCCTGCTTTGTCCCTTTCTCTTTATGGTCGTAGGGGTTCTGCTTCCACCACTCTGTGCACGGGGCTACTAAGAGTTGCCAAGTCCAGGGGATCCCAGGCCTGGCTTGGCCTCACTGCCATGTGGCCACGGTGAACTCCCTCCTTCCTGAAATGCTCTGCTGGTCTCCCTCCCACCCCTTGTCTGTCCTGTCCTAGATTAAACCCTCTTCCCTTGGTGCTCTGAGCCTGCCCAGTCTCTTTCTGTCCCCTAGAGGGCCCTCGTCCACACTCAGGGACAGTGCGTTCCTGACCTGAAGAGAAAAGAGGCCTGCCCCGACTGGGATCCCACTCCGTCATTTACTCCTCCCTCTGTGACCAGGTGACATTAACTGCTTTGAGAGAGAGGGAAACTGAGGCTGAAAGTGGGTAAGGAATGTACCCACGGTCATCCTGCTGGGCACTGGGAGTTGGCACATGGAAGCTGGACCAAGGCTCATGCCCCAGAGCCCAGTGCCGACCTGCTTTCTCTCTCCATCCTGCCTCTCCTCCCCCGGGGACCCCATATGCCCTCTGTTAAAATGACGCCCGTGAGGTGAGGCATTGCATCTCCCACTAGTGTTCAACACCTGTGTTCTTTAGCCCAGAAAGGAAAGTGCTGCAAATCCATCACTAGTGTTTGATGACCAGGTTTATCCTATCACCTTGGGAACAAGGAAGGTGGTCCTGATGATGGCATGGGGACACAGAACTAGAATAGTTTTGTGCGTGAGGGGGGAGTGGAGAAATTTGGAGGCATCTTTTCTTCTTGCCCCTACGGTGGGGTCTGGAGCCCTGGGACAGCCTCTTGGTGTTTTCTGAAGCTGTTTTTGTGCAAGTTCCAACTCAAGAGGATCGTGGTGTCATAGTGGAAGTAGTGCAATTAGCACATGTTAATTAAAGTGAAGGGTAATAGTTCCTTAGCTTAAATCAGGTCCTGGGCACTGTTAAGAGTTGCTTTTATAGAGACGTGTTGGCTAAGCTTGTTTCTTTCCCATCAGTCTGGACCTGTGCAAGTCACACATGCCACTCAGTCTATGCAATAATCTCACTGTAGTCAACTATGCCTGCAGTAGTTTAAATGACCTGCTACTTTCTTCTCTTTTTGTCAGTAGAATAATGGAGGGTAACAAACTGGCTGGTAGTCAATATCTGGAAACAGTTGACAAATTCTTAACCCAGTGCTTTTTTCCTTTGGGGATTAAGGGATAGAATTTCAGCTCAACAATATAGCCACAGGCTCACATAATTCTTATAGTCCAGGGAACCTGCGGGTCTGATGTTCTAGCCCTCCACTGCAGAATTACTAATGCATGTGTGATCTGAGCGTGATCTAGCCGCCTGGAAAGCTACCCTGTAAGGGAGCAGGCCGGTAAGAAGTGGAAAAGACCAGCAGCATCGCCCAGGCCGGCCCTGCCAGGCCGGGGTAGAGTTACGCAGATAAAGGGCACAGATAACTGCCACAGCCTCCCCTCGTGATGCTCAGCGCTGTGCTTTTTGTCCTTTTGAAACTCCCTTGCACTACGGTGTCAGAGGGGGCCAGCAGGCGGATGAGGAGTTGGTACACTCTGAAATAACTGTGTGGGGATGGAGGAGGAGAAATACTCTTTAATATGTAAGTTCCATCTGCTTCTATGCAGGTGCTATCACACTGGAAGCTTGTGGAAGCTGCGTTGTGTGTTGACTTAGTGGCGTGTTCAAGAACACGGTGGCATACGGCCAGGGCCAACTGCAAGTTCAAGTCGGGTCTTGACTTACATTGTCAAGTCAAGCACTGACCCGTGCAGTCAGCTAGGTCTTTGGGCTATAGCTTGTTCATTTCATTCAATCCTTTTCCAGGTGCTCTCTGCTGCTTGGCTAGTTGACAAGGTGAAAATAGAGGGCTCTAAGGAAGATCTCAGTTAAATCCCAGGGCACATTTGCTTCTATTCCCAAAATGTGGTGGAGGGGCATTGCTGGGTTTTTAGGGAGCTTGGTAAGGTTGTGTGAATTCCCTGCCAGCTGCAGGAGACCCTGGGAGGCCCCACGTCTGCTCTGGACTCCTCAGAGGCCGGTCGGCAGCCAGCATGCCCGTGAGTGCACCGGGCCGGCCTGTGGGTCAGGGAGCAGCCGAGCCAGGCTGGGGAGAGGAGCAGAGGGCGCTGGAGTCACTGTCTGCTGTTCATTCCAGCTGGTGTCGGGTCTCAAGCAGCCAGATCCCGTTACCCGGCCCCAGGACATTCAGTTTCATTGAAGAATACTTCTCCCTTTATGTTTCCTTGTGGTGCAGACGATTTACATGGATGATGGCGTGTCGTCTTTTGTCCAGATCAGAGGCTCGGTTCCGCTGTTTTGGGAGCAGCCAGGGCTTCAGGTAGGTAATAAAAAATCTGTCCACGTGTGTTATTGTTCACCCCGCCCTGTTTCTAAACACTGTTGTTGGTGTCTTTTAACCATGTTTCTTTCATGGCACAGTTTCTAGTCTTCGTCCTCGGCCCAGTTGGATTGAGCTGAGCCGTCAGAGTGTACACGCCCGTGTGCATATGTGCACACACGTGTGTTGTTTACACAGAAATATATACGTGTGTGATGTGTGTGTGATTTTCTGATCACGAGCTCACCGTTGATGCAGGTGATGTGGGAAGGTCTTTGCTCATATGTGAAGCACAGTGTAATTGACTAGAATCCCCTTAAGTTAGACCCCAGGTTCAGTGAATTGAAAATGTGGCCAAAGATGTTTCTTGAGAGCTGTGACTGTCCTAGAGGGCTGGGAGAGGTTCTAGGGGCCCTGGTGGCCGTGCAGCAGGTCTGGCGTCTGGAGTTGCCTGTTGTGGGGCCACGTGAGAATTGCACAGAGCTTTCTTGTGATTTCTAAAAATACACCTTGCCGTCCCAAACAGAGCTCTGGTTAGTGCCAGAGGTATTTGGCGTTCTGGCTCCTGGGACGGGTTCAGGCTGTGGCGCCATGTTCCAAGAATACATTTGTCGTCAATGGAATGCATGCTGCCTCACTCAGTGAGCGCCTACCCCGGGGTGGGGGGGGGGGGTCACGGGCGAATGGACTTGAGATTCCTCAACACCAGTCCTGGATCTTCCTCCCTGGCCGGAGGGAACGTTGGTGCACTCAGAAGACCTCTCTGCTGTGGCCTCTGTTGCTTCGACTCTTCTTAGTGAGGGATCTGTGTGATGGCGGCTGGGTCATCCGCTGTTGGCTGAAGAGGCTCAGGGCCATCTGCCGGGTTCCTGGGGTATTTGACATGGTTGGGTCTTACCCTGGCCCTTGACTCGAGCCAGTGTCCACAGTGGGCGCTTTGTCCTCATCATGCTGCAGTTGACAGCCATGCAAAGGGACCATGTCAGTTCTTCGAGTGAGATGGATGGATGGATGAGGGTCTCATTTGGGCTCTGACTTCTGTGGAGGGGAAGAAAAAGGTTTATTAACATTCAGTCTTTCCATTAGAAAGGGATAACAAAGATGTATGAGGATGGCTGGTGGCTTTAAGTGACGGCATAGAGAAGCACTCCTTAGGATAATTATAACGTGGAAAATTCCTCTGAAGTTCATCCCAAAAGTGTTATTATTTTTAAACAGCTGTATTGAGATATAATTTATATATCATAAACTTCACCCATTTCAAGCGTACAATTCAGTGGTTTTCAGTGCATTTCCAGAGTTGTGTAACCTTCACCATAATCTAATTTTAGAAAGCTTTCATCGCCACTAACAAACTCTGTACCCATCAGCAGTCACTCACCATTCCCTCCCAGCTCTCCCTGAACACTGAGCAACTGTTAGTCTACTTTCTGTCTCTGTAGATTTGCCTGTTCTGGAGGTTCCAGAAGAGTTTCTGAACTCTGATTTTCTTTAGATTTGGAATTTTTCTTCTGAGACTTCTGGAGCTCTGCATTTAGACGAATAAAAAGTGAAGATCAAATGAGTAGAGTGCAAAAAGAAAAGAGGGAGCCCACGTTATATTTCATGTGAAAATTTGTAAGAATGCCAAAAATTAGGGGCTGATCGTGGTAGTCTTAGAATTTGGGAAGGACCCTTTGAAATTCATCCATTTCACCCTGTCACCCAGGGTCCTTCTTCCGGGGTCTGTGAGAGGCTGACCTTCCAGAAGCCACCATTTGGGGTGGCTGCAATCATTAGCCAGTTCCTCCTTGCACTGAACACTGTCTGTGTCTGCAGGGCGTTCCGGGGATGCACCACAGTAAGTCTGATTCCTCAGAGCTTCGAGGAGGATGCTCATGGCTCTCCCTTTCTCCATTTGGTCTTCTCTAGGAGCTTCCAGCTCCTTTGAGCATCTTCTGTCATATTTCTAGGACTCTCCATGTTCTGGTCTCCCTCTTCTAAAAACAAAGCAAAACTCGTTTATCGTTCCCTCTGTAATTTTGGTCTCTGGCCTGACCCTCCTGATGCTCCAGATGCAGCCTGACCCTGCCCTGGAGAACTGTCCCTCGATCTGACACAGTATCAGTGGAACCCGGTGGCTCGCTTTTCGGCAGCTACAGCCCCTTTCAGATTCATAACACTTGTGCTTCTCCAGAGCCTCTGTGGTTTCTTGAAAATAAGTTTCAAAAGGCTTCAGTGTTCATTAATGTTATTAAGGATTTGCTAACCTTTGGGTCTAATACTCATGTTTATCTTCTAGATACCACCCATCATCAAAGAGAGATCAGGTCATCTTCACAGGGGACCAAGAGAGCAGCTTTCAGTGATGGTCCATAGTCACCCTACCTGAACTATCAGTAGCAAGCCTGGGGGTCAATTCTAGTTGTTTTCCTCCATTTTGAACTTTTCCCCTTCCTTCTGCACTCAGGTTAGATGAAAAGTGCAAAGATTTTTGGATGAAGAGCTTGCATTTTAAGTTGCAACGTTGCACCCTCTTGGGGCTGCCCCAGGGAACCCATGAGCCCTGCCAGGGATGGGGATGGGGGATGAGGGCAGACAGAGAGGACTGTGGGATGATGATTTGTCTGCACGTTTCCATGGGAATGGTACCTTCGTTACAAACTCCTGGATCCTGATGCTATTTCTGGCAATCATGTACCTTTAACAATTTCACCTTTACCATGTAAATAGGTTTGCAGTTTATAAACAGCCGCATCAAAATTTTACCCTTAAAGTTGATTGCTCTTTGGTATAGTTATAGAGTATATTTTTTATATATAGTATATATATATATATATATATATATATTTTTTTTTTTTTGCTGAGAAAGATTCGCCCTGAGCTAACATCTGTTGCCAATCTTCCTCTCTCTCTCTTTTTTTTTTCCCCTCCCCAAAGCTCCAGTACATAGTTGTATATTCCAGTTGTAGGTCCTTCTGGTTCTTCTACATGAGCTGCCACCACAGCATGGCTACAGACAGACGAGTGGTGTGGTTCCAAGACCAGGAACGGAACCCAGGCTGCCAAAGCAGAGTGCACCAAACTTTAACCACTAGGCCATCGGGGCTGGCTCTACAGTGTATTTTTAATATACTGTTAGTCTGTTGAAGATTTTGCTCCACTTGTCACTTTAGAATCTTCCTCCCCCATAACATGCACTTACAGACGCCTGTCTTACAAAGGTTGAGTGAGGTCTGTATTTTGAAAGTTCATGTGACTCAACCAGCTGGAGGAGGATGCAAAGTAATTAGCACCCCTGCTGCTCCCACATTGCCTACATTCGCCTCCTCCCTGTCAAGGACTAATTCCTAAGCTCTTGGATGCACAGCACTGTATGTGCTCATTTGTGTGATGCACAACCAAAATGTGGCTGTGAGATGGCTTGTAGCACAACAGTTTCAAAAATAACGAAGACGTTGGGGTGAGGGGAAAGAAATACTTACAATGAAAATCATCTGGAGCCAAGATACAATAGTATGCGCAGCGCAGGCCACGGGCCCGTGTGCTGGCACACAGCTCCTGAGCTTACCAGCCACCGTCACGGGAGAAGCAGGATCGCAAGGCAGCCTATCGTGTGAGTGAGAGCATAAACTTTGCAGTTATACTGACCTGGCTTCCACTTCAAGTTCTGGCTCCCCCACTTAGGAACCATATGGTTTTAGAAGTTTTTGTCTCAAAAAAAAAGTTTCTGACTCAAAAACATGTTATCTCAAAAAAAAGAAAAAGCTGACAAGTTCTTATCTTTGCTAAGCCCTAGTTTACTATTCTGTAAAATGGGGTTAACAGTACCAACCTCATAGGGTTATGGAGAGAAGTAAATATCATAGTGTATATTAGAATTTAGCACAGTATCGAGAACCTAGAAAGCACTCAAAAATGGTAACTGTTACTATTATTAATAACATAAATAAATTATAACGTCTAGGAGACAAGAACACAAGTTGTGTTAGGAGATGTATGGCTCTTTGCATCTTGAGAGGAGAGTAAGATTCCCCCTAAGTCCCCAGGAGGACACGGTGAGGGGTAGTGACAGTGTCCTCATATCTCCCTATCAACATGAAGCACAAGGACCAGTATCCCAGGCTGTTCCATCTCCCAGCCCTCAGAGACACCCCCGAGTAGGCCATTTGTTCATCCCACACTCAGCATCTGTGGGTGCATAAGGGCACCTGGCATCGGATATAGCCCCTGCCTTTGGGAGGGAGGGGACAGGACATGACAGTGTTGTGTGGATAGAGAGGAAGACCAAGATCCGTGTGGCAGCTCTGGAGAGGGCCGGCTCACCCAGGCTGAGGGGTTGGGTGTCTGAGCTGACTTGGGAGGGACAGGACGGAGTCACCCAGGCAAGGAAGGCAGCCCTTGCAGAGAGAACCACAGAGGCAGATGTGCAATGCCTGAGATCACAGCAAATCCAGAGAACCGCACTGGCTGGGCTGCTCTCAGTCCTAGGCATGGTGGACACGGCGAATGGTGAGACTGGAGAGGAAGACAAGGGCCAGATCAGGACAGGCTTTGTATGTTACGCTGAGGAGTTTACACTTTACCCCAGGAGCCGCTAAAAGAGAGGTGCCCAGACTTTGCTGTGCATCAGAATCACCTGGGCAGCTTATAAACCCCCTGACACCCAGAGGCATGCCATCCCAATTAAATTACAATAGTCTGGGGGTGGGAGCCAGGCATCTACTTCTTGAAGACCCCTAGATGACTCCAATATGCGGCAAAGTTTGGGAACCACTCAGTGCTGTGCTGATAAGCCAGGTTTCGTAGGGCCAGGAGGGAGAAGTTTTGACGTGTAGCATCTGCCCATTCCTGTGGTGGAAATGCTCCCATTGTGGCCAATTTCAGGCTACCAGCTTGACGTCACTGAACTTGGAGCTGGGAAGAGATGCACACACAATGGCTTGTGAGCTGGTCGGAGCCGGCTCCAGCACAGGCTGGACCACTGCACGAAGAGTTTCCAGGGCTGGGTGACGTGATTCAACGTAGGTGTAATAGGTTTTAGTTTGGAGGGAGAAGACTGATGGTGAGGACGCCACGTGGGACTGTTGCAGTGATCCAGATGAGAGGTGCTGGCAGCCTTAACTAGGGGAGGGCAGGGGGCGCGGGGAGAGATTCGGAGATGTCTTTGTGATGACGGGACTCTCCCAAGCGCTGGTGCACACTCTGCTTTGACTAACACAGCCAGGTGTCCTCGAGACTTTGGTTGTTCTCATGACCGAGGTTCAGTCTGTAGTCCGTAGGAGTGAACTCGTGACTTCACACAGGAGTGGTTGGCCAAGTGTCCGCCTGGCCAGGGGAGGAGGCAGGGGAAGAAGAGGGAGGGGAGACTGAACAAGCATCCGCAGTTGGTTACAGTGTGCTGGTGCCCACAGTGGCTTCTTTCCAGCCCTTGACTGAGGCTGCTTCTTGAGGCTTCTGACGCGCAGTGGCCTCAGGACTAGGTGACACCAGAGAGGAGAGATGCGGGTGTCAGAGCTGTACAGAGGGGGAGGCAGGACGTGAGGCTTAAGGCAACCAGACTAAAGGGATGATGGAGGAAGGGTGACCTCTTCCGGGTGAATGTCCAAGGCCGCGCTTCTGCCCAAGGCCCTGTCCGCTCTAGGAGATCGGGGACACAGCCTGTAGCCACAATGCCCAAGGAAGCAGCCCTGGGCAGGCTGGGCCTGGTCACTGAGTGCCCTGTGGCTGTGCAGGTGTGGACACAGCCCCCCAAGTTCATTTCCTGCTTCCTTATCCTCCACAGGCATTTGAAACTTGAGCAAAAAGGGGTGGAGGACGATGAATAAGTTGAGACCAATACTTCTCAAAGTTTAGCATGTGTGTACATGCATGCATGTGTGTGCACATGCACACGTGCAGGAATCACCTGGAGAGCTTGTTAAAACACAGATTCCTGCTTGTTCTCAGTTCGTAGGGGCACAGTTTCTATCTGATCAATTTGCACCAGTTATGTAGACCTATTAGACACCTTGGAGCGTGCTTCCAGGTCTTTCCGTGGGATCCCAGTTGGGTGGGAATCATCCAGTGCAGGGAATCCAGGGTGTCCCGTCTCTTTCCCAGCACCATATTGACTTGGGGTGTCTGGGTGTGCTCACTAACTCAGGCCTGGACTGGTTATGCAGTTTGGAATGGGACTGAGGTAATTTTTATAATGGGAGGAATTTAGAGCCCAGAGATTGGACACTCCTGAGTCCAGTTATATGTGACTGAAATTTCTACCTGTTTAGGAGAAGAAACTTTGGGTTATGACTCAGGGAGAGACATGTCCAGGAAGAGAACTTGTCATGACTGAAACCCAGGCTTCTGAGCCCTGAACTCTCGTTTTTCTAGTCTCCTCTTTCTGTGTTCCCCTGGGAATGATTCTAGAAACAGCCACGACTTATTCCTGAAGCCAGGGGAGACTTCTTGTGATGATAGACAGACTGACATGCAGCAAGCAGCCTCTTCTCTTGTGTTTCAGCCCTCGGGAATCTCTCGGAGGGTGACTGAGAGGAATGTAGACCTTCTTTCCTCCAGCGCCTTCCTTGTAAGTTCAGAAGAAAGAGAGCTGACTTGCCTTGGAATGCAGGAGGGGGCAGTCTTCCCAGAACTCAGGGCTGTGGACGTTTTTGGCAATAAGTATCTGGCATTTCCTCAGCCAGGTGTTGATGGCCATCGGGAAAGGAAGGCAGAGTAAGCACAAAATGAAGACATTTCAGTTGAGCCTTTCTTAGGAATTCCCAAGGTTTCTTAGGACCAAAAGGGATTTGGGACTGTATCTGTAGAACCATTTAGATGGACAAACCTAATCCCAGTAATTTCTAAATCTATTGCTGAGAAACCAGTTTTCTAGATGGATACTTTCCTCAAGCGTGAAGAGGGACAGATGTATTCATACTCAGTAATAATCACATCTGGTGTGGATGGATCTAATGACACCACTTTTACGACGCTCGATAACAAGCAAGACGAAACGGTACATTTTAAGAAACTTTTTATCTTGAAATAATTTCAGACCTACAGAAAAGTTGTAAGACCTGTAGAGAGAACTCCCATTTGTCCATTACCCAGAGTCACTAAATGTTAACATCTTGCCACACACACACACACACGCTATTATTTTTTGAACAACTTCAGAGTAAGTTGCGTACAGCGTGTATCTTGTTAACGTGTTGGGATGTTTTTCCTGAGAGCAGATATATTCTCTTACATCACCACGGTTGAAGTGCATATTTAGGAAATTTAATGTTGACAGGATGCTGTAATCTGCAGTCCATATTCCGGATTTATCAGTTGTCTCAGTAATGTCCATCGTGGCACCCTTTCCCCTTCAGTCCAGGATCCAGGCCAGGATCACATCCTGCGTTTAGTTGTCACATCTCTAGTCTCCTGTGGTCTGGATCACTTCCTCTGCCTTTCTGTCTCTTGTGACACTGACATTTTTGGAGAATGCAGGCCTCCTTTTTCTTTAAATCGAATGTGCCTCGTTTGGGGGTTTCCCCGTGTTTCATTGTGATCGGGTTCCGGGTATGGATTCCCTGATGACATGTCCTTCCAGGGTGTCCCATCTGGAGGCCCACAGAGTCCATCTGTCCCTCTTTAGTGATGTTAATTTTGATCACCCAGCAAGGTGCTGTTCCATGTCTTCTCTTATAGTTAATATGTTTTCTTTTTCACCTGGTAAGCATCTATGGGAGACTCTGAGACCATGCAATATCCCACTCCTCCTCAAACTTTCCCTTAACGTTTAAGATCAACGGATGATTTTTGCTGAATAATTCTTTGCTATGATGGTTATAAAATGATGATTTTCCACCACTCCCTCCACATTTATCTGTTGGTATTCTACTGTAAGGAAGAGCACTCCCTTCTCCCCCATCCACTTGCCCACCCATCCACCCCTCTGTCCACCCACCCATCCATCCACTCACCCGTCCACCCATCCACCAGTCCTCCTGCTCACCACCCAGCCATCTACCCTCCACCTGCCTACCCACGTACCCATCCACTCACCCACCCATCTACCCATCTACCTGTCTACACATCCAACCAGCCATCTCCCCATCCATCACTCCCCCCAACCCAGCCGGCCAGCCAGCCAGCCAGCCAGCCAGCTGTCATCTGTACAGATTCGTGGATTCCTAGTTTATTCATCAGGTTATAATCCATTGCTGTCCTTATATAGTTTGATGCTCAAATTGTCCCAGATTTGTCCAGAGAGAGCCTCTTCAAGCTGGATCCCATAACAATATGTAGTTTTAAGTTTGTTTTTTAAACTTCCAATGTCAAATAGGTAGTTCTAAATAACAAGGCAGATTAGTTTGCAGGTAGTTATAACTCAGATTTTAGGGGCAATCAAGGTCCCTGGAGTTGCAGAGGAGGCTGAGACGTGGTTTCTGTCTCCCCAGTTGGCTTAGCTGCACCTCTGCGCTGTGGAAGGGCTTGTGGATCTGACGTGGGCCTTGTGGTCTTACCCTGAAGTTTCTCTTCTGTCTGTGGAAGAATTCCAGCCGGCACGGTCCATGCTGCGGTTGGGACTGGGCTGCAGCACAGCCAGACTCAGGCTTCAGGGCCTGAATTCAGGGCCTGGCCTTCCTGAGCTGCAAATGGGCCACGGAGGGGCCGAGTGGCTGCCATGTGCAGTGACGGGGGAAGGGGGAAACCATTGCTTCCTGGGTTCGCAGAGCAGGAGGAATCAGTAGTGTTATTTCTCTTTGCTTTAGGTCGGCTCCCATCATCTGAGACTCAACAGAGGCCTGGAAGCTAACGCCCCTGCTTTCGACAGGTAGGGTCATCTGACACCATCCTAAGCCTGTCCTTAGGAGTCTTCCTCCCATCAGACATCAGCACCGGGGACAGGGTGCAGCAGGAAGGGGAGGCCCCCAAATCTGCACTCCAAATCGGCCTTTTCCTTTGGTTCTTTATGCAAAAGGGGAGTTTACAAAATAGAATTTTTACTTCCTCTCAGGTTTCCCTGAAGGTTCATTAATAAATGCTCAGGTAACACTTGCAATTGTTTTATCTTATCAGTTTCTTCTTCAATGAAGCTTTGTCCATTTGACCTGGTTAATAAGGGATAATCTAAATTATAGGATATTTGTAGCTATTTGTTTTTTGTTTTAAAAGTAATATATTCCCAGGTTTTAAAAAGTCACAGGGGGTCTGGCCCGGTGGCATAGCAGTTAAGTTCATGCATTCTGCTTCGGCAGCCCGGGGTTCACCAGTTTAGATCCTGGGTGCAGACCTACTCACCGCTCATCAAGCCACACTGAGGTGGCGTCCCACATAGAAGAGCTACAACTCTACACCTATGATACACAACTATGTACTGGGGCTTTTCGGGGAAAAGAAGAAAAAGAGGAAGATTGGCAACAGATGTTAGCGCAGGGCCAATCTTCCCCCAAAAAAACCAACTTGCAAAGTCTGGTTTCTCTAAAAAGTCACGGTATAGGAAGGTATAAAGCAAGAAATAAAAGTACCCTAACTTCCAATTCCCACCACTAGAGATTTTACTATTAGTTTCTTCTGTATCATTCTAGAAAAAATTTTGGCTTATATATAGTTCATTTTTTAAAACACAAATCAGATCATAGCACACATTGTTTTGCAACTTGCCATTGTTACTGAACTAGATTCATTTTGCCGTTGCAAAAAAAGCAAATCACCAAGCCAACAAGTTTGCAGCAGAGAAAGGGTTTATTCACAAGGCAGCCAAGCAAGGGAACGAGAGAACAAATCTCAAATCCTTCTTCCTGAAAATGGGGATTAGGGATATTTATGGGATAAGGGGGCAGGGTGGTGTGAAGTGTGGGGATAGATGATTGAAGGTGAGGAGAAGTGAGGTAATTGATGATCTGCGCAAGCGTAGTCAAGCTTCATGGCTCTTCATGGGACACATGTTCACAAAATGGTGGCATTATCATGATCTGAGGGTGGAGTTTTTGGCTCCCTGACATCAGGAGTTCACCTGTTGGACACGTGTGCAGGCCCAGTTGGTGGATTGGTGGTCTTGACCAGCCTGAACCGGACAGGGGTTGACTGTTAGTTCCTGAAAAGCAACGCGGGCACCTATTACCATGGTGACCCAAGTGTCAGGGAGATATTGTCTATGAGGAACCTAGTGGGAGTTGGTTAATATATTGCCCACCTACCTGTCTTTTAAAAATAAGCAGCATGGCTAACAACAAGCAGGCAAACAACTAAAGACCACAATTAATAATTGCCAAAAAAACTTTAGTTACTAGCTACCTAATCATTCATGACTAACTGTTCACTGGTTTCACCCTCGCTAACCTGAACTGCTAGCAATTTGTGCTTGAAATAGTTATTAGCTTCTTAAAATATTTGCTTTTTTAATCTAAATACTAATTTAAAAAATTATCTTAATGAATGTAATAAAAATTCTCAAAGCATAATTTTGAAAGTGTTTTAATCATTCCACCTGAAGCTTCATTTGGACTTTAAATTTGCTTGCAGCCTTCTAGTTTACCATAAGGCTGGTAACACCAGCCCAACTGTGACGCCCTCATTAGCATGTTACCAACAGTGGGCTTTGACTGGAAAGAGCGTATAATCTATCAGTGAAAATGCTCTTGCCTTTTTCTCGGAATGCCATTAATGTGTTCTCCATTACATTCAATGTTGTTAGGAAATGATAAACATATCACCGAAAATGAAATTCTTCCTGAGCTGCCCAGAAGCAAAAGGGAAGGGGCATGCTGGGCTTGTTTCAAAAACCTTCATGTATTTGTGAGCTTTTTAAAAAATTCATATTTTAAGAACACTTACATAGACTTAAAACTTTTTAAATCCTGTTAGTATATGGTGTGTGTGCGCGCGTGTGTGTGTACTCGAGAGAATACGCCCTCTCTCTCTCACAAGCCCCCTTCCCTAAATCCAGGGGTAAACTTAATCTCTTCTGCAAATGATCTGACAACTTTCTGAGACCGTGAGTCCTTTCTCAAGCAGCTACTGCTTACACTTTTGGCTTACAGGATGTTTCTTTTTCTCGTGCTTTCTGACGATGAGGTTTGACTGGAGTTGTGCACCCTCAGATTCCCAGTGAAGGGGCTGCCCGTTCTCGTGCTGGGTGTGAACTGCATTGTCCTCGTTGACAGTGGGGTTTGGAAGTGAGGTCATGCGTTTCTCTAATAGACTGTGATGGGGCACTGGGGGCTCCCCTGAGGAGGTGCCCCAAATCTCTGGGACGTGACAGGGCTCTCTCTTAGGAGTTTGAGTTCTTCGATGTGTTTGGTCCAGAGTAAATCCCTTCCCCACCCACCCCCACGAAAAACTCTTTACATGTGTGGTCTTAAAACCCACAGAATGCTTGCTTCTCATTGTCAGTGCTGTGCTGTCATCTAGGTCCCTCACTGCGCTCTTTCATCTGCCACCCGCCTGAAGGAAGGGGGTGTCCTGAGCAGGCCTCTGGCTGTGAATTCTTGAGGAAGATCTTCTCTCACAGTGTGGTAATGAGTTCTGATGAGAGACTTAACCGTTCACCTTTGCGGGACTGTGAAACTTGGCTTCTTCCTCCCCCTGTGTCCTTGCGTGGAGCTGCTTCTGTCTGGATTCTTTGTGTGGGCATCAGGGGCGTTTAACCACTGGTCCCTCAGTGATGCTCTGAGTTGTGAGAAGGATGCCGCCAAATGGAAATCTGACTCCTCAATGTCCTGAAAGAGTCTACAGTTTTCCAGGGAGCTGCGTATAACGGTCACAGGTGGGCAGAGAGAGGGGAAAAAAGGCCCTAAATGCACAGACACACCTCACTGACCTGGTGTGGACTCCGAGACTCTTCCTCTTGGAGCCAGTGAAATGAGTTTTTAATTTATCAACAATAAGTGTATTGTCTTTTTTTTTTTTTAGATAATTAAATTAAAAGGAAGGAAAGAAAAACCAACTCCCATGTGCCAAGCACTGTACTTGTCAATTTCCCTCGTCTTTTTAGTGCTCAGAACCATTCTTTACGTAAGGAGAATTAGCCTTATGGTACGGATGAAGGAACTAGCTCAGAAGGGATGAATAATGTGACCAAAGGTGTTTGGGGCTGGTGACATGAATGATGAGTAATGTTTCTCTTCCAACTCTGGAATTTGGAACCAGCTGAGAGTTAGGTCCAGGCTTCAGACGCTTGGAGATGAGACATCAGCCTTATTTCTGATAAGCTGCATGTGGGATGCCGCTGGGGCGTGTGTCCACAGTGGGCTTCCTCACATTTCAGCCCTAAATCAAAGGTACTCAGTGATGGGCAGAGCTGAGAAGCTCAGACTTCCCACCAGTGCAGAGCAAGCTATTTGGCTCCACATGTTGGACCTCAGGCCATGATGCACCTTCTCCGGGCATGCAGACCCAAAAGAGGGCACAGAGGGGCCAAGCCATGCACATCCCGTTTCTTCTAGCTGCCTCACCCAGAGTTGCCACATGACGCAGCTCCAGGGACAGTGCACAGCCTGTCAGCTTGTGCAGAGCCCCTGTTTTCTCCCATCTCCTCAAACCCTCCCACTCCCCCCCCGCCCCGGAGGGACTGCAGAGATGGCAGGCCTGCCAGGAGCATCTTTCTAGGGGAATTCTTCCACACAGAGACAGCAGCCGGGGGTCGACTCACCCTTAACTCGTCAGCTGAGGAACCTAAACCACCCACTTCAGAATCCATATCCTTCTACTGCACACTGCTAGCCCTCAAAGTAAGAGTGTTTTTTCTTTTATAGGGCTGAAAGTGGTTCTTTTTTGATAATTAACTTAAAAATCCATTTATAAAAATGCATTTCATTGTAGAAATTTGGAAAATATAAAAATGTATAAAGAAGAAAAAATTTTAATCACATAAAATTCCACCAGTTGGCATCTTTTTTCTATATTTAGGCATGAAGATTGCACTATTAAAATACAGTTTTGCATCTGCTTTTTGCTTTGTGTCTTTTTCCTATTTTTTTTTTTAAACTACATATTGGGGCTGGCCCAGTGGCATAGTGGTTAAGTTCATGTGCTCGACTTCGGCAGCCTGGGGTTCGCAGGTTCGGATCCCAGGTGTGGACCTACACACCACTCATCGAGCCGTGCTGTGGTGGCGTCCCACATACAAAATGGGGGAAGATTCACACCAATGTTAGCTCAGGGACAATTTTCCTCAAGCAAAAGGAGGAGGATTGGCAGCAGGTGTTAGCTCAGGGCCAGTCTTCCTCACCAAAAAAAAAAAAAGACTACGTGTAAACATTTCTAATGTTATTTGAAATTGTAAAGTTACTCTTCAAAACTGGTGATAAGGGATCAATATTAGAGTCTCTAGCTAATCTTTCAACATATGTATTTAAAAAATACTCTCTGATATACAAATATTTTCCTAATGCCTGAAATTTTGGTGTGCCTTCTTGTTTGGGTTAAACATAATGAAATGCAGCACTTAGATAAAAAATTGGACACTGGAGGCCGGCCCAGTGGCATAGCAGTTAAGTTCGCCCACTCTGCTTCAGCAGCCCGGGGTTCACAGGTTCGGATCCTGGGCTCGGACTGATGCACTGCTTGTCAGCCATGCTGTGGCGGTGTCCCATATCAAGTAGAGGAAGACGGGCACGATGTTAGCCCAGGGCCAGTCTTCCTCAGCAAAAAGAGGAGGATTGGCAACGGAATTAGCTCAGGGCTAATCTTCCTCGTCCCCCCAACCCCGCAAAAAAAAAAAAAAAAACGGACACTGAGGTTGAGAGCTCTTCTACCAGTTTTTCCAGTTTTGAGAAGGAAGGAACCAAGTGGAACCAGAGATTAATTTCAGAGATATGCACGTCACGTTTATACGGTTCTGTTAATGAAAGGCCAAGTTACCTGTTCCAGATTTCATGGAGGTACTTGATAGAAAATCCAGCAAATCCTTCATCTGATGTTATGCTTACATAGAAGTGTGACACACCATGAGTGGTTCTTGGCCCGTGCCTTCATGCAAACAGACGGCTGACAAGATTGACCCTGACGGTGGGGTTGTGTGAACCGCCGGGAGGGCTGGGAGAGATTTGTTTTCTCCACCCCTTGGGCTCATTTTCCCACACTTTAGGTCCTGGGGAATGGCTCCTCCTGGACCTCTAGTGCCCAGCAGGTCCCTTCTGCACCCTCTCCCCTGGGTCCTGGCGACATGGGTCACGTGCTGCCTTGTTCCCTTGCAGGCATATGGTGCTTCTGAAGGAGCAGTATGGCAAGCAAGTGGTTGTGAACCTGCTGGGGAGCAGGGGCGGAGAGGAGGTACTCAACAGAGCCTTCAAGGTAAACGCCGTCCCTCGCTGGCTTCTCCACACTGGGGGGAGGGGGGTGAGGGAGCTGAGGGGTCCTACCCAGAGGCAGGCTTCTGGGGGCACTGGAAACAGCAGTGCTCCTCTCACTGCCCTCACCTTCTTTGGGGAGGGTTTTTTCCACATCTCTCCAGCATTAGGCAATTTGGGTTCCTGATGTATGAAGTTTAATTTTTATGAACTGGTGACTGGGAGAATTTGCTCAAAGTCAAAACAAAGCACCTCCCAGCTCCAACTGCATTTCCTCCAGTGCTCCCTTCTGGGGCTTTGAGGACTCAGGACAGCTGGGCCTTTCCCCGGCTCTCTTGGACGGACACACACACATGCATGCACATGTGCACATGCACACACACATGTTTGGGCTTCGTCCCGTGCATCCCTGACCTGCTAAGGGAGCCCGAGCTCCTCCCTCCTTCCTTGGTCTGGCTCAGCCGCTGGCCAGCACCTCCTGGTGAGCTCCCACAAGCTCCTGCAGGGCACTTGTGCCTGGAGTGGCTCGTTAGAGCCCCTGCTCGGTTTAAAGCAAGGAATCTTACATGATTTCCTCCTGCTAACTTGGAGCCTTCAAACCTTCCATCCTTGTTTGGGCTGCCCCTGAAAGCTACTTTGTGCCTGGCTCCCTGTGGGCTCTCCGAGGTTTCCCGGCTTATGTTCAGGGGAGGTACGGGGAGGAAGCAGTTGGAGCAAAGGCTCCCCCAGCCTCGCCCGGCTCTCTCCCTGTTCCCAGAGCGCCCGTGCATATTCAGTCGACTACATAGAAAGCTCCAGAATGAGCTGTGGGTGCCTCTGCAGTCCTTCTCAGTCACCACAACTTAGTGGAGAAAAGCCCTCTGGTTGTCGAAGCTCAAGGAAGCCCCTTCTGGAGAGAGTTTGAAGTGAGACTTCACCTCAGTGGGAAGGCAGGGCCGACCTCTGCGTGTTCCCTGCTGTCCTGACCCCTGACCCCGGGCTGGTGGAAGCCAAATCCAGCTGGTGTTCATTTCTCTGCTCAGAAAAGCCACGCGCTTGGAGCAGACTCTCTGGTGGCCAGTTTCATTTGGCCAGACCTGCTTTTCCTGTTTGGTTTGTTGCTATTAGCAGCAAGCTGGGAAGTAGCTCCCCTCCCACCCATCTTGGCAGCAATGTTGGCAGCTTATTTTAAAGAAGAAGATAAAAAAACAAAACCCCAAGAATCTCTTCCCTCTTGGGTCTTGAGTTATGGGGAGAGGACGTCCTCAGCCCCCGTGTCAGCTGGTGGAACTGCCCCTGCGCTGATGGGCTCTTTGTCACAGAGGGGCAGGAGATGGCAGTGGTCCCGTGGCCCAGGTGGGGAGGGCAGGCTCCTGGGCAGGTAGGAGGTAAGAGGTGGACACTCTGCCTGGAGGAGACCTGACTGGGCTCCAGCTTCCTTGGCTCATCAGCCCAGCCATGCTGAGGTCCACGCACCGGGAGCTGACCTGCGACCAGCAGTTGTCGGGCCACAGCTGGACAAGGCACTTGCTCCAGATCGTAGAGCTGGCTAAGCGGCACGCTACTCAGTTCAGCCAACTTCTTCACAGCGAGACTTTCTCCATGATGGCAGCCATGCACTGATTTGCACTCTGGCTCATGGTGGACGGGCACTTTTGACTCGTAGGGACCAGATAGCCTGAAGTCCTTCTAGTACTTCAAGGTCATCAGGTTCTCTGGCCAGGCGAATGCTGGACAAGTCTGACTGGAAGCCATGCAGGACAGCGCGGGGTTGGGGAGGCCTGAGGCCAGGTGTCCTGGGAAGGCAGCCGGTTCTCCCTTACTGTCTGGTGAGAGGGCCAAGGAGCTGTCGGCTGACTCCCCGTGTGGAAGGGAGGCTCTGCCAGGAGCCCCGTGCTGCCTGGTGCCTACCCGCTGTGCTTCCCCATCTCCGGTCCCGCCTCTGTTCCAGTTCATGTGCAGGCTGGGCCCGCTGGCCCTGGCACCTGTCTCCCGCATCCTGAAGCTTCACTGGGCTGTGCCTCCTCTCATGGGGCCCGGAGGACTGGCCTGGACACTTGGCTACTTCTGAGCACACCCACCCAGAGGCTTGTGCTTGCCAGGATGGGACTGGTTACCAGGGTGACGGTGAGCTGGATTATGAGCTCCACAGCCTGCTGGCTGTCCCTGATGGGCCTGGGGCACTTGGGTGCCTGAAGAACAGAGCAGCCCTCCCCTCATTGGCACCCGCTAGGGAGCCCTGCAGAAGGGTAATGTCGCTGCAGGGCCGTGGGCTGCCCCGGGGAGCCACACCCGCTCTAGGTGTCTTTTGCCCAAGGTGGACCTTCCTCCCTTCTGCAGGCAAGATGCTCTTGGTGGTCTTGTCCCCAGGGTCTTTGTTCTGTGCTTCCCTTTCAGGGTCAGGCCGGGTAACTGTTTGGTCCACCCTAGGCTTGAAAGCTAAACCGTGCGCTCCAGCCAGTGAGCCACTCAGATTCCGGCTGTGAAAGGAGGTTTGTGGTCCGCGTCTGCCTCCCTCCTTCCCTGCCACCCTCTTCCTCTCCCCTTTCAGAAGTTGCTCTGGGCTTCCTGCCACGCCGGCGACACGCCTATGATAAACTTTGACTTCCATCAGTTTGCCAAAGGCGGCAAGCTAGAGAAATTGGAGAACCTGCTGCGGCCCCAGCTGAAGCTGCACTGGGATGACTTTGATGTGTTTGCCAAGGGCGAGAAAGTAAGTCCACGGTGAGTCTCCGCCTGCGTCTTCGTCTTCCTGCCCGGCGAGCTAGCGGCCGGTCGGGGGATGTGTGCCCTCCCTCACTACTAGCTACCCTTGCGGTTTCCTGGCCACAGGCTCAGCGATGTTGGGGATGCTGGGCTCCAGCCTTCTCCTTTCCTTTCTGCAATCAGAAATGCTTTTGAATTTTGCAAGTAGATGGTAAAGTGTGGTTTTCTGGCAAAATAAATTTACTAATAAAGGGGACTAGGTTGAAACGTGGATCCATGGAGAGGAAACACCTTATTGTCCAAACTGTGATGAGAACCTGTGAGAGTGTAGGGGGACAGCGGGCATAAGCCTGATGGCCCGAGCAAGCTGGGACGTGGACTCCCTGCTCAGAAGGAAAAGGAATCCAGTTTCCTCAAATCACAATACAGTGGAGCCTCATCACTCACAGATTCTGTGTGTGCAAATGTGCCCGCTCGCTAAAATTTATGTGTAACCCCCAAATCGGTTCTCATGGTACGTTCACAGACGTGCTCAGAACAGTGACAAACTTGGGTCGCCCAACGTGCACCTTCGCAGCTGGGGTGGAACAAGGCCACACTCTGCCTTCTCGTTGCTGCTCTCCTGCCGCAAACGAGTGTCCTTTTCATAACCTGTTTAGTGCCATGTTTTTCACATTTTTGTGCACTTTGTGGGTGATTTCTCTGTTTAAAATGGCCCCCAAGTGTAGTGCTAAGTGCTGTCCAGTGTTCCTAAACCCACAGAGGCTGTGACATGCCTGATAGAAAAAATACATGTGTTAGAGAACCTTGGTTCAGGAGTGAGTTACAGTGCTCTTGCCGTGAGTTCAACGTTAATGAATTAACGTGTATTAAACGAGGTGTCTTTAAACAGAAACACACGTGAAACAAGGTTCCGTGTTGACTAGTTGATGCAAACGCGTGAGCAGAGGCTCATGGGAACCTAACCTGTATTTCTCCTAGGAGCAATGGTTCAGCATGTGCTAATTTGCTAATGGTTCCACTTGCAAATCGTTCATGGTGACTTTCTAGAACGTAACTGAGGCAAATAAGGAGAATTGACTGTATTGATAATGACCCAGGTGTGCAGGCTGCTGATTGTGTGCTCTGGGGTCTGCTTGCCACTCCAGCAGTACTGGGGTCCATTAGGATGTATTCTGGGGGTTCTGGTGGGATACTAGGGAGGAGGTGAGTTTTCATACAAGTTTCCTGGGGCGTCTGCAGTCAAATACAGGCCATCGTGCTACGGCCATTGCTCCTTCGAATGTAACTCATAACTTTGCATTTCTTGTTTTCCTAAGTTTTCAGAAAGGCACTTTGCGGATGAACTGTCTCGACTGCCTGGACCGAACCAACACGGTGCAGGGCTTCATTGCGCTCGAGGTCTGTCCCTCAGCCATCTGTGTCATGTCATGTGCTTTCAACAGGGGCAGGCTGGGCTGCGCGCCTTCATTGGCAAGATGAGGGTGGCATCATCGGGCTAACTTTCTGTGGGGAGGGAGGACAAGGATGTGCCAGGCCTCTGGAGAGAAGTTTTCCTGGGTGGCTGGCTTGCCTGTGCCCCAATATGCCTTTGGCCCATCGTGGGCAACCTTTTTCAGACCCTTTCTGGAATGCATCCCAGACATGGTGGCCCAAAGGTACCAGGTGCCACCTTGAGGAACAGTAGTTCTGTGGAATGATTATTGTGACTATATCGTTGGACAAAGGCAGTGTGAGGCTGGCTGAGACGAGGCTGGATTTGAAGTCTGGGAGGGAGACCTGAGTCTGTCTAGTGACCCGCTACGTGGGTGACCTCTCCTGGCGCACTGCTGGGGTGGGGTCAGCACAGTCTGCCATCTACCCCTGCTTGCTGCCCTCTGGTAGTGGGGGCAGGGGTGTCAGGAGTGAGGGCGTCAGAGGAGGGCTGGGTGGAATGATGAAGATAAAGTTGGGGTGAGTTGTGGTGGGAAGCCCCATTCTCTGCTGCAAGGACTCCTTGTCCTCTGGAGGGGCACAGAGTAATCCACGATCTGCTGAATAAGGAACTCACTGGGATGGCACCTGGTGATGGTCCCCCGAGGCAGCTGTGGGGGAGCTTCTGGGTGAGGATGAGTGACAACTCTCCCTTACTTCTCACCCAGGTCCTTCATCTGCAACTCGAGAGCCTGGGGCTGAATTCAAAGCCCATTGCTGACCGCTTCGTGGAGTCCTTCAAAGCCATGTGGTCTCTGAATGGGCACAGCCTGAGCAAGATGTTCACGGGCAGCCGGGCCCTGGAAGGGAAGGCCAAGGTAGTGGCAGGCCGTGGGCAGAGGGTGGGGCCTGCACGCATCCCTCTCACGGGCTGTGGTCTGGCTCTCGCCAGGTGGGGAAGCTGAAGGACGGGGCCCGGTCTGTGTCTCGCACGATCCAGTCCAACTTCTTTGACGGGGTGAAGCAGGAGGCCATCAAGCTGCTGCTGGTTGGGGATGTGTACACCGAGGAGTCTACAGACAAGGGAAGGATGCTTCTGGACAACACGGCCCTGCTGGGTAAGGGGCACCCAGTCCGCTTGCATGGAGGTGTCCAGCTGCCCTGCCGCCCAGAGGGCATGGGTGGTGGTGGGATGGGTGTTAGCCAGCCCTTCCCACCCCTCCCCATGTAATCCCAGGTGGCGGGTGGCAGACACTCCATCTGTAGGGCAGAAGGAGGGAGCTTCTGCGCTCTGCACTTCTAGCCCGTGACTTCAGCTTGACCAGCTGACCTAAGCATCTTGCAGCTGTGTTTTGTCTTCTTTTATGAGGTGGTCAGTCATGTGCGGCCACAAGAGGAGGCAGAGGAGACGCTTAGAAAAAAAACGAAGTTTATTATACTCACAGGTCCTAGAGATGGGGGAGGTGGCACAGCACACAGGGCCACGTGGAAAACCCCAGGGTGGTCAGGAGGCAGGAGCGAGGGGAGTTGCCTTTGTTGGGGCTTCTGCAGGAAAGGCGGGGCAAGGTGAACAGCTTAGGATTGGCCATCTTGAACAGTTCTAGTGGGCTTTGGGCTATAAGGGTGGTTCTAGTTGGATGGTACCTGGTCCGGGGATGATTAAAGCAGAGGAATATTGCCTCCACGGTGTGCAGGCCGGAGAGAGGAGTGTGACCCTGGACTGGTTAGTCTGCACATCACATATCACACGTGGGCTCTTGGCTGAGGCTAAGAATTGGCCCTGAGAGGGGTCATGTCTCCCCAGCCAGAAAGGTTTTTTAAGATGTCAAACATCATAATATACAGAAAATAAAAATATATATACAATACCAGCTGTCACTGTACTTTCTGGGTGCCTATGCTTTCTGGACTCGAGTGGGAGCCCGCTCTTGTACTTTCTTAGTTTGGACTATTTTTCTAAGCCCAGAGGACGGGAGAAATCAAGAGGACTCTGCAGGTGTCAGTGCACTATTCTAAAAGTGTTGATTTCTTTGAATGCTAACTCACACCAGAAACTCTTTCTCAGCCTGAATGGGTTCTTGGTCCCATTGCCAGCTGTCCTTTGTCCCTGGGAGTCCCATAAGGGCAGCCTCCATTTCTTTTATGGCCCCAAGACCCTGTAGAAGGGGGGAGGAGGGAGAAGGACTCGATCATCTCCCAGGATGAGGACATCTTCTGCTCTCGGGGCTCAGACTGTCATGATTCTGTCACTAGCTAGTGGTTCCTTTTTGTTTGAGGTATAAATTACATATAATATTCTATGTTTCAGGTTACAATATAATGATTAAATATATGCGTATATTGGGAAATGATCACCACAGTAAGTCCAGTTAACATCCATCACCACACAGTTACAATTTTTTTTCTTGTGATGAGAACTTTTAAGATCTATTCTCTTAGCAGTTTTCAAGTATACAATACAGTGTCATTAACTATAGTCACCATGCTGTACATTACATCCCCAGGACTTGTTTATTACTGGAAGTTTGTACCTTTTGACTCCCTTCACCCATTTTACCCACCCTCTGCCTCTGGCGACTGAAAATCTAGTCTCTATATCTCTGAACTCAGTTTCCTGGGGGTTTTTTTCTTTTTTTTAGATTTCACATATAAGTGATCTAGAGGGTTTTTTGGGGGAAATTTTAATGGCATCTTATCCCCTGGAGCCTGTAAACATTGTAGGATGAATGGAAAAGGAGGGGAGACCCAGCACGTTTCCTTATAATAATATATAAGTGTTGTTTCAGAAATTTTTGGTGTTTTTGAAAAATTAATTGGCCCGTGTTTAAAATGGTTTCACAGCCCTTTTCTACTCTCATTCTTCCATCACTGGGTGAACTCTTATTTGGCTTCTAATAGTCAAGGTGATATTTGTCTGCCCTGGAAATCAGGCCAACTCAGTAAAAGCCGAGAGGAGCTCTGAGTGGTAGAGTCTTATTTAGTAGCAAGGCAGATAGGATTTCGATGTGGGTTAAGTCACTGGTTTAAAAAAACAGAATATATTCTGGATATCTAGAGGAGGGACATGGTTCAGAGTAATGATTTTTTTAAAGCCTTAAGTCTGAGCTAAAACAAAACATTTCAGGCATGCAAGATGGAAGGTGGAAAATGCCAAGATGGTGTAAGACATTTAAGGTTTTGTATATATTTTGAGCTATAGTAAGTTGCAGAATCCCCTTGCTTAAATTCCTGCTGGGTCATGGAGTGATTGCTAAGAATGAGATTCCCTATGATCTGATGTCACAGCCTCTGTGGCTCTGGTTGGGGGCAGAGTGCGAAAGGAGGAACATCCCTGTGTTTTCAGGACTTTATGGCAAAGATGCCATAGGGAAGTGTATTGGATAGGGAGGATTCTAGGCTCTTGTCATCTGCATAAGGAGCATGGCTTGGCCCATATCTGTAGGATCGTGAATTCATCTCTCTCTGACAGGCAGCCCCGTCTGTGTTTTGGGGGATGCATGGGGTTTTGGAGTGCAGGCAAACACACCCTTTTTATGCCACCCTACAGTGACTCCCCGGATCCTGAGAGCGATGTCGGAGCGCCAGTCAGAATTCACAGATTTCAAACGGATCCGTGTTGCCATGGGAACCTGGAACGTGAATGGGGGAAAGCAGTTCAGGAGCAACCTCCTTGGGACGGCGGAGTTGGCCGACTGGCTGCTGGACTCGCCCACGCTGTCCGGGGTCGAGGAATCCCAGGGTGAGCACAGTCGCTTTGGTGACAATAAAATACACACTCCATCAAGTCCTCAGGTCTGACCTTTCCATGGCCGTTGACTTGTGAAATTGGTGTCTGATGTTCTCACTCCTCGGAATGTTTAGAAAGCCTCATGGTCTGACTTTCCAGAACACTGTCTGGCAAATTAACTATTTGGCGCCTTCTGTTTTCCAAATGTTTGGAAGGGTTATCAAAGTGGTGGATCTCTCTTTTCACATGGAGAGATTCTGCAGTTTTAGGTTTTGATCATGAGAACCTCTTTGTCATAAGGGGGACGACGCGGCTCCTAGGGCCATGTCACCGTAAGGTGCTGGGTGCTCCTTTCAGGTTGCTTCTGACCGAGAACGTCTCGTCCCTGCCTTTTCCCAAGCTGACTATATGACTGTATACGTCCACTTTAAGTAGTCACGAAAGAATTTGTGTACCTTTTAAGAATAAAATAATGCCAAATTTGACACCTCACCCTTTATCTTATATCATGCAAGCTAATATTTAATGGCCTCAGACCTCAGGATTTGAAGAATAAATGATTTTTCCCCAGGCAGCATTTATCCAGAGGCCTGGCTTTTTCTGGCTTCCTTGGATTCTGGAAGAGACTTGTGATTCGGTTCTCTGCCTGTTGATGTGCAGGAGCTTTTCATTCTCAACAGCTGCCCCGGGCGGGGCCCAGCACCCCGTCGCCCGCTGTCACATGCACTGTCTGCTCCCCCCTTGCTGCCTTGGGGGGCAGGGTAGCACGAGTCCGCAGTTTGGAGTCACTGGGATTCTCTCTCCATGTTGGGGGTGACCGTTCTGAATGCACCCCAGAGCAGGCCCTGTAAATGTGAGAACATTAGTACAACCATGGCTGAAGTAACTTCCCTCCCCTTTTGCGTAAAATGACTCCTCCTCGTTTGCCTGCAGGAACAGGGTGGGTGGCAGTAGCAAGCTGGCTGTTCCTTTGCAGGGGATTGTAGTGGGATGGTGGGCTTGCCACTGCTCCCACTAGAAACTCACCAGATTCAGGAGAAGGAAGGAGTTGTGTGTTGCTGGCAGATCAAACCGAGGAACAGATTATTTTTTCTTTAAGAAAAGAAAAGAAACTCTAAGCCAGTTAAGCTCAAAGGTCCAGGTTGCCCTGTGTGTGGAAGTGGACAGCCTGGCCTTTCCCGATGGAGTCACCAAGGGAGGGTGTCACCTTCCGCCGCATTTGGAACCATGACTGGGCTTGATGGCCCGGGCAGGGGAGCGTCAGAAGGACGCGACTAGAGAGATGCGGCAAATGGCTGCAGGGATTATATTAAACCCAGACCTTCCCTGTGAAACAGAGCAAAGAGGGAAGGGATGAGTAACATCTCCGGGCTCACTGTGCTTCCTGTAAACCCAGCATTTCTGTAGCAGATTTCGTCAGAGCGGTTCCCAAGCATGGCTGGGTCTTCTCTGACCCCCAGGACAGCAATCCCCTGGGACAGGAGCACAGTCAGTTGTTAACCAGGCACGGCTGGGCCCAGCCCTGTGAACAGTACTTGAGGGACACAGACAGTAAGAGACAGCACCACCCCCAAGTGACTTAGGGTCTGGTTGGGGACAGGGGTCTGATGCCGTGGAGGTTCTTGAAGGCTTGTGAAGGAAGAGGGGCTGACAGGGTCATGAGGGGGGAGCAGGTACCTTACACGTGTCATCTGATTTATGCTTCGTGACCACCCCGTGAGGTGGCGGTTATTGGCCCTTTCGCAGAGAAAGAAACAGAGGTTCGGGGAAGTTAGCAATGTGCCCCAGGGTGTAGACAGGGAAAGGCCGTGTGCACAGTGGGAGATGGAGGGAAGTCCACACGGTGCCCTTTGGTCTGGATGAGCGCAGTGGGACAGTGGGGCTCACAGAGGCAGGCAACACAGTCCGTGGTGAGTCTGATTTCCTCCGTCTCCCGCCTTGTTCTCCAGATGACAGCAGCCCACCTGACATATTTGCCGTGGGGTTTGAGGAAATGGTGGAACTGAGTGCAGGGAATATTGTCAATGCCAGGTAAGTGGCCAGGCGTGCGGGGATGCAGGATGGTGCCGTGAAACTCACCCGAGGGTTTCCCGAGCCGGATGCCTGGCCGGGAGCAGGGCCCCTGGAGTCCTGCGTCTGAATCCATTAACCTGTGCCCCTCGGGGTGTAGGTGCTTCTGATTGGGCTCCTTCCCCGTACACACAGATACGCACCTCCCCATTCCTTCTTCTCTGCTAATTAAGGAAATAGAAGGAAGGGCGGGTTATCGCTGTATGTGAGGTGCTGCTGCCTCCACCACTTGTGGAGGCTCCTTCGCGCTGTGACCTAGAGGGTGTGAGCCTGGAGGGCGTGGGCTGAGGGCTGGGCTGGGAGGGTGCTGGTTCACGATTCCTGGGCAAAGGTGAGAAAGCACGAGTACAGGGAGGAGGTACTTCTCTTCTCTCCACCACGTACAAAGGAAAGAAAAACACTGGGTTAACACTGGGTATAAGGTCAACTGGACTTTTTTTTCCCTAAGCTGGTGGAGCTTTTTTTTCCTCAGTTATTTTATTGAGGTCAAATTGGTTTATAACATTGTGTAATTTCAGATGTACATTATTATATATCAGTTTCTGTATAGACTGCATCATGCTCACCACCAATAGTCTAATTTTTATCCTTCACCACACACATGTGCCCCTTTATCGCTTTCACCCTCCCCCCACCCCCTTCCCCTCTGGTAACCACTAATCTGTTCTCTTTATCCGTGTGTTTGTTTATCTTCCACATATGAGTGAAATCATACAGTGTTTGTCTTTCTCTCTCTGGCTTATTTCCTTTAACACAGTACCCTCAAGGTCCATCCATGTTGTTGCAAATGGGACGATCTTGTCTTTTTTTATGACTGAGTAGTGTTCCATTGTTTATATATACCACATCTTCTTTATCCATTCATCTGTTGATGGGCACTTGGGTTGCTTCCACATCTTGGCTATTGTGAATAGTGCTGGTGCAGCTTTATTTCAAGGAACTTTCTGAACAAATAATAAAACCTGATTCTATGGAGCTTTTATGAGCAGGGTCCTGGCTGGGTTTTATATAGGGGGGTGAGGGAGGGGTATGTGCTGTGATGTCTACAACACAAGCAGAAATATATAGCCCATGGCACGAATTAAGGCATGACACTAACGTGGGAGTGCAGGCAGTACACAATCAGTCCTGTAAAAAGAATAAACCAAGAGCTAGAGGAGTTTGTAGGTAGGAGAGTCCACTTCTAGCTGACTGTCAATAGCAATATTCTTTTCTTTTCTTTCCCAGTACCACCAACAGGAAGATGTGGGGTGAGCAGCTTCAGAAAGCTATCTCACGCTCTCATAGGTACATTCTCTTGACTTCGGCACAGCTGGTGGGCGTCTGTCTTTATATCTTTGTACGTCCGTACCATGTCCCGTTCATCAGGTAAGAACATTTAGTTTCCGAACATCTGGGGCAACACGGGCTTATTCTCTTGCTGTTTTATTCTGACTTCCTCCTCCACCTCCCCTTCCGCAACAGGAATCAGAACCTGCCATTATTCTAGCTAAATGTAACAAAACCTGCGAGAAAAAACTAGGCTGAATAGAATATTGTCTAGCAATTAAAAAGCCACAATGGGAACCTTCTAGCTCAGGAAGCTGAACTCTTTTAGACGGAGTATTTGGTGATCGTTGTCACCCAAGCTCAGTTGTGCGCAAGGAAAGGGATTCCTTGTTGAAATTTTAGACAGGAAACCTCTGACTAAGAGCTGAGTACCTCATCGGGAAATGCCAGTTCTTTCGTCTCTTTTAAAAAGAATTCTAAGATGTGTGGGCAGAAAGCCTCTACCACTGTCATCCATGACTATGTCTCCAAAGTGACACCTTTATGAATGTCGGAAAGGGGAAACCTTAGGAAATGAGTGTTCTTGTAGGAAAAGCTGTGCATGCATGTGTGTGCATGTGTGCGTGTGTGTTTTAAGGTTTGAGAGGAATTCACCTTTTCCCTCAACTGTCTCATAACTTCACACCGCTGCCTGGGCTCATTCCCGTCATTAGAATTTCCTCCGGTCTTTCTCATTGCTGATACCAGGCATCGAGTCAGCCTTCCCTCCTCCTGGGTTGAACACCTCCGCGTGTTTAGAGGGCCCCAGGTGTGCCCATGGCAGCACTTGGAGAGCATGACCATGCTCTGTGTTCACAATCCTCTTCTGTGACTTTGGGAGAATATTGACATCCCTGTCCCCCTGATTGTTCTGGCAGCGCGGCAGTGTCCAAAGTGAGAGAGTGAAGGTCAGCTACGTTAGAGTAAAGGGAAGGTTAGTGCAGAGGTTAGAGAGACGTGAGAAAGGGCGGGATGCTGAGGAACTCCACATTTCCCAGATGCCGCCTAAGGTCCCGGACACCTGTGTCCTTGGCCGCTGGCTCCTTCGGCCCCCAGGTTACTTAGCTCGCACACCTGTTGGCCAGTTACCCCCTCGCCCGTCTGCCAGGTGGTCGTCTCAGGAGCAGGTGTGGGCCTCTGTCTGGGCTTCAGCCCGTGGTCCTGTGGACCTACACACTCACCCGTGTGCATTATAAGTTGGCATTTTAATGCGAGCAGGAGTCTGCATCGAAACCACCTGCTCAGCCCAGAATAAATAACTGGATGTTTCCTGTGTCTTAAAATGTGTTGATTACCTGAAGGCCCCTGCTGTGCTTTGCAGGAAGGCCGCGTGGGGTGGGGTGGGGGGTGACGTCCTTGCTGCTTCTGCCGGCAGCAAGAAGGAGGAATCAGTAAAGCAGACATGGAGGTGATTTGGCCTCAAGGGGGCTTTGGGGTACTTTTGTGGGTGCAGAGCACTTCAGAGTTGGGGCCATGGAGCCGATCATCCAAACCTCCCACAAGGGAGCTGCCTGCAGTGAGAGGAAGGAGGTCAGCAGTGACGATGGAGTTGATGGCGGTCACGCTGGTCACTGTGGCCTGGCCACCAAGGATATGACTAAACAGCCTCTGAGCTGACCGCTTTAGAGTCCTCAGAGCCGCAAGCTTCATTCTGCTACCCAGCTCTCCTCCATAGCAAAACAGTTCATGCTTTTCCTTCGGAGCCGCTAAGAAGCCACCGCATGTACGCATTCTCTGTTCCAGGGACGTGGCGATTGACACGGTGAAGACGGGCATGGGAGGGAAGGCAGGGAACAAAGGTGCCGTGGGCATCCGCTTTCAGCTCCACAGCACCAGCCTCTGCTTCGTGTGCAGCCACCTGACGGCTGGGCAGTCCCAGGTGAAGGAGAGGAACGAGGACTACAGGGAGATCACCCAGAAGCTGAGTTTCCCAATGGTGAGCACGGGGGTGTCGGTGGATGGCGGCCACACTGCTGATAGGGGCGCGTGCGCGGCTCCTGCTCAGTTCAGCCCCACGCATGGTTTCCTGAACTGCTAATAGGGGCAGGCATTGGGGATACACCATAGGGGTGTCCCTGCCCTAGGGGCCCAGCACTGGGGGAGGGGAGATGACCTGGGATGGCAGTAGAGGTAAGCCCAGGGAGTCTGGCCCTGGAGTGTCCTGTCCCCTCATCTCTGTACACTTCCTGAATGCCCTTATGCACCCTTGTGTGCTTTTTGCAATTTTCTAATTCAAGGGAGTAGAACGGGGAGAGAACCAATGTGTCCATGCTTTGTCCAGGTTCGGGAAGAACATTTGAGTCCAAACAGCATAAGACTTGGTTTTCTTGAGATTCACAGCCTTCACACGTGCGTCCTGTTGTGGCTCCGATAAGAATGCCCATTTCTGAAAACAGTGAATTCAGGACTGAGGAGCCGTGGATGCTCCTGCCATGTCGCCAGGTGGCCAATAACATGAGTCACACTGCCCTCTAGTGGTGGTCGGAGGTTTCCATTCTGGAGCTGGCAGATTCCCTTCTCCGATTCAGATTTGAGTATTCTCTTCCCCGTGCAAAGATGACGGCCGCACACCTTCAGCCTGGTGCAAGCCCTGGTTTCCCAGCAGCGAGGGGAGACTTCAGCTCTTCTCACCACATATTCCGCCAGTGTCTGTGACACGGTTGGCTGGGTCCTGGAGCTCTTCCATGTGAGGCCAGGTCCCTTAAAACTGACATCCTAGTTACGAGGCTGCACAAGCACTCAAGTCAAACATTCTTTAGTTTTCATTAATAAGGGCCGTAATCCTTGTTGTAGTTTTTATTTCCTGTATTAAAGAAGAAGGAAATAAATGAGTTGGGAAATTTGCAGATTGTAGTTTTCCAAATTATGTAGGACATAACACGTGTTTTCTTTGTGTGTCTATGTAGTTAAAAAAAAAAGTCCAACTTCTCACTTAAAAAGTGCTATTTTGAAATAGTAAATTTGGGACACATTCAAAATATTTAAAGGGCTATGGGGTTATAACATAGCTCTTTTTTCAACAACAGAAATATTGAGGGTACCCATGAGTTAATACGCTACACCTGTGCTGTCCAATAGAGTAGCCACTAGCCACAAGTAGCTATTTAAATTTAATTAAAATTAAATAAAACCAAAAAAACCCTGGTTGCACTGGCCACATTTCAAGTGTTCAGTGGTTACCTGTGGCTGGCAGCTCCTGTTTTAGACGGCATGGATGGAGAACATTTCCATCACTACAGAAAGTTCTATTGGACATGCTGCTCTACACACTCATTTTATTTGGTTGTGATCATTTTGCTCTCCTGTCCAGATTATTTTTGTGCATTGGGGGGAATGGGAATGCCACCCAGTGTAGTGGAACAGAAACAAATTTTGGAGCTAGGCAGATCAGAGTTCAAATCTTGTCTTTATCACGCACCAGTGTTGTATCCTTCAGCAAGTTTTTCTGAACTTTTTTTTTTAATCTAAAAGAGAGCCAAAACGTGGCACAGACCCCAGCCTTTGTAGATAGCGGATTCATAGCAGCTGCTGTCATTGTTGTGATCCCTGGTTGGGGAGAGAGTAACGATCCAGAGCCGTCCAGGGCTGCAGAGTGGACCACGGGTTCAGAGTGGCTGGGCAAGATGGGGGTGGGAGGGGAAATAAGATGGAGGATGACAGGATGAAACTGTATGAAATCCATCAAGTTGTACAAAGTGGCACATCCTCGGGGCCAGCCTGGTGACATAGTGGTTAGGTTCGCGCACTCCACTCTGGCAACCCGGGGTTCCAACCGACACACTGCTCATCAAGCCGTGCTGTGGAGGCATCCCGCATACAAAATAGAGGAAGATTGGCGCAGATGGTAGCTCAGGGATAATCTTCCTCAAGCAAAAAAAAAAAAAAGTTGCACATCCTGAGCATTTATACTTATTTTCTTAAACTTCATTCTCATGACACTATTTGCGCAATTCTGCTTAGGAAATAGACATAGCAAAAGCAGGAGCACAGCCTGATCCTCGAGGTGGGATTGGCAGAGTAAATATTGACAGTCATGCTCCCCCAGTGAGAGCTGGAGTTTTTCCAAAGCTCCCAAAAAAACACTATTATTTAAAATAAAAAAGTAAGCCATGTAAAGGTTCCTCAGTAGGTTTATGGTATTAGTGAAAGCTGAGTTGCTCTAGTAGGTAACATTTTAGGAAAAATGCATCTGTTTGTCATGCGCTTGGTGAGCCGTTTCTTATGACCCCTCCCACCTTGCTTGCAAGATGGGTCCGAATGATCACGATTTTCCTTACAACTTAGGGAAGAAACATCTTTTCTCACGATTACGTGTTTTGGTGTGGCGATTTCAACTACCGCATTGACCTCACTTACGAAGAAGTCTTCTATTTTGTTAAACGCCAAGACTGGAAGAAACTTCTGGAATTCGATCAGCTACAGCTACAGAAATCAAGTGGAAAAGTAAGTCGGGCTTTTGAAATATTTTTTAGCAGATGCTCTAATGTGGGATAACAGCTACTACATGTATGCGCTAGTGTTTGGCAAGTTAAGTTCCACGAGTGGACTTAAGAATGATTCCAGGGGCCGCGCGGTGGCGCAGCGGTTTAGTCCGCGCTTGGCAGCCCGGGGTTCACGGGTTCGGATCCCGGGCGCCCGCCGACGCACTGCCTGTCAGCCATGCCGTGGCGGCGTCCCATATAAAGTGGAGGAAGATGGGCACAGATGTTAGCCCAGGGCCAGTCTTCCTCAGCAAAAAGAGGGAGATTGGCAACGGATGTTAGCTCAGGGCCGGTCTTCCTCACACACACAAAAAAATGATTCCAGTATTCTAGAAAACACACGTGGCATGTGAAGTTAGAGAAACTTGAGCGTCCATTTACCTACACTTCCTGCTCCTCCTCGAATGGGCTTTCACCACCCATTCAGGGACTGTGTGTCTTCTCATGGCCGGAGGGGCCATCACTATATAAAAGGACAGTGGTGAGCGCATAAGCCAGCTGCAGGAGCTCATGTGAATGCTGATCTACGCAGGTCCACGCCACCTCATCCTCATGTGCAAGACTTGTTGGCACTGCTGTATTTCTGGTATACTAAAGCACCAAGTGACACTTGAGACTCTGCTCAAAATACTTTATTTTGATGACATCTCTGTTCGAACACACAAATTATAACAATATCTAACACACTTTGCACACCAATTTATATGGATAATCCTCAAGACCATCCTACAAATTAGGTAATATACCCATTTTATAGAGGAGAAAACTGAGGCCAAGGTCAAATAACTTGTCCAAGGTCACACAGTCAGTACAGAGAGCCATGATACAGCCAAGACTATCAAACTACAGGGCTATTTCTCCTCTCGGTGACCCCTGTGCGATTTTCAGTGACTCCATAGGTCATGACATCATAGGAAAAAGATTCAAGTAGAGGATCCACCCTCAGTTCTTCAAGGTCACACTGGCCAGCTTCCAGATGACACGAATCTTATCTTCTCCTCCAGCTAATACCGTTTGCTTATTTCAGTGCCTGTTAGCTTCCCAGTGGGATGAACTGAGACAAGGGAGGCACAGCCACGTTCCATTTACCTTTTGAAAATGTGGCTGGTTCAGTGTGTGAAGAGCTCACTCAAAACAGAGGAGAGCACAACTTTAGTTCTGGGCTTCTTTTTACCCAATTCGTTTAGTTAACAAATACCGGTTAAGGCCTTGCTGGGTATGGGCTGGGCTCTGCCCTAGGCCTGGAATGTGCATCCTTGCCTCGTGCCTCTCTCTGTCTTCCGGGGCACTGATGAGCAGACGACGTGATAGCCGAGGTACCCGAGGTGGGTGGGAGAGCCAATGCTGGTGTGTGAGTCGGCAGAACAAATAGATAATCATCGCTTTTCTGCTAATTAAAAGGCACACATATGTCCAGTTTTAGCATCTTTGCAGATGTAATGTCGATGCTGTTACATTTTAGGAAGAGAGCGCTCTGGAAGGTGCCTTTTCATTTTCCATTTTTGCATATAATACACAGAATCTAGGAGATCTAAGGTGATCTTTTGACTTCTTTTTCTCCCAATAGATTTTTAAAGACTTTCACGAAGGCGCCATTAATTTTGGACCCACCTACAAGTATGACGTTGGCTCTGCCGCCTACGACACGAGCGACAAATGCCGCACGCCTGCCTGGACAGACAGGGTCCTGTGGTGGAGGAAGAGGCATCCTTTTGACAGAACAGGTGTGTGAGATGTGTGCTTTAGAGCTGGTGCAGGGTGGATGATCAGTGCCCTACAGAGACCATCACATCTGTTCAGCCCAGCAATCTTGCTATATAAATAACGTGCTCATGAGAACCCAGAATTACACAAAAGTCATCCCAGATGTTAGCCCCTAAGCTTTGGGAGTTGTGCTTTGAGGGAGTTCCCCTCTGGCTTCTTTCTGGAGACTGATCTGCAAACGGACCTGCTCCTGGCTCTCCCCATCCCTGCATCACACCAGTCCGTCCCCCCCACCCCATCCGCCTTTTCTTCTGGGCGGGAAATGAGGAGAGAAGCCACGGCTCTTCCTCTCCAGCACCTCTGCCCTCAACACTCGTGCACTTTATCCAGTCCATTTTGTTCAACCAAACTCTTGTCTGCTTAAAGTCCCAATTCCACATCGAACCTGAGCAAGATGCAGGAAAGATGAGAGTTTTTTTATCAGTTAATTGTCAAATATGTTTTGAACGATTATGGATGCACAGCTAGGAAGTACAGTTTATTTAAAATTAGAACACCTATCAACGAGTACATGAACAACTGAACTTTTCTGGTGAGATGTGTGCTGAGATTTCAAAGCCAAGAAATGGCATCTGCAGATGGAAAAGCTACATTTTCGTTCAGATCAGTTTGCGGACATCTGCGTGGCCCTGGTGCGCTGACAAGCAGGGGCCTTCATGTTCTTAGCCTCTGCGTCTCCTACTGGACAGAGGACTGCAGATCTGTATTCCGGTGCCCCCAGCAGCAATTTGTGTGTTCCCTCCCAGTTTGCCTGCTGGGGAGGATGTAGGCAGCGCTGATCTTACTGTTTGGGATAATCTACATGGGATGAGTTTTCACCCCAGGCCCTAAAGCCACCTTGGCATGATTTCAAACCCAAAGGGTTAGAGCGTAGGAGTCTGAGATGTGTGATGATCCGTGATGTAGACCCCTGTTGTAGAAGCTTCGTCACCAGCATTCATGTATGTTGATACAGTTTTGTGTTGTGTGTGGGTCTCTTGATTGGAATCCCTGTGAGTAGCTGGAGAACTCAACCTTCTCGACAACGATCTAGATAAAGACAGCAAAGTCAGACACACCTGGTCTCCTGGAGCCCTCAAGTATTACGGCCGAGCAGAGCTACAAGCGTCTGATCACAGGTATGATCCTCGCGGCTGTGGGCACATTCTCATGCTGGGGAAGGCAGCATCTGCTGCTCCCCACAGAGACCAGATGTGCCATCCCCATCAGAGTGCGTATGTGAAATACAGTAAAGAACAGAGAATAGTATGACAAATAGCCGTGTACCCACCACCAAGAATTAACCAATGTTCGCATTTCATCATCGCTCCGTATCATAAATGACATCATTTATGAAAATTTCGGACACAACCTATAGTATTTTGTATCATTTAAATTCCCATAGATGATGTCATTGTGCAACTTGTTTCTTTGTTACTTAATATTTTTGAGATACAATCATGTCGATATTATAGTATTCCAGTATTCCACTAAATATATCCATGGAATTTACTCATTCATCTGCTGATGAATATTTTTTCTAATATTTTCTTATGACAAATGTCATAGGGTTTTTAAGTGTTGGATTCTGGCTTTTCAAAAGCTGTTGGCTTGGCCTTGTGTGTTGTGCATTAAGGATGGAACACAAGCAGCAGAGGCCTGTCAGCTCGGCGTGCACTAGGACCGGCTAAGAGGGAGATTATCTTGTAGAACATCTTTGAGGAGACAGAGATGGCATTTGAGGGTGTAGACAGGAAGAATTTGATCTTCCCATGGCTGCTACGAAAACTAGCATGTCAGTTTCAACTTTTACCAGGAAAGAAATGAAGAAAGAGAGTTGGTAGTGAACAGTTGGTCAGCCAATAGGTCTACATCTTTAGATAGTTCTAAATTCTTTAGAAACCTGTTGTTGTAAATACATACAAATGAACCTTGGGAAATCTTTGGGTATGTGACTTTCAGGTTTGCTGGTTCAGGGAGTGTATTTAGCAGCGTTCATTTAACCAGTATTTACTGAGGGGCCTTATACACTCTCAGCCCTGTTTCTGGCACTGAGGATGAGCAGTAAACAAAACAGACGACATCATGCTCTCGTGGAATTTTCTAGTGAGGACAGGTGGACAGTAAACAGATATAAGTGTTGTGGGAAAAAAAATGTAGTGGCGGAGGTCAGACAAGGGGTCGGTGCTATTTTATACCCACTGTTCAGGGAAGGCCTCGCTGATAAGATGGCCTCAGAGCCAAGACCTGAGGAAATGAGAGCGTGAGCCACGTGGATGTCGGGGGAGAGCGTTCAGGGCGGGGAGCATGGCAGTGAAGATCAAGATTCTGGAGAAGAGGCTGGAGTGACAAGGGTGAAGGAAGGTCACAGGAGATGAGGTGAGATGAGTGAGGAATGCAGACTGGATGGCCCCTGTGGGCCACAAGGATGGTGGATTTTACTCTGAGCTGAGGAGAGCCCCATCTGACGAGGTGTTAACAGAATCACCCAAAGGGACTCCAGTGGGCCCAGGGTGGAAGCCAGTACAGTTAGCGAGGGAGGAAATGGTTCTGGCTTTGGATCAGGGGGGTCGTGGGTCGCCGTGGTGAGAAGTGGTTGGGTTCTGGATAGATTTTGAAAGTGGAGCCAACAGAATTGGCTGATGGATTGGATGTGGGGTGTGAGAGAGAGGAGTTGAGGATGACTCCAGGGTTATGGGCCTGAGCAACTGGAAGGATGGGGTAGGATTTTCTCAGCTGGGAAGACTGGCACGTGCAGATTTGGACATACTGGTTTGACACTTAGACATTTATTGATTTTTCTAGTTATAAAAGCAGAACATCTTGGTTATTGACAATTAAGGAAAAATAAACAAATCATCCACAGTCCCGCCCTCTGAGACAGTGTCTAATAATGGTGTGTTATGTGTCTTTCCACTGCATTTTCCATGTACATTAGAAGATTTTACACCAAAATGTTAACCTGTGTGTGAGGCATGTGCTCATGTGCACAGGTGCTTACAGATGTATAAATGTGTATAAGAGAATTAGGATTCTATGATGTGAACTGTTATCATTTGCTTTTTAACTTACTCCATTAATATTTTTTAAATTGAAGTTTTTATTTTGGGGTAATTGTAGATTTACATGCAGTTGTAAGGAGTAATAGAGAGAGATCCTGTGTACCCTTTACCCAGTTGCCCCCAATGGTGAGATCCTGTAAATCTGTAGTACATATAGATACATAACGTCACAACCAGGATATTGACATGGATATGGTCAAGATATGAACATTTCCATCACAAGGGTCCCTCATGTTGCCTTTTCTAGCCAGGTTCATTTCCCTTGCCCCCTAAGCCTGTCAACCACTAATCTTTTCTCCCTTTCCATAATTTTGTCATTTCAAGAATGTTACATAAATGGAATTGGAATTGGGGGATTGGCTTTTTTCAGCCAGCATAATTCTCTGGAGATTCATCCAGCTGTTACATGTATCTATGGTTCATTCTTTTTTTTTTTTCTTGGTGAGGAAGATTGGCCCTGAGCTAACATCTGTGCCAGTCTAACTCTGTTTTTCCGTATGTGGGACGCTGCCACAGCATGGCTGACGAGTGGTGTGTAGGTCCACACCTGGGATCCAAACCTGCAAACCCTGGGCTGCCGAAGCAGAGCGCGCAAACTTAACCACTACGCCACCAGGCCGGCCCCTGTGTAGTTCGTTCCTTTTTAGTGCTGAGTGGTGTCAGCAATTCTGCTTTCATCAGAGATGCTTCACTTCCCTCCAACACACGGGGCTTCTCTGAAAACTTTTTCTGCCCAAAGTTTTTAAAAACACTCACTCAGTGCATATAGTGCATATCCCTGTGTCAGATTTTTCTCAGTCGTCTTTTTTCTTGCTTCTAGATGCAAAAAAAAAAATCTAACAATAATAATATAAATTTGTTGGAGGAATAATACTGATGTTATCACCCACATGTCTTAATTTCTATAGCATTCCCTAGTTTTAAAGATCGCCACCATATTAGGTACTATTTTGTCTTATGTTTATTTCTGCTTAATATTGGATTGTAAATATCTTTAATAAGATTACATAAGCTTCATAATAAAGGATTGTCTAAATTTTTGTAGAGAGAAAACCCATCCCTATATCAAAATTACAATAATGATTGCATTATTTCCTGCTGATCTGTTTTCCTGTGTATGTCAGATAGATTTCTACAGTGTTCTTCTTAATGATTGCATAGCATATTACCATATGGCTGCATTATAAACTAACTCCATCCCTATTTTGGAACAGTTATATTGTTTCTCCTTTTTCCTCCGCCATCAACAGCACTGTAATGATCAACCTTGTATATAAATCTTTGTCTGAATCTCTGGTCATTTTCTTAGAACAGAGTCCTAGAATTGAGATTAGTAGGTCAAAAGAGATGAACGTTTTTGGGATTCTTAACACAAATTGCCAAATAGCCCTCCGAAAAGCTTGAACCCCTCGCAAAAGGAGATTTCCCACTTCTCTACCTCCTCAGCAATACTGGTGATTACTGTGTAAAAATCTTTGCTAATGGCCAGTATTGTTTTCTCTCAAATAATCCTTGGATAAAAATGCCAAGATAATGCTAAGATTGAGGAATGATAAAGATTGAAACCCTAAGACAGGACAGCCAGGCTGCAGGGGCCTGTGCTGGGGGCCACATTCATAGGCAGTTGATGGTGACTGTTTAGGGCAAAACTCTGGGGACTGGGGCTGGGAGCTGTGTAGCTCTTGCCCCAGCTTAACTGTTTCCCATCTTCCCTTCATGTCTGACGCAGACCCGTGCTGGCGATCGTGGAGGTGGAGGTACAAGAAGTTGACGTGGGTGCTCGGGAGAGGGTGTTCCAGGAAGTGTCCTCTTTCCAGGGCCCCCTGGATGCCACTGTCGTAGTCAACCTTCAGTCGCCAACCTTAGAAGAAAAAACCGAGTTTCCTGAGGATGTGCGCACCGAACTCATGGAGACCTTGGGGAATTATGGGACAATTGTTCTTGTCAGGTAACTCCCGGCCCGGCTGGCATGGGTTCTGGTGCGCGTGTCAGCGGGAACCCGTGAGAGCTGCCGAGTCGCTCTGGGGTTGACTTGGCGTATCTCATCTGTTCCAGGATCAACCAAGGGCAGATGCTGGTGACTTTTGCAGACAGCCACTCGGCTCTCAGTGTCCTGGATGTGGACGGTATGAAGGTGAGTCGTGCTTGGTGACTCGTGGAGCGGGGCTGCTTACTCCCTACAGTTTTCTTGTGTTTTCACGTGGTCGTGTTGTCCCCGCTCCTCACCTGTGTCTTTAGGTGTAGGCGCCACATGAGGGCAGGAGTTAGGACTCTTCATTCTGGTGTCTAATTCTGGTATCTTCACTGAGGTATCTAATGTCCAGCCCTGGCTACTTGCAGGATTTGGGAGCAAGAGCAAATTAAAACTTAGTTGCCACTGAGGTACCGGGTCTGTCTTGGCTCCCACCTCCCTGTGGGAGCATCGCCATCATTCCCTTTAGAGTATATATTTTGGAATATGCAGCTTATAGGTAGTTTCCATGTTGATAATATCCTGGTTTTCAACTCACGTGGAACGAAAAGCCGGATATAATAATTCAACTTGATTTAGACCAAATGTGAGCTGTGCTGAGCCTGCCTGAGGTCTAGACCCTCAATTTTTCTGAGCATAACGTGAAGATTGGCCTGGCTCCCGATGCACAAGCTTGAGTGAGATGCACTTTGGGATCATGGGGAGTTGTTCTGACTTCTGCGTTCATTCTCCATGGCCGTTCTGCCCTCACAGGTGAAAGGCAGAGCAGTGCAGATCAGACCGAAGACCAAGGACTGGCTGAAAGGTTTGCAAGAGGAGATCGTCCGAAAGCGGGACAGCATGGCCTCCATGTCTCCCACTGCCAACTCCTGTTTGCTGGAGGAGAACTTTGACTTCACAAGTTTGGACTATGAGTCAGAAGGTGGGTAACCCTGCGAGGACTTCTCACTCGGTGTGGCGAGGCAGGCGGGCGGGCAAGGAGTTCTCCAGTAACAGGCATGAGATTTTCAAGATCTCTTCTAGAACCCTGCCTTGTAAAGGTTAGGGAGGGAAGTTGAAGTGCAAGAATTACATTCCATGCGTTAAGTTGGGCAGTGTTCATGTGCCAGGGTGAAATGGTAAATGGGACCTGGAGACATCTAAAATTACATTGGAAACGTGGTTTTGAGGATGTCAGGGCTGCGGGCTTGGTCCCACATCTCAGGCATGAATGGATTTGGGGTCCCGTCCCTGCTGACAGGTGGGCACCCACGGCAGCTGTGTCGCAGGTGTCCTGACACAAGCCACAGGCCTTGATGTCGAATCAGACCCGCCCACAATAAGGCTATGCTGTTTCACCCTGATTGTTTGCTGTGACTCGTTTCCTCCTCCAGGGGATATTCTCGAAGATGACGAAGACTATTTGGTGGAGGAGCTGGGTCAGCCTGTGGTCTCCGACAGTGAACTGGGGGGAGATGACCTTTCCGATTCCCCCAGCTCCACAGCAGTGGCACCTCCCAGCAAGTCACCTGCACTCACCAAAAAGAAGCAGCATCCGACCTACAAAGGTAGCTTGGACCTTCCCTTTTGAAATAGCCTTGGCGTTGAGTTCCCCCTTTCTCTCAGCAGTGGCTGCATCGTGCCGCCAATCAAGTGCGCATGTGCCACGAAAAGGCTAAAACCAGTCTGCTATGAATCCAGCTACCACCACACTGATTTCCTCTAGTGGTTTTTATTTTTCCACAACAACTGGTACCCCTGTAACACACCAGATTCATGATAATTCCTGTTTCCTCTGTAATTCAAATGACCACAGCTCTGAACTGGTTTTACCATTGTGATTTTTTTTCCTGTCCAAAACTTTTCTGATTCAATCTCGTAAGAGACATATTCAATATCTGTGTCCTGCATTGGTGTATTGTTCCATTCTTATAACATTATGTTATTATACAGTAATATTATACGTTAGCATCATTGTATCATTTTAGACAAGTAAAGCAGGACTGAAAGGCATGTGGCTTGAACTGCAGGCCCCCAGATTGAATAGTATGGTAACTCTTTGGAATAAGTTTTAAAACTCAGAAGCGTTATGTTGGCTGGAAAGTAGGATAGTTCATATTGCAGCATCAGACTCCTTCGGCACAGTTCCGTCCACAGCCACAAAGGCCTTCCAGCTGTTGGTCATCGTGTCTCCCCCACCGGAGGAAGGCTGTAACGAGCAGGTGCAGGAGCTTAGCCATGTGTCAGGACACTTTGAGCTGGGGCTGAAAACAGAGAATAGGAGTGAAAGTGAACTAAGATGCTTCCCAGGGAAGGTACTTTTCTGGGAGAGGTACAAAGAGCCTCAAGCCCCTTTGACTGTATAGTGTCCCAAAGCTGGTCCATAGCGTGGCTGGATTGAACCCTCAGGAGCTGTTAGACTTACAGGCTGCTGAGCCCCGTCAGAGAGATGTGGATTGGGCAGGTGCAGGCTGGGGTCCTGAAAATGTGGCATCTCACAGATCTCCCCTGGGGGTCGGGATGGACAGCCAGGTCTGGGGACTGCTGCCCGATACAGGACCAGCAGCCTTCATCAGCACGTCCAGGAGCCAGAGGGCTCCTGCCCCAGAGTGGAAGCAGCTGAAGGGATGTGTTCTTCAGACAAGAGGCAGCCTTCTTCTCCAGGGTTAGCTGTCATTCAGGCAGCCTCTCGAGGGGAGGGCAGATGTGAGAGCAAATGCCTCTTCGAATAGAAAATAGAGCTACATGGGGCTGTGTGGGCAGCCTGGCCACCCCATGGGCATGGAGGAGATGGAAACACCCTGTGGGGTGTTCAGCTATTCCCATTAGGAGAAATCCTGCTTCTCCCCAGCTCACCCTCAAAGATACATGGCCGGGAGCTCTTGGATTTGAGGGATGGAGTGTCTGAGCCAAAATGAAATGAATCGGGCTGTGTTGTACTGTGGGAGAGGAGACCTAAAATTGTCCTGAATTTAAATGTAATAAATGTTTCTGTAATAAAACAGAAGCAGTCGCCTCCTCATGCTACTCTTAGCCTTAGAAGGTTTTTGCAGGACAATTCAGGGTGGCGAACACTTGCAAAGTAGTCGGCAATGGGACTTGAGGAGGGAGCAGGGACGCCCTGTACTAGGGGCTTGCTGCTGGACACCAGGCTGCCCTGCTGTTAGAGAAGTGAGCTTCCAAAACAGTCATCATGGCCTAGAGGGAGGAATTAAAAATGAGGGGCTCTGGTTTTCAACTGTCTCCTCTCCTCTATATGGAAATCTCGTGGATTATTTCAGAAGGAAACACACCAACACTCTAAAATACGATTTCAGTGTCTCTTATGTCTGGACAGCAAACCTTGTCCACAGTTGACTGAATATTCCAAGCAGGCATTGGGTGCCCTCCCCCTCCCTCCTGTGCCAGCAGAAAGGGACACACCTCCTCTGTCCTGCGGGAGCTCCTTTGCCACACTTGGCTCCGTGCAGACCTGAGTCTGACCCTGACTCACCTCACTCACGTTCCGCCATGTCCTCCAGATGATGCCGACCTGGTGGAGTTAAAGCAGGAGCTGCAAGCAGTTGGGGATTTCCGCCACCGTTCTCCAAGTAGGTCTCTGTCGGTTCCCAGTAGGCCTCGGCCGCCTCACCCACCGCAGAGACCCCCCCCTCCAAGTAAGATTTTGCTTGCTTTCGGCTTACCACGATGCCTGCTGGGAATCACTGTGTCTTTCCTGCTACTGGACAGATGGCTGTAAATAGACTTCTTTCTGGGCTTTGAATCCACACAATGCTTTTTCTCCCCTCCTTGGGCTCCTTTTTATCTTAGATCCATGACACGTTTGATTTCAGAGATAGCTGTGTATCTTGTGGCAGATTAAATGATTCCTTTATAAAGCTATTCTTTGTCCTCCTGTAGCTGTGTTTTGGCTTTAAGATGGTTTTAGTTTGAAACCTTATAAGGATAGAAAATTGGGGCTGCAGCTGAGCCACAGGCTTTTTTAGCTCCTTCCTCTCGACCCCCCCATAGCATCTTTCAGAATCTTCTCTCCTTGACTGCTGCCTGCCCTCTCCCTATTTATTAGGACTCAAGTAAGCCCAGAGCCCTAACACACAAATGATCACACGCCCGCCTCTAACCAGGCGCCACCCTGGCTGTGAGCCCACGCCTGTGGGCCGCTGGCATTCCTCCACCTGAGACAAGCTCTTCCTGGCCCAGGTCTCATAGGATAGTGCTTTTCTTCCTGGCTCCTCAAAAAACAGGGCTTTGCCCATCAAACTTTCCTTAATTACCTGCAAATAAAGTTGTCACATGCTTTTGAGCAGTTTCTATTTTACCTCCACTGTTGACTTCTCCCACCCTACCCTCCCCCAAAAATGTGGCAATCAGATACATAGATTTTTCTAAGGCTTTCCTTTCAGAATTGGGTTCACCTCAGCTTACATCATAATAGTGATCTCTGGCAAGCCAGAAGCACATGAATTCTTTTTTTTTTGTGGGGAAGACCAGCCCTGAGCTAACATCTGTTGCCAATCTTCCCCTTTTTTGCTGAGGAAGACTGGCCCTGGGCTGACATCCGTGCCCATCTTCCTCCACTGTATATGGGACGCTGCCACGGCATGGCTGACAGGCAGTGCGTCAGCGGGCGCCCGGGATCCGAACTCGCAAACCCCGGGCTGCCAAGCGCAGACTAAACCGCTGCGCCACCGGGCGGCCCCCAGCACATGAATTCTTAAGCATATTTTTCACTTTTCTGAGTTGACACTCCGAAAAGTAAAATATAAAATTAAAATTAAATAAAAAACAAAATGTATAAGTTTATGTTATTGTGGAAAATCTACAAAAGTAGATAAGTATAAAGAAGAATAAAATTTGTAAATTTACTTGAATACCTAGAGATATAGTTGTTAACCAAAAGACTTTCGGCTTTTTTCCAATTATATATATCTATATCTACACACAGTTTTGTTTTGTGAGGAAGACCAGCCCTGAGCTAACATCTGTTGCCAATCTTCCTCTTTTTGTTGAGGAAGACTGGCCCTGGGCTAACATCCGTGCCCATCTTCCTCCACTTTATATGGGACGCCACCACGGCACGGCTGACAAGCAGTGTGTCTGTCCGTGCTTGGGATCCGAACCTGCGAACCCTGGGTTGCCGAAACGGAGCGTGTGAACTTAACCGCTATGCCACCAGGCCGGCCCTCACACAGTTGTTTATTTATTTTTAAATTTTTTTTTACAAAATTTATATCCATTTTGTTTGATCATTTGTCTTTCATTTAATGCGTCATTAAATGTTCTAAAACATGATCTGTTAATGGCTGCAAGTATAATTTAATATCGTTTATTCCCCTGCTTTGGGATTTTTTTAGATTTTGCCCGCTAACCTTTCTTAAAATTTGGTCCTAATAACAGTACTGTGTTTTAAACCACTTAAAAAGGAATTGACTTTTATATCAGATTTGAACCCCCCAGGATGTTAGATTAAAGTTTGCATTCAAATAAAGCTTCTCCAGAGAACCTAGGCACAATTCAGAGGCACAAGCTGAAGGACAATCGAAAGAGAGACTTAACCTGACTCAGTGAATGCCCGAGGGCCATGTGCGCATTCTGACCCTCGTGCTTTGCTCTCAGCTGCCTCAAAGCAGCCAGTGACTTCACTGAGACCAACACTCTGTCCTCGTTGGTTTTCACAGCTGGTTTGATGGTGAAAAAGTCGGCTTCAGATGTGTCCATCTCCTCCGGCACCCACGGGCAGTATTCGATTTTGCAGACAGCAAAACTTCTGCCGGGAGCACCACAGCAAGCAGTGAGTTCTTCTGTATTCAGCTCAAAGCGAAACGGGCCAGCATTTCAGACCCAAGCGGTTGGCCCGTGGTTCATCATCAGCCCCTAAGATCACGTGGGAGCACCTCCTTTCAGTGAATATATAGATGTTTATCTCTTTAACCCTCTGCCTGTCCACCAGCTCGTCCCCAAACCCTGTCACTTAGTAGCAGGTCCTTCATAAGGCTTTTAAATGGTCATGCAGGGCATTAGAGAGAAAATCACGTTTGATGAAAAATCCCAAGTGTCCCTGCGTGGTGGGACTATTGCTTTCGACTCCCCTGCTTCTCACTCTCCGGATGCTTGGCTTTGACCTTGGTGTAAGAGCAGTGGTTGGTAGAAGGGAAAACAGGAGAAATTCAGATCAGTTGTCTTGACAAAATGCTGATCGTCCAGGCATAAAGTTAGTCAAGCAAAGAGGCTCAAAAGAGATCTAACAGGCCTCAATAGGGGCAGTAGGGGAACATTAGTAATAATAGTCCTTTCGGATTTTGGATGTGGAGAGTTCCAGAGGATGGCAGCAAGCTGCTGAAGAAGACTGTGGGTGAAGGTGAATGGAATAGAGAGGAAGGAGCTGGAGTCAGGGTGCTGGGTGGGAGCTAATATGTCCTGGGAGGGTGTGGGGAGCTGGGCCAGGCCAGATGCTCAGGCGTTTACAGCAGGAGTAGGGGGTTAACTGGATGTTGGTGGTTCATAGTAGTGAAAGCAGTCATCACAGGTGACCCAGAGGTTTGGGTTAAGAGGTAGAAAGGTGAAGAGGTAGAAAAAGCACTTAGAGAAAACATATATCTGGAGGGTGTTTTAATACCTCAGCTGGGCTGTGGAAGGAGTGGCCTCTGATTATGATTTCTGGCTTTACCTGTTACTGCAATAAAGATGGAGGATGGTTTATCCACATTGCAAAAACCTGTAACCACCCGGTTTGGGAGACGACGGTTGTCAGCTGTAAATATTATTGCATTCCTCTTCTTGGTGTGAGAGTGCTCCTGGGGGGAAAAGAGGCTTGAGGGATGGGATTTAGGTTGGCGTTTGTGTTTTAATCACCGTTTGATGGAGCTTGTAAGTCTCACACTCACATATAGATCAGTAGGCAGTGAATGCCTGGTGAGGCTGTTTTCGTACCTGTGTTAATACGCTTCTCCTCCTGATTCTGTCCTCAAGCCCAAAGCTAGGACTGGGATAAGTAAACCTTACAATGTCAAGCAGATCAAAACCACCAACGCTCAGGAGGCAGAAGCAGCAATCCGATGTCTCCTGGAAGCCAGAGGAGGTAGGTGTTCCCCTGGGGCTCTCCTCTCCCAGCAAGGAGAAAAGCCTACTCTCCTTTTCATTTCACCTTCCTATGAAAAGGGGCCTAGAAGAGAAAATAACTTTTTTTTTTCTGGAGCCAGTATTAAATGAGAGTATCCTTTAGCAACATTTTATAAAATTCCACTGCTAAGATTTATTGTCCATTTAAAATTATATATTTAAAATGCAGTAAGTATATAAAAGTAATCCCAGGATTATTAAGCAGCACTTAAGGGAGAGACTGAAATAAATGAAAATGAATTTTAGAAAATGGTGATGCTACAGGCGCTAACTCATTCTGCTTGCTCTGTAAAAGGAGATAGTTAGGTTCGCGTCCTATTTCAGGCACGAAATCTGTTTTTTAAATCCACCAGCAACTGTAGATTCTTTACTGCCAGGCAGGGACCTCGTCTCTGCCACACTGCTTGATCATTTTTGTTGCTGTTACTCTATCTAAGCCCTGTTAATCATATTTTAACTTGGAATCTCCCACCTGCTTTCAAAATCACTGGTCACTAACATTTTTTGGCTTTTTGTTTTGATTTTGGAGAGGGAAGATTATGCCCTCTGAAAAGCCATATGCAGTTATGATGGCCTGATTTGCTTTTGGTACTGATATTTAACTTATTTGGAATTCCCAAATAACATGTAAGGAGAGCATAAATTAAGAGGTTGCAAAACACTGTTGTAGGATAAAACCATCACAAGTGTTTTTTTTATTTAAAAAAAATAACTAAAATTGTATGGATATAACAACCCAAGTGTCCATCAACTGATGAATGGATAAAATGTGGTGTGTCCATACAATGGAATATTATTGAGCCATAAAAAAGAATGGAGTACTAATACATGCTGTATCATGGGTGAATCTCAAAAATAGTATGCTAAGTGAAAGAAGCTAAACACAAAAGGCCATCCATTGTATGATCCCATTTTACAAAGTGTCCAGAATAGGCAAATCCATAGAGACAGACAGTTATTAGTGGTTTCCATGGCTGGAGAGAGGAGGCACTGGGGAGTGACGGCTATGGGTATGTATGGGGTTTCTTTTTGGGATGATGAAGTTGTTCTGGAATTAGATAGTGGTGATGGTTGCACAACTTTGTGAATATACTAAAACCCAGCAAATTGTGTCCTTAAAAATGGTGTGTGGATTATATTGTAATAAAGCAATTGTAAAAAAAGATTCTTTAGATGTAGAGGTTAGGAGAGATTTGAGGTTTGATATCTACCTAGGGTCCCAACTTAATATTTTCTTGGTCATGGGCCCTGCTGAGATTTTGAGGAGTTTTGGATCATCCCCCTTGAGAAACGCACATAAGACTTTGCATGTGACATCAGGGCCTCACTGATGCCCCATCAAGACCATCGACAGACCCCAGATCACCATCCCTGTTGAGAAGGTAAGCATGAGAAGATGGGGGCTGAACCTAGCTGGTTGGTCCTGACAACCTTCAAAGATTTTTTTTTTTTTTTCGAAAAAAGGAAATACACTGCATTAGTAAATTATTCTTAGAATGTAGACCGCCCAAAGATCAACTCATGTGGCAAATTGCCTTGACTTGTACACTTCAGCCACGCAATTGTATGTTTCAGGTGCCCCAGGAGAAGCCCTAAATGCCGTGGCCCCGAGGGACCAAGGGTCTTCCAAACCAGAGCCCACATCAGGGGTGGCCCCACTCTTGCCCCGTCGGCCTGCACCCAGAGTTCCTGCCATCAAGAAGCCAACCTTGAGAAGGACAGGAAAGGTGAGAACCTGGTAGCATAAACCTCTTTCTCCTAAGTTGCTTGAATGTCTTATTAGACAAGAATTATGTCTCCGTTGAGTCTGGTCTCTCCATACACATTGATGAGTCCCTGACACAGCCCCATCATTTGGGAAAATGCTTGGCAATCACTTTCTCCTTCATATCCCTGCCGCATCTGGCCCTAGCTGAGCAGAAAAACCAGGAGTTTCTCACTGTGACGGAACAGCTTGGAGGTATCACACTTCCGGAATGTTCTATTGGAGTCCCCAAATCGAACCACTGTGGGATGCGCTCTTCCAAATGTTCCACCATTTCCCATTTGTGTGTGGTCTGTGTCGCATGCATATGGTTTCACCTGCACAGATTTTCTTTGCATTACAAAGCAATAACAGATTCCGACATTAGCTATGTTGACAAGCCCTTGCGCGGCTGGGATTCTGGAGGGTCAACAGCTTCTCGTGCCACTTTTCTTGCAGATTGTGTTCTGCTCTCACTCTCAAGCTTCTCAGCCTTGCTTGCTGCTTCAAAGACATGAGTTTGTCAGGACGGTAGCAGCCCAAAGACTGGCACCTATAGAGACATCTGGATCTTCCATTTGATCTCGGTGTTCTCGTAATGGGACTCTCGGTAATCCTGGCTGGTCATTGCAGAGTGCCTGCTGCGTTTCCACCTGTAGACAGTGTGAGCCGTGTCTTTGGTGCTTCGTCCTTCCAGAGCTTGCTTTGTGTTTTCTGGGTGGCTTGTCCCACTTTTGCTCATTGCATCTGTCCATTTTCCATGCCTCCTTACAAAACAGGCCCCCTTCCTTCTTTCCCTGTACCCACTTTGTCTTTTCTTTTAAAAGCCAGGGGCATAAATGGATTCATTTTCCCAACCAGCCACACAGGAGTTACAGTCAAAGTCTGTCAGGGAAGGGATTGTTTTCAGTTTGTTTCCCAAAGAACCAAAGGAAATCCTGAAATGCTGATGCTCAAACTACGGAGAGCCATTTCCGTACAAAAACGCCCTTTTGCGTTCTGCAGTTGTGTTCTTTGTGATAGTTTTGAATCAGAACCAAGGAGGTAAAGTTCCTGTGCGAAATTTTCCATTCTTCTATATTTAAATATTGAAGATTCAAGGAGCAAGTGTATCCATTAGTCCTTCCGTTAGCTGAATGCCGTGGTATCAGTTCCGTCAGCTGTGCACTGTGTAGACTGTGAATTATGAAAGCTTTGACCTCAAAGGACATAGTTTTCAGAGAGGTTCACTTTTAATAAAGAGCAGAACGCCATTTCCTAAGGTAACAAAGAAAAACTTGTCTCAAATTATTCACTGAAGCCCTGTTTTTTACAGTTGTCACCCACATTTCATGGGACCCGCTAAATATGTGTGTTTCTCCTGTGCTCTTTCATACCCGGTCACATTTCTGCATCCCAGACATTCTCAAATCTTGAATTTGCTAGAATGTCAGCTTAGCCCCATCTCTGCTCTCTTGTTGACACTGAGTGCTCTCTGATTCCCAACCCCCGCAGGGCTGGCTTCTTATTTACACTCTTTGTTGTGCTTTTTCTCAGCCCACGTCACCGGAAGAACACTTTGGGCAACAGTCTGCCCATTTTACCATCGGGTCCCCAGAGACAAGCCTTGAAACCACTCCTCTAGCGACAGTCCCACCTGTTCCCAAACCAAGAACACTTCAGCCTGGGAAAGGTGCCGAGAGGAGGCCAAGTGGCAGAAAGCCAGTGCCAGATGATGCCCCGCTGGTGGCTGGAGCCACCATGCCACCCCCTCCGGAGGTCCCACCTCTTGTACCCCAGGTCCCCCCAAGGAGGAAGAAGTCAGCCCCTGCCACCTTCCACCTGCAGGTTCTGCAGAGCAACAGCCAGCTTCTCCAGGGCCTCAGCTGCAGCAGCCCCAGCAGTGACTGTCCCCCTGCACACCAGCCTGACGGGGGCACTCTCCTTCCGCAACCGGCTTTTCTTGGCACTTCATCTGCTGCAAGCCCCGAGACTGATGGCCCCAAGGAGCTGAAGTCAGAGGTGGCCTCCCTTTTGGGTGATTATCAGGATCCCTTCTGGAGCCTTCTCCAGCACCCTAACTTGCTGAATAATGCATGGCTTTCCAAGAGCTCTGAGCCCCTGGATGCGGGAACCAGGAACCTTGGAAGGGCACACACTGCCCCACCGCAAGTCAGCACCTCAGCCACCGAGGAGCCACCACCAGAGCACAGGCAAAAAGACTTCAGTCACTGGGTGACAGTCAGTGACAAGGACAAGTGGACGGTGCTGCAGGTGTTTGACCCACTGGCAAAAACATGAGTGCAAAACCTTGACAGCCACTTTCTTGCAGAACGTGTGCCTTCTTTCCTTAGACATCACTTTACAGGGAAAAGCACAGAACCTTCGCCTCAGTCCCCCAGTCAAAAGAGACATGTATTTAAAGGCACACTGAAATACATATGTACTTCTGTCACTCTTGTGTAGTTTACAAAAATTGTGTCTCTTATTCAATAAGATCATTATTCAGCCACCGAGATATGTTTTATTCCAGACTTGTGCGTTTGAAGTTTCCTCTCAGGGGTATGGGAAACCTCCGATTAGGTTCAGTGTATGAATTTTAGGAGAGGGAGCCTGGCTGGTAATGCCCAAGAAGTGCCCTCCCATTGAATTGTAGATGGCTGTTCAATTTAAGTGTGTGGGTGGTGTTTTTTAAGTTTTGTTTGTATTTTACAGATTTGGAATAACTTTTTGGTGAACTACCTGAAGGTTGATGCGGTAAAGTAAGGATTAGACTGAAAGGTGGTTGGGACCATTAAGAGCTGTACCTGGCCCACTGACACCGGGTTAAAAAAAAAATCAGGGTTGGAAGCAGGCGATAGATAAGCAAATGACTAGACTGTACATTCCCGTGAGCCCTTGTTTATTTATGCACATGTATATTAACCTTGATTATGTGTGAGTCCTGTGGGAGATGGGGTCTTACACTGTTCATACCATTAGCTTAACCTGAGCTTAAACTAGCTAAAGACTCCTGTACCACGTCTTAGACATTGCATGCCCCACAAATTGCTATAGTCCTGAACCCTGCTGTGCTACTTGAACCAATTTTTACACACTCTCTCTTCCGTATTAAATGAAACCTTGTGGATTCTTTATTCCCCTTATATTCCGTACTTGGTAGAAGCACAAAACGTGAAAACTCAGGCTGGCACATAATATTGATCCTCATGGTTATAGTATGAAGAAGATTTGGTTTAGCCTGGTCCGCCTGCCTATAGTTTCGGGAAGGAAAGTACCATAGCGACATACCACTTTCTTTCTTTTTACTGATCAGACCTCTGAGATTTCAGGATTATTTCTCATTGCCACTGTCAGGATACACTGCAGATTATTTAAATCTGGCACTCAGAAAGAAAACTACAATGTTTATCTCATTGCATCTGAAAATTGATAAAAGAAAAAGGTATTAGTGATGCAGAGAGATAAACAGATAATACATGTAGTTGACCAGTCATAAAAGATGGTGTTTCTGGCCTTAGCTGATTAAGGCCCCTTCTGTAGCACTTATGTACTTTGTATCATTTTTGACCTGTCTGATAAATGCAAGAAGTAAACAACATGATCCTTGAAAGAGTTGGGGGGAAAAGGATAGCAAGACTGGGAATATGCTCAGAGAAGTTAAATGATTTGCCAGGATTCGCATCACTACAAAGGGTGCAATTGGGAATGGAAGCCAAGATTTCTGAATTCAAATGCTCTTTTCTCTATAACCTCTTTTCCCACCAAAAAGGAGGTGAATTTAAAAGCAGATATATGTTAACAACAAGTCAGAAAAGCAGGAGAAACAGAAGTACCATAAGAGTTGCTTGCAATGCTGGAACTAGGCCTAATTTTCAGGTTTCTTCTTTGTTCTAGACATCAAATAAATGGTTCAGAGAACAGAATTTCAAGATAAGTGCTCATCACTCAAGTAGCTTTTAAGAATCCAATAGTATTAATACACAAAATTGGGTAGGCAGGTCACAAGAAAAATTACAAGTAGTTTAACAAGAATTGAACAAATATTATTTGATCACGGGTGTTCAAATTTAGTGAACCACATAGACTGGATTTTGGGTTGATAACATGTAAGTTCTCACACCAAGGTTCTCTTTAAAAAAAATGGACAGGGGCCGCCCAGTGGCGCAGCGGTTTAGTCCGCGCTTGGCAGCCCGGGGTTCGCAGGTTCGGATCCTGGGTGCCCGCCGATGCACTGCCTGTCAGCCACGCCGTGGTGGCGTCCCATATAAAGTAGAGGAAGATGGGCACGATGTTAGCCCAGGGCCAGTCTTCCTCAGCAAAAAAAAAAAAAAAAAAAGAGGAGGATTGGACGGATGTTAGCTCAGGGCTGGTCTTCCTCACAAAAAAAATAAATAAATAAATAAAAGGGACAGTTGGAATTGCCGTATTTATTTTTTAAGTGCTTACTCATAGGTAGGTTTCCTAGGTTAACAGCAGTCAGTTGAATAATCTTGACAATGAGCAGCTGCCATCCTGGGGATTTCATTCTGTGGTTTTTTAAATTTTTAGTCTGTCTTTGATGTTCCCACACAGGCCTTTTTTTTGGTGACCTTGCAGTTTATTTCATGACTGTTCTGTAAGACGTTACACTTCACTGCAGAGTGTTCTGGGCACAACACTTTACAATTCAACATTGTCTGTCTGACCCCAATTATATTCCCTTTTACTACATAATCTTCTCAGACTTGCGCATTTTTTAAATTGGCTCCAGTAAACGACTGAAATTAGGACACCTGCCCAAGCAATTCCTGTAAAAGTTTAAAGTTGTTGAAGTTCAAGACACTTAATGAAATTCTGCTGACATGCATATAAATGTAAGCACATTCACTCTATAATGAAGTAATTTCATCAGACAGAAAAGCTGCAAAAATTATTTATTGGGTGACTAGCAATTACTAAAACCCTGTAATGTTTGTTTGAAGTGGTAATTTGTACTGAAATTGTAAAAAATACCTATTAAATGTTTTGTCTTTTTTTTAATTTGGCTTCTTTCTTTTCAGATATGAAGAGAATCTTGGGGTATCTTCTTTGGCTAGCCTTCTAGATGAAATGTGATTATTGGTTATTCCTCTGTTTGAGTTTTTGCTTTGGGGTCTTTTTTCTCAACCATCAAACTAAGTTGAAAAAGCAGAAAAGTAATAATTTGGTTAAGAATTTATGACTTGCATGCTGCTAGCTGGGACCACTACCATAGCATATGTAATATCTTTATGCTACAATATCTACAATATTGAGAGATGCTAGAATTCATTTTCCATAGAATCTTATAGCAAACTTATAAAATCTTAGACTGCTAGAGTGGTTTGAGTACATCACTGTGCAGAGAGGAGAAGAGAATAAACAATCTTCAAGTTCTGTCTAGGTTTGTTCTTAACTAACACAAAATAAAGTCACAAATGTTCTCTGACGACTTTCAGGAATAAGAATACACTGACAATCTCAATAAAGATGGCTAGTCCTTCTTGACCAGTAAGTACTGTACTGAATTTATTCAATCTGAGTGCACAGCCCTGGGACGTGGATGGGGAGGAAGGAAACAGCCGAGGACAGTACCTTCCTTTTCCAAGGTGGTGGGAGAGAGATGTTTGAAACTCTCATGCAAGGCAAACTGTGCCTCTATGACGGCCTCGATCTCCATAATGTAGGAGAGCAAGTGAGGGATTAATTGTGAACAGAGGGTCAGGGCAGATTTGAGAGAAGAGGATTAAGAATTTGACCAGTAGCAAAGTGGATTTATGTACATGGAAAGCATGTTGGCTGATGGGAATTTCAGAGGATCTTAAATGACAGTTTAGGATTTTATTCTGTAGATAATAGAAGTAGTGGGTAGTGGAAATACCTAAATAAGTCTGTGTTAGTGTGGTGAAGATGACAAGCTTTGCTTAGGCTAATGCAGCTCTTCAAAGCATCAGGAGTTTATAAATGGTTTATAAATGGTGTGAGGTAGGGGGTCCAACATCATCTTCCTGAGGGGTGGTTATATCATACCATTTAGTAAATAACACACCATTCCTCTCTCCTCCTTTAATTAGGTTTCTCAAGGGGTTATTCACTTTTACTCACGCTTTCAAATAACATTGGGATTTGTATATCCTTTCTATTGTTTTTAAATTTTTTTGTCAGTTTTTAAACATTTTTCATAACTTCAACTTATCCTTAATTTGTATCCTTTTTCTATTTTTTAATTTTGTTCTTTTCCTAGTTTCTTAATTAAAGATGGCACTGGGTTTCATTATTTTTAGTTTTTCTTAAGTAAAGGCATTTAAAGTTATATATTTTCCCCTAATTATAACTTTAACTTTGCCCTACACATTTTAGCATGAAATATTCTCCTTTTCATTAATTTCTAGATTGTAATTTCCTTTGATTTCCTCTTTGATCTAAGGGAGACTGTGTAATTCACCAATAGTTAAGGGTTTGTTTGGCATTTTAAAATTGCTCCTAATTTTATTGGATTATGACCTGAGAATATAGCCTTGATAAACATCTACTTTTTAAAATTGATTAAGATTTGCTCCGTGGTCAAGTGCAGAATTGATTTTTGAAGTGATTTTTTCAATGTAAAATAAAAATGTTCTTTAGTTGTAGGGTACAAAAGAGTGTGTGTGTGTGTGTGTGTGTGTGTGTGTGTGTGTGTGTGTGTGTGTTGGTATGTCGATTCCTCTGTACCCCAAATGGAACAGGTCTTTCTGCAAGGCAGATCTATGGGGGGATTGGTGCAGGCTCTAATTCTAGCTCCAATGCTGACCTCCCATTGTTCTTACCAAGATTCCTTAGATTTTGTTGAATAAATGCTTCTCAGTTAGTTGTCTTTTGATCAATCTCTAAACACTTTGAATGATTGCCTTTGCTAATTTTGACTAGTTTAATAGATGTTTCTGGGGGGAGAGGTTTCCCTGAGCTCTTCATTATTGCCATTCCAGAATTTCTGCCCCCTGGGCAATCTGTTCTGTGCCACTGGTCTACTTGTCAATCTCTGTGCCAATAGTACATTGTCTTATTTCATTTAACTTTGATATCTGGTCAAACAAGCCCTCCTAGCTTATTCTTTTTCTTTAGAGTATCTTGGCTATTCTTGACCCTTTGCAATTCCATATAAATTTTAGAATCAATTCATCAAGTCCTATTAAAAAAAATAAAACCTATTGAAATTTTTGACTGGGATTGCATGGAATCGAATAGACATCTTTACAATATTGACTCTTCAATCTAAGAACATGGTATATTTCTCCAGTTAAGGATTTCACTAATGTATCTCAAAGTTTCTGTTAAAATTTTTTCAAACATATATGAAATCAGAGGGAACAGTTTGAATCCTCATATACCCATCACCAGGATTTAATAGTAATTAATATTTTGCTATGTTTGCTTTGATATTTGACTCCTAAATATGGTATCTGTAGATTCTTTTGGATTTTCTATGTAGATGATCATATCATCTGCAAACAATGAGTTTTGATTCTATATCATTTTATGCCTTTTTCTTGCCTTATAGAACTGGCTAGGACATTTAGTACAATGTTAAATAAAAGTGTTGATAATAGGCACTCGTGTTATTCTTCTTCTCAAAGGGAAAGTGTTAATATTTTTGACATTAAGTATGATGTGTATTGTTTTTTGTTCCTTAGACATTCTTTATTAGATTAAGGAAATTCCCTTCCTGGATTGCTAAATTTATCTTTTTCATGAATGGTTGTTGAATTGTATCAAAGATATTTTCTACATGTATTGAAATGATTATGATTTTTTTCCTCCTTTTTTTGGTTAATATGGTGAATTACACTGATCAGTTTTCCAATGCTAAACAACCTGACATTCTTGGTATAAATCCAACTTGGACAGATTATATTATCTTTTAAAAATATACTAGATTTCATTTGTCAATATTTTTGTTTAGGAGTTTTGCAACTATGTTCATAAGTGAGTTTCTCTTTTTTGTACTGTCCTTGTATGGTTTTGATATCAGAGTTACACTAACCTCATAAGTTAAGGAGTACACTCTTTTCTATTAACAGGAAGAATTTGATAATATTGGGATTATTTCCTCCCTAAATTTTTCGTAGAGTTCACCAGTAAAGTCAACTGGGTCTATAGTTTTTTTGTGTGAGAAGATTTTTTAATCACTAATTCTGTTTCTTTAATAGTCATAGGACTAGTATCTACTTCATGGACAAGTCAGTTAAGCTGTAGTTTACTTGGACTTTTTAATTTCATCTAAAATTTATTATTGGCCTAAAAGTATTCATAATATCCTCTTATCTTTTAGTGTCTACATTATAGTGATATCTCCTTTTCATTTCTAATATTGGTAATTTGTACCTTCTCCTTTTCCCTTGATTGGTCTCACTAGAGGTTTGTCAATTTTTTAAATCTTTTCAAAGAATCAACTGCTAGTTTTGAGACTCTATTTTATAATGTTTGTTTTCTGTTTCAATTTGTGTTCTTTTTAAATTCTTTCCTTCTATTTTCTTTGGTTTTATTTCACTGTTCATTTTTCTAACTTCTTGAGATCAATGCTTAGCTCATTTGACCATTTGGTCAAATCTGAAAAGAATGTGTATTCTCCATGCCTTAGGTAACAGTGTTCAAAATTTTCCAGTGGGTGAAGTCTGGAAAGCATGTAGTTCAAATCTTATATTCCTCCCTGTCTTTTTTTTTTTTTTTTTTTTTTGGTTGGCTTGTTCTAGTAATACCAAAAGATGTGTAAAAATCTCCCATTGTGTCTATTTCTTCTTGTAGTTTTCTCCATTTTTTGCTTTATATAATTTCAGGCCAGTTAAATTTTACTATTTTCCTGGTGAATTTAATCTTTATCACTATGAAGTGACCCTGTTTTTCTCTAATAATTCTTCTTGCCCTAAACTATGTTTTATATGATGTAGCTACACCAGCTTGCTTTTGGTATTCACATGACATATCTTTTTCCATCTTTTTTATTTTAAACTTCTCTGTGCCCTCACGCTTCAGATGAGTCTCTTATAAATAGCAGATAATTGAGTGTTGTTTTCTTATCTAGCCTGACATATTTTATCTTTTAACTGGTGTATTTGGTCCATTTACATTTAATGTGATAATTGCTATATTTGGTTTAAATTTACCGTGCTACCTTGTGCTTTCTCTTTGTGCTATCTGTTCTTTGCTGCTTTTCCCCTCCTTTCATGCCTTCTTTTAGATTTTTATTATGATCTTGTAATTTGGAAGTCATTATACCCTATTTTTGTTGGTTACATTTTTATTGGTTATCTTAAATGTATCATTAATTTCTCAAAGTTTAATGTTAATCATTACTGTTACCTTCCTCTTGAATAATGCAATGACCTTGGAACACTTTATCTCCATTTATACCACCCCAACTATAGTTGCTGAGTATTTTAATTGTACATATTTTAACACCCACTCAAGACATTGTTTTATATAATCAATTTCCATTTAGTTTATCCAGATAGTTGCCTCTGTTTTCACTCTGCATTTCTTCTTGAATCTCAGCACCTCTGGATGGATCACTTACCTTCTACCTGAAGTATATCCTTTAACATTTCCATTAATGAAAGTCTGCTGGTAGTAAACTCGGTTTTAATTTATATAAACTGTCTATCTCATCTTAATGTTTTAAATATCTTATTATTTTTATTGAATGTACAATTCTAGGGTGGGAGTGGTTTTCTTTCAGCACATCAGCAATATCATTGCAATGTCTTCTGGCTTCCACTGACTGATGACTTTTCAACAGCAGCAATCTCAACTGTTGTTCCTTTAAAGTTTTCTCTTCTGACTACATTTAAGGCTTTCCTCTTATTTTGGCTTTTCTGCAGTTTCACTCTGCTATGTATAGATGTGGATTTATTTGCTCTGCTTTGGATTCGTTAAACTTCCTGAATCTGTAGATTGTCCTCTTTCATCAGTTCTGGAAACTTTTCAACCATTCTCTCTGCAAATACTGCCTCTAGGACATTCTTTTTCTTCTCTCCTTTGGCACTCCCATGAAATATATGATAGAATTTGTTTTTACCTGCCTACATCCTTAGCTTCTCTTCTGTATTTTCCATCTTTTTCTCTCTCTGTGCTGCACTCTGGATAATTTTCCTGACCTCTCTTCCTGTTCACTATTTTTTTTTTCAGTTGTATCTAATCTAATTTCAGCTTTCTTTTCTAGAAACTATTTTTGGTACTTTCTAAAATCTAAGTCACTATATAGTTTCCTGTTTCTGAAGATATTTCAACCTTGTATTCTTAAAAAAAATTTTAAGCATATTTTATCATCTGTATCTGATCATTCCAATATCTCAAAAAAATTTTTTGGAAGGGAGTGTGTTCTGCTGCTTGTTCCCATTCATGGTACCTTTTTAAAGGTAGCTTCACTCTTTTTTGTGTGTGAGGAAGACTAGCCCTGAGCTAACATCTGTTGCCAATCCTCCTCTTTTTTGCTGAGGAAGACTGGCGCTGGGCTAACATCTGTGCCCATCTTCCTCCACTTTATATGGGACGCCGCCACGGCATGGCTGACAAGCAGTGCATCTGTCCGCACCCAGGATCCAAACCGGTGAACCCCAGGCCGCCAAAGTGGACTGCGTGAACTTAACCACTACACCACCAGGCCGGCCCCTTATCTTCACTCTTTTTCACTTTTTTGTTGTTCCTCTGATTAGATTAATTCCCCTGCCCTGTCTTTGAGTTTGCCAGTCCTTTCTTCTACATCATCTAGTTTGTCATTGAACCCCTCTATTGAATTTTTCAATTCAGTTATTGTATTCTTCAGCTCTGTGATTTCTGTTTGGTGCTTTCTTATATTTTCTATAGCTTTGTTGAAATTCTCACTTTGTTCATGCATTATTCTCCTGACCTTGGTGAGCATCTTTATTATTTTGAACGCTTTATCAGGTATATCACATCTCCATTTCATTAAGGTCTGTTTCTGGAGTTTTCTCTTTTTTGTTTGGAACATAGTCCTTTGTTTCTTCATTTTTCTCAACTCTCTGTTGGTTTCTGTGCATTAGATAAAACAACTTCTCCCAGCCTTGATGGAGCAGTCTTGTGTAGCAGATGAACCTTATCATTCAGTCTATCAATCAGGCTCTTGGTTGTCTCCCAAACCTTTATGATTATCCAAGCCACCTTCTTTGTTCTTAGTGGCTCCCAGTAGTTGAGGGTCTACCAAGACCCATCAGTGTTCCAAAGAGGAGGACTTCAGTCAGCACCCAGACGCAGCTGATTGGAAACTGGACCCTCAGGCAGCAGCTTTTAAAGTATGCAAATATACCTCTTTCAGGGAAAGACTGGGAGATGGGTGTTTCTGTCTGCTGCCTCTGCACTGAGCCCTGGAGGGATGGCCATGATGAGTCCTCATGAGCCCATCAAGAACTGTTTCTTTCTTTGCTGTAGTCTTGTGGGTCTCGTGGACGAAAGCCCCATTGGCTTTCAGAGCTTTGGGGCTGTCCTTTAGGGGGAAGTGTTAAAAGTTGGGGTGCTGGATGTTGGGTCCAAACCCTTCCCTCCCCAGGGAGAAGCTGGGAGTTGTGCATTCCCTCCCAATTGTCTCTCACTGTGCTAGGGGTGGGGCTTATGCAAGTGTGTCTCAGCTTTTCCTACCCGCTTTGACGTGGGCATTTTCTTGTTCACTCAATGTGTAGGAGTCACAGCTAGTTTCTGAATTTCTTTCAGAGGGACTTGCTCCATGTGTAGCTGTAGATTTGGTGTCCATGGGAACAGGTGAGTTCAGGAGCCTCCTATGTCACCATCTTGGACCAGAACTCTTTAAAATGTAATCTAATAATCCCAAATGTCAAAATATTCTGAAATCTAAATTATAGATGTATTAATGGCAAAAACCTTTTATGCTTGGAGAAATGTGTTCACATCTAGGCACTCTCTATTGGTCCCAGGAATCAGTGCATATTTGGCTTTCATTATAAATTAGCCTTAGCAATTCTGAGGTAAAGCAAACTGAAAACCAAAAGTTCTAGTAAGCTTAGTGTTTCTGAACTCTGGGACCAGATGTTGAACCCTGTGACAGTGTTTCTAAACTCCAAGGCCAAGCTGAGCAGATTAAGAACTGGAATTTTTTACAAGAATAGCTTTTTCTAAATTTGGAAATTTCTTAGGTATTAAACTGTCTTATGTCTTCTGCTTTATTAAGGTAATTTATAATAAAATGCCACTTTTTATAAGGCAAATTTCTAACAGATTTTGTGATTAGCTTTTGGGAGTGTTCAACATCTGAGGGCACAATCAGTTGTATTAAGTACCTAAAGTGACATTTATTGAACATGCTTAAATTTTTTTTCATGGACATAATTTTTATACCAAATGTCACTAAAAACCAAATAATACAATGTATTTAATATTACAAAGGAATTGAAAATTCAGGAGGGTATGCCTAAAACTCAAATTTTAGGAATGAGAAATAATTTGAGGGGCACTGTGAATTATGAACCAAGTTCAAAAGAGAAAGAGTCACGTCACTGTATTATTGTGCTGTTTCTCCCAACAGGAAATAAATGCAGGTGCCCACCACCCCAAGGCACTTTGAGCAGAGGCCTGCGTCCTCCACCATGTTCTGGCTGTCAGCATGGCCTTAGATGAATGGTTGATACAGTGTTAAAGGTATCGTGATCCTCCACTTTGTAGTCTCTTTCTGTGGTGACATTCGATTTAAACACTGGGGTAAAGGGGGACTTTGTGCCCTCAAGTTTTAGGGTTAACAATATAATCTAGCAGGTTTTGGGGAAATGTGATAAGAAGTGAAAGGGTTATAAATAAGGATAACTGACTTCATTTTCATCCTAGTTTTATTTACAGCTTGCTTTCAGTGGTTCGCTCTGTAACACCTATATTGTTTATTTCCTTCTTAAGCAAGATCATTTAAAGTGAGTGTTCACATGAGGAGAAAGGCAATATGGGGCTGCCCGGTGGCGCAGCGGTTTAGTCCGCGCTTGGCAGCCCGGGGTTCGCGGGTTCGGATCCCGGGCGCCCGCGGATGCACTGCTTGTCAGCCACGCCGTGGCGGCGTCCCATATAAAGTGGAGGAAGATGGGCATGGATGTTAGCCCAGGGCCAGTCTTCCTCAGCAAAAAGAGGAGGATTAGCAACGGATGTTAGCTCAGGGCTGGTCTTCCTCACAAAAAAAAAAAAAAAAAAAAAGAGAAAGGCAATATGAAGCTTCATTTGAAACTTTTTTCCAGAAAAGATATTTAAACAAGGCTGATTGAACTAGGAGAACCATTTTATTGATGGTCTAAGTTTAAAACTATTTCAAATACATATATTTTCATACTTTGTATTCTTAAAAGGTTTTTCAGGAGATGACTGTTTTAAAACCATATTGACTTAAATCCCACAAAACTGATGAAGTGAATCTGTGTACATCATATCCATTTCAGAGACAGAATAAAAAGAAATGTTAAGTGACTTGTCTGAAAAACTATAGTAATTTAGTAATACACTGGTTCTCTCTCCCAGACCTTATTTTCAAAGCACAGCTATGATGGCTATATCGAGATCTTAAGGAATGGGGTTTCATTCCATTACTCTAAGTTAATGAACAGTTGTTTCAACCATGGGTATCTGTCATGGTTCTTGGAAAACAGAAAAAGAAAATGAACCAAACAAATCAACCCCTTCTCCTCATGCCACCCCATTAGCTAGCACTTACTGTTGTTAACTTTTACTGTATCTACATAATAGAACAAGTGGTTAAGTCACTAACAAGTGACTTAAAGCTGTTGCATAAGTAAACAATCAGATGTTCATAGGGTTTACTGATGACTGGAGTTTACCTTCAGTTGCTCTACTCCAGTTTTAGCTTTGACTATCCCATTCTACAAATGTCCACTGTCTTCAAAATGGTAAACATAAGCTTAACAGGACCCAGCAATTTCATTCCTAGTATATACCCAAGAGACTGGAAAACATATGTCCACACAAAAACTTGTACATGAATGTTCACAGCAGTATTATTCATAACAGCCAAAAAATGGAAATAACCTAAATGTCCACCAACTGATGAATACATAAACAAATGTGGTCTATCCATATAATGGAATATTATTTGGCCGTAAAAAAAGGAATGACGTACTGATACATGCCACATCATGGAAGAACCTTGAAAACATTATGCTAAGAGAAAGCAGCTAGATACAGAAGGCCACATATTGTATGATTCCATTTATATGAAATGTCCATAATAGGCAAATCCATAGGATAGAAAATAGACTTGTGTTTGCCAGGGGCTTGGGGGAGAAGAAGTGAGGCATGATGGCTAATGGGTATGGGGTTATTTTCTGGGATGATGAAATGTTCTGAAATGAGATAGTGGTGATGGCTGCACAATTCTGTAAATATACTAAAAATCAATGAACTGCATATTTAAAAGGGTGAATTTTATATATTTCAACAATCCTGTTATTTAAAAAAAGAAAAAGTCATCAATATGATTTCCTATTTCTCACATGCTGGAGGTCAATTAATGCCACTTCCAAGTAAGCAAGCAAGAAAGGTATACTTTATTTCGTTAAAAAGAATGTGAGATTCTTGATACTAAGTATTTGCTAATATATACAATGGCTTAGAACAGTTTTATTTCACACTGATCAATAATGGATAAGCTACTTTATCTGGGAACAAATAAAAGTACAGGTAGCTACAGTCTGGAAAGAATTACTATAGAATTTTTTTAAAAAGAGAAACATTTGTTCTCAGCAATATGAAAATAAAAACATACAAGGAACTGACCATGGATGACAACAGGCCTGACAAAGTTAACACCTTAGACAAAGGTTTATATTGCATGTTTTTAAAAATTTACAGCACATGGAAACCCAGAACAAAACAGTCTTTTATGCTCTAGTTCATTCTAGGTACTTTCCAAATGGCATTCTTATGGCACTGGTGATGGCTCTCCCTTCAGAAGCCATCACTGCTCCTCCTAACATGAGCTAGAGACCACCACAGATGACAAAAGGCATTCTCAATCCATAGCAGCTTGCTCCCGTCACCAGGGACAGCAATGCAAAACATAAACTGGCACACATGGAATTTCTTGTAAATCAAAAGCATCCAGTCTAGCCCTTCATTCTTCGATTGCCACTTCTGTATTTGTGCTTTACAGCACATGAACTGAGGACACTATTCTCTTGCCTGCAAGATACCCCAAACCACATTGATGCCACAGTGACTATGTTTGCATGATTGCTTAGAGATTAAAGAGAGGAGAACACCAAGTTTCTTGCACTATATTCACATATGAAAAATGGAAGAAGACAACTGTCAGTTTTCAAGGTCTTTAGCTAAAGTTTCACGGATGAATTGTAAGGTACGTTGGTACAAAAAAGCATCCTTTTTCTTTGGCTTACAAATGTTCAAATGGTTAACATCCACAGGAATTAGATCTCCAATGCCTAAATCTGAAGAAAACAAAAATGTCAATAAAATCTAAGTAAAAATATAAGTTTCCCCCCATCAATATTGAAAGAGGCCAAATGGGTAATTCTAAATGTTGATTTGGTTGTGATAAGGGACTCTTAAAAGATAAAGGAACTTGAAGTTTGACCATAGCTAAACTACATGTGACTAATCAAGGGAGAATGGATTCTCAGTAGGTATAATTATAATTTTATGCTTTTCATAAATTCTTACTATGTGCTCTGGCTACTTCCTAATCCAACAGTGAATTTAGTAGAGCCTGAGCACTATCATCTTCAAAGCCTTTCTACCTTGCAGGTGGTTACTAAGTACTTCTTTTTCTAGAGTTTATGTCATTACACTTCATAATGAAAAGAATGGGAACGTCTCACGTGGGATCCATTCTACACCCAAAGCCCCATGATCAATCCACCAGGGGGAAGGTAACTTAGTGCTTGGGAGGTCTGGAAGAGTTTCTGATGCTTCAGTCTAACAAAGTCCACCGAGATGGAAGTGACAAGAGATACTAGGGAGGCCAGCGAGGTGAGGAATGCAAGTGGTGGTTATAGAGGAAGAAAAGTCTCATGCTGACACAGCACAAGGGTAGACAGAATTATGACAAGGCTTTGTCACTACAAGCAGCTGGTCCACACTGTTAACTTTGCCTTTGCTTCAAGCTTCCAAAATCCTTTTTTAAAAAGTAAAAATAAAAAAATCCGGCAGCTGTTCTTTGAACGCTTCAAGTTCTTCAACTGCTAAATAGTAACTCCTCACCCGATAGCATATTACTTTGAGGTGAAGCCTCTTTAGGTTCCACTACAGAGTCTTAAGTCTTTTTCATTCTATTTGGATAACATATAATGAAGTTGGGAGAAAACTTGTCATACAGACTGCGGAACCATCTGGCAGGCCCTGTAGATACACAATGCCCCTGGCTGCAAGGAGCTCTCAGTGTGGCCGAGTGCTAGCAAGACAGACCTAACCAGGCCGCAGAGGTGATGAGGGAAAGCATTTCAGGGAGTGAAATGCATGGGTTATCTACTCTGCACAGAGTAATAAAGGAGGCTATGAGGAGAATTAAGATTTGGGCCCTATGCTCCAAGAGCCTATAATATATTACAATAGCCTATAGCGGGTATTGGTCATTTCCCTCAACCCCAGGATGATGAAGAGATTTACTTTAACACTAGTTTTATCCATTGCACTCTCTGTTGCCTGACTATTCCCCATGTATCTTCTATTTATTTACCAAAGCTTCCATCCCTTTAGTTGATTTTTTTAAGGATTCTGCAAGCAGATATCAATCTGTTAAACGAAATGCCCCTTTCAATCTAGCTGATAGAAGGGCTTTGTATTCTTCTTTTTCTCTTTTTTTGTGAGGAAGATTAGCCCTGAGCTAACATCTGTTCCCAGTCGTCTTTTTGCTGAGGAAGATTGGCCCTGGGCTAACATCTGTGCCCATCTTCCTCTACTTTATATGTGGGATGCTGCCACAGCATGGCTTGATAAGTGGTGTGTAGGTCCGCGCCCAGAATCCGAACCTGTGAACCCCGGGTACACGAACTTAACTACTGCACCACCAGGCCAGCCCCAGGGCTTTGTATTCTTAACGAAACAGAGTTCACTGTTGATGGCTACCTCAGAGTTAACCAATTAAACTTTGCCATCTCATCAGTTAAATGAAGAGGGGAGGGATAACGCCAAGGTTATATGTTGGCAGAGAAATTTTAATCTATGGCTGAAAAGAATAACAGAATTCGAATCTAGATCTTCATAAAACTGTTTCCTAAAAGTGAGAAACTGAATATACAAGTTGACGTTTATGATTAAATGGTAGGTACCACCAACTAGGCATCCAATGGCCAACCAATCTCAAATGAGTGAATACCTGCTGATTCCACGGGCACCACATGGAGCTTGATCATGCTACCAATATAGGTTGGTAATGTTTCCACAAAATTCAGCACCGGGAAGTTTTTGTCTTTGGCAAACTCCAGAAAGTCATCCTGTAGTTTTTTAAGTGCAGGAGAATCTGTAAAATTATAGAGAACAAGATTATGACAAGTTCTGTTTACCCAAATCATAATAAAATGTATTAACCTTCCAAATTTAGAGAGAAAAGTAAGATTCTGATTCAAGATGATGGCTTGTTTATTTTCTCTCCTTCCTAAGAAGCCATTAAGATGAGAGTAAAGGGCTAAAACCACAAGAACTGAGAGGCCAGCGTCCAAGGGAGACGTTTCTCACATTACTGGCTGAGAGGAGGCAGCACTTCAGGGCAGTTTGGTGTGTGGGACTCAAGGGTCCCCCAGTGTGCTGGCTGGCACCCCAACCCCAAAGCACAGCCTCCATCAACAAAGCCGGTCTCTAACCACAGAATGCCCATCCCTTCTGGGCTCCTGTCAAATATGAAGGACAACCAAGAAGCACCAGATCTTAGAGAAAAGCCTACAACCTCAGAGAGACCTGGTGAGCAAACAGAAAACCTGAGGAGAGAAGAAACAGAACTCAATGAAGAAACAGAAAGGAACTTAAAAAAACAATCCTCTAATTAGTATCTTTAGAATGATTTCAAAAGACAATGGATCAGAGAACAAGAAAGAGCTTGTGGAAAATAAAATTTGCAAAATATAATTCAACAGAAGGCTTAGAAAATAAAGTCAAGTAACTCTCCATAAAGCAAAACAAGGAAAATATGAGCAAAAAGACAACTGCATATTAAGGCTCAAGCCAGGGGCTCCAAATTCCAATTAACAGGTGTTCCAGAGAAAGAGAAGATGCTTATTAATCCAAATACAGTGCTTTATAATTACTGTGATGAAAATCTTAAAAGCTCATGTATATCTTAAGAATTAATATGATGAAAATCTTAAAAGCTCATCTATAAACTCAAGGAAAAAAGTAGTTCATTGCTAATTTGAATAATACTTAAAGCAAAACATTATATAACTTTAAAATTTTTAAGTATTTCAGATAGTATTAAAGTTATCATATCTGAGCAAATAACAGCTTAAGAACAAAAAAGGGGAGAGTGACATCAGCATCAGTGCAGCGTGAGGCACTCCCTTTGTCTTTCCCCTTCAATCTACAACTAGTAAAACATCCATAACTCAACAAACATTCCTCTGCCCAATACACCAGGATGCCAGAGAGATCCACACATCTGTGCGTCTGAAGGTGGGTGGATGGGAACACACAAGAGGTGGAACTGGGGGAACAGCAAAGGCCATGTCCATGATCCTGGCCCCCTGGTCACAGTAGCTGAGCCTGAAGCCCCGGGGAGCCTGATAACAGCAGCAGAGACAGTGCACACAACACTGGCTTTGTGGCACCACAGCCACAGGAAACTGGGTGCAGCAGCACCCACAACCCTGGTCCCTCCAGCCACGGTAGCACCTGCCACTCCAGCCCCCCCAACCAAAGAGCAGTGGCATGCAGGAACCCAGCTCCCCCCACCCTCCTCCTGCACCCACCGCAGCAACGGTGCCTGCAACCCAGGCGTCTGCCATCCAGGTGCCCCCAGCGGCGATGCCAGAAACCATAGTGATGCCATCAGCAGAGGCACGAGCAATCCCAGAGGCACGAGCAGCAACAAGGAGGGCACCAGCAACACTGCTGGCAGAGGCAACAGAGGGTGGAGAGTACCGATTCTCAAATACAGCCAGGGGCAGCTCAGGTGAAAAACAAAACAAAATTTGTGCTGTAGTGCCACCTACTGAAAAACACAAGAAAAGCCTCTAATTACCAACCTGTTGAATTAGAATCAAAGTAAACAAAGCTTTCCCTAAATAAGAAAGGTGTTTGCTACTTCAAGTGCACCAGCAAAGGAACATCTCAGCAAGCACTATGAAACACCATGGTATCACAAAAAGAAAGTGACAATTCTCCAGAAACCAAACTTAAAGTCACAGAAGACTGTATTCTAACTGATAGAGAATTCAAAATAGCTGTCAAAAAGAAATTCAATAAGCTACAAGAAAACTCAGAAAGGCAGTTCAATGAGCTCAGGAATAAAATTAATGAACAGAAGGAATACTTTCCAGAGAGACTGAAGCTCTAAAAAAGAACCAGACAGATATTCTGGAGCTGAAGAAGTCAATAAATGAGATGAAGAATGCACTGGAAATAGAGTGGACCATATGCAAGAGAGAATTAACAAGTTAGAAGATAGAAATTTAGAAATGGTTCAGGTAGAAGAGGCAAGAGAACTAAGATTTTTCAAAAATGAAGTAATTCTTGTAGAATTACTTCGACTCCATGAAAAAAATTGTTCGACTCCATGAAAAAACACAACATAAGGATAATGGGTATCCCAGGAAGAGAGGAGAAGGAGAAGGGAGCAGAGAACTTATTTTAAAAAATAATAGGTGAGAACTTCCCAAACCTGGGGAACAAAGTGGATATACAAGTCCATGAAGCTAAAAGAACACCTAATTATCTCAATACAAAAAGACCTGCTCCAAGACACATTATAGTAAAACCGTCAAAGGTCAATGATAAAGAATTTTAGAGTCAGCTGGGGAAAAAAGACAGTAACCTACAAAAGAACCTCCATTAGACTATCAGCAGATTTCTCAGCAGAAACTCTATAGGCTAGGAGAGAGTGGAATGACATACTCAAAATATTGAAAGATAAAAACTGTCAGCCAAGAATATCCTCTCCAGCAAAGCTATCTTTCAGATATGAAGGAAAAATAAAGGCTTTCCCAGACAAACAAAAGCTGAGGGAATTCATCGTCACTAGACCTGCCTTACAAGAAATGGTGAAAGGAGCTCTTATACCTGAAATGAAAAGGCAAAAGTACACAAAATATTGAGTAAGGTGATAAATAGAATCAGAAAATTGCAAATCTATATCAGAATAGTTTTTTAAACACTTAATTATGGCATGAAGGTTAAAGGTGGAATAAAACATTAAAAATAACTGTAGCGACTTCAGTTTAGTAACATACTCACAAAATAAAAAGGGATAACTGTGACAACAAAAACATAAAAGGGGAAGAGGAAAAGGGCAGAACCTGTATAGGCAAATGAAGAGAAGATGCTATCAGCAGAAAAAGGACTATTTTATCTATGAGACGTTTTATACAAACATCATGGCAACCATAAAAAACTAGAGCAGAAATATGAAACATAAAAAGGAGGAAACTGAGAAAAATGTCATAGAAAACCACCAAACTAAAATTCCAGACAGAAACACAAGGAAAAAGAAACAATGGTGATACAGAGCAACCAGAAAACAAAAGATAAAATGGAAATAGTAGGTCCTCATATGTCAATAATCACACTAAATGTAAATGGATTGACAGGCTGGATGGATTAAAAAACAAGACCCAACTATATACTGCCTCCAGGAGACTCAGCTCTAAAGACAAACATAGGCTCAAAGTGAAGGAATGGAAGATGATACTTCAAGCAAATGGCAGCCAAAAGAAAGTGAGTGTAGCCATATTTATATGAGACAAAAAGGTAACAAGAGAAAAAGATGGATGATATATATATATATATATATATATATATATATAATGATAAAGGGGACAACCTATCAAGAAGACATTATATTTACTAATTTACAAGCACCTAAAATAGGAGCACCAAAATATATAAAGCAATTATTAACAGATCTAAAGGGAGAAATTGACAGCAACACAATAATAGTAGGGGACTTTAATACCCCATTTACATCAATGGATAGAGCATCTAGACAGAAAGTCAACAAGGAAACATTGGCTTTAAATGAAACATTAGACCAGATGGACTTAATAGATATATACAGAACATTCTATCCAAAAGCAGAAGAATACACATTCTTCTCAAATGCACATGGAACATTCCCAGAGACAGACCATATGTTGGGACACAAAACAAGTCTCAATAAATTTAAGAGGACTGAAATCATATCAAGCATCTTTTCCGACCACAGTGGTATGAAACTAGAAATCAACTACAAGAAGAAAGCTGGAAAAATCACAAATATGTGGAGACTAAACAACACACTACTGAACAACTATTGGGTCAACGAAGAAACCAAAGGAAAAAAATCATAAAATACTTAAATACAAATGAAAATATGACAACTAAAATCCAAGGGATGCAGGAAAAGTGGTACTAAGAGGGAAGTTTATAGTAATACAGGCCTACCTCAAGACATAAGAAAAATCTCAAATAAGCATCTAATCTTACACCTAAAGGAACTAGAAAACAACAAATAAAGCCCAAAGTCAGTAGAAGGAAGGAAATAATAAAAATCAGAATGGAGGGGCCAACCTGGTGGCACAGTGGTTAAATACACGCACTCCGCTTTGGCAGCCTGGGGTTCACAGGTTGGGATCCCAGGCACGGACCTACACACCACTTATCAAGTCCTGCTGTAGCAGGCATCCCACATAAAATAGAGGAAGATGGGCACAGGTGTTAGGTCAGTGCCAATCTTCCTCAGCAAAAAGAGGGGGATTGGCAACAGATCTTGGCTTAGGGCTAATCTTCCTCATCCCCAAAAAAAAAATCAGATTAGAAATAATGAAATAGAGACTGAAGGGACAAAAGAAAAGATCAATGAAACTAAGAGCTGGTTCTTTGAAAAGATAAACAAAATTGATAAATCTTTAGCTAGACTAAGAAAAAAGAGAGAAGGCTCAAATAAAATCAGAAACAAAAGAGGAGAAGTTAGAACGGATACCACAAAAATTAGACTACTATAAACAGCTATATGCCAACAAATTGGACAACCTAAAAGAAATGGATAAATTCTTAGAATCATACAACTTTCCAAGATCGAATCATGAAGAAACAGAAAATCTGAATAGACCAATCACTAGTAAAGAGATTGAAATAGTAATCAAAAATGTCCCCAAGTAAAAGTCCAGGACCAGAAGGCATCACTGGTGAATTCTACCAAACATTCAAAGAAGATTTAAAACCTATCCCTCTCAAAATCTTCCAAAAAATTGAAGAGGGAAGAATGCTTCCTAACTCATTTATGAGGCCAACATTACCCTGATACCAAAACCAGACAAGGACAACACAAAAGAAGAAAATTATGGGAAAATATCTCTGATGAACATAAATGCAAAAATCCTCAACAAAATATTAGCAAACTGAATACAACAATACATTAAAAGGATCATACACCATGATCAAGTGGGATTTATTCCAGGGATGCAAGGATGGTTCAACATCCACAAATTAATCAACATGATATGCCACATTAACAAAATGAAGGATAAAAATCATATGATCATCATGATAAATGCAGAAAAAGCATTTGACAAGATTCAACAGACATTTATGACAAAAACTCTCAATAAAATGGGTATACCTCAACATAACAAAGGCCATATATGACAAACCCACAGCTACCATCATACTCAATGGTGAAAAACTGAAAGCTATTCCTCTAAGATCAGAAACAAGACAAGAATGCCCATTCTTGCCACTGTTATTCAACATAGCATTGGAAGTCCTAACCAGAGCAATTAGGCAAGAAAAAGAAATAACAGGCACCCAAATTGTAAAGGAAGAAGTAAAACTGTCTCTATTTGCAGATGACATGATTTTATATACAGAAAACCCTAAAGATTCCACCAAAAACTATTAAAAATAATAAATGAATAAAGTTGCAGGGTACAAAATCAATATACAAAAATCTGTTCCATTTCTATACATGAACTAGCAGAAAAACAAATTAAGAAAACAATCCCATTTACAAGTGCAACAAAAGGAATAAAATATCTAGGAATAAATTTAACCAAGGAGGTGAAAGACCTATACACTGAAAACTATAAGACACCGTTGAAAGAAACCGAAGAAGACACAAAGAAAATAGAAAGATATTCCATGCTCATGGAATGGAAAAATTAACATTGTTAAAGTGTCCATAATAGGCCACCTGGTGGTGCAGCGGTTTAGTTTGTGCTTGGCAGCCCGGGGTTTGCGAGTTTGGATCCCAGGCACCCGCAGACGCACTGCTTGTCAGCCGTGCCATGGCAGCGTCCCATATAAAGTGGAGGAAGATGGGCACGGATGTTAGCCCAGGGCCAGTCTTCCTCAGCAAAAAGGGGACGATTGGCAACAGATGTTAGCTCAGGGCTGGTCTTCCCCATGAAAAAAATAATAATAAAAAATAAAATAAAATAAGATGTCCATAATACCTAAAGCAATCTACAGATTCGATGCAATCCTTATCAAAATTCAGATGACAGTTTTCACAGAAATAGAACAAAAAATTTTTAAATTTGTATTGAACCACAAAAGAATCCAAATAGCCAAAGCAATCCTGAGAAAAAAGAGAAAAGGCATCATACTCTCTGACTTCAAATTACACTACAAAGCTATAGTAACCAAAGCAGCATGGTACTGGGAGAAAACCAGAAACACAGATCAATGGAACAGAATTGAGAGCCCAGAAATAAACCTACACATATTAGGACAATTAATTTATGACAAAGGAGCCAAGAGCATATAATGGAGGAAGGAAAGTCTCTTCAATAAATAGTGTTGGGAAAACTGGACAACCACATGCAAAAGAATGAAACTAGACAACTATCTTATACCATACACAAAAATTAACTCAAAATGGATCAAAGACTTGAATGTAAGACCTGAAACCATAAAACTCCATGAAGAAAACAGGCAGTACACGCTTTGCCATCGATCTTAGCAGTATTTTTTTGGATATGTCTGCTCAGGCAAGGGAAACAAAAGAAAAAGTAAACAAATGGGACTATATCAAACAAAAAATCTTCTGCACGGCAAAGGAAAACATCAACAAAACAAAAATACAACCTGCCAAATGGGAGAAGATATTTGCAAACCATATATTCAACAAGGGGTTAGTTTCCAAAAAATATAAAGAACTCATACAACTCACTAGCAAGAAAACAAACCAATTAAAAACTGGACAGAGGATCTGAACAGACATTTTTACAAAGAAGACATACAGTTGGCCAACAGGCACATGATAATATGCTCAACATCACTAATCATCAGGCAAATGCAAATGAAAACCACAATGAGACATCACCTCCTGACTGTTAGAATGGCTATTATCAAAAAGACAAGAAATAACAAGTGTTGGAGAGGAATGGAGAAAAGGGAACCCTTGTACACTGTTGGTGGGAATGTAAATTGGCACAGTCACTATGGAAAACAGTATGGAGAAGAGTGATGTCAGCATCATGGCGGAGTGAGCTTTCCCCCTTACACTCTCCCTGCCGCAAGATACAACAAAAAGGACATTGAAATACCAACAGAGGACATTCACACAATACAAAAGATGTCTGAGAGACCCACACAGCCATAGTCTGAAGGTGGAGGTGCTGGACCCCCCAGAGGAAGTGGAAAGAGGTAAGAAGAACTCCTCTCCTTCCCTAATGACAGTGACCCTGGGACTGGGATGGTGCAGCTCTCGGGGTGGGGGGGCAGCCCTCCACAGGAAAACCGTTGCTCTCCAAGTTCTCTTACAGCCTGTGGGAAATTCCCATATGGAGAAGACTGAACTGCTGCAGAGGTGCCTTTATCAAGCTAGAGCAGATGGCAAGGGAAGAGTGAGAAGCCCCCAGGATCAGGCAGGCGAAAGAAAGAGCCCCTCCCCACCACCCAGCACTCCAGCATAACCAGTCAGCCAGAGCACCCGCAGATCATGGCGGGCTCAAAATACACAGCTCTTGACCCTGACCTAGTAGTAGCAGGTGGAAGCCACGACCAGGTATTTTCAGCACGAGGAAAAATAAGCCCATGCTCTCAAGCAGTATGCAAAAATATATTAAATCTCCAGACCAGAAAGAAAATGACAAGCACGCAGAAATCAATCCTGAAGGCACAGAAATTTATAACTTAAAAGACAGAGAATTCAAAATTCATAAAAAAAGCTTAATGAATTGCAAGAAAATACAGATAGACAATTCAATGAAATCAGGAACTTCTTCACAAAAGAGATTGAAACTATAAAGAAAAACCAATCAGAATGTTGGAGATGAAATACACAATGGAGGAGATAAAAAAAATCTGAAATCTTTAAATAACAAAGCTGACAATATGGAGGAACGAATTAGCATTATTGAAGATAGGAATGCAGAAATGCTCCAGATGGAGGAGGAGAGAGAACTAAGACTAAAAAGAAATGAAGAAATTCTCCAAGAAATATCCGACTCAATTAGGAAATGCAACATAAGGATTAAAGGTATTCCAGAGGGAGAAGAGAGGGAAAAAGGAGCAGAGAGCTTGTTCAAAGAAATAATAGCTGAGAACTTCCCAAACCTGGGGAAGGAGCTGGAAATACAAAATGAAGTCAATAGATCTCCTAAATATATCAACACAAAAAGACCCTCTCCAAGGCATAGAGTAGTAAAGCTGGCAAAAGCCAATGACAAAGAAAAAATATTAAGGGCAGCTAGACAAAAAAAAAATAATGTACAAAGGAATCCCTATCAGGCTCTCAGCAGATTTCTCAACAGAAACTCTACAGGCTAGGAGAGAGTAGAATGATATATTCAAAATTCTAAAAGACAAAAACTTTCAGTCAAGAATACTCTATCCAGCAAAAATAGCCTTCAGATATGATGGAGAAATAGTAACTATCCCAGATAAACAAAAGCTAAGGGAGTTCATTGCCACAAGACCCCCACTACAAGAAATGCTCATGAAAGCCCTCATGCCTGAAAAAAAAAAAAAAAGAGAAAGGGAATACAAAGCTTTGAGCAAGGAGAAAAATAAGAAGACAAAATCAGAAAAATTGCAGCTCTCTATCAGAATAGGTTAGCAAACACTTAATTATAACATCAAAGATTAAGGGAAGGAAAACACCAAAAATAAATATAACCTCATCACTTTAAACACAAACTTACAACACAAGATGGAATAAGTTGCGACAAGAATAACTTGGAAGGGGAAGGGGAAAGGGATGGAATCGACTTAGTCTAAGGAAATAAGAGGCCATCAGAAAATGGACTATCTCAGGGCCCACCCGGTGGCATAGCAGTTGGGTTCACGTGCTCTGCTTTGGCGGCCCTGGGGTTCACAGGTTCAGATCCCGGTGCAGACAAACGCACCATTTGTCAGGCCATGCTGTGGCAGCGTCCCATATAAACTGGGGGAAGATGGGCATGGATGTTGGCCCAGAGCCAATCTTCCTCAGCAAAAGGAGGAGGATTGGCAGCGGAAGTTAGCTCAGGGCTAGTCTTCCTCACCCCCTCCAAAAAAAAGAAAATGGACTATCTCATCTACGAGATCTTTTATACAAACCTCATGGTAACCACTAAACAAATGATCAGAACAGAGACACATATGATAAATAAAGAGAAAACTAAGAAAACCATCATAAAGAACTACCAAACTGAATTGGTAGTCCAAAACACATGGGACAAGAAACAAAGCAAATGCAAAAGAACTGGCAAATGAGCAATAAAATAGCAACACTAAGCCCTTATATATGAATAATCACTCTAAATGTAAATGGATTGAATTCTCCAATCAAAAGACACAGATTGGCAGGATGGATAAAAAACAAGATCCAACAATATGCTGCCTCCAGGAAACACATCTCAGCTCTAAAGACAAACAGGCTCACAGTGAAAGGATGGAAGACAATACTCTAAGCTAATGGCAAACAAAAGGAAGCAGGAGTTGCCATAGTCATATCAGACAAAGTAGACTTCAAGATAAAACAGGTAATGAGAGACAAAGAGGGGCAATATATAATGATAAAAGGGACACTCCACCAAGAAGACATATCACTTATAAATATATATGTACCCCACACAGGAGCACCAAAGTACATAAAGCAACGATTAACAAACCTAAAAGGAGATATTAACAACAAAACTATAATAGTAGGGGATCTTAACACCCCACTTACATCAATGGATAGATCATCCAGACAGAAAATCAATAAGCAAACAATAGACCAATGAAAAACTAGACGAGATGGACTTAACAGATATATGTAGAGCACTCCATCCAAACACAGCAGATTACACATTCTTCTCAAGCACACATGGAACGTTCTCAAGGATAGACCATATGTTGGGAAACAAGGCAAGCTCCTATAAATTTAAGAAGATTGAAATCGTAACAAGCATCTTTTCCAACCATAATGCTATGAAACTAGAAATCAACTATAAGAAAAAACTGGGAAAGTGACAAATATCTGGAGACTAAACAACATGCTACTGAACAACCAATGGATCCTGGAAGAACTTAAAGGAGAAATTAAAAAATATCTGGAGACAAATGAAAATGAAAATACACCATACCAACTCATATGGGATGCAGCAAAAGTGGTCCTGAGAGGGAAACTCATAGCAATACAGGCCCACCTCAACAAACAAGAAAAATCCCAAATAAGCAACCTTAAACTACACCTAACAGAATTAGAAAAAGAAGAACAAAGCCCAAAGTCAGCAGAAGGAGGGAAATAATAAAAATTAGAGCAGAAATAAATGAAATTGAAACCAAAAAAAAAAAAAAACAGTAGAAAGGATCAATGAAACAGCTGATTCTTTGAGAAGATAAACAAAATTGACAAACCCTTAGCCAGACTCACTAAGAAAAAAAGAGAGAAGGCTCAAATAAAATTATAAATGAGGGGCCGGCCTGGTGGTGTAGTGGTTAAGTTTGTGCGCTCTGCTTCAGCAGCCCGGGATTTCACAGGTTCGGATCCTGGGCGTGGACAGACACACTGCTTGTCAAGCCATGCTATGGCGGCGTCCCATATAAAGCAGAGGAAGATGGGCACGGATGTTAGCCCAGGGCCAGTATTCCTCAGGAAAAAGAGGAGGATTAGCAACGGATGTTAGCTCAGGGCTGGTATTCCTCGCCAAAAAAAAAAAATTATAAATGAAAGAGGAGAAATTACAACAAATACCACAGAAATACAAAAGATTATAAAAGAATACTATGAAAAACTATATGCCAAAATATTGGACAATGTAGAAGAAATGGATAAATTCTTAGACTCATACAACCTCCCACAACTGAATCAAGAAGAAATAGTGACTCTGAATAGACCAATCACAAGTAAAGATATTGAAACAGTAATCAAAAGCCTCCCCCCCAAAAAAAGTCCAGGACCAGATGGCTTCTCTGGAGAATTTTACCAAACATTCAAAGAAGATGTAATACCTATGCTTCTCAAACTATTCCAAAAAATAGAGGAAGATGGAATACTTCCTAACACATTCTGTGAGGTCAACATCAGCCTGATACCAAAGCCAGACAAGGACAATACAAAGAAGGAAAATTACAGGCCAATATCGCTGATGAATATAGATGCAAAACTCCTCAACAAAATATTGGCAAACTGAATTCAGCAATATATTAAAAAGGTCATACACCATAATCAAGTGGGATTTATACCAGGGACACAGGGATGGTTCGACATCTGCAAATCAATCAATGTGATGCACCACATTAAGAGAATGAGGAATAAAAACCACATGATCATCTTAATAGATGCAGAACAGGCATTTGACAAGATCCAACATCCATTTATGATAAAAACTCTCAACAAAATGGGTATAGAAGGAAAATACCTCAACATAATAAAGGCCATATATGACAAACTCACAGCTAACATTCTACTCAAAAACTAAAAGGAAAACTACAGGAAAAACTAAAAGCCACCCCTCTGAGAACAGGAACAAGAGAAGGGTGCCCACTCTCACCACTCTTATTCAATATAGTACTGGATGTTTTGGCCAGAGCAATTAGGCAAAAAAAGGAATAAAAGGAATCCAAATAGGCAATGAAGAAGTGAAACTCTCACTGTTTGCAGACAACAGGATTTTATATACAGAAAACCCTAAAGAATCCATCAGAAAACTATTAGAAATAATCAACAACTACAGCAAAGTTGCAGGGTACAAAATCAACTTACAAAAATTGGTCGCATTTCTATACTAACGAACTATAACAGAAAGAGAACTCAAGAAGACAATCCCATTTACAAGCACAACAAAACGAATAAAATATCTAGGAATAAATTTAACCAAGGAGGTGAAAGACCTATACAATGAAAACTCTAAGACATTATTGAAAGAAATTGATGACATAAAGAAATGAAAGACATTCCATGCCCATAGATTGGAAGAATAAACACAGTTAAAAGGTCCATACTACCTAAAGCAATCTACAAATTCAATGGAATCCCAATCAGAATCCCAATGACATTCTTCACAGAAATAGAACAAAGAATAGTAAAATTCGTATGAGGCAATAAAAGACCCCAAATAGCTAAAGCAATCCTGAGAAAAAAGAACAAAGCTGGAGGCATCACAAACCAACTTCAAAATACACTACAAAGCTATAATAATTAAAACAGCATGGTACTGGTACAAAAACAGACACACAGATCAATGGAACAGAACTGAAAGCCCAGAAATAAAACCACACATCTACAGACAGTAATCTTTAACAAAGGAGCTAAGTACATACAATGAAGAAAGGAAAGTCTCTTCAATAAATGGTGCTGGGGGCCAGCCCAGTGGTGTAGCGGTTAAGTTCACACAGTCTACTGTGGCAGCCCGGGGTTTGCAAGTTCAGATCCCGGGCGCAGACCTACGCACTGCTTATCAAGCCATGCTGTGGCGGCATCCCATATAAAGTAGAGGAAGATGGGCACAGATGTTAGCCCAGGGCCGGTCTTCCTCAGGAGAAAGAGGGGCTTGGCAGTGGATGTTAGCTAAGGGCTAATCTTCCTCACACACAAATGGTGCTGGGAAAACTGGACAGCCACATGCAAAAGAATGAAAGTAGACCGTCTTCTTTCTCCATACACAAAAATTAACTCAAAATGGATCAAAGACTTGAAGGTAAGACCTGAAACTATAAAACTCCTGAAAGAAAATATAGGCAGTACACTCTTTGACATGAGGCATAGAGGGATCTTTTCAAATTCCATGTCTATGCGGACAAGGGCGGACAAGGGAAACAAAAGAAAAAGTAAACAAGTGGGACTTCATCAGACTAAAGAGCTTCTGCAAGGCAAATGAAACCAGGATCAAAATGAAAAGACAACCCACCAGGAGTGACGTCAGCATCATGGCGGAGTGAGATTCCCTCTTTGAATCTCTGCCCCCTACGACACAACGAAAACATCATTCACATTCCAACAGAGCTCAATCAAACACTACAAAGGACTTCTGAGAAACCCCTGCTGCCATACATCGGACGGTGGAGGCGCGGGAAGCCCAGGAGGACGGGAGGAGAGGTAGGAGGTTGTACTCCCCCTCCCCAATCGATCGGCAAAAACAGCGCGGTTCTCGGACAGAGGGGGGAGGGGCGGCCCACAGCGGGGAAAACTAGCGCCATCCAGGTGCTCTCACAGACTGTCGCGAGATCCCCACTGGGAAGCGACAACGGACTGCTTAGGGGGTGTAGCAAACACCCTAAGAGAGCCAGAAAGGAAACCCCCGGGTCAAGCAGGAGAAAGAGAGGACCCCTCCCCCCACACACCCGGCGTTTCAGCATAATCCCTCCGGGGGCTGGAGCCGCCTCAGAGCAAACCGCTCGCGATCTCCATCTAGTGGCAGCAGGGGGAAACTGCAGGACTAACTTTAATCATGAGGGGTAAAAATAAAGCCGTCCCCGTCGGATCCTTGCGAAAATATGTCAGGGCTACAGACCAAAAGGAAAATGACAAACACCCAGAAACCAACCCTGAAGGCACAGAATTTGATAACCTGAATGAGAGAGAATTCAAAATAGCTATCATAAACAAGCTCAACGAAATACAAGAGAACACACAGAAACAAATCAACGAATTCAGGGATTATGTCACAAAAGAGATTGAAACCCTAAAGAAAAACCAATCAGAATTATTGGAGATGAAAAACAAAATCAACGAGATAGTGGAAAAAATGGAGTCTTTAAAGAACAGAACTGACAATATGGAGGAACGAATTAGCACTATTGAGGATAGCCATGCAGAAATGCTCCTGGTAGAGGAGGAGAGAGAGCTAAGACTAAAAAGAAATGAAGAAATTCTTCGAGAAATATCAGACTCAATGAGAAAAAGCAACATAAGGATAATAGGTATTCCAGAAGGAGAAGAAAGAGAAAAAGGAGCAGAGAGTTTGTTCAAAGAAATAATAGCTGAGAACTTCCCCAACCTAGGGAACGAGAGGGAAATAACAGTGAATGAAATCAATAGATCACCTAAATATATAAACAGGAATAAAAAATCATCTCGCCACATAGTAGCAAACTTGAAGAATACCCGTGACAAGGAAATAATATTGAAGGCAGCTAAACAAAAAACCAAAATAACATACAAAGGAAACCCCATCAGGCTCTCAGCTGATTTCTCGACAGAAACTCTACAGGCTAGGAGAGACTGGAATGATATATTCAAAATCATGAAAGACAAAAACCTTCAGCCGAGAATACTTTATCCAGCAAAAATATCCTTCAAATACGATGGAGAAATAATAACTCTCCCTGATAAACAAAAGCTAAGAGAGTTCGTCACCACAAGACCCCCACTACAAGAAATGCTCAAGAAGGCCCTTAGGCCTGAAAAAAAACAAATGAGAAAGGGGATACAAAGATTTCAACAAGGAGAAAAGCAAGGAGACTAAACCAGAACAAAATACAGTTGGAAAACATCAAAAATTAATTCAAGCTCATCACTGGAAACATACATTCATGACACAATCTGGAATAAAGAGATAACAAATAAGGAGGGGAAGAGGTAAGGGATTGAACTGACCCAGCCTCAGGAAAAAGGAGGCATCTGAAAATGTACTTTCTTATCCAGGAGATCGCTTATAGAAACCTCACGGTAACCACTAAACAAACAACCAGAAGAGAACCACACATGACAAATAAAGAGAAAACCAAGAGAATGAGCATGCAGAAATACCAAATTGAATTTGCAGTCCGAAACACAAGGGACAAGAAACAAAGGAAATGCAAAAGAACCAGAAGATGAACAATAAAATAGCAACATTAAACCCTCATATATCAATAATCACTCTAAATGTAAACGGATTGAATTCTCCAATCAAAAGACACAGAGTGGCAGGATGGATTAAAAACCAAGATCCAACAATCTGCTGCCTCCAGGAAACACATCTCAGCTCTAAAGACAAACACAGACTCAAAATAAAAGGATGGAAAACCATACTCCAAGCTAATGGCAAACAAAAGAAAGCAGGAGTAGCCATACTTATATCAGACAAAGTAGACTTCAAGATAAAAAAGGTAATGAGAGACAAAGAAGGGCAATATATAATGATAAAAGGGACACTTCACCAAGAAGACATAACACTTATAAATATCTATGCACCCAACACAGGAGCACCAAAGTACATAAAACAACTGCTAAAAAACCTTAAAGGAGATATTAACAGTAACACAATAATAGTAGGGGATCTTAACACCCCCCTTACATCAATGGATAGATCATCCAGACAAAAAGTCAATAAGGAAATAATGGACTTAAATGAAAAACTAGACGCAATGGACTTAATAGATATATACAGAGCACTCCACCCAAAAAAAGCAGAGTACACACTCTTCTCAAGTGCACATGGAACATTCTCAAGGATAGACCACATATTAGGAAACAAGGCAAACCTCTATAAATTTAAGAAGATTGAAATCATTACAAGCATCTTTTCTGATCATAATGCTGTGAAACTAGAAATCAACTGCAAGGAAAAAACTAGGAAAGGGACAAAGATGTGGAGACTAAACAACATGCTACTGAACAACCAATGGGTCATTGATGAAATTAAAGGAGAAATCAAAAGCTATCTGGAGACAAATGAAAAGGAAAATACACCATACCAACTCATATGGGATGCATCAAAAGCGGTCCTGAGAGGGAAATTCATAGCAATACAAGCTCACCTTAACAAACAAGAAAAATCCCAAATAAATAACCTTAAATTGCACCTAACAGAGTTGGAAAAAGAAGAACAGACAAAGCCCCGAATCAGTAGAAGGAGGGAAATAATAAAAATCAGAGCAGAAATAAACGAAATTGAAACCAAAAAAACAGTAGAAAGGATCAATGAAACAAAGAGCTGGTTCTTTGAGAAGATAAATAAAATTGACAAACCCTTAGCCAGACTCACTAAGAAAAAAAGGGAGAAGACTCAAATAAATAAAATTAGAAATGAAAGAGGAGAAATTACAACAGACACCACAGAAATACAAGGGATTATTAGGGAATACTATGAAAAACTTTACGCCAACAAATTGGACAACCTAGAGGAAATGGACAAATTCTTGGACGCGTACAACCTCCCAAAACTGAATCAAGAAGAAATAGAGAATCTGAACAGACCAATCACAAGTAAAGAGATTGAAACAGTCATCAAAAACCTCCCAAAAAATAAAAGCCCAGGACCAGATGGCTTCCCTGGAGAATTCTATCAAATGTTCAAAGAAGATTTAGCACCTATCCTTCTCAAACTATTCCAAAAAATAGAGGAAGACGGAATACTTCCCAACACATTCTATGAGGCCGACATCATGCTGATACCAAAGCCAGACAAGGACAATACAAGGAAGGAAAACTACAGGCCAATATCGCTGATGAACATAGACGCAAAAATCCTCAACAAAATATTGGCAAACCGAATACAGCAATACATCAAAAAGATCATACACCACGATCAAGTGGGATTTATACCAGGGACACAGGGATGGTTCAACATCCGCTAATCAATCAACGTGATACACCACATTAACAAAATGAAGAATAAAAACCACATGATCATCTCAATCGATGCAGAGAAGGCATTCGACAAGATCCAGCATCCATTTATGATAAAAACTCTCAACAAAATGGGTAGAGAAGGAAAGTACCTCAACATAATAAGGGCCATATATGACAAACCTACAGCAAACATCCTACTTAACGGGGAAAAACTGAAAGCCATTCCTTTGAGGACAGGAACAAGACAAGGGTGCCCACTCTCACCGCTCTTATTCAACATAGTACTGGAAGTTCTGGCCAGAGCAATTAGGCAAGAAAAAGGAATAAAAGGACTCCAAATAGGCAATGAAGAAGTGAAACTCTCACTATTTGCAGATGACATGATCCTATACATAGAAAACCCCAAAAATTCCATCGGAAAGCTACTAGAAACAATCAACAACTACAGTAAAGTGGCAGGGTATAAAATCAACTTACAAAAATCAATTGCATTTCTATACACTAACGATGAAACAACAGAAAGAGAACTCAAAAAGACAATCCCATTTACAATTGCAACAAAGAGAATAAAATATCTGGGAATAAATTTAACCAAGGAGGTCAAAGACCTATACAATGAAAACTATAAGACACTATTGAAAGAAATCGAGGAGGACATAAAGAAATGGAAAAATATTCCATGCACATGGATTGGAAGAATAAATATAGTCAAAATGTCCATTCTACCTAAAGCAATCTACAGATTCAATGCAATCCCAATCAGAATCCCAATGTCATTCTTCACGGTAATAGAACAAAAACTACTGAAATTCGTATGGGGCAACAAAAGAGCCCGAATAGCTAAAGCAATTCTGAAAAAAAAGAACAAAGCTGGAGGCATCACAATCCCTGATTTCAAAATATACTATAAAGCCACAGTAATCAAAACAGCATGGTACTGGTACAAGAATAGACACACAGATCAATGGAACAGAATTGAAAGCCCAGAAATAAAACCACACATCTATGGACAGCTAATCTTCGACAAAGGAGCAAAGAACATACAATGGAGAGAGGGAAGTCTCTTCAATAAATGGTGCTGGGAAAATTGGACAGCAACATGCAAAAGAATGAAAGTAGACCATCTCCTATCGCCATATACAAAAATCAATTCAAAATGGATCAAAGACCTCAAAGTGAGACCTGAAACTATAAAACTCCTGGAAGAAAATATAGGCAGTACACTAATTGCGATTGGACATAAAGGGATCCTTTCAGATTCCATGTCTACCCAGACAAGGGAAACAAAAGAAAAAATAAACAAGTGGGACCTCATCAGACTAAAGAGCTTCTACAAGGCAAATGAAACCAGGATCAAAATGAATAAACAACCCACCAGCTGGGAGAAAATATTTGCAAATCGTTTGTCCGACAAGGGATTAATCTCAGTAATATACAAAGATCTCATACAACTGAGCAACAAAAAAACAAACAACCCAATCAAAAAATGGGCAGAGGATATGAACAGACATTTTTCCAAGGAAGAGATACAGATGGCCAATAGACACATGAAAAGATGTTCAACATCACTAATCATCAGGGAAATGCAAATCAAAACTACACTGAGATATCACCTTACACCGGTTAGAATGGCTATAATCACCAACACAAAAAACAACAAATGCTGGAGAGGTTGTGGAGAAACGGGGACCCTCATTCACTGCTGGTGGGAATGCAAACTGGTGCAGCCTCTATGGAAAACAGTATGGAGAGTCCTCAAAAAATTAAAAATAGAAATACCGTATGATCCAGCAATACCACTCTTGGGCATCTACCCAATGGACGTGAAATCAACCATCACAAGAGGCGTATGCACCCCTATGTTCATTGCAGCATTATTCACTATAGCCAAGAAGTGGAAGCAACCCAAGTGTCCCTCAAGTGAAGATTGGTTAAAGAAGATGTGGTATATACATACAATGGAATACTACTCAGCCATAAGAAAAGACACAATTGTCCCATTTGCAACAACATGGATGGACCTAGAGGGTATTATGTTAAGTGAAATAAGCCAGAGAGAGAAGGACAGACACTGCATGAACTCACTCATATATGGAATATAAGTGAACACACGGACAGAGAGAACTGATTGGTGGTTACCAAGGGGAAGGGGGGTGGGGGGGGCACAAGGGGTGAAGGGTTACATCCACAAGGTGACGGACAAACAAAAATGTACAACTAAAACCCCACAGTGTTATAAACTAAGACATCAATAAAAAAAAAAAAAAGAAAAAGAAAATTAAGAAAAAAAAAGAAAAGAAAAGACAACCCACCAGCTGGGAGAAAGTATTTGTAAAATCATATATCTGACAGGGGTTAATCTCTATACAATATAAAGAACTCACACAACTGAACAAAAAAACAAACAACCTGATCAAAAAACGGGCAGAGGATATGAACAGACATTTTTCCAAGGAAGATATACAGATGGCCAACAGGCACATGAAAAGATGTTCAACATCACTAATCATCAGGGAAATGCACATCAAAACTACACTGAGATATCACCTTACACCGGTTAGAATGGCTATAATCACAAAGACAAAAAGTAACAAATGTTGGAGAGATTGTGTGCTGGTGGGAATGCAAAGTGGTGCAGCCTACATGGAAAACAGTATGGAGATTCCTCAAAAAATTAAAAGTAGAAATACCTTATGATCCAGCTATCCCACTACTCAGTATCTCTCCAAAGAACTTGAAATCAACAATCCAAAGAGGCTTATGCACCCCGATGTTCACTGCAGCATTATTCACTATTGCCAAGAAGTGGAAGCAACCCAAATGTCCCTTGATTGATGACTGGATAAAGAAGATGTGGTATAGATACACAATGGAATACTACTCAGCCATAAACAAAGACAAAATTGTCCCATTTGCAACAACATGGATGAACCTGGAGGGTATTATGTTAAGTGAAATAAGCCAGAGAGAGAAAGACAAACACCGCATGATTTCACTTATATGTGGAAGATTAACACATGGACAGAGAGAACAGTTTGGTGGTTACCAGAGGGAAGGGGGTTGGGAGATGGGCACAAGGGGTGAAGGGATGCATTCACATGGTGACTGACAATAATGTACAACTAAAAGTTCACAATGTTATAAACTATTATGACATCAATTAAAATATTAAAAAATAAAAAACAGTATGGAGATTCTTCAAAAAAATTAAGAATAGCACTACCATATGATCCAGCTATTCCACTTCTGGGTATTTATCTGAAGAATACGAAAACACTTATTTGAAAAGATGTTATGTACCCCTATGTTCATTGCAGCATTATTCACAATAGCCAAAACTTGGAAACAACCTAAATGCCCATCGACAGATGAATGGATAAAGAAGATGTGGGATTATATACACAATGGAATACTATTTAGACGTAAAAAAAGATGAAATCTTGCCATTCGTGACAACATGAATGGATCTTGAGGGTATTATGCTAAGTGAAATAAATCAGAGAAAGACAAATATTGTATGATTTCACTCATATTCATATGTAGAATATTAAAAATAAATAAATGAACAAACAAACACATAGGCACAGAGAATAGAATAGACTCCCTGCTTACCAGAGGGACAGGGGAGTGGAGGGAGGGCAAAATAGGTAAAGGGGGTCAATTGTATGGTGATAGATGGAAACAAGATTTTTGTGGTGAGCACACAGTAGTGTACATAAAAGTCAAATTATAATGTACACATGAAACTTCTCAGTTAAAAAAAAAGAACAGGGGCTGGCCCAGTGGCATACTGGTTAAGTTCACGTGCTCCACTTCGGCGGCCCGGGGTTCACAGGTTTGGTTCGCAGGTTCGGATCGCAGGGCGCAGACAGATGCACTGCTTGTCAAGCCATGCTGTGGCAGCGTCCCACATAAAGTAGAGGAAAATGGGCACCGGATGTTAGCCCAGGGCCAGTCTTCCTCAGCAAAAAAGAGGAGGATTAGCAATGGATGTTAGCTAAGGGCTAGTCTTTCTCACAAAAAGAAAAGAAAAAGGGAAGATATCAAAGAAAAATCAAGCCCAAACTAAAAATTTTCCATAATGGTCTAAACACAATTCATATACAAATAATAAAATATACTAAAGTCAGAAACTTTTTTTCTCCTTCTCCTGTGTGACTAATGTTAATAGAATCCCAATTCCCTTCATGACAGAAAGTATTACCCTTGCTGAGTTCTTTGACTTCCAAAGAGGGAAAGAGAAGATAGCGAATATTAACGGAGTATTCAGCCAGATGCGATCCGTGATGAGGGACGCTATAGAAAATGATCCCTCTGGTATTGTTTATTACAGCACTCATTTCTGGCTTCTTAGAGGCTTCCAACAGCATCTTTTTGACAAGAAGACCTAGCCATAAAGAATAAAAACAGTGCATAAGCTATTTTCCTTCCCTCCATTATTTAAAAAAAAAAAAGGCAAAACAACAAATACACAAAGAGATGCTTTTTCTAAAAAAAGTTTAAACAATAATTCTCCGTAGTCCAATAAACAGGGCCTTACGTATTCACATAATACTCTTGATCCTCTAGAATACATAGTACAAGCCTACAAACAGGTAAGATTCTAGAAACTCATTTGTAAGGCAGATCTTGTATCACTGTCCCATACAGGGAACGCTACGCATTGCTATGTTGGGTGTCCATCAATGAAATGAAATTGCAGCAGCCAGTCTCCCCAGCCTGCCCACAGCAGCCCACTAATGACCACACCATTAGGACAGTACTAATATTCAAAAAACATGTAGTCCCATAAAGCTTATCCACCATGGAAAACAAAGCTGCTGTGTGAAAACGCAGCTAGGAAGGCACCTTCTCTTCTGTCTCTCCACCATGGGCTTGGAGCCAATAGTGAAACACAAAAATCAAGCAGATGGTGACAGTGGATCTTTGAGGTCGCAAAAGGCTACATCCACCTTTATCTCAGCAAAAAGCCCTGAGTCAGAGTCACTAATCCTGAGCATTTCATCAGATAAACTAGGCCAGGGGCTGCAGAAAGGCCCTCTGTGAGGTGGATGGTGAACATTTAGAAGTGGACTGGGGACTAGGCTAGGAGGAGCAGGAGATGTGGCTTAGCAAGCCAGCACTGGGACCCGAAGAGCAGACACCTGCCATCACACCTCCACCTCAGCAGGCTCAGGGCAAGGGGTGAAAGGCAGGAAGGGGGCTGCGCTGTGGGAGCAGTAATGAACTCTGCGATGGTGGGGGTACGGGGACCAGCCAGGAATGCTGAAGGATAGTTACAGAAGTCACAGACTGCTTCTGATGTTTATTCATTTTCACTACGTGAAAGCATCAAGTTGACCAACCCATATCCCTTTTATATGGTTTGTTACTAGCCATCCCCTTCTAGAAAAGCAAATAGCATGGAAGGAGTAGTAGTTTTGAAACTCCTAGCCATAGCCAAAAACATTAATTTAGGGGGGAAAAGGGCTGCTATTAAGTAACACAGAGCGCTGCAGTAACTTCGGTTAGCCCCAATGGCTGACAATAACCTCATAATGTTCACTTGGCAAAAATGAAACACACTTACCTCCCATGCTATGTGATACCCAAATCAATGGCCTATCCCCAACACCGGCAGCTTTGAGCTTCCTCAGAAGTTCGTTGCTCCTGAATGCAATGGACTTTCTGAACAAAACGAAAACAGCAAGCATGACAGGAGGCTATCGATCCCCCCCAAAGTTTGCTATCCAATTTTTTAAGGCAAGAACTTCATTTATTGGACTAATACTACATGCTACATTTTGGAGTCGATTTCTAACTTCGTCACACTGGCATAACTGGGAATATCTAAGCCCAGAACGAGCCATTCATTTACTAAACAAGCACTGTTTGAGCATCTACTATGTGTGTGGCAATTTTTACACGTCACACTTGGTCTCACACCAACTGACCCCCTTTGCACATGTGTCCTTTCTCATTATGTGGCCTGACAATAAGACCATGTTGTCTCTTGTGAGTTTACCTCCATGAAGTCAGCTGTCGTTGCTATTTAGTTCTACTTGTATTTATGCTGCTAACATTAAGCTTTCATCATTTTGGTTTCTGATTTAGAAATACTAGAAAACTATTAGAGTGAGAGAATTCAAAATAAGTAATTTTCAAACTAAAAAAGAACTTCAAAACTATCTAGTCTGGTAGTTTCAAACTGTTAATCCATAGAATCCTTTCTTCAAAATAAAGGTTTGTCAGAGCTTCTCTAGGTGAAATGGGGAAGGAGCCCTGGGGTCCTGCCCACTGGTCCTCAGCCCCCTTCCTCTGGCACCTACGTGGGGGCCGTTCAGAGATAACACTCATTCAGACCAACTCTCCCAATTTGTAGACCAAGCTTCCCAGGCAAGTTAAACGACTTGTCTAAGGTCGCACAGTGAGTCAAAGGTGGAATTGGCTACAGTCAAGGTCCTGGAGCCCAGAAGTCTAGCATTCCTCTCTGTATATACAATTGGCACATATGACGTAAGTGACCTAGGGAGCCTACATTGCTCAGCATCCTTTTCTTTGCTTCATTAGCCAGTGTGCTGGTGAGCACAAAAGCTAAAAGCCTCACGTTTACCTCCAGGAGTGAAGGGGACTGCTATAGAATCCACGGTCCTAACTATTAGAAAAGCTGTAAGTGACCATGTTAGGAGACCAACACTGACACTATGTCTAAGCCGTATACTATTTCATTGTTCATCTATCGCTAACTCCTTCTAGAGAAAAAATGGTTAGGTTGGTTTTTCATAAGAAAATCCTGTCCGTGGCACCAAAAGCTAAAACTCCCCTCCATCCCAGAGGGTCCACTTGTGGCCCGGACCCTCGCTCTTCCTCCCAGTCCAAAGCTGCCCCTGTTACCTTTCCATAGGGCACCTTGCTCTCCAGTCGCTAAGGCTGGTGTCATACTCCACAGATATAATTCGGAGAGCGGGACAGTCTCTTGCTAACCACGTCTACATAAAATAAAAGGTACAAAAGAACAAACATGAATCTCCATGGCCTCAATTATTTCCTAGTGATTGAAATTCGTAACTAAAGGCCTCTTGCAATATTGACAACTAGTTAAAGATTGCTTTGGAATAAAGTTTAAAGGTGACTAGAAAAACAATTCCAGCGTTTTATCTTTTTATATCTCTGGTCACGAGGCGCTCTCAATATTTATAGCATAAGGCCAATGTAGGTTTCAAGAGAATATTCTCAATTTTAATCTGCTATAGCCATAAGCAAGGTCTGTTTTTGGAGTCTAGATCAAATTGGCTTTTGAAAGCATTTAATAGAAAGTTATGATCTCAGGACAGAACATAGTCTGATGGTTAGAGATTCGACCTGAGAACTCAGAGACACTAATTACAGTCTCGGTTTTGTCTCTGTGGACCAGGGTCATCATCTCCATACTTCAGTGTCACCAGAGAGAAAGTGCAAACCATTCTTTCTGCTTGATAAGCTTTGTGAAGGTGAACAAGCAAGAGTGGGACAGAGCCCTGGAAAGAACACATATATGCAGCATCAGTTTTCACTGAGCTTTAGACAAATTCCATTCAATGAATTCTCCCAGAGTTAAGGCTCTGTGGAAGAAATATCAAGGAAATCCACGTAGAATTACTTCTTCAAAGTCTTTCTATTTTTATAATTATTAAAATCATAGAACTAGCCAACTCTTATGAATATATTATTTGTTGTATTGTATTTTTAGTGGGAATGAACTAATACTGGTCCTGTTTTTTACTTAATGGAATATTCTTTTAGGGCCATAGACTGCACTCTAACCAGAAATTACACAACACAGGGTGGCTAAGCCCAGCTGTTCATGTAACATACTACAAGTGTCCCTAAGGACAGAAAAATTACATGGAAAAAAATCTCAGTAAAAAGAGAAAAATAAGCAAGTCACAACGAGGGCTCCAATGGCCAGAGATGCTGCAGTGTCATGATAAAGGTGGCCGACAGAGTCAGCCGCTTCCTCACCTTGGGCCAACATGTCGTATACCTGGCTTCATCCTCTGACACCTTCTCAATTAAATCCTGCTGCTCACTGTCCTGCTGGCGCCACGTTTTGAATGCTGCTCCCATAAGGCCATGAATAAAAAGGACATCTGCTTTAACGGGCTGACTAAGAGGGGAGAGAGTTTTAAAAAGAAGCAGAATAAATGCATTATTGCTTTGGTAAGAATCTACACAGCACTCTCTGTGGATGGTGCTTAGCAGGTTTATATGACATAAAATAAAAATTAAGGCAAGCTTTACAAGCACAGATTTAATGAGGAACCCTATAAAGAGTTTGGGAAAGACATATATAGAGCGTGCCCACTGCTCTCTCTCTAAAAATGGAGACATATCTAGCCCGGTGGACTAACCAAAATCAACCGTAATAAGTTTAGTGATCAATGAAGTGACAGATGTCAGAGATCACCCTCCAGGGAATTCCATGAGAATATTCCACAAATCAATAAAAGAAATTAAATAACAATATGAGATTCAGAGTGAGTATGCATGAAAGAGATTTTTTAAAATTTATCACAGAAAATAATGTTTATCAGAAATAGAGCAAATGAGATTTTGAAGTAACATATTCTTTCTTTGGATATGACATTTTTAAAATTTGTAGACAGTATATTACTTGCAAGCTACTTATAGTACACACACAATTATGCAACACATATAAAATACATTACCACATTATTTTATTTATAAATTGGAATTATCCAGGCAATCCATTTTTCAAATAAAAAAAAAGTTTTTGCTATTTTCTGAGGTATTATTTTAAAGTGCCTGACAAAAATCCAAGAAATATGTAATTTTTTCATTGTGGTCCTTTCTATATTTATTGTCTCAGCAATGATACAACTGGAAATAGTGACCAGAAATAACCTGAAGAAGGAGCATGAGTCAAATAAGTGCATGGTTTTACACCTGGCATAAACCTGCTCCAGCCCCTTGAGGTCTAGGCCCAGGCCAATCAGGTTGCGTACATATAATAATGTCCCATCCCCTTCCCATCCAGACCAACCTCTATAATCCAAAGCAGTTATTAGCTCAGATCCACATGAAAAGTGTAGTGAGACAAACAAGAAATATGCATCACAAAGTTTAAGTGGAACACGTCATAAAAGGTAACGGCAGTCTTGCTGAAGGCAAGCCCGTGGCTGACCCTGTGAAATGACCCTGATAGTCTAGCTAGTTCCACACTGTCACGACAGCCTGCAGTTCTTCTGAGGTTATCATGGACAAACTGTTTCAGTAAATAAGGTATCTGACTTATTTGTAAAGTATTTAATTTACCTAAATTATGCAGAAATAGAGTGAAATGTCAAGCCCTCTAGCCTCCACATCCCCACAGGGGACAAAGCAACTGTCCTGCTTTCTTACCTTGTGCGGTACTGGGGATGGAGCACATACACGCCATCCTGGTATTTTTCTTGCACAGTCTCTCGGTCTAGATTGGCCAGGGTTCTGGCGGCGTGCGAGGCCTCCATGATGTGGTGAGACTTCACTGCTTCTGCCAGTAGGGAAACCCAGCCTGGTGAAAAGAACATACTCCTGGATACCGACTCTAACCCGTCTCAGATTGGTGAGAGGGTTCAGACAGAAAATGATGAGAGAAAGGCAAATCTCAGCATCTGTCTACGCGGAAAAGCCTTACCACTCCAATTCCATTCTTCCCTGAGGTCCTCTGGGTCTTACAGCACAATGCCATGATGTCCCCAGCCACGTACCCCTTAAGGGACTCAAAGAAGCAGAAGGGGTTCAAAAGCCATTTTCTTTATTTAGAAAATCTAACAAAAGTTGCAAATACTAGAGATGAGGTCATAAATGGTAAGAAAATACCATGATATTTTGCTTTTGGCAAGAATTATTAAACTCAGTAAGTTAATGCTAGTTATTTCACCCCGACTGGCAGTCATATTAGCAGCCTTTAATATACATGAGGAAATTATTCTTTAATAATGGGCTTGCATGATAGACAAAAATCTTGTAAAACCTGGGGTTCAAAACAAAAAATTATTTTTTAAAGGGAGGCAAAGCAATACTATGTACAGTATGATTTCATTTATCTTTTATGTTTTTGTTGTTTAAAACAATGTATTACTTTATACACACACCTGTATTACTTTATTACACACACACACACACACAGCTGGAAAGAGACACCAAACTAATAAATAGTCATTCCCTCTCAGGAGGGAGTGGGGTTGGGGAGGGCTCTGTAAAAAGGTGGGCTTAATTTTTTTGCTGTATCTATGTTCTCTGAAGTATTTACAATGAGAATCTATTCAAGTATTATTTATATAATTTAAAATAAAACAAAACATGGGCCTTGAGGTCAGAGAGACTTGGGCTCAAATTTCTGTCCCCCATTTACTTTCTGCAGAACCTCAGTCAAGTCACTCCGCTCCTCTGAGCTGGAGGAAGGTTCTAGTAAGTTAACCTATATAAAAACTGCCTTTTACCAAGCCCAGCAGGTGCACAATAGATAGCAGCTGTCCCCATATCCTCCTCTCATTCTTTGTGGCAAAAGTGTTGAGAATCATTGTGATGACCAGAGGCCAGTATTTAATAATACAAAAGAAGTTTCAGACCCAATAATTCTTTAACAATATTCAAATGTGTAATATCAGAAAATTCCTCTTCAAAATATGTTCAAGAATGCTTTATAATAATAAAATAAGAATGTTTTAAAATTCTACCTATAGAGATATACAAGTATATTAACGGTATGTACAAAGATATGGCTTTATTTTTAATGTAGTCACAAGAAAGGAAACACAGAGAAAGCATGGCACAAGCCATTTCTATGGCTTTTTTTAAACTGAAAAAGTATTTTCACAATGCGTGAGATGCTTCACCTTTTACAAAATATCAAATGCCCCTTGGAAAACTTGTGTCTTTCTTTAGTATTTAGTGTTTTTAAATTATATAACATCTGAATACATGTTAATTGTGAAAGCGAATTAAAAAATAAAGTAATGAAAGTCCCACTTTAATACTCCCATCATATCTCAATTCCATTTATATCCTCAGAAGTAACCAAAGTTAAAAGTTTGGTGGACACTCTTCGAAACCTTTCTAAAACTTCAGTCATATACCTACAATTTATATATATACACTATAGCTCGATATGCTTTTTTTTTACCTAAATGGAATCATACTACTCCTATTGTTCTGTGACTTAATTTTGTACTTCAGCAATGTGTCTTGGAGTGCTTTCCATATACATCAACTTCATTCTTTTTAACTATAGTATTATATAGTTTGAGTATGCCATTGTTCATTTAACCGTTATTCCCACTGGCAGACATTTAGGTTGTTTCCAATTTTTCCATACTGTAAACAACAGTCCAGTACACACTTTTATACCAAATCTTTAAGAACAACCATGAGTATTTAGGTAGGAGAGATTCCCAGAGTATAAATACTAGGTCAAATGGCACATACATTCTTTTAATAGATACTACCAAGTACCCGTCAAAACACTGAATCAATTTACATTCCCACCAACAGTGTATGAGAGGGCCAGTTTTCACACACCTTCACCAATAGTGGATATTATCAATATCTTTTTAGCTTTTGTAAATCTGAATGGCAAAAAGTTGCAGATATGATACTATTAAGATTGATATATATATTTCATATATATATGTGTGTGTGTGTGTGGGTGTGCAGGTAAGGATACAGGATGCCTATGGAAAAAATAAAGCAAGGTAAGGCAGCAGAATTCAAACTGGAGTACTGAGAATTAACGGGAGCTGAGCAGAAAGAAAGTATCAATAACTCTTTCAAAAGTTTAGCTATAAAAGGAGGAGAGAGAGGGTGGAAGTTTGGGGAGATGTGAAGTCAAGACTTTAGGTTTTTGTTTTTCGTATCTTCCTCTAATTTGTGTTGATCAGAAGGGCCCAGCTGAGAGGGAGCAGATGACCACACAGACGAGAAAAGAGTGGCAATTCCTGAGACAGTGAAAGGAGATCGGATCCCTGCACAGTTGCAGGTCTCATAAGAGGTGTCCCTTTTCCTATTTTCAAGAGGAAAAGGAGAGGACAGGTTTGTTTTTCAGTAGTGGGAAATTAAGGAAAATTCTTTTTAGGGTTTCAATTGTCTCAGTGGAGTAGGAGAGGTTGTCTGCTGAGAGGGAGGGAATATGTGGAAGGTTTGCAGAATGTGGAGAGGGTTTAAAATCGTCATTGCTAAGAATGTTAAAGTACGTAGATTGGAGAAACAGGATTGTGAGCAATCCTTTAATGTGCTGATCTTATGAGCACAGAGACAACCAATCTGCAACGATTCTATGCTCAGACACAGAAGCAGCAGAGAGTAGGTTTTATCTAGCTTTGGGGTCTTGAGAAGGTGTGCTAAATGAAGAGAAGGGGGAGGGAGTTCTAGGGCCCTGGCAAGAACGTTATTGAAATGACGGACCATGGAGCATATGCGGAATCAGGAGGGAAGAGAAGAATAAAGGGGACTGGCAGACTGGGAGAGAATGAAGGGGTCAGTGGATAGAAGATTCCAGTAGAGAAGAAATCCAGTCATTGTGGGAAGAGATGCAAAAACAAGCTTGAATGAGAGGAGGATGTGCTCAGAGAGGTGAATTACCGATTTTTAGGTGAACTGTTTCAGGCAACGACTAGGTACAAGGTATGGCATGGGAGTGGAGTACTAGGCAACTCAGGAACAGAGAGGGAAGTCAATGAAGATGAGAAGGTCAGGAGGTGAGAGGCCAAGGTGTTTCGTAGGCTATCACCGAGGAGGACTGGGGACCTGGGGTAGAGCTAGGTTTCAATTAAGGGAAGGGTGATCTTTTTTTTTAAATAAAACACTGACTTGATTAAGTCTCTGTTCTGCTTTGAATCCTTTAGTCTCTATCCCACCAGTGAACCTTAAGATAGATCAATAGAAATCATCCAAAGTAAAGTACAGAGAGCAAAAAAAAAACTTGAAAAGAAATAAACAGTCTCAATGACCTGGGGAACAGAATCAAGAGATCTAACATATATAATTGATTAAAGTCCCAAAAGAAGAGAAGAGAAAAAAGGGACAGAAGAAAACATTTGAAGATATACTGGCTGGAAAGTTTCAAATTTGATCAAAAACATCGACCCACAGATTCAGTCAGCTCAGTGGATCCTGAGCAGGATAAATATAAAAAAAGACACCAAGGCACTTCATAGCCAAATTGCTGAACACCAGACGTAAAAATCTTAAATGAAGTCAGAGGAAAAAAGACACATTACATATAGGAGAACAAAAGTGGGAAGAAGAGACTTCTCATCAGACAACAGATGCCATAAGCGGGTGGGAGGACATGTTTAAAGGGCTGACAGAAAAAATCACATACTGTCAACAAAGAATTCTTTTTTTTTTTTTTGCTGGGAAAGATTCGCCCTGAGCTAACATCTGTTGCCAATCTTTTTTTTTTCCCTCTCCAAAGCCCCCAGTACATAGTTGTATATCCTAGTTGTAAGTCCTTCTAGCTCTTCTATGTGAGCTGCTGCCACAGCATGACTATAGACAGATGAGTGGTGTGGCTATGCACCTGGGAACTGAACCCAGGCCACCGAAGCAGAGAATACTGAACTTTAACCACTAGGCCATTACGGTTCAACAGAGAATTCTGTATCCATGGAAAATATCTTCCCCTGGATACAAAATAAAGGTGAAGTAAAGGCATTTTCAGAAAATGAGAGGTGAGAGAATTTGCTACCAGCAGACCTGATATACAAGAAATACTAAGGAAAGCTCTTTAGGCTGAAGGGAAAGATAAAGATGTGAATTTAGATATACAGAAAAGAAGGAAGAGCACTGGATATTATAAATATGTAAATAAACTTAAAAGACCTCCTTTTTTCTTATATTCTTTAAATATCACTTGACTGTTAAAAATAACAACGATGTATCATGAAGTCTATACCATGCAGGAGTATTTCAAAATATATTATGACAATACCACAAAGGATGGCAGGGGGTGTAAGTTGAATTATACTGTTGTAAGCATCTCACATTATATACGACGTATAGCACTCATTTAAGATAGACTATGATAGACATTAAGGATATACCCATTAAAAAATACACAGAAAATAGTGTATAAAAAGCTAAAAGAAGAGAAAGAATGGAATGTAAAAAATACTGAAGTCACCCAAAAAAAGTCAGGAAAGGAGAAAAAAGGAAACAAACAACAGAGGGGACAAACAGAAAGCAAGCGTAAGACAACAGACATAATCCAACAATGTCAATAATCACATGAGAGGCAAAGAGACAGAACACTCCAATTAACAGGGATTATCAAACTGGATTGTTTTTAAAAGATGCAACTACATGCTGTCTGTAAAAGATGTACTTAACTTTTAAAGTCACAGAGAAATGACAGCAAAAGAAGGGAAAAAGAAAAGATATGCAATGCAAATAGCAAGAGTCAGAAAAGGCCAGCATGGCTATTTTAATACAGGACAAAGTAGACTTAAAGAAAAGGAGTATTACCAGTGATAGAGATATTACTTAATAATAAAAAATGAACAATTCACCAGGAAGAAAAATCTGACAGAACTAAAGGGAGAAACAGACAAATCCATAATCATAGTTGAAGAATTTAACACATCTCAGTAATTCATAGAACTAGACAAAACTCAGTAAAGATCTAGAGAAGATTTGAGCAATACTATCAATTTGGTTTAATTGTTATGTACAGAACACTTCACCCAACAACCACAGAACACTCATTCCTTTCAAGTGCACATAGAATATTCACCGAGATAGACCACAAAATAGGCCATCAAATAAGTCTCAATAAATTTCCAGCAACTAAAAACTTATAGGGTACATTCTCTGAATGCATGGAATATTAAATTAGAATCAGAGACATACGATATCTAGAAAACTCTTCATATCTGTAAATTACACTGCACACTTTTAAGTAACCCATGAGACAAAGAAGAAATCACAATGGAAATTAGAAAATATTTCAAACTGAATAATGATGAAAATACAATATATCCAAAATTTGAGGAATGCATCTAAAGCAAGTTAGCAGAAATCTACAGCTTTAAATACCTATATTAGAAAATCACTGTGGTGATTTTAAAACACGTCTTCAAATCCTTCAACACTATTCTCATCAAGAAGTCCCCTTGAATAAATTACTTCCAATGCTTGATTATAAAAGGCAAAAGAGCTTATACTTGGCTCTCTCTTGGGACATCTGCCCTTGGAACCCAGCCACCACGTTTTAAGGAAGCCCAAGCAGCAGAGGGGGGGGCGCAGAGAGGAGCCAATGCCCTCAGCGCCCACCGCCTCACCCAGTACTGATAGCCAGTACCAGTTTATCCTCCATCCAACAGCTGAGCTGCCCCAGTTGATGCTGCATAGAACAGATATAAGCCTTCCCTACTGAATCTAGCCCAAATTTCAGATTCATGAGCAAAATAGATGACTGCTGTTTTAACCAATGAGTTTTAGGGTGGTTTAATACACAGCAATAGATAACTGAAAAAGAAGAAAGGTTAAAATCAGCAATCTAAGTTTCTACCCTAAGAAGCTATTAAAAAAGGAACAAATAAAACCATAGTAAGTAGAAGGAAGGAAATAATAAAGAGTAGAATAGTTTTTATATTTTCAAAGAATTATTTTAAAAAATAGAAGAATATGTAACACAGGTCATATTTAGCCTGCAAAGCCTAACATATTTACTACCTGGTCCTTTATAGAAAAAGTTTGCTTATTCCTGAACTAAACTTCATTAAAATTAAAAACTTCTGCTGATCCAAAGACACTTAAGATGGCCGGCCCGGTGGCGCAGCGGTTTAGGTCGTGCTTTGGCAGCACGGGGTTTGCAGGTTCGGATTCTGGGCGCCAGCCGACGCACCGCTTGTCAGCCATGCTGTGGCGGTGTCCATATAAAGTAGAGGAAGATGGGCACGATGTTAGCCCAGGGCCAGTCTTCCTCAGCAAAAAGAGGAGAATTGGCAATGGATGTTAGCTCACGGCTGGTCTTCCTCGCACACACACAAAAAAGACACTCAAGTGTAAATTCATAGATTCTAATATATGTGTATGTATGAATATATGAATGTATACGTGCACATATGTATGTACATTTATTTGAATGTGTATGTATATTTGTATATATTACCAGCTTTTCCCACTGAAAGAGCCAAGAAGCAAACACTCCAGAAGCAATAAGCATGCCTAGCACCCAGATCTTAGTCTCTAATAATCATTCACCACTAAAAAGAAATAGGGTTCCTTAGAGAAATGAGCCTGGAACATCTTGTTACATTGGAAAGTAAGGAAAGCCCCCCAAAATGATGTGGGCAAATCACAAGGACACAGGAGCCAGTTTGTTGGGCTCCTGCTAGCCAAAGGTGGGACAATATGGCATCAAATTATCAAATACAGTAATAAATTATAAACCATTAAAAATAGGAATCCATGTACCCATACTGATAGGAAGAGAGAGAAAAGGAAGGGAGGGAAGGAGAAGGAAGGGAGAGAGAGCAGGAAGGAAGGAGGGAAGGAAAGAGAAGGGCAGGCTTTGCTTACAGTAGGATGCCAAATGAAAAGCAAGGCGGAGGGTATGCTGCAGTTGGCAAGTCATCATTTTGCAACCAACACAGTGAAGACTGGATCAGGCAGGAATTTCTAGCAGATGAGAAGCAGGATATGTGCATGGTCTTAAATATCTCCCTACAGATGGCTTATTAGTTGCAAGAGGGAAAATAGCTAATTATACAATGAACCTCTTTTCAGTCTGATTATACCTTTTAGTTAACCAAATCATATCAAAGATGATATAAACAATTAGATGGTCATCATGGCAAAAACTGCTTTCCTGTGACTGTCCACACACTGATTACCCTAGGTGTGAATTATCTGCATCTTAAGCAATTCCTTTTCCCTACTAAAATGACATGCTCTAAGGACCCATAACTAACCGTAAGCAAAGTCTTAAGTCTACTGAAAAATGAACGTATTGTGAGGGGTGGAGGTGGGAGAACAAAGGACTGGATCCCAAATACTCAGTAGATAAAGCTGTTACCTGAGCGAACTATAGTAGAATGAAGATGTTCATTCAAAGCCATATTTCCAATGATACGCATTATATTTCTCTGTACTTTAGGGCAGTCCTTGTGAAGTTGGTACAGCCTCTGAAGTAGTTGCAAGCCTCCATTTGCTTCAATTTTATCACAATGTGTGGGTATCTAGCACAATAAATTAATGAAAGCTCACTTTATGTTGCACAAATTTACTAACCAGGTGACACAGCATGCTGATGGGGCAGCCAGGTGGCTCCTGCTCAAGGACAGAGACCACCCCAAACCCCTGTTTCAGCTTACTTAATATACAAATCCCCATCTACACAGGAAGTGCTTCAAAATCACTAAAAAAATTAGGGCATATCTCATTAGGACTTCTGAAATTTTTATTCTTCGAGTTCTGCTTAGCTCTTAGTCGGATGTAACCTGACAATGTCATTATTACAGAATCGTTTCAACTTATACTGATATTTTGATTGGCTTGAAACTACCTTAAAATGGTTCTCTGCTCTTGAGAAACCTGCCACGTGATAACAGGAAATAATTCTCTCTGCAAACAGCGGATTCGGCTTCTGCATACAAGAACTCCCAGATAGAGATAAGCAACATCTGCACCCTACACACTACCCCACCCAAGCCCACAGCCATGGGGCTGGCCTGAAACTCAGGAGTTGGAACATTTTGTTAAAGAGAAAGATCAAGTAAAAATAAAAATGTAAGAAAAAGGGATGTGAATTTTTAATGGAGAAAAGAGAGAAAAGAAAGTCAAAGGAAATACGTATATTAAGGTAAGGTGACAGAACTGACCAAGTCATTACAGTCTGCCAAGGTCACAGGCAGGCCTTGCCTCTTCCCATCACTAGTTTTACTCACTGACATGACACCATGTCACATATATGTGACAATTTTTATTCTCTAAATTTTTATTAAATTGTGTCACATTTTAAATGTATTTAAAAGTATGCCTTTTAGACATATATCATGTGAGATATGTAATAACTTGAGAGGTCTCTGGAACGGTAACTATTATATTCCATGCACTGTACTTGCTATTGAAAATGCATCTATTGCTTCAGAAACTAATGGTCAAGTCACAAAAACTCAAGCTCGTTTCCCTCCCTTCCCTTCTGTAGTACAACGCGACTACCTCTGCTCCGTGCTCAAGTCCTAATTCCACCAGTGGGAACGAAAGATGACAAGACAGCACCATGCTTTTGAGCTGTGTCTAATGGTTCCCAAAATTAAACTGGAGAGGTTAGAATCTCTAGGATGGGGTTTCTCATGATGTGGGATGAACCACTTGCACCAGCCTCACCAGGGATGCCTGTTACAAATGCAAATTCCTGGGCTCCACTCCACATCTGCTAAATTAAAACTGCTAGAAGAGAGAGGAAATGTGCATTTTTAACATGCTTCCTAGATGATTTTTACGCACTAATGTTTGAGCACCACAAAGTCTGTTTTTTCTTTTTATAATCAAACTATGATCAGGATAGAAAAGTTGCCATCATGGCCAAAAAGTTTAAAAACCATTGTTATATGCTATGGTTAAAATTCAAGAGTATGGTCATCCAAATATTTCCTTTTTTTCTATCTTTGGCAGATGTTTTAATGGAAATTAACTACTTGATAATATCATTTGTAAAAGTGACCTGAAAAAGGTAGTGGAAGACAGCATAACTCAGAAGTAAATGCCATATTTATACAACGGTTGCTTTCCTTATGTGAAATTAAGATTAAATCCATTTTTAGCAATACCTAGCAAAATGAAATTCACGTATTGGTGCTAATCATGATTATCAATTCTAACAACTAAATGGGGAAAAAAGCAGAAATTTAAAAACAAGCAAAAAGCTATTTTTTCTTTTACAAAAATGAGGATTATTTCCCTTAAATGAACCAACATGTATAATTTTTTCAATGTGATCATAAAAAGTAAACCACATTTTGAAAACGTAAGTTACCTCAGAATGTTTTACTAAAGCTTCTAAACAGAACATTTCTACTGTAGCAGAAGGAACTTCTCCAAAGCTTTCAGCATAAGGAAGTCCATTTCCTCCAAAACACCACAAGCCACCCTGAAAGTAAGATAATTAAAATTTTACTGAAAAAAGTGAGTAATATTTTTGTTTGACAAAAAAAATTTCTGTACTATATATATAGTATTAGAACAAACTAGTATGTAGGACTCAAAATATTTTGAAAACTTAACGGGAACTTCAGTTATGCCAACCGTAGCTTACTAGAATAGAAAACATATGGAATTATTCCTAGGAGAGAGCAGTCTTGGAGTCTTTCTCCATTCTTTCCTCTGTGTCCTCTTCTCTTAAAGTACGAAAACTAACACACAATTCTTTATCAAGTAAGAAAAGCCCAGGGTTGATCATAATGTTCTAGTGTCAGATTATGCTAGTAGAGTCTACTTAAAGTTCATTAATCAAAATAATGAAAAAGAGAAAAGGCATTATTGGAAAAATTTAAAATAAAAACAATGATGACAACGATCATAGAGCTTTTAATTCTTCCTAAATTCAAATTCAAGTTCATATGGAAGAATAAAAGAAGAGTTAGGAAAATTATGAAACAGAAGAGTAGTGGAGACTAGTCCTAATAGATATTAAAACATATTATAAAAATAAACTGGGAAAAGAAAATGTCAACTCTTACCCCAGATCAAGGGCTAATGTAACTAATATGCAATAATCCCCTACAAATCAGTGGGAAAAATACCAAAAATATAGAAAAATGAGCAACAGTCATAAACAGAAAGTTCTTAGGAAAAGAAATATAATGCAACTTAGCAACAGCTGTCGAAAGTACAAGTGCCCATGCCCTTCAACAATTTATCCTACAGAGACACTCACACACAGGCAAAGTTATATATACCAATCTCCAAGATAAACCCTTAAGTGTGAAAAAGAAGGGGCAGAAGAGTGTGTATCCTTTGCTACCATTTGTGTAAAATAATGTGTATAACTAAGTGTGTGTCCTGGGGTGGGGGAATGGAAGGGATAGCAGGAAAACTTATTACTGTATCTCCTTTTTTTTTTAATTCATTAATTTTTCTTTTTTTTTAGTGAGGAAGATTGACCCTGAGCTAATATCTGTGCCCATCTTCCTCTGATTTGCATGTGGAATGCCGCCACAGCATGTCTTGATGAGCCATGCATTGGTCACACCCAGGATCTGAACCGTCAAACCCTGGGCTGCCGAAGCGGAGCATGCAAACTTAACCATTACACCACCAGGCCAGACCCTGTATCTCCTTTTGAAGGGCTTTGTATTTGAACTAGGGGTCATAACTATGAGCATACAGACCACTTGCTGGCAAAAGAGGACAACTATGTACAAGGTAATGTCTTTCAAAAATGTGTGTGTGTGTATATATATATATATGAGGCCCCTTATATAAGCCATACGTTTCTGCCTTGTGAGTTAATTTATAGCGTTCACAGTTCAGTAAACCTAGTAAATATTCAAAATGTTTGGCCACTCTATAATTCTTATTCATGCCCTCTTCTCTGATATAATATTCTGTTTTTCCAAGTTTAAACATGCTTGGCTCTCAAATATTCATGCTACTTAAAAGGAGGATGGGAAGGGACTAACTCACTGAAAGTCATTCCCTCCTCTAGCAGGGAGAAGGGTAAACAGTAGACTGGTGGGCTGTGGAGGATGGGAAATTTTTCTTAAAGATTCCCCCCACATCCTGCCTCCCCCAACTCCCTCTCCCCACCTCAGATCCTCAAATCATCTGACCTCTTTCTAACCTAAATGCTCCAAGGAAAGAAAGGGGAAAAGGAAGAGAAATATTATCTAGGATTTTCATTCTTCTTGATCATTTCTGAAGTGGGATATAAGCGTGCAGTTCCAATTCCGTCCTTGTTGCTGGCAAAGCTTGTAGGTTATTTATGAACTGGCAGATTGTGTGGCAGTAAGAAGAACAAGCAAAAAGGAATGAATAAAAAGGTATAAACTCATGGTGTGGTCATATGGATTATATTCTAACTCCTAACATGAAAATAAATATACATTGGTTACTGCTGCCTTATCACTGGATTAAGATATAGCAAGATTAAATAAATTCACAGATTTAAGAAATACCACACATCAAATTCCATACGTGCAACTAAAAAACAATTTCTTAAGTTTCGAAGAAATGCATAGGAAAAGGTAAGAGAAAGTGACAACGTAAAAAACAACAATAAAGGGTAAGCTAAAAACATTAAAAGGCAACAATAATAATAAAACATAAGAGGAAATGTCAACTAATTAAGTAGGTTATTAAGGAATTTATATCTATATTATACGGTATTAATTATAGGTGTGCAACAAAGCATTTTTATGTATAATTTGATTCTCAAATTGACACACATTATTATGAGTTAACATGGTATTCTTCAAATGCATTTCAACAAGTTTATAAGAGCCAAATGATTTAATACAAAGTGGATATTTTATCATATAATCTACATTCCAATTAAACATAACCCTTAGAGTTACCTCTTTGTCTGTCATACAAAATACTGATTCCTAACAGAAATATGCCAGCTGTTATTTAAGTATGTACAAGTTTGTGCACAGCCCAGCTCTTTTAGCAATGCCATGATTCATCCATTCATTATTCAATAAATATTTATCGGGAGTATACTGTGTATGAGGCACTGCAATTGGCACTAAGGAGATTACAGACTACTGGAAGAGAACAAAATAAATAAGCTAGCAAATAAATATATAAAATAATTACAGAATGGGATAAATGCTATAAAGGGCAAGAAATGCAATAAACATTTGAGATAAAGAGGAAGGTCTCTCTGAGGAGCTGACAAGCTGAGATCTGAAGGACAAGAACGAGGCAGCCATGTGATAAGCTGGTGGCAGAGCATTCCAGGCAGAGGGAACACAAGCAGATACACACTTAGCAAGTTTGAGGAATGGAGACAAAAGGCCAGTGTGGCCAAAGCACAGTGAGCATGAGGGAGGGGAGAGAGGGGGAACAGTCAGAAAGGTACGGAAGAAACAGATTCAGCAAGCTGAAGTCAAGGCCTGCTAAGAGATGTGACATCTGAAAATAATTATCTATTCTCCTGGGGAACACTTAGACCTGAGCTAGGTTTGCTTTGTCTCTGTTACTTACCCTTGATGAGCAGATTTACCCATAAACAAAGTCGGGAGGAGGGAAGGTGCAGGGAGTTTGCAGATGACAATGATGGATTCATTTTAACAGAAGGAATCCTTGATCTGCACAGCTGTACCTCATGGGGAACTTACAGGACCTAAGAAGCCTGTCCATCCGTCTGAAAGCAAGCTGCACAGTCTCCTGTTTTCCATAAGCATCTCTGCAGGTTTCCAAGTCCTCTGGTATTAAATAAATCTCTCATCTTTAAACCAGGTCTATTGGCGTCTTTCTCTCAATCACAACACATTGCTATACCTAATGCAAATTGATGGCAGAAGTGTCTTGATGCAAGGACTTCAGACCCTAATGGCTAAGATGATTTCAGAGAGACTGGGAAATTACAGGGGAAGATGATAATCATGGAACTGCAAGATTTTAGTTGGATTGTCCTTAAGCCAAGACCACACAAGTTTTGTGATGGGAAATCATTTCAATGCACTATATCCACTGTTCTCTTGACTCCAGGCAGTTTGCTACATTAGATCTTTTTAGTCATAATCCAAAATGGCCAAACTTCTGCATCCCTGGTTGCTTCCTTAGGCTCTAGGTCACAAGCACCTGAGGTTCTCTAAGAGGGGTTAAAACTGGGGACAAGCTGACTGATGGGAAGTGTCCAGATGGTAACAAAAACAAAACAAGACTGAAAACTGGATCTTGCCATCAAAGGAGTGATCTTTATGGTAACATCTGGGATGGTAGAAGGCCCAAGGACCACCCCTCCCTGTCCCCCAACCTCCCACCAGAATTGTAGTCGGTAAATTCCTAGGCAGATGTTGGATAGCTGCCAAGGGAGTAGGTGACAGTAAAACTGAGAGGTACTTTCGCTCTCACTGACTCTGTTCTCCCGATGAACAGAGGAACAAAAGGAGGGACGGGAGATCACTGCCAGGGTAGGTGGGGAGCAGGGGAATAGGGAGTTTTGACAGTGCTTCTAATTGTGGGTCCCTTTGTTTTAATATGTGTAAGAGCTAATCACTGGTGTTTCTTCATGAAAAGTTACAACCTTAGAGCTCTGAAATTTGTGCAAACTAACTGGGCTTAAAAATGATGTTCATTCTAAAGCATCAGTTGTTTTATGGGTTTTTTTAGTGAGGAAGATTAGCCCTGAGCTAACATCTGCTGCCGATCCTCCTCTTTTTGCTGAGGAAGATTGGCCCTGGGCTAACATCCGTGCCCATCTTCCTCTACTTTATATGGGATGCTGCCACAGCATGGCTTGATCAGTGGTGCACAGGTCTACACCCAGGATCCAAACCTGCAAACCCCGGGCTGCCAAAGCAGAGCACACGAACTTAACCACTACACCATCGGGCTAGCCCCCTAAAGCATGAGTTTTTAACCCAGGGTTATTCTTAAGGGTCTGGGGTAGATAGAATTCAGGGTAGGGAGGATGTAAACGTGGATGGGAAAAAATTACGTCTTTATTTTCCTAACCTCTAACTGAAATTCTGAATTGTATTCAAACACAAACATGGACAATAAACCACAGTGATGTGTACGGTCTGTGTGATTGTCAGCAACAGAAAGTGCAAATATCTTTGCATCACATCTCATTTGTTGCAGCCATCTGGAAATAATGTTACGCTCATTGTTCCTTTGAACACCAATGCACGTTCTCCTACTGGCGACCCAGAATCGACATTGCCATCCAGTGTCCCCCTAGCAACACTCATCTGGGATTCATTCATGGATCTAGTCCTCCGTTGAACATTCTTACTCAGCGAAGCAACAACAGCATTCACACTGGTATGTCTTTAAAAGATAAAATTTACACACTGAATTAAACCACATGAAACTGCCGTTTTCCCCAACTCTATCCACTGAAAGGGTCTAAACAGTAACAATGAGCTTCCTTAGCCCCAGAACTTGGTTTCTAAAAACTATCAGCCCTGGACCAACCAGGACTTCTTCAAGTATCAGTTGACTCCAGGGCTGGTGCAGAGAAAGTTTAAGATGAGCCTGGAACATTTTCCAATGCCAGAAAATACAGAAGTGCTCAAAAAATAAAGGAGACATTTCCAAAAGACATGAGAGCCATAGCCAAGTCTGGGGCAATTTGAGCATCAATATGAATAATAATAGTAATGGTTTACAATCTAGTGAATAAAATAATAATCCATAAGCCCATGGATCCATGGGTCAGGAAAGAAGGAAGGAAGGAAGGGTGAAAGGAGGAAGGAAAGCTTTTCCTTACAGTAGATTACTAATAAGTAAAGAGAGAATGATGGAGTTGGGAGCGGGGGAGGGAGGGTCATCATTTTGCAACATTACAACAATAACTGCTATTCAGGCAAGATTCCTTCAAAGGATAATAAAATCATTGGCTGAAAGTTTGAAGAGAAACTGATAGTCTAATAGTCTCAAAATTATCTCCTCCCCTTGGTCCTGTATTGATTACAAATAAAACATATGTTAACATTAAAGCAGAGAAACCTGGCAAGTTAACATCAGCAATAAGAGGACCAACAGGCACCATGTGCTTCTGGCTGTGGTGCCCTGGGAAGGACACAGATCACCTGCACTGTGTCCCTGTGGTAAATACATCACCTGAATCCAACCACGAGGAGCAGAGGGCACTCTCCAAACCACTACTCCATACTCTTCAAAAACATCAACGACATAAAGACAGAGAAGGGCTGAAGCATTTTCCAGATAAAAGGAGACTAAATAGGTATGACCATCAAATGCAACACTTAATCCTAGACTAGATCCTGGACCAGACTTACGAAAAAAAAAAAAAAAAAAAAAAAACCCTGTCATAAAGGAATTACTGAGACAGTTGGCAAAATTCAAATATGAAGTCTATATTAGATAACAGTATTATACCAATGTTGACTTTCCGAGTTTGATAACTACACTGTGGTTATGAGAATGTCTTTGTTGTTAGGAAATACATGCTTCTGTGTTTAGAGGTGATGGGGCATTGTTTCTGCATCTAAGTCTCAAATGGTTCAGGGAGGAAGATAGTAAATACGTGTGAACAGACATATATATCCATAGAGAGAGGGGGAGTAAAAGGGGGATGATAAAACAAATGGGATAAAATGTTAATAGCTGGTGAATCTTAGTGAAATGTATTATTTTTCCAACTCTTTAAGTTTGAAATTATTTCAAAATAAAAAGTTAAAATATTTTTAAACAAACTTCAACTTTCCTGTTTCAAATGTATTTTCTTGTTATTTAATGCATTAAGTACATATATTAATTATACCACAAATTTGCTTTTTATTTTGATAATAGTATTTCAGTATAATTGGTTTCCTTTGTAATCCTATGCATTGTATCTAATGAGTTCACAGACTTGACCAAATCACCAAAGGGGTCCGTGGCGCACAAAGGTTAAGAATCCCTGCTTTAAAACCAACAGAGCTGTGTAGCCTATCTGCTGAGGCTTAGAGTAACCTCTATACATGAGTAGTTTTGCATAGACGCAGCATATTGCCATTTGAGAGGTGATGGGAACTATCACGGGGCAGGTTTGTCATAAACTGGTCAGACGGATCACTAGAAACCAGGTGGACACCTCTCTTATCCCTTCCCCCTCAAATTCTTGACATGGAAAAAATGCACAAAGCCTGACTAAACTGGGTGGGGATGGGGGGAAATAAGAATAACTGAATGGAGGTGCTTACTGGTCTGACAATAGGGGATCTCAGAAATGAAATTAAATATTTTTTTAAATATTAAATTAATTAAAGATGTGCTACTTCTTGTTAAAAAAAAAAAAGTGCTCAGAGGACAGGGACTCAAAATCAAAGTGAAAGCAGCACCTTCCAAGTGGAAAACAAAGGTAGTTCATTAAACACAAAGTATCCATTGGGTTTTTTCAAAAAGTACCAAAAACAATTTGTTTCCAGTGGCATAGTGGTTAAGTTTGCACATTCCGCTTTGGCAGCCCAAGGTTCACAGGTTCAAATCCCGGGCATGGACCTACACATGGTTCATCAAGCCATGCTGTGGCAGCATCCCATATACAAAATAGAGGAAGATGGGCACGGATGTTAGCTCAGGGTCCATCTTCCTCACCAAAGAAAAAAAAATTTGTTTTTGAAATTTCTACTTAAAGGATAGATCTATGTGTGCATGTGATCTGCCCAAGTGGAATGGAAGTGTTTTAAGTATCAGTTTCATCATTCCCAGTGCGATCTATGGTTCCTAAATGTACTGAATTGTAATAGTGTCAAGATAATGCAATTAAAAGGTCATATGAGTTACTTTCTCAGATATGACTTTGTTTAGGGGAAGATCTTGTTTAAAATGAGCCAGCTGAGATGGGTGGTAGAGGGGGTCTGGGGAAGGTGGCAGGAGACCCACATCCTCTCCAAGGTGGTAAATGTTAAAACACACACACACACATTATGTGTTAATTATGCATGCATGCACACACAGGATCAGTTTAAACTATGAAACTCTTTAAACTGCTGGCTGAGACCCTGACTTCTGGGCAGACAAAGAAGCGGCACAGCGTATGAAACCACTTCCTCTTCACTTAGCAAAAGGTAATTAAATGCTATAGAGGTGACAGAACACCACAGAAGGTAGAGGGATGTTAACTAAATAGAAATCTATCATGCTGAGAAAGAACATCAGGCCAGGTGGCCGGAGCTCTGGCATGAGAACATGGGGAGAAGTCAGTGGCAGCAGTGGGAGATGAAGTCGGTGGGAGGCCTATGGCGGAGAGCAGCAAGCACCCCGTCCCTACCCTGACTGTTCCCACTGACCCTGTCGATACACAGCCTGGTCTTGGCCAAGGTGAAACTATCAGAAGTTAGACAAGGCCTGCTGAAATTGTGGCTGTGTTCCCTGGCTCCCAGATGAAAAGGGGAGCCTGAGAAGAGAGAAAGGAAGGCTATGGATTAGGGAAAAAAATTACTCACAATGATAGGCCCATGGTCTCTTAGATATGACACCAGCAGCACAAGAAACAAAAGAACAAAATGCATAAATTGGACTTCATCAAAATTAAAAATGTTGGTGCTGCAAAAGACACTATCAAGAAAGTGAAAAAACCCACAGAATGGGAGAAATATTTGCAAACAATATATCTGATAAGGAATTTGCATCCAAAATATATAAAGAATTCTCACAACAATAAAAAGACAAGTAACCCAATTTAAAAATGGACAAAGGATTTGAATAGACATTTTTCCAAAGAAGATATATAAATGGTCAATAAGCATATGAAAAGATGCTCAACGTTATTAATCATCAAGGAAATGCAAATCAAAACCAGAATGAAGACACCACAATGGGATAGCTCTAATAAAAAGATGGGCAGTAACAAATGTTGGCAAGTATGTGGAGAAACTGAAATCTTCATACAGTGCTGGTGGGAATGAAAATGGGGCAGCCTCTACAGTAAACGGTTTGGAAGATCCTCAAGAAGTTAAACAGAGTTACTATATGACACAGCAATTCCACTACTAGGTACATACCCAAGAGAATTAAAAACATACGTCCACACAAAAACTTGTACACAAATGTTTGTGGCAGCAGTATTCATAACAGCCAAAATGTAGAAACAACCTAAATATCCATCAACTGATGGATGTATGAACAAAATGGTATATCGATACAATGGAATATTATTGGCCATAAAAAGGAACAAAGTACTGATACACGCTACAACGTGGCCGAACCTTGAAAACATTATACTAAGTGAAAAAGTCAGAAACTAAAGGTAACATACTACATGACACCATTGATATCCTTGATACCACTGGATGATACATCTGGAAATGTCCAGAATAGGCAAATCCACAGAGACAGGGAGTAGGTTAGTGCTTGCCAGGGGGTGGGGATAGGGAGAGTGACTGCTAATGGGTTCAGGTTTCTTTTGGGGATGATGAAAATGTCCTGGAATTAGATAGTGGTGACATTGTGCAAGAATATAGAATACTATGATTTATTTTACTGATAAAATACTTTCCTCTCATGGAGTAGATTATATAGTTATTGCAGTAATAGTGATGGTTGTTTGTTTTGCTTTCTCTTGGACATATGAGACATTTTATGAAGACAAAAACCTGGCTGAGATGACACTACAAGAATACTGGAATTCAGTAATTGCCCTTGGGTAGACCTGGAGTCAGAGTCTCTTTAGGATGTACGCCTAGGACAGTCTTGGATTCACCTGGAAGAAGCGCTCCGCTATGTACTGGGGTAGTATTACAGCAGGCATTTGCATCTAGTGAGCAGGCCCACAGCTAACAGGATGAGTCAGGGGTGCATGGTGAGAGAACATGAAAACCTCTCTTCGTGTCCAGGCGCAGGCTTCCTGCGAAGGAGAGGAGCACCCCTGCGGAGCACTTGGAGCTCTGACGAGACTGCACCTACAGCTGGAGAACGCCACGCCCTCCTGACCTACGCGATGGTCTCCTTCAGGTTTCAGACCGTTGGCCCCAAACTTTATATCTATAACTATGCCTACTGGCGCGTTCCTGTCAACCTCATCACCGTCCCTAGGGGCAGCCACGCCAATAAACAAGGCCAGTCCACGCTTTGATCACAAGAAGTAAAGGGCTCAGATTTAACACGTAATGGGAAGCCATTTGGAGGGCTTTAAGCAGAAGCATGACCAGATCTAATTCATGTTTTAAAACAATCACTCTGGCTGCTGTGAGGACATGGGACTGGAGAGACCAGCTAGAGCTTGCTGCAGTGTCCAGCTGAGAGGTGATGGAGACGTGATGAGGAAGACTTCTGGATCCAGCAAGACGGTGAACTCAGCTTCTAGTGAAGCCCTCCCACGACAAACATGTAAAAATGTTTGATAAAATACAATAAAAGCTATTTTACAACATAGCCAAGCTCTAAAGAAAATAAGAAGAAATAAAGGGGAAGCTTTGGATGCTAGAAATGAAAACAGACCATACAGCAGAAGTGGTAAGCACATGGCTAATGGTGTAAAATGCCTGCAGGCACCGCAGGATGGGATGTTAACACTTGTTCAGTGCAGGAGATGTGGTTTGGGTCTCACGCTCTGTGAAGGTTGCCTTCTCTCTATAAGAGGGTCCAGAAAAACTCTGCCCACCAGTCCATGAAAGCAACAAGAAAGCCTGTTTCTGCTTGGGACTTTGGGTGAGAAATCACAATCCTAAGACTCTGCCATTTACAGATGTATCAGAATTTACATTCCCTATGTGCTACAGAAATTCCAAACTAGGGAATTAATATAAAAAACTAGTCCAATAACAGTGCAACTCGTGGGGTATCCAACAGAAGCAAACAAAAAATTGCTCTATAGGGACGAATTTACAATCCAGGGTGCTTGGAACTCCCATAGAAAACAATCAGTTCAGCTCAAGATAAGCTCACAGCAAAAATGCATAACCCATGTCTAACATCAAGGAGAGTCAGTGCCACCACGAACAGCAATTAACACCCCAGTCAACTGAAATAATATAAAACTGAAAGAGACTAAAATTATTTTTAAAACGAAAGAAAAGAAGCCAAGGTGAAAGAACAGGACACCATGACAAAGAGGTGACGGTGGCCAGAAGTAGGTGGCTACAGTGAAGATGGTGAGACAAATGTTCAAGGTATATTTGCAGGGACAGCTCAAAGGAATTGCTGATTAGTTGCACATGGAAGAAAGGAATCAAGAATTCCTAGTCTTTAGCTTAAGCAACTAGGTGGCTGCTCTGCCATTCACCTTTTCATCTGAGGTGAAAAAGACTCAAGGAAGAAGAGCTTTGTGGAGGGAGGACAGGTTCCACATGTCAAGTCTGGGGTGCCTATTATACCTCCAAATAGAGACATCACATAGGAGGCTGAATATTCAAATCTAGAGCTTAGGTTAGAGATATCATAGGGCTAGAGATATCAATTTAGGCATCAGCAGCATGTAGGTGATATTTAAAACCTCGTAAATTACTATCTATTAATTCTTCAAGATGCAACTTCAGGGTGACCTCCTGAGAAGCCTTAAATGACTCTTAACCAGAGGGAAGGGCTCTCGAGGAACTTGGATCTCTCTCACACTAACACCTCTCCCAGAGCATGGCACACAACAGGAGTCAGTAATGCTTACTCAGCTCCTGGATGAATGACTATTCTAAGGTTCTAAGTGCTAGCCCCTGGCACAATATCTCGGAAAGAGTGGGCACTCAAAAATATGTACTGAATGAATAAATGAGCTAACCTTCTGAGCAGCTAGACTCTGACTGCTTTCGCTCAGGGCCAAAGATGTAAAATACTGGATACACTCATCTAGCTCTGTCTGAGGTAAAGATGCCAGCAACTGTCTGAGCTCTTCTTCGATGGAAGAATCCTGAAACACAAGGAAAAGAAATTCATCATAATTAAGCTCAACAACTGAGCACAACAAAAAGTACCCAAAGAATCAAAGCAAAAAAAACCCCAAAACCAGCCAAGATAAATTACTCTCAAAAATAGTCACCCACCTAGGTAAACAGAGAATCGTTTAATTTTAATTCTATACCTTCATGTCTGCTACCTCAATCTCAAAGACCTACTGCAAAGTACAGCTCTGTATCTGTACCTCATAGGCTACTTCACATCTTGACTCAAAATGAATTATTACACTCTTTCTAACTAAAGCTGGCTTTTAAAATCCAGAACTCATTACTATCTGATTTTTCTCTAATAACTTATATCTAGGATATTAGTTTTTCTGTTTTTCAAAAACTGGTCGCAAGTTTTCAGATTTTCATTTTCTAGGAAAGGTGCTCAAGGAACATGCTCTAATATCTATATTAGTGGTTAATAATTAATATCTATGCATAGTAATACATTAACATCTAGATGTAGTGGTTCTCCAGGGGCTGTTACAATCACAAAGAATTATTTGGCCCAAAATGTCAACAGTGTTGAGGATGAGAAAAACTGATCTATAGCAACCTTAGAACAAGGGATCAGTTCATGGATGTTGATATGCTATGAAGTTACCCTCTGGTGTAGAGACTTCCAACCCTTAAAAAGGGAAAATAATGTAAGAGAAACAGCATCTCCTGAGGAATCAAGAAATCTTTGTATGGAAACTACAATTTCAGGCTCATACCCTAGTTTACCTGGTTGTGAAAAGTAGCCAACAAACTGCTTTTTGAATGTTTACTTTGCACCCAAAGTGAAGATGATGAAACTATTTTTCACTCACCAGTTTATTTACTTACTTCTTTTAAAGATGGCAAAGGAGGTGGTGGGAGAAAAAAGCGAAGATCACTCTCTTTGCTTCGAGCCAAACCAATAAGAGTTCTCAGATCACAGGCTTGAGCAATTATCCTATACTGGTAATCTTTTGTAAAAGTATATTGTTAGCACAGTTGTTTCAAGGATTAAATGAACAATTTAATTTAATTTTAAACTACAAGTTTGTAATTCAAAATTTGCTAAGTTTCTTTTTTTCAAAACTACAACTGCATTTACAATACCAATTAGCTAAATATCCAACATTTCCATGACTGATCTCACAATTCTCCTCAACAATATATCTAGGTAAATCACAGTCTAACTTTTTTGAAAAAATGAACCTCAAATGTGAAAGCTGATAGTTCAGAATCAATTTAACGTCTCCTTTTTTAAAAAAAAAAATAATTCCAGCATTGAAAAGCTGTTTTGATCACTACTCAATAACCTAAGGTTGCATTTAGATCTACTGTCCCTGGTAACCGTATGGTGCTTTGACATCCATGATGTCCATGAATAATCTGAGGTTCCAGATGGTGGTACTCTGTTTTAGCCTTCACGGTTTACCCATTCCATTCTTTATGTATTGCTATAGAATGAATGTTTGTGTCCCCTGCAAATTCATATGTTGAAACTTAACCCCCAATGTCATGGTATTCAGACGTGTGACCTTTGGGAGGTGATTAAGTCATGATGGTGGAGCCCTCATGACTGAGAATAGTGTCCTTATAAAAGAGACCTTAGAGAGATCCCTTGTCCTTTCTGCCATGTGAGGACACAATGAAAAGATGGCCATCTATGAACCAGAAAGCAGGTTCCCACCAGACACCAAATCTGCCAGCACCCTGATCTTGTATTTCCCAGCCTCCAGCACCAGGAGAAATAAATTTCTGTTGTTAATAAGCCACCCAGTCTATGGTATTTTGTTATAGCAGCCCAAATGCACTAAGACGTATCAAAAACAAAATCACAACCACTGAAGCAGATATTATTTTTAATAAAGGCAGTTCATAACCTGGGTGAGTTCTTCAGGATCAAGTGGGGAACTTTTTCAAAACCTACATGCCAGGGACCCAACTCTCGTTTTTCTGATATACTAAGTCTGAAACGGAGTCCTAGAAGGCAGATTTTGAAAAAGATTTTTATTCTAAGTTCTCCACTAACATTAAGGAAGCTTATATTTCTATTATAAATTATTAAAATTAAAGCCACCAATCAATCAACTAATTAACTTGCATGGAGGCAGAGATCTTATTCTGAGACTTAACTTTTCTTTGAAAACATTATTATTTTTTATTTGTTTACCCATTTTTATAAGATGACTTTACTAAGAAAATGTACTTTAATTCCTGTACTATAGTTGGAACAGATCTGAGTTCTTGCTCATGTACTTTTACTGCAGAACTTGCAATTTTTAAATACAATTAAGTATTTTAAATCTCCCTTAGAAAATAATATACACACAAATCAGATACATTTGACTAATTATTAGTATTAGAGCCAAGTAGATTGTCAAAGTGAAAGCAAATATAACTATACGGTTCAGCAAGCAATTAAAATATATTTCACTAAATCGGAACCAAAAGAAAATGGAACTACAACATTAGGCCATAACTATCAGAATCGAGTTTCTCTAATCAAGTAAAATTTAGTTCTGGTAGAAAGTTGTACAAATATATCCACCTCAGTTTTAAAGCTGTTCTTACCAAACACATCTGGCTACCAGGCCAGCAGGTTTTCCACTTTATCACTGAAGTTTCCTTTAAAAATTTTTGAAAATATTTTTCATATATCTTAAGATTGCCTAAATTATTTTCCTTCTGTAATATCTCATTCCCTTCTCTTTTATATCAGAAATCAAGAGCTAGCTGGTGGTGTGCATGTGCTCAGTCAGTCGCATTACCATGCCAGTGGTGGGTCTCCGACATTTCCTGCACAGCCTGCAGTCGTGCTGTTCTGTCATCCAGCTTACTCTTCCTCAGGAGCAGCCACACAGCACACTCATGATCTTCCACATCAACTGTACTAAAAGGGTCTTTGCAAAAAGTAAAAAAAACAAGACAACGTGGACATTATGAACAGTTAAAACAACATTTTTATCCTCATGTTTATCTAAGATGGTACTTGTAAATATTCAAAATCTACAATAGGAGAGTTAAATCCATTTCCAGTATTGATAATGGCTCACAGGTTTGTCCTCAGTTCTGTCATATTGTTATATTTATTATGTATATTATGTATGCACTTTTGTTTTATACACTATGTTGCTTTCACAATGTGTCTTTTCTTTTTGCTTTTTCCCTAAAAAACGTTTTATTATGAAAAATATCAAACATATGGAAAAATTAAAAGAATAATTAACATCCATATGCCTACCAAAACTAGATTTAATAAATGTTATCATTTTGCCATATTTGCTTAATCTGTATGCATGTGTACTTTTTTTCTTAACTATGTGAAAGGAAGCTGTAGACAAAATGACATTTCGACTTCATAGTTCAATCTGCATCTCCCTAGAGTAAGCCTGCATTCTCTTATATCATCACAATGCCACTATAACACCCAAAAACACTAGTGAAAATCTTCCCAAATCATGTAAAATCCAATCTAATTCCATATTCAAATTTCTCCAACTGTCCCCAAAATATCTTTAGAGCTGTTTTTTAAAACAAGGATTTGATTAAGTCTCTTTAGTCTCTTTTAATTCTAGAAAGTTTTCCCATCTTTTTTCATGATGCCAACTTTTAAAGAGATCAGGTCAGCTCTTTTATAGCTAGCTCTACATTGTAGATTTGCCTAATTGTGAAATCTACATTTTTGAGAAAGCATGGGAGTGATTTTCTAACAAATTTTAAATTTTGAAACACTCATCAAGAGAAGAGGGTATATTTAGCCGCAATACTTACTTACAACTATCTAATAACAATACATCTACAAAGATGGAAGGAAGAAAACTACCCAAGGCATCAAGCCCTTAAAATTAAATATGGCTGGAGAGAATAATGTTACTCAATTTTAATAGCTACAATAAATGTCAGTATAAGAAACGGAGAAAAAAATCTCATGTGATCACTGAATGACTTTCAGATTACTGATAGGGATTCCAAGTAAAATACAGTCACATGTCACTTAATGACGGGGATACTAAGAATAAGAAACGCATCGTTAGGCAATTTTGTTGTCGTGTGAACATCATAGAGTGTACATACACAAACATAGATGGTATGGCCTACTAGAAACCTAGGCTATGCAGTACTAATCTCATGGGACCACTGCCGTATATGCAGTCTGTTGTTGACTGAAACGTTGTTATGCAGTACATGACTGTATTTAATACTTACCAGCAAATGGACCCCGTAATATCTTGGCTGATGTTGCCAATATTTTTCTTACTGCTTTATGAAGCTCTTTTCTTGCCTGATAGGTAATTCCTAAAATGATTACAAATTTAAATAAAATCAAGTATGTACACTTAATGCTATACTCCAATACTTCAAAGAGAAATATAAACTCCGAATTTTTTCAAAAAGAAAATATAAAATAGCATCTTTCTCATTTTATTGTCATTATCAAAGCAACTAAAACCATTATGGGAACACAGAGCTCTGGATCCCAAAATAAGATTGCTCTCCAAGTCAGGGAAAAAAGTAAAAACAAAACAAAAACACTAACTAAAGATAACAAAAATCCTCATAAACAACATAGGATTAGCTACACTCAGGAAACTGTCCCTTAAAAATAGCCCTTCTCAGGGGCTGGCCCAGTGGCATGGTGGTTAAGTTCTCACGGTCCACTTCAGTGACCTGGGGTTTGCAGGTTCGGATCCCAGGTGCTGAGTGACATGCCACTTGTCAAGCCATGCTGTGGCAGCATCCCATGTAAAGTAGAGGAAGATGGGCACGGATGTTAGCCCAGGGCCAATCTTCCTCAGCAAAAAAGAGGAGGATTGGCAACAGATGTTAGCTCAGGGCTGGTCTTCCTCACACACCCACACAAAAAAAGCCCCTCTCAAACTGACATTTGGAGATACCTTACTAATGAGATTAAGCTTCATTATACAGGTAAATTATAAGCTATAAAAATTATCTGTGTAATTGAAATTATTCACACACCATAAAAGCACGCTGAAATACAGGAAGGTGTGGTGATATACACACCCTCGTGGAACCCGCCGCCCTCAGGGAACATGATGTGCTCACAGGCCTGGTTGTTCTGGCTGACAACGCAGGAACAGGCAGCTGCACGGCAAGTGTGGTGACTCACCAGGGTACTGGTATCCTGATGAAAAGATACTCCTCTGCTCTAAAATTTCACATTCACCAAGCAATCACCTGATTACTAATTAGGTTTCCATGTGACCTCAATATGGAGAATGGGAATGTTCTGACTAGTGAAGACAGGTTTTTCCAGCCTTTATGACAGATGTTTTCCCTCTGTACATAAGTAAGTTGGTATTCCTAATTATGAATCCACCTCCTGAGTTTAGTGTGCATAAATAAATAAATCCTTTAAAGCAGAATATCTCTGAGACAAGTGACAAAATTATGCTTTCATCCTTGCCAAACTGAGGGCCAGCCTCTGAACTGACAGCCCCCGCTAAGGTGTGGAACTCCAAGTTTAGACTAAAATAGCCGGCTGGTCTTCACTGCACTTAGTTATAAAGGAGAACTGCAAACTCAGGTTAATATGAATGTCCAAAATTTGGCCTTCAATTAATTCTTTAGGAACTTGGTTCTCACAGGGTTTGGTGATTCTTAGAGTAAGCTGCACCTATCTTATTAATATTGTATTTTAAATACTCATTTTTAAATTCAATAACTAGCTTCCATTTTTCACAAAGATGGCATTACTTTACCATAAACTTACCATGATTTTCTCCTTTATCTAAAGAAACTGTGTGCACATATATATATGACTTCATTTTTTCTCTTTCTACCACTTGAGTATCTAATGTCAACGACTTCTTCAGCGCCAGGACTTCATATGTAAGAAACAAAGAACCTCTTAAAAAGAAACCAAAAATTCATCATAAATATATGATCTAAATGTAACACAAGAGCCACTCTTTTTTATTAAGCTTTCCATAGTGAACCTTTCTTTCTTTTTTATTGGGAAACATATATATAGTAATGTGCACTTAACATATATTATGTTTATTAATATATATATTTGTATAAATGCATACACACACATTTCAGTTTAACAAATAAACAGCTACATTACCATATCCAGGCAAAAAACAGAACATTAACAGTATGCCAGAGGCCCACAGGATCCCTCCCTGATCTGACCCACTCTCTCATCTCTATAGCTAATTATTATTCTTTTATTATAATATCTTTGCTTTTCTTTATAGTTTACCACCTATACATGCATCCTTAAAACAGAGCTTAGTTCTTTCTGTCTGTGAGTTTCACAGGAATGTAATCACACTGTACATATTCCTTTGTTCAGCCTTCCGTTTGTGAGATTCATCCACGTTGCTGCATGTATCTGGAGTTCATGCATTTTTATATTTTGATATGGTATGTGATTCCTCCGTTGTATGGATATACCATAACTTATGTATCCATTCTACCACAGATGGGCATTTAGGGAATTTCTAGTTTGAGTCTATCACAAACAATACTGTTGCACATCTCACACATCTACACTCTACACGTGTATATGTTTCTCTAAGGTACATATCTAGAAGTAGAATTACAGACTTTCTGGCAACATATATATTATTCAACTTTACTACATAATGCCTTTTCAAACTTTTTTCAAAAAGATTAGCCAATTTGTACTTCCATTACCAGCATATGAAACTTTCTCCTCTCAAGGGTTATACCTAAAGTCAATTTTTAAAAGTGAAATACAGGGGCCGCCCGGTGGCGCAGCGGTTTAGTCCGCGCTTGGCAGCCCGGGGTTCGCGGGTTCGGATCCTGGGCGCCTGCCAACGCACTGCTTGTCAGCCGTGCCGAGGCGGCGTCCCATATAAAGTAGAGGAAGATGGGCACGGATGTTAGCCCAGGGCCAGTCTTCCTCAGCAAAAAGAGGAGGATTAGCAACGGATGTTAGCTCAGGGCTGGTCTTCCTCGCAAAAAAAAAAAAAGAAAAAAAAAAGTGAAATACAATGTTGTTTATTGTGTACCCCAAAATGAAGGGTTTTTTTTTTCCTAATCAAATTGACCTACACACTCCCTAAATGCAGACACAAAGCCTGCACTCTGTCTGGATTCAGAGCTGAGCAACACCAGTTAAGCCTTCTGAGCTTCCCACCCTAAACCAAAAGCAGGTAAGACAGGAAGGCCAGACACTGGCCAGCACAGAGGAATAGAGGAAACGTATTCAGTTTTTTTATCATGCTTGCCATGAAAGACAAAATTCTTTACTAGAAATTATGTGATTAATTTTCACTATATTTCTGAATATAATTGTGATATAAACAAAAGAACTGCATTACAGAAAAGAGTATACATTTACCTTTTGCCCGGAATGAGTCAAAAAGAAAAATCACATAAATATGTATTGCCTTACCTTACAATGTCATGGAGAAATGTGTGTATTTGGATAAAATGCCAAATACATCTCCTTTATCATTTTAGCATCTAAGAGTTGATTTTATATTTATACTAGTGAAAAAGAGTATTATTAACAAAAACACTAGAGTAGTATTAGACCTATATTTAACATATATAACCCTCCCCCCCAAAAAGGAAAAAGAATGAAAAACAATAATTAGAAAGAGAGTCACTCCATTCATTAAGCATATGCCTCTGACATAGCATGAGATGGGAGATGTCCATCTACTGGTTTTCTCAGTCAGCCTCAACTTCCTTTCATAAGAGTGTTATGATGATTTAAATGATTTTCAAAAATAATTTTGACTATAGTTGATTTTTACCTTCTTCGCCCACTTGAGAACCTAACACAAGAAGTAATTTAGGTGTGTGAAAGCTAAGTGGTGAGTGCCTGCTCTGTGCGTGTCGTCAAGAGCTCTCCTCAGAGCAACAGTGCCAGGTGGGTGGATCCCCATGGTGCACTCAGACCCAAGAGAAAATGCTCCTCAGAAGGTAAAGCAACTGAATCGAGACAACACTGAAGTGGTAGATCAGTGATCAAGTGATGAATCCACCTGTCTATTCCAGACTCTATACCCTTCACCACCCCATTACCTGTAAATCACATCCATTGAGATTTCAATAGTAGTATAATGAAGCCAATTAACATTTCATAGTTGACACTTACCCTAAAATCAGTGATCCAGTAAACTTTATTATATTTCCTTCAAAAAGAAAGGAAAAAAGTCAACGTGATGAATTTCCTTTTTTAAATGTAACAGGAAATAAGCAACAGTGTAAGTCTCTACCTCTATCATATATAATCGGATAAGAAGTTATTGACATTTTTCCATTAATATAATCAGTTGCTATCAACACATGGCTTCCTATCTCCAGATGCAAACAAATGAAAAAATAACCACTGGGTACAAAAATATAATCTGCATTCCGAACTCATTCTCATCTCATACTCGTTCTCCCCTCCCTCCACCTCTTACGCTGCCACCCCAGATCAATCGAGACCCGAGTTTGGTCTCGACTTTCCACCACTCTCGATATTTGCACCACTGACCTTGCCAGGCCTCCGGTGCTTCCACCAAATGTGACATCCAGGAAGCTAACTTCCTTCTGATTCCTTTCAGTTCACAACCAATTAAATAAAGGAATGGGGAGAATTCTCCCTATCACTACTAGGACTATACTGAGGGATCGTGTTTGTCAAGTGGGGACACAAAATGACTCGTGCCAAAGTAATTATAATTGGTTAAGTGCCATAAGTACATAGCCCCATTTAAAATATAGGTTACATTCTGCAAGTTTATCATAATTTTTTTGTTTGGAATGTGGAAAACACTTTTTTGATATTAAAAAAAACTCCCAGTGGCAGATACAGCTAGTTGCCTATCCAATACATATCAGCCCCTTGATTCTTACTAATGCAACCTGATGACCATCTAAAAATATTCAAGTTCCCAGACTCCTCTGCAGCTAGGGCTGGCTGTGCAACACATTCATAGCCAATCAGACATAGAAGGAAGCAGAGGGAGGGACCCTCCCCAAATAAAAAGACAAAGCCTCATAGGATGGTTTTCAGCCCTTCTGCCTTCTTGATGTCCAGGGATTCAGCAACCATCTTGTGACCATGAGGACAATAAAGATAAAGGAGCAGAAAGACAGGAGGATTGCTAAACTGTGATTCCTGCCCTAAACTCTATCTTGACTTCCTGCTATGCAAGAAAAATGAAAACCTTACTAATTTAAGCCATCATAGTTAGGTTTCCGTTACATGGGCTGAACACAATCTTAACTGATGTATTACCCATGATGGTTAGGAACACAGCCAGCCCACAAAAATCGATGTAACCTGTTATCTATTGGATGTATAGAGGTGGCCCTTTGTTCAGAGCTTCAACTTATGCTGCCAAGAACACACTTCCCCTCCCTACTGAGGGATAAAGAACTCTCTTCAATCGGCTTCCCTACACATCAGACAAGGGAGATGGACATGCCTCCCAAACTCTAGGATCTAGTCGTTCCAGAACAGAGGACAGTCCCAGAGGACAGTTCCAGGAGGTCTGCAGGCATGAAATCAGAAGTTGTGACAGACAGAGCTTCCTGACTGGGCAACTCCTCTGGGACATTTTTCATTCCAAGGTGGCTCCCTGGACTTCCTTCCACCACCCTCACCCCGTGGCCCTGCAGCAACCAGTTTGTTTCCTTCTCTACTGCTACGACCCTTACTTCTTACTAGAATGATTCTTCTCACTGCGCCCTGGGAACAGAACACCGTCTCACAGGCTTTTCTCCTACCATAAAGCAAACTGACTACTCCTACCAGAAAGAAAATTCTAGCAGAGTTTGTTCTGCTAAGATGATGATGAGAAAAGAAAAGCTTCCTTCTCTGTCCTCACTCCTCTTTTTATATTTAAAAAAAAAAGAACCATAGAATTTTCTAGATGAAAAGGACCTATCCTAAAAACAGATCTATCTTAAAAATCAAAAGGAAGCTCCATGAAGACAGAGACTTTGTCTTATTCAATATTGTATCCAATATACAAAATACTAGGGCCAAAATAGTACCTGGCACATCACAGATGGTAAATAAACATTGGTCAATGAATGAAAGATGATATAGGCCAATCTTCTCATTTTAAAAATAAAGATTAATAAGAAGTGAGGTAAATATTTACAAATAAAGATAGCAGATGAGTGCTACATGTTAAGCTCCCGTAGGACAAGCACAACATCTTCCTTGCTCACCACTGACTTCCCAGAACCAAATACATGGGCCCGGCACCTTGTTTTGCAGGAGCTTAATGAACAGCTGCTGAATGAGAATGTCGTGATACTTAAGTTCAGAAGGATGAGTATGAATCTGACAGGAAACAGAGGGGAGGGAGAAGATACCCAAGAAAAGGGAGTATGCATGGCTCTGGGCTTACAAATTTGGGACAGACCATTAGTATAGACAGAAAAGACATAAAACAAATCTGATATTTGTCATGGGTTAAATAAGATTTTTTGTGGACCACTCTGGAAACTCAACCACAATTCTATCACTGTTTCTATAAGAAACTAGTAGTTTAAACTGTACTCACTGATATCTCTCCAGTATGTGTTGCTTTTTGGCGGAGGAGTTGAAGTTCCTATTCTTCTGCAACAGATGACACAATAAGCAGCCAGGGACATTCTGTGTATTTAGAACAATTACAACCAATTTAATTTAGCATCTAATTAAAAACACTTCTTTTAACTATAAGAACATGTCACAATCGCAGTGGATTGCCCACAGAGTTAGAATTTTCAAAACCAGGAAAAAAACTTTTCGATTAAAAAAAATTTCTCCCTGAAAAACTTAAAACAGACTTATTAGAACAATATTTTGCTAGTCCTTTGATTATTCTTCTTCAAACTGTGCCCAAGTGTGAACAACGATTAGTAGAGAACAGGAAAACACAGATCTTTCATCAGAATATCAATATAGGAATTCAAAAATTTTAAATGTCTTTGTCAAAATATATATGCAGAGGGCCGGCCTGGTGGCACAGCAGTTAAGTTCATGCATTCCACTTCGGTGGCCCAGGATTCACAGGTTCGGATCCCGGGCACAGACCTGTGCACCACTTATAAAGCCATGCTGTGGCAGTGTCCCATATAAAGTAGAGGATGATGGGCATGGATGTTAGCCCAGGGCCAGTCTTCCTCAGCAAAAAGTGGAGGATTAGCAGCAGATGTTAGCTCAGGGCTAATCTTCCTCACACACACACACACACACACACACACACAATATATATATATACACATAGATAGATAGAAATTTATATTTATCTTTGATGACTGAAAACCCTCCAGAAATGAAAAGCAGCTCTGAATGGAAAATATACATAGAACCCATGGAAGTATTTAGCTTTTCTCCAGCTCCTTCAAGATGATACTCAACATTGTTTAAAATCCTTTGAAATTTAATTTTGGGCATCCTGTCAAAGGAGGAGAACTGTCGCTCAACTACCTCATCAACTGAGTACGGATGATCTAAATAGGATCATGATGCAATGGTTTCTAGAACAACAGTATTCTAGAATCATATCAGATTGCCTTTGGATGAGATACTTTTTTCTTTTGCTATAAGAGAAAAGAAAGGTGTCTTGAGGGACTCATGTCAGAAATGGTCCTTTGGTTCAATATATAAAAAACTCCTAGCAGCTTTATAGGGACTAGGGGAAATTATTTGGTATACATGTGTAAGAAACATCTGTTAGTGATAACACAAAATAAAAAGCTTTTCAATTTTTCTTGTGATTCTAGAACACCAAATTGATGACTAAGCAAACTAGTTTAGGCAACAAGTAAACATGTAAAGGTCACTGTTTTAAAGGTCATTGTTTCTTATTGTCTCACTTGTTTAATGCGTTGCTGCTACTTCTGAGACATAAGGATAACCGTAAAAATTACATAAAGGCTGCAACGAAGCAGGTGCTCATAAAACCAGGGCAGAATGCAATGTAAACTCCAGACTCCAAATGAATCCTTATCTGCATTGTTCTTTCCTGTTTCTGAGGAAAAGGTCTCATCCCTTTCTCAAAGGGAAATGTACTATTTTCTAGATCTCATCTCTTCCACTTCCATGGGGATCTTGAGTCATTAATTATCTGCCTTTCTCTTCTGAATCTTCACACTCTCTCTCTCTCTCTCAGCTCCTCTCCCCTAAATACTGGATGTCCAAAGTTCTCCCATCAAAACACAAAAACAAAACAAAGGATGGGAAAAACAAAAACAACTCTCCCTCCATCAAGTACCCTCCAGCTATATCCTCTTCTTTCCCCTTCCCTTCCTAAGATTCTCTCCCCAGTCTGTCTTCTGCCAACACTGAAACAGCAATCTCTAAGGTCACCAGTGAGTGACATCTTTGTTGCAAAATCCACTTTTTAGTCATCATCTGACTTGCTTTGTCTGAAGTATGTGACTACTCCCTCCTTCTCTAGCTGCTATGACACCCTGTCTTCTAGTTTTATTCTCACATTTCTGGCTGCTGTATCCCATTAACTCATTCAACAAACATTTATTGAACACCTTTCACCCGTCAGGGACGGAAACTTGAGATGTGAATAAGGCAGCAGAGCCCCGTGCCCTTGCTGAGCTTACAATTGGCTCTGCTGCCTCCACCCAGCTCTTAAATATTAGTGTTCCAGTGGGTTCTATCTGTGGTCATCTTTGTTTCTAATGCTGTACTCTCTGGCTGAGCAATTTCAGTGTTTTCCTCACAAAGCTTTACCTATAGCTTATATTTCCAAATCTCTATAACTAACCCAGATCTCTGTGCTAAGCTTCAGACACATTTATTCAACTGCCCAATGCAGTTCTACTTTGAAGCACCACAAACACCTAAAACCTATAATGTCTAAAATCAAATCATCATATTCTTAAAACCAAATACCCCAAGACCATTTATTACTAGACCATAGTTTCCCATTGATCAGAAATGACTCCTCCATACACCAAGGTCTAATCTAGCTAGGGTCTGTTTCTGGACAATTCTGTTCCACTGATCTAATTGTCTAACCCTGCATCAACACTATCACATCTTTCTTAATCCCTATACCTTTAAATAAGTCTTAATTGCATCTAGAGTGAGCACCCCCACGCCCATTCTTTCCAGAATTGTCTTGGCTATTGGGATTTTGGTTGGAACTGAACTGAATTTACAGATTAATTTGAGAACTGATATCCTATGGAGTTTCTCCATTCACAAAAGGCGTATTTTCAAGTCTTCTTTTAGATCTTTTGTAATTTTCTTCACAAAGGTCACACATATTTTTTCTTTGTTTCTTCCTTTAAAGAAAATTTCAAATGTATACAAAGGTAGAAAGAATAAAATGAATCCCACCACTCAGCTTCAAAAACTATCAACATGTGGCCAATCTTGTGTCATCTATTCCTGCTCTATCCAACAGAACTTCTGCATGATAAACATTTCCTATATCTGCATTACTAGTGTGAAAATATGCTAGTGTGACCGAGGACCTGAAATGTCTTATCTTTTCAAACTTTAATTAATTTTAATTTAATTAGCCACACAGGCTAGTGGCTATTGTACTAAACAGTGCAATCTACACTGTAACCCACATCACTTTCCACCACCACAACACTCCATTATTTTGAAGCAAATCCAAAATGTGGTATCATTTAGCCTGTAAATTCTTTGGTATGTACCTCCTAAAAAAAGAAAAGCTAACCACCATTATGTCCAAAAAAATAATAATTCCTTAGTATCAACAAACATCCAACGAGTGTTCCAATTATGTCATAAACGTTACTTTTGTTTTGCATCGTTGGTTTGTTAGAATTAGGATCTAAACAAGATCCACACACTGCGTTTGGTGGCTAATGTGTCTCTTTTAGAGTCACTTATTTCTGTAATTACTGGTTTATTCAGATTTCTTCCTTCTTGAATTAGTCTTGATAATATCTATTTTTCAAGAAAATGGGCATTTAAGTTTTCAAAATCACTAACATAAAGTTGTTCATGCTATTCCTATTTTTTATCCCTAAAATTGCCTACCTTTTTTTGTTCCTAGCATTATTTATGCCTCTTCTTTTTACTTTTGAGCAGTCTTCTAGAAGTTTAATAGAAAAAATTGTTTTTTATCATCTATTGGTTTTGCTGATGATCTATTTTATTGTTTTGTTTGTATTTTCTGCTCTTCATTATTTTCTTTCTTTCTTTCTTCAGATTCACCCTGTCCTTTTCCTAATTTCTTCAATAATGCTTACCTAATATATTATGAGCATTTCTTGCTCTTTCATAAATGCATGTAAGACTATAAATTTCCCTCTATATTTTGCTTTACCTCAATTTCACAAGTCCTGATATTTCCACTGTGATTTCCTCTAATCTGGGGATTGTTTAGGACTGTTTTTAGTTTCCAAACATGAAATTTCTAAATATTACCTTTTTATTGTGCTATATGACATAGATTCTTTGGAATTGTGGAGACTTGCTTAGTTACATGGTTGCAGTCAATATTTATAAATATATCACATAAACTTATTCTGTGTTATGGGCAGAATTTAGTATATCTATTATATCACACTTGTTAATTGTGTTGTTAAAAGTTTCTATAGCCTTACTAATTTTTGTCTGCATGATCTACCAGAGGTTTTTAACGTCTATTCATGAGAGAGATTAATCTCTAGTTTTCTTCTGATTACTTTGGTTTTGACATCAAGGTAATGCTGGTCTTATAAAATAAGTTGGTAAGTGTTCCATCTTCTATACTCCGGAAGAGTTTATGTAGAACTGGCATTCTCCTCCTTTAAAAGGTTTTCAGTAGTGTTCTCATATGTTTTTAAGGTCTTACGTCTAAAGTGATGTACTCTTTTTCAGTCCTGATTTTGGCAATTTGTGTCTTCTCTCTTTTTTACTTAGCCAGTCTGGCTAGAGGCTTATCAATTTCACTGATATTTTCAAATAACCAACTTTTAGTTTCATTGAATTACTCTCTTGTTTTTCTATTATCAATTTCATCAACTTGTGCTCTTTTATTAGTCTTTATTGCTTTGATTTCAACTAGCTCTTCTTTCTCAACCTTCTTAAAATTGAAGCTAAGATCACTGATCTAAGATTTCTTCTTTTCTAATATATGTATTTAATGCTAAAAATTTCCCTCTAAGCACTGATTTGGCTGCATCCTCAAATTTTGATATATGGAGTGTTTTTTCTTTCATTCAATTAAAAATATTTTCTAATTTCCTCCAAAGACTTCCTCTTTGATCCATGGGATACTTTTGTTATTGATAGTGTTGTCAAGTCGATTCTGATTCCTAGTGACCCTGTGTACAGCAGAGCAGAACCCTCCCTGGTCTTTTTTTTTGCGCCATCCTCTCATCTTCCAGGGCTATATCAGACAATGCTCCGCTGCTATTCTAGGGTTTTCACGGCCAATTTTTTTGGAAGTGGGTGGCCAGGTCCTTCTTCCTAATGGGATATTTAGAAGTGTGTTATTTAATTCCCAAATACTTAGGAATTTCCAGATATCTTTGTTATTGATTTTTAGCTTAATTCCATTGTGGCTGGAGAATAGGCTGTGTATATTTTCAATTCTTTTAAATTGTGGCTTGTTTTATGGCAAGGATTATGGTCTATCTTGGTGAATGTTCCATATGCACTTGAAAAAAATGTATATTTTGTTACTGTTGGGTAGAGAGTTTTACAAATGTCTATTAATTGGTTGACAGTGTTTTTCGGGTCTTCTCTTCCTTACTGATATTAATACGACTCATTCTGTTGATTACTAACAGGAGTGTTGAAGGCAGGGGCTGGTCAGATCATGAAAGTCCTTTTTAGCTAAGTTAAGGAGTCTGAAGCTTACCCTGAATTAAGGGAAGCTGTTGGGAGATTAACCTTAAGAAATGGAGTAACACAACAACAAAAAATTTTTTTAAGGTAGAGATGGGGAAACTAATAGGGAGGCTTTTAACGATAATCAGGGAGAAACGTCTATTTGAATTAAGGCAGTGGCTCTTGAGAATGATCAAGAAAAAACAGACGAGATATTAAGAGAATAGAATCTAATAAACAACTGGATAAGAGATAAGGGGAATGGATAAGAGGGAAGAGACAATTATGATTCTCAGTTTCTGGTTGGGATTACTGAGTATATAGGGACAATATTTACCAAATAGGAGAATACAGGAAGAGAAATGGATCTGAGGAAAAGGATGAATTCCCAGTTTCAACGTGCTGAGATTAAGGTTCTTGTAAAATATTCATGTAAGATGTCCATTAAGCTATGTGGGCTCAGCAAAGAGGTCTAAGCTATAGATATAGATTTATGAGTCATTAGCAAATACTATTAATTGAAACTATAGTTTTAGGTGACGTTATTGAAAACTAGTTTATAAAACATTGTTTTTCAAAATGTCATCCTAGGATTAGCGTCAGATTAAAATGCAGATTCCTAGGCCCTGTTGAATTCTCTGCTCTAAGTATCACAGGGCTGAATCCAAGCTGTTAGGAGGGCTGCACCCCTTATTGAAAGTTCTGGGGGGGATTCCACTTCCAGGCTCATTCAGGTTGTTGGCAGAATTCAGTTCCATGCAACTGTAGGGCTAAAGTCCTTGTTTCCTTGCTAGTTGTTGTCTGGGTGCCACCTTTAGCTCTCAAAGGCCTCTCCCTGGTCATTACAGGGAGCCCCCTACATCTTAGAACCAGCAACAGCTTATCCTTCTCACGTTGCTAAATCTCTGACTTTCTGCTTTCCTCTTCCACTTTTAAGGACCCATGTGATTACATTAGGCTCTCTCGGATAGTCTAAAATAATCTCCCTACCTTAAGATCTGTAACCTTAATTCCATCTGCAAAGTCCCTTTTGCCACATAATGTAACATATTCACAGGATCCAGGGACTTGGGCATAGACATCTTTGGGAGGCCAGGATTCTGCCTACCACAGGCCACTGTGAACATTCTGATACAAGTCTTTTTGTATACATATGTTTTCATTTCTCTTGGGTAGAGATGTAGGGGTGGAATTGCTGGGCCTTAGGGCAGATTTATGTCTAGCTTTATAAGACACTGTCAAATATTCTTCCAGATTGTACCATTTTACACTGCAATCAGTTGTGCAGGAGTATGAGGTTCCAGTTGTTTCACATCCTCACCAAAAGTTGATGCTGTGAGCCTGTTTGATTTTAGCGTGTACATGGCAGTATCTCATTGTGGTTTTAATTTGCAATTCCCTGAATACTAATGATGTTGAGCACTTTTTCATATTCATATTTAGCCATTTACATTTATTTTTCTGTGAAGTGTCTGTTCACGTCTTTTGTGTATTTTTAAATTGGATTGTTTGTGTTTTTTAAGTGAGCTCCCAGTTCTTTATCCATTCTGGAAACAAATCCTTTATCCAATATATGTATATACATATAAACTGCAAATATCTTTCCCTAGTCTGGGACTTGCCTATTAACTTTTGATGAACAGAAGTTTTAATTTTCATAATATCTTTTATCAAATTTTTTCTTTTACGGTTATTGCATTCTGTGTCCTGCCTTAGAAATTGTTGCCTACCTCAAGGTCACAGATATTTTCCTATGAGAATATGAGTTTGTCTAAAACATATTTTTTTACATTTTTACATTTAGGTCTATGATCCACCTCAAATTAATTTTTGTGTATTGGGTGAGACAGGAGTTGAGGTTCATTTTTTTTTTTTCCTATATGGCTATCCAATAGTTCCAGCATCATTTGTTGAGATTTTCTATTCTTCATTGAACTGACTTTGAGCCTTGGTCGAAAATCAATTGACTATAGAAGTATGGGCCTATTTTCAGACTGCATTCCATTCCACTGATTTATTTGTCTATCCTAATATAAATACCACACTGCATTGATTATTGTAGTTTTATAATAAATCTTGCAGCTAGGTAGTATAAGTTCTCTGGATTTGTTCTTCCTTTTCAAGATTGACTATTCTAGGTCTTTGGCACTTCCACACAATTTTAAAGTCAGCTTGTCGATTTCTACTTTTATAAAGCCTTTGGGATTATGATTGTGACTGCATTAAACCTGAAACACTAATTTTAAGTAGAGAATAGAGGAGAATTTTTGAGAAAGAGACTAAGAAGAAGGACACAGAAAGTAAAAAAGGAAAGATTATGAGTACCAAATGAAACAAATATTCAAAAATTCCATTCAATTTAACAACAGGGAGGTACCAGAGCCTTCATAATGGTAGATTCGTTGCCCTGGTTGGAAAAGAAACCAGACTGAAACTAAACGTCCATTCTCTGCTTCATTCTTATTAATAAAACCCCTGAAGTGTAACTGGGCACACAGATAACTGAATAAAGACTACACAGTCTATTTTTCTTTCTAGTTAAGTGTGGTCACTAAGAACTGGCTAATGGGTTGTAAGTGGATGTGTTGTGCAACTTCTAAGAAGTGTCCTTAAAGAGAAGAGTATGTGCCTTTCTTCAATTTTCCCTCTTCCCAGGAGCAGGTGGCAATTGGAATTAAAGTGCCCATCTTGGGGCCGGCCCGGTGGCGCAGCGGTTTAGTCCGCGCTTGGCAGCCCGGGGTTCGCTGGTTCGGATCCCGGACACCCGCCGACACACTGCCTGTCAGCCATGCCGTGGCGGTGTCCCATATAAAGTGGAGGAAGATGGGCACAGATGTTAGCCTAGGGCCAGTCTTCCTCAGCAAAAAGAGGAGGATTAGCAACGGATGTTAGCTCAGGGCTGGTCTTCCTCACCAAAAAAAAAAAAAAGTGCCCATCTCAACCATGAGGCAGCAGACTAAGGAAGGCAGAACAGCAGGACAGAAGAGTCAGAGTCCCTGATGATCATGGAGCTGGCTGCCATACCAGTCTTGGCCTGCCCATTTATGGAATCATACGTAGTTAAGCCATTATTTTCTTATATTTTCTGTGTGCAGAAATGCAACCAATCTAATTCTAACAAATCACAGTTTTAAATATTTATATGCCAGTGATTCCAAAGTGGTACCTCCAGTCATGATCTTTCCAGATTCATCTATCCAACAGCTACTGGAATATTTCCACTTGGATGCCCAACAGGCCTCTCAAGCTAAACTGACAAAACAGAATTCTTTTTCTCCCCAGACTCTTTCTCCACTAATCCTCCCCATCACCACCAAATGGTAAATACTTTTTGATGATAAATGTAAATGACCTACCTCGTAGCTCAAGCAAAAAGCTTAAATGTTGCTCTTGATTCCCTGTTTTCCCCTCACCTGATATCCAAACCATGCACAATCTCTGTTCTCTGCCATCAAAACATATCCCAAATCCATCCACTTTTCTCCATCTTCACTGTTACCACTCCAGTTCAAGTCACCATCATCTCTCATTTGGAGTAATGCAATAGCACCCTCAACGGTGCTTTTCGAAACTTAAGAAATCCCTCCCAGAGAGATGAAAAAGTTCTGGAGATAGACAGTAGTGATGGCTGCACAATAACATGAATACTACTAAACTGTACAACTAACAGTGGTTAAAATGGGGGTAAATTTTGTTACATGCATTTAACTCCAATAAAACAAACAAAAGAAATCTTTTCTAGAGACAAATAGCCTCCTATTTTTTTTCTAAATATTTTACAGACGTGTCTTTCACACTTAGGCCTTTAACCCACTTGGAAATTACTGTTGTGAATGGTGTGAAATAGGAATCTAATTTTGTCTTTATTCTATGTGGATATCATGTATGTCGGCATCATTTACCAAACTGTCTATGCTTTTCCTCCTGCTTTGCAATACCACTCAGTGGTATGCTAAGCTCCCATATGCACGTGGCTGTGGTTCTAGGCTCTCTATTCTGTTGCATGAGTCTACTTTTGTATCCCTGAACCAATACAAGTAATTAAGACAATTAACTAAGTAATTAAATAATTATGGCTTTATATTAAGTTTTGATATCTGGGAGCAAGAGACTTTTTCTTCAAAATTGACTTATTCTTGGTCCTCTGCCCTTCCATATATATTTTAGGTTCAGCATGTCAAGTTCCATGAAAAACCATACAGCAATTTCAATTGGAATTGCACTGAACCTGCCCAATTTGGGAAAACTGACATCTTCACGATATTGAGTCTTCCCATCCATGAATATGGTACGTCTCTCCATTTCTTGGGTCCCCTTTTTCGTGTTTCAATAGAGCATCACAATTTTCTCCCTAAATGACTATACAGCTTTAGTTTGATCTTTCTAGATACATTTAGTTTTGAATACTGTTATGAATAATATCTTTATTACTAAAATCCCTAGTTAGTTATTGCTGGTGTTCAGAAGTTATTTTTTTAACTTCAGAAATCTTCCTAAACTGAAGCCCATTTCTGACACCCCCATAATCAAAGTAGCCCCTCCAGTCTCTATCACATCACCATCTGATACCTTCTTGTTAACTCATTTTAGTGTGTCTCTCCCCCATTATAATTAGTTGCTTGTTCACCACTGTATTTCCAGTGTCTGGCACATAGTAGGTGCACAAAAATGTCTGCTGAATAAATGGATGGAGGTTTTAAATCTGGATGATTCGGAAAAACACAGGAAGAAAAGCAGGTTTTGAAGTGAGGGTGAAATGAGAACTACTTCAGTCTGAGAGGTGGAGTCTAGAGTACTCACAGGTCATTAATGTGCAGGCATTAGGCCGGCACCTGGAGCACGAGAGTGGGAGGTTCAATGGAATGGAACTGCTGAGATGGTCAAGGAGGAGGGTACACTCAAGAAGGAAAAAAAGAAAAGATACTTGGGAGGAATTATACTGGGAGCAGATTAAAGAGAGAGTGAACGTGCTCAATAATATGGAAACCAATGGGAGGGAAAAGATTTAAGGGTTAAAAAGAGGGAAATAAATATAAGAACGAGGTTCACAAATCACATGAACACACACAGTAAAAAGCAGCGTAAGCTCAATTTGGGAAGTACAATTTAACCCAAGGAACAGAAAGCAAGAACCTCATACCTCCACTGGTGAAAACAATTAGAGAAAGACAGTTGTAGGAGACTACAGGTCAGAACTTGGGAAAGAGATTAATTTGAGAACCCTCTTGGGTCTTTCGCTTTGAAATGACCGTTACAGGGCTTAGAGACTATCCGCATTCAATCTCTTCCACCTGCCGGGGCAGAGCTCGAAGCTGCGGTCTGGAAGCTTCCGATTTGAACGGGGAGACTGTTTCCTCCTCCTCATCTTTCCGTGACTAGCCCCCGAACTGAGGGTACCGGCAGGTGCTCTTTGAGCCCTCGGAGAGGAACCCGAGAACGGCGGTAACGGGGAGAGTCGGGCTGCCGAGGCTGAGCGAGAGGCCCTCCCGCCCGGCGGCGGGTCAGCGGGTCAGTCGGGGGCCGCGCGTCCTCGCGGGGGCGCCCCGGCCGCGCCCCGTTGCCGCCCTCCCCACTCCCCGCCGCGCCCGCCTTCGCCGGCGCCCTCGCCAGCCCCCACGAGCCCGGCCTCCACTTCCTACCTGCCGGCACGCGGACACGGCCCGCCCCCACGCCGCTCACCACAGACCGGGTCCGCGGGGAGCGCGCCCGTCTCGTCGGCTCCCACCCCGCGCCCTCCGCCCGGTGACTGGCGGCACGTGACCCCGCCCCCACCGCGCCCGGCCCCCTCGGCCCAGCCCGCGCCCCGCCTCCAGCCGGCGCGCTCCACCCACAAGAGCGACGCTGACGCGATGGCGTAGCCAGCGCAGGCGCAGTTTGTCGGCAACGCCGAGGCGCTGGCTGCTGGGCTTGTGGGTGGAGGTGCGTGGTGTCGGCTCTCGCGGCGAGAGGGGAAAGTGGGGTACGTGGAAGGCGGAGGGGTTCCAAAGAAAGAGGAAAGGGGGAGAAATGCCTCGGAAGCATGTCTTCCGGGTGCTGGGGAACAGGGCGGTGTCCCGCACCCTCTCCAGGCCCTTCCTGACGAGGCAGGCGGCCGTCCCGCATCACTGAACCGGGCTTTTCCTTATGGGGAGGCAGTGCCCCGCGCCCAAGTGTACAAGTTTTAAGGGTCACGTTGGCGTGCGCGGGGTGGGTTCCCTTCCTTCAAGCGCGGATCATTGCGGGACGTGATTATTTGGTAAAGGAACACAAGATCTGGAGACTTGGCTTGTACCCTTTTTTTCTTGCCGGGAGCTAGGACTTAATTTCTTGGCTCGATCTAATCTGTAAAACAAGATGATCCAACTCACTCACTGTATACAATTTTTAAGTCTTCTTTCAGAGCTACCATTCCGTGATTCCTGCTTCCAGGATCTTTTCTAATATCATACTTTTTGGGTTGGAAAAGAAATGTTTTGATTAAACCTGAGTTGGGCACACGTTAGGATTGACTGGGTAGAATTTGTTTGCGAATAAGATTTACGCATTATTAGTATTCCAAATAGACTCGATTTTGTTAAAAGATCAGAATATCTGTCCGTTTTGTTAATGTTAACCTTGTGTCTTTCATAAACTTAAATGTTTAGTCTTGACATTTAATATTTCGCCTGGTTTCAGAGGTCACCAAAGTATGTTGAAGTTGATGCTTTTGAACTTTATGTCACCTTATCCCTTTCAGCATTTTTAAGGTCGTCTGCACCTTCTGACTGGGAAAAGATGGTCAACGTCTTGAAAGGAGTGCTTATAGAATGGTTAGTAGTTTTGATACTTAATGAGTTTTAAATCTGCATATTGAATCTTGATTTACATGTGTACCTTTTCTAAAATTCAGTTTTGTTTTAAGATCTGAATGAATCAAGTCTTTCAACTTTCTCAACTTCTTTCTTAATAACAAGTGAGACAGGTTTTGTTGCTATGTTTCTTCCTGGTGCCGGATTTCAGTGTCTCTGTTGAATTGATGTCATTGGCATTATTTCCAACAAATTTTGGTCAGAGGCAGCATATTTTTTAATTAACCCTCTTTAGAGCATCATCGCTTGTATTCTCAAACCATCAGAAATTGACTAGAATTTTAGGATCTGCCTAAGTGTTCAGTGTCACCAACTATTGTCTTTAAAAAAGAGAAAGAGGGCTGGCCCAGGGGCCTAGTGATTGGGTTCTACATACTCTGCTTCTGCTGCCCAGGTTCAGTTCCCGGGTGCAGACCTACACCACTTGTCAGAAGCCATGCTGTGGCAGTGACCCACATACAAAATAGAGGAGGATTGGCACGGATGGTAGCTCAGGGCAAATCTTCCTCAGTTAAAAAAAAAAAAAGAAGAAAGAAAAACAAGAGACCCAGTTGAAGGTTTCTTAAACCAGGCACACCTTCCAAAGGCAAAACTAGAAACGTTAATGGGCAGAGTTGAGTTCCTCAAAGTGAGCTAATATAGGGCTTAGTTACCACCCAGTCTCAAAACCTGAACTGCTGGACCAGTCTTGCTCAGGCTCTGCTTGTTTGTTAGCTCCACCAAGCAATTCTGTCTCATCTGGGAATCCTGCCCTGTGGACACTCCCATTGGCTGAAAGTACTACTGTCTACATTTCTGTGCCCTTAATATGAGCCATTGTATGAATGATAGTGTTGTTTACTCTGATAGCAAGGCTGAGGAGGGAGCAAGACCAAACCCTAAGATACTTCTGGCATTTAGAGTAGCACTGCCCAATAGAAATATAATGTGAGCCACATATGTAGTCTTAAATTTTCTGGTAGCCACGTTAAAAAGTAGAATGAAACAGGTGAAATTAATATATTTTATTTAACTCCTGTATCCAAAATGTTTCAACATGTTCTAAATCTTCAAAGTCCATACTAACACTGCAGACTTGTACCATCTTCTTTCATACTACAGCTTCAAAATCCAATGTGTATTTTACTTTTACAGCACGTCTCACAGACTATCCACATTTCAAGTACTCAGTAGTGACATGTGACTAGTGGGCTATCTTATGAGTAGTACAGATCTGTAGTTTGGGTAGAGGAAACACCAACAAAGGCAACTAAGAGGAAAACAGCCAGTTAAGTAGGAGGGAAGCTAGGGGAGAGAATGTTTCATGAAGGTGAGTGGGCTGTGTCGAGTGATGGTGAGAGGTGGAATAAAATGACACACTGGGGGTCATCAAGGGTTGGTAGCTGAAGAAGCATATGATGGAGGACTCTGGTTCTTGTTATTTTTGTTGTTTTAATGTGAGGGACTAGAAATTATGTTGATAAAAATAAACTGGTAGAGAGGAGAGAGGTATTCACTTAAAGCAAAGAGGTCTGGGTTTAGATCCCAGAAGTTCTAAGCACACTGTTCTGTTGTCTTTTGGAAAAGACTTCTAGGCTAATTTGTATTTTATTTTTCTTATTATTTTGTCATTGTGGGAGATCAGAATTGGCTACCCCAAAATATGTCTCTTCAGCATAAAGATTATTTGGGCTGGATACTTTTTAAAAACTACGGATGGGGAGAAGCTCTGAAAACCAAGTAGAAGTTACCCTTTGTAAGAGACATTTACATTTATAAGGGAAATCTCCATTTGTAAAGGTATCTTCTCTTTACCAGGAGGAAGGGGGGATGACTTTATCTCTAGAAACTCTTATCAGTGCGGAAGGCGAGGACTTAAATCTGCATACTCTTGTTTACTGTGCTTTTCTTATAATCCCCCATAGCTGACACCCCCAACCCCCAATATCCTCCTTTGTCTGTTTAAGAGGAGAACCTCTGCCATTTTGTCAAGAGAAACTCAGTTTCCCTGGTCTCTCCCATGTGTACATGTTATAAAGCTTTGTTTGATTTTCTTCTGCTGTTTGGTCTCATGTCAATTTAATTTGTAGCCCAGCCACAAAGGACCGAGAGTGGGTAGAGGATAATCTTCCTCCCCTTCATCATAATTAATAAAAACATTTTCCTGGTTGGTCTTTAATGTTATTTTTTAACACAGAGGATACATACACACAGTGTGAGCTATCAATTTTTTTCCCTTTTATTTCTTCCGATTCTCCTAAATGTAATCTTCACCCTGGATTTGATAAATACCTCTCTTGTAGGGTTTTCCTACTTTGTTTTTGTTGATGTTTCAAGTTTCATTAGTCTAGAATCTGTTGGGAGGAGGGGCATATTATTAGCTTTTTTTTTTTTGTCAAATAGCTGAATAATTGTCCAACTGTTTATTCCCTAACAATGTGTGATGACTCTCTATCACATAGTTTCACTCCCCTTGCTGCTCTCCCCAGTCTCATCCCACATCTATTTTTTTTCTTTGTCATTGTTGTCTATTCAAGAATAACCTTGGAATAATTTAGTCTATTTCTAAAATAATCCATTTGGGATAATGCTTGAGATTGTATTAAACCTGTATTTTAATTTTTAAAAAATGATGGCCAGGCTGCATTTTTAAAGAGCAAAACTGTGGGAGACTCATTAAAATCTCGGTGTTAGGCTTTCAGTTTAGCCTTAAGGACAAAGAGTACAGATTTGTAAGAGGAACTGAGGTGTAAGTTTTCTTTCCTTTTTGGGAGACCTCTCTGCTTGTTTGCTGGCTTGTTGTCAAGCCTCGGAATCTGCCTGGGCTTTAACGGCCATCGATCACCTTATTCTTCCGTGTTATCCCCAAACTAGCAGCAGTAGCATCATCTAGAGCTTGTTAGAAATGAAAAATTTTATTTCCCAAGTCTAAATCAGAATTGTGCATACAAAGGGTCTTGTCACCGTGCAGTTTTAAGTTTGAGAAGCACTTAATCACCTTGAGTCTGATAGTCAGTTCCCCTTTGGAGAACTGTTTTACCAGGACCCCTTACGTTTTGTTTTGCAGATGGATACTATCCTTGCAAAACTAATTTTTCCTTTCAAGGTGAATTCTAAAGCATAGCCTGCATAATTTTTCAGAAGGATAAGTGTCTTCCCAAAGATACAAATTTTCCAAAAAGGCTTCAAGCCTAAGAAATAACAGGATAGTAGTTGGAAAAGTCCTTCAGTTTCCCTCATGTCTATATTTGATGTCAAAGAGAAGATTGTTAATACAGTATCAGCATAAGTCTGTTTATTACCTTTTAATATCCATAGATTGTATGAAGCCTGTAGGTGTATTGGAGTACAGAATTTGGTAAGTCTGGAGTTTATAGGTGAACCTCTCAAGGATCTCCTAAAACTGCTTCCACTGTCCCAGTGATTCTGTCTCCAAATTCCAGTCATATTACCATACAGGGTCATCTGTAATATCCTAGATAGTGCTGTTCCACATAATCAGTCCAGGCAGCCAGCAAGGTACTTGTCAGACGTGTATGACCTGGTTCAAGAGGGAGTCTTAATGCGACACCTATCTTAGAATGGCTTGACTTACTGCCATATTTAAATTCCATGTTTAAATGTCCATCAGCTCCTTTTAACTGGTTTTGAGTCCACAATAAAGAAGCAAAGAAACCAGAGTATAATGGTGGCCATTTAGGCCCAACTATCAGTGAACTGAAAAATCAAGGTACTTGGGTATTAAAGGATTCTCTCCTCCAAAGGCTTATCACATAGCACAATCTAAAGCTAAATTAAAGATTTTTGCTTATAAATTTGAATTTTTGTGTCAAAATGAGATTGGTGAAAACTTCCTCTTTGTTGGGATCTACCACCAGCTGCAAGCCTCACACCAAGCACTTTCCCAAATCTAGCCAACCACAGCAGTTACCGAAACAAGCAGCATATGTCCAACGAACGTCTGTCCAATTCCAGGTGCGAGAGCAGACCTCTGATGTGACAGTTGTCACAGCTGGTTTGGCAAGAGCTTCAGCAAGGAAGATTTGTTGTGCAGGTGCAGATTCCAGCCAGTTCACAGCACAGTAACAAAGAATGGAGAAATAGGTATTAGACCAGCCTTATCCTTATGAGTTTGGCTTCTGAATCTATACTGTATATGAAAAGCAAATAAGAACTAAGGCAAAACCAGTCTAGGGGCCACCCAGTGGTGCAGCGGTTTAGTTCGCGCTTTGGCAGCCCGGGGATTCGCGGGATTGGATCCTGGGCGCCAGTGGGCCAACGCACTGCTTGTCAGCTATGCTGTGGCGGCATCCTACATAAAGTAGAGGAAGATGGGCGCAGATGTTAGCCCAGGGCCAGTCTTCCTCAGCAAAAAGAGGAGGATTGGCAATGGATGTTAGCTCGGGGCTGGTCTTCCTCACACACACAAAAAGCCAGTCTAACCATTGTTCTATTTTTCCACAGCATTTATATATCCCTTGTGAGCCTTTGCTGCTTAGCAGGGCCGCATTCACTGAAGTTTCCTGGGCACCCAGAATGGTGCCTGAGATATATACAGTCATGCGCCACATAACAACGTTTCAGTCAGTGACAGACCCTGTGTATGACGGTGGTCCCATAAGATTAGTACCATAGAGCCTAGGTGTGTAGTAGGCTGAACCATCTAGGTTTGTGTGAGGACACTCTCTGATGTTCGCACAACGATGAAATCCCATAACGCATTTCTCAGAACGTGTCCGTGTTGTTAAGCATTGCATGACTGTACTCTCTTGAGAGTCTTGTCTCTTTGTAACAGTAAACCTATTATATGTCATATTGGGACCCTGTCATTCTGGTTAACTTAATGTCCCCTGTGGTGGCCCTGTCTTTAAGACCCTACTCGTGCAGATGTTGATTGAGCTCCTCCGGTATGCTGGACCCTAATGTAGGCACCTGTATCTCAGGCTGTACAGAGCCCAAATTCAGAAAACAATGTTCTCAGGACATACAGAATTTATGGAGAAATACTTTAAAAATTTTTAAGTAATTATATCTGTTAGGTAATTATCATCAAGAAAGATCGTTTACCATTGACTAAGCCAAGATTATCATTCTAATTGGATGGACAGTGCTGACAACTTGATCCAACTGACCAGTTAATTTTGTGGTCTCTTACAGCTAACTGCATCATCCCAATAGACCCCTCATGGTGGAATAGTTTTTAGAATCATATTTTATAGGAGCTACACTAAGGTTCTTTAGGAAGGGGTTGATTGATTTTATCTGTCCTTCACATTTCTAGGGCAAAGACATTTTTGCCCTAGACTTTGACCAAGTTTGGATATGGGCACTTGGTTTGGTTTTTTTTTCCTGCCAGTGGGTTCTCCCAGACTCTCTCTGTGTAGAAGTAGGATAGCCCTGTATTCAGGCAAGGTATTCCAGGCCCTCCAGGTTTCATAACAAAATGCCCCTTAAACTTTGAGTGTCTTTTTGAATCATTACAGGTTATATTTCAGGTACACGCTTGAGAATTTAGTCTCAAATTGACAGCTTTCCATTTCCTTTCAAAAAGTTGAATTGAGGCAGTTGATATTAGAAGTAGTTATTTCAGTGTCTCACTGACCAGTCATTTTCTGAGTTCTCATCTCATTTGTCAGTTAGCACTGTTTCCCCAGGTATGGGGAATGTCATTGATGTTCAAGATGATTTGGAGTAGAACACAAATTGGGTGGGGCAGAGCGGGGGTGGTATAGAACACAAAAATACTTTTTATACGACCAGTTTCATTTATCTGAGAAAAAAAATAAAGCTAACACATCAAGATGACTGGTGATTTTGTCTTGAAGCCTTTCCTTGAAGGCTCCCTGTCACTCTGCAGTAGTTCTCTTCAGACTTAGTGATTAACCAGGTGAAGTTAAACCTAAGAGTTAGTTGATGTAAAGGCAATTTAAAGTAAACTATTAAGTAATATGTAATGCAGGTGTTACAAGAGAGGACTGAGATAACAAGGATAGTATGCAAACAGCAAAAATTTTGACAGCACTGACATGATTCAAAGCACAGAGTGAGTCCCCGGGTACTTCTTCATTTCAGTTGTTTAGCTTTTTCTTCATTGAAATTATGTAAATTTATGGCATTTAGAAAATTTCTGGAGATATGATATTAGTCTTCATAACCACTTAATCCTCGCTATCTCTAATACCTCTGGTAGCAGCAATTACTAGGGTAAATTGGTGTCATCTGTGAATGCACTATACTCAAACAGTAACTAGATAGTCTATCACATCTGGACAGCAATTTTTATAATGTCCACATTTGTCCTCATTACTATGTTATATTTGGACCCAAAATTTGTTTTAAAGGACTAACAAAAAGTATTGTTCGTCCTGTTGCATCAAGTATATCTTTCTAAGAAACCTCCAAGTCTGTGATTTTTATGGAAAATACTGAGATTCTTATGGGACCTGAAACAGTCCAGGACGAAAAGGGCCTGTAGGGTGAAGTGGGCATGATGACTGTAGGAGAGAAATCCCTTGACTGCAGGGAAAGGAGGCGGTGGCCTGGTTGTAGAGCACTAAAGCAGAGGGTTTTTGTCTGTCCCCCCACACCTGTTACTCTTGTTCTTTTATTCTCCACCTTATCCCACCTATCTCTCATTTATTTGTGCAGGCATGGAAATGTTGAGGGAAACAACTGAGTTTTTAAAAAGTCTAAGCAGGAAAACCATAGTTTTAGAGAAGCTGAAGCTTTGGTTTCCCTCTCCTGTGGGCCTCCTCATTTCTGTTTCTGTAATATCATCTGAAAGAACCCTGTTCAACCTGTTTCATTACCCACACGTTTCTGCTAGAATTGCTCTTTAAGCTCTTCTTTTTTTTGGTGAGGAAGATTGGCCCTGAGCTAACATCTATGCCAATCTTCCTCTGTTTTTTGTACGTGGGATACCACCACAGCATGGCTTGACGAGCAGTGTATAGATCCACGCCTGGGATCTGAACCTGAGAACCCCAGGCCACCAAAGCAGAGCATGCAAACTTAACCACTGCGGCACCGGGCTGGCCCCTCTTTAAGCTCTTTTTAATTTTATGTTTCACAGGCTGCTTGTCAATAATTGATAAAATTGTTTACCTCAGTCAGATTTCTCAATGTACAGTGTGTTGTTTCTTTACAGAAATTTCTTATTTAAGTTTTTATTCTGTGTAACTGTCAAAATTAGGGAGTTGCTGAAAATGTGAAATTTAAATTGGTATCTGCTTAAATTCTCTCTTCCGTCCTCCCCTGGCTATTGTTGCCCTTCAGTCTCATGTGATAATCTGCCTTGAGACCCTCATTCTCATGCCCTTTATCCTGACATTTCCTGTTTTCAGTCACCCGAAAAGCCACAGACTTCCAGGCCATCCCTCGTCCCTTTGACACTAATTATCTCTGGCTCTATACGTCTGCTTTTTAAATTTCATCTCCTACCCACTGCCCCCCCATTCTTTCCACTTTGTCCTCTAGAACCTAGTGAGATACCATAGCAGAGTCCCCTGTGTCCTCAGCCTCTTCTCTGAACTTTTCCTCTTCCTTCTCCCAACCCCCTCCCTTTTTGTTTTTTCCTGTAACAAAACCTGGCTTTCTCCTGAGCACACTGCTTCTCCCACAGCCCTATGAAGTGGTGACTTTTTGTTCTAATACTTGGGTCAAGAAATGGGATAGGTATCTACCTTACTTGTCATTGCCACTTAAAGAAATTCTCCCTCCCTCTTATATAGAAACCCCCAGTTATGAATCTCATACTATCAGACTAGACCACCCACTAACCCTCCTCTTTATATTCATCTACAACATCCAGGTCTTTCCTTGAAGGCTCCCTGTCACTCTGCAGTAGTTCTCTTCAGATTCTTAGTGATTTCATGTGGATAGCCCTTTCAGTACCCTGTCCTCTCAGTTCCCTGTCCTCCTCTTCCAATGAGCTTATCCTCCACTCTGTCACAGCCACTCATTCACATAGTCAGAACTACATCTGTCCCTACCAATACTACCATCTGGCTCTGACCACCACCTCCTCTTTCCAGCTCACTCCCTGTAATGCCCTCACTCTCTGATTCTTCCACTCTACCAACCTACAGTATGTTGATCCTCCCACCTTTTCCCTGCCCTTCACCATCCCAACATCCTCACTTCTTCCTTACCCAGCCTAGGTTCCACAGTCAATCCATATACTTGTCTTAAAGACACTCTCAACTCCCTTGCCCCTCTCTCGGTCACACTAACCAAATCTGGTTCAGTCCAGCTCTCTACCTACTTTACCTCCACAGCTCTAAGTGGCTGGAGAAAAACATACAAGCATACTGATTGGTCTCACTTTAAATTCATGACTGCTAAACTCAGGTGGGCCCTTAATGCTAGCCAGCAAACATACTACATTTCCTAGTCCTTTTTTTTTTTTTTTTGTGAGGAAGATTAGCCCTGAGCTAACATCCGTGCCCATCTTTCTCTACTTTATATGGGACGCCTGCCACCGCATGGCTTGACAAGCGGTGTATATGTCCGCGCCCAGGATCCAAACCTGCAAACCCTGGGCTGCCTACGTGGAGCACAGGGACTTAATCACTATGCCACTGGGCCAGCCCATCCTAGTCCTTTTATTCTCCCACTTTCCTGGTAAAGCAGTTGTATTTCATCAAATCTAAGATTTCATCAATTTCAATGCCTACCAATATTTTATGTACCTCTAAGAAAAATCACTGCCAATTATACTATAACATGCCATTGATTGTAAGACTCATTCCAGTTTGGGAGATGTTAAAATGTGGGGGTAAATGTGCTTCTTATGAAATACAGTATTTCATACCTTCAACTCTCTTACCTCAAAAAACTTCCCTGTCCCCACTTCCAGCTGATTCTCACCTTGCATCCTGTTTCACTGAGAAAAAAGCATTCAGAAGAGAAGGCCCCAAGTCTGTCACTTGGGTCTGTGCCAGTGTACCCTTCTGTTCCCCCAGTTACTGCGGGTGAGCTGTCCAGTCTCCCATCTAAAGCCAGTTTCTCTCCTCAGGAGCTGGATCCCACCCCTTCTTGCCTATCATAGGTCACCTTTTCAGCAGTGTTCCTCTTTCTGCTGCTTTATCAATTTTTGTTTCTCTATTGGATCATTCTCACCAGCATTGCAAACATGCTATCATCCTCCCTGGGGCAAAAGCTCTTGATTCCCACATCCCTTTCCAGCCCCCAATTTTCCTGCCCTTTGTAGCAAAATTTCTCAGAAGACTTGTCTGTATTCACTTTCTCTAGTTTCTCCTCCCATTCTGAAACCCACTGCAGTCAGGCTTTCTCTCCTGTGACCACTGAAACTGTTCTTGCCAAGGGCCATTAATTTCCTGAATCCAGTAGTGAATTCTCAGTCCTTATCTCACTACACCTATTAACCAACAGCATTTGACATAGTCGATCACTTCCTCTTCCTGAGTATCTTCTGTTCCCTTAGCTTCCAGGACTCTTCAGGCTTTCTTCCTACCTCAGTGGTCACTTCTTTATAATCTACTTTGCTGATTCGTACTTTTCTTCCTAATCTTTTGATGTTGGGGTGTCCAGGGGTTGGTCCTTGTACTTTTCTCTCTAGCTGTGCTCACTCGCTTGTCATGGCTTTAAATACTATCGATACATTGATGACTGATTTTTCCTCTTCACCCTGGACTTCACTGCTGAGTTGCTACTCAACTTCTTCACTTGTGTACCAACAGGCATCTCAGATGTAATGTGCCTACAACCAAATTCTTAATCTTAACCAGCAAACCTGTTCTTCCCACATTCCTCCTGATCTCAGTAAAAGGCAACTCTGTCCTTCCATTTGCTCAGGTCGAAAATCTTGGAAGTCTCCTTAATTATTCTCTTTCAAAGCTCAGGTCCAGTCTCAGCAAATTATGTTAAGATGACCTCTCCTCATCTTCACTATTACCACCTGGTTCCAGATCATCATCTCTTGCCTGGATTACTGCCGTCATCTAAGTGGTCTCCCTGTTTCCACCTTTGCCTCCACCACCTCCCAGTCTTTTCTCAACCCAGCAGGAAGTATAATCCTTACATTTAAAATTTAAGTCCATTTATGTTAGACCATGTCATTCAGTAAAAGCCAAAGTCCCTAAAATCACCTCTAAGACCCTACGTGATCTGGACCAGTTGCAGCTTTTCGACCTCATCTCCCACTACTCCCCCTCTCCAGCCACCTTGGCCTTGCTGTTCACTCTGCCTAGGATGCTCTTCCCCAACGGCACCACATGGCTTGCTCACTACCTCCCTCTGATGTTTGTTCAGGTGACACCTGCTCAGTAAGGCCTTCCTCCCCTATTTAAACTTTCAAGATCCTCTCACTTTCATCACTGCCATTTCTCATCCTCCTTCCCTGTTTTTTGTGTTTTTTTATCATAGCACTGCCACTAGAATGTAAGCTCTGTAACAGGGAGGGTTCTTAATCATTTTGTTCATTACTGAATCCCCAGGACCAGAATAGTGCCCAGCACATGACAGGCGCACAATAAATATTTACTGAATGAGTGAATAAAATTTAAAATAGCAAATTTACTACTTCTGAACAAAGCAATTCTACACATTCATATGATCATTCTAATACTGCAACCGTAGAATTTAACTGAATTTTGCCAAACCTAAGTGGATAAGTGTAACCTCAGTGTTCTGAATCTGAGTGTGAGATAACAAACGTACTGGAAACTAAATTTAAAATCTGTGTCAGTTCTGACGTGGGCAGACTTATTTATTTATTCACATCATTTTACAGCATAGTAAATTGTTAATAAATCATTTTAGTGGTAAATTGTTGAAAGTAATTAAGAAAATCATCTTTTCAGGAAGGCTTGACTTCATTAATAGTTAATATACCATGAACTGCCCTCATTTAGTGATTGAACTAAATTCTTTACTTGGTTAGCTTCACTTACACCTAGTTTGTACTTGAAAGAAATAAAACTTATTTTTATTGTTTTCAGTAAATTATACTGACTTATTTTGAATTAAATTATCTTTGTAATTGATGTTGACAGTCCTCAAGAAGCCAAAAGATAATGTAAGATTACATTTTCTCTAAGAATTAAAATCTGTATGCACATCTTGACATTTTTTATTCATCTTTTGCTAAACACATTATTGTCTATTAGATCTAAAGAGTGTCCTTTGTCATGATTCAGGGGTTTTATGAAAGGGACATATTTCTGTAAATCCAAAATTGTATGCCTCTTTCTCTCATATGACTGTCTTATTCATTCCAAACTAAGAACCACAAATAAATAGAATTGAATTTGGATCTCTTCTTTGAGCTCAGTATTCTCAAAGCGTTTTGTTAGGATTTCCTTTAAAGATTCTGAATGATAGTTCAGACTTATGAGGTTCAAAATTTTAAGGAAGGAAAAAAAATTTGAGTACCTGCTGCAAGCCAAACACTACCCTTGGCATTTTTCTCCTTTAATTTCCATAACAATTCTGTTATGTAGGCTCCCTTTGAGGCTTTGGGAGATGAAGTACATATTAAGGTCATATAAGAAAGTGGTAAAGCTGGGGTTGAATCCAGATCTGACCCTTCCTATACAGCCTGCTTTATCACAGGGACTATTTAACTGGTTTTGTAAATGAATCTTTCTCTGGCAAGATAGTGAAAGCAATTGGGTTCTTAAATGTAATGATCATGGACAAGTAAGGAAATTCATGTTTAAAATCAATTAAAGGGTGTGTGATTTTAGGCTTTGAACATTACTTTTTCACTTGTCAGTAACAAATTATTCTTTTAAAATCTTATCATCGGCTTCTTTCTCTTAAACTTGTACCAGCAGTTCTAAAATGAAGCTATGTCTGTAAATCGTTAACACTTGAGGCAGAGAGGGAGTGAGGGATTGAGTAACAGTTTAGAACTTTTAAAATTATCCTAAAAATTCTACATGCTCAATTCTAATTGTTCAAAGTATAATTTGACAGCAGGGTGTCTCATCATCATGTGTTTATCTCTACAGTGACCCTGCCATGAAGCAGTTTCTGCTGTATTTGGACGAGTCAAACGCCCTAGGGAAGAAGTTCATCATTCAAGACATTGACGACACGCACGTCTTCGTAATAGCAGAGTTGGTTAATGTCCTCCAGGAGCGAGTAGGTGAATTAATGGACCAGAATGCTTTTTCTCTTACCCAGAAATGAAACTATTAGATATCGACCACTGAGGAGTTATAAGTAACAACTGTGAGAGAGACTGTCACCATTCAGTATCCTATGTGATTGATTAGACTTAGAGAATTGCTTAGGAGCATGCTACGGGAAAGACTGTGGTATCATTTGTTCAGAAAGAGGCCACTGAACTGATTTTCTTCTTCTGTTTTTTTTTTGAGTATATGTTCCCTAGAATTAAAAAAGAAAGAAAAAAAATGAGCTTTAACAGTTGGCTATAATTTGGCTTTTATTATCCTTTATTAAAATATAAGTGTAAATGGTTTTCCTGTATTTTTAATGCCAACTTAATACATTACAAATATAATGGAATATGCTTTTAAATTATAAGTCTAACCTTGGCATTTATTTTGTTTGTTCTTGTTAATAATTGTGGGTTTTGTAATGTGGATGTGGTTTGTTTTTTTTTTCAGTTAGAAACTTTACAGATTTACTGTTTAGAAAAATATGCCAAAGTGAGATTTTTGGTAATATTTATGTCTTGGAAATAGTTTTTTAACAGCTGCATACCAGCCAGCTCTGTTGGTGAAGAAGATGGGGAAGAGAACCATGCAACAATGTAAATTAGTTTCCATTTCCCTAAAAATACAATTTTTCAAAAGTGCAGAGGGTTAGAAACAACCAAATGGGAAAAATACATGCTGCTTCACAGCTTTCGTTTTCCTCGTTCTAGCTTAGGTGGTCACATCTTCCCATCAGAATAAATGTTCTTTTGTAGTTTTACTTGTGCCTTATTCCCTAGGAGAATCTCTGTTTAAACTTATCTAAAAGGAAAGGTAGGAACAGATGGGAGCGAAGGCAGCGCTATGGGAAGCGACGTGACTAGGTAAAGGTATATTTCGTGTACTCCTGTGACTGATTGGAGGCAGAAACAGTAACACTGATGGGGACTTTGCTTCCCCTCCTGAAGATAGTGTTACTAGGATGGGTTCCTGTGATGGGAATTTGCCAAGAGAAAAGAGAACTTTCGTGACGTTATGTGGAATCCCATCAAACCCAGTTTACTTTCCTCCTTATGGTATGTTTATGCAAAGCACCTTTGTACCATTCTCACTCACTGACCTATGCATTACTGAAGCTGGAAATTTCCAGAGTTAGGTATATTTATCATGATTCTCACCCAAAGAAATCAATCCATACAATTTTGATTTCGACATAATAATGCAAACAGTTTTGATGAGTTATTGGTACATGTGGTACTAAAATTTATTGAATAGAAAATATATTTCTTTAGAATTTCCAGCTGTACTGAAATGTTATTGAATCTTGTATTTCAGGCATATCTACATCAGTTTCTAATATGCCTCAGGCACTTATCACCTAATACCTTTTATGTTAACATGAAACAGAGAAAATTTTTCTTAGAATCTCAGAGTCTAAAAGGTACAGAAAAAACTATATTGGACAGTGGCTGCAAAGAGTGTTAAGTGAAGGAAAATCTTCATTAGTTCTTACTTTTTAAAAAGTATTGAGGCAAATGTTAACTATCTTTCTCTGGACACTACATTAGGAAGATGGGACAGTGTGACATTGGGAACCTCACTTGCAGCTACTTAGTTGATCAACTATTAGAGAGTAGGAGATAACCAAGCGACATTTTACCTAGACTCTGCTTTTTGGAATCTGATTGACATTATTAATTTGGCACACTTTACATGTCCAGAACAAGAGATGTTGGCTGCTTGGTACTAGAGAAATTTACTACTGTCTTTTTATTTTTAATGAAGTCCTAAATATTGTGAAAAGGTATTAATTTAAATTTTCTTAACTGCATAAAAGAATCATATTTTAATTCATGGAAGTTAGTTGACCAGTCACAGATATCCATGTACTAAAATTGTGATATTTAGAGTTATACTAACTTCTTGATAAAGATGTTTTTTTTAATACTGTGTCAGGCCAAAAATTCTTAATTCCTTGAACTGTGATTTCCTTGTGAAATTTAGTGTGACTATTTTAAAATAGTTAATGTGAAAATGTATATTGAGAAATCAGTTTTGGTGAACAGTAATTGAACATTACTGATGATAGGCATCAAAGACTAGTCTCCTTTATTTCTGATAGACTCTATAGGTGGTAATCAAAATTATTGATTATATTGCTCTTAACATTAGCTGTAACAGGTGATTTGATATAATTGTACTCATTTTCTGAAAAGATGGTAAATAATATACTTACACTATTTTGTAGTTACACATTAAACCTCACTTAGCTCTAAAGAAACTAAATAAAAGCTCTGACATAATTCCTTCTGATTTAACTAGAATACTGGGATCAATCTATCTTAACAAACTTAACAGACAGAAAGGCTATATTTTAAAGGTGAAGAAATGATGCAGTTTGCAAATATAGTCAATAAATATTTGAGTGTACGTAGCTCTACTTCATTTTCAGCAAAGATAACACAGAAAGGTCTGTTGGTGAGATTATTGAATAAGCTTTATAAAAACTGTTCTCACTCTGGGAAAGTGATTAAGAGCACTGCCTGGATCCAGATGTCAGCTCCCTGCTTCCTTGCTCTGGGATCTTGGACATATCATTTCCAATCCCATTTCTCTGTGCTCCTGAGCACTCATCTGTGAAACCAGAACGCCTGTCCTCAAAAATTGTCGGGATGGGGCCAGCCCTGGTGGTCTCGTGGTTAAGTTCAGCACACTTCTTTTGGCGACCCAGGTTCAATTCCCAGGTCCAGACTGTCAGTGGTCATGCTGTTGGTGGCTAACATACAAAAGGAGGAAGGTTGGCAGCTGATGTTAGCTCAGGGCAAATCTTCCTCAGCAAAAAAAAATGGATGATGTAGTTAACATGTAAAGCAAGTGCTTCTGAAATTTAGTTTACCTTGAATCTAGAAGAACACAATGAAAAAGGAGGGAAAAAGACATTTCAGCACACACTACTTTTTTTTTTATTTGCACAATCACAGTGCAGTGAGACAACAAGCAGGTGGGGGAGGAGAGGAGTTCCTGGAAAGAGAGCATTGGGTCAATATTTTAACAGGGGCCCACTCCCTTCATTGATCTCAAAACTCTGAGCAACTTTGTCAGGAAATATCTAAATAGTTTACTTTTCTGAAACCATTCCTCTCTTTGCCTTCCCTCTTAAATGGGATTATTCTTGTGTAGAATTCCTGGGTCACAATCCATTTCCATCAAAACTGGGCCAGTTTTCTCGTTGTCCTCAGACATTTATTGACTGAGTCCAGTTTGGATTTTATTCTTTTGAATCACTTTTTCTACTTGGATTGCAGGAGTTTCCTTCATCTCATCTCTCTCTTACCCTATTGTTCTTTATCTGGCTCTCATTCTTAATAACTGTCCCTCCTTTTTTTGTTCCTCTGTACTGTTTAGTATTTCTTTGAAATTTTAAAACTTAGCCAAAGTATATATCCCTTGTTAATTTTGCCTGGGATGTGTGAGTCTTCCTGATATCTCAAAATTCAGATGATTTGTTTATTTTGCTTTGGGGAGGATTCTGTTTAAGTTTTTAAATAAAAAATTTTCAGTTACAGGTTTCATGCCTGTATTCCATTTGTTTTCTTTAGAAACACCTACTCATTAGATAACTCCCCATGATTAACACTTCTTATGTTGTTTTCTCATCATTTTCTTTGCTTTTTTATTCTCTGTTCCAGGAATGCTTTTCAAATTTGTCACTAAACTTCATTTTACTTTCATGAAAACCCGCTTCCCACTGCTTCCAACTTGGACCTTATCTTGGCTGCTGTGCTTTTGATTACATTGCGCTCTTTAAACTGTCCCTTGTCACAGCCTGCGTTTGTTTAATGAAGATGAAGTCCACTAGTATCTTTTTTATTTTTAATTGAAGTTGTCTTTTTTATGAGCATTACACATTCATTGCAGATAGACTGGAAAGGGGAAGCAAAAGAAGAAAATATAACTCACCCATAATCCTACCACAATTAAAATTGTAGTGACGGTCTTCAAACCTTTTTCTAAGAATATAAAAACAGTCCCCACTGTCCTATGAGATCACACTGCCTTGACAATTGATTTTTCATTTAATCTTTCATCATCTTTTATGTATTAAAAACATGAAAGCGGGGCCGGCCCGGTGGCATAGCGGTTAAGTTCACGTGCACTGCTTTGGCGGCCCCGGATTCCCGGGTTCGGATCCCAGACGCGGACAGACACGCCGTTTGTTAAGCCATGCTGTGGCAGTATCCCATATAAAGCAGAGGAAGATGGGCACGGATGTTAGCCCAGGGCCAGTCTTCCTCGGCAAAAAAGAGGAGGATTAGCAATGGCTGTTAGCTCAGGGCTAGTCTTCCTCACTGGGGAAAAAAAAACGTGAAAGCAGCATTTCTATTTCAGGAGAAAGTTTTTCCTTTGATTTCTTGAGCACATTAGAATTACATGGGGAGCTTTGAAAAAATATCGATGCCTATCCCCAGTCCCCAGTATTCAGATTTAATTACTGTGCATTTAATTACCAAGCATCAACATTTTAAAGGCTTCCCTGGTGTTTCCAATGTGCAGTCAGAGCCACAAACTCTTGGCCAAGTGTGTGCAATAGAGACTGAGGAGGAGGCTTTGGTTTGGGGTCTTGTTTGGTGTTCAGTAGGCTAATCTGTCACGACAGCTGTTTCCTTTTCTGCCAAGGAAATGGCTGAGCCTATCCAGCAAGGAGCCAGCTTTTGTTAAAATCCACTAATTAGATAACTGATTCCCGAAGTAGTTGCAGAGTCTTACTTATTTACCTTGTTTTAGGTCCTTCGGTTGGATTGAGGACAGTAATTACAGCACTCCTAATTGGTTAAAAATAAATTCACCGTAGATATTTTAGTCATTTGTTGACTTACTGTTTACCATGTGGCCGACTTTGTTAAAACTATTAGCTGTGTCAGTACATTGGTTCTCAGGCAGGGCCTCTGAAGGAACTGTCTGATATTCAGTATTAACCTGTCGGCGTAGTTACAGTAGTCACTCCTCAGTCTCCCAAAACCCTCAATAAATCTGCACTTAAATCAGGTCTTTGGATGTGTATGATTTTGTTAAATCAAGAAGAGAAGTTGAAAACTTCTCTTCTGAAAAACAGAGAGAACAGAGGCAGGACCGTGAGAGGTAAGGTAAACAAAATTTATTTAATGACACAAAGAATTCACAAAAATACTGATGAACTTTCCAGGGGATATGGAATGGAGGAGCTAGTCTTTTTTTTTTTTTTTTTTTGGTGAGGAAGACCAGCCCTGAGCTAACATCCGTTGCTCATCTTCCTCTTTTTGCTGAGGAAGATTGGCCCTGGGCTAACATCTGTGGCCATGTTCCTCTACTATTATATGGGACGCCACCACGGCATGGCTGACAAGTGGTGCATCGGCGGGCGCCCGGGATCCAAACCTGCGAACCCTGGGCTGCCAAGCGCGGACGAAACCGCTGCGCCACCGGGCGGCCCCTGGAGAAGCTAGTCTTAAGTCAGTCTTATCAAACTCATTAAATCATATGGTACTTGCAGCTACAATTTGCAATTAATGCATCTTGGAAATTTTAGTAGAAGCTACCTTGTCTAAAGTAAATGTTCTATGAGTGTTTAAACCTTTAACTATGGCTACACTGGGCAATTAGTCTGAAAATTTTCCAGAATAAAATTATTTTGTTCATGATCTAGACAGATATGCTATTGGGGGCTTTTTCTATAGTGTTGGGGCTTCTCAAACTTCAGTGTGCTATCTGGCGATCATGTTAAAATGCAAATTCTCATTAAGCAGGTCTGGACTGGGGCCTGACAGTCCCCATTTCTAACAAGCTCCTGGGTGATGTCAATGCTGCTGTTTTGGCAGGCATTTTGAGTACCAAATCTCTGTCATACAATAACTGAGGACCTGGAAGGGGGAAAAAAACTCTCAATAGAAAGAGCATAGGTGCATTCCTTCTAAATTGTTTTTTTGTTTTGTTTTTTAATCCTGCAGACACTGCTAAAGAACTAATGAATTAACAACCTCTAGAAACTATATAGGTCCTGTATCTCAGTGTGTTAATTTAGCCGTGGCTTTTAATTTCATATCCTGACTATTCCTTCATTCCAAATTCCTCATTTCTTTTATTCTTGGTATGAAAGCATCCAAACACACAAAAATAGATTGAATCACAGAACATCTGTACCACTCAGTGGTAACATTCATATTTAAGTCTGTTCTTTTAAAGAAAGAAAGCAATACAGAATTGAATTCCTTTTTGTGCTCTTCCTCAATCACATTCCTCTTTTTTTTACTCTCCCAATACAAATCGGACAGTGAAGTTGATGTGTCATCATCCACATTTTTTACTTTTATTATTTAGTATCCATAAAAGTTACATACTATTGTTTTGTATATTTTCAAACATAAATGATACATAAATGGTATCATGGTGTAAGCTATAATTCTGTAATTCTTTTCACACTGTTTTTGAGATCAATGCATGTTGATACATGTGGTTTCTTTCATTATAGCTGTTATTTACTGTTCAGTCATATGAATACATACAGTTTACATGCCGATTCCTTTTTTTGATGGACATTTGGGTGGTTTCCAAATGTTAAGAACAATGCTGCAGTAAACATATATATACATTTATATATCTTCCTGCACCTGTGCAAATTCCTCTGAGTTATTTCCCAGAAAATGGAGTTACTGGGTCAGAGGTTAGGCACGTTTTCATCTTCAAGAAATCTTGCTAGATTATTCTCCAAAATAATTGAAACAGTTAACACTGCACCAGCAATACGTGAAAGTCCCTATTTTTCACATCCTTACCAACACTTTATTTTTACTAATCTGATGGATTTAAAATGGAATTTAATCTCAACTATGTTTTCTCTTTTTATATTTATTTTTGGAAGCTGTTTTCAGTCTTGTGTATGTGTAACAGCAGTAATTATACACCCTATGTTTAATGGGAAGTATATAGTATTTCAGCTTCGTTATTATTTTCATAGATTGGCCTTTATCTTAGCCATTATTCTAACACTAAACCTATGGGAAAATACTGTTTGTAACAACTAAATTACAAACGAGCTATTATACAAAGACAGTTTATATTCGTAAGTTGGAGACTTCCTGCAATAAGCTAGCCTCCTCCCACTCAGTCTAAATTTCACTAAAAATAGGAAACTGAGCCAGCCCTGGTGGCCTAATGGTTCAAGTTTGGTGCTCACTGCTTTGGTGGCCCACTTCCCAGTGGTTCACTTCCCAGTCATGGAACCACACCACTCATCTGTCAGTAGCCATACTGTGGTGACAGCTCACACAGAAGGACTAGAATGACTTACAGCTAAGATATACAGGTATATACTGGCACTTTGGGGAGGAAATTTAAAAAAAGAGGAAGATTGGTAACAGATATTAGCTCAGGGCGAATCTTTCCCTGAAAAAAAAATAGGAATCCATTTTGTGCTGTTTGTAAATAAGCATAACCTAAGAGGTTTGTCTGCTTCCAAAGTTGATCAATACGATGCTAGAGAGAGAAATTTTCAGGCTGAATTTTTTAAGCAGACTTTAACTGAAGTATAACATACACACAGAAAAGTGCACGTCATAAATATACAAATCCCTGAATTTCCACAAACTGAACACACCTCTCCCAGCACCCAGATCAAGAAAAACAAAATGACCACCATCCCAGAAGCCCTTTCACAGAAACACCTTCCTGACACTACCCACCAAAGGGTAAACACTGTCCTGACTTTGAACAGCATAGATTAGTTTTGCTTATTTTTTAACTTTATATCCGTGGAATCATACAGCATGTACACTTGTGTCTGGCATCTGTTACTCAGCATTATATTTGTGAGGTTCATCCATGCTGTTGCATGATGTAATAGTGTTTTCATTCTCATTGCTGTACAGTAGCTTGCCTCAACCACACTGGAGATATTTTGCTTAATAAATAAATCAGTCCTAAAAATTTAATAAATAACCATGCATGCATTAAACCTCTATTTGAACTTGATAACATACATCAAAAAATTTTACTACTATCAAGAGAAAAGAAATGGAAGTACAGAATCTAATTGCAAAATATACTGGCATTAGTTACACTGATATTCTGTGGTTATCATAATAGCTTCTTCAGTTTATTCAGTCATTCACTTATTCATTCAAAACATAATTATTAAATGCCTACCATGTCCTAGATGTGGAGGATAGATGCAGTTGTAAAAAAGATGGATGAGGCACCTGTATCAGGAATGCTTTCAATGTCAAGTAACGGAACACCAGCAAAGGATTATTTAAACAATAAAGAAGTTTATTTGTCCCATATAACAGGAAGTCTGCAGGCAGATAGTTCCAGAGGTTTCAACCCTCTTCTACTCTGCCATCCTAATATTGGCTTTTTTCCCTGGCTTATTGGCTCATGGTGACAAGATGGTGGCTGACGCTCCAAGATTACGTGCTCACAGCAGCATCCCAAACGAGGAAAGGAAGGCTCCACTTGCCAGCAGAGAGAATAAGGAAAAACTTCCTGCTGTTGTAACTCTTTTTATCAGGGAGAAAAATCTTTCCCAGAATCTTCCCACATGTCTATCCCTAGACTACTCATTGACAAAGAGAAATGGAGTAATCATAATGGGCTTAGATCAGTGATTCTCAACTTTTAAAATCACCTGGGGTCTTTCTTACAGAAGAATTCCAAGTAATTTATGTAGATACTGTCCTACCATGAGTGTGGGCAACACTCAGTGACTTGCTTCCAAAGAACAGATTTGGACAGGGTAAAAAACAACTGTATGGTGCAGAAACCTGGAAAATAGTACCTTAGCCCGGTGATCAGGATTAACATCCGAGATACGTCACATTGAGAGCATGACCCCAGGATAATGTGGTGAGAAGGGCACTTCACCTCTGTGGTTTTTCTTCCTAAAAAACTAGAACCCCAGTCTTACCATGAGAAAAGCCTCAGGCAAACACAGATTTAAGGGAATTCTACAAAATAGCTGTCCAGTACTCATCAAACCACCAAGGTCTTGAAAAACAAGGCAAGACTGAAAAACTGCCACAGACCAGAAGACACTACGGAGATGTGACTAATGAGAAGCGGTATCCAGATGGGATCTGGGAACAAGAGAGGGACACCGAGTGAAAACAGAAAATCTGTGTCAAGTCTGCAGCTTAGTTAATAATGTACCAATCTCCGTTTTTCAGCTGTGACAAATGTACCAAGCTAATGTAAGATAGTAAGATGGTAACCATAGTGGGGGGCGGGGCGAATTAGATGAACCAAGATTGGCAAAATGTTGATAAACGTTGAAGCTGGGTGATGGGTCACTGGCACTCATTACACTGTTCTGTCTGCTTTTGTACATCCTTGAAGATTTCCATTAAAAGTTTTAAAATGTGAATATTTTGTTTTAGTACATACTATGCCTACATTCATTTCAATAAATAATAAAGTATAAGATAATGGTTAATAGCATGGATTTTGGTATCAAGAATTCTGTATTTGAATCTCACTTTTACATTGAACAGTTAGTGATTTGGGGCAAATTACTAAACTTTTCTAAATCTTAGAATTATCTGTAAAATGCAGGTAATCATGATAATAACTACTACCTCATGGAGTTGTTTTAAGGATTAAGTAAGATAAAGCATGTAATATGCATTGTTATGGTATATGGCACATAATATGCACTGAACAATTTGAAATCAAGTATCCTCACCAGCATATAAATTTAGTTTCTTTTAGCTCTAACAGAAATACGCTTCAGTTAGAGTAAGCAAAAAAAGAGGAATTTATTATCAAGGTGTGTCTCAAAAAACCCAAGGACAAGGATGCAGCTGACCTTCACATATAAACTAAAACCAGACACCTTCAGGCCCCTCTGAAGCACATCTTCCTTCTTCTAACTGAGGACCAACATTCTCTGCTTGTCACTCTTGAATTCAAGAGGGAACGGTGGTGGCCCACAGCTCTAAGGCTCATATCTGTCCATTCAAGATTCCTGCCAGACTGACACTAAAATCTCTTGATCCAATGCCTAATTTCCCAGGAAGGGCCCATTGGGCCAGCCAACTATGGCCAAGAAGACAGTCACATTGTACAAGCATAACTGGGGTAACCATATGGATGGATGTGGGCAGCCAATAGAGAAGAGTACTCACTAAAACCAGTTCATTTACAATCATGGGCTTTGAAAATTGGAATATCTTCACCAAATTCTCTATATAGAAACATTAGGGGCTGGCCTGGTAGTGCAGCAGTTAAGTTCTCAAGTTCTGCTTTGGTGGCCTGGGGTTTGCCAGTTCGGATCATGGGTGCAGACATACTCACTGCTCATCAAGCCATGCTGAGGTGGCGTTCCCACATAGAAGAACTAGAAGGACCTGCAACTAGGATATACAACAATGTACTGGGGGCTTTGGGCAGAAAAAAGAAAAAGAGGAAGATGGGCAACAGATGTTAGCTCAAAAAAAACAAAAACAATAGAATGCAATAAAATCAAATTAGTAGTATCCATGCTTTTTTCATTCCATCATTCAACAAATATTTATTGCATACCTACTAAATGCCAGACATTATGTAACTGGCTCAGGATACAGAGAACAAGACAGACTTGGTCCTTATTTGGCAACACAGAAAAACAGAATTCAATTATTTACTTGCATGTGCCTGTGACAAAAGTGCAAGCATTCAAAACTTTCTTCCAAACTTGAGAAAAACTGATGCTCTAAGGAAGGTGTGCTATGTACATCCTGTGACTTCCATGTATCCTCTAGCTCCTTACAGTGTACTTCCCCAGAGTGCACACACCCTAATTTCAGAAGCGAAGAGTCAGGTTATGTAGATTAAAATACAGTGAAGTCATATTGCTGTCCCCCTTAGATGTCCTTGGGAACATTCACTTACTTTGTTTTACTCCTGTGCTCACCAGGCAACCCTCTGGCCTGGCTTTTGGTCACCAGGAGAGGGTAGTCTACACACATGATTGTCGTGATTGTTAGCAGTTCTCTTGTTTGGCTTCATGCTAGACCCAGAGAAGATGTGCTTGGGCACTGTGGGTACATAACGAAAAAAACTCATAATCTTAAATTTTGAAGATTTCTGTGTCTGTAAATAGATTTATAAATACCTAATTTCTGGAGAAAATTGGTAATACAGCCTCAAATCCTTTTTGAATGAAAAATAATCACCAAGGGAAAAGTATCATTCCATTGTCATACCCTGTTTTATTCCTCCTATCACAGCTGACATTATTTGCCCTTCGTTTTGTGACTCAGAGGCCATGGGGTTCTCGAGCAAAAAGTGTCTGATGGCACCAGCATCCATGTAGTGTCCTAGCAGAGAAAGTGCTTAAACTCTTCACTAAAATGCCAAATGTTAAGTGGTATATAATCATTGAAGTCTCCACTTCTCTCCCTTAAAGCCTCCTTTCCCTTCAGTGTCAGACTGATAGGTTGTATCTAAAGAAAACTATATGTTCCCAGTTCTTGATTACCAGAGTAACTAATATTTCATTGAAAGAAAAACTTTTGACTAAGACCAATGAATTTGAATGTATATATCTATGCAAAGAAAACAGTGGAATTATAAACAAAACCAAAACTCCACCCAGGTGAAATTACAGGTGATTTATTGTTTCTTATCTGTATTTCCTACAATTAACATGTGACTTATGTATAGTAGAGAAATAATAAAAAAAAATTTTAATGAGGCAGAGACTATGACCATGTGGATAGGTTATGAATATCATATACATTATATGTATTTGTCTTTCAACGTTTAAATGGAACAAAACTGCAGTTTCCCTTTCAAAGATAAAAATTCGTTAACAATATCATCTTCCTCCTCATCATTATCAAGTATTTGATTCTCCTGTTTATCAAACTGATTGCTTTATGGCATGTATACTCACTCCCCTCCCCTCAGAGCTAAAACCCAGGCCTAAAACAGTTTTTTCTTTTAACTGTATTACAAGCTGTGCATAAATACACCAGTTGACCTATCAATTATCATTTGATAGTTGGTATATAATTAGGAAGAAAAAATATATAATAAATTCTCTTGGCATGCTTGTTCCTGCAAGGGTCCAATAAGTATTAAAGTCACAAAAACTTGACCGGGCTGGCCTGGTGGTGTAGCGGTTAAATTCGTGCGCTCTGCTTCAGCAGCCCGGGGTTCACAGGTTTGGATCCCGGGTGCAGACAGACGCACCGCTTGTCAAGCCATGCTGTGGCAGTGTCCCATATAAAGTAGAGGAAGATGGTCACAGATGTTAGCCCAGGGCCAGTCTTGTTCAGCAAAAAAAAGGAGGATTGGCAACGGATGTTAGCTTAGGGCTGGTCTTCCACACAAAAAAAGAAAGCAAAAAACTTGAATTTAATCTCCAAATTTAATCCCAAGTATTTTGACAAAGTTAACTATCCTTAATAAAGAACAAATATTCACATGACATTTTAGAACTTTAATATAATATTCTAACACTTTACGAGTAAAATTTTATGAGGGGTACTAACTCTTACTCTCTGTTAAATTGATATTTGGGTTTATATATCATACTGGAAATTCTAAAATGAAAATACAAGGCTGGCAGAAGCCAGAAAGGAGCAGTATTCAAGGATAATTAGGCAGGTCCAGCCAAAAATATTAATGAACACAGGAATATAAACAGGCTTCAGATTCTAATTCTGGTGAAGTGAACAGGTGACATTTTCTAAATTGTATCCTTAGGAAGGATCAATGCAGAGGGAATAATATAGGGAAGGAATAATGTGGAAAAATATGTCTCCTTTGTTTTCTTAAAACCCAGATTAGGTCCAATTAGGTGCGTAATAAAGCTCATAAGAAAAACAGTTTAGTCTGGTTGGTAATTCTTTAACCCCCCATCCTAAAATAATACCATGTGTTATTTACTCACAGGACACTTCTATTTGGGAAGAACAAAAGCAGTTGAGCACATGAGCTCTTCCAACAAGTTTAGTGTCAGTTCTTACAGCTGATCCTGAGATTCACACCCTGCCAGGGGGGAAGCCGTGTGGAAGGGCTTCCAGATGCACGAGTCAGGCCCTTGAGGTTCTTTTAAAATAATTACCTCAGGGACAGGGAGTGCCTGGTCTTTCCCTCTCTCGCAATCAACAGGCAAGCACCCCTTCCTAGGAATCATCAGCGATGCCAAAGCCCCCCGACTCCATGCCCTCAATCTGATGGACACAATATTTTCTCTCCCCCTCTCACTCTGCACCTTCCTCTCTCCTTGTGAAGCCAGGAGCCTCAGATTCACGCAGTGGAGGCCTCCCTAGAAAGCCAATGTTCGGGGCTGCTGTGCTAGTGTTCCAGGATGCCCTGACACGAGTCCACAATCTACTCTGGGAAGCAGAGGCCCCCACTGGAGGAAGTACCCTTTTCCTCAGTAACCAGATTTCTTTGGGGAACCCCCAGTTCCTTTTCGGCCTTTGCCATAGGCATCTGGGAGGCCTTAGAGCCCTGATAAACCAAGGGTGGTGTGCAGACCAGCAGCATTGATCTCATCTGGAAACCCACTCCAAACTCTTGAATCAGAATATTTTAATGAGTTTCCCAGACGACTTTTATATACATTAAAGTTGAAGAAGAACTGCCATAAAGGAGCCACTCTGGGTCAAGGGAGAGAGGATTTGAAAGCTGAATTGGGGAGCCACAGAAATAGCAGATTAAGGGGTCAATGAGGGTCTTCTTCCCAGCACTCATTATGTGGCTGTTAGTCACCCTCGTACGGTTCGAACATGTGACCTGAAACTCTCCCTTCTGCTCTCCCCCCAAATCTGGGGAGAGTCCTGGGGATTAAAACAAGTGATATGGGTATAGTGTTACTGTGAAGAAGCTTTATAATGTCACCCAGGCCAGAAGGGCAAAGACACCTCTACCAAAATAAAGCCAGGCTCATTACTTCACAAGAAATAGGATCAAAGTTATGTAGTAACAGAAATACAAATTCTGAGATGTCCCACTTTACAGATGGGAGGCACAGAGCTGCCCTGTCTGGTGCTTTTGTGTGACTCAGAAAAAGGTGGCAGGTACCTGGCTTTGCTACTATTCAGTGCTTTTGGGTGAAGAAAAAGGCGCCCCTCCCTCCACAGGACTTCAGCCCCCACTTATCCTGTCAGCAGGATGTCCTGTGTACAACTGTAAGCAGTGACCTGGAAACCCCCAGCACAGAAGAGAAGTGACGACACATGACAGGACAGGATGACAGAGCAGCTGATCCCACCTACCAGATCACTCAAGTTCCCTCCCATGCCAGTCAGGTAAACTGCTTCATTTGCTAATCTTAAACAATATTGTGACTGGATTTATCCTGTTACTGCATCTAGAGTCATTAGATGTCCACTTCTTATTTTTAAATGTTAATTTTGTCATTTTGAAAGCAATATATTACAGAAAAATAAGAAAATAAAAATATTAGCCACAACCTCACCACCCTAACCCAACCAAAGTTAGCATTTTGGTGTATTTCCTGCACGTCTTCTCTGCTGTCTTCTGCAGTTCTGTGGACATCCCCTGGCCCAGTGAAACACCCCAGGCAGTCAACAACTTAGGCTCCTGTCCCGACTTGTGACACCCCCACCTCCTGGTTGCCAGCTTGCCTTCTCTCCCATAACCCAGTGCCTTTTCAGGCGGTTGACCTGGAGAGAGTTCCCACTTGGCTCAACCCAGAACCCAGCTCACCAGGAACTCTACTTTTACCAAATAATATAGTCCAGACCATTCCCTCCCCACCTTGAAGCCAGAGGGTGGAATTTGGGCTCTTTTTCCCTCGTGCATGTATCAACTTACTTGACTGCTGTCAGCCTTGACCCTGTGCCTTAAGTCACGTCAACTTCAGGGCCTCAGAAGACCAACACTGTTCATGGCAAGCGCCCAGACTCCCCTTTCTGATTTCACCCACTCTGCCTTCATTGCAGCCACTTACCCTCTTTTTTCAGATTGCATCGTGGCTTTTTGGACTTAGCAATTGTGCCGGGTTTCTCTGGCTTCTAACTTGCAACTCCCCTCAAAGGATTTCGGTTTGGACTCAAGTTATTCAGGTTGCTGGCTCTGCCTGTCCCAGACAGTCCTAGATGCAGACCTACTCTTAGCTAGGTCCTGGGGCCACCCTCGGGACCACTGTAATTGGAGCAAAGTGGTGGTGTAACATAAGCAGTTTTCCCATGTGGCCCAATGACTCCTTAAAAATCACAAATTTTAATGACTGCAGTGTATCTTAATATCCTGTCATAATTTACTTAGCCATTTCCTTATTGCTGGAATTTAGGTGGTTTCCAATATTTTGAGTATCTAAGTAATACGATGATGAATAACTTGTACAAAAATTTTGAATTATTTCCTGTAGAAAGATTCCTAGATGTAGAATCACTGGGTTAAAGAATATCAATTTTTTATAATATATGTTTGGTCCTTGATATATGTTTCTAAAATTGCTTTCTAAAATGATACCAACTCAAAGTGCCAACAGCAGTGTCTAAGTGTACTAGTTTCTATATGTCTTCATTTCATCTTTCAACAAGCAGGTAGTGCATTAGGGACTGATTAGGGTTTGGCGAGATAAAAACAAAGTTCTTGCTGCCACAGAGCTCAGATTCCAGTGCAGGAATAAGATGACAACATGATAAATACCATAAATGTAAGTATTTATAACATGCTGTGTGAGATATGGGAACATCTAATTCTGCCTGAAACTTCACAGAGGAAGTGACATTCATATTGAAGCTTAAAGGCAACAGGACAGGAGAGGGATTTCAAGCAGAAACAACATGGGCAGAGCAATGAGGTGTGCAACAGTGCGTCATGTTCAAAGAACTGCAAGCTATTTAGGAGGCTGGAGGACAGACAGGATGCGTTTGAGAGAGGCAGGAGAGGAGATCCTGTGGGACCTTGTATTTTTATGATAGAATGTCTGAATTTCATCCTGTAGGCAATGAGAAGCCACAAAAAATTTCTAAGTGAAATAATTTCATGATTTGCCTTCATTTATTCTGATATAGATTGGTTTCTGAAATCTATTTAGAAGGGTCAAAGGAGCCATTGATAGGAGTATGAACTGGAGTGAAGTCATCTCAACATACCAGGTGAAAAATGAGAGGGTCTCAACCAGTAAGGTTGCAGTGGGCATCAGAAAGAGTCACACAGAGGTATCTAGGAGCCTGAGGTGACAGGGGTTGGTAAGTAATTGTATTTGGGAGGAGAGAGAGGATTGGTTAACCCATTCACCAAGACAAGCAAGAGAAGAAAGATTAGGGAAGAAGATGTGTTTGGTTTTGGAATGTAGAAATTGAGTCCACGCAGATGAAGAGATCCACTGGCCCTGGGATATATGATTTGCTATTCAGGAGGGGAAAAAAGTGGGGTAGCAATGTAAATTTGGAAGTTAGTGTATGGGAGGTAGCTATAGTTTTGACTATTCCCTCTTATAAATTATCTGGGCATGACCTTTGCCTATTTATCTTTTTGGGGTCTTAATATTTTTCTGATATATTTGAGTGAGCTTATTTTATATTGTCTGTCATATTGGCCCCAAACTAGATGTTCCTTTAAACCTTTAGTTTCTATTTTAATCCTTTCATGTCAAGGGAAAATAAAGGTTTGATAAATTAATATTGTCCATGGGGACAATAAGCTGTGTGAGCTGCAAATATGGAGACAGAGATAGGAAATAGCCACTAACATGTTAGCCAAAAACAGCAGGAGAGAGGAAGAATTATAGTACATGTCTTACACTCAGCCACAAAAGAGAACAAAGCAATGTAGAATGACACTAATACAGGACACAGAACCATAGGTGGCGTCAGCAAGTTGGATCATGTGTTCTCGACCAAGGGGCAGTATATGATGAAGATAGGAGTTTAAGGAGTCCGAGTTTTAGACAATAACACAAGCTACAACTTGCTCCCCTGTCCCCACTCCTTCTCCCGTGGTATTGTTGGCTCCACACAGCTGTGCTCCTTGGACCTTTGCCTCATTTTTAGTTTCCTGCTGCAGTGGGTGTTTCCCTTTGCTCCTCCAGTGGGCTCCAGTGATGTGGAAGGTTTGGACTATAAGGAGGTAGGACCAAGGACCACTTGCATTTTAATAGAAGATTCCCATATGGGTAAAGTTTAAATCTGACTTTACGCTACATTTAATGTGCACTTATGTATATATACACATACATATATATGTACAAATTCAAAATAATAATTTAACTCTCTCTATATAATAAACTTTTCAGATCAAACAAAATTTCAAGATTTAAAAAAATTTTAGGGGCTGGCCCAGTGGCGTAGTGGTTAAGTTCGCACGCTCTGCTTCGGTGGCCCAGGGTTCACAGGTTTAGATCCCAGGTGTGGACCTACACACCTCTCATCAAGCCATGCTGAGGCGTCCCCTATACAAAATAGAGGAAGATGGGCACAGATGTTAGCACAGGGCCAATCTTCCTCGCCAAAAAAAATTTAAACTTCTGGTTCCATTTAGTAAAAGTTGCATGACATCTCTCTCACTCTAACAATGAGAATAAGCTAGATATGGTACAAAATCATTATTTTTTAAACTCATCAGAAAGCTGAGGTCCCAAAGAAAGCTAAATGAACTAATTCCAAAAAGTGATAAGCCCTTCCTAGGACAGAAGAGATCGACAGCCACTTTCATTCCTAGCATAGTGGCAAGAGGGGGAGGGACCCGCCACAGATGGAGGTATGGAGAAATCAGCCTGACTTTTAACAAATTTTTGATGCTGTGTGAGGGCTGGCATGATGGACTGAGCTCCAGTCACCTAGCAAGTCTGCACCCATCCGCCAACTCTTTTCCACAGGCCTTCACCAGAGTGCACAAGGGTAGTATGCTGGAGGCTGGGGCAGGGCAGGAGACCTGACAAAAATCCCACTGGCGCTGTCTGGGCCTTCACCTACTGCACTTCTGTGATCCTCCAAGGGCTGGGGGCAGAGCAGGACAGCAGAAAGATATCCGTCTGACAGACTCCTGGCCTTCAGCAAGTACACTGTAGTGGCCTGAAAATTGGGGCCAGGGCAGCAGGGTGAAAAGAGACCTCCCAAGCACAGAAAGCCAGGAATAGGTCTTGAGAAAAGAGAACCCTCTAGTCACTCCCAAAGCTGGCAGCCAGGCTATTAACTAACTATAAAGCACACAGATCTGTAGTTCAGGGAGCTGGTGGCTGGGCTGCAAATCATAAAGAGATCTCTGGAGTCTCACTGGTGCTCAGATTCCAAGCCATATCAAAAGGAAAGTTCTAATTCCAATCCCAAAACATTGAAAGTAGTGGAAAATCTAACTAAATCTACAACAAAGCCCAGACCTAGCTCATCTACAGATTATTTTCACTGAGTTTCCCCCTGCTGCATGATAGGAGAAGGGGCATGTCCTTTACTGGGACCAAATGTTTTTTTTTGTTTGTTTGTTTGTTTACCATTTTTTTTATTGATGTCTTAATAGTTTATAACACTGTGGGGTTTTAGTTGTACATTTTTGTTTGTCCGTCACCTTGTAGATGTAACCCTTCACCCCTTGTGCCCCCCCACCCCCCTTCCCCTTGGTAACCACCAATCAGTTCTCTCTGTCCGTGTGTTCACTTATATTCCATATATGAGTGAGTTCATGCAGTGTCTGTCCTTCTCTCTCTGGCTTATTTCACTTAACATAATACCCTCTAGGTCCTTCCATGTTGTTGCAAATGGGACAATTGTGTCTTTTCTTATGGCTGAGTAGTATTCCATTGTATGTATATACCACATCTTCTTTAACCAATCATCAGTCGAGGGACACTTGGGTTGCTTCCACTTCTTGGCTATAGTGAATAATGCTGCAATGAACATAGGGGCGCATACGCCTCTTGTGATGGTTGATTTCATGTCCATTGGGTAGATGCCCAAGAGTGGGATTGCTGGATCATATGGTATTTCTATTTTTAATTTTTTGAGGACTCTCCATACTGTTTTCCATAGAGGCTGCACCAGTTTGCATTCCCACCAGCAGTGAATGAGGGTCCCCATTTTTCCACAACCTCTCCAGCATTTGTTGTTATTTGTCTTTGTGATTATAGCCATTCTAACCGGTGTAAGGTGATATCTTAGTGTAGTTTTGATTTGCATTTCCCTGATGATTAGTGATGTTGAACATCTTTTCATGTGTCTATTGGCCATCTGGATCTCTTCCTTGGAAAAATGTCTGTTCATACCCTCTGCCCATTTTTTGATCGGGTTGTTTGTTTTTTTGTTGTTCAGTTGTATGAGATCTTTATATATTACTGAGATTAATCCCTTGTCGGACAAACGATTTGCAAATATTTTCTCCCAGCTGGTGGGTTGTTTATTCATTTTGATCCTGGTTTCATTTGCCTTGTAGAAGCTCTTTAGTCTGATGAGGTCCCACTTGTTTATTTTTTCTTTTGTTTCCCTTGTCTGGGTAGACATGGAATCTGAAAGGATCCCTTTATGTCCAATCTCAATTAGTGTACTGCCTATATTTTCTTCCAGGAGTTTTATAGTTTCAGGTCTCACTTTCAGATCTTTGATCCATTTTGAATTGATTTTTGTATATGGCGATAGGAGATGGTCTACTTTCATTCTTTTGCATGTTGCTGTCCAATTTTCCCAGCACCATTTATTGAAGAGACTTCCCTCTCTCCATTGTATGTTCTTTGCTCCTTTGTCGAAGATTAGCTGTCCATAGGTGTGTGGTTTTATTTCTGGGCTTTCAATTCTGTTCCATTGATCTGTGTGTCTATTCTTGTACCAGTACCATGCTGTTTTGATTACTGTAGCTTTATAGTATATTTTGAAATCAGGGATTGTGATGCCTCCAGCTTTGTTCTTTTGTTTCAGAATTGGTTTAGCTATTCGGGCTCTTTTGTTGCCCCATACGAATTTCAGTAGTTTTTGTTCTATTACCGTGAAGAATGACATTGGGATTCTGATTGGGATTGCATTGAATCTGTAGATTGCTTTAGGTAGAATGGACATTTTAACTATATTTATTCTTCCAATCCATGTGCATGGAATATTTTTCCATTTCTTTATGTCCTCCTCGATTTCTTTCAATAGTGTCTTATAGTTTTCATTGTATAGGTCTTTGACCTCCTTGGTTAAATTTATTCCCAGATATTTTATTCTCTTTGTTGCAATTGTAAATGGGATTGTCTTTTTGAGTTCTCTTTCTGTTGTTTCATCGTTAGTGTATAGAAATGCAATTGATTTTTGTAAGTTGATTTTATACCCTGACACTTTACTGTAGTTGTTGATTGTTTCTAGTAGTTTTCCGATGGAATTTTTTGGGTTTTCTATGTATAGGATCATGTCATCTGCAAATAGTGAGAGTTTCACTTCTTCATTGCCTATTTGGAGTCCTTTTATTCCTTTTTCTTGCCTAATTGCTCTGGCCAGAACTTCCAGTACTATGTTGAATAAGAGCGGTGAGAGTGGGCACCCTTGTCTTGTTCCTGTCCTCAAAGGAATGGCTTTCAGTTTTTCCCTGTTGAGTAGGATGTTTGCTGTAGGTTTGTCATATATGGCCCTTATTATGTTGAGGTACTTTCCTTCTCTACCCATTTTGGTGAGAGTTTTTATCATAAATGGATGCTGGATCTTGTCAAATGCCTTCTCTGCATTGATTGAGATGATCATGTGGTTTTTATTCTTCATTTTGTTAATGTGGTATATCATGTCGATTGATTTGAGGATGTTGAACCATCCCTGTGTCCCTGGTATAAATCCCACTTGATCGTGGTGTATGATCTTTTTGATGTATTGCTGTATTCGGTTTGCCAATATTTTGTTGAGGATTTTTGCGTCTATGTTCATCAGTGATATTGGCCTGTAGTTTTCCTTCTTTGTATTGTCCTTGTCTGGCTTTGGTATCAGGATGATGTCGGCCTCATAGAATGTGTTGGGAAGTATTCCATCTTCCTCTATTTTTTGGAATAGTTTGAGAAGGATAGGTGCTAAATCTTCTTTGAACGTTTGATAAAATTCTCCAGGGAAGCCATCTGGTGGGACCAAATGTTTTTTATTTCAGTCTCTACTGCTCTTTTGCTCATACTGTCAGTCATACAATAAAAATTATGACAGGCAAAGAAGCAAGAAAATGTGACTCATGCTCAAGAGAGGAAATGATCAATAGAAATAGACATAGAGGGCCAGCCCCAGTGGCCTAGTGGTTAAGTTCGGTGCACTCCGCTTCAGCAGCCTGGGTTTGGTTCCGAGGCATGGACCTACACCATTTGTCTCTGACTGGCTATGCTTTGTGCCAGCGGCTCACATACAAAAAAAGAGGAAGATTGGCAGTGGATATTAGCTCAGGGCAAATCTTCCTCACCAAAAAAAAAGAAAAAGAAAAGAAATAGACAGAGAGTTGCCTGAATATTAGAATTTAGAGAACTTAAACATACTATGATAAATATGTTAAAAGATCAAGAAGAAAAGGTGGACAACATGCATGAACAAATGGGGATATTCAGCAAAGAGATGAAAACTACAAAAAAGAACCAAATGTAAATGCTAAAAATAATTTTTAAAAATATATCAAATATCAACAGAAAACTGGATTCACCAGAGAAAAGGATCAGTGAACTTGAATACAGGTAAATAGACTGTATCTAGGCTGAAATACTAAAAGAAAAAGAATTTTTTAAAAAAGGAACAGAGCCCCTAAGATCTGTGAAATAATCAAACGGTTTAACATATGTGTAAAGGAGAAGTGAAAAGGAGAGGAGAGGGAGAATGGGCAGAAGAAATATTTGAAGAGAGAATGCCTGAGAATTTTCAAAAATTGATGAAGGACATCAACCCACAGATCTAAGAAGGTCACGGAACTCCAAGCAGGACAGCTGGGAAGAAAAGTCTTGTGCACAATATAGTCAAAGTGCTGAAACCAGAGACAAAGCAAAGAGCAGCCAGAGGAAAAAACTGCTCATTACATACATCCTCAGAAACAGTGAGCGGGTGCCAGGACACAACGGAAACATGTCTTTAACATGTTGAAAGTGAAAGAATACTCACATTAGAATTCTAAAAGTATCTTTCAAAACTGAAGTCAAAACAAAGACATTTCAGACAGACAAAAGCTGGGAGAATTATCTTCAGCAGTCCTGTATTACAGGAAATCCTAAGAGATGCTCTTCAAGCTGAGGGGAAATGATCCCAGATGAAAGCCCAGATCTGCTGGAGAGAAGGAGGAGCACCAGAGAGAGTAAGTATATGGACAAATATCAAAGACCTGAAAAATATTTTTTCTTTTCTTTTTTTCCCTTCCCATCCTCTCTTTTCTTCCCTCTTGGCACAGAAAGTGGCATTGGAGGAAGTGAGGCAATGAGGGAGAGGGAGTGCTGCACTGTCTAGAATGCCCCAGCATTCCAGGATGTGGCATGGTAGAGGGACAGGATGTCACACAGAGACAGTAGTGGGATGCCCTGGTGGCTGAAGATGTGGGAGAGTGAGGGGAGGATGTCATGCAGGCTTTGGTGACAGAGAAAACAGCAGTGGAGGGACGGTACAGGGTTGGTAGGAAGAGGCATTGGAGAGAGTGGTTGAGAGATTGGCTACACTGAGCAAATAAGTTAACAGTTTGAGCAAATAAGTCAATATATTGAGGATAACGGAGCCAGGGTTCTCACTGTCTGAGAAGAGATTTACAAATATGGAAAGGGGGAAGGCTAGAAAGAACATAGGAATGTTGGATTGGAATTGGAAATATGATATAAACTCATAATATGTATATAATATATCCAGAGAATTCTAGAATAGTTAGAGATGTGTGTGTACAAAATTTCCTATCTTTGTCTCCAGAAAGGGCCTAGAAGCAATGACACCCTCATAGCAAAAGCACCAGATCTTGGTTTCTATATGCTATACTACACTTAAAAGAATCTTGGAGAAATGACTGATTCCAGAGTTGGAACAGAAAAAATATGAGTAAGGATATAGATTTGGATAACACTCTCAACCTATTTGATATTTACAAACTACTTCACCCAACAAAAGCAGAATACGCATTCTTTTCAAATGCATATGAAACATTCACCAAGATAGAGCATATGCTGTCTTGTAAAACAGTCAATAAATTTCAAAGGATAGGAAAAGAAGAGAGAAAACATAAATTAGAAATATCAGAAATGAAAGAGGGACTATCATTACAGACCCTACAGATATTAAAAGCTTAATAAAGAAAATTCAAAGAACTTTATGCCAATGGATTTGAAAATTTAGATGACGTGCACAAATTCCTTGAAAAAATACAATTTGTCAAAACCCACACAAGATAAAATAGGAAAGCTGAACATCCCTATACTATTAAAGAAATTAAGTGTTTAATCAAAAATCTTCCCATAAATAAAACTCCAGGCCCAGTTGAAATTATATCAAACATTTAAGGGAGAAATAATACTCTTCTTCCACAAACTCTTGGAGAAAATAGTAGTTCATTTTATGAAGCCAACATAACCCTGGTACCAAACCTGGACAAATAGCATAAGAAAAATTATCAACCAAAATCTTTCATGAGAATAGACATAAAAATTCTTACAAAATATTACCCACTGGAATCTAGCAATATATAACAAGGAGAATATATATATGAAATCAGCAATATATAACAAGGATAATACATCACGACCAATTGACCGAGGTTAGTTCAACATTCAAAAATCAGTGTAACTCATAACTCACTACATTAACAGAATACAGGAGAAAAACCACATGATCATCAAATACAAGCTGGAAAAGTGTTTGACACAATTTAACACTCGTTCATGATAGAAACTCTCCACAAACCGGGAAAATATGGGACCTTCCTCAATCTAAGTGCATCTTTTGAAGTCACTACAATTAACTTATAATAGCAACAGACTGGATGCTTCCCCCCTAACACCGGGAACAAGGCAACATTATCCACTTTTACCATTTCTATTCAACCTTATACTGGAAGTCCTCGCCAGTGCAACGAGCCAAGAACAGGAAATAACAAGCATGCAGATTGTAAAGGAAGAAGTAAAACTGTTGTATTCACAGACAACGTGATGTGTATGTTGAAAACCTTATTAAAAAAAAGACAACTAAAAATTGAATTTAGCAAAGCCATAGGATATTAGATCAATAAATAGAAATCAAAATTTTCTATATATTAGCAATGAAAAATTGAAAAATGAAATTTTACAAATATCATTTACGATAGCACTAAAAATATCAAACACCTAGGAAATAAGTCCATACCTGTATCTCTGTTTCCGCACCCATGAAATGAAGATGATAGCAGTCCCTCCCTCTAATAGTTGTTGTGAGCGTTTAATGAACATTATATTTAAATACTTAGAATTCTGCCAGGCAGGTCATAAATCATTAACATATGTAAATGCTAACCAAAATCTCCATGTACACACCAATTAAAAGGTAAATGCAAGATGTGATAATGAAATTTTTAAATCAGCACTTAATGTGAAATCTTTCCCCCTGCCACAAAGAAGGAATTTGTGACTTACAGAATATGTGACACTGTGTTACATCTGTTAAAACTTTGAATTTCGACCAGGAGTCTGATATCATGGTACTGAACAAATGATTCCAGTAGGAGGAGCTCTAAGAGTTTTAAAAGCAGAGACACATGCTATTTTCTCTACTTTGGGGATCTAGTCCTTCCATGCCCTAGAATTTGTACTTCCTTTCTTCCCTGTGTCAGGTTAGTGAAATAAAATGCTGCTACAAACTATTATCTCCTTAGAAGCAGTACACTGTAATAAATGAAGTTCATTTGGATTTCAGATTTAATGTCTACAGAAAAATCACGCATTTAACTTGTTGGCAAAAAAAGTCTAATCTCCTACTTTATGAACATCTACAGTTGGGGATTACAAACAGTATCTTTATGTAATGTTTCCTTCTTTGAGATTGTGTAGAAGGCTTTACAAAGGCTTTTTGGCCTCGGACTTCAAATTTATCCTTATGCTTCCATACTCCCTTTATTCTTTAAAGAAAACCCCCACACAGAGACTCTGGAGAGCCATGTCTTCATCAGGAGGGGTCATTGTCCTTTGTTGTGTTTTCATTTTTATTAAATTCAAAATATTTTTCCTATTTTTTTGACTTGTCCTTTACCTATGTAGTCTTTAGAAGTATGTTTTTGTTTTTATTGAGGTATATTTGACAAGTAAGAATTGTATACTTTGAAGGTATACAATTTGATGATTTGACATACATATACATTGTGAAATAATGACCACATACAAGCCAATTAACATATCCATCTCTTCAGATAGTTACCACTTTAGTAAGAGCCTTTTTTGTGTGTGTGTGAGGAAGATTGGCCCTGAGCTAACATCTGTTGCCAATCTTCCTCTTTTTTGCTTGAGGAAGATTGGCCCTGAGCTAACATCTGTGCCAAGCTTCCTCTAGTTTGTATGTGGGATGCCACCACAGCATGGCTTGACGAGCAGTGTGTAGGTCCACACCTGTGATCTGAACCCGCCAACCCCGGGCTGCTGAAGCGGAATGCACAACCTATAACCACTACACCACTGGGCTGGCCCCAGAAAGAGCCATTTTAGATAAGTTTAATAACCACAGGGAAAAGATAGAGCATTCCAGACTAAAATTAATATTCTCCAAACCAACCTCAATATCCTAATATGTGGACCACAGATGTAGCTTTGTCCCGAAAGCTCATTGCATGGTGCTAGCTAGCATTGTGAGTTTTTACATTTTTGTCATTTATCTCATACTTGCCCTTGAAGAGCTTGATTTAAAATCAAGTCAAGGAAAGGGGATATGTCTCACTAATTTCAGGTTGCTAGGCAACTAGTCTACTTCCCCAAAGCATCTCTTCTTTTGCTTAGGAGCTATGGGAAGGTTAGCAGAAAGTATGTACCTTTAAGACAAGTATACATAGATACATATACATTTTTAAATAGATCATTTATAGGACAACTATGCAATCTGTGGACTTTGTGTTGTGTTATTTCTCCAAGCCAACTTCCTATTCCATCTTTCAATCTTATTAAGACAAATAAAATTAATATTTAGAATTCTACTTTAGAGAAAGGAATGAATGTCAATGTATATTTTCTCCCATCCTCTGAAATTTTTCATATACAATCTGTTTTTCTTAAAACCAATATCAAAAACAAATATTTTTCTTATGAGTTGATGTTCATTTTTATCGCTGTTAGTGTTTAGGGTTGCCTGCCAGAACTCCAGAAGCTGATGATTTCCTGTAGGGTACCTTGCCTATAATGTTATGTGCACAATTTATGATTACTTTGGTATGTGATCTGAAACCCATTTAGAGATCTGGACTTCTCATTTCATACAGTTTTACTTGTCTAAATAATAATTTTAAAACCTAAAAATAGTACTCATTATTAAAATAGCTAAATATAGAATCCTTAACTAGTATATCCAATCATTTTATTTAAAAGATCGGAGACTACCAAGACAAAATTAGTCTAATCACCTTTCCAAGCTGAGCCTCTCTATCACATCTCACACCCCTGCCACATAGTTGTCCAGTCTATTCATTCTTTAATACCTCCAGTTAATTCTTCACTTAAAATATCCAGAAATAAATACTAGTTAACATGTGAACCTTTCCCACAAAGGTTTAGTGTTATTTTATTCCAAACCATTGTAGCTTTCACATGAACACCTAATTTATTCATCCACAATCTATTCATCCATCCATCCATTCATCCATTGATTTGTTTATTTATTCATCCATTCAATTATTCATCACGTGTTGAATCACTATCTGCCACTGTTCCACGCACTAGAGATGGGGATACAATAGTAAACAGGAGACTTGCTCTTTTTTCTCCCAGAGTCAGAAACTTTTCTGATGTCTACTTAGAGCTTCAACACTTCAAGATAGCTTAGCATCTATGTTAACATTAGCTGCAGTTTTCAGAGGCTTAACAAAACGAAATTTATTTTGTACTCCTTTAGCAGTCCCAGGTAAGTATTTCTTGTTGGTAATCAGCTCCCCATCACCAGTGATTCAGAAACCCAGGCCCTTTCCATCTGGTGACTTTGTTCCCTGGGGCCTCAAGTTCATTGCATGTATCTGGCAGAAAGGTTGGAGAAGCACACCCAGTTCTTAACTGCCTTGGCCAGAAGTGACACACATTACTTCTCACATTCCATTGGCGAGCAACCATCGTTTGACCCCTCATTGGTGGTGGTAAGAGGGACAAGACAGGGCACTGGGAAATGTTGTCCTTGGCTGGGCAGAGACTTCCTAGTTAAAACTCTATCCTATGGAAAGGATTTTGGTGGACAATTAGCCATCTCTGCTACAATATCCCAAACTCTTGCATTATTTTGCAGCTGTGAGTAAGGTTACTATAATGTGGGTAAATCATTGCTGGGACTTATCTCTTCTGTAGTCTGATACTTAAACAGTATTTAAATCTTTCAGAAATTCTCTTCCTCTATCTAGTTTTTTATCTAACAAGTTATTGAGTATCTAATAAGTGTTTCTCTTTGGAGCAATGCTTAATAATAGGTAAGACGACACTTGTAACCATTGGTCCTGTTGGAGACATCACTTTCAGAGCCATATTCTCAGAATTTGCAGTTACAGAATCTAAGCTTTTTACTGAGTTAAACTGAGCATTGACATAAAAATTAACAATTTTACAAAATAGAAATTATAATGGTTTAAGCACATAGTCTTAATCAGAAGGTTTACTTTCCTAAGTGTGTGTGGGTTCTAGTATATTTTCACTGTGTTTTGGCAGAGTGCTGATGATTTCTGTTAACCTCATGAATGACACCTTTATCACATTTTATTCTGAATCCCTTTTTCAAGTTTTGTCATGGGGCTTCAGTGTCTTCATTTGGTAAATAGTGTCACTAATCTTGTTTATGGAAATATAAACAAAATGGATGTAAAGCTCATTAGCTCCTCAGAGCTAAATGTAATTTACAAGGGTTGGGAAGATTTTTCAGCTAGTAAGAAGAAACCCAACCTAAAATTGCTTAAGTAAGAAAGGGACTTATCATCTCAGAAAACAAGCAGTTTCAAGGTAGTGAGGGTGTGTAGAATACACACCAGAGTTGGGTTTTCAGAGTCAAAGTGGCCTCACAAATCAGTTCTTTCTGCTCCGCTGTCCTCGTTGCGTGGGCTGGCTCCTCTCATGGTCACAAGATGGCAGCAGCAGCCCCAGCCACCGCACCCTCTCCCGGAGAAGCAGCCCTTAGACTTTCTCAGGACTTCTTCCCTTTACACTCTTAAAAATCAAGGAACCCCCAAGAGGTTTTTTAAAAAAATATATGTTATGTCTATCAATATTTACCATTTTATAAATTAAAACTGAGAAAATTTCAAATTATTTACTTATTACTTCATTTATAATAATAAACTTTTCCGTGTTAACATAAATCGCACATTTTTATGAAAAACAGCTATGTTTTCCAAAACAAAAAAATCTAGTGAGAAGAGTGGCATTGATTCACATTTTTTACAAATCTCTGGAATGTCTGGCTTAATAGAGAACAGGTGGGCTCTCCTGTGGCTTCTGCACTCAATCTGTTGTGCCGTCGCACATCACGTAACCTCTGGAAAAGACCAGGGTACGTTCACGAGAGAATGAGAGTGAAAAGTGCAAATGACATCGTAGTATTATTATGAAAACAGACCCCACAGATCCCCTGGAAAGAGGGTCCCTATATTTCTTTTCAATAGCCAAGAAGCTGTTTCTAAAAGGTTTCCCTAGCAGACCAGCCCTCGTGTTTAATTGACCAGAATGGGATCACTTGCCTGTTTCTAAGGAAAGAGAATAGAATTGGCAGGATTGGCGTGTACCGATGGTTCTTTTGTGTGCATCAGAATCACCTGTAGAGTGTGTGAAAACAGATCGCTCAGCCCCAACACCAGGGTTTCTGATTCAGGAAGTTTGGGGTGGAGCCTGAGAATGTGCATTTCTAATAATTCCCAGGTGCTGCTGCTGGTGGTCCGGAGACCCACTGTGAGAACCGCTGGCTCAGACCGTCAGGGCGTGGCCAGGCTTCCTGGAGCACACTGGTATGTGGAGGACATGACAGCTTAATAAATTAGGGTTCATGAGCAAGCAAGAGGGGAGAATGGCTGTTCGTACAACTGTGTTTGCTGCACTTATAGCCTCAGAAAATTTATAGTAGACTCCTCCAAAACAGAGAAACACTTGAACACTGGTCCTGTTAGTGACTTTTCACTGGTTACCAAGTATATCTTGGATTCATGGTCAAGGGAAGAAAAGGGCTATTGAGGGAGGAGGGACAGAAAAGGAAAGGATGGGGTAGAGATAGCAATTTAACTTAAAAATGCTTTGTCTTTCTCTCTTCCTCTACAGCTTTCATAGCTTAAGAGACGTAACTTGGATGAATTTGATGTGGAGAAAGGAAATGTGAGTGGGAGGTCTACCCCTTTGCAAACTCATTTTGCCACCCTTTGCTATTTTAAGAAGTCTCCTGAGGTCTAAAACTGCATGCGGCCAAGCCTGCACCCCTTGAAATTAACCTTATTCTTCACTTTCATGCGGCTTAGTAAAATGCAATATTCCTATGGTAGGTTGGTGTAGATATTCCAAACTATAGAGAAGCCGGGTTAGGAAAGGGCCCTATATATTTCTCCCTATTAACAAATTTCATTGAAAGAGCTATAGAATTTTAGAGTTGGAAAGAATCAGGGACCCACATCCCCTCCCCATCTTACAGACCGAGGAATGAAGGCAGGAGGGTTGAGTTCTGTGCCCAAGCTCACCAGTCACCAAGTGGTGGTACCCAGGCCTTGTGACCGTGTCTGTTCTTCAGAAGTTCTGACTACTTCTTCCATGTGGTGGCTAAAACAAAGACAAAAACAAGATACAACAAACAGGTTGTATATGACAGAATAACAGATAAGACCAAAGTGTTCACCGTGTTTGATATTTGAGCGAAGTCAGTTCCACTGTACCGTGCTACAGTTACAAGCCTTTGCAAGGCTCAGGAGGGTATGGGGGTCACTGATCTCTTTTACAAATCACTCCTTCTCCTTCCCGGAGACCAATTCTGCATATCAAGAAGTGAGGCAGTTTTAGGACACTGCCAGGAAAAAAAGTTTGCCCAAGACAACGATGCCTACATGACTTACCAGTTGCTTAACCAAGGCCATTTTAGTGTCTTTTGGAAGACTAATGACACTCCACTTAAAGAAATAATTGTACCCAACTACATGTACCTATTCAGACAGGGTCTGGTCAGAATTCTGGGCTGCCTAAAAGACAGTTCAGCAACGAAAGGTTTGGGAAGAAGGAGGATGATTTGACTGTGGGGCAAAGTATGGCAGCCTGTTCACTAATTCTCTTTCCTGGACGGGGGGAAGGAGACAATTATAAAAGCTCTCTCTCTCTTTTTTTAAGCCATTTTCTCTTGTTTTCCACCTTTTCCTTTCCAGAGTGAGCTGAGCAGTACTTTTGGTCCTAGACATTGGTTTCAGGTGTTCCCTTGGCTCCGGAGGCACTCAGCAGGTTGGGAGGAGGAAGCAGCTAGCTGAGGAGGGGCTCCAGGCTGTAAGACTGACAGATGAGGAGGACCCATCAGTCGCCCTCCGTGTGTCCAGCCCAGCTTGCCAGAGTGAAAGGAGAGGCACAGGTGGGCTCAAGGCTACTTTACAAGGCTACCACTTCCCTGATGGACTACCCTATTAACAGGCTCTTCCTTATCTGAACCAAATCCCCCTCCCGTAAACCCATACACACTGGTTCTTGTTTTGGACGGTACTTGGTCCAAAGTTGGAGCTCAATAAATAATGTAAAAGGAATAATATGCCCATATGATCACTCTCAAACGCACGGAGCTCACCAGCACAGTCTTCTGTCTGTTTCTTTCCAGGTTGAACATTCCTATTTTCTTCAACAGCTATTTATAAAACACTATAACATTATAATACAGCTTCTAGAGTCCTCACCATCCTGGTCACTCTTCACAGGTTGTGCTGCAACTTATCAACCTTCTTAAAATGAGACTGTGGTATGTCCAGAACTGAGAGAAACAGTCTGGATGTGGCTGGCTCTGCAGATACAGTGGACCATGGGCGTTTCCTCCTTTGCTCTGAATGCTCTATTTCGATAATGAAGCCTAAGCTGGCACTGGCATTTTTGGCTCTCAGGACATATTGACAGACAACAAGCTTGCATCTTACTCTCCAAAAGCTTTAGCTCCTTTGCCATGAACATTTTCTGTCTCCCTAGATCCAGGATCCAGTTTCCTGATTCCTATGCATTCAGCCTTGGTGACCGAAGGGCTTGAGTCAACAGAAACTTTGGGCTCTGAATTATGTCCCAGGAGAGGGAGGAGATGTGATCAGGGATGCTGGGTGAGAGGGACGCAGAAGAGGCCTTGAGAGAAGAGCTTCTGGATCTTCAGTATCTGGATGTCTTAGTGTAATGTGATGGGGATGGAGGGTGCAGAGAAGTGGGGAGAGAAGGGAAGGGCACAGAGACTAGTCTGCTGTGATTTCTGATCCCCTGTGCCCTCAGGCCCAGCCTTTGAGTAGTACAGTGGTGCTCAGCCACCGTGCTATCCCCACACTCCTTCACAGGTGCACCACCAAATGTTGATGAGTGTAGAATACTTACCTTACAACCGAGTCGTCATACTGTTACCAAGATGCCTATCAGATCCAGTTTGAGCTTTGAGCTTACTGTGGGACTCAAGGCAGACATATGGATAGTATGTGAAAAATACGAGACCTTATATTTCAAAGAAAGGTCACATATCTCTCAGAACTTTTGGGAACTTGGTCAGAGCAGTTTTTCTCAAACTTGAACCTAGAGCTAACACAGCCATTAATAGAATCACAATCATGAGTGTCATATGAGAGACACTTTCTTCTAGCAATTATCATTTAACAATTATTGTGGATTGGTTTAATTTCTTCAAATGTGTTGCCAAATTTTTTAATGTTTAAAAGTATTTTAAACACAACAGAATGAGAATTATTGGACTGGTGGGATTTCAAAGGCCAGTGGAAGGGTCCCCATTGCCAAATCTCCTTCCTAATGGCTCCCAGTTGCCTCAGATTTCTAAATAAGAGGCCATCATTTTTATTTCATAATTAGAAAGATTTTTTGAAAAGCTTAAAATGCAGATTCACAACAAATTTAATAGATTACTGTAGGTGAGACTTCAAGTTAAAATGTCTTAAGGAAACAATTTTTGTCCTGAAAAGGCAGAGAGAGAGAATAGGTCCCTAAAGAGGTGGGGGCGGGGGGGAAGGTGGGGGATGGAGGGCACCTACCGAGAGGAACTAGGGGAATAGAAAGAATAGTAAAAATAAGAACCAACAAGGCACAGGGTTTGGCCTGTGTTAAGCATTTAATAAACCTGAGCTATTCTTTTTGATTGAGTGCCTATTATATATGGGGCACTATACTAAGTACTTTACATAAATTATGCCATTTAATTCTTTCAACAGCCCTGCCAGGTAGATGTTGTTATTTGAATGTATGGTTAAAGAAACAGTTAGGAATATTGTTCTTGTTGTCACTTGTTCATAAGTGGCAGAAGCAAGACTTTGATGAAGACACTTGCTCCAAAGATCATTCATGTAACCCACCAACACCGTGAGAAACTGCAGAAGCAGAACCCAGACTTGAGGGCCTTTACAATTTTGCTGAGAGTTGGCTGTGGGTGTGCCCAACAGTGCTCAAATAAAAGAGCTTTTACATGCGGGCCTGAAGGAAAACTGCAATGTTAGAGAAGTGGTAGCCAGGTTATTATTTTTTCATTTTGCAGAAGAAAGAACACCTGTGTTGTTCAGTCTCGATGGTATTTGTTAAATCATTTTTATATTATTATATAGATTGTTAGGTCAAGGAAGTTCTTCAACTGCATATTTTCATCTTTAATCCTTTCACTAACTCTGTAAAGTCTGACAGTAAGGGTCAGATTTTTCATAATTTCTCCAGGCCTTTGCTGATCACAGTTCATACGTATGTGTGTGAGAGAGACAGACAGAAACTTTTAAAAATATGTTCTGTATCTATTTTGAAGGAATTCTGTCTAGAGGTTGTAAATGTTGAGGGTAAGGGCCATGTTGTATACTTCCTTTAGTTTCTCTACAGTGTTTAGTGTAACACTGAGCCCTCACTTGAAGCATAATACTCTTTACACTGGATTGAGTGAGGATTATCTTTTATGCTTAAGGTACTCTAAGACCTAAATGTAGTTTAATTCTTAAAAGTTTTAAAATTAATTTTAGGAGTGCTTATAAAATATTGTTATCAAATAAAGCTGATATTAATACTTCTAGTAAATGCATTATATTTATGTGCGTACATGCATCAGGCAAATACCATCATTTAAAGATTACCTTTTTTAGAGTTAAAAAAGTCTAGATAGGACTTTCCAACATTTGTAAAATCATAGGCATGGAATTTGAGGATTTAAGGACTCAGTCCAACTCTCTTTTTTTCTGACAACCAGAAATTCACAGAAGTGGGAATTCTTAAATCTGAAGCTGATTTGAAAAATTTGGCAAATAGACAAAGCAGAAAAAAGTGCAGAACCTTTGCAAAGAGTGGCCGCTATACTTAACTATATAGGGCATTTTATGCCTCAAATCAGGGAGCAAGTGATGCTGACCTTGTCTATTTTTTAAAAACAAGTGTGAATAGTCACACAAGCAGCAGTGCTGTTTCTTTGTACATGATGGAAAATGAAGGACGGATGCATCAAGTGTCCGTTTCCAGCAGGACATCAGTTTAATGGGGGGGCGGGGGAAGACTATGAATTCTTTTTCCCTTTGTGAGTTAACAATGACGTTATCGGGTCCTTTCCCCACAAGACCAAGTGAAAAAGAGATCCTCTGAGATCATCACCATCAGAGACTCTGCAATAACTCTTCAGGGGGAGACACGCCGGTTCCTAGCACAAGCCAATCTGTGCTTTCTGGTGGCTTTCAACTTCAGACACAGTGTGATGTCCACTCCCAGCTCAGATGAAGTTCGGACGGCACACACATCATCACGTTTTCGGGTAGGAAGAAATTCTCAAGTCAGCGGGGTTCAGACTAGACTAGTTACTAATTGTTTTCATCGTTGTCCAGGCTGTGTAGTAGCCCCGAGGGATGAGGACTGCGGGATGTACGTGTGTGCACGCGTGAGTGAGCGCTGATGTGAGTGTGCACGCGCGTGTGCGCCTTGAGTGTGTAGGCGCTGGAGGGTGTGTTGAGTCGGGGGTGTCGCGAGTGGGAGCAGGTGGCCGGCTGGGCGGCACCCCGGGCGGGGCCGGGCGCGCGGTGCGGGTGGCTCGGGCGGGCGTCAACGGCCGGGGCGCGGGTCCCGGGGCGCGAGGGCGCGAGGCCGGCCGGGGAGGCGCCTGCCCGCCGCGCCGGGTCACGTGGCGCGGTCACGTGGCGCCGAGCCGGGCCCAGCGGCGGCGGCCGCGGCCGAGGGAGGCGGAGACTCGGCCGAGACGCGGGGGGAGGCGGCGGCGGCGGCGGCGCGGGGCTGCTGGAGGCGGAGGCGGGGAGGCGCGGAGGAGCGCGGGGCCGCCGCTCGGCCGCCCGGAGGTGAGGCGGGCGCCGGGCCGCTGTCATCGCCGCCGGCCCGATCGCCGCCCGGGGCGCTCCCCGGAGCCGGGCCGGCGCCTGTGCCCTCGGGGCGGGAGCGGGCCCCCTGCCCCGGCCAGGCCCCTGTGCGGTGCGGGCGGGGGCGCGGCGGGCGGCCGCCTGGGTGGGCTCTCGGAGGGCGCGGCGCGGAGACGGGGCCGACACCCGGGCTCCGGCGGCGCCGGCTGCTGTGGAGCTGGTTTCGCCTTTTGTTTCAGCGTGTAAGAAAATGGGGCGCTCGGTGTGCGTGCGTGTATGTGTGTGTGTGTGTGTGTAAATCAGGAGGCGTTTGGCTTGGAGCCATTTTTTTTCTTAATTGTGGAGACAGAAAATCCCTTAAAACGGTTTCCCCCGGGAGACGGGGCCGCGCTCCTCCTCTTCCTCCCCGGCGTCGGGATGGAGTGGCTTTCCCTCCCGGCCCCTGCCCACCTTCTCGTCCCCCGGCCTGTCCCCTCCGTCCTGCCCCTTCCTGCCCGCTCCACTCCGTGCAACCCCCGGGCGAGCGGGGTGTCTGCAAAGCGGCCCGGTCACCTGTCGTGGCAGCTGCCTGGAAATGCTGGCGCTTCTGCTGTCTGGTCTGTGCTGTTTCCTCTGGCACATCACGGAGATTCCGCTCCCAGTGCCAACCCTTTCTCCTTTCCCTGCGCTGAAAAACAAAGTGCATGATGCTGGTTCGGAAGTTGGACCCGCCTGGGCAATTAGCAGGGAGAGGTGCCTACTTTGCTTGCCACACCGCTTCAAGGTTGGAAAGGTGAGGGCTTTGTGGGAGGAAACGAGGTGGCACAGTCCTGTCGGGGATGGATGTGACTTACCTGCTAAATTGCTATGGTGATCAGAAAGTCTTCTAACACTTCTCCCCTTGGGGACAATCAACTCCCCTTGCAGGGAGCTGTTTCCTTGATTTCTCTATCTGGGGGGCTTTCCTCCCCTTTTGTATTTTGCAGTAAGTAGTTCAGCGGCGCCTTAAGGATGCCCAGTAGGCAGGTTATTTTTTAAAAAACACAGGGAAAATCATTTATTTCTGAGGTTTTGAAGAATGTAAAAATCCATCTTTGGGGGGTTCCTTTCTTTGTGCCTCGCTGCCTGTGCCTGCGGTTTCCATTTCTTAGTAGTTCGAGTTCAGTTCTTGCAGGCGATGCCAGTGGGAATGGTGCTGGGGTCCTGGAGCAGGCTCATCTCCAGGCCCCGCCGCACCGATTGCTGGGGTTGGAGGTTGTGATGGATGCGAAGTGACAGGGCACCTTGCACGTAGGCACGCCGCAATCCCGAGAGCAAAAGCCCAGACTCGGGGCCGTCTGGCGGGGCAGTTGGTAAGCGGATCTCAACACTGTGCAGTGATGGCCACCTTCAGACTGGGAGGGTCTCAGGTGTCCCCCGTTCTTTCTTGATAATTTACTGTCGTGGAAATGTGTATGTGACTAAATCGTGAATAACCAAATCTCGTGTTTAGTTCCTCAATTTAAGGAATAGTACTTAATTTGCATGAAAGAGTTGTTAGAGGAGGTGAATTTCCTTTAAGAATTTTAAGTGCTCTATTTTAGTAAGGGCTGTGAAAGTAGTGTTTTCATGTGATGGGGGAGGTGTCGACCTCTAGAGTTAGAAGGATGTTGTTCTGAGTTAGAGGAATCATATAGGGAAACATTTTTAACACAATGGAGCCTTCAGACATGGGGGAAGAGCAGAAGGCCAGGATTGCTTCCTGTGCCTGAGAAATAATAATATAATGTATTTGTTACTGTATATTTTAAAACAATGACTTCATTTAGAAAAGATGCGTGCTTCTTATTGAACTTTCTAGTTTTCGTGTGGAGCTATAAGAGTGGCAGTTTGGTTATTCACACTTTTTTTCCCACCAAAACTCTGAATAGAAAACTAAGTTTATTTTTAACCCATGAAAGGATATGTAGTACATGAAACCTGTTTTACATTGAACCATCTGACACGGATGCTGAGATCCCAAGTAATAAAAGAACAGTAAAGAGACATTCAGGCCGAAGTTCAGCCCTCTTACTAGTGTATGGGACAGAATGTGAAGCCCAGGATTTCTCTTTGGTTTTACTGCAGATTCATGGAGTATCCGAATTCAGGAATGTTTATGGAGTGCCTGCCATGTGCATGGCTAAGCTAGGACACGGTCTTCATCTGTTCCATGTATTTACAGTATCAATTACAATCTCTTTCCTGTTCTCTTCTGTGGATGGAGAAAGATTGAAGATAGAGTGGCCCAACTCTGCGTGTGATTCATCAAAGCATTAAAAATTTGAGTGAAACTTCTGTTATGAAATACTTTGACTTAGTTATTGCATTTGGTTCCTATTTAGGATTCTGTGAAGTATTTTCAGTATCACCAAAAGCCTTAGTGAAATTGTACATTTGCCCTTAGTGAGCCTGCTGAGGCTGCAGGGAAAATGTAATGTAAATGTCAAATTTCTTTTAATTTGGCTGGGATAATGTTAATTTAGTTACTAAATGTTAACATACTAAACATGCTAAATTTTTTGATAAAATATACATAAAATTAAGTATACAGTTAACCCTTTTTAAGTGTACAGTTCAGTGGCATTAGGGACATTCACATTGTTAGGCAGCCATCACCACCATCCATCACCCTGACTTTTTCATCTTCCCAAACTGAAATTCTGTATCTAGTAAACAATAACTTCCCATTCTCTCTTCCCACTGGCCCCTGACAACCACCCTTCTACTTGCCATCTCTATGAGTTTGAGTGCTTTAGGTCCCTCATATAAGTGGAATCATACAGTATTTGTCCCTTTGTGACTGGCTTATTTCATTTAGCGAGATGTCTTCAAGGTTCATCCATGTTGTAGCATGTTTCAGAATTTCCTTCCTTTTTAAGGCTGAATAATATTCCATTGTGTGTATATACAACATTTTGTTTATAAACGTTCTAAATTTTAACATGCTAAATGTTAACAACCATGGTTAACCTCATGCTGATCAGGAGTTCTCACTGGAAATTATAGATACCTTTGTTTAAAATAGGAAAACAAATTCGTTATTTAATGCACAGTACCTTTTTAAAATGTTGGACCCATGTGGGATAAAACTAATAATGCACACTATATCCTTGCTGGGTCCTGTCATTTCTCTTCCGTGTGGGTAGTGGCATATGGTAAATCTTTCTGACTTGTGGCTGGTGCAGATGATGTTTTTGGTTTCCAGCTAATGTTATAATGATGGTATAATTTGCTGTATGGAAGAGTGTTGAGGGCTCACCCTGAAGTATAGATCGTGTAGGAAGGGTGGGGAAAATGTCTGCTTATTTCCCTTTACTTACCACTTTTCAAAATTATGAGCTGGTTCCCTAGCATCCTCCAGTGGTGATGGATAAGGGGTTTTTTCTTTTCTTTTTTCGAGTATCTTTATGAGTGCCTCTATTTTAGCACATACGTATGCTTCAGTCCGTTTCAGTTATTGTTCCTTTGGTGCTCAAACCGCCCCGTTCTGGGCAGACAGGCTTCTTTAGGCCGGTTCCAAGTCCTTCTGACATGCCTCCCGCCATCTCTAGTAGCTTCCTTGCTCTCTGCTGTCACAAGATGCTCTAGGCTCAGCCTGTGACCTTTCTGCTCCAGATTTGGAATCATTTTTAAAGAAAGAAAAGGAAGAATAAACGACCAGTAAACATATTAAAATACTCAATGTCACTAGTAATTAAGGAAATGAAATTAAAAGCAAAAATAAGATACCATTTGGTATTGACTTAGTGTACCTCCCCAGATTCGTATGGTGAAGCCCCACCCCACAATGTGACGCTGTTTGGAGACAGGGCCTGTGGGAGGTGATTAGGGTTGGGTTAGATCGTGAGGGTGGGGCCCTCATGATAGGATTAGTGCCCTTACAAGAGGAGACACCAGAGAGCTTGGTCCTCCGCCTCCTGCCCCATGTCATACACAAAGAAGGGGTTCTGTGAGCACAGCCAGATGGCAGTGGCCTACAAGCCAAGAGGAGAGACCTCAGAATGAAACGTACCTTGCTGGCATCTTAATCTCAGACTTCTCAGCCTCCAGAATTGTGAGAAATAAATTTCTGTTGATTAAGCCACCCCAGTCTATGGCATTTTGCTTTGGCAGCCTGAGCCAACTAAGATGCCATTTCTCAATTATTATACTGGCAATATAATTTAGACTCAATTTAGTCCTTACTGGGTGTGAAACAATTTGGTAACGCTTAATATAAAGTGGTATATTATTATGACTACTTCTGCTCTTCCTCCTCTCAGTAGTCTTATTATTTGGGCATTTCCCAGTTTGGAACGGGAATCAGGAGGATAGTAATTCCCAGTGCTGGTGAAGATGAAGGGAAACGTGTACTCTCAGGCTCCGCAGAGGTATAAATTGATGCACTCATTCTAAATAGCTGCTGTTATCTATCAAAATGTAAAATTTGCATAGCCTTTAACCCAGCAAGTGCACATTTAGGAATTTAGCCTCAAGAAATAGTAGGAAATATTAGCAAAGATACATGTATCTAATAAAACTGTATACAGTAAACTATATACAGTTATATAGTAAATAGCCTTAAGTAAGGAATTGATTAAATAGATTATGGTACCTTCATTGTATGCAGCCATTGAAAATAATGATAGGGATCTCCTATATTAACCAGTCTGGAAAGATGCCCATGATATATTATAGAGTGAAAAAGGGAGGTTCCAGAACTGTAGGCCTAGCACTTACATGTAACATAAGGCATAGAAAATGCTCAAGAACTGGCTCCTGAGGATCTAGGCTTCAGGAACCACCTAAATGGAGAGTCTGTTCCGGTCGCCATGGTCTCAAAGACTGTCCCAACTGGTTTCATTCTTGCGTCATAAGACTTAGTTTTTCTGGAGAGAGAATATGATTGCCTAGTTTGGGTAATTTGCCCACCCTGTGGTCATGTGTGTGTGTGTGTGTGTGTGTGTGTGTGTGTGTGTGTGTGTGTCTAGTGTTGCTCTTAATTGACAGTTCCACAAAGATCGTATGGAATGGAGGAGGAGTCACAAGGAGAGTTGGGGAGCTTTTAACTAAAGAAAGGGGAAGACATTCCAGGAAGACAGGGAAATAGATGCACACTATGTGTTCTGTTAAAATTAAATTCTTGGCTCAGAAAATTGCATTAATTACTGCATCTCTATAAATTGCTGCAAACTCTGATAAACTTGGGCTTTCTTGTTCATTGAACATCCCTTTTTGGCATGTTAGGACCTATAGCAGTGGGTCAACACTATTTGGTTTTTTGCTTTCTTAGAAAATGATGGGTCAAAATAAAATTTTGGATTATTTATGGATTTTAAAAATTACACTGTTTTTCCTTTAAATGTGGTTCATTCAGAATCAATTATATTTCTGTGATGTCAGTAAGTAGTAATAGAAGTCTTTGTACTTGTGTGGTGTCAAGGATACCCACCCTTGAGAGAAAGCGCATTTTAAGAATAGAGTTGAAAGGTAGTGTTTATGAAAAGTCTCTAGTAGTAATGGTGTAGTAGGTTGAAGAGTGTAGAAAATTATTCTGTAGTTGTAGAGAGGTGCTGTGCAGATAATATAGACTTATTTGAACATCTTTCTCACTGTTATTATTTTTCTTTTTTGCTGAGGAAGATTAGCCCTGAGCTAACATCTGTGCCAGTCTTCCTCTCTTTTGTATGTGGGTTGCTGCCACAGCATGGCTGACAAGTGGTGTAGGTCTGCGCCCGGGATCTGAACCTGCAAACCTGGGCTGCTGAAGTGGAGCACGTGAACTCAACCACTACACCATGCGGCTGGCCCCTCACTGTTGTTATTTTTAATCCAAAGCACAATTAGGTCAAAATGGATGTGAAAGAGCTTTGAGAAACATAACACACACTACAATTTAAGATATTAATTTCTCATTTTTTAAAAATTGAAGACTTGAGGCTGGCCCCGTGGCCTAGTGGTTAAGTTCAGCGTACTCCGCTTCAGTGGCCCAGGTTCGGTTCTCGGACGCATACCTACACCACTAGTCAGCGGCCATGCTGTGGTGGCAACCCACATACAAAAGAGGAAGACTGGCACAGATGTTAGCTCAGGGTGAATTTTCCTCAGCAAAAAAAAAAAAAAAGAAAAAAATTGAAGACTCAATTTAGACTTTGATGGATGTGAAGGGATTTGTTAACACTTAATGTAAGGTATTACGTTGTTAACAATTATTTCTGCTGTTCCTTCTTTTGGTAGTCTTAATACTTGGACATCTTCTAGTGTGGAATGGGCATAGTAGAGCCACTGGGTTAAAGTTTTTGTTGTATCAGATCTTTTCATGTCTGGTTAAGGCTAAGAAGGAGTTGGCCTTTTTACTGAATAATTTTTATGACAGAAGTCTCAACCTTTACTTTGAAGTCTCAGCCATTGATCCAGCTAGTTACTGGTTGGAGCACCAGGTTCTAACGGCTCTTTTTTGTCTGTTTTCAAAAACTGTTGCTCAGTGTTTTCCAATTCCACTTAAATGTTATAGATGGATGTCACTGGGTTCAGAATTTTTTTCATTCTGCTGAATGTTTCTTTTACCAGTTTTTCTTGCAAATGACAAAAGGAAGATTAGTTTAAACTTCTAAGGCAGTTACTGCTGATTTGTGTGTGTGTATAATTTTCTACCTCTGGCAAGGGAAATCAGGAATCTTGTATGGAAGACCCTTTCAGTGCCATGCTGTTCTCCCCCTATGTACCTTTCCTTCATCCTTCGCTGTGAAGAGTATATGTTACCTCCCCGGGGAAAGACGTGACGTTATTGATGGCTTTGATAAAATACTAGTGTCAGAGGTCCTCAGTGAGTGACAGGCTTAGCTGTACTGGGACAATTTTAATATTCATAAGAAGTTGATCATAAAAAGTTGACCATATGCTGAGAATATACAGGATGATCTTCGCACATAATCAGCTTCTTAAGCTTCAGACAACCCTCTTAGCCACAAAACCAGATGGACAAATTCAGCTCCAGTGGTTGGGTTATCAAAACGTGAAAAAGTTAGGCTTATGCTGTGTGTGAAAACCCTGGTCAGCCAAAGATGACATTTCAGGCGACCAGAGTTACTGTGTAGAATTGTTAAATAATCAGGAAGTTTATGTGTTAACATTTGTCAAGTTGACTTCAAAAAGTCAGAGCTGGATTTATGTTATCTGAGAAAGAAGTGCACAGTGGTAGGGTCTTGGGAACAGCCAGGGGGTGGATGTGGGTCAAACTCAGGTCACATTTGCAGCACCTCCAAGTAGTTTGAACTTTTTGCGTTTTCGTTCTTGTCATCTTCTCCCATGAAATGTGCACCCCGTCTTGTGTTCCCTATGTAGGAAGTTAACTTTTCTGAATTAATTTCCTATGTCTGAATAATGAAATAAATTCTGTTAAGATTTGAAATGCTCAGAATAAAACCCAACAACTCTTAGTAAAAGATAGAAAGCTCCCAGTTTGCTTATCTTATTCCAATAGATATAATTTTTAATACTGTGACAGAAATGAGAAGGCAGGTGGCACAGATACTGTTTTGTCTCCTTACCCAGCTTTGATTCTGAGGGACTTGGGGATAAATTAAGTAGTGTAGGATTGGGGTGCTGCCCAGAATCTATTCATTCTAGCTTACTAGAGCATGAGTTCCCAACCCTTTTGGATTTATGGCATCCTATTTGTGTTTGATTTTGCATCTCCCTCCTCGCCATTCTAATGGCTCTGATGGCCAGGTCTCTGTTATCAGTGGAGAGCAAAATGCTGATGTATGAAGTCCACAAATTGTCACCATAATTCAGTTTTATCTAATTACGTCAACCTTGAATTTTTGACTAATCACTGCCAAACCTTTTCTGGACCATTAACAAGCTGCACGATTACATTGCTATATGGAATAGATTTATTTAAGTTTTTAATTAACTAAAATTAATGTTGTTTTGAAAAATTTTGTGATACAGTATAGCGAATAGGATCTGTATCTTATGTGTATTTATGTGCAAGAAATGTGATACAGAAATATTAAGTACCATTGTAGGTCCCTCTTACGCTAAAAATGCTTTTCTATGGGTATCTATAGAAGCAATAATGTTTATAAAGTGGTTTGAAACCAGCCTTCTATGAGTTTAATGTAATAAGTTTATTGTAAATAAGTAGAGAAGTCTCAAGGTTGACCGATGGTTCAGAAATGGTGTATCATTTTTAACTCTTGAGAGCCTTGGGATGCCACACTGTCTTCCCTTTCTTTGCTTTCTGTGTTTTGCAAATAACTGTGGTCTCCTTGGCTGACTAATTGGTCACAGAAGTGGAATCTCATTGGCTGTCCTTCGCCCATGTTCAGCTGGTGAAGTTCTTTCTCTTTCACATGACCCAGAAAGATGTGCATGTGCTTGGCTTTGGGGGAGTTGGTCCATTTCTCTGGTGTATGTGAGACAGCCAAAACTCTTTGTGAGAAATAGGGTAAGCACTGTCACGTGAAAGACACCAATAATCTCTGGAGGTCCATTTAAGCCAATTACTTCAACCTTTTAATTTCAGTCAGTTATTATCAAACCTTTTACTAGATTGTTAATGACTTGCAAAATTGGTTTGAGTTGAACCTCCTTTGGTGCTAATGAGCGGTAAAGTGGACCCAAGGTGAGATGTCTGAAGAAGGAGGCGTGCTGGGGAGTCTGGATTCATTCACAAATTAGATCATGAATGAGCTTCTAGAAGTTAAAATTCGGTTTAATTCCTTTCTCTTCCTTTGTGTCTACCTGGCCTCAGGTACTGTCTGTTACCACATAGTGTTATTTTGAAAAGTGAGCTATCTTATCGCATAGGACTCTCCAGGTAAGTAGGGCAATAGAAATCTGCTGAAGGTTATTGGAAGAAGAGAGTTAATCAGCTGGGATGCAGACTCTTAGCTACTGAATTTTTAGTCCAGTGGTTTTAATCATGGCCACACTACTCTGTGTGAAAAATATTTTGTTTCTTGGCGTCTATATTGTGTGGAACCTCAGTGCTGCGTGAGATTTATAACTTTCTGCTTCCTAGTTTTTAATATGATAATATGACTAATATTAATCCTTAATATGATTTTAACTCTGACTTAATATAAACTACATGTATATGGGGACGTCTCGAAAGAAGTATATTCTCTCTTCAAATTCTCTGGTCCCCTTCTAAATTTAAAAACTTGGAAATAACAACAACAAACCAAAAAATTACCAAGATAGGTTGGTTCTAATATAAACTGCTGAGTGAGATGTAACTGTATTTTATTTAAAAAGATGCTTTTTCTTTGAATATGTGAGTCTCTCTAGAAACCCTGGTAAATGAGGCTCCAGGTGGGAGGTGGTGAATGCTTTTCTTCTTCCTTTTTTCTCTCCACCTGATTGGCTGGTGCTGAAATTTGCATCTGGTTTTAACACACAAGCTCTTTGCACACCTTAGTCTCCTCTCAGGACTCCCACTTCTGGTTGTGGTTTGATTCATTTTCACTTCTGTGGGCATCAAGTAGCTAAGCTTGATGTACTGGGCTATAAAAGAGGAAAAGAGTTTTGGATTCTAGAAGGAGACTTTGGTTAGGAGTAGTCAAACGAATTACACAGAAGTTAGCTGCTTCTGGGGAAAGCTGCACTGAAGCTCTGCTTTCTGTAGCGGAACTCCCAGGCTGCAGGGAATCGGAGGCCGGGGTGGAATGGGAAAAAACCTGTAGTTTAAGGAGACTCTGAACTCAAGTTTGGACACGTCATAGATTTGAAATGAGTGAAAGCAGTTGTAGCAGATAGAGCACCTAGGCATGTAGCCTCCAAAAAAATGTTTACTGTGTTATGGTTATTAACCCCTTTTCTTGTGTGTGTGTTATAAATATTTCCCAGTTTGTCAGTTGCCTTTCAACTCTAACTCTATTCATGATCTATACTGATGTGTAAAAGGTTCACTTTTCTCTGTGTCGAGTCCGTCAGTCCCATAGTTTCTACTTCGATGGTTTGCTTAGAAAGTCTTTTCCCATGGAGTGTTTTTTTCTTTCTTTCTTTTCTTTTCTTCTTTCTTCTCTCTCTCTTTTTAAGCAGACAGGTATTTTAAACTTTTTAAAGTAAGCTTTTTATTTTGGAACAATTTAGAATTTACAGAAAAATTACAGAGGTAGTAGAGAGAGTTCCCATATACCCTTCACCCAGCTTCTTCTATTCTTAACATCCTACCTAACTGTAGAACCTTTGTCAAGACTAAGAAATTAACATTGGTGCATTGTTATTAACTAAATTCTGGACTTTGTTCAGATTTCACCAGTTTTTTCGCTAATGTCCTTTTTCTAGGCTGCCACATTGCATTAAATGGGGTGGATTTTAAAGAGGCAGGACCACACCTGGCAGCATGCTCTGTAGAGTAGCTATGCTCAAGACACTGCGTTTGTGTAGAATGTGGCAGTTTCATAGTTTCCAGAGTCCTTTCACACACATACGTGTAATTCAGATGGAAAATATTCTGGATCATTGGTCCTATTAGGCACATCTGCCCCTAGGAGCGTACATCTTGGCAGTGGTGCTGTTCTGCATGTGTGGGACCACAAGGAACTGAGGTATAGAAATGCCTGTCACATTGTCCAACCTGCTGGTTGCTGCTCTCATTTTCCATTCATTGTGATTCCCTACAGTGTCTTTGCTCTCACAGTCATTTTCCTTTTGCCTGGACGAGAGTGGAAATCATGCTATGTTGTGATTTTTGAGTCTCATAGAGAAGAAAGGCACCCTCACTGTGAGGAAGCTTTCTATGTTCCTGGACATCAAAGTAAACCCAGAATAGCACTACCCTCCAGAATCTTGGTGCTGGGCGTGACCAGTCTTCTAACTTTGCTGCCTGAATGAAACGTGTTGTATCTAATGGGGAAAAATGTGGTTGGCATAGATAAATGCATGTCTTACTCTTTAGATAGGTTTGAAAATCTCTGTGACTTCCTCGCCGCACTCTGCCCCTGCCTTATGTGGAGACAGACGGACGGAAGTAGGAGGTGGGGAGGGCAGACAGGAAAGTAGGTAGAACAGAGCCGTGTTGGGTGGCTTCATGCCTACGCTGCCTTAGATGCTCTGCATTTACTGTCCGTAAGCTTCTCAACTCGCACGGGTTAATGTGAGTTGGGCTGAGCGTTCTCGTGGGTAACCACTAGCTTCTGCTTGTGTGTTCAAATTGGTCTTCCCTCTCCTAACCGAAAACACTTTTAAATGTGCTTAACCTTTTCTGACTTGTAAAACACCTTTCCGTTTAGAAAGTAGTGAGACCATGGTTGCTGTGCATGCCTGAGGAGGAGAGATCAGTGAAGGAGCAGAGAGGAGGATGCTGGCTTTGGTTTTCGACAGACCCGGAAGACAGTTCCTGTAGAGTCGTTATATTCCATCTCAACTATTAGAATCAGTCGATCATATTGGGAAGCCTCCAACCAAGTCACAAGTAAATCAATAGAAATACAGTTTTTAAAGCAGGTAGATGTCCATTAGTAGATTGTACCTGCTTCAGTTTGGCCAGAAAGGAGTCAGCCTTTTTTTTTTTCCTCCAAGTTTTTCTCAGTGACTTCTGACTTTTCCCATTGCAAGTTACGATCATTGATTTCATACACATGACACTTGGTTTACAAAGCCTTTTTTCACATATACCCTTTTATTTGGTCTTCACCAAATACGTGCTTGTGCATTATGTCAAGCACATATTTTCCTATTTTATGAGAAAACTGAGGCCAAAGTGTTTGCCTGTAGTCATGTAACGGTTGAGCAAAAGTCTTGGGACTTGATTAAAAGCTCTGTATCCCTTCTCTCACCCCCTTGCTCGCCCTGCGGCCTCCCCTCTGAGCTGGAGCTGCCAGTTTTATAAATGCACTGCGGGCAAGGCTGGTGGAGATTTGCTCTTGGCAGCCTTAGACAGGGTTGGCAACCAGAGCATATATCCCAGATTGATAACTAGCAGACCCTGTTGAGTGCAGATCTAATATCCTTTCTTCCCTTCTTAATGGAATTAGGATTTTGTTCAGATATCCTCCGCGTCCCCATGTGACTGTGGGGAAGACCATCTGTCCCCAGTACAGGGGTCAATCCTGATTTGTTTCAGCCAATCACGCTGGTCTCATCGCTGACTGCTATAGGGGTAAGCAGGAGACCTGGTTCTGGCCAATGAGATGTGAGGGAGGTCTGCCAGAAGGTTCTGGAAAACTTCTCAACCTTAAAATGACAACACTAGGAAAGATAGCCCTTTTCCTCTGAGAGTCGTCCTGTCTGGATGTGGTGCCCGGAACTGTTTTGGCCATCTTGCAATCTGAACATGAAACAAGAGCAGGGAGAGAGGACAGAGCCAAGAAAACAGCAGAGAAGACTCCTCAGAGCCTCACATCCACCTGTCTTTAGACTTGTTCTGTGAACTGTTTCCTTATTATTTAAGGCAATTTGAGTTGGGATTGTCTGTTACATGCGCCTGAAGACATGCTAACTGATGCAGTGGCTATCAGATTGATTGATTGATTGATTGATTGACTGATTCATTCATTCGTTCTTTCATACCATGAAGAAGTACAGGGTGTGAAGGTGGGATTTGATCTAGTCAGAGGGTCAGAGATGGCGTCCCTGAGGAAATGCAGAAGCCTTGGTGAGAGAGAGCCCTCTTCGTGCTGGGCCTTGTATCCCATGTTGAAGGATTTTGGTCTTTACTGGGGTTATGGCAGGAGTACAGTAAGCTACAGTTAATTTAAGCTGCCCCTGCTAGAGAAAACCTTGGCTTAACGTTCCAAAGAGTCAAGTTTGATTTGCTGAACAGCCAAGGAGCTGTCAGTGGTTAAGGCCCTGGTGATTAGCAGGTATGTCCAAGAAGCACAGAAGAGCATCTCTGCTTAGAATCTGATGAACTAAACAATCTAGATTATTTTTTTCCTCCTATGTGTACGTGCACACGCACACACACACACACACACACACACACAGGCAGCGTTCATGTTTTCTAATTTAGGCATAATTTGTGAAGAGTCCATCATTCTCTTAGTGTTTGATCTTTTAAGTTAAAAAAATTGCAGCCAAGAAATCTATGTTGGGGTTATAAAAACAGGATAGATGGTTTCGTTGTAGATAAAATTTTAAGGATGTATTAAGGTGTCTGAAATTGAACTTTTAGCATCTCCGAAGGTTTTTCTCTGGGTTTGGTATAATAAGATCAGCTCTGATTCTCATGCATATGGATATGTTAGCAAAACTGGATTAGATCCCAGTGTAATCAGGCGGGGACCCTGCCCAAACCGTAGAGTGGAGCTGCAATGGAAGCGGCGGTATTCCTGTAATTATATTAGGATGTGGTGTGGTCCCTCCCTATGTTTATTAATTAGTGGAGTTGTAATGAGACTCCCCCCCCATGCTTTGAAGGATGCTGATCAGTGGGCATCCGGGCAGGATTTTAGTCGTGTTTGGGAACCTTCTGCGTACACGTGGGAGGGATCCGTGTTTCAGGTGGTGGCAGGTGAGCCTCCCGCCACGTTGGCATAATGGGAACAGGACTCTTCTGGGTTGCCATCTGTTTGTGGCTGATAGGAAACCAGCAGTGACTTCTGAGGAGTTTATGTTGAAATACTTAGGAATTAGTAATGGTAAGACTGTGCTGATCAGGTATGAGGAGGTGGGGGGAAATAGACTGTGTGGAGTGAGTTTCCATTGTGATGAATTTCAGGAGATTGTTGCTTGGATTCAACAGTCCCCGCCCCTACCACCCCAAAACCACAGCTCTTTTCTGCGCACCCAGCTGACCACTCAGGTCAGCCCCAGTTCTGTACTGAGTTGCCCATGGCAAGGGAACCTGTTATTTATGTAACTGTCATGCTTAACACTGTGTGTGGTGTTTGTCACTAGGGGGTTTGGTCTGTCTCTGTAATTCTTTTGATGTGTCATGTTTTTTTGTTGTTGCTTTAAATTGTGGTAACATATACATAACAAAATTTACATTTTAAGCCTTTATAAAGTGTACAGTTCAGTGGCATTAAGTGCATTCATATTTTTACGTGACCATCATGATGGGTCATGTTTTAACCAAATATTTTGACATACTTAAAAAATTCTTCTCCAGGTACCACATGTGTATAAAAAACCATCAGCGTGCTCTGTGTAGCTGATATCCCTTTGGTCTTTAAGCAGGAATTTACTTCTTTCCATCTGGGAGTTGACTAGGTGGAATGGGGGCACTGTATCTCATTTCTCTGGGTTTGGTTTGCTGCTCTTGCACCTGGGGAGCCCTGCTCTCAGGCCCAGGGATTTTTGATGGTGCCCTGAAGACTGCTCTGTCTGTCCTGTGTTGTACTTTAAAACGAGGGTGTGGAGTGGAGAATGGCTCACTTCCCCTTTAACCCAGCATCGCTTGGTAGGTTAACTAGAGGAGTTGACCTGTGGGCCCTGGTGCGGACGCGTGTGGTTGGGGTCACCCTGTTCAGTCCCTGCCACAGAAGCAGGTTCCAAGGTGCTGCCTGCCTCTCTCTGGCCTGCAGACCCTGCTGGCTTCCATCTACTACCCATAGGTCTCTGTTTTGCCTCTTGCAAAACAATTAATAGCAAGGACTGTAGAGCCCTCTACTAGTTAGGGAATTCTTGGTTACAGGTAAGAGACCTAACTGGACTCACTTACACAAAACAGGGAATTTGAAGTGTTACCATCCAAAATTGGGGTTCTCTGCCCGATGCACATAAACAAGCCAATTAATTATGGCACCAGCCTTTGAGGGGAGAAATCAGCTTTGTTCTGTGAGATGGATCTCCAGGGAGACAGGGGGCATGTGCCTTCAGATCTGTCTCCCTGATTCAGGATTTGGGACAAAATTTAAGAGGTTGGGGAGAACAGGTTGGCACGCAGAAACGCTGATGGGACAGTTTCTTAATTGGTGGGCTTCAGGTATTTATGGTAAGGTTTTATACATTTATGATGAGACTCCAAACATTTACGATGGGGTTCTAAATATTTTTGTATGAGGTAAGGGAGGAATTTTAACACCAGATCTTCCTGGGTGAGAGACCCCTAGCTTCTGATAAGAGTCTGGCTTTCAAGTTCTGGTTGTGTCCTGGTCCTTGGGTTCCGTGGGGAGGAGGGGCTTTGGTTCCAAGGTCGTTTCAGGTCGCAGTTTCTTCTTTTGCGCATGCTCTGGCTGCACGACTCTGCAGTTTTTCTGAAAGACAATCCTTAATCACTTTGTTGATAAGAGATGGGGTCTGTTCGAGCTGGCTCTAAATGGGCCTGTGGTTACAGAAGGATTCTGAGTTGTCTACCAGAATCTCAGCAGGGGTTCAGCTGGACCTCAGCCCAGGACCCAGAGACTGGAACATTATATGGATGTGCCTGGGAAGCTCTTTCTTTCTCTCTCTCTCCCTGCATCTCTTAGCTTCACTCAGTGCTTCTGAGTTATTCTTTTCTGTTACAGACCAGCATCCTCTACTCCTCAGTCCATGTGGCAGAACATGGCTGTCAACACCCATGTTTTTCATGTTGTGACCCAGTGTCTAGAGAGAGACTATTTTCTCTGTGTTCCAGAATTTCCTGGGAAGAACTGATCAGTGGCCGTAGAAAATGGTGACTCCCGTGGTAACTGTGGGGAGGATGGGAGTGGTTAAAGAGGTTGTTGAGGTTGAGCAGAAAGGACATCCCTGCTCCAGTTTACTAGAGTGTTAGGGATATCCCCTAACTGCTGACAATTATGAAAGGACCCAGGCTGTGAAAGCATCTAAACTTTGCATTAAAAATTAAAGCAAAACAAAACAATAAAACCAAAACAAAATGCTACCACTGCCACTACCAACAAAATATCCAGTGAGTTGAGGAGATGAACCTGCAGAACAAATTCTGGAATTACTTTTTTTTTAAATTAAATTTCTTTTTTAATGAAATAAATTATAGCCAGTTTTCGTATCAGCATTATTTGAACTCAGAAATTGTGGCTAAAGTTTAATTAAGCAGGGTAGCTTGATGTGGGGGATATATTCCTGAAAACCTGAGTATAAATAAAATATTTTAAATTAAATTATATTTTAAATGTATAGGGAGAGCTTGCCATCAGACGGAATCCTTTTGTAAATTTTTTTTCTAAAATCCACTAATTTGACTTTGTAAATTTGAATCTTCCTGTATCACATTCACTTAAATCAAGGTGTACAGTGGATTGTCCTTCTTTGCTGTCACTGTCTTGTCTGGGTCACTGGTTCATTGGCAGATCACACACTCCACTGATTTCTGAGGTGATGAAAAATGGCTGTTCCTCTTTTAGTTGTCTGGTTACACACATAGGTCCCCTGTATAAATTTGAAAACCTTCTATGAATTGTAATTACATTGGGATTGAATGTTCTGTGTGAATTGTGAACCTATATGGAATAATGTCAGGAGATTTGAAAGTATCATTTAGTGATTGCAAGGTAAAGAAAGAGCAGTGTGATAGTTCTGGGAATTAGTGCCATTTGAGAGTTTGGGAATTTATAAATGTGTTGGTTTATTGTCTTCTCAAATGTCCGGGTTCTCCTTTGTTTGCACATCAGTCATAGAGGTGGTTTATTACCCACTTGACTTATTAGTGTATTTAAAATGAAAACTCAAACGGTTTTCCCTCCTCAAACATGTGTGCAGTGTGGAAGTGTGACATATTCCTGGGGCCGAGGGGAAGGGCCTGATTAGCACCTGAATAAACACTGCTGCAGTGGAAGACACCCCTGGAAGGCTGCTCTACACGCCCCTCATTCTACTAAATTTCCTGCCTTCAAAAGGGTAGGAAACATTTATTACTGCTTTAGAGGATTTAAAAGCCAAGTGGTATTCTAAAATAGTGCTGAAAGAGCCATGCCGTTGAGTGAAAATTGGAAGTACTGCATGTAGGTTGTGGGAAGCCCTTCATTCCATCTGACCTTTCTCTTCTGCGGGCCTCTTTCTACACACCAGGGGGGACGCCCTGAAATGTCATGTCTTAAATAGAGTGCCTCGAACCATACCTCTCTCATTTAAAATGCAGAACCGGGGAGTTCTGAGGACCGGGGAGACTCGGTGCCTTCAAAATGACAAGTTAGAAGTCGTAATCTAAAAACAGAAAAGCATATACGAGGGGCCTAATTCATGTGGTGCCTTATGACAACACAGAAAAAATCAAATTAATGTTGTCAATTTGACAAGGTACCTCCTTTTAGTTTATAAAGCGTGTTACATTCTTCAGAGCATTGTAATGAATGTGGTCGCCTTTGATCTGTAGAGTGTTGCTGATGCAGGTGATGGAGGGTGGAGCAGATCATCTCTCTGTTTACAGAGGGGACATTGACAGATGGGAAACTGCGCCTGGGAGAAGCTGGGCACCAGCCGGTAACTCGGGGAGCCGACCAAGGCCCGGCTTCTGATTCCCGGTCAGATTCTTTTCCCATTTCACTTTCCCAGCCCCTCCTTTTTAAAAGAAATTTTATTTGTTGATAACTTTATTTACTTACTAATTTAGAGTCCAGCCTTCTCCCAAAAAGAGTTGAGGTAGCTTAAAAGTAATGACTAAGAAGGAAGTTACGTTGATAGAAAATTTTGGCTCATAAGGCAAATACTCGTTTTCTTCTTAAATTTGAAAATGAGGATAAGAGGAAAACTCTTTATTTGATTAAAATTAAATCCTCTCTGTGTGCCCAGAGCTCCCCACCAGTTGTCAGGTCATTGTACAGCCCCCAAATATTAAGCATATGTAAAATCTTTTTCTCCTCTCCCAAATTTAGGATTGTGAGAATGGGGGAAGGAGTAACGAATGAGGGAGCTTTGTGGTTCCAGAAGCCTTAGCTTTGCTCTTTGGGTATTTTACTTATTGCATCAATTTTTGATGTCTTTATAAGTTTAACATAAAAAACAGCAAAATATTACAGTACTTTTGTAAAACAGTGGAAAATCACCTGTGATCTCTATCATTATAACTCTTAAGTACAACATTTTTTTGAATTCTTTTCTTATATACACTTTTTCATGGTTATAATCAAGACTAGAAACATGCTTGTATGCTTTTTAAAATTTAATATAGTATAAGCATTTTTCATGTTTCTGTATGGTCTTCATAATTTTAGTTTTTTTGTTGGGAAATATATAAACATAAAATTACCATTTTAACCATTTTAAAGTGCACAGTTCAGTGGCATTGAGAATAATCACCTTGTTGTGCAGCCATCACCACCATCCATCTCCAGAATGTTTTTGTCTTCCCAAACTGAAACTCTGTACTTGTTAAACACTAACTCCCATTTCCCCCTCCCCCTGGGCCCTGGCAGACACCATTCTACTTTCTGTCTCTGTGAGTTTGACTACTCTAGGCACCTTATTTATAAGTGGAATCACAAAGTATGTCTTCTTTTGTGACTGGCTTATTTCATTTAGCATGATGTCTTCAGGGTGCATCCATGTTGTACCATGTGTCAGAATTTCTTTTCTTTTTTAGGACTGAATAATACTGCATTGTATGCATATACCACATTTTGTTTATCCATTTATCTGTTGATGGACACTTGGGTAATTACGCTTTTTTTTTTTTTGAAGACTTGTAATATTCCACCCAGTAGATAAATCACAATATACTTCAGTATTTGACTATTATTGGGTTTTTGGGTTGCTTCCAATTTGGGGCTATTTTAAAATAAAGATGTAATAAATATCATCCTACTTTTTTATCCTCCTGGGTTGCACCTTTGGAGTGGATTATACAAATACTGATTTATCGGAGTTAGAGTTTAGGCTGAACTTTTGGATGAAGATAATTTAGGTGTGTGCTAAATAAAATGCATTACTCTGCATTTTATTGAATATGCCTAAGTTTAATGTGGAAGGACCATCTAAAGAATTCTTATTACCTCAGTCAGCAAAGTGGCTCCTCAGTGACAGAGCATAATGCAGTGGTTTACAGATGTCAGAAATGACTGATGTTTCAGTAGTTGAAGAACTAATCTCAAGACAGTATTCAAGAAGAGTCTGTGGGCTGATTAAAAGATTATGCGAATCTTTGAGAATGAGTCCAATGCTGAAACTATAATTTTTACAACATCTAGTGGTCAAGCTGGGGAAAAATTGGTGTCTTTGTTCCTGTTTTCATTGTTACCAATTGTTGGCATGTCTGTGACAACAGAGCTAGAGTGAAAGGTGTGATTCTTGCTCTTAAAGATCTTACATCCTGGGGCCAGCCCAGTGGCGTAGTGGTTGAGTTCATGCACTCTGCTTCGGTGGCCCGGGGTTCACAGGTTTGGATCCCGGGCGAGGACGTACACACCACTTGTCAAGCCATGCTGTGGTGGCGTCCCATGTAAAGTGGAGGAAGATGGGCACAGATATTAGCCCAGGGCCAGTTTTCCTCAGAAAAAAAGAGGAGGATTGGCAACGGATGTTAGCTCAGGGCTGGTCTTCTTCACACACACACAAAAAGATCTTATATCCAGGTTGGCATGCCAACATGTCAGACGGTTACAAAACCAGAGTAACAGAGTGATGAGAGAAGCCGGCATGGGTTCCTGCAGAGTAATAAAAGGCAGGCTCACTCGATTTTTAGACAGCTGTTAGACTGAGGATAGGCCCTCAGGATAGGCCTTGATTCCGCGCCCCCCCACCCAACCCTTTTGCTGCTGTTCTGTTAGGCCTCTGTGCACAGTTCCTGACCATCCAACAGTAAGTTGTCCAGATCATTAGGGAACTTCACCCCTTTGCCAGGCTGATCTGAACCCGTTCCCAGTCAGCTTCTGCTGTGGCAGCCCAGCGTTAACTGGAGGGTTGCTCCCCTGCCCCACGATCATACAAGAAGGCCCGCCAGGTCAAACCCCTGTTTTCCTCACTGGCTCAGTGTAGACAGCTGGCCAGTCTTTTGCCAGCTGCTGCCGAAGCCCTTCATTTGAGCGTGGTGTGCTTGCCTCTGCCTGGCTGAATTAAGGCTCTTTGGTACTTGTCTGTCAGTCTTATCCCATCTGCTCCATGTCTGTCAGAAATTCCTCAAGGGCCCGTCAGTGGTACCTGTCTCTGTTTTCTGCAGATTTTTTTTTGTACTTTTGTATTTGATCTTTTAAGGGAATTTGGGAGAGGGAGTGTGTAAACACATAAGCTCATTCATCATCTTGAATTTGTTTTTGTGTATTGTGTTTTCCCATTTTACTAAACTCCCTTAATCGTACTAATTTCATTCAATTCTGTTGGGTTTTCCAGATGGAAAATTAGATTATTTATAAATAAGGATGATTTTTGGCTCTTTCTGTTTATGTGACATTTTTTCCCTTTCATAGTGCATTTCCTGGAATTTCTAGAGAGATGGTGAATAGCACTATTGGTGGGCATTTTTGGCTTAATCCTCACGTTAGCCAGCTTGCCCTTAGCACTGTTGGTTTTAAGTTACTTTCTGTGTATTGCCAGATGGCTTTCTGGAAAGGTGGACTAGTATTGGATCCTGCATGTTACCTACATCCTCACCAGTGCTGAGTGACCACAGTATTGCAAAAGCTCTTCCTAATCTATGGTTCTGTCATTTTCATATTAAATTTGTGTTTGGTCGTTTGTTATTTCCTCTAGAAATTCTGCAGTCCATGAGAACAGTCCGAGTTGGCCTTGATTCATGCATCGTTTTGTTCTCATCAAATAATTATATACAACTTTCCCTCCCTATTCCAGAGCAACACGGGCGTGGAGTGGAAATCACTGTTGTTCATCCCGGCAACACAGTTTGGTGGACAAAATGCGGGCTTGGGAGTCAGATTCAAATCTTAGCTCTGTCACTAATGGCCTGGTGATGTTCGATAAGCTTAACTTAAACTCTTTGAGCCTTGGTTTAATCATTTGTAAACTGGGGGTTTTACTATCTCACAGGGAGCTGTGAATGTGGAGCAAGATGCAAAGTGGGGCCTTAGTGATGCAGAAATCATTAGTTCTTGCCCTGTGCTTCTCTCCCCAGTGCTTCATTAACATCCTGAGGCCATTCAGCAAGAATTGTTGAAGATTTTGGTAGACTTTAATTTTAATCAGAGAAAGTCTAACGCCCGCCCCCCCTTCTTTGTCCCTAATTTTCAAATTGAAATCAGAGTGAATGATAATTGTTTTTACATATCTTTTCAATAATTTACTTTATTCCAATTTTTGTTTATTGCTTAATGGGTAGAATATAGATAAAATTACAACAGCAGTGTCTAACATTTATCGAGCAATTATAACTATGTGGCAGGCAGGTATTGAAGGTCATTTGCGTATTTATTTATTTAATCTTCCCAACAGTCTCACTTCATAGGAAACTGAGGCACAGAGAGGTCACGCAGCTGGGGAGTGTGACCCAGGCTGCACACCCTGGCAGCCTGACTCCGGAGCTGTCTCGCTGCTGCCCCAGACTGCCATTGTGAGTCTTGAAGGGTTTCTTCCCTTGATTTTGTATTCGTGAAGCCCATTCTAGTGTGTGTGTGTGTGTGTGTGTGTGTGTGTGTGTGTGTTTGTGTGTGTGTGTGTAGATGAAGGCAGAAAAAAAATCTGAGTTTTTGAAAAGGCTAATTATTATGAAGTTAGTTAGCAAGTGTCAAATACAGAGCATTTATATCTATTGAATGTGTTAATTCTGATCTGTCGCATTAAGACTTTTTCCTCACCTGGGCAGTATAATTTGATTGATCCCCCCCTGAAATTGCCACCCAGATCTGAACCTTCTACCACATCTGTAGAACTCTGGTTTAACTTTGTCCTAGATTATTATAAAGTCTTCATTATTGGGATACTTTCTTTAAAAAATTTTTTTATTGTAAAATATACATAACATAAAATTTACCATCATAACCATTTTTAAGTATACGGTTCAGTGGTATTAAATACATTTATAATGTTGTGCAACTGTCACCACCACCCATCTTTATAACTCTTTTCATTTTGTAAAACTGAAACTCTATACCCATTAAACGTTACCCTCCCCCAGCCCCTGTCAGCCACCACTCTGCTTTCTGTCTCTGTAAATTTGACTACTCTTGGTACCTCATATAAGTGGAGTCATACGATATTTGTCTTTTTATGAGTAATTTATTTCAGTTAGCACAATGTCCTCAAGATTCACCCATGTTGTAGCATGCGTCAGAATTCCCTTCCTTTTTAAGGCTGACTAATATTCCATTGTATGCATAGACCACATTTTGCTTATCCATTCATCTGGTGATGGACACTTGGGTTGCCTCCATGTCATTATTTGGATATTCTTGTCAATATAGTTCTCGTCAGTAAATTCTCCTTGCTTGGCCTAACTTTGAGCTCTCTTTTTTTGCTTTGCTATTGCTCCATCTTCTTAAGATCCGATACTGGCTTTATGTTGCCGGAGAACCAGTCATTCAGTCAAGATTCTCTCAGCTCTGCCCCGGAGCACTTGGTTGGCTATTGGTTACGGCATTTATCTGGTGGTAGTGAAGTTTATTGACTTACCCCATCTTTTCCCAGTCTGCAGGGGGCTCCTCAGGGCAGAGACTGGACCGCACTACACTTTGCAGCACTGGCCCCCAGCCCGGGGCCTGGGCCTATGGTGGGCCCTCAGTGAACGTTTCTTACTTGAGTGTCCCTGGGCTGCTTTCCTCATTTCGTACCTCACTTTGGACTCTTGCAGCTAAAATTAACATATCATCTACTGCTTGCCTTTTTTTTAAGCCTTCTTAAGTTTGCAAAATTTCTTCCTGAAATTCTAGATCCTTCACTGATGACATATCTCCTGAATTAGAGGTAATTTATCCCGCCCTCCATTATGCTTCAGTGTGGTAGCTTTTGGGGCTGCCATCACTTTTGTCTCAAAGTTTGTTTACCAGCCTGTTGTAAACATAAACTGTAATTGGTTTATTTAATATAAGCAGTTTTGTGGTAGTCTCTCCTCTGCCCTATTTTGTTTATTTTGTATTTAAATGTTGTTCATCATGTGGTAATCCAGAAAGCATTTGAATCCTAGTCAGGTGGGGAGCTATTTTGGTCCAGCTTCCTCAGGGTTGTGTCACGAGTCACTGAGGAGGAGGAAGGGCAAAGAAACATCTAACTCACATATGCTTTGTCTCTTGTAGCTCAGAGAGATTTTTAAATTTAGAAATTTTGAAAGGGTAGCTTTGATTCGGGTATAACTCTCCTCCCAAAATAAAATAAAATGTCCTGAAAGGTTGGATTTTAAAGTTAGAGAGCACTGAGAATGAGTCTGTGCTGGGGAAAACTTACTGGGACGCTACTTTTGAGCATCTGTAGGATTGTGCTTAAGGCAAGACAAAGAGTGTGTGCAAAGGCCGGGAGGTAGGTAGGCCTTTGGAAGGATTTGTTGAGACACCTATGCTGTGGAGACTTTAAAAGTATCTGGAGAAAAAATTGTTATAATCTTTAATTCCTAAATTAGAAATTTAGGAGTGGAATTTAGGAGTAGGGGGTTAAATACCAAGAGGTTAGTTCAACAGCTGCTGAGCACGTCCTGTCACTAAGTCAGATGTGGACGCTGCCCTCAGGGAGGTTCCAGTCCGGGAGGGAGCAAAGCCTTATCAACTAGATTTTCATTAAGGTGCTGAGTTTCACGTGATAGGACAGCATATGTGTTTCAGGCATCTGGAAGAAGAATTTCTCAGTTGGGAGTGACCAGTGGTCAGCAGTGTTTTCACCATCATATTTTTCTTTTCAGTGTTTTCCCTCTTTGCCCCCAGAAATGGCTGAGATCTTATTAATAGCTAAGAACTTTTGTTCAGTCTAAGATAATGGTATTAATAGTTCCTGTTTGTTCAGTACTTAATTATATGCTTCCTGCTGAGCTCAGTGAGGGAGGATGGAGATGGAGGAGAATAGGATCTGGTGGTGAGCCTTGTGGAACCCTAACGTTCCAGGTCGGGCCAAGGGGGTGGAACCAGCAGAGGGGACAGAGAAAGGACAGTCAAGAGGGAGGAGGAAAGCCAACAGGGAGTTCCTGCTAAGATCTTACAAGGATTAGCTCATTTAAAATCCTCACCTGCTCTAGAGATAGGTGCTGTCATAATCCCCATTTTACAGATGGGGAAACTGAGACCTTGAGTGGTTGAATAAGATAGCTCTAGCCATGCAGTGAGTAGTAAGTGATGGAGCCAGGATTTGAAGTGATGATTCAGACTCCAGAGTCCCCCTTCTCAACTGCTGCTTCCTAAGATTACAAGTGTTGCCATACCCGATTATAATTTCATGCAAAAATAAAGAAATGTGACAGTTTAGTTTGTGTAACTTATGTAGCTGGGTAGTTCTTTGGTAGATGTTTTACACTTCATCTTAGCCAAAAGATTGAGAAGCCATCAGTACATGTTTTAAATATTGAAAGATAGCTTATGGACTTTCCTTAGTGGGTTTTAGATGCCTAGGGAACTCATGACCTGTGTTTCAGAATCTGGTCCAACCTTGTCGTTTTACCTGGGGAGAGAATGGACGCCCTCGTTGTTGAGGGACTTACCCAAGACCTCACTGGAGCTTGGGTTCTGGTCTCTTTACCCAAGGTCAGAGTTTTTCCCACTGCACATTGCCCTTGGAACACATGTTCTTTTACAGACAGTGTAAGCACTCCAGTTAGGTGGAGTTGAAGTGAATATGTAAGGTGCTAAAAATGCCGTTGTCAAGATCACTAATAACTTTTGTGGAGCCACATCCAGTGTCTTCATCCAGCTTGACCGCTCAGCAGACCCTGTCCTTGCTCAGCTGTTAGGACTTCACTCCCTGTTGGCTTTCCTCCTCCTCTTGACTCTTCTTTCTCAGTTTCCTTTGCTGGCTCTTCCATCTTGGCCTGACTTGGAATGTTGGAGTTCCATGGGGTCCACCAGTAGGCCCTCTTTTCTCCTCCATCTTCATTTTCTCCCTCACTGACTCACCGTTTTTTGTAGTTAAGTTGTCTTTATGTGGATGACTCTTAAGTTAATACCTCTAGTCCAGACTTCTCTGAGGTTCATATTCACGTGTCCAGCTGCTTCCTTGACCTTGACATTTGGATGCCTCACAGACACTGCAAACTTAACATGCCACATGGAACCTCTTCCATAGGCCCTCTGGACCCATTCATAGCAACCCTGGCGCCATCCTGTTCTTCACCTCAGTTATTGCCACCACCAACTGGGAGCCATTCATGATGACACCAGTGAGAGCTGACATTTGCTGAGAGTTTCTTATGTCTCAGGCACTTCCTTAAAGGCATCACGTGAGTTAACTCCGTGTATTTAGTCCTAACAACGGCACCATGAAGCAGGCGATGATAATAGTAATAAGAATGGATCATGTAGCTCTAGTATATACCAGGCACTGTTGTAAGCGTGTCATGATACTGACTCATTGAACTCTAACAGCAAGTGCATGAGGTCAGTACTGTTACTGTCCCCGATTGACAGATAATGTCAGAAGCTGAAGCACAGAGAGATTAAGTTACTTCCCACAGCACGCAAGGTCCCTCCGCGAGTAAGTGGTGGAACTGGGAATGCAGTCCCAGCAGAGACCAGGTGTGTGCGCGGCGCCAACGCTGCATTTTACTGGGATTACCCCCATTTCACAGACTAGGCGGTGATTCCTCCATTTCCTCTCACATCTAGTTCGTCAGAAGTTCCCTTGATCCTAACTCCAAAACATGTCTCCAGGCTTTTCTCTTCTCCTTTTGTCTGGTGAGCAGCTTAGTTCAGGCCACCCTTGGCTCGCCCTGGATCTCTGCAACAGCCTGCTACCTGTCCTTTCCGCCTTCACTCTCTCCCCTTCCAGATCTCTTCCACAGAGCAGCAGTACTGGTCCTGAAATGAAACCCACAACATTTCAGTCCACCGTGTCCCGCTGCACTCAGAATGAGATATGAGCTCCCTCTGTGGCCTGCAAGGCCCCCCTAAACCTTACGTCGTGCCCTTGTTTTCCACTCTGCGGCCCCCGGTCTTTTTTCATATCCTCGTATGTGCCCGAGTCTTTCCTGCCTCTGAGCCTTGGCACAGCCATCCCCCCGGCTGTGAGGTTCCCAGCCTGGCTTGCCATCTCTTCTTTGGTCTCCACTGCAGTCCCTTCTCAGAGGACCCACACCACCCCTTGTGGGGCTCCTCCTCCTCCGCACAGCGCTTTCCACCAATGGCAATGACATTATTATTTATCTCTTCCCTTTTGCTATCGTTCCCCCCATTAAAATGTAAGCTCCCTGAGGCCTAGAGTTCAATAAATATTTGTTGAAAGAAAGAAATACAGCTTAAATTTTAGGCTGCATTAGAAACCCAACTTTTTCCAGTTGAAGAATGTGCTCTGAGTTCCAGAAGAGCTGAACTTAGGTGGGCTGGAGTACAGCCCACCGCTAGTTGAAGAAGATGTGTAAAGTTCTGCCACTTCTGGAACACAGACTACAAGAGTCCCAGGACACTGACAACTGCACTTTTTGTTCCTTCGCTCTTAGTCCTACCTGTCTTCCTCATGCACTGTAGAACTTGGACCTTTGAGACCGCTGTTGCCAACACCATGGCGATGCTGGCGTTTTTGTGGATGGTGGCAGGAAGCCAGGCAGGGAGCTCTCGGCCGTGGTGAGGAGCTGAGCCTGAGTGTGTGGCCATGACCCTGCCTGTGAAACGCCATTGGATAAGGTGACCTTTTGGGCCCTAGTCCAGCTCTCACCAACTCACATTCTCCCGGCACTGATTTACAAATCGAGCATCAAGTCGAGACGTCCGGGCGGTCACAGTCACGACTTTCTTTAGGTCTCTCTTGATGCCCGCCCTGTCCCTCTGCAGCTCTGTGTCACTGTCCCTAGGGATTCTTCTGGAACCACCTTAGGTGTGTAGCCACTTTAATGACAAGTTCTTTTACCTTCTTTAGTAACTAATTCTCAGAGGATGGGGTCCAAGGAAATGTGCCTTAGAATTCCTGTAGTAAGCAAAAAGATAGAATTTGGGCTAATTTTACTAACAGGCAATAACTGTTAGCAAATTAAGAGCTTGTTTGTAGTTCTGTTGTGGAGGACAGTAAATTATCAGCGTATTTAAGACGCTGCGACTTCCAAAGAGCTGTCGTTCTGTGCCAGTATTGCACGAGGGTGGGTCTGCAGAGACGCAGGAGTGTGCTGTCCACATGGGCGTCCCAGCATCCCTTACTGAGCGGGAGTCATGGCTGTCGTGAACTAGGGAGACCTTTCTTCTGAGGCGGCACAAACAACGTGTTCTTAGTTGACAGTGGAGGGGTAAACATGACCCTAATGAATGACAGCGTCCACTGTTCTCTTGTCCTAAGCTCGTGATTCAGATGGGTAACAGTAAGTCAATCTAGATGGTTCCAACTTGGGACACTCGTGCCAGAGGATCCCCTTCCTACAGCACTTAGAAGTGATGGGTAAGCAGCACTTTCTCTGCACGTGTACCGAGGTGTTTCTGTTGCACAAACAGAGAGGGCCTACCTTGTTAGAATCTACAAATGTTCTCTTCCTGAATGTCACCTCTAACAGCCCCTCGGTCAGGGAGGTCGGGAGATCAGGGAGATGAGATTTCTTCATAGACTGAAAGAGTATCAGGGAAAGTACTGTTGGTGTTAGAGCCCAAGGACATTGTGGGATGAGATGACTTTTATGGACTAGCCTGTGCAACAGTGACAGTGCTCTGACATTACTTTGTTAGAGTTACTTATTCAGAGTTCCGAACAGACTTGAACCACATCGTGTTTGGATTAACTGGGGAAGTTTGTATGAGGGCCACCAGAAGCAAGTCTTGGCCTTGGCCGTGGTGGCCGGAGCAGCTCCTCCCCCATCCTCTGTTGCTTTTCCGGCTGTGGGAGAGCTTGGTGTGGGTTGTGTAGGATCTTGTTTCTTGTGTCACACTAGGCTGGTGACTGACTTTCTGGTGGCCTGGAGAGTAACTTTGGCTTTTGTGTGGAAACTACTGCCCTGCACCTTGAGTATCAGATCTTGTTCCGGGACACCGCAGGATGCTTCTCAGGAGTGGAGAGTTCACTTCAGCGATGCAGACACCCTGAAACCACTCACTCCTTCCTGCAACAGCCCCAGGTGTGTGGATACCAGAAACATCCCCTCTGTTCCTCTTCTGGCGGCAGTAGTGTTGGTGGTCTTTCTGGGCTGTCTCAAGCTTGGCTGGAGGCAGCTCTGCTTTCTTCCCTCAGAGGCCGTCCTTTCAGCCTGTCACCTAATTCCTGGAACTCTCTCCACTTCCTTTCATACTGGGGTCTTGGTTTCTGTGGGGCCTTCTTGGCAACGGTGTGGGCTTCCTGCCTCTCTTGCTACATTCATCATCAGAGGTGTGGAGTGACAGCTCCACAGGATCTTAAATCTACTGACTGTCAGTCAGTAGACCCCACTGTATTTGCCTTAAAGGAAGAGTTGGGGGGGAGGGGAGGGTCTGTTTTCACTGCTCCTTTGAGACTCTTTAAGGTGTCCAGTCTTAGAGCATGGTATAACGATACAGCTTCGTAAAGAAAGAACCAAGTCCAGCACCTGATCTTTCCCTTCAGTTGTTTTGATATGGTCTATTTTGGAGCATTTAGAGGGGAACTGTAGAATAAAATTGTGTTTTTTTGGTCCCTTTCTTTAAATGTAAAATGATCCAGCACTTTCCAAAAGATGTTTTTATTATTAGAAGTAAAAGATGGTGTTTATGCTCATGTTGCTTGAATTGATTGAAATGCTTAATTTTAAAGATGCATGCTTAGCTCTTTCCTAGGATGTTACTTTGACAACACTTTTTGTCTGATTTAATTTGAGAAAATTTTTATATCGTGGGTTTAGAACAGTTGCTCTGACAATAGTGAGAGTTTTTTCCTCTTGATCATTTTACCTGTTTTATTACTTTATTTTGGTTTTTAGTAGATGCCAGCAAGTATTTATCTGATACTGGTATTTTTTTCTCCTTTAAACATCTAATTGAATGAATGCTCTCTGCAGAGCACTGTGCTAGAACCGGTGACAGCGTGGAGATATGGACTTAAGTCCCAGTCTGTATTAGGGAGTCGCGTGGGTGAGGTTCCCTTCCTTTACACAGACTTGGGGGGCCAGAAGACTGGGCATGGTTTTTGACAGTGTATGATAATGTTTGATAATTAATAATTGTTCGAAATTTAAATCTCGTATTTGTTTTCTACCAGCTAGTTGAAGCTTTTTAAAGATACTGTTAAATTTATGCATCGCCTGCTTTAGAATTTGTCCATGATTTAGCTCAGGTATGATAGAAAATATGTTCTTTTCCTTCTCTGTTATAGTCTGACCTTAATGTCATAGGAAGATAATAATATAGTTTGGTTTAGAAAATACTTCCTAGCCTGAGTATATGATATTCTGTATGTATTCGTGAGGAGAGTCTTTAAAGCATGGCTTATTAAACTGTGCAAAAATCAGTTTCAAATGACTTCATCAGTGTTTAACTTCAGATAATAAAAAAGAAAAGAAAAATGGAGAATCTCTCTTTCCCAGTGCAGTCATTTGACACTAGCAAACTGGGGCAGTATCCTGGGCCTGCCTCCTTTCCTGCCCCTAGGATGGTGTGGGTCCCCCCATGTTCTCACTGAGACGTACAGCAGACCTGTTCCCTCTTTTGCACCAGGCTCTCAGACGCAGCCGACAACTGTGAGCACTTGCCACTTGTTTGGCTTGGAATTTCGCATATGAACCTCTCTATCTAGAAAGTCGTTCCCAAGACCACAGGATGGTTATTTCAGAGTGGTGTGTGAGTTAGGTGATGCTTCTCTATGACCAGGCTAAATGGGAGGCATTAACCATATGGACAGACAGGAGATGATGCATCACGGTGGATGTGCGGGTTTGGCTCTCTCAATAACTGGGGAGTCAAAATTGACAATTGAGTATGTGAGAAAATGGGATGTTTTTCTTATATATTCTCTTTTCATTTCCTTTTATTTATCAACGTGAATGTTTGTTGTTGAGAGGTAGGCCCCGGTGTGAATTTTAATTAGAACTGTAGTACAGCATTAATCTTGTGGTAGCAAGCCCAGTGTAATATGAATGCATTTAAAGAAAAGAAACCTTATACATTATGAAATGAATAATTGAGGCCATGCCGAGGGCACGGCACTGTGCTTTTTTGCCATTGTATCTTTTTTTTTTGGTATCGCTTTTTTATTTTGGATACTTTCCGCTGGTCATTTATTACTTTATCCTCCCTCGTTATTGAGAAAATCATCTTTTCTTCATGTTTCTTCACCAGGAATTTGTTTTCTTGGCTTTTTGGAATAAGTGGCTGCCTGAATGTAGATTTTATTTTGATTATGAAGATTAGTTTCTTACAGAAAGTCTTCAGTGAAATTAAAAACTGCTTCATGTCAAGGGAGAAAACCGTGGTCTGGAGGAGTCCCTGCACAATTTGATTTCCCCCTTAAATGGCTGCTTCAGTGCCTTTTAGACTGTTGGCACAGTCGCTGCTGGCTGCGGGGCAGAGCGGAAAGCCCAGGTGTCCCTAGGAAGGTGCCCATCGTCGGGAGATTAAAGATACGATTTTGTGTTTGAGGCTCCGAACCATCTTCAGATTTGCAGGAGACAGTCTCACGTTCTCATCGTATTTGAAGGGTACACTCTTATCGTGCAGTCCGCATTTTAACTGTTTAAACTGGGAAAGAGAAACACTGTCATTTGTCATCTAAATTAGAAAGTCAAGCATGTTTTTTATTCCTAGTTTCTCCCCTGCTTAGCTCGGAGGCTAGGATGTAAGGCACTCAAGTGTTTATTCAGTGAATGAATAGAAGGACAGATGTATGGATAAATGAATTTAGTTGGTTTTTATTTTTGAAATATTTTATTTAAAAAGAAACAGTACCAGATATCTTATGTTAAATCTGAGAAGAAGTAGCCCCTTTGAATCCTTTGTGCTCCCACCTCTTTGGGTAGGGGACTGCGAGGGAAGTGGGTTATCACTTCCCTGGGGCCAGGGTGAGCTGCCTCAGCTTGGGAATGTTCTGGGAAGGATATTCAAAAAGGCAGACTGAGAAAGAAACAATCTCATTTGTTTCCAAGCATTTTACTGTATCTGAAGGAGGTAATTCGGACGTTGGACTCCTAGGCTGAAGTCCCTGCCTTAACTTCCTTCTTTACAGAACCGGCCGAGATAGTGAGGACTTTTTCCCAGCCTGGTTTTTATTCTCCATCAGCCCAAAGGGATGACAGGGACAGGTGGCCACATTTCACAGGTGGACAGAGGGAAGCAGGGAGATGGAGTGTCTGTCTGAGGGCCTTATCTTGGGTGTCACCTAGTCTGATTGAGAGTCATGCCTTTTAGGAAGAGCGGGAAGGACATGTTCTGTGTCCCGTCCATGGCACATTTTGGACCGTATTACTCTAGCCCGCCAAAAATCGCTTTTACCGAATTCCCATTAATGTTCAACTTTTATTCATGTTTGTCATAGGAAATCATTGCAAATCTTGTTCTACGTTTGTGTGAGATTGTTATAGACATTCTTCTTTCTGTCATCTGATGGCCCTTCTGTGGTGCTTCAGTGTTGAGTTTTTTTCAGATTTCAGTGATAGGAAAAACGTTGTCTTTCCCGGGTCACTAGACAGTCTGCTCATTTCTGGTAAGATTTCCATCAGCCGCCCTGGGGCTTCCGCCCTCACAGCAGGCACACCTAAGGCCGAGCTTTCTGGGCCTAGTGTTAACATTTTTGCTCTCTCCTTTTCCTTAACTGTTTTTCCTTTAAAAACTGTTTTATAAGATGATAAGTAATCTTATTTTGCATGCACTTTTTATAAAGTGCTTTCAGTTCTTTCTGGAGAGCGTCACGTTTCTAATAGATTCATTGAAACAACAGTACATATTCATTACTCATTAAGTGCTTGCTTTGCGTTTAAGCTTGTTGGCACTGCAGCCTGCTTGTCCCACTAACTCCAGTCAATTTTTCTTTCTCGTTTAGTCCTGGGCCACACTGAATATTTCCAAATGTAGGTGTAGGAATACTATTCTATTTAAGATCTTAAAGATTGTGGTATAAGAACTTGAAGGAAGTAGACCTGATCTGGTTCTTCCAAAAGCTAAGCTTTTGATAAATGACTGTGAATCCCTTCTGAGAACCTGGGTGATATAAATCATTGCCTGAACCCAAGATGCGTGTTCATTATCTCCAGCTGTGATTACAGCCCTTAATTGAAATGTGGTTTAAGGGAAGATCTGGATCATTATCCTTTTTCCAGCTACCCAGTGTCTACTCTTTTATTTGAGGAAATACTGTTTTCTGGGAAGAAGGGTTACTCCACTGATCAGAGAGAATCGCAGTGGAGATTTAAATCCTGCAGTTCATTTTCTCGTGTTTCACTTGTACACTTACTCAACAGTATTATGAATTAACTAAATTTTCCCTGACACTTTTCATTATTGTTAGTGTTATTGTCATGACACCTGTGGGAAGGGACACAGATGGCCTCCTTGATGAACCCCATTTCATGGCGGCCCTTTCTCAGTTTCGAATTCTTTTAACTATTTCATATACAGAACATTATATTACATGAAAATCTACAGAGATGTGCATCTGTAAGTGCTAAGATGTAGTGGTGTGACTCGGGGTCCTCAGCTTCATTTTGCTAATTTGTAACTGTCTCCCACATTTGGTTGTTGTTAAAATAACAGGAAATAATTTAAAAAACCTTGGGGCCCGCCTGGTGGCATACCAGTTAAGTTCGCACACTCCGCTTCGGCGGCCCAGGTTTCACAGGCTTGGATCCCAGGTGCAGACTGACGCACCGCTTGTCCGCCATGCCGTGGCGGCGTCCCGTATAAAGGAGAGGAAGATGGGCACGATGTTAGCCCAGGGCCAGTCTTCCTCAGCAAAAAGGGGAGGATTGGCAACAGATGTTAGCTCAGGGCTAATCTTCCTCACAAAAAACAAAACAAGCAAACGAAAAACCTTGAAGCACTATGCCTGGTTACATTCAGTCATAATTGAATCAGAATAATAAGCATTTCCAAGCCCTTGGTCATGGTCCACTTATTCCCCAGTTGGTATAACCAAATTCCCGTGTGAACCAGCTCCTTGATGTACAATGTGACAAGATTTGGCTTGTGCTCTGAATCTTATGATTTCACAGTAGCGTAACACAACTGGTAATTTGTTTCCAATAATGGAACATCCACTTCATTCACCTCATTTCCTGTACATGGGGTTTCCTCTGTCAAATCTCCCACTTTCCCTGTGCCCCATCTCCTACTTGGATTTCATTTAACTTTGGGTCTGTGTGCTTGTCATGAATTTTTTTGTAAATTATATACACGAGTGATAGTACTCTGTTCCTAAACTATCCTCTTTAGGATGGAAGTACCAGTAAAGATAAGCATTGTGTTCTTTACCTTCCAGTCATCCTTCGGAACTAATTTCTCAAGTTGACATTGGTCTCCTTGTCATTATGAGATGACCTCCTACCCTTTGTCTTCTGCCCCTGCAGGTCTTTGCTTACCACACCCAGGGTCGTCCTCCTCTCGGTAGTCCTAGCCTCTCTCCTATTGGCTTCTTGTATTCCCTCACCTGCTCTGGCCATCACCTACTTTGACTGCTCACCTGGTGTCAGCTTTTGCTCACCGTGGGAATGATTTCTAAACCCACATCTGAAGGTGAGAGGTGTAGAGTCTCGACCCCTCCTGGAAATGAGGCTGACCAGATATTCTGGAAAACCTTCCACTTTGTGTGGAAATACTAGAGAAGATAAAACAAGCACCCTTTTATAATCTTTACTACAAGAAAGTGAGAAACCCACAGGTGGGGAAAAAGAGAAAGAGGAGCGAATTTTCCTGAGAGAGGGAGAGAGAGAGAGAGAGTCTAAAACTAGAGTGGGAGGTGACACTGAGGGGACCTCTGCTGACACCAAGGACCTGGATTTCAGGGGGGCGGAGTCTCATCTGAACCTCTGAAGGGCTAGGCTGGGGGTGGGGAGAGAACATCCATCAGCAAAGGGAGGAGCCTGCTGCTTAGCTTTATAAAACAGTCTCTTGTATCTGTTGGGTTTGGGATTTGAATTTACGCTACCTGTGTGGTCTGGAAAACCCCAGGCTGAGAGACTCATCCCGGTGCTTCTGGGTCAGAAGCATCCAAGGGCTTGGCAGAAGTAAACACAAATCCCCTCTGGAAGAGAGCCCCCCTCAGCCCACTGATTAGGAGCTCTGACATATGAGCAGACAACAAGGACGTCACTACACACATAAGGGAATGAGCCACCACGAATGGGAGTCACCGTCAAGTAGATCATGCTGTGCCATTTGTTCCGTCCATTCATCCGCTCGTTCCTCAGAGTTTATGGGTCACTCATTATATACTAGGTATGTTCTCTGTGCTGGGGTTATTTTAGCAGAACATTCGATGGGGAAATAGGTATCGGGCTGTTGACCAGAGATTTGGTACATTTGGCCAAGGGGCCTGCCCACTTCAGGACAATGAGTCACTGCCAGAAAGCTCTGGTGCTTTGCTGGTCCCAGTTTGAAAACCACTAATTTATGTCAGTTCCTTTATTTTACAAATGAAAAGACAGACCACAGTGGTTAAGCCACCTGCCCAAGGTATGAACCTCAGTTTCCTTGTCTGTAGAGTGGGAGAAATATCTACCTCCCAGGGGTGCTGTGACTTCATCTGCCACATGCCTGTTCTTCCTTCTCCCTCCCCTAGTAGTCACAGAGAGGACAGGGACTCAGTTCTCCTGATTTTCGGGCCAAATGCTTTTCTCTTGCTGGTTGGACTCTGTGAGATTGTTGAGTGTTCAAGCCCATACCTACTCTCACTCTTAACATTCTCTGATTAGTTCATGTTTGTGAGTTTTGCTTCCAGAGCTAGATGGTGAGCTGATGAGGTTCAGGGACCAGATCTTGTATCTTTATATTAACTTGATATTATCTAGTCTTGGGCTGGTTACTTGGTAGATGTTTTATAATATTCGTTTATTGTTGCTTGATTAAGCATGTAATGTCGTCATAATTAGGAAATGAAAATATTTCGGTCCAAAAAAGTCACTATGGTCATTGTGTGAGAGTTTTGGTAAAGTAAGAAGATACTTTTGCTGGCTGTGTATGATGTAGACGTCTGTCTTCTGCTCTCTCTGCCCCTGACTGACAAGCTGATTCGCCCCTGATCTCTGGCTGCAGTTTCCTGTGCGGTCCAGGACTACTTATTTGTCAGTGCCAGGCACGTTGGTGAGTGCTGCTCGCCAACACTGCGACTCGCCCGTGTGCTGGAAATTACTGAATACCCGTCGACCGCTCCTGTGTAGCCCCAAGCACATATTCAGAATTGGAAATGTGTCCATTTGTGTGGGCCCTGGGCCATCGGTTAGCCTGGTCCCCAGCCACTCTGCCCTGCCCTCTGCCCTGGTGCACGGCCTCAGCGGACAGTCGGACATGCTCTCTGCCCTGTCCGTCTGTTGGCTGAGGGTCAGGCAGGCGTCCTGTTTACCATCAGAACCAGGAAGGAATCACTTGGAAGTTATCCCTCCCATAGAACCCAACTGAGGCTGGGCCACCGCCAGGACTCTGTTCTCTTTTCAGTTGCTGGCTGCATGTCAGCCATCCATTTGGGTCCTTTCTATATGAAAATGCCATGGGATTATTTTTGCAAGTAAAAAAGATGGCAACAGATGTGAAAACAGATTTACTCATCATGATGTAAATTGGTATTTTGTTTTCATTTTAGTTTAACAATATATAGGTATTCATGAAAATATTTGGCTATGAAAAATTAAGAAAAATAACAAACTGCCATTATCTATTATAATCCAATTGAATTTAGTTTCTTTGGAAAGAACTTCAAGTTGTAAGTTAAAATTTACTGAAACTTATGTTAGTGTTAAAATAAGCTTAAAAAGTCTTGAGTAATAATCTGAAAGACATATTAAAATTCAGATTTACTGTCATCGATTGTAGCTGTTTTGTCCAGATCTAATAATTTTCAGGAATATGGCATGTGACAGGGAACTAATGCACAGCTGTTTTGCTGCATCCTTTATTTTTCTCTGACAGTTATTTCTGTGTTTCTTCTTTATTGTAAAGGAAACTGTTTATGTTTTGTATTTCCTCTGTGGCCATGACCAGGAGGGTAAATTTGTCACTACACCTGAGCTTGTTTATTCTTGTGTATGTGCTAGGCCATGACTGTTCTGCATTTTCTGCATTGCTGTGCATCTCTGAAAAGATCCTCTGTTCCTGGTCAAATTCAGTGTGGTGGTTATCACCTGAACTCTGTGAAAGGGACGTTGGCAGGAGCTTGGGAAATATTTTTAGCCACTTGAACTCTGTATTATAATGGTGTTTATTAGTATTTCAAGACAAATTTTATTATATAATTATATTTGACGTATTTACTGTCCTCCAAGACAACAGTGTTTTGGATGACTGGAACTTAGCTTTTTAAGAGCCTCAAATTTTCAGCTCTTTTAATGGAAAAATTTCCAAAATAAATAGTTCCCCTCTTAATCAGAGGGTCGTTAATATAATAGAGTCTGTAATTGACCATTCAGGGTCTTCTCTTTATTCTTCTTTGGGGACACACAGTGATGCTTTTGGAAGGCCTTTGCCTGTTGGGCTTCTTCCTACATTTAATCATCGTTCCTTCAGCAGATATTGAGTTCTTTCCTAGGTCTGCAGGTTGAATGATGAAGGCATGTTTCCTGCTCTCAGAAGGTTCACAATGTAATAGGAAAGAGACCAGGATGAGAAGTCTTAGAGAAGGCAGCCTGGGGGTATACAGGTTTGGGATCCAGACAGATCTCAATTCAAATTGCAGGGTGAATGAAGTTGTATGAAACTCTGTCTAGCATTTGTGTGACCGGAGTTATGCGTGCGTGAGTGTGTTTATCTCTGCCTGTGGCAGTGGGAAGACTTCCTGTAGTTTACTGGCCTATAAAAAAATACAATTTATAACATCATTGGGAAAGCATTTTTGTTCCTACACAGGATCATTTGTTCCTAGGGGAAAAGATTAACACCATTGAATACCTAATGTATACACTGTGTAAGATGTCTGGACAAACAGGCATTTAAAGTCCTTGCCCTTAAGTAACTCCCAGGCTAGCAGGGAATATAAGGGGCTCAAATGCCTGTGTAATATGGTGGAGAATTGAATGAGCAACTTAAGAAAGATAGAAAAGTATACTATGCAGATTAAAGAAGTCCACACCCAGTAGGGAGAAGCTGGCAAGGATGGATGGGGTGGGTGGTTTTGAAGATGCATCAGGAAAGATGGCTAAAATTGGGGGGATTTGGGGTGAGCTTTGTAATCAGCAGGATAAGCTTGGTGTACAAGCAGAAAGTACACTTTGAAAGGAGCATAATTTTTACAGAAGGCAGAGGTGGAAGATAGGCTACAAAGGGGGGTGTGGGCATTCCGTGAAGGGCCCTGAATGCCAGGAGGGTGTCCTTAGGCAGTAGATGAGGTCAAGTGACTCTGGTGAATATTATTCCTGGGGTGAACCCAGTTTGGTCACAATCTAGTATTTTCTTTATATGCTATTGGATTTGCTAATACTCTTTTTAGGATTTTTGTGTCTTATTTATGAGTGATATTGCCTTTAATTTTCCATTCTTGTACTCTCCATATCTGGTCTTGGTATCCAGGTATAATAGTCTCACAGAATTAGTTGTGGGTGTTACCACTTTTTCTTTTCTCTGGACGCGTTTGTGTAATACTGCAGTGATTTGTCCTTGAATGTTGGTAGAACTTCTCTGTAAAATATCTGGACTCGATGTTTTCTTTGTGGGAAGATTTTGTGAGTCATTTTCTTTAATGGTATGGCAAATTTAGACTATATCTTTCTTCTTGAGTTAGTTTTGTTAAATTATGTTTCCTAGGAATTTGTCCGTTTCATATTATCAAGTTTTTTAGCATTAAATTGTTCATGGTGTTCTTTTATCTTTTTAATCTTCACTGTATCTATAGTTATACCCCCCTTTTCATTCCCTGTATTGTTTATTTATGCTTTTCTTCATGTATCTTGCCAGAGGTTTGTGTCTTTGATTTCTTTTTTTGAAGAGTCAACTTTTGGCTTTGTTTAGCCTCTCTAATGTTACTTTTTCTTTTTTATGAATTTGTTTTTGTCTTTATTGTCTCCTTTACTGTCTTTTGGTTTATGCTGTCCTTTTTAATTGAACATTTAGCTCCTTAATTTATAATATTTCTTCTTTACTATTATAAGCATTTAAGGAAATAAATTTCCCACAAAGTTCTGCTTTTTCTGTAGCTGATAAATTTGGTATGTAATATTTTAATTACTATTCAGTATTTTAAACGTTTCATTATGATTTCTTCTTTGTTTCATAAGTTATTTAGAAATGTGTTTAAAAATTTCCAACATATAGTTTTATAATTTATATTTTTGTAATTATTTTAACTTAATAGCTTTGTAGTCATGTAATAAGGCCTCTATGATACTTCTTTGAAATATGTTGAGACTCACTTTACTAGGTAAATTTTTGTAAACGTTCTTGTGTCCTTGAGAAGAATGTACATTCTCTGAATTGGATACAAGATTCTATATATGTTCATTAAGAGCAAGTTTGTTAATTGTGACATTCATATCTTTTAAATATCTACTTTTTTTTTTAGCTTGATCTATAAGTAATTGAGAGAGCTGGTTGAAATCGGCTACTTTGATGGTGGATAACTCATTTTTCCCAGTCAGTTTTTGCTTTGTATATTTCCAGGTTATTTCACAGGTGTTTATCAGGTGAGAGCTGCCATGTGCTCCAGGTGGAGAGGACTGTTCATCTCCATGTGGCTGGCTCCCTTCTTTACTCCACCTTCACTGCTTTTGCCTTAAAATGTGTTCCGTTCAATATTAATATAGGTACCTCAGCTTTCTTTTGGTTTCTGTGTACATGGCATATCTCTTTTTCTCCTTTTATTTTCATTCTTAATGTGATCTTAGGTTTTAGGTATGTGAGAGCATAGAACATTTTTTTTCTCTTTAATGTACTCTCATACTCTTAACTGGAAAGTGTAGGTCTTTTAATCATTGATGTGTTGTGATTACTGATATATCTGTACTTCTGCCATCTCTTTTGTTTTATGTTGTTCTGCCTTTTGTTTCTTTTTCCTCTTTCCAGGGGACTGATTTGAGTCCCCCCCCCCCCCCCCCCATTTTTTCTTTCCTGTGATTTGGAACTTGTGTACTTTGTTTACTGGTCTTTTAGTGATTGCCCTGTAAATTTCACTGTGCTTGCCTAAGCTGGTCAAGGGTCAAGTTAATCAACATTTTGACCACCCTCCTGAACAGTATAAGGGCTTTAGAGTACTCTAGCTCTGATCATCCTTCTTTCACCAAACTGTCTATTTTCTTAGTTTTCTATGTTTCCCCCTCAAATAGAACCAGGCTTAGTGGTTAAGCATGTGGACTAAACTTGGGCAGCCTGGTTTGAATCCCAGCTCTGCCATGTACCAGATGACTAACTTTGGATGGTGCTTAAACCTCCCTGTGCCTCAGTTTCTTCATCTGCAAAGTGTGGACAATGGAAGTACCTTTCTCATAAGGCTAGAGCCTTTAAATGAGAAATGCAGAACCTATAAAGCATTTGGGACTGTACCGGCAGTTAACAAGTGCTGTGTAAGTGTTTGCTGTTATTGTTGTTCTTTTTTGAGAAGACATCATTTAATTTTACCTATATGTTTAACAGTTTCTTTTTTTCATTGTTTCTTCTTCTATCTTAGGCCTTCCTTCTGAGTCATTCTCCTGCCTGAAGAGTATTCTTTAGAGTTATTTTGTGAGGTCAGTTAGTTTTTAAATTTAGCTTTTATTCTTTTTGAAGTGTCTTATTTTTAACTCTAATTCTTAAAAGACAGTTTTCCTGGGTATATAATTCTATATTGTATATCTGGAATATAATGCCGATTTTTCTCTCAGTACTTTGAAGATGTTAGTTCATTGATTTCTGACTGCTGTTGAGATGTCTGCTGTTAGTTGAATTGTCATTCCTTTGAGAGTACCTGTCTTTTATTTTTGGCTGCTGTGCAGCTCTTCTCTCTGTGTTTTACTAAAATGTGCCCAGGTGTAGATTTCTTTTTTATTTATCCTGCTTGGTATATATTGTGCTTCTTGTATCTGTGGATCTTTCATCACTTTTGGCAAATTCTGTCATTATGTCTTCAGATATTCTCTGTTTTCTCTGTTCTGTCCTTTTGGAACTCCAGTTAGATCTGTCCTACTCAATCAGTCCTCCATTTCTTTTAATCTCACCTTTATATTTATCCCTCCTTGTCCCTCTGTGCTACAAAGGATTTCATGGGAGATTTCTTGAGCTGTTAGGTCCAGTTCATTAATTCCTTTGTTGGCTGATGTCTCTACTTATATATTGCATTCTATTTTAGTGATCAGATTTTCCTTTTCTAAAAGTTTTTTTTTGGTCCTCTGTGGTTGTTTTGGATGGTGTCTTAGTGCTTGCGTTTTCATTTCTTTCAACATTTCAAACCTAATTATTTTATTTATTTCTTCCCAATCTGTATACCTTTTATTTCCTTTTCTTGTCTTATTACATTAGCTGTTACTTCCAGTACAATGGTGAAAGGGGACATCCTTGCCTTGTTCTCAATCTTATTGGGAAAGCTTTGAGGTTCTCACCATTAAGTATAAGTTCTACATAATTGAATATGTTGTTGGTATTGTTGTTTTGAACAAACTGTTATCTGTTAGATCAACTGAGAATAAGAAAAATAGGAGCCGGCCCCATGGCGGGTGGTTCAGTTCGGTGTGCTCTGCTTGGGAGGCCCAGGTTCAGTTCCCGGGCACGGACCTACACCACTCGGTGGCAGCCATGCTGTGGCAGTGACCCACATACAAAAGAGAGGAAGACTGGCATGGATGTTAGCTCAGGGTGCATCTTCCTCAGCAAAAAATAAATACATAAATAAACGAATTTTTAAAACAGAAAAAAGAATAAGAAAAATAGAAGTTTTTATTTTACCTTCACTTATTCCTTTTTCAGTGCTCTTCCTGTCTTTATGTAGATCTGAGTTTCTGACCTATATCATTTTCCTTCTCTCTAAAGAACTTCTTTTAACATTTCTTGTAACATATGTTTACAGGCAACAAATTTCCTCAATTTTTGTTTGTCTGAGAAAGTCTTTATTTGTCTTTCACTTTTGAAGGGTCATGTTGCAGGGTTCAAAATTCTAGTTTAGTGTCTTTTTCTCAACACTGGAAATATTTCGCTCCAGTCTTCTTGCTTGCATGGTTTCTGAGGAGAAGTCGGGTGTAATTCTTACCTTTCTTTCTCTACAGGGAAGGTGTTTTTTTTCCCCTCTGGCTTCTTTCTGGATTTTTTCTTTATGTTTGATTGTCTGTAGTTTGCGATTGATGCCTACGTGTGGTTTTGGGCATTTATCCTGCTTGGTGTGCTCTGAGCTTCCTGGTTCTGTGCTTTGGTGTCTGACATTAATTTTGGGGAAAATCCAGTCATTGTTGTTTCAAATATTTCTTCTGTTCCTTTCCCTCTTTCTTCTCCTTCTAGTATTCCTGTTACATGTATATCTTTTGTAGTTGTCCCACAGTTCTTGGATATTTTGTTTTTTTCAATCTGTTTTCTCTTTGCTTTTTCAGTTGTGGAGGTTTCTACTGAGATATTCTCAAGCTCAGAGATTCTCTCCTCTGCTGTGTCCAGTCTACTAATGAGCCCATCAAGGCCATCTTCATTTCTGTTACAGTATTTTTGATCTCTAGCATTTTTTTTGATAAATTTCTGCTTACATTGCCCATATATTCTTTCATGCCATCTACTTTATCCAGTAGATAGTAATCTACTAGCATAGTAGTCATAGTTGTTTTCAATTCCTGGTCTGATAGTTCCAATGTCCCTGCCATTTCTAAGTCTGGTTATGATACTCGCTCTTGTCTCTTCAAATCAGTTTTCTGCCTTTTAGTATGTCTTGTAACTTTTCCTTGATAACTGGACATGATGTACTGGTTAAAAGGAACTGCTGTAAATAGGCGTTTAGTAATGTGGTGGTAAGGTGTGGGGGAGGGGAGGCGTTCTAATGTCCTATGATTATGTCTCAGTCTCTGTGTGTGTGCACATATGTTTTTTTATTGTGAAGAATGCCTAACATAAAGCTTACCATCTTAACCATTTCTAAGTGTATAGTTCAGTAATGTTAATTATATTCACATTGTTGTGCAACCAGTTTCCAGAACTTTTTCATCTTGTGAAAACTGAAGCTCTATACCCATTGAACAACAGCTCCCGTTTCCTCCCTCGCCCTAGCTCTTGGCAATCACCATTTTACTTTGTTTCTATGAGTTTGTCTACTTTAGGTGCCTCATATAAGTGGAATCGTATTTGTCTTTTTGTGACTGGCTTATTTCACTTAGCATAATATCCTCAAGGTTCATCCACATTGTAGCATGTGTCAGAATTTCCTTCCTTTTTAAAAACGAATAATATGCCTTTGTATGTACATACCACATTTTGTTTATCCATTCATCTGATGGTGGACACTTGGGTTGCTTCCACCTCTTGGCTATTGTAAATAATGCTGCTGTGAACATGGGTGTGCAGATATCTCTTCAAGGTCCTGCTTTCGGTTCTTTTGGGTATATACCCAGAAGTGGAATTGCTGCATTGTATGGTAGTTCTGTTTTTATTTTTCTGAGGAGCCTCCATACTGTTTCCCATAGCGGCTATGCCATTTTGCAATCCTACCAATAGTACATAGGGGTTCCAATTTCTTCACATCCTCGCCAACACTTGTTATTTATTTATTTTCTAACCATCTAGTGATTGTGAGGTGATCTCTCATTGTGGTTTTGTGTGTGAACATATGTTCTCAATTTTCATACTGGCATTCTTTTGAGTTTTTCCAAAACACTATGTTCTCTTCTGCGTGTTCTTTGTCTAGGCTATTCCATTTGCTTAGAATGCCTCCTCCACCCCTTTGTTCTCATATTTAACATCTACTCTTCCTTCAAATTGCAACTCTCAGAACACCATGTACCCCTCCTTTGTGGCATTTGTCATAGCCATAATTATATGATTAATGTCTAATCTTCACCACTTGACTGTAGGTGCCTGAAGGTAGGACTGTATCTGTATTTGCTCATCATTGTGTTTTCAACACCCAACCTAGTGCCTGGTGCATAACAATAACAAAATTAATAATAGTCACTAATACTGTCTAGCATTTACATGTGCCAGACACTGTTTTTAAAAATTAAGATATAATGTACATACAGTAAATTCACCCTGCTTAGTGTACAGTTCTATGGATTTTGACAGTTGTAAACAGTTGTGTAACCACTACCATAACAAAATATGGAGTATTCCATCACCCCCCAAAATTTCTCTGTGCCTCTTCCCTTTTTTTCCTGTTTCTTTTCTTTATATCCAGTGATTGAGATATAATTGACATATAACATTGTGTAAGTTTAAGACGTGCAATGTGATGATCTGATACACATATGTTGCAAAATGATTACTATAATAGTGTTAGTTATCATCTCTGTCACCTCACACAATTACCATTTCTTTTTTGTGATGAGAACATTTAAGCAATTGTCAAGTCAACTCTTGGCCACTGTCAAATATATAATACAGTGTAGTTAACTATCATCACCATGCTGTCCATTACATCCCCAGAACTTTGGTTTCAGTCTTTTAGTGGGCCTTGGCCTGTGGACACTCTTTACATGTTTTTCTCAGTTTCCCCCTCCCCCTCTCAGCTGGGAAAGGATGGCTAGCATGGGCTGGAGTTGGATATTTCTCTTCCCCCAGCTCAATTAGGCTCTGATAAAATCCTAATTGGTTAGGCCCAGCTAAATAGTTTTTTCTGAGGGCAGACCTCATTCAGAAGAACAGAATGCTGTGGTGTATTTTGAAATGGTTCCTTTTCCCCTTCTCCTGCCAGAGCCTGAGCGGAGTTTTCTCTGATATTTACTATGAGGACCTAGTGAGCTCTTGGAGGTAAAACGCACAAAGGTCTGGAGGCCCGATGTCTGGGTCCCCCTGAAGTTTTTCTCTCTCAGACTTGCCCACACTGAGCCTCCAGCAGTTCATCAGTTATGGGTTTCCCCACCCTGGGACTGGTTCCCATGGCAGTTTCAGCTTGTGGGCTTCTGCTCCGGTGAGTATAACTCTTTGTTTTAGCCTTTTGTTCTATCCAATTTTGGGGGCAGTGGTTTGCCCTGTGACTCACTTCTCTTATAGATCTAAGGAGAATAGATTTTTCTGTTTTGTTCAGCTTTTTCTTTGTTGTTAGGACAGAGTGGCGATTTCCAGGCTTTTTGTATGCCAGTTGGGAACCCAGAAATCCAAACCTAATTATTTTAAATTCTCTTTATGTTCATTTCAATTTCTGAAGGCTTGGAGATCTAAATTTGTTGTTTCTACTGACAACTTGTGATGACTTATTTTCTTGTATGTTTGGTAATTTTTGGTTGCTAACTGAGTTTTGGTTAAATCTCATCTGTGGGAATCCTTAGGTTCTAAGTTGGGAATGTTTCCATGCAGACAAGATTTACAGTTCCTCTGACCTCGAACCACGGAGTGCTGAAAATTGGAGTCAGCCTTCGCCTCCGGTGTGGGCCCTGCTGAGTGTGTGTGACTCAGCTTCAGTCTCTTCACCTCAGGTTGGACCAAAGTTTGGATATCTGATAGGTTTGCCCAGGACTGAGGAGGGGTTTCCTGGGATGTGGGTCTTTCAGTGCTAAAACTGGGACAGTTCTGGGCAAACTGGGACAATTACATACCCTAATTCTGATTCCAATGCTTACGTCAGCATTTGTCCAGACAGTTCTGGACAAATGTGTATCTTATATTTGCAGTTGCTGGAAAACTCCGGCTTCCTCATGTGTTTATTTGCGTGTGTGCCTTCCCTGGAGATTTCTCATACTTGCCTGCAAGCCCGGCAAAAATTATGTTTGTTCTAATTTACCCAACGTCTAGTTATATAGTAGTGGGTTAGGCCCTTCAGAGCATCCTGGAAATGTATCCTGTAATTTCACTTTTTACTTAAGTTATTGAGAACATGTTACCATGTCACTCTGTAGTCTTCTGTAATGTAATTACATAGTATCCTATTTTATGTCTGTACCAATATTTACTGAACCAATATTCCATTTTGGACATAAAGTTTATTTCAGAATTTTCCCTTGTAAAAATGCCGTGGTGGAAATCCTTACAGCTGAATCTTTGCACAATCCAAGATTATTTCTTTATGATAAATTTCCAGAAGTAGAATTGCTGAATCAAAAGGTTTGCAACATTTTAAGTCTTTTGAATTATATCATCAAATTGGCCTCTTATTTCTCTTCACCCTACGTGACACTGGGAATTATCATTTCTTTCAGTCTTCATCACTGTTATGTGAAATGCTCTCCCTTTTTAATTAAGGCACATGACTTGATACCAGAGAGCCTCATGGATGGTACCACAGCATTTCAACATGTACGTTTCAGGTGTAGATCCTCTCTTAGAAGTATCTCGCTCCCACTCTCTTTTCAACTAGTAATTGTCTTGCAACCTCCGTGCCCTTTTCTCTCTCTGCATATAATTAGATGGTGGTGTTCTTAGAACTGGCTGTTGAAATCAGGCACAGAAGTAAATAGGGAGTAACTTTTCCCGAAAATGTACGTTTTTGCTGTTGACTGAACACAGCAGTGGACTCCCAGCTTTCTCCCTTGAATTCTTTTACTCCCCTGGGCTGCAGGGCCTGTCTGCCTTAGGCTTCCAGGAGACCTGGATTCTGAGTGGTGGGTGTTGACCCAGGGTTTGAGTAGAGAACCTCATCCATTGATTGTTTTCCTTGTTCTTAGAAGACTGTCTGGGGCTCTCTTCTATACTTAGTACCTTATCAGACACTTAATTAAGTGCAGTACTGGTGGGCACTGCCAGTGAGGTAAAAATTGGAGTTTAGGAGTTTGTGGTTTAGTGGTGTGATGAATTACACAGAAAAATAGCTCTACCACAAACAGAGAAGACCCTTGCCACGTGGGTCTATGCAGTGCTTTGGTGTGCTGCGTCCCAAGGAGCTGGTGCTGTTCTGAAGAAGGCAGAACTTTTCTGTGGAATGTGTCTCTCAGATTCACAGTGCAAGTCAACAGGAAAGTGATTTGATACTAACGCAGTTGTGGTAAAAATGCATTTTTGAATAAGCCTGGGCACGAACGTGCATGCGTATCTTTAGGTATTACCATCTCACTAGCACGTTTTGAGAATTAAGAGCTGGAGAAGGATAACAGTAAATACATTGTATCACTGTGAAACCCCACCCTCTTTGCAGTGGTGTTTCCTGTGTGCAGTTGTCTCTCTGCATAGGTAGTAGCCATGCGACAAGTGGTTGCTGAGATTATCGACCTTAAAAGGCAGTTGTGGAAGGCAGATTTGAGCTAGCCTCTAGGGCAGCTATTGAAACTAATTAGGAACCAGTTAGAACCGCCTTGGGCTCCATGGATATTTGTGGGTTGTGGAAAATTCCCCAGGGAAAGGAGTGACTGTAATTAGAGGCACTAACTTTAGTTACTTTAGTTAAAAAGAGCCCTAGAGTTCGGGGTCTGTTGCCATCCATGGACAGGGGACAGCGGGGGGGGGGGGGGGGGGGGGGCTGGGTGTGGAGAGAGCCACCCTTGGCGTAGAGCTGAATCTGAGATGATAGACAGCCAAGGCGGCCGAGTTGCCCTCTGAGAATAGTATAGAAATTGGGATGTGTTTAATTTACATCACCAGTCAGGAAAACTCATTTCCCTCCCCTTTCCTTTTTCCAGCCCCCAAACAAGTCTCTAATCAAAAGCTTAAACTTTGGGGTGTTTGGAATATTATATTCAAAATTTTCTACTGTTTTTCTTCCTGCTTTGCATTCATTTAACATCTGTATTTTTTCCCCCAAATCTGCTTTTTGCTTCTCATCTCAATCTTCTGCTTAACCACTGTCTTAAATTTTTATCCTTTAGAAAGAAGCAGAACTTTATCCTGAAGTTTTCTTATCTCCACTGGTTACTGTTAATACGCGTTTTCTTTGTGGGCACTTTCTTAGCTTGAGAACTAAAATATCTTTGGAACTTTATTGGGATTTTCTAGATTGGGGGAGTACTCATTAAGGTTGGATATAATAATTATAAAAATTCTTTCTTAATAGTTGATTTAGGTTCCTAAAAATCCCAGAGGACTGGTGCCTAATAGAGTTCACAGCTTATTAAGCCTGTTTACTATGAGATATATCATAATGTGAAAGACTATGTCAGACATACGGGTCATAAAGAATAATTGCAGAGGGAACCCCTGTAACCATCACCCAGATCAAGACATGGAGTGTTGCTGGCACCCCAGCAACACCCCAGTGGTGCCCTTTCCCACTCACAATCTCCACCCCACCCCACCCCCGGGTAACCACGATACTGCTCTATGGTATGTTTTCCTTGCTTTTTAAATTCTAGTCGTACTATGTTTGCAGTCTTAACTGATAAAATTAGTTTGGCTTGTTTTTGAACTTACGTAAATGATTCATATTATAGGTATTCTTTCATGGGATCGCTTTGTTCAACATCATGTTTGTGAAATTGACCCTTCTTGTTTTGTGTAGTGTTCGTTTAGTTGCTGTATAGAATTCTGCTGTTTGAATATGCCACACTTTATCCATTCAGGTTGGGTTCAGTTTTTGGCTAATGTAAACGATGTTGCTGCTGGGAATCTGTGTGTCTGTTCCCTGGACTACTTGTGAAGAAGGTGTCTAGTGCACATACTCAGGAGTGGAATTGCTGTTTGCAGAGTATTCATATCTGTAATAGTACTAGCTAATACTAAACTGTTTTCCAGAGTGGTTGCGTTGTTACAACTTTTAATGACTATACTTCTATCAAAATTTTGTGAATGGAAAGTATCTTTCCTAATTTATTTTATCTCTGATCTCTAACATTAATTCAAATGATTTAAAAGTAAAACAAACCAACAATGCAATTTTATTCCCCCCACTAGTAGATTATATCCATGTTGGTGGAAAGTAGATGTCAGATAATACAAAATAAACTGTAGTGAAAATAACTGTAGTTAGAAAATAGAATATCTAACTGGAGACAAGAGAGTGAGAGAATGTAGCACAGGGGCCTCTTGCATAACAGATGTTCAGGTAAGATTTGCTGGTTGATGAATCCAGGAGTGTCTATAATTACTGCAGGATTTTCTTTTCTCAACAATCTACCATTCTAACCCTAAGTGGTACTTTCCCAAGTTCTGGGTCTCCTAGTTTGCCATTAGAACTGGGTAGTGTGGCAAGTTAGATTGGGAAGCATCTTATAAGTTTGTTGACTTCTAGACCACTCTCAGGTTATTAATTCAGTCAGGCACATGTATTAGTATTTGCTCTAAGATTGTAATCTCCTAAAAGCAGGGATGGATTTTTCAGTGATTTATAGGAATAGTCTGAAAATAAGCTGTAATTACCAGAAGCAGATTTGGGCCAGAATTCGGATGATAGCATTGTTTATTCCTAATAAATAGCTCCAGGGATTGCTCATGGGCCTGTATTACCGGAGTATTTACTTTCAATCTGTTATTGAAAGACTTTGTGTGAAGAGTTGCTTTTCTTAATTTACCTAATTTTTAAAATTGAAGTGAAATATGCATAGCAAAATTTACCATTTTTAAGTGTACAATTCAGTGGCCTTAAGTACATTCATATTATGCAACTATCACCACTGTTCGTCTCCAGAATTTTTTCATCATCCAAAACTGAAATTCCCCAATCCTCCCACCCCTAGCCCCTGGCAGCCACCATTCTACTTTATGTCTCTATGAATTTGACTATTCTAGGTACTTTATATGAGTGGAATTATGCAATATTTGTCCTTATGTGTCTGGTTTATTTCACTTAGCATGATGTCTTCGAGGTTTATCCACGTTGTAGCATGTGTCAGACAGAATTTTATTTCTTTTTAAAGCTGACTTTCCACTGTATGTATATACCCATTTTGTTTATCCATTTATCAGTCTATGGACCTTTGGGTTCCTTCCACCTTTCGGCTGTTGTGAATAATGCTGCTGTGGACAGAGTGTACAAGTATCTGTTCGAGTCCCTGCTTTCAATTCAATAGTTACTTGGTAATATTTCTACACCACACTCCTTTACTAGTGTTTATTTGACAAGGAACTTCCCTCAAAAGCTAGTTATATCCTTAGTGATCAGTTATTTCCTCATTTTCTTCTCCTCATGAAAAAAATGAGACAGAAAGAAGAGAAGTGTGCAATATCACCCATTTCTCCTAATGGTAGTGTTAAAATAGGTGCCAGCCTCTCAGTTATTAGGGTACTATGGTTGTGGGGTTGTTGTTAGACTTTGGATCCATTATCCATTTGAGTAATAATAACGTAGCATATCATTTTTTTGTAAAATATCTGCCTTATCATTTTAAAAATTTGGTTAAAAACCATAGCAACATATATAAAACTTTTATCTGTGCTTTTACTATGGAAATTTATCCTACACACTTTAGTATAATAGCTATTTAGGGCTTACATTTTGGGGAGTTAGCATATATCAGTGGTTTTCAAACTTTTTGGTCTCAGGGCCCCTTTATATTCTTAAAAATTATTGAAGACCCAAAAGAGTTTTTGTTTATATGGGTGTTAGCTGTTCATATTTACCATATTAGAAATTAAAACTGAGAAATTTAAAAAAATTTACTAATTCATTTAACAATAATAAACCTACTAAATATTATAAATAATATAATTTTTATGAAAAATAACTTTTCTAACTAAAAAATTTACTGAGAAGAGTGGCAGTATTTTACATTTCGGCAAAATATCTTTAATGTCTGACTCAGTGAAAGATAGTTGGATTCTCATATATGCTTCTATATTCTATCTGTTGCAATATGCTGTTTTTGTTGAAATGTGTGAAGAACTGACCCCACACAGATACGTAGTTGGAAAAGGGAGGAGTATTTTAATAGTCTTTTCAGATAATCATGGATATTTTTCTTGGCTACTATAACAAAACTCAACAAGTGGTAGTTTCTTAAAGGTTAGTACCAATATGGAATTTTAAATATATCAGTGATTTTTTTTGGGCTTGATTATATTAAAATCTGTTTGTCTTTTTTGCACCTTGAATGGCTCTTTTCCTCAAGCATGAATTGTATCATCGCGCATTGGTCATTTGGGAAATATCGGTTCACCAAGTTATGTGAATCTTCCAAATATTGACACATAATGAAATACAATATAAAAAAATTCACATTTATGAATATTACCTCCAGTTGCATGCGGAATGTCTTTAAATCTTGGGGAGCTATTGAGCTCATAGTGATAGATGCTGGTGAGGGGAGAAAGAGATTTTTCTACCCACTCTGGGTCCTTTCTGGCTGGGCTACAAATTAAATTAACATGAGGCCGAATAGCAGGAGAAAAATCAAACAAAGCTTTATAACATGTATACATGGGAGAGACCCAGGGAAACTGAGGATCTCTTGACAAAATGGCTGAGGTTCTCCTCTTAAATAGAAAGAGGATGGAGGATGTGGGTCAGTTATGGGGGATTACCAGAAAAGCACAGTAAGGTTATTATGCAGATTTAAGGCCTCGCCTTCCACACTGACAAGTTTCTAGAGATGAGGTCATCCACCCCTCTTCCCAGTACAGAGAAGGAGATACCTTTACAGATGGAGATTTCCCTTACAAATGTAAATGTTTGCTAAACAGAACTTTGATAAGAATGGGCCCAGCCAAGACCCTCCCAGTCTATTGATACCCAGAGTTATCCAAGGTGATGGCCCATCCCAGGGACAGGCCTTCCATCCCAAATCCCTTTAGACAGACAGTGGGGGCGGGGAAGTTCAAAGCCTTCTTCAGTGAAGATAAGGTAGAGAGACACATCTTGAGGTGGCCAATTCCGATCCCCATAGTCCTGCCTCTGAAACTAAAAGTTTCACAGTCCTTTTGAAACTGAAAGAAGTTTCATAGTCCAGAAGCTGAGTTGGTAGATTGTTTCATCCCATTGAACACATTTCTTAGTCCTGATAATAGATCAGTCCAGTTCATTTTAGAAGGCAGTGATGCAGGTGGGCTCCCACAATTAGGCCTATATCGTGGAAGCAAGCAATCAGGTATCAATAAGAAGCATTTCTAGAAATAAAAGAAAAACAAGGTTAATGGAGCAAATTATAAACCAGTTTCTGAGTTCAGAAGACAGCCCATTCAGAAGATTTCTAGATGTCAGCATTGAAGCATCTTTTGCAGCTTAAAATGCCTCAAATGATGTCATCAACAGGTATGCTATCGTGGTGATCTCTCTTAAGTTTATACCAAGTGTTCCAGCTTCGGTTTGCAGGGCTTCAAGAAAAAGTGCAGGTTCAGTTCTCAATGATTCCAAATAAAAATGATGGGAAAATTGAAAACGTTAGTTCAGATATTTGTAGCCAGATATTTCATGAGACTAGAATAATTCAGGATCCAGTCCAGTTTGTAAGTGGAAAACAAAAAAACCCTCAAAGACATTTCACAAAACTAAGATCTGATGTCCACAAATGTGTACTGTAGTTTCCACTGAAATAATTTTTCTTTCTAGAATCACTCTCATATTTACCAAAGGTAGCCAAATTAAGACTAACTAGTTTGTAAAATAAATCTAGTTTCAATAAACTTGGCCCAATTATTTACATAAGTATAGCAAGAATAGCAATTGATCATATTGGCTGTTTTAAATCTGCTTTGCTGGAACTTTTTATAAGGAATCTCAGATTGCACTTCAAAGGCCTCTCGAGGCCAGGAAAGCCAAGCCAGGATTTTGTCATCAGGCTTCACCTGCAATACCTACAGATTTGGGTGAATTCCTATCTTCTCAAGGTCCCCCAAAATATTGAGGTTCCTTGTACCTGCCAGATAAGTGACATTCCTTACTCATCCAGTAAGTGTTGCTTGGAATGCTGTAGATAAGGTACCAGGCCAATATTTCCACATGGCTTTTATTCCATAAAGTTCAGTCTCTGTGTCTCATGACTGTCTTGTCATATCTGAGTCTGTATGCCTTTTAAATATGACATCCCAGTCACAGCTTTGGTAATATAACCAGTGTTTCCAATTGTGTCCTGTAATAAAGAGAACAGATTCTTACTGAACTTATGCAAATAACTATATTGCCATGAAATGAGAATATTCACTTACTAAGAGTTTCCAAATTCTGGAGGGATCAGGTAGAGAGAAAAAGATAAATGTCTCAATTCTGCTTACAAAGGTATAATTCACCAAATTGTTATAGGTCACAGTTGAGAGAAAAGAGAAAAAGTTTCCTTAAGTCTGAAAAAACAAGACATTAAAAAAATCAGCAATATTTCAAATAAAAATCATAAAAATTATAATCGTTCTCATCAGTTCGTTCATTCCTGTGTAATAGATCCTTGATCTTAATCTTCTGTTAGCAGTTTCATGAACTCATCATTTTCTCTGTTGGAGTTCTGTAATTTCTTACCCAGTTCAGGTTATGATCTGAAAGTTTGTCAAACCTGTATTCCAGAGTACATGTCATAGTCCTTTCCGTGAATCTCTCTGAAGATGAAACATATTTGCAAAAAGCAGAGTAAAACAATACTGTCTGTAAACAACAAAAGACTTAAAAATGACAATTGACAAAGAAACTGGTTATTTTTGTGACTTTAAAATAATAACCAGAACCAGACTGGTAACCAGCACAGATCAGGATTTTAGGAATGTTATATAATAATTTTTTTTAAGAACATTTAGATCAATAACTTTTACCCACACAATACCACCAAAGAAGGTTTATCATCACTTATTTGGCAATGCTTCCCATGTAATTTAACACACCAAATAAGCCTAATTAGTTTAGTATCTTCTTTACAGGAAGAGAGAGCAAATTTCTTTTGAGAAGTCCCAGGGGCCCTCTGAAAATTCTCAAAAAAAGTCAAAAGAAAGATTTTATTCAGTATTTGAATATATTTTTGGGGGGGAGGGAAGCTTGTCAAAAATATCAAAAGGTTTTAAAACCCTTGATCAAATAGGAAACAGTGCTCACTGTGAAAAAAAATGCTCAGTTATCCATTCAAAGTGACAACAGCCAAAAAAACCTTAATAGGGAGACCTCAGTCCTTTTGAACATAGGAAAACAGATTTTCTGTCTTTTAGGTAAACTTACTCAAAGGCAGAGAAAACCCTTATCACCTGTGATTAAAGACTTGATAAAAACAATACAGAAAATTTATTTTGATAAAACACAAAACCTGTTAGAAGTTTTCTACCAAAAAGCAGACTAAAGTTCAAGAAAATTATCCTTTAAAAGAGAACCAAATTCTAATTTTTACCAGTTTACTTTTTTGACATTAAAACTCATTTACTTGATTGGATTTATTTTAATTTTAACCAACTTGACCATGCACAAGACTTTTTTAGAATTCCACAAACCTCTTATAACTTTCTATATTCAGAATTTGTCCCATGCCTTCTTTTTTCTTCCTTCTAGTACTTCAGGACAAATTTGTCTTTCTCAAGAAAAACAAAAATATTTCCATTCTTCATACTTTTTTACTAAAAATGTTTATCTTACTTTCTTTGAATACAGACATATTTTCCTTAATTTTTGGTAGAATTTAATCACATATTAGAATTTTTTTTAACCCTTAGAAACCTTAATTTTTAAGTAGGAACTAAGTAAGCAATTATAAACTGTCGTTTACATTAGCATTGGGTGGTCTGACAAACCTAGAAACACTTTTCACAGTTTCTGGAAATGTGTTACTTTATAGTACAATCGTAATAAAACACAAGACATGTTTACCAATAGACCCCAAAACACCTTTTAGTTTTTCTGTAATAAGAAGCCAGATGTAGATAAACTTATAATTTCTAATATTTTATCTTATTTGGAAATGATCTAGATATTCAGTGAATTTTTTTCACTTAAATTAATTTAACCTAGCAAACTTCAAAGTTTCAAGTTAACCAAAGAGATTTTGGAAGCTAATTTTAAGTACACATGTCACAAACTATAATTATTGCTAAATGTTTATCCATAAACTATAAATCACTTACATCTAAATCATTTGTTGCCAACAATTATGTTTTAGATTACCCAAGAAAACTTCATGAGACGTTAGACAAAAACAGCTATCATTTAAAGCTATCATTTTGCTGACAAATTTGTAACAGGGATAATGTGGGCTTATTTGACTAGTAAACCCAGGCTGCATACTGACTCTATACCCAAATACTGGCAACTCTTGAGGACATGCCTATTTCAATCAAACCAGCAAACTTAAACCAGCCTTCATTCACCAAAGATTAATCCATATCATGTTAACTTGAAAGACATTTGGGTTTATTTCTTTTACATTTAGTATTTATGTAAGCGCTTAGTCAATTAAATAGAGCTCTTAATTTTAGCCATACCATCTGGTGGTAAAAGAGCACACATACATAACATACATATAGACATACATAAACACACAGGTAAACACAGACCTTAAATTTTTGTTGTGAATCAGGTGTAATACAAAATTCACCAGTTTCTGAGAAACCTTTGCATTTCAAAGAATGGCTCTCAGGTCCTAGAGAAGATGGGAGCAGAAAATCTACATCATAAAGGCACAGAGAAACCACTCAAGTTTCTTTTTTTTTAAAATCTAGCCTCTTTATAATTACCAATAAAAACAATTACACGAGAGCTTTCACGAATTTTTTCCCACATTTAGAAGTTTTCCTAATTTAAACGATGCATCGTCTGGCCACATTGACAAGTAGGATCTTAACCTTAACAGCAACTCACCAAAGCTTTTAACTATGGATGCAAGAGGTGTCCCCAAAAGTAAGCCAGAGAATTTCACTCCCAAAGTAGCCTAAGAAAGAACAAAGGTTGAGACCACTGAAGGCCCCTTATGAAAGCAAATGGTACCCCTTATGACAAACCCCTGAGAGCAGACACAGACGGACAAAGAATGTGTCCTAGAACCCCAGTCTCCGGACTGGCCGCCTTGATGCACGCTGGCACACGCATCCTCTGGATGGTGGAGACCAGAAAGGTCACAAAGTCAAACTCTCAAGACATAGAATGAGACAAAAGCCCCAGACCACAGGCTTATAGAGATGCCTGTGTCTTATGACAAACAACGAAAGACAGAGGCAAGGAGAAATAGTGACTATTTCTGGGAGGAAAAGGATCACTTAACCAATGAGTACTCAGCTATATCCTAGAGTTGCTGAGTCCAAGAAGCTAGCTTCACCACGATTTTCTCCTGCTAGTCTAAATTTAGAAAAGAGAAAAAAACTCACCACTCTCACTTCCACTGGACCCTGCAGGCAGAGACCCAGGAGACTGACGTGGTGAGAACCTTTACCTCCTGCCGGCTCTTGTCCAGGGGTCCGGGATCTCTCAGGTTTTCCAGGAGCATCCAGGAGTGAGGAGCATCCAGCCAGTGAATTTATCCCATCCAAGTTGCCAAACTGAAGAGGAAGAAGAATATCCTCTACCCACTCTGGGTCCTTTCTGGCTGGGCTACAAATTAAATTGACATGAGGCTGAATAGCAGGAGAAAATCAAACAAAGCTGTATAACATGTATACATGGGAGAGACTCGGGAAAACTGAGTATCTCTCACCAGAGTGACGGAGGTTCTCCTCTTATATAGACGAAGGAGGATATCGAGGGTGAGTCAGTTATGGGAGATTACCAGAAAGGCACAGTAAGGTTATTATGCAGATTTAAGGCCTCGCCTTCCACACTGACAAGTTTCTAGAGATGAGGTCATCCACCCCTCTTCCCAGTACAGAGAAAGAGATACCTTTACAGATGGAGATTTCCCTCACAAATGTAAATGTTTGCTAAACAGAACTTTGATAAGAATGGGCCCAGCAAAGACCCTCCCAGTCTATTGATACCCAGAGTTATCCAAGGTGATGGCCCATCCCAGGGACAGGCCTTCCATCCCAAATCCCTTCAGGTAGACAGTGGGGGCGGGGAAGGTCAAAGCCATCTTCAGTGAAAATAAGGTAAAGAGATGCATCTTGAGTTGGCCAGTTCCTATCCCCCACACTGGTTTCCCCCCAAACTCTAATTTTAACCTTGAAAGCTCAACTTTGATCATTGACAACAACTGCTGTCAGTTGTTTTCCTTAAAGTGACAGACTCACTTTGTTCATGTTTGAGAAAATGTCTGCCAGAGACCCAGGCATGAACTGCTGTAGTTTGTCATTCATTCTTTCCAGTAAACATGGTGTTCTGTGAAGTAAGCGTCTTGTGTAGCTTGCAACTTTGGCTATCGCACAGGTGCTTTTTCTCAGGTTTACCACCATAGCTCAGTAGTCAGCAGAAATGCTTTGTGTGTACTTGCTATTTTGAAGCACAGACTATGAAACAGCTGTGTACTCAGTGGTCAAGATTTAATAAGATTAATAATTTTTACTGCTGCATCCAGAACATTCTTAAGTGAAGCTGGCACTTTTTAAAAACCTGATGAGGACTGGTGCATTTTGGTACCAGAGCCTTGGTTGGGGTTAACGGGCTGGCAGATTGACCCGCCGTTGCTCTTGCACCATTGGTAGCAGTGTCACCACAGTGAAGAAGGCAAGTGATGCCTTAGTATTATTATGAAAATAATGCTGACACTTCTGTAGCCTGGGAGGGTTTTGGGCAATTGACCGTTTACATTGTCGTATTTCACATGGATGCTTTAATAATCATTGGTCGTGCTCTTATGTAGCTTAAAACCCGTGTATATATAGCTGGGTCTAGAGAAGTTGCTTCTGCTTTTCCCATCTGTGACGCTGTCCCCAGGCCAGTGGCAATAGCCTTTGAAGAGGAAGAACATGGCATTAATTTGAATTTTATTTAGCATTTGTTTTCACTTTTTTTTCCTCAGGTACAAGTGCTTCCTGAGAGAATTTAGTTGTTTTGATTTATGGGCACATACAAAATATATATACTGTGACTCATCTGAATTAGAGTATCTCAAGGAAATTATGTGTGTCTGCTGCCTTGCTGCTGCTGCCTCCTCCTACAGACTGAGTACCTAGCATATGCTGAGCTCCACGCCGGGGGTGAGAGAGGTGGGTTCCCGGCCTGTAGGAGCACAGAGAAGAGCATTAGGATGCAGTGTGATGAACGCTGTTACAGAAGTTAGTGTAAGGTGCCCTGGGAGGCTTCGCGGGAGAGATGATGTTTTAGGTGGATTTTAAAGGAAGTGTTGGGGCCTGACTTGGCAAGGGAGCAGCAGGAGCAGAACATGAAGGAGAGGAAGAACATAGTACTTTGGGGACAAGGGGTAGGTAGCCAGATGCGATGGTGGTAAGACAGGTTGGACGTGGAGGCTGTGGCAGAAGAGGACAAGTTGAAATCAGATCATAAAGGGTCTTGCTGGGACTTGATCCCATAGACCGACGATTCTCAAAGCCTGGTCCCCAGACCAACAGCGCTAGCGTCTCTTGGTAACTTGTTAGAAATGCACATACCTAGGCCCAGCACTAGACTTTGTCAGGTATTTTGGGTGGGGCTGGGCTCTCTGTTTCACCAGCCCTCCAGGGAGCTGCCTGGGCCAGGGAGAACAGTCCAGGCTCTTCAAGCAGCCTTGAATTTTAGAAAGGTCACTCTGAGGGCCCTGTGGCAGGTGGGATGATGTGAGGAAGTTAAGGACCAATTCGTCCACTGCTTTTGTGGATGGGATGTAGGCCTGGACTGAAGGTAGTAGGGAGAGGAGGGGTTGCTGGAGATAGAGTCGCTAGGACTTTACTGCCAGTAGACAGTTTAAAAGCTGAGAAAACAGCTGTGCTTTGCTCTGTGACCTGCCAGCGATCAGGGATGGAGGGGTTTTAAAGGCCCTTACTGCCTTGTGTCTTCGGGGAATATCTTGTACCGATAGTGAAAAATATCAATTCAGATAACTTTCCTGAGCCTCCTTGGTTTCCTTTTTGAGGAAGCCTGCTTAACCAGGACGACGGCCTCTGCAGGGGTCAAGTTGCACATTCAGGGCCCAGAGTCTTAGAAAGGACAGCACAGTTGGGGAGAACAGAGGCAAGGATTTCACTGAGATGTGCCCAGCTGCTGGTAGGTTTCGTAAGCGGTACACGGCATTTGAACTCGTCATGTTGTATGTTGTCTGTAGGTTGGCGAGATGTTCCCTTTTACTATTTGAATTTTTCCAATCAGTAGCTCCATTTGATAAATGTAATGTAAAGATGGATCTCCAATTTCAGTTACAGTGATTATTCAGTTAGAACCTTTATTCTTCAGAATTAAAAATTTTTTTTTATCTTATTTTGTTTTACAGATTTGTAAGACTTCAGGGCCTTCAAGCTGTGATTAATCAGATGGTTCCTGAAATGACCGGGAAAACAGACGCTTTGTGTGCACCTGAAGAGTGTATGTCTCTGTGTATTTAAACCTTCTTCCTATACGTGCGCATTTTGCACAGGAAGACAGGCTCATTCTTGTGCCCATTTGAAGAGTTTTACAACTGATGAAAATTAATTTAAGAATCAGATGGAGCAACTTGACACCACTGGGCTCAGGAGCCCGGGGAGGAAAGTGCATCACTAATGGCCAATTTTCCATGTGGTCTTCACGGGTAAAGAAAGTTTGCAAAAAGAAGAAAAAAAAAAATCTTGCACAGATCAAGCCTCAAAAATACCTCTCCAGTTTAAAGAAGGAACTAAGTGAGAAGGTGGCCGAGAAGTTGATTTCAGGCACTGCAGCTGGGACCATGAAGTGTTTTTTGCACTTTTTTTCCAGTGGTTTTGGTGAATTGGACAGACTTTAAAATTCTGGACTGAAAGTAACTCTTACTGTGGATTATGACGGGGGGAATGTGAGTTCGGATGTGATGGGACAGGTTTGAACATGAACCGATTCCTTTGCCATTTTCCATTAACTGTCTTTGAGAAATTTTGATTTGTTATTTCCCTTTTCCTTTCCCGTATCTGTAGGATAACATCCTAAGGTAGTGATTGGAACCGATAATTACAAAGTAAGTATCAGGAAATATCCAAGCAAAGCTTCTTTTCCTTGGCCTCTCCCAGGAAAGGTGTGGTGTTGGGAGGCAGTTTCTGAAGGTGGACAGAAAAGCACCCATTAGCCAAATGTCCTAACCCTTTAGGGACACCGTGGGGAGGACCCCGACTCTCACCCTTGTGTTCCTTTGAAGGGATTCTCTTCCTTGTTGAGTCCAAGAAGACCTGTATATAAGAGGAGAATTACTCAATGGACTTAATTCTGAGATTAGTTTTTTTCTTTCAAGATGGAAAAATATGTGATCTTTAGGAGCAGAAAGGGGAGAAGTGACTAGGGGTGGGAGGAAGGAGACAGGGGCAAAGGAGACGAGATCCTGCAGCCAGGCGCAGGCTTGTCAGCGGGAGGATTGAGTATTCACCCGAGGCAATGCACGGACCACGCTAAGAGCTTTAGAACATTCTGGCTCTGCCCGGTGGAGGGGCTTTCTCTCCAGCCTCTATGGCACTGAGGGGTGTGTGGGCCTGCAGAGGGGCCGTCAGGTGGAGCCCAGCTCTCCCCGGGGACACAGTGACCTGCCGGGAAACCAGACCAGGCTCTGAGGGGGGAAGTTTCTGGTTCTGAACAGCGAAGAAAGAGTCTTTTTTTCTTCCTAAACTTGGACTGCTGTCCGCACAAACTCTGGTCTGTTTTGCACAGTTTGTGTGCCTTTTTTTCCCTTTATGCAATCTTTTTCAGCTTTAGCAGCAGCAATTTGTCTAGTTGAGAAAACACGCCGCAGGGTGGCTTCAGAAGGAAGGTGATCCCGTGTATTCTGTCTCTGCGTCTGAACTTTTGAAGAGAAAATTCCAGCTCGAGGGATTCTTAAAGCCTTAAGTTACTTGAAATCTGTGTATTTGCAGCCCTTTGTCTCTGGAATCATATTACACTAAACTGGAATCTCAGGCTGAATGAGAATAACCAAGTTGAGTAAAAAGAAGAAAACTCAGTTTCTTGATCCCACGTATTAATGATGCTCTTTCTCCAAAGGGTCAGCCCGCTCTTCCTCTAAGGACTTGAAAATAAAAAAATAGACCCCATGTTTTTTTTAAGCATTACCTTTTCTTAGCAGACGGCCATCATCTTTTATAGAGGAATTTTTTCACTATGCATTTAGTGGATCTTTATAAAATGCTGACCTTCTGATTAGATCCAGGTCAGTCTTCATTAAAGGGAGTCGGTGGAAACGACGTGAGCCAACTGCAGAGATAAAATAAATCAGTCAATGACAGGAATTGGTTTCAGTTTTCCGGCGTTCAGCGTTACTTCTTAAGTCAGACAGTTCATCCAGAAAAAGTATGTATGCGGCGGTGGAGCATGGGCCTGTCCTTTGCAGCGACTCCAACATCCTCTGCCTGTCCTGGAAGGGGCGCGTTCCCAAGAGCGAGAAGGAGAAGCCGGTGTGCAGGAGGCGCTACTACGAGGAGGGCTGGCTGGCCACGGGCAATGGCCGGGGCGTCGTGGGGGTGACTTTCACCTCCAGCCACTGCCGCCGGGACAGGAACACTCCGCAGAGAATAAACTTCAACCTGCGGGGCCACAACAGCGAGGTGAGCTGGGGTTTTGGTTCACCTTTGGTTTGATCCCTGCTGGTGGTGTTTTTGAGTCCCTTCCACCTCCCTTGGACTCAAAATTTAGCCTTGCTGCCGTTTCTCAGACTTGCTGCCAAGTGGGATTTTTCAGACCGTGAATTCTGTCTGTGCTGTTCCCGTGGGAGAGTGTTCAGATGGACGCACTTCCCAGCGGCCAGTGTCCCTCTCCCAGTGTGTTAGTTCTCTCCGACATCCCTCGCTCTCCTTTCCCAGCCATGAGCTGCCCACTGGCAGGGACACGGGGTGGTTTTTTGACCAGGGTGGGAGGTTGGATTAGACAGTCCTAACCAACTTGTCACGCTCTGAGCCTTTCTGGTCACCCCCTATCCATGGCAGAGTTCCTGCCCCAGTGTCAGGCTGGCAATGTGAACAGTGAAGGCAGTGCTGTCTTCCCCTGCGCAGTTACCGTCTGCATTGCTCTGGTGATGGTTTCACACCTGGCTTGTATTTCTTGTACTTGGAGGTGAACAAAGGAGTTAGTTGGTCAGCGGTGAAAGAAGTAATTCATTGGACAAGAGCCGTAGTTTCTCATATCTATTGGGTATATTATGTTGAGGATATTAGTTGTATAGATGTACATATAGATTTCTCTGGGCTTCTAAAACATAAACAGTGACATTATCTGTGACATTCGTTCAACCGACGTTCATTGAGAATGCTTAAGTGTTAGGCAGTGTGTTTAAGGAAGAGGTGTACTTGCGTAGCATGGTAACACTGTTCATGCTTCACTGTTCGCTAGCTTATTTGTGTGTTTTCTTATGAGAAATCCATCTTAAAATGTGATTACATGGTTATTGATTAGTTGCTGTAAAGGAGGAAGAATATTTTTGAAGCATGGTGTACAGTAAAGTCATTAATCTTCAGCGTACATCTCAATGATTATTTACCTGCGCAGTCACCTGTGTAGCTTCAACCAGATCAAGATGTAGGACGTTTCCACCACCCCTCACAGGCACCTGCTGCCTCTTCCAGGCTCTGCACCCTGCTGAGAGGCGACCCAGACTCTGACTTCTGTTCCCACAGACAAGTTGTGCCTGTACTTGAACTTCCTGTCACTGGAATCATCGTTGTGCCTGGCTTCTTTCACTCGACATGATATCTGTGAGATTCATCCCTGTTGTGTCTGCTATTAGTTTGTTCTTTTTAATTGATGTTAGTTTTCCACTGAAGGGAGAAACCAGTTTTTCCATTCCTTTGTTGATAGGCGTTTAGATTGCTTCCAGGTTTTGGCTGAACCTGCCATGAACATTCGTGTGCGGGTCTTTTTGTGGGTCTGTGCACTCAGAATGCAGCTTCTGAACCGTGGAGTAGGTGTTCATTAGGTTGAATAGAAATTGCCAGTTTTCTGAAATGATTGTACCATTTTATATGCTCACCATCAATGTATGAAAGTTTCAGTTGTGTCAGAAGCTTCTTTTGAATTTGAATTTTTCGTATTAGAAAAAAGTGGTTTATGCAAGGAATTACGTTTTACAAATACTTTATACTTACTACACACACACATATACACATCCACATATGTACATAAACATGTGTATGTCTAATTTTGAAGTGGATAACCTCTTAAAAGATGTATTTTTCTAATGCTTTGTGACAAATTACCACGAACTTAGTGTCTTAGAGTACCCACTTCGTATCTCACGGTTCTGTGGGTCTGAAGTCCTGGCGTGATGTGGCGGGGTCTGCTTGGGGTCTTACAAGGCTGGGAAGTGTGGTGGCAACAGGGACTGGGATCTCCTCTGAGGCTCAGGGTCCTCCTCCAGGCTTGTTCAGATTGTTGGCAGAAATCAGTTCCTTGCAGGTGTGGGACCGAGGCCCTCAGCTCTTAGAGGCCGCCCACCATTCCCTGCCGCATGGCCCTCTCCGCAGCATGGCAGTTTGCTTCTTCAAGGCCAGCAGGAGAGCATCTGCTGCAGGTTCGAATTTGTGTGACTTTCCGTCTCTGAAAAAGGGCTCACCTGATTAGGTCAGGCCTACCCACACTCCCGGGGAGGGGATCATTCACGGTGTGCACACCAGGGGGTGCTATTTTAGAATTCTGCCTACCACGAGAGAGGTGATTATAATTCCTAGTGGCATGGATATTTCAGTATTGAAACTATTTCATGTGACTTTTCCATTTTTGCATTTTTACTTTTAGTTAATATCTATTCTTAATATTAAAATAGTTCCTGTTTGTTGAGTGCCTGCCAAGTAGGATGACCAGCTGTCCTGGTTTCCCAGGATGTGGGACTGTCAGTGCTAAAACTGGGAAAGTCAAAGCGGACTGGGATGGCTGGTCGTCATCCTGCCATGTGCCAGACATGGCACCAGGCACCTTCCAACTTAGTGACCTCGTGTGGTTTTCACAGCAGACTTAGGGGTAGATATCATTGTTCCCATTTTACAGGACAGAAAACTAAGGCTTACAAGTGTTAAATACCTTGCCTAAGTTGGTACAGTTCATATGGAAGAGAGCTGGAATTGGAACCCCAGGCCCTACCATTCTCCTTCAGCTTATCTTTATTGTCTTAAAACTTGTGTTCCATGTAGGTCCACAGTCCTTTAGCCACAGTTGTGAAATCTAAGGGCTCCGAAAATGGAAAGGTTTTGTGTAACTAATTTAATGGCAGGACCTGCCCTGATTTGAGGCTGTTGACTGTCGTCATGCTGTCACTTCAGTTCCGGAAGTATTTATGTGTCTTATTAGGGGTGTTTCCCAGACCCTGCTGGGGTGTTATATAATTGATGGTATCTGCCTTTGTATTACTTTTCTGAAATTTCAAAAACTCAGAATTTCAAAACTTATCTGGCCGCAAGGGTTTTAAGTGAGAGATTGTGAACGTGTATTTTCATTTAAGGGAATTGTGGAAAGCAGCCTCTGAAGAGTTTTATCTTTTTTTTTATTTCCAGGAAGAATGACATTTAACTCATCTCTGTCCATTGCTTAGTTATTTTATCTTCACTCCCCTTCCACCACAAGGAGCAGAAAACCCCTTGCCCCGACCCTGACACACCCTAAAAACCCAAGTAAGAACTGTGGCAAGATCATGCCTCTCTTTCTGGCCATAGGACATAACCAAATTGCAGACCTCGGGTCTAGTAATCTGCTGATTTCACAAGTGAAAAACTTGGGAATGTTTTTCAATTTCTTGCAGATATTATTGATGTCATGCAAGTTAGTCATGGTTAGTACTGATTCTTTGTTTAATGAGATTGTCTTCACTTAAGAGCAGACAGGCAGTCATGAGTGTGTGGTGGAGTTCGGTTCATTACAGGGACATGTCCGCTCTAGGAATGGTCTCACCTGGATTCTTGGATTTGGTTACTTCTTCTCTGAGAGGCTTTTTCTGACCCCTGTTGCCCCCCACCCCCGACTTCCCCTCCTGTATACTGAGCAGACTTCTGCGGTTGTGCTGGTAAGGCTTTATTACAGTTATGTGCTTGTGTGGGTTGGTAAAGGTTGTCTACCCTTGTGGTCTTAACTTCCTCACCTCCCACTGTTTAAATTGTCACTTATTTATTGTAATTTCCTTTAACTTGTTAGCCCACTTCAGTGTGGCTTCTTTCCCCACCACTCTACTGAAGTGGTCACTTTCCCAGTGACCTCACATTGCTGAACCCGTGGGTCACTTTGTTGCACTTGCTGTCTCGGTAGCATTCAGTGGAGTTGAAATGTTATTTTCTCTCGCTTTCCAGAACACCACACTCTCCTGGTTTCCTCTTACCTTTCTGGCCTCTGCTTTCCATTTTTCTTTGCTGGCTCTGCCTGTTTTCACCTGATTTTTAAATGTTGGAGGGCCCCAGGCATGCATCTTTTTCTAGATGATCTTTAAGTTGGCTTTAAATCTGCCTATATGCTGATGACTCCTAGATTTGTATCTCCCACCTGCCATCACCTTCCAGTTCCAGACTCCATTCTTTGACTTGATTTATGAGATACAGACCTGCACGGCAGTCACTAGGCATCTCAAACTGCAAGTCACCCAAAGAGAACTTGTTTTCCCACTGCCCGTCAGCGTCTCAGCCTGTTCCACTCGCTGCCTTCTCCATCTCAGTAGACGGCCCCAAGACCAGCCAGGCAGTCATACTTACAACGCAGAAATCTCCCTACCCTTTTCTTGTTCCCAAATCCAGTTATTAGCAAGACCTCCCACTGTATTCGACTTCTAAACAATATCTAAACATGCCTGCTTCTGTCCTTCTTCACCAGCACCCTGGTACTAGCCTCTCCACCCATCTTTTGACTTAAACTCTGCTGTTTAACCCATTGTGGGGGCTTTGCTTAAGAGTGTATTCTCTTAATTTCTCAAGTGTTGGTAAAATATTCTAAAGAATTTGTATCTAATGTACTTTAATTATCTTTCTTCTTTCCTAAAAACATGGTTTGACATATGTCACAATTCCTAAAAGAATGGGAATTTCTAGATTATAAGAATGAGGCTATTCTTACGTTCCAATCTTTATGATATCACTTAATACCCTTAAGTACGGTTACTAATCTGACTCATGAGGCCACAGACAGTGTTTTTTGATTTTTGTTTCATGTTTAAGATTTGGAAACGCATATGCGGTCAGCGTGTATTTATCGCGTCTCTGTCGGGTGCTGGGTGCCATGTGTGCTTGCCACAGTGGGCGGGGTAGATCACGGATTCCACCTCGTGGGGTCCACAGTCTAGCAGTGGAGGTGAGGGGTGCACCTGGATCTCTTTCTCCGTTTGCATTTCAGTTAAGTACAGGGAGAAGCCTTGGGCCATTGTAGGAATTAAGGGTGAAGTTTACCAGAGATTTTGTGGTGAAGATGACCTTTGAGTGGGGCCTTGAGAAACAGAATTCGGGTAGTCTTTTTCTGAGTGAGGCAGGAAGAGTAAGCCACGTTCCGGCTCCAGAGAAGCAGTTTCTTTCTTCTGTGTGACGCGAAGGCATCGTGTTTCCCTCTGGCTCCAGCCTAAGCACACGACTCTATTCACCTCATCGCCTCAGGTGCGTCCCCAGAAGATGCTCTCGGAGTCTGGCTGGACAAGGACCAGGACCTATACATTTTTTCCTGCCCTGGGACAAAATCGCCCTTGTTGGACAAACAGCTGATGGTCTTTGCTCCTTTCCATCATGCTGTGAATTGGAATGCTTCCAGGGATTTCATCCATCGGAGCATTCTGTACTTTGATTAATTTCGATGTCCGGTTTTATCAAGGTGCTGCCTTAATAATCTGCCTTATGCAAGTGCTCAGATATGGCTGTTTTTGTGCTTAATATATCAGCATGCACTTGTAGTCAAGTTTGAAGTTTCATACTCATGTGTTCATGACCTGAGTTAAAGATCATTTGTTAGTGACTTGGCATTAATGACTCACGTTATGTGGCTCTTCTAGTAAAGCAGCCATCTCTGTTGGTTTGTGTGAGCATATTTTAGCATGCTAGGTGACCATGTCTGTCTTGTGTCCTTCCCAGGTAGGCCCTGTAGGTGTTCCATCACGTAGGCACGTTGAATCCAGAGAGGGCGAACCCAGATCTGCTGTTCTGTGCCTGTGGTCGGTGGAGGAAAGCCCTCCCTAGGATGGCTCTGCAGGTGTGATAGGGGCAGAACAAGCTCGGGACTGCCCTGTGGAATGTTTGTGGCTTTTGTGGTGTGCACAGCAGATTTCAAAGCTATGTAACGTCTAAGGATATGAATTGCAAAACCACAACCCCTCAATCTTTCCTATAACTTTTTGCAGATAAACTTTTGCTGTGTTAAAATTGAAAGAAATAATGGAAACTTACCTCATTTTATATCCTGGGATGGAGTTTAAATAATAAAATATACCTTCTAGAGTTTGGTGGCTGCTCCATTTTTATCTGCCAGCTGTAGTATTAAAGATTTCCTGAGTGGGGGAAACAGAATAAAAGGATCTTCATAGTGAGACTGGGAGGATGGAGCAGTATATGAATGAAGTAAATGTGCTATTTTAAAAATACATTTTTAAAATTTCCTGCATACAGCAGAGTTAACTTAATTTTCCTGGTGAGAGTACCTTCTTTTTTCCGAGGCATGGAAACCTGGGTGGTGGATGTGCTGGGGGCTCTGAGTGCTGCAGGAGAGCAGAGGAGGATGCATCGAGGGCCAGAGTTGTGGGTGAAGCTTCTGGCGGGGGGGCAGCATGAACTGGATCTCGAAGCCCCTTTGGGTTCTGTAAACACTTGAGAGCCCACGCTGGGCTGACACCGCTGGGCTTTGGCTCCACAACGACAAAGGAGGAGCTGTTCCTACCCACATGACCTGCGTGTCAGCGGACGGATATGGTTTCCGTGGAAATAATGTTGCTACTGCTGATGACAGTTGCCATATATTATATGGCCACAATTTTTTACGTCCTTTATGTTCTTTATTTTGTTTAACCCTCATAACAGCTCTCTCCAGCTTTGTTCTGTTGTCCCTGTGATCCAGTTGAGGAACCTGAGGTTCAGAGATGTTATGGAAGTTGTCCCAAGATACAGAGCTAGATGATGATGGCAGACCTGGGACTTGAATTCATGTCTGTGTTTTTCCTTCACACTGCTTCAACAAGGTGAACCGTAATGAGCACAGAAGCAGAGTTGCAAGCGACTGTGGCATGTGTTTTGGACAAAGAGAGGTTTGGTGAGGTGTTGGAGAGCAGTGCCAGGCAAAGCTGCTGGGGCTGGGGGACCAAACCCTGAATAGTGGTGATAAAAGCAATAGTGATAAATGTTCGTGGGCTGAAAGAAGCAGTGCTTTTCATTTGGGTTGTATTCCAAGACCATTAGAAGACTGTCGTATTGAAACAGAAGTGTTGAAAAAAATCAAATGTGAGTATGAAAATTATTATTCAGTTCAGTGCATTCATCCATCAATGTGGATAACGGAGAGTTGACAGCATTGTCAGTATTTAATTTATTGTGGGAATAATAGTTTTCAAGAAGTCGCGTGTAGACATCAGTCACCATGATACTATGATAGTGTATGAATGAATGGCCTAGTTAGACTCTTGAGACAGGAGTGGAACCAGTTATTGTAGACAGAGGTGTTTGAGAGACAGCTCTTTTACATGTGTCGTATGAATTCTTATTTTGAACAGGAAACTGCTCTTGCAAAGAGGCAGAAATAGGAGTATTTCTGTATATTAAGGTCAGAATTTCATTTCACCTAAATTGGCTTATCTATTTTTATACTAAAGCTCAGTAGTATGAGTTACTTTTTATCACAGTAATTCTTACATGTGGGAAAATGCTAATAATGAAAAATAGCGATGTTCTAACTCCCTCCCACCTGCCTCTTGTCCTGGCTGTTCACCAGGGGCTTATGTTATTATCTTTTTGATTAATTAGTTTTGGGATTTTTGTCTGTTGACTTATTTCCCATCTTGGGAGGTGATTTAGCACTCTTCTCTCTCTTTCTTTCTCAGTCACTCAACCCAGCTTTGCCCCCGCTACCTGATCATCCCAGTATTGCTCTGTCATCATCATTGGTTAACTGAATATTCATCGTTTACAGTATGTAAACTGTGACAATATTGTGCTCAGATGAGCACGTAGAGTACTACAATTGTGTTTCCTTAATTGTTCAACTTTTCTTCCCTCATGATAAAAATTGTCTTATTTTTTCCAGTGGTGTAGTTTCTTTACCTATTGTGAATCTTCCTACATCTTCAATACTTCTGCACATTCACATCAGTGAGATGATTCTTTGGTTCTTTTTGTTTGTGTTTTCTTCCTGGAGACCTCCATCTGGGTCCTTGGTCCTCCTGCTGCTCTCTGGGTTCGTTGCTCAGTGGCCTGCTGCCCAGTGCTCTTCCTGCACTTCTTTTTTTCATCATCATGGGAATTCCCTTTGCCCCTTGGGTCCTTTGTTTCTTAGATATTGTCTTTCTTGGTTTAACTCCTTCTTTTTGTTGGAGCATAATCTCCAGTATCTTCCTAAGAGAGAATTCGTTAAGTCGTGAATTTTAAGACTTGGATGCCTAAAAATGTCTTCGTTCTGCCTTCACATTGGGTTGACAGTTTGTCTAGGTATAGATTTCTAGGTGGTTCCTTCAGAATTTTGAAGGCATTTTTCCATCGTCTTCAAACTTGCAGAGTTATTATTGAGAAGCATAGTAGTTAAGAGTTCAGGCCCTGAAGCTGGAGTCCATTTGAATCCTAGCTTTAATTATACTAACTTCTCTGTACTGCAATCTTCTCTTTTGTGAAAGGAGTTTATAAATAATACTTTCCTCATATAGGATTTGTTGTAAGAATTAAATGAGTTACTACAGTCACATGTTGCTTAAGAACAGGGATGCATTCTGAGAAATGCGCCGTTAGGCAATTTCATCACTGTGCAAACATCAGAGTGTACTTACACAATCCTAGATAGTACAGCCTGCTACACCCCTAGGCTATGTGGTGCTAATCCTGTGGGCCCATAGTCGTGTGTGCCATCCGTCATTGAAATGTCATTATGTGGCGTATGACTGTATACGTAAAGCATTTAGAACAGTGCCTGGTAGATCATGAAGGCTTTGTAAAATTGACAATTCTTCTTCTAAATCCTTTATATGTGGCCTTTTAAAAATAGTTTGGAAGTTTTGGCATCTGCTCTTTGTCCTCGATATTCTGAAATTTCGCGATGATGTTTAAAAGTAATGTGCTATAAAGCCATTTGGCACTGCTGTGTATGAGGGGTGTTTCACCTGATGGGCTTTTCTGTGGAATAATCTGGGGGAGAGCCAACTGTTTTGTGGCCGACCTCCCAACGTCAGCATCCAGGCATGTTTCTCTGGAGTTGTTCGGTTTCTCTAGATAAGGCCCTTCTGATCACACACCTGTGAATTTACTCCTGCCAGCGTTCTGAGAGCTGAGGCGCGTGTGCGCGTGCGTGTGTGTGTGTGTGTGTGTGTGTGTGTGTGTGTGTGTGTGTGTGCTGGGGGAGAGGTGGTGACAGTAGAAGGAGCGGGAGGAGGAGCTACTGTTCATTGCGTGCTCACTGTGTGTTAGGCACCATTCTCAGAGCTCTAACGCATTTAATCCTGACGTCAACTCTGTGGCTAAACCCATCATCATCGTCATTTTATAGATGAGGAAACGGGAACAGAGACGTTAAGCAGCTTGCCCAAGGCAACACATCTCTGCTGATTGACAGAGCTGAGACTGAACCCCGGAACCCTCGAGATTCCTCACTCTTTTCTTTTTTTTGCTGAGGAAGATTCTCCCTGAGCTAACATCTGTTACCAGTCTTCCACTTTTTTTGCTCGAGAAGATTGTCCCTGAGCTAATATCTGTGACAGTCTTCCTCTGTTTTGTATGTGGGTCACCACCATGGCATGGCTGACAAGTGGTGTAGGTCTGCGCCCGCGATCTGAACCCGCGAACCTGGGACACCAAAGTGGAGTGCGCTGGACTTAACCACTACGCCACGGGGCTGGCCCCAAGATTCCACACTCTTAACCTCTTGGAAAATCACGCCTGTTTTCAGTCCTCGTCACTGTCCTCACTGTGCCCAGTGTCCCCAAGACTGGTTTCTGTAGTTTACTCTGCCAGAGGAACAAGCCTTCAGTGTCTGAAGCTGGTGGGGACAATTGCCTGGTTCTGTCTCTGATGGCTCCAAGGGAGAGAGTAGCGTATGGCTGTGTGGGTGGGCGTGGGTGCCTGTGGCTGACATGTTCTGTATGTGGCTTTTCACCCAAGCCCGCTGCTTTCAGCCCAGCCTGCATCTCTCCCAGTTCCTGAGCCTCATTCCTGAGCCTTCCGAGGCTGTCTTTTCCTGAGCACCTTTCTGCAGGCTCTCAGTTTGGTCTTGCCATGTTCTCTGAAGCGCGTGCCACTCCTCATTCATTTCTGTCTTCATGTGCTGTGGTTTGGGCCTGGAAGAAGGCCTTCGTGTTGGTTTTCATGCTCCTTGTCGTGACGTGATTTCTAAGAGAAGGATTAGGTTCGTCTTTATTTTGACATCTTAAATCAGAAGTCTCCTGTTAAGGTATTTTTAAAAGTTCTTAAAGTCATTAAATACAGATTTATTTTCCCTAAACAAAAACCAGAGTATAATAGAGTTATATTTTATTAAGAAAATAGGATTTATCAAAATAATGGCATTGTTCATTTTTTTCCTTTAGCAATTTGTTTTGTTTAATTTTTTTTCTCATAATAGAAATAAATGATCATGTCTGGAAGTAACTTAGACACATGGAAAACAGTCTTTGGGGTGTATTTTTGCTAGACAGAATGAGAGAGGGATGTGGGTACAAGGCAATAATTTTTTTGATAATAGCCTCCTAGGGAAGCAGCTTCAAGCTGCATTATATCAAAATGAGAGTGAGTGAGATTATTACTGAAGTCCTGGGCAAATAAATATTTCCCTAAGTGTAGAATTTGTATTCATGATTTATTAACAGGTGAACCTGTCAGTTCCTGAGCCAGACTGCTTGGGTTTGAGCTGAGCTTGTTTCTGTGTGATTTGAGACAAGTTACATGCCTCTCTGAGCCTTGCTTGCATTATCTGTAAGGGAACAATAGCACCTGCCCCCTAAAGTGGTTGTGGTGACTGAAAGATGTAATCCACGGACAGTGTCCATCAAAGAGTTCGTTTAGTCTTAGTTCCTGTGTAATTATGATTGGACTGTCATCCTTGGGTGTTTTACCCATCTGCATTTCCTTCCAGGGCTAGAACAGTGGCGCCACAGCCTCTCTGCTGAGAAGTAGCCTCATGATTGCAAAATCTGGGAATGGAATGTGAGGTGGGAGGCAGGTGAGGGGTTAGGAGCAGGGTGGGAGGTGTCTCAGCTGGGAGGGAGGCTGGACTTGTGCCACTGGTGTTATTAAAGGCTTGGGATTCTGGGGTGTTGGGCCCCTCATCTGTGTCAGTCCCTTATCGACAAGGCGTTCTTGAGTTCATCTTGAGCAGAGCTCATTCATCCTGCCTATTTGCATCCGAGTCCACAGAACCTGCCTTGTGGCCTCAAGCGTCCATGGAGCCATCTACTGATCTCTCAACAGGGAGGCTGTTGGGCATAATGCAGAAATGGACCCATAGTGCACTGGGCAGTGGGTGTCATATTCTTATAGCAAGTTTTTATCTGAAGTTGATTCAAGTCATCTCTCTGGGGTATGGTCTGGGATAGGGTGGGGCAGGTGAGGGAAGGGAGAGAGAACCCGAGAATCTATGCTGTGCACCAGTTTGGTATTTCTAATTGGGTCCACCCACATGCTTGACTCTGAACTTCCAAAACAAACAGGCCTGTGCGTTTTGCCCAAGATTATACTGGGTGTTTTCATTGTACCTTCTGGCAACCTACATTTGGTTTCTCGTCCTCATTGTTGCTGTTTTATGGAATTCTTACTGGCATTTGTTGTTTTTTCCACTTGGTCTGGTTAGATTTGGTCTACTAAAATACAGAGGAAATTGGCTCCACCCTCGGGACCTTTCTTTATCCTGAAGTAATCCTCCTGTTCAAGCTCAGGGCCAACCTTTCTTCTCCTCCCGCTGTATAATGCCTGCAACAGTGTGCAAAGCAAAACCCAATTTTGTCTGTCTTAGCTCTATTCTTCTCTTTCTTTGCTTCTTAAATTTTTAGGGTTTAAGGAAGTGTTCTTTTGTCAGAGCCTTAAAATAGAAAAATAAATAACCTTGGAAATAACATCATCAGTAAGGTCTATTTTGTAAACTCCTTGGTAGCAGAAATAAATGTTTAATGGCTTTGTTTATAAGATTCTATAAGTTAATGTTTAGGACTTGGGAAGTTGGTTTTATTCGTTTTATTCAAATAGTTTGAAAATAAAAGTGTAAAAACCATCTATTGTCTCTCCATTGACTTCATAGTTTCACGATTTCAGATTTTATTTTTCCCCTTCTCAGGAAATTTACTACAGATGGCATTTGTGGTTAATTAGGGAATTACTTAAACAACATGACCAAAGAGCTCCTTCTTGTCTTTTAGGCCTTAAAATTTTCTTTTCTCTTAATGATGCCTTAAAAACCCTAATTACCTGCTTCATTTCCAAGATTGAAGTCACCTTAGGGGAATCAGGATCTGTAATATAAATTGACATTTTTCCCTAGTAATGAAATACTTGTTTAAGAGATCAACATCCCTTAAAAAAAAATCATTATATTTTAGATTAACACTGTGCAATAGAAATGTAATATGAGCCATATATGTATTTTTGAATTTTTTAGTAGCTACATTAAAAAGTTAAAAAAAAGGTGAATTTTAATAATATATTTTATATAACCCAATTATCTAAAATATCGTTTCAACATGTAATCAATATAAAAACTATTAATGAGATAACTTATATTCTCTTTTTCGTATTAAGTCTATGAAATCTGACACATCTCAGTTTGAATTAGCCACTCTCTCAAGTGCTCAGTTGCCACATGGCTAGTGGCTGTCATACTGGACTGCATAGTTTTGGACAATTGAGGTTTTTTTGAGGATTGTGGCAGAGCTGCGTGCTTACCCCAGAGAACGTATTAATGTATGTCTTAGAATCTTGGATAAAAGACATTTCAAAACCTTTTAATATGGAAATAATTTCAGTCTTACATCAAAGTTGCAAGAAAGTGAAAAGAACGCTCAGTCTTCTCTTCAATTCACCTATTGTTAACCTGTGCTTGCTTGCGCTCGCTCGTGGTCTCTCTCTCTGTGTATATATATGTATATGTGTGTGTATATATGTATATGTGTGTATATGTGTGTATACATGTGTATGTGTGCATATATTTATATGAGTATATATGTGTGTATATATGTATATGTGTGTATGTGTGTATATATATATATATATTCCCCTCCTGAACCATTTGAGAATATATATCTTGGTTTTTTACCCTGAAATGCTTCCATGTATATTTCCTAAGAATAAGGACATTCTCTCATATAACCACAATACTACAGTTATCAACTTCAGAAAATTTACCATTGATTCAGTACTTTAATGTACTGTCCATATTCCACTTTTGTCAGTTTTTTTTCCCTCAGGATCCAGTTTAGGATCACATATTTCATTTAGTTGTGTATGTTTTGACCTCTTTAGTCTGGAACAGTTCTTCCTTCAGTTTTTCTTTGTCTTCCATGACATTGACATTTTAGAAGAATACCCCTCTCCCTCTTTAATAGAATGTTCTGCATTTGGAGTTTGTCTGATTTTTTATTATTATTAAATTCAGGTTAATCACCCCCAGCCAGATCCTCCCTAAGCACCATTGGATGTTGCCTCCTTCTCGGGTGTTGATGTGGAAGCACGCAGTGTCTGTCTGCCCCTCATTGCTGGTGTTAATTTTGGTCACCTGGCCAGTGTTGTCCCATTTCTTGCTGTGTGGCTCCTGTGTTTTCCCTCGCATTTGACAAGCTGTCTGTGGGAGGACACTTGAAAACCATGCAAATATGCTGTTCCTTATCAGAATTTCCTCCCTGAAGTTCTCATCTGTTGATGCTTCTTGCTTGAACCAGTCTTTACTGTGATGGTTGCAAATGGTGATTTTCGACTCCAGTACTCCCTCCACAGAACGTTGCCAGCAGACAGTCTGTGTAAGCAGGAGCTCCCCATTGTCCTCCATTCATCCATCCATCCCTCCATTTACCTGTGATGAACTCATGGATTTCAGTTTTTCCTTCAGTGCTTATTGAACTTAATTACTTATATCCAGTTTTGCTCAACTTGTTCCAGATTTGGCCAGTGGAAACCCCTTCAGGCTGATATGTCCTTCTAATGCACCCCAGTCATTGAGGGCGCCTCTTTATTTTCTGACATAACAAGATCTTCCAGTCTCATCTGGTGCTCACCCTGCTCCAGGTCTGGAAACAGTCATGTCTCTGAGGAGTGCTGTTTGTTTTAAGTTGGGGGGAGGGGGTATGGTATTAGAAACCAAGATCTGGCCTCTCGATGTGCTCATTGTTCCTGGGGTGAACACACATACATATACATACCTACAAATATATACACACACGTGCTGGAGAAGTCTGGGCCCAGTCAGGAGACAGAGACCACACGGTAGGTTAAACAGGGAAAGTTTAACACAAAGAATTATTAACTGATAAAAGAGTAACTATAAGATATGAGGAAACTCTCCGTGGTCCCCTAGGACTGAGGGAGAGGACCCAAGGAAGGACAAGCTTGGAAGAGGTTGAGATCTCATTGGAGAAGGTGTGGTCTATCCTAGCAGATAGCAGAGATGTTTGTTGGCTTCTCCAGACTGGAGCTGATCTGGAGTTAAGTGATAAACAATGGTCTGGAGGGTAGGCGGGGGAGCAGGGGAGCAGGGGAGCACCAACTACCGGGTGTGGTGTCCAGGGGGAGTCCAGGGGCAGAAGGCTTTCAAGGTGAATGGGTCATGCAGGGGCTGGGAGAAGAGGGGCTTGCAGAAGGAATGACCATTCTGTATGTTACCCCCTGGGCCACACGCAGCTGGGAGTACAGACAGGTGGCAGTGGCTCTGGTTTCTGTATCCAGGAGACTGCAGAAAGATTGTCACTGGGCCAAGGCTGCAAGGTCACAAGAGGGACTGTGTTCTGGGCCAGTGGCTGGGGCATGTTCTACTGGATTTCCTCACACCCACACAGCATCCCCCACCCTGGAAATTTCAGGAAGCCTCTTCCTCCTACAGTGTCCACCCAGTGCCCTCTACTGAGAAAGCTTAACATTGTGCTCACATTAGAGGAGAAATGCTTAAGGGAATTCTACTGTTTATTACAGAGCAGACATTGAAGGGTGCGTGTGGAGCTGAGAGGTGATAAACATGTATATAATATGTGTTCATATATATACGTGCACACATAGATGAATATATGTATATTTTAGAAATCATGAGTTTATACCAATATTTCCAATTCCAAACCACCTCCAGGACGTCTCCCATTTCATGTTTGTATTGTTTCTTCCATAGTTGGCTCAATCTCATAATACATCTAAAATAATTTCGGAATTTCTTCACCCATACTAATACAAAAAAACAGACCTACTAAAAAGATGTTATGGACTGAATGTTTGTGTCTCCCCAAAATTCACATGTTGAAGCCCTAACGTCCAATGTGTCGCTGTTTGGAGATGGGGCCTTGGAGGTGATTATGGTTAGATGAGGTTGTGAGGGTGGGCCCTCGTGACGGGGTTAGTGCCCTTGTCAGAGGAGATACCAGGGAGCTTGCTCTCCCCACAGTGCAAAAGAAGAGGTCATGTGAGGACACGGCGAGATGTTGGCCATCTACAAGCCAACAGAGGAGGCCTCAGTGTGAAACTTACCTTGCTGGCACCTTGATCTCGGACTTCCAGCCTCCAGGACTGTGAGAAATAAAATTTCCGTTGTTTAAGCCACCCAGTCCGTGGTATTTTGTTATGGCAACCTGAGCTGACTAAGACAGGAGTTCAGAATCTGCTTGCAGTTCTTCCTACCACACCATGTACCCCACACAGGTACACGTAGTCAAGTCCCGATGTTCTTAAGTTGCTTAGATTAATTCCCCTCTACTCCTCCTTCAGTGTGGTTAAGTAATTCATTTGAAATATAGTTGGATTTATTTGTTTCAGTTTTTGGATTTTTCTTCTTTCCATTCTTGTCAAATTTGTAATGTTCTGAATGTGTGGAACATTAACATGCATTCAGAAGTAAAAACCGCATAGAGAGGCATACCCAGAGAACCGACACTCCTTGCCTTATCCCTTCCACCCCCGCCACCCACCTTATAAGTACCTCATTACCTTCTGATTTATTTTTTCTATTACCTTCTGTAAAAATAAGCATATATGTATGTGTTTGTCTCTATATATTTATAATGTTTTCTTATTGCTGCTTCCTGTGACAAAAGAGAGCATGTTATGTATGCATTTCCCCCCATTTTATTGAGATATAATTGACATATAACATTGTGTTTGTGTTAGGTCTATCTGTCTATCTATCTGTCTATACTTTTGTGCCCGTTGGTTTTCCACTTTACATCTGGCCGTGACTCCATGTCACCTCATGCAGATCCTCCTCATCCTCTTTTACAGCCTGTGGTGCTCCATTGTGTGTATGTACCAGAGTTTATTCGAACAGTCTCCGAGGCTGACTATTTAGGGAGTTTCCTGTAGTTTGGAATTATAACTGATGCCGCAGAGTGACTTGTGCACATGTAGTTTCGTGTCGTTGGGGTGTCTCTTCAGCGTGAGTTCTTAGACATGGGATGGCTGCGTTGAAGTGTGGACATGAGAACACATGCAGTTCTGTTAGACACTGCCCACCTCCCTTCCGTAATGATTGAACCATTTTGCATTCCCACTGGCAATCCATGAAAATACTTTTCCTCCCACAGCTTCACCAACAGAGTGTATTATCAAGTTCTTGAACTTCTGCCAATCTGCTCGATGAGAAATGGCACCTCAGTGTAGTTTAAATTTAGATATCTTTTATTGTAAGTGGAGTTGAACGTGTTTTCAAATATTTAAGGGCCATTTTTATATCATATGAGTTGTCTAGTCACATCTTTTGTCCATTTTTCTGTAGGATTTTTAGTCACTTTGCCTTCTTCAAATTTTAAAAATTCTTTGTTTATTGGGGATATTAGCCTTTTTAATTTGTGATATTTATTGCAAATATTTTCTCCTAGTTATTATCTTGTGACTTCGCTTGTTATATTTTTTGCTATGCAAGTTTAAAAACATTTTTATCTAGTCAAATTTATCAGTCTTTTATTACATCTGGAGTTTGAATCATAATTAGAAAGCTTTTTCCTACACATCGATTATAGAGCAATTTACCCATATTTTCTTTAGGTTCTGGAAAAGACTCAGAACACTGTTAATAAGAAAATCAACATATTCTTTGTACTTGTTATGGCATCTTTCATCCATGGCCTCCTTACCACAGGACAAATGGTAATTCAGCACTCTTAGGCCTGCCAGGCTGTCTGGTTTTAAACTCCTTCTGCAAATAGATAAACTAAAGAACAGAGAGATTACCATTCAGGTAAAGTTAGAATTTCAGTCAGTGACAGAATTGGGAATATAAGTCTTTTTTTTTTTTTTTTTTAAACTCTTTGATTTCTCCATCTATTTCAAGTTAGTCTTGAAGACCAATCCAGTCTTTCTTTCTGAGATTCTGGTCTGTTAACTGGGTCATTTTGTTTAAGGTCGTTTCTTTCTGATTTCATAGTGCGTCTTGCCAAGTCTCAATCCATCAAAAGAGCCCTGTCTGTTTTACCGCACGGCCGAGGTTATCAGGAGAGAGGTTATAGGCTGGGACATTTCTTAGCCTGTTCTCCGTGACCCTGACTGATGAGAGACTTGGGATGGTGATGACCTCTGTGTGTGGGCAGGTGGGGCACTCAGGTCCCTTTCAGTGGAGATTTCTGTGAAAGGCCTCCTCTGCCCATGAGCTCATGACCATCCAGAGGTGGGAGAGAGCAGGTTCCCTCTGTTACTGAGGAATTGAAGGTAATGTTATAGTGATTCATTTTCATACAGTGAAAAATGAAAATGGGGGCCAGGGAGCATCCGAGCCATCTGTAAACTCCCCATGCCCTCGGTGACGCACTGGAACCAGTGGGAGGGAGCCCTGGGTTTGTTCCAGCTCCAGTAGCCGCTGGATCAGTGACCGTCGGCCAGCTCCTTTCTGACCTTTAATTTTCTTTATCTTAATAATCAGATGGTCTCTTAAGAACTCTTCCAGCTTCAAAGTTCTAAATTCTTCTAGTTTCTTTTATTTCCTACTTTTAATATATTTAGTTGTTACATTCCCAAAACTACTAAGTACTTTTGAGTCTTTGTCTTTTTTTTTTAACCAAATATTCACTTCCTTCTAAAATTTTCTTTTTGAACATTATTCGTCTTAAGGGTATCGGTCAGATAAGTTGATTGTCCTTGACATTTAGTCATTTCTGTTGGAATGTAAGCTCTGTGGGAGCGGGGACTTGGCTTGGGCACCTTAAAATAAAAAGCAAATAGTGTATTTCTTCTTGGTGTGCCTTAGTTCTGGAAGGGGAAATCAATTCTAGGGGCTCAGTGACACTGATGTAAGCCTTAATGTTTCAGGGTTATTACCATATAGACCAGAACGTGACTTTGTTTCATGGCCCTAAATTGTACCCTCTTGCAACTATGGCTAGAGGTCATGAAGATTCATTGTTGGGTGCAGAAAGGATTGGGTGGAAGTGTGGCTTGATCCTTACAGATCCATCCCAGCAACTTGAAAAAACAGCTCAAAATATGATAATGAATTCATATTGAAGCCACGTTCAGTATTAGTCCCTTCCCCCACCCCACCCCCCAGCTTATCTTCTGCTGTTTCACTTGTATAATGGGATTTCCTTCGTGTCTGAAGAATGGAGAATTTAATTATTAAAAAGAAAATTCATTCTCAGCTGGTGTGACATTTATTAGGAACATTTGGCCCTGTTGTTGAGCAGCTATCTTATTTTTCTTATGTGGGAAAAAGAGCCAATTAAAATTTCAAAGGTGTGACCCAGAACCAGATGTTCTCTTAAGGTTGTCCGCGTCCCTTTTGTAATGATCAAAAGTACAGAACAATTCATGTTGCCACATAACAGTCAATGGTTACTATAGATTTAGCTTAATCTGGAAGGAAATGCCAAGACTTTCATGTAGTCTAAAATTCATTTAAGTTCCATGGATTTATAATAACTACTATAAATGGAAAGCTTCTTTTCTAGAATAGATTTATGCCTGAAAAGTCAACTTTTCATTTTTTTACCTAGTGATGGTGAATTGTGGCACTTATTTTGCTGTTGACATTTTAAAAAATAAAAATATGTATGTAAAATATTTTGACCCTAAGTTTTCATTGAACTAATTTGAAAAAATATCAAAGCATGTTCTATGTGTTAGCTGCCACGCTAAGTGCTATGGTTATGGGGTGAACAAGAGGAACACAGATTTTATTTATTTGTTTTTTTGGTGAGGAAGCTTGGCCCTGAGCTAACATCTGTTGCCAATCCTCCTCTTTTTGCTGAGGAATACTGGCACTGAGCTAATATCCATGCCCATCTTCCTCTGTTTTATGTGGGACACTGCCACAGGATGGCTTTGATAAACAGTGCGTAGGTCTGCGCCTGGGATCCGAACCTGCAAACCCCGAGCCGCCAAATTGGACCATGTGAACTTACCCACTATGCTACTGGGCCGGCCCCACACAGATTTTATTAATTATGATATGTTTGGTTTCAAGCACAGAAAACCTACTCATATTAGCATAAGCAGTTAAATGAAAGGAGTGCATTGGCTCACGGAACTAAAAACATCCCAGGGCTATCAGGTTTGAGTCATGGCTTGACCCATACCGTCTCTGCTTCTGTGTTGGCTTCACAGGCAGTCTCATGCAAGATGGTTGCCCTTGGCAACCTCAGGCTAACAGTCTCCCAGTTCTCACGCCAAAGAAAAAGAGACTGCTCTTCCCCAGTAAAAGTGCTGGGCTTGACTCTTAACTATGTGGAGTTGGTTATGTGCCCAAACCTGAACCAGTAACTGTGGCCAAAGGGAGGCGGTGCTCTGATTGGCCAGGCCTGAGCCAGGGGTGGATGGAGCCATCCCTTTTCTAGCATGTAGCCTGAGAGTAGAGAATGGTGGTTCCAGGGGAAAATCAAGGCTGTGCCCTTAGAAGCAGGGAGTGAATGGAGGCGGCAGTAACCAACGTCTGCCATACAGCCTCTGCCCTCAGTAGCACGCAGCCTAGTGGAGGAAGACGGAATTTCAACAGCAATAACAATAAAGGGTGGTGCTGCTATGATAGAGAAAATACGGCTGCCCTGGGAGCACCCAGCCGGAACACATTAGTACGAATCTTACTTCAAAGATAACAACAACAATAAGAAGTGGACACTTAAAATTCCATGTTTAAAGGAAACATTTTTAATGAAGGAATATGGCAGTTAACCTTATTTTGGACACTCTTGGGCAGCAGATCTGTTGAGCCAGCACCGTCTGCACTGTCTGGGCCAGGTCTTTGCTGGAAGAGAAGTGGCTGAACTGTGAACTGCTCTGAGGGCGGAGGGCAGTGATGGCTCATATCCGTGGCCCCGGGGTGTGGACCATCCTGCATTTCCCTACAATAGGGGCTGGTTCAATATGGTGACATTGAGTCAGCCTCCTTCTGTTGCACCTTCTGTGAGGAAGAGAGAGGTGAGGGTGAGGTCTGCACAGGGACCTGGTCACTGCCTCGAGGGCCATGGAGGGACCAGAGATGGAAGAGGGGACTTCGGAGGTGGAGGGGTGATCACAGAACATTTCCTGGACAACATGGCTTTTGAGGTAGGCCTTGATTATGACAAAGCTTTCTCCTGACTGTGGGACCGCTGCCCCACTCCCTCTGTCATCTGTCCTAGTGGGAGTCCCCAAGGGCTGCCTTTCTCATGCAGGTATAAGCACTCTGGGTGGGTGAAGGTTCCCCACACTCACCTGTGAGGACTTTCTGAGAGGCGTCACAGGCTCAGGTGGGTGAGTGTCCCCGTGCTCACCTGTCGGGACTGTCCTGAGAGGCATCAGAGCTCAGAGAACATTGACCTGGTGGCCAAGTGAGCTTAGTTTGGGTGGATCTGCTACTGAGTGCTGAATGGAACTCACTGTGAGGACAGAAGCAGGAGTGTGGTTTGACCTGGACCTCAGGGGCATCTGCTTGTCCTCTAGGGGTGGCCCCCAACACACTCTTGAAACTAGAGTGGCCACTAGTAGGCATATTCAGAGATCTGTAATGTCATTTGGTGTAGTGTATCGTAACCTCAGTAATGTGGTGACTAGTGAAAATGCATTTTTCTGAGAAAGAAGTTTATCAGAATTGTTTTGTATTTATTTAGCCACTAGGTTGAGCAAACCTCAAACAGTTGTGTAGACATTCAACTTACAGGGCTGCTTGTTAACTGTTGGGCACAAGTCATGTTTTTTACTGAATTAAGTCCCATTAATGTGGTTTTATTTTCTTAAGTTTGTCCCTGAGTCACTAAGGGAGTGTCCTTCCCCCCACCCTCTACTATGTGTGCACCCCTCCTGTGTGTGTGCATGTGGGGGCGGGTGTGGGCGGAGTGGACAGGGTAGGACTCGCGTGTGCACACACACGCACATGCATACACACACAGCATCAGGTGGGAACAGCTTTGCTGGTATTATCCCTCTTGGAGGGAGGAGGTGGTTCCACAAAGTAGCCTGGACTCCCAAACCATCCGCCATCGCATGGCCCTGCACTTTCTGTGACCGTGCTGTCGTACTCCCTCCTCCGACCGACCTTTGGGAGTGGGGAGTTCATACACTCATACATGAGGAATGTCATACACTCCTCCTCTGGGAGTGGGGAGTTCCCTGCTCGGGTCATGCCTTCTCTCTGACATCACCAGAGTAAGTGGTGTCAGTTTTCAGGACTCTGCCCGGTCTTACCTTTTCCCTGAAGCGCTGACCAACATTAGGACCCGCTGGTCCCAGGGGGCCCTCCCGCTTTAGCACTCGTGTCTCTGCAGTCACTCATCACCACTCACTGGGCATAGAACTCACTGCCTTCCGTTATTTTTAGGATGTATGCACATCATGCTCCTCTGGTTTATGTTATTTGAGTTAGAGCCTTTGAGGGACTGCTGAGCTGCTAGAGATGGCCCAGGTGAAGACAGACCGAAGAGTTAACAAATTTTAAGGCTCTTTCTATTTTGAAAGCATGCTTAAGAAACTGCTGCACCTTCAAAAGATTAATTTGCGTAGGCTTGTACTGTTTATTAACATGAGTCACATCTTAACTTTCTTGTTCATTTGTACACACTTTAGATCTGAATCCTGAAAACTGGTGTGTTGTCTTCATATCCTGGGTTGTCTATGGAGGGAAAATATCTCCAATATGGCTGATTCATTCAGGGAAGTAATTGCATAGCCAATTGGTATCCTAAGTATGTAGGATTCCTAGAATAATGAAACAACTAATTAAATAATATGTGTTTTAGATTTTATATTTAATACTTCCAGTGAAGGTGCAAGCCCATGTGCTGAGTTGCCCATATTACTGACCTTTAGAAAGGGTGGATTAAAGACACCATGGTGTGAGGGAGATAGGATGTGGAGTCAGATGGATCCTGCGTCAGCTCTTGGTTCTGTCCCTTACTAGCTATATCATCTTCAGCACGGTTCTTCAGCCACGAAGCAGGGATTATAAAATCATACAGGGCTGTCATGAGGAATGAGGAGGATAATGTATGTTTATCTCATATATAAAGTATCTGGTACATTGTTTGACCCTGAGAAGATGCTCAATAAATGGTAACTGCTTGGCATCCTGTAGTGAGCAGTGAGGTTAAAAATAAACAATATGTCGGGGCCAGTTCTATGGCCTAGTGGTTAAGTTTGATGTGCTCTGCTATGGTGGCCCGGGTTCGGTTCCCAGGCGCAGACCTACACCACTTGTTGGTGGCCATGCTGTGGCAGTGGCTCACATACAAGATGGAGGAAGACTGGCACAGATGTGAGCTCAGGGCGAATCTTCCTCAGCAAAAATAAACAAACAAACAATATGTCTTGGGGCTAAAACGTTTTAATTTGGGGATGCTTCTTCACAATTATCCAATAAAATCATCAAAATTGTGGTTTGCTGCACATATACATAGAACTCCGGTCTGCTGCCAGGCCCACTTCTTCCAGGACCGCGCCACCAGACCTGCCCAGGTGAGGGGGAGCTGGACCCGTTGCAGCAGGGGGAGCTGAGGGAAGGGGGTCTCTGGGTGATGGCGTGTTCAGGTGGCCGGGACCCACAGACAGTGACTCCAGGGGAGTGGGAGTTGTGCATAAATCGTGCTCACGTTAAGTATACTTAACTTGGAGCTGCTTGTGGGCGAGCTTGGGCTTTGTCTACGAAGGGGAGGAGCTCCAACCCCAAAGGTGCAGTTTGCTCGGTTCCCGTCAAAGGGCTGGGCTAAGATAGAATTCAGATTCTGCTTGAAACTGGGTCCGAAGCAGTTAAATCATTGTTGGTATGCTGTTTGTGAGTGTGTGTTTCTAACCAAACAAAACACAACTCAAGTTAATGCTGGGAGGTGGGCACAACAAGGAAAAGACTGAAGGCTCTTCCCCGGCTTTTTTTTTTAATCTGTCAGGACAAATAGTTTGACTTAAAATGAAAATACTAATAAAATGAAGTACTTGGAGAAAATAATAATAAAATTGTGTGTGAATTGTTCCTGTCACCCTATCCAGCTCATCAGATATGAAAAGGATCTCTGTGGGCTAAGGTCCAGTATTTTGGGTTCTAAAGATTGATTTTGGCGGAGTATTTAATTTAATGAATTAGGACTGGTGCAGACTTTCAGCTTTTGCTGAAGCAAAACCCCTTCAGCCACCACTTTCCTTCCTAAAACATAAATAGGGCTTCCATTTCTATCCTTTCCTCATGACTGGAGTAATTATGATTCCATAATTCTCTGATCTTTGCTCCATGCTAATTTGACATTGGACTTTAATGTGTGTGCATTTTCCCCCCAAAATTTGGATGTAAAATATGACCACAGCTGTAGCTGTGGTAAGCTGTAAAGGTAAAGTTCTTGTGAAATCCCAGAATGTAGAAATGTCAGGTAGGGTTTTTTTTCCCCTCTGGCAGATAACTTTTTGTTGCACTTTTTTCTGAAATAAGCCATTATAGTAAGTGTGGTTTATATAGCTTTCAGCGAATTGGAAATCCTTATTTTCCTGCACGGCAAGGGTAATTAACATTAATAAAGTGATCCTAAGGCATTGGAATATTCCAGAGTGTCTTCTGAATCATTAAAGAAAGATTATCTTAAGCATAGTTTTTAATTCATTGCAAAATTGCATTATAATTAATCGCAAAGTAGAGATCTGCATATTTCATATATATGAGAACTTTTTCATTTGAAAAGTAATACACATGACCATTAACATATATATATAACTATAAATAGAGAAATATAAAATATATGCATACATTCCTAATCCAATCACTTCTTCCCATTCTGCCAACTGGGGTCTGACCACCGTTGTCTCTGGTTTGGGTTAGCGCACTGACCCAAGTGGTCATCTGCTTTCCCTCTGGACTTTCCAGTGGTCTACACAGTGGCCAGAATAACATTTCTGAGCTGTAGGAGGTCCCCTTTGACTTGATCAGCTCCTGACCTGCCCGTGCCTCTGACCTCCTCCTGCCCTCTTGAGGCACAGTCCCGTGTGCTGACCTCCTTCTAGGCCTGTGGGGCTGCAGCCGGTGGCCCCCTGCTAAGCTGGTGCCTTCTCGCACTTAGAAGCCGCCTTGTTTAAGGTTGTTCCCTCCGAGAAGCCTTCCCTGACCAAGTCATGAGTTACTCCTTCTCCAGCTTTCTTGCCTATCACAATTAGATATTTTTTTGTGAAATAACATTTGGATATATTATCTCTCTGATTAAGAATCTAAAGGGTTTCTAAATTGTTTCTCTCATCAAGTGCAAACTCTCCTGCCTGGATTTTTTCTTGATTTCCTCTCTCACTGAACGTTTATGTTTTATACGTTATACTCAGAGGCCCTTCTCTTGCCGAGATGCTGTGTTTCTAACAGTTGGTCACTTCAACAACATCACCCTAAATAAATAAATGTCATAAATCCCAAATGCTGATATATGCATGGTTTTATGTTGTGGTCTTTCTCTGTGTTTGTGTGTGCTTTTACAGAGCTCAGGTGGGTGTGAACTTGTCCTTTGGTACTTTGCAGTTGTATTTTCATGTGCGGATGGTCCTGAATTGTGTGGTACTGAGCCACACATGCTCACACTTACGCAGGCTCCTCCATGAGCAGCCAGAGTGGATGAAGAATGGATGCTTGGTGAAGCCGGCTCTCTCGGTGTCAGGCCTCCTGCTCTCCCTCGCTCGGCCCCGTGGACCAAGATGAGCACAGCTCTCACACCGGTGTTTGCGTTTTGCTTCTCCAGTTCTGTGTCGGGTCTGTTCTTGAGGCTGAGGCTGAGCAAGACCTAGTGGGTTTCAGCTCTGAGCGGAGGAGGCTCGGCAGCCTGCCTGTGCAGATCAGTAACAGTGAGCATAAGGCTTGCTATTAACTTAATGATGTTATTTCTTCTACAGTTTATGGTTACACTTGTGTTCTTAAAAGATGAAGAAACACTGGTGAGGTTTCCTGGGAAGAACTCTCAGTAAATGTGCTCCCTTTTATAACTGTGACCTCATGTGGTGTTCATGGACTCACGAATTTAGCTACACCATGTAATTCAGGGATTGTCTGCACTAACAGAGCTGAATTTGTCATTTGTAATGATTAAGTAGCATCTTTTCATAGAGCTGTACCATTATTTGTTTAGGCATTTGCTCATTGGGGGCATTTAAAAAATATTTTCATTTTCCTTAAACAGTGTGTTACTCTCTGTATAAATTTCTTTGGGATTATTTTTTGGAGCTACAGTCTCAAAAGTGAGATTAAGGGGATTAACAACTTGAGTAAATTAACATTTTTGTTGTGTATTTCCAGAAAGATTGGCAAAATGATGAAGACCAGATTTTTTCAAAGACTTCTGGAGTCCAGAAGTTCTAGATCATATGGAGTCCTTTTTTTTTTTTTTTTTTGGTTAATAAAGGGGTATAAAGTCATATATTATGGTTTTAGTTTTTATTTCTTCATTTATTAATTAGGTTGAAATTTTACAATAATATCAATTTGTCATCTATGTGGATTGATAGTGATTCTTTAACTTTTGGGATATAGTAAATTTTTATATGTTATATTTATCATATTTTCTCTACCCATTAAAATATTGATTTTTTTAAATTTAAAAAAACTTCTATTTTATCTTTAATCACACCCTCCATATCTCTAACAATCACATTTAGCTTTATTTTACAGTTACAATAAATATACAAACCCCTTTATTCTAAATTTTTGTTATGATTTAAATAACAAAGGAAAGGCAAGATTTTTTTTCCTTTCAGAATATTCTTTGGTATTTGTGCCTACTTAATTTTTCTGATAAATTTTACTATCATTTTTTACTCTTGATAGCCAGGGCTGCAGAGAGCAGGTTCTAGCTATGAAAGAAAAATTTGTGCCCCAATTAAGGGTGAGCCAGCTAGAATTCTTTACATGGGGTTGATATTGATCTGCAACGCGTGGTCCATCTGCCTCTCAGACTGCCTGGCTCCAGTAATGCGTCTGCTTCTCCCATCTCCACTTCCTGTGGCTCTGCCAATAGTTTTCCACGGGAGTTTGATAACACTTCAAACCTGCATGTTAACTGGGCATGTGTCTCTGTTCTCATTGCAAATGTAATTGCTTGACAATTTCATTTCCAGGTCCTATAGCTATGTATAACTTCTCGAAATTTTGAAACCATAGAACAATACACATACTCTGTATGTATATATATTTTAGTACTCTTTGTAAATTGAAAGCAGTGTGCTTAGTAAAATTTGCAATGTATTCTCTTTTCTACTCTACCTGAAAATACCTTTCCAACTTCCAGCTCTAAGTTTACAGCTTCTTTAATTAGTTTAGGCATCTCTTTATTGAGTGCTGTTTGTGGAGAGCAGATAATGAGAGTATTAAAATGCTGAATTGCTCATTAATGGACATGTTCAAATACAGTGGTCCTTGTATTTTCTGGCTTTATATTTTAGATCCCTGAGAACAGATCATTCTTAAAGTCTCTATAAGCACTAAAATTTCTTTTTTTCTGGAGATTGAAACTATGTGAATTCTCTTACAATAAAACTCTTCTAAATAAAGGCAATGACTGAGGTTCTCTGAAGTGGTTTTATTTTATGTGGGCACTTGTTCAGAATGTCAGAGAACAACATCCTCTCTGAGTTAGCCGCAGTGGTTGCTGTGGAATTGGCTCCAGAATCTTCAGGGAGCTCTTCTGTTGACCCAGGAGCTGTTGCATCCTTACCCCGAAGACCCTTCAGGGTTCTTCACCACCGCTGTTTGCTATAGAGTGCCTCTAGGGTTTTGGGGGTGATTATATAACCACCATACCTTAGGGATTTTACTAGAGGATTATTATGTCTTTATCTTGCCCAATATTTGCACTTCTTCTTGGGGAAGAGTATTTAATAATTGTTAGTTGACAGAAAGAATGAGTGAGCTAGTGAGGATAGAAGCTAAAGTGGGAGTAACTTTAATGTGTTTTAACTTTGTTTAGTACATCTCTAAGGCATTTGGGGAGTATCTGACTGCATGACGTCATTACTAAGCAAGTGCAGCCGTGGGTGCACATTTGGTGTCCTAACAGGCCAACATTGTCCCTTCTGTGTTACCACCTTTGTGAACAAATACAAAACTGTCTTCTGACAAAACTTGCAATGTGTGTAACAGGCAGACTTAGCAGAGTGTCAGTTTTCTCTTGTTTCATCGCTTAAAAAAAAACCCAAAATACTTGTTGAGGTGACTGTCGACAAATGCGAACAGAGGATAAAACATTTGTCCCCAAGATGCTTATTGTCAAGTATAAGTAAAATTGCCATACAGTGAAATAGTAGTCGGGGAGAGGTGTGTACAAGGTGTTTTGGAAGCCGTGAGGAGAACGTGAGAGAATTCTTTAGGGGACGGTTCAGACCACTTTGAAGGGTAAATAGTTTATGAGGGGACTCGTCTGTCCAAGAGTCAGCAGAGTAGGGGAGGAAGCTGATGAGTTAGGTGGGACCTTGTGTACCAAGTAAGGGATAATGTTATCCCGTTGATGGTGGGAAGCAGCTAGAGGAGTGAACGCAGGGGGCCACCTGAATGTATCTGCGTTTACAGAAGCTCTGTGCAGTGGGGGTTCTGGATTGAAGAAGAACTGGGAGCTGGGACTTGGAGCTTCTGCAGGAATCTAGGCACAAAGGTGTGCTCGGGCCATGGCAGTGGGAGTGAAGAGGACAACTGTGAAAGATAGGAGGAGGTCAAATTATGGGGCTGCTGACGGGTTTGATGTGGATGGCAAGTAAGGAGGAACTAAGAATGACCTGCAAATTTATGAATGGATGTGACTGACGGAGATATACAATGTAGACAATTTGGGGACATGCTGCATTTGAGGATCAGGTGGGCTATCTATTAAAAACCAAGCTTCCAATTTATGCATCCCACAACATAGATGAATCTCAAGAACATTATACTGAGTGAAAGAAGCCAGACACAAATGACCCCATACACAGTGCATGATTCCATATGAAACGGTAGAAAAGACTCATCTGCAGTGTCAGGAAGCAGGTCAGTGGTTGTCTCGGGGGATTGAGTGGGTAGGGGTGCAGTAGGATATTTGGGATGATGGAACCTTGATTGTGGTCAAAATCAAGATTAAAGTGTGGTACACCTTAATATGTGCATTTTATTGTATGTAAATATACCTCAATAAAGTTGATTTTTTAAAAACGGGTTCAAGAGGGAGGTCTGGACCAGACATAAGTAACATTTGGGAGTTAATAGGGTTTAGGTTGCAGTTCCAGGAGTGGATGAGATCATCTAAGCCAAGTATGAGGATGAGAAGAGGGCTGAAGAAAGCAACCTAGGGGACACCAGCCGTACAGGACAGGAAAAGGAAGAGGAGCCTTGAGAGAAGGAGCTAGTGGTTAGGGGTGGAGATGAACCAGAGGACAGTGCCGTGAATCCAGGAAAAGAATTCCATGGATGGAGGGGTCAGAAGTTTCCATCTCTGCAAAGGTGTCAAGATAGGGACTCTAGGATTTAGCAGTTTGGTCATTGTCTTTCAGTGACATTGTGGTTGATTGCAGATGTTGAGAACAGCGTGAGAGCACTGACAGGGTGGAGAAGACAAATGCAGGCCCTTTCAAGGAATTTTGGCTATGAATGGGACCAGAAAAACAGGGCAGGTAGGTGGTTGGGGGAATCAGGGTCCAATTCTTAACAACTTCAAGGTCCTTTTATCTTTTATAGGTCAAGGGGCTCTGGTGGAAAAGGCCAGATTTTAGGTAGAGGTACTTGATGGGCAAGGGCTTGGAGGAGACCGCGGGTCAGACTTTGACGCAGAAGATGCCCCGTTTCTCTGAAAGCAGGGCGACAGAGGTGTAAGGTTGCGCACATGTGGATACGTTTACTTGAGGAGGAAAGAGAACAGGGTGGTGGAGCTGGCTTCGGGAGCATGGTGAAAGTTGGAAATAGCTTCTAGGAAATGGGAGGGACCTGGCCAAGGATGAATAAAGGACAGCTGAGAAGAGTTTAAGCTGTCTAGAGACTAGAAACCACGCAGTGGTTCTAACTGGAGAGGCTGTCTTTTTTCCAGCTGTGCCCAGCATTTCAGAAAAATAGGTTTCTGTCACTAATACACAAGGTAACTAGATAACCAGATTAACATTTTCTTTAATCTGGTTACTAAGAGGCATTACTTTATGTCCATCTGCAGCTCCCAGCTCCCAGGGAGTGCAGAGCATCATCCAGGAGGATGGGGGTCCTGGGCCCTTTGTCCCCTCCCCATCTGTGACCCACATGCACTGGAGGTAAGAGTGGTAGGAGTGTATTTGTGATTGACTTTGTGACTCTCCGAATAAAGGTTTTGTTTGGCTAGAAATTAGAGCCTTTTGCCTGAGGAGGATATGCTGTTTTCCCCCCAGCTTTATTGAGATATAACTGACATATAACATTGTGTAAGTTTAAGGTGTACAATGTAATGGTTACATATATGAATATATTGTGAAATGATTACCACAGTAGGTTTACTGAAGTCATCCATCACCTCACGTAGTTACTCTTTTTTTGGTGGTAAGAACTTGTAAGATCTACTCTCCTAGCAACTTTCAAATGTACAATACAGCGTAAACTATAGTCACCATACTGGACATGACGTCCCCAGAACTCATTCACCTTACAACTGGCAGTTTATACCTTTTGATCACCTTCAACCCCCCCATCACACACACACAAGAATATGCTTTCTTTAATGAAAATACAGGAAAGGGTTAGTAGTTGGTGTGACCCAGTAGAGCTGGCAGAGGGCTTACATCAGGCCTGACTCTGAGCTCTCAGGCGAGAGTCATTTGTTTGTGGGCCGTCTCCTGACAGGCATTAGCTTCTGGTCGGAGGACCACCCCGAGAACGTTTTCTCTCCCAGGAATCCGTACTGGCATATAAAGCACATCTGAGACCCTCCAGAACGATGGCCACAGTAAGCTCACAGGAGCCCAGATGCCAGCAATTCCGTCAGATTAGTGGAGAAAGAGCTGTGGTTCCTGCTGCTGTTTTCACTGGCCAGGAGAGCTACACCTTTTGCTGTGATCCTGTGCCCAGAAAAGGAAATGTCTCCTGGCACCTAAACTGTCTCTCTGGTTCCAGGCCTGGCCCGGCCCTGCAGTGAGTGCTGTGCGGCCCAGTTCCACCAGGAACTCCTGCACGCCTGGCCTTTTCCAGCAGCTGGGCTTATTGGCCGAAGCAAGATAGAGAGCTTTCACGTCCGTCTTTGCTGCCTGCTGGACTCTCTGATCTCTTGGTTTGTTTCTTTGTAAAACTTAGGACTTCACTTACCTGCTATATTGAAAAAGCATGGGTTTCTGAAGATCATCAGGATTGGAGTCCTGGTTACACCACTTAGTAAGTAAGGAGGTGAGGTTGGGCATGTCACCTAACCTCCTGCACCTAGAGTTCACTCCTGGGAACTGGATTATGATCTTGTCTGTCCTGCCTACCACACTGGAACGCGCTGGGCATTAGATAAGAGGGTTTAAGCGAAACGCTGTGAAGATTTTAAAGCACCACACGGGCTGGCCCAGTGGCATAGCGGTTAAGTTCGTGCACTCTGCTTTGGTGGCCCAGGCTTCCCCAGTTCGGATCCTGGGCGTGGACCTACACACTGCTCAAGCCATGCTGAGGCGATGTCCCACATAGAAGAGCTGGAAAGACATACAGCTAGGATACACAACTATGCCCTGGGGCCTTGGGGAGAAAAAAAACCTATTCAAGCACCACACAAATGTTAGTTGTTTTTAATATTGTCATAAGTCCAGAGAAGACCCTGATTTTCAGTCTTTTCAACCCCTCCCATGCCACCCAAAGATCTATTTCCAAGAATCTTCTTTGTAAAACCATGGGGGTGGGGGAGGGGAGAGCAAGTGGACCCAAGAAACTGCTAATTTTTTTTTAACTAAAGACTTTGTTAAATTGAGATAATGATACAGCTGTATGAACTCTTCTTAGAGGCAAAGTGATTCTCTGTGTGTATTTTAAGTGTGCTTTGTAATTATTGTGTGGGAATTGTGCTTAGAATCCTCTACCCTCGGCCTACTAAGGTATTTTATTTATTTAAACAAACCTGTCAGTCCTCACGGTAATGTGTGTGTATAGATAGACAGATAGCACTTTATTTAATTGAACTGGTCCATTTGGAAAAAACTTCCTGACTCACATGTATTTATGCCTTGCTTAGGCAGTTAGCATCTGTTTTGCAAGGAGAACTTCAGGGTGAAGCATTTCCCAGTGTCATTCTGAGTAAGAAGAGATAACCAATGAACTGTTGCTTCTTGCAGTAAAAGAAGTGACCTCTCTAGGCTGGTCACATCTCTGTAGCATTGGGTATAAAAGGACCTAGGAGAAATGGTCCTGCACTCACAGGGCGCTTACTTGAGGGTGGGAGATACATTTGTAGCTCAGTAATATACAAATCATGGAAAATTCTAGAGTAAATGAATGACTAAAGCAGGGTAATCATCGATATTATCTCTAATGATGTCAGAGAACACTTTCCAGAAGCAGCATCTTGAGTTGGGTCTTGATAGGTGAAGAGGATGGAACAGTGGAAAACAGGTGATGCCGACCCGGGCACTTGTGGGAGACGTGAGAAGACGGGCAGCAGGGCCAGGGTGGGAGGCAGGCTGGCCCGGGTCCAGAAGCGGATGCTGACCTAAGCTGTCGGGGCTCTATGTGGTAGGTGGTGGTCAGCACGTTTCTCTTCAGTCCAGATTCTCTGATATTAGATAAGGACTAAGATGTGATAAGTTTTCGTTATAAGACAGCTTTTTGTAGGACAATTCTGCCCCTAATGTATTGTTTTTATTTGTGTGGATTTCTGTGCCTCCCCCGCCCCCTGCTGCCCATTTACCTAGAGTTAACCTGAGAGAAGGGGTGTCTCACTGGGTCCAGGGGTGCATGCTGATGGATCGTGGGGGAGACACTGAGAGGAAGATCTTTCTTTGGTAATGATTGCTCTGTTCCTTCCTAGGTATATCAAAGGCAGATAATATGATCTCTAACTTATAAATTAGAATTTTTTAAATACCCAGAACTTGTCCTCTCTTCTCGGTTAAACAGACCTTGGCACACAGGGTGTACATTTTGTCTGACTGTGTGATGAGCGTCTCTGTGGGCCTGGCCCCTGTGGATTGTCTTTTGGTTTGTTGTTCAGCTGTTGTCTTTGCTTGTTCACTTCATCTGGTCTTGGGGACTCGGTGATGGTTGGGCCCCACGGGACTGAGGGTCAAAATTAATTTTTTGATTTTGTTAAAATAGAGCAATTGAAGCCTTTGTGCCCGCCCCATCCTTTCATCCCTCCAAAAATATGAGGCTAGAGCCACCATACACAGCAGGGGTTACAGATGTCATGGGGCACAGGGTGCCTGTCTGCTGGGGAGCCGCACTGCTGATTTCTTCTGTAAGCTTTGCTCCTGCTGTCACACTCTGCATTCGTGAAGTCCGTCTGTCCATCTAGGAGCATTTGGCAGGGTCCAGCAGAAACGGAAACGTGCAAGAACTGACAGACCCTCAACTCACCTTCCTCGGGTTTGTAGTCTCTGACAATATCAGTGTCTGCCCAAGAGGGTGTATTCTTACATATCACGTGCCTTACGAACCATTCTTCCAAGTTGACACTGTCTTTCTAAGTGATGTCGAAGACTGAATTAAAAAGAATATTGTTGGCATTGCACTGGCAGCAACTTGGATGGGGCATTTATGAAGAATTGGGTGCTGTTACAAAGAGAGTAGGTAGCAATAACCAGAAAATTGGGTAGAAGGGGAAGAAAGAAATCCATTAATATTTATTTGGCAGATGTGTGTTGCTCATACGTTTAGTGAATGCTGGAAGAGATGGGAGATTATAAGATTAGTATCTCACAGGCTCTGAGCAAGTGAAACCCTGCTCGATGAGGAAGTCTAGCAAGAAGCGCAGCCCGCGGTGTCATTCCCCAGTATAAGTTAGCCTGTTCCTGCATTTATGTTGCCGTTAGCAGAATTACATTTGATGTAATTATTGATATGGTTGGACCGAGGTCTGCCATGTTGCCGTTTTCTGTTTGTTAACCCCCCTTTTTTTCATTCTGCTCATCCCCCTTTCCTGCCTTCTTTTATGTTAACCAAACTTTTTTTCATACGTCTTGTTAACTTTTCTGTTGGTTTTCAGTTCTGTTTCTTAGCTGTATTTTTTTAGTGATTGCTCTCAGGATTATAACATTCACCTTGGATTTATCACAGCATACTTAAAGTTAATACCGAGTTACTTCTGGTAAAATACAGGAGCCCTGCAACAGTGTGGTCCGTTTATCCCCTGCCCCCATCCTTAGTGCTGTCCTCCCGTGATCTTGTCTTTTGCTCTGAGTGAGGCTGGCGCTGCTGGAGGGTTTCAAGCGGAGGAGTATCAAGAGCAGCCTTGCTGGTAACAGGACATCCACATCCACTGAGTATTTGAATAGAGTAGTAGTTAATTATAGTTTTCATAAAAATTTTAAAAAGTTTATGAGTAGAGTGTTTTTCACTGTTTAAAACTAGCGATGTGTTGCCCCTTAGCATTGAAGGGGATGAGCCTTAGGTCCCTGACAGAGAACCTGAAGAGCCCATTTAATCGACGTTCCAGATTGTCTGGCTTTTCATTTGTTTTTCCTTAATTAGTGGATCAGTATTATATTTCACTTAATCAAAAGTGAGTCCCTAGCTTATAGCTTGTTCCTTGAGTCAGTTAGCTTTTTAATATTTTCCTCTTTTAGAGGTGCAAGCCGCTTATTTTCTTTTTAAAATCAGTACACGCACATTCTCCTTGTAAAAGACTTGAATTCTGTAGAAATGTACGGAGTAAGATGCGAGTTTTCCTCCTGGAAGGGAGCGTGTTAGGGAGGGCGCTTGGCGTGTGAGCAGCTGGCTGTCTGTTATCACTTTCATGTTTATTTGCATCTTTTCTTTCTAATACAAAGAGTATGTACTCTTCCAAATTATATCAACTTCCTCCTGATTTTAGAGGTTAACTTATAGATGAGTCTGTCTGTTCCATCTACTTCTCCTATGGCTTAGAACATTTTCTAGTCATCAACATAAAAATTTTAGGTGGCTTATTCATCTTGCTTCAAGAATATTCAAGCCTCCACAGCTTTGAACATTTTTCTCTAGTAGCTGAAAGATTGGTTTGAGATTCCTTTTATTGGATTTTACACTCAAGGTCCCATAGCATCACTGAAATAGCTCTGTTGCATAACTGTCCTGTGTCTAAAAATACCAGTTGAGTAGCATCAGCTCTTGCCCAGGGATATGAACCCGCACCCTTCTGGTTATTTGTACTAACTCTGACCACAGACCGGCTTCCAGGATATCCTGCCAAGTGATCCTTTAGAGAAAACTCCAAGCTTGTTCCAGTGAAGTCTGATACTGTTGTTCTCCCTGACAGCACAGCAGACAGACTGCACTTGGTGTCTGTCCAGGTCTGACTTGCCAACACTGAGGGATTTTCGTAATTGTGTTTATGCTTCTCTGAAGTCTCTGGTGCCTGGGGTTGTAGGTTGTCTCTGTCTGCACTTAACTCGTACATAAGAAGTGTCATGCAGTGAGTCTGACTTGAAGAAAGTCACCGTCTCTGTATAAGGGTCAGGGTGTGCTTTCCAGCTACATGCTATTTGAAATTAATGCTCCTTTTATTGCCTGTTCTATCACATGAAAAACTTTCGACCCTCCTGTTGCTGGCTGTATGGACAAGGTTACAAATAATTTACAGAGCCTAACACTAGGCAGATAATTGCTCTGGGATCCAGATGTGGAGATTCTGAGCTGAGTTTATTAGAGAATGTTTTAACATATTGCAGATTGTGCAAAGGAACCAACATTTTGTATATGAATCATCTTTGAGGGCACCTATTTTTTTATTCACTTAGAGTGCCAGCTAGATTTTTATCTATTGTTATTTCAGCTATTTCCGTTTGAGTTAAAGATATGAGAGTCACATGTGTTTTGTTTTCATTAAGTCAGTACACAGTGTTTGCAAAATCTTACTTTAATGAATGCATATTAAAATAGTGAAATAATGTCATATTAAAAGAAAAATGCAGGGCTGGCCCCGTGGCCTTAGTGGTTAAGTTCAGCGTGTTCTGCTTCGGCAGCCCCAGTTTGGTTCCTGGGTGCAGACCTACACCACTCATTGGTGGCCATGCTGTGGCAGAGGCCCACATACAACACAGAGGAAGACTGGCACAGATGTTAGCTCAGGGCAAGTCTTCCTCAGGGGAAAAAAAAAAAAAGAAAAATGCAGCTTTGTTGAGAGATACACCAACAGAGTTTCTCTTCATTTAGGTGCAAATCAAAGACAATTATGAATTGCTTATCAAAACATCACCTTTGAAAATAGTTGAAAAAAAATCATGATTTTTTTGTTGAATACGGAGGAAATGGAACGCATTCCTGAGGGCCAGGTAATGTGACCAAGGAAATGCACAGTAAGTGAAATGACTAATAAATAACTTTTGTTGGAATTCTTCTTCATTATAATCACACTTGAGGGAAATTTTTAAATTTAGAAAGAAGAAATAAGAATCTGAATGTTGTGAAAAATATTTTGATAATATTTAGGAGCTATCAACTTGTGGTTTTATATCTAACTGAAAGTTAAAATATAAAAAATGTAAAATTGGAAAATTAAGAGGCAGAGAGTTTAGAGGAAAGAATACTAAATTGGGAGTCAACATACCAGAGTTCTTGTTTGTCTCAGCCATTAATTACTTATGTAACCTAAAATAAGTCTTTTACTCTCTTTCTGTGCTTCTTGCATCACCCTCCTTCCCTTTGGGTTTTTAAAATTATTTTTGTTGAGGTATATATCCTTTAGTAGTTCTTGTAGTAACCGTCTGTAGAAGGTCAACCCAGTTGTTATATTTCAGAAAATGTCTTTATTTCATCCTCACTCTTCCTGGGTCTGGAATTCTAGGTTAACAGTGGTTTTCCCTCAGAACTTTGAAAATATGGTTTTCTTCTGATATTCATTGTTGCTATTGAGAAGTCTGCTGCCAGTCTATCATTCCCTTTTTTTTTTTTGTGGGGAAGACCAGCCCTGAGCTAACATCCGTCACCAATCCTCCTCTTTTTTGCTGAGGAAGACTGGCCCTGGGCTAACATCCGTGCTCATCTTCCTCCACTTTATATGGGACGCCGCCACGGCATGACTGACAGGCAGTGCGTCGGCGGGCGCCCGGGATCCGAACTCGCGAACCCCGGGCTGCCAAGCGCGGACTGAACCGCTGTGCCTCATTCCCTTTTAACTCTTTTTTCACTATTCTCTTTATCCTGGGTGTTTTTCAGCCTCTCTACAGTCTGTCTAGGAGGAGATTTATTTTTATCCAGTCTGCTTGGCACTCATTGTGAGCTTTCAGTGTCAAGATTCATGTCTTCAATTCTGGAAAATTTTTAGCGTTAGTTCTAATGTTGCTTCCCACCATAGCTTCATTTCTGGAAATGCTATTAGGTGTATGTTTCTTCTCAGTCAACCTGTTATGTTACTTAACTTCTCTGCATAAATTTCATCTTTGTTTCTATACTGAGTGAGCTTCAGTTTACTGATTTTCTCTCTCTGCCTGGTGTTGAGTTTCTCCCATCCGAGTTTTTAATCAGTGACTCTATTTTTCATTTCCTCAATGTGAAATAGATTCTTATTTTAAAATCGACCTCTTCATTCATTATCTGACTGATTTTGTTTAAAAAAATTGGGAGGGGGGTGGTTATTTTTCTTTCATATCTCTTTGAAGGTTTTAACACATTTACATTAAAGTCATTTTCAGTTTGACATGTTTTCATTCATCTGATTGTTGGGTATCTGTCAGTCTTTCTCGAAGTTAGTTTCTCCCGTGCGTCGGGCTTTTAGTTTAGACGCCTGTCTGAAGGGGGTATCTTTGTCCCTCTCTCTGCCCTTACCCGTCACTGTGCGGCCGTCTTGCCTTTGTCTCAGCCCCACCCCAGGCCACTCGTTTAGAACTGGATCTTGATATGGAGGAGAAGGCGGGTCTGTTCTTCTGGCTGGGTTTTGGCTGCAAGCTTTCTACGTCCTCCTGCTGCTCCAGCTGTTGGCTTTGTCTCAGCCACAGCCCCCAGCAGTGGTCACAGAAGCCTCTTTGGTTCCTTTCCATGGGCACGGCATGCTTCATCCCGCCCGCGTGGTCTAGTGCAGTGAGCATTGCTCTGAACTGTTGGTCTCCACTCTACCCTCCCAGCCACACGTGTGTACCTTTGGCCGCTGGTTCCACTCCAGTCCTCTGCCTTTTCTGAAGAGTACAGCTGTGGCTTCAGCCGCTATCGCCAGCCTGTTTTGTTCCCTGTATCTTGTTTCTCTTGTTTGTATACGTGACTTCCTCCCTCCCTCCTTCCATCCCTCCCTTCCTTTCTTCCTAAAATTATTTTATCTGTCATTGCTATCATTTGGAGTAGTGAGTGGTATTTAAAACCTGAACTCACGAGGCATCCTCCCAGAAATTCTGTCTTAGTTTCTTCATCTTTACTAAGTAATCTTGAAGGCCCTTCCAGCTCCAAAAATCCTAACTTCCCCGTATGCACCAGGCAGCAGGAGCTGTCTGTGGAGTCAGGTGTTTGGCACATTACAATCAACCCAATCTCTTTCCAGTCCTTATGGATCTGGGCCAGACAAATTCATGAATTATTGATCTCAGAAGACGTCCAAAGCGTTGTGGTCTCTGCAGAAGTGTTTCCAGTTATTATTTGCCTTCGCAGTTACTATTTTCCATGCTGGACTTTGCTTTTGTAGGAAAAACCAAAAGTAAAACCTCTCTAAACCATAGAAGTAATGCCATGGTTCTTACTGGCCCAAAGACCACATAGCTGTGCGAATGGAGCTGGCCACTGTCTCCTTGTCTCTCCTCACGTACATACATCTCCTTTCATCTGGCATGACTTCAGAGACCTGGATGCTTCCAGAAACAGCTTCTTAAGAACTGAGGACTTGTTTCCATTTTCTGTTAGGAGGTCATGATAGGTTTTCCAGCAATCTGACCATTGCAGCATGGCCCAAAGGAGACTCGAGAAGGAGTGGAGAGGGGTCATTGTCAATCAGAAGGAGGTGGAGTTGACTTTTTTTACAAGCTTCTGAAGTCTCTCCATGGGTGATCGCTGGCACTATTTGTTTATGTTTTACGAATAATGTTTAATGAAGAACTGCCAAAATTGCCGTTAACATTTTTTGAAAAATAACTTAGCAGGGAAGCAGCCATATGGTATCTGTTAAAACTGGAGGTACGGAGTCTCTTTTGAAAAATAGACCTTCAAAAAGGCTGAACACAAACTGAAACACCCCCTCCGCTTTAATAAAAATAATATTTAACCATTCATAGTTAAATTTTGAAATAAGACTTAAGAATTTAAAACTTTTACAAGTAGCATATTAAATTTGGCAAGCCGAAGTTCTGCGGAAATATAAATTTGATTCTAGTCCGATGGGTCTCAGTGATTGATTGTCTTAATGTTAACCTTCTGAGCAGACGGAATTGCAGATGAGTACAGTTTTTAGGGAGCCAGAGAAGAGGAGGTGAGATCCTGGCATCGGGAAGGAAGGCAGGAAGTAGGTGATCCTGGAGGGAAACGTGGGCTCCTCCGGAGACCCCGGGAAGGTGACGGTGCTGCCGTGGCCCGAGTGCCCGTGCCTGCCCTCTGCTGTGGCCCCTCAACTCGCTGGCACACACAGGTGCTACCTGGTCTTCAGAACATCGGGCCCTCAAAACCGACATCAGAAGTGACATATCGAATCTCAGGTGGAAGTTTGAGCTTTCCATGAATTTCCTTTTGATGATTCTGTGGCCTCTTGATAGGTTTTTGCATGAAGAATTATGATTATTAATGTTAAAATGGTTTATAACAGAATTGAGTTGTTCTCTTCCATCTAACTGCTTGATTCAGTATAATGTTCTTAGCCACTTTGAACAGCATCTGATATACCCTTTGTCTTGTGTTTAAAGCATATCAGGAGCCCATCCCTAATGGTCTTTGACGGCATTTGTGAATTGGGCTAATGAGCTCAGTTGGTTACAACACTCAGTTGGAGGGAGCAGAGTCTTGCTTCAGCCCCTGGGTCGGCCAGTTAATTTCTTTCCGTTTTCTGAGCACGGAGCCTTGGTCCCAGAAGAGGAGTGGGTCCTATGTTGCCATTACAGGAACGACTCCAGGGTGCACGACTTGGGCATGGTGTGTCTGTCAGGACATTGTCATTAAAATACACACACACGCTCTCTTTTTTTTAAGTACATAAAAATTGTATCGTTCCTCCGGGGGGACAAAGAGTTAAAATTTTAAAAAGTTTTTCATCTTTGCAGTGTTTGTACAGTATTTGGCAGATTATTTATTCATTCAGTGTGGTATAAAGTGTCCTGTCATGTGGTTCTAGGTCTCTGTGTGACCATAACCTTACAGAAAAATGTGCCATGAAGTAGTTTTATCTGTTTTGAAGAGACTTGTTAGAGCTATTTTATTTTATAGTGCCACAGAGTCATTGTAGGAAATATGGTGCCAAATTGCAAGAAGTGTCTCCTTTTATATCTTATTTGAATCATTAAAAAATACAAATAAATTTTCATTGAAAGGCCATGATTTTAACCTTAGGATAACACATATTTTGTGCAACTTTTATTTTGTTGTAATGGCTTGTGATGAATGTCATTTTACAAGGGAGGAAAATTGAGTGGTAAGAGCCGTTGAGTTGGCCTCTGCCGTAAGAGGAGGCCAGGGCAGGAATGGGACCCTGCGACTTAGGACGTCCATCTGGGTGGATAACTTTGTTATATCTTGATCAGGACATCTTCACTTGAACTTTCAAAGATGGAAGCTTTAAAAGCAAGATACAGAACAGGTGATGCTGTCATTTGTTTTTGGAAAATCATCCTTGTATGCTTCTATGTGCGTAGACTATCTCCTGTGGGATATACAAGAAACTGGTAACCGTGGTTGCCTCTGGTTGTGGTAACAAATTTATTTAAAGTCTCTAAGTCTCGGTTTTCTCTTCTAGAAAATGAGGAAGGTTGTTTTTGACATCCAGGAGCCATCCACCCTTCCTGCCAGCCCTCCCCTCCCCTACTGGGGTTCCAGTGCAGCCGCGGTTGGTCTGAAGACCTCGGCCTAGGCTGTATGGTTCCCTGACCAAAGCGATTGACTCAGGAATGGGGCCATGACTGGGTAGCACATCTAAGAAGGAAATTCTTGTTCTTTCCCACTGGGCTTGAAGGAGAAGAGGATGTGAGGTTTGGAGTAGCAGTCATCCACATTTTATGCCTAGGAACCAGAGAAAGAGCCAGCATGGAGGAAAGCGTGGAGCCTGGAGCAGCATTGGCAGGACCTGGGCTCCGGCTACACCTGAAGCTCATCCTGCCCCTAGCCCATGTCTAGACTCACGTGAGCCAATAAACTCACTTTCTGGCTGTAGTTAGTTTCTTGTCCGAAACTATGTATGTCAGAAAACAAAATCCCAACTGGTACAGGGTGACAGCATTTAAATTTTAGGGTTACTGAACGATGAAATGACACGTATCTATAGAGGGCGGTGCTTGGCATGGAGAAAGCACTCAATGGTAATTTTCAGAATATTTAGTTAGAAGTCCACCTCACATTTTACTAGTAACTTGCTCTGAGGTGAAGTAGAGGCTGCAAGAGAGATTATAAGAAGGTGTTTAGTTCCTTAGCCTGGCACAGATAGACTCACTTCTATTCAAGGTCAAATACTTTGTTAAGATAAAATAAAAGTCTCTGGTATATTACAGCCAAGAAGCACTAGCTCTGCTCAGATTCCAGAGTTGACTTGAATCTCCTATTGTTTTCTAATTTCAAAAGAAATACAATTCTATTCTATCTGCTAATTAAAAAAAAGAAAGAAAGAAGTTGGGTGACGTAAAAAAATAAAAAACACGAACTCAGCAGTAACAAAACGGGCAAGAACTGATCAGGCCTTCGGAAGACAACTCCTCATGACTGCCTGATGGTTTAACCAGCCTTCCTTCTTGTCTAGTTCTTGCAAGGCAGGAAAATCAGAAGAACAAGCACCTATAGAGATGGAAATGTTTTTGTTTTTTTTTTTTTTAATTGTTAACATTGAACCTCGAACCCATTGGATTACATAATAGCAGAAACATCGTTGTTGGTTTTCTGACATCTCAACACTCCTAAAAGTGCAGTGTGGCATGCTTTTTAAAGATTAAATTGAATTAAAAATCAATTTCTATTTTGAGAATTGGAGTAGTGTGAGATAATTGGAAAGGCCCTGGAGTGCTTCAGTAATGGTTGAGAATCATTCTTCTTAATAATAGAGATGAACTCTGAAATGACAAGCATTTTTATACACTCTAGCTGACCTGATTTTTAAAATAAAAACGTTTCTAATGCATATGGAGCTCATGGCCCCCATCTGCAATAATTTCGATGTTTTTTTCCCTTGGGACTTTTATATGATTATCTCATCCTGGGCACCATATTTCTAAAGTGTTGTCTTTTTTATTACTAACAAGTATAATACACAATATATGGTTTTGTATTTGTTTTTGCTGCTTCATTACTTTCACATTCTGAAAAAGTGGTACGCAATGTAGCTAGCAGATTAGTCAGAAAACATTAGGCATAAATATGGAGAACTAGGAAATCAAATTGATATTTAGATTATTTTCATGCAGTAATAATGGAAACTGTTGATAGCATTCTGCATCAGCATGCACTACTAATCGTGAACAGGTCTGACCAGCTTGACATGCTCAGATGGAAAGAACCTGAAGACTAAGATAGGTAATGAATAGAGGAACGTGGAAGCTTAGCTGTAAATAAGTGGTAAATAAATGTTTCTTACAGAGAAAGTTCTTCGATACGAAATGTAGAGTCTAATAATGGTGGTAAAGGAATTACAACAACAATAGAAGTTTACGAAGCTCTCACTGTGTTTCGGTCGCCGTGCTAAGCACCCTACAGGTGTTAACCGCCTGAATCCTCTAGCAGCCGTGGGAGGCACGGGATGCTGGGGTGACCTGCTCCAAGCACCCAGTTAGAAAGTGTGGAGCGAGGGGGCTGGCGCGCTTCACCTCCACCTGGCCTGCCTCCCACATGGAGTGTTCCTTTCCTGAGCCACAGGGTAAGAGAGCTGAGGGGAGCTGCTGCCGTGGAGACTTGAATAAACAGAAAGCAGCATGCACCTTCATCTTCATCGTCCTGGGTGGCTTTGCGCTTGGTCCAGACCTGAATGCCGCGCTAGGCTTGACCACATGGGAAGTTCTTGAAGAACAGTTTGTTCAGTTCCATTTACAGTTATGGAGTTTATCTCCACGTGGTAATAGTGGAAATGAATGCTTTTCACGGAAAGGACCTTTGGATTAAACAGGTTATGGCAACCCCAGGTATCTGAAGGGTTACCTCCTCCAAGAAGCTGCCTTTAACCTCCTCAGTCCACACGGATCTGTTCATAATACTTATTGACCAGCTGCCTTGTAATGCGGCATGTTTTTAGTTATCTTTCATGTTGATACATTCAGATGTTTATTGAACCCCACTGTGTCCCAGTCCTGTGTGGGTCCTAAATCCCACACTGGTCTTTGAAGACGAGGTAGGTTCCATGGGGTAGAGAAACGAGAAGATCTTGCTAAATGCAAACAGTACGTGGAGTTGTTCAGAGAGGAACGTGAGAAAGTGTTATTTTCCTTTATTTTTAAGGTAATCAGATTAGGCAACTGTGAATCTCTATGTGGACACGTCTTGCCGTTTGAGAACCTTGATTGCACAGACCGTTTCTGGACTTGTTTTATTAGTGCCATTAGGACACTGTTAATAACATCACAATGCAGAGGCCCGCTTAGATGCAAATGCTGATTACAAGTAAATAGCAGGCATTTTCCAGGAGTGAAGTGGAAGTGTGGCTGTATTGCAGATATGAGTGGTATTTTGTGGGTTACATTGATTTTCCAAAAATGGAAATCACTTGGGGAAGAGTTTTGAAATTTAAAGATAACTTCTCCATCAGTCTTCTAGAACCAGCTCCCCGGTTTTGGATTCTATCTTGGGAGCTCCGCCGGGTGGAAGAGGAGAGTTGTCACACGGACCACGGGGTGGGTCAAGAGTCTTGCTTTCAACCTGCTCCGGACGTAGGCAGCAGTTTATCCCTCCGGTTCTCCGTGTAATTCCAAATATTCACTATTTTACTTTGAATATCTTAGAAGTGGTCAAGTTGTTTGTAAGTGCATTGCCCTTTCTAACAATACGAATACAGTGAACATAGGAGATCTCATTCTGTACCAACTGTCATTATATAAGAGTTCCTGGTTTCAGCTTTTCAGCAGTGAATTTATTCATGAGTGTTACCTCCTAGGACTCATTATATTTTTCTTTTAAAACAGGTCTGAAATGTAATGGTCTCCCAAAGTAGCTTATTAAGGATATTTTGGGGTATATTTATATAGTTATCAGGGTAATTTCTGTCTTTAAATTTGTAGGGGTTGGCCCCATGGCCTAGTGGTCAAAGTTCAGTGGGCTCTGCTTTGGCAGCCCATGTTCGCAGTTTTGGATCCTGGGCACGGACCCACACCACTCATCAGCCATGCTGTGGTGGTGACCCACATACAAAATAGAGGAAGATTGGCACAGATGTTACCTCAGGCTAATCTTCCTCAAGCAAAAAAAGAGAAAGATTGGCAACAGATGTTAGCTTAGGGCAAACCTTCCTCAGGGGAAAAAAAACAATCTTGTGCTCCTGCTATGCTTACCTAAACTAAGTGTTAAAGAAGTCAGGTTCTCAGTCATAATTTAGACAGTTAAGTGGGAGCTTTTTAAATTTAGGGTTTTCTTTTTTGTTAGTTGTTGACAATTCAGGATGTATTCCTTTTTCCTCTGCTCATTGTTTGTTGAATACCTACCACGTGTCAGCGTTTGGTGCCGGGAATAAAAAGCTGGATAAAATAGGGTCCTCCCCTCAGTAACGAAGCGGTCTGGTGAGAGGACAGGCCCACACGATCCCGTGTAATGGGACAGCTGGAAGGGAGGGTGTGAAGGTGCTGAGGAGCGTGGAGAAGTGAGAGACCGATTCTCCCTGGGGATGGGAGGGGCTCACCAGGGAAGATTCACAGAGAAAGTTAGATTTCATTCGAGTTTTGTTGAAGAGAAGAACACAGACCGTCACTAAGTGGTAAAGGGAAGGCTAGCTTTATGGTGAAGAGGAGTTTTAAGAGACACTGACTGTAGCACAAAACACAGGCTGCTCAGTCTGCTTCAGCAAGTACTTACTAAACTTCCATTCCTCACCTGGTCTGTAATGCAGGTGTGTGGAGATCGCTGCAAACAAGAAGTCATGCTGGCTCGAAGAAGCCAGAATCATGGGGAAAAGGAATAATGTGCCTGAATACAGTTAAATTTTAAAAGGCCTGCCACGGGTTGTGATGAGAGAGTGCTGTGGCTCAGTGGCAGTGATGGGGGGGGCCCTGTCCTGGAGGACGCCTCTGCGTGTGCTGGCCGGGCCGCAGTTCCAGGGAAGGGAAGTACAAGGGCACGAAGGCCAGTATCTGGGGAGTGAGGACAGCAGCTGGGCGCACAGCCCCTCTCACAAGCCCCCTCCCTCTTGCCCGCCCCCCACTGTCTTAGTTATCTCTCGCTCCACCCCTGAACTCAGTGGCTTGAAACAGCAGTAACCGTTTATAATTTCTCACGGTTTCTGTGAATCGGGGACTCAGGAGCAGCCCCATCGGGCGACTCTGGCTCCGGGTCTGGCGTGAGGCTGCAGTCAAATGGTGAGGGATGGGGGCTGAGGTTGTCTGGAAGGCTCTTCACTCACACATCCGGGGCCTGGGCTGGGAAAGCCCTCCTCAGGACTCTCTCTCTCTCTCTGTGATCTGTCTTCATGGTCTCTTCCGTACAGCCACACACTTCACGTGGAGCCTCAGGGCTCCGGAAGCCTGTGTCCAAGAGAAAGGCAGGTGGAAGCTGTGTCACCTTGTCTGACCGGGCCTTGAGAGCCACACACATCACCCCCACTGTGCTGACATGGCATTGCTTCCGCTGCTGTCAGGAGCCCACCCAGATTCAAGGGAAAGGAGCTTAGATCCCACCTCTCGATGGAGGAGTTTCAGTGTCACTGTGTAAGAAGAGCATGTGGAACGAGATAAATTAGTGTGGCCATCTTTGGGAAATACAACCTGCTACAACCGTAGAGGCTAGAAAAGCTAACTGCTTGCTTTCTCGGCCTCTCTTCAAGGATGGCAGTGAGACATAAGGAAGAGTTGGCTGGCAGCCTGGGGAAAACTTTTGTTTTCCACGTAACAGGGGCAGGCATGGCTGTCACCACCTCATGCCTCCCCTACTGAACGTGGCTGTGATGCCAGGAGCTGTGGCAGCCATCTTGTGGCCACAAGGGAATCAGAGTGGTTGGCTTTGGCACTGTCTTAAGTTCAGGCTGCTATAACAAAGTACCGTAGATTGGGTGGCTTTTAAACAACAGAAGTTTATTTCTCATAGTTCTGAAGGCTGGAAGTCTGAGCTCAGGGTGCCTGCACAGTTGGGTTCTGGTAACAGTCTTCTTCCAGGTTGCAGACTGCTGACTTCATTACAGCTGCACATGGTAGAAAGAGGGCAAGAGAGCTCTTTGGGGTCCTTTTCATAAGGGCACAAATCCCATTCATGAGGGCTCCATCCTCATGGCCTAATCACCTCCCAGAGGCCCCACCTCCTGACACCATCACATTGGGGGTTAAGATTTCAACATATGACTTTTGGGGGGACACATTCAGTCCATTGTAAGAACTTTTGCAGCCCCTGGATGAATGACAGCACCTGCTTGCCTCCAGACTTCTTGTTTCGTGGAAAAGAAAAACTCCTGTTTGTCTGACGCACTGTTTCCCAGGTTTCTGTTGCTTAAACCTGAAGGCCTTCCTCGTTGAGATAGTCTGGGATATTATGTAACGTGGGAGAGGTGAGGTAGTAAGATTTTTTAATTAAAATCTTACTTATAATTATTACATCAGAGTAGTTGAAATTTTAATGCGCAGTGGGAAGCCGTTTGGGCTTCTTGTGCAGAGTTTGAAATCAGTCTGTTAATGGCCCAGCACTATCTTATGCACAATGGGGGATAGAAAAGCACAGAATAACATCACTGTTGTTAAGTAACTTATACTTCATTTGAAAAGAGAAAAGCAAATGGGTAATAATAATACCCAGATATATGACTTTTTATGTGCCGTGTGTTATACTAAGGATGTGACATGAATTATTGAATTTAAACTCAGAAACATTATATGAGAAAGGTACTCTTAACCCTATTTTTTTCTTTTTTATGAGTGAGGAAATAGCTGCTTCGAAAAGTTAAATAACTTGCCTAAGTCTGATTGTGAGGTATTCTGTTGTTTTAAATGTAAAAGGAATTTGCCCTAGAAGTGCAAATTTCTCAAATTTTTCACTTGACAATCATTTGTGCGTGTGTGTTAGACACTGTGCCGGGTGTTGAGAACATGGAGGTGAGCACGAGGGGACCTGCCCTGAGGAGTCAGAGGAAGCAGGGAGGCCGACTTCTACATAACCACACTTGGAATGGTGCAGAACATGTAGTGAGGGCCTTCTATGAACAGAACAGTTTAATACGTTCTCTTTTAATGCATCACGTTAAGTTGTGTAATGGTTACTACTGTAGCATAAAAAACCATTCCAAGACTAAGTGCCTAAAGCAATGAATGTTTATTTAGCTCAAGATTCTGTGGGTGAGCAGCTGGGCTGGGCTGGGCTGGGCTGAGCAAGGTGGTTCTTCTGGTCTTGACTGGACTCAGTCATGTATCTCTGGTTAGCTGCCAGTCCTCAAGGTAGCTCTGCTCTGAGGATTGGCAGCTGTCAGTTGGAATGACTGGGGCAACCAGGCCCCATGGTCTTCTCCATCCAGCTGGCTAGCCTGGGCTTGTTGTCATGACAGCTGGGCAGGATTCCAAGAAAGAGAAAGCAGGAGTGTGCCAGGTCTCTTGAGGCCTAGGCTTGGGACTGGCACATCCTCCCTTGTGCAGGATGCTGGTGGCCAGTCACAGGGCAAGCCCAGATTCAAGGGAGAGAGAAATAGGTTCTCCCTCTTGATGGGAGTAGCTGCAGAGGGAGGAAGAGGATGAATCGTGGCCATTTTTATAATCTGCCCCAAGTATTATAATAGAAATATATACCAATGCACTGAGACTTAAAAGGAATAATTTTGAGGTTTCTGTCTTGGGAGTATGGTGATATCATATATAAAGATTGAGTGATTGGGATGGGGGAAGCCAGTTTTGGGGGGAAAGGTAAATTCAGTTTGGAAATGTGGAATTAGAGGTGACAGTGGGTTATCCAAGTTGAAGCAGACTTGTATTTAATTGGAAATTTGGACCTGGGGAAGTCAGGGCTCAAGAGAGAGCTGTTTGGAACCGTCTTCCCAGGGTGAAAGAAGGAGCCATGAGGATGATTTCATGCTCAGAGGGAGGAGGGCAGAGGTCGGGGTGCTGTCCGGGCAGTAGACTGGCTTTCGGAGGACCAGGGTGGCACAGGGAGACAGGGGCCCCTGCAGTTACCCAGGAGAGGCCGGGCTGGTGGCGTGTGTGCTGATGGTGAGACTGGCTGGATTCTGGATATATGTTCAAGGTGGAGTGACAGGATTTACCAGCGAAGCACATCTGAGGTGTGAGAAAAAGAGAGGGCTCACAGCTTTCTGGCCTGATCAGTTGGAAGGATGGAGTTGCCACTGACTGAGGTGGTAAAATAGTGAGGACATGTTTGGGGCAGGCATTGAAGACCTCCGCTTTGAACTTAGGTTTGAGATACCTTGGATGTCGGTCCAAGGGGAGATGTCAAGTGGGCAGGTTCATAAAGGAGTCCAGAGATCAGGGAGGAGATTCAGGCCAGAGATAAAAATTTGGGGTCATCTGTGTAAAACTGGTATTTAAAACCACTTAAAAAAGGGCACTAGATTGAATGAGCTCACCTGGGGGTGCTGTAACAGATGCTTAGCGGCTGGGACAGGGTGGTGGCGGTAGGAACAGAGAGCGGGAAATTCAAGAGTTGTTTAAAAGAAAAATGAACAGGACTTGCTCACAGATATGATTTAAGACCTTAAGGAAAAGGAGGATTTAATGAGACCTAGATCTTGAGGAGTGTGGAGATAAAAATGGATGAACTTCCTGGTTTCATTTACTTTATTATTTTAATCTTTATTATATGGTAAAACTGTGACCAGTGGAGATGTGAGGCCCTCCTCAGGGGTTCAGCAAGCCCCCTGCACGGCCGCTCGCCGGTGTCTGAACCACACGGTCCCCTTTGCTTTGGCAGTAACGTGGAGCTAGGAAACGATTATGCTGAACAAATGTCTCTCTGCCCTTAAATGGCCTCTCTGTGTTTAGCAGCCATGCCTTAAATAGCTCCCTGGTTCTGGCTCACAACTTTGAAGCAGAACAGAATGCAGAAGAAATGCACCTGACTCAGGTTTTGTTCAGCGTTGCCCTGAAAGGCAGGTCAGTTCATTAAGGGTTGTTTGTGTCTGAAGTTACGATGACCAAGTAGACTTGGGGGCCACACAGATGACTTTCTGTTTGAGAAGAGCCCAGGCTCTGTGCCAGGCTCCAGATAGAAGGACGAAGACGGCAGCCGTGCTTGCCCTCCAGGCTCTTGAGGCACAGGTGGCAGCACTCAGAAGTGTCAGGTGGAGGGCCCTGGAGAGCCCTGTGATGGCACCAGGGGTCAGTCAGAGAGGACTTCCCGGAGGTGGCTCACTGTAACTCATATGTCCATTGTGCTCTGATTCTTGGTGATTTGGGGGAATGACAGTAGGCAGGAAGATAGGTACTTAATTTTTTTACTTGACAGTGAGTTTTCTCTCAAAGTACTGTTTCTTTGATTTCTGACTTCCTCTATGCGTCCAAAAAGCCAAATACAGCACCATAATTTTATCTGAGACTCTGTTCATGAATTCTGAATATTTTGGATTTTAGAAGGTATATGATGGACAGACCATAGAGTGTGAAAGATTCCTTGCGGGGCTGGGACATCCGTCTGTAATCAAACATAATGTTTCAGCAAAGCTCACTAAATGGGATGAATAAAGACCTAATTGAGCTGTGTGCCAGTTCAGGACAGATTTTGTAGTCAAATTAGTCGGCCCAGGTTTGTCATCAAAGAAGTTAGATTTTCAGAGATTTTTAAAAGAGTTCAGAGTTGTGGATAATTGATTGTGGACCCATATTCCAAACATAGGGCTCTGCTTTTTCCTTTTGTGGACTCGATGTTCATTAGAGTTGTGGGGCGTATGTTAGAATGTGGGAGTGAAATGGCTGAATTTGGGACTTGCTGTAGGATTAATTCTGCTTTCTGAGCTGTAGAAGTAAATTGCTGCCTATCCAAGAAGACTAATTCAGGTACATGTATTTTTTAATAATGACAACAGTATCGTTTATTTATCTTTCTAAAAGCTCAGATTATGAATATTTAATTTTTCTTCCTGAAACTCCAAATACAACGAATTCTCTCTTAATAATTTGTGCTTACTTGGATTTGGCACTGCCACATTTAATTATTTGTTTCCACATACGACTTCCTTACTAGCCAGTAAGTTCTGTTCGGGGAGCGAACTTGCTATTTTCTCTCTGGCCTCTGGCACAGTAGACACTCATGTCTGTAGGAAAAGCAGGGATGTGAGGAGGAGGTGGGTAAATCGCTGTGGCTTGATGCTCAGATGTCACGGGCTCCCATGTCCTTTAGAACCCCCAGAGGCATCATTGTGTCTTGTGTATTAAACTAACTGTCATAGGCAGAACTTGAAGAAACAGATTTCTGGGAATTCATCTGACTGGCTGGCTGCTCTGGGGTTGGGGGAAACTTACCTATACCTATATCTGCCTCTTTAGTTTCAGGCTCTATCCAGGGCCCCTTGAGGATCCTTTAGGGGTGGAGGGCAAGGAATTGGTTTCAGTGCCTGTGAAGTCGTGGGGACTCTCCCTTGTAGTTGAACAGGAAACAAACCTTCCAGCACTGCACATCTCTCCCTGCAGAGGGTGACGGGATCCTTCCTCTTTTCCTCTCCATTTGCCCTATTCCTCCAGACAGCAAAGTGGGTGAGAAAGAGCTTGGAGCCCCTCACATGGAGGGTTGGATCCTTGATCTGCCGTTCCTCACTAGTTTCTTTTTGGTGAAATTACCCTAAATCTCTGAGTCAGGTTCTCACTTGTGAAATGATGATGATTAATAGATAGCTCTACCTCACAGGCCTGCAATAAGGATGAAATGAGATCCTTTCAATAACGTGGTGCAGGGCACGCCACTCACTGAGCTTGGGTGCTTGGCCGTTCCCCTTCGTCACTGACAGTCCCTTTGTGTGCCATGAGACTTGTGGATGGTTAACTCAGACATTTCTTTGAGCAGTTGAGATGTCACTACAGCAAGGGTTGACATATTAATTAGAGCAATGTCCTTTTCACATAAGCGAGTCAAATGCTATAACAAATACCATTAATCAGAACGTCAAGAAGGAGATCCTGAGAGACGAAGGGGGCAGTGCTGAAAATGGAATGAGAACTTGGGTTCAGGAGTCAAGGTCACAGCCGATTTAGCCACCAGTGTGTCTAAAGAAGCATTTGCTGGAGCAGGTGGTAGATGTTGTTGAATCAGGGACTAACTTCAACCCATCTTGCCCTGGACCATTCTGCTCAGCACCCGCCTCAAAGTCCCATGGCTGTTAAGGTGTAGAAATTAGCCTCAAAACCAGTCTTGTGACTTCAGACCTGGGGTGCTTCTCGCTGCTCCCTGCCCCCTTACTCTTACTTGGAGTAACACCACCTACCAGTATAGATTCGATAGGTGTCAGTGACGAAAATATTACTTTGTGAATTCTATGAAATCTTGTGTCTCGTTTCCCTGCCTGGAACATGGGAATGATTATATCTACTTTCGTAGTACCGTTGTGAGGCTTATATTAGAATGATCCAAGTAAAAGTGGCACATACAACAATTTTATACATAATTTAACTATTATTATCAAGGTGTGGATTTACATTGGGTGGGTAGTGCCTGTCTTCACGGTCATGGATAACTAATCTGGAGATGAATCTTACAAAGGTGAACAGAAGTGTGCCATTAGAATTACAGGATGGACAGATAACTAACCCACACCGGGATGGGGTGCCGGGTGAGTCCACAGTGACTGGGAGCTGTGCTTTGAGCTGGACTAAAAGGCCTGAGGGTGCAGGTGGCGCCTGAGTAAAAACCTGGGTACGTGGCACGTGCATGTAGTAGAGGAGTGGCGTGGTGACTGTGGACCACCGAGGGGAATTTGTATTTGGTCTCCAGGATTAAATGATGATTAATTACATGGGCACATGTGGTGAACCGCCTTTTAGAGTTCCAGAGGGGGTGACTGTCCTCTAGCAGTTGAATGTGGCCTGGATAAGGCTTTGGAAGAAAATGAGAGTGAAAGAAATGGCTGGATTTGTCAGGGAGTGAGTGGATGAGGACTCACGCTGCAGGACCAAACGTTGTCCCGAGACGTGGCTGGAGGAGGTGACTAGCAGTGACTGCTGGTCTGGGGAGCAGGATGGGGGAGACTTTGGGGAAGTTCCGTGAGCTCTGGCTTTGCCTTCTGAATTACAGTAAGATTCCATTTCTTTAAAGTATATCATCTCAAATAATCAGAACACAAATTTTTTTTAGCTTATAAAGCCAATTCTTTTGTTCCCTGAATGCAGTACACATTATGACGAGGTAGTTTAATTTTGAAAATTTGACTTTTGGTGTAAGAACTATATGCTTGTTTAGCATTTACTTTAATGTCTTCTTATTAGTTGGCAGTGGTTGATCCTTTCTTTGGGCCAAGCATTTTAATTTGTTTGACAGGTTATTAGCCAGCTGTCTAAACTGGGTTGAGCCGACATTATCACCCCGACCACGATGAGCAGTTGACTCCATGTCCGTCTGAGGCATCGGACCTGAATATGTCCTTCTTGGTTGTGGCTGATGGACTGTGGCAGCAAGACATTCCAGGGCATGTGGGACCGAGAGGCTTGGTGGTTCAGAGCATAGTCCAGGGCTCATCTCATAACCTTTTGGAGAGTGTTAATACGAAGGGACTGCAGAATCAAATGATCTGGTTGGAAAACTTCCCAGAGGTAGCTTTAGAAGTTCTGAAATTAATTCCAGATTCTGTCTCCCAGTCCGCAGCCCCGAAGTCAGGCTTTTTATTGGGTTAAGAGTTGGTTTACTAAAATAACTGAATACTTTCATCTGGAAAGCAGTTGCCTTCACCTGCCTCGGTGGGTTGCTGTTGTGAATGTAGGTTCTGAGTGTGTCACTCAGTAATTACCAAGAAAAATAGAAAAAGTGCATGATCACCTACTGGCCTTCCACCTCCACCCCCCACTGAAATTATCATCTTGTCAGAAAAAAAATTAGGGGCTTATGATGACAGTTCATTCCAGGCAAAACATTCTAAGGCTGTTCTTACTGACTTTCTGTTGCCTCTGGCTACCATTATGTATCACCCGTCTGTAGTCAGGGCGTCCAGCTTGGTGCCCCTTTAATTAGGTTGCGCCGTAGATAGCCCACAGGCGATGGTTTTGTTCAAAACAGAAACCACGTTGTGGCAGAAAGAGCATGGGTTCTGGAGTCAACAGACTCTGGCTTCAAATCCTGCCTTTCAGTTTAGTAAGTGTCACCTTGAGCTAGCTGCTCTTTGAACCTCAGAATCTTTTGTGAAATGGTGATACCACCTGCTTCAAAGAGTTCTGAGGATTAAACTAACATACATATATAATACATACACACACATATATGTAGTATATACATGTGTATACACATAATTATATACACAATGTGTAAATATACATTATAATTTATACTTTTATATATCATTGAGTATAGTGCCTGGTACATAAAGTTCCTTGTTCCATGTTAATTTCTGTTCTCCCTTCTTCCCCACATTAGTCTTGCCATCAAATGTGGTGGCATACAGCTCAGTCAGGAGAAGGTCACAAATACGTTGTACAATATCTTGATTTTAAAGATTACAATTGGCTAGCTGAAATATTCACCCCAGACGTTGTTTTATTTAAGCCTGGCCACAAGTACCAGATAGGTAACTCCTCTTATTAATGGTAAGTTTTATTACAAATTCAGGTAAGGTTGGTTTCTGAAATAGAATAATAAATTTGGAATTTCAGTGCTCAAACCTTAATAAAATGGTGACTTCTCAGAATTTAACCAAGTAAAACTTTATTAGTTAGAAATAATTTGGAGGACATCCAATCTTACAGGATGACAAAATGAAATTGACAGAGTACTAATAGATGTGTACTCAAGCCCTCTCTCAAGAGAGTAACACTTGCATAAGGTGTTCATAGGTGCTAATAAGTAGTAAGTTTTCTTTTTACTACTTAAATGTATTTTAAAAATTCCTTTTTTTAACAAAATAATGTATTACAAATGTAACTTATTTCATGTATAAGAAGGAACCTCTAATTCCTTGACTATAGTTTAATACAGCTGCAAAGTTCTGATAGGGTGTTCCTTAATCAGATAGGCAGTATACCATAGTGGTTAAGGACACAGACATAAGCCAGACCACCTGGGTTAGAAAGCTGACTTCACCATTTATTAGCTGAGTGACCTTGGGCAAGGTCCTAAACCTCTCGGTTTTCTATATCCTTCTTTTCTTTTTCTCTTCTCTGTATTACTTTTTTTTTTTCAGTATCCTTATTTTCAAAATTGGGACAATAATAGTTCCTGTCTCATAAGCTGTTGAGAGCACTAAATGAGTTAACACCTGGAAAGTGCTTAGAATTGTATCTAGCATGCAGTGTTAGCTGTTTTTAAAACCTTAAAAACTGGAGAAGAATTGGTTTATTTTCCATGTATTTCTCTCATCTCAAAGTGATGACAGAAATAAACAGGTGAAGAAGAATTAGAAGAAGGTGGTCAAAATGGGAAAATGGTGTAAAAGTAGAGGATAAAGTCAGGAAGAAACCGCGTCAGTGTGGTTGGGAGAGTGGGTCGAGCATGTCGGGCTGAAGCAGAGGGACTCATGCTGCTGCAGAACCAGTGTGGAGCTTTTATAGTTCTGCCAACTGAAGCTTTCAGTGCAAGGTCATTGTGTCACCCCAAAGTGCAAATCCAAAGTTGAAGACCACTTCTCGTCTAGAACATCTAAATTGCTATATGCCTTACAGATTAAGTGACCACCCGTCACTCACATAAATATCGTAAAGCTTCATGAAGTTCTCCTGCACAATATACCATAATAGATGTCCTTAGAGGGGATTGAGACTGGCAGGTGGTTGATTAATCCAAAAATAGGAGAAAGGTTGGTTAAAATAGGGAATCATTAGAAAATGATGCTTGGACACCTTACAGATTTTACTTTAACTTAAAGCATAATTTCTGAGTAGCAGATTAACCAGTAACTCATTTTTCCTTATGTTCACTACATATGGATACCACTACATATGGATATCCACTACATGGATACCACGATGTTTTTCCATTATCCAAGGCATGTGCTGCTTGCTGTGGAACAACACAGCCAACATTTTACTCAAGAAAGGTTCTGATGGGATTTGGGGTTGTCTTTTTTACCCTCCCCCCCACCGGTTTCTTTCTTTTGTCAACAGTTTTACTGAGGTATAATTCACTACCATACAATTCATCTGTTTAAAGTTTGCGTGTACAATTTGGTGGTTACAGCCGTGCCTTAGAAGCAGGACACCAAAGCACTTGGAAAGGAAAGCTACCAGTGTGCACTCTCTCTAGATTACTCTCTCTAATTTTCAACAGTTGGGTCACCCTCACTTAATTCGACTGAAATCCTTTCTAGTGACCTGCCTTTATTCATTCCTTGCGAATTTAACACAGTTTTTAGAGTTAAATTCATATTCATGAGTGTGCGTGTGAGCAACTCACAGCCAGTCCCCCCAAAAATGGATTGATTCTCAACTTAATCAGTTCTGCTGTCTCAGTTAGTCCATGTCAGCATAGTTACTGGGAGAAGTGCTGCTGTAAGAGATTCATGTATCTAAAATGGTTTAGCTAGAGTAAATATAAATAGTCACATCTTTTTGTTTTCTATCAATTATAGCAAATTGCCAAATTCCATCTAATTCATACAGTATAGGACTTAGTAATTTCTATGCTTAATTAGCAAATAATTAGCTTTGAAATTTTGTTTGTACAGAAGACTGGTAATAAAATTGGTCTTATCTATCATATAAGATGCTTTGAGAAAAATATACTCATTTTCTAATGAATTAAACAAAGCCTTCCTCACAGGTTTAGTTTTTCTGCACAGGTATAGTTGCATTATTGTTTAACAAAGCAGTCACCTGAAAAATAAAATTTCCTGCTTAAAAAGATGGCTTTCTGAAGTCATCGAGGTAATAACTCTGTAAATTAGGGTCAATTAGTACCATAACTGAAATCTTACTAAGAACTGCATAGCACAGACTAGACTGGATCACAGTTTGTCTGAGTTCTGTGATGACAGCAAAGGTGACACTTCTGCCACGGGGCACTCGCCACGGTGGACACCAGTGTTTACTGTGGAGAGCACAGGCCTGTTGTCACTCTGTCTGGTGTTCAGGATCCCTGATCCCTTATCTGAGGTTTGAAAAGGAATGTCCCAACCCAAGGTGATGTGGATTGCTGATTTGTAGTTTCAAAGAGATCGATGAAGCCAAAATAAACAATTTCATAATTTTGCCAGCTATGGTACGTTTTTGCTGAAAGTATCTTACTTAATAGGCAAAGGATTTAATTTTCTTACTAAATCCTGCAACTGAAATCAATGAAAGGCGACTTTTCCCTGAGATAGAAGTGAGATGGCGGGGTTTTTTTCTTGTATTTCTTATCATATACATAAAAATATATGTTTTGATGTGGAGATCAGTAGAAGTGGATTTGGGGATTTTACTGTACAGATTATTTTTAGGTGTTAATATAATTAATTGCAAAATGCTATAAAGGGGCATTTGAATCATGTGGTATGTCTCTTTCCTTGGAGTTGGCAAACAATGCTTTGGGCACGATTTCTGTTTATCAGTATGGATTTGGCCAGAAGGTGGCCACCGCCCAGTGGTGCCCCCTCACACCTCATGTGCAGAAAGAGCCTCTGGTTTAAGGTCAGAGTATCTGTTGGAGAGAAGAGCCAGCTCAGGTCTGTTGAATAAAAATTGATGTGTGCATGAACCAGCAACTAGGCTAGGTGGTTTTATTTGGTTTCATAGTATTGAAACACATTTAATTACATAAGTTGTTCATAGTGAGAAATAAAGAAGCATGTGAAATGAAACATCCTCTCCAGTATCTGGAGAAGCAACCAGTGATACCAGTTTAGAATTCTTCATAAACTTTTTTGTGCACAGAAGAACAGGCGAAAAGACACATAACTTGCATGTATATGTACACAGCTTTTTATAAAACAAAATTGATTCATGGTGCACCTGATCAGCAGCTGGCTTTTTTCTCTACATAACTATGTGTGAACTTCTTTTCTTGTCAGTACACTAAAAAAAAGAGAGAGAAAAAGATTGTTGTTGCAATGAGTGGATGTCCCATTATTTGTGTAATGATTCAGCCGTGTGTTGGTGGATGTTTGAGTTGTTTTGTCCTTCCTGATTTGTTAGCATCTTCAGCTTAAAAAAAGAACAACCAGAACTCCGAGTAGCTTTGTCAGTTACTGCAGTATGGGAATGCGCTCCTGGCTAGGGAGCAGGATCTGCAGAGAGCTCCATCGTTGCACTGTGACTTCTTCCTCAAGTTTACTTTCTGCAGCAAATGTTCATACCTCATTTGAACAGAAGGTTGACCCTCAGGGGAGGTTGGGCCTGTCAACCTTCCTACTCATTTCATCAAATACATCTGTAACTAGAAGTGTCTCCAGACACCACTATGTCTACATCTGTATCCATAGACATAGTGTGGGGTTTACTAAGGGACAGTTTCCTAGATAAGGAGAAGTCATTACTATGCCCAACACCAAATACCAATACCAATACCAATCACAGCACCAGTACCAATCACAGCACCAATACCAATCACAGCGCCAATACCAATCACAGCACCGGTACCAATCACAGCGCCAATACCAATCACAGCGCCAATACCAATCACAGCACCGGTACCAATCACAGCGCCAATACCAATCACAGTGCCAATACCAATCACAGCAGGAAAAGGAGCAAACAGGAGGCTCACAAGATCACTGCCTGTGTACCCAGTCATTGGAAAGTCAGCAGATAGAGAGGAGAAAAGCACACCATTTATGGAGTGGTTTCATGGAAATTGAAAACTCACAAGTGAAAATTTTCATTCAGCTAGGACATTTGTTCTATTTTTTAATTAATTTTTTTGCTGAGGAAGATTCGCCCTGAGCTACCATCTGCTGCCAATCTTGCTCTTTTTGTATGTGAGCCACCACCACAGCATGGCCGCTGACAGATGAGTAGTGTAGGTCCACGCAAGGGAACCGAACCTGGGCTGCCAAAGCAGAGCATGCCGAACTCAACCAGTAGGCCGTTGGGGCTGGCCCACAGTTTGTGTGTGTGTATGTGCGAGAGCGCTGTGTTTATTTTAAAGTAGGAATAAAATGGAAACATTTGAACTAATAAATAGCAGTGTGGACACAACTTTAATGTTGCAAGGATTTCTTTCTTAGTGTAGTGTTTGTGTGTGTATTTATGTTTGGAGGGCTGGTGGAGGATGAAAGTGTTGCCATTTATTTCCTTTTGTAAAATTTTAAAAAATGTAAGGAAGTATTTTATTATGAAATGGAGTAATGTGGATCTATCTTGCAAAACTGAATTAACAAGTACAGTCCTTGCATATAGCAAGGTCATTAGCTGTTGTTCTGTTTCCTTTTAATAATTGCCTGTATAAAGTGCGTCACGCTCACAGGAGAGGATAACAAGGAGCTGTGACTTCTGCCAAACAATCATTAGCGATAGTTCAGAATCAGCTGTAATTGATGAGGGTTCTCTTCAGAAATTTAAACATACAAAGGCAAATTTGGCGAATGTTTTTAAAAGTATTTTTCTCTTAGCAACAACATGTTTTTCCTTAAGATAAAGTTTAAAATACTGGACCAGAAATGCTGGGCGGCAGGGACTTCTAAAGGTGTTTGCACACCTGGTGTAAGAGACATGGGATTCCTGGGTTAAGGAGAATGAATTAGGTGTGGGAGTGGGCTGCTCGGATCCTGTGGCCTGATCGCTTTCCCCTATACCTGCTGTGTCTGAGGACAGCAGTCTTATGTCGTTGCACTGGGTGTTATATTTTGCAATGACCTTTGTTACTGTGGTTAGTGTAGCTTGTGAATAGATGCTTAATGTTGTCTCTCGTGGTTAGGTGGGTGTTCCTCCGCGGTGTAAGAAGCGCCACAGGAGCAGGCTTCTTCTGTTTTCCTTGCTCTGTGTTCCTAGAACCTAGAACAGTGCCTGGAATGTGGCAGGCACTCGGTAAATAGCTGTTGAACGAAGTGACAGCATCCATCTAACTGCAGCTTCTGCAAATAGGAATTTGAATCACATGATAGGAAGGCCAGAGGCAAGTGGCTGCTGCCATTTTTCAGAAGCCTACTGCAGCATCTCTGCGATTCTCTTGGCCTTTCCTTATGGCCACAAGATAGCTGCTGCAGCTCTCTACCACAGTAGAGTTTTTAAGGCAGGAGAAAGCAGGATAGGGTGGCTTCGTCAGATTTCTGCTCACATCTCATTGGCCAGAACTATGTCATATGACCAATCCTGGCTACAGTGGTGCGGAGGTGCTTGGAAATCAGCAGAGGCAGTCATGGAGGGAACATGTTGGGATTGGGTGATGGGTAAGCCATCTACCCTCCTATACTGGCATCCTATTCTGCCACCAGACCTATTTCTTTGCTCACTAGGGAAACCGAGCCTTTCCCCTTATTTATTTATTTAGCATTTCTCTTCTTGATCCTTTGTTGTATTTGATAGACACATCTACCTAGTTTGTTTTGACCTTTTAAGTTTACTAATTTAGCAATTTCACTTAGCATTAGTTATATCTCTTTTGGTTGCAAGTTGCATAAATCTGACTTTAACTTAACCCAAAATAGGGAATTTATTGCCTCTCGTAACTGAAATGCCCTGGATTGGTCTGGCTTGGGGCGCATTTTGGTGCACACACTTACATGATGTGTTCAACTCTGCTCTTTCCATGTGTTGACTGTGTACTCTGGTCAGCTTCTTCCACAGTGGGTGGTTTTGATAACCCCAGGCTTCCAGGACTCTAAGTAGACCCTCTGTCCCCAGGGTTGACATGGCAGATTCCCGTAGGTGCAGCCACCATCAGCAGCCTGGTTGGCCAACCTGAGTCATGGTCGTCTGTGCAGCCAGCTGGCCGGGAGGCACAATGATGGGCAGTGTTGGTACAACCACATGAGGTGGACGAGGAGTCGCTCCCTCCCTTGTAGAAACCAGGAGTGCTGGACACAGAGAAACAGGGTGTGCACCACAGACCTAAACAGAAGCATACATATGTTTCTATAGTTGAGTCTCCTGTTTCTCTTTGATTTTCTCCTGTTGCCTCAAAGCTTAGAAAATTGTCAGTTTTCAAAGATGTCATACCTGTACAATTCTGTTTTATGCTGGATGTGCTGTGGTTTCTTATTTTTCTTCTTGATTCAGTCTCCCTGGAGTTGGTCTGAAATGGGATGTAGGTGAGGTGTGCAGCGCTGGCCCTTGACTTAGGTTGCGGACTTCACACTGCGGCTCTGGCCCGAGGCACCTGTGAGACCTTGGGCGATTTATGAAATCTTCCCGCACCTCTGTTTTCTCATCCCTACAAGTAGGGACAATAGTAGTTCTTGCTAGTAGAGTTACGTGAGAACATGCATGTAATACTGTTAGCAGAAAACCAAGCAGAGCGTTGGCCCCCAGGGAGTGTCAGCTGCTGCTATTAGTATTACTGTTATTGGTACTCCCTCTTCCCTCCATCCCATCCTGTCACATCTGTCGTGTGAAGAGTGGGGCCCTATTCTCTCTTCCCTTTTGTCCTGCTGTCACGCTGACATCATCACTTGCGTGTTCTTGGCAAGAATCATCGTTGCTTTTAGGCAGTTCAGTCAGATGATTAGGAAACACAGAAAGCTTAACTCTGCATGCCTTCTTTGAGACATAGGTCCGTGTTTACAAATCACATAAGTACTGTGATAATCAACTTTTGCTTTCTTTGCATCAGTTTGCAATACTTTAAAAAGGTAGACCCAACTGTCCCGGTGGCGTAGTGGTTAAGTTCGTGCGTTCTGCTTTGGTGGCCCAGGGTTTGCAGGTTCGGATCCCAGGCACAGACCTATGCACCACTCATCAAGCCATGCCGTGGCGGCGTCCCATATAAAGTAGAGGAAGATGGGCACAGATGTTAGCCCAGGGCCCATCTTCCTCAGCAAGAAGAGGAGGACTGGCGACAGATGTTAGCTCAGGGCTAATCTTCCTCACACACACACACACACACACAAAAATCATTTGGTGAAAAATGTAGAGTTGAAGAGATAATATACACAAAAGGAATTCATTATTATGACCTAGATCCTTTGAAAACATACTAAAGGGACCAAATTTAATATAGCTTTTCTAATTTATATGTAATCTTATATATATGAAATTATATAAATATATTTATTTTGTAAAAAATGTACAATATGAAGAATATAAAAATCTCTTGCAATCCCATCTCCTGGAGATAACCATTGTTTACACTGGGGTATCTCCTTGCAGACTGCTTTTCTGTACACACACATACATTGTAATATAACTTAAGATGTTTCACTTAAATAGTCACAAGGAGAAGAGGTGTTTTTTTTTTAAACTTCCTTGTTTTTTTTTTTTTTTTGTGGGGAAGACCAGCCCTGAGCTAACATCTGTTGCCAATCTTCCCCTTTTTGCTGAGGAAGACTGGCCCTGGGCTAACATCCGTGCCCATCTTCCTCCACTTTATATGGGACACCACCACGGCATGGCTGACAGGCAGTGCGTCGGCGGGCGCCCGGGATCCGAACTCGCGAACCCCGGGCTGCCAAGCGCGGACTAAACCGCTGCGCCACCGGGCGGCCCCTAAACTTCCTTGTTTTAACTTCCCTACAAGAAATGTACATGCATTTTTCTTAAGCACAGGCATTCAGAATCCTGGAGAAATGGGTGGAGCCTGCTTTTTGTTTGTAATCTGATGGGAGCGCAGCTGGGGGTGGTATGGCTCCAGGCTGCATTATTTTTACATCACATTAGCTGTGGATTGAGGAAGGTGGATCATGATGGGATTGAATAGCTGGTGCAATTATGAAAAGTGAGAATGTGATTGCTCAGCAGGAGAGATTTTCAACAACCTGGTGGAGAAACCGGGACAGTGTGAAGAACCCCAGGATCCAGAGTGCTGTTCATGTGACAGACTTGATGGAAACCGCCTTGAGTGTGGGCACCTGCATCCCAGAGTAACTCTGAGGGGCACAGTCAGCCCTGATGGAGTCAGAGGCACCCACTGGAATCTGGGCAGGAGAGGTGTCGTCACTGTCCCGGTGCGCTGACTTTTCCAGATCTCCTCCTTCCAGGGACCTGGTGGGATCGCCCTTCTCCTTTCCCTTCAGGTTAGATGTCTTCAGTTAACTCACCTTGTCCAGTGAAATATGTGCAAAACCTTGAAGAGCTCTGCTCGATTTTCCACGCCCTTTCTCCCTGTAGTGCGGCTGATGATGGTACAGGTACTAGAGGCTCCACTAGCCCATGTCCCTGAGTGAGGATAGTGTGCAACACAGCCCCTTGGCTCACCCCACGGGTGTGAAGCATGATCAAGAAGTAAACCTGTGCTATTTTAACCCGTGAGATTTGGGGCCTTATTTGTTATTGCGGTGGAACATATCTTCCTCCTGATTGGTTGGTGGTATCAGCCGTGGTCCTCACCTGCAGAACCAAGTCACCTGCTCCTGGGGCCGGGGGAACTGTATCACTTCTGTTAGGTTGGCAATCCTGTCCTCCTAGCTCATCAAGAATAGGTTTATTTTGCTGTATAAAATATACTGATGGCCTCCTTTTTCTTTCATATATGATGAGAATTTGGAAGTCAAAATTCTAAAAGTCAGAATGATAGATATAGATGTTCTGCAGGGCAGTGAGGACAGATCCAATCCCAGAAAACTGTCACGTGTTTGATTTGTGCTGGGCCTTCCTCCTTCCAGCTCTAGTGGTTCAATGGGTGGTTCAGTAGTTCTCAGCTGGATCTCTTAACAAAAAACAGATTAACAAGAGAAAAGCAAACTAATTTTATTTAATAGAAGTTTTACATGACACGAGAGCCTTCATAAGGAAATGAGACATGAAGAGGCGGTTAAACCACAGTGTTTTTCTGCTAGGTTTGATGAGGACTGGAACGTGGTGGAAAATGTGACAGGATGCAAGGTCCGTGGGCTAAGTGTGGTTAACTGGGGAAACTTAGCGAGACCTGTCCATTCAGATTCCTCTCTCGTCCCTCTGTCCTCAGAGATAAGGATGCCCCTTTCCTCTGGGTACAGGGAGGGCACCTCTCCCATGAGGGTCTTATGACCTGATGCAGGGGAGAAGTGGGGGGACAAGGTCAGAGTGTCCTTCCTGCACCTGCTGTTTCTCACTTTCCTTCAGTTTAAAATATTCATTGTGCCAACATGTGTCATATTTTGGGGAAGAGTGCCCTGAAGGGTACCTAGTGCCCCTGACACACTAGCCAGAGGCCTCCTCCCTTCTTCAGCGGGTACTCTGGCTGATACTTTTGGAGCTTCCACTCTTCAGTCATTCTGTGCCACGTCAACCGATTACCCCTGGTAAATACCATGTGTGGGAAAGGTTTCACCATTTCTCGAAACCAAGCTCACAGCAACCAGGCTTCTCGTTGGCAAGCTCACCGTGCGTCCCCTGCCCCTCAGCCACCCAGTGTGACCGCTGGGGCAGAGCACAGCTCCCAGTGGGTCATCGGCTTGGTGCCTGTCCAGTGAGGATTGTGAGGGCCACCCCTTCACAATGAGGCCGGAGGGAGCCTCTGTTTAACACTGCCCTGCATTGTTGCACATGCTGTTTCTCCCTTCTTTCGTAAGAGTGCCTTTCACTGAGGGGCATTCATAGCCGGCATGCTACCTTTCCCCCGAAACAGTTGTCACTTATGAAACCACCTGTACAGACTCAACAAAACCATTTTCCACTAGTCCACACCTAATTCTGAGTTTTCTTATTTTTAAATGCCTTAACAAAATTACAATGCCAGTGTGACCTCTCAGTGAACTGACATTTGTTTTGTGTTGGTAACAATACGTCCTTGACGTGACCACTCCCTAAGGGGCAGACCAGTGTATTAGTCCAAGGCTCAGGCAGTTTCTACCTGTTGTCAGGCATTTTCTAAGCAAAAAACACCCTAGATGTGTGTGCATAGGTGTGCACACGTAGGTGTGTACCCTTGCCAGCACCTTCCTCTCACAGGCATTGATGTTCACTGTTGAAATAGATGTTTTCCTCAGCCGCAGTTCTGCAGCTGTGCAGAGTAATCCCTAATTTGGGATTACTACTGGGAACCTGAGAGGTTGGCAGTCTGTCTAGGACTTGCAGAGACACAGGAGAAAGGGCAAAAGACGTGAAGGGCTGACTCTTGGCAAGGAACGACCCTCTGGGCTTCGAGGTGCTCCCTTAGCAGTTTTCATCTGGGTCGGACACTGAGTAGGTAATACAGCGACCCACACAAGGAAGCACCACCTTCCCTTCTCAGCTGAGCAGTTCCGGCATTTTCCGTGACATCAGAACCAGCAGTGTGGACTTGGAGTTCTGTGGCACGCTGCCTCCAGACTTCAACACATGTATGGAATACCTGCTGACATGCAGATGCTAACTCACTGGGTCTGGGGTGGCTGATATTCTGCATTTTACAAGCTCTCAGGTGATGTCCCGGCCCTGGAATAGGACCACACTTGGTCGACTAGTCAGTGAAGCGTGCTGCCAGGTACTTCAGTGGCGGTGCATACTGGCCTCAATGCATACTGCCTGAGAGAGGGGGCTTCACGGCCGGCTTTGGGGAGGTCGGTGCTTCCTGAGGGTTCCTTTAAGTAAGAGATAATCAAACATAACGTTTGTTCAGATCTTTCAGTGTGCCATGGTTTTTTTTTTTTTTTTTAATTTAGTCCTCACAACCTCTCCATCTGTGGACGAGACTTACTCAAAGCCGCAAGCGAGTGTCTTCTGCAGCCAGCGTTTATTTATACACATTTGTCCGACTTCAGAGCCTGAGCCTGGAACCCTTACGCTGTGCTCAGAGCTCTCTCGCATTCACGTGGATGTTGATGGAAGGACAATCCAAAAGGGGTTGGGAGTTTTTATCCTCTCTCTGTCTCTGGCTTGCTAGTGATCCATGACTTGGGGTAATTCTAACCGGACTTTTCAGATTCCAATACTCAAGCAAGAGAAGCTGCTAGCATCTAGCTGTTGCTTAAAAGTCTGGTGGCCTCAGAATTGTATACTACAAGCCACATTTAAAAGATAAAATGTTTGCTAACAAACATTGAATTTAAGTATGTTATTTATTGAGAATTATCATTTTAATAAAGTTTATCAAATTAAAGAATTTTATCTATAAACCTTTTTAAAATTTGCTGAAGTAAATTAATATAAAGGTATTTTTTTAAATTAAGGTATAATTGACATATAACATGCTATTATCCATCTTCTTTATCCATTCATCCATCAAACATAGGTTTTTTTCCATGTCTTAGCTATTGTAAATAATGTGGCAGTGAACCCGGGGGTGCAGATCTCTTTTCAAATTATGTTTTTTATATGTTTTATTTATATATATATATGTTTTCTTTTTCTTTGGGTAAATACCCAGAAGTGGAATTGCTGGATCATATGGTATTTCTATTTTTAATTTTTTGAGGAACCTCCATACTGTTTTCCATAATGGCTGCACCAATTTACATTCCCACCAACCGTGCACAAGTGTTCCCTTTTCTCCACATCCTCGCCAACACTTGCTACCTCGTCTTTTTGCTAATAGCTATTCTAACGGTCATGAGGTGATAGCTCACTGTGGTTTTTATTTGCATTTCCCTGATGATTAGTGATGTTCAGCACCGTTTCGTGTACCTGTTGGCCATCTGTATGTCTTTGGAAAAATGTCTCTTCAGATCCTTTGCCCATTTTAAAATCAGATTGGTTTTTTGCAGTTGAGTTGTATGAGTTCTTTATATATTTTGAATATTAACCCCTTATCAGATATGTGATTTGCAAGTATTTTCTCCTATTCAGTAGGTTGCCGTTTCATTTTGTTGATGATCCCCTTTGCTGTGCAGAAGCTTTTTAGTTTGATGTAGTCTCACTTCTTTATTTTTGCTTTTGTTGACTTTACTTTTAGAGTTAGCCCCCAAAAAATCCAAGACTGACGTCAAGGAGTGTACTGCCTGTGTTTTCTTCTAGGAGTTTTATGGTTTCAGGTCTTACATTCAAGTCTGTAATCCATTTTGGGTTGATTTTTGTGTATGGTATCAGACGGGCTTTGGGGTCTGACCAACCAGGGTCATCCCTGGCTCTGTCCCCACTTGCTGGGAGATTTGGGGCAAATTGATGAATACCTCTAAACCACAGTTTCCTCATTTTTCCCATGAGGATGGTCCTCCTTACCCCATAGAGGTTTTGCATGAGGATTAAATGAGATGGTGTGTGTGAAGGACCCAGCATGGTAAGTCCTGAATGAACAGTAACTGTTATTCTTTCACAGGTTTACTCTTTGCAGTAGTTCTGTCAGTTAGGTGCTGGTCCCCTGTTTTACAGGTGGGGAAACTGAGGCTCAGGGAGGTTATGTAACTCACCCAAAGTCACATGGCTGGCAAGTCATGGGTCCCATTTTATTAACAATACTCATGATGGAGTGGAAATGACTCTTGTTTTTACGGTTTAGAGGCGGCTGAATTCTTTGACCATCCAAGCTGCCTTTGATGTTTCCCTTTAAAAAGAATCTTCTGTTTGCATCGGTCAGCAGACTGCAGATATGTGTGGAAAAATGGATCCTTCAGCAAAGTGGGAAAAAGTTGAGCTTTAATAAATAGTAACATATAACTAAATGCAAATACAGAGTTGTTAAATGGAATTTAGGTTAAAAAAGAATTCAAAGTATATTTCAGGTAATTCAAGTTGTTGACTGGAAACCAATGTTAAGTTATACTGCAGAAGCACATATGCACAGTAAGTTAAACACTAAGAGCTATTTTTGAAGGGGGAGATCCTAAGTGTTAAATATGTTAGGGAATGTGTAATTATAATTCTTTGTTTGCAGCTGTTAGTAAGCCCACCTCAGTTTCACTCTAAAAGGGAGTGCTGGGCAGAAGGGAAGTCTCCTGCCTGCTTAAGGAATTCTAGATAATTAGTGTTTTAGCAGGGAGTGCTCAGGTTCCCTGGTTCTAGGGGTTTGGACATATCTGGAAATGCTCTTCTTGCAGAGACATGTGACTGAGGTGGCCTCCCACACTTTCTGTCTGCTCTGCTCCCAGAACCCCCTTGCGTGTATTCCCAGCAGCAGGCTGAGCTCATTGTTGTCTGATCACTTACCTTGCTGTCTCCCTGTCCTAAGTCCTCACTGGGTGTGCGAGCCAAGTGCCACTCTTCGCCGTCTCTGGTTCCAGCATGGTGCCTGGTACAGGGTAAATGCTCAATAAATCTAAGAAGTACTGTGGGCTCCTCCAGTATCTCTTATCCGTCTTAATTGATGTGTAGCCCCGTGTCATTTGCCTACTAATTCTGTAGTCTAGCCAACCCAGGATTTTTTGTAAATAATTGCGTTGCTGGAAATGACTTAAGTCATCCTGATAAGAGTTTTGGTAATGCAGAATTTCATTCCTAGCCTTTCAAAGTGTGAAAGAATCATAATTGAATTTGATAAGAAACACAGCTGGGTTTTTTTCCCTCGTAGTTTGTATTGATTTTGTGTATTTCTAGGTATTGTATAACTTAAAAGAATGATGACGTTTCGGCTCTTAACACAAACCATTGACGGGACAGTATGCTATTCTAGGCTGTGTACTGAAGTCAGCAGAAAATAAGGTCTCAGCAAGGCCTCTCGATTGACATGAGAAAACCTGCAGGTAGTTGCAGGCTGACCAGCTTTTCCCTGGAAACAAACAAGAACTGCGTGAAACATAATGATGGTGTGTGCCTGCACTATTTACTGCTGTCGAGCATGCTCTGGGTCATAAGTGTAAAGTGTCCCACAACCCAGGAAGTAAAAAGTAAATGTTAGACAGCAGTGAGGGACAAGATGGAGCTGTGCTGGGCCTCTTCCGTTTGGAGGGGGGAGTGAAGCCTTGGGCCCAGGGTGGGGCGAGGCCTTCCCAGCGTTGGGCAGATGGTCAGCTCTCCATGACTTCAAGACTCATCCTCCAGACAGCAGCTGCAGCGCGCCTGAGCTGGGCCTTCGCCTTCATCTCATTTCAGGTGCTTGTCTTCTAACTTTTACTGTACATTAGATTCTCCCTTGTAGGTGGACACCACACCTTCTGACTCTGTTATTACTTAGTTTCATTTTTTAGATATATATGTGACTTTTTATAATTCTGAATGGCCATCTGGTTTTTGTAAAAATACCTCAGTCTGTATCTCCGTGTGGTTGGAATTAATCACTCAAAAGCAGTGTGGTTTTCTGGACTGAATCTTAGGAGCCTGAATCTTGGTGCCAGCTCTACAGATACGTCATGGAAAGGTCTTAGATAAAACTTGTGTGTGTGTTGTCTTATGTGCAAAATGCTCCCTGACTTATGAGAAAGTTAGGAAGGTTCCCATGGATATTATGAGGACAAGTTAAATAAAATTCTGTTGAGTGGCTTTGAGCTTCAGAAGCACAAACATCGCCTAAAGCCTAGTTCTGAGTTGACCTCCTGTAGATGATTCATACTTTCCATACGGTATTATCTTCCTATTGACCACATCTTTAAAAAACTGAAATGCAACCACGTGTACAGTGTTTTTAAGGTATCAAGGATACTCCAACAATAATTTTTAAAATGCCAAAGTCCTCCCCACCACCCTTAACTGGAAGTGCAAGAAAGTTCAGTTAACTTTAATAGGACTTTGATTTTCTGTACAGAACTACATCTTCATTTCTGTTTTCTCACAGACATCCATTCTTTACTTTCCTCAGTTTTTGTGTTACAAATAATTTTGAAATGGTAACCACAGTCAACACTATTTGCCAAGTGAATGAAAGAAAAAACCAATCTGTGACTCCATTGTGTACTGTATCACGTACTCTGTGTTTTCCACTTCAGTCAGTTCGACACGACCGAGCATTACCCTTGGGGTGGGTAGGGACTGTGCCAGGCCCTGGAGGTACCGGGCAGGAAAGGCTTCGTGTGGGAGGTCAGCTCAGCTGTATCTCTGAGTGTGCTCTGTTACCTCTGTAACAGAGGTAACAACTGACTGAGCAGTCAGCAACAGCTGGCTTGTGCCTTCATGCTGCTGCCAGTGGAGAAAGTCGGGAAGCTCTCTTATGGTCCCTCATCTGACTGAAAGCTCTGCCAGTCCTAGGACCCCTGAGGAGCTCTGTGGTTGAGACAGCGCTTTAGGAAATCTATCCAAGGACTCTACTGAAGGGCAGTCAGTGGTGTCATCAAGGGAGGGTTCCTGTCAATTTCCTTACGGAAGTCCTAGTTGGCTAATAAGACCTTTATTAAGGAGCTAGTCTTCCCTAGCACCAGGGTCTTGTGATGTGGAGAGCGGAGGGAGAAGAAGGGTGTTCTCTCTGCCCATGAGTTTGTGGTTTAGTTTAAATACAAAATACGGAAGTGTGAAATCATCTGAAAACAAGATATTAGTGTGTGCAAAGATGATGACAGGAAGTGGAATTGTTAGGAGAGGATGTGAGGAATTTAGCCGTGAGAGGAGGAGGAGTACACATTTGTTTGGATTAAGATGTTGTGTGGGTCCGTTCCGTAGGGAATGGAAAATAGGGATCTGGAAGAATGTGCACCAAATAGTCAAGATAGTTGTTTTGGAAGTACAAAATTTCAAGGAATGCTCATTTTCTATTTATATATTTCTCTAATGTCTGAAATATTGACTACTTTCATGATTAGAAAAAAGATTAAAAGGGGAAAAATTATATATATGAATATTTGACAAAAATTTTAAAGTATTTTAAAGCTTAAATGTTGAGCCAAATGCAGAGCAATCAGAAGTTTAAAACGAAGTATCTTTGTAATTCTAATGTTAGGCAATGTACTGGGCAGAGCTCTCCAGAGAAACAGAACCAATGGGACATGCTCTTCCTCACCTCCGTTGTGGGGTAGCAGTCCAATCTCCCCTTGTAGTCAGGTCAGTCACCCCAGCCAGCACTATGACTCCCTTCTTTGCCTGTTGATTCAGAGGCATGAGGTGGCCGGGCAACAGTCTTAACTTCTGGTTCAGTGGAATCATTGTTGTGTCTCCGGGTGGAAACATTCCTCCCTTTGGAACTAAGACCTCTAGGCCAGCAGAGCATAAGGACATGGGGACAGGAAGCACTATTTTGCTAGTGGGTCACTAGGGGTAATAGTGTGTGGTGCCACTCCCATTTCCTGGACCCATGAATCCTGGCTCGGGGAGAAGCAGCACCATACATTGGACACTGATTCAGAGCATATACAGCTTCCCAGAGAACCCTGCCCCAGCCCTGCAAGGAATTGCCACCTAGCTGGTGCTGGAACTGAGTCTTCAAAAGGCTGTTCCACCATTCTGTCAAACCAGCTGCTTCAGGATGATGAGGAACATGGTAAGACCAGTGGATTCCGTGATCATGGGCCCATTGCCGTACTTCTTTTGCTGTGAAGTGAGTTCCTTGTTCAGATGCAATGCTGTGTGGAATACCATGATGGTGGATGAGGCATTCTATAAATCCATGGATGGTAGTTTTGGCAGAAACATTGTGTGCAGGGAAGGCAAATCCATATCCAGAGTGTCTATTCCAGTAAGAACAAAATGCTGCCCCTTCCATGATGGGAATGGTCCAGTGTAATTGACCTGCCACCAGGTAGCTGGCTGATCACCCCCAGGTAATGGGTACAATATCAGAGCTCAGTGTTGGTCTCTGCTGCTGGCAAACTGGGGACTCAGTGGTGGCTGTATCCAGGTCAGCCTTGGTGAGTGAAGGTCAGCCTTGGTAAGTGAAGTCCTGTTGCTGAGCCCAGGCATAACCTCCATCTCTGCCATCAGGGCCACTTTGTTCCTGAGCCCATTGGGTGATAACAGGGGTAGCTGGGGAAGGAGGCTGAATGGTGTCCATAGAACAGGTCATCATATCCACTTGATTATTAAAGTCTTCTTTTGCTGAGGTCACCCTTTGGTGAGCATTCGCATGGGACACAAATATCTTAACAGGTTTTGCCCATTCAGAGTGGTCTATCCACATACTTCTGTCTCAAATTTCTTTGTCACCAATTTTCCAGTCACGTTTCTTCCAAGTATCTGACCATCCAGCTAAACCGTTGGCCACAGCCTAAGAATTGGTGTATAATCGCACATCAGGTCATTTCTCTTTCCAAGCAAAGTGAACCACCAGGTGCATTGCTCGAAGTTCTGCCCGCTGGGAGGGTTTCCCTTCACTATGTCCTTCAGGGATGTCCCAGGGAGGGGCTGTAGGGCTGCAGTTGTCCACTTTTGGGTGATCAGCTCTTCCTCTGTTGACTGGTCGCAGGGATTCCCCATGAGGCCAGAGGTACAGGCTGGGAGGAAAAAATAGTAGAGCAGGAGGGGGGACCAGGGGCATTTGGGCCACTTCTTCATGTGACTTACTTGTGCCTTCGGGCCTGCTGGGGCCGGATCACGAATCTCCCACTTCCATTTGATGCTGGAGTGCTGCTGTGCACGCGCAGCTTTGTGCCTGATGGTCAGATAACACCCAGTTCATGATGGGCAGCCCAGGTCTCATGTTGGTGGCCCAGGGTTAAGTAGTCACTCTCTACTGAGGCCCAGTAGCTGGCTAAGAGCTATTTTTCACAAAGAGAGTAGTTATCTGTGGAGGATGGCGGGGCTTTGCTCCAAAGTCCTAAGGACTTGCTCTGTTGTTCACCTGTAGGGCCCTGGCAGAAGCTCCAAACAGCATCCCTATCTGCCCGGACACTTAAGGCACCAGTGGATCTGCTGGATCCTGTGGCCCAGGTGGCAGAGCAGCTTGCACGGCAGCCTGGACCTGTTGTGGAGCCGTCTCTTGTTCTGGACCCCACTCAAAACTAGCAGCTTTTTGGGTCACTAGGTAAATAGACCAGAGTATCACATCCAAATAAGGAATATGTTACCTCCAAAATCCAAAGGGACCCGGTCAATTTGACACATAAAATTAACTATCACGGGCAGTGTGATATGATGCATGGAAACTCAATTTATATGTAACTCTTGAACTAATTATTTAACAGGTAACATCTCTCATCTTTTTAAGATTATAAATGCTTGGAGAAAGCTTGTACATTCAGCTCCTAACTTTGAGTTGAAATATTACTCAGTATTCACTGAGCCCCCACTCCCCCATCATCTCCCCACCCTCCCACCAGGTGCTCTGTCATGATCCATGTGCTAGATTTTTTTCTTGGCGAATATTTAAGTTTTGCAGGATGTTGCACTTAGGAATGGGCATGTTGTGTTTGCTTAGTACTTGACCAAATAGAATCCAATGTATCAAAATATCAGAGCTAGAAGGATCCTTAGAAATTATCTAGGCCAACTTGATGTTTTGGACAAAATGTTTCGGACAGAGTCCTGAATCCCAGATTGGAGCTCAGATTTCTGTTGTCAGCTGAGAACAGTTTTCCTGTTCTGGCTCTGCTCCGCTCCCTTGGAGCTGAGAGGCGTGCTTTGGCCCAGGTTGATAGTTGGGTTGTGGGAGGATGAGCTAAGGTTCTGTCTTCATTTGTAGCCAAGCCAACTGGGCTACAGATCAAAGGTGGTGGCTGTGTGTTTGGAGCAGTGCCATTTCCTGACCAAACGCTGGATGTGCTGGGCTAAGAGGTGGGGATTTGAAAGAGCAGGATGTTGAGAATCCTGCTGTCTTAACTGCTCTGAGAACTGAAGAGGAACATCTTGAAAATTAATGCAAGAGATTAGATGTAAATGATGACTGAAGCACACACCTGGTCGGCAAGATTATTATAATATTTAAAATATAAATTTTTAATTGAAATAGCCAAGTTAACTACTTTAATAATTGTGTTTCCCTTCAGCAAATTTAATGGAGGTTTAGCAGTAGGTAGATGATTAAGAGCTTAAGATCAGCCTTTTTTGGGGGTCCATAACGTCCCTGATGTCAGGGGCACATTTAATTTCGCTGTATAGTCTTGGAGTTGGATGGTAGTACGGAGGTCCTCCAGTTCTAATCCAGCAAACCCCTAGTTAGATCAGTTGCTTCCAGGCACCCCTGGCCGTTGGCTGCCAGGCCTCTGCTTAAACCCTTTCCAGGGTTCCAGGTTCCTTTGAAGGCAGCCCCTTCCACTCATAGTCAGCACTCCCCGTTAGGGAGTTCTCTTTCATGGTAAACGTCGAGCTTCTTATAATTTGTGCTTATGTCTCCTAGTTGTGCCCCAAGATTTTTTTTCTGGTTTTCCCAGAACATTTTTCATAGTTCATTGTGAATAGTCAAAAGTTCTCGGCTAGAGATTTCAGCTTTCTTATTTAAAAAATCGGAGCATTCTTCACAAATAACAATAGTTTTCCCAGAAGAGTAGGTGTTCCCAAATAATAGGATCATCAAATAATTCTGCCCTGCTTTATTGTTTAAGTAGGAAAACACACTGGACTAGGAGTGGAAGGACCTGGTTCCTGGCTCTGCTCTGCCTCTCTCACCAGTTGGGTACTTTGGGTCAATTAACCTCTCTGAACCTCAGTTTTCTTTTCTGTGAAGTAAAGATGATGATGCCTGCTCAGGTACCAGGTCATGGGGTTCTTCTGAGAATCAGATCCTTTTGTAGTCTGTCCATTTCCTTACAGGTATAGGAAGTTAACTCCCTTGTTTTACAGTGGAACATTTTGAATCACAAATATGATTTAGCAAGGGCTTAGGTAATAACAAGGTATGATGATAAAAGCAGATGACGCTTTCTGGCAAGTCTTGAAATCCTGTAATATGGTGGGTTGCCAATTTAGTTTATACTTTTCTCTATTTATTATAGAGACTGGGAAGAGATTTTAAGAAATTCAAGAATAAAGAAATGTATGAGTTATATTGTGGAAGCTAACAGATTTGTTGGTTTAAATTAGCACTACTTACCTCTAGTGTGGGTCCTTGTGAAGATCTTAATTTGAGTTGGGATCCCTGCTACAAATTAGAATGAAATCTCAATGCAAGGGGAAAAAAAGTATCATTTGCTAAGACAGTAATGACCTTAAGAAATTCATGACTTTGCTCATTATTTAGGAGTTAGTGTTTTTATTCAGAATACTTTGTTTGGTAATTTGAGGTTATCTGATTCCACTCTTTTGGTACTTCAAGTAATCTGCTTTATTTGCAGCTGTATTGGCACCTAAGTTCTCTTTTTGGCTTCGTTTTCCAAGAATCCCTTTCTAAACTGGGAAATACCCTTCCTGGTCCTGGAACCCTTCAGCAGCAGGTGGACTGAAATGGATATTAGAATGACATCTCAGCCCAGAGCAGTGTTCAGGGAACACTAAACAGAGAGGGAGGCAGACAGGGAGAGAAATACCAGGTCCTGGCGGGCTGGGTCCAGGTGGGGCCCACCCACCTAGGGGAGCGGCCCTAGGTGGGAACACTGAGAAGAGAAGTGCTCTCACGACTGGAGACTGAGGAAATGCTAGACATGTTGCCGCCTTCTTACTTCTCCTTCCCGTTTACTTTTCTAATCAGGCAGTGAGTCCATTTTTAACACACTCTTTGTCTCTCCTCACCAACAGGAATATTACTTATTGAGAAATTAATTCCAAGGTATGCAATGGGATTGTTTCATAATTATGGCTTTTGCGGGAAGAAATAAATGTGAGTAAAAGGAAATAGTGACAGTGTTTTAATTGAAATTCGTGCATGTGACACTGGTTTTGAACTTTTTGTGTATGTGTGTGAATCATGTTTTATAGGAAATATTTAGTTCTGTGTGGTAGCTGGTGTTTCTTAATACTCATGTATTTTTTTTGATAAACCTCTTACATCCTCTTTTAATATTATTTGAAATTTCAAAGGAAATGACTACAAAATCAATTAAAGCATGTGCATTATACTTCAATAACAAGCTTTTAAAAAGCAAATCAGAGCAATTATACTTAATATGCTTTTCCAATCCCACACTTCCCTCCCACCCTGCTCCCAAATTCTGGTATATTCTCCTGTCCCTCTTTGAGATGCACTGCCTGGCACATTGTCTTATGATTGAATGGATACTAACTAAAATATAACCTTAAACCCCAAAAAGAATGCTCTTAATACTCTGTGTATAATATGTATCACAATTTTCTAGTATCTATATAAATATACATATTTTAAAAAGAATAATAGGCTTAAGTGGCTTTCCATTAACAACAGGATAAAGTACAAGTCCTTTAGCCTTTCTGTTGGAAGACGCTGTTGGACCTGACTTAATGCTTATGAAATTCACAGCAGGGGGACAGGTATTATATTTCCTTTGTTTATATCAGAGGAGAACAAGGATCAACTAAGAAAAGCTGGGACTTGAACACACAAGTGCTGAGTATTCTCAAAAGTTAATTTTAGCCATTCTAATAGTGTAGAGTTGTCACTGTGCTTATGATGTTGAGCATCTTTGCATGTGCTTATCTGCCATCTGTATATCTTCTTTGGTGAAGGATCTGTTCAATCTTCTACCTTTTAGAAAAAATTGGGTTGTTCTTATTTTTGAGTTATGAGAGATCCAAACAAGGTCCATTACATGCATTGCATTATGATATGTCTTTTAAATCTTTTAATCTATAGGTTCCTCATCTCTTTATTGTTTTCTTTGCGTTAGGAAAACCCAGAACATGAGAAATTCTATAGGGTAAATGGATTTGCCTAAATACATCCCCAGGATGTTGTTTAATATGTTTTTCTGTCTTCTGTATTTTTCGTAAACTAGTTGTTTAGGTCTTGAGACTTCAGGTTTGATTTTTGTCATGTGGATTTTGTTTGGTACTACTTCATGGGTGGTATCATGCAATTCCATGAGGAGGTATATAATATATGATTGTCTGCCTTTTTTGTGACGTTAAAATTGATTAGGTGGTTAGGGCTTGTCAGTTTGACCCATTCATACTACTTTCCCGTCAACCTCTCATCTAATGATTTTAGTAGCCATTTGCGGATCTTTGCCTAGAGCCATTGTTTCATTAGTGGTTGCAACATGGTGATATCCTAATTTTGTCTTTCCTTCTTTATTTATTAACTGGAATACTTATACCAAGAAAAACTTTGCCTCATCAACTCTGGTTGTTATGGGGATACTGTTTGTAAGTAATGGCAGGATAAATGTGGGGTTTCCCTTTGCTTACCAGTTTTCAGAGTAATAAGTTCTAAACCATTCCTCAAAGATTAACAGTGAGAATTTTATATATTTTTAGGATCATCATGAACTCATGGATTTTAGCATACATGAATTTTAGCATACTTATCTCAGTGCCTTCCACTAATTCTTTTTGATGCTCAAGTTGCCCCATCCTTGGTCAGTGGGAGCCCCTTCAAGTTGGTTCTAGAGGCCTTATGATATCTGCCTTGCCTTCTGGTATAACAAGATGTCTCAGGTTCACCTTATAACATGTTGATTTTTTATGTACCCCAGTAGCAGTGAGCACACTTAGATCTTGGTTTCTTGGATCTAGCACTCAGGGACCAGGACTCCATGGAGAAGTGTCTAATTCAAGGACTGGAACAGGAAATATAAATGATGAGCCTTGTAATGTCAGAAAGTAAGGTAGTGCTCAAAAAACAAAATAAACACACAGTGATAGGAGCAGTCAAAGGGGACAGAGGAGCCACCTGAAAGAGCTCCCAATGCTAAAGTTAACAATTTGAGCAACAGAAGAAGAGAAGTAGTATTGGATTATAGCTCGGACTATAAGGTAAATATCCTGTGTTCGTACTGATAAAATAAGTAACTAAATGGAGGGGAACAGACAAATCTTCCAGGCAGAAGAGTTATAAATAATTTTTGTAGACACTCTACCCTCAAAGAAGTGGAACACAATTCACCACTCCTTAAGTGTGGGCTGCCCATAGTCACTTCCTTCCAAAGAGAACAGTGTGGAAAGGGGGAAGAAAGAGTAACTTTACAGTGAAGAACCCTGACAAACGCTACGTCAGCCAGGTGAGCAAAGTTACTATCGACAGTGAGAAGTCATGTTGGGAGTGTGTACCATTGATGTGATGGGAGGGGCACGTCACCTCTGCGGTCGTCCTCTCAAAACCCATTAACTCCAGCCTCAGACAAATCCCAGCTGAGGGATATTCAACAGAATACCTCGTGAGTCCTCGAAACTGTCAAGGTCACCAAAAACAAGGAAAGTTTGAGAAACTGTCACAGTCAAGAGGAGCCTAAGGAGACATCACGACTAAATGTGGTTTCTAGTTGGGATCCAGAACAGATAAAGGACACTGCATTAAAACCAAGGAAGTTTGAATAAAATGTAGACTTCAGTCAATAATAATATATGCATATTGATTTATTAATTATGACAATGTACCATACGAATGTAAGATGTTAATAATAGGGGAAACTATCAGACATATGGCACCTCTGTACTATCTTAGTGATTTTTCTGTATATCTAAAACTATTCTAAAATTTAAAGTTTATTAGAAATATAAAAAGTCGTTTAACCTTTGGCAGTAACCCCAAGAGCTAATATTTATATAGTGCATGACTGTCTTCAAACACTTTCATAATTCCTTTCTTTGAGTTTTTCCTCTAGTTAGGCAAAGGAATTACATTTTTATGAGCATTAAGCTCATATCTAAAAAACATGTGGGAGCTAGTGCCACTGTTATAAAACAAAGGGTTGGGGTGGTAAAGATCAAGCAAAGAGTATCTGTTTTGAGCTGGCTGAGTTTTTCATCCATTTATTACTTAACAGCCACAGAGGGGACCCACCAGCACTGCGTGAGAAGCCTTGCCTTAGCCTGGGGGCAGCACCATTTCTCTACCCAGACAGGCCCCCTCCCCACAGCTAATGGGCCTGAGGGGCAGGGAGGAGAGTCTGCTTTGCTGTCCATGACTCATTGACAGATGGTGTCATTAATGTGGGTGGAGAGCGCTGGGGAGGAGCAGCCTTAGGGGAGCACTGTTAGGCTGTGCTAGGTTTGTGTTGTCTGTTAGGCATCGAAGTGCAGATACTGGACAGGATAGAGAATGCGAGATTGAAGATGAGAGTTTGGAAGTCATCAACGTTTAGATGGTTAAACGTTGGTAAATGGATTTAAAGATGAGACTAGATCAGATCCCTAGGGAATCAGTGGAGACTGAATAGGGAATGGTTGTGACTGAGCCCTGGATCTCTGCAACGCTAGGGGGATGGAAGAGAAGATGTAACAAAGGGAAGACTGACAGGGAGTGTTGGAAGCCATGCCTAGTGGATGTGGTGTGTTGGCTGCCAAGACTCATGGCGCCACCTGGTCCCCTCTCCCACCCACACCCCACTCCCACCAAGCAGCCAGCAGCCAGTGACTGATGCACAGGGGAGCACAGGAGGCTGGCCCTTGCCTCCCAGTGGGGCCAGCAGCGGCGCAGTTCACACGCCAAAGCTCTCTGTGGGATCAGGCTGAGCCAGCTGTTCTCCACCACACACCTCCTTCCTTCCTCTGTCCCCAGCCCTGTCCTCCTTCCCTTCTCCCAGAGCATTCAGAAGCCACAACAAACCACGTAAGTGCACAAGAATCCCGTCTCGGCTCTGCTTTTCGTGAACCTAACTGAAGACACCAAGTAAAGATTTCTCGAGGAGTGGGGAACGTGCCCCAGTGAGTGTTAGCTATTCTTTGTTTTCCCAGAACCAGGCCTCCCCTCCCAGGTGCATCACGCTCCCTCACTGTGGGCTCTTCCCCGCCTAGAACGCTCTTCTTAGCCCCTGCTCATTCCACAACCTGCTGAGCCTGTTGGCTGTCTCAGAAGGGAGGGGGCCGGAGGCTTGGTGAAGTGATGCACTGGAGCAGGCTGAGGGCTGGGCTTTGGGAGCACGGAGGAGGGACCGGTTAGTTCTGCCTGTGAGAGCTGAGACATTTTCACAGGGGAGGTGACATTTGAACAGCGCATTGAAGGAAATCCTGCACCAGCTTCAGGTTGGTGCAGCCCTAGGCCCCTTTTGTAGCTCTGTGGGGCTCAGCTGTCTGGATGTTACAGCTTCTTGTCAGACTGACTCTCTGCAGCCTCAGTGTCGCTGACCCTCCAGAAGCTCTCCAAGCATGTCAGCCCTGTAGAATTCACTTTTCAAGCCATAGCAAGTTGGCAAAAGAGAATGAAGAGGAAGACATCAGGAATTATGTGAATTTACCCTAAGTGGGTCAAATGTCTTGGCCAGCCAGAATCAACCACCTCCTAACCTGTCCCCTTCCTCTGGGACTCCTGACCGCAGCACATGCTTCTCAAGGGCATGGCTCTGCCTTCCATATTTCAGGGACCTCATGTTGGTTGTGCTGCAGGTGCCTGGTAATGGCTGTTGGATATATAAGACTCTGATTTCTTCTTAAAGGAAACCATGAAGAGAGGCACAGTCGGTGGATGTACCACCAGGAACTAAATGATTATTTTCCTTAAGCACAGTGGAGGAGAGCAGAGAGAAGGAAAAAACCTTGGTGTGCCTTTTCAGAGCATGTAGTTAAGATGTTCTAAACTGAATAGAAAAGTCTATGGAGATAAATAAGTATTAGGAGCAAAATATGAAGTAATTTTCCACCTGTCAGATTGGCAGACATTTAAAAGTCTGGTGTTGAGGGGCCGGCCTGGTAGCATAGTGGTTAAGTTTGGCGCACTCTGCTTCGGCAGTCTGGGTTCACAGGTTCGGATCCTGGGCGCAGACCTACACCACTCATCAGCCATGCTGTGGCAGCGACCCACATACAAAATAGAGGAAAATGGGCACAGATGTTAGCTCAGGACCTCTCTTCCTCAAGCAAAAAGAGGAAGATTGGCAATAGGTGTTAGCTCAGGGCCAATCTTCCTCACCAAAAGAATGAAAAATTAAAAAAAAATCTAGCGTCGAGTATAGTTGGGATATAAGGCAAACTGCTGATGGGATGTAAACTGTCCCAGTCACTTTGGACAATAAATAACCTGGCAAAGTCTAGTACAGGCATAGCTGTACATACCTTTAATCTAGTTATTCCCTCCTACATACATGCTCTAGAGGGACTCTTGTGCTTGTTCACAGGGGGCTTATAGCAGAATGTTCATAAGCAGCATTGTTAGGAAAAGCAGGAAGAAAAAAGGAAGGCAACCTAAATGTTTATCAGTGAGAGAATGAGTAAATTGTGGTTTTTCACACAGTGACTGTTCTGCAGCAGTGAAAACAAATGAGTTAGAGCCACACCTGTCCACATGGGTGAATTTCACAACAGAATGCTGAGTGAAAGAATACGTAGAGTTTTTTTTTAAGCTTAAAAGCATGCAGAAATGTTAGTTTTTAAACTGGGTGAGGGGTACATGGAAGGTTGTTGTCCCAGCTGCTCTTCTTTGGTGTACATTAAAATTTTTGTATAATATTCAGAATTGAAAAAGAAACACAAAATAATGAAGTGAGGATACATACATATAATATATAGGCATAAAAATGCATATGAATTAAAAACATGAAATGCCCAGGACAGTGTTTTTTCTCAGAGGAGGGAGGATTGAGGTGTGGGAGGAACACACAGGGGCTTTTGAAAATCCTGGTGACATTTTCTTAAGCTGAATGAGGAGAATACTTTGGAGTGAATTTTTCTTGAAACTTTCATATATGTCATAAATAGTGCTAAAACTTTTTTTTAAGTTTAAAAACACAGACTTTTGTCTATGGAGAGATTTGGCTTTCTCAGCTCCACTTTTTTAATTTGTGAAATGGAGAGGTTATACTAATGGTAATACCTCCTTCTAAGATATTTGTGAAGATAGAATAAGCTAATGTATGTGAAAATGACTTGCAAGCTATTAATTATTATTATTGCTAAAAGACATTGTTCAAATTCCCTGTCAAAGAAGTATCAGAAGCTGGAATATGTCCATTGTGGGAAAATCAGAAATTATAGAAAAATCATAATGAAAATCACTGTAATAAAAATCGCTAACGTTTTAGTTTCCTTTTCATATAATTTTTATTTTCTTCTATCAGACCTAGAACTGGTTGATACAGTTGTTTTTCAGAACCTTTCTGCATTGCAGAAATATGACAGCAGGAAGGCGTATTTATTAAGCAAGAAAAATGCAGTGGCTTTTGCGGGCATCACACCAGGTGCTCCTTGAGGGCTGGGTGCCTCTTCCATCTGTGTGGGTCCCCATGAGCAGCATCCAGGTGGTGCTAAGTGATTGATGGCCATGGGCCCGTTTGGTTGACCTGGGTGATGGAGACAAGTGCCCTGAGCAGGAGCAAGGAGACCGGGGCTCTGGCCTGGACCCAGACCCACCTCCAGCCTGCTTTGTGACCTCAGGCCGGCCACTTTAGCCTCCTTGTCCTCGTCTGTGAGACTGAGTGGTCCTGTCAGCTCTGAATGGGCTAGAGCCAATAACTACTGTCTCCACCAAGAGCATTTATGTGAGAGCAAGTAGGAAGTGACAATGGAAAAAACGTGCTTTATCATGATAAGGTGCTTGGTAACCTCAGAAAATAGTGTTTGTGGTTGAACATACTTTCCAGTAAAATTTCTACTCAGGAGATGGCAACTGAGATTGAACGGAAAAGGATGGAAGTGAGAGTCATGGAGAGTATTATTTCACAGGATATTCGCTGATTTCAGCACAAATCAGTGGCTGAAAACGGTCAGAAGATGACGATGTTGGGTTGCCTACAGACTATATATATATTTTTTTTATTTTTATTTTTATTTTTGGTGAGGAAGATTAGCCCTGAGCTAACATCCGTTGCCAATCCTCCTCTTTTTCCTAAGGAAGATTGGCCCTGAGCTAACAGCTGTGCCCATCTTCCTCCACTTTATATGGGACACCTGCCACAGCATGGCTTAATAAATAGCATGTAGGTCCGCACCTGGGATCCACACCCATGAACCCTGGGCCACCAAAGCAGAACACACGAACTTCACCACTACACCGCCGGGCCAGCCTCCAGACTATATTTTTAGTGAAGCTCTTCAGAGCATTTTATGTGTTGCTTTAATGGAAGACTCTTGCTACCACTCAGTAGATGAAAAGGCTGGGAGTGGCAATTTTGCATTCATATCAGGAGACTTGGTAGAGTTCCTTTTTCTCCTAACCCAGCCCTGCCTGATAGTTTAAACTCCATCCAATCAGAAGATGTATTATTTTCCAACAAGAAGGTTTGGAAAATATCAGGAAGGCAAGTGTAGCTGTGAATTTCCTGGGGAGAAATGTCCTAAAAAAGCTGGGACCGAGAAAGTCACCCCAACACGTTCAGGTTCAGAACAGTTTAGGGGCACCCTGGTCTCTGGATTCCAGGGCTCAGAGAACTGTAGACCTGGTTTTCCAAATTCCTGTATGGTCTCTGGACCATTTCTTTTTTGGAGTTCTTATCAACAAATTGAACAGAATGAATGAATGAGGACTAGATTTGTGAACATTTAAATGAGAGAAATAAATTGAATTACTTGGAAATAAAAGCTAAAGTTATCCTCAAATATAGTCAGTGTTTCAGAGGCTTAAGAAGAGAAACTCTTACAACTCAGTAATAGAAAAGATAAATATCTCAATTAAAAAGGGGCAAAGAAGCTGAATAGACATTTCTCCAAAAAAGATGTACAAATGCCCAGTAAGCACTTGAAAAGATGCTCAACACCATTAGCCATCAGGGAAATGCAGATCAGAACCACTTCACGCCCACGAGGATGGCTGTAGTCAAAAAAGACATAATAGCAAGTGTTAGGGAGAATGTGGAGAAGTTGGAACCCTCATATGTTGCTGCTAGGAATGTAAGTTGGTGTAGCCACTTTGGGAAACAATCTGGCAGTTCCTCAAAAAATTAAACAGAGGGGCTGGCCCGGTGGTGTAGTGGTTAAGTTCTCATTCTCCGTTTCGGCGGCCTGGGGTTCACAAGGTTCAGATCCCAAACGCGGACCGACATGCTGCTTGTCAAGCCATGCTGTGGCGGCGTCCCATATAGAGTAGAGGCAGATGGGCATGATGTTAGCCCACGGCCAGTCTTCCTCAGCGAAAAGAGGAGGATTGGCAACAAATGTTAGCTCAGGGCTAGTCTTCCTAAAAAAAATAATAAAAAAAATTAAACAGTTAGCATTTGACCCAGCAACTCCACGCCTAGGCATATACCCAAGAAGGTGAAAACATCTGTCCATATAAAAACTTGTACACAAATGTGCATAGCAGTATTATTCACAATAGCCAAAAGATGAAAACAACTTAAATGTTTATCAACTGAGTAGATAAGCAAAATGTGGTATATCCATATGGTGGAATGTTATTTGGCCGTAAAAAGGAAGTAAGTACTGACACATGCTACCACATGGATGAACCTTGAAAACGTTTTGCTGAGTGAAAGAAGCCAGGCACAAAAGGCCACATCTTGTATGATTTCATTTGTATGAAATGTCCAGAATAGGGAAATCTACAGAGACAGAACATTAGTGATTGCCTAGGGCTGGAGGGAGTATTTGGGGGTTGATGAAGATGTTCTAAAATTTATTGTGATGGTTGCACAGCTCTGTAAATATACTAAAAACCATTGAATTACACATTTTAAATGGGTGAATTGTATGGTATGTGAGTTTTGTCTCAATGAAGCTGTTAACAAAAAAAAAACCCCCAACTCACTTGAACCAGTTTTAGCATCTTACTGTTGAGAGAGAGAGAGAATAGTATAAAATTCTATAGAAATATGGCTGATGGTCCTTCAGGAATGGTTCAGTTTAAAGAGATCTGTGGAATGCTTCTTTGTGCCTGGCCCAGTGCTGGACTCCAGGAACAGAACATCAGAAAAGTCGTCAAGCTGGTGAGAAACAGAAATGTTTGAGGGAGCAAGTGCAGGCCGTGAACGCACGCACCAGAACTGTCTGGAAGGTGCCACAGTAATGGCAAGCAGGAGTGTTTGGAACATCAGGGAAGGGGTCACAGCCAGGTGTCAAGGGCCAGAAGTTTATTCCAGGCCAAAGGCGGCAGGAAGCATGTGGTGGTGTTGACTTTTGAGATACAGAGTTGGGTGGGGAGTGCATGTGGCAGGAGGTGGGTCTGGAAAGAGGGACTGACTTCCACACTGATCATCTTCTGTTAAAGAAGAGGGGGCCATACATGGACACACTGTGATGAACCAGTCTTCATGTTCTGGAAGTTTTAGCTCACAAATTAATGAATGATACCGCGTCTCATTGATCAAACGTCTGCCGTGTGCCTGGCACTGTTCCAAGGTCTTTTCTCATCATACTTTTACAACGACACTAAGAGGATGTGCTGCTGTTACCCCATTGGGAAGGGGCAGTAAGTGGGTCAGCAGGTTGCCCAGGGCCACACAGCTGGTGAGTGGCAGGGCCAGGGCTCAGGTCTGGAGCTCGCACCCCCACTCTGACACTTCACAGGACCTTCGTGCTGGTGGACGTCAGTCTGGAAACCATTGTTCGTGTGAGATTTCTTCCAGCTTCTGTTCCAAGATGCTTTTGGTTCTTTGTGAAAATGACTAAATGTATCTAAAATTAAACTGGCACTCACTTTGCTTTTCTTGTATGATTGAAGTTATTGCTGTTTCATTTAATGAATTACAGAATAAGAAGAACCAAGTGCTAATAATCGTTTACAGAGATTTATTACTTGAGCTGTTTCTATTTAGCATTCATTCAAATTAACCTTTTTAGGTTGAGGGAAATTTCTGAACATTGGTAATACGGGTTGTTCATTGAGGTGGTTTCTATATTTCTATACAGTATAAATTGTCCTTTATCTGTCAACACCATTTGAAGGATTCCTGCCCCAAAAGATGAACATCCTTGAGATGGGTTAACTGACACTTGTTTTGTTCTGCCTAAAAATAGTTCTAGGTGTAGGAAGGGAAGTGGCTTATTGAGGGCATTAGATTACAATCCAAATAGACTTTCAGACCTGCCCTGTACTTTCAGTGTAGATTTCTCTACCTTTCATAGGCCTCGGTAAGCATTTATTGACAACAATAACTATAAAATGGTAGAATTTCTTACATTGGAGAGGGTGACAGGCTGGCATTTTCGTGAGTAATCAAAGACCTAGGTCAGAGCATAGTTTATCTTTTGTCCTTTTAGTAGAAGAACACACCCTTCAACTGACACCCAAAATGCTGAAGGTCTTCTGTGCCCAGAATAAACGGGAGCCCCATTTTCCTTTAAAAGGGAAGGAAAGCTCTGCCTTAGAATCCCGGGCAGATGCTCAGCACCCTGCCACACGATTTGGGCAACTGGGAACCCAGCTGGCCCCCTAGTTGGTAATTCCTCAACACTCTGGTATGTCCTAACGTTGCCAAATAACTGGAAAGATTTGGAGAACAGGAAATAAGCTGCTTGGGAGATAAGGTGGGCAGCTACGAATTGTAGACAAGAGAGGAAATGAGAATTCTAACCCAGGGAAACAACATTAGCAGTTTGACTTTATTTTTAAACCAAGAATCATTGGAGATGATTTAGTTTTACCGGTTAGAAGGCACGGCACAGTGTGTGAATGGGGACTCCCTTTCTATCTACTGCTGCATCTCAACTGATCGAGAATTGCGGAAAGATGAAATTGAGTCTGTGAATTCTTTTTTATCCAGCAACTACTACTGTGTGGTCATAAGACCAAGAAATCTTTAACATCAGAAATAACTTCAAAATATGTTTTGCCTCTGCTCTTTTGTGTGTGTGTCATGCTGTGACTAGGCAGGCAGGCTGTTTTCATGAAGAAGAGAGGTTTGTTTTTGACGATAACTAAATATGCAGCCGTACACGGCAGTGAATGTTCAAGGCAAAAAGGCAGAAGGACAGAAAATGCAACTAACCTCTCTTCTCTGAAATATGACACCTTGTCATTCAATAGCATTTTATAAGGAAGGCCACGGTAGATGAATGTTCACCGTGTTAACTTAAGGAAATAATTTAAAAATTGATCAGTCATGAATATCATGTTCTTTGTCATATTCCGTCCTGTGGTAGCCATTCTGAGATCCATTAGTGATTGTGGGCTTAAACGATTGACGTGTCTTTAGATTGTAGCCGCGGGCACGTTTGTGAACTGCAGTGCTCAGACCAAATCATCGTTGGGTCTGAAAGAAATTCATGAACTTGGCTTTCATTGACCATTTGGAAATTCTAAATTTTATAACACATTCAGTGTCACTTAAAGACTTTTGTTGTTGTTGGTTTTGCTATTTTTTTAAATTGGATCAGTAATTTAAATAGAGAATTGTAAAAACTAGACTTAAAAATATGAATCTGTATTTGTTCCCCCTGTCCACCTGTGTTGAGGCCCCTTCCTGTGTATGTTCACAAGTCGATAACTGCCTAGAGCGCACTGTATCGTGTCCGTTTAGTGAACTAAACCCCATGGGGACAAAGATGTTTTAATCTCTATCCTCGGCACCTAACAGTTTATAATAGGCAGGCAGGCAGTATGGCTATTGTTAGAATGCCTTTGGGAGTTGAAAATAACCTACTGGAAATAGTTTCCAATAACCTTTGATAGTTCAAAGATATAATTGAATAAGGATCATAACTTCTAATTAGATATTCCTGTTTGGCACAATACATTCAAAATTACTGTGTGTCAATATTCAAAGACGAGCGTGCCCTTGTCCCTTTCCTCCTGCGGCACAGCTCAGTGGGGAGGCGTGCATGTAAACCGATAGTTAGAGTGGATGGTGTAAGTGCTGCACGTGCAGAGCTGGGACCAGAGCGAGGCAGGTGGTCTCAGCAGAGGGATGAAGCTCGATGGGGCTGCTGGGAGTTGTAGGCGGCCGCGTCCAGGGAAGTTGACTGGCGTGGGAGCTGTCAACTGGGTTAGATTTGTCTAGTGGTTGCCAGGGCTCAAAACATTGCAACCTCACAGCTCTCTTTGATTTTTGCGGAGTTTTAAAACAGAGCTACAGTATCCTTACATTTTTTAGGGGGTGATAATTTCCTCTTGGAAAATTTGAGGATTTTATTACACATCTTGTAACAAGTGCTGATACCACCAAGTGTGGCAGGCCAAGGCTGGGGACCTCTCTTAGCTCTCTGGTGCCCTGAAAACAAACTTAAAGACCTAAAATCAGATGTGCCCATGGTACAACTGTGGGAGGGGACGGGGTTTCTGTGGTGGTCTGCAGTTTGGACGCAGATGGGCGTGAGGAAGGCTCTGGGCATTGCAGAGGTCCTTGACAAGCTGTCCTCGGCCTCCTTTGCTATTTTAGAATGTAAGTTAGAATTTGGAGACCATTTACACGGGTGCCACATGTTTAGTTTATTAGGCACAATGTCTTGGGAGGAAAAGGGGATTCAAATCTTTCTTACGAATAGCAAGCACGCTCTTGCTGGGTGATGACAGTCCTTGTTTGACTGACACACATCAGTATATGTCTGGTGTCTGCGGATGCTCTGACTCCCCGCTGGACTTTCAACTTCCCAAGGGCAGGGCCCCATCTTCTCCAACTCCCCGTTGGTCACACAGGATCACACAGCGTGAGCCTAATAAGTATGAGCTGAACGTCTGACTGAATGGTTTCATTCGTCACGATCACCAGCACGGGCCAGTCAGGCGACACTCCGGAACATTCACCGCGGCAAATGCGGGTGTTGGTTTTGTGGCTCATGGGCTCCGGGACCGTTTCATAGCCCCGTGTCCTTCCAGTTTTACAGGGCTTTGTGAGGGCCATCCTCGGGCTCCTCGGGCGTTCACCCAATTCCACAAACCAGCCCGGGAGGGCCCACCTTTTAGATGAAGGGGTGATAGTTGAGAAAAAGGAAAATGGTTTGTCCAGGTTCGGAATTTTTCAAGTTTCAGTTCTTACCCTCACAAATTTTGAAGCTTATAATTTCTTCATATTTCCTCTGTAATAAATCCTAAACAACTTAGATATTTCAACTGTGTATTTTTTCCAAATGGCCATATTTAGATGCTGAACTATTTGGAAATAAGATAGTCCAGAAAAGAGAGAAAATTTCACTTTGGGAGGAAAATGAAGTTAAATAGGCCCCCCTCTTTCCTCTTTCTGTACTAAATAAAAAATACCCTGGTTCAAATATATAATAGATTTTGTGAAAGTCGCTTTCCCACCACACAGGACTGTCAGATGAGAAGTCCTTGCCCTTGCGAGAGGCAGGGCTGGTCCAGATGGGCCCTGCGCCCTGTCTGTTTTCACAGCGATGGGCATTTTCATGCTGTGGTATATTGTTTGCTCAGGTGTCTGCTGTTTGTCAGGAAGCCACGTCAGGGGGTCTGGTTCCCTCTGACGCTGCCATGTGTGGGCTGTGCCCTGTCCCCTCCACTAATTCCCACATCCTCCCCCAGTCATTTCCTTTGATCTGTTTAGTTCTGTTTAGTTCTGAAGTCTGATCTCTTCGTAGACGTAATCCTGGCCCACTGGTTCATTCCCTGTGGTAAATCTCTTCTCGGTTGTTTTCTAGGTTGTGCTGGTGAGGTGGAATGAGCCATACCAGAAGCTGGCCACGTGTGACGCAGATGGAGGGATATTTGTGTGGATTCAGTATGAAGGGAGGTGGTCTGTGGAGCTGGTCAACGACCGAGGGGCTCAGGTGAGTGGGCCGGAACCTCTTCCAGTGAAAGATTGCTGGAGAGACAATGCAGACCACGGTTTCCAGGGCAAATGAACACTCCTTCCAGAAATAGGTGGAGTAGAAACAAAACTAGAATCCTGCTTTTCATTCCTCTTGAGTATATCACTTGATAGCAAGAGAAAGATCATATTTCCCTCTCTTCCAACTATGCTGCTGTTGTGTGAACTCTCCAAGTTTTGAGCTTTAATTAAATCTGTGAATCTTTTTTTTACCATTCAGTGTTGTGATTACATGTTAAATTTGGATCCTCTGAAGTACTTCTGGCATATCACTTTTTTGCTCCCTTTTAAAAGGTATTTCCCCTGTGTTGTGATCTTCCCAGTTCCCTCACAGGGAGCTCCACACCACCGTTTCTCACAGCCTACTCACCAAGCTGAGTTTTTAACACTCTCTTCTATCAGGTTTCAATTAGTGTGGCCACCTGTTGTCATCCCTCAGCTCTTCCTTTCTGGTAAAAATTTGTCTTCTCTCTGAGGAAAACAATTGCTCCATGGACTCCCTGCTGAGCAGTGCTATTTTAAAACCACTCCCTAGATTCTTCTGGTTTATGGTGCTGCTCTAGCTCTTCCTCCCAGGTGAGGATGGACTGCATGGAGCTCCTCAAGTGTTTAAGGACATATGTCCCATCCCGGGGGGTTGACAGAACTTTGGCTTCAGAACCGAGTCTTCAGGGGACCTTTATTGATGAGGGGTTTCTCAGACTGTTTTAACTCTCCAGGGATGGTTTCCCTGTGACTGCCTTTCTATACATTTCTAAGGAAATGGATTCTCACCCTCTTTTCTCCCATCTGTTTCTTAAATAAGCTACAAGCTCCCCAAGTTTGAAAGATACAGACCAGTGAAGTGACATAAAATTATAAAGGAATGAAAATATTGTTGTTACCTGCCGTCAAGTCAGCTTCAACTCCTGGTGACCCTGTGAATGAGTGATGTCCACAATGCCCTGTCCTCAACAGCCCTCCTCGGCTTCTGTAGACTCGTGCCTGTGGCTTTCTTTATGGAGTCAATTCCTCTCCTATTTGGTCTTCCTCTTTTCCTGCTGCCTTCTACTTTTCCCAGCATTATTGTCTTTTCCAAAGAATCCTGACTTCTCACGTTGTGGCCAAAGTAGGACAGCCTCAGTTTTGTCATTTTTGCCTCCAGCGATAGTTCAGCCTTAATTTGCTCCAGGACCCACTGTTCATCTCTCTGGCAGTCCATGGTATCTGTGGAGCTCCTCCAACACCATATTTCAAATGAATCAGTTATTTTCCTGTCAGCCTTCTTCACTGTCCAGCTTTTGCACTCGTACATGGCAATTGGGAATATGAGGGTGTGGATAATCTTGGCCTTGGTCTCTAATGACACTTCGTTACACTTGATGATCTTTCCTAATTCTTTCATTGCTGCTCTTCCAAGTCTCAGTCTTCTCTTCATTTCTTGGCAGCAGTCTCCATTTAAATCAATAACTGAACCATTATTAGCAGTTGCTATTAGGCTGAGGGTATTTGTAAGATGTCATCACAGCAGACAAACCTACCTGTGGTTAAAAACAAAACATTCCTTTTTTGTGAGTGTATTTATTTGGTACGGTAAATGTAATAATTTTGACTGACTCTGAAAAGGCCTTATCAGTTTCCTGCGTACCTCCGTGGAGTGAAAAAGGAAGAGGAAGAGCCTACTCTGTGACTACTAACTGGCCTTCTTGAAACAGAGCTGCAGATGTGGAAACCTCCATGCCCCTGAGAAGGTCATGTCATCTAGAGGGTGGACATTGTGGTCAAGAGCACGGGCTCTGGAGGTGGACCACACAGGCCAAGAATCTCACTCCATGACTTCTTGGTAGGAGATATGTAACTGCTCTGTGCCTCCGCTTCCCCAGGGTAACATAGGGACTCTAGTGGTGCCTGCCTCCAAGGGTCACTAGGAGGACTAAATAAGATTAAATATGGAAAGTGCACGTGATAGTTGTCACCACATATTGTTACAGTGCCTGTAGTATTATGAGGTATTGCTACCTCATAGGCGCCAACCACGGAGCGTATCTGCCCTTCAGTAGTAGCCATGATGTCATCAACAAAGACCAGCTTCAGGCTTTGAGGCAGCAACTCTTCATGGCTTTCTGTAAAGTGGAGACTTCTCTGAATTCGCCCATAAGGCTCTCTGAAATGCCGTAATTCTCCCATCCATCAAAGTGTGAACTCTTTTCCCTAGAAAGGCCCAGTGACTGGGTGAAACGTGTCTTCAGACATTGGGCAGCAAGAGGTCTTGCAAGCATTGCTCGGAGAAAGACGGTGAAGGGAGCTAGGACAGATGCCAACTCAGTTCTTGGCTTTTTCATGTGTTATCTTCCGTCTCCGCAGGAACCCTGTTCAGGAGACGTCGTTATTCGCAGTTAATGGAAGAAAAAACCCAGGTCAGGGAGGTTGAGTGACTTGCCCGAGGAAGTTCATGGGTGGTAAAGCCAGAATCTGAATCCAGGTTTGAGTCCAAAACGCTCTACCACGCTGTCTTGTTCCCAGACAAGACACTGTTTTTAGCAGAAATGCGTGCATTCATAGTGTATCCAATAGAGCTCAGACTTCATTACCGTTAAGAGGGCCCAGCCCCGCAGGCTAGTGGAGCTGCCACCACACCGTTTTCCCCTGACAGCAGCCTCTCTGAGGAGGGAACCTACTGACATCTCCATTTGACAACTGTGTGGTCTCCACCACCACCGTATCCCTCAACTTTCTTTTCATTGAGAGTTGGCACAGAAAAGCAAGTTAGAAACAATTAAGGGAGGATGAATTCAGACCTGGAGGCAAATGAGCTTACATGGACCGCAGAACATCTAGAAGCACCTAGGATTTCACAAATGCCTGTGCCTGCCAGGTTCAACCAAAGTAGTTGCTATATCTTGTGATCTGATCCAGATTTTTGTATAATTTTGCTGTTTGGAACTCTCATTCTGCAAACCTCAGAACCCTTTGAGCAGTTGTCATGATTAAATGCTTGCATTTTGGGGAAGTTTGGTAGCTTTAATTGTTGGAGTCAGATCTTACTGAGTGAAAAAACATCACGTACTGGTGATGAGGAATCACTGGTCCAAGGAGTGGTGGCTCTGTGCACCTGAAACAGTATCTCGTAGGAGGAGGGACAGTTGTGTGGCTTGGAGGAGGAGCAGCCTTGAAATCTGCTCAGAGAAAAATAATACTTTTTAGAAGAAATGACAAGGAATTCTTGTGATATAGCATGCCTTTCATTGTCACAGAGTATTTTGAAACATTTGACAAAAGCTAAGTGATGCCTCAACAGTTTCTTTTTCAGGAAATGATTATGGGTCTTTTATTTCAAAAATTAGTCTGGAACAGTGCATGCGTTAGTTTATAGTACTAGTCACCAAGGATGGCTGTGCCAGGCACACGCATTGGACAGTCTGATGAAAAGCTGCCTCGGGCAGTGGGCCGTCCAGGCTGCTGCTCAGCTTCAGTTAACCGTGTGAGCGAACACTCTCAGTGAAGCAGGAACACTGCAACCCTCTGCAAAGAAGGACAACCAGAAGGGGGCTTTCTGCTCACTTTCTTTACAACATTGGATAGTCAGTTCCCCTGTTTTTGTTTTTCCGATTGTGATATATTCTTATCCCTCTATGCTGACCTAGTTTAATAAGCCCAATTAGCTCATGTAAACATTCTCTATTGTCATTTTTTGTAACTGTAAAATTGGTGGAGACTCAGAAGCTTCTCTTCACTGGCTGTACGCTTTAGCCCTCTAGTAAGATGTGTTTCCTTTTAGTACAAATCTTTTCCAAGATAAATGAGTTAAAATGCATGGAAATAAGTAGCGTTATCTTTGCAAAATGAAAGGACTTTTAAATTTTATTGCAGAATCAATGTGTTGTCGCTAAAAAATGTTTTGAGTTCTTAAGAAAAACTAGATTGTGTAATTGGTTGAAACATAAGGTCAGTGAAACCAAAGTTCTGAGTTTACCTATGCGGACAACTTGTTTCAGTAAACTCTGACCAGCTGTTCAAGAGCCAACTCACTAATCCATGCTGTTGTCATGATGAAGACATGCCGATCACTCACCATAAACCCATAACCCCTGCTGGGAAAACAGCAAAAAGTTCACATCCTTTCGGTGTTTGTTCTTTTATTTTATTATTATCTGAAATGTGATATATCCAGTAATGTCACAAATTTTAAAGAAAGTTGAACATTTCCAAGTGTAAGCAACCTAAAACAATCTTATGAATGAAAAGTTGGGCTTAACTATAGATAAAGTAGAAATTACAGGGTCATGAAAGGTTATTAAAAGATGCCTAGGTAATTCAATGGGAAAAATAGTCTTTTTTTTAATTGAGATATTATTGACATATAACATTAATTAGTTTCAAGTGTACAACATAATTCAATATTTGTATATATTGCAAAATGATCACCACACTGTCTAGTTAACATCCAAGGAGTAGTCTTTTGGACAAGTGGTGCTGAAACAACTGAATATCTGTATTAAAAAAAAAATCAAAAGAAGAACCTTGATCCATACCTCACACCCTGCACAAAAATTAACTCTAAATGAATCACAGACATAAATATAAAAGTTAAACTTCTTCTAGAAACCTTGGGTTATATAAAGATTCCTTGGATTGAACACAAAAAGCACGAACCATAAAAGAAAACAAAATTGATATTAGACTTCATCAAAATTTAAAATTTTCACTCTTTGAAAGATACCATTAAGAAAATGAAAAGGCAAGCCACAGAGCGGGAGAAATTATTTGCAGCACACATATCTGAAAAAGGATTGTATCTAGAATTTTTACAACACAATAAGGTCGAAAATTCATATATATCTATTCATATATGTATATATACACACATATATATTGTGAATATGAATGGATATATGAATAGATATATATGGCAAGGGGTTTGAACAGACGTGTCCCAACAGATGATGTGCAAGTGATCAATAAGCACATGAAATGGTGCTCAACATTGGGGAAATGCAAATTAAAAGCACAATATCATCCCATTATATACCTGCTAGAATAGCTAAAATAAAAGAGACCAACACCAAGTGTTGATGAGGTGTGGACCTACTCTACCTCACACACTGCTGATGGGAGTATAAAATGGCATAACCACTTTGGAAAAGAGTTTGGTAATTTCTTATGCAGTTAAACATATGGTTACCATATGACCCAGCAATTAATTCCACTCCCAGAAATTTACTCAAGAGAAATGAAACCATGTGTCTACAAAAAGTCTTGCATGTGAATGTTCATAGCACTTTTATAATAGCCAAATACTGGAAGCAACCCAAATGCCCAGCAATTTGGGTAGATAAATAAATAGTGCTCTATTTATCCAATGGAATATTACTCATCTATAAAAAGGAATGAACTACTGATGCACACAAGGATTCAGAATACTCTCAAAACCATTATACTGAGTAAAAGCAGCTATACACAAAAATGAACATGCTGTGTGGTTCCATTCATGCGAAGTTCTAGAATGAGCATCTAGTGACAGAAATGAGATCGTTGGTTGCCTCAGACCAGTGGTGACGGTAGGGGTTGATTGCCAAGGGGAGCTTTATTTTATTGTATGTAAATTATACCTCAATAAAGTTGATTTTTGAAGGGATAATAAATACTGTCAACAACTACTTGCCAACAATTCTGAAAACTTACACAAAATGGACAAATTCCTAAAAAGAAGTAATTTAATAGAACTGACTCAAGAAGAAATAAAAGGCACGCAAGTCTGACTGGTACAAAACTGTTAAATAAATTGAAGCAATGGTTAAAAATCTTCCCACAGGGGCTGCCTGGTGGCACAGCAGTTTAGTCCGCCATGCTGTGGCGGCGTCCCATATAAAGTAGAGGAAGATGGGCATGGATGTTAGCCCCGGGCCAGTCTTCCTCCGAAAAAAAGAGGAGGATTGGCAACAGATGTTAGCTCAGGGCTGGTCTTCCTCACACACACACAAAATCTTCCCACAAAAAATACACAGCCAGACGGTTTTACAGGCATGTTGTACCAGAATTTCAAGCAGCAAGTCATCCAGTTTATACAAATTCTTCCAGGCAGTGGAAAAAGAGGGAATACTCTCCAACTGATTCTGAGGGGTCAGCATAAAACCCTAATAAATCCAGGCAAAGACATTACAGAAAAGGAAATCACAAGTTTCAGTCATGAATACAAATGTAGAAATTCTAAACACGTTAGCAAATCAACTTCAGCTGTGTGTATAAAAGACAATACTTCACCTCCAAGCTGGGCTTCTTCTAGGTGTGCAAGGATAGTACAATACCGGGAAATCTGTAGAAGTAATTCACCGCAATCATATATTAAAGGAGAAAAATAGGTCATCATTTGAATAAATGCAATAAATCCATTTGATAAAACTCAGCATCCAAGGACAAGTGTTTTACAGTTAAATTTTCTTTTTCATTTTGATTGAGGGAATATTGTTAAGACTGAGAAAGGTATGTAATCAGAAACTGAGAGCTTTACTATTTTGATAAGTGATGAAGAGACACTGATGGAGAATCCGTTACTCACCGTCAGTGGGAGACCATAGAACAGTGGCTGAAAACAAGGATGCTGGAGCCACACAACCTGGATGATTGGCTCTGCCACTCACCAGCTGTGTGCCCAAGGATAAGTTACTTGTCACCTGTGTCTGTTTTCCCTGTAAAATGGGCATGATAATACCTCCCCCAGACGAGGATTAATGAATTAACATGTGTAAGGCAGTTAGCGCCACACTGAAGCATGCTTTTCAGATAATGTCTTTTATATTATACATTATCATTATAATACATTTAATAAATATATGTTTTATATATATTGTTTTCTCTAAGGCCATCTCGATCTTAGCCAAAGGCTAAGTTGATGACTATATGTAGTCTTTGATAAAAGTGCTTTCCCTTTCAGATTATAAATTGACTCCTTTTGTCTGTGTGTGTCTAAAGGTGAGTGACTTCACATGGAGCCACGATGGGACTCAAGCGCTTATTTCATATCGAGATGGGTTTGTCCTGGTCGGTTCTGTCAGTGGACAAAGACATTGGTCATCTGAGATTAACTTGGAAAGTCAAATCACATGTGGCATATGGACTCCTGATGACCAACAGGTAAAGCCTCTTGCATGTGCGTGTGCATTGTTAAAACCATGTGAGCTGAGGAGGAAGTGAATTAAATACTGTCGCAGGGAAGTGGGTGGAAGGGAGCTGGCTCAAAAGCCTCTGAAAGAATCACAGAGGAAAGAACAGTGAACATGTCCAGGTAAAAAACAAAACACAAATTTTAAGTGAACCATAGATTGGAGAAATAATATTTCCCGCCAATGTGGTAAACGTTGAGTTAGCATTTTAATTCTAGAAAGTATTCATACAAATGTACTTTTAAATCTACATAGTAGCCAGTTGATAAATGGATAATAGTTATAATTCACAAAAGAAGTTCAGGTAGTCAATAATCATAGGGTGGAAAAGTATGCATTCTCAGGGAAAAATTACGCAGTAGCATAGTGAAGGTATATTTTCACTTGTTAGCAAAAAGTAGCAATAAAATGATACAGATGATTTACTGATTATTGATAAGAGTTCAATCAAAACCTTCTCATTCATTACTGGTAATAATGTGTATTAGACCTTTGGGGAAGCAATTTGGCAGACTATGTCAAAAGTCTCAAAAATTATCATCTGCTTGGACCTGGTAACGTGCGTGAGGAATTTAAAAGAAACAGAAGAAAATGAAAGTTGTAGTCATTAAAGCATTATTTAGGATAGTGAAAATTTGGCAACAGCCTACTTGTCTAAAAATAGGAGACTGGTTAAGTAAACTGTGGTATAACCACTTAAAGGATTATGTAGTCATTCAGTAAATTATAGATGGTGGTTACGAAGATGATGGAATAATCTGGAAGAGCTCTTATGGTATAATGTTGAAGAAAAAAATCAGGATAAGAAATGGCGTTTGTGGTATGATTACCACATCATAAAACACCCAAAAGAAACCCATCCACATAGTAAAAAGAACTGGAAGGAAATGAACGAAAATGCCACGAGTAGGTGGTTATCTCATGGTGATGAGCCGCTGGGTCGTTTTCTAAAACCTAATTTCAAAATTTTCTTTAATGTGTCTGTTTTACGTTCATAATAAAATAATATATAATAACCTAATAAAATTATACATTGATAATTCATTTTTTAAACATAAGAGTTGACTAGTTAAAACCTTTGTAAATGTAAAGCTTGTGTTTTCCAGGTACAGCAGAATCTGTAAAATACCAGAACATTTTATACCAGAGATTTCAGTTTAATATTGGTAAAAGCAAGTGGTATAATATGAAATTCTAACTTTTATTTCTGAGTCTTTTTTTTCTTACTGAATTGCTTTCTTCTAGTCACTATTTCGTGTTTCCAATTTTTTCAAGTAAAAATGGCCAACATTTTTTCTCTTTCTTCTCAAAATTAGTATTACGAGAATTACAAAAAGATATTCTCAACTCCAAGTTTCTTCTCTCCGCCCCCCCAAACGCCTCTATCCAGTAGCATATGCATGTGTCAATACGATACATTTGGATTTATTTATTAGAACGTTTTATTTTTGTAGGTTTTTACTGCCCCTAGAGTCTGCTTAGAAAAGCGTGCTGCAGCCCCTTAAGTGACCTTGCACTAGCACTTAACCTCACCCTACATCAGTTTCCTCCTCTGTGACAAGGGGTGTGAATTATTTCCTGCCTGATTCCCAGGGCTTTTGTGATGATCAAGTGAGGGAACAGATGTGAAAGCACTTAAAAACACATAAGTGGAAGTCTTGGCTTCACATTCTTCCCTCGCCTGGAGTGATGGAACCCATAGGCTCGTGCCACTGTCTCCCTGATGAGCTTTGCCAGCCCCCCAGCAGACAGCACACCTGGAGTGAGGAAATGCCGCGCCTGCCTGAGTTGCTCGGGGCCAGTTGAAGAGACAGACCCACAAGCGTCCTGTACTGCATCCCGGCAGAGCTGCCAAGGTAGCAGACAGCGCAGTGTCGTGGGCGTGATGGAGCGGAGAGGGGCTGCAGCTTCACAGCCAGGCTGGGGCGCTTGGACTTGGCTCCATAGCCCCTTCAGCAGGACTGGAGAGTGGCTTTGGCAGGTGGGTGGGCTCCTGGCCCTCAACCTCCAGCCCGCTGACTGCTCTTACTGGTTCTGTATTTAGGGCTAATGGGTAGGATTTTGGTCAAGGAAAGTGCTCCATTGCCTTTAAAGAAAGGTTGGAGACCACTGAAGTGATGAGGATCCTTGGAAGAATTTAACACAGAGAAGAGATGTATGGGATACTCCATTCGGTCATGTTTGAACTGAGACATGGAAAGATAAAATTCCTTCCTCTGTCTCTGTCTCTCTTTCCTGTCTCTTGCTTGGTTTAAAAATTATTAATGAAAAAAGGGTGTGAAGACAGCCTAGTGTCTGTAATGCAGTGCCCCGAGCTTGTACATTGGGAGTCAGTGTTTGAAGCAGTGCCGCCTCCACCTCGGGGTGTGGACTGCAAGAGGCCGGCTGCATCTCTTCCTGGCTCCTGAGAACCCTCTGCCCTTAATGTAGAGTAGAACAGCCTCCCCACCTCCTGAGATAGTTCTGATCATAATGGGATTTTAGGCTGCTTCCTGTGAACTTTTAAAAATAAAAGCAGTGCTATTTTACAAGCGGTGAGTTTGAAGTCTAGCTATTTTTCTATTTGTCATATATTTTCTTCATTCTAGAGTGGTGATTTATATACCCCTTGGGGGATTATAAACTACTTTAAGTATCAGATGGAAATTGGGAACCCTTTCCCTGGAAAAATGTGCACATAGACATACACGGTTATATAGATCACTTTGCATAGAATTTTGGGAGCTGATAGGATTCTGTCCATAGATTCTGCCCCTTAAATCCTGATCTAGATGGTTTAGAGGTGACATTTGGGGTAATTGTCCCCAACTTTCTGTTGTGCACATATTCAAATGTTACAGAAAAGTTGAAAGAATATACCCTCAAATTCAGCAGCTAACATTTTGCCATATTTGTTTGCTCGCTCTTCCTCTCCCTGTCTGCCTCCCTCCCCTCTCTTCATACACACACACATTTTTTTTTTGGTAGTATTATTTTTGAAAGTAAGTTGTAGACATTATGGCACATCACTCCTAGATGTTTCGAGATGCATGTCCTAGGAATAAGGTCATTATCCCACCTAAGAAATTAGCAGTGGTATTATTTGGTATCCAGGTATCTCTGTATTTCTCTAATTGTTACAAGAATGTGTTTTTTAGACTTTTTCTCTCTTTTTTAATATTTGAAACCAGGATCCAGTTTAGTTTATATACAGCACTTGGTTGTTATGTCTTTAGTCTAGAACAGTTTCCCTTTTTTTTCATGACATTGCCTTTCTAACAAGCTCAGTGTGGTTGCCTTGTACAATATTCCCCACTCTGGATCTGTCTGATTGTTTACTTGTATCATTTAACTTCTTCTACTAGCCCCTGTATCTCCTGTACACTGGAAGTTAGATCTAGATTAGAGTTGAATTAAACAATTTTGGTAAGAATACTTTATAGGCGACATCATATTATTCTTACTGAACCACTTATCCCACTATGAGGGTTGCTGAGTGATGAAATCGTAGTAAAAACAAAATTATTTTTCATAGCATGTTTCTAATTTCATCTTCACTTATAGCTAATTTTTTCAAGTGATGTGTTTCATTTCAGGGTGAAATTTGTCTTCCATTAGATTGCAAGAAGGGAATGTGATCCTACCTGGAGCTTATAGAGTAGGTGAGGACTCTGACTTGGTCTGCTCGGGCTGCCACAACAGAATTCTTAAATAAGTAGAGGGGGCTTCAACAACAGACATTTATTACTCCCCGTTCTGGAGGCTGGAAGTTCAGCATCAGGCGTTGGCAGGTTTGGTGTCTCTCGAGGCCTCCCTCCTTGGTGCAGAGATGGCCGCCTTCTTGCTGTGTCCTCACATGGCCTCTCCTCTGTGCTCTCATCCCAGGTGTCTCTTCCCCTGATGAGGACACCAATCCTATTGGACTAGGGCCCTACCCTTATGACCTTCTTTGACATTAATTACCTCTACACAGGCCCTATCTCCAAACACAGCCACATTAGGGGTTGGGGCTTTAACACGTGAATTTTTTTCTTTTTTTTTTTGTGAGGAAGACCAGCCCTGAGCTAACATCCGTCGCCAATCCTCCTCTTTTTTTTGCTGAGGGAGACTGGCCCTGGGCTAACATCCTGCCCATCTTCCTCCACTTTATATGGGATACCGCCATGGTGTGGCTGACGAGCAGTGCGTCGGCGGGCGCCCGGGATCCGAACCTGCGAACCCTGGGCTGCCAAGCGCGGACTAAACCGCTGCGCCACCGGGCGGCCCCTAACACGTGAATTTTGAGGGAGACACAAACATTCGGTCCATAATAGACTCAAAAAATATTGTGAAGAATAGAAAATTCACAGAAGAGACAATGATGTAAACTCAGCTTGATAAACCTGGCATGTATGTATCAGTAGAACATTATTTGTAAGGCTTGGGAGAAAAATTATATAAAATTATGTAAATAGAAAATGTCAAATAAACAAATATAAACATGACTGGAAAAAAACTATCTGTGGACCCAAAGTTCATCAAGGGTATAATACAGCATGAGGCTTTTGAGATTACTGGGAAGTGCCCAGCATCCCAGCACGGTGTGTAGGAAGTGAATGCTTAGTTCCCTGTATGTTCTCTAGGGGTCTGGGAGAAGAACAGGCCTCTCTGTAGAGGAAAGCACTTGGACACATATATGTTCACAGATATCAGTCCGCATGCTTTGAGTCTTAGCACGGCATCAGTTCACTTGGAGAGCCTTTCCCCTGGAGAAGGGTGTTGAGAACTTGAGATGCGTGTCCATCAGGAAAGGTAGAGATGCTGGCACATGCCCCGGTGTGTGACTAGCTGTGAGCCTGGCTCTTCTGGGAGGACAGTGAGCAGCTGGTGGGTCTGTGTCCACGGATGACTGGACAGAAGGAAAAGGCCTCAAACTCACCTCTAGGAAGTTAGGTTAAATGAGGAAGACATTCATGGTTACTGTTCTGAGCGAAAGAGCACCCCTAAACCAGTAGGGGAAGAAAACTCTCCCTAGTTCCCGCCCTTTCTGGGAGAAGCCAAGAAGGCTCCCAGGAGCATTCCTCTGTGGGGGACAGGAGTGCTGCAAAGAACTACTTCTCAGGCTGGTGGCTGTGTTGCTTGCTTCTCCCGGTGCCCCTCTCTACCATAGCTCCTGCAACGTGGCACATATATTTTGGATTCATTGTGAGGCGATCTCAGGGCTTTAAAGCTGTGTACATGTGAGGGAAGTTAGTGCCACTGTATTCAGGCACAGTGCGGCCCCGGATCAGATATCGATACGTTTCGTCCAGGGGGTTGCAGGTTCCCCTCCGAGTCAGCCGTCCTTTCCACTAACCTCAGCCCTCGCCAGTCAGCCTTTCTTTCCCATTCACCCTGGTTTATGCTCAGGCTGACCTGTCTCTCTCCCCAGGCCCCCGGAGCCATGGAGCATCTTCTTGGGCTCTCGCTGCAGGTGAAGCCTGTTCTCGGAGCAGCCCCACCGCTGCTCGGCCCCTGCGGACGGCGTCTCCGATCCCAGTCTACGCATCCAGGCTTCGTGCTTTCTGGACACTGCTGTCCCCCAGCCATCAGTGAGGTCTTGATTGCCAGATCCAGCCTTGTCTTGCCTCTTCCAGCGCCGGCCTTCACGCCCGCTCCTGGGAACCTTCCCCAGCTGCTGTCTTTGCTGACGCTTCCGCCTCCTGCCCCTGTGCTCCTTCCTCTTTCTCACCTGTTGCACTGTTTATAGAGATCCAACCTGGGGCCTTTTCCCCTTTTTTCTATCCTTGGGGTGATTTCTCCCACTGTCACAGCTTGTCACCTCCCACCTGGGCATCATGGACTCTTCAGGCTCTGGACTGTGCTCATCTCTCCCTCTTGCCCTTCACACCGAATACTGGCCTGGAGACTGTCAACCTAGACCCGCTCAGATCCCACGTGGTCCAAACGTCCCTTGTGTGTCTTCATCCCTGCCCTCCTCCTCTATTGCGGATCACTTATGCCAGAAACTGGGAATTATACTTAACCTCCCCTCTTTCTTGTCTTCACCCTCCACTTAGTCACCAAATCCTATTGATTCCACTTCCTAAATATTTTCATATCAGGGAGTATTTATTTATATTTAGAAGTTAAAGGTGATTGTACTCAGACTAACTTAAATGAAAGTCTGTAAGGTTTCCCCTACCTAAAATTCTGGAGTAGGGCTGGTTGATTTGGTGACTTGCAAGTTCTTCCTATCTGTCTTTTTCTTCAGCTCGGTTCCCTGGCTGGTTCCCTTTGTCATGTTCGGTGACTGCTTCTGCCACACTGGGCTTCCTCTTTCTTGGTTCATGTCCAGCGAGGGAATGAGTGGCTCTTCACATCTTGGAAGCTATATTTCCCTTTGCCAACAGGAGCGGCTTGCAAACTGTTCCTCGTGGAGTTCTGGGAGCTGCCTTCCTGGGGCAGGGGGTGGAGTGGGGTTCAGGGAGGAGGGGGCCGAGAGCACCAGGACCAGACCCCCGGGCAGCTCTACTTCTCTCTCTTTTAGACACGATACTGGGATTGTGTCTTAGATTTTGTTTTTGCGGGAAAATCTACAAGATAAACTCTTAACATATGAGGCCTTACATAGCCCGGTTCCTAACTTCCTTTGCTATTTAATTTTTGCTTTTTCACATCTGCCAGTATTGTTGTGGAGTCTTTCATTAGTTAAGGCTGGTTGGATTTCGAGTTTTTTGGTTTTTTTTTTTTTCATTTTTTAGGCTATGTGGTTATCCCTCCTTTAGAAAGCAGTTCAAACGGAGATCGTAATATCTGAATTCTTCTTTATACTCAAATCCAAGAATGGTTTCTGAATGTAAACCATTGTGGGTTTAATCTTAATCCATGGCATGGAAATCCAGCTTAGTGAGAATTGTTACATGTTAGGATACCCTACCAAGAAAATCCATGCGATTTCCTTGGATGAAAGCCTCTACGAGATTACAGGTTCCTGTTTCTGGGCGTGGTGTCCCTCCCCAGCTGCCTGGGGACGGCGGGAGAGGACTGACGACGTCTTCACAGACTGCCCACCCTAAGACTTTCTTCGTCTTTTCTTCCTATGTCATATCTGGCCCCTCTCCTTCCCTCTCTCCATCTCTTCTCTACAGGAATGAGAATCTTTATTTATCGTGAGCCAGCAGACTTTCCCGTATTAATATTCTCAAATTTTCCTCTTTACCCAGTGTGCCTGCGACATATATTCATGATGAACATCTAGAATCCCATTTAGGAAGTTTATACCCACAAGAAGGAAACTTGAAGCCTCATTTCCTTTAATGAGGACGCAAGTCAGTATTTTCCTATAAATCATAAAGGCAAATACTTGTTCTTCATAAATTTTGGAAGTACTGATAATTAACTACTGCATAGAGTTTATCCAGGTGATGAAAGATACGACCATGATTAAATTATACAGTAGAGGACATTATGTGACAGCGATGAACTTAGAAGATATATCAGGAGCACAATCCTGTACAATAGAGGAGAGAGAGGTAGAGCTGTAAAATGAATTTTCTTCTTGAAAGTATTTACAGATGCCATCCTACAAGTGAAAACCATGATTTCAGTAGATATATATTATGCTTGACCTTCAGTTATAATAAATAACCAGTGGTTTCTCCTTTGAAATGTTCTATTAGGAAAAAAATATTTGTCACGTAGATAGAATATCTAAGCATTTGCTACAGAAGTTAATGATAGTCCTAATAAAATACAGGTATGCTTCACTTTATATAGTAGATTAAAAATGTAGGTGAATTGAGTTTTTGTAATCATGATTACATATTAAATATCTACATAAGGGTATCTTCCCTATTTAAAAGAATATTCTGTAGAAATTGCCCTTGTTTAGAAGGTAGTTGTTTGGTGTGAAATGAGAATTCTTCACCTAATATGTCTTTTTTGCTAAATGTCCACACTTTAGTTTTCAATGAGTAGAGATAAATGTTTGTTTATAAATACTAAAACTTTTTTTAAAAGAAGAGGTCTTAAATACTTAAATAGACCTAATATTTTCTTAGGCACCTTAAACCATGTTTTCAAATAAAGTAGGAAGAGTCTAGATGGGCACATGTTAAATAACCGTTTCTGTTTTTCAGGTCTTGGCACATGCAGATGTAAGTGGGGTGACATCTCTTTCCATAGCCTCCATACTTGTATTTTATTGTTTTCTTGTTTTGTGTTTTTTAACCTACAAAGGGAAGGTTTATTCTTTTTGCTTTTGGATTCACAGGGTAGTTCCCAAGCCTCTTCTCATCAGCTGAGAGGAGGTTTTTCACAAAATGTGGTCTGATTTTTCCCTCCTGGTGTGATGTCTGGTGTCTGCTGGTGTGGTTGGTGATCCTGAGTCTGCCAGTGTTTGTACAACTTCAGATCCTGTTGGTGCCATGATGGGGACAACAACAAGAAAAATCGCTAAAAGTACCCATTGTACCTCTAGGACATCTATGAAGTAAAAGCTGTTTTTATGTATACACTTGGCAAAAAGTATGTCCTTAATTCCCCATTTGGAGTGGAGTGGAGTCAGGACTTGAGTAGTTAGTGTAGCAGGATTATTAATGGGGATGTTTCAGTGCAGGATTTTTAATTCATTTAGTTCAAATAATTTTAAAAAATTTTAATTATTGCAACATCTTTTCAGAGATATTAATTGATGAGAAACGAACTGTCATAGATAGTCACGTACACTTAAACACATTAGTCAATTGAAAAGAATAATTATTTACTTTGTAAATATAAAGTTATGATTGAAGTACCAACATAGAATTCAAGGAGATTTGCTAACTCCTTAAAAGTATTCCAAGTAATAAATGATTCTGTAGGGTTTTTTAATTATGTAATTTTTTTAACTTTGATTATAAAAAAATTAAGTAGCATAGCAAAAATCCATAGAATAAAGAACCCATACGTTTTGCCACGTTTGCTTTTTTTATTTCTTTACTTTTTTTTCTTTGCTGTATTTAAAGCAAATCCCAGATAGTATGTCCTTTCACCCAGATGTACTTCAATATAAATCTCTTCAAAATGTGGCATTTCCTTCCATAACCACAGTGCCATTATCACACCACTTCTTTTCTTTACTTTGAAGAAGATGCTTGTCAGATAAAAGTAAATAATCTGTTTGAGACTTGGATTAGCCCACGGCTTTAAAGGAGGACATCTGTGGAATCAGAGGAGATGGGTATTCATTCTGAAGTTTTTCTTGGTCTTGCGCTGTAAGATAGGAAATGATTTATATAGGAAATTTTAAAAAGTAATGTAACTTTTTGCTTTCTCAGTGAAAAATGTGATGTTCTCACCACAGTTTTATAAGTGGAAAGTAATTTACTGGTATTTGACGTACAGCTAATGACTACCACATAGATGAGGCCCACTCTTTGATAGGAAAAAAGTCAAACTTAACAGAACCAAAATAAAAAGAGTCACAATTTATTATTTGCTATAAGAACACATTTCCCTCTGTTGGCCCGTTAAGTGCTGGGTTTTGGAGTGACTCAGCCGACTGCCCCCTACAATGCTGCTCTTACCTTCTTCAGTGAGCCTGCACCTGGTCCTTTAAGGTAGTAATTATAGGTACCATGTAGGCTTTAGCTTCCCTGGAAGACTTGAAAGCCATTGTGCTCAACACAACAAGAAAAGAACATGGAAGTCTCTCTCACACAAGCTCTTGTACTCGTTGTATATTACTATTATTTTGTAATCTACCACCTCACTAGAGTGACACCTCAGTGGTCTATTCTTAAGCTGGAGGCGTAAGTGAGTGAACTGTAAGTAGGTTAAAGGACCTATGGAGTAGAGCTCCTGCCTGGTGGCTTGTGGGAACACAGCTGTGAAATTAGATTTAATCTAAACCACTGGAAAGAGTGATTCCCTTCCCTCTGTCCCCATTAGATTTTTCCATGACTTTTTAGTAGTGTGTGTACTGCAAAAGGGAAGCCCATCTTTATTTTAAGCCCTGAACTGAACGTATGTAGGAATGATTCTTGCCAAAGTAGGCAAGGAGGGTGTAAGTAACACTTAAGGAAAATAATGGAAACAGACTCAGGAAAGGAAGTCAGGAGATGGCCTCCCACCCTTCATAGCTTTCTTTATACAACTATTGGTATTGTTGAGGTTTTTTTTTAGATTTTTTTCTTTTCTGTGTATTCTGGAAATTCTGTTGAGCTCTTCATAGAAAAGAACAGATTTCTTTAGCAAAAACAGGTGCAGCTACTGTGTTTGTACTTTCTTTTATTTTCTTTTGTTGATGTTTTGGTTGACTGAGAGTGGCAATTAAGAAGTTTAAAAATTCAATTGCTCTTTGTTATCTCTGGACTCAGATCATTGATGAATCACGATATAGAACACTCAGTATAGATAAATAATAAAATATGCTAAATAAAAAAATCTTTCTTGAAGTTTACATTTAACAATTTAGTTTAAGAGTGAAAGATGGGACACAGTTATTCATATACACTGGCTGTTATTACATACACCTTCTAAAGAATATGTTGGGCAAGAGTGACATCAGCCAGATGGTGGAATAGCAAGCTGTGGACTCTCCTTTCCCTAACAGACACTCCAAATCAACAGTACAGAGACCAGTTCCCTTTGTGAGAAATCTAGAAACTAGTTGAGAGGCTCCTCCACCCCAGGTGAATGTGAAACCAGCCACATCAAAGCTGGTAGGAAAATTCGAGATACCCTCTTGCCATAATCACTACACCTGGCAAAGCACCATATGATTGGGAGAAAAACCCCAGCTCCCAGCCTCTCTCTGGGAATGGAAGGAAAGAACTGAACAACACATCCAACATTCTGATTTTTCTGGGTGTGGCCTGAGCCACTGGCTTCTGTCTCAAAGGACTGGTACGATGTCCGGGGGTCACTAAGAACAAAGATGGTGGTTTGAACTAGCATGGTAGCACTTAACACAGCCCCTCTCCCCTGCCCAATGCAGAGTGAGCTGGTGAGAAACCCCAGATCCCAGCTTCTACTTGGGGGAGGGAATGAGTTCAACCATAGCCAATGTTCACAATTTTATGGGGTCTGCCCGAGGGCCTGGCTTCCGTCTCAGAAAGACCCAGCATACTCTAGACACCTGGGAGTTACTAAGAACAAAGGTTGTGATTTGGACTAGCACAATGGTTTGAGAGGCCTCCAGAATCTCTGAACAGGCTGATTGGCGAGGGTCTTCTTTTATACAAGGTCAGTCCATGAGGACTGGGAGAGGTGGCTGTTTTGTCTGATGCATAGACACCAACACAGAGAATCAAGGAAAATGAAGAAACAAGGAAATATGTCTCAAACAAAGGACAGGATAAATCTTCAGAAACAGACCCCATTGAAATGGAGATTAAATGGTGTACCTGACAGAGAATTCAAAATAGCGATTGTAAAGATGCTTAACAAGGTCAGGAGAACAATGCATGAACAAAGTGAGAATTTCAACATAGAGATAGAAAATATTTCTTAAAAATCAGAAATTATGGAGCTGAAGAATACAATAACTGAAATGAAAAATTCACTAGAGGATTTCAGCATCAGATTAGATCAAGCAGAAGAAAGAATCAGGAACTTGAAGATAGATCATTGGAAATTATCCAGTCAGAAGAGCAAAAATGAAAAACTGAGACAGAGTGAAGAAAGCATAAGGGACTTGTGGGACACTATCAAGTGGACTAATATATGCATTATGGGAGTCCAAGAAGGAAAAGAGAGAGAGAGAAAAGGGCAGAAAATTTATTCAAAGAAACAATCACCAAAAACCTCCCAAATGTGAGGAAGGAAATGGACATCCAGATCCAGGAATCCCAATGAAACCCAAATAAGATGAACTCAAAGAAAACTACACCAAGATACATAATAATCAAACTGTCAAAAGTCAAAGACAAGGAGAGTTTAAAAAGCAGCAAGAAAAAAGTGGCTTGTCTCATACAAAGGATCCCCCATAAGATTATCAACAGATTTTCAGCAGAAACCTTGTAGCCCAGAAGGGGGTGTGATGATATATGTGAAGTGCTGAATGAAAAAACTGCCACCAAGAATGTTATACCCAGGTAAACTGTCCTTCCAAAATGAAGGAGAGAGAGAAAGACTTTCCCAGACACACAAAAGTTGAGGTAGATCACCACCACTACACCTGCCTTAAAAAAAAAGTGCTGAAAGGAGATCTTCAAGTTGAAATGAAAGGACGCTATTGTTTATAATAGCCAAGCTGTGGAAACAACCTAAGTGTCCATCAGTGGATGAATGGATGAAGAAGTTGTAGTGTGTGTATATATATATATATATATATATACACACACACACACACAAAGGAATATTATTCAGACTTTAAAAATGAGGAAAACCTACCATTTGCAACAACGTGGATGGACGTTGAAGGCATTATGCTAAGCAAAATAAGTCTAATACAAATATTATATGATCTCACTTATGTATGGAATCTAAACAAAAAACAAACTCCTAGAAAAAGAGATCAGACTTTTGGTTACTGGAGGTGGAGGGCTGGGGGAGAGAAAATTGGAGGAAGGTGGTCAAAAGATGCAAACCTCCAGTTATAGATAAATAAGTATTAGGGATGTAATGTACAATGTGATGACTATAGTTGACACTACTGTATGATATATAGGGAAAGTTATTGAGAGAGTTAATTCTGAGAGTTCTCATCACAAGGAAAAAATTTTTCCTTTCTTATTTTCTTTTTATTGTATCTATATGAGATGATGGATGTTAACTGAACCTATTCTGGAAGTCATTTCACAATATATGTAAGTCAAACTATCATGCTGTACACCTTAAACTTATGCAGTGATGTATGTCATTTATTTCTCAATAAAACTGAGGGGGAAAAGAAATGAAAGGATGCTAAACCATTATATGAAAATATAAAACTCACTGATAAAGGTAAATATATAGACAAATGCAGAATACTTTGTTATTGTAATGGTGATAGGTAAATCACTTTTAGTTCTAGTATAAAAGTTAAAATTGAGAATATTAAAAATAAGTGTAAAAATATTTTAATGGATGCACAATATAAAAACATATAAGTTGTGATATCTGTAACATAAAGTGTCAGTGGGGAGAAATAAAAGAGTAGGTTTTGTATGCAACTGAAGTTAAGTTGTTACAAGTTTAAAATAGACTGCTATAGCTGTAAGTTATTTTATGTAAGCCCCATGGTAACCACAAAGAAAATACCTATAGAAGATACAAAAAGAGAAAGGAATCAAAGCATATGAATATAAAAAATCGATGAAACACAAAGGAAGACAGCACAAAATGGAAAGAGCAACAAAAGAACTATAAGACTGACAGAAAACAGTTAAAATGGCAACAGTAAGTCCTTTCCTATCAATAATACTTTAAATGTAAATGAATTAAACTCCCCAGTCAAAAGACCAGAGTAGCTGAATGGATAAAAAAAAAAAAACAAGATCCAACTGTATGTTGCCTACAAGCGACTCACTTTAGATTTAAGATCATATATAGGCTGAAAGTGAAAGGATGGAAAAAGATATTGAATGTAAGTGATAGCCAAAAGAGAACAAGGCTGACTATATTTATATCAGACAAAAGACACTTTAAGTCAAAAACTGTCAGAAGAAACAAAGACATTATATATATATATATATATAACAATTATAAATATATATGCATGCAACATCAGAGCACCTAAATATATAAAACACTAAATATTTAAAGCAAACGTTGACAGAACTGAAGGGAGAAATAGACAGCAATACAGTAATGGTAGGAGATTTCAATACCCCACTTTCAATAATGGCTAGAACATCCAGATGGAAAATCCATAAAGAAATAGTGGACTTTTAACAACAATATAAACCATGTGGACCTAACAGGTCTACATAGAACATTCCACCCAACAGAAGCAGCATATACATTCTTCTCAAGTGCACAAGGGAAATTCTCCAGGATGGATCATATGTTGGGTCACAAAGCTAGTCTTAACAAATTTAAGAAGATTGAAATCATATCAGGTATCTTTTTCAACCACAATGGAATGAAAATAGAAATGAACAGCAGAAGGAATACTGGAAAATCCACAAATATGTGGAACTTGAAGAACACACTCTTGATTAACCAAAGTGTAAAAGGGAAATTAGAAAATACCTTGAGACAATTGAAAACTAAAATGCAACATACCAAAACTTATGGGATGCAGCAAAAGCAGTACTAAGAGAGCTTATAGCACTAGATACTTATAATGAAGAAAAGAAGAAAGATCTAATAAACAATCTAACTTTACACCTCAAGGAACTATTAAAAGAAGAACAAACTTAGCCCAAAGTTAGCAGAAGGAAGGAAATAATAAAGATTAGAGCAGAAAGAAAACAAAATGGAAAATAGGAAAAAAATCAACAAACTAAGAGTTAGTTTTTTGAAAAGATCAACAAAATCGACAAACCTATAGCTAGACTAACCAAAAAAAAAGAGATGACACAAATAAATAAAATCAGAAATGAAAGAGCAGACATTATAACTGATGTCACAAAAATAAAAAGGATCATTAGAGACTACTATAAACAGTTATATGCCAACAAAATTGGATAACCTAGAAGAAATGGATAAATTCCTAGAAACAGACAACCTACTAAGAGTGAATCATGAAGAAATAGAAAATCTGAACAGATCATAACTAGTAAGGAGATTGAATCAGTAATCAAAAACCTCCCAACAAAGAAAATGCCAGGACCAGATGGCTTCACTAGTGAATTCTGCCAAACATTTAGAGAATTAACACCATTCCTTTTCAGTCTCTTCCAAAAACTTGAAGAGGAGGGAACACTTCCAAATTCACTTTATGAGGCCAGCATTAAGTTGATACCAAAGCCAGACAAAGACACTATTTAAGAAAGAAAATTACAGACCAGTGTCCCTGATGAGCATAGGTACAAAAAAATCCCCAAATAAATAGTCATGCCACCTAACATTTCAGTCAATGATGGACTGCATATATGACAATGGTCCCTTAAGGTTATTATCCCATTAGGATGATGGAGCTGAAAAATTCCTATTGCCTAGTGACGTCGTAGCTGTTGTAACGTCATTGTGCCATGCATTACTCAAGTGTTTGTGGTGGTGCTGGTGTAAACAAACCTCAGGGCCTTCAGAAGGTATTCCAGAAGAAGGCATTGTTATCCTAGGAGATGGCAGCCTCATGTGTGTTATTGCCTCTGCAGACCTTCCAGTGGGACAAGATGTGGAGGTGGAAGACAGCGATATTGATGATCCTGACCCTGTGTGGGCCTAGGCTAATGTATTTGTTTGTGTCTTAGTTTTTAACAAAAAAGTTTAAAAGGTAAAAATAAATAAATAAAAAATTTTAAAACTAGGAAAAGGCCTATAAAATAAGGATATAAAGAAAGAAAATATTTTTGTACAGCTGTATAACATGTTTGTGTTTTAAGCTAAGTGTTATTACAAAAGAGTCAAAAAGTAAAAAAAAAATTTTTAAGTTTATAAAGTAAAAAAGTTGAAGTAAGCTAAGGTTAATTTATTGTTGAAGAAAGAAAAATATTTTTTGTAACTTTACTGTAGCCTAAGTGTACAATGTTTATAAAGTCTATGGTAGTGTACTATAATGTCCTAGGCCTTCACATTCAGTCACCACTCACTGGTTCACCCAGAGCAACTTCCAGTCCTGCAAGCTCCATTCATGGTAAGTGCTCTGTATAGGTGTACCATTTTTCAATCTTTTATATCATATTTTTTGTTGTACTGTTTCTCTGTTTAGATATAGAAATACCATTGTGTTACAGTTGCCTATAGTATTCAGTACAATAACATGCTATATAGATTTGTAGTCCAGGAGCAATAGGCTATACCATACAGCCTAGGTGTGTAGCAGGCTATACCATCTAGGTTTGTGTAAGTACACCCTGTGATGTTTGCACAATGACGAAATCACCTAACAATGCATTTCTCAGAATGTATCCCCATTGTTAAGTGACACATGACTGTACTAGCAAACTGAGTTCAACAGCACTTTAAAAGGATCATACACAGGGTCAGCCCGGTGGCACAGCAGTTAAGTTCGCGCTTGGCAGTACTGGGTTCGAGAGTTCAGATACCGGGTGCCTACTGATGCACCACTTGTCAGCCATGCTGTGGCAGCGTCCCATATAAAGTGGAGGAAGACGGGCACAGATGTTAGCCCAGGGCCAGTCTTCCTCAGCAAAAAGAGGAGGATTGGCAACGGATGTTAGCTCAGGGCTGGTCTTCCTCACAAAAAAAAAAAAAAAAAAGGATCATACTCAATAATCAAGTGGGATTTATTGCTAGGATGCAAGGATTTTCAACTACATAGGAAAGTCAATTATTGTGATAACCTGTATTAACAGAATGTTGAATAATAACATGATCATCTCAATAGATGCAGAAAAAGCATTAGACAAAATTCAACACCGCTTCGTGATAAAAATTCTCAACAAACTAGGAATAGAAGGAAATTACTTCAACATACTAAAGTCCATATGTGAAAATCCCATAGTTAATATCATACTCAATGGTGAAAAACTAAAACCTTTTCCTGTATGATCAGGAACAAGATGAGGATGCCTGCTGTCTCCACTTTTATTCAACATAGTACTAGAATTCTTAGCCAGAGCAATAAAGCAAGAAAAAGAAAGAAAAGGCATTCAAATAAGAAAGGGAGAAATAAAATTGTTTGCAAATGACATGCTGTTAGAAAACTACACACACACAGTTAAAATGAATTCACTGAAGTTGCAGGATGCAAAATCAATATACAAAAATCAGTTGTGTTTCTATACACTAGCAATGAACTATCTGAAAAGGAAAGTAAGAAAATCCCACTTAAAATAGCATCAAAAAGAATAAAATAATTAGGAATAAACTTAACTAAGGAGGTGAAAGACTTTTACACTGAAAAGTAGAAAACATTAATGAAAGAAATTAAAGACACAAATAAATGGAAAAACATCCCATGTCCACGGATTGGAAGACTTAATGTTGAAATATCCATACTACTCAAAGCAGTTGATCTACAGAGTTAATACAATCTGTATAAAAATCCCAATGGCACTTTTTACAGAAGTAGAAAAAGCAATCCTAAAATTTAAATGAAACCACAAAGGACCTGGAATAGCCAAAACAATCTTGAGAAAGAATAAAACTGGAGGAATCACAAGTCCCTATTCCAAAATATATTACAAAGCTGCACTAAATAAAACAGTATGGTATTGGCATAAATACAGACATAGAGACCAGTGGAACAGAGTAGAGAACCCAGAAATTAACCCATGCGTATATAGTCAGATGGTCTTCAACAAGGGTGCAAAGAATACTCAATGGGGAAACAATAATCTCTTCAACAAATGGTGTGAGGAAAACTGGATATCTACATGCAAAAGTATGAGATTGGACCCATGTCTCTTACACCATATACAAAAATCAACTTAAAATGGATTAAAGATTTAAGCACAAGGCCTGACACTGTAAAACTCCTAGAAGGAAACATAGGGGAAAACTTCATGACATTGGTCTTGGCAGTGGTTTCTTGGATATGACACTAAAGGCATAGGTAACAAAAGCAAAACTAGAAAAGTAGGACTACATCAAACTAAAACGTTTCTGCACAGCACAGGAAACAATTAGCAGAGTGAAAAGGCAGCCTATGGAATGGGAGGAAGTATTTGCAAACCATATGTCTGATAAGCAGTTAATATCCAAAATAAATGAGGAACTCCTTAGACTCAGTAGCAAAAAACAAAAAAACCCAAATAACCGGATTTTAAAATGGGCAAAGGGTTTGAATAGACTCCAAAGAAGACATACCAGTGACCAACAAATATATGAAAGATGCTCAACATCACCAATCATCAGGGAAATGCAAACACAATCACAGTCAGATATCACCTCAAATCTGTCAGGATGGCTATTATCAAAAACACAAAGGGTAACAAGCATTGATGAGGATGTGGAGAAATTGGAACCCTTGTACACTCTTGGTGGAATGTAAAATGTTCTAACCATTATGGAAAATAGTATGGAGGTTTCTCAAGAAATTAAAAATAGAAATACCATATGATCCAGCAATCCCACTCTTGGATAATTATCCAGAAGAATTGAAAGCAGGGTCATGAAGAGATGACCCTGTTCATTGCAGCATTATTCACAATAGCCAAGATACGGAAACAACCTAAGTGTCCATCGATGGCTGAATGGATAAAGAAAATGTGGTATATACATACAATGAAATACTGTTGAGCTTTCTTTTTGAATACATGAATAGAGACATACGTGAGGACATTATGCTAAGTGAAATAATCCAATCACTGAAGGCCAAATACCACATGAGCTCACTTATATGAGGTATCTAAAATAATCAGACTCATAGAGGCAGAGAGTAGAATAGTGGTTGCCCTGGGATGGGGGGAGGGGGAAATGGGGAGTTGCTGTTCACTGGGTATAAAGTTTCAGTTATGCGAGATGAGTAAGTCCTGCAGATCTGCTGTACAACTTTGTGCCTATAGGTAACAATACTCTATTGCTCACTTAAAATTTGCTAAGAGTGTAGATCTCATGTTAAGTGTTCTTACCACAATAAAAATAATTATATATTGGGGGTCTAAATTTATTTTAAAGTCAGCTTCTTGTTAATTTAGTGTTATATTTTCTTCATATACCTGTATTAATACCACAGCATGGTAATGGCCTTGGTTTTGATGCAGAGTCCTTATGTGCATGCCCATGTTTGTCTAGATGGCTGAACTACAAAACTGGGCTTCCCAGGGTTCCCTTGGCATTCCGGAACCCCGATTGCACTGCTGCTCTGACAGCCCTACCCTTGGCAGTGAATGTATCCTTGTGTCACATTAGAGAGAGGTGACGTGTGCCGCTACCAGTGACAGACACGCTCCTGATGAAATTCTAGGCAGGCCCTGCTGAGTCCTCTTCTCAACTAGGCCTCAACCTCGACCTATAAAACTAGGTTCTCATCACAAATGATTTCATACACGCACACTCTTAAGAGATTTGCACAAGCACTAACATAGTTCCCTTGACTTGAGCTGTGTCCCTGAGAATAACTCTAGCTCCCTTAAGTTCTTGCCTGGGAAACCTCAAGGCTGCCACAAGAGTTAACTGTTTGTTCCAGACGACCCCTGACAGTAGGGCCCCTGTCTCCCAGTCTCCGTGGAGGGGTCGGACGCTAACTTGGATAAGCACCAGTTAGCAAACCCAGATGGCCTAATCACAGTGACGAAACCCGCCTCCCGCTTTTTGTAGATTTCCACTTCCCTGACTCTGCTGGACCCCCACCGCCCCCTCCCTACTCTCCCATTCTCCCTTTAAAACACCCAGTCACCTCTGCACACATGGGAGTTGAGTTCAGTTCGCACTGTAGTTATTACTGGTGGAAATCCGTCCCTACCTCTCTAACCAGTGTCCAGCTTTATCTTTGACAGGTCCTGTTGGGTCTGCTCCCATCGCTGTGTGCCCCAACAGCTACTGGCAAATCGGAGACTTTTTCTCTCCTCAGACCAGGAAATCATTTCCTCTTAGCCCTTTTGTTGAAGAAGTTTCTTAGTAGCCACAGAAAGAAATTACTATTCTCAGAGAAATATATTTATATATGTTTTAAAGATTTGGAGTGTTTCGAAACAGCAAAGGATTTGAGAACTCATCTAATAAAACTCTTTTGGCTGGTGGAGGAGACCAGCACTCAGGGAGGTAAATGACCAATTCAAAGTTAATTAGTTAGGAATCAAAAGAGAACCAGACCCCCCATCAAGCTGACTCCCAGTCCCGACTCCTTTGCAAAGGAAAGGATGTTTCCGCGACAGGTTTGGACTGTCTGCACCAATCAGGCTAAGCAGGTTCCAGCATCACTTAGCATCTCCCACCCAAATTAAAGATGCTCATTCACCCCCAAAGACCACGTGATGAGTGGCTACCCTGGGCATTTCACCATGCTGCAGAGACCAGTTAGAGGGCTGTATTCCTGAAACATTTCTTTCAACTTCATTCAATGTATACTTAAATATATTTTTAATAGTATCTTCACATGGTATAAAATTCTAAACGTTCAAAAAGATATGTGATAAAAAGGCCCCTTTCTTCCACTATTCCCAGGCCACCTAGTTCTGTTCCCCAGAGGTCTTTGGTGTTTCTAGTTACTTGTGTAGCCTTCTGGAGAAGTCCTAGTTAAATGCATTTTTTTAATTGGCCATGTAGTCAAGACTCTTCCCCTCCACCCCCAGAAATCACTGTATGGGTGTCTTAGAAGGGTGAATGAACTTTAAAGTGCAGCCTGAAAGATTTGGGGAAGAATGTTCTAGCAATGGAAATTATTTAACATTAAATTCAATGCCTGAGGCGGATAGAACATCTCCTCTGAAAATCTTTAAACATCGGATAGTCTCTCATCTTTCTGGGTTGATAAGTGATCTTTTCTGCAGTGAAGAGATGAAGTGACTTCAAAATTACATATTTAGCCCACAGATACAAATTTTTTACTGTAGATATTCTGGGTGAGATTACTTTCTCATATTTGTCAGAATAAGTCTTAAAATATCTCTTTTAGAAATGATTGTTATAATCAACTATGCAATTACATTTCCTCTTTTTTTTTAAACCAGGAAATATTTTGTTAATCAATTGAGCAATTCTATCATTTACAACTGTCTGATTTCAGTGACTCTGTTTCTTTAGTTGCAAAATATTCAAATCTGGCCTTGAGTCACATTTGAAGCCTAGTGTTCTGAAACCCAACAGAAGGTCTTTAAAACAGGAGGTCTTTAAAAAAAAAGATTGTACTTCAGTGGGATCTTAGAAGTTTCCTTCTAAAGAGCAAAGGGACATCAGGGGTTGTCCCTTCATTCCTCTGTCCACACTGGTTCATTTAGCCGTTTGCCACCAGGGGGGCTCAGGTTACTAGTAGGAATTTGTCATCAATTTGTTATCTGCTTCCCCAGCTTTAAATCACAAAAGCAAATAAATGGGGGAAAAAAGTCATCTCCTTCTGGAACTAGTTCCAATGCTAGTTAAACTCTGCTACAAAAGAAGTGATCATTTATAGAAGCATGTATTTTTGTAGCTGAAATTTCCTAAAATGGTCTTTATTCAAGAATATAGATGAGTACCAGTCTCCAAAGATAAAGATACTAACGAGATATCATCCCTGTTTCCAAAACATAAATCTTTTGAATGATTTTGTATCCTCTTCCTGGCCCCTTTGGTTTATGGCTTGGTTCATTTAGAATTACTGGTAATCAATCTTATAAACTATTAAGACATCAGTAGAAAAGATTACTGGTAATAACTATGGTTTGTTGTTGTTTTGTGAGGCAGACCAGCCATGTGCTAACATCCATTGCCAATCCTCCTGTTTTTTGCTGAGGTAGACTGGCCCTGGGCTAACATCTGTGCCCATCTTCCTCTATCTTGTATGGGACACCACGACAGCATGGCTGACAAGCAGTGCATCAGCCGGTGCCCGGAATGCGAACCTGCGAGTCCTGGGCTGCCAAAGCACGAACTAAACTGCTGCGCCACCAGGCCAGCCCCATGTTATATTTTTAAATAGTTGCATCTGAAAATAGTTTAGATGGAGTACATTGGAATGAACAGATTATATATGGATACCATAATTATTTAAAAGTTGCATTGATATTAAACACTGCCTTGCAATGAGTATTTTTAAGGCTAGAAAGTAAATTGAACCAAGAGACAGCCATTGACTGGTATGGCCTGAGGACCTGCAGGTTTCCACCAGCTTTTTTGGTTCTTGGTGTACACATTACAGAGGGAGCATTGTTCCTGCCCATACATGAAGCCTGCAATCCAAGAGAGAAAGCAGCAGGAAAAATGTGAGACAGAAATTTACAACATCCATAACGGAAAGCGTTTTGGAGACCAGTTGTATGGGAGGAAGTGAGCTTTGGTTTATGGTTTAAAGAGAAAGGAAAGAAGTTGTTGCTTCATTTGTAGGAAAATTTGGGTGAAGGCCAAAGCTTTGGGCAGAAATTCATTTACTAATAGTCTCTGAGCATCCACTCATGACAAGCAGCAGATGACAACTTGGACATGCAGACCTGCCCTCGAGAAGCTCATGGTTTTATGAGAAAGACAGACATGCAAAAACAGTGAAGTTTAGAGTGCTGTGGGGGTCATGGTTAGAGTGAGATCAGTTCTGTGTGGTGGGTCCCAAAAGTCTTTGCATGTAATGTCTGAGCACCTGTTATTTACCAGGCACTGTACTGGATATTGGAGATAGAACAGAGGCCACAGTCTTTGCTGGAAGAAGGCCTGGTTGTGTGTGTATTGGTTGGGGGAAGGATGAGATCATGCATTTCATCTGGGACGTGTTGACTGTGAAGGGCCTGCAATATGTCCGGGGGTGAGTGGCAGGTCGGCAGTTGGATGTGTGAGTCTGGAGCTTAGGGGAGAAGCCTGGGCAGGGAGCCAGCATGAATGGGGTCCTTGAGGCTGTGGACATGACCACGAGAGAAGAGAGAGAAGAGGGCGTAAGGCCAAGCCTAGAAGAGGAGACAGGGCCCGGGAAGGAGGAGCCAGCACGCATCTATCTAGCACCAGAATCAGGGAGAGGAAGCAGCAGAGACTGATGGATTTGCCTGTGTGTCTATTCATTATTATTAGATTTTTCTGTCTTGTTCTCTTGAAGTCCTTGGCTCCCATAAGTTTTATCTCATTGGAAGTGATTAGGCATGAAAAGAACTTGTAATAGAGGAGATTTTTAAAAATCTGATTGCGTGTTGTACCAGTGTTCTTCAGTTATCTGTGACATACTTGTTCCAAAACAGAAGAACTTCTCCATCATTGCTTGACACCTAGACTGTTCATGCTGCTTTTTTCCTTCTCTCCAATCTTAATAGTGCATTATCTTCCCAAGGGAACTATAGTTGAAATTGACTAATGGTGGGGAATTTGGGGGCTGATTTTTTATTCTGTTTTGCTTTAGTGTGATGTTGAACATTAATAACTCATTAAATCACCAGTCTTTTATTCAGGAATTAGATGTCTACTGTTCTGTCTGTTCTTCACTAAAATGGAGAAATGTGAGTGTTACTCAAAAGATGCTTCAATGCAGAAGCCTCACAAATACTTACTGCCACGTGTCATCTAACATGTGGGCCCTGGGGAGATATCAGAGAGCAGAGCAGACATGGGCCATGTCCTCAGAAGCTTACCATCCAGCATGGGAGTCAGATAGCGATCAAATAATCCCACAGTACAGATAGGAGAGTAGTGACAGTTATGCCAATGGAGGACTGTAGGGTCATGTGAGAACCCATATCGGGCCGGTCAAGGAGCTGGTCTGGGATCGCTGTATAGTAATTCTGGGTGCTCGTGAAGAGTAATGGTTTGCTGTTGCCTGCTCGGGAGCTGTCCTTTTGAAAACAAAGTCATAAGTGATAAGATAACCCCTTCACCTAGCACCAAGGCAAATAGCTGCTGTTCAAAACATGCTTGAGCAAATAAGTGAGAACAGAAGAAAAGCCTGCTTCCCATGGACCTCACCCACAACGTTTGCCTTCCAGTGGGGTTCCCACACCTCTTATTCTTGAGAAATATGTAAATTTTACATTTCAGTTTAAGTCACAAGAAGTCATGCTCCGTATTTATTATGTTGAAAACTGCCTACCAAGCTCGTTCAGGGCCTGCCTCTTCCAGGGCTTCTGCGGGTCTGGCCCATCGCCCCAGTGTCTCGGTCCCTGTGCCTGGGTTGCACGAGTTCTTTGTACACTTGCCAGTGGGAGCTTATTTCTTCTGTTGGCAGCCAAAAATTCAACTTCTCCTAAAACGGTTTTCACGGTGTACCTAGTCGTTTTGTCTGTTTTTCCTGTAAGTGGTGTGCAGTAATGGATTCGTCACTGCCCCTGGGGAAAACTGTTTTAGCCTTTTTTTCAGTTTTCAGTCATTAAAATGTAGATCATGTTTAAAGGAGTATTTATAGCCGATTTATTCTAAAACAGCTCTGTAAATTCTGTGAGCATATTACTACTTAAATGAAATATATCTTCCCTTGCAATTAATCTATCTTAATCATCAGGACTGATGTCCTAAAATTGCCTTTTGATTGTCACTGGCTTTAATTTATTCATTTAACAATAAATACTGAGTGCCCCTGGTGTACCCAAAGCTGTTAGGTGCTGGCAGTACAGCTGTGGACAGTTTTTGCCCCCAAGGAGTTTAACGTCAAAATCTTAAAAGCAAAAAGAGGCCTAAAAAGGACCTAAAACGCCTTAAATAACTTTTCCTTTGTGTAAATCCTGGTCTTTCCAGTCAGATAGCCTGGGCTTGACCACTTAATAAGTGGCTTTGTCAACTTACTTGAGCTCTTCAGTTGCTTCTGCATCTGTAAGATGGACATGGTTTGCATGGTTCTCACCATGAGTTGCTGATGGATAGACAGATCTCATTAGACACAAGAGACACAAAGTTTTTAATGGCAATGGATGCAGAAATGACAGAGCCCACACACAGTGCCGAAGATAACGTGGCGTCTCCCTGCGGAGGTCCCCGTCAGGGACATCCACCTGAGTGACTCCACCCATGTCAGGGAGGCCTCCTGCAACTGGGGGCTGCTCCTCTGCCTCTCTGATGGAGGGGGATGAGCCCCCGTCCAGCCTTCCCCTGTCTGCCTATGCTGTAGCTCTGGCCGTGGGCCTGGCTGCACCCCCAGCACATTCTGGAGAAGGTGCTCGGGTCGGTGAAGTGGGGCAGATCCCTAGGAGAGCACTCAGCACACCCGGGGCCCATCTGAGCTCCATACCAGTGATGCTGGGACTCAACTCCCAGGATTATTTTGACAGTTAATAAGGTAAAGCTGTTCTATAGTGCTTAGCACAAAGTAAGCACTCAGTGAATGTATTAATACCGTTAATACACTATAACACGATTAATTAATACATTAATACTGTTTTTATTGTCAGTGAATTAAAACATTAGACCATTTCAGGAGCATTTTCTTTTCCAATTATGGTTAGATAACATGCTGACATAACTAAATGTATTTTCTCTTTGGTCAAACATACACCTAAAGTTTTTCTTCTAAATTTGAGAAATTCTTACAATGAACCTCTGCTTCTTTTTTTTTCCGAGAAAAACAAGTGAATATTATCCTCTTCTTAACTCTCCTCCTCCAACCAAAAAAAACAAAACAAACAAAAACCACCCACAAAAAGTGAAATAGTGGTTTTGCCAGTATTATTTGAAAATGTCCATGCAATGTAATGAATATATTTATTATGCTATTACTCCCATTTCAGTGTTAGAGGACTAAAATTCTTGGAATAATAACCAGCTAAGTTTCTACTCCTTAATGCTTTGTGTATCCCCTCAGTTACTTAACTGGTCTATTTTTTTTAGTTCTAAATATGTTTTGTCCTTCTAAACAAGTGGAGGGAAAGAGATTTGCTAGAATCGCAGCCCTTTCTCCCCGTCCATCAAGGGTCCTGGTCCTTGGTTGCAGGTGCTGTTCGGCACGGCCGATGGGCAGGTGATTGTCATGGACTGTCATGGCAGGATGCTGGCCCACGTCCTGCTGCACGAGTCGGATGGCATCCTCAGCATGTCCTGGAACTACCCTGCCTTCCTGGTGGAGGACAGCAGCGAGAGTGACACCGATTCGGACGACTACTCACCGCCCCAAGGTAGCTTGCTGGCTCCGTGGGGACAGAATAACTTCAAAGGAGAGTGAACCCATTCAGAGGAGGAAGGGAAAGGTCCAATGTGTGCCCTGCACCCTAACTTACTGGCAAGAGTTCTTGAACTGAAATGCAAGGCAGGACAGGCGTAATCTCTGGTCTGATTTGACTCTTCTCTCTGCCATCCCCTTTCTCAGAATCACTGGGCAGGTTGATGAAGCTGCGTTGGCTTAGGTTTCCGTAGATATACCTAAAGTGAGAATAAAGAGAGCTGAAGATGAAAAATGCTGAGCTATTACTGTAACTTACTATGTGGTGTTCCGGATCCCTGATGTTATTAAAGCCTGTAGCTTTAGTTGTGTGAGAAAAGGACTAGTTCTGCCCATAATGAAGGCCAGTACGTTGGGCTGATATCCATGTCCCTGTCTTCTTTATTTCAGGCAGAAGCTCTTCCCTTTCCCAGTTCAGAAGAGTCTGCCTCTCCCCCGTAAGCCTCACAGTGATGTTAGATTAGATTAGTTGACATTCGAGTTTTTTAACATCTGGTCCAGTAATGAAAGATTGTTTCAGACTCTTGGTGGGGATGATTTCACACCCCGGCCTCCTTCACCACTTGTGGTGTGTTTGTCCGTCAAATGTGTAAGAGACACCCTTCTCCCCCCACAGAAAAAAGCAGAAGCCTTTGACGTTGATGCTGGCCGTCACCAGTGTCAGCATTCGGCACTGGCCTACTCGAGCTTTGGCTCTTCCCCGGCATCCCATCCCCTGCACCAACCTCTTTTTTTGAAAGGAAAATATGTTGTGAAATAGTGGAAGGGAATGACTCCTGATGAGCCGTGGTCACCTGCTGCAGGACTTCTGTCCTCAGCCTGGACAGCTGTGCGCACGCTGCATGCTGAGGCCCTTAATGGGCGAAGGGCACACGCTGGACGATTTCTACCCTTCCCTGTGACTGTGGGCAAGTTCGCCCTATGAAGGGCTGGTTCAGGGAAAATATTTTAATTTTCTCCCCATCAGCGTCTGCCTCCATTGGCACTTGGAGTGCTCTTATTTTGTTTTCTCCCTCCTGTCCCAGACATGATGATGCATTATGCTTCCCAGAGACATATACACGCTCATTCATTTATTTGAGGAGAAGGCGATGTTCACACATGGAAAACAGTTCAGATTGGTGGTAGTGTTTCAGGATCAGTGGATCTTGGGAGAGAGAGTGTTCTTGGCACCCACAAATCCATATGGGAGGTAACCTTACCCTTTCCTAGTAGGACCACAGCCTTGAGTGAAGTGATCATTTCTCCAGCCTCAGTGGTAAAGTCAGTATCTTCCAACATTGGACTCAGCATTCTTTTAAAACAGAACTGTACTAGATTGAATGCAGATTTACTTATTCCCATTTATTATTGGAAGAAACAAGATCCAGAGACCAAGTTTGTAAAGCAAGTCCAGAGTAAGTCTAAGAATAGAATATACTCCCTGTTTGCTAGTCTAACCAGTTACCCTTCTCAGAAACAGTGGGGCAATTTGGAGGATGACTAGGATCTGCCTTTCAGATAGAGCAGGGTTTTTCCTGGTGGCCTAGGGAATGTAAGCATAGAGGTAGGTACCTATAGCATCTTAAAGTTAAGCAAAGGAGAGTAACAACTGGGGGTGCTCTGCAGGCAGGGCTGAGTCAAGGGTGAACGAGAGGATGTCAGCTGGCCCCCTCTGCGTGGCTGCCAGAGATGAGCTCAGCGTGGGTGTGAAGCCTGCAGAAGCCTTCTGACAGAGCCCTGATTCACCCTGGCCTGTGGGAGGGACTGACTTTCACTTTTAAAAACAACACCTGGAAGAACCTAGAACATGATCCACCACGGCTCCTTGCTTAACATCCACGAGTACTCCTTGAACTTACAAAGCAGGATTTTCTTGACGTGCACTGCGAGTGTAGCAAAATTCTTTATGACCCACATCCAACCTCAGCCTTCTTTCCAGATTGGGGTCTCGTTTGGTAGAAACTTAACAAAGAACTCATAGTGGCTGCTCATTTCCTATGACATTCAATAAAAGAGCAGTCAGTGTTGAAAAGCAACTTTTCTTAGTACGTTGGACCAGGATGAGGAAGACATTTTCATCCCTCTTCCCACCATCCTTATACGCTTTATGACATTAGAATGATTTACATTTACATATCATTAGAAACATATAACACGTTAACACACCAGTTAATAAACTTGTCACACATGTTCTCACCACCACGCAACAGAGCCCAAGGAACCGCACCCCAGGGCCGCCTCTCCCCGTCCTGCTTCTCATTCTGGGGTTCCCTGGAGCACCCCTCTGGTGGCCTGGTGTGGCTCCTGAGCGGTGTAGAATGTTGCTTACCCTGAGTCCGATCTGCATCGTCAGGTGGTTTTTGAGGCCCTCCGCGAGATTACAGCCTTGCAACCCCGAGTGTGGGTCCTGTGCTCGTTGCCTGTCTTTCACTCAGCGCTTCTGTCCCCGCAGATGGCCCCGCAGCATACCCCATCCCGGTGCAGAGCATCAAGCCCCTGCTCACCGTCAGCTTCACCTCGGGAGACATCAGCCTGATGAGCAACTACGACGACTTGTCTCCTGCTGTCATCCGCTCGGGGCTGAAAGGTACCGCAGGCTGCGTGCGACCCCAGGCCCGCACACCAGCCCTGTGCACACTTGCCTTCCAGGCTGCACATCGTCCACGCGATGCTTATTGATTCCTGGCTTCTGCAGTGACCTCTTCTGGGCTTAATGGAGTCCTTTAATAAAGGTCACTCCCTTTCTCTCCTCTGCTTGTCTGACAAGTCAATACCTAGTCTTATCTTGACGAGGGATTCCTGACAGTTGGTCTTCGTCTTCACCTGCTTTTTCTGCTATGACAAGAATGATTCCCTCTCAGGTGTACGGTGTGTGTGCCTCCGGCTGACACTGTGTCTGCACAGTATCGGACCGTAGCACCTGCCATTCCTGGGGCAGCAGGCAGTACTCAAGACAGTTGACACGGAAGCTCCTGTAACTTTAAGGCTTATTAAGAACTGATGGTTGTGCAATCAAGTTACCTTGACAGACTTGTGGAGGTTCCACAGTCGCCAGGCTGAGGCCTTGGTGTGAAGGTCAGCAGTCAGGTGCTGATGCCTTCCTGACAGACATTAGAAATGCCATTATCTCAAGAGAAAATCAGTGTCCATCGGCATTTGGAGTGTTCTGAAGTTTGCAATTCGAGACTACTACTGATGTGGTAACCCTGATGAGTTCTTTGGAGAAACAGTTCTGTCTCTTCAGGGTTGAATGGTGCAATGTAGAAATTCCTGGGCTGCCTCTGGTCCTCGATGTTAAAGGGACCTGCTGTAATCTGAATGGGAGGTGGGGGCAAACCGGAACCTTCAGTTCACCTTCTACTGTCATTCAAAACATGTGCTCCTTCTCTGCATTATTCAGGAATGGCAGGGACATAGAGTATTAAGTCCATATACCTAACTGTTGATTGGCTGGAACGCATCATACCTGCCTGCACACCCCCAAGCACTTAGTAATTCTGTTTTAAAACTATAGAATATTTTTAGACGAAAGTTATACTCACTCTTTTGGGTGTTCCATTTTGCTGTTTCAAAACTAGGAATTATGTAGCCTATAAACTCCTGAGGGATGTGAAGTGTGTAGAAGTCCTTCTTTATACCACAAACGGGCCCCGTAAGAGCTGATAAGTATTTTTTTGTGATAATAACTTAAATTCCTTGGGCTTTTCCTAAGTTCTTTTTCTGAATTTTTTGTCTTTCGTGGAGCTAAAATACAGGTATGTTCATCATAAATTCTCCCGTATATTTAGTAATTCAAGCTCTACTTTTTTCCTTCAAAAATTCTATTTTTAAACCTTTTAATCAAGTTCATTAATTTCATCAGAACCTGCCTCTAGTTCTGGAGTCCTGAACTTTTTTCTCTACCAAGTGTCTGATCAGGGCTGAAAAGAACATAATTACCATTCAGTTCCTTCGTATTCTTGGTAGGGTAAATTTTTCTAGTTTTTTACCATCTTGCCTACCTGTGGAAACCTTATTTTTTTATTCCTTGAATGTGTTATTTTGTTCTGGCTTTTGAACTAGACTGGTTGGAGCAGCACTTCTAACACATTTCACTAAATGCAGCAGAGGATTAGGGACACGTATGAGGTGACGTGGGGAGGTGACCCAAAGTAGCCCTCCCAAATGCGAAAGTTTTTGACTTGAGTTTTACCTAAAATTACAGGCAAATTTAGCCTTCTTGTCATTGCCTGACTAGAAATCTAAATCTAATCTAAAAACGTTTTCAATCATTTACACTTTCATATGGGGTGCTTTTGCTCTGAGTCTTCCTAATTTCCGAAAGTTGGATGAAGTTTCAGTGAAACTGCTGTCATCCACTGGGTGCTGCATGGAGGCAATTTCCTTTTCTGTCTTGGTTTCAGAACATTTTAAGGACTCAGTCTTACTTGTGGTATGAACAGCAGTAGTTCTGTTTGTTTTGTCCACTACTTTGTGGGATACGTTAGTAAATACTGAGGAAAGGTAGCCAGAATGCTGTCAAAGATGGCGCCCAACAACTTCTTCCATCCACGGGAATCCGTCCTGTCCCAGACAGGTCAGTTGCTTGTCTCCTAAGGTAAACTGAAAGGGTCTAGTCTTTCTCTGTTACTGTCTCGAAGAAATATCCTCAGAGAACTTTTCCAGTGAGGAAAGGTGACTCATGATGTTCTCTAGTTTATCACTAACACTGTAATTTATGTCATGTGCAAAAGATCTTAGAATGCCAGATAGCTTATTGTCGCCATGACCAGCCCTCTTCCCTACCACCTGTCAGACTTCACCTTCGTGGCAGATTGACATGGCGGGAGGGGGTGATTTTGTTTTGCAGATGTTTGCTTAGGAGGTTCTGCCTTCTGAGTATCCCGGCTTTGGGGACTTCTGTCTATCAAAAAATGAACTCTCATTGGTTCGCCTTATTTGGAGTTTTTACTCTTTGTTGTAACTTTACTCTTTCTTGAGGATGTAGGGGAGGAAAGACTGTTTTCCCTCTAGCCATCTTAGGTTCTTCGACAGCGACCATGTAAGTTAGACTGAAAAAACACAGATCGAGGAGAGAAAATCAAAGGTGTATTAACGCATGCATTGCGCTTACTCAGAGAGTAAAGAATTCAAGCACTCAGAGATGAGTAACTCAAAGGGGTGGTTAGAACTTGGGCTTATGTAGCATGTTAACCAAAGAAGAATACCTTTGTAAAGAAGTGACAAGACAGGAAAGGACTTTGAACTTCTAGGGCCACAAATTATGGGAAGGTAAATATAGAGGGGAACTAATGGAAGATAAGGGCTGCTTGGTAAAGTTTGTTGTGTGGATTCCTCTGGTGTCCTCGTGGCTGATCAGGTTTAGAATTGTCTCCAGTGATTAACTTCTGTCCTTGATAGAAAGGGAAGGGGAACCCTTTACAAATGTATGCCCTGATTTTAGGCAAATAAGGGAGGGCAGAGAGCTTTTCTTATCTCTGCTTCCTCTCACTTGCCTTCAGCTCAAGATAATCCTTACGCCAAAGTGGCATATTTTGGGGTGGCACATTCTGCTGCCCTTTAAGGAAAAATAGGTCAGTCATATTCAGAAATTCTCTGACCAAGCCAGTGCGTCTCTTGCTGTAAAGCAAGCTTTCAAAGGGACTTCTCATTTCACCCCACATTTGTCTTAAAATAAAAGAATTCAACCCCCTGGGCTTTGTTTCTTTGCTTTGCAGATTTCCTCTTTTTATCACTTCCCTGGGCACACTGAGAGGGTCGGGAGCGGGTTTGAGTAGAGTGGTTTTGGTACATGGTGCTGTGGCCTCTGGAGTTGGGCTGACGGAGATCTGTACCCATTGGGCTAGTAGTGCTCAGATTCGCCGTGTTAGTCTTCGAGCAACCTCTGGATGGATTGTGTGTCTAGGTCAGCCCTGCAGGGCCAACAAAACACTTCTCTGTTGGGAAAAACCACCATGTGACAGAATTCCAATAAATGATTGAAATTTAAAATAAATAAATAACAAAAATAATGGTGCAGGATTCACTCGCCCACTGAGCAGAGTGGGTCAGCTGGAGGCCTCGGGAATTGAGTGCTGTCGTCTTTATCTCTGCAGTGTTGCAGGGACATTTCCCTCCTAAACAATGGTAGACACCATCTTTCGTTATCTTTATCTGTTAGTGTCAGTTGCTCCTCCCTTTGACTTCCTTGTGTTTCTAAGCTGCCATCCAGGGGTCATTTCAGTTTCATTATCACCATCAGGCTTTTCGCTGGAGCGACTGGGCCAGTTGGATGTCCAGAGCACGTGTAATCTATGCACGAGTCCTCTAGCTTCCCCTCTCATCTTAAAATCTCATTCACTAGGATATTTACTTGATTCTTTTTGGTTTGTACTTAACCTTATTTATATCCTTCTATAAGAAAAAGGAAAAAAAACTCCTTATTGATGCTTTCACTATCTCAGATTATAGAGTTTTTCATTTTGTGTTTGTCTATAACTGCTTCTGCTCAGCCTTCTGCCACCTCTGTGTCTAGTTTCTGTGCGTGGCTAACTTGACCAGCAAGCTTACGGTTCCCTGGGTCTGGAGAGCCATCTTGTCCCAGGAAGTGCTGTCCAGTCTTCAAGGGAAGTTAAGGAAGATTGGTGACCTCAGAATGTGCTGGTATTAACGTCAGAATCAGTGCCGCACATGAATAAGAGAGGGATGCTGTGATCATGTGTGACCTGATAGAGCTCAGGAGCTGCCGAATTCTAGACTCAGCTCTGAAATATGTCCCTGTCTTGGCAAAGCACGTTTAAATTCAGTCTAGCCTCTCTGTAGAATAGGCCACTGGGTTCCAGATTTCAGGGATCAGATATGGTTTTAGGGTCTTAAGGGAGAAAAACCATGCTGTAAATCTTATTAGTACTAATAGCTTGTTTTGCCAGCAAGAATAAGGAAATTGTTCACATTGGGTTAAACAAACCACTTAATAGCCATTTCTTATAGGTACTGAATGGCTTGGAAGTGGGCATCACACCTCCAGTGGGGAAATTTCTCTAACACTACCACCCAACAGAAGTATTTATCTTCTTTCCTAAGCCCCCACAACATCCAAATGTTGAAAAAAAGTCAAGGCCTTCATATGCAGATATGTCCTTTATCTGAACTTTATCTGCCCCGTGGTGCACAGAAATCAAGTGAATATAAATTTAGCCTTTGCTGTTGAGTTATTACTTTTAGCATTTGTACACTCTCTAAGTCATCTCTGGGAGTGGGGGGCACAGCAGTGAGGAAAGCACTTAGTATGTACAGTCACAGGTTTTATTATCTTACGTGCTCTCTCAGTTCTGCAAGTCCCATTATGGAAGTATTGGTATTGGAGTTAGATATTTAACATGCCAGCTTTATCATATATGGTTTTTGACGGATTTAGTTATATTTCAGGGGAACTGCAATCCCCATCCATGTAATAAACACCTGTTTTTTAATAGAGTCTATATTGTCTTCAGAGAAGTGGGTAGCTGTTGTCTGCGTGAGAGAAAGGGGAAGAGCCACCGTTGTATTTGTTCCGCGGCTCTGTTTTTTAAGTGGAAGTTTCAGGGAGGGTCCCATCCTGTGCTGACCATTTCTTCTTTGTGTTTCAGAGGTGGTGGCCCAGTGGTGCACGCAGGGAGACCTCCTGGCAGTCGCCGGTATGGAACGGCAAACCCAGCTTGGTGACCTTCCCAACGGCCCTCTTCTGAAGAGCGCCATGGTCAAGTTCTACAATGTTCGCGGGGAGCACATCTTCACCCTGGACACACTTGTGCAAGTGAGAACGTGCGTCAGACACTTGCTGTGACGCCACTGTTATACACCCCTGATCTCCATTAAATGCTCCTGTGTCGGTCATGCTCATCGTGATTATTTTTGACAGATTTTAATCTTTTGTTGACCTTAATTAAATTATGGGGTATAAACCAGAAGAAATAAGGGAAACATAAGTTGTTGCCTTTTAGCCAGATTACTTTATTCCATTCCCAGTAGGATGTGCAGACAGTGAGGGAGCAGAGGGAACTGGTGTTTGTCCTCAGTCTGAAGGAGAAATCAGAAACTTGCAGAAGTAAATGCTAAATCTTCATTTATTCCCTCTGACTTTATGTTTGTTATGCCAGTAATGTACTTTTACATTTCAGCTAAATTGTTGTTAAACAATAAGTAAAAAAGCTTAAAGGTCTTTGAGAAGGTATGCACAGGTGGGCCCTTTCTATCTGTTTTTATTTCCCAGAAATCTTTAGACCAGCTCGTTTCTGTTCTGCATCTCTCATGGTAGAGGACGAAGTGCATAGAGGGTGTAGTGGAGACAGGTCTGGGAGTGTATTGATGACTGATGGGGGTGATGGTAAACGAGAGACCTCTGTCCTAATCTTTCCCAGCTCATCAGAGAGGCAGGTACACCAGACTTGGGAAATTTGTAGTTAGATTCAGGCATTAATTATTTAAATATATCTTTTTTTTAAATTGTGGTAAAATACACATAACATAAAATTTACCATCTTCGCCATTTTTAAGTGTACAGTTCAGTAGTGTTAAGTGTATTACATTGTTGTATAACCAGTCTCCAGAACCTTTTCGTCTTCTAAAACTGAAACTCTACACCTTTCTGTCTCTGTGAATTTGACTACTCTACATCCCTCATGTAAGTGGAATCATACAGTGTTTGTCTTTTCTGTGACTGGCTTATTTCACTTAGCATAATGTCCTCAGAGTTCATCCATGTTGTAGCATGTGTGAGATATGCCGTTGTATGTATATATACCACATTTTGTGTATCCATTCATCCATCAATAGACATTGGATTCCTTCCACCTTTTGGCTATTATGACTAATAGCCAAATAGTTATGAACAGGGGTGTACAATTATCTCTTTGAGATGCTGCTTTCAATTCTTTTGGATAAAACCCAGAAGTAGAATTGCTACATCATATAGTAATTCTATTTCTAGTTTTTTGAGGAACCAACATACTGTTTTCCACAGTGGCTGCACCATTTTACATTCCCACCAACAGTGCACAAGGGTTCCAGCTTCTCTACATCCTTGCCAACACTGTTGTTTTCTGGTGTTTTGATAGTAGCCATCCTAATGGGTGTGAGGTGGTATCTCATTGTGGTTTTGATTTGTATTTCCCTGATGATTAGTGATGTGCTTTTCCTGTGCTTATTGGCCGTTAGCATGTCTTCTTTGGAGAAATGTCTATTCAAGACTGCCCATTTTTTAATTGGGTTATTTGGGGTTTTTTTGCTGTTGCGTTGTAGGATTTAAAGATATCTTTTGACAATGTAATATCTTCATGGGCAAATAAGCACATTTGTTTGCTCGCTTGTTCAAGCATCCATCAAACATATTTTGAGGGGCTACTGTGCAGCCGGCACTGAGCCCTGAGTGCTAGTGTAGAGGAATATGATGCAGGCGCCATTCAAGATAATAAACTGAAATTAAGTCCGTGCCAAAGCTGGATAGTGTGCTTTTAAAATGAGAGTCAATGCTGTCCATGCCTTCTCTACAGTCCCTACAGGGCAGAAGTGGTCCAGATTGCCTAAAATTAGGAATTGGAAAGGTTACTGTAGCAGAAAGACCAAAAAAAAAGGAAGGAATTTAGGGAACCATTAGGGATGTTATAGAATTGGGCAGCCGTGGAATCTGGGTGGGTGGATGCCTTAAGACCTGAGACTGGGGAATGTGAAGTCGTGTTCAAGAAGTGATAAACACAGGATGGGAAGTTGTGGTTGGATAGGAAATCCAGCTTCCTAGTTTAAAAGTGAAGTAGTTCTAAGTGATGAGGCAAACCCCGGGGAAGAGCTGAAGTAGAGGAGTGTTTAGGCCATTAGGCAAGGAATGAAGGCAAAGGAATGGGGCAAAATAAACTTAAGTCTCGAGGATTTGGGATTGGAGGAAAGATTACCTTGTTTATGGTTGTGACCATACTGCCAGTGCATTGCCCGGAACACAGTGGGTGGTCAGTAAATATTTGCTCAGTGGAGTGATGGATGGACAGTTGTCAACATATGCTTTCTTTAGTTCTTTCTGTTGATTGTCTGTGCGCCCTTCTCCATCAAGTCTCATGCGAGCTTTCTATCCCTAGCCCAGCTGAAAGACGAGTAGGAGAGGATGGGAATTTTTCAGCTCTTTCTGAGTTAATAAAGCTTTCATATTTATTGGAATATTTGTGAATTGAAGTGCTGAAACACACTCCAAGCACATTCAGCACCGTCCCCACTTCTGTCTGATTCAGGACACCCGTCCTGCTGGCTGTTCCCTCTTCAGGGAATGTCCTTCCTGCCATCTCAGCTTGGGGAAATCCATCCTTCTTAATGCCAACACAGTCACATCCTTTTGTAAATCAGCCCAACGATGGTGACCCCTCTACTCTATGAATCCTCAGAGTGCTTAATACCTCTGGCATACATTAGATTTTCTGTCTACTTGTCTTATTTTCTTGAAGTCAGAGATCACAGTTGCTTTATTTTCCTAATCTTCACTGTGCCTAGAATGTACTAGAGGCTCGATGACTTTAATCACTGCAAAAGTTCTCATTAGTTGTCTCATGAAACTAACATAAGTCTTGAATTTAAACCTTTGGGGCTCAGGGATAAGAGAGGGGCTTGGCTGATCTTCCTTTGGGAAAAAATATCCGTACAGTGTCTCAGCATTTTAAATTATTGATTCTTCTTTTCATTTGAGGGTCTGCTTCAGTCATTGAAAAAATTTCCTCAATAACATAAAGTGAAAGAATGATGCTATTAAAAATCAAGTACAGTGTAAATTGTATGTAGCACCAACTTAATTCTTGTCTGTAATGATTCTAAAATCACATGTTATCTGTGCTATGCTATTCAAGTTGTCCAAAGGCAGGGACATTTTTATAGCAGGAAGGAAGTTAGGCAATTTATTGGACTGTTTATAAAAAGAACTAAATGCAGTTTAGATTGGATAATTTATTTCCAAGTTAATTAGATTGTAGGTTATTGCATACAAAGCCATTGCCCAACACAAATGTGCAGCAGCCTCGGCTTTAAAATTGATTCTCCTGATTTATTCATAACAGCAATGCTTGTAGATGAAGCTCTTAAAGGAAATATGCTATAATTTATTTTCCTTTTCTTCCTACCTGTTGTAATATAAAATTCTATAATTCATCTCATTAGCTTTTATCTGTGACCATTTATATATAATTATATATCTGATAATCAGACAACATATATTTAGAATTAGCACTACTGACTGAACTTTGCAGGCTTCAGTAATTTGGTTCTGGGTTTTTGTTGCTTGGTTGGTTTTTTTCGTTTTATTTTAGCTTTATGTTTTATTTAGCTTTTTAGCTTTACTTTTTTTTGCATTAAAGGCAAATTGGAAGGAGTCACCTTATATTCTATAAGGTTCAGTTGTTGATATAACATATTTGGGTAAAAAATTAAGAGAGGAAGAAGGTAGGTGTGAGAACTGAAAAACCAAATCAGAGATTGTATCTATGGTCATAGACGTCTATGCTCTTGAAGGAGAATCCTCTGGCAAAAATGTCTTTACCTCCTTTTGTTGAGGATTGACGCCACCTGTTCTCACAAAGCTGCCATAGGTGTGGTTTTCCTGTTGTTTGCTGTAAACAGATGAGAAAGTCCTTCCTGGGGTTGTCTGCTTACAAAACACAAGAAGGGTCTATTTTTTTAAAAGGAAGATTTCAGTGACTGAATCCTGAGCTGGCTTTTATTACTGCAACTTAGTTGGTGGCCAGATCATTGTAGCTTAACATTCAAAACTGTCCATGGCTCCAACCAACACAATTTGATGGTGACCAATCACCAACTTGGTCTGTTTAGGAGTGAACCATTCTAGAAGGCTTTCCTTTGTCCATGCTTACACAAACGTTCAACATCCCATTCTACCAGGGACTGGTAAACTTCTGAAGTACGTTTCCTCTAAGACAGAGATCCTCACCTTCTTCTTAGGGGGAGCTTCAGAAAGAGGGACAGAGTGTGGGAACGGGCTGTGGGGACCTTCACAGGGATTGGACTGCTCAGCGGCTGGGGAGCCAGTCCTCAGCCTGGCCCATCAGCCAGAAACCGTGCGCTTGGACAGCCTCGCCTTCCCTCTCTCGGGCCAGCGTGGCTGGTTTTAACCCTTGAGTTGTCTGTTGACTCTCATCCTGCTTGAACAGCTTATCTTTAATCTGGAAAGGATACCCTGCTTTTTATTCCTCTTAAATTTTTAGAGGACTCCATGCAACTCACTGCTGTATACAAAAATAGTAATGTAGTGAGGAAGCTTCCAATTCCAATTAAAACAATAAATAAACTCCCTCCTCTCAGTCAGGCCTCTGCTGAGACTCCCTCCATGGAGCAGCCTTCTCTGCCCCTCTCTGTCTGAAGCAACCCCCTTGTTCCTCCTCTAGGCACTTGTCCTTTTCTATTTTCACTTCATAGGCTCTTCACTGCCCAACCGTATCAGGTGGCCCTGTCCGAGAGACCAGGATATTTGTCTCTTTCCCTCCCACTTCAGAATGTCAGCTCTGTGAGGGCCGGGGATTTGTTTTATTCGGTGTCAGTCCGAATGGACTGGACCTGGAATGTGTCTGGCCCATCGGACACATTTAACAGATATTTACTGAATGACTGATTGACAACTCAGTAGATGAATAAATGATGGGATGGATGCATGGTGTGTATTGTAAAGCGGCGGGAGGTAAGGTTGGGGGCCATTTAGTGGGTCTTCTTCAAGTGCCGTTAGGGGTGGAAACTGGCCATTGACTAACACATTCCATGATGCTGTAGCAGGGGAAGGAAGGTGAGCCAGGTCACCTGCACTCCTGTTAAATGGCTCAGCATCAGACATGGCGAGAGGGAGACACTTGGGGACAATTTGACTGTGCATTAACCACTCACCTAACCTCCCCATGAACAGCATGCCTTTCCAGCCTCTCATTGTTCATCAAACTCACCAAAGCCCTAGATTCTGCCACACTAATGCTACCCAAAGTGCGGGTCATTTTCTTGCCCTTCTTTCTTGAATTTAGATGTGCAAAATATGAGAACTTCCCTCCGCAAATTAAGATTTGTATGTTATCAACTTCATGGTTCTAACCATCGGTTCTAAAAATAGTCGTTTTGTGTGATTTGAGAAAGAGATTAAGTCCACAAATTTACAGCTGAGTTTTTCCCTAGCAGATGGCAGCTGTTCAAACACAAGCATTAATCTGTGGGAGCTGCATCTGTGTGCACCCTTGTGTATTCCCAGGTTTATGGGAATTGAATGTTTGTGCGTTTGGTTCTCTTCTGCCACAGCTGGTCCTGGCAGGTGAGCAGTTCCCGGGGGAGGACAGCGTGCTGTAGGTGAGGGCTGTGGGCCAGCAGACGGGGGCCGGCCTCGTGGTCTGCCAGTGTGGCAGATCCTAGAGGACGGAGTGGCAGAAATCGCTGGTTGTGAGGCCACTAAACCAAGATACCCCACACCCCATGTCTGCGGGCACGTGCACTTTCCTCCACTTCTACTTGTTCTTTCCGAAACTGCAGAAGGTCTATAGTGAGGGCTTTGTAGGCTGGAGTACCAGTAAACAGCACAGGGAAATGAGCACCAACAGGAAGTGAGACTTTAAAAAAGTAAGATGAATATTAAAAAAGTATAAAGAAGGATTTTGTGTGTTAATTTTCTTATTTATTTATGTGTTTATTTCCAGCTTTGTTGAGATATAATTGACATGAACATCGTGTAAGTTTAAGGTGTACAAGGTGTGGATTTGATAACACATATACTGCACTGGGATTACCACCATAAGGTTAGCTAACACCTCCATCACGTCACGTAATTACCATTTCTTTTTTTTTTTTTTTTTTTGGTGAGGAAGACCAGCCCTGAGCTAACATCTGTTGCCAATCCTCCTCTTTTTGCTGAGGAAGACTGGCCCTGGGCTAACATCCGTGCCCATCTTCCTCCACTTTATATGGGACGCCGCCACGGCATGGCTGACAGGCAGTGTGTCGGCGGGCGCCCGGGATCCGAACCAGCGAACCCCGGGCTGCCAAGCGCGGACTAAACCGCTGCGCCACCGGGCCGGCCCCTACCATTTCTTTTTTGTGGTGAGAACGTTTAAGATCTACTCTTAGCACCTTTCAAGTATACAGTACAGTATTGTTAACTGTAATCACGATGTGGTGGGTTAGATTCCCACATAAAGGACTTTCTGCGGGCTTGCAAGATTTAAGGGGATCCTGAGAGGTCACAGCCCTACCGCCTGGCCTCAGACTCAGTGGTTATTACAGTAATCAATTTCCCCACATCAGTGATACCTCAAAATCTTCAGACAAGAGGGTCAGCTCTCGCTATTTGTAAATTCTTCCTTAGTTTTCTAATACAGCCTTAAAATTTATTATGGGAAGGGTACCAGTATTTATTTTGCTACCTTACTGTCTTACATGGAGTATATGCTATAATTATTCTTTATTATTTTTATTAAATGAGCATATTTTTGGGGGGTTTTTTTTGTTTTGTTTTTTTGCAAGGAAGACCAGCCCTGAGCTAATATCTGTCACCAATCCTCCTCTTTTTGCTGAGGAAGACTGGCCCTGGGCTAACATCCGTGCCCATCTTCCTCTACTTTATATGGGACACCGCCACGGCATGGTTGACAAGCAGTGCGTCGGCAGGCGCCCGGGATCCGAACCCACGAACGCCGGGCTGCCAAGCGCGAACTTAACTTCTGCGCCACCGGGCGGCCCCTAAATGAGCATGTTTTACCCCCTTTGCTGAAGTAAATAAACTGTCACTGGCTTGGGTGAGTGAGTGAATGCTGCACCCCTTATTCCTGAATCATGAATGCCTGTTGGTGTCCTTGTCCTGCTTGTAGAAGAGATTTCCTGGTAACCTGCGTCCAGGTAACAAGTATTCCTTTGAGACCCTGCAGGCTTCACCTCTCCAGGCTACATAATTTCAGTTCTTTTCTCCTGGGTTCTGGTTTTCACGCCTTTCAAGTCCTTTCACTCCTTCTTGCTGAGAATTCTGTTTTCCTCACTGATGGGATGCCTAGCGTGGAGTAGCATAGTCCTTCCTCACCCTGGAGACGGGCTGTCCCATTGCTGTTTCACGCTCATCTACCAGGACTACTGGGCTACTTTATCTCCGCTTGTGGGCCCATGTGACCTGTGGATCCTCTCCTGCCGTAATGAGTCATTCCAGTCGTTATCCACTGTCTCTTTATGCAGCCTGTTTCTCCTCTTGTCCCTTTGCCCTTTCTACAGACATGTTGTTCGGTTTGTTTCTGAGTAAAATAGCCTTGACCAAATGGATTAACGGGAGAACAGAGGGGGGAGTTTGGGTTTGTTTGTTATTTGTGATTGGCAGATAGTTAAATTTGTTAGTGGGACATTACACATTCTTCAGTGGTTGTATCACTATAGTGACACTTAAGAGAGGAGGCACCTTGTAGTAAGATGAGCATAAGCTGTCGGGTTGAGGGGGAAACTGGTAAGAATTGCAGCTCTCTTATTTGTTAGCTGTAACCAAGTTACTTCGCCTCTCTTAGCTTCAATTTCTTCATGTGTTAGATGGGAATAATGATACCTACGTGGTAGAGTTGAGAGGATTAAATGAGATCATATATGTGCTTATTAAGATAGCTTAATAAGCTACTGGAATGTAGTAAGTTTTTTAAGACATAATTGTTGGTTTTTTTATGATGCATAGTGATTATACATGTAAATGTTACAGAGAGGGTTTTTATCCAGTTTGAAAGTCTGTGTAGGTGGTTTAACAAAGATATAAGAGATACATACTTTTCATAATGACAATTTTATATAAGATCCTCCCAAAACATGTAATCAACTGTTACACAGAGATAGTTCCTCTGAAAAACAGAAGTAGAAGGAAGGAGGACACAGGAGGATAAATATATATACGTGTATAATTCGTGAATCGTAACCCTTAGCCTGTCAGATAGATGGCTTCAAAAGTAATGGGAAATTGGGAGAAAGAAGTGACTGGTATTTCTGCAGCCGGTTCCAACCAGTCAGATTGCGCTAAGTGAAAACTGTCTTCATGACTTGAGCTCTAGGTTGTAAATATTAGGAAGCTCAGGGGTGGTGGACAGAGTATATCTTTAAGATTAAGCGTGCTTTTGGTACGAATAGAACTTCAGTCCTAACTTGGATTTAAGGGGGTTGATGACACCAAAGTAATTTTTTTGTTATTTTTAATATGTTGTCTGCCCTGTCTTCAGCAGTGATTATGCCTTGCTGTAAATTAACGGGCTCCTCTCTGGGGTCTCCCTCTGTGTGGGATCTTCTTATAAGGAGGCCCATCTAGGAAGGACGCCGGAAGCCCTCAGACTTGACTTCCGGTCTCCATGGTCCTCCTCCAGAGGGCTGCGGCTGCCGACCCCACTGTGATGGAAATGGAAGATGAGTTATCTTCAGCCTGGCATTTTGTTTTGAAGTTGCAACCAGGATTAGCTGACCCTGGAGGCTATTTTAAGCAACTGTCTTCATGTGTTCCTTTTATCTTGATGTTTGTCACTAAAGTGTTGTGAAAATGCTGTTCCTATCTGTCATTCATATAAAAGATGTGATATCCCCACTTCTGATCGTTGAAACCCCTCAAGACGTCATTAAATTAGAACTCCATCTGTCCGGATCGGAGTGAACAAATTCTCTCGCTGCTTCTCTATCACTCCCTCCACCTCCCTTTCTTCCCTGGCTCATATTACATAGATGGCACCCTTGAGCTTTGGATTTTTTTCAGTACAAGGAGTTTCTAACTTGCACATTTGGATTTCAGCCTGCCTTTTCAAAGCGAATGATGGCCACAGACCCCTCGAGTGGCTGCCACAGGAGCTGTGTTCCCCTCTCTCCCCTTTCCAAATAGTTTTCTACTTTCTTTCTGCCCCATCAGCTCGAGGATGGCTGAGAATAATGGTGACTTAATATCTGTGGGTTATAACTGGTGATAGGTCCCAGAGCACCTGGTGTCTTTCATCTTCTTTAGTCCTCACAGCTCCCGTTTTGCTCATGAGCAAGTAGACTTACAAGGGTTATGTCATAGTCCCCAGGTCATGCAGCTTGTGACCCCAGATCCAGTGTTGGTTTGACTCTAACATCCTCCCTGTCAGGACAAAAGGGAAGGGCCATCTGGTCTCCTTCCTTACCACCTCCCCAAGCCGTGGGAATACCTATCACCGGTTACTGGAGGATCCAGATAGCAGAGCTTCAGGAAGGAATATGGGGTACTGTCCCCCATGCTGGTTGCATCTCCTGATAGAAACGTCATAAGAGTGAAGTTAGGTTTTATGGTACCAAATTAAACAAGACAATACATGTAAAAGAACTTTGTAAAACTATTCCAGTGCCTTGTGCTCTGGCCTAGAGCTCTAACTACTTTTTGATGGAAATACTGAATTTCTACAATGTAGTATTTAACATCCTCTATTGTGCTTTTTCTTTTTTTGAGGAAGATTGGCCCTGTGCTGACATCTGTTGCCAATCTTTCTCTTTTTTCTTTTTTCTCCCCAAAGCCCTAGTACATAGTTGTTGTGTATCATAGTTGTAGAGTTGTAGCTCTTCTATGTGGGACGCCGCCTCAGCATGGCCTCATGAGCGGTGAGTAGTAGGTCCGTGCCCAGGATCCGAACCTGCAAACCCCAGGCCACCAAAGCAGAATGCGCGAACTTAACCGCTACACCACTGGGCTGGCCCCTATTGTGCTTTTTAAAACCAATATTCTCAAGATCCATCAGGTCACTTGGTTTTGCTTGACACAGTGTGCAGGATCTTTGCTTACCACAGAGCAAAAGCTTAAGCATCGTCTCCCTTCACTTCTTGGCAGCGCCCCATCATCTCCATCTGCTGGGGTCACCGGGACTCGCGGCTGCTGATGGCATCAGGACCGGCCCTGTATGTGGTACGCGTGGAGCACCGGGTGTCCAGCCTGCAGCTGCTGTGCCAGCAGGCCATCGCCAGCGCCCTGCGAGAAGACAAGGACGTCAGCAAGCTGACCCTGCCCCCCCGCCTCTGCTCCTACCTCTCCACTGCCTTCATCCCCACCATCAAGGTAAAGCCCTTCCACACACTTTCTCCTTCCTCACCTGTGCTGGCTGCCTGTTCCTGAAGGCTCGCCAAGAGGAGTGGAGACCGGCAAGAATCCCAGAGCGGGAGCACAGAAGTCGGGTCTGCTCCTTGACAGGAGCGTTTGGGTGATGAAGGTGGGCGGCTCTGCAGAGTCCCGCCACAGTCTCCCACGCGAGCTGTCTGTTCCTAGCATCACCGTTAGTGTCCATGAGAGAGTCGCCTTGTGTGATGGACATTAGCTTTCTTATGGAAAGGCAGTATTCCAAGCGTGACTGCCATGTCGTCCTCATGATCAGCCTGTCTTGTTCAATCCTGACTTCCTGGCAGATGCTGCCATTATTCCCGCTCGAGAAAGCAGGAAACACGTTCTCAGAAGTGAGGGACTTGCTCCATGGCTCGTTAGGGGAACCGTCAGGATGGGACCCTGTCAATCCTGGGGCCTGCTCTCCTCACCGCTGTGCTGAGGGGGTGATCCCCCCACCAGCCCTCGCTGTCAGCCGGCCCATATGCTGACTGTAACTTGAGAACTGGTCTACTGCTGTTGGTAGTGGGTGGACTATATCTGCCAGTGGCTGTTCGAGTGTGGGTTCCCGGCACCGTAGGTTTTTTCCTGGGTGCTCTTTTTTGTATTCTGTCTCTGCTTCTAGGTATCAGATCAACTTGTTGGTTACTTTTTTCCTAAAACATCAGAGTTTTAGAATCTGTTGTGATTTTTTTTCAAGTTGCTCTACAATCTTGGTTCCATACCCATGATTCTCCACCCTGGTTGCTCATTAAAATCGCCTGGGGAGTTTTAGAAAATCCACACACCCAGGCCCACCCAGCCCCCAGAGGTTCCAGTTCTATCATCTGAGGTGGGATCCTGGCTTAGGTATTTTTTAAAAGCTCCTAGGAGATTCTGATGTGCACTCGGAGTTGGGAATCAGTGTTCTGCACCACCTAGTTGACCCTCCCCGAGCTGCCAACCAGTGCTCTGTCAGGGTAATCAGTGATGTGCACACTCTTTTCTCTCCATGTCCTGCCTCCAGCCCCCGATTCCAGACCCCAACAATATGCGTGACTTTGTCAGCTACCCCTCGGCCGGCAACGAGCGTCTGCACTGCACCATGAAGCGCACGGAGGATGACCCAGAGGTGGGCGGCCCATGCTACACACTCTACCTGGAGTACCTGGGCGGGCTCGTGCCCATCCTCAAGGGGCGGCGCATCAGCAAGCTGCGGCCAGAGTTCGTCATCATGGACCCGCGGTCGGACAGCAAATCAGGTGGGCCCCTCGCCGAGGGACTGCAGCCCTCACCCTCGGGGCTGGTTGTGGAGTAGTGTTCCTGACCACCCACGCAAAGATAGTGCCTGTCTGTGAAATGTGAGTCTGTGTTGCTTAGCGTGGAACATCCTTGAAGCTACTCCATTTCCAGAATCCTACTGAGGTTACCAGTTCTCTAAGTGGACTATCTGATGGGTCTTTAAGAGCCTTCCGTAAGGCTCTCTGTGGCTGGGGCTGTGGATAGAGGAAATGTTGGCTCTCAGTCCAGGGAAAGCTGGCCCGGGCCTGTTGGGAATGGTGGATTCCTCCTTCAGTTATTTATCGGGTGTTCACTGAGGGCCTTAACGTACTAGTGAGACAGTCTGAAAATAATAGTGAGGTGATAGAATTAAACGTCTCAAACCTTCAGCCTCCTCCTCAGCCTCCTGCTAGGATCCTGCTTCTGCTCCTCACTAATCCACCATTAACTGCTTTTTTCCTGACTACCAAGGAGAATTTCTTGCTGGTCCATAAAGATTTTGCATGAGGAATCACTCCCTTCTGAAGACTCTCTCCTGTACCGGTCTCCATGGCTCCGTTGACGTATTCAGGGAGCTCCCTGCACGCCTCTCTCTGGGATCCTAGAGTGTGAGCCTCCAGGGAAGGGACTTTGCTCCTTTTGTCTGTAGTGACTGTTGAGGCCTGTGACCCCTGTCAGCAGTACCTGCCGGCTCAAACGTTCTACCGCCTCCCTGTGAAATCTTGCCCGTCACCTACAGGGTGAGCAGCACTGCCCTCTGTGCCCGTCGCCCATCCGTCAGTGGAGCTGCTGGTATCCCGAGGGGCACAAGGTCCCTGAATCCTGAGGGCCTGGAGGGAGGGAACCAAGTCATCTTTTTACCCCCGGTGCCTGGCAAGCGCCTGACCTTGAAACAACATGGATTGAATTGGATTTGTTTTCATTAGTTTGTACTTGTTCTCTCCACTTCCCGGCTCCCATTCACTCTCGTTAGATTGGCCTCTGCCCCTCGTTATGTCCCTGAAGCCACTGTGACATGTAGCGTGACCACAGTTATCCTAGTGTCACATGCAGTGAGCTTTTTCAACCTTGGCCTCGCTTGCCCACTTCAGTACTTTACACAGTTGATCCACCTCTGTCTTCTTTTCTTTATTGGAATGCTCAGCCTCTGTAGCAACATTCTGCTGTCAGTGTTACTGTGTAAAATGGAAAGCAGTGGAACTGTACTTTAAAAAATTGGATATTAGTTATTCCATCTTTTGAGTCATGCGATGAACTAGTACCAAGAGGAGGGAGAGCGAGAAGAGTGGGAGTCTGGTAGGGAGGCAGGTGGAAAGGAGAGAGAGGGAAGATTCAGAAGGAAGGAAGGCAGAGTGAGAAAAGCCGGAGAGCAGTGCGCGTTAACTTAGAGGGAACTTGCGGTTTCAGGGGAAGAGAGAAGACAAGAGCCGTGGCGGTTAGAGATGACTGATGGGGGGATGTGGGAGAGGCACTGGACCTGAGGACGCATCACCTCTTCTCGTGGGGGTCATTGTCTCTGAGGTTCCTCCTGGGTATGCAGTTTCATTAAACCTATGCTCAGATTCAGTGTTGATGGGAACTTACATGGAGAGCTCACTTCTGTCCCCCCAGTGCATCAATTTCCCACTAAAGAATAGGTCAAAAGCAGCAGGTGGGGTGTGCTGTGGGCACCAAGCCTGCAGCCTCCCTGAGACCCTGCTTGCTTGGACCTGACCTGACTGTCCCAAGGCCTGCTTCTCCTTAATGGTCACATTTATCAGCTCATCCCTAACACAGGCTGGCCCGATTACTAACAGGCCTGTGGGGAAGGAGATGTTGTATTCTTATAATTAAAAGAATTAAAGTTGGGACCGGCCCAGTGGCGCAGTGGTTTAGTCCATGCTTGGCAGCCCGGGGTTCGCGGGTTCGGATCCCGGGCGCCCGCTGACACACTGCTTGTCAGCCATGCTGTGGCGGCGTCCCATATAAAGTAGAGGAAGATGGGCACGGATGTTAGCCCAGGGCCAGTCTTCCTCAGCAAAAAGAGGAGGATTAGCTAGCAATGGATGTTAGCTCAGGGCTGGTCTTCCTCACAGAAAAAAAAAAAAAGAATTAAAGTTATGAGACAAAGCAGATCGACAGTACGTATTCAGTGCCTGCTTTGTACCTGGTCGTCGAGTCTCCTGCGGGTGTGAAGCAGTCCCAGGGAGTTCGTGATCTCTTTTGGGTGATAAGACACTTGAAAAGTTCAATAAAAAAGTCAAGATTTAAATACCTCAAGACAAAAATAGAAGATGTGTCACAAGGCAGAACATGACTAATTGCCAACTGAGTGGTATATGTAGCTTGGTTCAGGGGAGGAAAAGATTCCTGACACTGAGAAGCCAGGAATTTCTCATTGTGAGAAGCTGATTAACTCTTTCAGTCCTCCATATCGTTGTTTCTCAGATGTGCTTCCTGGGCCACCTCTCTGCAAATCACCTGGCATACTCACTGAAATCCAGGTTCCTAGGCCTGCCCCTTAGATTGGTTCAGCAGGTCGGGGGCGAGGCCTAGAAATCTGCAACTTAGTGGGTGTCCCAGGGGATTGCTGTGCTCTGACGTTTGTGGTCCACTGTTGTGAATGTTGTCCAAGTAACTTAACAAATGTGTTCCTCAAAATTATCAGTGTGTGTTTTTATAATAGATGGCATGAATCCCAGTAATTTATTTTAGCAAAAATCCACAAATTTTCCAAAGGAATCTTTAATCAGGGCTTACTATGGACTGGATTGTGTCCCCCGCAAAATTCACATGTTCAAACCCTAATCCGCAATGTGACCGTATTTGGAGATAGATCTTTTAAGGGGTAATTATGGTTAAATGAGGTCATATGGGTGGGGTCACAATCGGATAGGATTGATGGCTTTATAAGAAAAGCAAGAGGGAGAGATCTCTCTCCACAAGCATGTGTACACTGAGGAAAGGCCATGTGAGCACATAGCAGGAAGGTGTGCATACAAGCCAAGAACCCAGCCACGCTGGTGCCCTGGCCAGGAACTTCTCAGCCTCTGTTATCGCATGAGCCAGTTCCTTATAATCTCTCCCTTTCTCTTTGTGAGTGTGTGTGTGTGTGTGTGTGTGTGTGTGTGTGTGTGTATCTGCTATTGGCTCTGTTTCTCTGGAGAACCTTGACTAATGCAGATTTTAGTACTGAGAAGTGAGGTGTTGCCTTAACAAATACCTAAAATGTGGAAGCAGCTTTGGAACGGGGTCATGGGTCAAGGCTGAAGAGTTTTGAGATGCATATTAGAAATGTGAACATTAGGGCAATATCTGGTGAGGTCTCAGACAGAAATGAAGAACATGTTATTGGAAATGGGAGCAAAGTGATCCTTGTTATAAAGTGGCAAAAATGGCTGAACTGTGTTCTAGTGTTTTGTGGAAGATAAAACTTGCAAGCCAATGAAATTGGATATATGTGTATATATATATATATTTTCTTTTGGTGAGGAAGGTTAGCCCTGAGCTAACATCTGTCACCAATCCTTGTCTTTTTGCAGAGGAAGATTGGCCCTGGGCTAACATCCGTGCCATCTTCCTCTTTATATATGGGATGCTGCCACAGCATGGCTTGATCAGCAGTGTGTAGGTCTGCGCCTGGGATCCGAACCTGCGAACCCCGGGCTGCTGAAGCAGAGCGCGCAAAGTATAACCACTACGCCACCAGGCCGGCCCCTGAAATTGGATAGAGATTTGTAAGTAGTTTTGGAGGAGTGGCTTGGTTCCTCCTGACTGCTTCTAGTAAAATGGAAGAGGAGAGAGACAAACTGAAGGAATTGTTAAGCAAAAAGGAGCCAGAACTTGGAGATTTGGAAAATTGTCAGCTTGTCCATACAGGCAAGATGAAGGAAGGCTGTTGGATTTCTTGGGTTTGACAGGATGGGATGATGGAGCTGGTCGGCTAGGAACATGCATAATTCTTCAAGAGGGAAAAATGACCCCAAAAGCGATTCAGAGGTCATCAGGGCCACTGCCTCAGTCTCAACAGGCCAGACAGCCTCTGCCCAGAGCCTTGAGGACAAGACCCCAGCCCCCAGAGCCGTGGGGACCCCACCCCGAGCTGTGGGGGTGACACTGCCACCCCAGTGGGCCTGGAGGGCAGAGTATTGAACCAAAGAGGATTATTCTCTAGCCTCAAGATCTAATGGCATTCGCCTTACTAGGTTTTGGACTCGCTTGGGACCCGTCCCCTTTTCCTTCTTTCCTATTTCTCCCTTTTGGAATGGGAATGTCCACCGTGTGCCTGTCCCACCACTATATCTTCTACTTTGGAAGCACGTAGCTTGTCTGGTTTCACAGGCTACAGCTGGGAAGGAGGTTTGCCTCAGTGTGAGTCGTACCTCGGGTCTCACCCATTTCTGATTGAGATGATATTTAGAGGAGACTCTGGACTTGAGATGTTAGTGTTGATGCTGGAATGAGTTAAAACTTGGGGGCTGTTGGGATGGAATGAGTGTATTTTGCATGGGAGAAGGACATGGATGAGCGGGGAACCAGGGTGGAATGCTGTAGACTGAATTGTGTCCCCCCTGCATGTTCATGTGTTGAAGCTCTGACCCCCAATGTGACTATATTTGGAGATAGGGCTTTTAGGGGGTGATTAAGATTAAATGTGGCTATAAAGGTGGGATCCTAATCCGGTAGGACTGGTACTTTGTAAGAAGAGGAAGAGAGATCTCTCCACACACACACTGAGGAAAGGCCGTGTGAGGACACAGTGAGAGGGTGGACGTCTGCAAGGCAGGAAGAGGGCCCTCGCCAGAGCCTGACCATGCTGGCACCCTGGTCTCAGACTTCCAGCCTCCCAAACCATGAGAAAATAAATTTCTCTTGTTTACGCTACCTGGTCTGTGGTGTTTTGTTATGGCAACTCGAGCAGACTAAGACAGAACTTTTATTTAAAAGCTATTAAAACTGTGCTTAAAGAAGATTTTTTTTCAAATTCTAAAAAGATATCTAATTCAGGTTGCATATTTTGAAAAGGGCTTCAACTCAGATGAAATAAGCATATTCTTGCAAACTGACAAAATTGGACTGAAGCCCCAGACATTATGGTTAAGTTTTCAGTTCCCAAAGAGCAATCCCAACTTACATTTTTCTACAACTTGGATGTTTCTTCCAGAATTTCCATGATAAGTTGATGACACAGACTCTCTAGAAGTAAGAGGTACACCTGGGCTCCCCGAGTGTTCATCTGACATACTGCACTGAATTTCTAGTTATTGACGACGGGGAGCAGAGTGCAGAACCTACGAGTAATTATAACACTGAACAAGCAGGACTCGGGGCATGTCCCAGAAAGCAACCTCCTGTTTCTCACGCCGCCCCCTTTAAATCCATTCTGTGGGGAAGTCCTTCCTCTGCTCCCGGGCGAGTGGTTCTCAGCCTGGCTGCCGATGAGAATTACTGGGGAGTCTTAAAAATCAGCAGTGCCTGCACCCATTCCTAGGATCCTGCTGCTGTTGGTCTGGGGTGCAGCCAGGCAGCAAAGAGAGACCTCGTTTCCTTTCAGGACGTATTTATCAAGTCCCAGGGATTGTCCTGGTCTCTGGGGTTATAGGAGGAAGCAAGACAGGCAACTCTCCTTCTACTGGTTGTGGAGACAGACAATAAAAAAGTGTTTAGGAATGTTTGTGCCCCCGCAAATTCACATGTTGCAATCCTGGAGCCCAACGTGATGGTATAGGAGATGGGGCCTTTGGGGTGTTCAGGTCGTGAGGATGGAGCCTTTATAATCATGAGGTTAGTGCCTTATAAAAGAGGCTTCAGAAAGATCCCTAGCCCCTTCTGCCATGTGAGGACACAGCGAGAAGTCAGCCGTCTGCAAGCCTGCAGAGGGCCATGGCCAGACCCGGCCTCGCGGGTGCCCTGATCCCATGCTCCCAGCCTCCAGACTGTGAGACATAAATCTCTGTTGTCTATAAGCCACCCAGTCCCTGGTACTTCATTATAGCAGCCCACACGGGCTAAGATGTGAGTGAAGGAAAAAAGCAAAGGGTGACATGTGGTGACTGCGTTTCCTCAGGTCGGTGAACTGGCTCTGTCTCGTGAACACAGGGAAGCGTTCTGTGGGCTTACGTGCATTTTGGAATCGTGGCCAAGCTTCCTTTGATCCAGGGACTCCTAAACTAAATAATGTAAGACACCGCTCGGGGCATGTGAATTAAGCCTATTGATTTGATCGAACGCAAACGCACACCACGCCAGCTTGCTGGATTCGCGAGTCGTGCCTTCTGGCTCAGGAAGCAGCTGAAGAAGGGGGTGATGTAGTAACACCGACGGGGCATCAGCCAGACTCCTTCCGAGCAGCACGCCAAGTTTTCTGCTCTGCCTCCAGTGGCCTCAGAGAGGCCCCCGTTCACGGATGTCACCTCCACGTGTTCAGAAACTTAGATACTGGTTTGGATTACAAACATCCTTTCAAATGTAAACAGCCCTTTTGAATGGTAGAATCGCTCATATTCTATAAATTGTTTCATTGTGATTGAATGATTCAGCTTTTTTATTACCTGCCAAGTCTCCTGGAGCCTTGAGGGGATGAGGCTTTAGTCAGCAAAACAGAGTGATGTTGAAGAATGGGTCCTTCCATGAGGGCAGACCTGGGGTGGGCAGAGCAGGGTTTGGGTGGTGAAGGCACGTGAGGCGGGTGAGGAGGGCAGCAAGGGAGAAGGGATTTCCAGGAGGATGTCAGACATGGACTTCGTTCACTCTGCAGTTTTGTGGTGGCCCCGTCGCTGTGCCTGTCGTCTTCTGCTTGGGGCCTCTAATCTTCCACCTAATGGCGATTGACAAAGTTATCTTGAGCGGCTTCCGTGCAGGCACCCTCCGCAGAACCCAAAGCTTCCACTGAAAGTCCTACCGCACAGGTCTTCTTCCAGCCATTGCTCGAAGCAGGCAGGCACCTCCTCCATCAGGTGGAATAGCCATGCCCCCCAGAGGGCTCCTTGTGGCAATTCCAGGAGACTGTGCTGACACACCAGACAGAAACTTCTGGGAGCCCTGAAACGGACCTCTGCCAAGTCTGTAGTCTAGAGCAGGCCCGGAACCAACAAGGGCCTTCCCAGGTCAGAAGCAGGTTCTGGGGGAATCAATGAGTCAGCAAGCCCCTTGCCTGGCCTGGGTTCCCAGGCTGCCTATGTGAACCCCGTTGGATGCTTGGTGTGTCATGAGGCCCAACAGCACAGCCATTTGGTTCCAGCTTTGGCACAGTAAACAGTGCTGGACTAGGTTGTACATTCCAGAGGCATTAAAATTCCATGCCCATTTTGATAACAGAAGTAATGGCCTACTTTTGCTAAGAAAATATAATATAAAATATAATATAAAAATGTAAAAGGAGAACAGTGCTCTGCTCCTTTCTCTTTCAACCTGTAGACTTAAAATGGTGGCCTGTAGGGTCAGTGTGTCCTTCAGTTCCTAGTAATGATCATCGTGAGGGTCTAACTGATATCACTTCCCTAAAATCTGCTGGTTGATGTCTTACCAGATGAAATCTATGGAAACAGTTTGATTTCTACCATGATCGACAGCTGCAACTGCTCAGACTCCAGTGACATCGAACTGAGTGACGACTGGGCTGCCAAGAAATCTCCCAAAATCTCCCGAGCTAGCAAATCACCCAAACTCCCAAGGTAATCTCGGTCTGTAGGGGCGTCCTCCCTTTTTGAGCCACTGGAGGTGTGTCTGTGTTGTGTCTGCAGCAGAATCCCATTAACCCACACCAGAGGAGCACAGCAAGAGGGAATCCAGGCCTGTCATCTGGAAGATCTGCCTGCAGTAATTACAGCTTTCCTTTACTCTTCCCTTCGGGATAGAAATGACACCCTGGAAGAAGTTTACTAAACCCTAAGAACTTCGAGGGGTCAGCACTTATGGTGGGTGGCATGGGGTTGCCATAGCTCCCTGGCGTACTTGTTTTTTCTTCCAGTTTGAGAAAGGTAAGAAAAAGGTTTCATAGTGTATGTAATATGTTGAAGGGAATGCCAAATTAAATGCCCGTGATGCTGTAATTGGGAAAAAATAGTAAACGAAAAAAAAATTTCGATCCTAAGCCTTTGTCCTAAAGAGTAGCAGAAAGCTAAGAGCAGATGGAAGGGCCTGCAGTGTCATAAATAAGAAAGCCCACCTTGCTCAGCCTGGTCCCGCCACTGCCACCGAGGGCTCAGAATGTAACCTTGGATGGATCTGTGACCTGGAGACCAGTTTCCTTGTCTTTGGAAGTTAAAGGGTGGAGCAGATCTTCACTAAGATCCCTCTAGCTCTAACATTCTGTGATGCTGTGCAAAATTAAGGTCTCCTGTACATGCAGATACATACCTGCCCAGATTGTAAACATGTAGTGCATTGTGCAATTGGTAAACCAGTGTATTTGCCACCTAGTTGAAGATAAGGAACATTTCCATCATCCTGGAAAGTTCCCTTGTGCCCCTTCCCATTATAATACCCACTCCCTAGAGTAATCACTGTTCTAACTTCTGTATCATACGTTAGTTTTGCTTGTTCTTGAACTTCATATAAATGGTGTCAAACCATATGTACTCTTTTTTTATTTGGCTTTTTTGCTCAACATAATGATTGTGAGACTCATTCATTTTGTTGCATGTATCAATGGTTTGTTTTCTTTTTTGCTCTGTGGAATTCCATTGTAATGAATATACTAGAATTTATTTATTCCATCTATCAATTGATAGCTATTTGGTAGTTTCTAGTTTGAGGCTATCATGAATAAAGCCATTGTAGACATTCTTGAAGACTTTCTGTGGACGTATGCACTTGTTTATCTCAGGTACATGCTTAGGAGAGCATTGTAGGGCCATGGGGTAGACGTGTGTTTAACTTTATTAGAAACTGCCAAACAGTATTCCAAGGTGCCTGTTGTACCATTTTAAATTCCCACCAGCAGTGTCTGAGAGCTCAAGCTGCTTCCATCCTCACCTACAGTGTATTGTCATTTTTAAAAACTAATTTTAGCCATTCTGGTGAGTGTGTAGTGGTATCTCATGGTAGTTTAATCCTAATATCTTCAATGAATGATGATACTAAGCAGCTTTTTATATGTTTATTGGCCATTTGGATATCTTCTTTTGTGAAGTGTCTGTTCAAGTCTTTTGCCCATTTTTTATTGAGTTTTTCTCTTATTGAGTTGTAAGAGTCTTCATGTATCCTAGCTATGAGTCCTTTGGCAGATATATGGATTGCTGTATAGTCTAACATATGAATTTCTTCTTTTATGATTAGTGCTTTTTGTGTCCTATTTAGGAAATTTTTTGTCACAACACAGACATTTTTCTGTTCTCTTCCAGAAGCTTTTTAGTTTTAGCCTTCACACTTAAATCTCAGGTTAATTTTACACCTCAGATTAATTTTTCTGTATAGTAGAAGTTAGGGGTAAATGTTCATTTTTTTCCCACATAGATATCCAGCAATCTGATTGATTTATTTTTTCTATCTTTATTCTATTACAATTGTTAAAATTGCAAATAAAATTATGAACTTTTCTTCACTTCTATAGTGTTTTGGCTTTTCCCATTACTTAAGGAGAAGAGGACATTTAACACATAAGCAACCAAATCTTTCACCTGTAAATGTCCTTGTAAAGCTCCCAGATGTTGCAGTCTCCAGAGCTGGTCCTCCTTCCTTCCATCTTTCTCTGCATTGAATCCCCCTACATAGCAGCCAGGCCAGGTGTCCTCGCTCAGAGATTTAACCAGCTTGGTCCCCCTGTCCTCCCACACTTTGGGAGCCCTGGATATCTTATCAAGCTCTCAAGCAGTATCTGTGAGGCTTAATGCTTTTCTTTCATGGAATGTCATCAACCTTACCATATTCATTTTTGTAACACTCTTTGGGATAGACTGGCATTAAACACACGTGTCCCCATGTTATAAACAAAGGAACTGAGGACCAGGGATATAACATAGGATCAAAAGGCAGCAGAAAAACTTTAAATCCACTGATTTGATATAAGTATTACTGGTGGTGAAATGCTAGATAAGTCTGTTGAAATCCAAATGTGTTAGGAATTATAAAGTCATTGTGGCCTTAAGGTCAGAAATGACTCTTCCCACCTGCCATTTTCCCCAGGACTGATTTTGCAGACTGCTGGCGGAAGGCATGTGGACAATTCCAAACTTACTATTAGTCAGTGGAAAGTGAAAGACGGTTAATTGTCTGAGGTTCTTTACAAATGAATCACTTGATTGAACCTCACTATGTTTTTAAATATATATTATTCAGTATACACTTCTGTCCTTTCCTCATGTTCATAAGGCAAAAGCAAGCGGGAGGGACTTGCTTAAATTAAGGGACCTGGGCCCTGGGAGTGCAACATCCACGGAGACTGGTATAAAGTGGCAGGAGCGCGGGCGCCACCCCTGGTCCCCACCGTGGGCGCCTGACCCTCCTGGCCTTGTCTCCGCAGGATCAACATTGAGGCTCGGAAGTCCCCCAAGCTGTCCCGGGCGGCTCAGGAGATCTCCAGGTCTCCCCGGTTGCCAATGCGCAAGCCCTCCATTGGCTCGCCCAGCCTGGCGCGGAGAGAGTTTCCCTTTGAAGACATCACTCAGGTAGTGTCCAGTCCAGGTGGTCCCACGGGCTGACGCCCCCTGCACTGTTCCCTCCTCAGTGTGTGCTCGATGGTAGCTGAAGCCTCATTCACCCCGGCTGTGCCTGTCACTGCAGTTGCACACACGGGCATAGAAAACTAGAGCCTGTTTTGCCCTCCTTCAGGCCCATCACCTGCACATCCCCAGGGACCTCCTTCCCACCTCAGGGGTCCCCCTGTTGCCTCGGGAATCTTCTCACAGGAAGCTCTGGTTGAGACACAGCCACACTTCTCACCTCTGCTCCCTCAGGCCACTTCTGACCCTTCAGTGGCTCCACTGTCCACAGGAGACAATCCCTGGTCGCGGCTCCACCGCCCAGCCCGGCCTGTCTTTCCCTCCAGTCCCCTCAACACCCTCCGCCCCAGGTGCCGCAGCCGCACTGCTGACTCGCCTCTTCCCGCCTTTGTGTCTTTGCTCTGCCTGGGTCACTGGCTCCGGCCCCTCACCCTTGTTTCTGCCTGCAAGCTTCAGATGGAACTTCCCCTCCGTCATGAAAGCTTCCTGCCCTGGCTCAGCCACAGTAACCCCAGAGCATCTTGTTTGTAACTCCCTTAGAGCATTTCTCAGTGGCTTCCTTGTATGTAAATAATTACAGGCCTTTTCTCCTCCATTAGGTTCTAAGCTCTTTGAGGAGCTCTATTTTATTCATCTTTATTATTGCCCTTGCATATACACACACACGTGCGCGCACACACACACACACGCATGCATGCAAGGTTTGGGCATAGTGATAACTTCTTAAATTTTTTTAGATTTAATTGAATAAGAAAGCAGATAATTGGGTAGTTTCAGGACATACTGGTATCAGTGCATCTGATGTTTCCAGGAGAAAAATCAAGGATGAAAATGGATTCAGAGCCAGGTGCCCGCTCTAGTTCAGCGACTGGGGGAAAGGACGGGTGAAGAGAAATGTGCTAAAATCACTTTTGTGCCTTTTTCACCTACACACGTGTGGACACACCGGACACACCCGCCCCCACTCCCAGCCTGAGAAACACGGCTGAGCCCCCACTTACAGACGGGTGCCTGACAGGCTGTAGTCAGCTTCTCATCTTAAAAATGGTGGAACAATACAGAGAATGAATATTTCTGGCAGTGCCCACCTGTGGCTTTTTAAGACAAAAGTGATAACATTCTTAAGTGATCAATAGAAAATAAGGAAATAGATGGTGATTTTTCTTCCTTTTTTTCCCACAGCACAACTATCTTGCTCAGGTCACGTCTAATATCTGGGGAACCAAATTTAAGATCGTGGGCTTGGCTGCTTTCCTACCAACCAACCTCGGTGCAGGTAAAAACCGCATCCTGTTCTCTGCCCGCTGTCCCAGTTGGAACTCAGACTGAAAAAACAATTTCAACTTTTGGTGGCCTAAAGTAGAAAATGAGCTCTTATGACACCAAAAGATGAGCATGTATTTTACCTCCAAAGTTTGACTCTGGCCACTCTGACTTCACAAAAGTTAGAATTATCACTCACATCTCAGATTGATTTTTTGCCAGTGGTGTTTTCATTTTTTGATGTAAACCCTGACTTATAAAAATGACAGAAATAGACAAAATCTCTATCAAAGCTCTGATAGGTTTCTGGTTATTTTGCTTTCTGGCCTTTTACTGTGGGCAGATTTTGGTACTGGTGTCTTTATCTTCTTGAGTCAAAAGAAACTCCTGAAGAAAGTCGAGAAGAAAGCCTTAAAGACCTTAAGAAGAAGGCTGACTGTTAGTACAGTTCTTAGTGGTAAATCTTCATGGACTTCATTTCTAAGTACCCGATAAATATCCTGTCCCTGAGAAGTTTGAGACATCAAGGAAAACGGAACCCAGGGAGAACCAGGCTAGGCAGAACCCAGAATTTGCGTTCTCTTCTGTACTCCACTTGAATGAGTAGTACTGGCTTGTCATATTTACTCAGGGACAGTGAAAGAATGAAATGACAGAAGGTCCTTTTCAAAGATGCCTGACAGGCATCTCCCTGTGTGGGCTAAGGACCTGTGTGGTTCCCCCCAGCTTGCTCAGTTGCCCGATCATCTAACATGCACACGTCTCTCTAGAAGGCCAGCTTAGCCAGTGGGGTTCACCGATGGCTGGTGGCGCCATCTTGAATGTGGTCTGTGTAACCTACTAAAAATGGTTTTTGAACACTTCTGGATCTGCCCATTAGAGTTGTTTCAGACATAGTTAGATCCTTTAAAACAAGTAATTCTTGCAAAGCAGATGTTAAAAAGACCTGTTGCTGTGTATGCATCTTCAGAGACTTGTTAAAAGGTGCTGCATTTGGATTTTTCATTTTGAGGCTTCTCAGCTCAAAGGAAAAAAGGAATAAAAGTAAAATGTAAAACTGACTTAGGAAATAACATAGACTATCCCTGTACATAATGAAAAGAAATCTCTTATGATGTTTCCAACGACCTAGAAACCCTCTGATGACCACAAAAGCCTGCTCTTCAGTCACTCAGCAGTGCCCTCCTGATGCATGTGGTGATTCTAAGAACCACTGTGTGAGAGGCATGATTATCCCCATGTCAGCAAGCTGAGAACTTAGCCATCTGCCTACAGTAAACATTGAAAAAGGAATGGAAGTGCGAATTTACTTAATGGATATTTCATTCTGCCCTTATTTCTTGGATGTTGAGTAGATCCACAGATAGGTCAATGAAGACCTTAAGATGGTGGGGTCTTCACGTGCCTTTGAGCCATGTGCTGCTCCGGTATTAGGAATTGGAGTGCCCAAGACAAAAGCTCTGTGTATGATGCAGTGAAGTCATTGTCCTACTCATTGGCCTTTTTAAAAAGAGTGTTTTAGCTATTACTATTCATTTGTGAAGCTAAAAGAATTTTCCACTTGATTATACTAGAGAGAAGAAATTAACTCTTGGATTCTAGAAGGTTTGTTACATATGGCACCCTATTAAATAATCTTTGACACTCTGTTGGATTTAAAAAGTGAGCACTGGGGCCAGCCCACTGGCATAGTGGTTAAGTTCACACGCTCCGCTTCAGTGGCCCAGGGTTCACAGGTTCGGATCCCAGGCATGGACCTGTGCACTGCTTATCAAGCCATGCTATGGTGGCAACCCACATACAAAATAGAGGAAGATTGGCAGAGATGTTAGCTCAGCAACAGTCTTCCTCACTCAAAAAAGAGGAGGATTGGCAACAGATGTTAGCTCAGGGCCAATCTTCCTCACCAAAAAAAAAGAAGTGAGTGCTGTTGGATATTTTATACTGGATAATTGGATAATTATATTGGATAATTTGTTTTTTTCAATTAGAATGATTGGGCCCATGAAATTTTTGTTTTTAATTTTTTGCATTTCTTAATTTTAAAAATATGAAATAAATTCAAGATTTAAAGGAGTATACAGCAAAAATCTTTCTCATTCTCACCCCCAGTCACCTAGTTTTTTTCTCCTGGAGGCAACTGATGTTATTTTTTAAATCCCTCCTGAGATTTTTAACTTTATTTCTCTTTGTCAATCTGAAAGACAAAGAATAGCACTTTGATGCATTAATTCTTAAGCTATATGGAGCCATCTACAATTTTTAAGCCAAAATTCAAACTCTGTTTTGTGGGCAAGAGAGATGAGCACATGAGTTAGACCTGTAATGACCACTGGGTTGGAAAAGTCATCTTAGCCCACACCAGTGAAAGCACCAACCTTATCGAGGTGCTTCCCTGTAATTCTCTATCCTGATCATGAAACAAAGTCAGGAAGCCCAGAACCCAGTCCCGAAAGCAGTCAGCGTGTTATTCCTCCTGATCTCGTGGTTGCTTCCCAGCAGCTCCTTGACTGCCCCTGACCTGAGCTTGGTGCTCTGATTATCACATCTGCCTTCACCAAATTATCCTTGTGATTGCAAGTGAGGTTTTTAAAAAATATATTTATCATCCTCATTCCAAAAAAGAATTTAAGTCTAAGATAGGTTTGTAACGTTTGAAATGTGTGGTTCTGTAGACAAACCACTGGCAAAGTGGCTGGGCTAGACTGAGAATTTGTTGTTACCGAATCCAATCCGTGGCCGGAGTGGCCGGCCGTGCGCCCGGGGAGATGGAGCGCCGCTCTCAGAGTCTCCGCCCGCCTGCGCAGATCACCCCGTGACTGTTGGCGCCTGGGCTCTCCTCTGGCGGGTCTCTATTAACCGTGCTCTCCTCCTCCCACCAGTAATCTATAAAACCAGCCTCCTGCATCTCCAGCCACGGCAGATGACCATCTATCTCCCAGAGGTTCGGAAGATTTCCATGGACTATGTTAATTTACCTGTCTTCAACCCGAATGTTTTCAGTGAAGATGAGGATGATTTACCAGGTGTGTTCACGCATGTCAGCTGGTTTGTCACGAGCCCTCTCTTAGTGGGTTATGACAGGGGACAGAGTGGTAAGTAGTCGAGAATGACAGCATGTCAGTCCGTGCCTGCTGCCTCATTTTGGAAAAGGTACAACTTCCTCGGTAAGTTTGGTGGGTGTGGTGGCATGCCACAGGAGAAAAGTCACATACTGTCGCTGGTTTGGGGAGGGGCAAAGCTACCAGAGCAAGGACGGTGAAGGCGGCTGTAATGGTTCATGATCACAGATCACTTCTACTGTCTCGCTTCACCCCACAGTAATCCTCTTAGTCATGTGCCCGGATAGAGAGAAGTTACCAGGACTGATCAGGACTCAGTCAAGTCAGAACAGAAACCCAGTCTCGCTGACCCCGGGCTAGCCCTCATCCTTTCAATCCCTGCTTAGAGAATGGCGTCTCTCAGTGATCCCGGGGAGTCACAGAGCCCCAAGTCTCAAACCTGCCCCATCTCCAGGGCGGAACGTCTCTCCCCCAACGTGCAGAGCATGTCTCAGTGCACAGAAGCCAGGTCTGAGTTAAAGGTAAACGTTGGTACAAGTTTTTAAAATCCCAGCTTACAGATTTTCAGATATCTATAGCATCTTAAGTTAATTTAGGTGTTTTCTAGTTGGGGGGGGGCTATTTTGATTATTAGATGAGAATGATTTCTAATTAGTCTGCCAATTATTTGTATGTAACTATTCTCAGAAAAGTCCACCTGCAATTTTATAAATATAGAGACTCCTCTGCTTCCAACCAAGCAAGGTTCTGAAAGTCTCTGGTTTCTGAGCCAGAGGGACCCTACATGGCCACTGACTTCTCCTGCATCTGGTGCTTCTCAGACGGGGGGCTCTGGTCCTTGCCATGGGACAGGGTGGGACACGCATCCCAATTCAGGCTCTGAACTTGAGGGAGTTGTTTACTTTCTCCCAGCCAGGTTTTTGCCTGTAAAATTCTTTTACTGTACTTCGTGACCGTAGCCATCTGTGGTTCTCTGATAGGTATATGTCTCCTCATGGGTGGAGCAGATGTTCTAGACTAACGCAGTCCCGAGGGGCGAGATTTTTCAACCACATGAACCTGCAATTTGGTGAAGCCTCACACTCGAGCTTCGTAGCAGGTCCCCTGCTATTTCAGAACCTTGGATTTAGAAGTGGCTTTCACACTTTCCCCTCAACGCCCTCCCTGTTCTCCCGGAATGTGGCTATTCGAGCTCTCTCATGCTCAGCTGTTGCTGCTGTTGTGGTCACTGTCTGTGGTTCCCAGGGAGAGGAGGGGACGGTTTGTCTCAGGGCTTACACTTAATGCTGGTGACACGACAGAGACTCTCCTTCAGTGGGGAAGATGCCTGCCCTCAGTACTCCATACAGAGGAGAGAGCATCTGGAAGAGGGATCTGAGCAGGACTCATAGAAAACTTGAGACAGGACCCAGATTCATGCAGCCAGGGACAGTCGCATCTCACTGGAGGACCCCAGGGAAGGGGGACGAGTCTGTCACAGGCACCAAGGGTGGGCTTAGCTTTTGATGGACAACTGGCTTCATTCTGTCGTTCTCATGGAAGGTCAGACAGCCTGTTAATTCATATTTCCTGTGCATGTGGTCATTGCCCCACAGCACTTGGGCACAGATGAGCAGACCTGCCAGTGCTCCCTGGGCACGAGACAGGGCAGAGCCGAACAGTGGCGCTGAGCACCTGCGTGTGGTCTGCAGATTGCCCAAACGCACGCTCCATTCAATTCCCCCATGTACAAATAGCGTGTATTTACAGGGTTATATTCAGCGTGCCTCTACCTTATATACTGTTTGAAATGCTAAAAAAGCAGATAAATTAGGAAATGATCCTTATCCTCATATGCAGATTTGCTAGAGGATTCTTTTCATTGGTTTCTCTACTGCATTTTACATGGTTCTATTTGCAGAAATTTAATTTACAAATTTCAGATACACATCTGCTTCCTGACACTTTGCACATTGACTGATCGTAGATGAACCTGCTCAGAAGCCTAGGCATTATGAGTCCTCAGTGGAGTTTCATACTGTACCACTGCCCTCATCTTGCATAAAAGAGTGGGCCATTTTATGACTATCATGAGTAAAAAGCATCTTTCAACATTTAAGTATTTGCCATGGTACCACATTCAGAAGGTTCAGAACTATTCATTGAAAAGCGCTGACAGGGGCCAGCTGGTGGTGTAGTGGTTAAGTTCATGCGCTCAGCTTCAGCAGCCCAGGGTTCACGGGTTTGGATCCCAGGCCTGGATCTGGGCACCGCCTATCAAGCCATGCTGTGGCAGCGTCCCACATACAAGGTAGAGGAAAATGAGCACAGATGTTACCTCAGGGACACTCTTCCTCGAGCAAAAAGAGGAAGATTGGCAACAGATGTTAGCTCAGGGCCAATCTTCCTCACCAAAAAAAAAAGAAAGTCAAAAAGAAAAGAAAGCTCTGACAATGCCCTTACCTACAGAGCTCACCAATTGCCAGTGTGTCCTTCCACATCAGAGAAGCTTTGTGTAACTCCTGTGAAGGGTACAGCTTTCCCCAAGCAAACGCATCTGTCTGTAGAGATGACATTTCATAGGCGGAAGGCCTGGATGAGTTCAGATGTGTTGCTTATTCTGACCCAGTTTCAGGGCACTGTTTTGTAAGCAATTCGTTTTTCTGCTCTCCTTCCAGTGACGGGAGCATCTGGCGTGCCTGAGAACAACCCACCTTGTACCGTGAACATCCCCATCGCACCCATCCACAGCTCAGCTCAAGCTATGTCCCCCACTCAGAGCATAGGACTGGTGCAGTCCCTGCTGGCCAATCAGAACGTGCAGCTGGACGTCCTGACCAATCAGACCACGGCCGTGGCGGCAGCTGAGCACGCAAGTGACAGTGCCACCCCATACCCAATTTCCAACCGCTACTCCAACCCCGGACAGGTGATCTTCGGGGGCGTGGAAATGGGCCGCATCATTCCGAACCCCCCTCAGCTGTCCCTGCCGCCTCCAGCACAGGGGGCCATCCAGCTGTCGGTGGTGGACCACGGCGACCGAGACCACGAGCACCTGCAGAAGCCCGCCAAGGCCCTGCGGCCGGTGCCCCAGCTGGCCGCCGAGGGGGACGCCGTGGTGTTCAGTGCCCCCCAGGAGATCCAGGTGGCGAAGATGAACCCCCCACCCCCCTACCCAGGAACCATCCCCGCTGCCCCCACCACGGCAGCGCCGCCACCCCCGCTGCCGCCCCCGCAGCCCCCGGTGGACGTGTGCTTGAAGAAGGGCGACTTCTCGCTGTACCCCACGGCGGCGCACTACCAGACGCCCCTGGGCTACGAGAGGATCACCACCTTCGACAGCAGCGGCAACGTGGAGGAGGTGTGCCGGCCCCGGACGCGGATGCTCTGCACCCAGAACACCTACACCCTCCCCGGCCCGGGCAGCTCAGCCACCCTGAGGCTCACGGCCACCGAGAAGAAGGTCCCCCAGCCCTGCACCAGCGCGACCCTGAACCGCCTGACGGTGCCGCGCTACTCCATCCCGCCGGGGGACCCGCCCCCGTATCCCGACATCGCCGGCCCGCTGGGCCCGGGCCGGGCCGCGACGCAGAGGCCGGACAGCAGCCTCATCCACGCCACGCTGCGCAGGAACAACCGCGAGGCGGCGCTGCGGGCGGCCCAGCTGGCCGAGCCCCCGCGTGCCCCGCCGCAGCTCCCGGCCAAGCCCAAAGGCGCGGCGCCCTTCCCCGCGCGACCGCCCGCCCTCTACACCTGCAGCCAGTGCAGCGGGGGCGCGGCCGGGCGCACCGACCAGGGCGCGGGGGCGCAGGCGGGCCTGGCGCACGCGGCCAGCACGTCCCCGCTGTCCTCGCAGTCCTCCTACAGCCTCCTGAGCCCGCCCGACGGCGCCCGCGAGCGCGCCGACTATGTCAACTCAGCCTTCACCGAGGACGAGGCGCTGGGCCAGCACTGTCCGGTCGAGAAGCCCCTGAGGCACCCCTCGCTGCCCGAGGCTGCTGTGGTCGGGAAGCGGCCGCCCCCTTACCAGTGGGACCCCGTGCTGGGGGAGGACATCTGGGTTCCCCAGGAAAGGACAGCACAAACTGCAGTGCCCAATCCCCTGAAACTGTCTCCTCTGATGGTAGGTCAGAGTCAGCACCTGGACGTGTCCCGAGTGCCCTTCGTCTCCCCCAAGTCGCCCGCCAGCCCTACTGCCACTTTCCAGACAGCCTATGGGATGGGAGTGCCCTACCCAGGAAGCTATACCACCCCCCCTTTGCCGGGAGTGCAGGCTCCCTGCTCCCCCAAAGACGCCCTGTCCCCGACACAGTTTGCACAGCAGGAGCCCGCTGTGGTCCTGCAGCCCGCCTACCCGCCCCACCTCTCCTACTGCACCCTGCCCCCCATGTATCCAGGAAGCAGCACGTGCTCGAGTTTACAGCCGCCACCTATCGCCTTGCACCCCTGGAATTCCTACAGCGCGTGCCCGCCCGTGCAGAACCCCCAGGGCACGCTCCCCCCCAAGGCACACTTGGTGGTGGAGAAGCCCCTCGTGTCCCCACCGCCCACTGACCTCCAGAGCCACCTGGGTACCGAGGTGATGGTAGAGACGGCTGACAACTTCCAGGAAGTCCTCTCCCTGACCGAAAGCCCAGTCCCCCAGAGGACGGAGAAATTCGGGAAGAAGAACCGGAAGCGCCTAGACAGCCGAGCCGAGGAGGGAAATGTTCAGGCCATCACAGAGGGCAAGATGAAGAAGGAGGCTCGGACTTTGAGTGACTTTAATTCCCTGATCTCCAGCCCCCGCCTGGGGCGGGAGAAGAAGAAAGTGAAGAGTCAGAAAGACCAGCTGAAGTCGAAGAAGTTGAATAAGACGAACGAGTTCCAGGACAGCTCGGAGAGCGAACCCGAGCTGTTCATCAGCGGGGACGAGCTCATGAACCAGAGCCAGGGCAGCAAGAAGGGCTGGAAGAGCAAGCGGAGCCTGCGCACGGCCAGCGAGCTGGAGGAGGCCAAGTGCCGGAAGGCCAGCGAGAGGGAGGACGGGCGGCTGGGCAGCCAGGGCTTCGTGTACGTCATGGCCAACAAGCAGCCGCTGTGGAATGAGGCCACCCAGGTGTACCAGCTGGACTTCGGGGGTCGGGTGACCCAGGAGTCGGCAAAGAACTTCCAGATCGAGCTGGAGGGGCGGCAGGTAAGAGAGCCTGTCCCAGGGCGAGGCCACAACCGCAGCTTTCTCTTCGACAGGTCTCTGGGGGTCTTCAAAAACCGGGTGTAGAATATCAGTGCCTTTGGCCTTGGAGGAGCGTGTTTTCAAAAGGCGGAATGGGAAACGTGGGAAACAGCTCTCTCTCTTAGGCGGGGCCAGTTGGGGTTGTAATTTTCAGTGTGCCCGTTGCTGCCTTTTATTTATTTCTCATCAGAGTAACACATGTACTGATTTTTTTTGAAGTCAAGTGATTCTACAAGACCCACGAGGAAGACTAGCAGGCCCCTGCCCACTCCCAAAACCTCAGCCTCTCCCAGAGGCACGTGCTTCCCACTCCGTTGGCTTTTTTCTGGTATTTGCCACCATATTTGTAAAGAATAGGTTTCTATTTATTGATTTTTCAGTTTTTGGCATTGTGTATTGATTTCTTTGTGAAGAAGGTGAGGGTTTGTTTTCGTCACCCCCACCCCATGCCTACACACAGGTGAACTTTCCCTTCCCGCCTTCCCAGTTAACTCAATAGTCATTGGTTACCTCATTATGCCAGTAAATACAATTCACAGCTGAGCCATGTGTTATGGTTTAATCGCATTTCCTTTTTTATTGTATAGTGTTTTTTCCCCAGACATAATAATTACCCAGTTTTTGCTTGCTTATTTGCTTATTTCTCTGTGTGTTTATTATTAAGTCATTTGCCGATTCTCTGGCAGAATGCAAATCTCCTCTTGATACAAACACACTGGATAATTTGTTGGTTATTCTGCTCCAGCCTGGAACGGTTGCTCCAGCCCTGCTGTATAGCCACTGTTCTGGGACCGTGCTTCTCCACCATCCTGGAATTCCCTTCACCTCTCCTATTTAAATCTCATTTTCATTAATTCATTCAACAAATATTGATTGAGCACCTGCGATCTGCCTGGCAGTCCTCTGAGCCCAGAGTCTGCAAACTGTGGCCCACAGGCCAATCGTCCTGCTGCTGCTTTTTATAAATAAAGTTTTATTGGAACACAGCCACGCCCATCCACTTAAGTATTGTCTACGGCTGTCTTTGCCCTACAGCAGCAGAGTTAAGTAGTTATGACAAAGACCGTATGACCTACAAAGGCTAAAATATTTATCATTGGTGCTTTACAGAGAGTTTGCCAAACCCTTCTCTAAGTGCCGAAATTAGATCAATGAGGAGAACAGAGAAAGTCCCTGTCCTGATGGCATTTCCAAACATGGAAGAAAGACGATAAACAAATATATATAATATAATGTCCTATAATAATATAGTCTAACATGGTCCCAGTAAGTACTGAAATGACAAAGCGAAACAGGCTCGGAAGGAGGCTGTGGTGTTTTATCCCTCTCTGAGCAGTGACACGTGACAGTTACAGTTGATATTTCTCTTAAGGCCTCTTAAGAAGACTTTTAAGAGTCTTCTTTCTACTTTTTCTCCTTTCTGTTTCCTTGATGAGAAAGCCGTGTCATTTGACCCGTGGAGCTCTCCATGCTCTGGAGTCTGCTCCCTGTCTCCCCACTGCATTGTTGAACCTGTTCCTCCACCCCTTTGTTTCCACCAAATGCCTAGTTAGATCGAGAAGCTTGATCAAAGTCACTTTTGTTGGCATTTCACAGACCATGCTGTCTGCTTCCCACAGGTGCCACCCAGTTTTTCCTTTAATGTCTTTGCTTCACCCCCACCCCCACTCCCAGGTGATGCAGTTTGGAAGGATTGACGGCAATGCGTACATCCTGGACTTCCAGTACCCCTTCTCCGCTGTGCAGGCCTTCGCGGTCGCCCTGGCCAACGTGACTCAGCGCCTGAAATGAAGAGACTGGTGTGGGGAGGAGGAGGAGAGGCAAAGGAGCCTTTTCAAGAGGCCTGATCAGAGATGCTCAAGGAGCCCGCCTGGGGCCCCAGGGGCTGGGGACCAGAAGACAGGAGCAAAACTGGAAAAGTCTGTCAGGCCCAGGACAGGCACTGACCTTTAGTCGTTGTCGTTTGTTTGGGCTTTTATTCTCCTTTATTGTCTTTCTTCTTTTTTTTTAAACAAAAACAAAACACAAGAGAGTGGTGTTTGGAAGCAAAGAGTGCCAGGCACTTAGTGTTCTTCTAGGAAACGTGGTTGCTGTGGTAATGTCCTCCTGGGTGTGCCTCTGCCAGCTGTGGCACGAGGGGCCCTTCAGAAGGAAGATGGACTGCCTTCCAGCCTGCTATTCTTTTAGACTAAGGAGTATGCGTGATTTTCGTTCTCCACAACATCTAGCTTTTATTACTCCTCCAACATCACCACTAATGTAAAAACAAAAAGCTTTTTTAAAAGACACAACCAAAAATCCTGAAGGTACAGGTTCTCTTGGGGGGACAACATTTAATTCACACATATTCTGTACTCCCCCAAAGGGGACTTGAGTAATGAAGGGTATTTTGGCAAATGCACTGTGTTTGACTAATAAAAGTAGGCTTTTTATGGGGGTGCTATTACCAGGTATAGATAGGACTTGCTCATGATGATGTAGGGGGAAGGGACAGCGGGTGAGGAGGGAACTCTGCACATGTACGCATGGGCGATTCACACAGCGTGACTTGAAATAGTACAAGGGCTATGCTTCTCTTCGGAGGATGTTTACATTGAAGACTCCACTAGTTTTATAATATGTCACAATTCCGTAGGCTCAGTGATGATCATTCAGTGTGACTGACTTTGGGAGAAGGTAGGAGACAGCAGTGGAGAGGCCCGGGTGGGCAGTGGGGTCACGATTTTCTCAGCTAGTACGATGGTGAGTCACTAGATGCCCACGGGCTGAGAATAGCCTTTATTTCCTCTCCCCTTTTATTGTTTAATCTGGAAAATGCAGCAGAGGACATTCTCTCTCCCATGAGATAACACTATTCTACACTCTCTGAAAAGGCTGACGATATTGATTGAAAGTCCTTCTTTCCTCTTCTTGGCTATATTGAAATGCAATTGACTAGAAATGGTTTCCAATAGATTAGAAATGTAACAAAAAGTTTTAAGCATTTGCCAGGGTATTAAGAGATAGAGTTATAGTCAACTCTTTGACAAAAGTCCCACAATCTTCTCTAGAAAAAAAAAAGTTGTTTAATAACTGTACAGACAGTTTACTGAGGAAATAAACCACTGGGAGAACATGGTTAAATTATAGTACTTAAGGTAGTTGGTTGACTATGCTTTGTTAATTGCAAAAAAAAAGGTCCACTGAGATGATCTTTTCCCACCCCCGCTCCTCAGGGGACACCTTGGGCAGCGTTCAGCCCTGAGAACAAGTCCCAGTTCCTCTTTTTCGGCTGTTCACATCTGTGATGTTGTTTGGGTAGGGCAGGAACACAAGAACTGTCTACTAGCTTAGGGTCCTAAATTTGGATTTTGTTTGAAAACAGACAAGTGGAAGATAGAGAAAAGTATTTTCAAAATAATTTTTTCAACTCCCTGTTTGGGTTTAAAAATTGGAAAAGACACTGGCCCATTCCTTTCCCAGAGCAAGATGACATCCCTCACCATTCTCTCCAGGCCCCGAAGAAACACAGATGAGGATTTAAATACAGCGAAGAACATCTCCCAGCTAATACCAGTTTTCCATTTTATATTTTAAAATACTGAACCTGATTCTTTGGTGGGCAAATTCTGCCAGAAAGAATTTAGCAATGTCCTCAGAATTATATAATTCTTTTATATGAGTTTCTGTAGCTTGTTATGATGTTTCAATGCTTATTATTAGTTGTGCAATAATGGTTATAGCCTATTTCTAAAATAATTTAAATGCAATTCCCGTTTTATTGTCCAAGAGATAATTATTTATCTTGCTTTAATAGTGTTCTTAGGAATTATTTTGTTACTGTGTACTGGTGAGTTATGCCCATTTTATTATTTATTTAGAAAAATAGTATGTTTGTAATGACCTATTTGGTAGCAGTATATTTTGCTGCAAGAAGTAAAGAGGAGATGATAGAAGGTTTTTTTGCTGGACAATTTGTAACTTTTTCTAATTGGGGAAAAATTCCTATTAATCCTTTAAAAGTAATTCTTTTTTTGCATTTTGGGGCATTGATCGTATACGAAGAAGAAGATTTCTTTGAGATAACATATTCAAAAATAATACTTCCCCTTCTCTTGGAAATTTTATTTTTAATTAAAAATAAAGGTGGTATGAAATGAGAGGAGACTTATTAGCAAGAGAGTAGCAGAAGAAAGAATTGTTAGTGATAAGTTTCCGTTTTTAAAGTTCTGACTGGTTTTTAAGATGTAAGACCACGAAAGGGTACATTTTGGAACTTAATAAGAGCAAGTACAGGGGGAAATCCTTAGAATAAAAACTACAGATACATGTGTAAAGAGAAAGTGAATATTTGTAGCACATAATTGACTAAATTGACTGAATTCTTAGCGCACTCCCCAAAAGGCCTTTTCCCCCGATGGCGACGCAGACCTCAGGCTGGGATGTTTTACATACGTGCGTCCGCCTCTGGATGAGTCTCTGCCCAGCTGTACTCCCGCCCAGAGGAGACACTCTCGATGCCACAGCACATCTACCCAGGTGTCTGCAGCAGCTGCGATGTGGTGTCAAGTTCATGGTGATGGGTTTCCCTCTTCTAAAAATCGTTTTCATTCATTCAGTCCCAATTTATTAAATACTGCTAATTCAGTACTTTAAACAGCAGCATTCTACATCCTTCATGTTTATAAATAGCAATTTATGACTATTCAAATACCTCATTGAATCCCTAAATTTAAAAACATTAGCCGGATAAATAGTCAGCTACATAAAGAATCCATGCCTTTTTGAGGGAAGCGATATATTAACAAACCTAACCAATTTTAAATTTGTTTTAACTCTAACCTCATCAAACCAAAGGCACAGATGTGTGTACAGTGTCCTCATTGAATGTATATCCTAAGAAAAATTGGCACCAAGGAACAATATTTTTCACCCATGGCCACTGCTCCCTTGTCGAGTGTCGCACGAGGACACACAGGAACGTGCACGTTCGTCTTGTAATCGTGGCAGAATGTCAGGAGACCCCAGGTTCACTGTGCCGCAAAGTTGGAGGGTGACCTCGGGCCTCCGTTGGACCATCTGTAAAATGAAAGGCCGGCCCCACAGTCTTCTCAACTCCCATCCGCTCTAACAGCCTGAGGGCTCCAAACATGGGGGTTCGTCACTCCACTGTACCAACTTGGAAGGTATGTTCCCAGACATTGCCTTTTTGTGGAGAAATGTTTCCTCTTCTGTATTAATGAGCTGTCTCCTGAGTGTAAACCATGCATGTAAATACTATCTCTAGCAGGCTCACCTCTAGAAACAAATGGATTTGGAATTGTGATTGTTCTCATAAAATCACACAAAAGCACCAATTCCAGGTGAGACAGAGGAGCCTCCCTGTGCGTGTGTCCTGCTCGGTGGATGCCCTTGAGAACAGCCCTAAAGTAAGTCACCACTTGCTCCAAAGACCAGAGAGTGGGCTGAAAAAAGAACAAAGGAGTGTATGCCCCGCTGGCTTGAATTCGAGTGAGCTCTGCAGTGTTGCACTATCTTCAAGTTCAAAGGTTTCTTGAACCCATTGTGTCCCTGCGTGGGCCGTCCATCACTTGGCCAAGTCAATGGTTGTGAGCAAAGTTAGTTGAGACAAAATGTGTCAAAAATGTTATTTAAGGTCCTGGGGCTTTGTAATAGCACACGACTCAAAACTCCGCACCATTTGTATGTTTCCTTCTCTCCGGCTGATAAAACTGAAGGGTTGTGGCTTATTTTGTTTTCGTTTCTTTGGCTTTGTGCAATTTTCTTGTAACTTTAGTTGTACCCATATTTTCTGTTTACAAGTTCTTTTAAAGGGGAGGGGTAAGGTTCTAAGATCTCGTTGTTTACTGTAGATAAAAAAATTTCTTTTCGTGTTGTAGAAAAGCATGGGTTATGCGTTTGACTGAAAAAGGCACTGTAGTATTTACCAAAGGGGTATTGTTTTCGCATTTGTTTATAAATGCATTGTTTTGGTACTGTAAATTTGGACATCATTTCTGAGTTTATTACTACTGGCATTTTCTTTTCCTTTTTTTAAACTGTAAGTGCACGATGTAGGTGCACAGGTCCCAGACCAAACCAGACCACCAGCATGTTCTTGTCCAAACCTTGGGAATGGCGCGCGCTGCTGTGGGCGCCTCACTTACTCCACCGTCGCTTTGTTTGTTTATTTTCAATTCAACATCCTGCTTTGTTTTACTTTCCAAGCAAGATCTGTTGAGATTCCCGATTGCATTCTAATGAGTTCACCCTCGTTTGCCTCTCTTCTTACGTATTTTATGTATTAGATTGTGTGGGAGATATTCTAGAAGGCATTAATGGTTTGCATCCAAAATGATGTGGTTTGTCCAAATTATTTTCTGTCTTTATCATTGAGATGGATTACTCTCCTTATGGTTTTTTTTTCTTGATGATTTGAAGTTGTAAGAGTTGTCCAGCTATTGCTTAATAAAATTTTGCAGATCAAAAAAAATCAATTACTCGTGTGCAGAATTCAGATGTGGGTCCTGAGTCCTTTGAGAAGAGATCACCGCACTCCATTGGCATGGAAATCCCACCCTCCAGCTGCCCCTCCGATCCCTGGGTGACTGCCAACGGTTACTTTACACCCTGAGATCCTTAATCTTCGTTGCTCTTTTTGAGAGGTCAGAGGCTGTGCCGTCTTCTTGATGAGTTGGTTTGAGTTTGTATTTGTTTGTGTGTTTTTTTTAAGGGGACCCGATTCGGGATGCATCTGTCATAGCACCTACAAGATCAGAGGTGCTAAATACATTAACACCCTCTTTGTTACTTTGTAGGAAACTTCATAAAACCAGGTTTTGAGCATTTCCACTATAAGTGCTAACAGAACTGTTAATTGTTATTAACGAGTCGTAGGGCACCTCCTTGCTCTGCCCTGGAGTTCGCTCAGACCGTGGGAGGGAGGCAGGGACTCAGGGGTCATAGGAGGCTCATCTGTAAACACTGCAGTTTACATGCACACGTGCAGAACTACCCTTTTGGTTTTTTCAGAGATAAAAATAGACGTGTAATCACTCAGGCTTTAGAGACAGAATAACTGTCAGCTCTAACAAATTCTAATTATGCATTAAGTTTTAAAATAATCATGGGACTATAAATCTGTGCTTTAAATAGTAGTAGTCATGCAAGGCTAACTGACCTGAATTTTGTATGAGAATCAAAATATATCTTACTTTATTATGAAAGTTTGTGAAGTTCAGTTAATATTCATTGTATCTTCATCACTTAAACCAGGTAGCAAGGAGACCTGGTCGAACACCACCACCTTCTCTCCCCCCAAAATCAAGGGACCCAAACCCGAGCAGCCGGGCTATATCTGGGTCTGTGCTGAGGACACGTGTGTAGAATTGCCTTCACCAGCCCCATGGTCAGCTTTGGGGCCATTCAGTGTGAGCCGGTGTCTCCAGAAGTGATTTATTTTTAAAGCCCTAGTAAGAAAACGTAGCAAATCCCTTTTCTTCTACAAGCTTATTTTGAAAAGGATGCTTTCTATTTTTATTCCAGTGTTGAGTATTCTATTCCTGGTGTTGTGAAGAGAATTGGGATCAATTTAGCTCTCATACCCTAGCCCCAAAAACTCATTGTAGAAGAGAAATGACTGCCTCATGGAGATCGCCTTGCAATGTTCCAGGAATGCACAGCTGAATCTCCAAACTTCATTGTAAAGTGGATACCTTTTGCCTTCCTTTCCTTTCAGAAGAATATTGAAGCACTGAGAGGTTGAAATGATTTCTGGATTCCACAGACAGAAACTGATCCTGAAATAGAACCCAAGATTTCTGGGTCACGTTAATGAGTAGACCTCATTTATTCCCAGCTTCTCACTCTGCTGTTTTGTGATGATTTGCCTACAGTGAGCTCTGAGCTACTTACACTTAGTCATCTCCCGCAAAAAGAGGCATTATAGGAGGGCCACCCTGGCCAGCAGCAGGGGAGCTTATCCTCGACAGCTGAGAGGGAGTGCTCCTTCTCGACTTGTCAGAAGATCGCACGTGTGCCTCACAGGCTGCGTTACTGACCGGGCGTCACAAAGGAGCAGGTCTGTGCAGACTTGTGTCTCTGTATATCTTAGAAAGAGTTGCTCGATGCACCAAAGGATATGAAGCCATCCATGTGAAGAATGGGCTCATTTCTTAAATCTGCTTAAAGCTCCCGTTAGAATGATAGCTTCAGATAACAGAAGGTGCACCAGCGTGGACCCCAGCAGGAAAGTGGGTGTCAGCTGTGCAAAATAGTGATACCTCATCCCTTCTGCTCTCCTTTTTCTTTCCACGTCACCTCTCTCTACAGGGAGTGGGTCCCCTGTGCTTCAGATGACATGAAAGCCACCTGCCTTGACACTTCTCAAATGAGGATGGGAGCCTTCAATGCAGTTTCAAGACTTGATTCTTGAAAGCTTGTGCTAAGGCAAAGTAAACGTTCTTTAGGAAATTATGAAACTATAGGAGTGAAATTATGAGTTTATCTTAAGGAGAAATAAGTCTGAGGGATTTATGAAACTTCAGCCAACTCTCAGGACTGCCCAAACACTTTGCAGAGCATCTTCTTCTCTGCCATATGAAACATCTGTCCTTTTCCCAAGTTGGTGTCATCAGAAATCCAGAGATCCCATTTGCCATAGAGTGCTTGTCCTCTTCCAAGTGCTTTCTGAGTCCAGTGATGAGGCAGGATTTTCACTGCATCCACAACTATGGCTCCCTCACCCCCTCCCCAAAGATGGGGGAGCTTGGATGATCAACACTGGCCACATGGCAGTGTCTCAAACTGCTGATCCGGATGCCTTCTCTTAGTCACACCGGCCGGCCGTTCTCCACCATCTTCAGCCACGGGGTGTGGAGAGAACCTGATCTTACTCATCCCACTCTTCTTCAAGGCAGAAAAAATGGCTAGTCCTGACGCCATTCCCATTTCCCAGGGAAAGCCTGCCTTGGATTTGGCCTCCAGCTCATGCAAATGGTCTGTGGTTTCTCCTTTCTTGTGAATGAACTCCGTGGTTCCTCCCTCCCAAGGTGTCACCTCCAGGGCCTTCTATGAACCACCTATCAAAATCCTGCACTTTCGCCCAGTGCTGGGTGCAATCCCTGATATTAAAAGGAGAAATCTTTCAATCCTTGAATCTCTGTTTTTCTAATGTCTGGATTATGGAACCTGGGCTCCACCATTGTTGCATTTTCTTTCTCTCCCCTGGAAAAAGGAAAGCAACCCAGACCCCCCAGTACTTGAGACCTGGGTGTGTAATGGACTCCCACTGTAAGGAGAAGGATCGTTCTCAGGCAATTCCCTTCCTTCTGTGCCTGAGCCCCACGGGGTCCCACTTCCCCAGTACCTGCACTGACTACAGGAGGCCCTCATGTCCTTGCATTACGGTTTCTCACCCGTGCTGAAGTCTGACTCCTTTGTTTTAAATCCTGAGAGGAAACATTCCTCTGACAGGAGGAGACTGTCTCCATTCATTCCGTTAGAATAGCCCCAGCCCAGGTGGAAGGAAGTCTCTTCAGCGTCGTTTGATGACCCTGGATCCCAGGCCAGTTGGGACGGGAAATTGCTCTAAAAGTCACAGAGCATTCAGTCTACTGAACTCTCAGGATCTCTGCCCCACCTTGGCCACATGGAGTTAGCCTCCCTCCCCAGCCCTTCTGTCCCCATCGGCTACACCCAGGGGGTCTCATCCCTGCTTCCAGGTCCTGCCTCACGGGATTAGCTTTCGACATTCTCTTTTCCAACACCCACACTTCCAGGCAGGTGCTGAACTCCCCGGAGGCTGAGAGAGAGTGGGTGTGACAAACTTTTGAGGGGATCAGCCAGTTTCTCCACAAACAGCTCCCAGAAAGAGCGATGTCCCCAGGAAACCCTCAGATGAGACTACACCAGCCCCTGGAGAACGTCACCTTCCAGAGACGCACTCGGTTCCTGGCCTGTAACTCACTGGGTGGATTCCGCCCACCAGGGGCCGGATGCAGTGATGGTGGAAACTCTGTTCCCGGTGAGATCCCTGCGGCAGCTCTGCCCTCCCTGCGGATTGCGACAGTGGCGCAGGGCACTGGCTCTGCTCATCCAGCCTGTCTCTTGTCTCAATGTTGTGTTTTCATGATGTGCGTCTCTGGAGATTGTGAATAAAGAACTGGTAAACTTGTATTCGAAAACATAAAATTTTCAAAAACCAGCCCAATATGAGTACATCTGTACCCAGAGACTCTTATATGGAACCTGGTGCTTTTTTCCCCTCAATACACCACAGAGACACAGCTGAAAATAATTTAATTCACTAAGGTCTTCTCCTCTCTAAATGGCACCACACAAGAATGAATGGCTCATGTGTAATATTCAAAATAAAGCAAATGAAACCAACAACCCAACCCCATAATCACAGCACATTCTACAAACCACAGTGGGGAAAGTATGCCCTCGTGACACCATAAATCTTTCTTCACGACCCTCTGTGGGCAGGTTTGGTTCCAGTTTAGAGAAGGGGAAATCTGACGTAGAAAATCTTCAGTGAGTTTGCTCAAAGCTAGGGGTGTTAAAAGACAGCTAGAAGCAAATCTCAGAGCAGCCCGACCACAGCTCCTCTTTGAAAGGGCTCCTGGGACGCTTCCTAAATGACAGAACAAGCAGCGAGTCCCCGGCCAGTGGAAGCCTGCCCAGACCAGAGCCCAGGGCGAGGCCGCGAGCTGTCCTGGACGTTGGCTTTCTGCCTTCCGTGGGGGATATTTGGCTTCAAAGACATGAGTTCATCTCATCCAGACCCCTGACCTGGACAGCTCGGAAGCGAAAAGAAACTCAATGGGTCAAAAATTAAGAGAAGGGAGGCCACTCTCCAGGGCTCTCTTTTCATCAGCCTGAGCTGCCTCATGAAAGACCCGCCTGGACAAGGGGGACAGGAAGATGGGGCACGGACATCAGATAGAGTGGTTGAAAAGGGCTCTGGTCAGAGAGAAGAACTAGAGAGGACAATATCCCCAGAATTTTCCACCTCAGGGAAGGAGAGAGTTGATCTTCAAACCTCCCACATGGGCAAAGAGCTGCATGAGACAGAGGAGATGGGGCCTGACCCCAGCCTTCCTGCACAGAGGTTCCTTTAGGCCGCGTTATGCTATGAAGTGTTCTGGACTCACTCCCCTCTTCTCACAGAAGCACTCAAGTGCTCTGCCAGGGGTCTGGGCTCCTCAATGCTTCGGCCCCCATCTGCCATGTGCCTGGCTGTCTCCATGGGTCGCGCTCCATGCTGTGCATCTTTGGAGCTCCAAAGTCACAGGTAAGGAGAGGGCAAATCAGCAGTATTTGGGCATTCCTACCCAGGCATTTTTCTTGGAAGCAGTGTAGATTTTATTTAAAACCTCTAAAATATTTGTCTCCTTGAGAAACATAGTGCTATACACATGTAATCTACCTACGAGCGTCATTGGAAGATAGAGTTATAATTGAGACCAGACTGAATGGAAAGCCCTTGGCAGGCTGAGTCACAGGCAGTCTCTTTCCATGAGTAATGACAAAACCAATAACCGTGTGAAAAAGACTCTAGATCAGTGAGAACACCTGATTGGGAAAGTCACTGGCCAGGGGATCATGGAGAGGCAGCTGGTGCAGTATGAAGAGTGCTACTCTGAAAGTCGGGTGGTCAGGGAGCATATCCTGGGTCTCTCACCAAGACTGTAACCTTGGTAGGCCACTCAACCCTGGGCTTCATTTCGCTCAACTAAAAAATGAGGAGATTGGACTAAATCAGTATTTCCCAAAGCATATTCCATGCTTCCTCAGTAATTGTGCACACTGATTAAAGTAAAACAGGCTTCCTTTACTGTAGAATTTTCCAGAAACTTCAATACACTTATGTGTTATGTGTGGTGAGCACCAAGGAGAAGAAACAGTGCAGTGTTACCTAAACTTTTTTGCCCTCATAATCCTATTTTAAGGGAGCATCTTGTAGGACCAGTGACCCAAGGAATAAATAGGCTTTGGGAAATAGGACTGGATGCTCTAATTCTATGCTTCTCTGCATTTTATTGAAAACATAAAGCAGGTTTCTTTCCTCCCTCTTCTGCTAGAATAAAAGATCTACTTTTCTTCTACTCAAGTAGGCAAGAGACCCTTGCTCAAGTGCAAAGTATGTTTGCCGAGCTGTGAAGTTGTGTTTTGCTTTTACAGTGTACTTTCTCATAAAGCTGAACTGATTGAAACAGAAATGAGCTCTTGTCCATTACAACCTACGAAGATGCAAATATTTAGTTTGTTCAATTTGCAATTCTTCTCATGCAAATACAGTCTTTCCTAAGACAACTGAGATCGAGGATGCCAGACTCATTCTGACCTAGCTCATCTTCTGTTCCTAATTAATACTTTCAGGTTTCTGCCTCCCATTTAATTGGAGGCCCTGGACGTCATCTTTCAGTCAGTTCAGAAAAGAGAACCACTTAGGGTCAACTAAGCATTCACTGGGGTTGAAGCCAGTGGATTAAACCGGGCGCCATGCTGAGGTCTGTGCTCTCCAGGGGTTGGGAGTTCATATCCAGAAATGTGGTCATAAATAGAACTCCAACTGCCTGGGTGGGTGATTTACAAAAGTGAGTGTCTCTTCTGAACTCTTGCAAAAGTCTTCTTGTTATTTCACTTGCCAAAAATAAAGAGCCAAGGACTGAGCATATTCATCTGACCTGAAAGTCAGCAAATAATTTCCCCTGGGAGCCCCTAATGGCTGGCAGCCACCTGGGGACTGCCTAAAGGGAAGGGGAACAGCTGGTATCCACCTGGGGACTGCCTAAATGGAAGGGGGACCGGGCTTCACTAGGTGTTCCCGGGAGGGTCCCAAGCCCCTGGCGAGGACCTCCCTGGGAGAGGCCCAGTGTTGAGGGCCCTGGAGGCGCCACTAGAGAGATGCTGAATTGTGACTTCTGGTTCTGGGGAGGCAGCCTAGGGGTCGGGGTTGCCTCAAGGTGATCTGGAGGGGTTTTTTATTTCGCTTTTGTGGAAATAAAGACCAACCAAATGAGGATAAGCAAAGGCTATTTATTTAGAGCTTGCTGCAGCAAGGGAGTCAGCCACTGTCACTTGTGTTTGGCAGAGATTCAAGGGCAGAGAGAAGAGTGGGAAAGCTTCATAGTGGAGAAAGGGACGGCTTCAGGTGTGTTCTGACCGAGGCTGTGAGCACAGAGAAGCTGGAGGCAGATAACTAGAAGTGGGGCTTCCATGTCATCGCTTAGGGGTGCATGTTTTTCGCTTTCTCTAGTTGGTCCTAAGTTGGAAGCAGGGACAAAAATTAGGGAAGCTGGCAGTCATTAATCAAGTCCTCACCACTCTGGGCCAACTGTTACAGAGGTTATTGTTTGGCTACCTGGATTGTTGCCATTGATGGCAGTCTGACTTCTATAAGTCTGATTTCGAGCAGGCTGGCTTCCTGGGATGGTTACTGTAGATATTAGGTCAGAGTTTTTGTATACGGTCTGGCCGTTGTCCATTTGTATATTCAGTCTCTCAGATTAAATAAGCAAATTTCCAATTCTCCTGATTTTTATCATCATAGAATGAACCCCCAAAGAACCCGCCCCCAATGAACAATAAATTAATTGACATGAACACGAATATCTCACAATTGCATAATTATACTCTTAAATACACAAGAAGTTACAAATGCTGTCCAGACAACATGCATCTTGTCCCAGTGACTAATCTGACCTTGCAAAAATAGGAAGGGCATGCTGAACCATAGGGCACGTTCAGAAACAATCGTAAGGGAAAAACATTTTAGGAGCCACTAGAAGTAACATGAGAAAGAAATTACGAAATACTCTGTAGATAATATTCTAGGTACAATAACATTTTATCACAAACCTCATTTTCATTTTATTGCCTTAGTTTGCCCCCAAGGGACACAGAAACAGTGCAGTGCTTGTGGTGAGTTCTCGAAAGCTTCAAATTTTCCATGACAGAGTTAGAACGATGCTTCTCTTCACTAGTAGAGATTAATTCGAGGAAATTGTGCTCACTCCGTCACAGGGCTGTGTTGTTAGTTACCAGGTCGCTTGCTTTTGAAATGTTTAAGTAAGAATTCTCCTACCTCTCAATAGTAAAACCATCCTGAAGAGGAAGATGGATTCTGAATCCCACTGCAGGGAGGGAGGGGTGGTGGCAGAGCAACTTTGAAAGAGCTTAGCAGCACGTGAATATTGAAGCCGGCGTGTTCTCCAAAATTCACGGAGCTTCTAATTCCCTACCGATCCAGTCACCATACCTGTAAGTCTGTCTGTGGAAGGGGTGGTAAGCATGAAATGTAAATGGCTACTTTATCAGAGCTCTGACCTCTCTGTACTCTCATTTCAGAAATTCAGCCTGCCCGTGTCCTTCTGCTCAATGAACATGATTCTCTCCACCTCTGCCCGTGCACATTCTCCATTGTTTGGGCATTGTCTCCTTCATGCTACCCTCTTTATGAGAATACTTTCAGCGAAGGGTTGAATGCAGTGGCCTGCTGGTAAATGCTTAACAACCAGGTCGCCAGAAACAAAACCCTGAATGCGTAAATATGCATACATAAGCATTAAAAATTCTAATGATATAAAGGATGTGTAGCACACCATTACAAATAATAAAATGTGCAATACTCTTTACTATGATTCCAGATAGCCAATTGATTCTCACAGAATGCTTTTGTTGATTTTTGCCAAACGCTTGTGTCCATAGCCAATCTATAGTTACAACTGACAAACGAGTGTAATTCCAACACGAATGTTGATTGATATTTTCATTTACATTTATGAGCAAGACAATAATGAAACAACCAATATGTATGTTTAGTGAAATGTCAGAACTTTACTTGTACATTAATGATGTGAGCAATTTCTTTGCTAAATTGGATAATAGTTTTCGAATACTGGAAGAAAATTTCCTCCATTTTTTATGCTATTCGCAATGTAATGGCTCCGGACATGATACACTTTTCAATTTAAATTGCATTATTAACATTGTCTGCATCACTTTCTTAAGTCTAGAAGCCTGAACTTAAAGCAATAAACAAAACCAAATCAACCCCTGATTTTTGGCTTTTACTGATTTCCATGGTATAAATATTCCCACCAGAACCAATTTCAAGCAACCAACATAATGTCACCGAATGAGGAGTTGGAAAGAGATGTGCAGTAAGTAGCAATTTAATGTTTAACAATGACTGTGTTGAACAATCAGCTCTCAAGATTCCTGAAAATTTAACCATCAGCTGTCACGAGCCAGTACCAGCCGACTCCAGGGCATCACAGGCTGTGTGTGCTGTTTTCAGAACATGGAACAAGCCCAGCCTCAGACTGGATGGCAGCATAGGGATTGTTTAATCTAGGGAGGCAAAGTGCTTCACCAGTTACTCAGCTGGTGGGTTCAGGACATAGATTTTTTGTTGTTCTTCCATGAATTCAGCCAATATTTATGGAGCACCTACTACATACCAATCAGTAAGATGCCTGTTGAGACAGTAGACCCATGATGAATAAAACAGATACAGACCTGCCTCACAGAGTGTGCAGTCCCTGCTAGTTCTTTGTCTACCAGACTCTGCTGAATCCCCTCTCTCCCAGGTCCATGCATGCTTTCTGCTCAGCACCTCCTGTTCGGAGCCCAGTGGAAGGGCTCACAGTTGTGCCAGACAGCGGGGAGCCAGCCTTGACCACTCCCTCTCCTTTCTTTTCCACAGCAGTTCACCACCAACCCTGTCCATTTCCCCTCCTACCCGAGTGCTCAAGCCCTCCCATTGCTCTCCACCTCTGCTGCCACAGCCCTGGCACAAGCCCTAATCATCTCTCCCCTAGACTTCTTCAGGAGCCTCCCGACTTCTTGCTTCCTCTTCCCTCAGTCCGCTCTCCACTCAGCAAGCAGGGTATTTTTTAAAAAAAATTTAAAAAAACTATTTTTATGTCATTCCTCGGCTTAAAACTCTGTAAAGGCAGTCCAACACCATGGGGAGAGGCATCACCTCCGGATCCAGCCTGTGTGGGTGTGTGGCTCACCAGCTGGGTGACTTGGGGCAAGATTATGTAGCGCCTCTGTATCTGTTTCCCCACCTGGCAGAATGCGGATGATATAATGTCCATGGAATAGGGTAGTTCTGAGGATTAAGTGAGTTAGCATATATGCACTGCTCCACACAGTGCATCATCCTTATATTCTCATCGTCATTAGGATGAAGACCAAATCCCTTACCTGCTCCTGCCTTCTCCTCCAGCCTCGGCTGTCAACACTCGCTCCCCTGCTCTGTGTTCAGAACCCAGTCCCTCTCCACAATGTCCTTGCCACACTGGCCCTTGCCCAAGCTCATCCCACTGCCTGTCGTGACCACCAGCTTCATCTTTAACTCAACTCATCCCTCAGAGCTCCTCCAAGACCATGCCTGCAGTGAAGCCTTCCGTCACCCCAGTCTAGATCAAGTCCTGTTACGTTCCTTCGGAGCACATGTCCCACTGAACTCACGCATTCATTAGGATGCATGTACAACAGCTCGTGTCCCGTCTACACTGTGGGCACCATGTGAGTTCCCAGTGCCATATACAGTGCCTGGAATATGGTAGGTGCTCTGCATATATAAAATCTCTGTAATAAACAGGGCTTATCTAGGACCCATCTGAGAGGCCACTCGCTACAAGTCATGTCTCATTTAGCAAAATTCCAGTATGAATGAGAAAGTTTGGCTGTATGCCTGGATTTCACTAACGGTGGTATTTGGCCTCAACTCTTCACCCTATTACTCCTATTTCCCAAATCTGCTTGGCCTCCGCCAAATGCTCGGCATGGGAGAAGAACAGGGATGATATCAAGACTTTGGAGCCTTGCCAGAGTATTGACTCTATAGAGTTGCTAGCTGTTGAGCAAGCTCGACTTCCCAAGGCCATTCCTAGAGATTCCAGTGAGTAAGTAGTTATCACAAACACTTCCTGAGCACCTACTGGATGCAGGAGATCATAACAGCTGCTTCCCACACCTTGACTCTGTTCTGCCAGCATAGACTGAACTGGAGAGGGGGTCAACTTCCCAATGGAGAACCTGAAAATCATGGAGGTTCCCCTCACTTAAGATCGAGCGATTCTTCCCTTGTGGGCGCCTGACATAGTGGCTCCAACATATTTTGTTATGTGTTTTAAGTCCTTATCTATTAGAGAAACACACTAAAGTATTGGCGTGAAGTGTTATATCTGGGATTTGCTTTAAACTACCCCAACAACAAAAATGGTAGGGAGAATAGATGACACAAGAATGGCAAAATGTTGGTAACTGAAACTGGGTGAGGGATGATGGATACATGGACAGGGAGTGGGTGAAGGAATTCATTAGACTAGACTCTATTTTTGAGTGTGTCTGAAAATTTCCATAACAAAAGTTTTTAAATAGCCTCAAAATATATAAAGCAAAAATTGATAGAACTATAGGAATTCATTGACAAATCCACCGTTGTGGTGGAAGCGTACAACATACTTCTTTCAATTATAAATAGATCTAACAATCAAAAACTTAATTTCATGGGCATAAAACTTGGCACCCAACAACTAGAGAATTCAAAATCTTTGGAAACACACGGAACATTTATAAAAATTGATCATATCCTGGGCCGTAAAGCAAGTATCAACAAAATTCAAAGAATCTGTACCATATAGAATATGTTCTTGAAACACAATGCAATTAAGGTATAAATCAATAATAAAAAGACAAAACTGTCTAAATATTTGAAAGTTTGAAATGCATTCTAAATAACCCATAAGTCAAAGAAGCACCATCTGATAATGAATCAAACTTGTGAAATGCTGTGAAAACAGTACTTGGAGATAAATTTATAGCTTTAAATGCTTATTTTTACCTGGAAAATAATGACAAAGTACACATCTTCAGACACTGGAAAAAAATAACAGCAGAAAAACTTTTTAAAAAAAGCAAACAAAGATAAGAGCAGAATTTTATGAACATAAAAGCCAAAAATACATTCAAGAAGGTTTATGATGTCAAAATTAGTTCTTGGAAAAGATTGATGAATTTGACAAAATATCTGGCATGATGTATGAAGAAAAAATAGAAAGGACAAATCGATGGTATTAAGAATGAAAATGGGATGTAACTTCAGATAGAGATTTTAAAAAGCTAAGAAAATAAGAATGCTGTGAACAATTATATGCCATTAGATTTGAAAACTTAGAAATGTGACCATCAGTAGAAAATCTTCTTACAAAAAAATACCAAGCCAAATGTGGTAAGTGCCATCAACTTTCAAGTAACTTATCCCTCCACTCTTATACAAACACTTCTAGAAAAATATTTTTTAAATCAAGAGGAAACACTTCTTCCCCACCCCCACCACGAAGCTAGCATATTGATACCCAAACAAGACAACGACCAAATCGAAAAGGAAAATTCCAGGCCATCTCACTGAAGAAATTCCTGGCACATTTTCGTTTCATTTTTCTTTCTCCTTCCCTCTAGAAATTGGTATTTCGGCAGACAAATATATCAGCCAACATTTAATCACTTAAGTGCAAATTTCGTTTTTTGGGTTAACTCAGAAAAACTTAGGCAGACCAATCAAATGCTTAAGATTGCTCTCAGGGTCCCATTTATTTCACATACTTAAAGAATTATTCTTGGTTTGGCATTTTTCACACTGTTCTTAGTTTCAAGCAAAAAGAGAAACAAGTTAAGTTAACCTAAGTTTTTACAGAGTAGAAATGAGTTACCCATTTTGGTTGTCAGTTCTCCTCTTCGATCCTGCCTGGGCTCTCAGAATGAGCAAGGGACCCTTCGGGGAGGGGGAGTGGCTTGGAGGGGCCCTGGCTCAACCCAGGTTAAGTGTCTCTTAATTTAGTAAAAAGGGCATAGCTGCTTTCAAAGCCCAAATACCAACTCCTGGAACAATTCCCTGTAATCAGAAAGTGCCTCCCCATAAGTCCCAATAAATATTTGTTGAATAAATGCAAGGCAGATTTATTTCTTATTTATCCTCTCCTCTGGGGAAAATTAACTCATAGGTAAAGTTCATATTTCTGTAAAATAGATAATACACATTTCTGGGGAGAAAAAATGCTTAGCTATGTTGTATAATAAGATACCTTGATAAATTCATAACTTAATAAAAGCCAAAAAAGAGGGGGGAAAGGGAAATTTAAACCTGTTAAATGATAATGCTTCTTATTGTTTTCGAGGAATAATCTAGAAATCCGTTTTCTATTATATCAGAAACAAAAACCACAGGATAATAAGCATTCTTGCTTAGCACACCAGTGTCCAATAATGTCAAATTAAACAGCTGTACATTCACTAGTCTAAATGAAATGAATGGTCAATATTCAATTGCATAGGTCGAACTTTATGGATGAGAAAGTATCCTCAGGTACGAGGAGGCAGGTAAGCCCCAAGTACAAATGCTGTGACTGACATTTATGAACTGATTCTCCATCCATAATGTCAAGATAAGTGGGTATGGATGAACAGCTAAAATAAAATGCATATCTCTAATTAAATTTTGATGTGTCAATGCCAGCAGAGGTATAACACAAATTAATCAGTGAGCTAGGATATGTATGACTAGGAAAAAGGGAAAGAACATTTTCTCCTGAGTCTTTTTTACTGTGATGAAATAATTGGCCCCTCATGAATGAGTGTACAATACAGATTGGGCATAGAGCTAATCATCGGAAACGAACCCATTCTATTAGGTTGATGTGAATGAAAGTCATTATTGAGGGTCAGAATGATTGACTATTTGCAATTCTGTCTGGTTCAACATAATACATCCCTGAGCTATTGATCTGAATGTGATCCATGTGGCATTGTGTGTGGCTTATCTGACAGTGGCATTTAGCTGTCTTCACGTCTAGAAGAGCATTGGGCTATAAGGCACCAGCAGAAAGGAGCTGAAGAACCAGACAACACAGAGCACAATGTGACTTAATGACCACAAAGACCTGGTTAGTAATGGCTAGAAAGGCCAAACACACAAGTTCAAAAGCCAAGATGTACAAGATAATTAGAAGAGAAAGAAGCGAAAAGAGACAAAGAGGGTAGGGGAAAAATGAATTTTTTTTTAATAACCAGGAAGGAAGGGCAGATGGAGGCATGCCACAGAGGATGGAGAGCAGCAGCTCCACCGCAGGGATGAGAAGAAATAGCTGAGATGGACGCGAGAGGCCACCTCCGGTGACTTCCAGGGGCTGGGACAAGTGGCCGACGCATCCCCTAGTGTCTCGATGTCACACTAATTGTCCAATTGCTTGTAGGTCTGCGGGGACCCTGGGTGAATAGACGAGCTAAACCTGCCCCCTTCAGTGGCCTCTGGGCGGAGGGTGTGTTTCACTAATGCCCCATTGTAACAACTGGGGGCTAAAGTGAGGCTGAGATGCCCCGGACCAGGCAGAGGGCAGAGCTCTAGGTGGCCGTGCATGGACTCCACTCCCCCTTTGGGGAGACCAAAGAGCAGAAGCTGAGGAACACTGCCAACCCTACATGAGAAAGTGGACCTCTCTCCAATCCTGGAGAATGACGAGAACAGGAACACATCTCTCAATATGTCATCTGCTCAATCATATCACGTATCACAAAGAAAAATAAGTCATCTTTAGATTGAGTCTACCAAAGGGGTGGATCCCCGCCTCCCCATGACAGAGGATGAGGCTAGAGCCTGACAGGGAGTCTCCTAAGCGGATTAGAAACACACTTCCGTCTCTATGGTGCAGCCCATGGGTGCTGCCCCACGCGGTATCCAAAGGCAAAGTCACTACCATCCCCAACAATCGGCACTGCACTATGAGTCACCTAAGTCAGATACCTGAATCACCCAAGATATGTCCCCCTTTCCCACCCGGTTCCAGTCTTGTAAATTCCACCTTCGAAATGTGCTCCACACCACTATCCCCTGCGTTCCATCACCAGTTCTTGCCTAGACAACTCTAACAGCCTCTAACTTGACTCTGTTCTGCCCTCCTGCTCCCCAGGAGCCTTCTTTCTAAAACATTTAACCCAGCCATTCTCTGCCCAAAGTCCATAAATGGCTCCTACTGCATTCAGGACAAAGCCCAAACTCCGTAGCATGGTTTAGGTCCCCCATGGGTCCTCTGTCTCCTTGACTACACTCATCTCTTGCCACTCTGGAGCAGACCCTGCATCCACCCATGCTGATTTATTACTGGTTCCTAAACACGTCACTCTCACGTGAGCTGTGTTTGTACATATTGTTTTCCCACTTGGAATTTCTCCTCTTTTTTATCCACCCAGTGAACTCTTCATTCCTGGTTTCTCAACACAGGCATCACCACCTCTATGCAGTCTTCCTAGATTCACGTACCCTGGACTTACCTCCACAGTAGACTTAATCACATTGCTTGGATCTGTTTACACGTGTCTCCCTACGCCAGACTATGAATCCCTAGTGGGCTGGAACTGATTCTTACTCGATTTTGAATTTCTAGTACCTCATATTGTCTGGGACAAATGGATATTTAATGTTTATTAAGATTAAAATGAAATCAAAGTGCTCAATTCTGCCCCAATGTTCAGTTGAAAAATCAAGATCTATCTATTATCCAACGTTATTGGTGCAGCTCCCTGTGGATTCTGATGAGTGGCCTGGGCATTTCAGCATGAGAGATGACATTCATGATGATGGCTGATGAGAAATGATCAGCAGACCGCGAGACCAGGGAGCTTCATGTATGTTGTGTGACAGCTCTGAGCCCAGAATCTTCACTTGGCGAAAGTGGTGAAATCAGAGTGTCTGGTCCTGCTGACCAACATCTCAGCTGCTGGTGCCCCTAAATCAATCTCGTTGAGTCTCGGCTGTAAAGGACAGGTTGGCCAGACAGCACTTAAATTAAACTTTGGTGGAAGGACATTTTTATTGCTCCAGATCTTTCAAAATTGTTACTTGCAAATGACCAGTCAGAGCAGAGCTAGACAAAGGCTATTTTCTGTCGTCTCTGTGTGCTGTCAGTGAAAGATCACCTCGGGACTACACACTTACCTGGAACACTGCGCTTTCCTGCACAAGGCCACCAAAGAGCTTCCCTGAGAGCTGAGCAGGCGAAGCAATTCCCTTACCACCTCCTCGCCCACCAGTGTCCCTCAGTGATTCCATCCACAAACCAGAGAGCTGGGCCTTCTCTAAAACACAATTAGGTAACTTTTCCCTGATGTGTTTAAGTCATCACAAAGCGCCTCTGTTAATTTCATGGTGCCATTTTTCTGTTTCTTGTGGCTGAAACTGTGCTAAAATTAAATGTGACGGAAACTTTAGGAAAAATGGTGGCTTTGTGTGAGATTTCCAGAAGTGTCTGGTGATGGTGAAGAAGAATGTGAAGGCTTACAGGGACTAGCTATGCCTTGAACCCTCTTTAGAAAAAGATGGGGCATTAGTAATATGTTAACTGCCCTGCATCAGGAGTCGGGAAGATGGTCTAGTCCCTGCTCTGCCACCAGCTGTGCTGTCTTGTGTCAGCCACTTAATCCCGTTGGGCCTCAACTTCCTCCTCCTGGACAGTGTTGATCTTCTCGTATTCTGTTCAAGGGTCAGGGAGCCTTTTCTTCAAATGCTCTAGTACAGATCTGTGAAAGGGGACAATAGCTCTCCCTGTGGCCCCAGTGCTGTCCTGGCTCAGCTAGCACCCTTCCCTCTGAGCCAAAGCTACTCCCGGGGCTGAGAAAGGGGGCAGGGTCTTATTCTCTGAAGTCATACTTACTCTCTGCCATCAAGCAGCAAATCTTGTGGGTTCACTGACACCAGAGGAACATTCTGTGAGTAGGGTGTGCTGAATATTCTCTTTGGCTCCCTTCCCAGATCCATGTGCCTCCCTTCTCTATCTAGTTCAGTGTCCCAGGAGGCTGGCATCTATGAACTGCATCACCTGGCTCCCTTGATCCCTGGGTTCCCTTCAGGTTTTGTCAATGGAAGGCATGAGCATGAGATTGGCGGGCCAGAGGACATGAATACTGCTGTGCATGGATATATACGCATGAATATCACTATCTATTACAACTGTAACAAGACTCTAGACGTTTAAGCCTCACTTGTCCTTAGAGATAGGGTGTATCTTCAGTGGTTGTGTGATGCTACATGAAATCAGGGAAATGGAGCCATTTCTTAATGGAGTTACGATACCTCAATCTCCAAACACAATTGGTCTTTAATGGGGCACCTCAGTTGAGGCTGTACCCTACGTTGGGTGAAAGTGAATTCTCTGAAGTCAGACACATCTGGGATTAAATGTCACTCCGGTTACTTGCTGCGCAATTAAGAACAGATACTCAACCCATCTAAGCTTCAATTGTATCAAAACGGCCATAATGAGGAGCCAGCTGTGATGGTTAATTTTATGTGTCAACTTCACTGTCCATGGGGTGCCAAGATTAAACATTATTTCTGGGTGTGTCTGTGAGGATGTTTCTGGATAAGATTAGCATTTGAATTGGTCGACTCAGTAAAGTAGGTCACCCTCCCCAGTGTGGGTGGGCATCGTTTAATCCATTGAGGGCTTGAATAGAACAAAAGTTGGAGGAAGGAGGAATTCACCCCGCTTTTTTTCCTGCCTCACTGCTTGAGCTGGGACATCTCATCTTTTCTGGTCCTCAGACTAGAACTTACACCATTGACTTTCCTGGTTCTTAACCTTCAGACTCAGAGTGGAACTACACCACCGGCTTTCCCGGGGTTCCAGCTTGCAGAAGACAGATCGTGGGACTTCTCAGCCTCCTTAACTGTGTGAGCCAATTCCTCGTAATAAATCTCCTTATATATTTATATATCCTATTGGTTCCTATTGGTTCTGTTTCTCTGGAGAACCTGACTAGTACACCACCTCATAAAAATGTTGAGATTACTGAGCAAAACAATACCATCAGGTGCTTATCACAGCACCTGGCACACAGTATGTGCTCAATAAAAATAGGTCTATTATTGGGGCCGGCCCAGTGGTGTAGCAGCTAAGTTCACGCACTCCACTTTGGCGGCCCAGGGTTCGTGGGTTCGATCCCAGGCGCAGATCCACACACGGCTCATCAAGCCATGCTGTGGCAGCGTCCCACATACAAAATAGAGGAAGACTGGCACAGATGTTAGCTCAGGGCCAACATAAAAATCCTTCCTCACCATAAAAGTAGTTGTATTATTACAGTTATTGGTAATAAAACTACCATTAATAATGTATCCAAGGAGTATCTCAGTTAAAAGCCAGAAAACTTATTGTGTGATTTCTTTGAAGAGCAGAGAAAGAAGTGCACATTTGGCTGTTTGTAATTCAGCAATAGTAAATTACACCAACCATATTTATTGCCCTTCCCATGTCATCTTCTAGTTAAATTTCCTTATGACTTTCCTTTATTTTAGCCCTCTCAGAGAATGAAAATGATCTGAAGAGTACTTTCGATTTGATGATTCTTTGCAAAGTCCCTTATGTTCTCAGAAGGAACAATACCCCTTAAAATCTAATCAACAAATAAACAAGCCTGTGACCATTGGGAAGTCTGCACAGAACATAAATGTGTGTGACTCTGAGGTGTCTCATGATTTCATATTTCAAAATGACAGTGATGCAAAGGATTACTTTTAAGTGGCATTTCTTTTTTTTCCTACCAACACCTTTTAAAGATGCATCAAAAATATAAAGATTTACAGGGGCCGCCTCGTGGTGCAGCGGTTTAGTCCGCGCTTGGCAGCCCAGGGTTCGCAGGTTCGGATCCTGGGCGCCTGCCGACGCACTGCTTGTCAGCCATGCTGTGGCAGCATCCCATATAAAGTGGAGGAAGATGGGCACGGATGTTAGCCCAGGGCCAGTCTTCCTCAGCAAAAAAGAGGAGGATTGGCAACGGATGTTAGCTCAGGGCTGGTCTTCCTCACACACACACAAAATATATATATATAAAGATTTACAAACTGTGTATTCAGTTCATTTTCATTTAGATGAACAATGTATTCCACTCAGACAATATATAAAAGTTGCTGGTCTCAATATTTTTCAAAACCTCATTAACATGATCTTGATTTTTAATTGAACGTTGGGGCAGAAGTAGGATGTGAATTTTATTTTAATCTTTATAAACATGAAATACCCATTATGTCCCAGACAATATTAGACATGGAAAACTCGAAATTGAGTAAGAGTCAGTTCTTGCCTTCAGAGTTCATAGTCTAGTGGGAAAGACACATGTGTAAACAGATCCCAAGGATGTGATTAAGTCTGAAAGTCCACATTGTCAGTATACTAGGATATTTTCACCAGGTTTAACCAAATCAGGAAAGGAGCCCAGTGGCTTTGTAAGAGTCTTTAAGGCAGGATTTATGGTTTTATTGATGGTATTATGATAACTTGTTAGTCTGCATCAGTGGGTGAGTACTGTTGTTTGATTTCTCCATCCCAAACATGAGGCTTGAGTATTGTTTAGGTGGGAGGGAAGCATGGACATACTCTTACATGCCTCTATGCTCACTCAGCTTCCTGGAGCTCACTGTAATTATCTTAAAAGGTAGATATTTATTAACAAAACGCTACCCATTTGACTTTATGCCGACAGACTAATTTTCATTGGTGTTTGCATAATCCCTTTTAGTCTCTCTGATTCCTGGCTGGATGTCTGTTTCCAGGTAAAGTTCAAGGAGTGTTGTGTTATTCAGTCAATCAACAGTGTTTATTGAACACCTGCTTTGGGGTCCAAGGATGAAGAGGCAGCCTTGTTGGTGGAGAAAGTGGTTACCTGCTTTGTGTCACTTGAGAGGCATTAACAGCAAGGTCCTTCTGCTACAAAAAAGAGCCTCCTTTCCAACACATATTAAACCAGCAGCTGTCACCCTAAATTCCACCATTAGAGATTGATTATTTTGAGTTAGCCAGGATCCTCTTTTAAACGTCAGTTCCACGCTGAAGTTGGTTGATAGGCACACGGGGTTCAGTAACTCTCCTCTCTATATGCTGGAAATTTTCCATGATAAAAAATTTTTTTTCTTTAATGTTTATACTCTTTTTGACCCAGTAATTTCATTTCTGATCCTAAGGGTATAATCTGAAATTCAGAGATTTGTGCACGAAGATGTTCATTGAAGGATTATTTTTAATGAAAGCACCAAAACAACTAAGTGGTCAACAATAGGGGAATGATTAAGTGAATTATAGTCCATCCCTGAGCTAAAACACTGTGCAACATTAAAAGTGATATTTAAGAAGGGTTTGTATATATTCGTAAGTGAAAAAGCAGGACCCCAAATAGTTTATATGATATAGTTCTAATCGTGTAAAATGTTAAGGATTGAGGGAAAACAGAGTTCTAGGAAACAACAGAAAGCCCTGGGTGTGACATTTGGAAAGTAATATGTATGCTGTTTCTGTGCTCAGTTTAGGGAAATATATACAAGGACCAGGCACAGAATGAATGAGGACATTTACACACACACACACTGCCCTAGCTTGAAGGTGAGGTATTTTGTTCTGTCTTCTTTTTTTTTGGTGAGAAAGATTGGTCCTGAGCTAACATCTGTCGCCAATCTTCCTCTTTTTGCATGTGGGACGCTGCCATAGCATAGTTTGAGGAGCGGTGTGTAGGTCTGTGCCTGGGATCTGAACCCGCGAACCCTGGGCCGCCGAAGTGGAGTGTGTGAACTTAACCGCTATGCCACCGGGCTGGTCCCTGTTCTGTCTTATTCTTAAATGAGAAGTTGAATAAACAGAGTGGCAAGTGAGAGTTGGACAGCCTGGTGACATCTGTATTAATTATAAGCAGACTGGATAGGGATGGGACTGATGAATTCTTTGAACTGAAACGACCAATTCTGAACCTGCCCATGTCCTGGCTGTGGAGAAGATGGTTTCTGCTGTCACATTAGCAGTGAGGGGCTGGGTATTAATGTTGGCAGGGAGAGTTTCTCTGATAAACCGGTCAGTGTGGTTTGAGTTTGTACCATTCCAGTCATTCTCTAAGATATGGAGAGATCCCAGCCAATCACTAAAGGGACTTGGGCAGTAATTTAATGTGTTACACATCTGATACGAAAAATGTTTCAAAATGTTAGCACTGATTATCTCTCAGCGATGGATGTATGGATGATTTTCATTCTCTTGCCTAAGCTCCTTTGTGTTATATAACTTTCTATGATGAGAAAACATGGGGATCAGTAATCTTGGGGGGAGGAAATACATAAATGCCCGGGGAGAGTCAACCCATTAGTGAGCACTTACTATGGATCAGGCGTTGTATGAAGTGCTCTACAGAATCCTCTCCACAAACTCACGAGGCAGCCAGCATTGTCATCCTCATTTTATACAAAAAAGGAACCAAAATTTAGAGATATTAAGTATTCAGCATTAGCTCACATTCCTAACAAAGTAGTAGAGACACATGTTTCTGATTAGAACCTGTGCTCTTAGTCACAACTGAACAAACATGCTCTCTTTCTTGAGTTATAGAAGAGCATCACCATAAGATAATGGTCCTTTTGATGGGTGAAAAAGTAGAAGGGGTAATTTGAGGGCATTCAACCAATGTATATTAAGTACCATAGGACATGGCCAAAATGAGGGTGGAGGATGGAACACCTTACTTTTACCAAACCCCAGTAAAACAACAGTAAAGGGATTTTTTAAAAATTCATAAACCCACAAGGACAGAGAGAATGGGAAAAGAGATAACAACACAGAATTTTACAAATCATTAAGCAAGTGAACAGATTTGTGAAACCTGGATCATTAGCTGGCTGTGAAGAAAGCTGAAAACCCACCCAATCTGCACCATGGATTTCTCAGACATTTTGGGAACCAGCAGCACCAGCATCTTCTTCGGAAGTGAGAGTGAAGATGGCAAAAATGAGGAGGCCGGACCACTACAGACCACTAGAAAGGCCACAAGTGGAAGACTGATGAAGTCAAGATTAGTAAGGACACAGAGCAACTGGAATTCTTGCACACTGCTGGTGGGAGTGTAAAATGGTACAACCTAGAATGGTACAACTTTGGAAAACAGTTTGGCCAAAGATATGCCTAATGTATAACCCAGAGGTTCCTCTACTAAGTATAAACCCAAGTAAAATGAATGCACATGCCCCCCCAAAACACGTATACAAGATTGTTCATACTCATAATAACCAAAACTTGGTAACAGTAGAACACATAAATTGTACTATGTCCGTACAGTGGCATACTATATAGCAAAACAACCCCAAAAACTACTGCTACACGAAACAACATAAAAAATTTCACAGACATTATATTCAGCAAAGAAAGCCAAACACAGAAAAATGTGTACTGTATGATTCTATTTATATAAGATTCAAAAACAGGCAAAATATATTTATAGTGATAGAAGCCAGAATGGTGGTTACCACTGAGGGGAGGGAGGTGGCTGGGGAGGGACAAGGCAGAGCCTCCTGGGGTGTTGGAAATGACCTATATGTTCATGTTGGTGGTGTTTACATGGATGAATATACATATATAAAATTTGGATAATCTATACTCTTAAAATTGTGCACTTTATGTATGTCATACCTCAATCTTAAAAAAAAAAAAAAAAAAAGAACAGGAGGATTGATTTAAAGTCTGCAGAGCAGTTAAATTTCCAGATCTTTTTCCACTCTGCAACTGGCAACTTCCATTCCCTAACACTGGCAGGAAACTAGAGGTTGATTCCCTAAGGATTATAAAATAGAGGGAATCTGGACTGGGACATACTGGCCACAATCCTGGGCAGGGAAGTTGTGCTGAAAACAGGGGTATAGAAGATCATCTTTGAAAATAGCCCCAAACAATTGCACTCCTCCCTATATGGGCGTGATGCTTTTACTCCCATACAGAGGTCGAGTCATGTTGACTTCATTGAATCTGGGCTGGGCCTATACTGCTTTAACCTATAGGATGCAGAAAGTGACGTCCTGGGACTTCCAAGCACTGGCATTAAGAAGGCCTGTCAGCATTCACTATCTCCTTCTGGGAACAGACTGCCATGCTGTGAGGAAGCCCAAGCAGCTGCATGGAGAGGTCAACATGGAAGAAAGTCAGGCCCTTTGCCCAGCAGCCCAGCTGAGCTCCCAGCATCAAATTACCAGCCATGTGAGTGAGCCATCATGGAACTGGATCCTCCAGCTGGGTGAGCCACCCCAGCTGATGTCATACGGAACAAACACAAGGTGTCTTTGCTAAGCCTAGCTCAAACTGCAACATTGTGAGTAAAGATATGATTGTCATTTTAAGCTGCTAAGTTTTGCAGCCCAGCAATAGACAGTCAAAACAGGGTGAATGAAGTGACTATGAATATTAAATGCATTAGGGCCCCTCCCATCATTTTTCCTCCTTTCTGCTCGCAGAATGCTGGCAACCAGTTCTTCACCTCCCAGCAAGAAATGAAAGAATCCTTCTCTGCCGAAGTGGACTAGTCATATCAGTTTTCTAGGTGGCAAAACAAAACATCTCAGAGCTTACTAGCTTAAAGTATCAGCATACCCTGATTCTGTCAGTATGCTGGGCTGAGGTGGGCATTTCTTCAGCCCCACATGTTCTTCCTTGATGTTACTCACGTGCTGCCTTCAGTTGAGAGCTGGGCTGGGGCTGGAACATTCAAGACGGCCTTGCTCACACATCTGGCAGTTGGTGCTGGCTGTTTACAGGGGCACCTCAGTTCCCCACACAGCCTCTCTTCCTCTAGGGCTCTCTCCACATGATCTCTCCAGCCGCAAAGCCCGGACTTCCTTACACAGAGGCTGGCTTTCAAGAGGCTGAAAAGAGAAGGTGCAACTCCTCTTAAGCCTGGACCAGAAGACATACAGTGCAACTCCAAAACCAGCCCAGATTCAAGTTAAAGGGAAATGGATTCCACGCCTTGATGGGAGAAGTGATGCAGTCACATTCCAACAGGATGCCCTTTGGACACCAATCTAAGAGGAAAGACATAATGATATTGACATCAGGAGTTCCTCAAAGAAGTAGCTCAGCCATATTACGTACAACAAAGCCATCTGCCTACACACAAACACACAGAGCTTTCAAGCATTTTAGTGTTCCACTATTAAATAGGAGCATTCAACTAAGTCATAGGATATATGAGGAAAACTTCTAATATAAAAGATAGAGATGCAAACAGTAAAAAGCAACTTGGAGAAAATAGATTATAAAGGGAGAAGGAAATATTGAGAGAGAGAGAAGACATTGCACTCATGAAAGAAAGAAAGATGCATTCATTCATTTTCTCTAAGAAGGAACATTCAGCGAACTAATCAAAGCTCTTGGAAACTAAAAAGCACCAGAGTAGAAATGAAAATCTTATTTTTTTGTGTGTGTGTGAGGAAGACCAGCCCTGAGCTAATATCCGTTGCCAATCCTCCTCTTTTTGCTAAGGAAGATTGGCCCTGAGCTAATATCTGTGCCCTTCTTCCTCTACGTTATATGCAATGCCACCACAGCATGGCTTGACAAGTGGTGCGTTGGTCCACACCCTGGATCCGAACCTGCAAACCCCGGGCTGCCGAAGTGGAGAGCACAAACTTAACTGCTACACCACCGCGCCAGCCCCTATCTCACAGGATTTTTGTGAGGATTAAGTTAAATAAAGCAAAGGATTTAAAATAGCTAAAGCATTGTTTTTTTGTAAGGAAGATTAGCCCTGAGCTAACATCCATTGCTAATCCTCCTCTTTTTGCTGAGGAAGACTGGCCCTGGGCTAACATCCGTGCCCATCTTCCTCCACTTTATATGGAACGCTGCCATGGCATGGCTGACAAGCAGTGCGTTGGCAGGCATCAGGGATCCGGGCCCGCAAACCCCGGGCTGCCAAGGCGCAAACTAAACCGCTGCGCCGCCGGGCCAGCCCTGAAAATCTTAATAGAAAGATTAGAAGATAAAGTTGAATAAAAGTAGAGTAAATAGACGAATAAATGAAAACTAATAAAGAAATTAGAGAACCAGTTCAGGATGACCAACTTCCAACTAATAGGAGTTCCAGGAAGAAACAATAGAGAAAACAGGGGGGAGAATTATCCAGGAAACAGTTCAAGAAAATTCCCCAAACTGAAGTACTCAGATTGCCAGAAAAAAAAAAAATTGCTCCTAAAGTCCAGTTCAATGGATAGGCACAGTCCCACATAATCCCAAAATGTCATCACACCTTGCACAAAATGAAGCTCATACATGCTTGCAGAGAGGACAAAGTTGATCTATATGAAAAAGATCAGGATTTATAATGGCTTCAGACTTCTCAACAGCAACACTAGAATCTAACAGACAATGGAGAAATGCTTTCAAAATTTAAAGGGAAAATTATTTCCAACCTAGGGTTCTTTTTCTAGCCATACTATCAAGAAAGTGTAAGGGTAAAAGAATTACATTTTCCTACAGTTAAGACCTCAAAAAATTTGCATCCCCTGCACCCTTTCTCAGAAGGCTCCGAGAAGATGTGTTCCACCAAAAAAGAAGAGACTTGGGATCCAAACAGAACAGAGGGGAGAGAATCCCCAAAATGATGGCGGAAAGATCGCTTAGATCTCTCAGACAGCTGGGCACCAGGCATACAGCAACCAGCCCACAGTGGTCAGAAGGCCAAAAAGAGGTTTCACAAAGATGAAACTGATAGAATGCACCATGTGCCTGAATATCTTAAGAGGGGAATTACACAATCGGTGAGGGACCTGAGGTTGAAATAATGATCAGTACACAGAAAACTAAGCAATAAAAAAGACATTAATTCTAGAGGAAACAAAATGTACAGAAAAGAAAAGGTACTTATGGTATATTATGTGGCTCAGCTGTGCATAACATTTACACAGTCATTATATATGTATATGCATATGTGTACATGTAATATTTTATCTAGCATTTCTAGCTCTTTGTGGTGAGAGAGGTAACCAAGTAGGTTAGTATTTTACAATGCTGGTGCCAGAAGACTTGCATTGTCCTCTAGGGGCTACTGTAGTTCAAAGGGGAAAAATCGAGGCTGGAGGAGCTAGGGAAGGCTTCCCAGAGGATTTTTAAGTGTTCTGGGAGTATCTTTGAGGTTGGTTAATATTTCCCCTAATGATAGCCTCTCTGTAGCCAATCATAAAATGTTTGAAATGGTCTCACAGTCTCTATCTCATTTCAGAAAACAAATCCTCATGTGTGTTTTCTGAAGTATCTCTTCTTAGCATGTATTTTGGGTATACCCAGTTCCAAGCTCCAATCTTTGTCTTTCTGAGTTGGTTAAATAGAAATGCTCATGTTAACGAATTAAGGCTAAAACCTAACTGTGCACAGTGCAGGATGATCAGAAGTGATGGGAATATTTGCAAGGCCTGACGGGAGAGCTTGGCTAGCAAACAAAAAGTTTCAAAATGTAAGCGGAGGGAGGAAATAAAATATGACCAGAAAAATAAACAGCAAGAAAGAGTGGGTGAAATTAGAGCGTAGGTAAAACATGGGAATTCTGAGGACATCTAAACGTGAGTGATATTAGACTCACCTGGGGAGCTTTGAAAAAATAGACTCCTGGGACTCTTATTCTATAATTTCGATTCAGCAGTGTAAGTTGAGCCCCCAAATGTATATTTGTAAAAGGTTCCTGCAATGCCCATAAGATCAGTCTTGCATGGAAACCTGTCGTGGATTCAGGTGAAAACACACCTACGGGAACAACTGTTTCTCCACTTATTGGAAAAATTCACGAGAGGAGATGACATCTTTGGACGAGTAGTCCCGTGGAGGATGTGTTGATTTGTGAGTTTTTATTTTACACATTAGTGATGAGCTTTGTAGAGGATGAGAAACTCTCTTGCCCAGACTTCCTTTCTTTCTTTTTTTTTGGGGGGGGGGACTATAGAAAGTGTGGGAAGAGATATCTCATTTGGACACATTCCCTTATCGTAAAAAAAAAAAAAATATATATATATATATATATACAATGACAAATGTTTTTGCATTAGGCCAAGTGGAACCCAAAGGGGGGGAGGGGCGGGCGAGGGAGCACTCCGGGAGCTGTCCGTGGTGCTGAAGGCGGGAGCCGGCTCCAGCCTTTGACCTTCCCAGCAAGAAGGGGCTCTCAGTCCGTCCCCCATTTTCCCTTCTGCTCTCACCTCCAGTTTCTTCTCTTTCCCAGTACGAGCAGTATCGAGAGTGGCCCTTTATATTTTTGTCCTGGGCGGCAGATGACCTTGTGTTGGACTCCCCCGGCTCCTTCTCCTTCTCCCTCTCCCTGGGCGGCGGCTGATGGGCCGGGCCCCCTCCGCTCCTTAGGCCCCCTCGGCGGGGCGGGGCGGGGCCGGGATCCCATCCCCCGCAACGCCCCGGGCCAGCTCCCTGCGTCCCCGCGTCGTGGCGGCGGCGCCCTGAGCGCGCCCGCCCCGCCCCACCTCCCTCCGCGCCCCCTCCCCGGCTCCCCGCCACCTGCTCCTCCTCCTCCTCCTCCTCGGTCCCGCCCAGCGCGCCGGCGGCCCCCGATGCGGAGCTGGGAGGAGAGCGCGGGCGAAGGCAGCAGCACAAAGGGCGGAACGGCGGGAGGAGGGCACGCGGGCTCGGCTCCGGAGGGCGGCGGCGCCGGCGCGGGCGGGCGGGCGCGGGCATGGACGCCGAGTACCCTGCCTTCGAGCCCCCGCTCTGCAGCGAGCTCAAGCACCTGTGCAAGCGGCTGCAGGAGGCGTACCGGGAGCTGAAGGAGGACCTCACGCCTTTCAAAGATGACCGCTACTACAGGTAGGGCGGCGCGGGCCGCGCGGAGGGGGCGCAAAGGGGCTTCGGGCCGCCCCGGCCCCCGCCGCCCTCGTCCCGGATCCGGGCTGCCCCCCGGCTTGGCGGGCTCCCGCCCCTCGGCCATCCCCTGCTCCTGGCGGGCGCGGAGCCCCGGGAGGGGTGGGGAGGGGTGCAGATCCGCGGGTTCTGGCTGCGGCGCTCGCATCCCGGGGATCAAGGGCAGATCCGGGGAGCCAGGGTGAAGAGCTGTTTTCCATTCCCTAGAAACCTGAGCCGAGATTCTCAAATCCCGAGAAAGGGACCCACGGGCACGGTCCCTGCTTTGCTCCTCCCTCTCTCCCTTCTCTTTCTGTCCTTCTCCCCGCCCCCCTCCTCCGCAAGCCTACCGCCCCCGCGGGCTTGGCTCAGGCCTGGCTGAGTCCCAGTGTGGGGAGACGAACACTACCCCCGAGCGTCGGCCGAGGGGGCCCTTGGCCTCTCCTCTGAGGTCCACAGACCCTCAGGCTTCGGTGGAAATCTCTGAGGCTGGGGTGCTGCTGAGGGTTGGGGCAGACAGCGTCAGGGTGAAGATGCTATGGGAAGCCGTGTATCAGCATCCACAAGGAGCTGTTGGTTTGGGCTTCTCTGTGTTCATCTCTGCCTCCCTCTCCTGTAGCCAAGGTGAGAGGAGTGGAGACCTCTGGGCACCTGCCACTTCCTCCCTGTGCCTCGCTGTTCTGATGGGGAAGTATGTCTGTTACCAAGGGCTGGACTTAGCTGATGTGTTAAGGTGTAGTGAAAGGACCCTGTCCGCAGCCAGAGCCTGGAGCCTGGATGATTTTGTTACTAACTCTCTCTGTGACCCTGAGAAAATTACCTACTCACTCTGCACTTTGAGCTTTCTCATCTGTAAAATGGGAAGCTTCAACCTGAAGGTTTCTGAAAGTTGAGGACTCTAATAACGATTTACTCACTCTGTGCTTAAGGATGGCAGGTGTATTGCGCAGCTGTCTTTGAAGGGGTGGCAGTCATTTTTGTATACCCCACCCGGTGCTAAGAGTCATATACACATGCTCAGAAGAACATGTATCACATTTATCATCAATTCTTTTCAGAAGTCCAGTGGCTTCCCAGGGGCTAATCAGCAGTGTATTGCTGAACAATATATTGGTCACAATTACTGAGTGGAAAAGCCCATTTAAAAAAAAATGTAATCCCAAGATCATATGTTGTTGCTTTTGGATGAACCTCACAATCTATCTGATGCAGCCCCCGGGAGACCTGACAGTATGGTAAAAAACAGACGCACAGATAGTTTCAAATCTTATTTTTGATATATGTTCCAATCTCTTTTCCCACCAATCTCCCCCCCTCACTCTTTTTTTTTCCCCCCTCTATATTTTGTTTTCTTGGGAACATTTCTTTAGCAAAGGAGCTAGTGAATAGGGAAATGGTCTTAATTCAGGTAGCAGAGAAGAGAACAAAGCCACATCGCTGGTTAATCCACAATTGGATCATCCTTTACTCACTCACTTATTTATTCAACTTAGTTGTTGAGCATCTCCTATGTTCCTGCTGTTCTAGATGTTGAGGATACAGCGGTGAACGAGACAGACAGGGCCCCTGCTGTCATGGGGCTTGTACGTAATAAGCAAGTGGTTGCCTGGTCCAGTGAGTGTAGGACGATAATAAACCAAGTGATGTGATAAAGAGTGATGGGGGTGCCTTTCAGAGAAGGTGGTCAGGGAAGGCTCTTTGAGAAGGTGACATTTGGCTGTGAACTGAAGAATGTGTTGCTCACTAGACAATGAGCTGGGGGAGGAAAGTTCCAGAAGAGGAAGGACAAGTGCAAGTCCCAGAGGCTATAAAAACGTGGTATGTTCAAGGAACAGATAGAAGACTGGCGTGTCTGGAGCAGAGTGGTCAGAGACGGGGCCAGGTCATATAGGGCCTTGAAGGCCCCACTGAGGAAGATGGATTTCATTAGAATTCCAACGTGAAGCCATTGGAGGGTTTTAAGTGGGGGAAGTGACATGAGCAGTTTGGCTGCCTGTCCTACCGCAAGCATTTGAATTTTTGCTGCAGGAGCAACTTCATTAGTTGAGTTGGATCCTAAAGACAAATTCACAATGGTTGGAAGGGGACAGTGATGAATTCTGCCCCTCTGCGAAGAGAACAAGTTGACTGCAGAATGCTTTACAATATTGTATGTCGGCAGAGCAGTTAGGCTGAATCACAGAGACTATTTTATAGTGAGGAAATGTCTTAGGTCACTGACCTATCTTCCACTGCTCCATTGAATTTTTATATCAATGGGTTGTACCTTTACAAAACTAGGTGAAATACTCTTGGGTTTCTAAGTCAGGAAGCTGATAGTTACAGTTCCTGCGTCTGTCTAGCTGGGAAATGAACTTGCTACTCTAATTTTTGCTGCCACTCTTCTCACCATCTTCGTTTCCTCATTAACAATTTATGACTAAAAGACACCAATCCTTTTTTCCCTGGAGCACCGGGGAGTCGCCTCATGTGGCTGACAGTTTCCTCTTAACAGGCCCAGCAAGGAGACAGCTGTTAATGCTCCATTTTTCAAAAGACAGTTGGCCCCTCCGTTAGCTGGCATGGCTATTTGCATATTAGCTATGTAATTTGCATCAATGAAAAACGGCAGCTATGTGATCAAAGAGTCATTTTCACAAAATGAGAGATGACAGTTGTGCTGCCTGCTAGGAAAGGGGGAGCCAGCATGGTGTAGATGGAAAAGCAGTAGGCTGGGCATCTGAAATCCTGGGTTCTAGTCCCAAGGCTACCCTTTGCTAACTGCCTTCCCTTGGGGAAATCATCAAATTTCACTGGTGATCAGTTTCCACACCAGAAAAATGAGGCAAGATTGTTGCAAGGCTCACGTGCTTTATGAAGATAACACTAAAGACACTTTCCAATACAGATACAGAAAAACCAAAGCAACTAGCCTAAACAATAAGGTAATGGATTGAGTTGTTGATCCAGCGGCTTAAGATATCATCAGGTTCTTTTTAACTGGGTAGCAGTTGGTTGCTAATAATCATTTGGGCTATTGCTTCTCATTCACATTCATGGGGAGAACTGGCTGGCTTTCTATAGCTCTCTCTAGAAGAGAAGGAATAACTTGAAGTCCACAGCAACACTCCTTGAATCTCCTCTATACCCCCACCAAAATGGGGTAGACATGAAGAAGACAGACATGTGCTGACAAGGACACAGAACTTTCATCCACTGCAGATGGGAGGGTAAATTGGTGCAATCACTGTGGAAAGCTGTTTGGCAGTATCTACTAGAGTTGAACATACACATTTTCTTTGGCCCAGCAATTCCGCTTAGGTATGCACCCTACAGAAATGTAGACATAGGTCCATCAAAAGACAGGGACTAAAGTGTTTATAGCAGCACAATCTGTAATACTCCTAAACTGGAAACCAGCCAAATACTTATCAACAGTAGAATGGATAAATTTGGCTTATTCCATAATGGAATATTGTACAACAATAAAAGTAAACAATTACACACAACAATAAAGAGGAGTCTCACACACACATAATGTGAACAAAAGAAGCCAAACACAAAGAGGCCATACTGTTTGATTCCACTTACATACAAAAATATGAAACAGACAAGATGACTCTACACTGTTAGAAATCAGGATAGTGGTTACCCTTGAGGGGACAGTGACTGGAAGGAGCAGAAGAGGGTTTTCTGGGTGCTGGTAATATTTTGCTTCTTGATCTGCATGCTGGTTACACAGTATATTCAGTTTGAGAACATTTATCAAACTGTGCACATGATGTGTGCACTCCTCTGCAGGTGTATTATGCTTCAATAGAAGGCTGAAAAGAAAACCAACTCCTGTGTCTCATTGATGAGATCTGGCCCCTTGCCCCTTTCTGAGCACAGACTGGCAAGAGGGTGGAATTAGATTTGGGCAAATCAGAGCGCCCAGGAGCTGAGAGTGGAGCCAATTTCCCCTAAGGCATAGGTTTTCAAGGGAGGAGGGGTAAATAGCTGAACCAAATTGGGGTTCTGTTAGGAAGAAGATGTGGAGAATGGATGCCTGGTGGGCAATTAACTATGTCCATGGCATCAACAGTAGAGAGATAAAGAAACATGAAGGACAATGGATATGTTCCTTTAGAGCTCAGCTCTTGGAGAATTTGTGGTTGGCCGTTTTGCTGATCCACACTTTTTTTCTCATATTATTACTTTACCTCTGTAAAATATAGGAGCAATCAAGTCAGGCTTGAGTTTTCTTCGTCAGTGAAGTGATGTCCAGGGGTGTCCTCATCCAAGAGTCTTCCGGAAGTAACACTTCATCACCTCGGTGAATTTATCAGGACCCCGGGGGCTGGCCCCCAGTCTTGCTGGCTTATTTTAGCCAGTGTATTGAGAGAAGGACCTGTTTTCAGCAAAGTCTTCACATTTACCAAGCTCTGGACTAATGTACAGAGTCAGAACACCAGTTTATTTAATTGGCTGATGCAGACCCATGAGAACACAGATAATGGTGGCCATGACAGCAGAGCCAGGGGAATTAGATCAGGGATTCTCAATGCTGGTCACACATCAGAATTACTTGGGGAGCTTTCAAAAATACAGATGGCCAGACCCCACCCTCCAGGATTCTGATTTTATTGGCCTGGGCTGATTCTCAGCCAGGATGGAGAACCCAGGAAGGGTGAGTGGAATGTTGAAGAGCATTGGGCTGAGAGAGCCTGGGCATCCATCTCCTCAATGGGATGGACTTGCTATTGGGACAGGAGTATTGGAAGTCATTAGTCAAGGCTCTCTCCCTCTTACACAAAGCTGAGTGGCCCCTGTCAACAGTGACCTTGGCTGGTTCTCTCTTTTCTGCACTTCTAGGCTGACCAAGCTCCCCTTTTGGATTAATACATCTGGTCAGGTTACAGTCAGGTTTAAAGGTCTGAGAACCATTTTTTCTATTTAAGGCAAACCTGCATATCTCCACTCTGACCCACGTGTACCAATTTTAACGTTACTGTTTCAGAGGGCTAACTTTTCTCCTTGTTTTCAAGTTATTGGAGACAACTTACTGTAACTACAGTCGCGCGTCGCATGATGACTGGGATACGTTCTGAGAAATGCGTTGTTAGGTGTTTTTGTTGTGTGAACATCGTGAAGTGTAATTACACAAACCTGGATGGTATAGCCTACTACACACCTAGGCTCTGTGGTTCTAGTCTTATGGGACCACTGTCATGTATGCGCTCTGTCGTTGGCCAAACTGTCATTATGCGGCACATGTGACAGTATTGAGTAGAAACATCTGTGTGTCTTTTGTTTCTTTTTTGTTGGGAGGAAACAATGAGTATGCCTGATGTGACTGTGATTTTAGAACAAGCTTCTCTATCTCTTCTCATTTCAAAGGTAGAAAAATAATTTCATTAAGTTTCAATGCTTGTGTAGAGTTAAGTACAAATCTGGCTCAGTGAGGGAGGCTGGTTTTCTACTGGGGACAAGATACAAGCCCCAGATGGGCCATGGACCAAGGGCCTGAGCAAACACACGTGTGAGGGGCCAGTGGTGGATGGGGGGAGAGGTCAGTTACCCCCAGATGGATCCATGTCTTCGTACAATCCCTCCAGGGAAGCCCTCCTCCCCTGACTTCTGACTGCTCTCCTCTCCTGTGCTCTGGGATCTTCCTCCATCAGTTATCCCCTCTTGTTCTCATGTGTCAGTCTTTCCCTTGACTCTGACTCCTTCCCATCCACTTACAAGTCTGTCCAAACAAACTTCCCTTAGCCCAGCCTCCTTTGGGAGCAACCACATCATCTTCTTCAACATATGTTGGTCTGGCTTCTTCCCCCACCATATTGTCATATAAATGAGTTAAAGATGATCTCTGCATATTGGCTTCTGGGTTGTTTAATTCTTCACAGCAGGTGAGGACCGTTAGCTCCAAGCCCACTGGTGCCAAACTCAATTTGTTATACATCCAATTGCTTTACATAGAGTCCAGATAATTTTAGCCTGCTTTGCATACCCATGAAACTGCATCCAACATCTGTTAGCTGTAGGTAAGACAAACCCTGTGGCTATAAAAGACCCCAACTGCTGCTGCCCTTGGGAGCTCTCTGCCCCAGAGACTCCCCATCCTGCTGCTGAGCTACATCATGTGAACATGTGAGCCCCCTCTTATGTTCCCCTCCTATCTGGAAGTTCCCTTGCCCTCTTCCCTTCTGGGTGGTGGCCCTGACCACTGTCTCTGGAGGGTCTCCTGCTCTGAGGAAACCCCACCCCCTGTATGCAAAAGCTTGTTGTGCAACACTGCCCCCTCATGGTCCTGTCTTGTCTTTGATCAGCCTCAAAACCCTCGAACTTGCCACACATGTCCTGGAGCTGCTCTTGCCCAGTCACTGGCGACCTCTAAGCATCACACCCAGTGGCCCTTTTCAGGCCCCCGCACTGAGTGATCCTGAAGGATTTGACCCTGGAGCTGGGATTCTCTCTTGGGCTCTTTTGTCCCTCCCGGGGCTCCAGCGATGCCCTTCTCTCCAGTTCTCCTCTTACCTCCTTGTCTTCTACACGGTTTCAAAGCCTCTGAGGCAGAGTCTCTCCCTGTTTATTGTTTGAACTTAACGTGGACTCTGCATCTTCCCAAAGCCCTGGTGTTGTGATGGACACCAGTAAACATCCCCGGCAGCGGTCCTTGGCGACATGGCTATTTAGTGCTTCAAACCACCTATCGTGGGGGTTACACCTGTTACAGAATGACCCTTTCTTTCCTCCATGAAGTACTGGTGTGTGAATTGAGAAAAGTCGTATCATATGAACCAGACACTAGCAGCTCTCGTTACCTGTCTGGCGGCCTTCCAGATGCAAAGGAGATGGTGAGTGTAGGCTCCCAGAGGCCGGAGGTGGAGTCAGATCTTTGTCACCCCCGGAACCCCCAGTTAGGGCATCAGGACCTACTCCTTGTCTTTCTACAACTTCAGAGAATTCCTGTTTTTTGGCCTTGGGATAGTGTCTTGATGTCAGCTCAGATTCAGGGACATTTTGGGGCATTTCTCAATCAGCCATATGATCCAGAAAATAGAATACTCAGGTGAGATTCAAAATTTTAGTCCCAGGCCAAATCTTTTAACCTCTCTATTGGATTGGCCACCATGAGGGGAAGACTGTGTGGCGCCTGCTCTCACAGCCTCACAGCGAGTCGGGAGGAAGGTCTGCAGCCGGGATCTTCTGACTTACTTACCTGGCCCTGGAAGGACATGCATGTTCTTCTCTGGAATGAGGCCCCAGGTGGGAGTGGAGGTGTGTGTCGGTTGCCAAACGATGGAGTCGCCTTCCCCTGCCTCTGCCTGTGAGCTGTCACTGGTGGGGGTCTGTGTGTGCCTTCCACTTCTCAGTGTTTCAATTTCTGCAGTTAAGACTTGAGCTTTGTTCTCTTTCCCTCCGCTTGGGCTGCCACAGGCATGTTCCAGGGGACGGCCTGGTGACTATGGAGGGTCTAAGGAAGGGGTTTTAGGGAGATTTCCTGATACAGGGCAAGGACCACACATTGAGTTATGAATGACACTAAAGAGGGGATCTATGGTTTATATAAAATGAAGACTCATCTCTGCATTCTTTGAGTATGAAATGGATTTATTTTGGGGGGATCACGGGATCTGAGAGTATGCAAGGTAGAGGGTATTTTCAGTGTCTCTACTTTATAAGGAACTGCTATTTAGAATATATAAAGAAACCCTGCACCACGACCACCACCACATGGCAAAATATCCCAAAATGGGCAAAACATCAGAACAGAAAGTTTACAGACTGGGAAACCCAAAAGGCATATAAGGAGATGCTCCAATTCAGGAAACAGGGAAATGCTAATAAAAAAATCAAAACTAAAAGATGAGATTGGCAGTCAGTCTGGTAAACTCTGCTTTGGATGCTCTGATTTTAAGCCTCACCAGGATTCTGGCTGATACCCGATGCATGAAGGCCGGGCTGTGTCCTGGAGTGGGAATCGGTGACCCAGTGGCACCAACCCCAGTCTCTCCTTGGCCAGCCTTGGGTGATGTCCCCCCACCATCATATCACCTCCATTTTGTTCTTCTCACTCTGGTTCTCTGCACCTTGGTTATGGATTTCCAAACACAGAGGGGTAACCTTCTCAGCTGCAGAGTTAAGCCCCTCTTTTTAAAATATTGGACAAATGATTCCTTTCTACAGAGTACAGGTTTCCATCAGGTGCTTTGAGTACAATCCCAAGAGGCCTGGGAGTGGGGCAGCTTGTTGGGTGGTGTGAGGCCTTATCCCTGGGCTGTGTACATGTACGCTCCATGTCACTTTCTTAGCTAGGACATCTCTGCTGAACAGCTGTCTACTCTGTCCCCATCACTGATGCATGAGGAAGGTATTATTAGGCCCAGGTGTGAAACACACCTCCCCAGGGGAGTGGTAGCCTTCTCGGACCAGCACCCACCAGACCCATTTCACAGTGCTTTGTTTCATTCATCATTTGGTGTTTCCAGAGTGCACAACTCTGTGCTTCCAGGAACATCCAAAATGCCTTGAACTCGCTGCTGGTGTCTGTATTGCACCTGGAATTCAAATAACAGAGGTGCTATATGCTTATCAGAGCTCTTCCTGGTGGTTCATGTGAGCTTATTTATTTTTATGTGGACCTTAATGTAAGCAGAGCTATGGCCCATACGGCACAGATGTTTTCTTCTTTTTTCTTTAAAGCTATATCTTGCTCTGAAACGAGAGGAAAAGATAAAGATATTCATTTCCTGGAGATGGTATAAGCACCCCATCTACTAAGCCTTCTCCAGGGCTTCAGTCATCAGTGGGCTGCAGCAATGACTCAGCTCTCGCAGCAGAAAGAGCATCATTGGCCGGATGAGAACAGGCGTCCGAGCTGGGGCAGGATGTCCGAAGCTTGAAGCACGCCTCACTCCTGAAATGTGCAAGCTGGGGCTCTGGATGAGTTTCCTAGGGCCATCGTGACACGGTGACGCACATTCAGGGACTTCAACAACAGAATTTGTTCTCTCACAATTCTGGAAACCAAAATTCTGAGATCAAGGTGTCATCAGGTTGGTTTCTTCCGAGGCTGTGAGGGAGAATCTGTTCCAGGCCTCTCTCCTAGCTTCTGGTGGCCTCAGATGTCCCTTGCCTTGTGCATGGCTGTCTGTCTTCTCCATCTCCCAGTGTTCCTGCCACATCCCTCTTCCCCTCTACCCCGTATATCCTTGAGTTGTGTGGTTTAGGGCACATCTAGGAAATCAGGATAAAGCTCCTTGTTCCGTATGTCTAAAGCCAAAGCAGAGGATATCTTTCGCCCAGTGACCCACCCACTTGCGGATGGACAGCCCCATCATGTGCCTGGAACTGGCCGACTCAGCATTTACCCTAACTTGGCTATTTATGGCAAATTGTGGGTCCAATTTGAGCAGCTTGGTTTGTTGTGTAGGAAGTGGCTTGGGTGGAGGGCTGGTCCCCTGCTGAAGCAGCGCTCTGAAGGTGACAGGCAGGCCCTGTGGTGAGCCATGTCCCAGCGTGCGCTGCACACAGGACTGGGGGGACACGGGCGGGTGGTGGCACTCTCCTGCCCACTCTGTCTCCTAGTGAATGAGGGAACCAAACTGAACCTGGAGAAAATACTGTAACCCAGGGACAGCTGTGTTCTTTCAATTCTTTTTAACACACCCACGTATATTAAATATTGGGAAAGCACCCTCCTGCTGTATTTGTTCATGGGGCAGCGTGTCTACCAAATCACGTGGTGTCTGGGGTGGCCCAGTGGTGCAGCAGTTTAATTCACACTTTGGCAGCCCTGGGTTCGCGATTCGGATCCCGGGCGCCTGCCAATGCACCACTTGTCAGCCATGCCAGGGTGGCATCCCATATAAAGTAGAGGAAGATGGGCATGGATGTTAGCCATGCCTGTGGTCAACAGAACATGGTGGTAGTGAAGGTGAATGACACCTGAGGATGGGTCATAAGAAGCACTGCAGCTTCTGCTTTGGCGTCTTAGAGCATCCATTCTAGGGAAACCAGCTACCATGTCTGAAGTATGACTTCCCTGAGACCTGTGAAGAAGCCCAAGCTAGCCATGTGGAGAAGCCACATGGAGAAAGACTGCCTGGCCAGCCCCCAGCTTTCCAGCCATCCCAGCTCAGGCACCAGACATGCAAGTGAAGATGCTGTTTTGGATGTCCAGCACAGTCAGGCCTTCAGATGACCACAGCCTGAGATGTCATCTCACTGCATTCGCAAGGGAGACCCCCAGCAAGAAGTGCCCAGCTAAGCTCAGTCAACACACAGAACCATGAGAGATAATAAACCGTGTTTCAAGCCATTGAAGTAGGTGCCATCTAAAATGGCTCCCAAGAATCCCCACTTCCTGGTATTCACACCCTTGCGTGGTCCCCACCCCATGAGAGTTGGATGGACCTGTGACTTGCTTCTAAACAACAGAATAGAGCAAAAGTGATGGGATGTTGCTTGTGACCTTGGGTTATAAAAGACTGTGACTTCCATCTTGCTCTCACTCTCTGGTTCTTCTCACTCAGAGGAAGAAGCAAAGCTACCATGTTGTAAGCTGCCCTATGGAGAGCCCCATGAGGCAAGGAACTGAGAGTGGCCTCTGGCCAACAGCCCATGAGGCAGTGGATCCTGCCAACAACCCAGTGCATGAGCTTGGAGGCAGATCCTCTGCCAGTCGAGCCTTGAGATAACTTCGGCCCCAGCTGACACCTTGACTGCAGCCTGTGAGAGACCCTGAGCCAAAGGACCCAGTTACTGTGCCTGGATTCCTGACCCACAGAAAGAGTGAGATAATAAATGTTGTTTCAAGTCACACAGTTCTGGGGTAATTTGTTATGTAGCAATAGATAACTAAAACAGCTACTGCATGTTAGAGTAGTTTCTTATGCAGCATAAATAATGGGAGCAAGTACAATGATAAGAAAGCAAAAACAATTGCCTTATATTATCAATAACTACTGAGCTGAATGTCTGTGTTCCTGGTATTGCTTAACTTGATAAGCAAGTTGAAGCATTTGAACCAATAAGAGTTCCAAGAAGACCTTTGCTTCTAATGATCGTTCTTAGGAGTAAAGAAGACAGTGAGAAATAACCTCCCATGTTTGATGCAACAAGTGGGCCAGAAAGGTGTGAGCCTTCCTTCAAATGACAGGAGTGGGGAAGGCAGAATGGTGAGAGAACTGAGCCATGGATGGAAGTACCTTAGTTCATGCTTATTGGAGAGAGGATGAGCCAGCTGAAGACAGGTGTCCAGGAGCTGTCAAAACCCAGGCCAAGAGATGTCGCTAACATCAACTGTCATCAAGTATAATCATGCTCAAGGGGAAGTCCAGACTGAGGTTTTCCTGCCTTGGAACAAAGAACAGGCAATTGGAGTTGTTGATACTGAATTCTTCTATAGTCTCTGCACTGAATATATAGGTCAATTTTCCTTTTAAAGAAAACTTCCATTTGGGGGTGTTATGGACAGAATGTTTGTGTCCTCCCCAAATTCCTATGTTGAAGCCCTAAACTGCAGTGTGGCTGTATTTGGAGTAAGAAGGTAGTTAAGGTTAAATGAGGTCATAAGGGTGGGGCCCTGATCTGATAGGATTAGTGTCCTTATAAGAAGAGATACCGGAGAGTTTATGCTCTCTCTCTCTTCCCTCACACAAGCACTGAGGAAAGGCCACGTAGGAACACAACAAGAGGGCGGCTGTCTGCAAGCCAGGAAGAGAGCCCTCGCCAGAAACTAAATTGGCCAGAGCTTTGATCTTGGACTTCTAGCCTCTAGAACTGTGAGTAAATAGATTTCTATTGTGTAAACCACTCAGTCTGTGGTATTTGGTATGGCAGCCCGAGCCAACTAAGGCCATGGGTTAGAGAGAATCGGAATAAGCTGTTTCTGTTTCATTCCTGTTTAACTCAGTGCCTAACTAGAGCATGAGTACTCAGTGTTAGCCATTGGAGATCACAAAATGCCAGACACATGTCAGCTGTTAAATTAGGAAGTGAGTTTGAGTCCCTTGGAACAGATCTCTGATTTCCTAGGGTATCAAGAACATTTGCAGATGAGCCTCCAGAGTTGTTGCTACCAACTGAAAAATAGTGGTGAGTGGGAGTCAGCAAACTACAGACTGGTGGACTTGACGTTGGTCCTATTCTAGGAGGAAATTATTTAAAAGGATGGTTTGTTGGCCCTTAGAAAATGAAATGAACATTAGGTATGAATAGGAGTTTCTAAGAATAGGTGGTGTCAGACCAATCTTATTTCGGACATCTCCATCCTTTTAGAAACAAGGTGGGTTTTAAATACACACACACTCACTTACCCACGGGTCAAATTTCCCAGTCAAATGGGATTACTGGGAAATGCTGTGGACATAGTATATCTGGAGTTTAGAAGGCTTTTTAATAAGAACAAAGTTGATAAATGTGGGCTGAGTGCCTCTGAGAGACTACAGCTGGTGGCCCATTTGCACCTGGTCTCTGCTGGTCACCATCTCCCTGTCCCATTCATCAACACTTGGGATACCAAATGGAAGAGCATGGGCTTGGGTCAGGTCATCCTGAGTTCTTACCAGTTGTCCCTGAGAAAGTCACTCAACCTCTTTAGGCCTCAGTTTCCTGTCTATAAAATGAGGATTGTGACCACTGATAAGTCATCGAGTTGTTAAGAGAGTTCATTGGCTCAGACCTTAGACTTTGCAGATGCTCAGTAAATGCTGGTTATCTTCTTGGATGGCATGACCCTGAGCAGAGAGCGGAGGAAGCGTCACGAGAATGGAATAATGGGCCGAATGGGCTGATGCTGCCAAAGTACGGACTCATTCTCAGCTGATTCAGACCTCACCTGATATGTGCGCCATTCTGAGCTTAAAGAGGAAGCTTGCCAAACAGAAGCATGCTCAGAGGAGGGGAGCTGGGAGGTGAACTGGAGGAATCTCATGTGAGGGATGGTTGACCGATCAGACAAGCTTTCCCGGAGCCCCAGAGTATGTGGGGACCCTCTCCCTTTGTCATACACACGGTCACAGCGCCTTCCATTTCCTTTTCCATCACAGTTGTAACTGTGTCATTATTTGGTTATTGTTTGTTTGCTGGCTGTGTCCTTCACTGGGAGGTCAGTCCCAGGAGATCAGGGACTTGTCCATGTATTCACGTTGTGTTTCCAGGGTTGAAAGGAGCACCTAGCATGTACTGATCACTCAGGTAATGTTGGAAGAACAAATAAACGAGAAAAACTGATCTAAGTGACGCTGGACAGCAACTCAAGGGAGGACCAAAGGGGAGAAGTTACCAGGAGGCAGTTTGGGCCTCAAAGATGTCAACTCTTTTTTTTTGGTGAGGAGGATTAGCCCTGAGCTAACATCTGTGCCCATCTTCCTCTACTTTATATGTGGGACGCCTGCCACAGCATGGCTTGATAAGCAGTGCGTACGTCTGCACCTGGGATCCAAACCCGTGAACCCCAGGCTACTGAAGCAGAGAGCACAAACTTAACCACTGTGCAACTGGGCTGGCCCAGTCAACTCTTTGTAAAATCTGGAGTCATATGAAAGCAGCAAGGGGTCAGTGGGGGTGTCTCAGGAGAGGCCAGGCAGCTGGCACAGTCCTTGGAGAAGGGATTTATACACCAGATAAGGCCGCTTCAGAAGGGAGGTAAAAACTGGCTGCCTCGGGGCAAAAGCAGCCAGCAAATGTGTTTTGGTTAGTCCTTTCAAAGTTTAAAATATTTTTTGAATTAGTTTCCAACATTTTAGAATCAGAAGGTATCCCATGAAAAGTCCTATTTGAAGTTAGACTCTTTCAAAGCGTTGAGTGGCAGCCACCCATTTAGACGATACACACTCTCTCGTTCACAGCACCCACCCAGCCTGTGTCCCTGTCACCTGACTGTCCGCGCAGGCACTGGCGCTTATAGTCCCTGGTCTTATGGTCATGAAGAGCCCTTTCCCTCCAAGTGTCTATGAAAAGAATTCGAGAAATAATCTTTTGTTATCATTCCTTTAGGAGCTGCAGTTTAGGACTCAGAGTGCTAATGGAATTTCTTGTCCCAATTACTCGAGATTCAGGCTGTTGCTTTGCCTGACATCCCCTCTTCTTCCCTCCAGCTTCCTAACATCCCCCTCTCCCTGGAGATCAGCCCAAACATCCGCATTCCCTCTCCTACCCCCAACCCCGCCCCACATGAGTTAGGGGCCCTTCCTCAGTGCCACTGGAGCAATCTGTGCTTCTCACACTTAGTTTTGGTCACTTACTCTGCCTGTTATTTTGATGAGGGCAGAAACTGTATCTTACTCATGTTGGTATCTTCCCACCAATACCGAGTTTGTTGACAGCTGAGTGATGAATGAGGATACATTAGGAAGGAAGCTTGAGTTTCATTTTCCTCATTCAGATTGACTTTAAACCCACAGCAATGTGGGGAAAGGGGACCTTTTGACCAATGCTCCAAAGAGAATCTCGGAGATACCCAAACCGTGGCTCTCATCTGTTCTCAATTACAGAAATGTAGAACTGTGAGCCAAGATCCTAAATCAAGAAAGTGCTTTTGGTCAGCTGATCTCTTTACACTGTGTAGAAACAACTTCAACAGCCATGCATGGGCCCCTGACACTTGCTCCTGTTGCAACACCTTAGCAGAACCAAGATGCACCATCAGTAACATCTTCAGCTCTGTGAGATGTGGGACTTGGGATCCATACCCACATCCTCCCTGAGAGACAGCGCTTGTACGGAGGATGGAAAATCTGCACGATATGGTAGCTGTGGTCTAGAAAAGGTTTGTGGGAGAAACTACCAGAAAAAGCCAGGAAAGCTCTCCTGTCGTCGCTCAGGGGTGTCAGAGGTTTGCCCTGGCTTTTAACCTCTTTGGGGTCACAAACCTCTTTGGGAATATGGAAAGTTATAGATCCTCTCCCCAGAAAAATGCAGGCACCCGTAGTGTCTTTCAGACAACTGCAGGGCATTCGTAGACTCCCACAGCCCATTCTTAGGCCCTGGTTAAGACGCCCTGGAGGCAGGAGGTTGAATGAATTAATGTGCTGTTCCCTGGGCTCGGCACAAGAGTAAGAGTCAAGTCACTGATTCATTAATTCAATTCATCCATTCTATTACGAACCGTTGACTGAGCCCCCAGCTCAGCAACGGCCTCTGTGCTCGCGGGGTGCAGGGGATATAGACGGGCCGCGGAGCCCCCTCCCACGGGACCCGGCTGCGCGCTTGTTTTCTGCTCCCCCATGGCCCGCGCCCCATCCCCCGGCCTCGGCCGACGGTCCCCCCCGCCCCCAGCTGCGCGCTCCCCACCTCCCCCGGCCGCCTGTCCACGCTTCACTCCGGCCGCGTGCGCCCCACCTTAACACCGGCCGTCGGTCCCCCAACCCCGGCCGCGTGCCCTCCCCAGCCCGCCTGTCAGGGCGTCCCCCTACTTCGCTCTGCGCCCCCTTTCCCAGCCATGCGCCCCCCACCTCCCCCGGGCGCGCCCCACCTCCACCCGGGCCGACAGTCCCTCCAACTCCAGCCTCACGACCCCTCCCCTGTTCGCGCACCCCCCCACCTCTCCCGTGCGCCCGCACTCTGGCTCCTCCCCCGGTCGCCTGTCTTCCTTCCCCCGTCGCGCGCCCCCCTCCCCCGGCCGCGCCCCCTTCCCCCGTCGCGCGCCCCCCGCCGGGGCCCCTGCGCCGCGCGGGCCGCTTCCGCGCACGTGACGTGGCCGCGCGTGCTCTGACGGGTCCCGTGGAGCCGGCCGCTCGGGCCGCTGTCGCTCCGGCTCTGGCTGCGGCTGCGGCTGCGGCTGCTGTGTGGCACGGGGCGGGCTCGAGGCGCCGCGATGGAACCGTGAGTGCCGGCCCGGGCGGGCGGGGCGGGGGTCCCGGGCGCGCGGGCCGGAGTTGGGGCTTCGATGTCCGGCTCCCCGGAGCCCCGCCGCGGGGCCGCCCACGTGGAGCTCGGGGCCGGGGGAGGAGCGCTGTCCGGGCTTCTTGGGGTGGGGGGCGCAGGGGCCCCCCACCGGCCGCCCGCCCTGCTGCAGGGAGCAGTGGAGACGGCCTCGGCCGGAGCGCCCGGGAGGGCCCTTGGAGGCCAGCTCTGGCCCTGCTCTCTCGCGGGAACCGGGTGGCCCCCGTCGCTCCCCAGGGCGGCCCCACTGGGATGGTCTGTCCCTCCCGGAGCCCTGGAAAGGCGGTGGCCCCTGCTCCGGGCAGTGGCCCTATTCGTCAGCCGTGTATTAAAAACGCCCAGAGCGCCCCACTCCGCCTTTTGGGATCTGGCCCAGCTCCGGGTAAAGAGATGCTTTTCCTATGGCTTTTTGATGATGTTGGCACTTTGGGAGCCCGTCACGGCGTCTTCAGATCTCCGGGAGGCCGAGTTTATGAGTTACAACCTGCTGACTTTGGGCCTTACTACCTCTGTGAAGTTCAGGGGTTTTAATGAGGAAAAACTTGTTCAGGGCCCCATAGACGCTGTCCTTAAAGCTTGCTTTTGACGCAACAGGGTCATCTGGATGTCCCCAGGGGACATTCGGAACGGAAGGAAAGAGAATTAAAAAGTTTAGCAGTTGCATTGCAAACAGTCCCGGAGAAGGACCACCTGGAGTCTGCTGCGTGGAGCAGCCTTCGTGACAGGTTCCCACAATTGAAAGCAGCCTTAAGACGACTGTGTGAGTTTCTCTGTATTTGGGGTTTTAGAGGCTGAGAGGATTTGCGCTGGACCTCTGCTGATTTCTCTGTGGACACAGAGAAGTAAGATCCGGGAGTGTGGCCTGAAAGCAAACACGTGTGATGGAAGGAGAGTTTTTTTCCTCCTGCTTCCTCAGAAGTTTCTGACTTTGGTTCATCACTGTAGCTCGGCATAGGAAGTCAGACTAGCATAAAATGTCAGTCTGAGATGGATGTTTTAAAGGTCTTTCTTTTGTTTTTTTTTTTTTTTTTTGTGAGGAAGACCAGCCCTGAGCTAACATCCGTTGCCAATCCTCCTCTTTTTGCTGAGGAAGACTGGCCCTGGGCTAACATCCGTGCCCATCTTCCTCTACTTTATATGGGACGCCGCCACGGCATGGCTGACAGGCAGTGCGTCGGCGGGTGCCCGGGATCCGAACCCGCGAACCCCGGGCTGCCAAGCGCAGACTAAACCGCTGCGCCACCGGGCAGCCCCTTAAAGGTCTTTCTTTTAATTAAACCCCACGCGGAGGTGGGTGAGCAGTTCTGCCTCTGCACAACTCCGGGGAAACCTTCTGGAGCTGTGCAAAGTTGTGACCCTGTAGCAGAGTGACAGCTAGCACGTTTAGGAGGTTCCCTCACATACTGAATCTCCTTGGGTCTGCTTGCACAGCACAGCAGCCCTGGGTAGTGCGATATCCCTTTTCCTGGGACATAGAGAGGCAGAGAGTTAGAAGTGGTGTGGGCATTAGCCAGGACTTCAGTCCACAACTCCTGCAGGAGTCCTGTGCTGTCTGTTACATGACAGGAACTAGACCAAGTGGGAGCTGTTAACTAAAGGAGGATTTGCAAAACCACAGTTCGAATGAGGAATTTTAGGGGAGTTTTTGAGTTCCTCCAGTGGCAGAGATGTAGGCAGCATGGATGCTCTTTTGGAAGCCATGCCTCAGGCTCTGCTGAGCAAGGGGCTGGTGTGGTGGGTTGTGGTTGTCTGGAAGTCAGCACCCCCCCATCATCCAGCATTCAGGATGTGACAGACCTGGAAATCGGAAAACATCTTTGGCAGCATGTAGACATCGTACGAGAAAACAAGCCTGAAAATCTAAAGCATGTAAGAGCCTTAGGTGCCTGGTAGGGTCAAAGTGCTCTTGTTGGCAGGTGTGACAGAGAGCCCTGCGGGGAGAAGGGTAAGAAGTGACAGGAGCAGGAAGAGAAGCTGGGAGAAAGAATGGGGTGGGGCAGACTGGGAGGGAATAGAGGTGGCCTCTGGAGCAGTGGCACTGGTTTGGGGTGGGGGTCAGTGCTGGCTCTGTCCCATGCAGATCCTGGCCCTGTGACCTCCCTGCTCACATGCGGCCCAGCCTCTTCTTTTTAAAAGGGCCATTTTAAAACTGCCATCAAAACCAGTCAGAATTCAGAGTTTATTTATGCCTAAATATCCTGCAAACTCCGTTCCTTTCTGATAGTGCTGGGGAAGTGAGATGTCAGGAGTTCAGGAGGAGAGGGCATGTCTCAAATAGTTGCTAATGCCACTTCCTGTTGGAGCTACAGGGCTACATAGTTGAGATTTCTCAGGTTCGTTTTGTTGCTTTGCTCTTGCTGTAGCGTTTCCCTGCAAACTTAAATCAGGTTGGCGTTTTGTGTGTGTCTTGGTTGGTGCAACCATTTTTTAAAGAGTGTATTTTACGTGTCTCTTTCATCTGGGGACATGTAAGTGTAGAAGTGTATTAATTTGACTCCTTTTCTGCCAGCAGTGAAGGGGTGGCACAGACAAATTAGCTTGGTGGAGCCCCGCTATGGTGTCTGTGTCCTGGTGCTTAAGGGGACATCAGGCCTGGGTCAGTATCCTATTCCAGCAACCACAGAGTTATTTAAGATTGTGCCTCTTAGAATAATTTTTTTTTCTGAACCAAAATGGTCTCTAGAACTAATAAAAGATAACAGAGTGTTTACTATGTACCAGGTACTGTTGTAAGCACTTTATGTGCGTCATTTCATGTACTCCTCACAGCGACCCTCCCCATAAGGAAGTTTCTTTTATCATCCCCATTTTACAGATGAGGAAACTGAGGTGCACAGAAGTCAAGTGAGTTTCTCAAGGTCACAGCTAGTAAGTGGCAGAGCTGAGCCTAAAGCCCAGGGAGTCTGCTCCAGAACCTGCACTCTTTTTTTAATTTAATTTAAATTTTTTTTGTGAGGAAGACCAGCCCTGAGCTAACATCTGTTGCTAATCCTCCTCTCTTTTTGCTGAGGAAGACTGGCCCTGGGCTAACATCCGTGCCCATCTTCCTCCACTTTATATGGGACGCCGCCACAGCGTGGCTGACAAGCAGTGCATCAGCAGGCGCCCGGGATCCGAACCCGCGAACCCTGGGCTGCCAAGTGCGAACTAAACCGCTGCGCCACTGGGCTGGCCCCCAGAACCCGCACTCTTAATGTACAGTAGTCCCGCCTTATCTGAGGGGGATATGTTCCAAAACCCCCCAGGGGAATGCCTGAAATCGCGGATAGTACCGAACCCTATATATAGTATGTTTTTTCCTATACGTACATACGTGTGATAAAGTTTAATTTATAAATTAGGCACAGTAAGAGATTAACAACAATAGCTAATAATAAAGTTGGCTTTGGGGCCATTATTAAGTAAAATAAGGGTTACTTGAATACAAGCACTGTGACCTGGCCACCATTGATCTGATAACCGAGATGGCTACTAAGTAACTAGTAGGCGGGCAGGATATACATTAGGGTCTCCTGGACAAAGGGATGGAGCAGGACCGAGTGAGATTTCATCACACTACTTAGAACAGCATGCAATTTAAAACTTATGGATTATTTCTGGAATTTTCTATGTAATATTTTCAGACCACGGTTGACTGTGGATAACAAACCGTGGAAAGTGAAACCTTGGATAAGGGGGAACTGCTGTATACTCTACTCCCTCTCCGTAATGGCTGGCAATGACTGAGCACTTAGCAAGGGCTTTCATGTAATAACTCAGTTAACTGTCACAGCAACCCTAGGTGGTGGGGTCCCTCAGTTTCCTAAATTTTAGAGGAATCAGAGGTCCTGAGAGGTAAAGTGGCTCACCCCAGGTCATCCTGCTGGTCAGCAGTGGAGGGGCCTTTCAGCCCAGGCAGTCAGGCTCTATAGCCCAAGTTCCTAACCACTGGGCTACACAGCCTGGAGCTGGGTGGGGGCGCTGCCCCTTGGCCACCACACTGCCTGAGCTGACCAGTGTGTGGTCTGCTTCCCTGTCCTGTTTGCCCTGGGAAGGGTGTTTGATGACCTAACCAGCACACTCCTGGGTGAGTCACTGGGCTTGTGGCCTGGCGAGGATACACCTCCGTTTATGGTTCCTTGAGGAGCGTAGAACATTGTTCATTAAAACACGTTTTGAGGTTGTTGGGCTTTGAACAACAACCTGCGTAGTGGCTTTTTTGAAGAGCTAAAGATAAATTATTTGTAATATATTCACATTGGCTGATTGAAATTTCAGAGTTCTTACTCTGTTCTTCACCTCAGAGTTTCTTCTGAAAACCCATTAAGTGGTAGGTTATTTAAAAAGGAAAGATTTTGGCGAGGGGGCCAAAGAGTGAGTGTGAGGGAGCGGTGGGCCTCCTTTCCACCCCTGACCACATCTGTTGTCATGGTTTAAAAACGTGGGCAGCCATGATGGAGAAGCAAGGGAAAGCTTCATGGAGACAATGGGACATACAGGTGAGCCCTGAATGCTGGGTCAGATTTAGATGGTTTGGTGGGGAGAAGAGAGAGCATTTCATATCAGGAAAGCAGTGTGGAGTGTGGCTTGACCATTTTGGGAAGCATTATAGAATTTAAGCTCTGGAGTCTGATGCTTGGATTTCAATGCTGCCTCTGCTACTTAGTACTTTGCCATCTGGAGCAACTTACCTCCCTTTCTAAGCCTGAGCTTTGTCATCTGTGAAATGGGGGTGCTAGTAGTACCCACCTCAGAAGATGGTTGTGATGACTAAGGGAGGTGGTAATTCATGTAGGATACATGCAGGGTAGGATTTGGGGGGACCTTGAAACCTACAAAGGAGGAGTTTAAACTCGATCTAGTTGGCTGTGGGGATCCACATAGACTTTCTGCAGGGCTGGCATGTTACAAGTGCTGTACCACCCACGGAGGAAGACGCGTCTGGAAGGCTGTTGCTGTACTTGTGGGGGGAGTTATTGAGGGCCCGGACTGCGAGGATGGCGTTCCGAGGTGAAGAGAAGTTAGGAAGCAGGGCCTCGCCTCTTCCTGGCTGGCAGGATGTTTGGGATGAATGAGAGATGGGCATCGGAGGTGACCCCAAAGTTTCAGGATGTGGGGCTGGAGAAAGGGTAGAGGCAGGGAGGGGGCAGTGGAAGCAGGTGTTTCATTTATGTTGTTTTTTAATGGGTTCAGTTTTAAACCTATTGACTGTAAAGTGATGTAGGACTTCTAAGTGAAAATGTCTTGGGAGACACTATTGCAGAGTGGGGTCAGGGGTGGGCTGGAGGGTGGGGATGGTTCCTGGAGGCGGGAAGGGCTGTTAAAGAGGAAGCAGGAGATCAGCCAGCGCTGGAGAGCCCGCATGGTGTGGGGTCCTGAATCTGGGCGAGAGTTGCCAGAGGAGGATGGGTGACAGTAGAGGAGATCGAGGATGGGTTTAGGCCTCCGGATCCGAGGCCTCCCGGTGGCCGGCTGTGTATATTTTCCGCATCACGGTCTTGCCTCTGAGCATTTACAGAACTATTCCTCCTGTTGGTGGCCAGGGCTGTCTGCTCACCAGACTTGCCTGGGCATCAGTTAGTTTAGGTTTGCTTGATTGTTAGAAACACACTGGCATTTCAGCAGGGAGGAGAAATGGGAAGTAGGCAGAGACATCACTGGGAGCCTGGGTTGGGGAGGAGGTGGGCTGGGAGGCGGCCGGGAGTACGAGGCGTGAAGGGAAACCGGCTGGGGAGAGCTCGGCCGGGCTGGTCTTGCCGTGGCCTTGCTGCCCGGCTGCTGCCTCTTCCATCTTGACGTCGGCGTCTCGGAGCTTTGTTGTGTTGGACAACGATGTAGACCTAGGATTCGTCTGGAGTAGGGTGACGTTCCTGAGGTTTCGGAAGTCTCTAGTTTGTTGGTGAACTGCTTCAAAGCCCTTAGACATCGAGAGCAGAAAGAACCATGGACAGGGGGACAGGGGGGCGTCGTCAGGTCTTGGTGCTGTCCCCCCACCCGTGACACCTGTGGCTGGAGAGGGTCTCTGGACCCAGGACTCACAGAGTGAGGACACCTGAGGAGACTCGAGGCAGAGCAGAAAGGGAGGCTTCTTGCCCGCCCTGTCCCCTGCAAGCCCAGGTCAGTGGAGGTGGCCTTTTCTCAAGCAGGGAACCGACTTTCCTTTCTCCGTGACCTTTTTCCATCAAGGTGGGTGAGGCTTGATTGTTGAACCAGGAAAACTCCTAATAAATTGGATTTAGGTGGAAGTTGTAAGGAAGGGGAAACAACAGATGTTATTGAGCCCTCCGAGATTTGGAAACTACCCTGGGTGGGTTGTATGTTGCAGAAATCTGATCTTGTGCCATCATTCCCTTTCTTAAGTCTCTTTTCAGCATTCCTTCTCACCTGCTAAATAACCGTGCTTTTATAATAAATTGTAGATAATGTGTTTTGTCAATAATGTGTGTTAAAAATCAAACTTTTTGTTTTGTTTTGTTGGTAAGATTAGCTCTGAGCTAACATCCGTTGCCAATCCTCCTCTTTGTTGCTGAGGAAGACTGGCCCTGAGCTAACATCTGTGCCCATCGTCCTCTACTTTATATGTGGGACGCCTGCCACAGCATGGCTTGACAAGTGGTGCATAGGTCTGCGCCCAGGATCCAAACCTGCGAACCCTGGGCCACCAAAGCAGAGTGTGCGAACTTAATTGGTACGCCACTGGGCCGGCCCCTAAAAATCAAAATTTTAAATATAATTATTCTTATTCTGTTTTTCTCTGCTTCCAAGAAGCTCTTCTGTGCTTTGCCTCTGAGGGGGAGCCCTTGGTGCCCCAGACCCTGGGGCAGGTGGCAGCAGAGTGGGGTGCCGTGGATGACTTTGTGCGATGTTTTTAATCAAGTTTAAATTTACAGAGGAGTGGCCAAGACAGTACAGAGTGTTTCTGCACACTCTTCACCCAGCTTCCCCTCGTGGTCGTGTCTCAGAACGATGGCACGTGTACCAGAGCTGAGAGGTCAGCGCTGGTACGGTGCTGTTAACTGCAGACTTTATTTGCATCCGCCAGCATCCAGTCCATTTAGCTTTGTGTAGTGTTTTTTTCAAAGTGACAATGCTTTGTGTGGCTGCGTAGAAATCTTCCCTTCTGCAGAGCGTTAAAACAGAAGTGTATTAAACACGCTGTGCTAAGCAACCACGTCACAGCCTCCCCACCTGGGGATAACAGAGAAATGACAAAGGAGGCCTTGTCTCGTGCCAGCCCTGCCTTCCACAGGGCCTCCCCGAGGAGGGCATTCATGGAGGTGGGCCCCACAGCTCTGTCCAGCTTCCCTCAGCCTCCTTCCCGGGGAGCGGCAGCTGCCGCCGAGGGGCAGAGCTATGCCATCTAGGGCAAGCGTCCTGCTGTCTCTAGACCTGATTCCCCATGTGCACATCGAAGGAGTGGGACTTCCTCCCTGAGGTAATTTCTGGCTCTGACATTTTAGGGTGCTCAGGCCTCTTAAAACCTTCCAGGTCTAAAACCCGAGTTGGAATCAGGCCTCTTGCTCCACCAGCTCTTGCTTCTCACGCACAGCAGGGTCATTCATGGTTCAGCGTTTGGAGCCGAGTCCCACAGGAAAAGATGGAGCAATTCCGTCATCTCCTCACTGGTTCCGTCGTTCAGGGAACACGGTGACGCTGATCTGGAAGCTCACCTGCCCGAAGGCCTGCCAGGCCCTGCTGGCGAGAGCTGACTCGGTATCAGCAGAGCCACGTCAGGGCGAGGTGGCTGACGGGCCCCACCTTTGCCCTGAGATACCGCCAGCTCCTTTCCTGCTCAGGAACTGGAATCTTCCGCCGTGTAAGGGAGAGCTTGTGTGTGCACATCCCGTGTGAGCTTCGTACCACAGAGCAAATAACTTTCCCTCTGTTTCCGCTTCAGAGCCTGTTTCTCCCCATCTCGTGTGTGTGTGTGTGTGTGTGTGTGTGTGTGTGTGTGTGTGTTATGTACGTGTATGTTGCTGCTTGTCTGTGAGGCGTGAGAAATTCCTTCCTGCTGTCTCAGCTCCAAGACCAGGAAATGCTAGGGGAGTAAAAAGAATGTGAAAAGCAAACCAAAACCAAACCCCCACTTGCTCTCCTCTCTGGGTTTATGGGTCTCCTCTTCAGGTTATAGGGTAAAGATCAGCCATACACTGGCCAAGCTGGCTGGCCCCTCTCTGTAGGGTTGAACTGGAACACAGGCGCGCATGTGCATTTATGTCACGTCTAGGGCTGCTTACAGAGGCAGCGTTGAGGACTTGTGACAGACCGTGTGGCCGCAGAGCTCAGACACGTGTCATCTGGTCCTTTACAGATCTGACTTTTGTTTGCCGGCCCCTGAGGCAGGGAGTTCTAAAAGAGAAATGATCTCGACCCCACTGCTGTTTTGTTCTGACCAGAGGAGAAAGTAGGGATGACCAGGAGGGGACCTGATAGGTGAGTGTAGCGTGGATCCTCTGAGTAGGTTTCCATATTGGTGTAAGTCACAGGAAACTGCGGGCACCTTGCTTAGTTGCGTCAAAATCAGACCCCCACTGTGAAGGTCAGGCTGGGTTTCCCCATGATGGGGAGACGCAAGTGAGAGGTCTTAGATCGTGAGGGTCCCTGGACAGGAAAAATAAAACTGTGGGCTGGGGGAAGACCAGATAGAAAAATGTGATGCTAGTGGAACCTGGAATACCCAGTAGGGCTTGATTGTGACAGCTGACAGTTAAAGCTGCGTGTTTGCGTGCACGCACTTGGACTCTGCTCTGGCAGTTGGAGGCGGGATGTGTGTGGAGGGGGTCTGGCCACCACTATCATGGTGTAGTAAAACGTGCCCTGAGGGGGCATGGCAGCCACAGCACATCCTCCTGCCCTCAGGAGTGGGTTTGGGTGGCCCTGTGCAGACCAGGGTGGCAGGGGCCCGCTTCACCAAGCGCTTGACCCAGAACATACCAGGATGTCACCCACCATCTGCCCTGGTCACTGAGGTCATTGGGACTGTTTTGTCAGCGGGGTCACCTGGGTCTGAAGCAGAGTAGGTCTGCTTCAAAGGTGAGGGCTTTCAGGTGGAGAGAGGGAGGCCCAGTGCGGCCTATGTGTGGTGCTGGTTTGGGGGCCGAGCCTTCTCCCTGCCTGCCCCTCACCCACTGGCTTCTGCTCTGCAGGCTGGCGCCCATGCGGCTGTACACGCTCTCCAAGCGCCACTTCGTCCTCGTGTTCGTCGTCTTCTTCATCTGTTTTGGCCTGACCGTCTTCGTCGGGATCAGAGGTAAGGTGCAGTTTTGATCTCTTTATCATTTATGGTTACCTTGGTGCAGCACTTCTCAGCCCAGCCCAGCTGTACCCACTTGCTCTCACCCTCCAAGGGCTCCATCGCGGAGGGTGAAGCCCCACTTCTCTCTGAACCCGCTGGGCGGAGGGTCGCCCTGGTCCTGCCCTGCACTGCAGCCAGGGCCTGAGTTCAGCTTGGCAGCACCAGGCAGCCTTGACCATGAACCTTGTATTGGACCTTCAAACATTTCTGGAGAGTCTGTTGTGTGCCAGGACCCACCCTGGGCCCTGGGGAATCCAGAACTTGCTGGCTGATGGGGGAGACAGGCCATCTGAATGGTTCATGCAGCGGAAGGTGGGGAGGGGGCGAGATAGCTGAGAGCAGGGGGCTGGGATGGCCGCAGAGGAGTGGGGAGGCTGCTTTGGTGACACCCGAGCTCTTGGCAGGAGGGAGCCTGCAGGCTGACTTCTGCCTTGTCTTCTGGGCCCCAGGTGCCCTGCCGTCCCCCAGCACGCTGTTTGAGGGGAGGAGCCACACTGTAATGATTTTAGCTTCCAAAATGCCTTTGAAATTGTCCAGTCCAGCCCCCTTTCTCACAGACAGAAAACTGAGAACCAGAGGAATCAACTGGTTTTTATAAGATTCTCAGAAACCCGTCTCTTCTGTCCTGTCCGAGGGGCCAGGAGACCAGGAGCCTGAGGTAGGCTGTTTCTTCGTTCCCTCGTAAAGATCTTTCTCAGTGAGGGTGGTTCCTGGTAGGTGTTTATTTAATTGAGGCACTTAACATTACAGTGTGAATGACAGTTAGGCTTAACCTGTCCTGGAGGCATTTGTGCCTCAAAAGGCTAGTTTCTTACCCTACGCTGAAACTTGGGTTGGTGAATGGACTGAGGAAGCCCGGGGAGATGGCGGCTATTCAGGCGCTCTTTGCCTGATGATGATGATGAGGATGGTGACAGTAGCAATTGCAGCCAGCCTCTTCTTTTCCTTCCCGGGAAGTCACCAAGGAATAACAATGACGTTAATCACAGCACAAGACATCCATTATCTTACTTGAGTTTTACAACTGTCCTTTAAGATTGGGAGGGCGGGCATTAATATTCTCATGGTCTCTAGTCTCAACAGGACCTCAGCCAACTCTTGTTTCCTTAAGCCACTGTCTGTCTCAAAACACCCATGATTACATTCAACCTTCTCCACGCTCGCAGAAATGAAAAGTGATGCACCAAGGCTGAGATCAGAAAAACAATGTCAGAATTTCCACATCCCTTTCCTTCTTCCCATAAAGTATTGGTATTAGTCAGGGTTCTCCAGAGAAACAGACCAACAGGATGTGTGTACATATGTATATGAAACAGAACCAATAGGACAGGTATAGATATATAGAGAGAGATTTATTATAAGGAATTGGCTCATGCAGTTACGGAGGCTGGGAAGTCCCAGGGTCTGCTTTGGGCAAGCTGGAGACCCAGGAGAGCCAATGGTGTAGTTCCAGGCCGAGTCCCAAGGCCTGAGAAGCAGGAGAGCTAGTGGTTTAAGTTTCAGTCTGAGTCCAAGTCTGAAGGCAGGAGAAGACTGATGTTCCAGCTCAAAGATAGTTGGGCAGAGAGAGCAAATTCTCCCTTACTCAGCCTTTTTTGTTGTATTCAGGCCTTCAGCAAATTGGATGAGGCCCACCCACATTGGGGAGGGCAATCTGCTTTCCTCCTCTGCTCATTCAAATGTTAGTCTCATCCGGAAACACCCTCACACACACTTAGAATAATATTTAATAATAATGTTCAAATGTCTGGGCACCATGTGGCCAAAAACTCCATCCCCAGAAGAGGAGATAAAGTCCTTGAGTGATGTTTACTCTTCACTCTGATATCCCATAATTTAAATACTATGATATAAAATTAATGTTACTTAAAAACTGTGATATAAAGTCAATACATCTTATGTTACTTAATAAGGGAATAAGAGAAGGGAGAAAACAAAGATATTTGCTTAGAATATATATTTATATGTATGTATGTACACACACATGCAAATGTATTCATGACAAAATAAGGAGGAAATGCTCATTACATTTACAGTCCTCATGTCTATAACTGGTCACGTGGTCATAGCTGGTATTTGTAACTACCTTCTTCCACTATCTATCCCATATTCCCTTTGCCTTCAGCAAGCATCTCAGCTGGTCATGGTTCTTTACCTGATGGGGTGACCCACACCTTCATTCCTGAAGGGTCTGAGCCATTTGTAGTCTTGCCTAGATTGGGTTGTAATTTTTCACTGACTGTAATCTCAGGATGTAGTAATACTAAGAGACACCCTAAGGGATCTCCTATAATCCAGACATGCTGTTCCTCACCTCCATTGTGGGGTAGCAGTCCAATTTCCCCTTGTAGTCAGGATCAGTCACCCCAGCCAGCACAATAACCCTCTTCTTTGCCTGTTGATTCAGAGGCATGAGGAGCCCAAGTGAGCAGATGACAGTCTTAACTTCCAGTTCAGTGGAATCGTTGTTGTGTCTCCTGGTGGAAACATTCCTCCCTTTGGAACCAAGAACTCTAGGCCAACAGAGCACAAGATTGCAGGCATAGGAATCACAAATTTTGCTAGTGGGTCACTAGGGGTAATAGTGTGTGGTGCCACTCCCATTTCTACCACTTGATTCTTGGACCCATGAATCTTGGCTATGGGAGAAACAGCACCATACATTGGACACTGATTCAAAGCATGTAGAGCTTCCTAGAAAACCCTGCCCCAGCCCTGCAAGGTATTGCCACCTAGCTGATGCTGTAACTGAGTCTTCAAAAGGCCACAGCTGCTTCTATATGGTGGGGAACATGGTAAGACCAGTGAATTCCATGAGCATGGGCCCAGTGCTGTACTTCTTTTGCTGTGAAGTGAGTTCCTTGATCAGAAGCAATGCTGTGTGGAATACCATGATGGTGGATGAGACATTCTATAAGTTCATGGATGGTAGTTTTGACAAAAGCATTGGGTACAGAAAAGGCAAATCCATGTCCAGAGTGTCTGTTCCAGTAAGAACAAAATGCTGCCCCTTCCGTGATGAAAGTGGTCCAGTGTAATCGATGGGCCAGCAGGTTGCTGGCTGATCACCCTGAGGAATGGTACCATACTGGGGCTCAGTGTTGGTCTCTGCTGCTGGCAGATTGGGCACTCAGCGGTAGCCATGGCCAGGTCAGCCTTGGTGAGTGGGAGTCCATGGTGCTGAGCCCATGCATAACCTCCATCCCTGCCACCATGGCCATTTTCTGCATGAGCCCATTGGGCAATGATTGGGGGTGGCTGAGGAGAGAGGCTGCTGGTGTCCACAGAACAGGTCATCCTATCCACTTGATTATTAAAATTCTCCTTTGCTGAGGTCACCCTTTGGTGAACATTCATATGGGAAACAAATAACTTCACACTTTTGGCCCATTCACAGTGGTCTGTCCACATACTTCTTCCTCCTTGTCGCCAATTTTCCAATCATGTTCCTTCCTTGTCTCTGACCATCCAGCCAAACCATTGGCCACAGCACAAAAATCAGTATATAATCGCACATCTGGCCATTTCTCCTACCAAGTAAAGTGAACCACCAGGTGTATTGCTCGAAGTTCTGCCCGCTGGGAGGGTTTCCCTTCACTATGTCCTTCAGGGACATCCCAGGGAGGGGCTGTAGGGCTGCAGCTGTCCACGATCAGCTCTTCCTCTGTCGGCTGGTCACAGGGACTCCCCATGAGGCCAGAGGTGCAGGCTGGGAGGAAAAGATAGTGGAGCAGAAGAGGGGACCAGGGGCATTTGGGCCACTTCTTCATGTGACTTGTGCCTTTGGGCCTGCTGGGGCCGGATCACGAATCTCCCACTTCCATTTGATGCTGGAGTGCTGCTGTGCACGCGCAGCATTATGCCTGCTGGTCAAACAACACCCAGTTCACGATGGGCAGCCCAGGTCTCATGTTGGTGGCCCAGGGTTAAGTATTCACTCTCTACTGAGGCCCAGTAGCTGGCTAAAAGCTGTTTCTCAAAAGGAGAGTAGTTATCTGTGGAGGATGGCGGGGCTTTGCTCCAAAATCCTAATGGCCTGTGCTGTGATTCACCTACTGGGCCCTGGCAGAGGCTCCAAACGGCATCCCTATCTGCCCGGCCACTTCAGGTGCCATTGGATCTGCTGGATCCTGTGGCCCAGGTGGCAGAGCAGCTTGCACGGCAGCCTGAAGCCTTCTCTTGTTCTGGGCCCCACTCAAAACTAGCAGCTTTTTGGGTCACTAGGTAAATGGGCTGGAGTATCATACCCAAATGAGGAATATGTTGCCTGTAAAATCAAAAGGGGCCCATTAGGTGTCGTGCCTCTGTTTTGATTGTAGGAAGGGCCAGATGCAATAACTTATCCTTTACCTTAGAGGGGATATCTCTACATGGCTTATACCACTGGACCCCTAGAAATGTCACTGAGGTAGAAATTCCCTAAATTTTAGTCAGGTTTATTTCCTACCCTCTGACATGCAAATGTCTTACCAGTAAGTCTAGAGTAGTTGCTACTTCTGGCTCACTAGGTCCAGTCAGCATAATGTCATCAACGTAATGGGCTAGTGTGGTCACGTGTGGAAGGGAAAGGTAATCAAGATCCTTGTGAGCTAAATCATGCGATAGAGCTGGAGAGTTGATATACCCCTGCGGTAGGACAGTGAAGGTATATTGCTGGCCTTGCCAGCCGAAAGCACTCTGCTTCTGGTGGACTTTATTGACCAGGATGGAGAAAAAGGCATTTGCCAGATCAGTGGCTGCCTATGAGATACCAGAGGATGTGTGAATTTGCTCAAGCAGTGAAACCCCATCTGGTCCAGCAGCTGCAATTGGAGTCACCACTTATTTGTTTAAACTTAGCATAATCCACTGTCATTCTCCAAGATCTGTCTGTCTTCTGTACAGGCCAAATAGGCAAGTTGAATGGGGATGTGGTGGGAATCTTTCAAGTCCTTAATGTGACCCTAATGTTTGCAATCCCTCTAGGAATGCAGTATTGCTTTGGGTTTACTATTTTCCTAGGTAGAAGCAGTTCTAGTGGCTTCCACTTGGCCTTTCCCACCATAATAGCCCTCACTCCACAAGTCAGGGAACCAATGCGAGGATTCTGCCAGCTGCTGAGTATATCTATTCCAGTTAGGTGTTCTGGAACTGGGGAATTAATCATAAGATGGATTTGGGGACCCACTAGGTTCACTGTGAGAAGGACCTGAGCTAAAACCCCACTGGTCACCTGACCTCCATAAGCCCCTACTCTGACTAGTGGACTGCAGTGATGTTTTGGGTCCCCTGAAATTAGTGTCAGTTAGAGCCAGTGTCCAGTAGTCCCTGAAATGTCTGATTATTTCCTTTCTTCAACATGTAGTTACCCTGATAAAAGGTCATAGGTCTGTTTGGAGAAGCCTGGGAGAATGATTAACAGTATAAATTTTTGGCAGTGTACCAGGTGCTTTCTTTTATTTTTGTGAGGAAGACTGGCCCTGGGCTAACATCCGTGCCCATCTTCCTCTACTTTATATGGGACGCCGCCACAGCATGGCTGACAAGTGGTGCGTTAGTCCGCACCCAGGATCCGAACCTGCGAACCCCGGGCTGCGGAAGTGGAGTGCGCGAACTTAACCGCTATGCCACCAGGCCAGCGCCCCAGGGTGCTTTCTTAAAAGGACCCAACCTCCCATTCATTCAAGGGGTTTGGGTCTGTAAACTGGCTCACATCTGGAAATAGATCGATGGGCTATGACTCTCTATTTTTATGATTCAGGTTAGGCTTTTGGGCTGGAACTTTTGGACCTAGAACTTTTCTGGTTGTACAGATCAAATAAGAATTTAGTAGGCTTCCTATGTATTTCACTTCTAGGAGCACCATGATCAACTAGCCAGTGCCCTAGGTCTGCACTGTGCTGATGCTGCTTTGACTCTGCTGTTCCTTATGGTGACCATGCCCACCTTGCCTTTGGTGGTTGAGTGCTACCACATGGCCGTGTGTCCCTGATCCAGCTACTCCCATTGCATTTTGGTTTTCCAATTCATGGACCACAGTTCCCACTGTAAGAGCTCTTTAAGGATGCTGAGGCTCCCCTCACAAATTTATTTCTCACAGTAGTCGTGAAGGTGTGTCTTATGGGCTCTCCCAAAGGTCTTAAATGACAAATCCACCCTAACATCCCAGTCTCCCTGAGCCTCTGAATCCCTTTCCTCTACATTAAACCGAGGCAGGTGCGGCATTTCTAATTCACTCACTGGGGACCACCTTTTGGTCCATGTTTTAGCCAACCAACCAACCAAACTGTTGGAATCCTTCCTAACTCCCCAAGCTACAACATTCCATGCAGAATCTCTGCTTAGTGAGCCCATACCCATGAATTCAGCCTGATCCAACTTTATGTTCCTTCAACCATTATCCCACACCCTAGTATCCATTCCCACGCATGTTTCCCGAATTTCTGTCTGTATAAATCAAAAGACTCAAGTAGTTCTTCAGGAGTGTCGTGCGTCTCCTCATGGTTCACACTTTGTACCTCACCTCTAGGGGCCTGCTGGGACTTGAGTCTAATTATAGTTCTAAAAGCAAAGAGGGGTGATGAGGGTGGGTCCTGAGCAGAATCAGCACTGTCTTTTATGGCAGCTGCCTCAGGGGAGGCCATTACAGTTCCTTAGGCAGTGCAGGGTTAGTCCCTTAGACAAAGGTAGAGAGGCCTCTTCCACCGGTGGGGAAGACCCATCAAAATTTAGTGGCTCAGTGTCCCTAGCTTTATCAGGATATTCCCACACATCCCCATCCCAACTTACAGAATCCCATTCTTTGCCAATCAGTGCCCTCACTTTAACAGGAGACACCCTGAGAGGCTGGGAGTTCAACTTGCCTTGTAATTCAGCCAGGTGTCGCATGAGGGTCTGAGTTTGATTTTCAGCATCTCAGCCCCGTGGTTGTAGGAGACAAGGCCTCATCAGGGCAAACACAGAAGCTTTCAGGTCCTTTATGCAGCTCTTGAGCTGGGAATTCAAATCCCTGAGCTCATCCTTGTCTTTCACCACTTTGTCCAGTGGTGATAGGAGTAACCAGCCAACCTCATTGTATTTGTTACTTTTCCAAAAATGTTGTAAAGTATCATAAACAGAGTCACTTAGCTCCTTGCTTCTTATGAGTGGTTGATAAGGGGTGTCCAGGGGAGATAATTTGAATATTTTCGTGGACTGTCAGTACTCTCTTTGCTACTGGACATAGAGTCATTAGTGTCCTTAAATCTAATCAGATTAGAGAGACGATTCCAGAAACCTCAGAACCAATTCAGAAACTCATCCTAAACATTCTGTTCCTCTAGAACCACTCTTGGTACTAAAATCTATATTAGTCAGGGGTTTCCAGAGAAACTGAACCAACAGGAGATATCTATCTATATCTATATTTATTTATCTATCTATATCTATCTATTGATAGATATAGAGGGAGACTTATTTATTATGAGGAATTGACTCATGCGATTACAGGGGCTGCCAAGTCCAATGCTCTGCATTCAGCAGACTGGAGACCCAGGAGAGCCGAAGGTGTAAGGTCAGTTCACGTCTGAAGACAGGTGAAGACTGATGTCCCCGTCTGAAGACGGAGAGAGGGAGCCCAGGCACCGAGAGCATTCTCCCTTACTCAGCCTTTTTTGCTCTACGCAGGCCTCCAATGATTTGGATGAGGCCCACCCACAAGGGGGAGTGCAGTCTGTTTACTCAGTCTACTGATTCAGATGTTAATCTCATCCAGAAACACCCTCACAGACACAACCAGAATAATGTTCAACCAAATGCCTAGACACCCCATGGCCCAGTCGAGTTGACACACACGATCACCATCCCAGATCCTCAGCTCCCACTTACTGTATGTGGTAAGATTATTAGGATTTCAGAGTTAGGACTACCTTAGGGACCATCAAGTTTGTCACCCTCGTTTTGCAAATGAGGAAATCGAGATCCAGAAAGCCAAGTTAGCGGAGACCAGAGTCTAGATTTTTCTGACTTCCAGTTCTTAATTCTTTCTGAGAAACCAGACTGCATTACTCCCTCGGATAGGATTGCACGCAGCTTGTGACTTTGTTTAAAAGAAGCCTCCCTGGGGTACGAGCCTCCTTCCTGCATAGAGACATCCCCCTCTCAGGGTTCATGAACACATCTCAGAGACGTGTTACTGCCTTGGTTGATGAACACACTCATGTATCTCCTCCTTAAGTGGAGGGTCGTTGGCAGCAGGCTCGGGGGGGGACCACTGAGGCAGCCCAGAAAATTGACGTCACAAGCTGAGAGTGATATGTTTTAGAACAAATCCAGTTCTCCATTAGATTAAAATCAGAGCCACAGTATTTCCTTTGACAACTTCTTTTAAGGACAAAGCTCTGAAAAATTACACTGTAAGAATCCATGAAGACTGTATATCTGTTATTTCAGGAAAAGCCTTGAGTATATATTAGTATGTATTATGCTTCATCTCCCTTACTTAATAAATATTTTTGGAAGATTGGATTAATTGGGTGAATAGATATGTATCTTAATTTTTTAGGAGAAATCTTTATCCTTTACAGAATATATAGACAATGTCTGCATCATTGATGTTTTCTTGAATCCGTGCACTACAAAGAGAGCCCTCACTGGGAGCAGAGGAGAGCTTTCTGCATACACAAATCCGATGAAATCGTGTGCGTTGTGTGGCAGTCATGTTGGGTTCCCCTGTGTTGGGAAGTCATGAAGTGCAGCAGAGTGGATATTGTGTGTCTGTTTGTACATTTGTATGTTTTACCTAAATACATAAAACCTCTAAAGACAGACCAGGAAAATAAGACCACCTCCATGAAATGTATGAGTGTTTCTTGGCATTGAAAAAAATCAATAAGTTCTTTATCAATATAGATATAACCTGCTTTTTTCCTTCTCTGTTACATTTTAGGGCCCAAAGTGATCCAGACCTCTGCAGCTAATTTTTCAGTAAATAATAGCAAAAAGGTAAGACTGGGTCTAAGTGGCAGCTGGTAGGGCTTATAAACTTCCAGTCACTAAGAAATGGTCCCACTCAGAGGGTCCTTAAGGTGGACCACCTTGCCCTACAGTGTGCTTCAGGCCACACACATTTCTTACTCCACTGTCAGCTGCTGGCCTCTGGGTTCTTTGCTAAAATGACCTCTTCTGTACTGAGACAGGACGGTGGGGTTACCTCTTAGGAAGCAGCAGTTCATTTCCAAGGGTGGTTATCCCGTCCTGATTCCTCATGTCTGCAAGTCTTACTAGATTATAAGTTCTAACAACAATTGCCTAGGTATCTAATCCTTCTTGTTATATTTGCCCAAGTTGAGACCTGGTCTCCATGTTGGGTTTCTAACAGAAACAGTTCTTTCTAATGATTGTTTGGCATTCCTCGCATGAACTCATTTTGAATGAAAAATGCTTTTTCTTTTTTTTTTTAACGTGCCTTGATTCTTCACCATCTTTAGAGAAAAACAAAGGTACTTGGAGCACTTTGGTATTCTTTAATAAATACGAACTTGTGAGAACCCAGACAACTGAGCCCTTTTATTTTCCTGCATATCAAACATAATGGTCTTTATCTATAAACTGAACACAGTTGTCCAGCATTCTCGTGACTGCAGAACATGTACAGTTTAAATCTGATTCTTTGGCCCCCAAATATCTTGCTGTTGTCTCTGTTCTCTCAGCTCCCTGCTAGGTTTCCACCCTCATAGTTTTCAAAAAGGCAAAAGGAGAAAAATCTCCTGAAACGTACACCTTTTAATTATTCTTCTTTTTGCTCCTGCTAGTTTGAAGAGGCCCCTGTTTAACTTACTTGCACATTTTCTTTGCATTTCTCTGTTTTCTTTAACTCTCCCACTGAGGATCTGATTTGAAGAGGTGCCGTCATCAGGTTTCCTCACCATAGTTGGGTTTTTAAAAATTTCTGTGTCTGAGGGTGTAAGTCTTTCTTTGACACTGAAAATAAGCCATCCCACAGAACTGACTTCCAAAAGATCATCCTCACTTCTGAAAGATTACAGATCATCTTCCAACAGGCTCATTCCTTGGTGGCTTTGAGGCAAGTCTTTGGTCACAGGAGTTTCACTGAGGCCTGCCAGAGTATTAAAACACAAAACCATCCATTTACATTCAGAAGCAAAGCATTCAAATAACGCTTTTCTTTGGAAACTGTGGGTGGGCTCCTTAAACAACTTTCTCTGCTGTTATCCCACTGCTGTTAGACGCGAGCATTATGTTTGTCAACAGACACTGCGGAAGTATCATTGGCAACATGGTCCCCTCTAATTTTTCTCTCCAGGGGTGTTAAGACTTTCCTAAAGCTGAAAATAACAGACGCCAAACAGCGACGTCTGGCATATCAGTACTAAAGAAATGATTCTTGAGACACATTATCTTGTGAATATGAGAATATCTCCTTGGTGGCCTTTATTATCTTATTAAATGTGTCATCATATGTGCTTACAATTTTTTCTCCAAGATGGCTTTTTCCTGGTATTTAAGTAGCTGTATTGTCCTCAGGATCCAGGTGGTGGAAACCGCCCACTGAGAGGTTTTCGTGAGAGACAGAAGTGAATTGCAGCAGAAAGATAGTCCTTCCTTTTTCTGGAAGGCAGAATTTCACTTATATCGTCCAAAGGAAAACCACATGTTGTTTCTATTTTGAGTGTGATGACACTCAAACCTATTTTGCTAAATGTACATTTTGTATGTTAAGGTGAGGTATTTGGTAGACTCAATGAAAAGGTCACATGGATTACTTAACTTTTTTCTTTTGCCTCAGCTGAAGCCAATTCAAATACTTTCAAATCCACTGTCTACCTATAATCAGCAGCTCTGGCTGACATGTGTTGTTGAGTTGGATCAATCAAAAGGTATGGAGCCTGACATTTTGGAATGATTTTTCTTTGTACAAAGCACCATATTTTAAAGGTTGAAAGAGGTTTAAAATCTTTTAACAAGTACTCAAAGGTGGATGTACAAGAATGTTCATCGTTGTTTATAACAGCAACAAACTGGAAGCCCCTTAAATGTCCTCCGTCGCAGCCCTCAGCGGGTACTGGTAAGCCTTCAGGGAGTACTGGTCAGCTCAGTGGCTGCCCCGTGTAGGCGCTGCTGCTGCAGCCTTTTCACTGGGGTTCTGGGAGGGAATTAAGACCTGATGCCCCAAGGCAATGATTCTGTCCCCCAGGGACAGTTGATAATGTCTGGTGACATTGTAACATTTTGATTGTCACAACTGCGGAGGAGGGGGTGTTACTAGTATCTAGTGGGTGAAGGCCAGAGATGCTGCTAACCACCCTACAAAACACAGGACAGACTCCCCAACAAGAATTATCTGGCCTCAAAATATCAATGATGTGAGGCTGAGAAACCTAAAGCATCCACAGTTTATAATTAGTTAGCGCTGTTCACCTAGGAGTGCACTAGTTATGTTACCATCCCTGGGAGGATTGAGAAGCTGGTCACTCACACTATCTTCTATGTTCTGTGATTCAGATGAGGCACTTTGGTTGAGAAAGAATTTGAAAAGATAACCCTATGACCGCAGTAAATTCAGTGAAAAAAAATGCATATTACAAAAAAATTAACCCCTTTTTATAACATTTTTAAAAGCATAAATAAATTTGATATCACTGTGTATTTGTACATCTAGAAAATGGTTTGGAAGGGTGGACACAAACATGTTAATTATGGTTTTCTCTAAGTGGTGGGATTATAAGTGTTTAATGCCATCTTTATATTTTTTGTTCTCTGATTTTTTTTTAACAATGAGCATATAACAGAAAAATAATAAATTATATAATCAGAAAAAATAAGAAATCTATTTTGGTATAAAGTTAAATTAAAAATTTATGTAGGAAATTCACAAATACAATTTTGTTAGCCATGAAGTATTTGTCCTTTTGTGAATGAAACTGATGGATCTGAAAGACAGGTTTTCACATAGGCCCCCTGAGTAATGGGTTGGAAGTAGAACCTCATGGAAAGGCTTTGCTTTGCTGGCAAGTGTGAGGTTTTCAAATTCGCTGAGGCTCATGTGGTTGAAGACCCTCCTGGGCCGTCACTGAGCCAGGCAGTCACCTCTGTAGGTGTGACATGCCTGACGTGGTCCCTGACTTGAATTTCTTTCTTTTGTAGAAACGTCTATTCAGACCAGCTTTCTCATGACTGTTAAAGTCGATGGTGTAGCTCCAGGCGGAACCACCATGTTCATTCACAACAAAGTTCACAACCGGACAAGGACCCTCACGTGTGCAGGGGTGAGTGCGTTTGAGTGGTCCGTGATTACTCAGCATGCTGCACCGTTACAGGTTTGCTTTCTTAAGTAAACAGATTGAGTCGTACCAATGATGGCATGGAGAACTCATCTGACTGTACACACTGATAACCTTATGCTTATAAACTTACACACGTACATGCACACACACACGTACACACTCACACATGCACACATAATACATGCATGCACACACACCATGATACCTGTTTTCCTGTTTGTGTAACTTACTGCCTGGCATGTCCACAGAGGACTGTCGATGGGCATGTCGCATATGAAGCTCTGCCACTGTTCCATGGTCATTCTTGATCGCTGGGGCTTTGTGTTGTTTCCGTGCATGTGACGAACACTCTGATCCATCAGCGGGGGGCTGAGACTGGGCCTCTTGGGAAGACTGCCCTACTTTTTTGAGCATCTACCTCAGGGTGCAGTGTGTGGCTATGGGATACGAAACCTGATGGTCCACAGTGGGAAAGGAGCCCCCACTGTGGATTGTGTTGGCACTGTATCCTGTCAGAATCTGAAGAATCGAGACCGGATCTCTGCTACAGCGAGGAGGCTGTGTCAGGACTCCGTGGTGGCATGGAGAACGTGGAGCATCAAAACAGAGCATGCATTTAGTTATGGGATCAGGAAAGTGGTCTCCCTGCTAGACCTCATGCCACGTACTTTCCATGCCATACCTCATTCAGTCCTCACAGTGGGCCCATGGAGCAGGGACTGTATTAGAGCCTGTTTTATACAAGAAACCAAGGCTGAGAGAGGTCAAAGCACTTGCCTGAGGTAACACAGGTAGTGAGCAAAGGGGCCAGGATTTCAGCCTATGCTCTTTTATTCCTAAATTTGTGGCCTTAATACCCACATGTGCCGCTTAGTTAATAACAGTGAAATACTAGGCCTGTTTATCCTGCAAGAAAGAATTCAGATAGGGAAGGATTCCTGTTCAGTGGCGGGCCCCTGGCTGCGGTCCCTCTCTGTTGACGGCTACTAGAAGATTCTGAAAAGGGTCAGAACCTTAGCCTGAAGGGGGCTGGGTTGTTGGAATGGTGTGCAGACCGTGCCACTCTCTTCCAGCGGAGTCCTTGCAGCGTCTGCTCCCCCAGCTCAGCAGCAGCTCCGCCCTGCTGGGTCCTCCAGGTGGACCTGGGCAGCTGGTGCCTTAGGGAAGCACCAGAAGGAACTGGACTCTTGTTCTGCCTCCTCCATTTATCACCTGGGTGAGCAGGCTGGGCCGGTTTCTGAAAAGCACCTCATCCGTAAGGTGGGGGTTACGCCTTCCCTGCCTGTCTGTGGAAAGTGGCGAGGATTGAGCTGAGTAACGTATTTGAGAGCATGCGGTGTTTGTGTGTATGCCTCACCATGCCTGTGTGCAGTAGGTGCTCCGTTAGTTCTGCTGAATAAACTGGAAGGACGACTGTACAAGCAGCAGCCTCTCCTCCATCCCCAGGCAGACTGGGCCTGGAGTCCAGCCTCAGCTGGTAGTTCAGCACCTGGCATTGCTGTTTCTTGGACTGAGCAGGTGACAAACAGGTGGTCAGTGACTTTATCCTAAGGCTAGTGTGACTGATCTTTCTGGTTTGCCTGGGACCGAGGGGTTTCCCATGACACAAGACTTTCTGTTTTAGAATGGAGAAGGTCTCGGGCCAGCTGGGACGAGTTGGTTGCCCACCTGAAGCTGTGCTGTGAGTAGAGCCAGGCTGCCCAGGGAGGCTGCTCATCTGCACCGGTGCTTCTTGGAAGTGCCCGCTGTGCTGTGCCCCTTGATGGTGGCCCTTGGGGCATCGCTACAGTTTCTTCCCTCTCGTGTTGGTGGCCCTGCTTCAGTTGACACTGTGTCACTTTGGGGGACGTCTCTCTTCTGTTCTCTCTCTGCTCAGGTCTCTACCTAACCCTGCAAGGAGCATTGCCCAGATGTAAAAAAACTTGGAATTTTTATGTTACAGAGACACTGACCAGTCTTTGATATTACCTTTTTTTTTTTGAAGACTGGCCCTGAGCTAACATCGGTTGCCAATCTTCCTCTTTTTGCCCAAGGAAGATTGTCACTGAGCTAATGTCTGTGACAGCCCTCCACCTTTTTTTGTATGTGGGACACCGCCACAGCATGGCTTGGTGAGCCGTGTGTAGGTTTGTGCCCAGGAACCGGACCCGTGAACCCCGGGCTGCCAAAGCAGAGCACGCAAACCACCGGGCTGGCTCCATTACCTTTTTTTTTTTTGATGTAAAGAAAGCACATTGTCTACATTAGGCAGCAAGGTTGTCCGTACCTGCAGGTGAGAAAGCTTTGGTCCTCTCTCACAATGATGTTCAGGGGGACATCGTAACCAGTATTAGAACCATGGTTTGGACTTGGACTCCCCAAATCCTCAGGTGGTTTCACTGTAGTGTTTTTGAATTAATTTTTTTTAAATTTTATTATTTGATTGAGGTCATAATAGTTTATAACATTGTGAAATTTCAGTAGTACATTATTTGTCAGTCACCATATATATGTGCCCCTTTACCCCTTATGCCCACCCCCATCCCCCTTCCCCTCTGGTAACCAGTAATCTGTTCTCTTTGTCCACATAGGAGTGAAATCATACGGTGTTTTTCTTTCTCTGTCTGGCTTATTTTGCTTAAGATAACACCCTCAAGGTCCATCCATGTTGTTGCAAATGGGATGATTTTGTCTTTTTTTATGGCTGAGTAATATTTCATTGCACATATGTACCACATCTTCTTTATCCATTCATCAGTTGATGGGCACTTGGGTTGCTTCCATATCTTGGCTGTTGTGAAAAATGCTGCAGTGAACACAGGGGTGCATAAGTCTCTGAATTGTTGATTTCACTGTAGTTTTTTTAAACTTGAAGATATATACAGCCTGAGATATAACTCTTTTGTTAATTAAAACATCCCCTAAAGATCCAAATTCTTAACTTGTAAGCAGTGCTTCTCTTTGCAGCACCAATATATTTACTAATGTAAGCCTGTTCATTCCTGATCATGCCGAGTCTTTAGCTGCCCCTCTCCTATGACCCGACTGTCGGAGAGGAAAGGGGCATTTGATTTGGTTGAGACCAGGGACCCCACACTCAGTGCCTGACGGCAGGTGGCCAGGACAAATGAGGGAAGCTGATCGAGTGGAAGGGAAACCACAGCTCATATGTGACGAAAATAGCCACTGACTTGTGCTGCAGATGTGGGAGGGCTGGGCCTGTGGTCAGTGAGAGCCCCTGTCGCTGTGGGCCTTGGTGCAGGCCCGGCAGTGACGGTTGGCCTGAGGGTTTTGAGAGATTTTGACTCCGCCCTTCATGTTGCCACACACACTCACCTCTTCTCTGCCTTCTTTCCTGTCCCTTAGATCAGCACCACCCTCCCTGCACAGTGCCCTCTTATCCTTTTAAGGCTTTTTATGTAACGCCCAGGTCTGTTTTCCTCTCTGGCCTCAGACATTCCTGGCTTGGGAAGCCTTTGGTCAGTGACAGGGGTGACTCTGCCCTGTTCAGAGCCACAGCTCGACCAAGTGCTACCGGAAAGCCGTATCGCTGCCTGTTTGTTCTGGGCAGTGGCCGGACTCCCTTTGGCACAGGGGGAGTGCCTTCAGGCAGATACTGAGAAGTTCTGAAGGAGCGTGCCGGGCTGGCTGGCGTGGCTGGGAAGAGGTGTGTGGGCGGTGGTCTTTATCTTCCTCATCACCATGAAACTGAGGAGACCTGAAAAGACCCGAGTCTTGATTCTAAACGACAAAGGAAAGGGGCTCTGGGCGGACAATGAGGATTCACACCTGCAGAGTCACACCAGCTGTTGTTCACACGGCCTTTGCTCTGGAGGCGGTCCTGACCTCTGTCCTAACAGAGGTTGTAGCGGGGCCGGATCTGGTGGGACTGACAGGCTAATAGGAGGCAGAGAAAAATGTAATCCCCTGTGCATGTCATTACAGCAGTGGCAGGAGTGGCAGGAGGGGAGTCAGGCTGAGGGTCAGGTCTGCCCTCTGAGCTTACACTCCCCCGTGCACCGTGTGGTTGTAGACAGCCCAGGTGTGGGTCACAGTGTTAACGTTTTTGTGCAGGTGACATGTTATTTGGAATCATCCAAAGTAGACAGATTCTCATGACTGTAAATCACATATTATTTGTTTCTAAAAATATCCATTTGGTTCTTTCTTTCTAAGAACTGTTTTTGGCTGATATCTAAATTTTTCTGGGCTTCTGGCGAATTCCCTGGGGATGATCGGTTTTGATCATCTGTTGTTGAAATGTGTTACTTCGTGGGTCAGTTGGTGTGAGAGTGAGTCTTCCTTGCCTTAAAGACACAAATCTTCCTTGTGTGTTTGCAGAAATGTGCAGAAATTATTGTGGCTCACCTTGGCTACTTGAACTACACTCAGTATACAGTGACTGTGGGATTTGAACACCTGAAGCTACCCGTCAAGGAAATGAACTTTACAGTAAGTATACCAGCTGACCTCAGATGTTTTCATGGCTCATTTGTTTAGCTCCCCTGCTTTTGTCGAATGATTGAAATAAATCACAGCATTGGAATCATGTCATTTTGGACAGTGGAAGGCATGTACAGTTTTAAAAAACTATAGGAAAACCACAGTTTTTAAGTATAGGGAACCAAGAATAGCTTAAAGAAACAGCATGAGGGCTGGCCCGGTGGCGTAGCGGTTAAGTTCGGGCACTCGGCTTTGGCGGCCCAGGGTTTCGCAGGTTCGGATCCCGGGCGCGGACAGACACACGGCTTGTCAGCCATGCTGTGGCGGTGTCCCATATAAAGTAGAGGAAGATGGGCACGGGTGTTAGCCCAGGGCCAGTCTTCCTCAGCAAAAAGAGGAGGATTGGCGACGGATGTTAGCTCAGGGCTGGTCTTCCCCACACAAAAAAAGAAAGAAACAGCATGAAATTGGAAACCCTTCATGGTGTTCTGAGACTGAGAACAGAGAGTAGAGTCACCTCCCAGCTGGAAGGTAGTAAGAATTACCAGGTGCACCCTCCCAGGAAAGCAGGACTCCCTTCTCCAGCCCCTGTCCACAGTCCTCAGACCCTGCCAGAACCTCTGGTGCGGGGCGCCCCAGGTGCACAGCTCTAAGTGTTAGATTTTCCTGTCTTGTGTCCAGCTGAAATCAGCCTCCCTGCTCCTTCCACTCGTTGGGAGTCAGAATAATCAGGACAGGGACTAGGAATGTGGGTTTTAGATTGGACAGAGGAGCTGGGTTCAGATCCTGGTGTCATCATTTATAGTTTGACATGGTTGGGGCCTTAGTTTCTTTATCATAGAATAGCTATCTCATAAAGCTGTGACCATTAAAGGAAGGTGCTAATTGGTTCCTTTTTCAAAATAACACTTTATTGAGATATAATTTACATCCCATAAAAGAAGCCTGTTAGTAGTCGTTTTCCATTTCTGTCTCCCCCAGCCCCTGGCAACCACTAATCTTCTTTCTGTCTGTCTAGATTAGCCTGTTATGGACATTTCATATGAATGGGATCATACAATATGTGCTCTTCTGTGAATGACATCTTTCACTGAGCATAGTGTTTTCAACGTTCCTCTACCCTGTTGCAGATATCAGTTCTTATTCCTTTTTTTGCCAAATAGTATTTCGTTGTACGGGTATACTACATTTTGTGTATCCATTCCTCAGTTGATGGGCGTTTGTTTCCATCACTTGATGGGCATTTGGGTTGTTTCCGTTTTTTGGCTGTACGAATAATGCTGCTGTGAATATTCATGCACAGGTTTTTATTTGGACTAATGGGTGCCCTCTACTGAAAGGTTGTGGTGTGTAGACACTCCTGCGTGCTTCACACACACTGCCTCATCTCCTCACCTCTGTGGTGGCTCCTGCTGTCTCCCTTCTCCTGGGAGACCTCTGGTCGACTAGGGCTGGGGTTGTGCACAGTGCCTGCTCGTTGTAGACGCTCAACAGATGGCAGCTATTGTTACACTCATACCATTTTTTCTTCATGTTCTGTCTCTAGACTCCCCAAAGTGAGTTTATCCTTTATCTTCCTGATAAGTACAGATTTTTGTAGATGGCTGTCTCTTCCCCTCCAAGGTTTTTCCTTTTCTTCACATAGTCCTGGGGGGGTGACTTCTGTACCTCTCGGGTTCCAGGTTTCCTTCCCGTGGCCGCTCCAGTCAGCCTGGCCGAGGGGCAGGTGCTCCTGATATGGAAGGAGCAGGCGGCCCTCCAGGCGTTTCTGGGGCCCAGACAGCCGGCTCCTCTGGAAGCCTCGTCACCCGTCGGCTTGTGTTCCGCCAAGGTGAAGACCCCTCGGACTTATTCTCCGTAACTGCTGTTGAGTCTGGCCTTCTTCATTCTCTGCTTCTGGGGTTGGTTTCTAACAATTCTCACACATTGCTCAGACGTCACACTTCGCTCTTGAGTTTCTTCTCAATGGTTTTGGCTTCTTGCTCGGCTTCTCCTGACCTTTGGAGTTTGAATCTGGATTTTGTTCTTTGTTGTGCGAATGATTTCCAAGTGCTTTGTCCTCAGCAAATCCGATCAGCATTCTGCCCGTGTCCTCAAGTTCATGATACGGAGGTTGAACCCAACAGGGTCTGAGACAGATGCCCCGAGCTTAGGTGCGCTTTGATCTCATACTGCGCTGATTGTCTGTGCCTTAGACTTTGCCATTTCAGAATCATTCCAATTCAGGAATGCAGAAGGAAAAGAGCACCATGTTTCTCAAGCAAGGAACCTCTCCTTCCATTTTTGTCAGAATATCATACTTTATCAAAGTTCTCCACAGGCTTTACTTCACTCCAGCCCCGTTACAAGTTTGGGTCACTGTTTTATTTGGGTCTTTTTTGGTTCTCTCCTTTCATCTTTTGTATCTATTTACATTTCCTCTTAAACTTATTCCTAAATAGTAAGATACGTATTTCAGATAAACTTGGTACATGTCATTCCACCATTGCTAATGGAAGGCGGGTGCTGTGATGTGATTGTACTGGAGACTCAACAAGGAAGTTACCGTCAGAACACTCACCTTGAGTTATACCAGTACCCAGAGCTTCACTTTTGGTAGCACTCTTCAACATCCAGAAAGCTACTGCATAAGACCCTTGGGATTTGTGAGGGATGTCACCTAAGATTTTTCTACATTTTTGGTGCCTTTTTATATTTACCCAGCAGAGTGCCTGGCAACAGTTAGGCTTGTAATAAATATATATTGGCTGAATTGAAGAATAACACCATAGCACTTCACAAATTAAGAAATTCAGATGGCCAACAGACTTATGAAATGATGTTTATCCTTGCTGTAAACTAAATTAGAGAATACAAGAAGGAATGTATTTTTTTTTAAATCTATGACTCTAGCAAATAGTAAAAACACTAAAAAGAAAAAGAACATGTAGGGTTGGTGAAATGCAAGTTCTCTCTTACAGCTTGATGGGGGTTCAAATTGATTGAATTTTGGGGGGCAGTTTGGCAGTGTATCAAAACCTCTATGTGCATATTCTTTTTGACTTAGTAATTCTGCTTCTAGGAATTTATTCTAAAGAAAGAATTAGAAATGTACACAAAGATTTACGTTCAAACACGTTCCTCAGAGCAGGAAGTTGGGAGCAATCTGTGTGTCAGCAGTCGAGTTCTAGTTAAATGAATACATTTTTCTGTAGTTGGTAAAATAATAAACTGGTCACAAAATAGGATAGATAGCACAAACCACATACTGATTTAAAAAAAAAGTGTATGAATTAAAAGTGTTAATTAAAATTTTATATTATAGAAAACTGTCTAGAAGGCTATCTGTAGGTGGTGGGCTTAGTGTTTAATTTCTCCTTTTTTTTCCCTCTGTTTTTTGTAATGAAATGTTGTTACCTTTATAATAAGAAGAGAAAGTTATTAAGAAAATACCTTCTAGGAGAACTGATATTTGAAAGAGGAAGTCCAAGATACACTCTTGCCATTCGCTCTGAGAAGCTCAGTTATGGAAGAGCTATCTCAGAAAAATTACAATTTAATATTATGTCTACAGCTTGTACAGAGATGCAGTAAGAAATCAGAGAACCTTATGCGAAATGTTTCATATCTTTTATAAAATTGCTGTTGAAGACAGCATCAGTTACATTGTGAACTCTCATTTGAACCTCCAAACAGAATTTCTTTTGACCATTTGTTATAATTCCTTTTATTAGAGAATGAAAGCTATATAACTCCTTGTATTTCTCTTTTGGTATTAGCTGCTAGAAATTTCAGAAATAAGTTTTACATTGAATTATAGTAATTACTAACATCCTAGTATAGGTTTTTGGCATAATTATTTACCCTCTTTCTTTATAATTTTACCTTTTAAAAACTTTATCTGGCTTTTTATTATTTTTTTTATTTAGTTAGTTTTTAATTTTTATTGATGTCTTAACAGTTTATAACATTGTGGGGTTTTAGTTGTACATTTTATTTGTCCGTCACCATATAAATGCATCCCTTCACCCCTTGTGCCCACCCCCACCCCCTTTCCCCCTGGTAACCACCAACCAGTTCTCTCTGACCGTGTGTTAGTTTATATTCCACATATGAGTGAAATCATGCGGTCTTTGTCCTTTTCTCTCTGGCTAATTTCACTTAACATAATACCCTCTAGGTCCATCCATGTTGTTGCAAATGGGACAATTCTGTCTTTTTTATGGGTGAATAGTATTCCTTTGTGTGTGTGTGTGTGTGTGTGTGTGTGTGTGTGTGTGTGTGTGTGTATATATACCACATCTTCTTTATCCAGTCATCAGTCAAGGGACACTTGGGTTGCTTCCACTTCTTGGCTATAGTGAATAATGCTGCAATGAACATAGGGGTGCATAAGCTTCTTGGGATGGTCGATTTTGTGTCCATTGGGTAGATGCCCAATAGTGGGATTGCTGGATAAGGTATTTCTATTTTTAATTTTTGGGGGAATCTCCATACTGTTTTCCATAGAGGCTGCACCAGTTTGCATTCCCACCAGCAGTGAATTAGGGTTCCCATTTCTCCACAACCTCTCCAACATTTGTTGTTTTTTTGTCTTGGTGATTATAACCATTCTAACAGGTGTCAGGTGATATCTTAGCATGGTTTTGACTTGCATTTCCCTGATGATTAGTGATGTTGAACATCTTTTCATGTGTCTGTTGCCCATCTGTAAATCTTCCTTGGAAAAATGTCTGTTCATATCCTCTGTCCATTTTTTGATCAGGTTGTTTGTTTTTTTGTGCTCAGTTGTGTGAGTTCTTTATATATTACAGAGATTAATCCCTTGTTGGATATATGATTTGTGAATATTTTTCTCCCAGCTGGCGGGTTATCTATTCATTTTGATCCTGGTTTCATTTGCCTTGTAGAAGCTCTGTAGTCTGATGAAGTCCCACTTGTTTATTTTTTCTTTTGTTTCCCTTGTCCGAGTAGACATGGAATATGAAAGGATCCCTTTATAACTGATGTCAATTAGTGTACTGCCTATATTTTCTTCCAGGAGTTTTATAGTTTCAGGTCTCACTTTCAGGTCCTTAATCCAATTTGAGTTGATTTTTGTGTATAACGATAGAAGATGGTCTACTTTCGCTCTTTTGCATGTGGCTCCCCAATTTTCCCAGCACCGTTTATTGAAGAGACTTCCCTCTCTCCATTGTATGTTCTTTGCTCCTTTGTCAAAGATTAGCTGTCCATAGGTGTGTGGTTTTATTTCTGGGCTTTCAGTTCTGTTCCATTGATCTGTGTGTCTGTTTTTGTACCAGTACCATGCTGTTTTGATTACTATAGCTCTGTAGTATATTTTGAAATCAGGGATTGTGATGCCTCCAGTTTTGTTCTTTTTTCTCAGGATTGCTGTAGTTATTCGGGGTCTTTTGTTGTCCCATACGAATTTCAGTATTTTTTTGTTCTATTTCCGTGAAGAATGACATTGGGATTCTGATTGGGATTGCATTGAATCTGTAGATTGCTTTAGGTTGTATGGACATTTTAACTATGTTTATTCTTCCAATCCATGTGCATGGAATATTTTTCTATTTCTTTATGTCTTCATTGATTTCCTTCAGTAGTGTCCTATAGTTTTCATTGTATAGGTGTTTCACCTCTTGGTTAAATTTATTCCCAGATATGTTATTCTTTTTGTTGCACTTGTAAATGGGATTGTCTTTTTGAGTTCTCTTTCTGTTAGTTCATCATTGGCATATAGAAATGCAACTGATTTTTGTAAGTTGATTTTATACCCTGCCACTTTGCTGTAGTTGTTGATTATTTCTAGTAGTTTTCCAATGGACTTTTTGGGGTTTTCTATATATAAGATCATGTCATCTGCAAATAATGAGGGTTTCACTTCTTCGTTGCCTATTTGGTAATCTGGCTTTTTATTATAAGCTACCTTCATTCCCTTTTGTAAACAAAGTATAATGAATAAAATACATCTTAAAAGTATTTAGTGTTACTGTAACATACCCACCAGAATGGCTAAAATGAAAAAGACAAAAACATGCCAAAGCCGGTGGGGATGTGGAACAGCCAGAGCTCTAGCATCCTGCGAGGGAAAGTGTGAATTGGTGCAACAGAAATACAGGTATATTGACTGACAGACACACATTTAAATGTTCCTGTCATAGCCGCACAATTCTTAATAGCTCCAAACTGTACCCTCCCCATCAACAGTAGAGCGAATACACCTATTGTGGTATGTTCCTATAATGGGATATTATAATTACAGCTACATGCAACATTATGGATGATTTCACAATTATAATGTTGAGTGAAATAAGCCAAATACAAAATAGTACACAGTGCATGATTCCAATTATGTAAATTACAAAAACAGGCAAAACGAATCTGTGCTGTTCCGTCAGGATTAGTGTTCCTCTTGGGTAGGTTAGGGACTCGAGGGAGCATAAAGGGAGGGGCTTCTGGGGTGCTGTGATGTTATTATATAGTGCACTTTAAAAATCAGAGCTCATCAGGATGCTGCCTGTGTAACCACATACATTTCTTTAGACAGTTCTTGCTTCTTTTGACAGAATTTGACAGGAGAGTTTTTATTCCTTTCGATTCGCATTTCCTTGGAAATCTTTGGTGTTTGGAGTTCTGGTTTCTCAAAGCCTAGGGTCCGTGCTCACTGTGTGTGGTGGTGCCCTTGGCTCTTACCTGAGAGCCCCAGGACCACATGGTCACCTTCCCCTGGGCTTCACCATTTCTTTCACTAGCCAGTTCTTCCTTGTTGGTGAAAATCAAGTTCAGGGTGAAAATTCCCCTACTTGCTTCCCCAACCTACTGAGACAGAATTGTCACCAGGGCAGGCCCAGAGTGTTCAGATGGTCTGTTTTTAGCCGAATGTGTCTGTCCTTAGCAGACATCTAGATAGTTGATGCTCCTTTTCCCGTCTCAGTTTGCGTGTAGGCTTTATGTTCTGTCTGGCATTGTTGATGCTACATCCCTTTAATTTGAGAAGCTTAATTTCTCTCCTCTTGTCCTCAATCCCATATTCTATGAACATTTGATTTCTGCTTACATATATGACCTTCTGAAGTAAAGTGGCAATCCTTCTATCCCTACCTCTTTTATCAGCTCTTATTCTTTCGAATGCATCTTACCCACATCCCACTGCCATTTTTCCAGTCAAGACCACCTCCAGGTTTTGCAGGTACTTACGAGATATTGTTTGTCTCCTGTGTCTTTAAACAAGTTTGTTTCACTGGCCATGCTGTGCATATGCAATGTGGCGTACGTAGACCTTAGACACCAGGCAGATTGCCTTCACTCATTTTTCTGTCATTTTCTCCTGAGCTTTGCGAGCACCTTCTCTACAATCACATCAGCTCGCTGTATCTCCAGGGCCCCTCTGGGCATTTTCCCCCTGATTAAATGCTCTTTGGGTAGATTCTTGAGTGACACTCTGTAGCCAGCTGTTCTCCTCTCATTTCCTCCTTTTTCTTCCTAAGCCATGACCTTTCACTGGGGCATGAGATGAAAAGAAGAGCCCGTGTCCCCGAGTCCCTCGGTTTTCTATCCATGTGGACAGGTGTGGCAGCAGGCAGTACTCTGATAAGTACTGATGGGCTTCTTGGATCACACTTGATATGTTGTTCTCATAGGACGAATTACAAAAGCATATGTTAGGTTTTTTCCCCCCAGATAGTTCTGCATAATATCTTTCAGTGCTTTTCAAGTCTTGGAAACCCAGGCTGTGAATCTGTGGGTGGGGACCCAATTCCAGAGGGTTGCCTGGTGCTGTCCAGGTTGCTGGGAGTGGTGCCAGTCTGAGCAGCCTGCACCCTGAAAAGTCCAGCACTCTGTGTGTTTCTGTGGCTTTCCTGTTCAGAGGACTTGCTGAGGATGCCGTAAAATATTTGTTCTCTGCCCCAAAATGAGTCAGCTCGTGGAGGCATTTTTACTGATTTTTTGGTGAGGAAGATTGGCCCTGAGCTAACATCTGTGCCCATCTTCCTCTATTTTGTATGTGGGATGCCCTCACAGCATGGCTGATGAGTAGTGCGGTGGTCCGTGCCCGGGATTCGAACCTGCGAACCCCGGGCTGCCGAAGCAGAGCACACGAAGTTAACCACTATGCCACCAGGCCAGCCCCTGATTTTATTTTTTTTTAAGCTCAATTGTTTCATGTCTGCACAGGATTTGACATATTTGCTTGCATATAGTCAAAGCTGGTGCTTAACAAATGTTGAATGGATGAATGGAGGAACTGGACCAAAAACCTGTAGATTTTAATTAGGGAGAAAAGATCTGGGGTATGAAATGAGTACTTATTCCAAATGCCAGTTCACGGTGTGACAGGGTGAGCCCAGTCTCTGAAAGGACAAAGGCGGCTTTGTGAACGCCAAAGGACCTTGACACAGAAGCCAGTGAATGGATTGATAGCTCTTAAGATTTCAAAGTAAATGTCTAGAGCTGGCGGGTTTTCTGGGATTTTACTGTGTTAATTTTCTTTTACTTTTTAATGTCAAATATATATTTTGGTGCTTAAAAATAAATGCGAAAACAAAACCCCCTAATTCCATAGAATTAGGTCTATACAATGGCCACTATCTAATTATGGCGCTGGCGTAGGCACCGCCAGCTATTTGACAGAATCCTTGTGACCTTTCTCCTCCCAGCCCTGGCGTCACTGGATCCACACTGGCTGGAGGGCCACTGTCTATGGTGAATGGGCCAGCACCCTGTTCTCTGAGCTTCGTGCATTCTTCTTGGGCTCACTCAAGGGAAAAGAGAGACTTTTCCAGCCCTTGGCACAAACGAATGCCAGATGGCTCTGTGAGGCTGGTCTGGCCACAGAGGATCACAAACGTGATTCTTCTCAGCTGCTGCGAACAGAGGCAGCCCCCCAGAGAGGAGTCCTGTGGGAATCGGTTTCCCCAGATCAGGAAGGACGGGGGATGGCGCGACGGGAGGACAGTGAGGCTGGATGGAGTGGAATGCAGGTCCTGAGGGCCCACTGTGCATTAGAGGTCAGCTCGCCGCTCGACCCAGTCCTGAAAGCCAGAATGTAGCATTATCTTTCTTCTCCATCTCAACTCCTCATCTTTCTCCATCTCCCTTCTATTAATCATATTTTACAACTAAAAATGCTTGTTTTAGGGTTAGCTATATTTATTGAATAAAGCATTATTTTCTAGTGCTAATTTTTAAAGTGAGTGAGTGGCTTGTTTTGTACAGCTCTGACAGAATCTTAAGGCAGAATCCCCCTTCCTTCGGGGAGTCCATGGTTCTTTTCTTTCTCAAGAGTTACAGTCCCTTGAGGATAAAAAAGACATACTTTCTTCACTGTTACTTGAACATATTTTGTGAGTTTTTTCCTGATGGTAATACTTCTTTTTTCTCTTCTTGATTATGCCATAGAATCTGTTTTTTCAACCAGGATATGTATTATACTTTTTTATATGTGAATGTTATATTCCCATCAATATTTCCCCCATCAATGCTTATAATCACTACCGTGGTTATTTGTAAATGATACAATTGTAAAATTTAAACACTGTAGCAGTAATCATAATAGTTGTATTGTGTTTTGGATTTATAATAGCAGCTATTCTTTGCTGAACTCTTGCTATTTGCCAGGCACTGTGCTAAACTTTTTATATGCATCATCTTATTTAAATGTCATGGTAATTCTACAAAGTAGGTAATAGTATCCGCATTTCATGGAGGAGAAATCCGAGGTTTAGTGGGATTAAGTAAGATGCCCAACTAGGAAATGGAAGACTTGGATTTGAACCTGAGTCTCTGACTTCAAAATTCATATACCCTTAATCACTATGATCTCCACTTTCCCATTAGCATCGATTGTTAATTGTTGGTTTTTTTTTTTTTTTTTTTTTTGTGGGGAAGACCAGCCCTGAGCTAACATCCGTCGCCAATCCTCCCCTTTTTGCTGAGGAAGACTGGCCCTGGGCTAACATCGTGCCCATCTTCCTCCACTTTATGTGGGACGCCCCCACGGCATGGCTGACAGGCAGTGCGTCGGCGGGCGCCCGGGATCCGAACTCGCGAACCCTGGGCTGCCAAACGCGGACTAAACCACTGCGCCACCGGGCGGCCCCCTAATTGTTGGTTTTTGTTTGATAATTTTATTGAAGTAAAATTGACAGACAGTGAAGTGCGCATATTTAAAATGTAAAATTTGATCCATCTGACATATGTATATCCCTGGGAAACCATCCCCATAATCAGGATAATAAGCATACCCCTCACCCCTCAAAGTTTCCTGGTGCCCCTTCTCCTGTTACCTTCTCTCCCCAGGCCACCACTGATCCGCTTTCATTACAGATTCATTTGTATTTTTTAGAATTTTATATAAATGGAATCATACAATATGTTTGAATTCTTTCACTCAGCATAATTATTCTGAGATTGATTGATGATATTGGGTGTAACAATAGTTCATTCCTTTTTGTTGCTGAGTAATATTCCACTGTGTGGATATAGCAGAAATAGTTTATCCACTCACCTGTTGATGGACATTTGGATTGTTTCCAGTTTAGGGCTGTCATAAAGAAAGGTGCTGTGAACATCTGTGTCCATCTTTATATGGACATGTGCTTACATTTCTCTTGAGTAAACACCTAGGAGTGGAATGGCTGGGTCATATGGTAGGGGTATGTTTAACTGTTTAAGAAACTGACAGACTGTTTTCCAAGGTGGTAATATTGTTTTACATTCCCATCAGCAGTGTTTGAGAGTTCTAGTTGCTTCACATGCTCGTCAACACTCTGTATGGTCAGTGGTTTTAATTTTGGCCATTTTAATAGGGGTGTAATGGTATTGCATTACGTTTTTAATTTACAAAACTTTGAAAATGTTGTCTTCTGGCTGGCATTTTTCTGACAAGAAATTGGCTATCATCCTTATCTTTGTCCTCTGTAATAATGCTCCTCCCCTCTCACCCCCTTATACTCACTTTTAAGATTTTTCCCTTTTAGGTACTTAAACAATTTAAGTATGGTGTTGCTTGTTGTACTTTTCTTTGTATTTCTTGTGCTTAGGGGTCATTTGAGCTTCTTGGATTTGTGAGTTTATAGTTTTCATCAAATTTGGAAAAATTTTTGGCCATTATTTCTTCAAATATTTTTTCTCTCTTCTTGACCCCCGCCCCCAAAGAAATTCGAGGACTCCAAATAAACATGTTAGGCCACCTGAAGTTGTGTCACAGCTTACTGGTGCTCTGTTCTTTTTTTTCTCTTTCATTTTATGTCATCTCTATTGCTATGTCTTCACGTTCTCTGATCTCTGTAATGTCTACTCTGCTGTTGGTCATTTTCCAGGTCTCTGCTTCACATATTCAGTCTTTCCTCTAGCTTCTTGATGTCCTTATCTGCTAATTCTATCATCTGTGATTTTGGGGTCAGTTTTGATTGATTAGTTTTTTCCTCATTGTGGTTCATATTTTCTTGCTTTTTTACATGTCTGGTATCTTTGATTCAGTGCCAGACATTATTGAGTGTTAGATTTTGTATTCTTATAAATATTCTTGAGCTTTGTTCAGGGATGTTGTAGTTACTTGGAAACGGGTTGATCTTTTCAAGCCTAGCTTTTAAACTTCACTGGGTGGGACCAAAGCAGCATCAAGTCCAAGGCTAATTTTTTCCCACCACTGAGGTAAAAGTGTTTGGGGTATGCTACCCAATACCCCTTTGATTGTGCATTTTTCCTCTCTACTTATGGGAGCAGGCACTACTATTGGCCCCCTGTGAGTGCCAGTGATCCTTTTAGGGATTCTCCCCCGGCCTTGGGTGGTTTATTCCCACACACGCGCTGGTCAGTGTTCAGGTGAAGACGGGACGGGGACGACCTTGGCAGGTGTCTGGAGCTCTCTCTGTACAGCTCTCAGCTCTCTGTCCTGTGAAGCGTGACCGGTGAGTTGTCTCCCTGGACTCCCAGCAATGTCCAGGATGAGGGAGACCACCAGTCTCCATTTGGGTTCCCCCCATGGCTTACTAGAGGCTGGGGCAACTAGAGGGTACACCTCTTTCCCATCAGCCAGCCAGCGATTATTGTCTTTCATCGCCTCATGTCTGGCGTCTTCAACTGCATATGTGTGTGTGTGTGTGTGTGTGTGTGTGTATTTTTTAATGTTTCAGGCAAGTAAGGTAAATCCAGTGTCTGCAACTCTCTCTGTTCTGAAATGCATTTCTTAAGTTGCTCAGATGGTTTTAATTCAACGCACTGAAGTGATGGGGCTCCCTGGCCCAGTGCAGTGAGTGCTGTGGGGTCTGGTGATGAATCTGGTGTGTGACCAAGGTTGGAAGGGCCGCCTTCTGCCTCCATCAGTACGTGGCACCTGCATCCTCAGCTGTTAGGTGCACACTTGATATGAGCGAAACTACTCCAGCATGAGAACTGACCATTGTAATTCCACTGTCCTTTTTTGGTTTCAGATTAATATTTATATGTCTCATTTAATCTTTTTTTAGAACATCCTACCTACTCACATTTTGGATCTTTTAAAAATCTGTGTCTTTTAATGGAAAGTGTGGCTTTTTCTAGTAAAAGATATTGATGGTGTTGATTGATTTATATGAGATTTAAAAGCCAAATGTGCTTAGTATGATTATGGAATAATTTATGTGCCAGATTCATCATTAGTGAAACACTATTTAAAACTGTTTTCAACTCTTGGTAATTAAGATTTTTCAAAGTCTGTGTTTTTCAATATAAAAATAAAATATACTAAGTATTAAAATTTTAGAACATGTAAGAAAATATAAGGAAAAAGAACATTTTAAATTACTTGTAGTCTCACATCTAGAGGTAAGTATTATTAATAATCTGGTGTACTTCCTCTTAGATGCATTTTTTTTTTCCAAATTGTTTTCCTACTTTTCCATTTTAGTGGAAGACTTACGACCCTGCGTTTTCCCAGTTGGAAGTTTGGTTCCGATTCGTCTTTGTGGTGCTTACCTTCATTGTCACTGTGAGTACCATTCACCGGACAGACTACATCAGGGTACTGACAGGAGCAAAGCTAGTTTATGCGTCATGATTGTCAAAGTGCAAACTGCGGGGAGATTTATCTGTGATGTCCCTTCCAGTGGACCAACGTGATACAACTAACTATTCTGTGTCTGCCAGGGCGCTGCCGTGTGAGAAGAATGACGTGGTGTCTTTTAGTAAGGACTTCTGCGTAGTGTAATAGTAATTACCAGTCACCGGCTTTTTGGTAAATTCTCATCAGTGCACAACGACAAATGCCATTTAGCCTGTGTGGGAGGAATTGTGTGAATTCCCTGTGTGAGTGCACCTCTTTGAGTGCAGGGGGAGCACGTTCTCAGGTTTTTATATTTGGATATTGTGCCAGACCTTCCAGTGTTAGAGATTTTTCAGGAATAAGGCCACAGAGAGAGGGTGTGGGAGTGCAGGCTTTCGGCTCGTTTGGGATCTGAGTTCCGTGTCCACAAGCACACCGTGGGTTTGGGGTACCCTTAGAGCACAAGTGACCCCACAGAGGCCCAGTCAGTGAAGATGGGAATCGATAAATTGGAGGAAGAGGCAGTGTGCCCTCCTTGGTGACTTAGCGCCATCTGAACAGCGGTCTTCTGCCTGCCTCAGCTGCTTGCCTCATGCTGATGCAGAGGTGTGACATTTAGGAGATATGTCCACTCTGCAGTGGTGGCCACTCCAGTTGCCACCCAGGGAACACCTGGTGCTTCGCGGACTAACCGTATACAGAAGGACACAGGCTGGTGGGAGCGTGTGAGGAAAGTGCCAGATGGTGGTGACCTGGACCTGGTGCGGTGGAGGGCAGGACATGGCCTGGAATACACAGGGGCTGGGGACTGCAGTCTCAGGCCACGCCCAGGGCTTCCCTGAGTGAACTGATGGAGGAGCAGCCTGCCCCGGAGGAGCTGGCAGGGGCGGGTGCTCTTTCCTCTGGCAGAGGGTTTATGGTGTTACATTCCTTGTCCCCTCCTGGCCCTGTGAGAACAGCTTGTGACCATGCTATCCATGGCCTCTGTGCAGCAGTTCACCCTCTTCTCTCAGTTGTCGTTGATGGTCTCAGGAGTCAGTTCAACAAGGGGTTAACTCAGGTCTTGGCTGGCACCTAGACCATCGATTGCGGAAGACATAACACGATGCTAAGCAAGGTGTAAGCCAAGACAGTAACGGGGGCCTGATCTGGTTGCAGTGCCTGTTTGCACACTCCCTCCGGAAGTTTTCCATGAGGGACTGGGGGATCGAGCAGAAGTGGATGTCCATTCTTTTGCCTCTGCTGCTACTTTACAACGGTAGGTGCCATTTTTATTTTGGAGCTTTCCTCTTTAAAATTGAAAGCTGGATGGCATCCTAGATAGGCCTCAGAGTCTCCAGGAGAGCCCAGGGCCCCTGAAGGAGTGGGTGGTGGCGCCCCCCAGTGCAGTGTGAGTGATGCTGCACCCGGATGCAGCGGGGCCTGGCAGCTTGCACAGTGAGTGAGTGATTGCTTTGGTAGTTAAAACCTGGAAGGGCTGCAGACACAGCCGTCTTGGAACTTGGCTGAAGGTGGCAAACACTGCCGTCTGTTCCTCTCTCCTGCTCCAGAAAGTGTTTGCTTCCAGAGCTGCTGCGTGGATTCCCAGGCCTGCGGGGAGGAGCGGATGGCAGCAGCAGACGGCACTCTGTAATGATCACTGGAGCAATCTGTTCATTGGCTTTTAGGTTTTTTGAAAAACAAAACAGCCTTTAGTTCACCACCTTCCCTTTGGCTGTGGCCAGGGAGAGGGTGATCGTGAGCTCTGCCGTCACACAGGGGATGGGTGTCCTGTGCTGGGTGCTGGCGGGCCTGCCTCCATGAGGCCTTTCTGCCTTTTGCATTGCAGATCCATTCTTCCCCCTCTCCTTTCTGGTGAACAGCTGGCTCCCAGGGATGCTGGACGATCTCTTTCAGTCTCTGTTCCTGTGTGCCCTGCTGCTCTTCTGGCTGTGTGTGTACCACGGGATACGGGTTCAGGTGAGCCTCAGCCCTCAGGGAGTCAGAGACAGTCCTTCCGTGCCAAACTCTGGTGGTGATCCTTACCGTGAACTTGGCCTTGAGAACCTGTCTTCAGCCTCAGAGTCAACAGAAAAATGTACACTATGTAGAAATCATTCGAATGTCTGTGATCCAGTGTGGTCCATTAGGGGTTAATGGTTTGCTAGAATTAACTAACTTCTCTCTATCTTACTTTTTTTGCTTTTTAGGGAGAAAGGAAGTGTTTGACTTTCTATTTGCCTAAATTCTTCATTGTTGGACTATTGTGGTTGGCTTCTGTTACACTAGGAATATGGCAGACGTGAGTAATTTTATTATGTGTGAAACTTCGGTCATGGAAAGCATTTGACCAAGGGGGACAGAGCCAGAGTCTAACTGTATTTTGTGAACTCATCTGGAAAGAAATCTGTCACCCAGTGTTTCAAGATTTGGTAGTGTGACCTGAACTGAGGATTCATTTTTGCTTGAATGGCATGTAGAGATATGCCTGATTCTTCTAGTCTAAGATGGAAAATGAAAAAGACCACGTTGTTTTAAATTCCTCCCCCCCGAGAGGCGAAGACTTGGTTTGTACAAACGATGCTCAGGTCGGCTCCTGGCTCGCCGCTTCCGCCAAATGTTTTACTTTCTCCTTTGGCTTGCGTCTGTCAGCTTTCCCGTCCTCACACCAGCTCCCAAGGTTTATCTTTATTCATATTTTTGTCCTTCTGTAAAATGGTACCACTGCAGAAGCCTAATGTAGTAACAATGTGATTCACCTGAATAGGATTTTCTGCAGAAATTAATTCCATTTCAGGAGTATGATTTTGGCACCTGGCGCATCTAATTTCATGGCCCAGGAATGACCAGACCTAGCTCACATCTTCTCCACTTCCCTCTCCCTGCCTTCCTGTCATCTCAGCTACCCAGTTTCATTTTAAAATGAGTTTCATGGAAGTTTATATTTACTTTTATTGCTTTCTCTGTGTACTTGTGTGTTTCCTAGTGCCCATATATGTCATTGAAAAGGTGCCTGGAAAACAGCTCTTAATATTGCCAAGGAAAATGGTATAGGGATTTTCATGATGAAAAATACTGCAACTTCACAATGCTGATGACTGAACAAACAGTTAAGTTAGTAGCAGTGTATGCATTTTCAATGTGCAATTTAGGATTTCTCATAAATTTAGAATTACTTTTTAAAAATCCATTACTGTTGGTTAGCAAGTAGTTTGTTAATAAGTTTTTTAAAAAGTGAAGTGAGAGAAAGTATAAAATAAAAAGTAAACTTGTTACTAATCTTTGATTTTTATAACATCATGTTGTAGAGTTAATGAATTACACGACCCAATGTATCAGTATCGAGTTGACACAGGAAATTTTCAGGTAAGGATTGTTAATGAAGCCAGAAGATTTTTTTTTTTTTAGTGTTCTTTTCAAAAATTACTGAATTTTGTAACTTGTGCTGTTGATACAAGCTTGCTAACTGGCTATTTGGGAAGGACTACAGAAAGTTCCTGGGTAGAAAATTTGGAAAAATGTGTTTGAGTAGTATGGAAAATAAACTTAAAAACTCTGTTTTCGCTCCCAGTCCTTGGGCTGTGATTGAAGGGCACAGAAGGTGTGTCACATTTGAGAAACACTGTAGAACAATTAAAACATTTTCTTGGGGGCTGGCCCAGTGGCGTAGTGGTGAAGTTCACACACCGCTTTGGTGGCCCGGGGTTGGTGGGTTCATATTCCGGACACGGACCTACACACCGCTCATCAGGCCATGCTGTGGTGGCATCCCACATACAAAAAATAGAGAAAGACTGGCACAGAGGTTAGCTCAGCGACAATCTTCCTCACCAAAAAAAAAAACAAAAACCAAAAACATTTTCGTTCATTTTATTCTCTAAAGTAACAGGGAGATTTAGTAAATGGTGTGACCAGGGCTGGTTTCATGAGCCAGCGAGCCCACAGCCACAGGGCCGCAATCTTAGGGTGATACTCTGCTGTCACCATCCTGAAATTCTTCGTACTGTCTGAACAGGGGGTCCAACATTTTTATTTTACACAGAGGCCCGCGAATGACAGTCAGTCCTGAGTGTGGCTTTGTCTCCACTCTCCAGATGGGATCGGCATCCCCTGCCCCTCACAGGCAGCCCCTCCTGGGTACAGCTTGCTGCTGAGCCTGGTGTGGATATGCTTAGTGCCGAGGGCAGAGGGAGCCCTGCTGGGAGTCTAGGAGCCGTATTCCCAGTGCTGGGCAGTCCCAGAGGCACCAAATTGAATCCTGTCCTGGGGGACAGCCAGCATTTCTCCAGTGGCTTTGCAGAGCTTCCTGTGAAGTGATAAAATCTGTGATTCTCTGTAGGAATGGCCTTTGAGGAAGAGGGAAGTTTAGTGAGTGATGACATGTTGTGTTGAGACTGTGTGTGTCACAGGAAACTGTGAGCGCCTGTTTCTTCACTGAAATCCGGTAGGGAAGTGCCAGTAGCCTCTCCATTCCATTCTTTAAGTTTGAGGAGTTTTGAAGGACGCTGAGCGTATGCCTTATGAACAACATGCCATGACCTTTGCCCTCAAAGAATGCATGACCTTGTGAGGGAGCAAAGGTTTAGGAAATAAAGATAATATCACCGAGTGTGCAGTGTCCTGCCAGATGTGTCCTTATGGACAGTGGGCCCAAGCTACTGGGGTAGGTGGCATCTTTATTTGCATTTTGTCCTTTTGTCTTTTAATTAGCCTTATAATGTATTAATAAGTTTTTGGGGTGGAGGGGTTGCACCTTGAGCTAGAGAGGAGGGAAAGGCATTCTGGGCCAAGAAGAGAGAGACACTGTCCCAGAGTTGTTGGGGGACAGCCATGAGGAGGAGGGCTATAAGCCTCTGCCGAGCAGGGAGACCAAGTCAGGGCACACCACGGGGGCTGCGCTTGAGAAGGGAATCTGGACACCCTGGGCAGGCCCCCGGCCACGCTGTGTGAGGGGTAGGGACTCCGAGGGGACTTGTCTACTTGGGGCGGGGACAGTGAAGGAAGGGAGAGGAAGGACTGCTCCAACACATTCCCAGGGAAGGTTCTGCAGACCTTGGTAACAGATCACATATGAGGCTACTGGTTGAGGGTAACTCCCAGATTTAGATAAAATATTACAGATTTGTGCTAATCTACTGTTATTGGAGCTTTTGTCTGGTATGGTCCCCTCATTTTTCACGTGAGGAAACTGAGGGGCGGCAAAGGGTCCCCCTGGGTCACACACTAGGAGCAGCAGAGTGGGGCCTCAGGGCTAGTAGGGGGGCTAGTGTGCCAGGCTCCTCAGATGGCCTGAGGGTAAGACCCTGGTCCTGGGCGGCAGCCGCCTCCTTCCCTCCGTAGTCCTCTCTTTTTCATCTGTAAAATGGAGATAATCATGGAATATTCCATAAAGAGTTGTGAGGACTGAGTTAGACAGGGAATGTGGAGCACTTGGCACAGGGCCAGCACCTACAAGGACTCAGTCTCGGGCAAGGCAGCTGTCACCATGGTTGTGGTCACCCCTCTGTCCCCTCTTGGTCAGGCCGTTGGGGAAGCCAGCTGCTAGGGGCTCAGGAATGGTCGCAGCCTCTCTGGGAAGAGCAGAGTGGCCTACATCTGTTACTAAAAGAAACACTGGAAATGAGACTTTGAGGAAGCTGAAAAAAGCTAAAAGAGACCCACGAGTGATCTAGTGAAATCCCTTCATTTTACAGATGAGAAGATAAAGCCCAGACTAAAGTTGGGTTCCTGGTTCCTCATTAACAGTCCAGCGCTCCATCCCTTGTCCATAGAGGGGGATTCTGGCTCTGGGAAGAAAGGCAGGGATGGAAAGACGGGATGGGGAGGGGCACTCCACAGAGGGGAGCTTGGAACTCTAGCGGAAGATTCTAGCAAGAGAGGGCACGTACTCACCCTGCGGAGCCTGGTCTTCATTTCATCAGCCTGTCTTCCCTGTCATAGCTTCTGACCTCAGGAGAGCGTGTTCTTGTCTCTCCTGTAACAAAATCACAGAATCTTGTCATTTTAGACCTAATGTCTTCTGGATGATCTAGTTCAATCCCCTCATTCCACAGAAAAGGAAACCGAGGTCCAGAAAAGTTGAGCTTCGCCTGAGGATTTCTCAGGATCCAGTCCTGGATTTTCTTTGACACGTGCCACCATCTTGAGGCAGGGCAGGGAGCCAGGCCCTCACCCAGGAGAGGATGAGTCACTGCCATGTACCGAGCACCTACTGCTGTTCTGGAAACTTGATGTGTGTCATGGAGGGAGTTCGGGTCCTCGCTCATCCGATGAGCAGGCGCTGGGGGCGTCCCCCTGGGGTGAGCCGCCTGTGCTCACAGACGGGCTGAGAGAGGACTAGGAGAGTCAGAGCGGTGGGCACGTTCCTGTTCTATGGAGTGACCTTCTGGGCTCTGGGTCCCTTTTAAAAACACGTGGCTTTCCTGCTGACAGTGGTGTTGGAAGGAGAAGTGGTAACGAGAGCCTGTTCTTATTTCAGTGCCCGTCTTGTTTCATTCCAGGGAATGAAGATTTTCTTCATGGTGGTAGCAGCTGTGTATATTTTGTACCTTTTGTTCTTGATAGTACGGGCCTGTTCTGAGCTACGTCACATGCCTTATGTAGGTAAGCGCCACTTCACAAACCGGAGTTGACACGGGGAGGATGGCTGGAGTCCACCAAGCAAGTGGCCTCACCCGGACGGGGAAGACCCAGAGACTTGTTCCGTTCCCACAGGCTGGGGACCAGTGCCTTCGGGCCCTAGGGAGCCCCAACAGGGCAGAATGGATAATTCTGAGCCCCTTGGACAGTGTCTCAGGCCAGTGCTGGGGGGAGGCCTGTGGGGTGGAAGCCAGTTGGGGCCCAGGGTGCCAGTGTGGCTATTGGAGCTGCCTGGATCCTTCCAGAATTGCACCTTGCAGAGGAGCCAACCGGAGTGGTTTTCCTAGTCCTTGAGTCAGGGCAGGTCACCTGATCTCGTAGGATCCTCCTAGTCTGCCACAACCAAATAATAATGGGCATGGCCTCGCTGGGGCCTCCTGGGCTCTGGGCGGGCGGGACAGCATTGCTGCGGGGTTTCAGGTGGAAGCAGGTTTCAAGTCCAGAGGGAGAGGGGTTTTGTTCAGGGGTTTGCTCTATTTTTGTCTTTAGTCTGAAGATCTCTGAGATGAGAGTGGAATTTATTCCAAGGTGGGTTAATGGGCATATTCATTTCTTTTTCAGATCTCAGGTTAAAATTTTTGACTGCGTTGACTTTTGTAGTGCTTGTCATTAGGTAAGAAGACTTTATTTTTTGAAAGAAGCAAAACTGTGAATTTTTATTTTACTATCATGAATATCTTTTCTCCCCTTTTATGGGGTGAATTTTAGGGTCCTTTTAGTCGGATACATTCCTGACGTCAGAGGGCCTCTTTCACAGGGCGGGGCACAGAGTGTCTACATGGCCGAGAGAGCACACGTCTTGTGTAAATGCCCAGGGGGTGAGGAGCGTTGAGTAAAGCGCACTAACCTGGCGCTGGTTGAGCTGCCGACCCGCTCTGCCCTGTGCCACGTGGGTGTAGCAGAGAGTCAGACACGTCAGAGAATTAGAATACCGTGCAGGGTCTGGGCACCCGGGGTCCTTTCGATGCCCCAAGGACAGGACTATAAGCAGCAGTTCTTTTTGTTTAAACTCAGAACAGCAGATATCACTGAGCAGCACACACTGGTGGCCCCGTGGGGAAGGCGCGAGGTAAGGAGGGCAGGAGATGCTGTGCAGCCAGGAAGGCTGTGCCTGAGGGCCTCTCCCGGGGCAGGCTGGGCCGGGGCTGCGACAGCCACAGACTCGCAGGGCGGCCGAGGTGTGCCGGATTGGTGGTAGGGGAGCTGAGCGCGCACGGGAAGTTGTTTCTTCGAATGAATTCCAGATAATTGTTTGGTTGTTTATGGTTTGTCTCTTTCTCCTAAAATCAGAATCCAGAGGGAAAAAAATCTAGTTATCTGCATTTCTTTTTTGGTTGTTTGGATAGCAAATAAATGGCTGTCAGCCCCTTTCCTGGGGGGGAGCCATGAGGGGGCTCTGAGAGGCTGGCTTTCCAAGTCTGCTCGGGGGTCCCAGCTTTGTCGAGTGGGAGGACTCCTGTAGGCAGCATCCAGGCTCATTCCTCAGCCCTCCAGGAGTCACATGCATTGCTTACCAAAGTGTGTGGACTCAGCATGGACCTGGGAATGAGCTTGAGTTTTATTCGGCATCTAAATTCACCTGAAAATAGCAGTGAACGTATGTATTACTTAGTTTCTCTTCAGTGCTTGGCACACACGTTGTCTCTGTAACTTCTCCCACACACCCTCTCACACACACTCATACCCTCCCTCTCACATACACGCACATCCTCTCATACCTCACACACACACACCTCATACCCCGACCCTCTCTCTCACACCCTCACACACACATCCCACTCACATCCCCTCACACACCCTCTCTCACACACACATACACACCCACACACACATCCCCCTCACACATCCTCGCCCTCACACTACCCCAGTCTACAGTTTGGGAGGTACCTACCGTCTGCCTGCAGTGACCTCTATATCTTCTGTCTTAGAAGTTGTTATGCTTCTGTGATCTTTCTTCATGTAAGTTTCAAGGAGATTTGTTTATTTATTCAACAAATGTTTACTGAGTGTCTACACTGGTAAGCAGGGAGACAGGTTCCTCGCTGTCCCGGCATTTATATTTCAGTGGAGACCAGTAAATAAATAGCATAAGTGCCATCATGAAAATAAAACAGATGTGACGATGGCAGGAGGGAAGTGGCCACTGTAGATGAGCTGGGTAGGGGACGTCTCTCTGAGGAGGGCCTGAAGGAGGAGCCCTGAAAATGTGTGGGGTTGGCCCCTAGGTCCTGGGGACAGCAGGTGGCTTGGTGAGCAGGAGGAGAGGGTGTGAGGGAGGACGGCCTCTGGAGAGGTTAGGTCGGGCCCCTCAGGCCACCATGAGGAGTCCAGGCTTTATTCTCAGTGATGGGAACCCTGAGTTTAAGCCGAGAGGTGAAGGGATCTGATTTACATTTTTACTAATCAGTCAGTCAGGCTGTGCTTGGAGAATGGACCACAGGGAGGGGAGGTGAAAGCCAGGGTTGTCCAGGGGAGAGCCGTGGTGGCTGTGGAGCGCCGTGTTACCAGAACCTTCTGTTATCACGTGTACCAGCGGGCAGGTGTCTGCACCGGGGTGGGTTGCTTCTTCACGTGTGAATCGCTGTGCCAAGCAGGGGAGGTATGACTGAGGAGAAGCAGACTTTGCTCAGGGGATTGGCAACCTCTTGTAGGAGATGCTCCTGAAAACATGAACAAAGGGAGTGAGAGGGGGAGGAGCATGTGCCAAGGGGCTTCGAGGCCCCCGAGTCGAGACTATGACGTGCTCTATGTCAGGGTCAGCGGGTTCCGTCCCAGCAGCTGGTCCTCCTGGACCTGAGACCAAAAACCCAGTGGCAGGAGTTGTGTGTGCATGCGTGTGCGTGTGCGCGTACAAGTTTCCATGCAGAAGTAATGGTGAATAGACTGTAAGTGTTAATGGGTGAAAACAAGTTACACGAAGCTAGTGCTAGTTTTCACATATTGTTTTTCCCTCTCCTTCTTTTCCAGCATTGTCATCCTTTATTTAAGGTTCGGAGCACAAGTATTACAGGACAATTTTGTGGCTGAACTGTCCACTCACTACCAGAATTATATCCTTTTAATCAGAAGATGTCAGCCTTCAGGAACGCACTCTACATGGAGTGGGTAGCATTTTAGGTCTGTGAACAAGAAGAGGCAGTCACCTCATGGCCCGTACTGCCGAGCCCCTGGGACCCCAGGCCTGTCTGCGGAGCTGTGCTCACACTGGCTCACCACGGCCCCAGGAAGCGTTGTTCCTCCATACGCAGCAGCTCAGCATCACAGGGTGCAGCAGTCCCCCGAGGTCAGTGGGGGATTCCGGCTCACGGACCCCAGCATCTGCAGCCGCTCTCCACCTTGCTGTTCTCTCTGTGGGGCGGGGACTGTAAAGGAGTCCAGTCTCGGTTCTGGACCTCATGTGGGTCTGGAGTTGGCCGTTTCCCCCTGCAGAGCACTGAGAAGAGACCGAGGCCTGATCTGAGGGTCTTCTCTCCCCCAGTGGCGTCTCTTACCATCACTCGCACGTATCCAGCTGCAGTGTCCACAGGGTTGTGGTAATGAGGGTGGTTTAAGCCTGTGTCTCCAGGAAGGGCTCATAACACAGCGGCACCTCCTTCCATTCCCGCATATGCCTGAGGCGGTGGGGCAGGCTGGGTGCCTCCGTGGTCAGCTCCTCTTTGAGATGCGTGGTAGGATAGGCTGTGCTTCCCACTGCCGCTCTCAGTGATGGCATCCATGAGGGGATGCTTTGAGGTTAATCCTTTACATCCTGGCTTCTTTCTGGGGGCCCTTACATCCTTTGAATTAATGCACAATTTTTCAAATCTTTGTGACTGAATTTCACATTAAGATTTATCAGATTCTCAAAGGGGTCTGTAATCCAGAAAAGTTAAGAACAGCTGGTTTGAGGGTGTTTCCAATCCATCATTCCATTTTTTTTGTGAGGAAGACCAGCCCTGAGCTAACATCCGTTGCTAATCCTCCTCTTTTTGCTGAGGAAGACTGGCCCTGGGCTAACATCCGTGCCCATCTTCCTCTACTTTATATGGGACGCCACCACAGCATGGCTGACAAGCAGTGTGTTGGCAGGCGCCCAGCATCCGAACCTGTGAATCCCGGGCTGCCAAGCGCAGACCAAACTGCTGCGCCACCAGGTCGGCGCCGTCATTCTATTCTTGATTCGCCCGTATGCACGAGGCTTTCCTGTCCTTTGCATGTAACTGGATCCCCTCAGGTCCTGCCCCTCCAGAGGTTTCCATGGATAGGAGAGAGCACAGTTCACTTGATATGCACAGGTGACCTTGAAAGGTTGTTGTAACCTCTGGCTGTGGGCTTGCCCTGTGGCATCCTAATGCCTGGGCTATGGAACCCCAAGGTACTAGTTGGTGCTTAGCAGTAGAAAGAACTAGTGGTGGTTAGAAGGAACAGCCAGACTGAAAGAAAAGACACCGACTGATAAATCCAAATATATAGTGTTCCAGGACTGCTTTTTTCCCTTGACCAGTACCACCAGCTGAATTCTTATCTTTCTATGGCTTGTTGAACTTTTACCTCTACACTTTGGCCTTTGTGTATTCTCCATCGAAGAACGCCCTGTACGGTAAGCCACCCTGGGGTCCCGGTTGCTGGCCAGATAGCTCCACCAGAAGTCCAGGACCCACTCCCCCAGGTTCCCATTGGTGCTGGGCCCCATCATTCCCAGTGCCTTCTCTTCAGCAGAGAGATGAGGTGAGTTTCAAGGTGAGCTCTGAGTGTTAGTTAGGACATAGCATGTGTGGTGTCATCACAGCACAAGATGGAACAATTTATTTTGTTAGTGGTCCTAGCACAAGCATCATGTCCGTTAGCCATGTGAAACTAAGTCTGCTGAATACTAGTGCCATGACCATTCGAAAGAAAGCCAAAATGTACAACCCTGCCCCCACCCCCCCCCCCCCAAAACAAAACAAAACAGCCCTCTGGCACAGGGAATGCAAAGGATGAGGACTTCCTGGAACCTGGGCAGAGGGTGTAGCTTTTCAGGACCACCACCTGACTTTTATGTGTGAGTTCTCAAGCACCTTCATGAGCAGTATCTCATCTGAGCTTCACAGCAACTCGAGGATGAAGTTACTCATGGCTACAGAGGGAGAAACGGAGACGAAGTGGCTTGCTGCAAGCCCTTGTGGGGGATCGGAACTGGCCACCTCAAAATATGCCTCTTTACCTTGATTATTTTCTCTGAAGGAGGCTTCAACCTCCTCCCCGCAACTGTCTAAAGGGATTTGGGATGGAAGGCCTGTCCCCCTGTCCCCGGGATGGGCCATCACCTTGGGTAACTCTGGCTATCAATAGACTGGGAGGGTCTTTGCTACCCCATTCTTATCAAAGTTCTGTTTACCATACATTTACATTTGTAAGGGAAATCTCCATCTGTAAAAGTATCTCCTCTGTACTGGGAAGAGGGGCAGATGACCTCATCTCTAGAAACTTGTCAGTGTGGAAAGCAAGGCCTTAAATCTGCACAATAACCTTACTCTGCTTTTCTGGTAATCTCCCATAACTGACCAACCCCTAGTATCCTCCTTTGTCTATTCAAGAGGAGAACCTCTGCCATTTTGTCAAGAGAAACTCAGTTTCCCTGGTCTCTCCCATGTAGACATGTTATAAAGCTTTGTTTGATTTTCTCCTGCTATTCGGGCTCATTTTAGTTTAATCTGTAGCCCAGCCAGAAAGGACCCAGAGTGGGTGGAGGATAATCTTCCTCCCCTTCACCCTCCCAAGGATGGAGGGAGCGGGCAGGCAGATCCAGGTCTCCTGGGCTGTTTTCTGTCCCTGCCCCCTGCATGGACTCAGGAGAAAGTACTGGGAGGCAGCTCCCATGCGTGGCTCTTGCCACGTGCCTGCTCCTTCCTGCATGTGCTCCCACTCCGTCATCACAGCAGCCTGCCAAGTGGAGATGCTACCCCCAGCTTGTAGACGAGAAAACAGGAGACAAAATATTTGTTCAGGCCACACAGATAATGACTGATGGAAGCTGTGATTAGAATCCAGCTCTTTCTGACTCCTGTCCTTTTTACAGGACCGCGTCCTGCCTCTCCAGGCTAATAACATAAAAAAAAAAGCTTTTGTTGGTTTTCAGAGTCCCAGCTAAAAGACAATCCTGCGTTCTCCATGCTGAATGATTCCGATGATGATGTGATCTATGGGTAAGTCACTGTCCCTTCTGAAGGCTGTCCAATAGTGACCATTCAGCCTGGGGTTGCATGTTTACTGAACAGGTGGTTAGTCATTCTAAAGTTATTTTCAAGGTATTATAATATGTCTTTCACCTGGGAGTGTCACGTGATGCCCTGGTTTTCTGTTTTCCCATTATTCAGGCTGAGGTTGGGTGGTATTCCTTTTTTCTGAACACCCTCAGTGAGCGGTGGCCACAGGAAGAACAGTTCTTTCGGGATGATGGGCCCTGCTATTTGGTGGAGGGTGAAGGAGTGGACAGTATCAGTTGGCGATAGAAATTGAGAGAGCGAAGCTATGAAATGCATTCTTGCTAGAATGGTGTGACCGTGTGGAAGAGAAGAATAAATAAAGAGCCGTCAAAAGCTGAATGGTAGCAAAGGTCTCTTTTATAACAGGAGTGACTATGAAGAAATGCCCCTGCAGAACGGCCAGGCCATTCGGGCCCAGTACAAGGAGGGGTCTGAGAGCGACTGAGTTCCTGGCCGGCCGGCGAGACGTCATCAGGGAGCCTGACGTTCTCCTGCGACGACCACTCCCTGGACCCGCCTGTGATCAGACTTGTCTTATAAGCAGAGATGTCCTGGTCCTTATTTGTTTACATATTTTTGAAAGGAAAACCAAAAGTGAGGACAAATTTAAACACTGGGCCAAATTTATTGTTAGAGTGGCTGCATTTATTTGAGAAGAGGCGCTGATAAAACGTTTGAACGGCCAAATCCTTTTTCAAAGATTTCAGATGAGAGAGAGCTTGTTTTCAGTGGTGAGGAGGAAATGACTCCTGTTTTTAGTAGAGAGAATTATGTACTTAAAAAAGAGTAATTTCCTAATTCCAAGGTCATGGAAAGCCCTTACGAATAGGGTCCACAGCATGGTAGCATTCCTCTTTCTTCCTGTCTTCCCTGCCCCATGGGGCCATTTTTAACCCTTTAAACCCAAAGGGAAGCCTATTTCTGTGGCTGCCTCAAGAGGGCAGTCCTTCCCCACTGAGTGGCCTGAGCTCTGGATAACCCAGCATCTTAAGTAACCTTTGACTGTTGTGTGAAATATGTAAATGACGGCTCCTTAGGGAAACGGTGGGCGGGCAGGTTCTAGCCCTTTGCTGCCACCAAAGCAGAACTAGTGTTGTGGAGTCCTGAGGAGGTTTGAGAAGGTTCAAAGGGAAAGGGTAAGGTCATCGACAAGTTGCCAGCTCCAGTGGGAAAGGCCTTGCTGCCATACAGTTTTCCAAGGGTGTGTGTGCACACGTGTGTACATCCACGAATATGAATGGATGTCCCTGTGGTTGGGTGGGGAAAAGGGTATCCATTACAATTCCAATAAGTAGTAGTTTCTGCAGCTCTGTTAAAGATGACACCCTGTAGAGCTTTATTACTTTTTTAAATAAAAGCTACACAAATGATTGATATAACATTATAGATTCTTTATTGCCAAAAAGTTTTTTAGTTTCACATTTGGAAACTACATGAAAAGAAAGTGAAACATTTTAGGTGGCTTAGGGAAGAACATCTTTGGGTAAAAGGTAACGTGTTGGGAATGGTCCCTGCCCTCCATGTTGCACACGGTGGGGTGGTCGGGTACGTAGATGAACTGCTCTGTGGGAAAGGAAAGTTGTCTGGAGCTGCTGAACCTGTGGCATCCTAGAAGGCCCTGGAGAGTTTCCTGTTGTTTTTTGTCAAAGACAAAGTACAGAAAGAAGTCTGGTAGGGACAGCTCCTTTGCTTCTCCTGTGACGTGCACAGTAGTATCTTTCTTGACCTGCTGCTGTGGCCGGTGCAGACGTCCCAGTGGACGCCATCTTGGTGGATGTAGAGGGATGGGACACGATTGTCCACTCTGCAGCCGTACCTACATTCCTCCGTCTATGCATTTGCTCTCAAGTTACCATTCGTGGCTAGACGTTGTATTCCACTTGGGGTAGTGCTGGGACCTTCTAGATTCATGAGAGACTGTTCATTATGACTTCCTATCTCTTTTAAACTTCAGCGATAACGTACCTTTAATATGAATTCCATTTATATTTGTTTTTAAAACCTTGTAAATATGAATGTTTGAATTAAAACAACTGTATTGTTGCAAGGGTAATTCAAGTTTACATGGTTTTTACATTTGCAATGGTGTGATTACTTTTTTTGATTCTGTGTACTCAGAGGTATTGAAAAAAATTTTCTGTTACCAAATTTTCAACTTCTATTAAGACTAACTATAAATAATTTTATGTAAATTGATGAAGACTTACTTGTGTTGATTGATGTATTCTAGTATGTGATATAGTTTACAAGTTTTAATTATTATAACTGTCCATGATTTGGAATGCTATTTATCAATAAATGTAAAATATTTGAGGCATTTAGCTGTACACATTAGAACTTTTTTTTTTTTTGGTGAGGAAGACCAGCCCTGAGCTAACATCCATTGCTAATCCTCCTCTTTTTGCTGAGGAAGACTGGCCCTGGGCTAACATCCATTCCCACCTTCCTCCACTTTATATGTGGGACGCCTGCCACAGCATGGCTTGATAAGCGGTTTGTAGGTCCACCCCCGGGAGCCGAACCTGTGAACCACAGGCCGCTGAAGCAGAGTGCATGAACTTAAACCACTATGCCACTGGGTGGGCCCCCACTTTAGAACTTTTTAATACTTGTCTTTGTCCTATAGTATAATTATAAACTGACAACTGATATCTTCATACATTGATCCTTCATGGCATCAAGTCAATGAAATGAAAAATATGGGAGTATTTATTTGCTTTTTGTAACTAAGTTGGAGATAAGAAAAAAAATTACAAAAGTACATACTTTAAGGGAAAATGGTTTTTTTAATTAAATCACGCATTTTCAGTTTTTCTTCTCTGGTGTATCATATATATCAACTTATTAAATACTCCATGTAAAATTTTGCTTAAAGTATATAGCATTTAGCATGTATTATATGTGCCATAGGTATTAGTTAAGATGCTAAAGTCTCCCGGAAACTTTAGACAGTAGCAAGAAAATTGTTTTTTTTCTTCAAGGGTATTCAAGTTTTGCAAACAAATTCTAAATTCAAAGGGCTGACTTTAGTTCTTCCATGGTAATGGCTTAAATATACTGGTCCAGTCTAGGGGAACCTGGAAGATTTCCATAGGGATTTCACAGGTTCCCTAGGGAGAGCTTCATTATCCCTGTGGATAATACAGCCGCTTGATTTATTATTAAATCATTACAGCAGTGAAGTGATGCAGTTTTCTCTCTCTTCAGCCCCATTTGAAAGGCTGGAGAAGGGGAGATATAAAATATATTCAAGGTTCGTAAGGTCGTTTAATTACTGTACATAATTACAGATTACAATAAAAGCTTAGATATATTATGTAAACCCAATCCACTAAATGGGCAGGTTGTAAGACAAATGTCATTGGCCTCAAGTATTTCATGAACTGTTTACTGAAGGTACAGTTATGTTAAATAGGTCTTCATGTGGTAACTTATTTCCTGAATCCTTTTCACAGGGAAAAACACAGAAGCTCAGAGAAGAGATGATTCAAAGGGACATCTATTGAAGACTAGACTTAAAACACTAAAATATATTCACATATTTTGAAGGTTTTAGAAACCAGTTGCCTTAGAGGTTAGACTTTTGAAAAAGAAGATACAAATCTTTTCCCCAAGCCAAAGGGAAGTGGCTTTAGTCTGTGACATCTTCTTATCCTGTTTATCTTGATTTGACTTATTTTAGAAATACTAGTAACTGTAATACCATACTATGAAACAGAAGGATTTTCTGCTACTGAAAACTGCCTTTTTATAAACTGTCTGTAAATATTTGTAAAATAAAACAACTCTAAACTTTAAGCTCCAAAGGAAAGCTGTCAACATGTATTAGATCTTGCAGCCGCGTCAGTAAGCACAGTAACGCCTGATCACAGAACGATCCTCGTAATCCATCTGAAGTGAATAAACGTTTATTTATGGCAAACTTAGACTTTGGGAATGGCTTCATTCTGAGACTACCTTTCTGGTAAATGTTAATAAATATTTAATATTCGATCCTTATATATTTATCTTGATTTGTTTGCTCTCTGCACATGGAGTTAATTTGGCCATTCAGACAGGGGTGGTTGGTTGCTTTGTTTTGGTGAGGAGGATCAGCCCTGAGCTAACAGTTGTGCCCATCTTCCTCTATTTTGTACGCCACAGAACAGCTTGATGAGCAGTGCATAGGTCCGCACCCAGGATCTGAACCTGTGAACCCCAGGCCACCAAAGTGGAGTACGCGAAGTTAACCACTATGCCCCCGGTCTGGCCCCCAGACAAGAGAGCTTTAATAAAAGGGTTTTAGGGAGGAGAGTGGGGCTTTTCATTTCAGCAAGTGGACACTCAGGTGTCTCTTTATCACAATGTTAATGCAGCCTGTGGACAAGCACTGAAGATGGGGTCACAAGACTAGAGTTTGGGGCCCACATCCTCCCTTGGATCTTGGATGTGACTTTTTTTTTTAATTTGTATTTATTTTTTTGTGAGGAAGACTAGCCCTGAGCTAACATCCATTGCCAATCCTTTTTTTTTTTGCTGAGGAAGACTGGCCCTGGGCTAACATCCATGCCCATCTTCCTCTACTTTATATGGGACACCACCACGGCATGGCTGACAAGCAGTGCATCGGCCCACGTCTGGGATCCGAACCTGCGAACCCTGGGCTGCCAAAGTGTGAACTTAACCACTACGCCACCGAGCCGGCCCCCTTGGATGTGACTTTTAATCAGTCAACCTCCAAACACATTTTGATTTATAAATATTTTGTTGTGAATACAAAATAAGTCATTGTAAAAGCATCTTTTCCATTTTTAGCCCTAAAGTACTAAAACTTTTTTTTTTTTTGTGACTGCTACTGAAAAACAGAGAACATGGGAGTAGCTGTAGTGTTATAGATTTTGGCCAAGTGAGAGTTAGAGCTCTCTGGCCAAATGAATAGAAGGCGGCCTGCCCACTTGCCACCCTCTAAGCTCTAGAAGAGGGGAACCTAAGAATGAAGGGTGGGATGCCCTTTCTGATTAGAAATCTAATCAGAACACAGCAAAGCTGTCAGTATCCTGGGCCCGTGAGCGAAATGAGCAAACCATTGTATTGAAGAGGACCAAGGCCTTTTCTTGTTTTCTTTTTTACTGTTTTATAGACTCTGAAGCCACTAACTAAATATGAGAAATTCAGTCGTGATACGATTTAGACTATGAAGAAAAACACAGACTTAAAATTGGAATAATTTATTACTCTAACAAAAGTACAAAGTATGGAAAATTAGTGTATTTGAATCATTTCAGAGAGTAGAGAAAGTTTCACACCAACAGATTTCAGTTTTTAGCACCTTTGAAAAGAAATACTCAGAGTTAAGACAGGTGACGTGCAGGCCTCTGCCTGCCTGTGGTGGCGAGTCCTCCGACTCGGGGTGCGCAGTTCTTAGAAGAATGCAGTCACTGGGTGTTTCTCTACATTTTGAGAGTGCCACAAAAAACACACTGAAAGAGAATGAGAAAGGTGTTCACTGAATTCCTGGCTGGTGGTTAGAAGATGGGAGAGAGAGGTTGAGACGAAAGGAGAAAGATCCCGGCTGGACGAGGAGGTCAAATGGAGAGTCCAAAGGTGCTGACAATGCAGTACATGGTCTTGTTCTCCCATCGCACGGTGCAGCTGCCTGCGGGAGGAGGGGCAGACGGGCGTTGGAAATCAGTAAAACGGGGGCCTGAGATCCCCATTTCTCATACGAAGGCCAAAACACTCAACTACCTGCCTCTCTATGGTACACAAATGAAGAAGGCTGGCAAGTCTCTTCTATAAAGTGTATTAAAAGGTGACTTGAATAAACATGCATTCAAAGACATGCAACATCCAAGTGCATGGTTCATAAACACTGCTCTTAATAATCTAGGCCCCAGCATGGCCTTCAGGGAAAGGCCCATGACAGGCCTTCACAAAACGAGGGACACCTACCGTCAGTAGAGCTGTCCCAGAAGCAAGAACTTGCCGTGTGCAACCCCGCTCCATTCTTCTGCATGATTACACAGGTCACTTAAATTAAAACAAACTTTTATTAGAGAAATCTACTTGGCAGCACAAATTTCTTTTTGCCCGCTTGTAGTATATGTACGAAGATCATGTGGTTGACATTCGTGATAAAAATGACAGGTAGACTGCCTGGTCCTCTGACAATGACACATCCAGACCTCCCTTCCCTTCGCCACACACTTGTTCTAAAAGCAGCTGACGTGAAAGGCTGTGAAATCTGTGACGTGCCCTGCAGTTGTTTCAGCAGCCAGACAGGCCAGGGGGGTGGTCATGTACACAAGAGACCCACTCCTCCTGGAACTTTCTTTGAGGTTAGGCACACAATGCCACACTCGCTCTCTCCTGACACTGGACCCGCCTCTGAAGAGTAAAGAACCACCACCACTATATACGAGCAACAGAAATCCATTACCAATGTATTTAAATGGTTTTCCCAGCTTGGTGAGTTGGCTCAAAGTCTGTTCCACCACGTTTGTGGTCCACTGATTCACTTTGCTGTGCTGATAGGCGTTGCCACCAATTGCACTTTCGATGGCCTAGAAACAGAGCAGAGTGGTCACTGTCAGAACACACCCCGCACCTCCAGTCAGTCCTGAAAGGCAGCACCTAACAACTGCTGACATAACAGTTTACATAAACCTAAGCTATCTGTCACCAGGAGGACTCTGCAAATACACCTTTTGTTTAACGGTGTTATATTTCACTTAAGTTTTATACTCGTTTTTAAAAATCCATAATTACACAGGCTCTGTCAAATTTCTTAAACACTTTGATTGGACGTAATGTTCACTGTTGCTCTTAGTACTTGGGCATAAGCAACACATTTTTTTCCTACTGAGACTAGAAGATACTTCACTTTGCCTCTTCCTTTCTTAAAAGTAGAGTAGATGTAGGAATCTTTATCGGTTCTTTGGACAATTGACAATGTACAAACTGTGCAGATAATCATGTATTCAAAAATACTTCCTTCATCCAGCATTTCCTGGGACTATGTTACCACATCAGTGCATTTTTCAGATAACTAAACAACAAACCTATCTATTTCAAAACTTAAGTTTGTGACAGATTTTTTTCTCTATTACGAAATTCGTGTCCTCTTTTTCTGTGTGTATTCGGGGGAGGGTTCACACTCTGTGCCTCAAGGGTTCTTCGGAATACAATGCTCCTTGCCCCTGCTCATGTTCCAGTTTACAGTTAGGACGGTCCCATTTTACGATCTTCTGGTTTTTTTATGCTGGTGCCAGTGTGCCTGCTTCTGAACAGCTTTGTTCTTTACCTCTTTCTAACCTGCTGTGCTGGAAACCAGAAAACTAAGTTTTTATGACAGTTTTGACCTAAAGTAAAAACACTCAGTGAGGGTCAAGTCCTGCCCTCAGACATGCAGAGAAAAATAGTCCTGGGATCTGAGCCGCGTACCTTGTGACAGAGGTCTGCTGCCTGAGGCTTACGCCAGTGACCTTGCTGCTGAGGAACAAACAGCTACCCGCAGCCACACCCTGATTTCTACCTAGAGACACTCCTGGTTCTCCCGGGACTCAGAGGAGTCACACTCAACACGTGCCATTTGGCATCCTGTCGGCCCTCACCATTATCACAGCTCCTTCTAATCCTCTGCCATGTCCTGCTCCCCTCCCCAGCTCAGAGCATAAAATGGGGGTGGAGGGAGCCAGGAACTTCTGGTGTAAAGCGACCAGGTTATTATTAGATCTGGGCATGGTCAAAGGGGAAGCTCCACTCAAGCTGAACTTCCAACTCGGGCAACTCTCTCCACACACACTCTGAAATTCTCTGTCTTTCAGGGAGGGAGGAAAACCCTCCTCCAATTTTGGACCCACCTGAATTTACTAGTACCCAGGAGTACAGAATTAACTTATTGCCAGGGGCAAAAAAGCTTTTGAGGCTGTGAGAGGTGAAAGTAACACCTCAACACCTGCCAGACAACTTCCTGCCTCGAGGAGACTGGAAATTCAGCTGTACTTGCTGCCAGGTAACCCAGTCTGACAACGCAGAAAACAAGCGAGGCCGAAGGGCACTTCCTAACAAACAACCCCACTTCTCCCACTTCTGGTCTAATTCCCCACCTTCCCGCTCCCCACTGGGTTCCACAGGAAACACAGTTTTTAGAAAAACAGTGAAAAGCAAACTGTTATAGATCCTGCAGAACAACTAGAAAATCAGGCCTGAGGTTGAATAATGTACATGGTAGAACAAAATCATTTTGCTTTTCCATGTTGTTCACAAAAATAGGTAGTGATTCTTTATCACTAGCATTAGTCAATAATTTGCGTTAATTTGCATTGGAGTCAATTCTAAATCACATACATAACCTCAAATGGTCCTGTTAAACTTGTATCATCTAACAACTGTCTCCGAGCCCATGGCTTCATTCTCTGTGCTCCATTTCTCACCTGCCCCAGGCTCCCCAGCTCTCTGCACTACCCCCATGACACCCCCCTTTCAGTCCCTCAACCCCACCCTGCACACGCCCGCCACAGGGCCTGCGCACGCTGTCCACGGCCTGGAACGTGTGCTCCCCTTTCTGCTGAGTTAACCCTACTCCCACTCATTCTCCAGATCCCAGCTCTGAACAGCCCCACACTCACTGCATGAGTCGAGTCCCTCACAGCACACACTGGCAGATACACACAGGGAATGCAGTTCACACTGTCCACTGTGAAGATGTGAGAAATGTCTGCCTGCCCCTCCCCCATACTGTACACTCCTTAAGGGTCGGTCTCCTGCATGCCCCCTCCATATGTATTTTTTGAAGGAATGAAGAACAAATATCCTTTTTTGTCTCCCATTCTCATCATCTAACGGAAGTACCATGGTCAGTAACTATAAAGTGGGTAGTTTAGGAATGCAAGAAAAAGAAACAAGTCCCAACCGGGTCACCAGGTCTTAAGTTACTGGAAGTTGTTCAATTTTTTTGTTGTTGTTAGGAAGAGCTGCCCTGGGCTAACATCTGTGCCAATCTTCCTCTATTTTGTATGTGGGACACCACCACAGCATGGCTTGGTGAGCAGTGTGTAGGTCCACACCTGGGATCTGAACCCGGGCCGCTGAAGCGGGGCATGTGCACTTAACCACTACACCACTGGGCCGGCCCTCAATTTTTTTTATATTTGCTCTTTCTTCATTAAACACTGGAAATATTTATTTGTATACTATGAGTCTTCTATGCTAAAAGGTTATAGAATCAAGCCTTAGTAACACTCAATAATAATGCTAGTACATAAAATTTCCTGTCTGATTTAAAATCTGTAATTTACATAATATGGGAGTAATTCTTATCTAGATATCCATTGAAGTAAAAACTGTTATTTGAAATGCCAAAACACACAGGCTCAGCTGAAACAATTCCAAGAGAGTATGTAAAATGCATTATTTTCACTCATGTAAACCATTAATCAAACATTTAAAAAGTAAGCATTTCTCCTCTTACCTCTTTTACAATGTTGCTCACTTCATCAACAACAAAAGCCGTCTGTAAGGAGGAAAATCAGTTACGTTTGATTGATTTAAAAGATCCGTTTCCATGCGTTGATTAATGCAAATTTAGGTAAGAACATAATTTAGAAATGAAGACCTCAGAAATAATCTAACCAGACTGCATTTTACTGAGGAAACATTACAGAGAGACTCAGAGACATTCAGTGGCTCTCTGAGGATCACTGGGCAAGTGAGTGGCAATCCGGAGACTGGGATCTCCATATATAATTCAAAGGTTTTTTGGTGTGTTTTTGTTGTTTTAGTCATGCCATGATCCAAAAGACTGACTTCACTTTAAACTAGAATTCAATCCTTCAGCTGGCCGCTAGGATCATTAACAAATACAAAAGTTTAATGAGTTACTTGACTTTTGTGTAAATTAACTGACACTTTCCCTGATGGAAACTGATTAGGAGGCCTGAAACTTAAGAGGGTTGGTAGTTTTTTCATTTTGTTTTTTACCACCATTAGTGGTAAAATTTACAATGATTACACTATTTCCTGATACTTGCTTTTCTTTCTCAATAAGACCATGACTCTCCTCCTTCTAGTAGGCGTGCCTTAGGTATTCACTAAATTGTCCCTGCCAGTCCTCCCAACAGCCTCTGAACCAAGTGTTTTCCGCGTGTCCTCTGACTTGGTGTAGATACCTGTGCCTTTGTAACTCTCCTCTCAACTCCTTGGTCACGTTTTCTGTAGACGTTGAAACTGCCCCCTGGATTCTGTACAACTTCTCTACTTTCCACTAAAAGTCCATTCAGATGCCCCTCACCCTGTTCACATTTTAACCCTACTTCACGACTACACGACCAGCTACCAGCACAGCTGTTCACCAGTGTGTCGGAATGAGCTGGCGGGTGGGCTGCCAGCGGTAACATGGTGCCTGGAATTTATAAATGTTTTTTTTTTTTTTCTTTCAACATCTGCTACATCTGAATGGGTACAAGGTTCCGTCTGAGTGCTGGGAACAGTCCTAGCTCTGGACATGGCCCTCCAGCCCCACCCCAATATGCATCCTGGAGGAATAAAGGCAGAGAGCCCTGCTCTGGGCAGTGAGCTTTCCTCCCTTCTGGGCTGCTGACCACTGCGGCCCTGTTCTAGCAACGCCCCTTTCTTTCCGGGGGGATCAGGAGCTGACTGCCTCTGAGGCCCTCTCACTTGCTTTACTCAGAAGTCATGCTGGGAGACAAAGCCAATTCGCTTTGTTCATGAAAATCTGCACTATCTTAGAGATTAAATCATTTCTGGAAGTTTAAATGATCTTTCCAAGGGACTACAGTGACCCTAAACCATACAGAAAAGTGCCTGTATAACTTTCCACGGGGTTAAAATGTGAACAGGGTGAGGGGCGTTTGAATGGACTTTTAGTGGAAAGTAGAGAAGTTGTACAGAATCCAGGGGGCAGTTTCAACGTCTACAGAAAACGTGACCAAGGAGTTGAGAGGAGAGTTACAAAGGCACAGGTATCTACACCAAGTCAGAGGACACGCGGAAAACACTTGGTTCAGAGGCTGTTGGGAGGACTGGCAGGGACAATTTAGTGAATACCTAAGGCACGCCTACTAGAAGGAGGAGAGTCATGGTCTCACCCACCCAGGGCTTTATCTCGAGTAAAACACAGGTCACTTCTGCCCCTTCCTTTCACAGATATGCAACGGAGACCTGGAATAATGAAGTCACTTAGCCACCTCATTGGTGAGAGCCACAGTCAGAACGCAGAGTATCAGAATGCCACTATTAAGGCTTTCACTTACATTGCCTTTTCCTTTTTCCAAGTTTTACTCAACATTCCTGTAATCCAAACCATTTTTCCATATTATATTAGTTAATAGTTTACAGGGAAAAGCTCTTTCAGTACCTAAAAAGAAAACAGTTGACAGTGTCTGCTCCTGAACCACGTTGTCTCATAATTATTCACTTGGTTGCTACAAGCATTCAAACACTAATGATGTCACTGCCATAGAAAGTTTGTGCTAGTTCAAAAATCAGATCAAACGGAAACTCTGGAGTAAGTCCTTAAGCCTTAAATTTTTTTTTCCTCAAAACATTCCTGCTTAAAGTAAATGTCAAAAACAGTAAAATATCAAACCTTACCAAATTTATCCATAGTTTTCATTTTTGACAGGCTGCATAATACATAGGATCCAGTTTGTCTGAATTTCAACAAGAATAATTATTTAGAAAAAAAATGGGCAACTATTCTTCTATAATAGCAGCATCCATCAGCTATTCTCCCTGAATGCTTGTTAGAGTGAGGGAAAGCCATTTTAACAGCACACCGTTACAACGAATGTCTCCTGCTTGGCAAATCGTTGTATGCTTCTTCAGTGAGGCAGTAAGAGATTATTTTTCCCCACAAATAGGAGCTGACATGTCTTACTGATATCTCAAACTCAAACTGAAATGAAACCTAAGTGATGGTCGCCACGGTGGCACGGCCCTGGAGAACACGGTGTGGTACGGAAGACAAAGGCGGTGTCTCCTAGTGTGCACTTCTGCATTTTGCAGACAGCCTGAGCATCAAATCCGGGACGGAAGGGACCTGAGAGAGATGACTGTGCGTGCATGTCACTCTGGGGACTTGCATTAAGATATCAGGCAGCAGATGCACAAGCGACCTCCGGTTCCCCACCCCTGGACGCGGAGCACCTTCTCCGGTGCCGGGGGGCTGCATCACGGAAGAAGGGAGCGAGTGATGTCACTCCCGGGGCCCTCGCCGGCGTGGAGCGGGCAGGGGGCTGGCCGGGGACCCCGATGCTCCGGGCGCGGCCACAGGAGGAAGACGTCCCTGGGCGGCGGAGCCCTCCCGGAGACCGACAGGGCTCACGCCCCGCCCCGCCCCCGAGCAGGGAGACGGCGACCCGGGCAGGCCCGGCCGAGGTCACCGCGAAGTGCTGGGCAGGGCGCCGGGGCGGTCAGCTTGCGCCCGGGACGGCCGCCGCCCTCGTCCCGACGCGGCCCGGGCACCCACACACGCCCTTGGCTGCCGCCGCCCACCCGCGCCCGAGGCTCCCGGCCTCCACCCTTCCCGTCGCCGGCGCGGCGGTTACCTCTTCCGCAGCCTGGTAGTCTTCCATCTTTCCTCCTGCGCGTCGCCGCCGCCTCCCCGAGTAGAGCGCACTGCGCAGGCGCGCGCAGGCCCCGCCCCTCGGCTCTCGCCTCGCCCCGCCCCCGCTCAGGCCCCGCCCTCTTCGAGGGCCCCGCCCTTCCCCTGGTGCCTTGGTAGCCCGGGCTGGCCTGGCGGGGCCTCGGAATGAGCCTCTCCTCCCGTCTTCCTGCAGGTGGTGGTTTCCGTGGGAACCCGCCCGGGTAGCCCGGTAGCTCACTGAATCGCCGCAACTGAAACGAAACAAATGTACAAAACCCAGTCCAGGAGAGGAAGTGTCGTCCTGGCCCCTCCCTCCAATTTGCACTGTGTGGATTAATTTGAACGTCCGAACGGGCTCGGACATCTAGTAACAAATTGTAAAGTGATTTCCGAACATGATGGGCAGCGTTAGGTATTGGTTACAGTCTCCCTGAAGGTCTAGGATAAGAAAATTTTAGCTATCTGGACGAAACCTTCCTTTGGGGAGGTAAATATTCCATATAAGTGAGAATTTTTCCTTTAGCACCCTGAAAAAACCATTTTGGGTGGAAGATTTTGTAAAACGCTGCATACTTCCCAAATGCCTTAACCATAATGACCTACACTTAACTTGTATACAGGGGTCTTTATGAAAATAAGTAATTGCCCTGGGCTCTGGGACCTTGCTCTCCAAGAAGGGCTGAGGTCTATGGACCTGTCTGCATGTACTCTGAGGCGAAGATCTTGGACTTCCGGGGGCTGCTTTTTCTGGTTTTACCACTCACTTGAAGTCAGAGTGTCACTTACCTCTCTAAAGCCTCGTTGCTAAAACCCACTTCCCAACCCCTGAGAAGAGCTGACGACAAAACCGGACTTGGTAGAGTGAAGTCTGCTGGGCCCACATTCAATCCATCAGCAACCCTTGTTCTTTCTACTGTGTAGAAGCTAAGTTCCCCGCAGGCAGAATCCACTTCTTCACTGATGTATCCCCTGCCTCTTCAGTTGTCCCTGACACCGAGTAAGTGCATAATAAAAATTTATTAAAGGAATGAATGATTTCCCCACAAGTGTTAGTTCTGCCTCATACCCAAATGCAGAGAACTGGGAGTAGGGGAAGATGCAGTCGCCTGCCTCCTTGTGGGAAACAGGGCTGGTGAGAGGAGGGCAGAGCAGTGAAAGACCCAGGGCTGCTCTGCTCTGGGCTCCTGACCTGAGCAAGGGGACCTGCTGGGCGGGGACTGGTTGCTGTCCCACACCTGGTCTCTGCTCCTTGATTCTGAGCTTATTTGTCATTTGAGTTTCATTCCGTTACTATTATCTGGCTTCAACTCACCTGTTCTGGTGTTTCAGTCTTGCACCTCAGTCTACTTGTGATTCTGATTCTGATATTTCTTATTTTGTCTTCCTGACATTCCCAGCTTCCCCTGAGATCCCATTTTAGGTGTCCTCCTCAGTCACTTGACCCTGCCTGCCTGGTTCCAGGCCCTTAGCTGCACCACACTCCTGAGCCAAACAGGGGCCTTTTCACTCTCTTCTAATTTTCTTCTGCTGTTGACCTGCAGGACAACTAGCTAAGTGTCTTAGAATTGTGTGCAAAGCAAGAGTAAACAGGTTCTCAGTGAACATTTGCAATTGAAGAGTGTGAGGTTTGGGACATCTTTTTTTTTTTTCTTGGTGAAGAAGATTGGCCCTGAGCTAACATCTGTGCCAATCTTCCTACACTTTGTATGTGGGATGCCACCACAGTGTGGCTTGACAAGTGGTGTGTAGGTCCACGCCCAGGATTCGAACCCGTTAACCCCAGGCCGCGAAGCAGAGCATGCACACTTAACCACTGTGCCATTGGGCTGGCCCCTGGGACATCTTTTTAAATTGCTCCACAGCCTTTTAGGAACGTCCTAATTCCAATGAGTGTCCTGAATGGCTGCTGGGATAGTGCATTAGTAGTGCACAGACCTTAAGTTATATTGTAACTGAAAATCACCAGCATGTGCATATACCAACAGAAAACATGTAAATGTGAATTTTAAAAGATTTTACATGAGGCCAGGCCAGTGGTGTAGTGGTTAAGTTCACACACTCTACTTCAGCGGCCCAGGGTCCACAGGTTCAGATCCTGGGTGCAGACCTACACACTGCTTATCAAGCCATGCTATGGCAGGCGTCCACATGTAAAGTAGAAGTTCGGCACGGATGTTAGCCCAGGGCCAATCTTCCTCACCAAAAAATAAATAAAAATAAAAAATTTTACATGACTTTAGCTTATGGATTGGGCTCCACTCTTCAGTTTTAACTACGAAAGAACATTCATTAGATGATCGTGGTATATGGCATATTGAGTCTGCCCCAGAAATGGACAAATTGGTCTGTTTATCTTCAGAATTATTTGGCCACTTATTCAACACACGTACTTTGAGCACTCGCTTTGTGTCAGCCTCTGAGCTGGAATTGAGGTACAAGGTTGACTAAGACATGGTCTCCATGGAAAATTTTTAAAAGCAAATTTTCGGTAAATAGGAGGATTTGAATTCTAGTCCAGGCTCGTGTGGTGTAGCGATGTGGTTTTGTGCTCTGCCCAGTTGATGTGCGCTTTATAGGGCTAAGGAACTTAAAATCACTGTGGCATTTGGCAGTTCACTAGCTGCCGTTTCCAGCACCCCTGAGCTGCCAAGAATGAATGTCCATCAGAAGCACTGGAACATAAACACACAGACTCGTAGCTGCCCATAAATCTCTGGTATTCAGCCATATTTTAGAATAATGTTTAGTTTCTGTGCAGTAAGCCAGTGGAGTGAACCTCGGGTTTGTTTTTCAATTTGGGGGTTGGCTGTATTGGCAGATGTGTGCTTTCTTCCTTGGAGTCAAGTCTCTTAAATACACTCTGGAAATAGGGATTGGCGTTGCCAACGCCTTCATTTAGCAAGTGTGGGCCTAATAAGCATAGCGATGTCACCTCAACAAATGATAGTAACAGCCACACTTGGGTCTCCCCATGTTGCCCTTCACAATCCCAATCCAATCCTGGGATGTTTGATTTTCCCTGTGCCTAGGGGTGTGTTCCTGAGATGTACCATGGAGCCATGCTAAGTCAATAATAATAATAATAATAATAATAATACGGTGACAAAGATGGCAATGCCAAAACACTCGAGTCTGAGGAATTTAATGTTGCCATGGAAAAGAAAATAAACTTGCAACCGACACATATCTGAAGTGAGAGTCCCATGTTGAGAAATCACATGCTAATGAGATTAGCTGAAAAATGCCTAGCCTTAGGTCCACTGTCAGCGGGGAAGCACGGGCACGGTGGGACTGAAATACCTCTGTATCATCTGGAAATAGCTGTTGCTCTGAGCCCCTTGGGTTCCTCTTCCTCCCAATCCTGGGACCCCATTCCCCAAATCCAACAATGAAAGGATAACTTGTGGCACAGCAGGGGCCTCCAGCTGGCATTTCTTCTGACTAGTTGATTTTCACGCTATAGTGGCTATTAAATAGTTTATCAGTTCTGTGTATATGAGAAAATATACACAGTACATCAGTCAGCATAGGCTAGGTTAGCTGCAGGAACAAATGACCCTACACTCTTGGTGGTAGACCACAACAAAGACGTATTTGTCACTCACACTACATGACCGTTGAGGGTCTGCTATGGCTCTGCCCCATGTCTTCTCCACACGGGACCAGGCTGATGGAGCAGCCTGACTCTGGAATCATCAAGGGAGAGGGAATGGTGGCCCAAGTGCTGGCTGGGAAGATGCTGTGCATAAGTGGCAGGCATCACCTCTGTGCACATTTCATCATCCAGAGCGAGTCTCTTGGCCAGCCTGAGTTACGGGGCGGGGACACTTATGGAAGAAGAGTTACAACCTGCCACAATAGTGTTCTAAAGGCTTCTCTTGGTCATTTATCATGTTCCTGCCCTCTTTGCCTGACTCCTGCCTTTCATCCCCCACTGCCCCTGGTCCTCTGGTCTAATCCCCAGGCCAACCCTGTGTCATTTCATTGTAGTTTCAGATTTCATCTAATTTATACCTGCTCAATTTCAACCCCCAGGTATGTTCTATCTTTGCCAACTCTTCTCTGCTGTCCACTGTAACTTGAGGCCTTACACCAGTGGTCTTCAGACTTCTTTAATTATGCCCCTCCAGCAGGAAGAACTTTTGAGCATGTGTCCCTAAGGTATGTTTATTTCAACTATGATATATTAAACTATGAATCCACTTATTAAACATTAATTAAGTTTTAGCTTTTTAAAGAATAAACAGAAAGAGAAGTTCTAAATTTTCTTAGTATATTCTACTAGTATGGGCTGAATAGCGTCCCTTCCAAATTCATATGTTGAAGTTATGACCACCAATACCTCAGAATGCGACATTCTGTGTTTGGAGATAGGGTCTTTAAAGAGGTAATTAAAATGAGGTCATTAGGATGGGTCCTAATCCAATATGACTGGTGTCCTTATAAGAAAAGGAGATTAGGACACAGATGCACACAGAAGGGAGACCATGTGAAGACACAGACGATGACCACCCACAGGCCAAGGAGAGAGGCCTCTAGAAGAAACCAACTCTGCCAAAACCTTGATCTTGAACTTCTAGACTTCAGAATTGTGAGAAAATAAATTTCTGTTGTTTAAGCCTCTCCAGTCTATGGTATTTGTTAGCAAAGTAATATACCTACTTTGGAAATAATTATTCCAGGTTACCCACATTCCTGAAACCTTTTCTTCCAAACATTCCTAAATGGATTCACTCAGTATCCTATGCTACAAAATAGTAGTACTATTAGTAAATAAATAGCAGTTATTATTTATTAAGAATCTTCTTAAGCCAGGGGTCCTCAACCGTGATCACTATGGCAGTGCCTGACACAGTGGATGCACAATAAATATTTGTGAATGAATTGAATGAACTGTGAATTAAGAGGAAAGCTTGTGTCTCTCACCAGGAAACAGGCTCAGAGAAGCCAAGTGGTTTGCTCAAGGTCACACAGATCTGTCTTACCCCAAAGCTTGCCCTCTTAATATACTCTTCCCTCTTGTCATTCTAACCCTTCACAGCCCACCAGCACCTCCTGCCCACCCCTGCTCCTCACCTGACAGAATTCACCATCTTAAGTTGTCATTCTCAGGCCACAGAAGAGTGAGCTTTCAGAACTGAAGAGCCAAAGGGATGGTCAAAGTGAACCCCATTTACAGATGAGGAAACCAAGGCCCAAGGGTGTTCAGAGAGATCTAGTGACTCCCAAAGCCACACAGTGCACCTTATTCTTGATCATCAACTGACTTGCCTGAATCATATTATCTCAATTACAGTTCATACTAGTTTACCCTCAAGAATGAGTCCGAGACCCTCAAAAGGGCCCATTAAGAGAACAAAAAAACAAGTCCGCAGAGTGGGAGAAGATATCTATAATATAAATATCTGAGGAAGAAATATATGTATATATCCTCAATATATAAAGAACTTCTGCAAATCAATAACAGAAAGACAGAAAACCGAATAGAAAAACAGGAAAAGACTTGAATAAGCCCTACATCAAAGTAGATATCCAAATGACCAATAAACATATAAAATGATGCTCAAATTACTCAGCTACACAAAACATGAGGGAAGTGAAAATTAAAACCATAATGTGATATACCACACACCCACTGGAATGGATAAAATGCAAAAGGCAGATAATATCAAATGTTGGTGAGGGTGTGGAGCAACTGGAACTTGTTGCTGGTAGGAGTATAAGTGGGCATAACCACTTTGGAAAACTGGCAGCATCTAGTAGTATTGAACATATGCCTGACCTGTGATGCAGCAATTCTGCTCCAAGACACATAACCAACAGAAACACGTACAAATATTCACCCAAGAGACTATACAAGAATGTTCGTAGCAACACTGTGCATAGCAGCCAAAAATTATAAATACCACAAATGCCCATCAACCGTACAATAAATAAACGTTTTATATATTCATACAATGAAATATAATCCTGTGTGAATAAACTATAACTACATACGATAGTATGGATGAATCTCACAAACATGCTAAACAAAAGAAGCCAGACACGAAAGAGTTAATATTGTATAATTCCGCTCACATAAAGGGCAAAACCAGGAAGACTAATCAATGGCCTTAGAGGTCAGGATAATAATTACCTCTGGGGAAGTTGGTAACTGGAAGGGCATATGAGCAGCTGCAAGGACTTCCCGGATGCTGTTACAGTTCCATTTCTTGAAAGGGGTGGGTTCACTTTGGGAAAATGTATCAAGCTGTGCTTATGATTTGTATCATATTCCGCATGTATGATAGACTTCAGTGAAATTTATCCTCAGGAACGTCCACGCCAGTCTTGTTATAAATTGATTCTTGAGTGGCAGCTGCTCTTTGAGACCTGGTGAGTCATTTACACTTGAGATTAATGTGAAACCCCTTTCAAGTGTGGAAACGTGACTATTGGAAGTCCCTAGTCTCTATTGGGGGTTTTCTTGGTAAGGGTGAAACATTTCAGCAGCATCAGCTTGGTCTTTCCTGCTGCTAGAAAGGTAAACTGTTGGCATACAAGAGCTCCGAGCGTGGTTTTGAGGTGGCTTTGTCCCCGAGGTCCTTAGTGATGTGGGAGTAGCCACAGAGGCGCTCAGGGCCAGCCCCGAGGTTGCACTGCTTCAGCCTGATGCCCGACAGGAAGGAAAGAGAAATACGTCAGTTGTTCTAACACGAAGAAAAATTGACTTCCTTCTCTCTAGAACAGTCCCCTGGGCTCTTCTCTTGAAGCTGATGCAAAGGTAGGCTGAACTTTCAAGTCTAGCCATTTGGGCAGCTGGTTTTGGGGGTGGAATGCATAGAGATTACAGTTATTGCAACCTTTCTTAAATTGATGGCATTGAAAAGGTGGGAAACAAAAACAATGATAAATTAGATAAAGGATGACATGTAATTTTATTGAATAGCACACATTTAAAATGTAGGGTAATAATGATTTAAATGGGATGGAGAAAGTACTTTAGAAGTAGTTAAAAAACCAAACCAAACCAAAAACACTATCTAAAAGCTATATGGTGGGAATTTTTTTTAGGTATAGTGTTGTTCACTTTCTTCTTTGGTTTCCAAATCCTTACACATATAGTTTATTACTGTTTTGCTCTGAATCTACTTCATAGAATCCAGATTGTTTTGATTACCCATAATCTCTAATTTGGAAGTGGAACATAAATATAATTTCAAAATAAAATAATTAAGTTGGCTAGGGCCTAATTTAAATTTCTTTCAATTAAGCTTCCTTCACCCCCAAACAAGTTTCTGGGCAAGAGGAGAGATTATGAGAGGAAAATGCACTTAGATATTATGGATCTATTAAGAAGTTAGAATTGATGTAGAAAAAGTTTATTCATCCAAGACAGCGGGAGATTCTAACTTTTTAACTTTTCTGCCTAAACAAAGCATAAGGCTTTGGAGTTAAACAGACTCAGATTAGAGTGTGACTTTGGGTAAATTACTTAATTGCTGAAGCTTCACTCTCCTCACCTGTAGAATGGGTGTACTTCATTATGTCGGACATTGTAATCAGGGTTGAGATAATGTACGCAGAGTACTTGTCAAACTGTCCCAGAGTAAGTGCTAAATAAATAGTAGCTGTTGGTACAACAAACAGTGTAATAACAATTATGAGTAGTACCCATAACAACATAATAATATTAATATTCTCTTTACCCCACTATAAGCAGAGGTCAAGTTTAAGCCATGAAAATCTTGGATTTCTATTTCGGTGTTTTCTGATTCTCAAATAGCATTCTTTGGTTTTTTGGTGGCCAGATATCTACCTGAGTGAGAAAGAATAGAGTCAACGGTGAATCTCAGTGACCTTTCAGGATGAGTGCTTGTTCCGCTTTCTCCTATCTCAGGTGGGCTTCAAGTTTTCTAGAGTTAAGCCACATACATGCAACTTCATATATAAAGAACAGAGTTTTGAGGGACCTGAAACTTGCATAAGTTGTGGAGACTTCTTTAATAAAACAGACACAAATCTAGGTACGGGGCCTCGGATGGGGCCATGCAGGTGAGGGACGCCAAAGCTTAAGCTTCACACCTTCCTGAAAAATCCTTAATTACTCTAATTAAGTAACGAGAGAAAAGGAATTTATAAATGCACATCTCCATTTCGGTGTCAGAGTGTGATACACACCCATGCATGTCTTCTCACCTTTGCAAAATTAAGCTGTCAGGCCTGCGAGTCTGAGCCCAGAGTGGGTTGAAATACAGAGACAGGAGCTGTTCTTGATCCATCTCCTTCCTCGGGTAGACTGGTGTCCTTTGTGGCTGTTATAGGCTTGCATAAGGAATGTACACAAGCATAGAGGGATGACATTTTCAGGTAACGCTTCAAGGTCAGTTGAGTCACTCGACTTTTCCCCTGCATACTAGGCAGAAAGGATTGTGGCAGCAATCTCAAACCATGCAGCCTCTCAAGGAAACGGTTGTGGTAAAACAGCACAGCAGTGAGGTTGGCGGCCTCTGAAATGACTGCACGATGAGCCGTGACAGGGCTGTGGCTTTCAGGCTTTGAGAATGTTCTGTAGTTTCCTTTGAATGTCTGGGTGGCAATGAAGTCATGTTCGCACGCATGCACGCCGCTGCAATTTGCCACATTTCCACTCCGGTGTCATTTCCCTTCCATCACAGTGAGGTGGTGAAGCTTCATTTCCTTTGATCTGATGACCAGCTCAGAGATGATGGATAATTGGATGAAAGGAATAGGGGACCGCTGCCTGCAGATAAAGAGCCTTCCTTTTCCTGGCCTCCTTTTATCTTCTCACTCTCAAGTTCACATTTCTTGTACTTTTCCCCCTTGTCAGATCGAAAGGCCAAAGGGGAGCTTTGCTGTTAGGCTGAGGAAGATAATCAAGCGTTGTTTCAAAATTCCAGCACATGATCGGATGTTTGATTCCCCTGGAAAGTGGTCCCACACGTTTCTCCCCATGGGAAGCCTTCCCTGACCCCCTAACCATTTCTGCTCTCTCCATATGGAGTGAATCGTGCCCTCCTCTGAGCACCCTCCTTCTCTGTAGATCCTTGGCTTTTATACACATCCTACCGTGTTATCACTTATCTGTTCGCATGTCCGTTTTCTAGCCAGAATGTGAATTTCTTGAATGCAGAGTCTTGAATGGATCTTACTTATTTTAGATCCTCAATACCTGGCATGTGCTTGGCACACCGAAGGTCAAGAAAATTGGTCTTGTCAAATCAATGCCCTAAATATCATCATCCAGCTGTGTTTGGATGCCAAAGTTCCACTGGGATACAGCATGATACAGACAAAGTGGAAATACGTGGATTGAAGTACTGTGCTGGGTTTAGGAGGGGACCCACCCACCCCTGCCCCTGCTGCCTGCATCCCTAACAATCCCAGAAAAATGGCTTGGTTTCCTGCTTTGGGGCCTTCCTGAAGGGGAAGATGGAGAACGGAGAGGAATACTTCTGAGTCCTGCTTGCTTTGTTCCAGCTGTTGCTCTAGGGCTGTATCCAGAGGATTCTGGAATTGGGGTTTGATCCCAGATTGTCTGACTCACAGACTGATGCTGAGATGGGACGGTTCGGTGTGGGGTGCTTCTCTCAGTGGTGGTGGGAGACTTTCTCCTTCAGAGCAGTGCTGTGGTGTAGGTTTTATTTATTTCTTAATTGTTATTAAAATTAGGCTCGTAGGTGGAGCATTGTCAAACAAAAGCAGTCACTATTACAAATTACAAAAATGCAATAGGAAAAGGAGGCAGGGGGCTGGACTCAGCTCCATGTGGACGAGGACAGAGCCTGACTCCAGTGTTTGGGACAAAATGAACACAATGTGAGAATTTGTTGGGTGAGAGAGAGAGTACCTATCATCAGAGAGAAATGGATCTGGGAGATTTCATTATTCAAGCTCTGAGATTGTGAATTTCTGCATGAGATCATTAAAAGAAAATACTTCTTAGTATGTTTCTCAAATTCTGAAAAGACTCAGATTTTCCCGTGCTTTTCAGATTTCTGAAGACCAAAGCTCTCTAAATGAGTGCTCGCTCCCCTGACTCTCCTTACTTCCGACTCCACTTGAATTCACGCTTCCTGCTTTGACAAGCACACACGCATGTCACAATACTCACTGGGTGTCTCAACTCAAGCCAAACATTCAGGGCCCACTTGCTGGGTGATGAGGGATCACTGACACCTGATGTCACCACTCGAAGGGGCACTCAAATGCAAGACGGAATGGAGTCAGGGTAACAGTAGAGAAATGTACAAAGTAGAAAGGGGTTATAGGTGAGGGAGCAATTAATTTTGATTGGAAATAAGGAGAAAGCTCCTGAATTAGGTAGCATTTAATCTGGACCCTGTAAGATTAACAATAATAATGATGACCTATTCCTACTAAGAATGATAATAATTACGGCTAACATTTGTCGCCTGCTTACTGTATGCTCACCATTGATCTAAGTACCTTCTACTATTGACACATTTAATCCTCACAACAGCTCTGTGAAGGAGATGCTGTAATTCTCTCCACTTTATAGATAAGAAACTGAGTCCCAGAGGGCTTACGTGACTTGCCCTGCATTTCAATAGTTAGGAAGGGGCAGAGTGGAGCTGTTCACCCAGACAGTCAGGCTCCAAACACTGTTCCCCTGATTGCTCCCTCAACTGCCTCCGAGTAAGTTAGATGTTGGTAGGCAGAAGGAAGAGCAGGAGCAGAGCATGGAAAAGGAGAAGCACATTCAGGGAATGGCCTTGAGTCAGTTCAATATGGGAGCGTTGGAGCATTTCCTGGGAATTGAGGATGGAGATGTAGGAAGCAGCAGATCGGGGAGGGTCAGGAATGCCATGTTGGTCCTGCTTTAGAATTTGTTCATAGGTAGTGCAGGACCTGCGCTCCTTTACTGGAGGAAGAATGACATAGTCCCACCTCAGTATTGTTACATATATTGTCCCTCACCCTACAGATGTCGTCTTCTTCTTCCTGTTCCTCAGACCAACACTCCTCTTCTCCTGGGCTCAGGAGTCACCTTTGCCAGGCAGATTTTGCTGTCCTCTCCTGAGCCCTGTCTTCCTCTTCCTCCCCATCCATTGAGTACTTTCAGTACTGTCACAGCTGCTCCCATTGGTACCCGAAGCCATTTGCATGCAAGCTAGTGGGAAGAGCCAGCTCAGGACCCCATCAGCTGTCCCTGTTACCTACTTTGCAAGTGTTACAAATGCCATTCTCTCCCCTTACTCTGTCACCCCAGATGGTAACACACAGCACAGTGCAAGGAATATGCAAACTGATTTGAATAGATTTCATGTCATTCTTTTACTATCTCCATTTTCTACTCTAAAATATCACAAAAATCAGAAGCATCCACGAGAGAAGGTATGTTTGTTTTATCCATATTTTGAAGAATACGAAAATATTCTAATTTCCAGCTCGTATAGGTGACCAGAAATGGAATCTGTGAAAGTGTACATCATCTCGCTAAGGCTGTGAGTTGGATGGAATTATCTCTGACTTTCTTGGTATTTACCGTGAGCCTGTGCTGCTTTCTAGCTCGCTCCATCTGCCACCCTAGAAATCTCTATTGACTAGGAAGAAGTACCCCCCCCCAAAAAAACTAAAAATAAATAAATTGTAGCCATGGGTCTGGGGTACCTTGTCTTGGATAAATAGCCTATGAGCTAAGAAGAGTTCTGAGGAATTATTTTTGAGTGATTTGGAAGATGGAATGCAGTGCAGAACCTCCAGGTTGACACTTGGTAACAAACTTGTAAGAATTCTAATACCAGCCTCACAGGGATAACGTGCAGAAAGGGCTCCAGATTCTGTTTAAGGGGATTGAAAAGATGCTGCTGAAATAATTTAAATAATTTCTATGGAAAGAGGAACTCTGAGCCTTCAGTTATAGCCTGGAAATCAGACCTAAACTGCACAAGCAAGCAAACTCACCAACAAAAGCCCCCACACCAAAACCCGCACAACTTAGAACAACAACAACCAACCAACTCTCTATTTCCCTCTCCCTATTCTCCTACAAACCCAACAGTATGTTGAGAAATGAACAAGAGAATTATATAATTTAATTTGTAAGTGACCTTAGAAATTATTGGATCCTCTAATTCAGTGGTTCTTAAACCTATGAGACCCAATGCTCACTCTTTTTTTGGTAAGGAAGATTAGCCCTGAGCTAACACCTGTTGCCAATCCTCCTTTTTTGCTGAGGAAGATTGGCCCTGAGCTAACATCCGTGCCCATCTTCCTCTACTTTATATGTGGGGCACCTGCCACAGCATGGCTTGACAAGTGATGCATAGGTCCGCGCCCAGGATCCGAACCTGTGAACCCCGGGCCGCTGAAGCAGAGCGCACGAACTTAACCACTATGCCACCGGGCCGGCCCCAGTGCTCACTCTTTATGGGAAATATTTTGTAGTTCACCTTTTACCATCTGGAAATAGAATTCACGTATAATATAACCTACCTTCACTAATAATGATGATAATACAATGTCACTACTGTGATAAAAGGAGAAGTAAAGAGACAGTAAATTATAATAATATAATATGTACCTGTATATGTAAACTACACCAGAAGACACAGTGAGGTTGTCAGATGTTTGTATACATAGAATCATGTTCAATATGATGTCTACAAATGCAGGCTGTTACCAGTGTCTGGCATTAGTGATTCAAATACTACAAGCATGGTGCCCTCAGTGACACAACTTTCTGAAATGATAAACAATTCTTGTTAAAGTTCTAAATGAAACAAAGTACAGTCTTCCTTCAATTTACACAATAGTTGCATTCTAGAAAACTCAGAGTATATTAAAACCTTGCAAAATACACTTTGTGTTTATATGAGTTAAATTCTATTATCAGATAATTATAATTTTTTTTCCTAATTGAATTATCTGGTAAGATAGTCAACATTTGTATGGGGATGCAAGACCATTCTTTGTCACTGTAACCACCAAAAATACCCCCCAAATTTCTAAAGATGGAAGTGTGGTACCGCCCCCATGGAAAATACCAAACAAGTCCCAATGAGATGAATCAACTGTGGCTCAAACGTGTTAAATGGGATGTCCAAACCACCATATCACTTGGGACACTAAGAGGACGCTGGAACCAAAGAGAAAACATCTTCCTAGGTTTCTGTTAAATCTCAATGCAAATGATCCTGGGGTGATGCTCTATGCAGTACCAATTGCATCATCTCACAAATTACCCCTTGTTTAGAGAAGATCTGGAGACGGATCTTCCAAGTTAAAGAAAAAAGTACATTTTGATCCAACAATAGAAGGCTTCACTCACGGTAGATGTTAACCAAGTGCTTGAATGACCGAAGGTTTATAGAAGCTAAAATCAAAATCTCTGAAAGTCAAGAATAAAAACACAGTGGGATGGATGCTGAACACCGACACCTCTAGTTTTCTAAGCTCTATCCCTGTATCAACTTGCAACACCAGAAAATACCGTGTTATGATCTACATATGAAAGGTTTTCAGTGACATAATTTGGTACTATATCCTTAGCTTTCATTTGAGATCAATATAATAATGACACCTGAAGCACAGTTTTGCATCTTCTGCCAAACCACTGCTCAAATAATTGATCATCTTCTCAGTCTATTCCATTTACACTGAGAGAACGACCTTCTTGTTTTCTTTCGGTTTATCGGAACTATATACACCACCTTGAATTCTTGGTTTTTTTTGTTCTGTTTTGCTTCGCCTTGGCTACCAGGAAGGTCAGAAACACATCTAATGCCCAAGGACAGTGACTGTTGCACTGCAGATTCCTGGTAGAATGACTTCCGCTTTTCACTCTGGCTGCTGATGTCTCTCTGACTTTAATTGTCCTCGATGTGCTTGTATTGTAAGCAGCATCATATTCGTGTTAGACGTAGGATAGGGTGTAAATTACCAGTCAGTGAGGTCATGCACCCTAAGCACCTGCAGAGTGCCTGTCACTTGGAAAGTGCTCAATAAATATTTACTGAATGAATGGATGGGTGGATGGATCCGGAAACAACTGAATTTCACTTTTCTGTAATTAGGAGTGAAGGGCACTAGAGGGAGGATGAGCTCCCACTTTTCCATGAAAAGGGCACTCTGGGGCCCACAGGAGTGAAGTTGACAGAGTACAGTAGTGTTTTTAAATGATAATTGAGTCCCGTATTTCTGAAATGCGTAAGACCCAGCCACCTGAATGAGAGAACATTTGAATGTTCCAGGATTCCCCCAGTGCGTCCACTTGCTGGTGTCATTTCCAGCCCAAGACCACTCTGGTCCTGCTTAACCCAGGAGGTTAAGACCAGAGCCAGAGAGTGGAGCCCAAAAACCACACAAAAAGAAAGCTCAGTGCACAGATCATGTGTTTTGAGCTAAGTGCAAAAATCTTCATTTAAAATAATTGAGAATCAGACAGACTGGACAGTTCTTGGGCCAGTAGTATAGTTAACAAATTAGAAATAAGAACAAAGAAAGAAGAACTGAGGGGTAAGTTTAGAAGAAATAGGCTCATAATGTTGGTGACACGATGGCCAATTTGCACCTGACCACTTGGTAGTTGATTGCACGCTATTTCATATTGCTTTTCTCTTTTCCAGAGGCTCAGAGGCTCAGGGAACTAAGATCTCCTAGTTCCATCTGTTCATCCGGAAACTGGGGACCGAGGAGGGACGAGGCTTTGCCCCTGGTGGTGCAGTGAGTTACCCGCCAGGCTGGGCCAGAGCCCCAAGTCCTTGTCACTTTGTCATTTTCCTACCATCTAGATGGCAAGCCTTTTGAGAGCAGGAACTTGTGAGTCCTGTACTGAAGACTAGAGGCCAAGAGCGTCCCTCCCCTTTCAGCTCTGGGTTTTCCTACTTCTCATGTGACCTCTGCAGTTTGGGTGAGCAAAGTATTTTAACATTATCTTACAATAGAGAAACTGACAAATACAGAATCCCTTATGCCAGAGGTCCTTAGCCTTTGGGTCCATGAACTTGGATGTGAAAAAAATACCCTCTTTATTTTCATTAACCTCTAAGTAAAATTTAGTATTTCCTTCAATTATGAATATAGGCATCAAACCACAGTAGAACTAGCAGGACTTGTGACTGTCACCAAGAGAAATCACAGATATTTCCAGGCCACATTATATGGTGCAGATATCTCAAAACATTGTCTATAATCGTCACTACTTTGAAATTATTACGTAGTAATAGTCATTACATTATTGCTAGATCTCATTACTTCATGCATCAGTGAACACATATATTACTATATTATAATTTAAAAATATCTCAGTATAATTGATGTCCTTTGTAGCCCAATGTATTTTATTTTAAGAATTTAAATACAGAGGCTTCAGCAGACTACTAAAGATTAAGAAAAAAAAAGGTTATGGGGCCAGCCCAGTGACCTAGTGGTTAAGTTCGTGTGCTCCACTTTGGTGGCCTGGGGTTTGCGGGTTCAGACCCCGGGCATGGACCTATGCACTGCTTATCAAGCCATGCTGTGGCAGGTGTCCCACATATAAAGTAGAGGAAGATGGGCACAGATGTTAGCTCAGGGTCAATCTTCCTCACAAAAAAAAAAAAAAAGAAAAAAACGTTAAGAATCTCTGCTTAAAGAGAATAATCCTTTAGGGCTCTATTAACCTCTCATTCACTGATTTGCCATGGATCATAAGTTAATATAATGTGAATTTCTGTTGAAGCCCAACAAAGGGAGTTTAGCTTCTAAAATATTGAAAGTAAATCTTATTACTAAGGGATTCGTGTAGATTTGATAACAAAATGGCATTATAGAAAGTATATTGATTCCATCTTCTACATTTTCTGCATTTTATTGATGTGCATCTACCCAGCATATTATCAGTTGAGTTCCATTCTTCTTAGCTGGGGGGAGGAACAGATTGAAGATGATGTGTCAACATCACTGATGGAAAAAGAAAGTAGGGAGAATGTATGCAGAACTTGTCAACTAGCATTAAACAGGAACAAGACCTCATGCATAAGGCAGCCTGTGGAAACCGTTACAGACCATAAATAATGGATAGACTGAGGTTCTGGTGATGTCCCTTCAGACATCCCTAATTGATTAAAATTTTTTTGTTTTGAAGTTACTTATAACAATAATAGCTAACAGTTGAGAACATCGTTCTTCTAACGTATTTTCAGCTATGATGACGTACATTAGGCATAGACCATTATACCTCTAATCACTGGTACAGAACTATATTAGAAAAATCTGAGTTTGGAAGTTTGAGGCTTTCAGAAACGTGAGAAGGCCAATTTAATAAAATTTAAAATATTACATTATCACCATGGCAGAAAATGCAAAGTTCTGTCTGTGTAGAACATTTGGTCTTTTCTGAAGTCATGCTGCAAAGATACACAGACCAGGAAAAATGATGCCGTTTTTGCTGTCTTTTCCACAGGAATTGAACTGGCTAGACTTTCAATTATCTCTACTGCTGGCCTGAAAACATTTGAAGGGAAAGGTTAACTTCCAGAAGTCATTGATACTCTTCTTATTGCTATTTGTAAGTTCCCTCAGATTGGAGATTACTTCTGCTTTGCAGAAATTATCTGCTTGGAGCCACACATGATTTATAACGATCTCTGGCAAAACCTCAGAAAAAAGATCTGCTTTGGTCTTAGACGGATGTCAGAGGCTGTGGCAGGACCCTGTGAAAAGGCTCCCCCGGGGGCATGAGGCTCTGGGAGCAGCAACTCCAACAGAGTGACAGCCTCGCGGGGCTTTTTCTCTCCAGGAGTGTGACACAGTTAAAAAGGAAAAAAAGAGCCACAAGCAAAACAGTTGCCACTGACATCGGAGAGGGAGCTCTGTCGAGAACGTGGGGTTGCTGCTGGACTCGCTGAGCTCATCCACAGGACAGAGGCACTCTGTTATGGAGTGAAACTTCAGCTTGGGTCTAAGAGAAGACAGAGGACATGGCCCAGGAAGTCAATCTAAATTCCCTCCAGGAGTTAGAACGCGAGGAGATTCTCCAGGTCCTGTACAGAGACCAGGCGGTTCAAAACATTGAGGAGGAAAGGATACGGTATGCTGTCATTTGAATGGGTGGAATTCTTTGGGTTTTTGGTCTTTTCTGCTTGGAGCCTGCTACTGCTTGGCGTGTTGCTACTTGTTTATTTATTGCTGCTTGATTTTCTGATGAGAGTCCACGTGAAGGGCTGGAGATGACCCTTGCTGTCTAACTAAACTTTGAAGATGATAAGGGAAAAGGGAAGCTGCTTTCTTACTCATCTAAAACAAGGCCTTTTTGTGATAAGTTTGCTGTCTGTCTGTCTGTCTGTCTGTGTGTCCATTTGCCTACTTTGCGAGAATAATTCCAAGGAAGCTTTTCAGGTTTCCAGGGTACCCCTCAAGGGAAAGACCTCCAGTTAAGGGTTTTCCTAAACTATTTTTGGTGGTAACTGAAGGCACAAAGAAACAGCTTAGAAGCAGCAAATCTGCTGGAATCCATTCCTGTCTTTTTCTTGGCATGCTTTTACTTCCCAGTCGGCTTTGAGGATAGAGGAACATAAAATATGAACCTGCTCAGCCTGTTCCCTGGCTGACTTGTCAACAGGGAGCTTCTTTCCTTGTCTGTCTCTGAGCTGCTGTTTGACATTAGTTAACACTTAATAAAGCAGTGCTAGACTGTATCAAAACAGCGTCCGTTGTTAGCTGTCACGATCCATCTTTAAATATGGTGATGCTGTGTTTATCAATGTTTATGGAGGATGTGAGGTCTAGAAAAGAAGCAAATGGAATCAGCTTTTTGATTTTGTTTTGTTTTTGATGGTAGAACTCTTTCAGAGTCTGCCAAGAAAAATACACATATAAAATAAAACTTTGGACAACCAAATGCTTGAGCAACGAGAGAAATTTTCTGGTTAACTGGAAGGTACAATTCTATCCTCCTGTTATCCCAAAGCTCTCTAAATGTGTTTATGCTTTCTTTCACTAAAAAATGTGATTCATTGAACAAAATGGAATTTTCTTTGAGGATTAAAGATCTTTCAGTGATTTAGAAACATCATTTTGAATATCTACAAAGTAATATGGATACTGTGGGAAGGAAGTTTTGTTCCAAAGCGTACTGATTCTAGGGCAAATCCTGAAAGCTGGATGTAAGCATGTTTCTTGGGATTGGCTCCTCTCTTCTAAAAGTAGGCAACAGAGACATTTCATAAAAGAATGTTCTGGTTAATGACACCTTTTTGGGATCCAATGTAATGTTTCTTTGCACTAGGGTTATTGTCTAGTGGAAAATAGGGACTAGACGTGCACTGGCCACCCATAAAAAATAGTAGCAAAAGCATAGTGTCAGTTAAGTAGTTTTATTGGGTAACTTATGACAATAGCAGGCGTGTGTGCTATATGTTTGTAGATCTCTCCATGCCTTGCATATTAGAATTGATGCCATTTTCTGTGTTTTATCCTCTTCTCTCACTGTTCTTGCTTACCATTATAACACCATTTGGTCACGAAGGGATGAACCTAGAACAGAATAAGCAGCTAGTGCCTCTGTGCCAGGCATATTGTTTATGCTCTGCCATTTAACCCTTACAACAACCCTGGGAGGTAAGGTTTTCTCCTATGTCACAGTTGAGAAAACCTCTGCGCCTCCGCTCCGAGAGGTTGGGTGAGGTCCCTGGTTCACACAGCCGTGTTGGAACCCTGGTGTTGGATGTCCAAGCCCTTCTCTCTTGCCACGCTCAGGCAGTACCGTTGAGGCCCTTGCCCTGTAGGGGTATGTCTGGTGTCTGTCCTTCCATCCAGCCGTATCTCATCATCGAACTCTCTGGGCTACAGGAAACTGAAGACGCACCTGCAGCATCTCCGGTGGAAGGGTGCAAAGAGCGTCAGCCAGGAGTACAAAGAGAAGTCCTGTGCCCGCTGCCAGCGGATGCTGGGGCTTCTGCTGAACCGGGGGGCCGTGTGCCAGGGCTGCAGCCACCGCGTGTGCTCCGAGTGCAGAGTGTCCCTGCGGGGGACCCACGCTTGGAAGTGCACCGTGTGCTTCGAGGACAGGTGAGGGTCGGGGAGTCCCATCTCTCCGTGGACTCAGGTCTCGGAGATGGTCCCAGACAAACCGTTGATAAACAGGGCTGTCACTCGTCAAATTCGATCAGTAAATGTTTACAGAGTGCCTAATATCCCTAGACTTGGAAGTTATTGTCATTTAATGATAAATTTTATTATATAAAACAGTTTTTCTTAATTTACAAAAGTTCTTTTGCAGTGGCTACGGATGGGCTAATCCAGGAGTTAAGATTCATTCAGTTTTCTTAACGAGGTGTCTTAGTTTTCTTAGAGCTTAAGTTATCTCTTTTAGGGAAAGAGGAGTGGATTGTAACAGGTAATATTAGAGTGATCTTATGCAGCTTTAAAAGAGGCCTTTTTGAAGGAGGCCAGCTGACCTGTATTGGTACTAGAATAAAGAAATGTGTATGCTTTCTATTAGTGACAGACTGAATCCATCTCTTTTAATTTTTTGGTGTTGTGAGGTTTTAAAAAAATTTTAACATGGAACTGATATTTTTGAACTACCCATTTCGAAAATGATAAAGAACATATTTGGCTTGGACTCCCACTGTTCAAAGCAAGAATGGGCTGGTCATCGATTCCTTGAAAACACAAGGGAGAGGGTTTCTGTTTTGTTAGGGGAGAGTGTGCACAAGGACATGATGCAACTTAGGAGAAGGGAGAAATGTTTGTCTGGTGTGACGCTAGGAGAGCAATCAGAGACTTTGAGATTTGAAAACAACTTCTAAATATTGCTGCAGATGTGCGAGTGCCCCGGGACACAGCTTGTGAGAGGCACTTTCACAGTGTGGCCACGGCAGCTCAGTCTTCTCTCCCCCTAATAGGGAGGATTGTGTTTATTGGGCACCCTAACATTAATCTTCTTAAGTTTCCTGTCCCTTTGCAAGGTCTGATGTCTTTCAATCACTCATCCAAAGAAAGGTGAAGTTGTTCAACCAGATTTCTTTGCTCCTGAATTGCAATGCCCCCCATTTCTGTAACAGCATGCCAAGTCACACTGACTTATATCAGTTACCCCTGAGCAGCTCATGTTTCTTTGGTTGTTCAAGCCAATGCCCTTCAGGCTTTTCTTAGCTTGAGAGGGAAAAACTAAGAATTATTTTTAACCCCCATCCCCCCACCCTGGCCACACCTGTGCTCAGGCAGCTCTGAGCTGTTGAGAGAGTAGGTAACAACTCCAAATAATCTACAGAAAGGTCTTAAGGTCTTCTTCCCCCGTTTCAATCAACCATATATATTTGAAGTCTAATGATAAACATTGCTTGGTAAGCTATTAAATTCTTCAGCCATTTTTCTTCTTCTAAGAGTTAACTACAAGCTAAAAATCAAAACAGGGGGACAGGGCTGAGGCAATCCCAGGAAGCCAGACCTGTTGAAATCTCTATCCTGCAGGGCATCGTGCACTGGGTCTTGTAACATTACCCCCTAAGCAAATGAAGTGTGATTTCTAAAACCCCAGCTTCCTTATTTTGAAATAAGGTTGTTTTTCAACATACGTATGATAATTGCATTAGTTTGAGTGAATTAACACAGGAAGTCGTATGGGGAGAGCGCTGAATAATTTATAACAACACGTCCCTTCCCCTCTCCTTTCTCTTTGCTTCCTTTCTCTGCAGCCTTCTGTTCTCTCTGGTCGTGTCCACTGGGGGCTGCCATCCGATTTTAGGGCCAAAACACAGATAAGACTTGGTCAAACTTGAGAATATTTGACAGTCATGACTGAACTGGGACCTGGGAAATGTGTCTGACCACCATCATTTTCCTCTCCCTGCTTCTTCCTCAGCTTGAGACTCATTCCTCAAGAAATGAATCCATTGTGGGAACAGGAGGAAGGAAATAGATTTTTTAAATCAAGAAAGGAAAAGCTCTAGGGAGGCAATTAAAAAAAAGCAAAACCAATTTATAGCGTGCCAGTCAGTGCAAAAGGCTTGTGGAATGTTCTGGCCTTGGGCTGCTCTTGAGGTTCCAGGAGTATCTGAGGTTTCTGCCTTCAGGGCAAGTTTTCTCAGAGAACTACTGAGTGGTGAGCTCAGAGGAGGGAGAGGCGAGGGAGGGCTGAGCTGGCTCAAGGTGACCTTCCAGAGCATCCATGGTTGGAGCATTTCTGGAAGAGGGTCAGGATTGGAGAGGGAGATGGACATTGTCAGGGAGAGAGAACAGCGTGGGGATGAGCTTGACTACTCGCCACGTGCAAGGTGCCAGACTAAGCATTTCTTTACACCTAATGTTTCATTTAAACCTTAAAACAATCCTATGGGGCAGCTACTACTATGATCTTCATTTTACAGATGAGGAAACAGAGGCTTAGAGACGTAAGATAGTTAGCCCAAGGCCATGCAGTCAGTAAGACTAGAACCCAGGTCTCCCGAATCCCATCCCTTCTTGATCTCTTCCCTCTCCTGCCTGCTGGGAGACTTGCTCGGGAAGAGAAAGTCTTAAAAGCCACTCTGAAGAGTTTGAATCTGGGACAGTAGGAAATGGGGTGTGAGTATATGCACTTTGCCAGAAGAAAGCCATACAAAAATTGGCCAGTGTTCTGCAGGGTGGACTCAGGATGGGGAAGATGAAGGTGAAGGGCCACGTGAAAGTCTTTGCAGTGAATGAGGCATGAAGTGATGAGGCTGGTGGCAACAGAGTTGGAGAATGTGAGGGACAGTCCAACAAAGGGATGATGATGCAGCGGGACGAAAGAGAGGGAAAGTGAAAAATGGTTCTGAGGACTGGCAAAATGGATAGCTTTTTATGCTTTAGCGCATCAGAAAAACAAAAAGAAATAGTGTAAAAGAGAACCAACAGAAAGAATTCAGAAAGCAAAGACAAGTTGGAAAGGACTCAGAAGAAGAAAGTTGGTTGAGAGTTGCTTCTAGTCGTGAGGGGCCCTGTGCTGTCCTTCGCAGGAGCCGTCACAAGAGGGTGATTTGGAAGAAGAAGGAAAGAAGAGAGAGTCAGATGCATAAACTTAGCCTGACTGCTTTGGTTGATACTTTCCCCCTTGGAATTTATTGACAATTTCTGTGGTGAAATGGCACAAGGTAAGAACTATGTTGAAATATCAAGGAGACTAAGCTTTATATTTGCTTGTTTGTTTCAGCTTCATTTAAAAAAATGATTGAATTGATGACTTAGGTTTGCATTGATTTTTCTCCCTTCAAAATTATTTACTATGCAGAAACATCACATTCCACCTAAAAGAAACCTGCTCACCTCCCTGAAGTAGATTGCTGAGGAATTATACTTACTCAAGGCTTTTTTCCTTCAAATTGTGATCTTTTTCTCTTGCTTCGTAATTGGCTATGATCATAAGAAATCATTTATTTTTCAGCTTCAGATGTTTGTGGGTATACTTTCTCTGTTTCATTAGGAACATTTTGCTATTTATAAAATAATTAGAACAGAGATTTTAGACTTAGGGTTTCAAGCTGTGGTAGGTGGTACTGTAGATTTCAGGGTATTTCCCGGGACTGCTCGCATTTCTCTGACGTACTATGCCTGATGCTAATGGAGAGAAACTTAAGTATGTTCAGTTCCAGATTGATACAGACCTTGGGGTTTATTATCACGTTCTTATTTCTCAAGTTGGGATTTGAATTATTGCCGCAGAGCAGTAATGGTTAAAATAAGATTTTGGAATTTATTAAAGGGGATTTTTTTTATTGTTGTTCAAATACCTTTTAGATCAGGAATTAGATGTAAAGCTATCATTACAGGATGCTATGTTGTATTTTCTGCATGTGTGAAATAATTTTTATTAAAAGTCAAGTGACATTTCAAAAGACATTGTATAGCAATTATGTTTCCTGCTAAAAGTAAAACTTCCCAGAGTTTGGAAATTGTAATCTTTTACATTTCAGACTGATACTGCCAGTATTTTCACAATCTTATATTTTGACAAAATACTGAATCACTGCTTTATATCCACAAAGGCAAATAACTAATGGATGAGGATGGAATATCTGCAGTCATTATTGTAGATACTTCTGCTCTTCAAGTGGGTAGAAGGTCTAACTATGAAAGATTGAAAAGAAATTGAACGCCACGTATGGCGCAGGAAAGTTGGCCAAGGAAGCATTTTAGCTCAGTGCCAAGGTTAAAATGACATTTCTTTGCTATCTTCTGTTTCAAAACTTGATTTCTTTTTTTTCTAATCTGATTTTTAGCATTGCTGATAGAAACTATGTTCATGTGTTTCATGTGACAAGTTAAATACATTCATTAAAATATTTCACATAGTCGTACATTTACAAATTTTCAAGAGCTTAGCCACTAAGACTAATTTTACAAGGGAAAAGCCTTTTCTTCTTTGAAATACAAATTTTTCTTCTTAGTTTTGAATTAGATTTAGTTCTCACAATATAGCTTGGCTGTTTCACATGGTTTTATCCATTGGCCAAGTGGGAGTAATGATTATTTCATATTATTTGAAGCCTTACATTACCAAAATATAGTAAAAAGAGGTAGAAACTTATGGGACATTTTCTGAAAAAGTTTATTTTTGAAAAGTTTACTTCGCACTTAAAGGGAATGCTTTCACAACAGTTTGAGAATCATTCCTTTTGTTGAAGTTGAAATTTCTTCTGTGATCTGCACTTGATGAGTCATGGCAGGTCTTGATCTTAAAACTTTTTTGAGATTAGTGAGCTTTCTGTAGCATTAAGTCTCTTGTTCATACTCGAAGTTGTCACCTCACTCAGTTCCACTGTAACCTTTTACCCACCCCATGAGGAAGGTCAGCACCGGGAGGCTGTTTTCCTAGGCTGGCACTTTGTATGGTAGTGAAGAGCTGCCTCGGTTTACACTTTGGGCCAGAGTGTAGGTTGGAGTTAAGGTCCTCGCAGATGTAGGGATACTGGACAGACTTTAGTTCCTTTTAAGCCACATTTTCATAGGAATTTCCACAATAACATACCCGTGTCTATAGATCAGAACAAAGTGCATTCTAATACCAAAGAGAAATCATGTGTGGATTTAATGATGTTAGATGATTCAACTCCTGTACTGTTCCATTAATGCAGATATTTAAGAATCAACATTAAGAAGCTTTCCTTTTCATTGAAAGAAAGTTGCCCATGGATTTCTGCCTAATGTTAAAGCTGATCTCAGTCTGTTCTCCTCTGAATCCCTTCTAGCTTTGGGATGCTTTGTGGATGATGGGATTAGACTTGGTGATATCTTTCTCAGATTCAAATTTACACTTAATGATTTTTTTTTTAGAAATTAACAAAACTACTTCTTTAAAGGGAAGAAATGTCTGCCTAAATCTGCTATGTACTTTGCTACCCATATGAACAGTACTTTTAAAACTATGGTAATGAAGTCAACAGATAAGAAACCAGTTATTCCTTCTCCCTTTTAAAATTGTAAAAACTTGCAAACAGGGCAGTAAAACTGTTACTTTAAACACAGTCCTCAAAGCCTAGCCTAGTTTTTGCCATGTCTGAAATGATTACTTTGTGTTTAATTTGAAAAGAGTTCTCAGGTACCATAATCTAGGGGTGGTAAATTTGTTACCTTTATGCTTGGGGAAAAGACAGTAAAATGTGCACAACATCCTATGTAATGTATAATCTTATGTGTTAAAGACATCTGAGTTAATTTTGAGTTCTTTTTAGGAAACAGAAATATTTAAAATTTGAATCTTATAAATGCCAACAGACCCTAAGAGCTAGTGTATTGCAAAACCTTCTGCTATCTGAATCAACAAAATGAAAATATTAATCTTGGTTTTGACAACAACCTTGTAGCTTTCAAACAACATTGTAGCTTTCAAACAATAACCTTGTAGCTTTCAAATATTCAAACACTAAGCCAGTGTTCATAGCAGCATTATTCACAATAGTCACAAGGTGGAAATAACCCAGTGTCCATCAGCAGAATAGATAAACAAAATGTCACACATGCATACTATGGGATACTATTTAGCTGTAAAACACAAAATTCTAATACGTGCTAAAACATGGATGAACCTTGCAAACATTATGCTAAGTGACATAAGCCAGACACAGAAAGAAAAGTATTGTATGATTCCACTTATATGAGGCACACAAAGTAGGCAAATTCAGAGACAGAAATGTTTGATGAATAGTTTTATTCATTTAGTCAATCATTTTGAAATATCTATATTTTTATAAACATTACTTTTTATGTTTTATAGTATCTCCCTCAATAATTATTTTTGTCATCTGCATAGTTTTATAATTATATACACAAAAATTACTAAACCAACTCTAAATTTTAACCAATTCAAGTACTTATTGCCAATCTTTCAAGGCCATGATTTCCCAATTTGCAAGTTTTTTATTTTGATTCATTTTTCAGTCAAATCAAGGCCTCTTCAAGGATTTTTTTCCACAGAAGAGCATGTGGGTGGCTTATGTTCTGAGCCATTCCATATGTGAGAACGCCTTCAGTAGCCTTCCCTCATGAGGAATGACTTTGCTGGGTTTTAAAATCTTAGGTCCCAACCTTTTAATCTCAAAGTTCAGTACATATGTTCTTGTTGTCTTTTGGAATTTAATATGACAGAGACATCTGAGGCTAGTTTTATTTTTATTTCTTTATTGATCATCTATTTTTTATGTACTAGAAACATTGGTTTTTCTGTGTCCTTGTAATTAAAAACAGTTTCTAGTACATGTCTGGGTATGAGTTTCTCCATATTGATTTTTACGGGATGAAGAAAGTTCCTTTGAGCTGCCTATCTCTTGGATTTGCTTGTTTTTTTGAAAGAAATATATATATATATATATATATATATTTTTGCTGAGGAAGACCGGCCCTGGGCTAACATCCGTGCCCATCTTCCTCCACTTTACATGGGACGCCGCCACGGCATGGCTGACAAGCAGTGCGTCGGCAGGCGCCCGGGATCCGAACCCGTGAACCCCGGGCTGCCAAGCGCGGACTAAACCGCTGCGCCACCGGGCCGGCCCCTGAAAGAAATATTTTTAATTGGTAAAAAACACATAACATAAAACTTACCATCTTCACCATTTTTAAGTGTACAGTTAAGTGGCCCTAAGTACATTCACATTGTTGTGCAACCATAACCACCATCCATCTCCATAGCTCTTTTCATCTTGTAAAACTGAAACTCTGTACTCCTACAATAATGCCCCTTTCCCCTCTTTCTCCAGCCCCTGGAAACCATCCTTCTACTTTCTATCTCTATGAATTTGACTACTCTAGGTACCTCATATAAGTGGAATCATACAGTATTTGTCTTTCTGTGACTGGCTTATTTCTCTTAGCATAATGTCCTCAAGGTTCATCCATGCTATAGCATATTGCAGAATTTCCTTCCTTTTTAAGGCTGCATAATATTCCATAGTGTGTATACATATATCACATTTGGTTTGTCCATTCTTCTGCCAATGGACCCTTGGGTTGCTTCTACCTTTTGGCTGTTGTGAATAAAGCTGCTGTGAACATGGGCGTACAAATACCTCTTTGAGACCCTACTTTCAGTTCTTTTGGATATATACCCAGAAGTGGAATTGCTGGATCATATTGAATTTCTATGTTTAATTTTTTGAAGAACCGCCATATTGTTTCCCATACCAGCTGCACCATTTTACAATCCCGCCAACGGTGCACAAGGTTTCCAGTTTCTCCACATCTTCGTCAACACTTGTTATTTTCTGTTTTTTTGATAACAGCCATCCTAATGGGTGTGAGGTGGGAGTTTGCTTGTTTTTTGACTCAGTAACATTGTCTTCAGTCAGGTCTGGTTATTCTAATTATTCTTTTATGCCGCTTGCCCTGGCTTCTTAGAGAATAACTTTTAATACATAGGTGTGCCTCATTCTCTGTCCTCCATCTGTGTTATCTTCTCCTTCAACATTTAATGTCTTTTTCTTTTCAGTTGTGTTCTGGGAAAACCTCTCTACTGAGTCAGCATCACTGATCCAACTTTCCAGACTTTCAATTCCGCTCTTTCCTATTGGTAAAGCAGTTCTTTCTGCTTTTGCGCTGTTAGTTTCCTAAGTCTTCCTTCATTCTAGCCTGCTGTCTTTTTGCATCAGCCTGGTTTTTCCTTATGCCTTTCTGTTTTCTTTTCACAGAGGCAAGTCTTAAATTAAATGCCTTTGAAGACTAGCTGTTTCTGGAACTTTCCTTGGCTCCCCCAGTGATGCACATAGAGCAGGCTGTTTCTCGGTCTGCAGGACTCCATCCTCCTGCCTGTGGCATTGTGTCAGAGGTTCTTGGCTCTCTCTTTAGACATCCAGGTTGAGGGTTTGCCAATAGAGAGTAGGTGTTCCTTGTCTTCTGCCCTTCTCACTGCCCCTTCAGTAGTGGTGGACTCCTTCTTAGATTTAGGGGAAAACGGGGCGATATACTGCGTCTAACCTGATTTTTATTGTCGAGGCCTTGACAAATGCAGCTGTCGGGCTGTAGCAGAATTTTTCTTACTTTCATTGATTAGCTAACAGACGTAACAATTCAGGAATCACTAACTCGTGCCCAACAGGCTGCAGAGAGCCCACAGACCTTGTTTTATGAGCCTGCAAAAGTCTAATATTTATCATTTTAATACCTTTAAAGGGGGCATGAGTCCTCTAGTTCACCACAGCGCCCACCCCTCCCTATTGTCTCACACCCATTTGCAGTTTCTGCTTGGTGCCTGAGTTTGTGACCCCCACCCTACATGTTTAGAGGGCGTGAGGCACATTGGACCTCAGTTTACACTGCCACCGGGGCTCACCTGTGTTGGATCCCACCTTCAATTCTCAGCTCCCTGCAGAAGTGGGAATATTCATTCATTCACCAACCCACACGTATTCATCAGCCTCACCATGCACCTCAGTTGTGCTTGGGGCTGTGAATACAGCACCGAATATGACACAGAGGGGACCCATCTTCTCTCTGAGGTCAAATAAGGGAAAGATATTAACGTTTTGCAAGAAGTGGTGGTAGCAGCTTGATAAAATCATTTCTTTATCTTCATCTTGATTGTCTAACTCCTGTCTTAGTTACCTAGAATTTAATCATAATGATCGGTCTTTTTTCCTGTGAGAACATTGAAGTCAGATCAACTGAGCTGGTGGAAAAAACTCACTATTTTGCTTTGTAACTAAAAACCATCTTAGATACAAGATAATTCGATGTAAAAAAGTTTTCAGCTGGTATGCATGCATGGGACTATTTTAGTTGGGAATTACCAAGTGGTTGGACAAGCTGGCCCAAAGAAGTTAGAGAGATCTCAGTTTTGCAATAATCGGCTTCTCTGTTTGGAGTTTTTGCAGCTTGTGTGTCTTATCTGATGAGCCACTAAGGCTCTCTTGAGGCTCTGTTGCCATCAGGGCACTGGTTGGAGAGCAAATCTTCAGGGAAGATGTGCGTCTTTAGGCATTTGAAGAATCTGACTTTGCAGACCCATTTTCCACCTCTTGCCTGTTGAATGGTGGGAATACATTAAACAGCTCTAGGGACATTATGCTGACTTTTCTTGGAGCATAAAGCATGGATGCGACAGTTTAACCACCTGCAGATGCGAGTAATTTGAATGCAAAGTAAAAATACATTCCAAAAGGCCTATTCGGCTCCCTGCTTGTTGTTGATAGTAATAAGGTCAAACTATCTTTCTATTAGGGTCCACCACTCATCGTATTATTGAACATCTGTATGCGAGAATTTGCAAAGTGCTTTTCAACAGTTATTTCTCATTTGCTAATGAAATGACAACATTAGCAGAGTTCAAGGCTATGAAAATGGGTCCTGGAGCCTCCAGAAGTTTATTAAGTGCCGTCTATGCACCCTGTGCTTGGCATTTATAATTACAGTGATCCTCGTGCAGAGTTAGCGGGATGTCAGACCCCGAACTCAGGTCTCCTGACTCTGCATCTTCTGCTCTCTCTATCACTCTTGGCTTTTGCTTTTCGAGATGCATTTATCAATTGATTGGAAAAGTTTTAAAGAAGCAAGTCATGGTTCTATCTGAGAAATGTAAATGTATTAACCTATTGCTGAGCTCAAAACATGTTCCAAGAAGCTTTCATAGCCGAATTCTGATTTAGTCATCTGGGAAAAAATAATAAATCCTTCCTTTGGTTACTGTGAGTCAGGCTACCCTAATGAGGACAGAGACACTGCAGGTGAGGCTGTTGCAAGATCTGCCCACCCCTCTCTTGGACAACAAGAACAATAAATGGTCCTCTTTTTAAAACTTGTGATTGGTGTAGACGGCGAGGCCTTATGAAAGGTGTCGGGGAATAATTGCTTATGAAATGGCTGATTCTTCAAGAAGTGTTTATGGAGATCCAGCTCAAATCTCGTTCTCAAAGGAAACAGCCTCAAATGCAAAATGAGCTGATAGTCATATGGTTTAGGACTGTCATATTTTTATCCTTCCATTCTTTAATCACATTCCAATCTTGAACCCAAGAGACCTGCGAGTTTGTGTCCAAATCTGTCCTGTCAAATAAGCTCCTGCTTAAACTTCACAAGTACAGTGGTCCCCTCTCATCTGCAGGGGATACATTCCAAGACCCCCAGTGGATGCCTGAAACTGTGCATAGTACCGAATCCTATCTATACTATGTTTTTTCCTGTATAAACATAACTGTGATAAAGTTTAATTTATAAACTAGGCACAGTAAGAGATTAACAACAATGACTAATAGTAAACTTAGCTTTGGGGCCATTATTAAGTAAAATAAGAGTTAAACAAGCACTGCAATACCGTGACAGTTGATCTGATAACCCGGAGGGCTTCTAAATGACTAACGGGTGGGTAGCGTATACAGCATGGATCCGCTGGGCCAAGGGATGATTCACGTCCTGGGCAGAACCACGGAGATTTCATCACACTCAGAACAACTCACAATGCAAAACTTATGAATTATTTATTTCTGGAATTTTCCATTTAATATTTTTGGCCATGGTTGACCCTGTGTAACTGAAACTGGAAAGCAAAACCTCGGAGAAGGGGGAACTACTGTAATCAGTTGGGACTTCATTAGATGCTTGGATGGTGATGATTAGCATTAAGTGACTAGTATTTTAATTTATCTGCTTCTTGTGTAGGTTCTGAAACCAGGGCTCGAGGAGGACTTTGTAACAAAATGTTGATTTACACAGGTGTTTTCACCTTCCTCTCTTTCCTCCCCTTGGCTTTCATTTTCTGTGATTGTGTAGCTGTGTGTGTGTGTGTGTGTGTGTGTGTGTGTGTGTGTTTACTTCTCAGTGGTGGCCTGTGTTGGGCTAGCTCAGCTGACCATGGAGAGGGTCGTGGTTTGATTCGCTGCTGAATCTTAGCTCTGATCTCTTTTCCAGTCTGAGCCATTGCCCCATCCACAGCTCTTGTCTCATATATGCGTGCTTTTGGTCACAAGAGTCATGGGCTGGATATAAACCAATGTTACTGCAATAAAAAAACAAATTAAAAATTAAAAAAATAAAAATTAAAAAAAAGAGTAATGGGCTGGAGAGAGTGAGAGAGTAGATTAGCTGAGATGGGTCACCACCACCAGAAAAAAAACCCAGGAAGTGAAATTCACTTATCAGATGGAGGCCTTCTTGTTTCCACATTTGATTTTGCTCTTAACTCTCCTCATCTAATGGTTACATCTTGTCCTGCTTATAAGGATGGAAGAGGCATCTTCAGCAATAGACCAACTGGTGGGTTTGGCACTTCAAAGGAGTGAGAATTCACCACTCAGGTTGTTCATTTCTCCAAACTTCCCCTGGTTTTTGATCCTCTGCTTGCCTTCAAGTGCTGGAGGGGAGAACTTCTGTCGAGATGCTGATGTTGCGCTCCTTAATGTGTTTGATTTAGGGGCTGGCCTGGTGGTGTAGTGGTTAAGTTTGTGCACTCCACTTTGGTGGCCTGGAGTTCACAGGTTTGGATCCCAGGCGTGGACCTACACACCACTTGTCAAGCTGTGGTGGTGTCCCACATACAAAATAGAGGAAGACGGGCACAGATGTCACTTCAGGGACGGTCTTCCTCACCAAAAATAAATAAATAAATAAATAATAAAGCGTTTGGTTTAGTAGGTTAGTTATTTGAGTTGCTGATTTTATGGCTGCAAACTTTTCCCTGTCTCTTTAGAGACATATCACAGTTGAACATTTTGCATGTTTTTGGCTCTGAATGGTAGTGACTGATTATCAAACTTTTGTTATCAAAATTTATAAATGCTCTGTGTATGTTTTCCTTGTTCTAGTCATTAAGTGCTGGGAATAATCATTTACATATTAATCACAGAATATAGCAGTTTCTAACTGGGGGAGGAAGTTGGTTGATATCTTCTGACAACTACTAAAACTCCGTACAAAAAGATAGGATATTTCTTTAAAAAACATGTGGATTGGCATATATTTGTGAATTTATTTACATTAGCAGCATTTGTAAGCATTAACTTTAAAAATCCGTTTGAGTTCATGTATAGCCTAAAATAACCTACTGGAGAACTTCTTTTGGTAAATATTTTAAAAAAGAAAATTTGCCATAAGTTGAAGTTCTAATTTTTCTTGAACTGGCATAACCCAGGAATTGACAAGTTTTGTGGCACATTATTTTAAGGGTGTGAACAACTTATAATATCCGTGCATTTACCTTTCGATGTCCTAAAAGGATATTAACAATTCTACCTTTTCGAGATCCTTTGAGGTTGAGGGTGAGTTCTCCAGAAGTTTGGAAACTGTCAAGAGTAAAGCACATTTTAGGGCTTCAGTTTCAAGCAGCGAGCATATAAAGCACTCTATGTGCCATTCAGCATGTGACTAAGATGGAGGAGAGGCCCCAGGGAGCTGCTGTCAGACTGTTACTGGGTAAGTGCCTGCTGCCTGACTCGCATGAGAGAAAACACTGTGGCACCAGCTTTTGAGAAAAGAAAAGGCTTTATTGCAAGGTTGACTGACAAGGAGACAGGAGGCGAGGCTCTCAAATCTGTCTCCCCGGTCCAGGGTTTGGGGTAAAATTTAAGGGATTAGGGAGGGCAGACTGGTATGCAGAAGTGCTCCCAGGATGAGTTCCAATTGGCAGGACTCTAAACAAGACCGTTTATGGCAAGGTATGGAAAGGGGCTCTAACACCAGATCTTCCCGGACCCTGGACCCCTTGCTTCTAGGAAGGATCTGTCTTTTGAGTTCTGGCATGTCCTGGTCCTTTTGGTTCAAATTTTTTTCTTCTGCGCCTGCTCTGGCTACATGACTAGCAGCCTGGGCTCATTTTAAACTGGTCCTGTGGTTACAAGACCAGCTGGCCAAGAAGAGGTCATTTCCTCTGTTTCTCAAGTGGTCCACTCAGACCCAGGTTCCCAAATCTCCACTGAAGCACATTGATCCCATATTCCAGACTTCAGGTCCTCCCAGCAACTTCCCAGGTTAATCTTCTCCATTGGCTCTTGGTAAATGTTTTGGTTAATAGCAACTAACCTTAACCTAACCTAAGGATGATCTTCTGCTTAACCAAGTAGATGGCATTGATTTTTTTGTCCATTATCCTTCATGCTATTGCTTCCCACTGTAAACATGATAAATTGATCATTTTGATGGCAATTTTGCTTCTTCTTGTATATTTATTCAGAAAACATTAAGTACTTAATGTATATCGGGCACACGCATATGTTAATATGTACACCTTACATGTACGTATTAACTATAGGATGAAATAGACCCAAGCAGAGACTTTGCTTTGCTGCTAGTCAAATCACTTAGCCTCTATGGGAAATCTGTAAAGTTAGGGTGGGCCAGAAATTTGAACTCTGAGATCTCTTGCAAGGCTAATATTTTGCGATACTATCTACCTACCTCTCGTGCCAAATACAGCACCATCCACATCTCTGTCTGACGCTTCCTTTCTGCTTGTTTTTCAGAAACATGAAAATAAAAACTGGAGAGTGGTTCTTTGAGGAACGAGCCAAGAAATTTCCAACCGAAGGTAAATGCTCTTAAATTTTTTACTAAAGTAAAATAATATATTCCCAGTTTTAAAATATTTGATGTTAAAACTTTCGAATATAAAAAACTGTGTAGGGCGTGGTAGACAGGCCTGTAGCTCCCATCCCCCTGCTTCATTTGTTTACGCTTCTCCGCCTCTGCCTCTCAACTCAAGCCAGTCACAATCTTTGCTTGGGGTGCGTCCCTCCCTACACCCACATCTACCTGCTGAAATCTGCCTGTTGGCCTTGAAGTTTCCCTGACTTCCTGCTTCTGGGAGTGTTGTTTCTCTGCTCCAAAACACCAGCCGCTCTGGTCTGTATGTCTCTTCCAGAATTGTTGAAAGTGCCTTCTAGTATATCATCATTTGTGCAATTCTCTTTCTCTCCACAAGCAGCAACTGGGCTTTTAAAATCTTGTTAGTCCCTTACAGCACCAAGCACGAAAGCTTGGTCATGATATTTGATCAGAATGATTGAATGAAGAACTGAAGAGCACAGCATGTGAATAGCATTAGAATTTAGCAGATGTTGATGATCGTGAAGTGAGCACGTGTCGTGATTGTATGAGCGGTGGTGTGTATTTGGTCTTGTACTATCACTGTCTTATGAAGTATTTGCAGAGTTGATATAACGGCAGCCAGTAGCTGGGACTCGAAACCATGCAGAGAACTGATTGTGGTTTGGTTACAGAAGTGCCATGTCAGAGGATGTGAGCTGTACAGATAAGAGAATAACTTATCAGACAAAGGCACACACGTGTGTCATCAAAATAAAGTGGAGCCAGGGCCAGCTCTGGTGGCCTAGTGGTTAAGTTTGGCATGCTCTGCTTTGGCAGCCCGGGTTCGGTTCCCAGGGCACAGACCTACACCACTTGTCGGTGGCCATGCTATGGCCATGTATGGCGACTCACATACAAAAAGAGGAAGATTGGCAGGGAACGTTAGCTCAGGGTGAATCTTCCTCAGCAAAAAAAAAAAAAAAAAAAAGATACAGTGGAGCCAGCATGCTCTGTAAATCACATCTGTCCATAGTGATAACACGGGTGGCACCCTCCTCTGTGATGTGTGAGAGTGAGGACCGCACACAAGGGAGCCTAGACTGACCCAGAGGGAATGGGGTGGCTGGGAACACTTCTTTTTCTGGAAAAAATGACAGTTTGAGGTAGAGAAATAAGCTGTTTGGCCTCAATCAAAAACGTGTTGGCAAGTAAAGGAAGCCATCAGTTTGAATGTGATGCTTTTATAAAAGGCACTGTCAACCGAGGTCCGTATTCAGTCGCACTAGATTCTCCCCTGGATTATATTCCTGACCCTTCTTACTCAAGAAAACGTCATGCTTCTGCTGAGTTTATTAGGAGTCTGGAGGGAAATATAACACTAATGGAAGTGCTCAAGGAGAAGAGTGTAGCCAGTGTATGTGATTTCATCTAGACCAGTGTTTCTCCACACTTTTTTCATTATCGCCCTCTCTCCTGTCCCCAGACAGCCTTGTTAACACTTTTTTCCTAAATTCTACCCATCCATGAAAGTTTAACATCCCAGAGACATTGTGTATCTGTTTATATACCCAGGTCTTTTGGAGCGCACCACAAACAATTGTAATACCTACGACTTTGTACATCTCCCAAGTACCAGTCTTTCCCCCTTGGGGCTGTCATCCCCATTTAGTGCATACTCTAGGCAAGCATGGCAGCATGGGGGTCTTTCTCTAAGTTTTATTGCTTTATTTCATTTCTTTAAAATGCTTTTTTCTTGGGGGGTTGGGATCTTTTTCAAGTGGTAGATAGAGTCTCATTTTTTCACTTCTGTTCCCAGTTCATAAACAATAAGACGTAAGGAGTGAAATTTCTGTTATTTCTCAATACCAACTCTGTGAAGACATCTCCTGAAATTTTTTATACATTGCTGGAAGTTTTAGTATCATTATTTCAGTTAGGAAAATTAGTTTGCAAGCCAGAACACGTGTTTGCATGTGCGTGCATGTGTGTGCACACGTGTGCGTTACCATCTCATCATCTTTTCAGCACTCTTCCTCTTCTGAGTAGACAAGGTAGGTTATCACGGTGGCCTGCTGGAGATAAGAAGTGGAGTAGGAAAGAAATGAAACTGACTTCCTGGGTTTCTCTTTCTTGTCTGTGACTTTCCAAGAGAATGAAAACATCAGTAAGAAAAAAGAAACTAGAAAATGAAAGTCAGCCTAAGCACAATTCATTCTTTCTCTTGTTGTTTCTCCCAAGGTGTAAAACAAACAACAAAAAAAGAGAAACAAATTCCTTCCTTCTCAACAATGCTTCCTCAAATGCTGAAGTGTCTCATTTTCTTGTTGTCCAATTTTAGTTGAGTTGGGCTCAAAGGACACAGAGAGATCAAGAAAAATGCCATGTTGGGGGAGTCACAAGTAGTCCTGTAGCTGGACCACAGGTAGGGTGGAGGTTGGTAGGAGATGAGTCAGGAAAGGTGGTCAAGGGTCAGATGATGGTTTATCTGGCCAGGTGGGACCTCTACCTCAATTCTATCTGTGCCTCTAAAGAGAACCTGGCACAATAATTGATGAGTTGAGTTGAATTCGTGTGCTGTATCAGCTGAGGGCCAGTTGGGAAAACAGAAACCATGCGGGGATTTCAACAAAGAGAGTTTAATGTAGGGAACTGGTTCAACAGGTATTATTGGAGGGCTGAAAAGGCAAAAAGGGAGCCCCGAGGGAACACAGAGATAGTGACTGCGGGAAGCAGACACCACCCAGAGCCACCACTGCTGCTAGCATGTTGGCAGGAGCAGTGGGAAGGAACAAGACCCTCCTCCTCTGCCTGACTTCCCATCTCTCTAGCACCCCCTGCTGGGCTCTAATGGGGAGCCAGCCGCAACCTCAGCTCTCTGAGAGTTGGAGAAAAATTGTGATTCTGCGTGTTATCTGGTGTTTTTGTGTAATGGTGTGAACATGGCTCTTTCCAGCCTTCTACGTCCTAAGTGGAAGCTAGAAAAATGAGAAGATGGTTCAGACCATGAAAGGGTATGAGACAGCTCAACTCTGTCTTTCTATGCATTAGTCATCTATTGCTGGATAACAAATTCCTCCAAAACTTCATGGGTTAAAATAATTAACAAAATTATCTTATACAATTTCTTTCTTCAGCTGAAGGCTTGCCTGGGGCTGGGGGATCTGCTTTCTTGGGGGCTCACACACATACCTGGACAGTTAGTGCTGCTGTTGGCAGTAGGCCTGGGTTCCTCCACACCTGGACCTCCTCATGGGGCTGCTTGAATGTCCTCACCACGTGGCGGCTGGCTTCCCCAGGTCACATGATCCAAGAGAGACAAAGGCAGAGCGTTGCAATACCTTTTTATATTAAAAAATTTTTTTATTGTGGTAAAATATACATGACACAAAATTTACCATTTTAGCCTTTTTTTTCTTTTGCTGAGGAAGATTTGCCCTGAGCTAACATCTGTGCCAGTCTTCCTCTATTTGTTTTAGTACGTGGGCCGCCAGCACAGCATGACTGCTAACAGAGTGGTGTAGGTCTGCACCCGGGAACCAAACGTGGGTTGCTGAAGCAGAGTGTGCTGAACTTAACCACTAGGCCACTGGGGCTGGCCCCATTTTAGCCATTTTTAAATGTACAGTTCATTACATTAAGTACATTCACATGGTCGTGCAACCATCACCACCATCCATCTCCAGACTTTTTTCATCATCCCACAATCTCCCCTTCCCTCACCTCCTCAAAGCCCCTAGTAACCTTTATTCTACTTTCTGTCTCTATCAATATCTTCTATGGCCTACCTTCAGAAGTCACACCCCGTCACTTCTGCTATATCCTATGGTCACACAATCAGCTCAGTTCAGAGTGAGGGACCACAAATGAGGGTGTAAATGTCAGGAGACAAGTGTCATTGGGGACTGTTAGGAGGCTGGCTACCACATCCCATATTCCTTATCCCAACCCACAAGCCTGAGAATCATGCTTGACTCCTCTCTCTTCCTCATCCCCCCCATCCAGTCAGTCAGCGAATTGGGACATTTCTGCCTCCCCAGGCTCTTGACTCTTCCCCTGCCCTTCATTGCCACATCAATGCAGCAGCACCTAGCTGGTCCCCACGACTCTGCCTACTCCCTCCATAATCCATCCTCCATTCTGCCAAGAGGGAGCTTTCCTTCCTCTTTTCAAATAAGTTATTTATTTTCTGATTATAGAAGTAATGCATACTCATTGCAGAATATTTGAGAACACAGAACAGTATGCAGAAGGCAACAAAAATCCCATCACTTGTCAAAACTACTGTTAAGCGCGCGCGCGCACACACACACACACACACACACACATATTTCCAGTCTTCTTTCTAGGTGATCCTGTGCATATGTGTGTGCATACAGACATCAATTTTTTAAACATATTTGTGATCAGACTATATATAGGTTTTTCTCTTGCTTTTAAAATTCAATTTAGCATAAACATTTCCTTATGCTATTAAGACTTCTTCCAGCGAATGTTGACGACTGCATAAAATACATCAGATGGATGTGCTAACATTTATTCATCGTGTTCCCTCTTGTCAGTGAGTGTACTGTTGTGTTCAAAATTTCAGATTACAGATAACTCAGTGATGAACGCCCTGTACAGGTATCTTGGCATCTCTGTTGACTTCCTTTGGATAGAGTCTTAGAAGACGAATGACTGGTCATGAGTGAACACTTGCAAGCCTTTGACATGTTTTGCCAAATTACCCTCTGGGAAGTGTGTGCTCATTTACACGACCCTGGCAGGGTCAGTGGGTCTCCCTCTAATCACACTCTGGTGCCCATTAAGTCCTATCCCTTGAAACACGATTTCAAATTATATTAGTGATTTTGTTCTGAATGTAAAAGTGATGTATATTCATTTAAAAAATTGAAAATAAAGAAAAGCCTAACAAGTAATGTTAAAAATACAGTGAACTCGCCCAGAGAGCTATTGTTAACATTTTGGTGTCTATCATTTCTGTTCTTTGGTGAATATATGTATCTGTTTGTGAGTGTGTATGTATATGTGTGTATATATAGGTATGTGTATATATATACATATGCATACATATTTGTGATCCTGTCCTACATATGTCACACATACACACTCACAAATATGTATACACACATAACTATATATACACACACATTTTTAAAAGTATTTAGATTAAACCATAAGAAATTGATATTTTTAGGTAAAAAATGATTGAATAGAGGCAATTTCATCTGAGTCAAGCTAATATATTTACATAATTGGGATCAAATTGTATGTATAGTTTTATACTGATATTCCTTCACATCCTAATTTACAAAGAACATATTTCCACATCCTTAAATATCATCCGATAACTGTATCTCCTTGTGTTATTGAAATGTGACACCATTTATTTAACCAAATCTCTATATTGTATAGTTAGGGAATTTCCAGTTTTGCTGTTATGTTTTTGGGAGTTTATAATATTATTAAAATAAATAAAAGTGCAATGAGCATCCTTGTAGGTGAATCTTTGGCACATCTCTGAATATTTCTAGAAACAGAAGGACAGGATGAAGGGTTGGGAACATTGCCTCCAGAAAGGATGGACACTCCTCACCAGCAGGAATTATCCTTAAAAACAAACAAACAACTTGTCAGTTTGGTAAAACCACATTCGTGATCCAAAATGGTGTCTTGTTTTAATTTACATTCATCTAATTATTATTGGGATTGAATTTTTCTGCCTCTTGACCTTCTGTAGATGTTCTTCATAGGTTAAGGTTAATAACATTTTCTGTCATGTTATTTGCACCTGTATCTTTATGTTTTTTTGACATCCAGACTTTTTTCTTGTTTGTAGTCAAATTTACCTTTTCCTATATAATTTCTTTCTTTGCTTTTATGCTTAGAAACTCCTTCCTTATTCTACAATCGGTTAGAAATCCACATTTATTTTCTTATTTTTATGGTTTTATTTACATTTAACTCTTCACAATGCACCAGGAGGCCTGATCGAATTTTATTTTTTTTCCTGATCATCCATTTTCCCAGTACTATCTGCTACCTAATCTGTCCCTTTCCCATTGGTTTATAACCCAGTGCCATTGATTTGCACAGCTTCAGGGCACCACTTGCCTTGTCCCCCAGCCCTGAGCTCCAGGGTGTTTGCCCACAGAGACCCCACATGAATGCTGTCCCTTCACCTGCAACTCTTGGCGGTTCTGTCCTAACCAGATTTTGAATTCTTTGAGGGTAGGAGCTATGAGTAAATGAATGAGTAAGTGAGTGAATGAAGTAAGGATCGAGCTGTTTGGAGATAAAGGTCGTATTATATGTGGTAGTGCCCACTGTCAGTGCTCAGCACCGAGTAGGCACCTAAAAATGAAAAGTTAGAGTCTTTCCTTTTTGGCATCCAGAAACCTAGAGCTAAATTTAATGTCCATTTGAAGGAATTCCAGGAATCGTTCTGCCCTCTGTCACCAGTTTCTTTTCTATTGCTTTTACTTATCTCTATTTTAATGCTCCTATTGGATATGTGCCAGTTAAGATAAATGCTCCCCAAATTTCCTTGAAAGTAGACAAGGTATAAGTAATAATCCAATGAAGAATAGTAGATATTAATGTGACAGTTTGTGGTGCTAATTTTCCAACCATTCAAAAGATTTAAAACCAAGAAAAAATGAACCCCAAGTCCTCCTTTTGCAGGGAGATGACACAAAAAGTATTTTAAATATTTTGCTTTCCTTAAAAGTTTTTTTTCTGACTATAGACTGGATTTTTTCTTTATAATTCAATATTTAGTTTTGTTGTCTTCAAATAATTCCTGATATACTATAGTCATGGTTCATCTGCAGTGCATTAGAATGGTCAAAAGTACAGACCTCCACAGGGTATCCAGGCATCTCTAGACAGCTCCCGGGGGATTCTGGTTGTCACCTCCCACCCCTTCACCCTCAGGTATTTGGCAGTCTCTGTGCAGAGGCTTTTTCCTGTGGCTTCTTGAGATCCCTGCTCCAGGATTGGCTGTGAGCCGTTTCAAATTCAACATTCCTGATTCGGTGGGACCAGACGGGGCCCAAGAGTGTATATTTAACAAGTCCCCAAATAATTCTTTTTATGCGCTTTAAGTTTGAGAGCCACTGGTAAAGCAGCAAGTTTCATAAACAATTAGGATGGAAATTTTCTAGATCACTAATAACTGGAAAACTGAAACTGAAAACTGATCTTGACTTATTCTTTTGGCATCTGCTAAGCATATAAAGATAGTGCCCTCTTCTGGCTCCTTGTTGTAAATGCACATATTTTACTTTTTTTTTTTTTTTCTCAATCGTGGGATTTTATTGCTTGATATACGAGCTTGAAAGCAGAAAGACGACAGTACAAATGCTTCTAATACTAATACTTTTTCAAATTTAAAAATGGTTAAATGTAATATATAAACAATCGACTGTGATTGTTACTCTATTGTTAGTAATTGGAAAAATAAAAATATTTAAGAAGGCTGCACTTAACATAGCCCCTGATAATGGTCTCAATAATCCATTACATAACTAACTAGCACGACACTATGTCTAATAATTATGAAGGAAAATAACTTTTATCGCCCCCTCCCAGTAGTAAATGTGATTTAGTTCTTCATGTGACTTTTTCAGAGTTTTATTCTGTGGTCCGTCTGATTACAGGGCTATCAGGACAGCATCCGACTGGCTGTGTGGGCTTGAAAGACTCAGCCTTGTGAATTAAAAGAAGTAGATACCCAGTAAATACGTAGGCACTTTACCGCCTCTCTACCTGTTGGCTCAGTAAAGACCTCCCACCCTGCAATTCAGCAGAGTCTACAAGGAGGATGCAGTAAAGCTTCCTGTAAATTACAAATCAGTAACGCTTCCGCAAGTTACAAATCGAGTGCCTAGTGCTTACTTTCATGGGAGAGGGGGGGTGTCTTTATGAAATCACGTTTATTTCCTCGATAGAAAATTTTGTATCTGCTTTTGTCTTATTTTAAAGAAAATATGGGGGCCAGACCAGTGGCGCAGAGGTTAAGTTCCTATGCTCTGCTTTGGTGGCCTGGGGTTTCAGGTTTGGATCCTGGGTGCGGACATATGCACCGCTCATCAAGCCATGCTGTGGCAGGCATCGCACATATAAAGTAGAGGAAGATGCGCACAGATGTTAGCTCAGGGCCAATCTTCCTCACAAAAAAAAAAAGAAAATATGGCATTTTACTCTGCTGAATATTTTCTCCTCACTACTCTCCTTAAGAGGAAAGACAAAAATAAACACAAACCCACAAGAGGGAGTGTGCACCCTGGAAGTGATTTCTTAGCTGATGGATTGCTTGTCACGTTCCTGACAGATTTTTAGACTGGTCCACTCAAACTGGTTAGAACAGAGAATATCAAATCAGAGTTTATGATTAATGCAGTGAAGGAAGACCTCAACCTTCTGACCTTTTGTCTTCACCCTGTGTTTCCAGGTAATACTCTTCTGGAGGTGGGTTCTTGAGTTTAGTCATCTTTGATTTCATGATACCTTCGGCTTTGTTCACAGCAGCCACTCAGAAACTGAATTGCTTAGACTGGTCAGGATGCTTTGAAATATCAGTTCAACTCAGATATATATTTTTTGTATCTCAACTATCTCACCAGGAGACTGGAGGTTCCCTGCTGCTTTCTGAGCCCCAGCATTCCTGCCAGGACCGTTTCTGCGTCCCCACCTCTCCCACCATCCTCTGTGCCCTGTTCACCACCCCTCAATGATGAGGTTGTCTTAGGCAACCTACATCTTTGGCCCTGAATTGTCATGGCCACATCACCATCCAATTGCTTCTTTTGGATTTTGATCCATTGCTTTTAGCATGGAGGGGGAATAATGATTAAGTAGGCTAGATATTAGGATAGTCAATATTTTATTTTACTTAATACTCCCTGGTCTATTGGGGGTTGGCAAACCATAGGACGCAGGACAAATCTGGCCCACCACCTGTTTTTGTAAATAAAGTTTTATTGGAACACAGTCATGCTCACTTGTGTTTGTGGCCACTTTTGCAATACAGTGGTTGAGTTCACAGCTGCAACAGAGACAGTGTGGCTGGCAAAGGCTAAAACTTTCTACCTGACTTTTTGCTGCTCTCTGCTCGAGATGACCAGCAGATAAAATACAACAATGTTTTGATGACCATCATTATTTTTCCTTTTTAAATGAACAGATTGGGAAACCAAGGTGAAATAATTGAACTGAATAGGATTTTTGAATTAAGAATTCATATGTGTTCAGGGGGCCGCCCGGTGGCGCAGCGGTTTAGTCCGCGCTTGGCAGCCCGGGGTTCGCGAGTTCGGATCCCGGGCGCCCGCCGACGCACTGCCTGTCAGCCATGCTGTGGCGGCGTCCCATATAAAGTGGAGGAAGATGGGCACGATGTTAGCTCAGGGCCAGTCTTCCTCAGCAAAAAGGGGAGGATTGGCAACAGATGTTAGCTCAGGGCTTGTCTTCCCCACAAAAAAAAAAAAAGAATTCATGTGTTCATATGTTTAGACCAAATTACTGATTAGGGTAGTTTCCAGGGATGTCTTGACAACCGGACGTTAAACTAGCTCTTTATATGAATAAATTTTTTAAAAGACCAGACACGTATATTCTTAAATCAAATAAGAAATCATTTTGGATTTAAGAACTCCGTGTTCATTTTTTTTATTGTGGTAGGATATACAGAATGTAAATTCACTATTGTAACCGTTTTTAAGAGTACAGTTCAGTAGCCGTCAGTACATTCATACTGTTCTGCAACCATCATCACTATCCATCTCCAGAGCGTTTCCATCTTGCAGAACTGAAACTCCACACCCGTTAAACAACAACTCCCCACTCCCCCCACCCCCATCCTCTGACAACCATCATTCTACTTTCTGTCTCTATGAATCTGTTACTCTAGGTACATCATATAAGTGGAGGTACTTATATTTGTCCTTTTGTGTCTTTCTTATTTCACTTAGCATGTCTTCAAGGTTCATCCATGTTGTAGCATGTGACAGAATTTCATTCCTTTTTTAAGACTAACTCAGTCTTAAAACCCATATTTCGTTGCATGTTTTTACCACATTTTGCTTATCCATTCATCCATCAATGGACACTTGGGTTGCTTCCACCATTGTGAATAATGCTAATATGAACATTGATGTACAAATATCTGTTCAAGTCCCCACTTTCAATTATTTTGTATTTATACCCAGAAGTGGAACTGCTGGATCAAATGGTAATTCTATGTTAAAATTTCTGAGGAACTGCAATAACATTTTTTCATAGCGGCTGTCCTGTGTTATGTTCCCACTAGCAATGCACAAGTGTTCCAATTTCTTCACATCCGTGCTAACACTTGTTGTTTTCTGTTTTTTTGATAATAGCCATCCAATGGATGTGAAGTGGTGTCTCATTGTGGGTTTTTTCCAGTCATTCAGTCAGCATTTATGGGTGTCTACAAGCCTGACATTTATTCAATTCTGTGTATGGACTTTTTTCGATGAGGTGATACATATATCTTGCGAAATGTTTACCACAATAAGGTTTGTTAACATATCCTTCCCCTCATGTAATTACCATTTTGTTGTGGTTATGTGAGAACATTAATGCTCTACTCACAGCAACTTTCAAGTATACGATACAGTATTGTTGACTATACATTAGATCCCCAGAACTTATTCATCTTATAACTGAAAGTTTGTACCTTTTGACCAACACCTCCCCTTCCCCCTACCCCTTACCCCCTGGCGACCACCAAATTCTGCTCTCTGATTTTATGAGTTTGACGTTTTTAGATTCCACGCATAAATGCGATCATACAGTATTTTTCTTTCTCTGACTTGTTTCACTTAGCCTAATGCCTTCAAGATCCATCCATGTTGTTGCAAATGGCAGGATTTCCTTCTTTTTGTGACTAATATTCCATTTTATATATATACCCCCCTTTTCTTCATCCATTCATCTGTCATTGGACACTTAGGTTATTTCCGTATCTTGGCTACTGTGAATAACACTGCGGCGAACATGGGAGCGCAGCTCTCTCTATGAGATAGTAATTTCATCTCCTTTGGATGTGAAAGGAGCCTCCCTGGGATTGCTGAATCATATAATAGTTCTATTTTTGATTTTTTGAGGCCACTCCATACTGTTTTCCATAGTGGCTGTGTCATTGTGGTTTTGATTTGCATTTCCTTAATGACTAGTGATGTTGAAAATCTTTTCATCGGCTTATTGGCCATTTGTATATCTTTTTGGAGAAATGTCTATTCAAGTCCTTTGCCCTTTTTTGAATCGGGTTGTTTGGCTACTTTCTTGAAAATGGAGAAAGCTGGAGAACTCACACTTCCCGATTTCAAAACTTACTACAAACTCAGTAATCCAAACGGCGTGGTGCTGGCACAAGGACAGACATATAGACCAATGGAATAGAATAGAGAGCGCAGAAAAAACTCATGCGTATATGGTCAGAGGATTTTTGACAAGGGTGCCAATATCATTCAATGGGGAAAGGACAGTCTTTTCCATACAAAGTGTTGGGAAAACTGGATATCCACATGTAAAACAGTGAAGTTGGAGCCTTACCTAACACCCTTTGCAAAAATTAACTCAAAATGGACCAACAACCCAAAAACAAGACCTAAAACTATAAAACTCTTAGAAGAAAACCTAGTACAAAAGATGACATTGGCTTTGACAATGATTTCTTAGATATAACACCAAAAGCACAGACAACAAAAGAAAAATTAGACAAATTGGACTTCATCAAAATGAAAAACTTTAGCGCATCAAAGGACACTATCAACAGAGTGAAAAGGCAGCCCATGGAATGGAAGAAAGTATCTGCAAATCACATATCTGATAAGGGATTAATACCCAGAATCTTTAGGATAGAAAACTCCTAAAACCCACATTCAATTTTTAGAGAAAGTCGAAGGATGCTGATATAAGCAGTTTATGTGCTGTTGTCCCAGGTCTTCAACACACCTGGACCAGTTACCGTCACCTTCAAGTGGAAGAGCCACTGCCCAGCTCTTGATGATGGTTATTAACATGGACGCCTTCCAGAATTTCTGCTGCTGGAATATAAGGAGCTTACTTAAGGGGAAAATTTATTTTTCTCTCTTGCAGCTAGACAGAAGAGTAATGTCTGGTGGCAGAAGGACACTGGATGAGACATACTTCCTGCCAACAAGATTATAAATCTACTGTTATTAATTTTTGTCCTCCTGGAAGGCACTGGTTGCTGATTCATGGCCATGCACTTTATCTTCTAGATATCTATATAGAGCCCCGTATATCTAAACTCAAAACTTCTCTAAGGACTCAAATAGACCTAAAAAGCCTCTAGAATCCAGCTCTGAAACCATTTATGACAGGATATCATGATTCTTTACATGCCAGGGAATTTTTAGGTCAAAGTTTGTGCAAGATTTTCTCTTTTGCTTATGTGAGCCAAAGATTGGTTTAAAACTACTGTTCTAGGGAATTTTCTTTCCTATGAAAGAAAAAAAGTCCTAAAACACACTCTAATTGTCCAACACCCCCTCCAACCCCTAGTTTTATTCGCCTTTTCTAGCATTTCACCACTCAAACTCCAGTGTGGGCCAACCCTCACGACTGTCACATATAGTTGCACAGGTTGGGCACTACACAAAGGAGCCACATCTAAGAGGGTACTGTTAATATATCTAAGAGGTACTGTTCACATCATAGACATCCTAAATTTTTGTGTTTATTGTGATGATTTTTCTGGAAGATTCAGCAAACTGTGTTGTTCTAACAAGATCCATATGTTACGACCAATTTGCAGGGGTGGACAAAAGCATCTGGAGAAAGGGGCACATTTGCAGAGTTCCCAGGGAGGCTCCTTGTTAGTAGTTCTACCTGTGCTCTCCTTTGGGTCACACCCAGAACTCCCGGGTGTGGTTTCCCACATATGATGCTGCTCCCGCTGCACGGGCACCAGCAGAGGTGGCTGTGGGCCAGGCCAGCATTCCGATTGACGGCCCTGTCTGTTAGCTCCACAGCTGGATCCACATGGCTGGATGGGTGTGCGTGACTTTTCTAATGCAGGGCTACTGCGGGGCCTCATGGTGTAGGAGGGGAAGTTAATGATCATGTCTTGGAAGAAGACTCACCCACACAGATCCCGCAGTTCAGGACGAGAGGCCCCCTAGCCGCCTATGACACCATGGTTTGGCTGGTTGACTGACTTGAAGTGGGGCATTCCGAGGAGTCTGCCCTGTGCCCTCCTTCTGTGAACTGTGTCACCCCAGAGAGAGGCTGGGGTAGCAGGGCATGTCATCTGCTGCAGGACCTGCAGTCCAGGGCGTTGGTAGGTTGGCGTCGCAATGGAGCCCGGCTCAAGAGGGACATCCATTCTACAGAAATTTTTATGAGCACTTGAAATAAGTTGCTTTATTCTTGTTTTTTTCAGATCGAGAAGTAGAGAGGTAGATGTATAATGACTTGCCACAGACACGCTTGTGCCAATCGCAGGATTGGGTTTTGATCTAGAAACCACAGCCCCGTTCTGTAGTTTGTGTGGACCGTGACAGCACCATAAGCTCCTGCCTCTGAGCAGAGTTGTGTCCTCTGATTCTTATCTCTGTAAAGTGCTGTGTGTATTATACACAACCAATGTGAATGAATGGATGAAATTACATGTGAGCCAAGTGTGAAAAAACGATGACCTTGTTTCCTTATATATTTGGTTGTGCGGCTCCAATGAGGTAATGCTTATTGTTATAGTTTAAAAAGTGTTGGTTGCTATTGTTGTATTTATAAGCACCAGCTCTGCATGGCAAGCCCTCTGCTGGGTGCTGGAGACACCGAGATGCATGACACGAGGTCAGTGACCTCAAAGGGTTCACTATCTAGTGGGGGAGACGACGTGTATGCTGATGATTACAGAGCAGTCAGGGGAATTTTAATGAAATGTGCAAGGCCACCATGAAGACACCAGCCTGGTGAGGACAGGCGCAGAATCCCCAAGAATGAACCAGTAGAAGGGGCGTGAAGGCGTGTGAGCACGGAGATGGAAGTAGAGTCTAGTGGGCGTGGGGCGTCTGGGAAGTTCAGCTTGACCACGACCTATGAATGGGACAGGGGTGGAGAAGGTGACACTGGAGCGGTTAAGTGGGGACTAAATCACAAAGGACTCCTGTAGGAGTCTCCTTGGGCTGCTGTGACAAAGTCCTGTAAACTGGGTGGCTTCACACAGCGGAAATGTATGTCTCACAGTCCTGGAGGCTGGAAGTTCAAAATCAAGGTGTCAGAGGGGCCACGCTTCTAGGGGAGAATATTCCCCTGCCTCTTCCTGCTTCTGGTGTTCTCAGCAGTTCTTGCTGGTCCTTGGTTTGTAGACACATCGCTCCAGTCTCTGCCTCTGTTGTCACATGTTCGTCTTCCCGTCATCTTCCCTCTGTGCATGTCTGCCTCTGTGTTCAAATTTTCCCTTTTTATAAGAACACCAGTCATATTGGACTAGGACCCACATTAATGACCTCGCCTTAACTTGATCTGCAAAGACTCTATCTCCACATGAGGTCACATTTACAGGTGCCAGGGGTTAGGACTCCGTCATATCTTTTCAGGAGAGGCGTCAAGGAAGTGTCATGTGCATCCACATAGGCAGTGAGTTGCAAGCAAAGGAGGGGGCCAGCCCAGTGGCATAGTGGTTGAGTATGCCCACTCTGCTTTGGCAGCCGGGGTTTGCAGGTTCGAATCCCAGGTTTGGGCCTACGCACTGCTCATCAAGCCATGCTGTGGCGGCGTCCCACATATAAAATAGAGGAGGATGGACATGGATGTTAGCTCAGGGCCAATCTTCCTCACCAGCCTTGGGTGTGAAGGCCTGGGGACCTCAAACACACATGCACAGCCCTTGTTTCTGGAAGATTTAAGCAGAATAAGATACACACGACAAATATGAAAAATATTTATAAAATTAAGAAATCTTTCAGAGTTTTCAGGAACTTGGTTCTTGGTGTATATATGCGGTTGTTTTTCCGCCTTGCTTTTAATTATGAAAAATTTCAAATGTGAGCAAAAGCAGAGAGACTGGTACCTCCTTCCCCCACGTACCTGTCACCCATTGGTTATCCCCATTTTCTCCTTTCATTGGTCCTGTCCTACCTTATTTGTGCACAACTTTGTAGCAAGTTGTGGTGCAAAAGCCAGCTTTGTCATTTGTAAACTTTGTGACTTGAGGCTCGTTATGCAATATCCCTGAGCCTCGATTTTCATTTACACAATTAGGATGACACCTGGTGATGAGCCAGTACAGCCAGCTGCTAATCAATGTCAGCTGTGCCTCTGGAATGTGCCCTGGAAGCCTAGGACCCGAGGCCCCTAACCCACAGCTGCTCCCCGGTAAAGCCATTTGCCTAACGATGCAGCCAGAGCAGGACAGTGGGGCCCTTCTTCCAAGCAACCCGCCTCTCAGATCTTGAAGGACATCCTTCTATGAGCATTTTCCTGTAGTAGTTACTTGACATTTTTTAAAAAGTTAACAAAAAGTAAACATTTAGTGCTTTTTAAGGAAGCCTCTGGTAAGAAACGACAGAGGAAAAGAAGAGAAGGAAACGTAAAATGGAAATAAACAGTGTATGGGCAGAGCCCCAGGGCTGTGCTTCTCAGACCTCAGCGAGCAGGTGGCGATTCTGCAGGGCTGGGGTTGGGCCTGGGACCCTGCATTGCTGACAAGCTTCCAGTTGGTGCCATTGCTGAGAGCCACTGCCCACCCCCGCAGAAGTAAGGACGTGAGGCCACTAGGACCCATGGGCCAAACCTGTCCTTCTGCTTTTTTTGTATGTTCCATGAGCTAAGAATGAGTTTTACATTTTTAAGTGGTCAAAAAAGTAAAAAAATATTTGTGACACATAAAAAGGATATGAAATTCAAACTTCAATGTCCATCAAGTTTCATCGGAACACGGGCACACCCACTCTTTAATATTGCCTGTGGCTGCTGTCACAAGGGCAGAGTTGGGTTCTTGGGGCAGAGACCGCAAGGAGCCAAAATGTTGACTGTTTGACCTTTACAGAAAGTGTTGGTCGGCCCCATAGAGCAGCCGGCCTGGTCCAGTGTTGCGACAGCCAGCAGGGGGCAGCAGAGAGCCATTTGCCGGCCAGGCCTTCCGGGGACCTCAGGAGGGGTATTTAGAAATGAGAAATGTGTAGGGGGACCAAGCTGAAGTTTTAGGATGGACATACCGGGTCTGAGGTAGAAATGCCTGGGCAGTTAGCACGAGGAGGTGGGTTGTGGGGTAAGTGGGAGTGAGCAGCCCAGAGTAAGTAGAGCAATAAGAAGCTACTTGGTGTTGCTGGAGCAGAAAGGTCAAGGCCCCCAGGTCGTGGGCAAGGAGGCAGGAAAGGTGGGCCCAGGCGGGGTGTGGAGGCCAAGGGATGCCATGTGGGGCTTGGACTTTAAGTGAAGGCAATAGGGAGTCACTGACGGCTTCAGGCGGTGGAGTGATAGCATCACATTGTGGGGGAGGGGCTGTAACTCTGGTGGCTGTGCCTTGGGGACAGTGTTGCAACATTGAGGCACAAGGTGGTGAGGGGCAGAAGAAGGCAGGGCAGTGGCAAAGGGGTGGAGCGGCCACAGTCAGCTGTGAAACAGGAGGGCTCGGAATGCGGGATCCCTTGGGGTCTGCGTTGCTGCCCAGGACGGGCTGGATAAACAGTGTGGCTATTTTTTCTTTCTCTTTCCCTTGTTTTCCTCTGCTTTCACGACACCCACGATGCAGTGAGGGTGAATCTCTGTTTGCTGCTGGCCTAGCCCCCGTTTCTTTCCGGGGGCTCCTGCAGATGTGGGATTTCACCATCACCGGCTGGTTCTACCAGTCTTCACGCAAGGCCTTTCGGTTCTGTCTTAGAGAATTCTCTTAGTGGAGGAGGGGGAGGACCCGCAGACTCCTTTCAGAATCTGGTGAACACCATCATGAACCCCAGAAAAAGGCACACGGCAGGTAGACTCAGAATTGGAGATATGATGTCAGGGCTCCGGCCCCCTGAGGCCAGCCCCAGGTAAGGGACCGCCCCCGGGGCTGCACAGCGCAGGGTCAGTGAGGGGTTAGCTGCTTCCAGCTTTAAGGTTTGGGGCTTGATATCAGAGTCATTCGCCCCCTGCCAAAGGCCTCTCTGCCCATCCTCACTTTCTTACTCTCTCTGTCTTCCTTGGGTCTCATGGAGATGATGCAAATATGTAGGTCTTTCTTTGGAATGAACGCACAAGACAGGAGCTAGATGCACCTCCTAGGATGGCAGGTCTGTGGTTCTCAATGTCCCTGACCTTCCAGCCTCTGGGCTGGGCCGGCTGACCTCTCCCTGTGCACTGGGCCAGGAAGCATTGTGTGCACAGAACTCTGGACACGTAGAGTTCTATTCTGGGGGTCTTAATACATCGTCCAGTCCCCTTTCCTTGAAACAAAATGAGTAGTATCTCAGATGCAGTCTTATTTAGGAAATTATTAGCTTCTATAACGAGAAATAAGTGGATTACATTTTTTTAAAGATTAATTTAATCTCCATAACAAGGAACGTTTAAAAGAATATAGTCATTTAATAATGAAATGTTTCCAAAGGACAAATGGAAGCTTAGAAACTTGAAGTATTTTTCAAATTATCCAGATTTAAAAATCTAATCCAACATCAACTTTTAATAAAAACAGTCATTTCCAGCAATTTGGTCTTTTACTCTGTGTGTGTGTGTATTTTAACAATAGCTTTAGTGGAATATAATGTATAGAACATAAAATTCACCTGTTTTAAAGGTACAATTTAATGATTTTGAGTAAATTTACCAACTCGTGCACCCATCACCACAATCTAACGTTAGAGCATTTCTAGCACCCCAAAATGGTCTCTTACTTTTTAATCACAAGAAATGATATTAGAAAAATAATCATTTAAATGTATTATTTCCTGTATTTGCATCTTCTAGGTTATATTCTTACTAATAAGTGACCTTTATTGATATCTCTTCCAGGCAAACACGAGACAGCTGGAGCAAAGCTCTTGCAATCTTATCAGAAATTGAGGTGAGTGTTGTGAAAGGACTGACCGTCCTGGGCCCTCGGGCGCTGGAGCACAAAGGACATTCTGAAAGAATTTATAGATGGCTGCCCTTCCGATGTCACTGCTTTGGAATGTCACTTTTTGTTTAATGATAAAGTGCCTGGAAAAGGTGAAAACAGAGATGTTCCCAGATTCTCGTGAAAAGCCTTCCATGAGCTAGCATCATATTTTCTCACTACACGTTTTGTTTTGTTTCTTAAATTCTCCTGAAATCTTGTCAGGAAACTAAATATTCTTTTTGATGGCACGTTAAAAGAAATTCTAGACCAAGCATTTGCTTTTATGAATCATTCATCTCTCCAACATTTCGCCCAGGGCCTGGCACCTTAGGGACGTTTGTGGATTAAACATTGGTGGAATTGAATAAGGGTCTGAGAGATGTTAACTTCCTTACACAGAGTTCTGAACACCTAGCAGCCTTGCAGCCGGCAATAATTCACACAGGTGACTACACTGAATTTATTCAGGTGTTACCGAAAGCTCCCACCAGCGGCCAATTTTTTGGCCCCTGATGAGATTTTTTCCAATCTCAGGACTTTTTCACTTTTCACTCCCTCATTTTTCCCCAGCTTTTAGCGCAAGCTTCTAATGCCTCTTATGGTCGATGTTTCCATCCACCACATTTTTGGTACTTCTGCTGGTGTGGTTTCCACCGAGAGAACACGCAAGTCTGTGTGGAACACACGTGTGCAGTCTGGGTCCTGAGCACCCCAGCTATTTGAGGACACGCGGACGGAGTGTGATGCACAGACATTAGACCGCATGATGCTCACGTCACATTCACATACCAGGAGATAATGCCCTGTGCAGAGGAGCAGGTCCAAGCAGGGCTGCTGGACCCTCTGCTACAAAGCGAGGAAGTGAAAAAGAAAGCAGAGAACGTGAATTATAGGATGATGATGAATCTTGTGTATTCGTAAGACTAATACTTGCATAGTTCATAACCCGTTTCTTATTCCTGTATTTTTCCCCACAGCAAAATTTCCGTGGTTCCTCCTACCCCACCTCCTCTCACTGAAAGCCAGTGCAGCGGCAGCCCTGGCAGGGTAATGTGTCTGTTCTGTGTGCTTCCCCAGGGAAGGGGAAATGGGAGACAGATAGAGGAAGAAGGGGGCCCGAGAGGTTGGGCCAAGAACCTTATGGCAAAGGGGTCCAACTGTGGCTGGAGCTGGTCAGGAAGCGAGGCAGGGAATGAAGGCGCGATTGGAGACTGGGAAGTGCTGGGCCCTGTCCAGTGTCTGTGCTTCCAGCATGCTTTGGGGGCCGAAGGACCACCCACACTGTCAACCGACTCACCTTCCGTCTGCACTCTATGTCCTCGCCAGCACCCACATCCTCATCTCTTTACTCCTGTCATTTCATTGACTCTCTTCCCTAGCTGTGCACTGTGCCCTTAAGTGTGGGGGTCTGGATAGGCTAGAGTGTGTCTGGGGGCAGGTTGATTCACAAGTGTGTGACAGTGGGGTGCTTGTGGAAATGTGTGTGTATCTTTTGAGTGTTTGTAAGTGCTTAAGTAAAGTAGACCAGGACCACTTCTGTCCAAAGAAATTAGCCATGTGATCTTGGGGGAGTTACCTGGGTTTCCACCTGAGAGGTGGAAATAATTATATTGTATAATATACACAATAATAATTGTATATGTAATTATACAAAATAATTGGTTTGCCTCCCATGGCTGGTGTGAGAAATTAATGAAATAATATCTATGCTGGTATTTGGAAACTGTAAGGCGCCATGGAGGCATACGGTCTTGATTATTTTCATGGTTATTATTCTGTGAATGAAAGGGAGTAACCATATCTGTATGTAGGAGTGTGTACACATCTGCTGGTGAGAGGGAGAAAATATATAGATTCTTTTTCCAGTTTCAAACTGAGACCCAGGAGTGACTTTCAAAATCCTGATCTATTTTCTCCTCAAGATTTTAAATTCTCCAAAGTTGCTCAAGCAGTGATGTGCTCAAGACATATTTATTGGTTGGATGGATGGATGGATGGGTGGGTGGGTGGATGGATGGATGAGACTTGCAGAGGGAAGTGATCTCATTTCTGTTGCTCTCTTCCTTTTTCTTCTCTCTTCAGCTTTGGGATGTGGAAGTAACCCTTGGCTCCAGGCTGGTCACCTGTGCCTGGTATCACTTCTAGCCCCTGTCCATGTCGGCGTGGAGTTGGGGTGGGGTTGTAAGAGAAAGGCAATTAAAAAAGCAGGAATTTACTTGGGTACCATCTTTGAGCCAGGAAATGTCAGTCATTATTTCTAAGAGGTAGTTGTTGTCCACATCCCCTTGATGGTGCCCTTCCTTTAATGCAGTGTCAAAACTCAGAGGAGAAAAGCTGAGCAAAGAGGACCCCTTCCTCTTGTAAGGATGGTGCCCTCTCCACTCCAGATGTGCATGCACACACACCCGCACGCACCCTGAGCGCCCCTGCCCAGACGCACGCATCCCCACACACCCGCACACACCGGCCAGTGTTGGGGGTTGGCAGCCTGGAGTCTGCTGGGGCAAACACTGATCATCAAACATAACTCATTCTCTTTCCTTCTGTCTCTGTTTTAGTTACAGGAACTTGGTCAGTTTAAAGGATTTAATAAGTCCATGGAAAATTTGTTTCTGTCTGTTACCACCCACATGAAAAGTAAGTGGATGCTTCTCCATGTGTTCTTCCCCTACCACTTGGGCCAGCCCAGCCCACTGGGCGAGGCCTGGCTGATGACTTCTGTCTCCGGATCCTGGGGAAAGCCACAGCCCCTGGCCCTTCTCTGTCTACGGCAGAGCAGGGCTCTGGCTCCGTGGGGAAAGAGGAGGCGCCCTGACCTGCCACAGCTCAACGCCATGGGGAAAAGAACTTGATGCCCACCTCGAGCTAGCACTAGCGCCCGTGGGAGCCTCTCCCGAGGACCGACAAAGAACAGGAGTGGTCCGATTTCAGTGAATAGAAAACCAGACCCTTTTAGGTCAGGTGGGGCCCGATGTCTGTGGTTTGTACAGAATTACTTGTCCATTCTCCTTTTCTTCTCGGTGAATTTATTTTCTTCGATTAGCAGTAATCATCCAATTTGCAGATGCAAGGAACTCGGAACTACCACTGCTTAGAATCTTTTCTCTTTCAACGGTCTTTCTACTCAGATATTTTTCCCTGTTTATCTTAAAATGCAAGTCCTAGAGAATGGCCCCCGTGTGAGGCCTCCCACAGTGCCCAGAGCGGGCCAGGTCCTTAGTGGGATGGGGGTTGTAGGCATCCATTCCCTTCCACTGTGCTGATTCATTCATCACCCCATTCATCATCCCTTGTTCTGCAGTTGCACGTGGATGGTCTCCGTCCTGTACCTTGGTTCTGAGACAGTCTCACTATTTGATTTTAATTAGTCCTCTGTATTCCCCATGAGCCCCATCTAAGCTGTCCCATGGTGACAGCTGAAATCAAAGCACTTCCTTTCAGATAAGCAGAAAAGTGATTGTCTCATGCAGCAGCCTGTCCCCCTCTGCTTCAGAAGGGGGGAGCGGCCTAATTTCATGGCCTCTTTGTTAATAGAGCTTGGAGGTTTAAAACCACCCCGTCACTCCCCCCAGCTCTCGATGACATCCATCCACCCTGCGTGCGCATCAGCCTTGGACACAGTTTCCGACTGTAGAGCTACCTGCACCTGAGCAGCTGGCTCTTTCCCACTGACACTGGCATGGGAACTTCTCTGCATCTCTTTCTAGATGCACAGCCTCCACCCAAATGCGTGTGGCTTCTGTGAATTCCCTCCCACCACCGTCACACTGGAATCACGCCTCGGAGTTAACTCCGACCTTGTAATCTCTCAGTTGCGCTCCCAGAGAAGCAGGACGCACGTTTCATCTTGTCCTTCCTCACACTCTGCCCCTTACACATGCTGGGACCCCCACTCAGGTACAGTCGGGCGTGCTTAGCCCCAGAGCCTCCCTGTACATGTGCTCACAGGTGTGAGACTTGACAGTTTAATACCCGAGTGTTACGACCGTGACGTCATGATAGAGCCCCAGACCCGGGTGGACAGCCAGAGCCGATCCCTGGAGGGGACTTCAAGAGCAAAGCAGCATCCCTTCTTGGCCACCCATGTCGACTGAAACCCCTAACCCACGTCCCCCCATGTCTCTGCTGGACAGCTCTGCTCCAAAGACAGTGTTGAGGTCCACATTTGAAAGGGACAAGGATCTCCTGGGAAAAGGCAGGCATTTTTGGAGGACAGGATCATCTTTGAGGTGGCTCCCTCACTTCTGTGTGTGGGTTGCTTCCTCTCACCTTCTTCCTCTTTAGACCGCGGTTATACCACAAAAACAAAAAAATTTCAAGTCATCTCTTCAGAGTTTCCTTCCTAAAATAGTAATAAGAACACCCCAAATCTAGCTTTCAGCTCAAGAAATGGTGTTTCATTATAAAATCTTTGTAAGGAACCCTAAAGAGCCGCCGGTTTGTTAGGCTGCCATCTTTGTGTTTGGACAACGTGCACTTGTGGTGTATGGCCCGGAATGCAGAGTGACCTGGGCCAGGTCTCTTGCCCTCATGGTGGCTGTCTGCCTCCAGAGGCATGTGGCCACACAGTCACCTTTTAGGAACCCGTCTCTTCTGCCCTGTGCACAGCACAGTGTGCCCTGCGTCCAGCCCGCAGTGTGGACACAGTTTCCCAGTGCGTCCGTGCTCCCCTAGACCTGGGCGTTGGGCGCTCTGCCCTCGCCCCTGTGTGGTCTTGCCCTAGTGGGACCTTGGGGCTTCTTCTCGTGTGGTCGCGGGCATCCTGGAGTAGGGCTCCTGCAAGTCTCGCAAAGCTGTGTGCTCCCACCTGTCATCCCTTGTATTTGTGTTCTAGAGCTCTCCAAGTCCCAGAATGACATGACTTCTGACAAGCAATTCCTAGCCACGGGTCCCAGGCAGTGCACGGGCCAGTCGGAGAGAAGGAGCCAGTCTGACACTGCCATCAACGTCACCACCAGGGTATTCCCCGAGGCCACCAGGCCGCCACAAGATTTCCTTCCAGCCCGTTTTCTCTATGCATTTATTTTTCCTTTTATTTTATAGCAAAACATTAAACAGTCTGCAAGTGTCATTATAAACCCCTTTACATGGGGAGGCCTGGCCAAATGAAGGTCAAAATTCAAGGTCGATTTGGAAAATGGTTCAGAACAGGGAAAGGCTTCAGCCTAATTCCTAATTCCTGGGGCTTCCACGTGGCCACAGGCGTTCCCTGCTGGCTTCAAGGCCACAGCAAAGGCAAAGGGCTCGCCTGCAGGTCCAGACGTGCCAGGTCATTCCTGGGGTCTGCAAATACCCTTGCTGAGAGTCGAGAGGCCTTCCTACCCCCTCTTTCCAACTTCTAACTTCCAACGACTTCTGCTTAAAATCTGTCCTGGTCTCTTATGGGAACTGCTGAAGACATAAATGCAGCATAATCACGGGCAGTCATGAGGGAGACCCTCTCCAGGTATCTAAGCCTCAAGAGAGATCTCACCTAATTGAGGCTTTTAGGGAAATAATTCCTCTGGCCTTCCAGCAGGATTAAGCAAGTCTGAAGCAGATGCACTGCGGTGTAGAGAAAGCTTACTATAGGATCAGAAAACCTGGGTTCTAGTCCAGCTGAGGTGGCTATGGCAGGTGCCACCTCCTGGCTGATTACAGGGTCGATATGACTGCTCCGGTTGGCTGGACAGGACAGGTGCCCCTTGTCTGCAATTATGGGCTCTATTCAAGATGTCCCCAGACAGACTATGCGTTAGCCTCACTCTCCTGCTGGGACTTCCACACACACTCTCAAGATTTCAAATCCTGCCTCCATCTTGGGCACGTCACATGAACTCCCTGAGCATCATCATGTCCCCCATGAAGTGAAGATAATGATACCTGTTCTGTCCAGAGCACAGGCTGCTTGTAAAGATCTCCTGAGATAATATGGTATCTAAATGGCTATGTAAGTTATCTAAATACGGTATCTAAATTGCCAGCATTTCTTATTATGTGCCAGACTTTGTACTAAAAGCTTTACCTGGGCTATTTCACTTTATCCTCACACCGCCCTATGAGGTAGGTATTGCATTTGGCCCTATTTTACATTTAGGGAAACTGAGGCTGAGAGGTTAAGTCATATGCCCCTGGTTACATAACCAGAACGATGGTGGGCAGTCTGGCTTGGAGGCTGAACTCTGGAGCAGCGATTCTCAACTTTAATATGTATGTGAGTCACCTGGGGATGTCGTTGAAATGCAGACTCCAAATCAGTAGACCTGGGGCAGGCACGAGATGCAGAATCTCAGATGTGTTTCTAAGGAGTTCGTAGGTGAGCAGGTGATGCTGATGCTGCTGGCCCTCGGACCTCACTTCAGGAGCAAGGTGTTTAGAGTGTGTGAAATGTGTTTGGAAGGTCTTTGGAACTCTAAAGTGCAAACAAGCATTAGTTCCCATCGGCTCCCCGGGATCCACATAAACACCATCCCAACTGCCATCCGAGTCAACAGATGGAGGGAAGGGTTGGTATCCATTTAGGAAACAGTATGTCCTGGGCACGATGACAGCATTTGTTACATACTTTGTCACATGTAATTCTTACAAAAGTCCTGAGAAAGACTGTTATCCCCATAATAAAGATCTAGAACCCGTGTTTTAGTGAGAGGTTAACCAACTTGTCTAAGATCACATAGCTCATCAAATGTGGAGCCAGGAGCAGAACTCAGGTTTCACTGCTTCTAAATTCTCAACTTTTAATCTCTTCATTATATGCCCCACATAAGGAGGGCAAATGAGGGCCACTGAAGAAAGAGGGTTCAGGAAGGGGGTTCTGGAAGCTCAAATAATTCTCTTCCTCGCCTGGGTGGGAGGAAGCCACTCTGATGCTAACTGGCTGAGGGTTTACAGTACTAGGCACTGTTCCCTGTGTAAAGCTCTTAGAGGCATTTAACTTTTTCATCCTCAAAACAGCCCTGTGAGGTCTGTACTATTACTGTCCCCATTAGAGATGACACTGGGGCAAAGAGATGACCGAGGGAGTAATGTGGTCAGAAGTGGCAGGGCCAGGTAGAGCCTGCTCCAGAGACCACTTTTGTAATGCCTGCTAGGGGAGGTGCCAGCAAAGTTTGCAGACTGGCACATTTCCCATTTCAGATGTCATGTGCCCTGTGATGGAGCATCCCAAGTATCCGCAGGCTTAGCTTTTGGCATTGGGAAGCTGACATAACGTGGCACCCATGGCACTCACCCTCCCCTGCTGTGCGTGCACATGGAATGAGCCTGCTGGACAATTGCTCGGTTGCCTGATGGGACAAGGGAGCTCAAGGGTAGAAGTGAGGAGGAGCAGGGAGGCCATGGCTAGAGCGTCCTCATCGTGTGGACACTCTGTCACCTGTGCGTCCACTCCACTGCCACGCTCTTGGCAGGACATGCTTACAACTTTTTGCAGGCATTCTCTCTCCTCTCTCCCCACCTTACTTGAGGATATGGCTGTTCTAAGGAGCAATTTAGCCAAATGTTTATAAAGTACTCAGCAATCATGGCATGATCTATAAATGCTAAATAATGAGTGGGTTGAAATGTAGCGAGTACGTCTTTAAATAGGACATTTGTCAGACTGCAATTACACATGCCTTAGCTGGTGAGCTCACAAAAATTACACTCACATTTTCACTGGAATACTCTGGAGCATCTGCCAACATTAAGCACGCAGCACGGTGCCCTTTGGAAGTAGGGGATGTGGATGCCCACTTTGCAGGTGAGTACACTAAGGCACAGAGAGGGTAGGTCTCTTTCTTAAAGCCACCGTGTCTCCGGGATGTTAACTGAGAAAATAGTTCAGGATCACGTCCGTGTCACTTCTCCATTAAGTTTGAGTTACATGTTCTGAAAATGCTTCTGTGAAGACCCTCAATTAAGCATCTGAGCCAGGATTCTTCAAGAAGTGAATTCTTCTTACTTCTCCTTTGAAATTTCATATGCACTCCAGTGGGATTTTGTTGTACCTCATTAATATGTGTTTGATCCATATTGGCCATAAAGACACACACCTATTAGTCGGGAGGGAAGCATGAAAAGCTGTTAGGAGGGGCTATGTCTGAGGAGAGGGACCAAGGACAGAGGTGGAGAAGACTTTATTCTATACCCCCTTTGTATTATGTCAAGTTTTCTCCTGTAGACCTGAAATCTAAAGAAATAACCCGCCCCAGCCTGGTGCTCCTTGCCCATCTTCTCTTTCCGCACTTGCTGGCCACACCTCAAAGTCTGAGTGGCAGGAGAAAAGAGGCAGCGGTGTTGGGTTTCAATTGTTAAAACACTTGATCCTCAGATACAAGAGCAGTTGATTCTTCCCATGGTCCCAGGAGAGGTGGTCTACTCTTCGGCTGGGGTCTAACATGGCTCAGGGCATGGATTGTTGGCCGAGCCCAGCCTGGGTATTTTTCTGATACCCAAGTGAGTGTTTATGTTAAAAGGCAACCCTCAGATGCAGTCTCAGAGGCGGTAACAGTTGCCCTTCCTTCTGTTATCTAAGATCAGAAAAATCCCAAATGCACATGTTGCGCGGATCAAAAGAGTCCATTAGGTTTGATCAAATCAAACCTAATGTTTATCGATCTTTCAGCATATAATATTAAACTTAATAACTCTTTTGCAGAGTAGACTTCATTCAGGGCAATCATTTTCCTCTGTAATCTGGCCCAAACTAGATAGTTATTGAAATACATTAAAAATCACAGGGGAAAAATGCCTATCTTGGGGCCAGCCTGGTGGCATAGTGGTTAAGTTCGTGTGCTCGGCTGTGGCGGCCCGGGGTTCACAGGTTCGGATCCCGGGCACAGACCTACGCACCACTCATCAAGCTATGCTGTGTCAGGCGTCCCACATAAAGTAGAGGAAGATGGGCACAGATGTTAGCTCAGGGCTGGTCTTCCCCAGCAAAAAGAGGGGGATTGGCAATGGGTGTTATCTAAGGGCTAATCTTCCTCACACAAACATGCACAAAACGCCTGCCTCAATGATGTCAATAAGCTGCTATTTAGAGTTTTTTTTTAATGAACTTTAATTCCAGGTGAGCCTTTTCTCATACTCTTTTCTCCTTTTCGAATAGCCTTCATTCCTGAAATCCTCCCCTTGGATCTCTGGCTCCTCCAGCCTTCTGTCTCCTCCCCTGTGCCCTCCCGTTAGTGTCCCCGAGCTACCTGTTTCCTGGACAACCTCGCTCATCACGGTGTGCATGTGATCTCATGTCAGCTCTCTGTCTGGCCTCTTGAGTCTCCAAGGTTGCCTTGGTCTCTGGCAGGTCTGGGAACATGCTGTGCACTTGACTGTCATGACAGCCCCTCCACTTGGGATACCTTACCTTAGGTCTTTCCCCAGCCAGCCTTCCACACCCCACCTGGGTCATACTTCCACTGAAGATCATCCCAGATGCCCCTCCTGCATAAACCCTCCCTCTCCTCTTTCCCATTGACTTGGCTCATGGCTCCATTTTGATGGTGTGTCTATTTCCTGCTAGGTAGTGAGCCCTTGGAAAACAGACTTTGCATCTTTTCCTCCTTCCCCTTCTCCTCTCTCCTCCTCCTCTTCCTTAGGACTTAGACCGCTGTTTGAATACAGTGTTGCTTAGCAAATGTCTGGTGGAATTGAGATGACATTCTGGGTTGAGAGCATAAACAATAATTTGGAGGTAATCGTTTCCTTCATTTGTTCTCTAATATTCTCACTTATGAAAATTCTGAAACTATGACTATGGTGCAACTGTTATATTGCCAAGTTCTGCTTCCAACCCAGCATCAAAACCTAAAGTCACAATTCAGAAACTTTGTATTTTCAGCCAGGAAGAGGTTTTCCGGGCTTGCCCAAGGTGTTTATTGCTCTATACTAGCACTATCCAATAGAACTTTCTAGCCACTGCTGCATGTGGCTACTGAGCATTTGAAATGTGTCTAGTGCAACTGAAAAACTGAATTTATTAATTCTATTTGATTTTAATTAAATGGAATTTAAATAGTCACATGTGGTTAGTGGCTACCATATTGGAAAGCACAGCTGTATACATTCAAAAAGAAGTACAACTATTACAAAGTATTTTTATAAAATTTAGAGACATTTTGATTTTTCCCTTTTTTATGAGCACATTAGAGCTAAAACTCTGTGTATCAGGCTGAAGACTATATTTCATGTGATTAAATGTCAGGATCATTATTAAGGCCAAAATGTGGACTTCAATTTCTTTAAGACTTATACTAACCCATAAGTAACCCACCCATCACTGTTCATAAATATCCCAAAGCTTGGTGATATCTGTCTCGGGGCCCCGCGGGTGTGTGTGTATGCATTTATCCAAATGGAAGTGTGTCCTCTTAGCCCCCAGAAGTTTGCATATTAGTGACATCAGGTAATAGATGCAGGCTGTGCTTCCTGAAGTCACCACATTTGGGATGCAGACTATAATATTAATTCTGTGTTTCTTTTTTCAGAAGGTCAGCGCACCAGATATTCTGAAATCTCTCAATCAGGAGAGTCCCAAACGCCCTACTAACTCTGTTTTCAAGCAAGAGGATCTCTCATCGAGTCCAACGCCCAGCACTTTATTCTCAGGAGGCTTAAGACATGTGAGTCATGTTTAATACCCTTGACACATGATGGGGGTTTGTTGTCATGATGTCCAGTTGGATTGGTAGGCCAGGGTAGGGGTGAAGTGTTATCTTGTGGGCTAAACTGGAGCATGGCAGTAGAGCTTGGAGGTAATATTTAGGTTGGGAGCTGGGTAGAACCTTGCTATTCTTTGATGGTGGTTTTTCTTTTTTACATCTTATTGTGAACATTTTCATACATACAGAGTGTAATTAATAATAAATAATGGTGTCTTTGGATGAGAAGTTTTTAATTTTGGTGAAGTCTCACTTATCAAATTTTTCTTTCATGCTTATTTCTCTGTCTACCCACAAGTCATGAAGATATTCTCCTATGTTTTCTTCCAGAAGCTTTATAAAAGTTTAGCTTTTATAGGTAGTTCTTTGCTCCAGCTCATGGATTTTCATGGATGGTGTAAGGTAGAAGTTGTGGTTCATTTTTGGGATACACAGTTATTCCAGCACCATTTGTTTAAAAAGACTCATTTTTCCGTGACTTTGATATCTTTGTTGAGAATCCAATGACCGTGTAAGTGTGGTGTTTTTTTTCTGGATTCTCTATTCCGCTCCACTGATCTCTCTGTCTATCCTTATGCCAAGGCCACACTGTCTTGGGTACTGTAGCTTTGTAGGAAGTCTTAAAGTTGGGTGGTTTAAGGCCTCCAACTTTGCTCTTCTTTTTCAAGATGACTTTGTGATGTTTTAAATGTAGTCTCTGCTTATAGGCAGACATTTTTATTCATTCATTCGTTTATTCAACAACATTAAATGAATACTTCATGACTAAATTTGTGATATATGGTATAATAAATAGAGCCTTGGATGAGGGGTCATAAGGCCTCAGTTACAATCATAAAGCTTTAACTAATTAAATGATATTGAACAATCACAAAAGCTCTCTAAACTTTGGAGTCCTCATCAAGGAAATGAATATCAAAGTTGTTCTTTACCTTTATTTATTTTTATGTGAGGAAGATTGGCCCTGGGCTAACATCCGTGCCCATCTTCCTCTACTTTATATGGGACACTGCCACAGCATGGCTTGACAAGTGGGGCGTCGGTCTGTGCCCGGGATCCAAACCTGCAAACCCTGGGCTGCCAAAGCGGAGTGCATGAACTTAACCACTATGCCACCAGGCCAGCCCCTCAAAGTGGTTCTTTTTATTTCACTGAATTGCTTTGAGAATCGAATGAATGCACACATTCTGCAGTGTAATATAGTGGTTAAGAACTCAGCTTCTAGAAACCAACTTCTCGGTTCACATTCTAGCTCCTTCAGTGGCAAAGAGTATGACCCAGAGCAAGTCCTTTAACCTCTCTGTGCCTTGGGGTGGTTATTTTTTTAGGGCAAATGGTGTTTACTTCAGAAAATGATAAACTTTCGCCTCATTTACATGAATGCCCAGTGGAACATTCCAAAAGTCATGGCAGAAGCAGGCCAGACCCACGCATTGAAGGATAGCTAATATCCTTAACTCAACCCACTAAATGCTGGCAGCTCCCACCCCATCCCTTCACTGGCTCCCGTGGGTGGTCCTGCCTCCATCAAAACCACTGATATACACCCTTGCTATCCAAAATGTGGGGCCCGGCAGCATTGGCCATCCCCCAGGAGCTTGTAGGAAGTGCAGAATCTCTGGCCCCGTCCCAGACCTACTGGGTCAGAATCGGCAATTTAACAAGAGCCCCAGGAGATTCGTATGCGCAGTGAAGTTTGAGAAACGTTGGTTGAGCCCTGGCAATTTCAAACTTGAGTAAATTATGTCATCTGTTAAGAATTTTGTAACAGTCTAGAGCTGTGCTGTCCAATAGAGTAGTCATCAGTCTCATGTGGCTATTGAGCACTTGAAATATGGCTAGTCTGAACTGAGATATTCTGTGAGTGTAAAATACACACTGGGTTTTGAAGAATTAAGTATGAAAAAAATGTAAAATGTCTCAATAATTTTTATATTGATATGTGTCAATGATAGTATTGAAAAATGATAGTATTTTGGATATATTACACTAATAAAATAGACTATTAAGATTAATTTCACCTATTTCTTTTTTTAAAAAATGTGGCTGCTAGAGAATTCTAAATTACATATTTGGCTCATGTTATATCTCTGTTGGACAGCACTGGTCTGAAAACTATAAATGTGCATTAAGTAGTGAAGGGGAGAAAGAGTATTCTCTACCCACTCTGAGTCCTTTCTGTCTGGGCTACAAATTAAATTGACATGAGGCTGAACAGCAGGAGAAAATCAAACAAAGCTTTATAACATGTATACATGGGAGAGACCAGAAAACTGAGTACCTCTCGACAAAATGGCGGAGGTTCTCCTCTTAAATACAAAGACAATGAAGGATGTTGAGAGTGGGTCAGTTATGGGGGATTATCAGAAAAGCACAGGAAGGTTATTATGCAGATTTAGGGCCTCACCTTCCACACTGACAAGTTTCTAGAGATGAGGTCATCTGCCCCTCTTCCCAGTACACAGGAGATACTTTTACAGATGGAGATTTCCCTTACAAATGTAAATGTCTGGTAAACAGAACTTTGATAATGGGCCCAGCAAAGACCCTCCCAGTCTGTTGATACCCAGAGTTATCCATGGTAACGCTTCCATCCCAAATCCTTTCAGACAGTTAATGGGGGCGGGGAAGGTCAAAGCCTCCTTCAGTGAAAATAAGGTAAAGAGACACATCTTGAGGTGGCCAATTCTGGTCCCCACAGTAGCACCTGGAGTTCTCTGGAACAGCATCCAAACTGGTGTGTCATGTGCCTCTGTGCACTTTGCTGGGAAGAAGGTTCATGTTTTCATCCACTTCTCAAATGGGTCTGTGTGTCCACATTGGTCAAGGACCGGAATTCAGCTCTCAAATGCAAAGGCGGTTCATGCAAGTCCTCTCATGGGACCCTCCCAACTCCCTGCTGAGTGCCATCACCTGCTCTGGGTCACATAGATGGTTGTAGCAGAACCAGCTGAATTTCTGACTGCTGAGGCCCAGCGCTCTGCTTCTTGGATGCCCTAAGGCTGTGAGAGTCAGGGATGGCGCTGCCAGGATATCTCAGAGCGCGTGTGTTAGAGGATGGCTCAGCAACTTTCTTCACGACTAGGTGTTGTTTATACTTGAGGATAGTTCAGGAAGGTGAAAGCAGGGAGGAAACACTTCCCTGAGGGCAAGATAAGCAAGGGTGGCTCCGGAACATTCTCTCCTAGGGTTGAACCCTGTCATAGATATGAGACAGGGAGAGCTGAGGGGTGGCCTCTGGGAGGCTTTTCTAAGGCTCACCAGAAGGTTTGCCTCTCCCGCAGGTGACAGAAGGACTCCAAGGACTCCAGCCAGCTTGAACCTTTATTAGGCTGACCTGGAAAGATGAGGCTAAACCTTCTGGGAGAGCTTAGGGGGCGGTTTTCCCTGAACTGCCCAGTGTCCCACTAGACTGGACTTGAAGCTCCTTCAAGGGCCAAAGTCATGTCTTTGTATGCCCAGAAACCAACAGGTAGGCAGGAACACGGGCTAGGATCCACCTGACAATGGTCTACGGGGCCCTATACCCGCTGTGTTTCCCCTAACTTGCTACCACCTTCTCCCTTGCTCACTCCCCTCAACCGCACTGGCCAGACTCAGGCCTACCTTAGGGCGTTTCTGCAGCTGTTCCCTCTCCCAGGCACCAAGCTTATACACTCCCTTCCTTCAAGTCTTTGCTCCAAGGTCACTGTTCTGCACTCCCATCACCCTTACCTGCTCTACATCTATCCATGTTCTTATCATCTTCTATAGCTATATAATTGGCTTATCTGTTGTTTATTGTCTGTTGTAATTCTCAGGGGCCCAGGGCAGTGCCTGATACTTAAATGGCACTCGATAAATATTTGTGGAATGATTGGCTTAATCCTTATCATAACTATGTTTATTGAAAGCCTACTATGTACCAACTACTGAACTAGGTGCTTCATTTCTCAATCATTCTTACAATGATCTTGTGGATCTTGTCCAATGGGATAATCTCGTCTATTATCCCATTTCACAAACGGGAAAGCTGAGGTTCACAGAGTTAAGGGACTTGCTAAGGTGATACAGTAACTGGAGAACTGGTTCAACCTCCAGGGGCCATGTGAATCAAAGCCCAGGCTTTTTGCACTATCCCATGGGATTTGTTGAATTCTTAAACTGCGTGGTTTTCCTGACCCCACCCTTGGTCCAGCCTCATTTACTAGAGGCTGATCCACCTAGAAACTAACCTTTACGAGTTAGAGGGGATGAGACTGGGGTAAGCAGATGTGGTGGGTGTATAGTCTTGCTCAGACTCCCTGTCTTAGCATAGTTCCTCCAAACCACAGTGCAAGTTGAACAAGGCTCTCCATTCTTCTTTCTTCTAAGGTCTCTGATTTATGCCCTTAACATTTATCATCATGAGATTGAATTATTATGCGTTTAGTCCTAACCTGTTCCCTTTAGACTGAAGCAGTGTTTGTCTGAGAAAACTAAACGCCCACAAAGCAAATAACTGATTATGCTTCTTGCTCAAAGATGTTGCCTACCCTTGAAAGACATTTATAGTCTCTGAAAAAGAGGAAGTTGTGGCTACAAAAAGCTTATTAAATCTCTGTTTATTACCAAAGTAGAAATACAAATGGGCAATTAGTAGGGGAAACACTCAACCTCCCGGGTAGTTAAATCAGCGCAAAATTAAAGCAAGCGCTATTTTGGGACCATTTTAGCAAATTTTTAAAATGATGCAGCTCAGTGTTGGCACCGGTCTGGAGCAGCAGACGTTCATGTAAACTGCTGGGGTGAACTGGAGGGCAATTAGCAATATATATCAAAAGACTTTAAAATACATGTTCTCTTTAACCCCAATTAAATTATAAGAAATAGTCTTTTTTTTCAGTGCGAAAGATAGTCCCTGAGCTAACATTTATGCCAGTCTTCCTCTATTTTGTACGTGGGACGTCACCACAGCATGGCTTGATGAGTGGTGTGTAGGTCCACACCCAGGAATCTAACGCGAGAACCCTGGGCCGCCAAAGCAGAGTGTGTGAACTTAACCACTATGTCACCAGGTCGGCCCCGGGAAATAGTCTTTAAGACTGATCATAAATGTTGTTCAAAATGTGTAGACATAGATGCCCGGGCACCATTGTTTATGATAGTTTTAATTTTAAAAAATTGGAAATGACCAAAATATCCAAAATAGGGTTAAATAAATTATGGTACATTTATTCAGAGGAATACTTTGCAGCTATTAAAACTAATGTGGTTGAAGAATATTAATGGCATAGAAAATATATTATTTATAAATGAAAATATAAGGTTATGAAACAGTATTATAGTAGCTCATGTTTATAAAAATAAAATGATTATATTATAGACATTGCAAAACAACTGGAAAGATTATATCAAAATGTTGATGCTGCATTGTGGGATTATGTTTTTCTTAAATATTTTTTTTGGCTCATCTGTGTTTCCTGTATTTTCTTTATAAACTTGTAATGTTTTGTGAGAAGAAAAAACCCAATTTGTTAAAAAAAAAAAGGGAAAACTCCAATCATCAGAGGGAGTTAGAACATGGTGGAATAAAGAACTCCATGGTTAACTCTTTATCATTTCCGTGGGAGAAAAAAAATCGTATGAGTTCTTGTCTGATTTTCAACTTTGTTTCCACTTGTTTTTTTAAAAAAAAGCTAAAAAAGAATGCGTTTATATCAATGTTTATATGCGGTTTACATTTTTCCAGCCAGTGAAGATGCTGTGATTGGCAGAAGTGACCATGTGAATTACATCATTGAGTTCCTTAAACAGGGATGGGTAGGAGGTTCGCATAAGTTTGAGAGAGAGCAGATTTTTGATCATTGAAGTAAAAATTCAACTCCCCGGTTGTTTCCTTTAAGCATAAATTTGAGGTGTGGGACATTGATGTGGTGTTTGTTTGAGTCACTTCTGCATAGGGACTGGCTCAAAACGTTTACCCCATCCATCAGGCACAGCTCATGGAGGTTTTGGAAGTCTCCATCTTCCTTCTGTATTTCACAATTTCTCTGGCTGAACTGATATTTTTAGAGAGTATTGTATTTAGCTGATGTCTACCCATATTAATGTATTTTTGTTAAAAAACAGTTAACAAGAAGGAAGAAAATATATGGCCTGTTAATCTAATGGAATACAGATGCTAGTGACAATGAATGAGCTAAAACTACACCTGAGCACATAGATGAATTTAAAAAATCACAATATGGGGTCAGCCCCAGGGCCAAGTGGTTAGGGTTCTGCGTGCTCCATTTCGGTGGCCTGGATTCATGGGTTTGGATCCCAGGCGTGGACCTGCACCACTCGTCAGCCATGCTGTGGTGGCGGCTCACGTACAAAATAGAGGAAGATTGGCACAGATGTTAGCTCAGGGTGAATCTTCCTCAAGCAAAAAAGAGGAAGATTGGCAACAGATGTTAACTCAGGGCAAATCTTTCTCAGCAAAAAAAAAAAAAGAAAAAAAATTGTAATATTAAGAGAAATTAAGTTACAGGAGAATATATACACAGTATAATTCTAATATAAATTCCAAAATCAGGCAAAACTAACCAATATACTGTCTGGGGGATATATACATATATAATAAAACCATAAAGAAAAACAAAGATCATTAACAGAAAATCTTGAAACAGCATTTACTCAGGGACAGGAATGGAGGGGATTGGATAAGGGAGGGGCCACTGGGCACTTCCAAGGTCCTGGTTTTGTTATTTTCCTTGAGTGGTGGGTACATGGATGTTCATTTTATGATTATTATTTAACCATATCTATCCCTTATATGTACTTTTTAATGTATTATATATTTCACAGTGAAAAAAAGAAAAAGGATAAAGAAAAGAAAAACAAAGGGAATGATTTGCTCAGCTTACAAAGAGCAGCCCCATTGCGTGGCATTTTCAAAGGTTGATAAACTTACTATGCAAGGCATGGTTCTCAGTCTTTTTACACACATTAGCTAATTGAGCCTCATGCCAATCCTATGAATCGATCCCCATTTTACAGATGAGGAAAGTAGGATATGGAGGGTAAGAAAATTCCTCAAGATCACACAGCCACTAAGTGTCGGGGCCCAGAGCTGATAGGCCGTCTGGCCCCGTGGCTGCCATCTGGACCACTCTCCCGTAAAGCTCTGGGTGTGCTCTTAGTGATCAGGATTAATATTTATTTTTTTGTACAGCTGTGGTTTTCGTTGACTCCTCGCTTTCTGGCCTTTGTAAAATTAAAGGACATCAGACCTTGCTTGCAGTTAGAGTAGATAAGCTGTGACCTTCAGAGAAAGTCACCGAATGCTCCCTGCCTGCCTTAAGTAGTTCGTTCCCCTTTGCTAGGGTTTATTTTTCTTTCACACTCAGACACCATCAGTGGCTCTGACAAAAGTCAGGCTGAGTTCTTAGTTGCTCTTCTGGGCCAGGACCTCTTGACTGACTCCATTAGCTGTTCAAAGTTTCAACTTGCTTCAGAGATTCTGGTCTGGCTACAGGGAAAATAGAACCAGGAAACCCTCCCAGGGCCATGGTGGTAGAGTCATAGTTATCTCAGAAGGAATGTGGTTGACCAAAGGGCCAGCTCTGCTGTCCTTTCATTACCTGAGGCTGTCCTTTCCCCCAGCTAAGCAGGCACAGCGGGTGAATTACTCAGAGACACTACCATCAGTTGATGACCCAAGGAATTAGGAGCCCAGGTCCACTTCCGGCTCTCCTTCTGATTTGCTGTGCAATTTTTGGATGAGTCTCAACCTGTCTTGACCTCCATTTAGTTACTTATAAAATGAAGGATGAGTAATTCCAGTGCTTCCTGGATGCTTTATAATTCTGAGCATCAAACTGGATGAGCCAGGTGTAACCTTTTTTGTACCTGCACCTGAACAGCTGTGCACACAGTAGGGCAGACTTAATGCCCAGGACGAGTGTATGGGGTTAGGTCTGCCCTATTGTGTCACCAACTCCAGATGTGCCCCTACAGCAGCAGCAGTCTTGATCCTGATGTGTTTCTCTGGGGAACTCAGTGTCCCTTTCTCTACAACAACCACATCACATCTTCTCCAGTCTTTTCAAAGTTCTCCCCTATTCTGCCTCCTCATTCTCAACAAATAAATCTCCCTTCCTACTTTACAAAAAAAGTAGAATCAGCTTGGAGTTCCCTAATCCTCCTAAAACCAAAATTAACCTCCCGGAGTCTGCCCCCAACCTGCCCTCCTTTCCCCACCCAAGTAGAAGAAGTCAGTCACCCCAGCAATGCTTTGGATTCCATCCTGTCCTGCCTCTATTGTTTCCTCCACTGACGGTAACATATCTTTTTCCTCTGCCTTTGAAGACTTTTCTCTTTGCCTTTCAGCAATTTTATTATGATGTGCCTACATGTAGTTTTATTTTAAAATATTTTTCCTCTCGAATCTGTGAATAAGTGACTTAACTAAAATTACACAAGTTTAGGACTTCCACCTGAATCTTCTCACGGCAATTCTATTGCTCTTTCAGGCACAAGGCAGCACACCCATCATGCCATAATATTTACATAGAGGACTTTTAAAATTGGAATACTTCAAGTGCTTTCTTGAGTCACTTCATAAATATTTATTGAGGGTTTACCACGGGCCAGGCACTGAGCTGGAGAGACAATGGAGGGCGGACATGCAGAGTCCCTGCCCTCACGACTTTCCAGTCAAATGGGAGAGGTGGGTGTTATCTTCCTTCAGAGAGAATTTACTTTTGCTTCCAGCAGATGGCCAGCGTGGAGGCCAATAGTCTTCACCTGTCTGGGATTGGGCTCATTCAAAGCTGTGTTTCAGTCTTTGTGAGGACGGGTCCATTTCCAGTTGACCCTTCCTCCTAGGAAGATAAGCCTTTGAGGGGTCCCAACTGGAGGGCTGAAGGCCTTGAGCTCCAATTTTTTCTCTCTGGTAAGATGAAACTTCTGAAGCATTTTTAAGCTTCCCAGCCTCTCAAGGACAGCTTCCACTTCGGCAAATACCTTGAGGGGAAAAGCAGCATCTAGTGTCACTCTCATTTCAGTAAGTTTCCCTTTTCTCTGAGGAACTCACCTCCTCCAGTTCTGCGTGCCTTCATGGCCTTGGACGCCAGTTTTGTCTCCCAACCCTGTCAGATGGCTGAAAACCTTGCTCGGCTTCTGAGCCTCTTAGCTGTCACGTTTAGCTTGACTTCTCAGTCTTCCAGCCCTGTGCTGCTTATGTATGGACAAGTGCCTCAAAGGAAAACGTTGCCCAGAATGTTGGGTTCCCCTCACTGTGCTCTTCTCTTCAATATCTTGGGCCCTTGCATCCTGGCTGTCTTGGTAGCTCTACAATGCCTTGAAACACTTTGTTGTTTAATTTGGTTTTCTATTTGTTCTTGGCAGAAGAGTTGGTGTAATACAATTTAGTCTGAAGTGAAGTCCCACAATGAATGTCGGTTTAATTACGAGAACTTTTTAGCACCTCTGTACATCCACCTTGTTCTTCCCTCCAGCAGCTCACGCCCTTTGCCAAGCTTCCCTACGCATTATCTTCTATCTTCACTCTTTTGTAACTCACGTATTCATGCTGTCTCACCACTCTATGCCTTTTTGAGTGTGAAAAATTTTTAAGTTGTTTTCCGTTCTGGCAGTTGTGTGGGTGTTGACAGGTGACATTTTTCAGAGCCAGTGACTGGGTGTGGTAGAGTTGGTTGTGTTCTTGGCATTAGTTAATTCAGGTCCAGCTCCCTCTGATGAGTTGTTGGTGGTGTTTTGTTTTTATCTCTCTGAGAAAGCCCCAGGCTTTCTTCTTAGTTCCTTTTTGGGATGTTTTCCAGAGTGGAGGAACTCGTTGGGAATTAGAAGTAGAGATCATTTAGTGTTGCCTATTTCTGTAGAGTCAGCACTGAGATTGGTTGCATGCAAATGGGGATAAATATTTAAGCAAATTTAGTAGTGATAAGGCAGTTTGTTTTGTGTTTTAGGCGCAGGAATTCTGTGCTACTTATCTATGTCACCTAAGTTTACAGTGCCCTATCTTATGATGATTGTTTTGTTTTTCATTTTAGGTACCCGTAACAATTTAAACACAATTTATTGTTGTCTTTGACTGCGTATTTTACCTACTTTATTCCATTTACTCCTCACCATAACCCTATGAGGCCATTTAGACTTTGACACAGCTAATGAGTAGCAGAACCAGCATTTGAATCCAGCTTTATCTGATTCCCAATCACGGGCACTTCACCCCCACACTCTGCTGCTTTCCACATGGCTATTCCTGCCATGGATATTATCTGCTCTCTGAGAGTTATCTTTGCAGAATTGCACAAGAGATAGTCCACTTCATCCCAAGTAATTTGTGTTAAAGAGTGAGATTGTGTAACCTTTATTGCTAAGCAAAGACCATATCTGGGCAAGACAGGACTTTCTGAGGATTTCCCCATCTCCTTAGGACAGAACATGTGGCAACTTATTTTGGCAAAGTATGAGCTGGTGCATTATTAACTTAATGTGAGTCAGGATGCATGCTCTGTGTGAATTTTTGATTTATTTGATATCTTGAAACCAGAACTTCAAAAAAATTGATTAACTCTGAAGTAATTTATTATATCTGTCATTCTTGATTTCAGGGCAGCTTAATTAGCATTAACAGCACCTGTACAGAGATGGGCAATTTTGATAATGCTAATGTCACTGGAGAAATAGAATTTGCCATTCGTTATTGCTTCAAGACCCGTTCTTTAGAAATATGCATCAAGGCCTGTAAGAACCTTGCTTATGGAGAGGAAAAGAAGAAAAAGTGCAATCCGTAAGTTTCTTTTTCTAAGTTTTGACATAAGATGATAGATATATTAATTCTAAAGTTTATATGGAAAAATATAAGTCCAAGAATAACCAAGACAGTTGTAAAAAAGAACAAAAATAAAAAGACTTACATCAAGAATTATTATAAAACTGTAGTAATTCAAACAATGTGTTATTGATGCAAGGGTAGATAAGTAGGTCAATAGAGCAGAATCAAAGTCCAGATACAGACCTTAGCACATATGGGAACTTATGTGATCAAGAGGCTATTAATAATTGATGTGGAAAAGATGAACTTCAATATATGGTGTTGGAAAATTTGACTTTCCATGTAGGAAAAATAAAATCCTGTCTCACACAATCCATAAAGATATTAATTTTTTCCCAATTAATAGATATGAAGTGATATCACATTATTATTTTAACATGCATTTCCCTGATACTAACAAAGGCGAGCAACTTTTTATATATGCATTAGCCACTTAGGGTTCCCCTTCTGTGAACTTCCTGTTTCATATCTTTTGCCCATTTTTCTATTGAATTGTTTGTCATTTTCTTATTTGGTTTGGTTTTTTAATCCATCTTGAATACAATTCTTCATTTTTTATGTATTTTATCCATCATCTCCTGGCTGTTACTTGTTTTCTAACATTGTTTATGATGACTTTTCTTGTAGAGAACTTGATAATGTCAAATTTATTAACCTCTTCCTTTAAAATGTCTGCATTTTGAGTCTGTAGAAGAACTCCACCTGAAGGTTATAAATAAATTCTTCTCTATTTTCTTCTGTTAGAGTTTTCTCATACTTAGATCCTTTCACATTAGAACTGGAATTGATTTTCTGTGTATGCTTGAAGGTAAAGACCACATTTTTCCCCCCACATGGAAAACTTTTAGCACACTGTTTTAACGACCAGCTGGGGAAAAAGAATGAATTCTTGGTCCAATCCAAGACTCATCTGCTCTGAAACCTTCAGCAGCTCCTCAGTGCCAGACAAGTTAAGTGCATTGCTGTAGTACTTATGGTTCCCCATAACAGGATCCCTCCTATTTTTCTAGTCTTCACTTCTATTGCCCTGCCTGCACCATATGCTCCAGGGAAACTGGAATAGCTATTGTTCAAAACTAACCCCTGACTTTTTCCAAAGACAGTTATGCATCACTTAACGACAGTGATACGTTCTGAGAAATGCATCATTAGGCGAATTCGTCATTGTGCAAACATCATAGAGTGTACTCACACAAACCTAGATGGTCTAGCCTACTACACACCTAGGCTTGATAGTACTAATCTTATGGGACCACCATCATATATGGGGTCCATGATTGACCAAAACGTCGTTATGTAGCACATGACTCTATGAGGCTTTTCTCATGTTTGTGTTGAGACTACCTTCCCTACACTACTCCCATAAGTAGAAATCCCAATCCTGTCCATTCCTCAGACTCACCTCCAATCCCATCAGATACATTTATTCAAGCCTTGACCTTCCAAGCATGTTGGGCCTCTCCTATAATTCTCGATAGGACTATAGTGATGTGGTTGAGAGTATGGACACGGGAGCCCTGGCTCCACCATTAACATGGTTTGCCCTTGGGCAAGTTACTCAACTTTTCCATATCTCAGTTTCCTCACTGTAACATGGGGGTAATAATAGCACCTGCTTCAAAGGATTGTTGTGGTGTTTCCCTGAATTAGCCCATATTAAGCCATCAAAACAGTGTCTAGAACATCATAAACATTCAACACATATTATTCTTAAGCAAGTGAGGTGGGAAGTGCACAGAGAAGTAGGCCTAAAAATCCACATAGGGATCCCCTTGAAGCTGTGGCCAAATACTAAGCTGCTCATATGCAGGACAAGATTTCATGAGGTCTGTCAGGGGATGCCTACTGAAGGGTGGTGAGCTACTGGGTGGTGGTGAGTTAAACAAAAAATCTGGGAGTTGCACACTGCTGGGAAAGACTGGAGTTCTGACCAACCAGGATGGAGACTTTGCTGGACACCTGGGGCATTCAGTGGACCCCAGAAAAGACATACCTTAGTAGTAAGGCTTCTCTAGTCCCAGGGTAAGGGCTACTTCAACCTGCTCTAACTAGGCAAAAATCAAGCCTTGGCAGGATCCAACTGAGTTGTTAGTAAGTGAAATGCCTACTAGAACAAAACAACACTTTTCAAAGGAAAAACATAGTCCAGAGAGGATTCTGGAAGATGGCAGAGTGGGAAGCATCACGAGTCCCTTGGTCCATGTAGACAACAATCACACTGGCAGACGCTATCTGATGGAACTATTTTGGAACCCTGGAGTCTTTTGAAGGCTTGTAACTTCCGGGGGAAGGCTTGGATGGTCAGTTGGGGTTAATATTGAGCAATTTCAGCTCTTAGGACAGCAGCAGTTGCCCATCCCCCACCCTAACCCTCTGGCAGGCAGCTGTGCAGCGGTTCCTAGAGCAGCTTGCACACAGCTTGAGGGAGCCAGTGGGGGCAAAAAGGATCCTGTCCTCCACATACAAGGGATCCTCAATAAGATTATCTGCAGATTTCTCATCAGAAACTTTAGAGACCAGAAGGAAGTGGGTCCATATATTCAGAGTGCTAAAAGAAAAAAACTGTCAACTAAGAATTCTACATCCAGTAAAACTGTTCTTCAAAAGTGAGGGAGAAATTAAGACATTCTTAAATAAACAAAAGCTGAGGGAGTTTGTCACCACTAGACCTGTCCCTGCAAGAAATGCTCAAGGGAGTCCTGCAGGGTGAAGTGAAAGGATACTAGACAGTAACTCAAAGATGTATGAAGAAATAAAACTCTCAATAAAGGTAAATACACAGGCAATTACAAAAGCTTGTATTATTGTAATAAGGGTATGTAATTCCACTTTTTTGTTTTCTACATGATGTCAATGCAAATAATCAATAACCAATCTATAGATAAGAAAAATACTTAATGAGCTAGTGTTGAGGACTAGCTTGGAAGTGTTCTCTTCCCCAGGGAAGAAAGCCCTCTGGAGAAGTGTGGTTTACGTCATGGTTAGTACTGTTTCAGAACAGAGAACATACACAAGCGTGACAGGAATACACTTTTTCCCCTAAAGTCACAAGGAGATATTTTTCACATACACAGCAGGTCAGCTTGACCTTGGTTCTCTGGGAATAAAAGTTTATCTTCAGAGAAGTACTGGTATTGGCATCAGAGAAAGGGAGACATTCATCCCCCAAAGCAAAAGAGTACATTCTTTGCTTTGGGAAAATGTTTGAAGCGAACATACAATGCATGTTTGGTGGGCCATCAGTCAGGCTGCTCTGGGAAAAACAAGTTTTAGGCCAAATCAGATTTAAACCAGAATGTCTTTCCCATATACCTCAATATGTGAAAACTTATTCTTATTTCATCAATGACTTGAGAGACTAATACATTTTAAAAATTATTAGTCTCTTATTATTACTGTAGCTTTCATTTCCACACTTTGAATTTGACATAATTTAAGAGACTAATGCATTTAAAAAAATTATTATTTGTGTTTTTGGTCACCCAGTGTATAAAGATGTAATTTTGTGACTTCAGCAATGGAAAGAGGTGAGGATGGAGCTGAAAAGGAGCAGAGGGTTTGTATGTTATTGAAGTTAAGATGGTATAAATTCAAATTAGATGGTTATAACTTTAGGATATTAAATGTAATCCCCTTGGTAACCACAGAGAAAATAGCTATAGAACATACACAAAAGGAAATGAGAAAGGAACTTAAACATTTCATCACAAAAAATCAACTAAACACAAAAGAATACATAAATGCAGGAAATGAGAGACACAAAAGCTATAAGGCGTAGAAACAAATAGCAAGTAAGTCCCTCCTTATCAGGAATTATTTTAAATGTAAATTATTTAGACTCTGTAATCAAAAGACAGAAATGGGCAGAATGGATAAAAATGTAGGATCCAGCTGTATACCATCTACGAGAGACTCATTTTAGACCCAAAGACACAAATGGAAGTCATTCCCTGGGAATAGCAACCAAAAGGGGGCAGGGATGGCTATCCTAATATCAGACAAAATAGACTTTAAATCAAAAATGGTTATAAAAGATAGAGAGGGACATTATATATTAATAAAAGGCTCAATACAGCAAGAAGATATAACAATGATAAATGTCTATGCACCTAATAACAGACCATCAAGACATGTAAAGCAAAACCTGACAGATTTGAAGGGAGAAATAGACAGTTCTACAATAATGGTTGGAGATGTCAGTACTCCAATCTCAATCTTGGATAGAACAACCAGACAGAAGATAAGTAAGGAAATAGGACTTCACTCAATAAACAACCAGATACATGGGTGTGTATTTTATTATAATGCTTTAAGCTATATAGGTAGATTTTATATATCCTGTTTTACATGTGTGAGATATAACAATGATCAACAATTTAAGAGTAAATGAACAGTGAGGAATTGGTGACAGTGAGCCTTGAATACTTTTCCAAGAAGTTTGACTAAAAGGGAAGAAGAGGCTTGAGACTGGGGCTCCAGGAGGGACCCAGATCAAGAAAAGGTTACTGTCCTTTTTTGCTTTGGGAAAGTTGAGCCTGTATCTAGCCTGTGGGGATAAGGCCCGGGCAAGCGGGGTCATTGCCATCAATAAAGCTGCTAGAGGAGGGGCTGGCCCAGTGGCACAGTGGTTAAGTTCCTGCACTCTGCTTTGGCGGCCTGGGGTTTGCAGGTTCGGATCCCTGGCATGGACCTATGTACCACACCGCTTGTCAAGCCATGCTGTGGCAGCATCCCACATACAAAACAGAGGAAGACTGGCACAGATGTTAGCTCAGGGCCAATCCTCCTCACCAAGAAAAAAAAAAGAAGCTGCCAGAGGAGCCAGGAAGGGTAGTCTCGGGACCTGAATGGAAGAATAGCCTAGAACAGGACTTCAGGGAATGGGCAGAGTGCAGGTGGATAGATGGCCCCTGTCGTTCTTCCTCTGACAGCCGCAGCCTCCAGACTCAGTGGAGAGGGCTCCACTGGTTCTCAGTGATGAACACTGGTCCTCAGCAATCAAGAAGACAGTCTTTGAGGCCCCACAAGGGAAGAGCAAAGTGCGAGGTGTGCACTTTCCATTTCCACTTTGTTTTTTTCTTTGCAGGTTGAGGGGAAGTGATAGGTGGAGCGAGGACAAGCTGGCACATGGCCTATACATCCAGGTAGATTAGAGAATCTGCCACCCATGGAGCCCCGAGGGCCTCTGGTTCCATGGTTGTGATGAGTGATGGAGATTCCAGGAGTAGGGCACGAGGAGAGCAGGGGAGCTTCACATCCCCAGGAACATTCCAGAGGATTATGGCCAAAGACTGTGTAAACCAGAAGCTGCATAGCCAGCACTATCATTGTTCACTGTTGGTGGTGGCCACTAAGCCCTTTCTATCAACCCCAAATTCAGCGGGAAGCAGGATAAAGAAAATGCTGATGTGTGATTCTCCTCCTGAACGCTTTGTCTGCCCCCAGCTGAGCTTTCACCTCGTCCTGTCTATGTTTGCCCACTAGGTACGTAAAGACCTATCTACTGCCTGACAAATCCTCACAGGGAAAACGCAAGACTGGAATCCAAAGGAACACGGTGGACCCGACCTTTCAGGAGACCTTGAAGGTACTTGCTGGACAAATATTCATGTACTGAGTTCCCCATCCCGGGCTGAGCACCAGGGGCCAGAGTCCAGCGGATATTTCTTCCAAACTCTTGAGTCAGTTAAATATAAGTGCAGACACCTATACATTTCTGTGGGCTCTGTCAATCAGTGGCAAGTTCGTAGAAAATAAATTTCAGCCTTTGTACAGGAAAAGTGCGGAGTCGGCTGGACTGGAGAATGGCTTTTGATTAATGATTTCCAAGAAAATGGTGAAAAAGAACCTGGCTGCCTCTCAATTTTTAAAACAGTTTGTCCTGTTGGATTTTTATGACTATTGGAGAGGTATTCCAAGCACATTAATCTACTGAGTTACTATCTTCGTAAAGGTGCTCCTTTACTGTAATATCTGGAGAGTCCAGATTTCTTCTTATTTTGTGAAAAAAAATAGTCATTTTATGAAAAAATTTTACAGAGGAATTTTTTGGATTTTCACTTTCTTTGGTACTAGGAAATACAATTTGTGGTTTAGGGCAGAGATAGGGAGGGACTGCCTTATGCTGGGATTTAGTGGGGAGAGTTGGACATGATGTCTGGTGTATGCAGATAGCTAGGAAGAACAGTCCAGATGCATGCAGATGTATCCACTCAAGGCTGGGCAGCCCAAGGACCCCATGTGTCAAGCCTGCGAAAGTAGAGGGCTTTGGCTTCCTTGGCAAGTAGGGACATTTACGAACTCCCAGCCAGGGGCCATCTGGGCATCTGGCACGAGAGTCCCATTCATTAAATAATAATAGCCATTGTTTTCTGTGCCCATGCTGTGGCCAAGTGCTTTATACACCCTGACCTAGGTATTAGAATCCTCATTTACCCATGGGGAAACTAAGGCTTGGAGAGTACTTAGAAGAATAGCTCTAATCTACGATGGACTAGCAGTTCTTCACAAAATTTATGTTATTGGGAATCCCCAAGGGATATATATATATAATATATATAATATATATATATATTTTTTTTTGGTGAGGAAGATTCGCCCTGAGCTAACATCTGTGCCAACCTTCCTCTATTTTGTATGTGGGTCGCCACCACAGCATGGCCACTGATGAGTGGTGTAGGTCTGTGCCTGGGAACTGAACCTATGAACCTGGGCCGCCAAAGCAGAGTGCACTGGACTTAACCACTATGCTGTGAGGCCAGCCCCCACCAAGGGATATTTTTTAAAAAATAGATTATGATTCAGCAGGTGTGGGCGGGGCCTGAGATGCTGGTCTGGGACCATTCTAGTAGCAAGTCACTGGAGTCTGGTCTTCAGATGGTTTTGCCCACGTACCTGCTAAAAGAATTTTGAAAAGCTATGTACCTGCTTACACATTTTAAGTAGATATCTAAAATTACTCATTGTAAGTTTAATTAAGGTATTTTGTGCTGAACAGAGGTGGACAAATATTTGACTTTTTATGAAATGAGACAAAAATGAGGATTGACTATATTTTAGGTAAATATTTAATTGTATAGTTTGATTTTTCAAGTTTTAACTGCCTTCTTTAAAATGCACATAGAGGGGCTGGCCCGGTGGCACAGCGGTTTAGTCCGCGCTTGGCAGCCCGGGGTTCGCGGGTTCAGATCCGGGGCGCCCGCCGACGCACTGCTTGTCAGCCATGCTGTGGCAGTGTCCCGTATAAAGTAGAGGAAGATGGGCACGGATGTTAGCCCAGGGCCAGTCTTCCTCAGCAAAAAGAGGAGGATTGGCAATGGATGTTAGCTCAGGGCTGGTCTTCCTCACACACACACACAAAAAAAGACAAAATACTGGAAAAAAAATAATAAAATGCACATAGAATTTCAAAGAAATCACTGAAAATTTTTATCCATTAGTTTTATCCAGGATATCGTGAAAATTTTGGTTGTCCTGTCCAGATACACTGAAAAGAATCGGTGTCCCTAATCTATTCTAAATTCAGAACATCCCAACACGGGCCAAGCCTTATCCTTCATAGGAATACATCTAAGACAGAAAAGATGGGAGGATGGAGAGGCTGAGCAATCACTAAGAGATTTGCAGAAATCAGCATTTCACATTACTCCTTTGCTTAGCACACGGGAGTTTTGTGCAACCTGGGGCAGGCACCAGAGCAAGATTTGGGCTGTGAGAACTGTCTTCCAGTTTTGAGAAAATTGCATGCGCAAGTTGAGGACCTAGAAATTGGTGCTCCAAGTTTTCTAAGCAGAGCACCCCTTGGGAAGACCTCCTGCACTCCAGGTGTGCTGGCACCCCACTTGAAGACCACTCTATGGGTCTGATATGAAATAAGGGTTCAATAACTTGTACTTTCGTTCATTATTGAGAAAAGCCAACTGCTAGGCTAAGAAGGAGGCTCTCAGAGGCTGAGGTGTGTCGGCCGGCTCCCTTGGAAAGCCTGGCTGTGTTGTCTCGCCTGTGAGAAGGGGGGTGGGTCACATTCACATGGGGGCTTTGGCCTCCAGTCTCCCTGGGGGCAGGAGCCCGCTCTCAGCTGGGGGGAAGGGAGAGGAGGTTTTCTCATCCCCCGGAGTGTGCTGAGAGTTCCTAGGGGAGAAGTGAAAGGAACAGCTCTGCGGGACCCTGGAGCACCAGCTCAGGCCCGGCACACCCTCCACATCAGGGCAAATGCCGGCGCTAAAAGCTCATGCTTTGCATTTTTTAAAATAGAATTCTTGTTTTCAGTATTTTTGGACAACCCTGGCTGGGACAGTGATGGCCAGATGCAAATTCAGATCCTGAGTAGTATAGATCTTGGCTGGATTTCCAGAGTGCCTTGGGCAGGACAAGCACCTTCATCCTTGTCTTGGGGAGAGAACTTGACCATGGGAGGTGCCTCAGTGGCTGCCCACCATTTTCCTCAGGCAGAGAGCTGGGCATTTGCAGAGTGGGGGAGGTTCTGTGCTTGAGAAGGCAGAGACCCCCGGCTCCAAGCAGCGTGGCCTACCCTGACTGCACCAGGACCCTGGCAGCAACCTGTGGGAGGGAGGCCCGTGTGGCCCGGAAGCTGTGGCCCTGGGAGCCCCTTACCATCTCTGTTCTGCCTCTGCAGTACCAGGTGGAACCCGCCCAGCTGGTGACCCGGCAGCTGCAAGTCTCCGTGTGGCACCTGGGCACGCTCACCCGGAGGGTGTTCCTTGGGGAAGTGATCGTTCCTCTGGCCACGTGGGACTTTGAAGACAGCACAACGCAGTCGTTCCTCTGGTATCAGCTCCGGGCCAAGGTAACGTCTGGTTGGAGACTGAGAGACCCCCCCCCCCCACCCCGCCACCATGGGAACTTTCCAAAGGCATCCAAGAAGAGAAAATTCACCTGGGAAGCCTTGGACCCAAGACATATGTCACACTTGTCTGGCTATGACTTTAAATAGACACTTCCTGGGGAGAAAAGGCTCAATGTCGGGCTCTCCTGGTGAGGTTGGGACAAGAGATTTTTACCTGCTCAGGTTTGTACCTGAATAGCCCAATGCTCAGTGTAGCCCCAATACCAGCCTGGATCAGGTTGGGTGTTCAGCCCTCCTGTGACGGCCTGTGGGTCCACGTGGGACCACAACAGCTGCCGTCAGCCAAAGTCCACCACCTGTAGCCAGTCAGGCTGCCCTGCAGGTGGGACCACGCCTCAGTCATGCGGCTCTAATGCATTGTTTCTAAACTCCCCACCCCAGGCACTCCCAAAACAATGATAGGTGACAATGATTGGACCAAATGCTATTGGGCAGGCAGAGGCTGCCCTGACCCGTAGGATTTCCTGTCCCTGCTCTGGCAGTGCAGCTCACTCAGGGCAGGGGTCGGATAGGACAGGAGAGGAGCTGGCTGATGTGGGGTCTGCTCACAGACTGTGCAGGTAAGAGCAGGGGCTGGGGAGAAAGGTGAGCATTCCTTGGGGTGAGAAAAAGTGGGCTCCATCATCTCCTACGAAATGACAACAGGATGTGCCTATCCCAGCAGCGACAATCCGGCAGCGAGGCCGGGTCATCACCAGGCCTGGACCAGGGCCCACGAGCCATTTCACCTCTTTTCCTCTCTGAAGCCAGGGAGGCTCTAACTCATGATGCTCTGCTTGGAAACGTGTCTGATTTCCGGCCACTGTAGGGTCGGGCCGAGGGTCCTCAGCCTGGGAGCTGTCCAGTCCCACCTCTCCTGTCCCAACTCTCCCTCGTCTTCTCTGTGTGGTCTGCGCAGCCTGTGCATCACCATCCCTGAGCCCTGGACCTTCTCTTCTCAGAGCCTCCGTCGGTCCTCAGACTTGGGAACAGGGAATATCCACTTGGAATGCTTTCTGATGTCCAAGGTCTGCCTGAGACTTGGCTTAAATCCCACCTTCTCCACAAAGGCTTTCCTGATTTGCTGGGGACTTGGGGACAAAATGGGGGCCAACTCACCCAGACTGGAGAGCCACCCCTGGGCCCGGGGCACAGAACCCTACCGCCTCCCGTGCCTGCATTGGTCCCTGGCACGGAAGGGTAGCTAGAGTCTTTACTGACCTGGGTGGACTTGATGGGGGGCTTGATTTTATTCACATTTTCAAATTCAGGTTGTGTGCAGGTTTTCTTAGGAGCATCCCATGGGAAGGTGCCGGGGCCTTTGAGCCCCTCTGCTTCCTCAGCCCATCTGCCTTTGGTGGGCTGTGTTTGTCTGGGCAGCTGAGTTGGGGGTGGTGAGGATGGGAGTAAAGAATCACCACAAATGGCAGACCAGTCCTGCCCAGGCATGCCCACTGCACCCCCGGGCTCTCCCAGGCCTGCAGAGCCTTTTGCAAGGGTGCGGAGGTGGGAAGGGGATATTTATGGACAGAGCTGAGGCAATCAGAGGAACCCAGAAGGTTTTGGGGGCTGGGGAATCCTGTTTCTGAGTTCTGCCTCTTGCCCCCAGGCAGAGAAATACGAAGACAGCGTTCCTCTGAATAATGGAGAACTTGCAGTCCGGGCCAAGTTGGTCCTCCCTGCAGGGCCCAGAAAGTTCCAGGAGGCTCTAGAAGGTAGGTGGCCTCCAGCCCCGTGAATGTTCGTCTGTCACTATGTCACCATCCCCAAAGCCTGGAGCAGCAGCTGGGCTGAGACGTGCGACAATGTTTTCTAGCATTTCCTCTCTGCCGCCCACTGATCCTGCAGGCCCCACCAACTCATCAAGAGCTGTGAAGCCCAGCCTGGGAAACGGGTTCTCTGGAGTCCATGGCTTGGAAGGGAACCAAATGACCCAAAACCAGGCCAGGCCTTCGATGCCCACTTCACAGGGCTCTTAGGACACCAGCCCCGGGGCTTTCCTCCCAAGGGGCAGGCTGGGATGGTCCCCCCTGGTGAAACAGTCCTGCAGTGGCCCCTCTTGAAGAATGACCTCCTGCATTACGGTTGGGAGTTTGGCTCTTTAGGAACCAAGAGTACGTCTCAAGGAACCAGGGCATGCAAGTCCCCGAGTGAATAACTTCCTACTCCTGGGTCACCTGAGCAGCTGCTGCTCAGCAAGAGAGCGGATCAAGGACAGGTCCTCGAGGAGCTTACAGGAGATTTAACTATCTTAAATAACTTGGGGCGTATGGAAGAGATGAGGATGGAGGGTGAAGACGGGGGAACATGCAGTTCCACAGGGTGGTTTAGTGATTGCCTATTGACTGGAAGAGGAAATTCTGCTGAGCTCACAGGGCCACCAGCAGAGCAACAGCCTCTGTGGTCATCACCAACTCCCTAGAACAGAGGTCTTGGGGCCCCCCCTTTCCCCAAAACCACTGGCTACAACTAGACTGAAACTTCTACATCCTTCCTCTCCTTGGGTTCCTCTTTGCTCTCTCTGCGGCTTCTATGTCCCTAGGATTTTAGCAATCCTTCCATGCTGTCATCGTGCTGACCGTTCAGTGGAACAGGGTGTGAGCAGGGCCAGCAGAGCCTTCCGTGGTGGGCGTGTTCCTCTGCCTGTCTGCTCTCTTGGGGTCTGAGGGCCGTAACACATCCTCTTATCACCACTGTTGGGGTGGTGGCATTGCATGCCAACGTGCGGTAGGGTTGACAGTAAATGCCGGCTTTCCCTCCAGGGACAGGCGATCAGCCATCACCTAACGGTCAACTCTGTTTGGTAGTCCTGGGAGCCAAGAATTTACCTGTGCGGTCAGACGGTACCTTAAACTCATTTGTTAAGGGGTAGGTATTAGATTTAAATATTATCAAATATCACTTATTGATGATCTATTATGCATATGGTATGGTCCCTGCGAGAGAACACCAAAAAGTGTAAGTCATTTTAAACTTGTCTTATTTTCACTTTCCTATGAAAATTCAGCATAAGGTTGTGTCAAAGTCTCCGATTTCCAAGAATTCATGGGATTCGGACATGCTGAGGCTAGATTTGGAACACATTTTAACCTGAAACCCAAATCTTATCAGTCCTTGTTTTATCAGTCAATCAGCATTTACTGACTGAATCACAGCATGGAAAAAGCAGTGTGTTTAGTAAATATTCCCTCAGCTTACCATCTCTGGGATTCACAGTAAGATGGTGACTCTGCATTATCTCACTCTTACTCACTACAGGTGTGTTGGTATCGCCAAAAGTAAAGCAAACACCATTAATTATTATATAGCATTGCTAAGTCCCCAGTCAGTGATATAATGGAAGAATGATGGCTTACTGTGTCAAGACAGAGCTGAGTTCATGTCCTCACCCTGTCCCGTCTCTGCATGGCCTTGGGCATGTTACTTGGCCCTTTTGAATCTATTCTCCCGGGGAGAACAGGGTTAAAAAGAGAGAACCTGTGTGTGCAGAGTCCTCGTCCCTGGGTAGCAGGTCTGATGAGTGGTGCTGTCACCTGGTGGTATGCACACCAAGGAGGGGGATTAAGACAAGGGGCCATGTGGCTCCTGAGAATCCCAAATTACCCTCAGTTCCTGGTGCAGAATTCAGCTGTAAATAGGGAGAGGTCACGTAGCTAATCTTGCCATTCCCGCCTGTTTCTTGTTTAGGGTTTTTATCTCGTCGTGGGTTTAGCTCTTTTCTTTGCACTGTCTCTGATGAGCAAGTACCCGTAGGGACATGGGGCGTGTGGCGGGCGGCGTGACACGGTCTCTGTCGGTTTCCCCACTGCAGCTGTCTGACGCTGCCAGACCAGCAGAAACTGAGACTCAAGTCCCCAGTCCTGAAGAAGCAAGGCTGTCCACAGTGGAAACACTCCTTTGTCTTCAAGGACATAACCCCCTCTCAGCTGAGGCAAGCCAGCCTCGAATTAACCGTTTGGGACCAGGCTGTCTTCGGTGTGAGCGACCGCTTGCTGGGAGGGGCCCGGCTCGGTTCCAGTAAGTCTTTTTGAAATTTTTATTGGGCCCCAGAAGCGAGGTTTACCCTTAGTGACCGTCTTGCATGGATACCATTAAAAGAAAAATAGTGCTTCCATGATGGCAGGTGATTTAACTGGCTCTGAACTTGCCTAACCCGCCATAAATGGAGATTACCAAGTCTAGTTCTTCCTCTACAATGGAGTGATAATACAGCCAAGTATTTCAGCAATTTAAAGCAGATTTAGATCCACTAAAGAAACAAAAATTAGAGGCCTCCAAACGGGCTGGGTACAGTATCTGCTTTTGTTTCCGGCGTCAATCATAAAAGGATTATTTTCTTAAAGGAAAATACCTTCTTAACCCAAACAAATGGCTCTTGAGAAAGTATTTCATTAAGAATGGGATGAAAGGGTGACACTTTTCAGTGTTGCTCAATAGGTGTGGTCCTGGCATTTTGGGGGGTACAGTCCTTTTTCAGGGAGGGCTTGCACACTCCGGTCTTGCCTGCTGATTGCCAGCAATGCCCCCAAACACGGTGACAGACTGAACACCTGCACACATCTGCAAGCCTCCAAGCGAGGCCCACTGAGGATAAACAAGACTATTAAATAAGTTTTGTTTTATTTTTTTTTGTTTATTTTTTTTTTTGTGGGGAAGACCAGCCCTGAGCTAACATCTGCTGCCAATCCTCCCCTTTTTGCTGAGGAAGACTGGCCCTGGGCTAACATCTGTGCCCATCTTCCTCCACTTTATATGGGACGCCGCCACGGCATGGCTGACAGGCAGTGCGTCCGCAGGCGCCCGGGATCCGAACCCGCGAACCCCGGGCTGCCAAGCGCGGACAAAACCGCTGCGCCACCGGGCGGCCCCTAAATGTTTGTTTTAAAAGGAACATTGTCCAAAGCACACCCCCGTTTCTGCTAAGTAACTCCTTTCCATGAACAAACCCAGCCTCCGGTCTGAGATGCCCCCACCTGTCCATAGTAATGTATTAAGACGGTCCACTCCCCTTCTCAGAAAAAAATCAACCCACCAAACCTATCCTTTCCTACGGGAAAGAAAACAGCTTCAGGGTTTCGAGGTCTCACAGGACCCGGGAGGTATTCCTGGGCACCTCCTGTTCTGAACACCAGTTCTGTTGGGGGTGAGGGGTCTCTCTTACTTGCCAGTGGTTGACATTTTAATATGGACTTATGTTGAGGTGAAAAATTATACTTTTCTTGCTGGTCCTTATTTTTAAAAAGCTGAGAAGAGGGATGGGACAGTGGTATTGGGACCCACCATCACTAATCTGTCATTTCACTCACGTCACAGAGGAAGATCCAGCTGGTGGCACTGAATCATGCTCACAATCAAAGCTTCAATGGCAGAAAGTTCTCTCCAGCCCCAATTTATGGACAGACATGACTCTCATCCTGCACTGAAGCAAAGGTTCCAGTTTGCAGCAGGTGTTTCAAGGGCCACATGCCTGAAGGTCAGCTGAAGAACTGGGTATGGACGCAGAGCTGGAAAAGGCCCTCCGGCGTGTGAACACTCCATCTACAGCTCAGTCGCGTAGCTAAAGTGTTCTTCCATCTCCCTCTGTATATTTAAGTTCAACAGAGCAACTAACTATACAAGTCAGTCTCAGCTTGGTTATCTGCTTTGAGAGATGTGGCAAATGGCCAGATTTCAATAAATGTTCAACAGTTACCTCTGTCTCCCAGTGCGTATACAATAGTGCAAATTACATTGCACATTATGTGCATTTCGAAGAGAAAAAAGGACCTTGGTGAGTAACCAATCCCTCCCACTCTACTCCGGAAAACTGTTTCTGGAGGCAGGTCAGCCAACCCCACGGAGTGCTGCGGGGGCTCCCACTGTGGGTTGGTAAGCACTAAGGTCATCCTGAGGGACACTTGGCCCCACAAGTCGAGAAGGGCCCTCCCTCCCGCCCCAACACAGGCGAGTAGACATCCAGTGGGGCATCTTGCCTGCACATCTTTTATTTTGTAAGTCTGTGGTGCGGGGTTCCTCTGCACAGAAGGTCCCAAAGAGGAAAAGGACAAAGCAGAGCAAGAGGAAGGATATGAACGAGCAGGACCGGTGGTGTGTGAGAGATGACATTTTAACAGCTTTTCAAGGATGTGGTAGAGAATGGAACTAGGTCAGAACAGGTTCCTCTTGTGGAATCAAGAGACCATAACCAGGTCGCAAAAGCCCCTTTAGGGCTGGAGTCTGAATTATCAAGATAGCTTGTATTTTTTAAACAAGAAGCTCTGACAGAAAATTGGAATGTGCATAGTCAATTACATGCACAAAGAACATGGAAAAGGCATTTTTACAGAGGCGATTATAGCAGTTAATCAGCTTTGTTACTGCCTTCACATCACATCAGATCAACTGCCATGGTTACATGGTTTTTTAACATGTAATTCTTTTATTATTCTGTAAATGGTAACAAAATATACAGAATGAAACTTTCCCTTTTTCAAACTAAAGTTACAAACCCATGTTATCACTTATATATAAATACTATGCTATAGAGCTGATCATTCAGTAGGTGAATAAGTCCAACAATGTAGCCTTCTAACTGTTAGGCCAAGAGTGGAGTGTCCTCCTGGATCATTTATCCTGGATGACCCCAGGATTCTGTCAACTGCACTGAAGGAGGAAGGAAATCACTGTGTGTGCACGTGTGTGTAAGAGTGCGTTAGACTCAGTTTTCAAAATAATTTTCACCCCTCAAAATACATAAATATACAAACATGGATCCTTCACAGAAATCAAGAACAAATCAATCAAGTGGAGCTAATTTCAAATACAGAAAAAAGTATGGCACAGAATATAAGCCACGATGTGGTTTTAATTATCCTGAATCTCGTATCATACATGCCAACACAGAGTATGTTATTCAGACTTTACAGGCATCTTTCCTTAATCCAATTGGTCCTGCTCCAAGCATAAAACAGGAAGTGATTCAATAATAATAATATTAATAAAAGTCAGGCCTGTTTGGCACTATGATACAACTGGGAAAAATAACCCAGGGAAGCTTCCACTGGTCCCAGCCCCAGAATATTCCCATGAAATAACTACTCTTTTTAAAGGATCTGGAATATGATGAGGGGATCTAGACTGAGAGAACTACAAAGACACATTTTAGAGCCCGACAGTGACCCTCCGCGAGCCCCGGTGCGAGGCTCTGCTGCCCACAGTCCAGGCCGGGCCTCACAGGGCCTCGAACTCATCGATCCTCTGCTTGGTGTTGCCCTGCCGGATCTGCCGCAGCGTCTTATACTTGTCTCGGCCCTGCCTCATGTTCTCGTTGTGGATGATGTCGTTGTGGGTCCTCTTGTTCTCGTCTCTGGCCTGGGACAGCTCACTGGTCAGAGTCTGCAACATTGAGAAGCACCGGTCAGGCATGACCCTTTCCACACGTGTCACAGTGACTGGTCCACGAGACTGGGAGATGCAGACCCCTCCCCTCCCTAGGAAAGGTGGGTGCTGGGTGGGACGGCTCATTCTGTTGCTCTGCCTAAAGCCTGCCTGCGCCAGCTAGAAGCCAAGGAAGCCCCCGGGGACCCAAGGAGTGGGCGCCCCGCCGCCCGCAGGCCCCCAGCGCGCCCTCACCATCAGCTGCCGCTGCACGCGCTCGTTCTTCTCGGCCTCGGTGATGCGCCGCTCCTCGTTGCGGTGGTCCAGGATGCCCTCGCTGGACAGCTCGGCGCTGTAGCCCGAGTACTCCGCGCCCTCCTCCTGCGGGCTCTCCCGGACGTGGTAGCCCACCGGCTCATACACGGGGGGTGGCGGGGGCGGGGGCGCGGTCATCACCAGGTGCAGCTCCTCCTTGGTCTTCACCAGGTCATCCTGGGCCTCTCTGGCCTTTGAAAGCAAGTCAACAGGCAGGTGAGAACACAGGGAGCCTCGTGGCTGGGCCATTTTCTGCAGAGTCACCTTTTCTTTCAGAAGGAGGCCTGTTCTTGCTGAGAGAACAAGGATTCCACACCCACTCTCGCCCCCTCCTCCCTCTCCTGGTGGCTGATGCACGCGGCCTGAAGCGGCAGGGACCGGGGTGGACGATGGCTGATCAGAAGTGTCCCTGTGCAGGGTCTGGGCTCTGGACCCTCTGAGTAATTATCAATCGTGTCCACAGCATGAAGAGAGAAATGACGCCAGGGGCCTGACCTCTCTCAGTACCGTAACTTCCTTTTCCTGTCTATAATCCTGCAATGTGCTCATACAGTTTTGAAAAAAAGAAAATCATTAAAGAAACAAATCGTCCGGCCACTGGACAGCGTCGCAGTAACACATGGTGTGCAGTCCACACTCCTTCCTTGTGCGGCTGCTGCTTGTGACGCTCACCGCCCACCAGCTCTGTGCTCAGCACTTTCTTACCCACCACCCCTAATCCTTCCAGCAACTTCTCTCAAGCACACACTCAGTCCCGCCCACCTCATCACCACCCTGACTCTGGAGATGAGCTTAGTTTGTACCTGTTTCGTAACTGGCTTTTCTCACTTAATTACCTTCTAATGAGTACTTTCTCCAAAACCTTAAGGACCAAAGCCTTCTGCACACAGCTCGGGTTGGGGGGTGGGGACAGGGTGAAGACAATGACGGGCAGGCACCAGAAGGGGCCACCGCAGATGGGGAAGCATGTATAAGGACGGGGGGGGGGGGGCCAGGGAGAGGAGCCCCCCACAGGCTGGCTGAGGTCTATACTCTGAACCACACCCAAAGCTCCCCAGGGACCACACTTTCCTGGCGGCATGAGGGCTCAGTGATGGAGAGACGCACTCTCCAGACGCTGTAGCTGAACACGGCTCTCGCTATTACAAGTGATTAAACCTCTCTGAGCAATCCTACAGCTGGGCGTTCCTCCCAATTTTTAACAAGGACACCGAGGCTCAGAGAGATGAGGCTGCTTGCCCTGGTCACACAGTGAACAAGTGGTAGAGCCTGGACTCTCGTTCCGGTCTGGAGACCTCCAAGGTCCAGATCTTTCCATGGCGCCACCCTGCATGTACCAGCAGCCAGGAGAGGCAGGAGGGCTTGTTTCGGGCCCGTTGCTGGGGGCACCGACATAATCCGATTTAAAGCTAGTCCCTGATGGGGGCCGCCTGGTGGGGCTGGACAGTCCAGGGCGGCCAGAGCAGAGTGGATGGGAGTGAACAAGTGGCTCTTTGTTTCCCACTGACCCAACAACACACTTGCTGGTGCACAAGGGCAAGCCCATTCCTGTGGGACTTCTGCTGAAGTACAGCTGGTGTCGGCAGAGATTGCAGACTATCCCCGAGGCTTTTGATGTGACCTGCCCGCCGGGCCCAGGCCTGCCCTTGCCCACCATGGAAGGGGCCACGGCGGGCGGTGCAGCAGGCGAGGACTTGGCCTCGGACTCACCCTGTGCTGCCACTCCTCCACCTCGGTCTCCTTGCGCCTCCTCGCCTCTTCCAAGAGGGCGATCTTGGCAGTGTACTCGGCGAGTTCCGCAGCCTGGGAAAGGAGTGCGAAGCTACAATTATTTCTGGGATCCTTTCAGCAGTGTCCGTTTGTGAATGAACGCTCACGTATGGTGGTGAACAGCCTCCCTTGTAACACGGCCACGTCCCTCCCTCCTCTCTGGCCAGCAGTGTCCATCGCTGCCCGCCGCCGTGTCTGCGAGAGCGCACGCACCTCACCCGGACCGCCATGTCCCCACCTCCCTGACAGCAACAACCAGCACGGCCCCCTCCCCACCTGCCACTTTGCACCCTCAAGCAGATCATTTTACAGCCCCAGATACAAATTATTATGAGGCAGGTGTCACTTTTTCGATCCCCAGAGGCAGCCACTCCATAATTCAGCATCGTGAAACTCGGGGACTCCTACCAGCTGCTCCTGGCTCTTTATCTGATCCACTGCCTGCCTCTCCAGCTCCTCCTTGGCGCGTAGCGCGGCCACGCGGTCAGCCTCCAGGCGCTCGGCCTCATCCTGCGCCCGCTTCCTCTCCTCCTCCAGCTGCAGGGCCCTCTGAATCTGGTCCGAGAGCTCTGAAGGGGGCACAGAACCAGGGCTGCTCAACGGCTCGGGGACCTGGAGTCCCACCCTAAACCCCCAGCCCGGTGGGTCAGATGGGATCACGGGACAGGAATCACACCAAAAGGTACAAAGCACTGCACCCCGTTATGGGTTGATGGGCCTCTTCTTCCAATGACAGCGAAAGGAAAGCACTCTTCTGCATGTCCCCATTGAGTTTAGAGGACAAGGTCCTCACGATGGTTAGAACCACTGGGCACAGCTATGAAACAGCCGGCCAGGGCCTGGGTCGCACACCCCGGTGTGTTGCTCTCCTGGGAAGCTCAGAAACTGCACCACTCACCCCAGCTTCCAGTTTATAAGGTGGAGGCAACGCAGCACGCCCCGGGCACTCACTAGCGGTGTGACCTCGGGCAAACTATCCTACCTGCTAAACCTTAACACCCTCATCAGGAGTTAACAGTACTTCTCTCACAGGACTGAAGGAAATTTTAAAAGATAACAGAACCAGCACAGGTGTTAGTAACGTACAGAATTATTTTCTAATCTGAACAACTGTTGGATCCTCTCTCTTCTACAAGTTCCTGTTTTGGGTATTGTGTTAAACTGAGATGCATATTCTTAGATGATTTTCCTCCTGGTTATGTGTGTCCCTGGACCGTCTGTCTGTCCCTCTCTGTGGACAAATTAAAATCGGACCTGGAACCAATGTCTACCCAAGGAGAGCATAGACCCTACCTTTCTCTGCCTTCTTGGTCTTCTCTTCGTAGTCCTGAAGCCTGAGCATCAGCTCCTCCTTCTCCCGCAACATCTGCTCTTTTTCTCTCTCAACGGTTTCTCTCCTTTTCTTCTCCGTTTCCAGCTGCTGCCTGTTACGGGGTGGGGGGAAGTGGCACAGGAATGTTTACACTCTGGCAGGCAAGCGTGGTGTCAATGCACTTCAACAGTCAGTCACCCGAGCAAGACGCCCCGGCTGCCACCGGCCCCGAAGCCAGCCCGTCACCAGCCCCACCCAGTGATCTAGGAGCAGTTGCATCTGGGTCACCTTGTGTCCCCAGCACCTAGTCCAGGCCTCAGGCCTGTATCTGCAGGCTGAATGAAGGGCCACAGGCCCGTCCTCTGGTTGGTCTAGATTAAGGAAGTGACAGCAACAACCCTACTCCCCTGAGCGCTCCTCGTCCCAGGCTCTGCCATGGCCCAGCCCACAGCAAGGTAGCTCCAAGGGCCCGGCGGCCTCTGAAGACCCCCACGCATTTACAAGGTTATATCCCACTGACTCTTCCAACAGGGAACGGGTTCAGGGGCTCCGCGGCCACCTGACAGGCACTCCCCCTCAGGGCAGGGCCGTCCTAGGATGTGAGCCCCGGAGAACGTGCCTGCCCCACTCACCGCTCCAGCTGCTTCTGGTGCTTCTCCTCCCGGGCCTGGGCCTTCATCTGCTGCACCTCGATGGTGTCGGGCTTCCTGCGGCGCATGTATAGCTCGTGGTTCCCCATGCACAGCTGCAGGATCCGCTTGTTGATCCGCAGGCGGGGAGCATAGAACACGAAGTCCTGTGGGACAGAACAGGGCACTCTGACTCAGGTACACCTTCGTTTGGCTTTCTTCTTCCAAACCCGGCTTCACAAAGTTCTAGACACTTTTCTAAAAGGACAAGCAGAGCAGAGAGCAGGGAGCCAGAAAGGGAGTTCAAGGTAAAGCCACTGACCCCAGGTGACAATGAGATGCCAGACATACAAGTCCTGGGTGCCGTGGATGCGTATTCTCTGGGACGAGCAGAGCGAGTGTGTGTGGTTGGTATGTGTGGTGTTGGGCATGTGCACGGCTGTGCATACACACACTGCTACCCCACAGCTGGAGGAAAGGCTTCTCCAAGGCCAGGGTCTCATGGCCTTGGAGACCCAATTCCTCTGAGTCCCACTGCGGCCTGATCTTCAGGTCAACACCTTCTGTCCGTCCTCTCCAGCCCCACAGCGACTATCCTGTCCCTTGTTCTTGCCTGGACCACCACCACTTCTCCTATTTGAGCTTCCCGTCTCCTCTGCCTCAGCCTTCACCTCCCACCCGGCTTCTAGCACATCGACTGGGTCACGGCCAGACATTCAATGCCACCTGTTACCCCAGGACAAGGTACAAATGCCTTGGCCTGGCACATGTGCAGGCCTCCGGCTCTGGCCCCGACCTACCCCCTGTTCACCTAAACTGAGCTCTTTCACACCTGTGAGCATTTCCTCAAACAGTCCCCCCTACTTGGAATGTCACGTCCCATCCCATACACCCAAAGACATCAGCACGTCCATGAGATGATGTTAAGGCACCATCTCTCGTCTTTTTGTGACCTCTCCTTCTCCCATGATTAACCGGCACTTCTGTGCCCCCTGCACTTGATGGAGATGTCAGCCACGGTGTTCCTGGCACTTTACTCTGCTGACTTGTTTTGGTCTCTCTGACTAGATGATTGGCTTGAGAACAGGGCCACATATGTTCGTGAACCAAACCAACGGTCAGTATGTACTACTGCTGCTCGATAAACATCTGCCAGTGCTGCCACATCCGAGCCTAATGACACTGAGCAAGTCACTTCCTCACTTGAGTCCCAGTGTCTTCAACTACACAAGGGGGATGACAGTAATCTAACAGGATTGTTAGGAGGATTAAATCAGATAATGTTTGTAAGGACTTAGAATAGCATCTGGCACAATAAAAGCTGGCTGGTACACAAATGCTCACTCACAGATCGCTGGCTGCCTTATGAGACCACTAGCAGAGAAGCCTGCTAGAAAGGAGAACAGAATCACAGCGTCCAAGAACTGTATGACTAGAGAGTGCGAAGTCTGGGACACAGATGACACATGATCTTGTTTCCAGGCTCCGATACTGCTGTGATTAATGTAGGTGACAAAAGGGGGCATATGGTTTAGAAACTCTTGCTAAAAGCTATTTTTAAATGCCTGTCTGCTTCCTCTTCCTTTCATTATTTCTCTTCTCAACCACAGGGCCCTCAGCATCCAAATTCCAACCACTGGAACAGGGAAGGGTGGTTGAAACAGAGCAACAGTGCTACCCACTCCATGGTGACTTCTAGAACCTCAAGAAACATGCTGGGCGAACTCAACGTGCCCAAGAAGGACCTAAGCAGCTTCTCGGTCTTTTCGTCTGTCCCAGAAATGCTGGGGAGAGAGTAATGCCAAGCCTGAGAACCCATGGACTTCCTGGGTGGGGCTCTCCCTGGGGTTTCACATGCTTGTTATTAAGTCATCGGGTTTCCCAGGGAGGTGTCCTTGGGGCTGGGAGAAACAGATATTTTTATTACCCACCTATCTCTTATTACACAAGAGAAAACAACCTTGTGTTATGTGCACAGGCACACTACCCAAAGAGGTCTTGACTGTGGCTCCTAAGACTTTGCAAAGAAACTCTGATTAGCACCAACTCCCTGTTAGAAAAAAGCCAAGGACAGAACAGCAGGTAATATCCCCTCAGTGTCCAGTTGCTCAGAGCCAGTGAGAGCATCCAGCAAGTTGGCCGCTTCTCGGGGAGGCAGGGGAAATTCCTCACGTTGCCTTTGAAGGAGGTCAGTTTATGACTTCAAGTTAAAAATAAAAACAAAAAACTAATATTTATGTAAAGATTTCTAAAGCAAGTCGCCAGCCTATGCCTCCTAATGAGAAGCCACAACACTGACAAGAGTGGGGGCAAGCTTTCTAAACTCTGGCAGAGCACAGACATCCTAAAACCCAAAACTCTGGGCATGAGGAAAGTTCCAGGAAACAAATCCAAGACCCTAAGAATATAGGAGAGGAAAGGAGGTGGAAAAGCAACCTTTGACGTTGTCAAGGAGTTGACAATGGGGACATCTAGGACGCTCCCCCACTGGGCCCAAGCCGGGGCTCCCCCCAGCCCAGGGAGTGGGGTGGATGGCGGAGGCTGTGGGAGCCAAGTCGGAAGGTCATGTGGAAAAGGCTGAGCACAGAGCTGGTCCAAGTCAAACGTAAGTTTTCATTTCTTCAACATTTCAAAAGCTGTTAGTTAGGTGCCTAAGAGCCTTCTGCCTTCTCTATGAGGCTACAGGAACAAAAGGCCCTTTTCTCAAGGGGGAGACAGCTTGTCTCAGCCCCTCACAGGGCTACTTGCCTGGCGAGTCTGTAGTAAATGCTAGTTTAATTGTAAGTGACTGTGCAACTACCCGTGAAGCAGGAGTCAAGAGTCTGCAACAGCAGGAAATGGTTTTCAGTAAAGAAAATACTTCCAGAGTGTCAAGACCTCTGGTTTTCACTTATGCGAGACTAACCCGTATGCAGGGAGGAGCAGCTGGACAATAACACCACATGCGGTTCCACAGGGGTTAACCATTGCCTGGCGGTGCCTGAGCCCAAGAGGGCTCCTGGTCCAAGGCGTGGACCACAGCCCATGTTTGCCTCTCTAAGCCCAACACTGTAACTAAGGAACAGAAAGTACAGGAGACACAGAGTCCTTCCCAATCTATAATTTTGGTAAAATTCAGAACAGGATCCAAGAGGATATGAGAATTTCTTCAAGTGGTGTTTTTTTTAAGAACCAAATTTCTGATAGAAAACAAGCTGCTCACCCATTCCACTGCGTATATCTTAAATCTTCTGAGCAAATGACAGCTCCAAGTTTAAATGTTAGCAGAATAAACAGTAAAACCAAGAAGAATTTCCATAATGCACCAGCCTTTGCATCTATGAGCTAATAACCAATATTCTTCAAATTCCAGGATGTGAAGACCCTTTTCTAGCTATGTCTTCCCAGGATGGCTGCCCACCAGTCACATCTGTGAGGGGAGGTTTCCCACATCAGCACCAACATGAAGGTGCCCGCGTAAAGATCATCTGGAAAGGCAGAGGGCAGTTAGAGAAAAGGAGAGGCATGCGTCTGTCCAGGAGAAGCAGGTGAGGTGCAGATGGACCGAGGGGACCAACAATGCTCTGGATGCAGGTCTGACGGTTCCTAACATGGGTAAGTTGCAAGGAAAACTCTGAAAGTCAAATTCTGGCCCTTGAGGATTGCAGCAGACATCATCCATGCTCCAGCCAGGGACCAGGGAGATGCTGCCGTGAGCCCCACCCCCCAGGGACCCATCTAGAGGCAGGCTGATTTACCACATGAGAATGATGGACACTTCACCAGCCCAGAAATACAAGGCTTGGTGAAATGCTTATCATTTGGCAAAGGTCAATGACTCAGAACTGCCCTTGTCTTCATAAGGAATGAAGACCCATTTGAAAACTTAGGTGACAGAGTCAGCTAGCCTTTGACGAGCACCTGGGCTTCACTAAAACCTCCCACTGCAATGGTCAGTCGGATGGCCCAGGGATCCGTGACCCTCAACGTAACCTACTGGCAATTCTTCCCCCCCCACCACACAGGCCCCTGCCACACAGACAGAGAAACCTCACTGTTATCTTGAAAATGCATTTGGCTGTAAGAATGAGAAACAGTGACCCCTGCGTAGAATTCATATGGACTTACAGGTGCCTTCTTGTCGATGGGCTTAATGACAAACTTTTTGTCATTGAAAGAGATGTTCCTGATTTCACTCCACGGGAAGCCAATCTTTGGGGTCAACCTGAGGTTAAAAAAAAAAGTGGGATGGTTAGATATGTGCTTGGATTGGCTAAGAGAGGTACGCAAATCTAGTCTTAATTTTCTTAGTTCAATTTTAAAAAGTATAAAGCTAGCCCTAGGAAGCATAATATATAATATACGTCACTACCAAATAGTTCCTACCTGTCCTAGGTTAAGTCAGGTGGCTGTAAGGTTCACGCTCTAGGAAACTTCCATATGTTTCCATTTACATTAGTCTTTCTCGGTTTCGGGCATCTCACTGCATCCAGTCACCCTGGCTTGTAACCCTGAGATCAACTTTTTTAGAGTGATTTCCGTTATATATATTTATTATTATTTTTATGGAGTTCACACTGGTTTATAACATTATATAAATTTCAGATGTACATCATTATATTTCAACTTCCGTATACACTGCATTGTGTTCACCACCAAAAGTCTAGCTGCCATCCGTCACCGTACACATGTGCCCTTTACCCCTTTCGCCCTCCCTCCACCCCTTCCCCTCTGGTAACCACCAATCTGTTTTGAGGTTAACGTTGATTCCTAACCAAGCACATCCTTTCATCTACTGTTTGGAATCTCTCCCACAGCCATCTTTTGCAATCTGTTCCCACATCACCACCCTATCACATGCCCCTCTGCTTGTCTGATTAATGTCCCTTTCAGTCCATCCATTCCACTCTTCAAAAATGCCAACACCCGCTCCCCAGTTTGTAGGAGAAATCCATAGTCCTTAACTTAGCACCCAAGAGCCTTCTAACCCAGCCCCAGCTTCCTGGTTCAACCCATCCTTTCAACACAGGTTTTACCAGCTGCGCCTTGCCTGGAAGGGCCTCCACCTCCCTCCCCATCCCAGGACCTGCATCGCCAGGCCAGCCCACTCTCCCTCCTTCAACAGTCTTTCCCCTCTCAACTTGCAGTCTCTTATGCTACACTAACTATTCTCTTCGTGTTGCTTAAATGACTGCATTACTATTTAGCTCTTTGAAAACGAGGCAGGTGAGCTTTCTGATGGCAAAGATCACATCTTCTGTTTTCTGTACATGCGACACTCAGAGCGGCTGCACACTGATGGAAACGGGAAAGGGCTGGGTATGGATTCTGTTCTTCTGGTTCTCATCTTAGTGACACCCATTCTCCTGGCCAGCCAGACGCTTTCCTGTGTCATCCTCACCCTCTAAGACAGCACTCTGACACCGCCCCCTAACAAAAGCCCCAATACCGTCCTTCGTAATCACCACTAGTCCACTACTGGCTGAAACTCTGGCTTTTTAATTAGCCTTCCGGGAAAGTTCATCATATGACTTCAAGACCACACTGCTCTACTGAGCTCATGTCTCCCACCCTGTTCCTTCATCTCCTCCACCCTATTCTTTCAACACATGGATACCATGTAGAAGTAACGACAGATCTTCAAACCACCATTCAAAGATACTGCCATCAAAAACAACCCTTTCCCACAAGCCATAAAAACTTTCAATTTAGAAAATAGCAGGGTGGGGAGGACTCAATTGCCTACAACATGTTTAAATAAAATCTGATGGGCAACGCAGGCCTTGCTATGACACCACAGGCCAGGTCAAGGCAGTGGGGGTGACCTCTGAAGGCCAAGAGAGGCCTAACAGGTGGCTCTCCTGGGACACAGCGGTCACGGCACACCTGGAGGAATGATGTCAGGGCACTGGCCAGGCTGTTCTAATCTTGTTGGAAGACGTCCTTTTTAACAGCTTTGTCCTACAGGATCACCAAGGCCCAGTGAAACACATCTGGGAACATGCTTCACTGCACTTGAACGAACATGCAGGGAGTTCGTTCTGCTATTTTATCTTCATATGTGGGTTAAAGGATTTTTAAAGAGGTAACTGTTTACAGGTCTCTGAGCTCTAGAAAGGAGCTCGGGACATCACCCGGTCCTGCTGCTGACGTCAACCTCTGTCCTTATATGGAAAGGCTGTAAGAGTGACTCCAGGTAGGTATCTGTTGCTTTGGAGTCCTTTCCTCCAAAACACAACAGCAATATGCTGAGAGCAATAGAGGAACTAAGAACCCAGAAACCGCTGACAATCCTCAGACCTACAGTCAATACCATGGGCCAGATTTCCAACTCCCAAAGTCTACAGAGGCAAGGATCTCCTCTCAGCCTCCTAGCAAACAGTTCTGATCCTAGACAACTTGGACATTCAGGCTAGACAGCATCTTTCTTTTGAGAGTTGGGCACCCTATCACCATGGCCTCCAGCCCTCTGCTTTCTGGTGTGTCTGGAAAGTTTGTCTTAAGACTCTGAAACCTCATATAACAATTTATAGCCATTCATAAGCACGACTGCAGGACCAAAAGATGGGGACTAAACATGAACGGTCTGATTCACTTCTGCGTTAAAGGACCTCCTTTAATTCTTTTTTTTTTGTGAGGAAGACCAGCCCTGAGCTAACATCCGTTGCCAATCCTCCTCTTTTTGCTGAGGACGACCGGCCCTGGGCTAACATCCGTGCCCATCTTCCTCTACTTTATATGGGATGCCACCACAGCATGGCTGACAAGCAGTGCGTCAGCCAAACCTGCGAACCCGGGGTTGCCAAGCGCAAACGAAACCACTGCGCCACTGGGCGGCCCCTGGACCTCCTTTAATTCTTGACCACCGTTGGAAAATTAAAGTTTACAAGGATTTCTTTCTCTTTTTCTTGTTAAGAGCTCACATATAGGACATGAACAGAGAAGGACCCACAGAGAAGATTTCTAAAGGATTTATATCAAAAGTCTTTCCTTGCTTAGGCCACACATTTAAAAAAAAAGTGGGATTTCCAAATTACAGGGACCCAAGTTCTTTGGAAAAATAGCTGACTCCAGGGTTAGAGTGGGGAAAGTACAAAACAATCTCAGAACGTCTTGAGGAACCAGAAAGTAAAGAAGTGCTCAAAAAATAATGGGGTCATATCAAAAGGGCTCCTAAAGGCAAATCTCTTAACAATTTTATTATTTATTATTATTATTTTTGAGCAACAAAATAATAATAGTAATAGATTATAGCACATAGAATAAAACAAATATCCATGAGTCCATATTAATATAAATAAATGGAGAAGAGAAATTGGCTCCTTACAGTAGAATTCCAATTAATACATATAAAAGGAATGATGTTTAAAAAAAAAGATCACCATGTCTCAAATACTACAGTAATAACTGTTTCATGCAAGACATATCAATGGATGCTAGAATTAATAGATGGAAGTATGATAAGAAATAAGATATTTACATAGTTTCAAAGTGTTTCCCTGAAATCCACTTACTAATTACAAAAGGAAGGATATTAACTCTGCAGAGGCGAAGCCTGGCAGACACCACCTTGACCAGAGACCAAAGTCAAGACCATCAGTAATAAGAGATTCTCACACCACATGCCACTGCATGAGGCCCTGGACGGGCACCACAGCACTTCTGTGGGATTCTTGCCTAAAGTGTAAAACTCGAGTCTAATGATGAGAACACATCACACAGATCCCAGTTGAGGGGCTTTCTAAAGAGTCAAGGGCCAGGACACCTCCAAAGTGTCAAGGTCATGACAAAGAGCCTGTGGAACCATCCCAGACTGAAGGAGACTGGGGAGGCATGACAACTAGTGCAGGTGTGATTCCAGGTGGGACCCTGGGGCAGAGAAAGGACCAGAGTGGGACAACTGATTAAAATGGGAATATGGTCTAGAGATCGTCAATAGTATCGTTATCAACGTTGACTTCCTGATTTTGCTGCTTGGACTATAGTTACGTAAGATGTTAGCATTTGGGGAAGCTGGGTGAAGGGCATATGGGAATTCTTTGTATTTACCATTTGGGGAACCTTTTAAAAGTCTGAAATGATTTCAAAATGAAAAAAAATGATTAAAAAATTTTAGTTCAAAATATGCCGCTGAGGGTGACGATCGTGTTCTACATCTCAATAGGCGTTTAGATTTTACAGGCATATGTGTTGTCTAAACTCAGCAAATGAACACTTAAGAATTGTGCATGTCAGTGTATTTAAATTTTACATCAACAGTGAAACAAAACATACTGAGCTCTGGTAAATATGCGTTTTGGGGAAAGCACACAGATACCTTCAATTTACTTTGAAATGTGTCTGAAAAAGAGAGGGCCAGAGGGTCCAGTGACGTGGGGATGGGGACAGACCTGACAAAGCAAGTAGTGAAATGCTAACGGCAGAATCTTGGTGGTAGGCGCACAGGCATTCACTGTAAACTCCTTTCCATTTTGTAGTTTATTCAAAATTTTTCATTAAAAAAGTTAAGAAAAGGGCCCGCCCGGTGGCGCAGCGGTTTAGTCCGCGCTTGGCAGCCCGGGGTTCGCGGGTTCGGATCCCGGTCGCCCGCCGACGCACTGTCTGTCAGCCACGCTGTGGCGGCGTCCCATATAAAGTAGAGGAAGATGGGCACGGATGTTAGCCCAGGGCCAGTCTTCCTCAGCAAAAAAAAGGGGAGGATTGGAACAGATGTTAGCTCAGGGCTGGTCTTCCCCACAAAAAAAAAAAAAAAAAAAAAAGTTAAGAAAAGATGGGAGCTGGTGGCTGGGCTGGAGATCCCTACGTGCCACACAGATGGGGAAGAAAAGCTGAGTCACTGTGTCATCGCCCGCAGGCAGTGATGGGCAGTAACTCCGCTGGAAAAGCTCTGCCTACCATTTTACAAGGAAAGAAAAGACTCCATCTGGCCCTGCCCTCTCTGTATCAGGAGGGGTCAGGCCAGGGGGCACTCCTGCCTCCCTGCAGGGCAGGCCCACCAGGGGACTCTCCTCACATTTCCCTTCTCTACTGCCCGCCACTGGGACATTCTTAAAAGGCACCCCAGCTTCTCCTCCACCCCTAGTACCTGTCTAAACACGTTACAGGCCAAACTCTCTTCTCTGCCCATCTGATGTGAACTTTTAACCTTCCTACTATAGGTTTCTAACTGGAGTCCTTGCAATAGGAAACTTTTGTAAGAGACCAGGTTATTCGGGAAATTCTGTCTGTTCCACGTTCAAGTCAGGATTCCCGAGACCAGAAAGGAGAGAATGGTCTGACAATTGTGATCCTGGCATATCTCGTAAAACAAAACTCACACAAATCAACAGAATCGCCTTTTGCTCTCCTCTCCTATACAGGTAAGCCACTCGTGACAGGGCACAAAGATGTAACCCAAACCACAAAAAAGGTCAAAATTAACATATTCTGCCTGTGAGCATAATATTAGAAACTGGAAATAGTTTATTTAAATGGCTGATTTATTATAATATGCTTGAAACATTATTTCTAAAGCAAATAAAATGGAAATGTAAATCAGAATATCTGATTTACAACCCTGAGTAAGGAATTGAAGGGAAAAGACACTTGGCTCCTGTTTCAGCCTCCAACCTGTCCACAGCCCTTTCCAGTGTCCTGTCCCCGAGAGGGTTCATCCAGCCGCCTGCCAGAACCTGGGGCCCACAGCACATTCCAAAACTCCTCCCTACAGAAGCAGTGCAGAGGTGAGCCCCCGGAGGGATGACATGAAGGGGAAGAAGTGCTTTCAAAGGACTAAAGAACTCAGCACAGGATCAGGTTCCTCCCATTTCTGTTTTGTCTTTGGTCTGAGGATACCAGGGGGAATTACAACACAGCTAATCTGAACTTTCTCTGTTCCCAAGCTCAGAGTGCCTTTCAGAGAAGGGGTCTGCCTATTTCCTCCCTCTCCCTGCTCCCTCCTCTTTGGAGTTAAGGGTTTACAGAGAGAAAGAGAAAAGAAAGACAAATTCTTTCAGTCCTACACGCTCCCACTTAATGGTTACCTACACAATGAAAAAGGGCCCTCAAGAGACATTTCCCATTCGGAGCATATTTAATACTAAAAAGGATAAACATTTTAGTTTAGTATTTGTTTATTTGCAGGGTGCACTAAGATCACCCCTCTTACATACCCAGTACTGTGCATCTGCTCTCTGACTCGAACAAGGCTCCAAGAACATCCAGGATCCACTGTTAGTGCTGCCAAGGGCAGTACATCAACGTGTGGCAGAGTGAGGACTTGTCACAGCATCCCTCAGACTTGAGCCACAGTCGCCACCCTACCCTGGTAACCAGGTGGTCAATATTTGTTTAAAGGAGGAGAATCTGGGCCTATTGATTGACAGACTGTCTGGTAAGTGTTTTTTCATCATTGAAAAGAAGGGTGCCTCCAAGAGCAGGAGGAAGAGAGGCAGGAAGCGAGGCTCGTCCCACACCCTGGTGTTTTCTTAGGGAGAAGACCCCTTTGAAGGGATTGCCAGTTTCACTGCTAAATTGGGGGGGTAGGAAAAGGAGAGCAGAAACAGGACTGAATGAGCCATGCAGCTCAAATTTTTACTTGGAAAAACTGAACATTTACGTGGACTGGGGTAGTTATAAGCTGACATGCAAGTTCCTGCCTTTGGCTGTTTCTGCAGCTTGAAAAACCTGTTTGGGACGCTTGGTCACGGCTGCGTTACAAAATCTGGTCATTCAAGAAATGAGTTCAGAGACAGAGGCAACTTTCCACACTGATTCCCACGAGGCCGCCACGTCCTCTCACTTTGTGGGCTGCCCCTCGGTGTGGCTGTGCTGAGCAGCCACCATGCTCCAGCCCAGGGGCCTCCAGAGGACGGGTCTCCGAGTCCCCTTACTTACCCAGACTGTTCATATTTCTCAACAACACTGGATCTAGCACACTTGGGGAAGGAGCAAACCAAGAGTCCTCGATAACTCACTTCTAGGTTCTCAGAAGAGTTTCTGTGATTCTGATCTGCACATCACGTCCTAGTCCGCAACCAGAGGCATTCCCAACCAGTAGCATGCCTTACAGTAGAGACTGACTCTCCTCACAGGCTCCTAAGCAAGCGTGCCTCCATCTAATCCAGGCACTGAGTGGAGGGTCCCTGCCCTGCCCAGATGAAATGTACCTGCACTCTGGTTTCTGGCAAGAGTATGTGTGGCTGGGATTATAGACAGACGCTTTACGTGATACCATTTGTCAAAAGCAATGCCACTCCCTCAAGAGGCCAGAAAGGGGGTTTTTGGGGAATCGGGGGTGTGGGGGCTGAGAGCATCAACACCTGAGAACAGGTGAGATGGGTGAGCACGAGCAGGAAACGTGGGAGGGGTCGTCACTCAAAGGCACAGGGAACCACGGAGGAAAATGTGCCCCGGCTGAAACAGAATGACTTTTTCCCTGCATATCTAGCTCCCCAGCAGAAAACAGGCCTACGCGCAGGGTTTGTTACCCTGGGACAGGCAAAGGAAGCCAATGGGAACGGGGGGCCCGGCCTGCTTGATCCTGCCTCTGCACTCGGAGACCTTACTCGACAGACGTAACGAATGTGAGGCAGTTGGGTATCTCCCGCAGGTTCAGAGGATTTTGCTCAATTGTCTGTACATGAAGGCTATTGTTTACAGAATCCTAAGCTCTGACGGCACTGGAAATGTTCCTGGTGGGATTAGCACAAACCTCAAGCTGCCCAGCACTGCCAGACTGCCTGGGTGGTAGCTCTGGGTGTGCTGGGGCCCACAGGCAGTAGACGGCGGGGCCTCGGTGGAAGGGGGTGGAGTGGGGGACGCCCTCCTGAAGCTCCCGTTCTGCCCTCTTTTCACACGCTCCAGAGCCTGTGAGGTCACGGACCTCGTGGTCTCTGGGCCCCTGAGCACATGTGACACGTGCTAGTAAACAGGTTACGGTGACAGGAGAGAAAAAATGCACGCCTCTGAGCCACCTCCAGTATGGCCACATCACAGTTGAAAAGGCCCTGAAGATTCACATGTGGGGCCAGTAAGTTGCTAGATAAATACTTCAACAGTAACCCACATGCATAATTGCCATTTTCTCCACTGTTTCCAGGCCCGATACCCCACCAACTGAAGATAATTATAAGGTTCAACTCACTTGTCATCTTTCTCATAAATATTCAGTCCAAGGGCATCAACTCCAAGCCAAAGGTCTGTTCCTTTCTTATTTTTTATCTCAAAGTAGTTGATTCCATACATTTCCAGGTCCTGGGCAATCTTCAGATACTCCAGCATAGCATTATCTCTAGTTGGGGGAATAAACATTGGCATAATTATTAGTGCACTATATCCTGACCAGTAAAACTGCTACCAGTATTTGATGTAAGGCAGATTGTGTAGATGGGCTTCACAGCTGCGTGCTGTCCCCACTGCTGGCCGTCCATGCCTGTGCCCCAAGTGGGCCCCGGGCTAACCACTGACATACTTCACACATTCTGCAAATTCGGAAAGCATTGAATTGACTCACGCTACTTTCTCTGGACACACGAGAGTTTCCTTTGAAATTTTATTGTGAGGCACAATCTTTCTTTTTGTCTTGCCTACACGGTGCTTCAGGGACTCCCCTAGTCTGTCGCACCACGGCCATGGCTTAGGCTTGAGTTATTTCCCTCCAGAGAAGATGCTGGGGTCACACAGGAAACTAAGGACACGTCGTCTTTGAGGCCCTAGTACAACCAAACTTCTGAGGCTGGGACCACGCACAGGATTGCTGCCACTGCCCGGGGGGAGGATTCAAGGACAACAGAGAATCTGGCCATGTCTTCCACATGACAGCCACCTGTCACAGCATGTCCCTCCTTCACGCCCCGCTTGTGCTATTTAGCACATGTTTCTCGATTGGGATCAATTTTTTTTCCATTTACACACTTCTAAAGGCAACCACCTCAGAGCCAGTGAACAGAGCAGCTCCTGCGCCCCAACCAGCTTTAGACAGAAGATTTCCTCTCCTCTAAAACAAGGGAGAAGGCTTCAGGGTCTGAAGGCATAAATTAAACTGCTTCTTGCCCCAGGCAAGAACACCTGGCTTTGTTCAAGGAGAAAACCTCACTTGCAGCTCTGGTCACTGCTCTGCCGGGCCCTGGGGCTGGAGCCCAGCCCAGCGGCTTCTGAAGCTGACACCTTGAGCACCCTAACTGGAGTGACACACAAAGAAGACAAGAGGGCAGGCTGGAGGGCCTGGGCCAGCACTCACTTGAGCATCCCGCGGTGTTCCGCGTGCCACACCTGGATCCGGTCCTCCCACTGGTCCCTGGTGAGCTTGTGCTGGTCCATGACTCTAGGTTGGAAAGGAAGAGGGCACAGGACCGTTACCCCAAAAGGCTGTGAGAGGTGAGCAACGGGCCACTGTCCGCCCTCATGCAAACCTGGACTGTCCTTTCAAATAAAACCACCACAAAGAGCGTTCGTTTCTACTTTCTAATGTGCAGGTTTTCTATTTCTGACAATTAACGACCTGGAAGATTTAGAACCTGGAATGAGACAAACCCAGTCCTGCGGGAAAAACTTTAAAAAGGTATTTTACTTTAAGAGGCCTCTTCTTCCAAAAGGGGTAATTTATGTGACCACTAGTGAATAAAACAGATTTAACAGAGGCCAAACTATTAAAACTAGGGGGAGCTAAGAGGTTAGACTATGTTACGGTACCCCTAAGTGACACAGTGGCTCTTCAGTCCCTGTGAGAAATAGTCCCCTCCCTGCTATGTTTCCTCATGATAGACGCTGTTCAGGGGGACCATCAGCACTGTAGGGGGGACGGTGCGCTGGGTCAGTGCCTGCTGAAGGCCGGAGCACAGGACTGCAGACACACAGATTAGGGAGCACTTACCCTTGACAAAGTCCTTGGGCTTCTGACTGCTTCTAACACACCACGTACACCTTTCAAGGATGCTAACCACTGCCCTTACCCAGGCCTGGCCACCTCCTTCTCACCTTTGGGGGATCAGCCGCTCAGAGCTGAGGTACCCAGACTTGTGCGTCTCTTTGTTATAGTCTCCAAACTTGGCTTGCACGGCGTAGGAGCCGAGGAGCACTGCGGTCTCAGGAGGGCAGTAAATCTCATCGCTGAGAATTCCATCCTTCACTTGGAGAAAGAAGAGCTTCTGCGTGATGTCCTGGATGAGCTCCTCAGACACATCTTCGGGGTAGAACTTGGCCCGGAACTTGAACTGGAGAGGATTCTCCTTTCTGACCTCCTGGGCAGACACCTGGACAAAAGAAGCCAAACTCTCACTACAAGTTCAGAAGACCAGACCTGCCTTCCCGAACACAGGTCTAACCATTGACCCCAGAGAGTCCTGCAGGCCAGTTTTCTGAAAGTCACCCTTTTAGCATGTTAAGACAAAAAAAAGACCAGTTAAAGTTCTATAACACTCCCACACTTAGCTGGAAGTCTAGCAACAGCCAGTTACTGACCCACCAAGCCCACGAGCTCCAATTCCAGAGAATTCTTTGGAATCAATTTGCCCTAATGACCTGTGAACCCAGCACCTGTCCACAGGGCCAGTCTAGCCCGGGACCACTGATCATACTTTTAATCATTCCTCATGCTCCTCCCCTCTTTCCCATCTCCAACGGTTCCCCTGATTTGTTATAGTAATACACGAGGAAAGAAGGGATTGAGGAAAAGGGACATTTTCAAATCGTTTGGAGAAAACACATTTAGCTCACTGCTTTTCTTTATAACTGTCAATGGAATTATCCAGTCTTTAGAGTTGGAAGACAGTCTATCACAGGTTCAAACAAAGCAATAACAAGTTCTTACAAAACAGTGGATGATTCATGGCTTATAAGATTAACAATCTCATTGAAAAAAATACCTAAGGTCAACTAAAAGCTAAGCAATTAACCGTCATATGCTCCAATGAGTGAGCAGTAAGGAGAAATATTTGCCAGGATCTGATTTCCAACCAATATCCCCCTTTACTGGAAACCTGCAACCTTTTCATCTATAAAAATTTTTGCACAAATAAAAAGGAACAAAAAACAAAAGACAGAGTAAGGTGCTCCAGTTTCAATGTCAACGAAGCAGACCAACACCCCATTAATAGCCTGTAAATAGTTAACTCTGACCTACCTTTTTATCAAGTTTCAACCAGGTAGGAAATCCTTTATTATCCACATACTGGAGGCCAAAGTACCACACTTCCCGAAGGCCGATAGTCTTAACCACCTGCATGAGAGAGAGAGAGAGAGGGGGGAGCTGAAACAGTGCTGAGAAACTCTCTGAATGGGCAGCGGCTATCGGCAGCCATGGTCACATGGGACAGCAAACTTGCCAAGAGAGCCAGGCGCCAGCTGCTTAGTCCCGCAGGGCATGCCTCTCCTACACTGTCTCAGCAACTTGCTCCTAACAGAGGCTGTTACCCCAAAGCCATGAACAATTTATTTTTAATATAAACTTGAGCAGATTCAGGGTTAGCTTTAAATCTTATAGAACCTTAAGATCTTACAAAATTTCACTCCTACTCCTTGGTACTCCGTTATGCTTTCCTGAGTAGACAACCAGGTGAGTTACAGCGAGCACACAAGAATCGGGCATCACCCAGGCACACCAGTGAAAGTGTGTGTCGCAGGTGTGAAGTTACCTGTCAGGTGTGCCCACATGAAAGGGGGTGGAAAGTTACCAATGTGAAGCCAAGGGACACTCGGGCGTCCTCTGGCTGCCCGTCTCTGCGTCTCAGCCAGCTGGCCCAGGACTCTGCTTAACTAGGAACAGGAACCCAGCAGTCCCTGGAAAGGCAGGGGGCAGATGGTGGCAAACTTCCAGGGAAGGGGTGAGGAGCGGGGGTGCTCAGCCTCACACATGCCGAGGGGTGACCCGTGTTCTTCCAACCTCCAGAAATTTGGAATTCTGATACAGGACAGCAGAATTCAACCCGAGGTCATCGCAAGGATTCCACATTTTAAAATTCTCCACAGTACTGGAAAAAAGTCTCCTGTGGTCCATTACAGAGAGCCCCCAGCTGGTCCTTCTTGTGTCTTGGAAACAGAAAAGCATCTTGCTGTGGACACTTGTTGAACATCATGAAAACTGGGTCCCCGGGCTTTGCTGGATAGTTTTAAATCCCATGACATACAATATTAAACTTTAAAAAAAAAGGTTACCATTCTTCAAACACGTGGCTTCCATCATATTTAAAGGGAACGACTGAACACACTAAAAAGGACAAATCAGGTAACTGGAGCAGCACTTCCTTAAAATAAAATCTGAAATTCCAAAGAAACTCCTGCTCTGGGCCTGTTTCCTCGTCGGTGGGGACCAGATGCTCGCTGGAGCTCTAGGAGTCTGTTTATAACCAAGACTCTTCATCATAGGTGACATGAAAGAAATTTTTACTTTTATACAGTGCTTTACCCCAAGTCTTTTGGGAAACATGTGTCTTATTTTTACGGTAGCTAAGGACAGAGAAAGCTGAATTTGAAGACAAGGTTTTTATACCCGATCCCACACACTTCCATCTCAGCACCTGCACAGAAAACTCACCTTGCCTTCCTCTTTGGGTTGTTTCAAAGTTGTACAAGAAAACCCCACAAAATTAGCAATCTCTCTCTCTCCAATCTAGTCTTTCTGCTTCATCCACTCAACTGCAGCCTGAGCGTGAGTTTAACCAGTTTGAAATGATTTCTTCTCGAGTTGACTTCCCCCCGCAACCCCGTCAGACCCTCACTGATTTTCGGGGCCGCCGCTCAGATTCCTGTTCTTCATCTGCCACCACGTGGCCAACACCCTTCACAGAGCAGATCACAGACTCCAGAGCCATGCCGTGGACGTAACCCAGGACCCTCACTCTCTGGATGAAAGCCTGTCCCTGGGGGTCCTGATCTGCATCGAGGCTTTACAGTATGAATCTTCCATCTATTTCCAGGATGACTGTCCTCAGTGTTTCAAAGCCCTACTTCTATCCCCACGGCTTTTCTAAGACAGCACAACAGAATTAAACAGCCTTCCTTTCCCCAGTCCATTCTAAAAGCCACCCCGTATGTCCTCCCTATGAGGGCAATCCAACACTATTCCCTCCAATGTCCTTTGCTTAACCCAAAGCTGATACACAGCACGGGAGCAGGATCTGAATGGATGTGGGGGTCTATTCCTTTATCTCCGCCTCAGCGGAGTTTTAAATGGCAGGTTTTTGGAAAGGAAAAGGCAGGGGATGTGTCTACTTAACCCAGTCTCAAACAACAGCTGGAAAATACTCTTTGATGCCGGAAACAATGGGCACCCAGAGTCAACCCACGGGGACTCCCTTCTCACCACTCGGCCCCGTCAGGACATCCCCCTCGCCGTGTGGCACCCGGGCTCTGTGATGTCCTCTGACGAGTCAGAGCCCTGGACTAGAATCTAACTCACAGACAACGTGGAAGATGGAGGGAAGGGAAGCTAACCAATGGACACATCAGAACTTGGTAACAGCCCTAACGAGAGCTGCCGTCTCTGCTTTAACAAAAAGTTTGCTTGGGGACAGCCCACCACTCGTTTACAGACAAGGACTCTGCTGTGACTGAGGGATATGCTGGCCGCAGGCAGAGCTAACACTAGCACCCAGGCCTCTGACCGGTCCGTGTGCTAACCACTGTGCACACAGCGCTTGGCCGGCTCCGTTTCACTTATTTTAGGGTGATCTTTGAAGAGAAACCTTTAGATGGTCACCGTAAGTCCAGCCCCACTCACAGCAGCAAATGTCTTTATCCCTTTTGGGTGAGGAAGAGCCAGGGAACAACCTCAAAATAATAGCGCAGGGAGAGCTGAGGAGTCGTTCGTACCCACTCCCCCTCGCCCCGGAGAACTCAGCACCTCCACCCTGGCATCCACGTGCCTCTCAACAGTGCGGGCTCACGGGGCTGCTCAGAGCCCAGTGCGTGGTGGGCACTGACTTTCGGGGATGAGAGGGAGATCCGATCAAGCATGGGGGGAGCCACCCACAGCTTCCAGATTTGCTGAAATTCTACATCCCAGGCTTCCCAATCAGCACCCACTCCAATTTCCGGGTTTGGTGCTAGGATACAGAACGTCACTTCTCCTACCAGGGGGGCTTCTCAGGAAGGCAGGTGACGGTTCAAGTGACTTATAAATCCACATCTGTTCCCACAGCCCTTCTGGATCCTTGGCCCCAGAGCAGAATTTACTCAGCCCAGAAAAGTAGATCTCACTCTCAAAAGCTTGGAATTATTCCACAGAAGGGTTATCACAGCCTTCACAGGGACTCCCTGTTCTTATTAAAATGCTCTGCCTTCACCTTCAGGTTTCAAGAAGAAACACGCTGGACCATGGATGTGCTCCACGTCACCAAGCTCATGTGAAGAGTGTCTGTTGATACTGGAGTGAGCTCATGGATACTGTAGTGGGAGAAGTAGCCAGGGAGGGGCTGACCCCAGAAACTGTGACCTACTTGGTTCCGGTCAGGCCCTCGGGTAGGCTGACCCCAAGGCACCCTGGCCTGCAGAGCAGATGGCAAAAAACAGCCGGGGTGGTGACCATGAAGACCCCAAGGGGATGGCACTCAGAGATTCTGGAAGAGGCGCTGTGCTGATGAAGACTTCACAGCGTCCCCTAAATTTCCTCTCAGGGGGCTGTGAACTGGGGCTCCCCCTGGACAGGATTTACAGCAGCAAGAATCCCCTAGGTAGGAGGGAAAAAAATGGTCTACTCTACAAAGACAGGCCAGCAGCAAACCAAGGAATGTCCTTAGCAAACAAAATTATTTGAATGTTGTAAAAATTTTTTCTAAATGGGGATTCTCTCTTAAGTTCACAGAGACCAACCTGATCAAAAAGCTGTTTTCCTGTCGTATTTGGCTGGATGGCGAACTCCAGCTCTGCATCCATGGTGGTAACTCGGACGTTGATCTAGAAAACAGAACAAAACAAATTACCCTCAACTGAGTGTTCTCGTCTCTCAATCTCCTGAGCCTTCCACATCAACTCAAAGCCACTTAGCAATATGGCAAGAGGATGTTCGTCTTCAACATCCATTCTCATGCTACTCATCACACAGACACACAGCCAACTGTGAGACAGCTGATGAGGCTCAACACGTGCACACAGTTTGGATTCAAATGGATGCCCTTTTTGCTTTAATAAAACACTTCCACGCTTAGATCTGAGCTGTTTTATCTACAAGAATACTTTGATAACTGTTAACACTTTTCCACACACCATCTTATGTTGACCCTTACAACAGCCAAGTGAGGGACCAGTGGGGGCGGCGAGCCTCCTCTGAGAAGTCAGACCAAGGCAGTGAGTAAGAAAGAGACAGAAGGATCCACACACCAGAATGTTCACAGCAACATTATAAACCATCTAAATGGTGAGAGAGAAATGGTTAAATAACTACAGACACATCAAAGAGGACAGAATATTATGTAGTAATTCGAAATGGTAATTATGGAGACAGTAGAAACACGGAAAATTGCTTCAAGAATTAAAAATACGACAGGCAAAATGGTATGTACCCTATCAATGCAAATATGTGAGATCTGTCTAGACAAAAGATGAAAGTAACATGCAAAAATGGAAGTATTATTAGGACAGTAGGACCACAGGAAACTGAGGTGGTGGTGATGCGAGGGCCTTAAAATGGTCTCCAATGTTGCCACATAGTTGTTGGTTTAGAAAAAATTTATTTCAAGGTAGTTTTCAAATTTATCACTTGAGAAAACCCAAATTTACCAGCATATGAAAAACAGACAAATGAACTTTATGTCACTGTCCCAAAGGAATACACCATAGCCACACAGCAACTGGAATGCTTAATATTAAGAAACGCATTTCTCACCATTCTTCAAGGGAAATATATAGATAGCTGGATAGATATATGTCCTGAATTCTTCCCGATGCCAACATAAATGTGATGAAGACACAGACGAACTGTACTGATACTTAGCTGACGGAAGTCTGAGTACCCAGCATGACACACAATCAGCACTCACGCTAGTTCTTACTCCAGGAGCAAAACCAGTCTTTACAAATCATTTTTTCCTTTCCTAACACTCAAGACTGTGATAACTGAGAGATATTGCGATACACACCCAGTACATCTTACAGGTTCTCTGACTGTGATCACTAGTGTAGAGAAGTGAGCCTTAATTTTCCAGAGTCTCAAAAAAAGTTTTCCCTCCTATCTCAGGCCCACAAATTAAAGAACTGAAGTTTACTGAGAAGCAAGATTAGGCATATTTTAAATGCTTCAATTGTATTAGAATACAAAAACCTAATAGTTTCTTTTCTTGCTGGTGATTATTTTTAAAATAATCACAAAGAGCTGTTAAAAAGCATACAATAAAGCAGGTATGTCTCTTAATTATGATTCCAAGAGCACATATTAGAGATGTGAAAATCTCTAGTTGAATAGCCCTACAGCTGAATACTACAGAACAAACACAGCTCCAAGTTACATGCTCATAAGCCCATGATGACATATGACACTCGAAACTAAAGTGGGGGTGTGGGGGGGGCTGACAAATGCAGAGCCTTCAATATACTTTTCTCTTTTATTTTCTGATTTAGAAACTGAACCACCCAGTAATTTGTACCGAATGCCACTACCTTGGCTTAAACAAATATGAAAGGGCAGAGTCCATGCATAGGAGATTTCAGACTCTCAATTCTAAATCTTGGTCACTTCTAAATTTGACAACAGCAAGAAAATGTCACCTCCTGAAACCAAAGCTATTAATGTAAAAAAGGTGACCATCACACCATTATTAGCCATTTTGTAAACTGATTAACAGGAATTTAGAAAAAACTACTTTCAGGTTCTGAATCAGGTTCCTATTTGACTCAAAGTTCACAGAACTCTTTGAAAAAGCAAATAACTGCTAAAATGAATACTTTTACTGAGGTTGGATGGAACAAGCCAGTAGTATGTAGAAAGGGAACTTGTTAAAAACTAAGCATATCGAGAAGCTCTATATAAACTACACCTCCCACAACAAGGACTTAATCTGAGCATCAGCAGCTCCAACACAAGCCATTGTGCCCAGTTTTCTTTGGTCTGGTCTTTCCACAGACTTCTTTCCTCGTGGTCCAACAGCCACGGGCAATCATGAAGTCTGGTATATAACCTTAAACAAAGGCAGGAGCCTAAGGATCAGGTTGAGTTCTTCTGGCTCTGCATGTAACAAATAAAACTGGGACAAGCAACAGGAAGCAAACAGGCTTTTCCTCCATCGTTCTGTTCGCCGGCCCTGTGAAAAGGAGTACTTCCCAGTCCTGATTGGGGGATGCACCAGAAGTTTTATTTTCAGAACCCCCCCCCCAAAATTACAAAATCAATTTTCATCAATATATGTGTATACTCATATACAGTGCATGCTCTACAGTCTTTTTTCTGATATTTAAATTGTCAGACAATATATTATTCTTGAAACTGAATTTTTGACAATCATTTTTTTAAAAAATCTTAATACATTTCTACTTTTATAAGACATTTGTTTAATGTAGATAAAGTCATCTCATTCCATGGAAAATAACCCTTGTTTTTGCATCTCATTTTCCACATCTGCGTTAAATTCTCTATCATTTATATATTTTTGTATTTATTTCTGCACATCTAGGGTTCTTCTTAGTGATTTTCTATTTTAAGATGCTCAACTCATTATTCTGGTCAAATATGAAGTATGTGTTCTGCTATGGAGGATCTGTTTGGTACCAGGCTTGATCCCAGAAAACTTATACTGTTTAACTTTTAAATATCCTTATCTTAGTGCTTTGTTGCCTTATTTCCAAGTTAATTTTAGTCAATCGATGTGTATATCATACACAGTGCATGCTCTACCATCTTGATAGAGAGGCTGAGATGGGAGAACTCATGAAATCTAAACAACCCGTGAATGAACAGCATGCTAATGGTCAACGGCCGAGCTGCTCTGCCCTCATGGGTGTGTATGTTGCTGGAGTGGTCAACACCCTCCTAGTCTCTCACGGGGCTGCTGCTGGCACTGTGGGCAGCACATCCATTCTGCAAGACTATCTCAAGTACTGCAGAGTGTTTCGCACCCCTGAGCCCACCCACTAAACATGGCGGTGTCCCAGCCACTGGGCATCTAAAACTAGCCCCTCACACACACATTTCCAAAGGCTCTCTGGGGCCAAGGGGGGCTCCTACCCAGATTAAGGACCACAGCAAGGCAATGCCTTAATCAATAGCGTGTAGCAGTTCCATGTTTAGAGAGACTACTAAGATTGTTTTCAACTGTACAAATCTTTAATAGTGAGCTGAAACATAGCATCAACTTTTATCAAAGTTTAAAATGAAACAATTACTCAGATGACAGGACCATTTATATATATATTTTGGTCCACTTATCCAGGGGCTTTAAAAGAAATCAGGCTTCGGCAATTAAAGAAACCTATTTAAATCCCAACCCTCCTTTTTGCTATCTTTGTGTTACATTTTCCATGGTAAGCAATTGTTTTTAGTGAATTCAACATACTTAGATGAAAGCCAGCACTCATCACAATGGCAACAGAGAAATAAAGTGGGATTGTGTGGTTATGCCCAATAAACGTGAGGATGCTCCCACAAAAAGCTGGAGGTCCATGGGCTTAAACACACCACCACACAAACCATGTGCAAAGACTGGAGAAAAGCGCGCAGGCTCTCCAATTTTTATTGTCTTGGTATGTCCCCACGGATCACACACTTTTATCAAAGGCAATATTTGCTAAAGACAGCAAAGTCACACAGTAATGTATGATACAGGTGTGCATATAGAACATGCAGTTACTCATTTAAAGTCTACCCCCAAAGGCAGTGCTTATCCCAGGCTTGCCAAAATACTAAAAACCTTTCTAACATTCCCTGTTTGGAGGGAGTGGTAGTGATTAAGGTTTAATTTTGCTCATGTACCCCCTGCCCCACACATACGCACAAAGAACCATGTGGTTGATGGTGGCGTAGATGATAATTTAATAATTCATGTCTCCCCTCCAAATGCTACTCCTTTTGAAACTAAGACACAAGGCCATATTTAGAGTTCTAAAATGTTAGAACACAAAAGGAACAGACAACCATACTCCACGATTTGTAATGGGAATTCATAAATAAGTTTAGATATGGGAGTTAAGTTAGCACTCCACAGACTAAAAACAATGAGGTCTTTCTACAGCTACACACTACGTGAGAATTTTGGAGTAAGATGACTTATCTTAGTCATGAGTCAGGAAAACTTGGTATTGAAGACGCCTGAACCCCTCAAGGAAAATGAGGTTCTTATGACTATATTTTTCACAGTGCCTGCTATGTAGCAGAAAAATCTTCTTTTTTGCCCCAGACAGTAGCCTAGCTTAGTAGGTGAGTTGTGTTTTCATTTCAGTAGGAGAGGTAAGTTTCCGATCTTACTAGAATAACAGTACATGCAAGAGACAAACGCCTAAAAACAAAAATAGGAATGAACTTAGTTTTATTTCTAAAACAAGAACAAACCTGGCTACTAAAACTTCTTCAATTTAAGCAACAAAATGTGCACATTTTTTTCATGAATAATGACCAGAGTTTCACAGGTATTTGCACCAGGCCATTTGACTATATAATGCATATATTATTTAATATCAGGATTCACACATAAACCTATCTTTGCCTTCGTTAATGAAGATAATGAAAACCTAATTGTAATACTCTTTACCCTCCCTCTGCTTAATAATCTATTCTTTAAAAAATTCTACTTGCTGTTCTTATCATGGGTTAGCTCAGCTCAAAACGACCACACGACATGCTGACGAACACAATAACCGCATTCTTCTGTTCCCAGCCCACCCCAGCTAGTAGGCACCTTGCAGGCCTTTGGGGCTTACTCACGCTACAAACACCAACCAAATGCCTACTGGGTGCACTGACACCATGCGGGGCACCGTGGACATGGAGGGGAGTCAGAACCCCCTGCCCTTGAGCCCCTTATGACTTAAAAAGAGTGATGGACCTCAAGTAGCTGTCTACACCGTAGTCGTCTCCAAACAGGACTAACCATTAGAATCTCCAGAGCAGCTTTTCAAACACCCGAGCTTCTGGGCTGCAGCCCAAGAACCTGCATTTTTTTAAGCCACTCAAGTGATTTTGAGGACCAGCGGAATTCACGGATCGCTGGAACAGTGGGCCAGAGCATGGCAGCAGGAGGCCTGTGACCCAGCGCTGTGACCTGCTGAGGACCTCAGGCAGATGACTCCCTCCCGCTGGGCCTCAGCCCCCTTATCTGCAAAGGGAGCGTTTGGACCAGATGACTGGAGGTGCTTTGCAGCTCTGAAATGCTGGGTCTCAAGTCCAAAGACACATGGTGAGAGGAGAGGCCGGGAGCGCGATGGGGAATCCAGCGAGACGGACTCCTTCGTGGGGGACCCAGGCAGATGGAACAGGAAGGTTCATGAGAAAATAGTAATCCTGTCACAAGCTGGCCCGGAGGTTGTTTCCATGGACGAATGAAAATCTCACACCTGTTCTCTCACTTCCAGGAGGGGGTATGTAACTCTCCAGCCAGACACACAGCAGTACAGGTTTTATTCCTCCAATGCAACCGACATCTCTTTTTCCAACAAAAGAGAGAATTAAAGGGGTTAAACCCCAATCTGGTTTTTGAAAAAATAAACTCAACAACAATTCACTCTATTAAAACAAAATAAATCCACTGTCCGCTTTGCTCATTCCCTCAAGCAGCTGAGCAGTCATGAACAGACAGGCCGGACAGCAGGGCGGTGGACAGGACCCACCTCGCTGGCCCAGGCAGCCCAGTCATCTCTGCCCCGGCGGGCCCACAGTCTGAACAAGGCCACTTACACCTGCTCCTCTGTAAAATGAAGTAACTGGAAACGATTTTATCTGTCAGGGATCTTCCAACTCTAACATTCTATTACTTAAAAATTATCTGAGTGGTTTCTGACACCATCCAAGTCAGTGGCCGTGCAGTTCTCTGCAAATTTTCTGAATTTAGGGGGAGAGGGAACAAGAGGTGATGGGGGCGCCAGTATTTTGAGGTCACATAAATTAAGGTTCTCTGTTTCTTTTTTCTTTCTCTAACTGAAGGGCTTTTGAGTGTCTTTGCTGTGTTAATGCAAATTGTGAAATCCCAGGGGGGTGCCAGACTGTTCTGCCCCCGCAGAGGTTTTTTCCTGGAATACCCCAAAGGACCAGTATTTTTCAGAATACACTTTGGAAAACACGGTTTTTGAGATTTCCTAGACTAATTTTATCAAAATGGTATCTAAAATGCCATCTAAGAGTCTGAGAGATGCAGAAAAGATATTGAGTCGACAATGAAATACTGTATTTTACTTCTAACCCACATATGATTGCTGAATTTTTGGCTGTCAAATTATCTCCCTCATTTTGGTAAATAAATCTAGTTATGCAATTTTTCCTTTGGGAAGTGTTCATTTCCTCCTGAAATACTTTAAACTTGGTTTAAGATTACCTCTCCAATCACACCTTTTACAGAATAAATTCAAACTGCCTTAAAGACCAAGCCAGGAGGGAAAAAGTTCAAGACCAATTCCTCCACAAACTTCACAGACAAGCAACCGTTTGCATCTTCTTAGACACAGCCACCAGGTTTAATTTTCGTAGCTAGAACACTGCAGGGGGAGCAAAAGTTTGCTGTGATTTTTCTACGTACTCAAGAATCAGGAAACCCATGTAGAACAGAGAATTTCAAATGGTAACATTTGAATGTTTGTATTTCAGGCAGTGGATTCAGTGATAACAGATTAATCCTTATATTATCACACCTGCATTTACTCAAAAATTAGTCTCAGTACAACTATCCGAGCACCACCAAGATTACATTGACAGCGTGACCTTTCATAATCACTGAGAATGTCAGTGCTGTTTTCCAACATTCCAGCCCTCTTCCGAAGGTGCCACTTCAGCAACTTCTAACAGCTTTCAAATATTTGGATAAGACCTTTCAAATACTTAGAAACGCTCTGATAGGAAATAGGTACAGTAAACTTTCTCCCACAAATGGGGGAAGAAAAGCAGGGGTGTATGACAAGGAAAAATTCACACAACTGATAATAAATGAATTAGAAAAGCCTTTTCAGATGCTATTTTGGTTCACCTAATAATTATAGAAACAATATTGTATTTTGATTTTCATGTTGAGTCATTATGCACTTTTTTCTAACAGCTGTGTTGAAATTTACATACCATAAAATTCACCCATTTAAAACGTGCATTTCAGTGATATTAGCATATTCACAGTTATGCAACCAATACCACTATCTAATTTTGCAATATTTCATCACCCCAAAAAGAAACTCCATGCCCATTAGCAGTCATTCCCCACCACTCCTTCCCCCAGCCCTGGCAACCAGGAACCTCCTTTCTGTTTCCAGAGACTTCCCTATTCTGGACATTTTCTTATAAACAGAAATCATATAACATGTGGTCTCTTGTGACTTGTTTCCGTCACTTAGCGTAATGCTTTCAAGACTCATCCATGGTATAGCACAGATCAGTGCCTCGTTCCTTTTCTCATTGCCGAATATTATTCCACTGCCTGGATCCACTCCTTTTGTCTATCCTTTCATCAGCTGATGGACATGGGGTTGAGTATCTTATTACTTGCTGTGTTGCTTTGGTGATTGTAAATATGAAACAGCTGGAAAACAGTGTCACTGAACTAGACTATCTACAGTCAATTGGTATTCCAATGGATAAGAATAAAAAAATTTTAGGGGGAAACAAAGATGAAATAAAATCAATATTTAAAAACTAAAATTCAATTTAAGTTTACTGTTTTTGCTTACGTTGTAGTAAATGAAAATATTCTATGTTCTCAGGAAGAAGATACCAGCTGCCAAACAAACAGATGAGAACACAGTAGAAAACACTGAATCTTCCACTCCCACGCTCACTGTCACCTGCAGCGGGCAGTAATTTTAGACACTAGGGACCCTGGCCGACGCCTTCACTTTGCAAACAGGAAGTGGCACTGGGGAGCTGCCCCACCATGGAGCAGAGATGAGAACCCAGGCTGTTGTTTGAGGTTCTCCCAAGCAAATCATGTCCTTCCCCCAAATTTTAAGCCGAGACTGAGTCTTCTCGTCCACATTTAACTCCAATGGTACTGAGCACGCCACAGCTAGCACTCAATTTAAGTACAAAAAAAATGTTTTTTAACTGAACACTACCATTTATATTTTAGACTTTAGACTAACATAAACCCCTGCAGAGCCCTGCTCACCACCGCACAAGGCAACGTGGCAATACCAGACATGTTTTGTGGAGTCTGGTGTCCCTTAGTAATTGCTTAGGAAATACGGCCGGCCACACCTTAGATGCTGTTCCCTGGGACCCCCAGACTTCTCTAAGGCAGTGGTTCTCAAATTGGAACACGCCAGAGAATTACCTGGAGAGCTTGCTGAAACAGCTTCCTGGGCGTCAGGCTCAGAGATTCCCACTCAGGAGGGTGGGATGGGCCCATAAATCTACAGCGCTACCCAGCTCACGGCCGAGGCCACAGGCGGCCAGCCACTCCCAGAGACAGAGGCTAGCATCCCGAACATGCAAAAAGCCAACTTCTTTTGGCAAGATGAATGTATTTATTGCTGTTATTTATACCCCATTATGTGAAAATATCTTCACTAAATTTTTGTTCACCAGTACTAGAGTACAGTTGCAGAGACAGATTTTTCTTAATGAAACTCCATATGCCAACACATGGATCCCGTGTTAGTCTCTCTGGATCCCGATCTCCTTGTCTTTGAGAAAGGCAAAAGTCAGTCCCTATGAACAATACTCCAACTCAATAAATCATAGCATTAGCTATGACATGCTAGGGTCATTTTTCACAAATGCTGGCTAACAAATAACCAACCTCTGTAAAACATTACCACTAACTTAGCGAACCTTAATCAGCTTACTGTAGAAATGCAGACACGTGAATTCAGCCAAGGACGGCGAAGCTGGAAAGCCCCAAAGGCAAAGGGGTTTTTTGTTTTTAGCTCTTCTCCCTCTCTATCACCAATCCTTTTTTGGGGAGTCACAGTAATGGCTACTGTTTAAAAGATAACTTTATTTCTATCTACAGTCACACGCTGCATAACAACGTTTTAGTCATCGAGGGACCACATATACGACAGTGGCCCCATAAGATCAGTACTGCGTAGCCTAGGTGTGTAGTAGGCTAGACCATCTAGGTTTGTGTAAGTACTCTCTGATATTCACACAATGATGGAATTGCCTAACGATGCATTTCTTAGAACGTATCCCCATTGTTAAGTGACGCATGACTGTATTATATAAAATGAATGTTCGTCTTAGTTCAATGTGCAATGCTGCTCCCAGTAACACTGTTTATACAAACAACAAAATTATATAAAAGTAGTTGCCATTGAAAATCCAATGACCATATCTTACATTGTTATAGTTTCTAATAAGCATATAGTCAGAAGCGGCCAACTTTTAAAGAAAGGCATTCCAGAAACCACCCAGCTGTACACCATTCTTTTAAGGACAGAGAGGCCAAAACAAAAACCACTATGCTGCTATGGGAAGGTATTTACCAAAATATCAAAACATTATTGTAGAGAGAAGAGAAGTAAAACAGAAACGTGGTCCTTAAAGCACAATTTTCATTAAATGGAGTAAAGACCTTATTAACCCGACCCCGTACTGGCAAAGACATCAACAGTGCTTGTCAGTCAAAAGTCAGGAGGCAGTGGCCCCTCTACAGGGTTCCCACCAACAGCAGCAGCAACTTGTCACCATGTGCCCAAAGGCAAACTGGGCTCCAAGTCAGAAATTACAGGGGCACATGTTTAAGCTCTGGCTCTTAACAGACTTCTTGAGGTTTACCGACCTTTAGAGAGGTGGAAATAACAGTATAAATACATCTTACTAATAAAATAACCCTACGGCAAATCTGTAAACCGATGGATAAAGACTTTCAATATTGTTATTCCTTTCTTTCAAGCTCCTCTGTATCTTAAGTTTAAATTATACCCAATCACATCATTTTATATTGTCTTCTCTTTCAAGGTGAAAGAAGGAACTGAGAATGAAGGCGAAGAAATTGGCTTGATTGTTAGGCTTAGGAAAATTTTCAGATGCCAAAGAAAACTGGTCATCTAGGTCCGCAAACCTGATAAAAAGTCTGTGGAATCAATTATAACAAAAATTGGCAGGCAAGTCAGTAAAAATTCCGTGCATCATCATTTTGTCTGTAGCACAACAAACCGACCAAGACAGATGGTTGGGATGGATACAAAATTCATATTCTGATAAAGTTTTCATACGATTATATAATACTAGGATGATAGTCTAGTCTTTTTACTGCCTAGTAATAGGGACAATAAAACCATTAAATGTTAGAGCTGACAAGAGTCCACCAGAGACAACTCCCACAGAGGTCAAAGTGCTGGCCCAGAGTTCCCAGTTATTTCTATAACTTTCCTAGGAATCGCAGATGGGTAGTCCCGCGATTCCTGGGACTATGAAGTACTGAGAATATTGGGCCATGCTGGTGTTGACTATCTCAGGTCTCCTGGTACCCATCACGGAGTGCCAGACACTCCGTCCCTTGTGAGGGTGGTCACTTCCTCAGCAGAAAAATTCAAGTTAGGCCACATGTGGACAGATGCTGAGAGTCAATGGAAAGACTCCAAATTCCCTTGTATCTATCAAGAAACTAAATTAATCTTCCACCATCTAGCGCCTCAGGCTAGGACATTATCCTTCTGGATTGAAACAATCCTGCCCTCCCCTCCAATTCCTTCTGATAGAGGTACAGAACGGAGGTCATCGGTTAGTGTTTGCCCACGTGCTAACTGCTAAGGAAAGGCAAGATCATAAGGACAGAGTTCAAAGTCAAATAAGCCAACTTAACTCTATGATAAACTAGGAAGCTATAAGGAGAGTTTCTCAGTTCAGGTTAAACACAGTCCTATTTATTTAGTTTTAGGAAATGTCAGTGTAAATTTTAACTTGGAGGAATGGGGGTGTTTGTGCCAGGACCCTGCCTCTGACCTCAAGAGCATCATGACGCCATGGGGTGGGCATTGCCCTCGTTTTACAAATTCAGTATCACTTTAACGAATTTTGAGGGTAACAAAGTTAATCATGAAAATTAATACTATGTATCCCTCACCTTTTCTAAACTGTTCTCCTCCACTGTCCTCTGGCTACACGTACAATGTAAAAGCTGAATTCTTTATATGCGGTACATAGCAACAGGGCAGAGTGATTAACATGAGACCTGGGTCTTCACATTTCCAAACAACTTTAACGTTTCAGGTATCTACATTATATTTTACATTTCCATGGTATATACATGTGTATGTTATGAGTAGAACAACTGAAATAGTGACCAGGTGTCACTCTTTTGTAGGGTGACTCTGAGGGGACTGCTTGGTGAGAGGTGTACAGTTATTCTAGTCTGACCACCTTCTTTCAAAGGCTAGGTGACAGAGGCCCAGAGAGGTTTACACAACTTCCTCAACTTCTGGTAATCAGCTCCTAAAAATATTTATATCTGTACAGCTCTTAAACGTTACTCCTAAAGTCGTACTTTCGATAAAAGTCAACGGTTTTAAAGTTTTGAAAAGTCTGTATTTCCAAATCCCAGGGTGAAAATTATGTAAAAGTATAAATATATGAGGAAGAGCCCAGATCAACTAATATCCATCCCATAATTTCAAGAACATGTCACAAAATCCCGAATCTTTCTAAATAGCTCCTTTTGCCTCTGAAAATAAGCCACTTCCTGCCCTCAGAGCCACTTCCTGTCAGCAGAGGCTGCTTAACAATGCGGAAAGCAGACAAACCAGTCCTGTTGGTGCTGATCATAACCGGAGAAAATCACAATCTTAGAGCTAGGAGGGGACGTTCTGAGCGGTCTCATTAAAAAGAGAGTCCGTTGCCTCACTGTAAAACTGGGTTGGGACCAGTTTGTGCTGAGCCCTCCCCACAATCATGGGCTGAGGTACAGCTTCTGGAAGGAGGAGTGAAGCAGTAAGAAACTGCAGTAAGAAAATCCTCAGACGTCTTGAGGATCCTCACTCTTACCCAAGTTCCAACTTTGTGCCGCGGAGCAACAGTGGCGGGCATTTTCTGATCTGCTCAATGGCAGGTAAAAGTAACATTCCTGATACCTGCCAGCTGTCCACTTTTAAGATCTTTTCTTTGTGAGCAGGAACTGACTGCTTCTACACTGGGAATGACATACAGTGTGTGTAAATTTAATATGGGAGCTAAACTGGAATGCTCAGACACCACTTTACATATGAAAAGAGAAAGAGAATCAAAGACTGTTACTTTCTGCAAAAGAAACTAGTCCTTTCCAGAAAGGCAAAGAATCTACACATCCTTCTCTCCCCATCCCAGGCAAGCAAAATACATGATCTTGCAAAGTCACTTTCTCTTTATCTAATAAGCTTGTGAAATCTTGATTCTGGGACATGTGATTTCAGTTTTACTAAATGTGTCATACATACTTCAGCACCAATTTAGTTCACTGAAAAGTGAAGTTAATTATATCCACAAACTTAGGATCCCATAAAAAACAAAAGTAAGAGACAGGGCCAAGACAGCCATCACACGCTACAGTGGTCTGTAATTCCAGGCTCATAAAACAGAGGAAATTAAAGACCTATAGACTAAATTTCACTACCCACACCTGGAATGCACTGTTTTCTTTGTAAATTTAGAAGTCTGTGAAGAGTTTTTCCTTTGCAATCTAGTGGGGAGAAAAACCTATGAAAGAATGAAAATGTCAAAACAACATAATTCCTTTGCTAACCTGCTGTTTTAGGGAAGCACACATAAAATAAACCATACTTAAATCTTGTGGCATTTCTGATATAAATCTTTGCCCCTAGTAAAGATCATATGTGCAGTAATATTTTGCAGTGTTAAAGAACATTTCTCCTGTAAGAAGATTAGACAAGATATATTTGAACTTGACCAAGAAGTCTTTACTTTAAAAAATAATTAGAGTAAGACTCCAATAGTTTTTTTTAATCCAAACTAAATCAGTAAGCTTACAAAATTTGCTTGAATAAGCAAACTTCAACAAAACTTGATGCTTTAAACCACTCTGTTTCTGAAATGATACTAAGTTAAAAAAACCCACAACTCTTCAACTTATACTTTGTAACAATCAAGTATGTTACATCCGGAAAGGGATTACAGTTATGTACATAATTTCGTGATGGGAGCAAGAAGACCAGGTGTGTACTTTACAATCCTATCACCCACCGGGCTCCTGCAGCTGCAGCATTTCCTCCAGCTCCCATCTCCGCCCACCCCATCTGCAGCCCTGGCGCACAGATTGCACACTGATCTCTTAAAATGGCTGCATCAAATTCCACCCAGTAGGCCCCACACTTCATTATGCTCACTTCCAACTTTCAGCTTTGAGAAAGCTGCTATTGAGACGAGGACCTATTTCCATCGGGTCACAGCACTCTCCCCCTCCTCCACCATAAAAAAAAACAAAAACAAAAAAACCGTGGGAATACAGAGTAATAGTGGAACTAGCTGGGAACAAACAGTTCTGTGTTTCCAAGTCAACTGCAATTTTGACTGGAGATCTCCTTTACTAAAAGGTGTGTGGAGGGCAAGATGGCCCAGGTGGGATTCAATCAGGCACCCATCTAATCAGAACACAAAAGGTCTCCCAAGAAACCCTAGGTCTACTCCAGGGATCCATGGAGAACTGTCACCAGGATCCACCGGCAGGCGGGGCAGGACGGGCAGGCTTCCCCAAGCCTGGTTCTCAGCCCTCACATCCAGGACTCCAGATCCCAGGGGAAGGAGACGGCCCTTCCCACTTTCCTTCTCACACTCAAGCATTTGGTGACTTGGAAAAGTGACAGTGTCTTTCCCTTTCACCCCTATAATGTGCTTTTAAAAAAACTTTTTATTTTAGGAAATTTGAAACAGTCACAAAAGTAGAGAGAGCAGTACAATGCGCCCCCATGTACTTTTCATCCAGCTCTGACACCATTAACTTTCTAGCATTCTGTATTTATCTACTCTTTCCGCCACTTAAAAAAAATTTTTTTTCCTGGCACATTTTAAGGCCATCATATATCATTTTGCTTGTAAAAACTTCAGTACATAGCCCTAATGGACTTTAAATATATGTATTTATAGTATGATATATATATCATTTCCAACATAATTAAAAAACTATTCCTTAATATTTAAAGTTCAGTCAATATTCAGTTTTCCCTCATTGCCTCAAAAATATCTTTTTACAGCTGATTTGTTCAAATCTTGTAATGCACTTTGCAGCCCTGTCATCACACTCTATTTCCAAATTGCCCCGCTTGGCCAGTTCTTAATAAACATCAAGTCTTCCCCCCTCATCTCCCCATCGAAGTTCCACCTAAGAGACTCACCCAAACAGCAATGTATCATGTAAGCACATACTTGAACAACAAGAAGCAACATCTATAATTAGTTAACCAAGACAATGAAACGCCTTAACCAGAATACTAGACTAATATACATACTGTTATTTTCATAAATAAAGAGGTGCTTCCAGTCTAATATTTATGTTCTAAGCTTTTACCAAGTGATTTGTGGTTCAATTTCCTCTTCTAAAACAAAAGGAACAAGGCTGGATATCATTCTAGAACATATTTTACAAGAAATCTATAGATGCAATAATGGTGCAGGAGGCAAAATATTATTCAAAAAGGATAAATTTCCCCGAACCTCAATGCCTGAGAAATGATGAGACAATCTAAGCGGGTATGGCAAATGGGGACGTGCTTATCACCAAACCTATCTAAAAACAAGTTCTTGGAGAAATACCACTTCAGCTCATTGTCCAGAGCAAGAATGATTTACGGAAAAGCAAAAAATAAACAAAAACACGTCACGCTCTGCCCATTCATAAGTCACTCTGCCCAGTGGTTTTAACTCTTCACCCAACAGGGTCAACGAAAGAGTAAAAGTCCCCGCGCCTCTTGGCAGAGCTCGGATGAAACTGACAGCAGCGCTCCCCTCACCCCTGACATCCTATTAGTTGCCCGAAGGCAGTATTTCCTCCTTTTTGCTCACCAATGTATCCCCAGAACCTAAACACCTGGCGCACACAGTAGGTGCTCTGTTGAATGAACAAATGAATTTTATGGAGGGATGTGGGTGGTGTTCATTGTGGTAACAAAGGACAAAAAGGAAGGTAAAAATCTACTGAGTCAGGAAAAAAACAATGCCCATCATGAGATGCAAAAGCTTTTAATCAGATTAGAATGTAGTAGTTACAAGTAGAGTTCTTCTACATTGACTCTGTCCTCTGTGGCGACAGAGGCAAGAGACAGTGCCAGGCACAGGGCAGGAGCTTCCCGGGGCTGTCTCCCCTCCCCGAGGTGGGTCCTGAAGATCCTGTTTCCCAGGTGAGGAAGTGGGCACGGAGAGGCTGAGCAGCTCACCCACGGAGAGGGGGGCGCCTTTACCTACTTGGTCTTCCTCCTCCTCTGTTTATCTGCCAACAAAGCAGGAAGTTTGCTCTAGAAGCAGATAATGATGCTTCTTATTTTCAAACCATTTTACCTCTGGCTTTGTGGCCAAGAAAGAGAACCTAAAGAAACGAGCATCTAACACTGTTACAGGTAGAAATAAATTCTATGAAGTAAAATAAAGTGGGGTGGACAATGAAAGGGGCACTGTTTTAGATGTGTGGTTAGTGCTGTCCAGTGGACTCCACTCCCAGCACCCCTGTGCACAGCAGAGGGAACCCTGCCCGGTCTCTCTGCGCCATCCTGTCCTCTCACCTCCCGGTGCTACATCAGACAATGCTCTGCTGCTATTCATACTGCTTCCATGGCCAATTTTTTCAGAAGTGGATGGCCAGGTCCTTCTTCCTAGTCTGTCTAAATCTGGAAGCTCCACTGAAACCTGTCCACCCTGGGTGACCCTGCTGGTATTTGAAGTCCTGGTGGCATAGCTTTCAGCCTCACAGCAACACGCAGCCGCCACAGTGTGACAGCCGACAGATGGTGGTGTACGTCCCTGACCAGGACATGAACACGGCTGCGGTGGTGAGAGCACGGAATCTTAACCACTAAACCACCAGGGCTGGCTCCATTTTAGATAAACTGGTCTAAATTAGGGATCGAATTATAAACACCATCTACAGTCAGATATTCATACACAGACTATAGTAGGTCAAAGTCCGTTTGAAATTATCAGTGATAAAAAAGCAACTCATTTATGTAACATTCTCCTTCCAACTCACATATCAGGTAAAAATTGCTTTCTTTTAGCATATGCCAGAAATCTGTCATTATACAATGGCTTAGCAAGTGTGACAGGAGATACTACCACTTTCTCTGTGGAAACAAAGACCCGCCAGAACACCAGCCTTGTTTAAAATATTACCTCAGCACCAACCACGCCTGCTCCTTGGTGACAGCTTTCACAATACACGTCCCGTTCAGAGCCTGTGATGCGCTGCTTACTGCCTAACAAAACAGATCCTTTGTTCTTTGAATTTTTTAAAAATTGGAACCAATGAGGTGGATCTGCTTCCAAGTATTATTAGCTTAGTCATAAAATATACACAAGGTTATAACAAATGCTTAACAGTAATTATTTTTATCCCAAAGCAGGGTTTGGCAAATTTTTTGTAAAGGGCCAGACGTAAATATTTTAGGCTTTGCAGGCCATATTTGGTTTCTGTTGCATAAAATTGCTCTTGTTGTTTTTCAACAACCCTTTAAAAATGTAAAAACCATTCCCAGCTGGTAGGCCATACAAAAACAGGCCACAGCCAGATTTAGCCTTTCCCTACGCGACCCTAAAGGAAAAACAATTATTTACAATATCTGATATGACAATCTTTTTTTTTTGCGAGGAAGACCAGCCCTGAGCTAACATCCACCGCCGATCCTCCTCTTTTTGCCAAGGAAGACTGGCCCTGGGCTAACATCCGTGCCCATCTTCCTCTACTTTATATGGGACGCTGTTACGGCAAGGCTGACAAGCAGTGCGTCGGCAGGCGCCCGGGATCCGAACCTGCAAACCCCGGGCTGCCAAGCGCGAACTTAACCGCTATGCCACCAGGCGGCCCCCCTGATATGACAATTTTTTGATACAGTTTTAAACTGATCTTCTCTCAGGCAAAAAGAGAAAAGAAAATTGTTGTGTTCTGCCCATGTGCACTGGTGAGCTCCTATGCATCCTTTGACACCCACCTGAAGCATCTCGCTAGCTGGGAGGCCTTCCTGGCTCTCCAGGACACACTGAATCTTCTGTGTGTACCTCTATTACCACACTTCTCATACTGCACTTCGATTCTTTGTGTACTTGTCTGACTCCCCTATTAGACTGAGGATCCCTTCAAGTCAAAGACCTATCTTATTTTTATAGTCCCAGTGCTCATAACGGCATATAACAGGGCTTCAGTGAAGGAGGAAGGAACCCATGTGCGGGCATTCTGACAACTAGAAGACACAGAAGATGAAAAGGAGATCAAGTTAGGCTGTTCCCTTTACTAAATAACCCAAACCTTTTGCGGCGTTCTTTCCCGTGAAAGATGTATTGACAAACTTTACCTAATTTACAGCAATTCAAGAACTAAAACCCTTAGTTTTAGCTCGAGGTTACATTGAAAAGTTCGTAAAACATATTTCCAAGGAAAAAAGCACACAAGAAATACATAAAGCTTACAGCATCTGAGATAAATTGTTTGGATTTCATAGATATAAACTTCGTCTCATTTAAAAATTTTTGTTCCCATTTCACAGATGACAAAACTGAGGTTCGCAGAAGCCAAATGGCTTGCCGAAGTACAAGGAAGTAGTAAATTAATTACGAAACTGTTTCTTTTACGGCTCTTTGCATTTTTATTTTATTTGGAAAGATGATGTACATTAACTATATTTTCAGCATTTTATTTTAGTCACAAGTCTCTTAAGTCACATTATAGCATGAAGGTTTTCTCTTCTGTAAAAAACTATTTCCAGGGCCGCCCGGTGGCGCAGCGGTTTAGTCCGCGCTTGGCAGCCCGGGGTTCGCTGGTTCGGATCCCGGGCACCCGCCGACGCACTGCCTGTCAGCCATGCCGTGGCGGCGTCCCATATAAAGTGGAGGAAGATGGGCACGGATGTTAGCCCAGGGCCAGTCTTCCTCAGCAAAAAGGGGACGATTGGCAACAGATGTTAGCTCAGGGCTGGTCTTCCCCACAAAAAAAAAAAAAAACTATTTCCAGAAGTCTGGAATAAGATCCTTATTCTTTATGTCAACAGGCATGGATGTTAGAAGGAAGTATATTAGAAGGAAAATAATGCAACTCTCTCTTCAATAAATATTCCATATTTAATTAGTAGTGGCAAACACACATTTAGTGCTTTAAATTAAAAACTAATTGGAATAGCTGGGAAATCCTAAGTGATATATCCCTGAAATGAAATAAAATATAAGGGATAACTCAAAACGCATTCATTGATTTTGAAAGGAGACTGTGAATTTTACTGCTTCACGTTAGAGTTGAAATATTATAAGAAAGCAGGCTCACTGAATTATCCCAAAAATCTCCAAATTGTCAAAGATACACAAAAGTTTAAGTTACAAAAAGTTAAAGAATTACAATTCACTAAGAATAGTGATACTATTTTCTTCTCCCAAACTATAAGTGCGAATAAAATTATTCAAAACTTTATGAGAAATCACAATATTATTATTTAGAACAGTAATGGAACAAGAAAGGCCAGTGTGGAAGGACCGAGAGAGAAAAGAGGAAAGAGGAATGGGATCTTTTCTTCCCTACCATTTAGTAGAAAATGTTTAGCCTCTTTTTCCCCTTTGAAAAACAAAGAGAGCCAAAATTTGAGAGACCGCTGGTCATTGCCAAATTAAGCTGTGTAACCGGACCCTCTGCAGGGAGCAGCTCAAATCAGAGAGATTCGATCATACATCCTAGCTGGCTTCGTCTTTCTGGAGCTTGACCCCCATCCAGCTATCTGATTTTTCCCACCCCAGCCACATTCCAAAAGCCAGTGATGGCACCTATGGCATTTAAGCTGGAACTTTAAGAAGGCAGCTGTGTATCCACTCCCACGCCCGTGAGAGCATTCGCCTGAATGGACATTCTGGAATCACACTGGGCTTCAATGCTCCCTAAACACAGCATGGGCTCTGGTCTCTGCTCACACACAGCCACTACTAACAACCCCATCAAGAGGGCCTGATGGCATTGTTGGGGTCTAAGCAAAAAGAATATATAAAAACTGCCCTTTTCCTATGAAACTGGCAGTTTCCAAACTGTGGGGTGCAAGAGAATCATCTGGGGAGCTTATTTAAGGCACGTCCCCTAGAGATGGGGATTCAGTAGTATTGTGGGGGACCCAGGAATCTTTACATCTCCAGATAATTACATACACCAGAGTTTGAAACCACTGCACTGAATGAATCCTAACTTTTTTTTTTTTTTTTGGTGAGGAAGACCAGCCCTGAGCTAACATCCGTTGCTAATCCTTCTCTTTTTGCTGAGGAAGACTGGCCCTGGGCTAACATCTGTGCCCATCTTCCTCTACTTTATATGGGACGCCGCCACAGCATGGCTGACATGCAGTGCGTCAGCGGGCGCCCGGGATCCGAACCGGCGAACCCCGGGCTGCCAAGCGCGGATGAAACCGCTACGCCACCGGGCGGCCCCGAATCCTAACTTTTTATGTGTGTATAGTGTGTACATACACTCAGGAGAAACATCAGAAGCTGCTGGATTACTTTTAGTTTATGTGGATTTAAAAAAACTGTAAGAAGTCTGGCATTTGTATGTATTTGAGAGGGACAGTGGTTATTACAGTGAAAGAAGGCAAGGACTTCCTTCATCAATGACAGGCATAAATTTATTAACAACATGTACCAACCAAACTCTCAACCTTCCCTCCCACACCTGGTGCTTTTCCAGGGTCCTTATCTCAGGGAATGGCACCACCATCCCTCCAGTTACGCAAGCCAGAGAGAAGTCAGCTTTCACGCCGCCCTCTGCCCTTGCACATCCAATCCATCACCAAGCCCTATCAAGGGTCCCTCCCCAAGAGCTCCCAAGTACGTCGACTCTGTGTCTGCACCACCACCGCCTTGGTCGGAGCTATCGCCACCTCTTACCTGGGCTACTCCAACAGCCTTCCACCTCCACTGCCTCCTACTGATTCTTATATTGCAGCTGCAGTGACCTTTCAATAGGCAAATCTGATCAGGTCACCTCCTTCTGGTCAAAACCCTTTAGTGCTTCCCTGAGTTAAGCTCAGAAATGCCCGAGAATGGCCTAAAAGGCTCTGCATAGCTGGCCTCTGTTTCTCTAGCCATACTGGTCTTCATCTGGAACCCTGAACTCATTCTACTCCCTCCTACCACAGGGCCTTTGCACAAGTTGTTCCCTCTGCCTGGTATGTTCTTTGCCTCTTTCTTTCACCTAGTGAACATCCCTTCATTCTTTACATTACTCAGGAGTCATCACCTCCTCAGGATGCTCTCCTGATCTCCCTGATTCCCACTCCCCCCAATCACCACCATCACCCACACATCATTATATACACTCAAGTAAGTCATCCTGTGATTATTGTCTATCCCCCTCATCAGACTGGAAATCCACGACGACTGGGACTATTTCTGTGTCTGCTCCTCTTGGCAGCCTCAACATCTAGTACAGTCATGCAGTAACGTCTGCTGGACTAACGGATGAATGTACAAATGGATTCATTGTGCCTCACAGTGTGATAATGACAAATGACTAATCCCAGCCAGCACTTCTCCCTGTCACTTGGGAAAATCTGAGCTACCTAATTCACCATCTGCCCGTGGTGATGAAGGAGGGGTGTACAGAAAATAGATGCTATGTGTCCTCCTCAATCGGTGGGGGGATGGAAAACATATCAGCATAGTCAGTAAATTCTGCCCCTATTAAAATATTTAGTGGGAAAGGCTGCATATTCCCGGAGAAGCAAAGTAATCTCAGAAATTATCTTAAGATTTGGGCAGAGGGCAGAATTTTGAACACACTTTCAGAGTTTTCCTACTGAAGGGAAAATCTACTTTTATGCTAGAAACTTCCATAGCAACACTTTAGGAATGAACGGCTAAGGCATCGGCTGGTGCCACTTAGAGGCGGTTCAGCTCTAAACGTCTCAGAAAACAGCTTGAAGAGAGCCAGGCCTTGAAGACAACACCCTATGCATTCCTGAGCTTGACTGCCCTGGTTTTTCTTTCTAACGCCCCACGCGTCCCTTCTATCACAATGAAGACGGCAGGTGTGGGGAGGAAGAAAGGAAGGAGCGCCAGTCACCCTCCGCTGAGCTGTGGGCACAAGGACTGCCTCCTGAGCCAGCTCCCCGAGCACAGCCCCCCACGTCTCTCCCAGATGAGAGGGACCCACGAGGCCACACAAAGCGGAACAGAGGGCGTGGTGCCTTCTGGACCTCAACTCATCCCCCTTGGAAGTCTACCAGTGACACATGATAGAGCCCCAAAGCAGCTGTGGGAAAAGCAAAACCAGACAATGGGCCATAGGAGTCCCTCCCCTTGGGGACCTGGGGGGATCAAATCCTACCCACAGGCCTAGAGCAAGAGGCAGCTGGAGCGTGACTTCTCCCGTTTCCCCATCAGGTTTTTGTCTTAATTGTGTTGCACTTTACCGAAGCCTCTTTCCCTCTTTGATGGCACTCAGTGAGTTTTCCAGCTCCTATGTCAGCATTTGTGTGCGTCTGGGCTCGGGTCCCCGACTGTAGGCTCCCGGAGGACAAGATCTCTCACCCATCTGTGCCAGTTCCCTGTGCCTGCGCGCAGAACTTGCACGATATCCACTTGCTGAACGAGTGAACAATCTTTTTAACAAGTGGTGAGTTGAGAAAGCAGTATTAAGAGAAAAGGCAGCAAATAAATATTATTTCATTTAAACCGTTTTACAAATAAAGTCACCCACTGACTCAATTTAGACAAATCAATCAAAAATACTTTGCCTGCCCAATTCGAGGGATCAGGTAGAAGCCCAAAACTCCAACTATTCAGATGTACCATCTTTATAGGTTAAATGTGTTTGCCCTTAATCCTGTTGTTAAACATCAAATCACATGCAGCCACCTAACAAAATTCCTAGCTCGGGCTTGAATAAGAAGAATCAATAACTTTTTGTTTAAAGGACACATCTATAGAGCTTGTTGGTAGATGCTTCAGCTTTAAGGTCTACTTAGGCAGCAAAAAACAATAACAAAAATTAGATACTCTGTAACAGCCTTAGAGGTACCATATCCAAATGTGGGCAGAGAAGAGGAAACTCTTCTCAGTGACAGGTGGGGTGGCCCTAATACAATTCTCATGAAAGGCTTAAGTGTATTTATTTTACAAGACCCTCCTCCACCACAAAGGGGGCAGGAAGTAATTTTCCATAGCAGCTGTGGCTCACCTAAAAGGATATTTTGCAACACTGTTTGGAAATTACAACTGTAGATATTATATAAAAGATAGTCTTTGGAAAGGTTCCTCTCGTTATTGGAAATCTAGCATACACAGTGATGGCTACTATCCTTCCTTAACAGTTATCTTCACTTTGTCAGAACATTTTCTAAGTGTTTGATCCATCATAAAAGACCTTTAAAGCCAAATGAAATTAAAACATACCTGCTATAAGAAATAAAAAGAGCCTTAATCAAGCAAGGAAATTCTGACACATACTACATACAACGTGGATGAACCCTGAAGACATCATGCTAAGTGAAATGAGCTAGCCACAAAAGGACAAATACTGTGTGATTCTACTTACAGGATGTACCTAGAGTAGTCAAACTCACAAAGTCGAAGGGTGATGGCCAGGGGTTAGGGGGAAGGAGGTATGGGGAAGCGAGTGTCTGATGGGGACAGAGCTTCAGCTTGGATAAGTTCTGGAGACGGATGGTGGTGATGGTTGGACAACAGTGTTAATGTACTTAATGTCACTGAACTGTACGCTTAAAAATGGTTAAGACAGCAAATTGTATATTTTACTACAATAAAACAAAAAAAGAAACCAGAAAAAGAAAAGAAATTACAGTTCAGTAAAGTAGTGACTGGAAACTGGTTCACTAACTTTTTTCTGCGTGATATATTAAAATCTGAACTCTGCATCTTTCCTTTTCGTGAAATAAAGTAAACCACACCAGGAAACGGTAATCTCTGACCACTATTCTGCATAACTGCTCAGGGCCGTGCCCCCAGTAAGGGGTTGTGGTCAGGTCAGTTTTATATCACGGGCATTGTAAAGCCTGGATGTCACATCCCGCTTGCAAGTTGGAAACTAAAAGAAGAATTTTGTGTAGGATAAAAAATTTTATGCATCATGAATGAATCATCTCGATGATGTAATTTAGGCAAAAAGTATACTGGTTTCTGAATCTTTCAGTATAGTAACAAAGTAATCTACTTAACCTAAACAGCAAAATGAGACTTTATTAATAAAGGACTCATTTTAGAGAATCTAACATTTAACGGTAGAAAAAGCACATAAAGCATCAACCACGGAACCAATTTGTTTGAAAAACTAGAAACAAATTCCATATGCATCCTTTATTGCAATTTTTAATGAATCCAGATATTTTCTCCACGTTGATTCAGAACTCAATTAAAATTTAAATCCTCTCCCCAGCGTCCAGTCACCAGTTTACCTGTGTTAAAGCAGGCAGAACATATACAACCTTCTAAGAAATGCCGGTCACAAAGAACCTTGCCTCGGCCCCATAACTTAAATGAAAGCCGTTAACACCCCAGGCCTGGCCAGCAATCTCACCGAGAACGCAACAAAATCAGATTCCAGGGGACAGAGGTGCGGGCAGGGCAGCACTGACATCAGCTGATCTCTATGATATTTACGAGGAATGCAGGACCAGAGAGGGCCCAAAGAGCCTCTTAACAAACGCCAGGGCTGCCTGCCCTCATCTGCAACTCAAATCCATTACTAAACTCTTTCAGACAGGAATTCTGTCGCCACCAGCAAATTGGGCGAACAGAGCACAGCTCCACCGGCTGCCCGGCGTGAAATGGACTGGAACGGAGCTGCCCGCCAGAAACACAGCGTCCCCTCGGCCAGATGCCCTTTAGGGCGCCAAAGGAAGACATGGGGTGCACCTGGTTCCGGGCACCTGAAGGGACTCGGAGTTGGTGTGCGCCGTCGGACGCCGCCCGACTATCCTGCGATTTAGACAACTTTTCTTTTTAAGCAACTTCCAAGCTGCATTAGAATACACTTTTGAAACGGACTGAAGCGGTGTAAAAGAGAATTCTAATTTTCATAAAACACCATAACTCCTGGGGGGCGGAGCTCGCAAACAAAAAAGACTGTAGAGGGAAAAGCATCCAAATCGTGTTTTCTTCAGGAGTTCCCCAAAAGGCCCAACAAATAAAGGGGGGAGACAACTCCCTACTCCTGCCCTCTTATCCGTTTTCAAACACCCTGCCCCAACGTCTCGCCCAGGTAACTCCAATTGAAAGTACAGCCTGAAGCCTCCGACCCAGCCCAGAAACTGGGTTACTTACTGGTTTCGGCATTTTCGGTTCCTGCTGGGTTTTCCTCAATCCCCTGGAAACACTCTCCAGCAGCGGCTGAGACGGTTCTCCCGACCTGGATGCAGAGAAAACCCCTTTAGAGCGCTCAGCAGCCTTCCTCCCGCTCCGCCGCCGCGCCCGGAACTCGGCGCCCGCCCCGCGCCACTGCTTAAGAACCGGCCGGGCGGGCGCGGGATGAGTCACCGCCCAACCTGCAATTACCGCGGGCCGGGCGGGCGGGCCCTGCGGGGAGGTGGGGGGAGGGGAGGGGCGGGGACCCAGCGGGGAGGGACCTGGGGAGGACGGGGTAGAGGGTGAGGGGGGGGGCGGGGAGAGGGCGAGGACCCACCCGGGAGAAACCTGCTGGGGAGGGGGCGGCGGGGAGGGAGAGAAGGAGGGGAGGGGGCGGGGACCCGGCAGGGAGAGACCTGGTGGAAAGGGGGAGGGGTCGGACCCTTCGGGAAAGGAGAGAGGGAGGGCGAGGGGCAGGGAGCCGGCGGGGAGGGACGCACGAGGGCAGGGGCGCAGGGCCTGGGCGGGGGACCTGGGTGGCGGGAAGGGTGCCAGGGCGGGGGCCGCGGGCGCGGCGAGGAGGGGTCGGGGGACCCGGGCGGCGAGGCGGGGGGCCGGCTCCGAGACTGGGAAGCGGCCGGGGCGGGGGTCCGCCGAGGTACTTGTCGGGGCTTCCCGGAAGCCAGCGGGGACCCAGCAAACAGCAAGTTTCACTTTGTGAAGCAACCGTTTGCCCCAGGGCTGAAACCGCAACCGTCAAGCCTTTGAGAAACACTCTTAAAAAATTGTCCCCGCCCGGGAGGGGCCGAGGAACGCCCGGCCGAGCCGGGCGGGGGGGCGCGCGTCCACGCAGCCCGGGTTCCGCTGGCACTTTGGAGGGGGGACTCGAGGGGACAGAGTGGACAGAGGAAGGTCGCGGAGCAGCGGGGGCGGCCACACCGGCAGGTTCAGCTTCACCTGCCGTTCTTTTGGGCCGAAAGGGAGAACCGTGCGCGGAGGGCCGGGCGGAGACCCCGCCGGCCCGAGACCCCGGGACCCCGAGCCCGGCCGGCGGAGGGGTCAGCCCGGTTCCCCTCGGGGACCACGGCCCGGGGCTTGCGCGCGGGCCGTCCCTCCGCCGGGCCGGCCCCGCCACACCTGTCGTTGAGTCCCGGCCACTGTCCCCTCGGCGGGGCGCGCGGCGCGAACCCTCCGGCCCGGCCCCTCCGCCCGCCAACCCCGGCCACGCGCCGGGCTCACCGGCGGCGCCTGCGGAGGACGGCTGCTCTCCCGCTGTCTGCGTGTCCGCGCAGTGCGCCCGCCGCCCGCGCTCCCGAGAGCCCCCGGCGGGGCGGGGTCCCGGGGCCGCGCCCCTCATCGCCCCGCCCGACCTGCGAGGTGCGCCGGGCTCGCAAAATGGCTGCGGCCGCCGGGGGCGCCCCCCGCCACGCCCCGCCCCCCGGGCGCCCCCGAGGGCCTTGGAGACCCGGGCGGTGGCGCCTTCCGGCTCCCGCCTCCCCGCAGTCTCGGTCCCGTGAAGACCTTTCCCTCCTGTCTGCCTGTCTCCTTGCCCTTGGAGAAGAACTTTACCAAATTTGCTTCAACTCCTGATTGCAGATGTAAGCTGTGAGATTATTTGCTCCAAGTGGACAGAGGGAAAGAAAGAAAATGTAAATAAACCTGGAGAAGCAGGCAGCCACAAGGGAGGTGCTGGGCCGTTTTGAGGTGGGGCTGCCCCCGTGGTCAGGTCATCTGGTTGTCCTTGCGCCGGGACCGAGGCGGGTTCTGAGGACCTGGGGCGGCGGTCGCTGGCCTCTGTGTCTCGGCGCACGTGGCCTGCGGGCCTCCGCGTTCGGATTCGGCCGAGAAGCACACAAACCTAGAAGACGCTCCATCGCCGAACGCTGTGGTTAAAGGACACAGCTGTGGCCTCCTTCGACTTGACTAGCACAAAGCTATAGAAAAAATCGCCATAGGGAGAAATTCTAGGAATTATTTAAAATATTTTTTGCAAATGGTTCTCAAGAGGAATTTTAAAAAAACGCATGGACTTTGGTGGCCAGTAGCATTCATTGCGCAGTGATTAAGAGAGCCAACTCTAGAGAAGGGTTCTCGAAGTGTGCTTCCCACACTAGCAGTGTGAGCATCACCTGAGAACTGGCAGAAATGAAAATTCACAGGACCGCCCCCAAACCTTGGGTCAGAATCTCTAGGTCTGGGGCCCAGCCCTCTTCTCTTCAAGCCCTCCGGGGGTTTTGAGGTAGGCCAAGTGTTGAGACCAGAGCTGCTCCGGAATTCCTTTTCTGGGCTCTCCACTAACTCCCTGTGAGAGTTGAGCGCGTTAACTCCTTTGCGCTTTGGTTTTCACGTCTGTAAAATGGTATAATTATGGCACCTATTTCCTAGGGTTGTTATGAGGATTAGAGGAATTAATACATGTAATATCCCTACAGCAGAGCCTGGCCCACAGTAAGCGCTCGAATCTCTCCTGGAACAGAGAGTAACCAGTGACTTTGGCCTAAGCACCAAACTCTTGAAGACTCAGTTTCCCAATTTGTAGGCTGGGGATACTAGTAGTTCCCCCTACATGGGCTTGTACGGATTAAATGAGATAATGCGTGCAAAGTGCTCAGCACAATGCAGGCCTCCCGCTAATGCCTAACCTATCACGCGGAAGACTGCTTCTAGGGTACCCCTTGTCAGCGGACACCTGTCACCCTCAGCTGCAGGTCCAGGACATTTCAGTGGTCCCGGCAAGGAGGGAGGCCTTTTCTGAGATTTTGTCCCGTATTCTGGCAAGTCTCTTCCCTCTGAAAGACTTTCTTTTCTATTAAAATGAAGATGTAGCTGCAGGAGGAAGGAAACTATGAAAGATATTTAAATAACCTGCAGTGATAATGGTTCACGTTGGACATGTTACCCCCAGCCTGTTGTATCTCCCCCTCTTATCACTGCCTGGAGCCTTGTTAGTCATTTCTGGTCCCCAACTCTGCTGATAGGATGTGCCTCTAACGTAATTTTTATCTCACCCACTTTATGGTATATTGTCTTCTAAACTGGATGTTTGAAATAGCAGTGGCCCGAGACCTTCTGGAGCACTGCTGAACTTTTACCCTTCAGGGGAATGGTGAAAATGAATTGGCCGGCGGCAGTGTGGTAAAATGAAAAGACCCAGGTTTCAGAAGCAAACAGAGCTAAGTCTGAATTCTGGTTCCAGCACTTATAAGCCAGTCGCTTTGGGCAAGTCTCTAAATCTGAGCTCCTGCCTCTTCATCCATAGACTGGAGATGATGATATGTGGAGTTCTTGTGTCACTGAGTCATGTAATGGGAACGTTTAACTTACTCAAATTTGACTAATAGGTATACTTTTGTTGCATAAGTTAAAATAACATAGTCATATTTTGCATATGCATTCCTTGTTTGTCTTACATTACTGTAAGCATTACACATTATATTTACATGCTACTGTACAGGGTCCCCCCACCCCCCCAAAAAAACCTTTATACTGTATCTTAGTGTTTTCGGGGCATTTTCCAAGGGTAATTTATTTTCACCTGACTTTAGAACCTAAACCTCTCCCCAGCCATTCCCACCCCCAGCACACACACAGAAGACTGAACTCCAAGGAATCTGTGAGAATTGCTTAGGACAGTGGTGCTGAAGCCTTGGTGTGCATTAGAATCACTCGTGGAGCCCCGCCCCCAGGAATCATGGGTCCTTAAGTCTCAGGTAAACTCTGGGATCTGCATCTTTAAGTCCCCAGGTGAGTCTGACATACACCAAAATCTGAGAACCACTGACTAGGGTGTGGCGGGATCCTAACAAATAAGGCTTGCCTTGCCTCTCCCTTCACCCCGTTTGTGTGAAGTTATTCCCCTGCCATGGTTTTGTTCACGTTTGATAATCGATGCCGTGGAAGGAAGCGAGGAAACCTGGAGCTGGGTGTCTTGCGTGTCATTCCCTGCTCCCGTTTAGACTAGCTATTGGCCCTGACCGACTGGCTCCTTGTTTCAGGGTTTCAGTTTTTCTGCTGGAGGAGGGAAATCATATGTCTACCACGAGCCTGGCAAAAGGCTGTTAGGAAATGGCCTGAAGTTCTTCAGGCAAGGTTACACTAAAGTGAGGCAGCCCTCACGGTCCCTGTGGACACAGCGGCAAGGACAAGAGCTGTCGCACAGAACATCCACATCCCCTGATTGCAGGCTTCCTATCAGATCAGCTCGGAGCCTGTCTCCACGCTGGTGCCACGTTAATCTCAACCAGTGAATAAAAGTTCACAAAGAGTATGACAAGCTCTAGCCTCAGTCACTTCAAAAGAACAGTCAATAGGCAATAGGGAAGTATATAGAATACTCTCAGCAAAACAGGAATGAGAGTTATTTTTCAGGACTCAGTAACCTTGGGTGGAAATTCAGGACAGTGACTACCTGGAGGACCAGGAGAAAGATGCCTCCAGGGAGGCCTTGTCGGCAGTAGGGATGTTTTATTAAGCTGAGTGGTGGCCCACAGTGACCTTTATACCTTTATACCTTTTATCCTTTGTACCTTTTTGTGGGTCCAAAATATTTTATAATAAATATTTTAAATGTAACATTGGGTAAGCTTTTCATTGGCAGAGATGATCGTTAAAGAGAACTAAAGCATTTCGTGTAATCTTATAAAATTCCATGAACTCAATCTGGAAATCCCTGGTGTGATTTAACATTCCTTTCTGACCTCTAGAGGGGTGACCTGTCCTTGCAGTGTGGGTGACAGAGCAGGGAAATGAATAAGGACTCACACAGTCTGATAGGCGGCCACTCTGCCTTGTGTCCAGAATTAACTTTCAAGGGTCTTCACAGGACAATAAGGGAGAAGAGCCTGTTCGTACTGTTCTGGCGGTACAGCTTATATACTTTGTGTCCGCTAAGAATTCTGGCCACTAGGTGTACTATTTTCGTCGGTTCCTTGGCTTATCTAATAATTTGCATAAATAGCCACAATAGTTTTTATGTAAAAGAGTACTAATGACTGCAGAGCTTGTTTGACTAATAAACTCCCAAATAGCATAGCTTCTTTTTTTTTTTTTTTTTTTTTGTGAGGAAGACCAGCCCTGAGCTAACATCCGTTGCTAATCTTACTCTTTTTTTGCTGAGGAAGACTGGCCCTGGGCTAACATCGTGCCCATCTTCCTCTACTTTATATGGGACGTCGCCACGGCGTGGCTGACAAGCAGTACGTCGGCGGGCGCCCGGGATCCGAACCCGCGAACCCCGGGCTGCCAAGCGCGGACTAAACCGCTGCACCACCGGGCGGCCCTAGCATAGCTTCTTTTATTACAATTTTTCTTATCCCTGATCATTTTAGGAATTTTTTTGAAAAATTTTTTGCCAGCTTAAAAGCATGTGGTGTGATGAGGTAGTGGATGGGACCTTAGACATCATCTCTTCTCATATCCTCCTTTTTTAGGGGAAACAGCTCTGCAGAGATTCAGTTCATTGTCTGTACTCTTGCCTCCAAACTTCTCTTGTCAAGATAGCAGGGACCTTCATCTTGCTAAATCCGGAAGCTGAACTTCTCTGCCTCATCTTACCCTTCTCCTGAGCAGCCTTGGACACATGTAACACTCCCTGGGAACATTCTGTTCTGAGAGTTTCTGTTTTGTCCGCTCTTCCCCAATCCTGCTTCCTCATTGGGGCTGGCTGTCCTCCCCCAACCTCTCACTGCAGGCTTAGCTCTGAGCTCATTCCTGGGCCCTTATCTGTGTACACTCTCTTCCTAGGTCATCTCATCTGAACCTAAGGCTTAAATAACATCTCCAGCCCTGACCTCTCTCTTGAGCAACAAGTGCATACTTGGTGTCTCCAGGATTCTCGATGTTTCGAAAACTGCTCCCCTCCCAGCCTTCCCCTTCTCAGCAAACAGCACCACCGTTCACCCTGTTGCTTGGCCCCAAACCCAGAAATCAACCTGATTTCCCCTTTCCCTCACCCCACTCCATCCTCCATCCCTGTGTGTCCAATCCAGCAGACCTAACAGTACCAGTTCAGAATATATCAGATTGTGTCTCTCCCCCACTGGCGGGTTTTAGAATAAAATTCAAACAGGCATGATCCTGTTCCTGCCTGCTTCTCCGGCCGCATCTCCTATCCTTCTCGCCTGTGCTCGCTCAGCCCCAACCGCCTGAGTTTCTGTGCCTCAGGCATCTCATACTGGATGTTCCCTCTGCCTGGAATGCACTTCCCTCATCTCTGCCAGCCTGGCCTTTTCTAGTCTTCCAGGTCTTTGCCCAAACACCACCTTCTCTGAGAGTACTTCCACTCTCCCCGTGTGAGGTGCGACCCCCCAGGTCACTCCCTGCCACGTCACCTGGTTTCGTGTGGTCCAGCACTTAGCACTCTGCTGTCGTCCACTTTATTTTCCGTCTCCCCCACAAGAATTGAAGCTCCTGTCTATCTTGTTCACTGCAGTGTCCTCGGCAGCTAGAACAGTGCCTGGCGCCCTAGTAGATATTCAATAAATATTTGTTGAATAAACGAAAGTATGAACACTGCTAGTTAGGCCTAAAGCCAGTGTACAGTAACCAGGTTAGTTTTCTTTCCAATATACCATACTGCTGTCTGCTGGATTGTTAACCAGGAAAACACTTTACTTGCCTAGATCCCAGCTGTTCAAAACAGCATAAAAAATCAGATGATGGTGAAAAAAATTTGTTTAAAAAAATTCATCTCTTTGGAATCTTCCTAGGTTTCTTTTCAAGTTTACTAATTCCAGTTTTAGTTGGGGTTCTAACAGGTTTGATTAGCTTTTTTCCAGGCACAGCAGATTAGGAGGGAGGGTGCAAGGTACAGGCAGACACCCTGACAGCTGTAAGAAGCAATGCTTGACAGCAAAGAGGAGAAAAATTACACAGAACAGACAATAACTTGAAGTACAGCCGACTGGAGTCACGTAGCCCGGACAGACAGCTCTACGTTGCTCGGGAGCCCAGAGGGCACGAAGTAGAGCCCAGGGCACTGATGGATGTTCATAATGATCGTTTTCTCAGGAAAGGGGTTTATTTATGTCTGCTCTGTACTATCAGAAAACATGTTATTTTGTAATTTTTTTAAAAATTATAGAATGTTTTAAATCTTCAGAAAATAATTCAATAAACTACATACCCACTATCTAGATTCAACAGATGGTAATATTTTATCACATCATCTTCAGATGTTTTTTTCCAATAAGGAGAATTCACCCTGAGCTAACATCCGTGCCAGTCTTCCTCTATTTTGTATGTGGGTCACCGCCACAGCTTGGCCGCCAAGGAGTGGTGTAGGTCTGCGCCCGGGAACTGAAGCTGAGCCACCAAAGCAAAGTGTGCCAAACTTAACCACTACGCCACAGGACTGGCCCCCAGATTTTTTTTAAAAGAAAAACAAAGAAAGCACTAAAGCCCACCTAGCCCTCCCAGAGGAGGAGCCCACCTCCTAAAGTTGCTGTCTCCTCTATGCATGGTTTAATGTTTTATACGAAAAAAAATCCACTCATGTGGATCCACTTATCTCCCAAATCAATTAGGTTTATTAATTAGGTGTTTGGTTGCAGAATGGAAACAGTAAACATTTAAAAATCACCATGAATTTCTTTCTCTTTCTTTTTTCTTCCTTTCTTTTTTTTTGGATGGTCAAATGCTAACTTAATAAAGCAGTTAATGTGCTAGAAATGCCTAGTGTGACACAGATGGTTTTAGCATCTGTTTGGAGTGCTGTCTGCTCAAAAACTGTGAGCTCCTTGAAGGTGAGGCCAGTGTCTGCTGTCTCGGCATCTTGAGTTCCTAGAACAGAACCTTGCACATAATAGGAGGTCAGTAAATATTTATTGAACCGAATGGAACACAGAGCCCTGTGTGTTCTCTGTAGTGACTACAATATCTCACTGATATTTAGATGTCTGGGTCCTAAAGATTTGACATCTAAACTGGAGAACTGGCACTTAAAAATTTTTTTAAAAACCATTTGCTAATCGGGCAAACAAATTTCTGTGGCAGGTGATGAGTGTTACCTAACCCGGCTGGATCTTCCCAAATAGCAAAAGGACTCACTCCAGAATGAACTCAGCTTTATAACATCTTCAGCAATGCTTTAGGCTGAAACATGGACCACATACTTCACTTGACAAATATTTATTGTGCTTCGACCCCTTGTCAGGCAATGCGCTGTACAGGGGAGCAAGACAGATGAAACCCTAAAGTTTACACTTCATAAAACTTGGCCTTTGGCTGTTGGGGATTTACCGGATTTCCCATGAATTTCCATGAAATTGGCATTATCACTCGGCCAATCTGCAGTGCCAAGTCACCTCCTCAGACTGGGTCCTCAAGTGACCCCCCACAATTTGATCAGGAATGCATGGATGGCTGGGTGGTGGAGTCCAAAGACAACTGTAAGATCTGCAGTTGGTCCCACCTCCGCCATTAACCATGACCGTCAGCACATCCCTGCAGACCATGCTGGCAGACACAATGCCAGCGGCAGCCCGCCGTTCCACCATAGGCGGGAAGCAGCCAGACTGAAGGACGGTGGTCACCGGAGAGGCAGGACGGTCTGGCTGCCTCTCAGCTTCTGCCATTGCTGGAATGTGGGCCCTGTCCTGCCACATATCTAACTTTCAAGACAAGCTTGAAATCCTGATTTTAATATGAAATTTCCCAATTCTTAAAACGTTAGCAATGAGTTAAAAAATTTTTCATAACACTCTGCAAACTAGACAAAACATATCTGCAGGCTGGGTGTGTACATCCACTGACCAGTGCTCTATTTACTTAGAGCGGCTTTATCATCCATCGTACACATGGGTTCAAGTCGGTGCCGTGTGACACTCCACTCAGCTCCCAAGTGCTGTCATAGCAGGCATGGCCTGGCGTGGCAGGCAACATGGCTGGCAGGGGCTGCTCTCCATGTGTCTGGATGTGGTGGAAAACCCACAGGCTGGCACCAGGCCTTGCCACACAGTCTTTCCATTCTGCACACACATAAAGTCAGTCCCTGTGGTCACGCTTTCTATTTTGGGAATTGTCACAGTTGCTAACTCAATGTCTTAGACTTAAGGGATGTTCGAGGAAGGGGTCCCCTCATTTGTGGTGGATGCTACACCCTGAGCAATTGTCTACGGCTCGTCCTCTCTGGGAGGCCCTCTCCGTGCTGACACCCTGGCACCATCTGGAGCTGTCTGCACAACCCCTTGTCCTGCCCTTTCTTCCTCACGCATGCTCATTCAACAAGAAAGAGTGGCCTCCAGGTTTTCACACATTTCTTTGCCGGCTCAGTTGTGTTTTGCATCTAGACGGGCGATGTCCCACTACCTTGGTCACTGGCCAACTCTTCTGACAGCTCATCGCTGTCACCGAAAAACCTGCTCTGAGGGTCCACAGGGATGACCTGGAATGCTGTGTGGGTGTTGGGTGCAGAGTCTCCGCCATTCCAGGCAGCTTTCTTCTTCCAAAGGCGCCTGACCATCTTAGAACACGTTTCTCTTCCTGGGCCCACCTACTGCAAGTCTGGAACATCAGGTATGCATTTCCTGAGACTTGCTTTCATTCTGAAATTACCTTTAAGAAAAAGCAAAGCAGCCCACCCACCATCAAAAGGCTATTTTAAGTCTCAAAGTGGAGTTTACCAGGGCTGTCATCTTCCATTTTCTAGACGTTAGGGCGTGTGCTAACTGGCAGGTGGGGATGAAACAGATGGGAACACTGACAAACTGGTGACTCACCTGAAGCTCAGAACTCTGGTGTTGTCTGTTCTCTTCCATTTATCTCAAGGCCTGGCCATAGCCTTCTAGAACTTGCAACTGAGAAGATCCCATAATTGAGGAAGACTTCGCTTCCCCGTGGGAGTCAGGCTATTTCCTTGCCTCTGAGGGGGCTCCACGAGGGTAACACGTTGGGCCTCCCCTGTCCCCTTGATGGAGGAGGACTTCACAGAGGATGTGAATCCTCTGACTGGTGTGTTTGGAAGGAGGACCTGGTCACATGCGGCTCGCCTGTTCTCTCTCTTTCTCTCAGGAGCCAGTCTGCTGGCAAAGAGGACTGCTCTGCCCCTTCAAGCATACGTGTTACAGGGCCTGGCCCCATCTGGGAGACCTGTGTGGGGTAGGGCTGCCTCCGACGAGGGGGCACATTCATCTAATTCTGGGGTGCAGTTTTAGGATGTCCACTTGCTCACAGATCTAGGCCGCCGTACCCAATAGCAACTGATCAGCAATAGAACTTTCAGGTTTTTGCTCAGCTGTCTCAGAACTGGGATGGGGAAGAAAAGCATTATTTATTAGGCTCCTTCAAACTGCAACAAGTGCCTCTAATCTCTCTCCCCCAGGCTGTCCCACGCAAGCTGAAAAGAATAATCATTCCTCAGGTGTCATTTCGGCACCGTGTATTTCCTGCTCATGTCCTCTGAATGCCTCCTGAACAGACGGAAACTTCCTTTTAGTCAAGATTTCAAGGTGCTCTCAACCAGGAGGGCTTTTTATCTATGTTGTTGATTCCCGCAATATCTGAGAGAGAGTCTGGCCTCTGTTCTCCCCGAGCACACCGTGTTACCCTTCACTCCCATTTCTCCCACCGCCCCTAGAAACGCCTCCGTTCTCTCCTCGCTCCTCTCATTTTCTCAGTCAGGAATAGTCATCTTTCCCCTCTTTCAAAACACTTATCAGGAATCAACCTTCCCCAGTGTGATAAGTGGACTCTATTCTCTCTAAACACCATACCAACTCGCAAAACATTCAAGACCAGACTTACTGGGTCCAGATATTCATGTTATGGTTAGTTACATCAAACAGAAAGTTCTCATTAGGAAAAGTGTTTTCATTTAAGGCAGGAACTTGGTTATGGCTCCTTGAAGACATTTGTCCTTGTTCTCTGGGGTTTACCTCAATGTCTGACACACAACAGGGCTCAATCAACTTTTTTTTTTGGTGAGGAAGATTGGCCCTGACCTAACATCTGTTGCCAATCTTCCTATTTTTGCTTGAGGAAGGGTGTCCCTGAGCTAACATCTGTGCCAATCCTCCTCCGTTTTGTATATGGGACGCTGCCATAGCATGGCTTGATGAACGGTGTGTAGGTCTGCGCCCAGGATCTGAACTCGAGAACCCCAGGCTGCCAAAGCAGAGTGTGTGAACTACACCACGAGGCCGGCCCCTCAATCAACATTTTTATTCCATCAATGTAGTTGAATCAGCTGGGATGTTCTCCTTTTCGACTCCACACAGCACTGGGAGTTCTTAGCAAATGGTAGCACTTGAAATGTGGCAGTGGATGACTCACTGAACGTTTATCCCAGAGACCTTTTACAGAAGATTTACCTGTTAACACTGAATCCAGGCTTTTGTGTTGTTATTACTCTTTTTTATTCCCATTTTCCATTTCCTCATCATCCTAATGTGTTTAATGTGTATCTCTTTGTTTATAGGTATTTTATGTGAAATGTATATTGTTTTACATCCACATATTTTTTTAAATTTATGTCTTAATAGTTTATAACACTGTGGGGTTTTAGTTGTACATTTTTATTTGTCCATCCATGTACATCCACATATTTTTAATTTCTATGAATGATATAAGGTTGTGTATCTCCTTCTGATTCTTTTTTTCCCCCCACTCAGCACTGCATTACTTATCCACCCATGTTGCCGGGCTCATCTAATCCCTTGCTCCTCACACTTGCATAATCCTCGGTGTGTATACCTAACACATGTCACCTGTCTTCCCTCTCAGGATGGATATTCAAGTTTCCTCCACAGATGCCATGAATGTTGCATGCAGGTCCTGTGGACCTGAGGATTTCACTGGGACCTTTCATACAACCATGAGTGAAATTGTTAGGTCCTAGGAAGGTCGCCATATAACTTATCCAAACAAGGACAATTCATAGAATGAAAGGGGGCACTATTAATCATTACACCAGGACAAGAGGCATCACCCGGACTATCTTGGGCAAACCGAGATGTGCGGTGACCCTAGTCAAAAGGTCTGAGTACATATAAATTGATTAAGGAGTACCAGAATGGCTCCCGCACCTGCATCCCCCAGCAGGGCATGGGGGTCCCACATCTCCACAGCCCATCACGCTTAATTGGTGCCATGATGATAACTACAAAATACCTCAGTATTGTTTTAATCTGCAATCTGATCACTAACATGTCTGAGTATCTCTACTGCTTGTTTGGTGGTCTAGTGGTTAAGATTCAGTGCTCTTACCGACATGGCCCAGGGTTCATGTCCAGTTAGGGAACCACACACCCGTCTGTCGGTTGTTGTACTGTGGTGGCTGCGTGTTGCTGTGATGCTGAAAGCTATGCCACCAGGATTTCAAATACCGGCAGGGTCACCCATAGGGGACGGGTTTCAGTGGGGCTTCCAGATTTAGACAGACTAGGAAGAAGGACCTGGCCACACACTTACGAAAAAAGTTGACCACGAAAACCCTGTGAATAGCAGCGGAACATTGTCTGATAGAGCACTGGAAGATGAGAGGACGGCGCAGAAAGAACAGGCAGGGGTCTGCTCTGCTGTGCACAGGGGCACTGGGAGTTGCAATCCACTCCACAGCACTAACCACAACTCTGCTTGTTGGAGTTTTGGATTTCCTTATTTGGAAATCGTTCCTTTCCTTTGTCTATTTTTGTTGGGATTTCCTTGTTTGCAAGAGTTTCCTAAATTTTCTAGCTATTAATCCTGTCAGTTTTAGACATTCCAAATACGTTCTCCATCAGCTAAATTAACATTGTCCATGGTGTTCTTTCTAATCAAATTCATCAGTTTTCTTGCCTTATAGTTTTGTGTTCTTAACATTCAATTTTAGAAGTATTCTCTTTCCCCTATTTTAGAAAAAACATTCTCCTTCATTTTCTCCCATTAACTTTTCGGTTTTACTGTCCACTTGTAGGTCTTTAACCCCCCTGGGAATATAGTCCACCCTTATGTGGAATTAAGTAGGGATGTAGTTTTATTTTTCTTCATGCAGAGAGGCAGTTTTCCCAGCTCATGCACTTCATCATCTGTCCTCTTCCCGTTGATTTGTGGTGTCACCTTTACTATGTATGAAGTTCCCATGTGTACCTGGGTCTGTCTACCAGGCCTCTGTTCGGCTCCATTGGTCTGTCTGTCCTTGCAGCTCACTGCACTATGGCTTTGTAGTAAGAGTATCTTTATATCTGATAGGGAAAATTTCCCCTCATTATTTGTGTTTCTTCAACATGATCTTTGTGAGATCTCATTATAAACGAATCTCATACTATCTCTCCTGGGAAATGTCCAGAATAGACTGAGCTGCTCCACTTGGATATTTTATCTTAACTTTTGTCTCACTCTTATGCTCATTGTTTGAACATTAAATGTGAAGGATTCCTTACAAATTTTAAATTTTTGTTATGGAATTCAGAGTGGTATTTCATTTCTCCTCGGTTATAATTGTTGTGAACATTTTTAGCATAAACCGCTGAAAAGTGAATGCGGGATGCTGTGTCATCAGAGAAGGTCCCCTTTGCTGCTGAGGGACCTGGGCATGTGGCCAGGACTGTGCCTGGCTTGCCCGTCATGTGGATAACTGGGAGAGGAGCCTAACTTTCTCCACACCCCGTCACTCCGGGGATGGTACAAGCATCCCTGCTTCCTCTCCAAGGCCTCTGCCAGGCTGGCTGCAGGTCAGATCCCCCTCACGGCACTCGGTGCCCGCTTGATACTCACACTGGTTATAAATGTCTGAATCATTCTCAACTCCTTCCCTCCTTCTCACCCACATCCTCTGATCTAATCCCTGACAACTCCACGAATATCCATATCTTCTTTTCCAGCCCGATTCCCACCGCTATTTTCCCAGCCTGGTTTCCAGCCTCCACAGCTCTTTTCTCCCCCAGCTAGAGCCACTTGGTCCACACTGGCCCTCAGCTAGCCGCAAGGGTCAGGATAGACCCGACACCTTGGGCTTTAGCATCACGACATGCATCAGGGTAATCCAGCTGGCTTTGGGCTTCTGCTTCTTGTTCTCATGTTGCTCCCCAGCTCTGGTCACTCCTGTAACTGGCTTTTGTTTTCTCACCCATTTGTTACCCATCCTCACTTAGTAAGTGCCAACCCTATGCAAGGCACTGGGCTGGTCCTGATCATTGGAGCCTCATTTTATTTCCTGAGCCTGCCTGCCTGCCAGGTAACCTGCTTCTCCAGGTGTCCCAGACCCTTGAGAACCTGGGCGATGCCTTATTCTTTTGATTCCTCCTCCAAGGAATTAGAATCTTGGCAGAGGGTCCCACCACCCATTGATTCATTTCCTGGATGCAGAGCACCACAAACTTTAAAAATCCCGTTCCACATTCAGTCTTCCGGTTACTCTGAGAGGTGGATATTAATATCTCCATGCCATGGGGGAGGAATCTGAGGCTCAGAGGTGAAGTCACTTGCCCAAGGTATATGGCCAGAAGGCAGCAGAGCCAGAATTGAAGCCAGACTGCGGAACAGCAAGCCCTCACTCTCCGCTCTGCATCCCAGAGCCCGTGGGCCCCAGGCCCCACCTCACACCCTTGTCCTACTGCCATCTGTATCCGAAATGGGACAAGGCCACATGGAGGTGCTCAGTACCTCTGTCTTGGACAATCACAATAATCTTCCCATTGTGGCCCTTTTATCTGTTCGTTTAACCAACAAATATTCACTAAGCACCCATTCCTGCCAGACACAGCTTCCACATGATCTATTTTCTAGTTCGGCATTAATGCTGCAGCCAGAGCTATGGCTTGGGTCGTGTCACCATCCTGCTTGCGAACCTTTAGGTATGCTCTAGCCCATGGCAGGGCCTGCTGCAATGGCTGGGAAGAGCTGGGACGTGGAACCAGGCCATCTATGGGGCCAGAGAGGCTGGGCCGGCAGCGCAGAGGCACAGCCGTGCAGGCTGTTGTTGGGGAGGCTCAGCAGGGGGTGATCACAGATGGGAGGGCACAGGTCCCAGCAGGAGCCCACCAGACTCAGGGAAGGTGCAGGGCACAGACTCCAGGTCAGAGGAAGGATTCGAGTCCCTGTGATGGGACCAGCAAATGAATGGAGGGTCCTGCCCCCAGAAGACCTGGCTACTAGACCAAGCAACATAACGGAGCCTGGGGAGCAGGGCTGCATTGTTATAAAACAGGCAGAAAAAGGGTGGAGCCTGGCGAGTTTGGTGTGGCGTCCGGCAGAGGAACGGCTGCTTTGGGGAAAGGTGGGTCCTGAGCCCAGAGGAGACAATTTGGGCCACTCATGGAGGAGGGGGTGCCAGGCAACACTGGGGGTCGACACAGCCTAACAACTGCCCCCCCCACTGGCTGCCAACCCCCAGCGTCACCCCACTTGTCTCTCCCCACACCCCTTGCTTCACTCACACAGGCCTTCTCCCTCTCCCAGGCCCATCCCAGACTCTCCTGCCTCTGTGCTTGAGAATGAACCTTTCCACTGCTCAGGTGTGCTCTCTTCAGCCCTCTGACCCCCACCTCGTCACGCCTGAAGCCCACTTCTCCTTTAAGAATACATGCAGAGGCAGCAAGTTTTCCTTTTTCCTTTTCCAGGTCTTTCTAGTCTGTTTTCCTCTATAACAGACAAATTCCTGTAATATTTGCTGTGTACCTCTATTATAGCACTCTTCTTTGTGCCTGGTGTATGTTTCCTGGGGCTGCCCTAACAAAGTATGACAAACTTGGTGGCTTAAAACATCAGAAATGTATTGTCATGGTTCTGGAGGCCAGAAGGCTGAAATCAAGATGTCAGCAGGGCCACGCTCCCTTAGAAACCTGTAGGGCAGGATCCTGCCTCTTCCAGCTTCTGGTGGCCCCAGGCGTTCCTTGGCTTGTGGCCGCATCACTCTAGTCTGTGCCTTGCCATCACATGTCCACCTTCTCTCTCTGTCTCTTTTCTTCTTATAAGAACACCAGTCATATTGGATTAAGGGATCACTCTGCTTCGATCTGTGCTCATCTCACCTTAACTAATTCTATCTGCAACGACTCCATTTCCAAACAAGGTCATATTCTGAGGTACTGGGGGTTAGGACATCAGCATATCTTTTGGGGGGACACAATTCAACCCATCACACCTGGTATGAGAGTTAGTTGTATACAGGCCAATGCCTGTCACAAATCCCGAGCTCCTTGCCTACAGCTGGGTGGTTTTGGAGTGAAACAGACCTGGGTTTGTAGAAACCTGAGCAAGATCCTTAAGCCATCTGTCTTTTCTCATCTGCAAAATAACCATAATACCTAGAGTTATTGTGATATTTATTAGAGTCAGTTTACACACACAGTAAGTGTCCAGGAAATTGTAATTATTATTATGAATATTGTGTGTTGAACAGAGCAGATAATAAATAAATGTCAGTCACCACTTCCTCTGATAAATATTTACTAAACTGGCAGGCCTGCAGAGTACCTGAACTGATGAGCTTTTCCAGAGGGAGGGAGAAGCAGTGGCCAACAAGCCCTGGAGGCTGTATCTGTCCCCTGGCATCGTGGGAATTGCTGAGGTGACGAGGTGGCAGCTGCCCATCCCTGCTAGGATGGCAGGGAGATTCTGGCTCCCACCCCCACAGTACAGAATCCTGGCTGGCTCTGTGGGAATGGGAAGGTGGAGCAGGTAGGGACTCCACACCCTGTTCTTTGTTCTCGAGGCTGTGTGTGTATGTGTGTGTGTGTGCATGCACCGGGGAAGGGCCTGGGAGACAGGGACCAGAGGAGCCAAGCATCTTTCTGAAAGAACACATTCAGGATGGAATGAAACACAGCAGTCAGAGCCTGAGCCCCAGCTTTGGGGACCTTCCTGATTTCTGTGAAGACCAGATTCTCCTCCAGAAGGAGGGTGGGTAGTGGGCACAGCAAAAGAGATGGAATCAGAGACCTGGGTCCAAAATAGAACTCTACATTGGAGTAGCTGGGGTGACCTCGATGCCCACAGTTTTCTCTTCTCTCAAGCGGGGCTGACAAAATCTGCCCTATCAAATAAGAACATGATTCAAACGCAGCTGAATATTTATGTCCTGTGGTTGCCAACCCTGAAGATACGTTTCCAGAGCTCATCAAAGTTTACAGGGCACTGTGGTAGCTTTGTGTTGTTTTGATTTTCATTTTTATAAGAAGAAGTGAAAAATCTATTAATTACTATGTAAAATAAGAGAATATGTCTAAGGCTCAATGTCCATCTGCAATTTGTCCAGGATCAAATTTGGCATCCCTTAGCCTCTCTATATTTCATGAACACCCAAAATTGTATGCTTCTATTCCAGGAGTTTCCTTTTCTTAAGAACAAACCCTGGCATATGGCCTCCTTCAACTTTAAACAAGATAAAATACTTCCATCATAGAAACTAATCACCAACTCCTTGAAGTGTATAGGGCAGTTGTTTCAAGGAGATATACCAAAGTGGGATGTGGATTTTTAGGAAAGGAGATAATGGTGGAATTTCATCCAGGAACCACACTTTTAAGAGTCAGGCATCACTGCACCAGACGACACGCATGGTGATCGACCCTGAGACACGCTGCCAAACACGGGAAGTTTTATTATTCAGTTTACATCTTCCAGCACAGCTGGTGAGGACAAGGAGAAGATGCACTTGGATAACCAGAACACAGCACAGATCGAGGGGGACTTCTGTGAGAGGTATGAAGTGTGATGAGGTCAAAGAATAGAGCTCACATCCTTTTGGGGCAAGAAAAAGAGTACCTGATGTCCATTTTTAATGTGGGAGAGATGAGGGCTGGATAAAGAGAAGGGCAAAAACTGCCATAAGCAGGTGATCTGGGGTGGCAAAGCAAGCCCTAACTAGCATGGCTTGGCTCCTAATTCATGTGTTGATTGCTGCATTCTAGTTTCCATTTGGTTCTCTATTTATTTATTGCATTTGCATTTACCCCAGGAAGGCAACTTTGCAATACAGGGCATGCAATTATCTTGTCTAGTGAACTAGGCAACCGTAACAGAATGTTGTAAAAGTGCTGAATTCTAAGTGCAGAAGCCTAGGTAATTATTAGCAAAAGTTGCCCATTAATTTCACCAGTAAGCCATATGACAAATGCAGAGACTATTGGAGAGCATTTAATTTGCAGTAGAAAGTACCTAAAATTTCATCTCTAGCCTGGACAGCAGCCAGGAAATGGATACTACTGTTGGCAGGCCTCCACACCTACCAAATTCATAACACCACACTTATTTTGGGGGTGAATATGGCAACTCCTTTTAGCAAACCATTTCGATATATTTTCAGCATCAAACTTTTATGTTTTGTATTTATAACTTTGTGGTCTGAAATAAACTAAAAGATAACTCAAATTGTTAAATTCCACATCATCTGCATAATGTTTGCTTCAGGCTTTGAGAAAGCTGAGTTTCCCATTTGAGTTCCACAAGGTGCATTAGATGAGGGACTGTCCAGCCTGAAATCCTCCGGAAAAGTGATGTCATAAAGCCTCCCTGCAGAAAATCTCCAGGGTTCCAGGGCCGTTGTTTTCTGAAAGAAGACATAGCACAGCAGAAGACCATGCCAGGCATGGTCCTACCAGGTACTCACTAGAAATGATCTTGAATGGGGTTCTGAGCTGCATGATCAAAAAGAGAAATAGGCTAAGGAGTAAACAACTTATCTGAGACCCTTAGTTGTTAGGTATCTTGAAGACATGAAGATTGGGATTTATTTCTGCTAAGTTCAGAGACTAGGTTTGAGTGACCCGAAGTTCTGGAAAAAATCCAGCAAGAGACTAAAAGCACCTTGAAAATGATTCAAGCTTAAAGGAAAAAATCATAATTATTAAAAGAAAAAAACAAAGATAGCAGCAATAAGGAAGAATAAAAACACACCCTGAGATTACTGAAGCACTAGAACTTGAGTACTGCCAAATTGAAATATATATATACATATATATATATATATATATACACACTTTCCCTTGAAATTAGTAACTTGTACAGCAAGACAAAAGCATATGAAAATATAAAGCTCTCTGGTAAAGGTAAATATATAGACAAATAAGAAATCCTGTAATACTGTAATGGTGGTGCATAAATCACTTTTAATTCTGGTGTAGAATTTAAAATTTAAAAGCATAAAAAATAACTATAACTATAAAACTTTGTTAATGGATAGAAAATATAAAAAGATAGAACTTGTGACGTCAATAACTAAATTGGGGAGGAGACATAAAAGAGTAGCTTTTGTATGTGATTGAAATGAAGTTGTTATCAGTTTAAAATAGATTGTTATGATGATAAAATATTTTATGTAATCCTCTTGGTAATCACAAAGAGAATGTCTACAGAAGATACACAAAAGAAAATCAGAAAGGAATCAAAGCATGTCATTTCAAAAAAAATCAATAAAACACAAAAGAAGACATCAATGGAGGAAAAGAGGGACAAAATAACTAAAAAACACACAGAAAACAATTAACAAATGGCAATAGCCAGTCCTTTCTTATCAGTAATTACTTTAAATGTAAATGGATTAGACTCCCCAACTGAAAGACATAGAGTGGCTGAGTGGATAAAAAACAAGATCCAACTTTATGTTATCTATAAGAGATTCACTTAAGCTCTAAAGGCACACATAGGCTGAAAGTGAAAGGATGGGAAAAAGCATTCCATATAAGTGGTAACCAAAAGAGAGCAGGGGTGGCTATGTTTATATCAGACAAAACAGACTTTAAGACAAAAATTGTTGAGGGCTGGGGGCCGCACGGTGGTGCAGTGGTTTAGTTCGCACTTGGCATCCCGGGGTTGGCGGGTTTGATCTCGGGAGCCAGTGAACGCACTGCTTGTCAGCCATGCCGTGGCAGCGTCCCATATAAAGTAGAGGAAGATGGGCATGGATGTTAGCCCAGGGCCAGTCTTCCTTGGCAAAAAGAGGAAGATGGGCACGGATATTAGCTCAGGGCTGGTCTTCCTCACCAAAAACAAAAAAATAAAAAATAAATAAATAAAAATTGTTGGGGGCTGGCCTGGTGGCATAGCAGTTAAGTTTGCATGCTCTGCTTTGGCGGCTTGGGGATCGCAGTTTCAGATCCTGGGCACGAACAGATGCACTGCTTGTCAGGCCATGCTGTGGCAGTGTCCCAGATAAAGTAGAGGAAGATGGGCATAGATGTTAGCCCAGGGCCAGTCTTCCTCAGCAAAAAGAGGAGGATTGGCAACAGACATTAGCTCAGGGCTAGTCTTCCTCACACACACACGCAAAAAAATTGTCAAAGAGACAAAAGACATTATATAAGGATAAAAGGGTCAATTCACCAGGAAGATAAAACAATTATAAATATACATACACCTAATATCAGAGCAGCCAAATATATGAAGCAAACAGAATTTCTGACAGAACTGAAGGGAGAAATAAACAGTTAACACAATAAGAATAGGAGATTTCAATACCACACTTTCAAAAATGGGTAAAACATCCAGACAGAAAATCAATAAAGAAACAGAGGACTTGAACAACATTATAGATCAATTGGACCTAACAGACAGAGACAGAACACTATACTCAACAGAAGTAGAAAATACATTCTTCTCAAGTGCACAAAGAACATTCTTCAGCATAGATCACATGTTAGGCCACAAAACAAAACTTAACAAATTTAAGAAGACTGAAATCATACCAAGTATTTTCTCTGACCACAATGAAATAAAACTAGAAATCAATAGCAAAAGGAAAACTGAAAAAGTCACACATAACATGGAAATTAAATAACACATTTTTGAACAACTAGTGGGTCAAAAAAGAAATCACAAGGGAAATTAGAAAGTATCTTGAGACAAATGAAAATGAAAACACAACATACCAAAACTGATGGGATGCAGCAAAAGCAATAGTAAGAGGGAAGTTTATTGTGGTAAATATCTACATTAAAAAAAGAAGAAAGATCTCAAATCAACAACCTAACTTTACACTTCAAGGAACCACAAAAAGAAAATTAAACTAAACCCAAAGTTAGCAAAAAGAAGAAAATAAAGGTTAGCAGAAATAAACAAAATAGAGAATAGAAAAACAGAAAAAGTTAATGAACATAAGAGTTGGCTTTTTTGAAAAGGTAAACAAAATTGAAAAAAACTTTAGCTAGACTAATTAAGAAAAAAAGAAAAGAGATTCAAATAACAAAAATCATAAATGAAAGAGGAGACATTATAACTGATGCCACAAAAAGAAAAAAGATCATTAGAGACTATTATGATCTTTAGAGACTATATGACAACAAATTAGATAACCTATAAGAAATGGATAAATTCCTAGAAACATGTAATAAAACTGAGTCATGAAGAAATAAAAGAGCTGAACAGATCTATAACTAGTAAGGAGATTGAATCAGTAATCAAAACACTCCCAAAAAAGAAAAGCCCAGGAACAAATGGCTTCACTGGAGAATTCTACCTAACATTTAAAGAAGAGTTAACACCAATCTTTTTCAAACTCTTCCAAAAAAGTGAAAAGGAGGTAACCCTTTCAAACTGATTTTATGAGTCCAGCTTTACCCTGAAATCCCAAACCCTACAAAGATACTACAAACAAAGAAAACTACAGATCAATATCCCTGATGAATCTCAATGCAAAAATCCTAAACAAAATACTAGCAAAACAAATTCAACAGCACATTAAAAGGATTATACATCACGACCAAGTGAGATTTATTTCTGGAATGCAAGGAAAGTTCAACATAAGCAAAATCAATTAATGTAATATACTGCATTAATAGAATGAAGAAAAAAACCCCACACGATCATCTCGATTGATGCAGAAAAAGCATTTGACAAAATTCAACATCCTTTCATGATAAAAACATTCAACAAACTATGAATAGAATGAAATTGCCTCAATATAATAAAGGCCGTGTATGAAGAGCCCACAACTAACATCATACATAACAGTGAAAAACTGAAAGCATTCCCACTAAGATCAGGAGTAGGGCAAGGAAGACCCCTCTTGTCACTTGTGTTTAACATAGTGCTGGAAGTTCTAGCCAGAGCAATTTAGCAAGAAAAAGAAAAAAAATACATGCAAATTGGAAACAAAGAAGTAAAATTATCTCTATTTGCAGATGACATGATCTTATATATAGAAAACCCTAAAGATTCCACAAGAAAAACCTGTTAGAATTAATAAACAAATTCAACACAGTTGCAGAATACAAAATCAACAAGCAAAACTCAGTTTCATTTCTATGAACCATCTGAAAGGGAAGTTAAGAAAACAATTCCATTTACAATTGCACTGAAAAGAATAAAATACTTAGGGGAAAAAAAAAGAATAAAATACTTAGGAGTAAACTTAACCAAGGAGGTGAAAGACTTGTACACTGAAACATTGCTAGAAGAAATTAAAGAAGACACAAATAAATGGAAAGATGTTCTGTGTTAATGGATTGAAAGACTAAATATTGTGAAAATTTCCATACTACCTAAAGTGATCTACAGATTCAATGAAATCCTTATCAAAATCCCAATGGCATTTTTTGCAGAAATAGAGAAAACCATTCTAAAATTTGTATGGAATCTTTTTCTTTTTTTTTGGTGAGGAAGATTGGCCCTGAGCTAACACTTGTTGCCAATCTTCCTCTTTTTGCTTGAGGAAGAGTGGGCCTGAGCTAAAATCTGTGGCAATCTTCCTCTATTTTATATGTGGGCCACCACCACAGCATGGCTTGATGAGTGGTGTAGGTCTGCACCTGGGTTCTGAACCTGTGAACCCGGGCAGCTGAAGTGGAATGCGATGAATTTAACCACTACACCACCGGGCTGACCCCTTGTATGGAATCTCAAAGGACCTCGAATAACCAAAACAATCTCGAGAAAGAAAAACAAAGCTGGAGGCCTTACACTTCCTGATTTCAAAACGTATTACAAAGCTACAGTAATCAAAACACTATGTTACTGGCATAAAGATAGACACATAGACCAATGGTACCTAACAGACAGCCCAGAAATAAACCCATGTGTATACAATCAAATGATCTTCTAAAAGGGTGCCAAAGCTACACAATGGGAAAAGAAGTTTGTCTCTTCAACAAATGGTGTTGGGAAAACTGGATATCCACATGCAAAAGAATGAAGTTAGACCCTTACCTTACACCATGTACAAAAATTATCTAAAAAATTAACTCATTAAAGACCTAAACATAAGGCCTGGAACTATAAAACTTTTAGAAGAAAACATAGAGTAATGCTTCATGACAATGAATTTGGCAATGATTTCTTGCATATGACACCAAAAGCAAAAATAGACAAATGGGACTATTAAACTTAAAAACTTCTGCACAGCAAAGAACAATCTACAGAGCAGCATCACAACCTATGGAATGGGAGAAAATATTTGCAAACCATATATGGTCACGTGTTGCTTAACGATGGGGATATGTTCTGAGAAATGCATTGTTAGGCAATTTCGTCATTGTGTGAACATCGTAGAGTGCACTTACACAAACCTAGATGATATAGTCTACTACATACCTGGGCTATATGGTACTAATCTTATGGGACCACTGTCACATATGCAGTCCATCAATGACTGAAACGTCATTATGTGGCACATGACTGTATCTGATAAGGGGTTAATATCCAGAATATATAAAGAACTCCTATAACTCTACAACAAAAAAATGAACAACTTGATTCAAAAATGGGCAAAGGACTTGAATAGACATTTCTCTAAAGAAGACATACAAATGGCCAAGAAGCGTATGAAAAGATGCTCAACATCACTAATCATCAGGGGAATGCAAATCAAAACTACAATGAGATATCACCTCACACCTATTAGGATGCCCTCTATCAAAACACAAAACAAAACAAAAACAGAAAATAGCAAATGTTGGTGAGGATGTAGCGGAACTGGAACGTTTGTGCTCTGTGGGTGGGAATGCAAAATGGTGCAGACAATATGGAAAACAGTATAGTGGTTCCTCAAAAAATTAAAAACATAATTATTGTATGATCCAGCAATCCTTCTTCAGCGTATACATCCAAAAGAATTGAAAACCCGATCTTGAAGAGTTATTTGCACACTGATGTTCATTGCAGCATTATTCACAATAGCTGAGAGGTGGAAGCAACCTAAATGACCATCAACTGATCAATGGATAAAGAACATGTGGTATATATGTACAATGGAATATCATTCAGCCTTAAAAAACAAAGAAGAAAATCCTATCATATGCTACAACATGGATGAACCTCGAGGACATTATATGCTAAGTGAAATAAGCCAGTCCAAAAACACAATTGCATATAAATGATTCCACTTAGTCAAACTTAGTCAAACTCTTAGAAACAGAAAGTAGAACGGTGGCTGCCAAGGGCTGGGGAGAGGTGGGATAGGGGTGTTGTTGTTCAACGAGTACAGTTTCAGTTTTGTGAGATGAAAAGTTCGAGAGATCTATTGCACAGTAATGTGATATAGTACTGTACTCTTAAAAATGGTCAAGATGGTAAATTTTACATTACGTGTTTTTTACCACAGTTTTAAAAATCTCAAAAAATAAAACAGATAATTTATAAACTTATTCTCTAATATTAATGGTTATATTTCTTGTCCTTGTCTATTTTTGTCCTGTCATTAAATGCAACTATGGGTGTATATAATTGTGTCCTGTGTTTGGGGAAAGTTAACTGTCCACAAACCTATAAAGGAATCCTGTAACTTATAAATGTTACATAATTTCAGGTCACACTTAAGATACTCAGTCTGCCTTAAAGAGAACCAGGAAGTCGTATGAATTGAAAGTAAGCAAACCTTTTAATAGCACTTGTCTGTTACTTGCAGTAATAATTTCAACAGTTCTTGCTGGGATATCAACACCTACTCATTCATTCAAAGATCATTCGATAAGTGCCAACTAAAGGCTAGGCATTGTCCAAAGCAGAGAATCAGTACGGAAGAGATGGCCCAAATCAAACAATCATGTTCCCTTCTTTCAAGGATTTATAATCTAATAGGGAATAGTGGGGGAAAAAAATGACAAAACAGTACAAGTAGAACTGTTGAATCCACAGAGTGCTATTGGAGCCTATCACGACATTTCTTGATTTTAGTTACCCAGCATTCTTTCCCTCTTCTTCCAGTAGCAAAGCCAATACTTGCCTTGGAGATCTGCTCACTCCCCTTTGTTGGTCCACGTGGTTTGGTGACTCGAAACCTAGCCCTAAGTTCAGGCATGTGACCCAGACGTGGCCACTGAGAAGGTGGATCCCCCTGTCCACAGTGATTGGTTTCAACAGTGATCCTCAATTCCTCCCATGGGATTTGATTCTGGGTTATTTTATTTTATTGTGTTAACTCTTGGGAGACTTAGAAATGGACTTCCAACTATTAGGATGTCAGCTTGGCCCAGCTGAAAATTGAGTAAAATGGAAGACAACACAACCAAGAGAAGAAAGAGAGGTAGAGTCCAATGACATTGAGCTCCTAGGTCCAGACTGGCCAACACCCCTGAATCTTTCAGGTAAGTAAACTGAGAACTTCCTTTTTCTTTCCTCTGCCTGTTTGAATTGGGTTTTTTCTCACTCACGACCAAGAATCCTGAATGGTACAAGGCCTTTACAATTCAGCCAATTATAGGTTATTGTGACTGATCCTAACTTGCTATAAATTTGGATTATCGTACAACCACTGAAACACGAGGACATACAGAGCATTTTTGTAATCCTCTTTTAAAATTCTAAACTGTGATCTGTGAGTAGTATATCCTGTTGGATGCATATCAGTGCTTTTATAACCAAAAAACGTTTGATATTTTTGAAAGAAGACAGTTTAGACATAAATTAGTAATTTCAAAAGAATTCTATTTCATCAGTACTTCTTCCGTTGCTAGGGTATTTGAAGGATAAAAGTAAGCCAATCCCTTAAAAAATATTCTGGACCTTGACTTTGCCACACCAACAATAAAAATAAACCTAACTTTGCATGGTACTTTGAACTTTTTTGCATACTTTACACATATTATTTAAATGTGTATTTAGTCCAAAGCCTAGGATCATCCGTGATGTACTGTGGATTTCATCCTGATTATTTTTTTATCTTAGCAAATAAGCTTCCTAATTTATGACTGGGCTCAGATTTCAGTTAGTTTGAATTCTCTGGGCAAACAATGACTGAGCAGTAGGAGAAACTTTTTACAAAGGGTACAACTCATTGAGTGTTGATTATATATTATCTAGAATTTCCAAGAATTTTCTAGGATATTCTCGAGAATTTTCTCAAAGGGCTATACTGGTTTTTCCAGCATGTCTTTCATCTGGCTCACTTGTGAGAACAGGCTTTAATTCCTAATCCTTTCATATGTGGAAAGTTGTGCAAAGGCAGCTTTAAGAATTAAACCTGACAGAAGTGCTGTATCCACAAATATACATTCAGTTTTATAATACATGAATCATAGTAAACCACTGAGCTACACTTGGATACCTGAAAAATAATGGGAGAGTCGGGCCTGAGTCATTTTAATCTGCAGATGGTAAAACTGAAGTCTAGAGTCCGTGTCCATGCTGTCAGGCCTCAGGGCCCCCAGCTCCCAACACAAATGACCATTATGGAAATGAAAGAGCAAGAACCAGATTCTCTTTCAATGACTTTTCCTTTCTGGTAACTGTAGCAAATGAGTTTTGATCCAGAGGCTAAGTTTTTTCAGTCATCCTCCTGCACATTTTATTAATAATCAAGTCGTCATCAGATCTGGAAGGATATGCTCCTGTGTAGCAGAGTCTTGGTTAGTATCTCACTTGGCTGAGAGGAACAGAACTCCAGAGAGACTGGCTTAGCTGTGCCAGGGTTTCTTTTGGTTTCTTTTCCTCACACAAGAAGCCTGTGGGTAGATGGTTCTGGCGGGTAAGGGCAGCCCACGGGGCCATGAGGACCCGGGGCTTCTTCCAGCCTTCTGTTTAACAATCCTCTGCATGTGGCTTTTGTCCCCAGGCTCATAGTCAGGTGCTTGCAAGATGAATGCTCTGCCTCTAGCATCATATCTGTGTTCAGGACAGGAGGTGAGGAAGGGGGGAAGGGTGAAGGGCACATGCCAGGTGCATCTGTCCCTTTTTAAAGAGTTTTCCCAGAAGCTCCACCCAGAAAATTCTGTTCCCTCTCATTGGTCTGAATTTCTCCCAATTCCCTATCTTCCTCCAAACATACATACCAGCTGCTGAAATGTATAAATTAGTAGAAAATAAATATTTTAACTCATTCCAGATTGACAAGTCCACCCTGAGCTCCTCTCACAACGGTAATGACTCACTGAGTAACTTCCAAGCTAAGAAATGTTTGATGTCATTTGAAATGAACTCAGAGTGTGTTGCTCCTGGTTGGATTAGAAAAGAGAAGAAAAGGTTTCTACACAGCGGATCTTGGGCATGCTCTTGTCTCTGTGTCTCTGCATTTGCTCTGTCCCCTGCGTGGGATGCTCCTCCTGTAATATCTAAAGGCTCTCACTTCCTTCAGGTCTCTGCTAAAATGTCACTTCCTCAGACAGCCTTTCTCACCCGACTGAAAACATCACCTCTCATCAGCTCTGACCTCTTCCTCTCCTTTAGTTTCTTCGTAACACTTAACACCTCCGGATGTTAAGTATACAGTTATTTGTTTATATGTTTATGGTCTGTTTCGCTTGCTAGAATATAAACTCCATGATGGCAGGCACTTTGTCTGCTGTATTCTCTGTTTTTTCCCCAGGGCCTGAAACAGTGCCTGGTCCACAGAGGGCACTCAGTAAAGATTGGTTGAATGAGCGAATGAGTGAATGAATGACCATTTGTTATCACATAACTCTCTTTGTATGATTGGCCAGAGAGTCATTGCTGAGGTCCAAGGAAATAGTGACCTAGTGAGCAAAAGAGGTCACCTGCACAGCCACCTCTACTCTCAGAAAGAGGCATCTTTTGTTAACTAATTATATAACAAAAACCTCTACTTTCTGTAAATTATGAATGCCGGTATTTCGTAATAGCCTTACTTGCTAATATTCTCAGAACTTAATTGGACCTGACAGATTAAAAAATATATCACATTAAAAAATACATCAAACAACAAATGTTGGAGAGGATGTGGAGAAAAGGGAACCCTCATACACTGCTGGCGGGAATGCAAACTGGTGCAGCCACTATGGCAAACAGGATGGAGATTTCTCAAAAAATTAAAAATAGAAATACCATACAGCCCAGCTATCTCACTAATGGGTATTTATCCAAAGAACTTGAAATCAACAATTCAAAGAGATTTATGCACCCCTATATTCATTGCAGCATTATTCACAATAGCCAAGATGTGGAAGCAACCCAAGTGCTCAAGAACTGATGAATGGATAAAGAAGACGTGGCATACATATACAATGGAATACTACTCAGCCATTAAAAAGACAAAATTGTCCCATTTGTAACAACATGGATGGAACTTGAGGCTATTATGTTAAGCAAAATAAGCCAGAGAGAGAAAGACAAACACTGTATGATTTCACTCATATGTGGAAGATAAACACACGGACAAAGAGAACAGATTAGTGGTTACCAGAGGGGAAGGGGGTTGGGGGTGGACATAAGGGGTAAAGGGGCACATATATATGGTGACTGACAAATAATAATGTACACCTGAAATGTCACAATGTTATAAACTATTATGACCTCAATAAAAAAATATCAAAATGTTTCTAAGAAAACATTCGGACTCATCTGAACAATTTTACCCAATGGGGTCAGAATAGAAGAAGCTAGTTATAAATAATGCTTGCAGCTAAAAGAACATTTGCGTTGAATGGGTTAACATTTTTATTTACTACCCCAATTTCCATGCTGTTTAGATGGCTGCATGATGTATACCCCAAATCTAATTGAAAGACTGAACCTGTATTTTAGGATTCTGACTTCCCCATTCACTCCAAATTCTTAAATACCTGAGAGAGAATTAGTTATTTTTGTATTTTTAAGAAAGCTAGAAATCAAGGAGGATGCACTGAAAAGTCGGATGATTTAGGGAATATTAATTTGTCTTCCTGAGGGAACTCAGTGCCAAAAGACCAACCACAAAGTGAAAAATTAATTATACACTAGGGAAAAGGCAGTGGGGAACAGAGGAAGGGGGAGGAGTACAAAGAAATGACAAGAAGAGAGGAAGTGATTTTCTCATGAAGGCTGACAAAATAAGAAAACACATTAGCTTACTTTTTCTAAAAGTTAAGAAGGATGAATATCAAATTATTGTTCCGCTAATGGGCAGACAGTGTAATTAAGTCTTATCTTATTCAGCATATTTTCTTCTCCAGTCGTAATACTTATTAAAATATGGAGCATTGGGGTAGTCGTGTAAGTCTTGTATTTTCCATTTGCTGTGTGAGGTTGATAGCATGTTGTACATTCTTCTAGTACTTATCTTGCTGCCCTGCAATATTTGTTTACATTTTATGTGTCCTGTGATAGATCACCAACTCCTCTAGGGCTGGGCCTCTGGACTCATAATCCTCTTTACACCAGCACCAGACAATAAACATTTGGTAGATCAGTTACGGACCAGACAAACCTTTACCCTACAGTCCTTTGAACTCATTCAATATTCAACTAATTAAAATTAAATTTGGAAGGCCTAGAAAATCCTTGGTCTAGCAATGAAATCTGGTAACGTGTCACTAGTCAATGAGTGTCCAACTATTTAAAGAAGGGAAGATGAGAATTACTTAAAAATTCTCTAAATGTGTATGAAAGATTTTGTTGTGAATAGAATATTAAATAAATATTCAGGAAATATATTCAAAGTGTGGTAGGAGGAAATTAATTTTCACAGATAGAAGAGCTTCTTAACAATAAACAACTTTGCATAAAGTTCTTTCCACAATAACACTCAAATTTGTACTTACTTTGCCCATATACACAAATACTTTACTGTTTTTCAAATACCATAGCTTGCTTCCCAAATTAGAAATTCTAGGGCTTGGTATTGACCCACTCACTCATTGATTCATTCAACAAATATTTATTGAACCCAACTCTGTTCAAACACTGAGGATGTTACAGTGAATGGATATAGACACGCCTTCATAGAGCTGAGAGTTATCAAATAATTGCACAAATAATGAAAATTTTCAACTGTGATCAAGAGACAGATGTACATGGTGCTAGAGTTATAAGGGAGATTTGCCCTAGGTTGGGTGCCCAAGGAAAGCTCTCTAGAGAAATGGTGAATAAACAAGATCTGAAGGGAGATAGATTGACCGGGTCGAGCAAGAAGGGAAGAGGGATTCAGGCAGAAGGAACCGCAAGCTAAAGTTCTTGTGGAGGGAGTGAGTCCAGTGTGGCTGAAGCAGGAGACCAAGCCAGGATGTGCACCATTTTAGGGAATTAGACTTCTCTTTGGAAAATGGGAAGTCACTGAAATGTTTTAAGTCTGAGAGGGGTGCAGTGGATTGAGCTGTGGCAAGAACTCATTTGCCTTCTCAAAGACTCTGACTCTGTGTGGAGGAAGGATTGGGGGGTGGCCAGACTGGAGGGGGTGGTAGGTGACTAGGCCAGTAGGCAGGAGATTTGAAGGAGTCCTAACTTTCTCCCCACTCCACAGAGGATGGCTCCTTCTTAGTGAAAGTCATTTAATTTGCCACCAAATTAAAATGAAAGCTGAAAATGTATTTCCTGACTAATGAAGAAATGGAATAACAGTCACATTAAACCCCAATGAATTTTTCTTTTTTGGGTGAGGAAGATTGTCCACGAGCTAACATCTCTGCCAATATTCCTTTATTTTGTATGTGAGTTGCTGCCTCAGCATGGCTTGATAAGCAGTGCATAGATCTGTGCCTAGGACCCCAAACTGCAAACCTCGGGACGCTGAAGCAAAGCGTGTAAACTTAACCACTACACCACCGGGCTGGCCTCCCAAATGATTTTTTAATGTAATTGTTCCCACCAAAAGCCTACAAGCTTCTCAAGGGTAAGAAATGTATATGATTCGTCATTGTATCTTCAGGCCTATCACATCAGAGAAACTGATTAAATGATCGTCAAGTAAATGAATGAAGCATGGTCTATTAATTTGCTAGGGTTGCCATAACAAAGTACCACAGACTGGGTGGTTTCTGGAGGGTGGAAGCCCTAGATCAAGGTGTCAGCAGGGTTGGTTCTGTCTGAGTGCTGAGGGAAGGATCTATTCCAGGCTTCCCTCTTGGCTTGTAGATATGTCTTTACATCGTCTTCTTCGTGCATGTTTCTGGGTCTAAATTTCCCCCTTTTATGACACCAGTCATATTGGATTAGAGCCCACCCTAATGACCTCATTTTAAACTTGATTACATCTATAGGGACCCTGTCTCCAAATAAGGTCACATTCTGAGGTACTAGGGGTTAGGACTCCAACATATGAATTTTGCGGAAATACAATTCAACGTTTAACACATGGGGCTATGAATTTTGGTAGCCGGTCACTTTCAAAGGATTCCACTCAATAAAGCAGCTTTTGCTTGTTTCATTGAACAGTGCCAGCTCCCTCCGGTGCCAAACCCCGGAAAGTGGCATTCAGAGTGAGTAGAGCAGAGTAGAGAGAACTCCTTTTCCTGGTCTCTTCAAAGCTTCTCCCATTTCCCCAAAAAAGCCCAATCAAAGTAGATAGGTTTTCCAAACTGTTATGGGTTGAACTGTGTCCGTCCTCCCCACCCCCAAATTCATATGGGGGGTTGAAGTGCTCACCACTAGTTGAAGTGGGTGTATGGAGTTAGGACTTTTAAAGAGGTAGTTAAGTGAAAATGAGGTCATGATGCTGGGCCCCCATCCAACATGACTGGCATCCTTAGAAGAAGAGGAAATTTGGACACAGATATAAAGAGAAGGAAGACACAGAGAGAAGGTGGCCATCTGCAAGCTAAAGAGGGAAGCCTCAGAAGAAACCAACCCTGCCAACACTTTGATCTCAGACTTCTATCCTCCAGAATGGTGAGAAAATAAATTTCTGTTCCTTAAGCCCCCAGTCTGTGGTACTTTGTTATGACATTCTTAGCAAACTAATATACAAACCAAACTGGCCAATACTCTTACACTTAAAACCCAGTTTCTCTTGATAATTCTGTGCCATGGTTCATATCTTGTCAATAACAAGTAATGTTTTCTGAGCACTAACCTTATGTGTTAGGCACTGTGCTAGAGCGTTATCAATGTTATCTTATTTAATCCACACAAATCCCTAGACACAATGACTATTATGATCTTAATTTTTATGGGAAAGAAATCTGAGAGTGAGAGATGTGAAGTAACTTGCCTAAGGTCATCCTCTGAGACTCTCTGTGCCAGCCAGCCTGAGGAATGTTCTGGAAGGTGGAACTTCATTGCACCGTGGGGTTCAGAGACACAGCTAACATGCCTGGGTGTGTAGGTGATGACAAGATTAACCTACCCTTTACAACTACTTTCCCTCAACAACGAGAAAACAAACAGCTTGATTTAAAAATAGGCCTCACTTAAGAGACACCTCACCAAAGAAGATATACAGATGGCAAGTAAGCATATGAAAAGATGTTCCACATCATATGTCATTAGGAAAATACAAAGTAAAACAACAATGAGATACCAGTGAACACTTATTAGAAGGACCCAAATTCAAAACACTGACAACATCAAATGTTGACGAGGATGTGGAACAACAAAAACTCTCATTCATTGCTGGTGAAAATGCAAAATGGTACAGCCACTTTGGAAGCTTCTTGTAAAACTAAACATACTCTTACCATATGATCCAGGAACTGTGCTCCTTGGTATTTACCTAAAGAAGTTAAAAACTTATGTCCACATGAAAACTCGCACATGGATGTTTATAGCATCTTTATTCATAATTGCCAAAACTTGGAAGCAACCAAGATGTCCTTCAGTAGGTGAAAGGATAAATAAACTGTGGGACATGTAGACAAGGGAATATTATTTGGTACTAAAAAGAAATGAGATATCACGCCATGAAAAGACAAGGAGGAAACTTAAATGCATATTACTATGTGATAGAAGCCAATCTGAAAAGGCTGCATACTGTATGATTCTAACTATACGACATTCTGGAAAAGGCAAAACTGTGGCGACAGTAAAAAGATCAGTGGTTTCTAGGAATTGGGAGGAGACAGATTATTTTTAGGGCCTTGAAACTGGGTGAAGTGCAGAAGATTTTTAGGGCCTTGAAACATAGTACACAATGATGGATACATGTCATTGTGCATTTGTCCAAACCTGTAAAATGTTCAACACCAGGAGTGAACCTGATGTAAACTATGGACTTGGGTGATGATGATGTGTCAGTGTAGGTTCATCAGTTGTAACAAATACACCATTCTGATGGGGGATATTGATAATAGGAGAGGAGGTGCATGCGTGGGACAGGGGTATAAGGGAAGTGTCTCCACCTTCACCCCTCAATTTTTCTGTGAAACTGAAAATGCTAAAAAATAATATCTTAAAAAAAAGCAAACTACTTTCTCAGTCTCTTGGGTCAGCTTGTGGCTCCAGATTCTTCTTAATTCTTGCAGAAATCATCAGCCCTCTGTTAGCAATATTAAGTATACCAACATTTTAGAGCCTGGATTAAATATTTTTGCCTCTGCTGCTATCACAAGTCATTGGACTCCTATTAAAACCAATCTTAAGCAGAGAAAAGAAGATTGGGAGACAAATGACAAAATCATCAAATCACAAAGAAGTTAGGGGAATATGTCCTTAATGATTGAAGCTAAGTGTATTTGTATTGATGCCTCAGTGGCGTTCCTGTTTATTTGCACAAGAGAACATTTACAAACACTTAGGTGGAGCATACCCAGAGGAGAGTGTCAGACCTCTCCCTTCTGTTCAGGCCTTCAGCTAGTATTAAGTGTTTAAGCCCTTGGAATGCTGACAAGAAAAACCTACCTTAAATGTCTGTTTCAAAAGGGTAATGAATGAAGGGGAATAACATGTCTAATCTTGCGGATTATTAAACTTTTCTTGAATGTAAAACTGTCTACATTGCTAGAGATGAAAGAGTTATTCCTGTTTTTTTTTTTAATGAGGAAGATTGGCCCTTAGTTAACATCTGTTGCCAATCTTCCTCTTTTTGCTGAGGAAGATTGGCTCTGAGCTAACATCTGTACCCATCTTCCTCTCTTTTGTATGTGGGACACTGCCGCAGCATGGCTTGATGAGCAGTGTCTCCGGCCGTGCCTAGGATTCAAAGCTGCAAACCTTGGGCCACTGAAGTGGAGCACACAAACTTAACCACTACTCCACCGGGCCAGCCCTCTGAGTTATTCCTGTTTTTACATCTAATTGTTGAACTACTGAAATTTGCATCTTCCCATAATCAGCGCTCCTGTTGATGGCAGAAACATATACTGAGAAACAAGTAATCCAGCTCTGCGATGAGGTAGCCCCATGTACTGCCATCTCCCCTAACTAGCAGTTTCTGCCTCCCACGGACACCCTTGTGGCCACTCAGAAACATTTGAGACATTGTGGAGAAAGAAGGCGAGTGGAATTTCCCTATACTTGGAAGGGTTAAGCACTGAGTCAGTCTAAAGCAAATGGCACACCCAGTTTGAGGTCCAAGAGGGTGAAGTAATTTATCTCTGAGTCATATCATTGAATACACTCTGTTCTATAGAATGTCGGTTAGCAACTCGCTTCCAAACATTGTGTCCCATGGTTCTGTTATACATGACATTTGAGAGTGAGATGAGTTGCTTATTTTGACTTAGCATTAGGCAGTGAAATGAATCTGGCATTGAGACGGGCTTAGGTTTTCACCAATGGATTTAGAGTCTGAAAAGAAGTGCTGTGTTGCATGATTCCATTTTCACACTAAGCATGAAAGCCAGAGGAGAACAACCACCTTGGTTAAGGGGCAAAAGAGTGGCACTCTTGAGAAATTTTCAGTATAAGAAAAAAAAAAAAAAAAGGAAAGAAAAGGAACTCAGCTCAATGGCCCTCTTGTTTTATTATTTTGTGGCTTTTTCACAGGCTCTGACTATACGATTAAATTCTTAGCCATTGGCAGGACTTTGTGCTGATTAGTGTTTTTAAACTAGAACCTTGAAATCCAGTTATTCCAACCACAGATCCTATTAAAAGGACCCTGTATTTTTAAGTCGGAAGGAATGAATAGGCAAGAGGGTGCGGCTGTGTGGCCACGGCGGGGAGAAAGGTGTGATGAGTTGCTGTTTTGTTGCTAGGCAATAGGTTTTATGTGACAACAATTCCTTTTCTCTAAGCACCAGAAAGCTCCTTTTGTTTCATGAAAGGAGTGCATTTTCTCAAGACAAGAAGTACACATGCAGTTTACACTAATTCGTGATATTATAGTAAACAGTGTTTATGAAAGAGAATGTTATTGCATTTGAATTCTTTTGTTTGCTTTCCATGGCCACCTGAGAAATCTTTGGCTTAAGGAGACATGGTTCTTTCCTTTTCTCAGCTGATTACCAATGTTTGGGTGTGATTGTGATTCTCTTCAAGTCTCTAAACTCCCCCAATTGAGTAGTAAATGTGCTTCTGAGCTTCTCAGCAGAGAACACATCTATATTTGGAAATGTTATTGGATTTGATTTTATAATTTCAAACTAGTTAGCTAATCCTGACGTGAACATGTTATGGTATCTTCCATAGTTCTTCTTCTTTTATTGATTCTGTCCTTATATGGTGTAGGTATGTTGTGTACTGGGTATAGTCTCCCCAAGACAGGGCCCTAGATCTCTTACATCCTTAGAGCCATAATAGCATCTGACATAGAACTTGGTGTGTAGTAGATGCTTAATAAATGATTGTTGAATAGATGAATGAATGGATGCACAAGATTAATATAGTGTTGCATTTTCCAATTACATGGATTTTAAATAGATTCAAGGCAGGCTCTGAAAGCACTGAAGTAGTGATTGGTATTACAAGTACAGTCATGTGCCACATGACGTTTTGGTCAATGATGGACCGCATATAAGTTGGTGATCCCATAAGATTAGTACCATACAGCCTAGGTGTGTAGTAGGCTATACCATCTAGGTTTGTGTAAGTACACTCTGTGATGTTCACACAATGACGAAATTGCCTAATGACGCTTTTCTCAGAACAGATCCTCATGACTGTATTGCAAAAAGAGACAGCAATCTAAATACACTTAATTTAGAGACCTGCCTTTCCTCCCTACAACCATACTTTTTACATAGAAATGGCAATTGAAAGCTCTCGAGTATCAATTCAGAACCCTGATATTCTTTTAATTTTTAGGAGACCACTGAGTTAATTCTAAAAACGGAAAGTTCATAAGCTTGAGAACCAGCCCATAGATTTAATATTTTTTCCTAAGGGAATACATTCTCCTAAAGGAGAGTTAGGGCTTTGCTACCACACTACAACACAATCTGAAATTGTGTCCCCGACAATAGGAAGTGATATGTGTGGTGGTCTTTCTTTTCTTTTTGATAGTGTAGAAAAATCTTTGGGTGAACTTTGTCTCTCGGGTTTCAGAAGATTAAAATACTTCCCCTACTCCATCCCTGCCACCCTCTAGGACATTGATTTTTGTTCCCAAAGGATGATGGTTAATATTCATTGGGTGCTTACTATACGTCAGCTACTGTCCTAAGCTCTTTACATGAATTAATTCTTTTAATCCTCACAACAACCCTGTGAGGTGAATCCTGTTATCACCCATTTCATAGAGGAAGAAACTGAGGCACAGCGAGGTTAAGTTACTTGCCTAAGGACTCTGCATCTAGTATGTGGCAGAACTGAGTTTGGAACTCAGACAGGCTAGGTCCAGACTCCACTCTTCTAACCCATGTATGACACTATCTCTGAAATAGAGAAGGGGAAAAGGAGGTCCTAACACACGAACCATTACCACACCAGGTGTGGGCACTTCACCCAACTGCTGCCCTTCCACATCTGCACTCTCCTTGACCTTGTTCTGGGCTGGGCTGGGGCTGATGGCTCACTTGCACCAAGGCTCAATGGTCTTGCAAATGTGAGTGAATGCCAGTGCTGGTTCAGTCCCAGAGCTTCCTCATCCTTGAGCTGGGCCTATGCTACGGCTGAGCCCGGCCTCCCTGGGCTTGACTTGAGCTCACCCCTCCAGACCTGCACCCTGAAACCTGGGGACAGGCCTTTGTGGGGAGCCAGGCAAGGCCCTCTGATGCCAACTGCATCCACCAAGAGGAGGTACACTCCCCGCAAGGGCAAGCCCAGGGCTGCACCCAAGGAGACATGCTGATGTTCACTACAGAGAGAATGTTCTCGTGCTCTGGCCCTGCCAAAGGCTGCCAGACTGCCCTCTCCTCCAAGGGATGGGGGTGAGGGGCAGTCAGACACACACACACACACACACACACACACACACACACACACACACACACACAGGTTTGAGCTCCCACAGCTGTCCTTTATCAGCAAACACTTCTGAAGGTACAGCTCACACCTGCATTCCAAAGACCACACAAATCACTTCCCTCCCTGCTGAAAGGCCCTCACCCCCAGAGTGAATCATAGCAACTGCTGAAGAGCAGCCAGTGGTGGGCTCCACCCTTCCCACAGGAAGTGAGAAAGAGTAAATACAGAGTTTTTCTCTAAGGGCTGCTGCACATGTTAAACAGGTGATTTTTAAAAGCGAGAACTGTTTAAGAGGTGGTGACAATTCTGGAGAAGCATAAAGAACCAGGGGAGGTGGCAGTAGCCTGGCGGAGGCCACAGGATTCCTATAAACTCTTTTATGAACAGGGCGCTGAAATTCCAGAGCCCGCAGGAGGTGGCTCCCTCTTTGATTCAGCGCTGCTGTGCCTGCAAGAATGCACCAAGGATTGGGGCAATGGGACACCTGAGATATAGGGTCACAGGGGCAGCCCTAGGGGAGAATTCCAGAGTTGGGGCTGGGTTCTCTTAGGATTAAAAAAATCAAAGCGTCATTTCTTCCAGGAACCTCCTGGCAGGCCCTAAAAGCCCCTCTATGAACAGGTGCTTATTTTTGCACCTCCAGGACCCAAACAAAGCCCAGGGGGAGGTGGTGACTGAGAGGCCACTGGAGTCCTTGGGATAATACTGATGGTCAGGCTGCCGTTCAACAGGGCTTACGATGTGATCACTCAGGGGCAAGGACCCCAAATTACCAGTTCTATTCTGAGTATGCTCTTTAGACAGTCTATGGTGATTTGGACAAACCAGCATTCCCTTATAATCCCTCCAACGAGACCAAGGGGCCACCTAACAAACAGCTCTAGACCCATATGAAACCACTGATAAGTGAGGAAGACACAGATTACAGAGAGCCTGGGTGTATTGGAGTCATCCGGGGTCTTGGTAAAATGTGGATTTGGGGTAGGGTCTGAGATTCCACATTTCTCCCAGTCGGTGCCAAGGCTGCTGGTCTGTGGATCACATCTCAAGTACTGGGGGTATGAGAGAACACTTGGGGGCAGGCGTTGGTCAGTGGACCCTGGTGGAGTTGGGGGAAGCTTCCTGGGGTAGGGAGTGGGGTGGTTTGAGATGGGGTCTGGTGGTGAGATTGGTTGGGGAGGAGGGTAAAGATACCCCAGATCCACCTTGCAAGGCAGTGAGTGATGACTTCCCATGGTGTATGGCAGCTGGCCCCTGTTCAAGGACCAGGATCAGCCGGTCAGGTAGCCTTGGGGAAGTTGAAGGGTTGGAGAGGTTGGGAGCTTGGAAACTGGACTCTGTCATTTAGTAGCTGGGAGATTAGGCAGGTCTGAAAATAATACCAATCCTATAGGAATGGTGTGAGGATAAAATGAGACGGTATACCAAAGTGCTTGGTATAGGGCCTGGCACAGCATAAGCAGTCAGTAAATAGAATACTTGTTGATATTATTATTATTATTAATACCTGAAACAAAGGAGCGATGTGTCTCCTGTTTACTTCTGAGCTCTGGGCCAACATATCCCAAAACAAGTGGCTCCTGGTTGAGGCAGGAGCTCCCTTCTCCCCATTTGTGACCCTCGGGGTGCAGGGCGGCCAGTGATGCTGGGGTGGAAGGGAGAACTGGGCAGCCTTGACAAGAGGGCAGAAGGGCCTCATTCCCAGGGCCTAGGAAAGACAGAGACTGTCCCAGCTCCTGGGCATAAACAGGGGAAAGGATTCAGAATACTCAGGACTAATTTATTGGCAGAAAAAGTTATTTAGAAATATCCTGGGGGCCGACCTGGTGGCGTAGTGGTTAAATTCCCATCCTCTGCTTTGGCAGCTGGGGGTTTGCAGGTGCAGATCCTGGATGTGGACCTATACACCGCTCATCAAGCCATGCTGTGACGGCATCCCACATACAAAATAGAGGAAGGTTGGCACAGATGTTAGCTCAGTGACAATCTTCCTCACCAAAATAATATATATTCTAAACAAGCTGGTCATGACATTGAAATGTCACTGTATGGCAGACTCTCTGTATCTTAGCCACAGTATACCAGGACGTGTTCTAACCTGAAGTGCAACCAGATCCAGGGTGTGGATTTACTAGTGTCAGGCCTTCTGATGGTGGGTCTCCCAAGGGCTCGCTAAGCCACACACCTGGCCTCCACCACAGCCACGAGCTATGCTGAATATGGTCACTCAGGCACAGAGGGTGTGGAGTTCGCTTTTCTCAAACATTTCCCCGTGAGAGATCAACCAAGAGAGAAACAGAAGGTATCAGGCAATGCCAAGCTCCAGCTAGGCCAGACCTCTGGAGGAGCAACTGGGAACGTTGATGAAATGGCAGAATCTAAACAGCAGTGATTTATTTTCCAAAGTCTCTGGCATTTTTTCATCCTTATTTTTCTTCTCCTCCCCTTCTCTTTAACAGAGCAGAGCAAACAGTCTTAAGGCCAATTGGCTGTGCTTTGCATTTTCGTCTGATAGATTTGTATGGGAAATGAAGTTTTTACGTGGACATTGTTAGTGCATCGATGCTACTCCCATTCTTTATCTGCTCTTTCAAGGATTTAGCCAATGTGCAAAGATGTTTCCCAGTTTCAGAGGTAAAGAGACACAAGGCCACCTGTCCTCACTAAGCTGTGTGTCCCTTCTCCTTCCTGGCACTGGCTGGAGAGCCCCATCACCTGGGGCCTGTTCTCCCAACTTGCCCCACCCTCCTGAGGAGCCCCACTTCAGAGAGCCCCCCTACCCCACCCCGGAAGACTCCTACAGTGGCCTCTGGCTGACCCAAGTTTACTAGCCAGGAGCCCCTCCCACCCATGGACTTTCTCTTCCCAGGTCTCAGTCCAAGACAACAATTAAGTCATCTCACTCTTGTTTACTGGAAGGAGCAGGCCCCCTAGAGACACCCACCATCTCTTTGGGTCATACAGTTGTCCTCCCTTTTCTGTGGGTGATGCACTCCAAGACCCTCAGTGGATGCCTGAAATTGTCAATAGTACCAACCCTAAATATACTATGTTTTTTTGGTAAAGTTTAATTTATAAATTAGGCACAGTAAGAGATTAACAATAGTAACTAATAATAAAATAAAACAATTATAACAATACACTGTAATAAAAGTTATCATAGATCTTAGCAACCTCAGCATACGATTCTTTTCTTTCCTTGTTAAGTAGAGAACTTTCACCTTTTCACTTAAAATAAGCCCTTTATGGCTTCTCTTTGGCATATCCGAATTACCAGCATCACTACTCTTGTGCTTTGGGGCCTGATTATTAGGTAAAATAATGGTGACTGAACACAAGCACTGTGATACCACGATGGTAGATCTGATAACCGAGATGGTTACTAAGTGACTAATGGGTGGGTGGCATCTACAGCCTGGATCCTCTGGACAAAGGGATGATTCACATCTGGAGTGGGACGGAGCAGGATGGCAAAAGATTTCATCGCGCTTCTCAGAACAGGGCACAATTTAAAACGTATGAATTGTTTATTTCTGGAATTTTCCATTTAATATTTTCAGACTACGGTCGACTGTGGTAACTGAAACCGAGGAAAGCGAAAACGTGGGTTGGGGGGACTACTGTAGAGTATATGCATTTTAGCAGCTGCATTCATGTGTTCATTTAGCCAGTAACCTGGCAGAGGATAAGCAGTCAGTAAATAGAATGCTTGTTGATATTATTATTATTAATAGTTGAAGCTTATTGAAACAATTGAGTGCCAACCCTATGCCATGCACAGTGCAAGGGTGTTGGGTCTACAGCGATATGAAGATGTGGTCCCTGCCTCTGGCTGTTTCCAGGCCGTCGAGGAATTAACAAGGAATACGTTATTAAACCGAAGGTGATGAAGGCAGAGGGAGAACAGCACGCTCCATGCCCCAGAAGCACATGAGGGAATGGCAGACTTTACCTCTGAGAGGTGGAGAAGACCTCACAGAGGAGGTGACATTTGGGCTGTGTTATCGTCTGAATGTGTCCCCCCAAAATTCATATATTGAAATCCTAACCCCCAAAGATGATGTTACCGAATCAGGTTCGTCTTACCCACTGCACGATTATGCCAATCACCTGGATGACAAGTTTGCAAAGAGAAAGGATTTAATCACAAGGCAGCCGAGCAAGGAGGTGGGAGAATCAATCTCAGATCCGCCTCCTCGAAAATGGGGACTCAGGGATATTTGTGGGATAAGGGGGCAGGGCGGCCTGAAGTGTGGGAACAGATGATTGGAGGTGAGGAGAAGCAAGGTGATTGATGATCTGCGCAAGCGTAGTCAAGCTTCATGCCTCTTCATAGGACACATGTTCACAAAATGGCCACGTTACCATGATCTGAGGGTGGACTTTTTAGCTCCTTGATGTCAAAAAGGTCACTTATCGGGCATTTGCACAAGCCCAGTTGATGGGTTGGTGGTCTCAACCGGCCTGAACTGGACAAGGGGTCAACTCTTAGTTCCCGAAAAACTCAAGCATTCCACCTGTTACCATGGTGACCTAAGCCTCAGAGATGTTATCAATAGGGTGGGTTTTAGTAATGCATTATCTGACTACTTTTGCAAACAAACAACTGAGTATAGTTAAAGCAAGTTGGTGCCCCAAGTTTCAATGACGGTATTAGGAGATGGGGCCTTTGGAAGGTGTGTAGGTCACGAAGATAGAGCCCTCATGAATGGGATTAGTGCCTTATAAAAGAGGCACCAGAGAGATCCATCACCCCTCCCACCACGTGAGGACACAGAGAGAAGGCGCCCGCCATGAACCAGGAAGAGGGCTCTCACCAGAATGCAATCGTGCTGATGCCTTGACCACAGACTTCCAGCCCCCCGAACTGTGAGAAATAAATTTCTGTCACTTATAAGCCACCCAGTCTGTGGTATTTTTTTTATAGCAGCCCAAATGCACTAAAACAGGATGTTTCTTCAGGGCTGAGTAGAAGTTTGCCAGAAAGAGAAGCGGGGAAAGGATGAGACAGGCAATGAGAGAAGGATGTGAAGGCAAAGAGGTGTGTATGAAAGGATGCGGTCTCTTTGAGGAGAGGAGTAGTCTGGTTTGGCTGGAGTGGAGGAGGGAAAGGGGCTGCAGGGAGGTGAGGCTGGAAAGGCACAATGGAGGTGGCTTGTGAGGAGACTGTGTGCATCCAAGGAGTCACAACCTTGTCCTGTGGGCAGTCAGGAACTAAATGGGGAAGTGATCTTTTGAAGACCATGGTGGTTCTAATGATGGGCCCCTGAGACCTGATAGGAGGTGGGGTGGTGTCGTGGAGGATCAGGTGAGGAAGCTTACGGGGTCCCTCTTTGGGGAAGGCCTGTAGTATCTAGTGTAGTACCACACAGACCCAGACACTGTAGATTTTGTTATGTAGGTGGCATGTGTGTTACATGTTGTCAAGTCAGCTTCAACTCCTGGCGACTCTATGAATGACTGATGTCCACAATGTCCTGTCCTCAACAGCCCCACTCAGCTCCTGTAGACTCACACATATGGCTTCCTTTATGGAGTCAATCCATCTCACATTTGGTCTTCCTCTTTTCCTGTTGCCTTCTACTTTCCCCAGCATTATTGTCTTGCCCAAAGACATGGTATAAGTGAGGAAAATATTGCAGGAAGTGGTTACTAGGCTTAACAACTTTGTTACATTCTCCAGAGTGGTTATACAAATTGCACTGTAAGTCCACAGTTGTTCTCTATGGCCTTATTATATGATCTCTATATGCAGCACGACCCCAAAATAAATGGGTTTGCCTGGTTAACAAACCCATTAGAACTCTGTCGTTCCATTGAACATGTTCTGTTTCAAAAATGGGTACTGTCATTCCATGGATACCAAGAGGGTGCCTAAAGGGATGGCCCAGATAAAGACTTAAGTTTATCTTGAGAGAATAGTCCTAGAAGAATCTTGATTCAGACAGATTTAAAAGACACCATCACAGAGGAAGTTACTGGACTTCTTGACCAAGAACAAGGTAGATCTGTCTGATCTGTGTAGAGTCAGATGCTGATTTACTGAGAAGAAAATGGGGCTTGAGTTTCAGGGCCCCTCACTTGCATGGCCCCCTTCAAAGGTCTTGTGCCAATTTTTTAATTCATAATTTTATATTATTTTTCTTGGAGGGGGCATAAATAAAACCTGCATCTGCCCTTGGGTGTATTTCCAATCTGAAGATGACATTTAATCTCAAGCAGTAAGCAATTAGGGCCTTGCCAACATCTAAGCATTTATGATTCAACATGGTTCCTAACTGTAAGGATGCTTCACAAGAAAGAATGAGTGGTTTGTGCTCACTGTGCTGCAGATTCTGACTTCAACAGACACTTGATCTTAAAAGTAAATTTTTACTGCCAGGCTCAACTTTTCAGCATCCTTTTTTTCAGTGAGGCAGAAACTGGCTCAGTGAATGTGACTGGACACACCGCATTGCACCTAGTGGGTGCCTACTACATGTTTAATGAACGAATGGTAGCAGTTGTGGTAAAAACTTATTAGCCCCAGCGGGCTTAAAGTCCTGGGGTTTTTAAAAAAAATAATTTCAAAATTACAGAAATGTTGCAAGAATAATTCAAAGAAGTTTTTAGTTCTTGAACAATTTGTGAGTAAGTTGCAGGCATGATTTCCCCCTTACTCCTGAAAACTTTAGTGCATATGGCCTACAAACAAGGACAGTCTTCTATGTAACCACAATATAACCATCAAGACCAGGAAATCAACAATGGAACATTACAACCACCACCAACCCCATTCAAGTTTCACTAATTGTCCAAATAATGTTCTTCATAGCCAAATGACTCAATATAGGATTAGGCACTTCAGTTAGTTGTCAAGTTTCTTTAATCTCCTTCAATTTGGAATGGTTGTTCTGTCTTTCGTTGTCTCTCAAAACACTGACATTTTGAAGATTACAGGCCAGAAAATTTGTAGAATGTTCCTCAATTTGAGTGTGTCTCCATAATTGTGAGGTTTTCCATAATTAGATTTAGGTTAGGCATTTTTGGTAGGAATTTCACAGAAGTGATTCATGTTCTCACTGCATTCTGTCAGGTGGCACATGATTTTATTTGTTACATTTTTTTTTTTTTTTACTGAGGAAGATTCACCCTGAGCTAACATCTGTGCCAATATTCTTGTATCTTGTATGTGGGTTGCCTCCACAGCATGGCTGCCAACGAGTGGTGTAGGTCCATGCCTGGCAACCAAACCCCGGGCCACCAAAGTGGAGTGTGCCAAACTTAACCACTAGGCCATGGGGCTGGCCCCTATTTGTCCCATTATCAATGATATTAATTTTTTTTTGGTAGCTCCTGCCTCAGGTTTATTTGTAAAAATAGCACAGGAGGACATACCAGCCTGATGTAGACAGCAGCCCAGGAAGACATCGGTCCTTCTTTCCTTACACTGACACATGGAAGCCTCTTTTCCAGGGCCTTCGTGGGGCCTAGGCACCTTTAGGGGGCCTGAGCTGGAGCCAGAACGAGCTGACGCTGGAGCTGGAGCCTGGTTTGAGACTTGGCCTTGGCCTTTGGCAAGCACAGCCTGAGACCCTTGGTGCTGCAGGCACAAGCATGCTTCCTGAGCTTGGGTTGGCCAATGTAGGCAAGTTAACTGAACTTGCATCTGACACCCTTTGGGATCTTGGGCTTGACCTCCTTGGGCTTTACAAGGACCTTGATAGCCTCAGCATGCATAGTTGGCCTTGGCATTGTTTGCCTCCATCTTCTTCAGACCCTTCTTGTGCTTCTTGGCAAAGCATGTGTTCCTCATGAATTTGGGGTCCACCCCATTAAGAGACTTATGTCTTCATAGTTTCTTGATGCCATTTTCATGCCATTTTTGGGACTGGTTGTGTATGGTGTGGTTCTTGGAATTGGCATGTCTGCAATGTAGCTCACCAATGATGTTAACTTTGATCACTTGATTCAGGTGGTTATCTTTCAGGTTTTTCCACCATTAACTTATTTTCTCTTTGTTTTTAATAAGGACTTATTTGAGACTACACAAATATCTCATTCCTCATCAAACTTCCATTCACTTGGTTTAACATCCATTGAAGTTTCTTGCTTAAATCAGTTATTACTATGATGGTTACCAAAAGATGATTTTCTAGTTCTATCATTCCATCTATATTTATTGGTTGACATGCTACTGTAAGTTTGAGTTGTCTCTTCTATCTATCTGTCTATCATCTATTTCAGTATGGACTCATGGTTTCATATTTTATTCAACGGGTTTATAATCTCTTACTACCATTACTTATTTTGATGCTTGAATTGTCCCAGATTTGGCTAGTGGGGGCCCATTCAAGTTAGCTTCTGTGTCCTTTTGACTTATCTCCACCATACTTTGACTGCTTCCTTACTTTCTAGGCCAACAAGATGTTCCAGGTTCATCTTATACTTTCCCTCACTCAGCCCTGGAATCAGGGAGCTCTGGTTGCTTTCAGCAGAGAACGGGCTTTAGAAACCAAAATTTGGTCCTAGCTGTGCTCATTGCTATTGGGGTCTCACTGCTTTAGGCTCTTTCAATAGTCAGAAGTAGCAAATATATGTATACGTGCACACACACACATATATATTGAAAACCATCAGTACATATTAATAGCCCCAATTTCTGTGCAATACTACATGGTTTATTCTAGCTTCTCCCTTTTCCATATCTGTAACTCCTCATTTCAACAGTGAGAAACTTGATTCCCATTATCCTCAGTATATTTAACTATTTGATCAGTCACTTTGTATGAAACCAGTCTCCTGTCTCTGTCAGGCCACTGCCCTGCTCAGCACACCTTTGTGTGAGCAACTGACCCCAAGGGCTTTGAAACTGAATTATTAAGGAAGGAAGGCCTTGCTTTATTTTTAAAATGGGAATATGATGGATTATACATACCTTATATGTGTGGATCAGCAACATCAGCATCATCAGCAACAAGGATCAGCTTAAGAAAGTGGCTTCAGAAATTCTGATTTTATGTCTTTCACTTTTCACTGACAATCTTTATCTCTAGGAATGAAGAAGGACTTCCTAAAACTGCAAGCCCCCACGTTACTGAGACTATCAGGTCTTACCAGTCTGGATATGCATTTAAAGAGAAGTTTGTTATATTTTATTCAGTATTTTTAGGTGTTTTGTAGTGAGAGTGTTTTCAAATTAGATTGTCCACCATATTACCAGAAATTTCAGTCCTGAACACCCAGTTTGAAAATATCTTAATTGAGTAATTACTCTGAAAGCTACACTTCTACTGGCAAGTGAGTTGTTGTGTGGCCAGGTCTAGAATGCCACTGGCTCCCCCTTGGAAACTTCCAATTCCTGGGAATCTTCTAGATAACAGCCAGACATCAGGCTTTTTCAAGTTCTGCCCATCTTGACAGCCCATTTCTTGTGGTGTGAACCAGCTCCTTTCTAAAAGGCTTTTCATGTACCTGAAGAAGCTGCCCTATCATCTATCCATCTATCTACATCTATCTATCTACCTATCTATCTATCTATCTATCATCTATCAATCATCTATCCATTATTTCTTTTTAGCCAAGAGTCCCACAGCAATCACCATGCTGTTTCAGCCACTGATCTCTGTCATCTGAAGTAAGCTTTGGAGAAGGGACTTGTGGCCAAGGACTACGTGAATGTATCTAATGATTGCTGACTTTAGCCAGAGAAGGGTTTATCTTGCATGCCAGGCATTTTTAGGATTCCTGCTGTAAAATGCTACCATCATGAACCACCCTGCCCAGATCCACCTGATGGGGTATAATTCCCTGGTTTTACCGTCAAGGGAATAATCAAGATTCCCCAATGCAAGGCACAGCGAACAGCCAGGAACAATTCTGTATCTCCTTCTGATGGATTTTGAGTTGCACAGTCTTTGGACACAGCCCTTCTTGTAGAATCAGTATGCAGCACCATTCCTAGCTCAGAGGTACCTCTGAACTGATTTCTAGCTGTTCATTCCGCAGTGTGCATTTCTTGTGCTCTGCTCATACTCTTGGCAGGAACACTCAGCCTTCATCTTACCAATAGTGTTTATGTTAGAATATGCCCCTTTAGATGCATTCTGTAATGCAGACTTGATGGCTAGGGCCTTGAATGAGCCATTATAAACTCCCAAGTAGGTGCCAGAAAAGGGCCTCATCCTCTGTTGCACAGTAAAGTGAGCAATGTCAGTAAGAAATCCTCAAATTTGCAGTTTTTAGACAAAAGGCCAAGTCTAAATATAATACTGGATGTATTAAATGTGGATGTACTAAATGTGGTAATTATCTCCCAGGCTGCTGCAAACATTTGTTTACTATCAGAGAACAATAACTGATGATGTCTGGCAAAATAATTTCCCTAAAAACTCCACAAGTTCACCTGAAGTTCTAATGCTGGGTAAAGCGGAGACAGTAAAAGACTTTACCATGGCAAGTATCGGGAGCAATACCACCACTTGGGAGAACTGTACACCAGAGCCGAGTCCTCCATTTTTCTTCCTCTAGTGCAGCACGGAAAGCCAGTCTGCAGACTCCAGGAAGTGGCTTTGTTAATATCCTCTTAACTTCCTTTAGGCTTCACACTACCTGCAGGATGCTGGTTAGGTGCTTTAGTGTGGTTTTCAGGCTGTTGTGTTCAGACCGCCTTCATCTCCCAACACCCCCACATCCTGAGCCCCTGTGCCTGGTGTTGCCTACAATCTCTATAACCTTCTCCGTCTCTCCGCCCTTGCACACATACTTAAATTCCTCCATTGTAGCAGTTAGTTCTCAGCTGCATTATTCACTTATTCCTCTCTCACCTCTTCTAGACTGCAAGCCAGTCGTAGCAGGTACCATGACCTATTCATATTTATTTGTATGCATGGGACATAGAAGGAGATCAAGAATTATTTGTTGAATGAATGAATGAATGGATGAATGAATGCATACATGCATGCTTCAAAGGGGCCATTTAAAATGCAGATTCTCACTGGCTCAGGTTTCAGGGTGGAGGCAGTGTTTACTTGCTTAGCAATAGAACAGAGCACTTTCATTACCTGCTACCGTTGGCTCCTAGGTTTTGTTAACAGAAGATGTATTGGGGCAACAGTAAAGAGTTAGGGGACAGGCAGGTTTTCAAAAGCAGCCCTTTATTGGAGCAAAAATAATCTGAGGCAATCAGACCCTAAATCACTGTTGCTGGCAATGAAACAAGTTAAAAGAATGAATCAAAACCATTATATTGAACCACATTGGCATCCAGCATCTATTATATTACATGCTCAGTTTATACTACTATTTTTGTAGCTAATAACTTATCAGCTATTTGCAATAAATGATCTTGTATTTATATGTTATATATTAATTTCTTGTATCATATTATATACAACTTTATGTTAATTTCTTATCCCTAAGATACAAATTCTATTAAAGACTGCTAAGTCTACAAGTATAGGTTAATGTAGTCTAAAAAAGTGGGTTTGTCTAATTCCCTTTCTATTGAATTGGCTGCTCATTTGACAGAATCAAATAACCTAAACAGGTATTTGGATGTCAAGTAAATGTTGCCTAAGTCACACACTTTTGAATTAGGAAAAAATAGCTCCACCTAAATTCAAACTACTTAGTTAAACTTAAGGCTTTGCAAGTTTCTGGAAACTCAGTTCACTTAAAACATATTTGGATGTGTAATGGTTTGCAAAGTTTGCATTTTTATTTATGATATCCACTGCCACCTCACCGTGCAACATACATATGGCCCATTTTATGACTTTTTCTTGAAAAGAGGACTTAAAAGTCTCCCTTTGACTGACTAGCAGTGATGAAAACAATCTGTTCACTGATTATGCAAGATCAATTAACAAAAATGAATGACTTTAAAAGGGAACAGCATCCTCTAAATGATATTTTAAAAGAAACACCTTTAATTTTTGTTAATGCTTAGTTCTCTTCTCAGGTTTTTGTGTGTGTGTTTTTTTTCTTTTGTCTTGCCAGACCAAATCATTTATGTCATTCTTCACGGTAATAGAACAAAAACTACTGAAATTCGGGGGGCCGCCTGGTGGCGCAGCGGTTTAGTCTGCGCTTGGCAGCCCAGGGTTTGCGAGTTCGGATCCCGGGCGCCCGCCAACGCACTGCTTGTCAGCCATGCCGTGGCGGCGTCCCATATAAAGTGGAGGAAGATGGGCACGGATGTTAGCCCAGGGCCAGTCTTCCTCAGCAAAAAGGGGAGGATTGGCAATGGATGTTAGCTCAGGGCTAGTCTTCCCCACAAAAAACAAAAAAAACAAAAAAAAAACTACTGAAATTCGTATGGGGCAACAAAAGAGCCCGAATAGCTAAAGCAATTCTGAAAAAAAAGAACAAAGCTGGAGGCATCACAATCCCTGATTTCAAAATATACTATAAAGCTACAGTAATCAAAACAGCATGGTACTGGTACAAGAATAGACACACAGATCAATGGAACAGAATTGAAACCCCAGAAATAAAACCACACACCTATGGACAGCTAATCTTCGACAAAGGAGCAAAGAACATACAATGGAGAGAGGGAAGTCTCTTCAATAAATGGTGCTGGGAAAACTGGACAGCAACATGCAAAAGAATGAAAGTAGACCATCTCCTATCGCCATATACAAAAATCAATTCAAAATGGATCAAAGACCTGAAAGTGAGACCTGAAACTATAAAACTCCTGGAAGAAAATATAGGCAGTACACTAATTGTGACTGGACATAAAGGGATCCTTTCAGATTCCATGTCTACCCAGACAAGGGAAACAAAAGAAAAAATAAACAAGTGGGACCTCATCAGACTAAAGAGCTTCTACAAGGCAAATGAAACCAGGATCAAAATGAATAAACAACCCACCAGCTGGGAGAAAATATTTGCAAATCGTTTGTCTGACAAGGGATTAATCTCAGTAATATACAAAGATCTCATACAACTGAGCAACAAAAAAACAAACAACCCGATCAAAAAATGGGCAGAGGATATGAACAGACATTTTTCCAAGGAAGAGATACAGATGGCCAATAGACACATGAAAAGATGTTCAACATCACTAATCATCAGGGAAATGCAAATCAAAACTACACTGAGATATCACCTTACACCGGTTAGAATGGCTATAATCACCAAGACAAATAACAACAAATGCTGGAGAGGTTGTGGAGAAACGGGGACCCTCATTCACTGCTGGTGGGAATGCAAACTGGTGCAGCCTCTATGGAAAACAGTATGGAGAGTCCTCAAAAAATTAAAAATAGAAATACCGTATGATCCAGCAATACCACTCTTGGGCATCTACCCAATGGACGTGAAATCAACCATCACAAGAGGCATATGTACCCCTATGTTCATTGCAGCATTATTCACTATAGCCAAGAAGTGGAAGCAACCCAAGTGTCCCTCGACTGATGATTGGTTAAAGAAGATGTGGTATATACATACAATGGAATACTACTCAGCCATAAGAAAAGACACAATTGTCCCATTTGCAACAACATGGAAGGACCTAGAGGGTATTATGTTAAGTGAAATAAGCCAGAGAGAGAAGGACAGACACTGCATGAACTCACTCATATATGGAATATAAGTGAACACACGGACAGAGAGAACTGATTGGTGGTTACCAAGGGGAAGGGGGGTGGGGGGGGCACAAGGGATGAAGGGTTACATCCACAAGGTGACGGACAAAAATGTACAACTAAAACCCCACAGTGTTATAAACTAAGACATAAATAAAAAAAACAAACAAACAAAAAAAAAAAGAATTATGGTCAGAGTAGGAGCTTGGGAGTAAGAAACAACAGGTTATTAATACCATAAAAGTACAATCTATTTCCTTAATGCCTATTTGTGAACCAGGCTATTTTGCTGAAATCTTTTCAGAAAGCTCTATTAAAGTATAACTGATGTCTTATACCTAATAGGTTTTCAGTAACTATTTGTTAAATGAATGACAGACACAATTAAAGCTGAAGCTGATACTTGAAAATGATGTTGCTGAAGTTTCAATAAGGACATTTAAAGTTACGGATGGTAATAAATGGTCTTAATGGAAATTACTACCTGACTATGAAATTCAGCACAATCATTGTTCTGTAAAAGGAACAATAACGGTATAATCGTCAAAGATATGTGCTTTTCTTCTTAAAACAGTCAGGGGAAGGGGCAAGAAAGAGAACTCACACTTTTTAATAGCTAAGTACACCACAAACTAATCCAGGAACTTCATATATCTCACTTAATCCTTGCAGCAAAGTAGGTTACGGATAAGGAAAATGAGGTTCAGAGAAGTCTGGAAACTCACACAGCAGAAAGGGAGATGGTAGGCTGGGGACCGCACCCAGGCCTACCTGGCTTCAAGGCAGTCCCCACTGTAGTGTCTATTGTACCTGGAACTTCCATCAGGTAGTTCTGTGGGGGAAAGCGCAGAAAAATGTTTGAAAGTCATTCTTATGACCAGTTTGTTTCCTGGTTCCTAACCAACCAAGTGGATCTAAGTGAGGCCACTTTGTAAACAGTCCAGTCTCCATATCAACAAGCACAGGAGAATTCAAAATCTTTGTCCTGCAGGTTTAATATGGTCTGTTGTTCTGGGGAAGTGGAGGCTGGTAAGACTATTGGCACCATTATTTTCTCTTAGTAGCAATCCTTTTCTTAAGCCAGCAGCAAGACAAACGTCTTCCTGAGAATTTATAACACTTACTGATTTCAACTCCTTTTGTGCCAGCCTAAGACTGAATTTCCAATTAGATGAGACAAGAAGAGAAACTACAGAGCTTAGTAGTTAAGGGCACAAAAGTCAGAGTCAGACAATCGTGGGTATGAATCCTGGCAATGCCATCAGACTAACATGTGTCTTCAGTCATTATTCAGTCTCTCTGGGCCTTAGTTTCTTTTTCTGTAAAATGGGTATCATAATGGTATCGAAGTCATGGGGATTTTACAAGGGTTAAATGAAACACCTCTTAAGAATTTACAATGCCTGGTACACTGAAAGTACTTAATGACAGTCTTTATTGATGTTGTTCACGTTAGATAGTTAATAAGTTATGTTCTTTCTACATCCAACTGAAAATAACCTTCACTGCTGTGAGCTCAGGAAATCTCAGAGGCCTTCATGAGCTTTGCAACCAGAGGTGATATCTGTGATTCTAAAGAGGAAACGAAACTCATTAACACAACCCCTTTCAAGATATGTTCCCATCCAACAGGGAGTGAGGACTTCAGATGGTCCTTTCAGCTTATCTTTTTAAGTATAAGGATTTTCGGTGAATCACATTTGGCATTTATTCGGTAACTTTCACCAAAGAAGCTCAAAACCAGTCTGCCACCAAAAGAAACTGAGGAACCTTGAGACTCAGAGAAGTAATGTCGCCTGATTGATGGACCAGAATGCAGGGAAGGCCAGACGTGGCTCTGATCACGATATGGGAATGTGGTGGAAATGAGATCCTTCTGAGATGTCTAAGGAGTGTTTTGTTCCTCTGGCTTCAGAGAAGGGTAGATGACAGCAATGAGGGAAGAGAGACAAGGGAGGACTGGTGACAGCTGGATAGGAAACACGGAGAAGGCCTCCAAGGGCTGGTTTAGCAAAGGGCGAGGTAAGGATGGCAGAAAGACAGGTCTGCAGAGGGGGCTGACAGCACTTCTAGGCAGGAAACGACACTCGAGCAGCTCCGAGCTGGAATCCGGTAAGGTTCGTGCTGCTTCCACCATGTGGCTTGTTAAGAAGTGTAACGCCATCTGGCAGTTCCCTCCCGGAAGCCTGAATTAGTTCGGTTCTGAAAAGCCCCTTTGGGCCACACAGGCTCTTTCATTAAAATATAACCCACATGAGAGATTGCTGAGTGGCATGGAAGACCCCTAGAGACGGTCAGGAACCAGGACGCCGATATCAACACCCTCTTGGGCTGCGGTCGCGCTCCACCGCCCCGCCGGTCACCGGAAGCGCCCCACCCCCGGATTTCGGCCCCGCCCTGCGGCGCGCAAGCGTGTCGTCACCCACGGCCGGCCAATCAGAGCGCGCGACCAAAATAGTGCCATATAAATGCGTGCGCGCCGGCGCCTTGGCGCCGCACCGCGAGCTGGGGTGAGGTGCGCGCGCAGGTGAGCCGGGCGGGGCGGCCGTCGCGCACCTGCTTCCGCCTGACGTGGGCCGGGAAGGTCGTCAGCGGTTGCTCCAAAGCGCTCGCAGAAGCTGGGTTTCTGTGTGAGTAACGCCGACGCGGCTGGGCTCCGGTTCAACCGAAGTCATCGCTGCCCTCCTCCTAAGTGGTTTCCTCCTCGGAGAAGGGCCGACCGCAGCCTGCGGCTGGCGTAATCAAAGGGCATGTTCAAAGAGCAGGCCGCAACCGAGTTTCCATGGTGACTCCTGTCCCGCTCGAGCAAATGTTCATTTAGCCGGCGATAAGGCCTGGAGGAAGTCTAGGAAGAATGGACACGTCCCTACCCTCTGGGAGCAGGCTCACAATTGTTGGGTGGGAGATAGACCGGTCCACGCCCAGCCGAGGCTGATGATGATAAGATAGACGTCCTTCCCAGGAGGAAGAGATCACTTCGGGGTGGAAGGCGTTTCTCGGGGTCACCTTTCTAGGAGGAGGCGACTCTTGAGCTAGCAGGTGGAAAAACAAAGGCTTTGGCGTCGTACACACCTGGGTTCTACCCTCTGCTTGGGTCACGCATCTGCTCTGTGACACTGGACGCATCAGCAAACCTTCCCATCTTTAAGATGCAGAAAACAGTACATGCCCGATAACATATTTTTGAGGAGCCCCCGTGAGTGATCATGTTCATTTCTCCCTCATTTCGCTCCCTCCCACTCTCTTCTTCGTTTTCTTTCTTTTCCCTTTACTCTTTCATCTTTATTACTTCTTTTCTAATTGAGGTATAACTTACACGTGATAAACTACACAGATCTTAAGAGGACAGGAGGTGAACTCTTATGTATGTATACACGTGTGAGTAGCCCCCAGATCAAGATACAGACGTTTACATCACCCCAGGTTTCCACCTGCTCCTTCCCAGTCAATAATGATCACCCTAGAGATAACCACTGTTCTGACTTCTATTACTATGTATTGATTTTGCCTGTTCTTAAACTTCCTATAGTTGTGATCAAGCAGTATGCTTTTTTCTGTCTGGTGTCTTTCGCCCAACATAATGTCTGTAAGATTCATGCATGGTATTCATATATCAGTAGTTTGTTTATTGCTGGGTGGTATCGTGTTGTATGAAAATACTACAATTAATTTATCAATTCTACCATTGACCATTTTGTTGTTTTCAGTTTTTGGCTATTATGAATGCAGCCGCTGCGAACATTTATATGATCTTTTGGTGAATAAATGCATTGTTTTCTTGGGTATATACCTATGAGCAGAATTTTTGTCGTAGGATAGGTGTTTGTTTAGTTTTAATAAACAGTGCCTAGCAGTTTCCCAAAAAGGTTGAATCAGCTGGCCTGGTGGCCTAGCGGTTAAGTTCTTGCGCTCCGCTTTGGTGGCCCGGGGTTCACAGGCCTGGATCCCTGGTGGACACACGCACTGCTTGTCAGCCATGCTGTGGCGGTGTCCCATATAAAGTAAAGGAAGATGGGCATGGATGTTAGGCCAGGGCCAGTCTCCCTCAGCAAAAAGAGGAGGATTGGCTGCAGATGTTAGCTCAGGACTGGTCTTCCTCACACACACACACAAAAAAGGTTGAATCAACTTATGAAAGTTAGTTACTTCACATCCTTGCCAACAGTTGGCGTTGTCTTTTTCATTCTTGGTTAATATGTAGCAGTATTTTCTTGTGGTTTTCATTTGTATTTCCCTAATGAATAATGATATTGAGCCTCTTTCATAACTTATTAGCCATTTGAATATCCTTTTGTTTTTTGTGAAACGATTTTTCAAGTCTTCCATTTTTTTGAATTGGCTCATCTGTCTTTTCTCTACTATTTCTAGGAATGCTTTATATTTTCTGCATATGAGTCTTTTGTTAGGCATATGTATCAGGAATATATTCTCCCAGTCTGTGCCTTGCCTATTCAGTTTCTTAAGATGTTTTTATTTTATTTTGCTTTTAAAATGAACATACAGTGAAATCATTTTAAAAATTTAAAGTTCAATGAGGTTTGACACATGTATAAATAGTGTAACAACCACTGTAATCAGGATCCACAACAGTTCCATCACCCCAAACAACTCCCTTGTGCTGCCCCTTTGTAATCATATCCTGAACCAGCCCTGATGGCCTAGTGGTTCAAGTTTGGCGCTGTCACTGCTTTGGTGGCCCGGGTTTGCTTCCTGTTAGCAGAACCACACCACTAGTCTGTCAGTGGCCATGCTGTGGTGGCGGCTCACACAGAAGAACTAGAAGGACTTACAACTAAGATATACAACCGTGCACTGGGGCTTTGGGGAGAAAAAAAAAAAAGGACGATTGGTAATAAATGTTAGCTCAGGGTGAATCCTTCCCTGCAAAAAAAAAAAAAAAGAGGGATATTAAACTAATTAGGCTTATTTGATGTGTTAAATTACATGGGAAGCATAAAAAAAAAGTAATCATATCCTTCCCCCATCTGTAACCTCTCAGAACCACTAATCTATTCATTACTGCTATAGTTTTCCCTTTTCTAGAATGTTATATAAATGAATCATATAGTGGGTAGCCTTTTGGGTGTGGCTTCTTTCACTCTGTATAAGCCTGTGACTTTCATTCACGTAGTTGCATGTATCAATAGCCATTCCTTTTTATCTCTCAGTAGTTTTCCACTGTATGGATGTACTACTGTTGATTCACTTGTTGAAGGAAACTTGGGTCATTTCCACTTTTTGACAGTTATAACTAGCATTGCAGTAAACATTTGTGAACAGGTCTTTGTGTAAAAATATATTTTCTTTCTCCAGATTAAATACCCAGGAGCGGATTGCTGGGTCATTTGGTAAGTGTGTGTTTAACTTAATACAAATCTGCCAAACTGTCTCCCAGTGAGGATCATTTTGTGTTCCTATCCACAGTGTGTGAGTTCCAGTTGCTCTGTATTCTTGCCAGCACCTGTTATTATCACTGTTTTTATTTCAGTGCTTCTAACAGGTGATGATGGTATCCCATTGTGTTTTTAATGTGCATGTCCCTAAAGGCTAATGATGTTGAGCATCACTTTATGGACTTATTTGCCATACATTTATTCTCATTGGTGAAAGATCTGTTCAAGTCTTTTGCCCATTAAAAAAAAAATCAGGTTGTTTTCTTACTGTTCAATGTTGAGAGTTCTTTATGTATTCTGGATACAAGTTCTTTATTAAAAGGACTATCTTTCTTCCATTGAATTGACTTTGTACCTTTGTGAAAAATCAGTTGGCCATATTGTGTGCTTATTACTCATCTGTTCCTGCATGTGTATTTTTTCCTTGTTGCCCTTATTAATTATAGTTCTTTTATTCCCTGTCTGATAATTCCAAACTCTGTCATATCTGAGTCAGGTTCTGATGCTTGCTCTGTCTCTTCAGACTGTATTTTTTCTTGCCTTTTAACATGCCTTGTAATTTTTTGTTGAAAGCTGAACATGATGTATCAGGTAATAGGAACTGGGGTGATTAGGTTTTTAGTGTGAAGTTTTATGTTAATCTGGCCAGGAGTTGCCCTGTGTTTTATGTTTGCTATGGCTGAAGGTACGAAAGTCTTCCTCTAGTTTCCTTGTTTTTTTTATGCTTTCCTCTTGCCTCTGGGTTTCCCTAAGAATTCCTTCTTAAACAGAGTCTGTGTTTTACAGCTAGCTCTCGCTGTTGTAATCCGCTGTTATTATATAGTGGAGCCTCATTGATGTGGTAAGATGTGAGAGAAGAAAGGTGTTCTCTAGTCATATAATTAAATCTCAGTTTTTTAGTGGATCTGAGTCCTTGGGCTGTGACCTTCAGAAGCAGTTCTTAGCTTTAGCTTTTTTTTTTTTCCCCTTACCTGAGACAGGAAGATTAGAGGGGGCTGGAGTTGGCTAAGTGCCATTCCTCCAAGTCAGATAAGACTCTGGTAAAGTAGTTTCCCTTAGAAGGCAGGTCTTTGCTGTGGAGACATCTTGGGGTGTTTTTCAAAATAGTGACTTTTTCCTTTCTCCTGCCTGAAACCATGGTGACGCTCCTGGAGATAAAACCCATCAAAGTGTGGGGCTGGGGCTGTAACGGAACTCATTGGGTCCGTCTCTTGGTGAGTGTGGAGCCGAGAAGCACAACCAAGGCTGAGGTGGGTGAAGAAAAAGGTTTATTGCTTGCACAAGCAATGGAGAACACCGGGGATAGCTCCCAAAGCAGTTCCCCTGTCCCCCACCACCTTGCTTAGTGCCAGTGGAGACTTTATGCTCCAGAGTGCAGAGGATATGTTACAACTGTGTAACACCTGGGCCTAATCAGGGTGCATGTGCGGCCGTTATGTGACAAGGTCAATGTAACATGCCATTTCATAACAAGGTCAAGGTATCATTACATAACAGGTTCAGTGCAACATGCCCTTACATAACAGGTCCATGGTAACTTCTGGACACTTAGAGCTGGAGCAATTTGCAGGGGTCCTGCTGTACCCATGTAAGTTTCACTGTAGGATGGCAATATCTGCAAAAACAGGACATCAACTTCTGAAAAACAGCAGGTTTAGTTTTCTCCTTGTCTGGAAAACATTTGACAGACCATGTTTAGTTATGGATCAGATTCTCAGTAACCCTGTCCTTGCCTGGTTTCTGGTTGCAGGGCCCCTCTAAGACTGGGCCTCCAGGAGAGCTGAATCCAGCAGTTCCCTTGATTAATTTTTAAGTTAGGAGATTTTCCAGTTATTTTTCTCATATTGGTTTCTGATTTCCGTTGTGGTCATAGAACATATTTTGTATGATTTCCATTCTTTTAAATTTATCAAGGTTTGTTTTATGATACTGGATGTTGGTAGATATTTTGATGAATGTTCCTAGGAAGAATATATTAGGTGAAATCTACAAATATCAATCAGGGTAGTTGAGTCAGTGTTTTTCAGTTCTGTATCCTTGCTGATTTTCTGTCTATTTGTTATTTTGATTACTGAGAGAGGAGTGGTGAACTCTCCACCTACAATTGTGGATGTGTCTATTTCTCCTTTCATTTTTATTATTTTTTGCTGCAGGTATTTTGAAGCTCTTTTGTCAGGTGCATACACATTTAGAATGGCTGTGTTATGTTGCTGACCCTTTAATCATTTGCAAGGACAGTGAAAGGTCTGAGGTTTTACCCTACTTGCAAGCCAACGAGTTAGCCTGCCACAGTTTCATGGGTGCTGGCAGAAGACACAGGCTCCTCAGTCAACAACATAGGACTTTATTAACTACAAGAGCAGGAGCCACGGTATCAGCATTTGCTTTTCTTGAGCTCCATTTCCCACAGGATGATGCAAAGATAGCACCTGCACATGCAGAGGATTGCATCACAGCAGAGGATCTTTGAGATTAGGGAGCCCAAATCTTTGATAATGGACAGCAGACCTTCCCGACCTTTGCTCCAAAGGGAGACGTTATTACACTAGACTGAAAACAAACCAGTCTCTTGCTGAAGAGGGAAGCACTGTTTCTTTTTCTAGTGCTGTTGACTATACTAACATCCTTGAAAAGATACTCCAGATCCAAGACAGTCATTGCCACTGCTCATAAGATGTTCAGAAATGTGAGAGCCTTTGGAGAATTGTCTTTCAAGAATAATGTCCCTCTTTATCCCTGGTCATTTTTCTTGGTCTGAAGTCTGCTTTGGTCTGATATTAACCTACCCACTCAGCTTTCTCTTGGTTAGTGTTTGCACCACACCTTTGTTTCCATCCTTTTATTGTTAATTATAAAGATTATAAATTATATAGATTAATTATATAGATTATAAATTATATTATAATCTATAATTATAAAGATTATTATATATTTAATATTATATTATTATAAATCTTTATAATAAATTATAAAGATTATAAATATCTTTATATTTAAGATGGGTTGTGTGTTTGTGTGTGTGCATTTGTTTTGTAGACAGCACATGGTTTGGTCTTGTTTTATTATACACTCTGAAAATCTCTTATCTTTTAATTGGTGTGTTTAGCAGACTATGTCTGTGAGTCAAATCTGGCCAGCTGCATATTTTTGTAAATAAAGTTTTATTGAAACACAGCCATGCTCATTTGTTTATATCTTTTCTGTGGCTACTTTTCCCTTCCAGAATCGGAGTTGAGTAGTTGCAACAGAGACCGTATGCCTGAGAAATCCCCAGATATTTACTGTCAGGCACTTTATAGACAAGTTTGGTGACTCCTGGTTTAAATCATACACATTTGATGTAGTCATTGATCTGTCTGGATTTAGGTTATTTTTTAGTTTATGATTTCTGTTTGTTCCCTCTGTTTTTCGTTCCTTTATTTCCCCCTTTCTGCTTTGTTTTGAATAATTTGAATATTTTTAGTATTTCATTTTAATTTTCTATTGTGTTTTTTAATTATATCTCTTTGTATATATTTTTAGTGGTTGCTCCAGGGATTATAATAATGTGCATACTTAACATTTCACAGTCTAATTAGAACTAATATTTTATCACTTCAAGTGAAATGTAGAGATGTTACCACCATATAGATCCCTTTACTTTTCCTCTTTTATATTGGAATATCTATTTATTTAGATTTTCTTTAATTTCTCTCAGAAATATTTTGCAGTTATAAGAATAGAGATTGGGTACTTTTTGTTGTTGTTGTTAGATTTATTCCTAGGTTTTTATATTTTTGATGCTATTATAAATGGTATTTACATTTTCAATTTTTTGTTGTTGATATATGGAAATATTGATTTTTATATATTGATCTTATAGCCAGTGATTTTGATGAATTTGTTAATTCTAATAATTTGTTTATTTTTTCTGTTTATAATCACGTCATCTACAAATGTGGTTTTACTTCTCCCTGTCCAATCTTTATACCTTTTATTTTGTTTTCTTGCCTAACTGCATTGTTTAGGATTTGCAGTACAATGTTGAATAGAAGTAGTGATATTCCTCTCCACTGTGTTCTTTTAAATTCAGTACTGTATTTTATTTGGCATGGTCTAACATGGGCCCTTGTAGGGACTGAGGGCACATCGCTTATTTCTAAAGACATAATTTAGTCTTTTGTAGGCTTCAGAGGCCAGAGGTAGATAGATGCTCCTAACTTATATATACCTTTGTTCAAATTAGAAGCAGACACTTCTTTGGTCAGACCACTAAAATAAAGGTGCTCTTTTCTCTGGACTGGCGTAGAGCTGGCCATGACTCAGGGTTTGGTGGGCTGAGCATGAGCTGGATTTCAGCTTCTGTCTGCTTGGCTGGGCCTTGGTGCAGTACACACATTGTACACTGTTTGGAGAGGAAGTCAGACCAGAGGACTGGAGAACACCATCAACCTGCCGTGGGGAAGAGGGTCCCAGCTCATCAGTGTCAGCACTGGGAGCAGGGGGCCCATCCTTTGATGCTTCGCAGGGATTCTGACTTCAAATCACTGATCTGATATGCAACTGACATTACATATCTTCCATTACTTGTGCAATCATTTCAAATCCCAATATTAAGAAAGAGGAGTGGAGGATTATCATCACTCCTGTCTTGTGTTTCTTTGGTGTCCTCTTGCCTTCATCACTGTTATCTCTGACCTGCCCCTTTCTCCTCATTAGATCATACATCCATCAGCTTGGTCCATGTGAGGAGAATTTGAATTCATATAAGGCCAAGGAGGCAGCAACCTGGGTTTGGAGGTTATAACTGGAGCTCTTGCTTCCCTCTTCTGATAGCCCATTTACCCTCTTCTGCTCTTATCTGATACAATCCACCTGGGGGCATGCATTCCCTCCCCTGTTTTTTGTTAAAGGTGTTTAAGAACTTTTTGTTATAAAATGTAAATTACCCTGGAAGGAAAAACATATTAAGTCATTACCAGCTCTTAACACCATTCTGTGATTTCATTAGCACACCATTGTGTATTTATCACTTAGCTTTCTAATGACCCAGCATAGTTAAGTTTTGTTGGTGAGAGCAAGTGGGGAGGTATGAAGAACAAGGAACATTGCCAGAGGAGTTTCTTCATCTGCAGTATGAAGTTGTGTATACAAACTTTTCTTTTCCAGCTCCCACATCCAGGATTCTTAGCTTTATCTGCAGAATAGTGGGAGGAACGTAGGTGAGAAGCTAGGCAGGGATGTAACCTGGTACGGTTGGGGTCCACCCACCACACCCTGTGCTCAGGAAAGGGAGACCTTCCCATCTACACTGCTCTCCTTCTCACAGGTCCCAAAGATTCCACCCCCAGCCCAGTGGGAATTTTCGTCTTTTGCGTCTATCTAAAGCCGTGCAGAGTGAGCCGGCATGGGGGATAGGTGTTAATGTTGATGGCAGTGCCTGTCATAAGAGATTAAAGACTCTCCTAATACCCTGGGCCAACTGCCAATCCTGCATCTCCACATCATTTTTATAACTGTTGATTCTATCTTCTCTTGCAGTAGGTGGTAAGCTTCTTGAGCGGACGCTGTCTCTCTTACCCATCTTTTCCATCTCTAGCTCTTTGCACAGGGACAACCCCATAGTAAGTGCTCAATTGATGTTCAGTGAATCAATGAATGGGATGGGGCAAGAGAGTGAATCAAAATTTCCCAGGTTTATACATCAGCACTGACTTTGATTCTTTCCTCGTTTGAACCCTTCACATCCAACTAGGCACTAAAATCCAATGGTTCTATTTTGCAATGTCTGTTTCTGTGGCTGACTCCCTAAGGCCTTTCTTTCCTGGGGAGTAGCCTGCAGCCCAGCTTCCTCATCACCAGTTCTCCCTTCCTTACCCATCCTGCACAGATCCATCTTCCTAAAGTACATTTTCAACTTATCACTGGGCTGTGCAGAACATTTATTTGACTCCCTATCACTTACAAGATAAAATCCAAATTAATCAGCTCACTCTTTCATATCCTACCATCCCTTCCATCCTATCAATAAATGTGTCTTGAGCATTTTTCTAGCCTCTGGGGAAAAGGAGCTCCACCTAGATTCTCTGGTCCAGCCAGATGGATTTCATCATTGTCCTGCTTTCTTGCAGAAATCTACAACCGGAGAGTCTCTCCTTAGATTCTGAGCCTCCGAGGGGTCTGATTTCCCTCCAAGTGCTTTTAAACTCATTCTGAAAGAGTCCACGGAGCCTCTCCTGGGAACAAGTGTTGAAAGGGAGGAGGAGCATGGAAAGTCAAGGCCCTGGTGGCCTGAGGTAACCTCCTCCCTCCTTCATGGCTCTATGCCTAGGACCCACCTTGTGTGTGGTGCTGGAGAGAATCCAGCACACTCTGCTCATAGGTGTGCCAGGGCACATTTTCTTTCTTGGCTACCTCTTTAGTAATTTGTTATCAAGGAAAAAGACTCCCAACAAAATCATGTTTCTTGCACAATCCTAAAGGTGATAAATTACCCAAGAGGCTCATAGACCAGGGTGGGTTGACCCAAGATCACCTAAGACCAGGGCGGATTGACCTAAGATCAAGACTGAACAGGACCTGTTGGGAACTGATGAGTATTATGTACTATCTACTATGGCATGTAGTTTAAGTAGTGTAAAGCACAAACAAAATACCCTCTTTTTCTTATTGCAAAAATATACACATTTGTTGTAAAAAAAAATTTAGAAAATAGAGACAAGCAAAAACTAAAAATCATCCATAACTCTATGATATTTTAGTGTGCATCTTTGTCTTTTATGTTTCTCCCTCTCTCCCTCCCTCCCTTCCTTCCTTTCCTTCCTCCTGCCTTCCCTCCTTCCTTCCTTTATACTTCTGCAATGGGAGATATTTAACCACTGTCTCTGCTTAGGAATTCCTTGAATTAGACCCTTTCAGTATCTGTGCTCCCCACCTGTCACCTCCATCCTCCTCCTCTCCTAGGGCATATCCTCCTCTCTGCCTTTTTCATGCTCTAGGATGATTTAAGATGAAGTAATCTACATGAGTAGGGGCAGAGACCAAGCCACACCTCAGTATGAAGATGGACATTGCCAATGGCCTAAGGAAAGTCCTCACTGGACTCTAAGGGCAGGGCAGCTGGTAGAGTCCTGGGCTCAGCTCAGCGGGAATGTGGACTGAAAGAAGCTGGAGACCCCTGAGTGTTAACTCTGCTGCTACGCAGACTACCCCTTTGTCACACCTCTCTCCGGACAACCAACACGTGACTGACCATCTGCTCCAGTATGATGGTAGTGGTCTTTGGGGGCAGAGAATGGGACACATTGGCAGAAAGATTTACTTTTTTATTGAGTTTTATCATGCAGACAATAAAGTGCATAAAGAACACTCATCTTAAGTGCACAGCTCAATAAAGTTTTACATTTGTGGGCACCTATATGACTACATCCCAGCTCAGGATATAAAACTTCCAGCACCCTATTACCCTTCCCGGGCAATATCCATTCTCCCTGCATCCTCCCCGTTCCCATACACATAAGGTAAAAACCATTTTGGCTTCTTTCAACATGTGGTTTTTTTATATCTGGCTTCTTTTGCTCAAACTAATGTCTGTGAGATTCATCCATATTGTTTGTTGATATTTTGAAAATATTATCAACTTCTAATTTTACCAAAATGGAATCTTCTTGTGCACATTGCTTATAACTGGTCTTTTCATTCAATATGTTGGCAATGGTTTCCTTTGTCATTAGCATTGTACTATAGATTTTTAAAAGTCTGGATAATGTTCTATCTTACATATTTTATTAGACCAGCCCTCAATTGTTCAACATAGATAATTTCCTTTAAAGAAATTATAGACAATTGATTGAACATTCTTGCAATTAAATCTTTGTGCACACCTTACCTATTCTTTTAGGATGAACTCTCAGGAGTAGAATCACCAGATCAAAGGTCATACACATTTTTAGAGCTTTGTTTTCCAGAAAGGTCATCCTAATTTTATATTAGCAGCAGCAGTAAATGAGATTGTCTCTGCTTCCTTAAATCTTTACCATTACTGGGCATTATATCTTGAATATTTGCCAATGTGATAGGTGAAATGAATCTTTTAAAAAAGAATAAAAATTTTTAAAAAGTTATCTTATTTTAATTTGCATTTCTTCAATTACAAATATGGTCAAACCCTTTTACATATATTTATTCATCACTTCTTTTGTTTAGACTCTTGATGTCTGTGTCAGGCGGGGTTCAGCTGTAGATAACAGAAACCACTCTTCCTATTTTAAGGAGAAAGAGCTTTGACAAAGGGAATTAGCTACTTACAAAATCACTGGTAGAGGAGGATCTCTGCTGGGTTTCCAGGAATGACTCTGAGAACAACACTGGGAACTGGCACCTCAAGAGAGCTGCTGCTTTTGCTGCAATCAGCTTGACTCTAGATATTGGGTGACTGCTGCCACAGCTGTTGACCCTTGAGCCATGCTGGGTCTGCTAGAGCTTCCCCAGCAAAAACTAATGCCTTGTGCCCTGCTCCCAAGACACACCATGCTATTAACTAGACTGGAACTTCTGCTAATTCTACCACTGGAACAAATAACAACAAAGTGAAAACAACCCAAATACAAAATACCTAGAAATGCTAGGTTAAATGTAGCAAACATCCTTTTAAATACTTATTTGAAGTCAGAAGGTCAAGGAAATTCCCAGAGGTCACAAGTGGAAAGGGAGCTGGAAATTGGAGTTGTAAGCAAATGCTGAAGCTACTGCTGTGCTGTGGGTATTTGCCAATCTGGTAACCTACATGCTTGGGTGGCAATGTGGGCTTGGTAGAAAATGCCCTGCGGGGCCCAGGCAAGTTAGGGAGATGAAACTGAGAACTCCACATAGTTCCAAGACCCTTAAAGGGCTATGTCCTCCGGGAAAGAGTGGACTGAATAAAAGAAAAAAAATCTGACTTTTAGCAAAGAGAAATAACAAGGAAGTTTGTCTTTGCCCATGCTCTGAGTGGGGAAAAAAGTGGCTTCCAAGCATTTGTAACCACATATCTCCACTTGTATGAGTTTGGAGTTGAGGTTTGAATCTACACTGAGTGATCTGAGAAGTTAATTTTATGATCCTGAGTTGGCAACAATTCTGGACATCTGACATAAGCAATGCAGATCTTTCCGGAGGGACATTGTCTCAACCTAGGCCTTATAGGATTCCCACAGAAGTGCTCCAGCTGAACATAAGCTCTCGCTCCAAAATTAGAAAACGTGAAGAAACAAGTCCCCATAAATTAGAGTTAGCAAGAACTCCTAAGAACTTAAGATATTGGATTTATCAAATGCAAAATATAAAATAAATATGCCTGAAATGTTTGGTTAAATTTAAAAATATACAGAAGAAAGGAACAAGAAATATTATGTAATACAATTATATACATACAAAAAAGTACAAAATTATAAGTGTATAGCTTGATGGATTTTTGCAATCTGAACACATCTGTGTAAGCAACACCCATTATAAGAAACAGAACATTACCGGCACCCCAAATCCTCCATCCCCCATGTTTCCTTCTAGTTGTTATCCGCACCTCTCCCAAGGGTAGCTACTGTCCTAATCTCTAATAGCACAGGTTAGTTTTAGGAAGATTTTTAAAAGCACCAGTAGAATGTCTAAGAATTTTAAAGTATAATCAACAAAATTTTAAAAACAAACCACTGAATGGGTTAAATAGTAGAGTTGACATATCTAAAGAAAGAATTAGATAGGGAATTGATCGGATTCGAGCTGAAGAAATTTCCCAGAACACAGCACAGAGAGACAAAATGATGGAGAAAAGGCAGGAGTTAAGAGACATGGAGGATAGAATGAGGGGATCTAACGTGTTTCCAATAAAATTCCAATCAGAAGAGAATGAAGAGATGGGGCTGGCCTGGTGGCATAGTGGTTAAGTTTGCACACTCCGCTTTGGCAGCCTGGGGCTTGCGGGTTTGGATCCTGGGCACGGACCTATACCCTGCTCATCAAGCCATGCTGTGGTGGTGTCCCACATACAAAGTGGAGGAGGATTGGCACAGATGTGAGCCCAGGGTCAATCTTCCTCAAGCAAAAAGAGGAAGGTTGGAAATGGATGTTAGCTCAGGGCCAAGCTTCCTCATCAAAAAAATAAAAGAAAAAGAAGAGAATGGAGAGAACAGGTGAAAGATGAGTTTCAACAAGATAATGTCTGAGAATTTTTCAGAATTGCTGAAAGTTATGAATCCTTAGATTCAGGAAGAATAGTGAATCCCAATCAGAATAAGTAAAACAAACACCTTGACTCAGCATACTGATGCTGAGATCACTGAGGAAAAAGAGAACTACATGCTGCCACAGGGAAAAGACAGGTGTCTTATGAAGGTACAACAGTAAGATTAACAGCAGATTCCTCAAAGGTGACAATGGAAGCCAGAAGTCAGTAGAGGAGTAATCTCTTCAAAATGCTGAGACGAAATAACTGTTAATGTAGGAGTACATGTCTAGCTAAGTTACTATTCAAGAATGTGGGTGAAAAAAGATATTTTCAGACCCCCCAAAACACAAACAAAATGGGCAAATCCAAAAACAACAAAAAATCTTGAGCAGTTACTACCAACAGATCCTTACGTAAAGAACTTCTAAAGGATATAATTTATATAGAAGGAAAATAATTTCAGAAGGAAGTTTAGAAATGCAATAAGGAAAACTGAGCAAAGAAATGGGTAAACATAGGTGAAAATCTTCACCAACCTCAATCTAAAAATATTAGTATCTGATTTAGGGGTTAAAAAACAAAATTAAAATCCTGGATCACAAAAAAAGGTAAGATAGGAAAGGGAAGATCAGAGATAAAATATTTTAAGGTCCTCATATTTTTAGGAAGAATAGTAAAGATAATTATTAATTTTATACTTTGTTGATTATGAATGTTAAAAATCAAAGGCTAACCACTGAAAGAATAGGGTTAGCTCAGTGTTTCTCAAGGTGTGCTCCCTGAACCAGCATTATCAGCATCATCTGGGAATTTTTTAGAAATGCAAATTCTTGGGCTCTATTCCAGAAATCTAAATCAGAAACTCTGGTGTAGAGACCAGCAATCTGTGTTTTAACAAGCCCTCCAAGTGTTTCTGATGCCACCAACATTTGAGAACCACGGAATTAAAGTATGTACATTTGAATTCAAAGGAGGGAAAACAACTAAATAAAACCTTTCAATTAATCACTAAGGCAAAGAAGGAGAGAAAAGTAGAAGCCTAGAATAAGCAGGATAAGAGAACAAAATTGGAAATAATTCCAAATACATAGATAACAATAATAATGAATGTTGATAGACCAAAGTTGCTTCTTAAGACACATTTTCAGATTGCTTTGTAACAAATCTATCTATATGCTGTTTCAAGAGACAACAAAAAGTTGAAAGTAAAAGAATGAAAAAATAAATACCAGGCAAATAGGAAGACACAATTTCATAAAGATGTCCATTCTCTCCAAATTAATCTGTAAATTAATTCCAACTCAATTCTCATCAAAATCCCCTCCAAGTTTTTCTTGGATCTTGACAAGCTGATTTTATGTTTCTGTAGAAAACCAAAGAGCCAGAATAACTAGGTTTGAAGAAGCACAAGGTTTGGGATTACTAGGTATAATATTTATTATAAAGGCCTAGTAATTCAGAGTGGTATTGGTGAAGACACAAATAGATGAATGGTTTAGAGTAAAAAGCACAGAAAAATACCTATGAATACAGAGAAATTTGATAAACATCAGAGGGCATGGAAAATCAGTGGGGAAAGAATGGTGTCCAGACAGTTGGTTATTCAGATGGGAAAAAGATAAGCCTGAATCTTCACTCTATAAACAAAGATTAGTTCCAGGGTGGATTAAAGATCTAAATAGGAAAGACAAAAATATCCAGCTTTAAGAAGAAAATGGTTATGACCTCAGGTTAGGGAAAGATTTCTTACCAGTCATTAAAAAGCATAAATAACAAGAATAAGATTGATAACTTCACTGATATTAAATTTAAAAACTGTGCATCAAAAGACAAAATTGAAAAGTAAAAAGACAAGCCATTGACTCGGAGAAGGTATGTGCAACATGTTTTACCCACAAATATTAGTAGCAGATTGCATGAAGGTTAATATACAAAATATATGGAGAACCAATATTAATAGAAAAGACAAGCAACCCAATAGACAGGCAATTCACTGAAAGAGAAAACAAAATGGTAAATTAACATTAAAAAGTTACTAGTAATCAGGAAAATGAACATTAAAACTACAATGAAACATTTCACACCCTTCAGATGGGTGAAAATTCAAAACCTGATGACACCAACTGTTAGTGTGGATATGAAGCAATTTACACCACTGAGAGTGTAAGTTGGTAATCACTTGGTAGAACAATTTGGAAATATAAAATTGAAAATATACATATGATAAGATCCAGTAATTCTTCTTTTAGGTATGTACTCTGGATACACCCTTGCACATGACAAGGAGACATGTACAGGATACTAAAGTATCCTTCTTTTATAGAGGAATGGAAACAAGTGAAATGTCCATCATCAGGAGAATGGGTAAATAAATTGTTGCCTATTCATATAATGGAATACTAAATAGCAATGAAAATGAATGGGCTAGAGCTATGGTGGTAAACATGGATAGATCTCACAACGTTGAGTGGAACATAACGGCACACCAGTACCAGTCTTAGACTGGGGCAAGTGGGGCCCCTGTCCTGGGTCCCCTGTCTAGGAGTCCCTGCCCTTTGGAGCACTTTCCTTGACATTTTCTATCTCCCCCTCCACTGCCTGGGGCCAGCTGGGGCTGGCTGCTCCCTGGGCAGGGTGTTCTGAGCTTGGACAGACACCTGGATGGACCTGCCCTCCCTCCACCCCCTGCACAGCACACGGTTACCAGAAGCCCTGAGGAGCTCTGGACTGTGCCTTCATGTGCCAAGCCCAGGTTCCAGGAAAGATTGTGAGCTGATTGCTCCTGCTGGCTGGTGCGGTTTTTCTTTCATGGCATAGAATAAGATTGTGCTGCCAGCATGGTGCTGACACACTATTTTGAGCAACTCAAATTGTTTATATAAACAGAGACCCCGAAAAAAATACTTGCCCAGGAACCCATAGACGTTTGGGCAGCTCTGCAGTATTACATTCATATGAAGCTTCAAAATGTACAAAATACCTAAATGGTGTTTAGTGATATATACACAGTAAAAGAAGTCCATGGAAATGAGGACACTCAATTCAAGATAGGAGTTGCTTCTTGAAAGGGAGGGAGGAGAATTAGATTAGGGTTAGGGTTACCTTGGGAACTATTTATGAAATGTTTTATTTCTTAAACTGGGAGGTGGGGAACAAAAGGTGTTGACTGGATTAATTTTTATGCCTTTGGGTATGTTTGAAATATTTCATTAAAAAAATATAAGGAGGAAAGAAGCCATTTGTGGGCCCGGTGCGTGGGGTGGTTGAGCTTCAGTGGTGACTGGGGCGGAGTCTTTACCCTCTCCCCTGAGAAGATCCCCTCCTCTGCGTTTTCCCTCCATCTCAGCAGTTTAGTGTGTAAACAGATTCTTGTGTGACTCATCAGTGCTTTTGTCAGTCCCTTCACCAGCAAGAGCTGTAAAACTCTTAGATTTTGCAAATGGTAAGAAAATTCCACAGTAAAGTTAAGTGCAAAAGTCATCCAAAATTCTGAGTCTTGGACAAGACTGGTGAAAAATAGTTCCTCACTGAAACAATCTACTAAATTCAATCATAGGAAACTTTCATTGCTTTGATAGGATCTTAAATAGTTAGATGTAGGAGTTTTCACCTGGCGATTTTTCCAGTCTCCTGTGATATTGATATGTGCACAGAGAAGAAATCTCTGGAGATAAATAAACCACACTGGGAAATGGGCCCCTTGCTCAGTTCCCTTCTGGAAGTGACACCTCCCTGTATTGCAAACATTTTCTCCACTGTGTGGTTTCAGTTCCAAGCCAAACCAGTTCTGCAGCATGCTTTTGTCCATTTCCAGAGACTGATCTGAATCAGCTTGCCAGGGCTTTAAAATTCATTTGATTCTTTCATTACTTAAAAGCCTCTTTCTTTTGAAAGCCTTTGAGTGAATCATAAAATTAACATCTAAAAAGATTTAGCAGCAATGGAGCCCAGGAAGGCCGGGAGGCGTTTGACTAACCACACCAGAACTGACCTTCCTAAGAGCGGCTTGACTTGCGAAGGGGCTTTGCTGAGAGGTGGAGACCCAGGCAGGTGGCAGTAGTACCCTTGGCCTGAACCCCAAACTTCCACCTCCTCCCTCTTGATCCCCAACTTTCCCCCACGGCTCTCATGGACAGTTTAGACAACAATGCTCCCTTCTTCTTTGTGTTTAATCCTTTCTCCAGCCCAGTGCTAAGCAGACACCAGCAAATGTTTAAGAAAAAGAATGAGGGAAGCCTATTTTAGCTACTTTCATTTCTCTAATTTTTGATTGCTTCATTTAGGTGTAAAATACTTTTGAATTTTCATTTTCAATTCTATTTCACGTTTGTTCCATTAAATGTTAGACTGCAGACATTTTCTTTTTAATGAAAAAGAAAAGATTGACGTTAGGATTCACGGTCTTTATTTTTCACCAGTCTTGTCCAAGACTCAGAATTTTGGATGACTTTTGCACTTAACTTTACCGTGGAATTTTCTTACCATTTGCAAAATGTAAGTGTTTTACAAGCTCTTGATGGTGAAGGGACTGACAAAGATATTTGTCAAAGTATTTGATTGATCAGAGCTTTGATTAGTATTCAAGAATACTGCTGGGAGGTTTTCCACTTTTTGGGGGGTTTTGCCCTAGATTTTTCTTTACCTCTTTTGTCTCCTATATCTTTCCAGCTCTGTAGACTTCTTTGAGGAGAAGAAGGCTATGAGGATTGAAGAATAAATAAAAATCTCCACTGATTGATAATGACTTCTGATAATTGAGTTTCTTGCATATTTAACTCCTCAGGAAAAATTTGAGCATGTCTCTACCCTTAGAAATTCCTGTAGCTCGATGGTGGGGGGAAAAGAGAATAAATCGTGTTTCTCCTTTCCCTAACTTTGTTCTGTATAACACTTCTGCCCCAAGTTGCAGCTTGCTTTAGAAGTGCAGGAGTTGGAAAGCGAGGAGCTAGCCTCTTGTGAGGGCTCTAGAAGGTAAATAGCTGTCCATCTTTGTGTATGCATTTTGTTAAGAATGGCTGCTTTCTAGAGACCAAAAAACACACTTCAGGTCAAGGGTCTGGGAGATGGGATTTGTGAATATGAAAGATATTTCAAAGGCAGAAATGCGTTGCTCACGTGGTGTGCATATGGAGAATGTCTTCAGTGGACGCATGGAGGTCTTAGAAGCAATGCAGAGCGCTGGTTACTGCACTTAGTGGAACATCAGCAAGCCTGATGATGGTCACAGGACATTCTTTGTTCACGTATAGGGTTGCCACACATGGCTGACCAGATTATACTTGCAAATGTACTTCCAGCACATTGGCAGCCTGGAAAGGGACCTCAAATGTACGATCGGGTAGGTGTTCGTTCTGGCAATGAGGTGGATGCTCAGGAGGATGGGGCAGAGTTGGGATGGGATGGTCCAAGCTACAGGAAGCCTGCTGCATGTTGTGGGGAGGTGACCTTTGAACTTGGCTCCCGGTGGCTTTCAACTCTCTTCTATTTGGCCTGACGATGAGATTACATGTTGAAGGGGTTTGTTAACGTTCATCTTATTGCACAGCCCAGCTTCTTGGAAAGGGCGTCTGCTCTCCCTGTCTATATTTCCTCATCATCCATCCATTCCTCGTCACTCTGCTCATCCTGTGACCACCCTCACTGCTCCACTGAGCTGTCTCCCCCTCTGCTGCTGTCCTCGTGGCTGATTCCAAGGCCTTCTCCAGCCAGAACCCTCAGCAGGTTTGTGCGTCTGCTCACTCTCTTCTTTCAACTCTATTCCTTGGCTGTGGAAACACACTCACTTGGGGCTTTTCTTTTTATCTCTCTGGCTTCTAATTTCTCCACCTCCTTTGTTCTTTCCTCATGAGCTGGCATTCCCAGTCTCCTGGGCTACGGAGTCACATGACCTGGGTTCAGATCCCAGCTCTCCATTCACTACCGTTGAAGCCTGGGGCACATCATATAACTTGTCATATAACCTCAGGTCCCTTCCTGCGAAATGGGGTAATTTAGCACCTACCTCATTTTGGAGAAGATTAAAGGAGACAATACTTATAAATGCCTTACGCAGAATCTTTTACAGAGTAAGAACTTAATAAATGCTAGTTATTGTTATTGTTATTTATTTCTCATTCTATCCACTCTTCCATCCACTACAACCAATGCCTTAACCACCTCCATACACTGAAAGGTTGACCTCCAGCCCAGCCTTTCCTCCTGACTCCCACTGCAGCCTGCTGTGTGCCTCTAGCACTGTGAATGTTCCAGAGCAGGTTTGTGGCCAATGATAGAGATTCAACACCGTTCAGTCAAAGGAACAATGCTCGTTATGGTCGTGCCCTCTGCTCCCTGTTCAGAAGCACTGGGGTGAACTCCTGTGCCAGGTGTGCATCTGGTGCCCAGGTAAGGGGACCTGCTCCTATTTCAACTTTTCTTTGAAATGCAGATATATTGGAAAACTCACTCCCTAGTACCTTCTAGGACTGCATCATTCTGGATAAGGAAATGCGATGGACATTGGGAAATTTCCTAACAAACTTTTAATTGCATGCATTCTCATATTTTTCTGTAATGTGTTATACAACCTCCTACTTTCAATTGTTGTGTTGTGATATAACACATGTGCTGGTTGCGTGCCCTCGGTGGACAGAGGCGGTGCCGATCTCCTGTCCCCAGTCACTTCTTTCTGCTGTGAGGATGGACCATTAATGCCATAAGTCCCATCTAGTGCTGAATTTTACAACTCTGCTCCCTGCTGTTCTTGGGATCTGTCCTGCTTTTCACATTCTCCTCTCTTCTCTTAGGTCACAGCTCCTTGAACTATGGGAGAAAGGGCAGGCATTCTATAAACATTGCCAGTTGGTGACTGTCCTCCTGGTCTTTCAGGGAGAGGGCTGTCTGTGAGGGTGAAGGTGTGTGACAGAATTCTCTCCCTGACCAAACTCTAGTCAGGCTCCTTGGAGCTCTTTTTCACTAGGCCCCATCCTTGGGCATGACCTTAAGTCAGCTTATCCAGAATCTCCCACCCTCAACATCTGATCCCCCTCATAGCTGACCACATCCCTCACCCCTCAGCCCCAAGGTGACTGATACCTGATCCCCCTGACCTGCCTTCAGCAAGCATCCTGTTAGGTCAGTTTAGTGGGAATCCCCTCACCTCTGAGGTTTCCTCTTAGTAATTTTCCATCCACTGAACCCCACCCTGCAACTTGGCTATAAATTCCCACTTATCTTTTGATAAATAAAATGGCAAGCAATAGGATATATTGGAGTCTATGAGGAAGCCATTTGGTGTAAAACGAATTTGGCCTGACCTTGTTTTTCCAAAAGGACCTGACTGGCCTTTGAACATGCATTGTATATCTGCTTTGAGCATTTACTCTGTCCCAGAGACAAAAACAAATGCCCTTAAGATAAGGATGCAACTTCCCCCACATTGGCATTTCCTTAAGGATAAGCATTTATCCCTAGGCTAGGATTTGATTGCTGTGCTCATCCTGTGACCACCCTCATCGAGACAACAGACCTGCTACCTGTTGTGCCCATCAAAGGCTGTGCCAACAGGGCAATCTTGTGACTATTGTAAAAAGGACATTGCATTCATATGTGACTTTGACGATATATGACCACTCTGTACACCCCACTTCTTTGGTGTCCTTCCTTCCTTGGGGAAGGAAGACCCTGGGCTATATGGTCCTCAGATTTGGCTCATAATAAAGTCATTCCAATTTTGATTTATAGATTGCCTATGGATTATTTGCATCGACACTTTGTTGTATTGGAGTTGAGCCCAACTTCTCTCCCCTACTGGAAAACCCTACCTCAGTGGTCCCTGCCATGTTGCCACAGTCCTGATAAAGTCTGCCTTATCATTTTAACAGTATCAGAATGATTTTTCTTTAACACGTGGATGGATGAGCTGCTGTGTGTCAAGTGCAATGGAAGGTGTGTGGTTGCTGGTGGTCAGCGTCTCCTGGGCTTTGCCATCAGAGGAGTTATGTATGCAGGTAAATGACAGGATAAGCTACTGAAATGTTAGGTTTTGTCTTGTTCTTTGAGTAATCTGAAAGGATGAAATGGTAATTGTTCCTTTTCCTATTCCCAGAAAGGCAGCCAAACCTTTATGTCCTAAGGCCCAGATCAAGGGTTTCAAAATTCAATTCTCACAAGTCTTTAAGTTTGTGAAGTGGCCCTAGCACAAACATAGGGAGTAGTGGAGACTGTGGCAAAGCTGAGAACACATGTACCCTCTGTCGTCATCTCCAACCAGTGATGGCACATGGGAATGAGGGCTTGGTATTGTCAGAGCACCTGATTTTTTAATAGAAGATAGGAAGCTAGGGTTTTAGGTGAAAAGTCTAGATTTTTTTAAAGTGTTGACAAGCAACAAAAACAGAGTTGTGGCCAAAACAGCTCAGAATTTTGCCTTCAAGAATCTGGTTTAATAGAAATACCTTATGATCCAGCAATCCCACTCTTGGGCACCTACCCAATGGACATGAAATCAACCATCATGAGAAGCTTATGCACCCCTATGTTCATTGCAGCATTTTTCACTATAGCCAAGAAGTGGAAGCAACCCAAGTGTCCCTTGACTGATGATTGGATAAAGAAGATGTGGTATATACATACAACGGAATACTACTCAGCCATAAGAAAAGACAGAATTGTCCCATTTGCAACAACATGGATGGACCTAGAGGGTATTATGTTAAGTGAAATAAGCCAGAGAGAGAAGGACAGACACTGCATGATTTCACTCATATGTGGAATATAAACGAACACACAGACAGAGAGAACTGGTTGGTGGTTACCAAGGGGAAGGGGGGTGGGTGGTGGGCACAAGGGGTGAAGGGATGCATCCACATGGTGATGGACAAAAAAGAGTGTACAGCTAAAACCCCACAATGTTATAAACTATTAAGACATCAATAAAAATGAAAAAAAAAAAAAGAAAAAGAAAAAAAAGTCTGGTTTATAACATCTGGGCTAGAGTCTTGTTACCTTTCTAGCTGGGGGAGGGCAGTTATGAGGCTGAAATTGCCCCACACCCCCTCCACCACCGAGGAGATGAAGGAGGCTGCTGCTGAGACAGGAAGAGGGAAGAGTGGAGCAACCTGGAGAAGGAGAGGACGGCTGGAGGTTAGGCCTTTGGGGGTTTCCATGGGGTGGGGGTGCAGGTCTGTGCCCTGTGTACCTGCACTGTTTTAGACGGGGCATCTGAGTCGTATGCCCTCGGAGAGTAGCCAGCCCGGCCTGGAAGCCTCGGCTCGAATCTTCATGCTGAAGCTCAGCCTGGAAGAAGTGTGCAACCCACCTGCATGAGGACCACGTGGGTCCCGGTCGGCAGGCCCTTCCTCCGGTTCTCTGGACTGCTGAGGCCCAGGAGGTCCTGCACGAGCCCAGGGGCTCATAGGGAGGGCAGTTCCCAAACCAGGGCTCAGGCCAGATTTTCTGCCAGGGCCAAGCCATATCTATTTGATTTAGAAAATAAAGAGATGCAAATATATTCTGGGTGTCTTTGTATGTCAGTACACGTGTGTGCTTCATGTCCGGGTTGGGATCCCGTTTGGAAGCCGGAGAATCTGAAGACGTGGACACCTGAGAGTCAGCGTCTTTCTACGCAAAGATTTTCTCCTCCTCTTAAACCACATGTAGTTGTTATAAATTCTAGGGATTCGAGTTCCACATCGCTTTCTCCACTTGAGGCCTGGTTTCCCTGGACACACGTGTTGCTGACTTACCCTCTAATCTCTGAGCCACTAAGTTTTTATTTCTCTGTCATTTAATACTTCCTCTTCCTTCAACTGAGTCTCTCCTTGTGAACTTCGGATGTTTAAAGTGGAATTTAGTGATGTTTTCACACCACCATTTTCATTATCTGGAATTTAGAACTTGGGAAGCTGAGGTTGTTTTGTTACAAGTTTTTTGTTCTTAACCTCCTCTGCACACTTGGAGCCTTTCACGACGGAAATGAATTTGCTATAACCTGTGTCAGTAATAAATGCTTAACACACCATTCTCAAAAAAGGCTGTTTATATGGAAATAAACAAAGCCCAGAACACTGTGTCCCGTCTGTGAAATGAAATGCACATTTCCCATCAGAAGGCAGATCTTTCATTTCCAAAAGCTGCTTAGATGGTTCTTGAATGATAATTCCAGCTGTTTGAATGCAGGGCCCTGGAAAGGTTCATTGGAAAGGAATTCTCGGGCGTTGCCTCTTAGCGGTTGGGATTGCTCTCCTCAGATGTAGCAATTAAATAAAGGCCAAGAACGCTCCACTTTTCTTGAATTCTGAGTTTCAAAGGTTGCCTTAGTGTCCTTATGTTTGCTGCTACATTTCAGTAATCGATTATGCCAGGGAGGTAATATCGTGTTAAACTGAGCCCTTGGCACTCCCGTTTGGTCTTCCTTTCTTGATCGCTTCATCGTACCCTTGACTTTTCAGCTCAATTTATAACTTACTTGACACAAAATATTGTCAGCGAGTCTAATGGAAAATTCCACTAAAGGAGGAAAAACCATCTCCAATATGGAACGGTTAGCTATTAATTAAAGCTGGCACCTGCCCCCAGAGCTCCTCTCTTCAGTAATGCCTGCAACAGATCAAGGTTAGCATCCTATACCAGTGGAGGCTGCTTTTCCAGGTGTTCCCACTTGCCTTTTGGGAACAACCTGGCTTCTTTCTCAACGTCTGTATTGAGTGTCGTCCAAATGAATCTCTTCTTTCTCCTTTGTGTTTATTTTTTATAGGGTTTTACCTCTTAGTGGTCCAAGCATCAGGCTGGCTACTGAATACAGAGGTGATGTACTAATGTCCCAACTCTCTCTCACAGACCACAGGGGTGACTATAGGACTCCAGGCTGGGACATGGCAGCAACACGTCTCACCAAGATGTCACCTGGGGCTCCGACCATGTGAGTGGGGAATGGGAGGGAGGTGTGACATGATGGGGAAGGAGTCAGAGAAGACAACTTCCCCCAAAATAGAAAGTTCCTGTTTTGAAATTCCTCTGTTAGAAATTGATTCCTTTGCCTCGGCTTCCTGTCTTTGGAAGTTTGTGTGTGCGTGTTTTTTTTTTTTAAGCAATTTTTTCTTTCTTTAAAAGTGTTACACATTCATTGCAAAAAAAATTTAAAAATTCATAGAGGCAATAAACTACTAAAATAATTAATAAAGTACTACATATGTAGAATTAATATTTGTACCTGAGGTCAAAAAAATATATATAGAGAGAGAAAGAGCAAGCGAGGGAGGAGAGTTTTATGCTTTTATTCATTTTTTAAAAATGGTATCATACAATACACATCTTTACTACTTTGAAAAAATTTATCATATAGTGAACACTTTTCTTTTTCAATAAATATCAATCTATTTCATCATTCTTTGGATCTGTCAAAATGTATTTAAATAAAGAAGGTGTCTAGAGAGTTCCCAGCTTTATGCTTGGGTGAACATCTTTTTCTATAGCCTTATATAAGTGTTATAAGGTTTAGATATATAAATCTTTTTATATTGCCTGACATTTCTTTTAGAATATGCTGAGTATTCTTGGAGGGTCAAACAGCAAACTCATGTACTTGAGGGTCTGGTGACTGCTGATGGCCTTTTCTGTAGCCCATGGGGCTAAAACCAGACCAAGGTCCCCCTGCTAATGGGATTAGTATGGGAGATCCCCCCACGACACCCACTGTCGGAAGGCCTGTTGTGCTTTTGTGTCTGTCCCTCTGTGTCCTTTTTAAGGCAGTCCTTGATTTTTAAGCCCAGTTTCCTGTGTAGGAAAGTCGGGCCCGGGTGGGACGAGGACCCCCATTTAGTGATTGCACAGGGCGAGATGGAGGACAGATGGGTTCCGGGGGACAAGGTTCCTGCCCTCCTGGGATTATTATCTGAGAAGTGGCTGTAGAACCAAAATGGAATTTAACAAAACACATGGAACTTCGGTTCCTCCAACAGAGACTCAACCCCCGAACCTATGGGAGCCGTAGCCTGGGGCAGCGATGGCCTGAGATGGGACCAGGGGAAACTTTTTATCTCATGGAGATTAAATATTTGACCCAAATTTACCTTTTCAGTGAGGATTTCTTTGGAGAATCCTTGGCCATATTTTAGCTTTAATTAAGACAGGGTTATAACTTGATGCCTGCATTTGATTCATCGCCACAGGGCTGGACTTCTATAGAAAGGGCAGTAATTTTTGTAAGTTATTAGAGTTGCTGTCCCAGTGACCCTTTGGGGCTATGAAGGAGTGAAGCCATTTGGATGATTACTTAGGTCGTTAGACAGTCCGCCTGGTCCATATTGCTAAAAGAATTCAACACTCTTCTTTCACCTGATAATTATATACAATTTCAGCAAATTCAAGGGATCCAGAAAAACACTAATAAACATAGCATATATAGTACTTAGTAAAATGTACGGGCTTTCCTAAGTGCTTTTTGCCTATTGACTTAATCCTCATACAAACCCTGAGAAGGAGCTGCCGTCATTAAGCCCACACGGCTGTGGGGAACGTAGGCACCCAGAGGGCCATGAGCACGTGGCTCCTAAGGGGCAAAGCTGATCCAACTGCTCCACTGCTTTTCTTTGTAGAGCCTGTTAGTGGTCATTCATTCATCCAAGTCACACTAAAGCCCTGTGTTTTCAAAATTTGCAACCCCTCTGCATCACAAAAAATATTGGGCTGGTCAGAAAGTAATGGCTCCCACCTCAGACTCAAAGAGTGAACTTTCTCATCCTGAATTTATTCATTTATTCAACAGATATACAGTGGGTATCTATTATGTGCCAGGTGCTGTTCTAGACACTTGAAATATGTTGGTATTCATAATAGATATGTGGACAATGCATAGTAGCTACTGAAAACAGACCAAGATTCCTGCCCTCTGGAGGTGACATCATGTAGGGCAATTTACTCGAGAGCTGAAAGATGGAAGCACAGAGGAAATTGCTTAGACTAGCAGATAAGAGGCCAGTGTGTAAGAAACCAAGAGCTTTAGAGGGGCCTACCCAGGGCAGACCCCCGTGTAATTGTGATGGAGAAGTTGCACTTCAGTCCCTCTGCCAAACTCTCTTTAATTTTCATTTGATCCCAGCAGATCTCTTTTCCTGCCTCCCAGTGGGCCACACTGTCTTCCTGAGTTGCTCCCACTCCTGATCCTAGTCCCAGACACTGTCCATCCATCCATCCAGTGAATTCTTCAATCACTCTTGCAATAACCTTTTATCGAGTTCCTGTTTGGTGCCAGGTGCTGCCCTTGGTTCTAGAGACATATGGGTGGATGGGGCAGCCCATGGCTCTCAGTGAGCTGGCCGCAGGACATTCAGATGGTAACACGGTGTGTGTATGAAGCAGAGAAGAAGGTGTGATGACATATTCTGTACTTGGATTTAAAGATAGAAATTGAACAAACGTTGAGAAACACCTTTAAAAAGGATGTCCTTGCAGAATTGTTTCTGGTTCCTCCAAATCACCTCCCTTCGAATGGCAGAATGTCAGAGCAGGAAGGTGATTTGTGAGAGCATCCAGCCCTCCCCCAGTTGTTCACCGAGACGTGAGGATGGTCTCAGATTGAGAACTCTTCTTAGATGGTTCAGAGACACATCTGTGCACACAGGCAGAAGGCTTGTTGTTGGTGCTGCCCAAATCCATGTTCAAAATGGGTGGGCTGTCCATCATCTCTAACCAGTTGTTCGTCATCCCACCCCAATCACTTCATTGTAGGCAAAATGGTAGGAGCTCTGAAATATATACTTAATTAGCCTTAAAATTCTTTTTAAATTAAATTCTTGGTCCAAAGAAAGAGATGGGGCAGAGGATGATTTTGTGTGTGTTGAAGGTCATTTGAAGCCCCTTCCCCTCTCTCTCCTCATCTCCTTCCTCTCCCCCTCTCCTTTTTTCTCTTGTCCCCCTCCCTCACCCCTTTTCCTCCTCTCTCCCCTCCCTCAGGGTAGAGCATGACCAGGAGGTCTGGGTCGTGGGAGTGCACATTACTCAGAAACTGTATTATCGCCTGGGGAAGGGAGAACTCTGCTGCTTGCCCACCGGACTTCCACAAGAAGATTCATCTTAGGTCAGAGAGGTTAAAACAAATGGAGAGACGACCCTCTTCTAATTTTGCTTTTCCCTTCAGAAACACGTGGGCGTGGTTGGCTGTGACTGCCAGGGTGAGGATCAGTGCTGGCAATAGCTTTACAGCTGTCGTGATTCCTCTTTTATTGTGGGAGGCCATTAAACAGCTGCATCAAACTACCCTCTTGAATCATGAACTGATCCTGGGTTCGTTATGTGGGGCTAGGGGTTATTGCATGATTGGTCATGCAAAATCAAGAAAGTGCATTTTCACATGAACTTTGCCAGTCGTTTCTTGATAAGAATCTCATAAAGCAAGATCTCACATTTTTGTGAGACACGTACACACACACTTTCTTTTCCCTTCAGGATATAAAGAAGTTTTAGAAGAAATAATAGCTCAGCTTCACAGGGGACCAGAGAAATTCACGTCCGGGCTTGGGGATCAGTGACAAACACAAAATGGCCTGTCTCTTCCCAGAGAAAGTTCTTCTTCATGTGGGAACCTCCAGGCTGGTTGGTCCTGTTCTTGCTGAAGTGGAGAGTGTGTAGGAGTATTATGCCACACTTGACATCAGCTGTAAGATTTGGTACATCTCTCACCTCACATCTTAGATGTGGGCATTCCTCCCACACCTTAGAGGGAATAAGTTATCATTCCCATCTTGACTGACTCATTTAACAAGAATAGGAAGCTCACGTCTCAAGTAAGGACTGGGCCATGAGGCCATAGTCCATCAGTTGGTGAACAGATAAGTGAATTGAGGTGTAACCATATAATGGAACAGAGCTCACCAATAAAAGAATGATCTATTGTACATGCAACAACATGGATGAATCCCCAAATAATTATGCTGAATAAAAGAAGCCAGACAAAAAAGCGTATATACTGTATGATTCAATATCTACAAAATTTTAAACAATGCAAACAGAAAGCATGGCAATGGTTGCCTGGGAATGGAGGGGTGGAGGTTCATGTGAATTACAAGGGACATGAGAAAACTTTTCAGGCTGAGGGATGCGTTCATTATCTTGATTGTGGTGATGACTACACAGGTATATATATATATATATCTCCAAACTCATCAGATTGTATACTTTAAATATGTGCTGTTTATTGTATGTCAATTATACCTCAATAAAGATGTATAAGGGAAAAAATATCTAAACTAGGGTAATCTGCAATAAAGTTTAATGAGATAGGAAATGACTATGAAAATCTTTTGTACCACATAGATGTACACTAGTTCTCATAGAAAAGTCTTTAAGAAGAGTTATGGAAATTAAAGATGAGTTACACAATTTTCTTATGTAAAAGGACAGTGTTCCAAATTTGCTATTGTTTTCTGACATGGCAAGTTGTTCTCAGAGATACAATTCCTGGTGGCTATTTTTGAAAACCAAACCAAAACAAAACAAAAAGTATAATCTGATCCTTCATGGTTAAAGGAGCTATTTTAACATTGGGTATGTCACTAATTACTTTTTAAATGTAACTTTAGATAGAGCGATTTAAAAACAGATGTTTGGAACTATTTCTATCATTATGCGATTTTGTTACTGAAAATGATGTATCACTTTTCAAAATTTTCATATTTTCCCACTTCAAAAGTTGGAAACAGAAATTTCTAACCTGCTTAAAATGTTCAAAATTAAATTTTCAGCCTTTCAAACCATTGATTAAAATTATAAAAATGGAACATCTTCTGATTAGTTTGCAAGAACAACTGATGGGTATCAGAGATAATTTAAATTTGCTAGTTGATTTTCAACAAAAAACTTTTGTGTAAGTGGTGAATGGGATTGATAAATGAGTATTGTAATTTAATAAATACAGTTAATGATATTTTTCTTCCATTTGGCTCTACTCATCTTTGTGGGACACCCTTTTCAGCTAAAGGCACCCATCAAAACCAAGTGATGAAATAAAGCAAATTTAAAACCAGACCTTCAAATTGCTGTATCATAAAGTATTAAATCAATATTTTCAAAAATTATGCAATATTTTAAATCACATTGCCCTCTCTGAAATATTATTAGAGTTATATATATTAATATTCTTAATGAGTATACAACATTTTAAATGTTATTTATAAATAAAACAAGATAAAACATTATTTTAGAAAACCCACTAATAGGGATACAAGGTGAAAAATGTGGTGACCTCTACTCTAGGGATGTTTCTGAAGATGCTCTCATTCACCAGACACTTTCCCCCACCCCCTGGCTGCAACCCTCCTTCCACGACTAGTGACTAGAATTCATGGGACTTGGCCTGGCTTACTGCTTGAACCCAGTTTTTTCCTAAAGATAGTTGTGTACTTTCAAATAAACGAATTCGATGTTCCATCTTGATTCTACTGGAACAGTCTCAGGTCTAAAGAATCTCCAAAGCAATCAGTAATCACAGGTTGATGTTGTCTTAGAACATGTGGTTATGCTATAGTTTTTAAAAATGACCTTCAAAAACAGAGTAACACTCATGATGACTGTAAATTATTAATCAAGTCAATGTGGACTAGGAAGCATAGGTCCCACAAGCAGCTGACCAAGCAAGTCTTATTACAGAGGATAGTACCCTAGCTGTCCTTGTGCCATAAGAAGCTATGAAAGCCCTCTTCATGGGCTGATTCAAGGAGGTCAGAGTGATTGAGGGGATTACTTTGCATCAAATAAGAACAAGAAGCCTAAAATTTATCAAAGTGAGAAGTTAGAGTAGAAACACTGTGAGGTGCTTTAGACTACTTCTCAACCTTAGCTGCATTTTCAGTTTCCCTGGACAGCTTGTAAAAAGTACTCTGGGGCACTAGTATTAAAAAAAAAATCCTCAAGAGTATTCCAGTGTGCACCCATGGTTGGGAACCACTGTTTTAGAACTATAATCCTCATTGCATCTGCTTGACTTCTACTTCTTATCATTATAGAGAAACTGGCACTAGACTTGTCCTTCTGCTGAAAACAACTATAAAAATGGACAGAGTATATGAGTCAATTGTTTGAGACATTGAGAAACAGGCAGTGCAGGACTGTGATCTTGAGATATGAGAAACACACAAGATGGATCCCACAATGACCCTGGCTTTCTGCCTGCTGCTGCACAGGCTGGTGGAACCCAAGCTAAGCAGTGACCTTACTGAGATGAGGAGGCAGAGATTGGGGTTTTGGGCTTCTGAAGCAGCTAAAGTTTACAGAACAGGGTACCAGAGATGAAGGGAGCTGTGCAGGACACTGGGGGAGAGAAGTTTGTGTGGAGATTCATTGTGTGAATCCTTAACCAAAGACTAGACTGTGTTTGTCCAAGGCAAGACTCCACAAGGCCCAGGAGAGATTGCCTGTTGTGGAGCTGAGAGCAGAATAGTAATACTAGGAGTTGTACATTATGGGAGGTGTTGGAGTTCTGGCCTGACCTGAACAGAGAGAACTTGCTGAACACTTTGACCATTCAGGTGAGATCTAGAAAGGATATGCCTAGGGTGTAAGGACTATGCAATAGAGTAAGGGTGATACCTCAGAACTAAGTTCAAAGCCAAAATAGATTCCTCTCTTACAAAAAATAATACTTGCCTGTCCTGATCAAAAAGATATTATAGTAATTTAAATGCCTGTCAGAATAAAACTCAACATCTTATATTGGTTATTCACCCATTGAGGGATATCTGGGTTGTTTCCAGTTTGGGCTGTTATGAATAAAGCTGCTAGGAACAATTGTGTACAGGAAAAACAACAAACAAACAAAAAAGCTCAATGTTCTATAAAGCTAAATGACATAATCCAAACTCTCTACAACATATCATTCACAATGTACACCAAACAATAAAAAATTAGTAGATATGTGAAGAAGCAGAAAAACATGACCCATGATTAAGAAAAAAAAAAGAAAAAAAACCCAGTCAATAAAAGCAGACTCCAAATTGGTGTAGAGGTTGACACTGGACATTGACATTAGGTTTGCAGACAAGGACTTTGAGCAGCTAAAATAAAAATATCCAAAGATTTAAAGGAAAAGATGCTCCTAATGAGTGAACATAAAGGTAATAGAATCTCAGCAGCAAAATCGAACTATAAAAAGGAACCAAATGGAAATCATAGGACTAAAAGATGCAACATATGAAATGAAAATTTCACTACTTAACAGAGACTGCAGAAGAAAATAGATCAATAGAAATGATCAAATCTGAAGAATAAACAGAAAAAAGATTTAAGAAGAATGAGCAGAGCCTTAGTGACCTGTAGGGCAATTTCAAGTGGTCTAAAATACAAGTACTGTCATGTGTCACTTAATGATGGGGCTATGTCCTGAGAAGTGCATCATTAGGCAATGTTGTCGTTGTGTGAACATCATAGAGTGTGCTTACACAAACCTAGAATGGTAGAGCCTATTATACACATAGGCTATGTGGTACTAATCTTATGGGACCACTCTTGTATATGTGGTCCATCATTGACCAAAATGTCATTTTGCAGCTCATGACTATAATTAGAATGCTGTGGAAGAGGAGAGAAGAAATTGAAGAAAAATTGTTCAAAGAAATAATGGGCCTAATCCTCCAAATTTGATGATCAACATCTATCTACAGATCCAGGAAGCTTAGGGAACCCCAAACAGAATTTAAAAAAGAGAACCACACCTAGGTCTGTCATAGTCAAACTGGAAAACCAGAGATAAAGAGAAAAATTTAAAAGCAGCCAGAGAAAAAAAGATGTATTACATGTAGGGAAATAACAATGCAAATGATGATTGATTTCTCCTGAGAAACAATAGAGGCCAAAAGACAGTGGGCTTACATGAAAGAAAAAAACTGTAAACCCAGAATCTCATATCCAGTAAAAAACACTCTTCAAAAATGAAAGTGGGAAAAAAAGGGCATTTTTAGATAAATGAAAGATGAGACAATTGGTCACCAGTAGACCTGCACCATGAGAAATGCTAAAAGGCATTCAGTTCTTTAGGCTGAAGGGAAAGATATCAGATGAAAACTCAGATCTACAGGAGGGAATGAAAAGCTCTGGAAATAAATATGTAGGTCAGTACAAAACACCCTGAGTTCTTTGCTTCCCTTAATCCTTGAGAAACAACTGACTGTATAAGCAGTGGTCAGCAAACTTTTCCTTACAGGTCCAGACAGTAAATATTTTAGGCTTGCAGGCCACACATTCTCTGACACAACTACTCAACTCTGCCATTGTAGCAAGAAAGCAGCTATAGATAATACATAAAATTTATGTATTTATGTAAAATGAATGCTAGTTCGTGGGCCATAGTCTGCTGATCTCTGGTTAAAGCAAAAATAGTAACATTGTATTGTGGGGTGTACATATGTAGGTGTAAAATATATATGACAATAAGAGCACCAAAAATGGGGAAGGAAATGGAATTTTACTCTTATAAGGCTCTTAGATTTTATGTGAAGTGACAATATTAACTCTAAGTGGACTGTGGTAAGACTCTCAGAATAACCACCAAATAAATAAAGAGGTATAGCTAAAAAGACAAGAAAGGAATTAAAATGGAATACTAAAAAATATTTGATTAGCCCAAAAGAAGGCTGGAAAGGAGGAACAGAGGAACAAAAAAAACCAGATGGCACAACTGGAAAACGAATAGGAAGATGGTGGACTTAAATCCAATCATATCAATAATTACATAGACTTAAATCCAGTGACACAATAATTACATTAAATCTAAATGGATTAAAAACTTCAGTTAAAATCTACAGATTGTCAGAATGGAAAAAAGGAAGACTCAACTATATGCTGTATATGAGACACACTTTAAATAGAAAGAGACAGGTTGAAAGTAAAAGGATGGAAAAGTTATACTATACAATCAGTAAGTGTAAGAAAGCTTGTGTGATTATATTAATATCACACAAAGAAGATGTCAAGGCAGGGGGAGTATTACCAAAGAAAAAGATGGGAATTTTATCATGATAAAGGATCAATTAATCAAAGGAGACCTAACAATCCTAAATGTGTTATGCCTAATGAAAATTTTCAAAATGCATGAAGCAAAAACTGACAAAACCGGAGAGAAGTAGAAAAACCCACAGTTATAATTGGAGATTTCCAACACCCATCTTTCAGTAACTGACAGAACAAGTAGACAATTAGTATGCTATAGAAGATTTAACCAACACTATCAACCATCTTGACCTGCCTGATACTTATAGAACACAACAGCCAACTGTTGCAGAATCACAATGGTCAACACCAGCAGCATCAGCAGCAACAGAGAAAGAACACAACCACAGTCAAATCCAACTTTTCTGATGATAACAACCACCCAGGTAATTGTTAAAGTTTCTGGGCTCCACCCCAGATCCACTAAGTCAGAATCGTCTGGGGAGCTGTGTGGTTAACAAGCAACCAGATAATTCTCACTATGGGGAAGTTAGGAAAGTGCTGGAATTCTCTTTACTGAGGAGTGGCCCACCTGTGGTTGTCTTGGAAAATAAGAAAGGCAGTGTTTTCTCAGTGTGACAAATTTTTAAATATTCTGTTAAGACAAATGGTATTTGCTTTATTTTTTAATGTTTCAAAATTTGGTGTGGCTGAATTAGGCAGAGGATTGATCTGGCACAAATTTTATTTAGCAGGTGGGGACACATGAAGTGATAATCATTTAGCCATAATTTATGAAAACCCAATATGCTAAAATTGATAAATTTTGGATGGAATGTTCTAATTTGTGCTTCTGATCCAGTAAATACCGCCAAGCATTTTAATAGTGTGTGTGGAGAGAGGCACACAGCATGGTGATTCTGTGACAAGTTGAACAACATAACAACAACATATCTTCCTGTTGTTATTTATGTGAAGTGTAGAAGCCAGACTATTGTTACCAAGAAACAATTTCTTTACAAATATAATCAGATTGTGTTAACACACAAACAATGAAAGTATGACCAGTATGGGAGGATATATTTGAGCTAGGTCTAGAGTACTCTTTCAACTCCCAAAGGGGATTAGTAGACGATTCCTCTTTGAAAAGATAATGGCAAGAGGTAGAGAGATGATCATTAAACGACTACTTAAACTATTATTATAATCAACCATGATATCACTCACTTCCAGTAATTCTTGCATTCCTTGCATTTCATGTTTTTTAGCTTTGGAGTAATCTGCTTGTATTTGCTAAGGTTGTTTGGGTTTCAAGTATCAGAAACCAACCATGTAATTATTCTGAATGAAAAGGGAATTTATTGGAAGGAAGCCAGGGGATTTCAGGGAATTTGAACAAGTGTACCTTGAAAAGGGCAGAACCAACAGAGGCTCTAGGGACCTGAACAACTGGGGCCCCTCTTTTTAGTGCACTTCAATGTCACTTATACTAGCAATTGCCAGTCTGTTTCTTTCTGTCTCTCTCTTCAGTATTCCAGCTTGTTGTGTGTGACATATCTATCTTGGGTCACTTGTCTTCTTACGGACCAGTCAGCAAGGTTGGCGGGGGGCCCAGGATCACACAGTGGCAACATGGTTGTTGACCCATCTCTGCTTCCTGCTCAAGCCCCCAAGCAGGCTCATATGGCAGGAAGAGGGGCACAGGAATGGAAACTCTCCACTTCTGCAAACTATTCTTACTCTTTTCTACCTTGACACCTGGTAGGAATTTTGTCCTATAGACAATGTTCTTTATTAAGGAGTGGGTAATGCTGTCATAACATTGAAATAAACATATTAAGTCATGCCTCTGCTCAAATTCTTGCAATAACTCTGCATTTCACCTGGAGGAAAGCCAATGGAGTCCTTCAAATAACTCTCAAGGCTGAGCATGACTCAGTCCTCTTACCTCTCTGACCTCCTCTCTTCCTACTCCTCTTGCTCCCTCCATTTCAGTCTCACTGGCCTTGTTAGTCCTTGAATGCCAAATTCTTTACTTGATATAGGTCTATTCAGATATTTAAAGGTCTTTAATTTTGGTAAGTCGTATCTTTCAAGGAATTTGTCCATTCCATTTAATTTGTTAAATTTGTTGACATAAATTCTTCATAACATTCCCTTATAACATACCTGTAAGCTGTTCATTAATATTCTTCTTTGATTATCCTTTTAGTGATGTCCTCTCTTTTTTTTTCCTGTTATGTCTTCTGTTTTTTTGACCAGAGTAGCTAAAGATCTATCAGGTTTTTTTTAAATTATTTTGTTGAGGTTGTATTGGTTTATAATATCGTGTAATTTCAGGTGTACATTATTAGTTATCACTTTCTGTATAGACTGCATCTTGCTCACCCCCAACAATCTAGTTTTTATCCATCACTATACATATGTGCCCCTTTACCCCTTTTGCCCTATACCCCACCCCTTCCCCTCTGATAACTACTAATCTGTTCTCCTTATCCACGTGTTTATCTTCCACATATGAGTGAAATTCATACAGTGTTTGTCTTTCTCTGTTTGGCTTATTTCGCTTAATGTAATAGCCTCAAGGTCCATCCATGTTGTTGCAAATGGGACGATTTTGTCTTTTTATGGCTGAGTAGTATTCCTTTGCATATATATGCCACATCTTCTTTAACCATTGATCAGTTGATGGGCACTTGGGTTGTTTCCACATCTTGGCTACTGTGAATAATGCTGCAATGAACATAGGAGTGCATAAGTCTCTTTGTACTGTTGATTTCATGTTCTTTGGATAAATAGTCAGTAGTAGGATAGCTGGATCATGTGGTATCTCTATTTTTAATTTTTTGAGAAATCTCCATACTGTTTCCCATAGTGGCTGCACCAGTTTGCATTCCCACCAGCAATGTAGGAGGGTTCCCTTTTCTCCACATCCTCTCCAACATTTGTTATTTTTTGTCCTGGTAATTATAGCCATTCTAACAGATGTAAGGCAATATCTCATTGTAGTTTTGATTTGCATTTCCCTAATCATTAGTGATGTTGAACATCTTTTCATGTACCTGTTGACCATCTGTATATCTTCTTTGTAAAAATGTCTGTTCATATCCTCTGCCCATTTTTTGATCAGGTTTTTTTTGTTGTTGTTAAGTTGTATGAGTTCCTTATATATTTTGGAAATTAATCCCTTGTCAGAAATATGATTTGCAATATTTTCTCCCAGGTGGTGGGCTGTCTTTTCGTTTTGTTCATGGTTTCCTTTGCCTTGCAGAAGCTTTTTAGTAAGGATCTATCAATTTTATTTTTCTTTTCAAAGAACCAGCTTTTGGTTTTATTGATTTTTCTCCTTTCTGTCTTCTGTTGTTTTTCTGTTTTCTTTTTCATTAATTTCGGCTCTGATCATTATTATTTCCTTTCTTTCACTTTGAGTTTAATTTATTCCTCTTTTTCTGGTTTCTTAAGGTAGAAGCTTAGATACTTGATTTTAGAACTTTCTTTTTCTATTATAAGTATTTACAGCATAAATGTTCTTATAAGCTTTAGGTAGAGTGTATGAATTTTGATATGTTGTGTTTTCATTTTAGTTGAGTTCAAGATATTTTTTAAGTTCCCTTGTGATTTATTCTTTGATCCACGGGATTATTTAAAAGTGTCATTTAATTTGTACGTTTGATTCAGTTAGCATACATATTTTAAACTTTTATGTTGAAAAACTTCAAGACTGTAGGAAAGTTGTAAGAATAACACAGAGAATAAGCCTTCACCTACTTTTGCTATTAACATTTTACCACTTCTTTCTCTCCCTCTCCATAGTATTGCTTTTGTTACACTCATATTATTAGTAGATTTGAGAATAGGTTGCTGACATCGTAACATTTTCCCCCTAAATACTTCAGCATATGTGTCTTTAGAACAGACTTTCTTATATATCTACAACACAATTAATCAAATTTGAGAAATTTAATACTGATATACTTTAATCTAAAATACAATCTATATTCAAATTTCCCCAATTTTTCCATTAATGTCCTTTGTTGCGATCTTTTATATTTTTTCCTTATCCAGATCCATCCAGGGTCACATCTTACATTTAGTTGTCATATCTCTTTAGTTTTCTTTTATTTGAAACATTTCTCAGCCTTTCTTTGTTTTCATAACATGGACAGTTTCATAACATGGTCAGTTGTTTTATAGAAGGTTTCTCAATTTGAATTTGTTTGATTAGAATCAGGTTATGCCCAGATAGTCCCATTTTTAATGATGTTTATTTTGGTCACATGGCTAAAGTAGAATTTGCCAGATATCTCCTATGCCCTGGTTATTTTTGAATGAGTGCCAGATGTTATGTACAAAAATTTTAATGATAATTTGAGGCTCTACATGATGTTATCCTCCTCCTAAAAAGATTTACTTTTGCTTTTAGCAGCTGGACTGGGAACAGATCACCTGATTTTTGTCAGAAATTGAGATGATTATAGCTGGGCTCCTGTCTTGTTAGAACTGGTCTGTTTTTGGTTCACCCTTAGGGGTCCCAACCAAAAACCTAGGGTGTTTACAGGGGCCTTTCCTCCTGGGTAGACCCAGAAGTCCAAGTTTTATTCCCCCAGCTTTTAAAATGATCAAAAGCTCAGCTTCTTAACCTGTCAGCTACTTCTTTTGCTTTCTGAATTGACAGTTGCCTCAAGTGGAGAAATGGCCCCAGGTGTTGGGCTTATTTCTCTCGGCTTCCCACCTCTTTCACGTCTTAGCTCTGAAGATTCTCACTGCTTTGGGAAATCTCCAATACCTTCAAACCAATGTTTGGCACATTCTGTCCAGATTTTCTAATTGTTCTTGGTAGTAGTCTTGGTCCAAAAATAACTCAGTTTTGCTAGAGTGGAACCTTTGTGATTATTTTTTAACGATTATTGATCTCACCTAAATTACTTATTTAGAATAAGGTAGGCTGCATGGGACATCCAAGGTAAGTTCATCTTATATAACAAATGCAATTAGAAATAGTGCATACAAAAACAATGCAAAACTGACGTATATATATGAAAACTGAGCTTCTAAAACTTAAAATCCAAGTGAAATCTTTTTCAGGGGTAGCAAGCTCATTTTATTTGACTACTACCACCTAGTTGATAAATGTATGTACATCAATGGTTTCGTGTGTATACTGGAATTGCATTTAAAAGTGTGGACTGTTCTTTTACTTTTCTCCAAAGCAGAAAGCCCACAATGACTTTGGTATCAGATAAGAGTATTTTCTTCTTCTAGAACTTTGGCAGCCAGGAGAGAAAAAATACTTGAATAGTTTTGTGTGTTCTTTTAGAAGTACAATGTCTCTACAGTATAAAGGGCATAAAGGTTTAATTTGTATGTTTAATAAAACTGTTGGATTTTCCAGGAAAATTCTGGTTTAAAATACTTTGTCATATTGTCCAATCATACAAAGGAGAATGTGGTCAGGGAATGTACATAATCTTCTTTTTAGTTTTCCTTCATCTGTTATAGCTGATTATAGTCAATAATGTTTTGCATTAATAATTCAGAATGACAAAATGAAATTTCCCATTTAGCATTCAGAGTCCCCCAGCACTCCTCTTCCATCATTCCCCAAGAATGTCCAGACAGGAGAAGGACTAAGGTTGAGTGTGTTCAAACCTCAAGTCTAAAGTAGTGACTGAAAACCTCATTTATATTTTTGCAGTTTACTTTTGGTTTCAGTTAAGAATGCTAGACCAACAACTTTCTTTACCAAAATCTACTGACTATGTTTATTCAGTACCAGAAACAGTAAGAACTGAAACTTTTTTTATGGTACATTTACGAAATTGCTATAAAATGAAGTTACAGATTAGATTGTCTTGTTTGGTAAGTCAGTGAAATTGATTCTATTGATTTTAAATCTATAGAGACAATTATTTATCAGAGCATTATTGCCTAATTTCCAAAACTCTGGTCCTGGAGACTGAAATGGCAGAGCAATGGTCTCCGTTATCTGTGCTCCCTGCATCTCAGTGCACTGGGACCCTTCGGCTAATATCCTAGGTCCGCTGTCTATGTTCTCTGGACAGAAGCAGGTAACTTACACTGGTTCTTTTGTTAACCTTGCTCTGTGGATGAAATTGAATTCAATTGAATAAACTGAGGCCTCTTTCCCAGAATCTCAGAGGCTCTGAAAAGGGGTTCGGGGCTGAGTTGCCTCCAGGGTCAGCCTGACTGCTTTGCCTCCAGACACGCCTGCATTGGCCTGACGCAGCCTCTTAGGTCTGAAAGCGTTAACCGGCTGGCTGAATTGTCCTGTTCCCAGGGAGCATTGGGTGCAGTCTGAAGTAAACCTCAGACTATTTCCGCAGGTGGTTTAGTGTCTCTTAACACTGATTCTTCAATCAGTACACTAACCGAAGCTGACAAAAGAACGCTGGTGAAATACGCCGCCTCCTCACGCTAGGCTCAGGGGAGACTCAGGTTTGTGGGTAATGCAGTCAGCATCCACAACATTTCTAAACACCACAAAGAATGTGCTCCTAAACCTCCTAATGTACTAAACAGCACCAGGCTTCAAAGAACGAGTCCCCCTTCCTAAGTGTAGTTATTTGTAAATGCTAGTTTCAGATATTTAAACAGTACGATTTGAATTTAACAAAAAGTCTTTCCATTTTCCCTCGAGATGGACGTACTTTTAAGATCACTACCAAATTAAAACTCTCTACCATTGTTAATTCGGTTCTGCCTGCCAGACATTGGCGAAGTCCCCGTCTGTGCCCCGGATTATGGTGTCGTGTGCACCCTGAGCGTTTTGTTCTGCAGGAAAACACTGAACTCGGAGGCACGACTTCCAGACCCAGTGGTCTAAGCTCTGGAAAGGCAGGGATCCTGTCTGTCTTGTTCATCCTTGTATCTCAAAAGCCCAGGAACCGAATAAATGTTTGCTGAAGTAATGAATGAGGGGAGAAAAGGAATTTATTAGTGGTCTCTGATAAATTCCAAACAGATTATAGAGGCACAAAGGGTTTTTATTAAGACTTACATCCTCCCTTTCTTCTCCTAGACAGTAATTTAAAACGTATACTCATTTTTGCATAATTTGGAAACTCTTGAAGGGTAGAGGTTTTATCTTTTAAAGTACTGTACTCTGCATTGAGTAAGTCTTGGTACGTATGAAATAATTTTAAGAGAACATATATGAGGTTTTCAGTCACTAATCTAAATGTCAGGATTGGTCAGACCATTCTGTATGTGCTGTGTGGCTTTTCACCCTGTCATTCATTACAGTTTATGGTGCATTATCAACTTAGAGGCGTATTAACTACCTTTTATTAAAATTACATTTTCAACCAAAGCAAGGTACTGGACACAAAAAACATTGTAGGAATGATATATATTTTTTATCACACAAAAAACCTGATCAATTAAAACAGACAACTCTTATTTAAACTTGAAGCTTTAGTATTTCGTTGATTTTTCTTATATAATACTTTTTAACATTGTGATATTTGCTTTGGCCAATATTACCCGAAAATAAATCCATGACTATATTCTTAAAATCTAGATATCTCTTAAATTTCTGAATAAAAAGAGATAGAATATTGTTTTTATATAATTTTATAAAATTGTTTTTTACCATACATCAAAGTAAATAAGATACAATTTGGTTAGTCATTTTATTTATAAAGAAGACACATTTTTGGCTCTTTTCCCCAGTGGGCACGGCCTCTCATCTACACTTCTAACTGAACACTTTATGTAGCAGATGGCTGGAGAGGGTGGATGGGGTTAGTGGTAACCATATTCCCCCGGGTATCGTGTATATGGTCCATGCCCTCTCCAGCCTCTGTTCTCTGGGGGTTGAGAGATTGGCAGGGATTGCTAGGGTCTGGTAGCAGCTCCTAATTCATTAGGCCCAGTTCCACTTTTTCTGTATATTCTGGGTCAAATGAGAATAAGAAACCACCGTTTTTATGAAAGAATCCAGAGAAGAAATAACTCTCGGAGGTTTTCAACTTTTCAACTATGTGTGTGTGGGGCTGCATATTCCACTAACATGGGGAGCTTTTAAAAAAAAAAATGCTCAGGCCCCACCCCAGACCAGCTGAATCCGTTTGTATTCTCTGAGAAAAAGGTTGTTTAAAAAAGGACTTTTGAGTGTATCTCATAATGATCGTCGTGAGGCTGACGGAGCGTGCTCATGGAGGAGGGCAGGATTTTATTTATTTGTTTCCAGGAGATGCAAAAGTCAGGGCAGCAACTTTATCTGTTCACTGTTGTGTTCCCAGCCACAAGAACAGAGCCTGATACACAGTAGGTACTAAATGAATATTTGTTGAGTAAATAAATGACAAAGTATAAAGAGCAAACTGTGTTTTCTCCCCCTGGTGTAGATGTGAACTCCAGGTTCTTTCTTCAAATGTGCAGCAGATTCTCCCCAGCCATGCTCCAAATTGTCATCTTCAGCCTTTTCTTACCGAATGCTGTCTTGTTATGTTGGTTTTTCTTTACTTTGGAAGGAGTAGATAGTGGTTTGTGTTTTTTTTCTGACTCACAAATGAAAACAACAGTGTTAAAAAAAGGATTTTATGAATACCCTATAGATTGAATAGATAAATCAACCACAAAATAGAAATCTTCACATTTTCGTTTATCCCTTCTTCCCCCAACTGAACAATGAACACATGATTCAAAATGTTGTGGCCAAAATCTTCTTGATGCAAAGGATAAAGAATGATCTTGGATAAAGTAGGTCTCCTGTGAAGATATATACACACAATATACAAAAATCACATTTAATACAGGGCATTTATCTCGTGGAAGAAATCTAGAACACTGACCAGTGTGATTTTCCACGGGGTCCACTTTGCAGGTACAGGAAGATGACCTGACTGAGGGCGTCCAATGGCAACATGGTAGCCGACACACCCCCAATAGAAAGAAATGCATGCTCCTTTCTTTAAGAACTTACATGAACATTTAGTAAAGTAATCACAAATACTATATACCTGAATAAGATTGAAGCAGTTATGACACTGTGATCTCTAGATCTATCAAAATTATTTTATTAGTTATAATAGGTATGCCATATAAACATATTTCACTTATCTGTGATTTTGTTAGGAATAATTCTAGCAGGTACTACACAAAAAGTGAAAGTGTTAGAAATAACAAATTTTCGTATTTATGAGTTCCTTGTATAGTTTGTTCTTAACGTGCTATAGATAGCTTTATTAACCATTAAATTCTTTTTTATTTTCCTAAATAGAGGAAATGAGATTTTTTTTAAATGATCAGAAGTAAGTTAGCCATTTCAGAGATATTTTGTTGCCTGTATTAATTGAAGAATGGGAACCTGAACCTTAAGAAAATTTTAAATGATAAATTTTCATTAGAATTAGGGGCATATGTGTTTGTTTATAAATGCCTCTAGGGAAAAATCCAAGCATAGCAACTTATTGGATACTACTAATAAAAAAAAAAGGAGGGGCTGGCCCCATGGCCTAGCGGTTAAAGTTCTGCATGCTCCCCTTCGGCAGCCTGGGTTTGCAGGTTCGGATCCCGGGTCAGATCTACACCACTTGTCAGCCATGCTGTGGCAGTGACCCACATATGAAATAGAGGAAGACTGGCATAGATGTTAGCTCAGGGCTAATCTTCCTCAAGCATAAGAAAAAAAAAAAAAAGAAGAGGAAGATTGACGGCAGAAGTTAGCTCATGGTGAATCTTCCTCAGCAAAACAAAACAAAACAGGAGCCACACATTTCATACATATAAAACAAACAGTTCCCTCTTGACATTCTGGGGAGAGTACACTATTCCAGTATCATATAAACTGTTATTCTATTTTCTTTATTTATGTGGAACTAGCTCTGTAACTGATTATGTCCTGTATGAAATATGTGAATGGAGACGCTTTTTATTTTAAAGTGACACACACTTTCTAAGGTTCCATGTGGTCTAAATATGACCAGAAAAGTAGCACCAGTGTTAATCTGACCACCACCTGCTGACAGATCTTTATGCAGGGGCAGCTCTCTTGAAAATCAGCATGTAACGTGATTTCTGGATGTAAGCTTCCTATTTCCTAATTCACTTAGATGGTATGTGGAGTGGACTGTCTCTGCAGGATAGGGTGGGTGGGGAGGGGTGGTTTCTGGAGCCAGGCTGTGGGGTGTGAATCCTGGCCCCACCTCTGATAGTTACGTGGCCTTGGGACAAATGACTTTGCCTCAGTGGTCATAGCTCCCTGTATATAAAGGGGGTGACAACAGCGCTCACTAGATCTGGGGCACTTGGGGGCTGCAAGCCGTACTGAGCGCGGACAGCTGTGGGTGACTCTAAGTCTTACCCACTGAGCTGTTTCTTTCCACCCTTGGCAAAGCCTCACATGCGCTTGCTTTATATTTTTCCGGGCGCTTGGCACCCTTCAGCGTCTGTTATGGATGTCCGTGACCGGAGCAGCCAGCAGTTGGCGCTGTGGCTGGAGTCCCACTGCCCTGGCAGTCCAAGCCCCGCAAAGAAGATTCCTTGGAGGATGTTCAAGAGGCTCGAGTCAGATGACATTTGTGTTGACTTAAAAAGTGGGGCATTTGAGGGAGGGTCGCAGAGGAAAACGGTGGAGGATTTTTGACACTGTCTTGTGCATCCATCACTGACTGTGAGAAGTGAACAAGAGTGAGCACGATGCTGTCATTCACAGCGATCAGAAATTCAGAGATTTTAGTGGATCATCTAGTCAAGGCCCTCATGTGAGACATGAAGGAAGTAAAATGGGAGAATTGAAGGCATTTCCCCTTCCATGGCCACTGAGCAGGGGCTAGGAAAAGAGTCCAGGCTCCTGGTTGGGCCTCACACTGCTCTGTTTATTCAACCATTTGAGCACCCACTCTGTACAAGGCTGTGCTGACAACTTGGGACAGCACAGTGAGCAATCACTGACATGGTGCTTACATCCAGTGTTTTCTACACTATAGTGGGTCAAGTTCTCACATAATACTTGAACTTGGAAAGACAGAAGGCATCGTATGAATCTGAACAAATATGAAAAGTAAAACAAACGCCAACATCCAAGTGTTTCTAAGGCCACACATGCACAAAATTCCCCTGGAGTAGACAGATAGTGACAGTCACTGTGCCTTCAATAACAACAGGACAGTAGATGTATCAATCATTAGTGTCAACTAGTCAATTCTTAGTGTCAACTCCAGAGTATACGTTTGTTTTTTGTTATTTGTTTTTGTTTTTGGAGAGTCTATGCAAATAATCCCTGAAATTTTGGGAATTTTGACAAGTTCCTCTTCTGACTTTAAAGGTCTCTCTTCCCCTAAAAATGTTTATTGAGTGTATTAGTTTCTTATTGCTGCTATTACGAATTACCACCAACTTAGCAAATTTGGAACAACACAAATTTATATATCTTATAGTTCTAGCGATCAGAAGGTCAAAATTCATTTTAGTTGGCTAAAATCAAGGTGCCATCAGGGCCACGTTCCTTCTGAATGCTTTAGGGGAGAATATCTTTTTTCAGCTTCTAGAAGCTGCCCACATTCCTTGGCTTGTGGCTCCATAACACTACAACCTCTGCTTCCATGGTCATATCACCTTCTCTGACTCTTGCCCTCCTGCTTGTCTCTTATGAGGACACTTGTGATTGTACTGGGCCCACCTTGACCACCCAGGATAACCTCCCCGTCTCAAGATCCTTAACTTACTCACTTCTACACAGTCCACTCTGCATAACAGGTAACATCTTTACAGGTTCCAGGGATTAGGATGTGGACATCTTTGGGGAACCATTATTCAGCCTACTACTCTGAGCATTTCTTTTTTGGGGGGGAGATGTGGTAGTAAAATTCTAATAGACAACTATGTCCTGAATGATGAAATATAGCACTATGCTAAATAAATCATACAAAGAACTGCTGACAACTTTTGTCAGAAACTAATTAGTCAGGTTTTGATATTCATTTTAGGGAATCTGATATTCTTTTAACACTCTATCTATTATTTTTTGGTCCAAAAATGTGAAAAATTCAGGTACAGTTTTCTTAAATGAAGTTTATGTATATCTAGAGTCTGTATAAAATTTGATTTTTACAAGTTTAATTAATCTTAAATTATGATGAAGGACTGCTTAAAGGAATCCTACAATGATTTCTTTAAAAATAAATCCAACCTTCTATTCTACCATCCTATTCTTCAGATTTCTTCCAATTTTTCAGATCATATCGTCTGCTCTCTTCACTGTCTCCTCTTCCTTCCTCCTGTCCTTTAACTGCATTCTACAACTATTGACCTGTGAATTTCTCCTCTTTCAATCTCCGGTCTCATTCATTTTTTCATTTTCAGTTCTCACTTCTTTGGGATGGTGCCCTCAAACCAATCCAGTTTCTCTGGCCCAAACTCTTCTTTGTCACCCCAATAGCTTATTTGCATAGCTCCACAAGGATGTTTCCCCACAACTCAAACTGAACATTCCAAATCATAGCCACCATGTTCTTTCCCTGCAGCTCCTCTTTCTGCTCTGTTTCTCTCACGAGCAGCACCGTTCTTCTAGTTTTCCACTGTCTCTACTCAGAGGCAGGGTAGGTCCCCGAAGGCTGTTCCTATGTCTCTTGACACTTGAGTGGGAGCTTCGTGAGGGCAGGACTCTGGTCTGTTTCCATCACTGCTGTAACCTCGGTGTCTGGAACAGTAATGCCTCGCCCATAGCAAGTGCGTGGTGTATATTTATTGCACATTACTGTCAGCTCCATCTGTTGGTGACATACCTTTGCTTTGGCGCATGGATTTTAAAAAATCAATTACAGGAGATAATAATAACCAATATTTGTACATCGCTTTTGAAACTACAAAGCCATTTGACACTTATCTATTTTATTTCTCAAAAAAACTTTGTGATGAAGCTGAGGGAATATGCATTATTAAATCTCCATTTTAGAAATGTGAAAACCAAGACTCAGTCAGCAATTAATTAGTCCAATTTCTTCACCTGAATTTGATTTTATCTTCTCTTAACTTCTCACAGACTTTGTTTTGTCCCTCACGACTGTCCCTTACTTTCAATTCCCACCCTCTCAATGTCTGTCTCTTGTCTAGACGACTGGAATAGTGCATAAATTAACCTTCCTGTCTTCAATCTTACTGAAAATCTATTTTAAAGTTCTGCTAGAATTATCTTCAAAAAATTCAAATCTGATGTCATTCCTTTCATAAAACTACTATCGCTCTCTCCTGTCCCTCCCAGAATATTTCATCCTTGCCCATACATGACAGTACAGAAGCCAGAATGAAACAATTTCTACCATCCAGATGGAAGAGCAAAGGGAAAATAATCTGGTATACACCATTTTCATTTAGCCTTCATGGAGTAGGTAGTATCGTTTCAATGTCTTTGGAAAGTACTAGGTTATTTCTCTGCGTGGTTATTTTTACAAAGGCACACTTCAAATGGCATTTCTTTCTATGTGTATAGAGATATTAATGTAGCAACAGCAAATACATCTATTCGTAAGATACAGTTAACTCAGTTCTGGTGTGTCTAGCTAGAGGAGTCGTTCTTTTGTGTGTGTGTGTGTGAGGAAGATTGGCCCTGGGCTAACATCCCTGCCCATCTTCCTCTACTTTATATGGGATGCCGCCACAGCATGGCTTGATAAGCGGTGCATATGTCCACTCCCAGGATCCAAACCTGCAAACCCCGGGCCGCCAAAGCAGAGTGCGCGAACTTAACCACTATGCTACTGGGCCGGCCCCTAAAGGAGTCGTTCTTATTCTGTATTGTTCTTATATTAAAAATTAACATTCACCAGACACACACAAAGTGCTAGAATGGTCTTGGATGACCCATCAGGCTGAGCTGGTCTATTAAATAATGTTGCCTAATTCCTAGACCTCGGGAAATAAATCCCTAATGTTTTATCACTTCAGTGCCTGAAGTTAAACAAGCCCCAGAGAGCAGGCTAGCAGAAGGCCAGTGTCATAACACGGCTTGATGCAATGTCAGCACACAGATGCTGAGTTCTCGTGATGTCACTGCCAAAGCCAGCCTGGCGGTGGCCGGTCCTGAACCCCCTCTGAACTCCTCTGAATGTCTGTAATGTGATTCTCTGGGTTCAGCTGTCAAGGAAGTCAAGCTTTATGAGGGAGTCTTTGAGTTCTACGACTCTATATTTAAAAAACTCCATTCTCATTTTCTGATAGATTTTTAAAAACAAGACAACTAGAATAGCTCTTTGGACATAAGTCACGAGAACTCTCTCAACTAAATTGATTCTTCAGCACTGTACAAAATGCTGTAGATTCTTGTCATTTCGGGAAGCTTTTAAACTTCTAAGGACTCTTCCTAAAGGAATCAGAATAAAAGATGTGAAGTCACAACCTTATATTTTCTATCGATTGCAGTAGCTTCACTTACAATTCAGAGGCCTGCTGAGACCCTGCGGGCTGCCGAAGCACTAAAATTTACCGTGGCAAGACAGCAACGTGGTCATGTCTCTGTTTGGAAACTCAGCTCTCTGTAAATGTTTGCGTTCTCTTTGTGCTATGTTTGGAGAAAGATAAACAATTGTGAAACAAAACAAAAGAAACTATACAGGGTGGCAGTGTCTGTAAAGTTTACCTTTACAGCATTTAACGAATTACATTTTACTCCTCCACCGTGTAACCATGGAGCAAGCTGGACTTGAGAGGGGCAGGCAGAACACAGCTTTAGTCCTCCCCCACAGGCTCGTTGAGCCCACTCCATGCACTTGTTTCTTCTTGCTTTGTGGATGAAATCTGGGGCAGATTCTATGGCTTTTCCGGTCACTGTTAAGGTCCTTCAACCTCCAGTCTAATAATTAAGTGAGTCTAACGCAGTGCAATAGTCAAAACTCCAGACTCTCATCCAACTGGAAGCTTCTCCCCTGCTGTGACTCAGCCAGCTTCGGGTTTGGTGGTCTGCAGTGTGGTGGCAGAGGGCTCTTCCTCTTTTCTCCCAATATCCCCAACTTGTGTGAATGCCTGTTTCTGGCCCCTTGGAGGCTGGGGCGAATCTGCCAGGGCGTGCAGCCATCAGGGCCCTCTGGATGGTGGGGGTAAGACCTTGGCTCTTCCTTTCAAAGAGAGCTTTCGGGAGTTCCTCAAAGATCCCGAGGGGGAGCTGGTTGTGACTCCTTTGAAGCTGATTAAAGGAAGTATGCTCTGCCATTAGCAGCCAGGGCAGCTCTCAGGGCTGCTGGGAGAAGTGCTCGATGCTGCGCTGCTGCCGGCCACCTGGTGCACCAGACGGCTGTGCCATGGCCGGCACTTTTGCCTGTGAGATGCCCCAAGTCACCAGGCTGCCGGTCGGTGGGCTCGGTGGGAACATGAAAATGGTAGGACCTGCCCTAGAATGTCCTGAGGGGAATCTGAATGCTCTTGTAACGGCAGCTTTTCACTTAGGGCACGGTGTATAAATCCATTCTTTATTATTTGGTGATATTTCTTTAAAGTTTGCAATAAACCCTTTGACGGCAATGAACTCCAACTCCAGGGAACAGAGGTCAAACTCCCAAGTGGTCCCCTGGAAGCCTCTTGCCCGCCTAGACACTGCACAGCACACCAGTAACTCCCAACCAAGCCCCCACTAGAGTATTGCCCTCTCTGCCGCCTCCGAGGGCGAGACCGCAGCGCCCCCTGGGCCTGCACGTGGGCACCTTCCTCCCGGGGTGGCAGTCCTGCACCTCTGTGTTCTCCGACTTGCTGCCTCGGCCCAGCGTCTGAGAACAGAGTCCTGTTCAGCATCCCACTGCACAGCTGCGTTACTGAGAACAAAGAAACCAGACCAAGCAGCCGTTTGTGAGTTAACCTTTAAAGCACTGACTGACTTAGCTTTATCCAACACGGTAATTAACAAAAATGAGGTACTGGTTAACTTAAGTGGTAAATTTACTTTCGAAAAAAATTTTTAGGTGATGTTAGTAACAGCATCTGAAATAATGTATGTTATTGCTTCATCTTATAGAAACAAGTGATTGAAGACTAGAAATTCAGGGAAAACCAAAGTCATGGGAAAGGCATGAAAACTAGGTTGGCACAAAAACGTTACCTGTTACATAAAAAGTAAACAAGGCGTGGGTCGTTTGGCACCACTGTTCATAAACTAAAATTGTGACGTATGAGTTGGAGTGAGTTACAAACATAGGTGCCTGCAAATCAGGGAATCAGGAAAATACAGAAAACAAGAGGAGTGAGCTTGTTAAAGTTTAAGCCAAACTAATGTCGGCTAATCCCTCCCTAGTTTATTATGCAGTGGATGTTTGTCGATGCTGCTGTGTGGATACCAGGAATTCAAATGCAAAGCACATCTTGGTCCTCAAGGAGCTCACAGAAACTGGCAGATTAACAGTGATAACACCATGTGACGGGGGCTGAAACTGAAGTCAGACCAACTGCCAGCAATGACCTTCGGCCCTGGAGCTGAGCAGGCCATGCTCACCCTGCCAGGATGACAAGGGACGCCATCGGAGGACACTTGAGAGCAATACTGCAGACTGTGGTGAGCCTGTTCTCATGTCATCACTGTGCCCACTGCTGGGGAGAACGGCCACCGACCGACTGATCCCTGTGACTACACAGGGCACTGTCCAGACAGCCTTCCTCTGACCCCAGTGTGAGTGAACAACCTTCCTGTGATGGTGGAAAATTCTGGTGGAATATAGGAGACACCACAATTTCTCAAGTGGCTTCATGCTTGGATGGGGGTAATTGAGTGGACAACAATGATACCAATCTGTTAGCTCTGCTTGACCAAAGGGCCAGTGAGACTTCTCAAGCCATAGAGATCCAGCAGATTGGCCTGCCTCCTTGGCCAGGGTGGTTCCAGATAAGAGGATCACTCCTGACTTTCTGTTGGCCAGCCAAGGGTGCACCCATCTGCCCACTGGCCAACACATCATGTTGAATATGGGTCAACATGTGATGAGGTAGAAAAATCAGTCCCCCCGTACAGGAACGAGAAGGATGGCTGTTTAGGATGTCCCAGTGAACACCCTGGACAGGCCTGGCTACATTAATTTTTGGGCCCAGTGCAAAATGAAAATGTTGGGCCTTTGTTGAAAAATTACTAAAAATTTCAAGACAGTGACAGCAGAGCATTATAAATCAAGCTGGGAGCCCCTGTAAGCACTGGGTCCTGTGTGGCTGCACAGGTCCCACACCTATGAAGCTGGCTCTGACCTTGCAACCTCTTTTCTCTGCTGGATCTGGATCCAATGACCTCTGGTCCATTCTACAATGCCTCTTTAGAGCTATGTCAAGGACTGGTCTCTTAGTCCTTGTGATTGAAAGGGTATGAGATGCTGATGGAACAAGGAATGAGGCACCCTTTGAATTTAGGAAGGTGAACTGAGAGGTCAAGGTCAACTTGCCCTGGACTCATCCTCGCAGACCGGTCTCCCAGAGATGGAGTTGGCCTCCGGTGGAACAGGACCAGTGGGATCTGCAGTCTGCTCTGTGGGAACCGGCTACGGCTGAGTGCTTAAGGCCGTGCAGTCAGTCCTGACAGAGTGCTGAGTGGCAGGGCAGGGCTGGAAGTCACTGATTCCCACGTTGTATAGCTGCAACTACAAGGCCTGGGTGCCAGACCCTGATCATGCCAGGGCAGGGCCTGGTACTGACCCTGTTACGCAGCTGATCAGATGCATGTAACAATGCCTGAGGTTCCTCTCCTGGAGTCTAACGTCAGCTCTGCTCAGTCCCTGTGAGCCGCCGCGGACTGTGACAGGGAATGGAGGGTCTCTGCACCGTTACTCCTGTGTGTAAGTCTTCCTCCCGTGATGACTGTTCAGCTCCAGTATGTGTGCTGCCAGAATGCTGGAGCCCTAGGGGAGGGTTTGTAAAATGGGGACATCTAAGCTGAGTATTTAAGGACGAGAAGTTTGCTAAGTAGGCCAAAGGTGTGTGTGGGGGGGTGGGGGGGCCGCAGTGGGTGGGAGAGGATTATAGGCAAGAGGAATAAGCGTGCAAAAGCAGTGAAATAAACCAGAGGAAACAAAAATCAGGAAACTGTTAATAATTCGATTTGGTAAGAACAAAGAGTGCGTGTGGGTGAGTCATGGGAAATGATTCCGGAAAGTTAAGAAGGGACCGGATCATAGAGGCCTTTATGTCCTATTAAGGAGTTTGGACTGTCTACTTTGTACATAATGGTAAGGCAGTGAAGGATTTTCAGGGGGAAAGTGACTCAATCATATTTAAAGTTTTGATGGATTGCTAGGGCAGAGGTGAGAGGAGGTAAGACTGGAGGCAGGCAGTTGCAATGGTGTAGAGGAAAATGATGAGAGGGAATCCTGCTGAGCTGCACGAGTGCACATGGGATTATGCCAAAGAGACCCTGAGGCCACAAGATGGTGGAGCCACAAGACAGAAGCAGCCTGGATATTCTATTTATTTTTTGGAAGGGAGCTGCTCAGGAGTCACCCTCCCAGGAGTGTCTAAACTGGGTTTTGCATAAGAGTAATATAAAATTTTATTGTGTTTCAGCTATTGAGACTTTTGGATTTATGCTATAAATATTTATTCAGCTTTTAGCCTATTCTGATGTACAGAAGTAAGGAAATCAATGGTAGGTAGTCCCATTAATTCAATATAGTGAAGACAGAAAGGAACAGATTCAGAAGATGATGATGAATTTGGTTGAACTATGTATTGAATTTGAGAGGCCAGTGGGATAGCAAAATGGAACTTGTAGAGACACGCTTCTCCACGAGTCTCTTCAGTTTCTGCACATCTTGAGAGCAAGGCACTGATTGCCCTTTGTTTCAGACTATGTTTTCAGGGATACTTGTACAGCAAACAACGTTTGGAGAAAACCTGAACAACTTCTGAGGAAGAAAAGACCACCTCCCTGTGGAGCAAAGAGCAGGTGTGCTTGCTGCCTGCTAAAACGGCTTGAGTTCTCTAAGCTCAGGGTTAGAGGGAAGCCACTGCATGTGCAAGTTCCATCTGCCCTTCCTTTTGCCTGTGGGAACTAGGGCTCTGGAACCAGCACAGAAATGCTGACATTCTGGGTACTGCTATCGCTGCGAGTAATACGCCGCCCTTTATCTCTGACCCAGGAGTGCTGTGTCTTTTACCAGCATCCAGGAAACTCTGGCAGGCTAACTTGATAACTGGGAAGTAGATAAAAACTCAGATTCTTCACAGTTCTGGGCAAAACTGTCCAGAGACGGTTAGAGATGCAGATTTGGAGCTTAGGACTGAGGCCTCGTCAGCATATAGGTGGGTGACGTTATGGGCGCTAATGAGAGTTTCTGCGGTTGGGGAGTAATAATGCTCCGTGAGAGATGAGCAAGAAAGGGACCGTGAACACTGACTGTTAGAGAGAAAGAAAGGAAGGAGAGCACATGAACACACCAAGAGAGATTGGAGAAATAAGAACTTCAGCTTCAAGCAGGAGAGGTGAGGAATGTTAATTACCCTGGACATCAATAAGATAAACACTCTGGATTGGAGACTCGAGAAGTCACTGCAGACTTTAGTATGGCCGGTTTCAGGGGAGTGATGAAGACAAAATCCAGACTGCCGCGGATTGAGAACCAGCCGGGAGTGAGAAGGGGAGGACAAGTGCAGTCCGTGCTTCAAGAAGTGGACGTAAGGGAAAGGAGGGAGGATGTAATTAGTGAGGTGTCTAGGGTTTTGAAAAGTGCTTCTGAGATATATAGATACAGATATATGTATATACATGGCCATACCTTATCCTTGTATCCAAGGTTTTCCAATCTGGCTCCAATTTCCTTCTCTAAATCAATTTCACACCAGTTTCCAGCATGAAATGTTAGTATAAGTCTAATAGGTTTACCAATGCCATACTCCCTCCCCAAACATTTCGCTTATTCCTACCTTATTGCCAATACAAACCCTAATCATTGTTCAAGGCCCTATTAACGTCTCCCTTTCTTCATTAAGAGTTTTCCTGTTTCTCTGCAGTCCACACTGATCTCTCCTCCCGCTAACACTGCAGGCTTTTGTTTTTCTCTTTCTTCTGGCACTCCATGAGGTATTTCCGGGTGTGTCTCAAATCTTACAGTCCAAGAGATTGGTTCATCCAGAGGCAGCATGGTATAAGTAGTTGAGCCCGGGCTTGAGGATCAGACAGAACTGGAATCAGGTACTGACTGTGCTCTGCACAAACAGGGCAGCCACAGACAAGTCCCCTAAGCTCTCACAGTCTCAATTTCCTCTAACGTAAAACGGGGATTCTTATCTTACAGGACTATTGTGATAATTAAATTGGTGCATGCAAAAGGCTTGATGTGGCACCTGGCATATAGTAAGTATGCAATTTTGTCCACATTGGCATTCATAAATATTTGCTGCTTAAACATTTTATTTTTAGTTATCAAGGACAATTTTTACAATTTTTGCTTTAAACAGCTTATAAACAATTTAAAAGGGGAAAAAGCAGAAAGAAGAAAATCATCTTTTGCATGTCTCTAGATATTTATCCTTTCTCTCTTTATTATTTTTTGAGGATCCACTTTCTATCTGGCATCATTTCCCCTTCAGCCTGAAGAACTTCCTTTAGCATTTCTTGAAATGTAGGTTTCTTGGTGACAGATTCTCACTGTTTTCTTTGATCTGAAAATGGCTTTATTTCACCTTCATTTTTGAAGGATACAGAATTCCAGGTTGATTGTTTCTTTCACACTTTAAAGATGTTGGTTCATTCTCTTCTGGCCTGGAGAGTTTCTGATCTGAACTCATTTGTTAGTTAAATCCTGGTTCCCCAGGATGTAATGTGTCAATTTCCTTACTGCTTTCAAGATTTGCTATTTATTTTTGGCTTTCAACAGCTTGACTATGATGTGTCCCGGTGTAAGATTTTTCCTGTTTATTCTGCTTGGTGTTCATTGACCGTCTCATATTTTTCATTTTCTTCTCTGTTCTTCACACTGAATAATTTTTATTGATCTCTCTGCAAGTATACTTAGTCTTTCTTCTGTCATCTCCATTTGTTTGATGTCTATCCAATCATTTTAAAATTTCAGACACTGTATTTTTCCGTTTTAGAATTTCATTTGGATTTTTCTTTAATTGTTTCTATTTCTCTCCTGAGATTTCTTATTTTTTACCCATTGAAAGCATATTTTATTTTACTTCACTGAAGAGAGTTTTAATAGCTGTTTAAAATCATTTTCTGCTAGTCCCAGGATCTGGAACATCTTGGCATTGGACTCAGTTGATTTCCTTTTCTCTTGAGAATGTTATCCATTTTCTTGGTTCTTTATATGATGGGTAGATGTCTATTGTATTCTGGACATTATGAATGTTAAATCGGGGCAATTCTGGATTCTGTTATTTTTCTCCCATGATTACTGTTTCTTTTGTTTAAGCAGGCAATTACCTTGTCTGTGCTTGAATTGCAAACTCTATTTTTTGAGTGGCAGCTCCAGTCTCAGTTCAGATATTTTGTCTTTAGATGCACTAAGTTTGGTTCCCACATACGTGATTCAGGGGTCACTCAGAAATGTGGGTGGACATATTCGGTGAAACCCTCTCTTGCTCTTTCCCTTCCAAGATTTATCCACTCTCTTTGGTGGCCATGATTCCCTAGTTTTGGGTTTCTCTGGTCAAAGAGACTGCTGCTTCCAATTAGCACCCCTTCCAAGACCATGCACTCTGCATGGACCACAGTTAGCCCCAGGACAGAAGCCATGAGAACAGGGAATGTTGTACTGCTCCCCTCCTCCGAGCTGGTCCTCTCCACCAGATTCTGTCTGCTGTGTTCACTCTCCAGTTCATTGTGGTAGCTGTTTTTTGTATTATGTGTAGGGTGTATAGTTTTCTCTGGAGGATCCTCCAGTCAGGTCTTACTCTGTCATTACTAGAGGTGGAAATTCCTATCTATTTTGTAGCATAGAAGATGATTTATTACAAGAAAGCAAAAATATAACTTATCCGAATTCCACTGATCTTGATGGGAGGGTAAAAAGGAGGTACAACTTTCTGAAAAGCAGTTAACATTAATATGCACTGAGAGCCTACAATTCTTCAATGATCAACAGTAGGACATCATCAAACCAATAATTGCACTTTAGGTACTGTTTGTAAAAGATACTGAATACTACGGGACAATGCAAAATAGATTAAATGTTAAAAGCAGAAAATAAAAACTATATTTAACAGATCCCAATTTGGTGGAATTATAAACATAAACGTTCACATAAAAAAAGACTGGAAGGAAGTATTACAGGTGATAACCCTTTTTAACTTTTGATGGTGAGGTTACAGGTGATCTTTTTTCTTTTTAATAACTTCCAAATATTCTCAATGAAATAAACATAATGGAATAAACAATACAAATTATTTTTTAAAAGTCTATAGATCTTAAAAGTGATATACTACAAAGTAGGTTTTCCACTCCTCCAAGTGGAGCTTCATTTTATAGGATAGGAATTAATCATGAATTATTAATGTATGTACCCTACTCAAGATATGAGGGAGGTATGTACAAATATTCCTACATTTTTGGATTCCAGAGACCCATAATTTTTCAAAAACAAGTTTAAGAATGGACAAGTAGAGGGAAAAATCCCAAACAACTACTTTTTGTTACCTTCATTTCAGTTTCTTACACAACCCCCTTCCCAAATGTAATCTGAGAATAAAGGAAAGTTCTTTAAATGGGAAAAACTTACAGCATTGTCTTTATTTTTCTATTTTTGCCATGAATGATGGAAGAGTTTTGGTGGACGGAATCAAATTTTGAGATCTGTGGGATTAGATAGGTTCTCAAGCCTCTTTCTGTGCTGTGATTACATGGTCTTCAACTCACTGAGGGACTGGAATCCAGACATGATCAGGGTCCTGTCATAAATCATTAACTTTTTGTTTGCTGAATTTTGGTGGCCCTCAAAATTCTTCCAACTTGAAATGCAGAAATTCTGCTGGTAAACTCACAGTGAACTCTCAGTAGAATGGATTAGAAATCGTCATGTGGCAAGAAGGATTGATTTGTAAAGAAGTTGGTATTGTATCTCAGTCACCTCTAGTACTTGAAATTTTAATGTAAGTTTTTCTTTATTCTTTTGGAATTTTAATAGTACTATTCTGGCAGTTGGAATTTTCTAATGGATTTAAATATTTCCTAAATGACTAAGATAGTCATAAACCCCGAGGCAGGAAAGAATATTTGCAAAAAACAGTTCTACTTGAAGAATATTTAAAAAGAGTATGTTTACTGTTTATTTTTTTCCATGAATATTTTGTTGTTTTAAAGGGGAGAGCTTATTAGTTATTGGTTACTTATTAGGTGGTGGAAATCTGCTTTTTTGAAATCATTTCATGGCACTCCTTATCCTGAGTTAGAAATATTTTAAGGAGCAGTAACTCAAAAGATTGAGAATATGATGCTCTTTCTTGATGAGATAGCAAACACTGGTTTATCCACAGGAACCTTCAATTACTGAACATTGGACTAACTTATTTTGGGCAGAAAAGTAGAGTAACATTTCATCTATCCAGGAAGACTGAATTATTGAATAGCAAGGTTGTGCAGTTGTCTGGCCTCCTTTAAATTTTTTTCTATAAAGCGTTACATATCAAGAGTCTTAAATGGAATGCACTGAACATAATTTCACGAATTTTTTGATTATTCAAGGTCATCTTTATAAACATCAACTTTTTTATGACAGCTTTATAGAGACATAATTTACACATAATAAAACTCACCCTTTGAAAGTGTACAATTCACTGGTTTTTCGTATATTCACAGAATGGTGCAACTATCACTACTATTTAATTTTAGAACATTTTTATTACTCTAAAAATTAATTCTGTACCTATTAACAGGCATTCCCCATTACCCACACCACAGCTTCTGGCAACCACTAATTTACTTTCTGTCTCTAGGATTTGGACCTTTCATATAAATAGAATGATATAATGTGATCTATACGATTGGCTTCTTTCACGTTGTATAATTAGTTTTCAAGGCTCAGCCACGTTATAGCATATAGTACTTTATTCTTTTTATTGCCAAATAATATTGCACTGTGTGGATAGACTACATTTTGTTTATCCATTCATCAGTTGATGGAGTGTTAAGTTAAGCTTTTATGAATAATGTTGCTATGGACATTCATGTTCAAGGTTTTGTGTGGACATATTTTCATTTCTTCTGGGTATACACCTAGGATTGGAATTGTGGGGTCATATGTAATTTTATGTTTAACATTTTAAGAAACTGCCAGACTGTTTTCCAAAGTGGCTGTACCATTTTACAATCCTGTCAGTAATGGATGAGCTTTCTAATTGCTCCTCATCCTCACCAACTCTTGCAATTGTCTGTCTTTTTAATTTTAGCCATCTTAGCGGCTGGGTATGAAGTAGTATAATAATGTGATTTTGATTTGCACTTCCTTGATGACTAATGATGTTGAACACTTTTCACGTGCTTATTGGCCATTTGTTTAAATTTTTTGGAGAAATGTCTATTCAAATCTTTTGCCCATTTTTAAATTGGGTTGTCATTTTATTGTTGATTTGTAAGAGTTCTTTGTATATTCTGAATGTAAGTCTCTTATTGGATACATGGTTTGAAAATATTTTCTCCCATTGTATGATTTGTCTTTTCACTTTCTTGATGGTGTCCTTTGAAGCACAAATATTTTAAATTTTGATGAAACCTAATTTATCTATTTTTTCTTTTATCATTTGTGCTTTTGATGTCATACATAAGAAACCATTTTCCAACTCATGGTCACACAGTTATACTCCTATGTTTTCTTCTAAGAGTTTTAAAGTTTTAGCTCTTACATTTAGGTCTATGACCTAAATCCAAATGAGTTCATCCATTTTGAGCTAATTTTTGTATATGGTGTGAAGTAGGGGTCCAACTTTATTTCTTATGTGGATAGCCAGTTGTCCCAGCACCATCTGGTGAAAGGACTACTCTTTCCCCACTGAAGGTCTTGAACACTTGTCAAAAATCAATTGACCATAGATGTAGGGGTTTCTTTCTATCTAGACTCTCAATTCTATTCCGCTGACCTATATGTCTATCCTTATTCCATACCACACTGTCTTGATTACTATAGCTTTGTAGTAAGTTTTGAAATTGGGAAGTGTGAGCCCTACAACTTTGTTCTTCTTTTTCAAGATTTTTTAGTTTTTTGGATTCTCCTGAAATTCCATATGAATTGTAGGATTGGCTTTTCCCTTTCTGCAGAAAAGACTGTTGAGATTTTGATTGATATTGCTTTGAATTTCTAGATCACTTTGGTGAGTATTGCCATCTTTCCAACATTAAGTCTTCCAACATGAACATGCAATGTCTGTCTAATTATTTAGGTCTTTAATTTCTTCCATCAGAGTTTTATAGTTTTCAGTGTGTAACTCTTGCACCCCTTTGCTTAAATTTATACTTAGGTATTTTATTCCTTTTGATGCTATTATAAAATATGGAATTGTTTTCTTAATTTCCTTTCAGATTGTTCATTGCTAGTATACAGAAATAGAATTGATGTTTGTATACTATTGGCTTTGGAGCCTACAAACTTGCTGAACTCATTTATTAGTTCTAATAGTCTTTGTAGATTCCTTAAATTCCTTCTTTTTTTTCTTGATGTCATAATAGTTTATCACATTGTGAAATTTTAGTTGTACATTATTGTCAGCCACCATATAAATGTGTCCCTTCACCCCTTGTGCCCACCCCCCAACCCCCTTCCCCCTGGTAACCACCACACTGTTCTCTCTGTCCATGTGTTAGTTTATCTTCCACATATGAGTGAAATCATGCAGTGTTTGTCTTTTTCTGTATGGCTTATTTCACTTAACATAATACCCTCCAGGTCCATCCTTTCCAATCTGGATGCTGGATGCCTTTTATTTCTTTTTCTTGCTTAACTGCCATGGCTAGAACTTCCAGTACAATGTTGAATAGAAGTGGCAAGAATAAATATCTTTGTCTTGTTCCTGATCTTAGGGGGAAAGCATTCAATCTTTCACATTAAGTATGATGTTAGCTGTGGGGTTTTCCAAAATGCCTTTTATAGGACCGAGGAAGTTCCCTTCTATTCCTAGTATTGTTGGCAGTTTTAGTTATGAAGGTGTATTGAATTTGTCAAATGCTGTTTCTGCATCTATTGAGATGATCATGTGGTTTTGTTCTTTATTCTATTAATATGGTATATTACATTGATTGATTTTCCAATTTCACAACCTCGCATCCCTGGGATAAATCCCACTTGGTCATGATATATAATCCTTTTTATATATTGCTGGACAATTTGCTAATACTTTGCTGAAGGACTTTTGCATCTATGTTTTTAAGGGATGTTGGTCTGTAGTGTTTTTTATTGATGTCTTTGGTTTGGTATCAAGGTAAACTAGCTTCATTCAAGGAGTTGGAAAGTGTTCCCTCCTCTTCTATGTTTTGAAGAGTTGGTGAAGGATTGGTATCAATTTTTCCTTAAATCCTTGTTAGAATTCACCAGTGAAGCCATCTTGGTCTGGGGTTTCCTTTGTGGGAAGTTTTTAAAATTAATAATTGAATCTATTTGTGATAGGTTTATTCAAGTTTTCTATTTATTCTTGAGTCAGTTTTGATAATTTCTATCTTTCTAGGAATTTGTCAATTTCACCTAGGTTATTTAATTTGGTGGCACACAGTTGTTCACAATATTCCTATAATAATCCTTTTTATTACTGTAAAGTTGGTAGTGATATCCTCTTTCATTCCTAATGTTAGTAATTTGGGTCTTTTATCTTGGTCAGTCTAGCTAAGAGGAGTTTGTCAAATCTGTTGATCTTTGCAGAAAACCAACTTGCATTTTATTGCTTCTCTTGTTTTTCTATTCTCTATTTCATTTGTTTCTGCTCTAACCTTTATTATTTTCTTCTTTCTGCTTGCTTTGGGTTTATTTCACTCTTCATCTTCTAGTTTCTTAAGGTAAGAGGTTAGGTTATTGATTTAAGATCTTTCTTCTTTTTAAATAAAGGTGCATCCCATAAGTTTTGGTACTTATTTTTGTTTCCATTTATCTCAAACTACTTTCTAATTTCCCTGTGATTTCTTCTTTGATCTATTCCTTTAGGAGTGTGTTTAATTTCTACACATTTGTGAGTTCCTCAAATTTTCTTCTTTTATTGATTTCTAATTTAAATGTATTGTGATTAGAGAACATACTTTGTATGACTTTAATATCTTAAATTTATTAAGGCTTATTTAACATCATCTATCCTGGATGATGTTCCATGTACACATGAGAAGAATGTGTATTCTGTTGCTGGGTGGAGTGTTCTATAGATGTGTAAGGTTAGTTCATAATGTAGTTCACATCTTCTCTCTTTTTTTTATTTGCTGAGGAAGATTTGCCCTGAGCTAACATCTGTGCCAATCTTCCTCTATGTGGTTTGCCGCCAGAGCATGGCGGCCGATGAGTGGTGTAGGTCTACGCCCAGGAACCGAACCTGGGCCACTGAAGTGGAGTACACCACACTTAACCAGTAGGCCACCGGGGCCGGCCCTACACATCTTCTATTTTTTTGTTGAACTTCTGCCTAGTTGTTCTGATCTTCTGCTTAGCTGTTCTATTTATTATTGAAAGCTGGGTTTTGAAGTCTTCGACTATTGTTTTTGAATTGCCTATTTCTCTCTTCAGTCATGTTAGTTTTAGTTTCATGTATTTTGGGCTCCGTTGTTAAGTTCATATGTGTTTGTAATTAAGTTCATAAATGTTTATGTTTCCCTGATGATTGGTCTTTTTGCCATCATAAAATACACTTCTTTATCTCTCGTAACTATTTCCGTCTTAAAGTCTATTCTGTCTGACATTAGTGTAGTTGCTCCAGTTCTCTCTTGGTTACTGTTTGTGTGTCACATCTTTTTCTATCCTTTTACTTTCAGCCCATTTGTGTCTTTGAATCTAAATTATGTCTCTTGTAGACAGTATAGTTGGATTATGTTTTTTTTCCAATCCATTTTGCCCATCTTTGCCTTTTGATTGTAGTGTTTAAACCATTTAATTTTGAGGAAATTACCTATCAGTTAGTATTTTCATGTGCCATTTCACTAGTTTTTTGTGTGTCTTCTGTCTTTTTTGTGCCTCTATTCTTCCATTACTGCCTTCTTTTGCATTGAATGGATACCTTTTAGTGTATCATTTTAATTTTCTCGTTTCTTTTACTATTTTTTTAAAGTTATTTTCTTAGTGGTTGTTCTGGGGAGTTACAATTAACATCTTAATTCAAAATAATCTAGTTCAGATTAATACCAATTCAGTTTCAACAGTATACAAAAATTTTTCTCCAATAATTTTTCCCTCCCTCTCTTTTGTGTTATTATTGTCCTATAAATTGCATCTTTATATATAAGAAGCCCATCAACATGGTTTTATAATGACTGCTTTATGCAGTTTTCTTTTAAATGACAGGAGAAGAAAAGAGTGACAAAAATATTTTTGTATTGTCTTTTATATACATATATACTGTCTTTATTGCTGCTCATTATTTCTTCATGTGGCTTTGAGTTACTGCCTAGTGTCCTATCATTTCAGCCTGAAGGACTCCCTTTAATATTTCTTGTAGGGCAGGTCTGCTAGTCACAAGTTCTCTTCGCTTTTGTTTATCTGGGAATGTCTTAATTTCTCCTTCATTTTTTTTTTTTTGATGCCAACAAAATTTTTTAAATAGATTTTATTTTTTAGAGTAGTTTTAGGTTCACAGCAAAAGTAAGGTGAAGGAAGAAATTTCCCCTGCTCCCACACATGTATAACCTCACCTGTTTCCACTTCCCCCACCAGAATGTTACATCTATAAGAATTGCATTTTATTGCTTCTCATCATCATCATCATCGACACATCATCATCCATAGTTTACATAATGGTTCACTCTGGGTGTTGTACATTTTATGGGTTTGGACAAATGTATAATGACATGTATCCATCATTATGGTATCATATAGAGTATTTTCACTGACCTAAAAATCCACTGTGCTTCCTGTTCATCCTTCCTTCTCCTCTAACCCCTGGCAATTACTGACTTTTTAATCAAGTCTTCATAGTTTTGCCTTTTCCAGAATGTTACATAATTGGAATCATACAGTATGTAGCCTTTTCAGATTTGCTTCTTTCACTTAGTACTATGCATTTAAGGTTCCTCCATGTCGTCATAGCTCACTTATTTTTAGCATTGAATAATACTCCATTGTCTGGACATACCACAGTTTATTTAGCCATTCACCTACTGAAGGACATCTTAGGTGCTTCCAATTTTGGCAATCATGAATAAAGCTGCCAAACACATCCATGTGCAGGTTTTTGTGTGGACATAAGTTTTCAGCTCCTTTGGGTAAATACCAAGGAGCACAATTGCTGGATCATATGGTAAGAGTATGTTTAATTTTGTAAGAAACTGCCAAAGTGTCTGTATCATTTGCATTCCCACCAACAATGAATGAGAGTTCTTGTTCCACATCCTCATCAGCATTTGCTGTTGTCAGTGTGCTGGATTTTGGCCATTCTGATAGGTGTGTGGTGGTACCTCATTTTAATTTGCATTTCCCTATTGACATATGATGTGGAACATCTTTTGGTATGCTTGTTTGCCATCTGTGTATCTTCTTTGATGAGGTGTCTGTTAAGGTCTTTGGCCTATTTTTTAATTGGGTTGTTTGCTTTCTTATTGTCGAGTTTTAAGAGTTCTTTGTATATTTTGGATAACAGTCCTTTATCAGACATGTCTTTTGCAAATATTTTCTCTCAGCCTGTGGCTTGTTTTTTCATTCTCCTGACTGTTTTTTGCAGAGCAGAAATATTTAATTTTAATGAAGTCCAGCTTATCCATTCTTTCTTTCATGGATTGTGCCTTTGGTGCTGTATTAAAAAGTCACTGCCAAACCCAAGGTCAACTAGATTTTCTCCAATGATATAGGAAAATTTTATAGTTTTGCATTTTACATTTAGGTCTGTGATCTATTTTGAGTTAATTTTTGTGGAGAGTATAAGGTTTGTGTCTAGATTCATTTTTTTTTGCATGTGGATGTCCAGTTGTTCCAGCACCATTTGCTGAAAAGGCTATACTTTCTCCATTGTATTGCCTTTGCTCTTTGTCAGGATCAGTTGACTTATTTATGTGGTTTTATTTCTGGGCTCTCTATTCTGCTCCATTGATCTATTTGTCTATTCTGTTGCCAACACCACACTATCTTGATTGCTGTAGCTTTATAGTAAATCTTGAAGTAGGGTAGTGCCAACTTTGTTCTCATCCTTCAATATTGTGTTGGTTCTTCTGGGTCTTTTGCCTCTCCATATAAACTTTAGAATCAGTTTGTTGATACACAAAATAAATTGCTGGGATTTTGCCTGGGGATTGCATTGAATCTATAGATCAAGTTGGGAAAAACTGACATCTTGATAATATTGAGTCTTCCTATCCACCAACATGGAATGTCTTTCTACTTATTCAGTTCTTTGATTTTATTTACCAGAATTTTGTAGTTTTCCTCATATAGATCCTGTACATATTCTGTTAGATTTATACCAAAGTATTTCATTTTGGGGGATGCTAATGTAAACGGCATTGGGTTTTTAATTTCAAATTCCAGCTGTTAATTGTTGGTATATAGAAAAATGATTGACTTTTGAATATTAACCTTGTATCCTGCAACCTTGCTATAATCACATATTAGTTCCAGGAGGGTTTTTTTTTGGTCAATTCTTTCAGATTTTCTACATAGACAATCATGTCATCTGCAAACAAAGACAGTTTTCTTTTTTGTGTGTGTGAGGAAGATTAGCCCTGAGTTAACATCTGTCACCAACCCTCTTCTTTTTGCTGAGGAAGATTGGCCCTGGGCTAACATCTGTGCTTATCTTCCTCTACTTCATATATGGGATGCTGCCACAGCATGGCTTGATAAGCAGTGCGTAGGTCTGCGCCCAGCATCTGAACCTGCGAACCCTGGGCCACCGAAGCGGAACATGTGAACTTAACCACTATGCCACCGGGCTGGCCCCCAGTTTTATTTCTTCCTTCTCAATCTGTATACTTTTTATTTCCTTTTCTTGTCTTATTGCATTAACTAGGACTTCCAGTATGATGTTGAAAAGGAATGGTGAGAGGGGACATCTTTGCTTTGTACCTGATCTTAGTGGTAAAACTTCTAGTTTCTCACCACAATGACTGCTGTAGGCTTTTTTGTAGATATTCTTTATCAAGTTGAGGAATGACCCTCTAAACCTAATTTACTAAGAGTTTTTTTTTTTTTAATCATGAATGGGTGTTGAATTTTGTCAAGTACTTTTCCTCCATCTATTGATATGATCATGTGATTTTTATTTTTTTTGCCTGTTGATGTGGTGGATACATTAATTGATTTTCAAATGTTGAATCAGCCTTGCATACCAGGGATAAATCCCACTTAGTCATGGTATATAATTCTTTTTATACGCTGTTGGATTAAATTTGCTAATATTTTGTTGCATATTTTTGCAGCTATGTTTATGAGAGATATTAGTCTGTAGTCTTCTTTTCTTGTAATCTCTGTCTGATTTTGGCGTTAGGGTAGTGCTGGTCTCATAGAATGAGGTAGAAAGTATTCCCCTTTCTATCATCTGACTATAGACAATGGGTATAATTTGTTAGATGTTTGGTAGAATTCACCACTGAACCCATCTGGGCCTGGTGCTTTCTGTTTTGAAAGGTTATTAATTATTGATTCAATTTCCTTAGTAGATATAGGGCTATTTGGATTGTCTATTTCTTCCTTCATTTTAAGAACAGTTTTGATGGATATAGAATTCTTGAATGGCAGCCTTTTCTTTTAGCACTTTGAATATATCATCCTATTGCCTTCTGGCCTCTATGGTGTCTGATGAGAAGTGAGCTATTAATCTTATTGAGGACTCCCTGTACATGATGAGTTATTTTTGTCTTGCTGCTTTCAAGATTCTCTTTGCTTCTGTCTCTTGACAGTTTGACTACAATGTGTGTAGTTGTGGATGTCTTAAGTTTCTCCTACATGGAGTTCACTGAACTTCTTGGATGTAAATATTAACATTTTTCATCAGTTGAGGATGTTTTCAGCCATGGTTTCTTCATGTGTTCTTTCTGCCCCTTTCTCTTTATCCTCTCCTTCTGGGATTCCCACTATGTGTCTGTTGGCATACTTAGGAGGTCCCACACATCTCTGAGGATCTGTTTGTTTTTCTTCATTCATTTTTCTTTCTGTTCCTCAGAGTGGATAATCACAAATGACTTAACTTCAGTTTCATGGATCCTTTCCTCTACCACCTCAAATCTGCTATTGAGGTCCTGTAGTAAAATTTCCATTTCAGTTGTACTTTTCAATACCAGAATTTCTATTTAGTTCTTTTTTATGATTTCTAGCTCTTGATATGCACTAGTTGGTGACACATCATCCTCATACTTTAATTCTTTAGACATGGTTTCCTTTAGTTCTTTGAACATATTTATAATAGCTGATTAATGTCTTTGTCTAATAAGTTCAAAATCTGGACTTTCTCAGAAACCGTTTCTATTAACTGCTTTTTTTCTTCTGCATGGGCCATACTTTCCTATTTTTTGCATGTCTTGTACTTTTTTTGGTTGAAATTTGGACATGGACATCAGTCTTGCTCCACTCCTCCAAACTGGATTTTTTTATTGCTGTTTGTTGACTGGCCTTCCTGAACAAATCCTGTAAAGTCTATATTCTTTGTTGTGTGCTGCCACTGAAGTCTCTACTCAGTTAGCTTAGTGGTCAGCTAATGATTAGAGAGAGGTTTCCTTAAATGCCCTGAACCCCTTCACTGAGGCTTTACTGTGTGGGTTGGGACATGCCTTCAGTATTTTGCCAGTTTACAACTGTGACCTAGCTTTCAATTCCTGTTTGTGCAGATCCTCAAGGTAAACCAGAGATGAGAGATTGGGGTCTTCTCAGGTCTTTCCTGGGCATGCACACAGCCCTATGAAGCACCCTATATATAGATTCCCAGGAATATGTTGAAGCTCTTCAAAGCCCCGTATGGACATCTCATTCTCCAGATTTCCCTGATTTCAAGCTTTTTGGGCAGCCTCTGTTTGCTCCTAGTATTTCTGCCTCAGGCAGTTGTAATGTTCAACAGTCTCTGCTGATTTTTTTTTTTTTTTCTTTTTACAAATGCCCTGGTGTTAGGACTTTCCTCAATGAGCAAACTGAGTCAGGTGAAATAAAGATAAGCCCTGTAAATGGACTTTTCCAGGGAACTGTTGGACAGGTCAAGTAGTGACAATCTTCTGGGGCTGTGGCTTTTTGGGGAGCTCTACGGCCTGTTTTGCTTCCTCCAGGAGCTGCAACACGGCAGGTCTTCTCAGTTACTATGGTTCTGGCTCTGTTGATTTTCAAGGCTATCATGGGGCTGGGAAGAATGAGATGGGAATAGGGCAAGCTAAAATGCCACAAAACTTACTGTTCTTACAGCCATTTATCTTGAATAAATGCTCTTCATTACTGTAAGCCTTTGGTTAATTTCCAGAGTTCTAAAAATGTTGATTTTTGACAATTTTTGCCTGTGTTCTTGTTGCTTTTATGGAGGAGCAGATTTTCAGAGGTCCTTAGTCCACCATTCCAGAAATGCTTCCTCCATAAAGATTAATTTCTGTACTCTGCTGTAATATAATGATGTATTCAGGACCTGCTGAGAAATATTCAAGTTTGTCCCCAGACTGCTGTGCTTTTTGACTTACCTTTTTTCCTGCCTTTTCTCTTATAAAGGTTTGCCTGTGGGTCTTCTCAGAGTAGTCCTTCTCTCCTTGTTAATATGCTACTTCTAATATGCTGTGAGGTTAATAATCAAATAACCAAATTGGTTGGCAATGTTAGAATAGGTTTGGATGGTCCACTCAAAGTGTGAGGACTTTGTGATTGCTCAGAAGTCATTTTGGCTTTTTCTCTCCTATGTTCTAAAAATGAGGTTTCTAGATATCCGAATTTAGATGAAGTGAGTTGGTGATGTCCAAATCATGGGAGATAACAGCCCCACAATACTCCTTGCTGAGTCAGAGTACATCTATTGTAGTATACCTAATTCTGGGAAACATGTTTTAAGATGACTTTGACCAATAAGAGTTTCAAGGTAACAGTAACCAGAATGGAGAGTGAGGAAGTTCTGAAACTATGCCATATGAGGAATAACTGGGAAGAGTGCTATTTCATTGGGAGAAAGAAAAAGTTAGAAAAAAGGAAAAACTGATTGGAGTATAGGATACGGCTGATATGGTAATAAAATTATTCTGTCTCTCTCCACCATAACCATGCCAAGTGGCATGATTATGACCAAAAAGCATAGGTTATTAATGGAACAGATTTTGACTCCATATAAAAGAAATTTCTAATAATGAGAACTGTCCAAGAATGTAATTGACTAAGCATTTACAAAAACCTGGGCCTGGGGAGACAAAACTAAGTAAGATGGAATTGCTACTCTAGAGCAGCTCATAAAGTGAAAGCCCGTCCTTAAAGTGATTAAACAAAGACTAAATGATCAACTGTTAAGGATAATGTATTGGATAGAAGACTGGAGAATATGACAGCTAAGGTCCCCTCTAACACTACCATTTTAAGGGTCTGAGATACAGTTTGGCACCCCTACAGAGTTGGCAGATGACTTTAGGGCAAGATAAAATACTCAGTGTGAGTCTGGAGTCCCCAAGGAGTACAATATATTTTTGAGCTCTTTGTCTACCAAGGTTTTTTTTGTGTGTGTGTGTGAGGAAGACCAGCCGAGCTAACATCTATTGCCAATCCTCCTCTTTTGCTGAGGAAGACTGGCCCTGGGCTAACATCCGTGCCCATCTTCCTCCACTTTATATGGGACGCCGCCACAGCATGGCTGACAAGCAGTGCGTCGGCCAGTGCCCGGGATCCGAACCTGCGAACCCCGGGCTGCCAAGTGTGAGCTAAACCGCTCTGCCACTGGGCCAGCCCTACCAGTGTCTTTTTATGGTCATTAAATTATGTGTAAAGTTAGAGGCAAGTTCACTTTACCTTAGGGTTTTACTGACACCTAGTGGTAAATATGGATATCAACAAAGTCTAAAATGTTAGAAGACAATGTACACAATTATCACAAATAAAAATGTTTAATATTTATAAATTATATGTGCATATAGTGATATAATTTATTTGTTTTGAACTCTATTTTTAAAAAAGGATTTAAAATTGTTTAAATTTTATCTTTAGTATATTTCTCTCCTGAAATTTCAAACTCTTCAATATCTTGATTGACTGTATTTATAAGCAAACCTATAATGCCCTTACTGTACCTATTAACTCATATATTTCAATTATGCTATTTTCATGGTTTATGAAAAACAGAAAAATATCATCTAAACTATCAATTTGTTAAATTTTAATTTGTAAGTTGATATCACTAAAACACAAGGTAAATATGCTCTGATTCCAAGGGAAAATTACAGACACCAATCCTATACCATTAACGGTACTAATTCTTGATAGTGACACCCTATTTGTAACATTCTTGTTCTGGTCGCTGACTGAACAAGCTTGGAGAAGGCTGGTTCTGGTTAAACCGAGGAATGACTATGAAACAATAGGGGCTAACTGGCCTATCGGGAAACTAAACCCATGCTTGGGTCTCTTCAGAATGCCTTTAAGCTAAATAAAATAATTGAGGTAAATGGCTATGGCCATTGAGCTATAGAATATACATAAAAACTTCCTGTGATTCACTTCAAAAGTGAAAAAAGCAGAATGTATCAAATTTTCCATAGTAAGTAAAACACATGAAAATTAAGATTATAGATAAAAAATTTAGCCTATGTGGTTAATATGTTTTAACAACAAGAAAATGAAACTTTTCTAGGATAGAATAAATGGGTCTATTAACATTTTGATGGTTATGGTACCATAACATTTTGATATGAATGCAAAATGCCAAGTCTCTCATCACTATTATGACTTTTAAAGGAATTATAATCTCCAAATACTTTTTCCTTTAGCAGGTCCTCCACCCTACCACGTGTTTTTAAAATAAAACACATAGAGGCATAAGCCAGTTCTTCTTCCTACTTTACGTGTGGTGCAGACCCATCCTTGCAGGCAAGCACTCGAGCCCAGGCAGTCTGGCTCTTGTGTCTGTGCTTTAGTCACCACCCTGTGCTGCTCTGAGTGACTTCCCAGGCCAGGCCAACATCCCTCAGCTCAACAGAAGCAAGGACGGCTTAAACACCATGATGCCTACACTAGAGAAAATTACTTCCACCTCTCTGATCTATTTTAGTGATATGGGAATTTATGTCAGAGATGACAATCTATAAATTTATTACATATTATCCATTTTATTACTATCTAGCTTCTGTTAGCTTAGTGTTAGATGAAATAATAGACAGGAATAGAACTCCTAAGAAGAGTATTAACAAAAGTGGGCAAAACCAATGCAAATTTGAAGATTTTTATGCATCCAACTCATTTGCAAAGTTGCTTACACTTATAAATAATCTTCTGGACATATGGAACCTAAGCATATTGCCTGATGATGTACCATAAAATCCTTTATGTGCTTAAAGAAATCCTTCATAAACTTCAAGAAAATTTAAAGTTTCCATTCAATACTGTTTTTTCCAGATAATATATAATCCATTTCTCTAAATTTCTCACAGGGACAATGCCCAACTCTCAATTATTTTTGTTTCTCTCTAGGATGGAATAGGATGGGAGTAAAGCTTAACCGATTTCAGTCCAGGTTCTACAGATTTCCATATATTTTAATAAATTGAATTAATTTATGGAATTATAGAGCATAGCTCTGGATGTTTAGGAAAGCAACTGCAAAGTGTTTAATGGATTTAATTATTGTAAAGGAGGATTAGAAGTGAAGATAATCAACCTCAAATTTATTTTGAGTGCATTCTTAAAATTGTAGGTATTTTAAAATCAATAATATCATCTACAACAACCCCAGTTTAAAAAGTTTTTGGTCTTCTTGCCAAAATTAATAACTTACAAACCTAAAAATTTTAGGATGATCATAAAGACTTTAACTAAGTTTAACTAAGATGGAACTGACCCAGCAATGGATAACAAATGTGATTCTAATTTTTAAAATGCTGGTAATGCAATAATTTATTTAAAGTTATTCTTTAAATAAAGAGCTCAAGGTTGTGTAGAAGAAAGTGCAGTAGATTAGAAGTAAGAAGATTTGGGTTCCAGCTTTTGTCCCACTACTTACTAGGCTTGTCACCTATAGCAAATCACTTAAAATCTGAGCTGTGGTTTCCTCATTTACACCTCTACTTCATTTAGCTCCACTGCTAGGCTGTATCTGCAGCCTCCCACATGGTGCCCGACAGACAATAGGTACTCAATCTTTGCTGGCTGATCGAACTAAAGACTGACTGAAAATGAAAATAAAAATATTGTCACGCTTACTTCAGAGGGCTGCTATGAGGTCAAAATGATACAGTGATAAAATATAGGGGAAAATGGTTTGACAACCATATAATGCTATATAGACATATAGTACAGTTCTTTTACAAATGGAGAGAGATGTTCTTTTTCCATTTTTCAAATGTGGATCCATTTTTGGTACTTAAAAAGAAATTAAGGTAAAAGTGTTAATAACTGCAAGTTATTTCAAATCACGACAGCTTATACATCTATAAATATTCTGAGAAAAATAGGCCATATCTACCTAAAGCCTCAGACTTCAGTGATTCCTTAAGATTAATATAATTTTAGAGACAAAATATCTGTGAGATTTTCAATAGTGCAGGTAAATTCTCCAAACAAGTTCAGATTAAAAAATCAAATGTGAATTCCCTATACCATAACAGAGTCATACTTATGTAATAGCTTACCTTATTTTAAAAAGATAAGAGATTTATATGAACTAATGGTGAAAGGTCTAAGATATATTGTTAGGTGAAAAATGCAAACAATACATTTGTATTCATTTAAAGAAAATCAAGGGCCAGCCTGGTGGCATAGTGGTCAAGTTCGCATGCTCTGCTTTGGTGGCCCAGGTTCCACGGGTTTGGATCCCAGGCACGGACCTACGCCACTTGTCAAGCCATGCTGTGGCAGAGGCCCACATACAAAATAGAGGAAGATTGGCACAGATGTTAGCTCAGGGCAAATCTTTCTCACCAAGAAAGAAAGAAAAAAAGAAAATCAACCCATATATCTCTAGGTGTTCAAATATATATGTATCTTGAAAAAGGCCTAGAAGGTACACACCTAATTAACAGCGGTTATCTTTGATGAGGGGAGTGGAACTGCATAAGGGCAAGTAGAGACTTTAGCTTTATTGGCATTGTCTGAAACTTTTTTTTTTTCCTGAGGAAGATTTACCTTGAGCTAACATCTGTGCCAGTCTTCCTCTGTTTTGTCTGTGGCTCACTGCCACAGCATGGCTGATGAGTGGTGTAGGTCCGCGCACAGGATCTGAACCTGTGAACCTGAGCTGCCGAAGTGGAGCGTGCTGAACTTAACCACTATGCCACAGGGCTGGCCCTCTGAAATTTTTTAATAGCAGGAATGTGAAAAAATAGATGAGAGCATATTACTAATTCATAACTAATTCATAGAATCCCTTCAGCCTTACCTGAATATTGAAGATGGAAGGGGTAACTATCTGTTTTATTCAAATAAGGGTATATTTCTTGGTCCTTGCAAGGAGGGAGCACTATAGCTTCCAGTAACACAACATTTAGGTATTATTTCATAGAGTAAGTTAAATGGTCTTCCTACAGAGAAGAAAGGTTCAATGGCTGACAGCACTGTTATCTCAGATTAAATATACTTACCAAAAAAAAGAACCCACAAAATTAGAAAGATTAAGGAAAAATATATTTGTTAGTTATATACATTGATAATGGGAAGCTTGTAATTATGCACAGTTCTCATTTGAGTTACAATACAGCTTCTAGATATCACTATTAAATACATGAATTAAGTGTTTGTTTCATTTTTTATTAGTTTTATTATTTCAAGATATTTGATTTGCCCAGACCACTCTATACAAAAAGACATGTTGACTAAAGACAACATAATTTCCATAATCTGAGGGGACTCGCATCATTACCTGATTGCTTGCAATGCTGATTGGCGGTTGATTGGTTTCATGACTCCAAAGCTCCCCTCTATTGTGGCAGTTCTTCTTTCCCTAAGGATTTCCTCATTTCTATCTGCTCTTCCTCTCCTTCTTCCATAAGCTTCCTCTCTTGGGATGACACTTGCTCCAAATACCTTCTGTCATATGGTGTTCTCTGCAGGGAGTCCCTGTCTGAAGGCAGCCTTTGTGACTGTGATGTGCTTTGCTCCTGGAATTCATGACCCACCAGTGGATCCCTCAGTGCTCCAGGGCCACCGAGCCCATCCTCGGGTTTTGGAGACGGGTGCTCGTCCTCCTTACGCTCATACATTGTCAGTCTCCTCTCAACCACCTCACGGATCAACACTGAAAAGTTACACGTACAGAAATCATTGTGATTTTTCATGTTTCAGTAGTTATAATGCTGACTTACAGATGAGTATAAAACATTCACCAGGCCTCCTCCCTTCCCTGTATCACAACCTTTTATACAGAGTTAGTACACTTAACTTCTGTGCTACTTAATGCATTGAATGTGAATTATATTAAATGCCTGTTTTAACAGAGTATCATTTATAAAGTAATGATAGAAGATATAAATTTTGATCGAATTATAGAAGAACCAAAAATAAAATTGAGGGTAAAAATTTGCAACTTTGTTAACATAATTGATTTACTGAAAATTTAGGAACTAAAACTGGGGGCTGGACCGGTGACGTAGTGGTTAAGTTCACGTGCTCCGCTTTGGTGGCCTGGGGTTCACAGGTTTGGATCCCGGGTGTGGACCTATGCACCGCTTCTCAACATGCTGTGGCAGCATCCCACATATAAAATAGAGGAAATGGGCACGGATGTTAGCCCAGGGTCAGTCTTCCTCAGCAAAAAGAGGAGGATTAGCAACGGATGTTAGCTCAGGGCTAATCTTCCTTACACACACACACACACACACAAAGAACTAAAAACTGTAAAATTAAATCTTTCTTCTATTTATTCTTTCTACTGAAAAATTTCAGAGACGACTTTTAAATATAATAAAAGAACTTACTATCAAGCACTGTTCTTCCCACCATGCTGTATTCCATGGTTTTATCAACTTCATTCATTAGCCATGGAAGGAATCCTATTTCAATATCTGTCATAAAAAAAAGTTAACTTCATTAAGTGATTTTTATGAATCATCATACATAGGAAGAATCTCTCCTTTTCCCCTCATGTTACAGATACATCAACAATTGTTTTCTTAATAAAAATAGACTCATACAGCATTACTTTTGCCATATTTTCTGTATATCTTCTGGTCCACTTCCTTTCTACTGCAGTAGAAACAGTATTTTCAAAACTAGGAGGCTTTCCTTGGAGTCAGAGCCTTTAGAGCTGACTTTACAGGTGCAATCTGAGATGGATCAAGCAGGTGGGGGTGGGGAGGTGGAGGTGGATCTGGGAGCAGAACTCCAATTCAAGTGCAATGCAAATCTGGGATTGAGTAACTGCCAGTAAAAAGAATGCCCTCACCTGAAGGCTGGGGCCCAACAGAAGCTAATCAAGACTCAGGATAAAGGTCAGAAGACATCTGAGAAAGCCAACTAGAAATGGGTCAGAAACTAGGTATTTCCATTAGTGATAAATTTGTTCAAACTGAAATGATTTCCATCTACTGTGTAAGCATTTAAAAAATATGGTCCAGTACAAACTATACATTTTAATGTTCCAAATGGCTTTTATTGGGAGGCAGGCATCTAATTGTTATTTTTCAATGGGGTGACAATAGAGAGTGTGATAGAATATTATATTCACTACCATAAATAATTTAAATCTGAGGCATGAATCTCATTTGCAAGCTTTTAAATGACCTATAACTGACTTTTTCAGCAATTTGTGCCTCTGTGACTGACACCAAGAGGCCTAGCTAGACCCCAGGAAGGCAGTGAGGCAGCATGGAAAGAGCACTGGACCTGGAGTCCGGGGCCTAAACGCTTCTTGCCTGAGTGTTGGGTAGCAAGGCATTTAATTTCTCTGAGCTTCAGTTTCTACTTCTGAAGAATGGGAATGAATCTGCCCTATCTACCCCACGGGGTTATTGGGAGGGTCAAATGGTATCAAGTATGAAAAACACTGTATCCATCGGAAAGTAGAATATAAATGTAAACTAATAATATTTGTCTGTAATCTGACCTCTAGTATTGAATTGAATATATAAACAGTGAAAATTAACATTACTAACATCTGCCCCCAAATACTATCAGCCATTTGAAATAGGACACTGTGGGTTTCAGTGCTTCTGAAGCCGAGGAAGGAGGATGGCAGTGAGAACGTGGCAACTCTTACCCTTCATTGGCCAGACTAGCTAAGGAGAGGTGGCTCTGAGAGGGTGCTAACTGACAGCTAATAGGTATGGGCTCTGTGAAGGCAGAAATCAGGTCCCTGCTCCTTTTTTATCTCCAATACCTAATACGGTGCCTCACATAGTATAAACACCTAATTAAATGAATAAATGACCTCAATAGCAGCCCCTCAAAGGGTTTTTGATTGGAATAGGAAGTTAGCAGAGAAAAAGTTAACATCTATATATACAAGGACAAGTGCTTTATAGCTTACAAAATTTCATATATATTATGACATTTAACTCCTAAACAATTGTCATTTCGCATGTAAGGAGGTCATAAGGAAGTTAATGATGAAGCTGGGACCTAACCTCAAGTTCTTGACATCAAGTCCATATTTCTTTCTACTCTTCAATGTTGCTCCTTAATAAAGACAAAGTAATATCCTAATGTCAAGGTCTTTATAATACACTCCTTATTAGCAACAATACTTACTTAAAACAACTACCATCGACTTTTTAATTTGCTTCAGAGATAGAAAGATTCCAATTCAAAACAAAAATCAGCATGAGATAAATGCGAACCATTAAGAGGATGCTCATTGTAACAGAGTTAATCTAACAAAACGCTTCACAAACCTCTTTCAATGGGATCGTAAAAGTAGCCGCCATCCCTGAGACTGTCAAAAACAGAAGGGAGAAGGTCGGCCAGGTATTGCTGTGCAAACACCCGGGCGGCGATTTTCTGTGCAGTCTCGTTATGCTTGTGGACCACTTCCCACTGCTGTTGCTTCCGACGTTCCTGTCCAGAGAAAGACACCACCATCAATGATTATTTAGCTATTACGTCCTCCCCAAATACTGAATCCAGTGAGTGGAAGAATTTGGACTTATAATTATATCCAAAAATGGACTGCAAGGTGTCTCTTAAAGGTTCATATTTTTCATCAATATTTTTTTTGTGTGTGAGGAAGACCAGCCCTGAGCTAACATCTGTTGCCAATCCTCCTCTTTTTGCTGAGGAAGACTGGCCCTGGGCTAACATCCGTGCCCATCTTCCTTCTTCCTTCACTTTATATGGGACGCCGCCACGGCATGGCTGACAAGCAGTGAGTTGGCAGGCGCCCAGGATCCGAACCAGCGAACCCCAGGCTGCCAAAACGCCAACTAAACCACTGCGCCACTGGTCCGGCCCCTTTTTCATCAAGATTTTAATGAATTTCAACAGTTAGTAGGTACTGAACTCAGAAAAAAAGATGGAGCTTAAGGTAAAATTCACCTCCTGAAAGTAAAATATTTCAAGTAAAGTAATTTCAAGATATACGTGCTTGACTATATGGATGATACCAAAGGTTAATAATAGTTACATGTATTTTTAATTAGTATTATCATAAAGTATTGCTGATATGAAAATTATAGTGCTTAGACATCTCCAATTAAAGAACTTGGGCCAATTAATTATCTCATTTGTAACGATTCTTTGAATTCATAAAGTTGAAGTTATAGTGACTCTCTGAATTCATAAAATTTTGGAAATGATAAACCTCTCTTTTCTTGTTGTGGCTTCTTGTAGACCATATGATATCTATAAAGCTAACATACTGTCTTCTCTAATTCCATGCAGAAGTGGGAGCATTAATATATTTTCTAATTAAGTCTGTTTCCAAAGTTTAAAGCAAATACAAATCAAGATGATTCGTATTCTTCATTTTTTTCATAATATATTTCCTAGTAGCAAATAAATAAATATTCTTTGATAAAGATTTCACTGATATTTCAACAAAGCTAAACTTTGTCAGTGTTCATTTTATATTTGTAAACAAATAGTCTTGTATTTGCATAGTCTTTACCATAAGCCCTATGCTCTTTACACAATTGATTATTCATTTTGGAGGAAAATTGAAAGTCCATTTGATTAGGTATTGAGTAGAATATCACACCAGCTAAGCTATTCTGTGTAGTAAGCGAGACTCTTTGGGAAATTATTTTAACTCTTTTAGGTAGTCAGACACTCCTTTAGAATTTCTCCATTCGGTGTACAACATAGTGTGACAGCTATTGCCAGACCCAGAAGGACCCTTAAACATTACTGAGCCTACTGTTTCCTAACTGGAGGTTACTGGCATATTTTAAAAACTGGATTCTAAAACTTTTCTTATTAAAGGTTCTAAAAACCTATAATCTAAAAAATATTCTATAAGGACCCAAGCAGTTCTGGTATACCCCTCAGGGTGTAGAGAATGACCTGGCCACTGAGAAGAAGACTAGAATTCTAGCCAGACCCTCTGCTTCTTATCCCCCACCCATTCCCAATATACTTCAATTTTCTTTCTACCTTTTCTTCTACTGACATACAGCAAATCGATGTATTTTTTTCTCTAGGACTCTTGATATTTAAGAGTGCTTTTCAGTTGGGACATACATAATTTAAATTATTCCATTTAGAAATTTTTGGGAACTCTGTTTAGGTACATTTATGTATGTTGGAATTTAGAAAAATGTAATTCAGTCCATGAAAGATCTATGATCTAGAGAATAGGAGAGACCTGAACAACAATACTATAGGTCTTTTCTAACATATTTCCAAAGATCTTTAGCTCTATGACATACTACACATAATTTTGAACACAACCTGTTAAATAGCCAAAAGACTGTCTACGAAAGAAAAACAGAATTCTATACTTTTTCCTCTCGGTGTCGTCTCTCTTGCTCTTCAAGTCTTTGAACTTCAGCGAGTTCAATGTTGCGTAACTCTTCATAAGCATACTGACTGGCCCGCAGGTTAGCCAACTCCTCCTCTTCCATTACTTCCAGAAGAGACTGCTCGATGGTCTTTCCCACCAAAACTTCTAACATTGGTTTAACTTCAAGATCAAAGTCAAAGAGCTTCAACACACAAAATAAAGGAAATTTTTAATCACGAACCAAATGCTCAATGAAAAATATCCAGAAGAGCAGCAATAACAAGACACTATCCATTGTCCTCTGTGTGCCAGACACTGTATGGGTGCTTGATTTATGTTCCCAATCCTCAAAACAGCCCTATGTGAGGCACATAGAATAGCATTTTGTTTACAGGCAAAAATTGGTTAAGTCGAAGTTATAAAAAGACCTAGGCATCATCAAAATGAACCCTGATACTTAACAACTTTAGAATCAAACTCTGAAACCCAAGGGAAATATCCTTGTCTTTCTTATTCTCTGCCTTTTCTGCTCGATCTTGATTGTTTGTTTTTGATAAAGAACTAAGGAAGAAGAACAATGGATATTTTGGTGATTCATCTCTAGGATTTAGAGGCAAATATATTCTTCTATGTAGCTTATGAAGACTTATTTCTCAATTTCAGTGACTGTTCTTTCAAGTTCCTTCAAGTCTTAAATCTCATTTAAGTCACTATGCACATAAGTTTGCCTTCTCTTCTTTAATTTCATAAGCTGGCCTATTTATGCATTCCACATTAAAAGGAAAATGTGATTATTTTAAGATTTTTTTTTAACACAGAGAGATTATCTTCATAAAAGTTATATAATCTACAAGCAACTAATAGTGGAATCTTATACCAGAGATATTATTTTTCCTTATTTGGTACAAACCTACCTTATATTCATATATTAAGCAAGTATGCAAACACACAAAAATCAAATGTGTAAATATTCTAAAAACATTTCTAATGATTTTCATTTCTGATCAGCAAAGAGGAGAAATCAGAACATGGTATTTAAAAACATTTCTGGGTACATCAGGATAAAACTAGTATTATAGATAAATTTGGAAATAAATCCAGTAAGTGGAATCTTTCTGATTGTGGTTTGTACTCATATTAAGGTTTTAACTAAACTTAACTTTACCTGTTTATAAAGAAGATAGATGGAAGTCCAAATAATGTACTATACCTCTCCTTCTAGTATTTGGGTGGCCACATCTTTGCCAGTTTTGGCAGGAATAAAGAGTGGTGTTGGTGGTCGGTCCAAAAATGCATCTGTTTGGCATTCCATATCAACTTCTATGATGCGGTCAGCAATTTCTTCAAGGTATAATTCTAAGAGAATACCATATACATTAAGTTTGAAATTCTGGTCTATTTCAAGCATATATGTGTATTCGAAACTTTGACTCCTTCAGAACAGAATTAAATGGATCAGAAAATAAGTCTCAGAATGAACATGCTCAAATGTGAGTTCAATTTACATCCTGAACTAAGTGTTCTTCTACATTCGGAAGACCACAGAGTCAGTTGGGCTAGAGCATTTACCGAATGTCGAGAAAGCACTGAGCGTTGTACCTGAAAATGGAACTAAAGAACATGAAACCACAGATGTATATAAGATTCAAAGTATAACAGGGGGTGAAAAGTTAATAATCCATCTGTATAAGTGAGTCCTAAGATAGTAAACATATAAAGATTTGAACATTCCTGATATTAAAAAAAAATTATGCACCATGTCACTATGTTATTTGATGTTCCCTCCAGCCCATAGATTATAAACAGATATATGAAAACAAATTTCATTTTAGGAATAATTTATATGAAGCAAGGGCAATATGATATGCAAAGAACATGAGAAATGGAGTCAGATGCTGAACATAGGACCGAGCCAAGTTATACCCTCTTTGGGCCTCAGTTTCTTTATCTGTAAAAGGGATCATAATTATGACGTGGAGTCTTTGTAACAATAAAGGAGATACATGGGTAAAGGACTTGGTACAGTCTCTGAGATATAGGAAATACTCAACAAAATGTGGCTGCTATTGTATCACGTAATATTCTGATGGTATAAATAAACACTAAAATTTAGCTCTCACAGAATAACTATATGGCTAATCACAGACATATACTCCTAGACTTGGCCTCAAGGTCGGGAAAAAAGCATGGAATGGTTCTCCTCCTTTCATCCTTACCACCCAGAAATAACTCTTGTGACTCTACTCACCATCCTGGCAGAGTGCAAGGTGAATCTTGAGTAGTGACACTGGTCCAAGGAAAACACCACGTATTGTCTGATTATCAAGGTCCTGTTAACAACACAGCTAGACCCTACAGGTCCAGGTAAGCCTCTCTAGCTGAGGACAGGTAGGAACAACCTAGCACTGGCCTCAGGTGAGCCTGTGTGGCCCTGGTGAATATGCAGAGCAAGAGGAGGACAAAAGGAGAAGAGAACAAAAGGAGAGAACAGAAGAGGCCGTGGTGAGAGAGGCAGAGGGCTTTCATCTGTTCACTCCTCTTAGACAAAATGCCCAAACAGAACCTCCCTGCTCTCCTGTCCTGTAAGTCCAACATGATTCATGTTGGGCTGTGAAAGGAAAAAGAGAGAAATAAACTCAGTTTGAGAATAGAATATGTGAAAAGGGCTGAGCGAGCATTAATTTGATCATAAAATTATTATTTTTTTAAAACCCCATCTCACACTTCCAGGCATATCCCATAATACATAGTCTGTGAACTTGTTTAATGAATAGCCTTGTCCTACATGTGACTGGGGAAGACCTGGATAGCATAACAGACACATAAATAATACAGAGGCCAAATAAAAATGAACTGACTTAGAAAACTGAGCAAACTAAGGAGGCACGATGCCACAGCACGTCACATACCTGTCTGCACGTCCACGTGCTTTCTGCCATCCACGGGCTCCGGCGTTCGTGGTCGGAGCTGTTCTTGGGCCCGTTTTCTGGCAAGAGCCCTCCTCTTCGCCTGCTGCTGTCTTTGAATCTCTAGAGGATCAGGCTGCCCAGGCTAAGAGAACAGAAAAGGCTTCTAAAATTAAGAAAATATTTCTCAAAGCATGTAGACCTGCCATTCTGAAAGTGATTCCTGGAGAGTGTAAATGCATCTGTCATATACAGTTTCCTGATTATCAGTGACTTGATGATGAAAATTTCATCTGAGCTCTGTCAGATTAAAGGCGTCTGACGAAGCATAAAAGTAACTCCAAAGCATGACTAACTGGAATAAACAGGCACAGAATCCTATCTAATAAACTTTTTTTCCTCATCCAAGTATTTTTACCACGAATCTCTCTGGTGCCCAGTAACTAGTACACTGATATAACCATTTGGTAACGATAAATTTTAATGTGTGGCTAAGAAACTGAAAAGCACTGCGATTTTGTAAACCTGAATTTCATTTGGACAGAATTTCCTTAAAAAATACATTAACTCACAAAGAAAACCACCTCAGTCCAAATGAGGCCTGACCAAGTGCACAAAATGATAGCTAACTAAGAGGTTAAAAATATGATTATTCACAGCCGTTTTGCAATATCTGGAGGTCCTTGATTTGGTATCTGTATCTCACTTTGTACTCATTCTCTTATCTCAAAGTAAACATGAAAAGAAAGGGGAAACATAAAAGCACTTTGTGTGAAAAAATTTTAATATTTAAAACTAGAATTCTAAAAACATTTAAATTGAAATGACAATGTAATAACATTGAAGTTTATTTTTTGTGAGGAAGACCAGCCCTGAGCTAACATCCATTGCCAATCCTCCCCTTTTTGCTGAGGAAGACTGGCCCTGGGCTAACATCCGTGCCCATCTTCCTCCACTTTATATGGGACGCCGCCATGCCATGGCTGACAGGCAGTGTGTCAGCCAGTGCCTGGGATCTGAACCCGCGAGCCTCAGGCTGCCAAAGCGCGGACTAAACCGCTGCGCCACTGGGCCGGCCCCAATATTGAAGTTTTTTAAAAAGAAAAAGGAAAATTTCCTATAAGCCCATATCCCTAATACAATGGCTACTGTCATTTAAATGCACAGTTTTTTTGAAGTTGTGATGATCCATACATTTTAGAGTTTTTCTAACTTAACACTATCACAAACTTCTCCCATATTTGCATTATATAGTGGAAAGAAGAGCACTGGCTCTGAAGCTCAAATTCCAACGCTCCAATTTATTAATTACGAGGATTAGTAAAGCTTGGACTAATAACCTACGTCTTCAGATATTCAGTTTTCTCGTCTATATACTAATAACATCTATCTAAGGTTTTGGTTGTAAGGAACAAATCAGAAGATAACGAAATGAGCCTAACACAATACCTGACATAGGATAGCTCTTGTGCTACTCAGTTATCATTTCCATTTATTATAAAATAATATAACCACATTACAAAGAAAGAAAGAAAGAATCGCCTATAATTCCATTTTTCTAATATAATTACTAATATCATTTTGCCATCGTTTAGCGAAGGCTTTTTTTCCTTTATGTATATATTCTACATTATTACAAATATCATCCTTGATTTATTTCCATTTTCTTAATGGAACAGAATTATAAACGTCAGCTTTTGAAAGATTTGGAGTAACATAAATGCAACAAGTTCACTTTAGAAATGCATTGCCCAACTTAACTGTTTCAGGGTCTTGTTAAAAAATCTATTTTTAAAGAAGTTTTATTTTGAAATAATTCATAAGAGGTTGCAAAAATAGTAGATAGAGTCCTATGCACCCTTCATGCACCCTGCCTCCAATGGTGACATTTTATATAACTGTGGCACAATATCAAAATCAGGAAATTAACACTGGTAAATGTGAGTAATCTGTACAGCTCTTACTCAGTTTTCACAATTTCGACGTGCAATGATTTCGGTTTGCGTCCTGTCTCTACAGTTCTATACGATTTTATTCCATATATAGATTTGTGTACCCAGCACTATGCTCAAGATGGAGACCTGTGTCATCACAACAAAGGAGCTCCCTTGGGTATGCCTTTACATTTCTCCAAAGTCTTATCTCCATCCCTGTCTCCAGGCAACCACTAGTCTGTTCTCCATCTCTACAGTTTTTTTTTCGAGAATGTTACATACAAGAAATCATACAATATCCAACCTTTTGAGATTGGCTTTTTTTTTTTTTTTTTTTACTAAGCATAATGCCCTTGAGATCCATCCAGGTTGTTACATGTATCAATAGTTCATTCCTTTTTGTTACTGAGTAGTACTTGATTGTGTGGATGTACCAGGTTTGTTGAACCATTTACCTACTGAAAGACACTTAGGATGTGTTTTCAGTTTTTTGGCTGTTATGAACGTTCATTTGTGTACAGGTTTATATGTGAATATAAGTTCCCATTTCTCTGGGATAAATGTCTAAGAGTACAATTGTGGAGTCAAATGGTAAGTGCTTGTTAGTTTTTATAAGTAGCCACTGCACAAATTTTCTAGAGTAGTGGTACCATTGTACATTCCCGTCAGAAATACGGGAGAGTTCCAGTTGCTCCATACCCTCACAAGAATTTGTTATTATCACTATTTTAAAATTTTAGCTTTTCTAACAGGTGCATAGTTATATCATTGTGGTTTTAATACATATTTCCCTGATGGCTACTAATGTCTTTTTTTTAAATGTGCTTATTTGCCATCGCTATCTTTTCTTTGGTGAAATATCTGCTTATGTCCTTTGCCCATTTTCTAACTGGATTGTTTTTTTAACTTTTGAGTTTTGAGAGTTATTTATATATTCCAAATGTAAGACCTTTGTCGGATATGTGGTTTGCAAATGTTTTCTTCCAGTTTGTAGCTTGTCTTTTTGTCCTTTTAAAAGTTTTCAATTTTGATGAAGTCTACTTGATCATGTTTTCTTCTCTGCATCAACTCTCTGCTTAGCCCTAGACCCTGAAGGTGTTTTCCTAAAAGTCTATGCTTTTACATTTCATATTTAAATCCAGGATCCATTTGAATTAACTTTTTGTATATGGTGTAAAGTTCAGGGCATGGTTCATTTAATTTTTTTTGTCTATGGATGTCCAATTGCTCCAGCACCATTTGTTGAAAAAGCTGTCTTTCCTTCATCGACCTGCTTTTGTCCCTTTGTCAAAAATCAGTTGGGTGTGTTTGTGTTGGTATATTTCCCACGTATCTACTCCTCTACCAATACCACTCTGTCCTGATACAATTACTAATATCACACACAGCAGGTCTTAACGTTGGGTACAGTGATTTCTCTCACTTTAAAATTCTTTTTCAAAATGGTTTTATCTGTTTTATTCCTTCACCTTTCCATGTAAGTTTTAGAATAAGCTTGTCTAGATTTACACAAATCTTGCTGGAATTTCCATAGGAATTGTGTTATACTTATAGGTCAACTTGGGAAGAATTAACATCTTTACTAAGGTGAGTCTTCCAATCCATGCACATGGTATGTTTCTCCATTTCTTTTTTTTTTTGTGAGGAAGACCAGCCCTGAGCTAACATCCACTGCCGATCCTCCTCTTTTTTGCTGGGGAAGACCGGCCCTGCGCTAACATCTATGCCCAACTTCCTCTACTTTATATGGGACGCCACCACGGGCAGGGCTGACAGGCAGTGTGTCGGCGGGCGCCCGGGATCCGAACCTGCAAACCCCGGGCTGCCAAGCACGGACTAAACCGCTGTGCCACTGGGCGGCCCCTGTTTCTCCATTTCTTTAGATGGCCTTTGATTTTTTTTTTTTTAACAGGCATCATATAATTTTAAAAAATCAATTTATTTCAACAAAAACAAAAACAGTTCATCCATTTCTCCCACTCCCCACCCCCTGCCTCTGGCAACTACCAATTTGTTCTCTGTATTTATGAGCTTGTTTTATATATATATATGTATTTTTTTTTAATCCTGCATAGAAGAGAGATCATATGGTATTTGTCTTCAACTGTCTGACTTATTTCACTTAGCATAATGCCCTCAGGGTCCAACCATGTTGTCACAAATGAAAAGATTTCTTTCTTTTTTATGGCTGAATAATATTCCATTGTGTGTGTGTGTGTGTATAATATATATATATACACACACATATACATACAATTTCTTTATCCATTCATCCATCAAAGGATACTTAGATTGTTTCCATATTTTGCCTATTGTAAATAATGCTGCAGTGAACACGGGGATGCATACATCTTTTCAAATTAGTGTTTTCATTTTCTTTGGATAAATGCCCAGAAGTGGAATTGCTGGATCATATGGTAGCTCCATTTTTAATTTTTTGAGGAACCTCCATGCTGTTTTCCATAGTGGCTGTACCAATTTACATTCCCACGAACAGTGCACAAGGGTTCCCTTTTCTCCATATCCTCACCAACACTTGTTATTTCTTGCCTTTTTTGATAATAGCCATTCTAACAGGTGTGAGGTAATATCTCATTGTGGTTTTGATTTGCATTTCCCTGATGATTAAAGATGCAGAGCATCTTTTCATGTACCTGTTGGCCATCTATATGTCTTCTTTGGAAAAATGTCTATTCAGATGTTCTGCCCATTTTTTAACTGAATTGTTTGTTTTCTGCTGTTGAGTTGTATGAATTCTTTATATATTTTGGATATTAGCCTCTTATCAGATATATGATTTGCAAATATTTTCTCCCATTCAGTAGTTTGCCTTTTCATTTTGTTGATGGTTCCCTTTGCTCTGCAGAATCTTTGATTTCTTTCATCAGCTTTTTGTCATTTTTATCTTACAGATCCTGTACATGTTGTTAGATTTATACCTAGGTATTCCAGTTTTTTAGGAATGATTGTAAATGGTACTGTATTTTAAATTTTGTTTTCCACACATTCCTTTCTAGTGTACAGAAATAAGACTGATTTTAGTGTGTTGATCTTGTATCCTGTGATGTTGCTCAACTCACTTACTAGTTCTAGAATTTTTTGGTAGATTCACTGGGATTTTCTATGTAGATAATTTTGTCATCTGCAATTAGGAATGGTTCTACTTCTTCCTTTCTGATCTAGATCTAGCACTGGCTAGAACTTCCAGTTCTATGTTGAATAAGAGTGGTGAGAGTGGACATCCTTGACTTGTTTCCAGCCTTAGCGGGAAAGCATTCATTCTTTCACCATTAAATATGATACCAGCTGTAGGTATTTTGTAGATGTTTTTCATCAAGTTGAGGAAATTCCCCTCAATTCTTAATTTGCTGTGTTTATCACGAATGAGCTGAATTCTGTTAAATACTTTTTCTGCATCAATGAATATGATCAGGGGATTTATCCTGTTGATATGGTAGATTACATCGATTTACACATGTTGGAACACTCTTGCACTCCTGGAATAAATCCGGCTTCGTCATGGTGTATAACTCTTTTCATATATTGCTGGATTCTATTTGCTACTATTTTGTTGAGGATTTTTGCATTTACATTCATGATAGCTATTGGTCTATAGTTTTGTTTTTACATTCTTTGTCTGATTTGGCTATCAGGGTAATGCTGGCCTCCTAAAGTAATTTGACAAGTGTTCCCTCCTCTTTTATTTTCTGGAAGAGATTGTGTAGAATTGATGCCAATTCTTCTTTAAATGTTTGGTAGAATTCTTCAGTGAAATCATCTGGGCTTGGAGATTTCTTTTTTGGAAGCTTGTAAATGAGAAATTCAATTTCTTTAATAGTTATAGGACTATTCAGCATATCTATTTCACATTAGATGAATTTTGGTAGTTTGTAGTTTAAAGAATTAGTCCTTTTCATCTATACTGTTAAATTTATGTGTGTAGATTTATTTGTAGTATTCCACTATTATTGTTTTCCTTGTCACTGACTTGTTAATTTAGCTATTATGTGGCATAGCGTTTGTCTATTCCTGTTTACCTATTTAGGGGATATATTGATTTCATTTACTGTTATTTCCATCTCTTTCCCTAGGTTTGGGAAGTTCTCAGCTATTATTTCTTTGAACAAACTCTCTGCTCCTTTTTCTCTTTCTTATCCTTCTGGAATACCTATTATCCTTGTTACTTTTCCTCACTGAGTTTGAAATTTCTCAAAGAATTTCTTCATTTCTTTTTAGTCTTAGCTCTCTCTCCTCCTCTGTCTGGAGTGTTTCTGTGTGGCTATCCTCAATAATGCTAATTCTTTCCTCTGTCTTGTCAGTTCTGCTCTTTAAAGACTTCAGGTTTTCCATTATCTTGTCCATTATGTTTTTCATCTCCAATATTTCTGATTAGTTTTTCTTTATGGTTTCAATCTCTTTTGTGAAGAAATCCCTGAATTCATTGATTTGTTTCTCTGCGTTCTCTTGTTATTTCATTGACTATTTTGAATTCTATGTCATTCACGTTATAGATTTTCCTTCAGGGTTGGTTTCTGGGTGTTTGTCATTTTCCTCTTGGTCTGTAGACTTAAGATACTTTTGCATAGAGCCAGCTGATTTACCTTTGCCATTCTTCATCTTGAAGATGGTCCTGCAGTTTCCACTTGCTGCCACTGGGTGGAGGTCATGAGCAGTGTGCTCTGAGCCCACTGCAGTCCCCAGAGGGATTGTGCTGAAACACCGGGCATGTGGAGGGAAGGGTTCTCTCTTTTGCCTGCCAGACCCAGGGGCTTCCTTTCTGGCTCTCTTGGGGCATTTACCATACATCTGTCATTGCTTCCCAGTGGGGATCTCTTGGCAGTCTGTGAGAGCATCTAGAGGGCGAGTTTTCCCCGCAGAGGGCCACCCCTTCCCCCTCTCTGTCTGTGAGCTGTGCTGTCTGTCTTTGCCGATCGATTGGGGAGGGGTAGTAAATCTCCTTACCTCTCCTCACCTCCTTGGGGGTTTCCTGTGCCTCCACTGTCAGATGTACCATGGCAAGGGTCTCTTAGAAGTCCTTTGTAGTATTTGACTGACCTCTGTTGGTATGCGAATGATGTTTTTGTTGTGTCTTAGGGGGCAGAGATTCAAAGAGGGAATCTCACTCTGCCATGATGCTGATGTCACTCCATTATTATTGTTTTAATCTTTTAATGTATTAGGGTCTGTATTATATCCCCTGATAGTCATTCCTGATATTTGCTATTTGTGTCTTCTCTTTTTTTTCTTTGATAGTTTTACTAGAGGTTTATAAATTTTATTGATTTTTCCAAAGAACCAACTTCTGATTTCATTGATTTTCTTTCATTTTTGTTTTCAATTTAATTGATTTCTGCTTTTATCTTTATTATTTTCTTCCTTCTGCTTGCTTTAGATTTATTTTGCTCATCTTTTTCCAGTTTATTGAGGTAGAAGCTTAGATTTTTGATTAGAGGTCTTTCCTTTTTTCCCTCAGCACTACTTTGGCTGCATCCCACAAATTTTGAAATGTTGTATTTTCATTAAGTTCTAAGTATTCTTTCAAAATTTTAATACTTCCTCTATGGATTATTTGGAAACATACTGCTTAATTTTCAAGTGTTTGAAGATTTTCCTGTTATCTTCTATTATTGATTTCTAGTTTGATTCCATTATAGTTAGAGAACCATACTCTGTATGATTTCAATTTTTTTTTTTTTTTTTTTGGTGAGGAAGACCAGCCCTGAGCTAACATCCGTTGCTAATCCTCCTCTTTTTGCTGAGGAAGACTGGCCCTGGGCTAACATCCGTGCCCATCTTCCTCCACTTTATATGGGACGCCGCCACGACATGGCTGACAGGCAGTGCGTCGGTGGGCGCCTGGGATCCGAACTCGTGAACCCCGGGCTGCCAAGCGTGGACTAAACCGCTGCGCCACCGGGCCGGCCCCTGATTTCAAATATTTTAAATATATTGAGATTTGTTTTATGATCCAGGATATGGTCTATTGGTGAATATGCCACAGCTGCTTCAAAACAACATGTATTCTGTTGTTTTCAGGTGGAGTATTCTATAAATGTCAATTATAACCTATTGGTTGATGGTGTTGTCTACTTCTTCTACATTCTTGCTGATTTTCTGAGAGAAGGATGTTGAAGTCCCCAACTAGAACTGTGGATTTGTCTATTTCTCCTTTCAGTTTTATCAGTTTTTGCTTCATGTACTTTGAAGTTCTGTTGTTTGGTGCATTCACATTTAAGCTTGCTGTATCTTCTAGGCATATTGTGACCCTTTTACCATTATGTAATGTCCCTCTTTGTCCCTCGTAATCTTGTTTTCTTTGAAGTCTACTTGATCTGATATTAATATAGCCACAACTATTTTTTTTTTTTGTGAGGAAGACCAGCCCTGAGCTAACATCCGTCCAATCCTCCTCTTTTTGCTGAGGAAGACTGGCCCTGGGCTAACATCGTGCCCATCTTCCTCTACTTTATATGGGACGCCGCCACGGCATGGCTGACAGGCAGTGCGTCGGCGGGCGCCCGGGATCTGAACCCGTGAACCCCGGGCTGCCAAGCGCGGACTAAACCGCTGCGCCACCAGGCGGCCCCTACCACAACTATTTTTTAAAAATTAATGTTTGCATGATATATCTTTTTCTAACCTTTTATTTTCAACCTACATAAATTGTTATAATTGAAATGGGTTTCTTGCAGACGATATATAGTTGGCTCATGTTTATCTATCTAATCTGCCAACCTCTGTCTTTTATTGGTTTATTTAGACCATTTACATTTAAAGCAATTATTGCTGTGTTAGGGCTTTGTCTGCTATTTTACTTTTTGTTTTCTGTTTGTTCTGTTTTTTGTTTCCCTATTTTCTTTTTCTTGCCTTCCTGTGGGTTACTTGAACAGTTTTTAGAATTCTCTTTTGATTTATCTATAATATTTTGGAGTATATGTCTTTTTGTAGTTTTTTAAAAAAATAGTTGCTCCAGGTATTACCATATACTATGATCACAGCCAACATTTAGTATCAACATTTTACCACTTCAAGTGAAGTGTATAAACCTTAATTCCATTTAGATCCCCTTATTCTCCCTACTTTTAACATATAATCATCTTAAATATTCCATGTACATACATTAAGCACTGCATCAGATGATGTTATAATTTTGCTTCAGCCATCAGACATAATTTTTAAAAACCATGAGAATGATGGTTTATTATATTTACCCCTATTTTCACTCATTCCATTGTTCAGTCTTCCTTCCTGAAGTCCCAAGCCTCCTTCTGTTATCATTTCCTTTCTGTTTAGAGAACTTCCTTTAATTATTCTCTAACGGTAGGTCTGCTATTGACAAGTCCTCTTAGTTTTCCTTCATCTGAGAACAACTTGATTTTCTCTTTATTCCTGAAGAACATTTTCACTGGATTAGAATTAGGGCTTGATAGTCCTTTTTTTTCAGGACTCGACAAATATTGTGCCACTTTTGTCTGGCCTCCATGGTTTCAAATAAGAAACCTACTTTTATTCAAATAATTGTTCCCTTCTGATAATGTGTCATATCTCTATAGCTACTTTCAAGACATTTTGATTTTAGTTTTCAGAAGTTTGATTTTGATGTGTCTTGGTGTGAATTTCTTTGTGTTTATCCTGCTTGGGGTAAACTTCTCAGATCACTAGGTTTACATCTTTTGCCAAAATTGTGGAATTTTCAGGCACTATTTCTTTGAATATTTTTTCAGTTCTACACTTTTTTTTTGTGAGGAAGATTAGCCCTAAGCTAACATCCATTGCCAGTCCTCCTCTTTTTGCTGAGGAAGACTGGCCCTGGGCTAACATCCGTGCCCATCTTCCTCTACTTTATATGGGATGCTGCCACAGGATGGCTTGACAAGCTGTGCCTCGGTCTGTGTCTGGGATCCGAACCTGCAATCACCAGGCTGCCAAAGTGGAGGATGCGAACTTAACCACTATGCCACCAGACCAACCCCTCAGTCCCACACTTTTTCTCCTTTCCTTCTAGGACCTGGATAACATGAATGTTAGATATTTTGTTATAGTTCCTTAGCTCTCTGAGGCTTTTTTTGAGGGGTCTATCTTCTATCTGTTATTCAGACTGGGTAATTTCCATTGGCTTGTCTTTGAATTCACTGGTTACTTCCTATGTCATCTCCAATGACTCTGTCCCGTGAGTTTTTTATTTTGGTTATTGTATTTTTCAGTTCTATATTTTCCATTCAGTTCATTTTTATATCTTCTATTTCTGTGCTAAGATTTTCTGTTTTTTTCAGTTGTTTCAAGAAATGTTCATAATAATTCACTTTTGACTGAAACATTTTTATGATCGTTGCTTTAAAATCCTTGTCAGGTAATTCCTACCTACAAATCACCTCGGTGTTGTCATCTCTTGACTGATTCTTCTCATTCAAGTTGTGACTGTCCTGGTTCTTGGTATGATGAATGATTTTCTTATTGCATCCTGGACATTTTGGGTATTATGTTGTGAGACTCTGGATTTTATTTAATCTTTTTAGCAGGAAGTCACCCCATTTGTTTTAGTATGTGTGAGCAGGTGGAGATGGGAGTTCTGCATCCTGCTGGGCCCCATGGACACCACTCCAGTGAAAGCACAGGGTCAACTTATATTATCTTACTGGTGCCTGTGGGGCAGGTAGTTCAGCTCCTTGCTGCGCTCCACTGACACTAGTGTTAGGGTATGAGGAGTGGAGCCCTGTCCAACACTGCCTCGTACTACCTTGTTCCTCCCTGTTGCTGCTGTAGAGGGTTGAAAATCCAGCTCCCTTCTGGCTCTGCCGACACCACCCCAGGAAAAGTAGGGCACTGACTTATACCATCTCTTTCCACCTCACAGCCCCTGGGTGAGGGTGGAAGTTTGGCTTCCTGCTCCGCCCTTGTTGACACCACCTCAGTGGGTGAATCAGCGCACCAATTTGTACTGCATTGTTGCTGCCATGTGGGGTTGGAAGTGCAGCTCCCCACCTCAGCCTCACTGATGCCATGGGGGAGGGCAGGGCAGTTCATCTATTGGTGTCTGGCTGAAAGAGGAGTAGTATTGTGAAAAGGTTTCTGTTCTGCTAGGCTGCCCTTTTCCCAATCTGTTGGATGGAGGGAGCAGGCTTTTCTTAGGGTGTGCCTGTTGGTGGTTCTGGGTTGCAGGCTTCTCCAGCCTCTGAATGGGATAAAAGGGAGGCAGAAGAAAACCCAGGGCACTAACTGCCATGTCGTCCAAGTTGTGAGGTCCCCAGTCAGTCCACTTTCTTCTTTCTACCTTTCAGAGTCTTCCTGTGTTTTTCTGTTGTTCTATATCCAGGGTTTTTTCATTGTAACAGGAGGAATAGGAAGGAATTGGTGAATTCCTGCTTGTCTAGAACTGGAAGTCTCAGTGTAGACTTTTAAGGTGAGGTCTTGAGTAATTGGTTAAAGAACTAAGAAAAATGCATCAAATCATTATAATATTAACTTCAAAAAAAAAAAAAAAGAACTAAAACAACCCGGTGATTCTTCTTTCTTCTTTTGTTCTAGGTAGGCTGGTGTTCACTGCTACTGCCACAAGGAAATGCTGAAACATGTCTATATCACAGATATGAGCCATTGTTTCCACATGCTGGTTCCTGAACTGGCTGTACTAGAATTGCCTAGAGAAGTTTATTAATAATGCATATTCCTGTGTCCAACCCTTGGCGGTTCTAATGCAGTAGATCCAGGGTATGGCTGAAGCATATATATTTTTAATGAGTTTTCTAGGTGGTTTTGATGCACACTGCTTCAGAATGTCTAATATTCTATATGTCACCATGTGGTGTTAGGCACTTATATGTCATATACTGTTTACAGCTTAACTTAACTATATTTCATTTCTGTGCCAAGAAATCATCACTCTTAATATCATTCCACATCTTACTCATCTCTGTATCCTTGGTACCCAGGACAGGATGTAAAACTTGATAAGTATTTGTTGAGTGAATTAAAGAAGCATAATTCAGAATTTTTGACTAAATAATGATAATCGTATTAAAATATGAGATAATTTAAACAAATCTAAACATATCAGAACAGTGCTTCTCAAAGTGTGGTTCTCAGACTAGTAGTGCTGTCTATGAACTGTTTGAACTGGTCTGTAACAGTTTAATTAGAGAAATTGAGAGTGAAAGTTTAGAAACTTTTAGAGCAGTTTTCCAGAGTTCTATTAATCTAATAAAAAACTGGGGCTTGTATTTTTTTAAGTATTATTTTTAATTGTGGTAAAATATATATAAGATATACCATCTTAACCATTTTTAAATGTACAGTTCAGTGACATTAAGTACATTCACATTGTTGTGCAGCTATCACCACCATCCATCCCCAGAACTCTTCTCATCTTGTGAAACTGAAACTCTGTCCCCATTAAATGATAACTCCCTATTCTCCTATCCTCCTATCCTCCCAGCCCCTGGCAACCACACTTAGGCTTGTATTTTGTATGTCTTTTTTTATTTTTTCATTTCATTTTTCTACTAATCTATCTTTATTTTACTTTATAAATGTTTTAGTCTGCAACAGATTAGAAATTAAAAGAAAGAAACAAACTGGTCTTTCACCACAGATAGCTTGAAAGCTTGTGTTAGTGTGTTCAAATTATACTTACCAGCGGTGCTGTTTGTAGAGCGTAAGTGTTGCCTCGGATCACCCTTCTGTCATACATTATGTTTCCGTAATGCATAGGTTCTTCAGCTCTGTAAGACAGCAAATTCTAAATAACTACTATAATAGAGTGCTAGTATCTATGAAGTGAACTCATTTTTAATAGGACTTAGATTAAGATGAAAATATTTAAAGCAAATAGATTTTTATTTTAGCACAGTCCATAAAATAAGGAGACAAATGGGGTCCGGCCTGGTGGTGTAGTGGTTAAGTTCGCACGCTCCGCTTCAGTGGCCTGGGGTTCGCGGGTTCGGATCCTGGGTGCAGACATATGCACCGCTTATCAAGCCATCCTGTGGCGGCGTCCCATATAAAGTGGAGGAAGATGGGCACAGATGTTAGCCCAGGGCCAGTCTTCCTCAGCAAAAAGAGGAGGATTGGCAACAGATGTTAGCTCAGGGCTAATCTTCACACACACACAAAAATACGGAGACAAATGGCTGCCATTTATGGAAGGCTTATTACATGCCAGGCCCTTCACATATATTATTTTATTTATGGCTCACAATAAGCCTCAAGTTGAGAACAATGATTCCCATTTGACAGAAGAGGAAGCAGACTCAGAAAGGAATCTGCCCAACGTTACCTAGCTAGTAAGTGGCAGAGCTGGATCTGGCTGTAAATCTGTTAGACTACTTAACAAATGCGAAAATGGCCCATTTGAAAAGGGGCCTGCCCTAAAGGGCTGACAAAACTTCGATTCAAGGATGGAAAAGTTACATGAATAGAATCAGGCTTAAAAAATAAGTCAAATTTCTCATTGTTCTTTAACTTCAAAGATATTTTAAGTGATATTGTTTCAAATGTTAATAAAATTTTAATTTGGGGGATCAGAATGATCAATAATGAAAAATACACAGTTGATATTTCCATTCAAAGTTCTTTAAACGATACCCTATTTATGGCTATGACACCAAGTATCAACCTATACCAATATCAACAGTATTCTATTAGACACGATTTTCAGAGGGGCAGTAAGTTGCTTATTTATCATATACTGAAACTACTATTGGATAGCCTGACTTCATATTACTTAAAACCCAGACATGCTGCACTGCTTACTTGACCTCTGGGCAGTGTTCAGCTCAACTGGCCATTCCTTCACTGAAGCACTCTGGGCCTCTGTGATACCACCACATTCTTCTGATTGTTTCTCTGCGACTTCTCCACTCGTTCTCCGCCCCATGTTTGCCAGCTCCTCCCATACTGAAGCACTTCCTCAGGGCTCCGCCTTCTCTTGTCCTTAGTTGACCTCAACCAATCTCAAGGCTTCACTTATGATCCATATACTAAAACTCCCAATTTTATTTTATCTTTAGCTCAGAACTCTCCTCTGAGCTCCAGCCACGTATATCCAATTGATTTGCCCAGTGACATCTCACTAAGATGTCTCAATGGCAACCTCAAAATTGAACTATCATTCTCCCCCTCCAACTTGTTACTTCTTTAGTGTTCCCTATTTCATTCAGTGGTACCACTAACCACCGAAGTGGCTTAATCTAGAAGCTTGGGAGTCATCTATGACTCTTCCCTCTTCCCCAATCCCTACAGCCAGCAAGTCCTATTGATTCTACCCCCTAAATCTTTTTTGCATTCATCCATTGCTCACGGCCACCACTATCTTTTACCTGGACTATTGCAAAAGTCTCTTAGTCTCTTAACTGTCTGGAACCACATTTCTCCCTCAACCTGTTCTATACGTTGTAGATAGTGATCTTTTAGAATGGAAAAATCCACTTACTTGATTAAAGCCTCCTAGTGCTAATTAAAGTAATAATTATGAAGAATTTTGGTTTTGTTTTTACACTATCAAAAAAGCCAAAAAGAAAAAAAAATCCATAACACCTATTGCTGGTGAGGATGTGGGGAAAAGGAAATGTTTAAACATTCCTGGAGGAAAGGTATATTGTTTCATTTGCCGGTATTAAAAATACACATGACCTAACAATCCCACCCTGGAAATCTACCTCATGGAAATAAAAAGGCTAGTAAATAAGATTGTCTATTGCAATCTCCTTCTCTGTGGTAAAAATTCGAAGCAAACTAAGTATCTATCAATAGTGGAAAATTTTAATAATTTATGGTACATCCATACCAAGGGATATCACGCTGCTATTAAACATAATTGGAGGAATTTCCACAAAGAATTAAATGAGAAAAGGAAGATGTTGAGAACTGTTTATAATTTGTTACCATTCCTATGAAGTAGACAAAGCCCTTGCATGTGTGTATCTGAATGTACATATTCATACATCTGTACACACATGTGAGCGTGGAGAAAAGTACAGAAGCATTCATGCAAGGTCATTAACCTGGTTTACCTTGGGGGTCAGGAGAGAGCAGGTTTGCAAGGGAAAGGGGTGGGGAATAAGGCCGCACTAAGAATGCCCCCAAGCATGAATGATGAGTCCATTTATATAAAATTAAATACATATGTGTATGCATACTTAAAGAAATTAGAAAAAAAAGGAATTAGAGCTTGTAAAAATAGGGGGGGAAAGCCAATTGCAGATTAATATGTGTAGTATGATTCTATTTTGGAAATAAACCTCCTATATGTGTATATATGCTCATATATGTGTGTACATGCAAGAAGGTATAGAATAATAATTTAAGACTGTTCAATTTGGTTACAACAGGGAGGTGGGAGTAGAGGTAGGTAGGAGAGAATTAACTTTGCCTTTATTCATCTTTATTTTGTGTTTTTCATTTGCTTCAACAAGCACATAGTACTTCTGTAAACTGAAAACCACCAATAAGGATAATTTTAAACTGAAAAATCAAATACATACACATACATTCCTTCTACTGGCTTGAATCAACAGATTACTTCAACACACCAATCAACTAACTCTGTGAAAAAAAATCATTTCTTATGAACCACCATTGATTCTTATTTCATCTGATCAATCTGTTGGTCTGATTTAACAGTAATGATTTGTAAACAACTATTTAAAGGCACTAGAAGTGTTTCTGAAAGGAGTCCCTTTTTAAATTAATCCTTTTATAATATATATAATCCCTCTTCAAATTAAAAATGTTCTATTTTGGTTTTCTTAAAGTGATAGACATTTCTGATAAAAAATGTCTTTGTCAAAATCAGATAATTATGAATTTAGACTCAGTGTTTGAAATAGGCATCAAGAGTTACGTTGCTGATGTTCAATCATTTATTCAATAATTTGTGTCGAGTGCTTACTATGTGTGAGGCACGGTCCTAGGTGGACAAAAGACACAAAGGTTCCTGCTTCCACGGAGTCTGCATTCTTGGGAAGTTCTGCTGATTCCAAAATTTGAGGCTTATGGAAAGAACTTCAAGAGAACTATAACGATGACGATCCTTCCTAAATAAGCACATTTGAATATTTGCAAATATTCATTAATGTAAAAATACAATTTGGGGTCCAGCACGGAAGGATAACCTGATTCCTGACCAAGGATTAACCCATTCCTGGTGTGAAAAGAGCTGTACTTGGCTCCCATTCTGGACACGCTATTGTGTGCGATACCTTTGCACCTCAGTTTCCTCATTTGCATACAGGAGTCATAAAACCAACTTCACAGCACTGTGGACTGACAATATGTATATGAAAGCCCCTAGTGAGGTGCTTGGCACAGCTGGCCGACAATAAACATTAGTTGGCTCAAACTTTGTGAAATCATACCAGCAATTCATTATCACTAAAAGTTAACTAAGGGAGGCCACGCAAGGCAGGTTTTGCCCAGGCGAAGGGACAGGATCCCGGGATGGGGGGCAGGTGGAGCCCACACGGGGGCTGGTTTGCTCACTCACGGCTGCATCAGGTCGTCCCGGTAACGGCGGCGCTGGCAGGGCAGGGCCCGGGGCCGGCTGGTGTAGGTGTAGGTGTAGGTGCCCATGGCCGGAGAGGCGCGCTCGGCCAACGTGGAGGCCACGTCCGGGGGCGGGCTGCCTCGCTTTCGGTGGAGCTTGGCTTTGAAGCAGGTGGGCGCTAAGGTGTCGAGGAAGCGGGGGAGGTGTACGTAATGCCAAGGACAGGGACTCCGCGACGCAAGGAGAGATGGCAAGAAAGGAAGCGGGCGGGACGGGAGGTTGCCCGGGCAGCAGGTGGGAGCTACACTCGGCTTGCTCCAGTCAGCACAGACCCCACCGGCGGTGCCGGTGCCGGTTGCCCAGCAACCCTCAGTTCCGCCAGGGGGCGTGGCCTCTAGGCAGTTCCGGTGGGCGGGTTTCCCCGGAAGGCTCGGGCGCGAGGGCACTTCCGGCTCTTGGCTCCACCCACCCATACCTCCCTTGCGGATGCGCCTGCGCGTTAGGAGTTTTCTCTCCAGAGAGGCTGGCGCGGTGGCGTTGGCGGAGGGCTTTTCGGGGCACCGCGGCGGTCCCCGATCCCACTTTGGAGTGTGGCTTAGCGGGGTAGGTGTCGGCGCCATTCTCCCAGGGCCACGTGCCCCGCTCCTTAGGGGCGTCCTGGGCTGTTTCTCTTCCCGCCGCTGCCCCGGGCTGCCCACATCCGGTCGCTCCCGCCTGGCGCCCGGGCTCCCAGCTCTGTTACGTGCCAGGGCCGGGCGAGGGCTCCCCTGGGGTCTCCAGGCACCGCCCCGGGGCGGGCTGCCGCGGCGCTCCGCAGCTAGTCTGCATTTCCCGCTCTCGTTCCATGCAAACTGCTGTGTTGCTTGGCACCTCAGAGGACTCTTGGGCGCACGGAGCGACAAGGACCGCTCCAGAGACACCTAATTTTGGGAAAGGGGTGGGCGCTTTGCTGAGTCTTTTCGGCTCCCTATACCTTAGTCTGTCAGGCCCTAGACTGTGAAGAATGAAGCATCGGGAGTGGGCCTGCACTCAGAAACGCAGATGCTTTGGTTTTACTATTAGCAATATTAAAAATATTGCAGCTTGCGTGAATGAAGTGCGTGTATTCCTGTGTAATCAATTATTTGCATTTGGATTTGCATTTACATCCTCAATCAGCTAAGTGCTGTCTGTATTTGAATCCAGGTTCTGCAGTGCACTAGCCTCATAACCTCTGGCAAGTTAATGCTTTTGTGCTTCATTTTCCTATCTGCAAAATGAGGGTAATAGAATTTGTCTCTTAGGGTTTGTTGTGAGGATGAAGAGCGTTAATAAGTGTAAAATACTTTGAACTGTGTCTGGTGATAAATAAATGACAAGCAATAGGATATATTGGAGTACATGAGGAAGCCATTTGGGTTAAAACTAATTCAGCCTGACCTTGTTTTTCTGAAAGGGCCTGATGTGGCCTGTTGAGCATGCGTTGTACATCTGCTTAAAATATGTACTATGTCCCGAAGACAAGAACGATGCCCCTAAAAATAGGGATATAACTCCCCACATATCAGCATCTCTTTGAGGATAAGCATCTCTTCCTGGGAGCTAAGGATTAATTACTGACCTGCTGTGCTCACCTTGTGACCACTGATCTGGTGTGCCCGCTAAGCATCTCCTGACGAGTGTAAAAGGGACATTCCTGTCATATGTGATGTATGCTCTTTGTTCCAAGATGGTATATAACCATTCTGTACACCCCACATCTTTGGTGCCCTTCCTTCCTTGGGTAAGGAGGGCCCCAGGCTGGTCCTCAGATCTGGCTTATAATAGATTCACCCCAATTTTGATTTGTAGGTTGATTATGGATTATTTGCTTCGATGCTGGTAATTGCTAAGCCATTATATTAAGATCTAGACCCCTTCTGTGCCTTGAAGCTGTGGTTTAAAGCAGGTGTAGGCATTGTATAAATAACACTAACATAAAGATGTATGGTCAGTGCTAGAGGTAAAAACACTGCGTGAAGATTTTCTGTCTGATCACTTAATTTTGAGGTAATTTATGAAAGGGCTAGAGGAGAAAGTGACATTTAAATTGTGTTTGATGCATCATAGTATTTTGACTGATGAGGAGCTTGGAAGAAGTGCATTCCCAATGGCCTGATCAAATTCTCAAAAACCCAAGGTGTACTTGGAGAACTGTAAGTATGTAAAATGCATGTTTAGATAATTATAACAGCTAAGGAGAAAAAGCAGGGAAGAAGCCAGGAGGTGTCAGAGGTGGACGGGGACCTCGAAATTTTAGATTTGTCACAGAAGGCTTCACTGAGAAGGTAACATTTGAGTAAAGACATGGAGGAAGTGAAGCAATGAAACTTGAGACTAAGGAAACAGCTGGTGCAAAGTTCTGTGTGTTCAGGGATCAGAGTCAGGAGGCTAGGGATGGTGGAGCCGAGTGAGTAAAGAGGAGAGCGAGCATTAGGAGATGAAGTCAGGTCATTGTGCCTTGTGGGTCAGTGTAAAGACTAACTTTTACTCTGAGGTTAAAAGCCCCTGAGGGTTTTGAATAGAAGCCTGAGATAATTTGATTTTTTTAAAAGCATTTCTGTTCCAGTTGGGTTGAGAATAGGCTGAAGTGGGGCAAAGGCAGAAGCAGAGAGACCAAATAGAAGGCTCTTGGTCTTCTGACTGAGAGTGGCTTGGATCAGGACTCAGGTGGTGGAGGGGTGAGAAGGGGTCAGAGAGATGATCCTGGATCTGTTTTTTTTTTGTGGGGAAGACCAGCCCTGAGCTAACATCTGTTGCCAATCTTCCCCTTTTTGCTGAGGAAGACTGGCCCTGGGCTAACATCGTGCCCATCTTTCTCTACTTTATATGGGACGCTGCCACGGCATGGCTGACAAGCAGTGCGTCGGCGGGTGCCCGGGATCCGAACTTGCGAACCCCGGGCTGCCAAGCGTGGACTAAACCGCTGCGCCACCGGGCGGCCCCATCCTGGATCTGTTTTGAAGGTAGAAGCAGATGGATTCGAAGTGGGGCACTAGAGAAAGAAAGGAATCAAAGTTCACTCGTAAGGTTTTTGATTAAATGTTGGACATTGTGTAGAAAAAATTGCAGAGTCTCTGGTTGATGTTATCTTTGGAGGATTAACCTTATTCCAGCTGGCAGTTAGAGTGGGAGCAGATGACCTTTACTCACAGATTCAGACTTCGGGAGGGCTGAACACTTTCTCATTTGCCCTTATCCCAGAGCGTAGGCCTTTAAGAATCTCAACAGAAACCCTGGGGTCTTTAATAGGTCCCCATCCTTGGGAGACCTTGAACTCCAATTTTTGTATTCCCAGCTCAGTGAGATTGCTGAAAGGTCAGTTAGCTTTTTAGCCCCTTAGTAGCTGCTTGGTTTCTTGATTTCTAGTGCTCTTGCATCTTAGAATTCAGCAAATGCCTTAAGGATAAAAGCCAAGCAAATTATCAGGCTTACTTCTCTGTGATCCCCCTTTGTCTGGTGCCTTGTCCCTTCAAGTCCTGTCTGCAGTTCTCAACTCTCATTTTTATCTCTCCAGATCTGAAAGACTCCTGACACCTCTAGATCACTGCTTCCTGCTTGCCTTAAATGCCTTGCTCAGAAGCTCAGTAAATGCCCCAGGAGAAAAAGTGATGGAGAAGTTCTGTATCATTATGTATTTTTCTTCTCCCTGGGATCCCAATTCTTCATGTCCTCACTGGTTTGGTTGCTCTCCAATGCCTTCAGATAGCCTGTGTGGTTTTTGTTTTGTTTTGTCATTTGTTTTTATTTTTCATTTTAGCTTTTATAGTTATTCCTGTAGGAGGGTTGGTCTGATTCAAGCTACTCAGGCATAGTTAGAAGCTACACCAAGAATGGAGTTTCCATTTACTGATACAGGGAATAGTGTGAAGGAGCAGGTTTTGGGGGGAGCATTAGAAGCTCAGTTTTGGGCACATTATGCTTGAGGAGCATGTTAGTCATCCAAGTGGAGATGTTGAGTAGACAGTTGGATGTGAGTCTAGGGTTTCAGGGGATTGGTCCAGAGTAGAGATAGGGATTTTTGAGTCAATGGCATATAGACGGTATTTAAAGCCATGAGACTTGATGAGATTACCAAGAGAATGTAGAGAGAGGAGAGATGAGCCCTTGAGCATAATATTTAGAGGTTGGAAAGATGAGGCATAACTAGCAAAGGAGACTGAAAAAGAATGGCCAGAGAGATAGAAGAAAATACAGAAAGTCTGGTCACTGGCAATCAAGTGATGAAAGTGTTGCAACAAGAAGGGAGTAATCAACGGTGTCTAATACTATTCATGGGTCAAGGAAGATGTGAACATTGTATCTAGCAACATTGGATCATTGGTGATCTAGAAAAGGACACCTTCAGTGGAGTTATGGAGGAGAAACATCAGTTATAACAGACTCAGAAGAGAATAGGAGAGAAATTTGTGGCTCAGGGAGGTTTGCTGCAAAGGAAAAGAAAGAAATAGGGTGATAGCTAGAGGGAAGTTGGGTCAAGAGAAGGTTTTATATTTTTTTAATGGGAGAACAGACTGTATATATATGTTTATAGGAGTGATGCAGTAGAGAGAGAGGGAAGAATTGATGGAATGATGTAGGCAAGAATGGATGGGCTCTTGTGTACAAGTAGAAGAGTTGGCCTTCCCTAGAAGCATGGACAGTTCATCCATAGTAATAGGAGAAAAGGTAGCTATATGACCACAGATGCAGGTAGATTGATAATAGTTTTTAAATTCCTTAATAACTATTGGATGTTTCCGATATAGCAGACACTATGCTAAGTGCTTTGTATACATGATTTCGTTTACTTCTTACAGTGACCCTGTGATGTGGATTCTTAGATTATTTCTATTTAACTTACAAGGGAACTGAAGCTTAAAGAGCTGGTGTAATTTACCAAAGTCATACAGCTGGTAAGTATCAGAACCAAGATTTAAACCCTTATCTCTCTGATTCTAGAACCTATGCATTAAAATATCAGTTTATGGTGCTTAGTATCTTACCCCTAAGATACCCCTACCCCTAAGACTCTTTTGCTGTGTTTCTCTCTCTCTCATTCTCCATATCCCAAATAATCACCAAGTCCTGCCCATCTTACCTCCTAAATGTTTCTTGATTCTGAGTCCTCTTCTTTGCATCCTTACTGTTCTTACCAGTCTTTGACCTGATCCATACAGCCTCAGTTAGATCTTCTGCGCAACCACAGAACGGTCAAACTGTACTGCAGTTCTGATCGTGCTAGTCCCCTTCTCAAATATTTCTACAACCACTTTGCCCTAGGAGTTCAAGCTCCTTAAATACACTATAAGCCCTTCACTGTCTGCTTACTGCTTGTTTTTCTAGTCTCAGATCTTCTTAGTTTCTCCTTGTACTTTTTCCCCACAAAGCTGACCCCTTGCAATCTCACTGCACAAACTATAGTGTTTTCTACCTCCGCATCTCTGATTTATGCTTTCCCCTTATCAAAAATATTTCTAAGCATAGGTAAGAGAATGCAAGAGAGAACTTATGAGAGTCCGTTAGTCCACAAACATCAAGCACCTTCCTTGTACCAGGCACTGTTGTAAGAGCTAGGGAGAAATGGAGCTTTCGTCCTAGTGCAGGGAAGCAGGTAACAGGCAAATAAGAAAGAGGAAAATTTCGGGGAATGATAAAAGCTACAATGAAAACAAAGTGGGGTGTTCTGATAGGGACTGCCTGAGCGACTGCTTTAGATTCATAGAAAAGGCCTGAGAAGGTAGTACTTGGCTTGAGACCTATATGACATAAGAAGGGGCCAACCACGTTGCCTTCTGGGGGAGAGCAGCACAGGCAGAAGGGAGGAGCTAGTACGCTGTCCCAAAGGCAGGAGCAAGGTTGTCATGTTTAAGCAAAGGAAGGAAGACCAGTGTGGCTACGATATGGAGAGCAAGGGGCAGTGGTTGAAAGTGAGTTTTTAGAAGTAGCTAGGAGATGAATCATGTAGGGCCTTGTAGGATGGGGAGGAGTTTGGATTATGGGGAGCCATTCAAGGGTTTTAAGGTGGAGGGATGATGCGATCTGAGGTATCTTTTCCAAAGATCACTGATTGCTGTGTGAAGAATGGATTGTAAGAGGAGAAGGGTAAGAAACTAGTCAGGAAGGTGTTGCAACTCAGACGATGTGGCTTGAGTTATGGTGATAGTAGGGACAATGGAGTGAAGGGGTGCACTGGGATATTTTGGAGAATGGATTTAGATAACTAACTGGTTAGACGGAGGGGGAGGAATAGAGGAATAGCAGATGACTGCTAAGTTCTTGGCTTAAGCAAAATGACATGATAACCATGTCATTTAGTGAGATGCAGTCTAGTGGCGAGAAGGAGTGGGGAATCAAGAGTTCTGTTTTGGAATGTTAATTTTGAGATGCTGTTGGACATGAAATGGATGTGTCAAGTTTGTAGGTTAGAGATATGAGTCTGGAGTTCAGTGGAAACGTTGGGGCTAGTGATAGAAACTTGGTACTCATGAGCATTTAGAGAGCTTTAAAGACTTTAAAAGTCTAAGGGAAACAATGTGGTCTTGTTGAAACCAAGGGTTTCAGGAGCGGTGGAGTCAAGCTGGTCAAATATTACAAGAAGTTAAGTAAGATGAGAACTGAGAAGTAACCATCAGGTTTACCGACGTGGAGGTCATCTGTGAACTTGACAATACTAGCAGTTTCTGTGGAGTGGTGGGGACTGAAGTCCGAGTAGAGTAATTGAGGAGAGACCTAGTTATGAGAGGTAGAGTCTATAACCATAGATTATTCTTTGCAGAGGTTTTGCTATTGTCTTAACTACTTAGCAAAGTGCATGAGGCCTTTGGACAACTAAAAATGGGTGGTAGTAGCATATGAATTAATAAATTTTTGCCACAAGGTGTCACTTATTCATCATTAGCTTTTAGTAAGTAAAATAATTGCAGCACAAGTATACTTTGCATTAAGAAAATACTATTTTTGAAAAATCACGTGTTCAAAATAGACCAGTTGGAAGGTAGTTATTTACATTGTGGACAGGTTTCCTTTCAAGATACAACCTCTCTAGAATATTTGACATATGTGCATAGATTTAAATGGACACATTGTGCACTAGGCTAGGAAGCAGCAGACTAAGATTCTGTATTTAGAGCCCTCAATTTGGAGTTAGAAGACCTGGTTCAACTCTAGTTTTGCACTTACTAGCTGCATGACCTCAGGTGAAAGTCTAAATGATTCTTTGTCTTATTTATTCTTTGTCTTTTGTTATTTTTTTTTGTGAGGAAGACCAGCCCTGAGCTAACATCCGTTGCTAATCCTCCTCTTTTTGCTGAGGAAGACTGGCCCTGGGCTAACATCGTGCCCATCTTCCTCCATTTTATATGGGACGCCGCCACGGCATGGCTGACGAGCAGTGCGTCCGCGGGCGCCCGGGATCCGAACCCGCGAACCCCGGGCTGCCAAGCAAGGACTAAACCACTGCGCCACCGGACGGCACCTGTCTTTTGTTATTTTAAAATAGAGATAGTTGCTTCTTTATCTCACCCAATTATTTTGACACATCAAAAGAGATAATATGTATAACAGCGTTTAGAAAATTGTGAAGTGTTATGTAAATAAAAGGTTTAAAACAATTTTTAGAGCCAGCCTGGATGGCCTAGTGGTTAAAGTTTGTGTGCTCTGCTTCGGCGGCCTGGTGGCCTGGGGTTCACAGATTTGGATCCCGGGCGCACACCGACGCACTGCCTACCAAGCCATACTGTGGCAGACATTGCACATAATGTGGAGGAGGAGGGGCACAGATGTTAGCTCAGGGCCAATCTTCCTCAGCAAAAAGAGGGATGTTGGCAGCAGATGTTAGCTAAGGGCTAATCTTCCTCAAAAAAAGAAAAAAAAAGTAAGACCCAAATGTTCTGAAGCAGTCTAATATCCTTGGGTCTGTATGCCTTTATCTTTTTAAATTAGAAAGTATTGCATTATTATCTTTTTCTTCAACAAATTGACATCATAAAGGATTAAGATAAAGGGATAGATGTACCTAATTTAAAGAAATGAAAGATTTTTTAAAAATGAAAATTTACCATAAAAAGATAGGTATAATTTTTTTAACAAAAGGAATCTTCATTTAAAACATTTTGCAATGGTATTCTTCTAAAAGGCATTCTGATCTGGAATATATGTTAATTTTAAACATTTTTACGTAATTCTTCAGGAACGCATGTATCACAATATTATAAGGTGCAATTGCTAGTTGCATATGATATATTTAACTTCCTTTAAATGCCAACAAATATGGTAATTGCTTTTAACAAAAAATCTTAAATAGAACCATTACTGAATGTGTTTTTTTCTGCATATGCATCAATCAATCACAAGTCACTTTAGTCGTCTGTGAGATTTTATCTGAAAATAAATTCTCCTGGATTCCCTTAGCAGGAACCATCAGCAAGCTTTTATAAACTTTCTTATACTGAGCGAGTGGAGCCTCTCTTGCCAGCCCTGAGTTTTTTCTGAAATCCTGAAGAGGGAGACACTGGCAGTTAAGTCCCCTGCCTGCCAACAGGGAAACATCTCCAAAGTAGAGACCATTCCCTTTCCCGGGAGGCTGGTATCTCCCTCCTCTCCATACAGCTTACCTGGTGTCTGGAAACACTGATGACTGGTAGAACTGTGCTTTATTGTATGTATGCCTCAACTGTTTGTGAATATTCTGAAGTATTTAGGTCTCTTCCATAAGAAACTCTAATACAACATATAGGACATAAGTAGGGCTTCTAAAATGTGTTCAAGGATACTTCCTGAAATGATCTAATGATGTCCTTGCCATTGACATTTGTTTAAAAAGACAGGGTTGGGGACTCCTGGTTTAAAATGGCATTGACTGAAGTGGGACTTTCTTCCAAGTTCTAACTACATACCCATGGCAGCAGGGACAGGGTCTGTCCCCTTTCTGTCTAGAAGAGCACGGTAGATATACACAAGGGGAGAGAGGACTGGGGTTGTGCAGAGCAGTCTGTTTTAGCTTGAGAAGGAGATTTAAAATGCACCCAGATAGACAAAGAGTGAGACCAGGGGCAATTATGATGCTGTGTTTGTTGGCAAACACCAGGTCTGGATTTATTTCCCTTGGAAGATGAAGGTGAGGAGGAAGAGGAGCAGGAGGAGGAAAAGGAGACGCATGAAGTCTATGAACAAATGCTGTCAAACAGGAGAAAGGGAACATACATTTGAATGGTCAGAGGAAGACAGATCTTTAGAAGTGAGACTGTTCATCATCCCTAAAGACACGCACCACCCATGAATAAGAGCAGAAAACCATAAGGAAAAGATTTCTTGAGAATAAAAAAAAGGGAGTGATAGTCTAGGCAAAAATACTTTTTGAGTGTCAGGAATTGTGCTAGGGGCCGAGAATAGAATGATAAATAAAATTACCATGGTTCTCACCCTCACAAGTCCAGTGGAGTACCAGGCAGGGGAGCAGACACTTACAGTCCAGTGTGAGATGCGTGATAGGGTGGGACAGGGTGCAGTGGGAGCACAAGGACCCCTAAGCCATACTGTGGAGTCATGGCAAGCTTCCTGTGTGAAAGGATGCTGACGCCCAGACCAGATGACATGGTAAGAGTTTGCCCCGTGAAGTGAGGGGAGAAAGTGTTCTGGGGGAAAGACTATCCCGTGTGAAGCCTAGAGGTAAGAGAGTGCCTGGAATTTTGAGGAATTGAGAGCTCAATGTGTCTGAATCAGGTTATGAGGCAGGGAGTATCAAGAAATAAGTGATTAAAAGGAGATTCAAGATGAAATAACAGGATTCAAATCCACATTCTAGAGAATGTTGTTGAATGTCAAATCAGTGATTCCAAGAACCATCCTGAGAAATGTTCCCAGAATCTAGAGGAAAGGATTAAAAATATTGACCCATGGGCCAGCCCAGTGGCGCAGTGGTTTAGGTCACGCTTGGCAGCCCGGGGTTCGCTGGTTCAGATCCTGGGCACCCACGGATGCACTGCTTGTCAGCCATGCCGTGGCGGCGTCCCGTATAAAGTAGAGGAAAATGGGCACGGATGTTAGCCCAGGGCCAGTCCTCCTCAGCAAAAAAAAGAGGAAGATTAGCAATGGATGTTAGCTCAGGGCTGGTCTTCCTCACACACACAAAAAATGTATATATTGACCCAGCATGGGAGATGATAAATACATAGGAGAAGGGATAGCAATTCAACCTAAGACTCATATTCCTACGGGGAAATAGAGGATTGAATTTGACAAGTGTTTCCTGAGTTGAAAAAGTACTTGAATACACAGATCAAAAGGGTTCACCACATTCCAAGAAAAACTAATGGCAACATTTTTCTATTACAAGGATATAGAAACAGATCTTATGAACATTCAGGCAAAAAGAAATGCAAGCATAAAAATCCCACTGGCCTTAGGCTTTTCTGCAACACCCAAGACCAGAAGACAATTAAACAACATCTAATTGGGGAAAATGTTGGGAAGAACTTCATACCCAAGTAAGTCCATTGTCTTTCAAGACAATAGCATATACTTCTGATCTGCAAGGTCTTGCACCATTGACCATACTGCCCTTCATTAAAAAATACTCGAAGACTTCTGCTACCCGAAAGAGCAGTCAAAATGAAAAACTCAGTAATGAGGAAATTATGGTCCACAAGGACTTATAAGACCAACCATATTCACTTTGGACCGAAATGCAGGTATTTGGCCTTTGTGTGGTCTGGTCAGTTCTCCGGCCCTGGGGTGAAGCTTGGCCTGCAGATCTTCCCTGAGCTGTTCCTCCTGAGGCTACTCCCATTTCCCAGAAAATGTATTTGTTGCACTACGTGCTTTACCCCACGTTTTAGAGGAAATGTGTTTGATGACCACTTAAAACTGATTTGGTTCCAGTGTCTGTTAATAGTGGCTATTTACCTAGTTGAGATTCAATGCCCAGAAGAACTAAACTCTCCTCCTTTCTCAAAGCAAGAGCTGAATAGTGCAACAAACTGATCATTTTCATCTCCAAGAGCCTCATATTTTCTGCATCTTTAAAGCTCTGATGTTTGCCTGATTTGTGGTACTTTTAATTGGGCAACTATAAACCATGTATTAGCAGCTATTAAGCTTCTCTTTATCTCTTCTTCTGCCTGGGACCTGTGAATGTCCCTGTGTTTCCTAAGGTTGGAATCAGCATATTCATTATGTACATATGATGCCACCATTTAGAACGGTAGCTTCTCTGTTTTTCCATCTCTCAAAGAAAGTCTCAGGATCAGATAAATGGTTTATCATTTCCTTTTGATCTAAGAAGTTAGTGACTCACTTCAGTAAGCGATATATTCTTAAAGGTACAGGAAAAAAGACAAGAATCATAACATTTCTAGTTACTATTGCTGTGTAGCTAGCTCCCTCAGAAATGGGTGGCTTAAACAATAACCATTTTCTTATGCTCCCAGGTTCTGTGGGTCAGGGATTGGAACAGGGTGCAGTGGGGATGGTTTGTCTTTGCTCCATGAGGCCTGGGATCTCAGCTAGTAAGGCTCAAACTGGGGATGGCTTGATGGCTGGGAGTTGAAACATCTGGAAGCTCTTCCACTCCCCTGTCTGGTGCCTGGGCTATGATGATTTGAATACTAGGACCACCGAGCAGAGCAGTTGCCACCTTGCCCAGGCTCAAGGAAAGGGGCCATAAACTCCACTTTCAATGGGGAAAGTGTCAAAAGAATTTGTGACCATATTTTAAAAAACTGCCTAGTAATAAATTGCTAACATTGATTTTCTTTGGCTCATAGGTTTTGGGATGATGTTATGGGTTGAATTGTGTCTCCCCCCCCCAAAATTTGTATGTTAAAGTCCTAACCCTCAGTACCCCAAAGTGTGACCTTATTTGGAAATCGGGTCTTTGCAGGTGTAATTAGTTAAATCAGAATGAGGTCGTACTGGAGTGGGGTGGGCCCCTAATCCGGTATGACTGGCATCCTTTTAAGAAGGGGAAATTTGGGCACAGACCCACCCACAGGGAGAACACCCTGTGAAGATAAAGACAGAGATTTGGTGTGAGGCCAAAGATGGCCAGTGAACCACCAGGAGCTAGGAGAGAGGCCTGAAACAGATTCTCCTTCACAGCCTCAGAAGGAACCCCAACCTGACTAACGCCATGGTCTTGGACTTCTAGCCTTCACAACTGCGAGACAATAAATTCCTGGTGTTTCAGGAATATTTTTATGTTCCATAAAGCATGGAAATATACCAAAATCTTACTATGTGTGTGTCTAGATAATACGACTATAGGTAACTTTTTAAAAATTCCTTCTCTATACTTAAAATGTTTTCTGTATTGAGTATGTTACTTTATTATGTTAGGGAAAAAAACTGTAGGAAGCAGCCATTGAAAGCAGAAAGGGTAAGAGCTTTAGGAAGTGGGTCTTGGGTCCTGCTCTGCTATGTGGTAACTCTGAGCCTGTTTCCTAATCTGAACATGGGGGGAGTATTTCTTAGGGTTGCTGTCGGAAATAAATGAACGAACATAACAAACCACCTAACCCAGCGCCTGATGTCTGTGCCTAATAAACACTACTCCACCTCCACCCTCCACAATTTATTTGACAATCTCCGTGACTGTGCTCATGGGTGGAAGATTGAATTAATTTAAGAGCTCATGCATGATTTTTCACTGATTGTTAGTGGGAGACTAAGGGCATAAAAACCTAAGGAGCCCAGAGGTGGCTTTTACTGTGAAGCAAATGCAGCTTAGCTAAGGGCTGTTCTCTTACCCAGATCCCTCCTAAGGCTTTGGGAAGGGTCCAGGTAAAACATGAATTCATGTGGTCATGTGGCTTTGTAAAATTTGCAAAAGATATTTTAACTACATTTGGTTAAGACTCCTGTCTTTTTTCCCTCTGATCCCTACCCCCTTCCCCACCCTCCACCACTCCCACCCTTCCTTGGATGTCCTTGGAGTGGCCATGGGGATTTTGAGACTGGGCTTAGTGAAAGTTGACTTGTGGATACTTTTAATTTGGGTTCATTGAGATTTATTTATGTGGTTTGCAGTCACTTCCTTGAATAGGTAAGCTATTAATAGCTGTCCTGGAGAGGAGGGGCTTCCAGAGAAAGTCCCACTGGCCACTGTGCCTACTCACCCGGCTTTCAACAGAGACGAGAACACATACAAGAAAGCTTTTTACAGAGCCTAACACTGAAGGTCTGTGGGTAGTGGCGGAGAAGCAAGATTTGAGATGTATGGAGCCAAGGTAGTCTGTGGAAAATTTTTCCAGATTTTGCAGCTCCTGTGTAAAAGAAACTTGATAGTGATTTCCTCAAATTTGACAGCAATCTTAAAAATTCACATGACGTTACCAATAATGAGTTGAGAAGCTGAAATAAGTTATTCTAAACTTATTGTTGAAGAGAACCCCCAATTTTAATCAAGTAAGCTAAAAAAATCAACTTTTATTCTCTTTATAGAAAATATTACAAAATCTTTACAGGAAGAAGTGATTAAAAAGTGTATGCAGCCAAAAACTGCAGAAAAGGGAACATGAATGAAATGTGTCCAAAGATTAATAAAAATATGTAATTTTGAGGGGGGATTTTGTCAAACCACAGCTTCATTAAATTTACAATTTGTGAGTTTCTTGTTCTATGTAAATATCTGTGTTCATTCTTAAATTTGTATTTATAAGTGTGCATTCTTTTTCTTACAGAGGACCTCTAAAATTATATAGGCATTAGGCTCCTGAAAACCTGAATCTGACTTGAAGGAGCCTAAATTTCAGATCAATCCTTGTTCTTCTGCAAAGTTGTTCTTTGGATCTGATGCTAACATTTAGAATTGTACCGTCTCTGTTTTTCCATTTCCTACAGAAGATCTCAGAATTGGAGACGTATTTACCGATCATTTCCTTTTATCTGAAAGGTTTCAGTGGCTCTCTCTAGTAAGAGGCTGAGGGTGCATGCTGTTTACCTAGTCTGAGCACAGCCATGACTCAGAATGTGAGAGTGGCACTAGCTTCCGAGGAGGTTTCAATATAGAAATATGCTGTGCTTTTGAATAAAAAGTAAAATTTAAAGCCAATGGATGGAAATTTCTTGTAAGAAGATATAAAAACCCCCTAACTCTTCCGATTCCTAAAAATAAAAGAGTTGTTTTTGTCAAAGGATCTGAAACCTGAATACGTTTTTGGAAATGAATTGGGCAGATTGTGGTAATGGCCGTGAGTCTATGATTTCATTCCTTGGGGCAGCCCCTCAGCTGCCCTCCTTCTGCACACACTGTCTTTGGGTGTCTTACAGTTTAAAAACATGGGAAAAATAGACTTGGGTAATAAAATTGCTTTCACATGTATGTGGTTTTAATTTAAAGCCAGGAATTTCTCTGCCTTTATCTCTGATAGAAGGTAAGCTTCACATACTGTGCTGGAACTACTCTGTGGTTTTAAAAATACTTTGTGAAATATAACAGATTTATTACAGAAAGCATATAAAACCAGTATCCAGCCTGGAATATTTGCCCTTTATCCCCCTTGCTGGGATGGAGAAAAAGTGTGTCTTCAGACTTGTGTTCACATGCTGACTTCATCTCTCATTAGGTGTGTGACTTTGGGAATGTTGCTTTATTTTCTCATCTATATTAATTATTAATCTATGAAAACATGGGTATTAATTAAATGAGGTAGCAGTAAATTTTCCAAGAAACTTTCCATCTAGTTATAGTACCTAGCATCAAGAGGGAGCTAAGTAAATGTATGAAGTAGAAGTAAGATAATGCCTTAAATCTCCTCCCAAGGAGTTTGGGGTCTAGAATATAGCAGAAAAGAAGGATCAAAGGGAAAGGGTTAAATCATGGAGCCTCTGAGGTTGATGAATATTGATGGAAATGGTAGAAAGATGAGTGATTGTAGTTTGCAGAAATTCTATATAAGAAAGTTTTATATAAAGCTGAGGTGTAAGCAGATGAATTATGTGTAGGGAACCACTGTCACATTTTCCTGATTGAATTACGGAGCACATGTTCATTTATCCTTTCATTAATTCAACAAAAACGTAACGAACATTTAACAGGTGTCAGGAAGTTTTTTAGGATTGGGGAATACAAAGAAAAATGCAACCCATTTTTGCCCTCAAAGAAGTTATCGTCTACTGGGGGAGAGAAATGTGGAAACAATGACATTAAAATGTGGCTACAGAAGAGAAAGGGTCAGTTTTACATCAGAGAGGAGGTGGGCTGGGTGAGTGCTTCATGGAAGAGGTAAGGTGGCCACGTGGCAGCAGACAGGGGTGGGAGTGTGGACTGTGTAGCTAGTCCAGGTAGGGGAACTGGAATGAAGAAAGGCACAGGTGGGGCTCAGCTTTGCTTGTGTGTGAGCCGCAGGTAGGGTAAGGGCAGGTGGTGCAGGGGACACCTGGATTGGTGGGCTGGAGAAGTAGGCAGGGTCAGATGGTGGAGGGCCTGGCCTGCCATGGGTCCAAAGCAAGACTATGAGGGGCCACATCTGGGAGTGACAATGGCTATGGAGATGACTCCAAGAGCAAATACATGTCTTCTAGTGGGGCCGGCAAGCGGGTGGGTTTTGAAGGTTTTGGTAAACATGGTGAAGTGGAGTTTGGAGGATGCATCCAATTATTCTATGCTGTCTAAATTGCAGGGGGATGACAATTGAGGCAAGAGTATTAAAGAAGAAGGTATTTTTTAAACCTGGGCATTTGATGACACGGGCTTGGACCAGTAGATTGTAGTTTAAATTTTGCTTTTCTATTTCCTAACTCTTTAATCTCTAGAAATGGCTGGAAATTTTGAAAAATTACTCTCTCTACTATGGGGATGGATAGTCAGACACCAATGTTCACAAATTAGACTTGAAACCTGACTCAACTTGTTTAAAAACTTACGTAACGGGAGGAATTTTACACATGCAAATGAACACCTGTGAAAATTCTTGGCAAGAACTGCTAGATTTAGCAACACCAGTTTAGCAATTTGAGAGGGGATCTCTTTTGGGGCTAAATGCCCAATTTTACAGATTGTTGTGCTACTTGGATCTGCTGTAATGTTTGTTGAATAGACAATCCTGTCTTTAAAGGAGTTATTGAATTTTTTTTATAATTAAAATTCCTTAAAGGAATGAATTTAGACTGTGTGCATCTCGATGTGCTCTGAGGCCTGTGGATATTTGCCATCCCTTAAAGCTTTAGATTTAGACTTCTAAGTCTTGCCATATAAAATTTTTCTTAGGATCAAAGTGCATGCACTTCAGGTGTCATATCACCTACCAATTTGCCAGAAACCAAGCTACACTTTTTCTCATTTTCAATCACAATGAAAACCTCATCACTTTGCTACCGATTCACAGATAAATACAACTGGGGTTATGAATGAAATGACCAGATGACTTCCCTGTCATCCTACAGTGAGGGCCCCCCACCTGAAGTGTTTCTGGTTCCTTAAGACTTTATTTTTAACATTTGTTTGGGCAGTATTTGCATCTTTGGAAATTGGTCAGTTTCTGCATCTGTCTAAATGCCTCCTTAAATTTGACAGCACATTTAACATGCCAAAAGAATTTTTCAAGATATGATCACATTTTATCCCTTTAATAAGCCTACTGGGGATCAGGGACACCAGTCCATGGCTGAGAGCTTTTTACTAGGTATTGCATATACAGTGTTGAAAAAGATACATACCCAGTGGTACGGTGGGGTAGGCTCCTCATAGACTAAACCTCCCCCAAATTGCAACTATAAACTCTAGACAAACTCCAAAAAACAACTATCTAAGGGATGTGGAGAGTGAACAAAAGCAGGAAGAGTGAAGTTGGATCTTGGGGGAGAGTGTGAGTTTCTGGTATTCCACAAGGAGGGGGAGGGGGAGAAGAAGGGATGGGGAGGAAGTTGAGGTTCCTGGCATGGAGCTCCTGAAACCCTTGTAATTTCCTGGTGATAGGAGTGTCTTTTGTTCTAATGAGACGACTTTCGTGGGCTCCTCAATGGCTCCTGGATAAGGGCTGGTCACTGGAAAGACCAAGCCATGATTAGAAACTTGCAATTTTCAGCCCTGTCCCCCCATTCTCTTGAGAAGGGAGAGGGGCTAGAAATGGAGTTAATCAATGATGCCTACATGATGAAGCCCCCATAAACATCCCCAAAGTATGGGGTTCAGAGAGCTTCCAGGTTGGTGAACACATCCCTGTACCAGGAGGGTAACCCATCCCAACTCCACAGGAATGGAATCTCCTGCACTTGGAACCCTCCCAGACATCTGACTGTTCGCCTGTATTCTTTATCATACCCTTTAATAGTCTGTTAAATGTGTTTCCCTGAGTTCTGTGAGCTGTTCTAGCAAATAATTGAATCCAAGGGAGAAAGGTTATGGAAACCCCCAATTTGTAGCTAAGTTGGACAGAAGTTGTGGGTGATCTGGGGACCTACTACTTGCGATTAGCATCTGAAATGGGGGTGGGGGGTAGTCTTGTGGGACTGAGCCCTTAACCTGTGGGATCTGATGCCATCTCCAGGTAGATAGTGTCAGAATTGAGTTAAAAAGTAGGACACAGAGCTGGTGCTTGTCGTGGAGAAAACCCCCCACACGTCTGGTGTCAGAAGTGTTGTGCGTGTGCTAGTAGCGTGGGAGAAATGGAGAAACACAGGAAGAAGACTAGGTTTTTCTTTAACAGCAGCTAATATGATTGTTTATAGAGAAAATCCTGAGATCTACAAAACAACTAGAAGTAATAAGTGAATATGGAAGGTCATAGTGTATAAGGCTAAAATTAAAAAAGAAATCAATTCTATTTCTATATTCCAGCAGCAAACAATTGTGAAATGAAATGAAAAAACAATTCCATTTATAATAGGTCCCCAAATCAAAATATTTGGGAATAAATTTAATAACTGAAAACCACAGGGCATGGCTGAGAACAATTTTAAGAGGCCTAAATGGGTGGAAAGATATATTATCTTCATGGATTGGAAGACTCAATAATTTTAAGATACCAATTCTTCCTAAATTGATCTATACATTCAATTCAATCCCAGTCAAAATCCCTGGAAATTTACATACAGATGTTAAAATTTATATGGATGCAAAGGACTTGGAATAGCCCAAATAATTTTTAAAAAGAAGAACAAAGTTGCAAGACTTACACTACCTAATTTCAAAACTTACTATAAATTTCCAGTGATCAAGACAATGTACTATAAACAAAAAGATGGGTATATTGATGGATCAATGAAACAGAATAGAGAGTCCAAAAATAGCTCTACACATGTACAATCAATTGATCTTTGTTAAAGGCACCAGGGCAATTCAATGGAGAAAGGAAAGTCTTTACATTTATTTGAAAGTTGCTAAGACAGTAGATCTTAAAAGTTCTCATCACAAAAAATATTGTTTTGCAACTGTGTATGGTAATGGATTTTAACTAGAATTATTGTGATCATTTCATAATATATACAAATATTGTATTGTTATGTTGTACATCTGAAACTAATGTGTTATATGTCAATTAAAAAAGTGGCCTTTCCATGTGGAAAAAAATGTACATTGATTCTTACCTCATACCACACACAGGAATTAACTTGTAATTGGTCATAAACCTAAATGTAAAATCTCAAACTATAAAACTCCTACCAGAAAACAGAGGAAAAAAATCTTTGTGACACTGAGTGAGGAAAAGATTTATTAAACAGATGATGAAAAGCACAAGGAAAAATATTAGAATGAATTTCATCAAAATGAAAAGTGTTTGCTCTCCAAAAGACATGGGTAAGAAAACAAAAACAAAAAGACAAGCCACAGATTGGGAGAAAACATTTGCAAAACATCTATGTGTCAAAGGGTGTATATCTAGAACATATAGAGTACCCTTAAAACTCAAAACTTGAAAGACAACTCAATTTTTAAAAATGGGCATAAGATTGGCTATGTTACAAATTGCCAATAAACACATGGAAAGATGCTCAACATCACCAGTCAATGGAAAATGCAAATTAAAACCACAATGAGATACTACTACATACCCACTAGAATTGATTAAAAGACAAAGAAAATTTGACAGTTCCAAGTATTAGCAACAATGTGTTCCATAACTTGATGGTTGTGGCTTTTTCATGAGTATATCAGGCAAAATTCATCAAAATGTACATTTTTAATGGATGCAGTTTACTGTATGTAAATTATACCTCAATGAAGTTGATTTAAAAAATTAAGCCAATGGAAGAATATCACTGTTTACTATCCTGATGAGGGACCAAGGATATAAAGATGCTTAGGTACTTGCTAAAGATGATGTTCACATAGTAAGTGTAGCTAGGGTCACACTTTAGTTCTCAACCCAGACTATGTTCTCATCCAATTAGATCATGCCATGTTTTGTAGGATTAACATACAAATTAACACGCTGTGCCTAGAATGCAGGAATGAAGGAAAGGAAGAACAAGGGAAATAAGTATCCTGACAACCCACCTGTTGTAATACAGACCCTAGTCTTGTCCCAAACAGTGACATCAAAACACTTCCCCACAGTACATAAGATGTCTTGCTTTTAACTGTGAAAATTTTTAATCTTTTAAAATAGCTTCCTTGTTTTCCTTTCTCTTCCCTAATTATAACAGAGTCCACTTGAATTATATAGATTATATTGAAATAGAAAGTTCAGGTGACTTACACTGTGTACCATTGAGGGATATGAGTAAAGAACTTTTGACACATCGCTTCCTATGGGTTTCTGAGATCACGAGTGAATGTTCTTTGGAACCTACTTAAATTATGTAGATGGATTAAAAGTATGTAAAGAATTTAGGGAGAATCAGAAAATGCAGAGAAAGTGCTGAGTTAATGTTTTTTAGAATTAACATGTAAATTTGTCATTTCTTTCTAGCTTATTTTAAATATTTTTATTTCCTATATATTTTACATTTATTTTCTCTGTGTTTTTATTGGACTTAAAAATAGGTTCATTGGAATTTGATACTTTTCTCTAAGAGGGCATTTTATCATCTTGAAATTACTGATGTGCTAAATTGTTGTCCCATTATATTTGACGTTAGTGTTAAGATTCCACTGTGAGAAAAAGTGAAAGATAATTCAAGGGAAGAGCCCTTATTTAACCAGCATATGTTATCCAAATGGAGTTAAATCATGTCATCTTTCGGGTTCCTAATACTTAACTGTGTACATTAAGGGCTTGAACCTCATAGGTTACATTTCTGAAAGGCACCTGTGTTCAAATAGCAAAAAATCACATTGAGAAATGTAAAAATTTTCTCTGTGAAACTGAATCTGAATTTATAGAGGGTACTTTACCCGAGTTTATGGGAAATAGTTTAAATTTTATGTTCGCAGAGAAAACTAGCATTTACGGAATACCAGATGTGTTTCGGATACTGTCAAGTACTTTATGCGTATTACCTCATTTAGTCCTCCCATCAGCCCTGTGGAGTAGGTACTATTGTTTTTCCCATTTTGCAGATGGGAAAATGCAGGCACAGAGAGATTAAGTAATTTGTCCAAGGTTGGATGGCAAGTGGTAGATTAAAGATTTTAATCCTGGCAGCCTGTCTGTGGAGACTGCACCCTTGAACCCCTGGCCATACTCCTAGGACCGGGGTCCTCACTGTTCCCAGAGAACACCACGCTCATTCCCACCCTCACTCATCCCATTCTGTCCTCCTGGAGTGCCCCTCCCTCCTCTCTCCACTGATCATGCACTCTCCACCCTGCATTGTCTGGGCACTTTGTCCTTCCGCATTCCCACTGCTGCTACCCTGCCTGATTTCCTATTGACCAAGTGTAATCGCTTCCTAATGTTTGGATAATGACCTCAGAACCAGCTGTTCTGCCTCAAATTGTTCTTTCTCCAAACCATCCTAATCCTGGCAATTAATCATCTTAAATACATTTTCATCAAAAGGCTTGGGTGGCTTCCACTGCTGTACTGTGAATCCCAGTTTGGAGAACATTCAAGGCCTTCCAAAATGTCTTTGACTCACTTTTCCAACTTTATCCAGATGTTGAAACACCAACCCCAGACAGGTATTTCTCAGGTCATTTAAACGTGCTTGGCATATAATAAGCAATAAATGTGAGCTATTATCATTTTATATTTAATATTTGAATAGGTAATACATAGTTCAAACAACAAAAATATAGAAATGTGTTATTGAAATGTCTTCTACTTATTCTTGACCCCATCATCTCAGTTCCCATTCCCTACCACCACCAAGTTAAACGACTATTATTAATTTCTTTAAAGATAAATTATAGCATACTATACATATTGACCTACAAGTTGCTTTCTTCTACTTAATATATCTTGGAGATCTTTTTGTATCAATAGCTGAAGTGTTTTCTCATTTCTTTTTTACAGCTGCATAGAAATTTTTATAACTGTATGGATGTGTCCTAATTTAATTAACCATAATTTAATTATTCCCCAACAACACATATTTATGCCACTTCCAGTCTTTTTCTATCATAAACAATGCTAAAGCAAATGTCCTCATTCACATGTAATTTTGCATGCATGACAACTTATTTGTAAAGCACAATCCTAGAAGGAGAACTGCTTAGAAAAATGATTTGTGTACTTGTAATTTTAGTAGATTTTGCCAAACTGTCCAACGTAGGGGTCATTTCAATTTCCACTTCCAACAAAAATGAATAAATCAGTAGTTTCCCCACAACCTCACCAACATGCTGTGTTATTAAACTTTTAGATTTTTGCCTAGCTGATGGGAGAAGTAGTGTCTTAGTCTGGTTTTAGTTTGCCTTTAAAAAAAATGAGTGAGTTTGAGCATCTTTTCAAAGTTTAAGGGCCATTTATTTTCCTTTTCCTATATATGGGCTGTTCATATCCTTTGCACATTTTTATTTTATTTTATTTTATTTTTGTGAGGAAGACCAGCCCTGAGCTAACATCCGTTGCTAATCCTCCTCTTTTTGCTGAGGAAGACTGGCCCTGGGCTAACATCCGTGCCCATCTTCCTCCACTTTATATGGGACGCCGCCACAGCATGGCTGACAAGCAGTGCGTCGGCGGGCGCCCAGGATCCGAACCCGCGAACCCCGGGCTGCCAAGCGCGGACTAAACCGCTGCGCCACCGGGCGGCCCCTCCTTTGCACATTTTTAAGTTGAGTTTTGCTCTCTTCCTAATCAATTTACAGGAAATGTACACATTATGAAAATTAGCCCTTTTATGTTTTATGATATGCAAATATTTTTCCACATTTGTCATTTGTCTTTTGACTTTATTTATGGTGTTTTATTCATGCAGACATTTTGATTTTGACATTTGTAACTTGTCATTTTCTTTCATGCCTTCTGGATTTTAAGTCATGTTATAAAGGCTTTTCCCACTCTGAGACTGGATATGAATTTTTCCTTATTTCTCCTAGAACTTTGATTTTTTTCATTTCCCACATTAAATCTTTGATCCATCTAGAATTTATCCTGGTGTATATTGTGAAATATGGTTCCACCTTTTTTTTTTCCTAGATGGCCACTCATTTATGCCAATAGTGTTTGTTGGATTATCCTTATATTCCCCACTGCTTTGAAATTCTACCTTTATATACTAAAGGCCTGTATACATTTGCCTCTATTCTTGGGCTAGTCTGTTCTGCTGGTTTGCTGTCTATTCATCTCAGGACTCACCTCTTCACCCACTGAATACAGCTTTAAATCACCAAGGCTAGTTTTCCCTCACTGCTCTTCTTTTCTAGAGTTCTCTTGCCTATTAGTGTTTACTCATTTTTTTAATATGGTCTTCAGATTCAGTTTGTTTAGTTCCAGTAAGCACCAAAAACCCAAAAAACCCTCCTGTTGTGGCTTTTATCCCCATCACCTTAAGTTTATAAATTAACTTAGGAAAACTCAACATATTTTATGATTTTTGAATTTTACTTTCCAAGAATGTAGTAAGTTCTTCTATTTTTGTTCAGCTCTACTTCTTTATCCTGCAAGAACATTTTAAAGTTTTTGTCAAATTGGTTTTAAGTTTATATCCCTAGACATTTTATCTGTTTGTTGCTAATGTGCATGAAGCCTTTTCTTTCATTATATTTTCTAACTATTGTTGGTATGTATAGAGGCTTTTGATTTCTGTGTATTAATTTTATGCCTTGCTAGCTTAATGCATTTTCTTATTATTTCTAGTTGTTTTTGTTTTTAGTTGGTTCTCTTGAATTTTCCAGGAATCTAATCATATAATCTACAAATAGTAATAGCCTTACCTCCTCCTTTAAAATTTTTATTGTTCTGATTTCTTTCTCTTGTCTCATTGCTTTGGCTAGTACCTCCAGAACAGTGTTAGGTAAATGGAAATAGTGCCAACCTGACTTTTTCCTGCCTTCAGTGGGAGTCTCTAGTGTTTCCTCATTAAGCTTGATACTATCATTTAGTCTGAGATTTACACCTTAAAAAAAATCATGTTCATTGATTTCTATTTCATTAATGATTTTTTAAAAGTTCAATAATGGAAATTAAATTTTGACAGGTGCCTTATCAGTATCTATGGAGCTGATTATATTTCCCCTATAACTTATTAAAACAATGAATTAGGTCGGTAATTTTTCTATGTCGAATCACACTTGCATTCCTGTACTAACTCAACTTGGTCTTCATACATTCTATCTGTTAATATTTTATCTAGGATTTCTGCATTGATATTCATAAGCTTGATCTGTCATTTTCTCTGTTTCTTATATGAAATACATCTTTTTAGATTTTTCTCTCTCTTCTGGAATTATGTTGGTAAATTATGTTTTTCTAGATGATCATCTCATTCACATTTTCAAATGCATTTGCATGGAGTTCAGCAAAGGAGTCCTTTAATTTTTTTAATTTTCAGTCTCTGTTATTTCCCATTATCATTTCTTTTTTTTTTTTTTTTTGTGAGGAAGACTGGCCCTGAGCTAACATCCATTGCCAATCCTCCTCTTTTTGCTGAGGAAGACTGGCCCTGGGCTAACATCCGTGCCCATCTTCCTCCACTTTATATTGGAGGCCGCCACAGCATGGCTGACAAGCAGTGCGTCGGCGGGTGCCCAGGATCCGAACCCGCGAACCCTGGGCTGCCAAGCGCGGACTAAACTGCTGTGCCACTGGGCGGACCCCCCCATTATCATTTCTTATGTTGTATAGTTGTGATTTCTCTCTTTTCCTGGCTTTCATTAGGCAGAAGTTTGTTTTCAGAGAGCTTGCTTTGGTTTTTTTTTTTTTTTTTTGTGGGGAAGACCAGCCCCGAGCTAACATCCGTCGCCAATCCTCCCCTTTTTGCTGAGGAAGACTGGCCCTGGGCTAACATCCGTGCCCATCTTCCTCTACTTTATATGGGACGCCGCCACGGCATGGCTGACAGGCAGTGCGTCGGCGGGCGCCCGGGATCCGAACTCGTGAACCCCGGGCTGCCAAACGCGGACTAAACCGCTGCGCCACCGGGTGGCCCCGAGCTTGCTTTGGTTTTATTGATCAGTTCTACTCATTTTCTGTTTTCTAAATTATTAATTTCAACTTTATTTTTATTATTCCTTTTCTAACTTCATGAATGGCATGCTGAATGCATTCACTTTTATTTTTGTTTATTGAATATAAATATATAAGGACATGAATTTTCATCTAAACACTGTTTTAGTTATGTCTCAGTTTCTGAAAGATTGTGTACACATATATTTCATTTAGCTGTTATTATTATTATTTATGGTAGAAAGCCACTGGAGAGATAAGAAAATAAGTGTTTGGTTTCCTAGGATGGAGCTAGATTAAGTGGGTCTTGAATGACAGGTGGTAGGCAGAGGATTTTAGATTTGATAAAAATAGTATTAAGAAGCCATTGGAGATCTTTGGTTAGGGAAGTAACAAGATATGTATTGTTTTGAAAAGATGAACATTCCACATATTAGCAGTTTTCTTATCTAGTATTTTGTCTTTCCCCAAATAATTTTGGATAGGAAACACACTTTTCAGCAAAGACGGAAAAAAGGTCTCATCTCTTTCCTTCTTAAAGGTGATAGGTCCAGTCACATAAAACGAATGCCTACCTGGAACCTCTTGTGAATATTTCGAATGTCGTACATCTGGCTGAAACCTTTCATTACTGCCTTTGGAATTTCATATAGGAAGCTTTAATTTGAAGTATGCCCTAAAATTCATTGGGCCATGAAGCAATCATTCATGTCTACTGTAGCACTTTATGTCGTTATCACTCATTTGAAACTTATTTTTGCCCTCAAGGGTGTCTTATTTCTCTACTAGATTGTAAATTCTGCATCCAAGTACAGTATCTTTTTATATTGTAGGAGGTCAATTCATATTTGCTATTAATTTATTTTACTTAAAACTACTCTTTGGTAATCATAAAATTCTCACCATGTGCATATGAATAATTAAAATACTCTGAGATTATCTGCCTTATCATTATATTATCTCTAGTCATATTCAACATTTTCAATTGTCTTATTATACTAAATAGATAATCTATGCTTTATCCTGCTTTCTATTATTAGAACCACTAAATTAGTATATGTTACCATATCTACGATCTCTTTTATTTGATTTTTGCGTCAAGGGATAATAGTTCCTACGCGATATCCATTGTCTTCTTCTTTCTTACTAACTGATTTTGTTGGAGGAGGCAATGTGCCTATGAAAAACTGTATTTCCTAGACTCCTCTGCAGGTAAGAGTAGCCATATGACTGAGTTCTGGCCACTGGGCTGTAAGTAGACGTTACTTAGCAAGAAAGTTCCTACAAGGCTGGAGGAGGAGGATGATACTCACAGGAAAGATGGTGGTCTAGAAAGCATGAACAAAACTAGCTACATAATTTGCAGGGTGCAGCACAAAATGAAAATGTCAATAGCAGAGCATTAATCCCCAGTGCTGGGCCTTCTCAATGTGGGGCCCTATGTAACTGCACAAGTCACACACCCATGAAGCTGGACCTGGGTGTGAAGAACCCTGGAGCCCGAGGATGTCATGGAACTGCCATGCCAGCCCTGGACTGCCTGTCTGTTCTTCTTTTCGTAGAGAGCATAACCCCCTTCTTGTTTAAGCTTCTGTTATCCTTTACACGCATTCCACGACTGATGTGGTGTTATCATTATCCTTATTTTACAGATGGAGAATGATGCTCAGATAGGTTTAGTGCCTGGTCCAGGATGGCACATTTAGGGTGTGGACTCAGGCCCTGTGAATTTGGGTCACGTACTCTTTCTTGTGCCAACGTGTCATCTTTCTTTTCCTACAGGGATGTTATCATTCTGCGTTTCCTTTTGCTGGCAAGATTTTGCATTCTGCAGGTTTGCTTGTCTCACAATCTCCCCTCTTTGTAGTCTATCATAGGAGGAGGGTAGCCCTTCATCCCATTGGTTTTTCCTCCTTCACATTTAATTTGTACTCGGGAGTGGACAAGACGCAGGGTCTCAATCCACATTTAAAATATTGCCCCTAAAGTGACTCACTTCGATCTGTAGCAAAGTGTTTATACTCTGATTGCTCAGTAATTCTCCCTGTGCAGATAAAGAGTTAAGATCTTACATAATTCAATTAAAAAAGAAACTCAAAATATGTGAGATCCCGTCTGATGTGGGTTTCCATCTACTTGACCCGTCAGGAGGAAGGCATGTACTGGCGGTCCTTCCAGTGAGATCACAATCAGGGAAATTCAACTAGAATTTATTCTCTTAGGGGTGCGTTAGAATAAACAGAGTTTATTGCCCTTTGGATGTTCTCATCGATGGCCACAGGAAACGCTGTGACCACGAACTATTATCTGTTTTGTGAGCACTACAAGCCCATTGTTGCCACTTTAACTGCTCAGGGACCCCAGTGTAACTAACACGAGTGTTGTATTTACTGGGCTTGAGTCCGAGGTGATGGCAATTTTGCTCAGTTCCAGCACGAGCACCCGACCTTGGTTAACATCCACAAGTCACATTTCTGGACTAAGTCCCGGGTGGTGCTGGGGTGGGGTGTGCACAGTGTGTCATGTGGGATGCTGGCAAGCTCATGTGGCAACCCACCCCTCCCCCTCTTTATAGGAGGAGAGAAAATTTCCTACTTTCCCCAAGAGGAAGAAATTCCAGTCTGTTCAGTCAGATCCCAGGACAGTGAATGCTGGATGTTCGCCAATGTGCACGTTAACTGTGTATGCTTCCGCACCTCTCGGTTGGTAAGAGGGCCAACATTCCTCTTAAACTAGGCTCAGGCAGGGTAAAGCATGGGCACTGGGGAGGTGCAGTGGCTTGGAGGCTGGGGATCAGACCTGGATTTAGGTTGAAGCCCCAACTTAGGCCTGGACTTCCAACCTGTTTTTACCATACCTTGCACTGGGGGTCAGGCACATTTGTGATTGCGTGCCCTTAGAAGGTCCCTGGAGGATGGAACTCTGGTGTTCCTGGGCCCTTGACTACAGTATCATCCAAATCTCACTGTAAGCTTGGGCCCTGGGCCAACACCTTGACTTCAGTTTTAGTCTCTCGAACTGTGAGACAGTCCATTTCTGTTGTTTAAGCGACTTGGTGGTGGTCCTTTGATCAGGCAGACCTAGCTGACTAATACCCTTGGCAACCAGGTTGGGCAGTCCTATTCTAAAGGCCAGAGGACTTTGTGGATAGAAGTGGGAACAAGACACTGTGCAATAATTGAAATAGTCACCAGACCTTTTTCTCTACTGTTCAAAGGCAGTAACAATAATGACATTTACTTGACTGCAAGAAGCTCCTGAACGTTTGTCAGCAAACTGTTCTACTTACATTTGACAGGTAGAAGACTCTCAGGCTCACTCCTACTTTTTTTAAAATAAGGAAGTTTGGGGTAGGGTTTTTGTGATCTGAGTGGGGTCACTGGAGGTCAGGTGAGTAGTCAAGTGGAATAGATTGGAGCCTTCCCAGCTTATAATCTCAGTCATCTATTGATGAGAATTCTCTGATTCTCAATAAGAAGTTGCTAAAAACATGATGGAGGATTTTTTTTGTTCAATCCTAAAAAACTTAGCACAGTGCTTGGCACATCAAAGATGCTAAAATTTGTAACTATAACTATTAGTGTCCAATTGTGGAAAAAGATTGCTTTTCTTAAGTTAGCAGTGAGGGGGGGGCGTGTCTACCCCTTGAAATTTATACAATATTGGTGTGCTTAATAAAGTAATTTTAATGATATTATCAGGTCTGAACATGATGCCTTGAGCAATCTGGGTTACAACATTTTTAAGTTTGTATCACATTATTAATAAATCATCTCTGAAAAGAATAGGTCTTCACTGGTAACTAGCCAACAAAAATATTTCTTTAACAGACCAAAAACGTACTCAGTACTTTATGAAAAAAGTTGATAAAATAAGGAATATCGAAGTCTAGTCTCTCCAAGATACTGGATAAATTTCTTAATCATCGAACATTAAAGTTTTAACATATGACAAACATTTTACTTTAGGTTTGCTAATATTCAAGCAAACCAAGCATCATAAAAATATTTGTAGAAGTACTAAAAAATTTAATTAACTAAAGATAAGAAATATTATATTTGCTATTTTATTCTGTCTTTGCATACTACATTTTCTGGCCCCTGAGTGACTGTTTGCTGAAAAAATGGCTTAAAGTGGGGACATTTTTATGGTTTTGCAAACTTCTGGAGAACAGGGATTGTCTCTTCTTCCTAAACAAAAGATCCCCAGCCAGCCTATTAATTTAGAATAATGAATATATATTCAATAACTACTTGTCGAATGAACCAATGTGTGAATGATTTTCTTGGTGGGTTTCTGCGAACCGAGGGAGAGGAGGCAATATGTCAGTAAAGAATGAACCTTTTTACTTTGAAACAAGGAAGGCGATTTATTGTAGTGAAATTACATTGAAGTTTTACATATGACCTCCAACATATATAAAGTAATTTCCTCCACGCTATTGGGAAGGCATTATTGAACTACAAAAGAACTCAAAGTGCTATAAATCAGTTAATATTGACATAATGCATTTTCACTAATCTACCCAAATTTAAAATTAGATGATTACAAGGACACATTTAAGTATTTTCCATACTTTTCTTTTACTGGAGTTTGCAATGTCTTTGATAACTCCAAACATTGAACTCTATTCCTTGCAGTCTTTGTCTTCTTACTGTGGTGATTAGTTATCACCAAGCTGCTAATTCGAGTAAACTTCTAAGAGAGATTTAAACATTTTCCCTTCAATGGAGTTTCTGGAAAATGTGAAAATCATCATGACATTTGAGGCAACATAAAAAAGAGTTACTTTTAAACACTAACCAATAGAAAAGCGCCCCCACAGGCAAAGAAGAGCAATGCAGTTGACCAAACATTCACAAACAAATATATACATATATTTACGTGGACATCTTGGGACCCAACGGCTTGTCTAGAATACGTTTTATACATTTGCTACATGTGCCCAAATTCAGGTACCCATAGACACTACCTGAGCGCCTGTGGAACTATCCTCTCTCAGGTGGGCTCTACACAACTTTTCTAAAGGAGCTTATTCTTGACTTTTTTTGAAAACAGAATCTAAAAGCAGTTCATTTACAGTTATGCATACCACAAGCTGGGTCATGGTGTCCGGCCTGCCCTCCTAAATGTAGGATTCTCTAGCATATTGGAGCTGGTCAGCCTCAAAGACCGGCTGACTGCATCGCCGCACTAAGTAGTCCCACTTAGTCTTCTGTTGCGACTCGGACACGGTTCTTAGCCGGTGCAGCTCAGGCCTCCTTGGGACAGTCACTTGCCCTATTGTTTCCACAGAAGCACAGACAGTCCTGCTCTGTCTCCAACTCTCAGTCCTGTGCCCATCAAGTGGCTCTTGACTGCATATATTTCTGGAATCCCCTCCGTGGTGAAGAGGCAGAAGAGGGGGTAGTCCAGTGTCCAGGCTGAGCATCCTGGCCCTCAGGCTGCCAACTGTGTGGCTCCCATAGGCCGTGAGTTCCAATGCCTGGCACCGAATGGCCTCTTCATAAGATGGCAGACTTCCAGGGCTTCTCTGATCAACTAGTTGGGCCACGTCCTCCACCGAGAGGGCATAGGATCTCGAACTAAAGTCTAGAGTAGTTTGGCTGTGGATTTCAGACAAGTCTTCCCGGACGATTCGGCCAGCGAGCTGGCTTTCTTTCTTCAAACCTTTCTTCACTTGGTCTCTGTTAAGGCCTTTGGACTTCCCAGACCCAGAGCTGGGGGTTTTGGTCAGCACTCTTTTGTGAGAGGCAAAGGAGAATGACATGGAGTGTTTTTTAATTTCTCTGTTGGGCTTACTTTTCTCAGTGTTGGTGAAAGACTGATGTCTGGTGAAGAAATGTCTTTGGGGACTGGAAGGAGAGGCCGTGGGGGAGCTGTCAGAGGAAGCACCCAGAGAGCCACTGGAGAAGGCTCTGGGGACCAGTCCCCAGGGTAACACGGGACCCTGACTCCAGTTCTTCACCTTCAGGCCCTGTGGCCTCTGGGTCTTGCCTTCAACTATGGGAAACACGTCCTCTGGAAATGGGTCCTCAGCTTCCTCTCTTTCAAAATGAGAGCCTGCCCGGGCCATGGTGAAGTCATCCTCACTTCGAGTTAGTTTCTGGGTGGTTTTCCGGCTCTCGAGGCACTCTTGTGAGGATGACATGTTGGGTTCTGAGTGCCTTCTGTCTGGTTGACTCAAGGAACTTCTCAGCCTGGCTACAGTGCTAACGATGGGCTCCCGCCTTAGCTCCCAAGTGTGCTCCGGGCCTCGGGGCTCCACGCCAGCGGCCGTCTCCGAGGGCACCTGGGGCTGTCTGCTTGGAGAGTTGATGGCACTGCTGGATTCCACGTCAGGATCGTTGCTGTCATAGGCTGAGTCGTTCTGCAGGGTCGACACGTCTGGGGGAAGTTAAGGGACAGTTGAGCTTTTTGTTCAATTACTTTTAGAAATAAACTTCAGTACAGTTCACCCTACTTATATCAAGTATGGCGCTGGGTAATTTGGCGAAGCTACTTTGGGGCTTGATATGAAAGAAACTTGCCGTGTTAAAATTTTGTCTCTTTCCAAATCTATTATTTTGAGGCGGAGAAGAGAAATAGGAAAAGGAAATGAGAGAGAGAGAGAGAGAAAGAGAGAGAAAACAGAAGCTCACTGAAAATTTATTGATCTTCAATTTAAAAATTGATCCTTTGGATAGCTCTTTAATTGGAACCATTCCATTTTAATGGACCCAAATTCCATTATGTGGAAACAAAAATTTCTTACCCCAACCCTCTAGCTAAAGTTAACTTAGTAAAAGTAGCAGTTCTTCATGATTTAGAATAGGAAGGGGAAAAGTTCCAGGCTGAAGCTGAACGAGTGTCTACAGCCTGAGGAGATATTGTGGGAAAATTTGAGAGCAAAGTTTTCATGTTTAAAGACTTCCCTACGGACTTGAGTCTACTCTGATTTGGTGATTTGTGTGGGTAACTTCTGCTTCAAATACCAGAGATATTTTTCATTACTGGCATGAACTGGCAGTTTGGCATGAACTTTTCCCCACAATCATAATCAATCGGCAGTACATTCTGTACCTGAACTGTCGGTGTGTTCCAGGGAGTCATCAGAAGCGATGCTGGAATGCACCGGAATGTTCTCCCCAAATATTTCAAGGCAGTTATCGATGAGGAATTCCACCAATGTCTTAACCTGTGAGGAAAAATTAGCAGGTTGTCATCTTAAAGACATCTTTATTTTTTTTAAAGGGAGTAGGGAAAGAATGGGGACATAATCGGGGTCAGCTGTCAGGGAGGTACCAAAATGAGTGTAGCAGATCTTTGTGTGTCTGAAAAGAATATCCAGAAAACTGGTAACAATCATTTATATTAAAGTTATTTTTGAGACGTATTTTTTACTTGAGAATTAAAAAAAAAAAACCTTTAAAGTAACTACATTTTTCATTTAAGTGAGGAGTTCCCCAAATTGGTAGTTGGACTGAGAGTGTCATGAACAAAAGAAAAAAAAATGAAACGGCTGTTCTATCCTGGGAGACAGTGATGTGACAATCTACAGCACTTATTCTCTGTCTCGTACATGACAAAGGACACAGTCCTGGGTTTAGTCAGTGTCATCAAATGCATTCATCTAAGGGAGCAGAACGATGACAAAAGCGTTCTGCATTTCAGATTTTCACTGTGATATTGAGTCAGTCGGAGAAATTCAGAGGCATTTCATTGCTTGGCTTTTGCAAACAGACAGTGAGATCATAAATTGGGGGTTTCTCAGAAGCAGACTGGAACAAACCTTATAGTTCAAGTCTTTCTGGGCTTCGAAGGACAGGTTTTGGTCGTTCTCTCGGGCCAGCATGTTGGGTCCAACACAGATAGCTAGGTTGCTGGCGTCCATCCTGTTGACCTCGGCGTTCTTGCTGATCAGGTAGAGCACGGACACCAGGTGCTTGAGCAGCAGGAGGTTGGGCCGGGGGAGCTTTTCTGCAACCCTGGAATGAAGTTCAGGGAAGCCAGTTAGAGGAGTCGGCTAATGGGGTATTTAGTGTAGCAAGTTGAAAGTTTCTCCCTAACCCAGACTTCCTTTAAAATGAGGAAGGTGCATTTTCACAAGTAACATTGTGCAATGTTCATTCAGACACTTCCAGCGGCAACTGACGGAATGAAACTGGTTAAACACGAGATCTTGAAGACCTCAGACACTGGTCTTTATAATTAGGACACCAATAACACAACCCTTTGTTATTTACATAGATCTCAAATTATGAAGCCTTAACTCCTACAATTGACTCCACAGTTTAATACATTTTGAAAATCACTTTGTTAAGTAATCATTTAGCCATGTAGAATGTCTTTCTGTTTCTAACACTGCAAGACTGATTTTTTTGGAATACAAGCATTTGCCTTTTTTTGAACTGTGGTCATCAAACGAAGATGACACATTTTTATACCGTTCTGAGAAATCTTTATGGAGAATAAATCAGTTTATAAGGGCATGTTCATAAATATGATCAAGGCGGCATTTAAACGACACCATTGGTACTAACAATAATAAATTAGATTTATAAAGCCTTAGTTTCTCAAAAAATGAAATGGTGACTTTAATACAGGGATCATTTTCATTTCTTATAAGAAGTTATTGTTACAAAAGAGCTTTATGTATTTAAGTAGAAACTTATTGTGGTAATTGTAGGATTTTCAATTTGGGACAGATCCTCTAATGTCTTCAATTCAATGAATATTTCATTGAAAATATTTAGCCATGTGGGACAATCATAATATATACAGACTTTCATAGGATTTGGCAATAGTGCTGATATTTTAGTTAGGTGTTTAAGATTCTCTAGTCACTAACTGGTCACACTTTCATTTACATATGTGATTATTTTTGCTGTCACTGGAATTTGTTTTTATATAGCTTTCAGTTTGGTTAATTATAAGAATATGAAATATGTTATGGAATTGTATGAACAAAACAGTCCCTTTCAGCTTGCTCTACTATGCTTTAAGGGATGTTTTATGGGAGAATTGTTGTCTTGCACAATGCTAATCTATGTAGGTTAAGGATAAACCCCAATTCCTACACTTGGCTGGTTAACTGGTTTCCATCTATGATTTTGTCTCACAACTTCTTGAACCCCACATCTTGAGATTTCTGAGTACTGAAGTTCATTTTCTACCTTTTGAAGAAATGCTTCCTTTTATTTAGCTAAAACTAATTTTTAAAAATTTCCAGGGTACCTCCTGATTTTTATTCTGGGAGTAGATGAACAATTCCACTCTGACTTCCTAAACATTTACAATTTTCATGAAACACTTATATAAACAACGAAAAGATGGAGCCCATGCAGGCCTGGCCTCCGGGAATGATGCTGGTGACTTACTGTTTCAGGGCCTCAATCCTGTCCTCCTCATTCTGCTTCTCCAGGGCGCCCATCCACTCCTCAAACAGGTCACATGAAAGTAGCTTCAATGGGATACTTCGGAGGAAATCCTGGAGGATGAAAGGGCGACGGTTTGGCCTGTTTGTGTTATATAATGTGCTGGCGTCTCCATCTTCACCTTGTGTGTTCCACCTCAAGGACCCTATGCTCATCCCACCACAGGCTGTGCCCCCTTCCTTACTGCATTTTATAAGTCTGAGGAAATCTCTCTCAGCAACTTCCTGACAACAGGCATAGTAAGGCCATCATCTGAGAGGCCACCTGATTTAGGGGTATGGACTTGGCCATAGGACAATCCAAGTTCCTCTTCTCATCAAAATTTGGGAGGAACTTAATGCATCACTTTCTGCTGGAATCTGGGATCATAGAAACAGAGATGCTTATATAAAGAAATAAAAGGCTTAGCAAAAAAAATTAAACTCCAAGATCGGTTTACTTTGATTTGTAGGGAGAAGAGCCCATTTCTTCTTTCCTGAGAGTTAATGTGTCAGAGCTCGTCGGCAGGTTCCCAGGCACCAATGCTGTGAACTCACCTTAAAGACCACTGCCAGCAGGTGCACAGGGAGCCTTTTCAGATCCACCATGCCTCCTGAGTTGAGCTCCTCCTTAAGCTCTTTGCGGGCCTTCTCGTTGGCTGCTTTCCTGAATATGCCTTCAGTGGAAGGGCCTTTAAGGCATAGGATAGTGAGAATATCCTGTAGGAATAGGAAATGGTTACCCTTGGTTTGAAGACACTCTTTGTTGCTACCAATACAAGAAAATCTACGTTTAGGTGAGAGAAAGAGAATTAAAATTGTGCACATGAACAGTAGCTGACTTTACCTGTCATAAAATATCCTCTCCATAAAAGTTAGTTCTTTATGATACTAAGATAGTCTTAACAAGAGACTATTAATGACAGTTTTTCCTTTCAGTCCAATTGCTATCGACTGTCTCCCTCAACCCCGCCATTTTTCTAAGAGGAGGTAAATTGTGAAAGCTCAAATTTTGCACATTCTAAAACTATTTCAGGCCTCCCTCCTTTTAAGTCATTCCATATAAACATTGGATTTCTGATTATATACTCAATCCCCCATCTCTGTTGATTTTTCAGAAGCTTCACATTTTCAGCATTCTTAATTCCACGAAGTCAGAAGGATGGAGGGACCATCCATCTGAGCTCATTGGCAAAAACCACAAATTTCTAGAATGTAAGCAGCCAGGTATTCTCCTGACTGCACTCATATGTGGAAACACCATTTCCAAAAGTGGAAAAACTAAAGATTGGCCCCAGCAAGTGTAGCACGAGAATGACATTCAGATTTCCCAAGGATTTTTCACATTTGGCAGAAAACTGAAGTAGGTTTATGAGGAAACGCACGCCTACCTGAATGGGTCTGGGGAGTGTGTCATCGTCACTGCAGATAATTGACAAGGGCTGATCAAACAGTGATGCTTTCAATTCTGGCTCTGAAGCCCCAGAAAAATCTGGCGAAGAAGAAATCCTTCTCATGAGAGAAGGCCAGGGCAGCACCTTCTTTCTCTTCTTAACTTCTACAGCCAAGAAAACAAGGTAGAGAAAAAAATTAGATTAAAATATTAACAGCAAAGATCCACATAAGATGATGGATATTGTCAGCCACATAATGTCATCTATGGTATGCCATGTGGGGGAAATAATTTTGAGAAACTGAGAAAGCAAAGGGCGTGGATCTTAATCTAGAAAAATCAATCCAAAAAAACAACCACATTGTTACCAGGGCAACCAGTCCCTAAATATCAACACCAAGGTTCCTCAAAGGCTCCACCTTTCCTGTTTTTACCCTTCACCAGCTGTTTGCTATAGAAAATCAGCAAAATCTAACTGTGTAGGTCATAAACAACCATCTTAACATATTGATCTTAATAACTATGGTGGACATTTCTGATGTGAAGTAGATTATTTTAATTTCCTTCTTTGACTAGTGAAGAAAACGAAACTTAGAAGGAGAGGAAGTGACTTGCTCAAGATGATTTTGAGGGCTCTTAGCCGGGCTGGCCATTAAACCTCTGCAGCCATGCTAGTGCCCACTAGCCACTAGAGGGAGCTCCATCATTCAGTCTGTCTGTAGTCACCTTCAGGGTCTTCCGGTGGCTGCTTTAGGCGGGCACAAATGGCTGCAGGCCGGTTTGACCCTAGACCCGGCAACTGGGAATTATCAGTAAACCTTTGCCAAGATATTCCATCCTTGCAAAATCCTGAAGACATGTGTGCAATGGGTATTGCATCTCACAAGTTTCCTTCTTTCTCTCTCTCCTTCCTTGTTTTTTGTCTTAATTACAAAAGCTGTATTTTCTAAATGTATTGGCATATGTTTCTGTACATTGTATACTGGCGAGTAGAAGAGGCTGGAGAGAGAATTGGCTTGTCCTTATAGTTCAGGAGAACTGGATCAGGGTTATGTTATCATGAAATGCATTATGAAAAAAATTAAGAGTGAACAGTGTGTTCTTTGAGATTTGAGATCAGCAACAATAGGCTCTTAGGTTTATTCTCCATTAGAGGAGGGAGAAAATGGAAAAGGCACTGTGTATTTTTCATACATATGCATGCTCTCCTTGTCAAAACATAAATGGCCAGGAGATCTGTTAACCCCACTAAAAACCCTTTGGAGAGCCGGGGGGTTGGCTGTAGAAGGGATCTTTCTGTCAGAGTACTCTGATCCTCCAATAGGCTGCAGCATGCCTGTCATTTAAGCGTTAATGTTCTGCGGTCTTTAGAAGAACACTATAAAAAAAAATTCCTAGTAGAGAAAAGAACTGTGGTTTTGCAAACCAAGAATATGTGTTGTTAGCACTTACATAAAAGACCAGTATGTTTTCAAAACTCACCAATTAGCTGGCAAATACTATCTTCACTCTCACATGATACCAAGAGAGGATGTTCCTTGATAACACCCTAAAAATATAGTTATTTTAGTTAAAAATAATGACTGAAGAAACCTACCCAGTCTTTCCCCACAAAATACACATGCAACATTTTATTCATATTAAAAATTAGTTAATAGAGTCCACTGATTTTTTCTAACTTCTGGAATCAATATTAAAGTCTAGATTATCATCGTATAAGATTCCCATTGTGTTTAATTTACTGCATTTATGATGTTAATTTTCTACTCTGATGATTAAACAATCCAAACAATATTCAATTAAAATAGAAAGTTTTCCATCTCACAGTGCAGATAAAAAGTTTTAAAAATTGCTTTCTTACCTCTGATTGACATTCAATTAATGTCTCCATATTATTGGCATTTAGTGTTTTTGACTAAAAGAGAAAAAAGTTAAATTAGGTAAACATCTTTTGACTTGACTCTAGAAAATTCGAATTAATAAATGTAAAAGGGGCACTTACAACATTGTAGCTGCTTGTCAACTTCATTAGAGTTTGGGCTGACTGTCCGGTGATGAATTTCACTCCCGTGTGGCCCTGGCTCTGTCTAAGAGAAGTCATATGGATAAGAGTTAGGAGAGACACATATAATGGGTGGCCAATTTCAGCGCCACTTTGCCAAAGCACAAAGTTTCGAACTATTAGGTAGAAAAGTTTTCATTTAAAATCAGTTAGATGTTACCAACTGTCTTATGCTATTAAGGACAGCATCTGAACACAGTTATTTCTAAATTATTTAAACCTGACATCTTCACCATGCCAAACTTTGTGATTCATTTATTACATTCCCATCAAGAGATCATCTAACTGACAATTACAATAACAACTAACATGTTTTTGACAGCTCTGTGTCAAGTACCATATTAAGTGCTTTGCATGGATTTTTCTCATCTAGCCCGCAAAAAATAAAAAACTTTTTTCCCGAATACCACTTATAGCAGACATAAAGCAAAGAGAACATTTACAGAATTCCTATACCCCAAAAGTGCAGGCTTCACATCGTAGCAAAGCTGTCCGCGTTCAGTGTCTTTATAACACTATTTGTTGCATATTCCACGATATAGTTATTTTCTGTTGGATATGATCTTAAAGACCAGTGACCTGCTAGCAGCTTATTTTCTTGTCATGTTAATTTACGGTACTTACCCTCGGAGGGCCTCCAGCCAGAGTTCTTTTACCTCCCGTGAACTGTGGAAAATGGGAGAAACAGCATGACACTTGGCTCGTACTAATCCACCGGTAGAGAGAAGGAGACAGAACTGCTCTAACTTCACGTGTTCTGCATTATAAGGGAGAGGGGGCGGGCAGGTGGAAATTCAGAATATTACTGAGACCGGAAAGAACATCACGGGCTGTCACACGGACACCCAGCCAGACACTGGGGAGTTCTCACTTCCTCATTCCTTTTAGGGCAGCTCTGGTTTTTTTTTCTTTCTTTCTTCTTCTTCTACTTCAAAGTAAAAAATCTGTCAATTACTAGGGGTGGAAAACATGACATATGGCCATAAGTGAAGTCTCTGATTAATGTCATAGGTGGGATGTGTGAATAAGAAATTGTGTTATTCTCTACGTAAACATCGTTTTATTTTCTACAGTGGTAATTTCAGGTGCCCTTTTTTTTTGGTATCCTGTTTGGGTGCTGTCTCCCCACCCACCCACCCACCCACCACTCTGTTCATCAGTCACCATATATTGATTAGCACCATCTGGGTGCAGGATATTTTCCCTCCAAGAAACCCGAGACACACTGCCTCTTTTGAGAAATGGTCACCATCAAAAGCCAGGTGTGTTTCCTTTGGAATTAGGAAGAGAGCCCAGTAGAGCCAGCTGTCAACTTATTAACGTCTTCTCCTTTCCCTAACTCCTAGTCAAAATTATTAATACTTAATTCATAGTCAGATCAGCAATAACCCTGACATAGAAGGAAAACAAACAAAAAATTCCTTTGATCAGACCAATATAAAGTAGAAAGGAGATGGTGAATTTCATCTGTGGATCCCTCCTTGTGGATAAGAGAGAATCTCTGGGGTTTTCTGTGGTTAAAAGGCTATATATGAAATGACTCAAACACCTTACCGGTAGAATGGATACATCTGTTGTGACATATTCACACAGTGGAGTGTTATACAGCACTGCGAATGCACAGTCCATAACTACATTGAACACTGTGGTTGGATCCCACAAAATTATGTTGAGTGAAAGAAGCCAGACACAAAAGAGTGTATTTTGCATGCAAAGCACAAAAACAGCAGAAGTCATCTGTACTATTAGAAGCCAGCAGAGCAGTTTCCCAGGGGGTGGGTAGTGACTCTGAGGGGTCAGAGAGGGCTTTGTAATGTCCATGTCTCGATCTGGGTGCTGCTAGTCTGATGTGCACATTTCTGTCTGTATGTAATTCTTCATCAAAAAGTTTAAAACTACCTTGACTTAATTCATTATCAGCACCTTTAATTCTAAGACTTTTTCATATTGATAGCTCTATTGTCTTTCTACTGAAAAGAGGTCATGATGAGGCATGATTCGGGACACTGAAGTACAGAGCAGGTAAAATTTGCCCCGTAACTCAGTGTTTTAGTGGGTGACCTACAGACAGATCCTGGTTTTCAGGCTTCCAGCTGGAAGCTCCTTCTCTTAAAACTGCCACCATGCTGGAGTTCACCCAGTGTCCCCACGGCACCTGTAGATGTTACTGCCCTTTCATCATCCCTCTCCTGCCTTTACAAACCTCCAAAATGAACTCACTGATTTGTTGTTGAGGAAGATTGGTCCAGAGCTAACATCGATGCCCATCTTCCTCTGCTTTGTATATGGGACGCTGCCACAGCATGGCCTGATGAGTGGTGCACAGGTCCACCCCTAGGATCCAAACCCATGAACCCCAGCCCCCGAAGGAGAGCATGCGAACCCAACCACTATGCCATCGGACCAGCCCCTCACTGATTTTTTTTTTAATTTAAAAGGGCATTTATGCTGTACCTAGCCTGGTGCCAGTCACATAGTAGGTATTCAATTCAATAAATAATTTCTGAATAAACATATTTACTTATAAATATTACTATATATTACTATAATATATATTCTGTGCTAATATGTATTTTATGAACTTTTTTTCATTTGACATACTTTTTGGGTTCTTCTAAGAAAGAATGTTTGCACTATTACAACTAAAGCATCACTTCTCAATCAAAATATTTCCCTTTTTTAAAAAAATGAAGACCACATTTTCTCCAATCCTTAGGGTTTCTTGTCTCTGTTATGTACTATACCTTACAAAACACATTCTACCAGTGGTTTAAAAACTATAGTTTTTTTCTTTTGCCATGGAATTCTATATTCAAAGGAAGATGAATCTAGAATCCTGATAAATAAAATGTAAGAAAAGATATTAAAAAAATATGTTTCTCTAGTGGGAGAAGGGTGAGGAAATCATGGGCCTGCCCATTTTACCCCTTCTCCTGATAAGCCCAAGCTAGGGGGCCCTAGAGGAAACTCCCTAAAACTCATAGGTTTGGTCTATATTAGCAGTTCTCAAAGTGTGTACAGGGAGCCTGGGGGTCCCTGAGACCCTTTCAGAAGGGTCAAAACTACTTTTGTAATAATACTAAGGTGCTATTTGCCTTTTTAAACTCCATTTGCCATTTTAAACTCTGGAGCTTTCCAGAAGCTACATGGTGTGGGATGTTCTGATACCATGGGAATGCAGGCTTGTGTACTCTAGGGTTTTAAAATTTTCTCAGTTTTAATTTCTCCTAAGGCATGTATTGGTAGACATAACTTATATAAGTTAAAGCTCTTTATGGTTGTCAATAATTTTGTGAAAGGGGTTCCTCAAACTGAAAAGTTTGAAAACTGCTGATCTACGTCATATCTTTGCATGTGAGGAAATTCTACATACTTGTCATGTATCATTTACCTATTATTTTCACCCTCATAGCCATGTTCAATGAAAATTATTTTCAAGGTGTATTGTCTGACAGTGCATCCCTCTACGTTGCACATTGTTTATTAATAGTTTCGACAAGTCTTAGAGTGAAGGAAGGATTCTTTCCCACTCATTTAAATCCGCTGCTCTTGATTTTCCACATCCTCCAAGACAGCTCTGTGCCTGCAACTCCCCAAGTGGCTTTCAGCCCCTTTCCTCCCTTCTGAGTCCCGTGTTCTTTATGGGGTCACTGCACTTCTTCTCAGTTCCTCCGAGACAAATGTCCCTCACTATAAACTCAGCTGTCCACATATGGCAATGGGGAAGATGAGAAAGCTAGTCAGATACAAGAAAAGTGCCATTTCCCTCTGGATATGTAAATCTAAAGTTTTTTGAATTTTTCAGTGAGATGTGATTGTTGTTGGGGGTTATATATATTTTTTCATTCCTTTTTCTTCTTTACTTGCTTTAAAAAAATTTTTTTTATTGAGGTAACATTGGTTTATAACATTATGTAAATTTCAGGTATACATCATTATATTTCAATTTCTGTGTAGACTATATCATATTCACCACCCAAAGACTAATTACAATCCATCACCACACACATGTGCCTAATCATCCCTTTTGCCCTCCTCCCTTCCCTCTTCTCCTTTGGTAACCACCAATCCAATCTCTGTCTCTATGTGTTTGTTTGTTGTTGTTTTTATATTCCACATATGAGTGAGATCAGTTGGTATTTGACTTTCTCCCTCTGATTTATTTCACTTAGCATAATACCCTCATAGTCCATCCACGTTGTTGCAAATGGTAAGATTTCATCTTTTTTTATGGCTGAGTAGTATTCCATTGTATATACATATCACATCTTTTTTATCCACTCATGCATTGATGGGCACTTAGGTTGTTTCCAAGTGTCGGCTATTGTGAATAATGCTGCAATGAACATAGGAGTGCAAATATCTTTTCGAATTAGTGTTTTTGTGTTCTTTGGATAAATACACAGAAGTGGAATAGCTGGATCATATGGTAGTTCCATTCTTAATTTTTTGAGGAATCTCCATTCTGTTTTCTATAGAGGCTGCACCAGTTTACATTCCCACCAGCAGTGTATGAGGGTTCCCTTTTCTCCACATCCTCTCCAACACTTATTTCTTGTTTTTTAAATTATAGCCATTCTGACAGGAATGAGGTGATATCTCATTGTAGTTTTGATTTCATTGTAGCATTTCCCTAATATTTGGTGATGTTGAACATCTTTTCAACTGTCTATTGGCCATCTGTATGTCTTCTTTGGAAAAATGTCTGTTCATATCCTTTGCCTATTTTTTAATTGCATTGTTTGTTTTATTGTTATTGAGTTGTATGAGTTCTTTATATATTTTTGTAACAATATGAATGGACCTTGAGGGTTTTATGTTAAACGAAATAAGTCAGAGTGAAAAAGCCAAATACTGTAAGATTTCACTCATATATGGAAGATAAAAACAACAACAAACACATAGATACAGAGATTAGATTGGTGGTTACCAGAGGGGAAGGGAGGACGTTGAGGGGTGAAAGGGGTAATAGGGCCCATGCGTGTGGTGATGGATGGTAATTAGTCTTTAGGTGTTGAACACAATGTAGTCGACACAGAAAATGAAATATAATGATGTACACCTGAAATTTATATATTATAAACCAATGTTACCTCAATAAAAAAATAAATAAAAGGAAAAAATGATTAAAATTCAAATGCTGTAAATTATATTTAACAAAAAATTCCCTGTATTCTAGTTTCTTTTTCTTCTTCCTCTTCTCCTCCTTCTTCTTTTTTTGAGACCGAATTATGGGACTAGACATTGACATTGGACTTCAGGGCAGAATGGGTTTTAAATGAACAACTAATTTAACATCTTATCCCTATTCTGATGTTTTTATCTCTGCAGCATCTTCCACCAAATTGCCTGTCTCAGATAGTTCTTGAAGTCCTCTCGGGCTGAGGGTATTGCTACTCCTAAGGAAGCCATTCCCTCATCCGGCAGAAGGCTCCTGGTTGTGTCAAAGTGGAGCCCACCTTCTAGAAAGTTTCCAGTCTTAAATCCCATTCTATTTGGGGAGACAGAGCTTTCAGCTTCCTCGACTGAACCTCTGCCACCCCGACTCCCCTGCCCTGAACAATCAAAAACACTTCTCTTTTTGAAATGAAATGACTTCAGTGCATTCATCATCCCAGTGGATAATGTTCTTTTATGCATCATCTCGTTTCTTGGCATCCATCATTAGCTCTGCATTCTAAGATTCCAAGGCTAAAGAGAGCGGTGGTGAGACATTTAACACCTACTGTGTGCCATATACTGCAATACCTCATCTCACATAATTATTAAAACGACGCTCCGAGTATGTCATTCTCCTGTTTATAGATGAGACAGCTGGGGCTCCATGGGTCATTAACTCGCCCAAGGTCACTCCACTGGGTTTGAAACCTTATCTTTTGACACTAAGTCCATGCTCTTTCCATGATCTCTCTCAAGGGTAATCCTTCAAGTGATTCATTTATAAATGGAAACAAGATGTCTAGACCTAGTGTAACCATTTATGCCAGATGAGTCCGGGTGGATCCTTACCTAATAGAGAGTCAGATTTAGAGCATCGCCCTGAAACTTCAAAATCTCCTTCTGTCAGTTTCATTAATAATAATAAGTAGAATATAATTTATCTCATCTTTAAAAAATACATAGCACCAAAGGTTCAGTGACCTGTAGAAACTGTTACATGGACAGATTAGCATTTTCCACTTGTCTATAACTCTTCCATCGACCTACCATGTCCCACTTTAGTGACAAAGGCAGGTGCTGAGCTATCTAGGATTGGAAGTTAGTAGTAAATACAGCAATAGAAAAGAGTAAGTTAGGGCCTTGGCATTTTTTAAAGCAGGAATATCTTTTGGCTCTTCTTATAGACTAGACCATTGATGGGAGAACCAAGAGGGAAGTGCCATTCTTTGGTGCCCCGGGAGACTTTGACAGTCATCATCTAATTAATAGGTAAGTTTCTAACTGATGGAAAGCCACCATCAGCAGCTGGTCCTGGTGGCTGACTGAGGAGACGTCTCGTGTCATTAGTGCTGCCCTGTCCCGCATGTGGTTCCCACTGTGGAAACAGAGCGGTAGGGGACAGGTCCTCCACCACCAATTCTGAAAATCTCAGAGTAAGTTTGACTGCTGTTTTCTGAACAAGAGTAGAAACATTTGTAAATATGGTGTGAAATTTGGAAGCCGCCACATCAAAAACAAACAAAAAAGGTGGAAAGATTAGTTTCACTCTCTCTATGGTCCTGTCTCCTACAATTTCCTGTGAAAAGTAGGTTCTTATCCTGCATGACGGGAGTTTTCAGAACATGGAAAAGAACTTGAATTGCTTTCATTAGCCAGAAGAAATAGACAAGACAGACAGTCGGGTTGAAGAAACACTATAAAGATGCTTCTCACGTCAGGACGTGTATTACTTAGCTCCTGGTCCCAACTGACAATAAACTCCACGACAGGGACTGTGATTTCTACACTGAGTGTGTGTTTTTCGTGGTGTTCCTGGGATTACTTAGGTTTCTTCCCCTGCTTCCAGGCTGCCCCAGGACACCCCCTTCACGAAGTCTCAGTTCTTACTTCAGTCCTGACTGTTGTGAACAAGGCTTCTAGGTCATTCACCCCATATTTTCCAGATGGACCGTGTAGTGTTACCCAGCTTGCCTGTGGGAACACCAGCTTGAGAACCAGCCTCTTCATTCGGAGCTCACCTTTCCTTTCTCTCGCTTGGACCACCCAGTGACCCAGAGCCCCACATTCCTTAATGAGAGTGACAGCAACTATTTCCCGCATAGAGGATTGTTTTCCCAAAGAGGTCACAATTTCCTTGAGGACTTCTCCATCACCCCATTGCCTAGCTATGTAATGATTGGTTAATACATTGATCTTCTAGAAAGTTCTTCAAGTTACAAATTAAAAAAATTAAAAAGGAATCCAGCTTTTTCTCTAATTATGTCTCCTTCCCCCACCCCCACTTATCATATGTTTTAGCCACAGAGTCTATTGTCATTTCCTAAAGTGTAATCCTGCATCTCCATGCCTTTGATGAAGCTGTTCCTTCCTCCTGGAAGATTCCTTCCTCCTGGAATGCTGTTCACCACATCTACCTTTTAGAATCCTACCCTTCCTTCCCTCTGAGTCCAGCTCAAGTCCCATCTCCTCTATGGAGCGTCCCATAGGCTCTTCCAGATTGAATTAAACTCCCTTCTCTGGTTCTGCAATAGTAGCTCGCCCTGCGCCTCCAGAAAACAGGGGCCAATTTTCACCTCTTATCCTTATAAGCACCTTGCAGAATACTTTGCACACAGTAGGCATTTACAGTGCTTTAATTATTTTCCACATTAAAATTGTGTTATTAACTGAAAACATTTTGCCATGCGTTCCTTAGCCTTTTTGACTGTCTTTGCTTTGTTGAGAAAGCCCTTGTCTTTGTCACGACATCACAGTGACCGTCCTTGTGGGATGCCACTGATGCTGGGGAGGACCTCCTCTCCCTGTAAGCCTTGCTGTAGTTGTGATCGGCAGGCTTATGTTAATACTAACGCTTTAGAATTAGGCCCTTGGACTTTCTAGTTTTGCCCCAGCTAAGACCTCACCTGAGACAACAGGTCTCTCCATCAGGAGTCCTGAATGGTGGCTTCTGTCAGTGAGGAAGACTGACTGTCTCTTCACCTCCCGCCCTCTACGGACCAAAGCCTCCCCTTCTTCATGGAGGAGGAGATCCCTGATGGTCCCATCCTGGATCCTCCAGCTCCATTTGCCCTGGGGGTCGGGACGCCTGATTGTCCCAGGGCCATGTCCCTTGCTGTGTGCAGGCTGGGGAGGCCTGGAAACCAAGGCTTAGAATAAAGGACCAGGGGGCAGTGGAGTCAACCGTGGCCCAAGGCTGATCCTCTCTCTGCTGGGAACTCGCTGCTGTCTTGACAAGTCCTTCAACCAGACTGGGCCTTAATTCTCACCTGTAAATAAGGGCACGGGATTCCGTAATCTGCAAAGTACCCGGCTCCGCTAAATTCCTTTTATACGGTGACTTTGGTTATAGTGAATTAGCGGTAAAACTCCTGGCCTGCCTCTCAGTCTGTGGGTGTATGGGATAGGGCTGGAAGAGAATTTTCCAACCTCTCCCGGTCTTGGGGCCCGGAGAGTGTGTGCAGAGCAGAGGGCAGGTGGGGACTCAGTCTAGGCTGGAGTACATCCAATCCACATCCTTTAAGGTCATTTTTTTTTTTTTTCTGGCAGGAAAAAGGCTGTCCTTCAGCCAAATTTTAACTCATGCTATTGCACGAGGGTTACTCGACCATCTCCGAGGTTTGCTGGGGCCACAGCAGCCCTGAAATATTGCAGAGTGTCATTGTGTCTTGCAGAATTATTCACTGTACCCACAAACGCCTGCCTGACTGTGGTTGATGTACATAGTTTAAATTTGCCTCTCAGATCTTTGTGATGATTAATTTATCTTTGTACTGGGATACAAAAGAGGCTCAGCATAAAATAATATATGAAGAACTCTGTGTTTTCAGAAAGCTGGCTTGAAAATAAGGAGGGCTAGAACAAAATGTTCTTTTTAAACTGCCTTCCCCACTTATTGGGATCAAGATGAAGAATTAGAAATAAAGCATCCTGAGATTAGGTGATTAGAATCTATAAATTGCTGATGATATGACTACCCCAGGGCCATAGGCAATGCTCCAACTTAGTTGCATATATCACTTTAAGAACTAAAGAATCCTTCCTTTCTGATGATAGTTTGGCCTGAACAATTGCACAAAGAAAACACGATATCAAAAAGGGTATGTCAGCCACCCCGAATATCAGTTAACTATAACATAATTCAGCAGATTTTTTTAAAAAGAGAAAGTTATGAAAACTGAGGTTCTTTGTTAGCAGTCTACAAAAGTCATGTGCAGCAACTGTAGAAAAATCTGAACAAAAAAAGTAGAAACTATGGAAAAATGTTTAGTTAACCCCATGCTTTCAAAATGCCTTTTAAAGAAATATTTACTCTAGTTTACTTTCATTGTTTTTTTTTACTTGGCACTTTTTTTCATTTGTCATATGAAAATAATTATCCAGGGCTTTTACCTCCCTGTTTAAATTTTAAAAAAGAAAAGTATTTGTCATTTTGAATGTGTGTGGTCCCCTTCTCAGATACCGTGCCTTATTTGGTGTCTTCTGAGAAGATCTCCTAGGAATGGCCTTTGAAGGCAGCTCAGGCTCCAGAGGGGGCTGGGCGTTCAGGGTGGTATGGTGTAGACGGGGCAATGCGGTCAGCATCCATGCAGCTCCCACCTGGGCCGGGGGTCTGCACTGTGCTCACGGGGGCGGCTTGCACTTTCTAGTTCAGGTTCAGCCATCAGCCACTTAGCACGCGCCTTACCCTCTCTGTGGCTAGAACTGCTGAGTTCTTTCTTCTCTTGGAATGGTAACTTTTCTGACGCGCTAGTCCAGACTAGTTCTGATTTCGACCCTAGGACCAATCCCGGGGTACTGTGTAAAGCTTGTGTAATCTTCGATGTGAAACGACTTTGCACAGAGGGGCGAAGTAAAGCCAGGATGATTCTGGTAAGCCTGACACAGCCTCCCAGAGAGTGAAAACAAACCGAGAGCATGAGAACAAACGTACGCTGGGCCACAGAAGGTCTTGTTATCGTTATACGTGGTTGATAGTCACAACTGCTCAGCCCTCCCCTTCCAGGGTGGATGGAAGGGACCAGGCCCCTGTGGTGTTTTTTGTAGCCCACTGCTCCTGGCAAGTCCTACAGAAAAAATAATCACAAGATTTTCCCTTCTGCCTTTGGGTTTATATAAAACATGCAAAATGCTGGAATCAGGAGACATATTTGTAAAAATTCTTGTATCTTTCCTAAGTTTTACACCTATTGTCTGCAACACTGAGCCCAAATGCCACTTCTCTGAGATGTATCCTTTGCGAGAGCTTCAGTAAATCTTAAAGGGCAACCATGTTTCAAATTTACAGCACACTGGTGCTCAAAGTTGAACATGTATTATTAGCCTTACCCAAGGGCTCATTAAAACACAGATTGTGGGCCTCACCCGGTGAGTTTCTGATTCAGCAGGGCTGGGGAGAGGCCTAAAACGTGCATTCCTATCCAAAGAACATGAAATCACTAATTCAAAAAGATATATGCACCCCTGTGTTCATTGCAGCACTATAGACAATAGAGAAGACTTGGAAGCAACACAAGTGCCCGTCAATGGATGAATGGATAAAGAATATATGGTGTGTATATATATACATATATATATGTGTATATATATATATATGTACACACACACACACACACACGTAATGGAATACTACTCAGCCAAAAAAAGGAAAAATCATCCCATTTGCAACAACATGAATGGAACTTGGGGGTATTATGCTAAGCAAAATAAGTCAGACAGAAAGACAAATACCATATGATTTCACCCACATGTGGAAGATAAACAAACAAACACATAGATAAGGAGAACAGATTGGTGGTGACCAGAGGGGAAAGGGGTGAGGGGAGGGTGAAAGGGGTAAAGGGGCACATACATATGGTGACAGGTGGAAACTAGACTATTGGTGGTGAACATGATGCAGTCTATACGGAAACTGAAATACAATCATGTACACCTGAAATTTACACAATATTATAAGCCAATATGGTCTCAAAAGTAATTTAAAAAAAACATGCATTCCTAACAAGTTCCCAGTTGATGCTGATGTAGCTGGTTGGGGACCATACTTGGAAAGACTACTGTTGAAATGTCAGGAAAAAGTAAAAAGTCAATGCATTTTACTCCTGCTTCCTGGGCATGGGAGTGGTTTACATAATGACATTTTCACAATCACTAGGTTATTCCACAATTCTAGCACTTTGCTGGCTTTCATGCACATGTCTTGCCCCTGAAATTAGCCTGCAGGCCGTTACAATGGAGAAGTTCATTCTGATGCTGAGACAAGCCTCAGGAGCCCAGTGGGAAGTTCACAAATGTTCGTTTTTAAGAATGAGTAAAAGGACAGGTTCCCCAGTCGGAAGTTATACTTCTGCTTTTACCAGATATTCGGAGGCGTCTCTGCTTCTGATTGCTAGGCTCAATGCTGTTTTCCCAGATATAAAGCTGGGGGGGCTACTCCAAAGGAATTGTGCAAACTTTGTGTTCAGAATAATCCCAAGAACTTTCCTAGGGAGCTGCAGAGAGAGAAGGTATCTTCTGCTCGACTTAGTTAGGGTCCCAAGATCTAGCAAAACAGAAGCTTTGCTAATTTTATTTTTTTTCAAATAAATGTGGTATTCCCCTGTTGGTGACTCACCTCCAGTGGCCCTGGGTTAAGGAAACCAAATGGACCACAAGTTACACTAGCTTGTTCTGAAGTTTAGAGTTGGCTGTTTGCCCATAGGGTGTCTATTCCTCATTAAGAGAGCTCAGCTCTCCACAAAATACCCTCCTCAAATCCCTCAACACTTGAAGGCAAGTCTCCTATATTATCGTCTACCAGAACATTCTGTGAGTTTGTGTGTGTATATATATGTGTGTAACACTATCCTTTCACTTACACATCACAATGATCAGGTAGATAGAATGAACAAGTGTTAGTTGAATCTTTCTTGCTAAATGAGAAAAGGCAGTTTCAAGTTTAAACCCCAGTCTTTTGCACACTTTGCTGCACATAAGAATCCCCTGGGGAGCTTTTAAAAATCCCCAATATCCAGGCCACATCCTACACCAGTGAAATTGTAATTTCTGGAGATGGGATCCAAACATCAGTATTTTTAAAAACACTACAGAGAATTCCAGTATGAAGCCAAATTTGAGAACCAGTAATCCCAGCAACAGCTTTTGGGGTAAACTGATCTGTTAATTCTGCAACTGTAGGCACCGGACAATCTTAGAAACAGCAGGTGGATTCTTGGCCAGGGTGGGAGGCTTGGCCTCAGTTTCCTTCCTCAGAGGAGCACCAGCTCTGGGGAACCACTTCCTGGACTCACCCCTTTTTTCTCAGGAAGTGAGAAAGTTGGGGTGACTTTGGATCTGCTGCAATCTTGTGGTTGATTGAATGTGGCCACAAATTCTTTGCAGCTTCTCCCATCAAGAGATGAGGGTGTACTTCTCCACTCCTTGAAGCTGGGTTGGTTTCATGACTTGCATTGACCAGGAGAGTCTAGCAAAAGGGATGTTGTGAGAGTTCTGGAACCTGGGCCTCCAGTGGCCTGGGAGCCTCCACCCTCACTCTCCTGAGTGCAGCCCCGGCACGGCCATGCAGGAAGTCAGTCTAGCTTCCTGGAGGATGAGAGGCCACGTGGAGGAGAGGCCAGGCGCTTGCGCCCAGCCGGACCTCGGCGACTCTCCAGCTGAATGTCATCATTTGAGTGACTCCATGTGAAACCAGCAGAGGAACTGCCCAGCCAATAGAATCAGGGAAACCAGAAACTGCTGTTGTTTTAAGAGACCGAGTTTTGGGCTGGTTGTGACTCAGGAATAGATGCTTGAAACACAGAGTAACTCCATAAATTGTTCTCATGACTTTTGCACATGTGCCATGCGGACAGCCTTGCGTTGCATTGCAAGTACTGATTTTAAAAAGCACTGATTGGATCTCTTTCTCAGTGGAAGTTTTCATTTTAAAGCAGCTTCATGAGCTGTTGACATGGTGTTTCTCACAGTGAGCACCTGATGCATTTTTTTTTCAGTGTGTTCATGATAATAAAATTTCAAGTAGACTGTGGAGATGTAAAATAAATGTCAATCAGTGTAGACGCTAAAAATCAGTAGCAATGGACACAAATTATATACAAGGAAATTTTCTGTATGCAAAACTGAAGGGTAGAATTTCCAAAACTTTGGGTAGGACATTTACAAATTCCAGAAAAGAATGACTTTCTCTGAGGACTCAAAGTTAATACTGGGATACTTCTGTAAATTAGTTCTGATATTATTTGTACTCACTCAGTCAATGCATATTTCTTTTCTCTACAGTGGGCAAGATGCTTTACTCAGTGTTGAGGAGATTGGAAAAAGGACACGGTTTCCAAACTCAAGGAGCGTGTTTCTTGTTCTTATCCCATCCTTTCAGTTTTCCAAGTTATTAGCTGCTGACAACATGCATATCTCAATCCCAATGGTTGGAATTCACATCTAGTTCTTGTGGAAACGTCCTATGGTTCTTCAGTGTGCAAGAGGGGAGCCAGCATTCCCATAAGGGTTCTATAAATGGAAGAATGGACCTGGGAGGAGTGGGGCTTTCCATTCAACAACCTAGAAAGGGTGTCTACGGGACAACATGTTCACGTGATTCAGCATCTAGAATTAATTGAACGAGAAGGCTTTGCCTTGCAACTAACCACTCAAATTTTATCACCTCCTCATATTACACACACACACACACACACACACACACACACACACACACACACACATTAGTTTGCTAGGGCTACCATAACAAAACACCACAGACAGGGTGGCCTAAACCAGTTCTGGAGGCTAGAAGTCCAAGACCAAGGTATCTGCAGGTTTGGTTTCTCCTGAGATCACTCTCCTTGACTTGCAGATGGCCGCCTTCTCACTGTGTCCCCATATGGTCTTTTCTCTGTGCATGCGCATCCATGGTATCTCTCCATGTGTCCTAATCTCCTCTTTTTATAAGGACACCAGTCATATTAGATTAGAGCCCACCCTAATGGCCTCCTTTTAACTTAATCACCTTATACATGGCCTCTCAAAATATGGTCACATTCTAAGGTAATTCAGGTTAGAGTTTCAACATATGAATTTGGTGGGGAACACAATTCAGCCACAAATATATATATATGTTTTTTTCATTGCTAGGAAGTATGCCTGCATTTGTTTCTCTGTCAAGGGATTAGTATCAGTTCTCTGCCTTATGCTAAAATCTACAAATAAAGACATAGGGAAGAGGAAAGTAGGTGGTTTTGAAGCAGCAGATACTCTAGGCTGAATCCCTAAAGGTCAAGACCAGGAAAGCTGCAGGAATTTCTGGAGGGCTTGGGAGTGTGCGGCATAAGCTCTAAGTAGTCTACACAGAGCAGGGGGCTTCTCCGTGCCAGCCCGGATACTGTCAGCAGGGGCATCAGTTTATGCACTTCTGAGCAAGTTAATTGGGACAAAACCCCCACCTTCTCGAGTGAGATTGCTCAAGTTCCTATTCAGAAATAGTTGTCAAAGAGGAAATTACATTTTTTGGCGGCTCTTTTCTTCCTTCTCATTTTTAAACTCTCTTAAATGTGATACCCAGATAGGACTTCCTTAAATGAAATTCACCTAGTTCCTGTTTTCTCTAATTGGAGGCATTTCAAATAAAAAGCCAGGTCGTTAGACAGATAGATAGATAATTTCTTAACTGAAGGGGAATTCTGCAGATACCTAGGAAATCTAAGAGTAGGAATTGAGAATGTTTGCTGAAGTCCAACAACATATATAAATTTACAAACTCAACAGATTGCATTATAGAAGCCGTTCAATACTCATGTCTGAGGAACCTTTTCCCAAAGGGGTGTAACAGACCTTTGCTCAACTTCCATGGGAGAGCACTTTTGAAGCCAGCCAGAGGAGAGTCTTCCCACAGCCTTCCCCAAGAAGGGCTGGAGCCATCACCGCGGGAGGTGCTGCCCCTCTGTGGGCTGTGGGAGGAGGGGAGACAGGGTTTCAAAGAGGAAGAGCCTACCCAGGAACAAATGGTGAGACAATGTTACCTCACAATCCTAAAACTGGAATTGTCAACAAAATGGCCAAAAGAAAACATGAAATCCTGCAGACGCTAAATCCCACAGGCAGAAGTCAACACATGGAGACCAGGTGAATGCTGCCCATGTCCCACAGGAACCTCAAATGGGACATCTTCTTCCTGTGGGTTTTAATTTTGTAGTTAGTTTGCCTTCCTGCATACTTGTTTGTTTTGTTTTAGTCATGATGGGGTTGAAAAAGGAGCAGTTATGGGGTTAAAGAAGGAGGACCCAGAGCTTGCACAATATTCCAGCAATGAACCCTAGACATAAAGATTTATAAATTTCACTCAGAGCTCATTAAAGGAGTAAAATATGTAAATATTTCCTATTCTGCTTTTTCTCAATAAACTACTTTTTCCCCCAAAAAGGAGACATATCTGGGATGTACCATCCCACAGGAGCCCCGAGTCTCTTCTGAGGAAATGAAGGGTCCTGTGAGGTGTAGGTGTGACTGTCAAAGAGCAGAGGGTCTTCTCATGTCTTCCCTGGTGTTTCTCAACTGGTCTCTGGTGTTCTGTTGCTAAATAGAAGAATGGAGGTCTTTTCCTGACTCACAGACCAATTTAAGTTGAGACATAACTTGCTTAGTTTTAAGTTGTCTCCCCACATTTGTTACAAATTGGCCGCTAACACTTGTCTACCTTGGAATCTACTCTGTGATGCAATTTGATTTGGCACAACATTTTGTAGTTATTTTACAGTCAACACATTAACATTTCATGGTGATCAGATCGCTGTCCTGTGACTTTCAGGCGCCCCGACTCTCAGACAAGGCTGATAACGAGGCCCCTTGTGCAGTGGTTTTCTTTTCTCTCTATGAGGGTAGGGACTGCGTCTTATTAAAATTGATATTCTCTCCACATTGCCTGGCACGAACTGGGCATCCAATTGAGGCTTGTTGAAGAAATGAATTCACACAGGGGCCATCTGAGCATAAAGCACGCTTGGCCATGACTTTGCAGCTAGTGGTGATGGAGTGTCATCAAATGGCAGTGGACTCACTAGTTGGGCTCACTCAGGTATTAGCCCAGAGTCAGAGGGAGGAGGATGCAGGCTCATGTTCTAGTCTGGGGACTTTATGGGAAGGGAGAAGATGTTTCCTACATGGTAACGAGTCTGGTTTTCTCTGTGCTCCATCTTGGAAGTCCCAATTCTTAGTGTGACCAGAGGAGAGAAGTCTATCTCAGCTGCCCCAGTAGAGAAACTCTTTAGAAAACTTTTATGAGAGCTCAGGAAAAGGTCCTGAACCATGGTGGAAGGTGGCCACAGAGCTGGGAAAATGGCTGGTCCCCTGGAGTCTCTCTCTTGTTCATTGATGGCCACAAGCATGAAGAGAAATACCTTGTCTGAAGCTGCACAGAGAGATTCCTTGCTGTTGGTGTTAATGAGGAGCCAATCTCTCCCGAGCAACAGCAAGTGTTGTGCCCATGATTACTAGTGATACTTGACTAGTAGTGTGGGGGGATATAAAGGTTTTTGAGTTAAAGTTACTTCACATCTTTCTCAGAGTGGTATGTTTCATAGTTACAAATATAACTATTTTTCTTGTAACAGGAGGAAAACTATCCCCAGTAAGAATTTATTTTCACTTCTGAAATCTCCAGACCTCTGCATCCTTTTTTGAGTTTGGAGGTCAGGGTGGTTTATGTGCTAGGACAGTAGTGCTCAACGCTGCCTGAACATTAGAACTCCCTGGGGAGTTTTTAATGCTCCCAGGGCCCTTGTGGACTCAGGCCAATTTCTCTGGAATCTTCAGACTCAGGCATTAGTATTTTTTAAAGCCCTTCAAGGAGCTCCACTGTGAAACCACTGCTGAGAACCACTGCTTAGAGTCTACTATAGTCCTCAAATGCAAAGGTTTTGAAAAAAAAAAGGCCAAAGATTTCCTTTAATTGGAAAAAGTCTATTTTTTTCATATTCTCATAACTCAAAAGCTAGTAAAGGGATTTTTCCCCCTGAACTTTCCATTAATAAAAAACAAAACAAATTTATACTGAAAACAATAATGAGAAAATTCAGCCCAAGGTAGAATTTTCCAGAAAGTTAAGGGCTAGTGAGAAAAAGCAAAGACTATCACTGAAAAAATGCTTTTACAAGAATTTCCTTTTAAATCTGCTTGCAATGAATGTCTCATTTCAAAGATGGATAAACAGCATTTGTCAAAAAGTCCCACCTCCAGCTGTCGCTAAGAAGCGCAGTGTCAAGTGATGGAAATGCCCAGGGCAGAGTTAACTCAGTCTGACTCAATGTGGGTTTTAAAGAAGAAATTAACAAATTTTTAACAGTAAGAGCACAAGTGAGTAACTAAATGACTAGCAGCTAAATGACTAGTTGAAAAAGATTATCTTGACAGCTGGGACCGTTGGCTCATACTGCAAACACAACTTTCTAAAGACTGTATCAACCCTATCTTTTGGTGGCAAAGAAATGTCTCCAGTTGGTTAGAGAATACTACATTCTGCACAGTCCTGAAGTACTCGGAAAGGAGCAGAAAGTGGCCTGCAACATATCAGTTATTGACCCTGCCCCAATGCATCAAGTAATCATTAACCCTTTGCTTGACTGTAATCTGGCACAAAACATTGACCTCACTGATTTTTAAGGCAAAGCTTCACATTAGCTGTAGGATAGAGTAGAAATCCGTCAGGCTGACATGTAAGCCCTTCCATGACGAGGTCATACCATGCTTCCTTCCCACCCCTGCGCCCCTCAGTGCCTGTTGTTGGGCCAGTGTTCCTAAAACCTTCCCAGTGAAGAGATTCAAAGACAAATGAAAATCCAAGAGTCTCCCAAACTCTTCTGGATTTTGCTTTTCTACCATTGCTGGCTCTTCCTATAGCCTGAGCTCTCTGATAAGCATTTTACAGACTTTATCAAATAAGCTCCGTCCCACAAACCTAACAGGTGGGAATTATTACCCTCTCTTTTCTTAAAATCTCATTGAAATATTCTAGTCTCCTCCTTCAGATACCAGGGTTTATTTTCTTAATAAAAAAATACCTTTTCTCTCTCAAAGTACCTAGTAAAGTTGAGGTGCAGGGAGATTCTATTCCCTGGGTCAGGCTGGTTTCTTTGGATACTTTTTTTTTTGGCTGAGGAAGATTCACCCTGAGCTAATATCTGTGCCCATCTTCCTCCACTTTATATGTGGGATGCCTCCACAGTATGGCTGAGGAGCGGTGTAGGTCCACACCCAGGATCTGAACCTGTGAACTCCAGAACCAAGGCCGCTGAAGTGGAGCATGCTGAAATTAACCACTGCGCCATGGGGCCGGCCCCTTCTTTGGACACTTTTGACTGAGCACAGATGTTTGTAAGGAATTGGAGCAAAGCAACTCAGGGCTAGGCCAAGCTGGAATTGCTCTGTAGGAATGGCGGAGAGTGGTGATCTTCATTCGATGTTTCTGTTGCATGGCTGAACTCAGTGTTGGGTCGTGGTGGTGACAGTGGTCATGATGGAGGTAATTTATGGAATAGAGAGGAAGGGACAGTCAGATGCAGAATCCAGTTCACCCCCCACCCCGACATGGTTGGTGTCTTCTGTACGTGAATGGTGCTTTTGTGCCTCTGGAGCTTAACCCCTCTTGTCCCCCTACTGGAATGCCCTTTTCACTTGTCTCTAAAGGTCCCATCCTGCCTCTCCCTGTAAGGCCCAGCTCAGATGCTGCCTGCTCCCCATCCCCAAATCCTCCCCTGTTTCTCTCAACTTCAGGTTAACTGCCTGTAGTGGGTTGAATTGTGTCCCCCAAAAAGACACGTCTAAGTTCTAACCCCCAGTACTTGTGAAGGTGACCTCATTTGGAAATAGTCTTTGCAAATGTAATTAAGGTAAGTATTTTGAGATGATATCATCTCAGATTAGTGTGGGCCCTAAATCCAATGAAGGGTGTCCTTATAAGAGATAGAAGGTACACAGAGACACAGAGGGGAGGCCACAAAGATGGAGGCAGAGGCTCAGTCCATGCATCCACCAGCCGGGGAACACCAAGGATTGCCAATATCACCAGAAGTTAGGAGAGCGGCCTGGAACAGATCCTTCCTCAGAGCCTCCGGGGGGAATCAACCCTGCCGACGCTGCAGTTTTGGACTTCTGGCCTCCAGATGGGTGAGAGACTAAATATCTGTTGTTTCAAGCCGCTAAGTTTGTGGTGATTTATTACTGCTGTCTTGGGAAATGAATACTCAGCCTTTCTCTAGACTCTCCTATCATCCCATCTGATTTTCTCTTGACACCCATCAATTCTGGCTCCATGTTTTATCTTCTCACATACACGTTCACCTTCTCCTACCAGATCCAGCTCAATTACCCTTCAGGTCTCTCATGATGCCTTCTGCAGTGCTGGCGCTCTGACAATATTTGCACTGACATGTGAGTTGGAGCAAGGACAAGGTCACGCTCCCGAAGTGACTGGAACAACTCGGAGCAAAGCTTGGCCTCTGTGACTGCTCTTTCCCTCCACGGTGGGGGCCAGCTCGATTCTGGCCCAGCCCTGAGGCCTCTTTGTCTCTTCAGGACTTTGGGGTGTCCTCACCCAACCTCTCTGGTACACTCCAGGCAACAGGGTGAGGGGCTCCTTCCTCTGTGCTTCCCGTCATCCTCATGAACACACTTTGCCCACTATTTGGATGATTGCTCCAAGGCCTGTCTCCCCCAGACTTGCAGCTCGTTCAAGTCGGAGGCCATGCCTCATTTATCTGAATTTCCTACGCCCGGTACTGATGACAACATATGATGTTTGGTGACTACCATTTGAAGCCCTTAAGGATTTGGTCTCCAGCTAGCTTTTCAGGATCATTTTGTCTCATCTGTTTATTCCATCTCCCCTTCTATCCCCTACCCCTCCCACTGCAATCCAGTGGTGCCAACTTCTTGCTTATGCATCGAATTGCTCCCCCTCCCTGCCCCCTCAAATTCATACGTTGAAGTCTTAACCCTTAGTACCTCAGATTGTGGCATTTTTGTAGATAATATATTTACAGGGGTAACCAAGTTAAAGTGAGGTCATCAGGGTGGGCCCTAATCCACTATGACCAGCATCCTTATAAAAAGGGGAAATTTGGATGCAGAGACATGCATAGAGGAAAGGTGATGTGAAGACACGGGGGAAGACGGCCATCTACAAGCCAAGGAGAGAGGTCTGGAAGAGTCTTCCCTCAGCCCTCAGAAGAAACCAACCCTGCCGACACCTTGATCTTGGACTTTGAGCCTCCGGGACTGTGAGACAACAAGTCTCTGCTGTTTGGGCCACCCAGTCCGTGGTGCTTTGTTATGGCAGCCTGAGCCGCCATACACTCTGATAGTTCTCCGAGCACTCAGCCTCTCCCTCGAGCCCTTGCATATGCTGTTTCCTTTGCCTGGAATGTCCTTCCACGTTACGTGTGAAAAACTCAACTTTTGTTGAGCATTGCTATGTGGCAGACTCTGTGCCAGGAAGTTTACATGCATTACCTCATTTAACTCTCGGTATCTGGAAGTTCCTTTTCATGAAAAGAAGCGTTGCGTATGCTGGTTGGTCTGTCCTGACATTATTAATGGAATTAGTCTGAGTGACCCAAAAAGAGCAGTTACATGATTTCATGATATCCCAGTGACCATACTGAAGGAACTGGTCAAAGGGCATGGCCATCCTCGGGCACCATACCCTGGTCCAACATGACACCAGAGGATCTCTTGGTCACCTGATATTGGATGGGGTGGGGCTTCCAACATTCGTAAGAAAAATAATTTTTTTGTGACTTAGAGGAAGCCATTCTGGAAAAAGAAAATTCGTTTGTGATGCCCAGTTTGAAAGACTCCAACCTCACGTGAGACTGGGACGTCTGTGTAGGGAGGGAAGTGCATGATTTATTGTATGTCAAGTGCTTAGAATGGTGTTGGGCCCGTAGTTAGCACTATGTAACTCTTGGCTATTAGTAGTAGTATTCTTCTAAGCCTTCTCTGCCAGAGGAGCATGTCACAAACACTAATTTTGGCTCCTACCTTGTGTAGGTGAGCTGATCCTATGAAGTTTATGGGATCATAGTTATCTACTGCAAAGATAAAATATAAACCATTTTTCTAGAATATTGCAGTAAGTAAAGGAAGGTGACACAATACCAGCCATTTCCTGCCCAAGCCCCAAATCTGTGGCTACAAACTTTGCAGGACCTAGTCCTCCCATAGTGATGCTCAGTGACATCTCAGCTCTTACATGTGACTCCAGACTTCTCAGGTGTTCATCGGACCTCTTCAAGGCTGCAAAGGGAATCCTATTCTTGGCCCCTTTTTTCACAGCCATGTGTATCTGTTGTACACCATAAAACTCTTCTCCACACTGTGCCATTAAGTGGTTTGCCAGAATAATTTGAAGCAAGTAGCGAGGTTGTTGGAAAGTTTCCAAAGTCACCCCTAAAAGATTGAGGTCAGAAACTCTGAGAGGCAATTCTAATCTTATCAACCATCTTGGCAATGAAGCCTTCTTCACTGACCTGGATTTTCCCCTCCAACAGAAAACAGTAGGCAGCTGGGATATGCATCACACACCTGCTAAGTGCTCGGAATTTCATTTAAGCTGCCTCCTATTTCAATCCTCAAAACTAAGTGTGCAGCAACTCATTTATTCTTCCTTAAAATTCTGTACAGCAGATATAGCCCTTTCCTTAACAGGTGAGGAAACTGAGGCTCAGAAGTTTGAAATTTGCCCGTGGAAAATAGTTAGGAAAAGACAGATCCAGGATTCCAATGGAGGGTTTCTTGGCTTCAGATTCTAGGCCATTTCTAAATCCTCAGGAGCTTCTCAGCCTGGGAGAACCTGAGTCAGGGTCGACAGGGAAGGACAAGGCTGATGAAATGCACTGAGAGAGTCCCATACACAAGGTCTCTCCAGAGGTGTCTGGAATTCCTTAGTCAGAATCTGTTTTCAGTTCAGGCATGTTTATAAAGGGTGGCCATCAGAGTTCAAGTACCTGATGTGGGAGGCAACACAGGAGCACTGTTCACGTGGGTCTCTACATCAGATGGCTCCTGCCAGCCAACAGAGAGCACAGGTAGTTTGGATGGTGAGGGGAGACGAAGAAGGCTTCAGAGAAATCACCAGAAAAGAGCAGGAGCATTTACTTCAGCTCAACACATATTTTTTGAGTGCTATTGCATGCCAGGCTCTGGGCCAACAGCAAGGTGTGGGTGGACGCTCCCTGGTTCTGTGTGGATGAAGATGGAAGGAGACCCAGCACTGTGTGTGGCTTAGGAGGGTCAACGGGGCAACGAATGTTGAAGACAAGATGGACCTGTACGTACGTTACCTTCTTGTCCCACACTGAAGGAACAAGTGCTTTCCTTTTTGAGGTTTTTGTCCCTTTGATACAGCTGACACGGACAACCGTTCCCAAAGCAAAGAAGAATTATAATAACGCGTGTGTGTGTGTCATTGTCCTTACAGCACTTCTGTATACATTAGCATCCTGTGATCCATAAAGGGGCTTCGAGAAGTATGATGTGTAATAAAGAAATAAACATCCCCATTTCAGCTCTGTTGTGAGGAGAAGCCTGAGATTGCTCTGAACCTTCTCAGGAAGATTGAGATGGGGAGCAGCTCTTGTTCCTGCACTCCACTCCCTGAGTGATGGACTCACTCACTGGGTTACATGCTCACAAACGTGCTTCAGGGAAAAGAAATACCATTGTTTATGTGATGAACCCTTTACAGGGAAATAAAACTAATGGTTATCCGGAATCCTAGAATCGGTAGTGAATTACCAAAAATCAATAGTTTCTCTTCTGTCTTATCTTTGCCCATAACCTACTTCTTTTTTTTTTCTTTAAAATCAATTAATTCGGCTGAAATGCAGGAGAGAGCAAAAATAGGCTCTGAGGAAGCCCTGCGCTAATGGTAATGCAGACCCTCCCTGGAGAGGACATTTTCACATTCTGTTTGTTGCAACAGTTGAGTTAATTAAAGGACCAGGGCCCTCTGGAGGAGCTCAGTGTTGTAAACCTGCAATGGAACTTGCTGGCACTCACGGGAACTCGGTGACACAAGGGTCGGAGGCCATGATGAAGAAGAGAGTGTTTCCTCCTCGGATCATGAGATCACTGTCTTCGTCCTTGTCCTGCTCTTCTGCTGTGTCACAGGAGACTACTCCCAAGTCAGAGAGAGGCAGCTTCTGTTTGAATTGGTAGTTCTTGGAAGACCTGGATAAAAGAAAATGAGAATTTGGTTTGTAATCTGTGTGGATACGCCCCGAGGTAAGCCAGCCAGCTCGTGAGACCCCTGAGCAGCCCCAATTTAGAAGCTTGGTCCTCTTGTCTTCTTTTCTATCCATAGTTGTCATTTGATTAGCCATCTATTCAATATCCTGACAGTGTTTGGAAAGAAAGGCCAAGCACTAGCAAACATTTCTGGGTCTGCAAGTGTGAGGCCCTTGAGGAAGGAGCCATCAGTGGGTTTGACTGGACGTGGCACTCACTGGTGCAAACGACTTGAGATTTCCACCCGGTCCCCAATTCTGAGTGGAGAATGGACCTAAGTTTGAGATTTGCCATAGTACCAGAGATATAGCATCCTCAATAGAGCTGATTGGGGACTGTCCCCACCCAGCCTCCATCTTATGCAATGACGTACTCAGTAGCCACGTGTTTTGATAATAAAAGCAATAATAGATGAGGGTTGTTGTCTTCTCCATTAATTTTTTTTGAAAGCATCAAAAATCAGCAAAGGGACATTTCCTCCCATCTCATATCTAGGAGATTCTCAGCTTTGTTGTTGGTATAAATTAAAAGCATAATATGATAGATCAAAAGAAAAGCATAAGACCAGGCAGGCAGTAGGCACTTAATAATGAAAAGAAAAATTTACAGAAGAATTGGAACTTATTAGGCCCTTTGAAGGATGAATAAAGACTCACGAGCATGCATGAAACATTCCTTCTTGACAAGGACAAACTTGAAAGTGTCCCTTTCAATCTTAGGGGCCACCACTGTGTACCATAACATGATTATTGTAAGGCAGGGGAAAAACAAATTCTGAACACGCATGAAATATTCACCCTAGAAGCAAGATATTTCTTGACTTCTGGACTCTTATCAAGCTGTTTTTTCTATGAAGGTCCTAACTTCAATTTAACATGAGAACTGTGGGAAGAAAACGACTGTGGCTTTGGCAGGGAGAGAAGAAGTTGAGAGCCAAGGGTGTGGGGGGTGCTCGTCGTCCCCTGACTTAGGAGGAGAGGATCGCATTATCTTGACGAGTAGATCTGAGCTGAATAAGAGGAATGGAACAAATAGCCGGTGCAAAACAAGGGACCCATAAATATCATTTAGCTTCAGCATATTTTCAAAACATTTCAACCATCCCAGAAGCACATGGCAGCTCTAACACGTAACAGCGAACTTTGAAGGTACTAGGACGTGGAGAGGACTTCTGGTTGGTGGGGAGGGAGAAATTGAGGGCAGAAGAGAGGGTAGGGACAGGTCAGCACAGTAATTTTCTCATTTTCCCAAAGATTAACAAAGGGATTCTGCTGGCCATCTGGAAAAAGTCCAGCTCCTCTTGTAGGGCAGGCTGACCTGCCAGTCCTAATATATATATTTGCAACAACTTTCTACTTGAAATAATAAACAAGAACTATAACCATTTAGTTTTCCTCTGTCACACTGCCACCAGGTCACCTCACGTTACTTAGACTGCCAAGATTTAGGGCAAATGTTCAGTAGCATCTTCAATTTAGGTACCAATGAGGAAGCTGCCATGCATTGTTCTATGATTCTTCTCTTTGTGTAAATTCATTCTCCTTAAAAATGTCACCCACGCTGTGTGATCACAGACTGTTCTTTGGAAATAAACAGACATCTAAGTCTTCCTTCAAAACTTATTTTTGTGAGAGCTGGAGTGCATCAGGGACCAGACTTTGCTAGAATGATGGTCTTTGGCGCCTTCTCCCCTGGCACATTTTCGTTTCCAAGGGAAACGTGTTTTGGCACGCACACCCTTTGCAAGTAACACATCTCTCCCTTACGCATGCAGTCTGTCAAGAGCAATAAGAGATGCTGGGTTTTTTTTTTTTAACTCAAATTCCAGAGATAGCCCCATCCTTCTACAATTTGAAATTTAAAAAAATATGCTCTTGATACTCAACAGTTGCTCTCCCTTCTCCTCCTCCACCCCCTGCCCATGCCAGCCTGCTTCATTTTATGATCTTCATGACAGATTTTTACCCTTCACCTTCTCAAGGGAGCGGGCAGCCTGGGTTATTTTGTTTTTGTTTGTGTTATTTTGGTTTGTCTCTAGGTGGCTGTGCAAACTACAAGCCAAATACATGATTCTTCTCTTTTCTACAAACTCGGTTGACAGCAAGACAAAAGGACACTTCAGCCCAGCAAGATGTCATGTTTTTTGCTCAGGTGGAGGAAAAAGAAAATCAAGAAATGCTCAATGTTTTCTCTCCTGGGAGATGGGGTGGGGTGTTTATCCCCCTAAATCAGCTCTTGGCTTTTTGGGGGACTTTATTTTGATCTTCACCAAGACAGAAGATGAAAACGTAAGCTGTGAAATATGATTATAAAGTAGTGACATGGGTGCCAGAAATGACACAGGAGACTGTCTCCTTGTTCTGACCACTTCCTATGTGGTCATTAAAACATGGAGTCAAACAGGAGGAACCTGATGGGCTGGGGCAGGAAGGCACAGGATTGGGCCTTTCCTGGAGAGAAGGGTCCACGTGATGTGTGGAGTGGTGAAGCTGTCTGAAGTGTCTGACATCTTGCTTCACTTGGAGAGGTTATGAAACATGAAGAGTTAACTCGATATGATGTGTTGTATCTCGATAGGCAGCTCAGAGCATCAGGAGGGAAGCTTCCACATACTTGTGGAAAGTATCTGCATTGCTGTTCTGAGGAGATGCTCTTATCCCAGAGTAGGGGATTGTGCAACGGGGATGTCCTCTCTGCTGAAAGAAGATGGTAATCGGATAGTTATGCTGTCTTGGAAGAGGTTAAGAAATTCAGAGAGGCCAAGCCTGGCATTCTCTCAGGCTAAGGGGATATAATTTAAAAGGTAGATTTTTCTCAAGCTTTCACTAGGTGAGGTTGGTTAAACAACTGGGGGCATGCCTATGTAGCTGCGGAGAAAAATAGATAAAAGTGAATTGGATTCACCTTCCCCAGTTAATGTATGTGATCTTGCTAGTTCATTGGGTTTCACCAAATAGTGCTGTTTCTGCCTTAACCAGTATTCATAGGTCAGGAATCTCATGATTACATCTAATAACACACTTCTAGAATTTTTGCTTCCTGTGCCCCAAACTGAAGCTCTTCTAGGAGATTTTGTTTTATAAGGGAGGAATGCTTCCCCAGGGAACCCAATAACGGTTCCATTGAATTGGCAGTTGAGACTGCCGTCTGACCAGCTGGGAATCCTCATGCCAATGAACCAAAAGGAAAAGAGGTGGATTATCTGTGAAATAAGAGAAAATATATATCTTGGTCTCTGTCCTTAGCTCTTGGCACAGAGCCCCTAAAATCCTTGTAATTTCCAAAGTGGTAAGAGCACTAGGAGCATCTTTTGTTCTAACATTTGGTCTCTGATCCTGGTTCCTGACACAGAGCTCCTAAATCCCTTGGAATTTCCTAGATGGTAGGAGTGTCTTTTGTTCTGATAAAGCAACTCTTGGTGGGCTCCTGGAGAGGGGCTGGTCACCAGAAAGACCAATCCATGATTAGAAACATGGAACTTTCAGGCCCACCCCCATCCTCTGGGAAGGGGAGAGGTGCTGGAGATTGAGTTAATGATTGATCATGTCTATTTGATGAAGCCTCCATAAAAATCTCAAAAGTTCCGAGTTTGGAGAGTTTACAGGTTGGTGAACACCTCCATGGGCTGGGAGGGTGGCGTGCCCCAACTCCACAAAGACAATAGCTCCTGTGCTAGGACCCTTCCGGACCTCCCCCTATGTACCTTTTCCTCTAGCTGTTCATCTGTATCCTTTATCATATAATTAATAGGTAAATGTAAATAAGTGTTTCCCCGAGTTCTGTGAGCTGTTCTAGCAAATGATCGAACCTGAGAAGGGAGGTTGTTGGAACTCTGATTTATAGCACAGGCGACAACCTGGGATTTGCGATTGGCATCTGAAGTGGGGCCAGTCTTGTGGGACTGAGCCCTTAATCTGTAGGGTCTGCGCTACCTCCAGTTGGTGTCAGAATTGAGTTGAAATGTAGGATACCCAGCTGGTATCACAGAGAATTGCTTGGTGTGTGGGAAAATTCACACATCTGATGTCAGAAGTATTGTGTGGTAGCAGAGTGAGAGTAAAGGTGAAACAGAGTTTTCCCCGCCATTGCCCCACAGGTTGGGGTGGATCATCCAGTCACCAAGAGAAAATCTGGTTGTTCGACACAATGGGGGCAGGGAGGACTATGTCTAGAACCTAGAGGATTCTCTGGGTTGTCCCTTAGTACTTCTGTGCCCAATGGAAAATTATAGCATCAAAAAAAGGGAGGGCCACTGAGGATTCAGAATGAAGGGTTGAGTCACTATGTCAATTAGACAACTCAGCAAGTGGAAGCCTTGGTTGAGGACAAAGGAAGCATAGAATGGGTCATGGAGGAAGGAAGTTATACATATCAACCAATTCGAGAGACGAGGACTGTAGAAGCTGTGGATATTTTCGCACATGCTCTGTGTGTGCAGAGTGTGCACATACATATTAACATGTTTCTTCTTCTCTTTCCTCCTTGTCTTTATGACTATGAAAAGTATTGTTGGAGATTAACTTACAATTCAGTCTTTAGGTAACACAATATTTGGGTGAGACTGTGATTGAATTTGAGGAATAATTACCCGTCTCTGGTCTGCATCTTTTAGCTTTGTTTCTTTTTTTCATCCCCTTTTGCCTCATATTGAATTGATCAAATTTTCTTTCACCTCCTTATTTTCTCATTCAATTGTTTGGGACGCATACATTCTATTTTTACTGTTTTAGAAGCCCTCCACTAATTTTTAACATGTGTAACTTAACCTTATGTTTTTCTAACAAAATCTGGAGGTGATTTATATTTCTATTCTCTTCTCGAACAAGTCAAGAGTGGTTTAACTTCCTTCCGAACTCTTCTCTTCCATCTTTTATGATATCGTCAGCTATTATATCAGCTTCATCCTGATTTTAAGCAATACTCAATTAACCATTATTATTATCTGTACCAGTCAATAACTATTTAGACTCAGCAGTGAGTTTTACTGATTTCTTTGGCCACCACTATTTTTTTTTTGGATCTTCATCTTTGCTTTTGGATTCAATTTCCTTCTTGCTGAAGTACACCTTTTAGTAATTTTCTTCAGCATGACTCTGTGGGCACTCAACTCTGTCAGTCTTTGTATGTCTGAAGTTGTCTTTATTTAGCTTTTAACTTTGAATAATAATTTAGCTAGAATTTAGATTTCCGTGATGACAGCTGTTTTCCCCTGAGAATTTAAAAGGCATTATTCATGGTCCCTGCCATCTATTATTGCTTCTTAGAAATCCACTGTCGGTTTAATAATTATTCCTTTGTAGCTTGTCTCTTTCGTTTCCTTTTAGATGATTTTCAGATTTTTCTCTGTACCTTTTCCTTTGATATTCTGCAGTTTTACCACCATTTGTCTAGGTGCTTAATAATACTGCCCCAGAGTCAGTCTACTCACGCAATTTGAAGACTGATGTTTTTCTTCTCTTCTGGAAAAATTTCAGACATTGTCTTTTGAATATTGCCTCTCCATCTTTCTCTTTTATCTTCTTGTTCTAGAACTCTGATTAGACACACGTTGGCCTGTCTCATTCTACCCGTGTGTCTTTGACACTTAACACTTTATCTTTCTGAACTACATTCTAGGTGATTTCCTCAGTTCTATATTCTAGTTCACCAATCTTCTCTTCAACTGTATGAAACTTCCTATTAAACCCACCTGTTGACACTTCACTTCCATGCTTTTTGTTTAATTTGTATAATTTCTGTTTCGGTGTTTTGGGAGAGGTTAATCTATCTTTCCCCCCATATTCTTTCCTTATGTTTTAAATATATTTAGAATCTCTTCAGATTGTTTTATTACCTCCGGTTCTTGACATGAAAATATTCCCATTTATGTTTGCTAACTGCCCTTTTTGGTAGTTTGTTTCCTAATGTGATCTGGATTCTGCATTCATCTTTAAAAAGGGTTGATTTCCATTGGATGCTACCATTTACGGGAATATTCCTACAGAGCAGTTTGGTATTTCCCAGAAGCTTCTAGTAAAGCATCTAGAGACATCTTTAACCAGATGCCTCATCTGGCATCTCATTAACCAGAATGGAGTCACATGTCTATTCCTGGGCCAATCAATTGCAAGGAGGAGGAAGTACCTTTAGATCAGTTAAGTCCACCCAATCCAGCCGAGGGTAGCTCAGCTTCCTCTTAGAAACACGGGCTGGGGAGAGGAGTGGATACCTGAACAAAATCAGGGTTCTATTAGAAAGGAAGAAATGCGATATGTTCACTCAAAACTGTAACACTCCCAGGGATTTCAAATTTGCAAAGAATCACTTAAGACTTAACAATCCAGTAGAGAAATTCTTCAAGGCTTGTGGAAGGGGAAGAGAGAGAAAGAATAATTAAAAGCACAAACACGGTAAGGGCAAATTTTAGTGAGACATATCTTGGTGGAGTATCATTTATGATGTTCTGCAGAAATGCCTCACATTTTTGCAAAAGGCAACTTTGGTTTTTGTTGCTGGGTATGGAGTTGCACTACACATTCCACTGTGTGCTTTTCTTTTGTCTTTTTTCCTTCCACTTATAGGGGAAAAAACAAGAATAAAAGCAATTCAACAAAGAAAATGATCTCTATATTTCAGATCTGACAAAACAAAAATTTAGTATTAAGAATAATTTGAATTAATCTTTGAGAACACTGTGATCCTTTGAAAGGTTCAAAGTCATTTGAAGAAAGGAAAGGCTATATTCACATTATTGATGCAGAGCCATGCTTTGCCCCTGGTCACACACATAGTAGTTAAGTAACGTCATAGGGGACAGAGTGTCTGGCTGCTGGTTCTAACACTATCGCCAGCCACACAACTTTGGTATCAGCTCTTCTGTGACTTGGTAAGCAAGGCTAGGATAGCAGTAACAGAAGCAACCAGGTGGGGCCAAAGCTCTAAGAAGTTTTGCTAAGACTGGTCTACTTTCCTGTATTCAGTCAATACTTGATGAGTGCCTACTATGTGGCAGGAACTATACTAGGTGTTGATATGTTAGGAAATGAAGTTTTGGAACATGCTTGTAATCATTGCTGGTTTTCCTGTAAACCAACTTTTTGACACCATAATGTAAACTTGTAACAATCTCATATATAAACCCTATGAAAGAATCAGCATTTGTTCATCATTTGAGAGTTTGCACAATGGGCTTTCACATATTGTCTCATTTAATCCCAGCCTAACTTGTCAAGAAGGTGTTCTCATGAGGAGACGAAGCCTGCAAGAAAGACTTTGTTAAAATCTAAAAGCTGATAAATAGTAGAGCTGAGACTGAAACCTAGGTCTTCTGACTCCAAATTGCTTCTTTGCCTTTTCCACAGATAATATCATTTCCCTGAATAAAGACTGCAGATTTAATTTTAGTAACTATAGGATAGCTTACTCAAGCTTACATTGAATAGCATTCAGAGTCTCAATTGATTTTTTACATTGTAACTCTTTTTAAAATTTAGATCAATTACCCTTCTAGGTGGCATGGGCAGAACAGATTACATGACTCATTTTTATCCCCTCTCCCATAGAACTAGGGTCATTTCTATTTGTTCAACTAACTTTTTGTTCAGTTGTTTCTCTGGATTTTCTAGATCAGGAGTCAACAAACTTTTTCTGTAAAGGGCCAGATAGTAAGTATTTTTGGCTTTGTGCAACTGTTCAACTCAGCCATTGTAGCATGAAAGCAGCCATAGACAATGTGTAAATAAATCAGTGGGGCTGTGTTTTAATAAAACTTTATTTATAAAGACAAGAAGCTGACTGGATTTGGCCTCCAAGCAGTAGTTTGCTGTCCCTTGTTTAAGATAAATGATCTAGATATTTATTCCTCATAGCAGTTAGGACTTTTTTTAACTTCAAGTAGCAGACGCCCAAATAACAGTGGCCTGAACAAGAGGGATGTTTATTTCTCTCTCATAAAATGCCCAGAGAGGGGCAGTCCTGATATGGCTGCTGGTATGGCAGCTCTGTTCTGGGAAGTTCTTACAGGTCCAGTGGCCTTCCAGCTCACCAGTCACCATCGCTAGAGTGTGGCCTCATTCTTAGGTCTGAGGTGGCAGCACCTAGTTCCAGTAGGATGGAAGAAAGGAGGTGGGAGGAGGGCACATGTGGCCTGACCCTTAAGGAAAGTTTCCAGAAGCTATTACATGACAATTTCTCTTTCATCCCATTGGCCAGACATAGTCACAGGGCCACTGGTTTAGCTGCAAGAGAGTCTGGGAAATATGATTTTTATTCTGGGTGGTCACATGCCTGGCTCAAAATTATATTACTGTGAAAGAAAGGGAAATTATGTATTGGGAAAAATCCCTGCCACCTACCTCTTATTTCATTTTGTAGCTGAATATCACTTGTACTATTGCAAATATTGACTAGTGAGCACCTTTTTCTTGTGTGTCTTTAATAGGAATGCTACAAATGTTTCACTTTTAAGTATGATTATAGTAGACTTCTGGTAGAGATCCTTTATCAATTTAAGGAAGTTTTCTTCTATTTTTAGCTTGCCAGTTATTTTTTAATCAGGATTAAATAAGTCTATGATCTTCTGATAAGACAGGCCTGGCTATCCCCCTTTTTATATAGTTCACAAGAATAACCTTCAGATCATCTGAACTGAAAGGTACAGGATTCTGCGTGTAGATGAGCCAGGCCTTCTCGATTTTCCAGGGATGGCTGGCCATGCTGCCTGTGAACCAATCTCAGTGACTCCTCCCTGGGGGAAGCCAAAGCTGCCTTTATATGGAATTACCTTTCGGGTTCTCTGCAGAGTCCCTGCTCTGCCAAATTTGTTTAGGGCTGATGTATTATGATGATTTTCTATCCTCCCATGCTATAAACTATAAAATATCCCACTGGGGTCAGCCAGCATTTGCACAGGCATTTCTCTCTCTGTTTGTACAGGCTTGTCTCAGCAGATGTTGGGAGAATTTATTGCTTGCTGTAAGCACAAAACCTAATCCCATGCTCCTTGTTGAAATCAGAGTCTCCTAGGCCCTATACTTAAGGACTTCCAAATGCCTGGTAGAGAGTCTTCTGGAAACCATCTGTTGGAACAGCTCCTTCCTCTCTGCCTTAGTCAACCTTGTGTGCCTCTAGATTTGACCTGGACCCATTTCACCTGCCTTCTCCTCCCTTCTTTGAAGAGATCTAGATTTGCTTTTTTCTGGACCAATGGTACCTACTTGCCTCTTCCCAAAGAAACTGCTGCCCATCGTCTGGTCTGAATGCCAGGCCCTTTTTGTGTGAGGGAGTCCTGGGTCTGGCATCCCAGATCAGCTCTGTCCTGTGGGCTGTTCACATCCAGGTGAAATATTCCCTTTGCTCCTAGGCTGCCGTAAAGCACATATCGCCGTCAATTCAAGCCTTAAGAGTCACACCATGTGTGTGTTCACCACAACTGTTCTCCCTAACATGATGACCGGCCATGCTAGAGATCGAGCCCATTCCATGAGCCTGCATCCTGGGATGAAGGAGCTGTAGCCGAGTCACAGCTGACTCACAGTGGGCATGTAGCATGAGCAAGAAATAAACTTTCATGGTCCTAAGCCACTGAGATATTTGAGTTGTTTGTTTCCCACAGCATAACCTAGCCTATCCTGACTGATACAGAAAGTTAAACAAATTCTTTATGGCAAGACTTCTCAGCCCCTCTATAAGACTGTACTGTATGAACTCCAAGATGAGCATGAGGTCTACTGCTTTTCCTAGTCTTAACACCCAAAGCTCTCTTAACTGAAGCATCTACTGGGACTTGGACTACCGTTCCAAAGAAGACAAACGGGAGCCAGCCCTGATGACCTGGCAGTTAAAGTTTGGCACACTCCACTTCAGTGGCCCAGGTTTGGTTCCTGGGAGCAGAACCATACCACTTGCCTGTCAGTAGCCATGCTGTGGTGGCGGCTCACATAGAAGAACCAGAAGAACTTACAACTATACACAACTATGTACTGTGGCTTTGGGGGGGGGGAGGAAGAAAACAAACAAACAACAACAACAAGAAACCCAAAGAAGACAAATGGATAAATGGTTGTTCATGTTTCTCTAATTAGATTGAAAGCCCCTCAGTGTCCATCCAGGGACTAGCATAATGTCTGGAACAGGGTAAGTTCAACAAAAGCTTGTTGATACCAAAAAACTTTAATCCATCCCTGCCCCCTCCATGCCTACCCGTGTGAATGATTCATTTATTCATCTGCAATATCAGTTTCTTGCTTTGGGAGTTGAGTTAAGTACTTTATGCCTCCTGCTGAAGACAAATGAGATCCTGTCTGACCTCAGACCACTGACCTCCACAGGTGCTCCCTCCTGGGTCAGCGTTGGGGGACAGAGAGCTGCCAGAAGAGCTGATTTCCAGAAGAGCTGAGGCAGGTAAATGAATACGATTCTAATGCTGAAAACTGGTCAGGAATCGCCATGCAGCAGAGACTAGAACACTCTTTGAAGCTCTTCAAAAGGATAGAAACAACAGCTTCTTAAAAGATGTGGCCGTTAGGGGGAAATGGTGCTGCCACAGGGACTGCTTTTTCTCAACAGCAATTGCAGGAGAGATCCCCGTGTTCAGAAGAGAAGGCAGTGGTGTTGGTGGGAAACATTTGGGCCTCCAATTCATGCTAATGCCAGGATCTCAGGGGACCTGTCAGAAGGGGCTCAGGTCTGTGATTTCCGCTGCCCGCGAGCTTCAAGGGGAGCGGCCCCTGAGTAATAGCAGCCCGGCCGGCTCCGTAGCAAGTGGGAGGACAGGAAAAGTCAAACCACAGAATGGGCTCCCAGCTGCCAGAGCAGTGGCCTCTGTCCTTTCACTCGAGGGGGCTCAGGAGGCCCGGGGGAGGAAGAAAAGGTGGGGTGTTAGCGTGGAGGTCCTGTCATGGTTTCCGTGGTAAACCATGGGTTTTCCAGGCCTTCAGACTCCAGGGCCCACCCCACTGTGGCCGCCCACCCTCCAACCCACCTGAGCCAACACATATCTCTCTACCATCGCCCTACTTCACCGAGGAAGTGGACATTTGGCCCCTTCTCATCGCAAAGGGAAAGCACTTCACAAGGTGGATTTTGAATTGTGACAGATTCGGAAAAATAAATAAATAAAACTAGAGCTTCATGGATCCAGGCAGTGTTTTTTGTGTTTTGTGTGTGTGTGCGTGTGTGTGTGTGTGTGTGTGTGTGAGGAAGACTAGCCCTGAGCTAACATCTGTGCCCATCTTCCTCTACTTTATATGGGACGCCGCCACAGTGTGGCTGACAAGTGGTGCATCTGTCCACGCCCGGGATCCGAACCTGCGAACCCTGGGCCGCCGAAGCGGAGCGTGCGATCTCATGATAGCCTGGCACCATGATAGACGTTTTCCAGTCCTTATCTCTCCTAATGTTCCCACCACAGCCCCGCGGCAGTTCTGTTGCTATTCACATACTGCAGAGGAGAAAACACACCCCCCATGGCAAGAGATGGCACAGGATTCAGGGCCAGCTAAGCCCTCAGCTCTTGCTCTTTACCATGGTGCCGCCATGTATGGCCATTTTGAGGTTTTCTGGCTGAAACAGCTATTTCATGGGAACAAAATACTCCTACTGGGTCAGCATTTCTCCATTTATCCAGTGAGTGAAGGTTTGTCAAGATCCTGCTCTATGGGAGTCCAAGATGAATAAGGCTCATCCCATCCAGAAGGTGCCTGTGAACTAGTGCAATTTTAAGAAGACAAGAGAATTCCTGGTGGAGGAGTCAGCAAGGGTGAAGGCCTAGAAATGGAGCACACAGGGTGTTTTGGAAACTGTAAGCATTCCCGTGCACAGTGGGGTGTGTGGAGGGGGAGGACAGGAGGCATGCGTCAGACCAGAGAGTCAAGAGTTCTCAATGCCATACAAAGTTGTCGGGCTTCCTGAAGAAGGCGTGTGATATGACTGACAGTTTATTTGATCTGATGTTTGACATTGAGAGTTGGAAGTGATGGGAGAGAAGTGAGGTGATGGGAGAGAGGTGAGGTGATGGGAGAGAGGTGAGGTGGGGCGACTTGACAGGATCAGGGTCTTAGAGCAACGGTCTGGAAGATGAGATGGGCCTAGGCAGGCAGGCAGATCAATGCAGTTGTTCAGATGACAGAGGACGAGGGCCTGGATGAGGCTCAGGGCACGGGTTAGTTACATTGTCACCAAATGGATTTGGGGGGAAGGAGGACATTTTGGCTTCTGCCTGGGCCACACCTATTCAGTCCCTCAGTAAAGGGGATCCTCTGTCTTGACCTTATGTGTAATATCCCCTAAGTGAGTTTTGGGGATAGGCATTGTTTAAGTGGAGGGCGACGGGTTTTAAGTTCCTGTATTTCATTTGCTCATTTCTATCATCTGTCTCTCTCATATGAATTTGCCAGTAGGACTTGCTCTAGCGAAAGCTGTGGTGAAGGAAGTCGGAAGTTGTTGGAAAGACAATGGGATTCAAGTGGCAAAGACGGGAAGACCTCTCCTTTTCATCTTTCACCTACTCTTGCCTTGCTCTGGGGCTCCCCTTGTTACAGAGAATGGCATTCTGGGGCTCATAGTTTGGCAGAAAATAAAAATATTTGGCACTTAGTAAAAATAAATAGAGACGTGCAAAGAGGAAATATTAACCTGGGACAATTCAAGGATAAAAATCTCTCCTAGGACATTTGAATCACCAAGAGTGAAATGATGCTTTTAGAGAACATATGGACTATAAAATGAGGAGGAGGGGCAAGCAAATTCAGATGACCTCTTTAGTTAGAGTCCCTCGGTAAAAGCGGATTATAGCCGCCTGGGACCAATTGTTTATTTATTTATTTATTTATTTATTTTTTGTGGGGAAGACCAGCCCTGAGCTAACATCTGTTGCCAATCCTTCCCTTTTTGCTGAGGAAGACTGGCTCTGGGCTAACATGCGTGCCCATCCTCCTCCACTTTATATGGGACGCCGCCACGGCATGGCTAACGGGCAGTGCGTCGGGGGGCGCCCGGGATCCGAACTCGCGAACCCTGGGCTGCCAAGCGCGAACTAAACCGCTGCGCCACCGGGTGGCCCCTCAATTGTTTATTTTACAGTTTTTCCTTAAAGTTTGTTTCTCAAAATTTTTTCACTAGCTATATCAAGAAAGCCTAGTCCAAATTAACTACTGACACATCGGGGTCCAGACCTATGAGGCCCTCCCAAGGAGCAGTCCACAGCAAACCTGGGTTCAAATCCCAACTTCACTGCTTACTGGTGCTGATTCTAGGCAAGGAAGGAACACAAGTATTCGTTTCCCCATCTTCAAACTGAGAATAAAAATACCAGTGATGGGTTGCTATGCAGGTCAAGTTATATAAATAATATAAAAATGTTAGCACAGTGCCTGGCACAGAATCAACACAGAATAAAATGTCGGTTCTTATGGTATCATTCAATCCACATGACCAAACTCAAGTATGGCGGCATTTGGGGACACTGGAGGGCCCACGAGAGGGTTCATGGCCCAGCAGAGTTGCCTTACTTGGCTTCCCTCTGGAGACAGAGGTGTGAAGCCAGTGTTCACTGTGTTAATGAAGCAGAGACTGGACCACGGCCTCTGCGGCATAGATCTTCCAAGTAGAACCGGACACCCAGCAGGGTCCATTCAGGTCAGGTCATGCTTTAACTGTACATTACAAAAGCCTTCCAGAGCTTAGAATAACCCATAACCCTCCCGCACCCCCCACCCTGTCTCAACTCTGGGCCTGTCCCACCTTGTGCACCAGTAGGAGGTAGTCCCTCTGTTGACACTGGGCTACGTAACTGCCCACATCCGCTAGTGGGAAAGGGGCCTGCAGGGGACTGGTCAAGGGGGGTTCCCCTCTGCAGAGAGGCCTGTGGGATGTATACACAGAGCTTCTGAGAAAGGAAAAGTCCCTTCTTTTCTTCTCTTCTTGCTCTACGAGTTAGTCTAATAACCTCCATTGAAGGCAAGAAATAGTCACAAGGGTCTTGTTTTTCTTTCTTTTTAAACATAACCCTCATTCCTGTCAGTCCTCCCTAAGTATGTCACCAACAGTAGCACAGACACATCAGCGAGTGGAAAGAGGAAGAGGGACTGCCCTCAGCGCTCACCTAGCCCTGGCCCCTTGCCTGGTCCACACTCTGTGATTGGGGTCCACCCTACAATCAACTTTCCCTGTAGGAGTTCCTGTAAATGGAACAAGGGAACCCATGACTGAAAAAAAGAACTTACAGGAATTTAGAAGCACTCATACCCCTACACTATCCTAAAAATTCACTCCATTTTAGTTTTTAAATCAATATTTAAGGAAAATAACTAGTACCTGTTGAGCACCAAGGACTTGACACATTCACATTAAATCTTTACCAACAGCCTCCCAGGGAACTCAATTACCTCATTTTACGGGTGAGGGAACACGTGCCCAAGCGTACAGAGATCAGAAATGGCAGGAGAGGAATTGAAACTGTCTATCTGTCTCCAAAGCTTACACTCACTTTGAAATTCTGTGCTGCCCACCACTAAACCTAACAGTCTCTTTGTTCGGTGAGGGAGATTGGCTCTGACCTAACATCTGTGCCAATCTTCCTCTATTTTATATGTGGGATGCCTCCACAGCATGGCTTGATGAAAGGTGTGTCAGTCTGTGCCTGGGATTGGAACCTGCGAACCCTGGGCTGCTAAAGCGGAGCACGCAAACTTAACCACTAAGCCACCAGGCCAGTCCCCTAAGAGTCTCAACTAAGGGAGATAATCCAGCACCACTTGGTCAGCACTCATCTCCCAAGAAGAGGCTAGAGCAAATTGCTGGTGACAATGACTCTGTTGTCTCCTAGAGCCAGGCTGGAAAGTGACAGTGCTCCTGCAGGTGTCGATACACCAAAGAACGCCACTGCAAAGCAGCAGAAAATAAATATCCCATTTATACTGCGCTAGTTATATGCTTTACAAAAGGGGCTTTGACATTCCAATGAACAGTAAAATACAAAATTTAAAAGGATGGGATTTTTCACAAAGTGGATTTCATTTGGACTTACTGTTAACTAACACGATTTAGTAAAACTTTATTTCTATGAAAATGATAAATTTGGAATCTACTGATGGCAAATTTATGCAAAAATATCTACCTCTGGCAATATGGTCTGTGATGATGCAAACCATTGCTAGGTGACTTGCAGAAATGTAACCTTAGTGACTAGATGGAGAAACGCATATTCAGATGCTGAATCATATCATAATGTGGGCCACCTGTCAGCTCTGCCACTGTGCTGATATTTCTCAGTGTGTTGAAAATCACTTGAAGCATCTCCCAGTTTCTCTTCTGCCTCTGCTTTGTTCCTGCAGTAACTAGACATGTTTATTTTATATATTTTCTTTCCAGAGGGAGTGATTTTTAGAATACAGAAAAAAAATCCAACCAAGAAAAAAGCAATCATTTATAATGTCAATATCCAAAGACATTTGTTCTCCTTTCTATGGCTTTGTAGTTTGTGTTGGTAGATGGGTGAGCCTGTCTTCTTCATTTTCTTCACAAACTTGCCTTGGCTGGTTTTGCACATTTAAGAATTTAAGAATCAGTTCTACTAAAAAAAAATCCCCTGGGGATTTTGACCAGCACAACAATTATACAGTAATTTGGGGGAGAAATGGTAGTTTCACAATTGGGTCTTCCCATCCATGAATGTGGTATAGCTCTCAAGTACTCAAGTCTTCTTTTATTTCATATTGAATTAAAACTTTATCTACAAAAGTCTTGAACATTTTCTTAGATTTATTCCTATATTTTAGTGATTTTGTTTGCTATTGCAAACAGACGTTTTCTTACTTTTATTTTTACATTTTAAAACCTTTGTTTATTTTCAACTTTTACATTTCTTTTTACTTTTTTTTCCCATTTGGAAGTATTTTATTTTGCTTTTATATATTTTTGAGTTAAATGATTGATTCATGTATTGTGACTCTCTCTTACTTTCTAATAATTGCATTTAAGATATAAACTATTATATAAAATGGGCTAGTTTTAAAATTTTATATCTAATAGTGAAACAAGGGATCTATTTTTAAACAGTAAATTTATTTTAATACTATGGTTGGAAGTTTTACCACAGTTCTATTTAAAGATTTTGAAAACAAAGATAAAACTTGTACATGCAATTACCTTCAGCAGAATAGAAATTAAGGTAGAAGTTTCACAATGAACCAGGGTGGTATATATCAATTGTGCAATGACATTAGTCATGAGAATCATTTTAGTGTCTAGGAAAGTACTAGTGTTGCATCACCTACATATTAAGTAATTACAACAATTACAATCATCTATTTTGGGATTAAAACAAGATTGTCGTTTCTTCTTTGATGGTATTTTCTTTGAATTACTGTTTCACAATTTTTTAGCCTATTATGATTTGATTTGGTCAGGAATAAGAAATCGATTGATAGAAGAAGACAACTGATTGTATTTCACTGAAATTTTAAGAAATATCGGCCAAATTGGAACCATTTTGCTATAGTAGAGAATCAAAACGTTAAAATTTTTAAATGGAAAAAACTTTTCTCATCAATCTTAATTATACTTATTTTTGTTATAAGCACTTACTTAATGTACAGTTATTAAAATATTTTTTTATCCATTGCATACAAAATTGGTTACAAGACATAGAAAACAGTTTCAGAAGCAATTAAAATTTATTCCTATCTTAGACATGCAAATGGAGTTGATTTTTAGGTTCTGATAATAATTCTCAGAACTTAAACTCAATATTTGTAAAGGGAAAAAAATCTTTGGAATTCCATGAATTAAAAGTATATATATACTCCAAAATATATTTAAACATATTCAAAGTATAACAGAAAAAATTCCCGTGAACTAATTCTCAAACAGTGGGAAAATTCTACAGTTATATTTTAAAACTATTATTTCTTTATTTATAAAGTTTTGTTTTGTTTTACTTTGTATACTTTACATACTTTTGTTTCACTCATTGCAGACAATTCAAAACTACAGAAAAACATAAAGAGAATAAACTTTTGGATAACTAGTGGAATTTTGAAAAGATTTGGGGAGTAACTTCTCCATTTGGGAGTATAAACTTGCCAATTCATGATTCCACCCTTGGTCTAGAGCAGGTGCACTTACAAGCCTGTAGGTAAATGACCTGTGGAGAGGCAAGGTCAGCACGGGCAGGATTCCTCTTAGGCTGATCCTAGCCTGCTCTTTCCCGGGGCTTCCTCCACTCCGTGTCTGACCTTTAAAGTGTCTTTCCTGGCCCACAGGAGCTTTTGCCTGGTCCCCATCAAGCTGCCCTGTATAGGAGCTTGGGTTCCTGGTCTGGTCAGCTTGAGTTTAAATGTCAGCACCTCCAGTTAACATTAGTGGGACACTGGGCAGGTCTTCTAACCTCTCCTGGTGTCTCGACCTTTAAGATGGGTATAATCATAGCACCCATGCTGGATTTGGTTATTGGTGCCAATCATCACTTCCCTGTAGTAGTGTTACACATCCACACCCCTGACGTGGCCTCTTGACTTTGAGCTTGGCCAGTGGATGTGTTTGGACCATAGGTTGCTAGTGTACGTGAGGCAAGCAAAGGCCAGAAGCATGGTTGTGAGACTGAGTTTGCCCTCTTGCACATCTGCCATCACCATCAGAAGCACATGCCCCGAGTGTCCTGCAGGTCCCAGAAGAATGAGACATTGAGGAACGTGAACTTAACCTGTGGTGGGCATTCAAGCCTAGCCGAGCCCAGCTAGATCAGCCAAATGCTCAATGACCTGCAGATGTGTGAGCAAGAAGTACGTGCCTGTTTTTGTAAGCTCCTGTGTTTTGAGAGGATCTGTTCCATGTCATTTTTGTGACATTAACTGACTAAGACAGTACCTAGTGTATAGGGTGATTGTAAAGATAAAATTAGGCACTGTACATGAAGGGCTTCAGAGCTTATTTCACAGTAACCACTCAGCGAGTGTTGGGTTTTTGGTCTGTTTCCAACCCTCTGTGTCATACCCTGGCTCCCTAACTGCCTCCTCCCCCTGAGCTGATTTTCCAGCTTGTGACTCTCTTGTGAAAGGCACCCAGATGCACCTATAGTGGTCATGACCCCAGGCCAATTCCTCAGATAGAGCCCCCTAGTCAGAGTGCCAATACTTATAAGGTAGGATCCTCTATGGATACAATCATTTCATAGTTTTTGATAGTTAAAATGAGAACACTACTCATATCAGAAACACTTAGAAAGATTTTATAAAACCTTCTCATCTCTACCATCATTTTTCTCACCAGCGTTCACATGAGCAGTCAAGATCATCTCTTATTCCTGTGGATAGAGATTCCTTTTTCAATGAAGCCCATGACCCCAAGAAAAAAATTATTTAAGATCAGATAAGTAAAATGAAACTCACTGTCAGCTTTCCATTTCTTCTAAGTGCCAAAACTGGGCCAGAGTTTATTTTTCAACAAAGGCTAATAATTCACCTGAGTAATTTTTCACTTGACAAATGGCAACACCCCAGAAGACAGCACTGTAGCTCTGTGACTTGAGCAAGCACACGAGGTGCAGGGACCATATGACTTCACAAAGCTGTCATAGGTGACTAAAGATATCAATATGTGCAAGCGATAAACATGTCATCTGGGCCATAGTAAGGGCCGAGTGAATGACAGACATTATTTAAATTTGGCATAGGCTAAGTGGAGTTGGGTGCAAAGGGGGTCATCCCTTCATAAGTAGCCAGCAGGGAAGGTTAGAGCAGAGGCAGCCATGGGAGCTGGGGAACAAGCCATGACTAGAGCTTCTATACATTTTGTCAAATGAAAAGCGTTTCATGAGTAATTATGAATAAATATGAATCCTGGGATGTCTGTTTCATGATTTATTTATCCTGAAACAAATGTATCCATTGGATCACACTGAAGATGCTCTTTTTTGCCAGTTTGTAAAATTACTTTGTTTCAACAATGAGAAGAGCCTATCAATTCTGTAGCATTATAATAGTCGCAATTTTTTTCAAGATTGCTAATTCATAAAGTGAGTTCGTATTAAAGCTGGACTCAAACTTCAGTGTAATCTGTGATTACATCAAATAGTGATTGAGAAGGGTTGAAATTTAGACAACTAATTGCATTTGTGATTTTTAAAATCTTACTTCAATTTGGTATGTTATTTCATGTTATATTTATGCTAATAGTTAATATTTTATTTACTCTTTAATAACGTTTAACATAAAAATATTTTCAATGAAAAGGATGGGATATATGTATCAAAAAAACCTAATTAGATGATCTTAAATCACTAATTAGATGATCTCCTCTGGTTACCAAAGACTTCTCCATTGCCTGATCCAATTCCCAAATCTCAGGGCTCATGTTACTTGACTTATGTATAAGAAGTCCAGATAATTCTTTGTTAAACTGGGCTGCTTTTAAGAGTGAAAAGGGGGCACTATTAGTAATAACACCAGAACAAAACTAAGAGTGAGCTGGGACTGTCCTGGGCAAGCCATGCCAGGATAAATGGTCACCCTACCCAACGGCAACATTTGACAGAGTTGACCATTCTCTCCTCCTTGATGCACTTTCTTCACTTAGTTCCAAAACATCACACTCTTTTGGTTTTCTTCCCACTTCACAAGCCTCTCATTCTTGATCTCCTTTAATGGTTCTTCATCTTCTCCCCAACTGTCTAATGTCGATGCATCTTAGGGCTCAGTCCTCGGTCCCCTTCTCTTTTTTCTTCACACTCAAATCTTTTGGCAATCTTATCCAGTCTCATGGCTTTAAATATATGTATGTCGATGTGATGGTTTTAAAAATATGTCCATGAATCCTTTGGTATATCTTTCCTCAAGAAGTGAAGCTTAATCTCACTCCCCTTGAGCGACTGGCTGGTTGACTGGCTTCTACTGAATAGATTATGGCACAAGTAATCAAATGTCTTTTCCAAGATTAAAAAGACTGTGGCTTCCATTTGGGGTGATGGAGTGAACCTTCTTGGTTCACTCGTCTTGAGGTAAGGCAGATGCCACGCTGTAAGGCAGTCTTGTGGAGAGTCCCATGTGGCGGGGATTTGAGGCTACCAATAGCCATATGAGTGAACATGGATCTTCCCAGGTCTGCCAACAGCTATGTGAGTCAACCTGGAAGTTCGTCTTTCCCCAAAGTAGCCTTCAAATGAGACTCCAGCCCCATACAACACCTTGATTGTAGCCTCTAAGCCAGAACCACCCAGCTAAGCAGTTCCTAGATTGCTGACCCACAGACACTGTGGGGTAATGATTGTTGTTGTAAGCTGCCAAGTTTTGAGTAATTTGTTAGCTAGCAATAGATAATCAATACAGTTGACTCCCCTAGCCATCTGTCTCCCTACATTCCCTTTCAGATGTCCAATAAGCATCTCACACTCAACCTGTCCCAAACTGATGTCACAAGTCCAGAAGCTACTCCACCTCAGCCTTTCCCATCCCAGTTGAAGGCCGCTCCATACTTCTGGTTACTTGATTTCCCCCTTCCTCTAACAACCCACCTTGAATTCGGCAGATTGGCCTTATCTTCAAAATTTATTCAGAATCCAGTCACCTCTTACCACGTCGACTGTACCTCCTCTGGTCTGAGCCGCTCATCCCTTGCCTGGATTACTGCCGTAGTCTTCTAACTCATCTCCTTCTTTCTGCCCGTGGCATCTCCCCTGACCTTAGGCTATTTTCAGCAAAGCAGCCAGTGTGATGCTTTTAAAACATAAGTGAGATCATATTACTGCTCTGCTACAATCCTTTCAATGGCTTCCCATCTCACTCAGTGAAAAAGGAAAAGCCAGAGTCCTCATAAGGTCCCACAAGGCCCTGTTTGAGCTGGTACCTGTTAGCTGCTGACCACATCTCCCATCCTCCTGTCCTCATTCTCGCCCTCTGCCCCACTGGCTGCTTTGCTGTTCCTTCAACATGCCAGGTACATTCCAGCCTCCGGGCATTTGCTTTTGCTGTTTTCTCTGCCAGGAATGCTCTTCCTTCTGATAACCGCTTGGCCAACTCTTTCATTTCCTTATATGTTTGCTCAAAACTCCCTTTTGCAATAAGGCCTATACTGTCCATTCTATTCACTATTGGCAACTGACTCCTCTCTTGCTGTGAATTGCCAATTCCTTTTACTCAATTCTACTTTCCCCCCCAATAGCACATGCAACTTTCCAACATACTAGGTCATGTATTATGTTTCTTGTCTACTTACTCTCTCCCCTTGCTAGTCTCCAAGCTCCATAAGAGCAGGATTTTTTTTCTCTGTTTTATCCCAAGTGCCTAGAATAGTGCCTGACATATAGAGATGTTCAACAAAAACTTGTTGACTAAATGAACGAATGGTTACATGACGAGCACCATCGTCTGGCGGCAGAAACATCGAGGCCAAGAACCCAAGAAGAAATAATAATCTTCATGGATCTTACACACCAGACCAAATAGCAAATGTCAGTTTATACACCTCCATCAGTCTGCTTATTTGCTGAACTTGGGCTTCTGTGGTTGCCTATCTATAAAACAGAAAAATATATATTTTTTAATATTGATGCATCCTAGGCCTCAATCCTTGGACCCCTTCTCTTTTCTCTTCACATTCAATCTTTTGGTGATCTTACCCAGTCTCATGGCTTAAATATAATCTGTATGCCAATGTGATGGTTTTAAAAATATGTTCATGAATCCTTTGGTAAATCTTCCCCCAAAAGGTGAAGCTTAATTATCCTCCCTGAGTGTGGGTTGGACTTGTTGACTTGCTTCTAAGAACAGACTATGGCACAAGTGATGGGATGTCATTTCCTACCTGATGGGAATGTTTTCAAGAACTAAGTGAGTTACTACAAGAGAAGGGCTTAGAACAGTGAGTGGCACAAAGTAAGCATATATTGTTGTCTTTGCAACATTCACAGGTTTGTTCTTTGACACAGCCCTAAAATTCCTCTTTCCAAATGGGCTGCTTTGGATAAGTCTTGATGGGAAGTTTTCCCAAGGTGTGGGAAATAAATAGGTATCTGTTATTTTAGTCGATAAGAATAAGCAAGCTAAATTCTTCCAAATCCTGGTGTTTGATAATGTAGTCTTTCTAAAACAAGTGCCAGGACAGGCTATGTCAGCTTGTGAATGACAGCGTGTAGTGAAATCTACACTGAATCTGCATTTTCAGCCTAAAACAATTAAAGCCACTTATCGAAATTCACAGAAACATTGGGGCCGGCCCCCTGGCATAGCGGTTAAGTTCACGCGCTCCGCTTTGGCGGCCTGGGGTTTGCTGGTTCGGATCCTGGGCGCGGACCGATGCACCGCTCATCAAGCCATGCTGAGGTGGTGTCCCACATAGAAGAGCTACAACTCTACAACTATGCTACACAACTATGTACTGGAGCTTTGGGGAGAAAAAAAGGAAAAAAGGAGGCAGATTGGCAACAGATGTTAGCTCAGGGCCAGTCTTCCTCAAAAAAAGAAGAAATAAAACAACAACAACAAACAAAAGAAATTCATAGACACATGAGAAACGCACTTAACTTTTATTAAAAAGAAATAATGTTGCGGCTGTGTCTTTTTTATTCTAAAACATGATTTTGGAGAAAGAAATAAGACCTTTTGTGGAGCAAAATGAATGTTGTTAAATATTGGGAAATGTTAGTAAATACGTCAAGTCAAGGCCTTAAGTTTGGTAGTTCCTGAAGTTCGTTAATACATTAATGTTAATGTTAAAATACATTAAATCAGCCAGAGCGAGCCTCACGGACATGTGACCTGTGCAGTCACACAGGTCCCCAGGCTCAGAAGACCCTGTGCTTTGTTTCATGTTCTGCTCGTTGAACAAATACAAATGAAAATTGTATTTTCGTTTCAGCCTGGTTCTGCAAATTATGTAGCCAGTCCTGGAGGTGATTATTATCAATTGTGAACTGTGGTTGCCTCGAGGGTAAAAGGACCTTTCAAAACCAGCTGAGCATGTTATGAAATACACTCAACTTCTTTGCGTCTCATCCTATTTATAGTAAAAGGCAACTGAAAACATTTCCCTTTGGCTGTGGAGGCAAAGGGTGTGTTCTTTTCAATAGATTGCTGAGGCCATCATAGATTTTTCACTCACTGGTGCTCATCACACAGATTTCAAAATAACCACACGGCTCATTGTTCCACAAAGCTTTAAAAATCAGATATCGATAGAATCCCGTAAAAATACAGCAAAACTTCTTTAAAATGATTCCTCATTATACATATTTGAATATGGTACCACGTACATCCTAAAAACATATAGTAGAAGATTCTACTCCAAAGCAAATTAGATAAATTGAACACATTTCCCAAACACATACGAGTTTCACTCTTTGAATTAAAAAAACCCCAAAACTAAAGTAAACCAAAGAGTTAGTTATCATTCCTTCCCTTTGGTCTGCCAAGGCTGGCGGGTTTTAAACTTTCCTGCTACATTACAATCTCCTTGGGAGCTTGGACTCCATGTTTTACAACACCAGAGGACAGCAGAATGCCCTGGGCAGGGCAGACCCTCGACCCATGCCAGTAGCAATTAGCTAATAAATTATTAACAATTAACTTTGAGGCTAGTGGAGGGCCAATGGCGAGGTGTCAGAACTCTTCCTGGAAGGCGCTTCAGAAAGGCACTCCTCTTCACGGCAAACACTTAACATGTGTGCCACTTCTAAGCTCTGGACATGTAGCCATTTGTTTCATCCTAACCCCTAGCCATCCTATGAGGTAGGTACGATTTGTATCCCCGTTTTACAGATGAGGAAACTGAGGCACACAGAGCTCCAGTCACAGTTGGTAAATGGCAGAGCTGAGATTCAATCCCAGCAGTGCGGTTCCAGAGTGTGCTCCAACCGTGCATTGAGCCGTGTCCCCAAGCATGGGTTAGAGCTGGCCACAGGAAGAGGGAGTGTAGCCTCCCAGGTGGCCTCAGCAGCAGGGACAGAGGCAGGGAGGAAAGAAGGAGCAAGGTCCCTTTGAGAGGATGAAGGTGGGTCATACTGCTGGCTCTACAGAGTGTGGATATCTAACAAACCTTCTTAGCAAGTGCTGTCACCCTGATTCTCCTTTGGGGAAGTGGAAGAGGATTCCTGTATTGTTATCCTTTTAAAGCAGCGGCCTGAAGGCTCAGTGCTGGGCCCAAAGGTGCTCTGCGGGTGCACTGCAGCCAGGGGCAGGCCACGTGGCTAGGTCTGGCCAAGGCTCCGGGCTGCGGTCACCACGTGCCTCCAGCCGGCCCACAGCGCCCCCTGGACGCGCAGCGTTGTGCTCGCAGCTGCCCGTCTGTTTCAAGAGATGCCCCAACACCCCGTGCTCATCTTTCCGGTTTCACCCCTGACTGCGGGTGAGCTTGCGCCTCTTTTGAGGCAGGATTCGGAGTGTTCATTTGAATGAAAGAGAGGGGTGGTTCAGCACACGCCTGCAGAGCGCTCTTTGCAGCCCGGGCAGGAAGGGACCGTTTCACTTTCTCGGGATGTGCTGTGCAGGGTTTCCCCGCGGCTGTTTGTGTCGCGGGGGATTTCTTAGGGCTCTGAAAACACTTCCCTGGCCGGGAGGAATGTGGGGGGAGGATGCCAGATATGCTTTGAATTCTTTGAAATCTCTAAGCATCTAAAAAAATAATCATGGTGGGTAGGTGTGAGAAGTTCTTTAAAATATGGCACATTTTCCCCCAAAGCTTAAAATAGAACTTTTCAAGGGAAATTAAATGAAAGTATAGAAAATTTGTAAAGGCTCTTCTTCTTACAAAACAGAAGCACAATGTTACAGTGTCGTGTCCCCCCCCCCCATCATCATCCATGCAAAATAGGGTCCTTTTCCTCCCTTGCTACAGGCAGCTGCCCCAGTCTTTCCTTAAATCTTTTCCACACTCTGTATAAAGACCCTACTGCCAACCGTGGGCATCAGAGCTTTACCCCAGGGGACCTACTATTTCCCTGATGAATCCTACAAGCCTAATGTTCATATTGACCGCCTCTGCCTCTTTTCTTTGCCAGTGTGGAATTTTTGGAAGGCTGTCACACATTCCCTGTGCCTGTCTGTTTCTTTCTGAAAAATACACGGAATCCTATTTGATGTGCACGTGCCCCTGGGGAACGTGGCTCAAGTCAGACAGCTTCCCTCCAGGATCAGAGGGCGTGTGCCTGGTGGACGGTTGCCCTTGGAGAAAGAGGATGCAATTTTAAGGCTTGCTTCTGCCACTTCCTCTCGGTGGGACTCGGGACAAGCACTGAACCTCTCTGAGCTTTACCTTCTTCCTCCGTGAAATGGGTTTCAAGGATTAAGTGAGTGCACACATATGATGTGCCTGGCGGTGCTCGGTTCTGAGAGTGCATGGAGTGGGGTGTGTGTTCCCCAGGCACCTGGGCTTGGGGATACGCTCTACACTCTCTCTCAGTTTTGTGCAATAAAGGCCTCAGAAGCTGGCAGGCACGACTCATTTCCAGAGGACAAATGGTGACCAGCCCCTGAGATGACCTTCTTCCATAGAGTCATTGCTCTGGGATTCTAACTGGAGCTCCGGCTTGTTCGTGGTCAGGGGGTCACACCCCCGGGTCCCCTGTGTCTTGTCCTCAGGGCCACTGTGTCCCTCATTCAGGCTCAGACTGTCTCTTGCACCCAAAGCCAGCTGGCGGCCTAGCTAGGCGGCTCCTGCCACTGCTCCTTGTTTGAGCTGCCACCTTGGAAACTGCATGAGGCCAGGGGCCGCCCTCCTGAGGAGAGGCTGCTTTTCATTCCCCTTAAGCTTCGTGGAGGAGAGGAGCCCCCAAACCAAGGGGAGAGGAGTGCGGGGCAGGGAGGTGACGAGGGTGGGTCCTGCCCCTAGGTGGCTCACCTGCCATTGGCGCAGCGGTCATCCTCCCCACTCTGCTGCCTCCCCGAGGGAGGATATTCTTTAGACACTACCAGCCCCTCAGCCTCCTCCTCCCATCTTCCCAGAGGTGATGAAGGGAGTTACCTAGCTGGTGGGTGACCTCGCTTGGGTGGAGCTAATATATCAAAAATTGTCAGGGGGAAGTGGAGGAGGGAGACGGTGCAAAGCGGGGAGTGGGGTAGAGGTGATTTGGTCTTTCTCCTTCCCTCTCTGCCCAGAGCAGCTCGAGGCAGCTCTCTGGAGAAGAGTATTCGCTCTGCAGGCTCCACTTTCCCCAGGTGAGTTAACAACCTGAGCTCCTGGAAGTAAGGAATTGATTTGGGCCCCATCGGTGAACTCAAGAAGTAATTGACCGGGCAGTTGTAAAGAGCTGCTGAATGCGAACTTGGTTCAGAGAACCGTGATGAATTCCATCAGATAAGTATTCAGAGCACACGTACATTTTTCACGCATATTTACATGCACACGCGTGTGTTCTGGGGAGTGGGAAAGAAATCAAGAGGAGGCATTGCAAGTATAGAATTGTTCTACATGCAAGAAAATTAATATTGCACTTCTGTTGACATAGCCGGTCCTAATCTCATGCAAACATTGAAGAAGTATAATTGTATATTTTCCCAAAGAGAAAAATGATTATCATTGTAGTTAATGTTAATTGATTATTGAGTTTCTACATTTCTGATTTTAAATTTGTTGCTGTGAATATATTATATACTTTTTAGCAACCCAAAAGTTCAAGTTCATGTAGGATTTCTTTGTAAAAGATGGATTTCCTATACTCTTCTTGTCCTAGTTCTCTACCCACTACATGTGTGATGTTGCCCAAGGAAGGCAGCCCCTCTCTTGTCACATGATGGGGAGCCCCTGGCAGTACTGTCAGGCAGTGGGGACTTGGAAAGAAAATGCCTTGTAATAGAGAGGAAGGCAGTGACGGTCTTGTGACTTACCTCTGCTTGGTGATGACCAGCCAGTCCCTGAAGAGGAAGAGGTGCCTCTCCTTGGTCTCGGGGCCCTGGGTCAGCATCACGGGGCTGTGGAGGATGGGCTCACCCTGCTGGTCGGGCAGGTCCAGTCGTTGGAGGGATGCTGTCAATGCCAGCCTTCTCCTGGGGAAAGAGTAGGAATCAGTGGTGAGAGAAGAGTGATGGATAGGCAGATAGGATATAAGCCACGTCTCCAAACAGCAAGTCACCACGAGTTTGGCTTAACTTGTGGCGGGGGGTGGAGGCGATTAGCAGAGAAAACAACAAAGCGGCTCATTGCTTGTTTTTCTAAAACCTGAACTTTAAAAAATGGGTTTCCAATAAAGCACAGACACCAAGTGTTGTTGGTCCTGCTTCCGTGAATAGCTGATCCCCACTTGTGTAAATGTGAAGGATTTCTGTGAGAATTTTAACCTAAGGCAGTGCTTGCCAAACTCTTTGCATTCCAGAGCACACACAATAAATGATAATATTTATGTAACACTAGGAGGTCAACAGAGGCAGGGAAGGCTGGCTGGCCCACCCAGGCCTCGTGCAGCCACGCCCAGAGCAGAGGGGAGCAGCATGGTGGCATCGCTGTAACTCGTTTGTGCCACGCGGGTGAGAAGCTCTGACTTATTCATGAGTTGGGGAAAAGCTTTCCCTAAAAGCTGGAGAGGTCAGGGTTAGCCCGCTGGGAAACCTAAACGAATGAGTCTGAATGATCGGATTTCTCCGCGTGGGGACTGAGCAGCGGGGGAGAGTTAACATCATCTGTGAGGCTTGTCAAGCCGGCGTAATTCATGACTTGACTCCAGCACCTTCTTGTGATTCTGATGATGCTAGAGTCACTCAGTTCCTGTTGCCATCACCACTTGCTCACTTCCTGGTCATTTACCCTGTTTCTGGCAGAGATGGATGACCTCAGCAGCAGCGTGCGTGCGGGCAAGTGTGTGTGTGGAAGGAGGGAAGGGATGGTGCGTGACCCTTCTCAGCAGCTCTGAAATGAAGCCATAAAGATGGCTACCTGCGTGGCCTGCCTTCTGGTTGTTTTAACTTCTGTTCACATCCATCTCCTTCCACTGTAAAGACAGCGATACTGACTCTGGGAAAGCAAATCGTTTGTAGAGGGAAACTTCTGTTTAATTCAAATGTGGTCTTTGAATAAGGACACATTTCTGTTATTTGAAGCGAACATGAAATTTTTCAATTCTCAGTATTTTCCAGAAATCAATGATGTGGCAGAAGTCCCTGATGAATGGTTCCTGCTCATTACTGCCTCTTTGCTCTCTGAGCTTCCCACCCACCACACACCTCCCACTGCCCTCACCTAGCCTCTCTCAACACAACATAGTGTCCAGAAATGACACAGCCCCAGGTGAAGCCTGGGGGGGTTAAGAAGTGGGGGGTTTTCAACTTTTTCTGATGGCTAATTAACTATTTAGGGAGGGAGGCAGGAGAGAAAAGTTGGGACTCAAGCCATAGGAACTGGGAACTAGAACTCCCTGCTGTGTTTATGAATGTCTTTTGGTTTTCTCTGAGTTTATTTGGAAAAATACTTGATGATTTCCATATATTTGAGGAATTATAACTCACTAGTATGCAGCACAACTTTGGTTACACCCATCAGAGCCTGCCTCACTGTCTAACCCTGTGGTTGCACCCTCAAATGCCTGAGGGGCAGGCAGGGAAAATGAAGGGGTGAGGTGAGTGATAGGGAGCAGTGGGGACTGTGGAAAATGGCAGGAGCCAAGCTGTGTCCAAAGGGGCAGCCCACTGGTGTCACATAGGAATGTGGGCCCAGTGTTACTGCTAATTATTTAAAAAGCCAATAGGCCAAAATTCTATTAAATGTCAACTGATTCTAAGCATTTATTTAAGCACAACAGAGGGGCAGTGCTGTGACTCATCCTAGTTGCTTGCGGATTTGGAGCCCATGAGAGCATTCAGATGATACAGAACCTCTGGTGATTGGGGCAAAATATTTGAATATTTTTAACATGTTATAAACCATATTGAGAGTAACAGATCTAAATCTGTCAGATAATTATTCATTTGAGCTTTAAAAAATATGAACACAGATAACCCACGACCAGTAAGAGGAAGTAGGTAAAGTTTCCTTTTTAAGAATGCTGCTCTGCCCAGTGCTTCTCCACATTTTCATCTTGGTTTCTTTTCTTTCATCACTCCTTTCATGGCTGGCCCCCCTAAGTGCCCTGTCCCCCTTTGTTTGCATTTCTTTACGATCCCAGAAGAACTTGTACACTCACTGGGGTTCATTTTCCTACACACACGGGGACCTAATTTGAGTGACGTCACGAAAAAAAAAAAAGCACCTCGTGTTAACCAGATTTCACAACAAAGGCGCCTCAGGGCTCTCACCCTAGGGGAAATTTTAAAACGCACTGAAATAGGAAACAAGTGATGTAGCAAATACCTGGGGAACGGAAATAACTTTGCCCGTGGCCTTTCCGCGTGGTGGTGAGTTTCCAGCGGAGAGTGCGGCCGGTGGCGGCTTCCCGCAGTGAAAGTGCTGGCTGGCCGCGCTCCCCTGAGACCCCCTGTGCTCCCCCAGAGCTTGACGTGGGAAATGCTCTAGCGTATTGAGGGCCCCACTGAGTTCAGAGTCAGCTGCTGGCCTGAAGGCGCTTTGGGAGCATCTTGGAAGAGGGGAAGGAAGGAAGGGTGGGTGTGCCATGGAAGCGTGGCGGACCTGCGCAGATGTGCGATTCGGGAAAGGGGCAGGGGGGTAATATTTCACTCTGCTCCTTTCAGTCGTCTGTGGGGTTGGCATGGAGGAAGGGAGAGTGATGAAGTGTCTGGGCGTCCTCTGAGTTACTGGTGACTTTGCAAGACGACAGAAGTGCTGTAACTGATTTCAGCAGTAGGAAGCTGAGCTGGAAACCATCCTTTCGAAGGGGCTGGGTTTTAGAGGCAGCGTGGATGTTGGTCCTCTATGCCACACGGCCTGGCGGTCCCTGCATTCGGAGTCGCTCTGAGTGAAGCCGTGGGGCACAGCGCTGTCTCGACGACAGTCACGTTGTTTTCATGTGGTTCTTCCCCAAGTCTGTGTGAGCCTTGTCACCCAACGCTGGAGTGCCACAGCAGCTTCTCTTTGCTCACCCTCCTTTTCTTACTATTTATTATCAAACTTGACTCCAGCCTATGGCACGCGTTACCGTTTCCTTCAATGGGGCTAACGTTTACTGAATGCCTGCAATGTGCCAGGTGAATCTCTTTACGCTCCTTCTTTTTCAATCCTCACAACACTCCTATACAATGGGGCCCATTTTACAAATGAGGAAACTGAGGCTCAGGGATGTGACATCATCTGCAGATCACGTAGCGAACAAGTGGCAGAGCTGTGGGCTGGAGTCAGGACTTGCCTTCTCCATGTGTCCAAATTCTGCCTCCTGAATATTTCTCCTTTACCCATTTCCTTGTCATCTTAGGTGTCATCGCTGAAGTTCCAAGCTCTTGTAGCACTTTGCCTGTATTGCTTCGATAGTTTCTGACAGTTTTCTTTCTTTTTTTTTGCTGAGGAAGATTCACCCTGAGGTAACATCTGTTGCAAATCTTTCCCTTTTTTTTTTTTGGCTTGAGGAAGATTTGTCCTGAGCTAACATCTGTGCCAATCTTCCTCTATTTTATATGTGGGTCACGGCCACAGCATGGCTGACTAGTAGTGTGGGTCCACACCCAGGATCTGAACCTGCAAACCCGGGCCCCTGAAGCACAGTGCACCAGATTTAACCACTATGCCACGGGGCCGGCCCCTCTGACAGTTTTCTTGCTTCAGATCTTAACACCCTTAATTCTCTGTCCCCTTCTATCCTCCACATAACTATCTGAGAAATGTTAAAAAATGTATAAGCTTAAAGCATTCCCAGGCTTAAAATCCTGCAGTGCTGCCACGGCCTTTGGGATTCTCAGGGCTCTGTGTGATTGGCCCCAGCCCCTCTGCTGTTTGCTGAGATGCCCCCTCTGCTGTTTGCTGAGATGCCCCCTCTGCATTTTGATGCAGGGACCACTTATAGTCTGGATTGGATGTCTCTCTGCAAACCTGTGTCATCTAATGGCCTGCATGTCTGTCTGTCTCTGTTGTAATGCAGATACATTTCTACGCCCCAGCATAGCACCCGGATGTGGAAAATGCACGATGAATGAATGAATGAATGAATGAATGAATGAAGCTTTCAATGATGTGTTGAACCACGTTTGAAGTTTTATGTTCCTTGTTTAATTTGCTTTCTACTAAAGGCATCTGGGTTTACCTTGTCCTTTCCTGGCTTATCACTCATGATCAGTCTGAAGCCAGGGGGCACAGTTGCAGTGTGATGGGAAAAAGCGGCAGGTGATGGAACCACAGGGGAGCTGGAATCCAACGTGGACCCTGCTCTTGAGCAGACACAAGTGTGGGGAAGAAAGAAACCATGGAGGGAGGGAGACCCTGTTACAGAGCTCATGGCGCACACCCTCTCCATCCTAGCAGAGTCTCTCCGGGTTCAGCACCCTCTTTTGTAATAAAAACAAACTTCGGCTGAACACCTGTGTCCCAGCCAGTGTCGAGGAGAACCTGCTCCCGCAAGGCAGAAGGTTCTTAACTCTCACCTGGAATCATACCGAGGGTCCTTGTCTTTCCTTTTCCTTTCTAAAATTGTATAAGAAAAGTAAACCTATTCATGACACCTTATCACAAATGACAGACACTATTTACTCTCTCTACTGGGTGTCTGGCTTTTTTTTTTAATGTTGAAGTTTTGTTTTGGAGTTTTAGTAAAATGCCAATTTTTCCCCCTGCGATGTTATCATTAGTTCTCCAATATTTTCTCTGATAATAATTCATGGTTTTTCAAAGGTTTAGAGTTCAAAGCATTTTCACTACATTATCTCACTTGATTTGAATTCTCTCTACCTTGTGAATCGAGCAGGAATCCTCAAGCCCTATTTACAGATGGGGAACCTGAGGCGCAGAGTCAGGGATAAATGGCCGGGGAAGGATGTAAGTCCAGGCCTCCAGACTCTCAATCTTTCCTGTGAATTTCGGCTTTTTCTGTAATATTTGTTTATTTTGTTGATCTCTTCATAGACCATTTAGAGAGCTTCCCACCTGCATGAAGGCCGTGGATGGAATGTTCTGTGTGTAGACAGTGTTAGCTGATGGGTTGACTGTGGGCTCAGGGGAAACACCCACCCGGAGAGCAGCCTGGCAGACGCCCACACGGGTGTGAAGGGCAGGAAGCAGGACTGGGCTGCCCGCGTATTAGCTCACCGTGGGCGGGCCTGCAGCTGGATGCCCAGCCTCGCTCTGGACCAGAGCACCCTCAGGGCGGCTGTGGGCTCAGCGCCGTGAAGTTCCACACTCCCACCACTTCTCTCGGTGTGCTGTGTCAAGGAGACTTGGGTGGTCCTGAGGAGGTGGAGGCAGGGAAGTCTAGCCCCCGCGTACCTGTGGCTTTGGCTGTACAGCAGCATCGTTTCAACTGGCTTTGAAGCATTTTCTATTCTACACGAGGATTTCTTAACAGGAGTCTGAGGGTGGCTACATGGGGGGAGTGGACATAGTTTTTTTTTAAATTAGATTCTCAAAGGGCTCGGTGTCCCCCAAATGTTTAAGATTCACTATTCTATGGATATGGAAGATGTGGTATATATACACAATGGAATACTACTCAGCCATAAAAAAGATGAAATTGTGCCATTTGCGACAGCATGGATGGACCTTGAGAGTACTATGCTAAGCAAAATAAGTCAGAGGGAGAAAGTCAAATACCATATGATCTCACGCATAAATAGAAGACAACAATAACACAAACACATAGATACAGAGATTAGATTGGTGGTTACCAGAGGGGAAGCGGGGAGGGAGGAAGGCAAAAGGCACATGTGTGTGGTGATGGATGGTAATTAGTCTTTGGGTGAGAAACATGATGTGGTCTACACAGAAATTGAAAATATGATGTACACCTGAAATTTATATAACGTCATAACCAATGTTATCTCAATAGAAAAAACATTCACTATTCTCTAGGAATTTCATGAATATATAAATAACGTCCCACGTCCAAAGTGGAGGTGTCCTATATCATCTCCAATGTGTGGTGGTAACACATTGCTGTGTTCAAGAAGTCAATGTCTCCTGCTGCCCTTCAGGCATGCCACCGTGGCATTCAGAACACTGCCCATGGGGCTGTGCCATCCTCTATTTGCAATGGCCCCGCTCAGCCTGGCCAACTCCCACTTGTCCATCAGAACCCAACTCAGATTTCACTTCCTCGCTCAAGCCGTCTTGGAGTCCTGGGGGCACCCTTGGGCACCTTCCTCTAAGCCTCCCAGCACCTTGCTCTGACTCTGACACCTGTCTCACTGTCCTGTGGTTACTTGTCCACCAGTCACCACATTAGGAACACCTCGAGGGCAGGGCTGTTGTTGTGTCCATCTTTGCATCACCAGCGTCCAGCTCTGTGCCAGGTATACAGAAGGTGCTCAGTACATCTGTCTTTGATTGACAGTCTGGAAGCCAAACTAATAAGAGCAGACATGAAGCCAATTCTGGGCTGAATCAGGTCAAAAGATGTGGTTAGCCTAATTCACACAGGACTCTTGAAATGTCATATGAAAATTGTCACTTGCATTTAGATAGTGTGGTCACCATGATAACCAGGGCAGAAATGTCAGCCACTTATTGAGCACCTACTGTATGCAAAGCACTCTACTAGATCCCCTCTAAGAGGATGTGTCAATTCTTGTTTGATTTGGTCAAGCTCATATAAAGTTTAAGGTCTTGAGCCTGGTCCCACCACCAGGCCAGCCAACGTGGGTCTGACGTGTTTTGTGCTTAGATGCTCTCACAGGTGCATATCCTAAAACGAAACATCTGGTAACAAAGATCAGTTGGCAAGATAACCAGGTTTCTTTTATGCGTCTTTGGAAGGAGAACAATTTGACTGTATGAGTCAGGTCTTCTGTTGATTACAGACAGCAGCGCTCAAAAGTGCCGGGTAAATCGGGATGGAGGCAGAGGGATGAAATCTGTCTACGTTAGTGGAAGTCATACGCACTTTAATTTCATTTACCGTCTGGAGTATCGTTAACTTCAGCAACAGTCTCACTCAAGACCGAACATCATTTGACTTCTATAAACCGGATTCCCATTCGTAATTTTTCTCATCCTTTCCTACTGTGGGCGTTAGGTTATGATAGATCATTAGTGTCTATATATACTTGAAACTTTTACTTGAAGTTTTAACCACTAAAGATGATTGTAAAAATCATGGTATGTGGATTCAGATATTTAGTTCCCAGCTAGCAAATTTAAAACATCTCCAACCACATCTCTCAAAGGGCTTCTGCTGACCTCCATCCTCCTGTGATGTATAGAGTGGAGGGCGAGGAGTGGCCTTCCCAGGTAGCAAATACTGGGTGGGGACACCATGGTTCCCACCAGCACACTTGCTCTCCTGCAGGCCAAGCACATTACCCAGGCTTCCCGTCATGTTTCTCTTATGTTGGAGAGCTTGGGAAAGAGGTCTTCATCTGCCTGATGAAGAAGTTTCCAGAACTTTCCCAGAGACTCTGCCATCACTTTTCACGTCTCCCCTTAACTCCTCACTTCATGTGCCCACGTGTATGTGACTGAGGGTCGCTGACCACAATTAAGGTTCCAGCTCAGTGACGCTCAAGCAAGCCCCCAGATGTATCAGCTCTGCTCTGCTCCTGGCCGCTTCTCCGCACTCCCCTCCCCTCCCCTCCCCTCCCCTCCTCCTGTAGGATCCTGATCACACCACACTTGCCTCAGTTGCCAGCACTACCTTCGGGGTATTGGCACCTCCTCTGGGTGGTGGTGACTCTGGGGAGGTCAGGCTATGTCTGCAATGGTCCCCTCAGGCCTTTCCTGCTCTCCCATCTCTCCCCCACCCTTTTCGCAAAAGTCATGACATCAAACTTATGACTCAAAGTCCCCATCAGGATAACAGCGTATAATCCTCATTCTCAAATGACAGGAGACAGTGAGGGAAAATCCTGTCTGCCATCAGCTGCTGTGGCTTCCTTCGAAATGCTTCCAGCAGATGTGTAAAAGCAGAAGCTACTTGTTTACACCCGCTGAGCTTTCACATTCTGGAAGGTGGTCTACTGGCTCCATCGGAGAGAAGGAGCACTCTACAGGGAGCCCATGGGCTCTGCACACAGCAGCGGGGCCTCCAGCACGAGTTGGGGACCCTCTTGCATGTTCCTGAGTGGATGCGAGTTGCGTGCGTCTGTGGCAGCCTGGAATGGGGGCTTTGTGCCCAAAAGTGGGGTCTGGGGGTACGGGAGAGACCACAGTGTAATCACAGAGATGTCCTCCTTTTCTGGGGGGCACTTTGGGCTTTGCCACGTGCTGTCCACTGCCTGGAGTGGCCTCTCTCCCAGGACCCTTGGCAATGCTGTTTTAGGTTCCTCTAACTCCACGTCATGCAGAGTTTTAGGTAAGACCTGAGACTTTGGTGTCACCAGATCTGGACTGGGATCCCAGTCCTTGTCATCTGTGTGGCAAGTCACCCAACCTCCCAGAGTCTCGTTGAGATAATAATTGTACCCACTTCCTAAGGTGAGTTTGAGGGTAAATGATACAGTGTGGTGATGGTGAGTGGCGTCTGGTCTACGGGAAATGCCCAATAACTGGCAGCCACTCCAAGCTCGTTCTGCCCAAGTTACCTCCTGGGGTGAATGAGATCCTTCAGGAGGGGTCATCCTGAAGGGCTCATCCAATTTGGACCAATTCGTAAAGAAAAGATTGAATTTAAACAACACTCTTAGACTGACTACTTGTCGCTTTTGTGGACTGGCTCTTTCCCTGCTCCTTGGTTCTTTTTGGAGTGCACCCACATGATGCCCAAGACTCCTGGGTGATCCCGGGCAACCCGACACTTTGTCCTGAGACGCCACGTGCCTGAGCAAAGCGAGGCTTCCTCTGCGGAGTCCATCTTTACAGCACCATCGTGTTCTGCTGCGCGATGGAAAGTGCCCTGGAGAGACGAGACCACCGGGCCGTGGGGAAACGAGAAGAGAACTGGGCGGGACCTCCGCTGAGGGGGGTCCCTTGGCTTTGTGGGCTCCCTGGCGCGGGTGCACGTGGTGGGGTTTCACATACCTGGTGAGTGGCCACGCCTCGCTCAAAAGCTTGCCCAGTCCGGCTGCTGGTGCCGAGGAGCGATGCTGAGCCAGGCTCCTGAGCTGCGGAAACAAAGCAGAGCGGGGCTGGTCTCGACCTCTCCCTTCCAAGGGAATGTTACTCAGGAAATACAAAGCCCCTTTGGAGGGGGGTAAGCAACCAGAGGCACACACCTCCACGCACAGACCCTGGGTCGAGCTGGCCTTAGTGCCCTCTCATCCGGCCGTGCAGGGAGAGGGGGCTTCTCGCCAGTGGCCTCCCCCACTCAGTGCGGCTGGGTCGGGTCCCTGAGTCCCTGCCTAAAGCTCATTCCATGATTCCACGATTCATATGCCTCCAAATGTGAAGCTTGGAGACCACTATTATTGGAAAACTATTAGTTCTTCTTCTATTCCTCCCAAAGACCCATAAATGGATCTGGTCAACTTTCCTGGGAGGGGACAGTGGGGCAGAGTAGGGGAGTCAGGCTTTGGGCAAGTCTTTGGCCTCTCGGCCATCTGCAGGGTGACACCATATGAGGCGACTTCCAGGCCCTTCCCAGCACACAGGTAACATGCTCTATGCTTCATGGGGTGATTCCTTTCTCATGGTACAGTCTGAGTTCTGACAGAGAATCCATTGATGTTTCATAACATGGCATATCCTATTCTTTCATTCAGTCATTCAACAGATTCGTATACAACTGTGCGCCCTGGTACCTAACACGAGTAGTTAGGATTACAAGATGAGCAAATAGACACCGTTTTGCCTTGTGGGGTTTATATTCCAGTGAGAGGTGCAGATAAAAACAACTGACCACACCATGATCTCCTGGCCCCAAGGCCAAGTGCCGCAAAGGAGAAGGGGCCAGGAAAGCATTATATAAAGGACCCTCCCCCTCTGGAGGTCAGGGAGGCCTTCTATGAGGAAGTGACATTTGAGCAGAACTCTGAAGAAGGAGTAGAAGTCAAGTAGGTGAATGGAAAAGCAGGGGCAGAGGGAACAGCACATGCAAAGGCCCTGGGGTGAGAGCTAGCATACAAGACAGAGGAACTGAGGCAAGACCAGTTTGGCTGTAGCCCAAGAAGGGTGGGGGAGATGTGATGCAAAATGAGGAGGTGAGGCCAGCCAAGAAGACCACATTAGTTGTCTGATTTTTATCCTAAGGGCAGTGGGAAACAACGGAAGTTTTAAATAGAACAGTGACATGGCCAGATTTAATGTTCTCATGACCTCACTTGGGCTGCAGTGTAGAAGGTGTGTTTGAAGCCCGAGTGGATGCCCCAAGACGGTAATGAGCCACTGCAGGTGCTCAGGTAGCCCTTGCGGGCAAGGTCGTTAACATAAAGTGTGTCCCTAAACGAAATATACAAACCAAGCTGTCTCCTTGCTGTCCTCTGCGTTACTATGCTGCCTGGAGGGGAGTTACACCTAAATTCAGAGTAAACACATGATCAGTGAGGCCCCAGCACTCAGCCCAATGGTGAATGGCGGGGGCCCTGGTTAGATGACATATCAGACGGTCCCAGTCAAAAGGGGTGGGGCGTGGATGCTTTGAAGCCTCCAGCAGTTGAACTACATTTAGCTTAGAAAATAAGTCCGTTTTTACACTAAGTGAAAGCAGGGGTTGTGCAAATCATTGTACTCACACTGGCTGTGGAGCCACCGGGGGCTGGAGAGGACGGAGCAGAAAAGCTTGCTCTCCTGACCTCTCCTGGCCTCTTTGGTGTAATCAGGAGCCTTGACTTCTGGGTCTCTAGTTTTGCAACCCTCCCACTGAACTTAGCTGCGTTTTCAGCCCCTCTCATGTGTTGCAATTTGACAACCATAAGCAGCCGTTTGGCTTTATTTCTGCAAAATACAGATCCCCAGTGTTTTCTCAACTGTGCCCAGCTATGTTGATTTTAATGGGTCTTGTTTTCCATTTTACTGAGAAAGGCCACAGACTCTGCTGCATGTTCTGCTTTGATGGAAGGGCATCTACTCCGTTCCATTGTGCAGTGTCGACATCTCCCACCCTCGATTTACTCCCACTTGGTAGGCAATTGGGAATCCCCAACAGGCAATGGGAGAGTCGCCTGTTCCCAGACGGGAGGCAGCTACGTGCAGGAGCAGGGAGAACTGAGCAGCTTCCTGGGGTCGGTGAATCAGGCCTTCCCAAGTTTGTGAAGCTCTTTGTTAATTCAGTCATCTAGTTCTTAAAAAGGGCCTGATCTTTCTAGGTGTGGCATTAGATTTCACCACCACTAGAAATCCCGAAATATCAGACCCTCTGATAATCAAATGCAAAACCTCAATCCAAGGTCAAACAGAAATCAAGTTCATTGTCAACAGTCGTGTTGACCCAGCAAGATAAAGGACAATGAGGAAGGGGTGCAGTTTCTAGCCTCAGGGGAACTTACAGGGAAAATGAGGAGTCAGGATGTACATGAGCGAAAAGAGGTGGATGGAAAATTGGGCTGCAAACGTCTAGTGGTGGTGAATGGGGTTGATAGCAAATGTCCCCAGGGGAGGATGTGCAGGGGGGTCTGGGCTGGGTCTCCCCAGAGCACTGTGTGCTGGGTGCATGAGAACCTGTGTGACTGAACCGGAAGAAAGGACAAAGAAAGTGGCTTCTAACTGGCCTGGTTTTTAGGCGTGAAGAATGAGCCTCTCCTCTCCAAGGTGTCCCAGCCGTGCCTTAACACCACCCTTAAAGTCATTTCTTTCCACAAGACAACATAGTGAGATGCTGTTACTCTTTTATACGTCCAGGCTCATGACTTGATTATTCCCTCCTCAAAATCAGGTTTTCATATGAGGGGAAAGGGCTGAGTTTGATGATGCCAGGAAAAGCGCTCTGAAAAGCCGAGAAGGTCTGACTTCACATCTTTGTGCAGTCAGTCTGGCTCTGGGGTTCGGCTGAGGGTTTTTGGAAGATTCACCAAAATCTCATCCATCGTTTTCTTGCTGCCCTTTCCAACAGGCAAAGCAGTAGTTGAGGGCGACGTGGCTCGTTAGGGAAGCTGTGAGCAGGAGAAACGCAGCTCCACTGGATCTGTCAGGATCTACGCAGAGCCCAGGCTGGTGGCACCTGCCTTATGAGAGGCACACACACGCCACAGCTGTGCCAGCCACTGCCCTCTGTGGGTGGGTCAGACTTCTGAGTCATCAGCCAGATATAGACCATGTTCTTTTTTCACTGGCACGGTTCTCCTGAAGTGTGGGCTGAGCTTCCTGGCTTCAGACAAAGCACGCTGGTGTGGCTTCCAGCAGCTGCGTTTGCACAGGAGTAGGTTCACGCGGTGCACCAGCCCGGGGTTGGCTGGGCCCTGGGTGCCTGCGTGGAGGCAGCTGCAGGCGTCTTCCACCTCAGCCTGTCTCCACCTGGCTTCATGACAGTTAATCCTTCTGGTGTCCCACAGGGCATCAGAGGGCCCACAACACCCTGTAACTCGTGCCCTGGGCTGGCATGCAGGGTGGAACGGAGGAGAGCAGGGGGCGGGTATGCCTGTGAGCCAGGAGGTGTGGGCTGGAGCCGAGCCACCCTCTCTAGCTCGCCCCGTGAGCCCGGCAGAACTGCTGAACCTTCCGTCCGGAGCCTCGGTCTCCTCATCTGTGAAATGGGTGTGCCCTAGTTTTCTCCTGCTTTTCCTTGCTCCCATCAGGAATATTATATTACTTTAAGTCAGTTTTCTAAGCCTTGTCTCTTGTGGAATGAAATCCTTCATTTTCTTATGAAAGGAAATGAAAATATCAGAGGCCAGGTGGGAGGTTTTCGGGCGGTGGGCTGTAGGGACACTGTTGCTTTCTCTGCCCTCAAAATAGTCCTACTACTTTGCTCTTTAAAATGTAATGTATTATTGTCTCAAAAATAGCATTTGAGTATGTCTATATATCCAACACCTTCATCAAATCCTCTGATAAGCTGTTGACCTGACCGACAGGAGGTGGCTTAGCTGTCTCCCCCATCAGATAACACACCCCCAAGGCAGGGACCATGTCCTCTTACTCCGTTTTCTACCCCCAGAACCTACCAGCACAGGTCCAGGTGTTTTGTAAGTGCAAGAAGTTGTTGAACGAACAGATGAAGTGAATGATGGGACTGTAAGTCCCCCGAGGGCAGGGGACACATCTGCTCTCCCGCACTGTCGTGCCCAGCACACGACTGACTACAGAGTGGGTGGCCAATGATTTAACTTCTAATGAGTTCACTCACCAGACACTAAATAAAGTCCATCATAAGTGAAAGAATTTAAAGACACACAGCTAGAGAGATGGAAGGGACCCGAGACCCAGATAACGTACAATATCTACACAAGACGTAACAGCCCCCACTTGTCGTATTTTGATTACAGCAATGAAGGAAATGGCTCGTCAAGTCAAACCCACAGGCAAGGTAACATCTCAAATGGGAGTGTTTCTCTGTCCAGGGAAGAGATTAAGGAGCCATCCATTCACTCTTGCACACCTACAAAACACCTGGCCCTTGTCCAGTCATTCCATAGTCAACTCCTATGGAGCTCCATGCAGGACCGTGCACTGACTACTGATGGGGGACAAACGAGGAGGTCCCCGTCCCCAGGGAGCTACAGAGAAAGGTAAGTACCCAACAGGCAGCACTGGGGAAAGTGCCTGACTGTGGAAAGGCCCGTGGGAGATGCTTAGGGTAGGAGGAGCTTGTTGGATTAGAGAGGTCAGGGAAGGCTTCCTGGAGGAGGTGGGTTATGCATTGGACCTAGAAATACCAGCAGGATTAGGGCAGGCGGGCCACAGCGTGACTTGGGAATGGGACGGGCATGCTCAGGTCCAAGGACTAGATTAACAAACTGGCTGGAGGAGGAAATGGAAGAACAAACTGATCAGAAGGTGATTTCATGTGCACCGTATCCAACGTGACCACTTGAGCTAAGCTGCGTGGATACATCTTAGCTAATCCTGGAAGAAATCCTGGAATCAGAACCAATATATGGGTCACCAGCTACAGACCCAGCCTCCTTCCTCCGGCATCCTTGGGCCCTCCCATCCCACACCTCGGCACCACTGGCCTTTTTAAACAGGTAGTGGGTAGAGAAGGAGGCACAGGGGAATTGCCAATGTCTTCCCATGTAACCTCTTGCAGAGGGCCTGTGGTGACCTTTAAAACCTGAGAGTTTTTTGATGTTTATAAACACACCTCTGCGCCCACCCCCAAATTGAATTCTCTATTCCTGGGCTCCATCTGGAAGGAAAATCATCACAGCCCTGGAGGTTGGGCGCCTCTTACTGGTGAGAGTTGGTAACTACAGCATCTAAATGGCCATTTTTCCGGACTTCTCCAGGGAAAGAGCCAGGTGGAAATTGGCCACAAGATAGGTAACTGCTAATATTTACTGAGTGCTTCCTGTGTACCAGGCACTTTCCCAGGTGCTTATATGGACTAAGTAATTTTCTCCTCATGGCAACTCTACGAGGTCGGCACTGTTATTATCCCCATTCTATCCACAACGAAACTGAGGCACTGTGAAGTTCAGAATGTGCCCAAGTTCATATAGCCAGGAATCAACCAAGGTGTGCCGCTGACACGGGCTGACTCTTAACAATAGAAGGCAGGACTTACAGGAGCTCTTATTGATATAAATTTGTACCGTGGCAATGCTAGTTATTTAAGGATTTAGTGTTAAAACTCAATTGTTTTGAAGGGTGCAAATTGTTCAACTCAACAAGCTTTAAATACCTACTCTGTGCAAGCCCCAGCCAGGATGCTACAAAATGAAAAACAATGTTGTAATTACAAAGTCACAATAACACACAGTGTTATTGTGTCAATGATAAGACATGTATTCAAATAATCATAATACAGAGAGAATGTTCTAGAAGAATGCAATGAATGCTATGGGAACACAGAGAGGAGATATGATTTCTGGCATGGAGGGAGGACTAGTGGAAGCAGCAATGCAGATCTGATAGAACTTTCTGGAAGGGTGACCTCTGAGCTGGGCTGATGATGGAGCAGTTGATGGAGATGATGGGGGAGGGCGGAAGGCGTGTGTTGGTGGGGGGAGTCATAATAGCAAAGTCAGTGGGGCAGGAAAGCAGAGGGTGCTTGGGAGGCCTGCTGATGAGTGAGGCTGCTTGGAGCTTAAGGGAGAGAAATTAGGTAAGATTGGAAAGTAAGGATGGGCCAAATTACTAACTAATTAAGGATTTCAAGTTGTATTATAAACATGGAAAGTTTCGGATCAGGAGAGCGATGAATGCAATAAATATGTTTGTTGGTGCAAACAAAATTGTGAGCAGGACCAGCTTTAGGGAAAGGTGGAATGTACCTAAATAGCAGGTAACATTTGCAAGACCCTCAGAGGGTGCTATAAATAGAGCATCCACACATGTGCCTGTGCCTGTGCCTGCCAGGTGCTGACAGCACATCTGTCTGCAAATCTCCCCCACCCACCTGGCACCATAGCTGGGTTTCAACCTTGAGCACCTGGCGAGACAAAGGCTTGACTATTAAGAAACCCCAATTAAATTGCACATAGACGCATATAGAGGGCAGAGAAGACAGGAGCCACGAACAGATTAATAATGATAAGAATATAAGCTAATATTTGTCAATCACTTCCTCTGTGTGGGGCACAGTTCTTCGTGTGTTACATAACCTATCTCATTTCATCTTCACCATGATCCTTTGCAGTGGGGACTGTTCTGATCCTGTTGTACCGAGGGGAAATTGAGCTCAGAGAGTCCACACCACTCGTAAGTGGTGGAGCTGGAATTCAGTTCTGAGCTGTCTCTCTCCTGTGGCCTGTGGGTTTAACTGCTGCATCAGTTTGTCAGAATACTTAGCTATCACTACAGACTAACAACGGAAGCAGGGCCCTGAGGTGAGGGACACAGGCAGGCACATTTTGAAAGGACACGGATGGAAAGTTCACATTAGGATGGGCCTTCGAAGGAAGGGAAGGTCCTGGAGGAGCAGGGCCAGAGGGCAGCAGGGAGCCCTGGACCGTCTGATTGGGTACAGTGCGCGTGCAGCAGGTGGGCATGTAAACGTGGGCCAGGCTCATGAACCTCCCAGATCGTGAACTCTGAAGGGCAGAGCCACGACTGTGTTGGTCATTGCTGCGTCCTCAGTGCCTTTCTCTGACCGACAGGTCCTGGATTTATGTTTTATTTGGTCTAGCTCAATCTGAAATTATATATATATTTTTAAAAATCTAGTTGGCAGGGACACATTTTTTTCCTTCTAAATGTCTTATTGTATTAGTTCAGTTAATAGAATGCAGATCTATAAGTAAACATTGGGGATCAAATTAGCTAGCATTCATTTACCATACAAAACAACAATACAATTTAAAAAACCAACCTGAAATTCAGAGAGGTCACTTGGTTTGCCTGAGGTCACACAGCTGTCAGTAAGTAATGGGATGGCTGTAGACAGTCTCCTATGTTCTGTGATTTAATAAGTTCTTCTAAATTTCCCATTTTAAATTCTACATCCCATTATCATATGCAGCAATTCCACTCCTAGGTATATACCCAAGAGAAACGAAAATGTATGTCCACACAAAAACTTGTGTGTGAATGTTCACAGCAGCATTATTCCCAACAGCTAAAAAATGGAAACAACTTAAATGTCCACCAACTGATGAACAGATATACAAAATGCAGTATATCCATACAAGGAAATAATATTTCCAGCCATAAAAAGGAATGAAGTACTGATACATGCTACAATATGGATGAATCTTGAAAATATTATGCTGAGTGAAAGAAGTCAGCCACAAAAGACCACATATATGATTCCATTTATATGAAATGTCCAGAATAAGCAAAAGTAGAAAGTAGATTAGTGGTTGCCGGAGGGTAGGGGAAATGAGGAGGTACTGCTAATGGGTATGAGGATTCTTTTTGGGGTGATGAAAATATTTTGGAATTGGATAGTGATGATGGTTGCACAGTTTGTTAGTATGTGAATTATACCTCAGTTTAAAAAATAAATCTGTGTGTTAAAACTATGTCTCTCACATGACATTGAATTCCTTATTCTCTTTGGCTCATTGTATTTCTACCTATCAGGGAAGCATTTGAGTTGAGAAATGGCCTTTTAAAAAGGCAAACACTTCACCAACGCTGTCAGTCAGTTGTCCCTTAGAGACATTCAGTTTAATGAGGTTCTGTCCATCGCAACCTCTCCACATGGGTCAACACTGACGAATGGCTGCTTGGAAAAGGAGTCAGGGCACTGGAAACATAACTCTGAAGGAGGTAGGTGTGGATTTGGCTAAGGTGGAAATCTCGAGGCTGGCTGGTGGCCTGGGGGCCAGGATCTGGGTTGTGAGGTGGAATGAATGGTCAGGGGGCCCCTGGTCAGGGTCATGACCAATGAATGGTCATGGGGTCATTCTAGAGGACATTGCCTAGCTGTTTTGAGCTGCCTCTGTTTTTCCTCTGCTAAGTCACAGAGTAATTCATAACAGACAATTCTTTTGTTATTTACCAGTGAAAGAGGGCCAGGATAGCATAGTCTAACCTATGCCTCGTATACAGCTCTGCCACGGACTAGCCACGACCTTGGGCAAGTTACTTAACCTCTGTGCCTCAGTTCCCTATCTGTACAATGGCAGCAATAATATTACTTTCCCCACAGAGCTGTTATGAGTATCAGACGAGTTCCTGTAACGAGAGTGGTTAGAACCGTGCCTGGTATTTGGTGAGGGCTGCATACATACTTGAGATTTTGTAAAGACTCTGAATGGTAGGTTTATCTTTTGAAAAGCTTGCTGATAGAAAGAATTACATTCTGTTTTCTATTAGATAGCTTCTCATTTCCCACCTCCCCATATTTGTCTATTTATTAGGAAGAGACTGAGCAAATTTGTTACAACTAACAAAAGGAATGTTATACTTTATATCCTAGTTCTGTGCCCCACTGGAAATACAGTTTCCAAATGAGCGAGATTTTTGTAACTATAAACACATCGTAAGGAAATCGGTTATATGGGTAGAGGGGAGAGAGACGGGTGATTTTGCTGGCTAATGCTGTGGTTCTTACCCATGGCCTGTTTCTATTAAGTTACAGTTTTGGCAGGAAAACCAGACTGACCCTTAGATTTGAGGAGATAACTCAGAATCAACGAATGTAGACCAGTTCCCTACAGAGCAGGTGGAAGAGTGGGGGATTTCAGCCTGCGACTCGGCGGGTCCTCAGGCCCAGGTGTGTCACCCACTTTGTAGGATTGTTGCTGTGCAAGAGCATATCCCATGACTCACAAGTGCCCTGGAGTCCTCTCTAACGGGATTCCAGAGCTCCATACATCTGGAGAATTGGAGATGAGATGGGAGCAGAGACATTCCCGGGCTGTCCCTAGGCACCACTTCCCTGACGGCATGTGGCATCACTATGAAATCGATTGGGACCACAAGGCAGAAAGCCTTTGACAAGGCAGGGCTTCTTTTCATAAAGACACAGCCCGAGGGATCTTCTTTCAGATTTGCAGAGCAGTCCTTCTGAAGCACCGTAGGCTGATTCTGAGTTTCAATCAGAGATCCTTAGATTTCAGACGACCTCCTAGCAACAATGCTCATCATGATTTCAGGCCTTTACCTCATATGATAGTTATAATTCAGGGACACGATGTGTGCTAATGAGTCAGGTCACAGCAGGTCAACCACTATAAATCTGTAGGCCATCTTTGCTGACACATGGAGCCAGGGGTCACTGGGTTAATAGTGTGCCCCAAAATGTCAGAGATGGAGATGGATGTGCTAGATCAGGGTGTCACTGACTCTCTGTGCCCCAAATGACTATATGTATACTCAAGGTCCCAAGCTAGTACATTCCTAGAATCAAGTGAGCTGGGTGGCTATGAAAGGTAGGAAAATATTGTTGATATCAGGCTCTCATTGGATGGTGCGTTGACTGGCCAAGCTGGAAGCAGGATCAAGGACCATGTGTAACCCCAGACTTGGCACTAGGGTGGTGACCTCAGCCTCTTATAAAGACCTATGGGTGAGTCATAATCTAACCCAGAGTGATTAGCTACAACCATGGGGTAGTAGGGAGGGCCTAGGGAGGGCCCCAGGCCATATTGGGAGGACACCATGCTCTCCCTAGACACTGCCCTGTTGGCTCTGTGCACATGTGCTCCATTCCATCCTTCCTCAACATCCGTGCTCAGATGACTACTAGCCCATGAAAACTTTTTTCCCATCATCTCTTTGGCTTCCCAAGGGAGTTTCCAAAGGACTAATCTCTTAAGTCTCTGTGACTGGGGTAGTCCAGGGGGACACCAAGTCCCCATTCCCATCTCAGTTGCTGTGCATCCTGAGTGTTATGGAGCCCACGCCCCAGCCTCAGGTGTCCGACACTCAAAAGCCCCTCTTCCCTACGGCGTCCAGCCCGGGGAGCGGGAGCACTGGGTGGTGCTGTGTGGCTGCCGGGGCATCCTGAGGTGGCATCTGTTCTGATTGTCACCCCTCAGGAATTTCTTCTTCACCTTGTATGAGAGGCTTGGCTCTCCGCCTGGGCTCTGGCTTTTCACCTAGTTCTGTCACCATTTCCCATGAACCACAAAGACAGTCATTGTTGTGGACCCTGGCCCATGACGTTGAGTGAAGTTTCCTGCAGCACTGTTGCTTCTCCAACGTGGAGAGCCTGGCTGTGGACTCAGTGGACCCTGGATTCAGCTGGGCTCCTTTACTTACTAACCGAGATGGTAGGCTCTAAATCACAGGGTCGCTGTGAAGTTAAATGAGATAATGTGGGCACAGTGGTTAGCCCAGGTTCTGGCACAGAGCTAGTGCTCAGTGAATCTGAGATCTTACTGTTTTTATTCTCATTATTCTTCCTGGATAGTTCTTGTGTGAATAATGGCAAAAGTCCAGGCAGTCACACAGGGTGACCACAGGACAGTGGGTGGGACACAGGGGGTGAGGGGAGTGTTGCAGTGGCACATGGGGTAACAAGATAGATGCAAGGGCAGCGGGCTTGTCAGCTACAGGTCACAAGATGTCATTGCTCCACGATGGCTGTCCTCGCCCCGGCTGTGGGACAGGCAGCCCAGCATTCGCTCCTCACACCTCTTCTGGGGCTGGGCCAGTGCCCTTGGGTCCCCTGAGAGCCCACACTTGCTCTGTTGTAGGTTAATCCTTAAGAGCAAACCCTATGGCCATGTCCATAATTTCAGTTCAGCTCCTTCCTCCGAGGGAGCTACATCCATTTCTCCAGAGGTCTCCCAGGAGACAGAACACACGGAGGGGTCTAGAACAATCCCATTCCTAATCTTCCAGGCTCCAGATCCCACCCACATTATAAATGAACAAAACATCCTCGAGGCACCCTTGGAAAGAGAGGTTCTCTCCTCCTCCTTAGCAGTCTCCGCCTCCCACTGGACCCTGGCATAACCCTTACTCTTCATGCATCAGCGTTGAAAAGAAAAGAGCTCATTACAGAATAATTCAGCGTTTTGGCCCGAGCAGAGACTGGGGCTGTATTCTTAGTGTCTGCAGCCCTTTCCCCCTTCTGTATTACTCTTGGTTTCTTCCTGTCTTCCTCCCTGAGTGTTGAAGAGGCCCTGCCACAGGCCTTCTGTGACTCAGGAAATCACAGAGCATCAGGTGTTTTCTTCTGTGGCTTCCAGTGGCTTTCCCTGTGGCCACCGTGGCCTTTGTTATAATGAACATTATAGGCTACACATAATGGGAAGAAAGTTAACCACTAAAGGGAGAAGCCAGAGATAAGGGTTGATAATTATAGAGCAACAGCAAGAAAGAGCAACATCTAGCAACAAAAGAGGGTGCAGGGGAGGGGTGGGTTCGCCAAGCCGCTGCTGGAGGTGAACGAGCTCCTTTCTTTCAAACTAGACGCTTCCATGAGTCCTTTTGCATCCACAGTATCTTTTCTTTCAAAATCTGATACTGTCACAGTTTGGAGGTCATTATCCTCAGCATAGAAATTGTTTAAAGAAACAAAGCGAAAGTTTAGGCCACTTTTGCTTCTGCCTCAAATATTGCGAACATGGGGTCTAGAAGATTCTTAAAGGAAGCCTGTCTGAACTGAATGCTGCTGATATTATACACCAGACATTACCCTTGCTTTTAATAGATAATTAAAATGTTGAACTCTAACAAATAATTTTCTTTTTTGCTAATGTGCAGTTAGTTATTAGTTACTAATCAATTTATTTACCTTTTTTCCAAAAAGCCTTGTGCATGTGTACTAGGCCATTTCTCTCACCCACCCTGTCTAATCTGAGAGCAAGCTTTATTGATTTCTACCTCCAGAATATCTCCCAAAGCTCCCCGTCTCTTGGCTACAATCCAGGCCCGCCTCCTTCCCCCTCAGTTTATCACAGAGGTGTCAAGCTGTTCCCGCCTTTGCTCTCTACTCCCCCCAACCCACACCATCGGTTGTTGCTAGATTGTCATTAAAAACACCAATCTGATCGTGTCCCTTTCCTGCAGGACAGTAGTTTGTCATCCCCTGGGAGCCCAGGCCTTTCATCCAACAGCTTGCTGTTCCTGGACACACCTTCCTGTCATGACCCAGGTCTGTGGCAGGATGTTCCCCTGCCTGCAAGTCCCTTCTCTGCCTGGCAAACTCCTATGCATCCTGTAAGACCTGGCCCAGGGTTATCTCTTCTAGAAGCTTCCCTGTTTCCCCAGGCAGGAGGCCTCCTTCTCTGTGCTCCCCTTACATCTGTGCATCCATCCATGTTGGCACTGATCACATCGCCCTGGGATGGGTTCTGTTCTGGGCTCCTCCACCAGCCATGGGCAACTTCATTTGGTCAGCCCAGGATCCCACATGCGGCATATATTTGATCAATGCTTGTCACATAAGCAGGTGTCTGAATGGATAGGGCAATTGCTAATGTAACTACAAAGAAAAAACAACGCATAAAGTGTCTACTTCCGAGAACACAGGACGGCCAAGATGGAAGATTCCCACTGCATTGACTTTGGTCAGTGTTATGCTTTGCTATTCCTAGTGGTTACACAAACTTCAGAGCGGTTGGGTTGTGACAGCTTCTGCCCCGAATCAGTGCCAAGATCAAACGCTCCTGCGGCCCCTTCAAATGTAGCTGAGGTGGTCTAAATTTAAACCTCTCATTCCTTCTCCTTCCCCTTTGCTCCAAGATGTATCATTTCACATAAGACACTACAGGGAGCTCTTAACAAAGAAGCCCACTCCTTAAATGAATTGATGTTTCATTTCATTTAACAAGTGTTAAATACACTTAACATCAACGAGTACTGTTGATTTCAATTTAACGTCATTTGTAAATGAATTAACAAACTCCAATTCATTTAACATCCACAAGTATTGTCTGGGCTGTTGCTCTGTATGCAGAACTGTGATTATTCTTGATCTTAAACTAAATTCAGAGACTTATCTTCCTGAAAATATAAAGACTTGTTATTTCTCTTCTGTATTAATGTTTCTTTTAAATTAAACTTTAAAAATCACTTGGAGAGCACTTTATCAAAATATCCTGTATTTTCTACTGCCTGCTGTTAGAGGAAGATGTAAAAACTATAAACTAAAAGAGGATAGAGGACACCAACGTATGGAGGAGAGGTTTAGATTTTTGATTAGAATATAAGATGCTAACTCTTAGGCACAACATATGTCCCCTCTTTGCATATAGCTTTAGTTTAAGATTTCTAAGTAAATGTTTCTTTAAAAACTTTAAAATAAGAAATATATGTTCATTGTAGAAAAATACAAATATGGATAATAAATAAATAGGCAAAAAGAAAAATTTACAAAAATTCCTACATCTAAGCTAATCACCGTTAGCATTCTAGTGCAGGTTTTTCCAGATCTTCATGTGAACATATTCTAGATATCTGCAAACACCAAAACTGGGTCAATCAATATACACTCTTTTGACTAATGGTCTTTAAGTTGGAGACTATTTTTAGTCTTGTTTGGAGTGGAGACTTGCTGTACTCAACCCCCCTTAGTATTTGAATGCCCAGTTGACGTCAGACTGGAATCTCCCCTACTTACCATGCTCTTTGCGGCAGGGACACCATGCCAGCTTTTCCCTTGGGGTGCTCTCGGAGACTGGGGACCAGACATGGCGGTGCTTCTCCAGGACGGCAAAGAGCTGAGCTTAGAGTCTGTTGACCAAACTGGACCTGAGTAGTCAGAACAAATGCTGGCCATTCCGGGCAGAGGCGCTATGAGAAGAGCTATTCCAAGCAGAAGCCCCAAGCACTACACGCATGCGCCCTTGGGCTCTTTCTCTCTCTCTCTCTCTCTCTCTCTCTCTCTGCCAACTGGCTAGAAAGTAGCGAGTTCTCCTTCCTTCTCTCTCTCTCTCTCATCCTAAACTTGAATTGACTTGCCACATTCTTAAGAACTTCATGCCACAAGGGTCTATTTTCAGCCAATGTGACTTCTAGGGTGATCCTTACACAAAACAGGTCAGTCAAGCACCTCTCTTTGCAGAAGCCTCCATCAACTTTTGGACACTCTTACCAACGGTGCAGTGTGGGAGGGTGATTGAAAAGCTGTGCACTGTTCCCCTTCATGTTGAAGGGAAAGTGGCTCCATGAGCGATTGCTTTTTATAGCATGCACAGGTGGCTGTACTACCAGCCCCTCTCAGAGAGGCAGAGGGCTCTGCTCCCTGTCCTTGCTGAAAGAAACCTTTTAAGAGAGAAGAGAAGCTCTACTACATGACTTGCTTGCTTCTGGGAATTTGAATGCCTTGATAATTTTCCAAGTTTTTCTTTGCAAATATCAGCTGTTTGACTGAATTGATTCTAACTGGTAATAAACAGAAAATATGTATTTCTTAAGAATTTTCTCTTAGTAACTGTTATAGTCGCTCACAAGACCCTTCAGAATTTTAGATTTAGCTGCAACTTGAAAGATAATCTGGCCCAAATGACCCATTTTATAAAAAAAGAAACTAAGATTCAAAATCAGTAACTCCTTCAAGATCTCCAGGCAGCCCAATTTTGTATTGGCTTCCATCATTTGCTAGAATATTACAATATAATCTGTGCTACTGAATTCTTCATTTGCATCTGATATTAAGACAGCATTCCATACAAGGTGCGTGTTCTACATGCCTTTGGTTTTTCTGTGTGCTGCATGTAAGAAACAGACATAGCAGGAGTAGAATGACTTTCTCTGTTGATCTTTGTACGGACTTAAACTCACTGTAGTAGTTTCCAAATACAGAGAATCTGTTAGAAATTCAAAAATGAAGCTCCCATCTCAAGGCTGCATGTTGAGAAAATCATGCCTTATTAAGCTCTTTGCATCACGTGGAGTGAGAAGAATGATTTCAATGCAGGAAAAGAGAAGCTGAAGTGGACTAGGGACAGATTCTCAGTTCTATTCCAGACTTTTTCTGCACTGAAGTATTTACTAGTTTCTCAGTTTAAAGGCAAGGCAATCTGAAATAAATGTAGCCTCTAGCCTGTTGGTCTGTGTAGGAGTCTGTTCTGCTATATCATCTCCACCCCTTTCTCTGGGGCCTGTCTGTATTCACGGTTGTGGGGAGCAGCCGTGCTACAACCTGGCTGTCACCACTGGGCGGGGCTGGTTGGCTCTGGTTGAGCCAATAGTTTTTCCACGCTGCTCCTGGCTATGGTCAATCCAGGAACAACCACTAGACCCAAATTAGGAAAAGGCTGTTTGCAGAGAATTTTGCAAGTGAAATGAGGGGCAGAAACCATTACTTGGGCATTGGGGTTGTGAGAGGAAAAGCCAGGGATCCCTCAAGGGGAGGAGGAAGATCCAGTCTGCAAAGAGAGGAGCAGTGTGAGACTGACAGCAGAGTGAGGCTGATGTCTGTAAAATTTGACCAATTCTGATTCATATAGTTTCTATATTTAATTTTCTGCTAAAGCAGGTCTGGAAGACAAAACAAAACAAAAACCTGTCTTTGTAAGTTAAAACAGAAAAACGGCAAAACCTACAGGTGGCATTTGCTCAGATGGTAGTTAATTGCTTTTGATAACCTCTTAATAAATGTGCAGAGTTTGGTAGTAGACAGTGGTGAAACCTTACCTTCTCTTTTGAGCCTGCTCCTCAATATGCAGAATGTTCATAATTAAGTTAAAATGATGTTATTGGAAGTGACATCAGTACATGGCTGAATAAGATGTCCCTTGTCACATCTGCCATCAACAATGACAATTTGGCATCCATCCACAGACAGAAGCGCCCTGCAGGAGCTGCGGGGTCCAGCACCACACACCAAGGGACCCAGGAGGAGTCTCGCCAACCCGTGTGCCAGGTAATAGGCATGCAGACCTCGGTCCCCCTGTGGCCCCTGAAGTGGCCTGTGAAGTGGCCTGGCCCCTCTTGGCTACAGTTCAAGAGTCCCTGGAGAACACTGAGTCAGACAATCAGCCATGGGCAGCAATGGTTTTGTGGAGGTCCAGGAGTCCTGCAGGAAGTTCCAGCACATCGCTGGAGCAAAAAAATCAGATTGGACACATTCGAGAGAGTAAGAGGAATAGTCTGACTTTACCTGCAACCCCCCCGCCCCCCACGGCAGCACAGCTCAGCACCAGGAAAGCCCTTCTCTGCTCATGATCCCCCCGGAGAGAAAGGGAGAGTGTGGGAGTGAATGCCTGGCTTCCCCCAGCTGTGCAGGATGCTGCCAGAGAGGCCAATTTCCCTCTCGCCCCATCCAGGGTACTGAGTCGTGAGCTGCGTGACTGGGGGGTGTGAGCCGCTGGGAGAACAGCAGTCAGGGCTCAGAAAGGAACATATCCAAGGGATGTAGATCCTACTAACTGTGTCATGGACTCCATTAGGAGGCCTGCCATGAGCTGCTGGGGACACTTCACCCGTGGAGCCCCCTGACTGGCCCCCGGGCACCCCCAGAGTTCTGTGTGTCTCACTCATGCACACATATGCACACACATGCCTTGTGGCCAACAACTGTGCGTGCTCCTGGTGGTGGCAAGAGCAAGCTTTGGCAGATGGCTAGTGAATATGAGTAGAGAGTCAGCCTGAATCTGCCGGCCACGGAGAAACCACAAACTTAATAAATCACCACCTTTGGGAAAGCAAAAGGGAGGCGGTCAGCACTTGGCTTGGTGCCTTGCAGGATTGAGAAAAGGCATGCAAGCTTAAGCATTCTGCCATAAGAGGAAGCAAGAAGTGTGGAACAGGTGCATCCATAGAAGGTCTGAGAAAGCCACAGAATCCCAGCAGGGCTGGTGGAAGGTATTTCTCTCCTGAAATTAATCAATAAAGACTGGAGGAGGTGACTCCTACTTCAAATGCAAAGACAGCAACACAAGACTTTAAGGAACATAAAAAATCAAGGAAGCACAGCATGATCAGAGGATCACAGTAATCTTTCCGTAACTGACCCCAAAGACACGAGATCTGCAATTTACCCAACATAGAATTTAAAATCGCTGTTTTAAGGAAGTTTGATGACCTACAATAAAACACAGAAAAACAGTTCAATAAAATCAGGAAAACAATACTCAAACAAAACAAAAAGTTTAACAAAGAGAAAGAAATCTTAAAAAAAAGAACCAAACCAATTCTGGAACTGAAGAATATAATGAATGAAATGAAAAATGCGATAGAGAGAATGAACATCAGAATGGATCAAGCAGAAGAAAGAATTTGTGAAGTAGAAGATAGGACCATTGAAATTATGCAATCAGAGGAAAAAAAAAGAAAAAAGAATGAAAAAGAGTGAAGAAAGCCTGTGTAAACTGTGGGATATCATCAAGAGAAGAAATCTGCAAGTTATTGGGGTCTCAGAAGGAGAGAAGAGAGGGAGAAGGAGGCAGAAAGCTTATTAAAAGAAATAATGGCTGAGAACTTCCCAAGTCTGGGGGGAGATTTGGCCACCCAAGTTCATGAAGCTCATAAATCCCCAAACAAATTCAACTCAAAAATATCTTCTCTAGGACATATTATAATAAAACCTTCAAAAATCAAAGACAAAGAGAGAATCTTAAGCAGCAAGAAAAAAGAAGCTTATCGCTTACAAGGGAACCCCCATAAGGCTATCAGCAGATTTCTCAGCAGAAATGATCTAAAAATAGAACTACCATATGATCCAGCAATCCCATTTTGGGGTATGTATCTAAAGGAAATGAAAACAAGATCTTGAAGAGATATCTGCACTCCCAAGTTCACTGTAGCATTATTCACAATCACCAAGACATGGAAACAACCTAAGTGTCCATCTACGGATGAATGGATACATATGTATATATATATATACACACACACAATGGAATATTATTCAGCCATGAGAAAGAAGGAAATCCTGCCATTTGTGACAACATGGACAAACCCTGAGGGTATTATGCTAAGTAAAATAAGTCAGACAGAGAAAGACAAATACTGTATAATCTCACTTAATATGTCAGTCTAAAAAAGCGGAACTCATAGAACCAGAGAGTAGAATGGTAGCCAGGGTCTAGCGGGGTGTGGGGGGAATGAGGAGACATCAGTCAAAGGATACAAACTCCCAGTTATAAGGTAAATAAGTTTTGGGGATCTAATGTACAGCATGGTGACTATAGTTAACAATACTATATTGTATACTTGAAAGTTGCTAGGAGAGTACATCTTAAATTTTCTCACCACTCACACAAAGAAGGTAATTATATGGAAATGTTAACTAACCCTATTGTGATAATCATTTTGCAATGTATAAGTGCACCGAATCATCACGTTGTGTACCTTAAACTTACACAATGTTATATGTCAACTATATCTCAATAAAGCCGGAAAAAAATTATGCCATTGGAGATTTTTTCTTCAGTTTCGTTATTTCCTGGAGGGATATTCTCATTTGTTATAATATTTCAATTTTTAACTCTAAAATTAGTCTTGCATATTGTTACTTTGAATAAACACTACTCTATTGTAGAAAGTAAGCAGAAGTTTATATATTCTGAAGTATAATGTGCTACATGATCTATTTATATTTAAAATAGAATATGTTTTATTTTTATATTATAACAATTATATATGATTACTAAAAAAATTAGAAATTATAGAAAAATGGAAACAGACAAATGCAGGGACTACTTTAGTATATTTCTTGTCTGATTCTTTTCAACGCATTTGTGCATAGTTATAATCCTTCTATAGACACAATTTTGTTTCCTATTTTTTTCCAGTTAACATTACAGCATGCACATTTCCATGTTTATTATAAGCTTTTTATGTTTTTGTGGTCATATATTATTTAATCTTATGGATGCACTGTCATTTATTTACTATGTCCCATAATTTTAAGGAATTAGTTTCAAATTTTCAATTTTCTAAACAACACTGTGGCGAATACCTTTATCTATATTTTCATAGTATTTAGGATTATAATAAAGACTGTATATGGTGTTTAGGATTATTTGCTTAGAGCAAATTCCTACAAGCATATTTCTGTATTAAAGGATCTGATTATTTGAAACCTATTTATACATACATTACCATTCCACTCCAAAATGATTGCAACAATTTATTCTCATCTGGTATTGCTCAAGAGTGCTCATTTCCTCCCCTTCTCGCTAGCATAGGGTGTGCTCATATTTTAAAATCTTTGTTAATTTGATAGGGGAATAATTTTTTCTAGTAATTAGTTTTTGAAGGATTGTTATAAGAAGGAACATTTTTCAAATGTTTGTTAACCAAATGTATATGGTCTTTAATGATTTGTCTATTCATGGTTCCATTGCAAATGTTTAAAAGAAGGAGAGTAGAGGAGAGGGGTCCAGAAGTGGCATTTGACAATCACCCCCAACACGGTCATCCCTTTGGGACATGAAAATACTCATGACGACACAGAAAATGACAAAAACTCATAGTGCCACCAAAAATTAGTGCTAAGAGAGAAACCATTGCCAAACAGAAGAAAGTTCCAGTACACGAGTGCTGCTGTTTGAGGGGCCACCGTTTCAGGAACGGTGTTTTAGTTTCCAGACTCGTTCGGTGTGGAACTCTTGTATCTTGGAGCGTTTGCAGTACCCAGGTTCTGCTGAATCGCGGGAAATGCTTGTCCAAGGAGATTTCAGGTTATGAATGAAGAACTATATGCCCAGCCAAGGTGCCTTTCATGAGTAAAGACGTTAGAAAGACTTTTTCAAATATAAAAGGATTCAGAAATATATGCCTGGGGGCCCACCCCTGTTATTTTCAGGTCCAGGGGCAAGACAACAAGTAGTGGTCTACATACCCCTATTTATGTGGCATCTAAAAATTATAAGTCAAGGAAAAAACTTCTTAAGTAAAATATGTCCTATCCTCCTAACCCTTCATGATGACTTGGAGGACCCTGCCGGAGCTGTGCACCAGAACACAGTGACAGCAGCCAGACTTTGACACCTGTCCCAAGCCAGCCCCTGCTCTTCCCACTCACTGGGGGGCTCGCATGCAGACAGGCGCATCCAGCCTGTCGTCCATGCTTTGCCTTCACCCCCCACCCCACCAACAGCTCATTTTTAGCAGAACACCAATACTGCTCAGTCTTCATCCCTCCTCAAACCATTACATGTGTCTCATAGAAAACTGCCCTCTCCTCGGTTGGGGAGGATAGGTCCTGATTAGACTCCGGGGGGCAGGGGTGGGCATGGAGGAGGCCCATGCAGGCCCAGAAAGCAGACACAGAGCCTCTGGGGCCGGGAATTCCAGGCCCCGTGTGTCAGGAGGAGACTAGAAGGGGGGTGGGGCATGTGCTCGGGGTGGGTACATCCCTTTGTCCTCCTGGACTCTTCCCCTGTGGGGAGAGGTGTAGCCAGAGAGACTCCAGAAGGGTCACCCTCCAGAAGAGAAGCCAGAGCAGAGACCCCTCTTGCCTGGGCAGTGGTGTTCCCAGCACTCTTCTTGAAAAACTTGCTTGAAGACAGACTGCACCCATCTGGAAGATGAACCTAGAACAGGAAAAGGGTGATATAACGGGGCTGTGGGACTACCAACAGGCCAGTGCTTCTCAAGGTGTGTCACTGGACTTGCAGCACCACCTGGGAACTTTCTAGGAACGCACATTCTCAGGCCCCACCCAGACTGACTCAATCAGACACTGGGATGGGCCCTGTAATCTGTGTCCCAGCAGGCCTTCCAGGTGATTGTGATGTGGCAAATATCCGAGAGCCACAGAACTGGGCCCCCACCTTGTCACAGGTGTCCTTAAGAGGCTGTCTCTGCAAATGAGCCATCCACACCAAACTAATGGGGCCCCACTGAGCCCTCAGCTCTGGGAGGGGCCTGGCCTCCTTTCCCAATGGCCTCGCAACAAGCAGTGAGAGCTGTGATTCATTATGAATTGTCCTCTCTGCAGTTACATGCCTGTAACTGGGTGCAGGAAGTTCCTTGGGAGAAGCCTCTCCTCAGGCAGGATTTCCCCCCGGGATCAGAAGTCAGACTCAGTGTGTTGATAGCCAGGTAAAGAAGACCAGCCGCCCACACTGGTGCCTTTGACCCACCTTCATCCTTTGTCAGTTCTCCCCGAAGTGACCGCTGCAAAAGGAAGCTCAGGAGTCATACTCTCTCTCCCCAGCATTTGAGTATGTTCTCTGCTTCTGAGATGGGATTTTTGCTTTTGCATAATATTGCTGAGGCCCAGTCATGGAGATTCAGACACCTTTTAAAAGTAAATTATTTTTTAAGGCTCCCTAATGAAGCAATGTTAATTCTTTTGATATCTGTTGATAAAAAACACAATGCATATTTTTTTAGCACAAAAGATGAATTTTTCATTATGTACCCAAAGTTATAAATCAGGAATGATAATTCAAATACCTTTAGCTGTTTAAGTGTTAAAAAACACCGCATAATAACAAAAACTAGTGTGAATTAAAATAACCCTCATTCTTTGTATTTTCTTATTATAACAGCACCTATGTTCATTCAAAATGTACAGGATGATATAAGAAGGGTATCATTTATTTAGTCTGGATGAGTCTGGAATTCCCTGCCATAATCTGTGCCTTGCTGGGAGCCGTCATCCATAGGTCAGATTGCTGCTCTCTGCAGTCTGTTCCAACTATCAAGTGAATCGCCTTGTTGGTGGCATCTTGCTCTTCCGAGGGAGATACTTGTTTACTAGGAAATGGGGCTTGTCGTGGTTGCCATCTGTTACAGGCTGAAGTGTGTCCCCACCTATGTTGAAGTTCTAACCCCTAGCACTTCAGGATGTGGCTGTATTTGGACACAGGATCTTTCAAGAGGTGATTAAGTTAAAATGTGGTCATTGGAATGGGCCCGAACTCAATAGGACTGGGGTCCTTGTAAGAAGAGATTAGGACACAGACACACATGGAGGGAAGACGGTGTAAAGACATGGGAGAAGATGGCTGTCTAGAAGCCAAGGAGAGAGGTTGTGAGGAGAAACCAAATCCATCAATACCTTGATCTCAGACTTCCAGACTCCAGAATCATGAGAAAATAAATGTCTGTTGTTTAAGCCACCTGGTCTGTGGTACTTCGTTACAGCAGCCTGAGCTGACTACCCTACTATCCAATCCCATCTGCTCCCTGGGCGTCTTTCTACGGGAGAACCAGGCTGTTGGCCTTTCTGGTTTCCGTGTGTACTTTGCTTCTCCCAGGTCTGATTTATGAGCCCTGTCTTCTTTGGTATTTATAACAGCTCCTCCTTGGTATCCTTTGCTGTTTGGAGAAACATGACCTTTGCCCCTTCCCCTAAAAGCTAAATAAAGAAGCGACAGGTTTGACAAGCAGCCACTGTCACCCCTTTCTCTTAATCCCTGCTCGGGCCTTCCTCGGGCAGCACATGCTGTTATTGACGATTTATTTGTGGTGGTCCTTGGGTCTCTTGTAGGTCTTTAAATGCTTCTTATCTGAGCCCCCAGCATGGTATCTCCATCTCCAGAGGTCCCCTAGCCATCTTTAATCTTGGGGTATGAAATAAAAATGTCCAGTACCGTGAAAACAGAGAGCTGAAGTCTCTAACTGTGGTTTATTTTATGCATACAAACGTGCACACACACGCACAGGCACACACGTGCGAAGCCTTTTGGTTCAGTTATGATTTGTGTGGACGTGCCTGCCTCCACTCCATGGCACACTGAGTTTTCCCAGGATGGGGACCACATTGCGTTTCTCTCTGTAGCTCCAGGCCTAGCAGGGTGCTGGTATTTAGTAGGTGTGCAATCATTTTTTTTTTTAAGGATGGATGTATGTATGCGCATGAGGGAATGAAAATTCCAAGTTTAGAGAAGCAAAACCATAATTTCCGATAATTTAAATGTTACCAAACCTTCCTACCCAAAGGGCAGGACTTAGCTCTTGATGCAAAACTTTAAGTAAATAGGTCATTTGAAGTCATTCTTGCAGCAGGCTCACTCTACACTTGGACGGTGAATGCCACATTGATTTTGATTTGTCACCCTAGTCTCTTTGCTTGGCTCCTTTCCCAGTGCACAAACTCCCCGTCAAGGTCAGATTTATTTACAGTATCCAGGAGCAACTGTTTCCCCCAGGGTGGCACAGAGGAACTAGATACTTTGTGGCTCCCCTTGTGCTAAATGGAGATGAGGTTTTAGTTTGTGGCTGAAGGAGAGGAGGCGAGGTTTGGGCAGAGGAGTTGGGTGGAGGGGGGATGCAGGCAGCACAGGATGGCTCCGGGGACCATTCTAGAGAGCCCACGTTTCAGGCTGAAGCTGGTGGGTCAGAGGAGTTGCTTTGTGAGACCTGGGGCCCAGGCGATACTGCTTTGGGGATAGATGGCACAATCCCCCACAGAATTGGGGGAGGTTATTCTCTTCTCTTCTTACCCAGTGCCCAGCTGAGCAGCAGGGAGCACAGGGCATGTGGTACAGGAGCACGAGGGAGGGCGGTGATTGTGGTGATAACACCATCATGCACTTCATGGGCAGGACAAACATCAGTGGGTTCACCCACAGTCCACGTGGACACCCCTTGGGTTCCAGCCACAGCAGGGAGAGGCTGCGAGACAGGGCAGAGGGATGGCTCCAGAAGCGTGGGTCCTGATGCCCTGGAGCCCTTGTCCTTCACCTTAGCCTGATGAGGCCTTGGGGACACTTCCCTTCCATGAAGGGTACAATTTTGTCTTTCAGGAAACGCAAGTCGTCATGGAAGTATATCTGATAAGGCCATTTTATAGCATTACGAGGTGAGTGTATTTCAGATATTATTTTCTCCATTTCTCTTTTCCTCCCATGCCTTCCCCACGTGCCCCTTCACTCATAATTAACAACAGTGTCTTTCCCTTCCTCCCAGTCCCTATTTCATTTATTTTCCCTACCACTCTGTTTGGTACTTATTTCTCTTATGTTCTCACATATTAGTTTGTTTACTCAGCTAGGTTCTAGGGAGTTCTTTGAGGATGGGGACCTGCTCTAACGTTTCTTTTCAGTGCTGGAAATCTACCACAGTCTAGGTGCACAGCTGGTATTCAAGAATGGTTTGTTAGCTGAATGAATGGCTTAGAAAACAGAGTGATTGTCTACAGAGATGACCCCTGGAGGCACTTCCTTCCATCCCAGGACAGCCACCCATGGTACTGATGCCTCTTCACTGTTTTCAGATGATCTGCCCTCTTGCCCTTCTACTGTAGAGTCCACCAGTGTTGTGAAGATCCTGACTAGTGAATTTTGGAAAGAGAATCTCTGAGAACTGTTAACTCAACTTAGGTCAGAAGTCTATTTCGAATTCTGTGGACAACTTAAGTCCCGGAGCATGTCTTCTTCTTGCACACAGTAGGCACTCAAAGTTTGTTGAATAAATACAGATGAAGAGAAAACAATAAAAAGAGAAAATCCCTCTTATTTAAGTAAAAGAGTGAATTTGTTTTAGTTGCACACCTATCATACACGTAGCTCAGTTGAACTATTTCATCTTTAGGACCCACAGGAAGAAAACAGTGGAACATACCGTATTGCCCCAAGCTCTTTGGTCTGCAGATGGGAAGGAGGAGGCAGTTCCCATGGCCCTGGTCTTTACCATGATGGATCTCTATTTCCCTCTGGTGGCAGATCTGTGCACTGCAATTGATATTTCTGGGGTTCCATCGAGGTTAGATTTGCTTAGAATGGACTGTTCAAGCTTGAAGGGTCCTTAGAGGTTTTTGAGTCCAGTATTTCTGCAGGTGGAGTATCGTGACAGATTCTGAAAATCTTGTGAATTCTCTACAAGATTAAAAGTGCGTGTGAATTTCGGTGATAATATAAAATAGAAGCACATTCTGGGTTACGCGGATGTCTGCTTTCTAATCACGCACTGCCCTGCAATTCTGTTCTCTCATTCATGTTGTGTTTATGGTCAGGCTGGTGCCAAGTATTACTACTTCAATTGCCAATGACGTTCAGGCTCCCTGTACCAATACAGGTTTTGCAGTCGAGGGGCAGTGTAGTTCAGAAAAGCGACATTCTCTCTCTCACATTAGTTTTGCCAATTGAGTTCTATTGACGTGTAGTGTTGTTATTATTATTTTAAAAATGTGCTTTGGTGATACTTGAGAGCTATAAGCCTAAACAGTTCACACCTTATTTCATAATTGTGTATATTTATGTGTTAGAGTAACAATGAAGTAATCCAACCATGAAGGTCTGCAAATTTTCCCTTTAAAAGTGATCCAGATGTTGCGCATGTTGAGATGATGCAACTGAGGCCCGGATGAGTGACCTCATTCTCCCAGCATCGTGGAACCGGGTGGTGGTGCCAGAACCAGAAATGCCCACAAGAGACGAAGCTTTCAGACCCACAGTCCTGTGTTCTCTTCACTGTGCCCCCCGAGGTACCTGGATCTAAAAAGTCTCTTTGGATATAAACTCTGCTCTTTGCTTCACTTTGTCAGTGGAGACCTGATCTATAACCATTCAAAAATAATAGACTTTGGGGTATGTTACTCCTTTTCATGTTGATTCAAGTCAAAATGTATTTCGTACCATTCATTGCACTCTTCTTAGCACCATAAAAAGTATAACATGAGATTCTTGTCCAAGAACAGCTTATAATTAAATGTGGGGGGAAGATATACATGGAATTTTCATATAATTAATGATAGTGCAGCAAGATAAAACATCAAATGAGTGTTGTACTTCCACCTTTTGTTCACCTGCCAGGCATCTCCTAACACTGCTTTCCTTCTCTGCGTCCCAGCAGTCACCTTCCTGTGAAGTCCCCCAGGAGGTCGAGACTGAAGCCCAGTTCCCCTTGGCACCTCAGGTGGGTGCATCTGCCGAGGCCCAGGGCCTCCACTCCTGTCTTTCAGAAGTGGCCTGGGGGCTTCCTCAGGTCCACACGCAGGAGAAGGGCAGGCTGGCCTCCAGGAGGAGCTTGGTCTCTGATAAATACACTGCTCACGAGGTCTGAGCGTGTGCAAAGCTCCTCAGGAAGAATCCAGGTGCCTGTGGGCGAAGGTATCCTTCTCTCAGCAGTTTCCCTGCCATCGGCGCAGCCCCGTTCACCCGGCTGAAAAAGCAGCAAGCTCCCACCGTGGTTGGCCAGTGGCCCTTGTCACCAGGGGGGCTGCATGTGCCCAAAGCACTACTACCACAGAAGCGTGTGTGCGCGTGCATGAATGTGCACGTGCAGGTGTGCACCAGTGTGTGCACATGCATGTGTGTCTGTGTGTGCACGAGCACTTGCATTTGCACACCCACAGGAGGTGTGGCTGGCTTCCAGCCACCGTAGGGAGTGGAGCAGCCCTGGGTTGAGTTTGGCTTTTTTAAACAGTGAGTGATGCTCTGTGGGGGACCCCAAGAGTCCCCACTGGGGTATTCCTGACTCAGTTTGGACTCTCCAGCCAAAATCCCCAAACACAGGGGTGTAGTGTTTCCTAATTCCAGGCTAATTAGCTATAAATCCAATGAGTGTACTTTGTAGGTGTGGCCTTGTTTCTCCACGGCCTGCAGATAAAGGTCCTGTATCTATAACATAAGGAAATGTGTGAGCAAAGGTTACAGAGTTTGTGAAAACTAGGACGGTCTCCATTCCTTTCACATGTAAATTATTCACTCATCCCCAAACAGGGGCATTTTATTATTTCTTACCACTCTGGGTGGGCTAGGCCAGTTGGGCTGGGGTTGACAGTTGGACGATGTCATCCCTCGTCCTCCGGCAGGCTGCCCTGGGTTCCTTCAAGCAGTAACTGTCACTTTTGCTGATGTCCCATTAACCAAGACATGTCACATGGCCAAGCATAGCTTCAAGGTGCGTGGGGAGGGGCCACAAAGTCACACAGCAAAGGGCGTGTGCTGAGGGCTTGAGGATTTTGGGGGAATCTCTCCCACACCCAAAGAACAAAGATGAAGACACTGTCCCCACCCTCACAGGATTCAGAGTCTGGGTGCCCAGGCAGGGGTATTATATAGTCCCCATGAGCCACTGTCAGAGTTGGGTATAGCCATCAGTGGTCTGCAGTGGGCACCTGCAGAGGGCTCCTGCAGTGGGCAGAGGCTATCAGCAGGCTGCACAGGGAAGGTGACTCTGCAAGCCCAGGCCAATGACCGGAGAGGTGGGGGCAGGTCTGTTGTCCTGAGCAGCCGCACAGCGCACGAGGCATCTGGGATGTGGGGAGGGGGCTGAGGTGGAGGTTCCACCTGCTGGGTGGCAAGGAGGAGAGGTGGCAGATGAGGCCACCAATTACAGCTAATTTGACACTATTCAGGAAGAGTGGTACCACATTATTATTATTTTTAGCCAGTCTCACATTCTTGCTCAGGTGACTTGAAATTTTACTTATAATAGTCCTAGCAAATTTACTGGAAAGTTGTACAACTCTTTTTTTGTTTTTTTGGTACTCACTGGTGCAAGTGACACAGTAGAATGTAAAATATGTGGATGAATTTATATCACTAGTCGAAGGATGATTTATTTAATCCTTTTTCACTTTCAGGTGCATGTTGACATTTCTGGGGGAGTTACCTTTCTTATCCCCATTATATGGTCAAAGGGAAAACACATTTAAAAATTTGTAGCTGTGGTGGTTGCAACTTCAGCTTTTTGGATTAAATTTGGCATGAAATATTAAGAGCTGAAATTGCTGGAGATGTATTTATGATGGCCTGCAGCCACTGCAGCAGAAATGGAATTTTGTTTGAGGCTGTAAACAAAAAAGGCTTGAGGATTTATGGAAGTGCAAATTGCCAGGGTATCTCCATAAAGGGCTGTGAAGTATAATCGGGGGTCCAGGTGATGAGGGGCGCCGGGCGGCAGCTCTGTTTTGCTCTCTGCTCCTAAGTGACACGGCCTCTGTGAAAAGCTCCCCCCTTCCTTCCCACTCCCTTTCATTCTCTTCTCCTTCCACTCTCTTCAATTTCCCTCGCTAGTCCTTTTCCTCTCTTCTTTCTTGCTTTACCCTAAAAGAGGAAGGAGCCCCTTCTGCATCCTTGTGAGTCCCGTCCGTAAATTCTGAATAGAATCGTGAGGAGATCTGCCTTGCGGTTCAGTTGGGATAGGAAAATTTCTGGGCTACTTTTCCAGAGGGCAGGCAGGATTTCTCCCCAGGAGGCAAAGGGAAAATGTAAGAAGATGGATCAGAAACCGGAGATTGTAATATAGTCTTTTTCATTTTTGCATTCCCTTCCCTCCCGGGGCCCCGGCATTGAGTGAGGGGAAGAGGGAGAAAGAAACCTGAGACAAGGCAGTTCCCTCCTTGTTCAAGCTTCTGCTTGAGGGAAACAGAGAAAGGAGAGGAGAGCGAGAGAGAGAGAGAGAGAGAGAGAGAGAGAGAGAGAGAGAGAGAGAGAGAGAGAATGAATGAGGAGGAGGACAGAGGGAAGAAGGGAAGTTGGGGGGAGAAGATGCTGGGATAGGAGTAAGAGGTTCTGACATTTTGTGCTCCAGCACGGCAGTTTACACGTGGAACCAGGACTGTATAATTTGGGAAGGAGATTTGCAAAATATCTACTCAACTAAGCACACAGAGATCTTAGTACAAGGATGTTCGTTACAGCATTGTTTATAATAGTGAAATGTTGAAAACACATATATTCAATAATAAGGCAGTAGTTAAAAATTATGGTTTTTCTTCCAAAGGAATACAATGGAGACAATTAAAACAATGTAGTAGACCTCTACCTGTTGACATTAAAGATATCCATGATGTATTTTTAACTCAAAAAAGCACTTCGCAAAACCTTACAAAACAACGTGTTTAGTATGTGTTTTTTTCTTTTTTTTTGTAAAAAAAAAAGTTTAACTATACATATGTATGCATGGAAAAAATCTGGAATGACATACACTAAAATGTTAACTGTGATTTTTTTTCTCAGTGGTATGATTTGAGGTCATGCTACATTCTTCTTTATATACTCCTTTCTGTATGTCCTGACATTTAAAAAATTTTTATTGTTGGTGAGGAAGATTGGCCCTCAGCTAACATCTGTTGCCAATCTTCCTCTTTTTGCTTGAGGAAGATTGTCCCTGAGCTAACAGCTGTGTCAATCTTCCTCTATTTTGTATGTGGGACTCTGCCACAGCATGGCTTGATGAGTGGTGCGTAGGTCTGTGTCCAGGATCCAAACCTGCGAACCCCGGGCCGCCAAAGCTGAGTGTGTGAACTTAACCACTACGCCACCAGGCCAGCTCCCTGACGTTTTAAAGTAATGAACATGAAAATTATTGGAGTCAGAAAGTCATTAAAGGTATTATCATTTTGAAAATAAAATCCATCTTGCGTATTGCCTCAATAAGATTAAGTTTTCTGAGAAACTTAATTCTAAGTTAGCAATTAGAATTTTTTCCTGTGTACTTTTTCCCTTTCTAGGTCATGTGCTGAAACTCATGTACTTGGTTTTCTAAGTCAGTGGTTCTCAAACTTCAGTATGCACCAGAATCGCCTGGAGGCTTGTGAATGCAGCTTGCTGGGCCACTCCCAGAGTTTCTGCCCGAGTTGGTCTGGGGTGGGGCCCGAGAACTTGCTTTTCTAACAAGCTGCCAGGTGGGGCTGATGCTGCTGCGCCAGAACCACACTTAGAGAACCAACGTTCTAAATAAGGAAAAAGCTGCTTCAAAGTTAGAAGTAATGATCTCCTTTCCAGCTTTTCCAAGTTTTCTAGGATAAGCGCTCCTTTAAAAATATCATATACAAAATATTGTAAAAGAATTCCTGAATTTTTATGAGACCATTTTTTTCTGAATCTATATAACACATCTGTATGAATAAATATTATACACATACTACCTCCAAATACCTGTAAATTGAATTTCAGATAAAACCAATTCTCTACTGTGTGTCCTAGTACACGACAACTGATGTTTTGTGTATATTGACAACAATTATTTGCACTGTGTGATATTTTTGCAGTTCTATAGGATAAATTCTTGGCCCAAAGCCATTGCTCAAAAAGTCACACTGTTGCTGACATTACACGTTAAAGAATCTCAGTGAACCAGAGGGGTGCACATCCTTGTTTGGTTTTTAAAACATTTTCTTCTCTTTGCTCTGTTTGTCTTGCATGTTTAGACACTGAATCGCGGCCTGCAACAGCGTCCGTTCCCTTCAGGACTTGCTTCACCTGTCAGGCCAGTGGGGGGCGCTATACTCGTCAGTGCCCAGGCTCTGCTCAGATTCCCTTGGACCCTTTCTCACCATGTCTGTGTGCTCCTTGACCCTTTTTAATGGACTGCCCTGGGGCTATGGGAGCAGCTTAGCCCCAATGCCCTGTTCCCTGGCTCCCAGTGGGACAACCCTGCAGTGTAATTTATCCTCCAGCTTCCTCTGTGGGATCAGGATGCAGCCACCCTTTGTGGGGCTTTGGCTTGAGACTGGCTCTTGCTGGGCTCCCTATTCTTGCCTTCCTCACTTCCCAGTCGGCCCTGGGAGCACCGCTTTCGTTATCAACACACCATGTACACACGAATCTCCATCATATGGTCGCTTCTGGGGAATTCTGAATTAAGGCTTGGGTCCTGTGTATGGTGAAGGCCATCAGACAAACCTAAATTTATGCAGTCTACACAGGATTGTTATCAACAACAAAAATGTACCAGTGGGTACTCTGCTGACCAGTAAGGACATATAAAGACATAAGGCACAGTTGATGTCCTGGAGGGAATCAAAATCTTCTTTGGGAGATGTAAAATATGTAGAACGAAGTTTAATAATACATGGGGCAGGATATTATTTGAGACTTATTAGCCCATATTTTTATCTCCAGGTTCTTTGCCATCCTCTCCCTCCCATCAGTGGGGTGCTGGAGCAGCCAAATGGTCCTTGTGTCCTAAGTGTGACACAGAAGTCACAGGAAGAGCCACAAGTATGAAGGATGGTGTGGTCAGGAATGTTAGATGTCTCAGTGGGGACTCATGTGAACAGATGAAAAAGAGGCCAGGTGGCACCTTCCCAAAGTCTCTGCATTGTCTAAGCTTCCGAGAACTTAGATGCAACTCCAAGGACAGGAGAGGTAGACCTTGAGTTAACTGAATTATGTTTCTCCTCACCTTGGTAGGATGGATGTCAAAAGAGAAATCCAGGGGCCGGCCCAGTGGCATAGTGGTTAAGTTTGCATGCTCCCCTTCCGTGGCCCGGGGTTCATGGGTTTGGATCCCAGACGCGGACCTATGCACTGCTCCTCAGGTCATAGTGCAGTGGCGTCCCATATACAAAATAGAGGAAGATGGCACAGACGTTAGCTCAGGACCAATCTTCCTCAGCAGAAACAGGAAGATTGGCAATGGATGTTAGCTCAGGACCAATCTTCCTCACCAAAAAAAAAAGGAGAGAAATCCAGTTATGGTACAGAAGACGAGGATTGAGATCCATACCCACTACAAACACAGGGACAGGCGCCAAGTTGGGGATGCAGAAGGCAGCCCTATGGCATTGAGCATATGAACTTTTATGGGTTCAGGGAGGCTCTGCGATGCATGTGTCTTCTTGTATAAAGTCTCTAACATCTTAGACCTTCAGGGAAGTAAAAGAGCTGGTTAAACCAATGAAAGTCACACCCTCATTTTATGCACTGCTTTGACTCGCTTTACTTGTAAGCTTGCCCAAGGCCAAGGAATCCCCAGTTCAAGGCTGGTTAGAGCTAATCAGAAGAGTTTTGTTTAACAAAGCAGAGAGAAGTCACCCCTTTCAAAATAAAACATTCAAGGGATTTCATTTTTGTGAACACAAATGCATCATATTTACTGAGTCCCTGATCTGGCCCAGAGCTGAGGTGCCCCTTGACCTGTTCAAGATAGACAAGGGTGGTTGTTTGTTCCTGCTAGTTCCTCTTCCTTGTCTTTCCTTCATGGTGACTCTTGGAATGAGAGATGGGGATGTCAGATCCTTGCTTCTTAAGGGACTTCTGTGTATCAGTTTCTTTTCCTATTTGTAATATGGGGAGGATACTTGCGTTGCCAATCATCAAGGCAATAGAAAATACATGAATCCTTTCAAAGACTGGCTTGCACAGAGGATGACCTGGGAAAACCAATGTTTTTTGATAGATAATGTTGACAGTGATATTGACAATGATAATGTTGACAAGCCCCTTGTATCAGTCAAGGTTTGATCAGAGAAACAGAACCACTAGGGGAGATTAATATGGCTCCCTGTCTGTCTCTCTATCATTTGTCTGTCTATTATCTGTCATCTATCTACAGATATAGATACACACATACATACATATAGATAGATATAGATACAGATACAGATAAATCTTAAGGACTCAGTTACAGAGATTTGACCCCAGGCAATTCTGGGTGCTGGTGAGGTGGTCTCTCTATGAGCTGCTGCCTTTGTGTGATGTTGGAGCTTGAAGTCCGAAAGGCAGGCAGTGGGGAAGCAAAGATGGATGTAAAGTCCTGGAAACCAAGAGCAAGCTGGAAGCCAAGAGCAAGACACTGGAACCTGTGTCCATTTTCATTGCCTCTGCCCTAGATGGGGTGGGGGTCCTGCAGGAGCTGAGGCCCTTCGTCATTCAGCTAGTCACTCTGGCCCAGAAGTCAGAGAAGCTGGAGGGGATCTGGGGAAGGAGAAGGAGCAGTTGCAGGCCTGGCTGCTGCCTCACACCGGTGAGGGGAGCTGGCATTTTAAAGGACAATGTGTGAGCTACACAATCGCTGCTATTTCATTTCCTCCCTCCAAATCTCGCACAACCTAACAAGAAACTTCTGGGCAAGAGAATTCTGGGAAATGTAGTTCGGCCTAGCCCTGGGCCATCTTGCCAAGTCACCATGCCTCTGAATGACCCTTTTGTCTCAGGACCCCTGAGTTCTTAAGTCACTTTCAAGATCTTTCAAAATTAACTTTCATTTTGTTTTAATAGCACGTCTGTTGATTTCTTTTGGCAAATACATTTTGTATTTGCAGAACATAATTGGTTATAATATTTTAGTACATATATTTCCATTTCTTCTTATGTATATTTAAAAATAGATGCAATCATTCTGCATACACAATTTTATATCCTTAGATGCAATTTTATATCCTTATATTTAAGCGTCTTCTCATCTTTTAAAAAATTATTTGTAAACTGAATTTTAATAGCTAAATATTTAATTGTATACATGTACCAAATTTGATACTATCATTCACCATCCCTTATTGTTGGCTTTTAAGATAATTTCTAACTTTCCACTATTGCCAATAATGTAAATAATGATGAGATGGACTTCTTTTTGCATAAATCTGATTATTTCCTAAAATAGACTGATAGAAACTGAAGAATGGTAAACATTTTAAGTCTCTTGCTACATGTTAATAATATGTAGAAATATGTTTAGAATATTTAGATAGGTTACAACAATTTATATTCCCATCAGAAATATATTAAACCCATAATTTGGGAAGAATCAATATCTTTATCATATTCAGTCTTCATATATTAGAACAAAATATATTTCATTGATGCTAAAGCTCCCTCTGTTCACTATTGTAACATCTCTTAAAGTAGGATTTATTTAAAATAGATGTTTACTTGGTTTAATTGGTAGTTTACTTGCACCTTTGTAAGTAGTCCCTTTATCAACTTCTCTTCAATTTGTCCAGTTCCATTGCCGGGACCCTGATGGATACAGAGTGTGTCCTTCCACATTTTTTCTATAATTTTTTACACACACTCATGCACACATGCATGAGTAGTAAGATAGTAAACTGGATGTTTTGATTAGGCTGTGTGGGTCAGTGTGTGTGTGTGTGTGTGTGTGTGTGAGAGAGAGAGAGAGAGAGAGAGAGATTTGAGATACACTATCATGCAGATATTTTTAAGTAGATGGTCAAGAACTGGTTGAATGACTCACTTACATGAAGGGTACGATAAGGGTTAGGTTATTGCAGAATAAAGAGTATTTGTCAGGAGGATTTCTTTGAAAAGTTATAACTCCATTTGGTTGGTTCTGAATACCAACCCTACCTCCTAGGGGTGGGAGCATAAGGAGATTCCCCCTTTATCTCAAGTCAACGGGACTTTAATGGGGCCATTCCAAATGGGGGAACTAGCATCTGACCCACAGTTAAGAATGTAAAGAAGAGGCCTTTTACTCTCAGCCCGAGGCAGCTGGGTAGAGTGAACCTGGTCGCACTAGAACTAGTTAGGTGTACAGAGATGGCAGTTGAGGAGGATGGGAGGTGGGTCATGAGTGTCTCATGGACCAGATGGGGACCACAAGGGAGAGAGAACTGGCCATTTTAAATCCTATCCAAGAGGACTGTCTAGAGGGGCGATGGATGTCAATCAAGAGAATCCATGTGGATTTGACTCCTGAAGGAACAAGCATGAGGGGACGAGCCATCAAGCAAAGTGCTGCTGAATGGTTCCCAAAGAGGCCTCTAAAGAAGCCACAACAGGGCCAATGAGAAGGAGAATGATGCCAGCCTGCAAGATCCCTAGGCGGGCAAGAACTCTCCTGCTTCCCTTCTTCTCACTCCCTTCCTTCTTTTTGAATCTGGGGGGCTCAGAATCCTTTAGCAAGCTGAGGGAAAAACAGAAGAAGCAGCCTTCAACATCTGCAGGCTTCTAGGTTCATCAGGCTCCATTTGGAGGGTTGAGAGAAAATCTAATTTAAATCAAGTTTGGAATTTTTATTGTTATACAGGACTAGACATTTTTAGTTACTGAACTGACGCCAGGTTTATGACTTAAAGCAACCACAGGATTTGTTTATTACCTATGAGTTCACGGAAGTCTTGACACTGCCTAGTTTTCTCCCTGAGGCAGAAGAGGAATTTTCCCACTGTATATATTTTAAAGGAAAGGTGGAAGACAAAAATAAAGAGGTTTTCTTATTAGATCTAATGAGACTTTCCTTTTCCATATACATCTTTTAAATTTTTACATGACCATTATTACACTTGACATCCTCTTCCAAAACTTCCTTTTCTTACTTACTGTAGATATCAGAGATCTTCCCATGTCAGTATAGCTTCACTCCATTGATTTTAGTGGCTGCCTAGAATTCTGCAGTATGGATGTACAATCCTTTATTTAACTACTCCCTTATTGATGGCATTTCTATTATTTTTATTATTTGTCATTAAGAGTAACATCGCAAAAACCTTGTTCACCACCTACGTGACACAGATGAATAAATTCTCTGTGTGACGTGGAACTGCTGTTGCAAAGAGAATGATTATGTGTTGCTTTCATCTACCTATCTGCCATTCTCCTTCTCTATGATAACAGCATCTCCATTTTCCTTTGGGGAAATGGAGATATAATAAGGAAACATCTCTAATTATTGTCTTATGCTATTATTTAAAAAAAAATACAGTGGGCCAATGCTTGCCCTGTCTGAGAAAAGAGCTGTGCATCCCGTCCTCTTGTGTGGACATCATGTGACCCAGCTAAGGGTTGGGTCATGTGACCCAACTAAACCAATCAGATGCTCCCTCCCAAGAACTTGAATCTTGAACAGAGTGATGCAAAAATGGAAAATGGTTGGAGACAATTTGTCCAGAAAAGGGTACCTTAAAGAAGCTGGCTAAATGTTTCTGCCCTAGAACTCTCCTGAGTCCTCATTGTCCTGAGACTTGTTAGTCAGACTTTTCTTCGATCCAGTGAACTACTTATTCTTCTAACTTTTTTTTCTGAGGAAGATTAGCCCTGAGCTAACATCTGTGCCCATCTTCCTCCACTTTGTATGTGGGTCGCCACCGCAGCATGACTGACGAGTGGTGTAGGTCTGTGCCCAGGATCTGAACCCATGAACCCGGGCTGCTGAAGTGGAGCGCATGGAACTTTAATCACTTGGCTCTGGGGTGGCCGGTAACTCTTCTTTTTAAATTGAATCTAGCCTGAGTGTGCCTCTGTTGTTTGTCAATGATACAAAGAATTTGTGCATTTAATATTTTGACCAATACCTCTAACTGTCCTCTAACTGGAGGTAGCAGTTTAAACTTCCACTGACAATTGGAAGCTTCTGGCCTTCATTTTATTTCAATTTGCTTTAAACAGTTCTGTGGTATTATGCACAGGGTCTCCTTTTATTATTCAATTTTCCTAATACAGTGCCATTTTGATGTCCTGATGGTGTGTTTCTATTTCTAAACGAGTGAAATGTCATTTGCCACAGTGAGTGGCAACAAATAACTCACTTATTATTGCTAGAATACAACTGGCTCATATTAACCTGCCAGAGGTATAGTTGATGAAATGGCCCAGTGTCAAATTAATTTTATTTATAAGTGAGTGATTCACAAGGATATGAGCCATGAACTTGGACTCCAAGGACTCCAAAACTGAGTATTCTCACACGATCACCTTAGCAACTGTAAATAATGATGTAATTGTCAAATACCAGCAAAAAGAATGGTCAAGTCTGCTACAAAAAGTTCCTTTAATTAACGTCGTTTGCCGATGACTTTATTCTTACTTTTAATATGTATGAGAAAAACCAGCTGTAGAAGTAGAACAATTTGTGAGTTGAATTGAAGGCATGTGAAAAAGAATTCAGATTCTCCAACTGGGCAAATACCATTACTAAAAGCAATACATGTAGTGTCATTGCTCTGTGAGAAGAAAAATGTCCAGGTGATTAATGGAAAATGAGAACTGTAAATAAAGATAAACGATTGTGAGAATTCAATCACCAAGAATTGTGTGTACCAGGGAGAGTATGGAGAAATGAAATCATGTCCACCACCAACTTTTTGAAACATTTCCTATGAGCAAGAAGAAGAGAAAAAATGTACACATCTGACCTCTCTCTCCTCGTCTCACTCCACCTATTTTTGCTGAAACTTAAAGAAGAATGGAAAATGTCCAGAGAGAGAATCATAATGCTGGAATAGGGGCTTCACAACATTTTGCATAAGAGCAGGAGTGCTCTTCAAAATATTTGACAGGCAGTAAGGTAATGTATATTAATGTAAATTAATATGTAAAGCAAAATTAAATCAATTGCCACCGTGTGTTTTACAGGATCTTAGAAAGGAAGATTACTTAAGTAAATAAAGTCGTGTTGTTTTGTTACTAAGATACATGGAAAAGATTACCTTTCAAGTGCTAGCGGTGCAACTGACAGCAGGAGAAATTGCCAAGTGCCTGAAATAGGCCTGTTGCCGAGGCCTGCAGTATAGTGGGCTGATGAGGGTGGACACCCCATGCTTCTCATATTTCACAATTAAGAATGGTGTTTGCTGTATGTGGGTTCTTTATAGATACTATTCATCACTTTATGGAATCTCCTTTGTGTTTTGAATTTCTTAAGAGTTTTTTTTTAACATGAAGGGATGTTGAATTTTGTCTAATACTTTTCCTGAGTCAAATGAGAAGACCATATGGTTTTTCTCCTCTAATCTATTAACGTGGTAAATTACATTTAATGTTAAACCTCCCCTGAATTCCTGGGATAGAGCAAATTTGGACAAGATATATTTTCATTTTTATACTTGGCTGGATTCAGTTTGTTAATGTTGTTTAAGATTTCTGTATCCATGTTTCCAGTTAGATTGTCTGTAATTTTCTTTCATCATATCGTCTTTGTGTAGTTTTGGCATCAAGGCTATATTAACCTCATAGAATGCTACAGAGGGAGTAATTCCTCATTTTCCATCTTCAAGGAGATTGGAACAATTTTTCTTTGAAAGTTATGTAGAATTTGCTCATAAAATTGGCTGGGCCTGCTATGTTCTTTATGGGAATATTTTTAACTACTGGTTAAATTTCTTTATTGATTGCAGGACCATTCAGGCATTCTCTTTCCTCTTGAGTCACGTTTAGTAAGTAAGGAATTTGTTTATTTCATATAAGTTCTCAAATTTATTAACATAATATTTATGAGCAGATCAAGTAATTACGATGAGCAGATAAAGCAATTATGATAATTCATATTTTCTTTTCCTTTTAATATCTGTTGTTTTTGTGGTTGTGTCTTTTTAAAAATTTTCTATTACTCTTGATTTGTGTCTTCTTTCCTTTTTTCTTGATAAATCTCACTAAAGATTTGATTATTATCTTAGTCTTTTCTAAGAACCAATTTCTTTTATTTAGATTCACTCTCTGTTGTACCTTTGTGTTCCTTTTCATTAACGTTTGTTCATATCTTTATTATCTCCTTCCTTTTCCTTTAAAGAGTTTATTCTCTTGTTTTCTCCTAACTTCTTACTTGGACAGTCAGCTTATTTTCAATGTTATAATTTTAAATACAAGTGTTTAAGGCTATATATTTTTCTCATATATAAATATTTAAGGCTATATATTTTCCACATCCCACAAGTTACGATATCTATATGATTTATTATTGTTCTGTTCTGAGCATTTTAAAATTTCAGTTATGATTTTGTCTATGTTTAATTTCCAAAAATATATTTAAAAATTTTATTTTTGATTTTGATTTCTGGCTTCATTGCATTATGGTAAGAGAACATGGTCTGTATGCTACTTATTTTTTAAAAATTTGATATGACTTCTTTATAGCCTAATTCATGGCCAATTTTTATACATGTTCCATGTGTGCTTGAGAATAATGTGTATTCTATATATAACCATTAAACCAAGCTTGATAATTGTGTGGTTCAAATTTCCTACAGTTTTAATACTTTATCTGATTTACCACAAATGAGGAAGGAATGTTGAAATCTTTCCTTCTGCTGGTTTAGAAGCCATACACTCTATATTTTTTGTTGTTACTCTTAAAATTTTTAATTAAAAAAAATCCAAATTTAATTTCCCTACCTCCTTCCTGAACAATACAAGTTCATTTTGACACTCTTAACAATGATTACTGCAATTAGATTTCATTCTTTTCTGATCCAGTATTTCAATTGTCTTCTCTTTTCACTCCATGATTAGATATTATTTTTATTATATTATACAGTTGGTGTTTGTGTAGATTTACCTACATATTTCCAATCTTCTTTGCTCACCATTCCTCTTTGCAACTCAGATCTTTATTCTGAGGTCATTCTTTTCTTCCTAAAGTATTTTTAGAAGTTCCTGTAATAAATGTCTGTAGGTAGATAAATTTTATCTATCTGAAAATGTCTGTCTTTAATTCTTGAAAGATAATTTTGCTGGGCACACAATTCTAGATTTGCAGTTATTTTCTCTCAAAGTTTGAAGATATTATTCCACCATCTTCAACCTCCTGTTGTTGAGAAGTCTGCTGTTTAACTTAGTCCTTTTGTAGGTGTTCTCTCATTTATTTCTGGATGCTTTTAATCATTTATTCACATTTTGTGTTCTCAGCATCACTACAGTGCACTTAGGTATGGATTTCCTAGTATTTATACAGCTTAGTATTGGCTGTGCTTCCTACATCACTGGATTTACATCTTTCATCAATTCTCAGCCATTATTTCTTTGAATATTGCTATTTCTCTATTCTGTCTATTCTTTTCTTCTGGGACTCTTTTTTTCATGTCTTTTTCTTCCTTTATATTTTCCACCTCCTTGTATCTCTGTGCTACAATCTTGGTAATTTCTTCTGACCAGTCTTCTAGTTCTCTAATTTTTTCTTCTGCCATGTCTAATCTACAATTTAACCATCCACTCAACTTTTATCATTCATGGTAATATTTTTCATTTATAAGTTATTTTGGCTATTGTTCAAATCATCATTTGTTTTTATTCTATTTTTATTTTTTTAAACATATCATATATAATTACTTTATATTTTGAATCTAATAAATTCTAATATCTAAAGCACTTGGGATCCCAAATCTCATTTCTGTTGACTCTTCTCAGAGTGTTTTTTCTTTGGGGGTTTACGATCTCATATTTGATTAATCTCAAACTGTGGAAATCCTGAGGGGCTAAAATGGGGATGCTCTTATCTGGAGAGGTTTTGTGTTTGTTCTGCCAGGGACAGATGTCTCTGACCTAGGACCCTTAGGAGTTCAGGCTGAGGTGGAAATGGGGGCACTCAGATTCAGTCTCTGCCTTGTGGTAAGCCCAAAGATTAATCATGGGGCCCCCTAAAGGCCTCTTTTCCACCACACATACACCACGTTCTGTTGATTCTACCACATGGTATCTTGTCTGTGAATTCATTTCTCTGCTGAAGCCCTCATTCAGGCCCTTCTGGGCTCCCACCAAGATTATTTCGGTGACTTCCTAACTGCCTCCCTGCCTTGATTCCTTCCCCATACAATCAACTCTGCAGCTGGCTGTCTGATTAATCTTTCCAGAGCACCATTCTGATTTTTCTAGTGTCAATCCCTTAGGTTTGTATAGCTTGTCACTTTTTTGAAAATACTGCCACTAGGTTATCTCACTTGCACCTCATGGTAGCTTTATAAAAAACAGCTGATATGCTTTCCTGTTCAACAGCTTCCTCTTCCCTCCAGAGTAAACCCAAGCTCCCCAAACCTGCCTTTATGTCCTTCTATTACTAGCTCTAACCTACCTTTAAAACCGTAACACCTGCTACTTCTGGAGTCCAGGCAACCTGAACTTCTCAAAGGTCTCCTTCTCCTTCATTGGTCCCTCTAGTGAGAATGTCCTATTATCACTGTTTCCACAGGCATTAACTTTCCTTCAAGGTCTGACTCAAATGCTGACTCTTCTAAGACACCTTTCATTTGCCTCTTCAGCTGAACATGCTCTGTCTCTCTTGTGCATTAAGCAGTACACACACAGACACACACATAGAGACACATGGAGACAGAGACACACATACACAGACACACACAGACATGCACACAGAGACACACATGCATAGACACACACACAGACACATGCAGACACAGACACAGACACACACAGACACACATGCATAGACACACACACAGACACATGCAGACACAGACACACACACAGACACACATGCATAGACACACACACAGACACATGAAGACACAGACACACATGCATAGACACACACACAGACACAGACACACACACAGAAACACATGCATAGACACACACACAGGCACATGCAGACACACATAGACACATGCAGACACAGACACACATATAGACACACACACAGACACAGACATACACACGGACACACACACAGACACACACACAGACACACACACAGACACACACAGATCCTTCCCTCAAGAATTAATCGCTTTGTGCTTTGTCTCAGAGTCCCTTTCCTACTACTCTGAAGCTTCTTTTTCAGGTCAGGTTCTGTTTCATCTTTGTAGCCAATCCCCTGTTTTATCCACTCCAACCCCGTCTTTAATAATTCTTCAACATACAGGTGAAATGTCTTTACAGGATTCTACACATTTTAAAGACAGCACAGTGGAGACATCCCTGAGAAGCCTATGCTGGTCATAACTGCACAATGACACCCAGGGGCTCCCTGAAGGCTTTCTCAGTGGAGGGTGGGACTGGAAGTGGGATATATCCAGTGGATGATTTCAGGGGGCTTAATTCTGAAGAGCTAAAAGGCCAAAAAGACATTCTACTGATTTGTATTTTATATGGAAAAGGGGGAAAAAACCCAGAGATACAATCTTGAAAGAATGGTTCAATCTTGAATGCATGAATGGAGCCCAGGGCTGGTAGCGGTGTCCATGTCTGGAGGGGCATTAGAGCAAAGACAGGGAGAGGATAGATAGTGGGGGGGAGTGGGCCCTTAGTCCACCTGGCAGAGGATTGTACTTGCCAAGGAGATTCTCCTCCCTCGTGTGAGAACCCTGGCAGTCTTTCTTCCTGGAGAACCTGTCACAGTCACTTGATATGGTGGCTCAGCAGTTTCAAGTTTTCCTTGTGATACTTGAAACTTTGCATATTTTCTTTCTTGCCAACCGTTCTAACAAGACGTCTTACTTATAAAAATACACTCCAATGACATTTTCACGTTAGGCTCAACAAACCAAGATAACAAGTGCTTAGAGAGAATATCCAGCTTGATTAATTAGCCTTGTTTAGCAGTTTGCTAATTATTGCAATATGCAAAGAGACTATATTTTGATCGCTACATTTGAACCTCTATTTGATACAAAGTTTTTATTAAACCCTGCAGGTAAGTCACACATTAAAGTGAATGATATACGAGTGAAACTTCTGCTTTGCTGCTACCAAAATATCATTCTTCTGAAAGATCATTCCAGACACTGTGTCTTATTCGTGTCTGTGCCTCCAGTATTTATCACAGTGCTTGGCACCTAGTAGGTATTATAAGTCATGTCATGCAATCTACAAGTGTTAAAGAAATTTGCAGGGAAAAATTCTTTGAGGGCCTAGTCAGGAAAGGCTTCCCAGAAGGAGATGGCATAAGATTTGAATATAGGCTGCAGAAAACATTTGTTGAAGTGAACTGATTAGGTGAAGGGAAAATGGGTGGGAGGCGTGTGAGAGAGCTCAGAGGAGGGGTGACCTAGTGAGGCAGTGACGAGGGCAACCCTGCATCATTTCCATCTTCAGGATACTGCACAGGGGCCCCATTAAATGCAATGAGGCTGCAAACGGAATCCGTCCTGGATGGACTGCTGCATAGAATTTATGGGCTGCAATATATGTCATATTTTATAAGCACTTGAGAAGAATACTTGCCATAAAAGCAAACCAGAAGGTTATAATCTAGTTTAAAAAGCATGCTCAGGGACATGGGATAGTGGGACCCACTGACAGACGGCACCAGAGGCGATGGCCTAAATAAGAGGGGAAGGCGGTGGAGGGTAGGATGTCATGTTCTGTGATCCTGTAGAGCAGACATTCTGGGGCAGTGGGCCTCAGCTGGAACAAAGGCGAGCAAGCTTGGAGTAAAGATTCAACCATCTGCACCTCCTGGCCTTCACACCTTTGCATGGTCCCCTCCCACGTTGGATCAAGCTTGGTCTGTGCCACGAGTGGGAGATGATGAAAGCAGCTGTGGACGACTCCTAAGGCTGGACATGAAGGGCATTACTGCCTCTGCCTTGGACTCCTGCACTGCTTTCTCCAGAGAATGCCAACCGCCATGCTCTGGGGACACTCTGCCCTGTGGGAGGCCCAGGAGGAGAGGAGCTGAGGCCGCCATCCAACAGCCAGCATGAACTTCCAGCCACAAGAGCGAGTCCCCTTGGAAGTGGGTCCTCCAGCCCCAGTCAAGCCTTCAGATGATGGCAGCCCGAGCCGACATTCTGACTGCAACTCATGAGAGAGCTCCAGCTAGAACTGTCCCACCAAGATGCTTCTGAATTCCTGACCCACAGAACCCGTGAAGGATAATCTATGAGAATGGCTTTAAGCCACTAACATTTGGAATAACTGGAACACAATCCTTCTGAGAAAAAAATACAAAAAACAAACCTGTCATATCCTTCAGTAATCATTCAGTCATGGACTAGAGGAGAAGGAGATCATCTGGAAAGTGTCCCTCAGCCTGTGCCTTTCTCATATGATGGTGTTGGTCAAGGTGATCACTGACATTAAGTGAGTCTGGGGACTCCTTCCTGGCAGCAGCGGTTATTATTGCATTTACCAAACCAAGTTGCACGATCTGACTAGATAAATTACAGAATCTGCAAATCCCGGAGCACTCAATACCTATCTGTTGAATGAATGAAAGAAACAACAAACAGGGTGTGCTACCAATTATTGAAAAAACACTGAATTTATTACAAAGTTACCTGCCACTCATTCCTTCCCCACCTTGGAAACAATGAGTATCTTGTTGCAAATTACTAGACTCACTGCACAGATGGTCCGGAATGGGAAATCTAGCATTTCTAAATTGTGTTTGTGGAATCTAGCATTTCTAAATGGTGTTTGTCGGAGCGTCTCTCTGTCTGAGGACATCTGCCTCCTGGTTCATTGAATCACTGGTTATACATGGAGGGTGTTCAACACAGCCAGGGCTTGGATGGGAGTGGAGTGGCAGCAGGGAAGAGGTCCAAGCTTACATCTCCTCTTGCAGAGGCCAATTCTACCAAGCTTGTACGACCGAGTACAGAATGCCCTTCTGCCACTCATGCACGCCTATATGCACTCAACAAACGTTTGCTGTGCCTGTGTGAGTCAGGTCTTACGCCAGGTCCTGGGCTATGGGGTGAGCAAAAACAAACATGGTCTCTGCCCACGTGGAGCTTACAGTCCAGCTGTGGTCATGCACAATGAATAAGCACGCAGATGAATGCAGAAGTGCAGCCATGAGAAGGATGCAAAGGAAAGCTGTGTGGTGCTCTGAGTGGGGATAGAGTGGGGACTTTACCAGTTCTGAGGTCAGGGGAGACTTTACATGAGCTGAGCTATGAAGGGTAGGAAGGCAAGCAGAAAGAAATGGGAGAAAGGAACAGTTCGTGCAAAAGCCCCGTGGGAGGAGACAGCATGGTGATTTGGCCTGAAAGAGGGCGGGGGTGGCTGGGCACGTGGTTATTGCAGCTAGGGGCGTGGATGATCTTCTACTGAAATTAGAGAGGGAGAGGAGAAAGGGCTCCGACTGCGAAGGAGTGGTGAGAGAAGCAGAAGAGGAGCCAGGACAGTATTGAGTATCAGGAGCAAAGGAAAGAGTGCTTCCAGAACAGGGAAGAAGTCATGCGGCTGAATGCAGCTGAGCAGTCACAGAAGTATGGCTGAAGCAGGAACAGAGAAATAAGGTCTCTTCCCAGAATGAAGGTAGCCTAGAAAACAGCTCAACTACACTTTTTCATTTCAAGAGCATCATATAAATAATTACTAAGTATAATTCATGAGTTCTGTTAGAGAAGAACACGGATTTGAATGGTGCAAAAGCATAGAATGTTTTTCCCTGGATGCCAGTTTTTGTGCAGATTCTAAAGGATGTAAGAAAATTGACTTACTTTGCTCCTCAGATGTGGCCTGAGAGAGCTGGGTATAATGCTGATGCAGAAAATGCTGCCTTTTCTAAAGGGAGGAAAATCTAAGCACAAATAAAAGAAGCCCTAGTCTTAAATGGCTCCCTGCCAATATTTTGTTGCTGCTAATTCATGGGAGAATTATTCCTTTGACTGGCTTATAATGCAAACGGAGTATCAGGATTTGTCTTGTGGCTCTGAAACTTACTAACCGTACAGACATGGGCTGGGCACATAACCTCAGTTTCTACCTCTGTAAAATGGGCATCATAATGTGTCTTCCTCCTTTGTGGTTCATGAGGATGAATGAGATCATGCTTTATGAATGGAAAAGCACCACATACTTACACATAAGAGTACCCGAAGCCTCATCAGTCACCCACATCTCAGCTGGAAGGAAGTGATCAGATCCTTCCTAGGAGAAAGGTTTGATGGGTGATGGGTGGGGAAGGCAGAGTGTCGAAGAGTACTGCGTGTCTGGGTAAGTGGTATGAGAGTGGGATGCCATCAGCAGGAAAGGGGTTGGGGGTCACCAGCGACATACTGTCCCTTTTCATCACCTTCTCCAGGGCTGGTCACGCTGGGCAGCATGTTGCTACCAGCCAGAGGAGGGCGTTCTTTGGAAGAGAAGGATCCTGCTGGGCACTAGGATTTTTCTGGGCCTTTCAGTGGCTTCCCTGAGGGCAGCCCACCAGGCTGCTGGTGGCAAAGCCCCTGTCATCTGTCAGCTGGTCCAGATGCCATTTTATAGGTGACCACAGGTCTGTGCTCATGAATGTAGGCCAGGTACGCAGTAGGAGCTCATTAAAGACTTACTGAATAAATAATTAGTTTCCCCATTTTTAGCGTGACTGGCTGTCCTTCCACATGGGGTCTGAGGTGTGTGTGGCTGGAGTGACACACTCCATGCACAGCAGCTCTATGCCCTGTGCCTCTGTAGTGCCCACCCACCTGCAGTCGTGTTCTGCTTTCGATGGGAGGTGAGGTCAGGCAAACGCAGGCTGGAAGGTTTCCAGACGTGTGTTTTCCTAGCACAATGCCTGGGCCAACTTCTCAAACTGCCAGCTGCAAATTGAAGACCGTACATTTTGAGCTCCTGTTCCACCGCGATTTACTAACGCCTCTTCCCCAAACTGGGCTCTTTTTAATTCCACAAGGTTAGAGTGAATGCACCCCGATGTCTGCCTGCAGAAAGTACACCTAGGGTTAAAACCTCCTTGGGGGAAAAACGAAAATAAGGTAAGGGAAGAGATAGGCAACATTTATAACAATTCCCACTAGCTTCATGGCCCAAATATTACAGCACTCTGGATTATAATTTTTTTTGGTTTGTTTCTCTCTTAACTTTGATCCTAACATGTTACTTGACACAAAAATAGTGTTCAACAAAGGCCATATCAAGGAATAGATTAATGAATGATTTCTCTTGATACACCCCAAGTCCTGTGCCCACTGACAAGTGGCAGATGCTAGAACTGGCATATCCAGCTGCTTCCATTTGCAGTTTGACTGTCGTATGACTTGGGCCACTAGACAGAAACTTAGGACACAGGTCTGTGGGCTTTTATATCACGCCGATAGAAACATTCTCAGTTAGAATCCTTAACAATTCTTGGGCTAGGTTGGGTATCTGACATCTTCATCCTTTATGTTTCCTAATTCCCAGGATATTTGTACAAAAGAGAACTTGCCTTGGCATTGCCTTGCAGTGGAAACAAGTTAGAACTTCTGTGCAGAGGAAGCATGTTTCAGGCAATGATGGATTTATGGCAGTGTTTTTAAGGAGCCCCAATTCTTTCCCGCACCTTCCAAACCCTGAGAAGATGAATAATGGGAGTATTGAGGTCTGTGTAACTGCTTGCTAAGAAGGGTCGCTCACCATTTGGATGATAAGGAGGAGTCTCTGATAAATCTGTATTAGACGTGGGGTGTGTAAAACATACTTTTATTTGTACTTTCTGCCTGGATCCTGATGCCTTCATTGAAAACCTGACAGGGGATGTTCGGAGGTGCCACGGTGCTGTGGAAAAGACGTGCACTTGGAGTCAGACGGAATGGGTTGGAATCTCACCCTCGCCGGTCACTGGTGTGGGTTGGACAAGCCACACAACCTCTTGAAGCCTTGGTTTTCTCTCTGTAAAATCAGAGTAGTGCCTCTAAGGTCTTTGTGGGAGTCAGAATAAACGGATGCTGCTCAAGAAAACCTTGGTAAAGCATTATTTTATATTATTGCCGGTTAGAAGAAACCTCTATCTTTTCCTCCCATGTCAAGGTGAACTCTACTTGCCCATCTCTATTTTTTTTCTTTTGTCTTTCCCCTCTCTTTACGGAATCCTAAAGAGTAATATTTTCCTCCAGATCTGTTGTGCCTGAATTAATGATCTTCCCCCAGTGGCTCCAAGCACTGTGGGTACTCTCTCTCGCTTTCATTCTCCTCCTATAAAGTCTTTAAAAAGGTGCGTGCACATCACCATTGTGTAATGGGTATTGTATAATGTCCTGCTGCTGCCACAGTATGGAGATATAGTCAAATGTGGTGCTTAAAAAGGAATTAAAGAGCCACGAGAGCCAAACTGAAGCCTGAACAAGATTTGATGTCAGATGACAGCATGAGACACGCGCCCTCAAAACTGTACTGGCGTTTGTCCTGGATGGTCGTCTGATCTTGATTTCCATTTACCCACATGAAACATGAGAAAGCATTTTAATCTACCCCACCACATAGGAATGGCATGACAACGTGCATGGAGAGTGCTGAACTCTTTGAATGTATGGTTATTTAAAAAATAACTGGAACCAGAGATAGTGTACGTGAACACAGACGGATTCGCAAAGCTAGAAATAAACCATAGAAACAAGCTGGAGGCAGGCTAGTAAAGGATCACATTTAAATAGCTGATGGTCTGTCTAGCCCAAGAGCGACATCCACTCTGTTTTGTTTTGATAAACAAAATAGAAGCAGCAACCAGGAGCTTGAGAAATTACGTTAAAGGACAATGGTAAGGATAGAATGGTCTAAAAATTGGCTAGAAGGAAGAAAACTTCCGAGTCTTGTATTTTTGAGATGATCACATTCAGAACAGACGACTATCACTCTTAGATCAGGTTTTTTGAGGTCCTTGAAACCTAAAAGTTAGTGATACCTTTAAATTTTCTTTTAGGACTTTAATATCTGAAATGTCCACATAAGAAAGTTTCTCTAATAAGTAACATGCTGGGGAGAGAGGTGCACCCATGTGCATTTCAGGAAGAAGGAAGGAAACCACTCTTTGATGAGCTGTCACCATGAACTTCTACAGATTACGTCATAGGATAATTTTATTAGAACTAAATCGAAGAATGAAATCCTGAAATCACAGAAGTCCTGATGGAAAGTTAATGACTAGGGTAGGAACAGTGTGACCTTGTATGTTGCCAATTCTCTTTCTCTTCCCCCCGCCCCGGCCCCGGCATCCAATTGGTCAGAAAATCATCCCACCTGTACTTTCATGCTGTGTCCAGAGTCTCACCAATTCTCACCCCCTCCATGGCTATCCTTGTGGTCCATACACCGTCTTCTCTCACCTGGATGCTGAGCTTGCTTACTGGTCTCCCTGCTTCCATGAGCTCAGCACGCACATCTTGTCATGTTACTAGTCGTGTCCCAAGCCAGAATCCTCCAGTGTCTTCCACATTCTGCTCAGAATAAAGCCTAAATCCTCCCTGTGGCCTGTCACGTCCTTCCCACCACCTTTCCTCATTTCTCTTAACTTATCTCCTGCTAAGTTTTAATCACCACTGCTTCTAGCCACTGATCCCCAGTGCCCAGAGCAGTGTTGGGCATGTAGTGGATACACAATAAATACTTGTTGAACGAACGAATGAATGGCAATTAACCAATCAGCATTTTCTGGAAGTTACTGTGTGCTTGGTACAGTCCTTTAGGTGGCAGATTTGAAGTATAGGTAAATCTTGATTCTCCTCCTCTTCAGGATGGGGAAATGCACGGGCTAGAAATCCTGCTCCAACTTAGCAGGAGGGAACTTGTCGTTTCCAGTAGCCAATCTTCAGGAAGTGCAGGGCCGGAGCTGGAGACCAGGACATGCACACCTGCACGACTCTCTCCCCATTCCATTGTTCTCCACCAGTTGGCTTCACTCTCTTTGGATGGTGTCCCTTGAGGCTGAAGCCACAGAACACAGGCCCCTCTTGGCTACTCTATCAGTTTCCTGTGGCTGCTGTAACAAATTACCACAAACTAGGGGCTTAAAACAACAGAAATTTATTCTTTCACAGTTCTGGAGGCCAAAAGCCTGAAATTAGTTCCACTGGATTGAAATCAAGGTGCCCCCGGGCTGTGCTCCCTGCAGAAGCTCTAGGGAAGAATCTGTTACCTGCTTCTTCTAGCTTCTCGTGGCTGCTGGCATGCGTTGGCTTGTGGCTGCATCGCTTCTGTCTCTGCCTCTGTGCACACATTGTTTTCTCTTCTGTGTATGTCAAATCTCCTTTTCCTCCTTCTTATGAGGATGCATGTGATGGCATTTGAGGCCGACCCAGATAATTCAGGATAATCCCACCATCTCAAGATGCTTAATTTAATCACATCTGCACAGATTATCCCCCCCCCACCACATATAAGGTAACATTCTGAGGTTCCAGGGATTGGGACATGGGGATATTTTGGGGAGCATATTTCAGCCTACCCCAGCTACTACCCTTCAACATCCATGAATGACGAGAGAAAGAAGAGAAGACTTTCCCAGCAGCTCCAGTTAGAAAGGTCCTGACTGACTGACCTGGCTTGGGCACTGGGGATCCTTGGACCAACTGGAGTAGGGAAGAGGGTGGTTGGGAGGGCACAGGCTCCACTGGAGCTGTTCCCTTGGAGTGAGGGAAGGGACTACTATTCCAGAAAGAAGAGCAGAGTGGGGAGGCCGCTGAGCAGACGAAAGTCATAGCTCCATTAAATGGCATGTGGGGACACACTGCAACGTTCGGAGTGATGTAAGAAAGCGTGTATTTAGACATTGCCATACCTGCAAACTACAAGCGTCTGGGACCTCAGAGAACTTGCAAGACGAATGAAGAACGAAGCCTCGTCAGGAACCAGGAGGAAGGTTCCCCGAAAGGGAGGCTGTGGGGTTACGCCTTTTCTGGATGCTCATTGGACAAGAGGCTCCAGCCAGGGATTAAGGCAGGGAGGTGGTGGTGTAGTTTTATTTCAGACAAGAGATCCTGTATTTCTCTTTTTCTTCAGTCTACAATTCATTTAAGTCTTTTCCTCTCAGCAGAAAGACACAAATCTGGTCAAGTTTTGGGTTGTCATGATGGAAGCTCACATTAGGTTGTGAATTTCAGCCAGATCAGGTCTGCGAGGAAACTGCTCCGCCGACAGCGGCACGGGGACCCGGAACGCCGGCCTGCCTGGCAGGCGCCTTGTCGCCTCCAGGGGCTCTCCCAGTCCGCCTGGAGGGGAGCTGATCACAAACAGGTGGGAATCCGAAAGAGGGAGACCCTAGCCAGTGTTAACATCACTTAAATTGGAGGAAGCAAGGCCGGTCAAGCCGTTGGCCTGGACTCTCCACGTACTTAAAGACGGCTTCCCTGGAATCCAGCCGTGCGCTCCACAGAAATGACAGCCAGGAGCAGCGGCGTCTAAGGACACTGAAACCCCTCTCCTGGGCGTGCGGGTGTGGGGCAGGCAGGAGTGAGCCGCAGGAATCACCGCAATATGCAGACAGAAGTCAAGGGGCCTGGCTCCAGCCCCCGACGTTGAAACCAGAGGTATTTATTTAAGGGGGCAGACATAGGGCATTCCTGGGCTTGGCAACGATTGGACGCGATGGGCCATTTCCCAAGCCAGAAAACGAGAGAGGTTAGACACGGAGAGGAACTTCCCAGGCTACTTCACCCTGCATAGCAATCAGCAAATGTTCAGAACCGCCAAGATGGGTTCCGGGGCGCTCGGGGCACCGTAAGCCCGGGCCCCGCGCCCCGCCCGCCTCGGCCCCCGCCGCCCCCGCCGCCCCCGCCACCCCCATCGCCCCGCCGCCGGTAGGGGGCGCCCGCGCGCGGCTAAAAGGCCCGGCCGGCGGCCGGCGGCCTCAGTGCGGAGCGCGCGCGGGCCGGGAGCGACCGGCGCGGGGCAGGGGCGCGGCGGGCACGGCGCAGAGCGCGCAGACCCACACAGACTGCGGGACCCGACGGCTGCGCCTCCGCGCTCCCCGACTCCGGCCCAGCGCGCCCGGCCAGCCGCCCTGCCCAGCCCGCCGCTCACCCCGGGCTCCCGATGGCGCCCGAGGCCGGGGCTCCCCCGCGCGCGCGGCGCCCGCTGCCCTGGGCGGCGCTGCTGCTCCTGGCCGCGCTGCTGCCCGTCGTCTCCTCGGCGGGGGCTCCAGGTACGCGCAGCCCGGGGCTCGGCTGCCCGGCCCTCCGCGTCTCCCCGCTGCTTCTCCGTCCACCTTCCATGCACCACCCACCCCGCCTGTCGCTCCGGGGTCCGTCGTCCCGCTCTGTGTTGGCTGCGTGTCGTGTCACTAACCTGTGCGTCCTCATCGCTCGCAGGTCGGGGCGCGGAGGGGCGGCTGGGGACGCGGGGTCTGGGCACCTGGCGCCCTACGCGCGGGAGGCGGGCGCGGGGACACTGTCGGCGCCAGGGGACCTCAGTCCCTCGGTTTCAACTTTGCCGTCGAATCCCCAAGAGTCGGGAGACTCGAGCAGTCTAACTTCCCGGGGAGATTCAGGCAAAGGAGAAAAAGAAAAAGGAAAAGAAAAGCGACTTTTAGGCGTCGCGGCGCGGGTGGAGGTGATGCTTTCTTCTGCCCAGAATCTCCCCGTGGGCATCCTTCTTTCCTCCAGTTCACCTGCCCCGAGGCAGGGATGCTTGTTGGAGGGCAGCACTCGGGAGACAAGAAGGAAGGCAGCGAGGCAGGACTGTTCTAGAAGGGTACAGGGAAAAGCTGCGAGCTGCCGCGGGGCGGTCGGGTACCTCCGCGCCGCGCCGGAGGAGAAGCCGCGCGCTCACGGAGGCTGGTGCATCCCGGCGGGAACTTTGGAGCTGGGGGAAGACATTTGTCTTGAGAGGAGGGAGAGAGAAGTGGGAGAGTCGGTTCAGGAGAAGCTAGGCTGAGGCTGGAGACTGGGACGGATACTTTCTTTGGGGGCTGAAATGTGAGCAAGGCTTTTCAGAAAATGCCCGCGTGCTGTTGTCAGATTTCTTGTATGTTTCCCGCAGAGAGAGACAAGTCTGTGGTGTTTTTTCATCCCGAAGCCTTTGGTGGTCCTTGTTCCCACCTCCTGTGCAGGCATTTTCACACTTGAAACTGTGAGGCTTTTATGTCATCAGTTTGTAGGAATCCAAGAAGACCACATTTTTGTTGATACTATTCACTCCCAGTGGGTTATAAAAATTCAGATGTGATTCCAATGAGGGCTACTTGCTTTATGATGCTGTTTAGTGTCTTTGTTGCCCTCTTACTACAAGGAAAGGGGGAAAAGTTGAGTGTCACGTTGCCACGTGACTCTTTTTTGTGGGGACATCATGCAAAACGCTTGCTTCAGGTTTACTCCAAACGCTGGGTACCAAATGCCACTTTTTCATAAAAAAAGGTGGTGCCAGTTGTAGGTTTTGTTTTCCTCTGTTAGCGATCTCTAGGAAAGCATTCGCAGAATATTTCTACAATGCTTAACAAGAATAAAACTATTTTTAAGCCTTTCAACTTCCCCACCTACAGCTCATGGCCTTTTTTCCTTCTAAATTAAAATTTTCTGAATGCTGAAAGAGTTTTTGTTTCCCAAACGGACTCAAACTCGAAGCAATGCTAAGCTGGCTTCGTGATGATTGCAGCTTTTCCTGTTAGATTCCAGTGCCACCTGCCCGGTGGGTTAATTTGAGTGCATCTGGAGTTAGGGATGTTTGTGATAGCTCCCGGAATCCTGCCGGCTTCCACACTCTTCCTTCTCTTGCCTTCTGCTCTGTAAACCACTGAGCTGTGGAATGTTGGAGCTGGAACTCTTGCTGGCACTCCTTTCTACTCTGGTGACGTGGGATTTGCAGTAAAATGATGACCAGACTAGAAATGGACAAAGGAGGTCAAGCACATTTTGAAATGAATATCTACTGCATTTAAGTGAAATAATAGAAGGAAAGAAACAGACATAACACGTGGTGAAAGAAATCCTGGGGCAAGTAATTTATTTCCCCTGCTCCTCCAAAGCCTTCCTGTCTGTCTTGCTGTACATGGCTACAGTCACGGCTCCAGACTTGTGTTCTGGGTCAGAGGGCAAGGCCGTGGGCACACTGCTCCGTCTCTGGGTGAATTAATGCATGAGCCAGCAACCTGCTCGAGTCAGACCCTCCCCTACCCCCTAACCCTTTGGAGCCAGAATCCCTGTAATGAAATCACCCAGAGCCACATTCATAGTGGCAGACCTCCACAGCTCTGAGGGACTTTCATTAAAACAGAGGTAATTTGCAGGGCGTGGTGAAACTCTAAATAAACCCTTCAACTTGGTGGTCAATTAAAACATGAAACAAAATAAGCAAGTGATGCCCACCCCCCCATCCATTCCTACAATAAACTACTGTGCAACCATTAAAATTATGATGGTGCTTGCCTGTCTGATAGGATACATTTTTCCAAAAACATGTGGGGACACACACTCACATACATTTATAGCAGTAATATTAGGGTGGTTATGAGTGATTTTAATTTTTTTCTTTAAAGCTTAAAGACCCTTTCAGGGAATTCGCAAGGTCAAAACTATTTTCGAAATAATACTAAGGTACTGTTGGCCTTTGTCACTGTGTTGGCATTTGCAGCAAGGGTGCAAAAGCTTGGTGGGTAGAACTGCTGGTACTTGAGCATGAATCGGGGCACTGGCACCATAATGAACTAGTGGTCATTGAATTTTTTAGGCCTTTGATGTTAAGAAAAGATATGACAGTTTCAATTAACAATGTCCTTCGTGCAACAGGAAAAATTATTAATTTTACCAAATCTCTGCCATTGAATGCATGTATTTTTAATACTCTGTGTGAAGAAATGGGAAAGTTGCATAAACTTCTACCCAAGTTCATTGGTAATCCTGTGGAAAAGCACTTGTGTGATAGTTTGAGTTGTGCCTGGACTAGCTGCTTTTTTCATGGAACACCATCTTCACCAGAAAGAATGGCTACAGACAAACTAGTTATTCTGATGTGGGTATTTGGCAGATGTCTTCTCAAAAACGAACAAAGAGGGCCTTCCTTTTGTAAAATAACTGCTGGTATGTCTTGCTGGTGATAAAATTTGAGCTTTCAGGTGAAAATTGGAATTGTGCCAAGTCATCTCCAACAGGGTAAGCTTGAAAGCATCCTAATACTTAAAAACTTTTCCAACAAGATCGGTGGTCATATAAATGAATGTGATTTTAAAATGTGTTACGAAATGTGTGACCATTTAGATAATCTGCATAACCAGGTGAACTGGTAGATCCAAGTGACCCATGCAGAGTGTTACAAAATCTTGCCTGGCTAAAAGATCTATCCAAAGTGCAAGATAGCCCAATGGATTCTTAATGTAACAAAAGGTGAGAAATTCTTTATGTGGTTTCAGATTCTACATTGCAACTAACCTTTAAGAAACTGCCACTTGATGAGTTTTGGCATAGTATCAAAGATTTTCCAAAATTATCCATAAGCTGTTAAAGTAGTTTTTCAAGTACATGCCTGTCTGAGGCTGGATTTTCTTCAGGTTCTTCAACCAAAACAATACCCTGCAGTAGACTGAGGGCATAAGCGGGTAGGAGATCTCCCTGCCTTCCATTAAAGAGATTTGCCAAAATGCAAAACGATGGTACTCTCCTTGCTATTGCTTTTTGTTTTGGAAAACTGCTATTTTTCATAAAATCCAGTTTTTTATGTCGATGTGTCATGGTTTACTATTGTTATTTAAAAATGAATTCATAAAAGCATAGTTTAACCTCTTCCTAGTTTTAATTTCTGGTCAGGAGATATCAATAGGTAAACCCCACAGAAACATAACCCCTGTGAGGTCCTCATTGACTTAAGAGTAGAGAGGAATCAGAGGACAGAAAGTTTGATAACCACTGGTGTATAGAAGAGAAGTAGATTCAATGTCAAGAGGCTCAGGGTTGAGTCTCATTGCTGTCATTCACCCGCTGTATGGCCTTGGGCCAGTTAGTCAGTTTCCACTAGACCAAGTGAATGGAAAGAGTCCTTCCCTCTCACAGGGGCTCTCCTGTGGCCCAGCCTACCTCCAGCTCTGTAGGGTTTCCCTCCTACTTCTGTCCTCTTTCAGAGGAGGGGGTGAATATACCCCTTTCTTTTATCTTGTGCTTTGGGACCCACCCAGATGAAAGAACTGTTTTATTCATCAACTGAGCACGCAACTCATTACTATGGAATTAGAAATTGTAATAGAATGGCAGAGTGACAATTCATGCCTCTGGAAAATTATCACCGGACAGTTCTAGAGCATCATCAATATGTCTTACCAAGGCCATTCATATCTCTGTTTAAGTCATAAAGGCCCATACCCTGAAAACAGGCAGGGGAGGGGCTGAGGAGTGGAGGGGTGTATTAGTTTCCTGTGGCTGTTGTAACAAATTACCACAAACTTAGTGGCTTAAAACAACACGAATTTACTATCTTATCGTTCTGGAGGGCAGAAGTTTGAAATGGGTCTCACTGGGCTGAAATCAAGGGCTGTGCTTCTTCTGCAGGCTCTAGGGCAGAATCTGGTCCTCACCTTTTCCAGTTTCTAGGGGTCGTGGCCCTTTCCAGCAGTCGCATCACTCTGCTTCCGTCCTCACATCGCCTTATCTGACTCTGACCTTCATGTCTCCTCCTCTCACTCATGACCCTTGTGATTACACTAGATCCACTGGAATAGTCCAGGATAATGTCTCCATCTCCACATCCTTAACTTAATCACGTCTGCAAAGTCCCCTTTGCCACTTGAGGTCACATATTCACAGGTTCTGGGGATTAGAATTTGCACATCTTTGGGGGCCACTATGCTGCTACTGCAAGGGGTGAGCGGTGGGGGGGGGATCCTAGATGCAAACATTTCAGGAAGGGCCCCACCCTTCCAGGGGTAACAGACCTCTCTTCATTGTTCCCTCTGGAACTTAGGGATTTCTTGAGTTGCAATTAAACCTCTTATCAGGAGCTTTTATTTCAGTTAGAAAATATAGAGGTGAGTATTTAAAGGCATAAAAATAAAGGAAAGAATACATGTGTATATGTTTTTACTTGTTAATCCATAGAATATTCGTGTTAGGATATGTCTGAAACTGAAACCTTGGGTGCCTTTGGGGAGAACTAGCTGGGGGCAGGGATGGATATTGTTTCATTAGTTCTTTTACTAATTTTAGTAGACATATATTAGAGCACTTGGAATCAGGGAGGTATTGGTCATACACAGGAGCGAACATCCTCTTTTTCTTCTGTCTGGAAGTTATCTTTGCCTTAGTTACAAAGAATATGAATTTAACTCAATTTGGGGCAATTGCGTTATTATTATTTTATTAAGGAATATTCCCCAATATGGAGCAGATGGTTAAAATTTAGAAATTTTGAATAAGAAATGTTCGTGCCACTGAGTATTAGGTGACGTCATGTGGAAGACACATTTTTCTCCTAGTTCCTTTTCTGCTCTTGGCCCTGCGGGCGGCAGCGCTTGCGCTCCGCGGCCCTTAGAGGGCGCTCCTGGCCTTCCCGCGGCGTTTCCGCCGCCCGCCGGCCTCTTGCATTCCCGCCCCAGAAGCTGTGGCTTCATAGAGGTAAGAAAATTAGAACAAACGTTCAGTTATCTGCTTTGGTTTTCCCTTAGTGTTTGCCTTTTTGCAATTTTGCTGTTCTTTGGAGCTTCCTTCAGATATTAAGTCATGAAGGACAAATCACTCGTTAAGAGTGGAAATGACTACATGTTAGTAATTTTCAACTGATCATTGGTGAGAAAGGAATTTGAACCTAAACCTAAGCTGGAGTCAGCAGAGCTTTAGCTGTTTGGCTGTTAGTAATGCAAATTCTCAGGCAGATTTATAAACGTAGCAAAATAACTGGAGAGCTGTTAATGTTGATTACTCACATTTTTCTACTGTGGTCTCCTATGCGTGGAGGACATGATTAAATTACAATATCATCCTAGTCTATAAAGCACAATCTACATCATTCTATTTTCATTTTTGTGAGTTCTTAGGTGGGCATTTTCATTTCTTTTTAATAATAACTGGCAGTTAAAGTGCCACAAAGTTAGCCGTTTCCATGTGTCATTTCATTTAATTTCCACAGCAACCTCGTGAAGTTGGTAATATTCTCGTCTTACTATGAGAGAACTGGGTTCAAAGGGGTTAACGTGTTTTCCCAAAGTCAGTAAGCTAGTAGGTGGTAGTCCTCGGATTTGGACTACAATCTTCTGGATCCAAATCCCGTGCTCTTCCTGCAGCCGATCCCGGCTCCCGTTGGTTTGGAGGTTTCCTATATTTCTTTTGTTTTATTCTTTAGGCTGGGGTGGGAGCTGGCACTGCCACTTCTGATTTGCCCAGGATGCCCTCCTCAGTCTACACTCTGGTAACATCGCCGTGGGCTGTTGAGAAGCGATTCTGTCACACACCAAAGCATGTTGAACTCGAGGAGGGCTTAATTTAAGATGAAGTTGCAGTGAATTGTGTTCCCTGTTACAAAATACATTTGGCATTTGGATATAAGCAAGATCCTCACTGTGGGAAGTGCCCTTTATTAGTGGGTCCTGTTAAAACTTGCCCTTGAGGCCAGTGCTTTGCGTCTAGTTTGTTCCGTAAACCCTTCAATGTTTAGTACAGTGGTTCTCTGTGAATGTTTGATCCTTATGATGGAATTCACAACCTCGAACCTGTCAGCCTTGTATTTTAACCAGAAGGCTCCCAGAATTCAAGTTTGTTTACAGAAGACCATTTAAATCAAGGAACAATGCTGAGAAATGTTAGTTGCTAACCTATGGGGTTGACAGAGCCCCATACTTCTCATTGAGGTGTGACAATGTAATACTAATAGTGTTAAAGTGATTTGAACTTCTCAGAAGAGATGTGTCATTTAACTGCTGGGATTTGGTTTTCAGGGATTATTTTGTAGTGTCACATCTCTTCCTCCACTTCACTGGTCCTGACCCAGTTGCTAATTTGCACTGTGTGACCTTGGGCAGGTCATAACTCTTCAGGCCTGAGTTTTCTCATCTGCAGAATGGGGGGGACTGGACTATAGACATGGCCGAGGGCCCCTTCCAGCTCGGACTTTGTGTGAGTCTCCGCTTGAGGGCCGTCCATTCATTCATTCAGTCAGTCAGTCAGTCAGCAAGTGTTAATATATGTCAGATGCAGAGGTACAAAGTCCCATAAACACAGTCCCTGTGTGAGAGAGTGCACAGGCAGGGACGGGGGTACACACAGTGTGGTGCATGTTAGGATAGTCCCTGGGGGGAATCAGACTGCAAGGTCCAGGACAGCCATATCTGAGCTGGGTTCTGAAGAGGGGGTGGGCATCAGTTAGAGAAGGAAGGCAAGGAAGGACATTTCAGGTGGAGGAAGAGACCATGCTGCACGTATGAAGGCACAGAGGCAAGAAGCATTGTGGCACGGAACCATGAGTATTCTGGTGGCTCTTGCAAAGTGGTTCCCTGGGGAAATGGTGGCATTCAGGGTTGGGGGCAGTCAGCAGCAGCCAGCTCAGGAAGATCCTGGAGTCTGACCATAATCCAAAGCAACTGTGGCCATTGAAGGAGTGTCAGCAGTGTGGCACGTTGCTGGGTCTGCAGGAGGTTGCACGGGCGGCCGAGTGGTGGACGGCGCTGGAGCCAGGCCAGATGGGGCAGTTGATGCTTCTGTTCATTGTGTTTGGGGGTTCTTTTACATCCGCTTATTTATTTGGGGCTTTGGGGGTTTCTCCATTATAATATAGACCAAGCTGACAGCTCCTAACTACTATCTTGACCTTCAGTCCTATCTGAAATGGTTCATATGTTCTAGAACAATCCCACTTTGGAATGGGCTCCAGGGTACTGTGAGTGTCATGCGTTCACCTGTGGGCAGATTGGTAGGCTTTATGAAGGCCAGCGGGTCCTCTGGGGCCGTGGAGGGAATGCCACCTTAGTGGCTGGGTCTCATGAGGGCAGCGCCGCCTCGTCCGCATAGCGGGTTATACACTAACATTCCCCACAGAGAAGGCCCAGCCTCCCCGGACCGGTGACAGCGCAGCTGTGTGGTCGTCACACTGATGCTTCCGCTCAGCAGACGGAAAGCTCAGGTGCGCCTTTCACACAGAAGAAGCCAGGTGATGTGCTGTGTTTCTTGTGGCTCAGTTTCAAAGAGTGCTTTAAGTGATCATTATCAGGAGTCTACTCTCGTGTGACTTAGACTTCACTCTCGGCATAAAAGACTACTTTTTAATGGTGTTTAAAGTTTTTATTTTGAGATTGCGTAGATTCACATGCAATGGTAAGAAATAATGCCAAGATCCCATGTGCCCTTCACCCAGTTTCTCCCACAGTAACATCTTGCATAACAAGAGGGCAGTCGCCCAGTCGGGAAGCGGATGTTGGTACAATCCAATGTGTGTGTGTCTGCGTGTGTGTTTCTATGTAATTTTATCACATGTGTAGAGTGTGAGGCCGCCACAGTCAAGATACAGAACATTCTATCAGAGGAATCCTCATACATAGCCATTTTCACCTTCCTTCTTCTTCTCCACCTCAACCCTTGACAACGACTGTTCTCCTTCTCTATAATTTTGTCATTGCAAGAGTGTTATATAAATGGTACAATGTGTAACCTTTAGAGATTGGTAAAAGCTTATTTTTAAAAAGTATTTAACTTTGCCCATTTCTGCTTGAGATCGCTACAGCTAGCTTGCAGGTATTTTTGTGTCTACTGGGATATGGTAGTAACTTGGCAAAGCAGGGAAGCATGGCTACCACCTTCCATAGCAGGCCGGCTGGGTTGTTGCAATAACCTCCTCACTGGTCTCCCTGCTTCTGCCCTCTCCCCCTACACTCTAGTCTCAAAACAGCAGCCCTGGTGATTCTCATGATGCATGAAGTCATAGAACCTTCCAGTAGCTCCCCATCTCTCTCAGATAAAAACCAAAGTCCTAACAAGTTTTTGAGGCTGCCTGTGGTCATCTTCTGCACTATGCCTTCCCTCACTGTCAGCTCCAGCCCTGTGGTCTGCTGGCTGGTTCTCTACTGTGCTAAGTGCCTTCCACCTCAGTGCCTTTGCACTTACTGTTCCCTTTGCCTGAACAACTTTCCATAAACATCCCTGTGTTGATTCCTCACCATCTTTAGGTTCTTTATGCAACATCATCTTTACCTGAGGCCTTAGCTGACCACTCCCCACCATGTAGCAGTATAATCCTATCCCCCCCAGCACGTCTTATCCTGGCTTTATTTTTCTCCACAACCTTTATCACCACCTGATAGTTCGTGTATTTCACTTTTGTGTTTGATAGTTGTCTGTCTTCCTCTGCTGGAAAGGAAGCCCCATGAGGGCAGGGAATCTTGTCGGTTTTCTTCACTCAAGTATTCTCACTGCTTAGAATGCTGCCTGCAGATAGTAGATGCTAAGTAAATATTTGCTGAATGGTTGGATGTGCTTTCCTTGGTATTCATTACATGTGATAGACATTAAGTATATTTATCTATGTTGATCTGACACCAGCAGGATATGTGGGGGTGGTGAGTGTGGGACAGTCCCCTGTGTCCCTCTCATCCTAACCCTATGGGGTCAGCACATGAATTTTGAAGAGCATTGGCTTGTGTTGGAAGTCCAGTCTGCAGCTGGAGTGAAGAATTATACTTACATGGTGTACGAGTTTCCTAGGGCTGCTGTAACAAAGGACCACGACCTGGGTGGCTTTAAACAACAGAAATTTATTCTCTCATGGTTCTGGAGCCTAGAAATCTGAAATCTTTAGGGCAGAGTCATACTCTCTCTGAAGCCTCTAGACAAGACTCCTTCCTTGTCTCTTAGCTTCTGGTGGTTTCTGGCAATCCTTGGTGGTCCTTGGCTTGTAGACGTGTCACTCTAATCTCTGTCTCTCTTGTCATATGATATTCTCCCTGTGTGTCTTCTTGTAAGGATACTGGTCAGATTGGATTAAGGCCAACCCTAATCAGGCATGACCTCATCTTAACTTGATTATATCTGCAAAGACCCTATTTCCAAATCACATTCACAGGTACTGGGGGTTAGGACCCAACATATCTTTTCAGGGGACACAGTTCAACCCACAACACACGGTATGCCTACCAACACGATTCCTTCTCAGTAGGTGAAAGAATTCATGCAGCTTCCAACACTGGGCCATAGTTGAGATGTGGGAAGACGTGAGTCACTGAGTTGCATTATGTGTGCTGAACTGTCAACCCGGAGTTCCAAAGACCTACGCAAATTCAGTGGGCCTGATTCACAGATCAAGCCTACCTAGGTCCTTCATTCATAAAGTAAGTAATTAAGTAATTAACTCAGATCTTCTGTAGGCTCTGAGGCAGAAGCCACAAAGACTTAATAAGAAAGAAGTTGGGATTGATACAACAATAAACAATGACATCGAATGTGATAAGTGTAGCAATATAGGATCATCTAGTGCTTTCTGATCAACTTCTACTTGCCAGATATGGTGTTGAGTCCTGAATGTTTTTATACTGATGCACATAGAATTGTAAGATCAGCAAGAGAAATTACCAAATTTGTCTAAGGACTTTGCCTGGTGAGTGCACTTTGATATGAACCCAATCTACATTTTTTCCCTATTCAGTAAAATCTGGGATGTGCCACTGCCTTTCTTTATCCAGATTGTATTCTCCAGTCGAGACTTCCAGGTGGTGAGATGAAGCAGCTTTGCTCTCCCACAGAACGTTGGACTCTCTGACATCCTCTGTGTTATGGAAAGCTGCCGTGTTCTCTTTCTTGTGTAACACGTGGCTGGCCCTGCTCTGTTTTTTAATACCATTTTCTACCCCACTCAACAATTTCCTTCTGTTATTTTCTGCTAGACTGGCAGAACTGAAGCATCTTCTTGTGGTTAATAACTCTCAGAATCCACGTATGTAGCTACAGATATCCAAGCAAACCACAGCCAAAGGGAAGGGAAAGGAGGGGCAGAAAATAGTAAATTCCTTGACTTCCCTGAGACCTGGGCTGAGCTTATTTTACAGAATAATCTGATTTAAATGTAAATGACGACATTTTGACTCTAACACCTAGGGAAGAGGAGGTCTGGCAGAGGAGACACAGGCTGTGGTCTGAGCAGATTGTGTGTCTCTTGTAGAACAGGAGGGTTTTGACTTGTGGTCTCTGGGATGAGTTCCACTGGGTCCACTGATGCTCTGAAACTGTAGTGAATTTCATTACAGGAAACCATTCAGAGCATTCTGGGGGGTGAAGGGTGGGCTGGGCTAGAGTCGCAGAGAGGGCTTGATTAAATGGCCTCTTAGAATTCAAGCTATGGAAAGCAGTGGCCAGTGCTCCCACACATGGGGGAAACCTCCAGCCAAGGTCCTCCGTGAATCCCACCAATGCCATACTTCGTTCTCCGATCACCCTAGCTTGAGGACTTATTTTCCTCACCCTTCTGAGCCCTGATAATGTTTACTGTTAGTAGCACTCAGCTGATATTAAATGTCTGATGCCCTTACTCTTCTCACGTGCCAACATAGTGCTTCCCTCAGGGCACTGAAGGCCACTGCCTTTCTTATGTATCTGTGAATTAATTCACTTGTATTCCCGGGACAGCACCTTGCTTGGTAACTCCATGTCACCCAACTGCATAACATGCTCATAGACGTTTACCTTTGAAGGTGGAGACGTGAGTTGGAATCCGGGTGGAACTACCCAGTCATGGAAAGTATTGAAGACCCTTTTAGACACACGTTGATAGGCAGATTGAAGAGGGGAAGTTGGATCAGATTACCGAAGCTTCCTTTCAACTCTCAAGATTTAAAAATTCCAATTCAAAGTATATTTCCCAGGACTGAGGAAAATGAGGACTCAAAGCCCACTCCTGCTGTATGAGGAGGAACTGGCTGAACGTATGGGGAATCCTGCCGGGTCATTTTCCATTGGGTGTTAAGGACATCAGCCCTCCTGTGGCACTTCTTCCTACTACTGTCTCGCACATTTGTAGAGTGCTTTGTGATTTCCTTTCACGTTTTATTCTCACATCAATCCTTCCAGGGTAGCTGTAGAAAAGGAGCTGATTAAGTTCGATATTTGCAGAGAGAAACTTTAGTGGCCTATTTGCTTTGCTTGGGGGCCTTGAATGGGAGTGGATGGGTCCTAATTACAAGTGGAGAAAAATGGGCTCTTCTCAGCCTTGACTTGACTTGACCCTGATGGACATTCTCTTGTTCCCGAATATCTCTCCACTCCTGTCTTCCATGAGGCAACTGGTTTCGTGGCTCTCGTCATTATCACTAATATTTCAGATTTAGAATGTCTCCCCAGCCATCCTTCAGTCACCTGTGTTCTTTGAGTCCCACTGGAGATGTCACGTAGACAGTTGGACACACTGGAGCTCAGAGGAAAAGCCAGGGCTGGAGTTAGGAATTCGGGAGCCATCAGCATATGGACAGTATCTGCCATCATAGGACTAGATGTGCTAATTTAGGGAGAGAAGATAGGGAATGCATGCAGGGAAGAGGGAGGGCCAGAGGCTGGGCCCTGAAGCACAGTAACGTCTGAAGTTCTGGCAAAGGGGGAGGAGCTGACAAGGGAGACCAATGATGTGGAAGAGAAACCAGGGAGTGTGGTGTCCTGGAAGGAGGAGACTTTGGGGTCAGGGAAGAAGGAGAAGAGGTGCTTTCAGTAGGAGAAGCACTCAGTTGTTGCAGAAGTCAAGTAAGTCGAGGACCAAGAGACGAGGATTTGGCAACATGGAGTCTTCTTGACATTGACAAGAACTTGTTCAGTGCAGTGAGCTCGTGTATCCCTGTGAATTCAGCTTTCCCTGATGACCTTCAATTTTATACCTTTGGTTCCGATTTCTCTGCAGGCTTATATTAGTCCTTTTTAGTTATAATTACAGCCGAGAGGCAACAAAATATAGTAGAAAGAGCATGGTCTACGGTTTCAGATAGACCGTGTTTGGGTTTGACCACTGTCATTTACTAGCTGTATGCCCTTGGCAAGTCACTTAACTCTCTAAGACTCAGTTTCCTCATTTATAACAATGGGGATACCAAAGCACAGTTCACAGGGTTTTTATGGAGATTCAAGAGCTAGTAGTTATGATAATGTAGAACTCTTTTTAATCACCTCTGGACCCCCAGTGCCTACCTCAGAATCTAACACGTAATAGGTACTCAGTAAATACCTGTTGCAGAAGTAAATGATGGCTGACACTTAGTAGGTATACAACAAATGTTCGTTTCCTTTCTTCTCCTTTACATCTCTCTATATATTTTCTTTATCACAAATGGCCCCACTGCAAAACTTAAGTTCTTTGCTCATTAGGTGTGTTGTGCCTTTTTCCCTCTCCATTGATAGATTATTTGCCTATGCCCATTTATAACCATTAAGTGGTTATCTGAAATATTAAATATCAAAAGACATTTTAAAAAGTGATTATCATTAGCAATCTGGGTTGTCAGTGGGTCCATGTGGTGGTTGGCTTCTGGTCGTATCTGCCTCATTTACCCTGTTTCCTACCTACCTCTCCATCCACAGCATTTACTTGGCCTGGCTTCTAAGGGTATTTTTCAGGGAGCCTTCTGAGTAAGATGAGTGGTGATTTCAGCGACAGTAATGCCCAAGTATTTAACATACTTAGACAATGACTTTCACATTTTGGGAAAAGGAATGAATTTTCAGGGAGTTTTTTTTTGGCTGGTATATCAAGCAGTTTATAGTAGGCTGACTTCAAGCTGGACCAGCAAACAATGGTAATTCTTTAAGAAACTATTTCTCAGTTGTGATTTGAATTTGAAGAATGTGCAAAAGATCCCACAGAAACCTGGAAAGTACTGGGTTTTAGTAGGGTCTCTGATGCTGGTCAACAGCAGGCATAAATCCTGTATTCCCTTCCCATCCTTAGGCATTTTCTCTTTAGGGTTCCTTGTTTTCTTACTGTTGTTATAAGTAAATATATCTGTGGAATCCCTCCAATTCCATTTCTATAAACCATTCTGGAAAGTGGTTTAGATGGGGAAAAATTCTTGCTTTTTCTCTGGAACAGTAAATAGTAGCTTTTGCTTACATAGGTTCCTGAATAAAATGGCCAAGAGCTTTAAAACCTTAAATCCTAATGATCAAATTCTGCCAACTCTGCTGGTTAAGTTCACTCTAATTTCTGGCTGCATCATTCTCTGGACAGATGTGCTTGCTCAAGTCCATGGCGTGCTGACAGATAAAGCATTGACATTGTCAAAATTAAATTCCCAGAGTGGATCCCTTAACAACAACAAGCAGAAAGAGATTAAAGTTAAAACAAAGCAACTCGCATTTAGAAATCAAGAGAAAAAGTGACTGATTTTATGGATCCAGAAATGATGACATCAGGTAGCAATGGATTGAGCTGCTGATAACACAATAGCTGATGAACAGTGGCCGAACAGGTAAGGGAATTGTTTCTCTCACCTACCAGTAAACTTGGGAGCAGAGAGGCTATCATGGGACCAGGATCTGCCATCCCTGGCCAGGTCATCATTCTCAGGTTTGTCACTTCATGTTCCAATATGGCTGCTGAATCTCTAGGTATCATGTTGACACCCCAGGGGCGGGAAATGAGGAAGATACAAAAGGCCAAAAGAACATGACAGTGGATCTTGACCCCTTTATAATGCTTTCTTGGAAGTGGCAGCAGGAACTTCCTTGTATGTCTCATTGGCTAGAATTGATCACTTGACTACCAGTAGCTGCAAGGGAGGCTCAAGGGTCATGAATATTTAGTATCCCAGCCGCCATTGTAGAAGAAAGCAAGGGAGGAAGAAGAAGCTGGGAATGGCTCTTGGGTTCCCAACCCGCAGTATCTGCCATGGCAGTTCTAAATTCAGTGCAAACTGCTGAACTGTTATAAATTAGTTGGGGAACTTGGCTTGAATGGGGCTAATAAAAATTCAACTTAAAATGTCTCAGAAAACATCCTGAGGGAGAAGGCAGGTTCATTTTAAGGGTATCCTTTGGGCTTGGAATTTGATTTTAGTTTTGCCACTTGCTGTTTGTTTTGAAACAATTCCTTGCTGCTTCATTTTATTGTTCATTTTTGTATTTTTCTTCTTTGTAGATCCTTCCCAAGTTAGAGGACGGGGGGAGGAAAGAAGGAAGGTAATGAAGGGGAATAATGTGAGGTAAACTATATTAAATATTCTGTCTTTCTCTCTTCACCCCGGTTTCCTCCAAATGTAAATAAACAACCAATCTAGAACATTCTAGGCAAACTTTGTCCATTGGGAGCCATTAACCCTTGAGGGGATGAGAGAGCATTTGAATGACAGCCTTTGTTTACCAGTATCTGGGATTGTGGCTGCATTGAGAGTGCAAGTGGCCTTGGGTGGGAGGTTGGGGGTCAACTCCTGAGGAGGGGTCAAGAGAGAGAAATCACTGCCCGTGGAGCATCCAGGCTCTTTCCTTGGGAAGTTCCCATGTGCCGGCTGGAGGCTGGTGGCCTCAGGTGTGACCAGCTTCTGTGCAGCACCCAGCGGAACAGTTTACTGAAGCCAAGTGTGAGGATCACCTCTTTCCATGACACGTGGCCGCCTGAAACACCCAAGGTGGAGAATGCTTGCACAGAGATGGATGAGGGTGGTGGTGGCACTGACGATCTGAAGAGGATAGAAATGGACTCCGACAAACTCTACTTAAAGATTAGCCAGTGGCTCAAATTCTGAGATTTGGACGGCTTTACCATTTGGCTTCTTTGAGCTGATGGAGAAAAAATGTGATTCACAATTGTATTCAGTGACCATGTAGTGCCCTTATAAGCACATTGGCATGTATGCATGCGATTGTGGCCTTTTAGTCTGTATAATATGGTGCTTTGTTGTTTTCAAAATACTGGAAAATGCTGGAGGGGCTGGGGACAACCACAGGGAACTCAGGTTTAGCGGAGGCAGCGGAAGAGGTGAGCAGGAGCGCACTGGGAGCCCAGTGGTGCAGCTGGCCCCTCTGTTCATTAGGAGATGCTGAGGGCAGTTGCTGAGAGTGATGGGCGCTCCAGTCACACACAAGGGCAGCCGGGGGCACTTTGAATCTTCTAGCTTCTCACTGTACTTGTGTACACCCTCACCAGGTAAATATGACAGGACACTTTGGGCTTGGGGACAGAATCCAGTAGGTCACTGTGACATTGGGAAGTGGGTCGGGTTTTGAGACATGTGAACAAGGGATCAAGTCTGGGGAGCCCTGGCTGCCCTTGATCTCCCGAGGGACCCGGGACATCTGCTCGCCTTGGAGTTTCTGATGTGAGGACAGCACTGTGTGGCTTCCCCATGATGGGGTCAAAGTTTCTGTTTGCAAAGCTCTTTCAACTCCCTAGAGTGTTTTTTAAGTTGAAAGACTCTGAAGACCTAGAGTTTGGTTTCATTTTTTATACAGTTATTCCTAGAGAACCATGCCAAGTGTGGAAAACACTTTTATTGAACCCCGTGCGTTTTGTGAAATGTCAGAAGAGCAGCCAGGCCATTATTTTAATACTCAGACTGTGTCCACCCAACCCCAGCCTTCCAGGTGGAAAATGCAATCAACCATCTGTAAATTTTACTAGTATGTATCAGTTTTACTTCACACAGTTGCAAAAACGACGTGTACTTTCTCTGGTTTTCTTTTTGGAGGCAAGGGTCATAATTATTTGGCAAACATAATTCCAACATCCATTTGAAAAATTGTTTAAAATTCAGTCATTTCAGTGTTTTGCCCACATGCTGCCAACCATCTGGGTGTTTCCACATTTCTGAATATTCCTGTGCTATCTGGTGTCTTATGGACAATAGCTGCATTCTTCCACCTTTTCTTGGAATTAGGGTCTCAAAGTTGTATATCACGTTGATTCCTGCTCCCAAGCTATACTGCGATTTTAGTACGCCCTAACCTTTTCTGGCTTATCGACTGGATTTTTGGTCAAACACCCGTGGTTGCACTGAGATCTGTGTTTTCTTCATTTCAGAGTCTGGGAAATATTTGGCGGTTTCCAGTGGAAAGTAAAACTTGAATTTCAAACAAAGATGAAGCGGGGAGACTTACATAAACATGAAGGTTTTGATGCATTAAAGAGCAATCCTTGGTATACTTAAGAAATAATTGTAGCATTTTTGGGGTTTTAAGGGACTGGTTTGTTTCAAAAGCCCTTAACATTCCTTTGGGGGTTTTCTTCTTACCCGAGGTTGTCGATTCCTCCTCCTCAGCGTTGGCTGCCAGACTGGGTGGGCTGCTCGGAGCTCTCAGCTGGGAATGGCAGCCATTCCTCGGCTGGTATTTGCCTCAATTTCTTTGGGTGTGTCTGCACTGGCAGCCTTTTGTGACCAAATGTACTGGCTGCTGGGGTAGCTTCAAAAAGTTATTTTTGACTTTCATAGAAGATCTTGATTAATAGTCTCTTAATCCATCAGGGTCTGATGGCAAGTGGCAAAAATCCAAGTTGCGCTAATTTAAATCCCAGAATTCTCTGGCTTGCAGAGCTGTGCACTGGGAAGCACAGGGACTGAGCTGGCCTCAGGGACGCCTAGAACAGGGCTCTAACTGGCCCCACACTCTCTCTCGATCTCTGGTCTCTTCACCGCGTGACAGCTAGAGCTGGTCACCAGCAATTCCAGGATTCTCCCATCATAGCCTCGTGACCGGAAACCAAGGCAGTGCCCTGGGTCCAGCTCCAGTTAGAACAATTCCAGTGGAGTCTCCTGGGCCGGCTGGGGTCATATGATCAGAGGTTACCAGAAGAACTGGGGGAGGCTTCACTGGGTAGACAAAATAAAATGTGTCCTTTTACACAGCACATTTTGGATTCGCTGCTTTATAGAGATTGTAGGGTCTTGGGACTCTAAGAATTTCGGCTCTGGGAGACTTTGGATTCAATTATTTTTACCAGGGAATCCTGAAAAATCTACACCAATTCTAGTGAAAGATGGCAGAGACTTCTGCTGAGGAAACCCTGACCCCATCTGGGCATTTGAATGAATCTCCTCTGGCTGAGGCTAAACAGAATAAGAAGTAAGAGAGGAAAGAAATGTGGGCTTCAGTTTCTTCATATTTTAAGCTATGATGCTTCATATTTTAAGCTAGTGAAGCCTTCAAGAAGGCTTCACTCTCGGACTTTAAATTTTCCTTGGGAATTTTGTCATGGGAGGGACATACTGAAATTGGAACGTTTTTATATAGCTGGTAGTGTATTATCAGAATATCTTTATGCTGTCATGTCATTGTATTACTTAACTCTGGTGGGCTATTTGGGACCGCATGAGCTGGGCAAAATTTGGGATTGGAATAAGACAGGCCAGGAGTGGGTTTTCAAGCTAGAGGTCAACATGGCTTTGAGTTGGCTAAAGCAGGAGCCTGCCTCATTTCAGAGCCTTTTGGAGATGGGTGGGGGATCCCTACTTGTAGCCCCAGGAGGACACAGGGTGGGACAGTGAGTAGTACTGGGGGAGGTCCCTGAAGGTGGGGCAAGTGGTCCTGATCGTCACCTTGAAGAGGCAGCCACAGCTTGACCTCAGGTTGATAGTCAAGCCCAGTGGGGTCAGGGAACAACCTGCTGGAGATGTTAAGGGGCCTTCCATTTTCCTCTCCTCATGTTTTGCTTCTGGCCTCTGGCCTCATCCCATACTCCCTCCCCTCCACGAGGCAAGCTGTACCTGAGGGGTCAGCGGTAAGAGCCCAGGCTCCATTGGTCTACTCTCTCTACCCAGTGGCGTTAATGGATTAGAAGACTCAGGCATGTGAGTCTCCTCTTGCATTGCACTCCACTTCTGCTTCCATGTGGGAGGGCACTAGGCCGAGGCCCAGGCCTGTTGCTCTTGCCCCACCTGTGAGGCAGTGGCCTTGAGGTGTTCTGCTCTGCAGGCTCAGCTCTCTTCTGTGTTCACCCGAGGGTCCAGAATTGGAGAGAGAAGGGGGGACAGGAAGCATGATGGTGGTCACATGTGGGATCCACCTTCTCCAATTCAACCTTATCAGTAATAAACCTGATAGTTCGATGTCTGACTCCTTTTATCTATTTTCTCAAGTTAGTTTTGAACTCAGATGTTCATAATGAGCACTTCTGTGCTCATTCAGCTGCTTCATACATTTAGTGAGGTGAAATTAAAACTGATATGCGACTTGTTATCAACTCCGTAGAAACATATAGGCCTTTTTTTATTGCTTACCCAAATAGATCCCGTTTGCTATTTAAGATGTAACACATGGGTTCTAAGAATCTATGAATTGTGTAGCACAGTATGACCATGAATTTTGAGATCCAAATCTATTTTTCAAAGTTGACTTTCAAATCAGATCAAACTGATATTTAATTACTGGGTAATTTTCTTCAGTAAGTACACAGTAGAAAAATCAAAGAAGAAATAATATTTCTTTTTCTTGCAACTCTTTCATCAGTTATGGCCTCAGAAAATATTTGGTTCTGCCTGTTCAACATTTTATTGGTGGATTTTCCTGCCTCAGCTGTGGGTGCTGGCTTCATTGTCGGCAATGATTGTGTTAATGGTAGCTCTGGTCAGTGCAGTCACAGAAATTAAAAGATTTAAGTGTGGTTATGAGCTGCTGTCTTGTTTCTAGATGGTAGGTTGACTGTAAATCAAACAAAGCATTCATTCATTCATCTAATATTTATTGAATTCTGACTACGTGCCAACACTTCCAGTGGTATAGCGTCAACTATAAAGTCAGTCAACTTCAGAAGTTATAATGGAGGAAATATGAAGGAGTCGTGCCCAAGAGGAGGAAGTTCCTTCTTCATTTCTTCCTGGGTTAATTGTGCTCTCATAACTTCCCTCTCACGTCAACTGTCCACAGTATCATCCTTTCTCTTTTTGCCTATCTAGAGAATATAATGAAGAACTATATATTATTTTTAAAAAGTAAAACAAAACAAACAAGCAAAGACACTTTTGATCCAGAAAGGTTCAGTTATTGTCTTGAATCACAGTCTTCTAAGCATAATTTCTCTGTGAATTGTGTCATTTTTGGATTACTTTTACCATTGATTCATTTTATTAACTGATCTGAACTTCCCTTCCTTTTCTTCTGAGAAATATCCCTTGACAGAATTCCCTTTCCAGGAACATATTTATTTCCGTCCGTTGTGGGTATGCCTGTGCACTTAAGGGTGGGTGGTGATGTCTGAACCAAGATTGTGAGCAGTGAGCTAGTTTGGAGCTCACATGGGACTATCCAACAGGCAGCAGGGACTCTTGGTCTGGAATGGTTAGGCCAGAGCGAGATGTGTGGGAATCGTCAGTTTTGCTAGTAGTTGAAGCCCGTGTAGCATCCCACACGTCCCTCCCCAAAAGCATCCTGGGATGCATCTTCCTTACTTCTTTGGAGCTCAGGCCAGTTTTTCAGAGCCTGTAGATCTCTCAGTGGAGGGAGGGAGGTATGGAGGTGGGATATGAGTCCTTGAACAGACCTGTACCTAAATCCTTCAGAGACTGAGATAGCTCCGTTCTAGTTCTTCTCCAGACTTTAGCATTCACCTAGACCTGTAGACCTTCCGCATGGACCCAGACTCCCATAGGAGTCCTAGAATTGAAATAGGACGTTGGGAAGTTGTTTGCATCCACAATGGAAGGGTTTCTCCTGGAGTTAAAGTAGAGGTAATCAACTGGCCACTGATGGACTAAATCTGGCCAGCTGGTGTGTATGTGTGTTTCATCACATAGTGTTTTTTAAAAGTTGAATTACCAACGGGTATAAAATTGGGAGACTTCATACAAAAATCAGGATTCCTAGCTTTTTAGAAAACCCCCTAGAATATCAGACAATATGGGGCCTGAATTCTTTTCTGTCAATAGGTGCCTGAAACTAAATTGTGCCTATCGATGGAATGTACACTCCTTAATATGTCTTCACTTATTTGCTTGATCTTCCTGGTCCTTGGAGTGTTTGGGTTGAGACCTTGGTGGACCTCATTAGTCTAAACCCTCCTCACATATTTTTCTTCAGTCTGTTAGCCATTTCAGTGAGCACTGAGTGTGTGGTTGGTACCCAATGCCAAGAGAGTTGCCAGAGTGGGAAGGTGGGGAAGGGGCAGGTGAGGTATGGTACCCTTGTCCATGATGATGAGCAGGCCCCACATGTGTTGGTCAGGCCAGGCTGGCTCTGGGGACCTGGCTCTGGATCCAGGCTTCCCAAGGACATTTGTCAGCACTGGAGAATCCCTTGAGGCCACTCTGGAGAAGCTGAAGACCCTCCAAGGACAGACATTGCAGAGCCGTTATAATCTTGGTATCCATCCTTGAGCAGGTGTGGATCCATACTTGGCCCCTTGAACCAAACTTGGCCTCCTAGGGCCCTCTTGGAAAGACCTGGAGTGTGGAGCTAGACCAAAGTGACGACTCTCGGTGCTGACTGTGCCCTTATTTTCCATTCACAAACAGACCAATAGAGGTCTCATGGGAGCCTTGGCATGAAAATGTCTAGCCTGGCTGTTGCCAGGTATCTGAAAGATCACCAAAATATTTTGCCACTCAGTGCCTGGCAAAATATTCTTGAATCTGGATAAAGTTTACTGGTATGAACTATGGAAATCACTTGGAGTCAAAGCAGACTCTACTGGCTTCCTTCTCCGTCTGGAGCACCTTACCATCTGTCTCCATCCAAAGACAGCATTGAATGGGGAGAGATGGGGAAGGACACAGACAGGAAATTCTTTTCACTTAACCTACAATCCCTTATGGTGCAGCTTAAGCTCATTTTGCAACCTGTGGAGATGAAAAAACAGCTTGTCACGGCCCTAACTTGTCATGCACACTCTGTGGGGTTACGTCCCAATGTTCCCTCTATTAGGCTATATAATTCCTGTTGTACTGACTTTAGGTTTGTCCTTTTCCTCTTTAGAGAGGCAGTTCATGGGATATATAGCTTTGAAGAATGTACCCAGTATCATCTTTATTAGATGAAAATACTGAAACTATTACAAAAGGTCATTTTTCATTTATCTAGCAGAGAGGATGGTCTCTCCTAAGTTAAGAACACTTTAAAAATAAATAAGGAACCACTTTGTCATAGTTCATCTTTATCAGAATGCTGATCCCATGACACAGAACCCGGAGTGCAGTCTGCAGACCCTGAAATGGATTGCATATTCTTTATGCTTTTACTTCTCATTTAAGGAATGAAATCATGAGACCTACAAAATGTTGACCAGAAATAGAACAAACTGGCATGTTTCTAGCCCCACGAACCAGCTTTCTGTCAAGTAGTCCAAGTTCACACACACTGATGTGTGCCTGTCTGGAGTGGCTGTTCCTTAGATAGATGCTGGTTTGATGAATTCACTCAGAGCTCAGGCACTGGGGGGGGGTCAGGGGTGGGGCTGGAATGACAGATTAGATTGCCTTTCATTCAGGCTTCCTGTTCCTCTTTTTGTCCGGTTCTTTCTGAGCGAGGCGTGGATGGTGTTCACTAGGAAGCATCAAAAACGACATCAGTTTTAAATATCACAGTTGATGAAAATCCAGAGGATGAAAATATCTCCTAATCAAGTCACTGTAGTGTTTTGTTCAACTGGCCCAATTTGTTTGTGTTGGGGGGTCGGGTGGGAAGAGGGGGTTGAGGTATATTGGCCTTAGGTCTTTAAAGAACCTTGAATTCGGGACTGATCTTGCAAGGAGATTGACCCCAAGACTGCCTTGAGGGTATGATTTTGGGGTCCCCAAAAAGCCTTTGTGTTCAAAAACAACCTTCATTAGGTAACTCTAAGGCTGAAAATGTCACTGTTGGAAAGTCATTCCTCTGGTCTAAAGTTTTGTTGTAAGAATGCAAATATCCCTGAGAGAGCACATCATTCACTTATTCGTTCCTTCCAGAGAGCAGGGAGGATGGGGATAGCCAGCACGAGGTGAAGTGACTGGGTGGGGGCAGGAGTGGCCTCCAAGAGGAAACGGCATGGCAGGGGGTGGATGCTGGAAGAAGCAGTAAACACAACCAAGGAGGCCTCATAATTTGTTTAGGAGAGTAGTGGCTCCTAAATTAATTAGTTTTCAATGGATGTGGTCAGGGGTCGTTTATGAGCAGGGTCGGATTCCGAGGGTCCGTGAGCTGTGGGAAGAGCCCGGCTTTGGAGTCGGACAAAGCTGGGTTTGCATTTTGCCTCCAGTCCTGGTGCAGCTGTGTGACGCTGAGCAGGTCTCCTAACCTCTCTGCTCCAGGCCTTGCTTTCCTCATCTGCAATAGGGAGAGAGTGAATCACACCTCCCAGGTTGAGTGTGTCAAAGAGCATCATACAGTGTAAGTTTAAGTGCTTAGAGCAGCGAGGGCAGATGGTAGGCATTCTATAAGCCCCCTTTTCCTGTCTATTTCACTCTCCCATTTTTATATATTTTAGACTAGATATATACGATACGGCCTTTTTCTTAACATACGAATGCTGGTGCAGACAGCTATTGAGTAGAGACACATTGCTTGATGGTACTTGATCAAGAGGAGAACAAACAACCCATGCATGGCCACACTTGGAAACTGATTGCGTAAGCAGAATGCAGTGACATTCATCAGTTTTTGGCAACCAGAGGTGTTTGCTTCTCGCCCTTCTTTACTTTGTCCATCTGAGTGGCACTCCGGGAAGGTTTTGAGTGTCTCCCCTTATGCTGGGCTGATGCACCCACTTGAACGTGGGTTCTCATGTGAATTAGGAATTATTCTGTGCTGCATCCAAGGAGAGATGCAAGGCAGAGCAGGGAAGAACAGTGAGTATATTTATAAGCTGTTCCTCTTTTCAGATATCAGTAAATCATTTTCAGGCCTAGGCAGTCGTGTCCTGACTGAATCACCAGTGCCCAGCAGAAAATGGGACGGTGTTTGGGTTTCACAGGGCTCTCGTTTCAGACTGTCTGTCCAGGATCGAACTTTTCTTGAGGGAGATTTGGAATTGAACTGTAAAGAAAAGTGTTATTTACATATTCATTTTCTCCTTGGGAGAATCGCCCAACCACGAGCTTCCCTTTGCACATTTGGAGACCTTGCTTTATATCCACCCACCTTGTGGTCAGTGTGAAATATTGGATTCTGGGAATCATTTCTGCTGTTGTGGGACATAAGGATTGCAGCTAGCAAAAGCTAGTCAAACAGATGGCAGTGAGGGAGAGGCCTTTGTAGTGAAGCCTTGGGAAAAATAAAGGAAACTGAGGGGAGGGAACCCCAGTCCTCTGGCAAAGAGAATCCTGAAAAGTTTCTCATAGGCGAGGAAAGGCAAATGAGAATTAATGAAGAGTAGCCATGCTTGCTCATCGTAAATGCCAGGAGAGTCACTAGTGTGCTGTGTTTCTAGTCTCCCCAGCTCACAGTTTCCCAGATGGGCTTAGATTCCTTGTCTGTAATTTCCCTTCACGGGGTCACAGGAGCCTCACCCCTGAGACCGAAGAGGGAAGGCTTTGAGGATTTTGGTCTGCGTCCGTGGTCTTTTGTCTCCTGCTTTTGTCTCCACATGGGCATTCCTCCTCTAGTGCTTCGAAAGTCATTGTCTTCATACTCTTTTTTTTCATTTGTTGAATTTCTCCTAAGCAGTCTCAGGAGTTCTTTCCTTTGCTAAATCATTTTATTCCAGGGGCAGTGGGGCAGTTTTGGGAGGAATAGTGTATGTGTTAGAATCATCTGTACTGATTCTGTTCAGAATTTTTATTTGGTATTAAAATCACCTACTAACCAATCTGTACATCATCACGAAACGCTCTCCTTTCTCTTTCTTCTTCCATGAGATTCCAAATTCATTTTTCTTAATGTTACTAAGTTTAAAGGTTTCCGGGGTCTTTTAGGTTACTTTTCTCTTTCCTGAGAGTGCTTTGCATCATGGAATAATCTGTTTCAGATCAAAGTTTGGCTAAAATGTGTTTGACCATTGCGTGAACATTTAGCATATATTTGAATTATGTTACATTGCAGTATCAGTTACATCGTGAGCCGAGAGATTTTGCTTGACAAAACGTTATCTTTCATTTTGGTTATTTTTGAAAATCAAGAATACTTTTTTGGAACCTCATAACTGAAGGTGAAATGTAACTGTGCTTCTTAATAACTTGTTTTTCTTCTTCTGGGACAAAATATGGAAACGTTTCAATTAGCTGTATGCAGATAAATCAGAGGTTTATGTCCCTTTTAAAGTATTGATGATCTTGGTTTGTTTTCTTTGTGGAAATGAACTATTCTATTATCTCACTTTGGAGACAATGGATATTCTTCCTGATCATGAGAGTTTTATCTTATTCTTAGAGATGTTTTACTAGTATTACGAAATACTAAGAGCTTGTTTAATATATGAATGCCTCTGGAGAATATGTCAAATTACTAATAAGTTATTCTTGCATTAGCAAGGTAACATAATCAAGCCAGAGAATGCCTAGAGTTTGTTTTGATTTGTTTCACTTTGGTTTAAATTTACCACCCATAGTTATCCAGATACGTAAAAGCTTGTGTCTTTGGTATGTTTGTTTTGCTGTCGTATTGTAACAATGTCCAAGCATGACTGTACTTAAAGTCTTTGGGATCAGACAGATTCAAAGTCTTTTGCTAACAATATTAAAGAACAACGGAAAAAAACTCGTTTTCCCAACCTGCCATTCCCGTAAGTTCATAGTTGCGCTGTTTGCATAGCTGACCACCCACTGAAGCCAAGACACGTGAAACTGCTGTCCACTAAAATGGGCCTGAAAGTCACATGGGACCCACCCAAAGATGCTACCAGTAGACCCGTGGAGCATTACAACATTGCCTTTGGGAAGTCACTGAAAAGTCTTAAATACATCAAGGTGAATGCGGAGACACACTCCTTCCTTATTGAGGATGTGGGTAAGTGACACTCTGGTCTTGTTCCCTGTCAGAACTAACTATACACCAACATTCTCAGTTTCATTCTTAGGGTGACTGTTTGTGAGACAAAGTGTGGCCAGGCTCCCAAAGATCTAGTGGTTGTTTGGGAACGGGTGGCCAAGGTCACGAGGCTGTTGCTTAATAGGCTTCATTCTGCCCCTGGGTTTCCCCGTCCTGCATTTGAGCTCCAGTATTCCTGGATATCTCTCCAAATTGATGTAGGAAACAATGTTTAGTTTCTGAATGTGCTTTTGGAAACTACATTGATCCTTTTTTGTTTCCTAGAAGCTAGACTACTACAACTTTGTAGCCTAATCTGGAGATTTCTAATTAATAAACCATTTTATAATTGGAGATTACTCAAGTAATATGTCACTGTAAAGGTGTGTGTGGTATGCCATGCCTAGCCACATCTGGTTCAAAAATGGAACATTTCTCCCCATTAAATTTGACTCTGGAAGTTTGGAGTATTTAAAATTTTTCCTAGTGTATTGTTTTGTAAGTGCAGATGTAGGTGGTTTTGAATTTAGGCTTTGAGCTGCTTCCGAGGGATCTTCTTTCTTCTACTTTTTTGATCCCAGTAGCCTGAAACTCCATCTATTCTACAATCATCTCATGGTCCAACCTTAAGATGGGTCATAAGGAAGTAACAGAAGTCAGCGTCAATGACAACGAGGTCTCCCTGTGCCAGGTTACCATTTTGCTGCCTTCCTTTAGTGGATCAAAATCAACTTGTGGCTCCTCGCTTTCCTGGCCGTAGTCTACTACACTTATTCCTTTTCCACCTCCTGCATTGTAATGTTTGGCTTTCTGGATAATGGAGTGGAAAGCATATAGAAGGGAGATAAAGGGGGCCAGAATCCTTCCTCATGGTTCCAGCTAAACATACGTTTCTCTGAATCTCTTCCACATCAGTGTGGCCCCACAAAGTCCGACTGTGAGGTTAAATGGAGATTCTGTTGGACCAAAGGCATGAGCAGGGTCGTATTTGCTTGTTGAAACCTTGGATTGTTATGATTACTGCAGAGAAGAAAAACATGCAAAAAGAGAGCCCTAGAACTCACTGAAAAACAAATAGTGTTTCCCAAGCAACTTTCTGATGAGTTAACTGAGTGGGAATCGGAGACATGTGGATTAAATTTCTTTGAAATACGAATAAGCTCAGAATGAAGAGGGAAGGTGCCTGGCCAAGCATGGTTTTGCATTCTGTCTGAACCTAGAGCATTTCCCCGTTACTTGGCAGGTCGTGCCAAACCCTAAATGCCACCAGGCCCTGTCATAATCAGACAGAAGTCATGCCAGTCGTGAGCACGGTAGGCGTCCCAGATGGTATCGGCTGTGTCACTGTTCCTGGGCCTCTGGCTTTAGAACTGAAGTTTCATTAAAGGAATGCTCCTCCCTTTGAGAAATGTAATTACTGTTATTGCCTTTGACAGAACTAACTCTTACCTCTCCAACCGTTTGTCTCCAGAATGCCCTCAAACTTTCATCTCTTTAAGGAATTGGCACCTTTACTTACCTTTCACAAGATAATAATTTATCTTAGGAAAACCAGCACTACTAGAGTTTTGCTTTCCAGAGCTGCAAGTTCAGGGTACACTCTCTTCGTAACATGGCATCTCGGTTTCCTCTCACCTCCCAGCAACTTCAGGAGCTCAGTCAAAGAGATCGCCGCCACTTGACCTAGACCCCTAGATACAAGTCAAAAAGGGAAGCCCAGTTATTTCAAGATCGGCTTTTCCAAGATTCCAGGAACTATTTTTCTAGATTTTTGTTGAATTGTCAAAGAACACATGCAGACATAGTAAGGAGAATATTTTATTGTGAAAAGTAGAAAATTTCATGAAGCTTTATGTATTGCAATGAAGATTTCCCATGTGCTAAATTTTATGAGTTTGTTGACATTTCCTTACTATTTTTTGGAGATTTCCATTTGGAGCTTCCATGGGGAAATATTATTTATAGTTACTGACACTGTAGGTTAAAACACCTATTTAGTGGACAATGCATTCCTATTTCCTACATTGATTTCACATTAAAAAGCTTTTTGTGTCGATGGCTCGTGAATCCAGATTTATTACACGTGCCATGTACTTTGTGCTAAATAAATTTTGTGCTCTTTTGGTCAGGTGTATTTTAGTTGCATGAGAGAAATGCTAGTGATTTTGATTTTAAAAAAGGGAAAGCTATAGTTAGACTTGTCACTTAATTCACATTTTCGTCTTTGGTTATAACTGGTATAAGGAAGACGGTTAGTGAATCAAACTGTCATTCTTGGAGATTTGAAACGGTGGCTTGATATCAACCATATGTTTCAGAGCCGGGGGTAGTGTACTTTGTGCTGGTTACTGCAGAAAACCACAATGGAGTGAGCCGTCCAGTTTACAGAGCTGAAAGCCTGCCTGGTAAGTCTTATCTAGAATTGGAGGCTGTATTTTTGTTACTTAGATTTAGGGAAACAACCCTTCTTGCTTCTTCAGGTTGATACAAATTTAGAATCATTAAAGGTTCGTGAACAAGCAATTTTTAGACTTGTGTAGCAAGCTGAAAGACTGAAAACTAGGAGAGATTTATTCCTTCTTTTAAAGTAATTTTAATGCAGGTTATTAGCATTTTGTCTTAAATTTTTGAGTACTCACTACTGTAGACCATGTGCAAAAGACCCAAAATATGTATTGTCATAAAGCTTAGGTGCCTATCACCTAATATGGCCTGAGCAGATCCCTTTGAAGACTGTTGAAAAGGTCAGTTAAATATATATTAGGGATGCACTGAAATGTGGAAAATCCAATAGTCCTCCTTTCTAACTATCAAGTTGCATTTTCCTAATTTAGGAGGTGAATGGATCAAGATTGATGGTTTTCCCATTAAGGGTCCAGGACCATTTAATGAAACCGTCACAGGTACTATTTGCTCATTCGGTTCATGTCTTCACTGAAGCACCGTCTCGCGAGAGGGTTGTGCTTCTGTCACACACATATGCTCACCAACCTTCATTTAGTTCCCATCGCTAAACTAACACACATGCCACAGTTTTGGTCAATCTGCTCTGCACCTCATGGACCAGACTGCAGCCAGTGTTGTTCATTTCTCACTGTTCTTTCATGTTCTGGCGTGGGGAAGTGTCTGTGTCTACATCTGGGGATACTGTTGCACTGTTAACAGGCAAATATGGTGGTTGAGATGGCAGTCCTGGCCTGATGAGGATATTTACAGCTCTTCTACCTGTGGATGGCATAAATGAATGGGAGCCACCAAACAGTGGCTTTTATTGGCTAATATGCAGCATCAAGTCTTTCTCTCTTTTCCTGTAACCATCGGATATTTTGTGACTTGTTGGCTAACCTGCCTTCCATCTCTGCTCCATATTTGTGTACATGTTTGTTTTATCATTTGGATGTTGATGTTGTCTGGTCATACTGTTTTGCTTGTTGAGAGAAGTGTTGACATTTCTTATGTGTTTCTTGAACATATTAAATTAATGGTGAAAAAATAATGAATGCAGTCATTTCAGAGTGTGGTTGGGTAATAGCCCAAAGGCAATATGGTGAGGAGCTGTGGTTTTTTTTTTTTTTTTTTCATGAACTATGTTTTTAAACACATCAGTCTGGTATGGTTGAGAGGAAGGTGAGTATGTTGAAACCAATGATTATAATCTGCTTCTCAGATCAGATTTCATGGGTATAGACAGTTTTCAAATTCTCTTTTATGTGTAAAGGGAATGGAAGAATGAACAACCAGAAAAGGAAACTGTCTTTCAAGGAAAGGTGATATATTCTTGTTCAAATATGTTGGACTTGAGGTGGTCACGGGGCATTGTCATGGAGATGTCTTGTAGGTGATTGGAAATGAGGGAGTGAATTTTGGAAGAGAGAAGTAAGGGGTAGACGTGGATTTGGGAGTCATGCTGTAGTGTGAGAGCAGAAGTAGAGAGAGAGCATGAGTGAGCAAGAATTAGGAGAGACAAGAGCAGAAGGCCAAGGATTGAATCTTAGAAGACATTGACAGTAAAATAGTCAAGAAGGTAGTACACCTAGCAAATGTGCAAAATAGGAAAGGGTGTTTATTTTGGAAGTTTTCTACCCCTGAAGACACACATCTCAACATTCACAGGTATGAAAAAACCTTTTACTGACAGATGTGCTGTGCCTTGCATTTGAATCCTATATTTTGTATTTTAAATGACCATTTTATTTTTGTAATCTTCCTGATAAAGTGTTCTGAATGACAGTAGTTTTAGAACAAGTAATTTTCTTAAGTAATTAATTTCTTATGCCTTCTGTAATAGAAACATGTTTGTGTGTGTGTGTGTGACCTTTCTGAGTAAGCACATGTTACAGAAACCCTGAGAATTGGGAGTCAGAGACAATCACACCCCATCTCATATTTATTGGTTTTATCTCCTGTAAGATCTTGAACCTCTCTCTGCAGGATCCTTGGTAGGCCCTGGTTGCCAAAGAGCCCTCTGCCATAATACATGATGCTACATTTGTCATACATTATGATAAAAAAGAATTGGAAGAAATTGTTAAATGAAACCATTTTGCAGCATATGATATAAAGCAGAACTTAAAACAAAAAACATGTTTGTGCAGAATGCATAGACTTGGTTACCATGCTCCAGAAAAAAATTGTATTTCATCGTTAATAAAAATAGTTTATGAGAAATTATCAATAAGTAATCAACATGCATCTATACCTTTTTTATGAGGCTTGGAAAGTACAATGCTTGGAAAATATGCTATGCTGTTCTGAGGAATGGTTAATATATGATATTTCTGTCAAACAGAAGAAGTATTCTGAGTTCCACTATCTTCATTCAAGGGAAGGAATTTGTCCTCAAAATGCAGACATTAGCATCGGCCCGTGGTGTAAGGCCCCGAGGGTCTGCTCTGTGCTTTGACTGATAGCACCTCATGTTCTTCTAGTGTTTTATTTGAAAATCCATTCTTTATTCTACTGGAAATCAGTTTCAGTTCAAATTCCAGAAGGCCTCCTTTCGCTGGCTAAGACCTATCTTGACTTCATTGTCTTTACTTAGAAATAGGACTTAATTATTTAGTTCACTCCTTCAGTGCCTGTGGTTTTCCAAGCACAAGTCCAGGTGCTAGAGATGCAATGGGGAATAAGACAGACAAGGGCTTGCCTTCATGAAGATTATATTCTAGTAGGGAGGAAAGACAATAAGCAAGTAAGCAAAAAATAATGCATACATGTAATCTGTATTAGTTTGCTAGGGCTGCCGTGACTTAAATAATAGAAATTTATTTTCTCATAGTTCTGGAGGCTAGAAGTCCAAGGTCAAGGTGTTAGCAGGTTTCATTTCTCCTAAGACCTCTCTCTTTGGTTCGTCTTTCCTCTGTGGGCACACATCCTCGGTGTCTCTGTGTGTCCAAATTTCCTGTCCTTAGAAGGATACCAGTTGTATTGGATTAGGGCCCACCCTAAGGGCCTCATTAACGTAATCACCTCTGAAAAGGCCCAGTCTCCAAATACAGTCACATTCTTTGGTAAGTGGGGGTTAGGACTTCAACATTTGAATGGGGGGGGGGTCAGAATTCAGCCCATAACATAATCAAAAATTCTTTGAAAAATAGCAGCACTGTGATATAGAACAGGCAGGGTGGGGGAGCCTGGGAGGCGCTGATAAGATGAGACCATGTGGGGACCGTATGGGTGAAGCCGTGTGAGGAGGAGAAGGAGCGTGCCAGGGAGTCCTGGGGGCAGGCAGGGCTTGAATGATTCTCAGATCTGTCACGCGTCCAAATAGGAAAACTCTTAGGACTCAGAAAACGAGAAGACTAAGCAAAAATGCGATTCTGGGGCAGAAATTTTGGCTTCCTCTTTGGGTAACTCATCTCACATGTTTTAGTTAGAAAGTGTTCTTTGTATTTAAATGTAAAATCCCTTCTGTTGAGATGTAAACCCGTATCTTTTTGTTTTGTCCCCAGGGAAGAGATGTCACAAGGCCCTTCACTTATTGGCATCCTATTATTTAGCTTTTTTGCAGACTTCTGTTCCAAGGTTGTTTTAGCTTTTTCTGGGACTGGATCTGGGGTATTCTGGTATGCACAGAGTGGGGGGGGCGGCGGTCAGGACAAGGTCTGTGGCCCAACTCTGCTTCTAACCAGCCCAGGGACTCGGCGGGCAGTTAATCTGCTTTTGCCATGCTCTTCTTTTTAACTCTCAATAGGATCGTGTGTATTTTTAATAATGTTATGATTTTATAAAAATCTAGTCGTATGGGCTTTTCTTAAGCCATGGAACCCAAACCAGACATAGTAATGAAATAAAAATCTGATTTATGCCTCATATTTTTTTTACATTATATTTTAATTCATGAAGCTTGCTCATTTTTTGACAGTTAAATTATTGCTCAGACTCAAGTTCAGCATAGAGTTCACAATTCTGCTAGGCCATTTTCAACCAAGACTGGCGTGATACCTGTGGTCCAGCCATTCCCTTCTTTGTCAAGCTCACTCCCTGACCTGCAGATTGCTCCCTCAATCCAAATAGCAGTCCAGTCCCCTCCTTCGATCCCTTGGCTCATAATATGCCTCTCCACCTGGTGTCCTGGGCCACATCAACCTCCATGATGGTGACCCGTCTGATAGTCTCACCTCATGGTTTCTGACTGCTGCCTCCTGTCACTTATGATAGAGTTGTTCCCCTCCAAAATGTAGAATTATGGAATTCCTGATCATCTCATTTCTTCAATGCCCTCATTGTCATAAGCTTGCTTTCAGACCTAATCATTTCCAGAGTCCTGAAGCTGTCTCCTGGCTCTTTTCTTCCTGATTTTATCCGAGTCCCAGCATTTCAACCACACTCATGTTTTCCCTCCTGCATGCCAGTTGCTGAGCCTTGTAGGAGAAATTGAGCTTGTTACCGCACAAAGGGCATGATCTGCTTGCCGCAAGACAAACCCAATCATCAAAAGGCAAGATGGTGGAAAAGAAAGGACATTTATTACAGCTTGCTAGCAAGGGGGGCGATGGCCGACCAATGTCTCAAAGAACCATCTTATAGAACAAAGACTGCAGGCAGGTTATATAGGGGACTGGTCTCCTGGTGGAGGAGGCATCTGGTCTCAGGGTGGGGCATCCATCTAGTCTTAGCTCCCGGCAGTCTTTTGTTTTACGGGATATGCATCAGAGACCTGAGCAATGCCCTCTACCCTGATCTTTCAGTTGTCATTGATGATGACCATCAGCATCATTTCTCTGCCCAGGGGTCATCACATTCCTAAGGAACTCAAGAGAACAAAGTTATCAACTTACAGCAGCTGGGAGGGGCCGCAAAACCCACAGAGCACGTCTGGGCTAGTTAATCAGAGGTCATTCAAAGTTACAACATGGTTTATTTTCTACAGTATGGCTTCCCTTATGTCAACCTGTGTTGAGCCGGTATCAGGCTGAGCCTATCTGCTTCGTTATAACTCCTTATAGCTGGTTTTCTACCTTCGTCTGAGTAGCACTGCTTGGCAATTCTTCTATTTGTCCTTCCATGGTTTCCTTTCTTTCTTCCACAATGGCTAGTCCAGAATTTTGCCACTGTGCTCAGGCTCCTTCCTCTCACCTCTAGCAGGTGACCTTGCTTCCTGCCTCCCTGGGAAATGAAGGTCATCGTGGTGGCATCCCTCATCTTCCTTCTCTTGACTTCTGACCTTCATCTCTGCCTTCCTGGCTCTGTGGAAAGGTTGTCGTCACCACTTCTGTTGAAGGCTGACTCCAAATACGGAAACCTCTCTGCAAGCAAGTTTAGACCTGAGGGCAGGTCTGAGTTGGACTCATCTTTGGAGTCCCCCGTCCCCCATAGTACTTGGCTCAAAAAGCTGATACCTGCTGTTGAACAGGTGTCAAATTATTTGACACTGAAACAGTGAAACTATGAAACCATGAAAACCAAAGTCTGGCGTTTTTCCTTTCTTACCTGGCATTCCTTTCACAGGAAATATCTATGGATATATGAGAAATGGATGCCCCAAGCATGCATTTCATCCTTTTCTATGAAAAATTTGTCAAAATGAGCACTGGTCTTTAGGTATATTTTCTTGCCAGTTTGTTTATTTAAATGTGACTGATGTGGAATTTGAAAACTCTAACCCCAGTGCCTTGAGATGGGCTCCTTCCCTAATCTGTTGATTGAAGAGCGTAATTAATCCATCAAGCCATAATCATCCTCACTGTTCACTCTTGCGTGCCTGGCTCAAGCTCCAGGCTCAGGCCCCGACAGGCACCCCGCATCAGCAAGAGCCAGTCTTCTCAGTGGCTTAGATTTCTCAGCTGTAAAATGCTAGGACTTGACAAGAAGGTTCTAGATTCCTTTCTAAGAACGTGCTCAGGTTCTAAGGTTCTAGGTTTCCTTTCAGCTTTGAAATTTCATGAGTTTATGACACTAACTGGGCCAATTCCACTACTTGCAATGAGTAATCCTAAGCTTTGCAAGCAGTTGGGAACCATTTGTATTCCTGAGAAATGGCTATTTGCCTTGTTCTCCACCCTACTTTGAGTATTTTAGGTCAGCATATCAAAAAATCATATTAGTGAAGGAAGAAACACTGAATTGTAGTTTCCAGGTAGTGTGTTTGTGACTGAACACACAGAGGTGCACAGAATAAAGAATTGTCTCCAGAGATGCGCTGGAAGTACCTCTCCCAATGGCCACTTAGTCGGTGCTGCCCTCCCCTTCTCTATGTGCAATGGCAGGAATTCTGCCAAATGAGCCAAGGAGATGGCCATGTTAACTTATTGAAACTGACATGTGTCAATGTCGCTCTGGGTAAAAGGTGCCGGCCAACACAGCACACCAGCAGGCAAATCACACAGTACAGGACTGCTGCCTCAGGCACGCCGTTGGGGCTGCTGTGTGCCTGACTTGTGAGTAAAGTCTACCCCAATTCAAAAATCTTAAATTAATTTTAAATTAATTATGAATCAAAGAGTGTCCTCTTTTCTCATACTAGTTTCAATTAAAGTCTTTTGGCCAACGGGGAATTAATAATGTCTGTGGCATGATTTTCTCAGTAGCTTTCTCATGCAATTATTAGTTTTCTCAGGTGTGCGATTTGCAGGGCAAAGCTCAGTTTCTGGTTCATGGCCGGGATGGTGAACTCCTCAAGGGCAGGGTGCCATGATTTGCTTATCTTTGTATCTCCAGAGCCTGGGAGAAGCACATGGTAGGTCCTCAATACGTGTTTGTTGAGTGAGATTCATTCAGAGGCTGCTTCTGCACCACGTCTGTGCCCTGGTGGAGGAAATGAGCATCGATGAGAACCGGGCTCTGCGTGCTGCAGAGCTGTCTGTCAGGAGGTTGGGGTCACCTCTGTCTAGTTGAGCTGCTGATTCTGAGGGTGATCCTGGGCAGGCCAGTTTGGTTGCCACCGAGTGGTGCTGTCATTAATCAGAGATCCTAATTCCTGCCTCCTGTTTCTTGGAGGGGCCTGGGTGAGGAATGACACCGAATGCATTTGTAGATTGGAATTCCTCAAGGCTGGCTTGTCCGTGAAGAGGAGGCATTTCCACAGTCAGATCCATCTGCTGTGAGGTTGCCTCCCTCCCTTAAAGACACTAACAGGCACCTTCTTCCTGGGGGCTCAGATCTCTTTATCCGAGTGCCCATTTCAAAGCCGCCTCTCACATTAGATTATAGTTAGGCTTTGCCAATCTTAGCGCCCATGCTTGATAATAAAAAGTAGGCCATAGAGGCTGTGTGCAGAGCTGTGTAACTTCATTTAGCAGATGCTCTTGGGTACGAGCAAAGAACCCAGGAGTTCCGGCCCGTGCAGAAATGCCACGGAAGGGACTGAGGAACTGTCAGCTGACTGGAAGAGGCATCAGCTGAGGGCAGCCTTCCCGGGCACCAGCGCTTAAACCAACATTTTGTGGCGTTTTGTCTACACTGATGAATGGAACTCTCTGCTCTTAGATTTTCCCTTCAGTGAATTCTTAGGAAGCAAGCGACTGGAAGTGAGGCCCTTCCCTCGGATGCCAGGGTGGGCACTTATTTCAGAGGCTGATGCGTGGCTGTCCCGAGTGGGAGGGGCAGGGACTGTTGAAAGCTGGAGAGATGAACTGTCCCCAGGTGTGTAGCCTTGAATGAAATGTTTGCTGACTTCGCCTTCATGTGCTGGAAGAACCTGCAGTGGTGAATAAACCTGCCGCTTCCGATAAGGTCAGCATCTTGGGGGCCGGATGTCACTTTCTGACTGCGTGTCCATCGTGGGCTTTCCTTTTGAGGTCTGAGTGAAGAAGAGGGTTGGCATGGGGCTGTGATGTCACTCAACAGGGATGCAGCTTCTTATACAGGATCCCTGCAAATGCAGATATTAGGCCTGAAAGAAAACACTTTCTTTTTTAAGTTATCAACCTATTCATACATTGTAACTGGATCTTTCATTTGCATGCAAATGGTATGTTGGATAACTGTAAAAAGTTGAAATAATTAATAGCCGTTCAACAAAACAAAGTATTTTATTTCCAGAAAAAAACTGCATTACTTACTATTTTATTCCCAAATGAAACAAATGCAGAAGAGCTTTAGAATAAAACAAACCAAACCCAAAATACCTTTGAATAGAGCCATAATTTTCCTTAGAATATTTAACCCTCCTTCCTCTCAGCTTCCATAGTCCACGAGGCTGTCTCTCTGTTACAGTGTGGGATAAAGAAATGCAGATGTCTGCATTTCGGTCATTAAAGAGATCAGAAAAGGATTCTTGCTTCCTTTGCTTTTGGCCCTCATGAGTCCTCGGGAAATTCAACTGAAAACTACCACACCACCAGATGCATCCAGAGCAGATGCTTCTAATGACTGCACTTCACATCACTTGTGGAGGAAACCTTCACAGCTGTCACCTGGAGAAGCTCCCTGATCCTTCCATGCTGTGTCAGTGGGGGCTGGACCAAGGAAGAGCTCACCCCAATCTCCTGGTGCAAGTGGCTGAGGACATCAGTGACTGCTATTGTCTTCCAGGCTTATGGATAAGCCACTGCCATGAGTAGGACGCAGAGACCGTTGCTCTGCATACACAGTGGTGGAGTAAGACTATTGGCTTAATGTAGGGAGAGAGTCCCCGCAAAAGGCTTATGATCTGTAAAGACTGAGGGATATGTCCATGCAAGCCGTTCTAGAACCTCTTCATTCTTGGCTGGTAGCAGGGCTTCATTGCCAACTCCTGCAGAGTTCTGCAGTGTCATTGATGTGGTGCTGGCCGACATCGTGGAGTGACTTAGCATTTTGTAGCCTCAGTCCTGTGTGGTGAAACCGATGGCATGAAGTGGTTTTCACTGATATTCATAGCACACTGGGGTCAGAGTCAGCCACTGACTGACATCCTGAAGCTGCTGACATACCAGTGATTCTCGGGGCTTCCCACACTGGGGTTTTCAGAACTTGGGAGAACGTGGCACCGCCAGGAGTCCATGAAGGTGTAAGAGAAACTGGCCGCATCCAAGGGGAAGCATTTTTTGACAGTCAGTCCTTTAAACTGTTACTTTTTTACTTTAAAACAAGCACCAAAATTTTATGGCGCCGTCCACAAATTCAAATGCGATTTTGAGATCAAACCAGGATTGCGACCAGGTTGCCGTGCTCCGGGCTTCTGGGCGTCGACCTCATGTTCTTTGCTGTTAAGTAAACTTTGGTGAAAAGTTTGAGGAGCTCTGTTAGGTGATAAAGTGATCCAGCACTTTCGTGGAGCAAACAAACAAAACAAAATGATTGAAATCGAGTGGCCCCAGGATGGCTTGACGTACTTGCTTTGTTTCCGGACGGTCCTACTGGATTTTGACAACCACATTTTGGGGCATGAATGCTGGCAGCCTTATGTCAGCCTGTAGGGTTGGCCTCTGACCTCTCTGTCACTTTCTATACTCCATTCGAATGGGATTCCCCCTGGCGTCCTCATGTGGTGACAGCCTGGATGGGACTCATGATCCTAGAAAGCAGAGTCTCTGCGAAGAACTGGACAGGTCCAGTGGGCAGCAGAGACCTTGAACTGAAGGCACTTAGGTTTGTTTGTTTTAAAGGTTAGCTTTAAATGCTTTATAAAGGCTTCCACAACCTGTAACATTATTAGTCATGGGCATTGATTAGCTTTGGGGAGATCAAGGTTCTTTTTCATTGTTGTTGCTGTTTATTTTTTTCTTTTTTGGTGAGGAAGATTGGCCCTGAGCTAACATCTGTTGCCAGTCTTCCTCTTTTTGCTTGAGGAAGACTGTTGCTGAGCTAACATCTGTGCCCATCTTCCTCTATTTTGTATGTGGGACACCACCACAGTGTGGCTTGATGAGCAGTTGTGTAGGTCAGCACCTGGGATCCAAACCTTTGAACCCCGGAATGTGTAAACTGAACCACTATGCCACCGGGCTGGCTCCTTTTTGTTTTCTTTTAAGACCTCTCTTCCCCAAACCCTGAGAAGGCAGCAAGGATTTGCTGACTCTGGGCACTGGCTTAGGGGTGCTGTCCTAGTGTCTCTGAAGGATGGTGAGATGTGTGATGTCGCACTAATTCTTGCCTTAGTGTCCCGTCTGCCTCTCAGGATGAGTCAGGCAGCCAGGCTGTTGGTGTGGCTGACCGGGTATTTGGCTCTTCATCAGATGGTCTTTCCTTGGAGCACTGAAACAGTATGGATGTGAGGAGAATAGTGCAATGAGTGGATCCTGATGGGACAAATGGGCTAACTTCCCCTGAAGAGCAACAAGGCCCTTGGGAACTGAGCTGACATTTTCTGTAAGTGGGTGTCCTCATGGCATGAAAGTCTTGGACAGTGAAACCAGATGCTGCAGACCAGAGTCTTCACCAGAGGTGTCTGTGAGGCACCAAGGGGACCTTCTCCCAGAGCAGGCACAGTGCTTGTGCCACCATGTGGCTGCTGGAGTCACCAACTCTGCAGCTACCATGAGCCTCCGAACAAGAATGAAGTGGAGAGAACAGGACTGCAGATTTGACAGACCTGGGTTCCAGTTCTAGCAGTAGGAGAAGAAGAAATATTCCTCTATCCTTTAGGTTCTTCTGGCTGGTCTAAGAATTAAATTGACATGAGACAGAATAACAGGAGAAAATCAAACAAATTTAATAACATGTATACATGGGAGAAACCCAGGAAAACTGAGTAACTCACCAAAATGGCTGAAGCCACCACCTTAAATACCATCTTCAGCTAAAGACAAAGGAGGATGTTGGGAGTAGTGGTTTTGAAATGCAAAAGAGAGGAAGGCAATTCACATGGAGATGGAAAAGCAACTGTTCGGTAAACAAATGTTTACTATGCTTTGCAGAGACAATGGGATGTGGAGAGGACTTTGATCAAATGGGCTTTGCTAGATTCCTCCCTGTCTACCACAGCTAGTTCATACTATACTATAGTTGTCTGTGGTGAGAGCTCCTTCCTGGAACAGGCTGTCTATCTTAAATTCTTTTAGGCAACTAGAGAAAAGGTCAAAGTTTCTTTCTGAGTTTTTTGTTCTTAAAAATAATCAAGCCAAGGAGACACATTTTGGGGTGGCAAATTCTGATCCCCCACACAGCTTAGTGCCAACTGCTGACTGCCTTCAAAATTCTCCCTTAACCTCTCTGAGCCTCCCTTTCCTAGTCTGTGAATGGGCTGTGATTGGGTTATTGTGAGGATGTTTGTCAAATGCCTTACCCTTATAGGGCTCCAGTAAATTATGAAGGTTGGTGACACTGACAGACACTATTCCAAAATGAAGAAATGAGATTCCCATTCTCCTTATTGTTAAATAGCTGGGCTGACCCAAATATCACACAAAAACTCAGTAAATGATTAAAAGTATTCAAGTCATTTACTGGAGAGGAAAATGGGGCATTAAACAGAGACTTTAGATTAAGTATTGCAAATATTGAGTGTGTGGAAGAGAGTTTTGTGAAATATTCAGAGATGTTTCAGGGGGATTATGTGTCAGAACTTGCCCAGACAGAAGGAGCCCTTGGTAGCTAGAGGCTGGTGAGGTGCTTGCTAACCTACCTTGGTGGACATCAGTCAGCGTTGGGCCTGGAGTTGTGTCAGAAGCAGAGTGGGGATAGCAAAGCACACGTCCTGTCACTACTTGGCTGTCCACATTCACCTTCGCCTCTCTCTAACGCGTATTCCCTCCCCCTCTCTCCTCTTCCTTATCAGGCTTATTCATCAAAAATGCTCTTAAGCTCTGGAATCTTACCTGGCCCCATAGAGGCGGGAGACAAGGGCACGTTTTCACAAGCCCCCAGGTGATTCTGATGCTCACTGCACTTGAGGACCACGGGTCTAACCTCATGGCTGGACTCCCTCGTGCCCTACAGACCACTGTCCCCGGTTGTCCTGGGGGCTGCTGTTTGGGGATGGCGGGGAGGCTGCCTGGGGCAGAGGATGGGTGAGTGGAAGGCCAGTGAGCCCTCAGGCCATGGGGATGAGAGAGTGTAAGGGCCATCCTGCGAAGCTTGGCGGTCAGTGCGGTGGGGCGTCAGGTTGATCAGTGGAACAAACCACCTACTCCTCAAAGCTGTAGACTGAGTGATACTTCACGTTGTGCTGGAAGATGAAAATGTCCTGCTAGCTGAGATGGGGTCAGGCAAAGTGGTCACCAGACACAAGTGGCCGTATACTTCTATGCCAATGAAGAGTAGGGACCCACTCAGAGTGATTGATAACTGTTAGATGTTGATGAAGACAAGGAATAGTGCTTTCAGTTTATGGTGCCAAAAAAGTCATCTGGATAGAGACAGCCTCATATTTGAGAAGATTTTCCATGTAAAGAGTCTTTGACAATGAGTTCATCTCTTTTGCTCATGTCTGGTTCTTTGAAACACATTTTTTTAGTGCCCCTGGTGTGTGAAAGGCATCATGGTAGGCTCTGAGATGCAATCCTGGCTCATGTTCTGGAGGGGGGTGCCCACCCATCCAGTGAATCTGATAAACGAGAGATTTCACTTTTATCACGACCACAAATACAGCTGGCAATTAATGCGTGCTTAACATATGCCAGCTACCGTAGTAAATGCTTCACCTGGATTATATTACAAAACCCGATATGTATGCTCTACTTTGCAGAGAAGGAAACTGCGGTTCAGTGAGGATTTTTGAAGTCACGTAGCCAGTGAGGATTAAACTCAGATCCTGACCCTAGAGCCTGTGGAAGCCCTATTGAGAAGCTACCCTGTGTAACTAGCATTGAGTTGTAAATAGGCAAAGCATCATGTTGAATTTTGGATTTTTTTTCTTTGTGGAAAGAACAGATTTTGATTCCTTACAGTTTCAGAATATTTGCCAATTTGCGTAGTTGGAGATACAAATCAGGAGAGATGTTCTCATCCTGTCTGACTTTCTGATGTCTGCTATAATCTAGATGGTAATTATTTCACCCAGCTGACCAGCTAAGTGGATGGTGTGTAATTGATTGCAGTAGGTCTTCTGTGATTGACTACCTGACTGTGGTGTACCAAGAGTGATGGGGGGAATGTGTCCAGCCAAGTTTAAAATATACTTGGCACTGGTGGATGTGAACGTGATTACTCTTGGCAATTGTGACTTCCTTTTTTCACGATGAAAGACTTACAGAGATTTATTAGAAAATATTCAGGAGACTTTAGACTTTAGATTCAATAGACTGGGAGACGATCACATACGGCTTAAAACATTTAATATCATTGCAAGTGAATTTGAACCATATGGATTGCTTTTCTTAATGTGCACATCAGCTAAAAAGAGGATTACCAGATGATCTATAAAAGATCTATAAACGACATTTGACGCTATGTATAACCCAGAATATTAAAGAAAGGAAATTTTCAAAATACTTGAAAAAAAATTGTGGTTGGCTTTTCTAAACCCGAAGATTGGAAAAATAGACGGCTGTGTTGAGAGGGATGGCGTTCTCACTTCACTCTGTGGTTTTGAGAGTCAGTAACCTCTGTGCAGTCGGGAAGCAGTTCTCTGGGGCAGTCCTTGGTGAGAGGCCTTCTCTTGTTCATTTGTTACTTGCTGAGTGTACTGTCTGGTCCGTTTAAAAAAATGTACACACACACGCACACACGTATGAATTTAATGCCTGCTGTGCAAGGCTTTATGCTCACACTCTGAAGGTGGCCGCAGCCCCTGATGTCCAGCTCAGAACTCTTGTTTTGCATTAATTAGCAGAAGAGTTGGGTGGTTGGTGGGATAGCACATGGGATGAGGGGAGAGCGTAAATGGAAGGGACCTAGTTAGACGAGAACAGAACTAGGCATCAGAATGGTGGAATTTAGGTCCCTGCTCAGCACTTAGCAGCTGTGTGACCTTGGGTCAGTTAATTCTTCTCTCTGAACCTCATTTTATCATGGGGATTATGATATCCATCCTACTTACCTGGGAGCTGTTGTAAGGACAATTAAAATAAACCATATGAGAGCTTGTGACATACTGTAAAGTTCTGTATAAAGTAGGCATCGTGGTTGGTTGTAAGGGCTAGCCTCAGCCTCTTCCTGCACCTTGCTCAGCAGGCCTGGCCTCATTCTCCAGCCCTGGTGTGGAGTGGTTGGGCAGCAGGTCAGAGCCTAGGGTGAAAGCCTGTACAGTCTGAGGAGGGCAGTTACTGTCCCTGCCACTGGGCAGTGCGGATGATGTTTAGTGGGCCTGGTATGGTCAGGACAGGCAGAAATCCTTAGGCTACAAACTGTGCTGCTGAGACCCAGCTAGTTGTCCTTGGAAACCCACCCCTTCCTCCTCCTTGGGGACCCTGCCCCGTTAGGAAAGTCCAGTGGTCTTTTTCCTCATGACTGTTTTTTCAGTGTCTCACAGTTGAGTGTCAGAGGTTGTTTGTCCTGGAGCAGAGACCTGCAGCACCCCCGACGCCCAGCAGTGGCAGTGGGATCTCCACCAACAGTGTTTCCCCGGTAGGATGAGCAGCTGGAAGGGTCCCAGGACTGTGGCAGAACCACGGGGCAGAGAACGCCATTTCTGTTCAATCATTTATTCTTAGCCAGCTCCTGTAAGACGCGCGCGTGTTTTCAGTAGATTCGCCCATTTTGCTGGCGATCATCCCAGAACTCCCATGCCGAGTGTTGCTTTCTGCAATGGAGGGAGGGCTGTTGTGGGCCACAAAGGCCTTTAGAGAAAGAGCTGTGGAGGGTAGCACTGAGGCCAGTCAGGTGGATGACAGCACCATGGACATTGTCCCCTTTACTGCTGCCCCTTGGGAAGCAGACTGTGGCGGCCGTGTTGGTTGGCTAGTCACCCTGCCAGCGCGACCTGATAAACAAGCTGTGCAAATGGCCAGTGGCCACTTGAGCAGGAGTCATTTCTCAACTCCACATCACTGAGGTTCCCTGGAGGAAGTATGAGCTTTTGATAAAAGTAAAATAAACATCGTATGTTGTTGGTAGAGATCATTTTCATCTTGTAGACTTTTTTTTTCAACACATCCCTGACCCCTGCGCAAAGCTGGGTGCCCCATGAAATCAAACCCCAACCTCAGATGGTTCACCCCCAGAGATTCTGTGACATCACTCCTGAGAGGGTCTTCTGTTAAAACTGAATTTTTTCCCAGTATTTTTAAAAAAATTATTCTTACGTAGCCCCACACAAGGTCTATTCAGCAGCAACACATGCTGATAAAGGAGATTCATGTCCACTTCTGTGACACAGCCACCTATGGATAACTCAAACACTTAACAAGATTGGGCAGCCTGGATCCTTCTAGAAACATTGGACATCACATTGTTATCAGTATCAAGCCAGAGATCCCCAATAGGACCTCATACGGATAATCAACTCGTAGGATTGATATAGGAAGTCATATGATTAATCAGTCGTGTGCCATTGATGTGTTGAACTGTTAGTACTGAACACTTCCAGAAAATTATTTTCTTTTGACCTATATAAATGAGCATATTTGTCATTTCCATAATTGCTTGGTGGTGCCTGATTTTTACAGAGGCTAGACCTTGAAATTGAGAGTCCACCTCTTGGAACAAAATTGAGATCAATTCAGTATAACCCAGGAGGAGTGGATACACTCACACCACCAGGGTACAATGCAACATTGTATATAGTTAGTCCATTTGCTACACTTCTGGATTAAAAACAAAAAATCTTCATAATTACTACTTTATGTATTGGGAAAAATATTTGCTGAACCATTACGCAGTATTCTCTTAGTAGCCTTTAGAAATGGGGTGCCCAGTGACTGGTTAGTGACTCCAACTAATGTACCAGTGGATATTCCTTTTGGTTAGATATGGAATATTGAAGTCAGGTGTCTGCTTTTCAGAATAACCATCTCCAATGGCTATTTATAGCCATGCACTGCATAATGAGGTTTCCGTCAACAAGGAACCTCATATAGGATGGTGGTCCCTTAAGATTACTACCATACAGCCTAGGTGTGTAGTAGGCTGTGCCACCTAGGTTTGCGTAAGTACACTCTATGATGATCGCACAATGACAAAAATCACCTGATGACACATTTCTCAGAAGGTATCCCTGTTGTTAGGCGACGCATGACTGTCTTTATCATGTTATTGAAACTCACACTAACTCCTGACGGTAGTTTTTGTTTTTATGTCTTAGCTTAGCTGGGAATTTTCCAGTCTAATAAAATTAGGCAGAATTGATGATGGGGTTAATGTAAATAGTAGAGGAAGAATGCCTGGGAAGTAACTGGCTTAGGTAACCACAGAGATGCTTGTTAGCCTAACTGGATCCTCAAATAAGGGCTAGAATGCGGCCCACGATTAGAAGTGGGCAAGGTAGTTGTCACAGGGTCCCTTGTTCCCAAACTTGTCGGCTCTTAATTGATGTAAAAGCCAAACTTTGGGCACTAAGTATCAGCCACCAGAATGCTTTGCTTTGAGAAAGCTCAAATGGAGCGTTTCATGAGATTGATCAGTTTAGTAAGTGGATTTCTCAAAATTGATTGATTTAGCAGGAAGGAAACAACAGAGGAGAGCAGCAGGGTTAGTCTGGAGGGGCAAGACAGACATGTTAAGAAAAATTAAGATCAAAACCAGAAATCAGTTTATATTTAGCTCTTAATGATTCACCATAAAGGCCAGGAAAGCCCGTCTTTTCAACCTGACGGTGAAAAACCTTCCTGGAGTTATAAATAGCACATAAGAGTATTTGCTGTATTTTTACGCTGACCTTTAGCTCTCACCCGAGAATATATAGATTTGGCCTTAAGATGGCAAAAGGAAATAGATGAAAAAGAATGCTGTAAAACATCCAAGATTTCTGGCTGGCAGTCTCAGACATGGTATGTTTTCATTTTAAGTTCTTAAGACCTCTTGGTCTGAAATGTGGGGAGGAACATGTGCACGGAGTGTCAATACCCTGGGGGGAAAAATGTTCTTACTGGAATTGATTAGCAAGAATGGATGTTTTAAGCCCAGCTGCTAATTGTTGCGGCTCAGTTTTTGGAAAGTCTTTATATACCCAGCGATAAACTCCAAGGGGTATACTGTTTAATGGTTTCTGTGTCGTGTCCTCTTTAAGAAAAGGAAGTGCCAAACAAGCCCTTGCGTGTCCGTGTCCGATCCTCAGACGACCGGCTGTCCGTTGCATGGAAGGCGCCTCGTCTGTCTGGAGCCAAGAGTCCACGCAGGTCACGGGGCTTTCTTCTGGGCTACGGGGAAAGTGGCCGGAAGATGAACTACGTTCCACTGACAAGAGATGAGCGAACACATGAAATTAAAAAGCTAGGTGAGTTCAATGTTAATTGGTATTCAGTGTTTGGTGATCTTTCCCGTCGTTTCATTATTTAGAAGCTCGTTCATGACAACATTGTATTTTACTTGTAATATTCATTTTCCAGGTATTACAATTATTCAGAATTTTACTCTTTGTTCTATCCTCTGTCTGTGGCTCCATCCTTTTAACCTTTGGTTAGTGACAGCACAAGACTGCCCTTCAAGTGCCATCAGTTGCTTCCTGACCCAACAGCACTGATTCCTTGAGTTAGGCCATTTATTTGGACATGGTGGGGGCTAATGCTTTTCCCGTCTTGGCTCTGCTTTCATTGTTTTGTTCTTCAATATTTGAGTTAGATCCTAGGACACTGGACCTTGAGTCCCATTGAGATGAAAGGCGATGGCAGCCGTGTGAAGCCTACACATCAGCCCTGCCCTCCTTCCTCTTTCCAAACCCTTATTGGGTGAAGGAAGCATTGGCTGTGGAAGTCTGAAGGGCACAGTTGCTGTGACTGGGAGAGATTATGTACATGATTCTAGCCTGGACCGAAGCCTGACTTTTGCTGGCCTTATTCATTGGCCGGCCTGGACAGTGGACATTGGCCATGTTCTTCGAGGGGCAATGCTTGTCCCTCATGCCTGGCACTTCGTTGGCGTGGAATCGGTGCCAGTGGCTGCAACTCTCCTGCTTTTCTCCCCTTTCCCTCACACCCTCTTATCTACTTGATGAGTTTGGCAGGAGACACTGGGTAACCGTGGCTTGGCCCCTTCATATCTCCTCCTCCTGGGAGGAAGCTGGGCTGTAGAAAGCACACATTCTGCTCAGCTCCTCTGTGCCCTAAGTCTTGTAGGGCCCAGGGCTGCTGAACAGCAAAGTCTAATTCTGAGGTTCAGTATTAGAAAGTACAGTTGTCCCCATGTTCTGCAACTTAGTTTACACCAGCAGAAATGTTTTGGCCCTCACTTCTTACTCTTCCTTCATCTCCTAATTGGATCAGTACTCAGGCAAGGAAGAGGGTATGATTTATTGGGCCCTTCTGGAAGACTCCAGTAGAATCCAGCGGTCTCTTCACTTACCTGGTAGTCAGGTGTCACTCGGCTTGCAGCATACGCAATGATGGGCTGGAGATGGGAGGAGAAATGGCCTGAGGCGAAGTAGCAGAGAAGGGCGGACAGCTGAAGGTCTGTGTGATGTGAGCAGAGTCACCAATGAGAAGGCAGAGTGGCACCCATTAGGGAGGGTTGAGCAAATGGCAGGAGCTGAGACTGGTAGAGACAAGACAGAGGAATGGTAGAAGGAAGGGGGAGAGGAGAACCCAGGAGCAAGAGCTGCCAGGGCCACAGCAGCAATTAAAGGTGGTTTGGAGCTCAGCCCAAGGCAAGAATGGTGGTGGGACAAAGAGGTCTGCTTGTGGGAAGAGGGCCTGGTGGGCCCACGCTCCTCAAGTGTTCTGAGAACGAGATCCGCTTTGCTAAAGACATAACTACATAACATTTTGAAGTCTGGACAAGCAGCTCCAAGGTCCTCAGGACTCCCAAGGCCGGCTCCCTGGGGTGCGTGACAGGCACTGCCCAGGGCATGTTGGTTTGGTGGAGACACTGAGTGGAAGGCCAGGCTGGATTCCCTCCCAGAAATGGCCTTGGAAGTCACTGTTCAATTTGCTGCTCTGTTCAGCCACCTGCTGCAGACTTTCTCGGAAAAGTCTGTTGGGTACTCATGGCACAGGATCGGCTGTGGTGCTCTGTGGGCTTTACATGGTATCTACATGGTGGCACAGGCAGCAGTGAGCCGGACTTAGCATTGAAACCATTTCAAAATACAGATTGCAGACTTTTTCCAGCCAAAGGAGACTACCTACCTCTGTGCTCCAGTGCCACATGAAACCACAAGGGATCGCAGAAGCAAATGGAGAAACCGAGCTGTTGGTGCTTGTGAAGCTTGGCTATGGTATCAGCAGCTAGAGGCTTGGTCGTTGAAGCCACCGAATAAATTGGGGACTCTTCAGTCATTCATTCCTGAATAGTTGTACTGTGCGGGTTACATGGCTCTGTTTTGGTGATGTGGGCTGGATTCTACCCACAATATCAACAGAAGAGAAGAGTCACTATTTTTGCACTTTTGATACTGCAGGGGAGCATTTTTTAGGCAGCAAGTTTTCATTGTTCTGGGTCTTTCATAGACACCACACATCAAAATGTCATTTAGTGGGGACCAGTTTCTCATCTGACCGGAGCTGTCTTTTCATTTCCTCAGCAGTGAACCGCTGGCTCACCTGAGGATGGCAGAAGGATTTTTTTGGGTGCTTGAACTTGAGCAAATATTGGAACTGAGGTCGGGGTGGAATCCCGTCCCAGGCTGAATGGACAGCGCGGGCCTCTTGGGCTTCTGCTACAACGTGGTAGTTTTTGAATTTCCACCACATAGAAAGCGTTGGACTTGCCATTGTGTGTGATGAGAGGTTTCTGTGAGGAAGAGGAAGAGGTCACACTGGACGCTCGCTCCATCGTGGCGGGGAGGACGGGATGAATTCCCCGGGGATGTCGGAGTGGGCCTGCTGTGTTACGGGACGCCTGTCTCCTGCTTTTATCCCACATAAGAGTTTAAGTCTCTTTATAACCCAGATGCCATTGAAAGTGTGGCACTGCAGAGAATAGTCAGACATTAAGGAAATTTGGAGAAAGGTGGGCTTAAGGTCCTGGCAGCAGAAATTCCACCCTCTGAGTTGCTCATTAACCACGTCTTATTGGGTGTCTTATATGTCAGGCACCACCCCAGCTATTGGGGCCCCAGCAGTTGCTCACAAAGACAATCAACAGAGTGAATAGGGCTCCCTATTGGCAAAGTGGCCTGGAGACAGTAAAGTAGGCCCAGGAGGCAGGAAGGGCTGCAGCAGGAGTGCCAGTGTTGAATCCCAAGGTCAAAGGAGGCCCTGAGGGAGGGTGAGGGGACCATGGGAATGTGGAGGGGACAGGAGATAGCAAGCCCCCAGGACGTGAGGTGGGAGCAGGACGGTAATAAAGAACTAGGGGATTTCAGTTTGGAGTCCTTCAGAAGGTTACGACAGACCTTCAGAAGTCGAGACACTCGGAGTTTCTAGCACATCACACACTTGAGGTCTACTTCAGGTCAGGGAAGTGAGTAAATGCGTTGGCTCTGACAGTGGGGGGTTGCCTGGGGTCACTGGGCTGGTGATGCTGAGGTCATTTCGGCAATTTTATTTTCACCTTTTATTCAAAAATCAAGAGCACAGAAAGAAGTGTGTTTTTTTATACCAGTGCATGTTCTACATTATCTCTCGGTGAAGAAGAGGGGGACTGGTACCTAGCCAGCTGCCAGGCACCTTCTCGACCCCCCTGCCCGTTTTGTCCTGGGCCCTGCTCCCTCCTCACTTGTATTATTAAGAGTCTGGGGTTTGGAGCCACACAGATCTGGGTGTGAGACTCAGCCCTACCACTTGGACCATGCCCTTGGGCGGGTCATCTCACCGGTGCCTCTGAGCCTGGTTCCTCATCTGCAGTGGAAGCAATGACAGTAGCTGCCTCCTGGGCTTTGTCAGGCCTCAATGAAGAATTGATGTGAAATGCTTAACACAGCCAAGAGACTTGACTCAACCCATCTGAGTTATTCCAGTTTGCCGCAGTACAAAACTCTTCCTTCATGATAATCTTGGCCCAAGTTTAGTTTGGAGAACTCAGCAAATCAAGAATCTGGGCATAAAAATAAATCAAAGAACTTTAAGAATTACATTGCAAACATGTAAAAATGCCAATTGTGGGAAATCGTTCATTTCTTGGTGGTTCTTGATAAATGATGGGCCACTGCTTTTCACATTTAGTTATTTATTCATGTTCCTGGATTGTGAGGTTGAACGGCAGAGTTTTTTCCTTGTTGCCTTTTGGCAGCAGCACCTAGAAGTTAACAGATCTGAAGTAACTCCTCTGTTTAGAAGCTTGGTTTGATGTTCTGTGAATCCAAGTGTTACAGACTTGATTCCTCCCTTTTATAAAACATGCATTTCAAAATTCTCTGGTAGGGTAGGATGTGAGAGCCTGAGCCTAAATAATTTACTCATGTCACGGTGTGAGTTTCATCTGCCCTATAAATAGAGAGAGAGCAGGTTGTCAAATATTATCTTTCCCTTGAAACCTGATTAGTCTATAGCAGTTTACTTTACATAAATAGGGCTCTCTGTGTGAGGGTTTTGAACATGAGGCTCCTTTTATTTTGAACTCAACACACTGTTTGTAAAAACAAAAGGTTTATTTTCCCACTGCCAGATGAAAGTTTCAATTCCTGAAGGAAGGACTCCAGTGTGATGTTTCCTTTAGGATCTTAGCGTCACCTCTATTAATTTACTTAGGTATTACCTGATGATATAGCCATGTGCATTAGAAATATATCAGGTTGCCTCATTTTTATTCTTGAATTGATTAAGGCTGCTACAGGAAGCTTGGTCAGGAGAGACTGGAGTTAGACACCAGCAACCTTGGGCTCAGGGAAGATCACGAGTCCTTCTTAGGGGTATGACCTTGGGCAAGTCAATCAATTTTTATGTCCTTATTTGTAAAATGAGAAGGTCAAATTGGAAGATAACCAAGGTTTCATCTGGGTCTCAGGCTCTATTATTCCATAGTACTCAAGAATTACAAGTTTTACTTCATCATTGTAATTTTTCTTCCAGGTAAAGTTTTCAAGTTTAGGTTAAGTTGAATACTAGTGGGCCCAAAGTGCAATTTGAGGGGCTGTGGGGGGAAATGACTGAAAGAACAATCCAGAAATAAAGGATATGCTTAAACTCTTCCGTTTGTTCTTCCATTCTGAGGATTCTAGTTTCAAAGGGCACAGCCCATCTGGGCTGCTAACCTGGCCCACTGGCTGTTCTTGTCTCTCTCCCTTCTTTTTGATGACAGATAAAACCAGAGTCACCCCTTCCTTATTTTGGAAGTAAAAAGAAATTGAGGGAATTATGTGGGTAAATATGCTATTCTTTTATTTCGTAAACGTTGTTCATCTTTCTTTCGTGCTGATGAGATAGAAACCCATTTCATTTTCAGGATCATGGGTAAAAATCACTTCCACGTTTTCTAACGTAACAGTGTTCTCGAGTTTAGTTCCTGCTGTGCTTGGTCTCATCTGTAGTTGTCCTGAAGAAGTGGGAATGAGGAGATGGGAAGGAGGGAAGGTGGGAAGAATGCAGGCAACTAGGGATGTGTGTTCTGGGAACACCAACCGCAGAGCCTCATCCCTTGCTCGTTGGTCCACAGCCTCCGAGTCAGTGTATGTGGTCTCCCTGCAGTCCATGAACTCCCAGGGGCGGAGTCAGCCAGTCTACAGGGCTGCCCTAACGAAGCGGAAGATTTCAGGTATGTTTCCAAGGATGCATCTGGTCAAGCCATGGTCTAGGTGTGAATGCAATGTTGTTTCCAGGTGGTGCTGACTGGGTGATGAATTCCATGCATTTTATTGAGTATAAAGGAAACAACAGGGCAGACTTGGTCATTTTGGAAATAAGCGTGTTTCTTTTATATTCAGAGGCTAGAGTGTTCTTGTGATGAAATATATTTCTCTGTATGTTTTGAATGGCTTCACTGTGTAGTAGATTTGCCATGATAGGAGCAATCAAATATTTATTCCATTTATAGGCACAGTCTGATCCATGCATAAACTGGCCTTGGTGCTAGACAGTGAACAGAGAGAAATAAGGGTGGCTGTAGAGGGGGCGGCTTGCGAGATATGCACTCAAACTTTATTTCAGCTAATATTGTGTAATAATGGCATTGAGAAGAGAGACAAAAATGTCATAGTGGCTTGCTGATAGCCTGATCATTGGTCACTTACTCAGGGACACTTTTGTCCACATCCATTCACAGATTTTTTTTTTTTAACAATTTTATAGGATTTCTTTTTTTTTTTTTGAGGAAGATTGGCCCTGCGCTAACATCCATTGCCAAATCTTCCTCTTTTTCTTTTTTCTCTCCAAAGCCGCAGTACATAGTTGTATATCATAGTTGTAGAGTTGTAGCTCTTCTATATGGGACGCTGCCTCAGCATGGCTTGATGAGCGGTGAGTAGGTCCGCGCCCCGGATCCAAACTGGTGAACCCCGGGCCACCGAAACGGAATGCATGAACTTAACTGCTACGCCACTGGGCCAGCCCCACAGATATTTTTTATATTACTTATATTTTAACAAATTACATATACCTTTTCTGGATCATGTGCCTTAATTTAAAGAGGCAACCTGCAGCATAGTTATTTCCATGAACTCACAATTTATTTGTGGATTATAATTTTATATGTTACTATATTATTACATATGATACATTTATATATTATAATTTTATACTTATTATAGTTCTTTACATTGTATAACAGAAGTCTCATATACATGTTGTTTCACTTTTATTATTCATTAATTGCTGCTATAGAAGTCCCTGGATCACTTTTCTCACAGGCTAAATATTTCCACTTTCCCCTACTTGTAGTAAAAGCCACATCCTTTTTAAACATGGTCCCTGAAAGGTGAAAAGAAAAAACAAACCACACAAAAAACAAAATGAAAAATCCAAAAGACTAAAAGGCAAAATTGAAGACATCTTGTGAGTATTTAAGTTAGAGATTGAACAAAAACTATAAGCTTAGTGACTATGATATATCCTGTTGGAAATTGTCAAACTGAATTCTATTTTATATCTGAATATAACTTTTAATTCGTCTTGGAATCACATGTTCCAAAATGTGAGGACACTGACTCAATGTGATTTGGACAGTTGTTTGAATTAGAAATTTCATTTCATGCCATGATCACCAAGGAAGTGCTCTGATTTGAGCTTTTCTTCCCATAAACTGCTTCCCGTAAAAATTATACTAGTTCCCTGAAAATTACAGTGTATACTGGCAAAACACTGAGTTACTTGGAGTATCTTTGGCCAAGGCTAAGCATCCCTTTTGGACTGTTCTTTGTGTCAACTGGGTTGGGCAGCTTTTAAGGTGAACTGCCAATTTCTTAGACTGTGTGTAGGAAGAGCAAGAGTGGAGATTTTGGTTTTTCTACATTGACCAATAAAATAATTGCTTAACTTCCCAGTCTTTTCACTTTATCTACATTAAGCATAAGCAATTGAAAAATTATACAGGGTGAATAATAAACTCTGGAGGCCAGAGGAACTCGGGCCTTAGTGACAGCCTTTCCATGTGTCCCATTGTCATTTCAGAAGAGGATGAAATGGACATGCCTGAAGACATCAATGTCCGGGTTATGTCGTCCCAATCTGTGCTTGTAGCCTGGGTGGATCCTGTTTTGGAAAAACAGAAGAAAGTAGTTGCATCAAGGTACTTTCCCTTATTTCTTTGTCTTTAAATATAAGACGTGTGTTTTTTCTGGCCCTGAAGAGACATATATTTATTTGAATGATCATATCTTCTGACACATATGAATGCTGGCCTCTTCTGTCACCAAACGGTCGGGAATGTAGCTAATCCCGAGAGTGGTCACACATTTCCCACAGACCAGGTGCTACCAGGGCCTCATGTCACGCACAGCAGGACTGCACACCTCACTTGTTCAAAGTCTTACCTTGAGTCTGGAAATTTCCTAGATTCCCTTTCTTTCTTTGTCCCCATTTGTGTTTTGCTTTGCCTCATTAATGATCTGTTCCTGTGCAGAGGATGTGGGTCCATCTTGGGAGGAGTCTTACCGTTCCTCCTGTTACTGGCGATGAGTGGCAGTGGGAAGGACTTTTATGTAGAGTAGTGGACATTTGTCTAATGCCTGTACATGGTAGTTCCTCTTTAGACATTCTTCAAACATGGACTCTCGCTCACTTGTGCAAAACAAAATGCGCCGTATTTTCTCTTAAGCCATGACGTTATATTATTCCGGTTTTTATGTTGATTTGCAATAGCAAGAGAAGAAAAACCAAGCATAAGGTTAAAATAATTTTTATGTTAACAGGGTCACTGGCAAGCACCATTTCCAGTTTGTGGCAGATTAACATAGTCATCAAAATTTTATGTGTTAAATGACTGAATAGTTTATATAGCCAAGAGGAAGCCAAAGGTTTGGTGGCCTACTGAGTATGTATTAATTTTTGAACCTATCTGCAACCAGGAAAAGTGAATGTACTTTTAAAAAAAATGAATGAAATATAATGCTGAGATTTTACATACATATATACATACATACATATATATATGTATATGCTGTTATTTGGATTAGATATAGTTTCTGTCACCGTCTGCTAGTAAAGAAAAGACCTCTGCTTCTTTTGAAAGACTTCAGAAGGTTCATAGTGGTTCTCTCCCTAGCCAGATGGTCTCCCCCAGCATGAAGTGTCCCTGATGACCATTGGACTTTGATTTCCAACATCTTGATGAAAACAAAAGAGGGTTCGAGTTTTCTTAGCAGAACTCTTGCGTTAATTGGTGTGCCGTGTCTGCAACTGAGCTCTTATCCTGAAAATATCGTAATGAATAGCACATTTTTAATGCATCCAATGCTTTCTCCTGCAAAGTGGGCTCAAAGAAAATTTCTTGGAAAAGAAATGCAGTAAATGGCATTTTCAACTCATAGAGTGTCGAGGAAGTCTTCCCTCTGGGGTTGTTGAATATTACAATGTCAGGTCACGCCATGTTTCTCTCCTTGATAATCACGCATAAGAGTTCCTTTTATAAGCTCTTCTATTCTGCTCTGTTTATTACACATTTTTGCTCCTTCTTATAAGGCAATAAGTCTACTCAAAACCACATGTTGCCTTTCCTCCTGAACCTATAGGAAACATGCCCTGCTTTGCCGTGAAATGAGTCTTCTTGTCTTTCTTTTCTGGAGAGCAAAGATACCTTGAGCCAGTTCTGGTTCTTAATACTGCCCTTTCCACATCACATACATACACAAACATACACACACACACACATCCCTGATAAGGCACTTGCCCCATAAAAGCTGTCCCCTTTCTAGCCCCTTCCTTTCTTAGTCTTTGCTTGATCTTTTAAGCAGTAGGAATTTTTGGTCTTGAAAAGACACTAAGCTCCATATTTCCTGGCCTACTTCAGGTACCTTTTCCTGGAACTTAAATGGATTCTTTGAGCCCATAACATAGTCAGAAGTTTAGATTTTTCTCCTCTTTCATTTCTCTTCTTACTTCCAAAAGTCATCACTTATGGGGAAGGAAAAACAGCAAGGAATCTAGTGCTCAGTTGCAGAGAATTGGTCAACTGGGTGCACTGTTGCCTTGCCTTTTCTTCTAGACAGTACACCGTGCGCTATCGAGAAAAGGGGGAGTCAGCAAGGTGGGATTACAAGCAGATCTCCAACAGACGCGTGTTGATCGAGAACCTGATTCCAGACACCATGTATGAATTTGCAGTCCGTATTTCACAGGGTGAAAGAGATGGCAAGTGGAGTACCTCTGTCTTCCAGAGAACGCCAGAATCTGGTCTGTATTTAAAATGGCCTTTGGGTTTTCAACTTGGGAATTACCTCTGAAATAAGATTTAAAGACCGTTTAAGAAGCCAATAGTGAGAAAGGCCAGCAGAGGCATTTTTTTAAGTAATGTAAACCCTAAATCTTGGAAGTGTTTCTCTATATGAGTGCAAAGAACTCTTTCCTTGGGCCCATGTTTTGTCCTTCACTGGCCATTTACATTAGTGTGTTATTCTGACATGTGGAGCACATTAAATTGCAGCATGGAGTATTCATAAATCACTCCTGTGCATGGATGCCCCTGAGTAATGCAGGGCTCTGGAGTGTAGGAGAGACTCTTCTTTCCTAAGGCTGAGGTTGTGTTTGATTTTCAGGGAGAATTTTACTCTGTATTCAAGGCTACAATTATTTTCTTTTAAACTATGTCTTTAAAAGCTTTATTAAAAAGAAATGGGAACTGGATTTGAATGTTCTTTGTATATTCAGCAATGAAAGAAATTCTGAATTCCTGAAAACATTTCCCTAGATATGTCTAAACTCACTATATGAGTTGGTAGAACTGTCATAAATCACTATATTGCACAAAGAGCAAGTGTAGAATTTTCTCTCATGTATCATAAAACTTAACACAGTAGCTCTTTAATAAAAAATGTGTACATAGGAGCCATATGTCATATACTTTTAGAATATCCGCAATGGCATTTTTAAACCTTGGATCCGGGTCCTTTTGTAGCTCCTACCACAGCTCCTGAAAACTTGAATGTCTGGCCAGTCAATGGCAAATCCACAGCCGTCACTGTAGCTTGGGATGCACTGCCTGAGACCGAGGGGAAAGTGAAAGGTAAGAACCTCATTACTTAAAGTATAAGGTACACACAGGATTGAAATGCCCCAATCAGACATGGTACCTTGAATCTGATAAACGCTGGTTCTAATTGCAGGCTTAGTGACTGCAGAAGCAATAAGGAAGCAACATACGTATATGGGGTGCTAACTCAATGGACAAGGATATTTCATGCAGGGTTTTCATTGTCAGGAGGATCCAGGTAGTCATGAAGATGACTTTCCATCTTCCCTGTACACAGGGATTTTGGTGCTGCTATCAGGAGGGGTGTTTTAATTGTATGGGTGTGGCATCATAACCTTTACCCATGCAAATGACACCTTGTTGTTTATGTTTTTTGCTAGGAAAGATTTGCCTCGAGCTAACATCTGTTGCCAATCTTCCTCTCTTTTTTTTCCCTCCCCAAAGCTCCAGTACATAGTTATATATACTAGTTGTAGGTCTTTCTATGTGAGCCACGGCCACAGCATGGCTACTGACAGATGAGAGGTATGGTTCTGTGCCTGGGAACTGAACCCAGGCCACTGAAGTGGAGTGCACCAAACCACTAGGCCATCCGGGCTGGCTCAACACCTTGTTTTTCATACTATGGGTCATTTCATTGTGCCAGTAAGATCACGGAAAGTAGGAATGAGCAGGAACCCCATGGGAACATAAATGTCTTAAATGGGACCATAAATATTTAATGGGTTTGAAAGTCAGGTACTGTAATAAAATAAAATGGAAAGTGAATTTTTTTTCCTATTTGTCAGCCTTTTAAATTAGTTAATTATTTTTTGTTTGAGGAAAATATGACCTTAAAATAGAAAAAAAAAATACTGTAGATTTAAAAAAGTAAAATAGAATAAAATAAAAGCAAATAAAAAGTAAAATAAAATAAAACTAGTTCACAACTAGTTAAATTTAAAAATAGTCTGTTAGGAATATTAGATAAAAGCACAAATCATTTCTTTCTAATGTAAAAACATTCAAAAACCTTTCAGAAGTCTGTTGGAGATATTTTAAAGGGCCATATTGAGGTTTTCCCCTGACATCATCTATAAAAATGTACCCTAAGGGTATTTTTGATTGTTACTCAATTTTGGAAGTCAATTATAATATGACAAGAAACTATGAAAAGTTTGTGTAAGCTTAATGAAATCCAGAAAATTATCACTAGTCTCCTTTGAGAATTTCTTAATTGTAAAAACTGAATGGTTTTCCTTTGTATTCAACTGTAAGTTATCTTTGCTGGCCTGTAAGGATGTCTGTTCACGGGATAATAGAAGTTAAGGAGGGTAGATGTGAAATAGTATTTTCTAAACTTTATGCTTTCTCACTTTCAAGTGTTTTTAGGAATATATCATAATATTCTTGCTCATTTTTTCTGTGAAACAAATCAGAAACAAATGAAAAGAAGAAATATTTAGTTGGCCCCTTTAATCATTCTTTTTATGATGACTTGAACATTGGTTCCTTCTGTATTATTGTTGTGATTCTGAAAAGGCTTCAGAAAATTGAATGAAGACATATTTTTGGCTGACTACTTTTTTTAGTTATAAAAAAGGTCAGTCAGAGGCTGGCCCAGTGGTGTAGTGATTAAGTTCACACGCTCCTCTTCATTGACCTGGGGTTTGTGGCTTCAGATCCCAGGCGCGGACCTACACACCGCTCATCAAGCCATGCTGTGGCAGCATCCCATATACAAAATAGAGGAAGATTGGCATAGATGTTAGCTCAGGACCAATCCTTCTCAAACGAAAAGAGGAAGATTGGCAACAGATGTTAGTTCAGGGCCTATCTTCCTCACCGGGGAAAAAAAAAAGTCAGTTATTGCTCCTTTGGTGACTTTATTACCATGCTACTTATTTTTTTTCTTTCCTTCTCCCACATCTTAGTTTATATTTATAGCTCTTTCATGAAAGAAGCTCCCCTGTAGTCAATTAAATATGGCCAGAAATAGTAATAGCTACTGAGTTTTTATATCTGAAAGAACTCACATATCTTAACCCTGCTTAGGTAGTTAGTGGTGGGATTGAAAATTTATAATTATACTGGGGCATTTTTTATGTATGAGAAAAATAAAACATAATAGAGGAATATCCTTTGACATGGTTAAATTTTTTCCAGATGAATTGAATCCATAAAAAATCTGAATTACCAAATTTTATAGACAGTGGGCTCTTTTAATTCTTACTTTTGACCACCACAAATGACTAGTTTGTTCATTTTCAAAGGGAAAAGAATGCTGTGTTTTTTTTCAGACAAATGCTGCAAAAGCATTTTTGGTTGAAAGTTTTTAAAGTAATGTCCTTTTTTAAAGATTAGATCTTAGGGAAAAGAAAAGATCTTCCATGCTCCCCTAGGAAGTATGATAATTGCTTGGCTTTTCTGTAACTCAAATTATTTTTCCTGATAAGTTTTGTAAATCTTGAGTTCATTGGGAGGAAAATAGGCATGGCAATTTTTAGTTGAGGCTGAAAATTATGCTTTAAAACATGGCTTCCTTATGTTACAGTATTTCCATATAAACATAGAGATATATTAGTTCCTTGGACTGAATTTGCTATGATTTTCAAAGTTCAAGGGTATTATATGTTTACAGATATAGCCAATTAAAGATGGAAACATTAGACATCACATAAATCTATTACTTAGCAACTTTTCCTCCCAGTTTTAAATACTGTGAATTCTCCTTACATGCATATATTCAGTAAGAACTTTTATAATTCCTACAAAAGTGAAATTATCTTCCAAAGATGGAATTTATCTAGCTTAATGTGCAAATAAAAATAGCCTGGATTAGTAAACCGAAACTCTTGAAGGTGTCAGCAGCTCTTCAGAATCAGTTTCTAGCAGCTGTCAGTGCTTTCTCCATGGTTTCTTCTACTCAGGATGTATTAATTCTGTCATAGTAAATTAGTAAATAAATACAATGAAGAAAAAACCCAAATGCAGTGTAACTATTTTTGGTAAATTGTATGAAGACTGGGCTCCAGAGTTTGATATGTTTAACTTGCTGAAATAGAAAACTGCCAGCTAATGAACTCTGTAGCCCTGTCTGGTGGCCTGAATGAATACTAGTTCACCTTCTACTGCGTCTTTATGCTCCAGCTGCTGACTTGGCGTGCATTGCTGAGTATTAATTTTAGTAATGCACGTTCTAATTCATCCTGCCCATACAGTCTGTCTGCTGGACACAGGACTGTTTTCAGTTTCCTCCTTCCAACCGTCTGCCAAATCATTTCAGAATACATTCTTTCATACGCCCCGGCTCTCAAACCATTTGGAGCAAAGTCCCTCACCTATCCTGGAGAGACTACTTCTGCCCTAGTGGACGGTCTGCAGCCTGGGGAACGCTATCTTTTCAAAATCCGGGCGGCAAACAGGAGAGGAATGGGGCCTCACTCCAAAGCCTTCATTGTTGCTATGCCAACAAGTAAGTGTTATGTATTTGTGACTCTTTTTCTCTCTCTTTTCGTTACTGCTAATTGTGGTGTGTTACTTTGAATCACGCTCTTGGGTTTAGAACTGCTCCATTGATGATTTTTGGGCTAAGTTTGCATATTGATTTCTAAAATATTTTGGGGGTCCCTTTAGAAATTAGTCACCCCAAAGACTAAAATGATATTGATGCTAATAACATTAATTACTATGACAATATTACAGTAGCACGAATGCATTAATTATGGGATTAATCTTATGTCCCTGTGTAATTTGGGGTTTGTGACGATGGGGAAAGAACATTTTTACAAGTGTAACGTGACATTGTTAATTGTTAGCTCTTCAGTTTCTAAATAGCATTAAAATTTTTAGTTTGTATTCCAGTATTTTGGAGGGCAGCTTTACTCAGAGGAATTTCAATTACCTTGTTTATCTGATCAGTATCAAAACCAAGCAGGTCAATAAAATCCAAAACCGGAGTGGGGTGTTTTGGGGCTGTGTTTTCTTTTCTGCTTCCCCACATTTACAGCACATGTTGGTAGTTCTGTCCTTCATTATGTACTGTGAGGATCCCCTGTATACTGCAGTATGAAACAGCTCTGTCCTGGAGGAAACTGAAATTGATGGAGTTGGCTCCCTCTGGATTCCCCATTGCTATATAAATTCCCCTCCCCTTACAGCATCCTTCCTGCATTCAATCCTGCTCTCAAGAATGGGTAAATTGTAGGGTGTACATATTATAATGCTTTGCCTACCCTAGGAGTCTTTTTATTTTAGGTCTTATTTTGGAATTACAAATGTATCCATTATTAAAGGAATTTTCAGCAAGAAGGAGGAAGCAAGTAAGGACATATTGGGCCAATAGGGAACTCTTTGTAATGCCTCAAAAATTACAAATTTGTTAGTCACCCATCACTTGCGAGTCATACACAACACATTTCCGTATAGTTTTGAATATAGATCATTCAACATTTTCTACCAGGCTTATATGTATTTCTTGTCTACATTGTTAAGAATGGCTATAATGCCATTCTATGATGACAGTTATATTAAGAAAATCCTGCATAAGATTTTGTATTTACAAAATCAATGGATTACTTCAAAGTACTCACTTCAGAATTCCTTCAGATAAGCTGTGACAAAACCTGATTCAATTTATAGAATTCAATACACACACTTTCCAGGACTATATCTATTACTTAAAGCAAAATAGAACTTTAAAAGAGATTGCTATAATTGGGAAAATAAATGTCCAATGTCTAAAGAATGAGAAGTTATCAATTATAATTACTAATTTTAAATGCCTCCGTACTGCCATTTAAATACTCACTTTCTGTTACACAGCTTTCCAATTTCTTCTCTGATGGCAAATTCTTTAAAAATCTATTACAGCCCCGACCAGGGAGTCTCCTGTTCAGGAGAAAGTGGACATGGAGGATAATTCCAAACCTGAAAAACCCCTGCCTTCTTCACCTTCTCTGAAAGCGCCAGCTTCCTCGAAACACACTCATTTGCCTCTTTCTCCCCGAGGCAGAAATATCAAGAACCAGCTTCTTGACTTGAAGAACAAAATATTGGCTAATGGTGGGGTGCCCCAGCTTCCGCCTAGGAAGCCTGAAGGGTTGGATCTTCAGTCGACAGAACTCACCGATGAGGAGGAACCGGATTCCCGAGGGGACCCACCAGCATCACCCTCGGAGACCCAGGACCAGAAGCCACAGCAGAGGGCACCAAGTAGATCTGCCCACACTGTCTTGGCTCCTGGAAGGACTCCAATGAGAGCCCGACCACCAGTGCTGCCCCAAAAGGAAGGCGCAGATAAGCGTGGCTCCTTGCTGGCCTCCCACCCTCGTCCAGGGGCGTCCCCCTCCGCCTCGGCCTCTTCTGTCCCCCACAAACCCACTGAGGGCAGCCCTCACCGCCCTTCAGGGGGGCCCTCTACCAACCCGCCTTCCAGCTCTGTTGACAATGACTCCCTGGGCCAAGATGAGGAAGAACCAGCCGCAGGCTCCCCCCACCCCAAGGACGTCGTCTCCCAGCACCTGCCTCCCAAGAGCGCAGCCCACTCGAGGCCGGCCCTGTCCTCCAGCCGCCAGTCGCTCTGGAACGCCATGCGAGACAGGAGCTCCGCGCACCACAGTGCAAAACCAGCCTTGCCAGCTCGGAGGGCACCCTATTCTGAGGATGGGGAGGAAAATTCGAGTGCTCCAGCCCCACCCTCGAGACTCTCTCCACCCCATGGGGGGTCATCTCGGCTGCTGCCCACCGAACCACACCCTGGGGCTCCACTCTCCAGGGGCTGGAAAGATGGGCACGATGCCCCAGCAGCCAAATCCAATGCGCCATCACGGTCTTCCAAGTTTTCCTCAGTCTCTTCTCGTCTCTCCTCCAGGACACAGGTCTCTCAGGGAGCGGATGCGTCTGATGGCGATGGCGATGGCGACAATGATGCAGAAGCTAAAGGGAGGCAGGCCCAGGCCCCGGCCCCGACGTTTCGGGCCCGGCTGCCCGCAGGTACGCCTGTCTCAGGACATTTCAGTTTGCTCAGAAACAAGCCCTTTGCTGCCCATGGCAGATATCCAAACAGGTTTGGCAATGGCCGAGGACCCCGGTTGCAGCCCTCCAGCTCCCCGCCGTCCACGGTGTCCCCCCGAGTTCACCCGAGGGTGAATTCCCAGTCAGCTTCTGATCATAGGCGTGGCTCTGGCATCCATGAAGACAGTGAAGAGCGGGAGGCAGAAGACGAAAAGCCACTTCCTGCCACCGTGGTGAATGATCACGTGCCTTCTTCCTCCAGGCAGCCTGCCTTCAGGGGCGTGGACCACCTAAGAAGAGGCCCTCAGAAAGGGACGAGCCTTCAGCGGAAGGAGCCCCTGGCAGAAATCCCCAAATCCGCCGGGACTTGGGCAGGTGCGCATCCCCAGGGCAAGTCTGTGTCCAAGGCGCAGGACGTGCAACAGAGCACCGACGTGGGCGTGGAGGGCGGTTCCCCCAAGACACAACTGCCCCCTGCTCGGCCGCCCGCTGCACGGTCACAGCACCACCCCGGGTCCAGCGTGCCCAAAAGGATGGGTGCTGAGGCTGCCGCTCCGGAAAAGCAGTCTTCAGCCATCTCCGTGTCCCAGCAACAGTCCCGCGGCCCCCAGAGCAAGGAAATGGGGCGTCCGCCTTCCAAGCCTGCGCACCCCCTGGCTGGGCGTCCCCACCACACGTCGCAGGAAAGCGCCTCCTTCTCAGACCCTTACGCGTCCAGAGACAGTCAGCCCCCCCTCACAGCAAGCTCCCGAGGGGTGCTCCCCACGTCTCCCCAGAATCAGAATGGGGATTCTGACAGCACAGAAGCAGAGGCCAGAGGTGCCCGGGCGCCCACACACTCGACCCGGGCCAAGAACGCCATCCCATCCCTTCCCAAGCATCGCCAGGTGGAGGAGGCTCAGTCTGGGAGCACGGGCGACAGTCACCTCCGCAGACCGCCAGGCTCCTCCCCGAGGCCCAGCAGGCCCAGCAGCCTCCACCCTTACGCTCGCCCCAGGGTCCCGGGCAGAGCAGGGCCCCAGGCGATGGGGAAGAAGGACGGTGCGTCCCAAGCCACGCCATCCAAAAAGGAGCCCTTGACGTCTAAATCTCAGCAGTCGGTCTCAGCCGAGGGTGATGAAGACGCAGGGTTTTTTAAAGGAGGAAAAGACGAGGACCCTCTGGTTTCCTCTGTTCCAAAGTGGCCCTCTTCCTTCATCCCCAGAGGCAGCAAATTTGCGAGTGAGAACATTGCTAAGGAGGAGACAGAGTCTGCCATCGTGCCTGCGCCTCCCAGAGTGAGCTCCTCCCAGGACAAGACCGACACCCCAGTGAAGCGCCCTCCTCCTCCTCCCCCTCCAGGCAGCTCTCCGAGAGCCTCGCACCTCCCGCCCAGACTCCCCCCTCGCAGCCCTGCCACCCCAAGTCCCACCGTGGGCGCCCCCGCCTGGCCGCGGTACACCACCCGCGCCCCTCCTATCTATTCTGCCACCACCCCTATGCTCTCCTTGCGCCAGCGCATGATGAACTCAAGATTCCGGAACCCTCTATCACGCCAGCCTGTGAAACCTCCTTTCAGACAAGGTAATTTGTTTTTTAAAATAGTCACTTAACATTTTCTTTATGGTTCTCAGTAGTGTTCAGAGCAATCCCTGAAAAGATTTTATTTTATTGAGCATTTACTATGTCTGAGCACTGTGATAAGAGCTTTGCATATGTTACATGATTTTGTCCTTTAACCATCTCGTATGGTTTGCATTGTTTCTCCTGGTTTTCAGATGAGGAAGTTAGGGCTTAGGGATCTGAGAGGTTTGGTCCAGGTCAGACAGCTGTTGAAGTGGCTGAGCAGCCATTCCAGTCTCAAACACTAATTCCACAGCCCTCTGTCATCCCCCTATCCCATACTGCCTCTTTGAATTCTTAACATATGCTCTTAATCTGTGAACATGGGTCACCGCCATGTTGCCAAACTCAGGTTCCTGTATTTTAGGTTATGTTTAGTTGTTCACATGCAAGGGTGTTTTTAAGAAATCCACAGTAAGGAAAACAATACCCATGTAGGCTCCATCTTATTCTTGTTGATTCTGCAGAAGAAACTCTCAACTGTACATATCCTGGAACAAATTCAAATGTTTTGGGTATGAATTGCTTAGAATGTTGCAGTCAGTGAATGTTGCTTAAAACCTCCAGAAAATTCATGTTAAAGATAATTGTCACCCAGAGGAGTAACAGGCAGTTGTGTGACTTACGTTGAGGACGGGACATAGACAGCTCTGAACTGGAGTCTACATGGACTCCAGGGCAGGATCTAAGGTATTTATCCTAACTCTGCATTCAGTTAAGTGGTGCTTTGCTCTCTGCTTGCATGGAGTTGGGAATGAGCATTCTTAAATGAATGTGTTAGTATTTGTTAATCTGTACAGCGTATTGTTAGTTTAGCCCGAATTAAAGACATAGAACAATGCCCCACATCGAGGTCAGTTTTCCATTAAAATTGACTATTTTAAGCAAACCTAAGACCCTGAAAATAGTTGTAAAACCCACATTCCCTTGTACATAGTAGAAACTCAATAAATATTTAATTTCCGTTAGCTATTTGAGTGAGAGAAATAAGTCTCTGGGCTCCAAATAGTTGTCAGAAAGCCCAAACACTTTATCCCTGGGCGAGGCTGGACCACAGAGCACTCCCAGTGGGGGCCTCGTATGAACTGTAGCTGGTCAGAAATGGCGTGAGATGAAGAGAAAGGGCAGGCAAAAGGACAGGCAGAAACAGAAACCAGAAGGGCAGCTAACTGGACCTTGTACTTCCTCTCTGGGCAAATGCTTCTCAAGTGGCCCCGCAGAGATCAGCGGATTTTGAGTTAACACTGTGCAGTTCTACTCCACAATTGATGCTTGGGACCTGAGTCAGCTAGAAATAGAAATAATCTGCTGAGAAGAGCAGGACAGCAGTTACTACATTTTAGAGATAATTTTCTCCATCCTTCCAACCTTCTCTCCCTCCACCTTCCAACTGGCTAAAATAAAGCTACAGCTACTAAGGTCTTAAGCTTTATCTGGAAAATTTACTTAAGGCTGAACGCTCTCGTTCCCCCAGTATTGTCAGAAAACTGACTTTACTGTATTCTTAATAGACATTCATATTTGTCATGTAGAAGTCACAAGTCAAGACTATCATTATCTAAAATATGTGAGCTATTGGTTTAAAATTCTGTTTAATGTTTCTGTTTGAAATGATGCGTTACTCCCTAAGATTGGTATGAAGCCAACTTTCCAGGAATGTTGAATTTACCAGGCTCTGTTATTTTCTTTTGCACTGTGTAGGTTATAATGGCAGACCAAATGTAGAAGGGAAAGTACTTCCTGGTAGTAATGGAAAACCCAATGGACAAAGAATTATCAATGGCCCTCAAGGAACAAAGTGGGTAGGGTAAACTTCTTTACACATACCAGTTGTTTTCATGCTGTTGGGAAGAGAAAAATGGTGGACATTGTGTAACAATAAATGAAGCGGTCTTTTTTTTTTTCTTCCCTAGTTTTAACTACTCAGATGGCAATATACTTGTATATTGTTTCCTTCAGTGTTCAGAAAAATCTTTGATTCTCTTGAGTAACTAGTTTGTTTTCTTCTAATAGCTAATAAGATAAGGCATGGGCCCTTGTTTTTCATTTGCCTTGACTGGTTGGGAATCTCACGTGAAGGGTATGGCCCAACCACAGCAATGGCATAAAATCTCATGTATGGCCTCTCAAACGAACTTCTATTTTCCCAGTCCTGCGAGCTTTATTTTATTTTTATTTTTTGTTTATTGTCTGATTAAATAGTACACATATTTTCTGTAAATCATCTCAAGTCCTTTGTCAAAGGAAGCAGGGTAAAAACAAACAAATTAAAAAACCCTGAATCAAATAGGCAGTTTTTATCAGATCACCTCTTGAATCTTCCAACAATTGTTGGAAGTTGTTTGTCCAAAATAAAAAAAGTATTAGTACTTTATGAATGTTTAAGCTAAATGACTTTAACTTTTTGGGGTTACGATAAAGGTTTGGGGTTTTGGGTGGGTTGAGGGTAATGGGCAAAACACTTGACAATGTTGAAGGTTTAGAATATTTCTTCAAAGAATCAACACATTATTTGTAGTGGAATTCCCAGTCAAAACTTCCCATTTATAACAATAAGGTTTAGGAAAACATGTTGAAGGAAATTTCATGAAATTTTCAGACACAGGTGATCTAAAGATACATTTTATCATTTCTCAAACGAACAGAAATTTATAATAGGAGGAATGCATATTAAAGCTAAATATCATTGTAAACAATTTTGAATTGAAAGTGTATGGAGTAGATTTCAAAACTAGGGCGTATATAAATAAGTTTTATTTAAATTACTGAGACAGCACCCAACAAAGTGGCCTGCCTGCAGGGGTTAATCCAGTGGCCTGGTCATGCAGAGTTGTGATTCTCAACTTTAGTGAGCGTCAGAATCACGGGGTGGGAGGGGCTTGCCAAACGCGGTCTGTGATAGGACCAGGTAATTTGCATATCTGACAATGTATGATGCTCAGCTGTTGCTGAGGCTGCTGGCCCAGGACCACACTTTGAGAAACACCAGTGTAGAGCATGAGCTTCTTCCTTAGCAGAGATAATAATAGCTTTTTTCAAGTTTTGTAATGCCTCAGAACATGAACTTTTTGCATGCATACTATATGAGACAATTTAATTACAAATTGAATTGTTTGTTACAGCAACTTTGATTTTTAGCGTTAACAGCAAAATGGAAACATTTCACGTTTTCGATACACCACCATTGCGATGTTCATTGCAAGAGGTTAAAGCAATTCAGATATAAATGAAAAAGATAATATGCATCCCAAACCACTTCTCAGAGATAACCACTGTTATCAGTTTGGGATATATCCATCCAGATTTTTTTCTCTGCAGTTTTAAGCTTATGAATATATTTTTATTTTTGCAAAATAATCAGTCCTGTAATCTGAGTTCACATCAGTATATGTCAATATATATAGAATTTCCCAATCCTTTTCATTAGCTGCATAGTATTCCACTGCCTGGAATAATTTGTTTAATCTCTTTCCTCCACTGATAGACACTGAGGTTGTTTCCTGCTTTTCAGCATTACACACAACATATTAAATGGTAAATGTATTTTGAATATCCTTCGTATATTTAAGGATCTTAATTTATGTATTATATGGGTAAACAATTACAATATGAAATATGACTGTTTTGCACTTTATTCTTATTAAATCTTATGAATGATGCTGACAAAAATAATGTTTCCAAACCATATGATGGTTTCCTTCTGTGGAAGCTTCATGCATATATTCATGCAGTTGGATTAATGTGAACATTTTGAAAAGTCCAATATATTCTTTAATCTATATTATGGATTTAGGTCGTGGATCTTGATCGTGGGTTAGTATTGAATGCAGAAGGAAGATACCTCCAAGATTCACATGGAAATCCTCTTCGGGTTAAGCTAGGAGGAGATGGTCGAACCATTGTGGGTAAGTGAGAATGGTTTTTAAGGAACAGAAATGTCCTGCATTACTCTCTTCTTCCTCCCTCTGATTTTTAATGGGGGCTCTTGCTCCAGTTGCTTTTAGCCATGTGGAAAGGAATGCCTCAAAAGAGGCAGAATTTAGCTTTTTCCCTGATGCAACTGTAGTTATGCTTTTCCTACATATCCACCCTCTGGAAAAGATGGCACTTGACTTCTCCTTCATTCTTGAAGTTGGGCAGCCAGGAGCAGAGATCAGCAAACTACAGCCCTCAGGCCAGACCCTGTCTGCTGCCTGTTTTTGTATGGCCTTTGAGCTCTGAATAGTTTTCACATTTTTAAATGATTGCAAAAAAAATATCGAAGAATAATAATATTTGTGACACGTGAAAATTATATGAAATTCACATCTCAGTGTCATCCACAAAGTTTTATTGGAACCTAGAAACATTCATTTGTTTGTGTCCCATCTACGACTTTTTTGCCCTACGATGGCAGAGTTGAGTGATTGCAACAGAGACTGTGTGGCCCATGAAGCTTAAAATATTTACTCTCTGCTCTTTACAGAAAAAGTTTGCCACCTCTAGTCCAAAGTAACATTTTCCTCCTTAGGGATAGGAATGAGGAAGAGGAAAGAATTGCTTTCCTTACTAGAGACTAAGAGTTATTTCAGGGTAATGGGGCATATCGATGAAATATTTATATATTTATGTAAGGTAATATAGAGTCATGGACTATATAATAAGTCCAGAAATTTCTGGAAAGCAGCAGATATTGCTACCTCAACTGATATCCTTTTAATTATTTCTTTGCCCATTACTGATTCAAATGTAGGAACACATAATCCTTTGAGAAGACACTTTTTGCTTCCTTTTCATGTCCTCTGGAATGTTCCACCTTGTTGCACAGCTTGTGTTTGATTTTGTTTCAGACCTGGGAGGGACCCCGGTGGTGAGCCCTGATGGCCTCCCCCTCTTTGGGCAGGGGCGACATGGCAAACCTCTGGCCAATGCCCAGGATAAGCCCATTTTGAGTCTTGGAGGGAAGCCCTTGGTGGGCTTGGAGGTCGTCAAAACAACCACCCGTGCCCCTACCACAACCCCGCGACCCACCACTACCACGACTCCGAGGCCCACCACGACGACCCCGAGGCCCACGACCACCACCAAACGCCCAACAACCACCATCCGAACCACGACGAAGACAACCACCACCACCACCACCACCACCACCCCTCAACCCACCACCCCCATCCCCACCTGTCCCCCTGGAACCCTGGCGCGGCATGACAAAGATGGCAACCTCATAATGGGCTCCAGTGGGGTCCCGGAGTGCTACCCTGAAGAAGGTAACTGTCTTCCTTCTAACAGTGACCCAATAACTAGCATGCTGCATTTCCAAGTAGAGTCACAGAGGCTGCAGGGAAGGGTAAGTAGGATGCACAGCAGAACAGTAGAGGCTTGTTCGACAGTACTGAGTCACAACTAGGGTTGTCAGATTTAGCAAGTAAAAATATTGCATGAGACATGCTTATATGAAAAGTTATTTGCTCTTTATCTAAAATGCAAATCTAAGTGGGTGTTCTGTGTTTTATCTGGCAGCCCAAGTCAAAAATTTAGCTGAAGCATGGGACATTATTAGCTTGGACTAGAGTTTCCTAAAGTGTGCTCCACTGGATATTAGTAGATTAGTCCTTACTATATATATTTTTTTAAAGAGGTACTGTGATTAGCTATGTGATTTAAACAAGGTTAAATGAATTTCTTTCTGCTGGATCAGTCAGATCATTGAATAGTCTCATTGTGAATTTCCAAGAAGAGTTTCCCAAGCACGTTGGGCAGTTGAACCATTTTATTTTTATTTTTTCATTTTTATTGATGTCTTAATAGTTTATAACATTGTGGGGTTTTAGCTGTACATTATTTTTTGTCAGTCACCATGGGGATGCATCCCTTCACCCCTTGTGCCCACCCCCCACTCCCTTCCCCTCAGCAACCACCAACCAGTTCTCTCTGTCCGTATGTTCGTTTATATTCCACATATGAGTGAAATCATGTGGTGTTTGTCCTTCTCTCTCTGACTAATTTCGCTTAACATAATACCCTCTAGGTCCATCCATCTTGTTGCAAATGGGACAATTCTGTCTTTTTTATGGCTGAGTAGTATTCCATTGTATATATATGCCACATCTTCTTTATCTAATCATCAGTGGAGGGACACTTGGGTTTCTTCCACTTCTTGACTATAGTGAATAATACTGCAATGAACATAGGGGTGCATAAGCCTCTTGTGATGGTTAATTTCATGTCCATTGGGTAGATGCCCAAGAGTGGGATTGCTGGATCATAAGGTATTTCTGTTTTTAATTTTTTGAGGAATCTCCATGCTGTTTTCCATAGAGGCTGCACCAGTTTGCATTCCCACCAGCAGTGAATTAGGGCTGAACCCTTTTTTGATCAACTCTTCCTTTGGAAAATGCTAATCCTTGCTTGGCTGGGATCTTCTGGCAGCAAGGGCTTTCCGTTGGGTGGAATGAAGCCATTTCCCTGCTCTGGGATACCCAAACAGGGCTAGCCCCTACCCCTGCCATGTCTTCCTACTGGGAGCAGCCCATTCCCCCTAACGACTAGAAGCTAGGTCACTTCCAGTCAGATCCCACTGGAGCTGAGATCTCGTCATCTTTTCTGCTCAGTCCCTGTCAAGTGGCTTTGGAAGAGGTCATCCTGTGTTTGCATCACGCTCGGAGGAGGCAAATTCATCTCTCCCCAGGTTGAAATGAATTGCAATGTTGGCTGTAAAGCTTATGTCTTTTTAAGCGAATGCAGAGTGAAGACCCTTCATTTCAGGAATTATCTGCATGCCCTGAGTTCTCACCCAGCATTGTTGACCACGATAAGCCCGATCTATTTGAACTTGAATGCTGCATCTAAAATGGGAATTCTGTTTGAAGCCAGTCTTTCCACGGAAAAATTCAAATAAACAGGAATATTTGACACATCTAACAAATTCACATCAAAGAGTAAGGAAACATACAGAGGAAGAGGACCGTTGGGAGGAAAATTCTCACATGATCAGTGTACCCAGTGAGTACAAATTTGAATTATCTTTGGATTTCTAGTATGAAAATGTTATGTACTTTTCTTGACCTCTTACTGCTGCATTCATTAATGTGTTTATTTTAAAAAATTGAAGTATAATTAGAACAGATATTTAATTAATAATTGGTTGTAAACAGAAGAGTGACTATTTAGGGTTTGGTTTTAATTATTACTATTATTAATATTTTGCATTTTGTTTTGTCTGCTTTTATATAGGCCTGATCGCTTGTTCCTTTCTTTGTATTTTTGGACTTTTATTTGGCGTGAAAGTCAATATTTTTCTTGGCATTTTTGTTTCTTCTTTTCTTTGTGACTCAAGCTATATATATGTATGTATTTTACTTCACTCATGTCCATTCTTCTGATTTCCTAGTATCCAAGTGTTAATAATAATTGGCTTCTAGGCAGCATTTTGAAGAGAAGTACAAATCAATACAAAGTCTTGGGAAAAAATTAAATTTGGGGAGAGCAGCGTGTCATCCTTAAACAATATTATAATGTGCTATAATTTATTATTTTAAAAATACTTCTGTATGGCCTATCTTTTCTATTTCTGCTGCTCCACTAGCAACTTTATTAAACATTTTCTTCCTTGTATTAATTCTAACCGTAGTTATTTTTATTTTTAAAATTTTAATAGCTTTATTGAGATGTAATTCACATACCATGAAGTTCACCCTTTTAAAGTGTACAGTTTAGTGATTTTTTAATGTATTCACAGAGTTGTGCAGCCATCACCACTCTCAAATTCCAGAACATTCTCACCACCCCCAAAAGAAACTCGATACCCATAAGCAGTCACTCCCCATTCACCACTCCTCCCAATCCCTGGAAACCACTAATCTACTTTCTGCCTCTTTAAATTTGTCTATTCTGGACGTTTCACCATCCAGAAATAAGTGGCTTCTTTCACTTAGCATAATTTGTTTTCAAGTTTTATCCACATTGTAGAGTGTATCTGTACTTCATTCCTTTTATTGCTGATTAATATTCCATTTTCCAAATATGCCACATTTTGTCCATTCATCAGTTGATGGACATCTGAGTTGTTTCCACCTTTTGGCTCTTATGAATAATGCTTCTATGAACATTTGTGTACAAGTTTTTTTTTACATCTGTTTTTGATTCTCTTGGGTACATACAGGTAGTAGAGTTCCTGTGTCCAGTAGTAACTCTATGTTAACTTTTTGAGGAACTGCCAAACTGTTTTCCATAGTGGCTGTACCATCTTACATTCTCACCAGTAATGTACGAGGCTTCCAATTTCTCTGCATCTTCACCAACACTTGTTATTATCTGTCTTTTTAATTCTAGCCATCCTAGTGTGTGTAAAGTGGTATCTCACTGTGGTTTTGATTTACAGTTCCCTAATAACTAATGATATTGACATAGGTATTTTTTACACTTTCCATTTATAAGTTCTGAAAGTGAAAGTGAACGTGATTAAGTTTTGTATCTAAGATAAGCCCTGATTTAGAACTGAGTAAATTCATTTGATAAATGTTTCTTTATCTTTGTCATTGGGACAGTGATTTCATTATGAGAAAACCCATGTAGTAATTTAAAGAGGATAGAGCAGCTCTTGTTTTTGTTTTTCTGGCTTTATTCATAATTTTGTGAAATCAAATGAAATCAACAAATGATCATTAATCATCTACTCCACATGGATCAGGTTCTGTGGGAGATACAGAAAAGTAGATGGCATGGCTCTGCCTCTGAAGGGCTTACAAACAAACTGAAATTACAGTAGATAGAAACAGCTCACTCTCTCATCAGGAAACTGAATTGTTCATATTTAAAATAGGGCAAGACAGGATAAAGATGGTTTCACAATAACCCACAGAGTTCTCCAGGCCTGAGCTTTAGTGTCTCTTTTGACTTCTTTTGCTCTTTCATCTCCATTGTCAGGTCTCATCAATTCTCACTGGTTCTTCCTCCACCATATTTCTTAGATTTGCTTTGTTCTCTCCATCTCTAGGCTGGCCCTACTGGTCCAACAGTCAAATTACTGTTCCTTATTGGGCTTCCCTACACCAGCCTCCACTCACCTCCTCTCCAGATGTCCACCTCAATACACATTTATTGAATGTTACTGTGAGCTCGACACTGTGCTTGTCTTGGGAATACAAAGCGTAGTCCCTGCCTCATCCATCGTTGGAATGGAATATGTCAGGACTAATGATAGAGAGAAGCATAGAAGTGAGCATTGTGGGTGGGGATTAGCTTCTAAAGACCGCTTGTAATTTGAAAATCAGAGTCAAAATTACTCTTGAAAATCCTGTGCATTGTCCATAAAATATAACAGAGTTTGCCATTGTTTGGTTGAACACCTTGTAGTGGGCTTGATGTGCAAAAACACATTCTGTAAATGCTGTAATGACACTCAGAGCAGAGAGGTGCTTTCGGTAAGAGGCTCTGATGTCAGCTGAGGGACCGTCCCAGTTCTCACCCCTACATGTTGTCTGTAGAACCACCTCTATCATGTCTCCCTGCCTCTTGCTCTGCTCTTGAGTTTGTGTTTTCTCTCATGCAGCTTCTCTTTTGTTGTATTAAGTATAGTTCAGTCCACAGGGTCTATTCACACATGCTGGGGCTCCATGTGTACACAACCAGTATTGACCAAGCAACATTTGGCCATGGAACTTTGAGGCCTCGTAGGCTGAAATGTTTGTTGCTGTAGTGATTATGATTTAGAACCTGCATTACTGATCACTGAAAGAATACCTGCCTTTCCGAGACCACTCTCTGAAACCCCCATCCAGTCAATCATTTGTCATTACATTCCATTGGCAAAGTCTTAAAATTTTGTTTCCAGCCCTCCAATTTTAAAAACATCTTTTCAGATCTTAAAGTCTTGGCTCCCCTGGTTAAATCCTGCTCCCCTTTTTCTTTAAAACACTGCTTTAAAATAATGTTCTAGAAATAGCATTGTGTCATTCAATCATTCCACTAATTCAAGCAGTGTTGAGGCACTTTCTCATTTTTTATGGATGCCATACTTGTATGTATATTCCTGTAAGCATAGATGCATATTATATGCTTGTTTTGTGTATTGTTTCTTTTACTACTCCCTCTCTCTCTCCAAACATACACACACGCACATATTTTTTTGCTTAATCTGACTTCCCCATTAAATAATAAACTCCTTGCAGTAGAGACAGTGTCTTCTGTTTTATCTCACATTCCTCATTCTACCTAATTATTCATCTTTGAATATCTAAACAATGCCTTAAGCTATAGGCAGTCTCCATTTCCTAACTGAGAAGTAAAAGCCGGTGGTTCTTGTTTTTCAGGTTCCATTTCTATACTGAATCTGATGATATCGTGTGTGTTTGGAAATGTTATGAGCCAGCTGATCTTCAACAATTTGTAACCTGACCCTGGGGCATGTTTCAGAAAAACATCAATCATTATGGAAAACGGTTTCACCCTGCCACAGCTCACTCTCAAGACAGAAGATACAAGGAGAATAATTGAAAATTCACTTGAGCTGGACCAACTGAACAATTTGCAAATATTGTTGGTTTCAAATGGCTGTTATTTACCTTCTCTCTACACTTCTACTGAGAATATTTTTTATAGTTTTTTTAAAATATCTCTGGAGCTAAGACCCTATTTATTTAGTGATATTTTGCACTCATTTTTTCATGACCATTTGGATAAACCACTCAAGAGACTATACCATACCACCGTGGTTGGTGGCTGGCAACTACTTTTATATGAATAGTTGGAAGCTTTTGACATTGATGCTGACTTGACTTATAAAACATTCAGTTTTACATAGTTCCAAATGCTTCAAAATGGTGTTCAAGTGGGACAAATTCTGATGGTCAGCTTCTTAAAAAAATTGTAAATATACTTCATTACATCTGGAAGTTCCTTTTACTTGGAGTCAAGATGGTGCAATGGTGCCATTTTAGAAAAACTGTGCCTGAATTTATTTGGTCTCAAAAAAAAAAAAAAAGTAGGATGTTTGCTTTTGCCAGAAGGCTTAACTGTCACTCATTCAAGAAGTGATCCCAGTTTGCAGGTAAAAGGCATAATTTCTGTGGCCTGCTACACATGCTGGAATATTTCAGCACATCAAGGAATTATACTCACCACCAAGAATCCATGAAGGAAACGCTATGCTTTTTCTTGTTCATTCTGGGACACAAAAATTGTACAGTTTGGTTTTTTTTTTGACCTGGCTAAAAATAATGATGAAAAGAAACAGATCTGAACCAATAATAAGGAAAAACAAGACTACATTCTCAAAAGTTAGATTGACAAGGGAAAGAAAATGATATTCTGGGAAGCAATGGCGAGATAGCCTCAAACTTTGGGTGGTGCGAACTTGAAAACTGTCTGATTTGAACCAGCCCACAAGTAATTCCTCCTGGATCCAGGCATATTGACGTTGGAATGACCTAAGGAAAAATTATGTCTAATAGTTTTTGTTGAAATAACTATCCTGACTGCTGTAGGGTGGATAATAATTTACAGCTTCTCTCTTGTTGACATTCATGGCCCCATGAGAATGCGCTCAGGGTCACCACGTCAATGGCAAAGCAGGTGGCGGGGCATTTTCCAGGCCTCTGGTGGCTGCGGGCTCTTCACTAGAGAGGGTGGGACGTTAGCAGGGAGAGTGAAGCACAGGGAACTCATGTCAGCGTGGTTTGCCAAGTTAGAAGGTAGGAGGGGCAGGAAATTACCCTGCTTCTAGGACATGCAAGCAGCAAGATGGAGGGGGTGGAGAGAATGACGGTGGGATGAATAAATTAGCACACAGGTGGAGGGGTTTTTGTCCCCAACCTGAGCACCAACCGCCCACTCTCCTTGCTGCTTTCTGAGAATGCGGGTTCTCAGGCCTGTGACGAGATGGCCAGGAGACCTTCCCGCCGCATCCCGAGAGTTGTCTGGGCAGGCGGGGCGCATGGGCACCGAGGTGGCGGGGAGGGAGATCAGAAAGCTTGCTGTGCCGGAGAGCCGGCATGCTGCAAAGGTGTCTTTGGCCCCTGGAGGGCATCTTCAGTGCTCTTTTCTGAGCACAAAGGAGAGAAAATCCGGGTTCCATCTCAGTGTTCTAATGCTCTTCCTTCTGAGAAAGCTGAGGAGGCCCTGGCATTGGCGACATTCCCATGAAAGCATCGTATGGAATGAATCATGGCACCATTCTGAGAGAGGGACCGAGAAGAAACCCCGGGGCATTAGATGACTCTTTCTCCCCTCCTCTTCCACTAGATGAGTTCTCGGGACTGGAGACCGACACAGCAATGCCCACGGAAGAGGCATACGTGATCTACGATGAAGGTACTAACTGATATTAAACATGTTATTTGGACAATTTCTTTCCCAATTGGAGGATCTTATTTTAATTACTAAGTGGATGATCTCATTTGCAGTTTCCTTCAGAACTCTGAGCTGCATAGGGAAGGGTGATTTACCCCACCCTTCCAGGTTACCCCCCAATACATATTTGACCCAAAGAAAAACAGTGTGCTTGAGATGCAAATGCAGCTTCTAGACCAATCCCCTGTGTTCCCCATTCTCTCCCTCCCAGCCCCTCTGTCCTCTAGAAATTCTAGAGCTGCTTCCATCTGGGCTTCCCCTTTCTACCACTATTTGTACCAACATCTCAGCTTCCTCTCTTGGCTCTTCTCATTTTTGTTTTTCCCTTTTCTCTTCTTTTCTAGTTACTTAAAAAATGCAGTGCTATAGGTGTGTGGATTTTTTATCATAGACTCTTTTCAAGTAAGGGTGGGTTTATAAGATTAAGAATATGAAATGCCTTGGATAGAATCTGGAACAGTACTCGATAAATGGTAACTAATGCTGTTATTGTCTTTACCACACTGTGACTGTTCTGTGTGTCTTATAAGGTGCCTCTGCAGTTGAATAACTTCACTTGGGCATCTTGTCCCCACCCCAGGGCCACCTTTGACACTCAGGATAGCCTGACTTTTGTGCTTCTGTAGCTCCAATGGCCTTAAATCCTGAATGTTGGAATAATGTCACCTTTGATGCAATCATAATAAAGTTGGATGTAGTGGTTTAATCCCACAGTTTTCAAACAAAAACTGACAAAAGAAAAACAGCACATGTCAGAAAGCAAAGGAAGGTTCCTTAGCACTTTTGAAAATACTAAGCACCTTGCTTATTATCTTTGAACTGTTGACAAGGGAGCAGAGTTTTATTTTCTTTTTTTTAAATGTCAAAGAATTAGTTCTCTTAATAGGCTTAAACTCACCTCCTCCCCAGAAAAAAGCCCATACACAGAAGATAATTTTTTAAATTAAGTTTATTTTCTGATGTGAATCTTTTATGGCTCTGAAAGGGAAAATTATTTAGGCAGAGAACAGCCTTGGACCAGTAAAAACAATGTACTAAAGTGGATGAATTGTAAGATTCTGTCCAGCTTTGATTCTAAAATCTCTTTTTTCTGGTCATATGTGTTTCTTTTTTCCATTCCTTTCTTTTATCTGAAGCTGGTTTTCTGAGGGGACTGAAATGTGGGAAAATACTGTTTTATTAGAAACAAACTGTGTTTAGGCATAGCATTTATTTTAGGATATGTGTGTATGCACGCTGTAGTCGAGTTGAATCTTAAGAAGGTATCTTTTGACTTCAGACAGTGCCTCTTTTCTGGAAGTGACCAATGACGCAACCTTCCTATCATTTCAGATTATGAATTGGAGACCTCAAGGCCACCGACCACCGCCACACCCTCCACCACTGCTGCCACGCCCAAGACCATCCCACCGGAAGGTTCCATCAGTTCCTTTCCTGAAGAAGAATTCGATCTGGCTGGAAAGAAACGATTTGTTGGTAAATAGAACTTGCTTACTCAGAGACACATGGGTTTTAACGTTTTGTTCTTTGAAGAAGAGCATAACTAATCTCTTGGCCTGGCCAAGGCGGTGCATTTGGAGCAGAAGCTTTCCCAGATTGAAGTTTCCATCTGGGGTGATTCAGTGAGTCAGTCCTACTGAGATGCACATCTACTTGCTTTCTCCAGAAGTCAGGAGAGGGGAGCGTGCAGGAGAACATTTGGTGTCCAACTGAGTAGAGTTTAGAGACACTACCTTGTGTAGACTGAGAGGAAGGGACACTTAAAAATCATCAGGACCAGGGAATGTGAGTGTTTTATTGTATCCCACCCTTGTAAGATGAAACTTACCACTAGGCCTTGCCTGCACATTGTTTATTAAATTCTTTCTAAAAGATGAGCAGTTCACTGAATTGGCCTACTACTATCACAGAACCAGTGCAGTTTTTATTCTGTTATTTCTTATAATTTTCATTAGCCTCAAGGACTTTTTTCTCTTGTTACTAAGACAATTTCAAGAAGAAATTCGATTTCACTAAGCTGTGTTTCATTCCCTGTGAAAGTCTTCTTTTCCCATGCCCCTAATGAACTTCACTAATGAGACAGTTAGATTAACATATTACTAAGTGGAAAAAAATAATATATTACTAAGTGGAGACAGGCAACAGCTTAAACTAATATCACACTTTTCTGCTTCCAAAATAAATGTTCTGCCATAAGCAGAGAACAACTCTTGCCAGTCAAGACGTAGTGTGGAGCGTCTGGGCCACACAAACTTGAAGAACAAGAATATTAATCTGAGGTAGCATTCCTGAGGCGAATGCTAATGCTGGCTGATGGCATGGAGCAGCCTGGCTGAATTCACCAAATGTTCTGACTTTTCTCTCTATGGTTCCATGGCAGAAATTGAAATGCTTTTTATTATTAGCTGTTCCAAAGAACTCTTCTGAAGACTGAAAGGCTTACTTTTGTCTGGCTCTTTTCATATGTCTATAACTCTATAAAGTATAGTGGATTACTCCCCAAAACTTCCTGATGAGATCCATGGGCAAGCTCTAAAGGCCTAATTTTATACAATTATTGGAAAATAGAGGAGCTAAAAATTGCTCTTAGTCTTAACAGCCACTGAGAATGAGAACATGGGGCCAAAAGATGCAATGGAACTTTTAGAAAGTACTAGAAATTGTTACTTGGGATCACTGGAAGTCTTGCATGTATAAAGCTCCAACTCCAATTCCTTGGCTTGTCTAACTTCTTATAGCGTGTATATAATAAAAAGGGTTATAGGCTGTGTAGTCTCCTGTTTGACCCTTACTTCGTGGGCCCCCTCTCAGGGTCAGTACACTCTGCTGGAACGTGGGGTATCAGTCCATGTCTTGTCTTATTCCCAGGCCTCATATCCACTGAGATAATGTGTGTAGAAAGAGCTTGAACCTGCCATAAATATGAATAACTATTATTGCACTGAGCAGTAATGTTGTAGAAGGCTGTTCAGGCTTAGCCTTGTACAGATATTCCAGATGGTTGTGGGGGTGCCTGAACCCCTAGAGAAGGCCACCCAGGACTGAAGGCTAGAAGCTGTCCATCTTTTTTTTTTTTTTTTTTGCTGGGGAAGAGTCACCCTGAGCTAACATCTGTTGCCAATCTTCCTCTGTTTTTTATGTGAGCTGCTGCCACAGCATGGCCACTGATGAGTGGTGTAGGTCTGTACCCAGGAACCAAACTTGGGCCACCAAAGTGGAGCACACCAAATTTAACCACTAGGCCACTGGGGCTGGTCTGAGGCTGTCCATCTTGATCAGTGTATATTTTTTTCTGGGCCCAAGGCAGTCTAGGGCATGAACTGTGTTGAAAGAGCTCTAGTTAAGTCTCACATGGGTCCGATTCACTCTTTTCCAGCATAGGAATGGCAGAAAGCTGCAGACTTATACTACATTGAATTATAGTTTGCGGATCTTTCAAAATTACTTTGAGGGCATAGTCATTGATGTTGATGGGGCAGTAGGATCTTTTGAAACCAGTGGATTGAAAGACATAAATGCGTGGATCCATTAAGGAGAGGTAGGGATGTGCTTCTGAGTTTGGCATCAGGGCTGATGGCCCTGGAGCCTCTGTCTAGCAGGGAGAGACTGAATGGTGAGTCTACTCCATGGGGCAGACATGTTTCTGTCTCCAGAGAAAGCTTTCAGCAATCCCATTGGGTATCTCTGTTCTTTTCCAGCTCCTTATGTGACGTACCTAAATAAAGACCCATCAGCCCCCTGCTCTCTGACTGATGCTCTGGACCACTTCCAAGTGGAGAGCCTGGATGAAATCATTCCAAATGACCTCAGAAAGAGTGACCTGCCTCCTCAGCATGTCCCCCGCAATATCACCGTGGTCGCTGTGGAAGGCTGCCACTCATTTGTCATTGTGGACTGGGACAAAGCCTCCCCAGGAGATGTGATAACAGGTGTGTTCAAGGCAGATGCTTAGAATTCCCATCAACCTGTCGGTGGGAAATACAGACGATAAGGGCTGGATGGATAGACGAGTGGATGAATGGATGGATGGAATGGATGAATGATGGATGGATGGATAAAGGATGGATCGATAGATGAGTGGATGAATGGATGGATGAATGGATGATGGGTGGATAGATGGATCAGATGGATGGATGGATCAGATGGATGCATGGGTGGACCAATGGATAGATGGATGCATGGATGGATTGGATGGATGAATACAGATGTCTTCTTTTAAAAGGATGAAATATAGGCAACAAGGGAAGCCTTGTGGGGTAGTATGAAGAGCACTGGATGGAAGTTAGAAGTCTTGAATCTGAGGCCCAGATTAGTTTGTATGACCTTGAGCTAGCTACTTCATCTCCCTGGACGTTGATTTCCTCATATGCAAAATATCATTACATCTCTAACATTCTATAATCCTGCAAATGACCAGGGAATCCACAGATTCTTAAGAATCTGATCTTGAGGTCAGATCCTGCAGCACAGGTGTTGGAAGAGCTCCTGCTGTGCACTGCTGCATGTGAGAGTCAACCCTGAGATCATGACTCTACCTCTTCCCTTCTTTCCATGCCTGCTGAGTGCTTCCAAACAAGTCCGGGTGCTTTTGAATTCCTTATGTGGGAATTGGATGTGATGGAAAAATGCCCAGGATTCTTGAGCCTCCTAGGTCATTTGACTCCGCCAAGGATATATTTGAGGATAAATCTGTTGAAATAAGTTCTTACAGAAAAGAATTGATATTTTCTTTGTATATATCCTTCTTTTGCAAATGATCCCTTCTGGGCTTGCGAGTTGTATAAGAGGAAGGCGTATGTGCATCTGTGTCTGTGTCTGTGTCTCGGGGCTGGGGGTGTGTGGTGTATAGGTTGGAGTTTGACATATTGTCTGTCACCATTATGCTAGTGTAGTTCAGAGAATTCAAAATGTCTAGGCTTTTGCTTTATGTCCCAATATTTTCTCTTAAAATGAGAAAAAATGTCCAAGAACATTCAAACAGTAACTTTTCTCATAGAGTTTGCACAGTGGCGCAAAAGCCAGAATAAGAGACACAAGAAAGATTGCCCCTGGGCATTGTGCCAGGTGAGGCTGAAGGGCCCGGGGGGTGGTGAGGGGGCAGGCAGGATCAAAAAGTCTGAGTCTTTGGTGTCACTAAAAGTGCTGGTCCCTCCAGCATGTGCTGCATGGGCTGCTGAGACCAGTTTCTGTGAAGTCCAGTAAGTTCCTACTAGAAAGCAAATACATCAGTGGGAGGAGGAAAGCTTGTAGTCAAAACAGCCACAAAATCCTTTTCTTGGCTGAATATGATTTTATGAATGGCAATTTTTAAAAGCAGGCAAGCATACAGAAAAAGTCATTGAAAACCTTATTTTAAGCTATTTAGCCTTTGATCCCTTGCATAACAAATGTCACTTAACATCTATATACCCTGAGCCATGGGGTGTCTGAGAAACATCGGCTGTAGTATGAGAACCTTGGCCACGCTAGACGTGCCTCAAAGGTTCCTGCAGCAGGAAGAGCCTTCGGAGAACTCCCAGTAAATGTCTCTGGACCTAACTCAGAAGCAATTTCTGTGTTATCCTAAAGAGGGCGTGCTTCTGAAATGCCCGCTCTTGTTAACTTTGCATCCCAAGTTGTCCAAGGCTCTCCAGAGACTTTGGGGTCATTGCATCATCACCTACACTACACCTAACTGAAAACCAAACCTCAGTGCCCTGATCACAGTACCCATGCCACTAGCATAAATAATATGGATGAGCTATTTATAGGGTCTTGGGCACTCCCAGTATAAAGTTGTGCCAACTCCTGCCAAGCTGATTACCGTGGATCATTTCAGCACGTGGCAGCCCTGCGATATGCAGGAAAAGCAGCAGACCCCAAAGGGCTAGAAGAGAAAATAGTGGGGGCTTTTCATCAGCTGATGGATCAAGCACCAGCTTGTTTACCTGCATGACAGTGAAGCAAAGTGGATACATGGATACATCCTAAACCTAAATGGAACATCACACTTTCAGACCCACTGCAGAGCATTTGGATTCTGGTAGCTGTGTGAGTTGTTGGGTGCTCTGCTGATTCTCACCAGCCATTCTTTCTTTCACCAGCTGTCAAGTCAACGTGTGACAATGTGGCATCCAACAATATGAAATTCCTGCAGAGTAAATAGGCCTGTGACCAGTTGCTTGCCCCAGTCAATCCTAGTAAAAGAAATGGTTACTCCGTTAGGAGTGATGCCGAGGGAAATCACCAACGTGATGGCCTCTTAGTTTTTCAGGACTAACTCATCAGTCTTTCAGGACTGGTTTTGAGAAGAATAGCAGAGGAATCAGGAGTTACATGTGCTCAGCAAGTACATATCAAAACCCTGAAGCCCTCACAATCCAGACAGAAGGATAAACAGAGAAACCTGTGCGCCACCTGGGAAGAAGCGCAGGGTTCTGATGAAAGCCAGAGATCAAAGAGGACGAGCCATGCTGACCCCATCAAAGCCAGGGATCCTAGGGCACGTGTATGAGCTGGATCCACCACTGGGGGCTGCTGTTAGGTACAGCATCATTATAAGCACGTATGGCTTGATGTCACTGTCGTCAGAGGAGGAGGGAATCCTACGGAGAGAGCAGCAGCTCTTCACAGGTTCTCACACAATATTTGTAGAAAACAGGGAAGAATGGATTCTTCCAGGGAGCAGTGTGGAGAGGGCTTCAGAGCCCAGTGCACCTGCTTCTAGTTCCAGCATGCCCACTGGCTAGCTGTGTGCCTCTAATACATTCTTTCTATGTCACCAAAATAGCTCTTGTGAAGGTAATCAGCCAGCACAGGTTGCTAAATGAAGTACTTTGCCTCTTAGATGCTGTTGATCTCCACTTCCTTGACTTGTGATATGATTCTCTCAACCTCTGAGTCTGTCTCACAGGCCCAACCTCTTTGTCCCAACATTAAATGTGGGAATTTCTCAAGGCTTGGTCTTTTCTTCTTGCTCTATCTTCTCTCCGTCCAGGATCTCACCCAGGCACATGGTTTCAATGCATCTTGGAGATGAGTCATTGACTTGTAGCTCAAGGCCAAGCCTGCCTCTCTACTGAGCCTCAAACAGTAAAATCAGATGTCCACTGGATATCGTCAGCAGGATGTCTCCAAGCATCTCAGACTCAGCATATCCAAAATCAAACTCGGGATCCTCTGATCCCCAAACCTGCTCATCTGTGTTCCCCGTCTCAAGGAGTGGCCCCACTTCCCACCATTTTTGCAAGCCTGAAGCTTTGGAGTCGTCTTCAAATCTTCCTTTATTTCTCCTCCATATTCGGTTCATCATGAAATCCTCTTAATATTGTCTTCCAGGTTTCTCTTGAACCCGTCCATTTCTCTCCATTAACTACCAAGTTAACCTGAGCTGTTGCCACCTCTCACTGGATATGGCAATAGCCGTGTAGCTAGACCACCCCATCCACACCCCATACCCGATCTGTCCTCCACCCTGCACCAGAAAGAGGCATTGAAGCCAGTCTGAAAAGCAAAATACTGTATGACCTAAGGGCACTGCACATTTATTCCATTCTGTGCTTTAGCCTCATCTCATGCTGTCCCCCACCGTGCCACTCCAAGCCCCCTCCCTGGTGCCTCCCTTTTCAGCATCTTTGCTCAGGCATTCCCTCCACCTGGACTCCTCCCCACCTCCTACCATGCACCTTAACTGCTTCCCATTCTTCACTTATTAGCCGCATTTTCCTGACCCCAGGGAAGCTCTCCATGTCCTCCATGACTAGGTCATCTCTCCCTACACACCACTCCAAGCACATCGGCTCCTCCTTCATAGTTCGAATCACAGCTTTGTAATTCTGTTTGTCTGTGTGCCCTACCACTCCTTGAGTTTTAGATAAAACGAGTCACCATTTTATCTCCAGCAATTAGTACAGTGTCTGACAAATAGTAGGCACACAATAACTATCTGTTGAATGAATTAATGAATGTGAACTTGGACAAGATATTTAACCTCTCTCTAAGACTCACTTTCCTCGTGTATCAAAATGGGGATAGCAAAGCCTACATACTAGGATCAGGAGAATTAATCAAACGAAAACAATTGAAAGTGGTTAGCATAATGTTTGGCACATAGGAAGTGCTGGACAAATGTTTTTTTCCTTTGTGTATAACATGAGAGACCTCGTGTAAAGGATGTGGCAAGCTGTGACATGAATTTCACTTGGCCTTCTAAGGCAGCCTGGAAGGCTGGGCAGGTGTCAGGTCTGAGGGCCCACCCGCTGAGGTCTCTTACTAGCAGATTAGGCAGAAAGAAGAGCTGCCTGGCTGCTGTCACTAGACATCAAGGTCAAGGGCAGGCACGTATATTCAATAACTAGAAATCAAAGGAGAGCCTTCACCCAATGGGTGAGGAGACCACTGTGAGTCTGGGGTCTTTCAGCCACACACACACATGCACACACACACACACAACGGCATTCACCATCAACAGTTTCTTCATTTAATGTGAAGGACAATTGTATGTGTCTCTGCCAGGAAATTCTTAAATACTTGTGGGGAGGTCACTGCTCTTTTCTTCTGCTGCCTTTTCCTCTGTGCAGTCAAGATTAGATGTGATTGGTTCTGAGGAGATGGGGAAGGCCAAGGAATTCAGGAGATAAGGAGAAGGAAGAGAAGTAGGGAAACAGCAGTCATCAGAAAGTTTTTATTTTAATTTTATTATCCACATCTGGATTCACCAGAAGGTCCCAACGTCATACCCCATCCTGACCCAGCATGCAGCTTGCTGCCTTCTTCACCCTCTTCCACTGAGCTGCCTCTATGCTGTTGGCTTATCTCCATCCTCTTCCACTGGGTTATGCCTCTGGTGTGATGTGGTTCCTTGATGCTCATTGGATTCTTCCTTATTTCCACTTGTAGGTTACTTGGTTTACAGTGCATCCTATGAAGACTTCATCAGGAACAAGTGGTCCACTCAGTCTTCATCAGTAACCCATCTGCCCATTGAGAATCTGAAGCCAAACACAAGGTATGATGTGTCAGTCATTTAAAAACGAAAAAATGAGACCTGTGTGCATGGCCACAGATATCCTTAGGTTGAAAATGAAAGGATCAATTAAAATGTTTTTAAGATTTCTTTTGCATTCTCTGTTTGGTTCTCATAGAATAACAATGAACACTGACCATATGTCATGTATTTTTCTTAGAAGAAATTACTATAAGGATTGTAATTGTCAGTCTGTTGTGTTTATAATTTGTTCCCTATTTTCCAAAGACTAAACACTACCTACCATTGGGTAAAGAAAGGTTTTTCTGTGTGTTGAAAGAGAATCGATCCATTTGTAGTCACCCATTTAGTGGCATTAGGCAGCACAACCTTCATACGTGACATTAATGGAGCCGCAATTGTTAAACATTTTAATTAACTGGTACTCAGACTTTATGATGTAGAAATGCAGACCATTCAAGAAAGATGCATCTTACACATTAATAAAGGTTACAAGTATGTCCTCCCAAACTAGGGATTGGCTGGCTGGCCAGAGGGCCATCTGGGAGCCAGAGTTTATACCCCTCAGTGTGAAATATGCAAAACTTGTTCTCAGGTTACAAAGAGGGTGAGTATGCATTTTCTTTTCATACTATCTAGTTTTGATGGTAATGATCATCAGGAAGGCTTCCCTGGTGGGTGCACATGGGCAAAACACCAAGTGCGTGATGGTGGAGCAGTGGTGTGCTTGTAAACCAACTCTCTGGGGGAAAAAATATCCCTGGTTTATAGTGTTTGCCCATTTCTGTAGTGTAAATACTCCCACCATGGTCAATTGCGAGCCACAGTGGGCCTGCAGAATTCCTGAATATTTAACAATCGGCTCCCTCAAGCCCATGCAAATGGTCCTGACATGCCACTATCATATCAAGGCACCACATTTATGTAGCAAAGAGCTCCAAGTGATGTGACGGTGGGCCCAAGGTCTCCCATTTTCTGCACAGAGGTTGGAACAAAATATTCTCCTTAAACAGAAATGTGCTAATGGGGATAGAAACTGGACAATAGCTCTGGGTGCTGGGAGACTTCTGAACCAGCTGAGAACTTTCCTCCGGGCATTTTAAGGTGCCATTTGGGCTCCCCTGAACTGAACTTTCATAAACTATTATGAATTTCAGGATTTGACAAATAAAAACTGAATCACAAAACAGGAAACTGAGATAGCACTTTATTTTTTCCCTAATAGAAATGAAAAATTGATTAATTAAAACAAAAATAACAAAACTAAAGAAAACATCCAGTTTTTTTTATTGTGCGCAGAATGACAGTGCTTCTATAGCACAGCCAGTATCAGAAAGCTGAAAGAGGCCTTAGAGACGTTTGCACATAGCCACTTGCAGTGGAATTTGAATCCCAGCCTCCCATGCGCTCCCTTTCCCCAATCCAGTGTTCTTTCCACTACGTTTGCTGCCAAGCTGATGTTGAGTTTTGAATAATGTCAGTAGATGGTTGTGTAGGATGAGAGTTTATTCATTCTTCCAGCAGGTATGAATGAATGCCCGTGATTCATTCAGTAAGTACTTACTGAGTGTTTGCTCAAGGCCAAGCCCGTGTTATGCACAGAGGGTAGAACATGGAGGGCAGGGTGGGGGCATAAAATACACCATGGCCTTGTCCTCATGGGGCTCACAGTCTGGTCAAGGAAACAGATTGCTCATAAACAGCATAAATGTAAACTTTCACCTGTCAGTGTCCTGAGATAGAAGTATGCCATGCTATGGGTGTATAATAGGGGACTTTTTCCTGAGTTTGGGGGTGGAGGGCAGTCAAGTAAGCTTCCCTGGGGAGGAAAGATAAGCAGCAGTTAACCTGGAGAAGGTGGGTGGGGGGAGGCCAAGTTGTTCCGAGTGGAAAGGATGTTCAAAAGCATGGTGTGTTTGAGGAAGGAGAGGAGGCCGATTTGGGTGAGGGAGAGGAGGCTAGAGGCTGGACAGATTGGTCCCAGAGGGCCCTGGGAGTCCCCTGTGGCTTCTGTCTGACCCTCCACTCACATTCGACCCCCTGATAGGCAGGCTGGGAGCAGCAGCTGCTCTTGGAGCATTCTCCCCAGGATGCCTGCTTGACTGTTTGTTCTTCTGATGAACAGGGCTGGCTACAACGCACAGCACATGTGCCTCCTCCTACGTAGATTTTCTCAAAGCCCTTCTGAACAGCTGCTAAATTTTTACAGCTGGAAAAGTGTGACTGTGATGTGAGGACACTCAGTGTTTCCCTGCGTCTCTGGTGGACTCGCTTTAGGAGCCCATATGCTTATTTCCCCGAGGCTGCATTTCCCCATCCTCATCACAGTCCTCAGGGGTTCTCAGGAACCGACTGGAGGGTCCATGGAGGAGACACAAGAAATCAGTTGACTCAAGAAGATCCAGGGCATAAAAACCAGTGTTGGTTCTTTATAACTCAATCTTGTTTTTGACTTTATGTGGACATTGCCCACCTTATTCACCCAACTCAGGCCCAGTCACTTTCTGGAGTCTGCATATTTTAATCCATACTTAAAATCCATACAGAGATTTGTCACTGGAGGCTATTCAGAAGAAGGAGCCAAAAGCTTATATAAGAAGCCAGGCATGGGTTGCTCTGGTTGCTTGGGTGAGGCAGAGACTATTCACAGTATGAAATATAGATTTTAGTCTATAGAAAAAGCTTAATGTGGTTTTTGAAAATAGGAACTTCACTTTTATCATAATTCCATGTTGTTTTTCAGCTCAGCATATCTAAATTTACTTTGACACGTTAGGTGAAGTTCAAATGGAAATATGTCTTTGGAACTGGGCCATGTGGGCTTTTTGGAGGATAGAACATTGTGTAGACAGGGAAGGTAGATTTGGAGAATCCTTAGGTTTGGGTAGTAAGACAAAATTCATGCAAGAAAGACATGGGAATGGTCTCTCTTAGCCGACCGGCCATCCCTTTTGCCATCTCCTTGAACTGCATGGTGGTGCTTCTCTCTGAAGCTTGGGAAGTGGCATCAGGTGGCTCCAGCGATGGCGTGAGAAATATTCAGCAGAAATGTCCCATGTAGCCTCTGTATGTTCCTTGGGTTTTGATTGCCTTTTCTTAAGGGAAAAAAAGCATCTGTAAAGTTTGACCAGTATCATTGATGGTGCCAAACCCGCTGCTTAAACCGCCTGCAGAGTTTTGCCTTAATTAACTCCACAAGCGCCGAATAAAAGTGTACATCATTGGGAAAACACAAAGTTCTGAGTGAATTGAGATTTAGAAACTCATATGTTTTTAATGGTGCATATCTTTTTTTAAAAATGAAGTTTAAAAATGATTCTCTCCTAAATGAGATGTGAATTGGAAGATTTAAAAGAAGACTAATCTACCGAATGGGCTTTTCTTTGTTCTCTGTTTAATCAAACCTAAAGTCAAATATCTCTGTGTAACTGTGGGGCTGGAGGCTGCCTTGGTGACCTCAGAAGCTCAAAAGGCTTGGTGCCAGGACAGTGGTGCAACAATATGCCTTTGCTCTCTGAATGTAAATACTTCACCTCTTAAAAATTCAGTGCAGGGGCTGGCCCAGTGGTGTAGTGGTCAAGTTCACATGCTCCACTTCAGCAGCCCAGGGTTCATGGGTTCAGATCCCGGGCACAGACCTACACACTGCTCATTAAATCATGTGGTGTCCCACATACAAAATAGAGGAAGATGGGCACAGATGTTAGCTCAGGGACAATCTTCCTCAAGTAAAAAGAGGAAGATTGACAACAGATGTTAGCCCAGGGCCAATCTTCCTCACCAAAAAAAAAAAATTCAGTGTATTTTTATTAGTGCATATAATCTCTGTGCCTGACTTAATCAAATAAAGAATTTTGTAACATTGAAATGTAACTCTTGCTGGCCAGAAGCCATAAGAAAAAGCTCATTACTAACTCTCTAAAATGGCAGAGGGGTTTTTTACTCCCTTTCCTCACCTGTAAGTGGCTAAGGACTAAGAGAGTGCAGATAATATCTGGAATTTCAGAGGTAAGGAAAACACAGAGATTAACAATAGATACAGTGGCTCACAACTCTGGTGTTGATCTGTAGTATTTTCTAGCCACCATTTTCATCTTGTCGCTCATGAGAGTGCAAAGAAAGATGTTTTGGAACTCCCAACCTACTTGGCTTATCAGTCTCCCTTTAGATGAAGTAGCTGATTCAGACAATGTGCTTTCTAGCACATTCTCTGTTCCAAGATTTCCTTTTCTTTCTTTGAGGCACAGAGGCTTGAAACAGTGACTTTTGAAGCTCCAGAGCCAACCACAGCACTTGTCATGCGCCCAAAACATCGTTGTCATGTTAGTTCCACTGAGGAGGCCAACCTCTGGACTGGTCCACCTCCTCTCTGCCAACAATGACTTGCATCATTATTGGGTCAAACATCCTGCTTTTTTCACAGGGAGTCCAGTGATAAGAATTAGGTTGAAATTTGAATTCTTCTCTGTGAGTGTTTTGCTGCTTTGACGTCTCCCTCTCAAGTTGGAACTCAAGTTGGGACAAGAGCAGGACAAGAGAGGAGCATTTCATCCAGGGACAAGCCTACATGGGGCTGTACAATCCTTATGCCCTAAAGGACACACACTCTCTAGGTGATTTATTTGCCCAGTATGCCCCTTCTCTTCCCATTAGCCACAGGTCTTTGCTGTTAATTGTATTATTTTGAAATGTTATTCAAAAAGGAGAACATTCAGAAAAAATATGAAGAAATAGCAGTGATGTATGCATTTGTGAAAAATAGAGCTCAAACTCTGCCATGGAGTAGGTGCTCGATAGTTTGGAAATCTGTCTTATGACACAGAAATTAAACAAGCTTCTCTTTCAAAAAATGTTTTCTTTCAATTTCAGGTATTATTTTAAAGTTCAAGCTCAAAATCCTCATGGCCATGGACCTATCAGCCCTTCAGTCTCATTTGTTACAGAATCAGGTATGGCTGACTTCACATTCTCATTTCTTCCCTTTTCTCAACAACGAATAATTTGGAAAAATGACTACAATAGAATAAAAACCAAGAAGTAAAATCTTTACTTTTCTATTTAATGAATTCATATTGGATATCACTTTATAATATAAACATTTTCTGTCTGCTAGGTTAAAACTTGGATAATAAAATTAAAAGCAGTCTTCACTGGAACTGCTTGGAAGGTGGAAAGGTCAAATTCCAATGAAAGGAAAAAAAATCTAATTATCAGTAGGAAAGTTAAGTTTGAATCTATCTGTAAAAGATTTAGTTGCAGAAATAATTTTTCTTTTTATTGCAAACAGCTGAAAAGCATAAATGTCCTGGGCCTGAGAGGCAGTTGCTTCTTCCAATTAGTCAAATCTCTAAGATGCTTCCTTTACTAGGAGACGAAGATGTCTCTACTTAATATGGAGGGTTTAATTAAAATACTATTCAATCTTACAAGCAACGTCACTCAGAGGATGTCCCTGCATTTGGGGATGCTGGTGTGCAGAGCTCTCAGGCCCTTCAACAGAATATTCCTGTGGTCATGGCCTGAAGCAGTACATGCAGAGCTGGCCATGGTGACAGTTCTTGGGTTAGCAACCTTTCCATATAGGAAGCCATGCTTGAGAATTTGTAGCTGTGGCTCTAAGCCAGGCTACCGTCAGAAGCCCAGCTCTGTGCTAAAATAGCTCTTGCTTCTATTTGGTCAGATCATTTCCTATAGGTAGCTGGATCGCAGAGCATTCATCATTGGAAGATATTTTTAAGCGTAATGATTTGCAATCTACTGAATCAAAGTATCTGGAAAAAAATAAAAGCTTGTGTGAGAATATGCTTTATACTGGAAATGTAAGCAAAGGACCTCAAAAGTGTTTTCCCCTATTTCATCTAAGAAGTGTGTTACTCATTAGTAATTAAGAAAGAATGAGAGAAAACCATTATCAGTAGTTAATTTGCTAAAGAATGTGTCTATATATATATGGCTGCATTTCCTAAAAATAGAATGGATTTTTGGCAACTATCAGAGTTAACATATTAAAGGTTTTTAGGGGGAAAAAACCCAAATAATTCAAAACTAGAAAGCTATCAAGAAGTTCGGGTCCGAAATCTGAGAGTAGAAAGTGATATAAATGTAATTTCCAAGACTAGAATGTACAATTTTGAAAAGATAGCTCTCTGCTACCCACTTCCCACAAAAAGTCCCACTGCACTCCCACCCTATCTTTTGTGCCCTCCAGGGTCTGGGTGATGAAAATCCAGGGCTCATCTAGACTTCTGAGTAAGACTATCTTGGGTGTGACCTCAGAAGCTCACTTTCAGTAAGCTCCCAGGAGATCCTCAGTCACACAGAAATTGGACAATTATTTGCTAGGGCCATCTTCACTTTGTTCAATCAGTTTATTCAAGTCTCTCCTTCATATTGTACGACCCTGCTGAAAGCGGTTAGATTAACAACAGGAAAATTATCAAGTAATTGAATTATGACACTTGCCACACATAAAAACTAATATATGAGGTAAATGTATGTGTGTAACATAGGCTGCACCGTGGGGGAAGGTTCTGTTGTTGTTTTGTATTGTTCTCCTCCACCCCGCCCTGGAGTGTTGGAGATTTTTTTCAGCAGATTATTGATATTTAAGAACAGGAGAGCAAAACAAGCATTTACACTTACAGCTGATAGTATGTCCCTTTATTTTGTGGATAGTGGATGAGGTCAAAATGAATGATCTGTATGAAGAGTCAGCACAAGGGAGATTTGGGGTGATGGAGATATCCCGTGTCCTGATTGTGGTGGCGTTCCACGAATCTACACATGTTGAAATTCATAGGATGTTTACCCTACAAGAGCAACTTTACTCTATGATAATTTTTTAAAAATAAAAGAGAGAATGGCCTGTGTTTACCTAGCCCATGGCATTTCATAAAAACGAACTTTTTCTAAAGCAGAATTCCTTTAAGCTAGTTTCATATTTTCTTAAGTGGTGTTTTTGGGCTAAGATATAGACATGTTTTAAAAACAGCTATATTGAGGTATAAATGGCATACAGTAAACTGCACATAATTAGAGTGTACAACTGAGTAAGTGTTGAGGTGTGTCTACACCCTTGACGCCATCACCACAATCACTCTAGTGAACATCGCCATCACCCCAAAGCGTGCCTCCTCCTGCTCTGCAGTCCAGCTCTCTCGCCCCTCACCGTGTACTCCTCTTCTCCCGTTTCCAGGCAACCACCCATCTGCTTTCTGTCACTATAGATTAGTTTGCACTTTCTAGAATTTTATATAACTGAAATCATACAACGTGAACTCTTTTGTCTGGCTTCTTTCACTCAGCATAATCATTTTGAGATCGACGTTGTTGATGGTATCAATTGTTGTTGTATCAATAGTTCATTCTTTTTTATTAGTTAGCAATATTCCATTGTATGGCTATGCCACAATTTGTCTATCCATTCACCTGTTGATAGATATTTGGGTTGTTTCTACTTTTTGGCTCTTACAAATAAAGCTGCTCTGAACATTCATGTACAAGTGTTTGTATGGATATATGTTTTAATTCCTTTTGGATAAATATTGAAGAGTGAAATGAATAGGTCATATAATAGGTGTATGTTTACCTTTTAAAGAAACCTCCAGACTGTTTTCCCAAGATAGGCACATTTTAAAAAATAATGAGTATTGAAATTATTTTGTAGTGCCCAAAGTCAAAATCTTATTATATTCACAGACCCACAGCTTCTATATAAATAACAAGGCAATATAACTAGAAAAGAGTATTTCTCAAAAGGGAATGCTTAGAAAGGAAAAACATTGGCATCTATCAAACAAACCCTACATTTTTCCTTATCTATTCCAGATAGCTCTTTGGTTAGCTCTTTCAGTTGCAATAAACATTTCAACAATTGCATGGTTGTGAAATATGATAGTGAAGTCAATTATTACTTTTTTATTCTGCAGACAACCCTCTGCTTGTTGTGAGGCCACCAGGTAAGTTTCTCTTCTTGATAAACATGACATTCTAGTAATCAACTTGAATATTGAATATGAGACTGCTGTGATTGCTCACAAGTAGAAATTCTGGACCATTTTTGCATTTTCATAATTTTCTGACAACTTTTATGATTCCCTTGCACCTCTCCTCCTGATCTAGAAAAAGAATCATCTGGGAAGTTTTTAATAAGGCCATAGCAGCCAATATTTATAAAAATCCCAGCATGGGGTGGCCAATATCTGTGAAATAGATAACTTTATTTACATAATCCCTTTGAATATTTTGAATTTCTGAAAAGATAGCAAAAAGCATTGTGTCCAACAAATTTTTGGACTGCGAAAACAAACTGGGAAAGCCCTGTTGCTTAAGTTCAAGACAGGTCTTATGAGTGACAAGAACAGTAGGAGTCTATGCTGAAGGCCTTCGGGAGAGGGGAAGAAGGATGGCATACCCCACAAGATCAAATATGTCATGATGGCTTATTTGCTTTTAGCATAAAGGCTTTCCCTTACTCCAGGAATCCTCTATAGAAATGCAAATACCTTAAATATATTTAGGTAAAAGGAACTCCTCAGTTGTACTTCAGTACTAAGAAAGAAGGGGAAAGAAAGATGTTGCCCACTGGGGAGGTGGGAAAACTGCTCAGAAAAGCCCTGAGAGGAGGGGAAGGCCCAGTGAATAGTCAAATTTTCTGATACCTTGTGCAAGAATTGACATTGTAGAATACCATGACTTCAAAGGTGTGTTTTGTGTTGTCAAGGCGGTGAGCCCATCTGGATCCCATTTACTTTCAAACATGACCCTGGCTACACGGACTGCCACGGCCGGCAATATGTGAAGCGGACGTGGTATAGAAAGTTTGTGGGAGTCGTTCTTTGTAATTCACTGCGGTATAAGATCTACCTCAGTGACAACCTGAAAGGTAGGTCTTTGAGGATGGTGTGCTATCGGAGGGTATGGGAAGTTTTTATTTTGTCAGGTACTAACTTGACGTCCAGGTGCATCAGAATGCATTTGAAGTGTGGACCCATCGTGTCTCACTGTGGCTCAAATACAAAGCAGTTCTGCAGGCTGTACTTTAGAGTTACTAGTTTTTACATCAACATCCAGAAATATATATATTTCAAATCTACTCCACGTTGGGAATGAAGCCCAAAATTCTGTTAGAAATTTAAAGGCCTATTTTCTTTGCCATTAATTTGATAATAATAAGTGTAAGCTGGAAGTACTGAGGAAAAGTCCTTCCTCCAGTCCCTCTGTAAAGCCACAACTTTACAGAGAAAAACTGTAGATGGTGAAGCATACATCAGCAGTATTATTTGTTCTGTGTCTGAATAAAAATTATATTGTTTTCATCAGGGTAGAGGATTAAAACAAAGAATACCTTAAGTACCTTGAACTACTAATATTTCAAAATGCCATTTCTACCCAGCTGGCTTTGACTCACCCATCTACACAAACTTGTTTTTTATTTCAAAACTCTCACAACTGTTAATTTTTTAGTGCATACATTTTTTTAACTTTACCTCTGCTGGTCTGTATTTTGTCTTGTGTCATTTTTTTTTTTTTCCGCTAGAGATGATCATTTAAGGACAATGTCAAAACAAAGTCTTCCCTACCATCCCCCACTCTGGCAGTTTCTCAGTGTATATGCCTCTCCCAACACCCACTGTCTATTTGTTTCTCTGCTCTTTCTTTTCTCTTCTGCCACCTCCCTTCTCTCCCCCTGCTTCAGAATTCCTGGGAGAGGTTGCACAGCCATGTCCAGTATCCCAGGGTTGAGAGGAACACCTTTGCCCTACTGTGCAGCCGTGGTTCAGCACCACGGACAGCGCCTCGTGCCCCAGACACACCCCCTACTTCTAGTTATGTATGAACATAGGTCCTTCTATTTTTATAGATCTTTATACCTTTCATAATTATTTATAATATGTTCTCTGACTATCCTTTTTTTAAACCAAGGAGTAAAAAGGCCTACCATTTACAGGCCAAAACTGCCTATAATATTAATAGTTTCCATTTATTGAACACTTGTTAAATATTTAGCACACATGATCTCGCTGAATCCTTACAACACTTATGAGGTCAGTGCCATTATCACCATTTTTTAAACATGGAAAGTATGACACACAGAGTTTAAGTAAAGTACCCAATTCAAATGGTCTCCAAAGGTTAGGCAAACTCCTAAACCAGTGGTGACATTTTTTTGACCAGTCACTAACCCATTATATTCCTTTATGCAGATACATTCTACAGTATTGGGGACAGCTGGGGAAGAGGTGAAGACCATTGCCAATTTGTGGATTCACACCTTGATGGAAGAACAGGGCCTCAGTCCTACGTAGAAGCCCTCCCTACCATTCAAGGTAATGCGAACAAAGGCTTGATTATATTACACTGGGGGTGGGACATGAGGGCTAATATGAGGAGAAAATTCACCATAGCTGTGCCTTTGGTTTACCATTTGAATATGGATGTTGACAGCATTTTGGATCATAAAAATAAGGAATCCACCAAATACACCTACCATGTGCTGGAGTTGGGATAAGCTGAGGGGAGGTAGGGAAACAAAAGAATACAAGACCTTATCCCTACTCTCAGGAACGTGCTTTGTAACTGGGAAAAGAAAGTAAATATCTGAAAGGTAACTGAGAGGGAACAACTTAAAGTACAGATAATGACAAAAGTTATGTCACATGATTGTCCTATTGTCAGGTAATTGTGCAAATTATAGTCACTATCTGAGTTCAAGGAAGGTAGGACGTCAGGGGAGGTTTTCAGAAGAGTCATAAAGATATCCAGATATGCAAAGATTGGAGGTCCTGCCAGGTAGAGAGTGGCATAGACAAAAGTACAGAGAAGAAAAAAATAAATATGCAAACCAACCATATAACTACTCATATACTTCTGGAGATAATGTATCAACTATTTGATTATGGCATCATAAGCTGAGAACAAGTATATTAATCTCAGAAGTTAACAACTTGTTACTAACTCCCCCATTCCCCCAAACAAACAAATAAACAGAAGAGCTGAATGAAGTCCAGCACTTTTTCCATTATGCACTCAACTCTTAGTGATCTGGCATTTTCCAGATATGAGATCTTCTATCTATCAAGTTTTTTAGTTTAGAAAAAAAAATACCATAGGCTGGTACATAAGTTACCCATTTTCAAAGAATTAAGATACAGTAAAATACACAAAACAGTAAAATAAGTATATTAGCAGGGTTCTCCAGAGAAACAGAACCAGTAAGAGAAAAAGAGAGAGAGAGATTTTAAACAATTGGCTCATATGATTGTAGAGGCTGGCAAGTTCAAAATCTGCAGGGTAGACCAGCAGGCTGGAGACTCAGGGAGAGTCCATGTTAGTTTGAGTCTGAAAGCAGTCTGCTGGCAGACTACCCCCCTTTTCAGGGGAGGTAAGTCTTTTTCTATTTGGGCCTTCAACTGATTGGATGAGGCCCACTCACATTATAGAGAATAATCTGCTTTACTCAAAATCTGCTGATTTAAATGTTAATCTCATCTAAAAAGTACTTTCACAGAAACATCTAGAATAATATTTGACCAAATATCTGGGTACCATGGCCTAGCCAAGTTGACATATAAAATTAACCATCACAATAAGTGCACAAAATATATCACATTTCTTCATTTTTTTAGGATCTTACAGTGCCCCAGGGTTACTATGCATTATTTGTATTTCACTGTGTTTCTGCAACTGTGGTCATGGTTTTGGGTCTAAACAGAGGTGCTGGTTAATCAGTACACTCACTGGTAGAATGACAGGTCACCTTTCATCTAAGAGTGAAAGGGACAAAGGGACAAGAACAGTTGTTGAGTTGCCAAAAAAATTTTTTGAGGAGGTTGGGACATCACTTCTACTTTGAGGGAGAAATGGTCAGAAATGCTTCAGCATTCTTCCTTTGAGAAATATACTTGAAAGATCTAAAGGTCTATCACAGATTCCAAGAATTAAACCTTGGAGGCTGGAGTTCTAGGCAAGTTGGGAGGCCTTAAGTTCAGTGAGGACCAGGTGGCGATCTTGCTTACAGTTATTTGACCAGCTCAAGGCCTGCATGCAGTGAGTGCTCCATAGCAATTGGCTAAAATGATCTTCTTTTGTGGAGAGAGAGAAATAGAGGGCGCTAATGAACACTCTCTCCTACCTGTGTCACACACATGTGGGGACTGGGTTATCCCCACGTATCATGCCTGGTGTGAACTTCAGAGGCTATTGTGACTCCACACAAAAATGGTTGTGTTTATTTGGAAGTAACGTTTATCCTAAGAACTTCTCAGAGGTCTTCTGTCTGAATGGAGGTTGTAAGGATGAGAATTTTCCTGTTGGTTCGGGAACTTTGGAGACTACAATTCTGACACCAATTCCAAGTGTGGGTTTTGCCCCAAAACCAACAAGCAATTTTTTGACACCAGTTGGTGTCAGCTACAATTCAAATCAACCCTGACACTACCTACCTGGAGATAGCGTCAGATCCCAGGTTAAGGGCTCAGACCACAAGACTTCAACCCCCCCTTAGACACCAATCACAAGTCCAGGTTGTCACCTGTGCTTCTGGCCTGTTGGCTACAGATTGGAGGTTCTAACTACCCCCTCCTTGGGTTAGATTAATTTGCTAGAGCATCTCGCAGAACTCAGAGAAACATTTTACTTACTAGATTACTTGTTTATTATGAAAGGATATAACTTGGGAACAGCCAGATGGAACAGATGCCTGGGGCAAGGTATGGAAAAAGGGTGCAGAGCTTCCGTGCCCTCTCTGGGCATCTTCACGTGTTCACCAACTGGGAACTTTTCAAACCATGTCCTTTTGGGTTTTCATGGACGTTTCATTATGTAGGCATCGTTGATTAAGTCATTGGCCATTGGTGATTGAATTCAATCTCTAGCCCCTCTTCCCAGGAGGTGGGACCAGAAGTCTCAACCCTCTGCTCACATGGCTGGTTCCTCTGGTGACCGGCCCCCATCATTAGGTGCTTTCCAAAAGTCACCTCATTAACATAAACTCAGATGTAGTCGAAAGAGGTTTGTTATGAATATCAAGACACCTTAACGGCTCTTATCACTTAAGAAATTCCAAGAGTTTTAGGAATTCTGTACCAGGAATGAGGATGAAGACCAAATATATATTTCTCATTATAAATCACAATATCACATTTCCTTTCCCTCTCTTTCCTTCCATCCTTCCAGGCTACTATCGCCAGTATCGCCAGGAGCCAGTCAGCTTTGGCAACATTGGTTTTGGAACGCCCTACTACTATGTGGGCTGGTATGAATGTGGGGTCTCCATTCCAGGGAAGTGGTAACCACAGGACGATCATGCTGAAAGCTCGCCCTGCCCGGCCCCCTTGACTAACTTGCACTAGGGGTTGTGAGCAGGAAAAGAAAGATGGTGTCTCAAGCCCTACTGTCCCTGGATGTCAGCAAGGCTACATGATGGACACTGGACACTTTGAGCATCTTCAGTCTGGAACTCAGTCCTACTTCTTGGTCTGGACTACACACGGAATCAATGTGGTTGTTAACCTTGCTTCTCCATACTTTTTGCTTGTAGTAGCACATCCCAGAGACAGCAGAAACATACAGCTACAAGGGATGCCTACTGATTCCAGTGGACAGCATAAATATGCTGTGCTTGCTTCATGGAATGCTACACGCTTTCTGTTTTCTCATTGGACTGCTCCAAAACTAGCCGAATTTAGGCTTCAGATCTCTTTCTATGCAGTAGAACTGAATTACTAAAAACACCACCAAGGGAAATATATCCTACTCAAGATTTATTCCATGGACTTATCCACTGCTAGACCAAATGTATCAAATCTTATTTGTAAATTCTCAATTTTGATATATATATGTATATATGCATATACATATCCACACTTGTCTGCAAGAACATTGATTAAAATGGCTAAATTTGTACTTGTTCACTCGATAAATGTGTGTGGGACTTTTTTGGAACAAAGGTGAGGTTTGTTAACACATTTTAGAAGTATCCAGAGAATATGTACTCTGTATAATATGACAAAAATGCACAGGTGTGTGTTCTTCCTGTGAACACTGCTGAACCATGGAAATGACTGGATGCTGTGAAACTAGCAATGAACTAGTTGCAAACTGAGTGCTTTCTACCGAAGGAGACCATCTTTCCAGACCCCTGTGAAAAATGGACTAGTTGCCCCCATGGGGACATATCCAGTATATTTCCAGATTAATTAAGATTTTAAGTCCCAAATGATTTTAAAATCCAGTTTTTTAAAAAATAAAAACTCCCTTACCCTTTCCTGCCTAGCTCAGTATTTACTCCTCAAAATATAAGCATCTCACCTCTCTTGACTGCAGCACAAGCGGGTTTCTTTAAAGACACTTTATTCTAGTTATTTTTAAGACATGATGCCCTTTCCATGTGCTCAGCTCCTTTGTGTCCTCAGGCAGCTCTGTGGAATGAAGGGTTTGTCTTCTCTCATAAAGTTTTCAGCCAAAGGGAAGCAGTGGTAGGAATGAGGTAGAGACAAACGCTTTTCTGGGGCCCGCGGGCTGTACCTCTGTGTGAATGATTTAACGGCAGAATGCAGTCCAGGCTCCTGGAGTCAATTCTTTTCATGCCAGGACTGTGTCCAGGTGAAACCTTAGGTATTTGATGGGTTTGAAGGTGAAACTTACAAGGAAACAAGTAACTTTGCAGGGTCTTTGTGATGGGGCTGTGATATCTGATATTTTCCTCAAATTCCACAATCCCCTTTCTACAGGAAACAAAAGTGAAGAAAATGCAAGCATTATGACAGTCTGGGAAAATATTAGAATTCCTTAGGAGGGGACAGATTAGATATCCAGTTCATATGTTATTCACATTCTAGTTTGCAAAATAGGATAGGACTCCTTAAGTAATTTTTCGGGCTCTTCTACATGAAAGAGGGATTATTCAGAAAGTGTTGTTTAAAAAACAGCTTATTTTTCACACTAACATTTAAATGTGCTTCACAATGCCAAGCCAAAGATAAGATCTTTAAATATAAGTGAATTTTCCTAATAAACACATAATTTGGTTCCTTTATTTCTCCCACTTTCCCTCCAAATTTCTATCTGGTTTCAGCATCCACTGGCCTGCAATCGGAGAGCAGACAAAGAGGCCAAAACAAGGCCCTTCAGGGGAAAGAGAGCATCATCAGATTGCACATTTCCTGAAAGTGTTTCCTTGGGTTTAAATAATTCATTAGCGTATACAAGAGAAGAGCTATTTGGTCTGTTCCACAAACCTGTCTTGGTTGTGGGGCCTCCTTTGGAAGAGATGGAGATCTGGATCAACAGAGATGCAGGCAACCTCTTCTTTACGATTCGCACTCTTCATACACTACAGGGCGTGTTTCCTGCCTCACCCCCCGAAGGGTTTTATGTTCCTTTAATATACAAAAGAACACATTTCCCCCCAGAAGATTGTTATGCTCACTTCACAGAAATACAAAGAATTTACTGGCATTCACTCATGCAATGATTTTCAAGCCCTGCCTGGAAACTTAGACTGTATTTGATTATAGAAACCTGAACTTTCATTAAAAATGAATGTTTGCAATTTTGATGGAAATTACTACAAACCCCAGATGACAGAGCAGCCAAAACAAAAACAAAAACACTGACTCTAAGCATAGGTGGTATTATTACCAACGTTCTGTCCAAATTAGGTTACATAATAGTTCAAATGAGTCCACAGTGGTTGCATTAAGTTTCTAGAACTGTATAAATTCTGGAGGCCATGTTTTAGGAACGTTATGGGTCTGAAAACCATTTCATATCAAGTTAGGAGGAAACTGATGGGACTGTTTTCCTAAAGAAGACTTCATCAATTTCAAAGGCTCTGAGGAAGAAAAGAGTTGGCCAGCTTTTGAGGTCAGAAGTAGACCCAGGTGGGAATTAAAGGAAAAGAAAATTTGGCTCAATGTGACAAAGAGTTTTGGAAGAGTCCAACTATCAAATGAGCCTCATTGGACAATAGTGAGAGGTCCATTACTGAAAAACCTTAAATAACTGGAAATGTCTAAACTTGCAGTTGGAGGCTCCAGCCTGTTTTTATGTGACCTGTGAGCTCAGAATAGTTTCTATGCACTTAAAGGTTGTAAACAAAACAAGGGGACAAGCAAAAAACCAAAACATGCAACAGAGACCACATGTGGTCCGCAAGGCCTAAAATATTTACTATCTCACCTTGTAAGGAATAGTTTGCATACCATGGGATTAGTTTTCTTGAGGTTTAAGGAAGGTTTAAGCAAAGTCCTAATTTAAAAACTAGTACATACTACTTAATAGATGTTTGTTTCCTTTTCTCTTACTTGAGTTATATTTATTTTCTGACCATCTCCAGTGCCTAAAACCTGAACTCTTTGTTGAAAGGTTAGAAACAGTTTCCCAAGTTTTCCGTTTGGCAATCCTTCTGTTTGTGCTGTGGTCTCAGGAAGTATTATGCTCTTTAGGAGGCTCCATGCATATTTAATATTACCATTTGGTTAAAATAATTTCCAGCTTTTACCCAATGAGTTTTGACTTCTTTTTTCCTCTTGGACCTATTCGAGCTACATCTCTGGGTCAGCTCAGGAGGGTGGGGAATTTGAGAATGTGATGATGAGGATGGATTTGCCTCTCTTGGCACGAACATAGGTCTTAGTCACTAGGCATAATTATAAAACGATTTCCCCGGTAGAATCAGCCCATATTTGTGTAACATCTTACATATAGTGGATGCCTTAAAATCATCTCCTTGAGATGTAATTATCTTGCAAGGGAAGGTAAGCAGTGAGTTTAAAAGATAAAATATCTTACCACCCATCCCATGTCCCAATACTCAGTAAAACTGTATGAAAACATACCTGTTATGAATGGAGGTGTGGTTTTCAATCTTAGTTGTGAGATTATTAATGTACAAAATTTAAAAATCATAATGAGAGCTAAGCACATAAGGGTTTATAATAAAAGTGGAATAAAATTAATATATAATTGGAAGCTGATAAATTTAACACAAAAAAAATTCTTGCTCCAAATCAGGAAAGCAATACTTTCTGAGGCAGAGATGGCCAAGAATAGAAATTCCTTGACTGTAAAGTAAATGATTTACATAAGGTTGGACCGTGCATTCTCAGGACAGGAAATAATGTGCGGGAGGTGCTGCCGGGTGGGGAACGACATGTTAGCCAGGGTGCCTCCTTTTCCCTCTAGTCTATTCTCTCTCTCTCCTGCTTTCCATGCAAAACTCCATTCTCCTCCTTGCAGACTGGCTTTCTCAGGCACATGTGGCCCAAATAGCCACCAGCCCCTAGACTTCACACAGGGCTGCCATATACAACTGTGCCATGTCCAGCTGCCACAAATGTATGCAACTATCTGTCTACCTCACAACTCAGCCAACTATCCAAGGCTTTCAGTATACAGATCCAAAGATCTGGGACCAGGCTCTGATTGGATATCTTGGGGCAAGTGTCTACACCCTGGTCCAATCAGCTGTTCCCACGTAGGAGTGTCATCTGGTAGAAACATGGCTGCCTATGCCTGCCCTGTGAGCAAGGGCTGTTTGTATGTGGAAAGAGATAATGAGCGACATCTCTAGGACAAATACCCATAGGTGAATGAGAAATAAAATGATAAGAACAATGAGTCACTTTATTAGGTGACTGATAATTTTTAAATACCTTCACTTCGGATATATTGAAAGTTTCATGTTTGTTCACTACAAGGCTTTGTGTTTTCTATGCTCCAGTCTTTCTAGCTACCACTGGGGTAGGCTTCCTTCTGAGACTAAAAGCAGTTTGAGAACTATTCCAGATATTTATAATTAAATCATGGGCTAAATTCATGCTACCACACCTATGTTTTCCTTTTATTGTCTGAGATGCTCCAGGAAAATTCTTAATTTTGAACAGAAATAAGAAAGCAGTCAAATACACAAAGTCTTTCTGCAGCTTTCTGTTATCCGACCAACTATGAAATGAGTAACAAGATATAATGGATTAGTAGAGATGGAAAATTCTTGAAAGCCATGGCAAGTAACTGACCCTTAATGCTCATCGTGGGAAGTGGAGTGTCTTTGGAGTAAGCAAGGATGTGCTTCTTGGGGGGTTCTGAGATGTTCAGCTTCCTCAGAGTGAAACCCTAAGTCCTTCCCACAGCCTCCAAGGCCCTCCATGATCTGGTCACCCCCCTGCCCCAACTTACACCAACAACCCCGCCACCATGCTGGCCTACCATCTCCCGCCTCATCTGCTCCTGCCTGTCACAGAGCCTGCATGGAGTAGGCCCACAGTAATTATTTGTCAAATGGGTAAATGTTTAGCTAAGAATATAGATAGGAATTAAAAAGGCAAAGTCTTTCAATCCCAGATTATCAATGAGAAAAATGTGCCCCTCCAGCCCACCAACCCATGTATGATTCCCTCTCAACTCCATGCAGTTTTCCACTATGGTTTATCAAACTGTCCCCATGGTTGGTCCTCACACTCTACTCCCCACGGTCACTCACCACCATCCTCCACTTTCTCTCTCACTTCAGGAGATGACACCTCATTTCACAAGGCAGATGGAGCCACCAGATGGCAGATCTACCCACACACCTGCATCCATTCCCATCCTGTTACCTTCACAAATAACTGCCCGCTCAGGCTCAAGGCCGGTGCTCAACTCCGATCTCCTATGACTGCAGTCTTCCTCTTGAAAGATTCTTCTCCAACATTCAGACACGCTCTGGTTTCTCTCATCTTAAAAAAATAATTTTTAAAATTTAAATTAAAAAAATATTTCCCATCACTCCAGGTCCCCCCTCAGCCATTCCCATCACACTTTGCTTCACTTTGAGCTGAATTCCTGAACTAATCACCCCTATTCCACCTCCCTGCCCTCTTCCTCATTCCCACACATCCCTCACCCTACCACACCCTGGCTTCTGTGACTGCTACTTCACACACTCAGCTCTCCCAGGTCCCAATCTCTCCTGGTGGCTAAATCCAGTGGACACTGGTCAGTCTGTTTTGACCTTTTGGCACTACTTGACAGTCTTTACCAGCTTGTCCTCCTTGAACGAGTCTCCTCCATGATTTGCCCTTCCCAGCTCCAAAATGGTAGCCAGGCCTTCTAGCTCCTTGTTTAAGGGGCTTTGGCATTTCAGGGTGAATGAAGACAGACTTGAAGGCAACTTTCTCCCCTGGCTTTTCCTTCCAAAGCTTAAACACGTTAAAGAGATTATACGAGGATGGGGTGGTGGGAGATGAGTGCTTTTGGGATTATCATGGAGTTGAGGGAAGACATGCAAAGAGCAGTGAAGGAGACATTTCCCCCAAGAGGGTGGAGTGGATGCTAGTTGGGGTTCTGTGAGGAGCAGAGACCTGCTGCCCACTCCTTCCCCATCTCCCCGGGGATGGGGTGCAGTGACGATGACTGTGGTGAGCAGATGAGGCTGGACCTGGGCACATGGAAGCTTCCAGCCTGCCCCGTCCTGAGTGTGATCCCACCCTCACATGGCATGGAGCAGGAGAGTGATCATCTTCAGGGGCCATGGAGGCCTGGGCAGTGAACACAGCATTAGTGACAAGTCACTCCTTCTCTCATTTACTCAGCAAAAGTCAATTGAATCCAAAACATGTGCCAGACACTCTTCTAGATACTGCTGCTGCAGGGGGGCCAAAGTACACATGGCCCCTGCCCTCGTGGAGATGGTATCCTAGTGGAGCAGACAGAAAACATGCAAACAAGTCCACCAGATGTCAGCTGGTGAAAGTGACTGGACACAAAAGGAGCAGATGATTGCGTGATGGGAAGCGGAGACTGAAGACGGTGAAGAGGCCCCTCAAATGCTCAGTTCTCAGAAAGACCTGGACACCATATGGCTGGAGAGAAGGGAGCGGGGCATGGAGGGAACCAATAATGCCTGACCCTGAAGGGTTTCTACGTTGACATATGGGATCTCAGACTTGACTGTTAAAAGAAATAATAAAACAATGCTTATTTCCTGATCTTTGAATTCAGTAGGACTAACCTACTTGACCATTATGTTGCTATATCTTTGACCCCACAAAGGAGGAGGGCTTGATCCTTTCCTGCCCAAGGGACTGCTGACCTCAATCCAAGTCCATCCATCCAACTAGTCACCCTTCTTCAAGCTCCAGACATCAACAGGGAAGAGAAGAGGGACAGAAAGACCTTTCCACGCAGAGTCATTTAGCCAGGCCTCGTCCTTCCTCCCAAACAGTAATGGGCACTTACCTTATGTTTGAGTAAAAAAAAGGGCCTTTTTATGATTTTCCCAGAACAAAAAGTATCTACCCCAAGATGAGCTGAAATCTCCCCTCCAACAGAAAAATTAATTGATGTCCACTTTTTGGAAACTTGCCATACCAATTTCCACTGCCCACTGAATTATAAGTGTCGTGAAGACAGAGCCAGGTTTGTTATTTTCTTTACCATCATATCCTGGCAGCTAACTAGAGCCTGGCCTAAAGCAGGTGTTCAATAAATAACTCTTGAATGCAAGAATGAATGAGTAAATGAGTAACTGAATGGATACTCTGCTGCTCTCCTCTGATTGCATCTCTTCTAGGTGTCCTGCTGGGTTGAATCTGCTGGCCCTGTGTACTTTGTTTCAAAGGACAGAGCATTTGAGGCCAGGATCATTTTCTCAAGGAAGTCCCACTGGCATGGAGAAATTCCTCTGGGGTCTGACAATGGTCTTCAGTTAGCTTATTTCTAGTTCTGTGACAATGTTTTTTGCTTTTGTGATTTTTTTTCCATTTAGAAATTGGAGACCAGATACTTGAGATATGTTGTTTGCCATTGTAATGTAGAACCTAGGATAAAAATGTTTGGTAACTCAAGGTTATTATTGCTTTTTTTTATTCTTTTTGTCAGAAAGCAGGAGAACTCGAAATTTGAGGCAAAAAATTGAGCACGGGAGGAAAAAACTGTACAGATAGGAGCCCCAAGAAGTCTACTCCTTCCCCTGGTCTTCCAGAAGGCCAGTTGACACTAGGTAGTGGGAGGGCCTGGGTGGGAGCTGTGTCTTAGGCTAGGGAAGGGGTGGCAGAAAGGATTGTAAGGGTAGATCTCTATATTGACTGCTTGCCTTCCTGCTCCTCCTGTGGCCTGTTTTTCATGTCTTTGCATCCATTTGGACTGGACAGGCCAGGATTCCTCAAAATACCTGCAGGTTACACTTCCATCTGCTGTCCCTTTCTGAGAAAAGCAGCTTTTCGAAAGAGGAAAAGTTGGCTACCCTATCCAAGACTCATTGGATAAGAATGATGCTGGAACTGGAGGGTGACTGTAGGGACACTCCACACTGTCTATCAGATTGTCCCTTTAGGGAAATGATTGGTAGATAAAGACGATGATAGATAGATGGATTGATAGATTGATCAGGGAGAGTAAAACCTGCCAAGATTTCAACACACCAAGAGAGATGCTTAGAGAGCAAGAGACACATGGGAAGAGCCACGCTGGTCTAATGCACCGCATCCTTCTGTTTGGTCTGGGATGTTTGCTCTCATTCACAAGTCTTGGTTTCAGCTGCACAATTCTTCTCTATCTTTGCTCTCCACAACATTTGTCAAACTTCTTCAAAGATGATACAGCCATCTGAGCAGATGTAGACCTTATACATATTTCATTAAATAAGTAAACGTTTATTATTTACTAATTTGTACAAGGCCCTGCAATGGTGGATCAGCATCCCAATAAACAGATGTCACTTTCAAATTAGGATAATTTAAGGGGGGGTGAGAAAGAGACTCTTTATATAGGTGCAGGTGGGGACCACAGGAATACTGCATCGGTGGACAGTTACTACCCCTGAGCCTGGAGGGCTGGGGAAGGAGTGGTTAGCAGAATCCAGAAGGAGTGTCTCATAGAGCAGTCCAGTTTTAGAAAAGCGATGACCTCACTCAAGGGACCAACGCCACCCTGCAGGGAGGGAGCCCAGCCTTCTCCTTCTCACTCTCCTCCCTCCTTTTCCCTTCCCCTGCCTTCTCCCCCATTTCCTGCCAGGATCCCCATTGCCCAAACCCATCTGGAAGCCTGGTGGCAAGGAGGCTGGTTGATGAGAGTGAAACAGATCAGCCGCTGCAGCAGAGAGCAGGGTGAAGAAAGGAAGAGAGTGGATCCGGAGAGACAAAATTAGAAGCATCCTCCATATCTAGGAAATTGATAATGGCTTGCTCACAATCATTCATTACATTTAGCACATTATCATATCATTAGCAAAAATGAGCTAACGGCAATTTTCTTTTTTGGTGAGGAAGATTGGCTCTGAGCTAACATCCGTTGCCAACCTTCCTCTCTTTTTGCTTGAGGAAGATTGTCCCTGGACTAACATCTGTGCCAATCTTCCTCTATTTTTTATGTGGGATGCCACCACAGCATGGCTGATGAGTGGTGTGTAGGTCTGCGCCTGGGATCCGAACCTGCAAACCCTAGGCTGCCGAAGCGAAGCACGTGAACTTAACTGCTACACTGCTGCACTGACCTCCTAATGATGATTTTAAGAGAGCTCATTTAAGTAGAAAGGGCCTCAGACTCCCTTCTCTTCCTGGAGCTGGTAGATACTTTAAAGGGAATTTAGTTTAAATCATTATACAGTTAAGACCCTGAAAGCTGAAATAACCTGCCAAGGCCACATATCCAGTTACAGGCCCCACTCTTCCCATCAGCAGGAATGACAGTATGAGCATGCGGGCTACCACTCCTATTGCCCTGACCCGTGACAGACATTGCTAATCAATCAAGGTGTTTTTTTCTCACGGCTTCTGCGTTTGACTATAGCATCACTGTCAGCACTGACCTCTCTCTCGGCAGTCCTCTCAGCTGACAGCATCAGCGGTCAAGTTCTAACCTATTTGCCATCTCTGCACTATGCTGTCTTATCACTGTGAATGTCTCTTCATTTTGATTCCTGACAAGAACTAACCCTTCACTCCCAGGGCCCCTTGAGACATGGTCAGAATGGGGAAGAAATGATAGTTTGAATTAAATCAGGGCTTTCCACCCAATGGGGCCCAGTTTTAGTCTAGTTGACAAATTTGGCCACCTTCAGCGTGATCTTCTCATTTGGTTCGATTTATCAAGGGTTCATTAAGCCTTTGCTATGCACTCAGCACTGTGCTGGCTGCTGCTGAGGCCAAAGGGAGAGAAGGTAGGCTTGGTGCCCTCAAAAGTGTAGTCAGATTTGGGGGAACGTCATCTGTGTCGGTCCTCCTGCGCCCGGGCTGAGCCTGGGGTTACTACTCCCAGCTGCCTTCTGCGCCGCCTCCTGGGATCAGATTCAGAAGAGCTTTGCATTCTCCCTCCATCCCTGCTTCGGTGTGGAGCCACGTGGCTCTCTCCACAGTCCTCTGTGTGCACCCACACACAGGGCTGACAGACCACCCACGCCCCCTAACAAGACCCTGATCAGCCCCACCCACTACCATCTCCTTGGAAGCTTTGGAAATTTATGGATTTGCCTCAGGATGAAAAAAATAGGGGAATTTAGTGGGGGAATCCAAAGCTGGATCTTGGAAGTTCTGTTTGGAAGCTAGTTCCGCTCTAGCAAATGTTTGAGACTGATTCAGGAATGGCCGTGTGTGGTGAGATGCTCCCCGGCCCGGCGTGCTCGGTCTGGCCCAGGACTTTGTGGGCTCCAACTTCAAAGTTAGGGCGATGCTGGGAGAGTGGCTGCCACCCAACTTGTGTCCTCAGCATGTGCTGATGTTTAGAAATGATGACAGGCTTTCTTTGTTATTCAGCATTTATCTGTCTTTTCTTTAACTCAACAAACTTTCAATGGCAATATGTGTCAGGGAATGTGAATGAATGAGAAATACATATATAGTTCACGCCCATCTCAGAGTTCACAGTCTACCCTAAAACAATCCTTGAAAAGCTGAACTTTTTAAAAGATTGAGAAAATTATACCTAAATGATGGATAGTTTGTGTTTATTTGTTTCTCTGGGTGCTGTCATCTCTATTGTTCTAGTTCCATGTGAAGCACAGCTGCTTGGAGAATCTCTAAGTTCCATTTACAGCATTTCTGGGTTGCTTTGTTGTATGGGAGATATTTATTTGGTGACCACGTCTCTGTTCTGGTTTTGATGCTGAATCGAAAAATGCTGTTTCTCCTTTGGAAATGCTTTAGTTAATGAGAAACAAATGGTCTGAGAGGTACAAAACATGTTGACCAGTCCAGATTTTCTTGGTGTAAATTCAGGGCTTTATCTGTAGTCAGGATATTTCTGAGGTAATTAGTAATTATTGAGTTGAAAAATAGCTTGTATTCCAGTTCACAGTTCATATACAAGGTAAATACTATTCATGCATCCATACATACATCCATAACAGCCAGTTCTAAGTCTTTACCAAGTGCAGGGACCCTTCCAAGTACAGATTCATTCTTTGTGGGGTTTTTGCATGTATGTGTGAGGAAGACCAGCCCTGAGCTAACATCCGTTGCCAATCCTCCTCTTTTTGCTGAGGAAGACTGGCCCTGGGCTAACATCCGTGCCCATCTTCCTCTACTTTATATGGGACGCCGCCACGGTGTGGCTGACAAGCAGTGCATCGGTGGGCGCCCGGGATCTGAACCTGCGAACCCCAGGCCACAGAAGTGGAGCACGTGAACTATGCCACCGGGCTGGGCCCCCATTCTTTGTGTTTTTATTTAAAAAACTTTAAACTATTTTATTGAGGTATGATCGGCATACAAAAAGCTGTATATAATTAATGTATACAACTTGATGAGTTTGGAGATAAGTATACACCTGTGAAACCATCACCAATCTATACCATAACCATATCCATCACCTTCAAAAGTTTACTCCCACTTTCTTTCCTTATTATTATTTTTTGTGTGTGACATTAACACTTAACATAAGATTTGCCTCTTAGCAAAATTGTAAGTATACAATGCAGTATTATTAACTATAGGCACTAGGCTGTACAATAGATCTCTAGCACTGGTTCTTCTTGCATAATTGAGACTTTGTTCCCTTTGACTTATATCTCTCCATTTCCCCCTCCTCCAGCTCCTGGCAACCACCCTCCATCCCACTTTCTGCTTCCAAGAGTCTATTAGATTCCTCATATAAGTGGAATCATGTAGTATTTGTCCTTCTGTGACTGGCTTATTTCGCTTAGCATAATGTCCTTCAGGTTCATCCACATTGTCACAAATGGCAGGATTTCCTTCTTTTTAAGGCTGACTAATATTCCATCATATATATGCCATGTGTTTTTATGCACTTTTAAAAAATTTATGTACAGTAGAATTCCCTCTTTTTAGCATATATTTCTATGAGTTTTGACAAATTCATACAGTCATGTAACCACCACTGTAATTAAAACAAAGAAAGGTTCCATAACCCCAAAAATTCCTTTTCCCCCACCCCTAACCCCAACTTGGTGATCTGTTTTCTGTCTCCATAATTTTGCCTTTTCCAGAATGTCATGTAAAAGGATCAAACAGACTTTGAGTCTGCCTTCATTCTGACTACACACAATGCATGTGAGATTCATACATTGTTGCATACATCAAGAATTTATTCCTTGTAATTTCTGAGTACTATTCCCCAGTATAAATGTGCCATAGCTGGATGGTGCACTTACCAGGTGAAGGACATTTGAGTAGTTTCCAGTTCTGTGTTATAAATAAAACTGCTTTAAACATTCACATCCAGGACTTTGCATGAACTTTGTTTCTTGAGAAACAGACTTCCTTAGTCATATGGTTAAATGTTTGTGTGTTTAACTTTGTCAGAAACTGTCCAACTGTTTTCCAAAGTGGCGGTACCATTTGCATTCTTACCAGTAATGTACGAGAGTTTCAGTTTCTCTACATCTTTGCCAGCACCTGGATTTGTCACTTTGTTTTTAAAATTTTAGCCATTCTGACAGGTGTGGAGCCGTATCTGGTGGTTTTAATTTGCACTTCCCTAATGACTAATGATGTTGACCATCTTTTCATGTGCTTATCTGACATCCAGATACCGTCTTTGGTGAAGTGTGTTTTAAAATATTTTGTCCATTTCTTTTAATTGAGTTGTTAGTTTTCTTATTATTGAGTTATAAAAGTGTTTTATGTAGTCTGGAAACAAATCTTTTGTCAGGCATATGATTAGTATATATTTTCTTCCAGTATGTGGCTTGACTTTTTAATTCTCTTCACAGTGTCTTGCATAGAGCAGAAGTTTTAAATTTTGCTAAAGTCCAATTTATCAAGTTTGTTTTTTTATGGATTGCAATTCTAGTGAAATATTTAAGAAATTACAAAGATTTTCTCCTATGTTTTCTTCTGGAAGCTTTATAATTTTAGCTCTTACTTTTAGGTCTATAATCCATTTTGAGTTAATTTTTGTGTTAGTGTGAGGTATAAATTGAAGTTCTTTTTTTCTGCATATACGGTGATATTCAAAAGACCAGCCTCCCTCCATTTGATTGCCTTTGCGCCTTTTTTGGAAATCAATTGGCCATATATGTGTGGATCTATTTATGGACTCTATGTTCTATTCTGTTGGTTTATCTTTATGCAATATCACAGTCTTTCTTTTTGGTAGCTTTATAATAAGTCTTGATATCAGGTAATATGAGCTCCCCAACTTTGTTCTTTTGCAAAATTATTTTGGCTATTCAAATTTCTTTGCCTTTCCATATAAATTTTAGAATCAGCTTGTCAATTTCTACAAAAAATTTCTTGTAGGATTTTGATTGGCATTGAATGGAATCTATGAAAAGTATGGGAAGAATTCATATCTTAATAATGTTGAGTCTCCCAATCCATCAATTTGGTATATCTTTTGATTTATTGAAATCTTGTTTGCCTTCTTTCATCGGTGTTTTTGGTTTCCAGCATACAAATCCTGCAGGTAAATTGTTAGACTTATCCCTAAATGTTTTATGTTGGGTTTTTTGGCACTACTATAAACGGTACTTAAATTTTTTTTTTTAATTTCCGATTGTATATCACTAGCATATAGAATTACCATTCATTTCGTATGTTGACCTTGTGTCCTCAACCTTACTAAACTCATTTATTAGTTTCAGGAGATTTTTGTTGTTGTTGACATCTTGGGAGTTTCTGCATAGACAATCATATCATCTATGAATAGACACAGTTCTACTTCTTCCTTTCCAATCTATATGCAGCTTATCTCTTTTTCTTGCCTATCACTGTGGCTAGGACCTCCAGTATGATGTTGAATAGGAATAGTGAAGAAGACATCTTTGCCTTGTTTCTGATTTTAGGGGGAAACCATTTGGTCTTTCACCACTAAGTATGATGTTAGCTATAAGCTTTTCTTGTCGTTTCCTTTTATTTTATAGATACTCCCTTCTATTCTCAGTTTCCTTTGAGTTATTATCATGAACGGGATATTAAATTTTGTCAAAAGTTCTTTCTGCAACTATTGAGATAGTTAAAATATTTTTTATTAGTTAGTCTGTTGATATGGTTGTCTGTTGATATATAATTAGATATTCAAATATACAACCAATCTTGCATTCCCAGGATAAACACCATTTGGCCATGATGTATTATCATTATTATTTTAATATATTAATGATTTAAATTTGTTAGTATTTTTGTTGAGCATTCTTGCACCTATGTTCGTGAGAGATAATGAACTCTGGTTTTCTTTTGGTATCAGTGTAATTCTGGCCTCATAAAATGAGTTGCAAATGTTGCCTCCTCTTCTATTTACTTGAAGGATTTGCATAGAATTGCTATTTCTTCCTTAAATGTTTGGCAGAATTCCCCAGTGAAACCTTTATCTTTGTTAGGTGGTTTTAAATTATATATTCAGTTTCTTTAATAGATATCAGACTATTCTGGTTTCTATTTCTTTTTTCATAAACCTTGGTGGTTTATGTCTTTCAAATATTTGTCCATTTCATCTCAGTTGTGGAAATTATGGCACAAAGTTTTTGTAACTTTCTCTTAATATTGTTTTAATATCTGTATGGTCTGTAGTGATGTCCTCTCATTCATTACTAACATGAGTAATTTTTGTCTTCTCTTTTTCTTGGTTAGTCTGTCCAGATGTTTATCAATTTAACTGATTTTTTTAAAGGAGCAGCTTTTGTTTTTATTTTCTGTATCATTTTATGTTTTCAACTTCAGTGATTTCTTCTCTTATCTTTGTTATTTTATTTCTTCTTCTTGCTTTAGATTTAATTTATTCTTATTCTAACATCATAAGGTGAAACCTGAAATCATTGACTTGAGAAACTTCTCCTTCTTAATATGAACATTTTAGTGCTATAAATTTCCCTCTAAGCACTGTCTGAGCTGCATCTCACAAATTTTGTTCTGTTGTACTTTCATTTTCATTTAGTTCATAATATTTTCAAATTTTCCTTCTGACTTTCTGTTTGATGCAGTGGTTATTTAGAAGTGTGTGGTTTAAATTCTGAATATTTCCTTAAAAAATAGAATTACAGAATACTACATGGGCCTCACAGTCTGGAGAATGTGTGTACCCATCTCCCTGCTCCTCTCCTTCCATAGTCCCTGTGTTGTCTTCTCAACATGGCGCCCAGAATAATCCTTTTGTAGCACAAGTTGGGTGATGTCACTTGTTTGCTCGATGGCTTCCCATCTCACTCAGAGATTGACGTACTCTTGGTGACCTGCAAGACCTCCAGGACCTTGTGCCTGTTGAGGGCTGAGCTGTTAGGTGTCGAAGTAGTTGATTAAGACAACAAACCAAAATGAAAACAACGGTCAAGACTCTAATCATTCATTGCCATAGTATAACAAGAGGCTAAACAGGAGAAAGTGCTGACCCCCACCTGTTCCATATTTCCTCATGGGTCAGTTGGATCAGCAAAGACGTGGGATCGCCTCACTGCCTGGGGAGACTGGAGCAAAAGGCTCCTGCCATTTTATGGGGAGATGGAGAGGGGAAGGGCCAGGAATGGAAAACAACTGAGTGCTGACTCAGAGTGAAGAAAAGTATCTGCAAGCCTCCCTCTCTCCCCTGATAAGGAGGTCTTGGCAGGGGTGCCTGGGGAGGGCCTCTGCCAAAGGCCCCTGATGAAGAGGCCTCTGAATGAAGATGCCTGGGCTAGTAATGTACATATGCATAAAAGCACAGCCTGCAGGGGGCCTGAATCCTCGACTACAACTCCCTTCAGAGACCGCAGTGCATTGGCTTTGCACCAAGTCTGGTGTGGGAAGGCAGATTTTCCCCAGGAAGCCTGCTAGGTAAAGCTTTGCAATTGCTTATGGTCTGGCCTGATTGCACAGCCTCCTATCTCAGACCAGGCCCTCCACTAACACCTGTGGGACCCAGGGAGCAAGAGCAAATGAAGGCCCACATACTTGTGTCTAAATTCGAAGTTCCAAATCAAGATAACTAACCCTAAACAAAGTCTACTCTCTTCTCCTACATTGACGATAGACCCTCATAATTAAAAATAACGTGTACAAACGAATAAAATAAACATAAAAAATAAATATGTATAAATAAAAACTAGGAATAAAGCTATGTTTTTTATGTGACTGAAAGTCTGGAAAATGTCTAAGGCTGCATTTCATAATTATTGTGACGTTTTTGTGTTCTGTTGGTGGACTGGAGATGTTTGGATAAGTAATAAAATAAAGACATTCATAAATTATTTCACACTTATTCCATAATGTTTATTTTCCTTGCCTACAGTTCAGTAAAATCATTATTATGTTGTAAAATTTTTACATAATTTGAGTTATATTGACAGTAATGATCTAAGCATTAGAAATTAAAATGTCGGAATAGTCAAAGTATACAAAATTTTAAGATATTTTCATCAAAGTGTAAATTAAATGTAAATAATTGAAAATTAAAAGTTTTTCACATGTTTTCAAGAGTTATTTTTCTTTTAAATTATTCAGAATTATCTATTAGAATTATATGTCAAAATATAAAACATGATTATTAATATCACAATTTAAAATAAATATCGATTACGTAAAGCCAAAATGTTTGGGGATTTTAATTAAAGAATCCTGAATATTTTAATAAAAATTCAACTATTTTGGAACTTAAGATTCAAAAGTCAGCTAGTTGCCAATGCAAAGAATTGGTACAATGCTTCATGCATGTTTTATTTACACCTATATACGCAAACTTAAGAGTCACTTGGATTGTTTAATATTGCAAAATATGCTTCAATCTCCATGTGTATATACCACACTAGTTTATGAGAACTTCCAGATCAAGAATTAGATTATGAAGAGATATTTGATGCCATTGGGAAAAGATAAAAAAATTATCATGCAAGAATCTACTGTATCTGTGTTGAGAATCTGATAAGTTAACTAGTCTGTCTTTCTCTTACCTACATGCTTCTGCTGCGCAACCCTGTCTGCACTCTGATGCTGGCTGAAGCTCAGCTCACTAACATTTGGGCTTTGGAACACAGCCTCATGTTTGAAGGACACAGGGCAAGAGCTATGGAGAAGCGTTTGCCTAGGGTCTAAACGGTGCTAGTTGTAAGAGTAGATATTTAGGGTTATGGGTAGCGCCGTGTCAGCTCTGAGCACCCGATCCCCAACAACCCATGTGTCCATGTGTTGTTTCAATAGAGTTTCTAAAGCATGGGCCTTGGCAGGTCAGTTCTGCCTTGCACTAGCTGGTCTATTTTGCTAGAACAACCTTCTTCCAGATATCTTTGAGGCTAACTTCCTTCCCTCCTTCAAGTCTTTGTTCCTTCTCAGTGAGGCCTGTATCTACCACTCTACTTAAAATTGCAGGGGGCGCCCGGTGGCGCAGCGGTTTCGTCCGCGCTTGGCAGCCCGGGATTCGCGGGCTCGGATCCCGGGCGCCCGCCGACACACTGCTCGTCAGCCACGCCGTGGCGGCGTCACATATAAAGTGGAGGAAGATGGGCACGGATGTTAGCCCAGGGCCAGTCTTCCTCAGCAAAAAAGAGGAGGACTGGCGACGGATGTTAGCTCAGGGCTGGTCTTCCTCAAAAAAAAATAAAATTACAGTCTTCACCTATAACCCCACCCTGGTACTGTATATACTCCTTACATTGCTCTCCTTTTTCTCTTTTCCACAGTGTCTACCACCTTGTAACACACTATGCAGTTGACTTACTCTGTTTATTGTTAACTGTCAGTCTCTACCCTCTGGAATGGTGTATTAATCAGGGTTTTCCAAAGAAACAGAGACAATAGGAGAGAGGTAGATAGATACAGAGATAGATGGATAGATGGATAGATTATAGGAATTTGTTCACAAGATTATGGAGGCCGAGAAGTCCCACAATCTGCAGTCTGCCAGCTAGAAAACCAGGAAAGCTCGTGGCACAATTCAGTCCAAGTCCAACGGCCCAAGACCCAGGGGTGCCAATGTCTGAGGGCAGGAGAAGATGGATGTCTCAGATTAAGCAGAGAGCAAATTCACCCTCCCTCTGCCTTTTTGTTCTATTCAGGCCAATGGACTGGATGATGCCTACTGACATTGTGAGGGTGATCTTCTTTACTCAGTCTACCCATTCCAGTGCTAATCTTTTCCAGAAACATCCTCACAGACACACCCAGAAATGATGTTTTACCAGCTATCTGGGCATCCCTTAGCCAGTCAAGTTCACACGTAAAATTAACCATTGTAAATGGGAAGTCCAAGAGAACAGGGGTCTGTGGTGTCCCAAGTATCTGGAACAGTGTCTGGCACATAGTGAATAAATGAATGCCAGACTGTGTTTTAGGCCATTTGTATGCACTGAAACCAAGGCAGAAGAAGTTAAGTAACTTTACCAAAATTACACAGTAGGAAGGAGTGAAATTGGGATAATTACCCAGAAGACCATTGTGAGGACTGAGTGAGATAATCTACTTAAAGTGCTTAGACAGTGTCTTGCACGTAGTCAATATTCAATAAATTGCCCTGTTGTCTGCCCTCAGTTCTCTGGTCTACGAGAGTCAACCATATGTTCATAAATGTATGCTATTTCCTGTGTCTCTTGCCATGTTATGGTGGATGAAACCCTGACATTGTTATGGGCTCATTAATCACTCAGAATCATTGTTCATACGCTTTGGGTTTGATTAAAACCCCAAATGCATTTGCACAGCCTCTTTATGCAATTTTGAATACCATCCACTTCTGAATAGAAACTTGATCCCTATGTTGATGATCCATCTATATCTCCTTAACTAAAATTCTATTCACTTGGAGCCAAGAAGTCTGTCTTTTCCTTGTGAAAAAAAAAAAAGTCACATTTTTGCAACTGAGAAATAACAAAAATTTTAATTCAGTCTGAAATCCTAACCTCACTAATTTTCAGTGGCTTCTGATCTGGGCCAGTATGGGCAGCCCTAAGTTTACAAAAGATTCATACTTAATAGTTCACCTTCCTTGGTTTTGCCATGACAACGTGCAGAGCAAACATCTCTAGATTCATTCCTCCCCAAAAGCCACTAAGATCCTCTAAGTCTTTTCCAAATGTCTTATCAAATATTACTGATAGAATCTCCTTAGAGAAAACTGCCTGAATTTTGCCACCATCATAAAATGATTTCTTAAATATGGAAATAAAATATTTGCATATGAGATAGGAATTATGAAGTTATATATGTCTGTTTCCACAGAAAAATCAAATTAACTGTACTGTGTTTTGGGGGGGAAAACCCTCCCTGAGTGAATATTGCTTATATAATTTTTGTGGCATTGTAAATCCAGCATGCAGCCAGGCCTGTGCACTGGGAGAATTTTCTCGGTCCTTAGAGTTAATGATGCCTGATTAAGGGTGTCTGTAAAAACTGTTGCAGAACATGTGGCCTGTGCTGCTGCAATTATGCATGTAACAGTGTATAGGCTGGACACTATGCAAGGATGTGGAAAGACCAATTTAAAAAGAGGAATTTTAAGAACTCAGTCTCTGCTTTATATTAGTTTCCTCATATTTCTAATAATCAAATCCTCTTGCCAAATTTAAAATAAAATTGAACTGTTAACTTTCACTTATATATCAGAAGACGCAAAGTACTTTGCTCATTAACTGTACCAAGTTCCGCAAATGCCCCAGGACCACTGACTCCTTTTGTCTTCTCTGCTGACCAGATGCCCCGCAGCCATACGGCTAAGTGGAACAGGGAGCCCTTCCAAATGGAGACGTTGCAAGGAAAATCTTAAACCTCATCAACTCCAAAGTTTCTTTTCTCTTTTGGAGGAGGAGAAAATTCAGATATAATAAAGCATTGAGAATCTTCATAGAGACATGGGAGGCTGCTGATGAAAAAAAGGCAAAGAAAGAGGGAAAAGAGGAGGGCCCTGGCCGCTGAGATGTTTTCATTCCCTCTGAGTTGGGTCTGTGGCCGTAGAAGCTGACCTGGATCTGTCAATAAGATGTAAGGCTTGTGTGACCACTGCAGAAGGGTGTCCATAGTGTCCAGAGCTCTTCCCTGCTATGGACATTATTGTCTATTTAAATGGACAGTGGTTATCATTGTGTCTCTTCCCCAAGATCCTGGTTCTCCTCTTTCCAAGCACTTGGTAGGATTGCCAATTCCCTGTGCTTCCATCAAAAGTGATGTGTATTGCCTCCAGGCAGAAGTATTTAATGACTTGTGTGAAGCACAACAGCACTCCTTTTTCCTGCTTTGGAGATTGTGAAGCCTACGCAAAAGAAAACAGAGCCAAGACGTGAAGAGAGATGGATTCCTGGAGACATGATTTGAACACCTGGATCTAGCTATGCCTGAAAGAACTCACTCTGTAATGTCAGAAACAAGTCAGTAGCTTAGCTTTTGTGCATATGTCAATTTGAGTTGGATTTTTGAGACTTGAAACTAAAACAATCCTGACTAATACACTTAGGAAAAACATGAATAATGAGTTAATTCACAGACTTCCTCGTCTCTTGTACTCTTCCTAAGACAATTCTTAAGAATTAAGAGAGGTTAAGTAGATTTCCACAGTATGTGCTGAGTGACATAGGAATGGGATGGGTCAAAAGTCTTATGGGCTGAGTTAGTGAGTTAAGGGAGAAGTGCTGGGGCAGCTGGGAGGTGAGGGAAGTGAGTGGGAAAGGGCAGAGGATTTTAGTGAATGATTCTAGAGTCTAAGACCATGTATTTAGATCTTCTTTAATGTCCTTCAAGAGATGTTGGACAATGATGGATGTCCTTTTTAATTGCATTTGACTTTTAAACCTACCATTACTCTGTTTCTGGACCGTATATGACTCCAGGTTCACAAATTTTGTACATGTATTTGTGTAGCACAGTCTGTATGGCTGCTTAGAGTGGAATACTTCCTTTCCCCTCAATTTGAATTCCTCTCTTTACAACTTTTGATTTGACTTGAGAAATCTTCAAAAATCTCTAAACTTTATTTTTGCCCAGTATTAAGATTCTTAGAAAAATGATAAAGTAGTATTAGGAAAGGACTAATATGAGGCTATAGAAATGTCCAAATTTTGAGTATAATTTTGTTTAAGAAACAGATGAAGAATAAGATTCTGTTTTATCCAGCGACTTCTTTGAGAAATTGTAAGTGTCGCACTTCATAATGTAGTCTATGCTGGACAAATTCCGTTGTTTTTGTTGTCTTAACTGATTTGGATAAATTTCTGGGGGCCAAATTTTAGTTGACAATACAGACAGATGATGACTCCCTCATGCACTAATTACCTCAGAAATTTAACATAGATCGGGCCAGAACACCTTCTGCTTACCAAGCCGATACCATTATGATTGATGGGATTGTGATTATTATTGCTTTTTCTTGTTATTTGGAAGTCCTGAACTTAGAATGCTGGTGTTTAGGAGGTGACATATGAATAAAGGAATGATAACCCAACTAGATAAATGTTTTCTGAGATCTAGTAAGATCAAGAAATGCTTGTTGCCCAAAGTTGAAAAAGAAAAGGGGTCAAAGACAGTTAAGAGTTAATGTGTTTTTTTTTATTCTTGGTGAGAGCCTTTCCAAAGGATCGGCTCTAGTTTTGTTCTTGTCCCTTCGGAGAAGACTTGGAAAGAACTGAGAGAGAAAGTGACTAAAGGAAGAGGCAAGAACACCTGTGAAGTGAGTTTCACAGAAATGAGAGCGTCTCTCTACAGAGAAGGCGGAGGGGTGACTGGCCTTGAGAATCTTGCGGGTGGTAATAACAGGCTGCTGGCCAGGTGTTCTCCATCTTGAGAAGGACAAGCAGCGACAGACAGGTTTATGATGTGACTAGAAAGATTTAGATTCTAATAAAGGATGAATTTCATCATGAAAGGTTCTTCTAAGAAATGCTGCATTCTCATCCAAGAAAATATTTTTAATGCAGCTGACTTTCTTCTTCCTTGTAAGGCTGTGAGGAAAAGCACTGGACAAAATGACTTTATGAGACGTGCCTTTCATGGAATCCAAGCAGGACAGTGGGCCCCAGTTTCTTTTCATCCATTTAATTGCCTACAAGTCCCTAAAAAGAGCCCCCTGTGAGAATGTGGAGACCTCAGGATGGGGAACAATGGAGACATTATGGAATTCTGGAATGTTGGAATCAGGAGAGACCTTGGTTTCCTCACAGTGCTCTGGATTTCTTCACCGTACTTAGTGTGTTTTGTAATTAGGTGTATGTTGACCTTCTGATGTCCTCACTAGATTGGGAGCAGTATCCCTATACCCAGCCCAGTGCCTGGTTCTCTAAGAGGTCAACCAACATTTGTTGAGTGAACAAAGGAAGAATCCAACCCTGTTACTTACAGATGAGGAATCTGAGGCCCAAGGAACTCACTCACCTGGTGAGGAGTAAAGGCCTTCTCAGCCACTTTCCCATATTTAATGCATTTACTACATAGAGGATTAGCACCCAATTAACTAACTATATAAATCCTAGTCAACAGGGAACTATTTTCTAAGTGAGGTCTAATTTCTTTTAAAAGTGTAGAGCTTAAATTGCGGAAATTTGTCTTTGGATTCCATACAAATTTAGGTCAAAGTACATGTGGTGGGATAATACTTTGGAAGTATTAACCTATATCCTCCACCTCATCTCCAAGATTTCTTTCTTCCCTTTTTTTCCCCCTCCACTGTTGTGGTTAGTGCTTCTGTGCTCCTTCTCTCACTAGTGATGTGAAGAGCAGATATCCATTCATTTATTCAGGTGTTAATTCATTTCATAAATACTTATTGAGTTATGTGCCTGACACAGGTCTCAGTTCTGAAGGTCAAGTTGTGGATAATGGAGCCTGTACTCTCTTCTGGCCTTGTGTTTCCAGCATCTCTATGGAGAGTGAGAGTTCAAGCATCAACTGGATGTTGGATGGCAGGACTTTTAAGTAGAGTACATCTGGTCTTCTTCCTCCTCCTACCTCTGGGCTGTGGCCCTGCACCATTCCTCCTGGCAAGGCAGCAAACCCTGGGATAGATCGGAAGAATCTAAGGGAATGTCTGTGTGGTGGCCCTGCAAGAGCCCTGCCCAAATGGCTAGACCTTGGGCAGGGACCAGCAAATTCAGGCAGACAAGGTGAGTCTTATCAAAGTTCCCAAGTCATGAGCAGAATTACCCCATGCCCCAGGGTGAGGGATAGAAGTAACAGCTCAGCACCTGGATCTGAAAGGAGCCAAGACTATGGGACACACATGGACTGGTAACCACAGACCCCTGGGAAGAGGGAGATCTCAGCAAATGCCTGCTTGAACAGACAACATGGGGCTAACATGTCTCCTGTCCCCCTCCTTATGGCTTGGTTCAATGTACGCCCCATAGAACTTAGCCCCAACTGCAGAGAAAGGGGATGGAGGATCCAGTGAACTGAGATTCAGTTTTTGCCACCCAGTGGAATCAGGGCAGCAAGGCTCAAAATCAAAGTTACATTTTGGTCACCTAGTGGACCAAGATTTATATCTATTAGTCACAAATAAGATTTCTTCCTAGAGACATTTTGTACCACTAGAAACCCATGCTGAAGACCAGCAAAGCAAATTTGACATGTCTGCAAATAAAAATAAGCCAGCAAGTCTTGGCTTGTCACTATCAGGCAGAAGGTGGCACAGGAGGGTGCCTTGGCATGTTGGCTCCACTGCAAGAAGAGGATGCGTGCTTCTCCATTGGCTCTGTGACACCACATCCTTCCGGTTTCCCTCCCACCTCTGTGCCTCATCTCTTCTGCACTTTTGCTGATGTCCCCTCTTCAAATGAGTCAGGAAAGGCTAGACTTCCCCCAAGGTCAGCCCTAGACCCACCTCTCTTCTCACGCTCTGCAATGGATTGATTATGTCCCTCCAGAATTCGTGTGTTGACACCCTAATCCCTGTGTGATGGTATCAGGAGGAGTAGCCTTTGGGAGGTTATTAGGTCATGAGAGTGGAGCCCTCCTAGGAAGAGACACCTGGAGCTTGCTCTCTCCCTCCCCCTGCCATGTGAGGACACAGTCAGAAGATGGCCATATGCAAGCCAGGAAGAGGGCTCTCACCAGAATCTCACCATGCTGGCACCCTGATCTCGGACTTCCACCTCCAGAACTGTGAGAAATAAATGTTTGTCTTTTAAGCCCCCAGTCTATGGTATTCTATTCTAGCAGCCTGAACTGACTCAGATACATTCTACTCTATTTTCAGCTTTGTGCTGAGAATAAGAAGCTATTGAGGAGAGCAGAGAGCAAAAAGCTGGGAAGGCAGAGTTAACTCAAAAATAATATCGTGGAAAGATGGCAGCCAATCCTGATGATGCCAGCAAATCTCTGTGGAGTTGGCTCCCTTCTGTGATCTAATTCATTCCTGTTTCTAACCATTCTTTTAGAAATGTTCAAGAGTCAATTTCCATTATTTACATTCCCATTTTTCATGACTACTGATAACTCAGCAGCCAAAGACAGCATAAAAACAAAATACATTTAATTTTGATCTAAGACCCCATGCTTTGATACCCTATGGACAAAAATTTTTGGAAACCGTGTACCAATTTAAATTAACTTGTTGGGAGATATTCTCAAGTGAAATCTAGAATGTTTTTATTTTTAAGTATTGCCGAAAATATTTTTGGCCTCTGAGTAGATGTGCATTCCCGCTGAGTATTTACTTTGATGTTCCCTTGGAGACAAATCATTTAATTTAATTTGATTCAATTTGATTTGATTTGATTTCAACTCAGCTCAGTTCCACCATGCTTATTAATATTTCTTAGCACCTACATTTATATATAGCAATTTCCTGGACATTTCAGTCATGGTCCCTAAATTTGAAAACTCATCATTTAATTGGGAAAGGGAACAATTCCAAGATAATTTGTAAGCCAAAGCATAGTACTTAGGAGAGGCCAGGGATGACAAAGATGAGGCAGTCATACCACACTCCCTTCCCAGTCCATGGCAGACATTGCTAATCAATGCTGCATTATCTCAGTGGCCAGTGGGGGCCCCAGGATCTTTCTCAGTCAGTCACTACCAATCAATCGGTATTGGTATGTTAACTAAGCCTCTTAACCATCCCTGGAATAAATCCCACAAATGCTCAGATGAATTTCAAATTGGAGAACTTCATTTGAGTCTGTGCCTATAGGCTTTGTGCTTAAGAAAATAAAGTAGCTTGGTAATTACAAGGATTTGTTGGTCGAGAATGAATTAAAACAAGATGAATCTTTACTGATTTTTTTCCAGTCGACTCACAGCATGAATTTATACACTGCTGCAAAGAAGCATTTGAGAGATTAATCAGAGAGTTTTGAAATCCGAAATTGAGATTGAAGTTTAAAAACCTGTAAATGGTATTGAGATTCAGGAGAGCAAGATTTCATTGTACTTTGCCACTAATTATGTGCTCTTGGGCAATTCTCAACCCTTCCCTATATTTGAGCTACATAGTTGGGTTGGAGAGTGTAATGTTTTTAAGCATTTTTTCAAAATAATCTGAATTTAGCACTCTACTATAAATAACGGATAAAATGCAATATTCCTGGTTGAAGCTGAGACTTGGGGCCTGGGCTCTGACCCTCAGTATCTTCCCCTCAGTCTTATGGAAGCCCCTGGAATATTTGTAAGGAACATTGACAATTTCAGGAACAAATTTTGAAGACTCCTAGACAAGAGCTTCTTTGGATATTCTTCCGGCTCTACACATGTTAATGAATGTAAATCAGCTAGATCTGATTCAATACAGTTGTGCTGGGCATTGATAAAAATAACACACTCTGGAAATCATTTATACTGGGGGAAAATTTGAGCAGATGGAGCAGATCGTCAGTCCTGTGCTCTGTTTAGGGCCACTCACTTCCCCATGCACTCACGAGGCCCTGGTTTTGGTCCTGGGTCTGTGCAGCCCGTCTGACTGTATTCGTACTACTTTGCTCCCACTACCATGTGATGGTGTGAGATCACCTCTGTGTATATAAAATGAGAGGAATGAATAAACTTCTAATGGACTTGGAGGCCAGATTTTAAACTTCAGTCTGTTTTTAGTATTTTGACATTTTATTTTGACACCAGTTCAATAACACATTAAAAGCCTTTCTAAGAGCTGTATTTGTCATAATGCCATAAAACAGACCCATTGGATCCTGCATTTCATTGAGCCAAAAAGGTCATAGTTAGGGCCCCTGAAACTTACTGTTTGGCTACCATTCTTTAAATCTGGTATATGTAAGAGTGAAAAATAAATTATAAATGAGAAGCAGAATCTTTGTGCTCTAATGGTAGCAGAACAGGTATCTGCTAATTTGATTCTTGCATTCCAAGGTCTGGAGTTGCTTAGACCCTGACCTGGTGGGGAAGTGATGGATAGGCTTCCCAGGTGACTAACATCATACCATTTATGGATTCAGTCCTGCTGGATTTGCAGTTGGAATCACACAAGAAAGAAAGACAAATTAAGTCATTGAACAAGATCCTGCTTTTTGGTTGCTCACCCATGAATAACCAAAGAGAACTCTGGAACATCCCTCCTGCAATAAACTTTCACAACAAATTTTCCAAGATCTAGAGTTCTGAAGAACTTGTGTCTCTCATAGGGGATCCACGGTCTCACACAGACACCAGTAAGTAGCAAAAAGAACATAAGGATAAATAAACTTGCCCAACATTCAACAGGACTGGAAGCCAGTGTCAGCAACTCTCACCTGAGCTGGAGGTGAGGACCATTAGAATTTTTGTGTTTGTGTGAGGAAGACCAGCCCTGAGTTAACATCTGTTGCCAATCCTTCCCTTTTTGCTGAGGAAGACTGGCCCTGGGCTAATATCCGTGCCCATCTTCCTCTACTTTATATGGGATGCCGCCACAGCATGGCTGACAAGCAGTGTGTCGGCGGGCACCCGGGATCCAAACCCACGAACCCTGGGCTGCCAAAGCACAAACTAAACCACTGTGCCACCGGGCCGGTCCCCTAGAATTTTTTTTAATGGGAATTTTATTTAAAAGTGGAAAAGTCAAAGAGAATCAGAATATGTTGGGCTCCCAGCTTAGGAAGAGGGGTTTTGAAGCTGGAGGATATATCAGACTTACTCTAACCTGCATTTTATTCGTCTGGTCTCCACAGTGATCTGCTTACAGCTCTCCTGAGCGTGTATTGCCTTCTCAGTGGGCTGAACCTTCAGTGATCATGGGCCGAAACTTCAGTGGTCATGGGCCCTACCTCCTGTAAGGGTTGTACAGTCTAAGCCAGTTCTCAAGCATGCTTTCAGGAAATACACCTTGCAGGCCCACCTCAAACCTTCTGAATTAGAATTTCTGAAGGCAGCTTCTAGAAATAAGTATGTTTTTAAAGCTGCCTATGCCGATCTGACACTTTTCCCAGTGAACATCTACTTGTCCTTCGGAGTGTAGCTTAAGCATTGCCTCCTCAGGGAAGCCTTCCATGACTTTGTATAGCATTGGCTGCAGTGCTGATTGTACATTTATGCATGATTATTTGTCACTATCTGGCTTCCCCAGTCGACCAAAACTCCACAAGAGCAGGGACTGTGTCATTCTCACTCACTATGGAATGCCAGGTCTTAGCACACCAGGCACATCACAGTTATTGAACAAATATTTGTTGAAAGAATAAATAAATGAGTGGGTAGATAGGTGAATGAATGAATAAATGGTCAAGGAAATGAACAAATGAGCAGCCGAGTTTGGGAAACACTATTGGGGTTAGAGTCCCATTTACAGGTTAGCTTTTCTGATCTCTGCCAACATCACACTGCTTATTGTGGGATGTATGTTGTTATGATGATTAGGGGAAGCAGGAAAGAGAATTAGTAGAGGAATTTGCAGGGTGGGGAAAGGTGTAAACTACATAAGCTTTTGTGAAAGTTTTCTCCTCTGAGTAAAGATGATGTTGTCACACTGCCAGCTCAATGAGAGCAACAGGTGTCATGAGGAAACTGACATTGCCCAAGCTGAAGGCCAGGTTCATTGTCTTTCTTACATCACCCTGGGTCTCAAAGGAGACCAGAGTTACTGAGGAGTTCCTGCGGTGATAACGATTTTATAACGCGACAATGGTCAATTAAGTTATCACTTTTGATTACATATTACTTACTGAATTCTGTCATGAGCCATGTTCCTGCAACCAAAGCAGTCAGATTCGAAAAATATCAGTTAGGCTGGTTATTTTACACAGTCTAGAGCCCCAGACTCAATTGTTGAACAGAATTGGTTACTTTTCAACTGGCTTTCTTTAGTATGATATATACAGGGCCAGGGTCAATGTATGAGATCTTGCAGATTTTGTACAGTTTGCAAACAACCTAATTACAGGGCCCAGAACATGGCAAAACAAGTCACTCTGGGACATGGGCTAACTCAACAGGTGTGACTGAGACAAGAAGGAACAGCTAGTGGTTCAGGTTTACAACAGGTAAGGAGCTCATCCTTTCCAGAAGTCAGGATAGGTGAGAGGTCTGGAGGCTGGAGATCTAGACCAGGCCTGCAGTCAGAAATCAGAAGCAAGTGCTAGTAACTAAAGTCAATAACCAAGAGTCCGGAAGTCAGGATTACCACAGGTCTGGGTCAAACGTATGGGCAGAAGTCCAGAGTTTCAGCCAGAGTTTCAATGATCATGACCCATCTCAGAGGTCAGCCCAAGTTCAGAGTCAACCAATACTACACAGCACAGGTGCTAGGCGCCTATACCACACAGTTAGTCCTCACCACAAGGTTATAAGGTAGGTACTGCCATCACTACCTATAGCTGAGATTGGGCGATAGTTCCAGATAACAGTAATAGAGTAGTTAACGTTCATTGAGCATTAATACTATATTAACAGGTATTGGTTCTCAAAATTCAACAAATATTTACTAAATGCCCACTATAGAGTAGGGATTATGCTAACTGCTAGGAATTTAAAGATCAATACAACATTGTCATCACCCTCATGACCTTAGAGTCTAGAATGGTGCTTCTCAACGGGGACAACTTTGCCTCCCGAGGGACGTTTGTTTGACAACAACCTGGGTTGTCACTACTGGAGTGGGTGTGCTGGTAGCATCTAGTGAGTGGAGGCCAGAGGTGATGTCAAATGTCCTACAACACACAGGACAGCCCCCACAGCAGAGAATTATGTGGCCCACATCAATAGTGCGGGGACTGGGAAACCTGTTTGGGAAAGTGGGATCCACAGGGAGAGCCGTGAGTGCGATGTCAAGTGTCAGGTGCACGACGGTATCAGGATGCCCAGGGCGCGGTGGGGATTCGGTGGAGGAGATTATAAGACCTACTGCTGCGGGGGCAGGGAGGATGCGGGCAAGGGAAGGGGCTCAGGGATGACTTCCTGGGAAAGGTGGGTCTTGGAGGATGAGCCGGGTTGCCCCGACAGATGGGGTGTGAAGGTGAGCAGCTGGATAATCCAAGGCCAGGGACAAGGAATGCTGTGACCTCTTAGGATCTGGGAGATTGTCCAGCCCTTGGTGTCAGATTCTGTTCAGTTACAAAAACTACATTTTGAGGTGTCCAGATAAAAAGATAATTACACATCAGTTTTGCCCTCAAAGAGCTCATATTGTATAAAATGAGTCATGCCTCCAAATCAAAATAATTCCTCCCATCAAGTTTTAGTTTTGGCAAATAAGTGAGAAAACGCTACAAATTAAGGAAATTTCCAGTATTGATTTAGAAGCGTGTTCTAGCCATTCACTACTGTCCGATTCACTTTGGAAGGTTAGAGTCAAGCCAATGAAATTGGTTTTCCCTCCCGAGAGCTCTGAGTTTTCATCTGAGGAGTACCAAAAAGTTAGGGAGGCTTCCCTTGCCAAAGAGATCAGGAGTATATGAAATATTTTTGGAATTGGCTAGAACTTCCCAAGGGCTGTCACTTTGTTAGTAACACTTTCTCACTTGAGTCCTATCCTGTAAGATTAAAGTCAGCCTAAGCAGCCAGCCCTCTCTGCTGGAGATTCACATATGAATAGAGGCTAGAAAGATGTTTCATGGAAATGTTGCTTTGTATAGGCAGAACTTAAATATACTCCAATTTACCAAAAAAACAGTAATGGAATGTTAGGATAAAATGGAAGTTGGTTTTTGAGAACGCAGCAGAAAATGTACTAAGTGGATCCCTGAACAGGAGGTGAGTTACATAAAACTCTGGCTGATGTGGCAAATAGACTTTTCTGAAACCCTGGTGCTCTAACTCTCTTCTTATGGCATAGGATAGGGTTACAGGAACATAATGTGCTGGGTAATTGATCAAACCATTAAAAATAACAGCATAAAGGTTTAGAGCTTTGACAGGCTTGATTCTTTTCAGAAGAAAGCCCAACTTGCAAAAGTGCTGATGTGCTTCTTGCAAAGTTCTATAAAATTGTGGTGAGAAAAGGGAAATTTACATTGGAACTCCTCCACTCATCAGCTGAATTTCCACTGCCCTGTTCACTAGACGGCCTAGCTGGCTGCTGGCTGCCTGTGACATGGGGAAGGAAAGCCCGGAGCTCATGTCCAAATGCGGGAGGCTGCGCTTCTGCCGACTGCTGGGAAATTAACCAGAAGAGGGCACCCATCGGGGCAGGCAGGGCGAAGACCGTGTGTGATCCGGCGGACACGGAAGGTGGGGACCAGTTTCTAAAAGAAAGAAGGCCCTCGTCGCTGAGTGAACTTTCCAGCAGCAGAGGTTACAGAAGGTTTTGTGAGCAGAAGCAATCTCCTGCCTGGTCAGATAGTAGAGATGAAGACAAATTTGCCTAATGGCTTTCCTGCGTGAAAGAATGGTGATCCCAGGACTGCACGCAGCTCAAAATATGTAGAAAGCAGCTCCCAGGGTCCTCTCTGAAAGGAGAAACACAGGCCCCTGTGTTCCCTTGTCCGCAGATGTGGGGCACCTGAGCTGTGCTGATTTCTCGTGTCTTGTCATAACCACCAGATTTTGTTGTTAGTGCCGTCGAGTGGATTCTGACTCCCAGCACCCCTGTGCACAGCAGAGGGAACCCTGCCAGGTCTTTTCTGCGCCGTCCTCTCCCCTCTGGTGCTCTATCAGACAGCGCTCCGCTGCTATTCACAGGGTTTTCACGGCCAATGTTTACGTAAGTGGGTGGCCACGTCCTTCTTCCTAGTCTGTCCTCGTCTGGAAGCTCCGCTGAAACCTGTCCACCATGGGTGACCCTGTTGGTATTTGAAATCCTGGTGGCACAGCTTTCAGCATCACAACAACACGCAGCTTCCACAGTGTGACAACTGACAGACGGGTGGTGTGGTTCCCTGACTGGAAAGAAACTCGGGCTGTGGCAGTAAGAGCATAAATCTTAACCACTACACCACTAGATTAGAGGACATTAATATAAAAGAGGTGGAAACCGTGTCCCATGATTTGGAAAATTTGGGTTGTTATTTTTTAAATCATTGTCTTGGTATCCCTGTTGTGTTACTGAATTCTCCCTTCAGTAATTAATCTCGATTTTCTCCTCTTCCCCCATGATCTGGGGAGTAGGGAGGAAGAGAGAGACTGGGTCACTGGAGGGATCTGCATGCTCTTGGGCAGATTCTACCTTATACAAGAGTGCCTGACAAGGGGCACCTGTGGGCTGTGGCCCAGCCCAGCTCTGCCAAGCCCTCACCCCTGGCGTGCAGCTGCTGGGTAGCCTTTTTCTCACGTGTCCCCACAGGCACAATCCACCTGCCTGGAGGGGGCACCGCCTCCTCATTCCCACTAAGATGCCATATGTGCTGGGGGTGGCCCTGGTCTGCAGCCCATCCTCTCACTGGTTTCCTTTTCAGACCAGTCTACATCCATGCCCTCTCCCTTCCCCCGACCCGCCCCCTCCCCCTAATGCGACAGCCTGAGCTGCAGGATCCTGAAGCCACCCCAGCTTCTGGACCTAGAATGCGGAGATAGGGTGGGGACAGTCCATCTCTGATGCGCCAGGTGAATTGTTCCTGCTGTAATGGCTGAGTAGGTCCAAGGTTGACTGATGCAGGCTGTGGTGTCAGCTGTGTGCACGCCTGTGCTTGGGTACACGTGTCTATGTGGAGTTCGTGTGGGGCTGTAGGCCCTCGCATGGTGAATACAGCGAGCTGAGGATTACGGTTGCGTAAACCATCCTAGAATTGAGAGGAACAACCAGGACGGACCAGGGAGCCGTGTGCTTGGAAGCAGGCAGAGATGTTGAATTCTGTAAATGGAATAAAGGTGCAGTGAATACGAGACTCCTGTGCATTCACGGTCTGCCCACGGGCCACGCAGAGGCCATGAGTGGGGTGGGAAGCTGTCCCCTCAAGACTCTGACCTAGTTTATAAAAACAGAGGCTTAGAGAGCAGGATAGGCTGGAAAGAGCCCTGCAACTAGACAAGAGATTCAGGTTCTAACCCAGCTCTGCCCCTAAACAGCTGTGTGACCCCCTGGAAGTCAACCACCCTCTCTGGGCTTTAAGGTTTCTCCATGTCCTGAAATGCTGTGGGTTTAGAAGAATAATGGATGGAATTGTACAGCTATAAATTGGCATAACATAAAAAAGACCCCAGCCCCCTGGAAACTTTCTCCACCTCAGGTACCACCACCTAAGCCCAAGGCTTGCCTCCCGCCTGTTTCTGTTTCCACAGACTGGAAGGGAACTCACTCTGCCTCGTTGCGTCAGGACCAGCCACACGCTGAGCTCACAGTGTTTTTCCAGGGTGTGCTGAAAAACCCTCTTGTCCTGTATGAGCTAAGACGCCAGGCCTCATGGGGCTCTGGAGGGGAGAGAGTCAGGTGGCAGTGTCAGGGATGCTCTTGGCTCTGAGGGGCGCGCCACACAGCACTGGGCCCATGGGGCCAAAGCAGCAAGAAAAGGTAGAAACAATGAAACATTTCAGTGAAACAGGTTTCCACTTTCCTTCCAGCCGAGTTGCTTCCTCCCTGATGCTCCCAAGAGAAAAGGACGGAAGAGGTGACAATAAAACCAGAGCCACCAGCATGTGTTTGTGGTGCCGAACAGAGCGTCCTGGGTTTTTATGGCCTGTGGGGAAAGAGCGTCCTATTCAACGCCTAATCTAGTGACAGTGGCCTCTTGCTCCCTCCTGGCCCGTAGGACCTCAGTACCCTCTGAGGGGAGTGGGGGGGGGGCGGCAAAGAGACAGCTGACAACTCTTCAGGGACAATGAGATTGTGTTCAACTTTTAGTCCGGGAAACATAGCACGGCTGCCTCGCTGATGTGACTTTGCGGGCACATCTCTGTTGGACCCGGCATCTCTCCTTGGCAGTGACCCAGGGAATCCCTGCCATGGGGTGTGTAGCACGGAAGGCCAGCGTGGACAGAAGGAGCTGCTCTGCTTCCGTGTGGCCCATTCTATCTGCTCGGGCCCAGTCTCAGGGGGGCCAGGGTCCGAGTGCCATCCTGTCATCACCAGGTCCCCATGTCTCCCTCCCCAGCAGAACTCCAGCGGACCCAGGCATTCTCCTCTCCACATGGAGAGGCAGTGCTGCACGGGGCAATCACAGATGGGCATGGCCTGTCCTCTCCTCACTGCCTTCCCCTCCTCTCTGCCTGGTATTCTTTGATTCCACTCTCAGCCCCTTCCATTCTAGATGGCTCTCTGTTCCTCCCCTTCAGTCATCTACAACGTCTTCCCCACTCCTCTCAAACAATGACTAGAAAGAGAGAAAACATTTTTTTCTCCCCAATGGACCTTCTTCACTGTCCTTCCAAAGAGATTATGTCTACAAGGGACCATTTAATACCCACTGAGCATCCCCACACCCTCTGAATGCAGTGATTTGAGCCAGCCTGACTCTACCCCGAGGCCAACTCAGAATGCTGTACCCTGTGAATGGTTCAACACCATCTTGGTGGCCTCCCTGACCTCAGGGGAAGTGGCCCCAAGTGGTCCAGCAGTGTGTGTAGTTTTACCATCAAATGCAGACAGGTAGCCCTGGCCTCTGTCCTGGGCTCTGTGGAAAGGATTCCTACTGCCAATATCTTATCTGTCCACAGTGGCTAGGGAAGTTTATTGCATATAATGGACACTTTTTCTCTTTTTTAGTGAGGAAGATTGGTTCCGAGCTAACATCCATGCCAATCCTCCTGTATTTTGCATGTGGGATGCCTCCACAGCATGGCTTGATGAGCGTTGTGTAGGTCTGCACCTGGGATCCAAACTCACAAGCCCTGGGCTGCTGAAGTGGAGCGCATGAACCCAACCACTACACTACTGGGCCAGCCCCATACACTGGCCATTTTTATTCAGCTTATTAAGATCCATAAAACAAACCAACAAAAAGGTGCACTGTGACTTTTTCATAAATATATATGTTCAGGCCTTTGAATAATGGTGCTTTATGTGAGATATGTTTTCTCATTGAAATATGAGACACTGAAATTTTAAAAGTAAAACAAATGTCTCAACTTTTAAAAAACATTTAAATAATTGGCAACGCCCATTTCATAAGAGCAATTCACATGCAAAAATATTGCTGACAGTACTTGTAAAAGGGCCTAACATTGTCTAGACAAACACAAACTTGGAACTACTCCAATTTGTAATAAGTGGATTCCTCCTGGAAATCTCCATTCATATCTTGTCCAGAAACCAAGTTGTTACTTATTAACAGCCTAAAAAAAGCATGATTCCCTTGCTATCTTTAATTCAAGAGGACAATTTTAGAACTATCAGGTCAACATCAACCAAGATTATCCGACAAAGATGAGAGCATGCATCCCTAGGAGTCATTTTCTCTTGAGATTAACCTAAGTAAGAGGACCAATGATTACAGAAATAAGAGCTAAGTGAATCTCAAAGGCTTCACTTCTTCCCAGAATTAACCTTGTAGTGTCATCGATAATGCACCAAATAGACCAGCGGTCCCCAAACTCCAGACAATGGCTCCTTGATGGGTAGACAGCAAGGGGTCCATAAAGCCATATAGGCAATAAATGCTGCATATAATACTTTCCAAATGTTTGTAGATGCTGTTAGGATGAGTCAAATATAAACTAGCTTAAAAGTGTTGTTTTTTGACATTGCCCCATTTCTGACTCAATGGATGCTAAGAATACATCAGGGGACAAGTGTGGGGGAAGGCAGTGATTTCCTGGAATGTGTTTTATGTTGTAAAGTAGGGTATCACATCAGTAAAGCTTTTACTACAGGTCTTTAAATCAAATTACCCATTCTTTTAGGTGTTTATTACTAACTTTAGAACTTTTGGAGTCTTTCCTTTGGCATTATGCACATAGAGGGAACTTATTCCCAATTGTATCCCATTTGTTGTCAGAGTATTTTTGAAAATACTCAAAACTTCAATATGTCTCAGTTTCACCCCAAGGATGACCTTTTAGTGAGATTTCCACTAGGTGTGATTTTACCAGATGCCGATTTACACTTTCTCCTGCCAACCACTTCAAGTCACCTCTGGACTATTCAAAGAAATGAGCACTGAGTTGGTAGCAATGAGCATTAGCAACTGGTATCAGGGAAAGAGATTAGTTATGAGCAGTCTTAGAGTATAGTTCCACTAATGATATCCATTCAGCTTCGCTCAATTACATGAGTTGAATTATTTAAACTGATGGGCATGACTCTGGCCCAAAGTTCAGCACGAGTTACTGGAGACCCACTTCTGCTGACAGCCTTTGGGGGTGCCATTGCATGGTCTTGAAAGAGGCTGTTGCCTGTGGATTGAACCACTTCTGCAAACACAGACATTCAGGAGCAAAAGCAGGATGGAGGAGACAAGGTGTGAGCTGAGCCGTGACAAGGTGTTTCTGGAATCGTTTCAGAAGGTCCCAGCATAGAGCAGCCCAAGGTAATGAGCTGCAAGTGCAGAGGAAATGGAAACACTCAGTGCTACGGCCTGCAGATCCAAAGGAGATGTGAAAATAAAGACAAGAGTCTCACACAATCGGAAATCTACCCCAAACAGATTCCTTTTTATTCCTTGTGATTATTTTAATGTTCCAGCCACTCATGCTTTCTTCTTAGAGTTAAAGGTAAAGCATCCTTCCAGAACTCTGCTCCATATCTGTCTAGAACTGGTCTCTACAAATGTCCAGTCCTAGATGCATTTTGTAGGTCAGGGAAGGAAGGTTGTCTTGGATATTATTAAACAACAGGATAACAGGAAGTGTTTTCCTGCTGGAATAACATTCCTCACCTCTCAGATGAAGACTTCCATGACGTCCCACCCACTGTTTGATCTTTTTTCTTCTGTCTGGATTTGAAATGAATGATCCAGATTAGTGGAATGAAAATCATGGTCTGCAGAAGGCTGAGTTGGAAGATGGCTGGGTCCTGGTGCCTCGTAAAATCAAACAAATGTTCTGAACAGTTAAAACACCCTTGGAGACACTCTGTTTACATGTCTAACTTCTAACAACAAAGGAAATTGGAGTGAGTTAGACTGGAGGTCTGGGTCTCTTTGCCAGCAACATGCTCGGGCATTCTCCAATGGCTCAGAGTACTGCCTTTCCGTGTTTTCTGTCACTTCTCCCAACACAGACCCTCCTCATTTCCAGTTTCCTGGACTTCCCTTCCTTGATCTTCCTATTGGGAGACCATTTACTCCCACTGGAAGTATCCTGGCCTCTCCAGTGAGGTTTGCTGAGTGACTGCAACCTGACACATCCCTGGTTTATCTCAGAGAGGAACCATGCTACCTTCTGCAGTAACAGGGCTGATCACTGGGGTCCTTACAAAATCGTGAAACATATTCATTCTTTTCAAGAGTGATAGGAGAGAACCCATAGCAAATCTAGTCTTCACTATTCCTGTATGGGTGAGATTTAACTTTGTATTTTTTCTACTTGGAGAAAATGCTTATATATAAAGAAAATTGCCAAAAGAGTTAGACTCCCTCCCTTCAGAATTATATGATGCAATATGCCTGTTATGAGGTGTGACAGTGGTTCTACACGTAGTGGGTTTGATTCACCATTATAAGGTGAAAAGGATACATCCAGAATTGGTCTAAATGCTCGTCAAATACCCTAGAGGTTTTGTTTATTGGTTAGCTTGTTTGTTTGATGGAGGTTATATAAAAAATAATTTATTTTCCCATGATCTTAGATCTTCTTTATGTTCCACAGAAAAGGCAATCACAGAGACGCAAAGTCTAAGAAGAGATGGAAACAGCTAACAATTAAGTGGCCTGATTTAATTTATAAATGCTTTGGACTTTCTTAAAAATAGTAGCATACTATTCTTCAAAATTGCATAGTGGGAGACTCACAAACTCCTTTCAGTTTCAACCTCGGCCCTCTGGGCTCAGCCTCTGCTCACTTCAGAGCGAAGGCTTGGGGACCTCTGCTTCCAATCAAGATGGAGTAACAGGGACAGGATTTCCCTCCCCACCTCAAACAACTAAAATAATGGACAAAATATATGAAACTATTGTTTTCAAGGCACTGGGCATCAGGCAATGAAAGACAGTATTCCTGAGAAACAGAAAACAAATGAAGTAAGATCCATAATTGCCTCAACTTACTGCCCTGAGATAGTTTTCAGGATGTAGGACAGGGAGGGAGAACTTAGGTGGAGCCAGGTGAACAGCCTGAGTAAAGAGGCTAGAGCTGAAGTCCAGGGAGACCAAGGCAGTAAGAGCTCACAATGCAGAATGCTAGAGAGGCAAGCACTTCACAGAGAGAGATGCCTAGAGATCTGCAGAGAGTCCACTCAACTGTTCAGTAGACAAATGATCAACTCATGCATGTGAAAAAATACAGGAAGCAAGAAAAAGAAACATCCAAAAAGATTAGAGGAAACAGTACCTGGAATTGACACAGGATGAGTAATGGTGCTGTTCCTCCAGCCAGACTAGAAAGGTTCACAATTCTGGGGCAATGGGTAGAGTACTCAAAAAGGTCTTGCCTCAATTAAAAGGCAGAGGCCGTCAGAATCAATAAAAGAGCAAGGTCGAAGTATATGCTGCCTACAAGAAATACACTTTAAATATAAAGACACAAATAAATTATAAGTAAAAGGCTAGAAGAAGATATACCGGGCTGACACTAATCAGAAGAAAGCTGAGGTGGCTATATTAATAGCAAACAAAGTCCATTTTTGAAGAAAAAAATATCTAAGATAAGAGGGTAATTTCATCAAGGTAAAGGGTCAAATGATCAAGGTGACATTAACTCCTAAATGCATATACATTTAATAACAGAACTTGAAAATACACAAAGCAAAAGTTAATAGAACTTTAAGAAAAAATAGACAATATAGAACAAGTAGAGAGAAAACAGGAAGGCTCCAGAAGATTTGAACACCATCAAACAAATTGACCTTACTGACAATTATAGAATGTGACACCAAAACAGCAGAATACACATTCTTTTCAAGAGCACACAGAACATTTACCAAGATAGACCATTTTCTCATCCATAAAACAAATGTCAATAAATTAAAAAGAATTTAAGTCATAAAAAGTATGTTCTCTTACCACATGGAATCAAATTATGAATCAATAAAGAAACTCATCTGGAAAATCAGCAACTATTTGGAAAATATCACATTTCTAAATAACCAATTGGTCAAGAAGAAATAAAAAATATTAGAAAGTATTTTTAATTGAATAAAACAAAATGTAGCATATCAAAATTTGGGGACTGCAGATTAAGCAGTACTTGGAGGAAAATTTATAGCACTAAACACCTATATTAGAAAAGAAAAATGGTCTCAAATCAATTATCTCAGCTTCTACCTTAAGAAACTAAAGAAAGAATAGCAAGTCAAACCAAAAGTTAGCAGAAATCAGGAATAGTTAAGATCAGAGCAGAAATCAATGAAATAGAAAAGAGAAAAACATTATAGAAAATTAGTGAAATTAAAAGCTGATTCTTTGACAAGATCAATAAAATTGGTAATATTCTGGGTAGCATGGTAAGAAATGAGAGAGAGGAGACACAAAAATACTGATACCAGGAACTAGAGAGGTGATATCAGTACAGAATCTACAGATTTTAAAAGGATTATTAGAGACTATTATGAACAACTTTATGCCAATGCATTTGACAATTTAGATGAAGTGGAAGTTTTCCATGAAAGACACAAATTACCAAAGCTCACTCAAGAAAAAAGAGATAATCTGAAAAGCCCTATGCCTTTTAAATAATTCAAAAATTTAGTTAAAAACTTTCTCACACACAAAAAAACTCCAGACCCTGATGGCTTCACTGGTAAGTTATACCAAACATTTGAGGAGGAAATAACACTAGCTCCTCACAAACTCTTCCAGAAAATTGTAGAGAAGGGCATACTTCTAAACTCATCCTAACAATGGTGATGCTAACACTACCCTGATAATAAAATCAGACAAAGACATTTCAAGAAAAGAAAACCATAGACAAATATCTCTCATGAACATAGATGCAAAAATGTTTAACAAAATCTTAGCAAATTGTACCTGGTAATACATAAACAATATATAAAAAGGACCATGGCCATTGTGACCAGGTGTGTTTTTCCCCAGGAATGCAAGATTGGCTTGACATGCAAAAATCTTTCTAATCATTTCACCATATTAACAAACTAATAAAAAATATGATAATATGAATAAATTCAGAAAAAAATTCATTAGAAAAAACCTCACATCTATTCATGATAAAAACTCTCAACAAACTTAGGAATAGAAAAGAACTCTTTCAACTTGAAAAGAGCATCTAGGAAAAATGTACAGTTACCATCACACTTAGTGGTAAGAGACCAAATGCTTTCTCCCCAAGATTAGGAACAAGACAAGGGGGTCCACTGACACCACTTCTATTCAACATTGTTGTAGTCAGTGTAATAAGTCAAGAAAAAGAAATGAAAAGCATCCAAATTGGAAAGAAAGATGATCATGCATGTAGAAAATAAGATAAAATCCACAAAAAAGCTACTAGAAATAAGTGAGTTTAGCAAAGCTGCAAAGACATAAATGAATGTATACAAAAGTCAATTGTATTTCTAGATACTAGAAATGAAATGGAAATTGAAACTAATTTTAAAAATCACTTACAATTGCATCCAAATATTAAATATTTAGGATAAATCTGAAAAAAGATGTGCAAGACCTATATACTAAAAACTACAAAACATTGTTAAGAAAAATTTTAAAAGACCTAAATAAATGGAGAGATATACTATGTTCATGGATCAGAAGATAACATAATTAAGATATCAATTCTCCCCAATTTGATTAATGCAATTCCAATGAAATCCCATAGGGGTTTTTTAATAGAAATTCACAAGCTGACTCTAAACTTCTTATGGAAAATCAAAAGACCTGGAATAGGTAAAATACTTTGAAAACAAGAGCAAAGTTGAGGATTTCAAGATTTATGATAAAAGAACAATAATTAAGACTGCAGTATTGGTGAAAAGGTAGACATATAGAGCAGTGGAACAGAGAATAGACAATCCAGAAATAGACTCACACATCCATGGACAACTGGTTCTGATAAAAGTGCAATGGGAATTCAGTGGAGAAAGGATAGTCTCTTCTACAAATGATCCTGGAACAACTGGATATCCATATGCAAAAAAGAATAAACTTCAACTCAAGCTTCACACCATACATAAAAATTAGCTCAAATTGAATTATAGACCTAAATGTAAAACCTGAAAACTATAAAACTTCTAGAAGAAACATAGAAGACAAATCTTTGTGACCTGGGGTTAGGCAATGACTTCTCATTTATAACACCCAACGCACAATACATAATAGAACAAATTAATAGATCAGACTTCATCAAAATTTAAAACTTTTGTGTTTCAACAGACACTGTTTAAAAAATAAAAAGATAAACCACATACTGAGAGAAAATCTTTGCAAAGCTTATATTTGATAAAAGATTTGTATCCAAAATATATAAAGAAACCTCAAAGCTAAAAAATAAGAAAACAAACAGCCCAATAAAAAATGGGCAAAACATTTGAAAAGACAGTTTGCCAAAGAAGATACATGAATGGTACATGAAAATGATGCTCAACATCATCAATCAGTAAGGACATGAAAAATAAAACCACACGAGATACCACTACACGTCTATTAGAATGACAAAAATTCAAAAGCCTGACCACACCAAGTATAGGCAAATATACAGTGGAACTGGAGCGCTCATCCACTGCCGTTGGGAATGTAAAACATTCTAACCTCTCTAGAAGTTGTAGTCAAACATATACTTACAATTTGATCCAGTAATTTCACTCCTAGACATTTTACCTGAGAGAAATAAAAGCATATGTCCATGCAAAGACTTGTACATAAATATTCACAGCAGCTTTATTTGTAACAGCCCCAAACTGAAAACAGTCCAAATGACAGCAGATCAGTAGTTGCCTGGGAAAGGGAAGTGAGGAGGACTTAAAAGGACCATGGGGACACTTTTGGGGTGACGGCTATTTTCATTATTTTAATCACAGTGATAGTTTCATGGGTGCAGACATATGTCAGAATTTGTCAAATTATATCCTTCAAATATGTGCAGTTCATAGCATGTCAATTACATCTCAATTCAACTGTTTAAAAAACTGAATACTGTGTTGAAGCTCAAAGACTGGTGCAAGACAATGCTCCAAGTTTCCTAATTCTTTGCAACCACTTCAGAAAGAAAATGGTCCCCCCTAGTGATGATAAGTCACTGAACTAGTCTGTGATTTTGTAGATATTAGTCCAAATGCCCTGTGATTCTCTTCCAGCATTCTCATCACACAGGAGTCACAGCGGAGCAGTGAATGTGCACGTTGCCCCACTCGTAGAGTGCACAGTGAGTGATTGGGCTGAGACGTGAGTCAGGGAAGGTGGATGTGGGAGGTCAGAAGCCAAAGGTGAAGATGCTTTTTCATAGCATACCGTCTACTCAGTGCCTCATGGTCAGCGGACTGTGTGACATAAGGTGGGGGGGGGGGGTGGACTAGAGCATTCTCAGCAGGAACCCCCACCTGTTTCCATTTCAACAGAGGAAATTTCACAGACGCCAACAGTGAACTTTCACGGAAGTCAACATGGAAGTCGACAAGAGCCCAGTTGGGCCTGGTCTGTTGCTGAGGTTGGCTGTGGGTTCCCTCCATTGGGTCATTCCTCTGTGTCAACCAGGTGGCTCACAAATGGACAGCACTTGTCCCAAGTGGGCTAAGATTAGAGATTAAAGGCTACAAATCCTCCTCCCACAGCAAAGAAGCAGACACGAGCACAGTCTGGGGCTCACCCAGTTTGCCCAGAACTTTCGTGGCTTCAGCACCGAAGGTGTCTTGTTCCCAGAACCCCCCAGTCCCTGACAAGCCTGCACATCGTTCACTCCAGAGCGCTCTGTTTACAGGGCTCTCTTTGCTTCAGAAAAGCCCAGGAAGCATCACCATCTGGGATCAGCAGGACTACGAGGTGAGGAGGAATGTGCACCAGATGATAAAGCTGTGATTGGAGCTCGAACCTGGGGCTCCAGCATAGACTCTTGTTCCCCACAGAAAAGCAATGTTAAATAACAAAGAAGTAACATCCAATTTGACAGTGGAAACCCTTTCAGCTGAGAATTCAGAATGTAACAAAACCAAACCTCCACCAGCCTTACTTTGCCAATTTTTCCTTCTTTTACTCCAAAAAGAGATGAAGACTTGGGGTTTCTCTCTCCAAGAGATTACTCTCCCTACCGCTGGCACCAGCGGTCTCCTGACACTTCTTTTCAGATGTAGCTCCTGTGATGATAATTGGAAAGCCATAGTTAAGAATACATAATAAAAAAATCTAACATGGGTTATCTCTGCTCAACATTGACTTTCATTCTCTTAGGAGCCCTTCCCACAAGTTCGTGTTTGGAGGAAGCAGGTGTCCCTGTTGGGGCTTTGCTCGTAGACATCCTGGTGTGGCGGGGGAGAGCACGCCTCTGGGCACACTGCTCGCCCAACCACTCAGGAGCTCTGTGTTTGTGGGCAAGGTTTCCAGCCTCTCCCTGCCTGTTTCCGCTTCTAAAATGGGATAGTAATAGTACCTGTCCTGTGGGTTGTTACGAGAATTAAGTTAATATTTGTAAAGCACTTAGATGAGTGCCTGGCACAGAATAAGCTCACACAGGTGTGTGTTGAATACAACACATAATTTTTAGCGGTTGCCTTGAAGCAAACACCCACCAGAAGCATCCTTTTTCATCCTAATTGCTCTGGTACCTCTTAACTGCTGGTTCTCTTCCAAAGCTCCAGGGAACTGATGTGTCTTATGGAAACTTATGATGTCTTATGGAACTGTCCCCACGGCCACAAAGCCAAATGCCTGCCAGCTTCCAGCGGGAATGGCATTCGGCCGTGTGATTGGCATCTGTTTCACTTTCAGAGAGGAGAGTCTCTAAACTAATCAGCGGCCCAACTTATCCCAACATTAAAACTCTTAATTAAGGGGGTTGTAGTCTGTGCCAATGTTTACAAAGTTCCCAGATCTGAAGATGTGTTGAGGAAATGGGCAAAAATACAGGAAGTAAGAAAAAAAGTCACGACTCTTTATTATTATTTGCTGACCCCACACTGTGTTTCTTCATTTCCCGCCACGCTGGGGACATTTCTCCCTGTGACAGCAGCTCCCGCTGGGCAGTAGTAAGGACAAAAAAGGGGGTGGAGAGCAAAGTGAACAGGGCAGGGGTATTTTGAACTTTCCATATCTAGACATCCCCTTAAAAAATGGCAATGCATTTCAGAGAACAAACTAGAAAAAGAAAAGCTTTTTGGTACAGTAGAAAGATTTAAAATGTTCTAGAAGAACAATGTCACAGGCACTGCAAATCGGCTCTGCAGGTGAGAAGAACAGACTTCTACCTTTGCAGGAGGCCACGTGCCTTCAGGTCTCCACTGCTGGGGCACCAGCTACCTGCCAGCCTTTCCTGACACTTGCTCTGGATCCAGGGGAAAGGGTCAGTCCTCCTCTGCCACTGGTCCCTTAAGTCAACTATGATGGGTGCAGACGAACGACCTTCCTTCCAGGACACATGAAGCTTCTGCTCTGTAGGAAAACACATTTCGGTGGGAGGTGAACCTCAAAGCTGGGCTTTGCTTCCAGCTTTAGCTGTTCCAACAGGGGTTTGGTTAGTGTAACTGCCCTTCCAAGCCAAGAAACACGTGTCCCAATTCCAGCTTCCAACACAAACTTCCTTAGCTTCGTCTTCTCCCAGACCAGCATTCTTGCCTCTGCAGATGCTGGCTTTGTGGTCCTGGGCCTTCCCTCGAGCAAACTCACTCAGAGAACACAAAGGGCGGATGTCTTCTGATTTGCCGGTTAAATCAGGGTCTTAGTGTCCCTACCATGAGGCTGGAGACCACCTTTTTCCCCATAAAACACAGTTCACTTCTATGGAGGCCACTTTCTCAGCCACCATTGCTGGGTTGGAGGCTTCCTCTGGGGTCCATGCAGATGCTCTGAACACCTTCCAGCATCTGGGGACACTGACGTGCTGGTCGCTCCTGAGAACTGGCAATGAGCAGTTGACTGAAGTGGAGAGAAGAATCAATGATACTGAACTTCCGTTCTAAGACTATGATGTCAAATACATTGCTTCTCTCTGTGCAGCAAAACAATTTCGAACTGGCTTTTATGAGTAGTGTACCAGAAAAAAAAATAGGCTGGAATGAGATTAATATTTTTAAACTTACCCAGCTTCATCTCTTGCCAAAAATGTAACAATAACGGAAAATAAAAAAGGCCGTAGCTTCGTGAGAGAAATGAATTCTCGCTATGTAACATGTGATTATCATTTAAGAGATGATAATGACATTGTACACAATATTTACTTTAGCCTTTTCTCATTTAATCCTTATAATTATTCTATGACGTTGAGAGAACAGATATGACTATATTTACCTTGTAAAGGTGACTCATACAAAGCCACATGATGATGCAGTGTCAGAGCCAAAAGAAGAATGTGGTTCTCCTTAGTCTTGGTCCAGGATTGGGTCTGTTTGGGGTCAGACAGGCTTCCCTCGGCCCTGTGCCTGGCCCATCCCTGCCAACACGACAGGGGGCTCTCGATCTTCTTCATCCTCACTCCCCTGCCCCCAGGGAAGGCAGCCGTCTGGCAAACGGTGCATCAGAGCTAAGCTGTGAGAAAGAGTAATGCCAGCACCAATCAAGAGGTTGTTTTTCCTGGTTCCCAACAGGGATGGTTGTGAAGATGCAAGGCAAATGCTCCTTAGCATAATGGACAACAGAAGTGACATCACATTACAGCAGGAACACAGTGGAGAAAGTGGTAGAAAAGGAAGGAGACAAGACCCAGAGAGAAGGAGGCAGGTTTGCAGGCATTTGTGCAAGGAGGCCTGAAACTTGGCCGCCGGGCAGCCAGAAGAACTGATTCCACCACCCTAGATGCTGCGTGGTTCCTGATCAGCTTCAGACGAGACGGAGCCTCTAAACCCTTGGTCACTGTGAGGCATGACTGTAGCTTTCCCACTGAACCCTCCCCTGGGGGAGGGGAATTGCTTCAATTGCCAACAGGAAGAAACAAAAGCTTTAGAAGCCTACTGCACTTAAGCTAAGGGGCCTCCACTGGGTACAAAATATAGAAAACACACGTGTGAGTGGGTATGCCATACTCCACAGAATCAGCATCATCCTCAGAAATGAATTTTATCAAATTTTATAGACCATTATTAATATGGTCCCCAAATAATAAAAATTAAACTTTTAAGCAAATAATACAACTTTAAAATGACATTTTAAATAAAAATGACCTTTTCCTAGAAAAATCTCAATAATACTTCAAAATACTAAATAACAGACTGAACTCTAGACAAGGTTGTTTTCTGGTTTGGTACGATAGTGCAAAGATCAAATTACTGGAAAATAACCTCATCTCCCCTTAACTCCCGCCCTACACGAGGGTCACAGAGGAACCTGGTGCTCACACTGTGTCACTGGGCCCTGTAGATTTTCGAAATGGCCAGACTGATGCTGGACAGGTAGAAGTAGGATGGAAAAGGGAGGCCACGTGCCCAGCAGACAGCGAGGGGAGCAGAGGGCGTGGTGCTGGGGACTGAAGGGGCAGCCAATCAACTTGCAGAATCCCAGAATCTTGGTGACTATCTACGCCCAGTGGTTCTCAAATGTGTTTTCATCAGCAGAATCCTCCCCCAACGGAACTCTAACAGCTAAGTGACAAAGCCAGGGCTCCTTCCTGACCTCTGGCTTTAGGCAGAGAGACACACGGAGGCTAAAAGACCAGCCTGGTGCTGCAGGGCCTGGACATGACTCCTTGGTACATCACTTACTAGCTGTGTGACTTTGGACAAGTTCCTTAACCTCTCTGAGCCTCAGTTTCCTCACTGGTAAAATGTGGGTAATAATACAGCACACCTGCTTCAGAAAGTTATTGTAAGGCCTCAATGAGTTAATGGGTGTAAAGGACTAAGAACAGCACCTGGCATGGACTAAGCATCACCTGGGTGTCTGCTGTCGCTCATGTGAATCAGCTTCCTGAGCTGGAAGCTTGTTAACAGTAGCTTCTGACGCGGTGTTTATCACAACAGACACCACAGCCTCTTCGAAGTGTTTGCAGATGATGGAGGTAGAAGGACTCGTATTTTCCCTTGACTCCATATTGTACAGGTTACTATCATTGCTGCTTTAGGCATCTGTTGCTCTGTGACAAACCACCCAGAACTCATGGGCTCGAAACCACAGCCTGGATCCTGTGCTTCAGGAACCGGGCAGGACTTAGAAGGGACGGTTCATCTTCCCCCTCATGGTGTCAGTGCAGTGGCTCAGTTCTCATCCACTTGGCCTCTCTCCTGCCCTGTGGTCCCTCTCCGTTCAGGGGTCTAGCCCAAGCTTCCAACATGGCGGCTGACTTTGAAGAGGGTGCAAACGGAAGCTGGGTCCGGGTTCAGACATAGCATGTCACCACTTCCGCTGCATCCTGCTGGTCAGACAAGTCTCCGGGCAGCCCAGATCCAAGGGAGAGAAATTGGTTCCACCTCTCAATGGGAGGGGCCGCTCACGGACGCAAGGACGGGGCGCTCTTGGCACCCGCCAGTGGTGATGTCCATCCTGCAATTTACCACGGTGCTCTTTGTGCAATTTTGCCACACTTATTACAAGAGTTTATTTTGCATGTCTTTCTCCTCTCCGTGCATATGTGTTCGCTTCTCAAAGCCAGCCGCATGACGTGTTTATCCCTGTATCCTTGGGGCATAGCACACAGACTGACATGCTTAATATATGTTGATTGAACTAGTGGGTAAGGAAATGGATGAATCTCAATTTTTGTCTTCACTTGACAACAATAACAAGAATAGAGTATTCATTAAAAAAAAAAAAACACTGAAAGCCATATTTAAGATTGAAAATGTCGGATTTTCTTTCCCTTTAAAAATTTTAATGCGCCTACTTCTCTCTCTACCATTGTTTTTATCCTTTGGGCACTACAAACGGGAAAATAGAAGTTTGGAAAGGATTCCGTTAGAAAATGTGTACTTCACCCAAACTGCAGACAAAGGAGGTTTCACTGAAGAGTGCATGGGAATAGGGACTTTGGGGAAGGCCATATTTAAGCCTTGAAAACAGGGGAGGTGGGCTTTATATATATATATGTATATGTATATATATATATATATATATACACACACACACACATATATTAAAAACTGAAATTTCAAAAAAGTGCACAATTTTTAAAGCAAAGCCAAGTTTAGCAATAAAAGCAAATCCTTATAACATCTCCTGCGGAATCGACACTTTAGCCTCAAGGCACATTCTTGCTTCAAACTCTAGTAAATAGATGTTTCTCTTCATAGAGAGCTATAAAGCAGACCCTGGGTTGGCATAATGAAGCTTTGTTTTTGTCTTTGCATCCAAGCTAAACAATGGGTAGTCCTGTGTAAACCAAATTCCCCAGGAGGGAGAGTCCAGGATCTGAAACAGAGTGTGGAGAAAACCAGCAGAGCCCCTGGACTCAGCGAAGTGAATCCACAAGACCCCACTCCGGCTCTCATACAGTCCCAGGCTTCGCCCCACAGCCTGACACAGACTAGATGCCCAGCTTGGCTTGGGTGGCAGTGAATTCCTGCAGCTGTGTCCTCGACCAGGGATTGAGTAAGCACGGGAGGCAGTGGGCATGGGGGTGGGAGTGGGAGGGGCTGACAAACTTTCCACTTTACAACGCACTTGGAACAAGACAAATCCCGAAATTGTCACTGCAGTTTAAGTAACCCCAGCCATGTAGAAACTCAGGAGAGGCCTGAAGCCAGAACCATTTGTCAAGCATATTGAGTTTCAAACAAAAATCTTAATAGTCACTATTAAAACCTTGCTTACTTGGGGAGAGAAGCTCTGTGAGGAGTTAGGCAGATGGGTTTCCCTTTAACACTTTCTCTCCCTAGTTTGGGGTGGTTATTTATTCTTGTGAGTTGTGCCATAGGTGCCTTCGGGACTGGGAAACTCCAGATTAGCCACCTTCATTCCTGTTCTAAAGGCAAAAGACATTGCAGGGTTTGAGCTTTGGAGAGGATACTTCTTGGTTACTTGTGGGAATGATGGCTGAAACCTGGAAGGACAGGGATAAGGACACAAGCTTTGGGGTCTGACATTGATTAGGAATCAAACCCAGTGGCTGCCATTTACCAGCTGTCTCACCTTCAAGGCTTTATTGATCTTCTCTGAGCCTCTCTATACAGCATGTGTAGAACAGGGGTATCAACACCTCCTCACAGAGTTGTGGGGAGGACCATATTCTTCAGCACCAAGCCAGGGCTTCATAAATAAGCTCTTATAGGTTACTGAAGAACATGTGAACCAAAGCCATATCTATATTCCTACATTCATGGAACTTTTCCATAATTAGAAATTCATTAACACAAATCTCCATTTTATAAAGATACAGAACAAAGAGACCATGTTAAATTAGAAGAAGGACATTTGAGTTCATGGGTTTAGACCACATGGGAATCAGACTAGAAATTATCAAATGCCAAATTATTTTTTCTCACTCACTAAATGGAAACTTCGTAGAAGAAAGTTCTTTACTCCATACGTGACTGTATGGATGTAGAAGAACAGTCTCAAGGTAAATTTAGTTTTAAAAGACATTAATATCCACTGCACAAGCATTTTCCTGGGAATGAGTTGTCAGAGTTTCAGGAGTATGAATCCAAAGGAGCCCAGAGAAGTACTTGAAGAGGACCTTATTGAAAGCCTTACAAGTTTGCATATCTTTACCCAATAATTTTCAGGAATGTAAACTATCTATAATTTCATCCTTGTAGGACAATAAGCAATAATTGCTTTGTAACAAGAAAAAAATTATACTTTAAGGTAACTGTTAGAGAAACCAGTGTTCACAATCTTGAGAATGATCTTATAGAAAAGGGAGATGAATTTTCAGCTCTTCATTTTGGTTGATTCAATGACACTTTGCGAGTCAAGGGGGACTCAGACCTACTCAGAAACTGTTAGGTTGAAAGTATCTATAAGCACTGATTAGACCAGCCAGGGCCATCCCTCGGTGAGCTGGCCCACAGAAGGCATTGTGCCTGGGAGAGGATGATAGACCACAGATAGAGATGCCAGCCTGGTCAACCAGCAGGGACAGAATCAGGGAGGACAATAAATCTTCCAGAAATAAGCAGGCCAGGGAGAAGAGCTGTCTTAAGAGAGATCCCTAACTGGGGTCAGCTTTATTCTGGGGGCTTTTGTCAGATCAGGGCTATTCAATCATCCCTGTAAGCATTACTCTCTTAAATGGCTGAAGTCAAACAAGGCAATTCTGGCTCTCCCAAGAGAAGTGAGCACTCTTTATCAGATCTTCAATTTCCATGCATTAAGAGAGTACTGCACCTTAAAGTCAGCTGAGGACCTGCCCAGATACTTGGGCTTTGCTGTCTCTGAAGAATTTGGGTTCTAGGCTTGGAGAAAGCCAGGTGCATTACAAATTGTCCATCTCCTATGCATTCTGAAAACCTCATCCTTCTTGACTCAGTCTACCCTGAAACAGTGGTAGGAGTCCAAGGCCTTCCAGAGCCACGTCACTGGGGAGGCAAGGTCTGGTTTGGGTTGATGCTTCTAGCCGAAGAATCAGCAATTAAACCAAACCTTCTCTGTAGGTCCTGGCCTTTTGCATCTCCTGGTACAACCAGATCCTAGACTCTAGAATGAAGCTGACCTCAAATTCTTTATTTTGGTTTAACTACTTTGGAAGTGAATGCACTGATGGAGGATACAAATCAGGAACAACTTCTTTAAGGTGTTAGAGGTGAAATGGACTGGGTGGGTCCACAAAAAATGAATTAACAGAGAAATAGACTAATTCTTGGAAGGAGCACATGAGTTCCAAGAAACTCTTCTGCCATTGGAGAATAGGGTCAAATCAGGTCTATTAAACCTTCTGCTAATGTTTTCTTGGTGGTTTGATGGGAATTACATCACAAAGGGGAGGGCAGGCTCAGAGATCTGAAAAATGAAACCTGACAAACAGGAAGTCATGTGTTTCCAGGGGACATTGATTCCCAGGAAGTGTTTAAGGAGAGCAATTGCTCAATGAAGACTATGAATGGAGGTCTCTTATTCAGCCAGAGTCAGCCATACATTCAAAGGGACAAAGTCAGCCATGGAAACTCAGGTTCCAAAAAGAGAACTAGTCCTCTGTGAAGGAACAATATCATTAGGAGAACCCACCTCCTTTTTCTGAAGTAGAGGCTTCCCAGAATAAATTGGTTCTGCGAGGAAAAAGATGGGCAAATCAAAAGCAGTTCTTTTTTTCTCTGATTTAGAGTGGAAATCCTAATTTTCCATAATCTACTCACCAGTCAAGTGACAGTAGACAGGAGTTGATATTCCCCAGTTTCAACCAAAGGGACAATTTTGTTTCTGTAAGGATGTGAGAGGTTCATTCAAGCCCTTGCTTCCAAATGTAGCAGCCCTTGTCCTTACTCAATTTTTGGCAAAAGATATGCAAGAGGTTTCAGCTTTTCCAAGAAGGCTTTGGGATTTGGGAAAATATGTTGAGAAATAGAAGATGTCATGCAAAACTACAGATTCAGCTCAATTTACAACATAATTACTTCCATTCTCCTTTGTTATTTATTATTGTGGGAACTGAGTACTTCACATGGAAAACAACAATCAATTTCTAATAACACAAGGATATATTTAGAAGTTAGATGTGTCTTAATAATAGTCTTGTTGAGTTTACACTTACATGCATTTCTAAATATATATTATACATCAATTAAAATAAAGTTAAAAATAAAGTCTTGCTTTCCAAAGATCATCAACCATTCATTGTTTATACACACACGTGTGTGTGTGTGTATGTATGTAATTTTACAAAATTGGTCCATATCAGAAAATTCATTCTAGAGTATACTGGCTTATTTCTTCTTGCTATCTTGTAATTCTCTTTGTCACAGGTTTAAAAAATTCCTTCCAGATAGTTGTATAATTAATTTTAACTTTATACTATGCCTTCAAAAACACATTTCTGATGAGAACATTTCAAGTTTGAAAAATCTTACTTGGAGTTCTACTTCCACCTAGGAGGTATAAAGGTGGAAGAGTATTGTTCCATTGTAATGATAAGAATAAAAATAATATTGCAGCATTTCTTGAACCCATCAGAGAGCTTGCCTCACAGAGCAATCAAATAGCCCAAAATTCAAGGAGGGATCAGCTTCCTGAGGAGAGTCAAGATGCACAAATTGGCTCACCTGTGAAAGAGCATGGGAGGAAGTAGGTAATGCCACATAAGTAGATAAGAAGAAATCAATTAAAATCTTAAAGCATTTCTGAAAGTCAACAGTGGGTTAACATGACAGTATAGAACCCATGGAAGTCCAGACATAGGGGAGTTTGCAATAATTCACAGAAACTTTTCCACAGGCTTCCACTGGGTGCACACAAGAAAGTTTAGGGGCAGGGTAGGAGACAGAGAGGACCCCCCCTTAGTTGTGCAGATGTTGGGAAGTAGAGTAGCTGCCACTATGAAAAAGGGCTTGAAGTCTTGCCCCTTGCCTGGGTATCTTCTCTTGCAGAATGGACATCTTGAGCTTCTCAGGAAAGGAAAGCAAGCCTTGTCATTCCGAGAGCACAGGTAAAGATTCATTGTTGTCATGGGAAAAATAGAACAAGAACAAAAAATATTTACCCCTGGGGAGGGCAAAGAAAAAAATCTAGAGCCCCGGGTCCTATACCAATATAATTAGAGATCTCCTACTCCTGTTTAAGGAGACTTTCCTATGATCAATATCTGCCATAGAAACAAGGCAAAGTTTTGCTCAAAGACGGGTGGGGGAGGGATAGGAATACTGAGAAAGTCTTGCTGCAAGGTCCAGGAACACAGAATCTTCTTAAGGTTGAGGTTGATGAAGGCAACACAAAACACTTCTTGCCTTCACTGTCATAGCAAGCACAGAATAATAACAAACAGGAGCAGGCCACCTCTGGGGATGGCATAAGAGCATAGAAAGACACTCTCTGTGATGCAAGTACACAGGGATGACTTTTAAAGCTAATGAGACAAACACTAAGAAAAACCATACAGAACATCAGCATTGCACTCTAACCACCAGACATCATTAGAGGAATTTGAACCCTGTGGTGCACTGAAGGTAACAAGAAAAAAAAATCCAAACCCAGCTCAATCTCTGACCAGATTGACTCACATGGAAATGGCCTTACAGAAGAAGAAGTACACACATTTCCAGCCAAAATTTTTACTTTAGTCTTTACTGTTCTGCACACAATGTCCAGCATTCAATAGAAAATTACAAGACATAAAAGGGAGAAAAGCAAACTAACTCATCACTAAGTGATAAAACAGTCAACAGAATGAGACTCAGATGGCCCAACATTAGAACAATTAGAAATAAACTTTAAGATAACTGTGATAATTATGTTGAAGGGTCTAGTGGGAAAGTTGACAATGTTTATGACTACAGGGGATATTTCAGTGGAGAGATGTAAACTATAAGGGTCAAATGGAAATGTAAGGAATAATAATAATAAAATGGTATCAGAGAGGAAGAACTCCTTTGATGGATTCATAATCTACACTCAACTGAGGAAAGAATGAACAAGCTTAAAGATACATCTTTGAGTATCAGGAAAATAGCAGTTTGACATTATCCAAATTGAGACACAAACAGAAGGTGGAGGGAGGGAGAACAGAGTACCAGTGAGCTGTGGGACAATATAGCTAATTGGAGTTCCAGATAGGGAAGATGTAGATAAAGGGGCAGAAGAAATATTTGAAGAGGTAATGGCTAAGAATTTTTCAAAAATAATGAAAGATATTAAGCCACAGATTCAAGAAGCTCAGACAACCCAGGATAAATAAGAAATAAAAAGTAAAAAACAAAATAAAATTAATACACCTACACATTTATATTCAAACTTCAGAAAATTAGAGATAAAGAAAAAAACTTTGAGGGCAGCCAGAGGAGAAAAGCATAATACCTGGAGAAGAATAGCAAAAGTAAGAATTACAGCAGACTTATCTTCAGAAACTATGCAAGCCAGAAGACAATGGACTGACATCTTTAAAGTATTGACAGAAAATACCAGATCAGAATTCTCTACCCAGAGAATATTTCTTTTAAAAATTAAGGTGAAATCAAAGCTTTTCAGCAAAGAAAAGCTGAATTCATTTCCAGTGGACCTTCTCTACAATAAATGTTAAAGAAAGTTCTTCAGGCAAAAGGAATATATTAGACAGAAACTTGGATCTACACAAAGAAAGAACCCTGGACATGGTAATAACATAAGTAAATATAAAAAAGGTTATCTCTTATTTTTAATCACTTTAAAAGATAGTTTATTTCCCAAAGTAAAAAAAGTAACAATGTATTGCTGGGCTTATATCATATATAACATTAAAATATATGACAATAACTGTACAAAAGATGACAGAGAGGGATTAGAAGTATTGTTGTAGAGTTCTTACAATATATGTGAAGTGGCATAATATTATTTGAAGGTAGATGTGATAAGTTAAAGATGTATATCATAAATCCTAGGGCAGCCACTAAAAAGCTTTTGGAAAAGAAAGCATTACTAATAAGTAATTGACTATAAAGGGGCATGAGAAAACTTTCATGGGTGATATATTTACTTGTTTGTTTGTCATAGCATTTGTAAAAATTTAAAGAACTGTACACCTAAAAAGGGTGAATTTTACTGTATGCAAATTACACTTCAGTAACTTTGAACCCTGCAAAAAAAGAACAAAAAAATTCTCAAGACTGTTTCTCTCCTCCTTCCTTTCCCTTCCCTTCTTTGCTAAAATATTAAGTTGTAGAGCCATTTTTGTTGGCTTAGCAAGGTAGGCATGCATGCTGTGGGTGGAGGAGCCACTGTAGGTCCAAGTGGAGTGTCAGAGTCTGTGAAGAGTGTAGGGGGCATCCCCATGAGTTGTGGCCCTTTGTGAGATGTCACAGCTCAAGCAGGATGAGAAGGATGTCAGTATGTAAGAGTAGCCTGGTGTAGGGAGTCAGAGCCCAAGGAGATTGAGGGGGGCATCCACACAAGTGAGTGGCTATGTGGGGAAGCAGATCCTGTGGGGGTAAATAAACCATTCTCAGATGATGGTGGCCCAGCATAGGATGTCACAACCTGGGCAGGATGAAGAGTGTGCCTGTATAAGAGAAGGCCCAGTATGGATGTTGGAACCTAAGCAGGATGAAGAGGGCATATGTGCAAGGTGGGAGTGATCCAGCATGGGGATTAGGATCCAGAGCAGGGCAAGGAGGGTATCCACATGGGCTGTGGGATGGCCCAGCATGGTGGTGGCCCAGAGTGAGGGTCAGAGCCTGAAGAGGTCCAAGCAGAGTATGGCCCAGCATGGGGCCTTGGAACTGAAGCATGCTAAAGAGGGCATCCATGCAGGGCATACAGCCTGTCATAAGGTATCAGAGTCCAGAGGGGTGGGGAATGCTTCCATGGCATGGGATGTTGGCACCCAAGCAGAGTAAGGAGGGCTTCCTCTTCTGTCAAGCTGGAACACAGAGTCTCAATTGCAACTTTGCTCAGGAAACATGACCTACTGACAATGTGAGTTGAGTTGGAACTGTTCCTAATGTATAGCCAGATGGGCTGAATTGAAACAAGACACTTGTTCCATCTCCATTCAGCAACACTGGGAGATGTAGCTTCTGTAAAATCTGGGGGAGCTTCTGGCAGAACCATGAGAGCAGACCTGTCACCACTTGGATTCACCTGATGGATTCATGGCTACTGGTATCAGTGGGGCTAAGTGCACCATGCCAGATAGAGGTGACTACTCCAGGACACCATCGACTCCAGCAATAAAGACACAGTCCATTTTAGGAGATTAGGAGACAAGAAATTCCTGGGGAAATGGGAGAAACTGACTTCTCCTTGTCTCCATCTCCACCTGTTGAGATCGTTTCTATCATTTAAATCTTTCCCATAATTAACACTTCTCCTTTGAAACCATTTTCCCAATCTTCCACAGAGGCAAAATCTTTCTTCCATACACTCCCATAGTATTTTTTAAAATTTTTCATTATGGAAATTATTAACCATATTCAAAAGTAAAGAGAATTGCATAATGAACACCTTCTGCCACATACCCATCACTCAGCTTCAACAATTGCTAACACATAACCAAACTAGCCCTCAAACCCTTTCACTTGTGTTCCTTTTTTGCCAATTATAATCTGAACTTTATTTGAATTATTTCTGCACAAGCCTTATACATCTATCTCCCTTCCAGTTCTTCCCTAAAATATAAGATTCTACAGGGTAGGACCTGTATCATATCATCAGTGAAATTCCCAGTGTACTCAGCAAATGCTTGGGACATAGCTGCTTAATTAAATTGAATTAATAAGCACTCAGGGCTTCTGTTAGAGCTTTCTTCTCTAAATACCAGAGGCAAATTTCTCCCCAAGAGCTGCTTAACTTTAAATTTGGGAATAGGACAGCTCTGTAGAAATAACAAAGTCTGGAGTTAGACCGACTTAAGTCTGAATCATGCCTCCACAGTTATTTCTTGCAGTAGGTCACATTACCTCCACGAACCTCAGTTTTATCCTCTGTAAAATGATGAAAATGATACCTACTGTACATTTTCTTGTAAAAAACTTGAGATTTTATCTGTGTGTATTTATCAAATACCATAGCTGTGCAATAATTTGTCATTGTAGAATAGTTAGACTTAAGAAAGAGAGCATAGCTCTTTTCAAGTTTTACTCAAAGGATGACCATTCCTGAGAATACTCCCCAAAGTCTTAGGGTCCAAAGAAACCACTTCCCTAGTGGGAAATAAACCAGATTTGGGTGTCCATTTGAGTGGGAGGAATAGCTACCATCTATTTTTCTCAACTGGAGGACTCTGCAGACTATACATTTAATAGTATTGGCCAAAACCATTTTTTTAGATAAAAGACAATGCAACTCTATTAATAATTAAGTTGCAAGTGTTATTTCCCAGCGACTGTACTAATTAGAATAATATGGCAATTATATCCACCTCTTCTTGCTAAATCAGTCAAAATGCATTAACCTTAAGTGGTACATATATCTGGTAAGCCGTATTTATGCGTTCACATTAACTGATATACTTTGTCAAAGTATGGGCTTTGCAACTGGTAGATAAAGCCTGAAATAATTCTTATGAGCCACAAAATCTTCTCTAACTGTGCTGAAGTTGAGCTGACAAAATACCTAGTGAGATCATCAATAACCATTTGCTGCAAATTTTATTTGGTTTCCTGTCCAATTTACGTGAACTACATCTTCAAAGCTTACTTAACTACATAAGATCTATATCTCATGTTAAAAGTACACATGTCTCACTATGATTCAACGTGGTAAGAGGAGGAAATGAAACTTGGACAAAAGGTCGGTACACAAGGTGCAGATTAGAAGGATTTTTTAGAAAATTTCAAGGACCCTTCACCATTTATTAGGTTCATGTGGATCCACTGCAGTATAAGAAGCTCATAATCAATAATCCTTCACCATTTGAGAACGTAGAAATACTCTTTTCTCCTAAGATCTAGTTGGGAAAGCACAGACCCCAGTTAGCTACACATGATGATTCATGGATTTCTTCCTCATACCTGCCGAAATATGATGAGAACAAGAGAGAGAAAGAGACGGACTGTCCATGCATCTGTCCACTATGGCCCAAAGCATAGCTTCTGTTGGAGTCTGGGGCCTGGCTTTTCATAAGCATCACAACAGGACCAACTCAGATAAGGGGGTTCCCCTGCTTACCTCACTACTCCACACAGGCCAACAGAATGAAGTACATGTGCATGAGGACAGGCAAGGACATGGAAGAGGAGTAAGACAATGTGGTACCCATCCCAGAGAAGGGGAAGGATGGTGTTTTATATTTTCCCTCTCTGGGTGTCCATTTTGTTTCTTACCTCTTTCCCCTACACACACATGGACCTCCTTCACATATCAAACATTGACTGGACATATTCACTATACAGTGATTCAAGCATTACAAGGTGACCTCAGCCCACCCCTTCACTCTAGCCTCCAACTGATAGACTTCTACCATTGTCACCTTTCCTTGCTGCATCCTGACTAAAGTATCTGCACACCACTCCCCTCCCCAACTCCCCAGGTCATGCACGTGATGCTAGATCTATCCCTGCAGGTGTGCTGCTGCCTGCCCCCTGGCATGTCTGCACCACTCTCAGGGGAACAAGGCACTTTTGCACATTCTCCATGGTGGGGCACTTAGGAGACTTGTGAGGGACTGCCACGGGCTCCTTCTGCCTCAGTACTCCACACAGCTGTTTTTCTGAGATGTCTTTTATTCTCTCATCGTCATGAGTTTGACCCAAAGCAGCGTAGAATTCCATCCTCAGGAACTCCCTAGCATCTAAGCTCACACCAAGTCACATATGGTGCTTTCATTACAATCACTGGCAAAGATTCTTATCTTCTATCATCATGGGATCATCCTTACATCATCACGCACTCTTCCCCTCTCCATTTACATAGATCATGTGCCCTAAGTTTTATAGATCTTTTTCCTCCTTAGAGTCAAAGTCAAGCTTACAAACCCCAAGAGAGAATTCTCCCCCAAGCCTCCCAGCTCTTATAACTCAAAACCACATCTTTCAATACTGTTGTCTCTGCTACAATCACAGAGCCAAGAATTTGACTCTGCTCATGACTAATCATCCCTTCCCCTGAAGTCTCTGCATAAAGGACACCATCAAGGCCACCACTGGTGGGGAAAGTAATGGGTACAAGGAATCACAGGAGAAAGAATCTTGGGTAATATCTCAAATACGCTACATTTCCAAATTACTTTTTCCCCTTTTCAGCGCTAACTCAAACTCTAACCCCAGGCTGTATGCTACACGTAAGGAAAGAATCTGGTTAAGTTACAGCCTACCAAGGATGTGGCTGCTTTTCTGCCTTTTCACATTGGCCCTGTAGTTTGCTAGAGCTGCCATAACAAAGCACCATAGACAGGTGGCTTTAACAACAGAAATTTATTTCTCACAGTTCTGGAGGCCAGAAGTTTGAGATCAAGGTGTCAACAGGGTTGATTCCTTCTGAGGGCTATGAGGAAAATTTTGCCCCATCCTTTCTCCTAGCTTCTGTGGTTTGCAGGCAATCTTTGGGGTTCCTTGGTTTGTAGATGGTGGTCTCCCTGTGTCTTCACATCATCTTCCCTCTGTATGTTCCTCATTCTCTTCACATGATATTCCTTATGTAAAGATCCCAGTCATATTAGATTAGGAGCCTACTCTACCCCAGTGTGACCTCATCTTAACTTAATTACATCTGCAATGACCCTATTTCCAAATAAGGTCACATTCTGAGGTACCAGGGGTTAGGATTTCAACAAATGATTTTGTGGGGGACACAATTCTACCCATAACAGGCCCCTTTCTCTTCCTCCAGCTGCTCTGAACAGTTTCTGAGACTTGAAAGACTTCTTACCAAACTTATCTTTTGCTACTTCTCCCTTTAGAGAGACACATCCCACCTATCTCAGTCTCTTTATGCAGGGGAGCCATGCTTTTCACCCAGTGGCACCTGGACTCAGAAATCCTTACTTGAGCAGTCAACATGATGTATGATTGAGATTACAAGGTCAAGGAACAGGTCTGTACTGGTGTTCAATTCAAAATTAATTTCATTTCATTCCAGTGTCCATGAAGGCTCTTACTCACACTTAGTTTTCTTTTACCAATAATTCTTAGCTCTTGTTAGTAACCTCAATGTCATGCACTCATTTAGTTTAGCTCAAAATTAAATCACTAATTATATTCAGCTGCAATCCCATGGCCAATTAAGCCAAGCCTGTGGCATAATATCTGGCAGCGCTCGGTAAGTTCGCATGAGTGAGCAGATGCCTAAGAAGTCATGGAACTAACTAATTAGGTAACGTTTTTATTTCTCCTCTTGAAATTGTAGACAAGCCACACATCTTGTGAGGTCTGAGTCTGAGAGCTCAGGCACTAATAAATTAATGAATCAATATTTCTAAGACATCTGTGTTCTCATTGTTCACTCACCTTCCAGCAGCGAGGATTCTTTGAGGCAGACACTGCTATCAGGGCTCATCTTGTCCTTAGATGGAGTAACAACTATAATGGCAGAAAGGGGATACGAATGTCTCTTCCCTCCCCTGATGGAAGAAGTATTCCATCTTTCCTCCAGAATCATATTGGAGGGTGGGAAATCGGGTTTGACCGAGGGCACCAAACTGTAGAAGACGAAGAGTTGGAGTCATTATTTTAAAACACCACACATTTTAAGCCCCTTCTGTCTCACCCCCTGAAAATGTGTCTGTCACATAGCTACAGTGGCAAGTGCCTTCAGGGCCTTCTCAATTCACTTGGTTACTGAGGAGCTACAGGGACTCATGTCCAAGGGCTCTGGTCCTCATGCCTATGGGCTCTAGCCCCTCCCTGCCTTCCCTCCTCTCGCCCATCCTCTCTTCTGCTGAACAGGCACCCCCATTGTTTAGGGAGCTCATGTTTGCCAGAGACTGGAATTTCCTCCTCTGTTCCAGATTCAGTCTTTCTGTCAGCTAATGGTGTAAAGACATTATCAATATTTTACTGCCAGGTTTAAGTTAACATTAATGTCAAAAGCATAAACATCATGGGAACAATCATGCATATCTCCAAATATATTATTTTATTTTTAGTGTCAATTTTACTTGGTTGAAAATGAAACTCTTAATGGATGCTGCGTATTCAGTTTGCTACTAATATTATATGGCTATTCCCACACTTCCCAAAAGAAGTAGGCCAACAACAGAGTTTATACATGCTTAGAACACTTTAAAAAACTGAGGTCAACAGACGTCAGCATCATGGTGGAGTGAGCTTACCCCTTTAAACTCTCCACTCACTAAGATACAATAAAAAGGACACTCGCATACCAACAGAGGACACTCCCACAACACAAAGGACGTCTGAGAGACCCACACAGCTGTACATCTGAAGGTGGAGGTGCTGGAACCTGGAGGAGGTGGGGAGAGGTGAGGAGAAATCCTCCCCCTCCCCATTCGATTGGTGACAAGCTGTCTTTCTCAAAGTTCTCTCACAGTCTGTGGGGAATTCCCACATGGAGGAGACTGAACTGTTGCGGGGTTGCTGACATGAACTGAGCACCCCAGGAGAGCAGATAGCAAGAGAAGAACAAGAAGCCCATGGGATTGGGCAGGCAAAAGAGAGAGCCCCTCCCCCCACATGCCTGGCACTTCAGCACAACCAGTCTGCTAGAGCGCCCAGGGATTGCAACGGGCTCAGAATACACAGCTCTTGACCCCCCCCCCCAGTGGTGGCATGTGGAAGTTGTGACGAGATGTTTTCAGTATGAGAAAAAATAAGCCAACATCTGCAGGCGCTATGCAAAAATATGTTAAATCTCTAGACCAGAAGGAAAATGACAAGCACCCAGAAATCAATCCTGAAGGCACAGAAATTTATAACCTAAATGACAGAGAATTCAAAATAGCTATCATAGAAAAGCTCAACGAATTACAAAAAAATACAGATAGACAATTCAATGATATCAGGAATTTCTTCACAAAAGAGATTGAAACCATAAAGAAAAACCAATTGGAAATGTTGGAGATGAAAAACACAATGGAGGAGATAAAGGAAAATCTGGAATCTTTAAAGAACAGAGCTAACAATATAGAGGAAAGAATTAGCATTATTGAGGCTAGGAATGCAGAAATGCTCCAGATAGATGAGGAGAGAGAACCAAGACTAAAAAGAATTGAAGAAATCCTCCCAGAAATATCTGACTCAATTAGGAAATGCAACACAAGGATTATAGGCATTCCAGAGGGAGAAGACAGGGGAAAAGGAGCAGAAAGCTTGTTCAAAGAAATAATAGCTGAGAACTTCCCAAACCTGGGGAAGGAGTTGGAAATACCAGTGAATGAAGTCAATAGATCTCCTAAATATATCAATAGGAAAAGACCCTCTCCAGGGTATATAGTAGTAAAGCTGGCAAAAGCCAATGATAATGAAAAAATATTAAGGGCAGCTAGACAAAAAATATAAAATAATGTACAAAGGAATTCCCATCAGGCTTTCATCAGATTTCTTGACAGAAACTCTACAGGCTAGGAGAGAGTGGAATGATATATTCAAAATTCTGAAAGACAAAAACTTTCAGCCAAGAATACTCTATCAGCAAAAATATCCTTCAGATATGATGGAGAAATAATAACTTTCCCAGATAAACAAAAGGTAAGGGAGTTCATTGCCACAAGACCCTCACTACGAAGAATGCTCAAGAAAGCCCTCATGCCTGAAATAAAAAAGAAAAAGGGGATACAAAGCTTTGAGCAAGGAGAAAAATAGGTAGACAAACCAGAAAAATTGCAGCTCTCTATCAGAAAAGGTTAGCAAACAGTTATAAACATCAAGATTAAGGGAAGGAAAATACCAAAAATATATATAACTTCATCACTTTAAACACACACTCACAACACAAAATAAAATAAGTTGTGACAATAATAACTTAGAAGGGGAAGAGGAAAGGGATCAAACTGACTTAGGCTAAGGAGATAAGAGGCCATCAGAAAATGGACTATCTCATCCATGAGATTTTTTATACAAACCTCACAGTAACCACTAAACAAATAATCAGAACAGAGTCACATATAAAACATAAGGAGAAAACTAAGATAATCTTCATACAGAACTACCAAACTGAATTGGAAGTCCAAAACACACAGGATGAGAAACAAAGGAAATGCAAAAGGACCAGAAAATGAGCAGTAAAATAGCAACATTAAGCCTTCATAAATCAATAATCACTCTAAATGTAAATGGATTGAATTCTCCAATCAAAAGACACAGAGTGGTGGGATGGATTTAAAAACAAGACCCAACAATACTCTGCCTCCAGGAAACACATCTCAGCTCTAAAGACAAACACAGGGTTAGAGTGAAGGGATAGAAGATGACACTCCAAGATAATGGGAAAAAAAAAGAAAGCAGGAGTTGTCATACTCATATCAGACAAAGTAGACTTCAAGATAAAAAAGGTAATGAGAGACAAAAAGGTGCAATATATCATGATAAAAGGGACACTCCACTAAGAAGACATATCACTTATAAATATATATGCATCCAACACAGGAGCACCAAAGTACATAAAGCAACTATTAACAAACCCAAAAGGAGATATTAACAACACAATAATCATAGGGGACCTTAACACCCCACTTATATCAGTGGGTAGATCCTCCAGACAAAAAGTAAATAAGGAAATAGGGGACTTAAATGAAAAACTAGATGGGATGGACTTAATAGATATATACAGAGCACTCCACCCAAAAACAGCAGATGACACATTCTTCTAAAGTGCGCATGGAACATTCTCAAGGATAGACCATATGTTGAGAAACAAGGCAAGCCTCTATAAATTTAAGATTGAAATCATAACAAGCATCTTTTCTGACCATAATGCTATGAAACTAGAAATCAACTACAAGAAAAAAAAAAAAAACTGGGAAATGACAAGGATGTGGAGACCAAACAACATGCTACTGAACAACCACTGGATCATTGAAGAAATTAAAGGAGAAATCAAAAATTATCTGGAGACAAACGAAAATGAAAACACACCATACCAACTCATATGGGATGCAGCAAAAGCGATCCTGAGAGGGAAACTCATAGCAATACAGGCCCACCTTAACAAACAAGAAAAATCCCAAATAAGCAACCTTAAACTACATCTGACAGAACTAGAAAAAGAAGAACAAACCCCAAAGTCAGCAGAAGGAGGGAAATAATAAAAATTAGAACAGAAATAAATGAAATGAAGCCAAAAAACAGTAAAAAAGATCAATGAAACAAAGAGTTGGTTCTTTGAGAAGATAAACAAAATTGACAAACCCTTAGCCAGACTAAGAAAAAAAGAGAGAAGGCTCAAATAAATAAAATTAGAAATGAAAGAGGAGAAATTACGACAGATACCACAGAAATACAAAGGATTATAAGAGAAAACTATGAAAAACTATATGACAACAAATTGGACAATCTAGAAGAAATGGATAAATTCTTAGACTCATACAACCTCCCAAAAATGAATCAAGAAGAAATGGAGAATCTGAATAGACCAATCACAAGTAAAGAGATTGAAACAGTGATCAAAAACCTCCCCAAAAATAAAAGTCCAGGACAAGATGGCTTCACCGGAGAATTTTACCAAACATTCAAAGAAGACTTAATACCTATCCTTCTCAATATTTTCCAAAAAATAGAGGAAGATGGAACACTTCCTAACACATTCTACAAAGCCAACATCACCCTGATACCAAAGCCAGACAAGGACAATACAAAGAAGGAAAACTACAAGCCAATACCACTGATGAACATAGATGCAAAAATCCTCAACAAAATATTGGCAAACTGAATACAGCAATACGTTAAAAAGATCATACACCATGATCAAGTGGGATTTATACCAGGGACACAGGGATGGTTCAGCATCCACAAATCAATCAATGTGATACACCATATTAACAAAACAAAGAATAAAAATCACATGATCATCTTAACTGATGCAGAGAAGGCATTCGACAAGATCCAACATCCATTTATGATAAAAACTCTCAACAAAATGGGCATAGAAGGAAAGTACCTCAACATAATAAAGGCCATATATGAGAAACCCACAGCCAACATCATCCTCAACGGGGAAAAGATGAAAGCCATGCTTCTGAGAACAGGAATAAGACAAGGGTGCCACTCTCACCAATCTTATTTAACATAGTAGTGGAGGTTTTGGTCAGAGCAATTAGGCAAGAAAAAGGAATAAAAGGAATCCAAATAGGTAATGAAGAAGTGAAACTCTCACTATTTGCAGATGATGTGATTTTATATATAGAAAACCCTAAAGAATCCATTGGAAAACTATTAGAAATAATCAACAACTACATCAAAGTTGCAGGGTATAAAATCAACTTACAAAAATCAGTTGCATTTCTACACTCTAATAACAAACTAACAGAAAGAGAACTCCAGAAGACAATCCCATTTACAAGCACAACAAAAAGAATAAAATATCTAGGAATAAATTTAACCAAGGAGGTGAAAGACCTATACAATGAAAGCTATAAGACATTTTTGAAAGAAATTGATGATGATGTAAAAAAATGGAAAGATATCCCATGCCCATGGATTGGAAGAATAAACATAGTTAAAATGTCCATACTACCTAAAGCAATCTACCGAGTCAATGCAATCCCAATCAGAATCCCAATGACATTCTTCATGGAAATAGAACAAAGAACACTGAAATTCTTATGGGGCAACAAAAGACCTGAATGGCTAAAGCAATCCTGAGGGGGGAAAAAAAAAACAAAGTAGGAGGCATCACAATCCCTGACTTCAGAATAAACTACAAAGCTAAAACTACAAAACAGCATGGTACTGGTACAGAAACAGATCAATGGAACACGGATCAATGGAACAGAATAGAAAGCCCAGAAATAAAACCACACATCTACAGACAGTAATCTTTGACAAAGGAGCTAAGAACATACAATGGAGAAAGGAAAGTCTCTTCAGTAAACGGTGCTGGGAAAACTGGGCAGTCACATGTTAGAAAGTAGACCATATTCTTTTGTAATACACAAAAATTAACTCAAAATGGATCAAAGACCTGAAAGTGAGACCTGAAACTATAAAACTCCTGGAAGAAAATATAGGCAGTACACTATTTGACATCAGTCATAAAATGATCTTTTCAAATTCCATGTCTACTTGGACAGGGAAACAAGAAAAAATAAACAAGTGGGACTTGATCAGATTAATGAGCTTCTACAAGGCAAATGAAACCAGGATCAAAATGAACAGACAACCCACCAGCTGAGAGAAAATATTTGCAAATCATATATCCGACAAGGGGTTAATATCCATAATATGTAATATATAATATCCATAATATATATATATATATAAACTCACAGAACTGAACAACAGAAAAACAAACAACCTGATCAAAAAATGGGCAGAGGATATGAACAGATACTTTTCCAAGGAAGATAAACAGATGGCCAACAGGTACATGAAAAGATGTTCATCACTAATCATCAGGGAAATGCAAATCAAAACTACACTAAGATATCACCTTACACCCATTAGAATCACCAAGACAAAAAACAACAAATGTTAGAGAGGTTGTGGAGAAATGGGAACCCTAATTCACTACTGGTGGGAATGCAAACTGGTGCAGCCTCGATGGAAAACAGTATGGAGATTCCTCAAAAAATTAAAATAAAAATACCTTATGACCCAGATATCCCACTACTTGATATATATACAATGAACCTGAAATCAACAATCCATAGAGGCTTATGCACCCCTATGTTCATTGCAGCATTATTCACTATAGTCAAGAAGTGGGAGCAACCCAACTGTCCCTCAACTGATGATTGGATAGAGAAGATGTGGTATATATATACAATGGAATACTACTCAGCCATAAAAAAGACAAAATTGTCCCATTTGCAACAACGTGGGTGGACCTGGAAGGTATTATGTTAAGTGAAATAAGCCAGACAGTGAAAGACAAACACCACATGATTTCACCCATATGTGGAATATAAACTAATACACGGACAGAGAGAACTGTTTGGTCATTACCAGGGGCAAGGGGGATAGGGGTGGGCACAAGGGGTGAAGGGATGCATTTATATGGTGACTGACAAACAAATGTACAACTAAAAATTTCACAATGTTATAAACTAGTAAGACATCAATAAAAAAAATACAAAAAAAACCTGAGGTCAAGTGGAGTATAGATGACCCCCCACTGGAGCACACTAGTTAGTGCACACGACTAGATTATGGAGCATCATAAAACTCATTTCAGAGAAGCAGCAGTGGAATGTCAAAGGCAGAACTGACTACAAGAGCAGAGTCAACGGGACAAGTCAGAGTCACTGACTGACAGGGTGTTAAAAGCCAGTAGTTCAGAAAATATTAGGATTCAGCTTGGGAATCTATGCTGGGCTAAAATCTGGAACAATCAAAGGAAGTATCAAGAAATCTGTGCAGCTCAACCAAACTGCAGCAGAGAGGGTGTCCTTGGTAAGGACTCTTCTTGATGTTTTCAGATACTGCCATTTATACTTAGTTACTCCTTAGTGTCTGCATTTCTGAAATATTGGTTCTTTGGCAACTATCGTTACATAAGGTTTGCATTTTTTGCATAGTCAATCTGTTGTTCCATTATCTTTAAAACTATGCAAAATATTATCAACAGAGAGAATTAATCGTAGTATTCAAACTGGAATGCTTTATTTTTCCATATTTACAGTATTTACTATGGAAATGGATGGATAGATAACCCTTGGATAACCTATTGACACCAGTACTGGCTTGGAGATGTTTCTAGCATGGGAAAGAATATTTGGCTAACAAATGGTAAATGATGACCTTGCACTCCGAATTCAAACTGCCAACTAGATTTCTAACAATCTCTCCCACCCCAACCCCCCCCCCCCGCCTCCCCCAGGAGTCTTCTATGCCTTATCCTAGTTTTTCATTTCTGCCACTTCCTCTGTAAAGTCCTTCAGATACTGCAAGACCATAGAAATATGTAGACCGTGACTGTGTTTATCTATTGGTTTCTTTCATTGCAATGTGGTGGAAAGGTAAAAATGGCCCAGAGGCTGATGGGCCATGATGAGAAGAGAAAGGAAACCCTTTCCTCCTTTAACTGTCAAGGCCTCATGTTGTACTGCTCACATGCTAGTGGATTTGGAGTTAATGAGACGTATAAACAGCACATCTCTAACAGGGTAATTTTGTAAGACTAAGACTGGGTCTTTATTGTACACCCAGTTTAAGTGAGCGAATTGAAATTTATCTAATTATTCTAGTTATGAAAACTAAAGTTAAATTTTGCCCACTCTAGTTTGCAACTGTGAAAATTAGTTCCTGCTACCCAAAACTGAATCAATCAATTCTGTGGGGATTTACAAGGTCCAGTTACTTGTGTGTGAAGGAAAAGAAGGCTGTCGGCCAGTCTGCAAAGCTCTGTGTTATGATTGAAAGTGTGGCCTTTGGAACAAGTCTGCACTCTGGTTCAAACCCCAAATGCCCCAACAACTAACCCAATACCCCACAGGCCTCTACTCCCTCATATTTATAACTACCATAATGATATTTGGCTTTTATGTTTGCTGTGAAAATTAAGGTATTTGAAAGTACATAAAGCGCTAGAATGGATACTTCCATGAAATGTTGGCACTTGCCGGGCCATATTCCCTTCTGGGGAAAGCCTCTCCAAGCAGGGCTTTTTGCTCCTGGTGGTCCTTGTCACACAGTGTCATGAGGACTTACAGGTGCACGAGCTCATGACAAGATCCAAGCAGGACATGAGTTGCCTTTGGATGAAGCTGGGCAGTGGCAAAGCAGCCCATTCAGACAGACCCTCTTTCTTGAGATGACTGAGGCTGGATGCACACACAAGACGCTTGACCTATTTCTCAATACGCTGAGCTGCCATTCCGATTCTCCGTGAAGCCTCCTGTACACCATATCTGGGAAGCCCTGGGACTTGGAGTGACTGTACAACTCAGAAGGAGCCAATATCCCATGTGGCTCCTTGCTCCCTTTGAGTTCTTGCAATAAACCCTCATTTAGGCCTGTATCTTTTACATAATCTCAAAGAGCATATGAATACACATTTATATCAGTCAAATAAATATAAGATATAAGCCAACCAATAGAATACAAGTAAATCAACAAATAAAATACAAAGCTGTTCTTGGGCAGTTTGCCATCAAAGCAATGGGTCAATTGGGTTGGTTGTTTTGTAGCTACGAGTGTTGTACTGTTTGTTAGATACTGTATTATATAACATACCAGGGGGACATGAATCCATTGTCCACCTCATGGACCCCTCACAAGCCCCTTCCAGGAAGCCCTCTCTCCTTAGAACCGGAAGCGGACGTCTTGGTCAGAGAAGCATGGAGAGCTAGGTGCCAACAGCGAGGCTGTGCTCCCTTCTGGGAACAGGGCCTTCACCTTCTCCTCATCATGGTCATGGATGTCCTGATCTCTTAAGGGGCCTTTGTTGGGGCAGGGTCGCCATCTCTGAGCACACATTTGAAGACTGCAGGAGCTGCCTCGGAGGCCCAGGTGAGGGCTGGAAGGAGCAGGGCCCCTCAGCTGCTGTCTTTTCTCCCAGAGCTGGAGGCCCAGCTTGGAGAAGAGGCCAGTGCTGCTCTGTGTAGCATCTCCAGCTGCTGCAAAGAAATGGCAATGCCCAACACACATGCACAACCATTGAAGTGGGTTTGATCACCTGCAAATAATTGTAAGTTGTCCTTAGTGGGGAAAAAAGTGAATGTCCTGGGTGCCACTCTTCTAGATAGGAAAGCACCCAAGAGCTGCCCAGAGGGGAAAGAGTTTTGGGCATGGAGGAGACAAACCCACCCAGGTTTGGACATGAAGAGTGGGTACTGACCAGAGAGAGGACAGCCCGCCCCGGCATTGTACAAGGAGGACAGTTCATTTAACAGGAGATGAGTGTCTTTTAGAAACTCTGCTCTTGTTCCTGAGGTCAAGCACAGTTTTCTATGTTTCTTTTGTTGACTGGGTCTCATGAACATTCACTTTTAATCAGAGCCAATCTTTTTATCAGCAGAGTAGTCAAAAAAATCTCCCCATGTGGAGGCGGGCCAGACATTTGTAAAAAGCTGCCCCTTTGACACTTAAAGTTTACAAAGAGCTTTAGAGACAGGATAGGATCTTTTTTATGATCTCTTTCCCTTTTTTAATGAGAAAATTGTTTTTTGCAATAAATGCTCTCATCACTTAGTAATCCCACAAGCCTGGTGCTGAAATCTAGATTAATTTTTTTTTTGTCAATTATATACAAATTCTTTCAAGTTTGATGGAAGAAGAGTGAGAAGAAGGGATGGGAAAAAGGATCAAGATTACTTAAATGTACATCTTTTGTGGGTTTTTTTCCCTCTTAAAAAAGGCAGTACTGTATGGAAGGGACATTTGAATGGATTTTTAGGAAAACTCAGGCCCTCAATAACAGCTTATTGATTTCCTCTTCTGGGCAGGCCCTGCATCAGGCTCTGAGAACAGAACGAGAGCGGGACCTACTGTCTCAGAATTATAGTATAGTGTGGGAGAGAGACATTTATCATATAATCACACAAATGAACGCATAATTATAAATCGCCCTGAGTATTACAGAGTTCAGGAAGCGGTGAGCACATAGGATGCAAGACTGATCAACCCTACAGGAGGGACATGGAGTAAAGTCAGTAGGAGTGAGTGCTCCAGGCATAGGGAAGGGCCTTCCTCGGCTTGTAGCTGCCTCATCCACTCTCTGCCTCTCTCTTCACTTGGCCTTCTTCCTTCTGTGTGTGTCCTATTTCTATATTAAATCTCTCTCTCCTCTTCTTATTGGGACACCAGTCACTGGATTTAGGGTCCACCTTAATCCAGTATGGCCATATGTTAACTTGATTATATTTGCAGATACCCTTTCCAAATGAGGTCACATTCACAGGTACCAGAGATTAGGACTTTGGTATATCTTTTGGGAGGACAAAATTCAACCCACTACATCTTAGGATAATATTCTGTTGTGGTTGTTGATGTTGTACTTGAACAGACAATATATTGATATTTTCTCTGAATGCCTCAGTTGTCCTCATTACTGTATTCCAGCTTGTCAATTTTATATAGCATGGTCAATTTCCACAGCCCTACAAAGGAGTTCAGAATTGGTGGAATCCATATTATGAATTCATTTGATAGCTTACTGGTTTCTCTGTTATTAAAGACATTTCTTGTTTTCCTAGAAGATTTTTGGGGTAAACTGTTCTATGGTCAATTTCATTGATGACTTTTACTTTTCCCCTAAGGAAATACGGTGAAAGATCATAACTACCTTAAATGCAGCCTCCAAAGATGATAGCCATAGAAGTCTATTAAGAATATCACGTGTGTGGGGCCGGCCTTGTGGCATAGTGGTTAAGTTTGCATGCTCCACTTCAGCAGCCCCAGGGTTCGTGGGTTCGGATCCCGGGTGTGGGCCTATACACCACTCCTCAAGCCACACTGTGGCCGCGTCCCATATGCAATGTAGAGGAAGACTGGCACAGATGTTAGCTCAGGGTCAATCTATTTCACCAAAAAAAAAAAAAAAAGAATATCGTGTGTGAGGGGTCTTATTGCCCTGGAAGAGGGCTTTACTGGTCCAGTTCCCCCACTTAGAGAAGAATTCACACACCTAAGCCATGCCAAATTTGTGGCAGTTCTCCTATTGAAGAACATGCCCTCCCAAATGCATTTCTGTAAAGACACCATCCCATGGTAAATATGGTGCCCTCGAGGCAGAACCACTATAAGTTTTACAGAGTTAACACATTGTGACAAACCTCAAATTATTGCAAATATTTGTGTATTTATCTGTGTGAATGTATATTACCAAAAAGAATGAGTCTGAAAAATGACCCAATTTATTTTCCTAAGTCCTCAGGAAAAATGGATAAATTACTGCAATTTTTTCAATCCTATAAACGTGTGTATTTTCTGTGTTTATATACCCAGAATATGCATAGAATTATTTGCCCTTGTTACTTGGCCTACCCCATTTACTATAGTCTACACTGCTGTCAGGATTAGATCAATGGGCTTCCAACTTGCCCTCTACCAAGACATTTAGATTATAGTTCAGCCTACAGAGAGACCTGTCTATGCTCCTACTGGCTGTGGTAAGTAAGCCCTCTGTGCCCCACCAAGATCCCTACCTCCTAGTATTTGGGGTTTTTGGCCTCCTAACCATACCTCTGGGTCCCCTAAATTCTCAGGATCTTGAATATTGCTCCTTATTTCAGTTATAGCAATAAGCATCTTAATCTCCAATTCCTTAAATGCCTCTAACCCTGATAACTAAACCTACAGTTCAGCTCCCCACCATTCTTTTTTTCCCCAGCTTTATTGATGTGTAATTGGCATATAACATTGTGCAAGTTTAAGGTGTACAACATGATGATTTGATACATGTATATATTACAAAATGATTGCCATAATAAGGTTAGTTAACACATCCATCACCTCACATAATTACCATTTTTTTGTTGTGGTGGTGGTGGTGATGGTGAGAACATTTAAGATCCACTCTTAGCAACTTTTAAGTGTACAGTACAGTATTGTTAACTATTGTCACCACACTGTACATTAGATCCCCAGAACTCATTCAATTTAACACTGGAAATTTTTACCCTTTGACCAACATATCCTCTTTTCCCCCAGCCCTCAGCCCTTAGGAGCCACCATTCTACTCTCTGTTTCTAGGAGTTTGGCTCTTTTAGGTTCCACATAAAAGTGAGATCAGGCAGTATTTGTCTTTCTCCATCTGATTAATTTCACTAGCATAATGTCCTCAAGGTCCACCCATGTTGTTGCAAATGGCAAGATTTCCTTCTTTCTCTTGAATAATATTCCTGTACATGTTATATATATCACATTTTCTTTATCCATTCATCCATCAGTGGACTCTTAGGTTGTTTTCATATCTTGGCTATTGTGAATAATGCTGCAAGATTATTATGTGGATCCAGATATCTCTTCAGAATAGTGATTTCACTTCCATCAGATATAAACCCAGGAGTGGGATTTCTGGATAATAAGGTAGTTCCCTTTTTAATTTTTTGAGGAACCTCCATGCTGTTTTCCACAGTAGCTGAACCAATCTACATTTCCATCAACAGTGCACAAGTGTTCTCTTTCCTCCACATCCTCGTCAGCACTTGTTATCTCTTGTCTTTTTGATAATAACCCATTTTACCAGGTGTGAGGTGATATCTCACTATGGTTTTGATTTGCATTTCCCTGGTAATTAGTGATGTTGAGCACCTTTTCATGTACTTGTTGGTCCCTTTTATGTCTTCTTTAGAAAAATGTCTATTCAGATCTTCTGCCCATTTTTAAATCAGATTATTTGTTTTTTTGTTATTGAGTTGTATGGGTTACATATATATTTTGCATATTAATTCCTTATCAGATATATGGTTTGCAAATATTTTCTCCCATTCTACAGGTTGCCTTTTCATTTTGTTCATGATCTCTTTTCTGTGCAGAAACTTTTTAATATGATTTAGTCCCACTCGTTGATTTTTGCTCTTGTTGCTTGTACTTTTGGTGTGATATCCAAAAAATGATTGCCAAGACCAATGTCAGGGAGCTTTTCTCTGCATTGAATTCTAACAGTTTTATAGTTTGAGGTCATATGTTTAAGTCCTTATTCCATTTTGAGTTAATTTTTGTGAGTGGTGTAAAATAAGAGTCCAATTTCATTCTTTTGCATGTGAATATCCAGTTTTCCCAATATCATATATTGAAGAGACTATCCTCTCCCCATTGAGTATTCCTGGCTTCCTTGTCAAACATTAGTTGGCCATATATGCATGGGTTTATCTATGGGCTCTTGATTCTGTTCCATTGGTCTATGTGTCTGTTTTTATGCCAGTACCATTATGTTTTGATTACTATAGCTTTGTAACATAGTTTGAAATCAGGAAGTGTGATGCCTCCCACTTTGTCCATCTTTCCCAGAATTGCTTTGGCTATTTGGGGTCTTTTGCAGTTCCATAGGAATTGTAGGGTTATTTTTTCTGTTTCTGTGAAAAATGCCATTGGAATGTTGGTAGGGATTGCATGAATCTATAGATGGCTTTGGGTAGTATGGACATTTTAACAATATTAACTCTTTCTATCTGTGAACACAGAACATCTTTCTGTTTACTTGTGTCTTCTTCAATTTCTTTCATCAATGTCTTACAGTTTTCAGTTTGTAGATTTTTCACCTCTTTGGTAAAATTTATTTGTAAGTATTTTGTGTGTGTGTGTGTGTGAGGAAGATTGGCCCTGAGCTAACATCTGTGTCAATCTTCCTCTACTTTGTATGTGGGACACTGCTACAGCATGGCATGACGAGCGGTGTGCACGTCCGCACCCAGGATCCGAACCTGCAAATGCCGGGCGGCTGAAGCGGAGCATGTGAACTTAACTGCTACGCCACCAGCCTGGCCTCCTATTTTATGCTATTGATGCAGTTGTAAGTGGGATGGTTTTCTTAATTTCTCTTTCTGATAGTTCATTGTTAGTGTATGGAAATGCAACTGACTTTTTTATATTGATTTTTTGTCCTGCAACTTTACTGAATTCATTTATTATAACAGTTTTTTTGGTGGAGTCTTCAGAATTTTCTATATGTAAGATCATGTCATTTATTTTTCTTGTCTAGTTGCTCTGGCTAGGACTTCCAGTACTGTCTTGAATAGGAGTGGTGAGAGTGGACGCTCTTATCTTGTTCCAGATCTTAGAGGAAAAGATTTCAACCTTTCATCATCGAGTATGATATTAGCTGTAGACTTGTCATACATGGCCTTTACTATGTTGAGGCATGTTCTTCCTATGCTCACTTTGTTGAGAGTTTTTATCATGAAAGGATATTGAATTTTTTCAAATGCTTTTTCTGCACCTATTGAGATGATCATATGATTTTTACCTTTCATTCTATGAATGTGGTGTATCACATTTATTGATTTGCATATGTCACATCCCAGGGATAAATCTCACTTGACCATGATGTATGAACCTTTTAATGTGCTGTTGAATTCAGTTTGCTAGTATTTTGTTGAGGATTTTTGCATCTATATTCATCAGGGATGTTGGCCTGTAGTTTTCTTTTCTTGTGGTGTCCTTATCTGGGTTTGCTATTAGGATAATGCTGGCCTTGTAAGGTGAGTGTGAGAGTGTTCCCTTCTCTTTCATTTTTTGGAAGAGTTTGAGAAGGATTGGAGTTAATTCTTCTCCCAAAGCCACCTGTTCCTGGCATTTTCTTTGTTGGGGGTTTTTGATTACTGATTCAATCTCCTAACTCATTATTGGTCTGTTCAGATTTTCTATTTCTTCATGATTCAGTCTCGGTATGTTGTATGCTTCTAGGAATTTACCCATTTCTTTAGGCTGTCCAATTTATTGCAGTATAGTTATTCATGGTATTCTCTTATGATCTTTTGTATTTCTGTGATATCAGTTGTAATATCTCCTCTTTCATCTATAATTTTATTTATTCAAATCTCCTCTCTTTTTTTCTTGGTAAGTCTTGCTAAAGGTTTGTCAATTTTGTTTATCTTTTCAAAAAACTAGCTCTTAGCTTCATTGATCTGCACCATTCTTGAAGACTGATTCTGGCCAAGGCAGAGAATTAAAAGAAACAGCTTCAATTCAGTAGTGGCCTAGAACATTCATTTATTCAACCTACCACCATTTCTTTAGCATTTATTCTACATCAGACACTCTGCAGTAAACTGTGTACAGATGAAAGGCAGGTACTTACCTCAAGGAGCTCACAGTCCGGCATGTGAGAAAGAACACAGAGTGAGTCATTCATTTGAGTAGCAATTGTTTTAAAAAATGACTAGGAGAAAATGTGCTCTTATCCTTCAGATTCTGATAACTCAAACTGTGAACCAGATTGCCCTGGTTCCCTGGCCCTCCGGCTGATGAACAGCCCCATCCTGCTGGAATTCATAGCTGGGTTGGACATTTTCCCTTTGATCCTCTGACCTACTGTCCATCTTGCTCTGTGCCTAGGGAGGCTGGGTTCTATAGGCTGCTTCAACATCACCCTTTGGCCTCTGGCCTACAATGACATTTACAAGCAGAAACTCAGAAGACAGAAGGAACTGAGTCACAGGGTGTCAGTGGCTTCTGCCAGGCGATCCTCTTTCTCTCTCAGAAATCTGGTGAACTCTCCTGCCCTTCCTCATCAGGTTTAGCGGATAAAGACTCCTTGCTGTAGCTGTATTGGCCCTGTAATGCTTCACCATTCCATATTCGTTTATTTTAAGCTTATCCATATTTTTGCAAATAATCACAATATTAAACTTTCCTTAATTATTTCCATTTAATATGCCATCTTTTCCTGCTGGGATGCTTGGATTCTGCTTTGCCCTTGAACTTGTTGCTGACAGACATGGGTTGTTGGGATTATTTCTAAGGAATGTGATAGGTTGATATTCAAGTACCAAAGTTTGCAAGTGATTTGCTTTTTTATATAAGTTAGAGCTGATTCGAATATATGCCTTTAATAGCATCATTCTCCCCTGCACTCTTCTACACTTTCTTGTGCAAGAGCAAAGGAGTAGAATCAGAGTGGCCTGGCTGGGACTTGCTTATGGGTGTGACACACATGGGAGAACCATCTCGTGTCCTACCCATATTTCTCCACAGAATGGATTCCCCGGCCTTGGATCCTCTTTCTGGAGGATGCCTTGTGTGTTCATCTTTGGATTAATGAGCTCCTTGCTCAATATATTAATGCATTAATACATTAATTAATTAACCAATACAATCAATACTCAGTGACTGAATGTCTGACCACCTGTGTTGGGGCACAACCTCTGTCCCACCCAGAGACCCCCAAGAATACCTTCCCCACCCCAGCCCTTGCTACTTTAGCCATTGTTACTTCACAGACACATCTGGCTTCTCCTTTTGCCTTTTCAGAAGAGAGTGAGGGATGCTAAGGAAGTTTACAGAAGCCCTTTAACTGACCACACCCTGGGGAATTCCTTTACAAATACTTCTGAGTTGGGTGGGTCTCTGCCGCAGATGTGTCTGGACACATCAGATTCACTTTGAAGGAATTTGCTAAAAAAAAATCATTTGGTGCTGTGAAGTTGAGCTTGGAGCCATCATAAAATGTTTCAGTTGATTGGCAAGTAAGAAATGATCAATCATCAACTAAAATAAAAAGAAAGCACGTGAGGAGAAGAGGAAGGAGAAGGGAGACCAGACAATTCAGTAATGTAGGCAGATAAACTCTCCCAAGAAACCCATCTATGGCAGTCCAGAAGAACATTCCTCTGTGAATTCCACCCTCTTACCACATGGTGCAAATGAGCCACAGATCACAATAAAGTCAGAAATGGTCACAGTCCAGAGGCAGAGACATTGTTCTTTATTCCATATAAGTCATAAAAACGGAAAGCCTTTTCTTCTTTTGCTAAGAGATCAGCTTACAAGTGGGTTTGGGGAAGGGAGTGGGTAAGCTTGGTCAGTTTGGTTGGAAGGTTTAGGAGCCAATTCTTTCTTCATAGTCCGTTTCCTCTTTGTAGAAAATCTGTTTCTACAAAAGACTACTGCTCTGATTTATTTAACAAAAAGTGGAGTTTAACAGTTATTTTAAAAGCTTATAATTATATAATCAGATCCACAATTACTCATTAACGTGAGATTTGTGAAGATACATGGTAACTAAATAACCCTTTTAGGTTTTTAAGGCATTATATATGACCATTTTTTTGAAAAAGTCCTCTTTTAACATAATGTGACCATGTCTGGTACCTGACTTATATTGGGCCACCCAGGATAAAAGGATTTAAAGTGAATAAAAGACTCATAAAATACATATGAAGGGAACTGAAAACACGCCAAGTACTTCAAGAGCTAACATGGAAGAGACTATTTCATATATTCTAGAGGATTAGATCATAAAGGAGTGTTTTTCAAACACTAAAAAACAAACAAACAAAAACCAGTAGAACTCTTTCTATAAATAAAATCTTATACATCTGGGCAACACACAAAACTGAAGAAACTACTCCTGTTGACGCTGGGATGGGACCCCAGGCCCAGCTCTCCCATCACCATTCCTCTGAGGTCCCTACTTAGAACCCCTGGCACTCTAAAGGAAACAGTTTGGAAACTTCTAGAAGCTCCTGCTCCACTGTTCTCCATGTACATTCAAGACAGTCCAAGTGTAGTGTACACTCCATATACATCCAAGACAGTCAAGAGTAAGTGATTTTAAAATGTGGGAGGAGAAATGTTAGCTACAATAAAGGACCCTAAGCACATTGGACTGAAGCCCCCAAACAGAATTCCAGTGGCTTCCAATTATTGATAAAGGGAAGGATGAAAAACAGCTCTCTAAGCCACCCATGATCTGGCCTCAATCTCTCTCTCCTACCTAGCTTTCCACCATTCACCCACCTCCACTATGCATCATGCTATAACCCTGCCCTGCCTGGTCTGCACCCACCTGCTGCATCTGAAATGGGGTGAGCCTGAATTAAGATGTGCTGTAAGAGTAAAATTGGATTTTGAAGATTTAGTATGAAAAAATAATGTGAGTATCTCATTAATAATTTTTATATGGATTGCATCACATTTTTGATGTATTGGGTAAAATAAAATACATCTTAAAAATTAACTTTACCTGTTTCTTTCTCCTTTTTTTAAATGTGGCTGCTAGAAAATGTACATTACATGTGTTACTTGCTTCTGTGGATGGCATTATATTTCTACTAGATAGTGGGGCTCTAGTCCATGGTCGCCAAGTCAAAGAACCACACAGGCTGGCTGGTAACACAAGTGGCCCCTCTGGGGCACCCGTGGACAGTGGTGGGGACCATGGAGAACCAAAGTATGTGCCCATAGCTAGGCAGGAATGTGGATCCAATTGTCCTTAGATTGCCTAAGTTTTTAAAGAGAAGACTTGGAAATCTGGGTTGTAAATATGTGTGGGAGTGAGTGTCCAGGAGTGTGCCTGAATTTTCCAAATTTTGAAATGTTGGCAACTATTTCATAATTAAAAAAAACTAATCTAGCACAATATTGTTCAAGCCAAAAAAAGAAAACATGTTGAGAGCCAGACCTGGCCCACAGACTGCCAGTGTGTGCGACACTCTTTGCTCTTCTCCATCTTCTCGAAGATGGTGCGTGAAGTCGCCTTCTGCCCCACCAGCTGTGAGGGCCTCCCAGACATGCTGTCTCAGATCTTCCCATCCCCAGCACTCCATCTGGAATCTTCTTGTTTGGAGGTTCTTAAACGGGAGAGATTTCCCTCTCTTTCCAGGGTCTGAGTTGTTGTCCTGCCCTGAAGGGAGAAAGAGGACCCAGCTACTTTACCTCCCAAGACCCTTCTCTTTTGAACAAACATTTCTGCAGAACATGTGTTTCTTGCTGGCAAAAGGAGTTACGGAAGGTTCTCTTTGTGCTAGTGCTAAAGTTAAAACAAACAAACAAACAAACTTGAAACTGAAATACTGGAACATAATTTGTAAATGCAGCCTGAATTTTACTTAGAGAGACTTTGGGACGCTTCCCTTCCGTGCTTCTCGTTGTGCAGGTTGCAGACTGCATACATGGGGAAGTGCCTTAGTGTCACAGTCCGTAAGTGGCCAGGCTGGGACTAGGTTTTGCATGGGCTGGCCCTGAATCCAGGCTCCCCAGGATACCATTCAGAGCTGAACTTTCTGCCTAACCTGGCACCCTGAGTCATCAGACAGGAATGAGAATGGGTGGAATTAGGAAACCATATCCTATTGCCAACATCCTATTTTTTGATGTACTCAGCATTTTAGAAATACTGAAGGTTTAAATTCTTCAGACAGTTTTTTAAACATGTAACAGCTAAGTTTTAACCCTGGGAGTTAAACTTCCTCTTCTGAGCCCTGTAGCACCATCCCTTTATAAACTGTCCTGAATCCACGAGAGGAAGAGCTGACACAGAAGCAAAGACACCTGCCACAAGGGCCAACAGGTGAGCTGCTCACCCCTGTGTTTCTATACTGTACTCACCTAAACAAGTTTTATGTCTGAAAACTTTGCACTTTTCAAATATCAACAGTAAACATAAATCAAGAATACTAAGTACTTTATGTCAGCATTTGGGAAGCCAGCTACAGTGCCCACCATGAAAACCAGCAGAAAAGTAAGATGTGCAAAAAAGAGAAGGAGTTAAAAACAGCTCTCTCTGGGAGACAATAAAATCTGGGAGCTCAAAAACATGACATGTGAGAAACCAGTATATTTGAGAAAAGATGTGATTTTCCAGCCACTGGCGCATCAACCTCGGGCTCTGCATTTGCTCAGCTCCTTCCGAAACCTTAGAAGGACTCCAGCAACGAGTTCACAGGATCACATTTTTGGTAACATGTGCGCAAGTTGAATATTTTGGCTGCTCACGGTCGAGACTGTTGTCTCTCTGTACTTCAACTGCCCCTTTGTCACACTTCCCTTGATGTCAGGTGGCACTGGAGAGTCTGAGGGCGTTTTGGGGATCTGTCTAAAGAGAAGTTGAGTCCGGCTTAGATATATATATCTCATAGTCACTGCTATGTATAGTTAAGTCATTGGCAGCTGTCCCGATATAGAAATGGCTTCCAGGAATTTTCTTCCCACCCACCTGCTGACTCAGCAAGGTGAGACCCAGAGTGACAAGGACACAGGAATTATTGCAACGTGAATGTGTCCTCCAGTGTCTGACCCTGGACACATGTGGGCAGTGGAGGAGAAATATATAGAATGTTTGAAATGTATAGAATCAGAAGTTACTCCATAGAAAGTTCTTCCAACATCACACATGACAGTTGTAAGCAGATTTAGTTCTCCTCGATGCCAATTCAAAATTAAATTTCTTTCCTATGGAACATACTCCACAATGCAGTGTATGGAATTATAAATGTGTTGTACAGCTTTGTTCTTCTTTGAGGGGAATCATGCAAAATAGAATTTATCAGGACTCCTGTGTTTGGAGGGCACAAACTGACAGCTGTGTTCCAAAAGCTTGCACGTGTCCACAGGAGCTCCTACAGGAAGGAAAATTGATGAAGATTTTCTCAAGTTTGATAGTGATCCTAAAACTTTCCATGGCATCATGAAAAATGAGTTGAAAAGCTGAAAGAAACTTTTCTAAATGATCGATAGGAAGACAACCATGCTCAAAGAAGGACTGAAGTGGCTTTTAATTTTCTCTACAGCAAATACTATAAAAATTGTTGCTATATGAAGAGGTGATCTGAGTGTGAAGCCAAAAATGTAGGACAAAGAGTATTAGAGTCAGGCAGCTAGTTAATAAAAACTGTGATATTTTTCTGTATATGATGCTTTGTATTTGATGGCTTTTTAATATTTGTGATATATTGTGGCTTCTTTTCTCATTCCAAATTAACATTTTCACTCTTGTACTTAATTTTATGTTAAAATGTTTATATTCTTTTTCTTAAAGAGGACCATTCCCAAATTGTGTAAGCTTCGGGCCCCACAAAACCAGATCCACCCCTGCCCTAGGGTGAAATTGGAGAACGATGTTCAAGAGAAACATGAAACCCACATTTTCCTGCTGGCAAAGGGGAAAAAATATAAGGTAAAAAAAAGTCCTAACGATAAAATAACTCAAAGCAGGAAAATCTGAAAATGGCTAAAATTCAGCAAAGAGAAATGAATACTCCGGACCATAGGTTTGCATGCTCACTTCTCAGCAATTTTCCTTCTAGCATTAATAGCTTCCCCGGGGGTCAGCCTGGATGACAGCCTTCCAGAAAATGTCAACTAAATGTCCGAATTCAGAACCTGGCTTCTCCCCCGGCAAGACCTCAGCCTGGCCCCTAGAGCTGCAGGCCAGATAATGAAATCCAACCTCTGCCTCGCAGTCCTTGAAGATGGCTCGTCATCCACAAGCAGATGCTGTTCCCCTGAAATGGGTGGAGAGCAAAAGACTAGTGTCTGAAGGCCTTGTGGTTTGTGTTTCTGTTTCTAGTCACAGGCTTGAAATTGTCCTAAGCCATTGATGTTCTTTTCCATCGCTGATTGCACAAGGGCTGTCCTTGTTCAGCATAAAGTATCCCTTCTTGCCCTGGCCCCATCAGTAATACACCTGATCCACCCATAAATCATACATTGGTTAATTTATTAAGACAAACAGAAACTAAAACATATTTCCTGGGCAAAGCAAAGCTTTCCCTCCAACCCCATCCATCTCACCAACTACTGGTTCTTATTTGAACTTGGTTTTGTCTTGCTAACTCTAGACTACGGCTTTGACACAAGCTTCTGGCCTCCTTTCCGTCTTGGCAACTCTCTAAACTGCATTCCTGGCTTGGGAACTCTGGTTTTGCTTTGCTGAGTCTGCCTTCATGCTCCCTCTCCACTCAGAGACAGGATCATGGGGCCCTGCAGAGGTCCTTGCACCTCACAGAATTTCCTGGGTCTCTTCCTCCTCTGCGCGCCCTTGTTCTTGCTCATGTTGGAGTCCCCGGTTGCTGTGTCGTTCCTGCCACCTTTCTGCCCATCCCTTCCTGTTCTCCCTACTCTGCCTGTTTGATTCTAAAGGTTGATTTTTGGCCTTGGGTCTGCAGCCCCATCCCTCCTCCATGCTAGGCCAGCTCCTAGAACCCAGGCGGAGGACAGATCCCTGGAGATCCACTGCCAAGGAAAGAGATCTGGGCACACGCAGCTCAGTTTTGCTTTTTCCTTTGGTCTGAACTTTCACAATGCCCCTGATGAGCACACCCATACTCTAGCCCCCACTGTACAGAATTTCCCTTGCTCACCCGCTCCAACAGTGGTGTGAGCACAGGGTTTGACAACTAAGTTTATACAGATGGAAGAGTTGAGTGTTATCTGGCCCAACACTCAGCTGGGGCTGTGGAATCCCCAGCACCCTGTAGTACCCAGCTTTGTTACCCCGGCTTCACCCAGCTAGCCTCCCTCCTGGTCTAGAAACCGACCAGCTTCCCAAGACCAGGAATGCCAGATTATTTACTCTGCAGGCCTTGTTGTCTGATTTCACCGTTGTCTAGGAGCATCTGTGTGAAGGTCAGGCAGGAGAAAGCAGTCACACACGTGGATCCTTTATCTTTCTTCACATCTAGTTAGTAATGTATTTTTTTGTCTTTTAGAATGAGCAGGAGCAAATGGCTGGTGTATTGAAGAAAACCTTCCAAACACTTTTTGCTTAAACTAAACTTAATCCAAATACTTTGATATAATGCACATTATATAGAGAAAATATTTTTGACAACAAAACGTGTATAATTTCCTAGAACACAGCATTTTGCTCACTGCAGAAATGTTTTCCAGTGTTTCATCAAAGCTTGAAGTATGTCAGCAGAACTTGCAACATCCCAAAGGTAACTTAAGTAATAAAAGGGAGAGCCTATCAGGCACCACGTCGGAGAGCTGAAGTTGAAAGTCTGACCAAGAATTCAGGAGACCACAATTCCAACTTCAAACAGTGAAATACCCATATTCTCCACTTTGACTGGATTCCAACCAAGTGGAACTTTGACAAGTTAGGTCTTGGTCTTAATCAGACAGAGTAAAGCTGAGACGATTGGAGTGGTAGGAGGGAGCACCTTCCTGGAAGACAAAGTTCCCCTGGGCTTCCTCCAGACCCTTGTGGTGGTGGGTCTCACCACCACAAGGAATTGCCACTGTTCATGAACAGATACCAAAGATCACATCTGGTAAAAGGACCACAGGCCAAAGTAACATTGCCAGCATGGGTTGGCCTGGACTCTGTCCCATGTTTTATCCTGAATTCTGTTTGAAACCATGATCCCAACAAGCAGGCTGTGGGGGGCATGGCTGTCTTTCAAAGGCTTCAGATTTCAAAGTTGTATGATATTTCCTTAAATATTGCTCCTGTCACTAACTCATTTTGGATTGATAAAACATTAATTGCTCTAAGTCCTTCTTGAGCAGATGTATACCATGTCCAATCCCCCTTCTAGACATATGAGGGCTCTGAGGTTCTGGTTCTACTTGGGGTACAAAGTCTTCAAACTCAGATGTTAATATGGAATGCTTGTGGACGATGGGGAGCAGCACTGATCACTAGATGCAATGAAAGGAGCCAATGAAAGTTTGGATAAACTAAAATCAAAGGCAGGCACATGGTCCAACTGAGTCACTGATCCAATGAGGAAGGCAGAAAATCAGGCTGTGGGAATATGACTAGGGAAGAGCAGGGGGTTCTAAGCAAAGGGTCAAAGACATAGTTTTGAGAAATAAATAATTCGCAAGCACCTTCTCAAATAACCGCTCTTTTCTAGCCTCATCAACATATGACTACAAAATAAATTGCCCTTCCTTTTAATATCGTATTTTTATAGTAAGTCCCTTAATGCCCTAATTGCCTGCAATAACACCTCTGGTTATGTCTCCCCAGATCTTGTCAGCATGTTTTTTTAAGGTACTACTTGTAATGGTTATCTGTTGCTACATAACAAATAATCCCAAACTAGCAGTTTAAAACAATGCACATTTATTATTTCAGTTTCTGTGAGTCAGGAATCCAAGCCTGGCTCAGTGGGTCCTCTGCTTCATGGTCTCTCACAGGCTGCAGTCAAATTGTCAGCCAGGGCTGGGGTCTCATCTGAAGGCTCCACTGGGGAGAGATCCACACCCAAGTTCGAGTGGTTGCAGGCAGGATTCAGTCCCTGGCAGGGTGTTGGCCAGAGGCTGTCCTCAGTTCTGTGCACATGGGCCTCTCCAACATGGCTCCTTGAGGGCAAGTCAAGAAGGCCATAGAGTCTGCTGGCAACACAGAAATCACATCTTATATAAGCTAATCAAAGAAGTGATACCCTATCACCTTTGCTATATTCTCTTGGTTAGAAGCAAGTCACAGGTTCTGCTCACACTCAAGGGGAGGGGTGACGTAAGAGCATGAATGCCAGGGTGGGGTCCATTTTAGAAGCTGCCTTCTACACCACACTGCCAGAATGAGTTGTTAATATTCCCTGCCTTACTTGCTTGACTCCCACTGCTGCTGTGACTGCTGTCTTGGCTGCCAGTGGCCCCAGGGAGATCACCACACTGATGCTCATGGCTCACCACAGCATGAGATGGGGCTCTGCCCCAAATGACACCTTACCAGGAGCCCCTGGAATTAAGAAAGCACAACTCACAGAGTAACCCACAGCTGCCCCTAAGGTCTGCTCTGAGGGTACACATACAGGCCCCAGCCTGACTTCAGTAGTGTCCTCCCAGAAAGCTCCCCATCTGGATCCCAACCCACATCCATTTGGTACAGCCCGGATCACACCCACCACCAGAAACACTGCAACTCTTCGTTGCTCACTATCAGGCCTAATTCTCACAACCCTGTCCACCTCTCCCCTCAGTTCCAAAGAAAGGAAGGTCTTCCTTTCCTAGATATCCCACCCCAGGATTAATCTTTCTTCCAATGACCGAGGTTGGAGAAAGCCTCCTCTCACCCAGAGTGTGTGGTCTGGCTCCATGGCCTGAACAGGACAATCACAGTCCGTCAACACTCCAAAGCAAGAAAGTCCAAAATCACCCATCATCCGTTCCCGCCATCCTACTTATTTAGTCTTAGAAAACACCAACCAGAAGGTATCAGTGTCCAGCCCACGGTGTGCCATGCCATTCTCACTCCTTATCTTATTCTTCCCTCCAGGGTCAGGGGAAGAGAAGATCAGCTGGATGTCCCTGCTGCCCTTGTCTTTAGCTCCCAGGCTCCTGGGAGCAAGTTCTTGGACACAAACACATCCTTAAGAACAATAATGTTCAGGCATAGGGCAGCCTAGCCTCAAGGGGTATCAGTGCCAGTAAAATGCCCAGTTTGTGTTATTAAACACAGCATCTCAGCATGGAGCATCTCTATTTGGGTTACTTTGCTGCATTCCAGGTTTCCTCAGTGCGAGGGGTAGGCAGTCCTTCTGGGACCAAAGGGAGATTAGAAGATATTCTAGTCTCTATCTCAGAAGGCAAAAAAAATTTTGGCCCCCAAGATTTCTGTCTTTCCAGCTTCAAGGTAATTCAAAGTACAGTCCCCACCAGGCACTCTCTCCCAGTCCCCAGAGTGTTGGATGAGGGGACACCAGGAGGCTTGGCCGTGTTATTCTCTTGCAATATCAGGTGCTGTAAGTTTGTTTTCTGTAGGAAAAGGCAACCCTTCAACATGCTAAGTTAACCCTACTTCTTCCAATCTTCAAGTGGCACTTTCTTCTACTGTTCTGTGTATAACAAGGAACCTAGCAGTCATGCACCCAGTTCTATGGGGAGCCAACATGTCAACTGGTCATTGTCATCACCACTATGATATGAAGCCAGAATCCATGGAAAGAGCAAGATACACACATCTCCCCATTGGGTGGAACTGTCCTCTCCCCTGAAATGTCATACACCTCCAGCCACAAGAAAGAAAGGTCACTTGCATGATGGATGATGCCCCCATTTTCCATCCTTTGATACTTCAGAAGGCATTTAATTGATTGCCTGGTGTTGGGTGTTGCGTTGTGTGGTGTGTGCCACTTTGGGTGGGAGAGGATAGTGGGAAGATGAAGAGGGGACAGTTGGGGGGATTCCTCTCTGTTGTCTGATGTAATGGAAGGGGGCCTCCGCCCTTTTCAGAAGGACTCTTGTCCCAGTTGTATGAAAGGTTTAGAGGGCAGAGAATCTTAGTGGTGAAGGGCTGAGGAATAATATTTCCTGCTTTAGCTTCGTCTGTGAAAAATGAACCAATGCCAGATGAGAGCATTTCCAAGCACAGATTTATGCACTTCAAAGAATTTTTATTTTTTCAGTCAGAAGAAACATGAAATTCCAGACTCTAGACTCTCTATTTCAGTTCCAAATTATCAAATTGCTGATGATGCAGTCTTCCTTAGAATTTATTTGGAGAAAGCAGCAAATGTATGAAAAGGAAAAACTATATTTTACCCAAATGAGCTCCCTGAATTTGTATAGTGTATTATTAAGCAAAACTGTGTTGGGACAAGAATCATTTTACATTCCTAAAGGGTGACGCTCTGCGACTCTTCAGTCTCAGGACTGGCAAAGCTCTGGAGAAATGACAGAGAAGGAAAATTTTAAAATAATGGAGAATCTGGAGTTTCATGTGGGAAGGAGGAAAGGCAAACACTTTTTAAATGCTTGGCTTCCTTTGTTAGCCCACATGACACTTGAGTGAATCAGAACACCCCTGGCTCCAGGTGGATTGTTCTGCACCAGGGCCGAGGGCCTGAGGGAGCTGGGCGTGAGTTGGAAGTCCCACTCACCCCACCAGTAAGCTGCCTTTGTGCAGGAACCAAACTGTAAAACTCTCCGAGGGCCCCCACATTCATCCATCGTTAACGCCTTCCATTCCTGTTGACGGAACACTTCCTGGTACACGGATTACCTAAGTGTGAAATTCATTTCCTCCACAAGCATTAAATGAGCACACTTAGTATACCAGTCAGAGAGTTTCTAGGGAACTATTGGGGGAAATAGATGCATAAACAATGCTACCTGTTCATCTCACTCTCTGGGAAGGCGCTCCAGGTGGAACACGGATGCAGCACAGATAGAATGGGGAACCTCGCTTCAGGTGATGTCACAAGAAAGTCGTTTGTGTTTAGGGTGGTCCTTTGCACGTAACATGCTTCATGGTTTTATTCCTCAGTGTCCTTTAGTGATGCATAATTGCTACATAGATATCTTGAAACTCAAGTAAACTTTCAATGAGTAATTTCACGGGTCATGTGCGGTGTGTTTGACATTGTGTTCGGCACTAAGGACATCAAAAAGACAAAAAATGAAAAAAACAACCAGAGAAATAAAGACACTGAACCTGTCCTCAGGGATTTCCAGTCTAGTGAAGAAACAGCCCCAGAGCACACTCCATGATGCGGTGTGTGGATTGCTTTAAGAGGCTGGGTGAGAGCGGGTGCCTGGAGGGAGAGTCACAGAGACAAAGCTTGAAATGTCTCCTAAAGAAAGTGCAGAGCATGCCAGGCAAGCAGCAGTAGGATGGGCAGGGAAGGAAGGAGGAGATTCAGACGGAGGGTACATTGGTGATGGGGCTGTGGCAGGTCCTAGGACAGCTGGGTGAGGTGTGTGGGTACAAGAGTGGGGTGTGGGTGGGAAGGAGTCTGAGGAGAGGAGAGTGAGAGGTCAGGGAAGAGGGGGAAGGTAAGATCAGTAAGGGACCCAGGTCCTGGAGGTGGAGGGGCCAAGCCAGTGATTTTCTGCTTTGGCCAGCGGAGAGCCAATGAAGGTCCAATGATGGATTTTAAGCTGGGGGGTAACAATATTTGCTTTTAAAAAAATAGCATATATTGCTCTTGTTTCAAGCACAAAGTAATGCATGCTGATTGAAGAGGACTTGGAGAGTGCAGAGAAACTAAGAAGAAAGTTAAAATGAATAAAATTTAGGAAAAATTAGAAACCACAGTCCCACCACCCAAAAAGAATTATAAGCATATCAAACCATGAGCATTTGGTGTTTTTCTTGCTGTCTTTTATAGATACTGTGGTTGGGGTCGCTGGTGGAGGATGAAGAGGAGAGAGATCCCCAAGCGATCACTTCACCAGTCAAGGTGAAAGGAAAGAAAAAGATGACACTAGGGTCGGAGTTCAAGCACAATCTTTCAACAAGGTTACCAAGTCATCGTGGTTTGGCTGAAGGTCTGTTTACTTTCTTCCAGACGAAGAGAATGACATTTATATGTGGTGTTATCTGAGAAATTCAAAAATATCGTGAAAATATTCTCAACAGCCAGAGCTGTTACTCATCTTTTCATGGGTTTCCTTTTCATAATGTCTAAAACATTAGCCTAAGGAAGGGAAAGGAGAGAATTAAGAAGTGACAACCTTATGGGTGATATGAAAATTCTTAAAGGCCTAGACGGATTGTATTGACTTGTCCTAGGAGATGGAAATTCTCATCTCTCTTCCCTGTCCTTGGTCTCAAGCGACCTTGGTATTTTTAATTATAACATGCTTTGACCCCCAGAATTCTCTTTCCATTGTTGGAAGGAAGGATCCTTGAAGTGATCCAGAGCGAACTCTTGCTTTACTTATGAGAAAACTGACACTCTGAGATGTGAGATGTGCCCAGAGTCGTAGCCCTGGCTGGAGGAGAGATGAGGCCAGACCCGGGACTCCTAACTCCCAGGTTCATCTCTCTTCTCTCTAGTAACCATTCCAACCACACTTTCTCTTTCTGTTGCTTCATAAATATATTCCCCAATAGGTAGAAACATGCCTATTCATATTATTTAAATATCACAGAAATTAAAGGTGGGGCTAATACTGCAAATCATTTCAATATGCTATACTTGGCTTCAGAAAAATCCAATGTGCAGGAACAGCTATGAGTATTTCTTTTTTTTTTTTTTTTTTGCAAAATTTAATTTTACAAAAACGACTGGTTACAAGTAAGTGTTCTCATTTTAAGAGAAAGAGAGAGGGACAGAGAGAGAGATCCCCTGCCAGGAGGACAGCTATTTATTTACTTACTTGTCTTTTGAGAAACTTTCAAGCACACCAAAATAGGAGAGTACAATGAGGCCCCCTGCCCCCTTTGTTCAACAATATCAACGTTTTGTCCATCCTGATGTCAGAGAGCTTCTAAAAGACAATTTAATCCACAGAGATTGTATTTACATTCAGCTGTTCATGACCAGATCTACTATGTAAAGAAAGACAAGTTTTAATGCATTTCCTGATCTGAGTGGATGGGGAAGATCATATTTCTCAATTGGTTACTCATTGATTTCTTCATTCTCAACGGGCTTCTGAGCACAGCCTCCAGGCCCCAGGTGGAGAGAGCACCTGGCCCAGCCTAGAGACCTCTTCCTGCTGACCTGCGACACTGGATCCACCACCACTGCCTGGAGCCATGCAGCCTGGGAGGAGGAAGGGGCTGCAGCCAGGAATCCAGAGTTCTCACCTTGGCTTTGCTGCTAAGCCGACCTGTGGGGTTTCTGCTGGCCATTGGTGTCACGAAGCCCCAGGTTCTCCCCAGTGACTTGAGTTCCTCCATCCACAGAATGTAACTGTGTCCAACGCATATCCCAGGAGTCTTGGAGAGGCGATCTTTGAGTACTCTGAATGCACCGCTGTGCAGGTATGGCTCTGTGTGCGTCTCCACCGTCACACTGTGCTAGTGTTACCAAAGTGCCGATCACTTTTCTTGTTCCTTTGTCACTTTGTTTATTCTGTTTTGTTTACTGTCCATCCCCTCCAACCAGAGCGTAAATTCCTTGGACATAGGAGAAGTGTCTTTCTTGTTTACCACTGAAGCTCTGTGAACGACCGTCCACACTTCAATCAGCTTGCTGTCTGGTGAATCAGATGGGATGGTGCTTATGAAAACAGCATGTGCAGCAAAATGTAGGCTGTTGTTTTTATGGTGTTGCCTTAGCTGGCTCTTGACTTGCTGAGCCCTGTGCTCTCCAGACATTTATCCGAAAGCGTAACTGGGAGAAGAGTCCAGCAATCAGCTCTCCTCCCTCTCCAGTTGGCAGGTTCTTCTAGGGCTTTTACAGAATTATTGGGCTTTCTGATTGTTGTCGTATCCCACAGGAGACCTGGAGTCACTGCAGGGCTCAAGGAGTTCCATTAGTATGTATTCAGGGGGTCCCTTTGCTATTTAATGTGATAATGCATCCACCACTTCTGGAGGAAAGCCAGTGTATGTGAAGGCAGTACCTATGGCAGAGTGTATTTTTCAGAGGTGGCTGAACCAATATACTTTCCATCTCATGCACTCTTATGGTGTGATTCAACACATCTGCAGTGAGAGGTGGAATCTATGTTCCCTCCCCTTGAACAAAGACAGGCCTTTGTGACTGTCTCGGCCAACAGAATACAGTGGAAGTGATGCTGCGTGCCTGCCAAGGCTAGGTCACAAAAGGTGTACAACTCTGCCTAACTCTCTTTCTAGAGATGGTCACACTTAGAAGCCAGTCGCCATGTTGTGAGGGCGCCCAGGCCACATGGAGAGGTCTCGTGTGGGTGTTCTGGCCCACCATCTCAGCTAAGCCCCCAGCTAACAGTCAGCATCAACCACCAGATATGAGACTGATGAGTTTTCAGATGATTTCAACCCCTAGCTTTTGAGTCTTCCACCCAAGGCCCCAGAAGTCATGGAGCAGAGACAGGCCATCCCTGCTGTGCCCTAACTGAATTCCTGATGCACAGAAACTGTGAGAAATAATGAAAGATTGTTCTTTAAGCCAATAAGTTTTGCAGTCATTTGTTACACAGCTGCGGATAACTAATACACAGATTTCTCAAGACCACTCTTTTTTTTCACTCCCAGCACACGTGAGTCTCAACATAAGAAATACTGGGGATGGGGGGTTGGCCATCTGGTTAGCAGAAGGGTCTGGGGGATTTGTATTGAAGCACCACTTGCATACCAAGCACATTATTTTCACTTGGGGTGAGTGGAAATAAGACATGATGGAGATGCTTCCATCCCTGTGCAAGCACCTCTGAAATTTACTAACCCTATCAGTGTATTCAATAGCTCTTCCATAACTTTGTAAAGACAATCCAAAGGTCCTTTGATTCATCCATCGTAATAGTTAAATAAGCTACTGTCCTGAGAACCAGACCTATTCTTGGGTCTATAATATTATCGGAATCCCAATGAATAGACGTGGACCTATCCCATCCCCACTCCCACCCCACACACACTGGACCTCCAACTGTGTAAAAATGCTAGAAATGGTGTCAGCTCCTTCTTTAGAAATTCAAGCCATTTGGGGAACTGGCTACAAAAAGACAAGCAATCCTGGTTTTGGAGACCAAGACTCTCACGACCTCCAACATTTTGTGTTAATGTTATGCATTTGGGATAAAACAAAAGAAGAGTGCATGACATCATAATAGCAGTCAAGAATCCCAGAGAAGAAACAGCTTCAAAAAAGTATGTTCCCTAGACGCCTGCAAGTCTCAATGCTAATTAAGTCACTGTGGGAGTATAGGGCCCAGGGAAAAGCAATCTGCATTTACCCCATTTTTGTAAACAGATGGTTTTCCACATGTTGGCATGGCACACATTCAGCAACCGGCTTTGAAAGCTTGCTTCCTGGTGACTTTTCCTAGGAAAGGAGTAAGACTTTTCCAAGGGAGTCAAAACGTATAAGAAAATGGATTAAAAAAAAAAAAAAGCAGCTTCAGAGAAGGAATAGAAAGAACAGAGCAGTGTCTTATTTATCAAGCTTTCTTCCTTGACAACATCTTGCTTGCTCTGTGATCCTCACAGATTTCCCCTCCAGAGCCCAGGAAGGCTGTCATCTCTGGGCCACCCTTGAATGAACTTCAGTGAAAAGCCCCTGGGGCTGCAAGTGTCACAGTGATGAACTGATGTAAGGAGAGCAGATAAATGAGAAATGCTGGGCTAGACACTTTCCAGGGAATGTTTGAAAATTTGCCATTGTTCCTGAAAAATCTGTGAACTGCTTTGAAAGTTGGAGAATGAAGAGGGAAAGTGTTGAGCTCCTATAAGGGAAAGGGGGAAGTTTAGGGCTGGGGGTGGCTTTGCCTTTGTGTATTTAAATGACTATTGTGGTCATGAGTACCAGACTTTTCTCTCAATGAGAAAGTTGTGAGTTTTGTATTAAAAACAAAAGGAAAATCACTCCATCTCTATTTTTGTTAGAGGAATAGCCTTTATTATAAGAATCTTTGTGATTTACCTAAAAGTGGACATTAAAGACTGCAAAGTAGAAAACAGATAATTATGATATACCCATGTTACATCTCACCTGAGCCTGATCGCTAACTTTAGAACCAAAAGCTTTTCCCCACTCAGAAAACACAACTCTGCAAAACCATTGCCAAGGGAGGGGAATGACACCTGTGCAGTAGAACCACAAAAGACAAAGTCGGATTGGAAAACCGGGAAACAGATGGCCAAGTCCTTTTCTAAACTTTTCAAAGAACGATGTTAATATGGATGTGTATTTCTGATTAATCAAAATACAGATTTGAATCCAGCAAACATTTTTGAGACCTATTCTGTGACAGAACCATATACATATATAATTTATATATATATATGATTTTTATATATATATGCTTTATGTATATATACACCCATATATATGTATTTATCAGATACATACATAAATACAACAGAAATAGACAAGAAAACGTGATTGGGGTTATGCAAGCTTAATACAAGATAGAATGGATTAAATCTCATGGCTAAGGGAACTCCTTATTCTCCCATGCACTTCTAGAGATCTGATAGTTATTTTAGAGGAGGAAGATCACCATGCCTTCAAGAACACCAGCCCCAGCTGTGGATTTAACTAACCCTGGGAACGTAAAGCTGTGATTTGTTTTACTCCACAATAGTCATTTATCGAGAGGACAAATTTGCAGTAAGTGCAAAGTACAGGAGCACCCAAAAACAAAATAATAACCAGAGGCAGCCAGATCAAACCATTAGTGGCCTCCTCAAGCAATAACTCTCAAAAAAACTTTTGGTCTGCAGCGGCCGGATGGCCTGAGCCTCCTGCAACCAGAACTTTTCTCATCAGCGGCTCCTGACCGCTCCACAGTTGGTCTGGCTTGTTGGACCGGAGGCCCGAGTTAGGAAGAGCTGATTTCTCCTGGTGGCTTCATCACTAACCTGTGCATCCTGCTTGCCTTCCTGTTCCTACAAACTGGAGAACTAAGGTAGAAGTATGCCCATAATCAGCTGAACCACCATGAAATTTGATGGTTGGGAAGTTCTTGACTGTGAAGCGCTATTTAGGACCCACAGGTTATAAAGTTTAGATTTTACACACAGCAGAGTGGCAAGAACAGAGCTGAGTCCCACTTTCTTCAGTTGCATCCTCAGCTGTGATGAGGAAGAAAAAAGCGCAAAATCTTGGAAGAACAAGGTGGAGTGACTAAATTTGAGAAGCATAGTGTGAAGTTTAGGAAACGTGGATTTTAGCGAGACACAGACATAAGCCCTTGAGGCCTCACTTACCCCATTAAAAAATTCTTCTTCTGACTTCCTAGGAATTTAGAGGCTACAAATATCGAAAGGTTTAAACAATTTAGGAGATCAATTCTAAGTTCTCTATGAAACCATAATTATGATTTTTGACATTTTTTTATATTGTAATGCACAACCCCCCGGGACTGGCCACATAATTTGCAGGATCTAGTGCAAAACAAATATGCGGGGGGGGGGGGGCTTATAGAAAAGTTATTAAGAATTTCAGGCCCGGGACAGCAGAGCATTAACCTAAGCTCGAGCCCCTTTTGAGAGGGGTCTGTGTGGTGGCACAAGCCCGTGAAGCCAGTTCTGCATAAGCCAAAGCCGAAAGGGAATAAATGATTTCTGATGCTTGCAGTGAAATACAGCTGATGGCATCAGAACACAGTTTCAGGGGAGTGCATATCACCCCCCGGGGCAGGGGTGTCTCTGATTTGGCTCGCTGTTCTCCCAGAGTGTTGTAAAAACCAGAGTGCGCTGAGGAGTAAGGAAAAAAAAAGAAAACAGAACCCCTTGCTTCAGGGTTTGTTATTTCCACAATCATCTTCAAGAATGCACAAATATATGTTACAAAAAATATACTACCCTTACACCCTTTTGGGAACAAAACCTCATTCATTATATTTAATTATAGATCAATATATTTACTTCTGTATGTTTACATATGGAACATACATCAACTCTGTAGAGAGAAGCACCGAACCAAAGCTGCACCGGGTGGGCCATTTGCATTGAACGGTGTTAGGATTTCTCATGTACTTACGTTCTCAAACAACTGATTATTGGATTAAGTTGATTGTATTTTTTCAAAGATTTTCTAAGTTCAGTCTTAAAAGACTAAAAGCTTAATCGTTAAAGAAAAATTCATCAAACCTAATGGGAAATTTGGTATTGGGCATCCTTGTCCCTGTTTCTCTTGGTCTCTTTTTGCCTCTGTATCTCCTTTTCCTTCTTTCTTCCCTTCTTCTCTCCCCCTCCCTCTCCCCACAAAAGTCACGTGTCTTTTACTGTCTGCATGATATAGCTAAATGTTGATTCTAACTACGGCCTTCATGGGCCATCTCATGTGACACACTACACGATCACACTCAATTATTCAGGGTGCTGTCTCCATCTCTCCAGAGCTGTTACAATGGTCTGATATTGATATTATGTAGGTAACACACCCAACCCTAGCCAGAGTGAGCATAAAAGATAACATGTAAAAGCACATGTGTGAATACATAAGCATGATTTTATGAATATCTCTTCATTTTATTCAGTCCAGGTGACCTGGAGTCAAAGAAATCTCCATCCTCTGGGTTTCCTGCTGCAAGCATGCATGCTTTATTTTCAGAGTAGCCAGCGTGTTGCCAAGTGGAGGACTGGTGATGAATTAAAGTACCTTTGAAATTTTAGACAGTTCTTTGGGAGAGGTGAATAAACAGAGGTGAATAAACGCTGTCACATGGGTGGATTTTGGTCCAATCTCAGGGTTGCACAAGAGCAAACTGCCTTGTACAGAAGCCCTGTGTCACCCCTTCTGAGCCTCCAAATCCACACTCCTACCTCTGGTCCTCTTTGTCCCTAGGAGACAGAACATGGGCCTGTCAGTAAAAAATCATTTGTAGAGAGAGGTAGTCTCCCCACCAAATACTAACTAACTTTATAAGGCTTCTCCCGGATTTTTTTCCTTTCCAAAGCATGTAGGATTCCCAAATAAACAACAAATAATTTTTTAGTATAATTATCTTCCAAATATTGCATGGGATATACTTATACTAAAAATTATTTTCTGATTATCTGAAATTCAGATTTAACTGGGCATCCTTTTCTGTTTTTTTCTTGCTAAATCTGGCATCTCGAGGGGCGTGGCATTTAGCAGAACACACTTTGGGTTTTTTTGGGGCGTTACTGCTCTTCCATTCACGTTCCTACAGCAAACTTACCCCAGAGCATAAAGGAGGTAAAAGGTTTGTCACATCCCACCAAGGTAACTGATGCAGTAACACTGTCAGGAAGAAATGAAGATGGTGCGGCACTGACAGGAGGGTGTGGTCTGGAGGGCGGGGCAGACGTGTCCCGGTTGTGCAGACACTGTAGGACGCTCCACGGAAGCAGGGACCACGCGGGAGGGCTTGAGCCGGACACCGTGTTTCCTGCCTGTGGTCGTCTCCTCACAGAGGGGACAACGGGATCCTGACAGACGTGTCTGTTGTCAGTTTTCATTGGGATATTTCTGTTTTGGCAAAATACTCAGCAAAAATCTGAGTCAGCAAAAAGCACGGCTCTTGGGGGAAAGAAGTTTTAGGGGTGCCCCCCAGCCGATGGTGGGGAGGAAATAAAATCCTAAATGAGGATGAACATTAGCAGAAGGCTCTGGCCTAAATGGTATGAATATCAGGAAATCTGAGGTCCATTCTTCTTTTCCTTCTGGCAGAAGCACGTGGCTTTTGGCAGAAAACGCTGTGAATTTTGAAGCAAACTAATTTTTTTTCACATAGTGGAAGGGAGAGTCAACTCACCAGTTTTATTTATTTATTTATTTAAGAAACACATTATGTTACTGTCTGCCAGGCATTGCTCTAAGTGCTTTGCAAGTAACAGTTCATTAAATCCTTTAATAAACCTAGAGGGAGATCATTCACCTCATTTTATAGAAGAAGAAACTGAGGCACAGAGAGGTTAAGTATCTTGCCCAAGGTCACACAGCAAGGAGGTAGCCAAGCCCAGAATCATCCCAGGCAATCTTTAACCACCTTGCTATACTTCAAGGAAAGCATGTGCTAGAATTGTGTAACAAGCAGCCAGCCTTTTGTGTACGATGATAAAAATGATAAGATGCAGATCATGAAGACACATCCACCAGGCACAAAAGCTGGCTCTGGGGGAGTCCTAGCTGCATGACAGGTGGCTGGCAGCTCATAGGCATTCAAAAGTCGTGGTTATTATTGTCACACCAACAAACCTCTCTGGCGTGTGCCGGGCTCTGTCCAAGCCGCTGGGGACACATAGAGGAAGCAGCTTTCTCTGTTCTTACAGGTTTTTGGTCAATTTTCTTGAGTAATTTTCTTCATTTGCTGTATGTGCTTGGAACGATTTCCAGAGACTTTAAAAGGTTTTATTGTTTATCATTTTCACCAGTTAGGCTTGTTTTGCAGAGAAATGAGCCCATCTAGCTCCTCCCATTGCCGTTCTAGAAGTGGAACTCCCACGTACATATACTTTTATTTCTCATTCTTTTCTTAGGTAGCTGCACGTACACAAAGAACAGCTTTCACGATTGTTTAAATGGCCTGCACGAGGGGGAAAAAGACTTTTCTCTATATTTGCAATGTCACCGAACATAAGTGGAATATACGTTTCGAGTTTGGTTGATGGGTTGTGTTGGTTTATACCACCCGCATCAGACAGGCTTGGAGACGGTTTAATAGCTGCATACACTATAGCAAGAAAAGTAAAAATTGAGGGAAGTAAGACAAAGGGAAAGTAAGAATTGATCAGAGATATTTCCAATAATTTTGGATGCATTTTGCTAAGGGTTTCACTCTCTTGACTGCTCACCAGTGTAACCAGAAGCAGATGCAATTTTTCGAGGTGTCTGGTCTCCATACAGGAACTAAACTTGAGATCTTATCCCATGACTAAACTAAGAATCCCCGGGTTCTTTGGGCTGCATTTCCCTACAGCACTTAACCTATTGGGTCAGCTGCTCATTGGCACAGTTTTACAAGCCATTTGTGTTCACGCAAATGTTCCTTCTGTCTTAAAACTGGTAAACAGTTGACCATTGATGATTAGGTAGCTGGTAACTAAAGGTTTTTTTTTGCAGTTACTGAGTATAGCTTTTAGTTGTTCACCCGCCCATTGTGAACTGTGTGACTTAGTCAGTATACCATCTGACTCCCACTGGGTTCCATAGACAACATCTCCCTGGCTCCCGGGTCACCATGGTGATGGGTGTTTGAGCTGTTTTTCAGGAGTTAGGACCCCCTTGTCCAGTTCAGGCCAGTTGAGACCACCACCCCATCAACTGGGCCTGGGCAGATGCCCGATAAGTGAGCTTTGATGTCAAGAGGCTAAAACCTCCACCCTCAGATCATGGTAATGCAGCCATTTTGTGAACACGCGTCCTATGAAGAGCCATGATGCTTGACTACGCTTGCGCAGATCATCAATCACCGCACTTCTCCTCACCTCCAATCATCTGTTCCCACACTTCAGACCACCTTGCCCCCTTATGCCATAAATATCCCTGAGTCCCCATTTTCGAGGAGGCGGATCTGAGATCCATTCTCCCACCTCCTTGCTTGGCTGCCTTGTGATTAAACCCTTTCTCTGCAAACTCGTTGTCTTGGTGACTGGCTGAATCGTGCAGCCAGCAAAACAAATCTCGTTCAGTAACAGTCTTGTGCCAATATTTATAAATCTCCACACTTATGAATTCATGACCTATCTTGTTTCTCAGAAATACTCCAATAAACTGATCATTGCATCGTCTTGTATGAATAAATAAAGTTGAATTGTATATGAGTAATTCATTTGGATTAATTTGGAATATCTCGTTCACAGCTCTGAATATACAGAGTTATTTTATGCATAGACTACTAAATTCCCCATCAGTCTAATTATTGTTGGTTCACAACACCAATCTAATGTCCATTACTCTTGTTTTAAATTCTACTAAAGTCATAAATATTCAATTCCATCACAACTGTCATTGGCTAAAAGATCAGCTCTCTGGGACAGTTTACTTGTAGCCAAGTAAAGGTGATTACATCTCCACTGGAATTGAAAACCTTCCAGTTGCATGATTCAGTTGTGATAAAATCTTCTGTCTACCAATATTTATTTCCATCTTTCTTCCCTGCTGACAAGGAGCTTGCTTGCTTGGAGCTTAAAGCATTCCTAATTAATACAATAGTCCTACTAAATTGTCAGTTAAAGTTGGATGGTATATGGAGACTTTTACAATGAGGGTAGAGGAATTAGAACCTAACCCCAATGTAGGACAGGACTTAAAACAATACTTGAGAGATTTACTCAGAGAGTTGTGTCACTACCAGACACCGTATTTAGTAGTTAATTGAAACCCCAAACAGAGCAGCGCTATTGGGTTTTTTTCTCTGACTGCTTGCATCTGCATAAACGTGCTTAGACTCTCCAGGAGATCCCTGTCTGATTTGCAAGATGCCTGGGGAACCTCCATTCTGAGTGGATCTCACCAAACATTTATTGCTTTTATTTATTTTATTTTTTTGGTGAGGAAGATTAGCCCTGAGCTAACGTCTGTGCCAGTCTTCCTCTGTTTTGTATGTGGGACGCCTCCACAGCCTGGCTGATGAGTGGAGTAGGTCCACACCTGAGATCCGAACCGGCAAACCTGGACCGACAAAGCAGAACACACAGAACTTGAAGCACTCAGCCACAGGGCCGGCCCATATTTATTGCTTTTAGACGTCCTGCAAATTCCTATTTAGAGCTCATCATGTAGGGTGTGCGAGCTCCTTCCTGCCTCTCAGGTTTCCTTTGAAAGGGGAGGGCTGCCTTGTATCCCACTGCGTCCCCTCACCCTCCCTTCCCACCTTTACTGTGCCGTGGGCTAGGTGCACGCTAAAGTAAGCAAGAACCTGCGTGTGCACTTCTTTTCAATGGGTCTTTGCACCACCATAGTTGAGTTGTTACACCATTCACTTCTGTTTCTAGCTTAACGAGCCACCATGGGAGGCTAACTCAATACATCTTTGTTACTGTTTATAAAGTGGTGCGTCTGTTTCCCACTTCCTTTTCCTAAATGCATGGACTCACTCTTTTATTCTTATTTCAAAATATAAGAGCAGAGCCCTCAAGAAGTTATTGGGCTCCTGCCTCCCATCAGGTCAACACCAAACCCTTACTAAAACAGATGGTTGTCTATTTTTATCCTATATGGCAACTAAATTTAATAAGCATAGCCATGAATTACATTGGTATATGATTTAGAGTTTACAGGGTGTTTTATAATAGACATTTTGTCATTTAATGTCCTAGCAATTTTATGTGTTGGGTATTTTATTCCTCTGTTTCAAAACAGGGAAGTTGAGATCCAGAGAGATTAAGTGACTTACCTAGGATCACGCAGTAACTCACAGAGAAATGTTCCACACGTGTCCTTGTTCTCCAGGGAGGCTGAGTGGAATCGAGGAGGTGGCTGTTCTGAAGGATCAGAGGCAAATATCAGCCAAGAAGGAGCAGCATTGAATCCTGGGTCCCCAGAGTGAGTGTATGATGGCGAAGGGACAGGACAAGAGGCTGGGCACGGAAAGGATCAGGACAGTCTTGGAGGCAAAGTAACATGGGACAAAATAGTGTGATATAGTTCATGGTATGAGCTGTAAGCACAGAAAAACGTCTTAAGTGGCCCTGACTGGGTGCTAATCTGGTGGTACCTGAAAATCACCCCACTGGAAGACTACAGAAACAAAATGATGGAAGGTTCCAGGATGGGGTTTCACAGTTACCCTAAAAGAGCCATTGGTCAACACAAATATGAGTCAGGTTCTGCCAGAAATGCTCTAAAGAGAAAGTGAACTTTATTTTAAAATGTTATCCATGAAATAAATACAAGAAATGTATTTGAGCAGAGGCAACAGAAACATAAAATGTCTTGTCTTTCAAAATGCACAAGGGAAGGAAAGAGGAAGCAGCATTAGAGCTGATGAATGTTCTTAAGGAAAAGCCAAGCACAGCAGTGGGGGTGGGGTTGGAGCACAATGCAAAACATTACTTTCTTACCTCAATTTGGTTTAGTAAGACCACAGAAGATTTTTAAGACCAAAAATAAACAGCAACTTCTGAAAAGCTTTAAGCTCATAATTTCATCTGAGAAACTGCACAGTCAAATCCGGAATCTGTTCTAGTTAAAACTATATATCTCTTGGATATGAGTAGGACCTGTTTCAATGGACAGAAATTATGATGTAGGGTGACCTGCTGTCCCAGTTTGTCCAGGACTGAGGGAGATTTCCCTGGACACAGGACTTTCAGTGCTACCACTGGGAAAGTTTCGGGCAAACCAGGACGAGTTGGCAATCTGGAGCCACATTTCTCCTCCGATGACACAATCCTTCCTAAAATAACCTTAGTTTCCATAGCTGCCAGCAGGCCCCTCTGAGGCTCGCCTGTGACATCCTGGCAGGTCAAGGACAGGATGGACAGAGAGATGGGAGCTAGGGCAGGGGTGGGGGATTGGATGGGGGGAGCTGGGGATGATCTGATCGTGGTGGTTGGGGGATGGAATTAACCAGAGTGGGGTGGGTGGGATCAGGGTTGGCAGACACTTCAACAACCTGGCTCAGCAATAGTCTACCTCTACCCCATGTTATGGTGATTTTAGTGGTCTATTTTCAGAGAAAAAATAAATGTTAAGTCTCTTGTATGTGCAGTATACCTTTAAGAATTCTACCAAAAAAAGTGCTTTTTTTCTGTTGTTACTGTGGGGCATCAGAGTTGGCCACCCCAAAATGTGTCTCTTTGGCTTGATTATTTTTAAGAACAAAAGACTCTGAAATAAACTTTGACCTTCCCTCTGACTGCCTAAAAGAATTTAAGATAGAAGGCCTGTTCCAGGAAGGAACTAATACCATAAGATAACTGGAGTATAATGTAAAATGTGTCTCTTGGGTCACACTAACTAAAGAGGGCCCAACAAACACTGATTTAGCAAACATTTACATTTCCATCTCCATGTAAATTGCCTTCCTCCCCTTTGAAGCCCCAAATCACTACCTGCAACATCCTTCTTTGTCTTTAGCTGAAGATAATATTTAAGGTGGCAGCTTTGGCCATTCTATACGTTAGTTTTCCTGGGTTTCTCCCACATATACATGTTACTAAGTTTGTTCGATTTTCTCCTGTTATTCTGTCTCATGTCAATTTAGTTCTTAGACCAGCCAGAAGGACCTAGAGGGTAAAGGAATTGTCTTCCTCCCCTACATTACCAAAAGAGAGAGAGAGAGACTCTAGCACTCACATCTTGATAAACTCCAAAATGCCTCTCTCTGGGACCCCTTCTTCATTCTCTGTTTGCATTGGTATGTCAGTTTATCATTGACAAATCAGTGGATGAAATGGGAGTGACTTTTTCTACTTATTATGTCAATGTCAGTGTGACAGACTTTGCCAGTTCAAATGTTTACTGCCTCAGAGTGGCATTGCACGAAGAAAAATTATTTCTAATAAAAATATGAATGAAAACCAAAATCATATACTAAAATCTAAAATGAAAATGACAGGCCCGCAGTGATCTCCATATGATGTAGAGGTGGTTGAAATAATAATTGAGAAGAAAACTGAAAAGCACAGGGATTGACTTTCCTTGTGATTCACCTGTCTTGGGGTTTCAGCCTCTGCAAGGCAGGATGTTTGTTTGTTTGATGTAAAAAGTATTCAGAACAAGTATCAAACCTCACATAGATTTTACCATCTTCGGTAGATTGAAAAATCAAGAATGCTCCATGAGAGCAATAGAAGATGATTGTAAATAAACCCTGGAACTGTAGTCAGTCTTTTTGCAATATTGATACTATATATAGGATAGGAAAACTATTTTCACCTCCATTTTACAGACTAAGAAATCTAGATTCAAATGACTTTGAAGTTTTGCCTAAGCTCGTGTAACTTCCAATCCGTAACTGGGCCAAACAATTTGGCCCCAGACCTATGCTTTTCCTACTGTCCCACATGGAAGTGTATGACAGTGATGGGGAATTTCTCCTGGTTTCCTTCACCTGCCTGCACTGTACTTTGTGCACTGGTATGGTTTGGTAGATGCAAATAAGCATAAACCCCAGTCCTACAATTTATTAGCTGCATGACTCTGAGCAAATTATTTAACTGGTCTGAGTTATAATAGGCCATTTAAAAAATATGCATACAGGGGCCAGCACAGTGGCATAGTGGTTAAATTCCCATGCTCCACCTCAGCAGCCCAGGGTTTGTGGATTTGGATCCCCAGGTGCAGACCTACAACTGCTCATCAAGCCATGCTGTGGCAGCGTTCCGTATATAAAATAGAGGAAGATTGGTAGAGATGTTAGCTCAGGGCCAGTGTTCCTCACCAAAAAACCCCCAATAATAATAGTAATATGCACATAAATTCTTACTTTGCAGGACTGTTGTGAGATTTAATAAGACAACATGTGTAAAGAGCCTTGCGTACTCTTTGGCACATAGTAATTGCTCAATAAATGCAGTTTTAAGTGGTAAAACTATATAAAATAACACTCTGAGGGTAAACTTCTTTTCTGTAAAAATTATCATTGTATGTCAAATTATTGTATGCTAGTTTGTGAAGCAATTTGAGTCATCAGCACCACTCGTATGTATTTACTAAACCTCTCCTCTGTCCAGGGCTGTGTGTGTGTGTGCACACACCTGGGGGTGTGTGTGTGTGTGTGGATGTGGAGATGGGTTTGCAGGGGAGGAGGGTGCAGTATAGGGCAAGTTTTAAATAAATATGACAGTTGGGTTCAGCTTTCAAGGAGTTTCCAACCTTGTTGAAGAGACAAAATCTGGATCTAAAAATTAACGACAACCGGATCAGATTATTTAAAATGAATGATAGAAAGAATAAGCCCTCCAGGAGTCAAGAGGAGCGGGAGGTCAGCTCTGGCTGGAGCCGCCCAGGAGAGCTTAACTGAAGATGTGCAAGTTGTGCCTACCGTGGAGGGAAGAGGAATATTCAGTGGGCAGAGAGTCACAGTCATGCTGTTGCAAAACAGAGAAAAAGAATCCCAGAAATCCTCTCTCCCCCTGAATTTGGCAATCAACAATGCAGAAGTCGAGAAGTAATGAATGTCCCTATCAGAGAGCCCTGAGGCCAAGCTCTGCTGGCGGCTGTGGAGCATAGGCAAGAGAAGGATGGAGAGCCTGATGCAAGGACAAGGGTGGGGGCTCTGCAGGCAGAGGCACCAGGTTGGCTGTGGCCCTGGGGCCAGTGATCCCATCTCTTGTTAATTGGCAGGCACTTTGCGGAGTCCCGGGAAGGTTTGAACAGTTCCCCTTCCACAAGCAGATAGCTACACTGCAGGCGACACCCTGGCTTCAACAGGCCAAGGCCTTTAGCAGGAAGAGTGCTGTGGGATTTCCACCAGCCTGCCTCTCCAGCCGGGCTCCTCACGCCACAGGGTGTGAATGGTATGTCTGAGTGAGCAAATGAGAGGCAGGTTATCATACTTTTACAATCTGGCTTCTCAGCAGTAGCAACGTGTTGCCGAATTTTAAATGGCATTATCCTTTTAACCCTCAATAATCCTTATTGTATCTTTTTAGTGTTCTAGAATTTGGAAATGTTATTAAAATCTGAACACAGGAAAATGACATTTAGTCCACCTCTGGGAAATACTATTAATAACATTATCCCACACACCCACATTTTTCGATGGGCCCCCACTGGCTCTACACAAAAATCAGCCAACTGTGGCTGTGGGGACCTGATCCCTTTAGGAATTCAAAAGAGTTCAGGGATGTTTTTGAAACAGATACAAAGTGTGATGGTTAATTTTATGTGTCAACCAGGCTGGTCTATGGTGCCCAGTTGTGTGGCCAAACACTAGTCTAGATGTTGCTGTGAAGATATTTTGTAGATGTGGTCAACATCTATGATTACTTGACTTTAAATAAAGATTACCCTCCATAACGTGGGTGGGCCTCATCCAATCAGTTGAAGACCTTAAGGACAAAACATGAAGTTCTCTAAAATGAAAGAATTCTGCCTCCAAGCTGCAAAATAAAAATTCTGCCTGAATTTCCAGTCTGCTGGTCTACCCTACAGATTTTGGACTTGCCAAACCCATAATCACATGAGTCCATTCCTTAAAATCTCTCTCTCTCATCATCTCAATAGATGCAGAGGAGGCATTTGACAAGATCCAACATCCTTTTATGATAAAAACTCTCAACAAAATGGGTATAGAAGGAAAGTACCTCAACATAAGAAAGAACATATATGACAAACTCACAGCTAACATCATATCCAACAAGGAAAAACTGAAAACCATTCCTTGGAGAACAGGAAGAAGACAAGGGTGCCCACTCTCACTGCTCTTATTCAACATACTACTGGAGCTTTTGGCCAGAGCAATTAGGCAAGAAAAAGGAATAAAAGGACTCCAAATAGGCAATGAAGAAGTGAAACTCTCACTATTTGCAGATGACATGATTTTATACATAGAAAACCCTAAAGACTCCACTGGAAAACTATCAGAAATAATCAACAACTACAGCAAATTTGCAGGGTATAAAATCAACTTACAAAAATCAGTTGCATTTCTATTTGCTAATAATGAACTAACAGAAAGAGAACTCAAAAAGATAATCTCATTTACAATAACAACAAAAAGAATAAAATATCTAGGAATAAATTTAACCAAGGAGGTGAAAGATCTATACAATGAAAACTGTAAGACATTTTTGAAAGAAATCGATGATGACATAAAGAAATGGAAAGCTATCCCATACACATGGACTGGAAGAACACACATAGTTAAAATGTCCATACTACCTAAAGCAATCTACAGATTCAATGCAATCCCAATCAGAATCCCAATGACATTCTTCACAGAAATAGAACAAAGAATACCAAAATTCATATGGGGTAACAGAAGACCCCAAATAGCTAAAGCAATCTTGAGAAAAAGCAACAAAGCTGGAGGCATCACAATCCCTGACTTCAAAATATACTACAAAGCTATAGTAATCAAAACAGCATGGTACTGGTACAAAAATAGACACACAGATCAATGGAACAGAATTGAAAGCCCAGAAATAAAACCACACATCTACAGACAGCTAATCTTCGACAAAGGAGCCAAGAACATACAATGGAGAAAGGAAAGTCTCTTCAAAAATGGTGCTGGGAAAACTGGACAGCCACATGCAAAAGAATGAAAGTAGACCATCTTCTTTGGCCATACATAAAAATTAACTCAAAATGGATCAAAGACCTGAACGTGAGACCTGAAACTATAAAACTCCTGGAAGAAAATGTAGTCAGTACACTATTTGACATCAGTCATAAAGGGATCTTTTCGAATTCCATGTCTATCTGGACAAGGGAAACAAAAGAAAAAACAACCAAGTGGGACTTCATCAGATTAAAGAGCTTCTACAAGGCAAATGAAACCAGGATCAAAGTGAACCCACCAGCTGAGAGAAAATATTTGCAAATCATTTATCTGACAAGGGGTTAATCTCCATAATACATAAAGAACTCATACAACCAAACAACAAAAAAACAAACAACCCCATCAAAAAATGGGCAATTATACGAACAGATACTTTCTCAAGGAAGATAAACAGATGGCCAACAGGCACATGAAAAGATGTTCAAGATCACTAATCGTCAGGGAAATGCAAATCAAAACTACACTGAGATATCACCTGACACCCGTTAGAATGGCGATAATCACCAAGACAAAAAACAACATGTTGGAGAGGTTGTGGAGAAACGGGAACCCTTAATTCACTGCTGGTGGGAATGCAAACTGGTGCAGCCTCTCTGGAAAACAGTATGGAGATTCCTCAAAAAATTAAAAATAGAAATACCTTATGATCCAGCTATCCCACTATTGGGTATCTACCCAACAAACCTGAAATCAACAATCCAAAGAGGCTTTTGCACCCCTATGTTCACTGCAGCATTATTCACTATAGCCAAGAAGTGGAAGCAACCCAAGTGTCCCTTGACTAATGATTGGATAAAGAAGATGTGGTGTATATATACAAGGGAATACTACTCAGCCATAAAAAAAGACAAAATTGTCCCAGTTGAAACAACGTGGATGGACCTGGAGGGTATTACGTTAAGTGAAATAAGCCCAAGAGAGGAAGACAAACACCGCATGATTTCACTCATATGTGGAAGATAAACTAACACACAGACAGAGAGAACTGTTTGCTGGTTACCAGGGGCAAGGGGGGTGGCGGGTGGGCACAAGGGGTGAAGGGATGCATTATATGGTGACTGACAGACAATATGTACAACTAAAATTTCGCAATGTTATAAACTATTAAGACATCAATAAAAAAATCTCTCTCTCTCTCATATATATATATATACTCTATTGATTCTGTTTTTCCAGAGAAGCCTGACTTGTGATGTCTTAAATAATCTCACAGGACCCAGGAAAAGGATAACCCAGAAAGATGAAAGGAGTCCACTGTGGGGGAGGGGTGGCTGAGTCAGCTAAGAGACTCTCTGTTCTGCCTGGGACACCCAGGCCTGGCGATCTCTGAGTACACAGAATGAGAGAGGGAGAAACACTTCGAATGCTACCTGTCTGTGCTCTTTTTAAAAAAGGTCATTGATTTTCCACTTAATTAAATATTCTACTCTAAGATAGGACCGCCTTGTCTATTTATTGCAACGATGAGTGTAACGTAACAATAAAGTTTCTTAGTTTGCATAATACTAAACTGAGTACTCAAAACAGCATGGAAACAGGTCCCTTTGAAAGCTTTTGCATCAGATTCTTCCCCTTTGACAGGACCTAGGTTGCTAATCCATCCTGTGCTTTTCAGGCTGCCTCTCAATTTGAATGTAATCTCCTAAATCCAACACGGGACCAACCCCTTCTCTCCCTTCCTCTAATTCCCTACATGATTAATGAAAGGTCTTTATCTTCATAGTTCTAACTAATGGCTCATTACTCATTTCTGTAGCATTAGCCAAAAGAAACCACTATTGGTTAAGGCCGTTTTGATAAGCATAATCAGCCATTGCTCTTATATTTGAAATATCTTCATTCTTGCAATACTTTCGTGGCTACAGGAGCTGTTGGACACTTTCTAGTTTCTGCAGAACTTTGCAGCTGCAGAAAAATCTTCACTAAAGGTTCTGAAGCTTAGTTTAAGGCAGATGTCTGGACCCGGTGTGGTTAGTATAAAAATTCAATTGCAACAGTAATTATTTTTTTATTATTGTAATATACGGGAAGAAGATCCTGGCTTCCCAATTGGAAAGTCCCACAGTGAGTCAATAGTTTCCACCTCTGACCTCCTCAGAGGCTGGGAATGGGAGCATTGTGGTTTGGGGCCTGGGTTTGGGGGGCTCAGAGTGCACGGTCTTATTGAAGTCAAGGCCCTAAGGCCCCAGGACCTGGGCTGGGAGCAAGGGGAGCAGAGCTGTGGTCACTCTTGGTGCCTCTGCTCATGGCTCCTGCGGGTCAATGGGGGCTGCCAATGGGGCCTCACAAACAGCCCAGGCAGGGATGGTTATGCATTGTCCTTTGTTTTTCTGGCCCCAAGAAAAACATCTGATTGAGGCACTTGAGAGAGCTCCTTCACTTTGGAAATTTGTGACATCACAAAGAGATTTATGTCTTGTTGTCTTAAACGGAATTGAAAATGTCCCAGGGTATTTGCACTAAACCGCCCTGGTTCAGGGACTCCCCATGCATAGGCCCTCGAGGTGAACAGCGAGGGGGCCCGGGGTCAGCGCTGTCTTTCCTCCAGTCTCTGAATCAGAGTTTTTCTTCAAGTTGACAGGCTGTCATTGTCATGACTTGATTACTCAAGTACCTTTCACCCTAAGAGCTGATGCACTCATTTGGAACCTGTTACAAATTGAGTTTTGACTTACCAGGTGTTGTCGCTGCCTCCAAGTTCACCTTTCACCAGATCTCCAGGTGAATGGGGAAGCATAAAAACTTAGGTTGAAGTGTGCTTCTTTCTAGTTTCTAAAATATTCTACAAAGGGCGTAATTCTGTATATATGACACCATATGATACTTAAAAATTTTCTCATCTTGCAGGCAAGATTTGGGGTGTGAAATGGTGATGGATAAAAGGACCCTGAGCAGAGTGACGACCATGGTGGACATTCAGAGAGGAATCTTCCTAGATTCTTGGTGACTGAGTGTAGTTTTAGACATTAAAGTCAAAGGGCATCATGACAGCATAATGTGATGAAATGTGTCCTGCCACCCAAGGGAAGAACGGGGCAGGGTCAAGAGAATTCATGATCTGAGGACCCAACCTGAAGAAATAACAGGACACTTCAAGAAAGAGATGACTAAGAGAATTTAGAATGTACCCAACTTTAATGGCAATTCCACCAAGGAGTAATCAGTGTTGTTTTTTCATAGAAACACCAAATTTGGAAATAAAACCCTGCTGGGTTTATGTGGTACCTCAGTATTCTACTAATTGTTTTTCCAGGGGCCAGTGAGAAGGAGGGACTTGGTTCTTCCAGGCCTGGACAGCCAGCATGTGGCTGCACTCAGCTCCTCCCATCCTTCATGCCCTCCGATGGGGTTCCTGGGTGCTCCAGGCTGGAGACTTTGAGAACCAAGTCACTGCACTCACACACCCGCCAAGATTAGGAGGGGTGGGAAGCAGGAGAGAGGTCTCACTCTGCCTATCCCTCAGGTTACCAGTGACAGTGTGGCTGCCATCACACTGGGTGGGAATGACTGACAGAGGAGTCCAGGCAGCTGCAGAGGGAATCATTTTAGTGGCTTTCTGTTGTCAACCCTACCACTTCTGCATCGATGTCACACTCAGAGACATCAGTGCTGTCCTCCTCCAGCAGCCACACGGCTGGGAGCCATGGCCAGAGTGGGGCTGAGCCCAGGGGGAGACAGAGGAGAGAACGGCATCTCTCCTGGGAATTCCCCTCTCTCGCTCTCCTGGACCCCGAGTGGACTCTCCTGGACCCTGAATGGAAGTTCCCGGCTCATGCCCTCAGAGCCCAGGGATGCAGCCCCCATGGGGGTCATCCCATGGCTGAGGCACATGCTGAGGAGGGTCTGTTCTAAATTCCAGGGCCTAAAACCGCGAGGCCCACTTGGCTGTGTGAACCCATCTCCAGAGACTCTTCTCCCCCATCACCCTCTGATGTGGCTGAATATGTGGTATGATCTGAGGGACCCCAAAAAGTTACCACCACCACCCGTGCTCCCACGAAAAATTCTTCTGCACTAGTCTGAGGGGGGATAGTCATTACTTTGGAGTAAGTCTTCTCTAAAAGACCCCCCTTAAAATACATTTTGGCAGGGCAGGGCATTCACTACACCACTTATTCCTCATTTATCACAGATTAGCTGGTTAGATATTTAGCAAAATGCCTGGAAGGGGCCAAAGGACAGATAGAATTTTGATGAGGGGATGAAGGCAGGTTAGTCCACAATATGGGGGATGGAAGCGGGGTGACAAAATATGGGTGTCATGGTAGGGTACCCCAAAACCAGAGAGTTCCAGGGCAGTGAGATTATTGGTCACCTGGAGGGAGGGAGAATGAAGGAGGAGCAGGGAATGTCCTGAAAGGAAGGAGGGAGCACAGAAGCAGCCAGGACAAACACCTCGATCACACTTGTCCAGCACAGACCTCCTGGGAAACTCAACAACAGATAAAAACGATTCTGACCAGTCTCACTTCCTTTGGGTCACTTTTAATGACCTTTGAGTTGTTCCCCCCTGAATTCCCTCCCCATTCTTCACAGCCTTGCTAAGCCAGCCAGTGGATACAATTACTTCTGTCAATTTTACGTGAACCAAATTAATTAATTAAAGACACTTGATCAATGGATAATAAAAGTCGGTGTCCCAGGATTTCTTGTTTACTCATGCAAACAAATTCCAAGCATTAAAATCACCCTTGTCCAGGACCCCACTTTCCTGAAAGCATCCTTTGAGCAGTAGTCTGCTGAAACAACTAACCAGGGTGGTCTCCTTCTCGCTGAAAGCTCCTGCCTTTTTGGGGCTTCCCAGTAGAAGGTACGCCCCTTCTCCAGCCAGCAAAGCTTTGCCCGCCCAATACAAAGTCCAGGATGAATCCACTGTGCTTTGCCCTTATCCTGAACAGTGTGTGCAAATGTGTGGCTAACATCACAACACAAGCATTTTGCAATGACATTGACGGATTGTAACTCATCACTGGATGAACACGAGGCTGCCCAGGCTCTGCAGAGAGAAAGGAGGCAAGGGCATATAGGTGGGGAGACAGAGAGAAAGAACACTTATTTATACCTAACCTGTGATCCATTAGCATCTTAACACTGCAGAAACCACACAGCTTGGCTCTGTTTTGTTACTAATGTGCAGACTTACAGAGAAGTCATGGGACACACATGTTTCACCATAACCTCTACCACTTACTGAGCATCACGACCTTCAAGATCTGGGTTCAGGATCTTACAAATGTAACCTCACTGAAGCATCACACGGATTCTGAGAAGTCGACGCAGTTGTGATCGACATTCTGTGGTTGAGGAAGCTACTTTCAGAGAGGCCAAGTTAATTTGACCAAAGCCAGAGTCAGGACTATAATCTGGTGGGTCTGATGCCAAAGCTTGAGACTTCACCACCACCACACACGGCCTTTGACGATCTTTGTCAGTCACACACTCTCCCACCTCAACCCTGGCCTCAGCCTAACCCTAATACATCTTCACAGTCCAGGTAGGGGTCTGCTTTTGCCTAGTTATCAAATCCCTTTCAGGGTCAGGTGCTCTAACGCATCCTGCCTGGACCAAAAGTCTTAGGTGATTTTAACAGGAAACAATAATTTAAATTGGACACTGAAAAATTACCTGCAACTGAATTAACCCTAGAGAGCTGACATTTCCTTCCATTTATGTTAAGGATGCAGACTTTCTTAAATGTACTTGGCGGCATAAGCACATCTTTTTTATGGGATCTTTTTTATGAGTCCTTTAAACACGAACTCATTTAAAATTTCATTGCATTTATTAGGTTTCAGCTTGAAATGTGGCTGGCCCATTAGGCGATCCCTGGAGAGCCTAGGTTTGACCACAGAAGCAAAGAGAACGTTCAATAAAGAGCTTCCTGGAGGACTCATGTGTGACTCGCAGAGGTTGGGTGATGGTTGTACATTATTCTGGGATGTCGATCACCCTCTCATCCCACACAGTTCAAGCAGCTAAAATTAACTGCCGTCTCCTCTTTGAGTCACATTTTATTTAGTATCTGAAATAGAACAACAACTTCATTCTATTCTGCACCTTAAACTCTCATCCTATTTAAATCATTTCTCTTAAAGACATTAACTGTAGGATAGTCCAAGATTCTCAGGTCTGGCCAACCTATGATCTAGTGCTAGGGCGAAAGGAAACATTCACCTCATCCTTGGAAACTATCTCAGTGGGAAAATGAGGCCCTTCAACTCATGCTAAAATCTCCAGGGGCAGTTAGCAACACAAGGATTTTCCTGCCACACCCAAGTGCAAAAACCATAATAGATACATCTTACATTTAAATAATTGTTCAAATTATAACATTTACATATCATCTGTGTTTACTTACACAGTGTTTTCAATTCAAATTGGCTACAAATTAATAGAGTTGCCTTAAGATTATTACTTCTTCATTTTTCTCTTTATTATATGCATTTCAAAAGTACACAGAGAGGAACTATTTCTGGCTAGATTGGAGTAACTGGTGCCAGACTTACCCTTACAGCAGAAACAATTATAAAGCTGGACAAATACGTGAGGACATTGTTCTCAGGCACTGAACAAGAGGCACTGCAGGACTGGGGGCCCTGAGAGAAGGGAAATACATGATGTGGGCCCCGCATTTGCCCTCACTCTCTGGCTGAGGGCAATTTCTTAACTTCAGCATCAGGAGGTAGAACTCAAACAGAGTAGGGCAGCCCTGCTGAGCTGGGAAAGCAGAGTTTGGAGTTCGGGAATCAGAGAAAAGGGAGTTGCACTGGGAGAGGGGGAAGATAGAAGGGGGAAGGGGCAGAAGTCTGTGTGATGCTTCTCTGTGGGTCCTTGGTCAAAAGCTGGCTGCGATTGGTTAAAGAAGATGTGGTATATACATCCAATGGAATACTACTCAGCCATAAGAAAAGACACAATTGTCCCATTTGCAACAACATGGATGGACCTAGAGGGTATTATGTTAAGTGAAATAAGCCAGAGAGAGAAGGACAGACACTGCATGAACTCACTCATATATGGAATATAAGTGAACACACGGACAGAGAGAACTGATTAGTGGTTACCAAGGGGAAGGGGGGTGGGGGGTGGGCACAACAGATGAAGCGTTACATCCACATGGTGACGGACAAACAAAAATGTACAACTAAAACCCCACAGTGTTATAAACTATTAAGACATCAATTAAAAAAAAAAGCTGGCTGCATATTGCTCCAAGAGGCCTAGCAGAGAGAGCTGCTACAGAGTTGAAAGAGAAACAGAGATCCTAAAGATGCACAGTTCTGGAAGACAGCGGAATTCTAGCCCAGCCAGAATGAAGAGACCTCGTGAACATCCCAGGTATTCGGCTGAGGCACCAGAAATGTCTCTCTTTAGGTGTAAATACCACTTCAGAAATGAAAGGCCCCTTATGCTGCATCATCTAAAATGTCCAGCATATCAACAAAAATTTTGAAAAGCAGAAAATTTTGACCCATAATCAAGGACAAAAATAGTAAATAGAAACAGACACTGAAATGATCCAGATGTTAGAATTAGTATACAAGAACCTTAAAACAGGTATAAATATGTTCAAACTCTTGAAGGGCAATATGGTCTCAATGAGCAAGCAGATAGGGAATCTCAGCAGAGAAATTGGAGCGATAAAAAAGAAACAAATGGAAATTCCAAAAATAAAAAACACAGAATCTAAAATTAAAAAATTATCTTGGTCAGATTAGATATGGCAGAAGAAGTGGTCAGTGAACTCAAAGACAGAGCCATATACATTTTTCAATCTGAAGAATAGAGGGAAATAAGATCAAACCAAAACAAATGGAGCCTCGGTGACCCATGGGATACCAAGTGTCTAACATGCATGTAATAAAGTCCCAGGAAGAGAGGAGAGCAAGAATAGCAGCAGGAAAACATATTTGAAGAAAGTGTGATCAAAATTTCCCCAGATCTGGTGAAAATGCACCAACTTACAGGGCCAACAAGTCCAGAAAACCAAGCCAAAGCAGAACACAGTCAAAATTCTGAAAATCAAAGATAAAGAGAAAATCTTAAAATGATGGGAAAAATCAAAGTGGAATGGGAAGAAATGATGTCTTACATTCAGAAGAACAATGATTCAAACGATGGCTGACTAATGGGGCCCAGAAGATAATGTGATGAAATCTTTAAAGCTCAGATTAAAAAAAAAAAAGACGACATTTTTCAGATAAATGAAAGCTGAGAAAATTCTTTGCCAGCAGACCCTCATTACAAGAAATATTAAAAGAAGTTATTTAGTATGAAAGGAAATGATACCAGATGGAAACTCAGATCTATAAGAATGATTGAAGAACACAAGAAAGTTAAATATACAGACAAATACAAAAGACGGGTTTTTTCTTCTTTTAAGTTTTGCAACAGACAAGTAACTGTTAAAGTAAAAATACTAGCATTGTAAGATGGGGTTTGTAACATGTAAAATATGTGACTTAAACCCAGCCATATCAATAATTACAGAGTATAAAAGAACTAGGAACTCCAATTAAAAGGCAGAGACTGTCTAATTAAAAGGCAGATTATAAAGCAACCCCCCACTATCTTCTATCTGTAAAAGACACATTTTGAATATAAAAGTAGAAATAGGTCGAAAGTAAAAGGATGGAAAGATAGACCAAGCAAATGGTAAGCGCACAGAAACTAGTATGGCTGTATTAATATTAGACAAGGACTTTAAAACAAGCAGCATTATCAAAGATAAAGAGGGGCATTTCATAAAAATAAAAGGGTCAGATATAAACACAAGCTATTTGTATGTATACATGAGTGTTTTTTTCTTTTAACTCTCGATTTTTTCTGTATTCCACTCTGCTTCAGAACACCTTTCTGAGCTCCAGAGTCTGGAGAACTACAATCCACATTTCTCCGACTCTCTTACATCTAGGGCCACTATGTGACCGAGGATTAGGACAATCAGATGTTCTCGAGATTTGAAAGGCAGAAGTGAGGCAGAAGCTGTGAATCTGCTGCTTCTGCTGCTAAGCACAGTCGAAGATATGCCTGGGGTTTTTTTTACACAGTGTTAGTAGAGGTCTCGGTGTCTAGTAATTATCTTGGGTGCTAACAGACAAGGAATAAGGGCCTCCCTGTGGATCACATCAAGTACTGGAGCCTGTTGACACATCAGCTTTTCCTATTGTGGCTGCTTCCTCATCATAGAGGCCCTTTATTGTGGGAGTGTGGTTCTGTAGCCAGTGGCTTCCTAATCATTGAAAAGTCAGCTGCTCCCTTGGTGGCTCAGTGCTGCAGTGTGCCTCTGGGACACACTCCTGAAAACTCAACATAGAATCTGTTTATTTAGCACTCCCAGTGATTCTCTAAGCCAATTATAGATGTACAGTAAGTTCTTTCCTGTGTAAACTAACAAGGGAGGGTTCTATTTTCAGCAACTTAACCCTAACAGATACAGGTATGATCTTCTAGCCGTGGTTATTCAATGTAGTTACTAAATTAACCATCTGTAGTAATTAGGATGTGCCTGGAACATCATTCCTACTTTCTTCTTTAGGTGAATTTCTATTGTCCTTTAAGACCCATTTCTCTCTTCAATGAAAGTTTCCCTGACTTTTTCAGGCTTATTTACAACTCCTTCATCTAGGTTTCCACCACATTTTGCCTGTACTTTTTTTAGTGAACTTTTACACTGTATCATATTATTTATTATTTACAGTGTATCCTGTAATAACTCTCTTTCTCCTCCACTAGTCCATACAATCCTTGAGACGATAGGATATCACATTCATGCCTGTACTCCCTGTACCCAACAGAAGATCTAATATACTGCACATATTTAAAAAATGTGATGAATGGATAAATGAGTACATTAAAAGTTTACAATACATACCTATTTTCAGGCATTTGCGTGTGTGTTCCCTCATCCTCTCAAATAATGATAAATTTAATTTTATTTCTTTCTATCTTACTGGATAATATGATGGGGGAGGATTGTTAATAAAGAAGTAGAAAATATGAACCTGAGCCTTAAATCATCATAACATTTACAGCTACAGGTACTAAATATACTAAGCACTTACTGTAAGCCAGACACTAGGCAAGGATCATTTTATTTGATCCTATGGCACACCTATACAGCATCTTACTTTACCATTAAGGGATCTGAGGTTCAGAGAAGTTTAATAACTATTCATAGTAAGTGACTGTAGCAGGCAATTAGGGATCACCAAACATCCATTTTCTCTGCATTTCCCAGCCTCCTTTGCAGTAATATTAGGGCCATGTGACTGGTTCCAGTCAATGGATCACGTGTAGAAGAGATGTGTGTCACTTCTGGGTGGAGGCAGTTAAGAGCTGGTGTGCCTCTTTCTTCTCCCTCTTCCGCTGCTGCAATGATCTCAGAAGGAGGTCTGTAGGAGGAGAGGGAGGTCTATAGGGTATAGATCACAAGAAGGGAGACTTCCCAGTTTGCATCGTATGAGTGAGAGATAAACCTTTATTGTGTTCATCCACTAAAATATTAGGGTTTGTTTGTTTGTTGCAACAGCAAACCCTAACTTATCCTGATAAATGCAGTGACTAAGCTGGCCTTCTAACCTATGTCTGTCTAACTCCAAAGGCCTGCTCTTAACCACCCTCTACTGCTCACAGTTCTCTTGGAAAGACAAGATGGATATACATCCATCAAAGATTGAATAGCCACACAAGAAGACAAAATGTGTATACAGCCGAGAGAGATCGGATGGCCATACAGGAAGACAAGATGTGTATACAGTCACGAGAGATCAGATGGCCATACAGGAAGACAAGATGGGTATACAGTCACGAGAGATCAGATGGCCATACAAGATGGAGAGGCAGGGCTCAAATGAGTGTTATCGACAGTGAGGCCATAGAAACAAAGGTGCACACATGAGGAGTGCGGATGGTGAGGAGGTTTAGGGCTCAGGATTGGGACTGTAACTACACATATCAGACAAAGAAGTGGGAAGCTAGAGCTCTGGATTCTGACAGAGTCCAATTTCCTGATTGCCTCTTTGTCCCTTTGGCCACATGACAGTGACAAACACCAGCTGGATTCTATCCCCATCACCATTTGCAACAGAAATCCAGGGACTGCTTGGCCCCAGCAGACCAACCAGCTAATTGAGAGAAGACTGGGTCGGTTAGCTCTGTGCCCATCTGCAGATGTGGTGCAAGGTCATTGGCGAAGTTTTGTCGATGGCACCTTCTGGCAAAAGAGCTTTAGCACACTTTACTCGCCTGTCCCCACCTGTTCCTTGAAGCCGCTTCGTGAGACCTGTTAATGTGCTAAATGATGGCTGAGCCTGTGAGAAGAAATTCCAACTTAGAAATACCAGTGTTCAGAATGAAGAATATATGTTCCAAAGTACCTCTCTGGCATTTTGTAGAATTGCTCCTCTTTTGAATTTCATTGAAGTTAATTCACACAGATGTGTTTCTGGGGTTGTGGTTTTCCTGGTTAAAGAATTCTTTCCCCCTGGATCAATGGCCAGAGAAGATGCTCACAGCTTATGACGAAGGGCAGTCCTTCATTAACTTCTGCACAGATCAAGAGAGGTAAACAGAATAAAGAACACAGTTTTTGAACTGACGGGCGGAGAACACCATGAAGACAGGGGCTGAAGCTTATCCATCCAAGCCCAACTGAAGACAACCTGGAATCCCGCATGCCCTGCTCTCCAGCTGTTTGTGAGATTCAGATGGAAATTACTGAGAGCTTATGCAATCAACTGATCCTTGAATTCCTGATTAAGACAAAACTGTGAAGTATCCTGGAGAAGAAATACAGGGAGAGGTCAAGAGCTCAGAATTAGCAGTCAGCAAGGCCCACTGGGGCAGCCTGATGGGTACAGGGCTGGAGAGCGCAGCCCGAAGTAGGGCGTGTAGTTTAAACTCTGGGTCTGTCTCCTTGCTGCGTGGACCTCAGAATGTTACCTAACCTCGCCGGGGCTATGCACAGATACAGTTCTCTAAAACTGTGCCCAGTCACAGTGAAAGCGTCTTTAAAAATCAATATCTCACCAAATAATTTTGGGGTTTTTTTGAAGTCTTTGGAACAACTAATTTTTTGAAGACAGTTTTTTCATAAGTTTCATGGAGGAACTTATTTCATGTTTTTAAGTTATAGCAACACACTGCAAAGCAACTGTTATAAATTAAAATAATCTCATAAGCTGCTATTTACGATCATCTATCTAATAAAACAACAAGACTTATAGCCGCTGGCGTCTAACCATCAACCTTCCTGGGTCCATGTGCCTGTTCGAGTGCCCTCTGCTTTGTGAGAGGAGCTTTGGTACCTGGAAACACAGAAGTGACCCAAGACAGAACCACAACTGACTGCGTGGGGTGGCCTAGGGGGCATCCCCAAGGAGTTGCTTCTTTGGTCCAGCAACTACAAACACCAGCTGACCAATATTAAACTCCCAACATGTGCCAGGCCCTGTACTGAGTGTTTTCTGGTGAAGAAAAACAATGAATTTTCACAATCCCCCAGTAGGCCGGCACTATTATTATCCTTATTTTACGGAAGAGGAAATGGGAGCCCAGAAAGATTAAGTACCTTTTCCAAAGTCAGCTTTTGCTGGGAAACCAGAGAGATACACCTGGCTGACCACAGCCTGTTCGCCCAACTGTGTCACTTGATACACAAACCCCACGAGTGAAACCGAAAAGGACTCAGATATTAGCTTGAGAAGCTGAGAGAGGAAGAACCAGCTGTAACTGGGCGAGCGCCCTTGCACTGCCATGCCCACAGCTACCTTGTCCATCCCCCACCTCTGGGCCAGACTTGGCCGTGGGCGCCTAGTTGGGCCCTCTTGCTTCATCTGTATCATCGACCCCAACTGTCTTTTCAGTGCATTGAACTCAACTTTCCCGGTTCAAGTTTTTTCGAGGTTCTTTGGACAGAGCGGGTGCTTTTAATTAAATCATATTCATAATTAGTTGTTCCCATGAACTCAGTCATGAGTTTCTGCGTTTGCCAATTGCTGAGTTATTCACAGTTGAAAGTTGGCCTGTGCACATGTACAACGGCAGCATCTGAAGGAGTTGTGGGTCCCACTCGCTTTGTTTGAAAACTGTGTTAACTTCTGCCCTGGCCAGCAGCTGGGAAAAATGCCGACCCTAGTTTTGCAAGTGACTGATGAATCACGTCCCCGGCTCTCTCAGCGGCAGATGCCAACTAACCTAAACGCGGGGTGGGGTAGGGTGGGGGAGCTGACTGTGTAATCTTCCACTGTCCGTCTCTGTGTGCATCTGTGGACATTTCTGGTTTACATTTCCAGTGGGTTTTATTAAATATGAATCCCGATGGCTCCACAGTCAGCTAACACGATCACAACTCATTTAAGGTAAAACAATGGAAGCAGAGAGAGAGTCCACAAAGCTGATCAGGGGCACACATACCTGCCTGGCCAGGGCTTCGGGTTCAGACAAGCCCTGAGAAGCCCACACTCCTATAAAAATGCTCTGAGGACGGCTTCAAGCCGTGAACCTTGTTACAATCAGTCATCCTTCCGAGAAGGGGAGAGAAAGGTGATGCCACAGGTGTTAATGGAGCATCTTCTAACAAGAGATCTGCTCGAAAACGTTTCTCCAAGTGGTCAAATGGAGCTTTGGATCTTTGATTCGTAGGGAGCTGGGCAGGGCCAAGGGGTACAGACAAAAGAGAAGGAGAGGTTATTTTTCGGGCAAAAGAGTTCACGAAGTCACGATGGCCTGACTCATGATCTGGCTGGTGACTGTCCAAAATGTGAGAAGTCCCAGAGGAGATGAGAATGGAAAAACGAAGATAAATAAGAATAGAAAAATGAAGTCTAAAATTTGTAATATGACCAACAAGTCACTGGGTGATTTGGTTTGTGCCTAAAATATTTAATGAAATACTTCAATAATACAAAACAATATCTCCAAGGTCCATGTCAGTTGTAAAACATAATTATAAAAGGAACATCTGAGAACCATCACTCAACTTAAGAACGAGACCAATACTCTTGAAATGACCTAGATGTTTCCTCCTGATTGGTTGGCCTGTAAGAAGCAAAATCCTGAAACTTGTGTTTATCATTGCACTTTTTAAAAATGGTTTATGTATGTATCTTTAAGCAATACATTGTTTAGTTTTGCTTATTTTTAAGCCTTATAAATATGGTAGCAGAGTGAATATGGAACCGTCTTCTTCCTTTTTGCACTCAAAATTTTCCCCAAGATTCTTCCAGTTTGTTACCTGTTGCTTAAATTTGTTAATATTCCTTGGTATTTAATATTCCATCATGTGTGTATATAACACATTTATCTATCCATTCCTGGCAATGAACATTTGGGTTATTTCCAGTTTTTTGCCTTTATGAATAGCACTAAGGACACAGCTGTACCTGTTTTCCAGTGCACATATGCAAAAGTTTCTCTAGGGTACATGCACACCCCTAGGAGTGGAATTGCTGGCTTGGGGAGTATTTTCGTTACATCCTCAACTTTACAAGATAATGCCAAATTATTCTTCAAAGTGATTGTACCAATTTACACGTTTAACGATACAATATTTAAATCTTCTCCAGCACTTGGTATTTTCAGATGTATTGATTTTTGTTAATACAGTTCAGTCAAGGTGTATCTTATATGTTCTTAGTCTCCATTTCCCTAATTATAAAAGATATTGACCATATTTTATACGCTTATTTACCATTCATATTTCCTCTTCTATGAAACACCCATTCATAGCCTATCTCCATTTTTTATTGCATTATTTCTCTTTTTCTTGTCAACTTGAAGTAATTTTTCTTTTTTTTTCTGGGAAAGATTCACCCTGAGCTAACATCTGTTGCCAATCTTCCTCTCTTTTATTTTTTCCTCCCCAACGCCCCAGTACATAGTTGTATATTCTAGTTGTAAGTCATTCTAGTTCTTCTATGTGAGCCACCACCACAACATGGCTACAGACAGACGAGTGGAGTGGTTCTGTGCCTGAGAATTGAACCGAGGCCACTGAAGTGGAGGGCGCCAAACTTTAACCTCTAGGCCATCAGGGCTGACTCAAAGGAATTTTTAGTGTACAATGAGTAATAATCATTTGTTGCTTATATGTACTACAAATATCTTCTAGATTGGGGCATGTTCATTTCCTTTTTGCTATCTTTTGATGTACAGAAATCCTTCATCTCAATGCAGTTGATTATATCAATCTTTTCTTTTATAATGAATGCTTAATGTATTTTGTTTAAATAAAACTTCTCTACCTCCAAAATCTTAAATATATTCTCCAGTATTTTTTTCTTAAGATTTGAGTCTTTTGCCTTCCATATTGAAGTCTTTAAATCCACATGGGATTGACTTTTGTGTGTGGTGCGAGGTTGGTATGCAATTTCATTTTTTCCAGTGTGGATAACAAATGGTCTCAATAGCATTTATAGCAGTTCATCCTTTTCTAGTAATCTGCACTGCCACCTCTATCATATTTCAAGTTCAAAAAAAGGTGTGGAACTGTTTTTGGTTTCCTGTTCTGTTCCATGGGTCAATGTGTCTCCATTGAACCAATACCATACTGTTTTATTTACCCTTTTTTTCTTTTTTTGGATGAGGAAGATTAGCCCTGAGCTAACATCTGTTACCAATCCTCCTCTTTTTGCTGAGGAAGATTGGCCCTGTGCTAACATCAGTGCCCATTTTCCTCTATTTTTTTATATGTGGGACGCCCGCCACAGCATGGCTTGATAAGCAGTGCATAGGTCCATGCCCAGGATCTGAACCTATGAACCCCAGGCCACCAAAGCAGAGCATGCAAACTTAACCACTATGCCACCAGACCGGACCCCTAGTTACCCTAACTTTAAAATAAATATAGACACCTGTTCCGCCAAGTTCTTTTACCTTATTTTTCCTCTTTGTTTCTGTACTGACTATTCTGGAGCCTTTTTATTCAGTTTAAATTGTAGAAAAACACTTATGTTCCTTCAAAAACTGTTGGGAATTTAAGGCAATTGGCTTCTTTACTGGATAGTCTTTTAAACCAAAGACATGTTACCTCTCCATTTATTTAGATCTTTGATGTCTTTTAATAGCATTTAAAATGTTTCTTCATACAGGTCTTGCAAATCTTTTGTTAGATATACTTCTAGTGCTTCATTTTTGGATCATGTGTGTGCTACTGCAAATAGTAGCTAGCTTATTTTTATTTATTTATTTATTTTTGAGGAAGATTGGCCCTGTGCTAACATCTGTTGCTAATCTTCTTCTTTTCTTTTTTTCTCCCTAATGCCCCAGTACATAGTTGTATATCATAGTTGTAGAGTTGTAGATCTTCTGGGATGCTGCCTCAGCATGGCTTGATGAGTGGTGAGTAGGTACACACCAGGATCCAAACTAGCGAATCCCAGGCTGCTGAAGTGGAACACGCGAACTTAACCACTATGCCACCAGGTCGGCCCTAGCTTATTTTTATTATATTTTATAAATTGTTCTTGACATAAATAAATGCAACTGACTTTTTATATTGATCCTAAATCCAATCATCCTGCAAAAACACTCAATTTTAATGAATTTTCTGTAATTTTTTGAGGTTTTTGATTGAACTATATCACCAAACTAATGATAGTTTGGGTTTTTCTTTCCTATCCTCAGTACTTTTTTACTTTCTTACAGTGCTGGCTAGGATTTCTACTATCATAGAAATGGTGTTTGTGGTATCTTCCTTGCTTCTGAATTTAAAATAAATGCCTTTAGCATTTCACCATTGAGAATGATATTGGCTCTCATTTTGGTAGACACCACTTATCAATTATGAAGGAAGTTCCCTTTCATTCCTACTTTACTATAATGGGTTTTTTACTTTTATCAAATGTTTTGTCTTCCTCTATTGGGAGGCAGAAGGTGCTGTGTTACATCTATAGATAAATTTTTTTTTTAAATCTATAAACCACCCTTGCATTAGTGAGATAAACTCAACTTGATCTTGGTGCATTTTCTCTTTCATTACAATACTACATTTGGTTTGCTAGCATTTTATTTAGGATTTTTTCATTTGTGTTCATGAGTGAGGTTGTCTCAAAACTTTCCTTTATAAAGTCTTTGTCTGGCTTTGCTATTAAGGTTATACATTACATTTAGAGTATTTCCTCCTTTGCGTATTCTATGAATGGTTTATATAAGATTGCATGAACAATTATTTATGTTTGTTAAAAACTCACCTGTAAAACCATCTGGGTCTGAGGAAAAGTTATAACCTTTGATTCAAGTTCTTTAATGATAAGAATTAGCAAAGCTTTCTAATTCTTCTTGAGCACAGTTGATAAGTTATCCTTTTCTATTTCTTCTAGAGTACATTTTGATAAGTTATCCTTTCCTAGAATTTGTTCATTTTATCTATATTTTCATAGCATTATTTCCTTTCCAATATCTCTGTTGTATCTGTATTTATGGCACCTTTTCATTCTTATTTTTTTTTTATTTGCAGCTTATCTATATTTTAATTTATCAGTATCAGCAAAGGTTTGTCTATTTTATTAACCTCTTATTTTATTAACAGGAATTCTGTTTGATGTTGTTGATTCTATTATGTCTTTACTTCCTACTTCATTTATTTTTGCTCATTTCTTCTTTCTGCTTTCTAAAAATTTTCTGGAGTTATTTTTCTTACTTCTTAAGTTGGACACTCAGCTCCTCAAGTTTCTGCCTTTCTTCTTTATTAATACAAACTTTTAAGGCATAATTGTATCTCAAAATATTGCTTTGGCAGTATCCCATGAGTTTTAACATGTATTATTTTCATTATCATTCAGTCACAAGTATTTTAAATTTCCATTAAGTTAAATGTTATTTCTTCTTTTACACATTATTCAGAAGTACACTTCTTAAATTTTCAAATGTATGTTTTTAAACTTATATTTTTGTTATTAATTTCAACTTATTTGCATAGTGTTCAAAGAATATGCTGTGCATGATTCCAGTTCTTTGAATTTATTGAGACTTGCTTTATGGCTTAACATGAGGTCTAATTTTTGTAACTGTCTCATGTGTATAATGTAGAGATGAATGTATATTCTCCAATTTCTGATTCTATAAGTATCCATTAAATCTAGTAAGTCAATTGTTTTGTTCAATTTTTTTCTATATTTTTATATATTTTTTGGTCTGTTTTACTATTAATGATTCAGAAAAGCCTGTTAAATTCTCACACTATGATGATGAATTTGTTTAGCTCTCTCTGTGAATCTTTCATATTTTGAGACTATTTCATCAAATGTCTACAATTTAGAGTTGTATGTTTCTACTGAATTTAACCTTTTTATGTAGTGACCCTTTCTATTACTAATAATTGCTTTGTCTTAAAGTCTATGTGTTGGATGTTAATGTAGCTACCAGGTTTTTTGTTTTGTTTTGTTTATATTTGCCTGGTACATATTTTTCCATTTTGTTTTTCCAACTTTCCATGTCTTTAAGTTTTAATTGTGTTATTTATAAATAGCAAATAGCAACTTGGTTTGGGGACTGCAGCTATAATCCTATTTATCTCTGTTTTTTAGCTGGAGATTATAGTCCATTTATGTTCATTGTGATTACCAATATATATTTAGAGTTAGTCTCTACCTCCTTACTTTGTGCTTTCTGCTTGCTTCATTTTTGCTATGCTTCTTTTTTTTTTTTGTGGGGAAGACCAGCCCTGCGCTAACATCTGTTGCCAATCCTCCCCTTTTTGCTGAAGAAGACTGGCCCTGGGCTAACATCTGTGCCCATCTTCCTCTACTTTATATGGGATGCCGCCACAGCATGGCTGACAGGCAGTGCGTCAGCGGGCGTCAGGGATCCGAACTCGCGAACCCCAGGCTGCCAAGCGCGGAGGAAACCGCTGCGCCACCGGGCGGCCCTGATATGCTTCTTTTTTAAAAAATATTTTTACCATTTTGGAATTGAGATTTTTTGCTATCTTGTGATTCCTAATCCCTTTTTCTTCCTCTAAAAGGCTGAAAAGTCAGGCACTTTATTTTCTCTTTTAATGGTTGCATAGTGAAAACAATATTAATAATAATAGTAGTAAAAACATAATATGTAAATAGATATATATGGTAAACAAATGCCATGTGACAGACTGTGTTCTAAGTGTTTTAAGTCTGTTGACTTATTTAATCCCCAACCCAACCCTGTGAGGTAGGAAGTATTAACAAAGTCTAAGGTTAATAGCTTAACTTCCTCTGAACAATAATCAAGACCTAAAACACTTTAATCATTCTCCTCCCAAATTATAGACCACTTTTTCTGTATTTCAGTTATTATTTTTCCTTCTGTGGTCACTTTCTTTCTTCCTGAATTGTGTCCTTCAGTCATTCTTTCAGAGAAAGACTGTAAAACTCTCTGTTTTCTGTGTGAAATTGTCCTATTTTGTTCTTATTTTTTAAGAAAATTTTTACAATGAAAATTTTCAAACATTTGGCAAAGTTGAAAGAACTTGATGATGAACACCTGTATCATCTAGATTCTACCATTAAAATTTTATTTTACTGTTTTATCAGGATATCAGGACCTATCAATATCAGGACCAGGATACCAGAACCTATGAATCCCTTTACCCATCTAACAATCCACCTTATTTTTGATAGAATTCAAAGTAAATTGCACCCATCTGTACCCTGCCCCCAAATACTGCAGCATGCCTATGATTTATGCCATAGGTTTAGGTGTTAACAAAGAAGAAGAACATTCACGAGCATCTCCTAGTTGTCAAGCCCTCTTCTCTGCATGAATCCTCACCACCACCCTCCAAAGGACACATTACCAAAGAGAAGACCCAACTCAGCAAGTTGCCCTCAGTCAACAGTGGGTATCTGCAGAAGAGAGGTGTGGGATCCCACACTGTCATTGCCTCATTGCTTGCATTTCCACTGAGAGAACTTAATGCTTTTGTTACAAGCCTGCTTTGTAGCCTAAAATGTCCTTAGGTTGACATCTTAAGCTCCTTGTTATTCACACCTTTGGTTTTTATTAGCTCTGTTCTCCCTGCCTGGAGAGTTGAGGTGGATGTTGAGGAAATGAGCATGCTCATCGGACCCAGGAAAGATAGAGAGGTGCTGAGTGTGGTCCTTGGCTAGGGAAGAAAAGCCTGATTGGGGGGGGCTCCTCGGGAGGGAGGAGAGAATCACTACCACTTATTGAGCACTTAGGCATGGCAGGCACTATTCTTAGCACTCTGCTAGCATTTTGTCACTCAGAACTCACAACAACTCTTGGCAGTAGATTCTAGAACTCTCCCCCTCATATTACAGGTGAAGAAAATGAATCCTAAATAAATAACTCACTCAAGATCTCTCAGGGGCAGAATTTAAACTCTGGTCTTCATAGCTCCAGAGCCAAGGTCTTAGCGGCTACACTACAAAGTTGGGTCAGTGGTCTCATGGAGAGAAAGTACAGAATGAGGACCCATAAACAATCCATTTCACAGTTTAGCTTCAGCCAGATATGGGGCAAGTGGAGGTAGTGCTCGCAGTGTCTTTGAGTTCCCCCGAGTCTCAAATCAGTCATTTCACTATAAAACCTCTATTGCCCCATTGAATTTGACTTAAATCCATGTTAGTCTAAGACTGAACTGGGTGTGGTTGGGGGAATGTGGAGGGGGTGCCCAGTTTGGTTTCAGATCAGATAAGACAGATTTTAGGACTCCATCCCTATAGGTAAAAGTGAATCAAATCCTCGAGGGACCCCAGAATAGCACAGCACATGTGAGATGGATTACTCTTTCCAAGAGAGTCATCCAGAAAATGGAGGTATCTGATTGCTTCGAAAATGAAGACTTGGGAAATTATAAACTACGATATTTGTAAAGGGACAAGCCATTTTCTGAATGCTGGAACAAACAGTACATAGGGGAAAGAAGGCAAGAAGCCAAGAGAGATTAAGGAAAAGATTTGTAATGCTCTATTTAAACCAAAGCAGACATACCCTAATATGCTGGCTCTGAGGTTTCAGAAGCTGGGAGTGGAAGGAATGGTAGAAGCCACAAGCCACGGTTTTAAGGAACTCATCGAGGGCTGGAGAAGCACTGGAAATTCTAAAGGAACTTTAAGAAAGAGGAAAAGACGACCTTGGAAATTTCATTTGAGGACCTATATTGTTTAGGAGCTGGCAAATGCCAAGGATTACAGGTTACCCCTCCCCTTTCGGTCTCACCTGTCATCTCTGTGTCCCTTGAGGATAGGAACTGGGCCTTAATCACCACTGTCCCTTCACCTCCTAACAGTGTACCTGACACAATGTGGGGTCTCAATAACGTGTCTGACCACAGATCCTCAAGGAACGTAAGCCCAGTTCAGCAGGGCAGGGAGAGCAGATCAGATCGAGAGGCCAGCTTCTGGAAATTCAGACCCAGGGGCTGTCAGGAGACTTGTGCTGACTGGTCAACCTCCCACTGACTTTGTGTGGCCGCCATCCTGACCAGCACCCCTGCAAACAAGCCGTGCCTCTGAGTTTTGCTGCCTGGGGAACTTCTGTGGATCCCTGCAATAAAAGAGATGATTTCCGCTCTTTACTTCACTTTATTTCCTGCTCCTTTTATTGTGAAATGAAAAGCCACAGGGAATGGAAGCTTAAAATAGCACACTTTGTTCTCCATATACTGCCTCCTTACCCCATTCTCTCCTGCTTGTGGAAGGAGGACAGTGCAATGTATCTGGAATGCAAACACTGAATTTCTGTGATGATACTCATTTTTGTGACTGAGAAAAAGTCAGAAAGGATAAAGAGACATAAATGAATACCCCCCTAGATCTTGGAGGAAACTGTTTTAAACATTGAGGAAATAACAGTACCGTTTCAATATTTGAAGCTATATATGTAAACACATACATGTTCTATAATGGTTTTTTATGAATGTGACTCCTTTGCAACTGAGATTAAGTGTAAAAGTTGTTACAAAAGAAATTGCATACATCTAAGAGTAGCAAGGTGCCTAAAATTCATTATATCTATTTTTTTTATAAGAAAAAGAACTTTTGCCATCATCAATCAGAGTTGGATTAAAATAATCACATAAATGGCCACTCGGCCCTAAGAAGGAAGGATACTCTTGTTCCTCTCATGGCTTTTGTCAGTTTCCATGGCACTCAGTCCACGGAAGCATCCCTGTACAGAGCTTGGGGAGTCAGCGTGGCTGGTAGGTATGCACAGAAGAGCAGAGTGCATATGGAAAGGTGAGCAGGGTTCCCAACTCAGGGCCTTGTAGGTCACATTAGGACTATGTCCTAAAACTGATGGATGCTCACTGAAGTGCTTTGAGCAAAGGTGTGGTGTGGTAGGCAGGCTCCAAGATGGCCGCTGGTGATCTCCATCTCCCATGATATTCACACCCTTGTGTGATCCCCTCCCTTTGAGTGTGGGCTGGATTTAGCAAGTTACTTCTAAGGTAACACAGTGAAGTGGTAGGATGTCATTTCTGAGATTAAGTTATAAAAAGACTGTGGCTTCCATCTTGGTTTCCCTCTCTCTGTGTTATGCTCTGTGTGTGTGTGTGTGTGTGTCTCTTTCCCTCATTGAGAGAAGAGAAATAAGCTGCCACACTGGGAGTAGCCCTGTGGAGAGCCCCATGGGTCAAAGGACTGATGTCCTTAGCCATGTGAGTGAGCTAGGAGCTAAACTTCTCCTGAGATGATTGCAGCCTCCAGAGAGATGCAGAACGAGAATCACCCAGCAAAGCTGCTCCAGGATTTCTGACCCTCAGAAGCTGTGAGATAATAAATGTTTGTTGTTTTCAACTGCTAGATTTGGGGGAAATTTGTTTGTTACACATTAATAGATAACAAACACATACGGCCTATTATTTGTATGTTAAAAAAATGGCCCTGGTGCATTGTGGAGAATGAAAACTGTGGAGATGGTGGCCTGGATTAGACTAGCGATGGTTAGCCTAGTAAGAAGGAGGCATTTAGGGACAGTTAAGAGGAAGGGCAAACCAAGTGGTGAATTACTTGCATGTGAGGAGTGAGGTGGGAGAGGGGGCAGAGGTGGTGCTCTGGTTTCTGGTTTGAGCATCCCAGTGGGCAGAGAAACCATTCACTCACAAGGCAGCAGGAGTGGAGGTGAGATGATGAGCTCAGGCTGGGAAAGGTCAATCTGAAGATGCCTTTGCACATCCAGGTGGAGGCACCGCCTAGGCAGCTGGAGATGTAAGTCAGGAATTTCGGAGGGAGAATCAATAGCTGGAGCTGTGGATTTTGCAGTCAGTGGCATTTAGGCAGGAAGAGCGCAGGCTCCATCAGGTGGCTCCATGAAAGTTACTTCCCTGTGCCTCAGTTTCCCAGTCTGAACATGATGGATTTGTTGAGTGCGTAAATTAGCTATCATGTAAGATACCTAGAAAAGGACCTGGTATGTAGTAAATATTCATGAATGGCTATTATTAATTAACTATAATTAACTATTATTAATTAACTATTATTAATCTCTTTCTTTGAAGAAGAGAATTTCCAACGGCAGGATGGCCCAGGAATTGGACATAAATTAGTTTTCAGTCACACTCATTTAATACTTTGGTTTTTCTCTTCTACAAACAATTGCCCATCTGTCAAGAGAAATCTACTGTGTCAAAAAATCTCAGATCTGGGCCAGCTCTGATGGCCTAGTGGTTAAAGTTTGGCACTCGCCACTTTGGCAGCCCGGGTTCAGTTCCTGGGCGCAGAACCACACCGCTCGTCTGTCAGTGGCCATGCCGTGGTGGCAGCTCACATTAAAAAAAAAGAAAAGAGGAAGATCGGCAACAGATGTTAGCTCAGGGCAAATCTTCCTCAGGAGAAAAAAAAATCTCAGGTCTGTTTTTGAAAGGACAATGTGAACGAAGTACGTTATTGCTCTGGTTTCAGGATCCAAGACACATTCAACAGGAAAAAATCTCACAATACTTTCTCTCCTGGATGAAAGTCTTTCTTTTTTTAAGGCATTGTGGGTCAAGAGCAGGTGGAGATGTTAACGTCCCTTGAGGCTTTCAAAACAGTGCATTCAGGAACCTGAGATAAATTCTGACACCATCAAGTTGGGACCAGAAAATGCCTCTCCTATCAAGAACCAGAATGGAACCTGCTTTTTTCGTTTTGTTCTTCTTAATTAAGATGTGTGAAATGAGAGGGCTAGGGGCCCACTCATGTCTCCAGCCATTCATAAATAATTTAAGCTGACACTAAACCAAATCCTGATTGTGTTAATCAGCCTTTCTGTCCACCTGTTGATCAGACCACCGTCCTTGTAGGGAGCTCCTGGCTAAGCTGATGGATAACACAACAGCTTCATTATTGAACTTGTGCTTTCATCAGAAATGTGTGCTTTGTTAACCATCAACGATGTTATAAAGCTGGGACCAGCACATAGATGTGAATGAATAAATGAATAAAAGTAGTAGTGTTGACTGTGAATAAAGACACCTGACGTCATTCAGACCATCGACAGGGATTCAAAATTGGACAGAAGGCAGCAGTCACTGTGGGATCATTCCAGTCCCCTGTCCAGCATTCCAGTCCTTCTTTCTTCATACAACGAATAATGCTCCACTCGCTCACCCATTCGTGAAGGCGTTTACAGTCTGCCTCCTTCAGGATAGGTCCTGTGTTCGGGCAAAGAGACAGAGCAGAGTGCAACAATTTCTGCCTTCAAGGGGCTCGGCTTGGTGGGGCAAACACACTTGTCAACAGATTATTTAAATAACTGCGAAGAGGAAAACTGAAATTAACTATTATAATAAAGTGAAAAATAACACATTAAGTTAATCAGAAATAAAACAGAGGTATGGGTGAGTGTGGTGGTAGCACAGAGAAGGTAGCAATTAACTGTTTGGAAGAGTCAAGGTTCTCGAGAAACAGAACCAACAGGGTGTGTGTGTGTGTGTGTGTGTGTGTGTGTGTGTGTGTGTGTAGAAAGAGAGATTCATTTTAAGGAACTGACTCAGTCGATTATTGGGGTTGGCGAGCCTGAAATTAGTAGGGCAGGCTGGCAGGCAGGAAACTCAGGGAAGAGTGGATGTTGGAGTCTTGAGTTCAAATTCCGGAGGCAGCAGGCTGGAAGACCAGGCTGGATTTCTATGTTACAGTCTTGAGGCAGAATTGCTTCTTCTTCTGGGACCTGGGTCTTTGCTCTTAAGGCCTTCAACTTGCTGGATGAGGCCTACCCGCATTATGGAGGGTCATCTGCTTTACTCACAGTTATTGATTGTAAGATATTAGTCACATCTAAGAAATACCTTCACAGCAGCATCTGGACTGGTGTTTGACCAACATCTGGGCTGCATGGCCCAGCCAAGTTGACATGTACAGTTAACATCCACAGTCAGGGAAGGCTTCTCAGAGGAGGCACTCATTTCTCTTGGTGTGGTTAGCTTCTTTGAGAGGGGATTCCCAGGAAGCACAGATGAGGGAGGGGAAAGGTTATTCAGGGAACGAAGAAAAGCCAATAAGGAATGTGTTCACGAGCAGGTTGTCACTGTGGACAGTGGGGATGCAATACCACTGGGGACCCTCTGTGGCCTTTGGGGCTTTGAGATACAGCAAACCAGTGAGGGCACTTGTGCAGCAAAACATGGTGGCCTCATCCTAAGCCTGAGCCCTGGACACAAGACTCTCTGGTAGCCTTGCTAATGAACCTGTCACTGGACTTTATAAATGGGGGTGATTGACCCTTGTGTTCCTGGTGGCATGTAACTCCAGCCTGGTGACATCCCCAGATGGGGGCTCCTTGACCATCCCAGGCTGGCTGAACCGTGGGCTGAGCAAGTGCCCCGTGGGACTGGAGGAATCTCCCAGGCGTGGAAGTAGAAAGACTCAGGCAGGAGGTGGAAGTGTCAGCATCCACAGGGCACACCCAGAACCCACCCAAAAGTGGGCCAAGGGGTTGGGGCAAGGCATTAGCATCATCTGCCAGTCATACCCACATCTGCCATTTACCTTGTGACCTTGGCAAACTAAATTTAACCGCTCTGAGCCTCATTTTCCTTACACGTAAATTGGTGGATTTGAAAATTAACGAGATAATGCACTTAAAGTGCTTAGAACAAGTTTGAACTTCAAGTCGATCTTTCTCCTCTCATCGCCCGGGCCAAGTTCAGCAGTCTGGATTTACTCCGTGTCCAAGACATTAAGCTCTGCTTTCTTTCAGTGTCTGCAAGCTTTGAAGCATTCCGGCAAAGCAAGGAGGTCTGCGCCGAGGGGTCACGGTGACACAACTCTCCAGTCACCAGAGTTGCCTCTCGCTCATGACTCACTTTCTCAAAAAAGACAAACAGAAGATGCCAACAGTGAGGAGGAGGATTTCTTCAATTCTCTAGAGTCAAGTTCGTTCTTGACGTAAATGTCTCCCAACCCATTTCCCACACGATCGACTCCCACACAGTCCTATCTTCGAATGACTCAGGCCATGGGTCAAAAAGCTGGCAGATGCTTTTACAGTAACTTTCTCATAACCTCCACATCAATTCTGTTGTCTGGCGATGATGCAGCTGCGTCGTGAGCAGGAGGCAATTCCCCCAACCTGCATTGACCATCGAGTCTTTCATGGCAACATCCTGCATTCTGTTTCCCTCCCTTTTGACCATGGTTTGCAGACCAAACATGGGCAGTTCCACCCCTCTGACACGATTCACACTGTTGCCTGGTCCTTGGCCCTCTGTAGGGGATGCCCTTGACCCGTAGAGGACCCCTCTGTAGGGGATACCTTGCCCAGCTCTTGAGCCATTAACACACTTTTCTAGGAACTGCCCTCCGTCTTTGATCCAGATGGTGACGGGGTCTCCTAAGAGTTCTCATAATAATTTTAGCTAATTTACTGAGCACTTACGATGTGCCAGGCACAGTATTTGGCGGCTCATTTGATCCTCATGGAAACTCTGTGAGGCAGGTGCAATTTTTGCCCCACCAGGCATGAGGAAACCGATGCAGGGGGGTTGAATAATGTGGCTAATATCTAATCAGGATGTGGTGGAGTAGGGATCGGATCCCATGGAGTCTGACTCCCGAATCCGTACTCTTATCTGCCTCGCTGTCTTTCCTACTGTATATTGCACATCCCAACCTCTCTGGCTGAGGTTCGTTAAACCAGTGGTGGGCCTGACCCAGCAGGCAAAGAGTCCTTTGTCTGAATATTCAGAATTAAGACTGGAACTACGTGTGTGAGAAGGAGAGAGAAGCCACGTGGTAGAACCATGCTGTGTGAACGGGGATGAGCATCTTCCCTCACTCCTGCCCGGAGCAGCTGAGGACAGGTAGCCTGCCTACCAGGGCAGTCGTGCAGGCACGGAAACCCCAGGGGAAAGGGCCCTCCTAGCCTGTCTGCACCGCCAGCCTCAACTCTATGGGACATTACAGAATCTGGGCCACATTAACCCCTTGAGAGGCCTCAAACCAGAGAAGATTGAGTCCTCCCTACCTACCCCTGCATAAATCACTAAAAATAAAAATAGTGCTCAACTATAAGCCTAAGGAAGTCCTGGAAATTATGATGTTTGTCTGCTAACTACTTTACTTTTTAAAAATTGCATTTCAGATTCTTTTTTTAAAAAACTTCTGTTTCTACTTTGCTGGTGCTCAAGCACCTTCTTGGTCCATCCTTTGCACAGTCTAGCACTGCTTGCATATTTATAATAAATTCCCCCTTTTCACTTGAGGTAGCCCATATGGGTTTCTGCTCTTTTGAACTCTGGGGGAGTTGCTCAGCCATATCTGAATTTGCAGTAGCTTAGGCGCCCATGCTGAGCTCCCTGCAAACACAGAAACCATTTGCAATGAATCGTAAAGGTGTTTTAGGCTATGTTTTGACCCATTACTGTGAGTCTTGCTTTCAGTTGAACATAGGTCTTTTTTTTTTTTTGTGAGGAAGACCGGCCCTGGGCTAACATCCGTGCCCATCTTCCTCCACTTTATATGGGACGCCGCCACGGCATGGCAGACCGGCAGTGTGTCGGCGGGCGCCCGGGATCCGAACCCGCGAACCCTGGGCTGCCAAGAGCGGACTAAACCGCTGTGCCACCGGGCAGGCCCGAACATAGGTCTTTTATAAATGTGTTTTCCTTAAGATGTATTCAATGAGAGTTTTTAATTGTATCTTCCCAGAGACTGAGAAAGAGGATGTAAACAGGAAAACACTGTACATGGGGAGAACTATCTACTGAGGCCTAGGCCAGGCCTTCAGAACACCATTTGCTATTGGAGGATCAATAGGTTTCACTGTATATGCACTTATATGTGACTTCTCACAGATATTTAGGAAAGAGAGCAGTAAGTGTCACGGCCACAATTGCCTTGCAAGCAAGTTTGCCGGTGCTACAGAAGGTCCCAAAGTGGTTGACAACATCCGCTCCTGCAGCTGCAGAACACGGTGTCCCCCAGGTCACTTGACACACACAGGGCATGGGAACAGTCCCATTTCAAAGGGGTGAGCTCCACCAGCATCTCTGTATTCAACTCCCGTGGTCATCTTTACAAAGTCATGGGTGGCTGAAACAACAGAAATGTGTCCTCTCACAGTTCTGGAAGCCAGAAGTCCCAAATCAAGGTGTCGGCAGGGCTGCACTCTCTCGAAGGCTCTAGAGGAGGATCTGTTCACGCCTTCCTCTCAGCTTCTGGTGTTCCTGACGATCCTTGGTGTCCTTGGCTTGCAGACGCATCACTCTGACCTCTGTCATCACACGGCATTCTCCCTCATGTCTTCACGTGTCTGTTCTTCCCTCCGTGCGTGTCTGCCTCTGTGTCCTTCAAAGGACATCAGTCACATGGATTCAAACCCACTCTAATGACCTCATCTTAATTTGATTTCACCTGCAAAGACTCTATTTCCAAATCAGGTCACCTCACAGGTACAGAGGATTAGGATTTCAGAGTATCTTTTGGGGGGACACAATTCAGCTCATAACAATGTCCAAACAGCCCTCATCTTCTCCATGCTTTGCCCCCAACTCTTAGTGGGAGCCCAAGGCCCTCCCTGTCCCATTCCCGCTAGCCCTGCGAGTGGGGCTTTCCCAACTCCCTGTGCACACACTGGCTTAGCCAGTTAGTGTCATGGTCTCAGGCTCCCTCCTGTGAGCTTCCTTCCATCCCAAGCTCTACCTACCAGCCTCCAAGGCCCTGCCCAAATGCCACCTTCCCTGAGCTAACGCCAGGAAGGATTCTGGAAATCCCTCAGGGCCACTTCGGCTGTTGGCCATAGGGACCAAGGCCCACTACTGAGACAGCCTTGCTTTGCCTCCCCCATGAGTAAAGTGCTATTTATCTGTGTGGGTTGTGTCTTTCTTGGCGACCCTGAGCCATGGAGGTGGTTGACATCTGGGACTGCTGCTCCTGGTGGAGCGGACTCCTCCCCTGAAGGTGAAAACAGCAGTCACTTGCTTGACAATTTTGTCTCTTATCTTGCCTCTGAGACATTAAGTGCATTAAGGGTACACGATGCTTTGTAACCTCGCAGAAGGTGCGCAAGGGTATACGTAGGTTTTGAAGTATTTCTAGAATAAATGAACAAATGAATTGTTTGATTTGATGCTGTCACTGAATTGACCAAATTATTTGGGCACCTTAGAGCGAATGGCTCTGAACTTCAGCTTGCAAAAGGATTCCCTCGGGATGTTCACGAAACTTCAGATTTCTGGGCCCCCCTAAAGAGATTCTGGTGCAGTAGGGATTGAGGGAGCCCAGGAAATTGCCTTTCAGTTTCCCTCCCAACTCCGTGACTGATGCAGGGTCTTCTAAACACTCTAAGAGGAAGTGATATAAGTGCAGCCTCTGGTGACAGGGAGCATATTTTGAATTTGTGACTTTACACACACACACACACATACCAACCTCACACACACCACATACATTCACACACACACATACATACACACACCTCTTCAGTTTTGACCAAATTGGTTGGCCACTGCTGCTTTTAAACTGTTGTGGCATATGTTATGATAATTGGTTATTTTTGTCCCTGCGTCCAAACAAATGTGTTGGGTGCTTCGTTTCCAGCACAGTATTGCGACGTGCACATCATCATCACTATTCTAATTCTGGAGGCTTCGCCTTAAGACCACAGGGAACTCAGTCGCTTGAATGAGTAGCCAGGAGAACCAACCAGGACACAGAAGAAATAGCGCCGGAGAGGACAACCACTTGACAATCTGGCCCCAGAGTGAGAGCCCAGCCTCCCGCGCACGGTGTCCAGAGGCAGGTGGGGTTGCCAGCCTGATGCCAGTTTACCTGACAGGCAAGGGTGGATCACGACTAGAGGAAGTCACAGCAGCAGAGGTTGGCATGTGCTGGGCAGCACCATGGGGTCACCAGGCTGACAACCGAAGGAGGCACAGATCCCACCACGTGGGGCAAGACATTTACTGTCCCTCAAAGACCCACCTGCTCCCCTCATTCCCTAGTTCCTTGCACTGGCCAGGAATCAGGACAAAATCTGCTCAGCAAGCTCTGCTTGGTGCATGTCACTTTGGGGTAAAAAAATGTTCAAGAGCCTTCTCTCTTCCCTGCAGGGAGTCCTGAGGATGGCCGATTCTTGGGGGTGATGGGCAGGGTGACAGGAATGGCAAAAAAAATCTTACTCAGGATAGAAACAGTGCATGCACAGATATGTAGCACATCTGTGGGATGAAATTTTCACGAGGGGAGCAATGAGGAAAAAAATGTCTAAAACATTTCCTTGGGTGAGGAGCAGGGGCAATAATGAAAGCAAAGTTGGAAATACTGATTTTATTAATTCAATTGATTTTCATACCATCCCTATGAAGAATGTACCACTTGTACCTTCATTTGATAAATGAGAAAACATCAGCACTAGGAGTTAAGAAACTCACCCAAGGGGCCGGCCCGGTGGTGCAGTGGTTAAGTTCGCATGCTCCATTTGGGAGGCCCAGGGTTTGCAGGTTCAGATCCCGGGTGTGGACCTACACACTGCTCATCAAGCCATGCTGTGGCAGCGTCCCACATACGAAATACAGAAAGATGGGCACAGATGTTAGCTCAGGGACAATCTTCCTCACCAAAAAGAGGAGGATTGGCAACAGATGTTGCCCAACAGGGTTGATCTTCCTCACACACAAAAAAAGGAAACTCACCCAAGATCCTGCATGTAGTGAGGAAAACACCCCAGACTCACAGCCACTGGTCCAGGCCCTCAGTCTCTGGGCCTTTCTGCCTCTCGTGGGCAGGGTGGTGAGTGGTGCAGGGAACAGCAAAGACAGCAAGAAGACTCCATGCACTGCTCCAGGATCTGAGGGCCTGCTTGTCCCCTGAGCTCACCCTCCTATTTCCCCTTTTCAATTTTATTCATTCTTCACTCTTACACTTAGATGTGAGTGTCTGTGCACTGAAAGAAAAGAGGAGAGAGACTGTGAGCGGAAAGATAAACAGCACAATGGTCACTGTCTTCACTCACTTAAGTCATTTTCTCAGTCACAAGGAGACGTGAATACAGCAGTGCCCCCTTACCCACAGTCAACCGTGGTCTGAAAATATTAAATGAAAAATTCCAGAAATACACAATTCATAAGTTTTAAATTGCCTGCTCTTCTGAATAGCGTGATGAAATCTCGCTGTCCTGCCTGGGACGTGAACTGTCTGTTCGTCCAGCAGATCCACGCTGTAGACACTACCCACCTGTTAGTCACTTAGTAGCTGTCTTGGTATCAGATCGACTATAGAGTTATCACAGTTCTTGCATTCAAGTGACCCTTATTTTACTTAAAACAGCCCCAAAGTGCAAGAGTAGTGATGCTGACAGTTCGGATATGCCAGAGAGAAGCCAGCTGTAAAGGGCTTCCTTTAAGTGAAAAGGTGAAAGTTCTTGAAAAACTGAAATCATTTATCAACATGAAAAACAGTGGTCTTTCAGTTTCTGCTCAGCACACCCCTGGCCTTCTTGAGCGTCAGTGAACTTTCCAGTTTTCAACTGCTGTCTTCGTTTTTATTCCTAGTATAAGGGGAGTATAATTTGAATTGCTTCCTAATTCCATTTCTTTTTTCCCTTCTGGGAAGATTTCCTGCATAAACGATCTCTCTAAAAGTTCATTTCCAGGGGCTTGTTTTTCTTTAAAAAAAAGTGTACAGATTTTTCTCTGCAGACTTAACGTCTGAAAAACACCCAGTTCCCACTCCCAAATAGTTTCCTCTGTACGTTCCTCCATGTGGGTTTCACTCCAAATGGAGCCAGTGTTGCCACAGGCCAGACGGGGCCCTTTCTGAGCCCGTCCTAGAGACCAGGGGTGTTTCTACAAGTTACAAACACAGAGAGAAAGCACTTTTCCCACCCAAGCCCTTGCCAGAGCTCTCTCTTTTTTCAGACAAATGATGTTTTTACAGGTCCCCCTTCGTGTGAAAGATTGTCTTGGATTCTCTGCTGCAGATCTGGAAAGCATGCACACACCAGGCATTATAACCAGATAAAGCCCTGGACCAGATAAAGCACGGCCACCGCATATCAGCTGTTGTCCACTGATGTCTCTCACTGAGGTTCTTGTCCAGCAGAAGAACTGGGCACGCTCGTGTCAGCAAGAAAATGACCCTGGAATATGGAATGTATTAAGCTTCAGATGGAAGACTGGAAGGAATGAGCCCTTTATTTGCTTAAGGCTGCTTTCTTGCACCTGATATTAATAAATGAAATGAAGGCTGAACAGTATTTCCAACAACCATACAAATTGGAACATGCTCATCTAGTCAACAGAACGTGAAGAAAATCTAGAAGCCGGCAATAAATAAACTGAATAAACTCAGTCAGTCATTTCAACTTTCTTTTTGTAGGATATTCATGGGAATTGGATTTTTGGAGGGTTTCCATGAGTTTTTACTTCTTGCGTCGAATTTGGATTCCTTTTATTGCAGTATCAATCAGAAGAAGGGACTGGCATCTCACACACAACTGGGTCTAATGCAAATTTTGCTTCCTGCTAAAAGTTTTTGAGACTTTCAAAAACGTATGTAAAGACCACATTGATTAAAATAACAATAACTAACATTTTGCTAATATGGGCCAGGTACTGGGCTAAGTGGCTTACATTTATCCCATTTAACCCTCACTAAGCCTCTTTATATATTATGAGTTCCATTTTATGGATGGGAAAACCGAGTCCCGGAGAGACCCAGGTACATACTCAAGGTTACAGGCCTAGTAGCTGGTGACTCAGGAGTTCAACTCCAGCCTGGCAGCTGACTCCATGACCTGTACTCTTATTACCTAAGATTATTAACTAAAACATCCAGGAGCTGATCGTCTGGTGTTATCTTTTTTTTGGTTCCAGTTTTACTGAGATATAATTGACATAGAACATTGTGTACATTTCAGGTGTAGATCATGTTGATCTGACATGCTTATATGTTGCAACTTGATTACCACTATGGTGTTAGCCAACACCTACATTACATCACATAATGACAATTTCTTTTGTGTGGTGAGAACATTTAAGATCTCCTCCCTTACAACTTTCAAGTATATAATACAGTATTATTAACTACAATCACCAGAACTTATTCATCCTATAACTGGAAGTTTGTACACTTTGACAAATATCTCATTTCCCCTGCCTCCCAACTCCTGGAAACCACCACTCTACTCTCTGCTTCCATGAGTTCAGCTTTTTTAGATTCCACATATAAGTGATATCATACAGTATTTGTCTTTCTTTGTCTAACTTATTTCACTTAGCAAAATGCTCTCACGGTCCATTCATGTTGTTGCAAATGGCAGGATTTCCTTCTTTCTCATGGATGAATAATATTCCATTGTAGGTATACAGTAAACATCTTCTTATCCATTCATCTGTTGATGGACACTTACGTAGTTTCCAAGTCTTGGCTATTGTGAATAATGCTGCAATGAACATGAGGGTGCAGACATCTCTTCGAGATCCTGGATATACGCCTGGATCCTGGATATATGAGATTTGGATATATGCCTCACATTACCTTGTATTATGTGAGTAGCACATGCCAACAGTTTGCACAAAGCAGAGGCAGTAAAATCAGCCGCATTACAATTTTCTATGAAAGGCACAAAGGTAGCACAGCATGCAGCCTCTGTCTATCAGAAATTCATAATCCTTTTGTAGCGACAAGACTAACAATTAACTAAACTAAGTTACAATTCAAGTTAATGTATAATCTTCATTGAAATCATAGTATAGTTTATCAAACTTGAGAAATTTGTTATAAAAAGGCCAACGTAAGTAACCACCACCTTGCAACACCCAGATCTCCCACATATGAAGTCACTGTGGCTATTGCACGGAAGCTTCTATTTGAGGGTCTCAGAATCTTCAGAATTCTAGGGTGAAGATAGGGACTAGCAGAGGGCAGAGGGCATACGGAGAGGGGAAGAAGGGGTCAGAGGTCAGGGAAGAAACATGAAGAGCCCCTGCACGGTCCCGACTTCCCTCTGGTCATGCCCCCACCTTTGAATGCCTTTGTCACCACATCCCTGCTTTCTTTCCTTGTTGAGGAAGAAAAGCTGGGAGAGAAGAGAACAGAAAGAGAGAAGCAAATGAAGAATATTAAGGATAAAAGAAAAGGGCCCGGAAAAGAAGTGGCTTTAAATGGTCTTTGCATTGCTCTGAAGGTGAGAAAGTGAAATAAAACCACAAAAAGAAACCCCTTGACTCTTAGCGATTTCAAGCAATGAGTTTATAATATTTGCTTCTATGGGGAAGAGACAATGAAAGGAAATGAAATGAATGGATATTCCGAGGAATGTTATATCGTGACACAATATAATGAGGGCTTGTGTGCTTTCTGACGATATGACGATTTGCAGGATTAATCCATTCGGCCTCCTATTATTCCCAACAGGGATTCTCAACATGGGATGCACGGACCTCAGAGGGATCCATAAAACTGAAAAGTTTGCAAATTATTAAATTTCTGCAATTTTTCTGGGGAATGGATCCAGAGCTCCCATCAGCATCTCAAAAGATTTCCCAATCCTGCAGATGAAGGCAGATGAAGAACTGCTGATCAGGGCAGATGTGTTTTAGAGGCTCCAGCTTTCAAGTTCTCACTTGGCAGGCAATTGTGAATCTTTCCCAAGGGTGCTTTCCCCCAAAGGATAAAATAGTGACTTTATCAGACTTTCCAGAAGCCCAGATATTGCATAGAGTCCTTTCCAGGCAAACATCTATATCCGTTAACCATGTCTCTCATGATAAGGTTTCAAGTTTTCTCACCATACCGTGGTTGCTTCTAAGTATGTGCTGGTCTGTCAGTTTCTTTCTTAACATATGGCGTCCACAAAGCAAGCATTGTACTCCAGGGTAAGTCTGACCAGCTTGGAGAAAAGAGGATTATCAGACTTATTTTGGACACTGTGCCTCTGCTGATAACACCTAAGATCACATGAACTTTTTGATAGATGCATAACCGTTCTGTCTTGCATCAAGTCTTTTTGGCAAGTAAATTTTCTAAAAATGTGTTACCTCAACTGAGTCACTTTTCATTTCTCTTATCCTTACACAGTTGATTCTGAGAAGACTAAATGGCAGAAGGTTATGTTTATCTCCTCTAAATTTGATCTTGTTAGATTCAGTCATTGTTTAGACTGTCAATATATTTTTGGATCCTGATTTCTCAGCCAACGTAACAGTTGTCCCTCCCAGATTCATGCCACACATGGGCATATTTATCGTGATCTCAATGGCCCATCCAAGCCACTGGTTTCATATTGACCAGGAGAAGGAGACCAAGAACTAACAGCTCCTTCTATCTGATGCTGATTTAGACTGATCAATGAATCAATGCTCTTTAGGTAGAAAGTGGCAATTTGAATATTATAAAATTCTTTCTTAAGGAACTTGCTGGGTGGAGGGAGGGGAAATTGGAGGAAGGTGGTCAAGAGGTACAAACTTCCAACTATAAGATAAATAAGTGCTAGGGATGTAATGTACACCATGATGACTACAGCTAACACTGCTGTATGATATATATGAAAGTTGTTAAGAGAGTAAATCCTAAGAGTTCTCATCACAAGGAAAAAAACGTTTTTTCGTTTTTTACTTTTCTTTTTAAAGTATCTATATGAGATGATGGATGTTAATTAAATTTATTGTGATAATCATTTCACAATATGTGCAAGTCAAACCAGTATGCTGTAAACCTTAAACTTATAGAGTCATGTGTGTCAATTATCTCTCAATAACACTGGAAAAATAGGGGAAAGCCCTGTGGCCTTGTGATTAACTTCAGTGTGCTCCGCTTTGGTGGCCTGAGTTCAGTGCCCAGGTGCAGACCTATATCACTCATCGGTGGCCATGCTGTGGCAGCAACCCACATACAAAATAGAGGAAGATTGGCAGCAGATGTTAGCTCAGGGCAAACCTTCCTCAGCAAAAATAAATAAATAAATAAAATTTTTTTAAAAACCTGGAAAAATAAAAAAAGGAACTTGGTAAAACTTAGATACTCTTCTTATATATAGCATTCTTAGATATTCCAGTTTGCCTCATGAAAACTATTATAGAGAGACAGATTAGGCTCAACAGTTACAGCTACTTGGGAATGGAATGGGTGCTCCAGATGGTGGTGAGCTCCCTGTTATTGAAGGTTTTCTAATGTCTGACTGGCCATGGATCCAGAATAAAATAGGAAAGATTCAGGCATCATAAATAGGATTGAATTCTGTGATCTGTACGGTGATTTGCAATTCTGAAATTTTTTGACTGCAGATGACTTCTAGTAGGTAATGAATAAATCAAATGGTGCAGTCTGATTCAGGGCCCAATGATGTCATTATGATCTCTCTCCCTGCTCTGCTTCCTTTGTGTGTTAGTTTCACCCTAGCCTGTCTCCCCTTGAGACCACTACAGCATCTGATTGAGCCTGTTGCTTGTGCCACCAGGCCCAGAAGAGAGAGAATATCTCTTCTAGCACTCTTAGCTAGAACAATCCTAGAACAATCACTGTAGCCAGAGATGAGACATACTGTTCTGGTTTTCTATTGCTGCAGAGCAAATCATTTCAAAATTTAGGAACTAAAACAACAGTCATCTCATTATTCTTATGGTTTCTGTGGGTTAGGAATTTGGGTAAGCTCAGCTGGGTGACTCTGGCTTGGGGACCCTGGTGGATCTCCAGTCATATGGTGCTGGGAGCTGGAACAGTGGGGGTGGGGGAGGTGGTGCTGGGAGCTGGAAGAGTTGGGGAGGGAGAGGTGGTGCTGGGAGCTGGCTGGGCATATCTCTCTCTTCATGTAGTCTTGGGGCCTCTCCATATGGTCTCTTCAGTTGGGCCAGTTTGGCTTCCCCACACCATGGAGGTCTCAGGACGGTCAGACAGCTTACTCAGCAGTGTACCAGGAGAACAAAGTGTAAGTGTTTGGTATCTTTACGGCCTAGCCTCAGAAATCACATAGTGTCACTCTGTCCTACACTATTGGTTGAAACACAAGAATCAACCCAGCTTTATGAGGAGGGTACAGAAACTCTACCTCTTGATGGAAGAGTGGCAAGGTTCTAGAACATCTAGAAGAACAGCCATCTTTGGAAAATGCAATCTGCCACATATACTGATGAGTTTAATTCAATCGAAACCCAGTCCTGAGCTAAAAACCCCATGGTCAACAGTCCCCAAAGTAAACACGGGTGTTATTGATGGAGAAGAGGGACACAGACAGAGTGAGGGACACTTGCTTCTGAGTGACATGAGCGCTAAGGGCAGGTGAGGATGGGAGGAGGTGTCACCAGCCATGGACTCTAACTTTTTGTTTTCTCGTATTGTCTGACCTAATTCTCTTGTCTTAAAATTCTCTTGTCTTAAAACGTGCAAATATTCCTTTCTCTAACGTCTATGGGGTCTTGAGATTGTCAGTTTCAGCTATGTTCCAGGAAGAAGATCTAAATGACAACCACCCTGGACCCAACCGCTCTGAATTGGACCAGAATGGTCCAGACCACAACCGCAGGAGCGACACCTGAGCAGACGGGCCGAGAATTGTACCGAAGTAACCTTTGCCTTATTATAATGCTAGAACCACCGCCCCAGGAGGAGCCTTATAAACATAACATGCAAGTATGTGAAGGCGTGTTGCCAAACTACGCATGCTCACGCTTCAAGCCACCTCTACATGTGATGGTGAAACTTCCGCTTGTGAATATTTAGTCCCGACCCCAAATAAAGGTACCCACCTCCCCTTGCTCGGGGGGCCACACTTTGTGAAATTATTCCCTATGGTTTCCTTTTATTTGCTGCGTGTTGCGAATATAATTTTGCTTTCTGTAACAACTACTTCTGGTGTAGGTTTTGATTTTAACTCACCAAGGAGTGGACTCAATTTGGTCCAGTAACAGAGGTAACTGTTTTCTTCCTACTTTGCTATTTTAATATACATTCCTATAATTACTTTATCATATGACTTAAATTTTGCAGAAAACATATTTTCAGTCAAAACTAAACACAAAAGTTTAATTTTAAAAAGAAGACCTTATTAAGTTACACCGCGTTAACTAGATCCACCAATTTAGAAGCAATCTGACTCATTTGGCTGAATTTTCTTTGTGCTGCTTATAGACACAGTCATGGGATTGACAAAGGTGAGAGCCAATAAACTATTTTTAGGGGCATGGGCAAACAGTTTTAAGGTTGTTTGAAGGGCCAGGTGCTAATTACAAACATTTTTGAGAACCTGCTCATTAAGCACTTTTGAGGTTACAAAATCCCATTCCTATCCTCATCCTGTTAATAGTGTTATTAAATTCGAGTAAGAATTTAGTAAATGCAGGCAAAATGTGTAGAAAATAAAGCTTTATTTTTTTCTAGATAGTCAATAACTCTATTTTTATGCTTTTGCCAAAGTGGCATTGACCTTCTCCTAATTAGAGTCAGGCTTTATATTGTTTTCTAATTGGGGGAAACGTCTACCAGAGAAATATGAAATTTGTTATTATAAATTCACAGTTCAAAGGTGAAAAACGACTGCGTGTATGTACAATTGTTGTTTTAAAGATTTCCTTCCATCCCACCCAGACTGGCTGATAGCCTAATTAGAGCATTCCCGGCTGTGAGCTTTCTTCTCTTTCTAAATAAACACACTGGAAAGCTTATTAAAAGGGAATGCCTCCATCCTCTTTCTCTGAGGGATGGCCAACTTCGGATAATCACTGTTGATGGCTGCAGATTGTGAGTCGGTGTTTCTCTTGTGAGTCTGCAGCCTTACAAGACTGCCGATGGGGGCTGTCAAGCGCTCGGAAAGATGCTCTCTCCCCTCCCTGCCTCCACTGCCCGACACCCACAGCCTACCTTCAACAGCATGTTGCTCAACCATCTGAAGAACCTGCTCCACGGCTCAACTGTCTGGTGATGGCTCTGGGAGATCTATGAACAGTTTTCTTCACTCAGATGCATGCTGTGCCAACAATCTGACAGAGGAAGCAGCTGAAAAGTTCACTGTTCAGACAATGGCCCATTGTTTGCTCTGTAGAATTCCAACAGCAGGCTTACCTGATTTTTTTTTTTTTTAACCATACTGACTAACTGGCCTACTATGTCAACATTATGTACAGTTTTGGGAGTCACAAAAACCTATTCTCCATTTTTCATTTCTTCCTAGATACACTTATTCTTGAACGTGTGATTCTTTGCCTATGAGAAGTATTTCACAAGCTTTTGCCAACAGAGCTGTGCCCTACCTGCAAAAGGGGAGGAAACACACAGGACTTGAGGGCTGGCCCATGCTCTCCTACTCACTGTCCAATGTCACAAGAGAGGCTGGCTTTGTCCTCCGTGCCCTCCTGCGTGCTCCATTGCCCTGGGATGTGCACAGAACCCTCGGGCTGTCAACAGGGACCCCCTCCACCCAGGTGAGCTTCCCCTCTCTCCCCCGCTCTCACCCCCCAGGCCACATGGAGTTCCTGGTTCCTCCATCTTCCCCCAAGTAATGCACATACACCACAGTGACCACCTAGACCCCACCCTCACCTGCGCACGGGAGAGCCTTTCAAGGCAGGACAGGGGCAGAGCGCAGTGACAGTCATGTTGAGGGTGGCTCAGCCCTGAGCTCCCTTCCCTGTGTCTGCCCACTTCAGGCTCTTAACCTGCGGGCAGGCCAGACACCTCTGCTTACAAAAGGCTATCATACTTAAGGCCATGCTTGGACTTCTCAGCGACCCTGGGAGACTGGCTGGATCAGAATTACTCTCCCATTTTACAGGTGAAAAAATTGAGGCTCGGTGAGTTAAGTGATTTGCCCCAAGGTAACCAGTTAGGAAGTGGCGGAGACAGGCCTCAAATCCAGGTCTCTCCATTATACCAGAGCAATTCTGAGGGTGCGAGTGTTTCCCTAACCCTATCTGAGGGCCACCTTTGCTCCTCAGGAAGGTGGTCAGAGATTGGGCCTCATAAACCTTAACCCCAGAGCAACGTCAAAGTTTAATCAAATGAAATACTACTGAGGTCGTGTGCATAATGGACAGAATGTTGTGCATGGAATGAGATGATTTGGCCTCCACTCTGTGTTCTGCCATGGATTAGATATGTGAGCTTGGCCAATGATTCATTCATTCATTCACTCAACAAACATCTTTTTAATACCTTCCATGTGCCAGACACAGCGCAACTCTGGGGAAACAGGATGCATCACATGTGATCAGGGGCCTCACAGTCTAGTGTGAGGGTCGACTGATATCATGCAACGTGGCAAGAGCATTTGAAGAGGATTGCTAACCTTTTTGAAATGAAGGACCTGGATTAGATTATCTCCAGGGCCTCTTTCTGGCTCCCTCATTCTCCAGTTCTGCAATCATCCAGCCTAGCAAAACTTTCATGATTTGTGGGGATGAATAACACAGAAAGCTGAACTTCACAAAAAAATCCAGATATTTCTCCTAAGCTTCTCAGGATTGAGCAATTTACGTTTCATCTTTTATCACCCCTTTCCATACTATGGAGAAGGCTGACAAAGGACAGAAAAAGGGCTCAAAGTCAGGTGACAGAAGGGAAATTAGAAGCCACTTCGGACTCAAATGGCAAGTCACAAGCATGGTCTTCAAGGCTTGGGAAGTTGCAACCGGACAGTAACTGCCCTCAGGCTCAGGGTCGTATCCTAACCACGCTCTTCCCTCGCTGCCCTGGTGTTGGCTACACCTTCGTCTCTCTGCTGCATCTCCCTGGAAAGAAAGAATCACAATTTATGAATAGGCTCTAAATCCCCCCTCGTACCCACATATGCATACACACCAACAAGTTGAAAGGAATCATCAACATAGGACCTGGCTCCATTCGTCCCTAAACTTTGACATTCAATGGAGAGAGCGGGGAGGTATCAAGAAGCAGGAGAGCAGAAGGAGGTTTGTGCTGCGAAGCAGTGCTGCCAAGCGGGGCCTAACTGGGGGGCCATGTGTGCTGCTCCCATTCCACAGCACCCCTCTGAGGACCAGCAGACAGTTAGCGGGGCAGGAGCTGGAGCTGCTGGTAACCCAAGGGCAGCGGCCAGTGGCCACTTCCCTGTGATCCATAAGAGGGAGTCGGACAGTCTTACTTAGGTCCCATGAGGCTTTGGAGCTTGGTGTAAGGCCTCCAAGTCTAGATTCCCCAAATGGCCAGGAATTTGCTGACTGAGAGTTCACAGGGAACCACTTGAGTCCCACGGGGAGCTGGGAGTTACATTGCTGGGAGAAGACATTCACATTCACCTGACAGGTGCTGCCCACTCCACCCCACTGTATTAACCATGTGTTTCTGATGTTTTGACACCTGGGGACTTGCTGACCCTCGATAGTCTGCCGGTCCCAGAAATCACCTTTTCCAAGAGATAGTAAATTCCTAGGCATAGCCTGTGAGTGCACCTTTCAAATGCAAACTAACCAATCCAGAACCCATACTGCCCCCCTCCTCTGTTGGGCTCTCACACTCAGGACCACTATTGCCTTGTCCTAATCACACCAGGGCCAGGAGCCAGACAACCAGGGACAGCTCCTACGCTCCAGAGCCTGCTGGAATTATTCAAACTAGCCAATCCTAAGCCTGTTTGCCCTGTCTCACCTGTTCCTTCCCACAGAAACCACAGTAAATGCTCTTGTCCATGTTTTCGCCTCGTCCCCTCTGCCCCCTGGCTGATGCTGGTGCTTCTCCATGTGCCCTGCATGGTGTCACCTGCCCCATCCTCTCGGGATCTGTGAGTGTAACACTCTTTTTGATGGCCGTTGTCTCCTGATCTGTTGGCCTAATCATACCTGAATAATAATAACGCCTACACTTTAAAACAAACTCCCTCCTTTCTCATAGATAATCTCTGCCAGAAAAACCTTTCCTGACCAGCTCCCCTGGCTAGGTTATATACATATTTTTTTCATAGCTGTTAAGCTCATCGTCATCAACTCATCTTGTCCGGGCAGAGGGGATAGTATTGACTGTGACTAATTAGAACATGGTGAAGTTACACAGACACACACAGAAAGCTCTCAGCCCAGGGTTTGGTGTGTGGTGAGTGTTCAGCACATCTTGGCTCTGATTATGATTATGACAAACACTGCTTCTGAGTGTCTCCCAGTCATCTCTGAATGACCAGGCCACATCTCACTCCAACACCTGCTAAATATTCTCCCATTTATTTGAGCAATACTCATCTACCAAATAAACTCCAGCTCCGGGAATGAGAGACCTTTCAAAATCTCCCCTCTACTCCTCAACATCTGACAGGGATTCCAGTAGGAGCAGGCACCGCAGCTGCCACTGGGACTCCTCAGGTCTGAAGGCTGGTGGGAAAGGGGCTTCTGGGGTCTAGTTTCCCAAGAGGTCAGGGAGCCTCAGGAGAGAGGACTCATCCTACCTAGAGAGAGAGACAAAAAGACAAGCTTGCACAATAGCAGTGTCTTGATTGCTGAAGGGAAAAAGCAATTCTTTCACTTTGATTCATCTCTGGTCCAGTACCCCATGGACTTATATCTGATTCCTGAGGAGAGAAGGCTGTGTGTAAAACCAAAATGAGCTGCTTTCTCTTAAAACTCCATATGACATCAACATTCATTCATCAACAACATCAGCACCTGACGGTATACAAAAGTATGTAAACAAAGATTGAACTCCAGTTAGTCTACATCAGTATGAAGAGCACTGATGTCTGCAGCTCACTTTAATATGCATAAGAACAAGAAGATGGACTGATGGACAAGTAGATGGAAAGAGAGGGAGAAAATGGTGTGGCCAAGTGGTATTGGGCACTGCTCATGGGCACCCTGGAGACCCATCCCCAGGACTAATTTGGGGGACTTTGCAGATGTCCTGAATCCTGCATTAAGAGGGCCAATGGAACACCAGTTACAGCTGAAAATGTATATAATTTTTAAACTACTATGCAGATTTGTTTTGATCAGGAAATCTCAAATCCTGAACTACAGTTACATTTGCAATTTTTCAAGACAAATCTCCCTTTTGTAAAATATTGCTTTCTCTGAGATAGTAGGATTCATACCATTTACCAAAAGTTTAGCAAAAGACAGAAAAATTTAAAATTGGATGTTATCAAAGTCTCTCCCTGATCCATAGCCATAATATCCTTCCTCCTTCTGTCCAGTGATGAGTTGATGCCTGTCCAAAGAAACTCCTTGATCCATTAAATTCCCCCAAACTGGGTCTTAGTCACTGCACAACTGACAAGCCATGTTTTAAATATGGAAGGGCTATGTTTTGCCAAATAACTGCCATATAACCTCAATTTTCTCTACCATCAGAAAACAAGTAATGTGAAGTGGGACCCGAGACATCCATTCATTCTGCTCCCAATCCATGAGCCAAACAGCTCTGATGGTTTATGGAACCACCAGAATATTTTCCAGATATTAAGTATTCTTCCAACTTCTTTTTCCAAATCCAAGTGTGAATGACTCAGAAAGATTAATTGAATCATCCGCACATGGAGCCAAGCTTTAAAATCAGCATGAAAAAATGCATGACTGATTGACATATAAATATTAGAGGCAAATATAGGGAAGACTAATTTCTTTACATTCATCCTGGACGAGATACTGATATCTTAATTACCTTGATTTTGCTAACTTGCAATAGGTCTCCTAAACTTCCCAACAGTCGTCTCTTTCTTACTATGCAAATATTGCCAGAGATCCCTGGGGCGGGATGGTATCAATAGAAGACACACAGGCTCTTCCCAGTGAGGTGCATAGGACACACCAGATACAGGTCCCAGTCTCAATTTTCACCCTGACATGAACGACTGCAAGGGTATCTGGACTTAGAGTCAAGACAGACACGTGGGGAGAGGAGATGAGAAGGAGAATCAGGCAAATGGGACAGCATCCTGTGCACCTTGGCAACGGAAAAGTACCACATGGTAGGAACAGGGCCTCCCAGAGGTCCAGGCCAGAGCATGGTCAAGGGAGCGTGATGTCACAAACTACACCTCCCACTGTATTTTAGCCAGTTGAACACAGTGCAGGATCAGTGCTTGCTGGTCAGTTCTGGAGCAGGCTTCCCCAGAAGGCAGAGTTAGTGGTCAACACATGTGATTGTGTCAAAGAGAGGACGCTCTATTAGTCTCTCTAGTGGTGAGATTCACCCCACCACCTCCTCGATCCGACAACATCAGTTTGCCACCAATAGTCAATATTTCACAGTTACAGATCTATTCCTTTGGCTTCAAGCTTTATCGTCTGTTGTAAAACTCATTAGTGTGACCTTGGTAATGGCAGTTTACGGTTGAGTAGACACGGATTCCTAAGACCATTTTCCGAGAACACATTTTGATGGAGGCGGAGAAGTAAAGAACACAAGCAGATTGGGAACCTGGTGTGGAGCCAATTGGCCAGATGCCCTACAGATTCTGGGGAGGGCTCCGGGGCTGGGAGAGAGGATTCCCTGGCCTCGATGCTTTATCTAAGGTCCTTTTATTGACTGTCTCACTTGATGTAAAGGCAGAGCTAATGAGTTCATGCTCATACAGAACATAGAGGTTTCTTTTCCAGGACATTCACTTCTTTTTCTTAACCCTGGCCAGAAGCACATAAAAAGAAGATTTTGGGAAGAAATGAATGATTCTGTGTAGCCAATCCTCTCCCTAGAAAGAAGTCAAAGGATGGTGCCTGCTGAGGGGTGTCTGGGTCTCAACTTCAAAGATGAACTGAGTGGGAGGGGCTTCCTTGGGTTCCTGGGGGCAGGCAGGAGGGGAAAGGAACCTGCTGGGGCATTGCCTGAAAGGCAGGTCACAGAACTCAGGAGTCATGGAGGAATGTGAAAGCAAAGTTGAATTTTGAAGTAGGTAAAAGTAAATTTTAGTCCAAGGTGTATTTGGATGTTGGGCCCAGAAAATGGAGCAAGCAATGGGAAGAGAGGCAGGTCAACCTGGGTGGTCCCAGGAGAAGCAGAACCAGCTCTTCATGAAGCCCCAGGGCAGCTGCTGGTGCCAGACACCAGCTGAGTGCTTCAGATGTGTTGTTGATCTCAACTCTTCAATTACTCCATGAGGCATAGACTACTGCCACCTAGACTTTACAAGTAAGAAGGCTGAGGCTGAGAGGTTAAATGATTCGCCCAAGCCCACATTGCCAGTAAGTGAAAAGCTGAGCTATTGCTCTGAGCTAGAAGAGAAAGGTTTTACACAAACGAGGACACATGATTTATTATTCTTAGGAAAATACATCAAAGGATCATGATTCCTTCTTTTCCAGAGATTGAGAATTCTTGCTCTGGAGCCAACCTGTAAAGCGTCCCATTTGAACCTGCAAATCTGGAAAAATCCTATTCTGGGTGATCCATTCACAGGAAGCACCCAGGAATCAGAGCTGCTTACACTGGACTTAGTTCAGCCCTTCTTTAGTGGGCAGCCTGAGGAGGTGTATGCTACAGCAGCGGCAGTCACAACTCACCCCCAATCACCGCAGCTGTGACCTCAGGGGGAAAACCCCCTTGTGCTTCTGCTTGAAGTTTAGAGAGAGGTTAGCTTCTGCCCTGGGTCTCAGGACATCCAGTTAATGCAATCAAACCAAATGAGAAGGCAGAATATAGATTTTTATTTTAAAAAGTACATAAACACTCCCTTCTTCCATGACTTAAAAAAAAATAGAAACACTATTCTACCTTTAAGATTATTATTATTATTATTATTTTTTGCGAGGAAGACCAGCCCTGAGCTAACATCCACTGCCGATCCTCCTCTTTTTGCTGAGGAAGACTGGCCCTGGGCTAACATCCGTGCCCGTCTTCCTCCACTTTATATGGGACGCCGCCACGGCATGGCTCTCAAGCAGTGAGTCGGCAGGCGTCCGGGATCCGGACCTGCGAACCCCGGGCTGCTAAGCGCGAACTTAACTGCTGCGCCACCGGGCGGTCCCTACCTTTAAGATTATTAATAATTACCATGTACTGAACACCCACTGTGTGTCCGGTGTTTACATACATTTTCAGATTTGATCAGGAAAGGCTTGGTGGGAAGCCACCGACGCCGGCGCACACAAGCCTGAGGGAAGAGGCCGCAAGGGAGGTCAGCACTGAAGACAGGAAATCAAGCTGCTGAGGGGAGCGTGAAAGTCGGCCGCTGCAGCCACGAGGCCTCTCCCCTGGACTTTTCCCCACACACCTGTTCTGTGGGCAGCTTCCTTGGCCTGCTCGGAGCTCCAGCTGCCTCCTAGCTTCAGCTCATGTGTGACTTTGGCTCCTTGTAACTCTGATCCTGGCCCTGACGTTCCATCTCCTTCAAACTCCAGGGCTCAACCCTCTGACTTCAAGTACTGGGCTTCTTAGTTCGCAATCTCAAGAGAGAATGGAAGGGGCTCACGTGAGTCTCTGGATTATTCCATCACAGGTGCCTCTCTCTGGTCCAATCCGCTATGGAAGAGGATGGTGATGAAGACTACGTGGTGTATTCATGGCCACCCAGGACCAGCCCTGCACCTGGCTTGTGGCAATTCCAAATAAGACAGTGTGGCTGGCAAGGCACTCCAGAACATGTTACTACTATTTTAAGAGGTAGGTATTATTATTTTCATTTTGTAAGTGAAGGGAGAGGCTAAAAAAGTTTGCCCACAATCACACAGTTAGCAAGTGTGAATTGTGTGAATTAGAACCTAGATCAGTTTATATCTGTTATCTATTGCTATGGAACAAATTAGCCCAAAACTTTATGGCTTAAACAAAAACCATTTTATTTGCCCACAGTTCTGTGGGTTGGCTGGGAAGGGCTCAGCCGGAATGCTCTGCTCCACAGGGTGTTGTCTGGCGTCTCTCAGGAGGCCGGAAGATCCAAGATGGCCTCACTCATGTGTCTGCCTCTCAGCGGGGCTGCTCTCCTCATGGTCTTTCCCCTCCAAGGCCTCTCTTCTCTCACGGAGTCTCACTCTCCACAGTCTCTCTCTCTTCATGTGGTTTCTCCAGTAGGATAGAGGGACTTCCTTTTGTGGTGGCTCAGGACTCCAAGAGAGTGAAAATGGAAACCACAAGGTAGACTAAAGCCTAGCTTTGGATGTGAAATAACATCACTTCTTCTACTTCTGTTGGTCAAAGCAGGTCAAAGGGCCATCCCAGATGCAAAGGAAGGGCCAATGGACTCCACCGCTGGATGAGAGGAGAGACAAAGTCACATCTCAAAAGGGCATAAGGACTGGCCAGGATTTTGGTGGCCACCTTTAGAAACAACCTTCCACAGAACCCAAAACGCAAGCACTTTGTACAATGCCAAATACCTCAGGGTCTTTATGGCTGCCAGCACCCTTCCAATGTCATTAGACCTCTTCCAAAGATGGCCTGCATCCAAGCTATGACATGGGGCTGAAGGTGACATCTCCCCTGCAGTTATTTAATGAGCTTGGTGTCCTCTGTGAGCCTGGTGCTAAGGTAGACAATGAGAAGGCACAAGTGAGTCAGACCTGGCCCCTGTCTTCCCAGAGATTGCCATCTCCTAAGAGGAGAAGGACTTGTGTTCAGAGGAATTGAGTAATGTCCAGTCCCCCCTGGAGAATAATGAGAACTTTTGAAAGCAGGAAGCACGTGGGCTGCCAATTAATCTGGGTCTATTAAGTACCTTATTTTTCTAGGCATTCTGTCAGACCGGGCTGCTCAGAGGCCTTAGAAAATAAAACTTTAAACTGGGAAGTTATTAAATTCATAACTTTTTTTAAAATGTGAAGTGATTTTAAAAAGAAAAAAAAAAACATCCTCTCCACCTCTCAAGTTGGAAACAGCCAGAAACAGAGATGAGAAGCCAGCAGCAGCCACAGCAGGAGACAGTAGGGTGGGTTCCGTTTATCAACGGCAGACGCAAAAACCCAAACTCAGAGAAACTTGGAGGAATCCAGCTGCCTTGAGGTGAGGTGGTAGGAGCCAGTCCAGGGATTACAAATTCCCCAGGGCTCTCATCCCGCTGAACCTAACTCTGGCCACCGATGACAGCGCTGAAACATTCATGCTCGTGCATCTCAGCAGGGCACGGCGCTCACTCCCATCCTCCATCCCTGGTCTAAGACAGCAGAGGAGCCAGTCCTCCCTGCAGCCCTCAGACTCCAGGACAGACCACTGGGCTGCCAGCACATAACCCTTTTCTGCCACTAGTATAAGCCTATTTGTCCATGAAAGCCCAGTTGCTTTCCTCAACCTACCTGCTATTTTGCCAGGGTGAACCCTGCCTGAGACTCACCCCCCCACCAAGTTGCTATCCATTCCCCCATCCATTCCTGAGGTCTTCCCATGTGCCAGGCACAGAGCTATCCCAGAAACACAGAAATACAGAGATATTTCACTCAGAAAGCCCACTGCCTAGCAGAGAGGACAGAAATGTAAATTTCTATGTGGAAATCAAAGAATACCTAGAAGTTTATTGTATATCAACCAGTAGTTTCTAGTTTCTTTTCAACTTTGGAACCTGCTGTTTTTTCGGCTATGTGTGTGAACCTATAGTGTTTTCAGAGGTCTTTGTCGATGGTAAACTTACCCAGAGGTTCAAGCTTTCTCCGCCTGTTTCCTGCAAAGGTGCCCAAGGGGCTAATCTCTGTGCTATAGCCAAAAAGTATAGTAAATAAATAACCTGTACCTCTAGATGGGTGGGAACCAGCCTGCAAGGAGTGAAGAGGAGATCTCATAGCCACTGGGGTTTGAGGATCTTATCTGATGCTGATGACTTTTACCAAAGGGCTTCACCATTTGCAGCTGGAGTACTTTTTGTTAGGAAGTTGGCTTTGCCAAAAATCTCACTGGTCTAATTATCCAACACTGGATGTGCATGGCGGGTGGTAGCCTGGAAATGAAGCGAGGCATAGGGAGAATTATTTTGGACTCTGAATAGGATTGCTGTAAGGGTTGCTTTCTACAGAGACAACTATACAATTATTCCTTCCACCTGAATGGATCAGAATTGAGTATTTTATTCATAATGAAATGAATGATGAGTTGATATTGTCTTGAACCTGACTGATCTGAGAAGATGCATTTCCATCCAAGTGCCTTTCACTCCTGCATTTCTTCTCCCAGCTCCCATCTCCTTCTCCCATCTCGCATTGCTTCACTCATCACCTCCTTTTTATCTTGGATTACCCTCAGAATATAACTGAACTCTTTTAAGGATAAATAGGAAGGTATTTCTTCATGAAACCTCAAGCCCTGTGCCTCGTAGGCCTCTTCCTTAAAGTTCCAGAAGCTGATAAGAGCATCCTGAGTTCTGAAAGCAGCTTGAGACATAAGTCAGAATAGTCTTCGTAGGATATATTCCAGCACCAAAATCAGCAGCCTCTCTTGGGAGATTCAAGTTGCAAGTCTGAGTCATAAGCAAAGATTCCATTCTAAGTCATGCTGCTCCTTGAGGACATTCCTGGACCCAACTTTCTAACGGTAAAATGCTTTTCCAGCGGCAAACGAATCTGACCAGACGGCCAAATGGAGCTGGTAAATCTTAAGGAACTAAAAATTACTTGAATTGGAAAAAAAAAATGCTACCCAAAATAGCCTCAGTGTTTTCTTCTCTAGTTCCGTAGCTGTCATGATGATGCACAGATGATAAAGTTTATCACTAACACATTTAGTAATGCTCATGGGGGTGAAGTCAGTTGATACACTGCACAGACATACACCAGAATCTCAAGCCAGAAACTGAAAGTCCCCACGGTTGTTCAGATAAAGGGTCAAACAAAGATAAGCTTCCTCCAGGGCCATAGGCTGGGTGCAGGACTTTGAGGACAAGTCCTAAGGGAGAAGCATCCGAACTAGACCCCATTGACTGCAGTAGGGCACTGAGTCTGCTTAAATGCTGCCCCAGGACAGGCCCTGTGAGGATCATGTTCCTGAATCAGAGAAGTTATGGGAAATATTGACCCTCGGGGACCAGAAAGAGCTTCTGGTAGGAAGTTTTGACTGAAAATTCTTCACAGCTCTCAGGTTGATGTGACTGGAGGTCTGATCCTTGTGCTCAGAGGACAATGTGAGCATCTGTGCCCAGACCCAGACCAGCCTCCCAGGGATGGCACTGCTGACTGACTCGCCTGGAGCCCACGCTGCTATGCCTACCTGGAAGTGGAAGGAACAAAGAAGCTCTCAGAACTCAGGGTTGATGTCCCAGATGTTAATAATTTTTTTTAATCTCCATCTGCCTTCTATGGCCATAGGACTTTCTCATTTCTTCCTGTCTCTGATATTGAGGGAGACTTTTCATTCGGATGGGATTTGTGGCAATTTTAAAGCATGGCTTCAAATGCTTTGACTTTCTTTCCCCCAAAGGTGAGAACTCTCTCCCCATGACTGTGGAGGGCTCTGTGACTACTCTGACAGATAGAAGATGGTAGAAGTGGCCTCCAAGGCTGGGTATAAAAGGACTTGTTTACCAGAACACTTGCTCTTAGAGCTCTGAGCCTCCAGGTCACAAGTCTGATTACCGTGAGGCCACCATGCTTGAAGGAAGCCCAAGCCACATGAAGAAACCACGTGTAGGCCCTCTGGTGGGAAACCCCCTGAGCCCAATTTTCATGGCAGCCCAGCACCAGCCCAGGCACCAGACATGTGTGTGAAGAAGCCTCCAAAAGACTCCACCTCTAGTTATTCAAGTCCCCCTCAGACATTCGAGTCTTCCCAGCTGAGGCCTCTGACACTGAGGAGCAGAGACAAGCCACCCTCAGACTGCCTTATTTAAATTTCTGTCCCACAGAATCCACAAGTGCAATAAATGCTTCTTGTTTTATCTCACCAGACTGTGGGGTAGTTTGTTACACAACACTAGATAACCAGAGCATAATCCAAGCTGCTTTTCTCATCCCAGCCATCGTAGAGAACCCCTAGACTTCTGTGGTTCAACCAACAGCAGGCAGCAGTATGTGTCTTTGGTGTCTTGAGCACTGTGGTGTGAGGGATTGGTAAAGAGGGGGTGAAAGTCCCAGTTCCAGCCTCCAAGGAACTTCCATTGAGTAGGACAGACAGTCCTCCACAGCCAGGTGCTTCCTCCTGCACGTGAACAAGTCGGGGCTATGTTTAAGGAGCAGGTCGTGCAGCCTGAGCTGTGGGTGACATCTTCCCATCACCCCAAATCTCACAACAGCAGGGGGCGCTAATCGCCTCACATTCTAGGCAGTTGCGCTCCAAGGGGGCAAAATTCACCTAGAATACAATGTGATCTGTGTCCCCTGGAACTTGAAAGCTCTGCCCCTGGCAAGTGCCACAAAGGGCCTGGGGTTTTCCAAAAGCTCTTCAGGAGATTTTTCTGACCACTCAGTGGAAACCCAGGTGGCAGAGACTGACTAATCGTGGAGAATGGGGAGAAGAAGGGCTTGAAAGAGGTAGGAAAAACACTGCTGCAGGCACACCTGGCAGCACATGAAACAAATGAAGATCATATTTATGAGTCATGACACCAGGGCAGAAAACCCTGGAAGAGTTCTTCTTCATGTCCTCTGGTCTACTCATGGTCCTGTCTCCCAGCACCTGCCTGCCGGGAGGCAAACCCCGGGGGTCTGAGGACACAAGGAATCTGGACAACCAGACACTCACGCAGGAGTTAAAGACCAAATTCCAAGAGCTGAAGTTCTCTGGCCAACAATGACTTCACATTCTTGGGAATAAACTATTGACCAGATGCACGAAGAGAAGATCCGTGTGCAAAAACCAGCACAGAGACAAAGATAGGATTTCGAACTCAGAAAGTCTTTCACAGACAAATCCACCCTGTGAGACTCAGCTCCCAAGCCCCAGTTCCCCAAAGTCTGCAGAAGAGCAAGATTGCACCTGTCCGATGTGGGGGGAGGTGCTTTGGATTCAACCCCCAAGACAGTGTGTCCTCAGCAGATAACTTCCAGGAAAGTAATACCTTTGGGCTCCACTTACTTGGAAATCCAACTCAAATATGATCACTGTCTGGAAAACTAGCTTTTTCTGCTCTGGCAAATGTCCTTTCTGTCTGTTTTAAATTTAAAAGGAACAAATGTCCTAGAATGTGTAGAAAATATAACTCCCGTATTCCCTTCCATGGGTCATTGCTTCAGCAAACCTGAAACATTTCGATTCTACTTCTTGCAATGGCAGCTGATATCTACAGAAAAAGAAACTGAGGCAGTAATTAAGGGAGAAGCTGGTGAAAGTCAAGATGCTTACGAGCAAAGATTGGGATGTACAGGAGTGAGCTCCTTGGGGGCAGGAGTGTGTCTTGTCCCTTTCATCAAGAGCATTATGATACCTAGCACCGAGCAGGGATTCCACTAAGAATACGATGAATGAATGAATGAACTAATGGATGGATAAAGGAAAAGCAAATGAATTAATGAGTAAATGGAGAGCAAATAAATGAATGAATGAGTAAATGAGTACACACCTGCATAGATACATGCCTGCATGGCTGAGATGGTCCTTGACAGAAACTTCTCTCCTGCAAGGATCTGAATTTCAAGCCTAGTTCTCTTTCCTAATCCCCATTCCTGCATCTCTAAATACTCTCTGGTCATAGCTGATCAGATGATCTGGCATTACTTTCCTGCCCTCCACAATGTCACTATTTTCTGTTGAAGGCACCACCCCTTTTAGTAATCACCCAGTGAATTTTTAGAGTCCCCTTTACCCCCTACCTCCACTGAATCTCCACATCTAGTCAGACGCCCAGGTCTCTTGATTACTTTTCTCAAAATATTCAATTTTTTTCCAACATGTTCCAATTATTGTTTTCCTATTCTGTCCCTTCCTTTTCATACCTTCTGTCAGTATCCTATCTCTGCTCTACCGGGATCCCCCCTGTACTGTCCCCCACTTCTGTTCTTTACCCACAGAATAAAAACCAAACACCCCAGCCAGAAATTCAACGTCCTTAAAATTCCTTTGCCAACTTACCTTTCTGATCGACCTATTTGTCCTTTTCTGTCCTTGTAAATTTGCCCATTCCACCAATCTCACCTGTAAAAGGAGCAATTTCCCTTCCCTGTCTCTTGAAATGAAATCTACATCTCAAACATCAGCTCAATCCCTGCCTCCCTTAGGGAGCCTCTTGGGACTACTGCACTGGAAGGGATCACTCGTATAAGGAATCTGGCCCAAAAATATCTTCCCCCCTCAGGATGGTTATGGTGCTCTCACCTTGCAATCTTATGCTCTGTCTCATCTTTGAGCCTTTGGCCCTTTGTGGTCACTGTGATGGTATTGGCTGGTCAACCTAGCCTAGGTCTTCTCTCTCCTGAGATGCTGGCACCAACCATGGTCATTAGCATCTTGTCTTTGATTGGTTAATGTCTTATGACTACAAATGTCCCAATTCTCACATTCTTCGGGATGTGTCCTTTATTAGACCACTTACCACACTGCATTCAAGTAATTTGTTTGTCTTCTCCAATTGATTAGAAGCTTCTAGAGTTCAGTGATTCTGTCTTATTCATCTTTCTATCACCAGCACCTAGCACCTGAGCAAGTACCATTTGTGAGCTAATAATCATAGCGATAATTACAGCTACCATTTGTCATGTGCCTGTTACATACAACGCTCTACAGACAAGGTGCCTGCTGATCCTGACAGCCCCTGAAGAGTTAGGTGTCACTCTCTCTATTTTACAGTTGTGGAAACAGACTCTGAGAGTTTAAATATCCTGCCCAACGTGGAGTCGGGGTTCAAATCCAGGCTAAGTTTACAATCCACACTCATCCCTCCACAGCCCCTTCTTATTTTCCTCTGTTCCCCTTGTTTTCCTTATGCACGAAGAACCCCAACATTATGATGCTCAAGCGGAGGCACAGAAACTCGTACAGGCAGATTACAGAGGCATTCACCAATGTAATATGATTTGAAGGACATGAGAGAGAAATAGGAGCCATTGTCCCACAGACTAGTGCACTTTGACAAAAGGCGTTACACACGGAGGGTGATAGTATTGGTTAACTAACACATAGGCAGGACTTATTTGATGTCTTTAACAGTCACTGTCATCTGGTGATAAGAAAGACAATAATAGGGATAAATTTCACCTCCTTTAAACTTCACCCAAAGATTAAACTTATATCTGGACAACTGTATGTGTATATCAACCTATTAATCTACAGACATTTCCATCTCCAATTGAATATTAGTTTCTTGGTTCATATATGAATCTTTAGGGAAAATACTTAATTGGCTTCGGTTATATTTGGTTTAGTTACACAAACCTATTATCAAAGAGTGCATGAGAAACAAAGTCAAGGCAAGAAAATGCAAAGAAAAATTAATATAAATATAAACGTGAAGAAAAGCTTTAACTTAAACAGCCAGTTTTGATGTACTTTTTCAGACAAACGTCTATTTCAAAACAGCTGAATGGTTTCTTAACCAATGCAAAAGAAAAGAAAATGGTTATTTAATAATTTAGGACTTGAATGCATTTTTTCCCTCTTGATGTTCTAAAATATACTTTTAAAAATGTGGTTTATTTTACCGGATTAACTTAGAGAGAAACCATTCAATAATGTTTATAAAACATATGCTTAAAAATCTATCTTTTCCACCAGCTTTTAAGCATACTGTATTGCTATTGCCAAGAATTTTGTAAAAGTTTCTAATTTGTTCAACCAGAAGTGACATTGTTTTTCATATATACAAACAGCAGAACTTTAAAGGCTATTGTCTATGTAGTAAAGTAACGAAGTAAACGTTATAAGAAAGAACTGAATGGTTCCGTGCATGATTTATCATGAAGACATTTTAGAATGCGAACAATGGGAGAAATATTAAACCCTTCCCTTGATGCTGTGATCTAGGCTAAATTCGGGCAGCTTGATCCCTATACCTGCCACCTTAATCTAAGTCAGAATCCATTCATTCCCACTGTGGATACCTTCAGGTAAGTATCACCTTTTCACCCCTAAAAGATGCTCAAATCATGAAACTTTTCATGACTTAATTACTTGATTCTATTTGATGCCTGGGTAGATTGGGGCACTGGCTAGAGCACCGGAATCAACATTCCCTAAGATTCCTACTAACTGGAAAGTGCTGTGACTTATCCATCGATCACTCCTCAGCCTGCAGACAAGAGCAAAATACGAATCTATGCCTTGCTATGAGCTGGAGATCTTGAAGCAGCTTTTGATATTAATACCATATGCTTGTCTAGAAGCTTGCCTGTTTTCAAGGTACTCCTGGATACGTTATTCACAGAAATAAATTACTAGACGCCAGAACATAATCCACTCGTCTCAGTGTTAGTTGGTCCTGTCTGGTCCGGGCCCTGCAACAAGAAATGCCAGTAATTCAGATGAAACTCGAAAGGGAGCAAAAGGGACCCCAGTTTCCAGAGCAGGGAAAGAAAAAAGACAGAAGAGAAACTTTTAAGCAGTCTTAAAGAAGAAATTCTAGGGATTAGAGGGAACCAAGTGGATTTTTCTCCTGGCTCAGAAGGAGGTGGAGACAAGGAAAGAGGGTGAAAATCAGAAGGCCTTAGGGGGCTTCTGCTTGAGCAGCGAAGACTGCTCCCCAGCTGGAGGAGACAGTCTCTCCCCAGGAAGTCTTGCCTGGGCACACAATGGACCTGCTGGCCTCCTCCATCTGCTCTCACTGAGCGAGTCTATGAATCGCATATAATTGACCCAATATAGACAAGCACCCTGGGCCACCGATGGCGCGTGTTTATGCTGCTTGTAAACATAGACCTCTGGGCAAACCACACCAAACGTTAATCTTTAAAATTATGTTAATTGCACAAAAGTAAACAGATCTCCAGCAGAGAGAAGAAGCCTCTACCTTCCTAGGCTGGCTGCACAGACTTGTGCCCATGGCGATTTCTCGCAGTACTGTAAATTGCAGATCTATTTACAGTGTGCTGTGCATTCTGTTGCGTCAAGCAAATGGAATGTGTTGCTCAGAGGTCCCAAGCGTGATGCGCTGTCTAGAGGTTCATGGAGTTAACATGTTGATGCTGTTGTGTAATTAAATCAATACAGACATTTTAGAGGGGAAAAATATTTTTATCATGGAAAATTTCAAACACAGACGAGAGTACAGAAAATATGATGGAAAAAACCCATTATCCAGTTTTAACAATTATCCCAATATTTTGCTGATCTTTCTTTGTTTTTTCCACATACCTTTCTCTCTCTCTCTCTCTCTCACACACACACACACACACACACAGACACATACTTTTTTCTGGACCATTTTTAAGTATATCTCAGATATCATGTCATTTTGCTATAAATACTTCAGAAGGTATCTCTAATAGCATTTTTTTTTTCACATGACCACCATAACAGTACCACACCTAATGAAATAAACAAGGATTCCTTATCACCTGTTAGTAGCCACTTTAAACTCAGATTTCCTCACTTGTCTCACAGAAGTCTCTTTACAGTTAATATGTTGGAATCAGGATCCAAACTAGGCCCCATGATGCTATGGTCACTATGTCTAATCTAACAACTCCTGAAAGTTGTCCTTTTCTTTTGACTTCTTCAAGTCCCAGTGTTAAACCAACAGGCAAGCAGCATAGAGTGTTTATTTTTTTACGGGCTGGTGACCCTTTAAACTGTTCAAAGCTGAACCCAATTCATGTGCCCCTCATGACGGAAAATCATGTGGAAAATTACCACAGTTGGAACGAAATTTGAGAGGACCTTTGCTTTTCTCTCCCTTCACCTTTCATTCTTTGTGCTTTTTCCCCAAACGTACATCCATTTGTTCCTTTCAACTTCCAATCGGATTTCTAGTGCCCTGTCAAGTTTTTCATATTTCCTTTCTTTGTGCAACATCTCTTCATCATGGCTTCACACACCAACTTCTGAAAGAGATGGGCCCCAACATGTAGGCCATCTACTCTGGTCAAGTCAGGGCTGGTGGGCTTGGCCAGGAAACATTTTCCCCATGTTTATACCAAGAACTCAGCTTCTGGAGTCTCTCTCCTTTGACGAAGATCGCAAGGAGGAGGGAGGCCATTTGTCCTTAAAGATCTGCTGTTTGTTGACTGCAGATGGGCCCTAGGCAGGGTCTTCTGTCCTCATCTAAAGTAGCAGTGTGACTCTAAACCCAAGATTGTTCCCCACCGGCATCACTGTCCCCCAGCCTGTGCCTCTGGCTGCATGGCAGAGCCAGGCTCCACCTCCATGGAGCTCAGTGTCCGTGGAGCTTAAAAATGGCACCTTCGTGTTCAAAGCAAGGAGGCCAAATCCCGCCATTCTTTGCCAAGAGGACTTATTATGAAGTTATATATGGCTCTATTGTGATTTAACAAATCACAGTAAAAAAGTTTCACTGAGGAAAGGTCATGCTCTTCCAGAAAGCCTTCAAGTCGCCTTCAAGTGGCTAAGGCATCAAACAGAAAAAAAATCACTCTGATTAGGACTCTCTTGGTGCAATTATTAAAATTATCCCAGGATCTGGTTTTTATTTGTTCATTTGTTTTTCTTTAAAAGAAGTATTTTACCACATTCCCATCTGGTCTCTTCCTTCTACAAACGGCCGGAGGATCCACGGCCTCCACCACCTGCTTCTGTGACCCGTCGTGTATGGTCCTCTAATTGCAGCGCCTGCCCCATGCTGAGCCCAGGAGCAGGCTCCCCTTGTTTCAAACACTCTCCTTCCCTCCTACATAGCCAGCATGTGACTGAAGACACAATCACAAGACCTTTTCAGTTATTTGTTAACTAATTCATGCTGGTCTAGAGTCTATATGTGAAAGTACTCATTAAAAAATGAACTCATTTCAAAATAAGCCAGTCACCAAAGGACAAATATTGTATGATTCTGCTCATATGAAGTAGGTAAAGTAATCAAAATCATAGAAACAGAATGGTGGTTGCCAGGGGCTGGAGGAGAGGGAATTCATATTTAATGGGGATGGAGTTTCAGTTTTGCAAAAGGAACAAATTCTAGAGATCTATTGTACAACAATGTGAATATACACTACTGAACTGTACACTTAAAAATGGTTAAGATATTAAATTGAATGCTGTATGTTTTTTACGAGAACATAAATAGATCAGTAGATAAACAAATAAATAAGAACTCATTTCAAGCAATTTTGCTCTGATTTAGCCTTGATCTGAAAATAAATACCTTCCACAGTTTTGCAGTTCTCATTTTTACACTACTCTACCTTTTTTTATAAATGGGGAAACTGAATATTTCTCCTTTCTGAGCTTCTATGCCACCAAAGTTAGTTGACAATTTTTGGTATTGTTGGCTTTTTTTAAATCTGTACTTCACCGGAGCTCAGAGAAGATATCCTTTGGGAATCTAAACCACTTTCTTATATGTAGTCACTAATTATTCTTTCTCAAGCATTTTTATTTTACTAATGAAGAGAGAAAGGAGTTGAATTTTTATCATTTATCAACTTCTCTCTCTAAAAGAAAATCCAATTTTGGAAGTTTGGGGAGTTTCTCACAGACACAGTCACAAGGTTCCGAGCCAGAAATGTGGTCCAAATCTTCCACTAGCTTCCTGAGTGTTGGACTGGGTGTTACAAAAATGCCAGATTCCACATTAATCTACAAGCCTTTTCCAAACGGCTGCTCCATGGGTCTATCAGGAGGTAAGCGTAGGAAATGCCCACTCGGCAGTGGGGCGGGAAAACTTGGGCAGGACCCTCTATCTCATACTGAAGAGTCTTCTGGAATCAAGACACATCAGATTGAGAATATGCTTCAAGCAAGTGGGTCTCCTGGGCAAAGGGGAGGGGCATAGGGGCTGCCAAGAGGAGCAGAAACATCCCTTAGCCAAGGTTGACCAGACAACGCGGGTCAAGAAGGAGCCAGGGGAAGGTTCTCAACTCTCATTGTCCATCAAATTCACCTGGAGAGCTTTTGAAAATGGAACACCCGGGACCAACTGAATCAAAATCTCTGTAAAGTGGAACCCAGGCATCTCACTCTTTTTAAAAAACATGCGGGGTGATTCTGATGCACAGTGAGGGTAAGAGCCACTGGACTAGAACTATGGCCTACAGTGCTCTGTGATGCTCTTCACGAATTGGTAAGGCAACATCCCAGCTCCTACCTCCTCTCTTTCTAGGAAATACAAAGCCCTAGGTGTCCTATACCTTTGCTATGCAAAGTGTGTTCCTCATCCCACAGCATTTGCATCACCTGGGAGATGGACAGAAATGCAGAATCTTGGGCCCCACCTACACCTACTGAAGGAAAAGTTGCGTTTAAGAAGATCACCAATACTAATAACCTAATTAAAAAATGGGCAAAAAGATGTGAACAGGTATTTCTCCAAAGAAGATATACAGATGGCCAATAGGCACATGAAAAGATGTTCAAAATCATTAACTATCAGGGAAATATGAATCAAAACTACAATGAGATATCACCTCACTCCCATCAGAATGGTTATAATTAACAAGACAGGAAACAAGTGTTGGAGAGGGTGTAGAGAGAAGGGAACTCTCTTACACTGCTGGTGGCAGTGCAGACTGGTGCAGCCACGATGGAAAACAGTATGGAGATTCCTCAAAAAATTAAGAACAGAACTACCATATGATCCAGCTATTCCACCACTGGGTATTTATCCAAAGAACATGAAAACACGAATGTGTAAAGATACATGTACCCCTATGTTCATTGCAGCATTATTCACAATAGCCAAGACTTGGAAGCAACCTAAGTTCCCATCAACAGATGAATGGATAAAGAAGATGTATTATCTATACACAGTGGAATACTACTCAGCCACAAGAAACAATGAAATCCAGCCATCTGTGACAACATGGCTGGACCTTGAGCGTATTATGCTGAGCAAAATAAGTCAGAGGGAGAAAGTCAAATACCACATGATCTCACTCATAAGTAGAAGATAAAAACAACAACAAACAATCACATAAAGACAGAGATTGGATTGTTGGTTACCAGAGGGGAAGGGAGGAGGGAGGAGAGCAAAAGGGATGATTAGGCACATGTGTGTGGTGATGGATTGTAACTAGTCTTTGGGTGGTGAACATGATGTAATCTATACAGAAATTGAAATATAATGATGCACACCTGAAATTTATATAATGTTATAAACCAATGCTACCACAATGAAAAACAAAAAAGACAAAGAGGAGAAGATCGCCATCTACAGCCACAGAGAGAGGCCTCAAAAGAAACAAACCTGCTGATACCTTATCTTGGACTTTTAGCCTCCAGAACTGTGAGAAAGTAAATTTCTGTTGTTTAAGCCACCCAAAAAAAACAGGAAACAAAAATCAGACAAATAAACTGATGGATTTTTGAAAAAATATATAGCATACATTTTCTTAAAAGCCAAATAAACCAACACACGGGCCGTTATGAATGAAAAAAAAAAAAGACGATCCCCAAGTGATTCTTAGTACACTAAGGTGTGAGAAGCCCTGTACTGTGCCATTTAATAGTGCCATTTTTATATTGCAAATTCTTCTATCTGAGGCTCTCTAAAAATAAAGGACACCATTTGAAATATGGTCACCTGTTTTAGTTATACCTGCTGAGGGCTGCCACTCCCAGATAAAGCAATTTCCATTTGCATTGCCTGTTGTCACATTGACATAACAGCGATAAAGTTGAGGAAAGCTGTTTTCTCTGAAGCTGAACATTTGTCCCTTGGCTCAGACGATCCTCTGGGCCTCTGAGCAATTTCACGAAAAGAAACATCCCCACCCTGACAGCATCCCAAAGGCCAAGAGGAGAGAGTTATGTGTACATGGGGATGTTGAAGGCATTATTCCATCTCCTTTAAAATTTTATTTTCCTTTCAAATCCAAATCCAGCCCAGGAAATAATTTATTTTGAAGTTTTTTTTTAAGTTTCCAATTAAAAAATCTTGGAAAGTAGTTGACCTATATTTACTGTAACCATATTTTCCAAATAAAATTCCAGACACATGGTCTGATAAGTGTGTGTGTACTTACCGCACTTTTTAAAAATAGAGTGTATTGCTTTTTTCCCTGCTTAAAAAAGTAATCTGTGTTCATTTTAGAGACTAAAGAAAGTTTAAAGAAGAAACAAAACATTTGCAATCCCACCACCCAGAAATAGCCACTATTAACATTTTGATCCATATTTTTTTCAGTTTTTGTCTATAACAGAAGATAATTTTTTATCAAGTTGAGTAACACACTGTATATATAATTTTGCATCCTAAATTTTCCAGTTAAAGCTTTGTCACAAGGATTTTCTCATGTCATTGAAGATTCTGTGTACACCTTATTTTTAATGGCTGTATAATAGTCTATCTTTGCATACACCATAATTACTTTTACCTACTACATGGATCATTGAATATTTAGATTGCCATCAATTTTTTTGCTGTTATTAAAAATTCTGTGATAAACATTCTTATACACATATCTTTGCTCACACTTCTGAAAATTTTCATAGCATAGCCAAGAAGCAGAAACACTGCATAATGGGATAAAAACTTTTAAAAATCTCTCCATATATATCACCAACTTTTTTAACAGAGACATCATACCAACTTAAACTTAACACCTGTTTCTGAAGATACCCATGGGAAACTATCTGAAATCAGTTCCAGAAAATTCTGAAGGTTTTAAAAATATATTTATCAAGCACTTATTATGTGCCAGACACTGTGCTAAGGGCTTTTTAAGTACTGTGTCATTTGCTCCTTAAAAAAGTACCGTGAGAAAACAAGATGCTATTATGATTCCCATTTTACACACACAGAAAACCTGGGTGACAGCCCACGTTGCACAGCCAGTTCGTTGTAAAGCTGAAAGTTAATGGTGAAATGAGTTCAGTGTCGAGTGCTCTTCTTCTGACTCCAACAATCACAACACTCTGGAGGCTTCTGCAGCAAGAGTCCCAGCTGAGAGTCTGTAAGAGGATCAATAACCTTCGGGAGGGAGCCTGTGCCACTTAGTGAGCCCTAGGACAGACAGCTGACCCTGGGCTAAGATCCCTATGCGAGGAGGCCAAGGACACCCCTGGTCAATGCCAGGCTCTCAGCGATACTGGTGAGCTCGGGAATGGCAAAGAAAAAGGGCACTGTGGTGAGCCAGAAGGACTGACATGGTCATTTTCAAACACATATGAGACTCCAGGAGCCCCTGTACAGAAGCGTGGAATTTCATGGAAGGAGAGCAAAATACTGGGGCCTTAGCAGCTTTACTAGTGGTCACTGAAATCATTGCAATCCTGTTGAACCAAAGCCATCATGGCCTAGAGAAAGGTGACTTTCATCTTTCCTTTTTAGGTGAATTGATGTGGCACCCCCACTCTGCACATTTGGCAGGCTGTTCAATGCTAACAGTGTCATTCATGGCCTAGGGGGTATATGGGGCCCAAAACGCAGCCCAAGCTCCATTTACCAAGCTGGGCATCTAGGAGTTGTATTCACCTCCCATTAAGTCTCTGACCTCATCTCCTACTACCCACTCCCCACCTGCTCTCACAGGTCTTCCAACACTGGCCCCCTTGCTGCTCCTCCAAGGACCTGGCACTTTCCCCAAGTGTCTCCTTCTCAATGACCATCCTGTGAACAATTACAATTCCCAACCCCCGCCAATCCCCCACTCAACGCCCTCCAAGGAGGACAGTGATTTTTGTTTGTTTTGTTTACTGATCTGTTCCAAGTGCCAACATCCCTGGCAAATAGCTCTCAATAAACATTTGTTGAGTGGAATGAAATCACTAAATGGGTAAACTGTGGAGATGATTAAGTCTTGCTTTGGATATTTTTACAATGAGAAAACTAAAAGCCTGAGAGGTAAACTGACTTTACCCGAGATCACTTGTAGGTTTTCTTTCCCCTGGGTGCCCTAACTTTCATAAGTGGCCTTGAAGTCTTCCAGCTCAGCCCAAACAAAACACTCCCCCAGTGAGGCAGTCCCAAAGAGGTCCAGATCTGGTTAAAGCAATTGACGAAAGGTGTGAATGATGACTAAGCATCGTCCTTCCAGGGAGTAAGCTTCAGATGAATCTCTGGTTGCAGGAAAATCCTTTTCTGAGCAGCAAGCAGATTACGTACCTTCCCCTTTCCTACCCTCCCAAGTGCAACTATCAACACCACCAAAGCCACCAGGAAGCCAAGTCCCAGAATCCACTTTGTTTAATAGCTCAAATCCGTCCTGACTCATCTCCTCTTCTCCTTTGCAAGTGGCTGAATACTGGAAGAAATCATTTCAAGCAATGATACAAAGTGAGCTGCTCCAAGGGATGTTCAAACCACAGCACAGCACAAATGCCCAGTGTCATAAACACCTCTCTGAAAAATTTCCCTCTTCCCTCACCAGGCGTTTGCAGAGAACAAACACAGACATACATAATTTTGGAGCAGATTTATTGTTTCCATGATCTCTGCTCTCTTTTAACAAGCAATTTTTTGTATATGTTAGCTTAAAATTTTAAAAAATCCTGGCAATGATGATCAAAATCGAGATTTCCAAATAAGCGTGTATTCTGGGATTTCAAATACAAGGTCCACAGACACTCAAGAGATCCTTGTATGGAATTCAGTGGTCTGTGAGCCCCTAAAATTGTATACACACTTTTGTGGATACATGAAGATGCAAGCCTTTTTTTGGTGAGTTCTCATAAGATTATCAAAGGGATGTTTCCCCCAAAATTACTGAGCACTATTGATTTTTGACACAGTCAAAAGTTAAAACCTGAATAGGTGACAATCAAACTTAACTTCATAGTGTGCAATGCAAAATTTGTGATAACTAATTATATATACAGCAAGAACTTTCTATATATACAACTTTCTCTTTTTGAGGGTGCCATTATCAAGACACAGTATCCTAGTTAAATAAACATTTAGTTTGGGTAACCATAAACAGAGCATAATAAATTAATTTCCCAATTGTTATTCCTTGCTGGTGATCAGATGGTAAGCTTGGTTTGTAACCATGTCTGTCTCTGCCTCTCTCTCACAGCTTTGTGCAAAACACCACTTTACAAAGTAGATAGTTTGAACCACATTTTTCAGATAAAGAACCTAAGACTCAGAGAGTTAGGTAACTTATTAGGTCCCTCAGCTGGTAAATAGAGGAGCCAAGACTTTAACACAGCCCTACTGGATCCTGAAGCTTGTGGGTTTTCCAACAAGGCAAACCACTATCTTTTGAAATTCGTATTCTGTTTTCTGAAATCAGGATTTTCAGTTTAAGTTTTTCCTTTAATGGTGGGTGGTTAAACTAGAATACTTGATACCAGCAATTATATTTACCAACTGTATTCATGAAAGGTTTTTAAATATTGGTAATTCTGACATGCTAAAAGTCATCATAATGTATTTTCTCTACTTTTGGCTCTGAATAATGAGTCAGTAGCGGTCTAAAATACTGCTGTAACCCAATTCAGAACTTCCCCCAAATCCTCTCTTTGGAGGCAAATGAAGCAGCCTAAAGTACACATGAGAACTCTGAGTGCAGAGTCCAAGCTCTGCTCTGCCAACAGCTTTACCAAGAGAACTAGGGATGTGGTGGAACTGCGTGTTACCTCCTTCACAAAACGGCAGCCATACCACCAACCTCTCACCAGGATGTGTGGAAGCCACAAGAACTCTCCTCGGTGGCAAATGGCATTTACAGAAAATATATGACCACACATGTATGTCATAATATGAAGTTTCCATAGAAGAAAATGATTTGGGGAGAGGAGACATTATTTATAGCTTTAAAACAGAGAGTGTTCAAAATGGGAAAATAAAGTACTTCTCTTAATACTACTGATATGTTTTTTGGTGTGCATCTATGGGTCTTTGTGAGGCCCCATGATAATCCCTCCTGATTCATGAATTACAAGTCACCATCACAATTTCCAAGCAGTTGGGAAGCATTTAATCCCCAGAAGCAGTGATCTTCTCATTTAGCAAGAGAATGAAAGGAAGTGGGAAAGTCTGGCTCACTATGAAAGTCTAAGAATGTCCCAGTATACCAGGCTCCAGAGAAGTCTGTCTCGATGGAGATATTGGAAAGCATAGCTCGCTCTACCTTAGCCAATCACAGTTTCCAATATAGCTTCCAAAAATCTATCTTGTGCATTTTCTGGCAGATCTACTTCTAAGTTATTGGATTCTAACACACTTAGGTCAAATATCAGCATGTGTCCTTATAACTGAGTCACCACCATCACAGACTGCCAAAGTGGCAAAGCATCCTCTCATGTCTTCTCTTACTGTGTCATTGTGTGGGGACAGCCTCAGATGAGTCCATGCGAAGGCTGGCTTCCCTAGCAGGCCCCCCCCCTCCACAGCAAACTTGCTTCTTCACACACACATAGGACTATAGACATTTGCTTGCCAATGACAACTCTTACCCACTTGATTTACTCCAGAAAAATGTCATTTCTAAGTCATCATCAAGTCTAACCAGTAGTTCTCAATGGAGGGATACTGCCCCCTAGGGAGCATTCTGGAAATTTGTAAGGCCTTTTTTTGATAACTGAAGATTGAGTGTTACTGCATTTAGTGGGTAGAGGGAGGCCAGGAAGGCATGAGACAATTTTGTACAACTTTTCAATGTCCTGCCACACAGTTATGCAGGTGAAAAACTTGTTTATAGTTTTATGAGCCTGGACCCCATCTCCACTTTTACATATAACCAGAAACTATTTTTGCACGGTTTTAGTAGACATTTCAAAAAGTCACGGCACCAACAGCAACACAGCTCATAGCATAGCAGTAGTAATCCAACACTCCTGTGTCAGTGTGCATTCCTAGCAGCCATATTCAAGACGGTGTTAGTGCAAGCCCTAGTAAGTCTTTTTAAGTGGTTGTGCTTAAGCACTTGTAGATTGAAAACGAAAGCTGTATTATTTTATTATAAATTATTTTTTTTATTTCTCCCTTGTTTAACAACGAGGGCATTATATTGACTTCTTAAATTAAGCTGTGTATATAAACCAATGTAATCTCAATAAAATAATAAATTCAATTAGAAAAAAATTAACCTGTGTAAGTGATATTACCTATGAATATGGTAAAACAAAATATTTGCTTTTAAAAAAGGTCATTGGTCTGAATCAGATTTAAACACTGGTGTGAACCATGAAAACTCCTTTAGGTTAAGGGCTACCTAATTAAATGGCATTTAAGGATTTTTAGATTGAAATGCAAAATTAACCATTTCTATTCAATGTTGCCCTACAAAAAACAAGGCGATTATGAGTTTCTAATATTCGACCATAGATATGCAAGAAGACAATGTCAAAGCTTTTTAAAAATTACCAATATCTGGGCCCCTACCTTGAACGATGAAATCAAAATCCAAGTATCAACTGCATGCACTTGAACCTTAAGACAATCTCTTAGGGGGTTTTCCATTCTGATCACATGTTAGGAGGTGCCTCCAAACACAGCAGTGACCCCAGAGAGAAAGTCCAAGTGAGACCCAGGCCACATTATTTTTTCTTAACACATCCCAGATGATTCCAATTCATGACCAGCTCTGAGAATCACTCTTCCAGTACACAACTAGGAGTTCTAAGAATGTGAGGTGTCAGACTAGAAAGGCTATGAACTCTGGGATTAAATCATCCGACTTTGTATCTGAGCCACACCATTGACCTCTCCGTGCCTCAGTTTCCTCCTCTGTCAAATGAGGATCACAATAGCCTCATAGAATGTGGAAATTAAAGTTAATACATGTATAGTCCTTAGAACAGTGCCAATTATCTTTCTGTACTCTGTCATCTAGTGAGAATAGACAAATATTAGAAAAATATTCAGTATAATCCCATTCTTCTGAAATGTCATTTAAATGTCACATCTTACTAAGATGTTTCTAAGACATGTTTCTAAGATGATAGAATATTCTGATTTAAGACTGCTTTTCTGCTTCAAGGTGGCAAACCATCAACATTTAAATTTCCACTTCCTTTAGTAGTACTCAATTTAGTCAAATCAGACTTAGTTAAATCTAGTCTCCTGCATTCCACATTACTAAACTGCTTGCCACATTCCAAGGCCAAGGTTTGAGACCAGAGTGCACTCCAGAAAGAGTCTGGAAGAAGAAAGTATCCCACAGTCATTTTAAAGTCAGCATCAATATTTTCAAGCGTATTTTTCAATTTTCAACATTTTTGAAAGCATGTTTCAATGTATATGAAGTATGATCAAAAATCTTAGATCTTTTTGTCAATAGAGAGGTTAAAAAGATTAGATACTGCAGGAATCGAGGACTCAGGGACTCCGGGATGACTTTAAGAGCAGAGAATTTCTACAGAACACAGATGGTTGACAACACAAAGGAAATCCGTTTAAGCAGCTGTCCAGCTAGCTCCATGCATGCACAGACACTTTAGTATTATTTTCCTGGCACTCAGCAATTCATTCCCCAGATCTGAGAACATCAGCTAAACCCTAATTGACGCTGCAGCTACAGTTGACTAGGAAGGGAGGATGAACGAAGGCTCCTCACGTGTCTAAATCACATATCACAATTGGAACAATAATTTGCAATCTCTCCTTCACTTTTTCTGATTTAATTCACAACGATGTGTGTGTGTGTGTGTATGGTGTGTGTGTATATACAATTTTATAACCTGAGAGATCCGTACCTTCTAAGACATGAGGAGGGTCATACAGTCTGCTTTCTCAGGGAGGTAAGCAGGACCCCTTGATGAATGAAAAGGTAGCATGCTACCCCAGTCCTCCAGCACCCCCATCCTTTCTGGGGATGGTGTAGCTGCTATTTTTCTATATGGTTGCCTTTCCCCTATAATGTGATTCAATTTCTTCTAGAAAAGGAGTTGGCAAATTTTCCCTATAAAGGTCAAGATAGTAAATATTTTAGGCTTTGTGAGCTGTCTCTGTCTCATATTCTTCCTTTTCTTTCTTTTTTTTTTGTACAACCTTTTCAAAATTAAAAAATCATTCCTAGCTCCAGAGATATATGAAAACAGACTGCAAGCTAGATTTGGCTTGTGGACTGTAGTTTGCCAACTTCAGCTCTTGATAAATGGATCTAAAACTGGTGACCAGGACTCAGTCAGTGCTAAGGTTTGTATTCCCGGGCTGAGCGGAATATGGAACTGGATGGAGAGTAAGAAGGAGAAGGTAGAGTAGAGAAGGACAACTATAGCATGGCAGGGACAATATCTGGGTCCTTAATCTAGAGGGGAAAATCCACTTACAACTCACTTTAGATTTGTCAGCTGCTTTATTTTTATTTGGACTTAGAGAAGGGCAAGAGGAAAGTATGTTGGGGAAAATTCTCCATGTATATCAAATAGCCTCATTAGAAAAGATGTCCTCTTGGAGAAAAGGGCAGACGTACTTACTGCCCATTGTAAAAGGTTTGGGTTCTCTAAACTCAGGAATCCTCTCCTATAATGCAAGTCACTGCATGCATGGGTGTCATCTGGTCCTCTTCGCATTGACCTGTGGGAACTGGGGCTCAGGATTAGTGCAAAATAATGCTGACAGTCCGGCTACTGCTGTTGCTGTGAGTAATGAAGTCCTATGTCTCTGACCCAGGAGTCTCGTGTCTTTCTAGGCCTGTACCTTGAACAGAGGAGCCTGCAGAAAAGGGTACTATGCACCAGGAAGGCATCCCCCAGAGCATGCTGTGACAGCTTCAGATAATTTTATAAGACAAAAGCAATTTTATATACTTCTCAGGCTGTCCTCTGGAAAAGAGTCAGAAGACTGTGAGACATTTGAGAGCAGTGACTGTATTTTGTTCACCTTTGTGTCTGACTCAGAATCTAGAACAATGGCTGACATGTTATGGGTGTTTAGCAAATGTGGAAGGAAGGAAGGAGGGAGGGAGGAAGGGAAGAAGGAGGAAGGGAGGAAGGAGAGCAGGAGGAAGCTCCCTTTAGGTCTTACTTGTGTAAACACTGCCGTAAGGATTTTCTGTGACTACTCAGTTTTTCTGAACACAATGAGAAATCTGATATTTCTAGTTCTGTCACTTTAAAGCAAAGAATGAATTTATCCATGCCTCTCCTTACTCACAGCTTTAGGAGAAAAATCCAGGAGTGATCACAAGCAATAAATAAAGACTGAAGGGCTTGGGGGAGGGGAAGATATGTTGTATTTTAATACAGTTTCCAAAATTCATACTACATGATTTGAGAAGGAATATCTAAGGGACCCAACTGAACAGTTTAATGTGGGTTGTTTATTATTAAAATAGCTGATATAGATTCTCTTTATGCAGTCACCCTAAACGAGTTATTTTGAGTGAGTTGCTATGGTTGTGGGAGCTGTATGTATGACTAAACGCATAAAAAAGTAAATGAGGTCTCAAACGAAGTGTCAGTTATGAGGATGCTAATGATAAAAACCTGCCCCAATGCAATGACAGATGCTCTGAAAACACTTTGGGCATAAAAAGCACGCTTAGGGAACATAAGGTTTGAAGTAGGACCATTGTTGCTCTTATTATCGAATTATTTTCCAAATAATTTTCAATGATCTGTCACAGCTTGGAGGAAGGTTTTAATATCATTGCCCCACACAGGTGAATTTGGGTAAAAAGGAAACAGATGGAACTTGAACGGGCAAGTATGGAGGCTGAAGCTTCATAGTAGCTTTCAAATAAAGTTCAACAGGCCACCTTCACCACTTCAAGGTATTTACAGCAGAAATACAGTATGTGGGTCTTGACTTTCAGGGCATGGAGACAGGTCTCTCTGGGGCAGGTGGCTGTCTGTCTGGTCACCAGGGCCAGGCTCCCTCCTCTGGCACCTTCCTCATTAGCAAGTGGGATAAGCATAATAACCTCATAACCCAGTCCATCAGATGTTGCTCCATCCTTGACTTCAGAGTTGGTCTATCACCTACAGTATTTTCCAAACACTGACTCACAGTGCAGTGCTGGGCAAGCTCGGTAAGAATTTCCTGGGAACCTCCTACAATTTTAAAAGTTAAAAATCAGAGATTCTGATTCAGCTATGGAACTCAGGAACACATATATTTTTTAATTTCCCTAGCTATTCTTAAACGATCAAGTTTAAAAATCACTGGTGTAGACTTTCCACTTTGGAATTTAATTAGATCGTCTTAGTGTTCTTTTTTCTTTTTTGGTGTGATTTAATCTACTGCTATGTTGAAGCTACTCATCTATGACTTGAGAGTTATATCCCCCAGTTCTATCACTGGCACTCCAAATACATGAATGAATGAGGATGCATCTCTGCCAGGAAGCAGCTCAGTTCTGGGAGTGTGGCCCCAACCCACCGTCTCCCGAGTTAGTGGCAGTGCCTCATGCTCTGTGTTTCATACAAAAGACCAGCTCTGCTCCCCGCTCATGGTATATTGGACCAGGTGTTAGTACCTGAGCAGAAAGTGGGCTGGGCATGTGGTCAGCCAAACATCCTTGAAGTGGCTTGGATCCAGCTTTCTACCTCAACTTCAGTTCTACACTGAGAACAGCAAGATCACCTGAAAGGGGAGCAATCTATCAGTTTTGCTTCAGAGAAAGGAGAGGGATGAGTGAAGAGGACAAGAGAGGAAGAGGAATAGAAAAGCACCAACAGGAGGAGGCAGGGCCTTGCCGGGCCAGGGTCAGTGGCGGAGCCGCAAAGGCTGGTCAATGGCCGAGGCTTCTTCGCCTTTTGAACTGTGCGTGTTGCAGAGGCAGCCCCTCCCCTCCGGTCTCCACACTGACAGTGTTGGTAAAGTCTGCTGGGCCCACATATACTTTGAGCAAGTGGTCGTGTCTTGGTTTGGTTTGTTAGAACATGAAGGGGGTGGCCTTTATGCCAGAATCAACTCTGTGTAGAACAGAGATTGTGTAAGAGGCACCTGAGCCCCCTCAGGGATTTGTAACAAGTTTAGGAGGGCTCTGGGCTTCCCAAACCAAGGGAAGTGGGGGTTCCAATTATTTTAACCAACATCTCCAGGAGATGTGCGATTGCAACTGACATTTGTATTTGTATATACATATTAATTTACTCAATCAACTCTACAACAAGCAAGAACTGGAGGAGTTTCTGGATACAGAAGGGTTGGTTGAAAATATTTATGCATAAGGGGAGTTTTATAAGAGAAAAAGGAGACTGCTCTCCAAAAAGCAGGGGTATTTCAAGAAGGTGAACAAACAATATGCATAAAACTCAGAGATGGAAACAGGCAGGTTGTGTGAGGGCTGGTGACTCATGTGTAGCAGCCATGGAAGACACCAAAGGAAGATTCTCCTTGCTGCTTTGGGTAACAGTCACCCATTGTTTGTCAGACAAGCACCCCCCTTCTTCTGAGAACTGTTTCCTACCACCCCACCTCCACCCACATGGTTTCCACGACCCACCCCTCTCCTGGTGCTGCAGCCATTAGATATGGAGCTCTTTGCTAGGTGGCCATGGTTCCTACAGTGTGGACGCTGACACCTGGCTTGCTGAGTAGAGGAGAATGTTGCATGATGACCAGGAAATGGGATGAGAGATTCTTGGTAGCTTCTAAGTCTCTGGGTTCCAGTTAATCCTGAGACCCAGCCATTTTCCTGTCCTTAGGTTTTGGACGTCCCACCTTCCTAAGTTAGGTAGTCGTTATTTGCAGCCAAAGGAGTTCTATCTAGCACAGTCCATATGATCCCCTGGAGAAGGAAGAGGATGGAGCTTAGTGTTGGCAGGAAGGCTAGCCAGAAAGCTTGCACAAGTAGTCTAGGCTTGATGAGACTAAAATCTTGACCATGGCTGTGACAATGGGAATGAGCAGATCCAAATGATGTTGGAGGGGACCAAGCTGTAGGAAGTGATAATAGAGTAGAAAGTTTCCCAGCATTTGGAGTGCTCATCATACTAACATTTTTCTGTGACACCTTTATTGGCGGCAGTGCTTTTACAGCAATGATGGGCATAACAGCCTCAGTACTAACCCAGTAGCGCCTAGGACAGGACCCAACCACAAAGCATGTCAGAAAGCCAAGGGCATTAATTGAGACTCAGGGGAGCTATAACTTAACCCAAAGAAAAGACTTTACCCAATCTTTCCAAAAAGGAAATTAAGCAATTCAGTTACCAATTCACCACCGAGTCTTACTCTTTCCGAATGAAAGGGCAGCTGCAACTCCACAGGAAGCACTAGGGTCTCTTCCCCAGAGGCCCTGGACTGGAGCTGAAGCATCTGGTATCCAGGGAAAGCTGATCAACTGAGAGTTAAGTCCTGGAGGGGCGCCATGACAATAGGAGCCAAAAATGTGTCCAAGTCCAGAGAAACATCACAGCTCATTAGACTACAGTCTGTGTTTTCTAACCACCTATACAAATATTTGTGGATCCTTCCCCTGTGATCTAGGCTGATGATAAGCTTTTGGGAAATTTATAAAGTAGCGATCTCACAAACTTTCCTTGTACAGATCTTTCTTTTAACTAAGATGTCTGATATTAATCACTAAAAATATAAGAGGCTGTCTCCTGGAACAATGATTCCCTCAAGGCCTTTTTTAGAGTAAAGGAAAGTTTACACAGAATCCTATCATTCCATAACATATAATCTCATTATCCATCAGTAACTCCAGGACCTCTGAAGAAAACTTGAGTACCTAATAAAAAGAATTCAATCTACAGCAGAATTAAATAAGGTAGTTCTTTGGCCTCCCAACAATCAATTTCAAAGTATAGACATTTTAATTTCTGCACTGTGAGGGCTGTAGAGTAACATGAATCAGGCTGGATAGGTTATATGTTATGTTGCAGTAACAAAAGACCCAAAAACCTTAGGGGCTTAAACAAAGGTTCATTTCTTGTTCATGTTCCATGTGTAATACAGACCATCATGGGGCCCCACTCTCTACAGTCACTCAGCAGCCTAGGTTAACAAACAGAGCGGCCACCATCTCCAGTTGCTGACTGTAGTACCAGAGGGAAGGAGACAGGTGGAGATTCTCTCACAGTCTCTTAGTGCTTCCAACCAGAAATTACACATGTCAATTCCACTCACATTTCATCGGCCATAGTAAGTCGTATGGCCACACCTCACTCTAAGTGGACAAGAAAGTGAAATCCTACCATGTGCTCAGAATGGGAGACAACCAGAAATATTTGGTGAAAAGCACTAACGACTACCTCAGTATCCATCTTTGGAGACAATCTAAACACTAAACAATGAGGGACCAATTGTAAATATGTCATCATGTTTATTTACATAATAAAAGTGGGGAACATGACTTCCAGCATATATGGAAATCTGACCATATGTTCCACCCTCCTCTCAATTCTGCACTGCTGCAGTCAACAGAGCAACATATTATAAGTTGTTGGGACCCACAATAGTTAGAACATTTACCAAGAGAGGTAAATGAATGGTTTTCTATGTTTTTCTTCAAATACTCATCTCTTCTTACAGGTCTTGAGAAGGCTAGCATCTACCAGTTTGCAGTCTAACAATCCTTTGTAAACACAAACTCTTGGAAATAAATATGACCCCTAAATCTGTTCCCTTACCAAAACTCAGCATACACTCATCAAATAATTAACCCTTAGTAGCAAATAGAAGAAAGGCAAAGAATCACATCCACAGCTATCTCACTAATCAAAAGAGGAAGCTACTAACAGGAAACGCAGAAAACTACCAGAAATCTCTGGCTCTAGACAAAAAACTGCAGTCTGTTGAAGAAGCTCTTATAAATCATTAAGGCTTTAAAACTTGGAGGAAAACATAGAGTAAAGAGGCAAATTAGGATTTTCATTTTAGATGCTGTTAAGCTAGGTGCTTAGTAGAGCTCATCCAAATTCTGTTTGAATATCCACATTTTGGTCTTCCCAGCTTAGTATGGAAATTCCAGGTTTAAGAATAACAGAAAGTAAGATTAGATAAATAGAATGGACAAGATTCTGGCAATTCCTCAACATCCAACAAAGGAGTAGACTTTATATGAGAGGCAATAGGGAGCCAATATAGATTCTGGGTCATAAAAAATGACATAATGGAAGCCCCATTTGGGAAGGATTCATCTGAAAGCTGTATGCAGGTAGATTGGAGAAACTACAGGCAGAGAGACCTTACAGGAAAATATAGTATTCATTTACACATGAGTGATAACTGGAGCCCAAGAGGAGAAATCAGAGAAGCTTATGGAAAGAAATCTTGGTAAAAGAACAGATTTAGAGAATGAAGGCAAGTGAAAGATTCTCCAGGCTTTCCAACCTGAAAAATTGGAAAAGTGGAACCGTTGACAGAAATAGGCAGCTAGGAAAGGGAATAATTCCCTCTAGTAGGAGAAGGTCTAAGGTCAAGACTCAGATTTACATTTTCAGTTGCCCTGAGGTTTGTGGGAGTGCGTATGTTCTTAATCCAGAACAGCATATGGCATTGAATAAAGAGATTAATCCATCATTGATCAAAAGCATATTTCTGTAATTCTCTAGTTCTGGGATGTTCACACTAGAGCAGAAAATTAGCATTTCAGCCAAGAAGACAGACTAGCTAAGAAGCACTCAGGCAATTCTCAAATTCGATTCAGTCATAATTTGTAGCAGAACCTCAAAGACACCCCCTTCATCTGTTATATCCTAATTATTCAAGACTCAATTCCAGCATCAGTTCTTCCATGAAGCACTCTCTGACCTAAGTCTTAGAACTAAGCACTCTTTCCTCTGTGCTTCCATCGCACACTATGTACTTAATTCATTTCTATTCTACAATAATTACTTTTCCCATTGTTTTTATTTGTTTACTGGTCTGAAGTAGACAGCAGTTCTTAATAGCCAAAGACTTTGTTTTACCATCTTTATATCCATAATGGAAGTAAAGTCACATGGTAAGCACGTAGTAGGAATGAATGAAGACTGAGTTGACAAAATTTCTGATTCTGGTTTTTTTTTGTGTGTTTTTTTTTTTTTGTGAGGAAGACCAGCCCTGAGCTAACATCCGTTGCTAGTCTTCCTCTTTTTGCTGAGGAAGACTGGCCCTGGGCTAACATCCGTGCCTATCTTCCTCCACTTTATATGGGACGCCGCCACGGCATGGCTGACAAGCAGTGCGTTGGCGGGCGCCCGGGATCCAAACCTGCGAACCCCGGGCTGCCAAGCGCGAACTAAACCGCTGCGCCACCGGGCCGGCTCCCTGATTCTGGTTTTGATGAACTAACTTGTAACAGACAAAACTTCCCACCAATTATGACTAGAAAGCTGAATAAAATACAAAAGCATCTGTCTGAAGGCACTGGGGAGCCACTAAGGTGGCCAGAACCTGAGGGGCTAAGATCCTGAAGAGAAGGGAACATATTGATGAGCCTGACATTATACACCACTTTTCTTTTGAAGAAATTGCTAATTTAGAAACAGTGTTGTCCAAAAGTCTGAAAAACCAAGGAGAAAGCGGCAGCTAAGGGAATGAGAAGCTAAGCAGACCTATAGCAGTCTCACAAAACTGGAGAGCTAAAAATTAGAACCCAGGGTCACCAAGGCACCTCGCACTTGAGGGGCCAGGATCTCAGAGAAAAGGGATGTGCAGAGACATGAGTCTTACAGAGCATTTGCTATGCCTTTCCCCTAAGTCATTTACTGATTTGTGAGCAGTGGCTAAGAGGCTGAGAAGTCACACAGAGCTCTCAGTAGTCTCACGGTGCTGTGGAGATAATACTTGGAGGTCAAGACCCACTCAGGCTTTCAACTGGGACACCTGAACAGCTACCTCTGGGTACAGGTGAACCATAAACAGGTCAACCCTCTGAAGAACTGAAACCAGCTTCGAATCAACTCAAACCAAGACTGGATTTGGGTGATCTGCCCCTACTTTCACTGCTTGCCAGATGCAAAAATAATATCTTCCTGGAGAAAAACAACATTACCCAGAGTCTCTGTAATTTTTCATACAAAATGCCTGGCATTCATTAAAAATTACTAAGCATACTAGGAAAGAAGATCAAGTGACTAAAAACCAAGACAAAAAAAAGAGATTATAGAAAAAGACCCACAGGAGATCCAGATATTGGAGTTATCAGATATGAAATTTAAGATAATTCTGATTAACATGTTCAGAAAATAGATGACAAGATGGAAAATTTCACCAGAGAAGTGGAATCTATAAAAAAAATCAAATGGATATTCTAGAACTGAAATATAATAACTGAAATTAAAAGCTCGATAGATGGTTTTAATGGCAGATTAGACCCAGAAGAGAGGATTAGAGAACTGGAAGACAGCTCAAAAGAAAATACCCAGTCTGAATCAGAGAGAAAAAAAGAGAATGGAAAATACAGAAAAAAGCACAAATTATATGGGACATGGTGAAAATGTCTAACATACATTGTTTTTGGAGTCCTAAAAGGAAAAGAGGGAAAAAATGAGGCTGAAGCAATATCTGAAGATATAATGGCAAAAAATTTTCCAAAATTGATGAAAAGCCTCTGTATGACTGACTAAAATTTTTCAAATTTGCTACTAAAAAATATCTCAAAATTTTTTGTTACATCAGAGCATATGTTTTAAGCACATGGATCACAGCCAGCTTCACTTATTATTCATGCTCGATCTTTTCCATTTAGATCTCTGCAGTACAGAAGATCTGTAAAATATTCAGCAGAGCACACAGTTGCTAAGTGAACATAATTTAAACAAGAGAAAAAAAACATAGGCTGATTTCCTAAAGGTGGCTTGAGCATTCCCTAACAGATTGACGCCACAATGTGAGATACATTCATCTGTACAAGAAAATGAAATTGCTCAGAGAAAATCAAAAGTTTTGTCTCAGACTATATATAGGTTATACACAGAATAAACTCAAAAATAAATCATATACATACAATAACATTGTATGTATGTATACAATAAAAATTAAAATAGTAATAATAACAATAATAATTTTGTTCCAGGAGCATTAGCTCTAGAAACAAAGAGAAATGCAGATTTTTAAATCATTTCATACAAATCATGTGAAGTCTCATCACTTTCAACAAAATGCAGAAAACTGTTTCCATTCTAAACTAATCTAATCAATTATCCCATTATTTAAATCTCACAAATTAATCATAACAGCTGAATTTTTTCTTCTTTTTTTTTTTCTTCAATGTTTACTTTTTTGGGGCTCTCATTCTTTTTTTTTTTTTTATTGTGGTAACACTGGTTTATAATATTGTATAAATTTCAGGTGTACATCATTATACTTCTATTTCTGCATAGGTTACATCATGTTCACCACCCAAATACTAATTACAAACCATCTCCACCCACATGTGCCTAATCATCCCTTTTGCCCTCCTCCCTCCCCGCTTTCCCTCTGGTAACCACCTATCCAATCTCCGTCTCTATGTGTTTGTTTGTTGTTGTTGTTATCTTCTACCTATGAGCAAGATCATATGCTTTTTGACCTCCCTCTGGCTTATTTTGCTTAGCATAATACCCTCACAGTCCAACCATGTTGTCACAAATGGCTGGATTTCATTGCTTCTTATGGCTTAGTATATATTAGTCCAATGGCTTAGTCCATTGTGTTTATATACCACATCTTCTTTATTCATTTGTCCCTTGATGGGCACTTAGGTTGCTTCCAAGTCGTGGCAATTGTGAACAATGCTGCAATGGACACAGGGGTGCACGTATCTTTACTTATTGGTGTTTTCATGTTGTTTGGATAAATACCCAGCAGTGGAATAGCTGGATCGTATGGCAGTTCTATTCATAATTTTTTGAGGAGTCTCCATACTGTTTTCCAATCATAACAGCTGAATTTTTCTTCTCTAGGGCATCTATAATTTAGATTTTTCTCTTTTTTTACAGCTTTATTAAGGTATAATTGACATACAATTAAAAACTGCACATTTAATGTATATAGTTTGATGTTTTTGACATACTCATATACCCATGAAACAATCACCACAATCAAGGTAATAAACATATCCATCACCTTGAAAAGTTTCCTTGTGTCCTCTTATTCTTGTTTGTGGTAAGAACCCTTAACGTGAAATTTATCCCTCTAACAAATTTTGAAGTGCACTGTATTGTATTGCTAACTACAGGCACTATGTTGTACCGTGGATCTCTAGAACTTTTCCAGGTAGTGTAACTGAAACTATATATCCATTGAACTACATCTCTCCATTTTTGCCTCCCCCTAGCCCCTGGCAACCCCCATTCTACTCTCTGCTTCTATGGGTTTGACTATTTTAGATTCCTCATATAAGTGGCATCATTCAGTATTTGTCCTGTGGCTGGCTTATTTCACTTAGCATAATGCCCTCCAGGTTCATCCATGTTGTCACAAATGGTAGGATTTCCTTCTTTTTTAAGGCTGAATAATATTCCATTGTGTGCATATGCTTCATTTTCTTTAACCACTCATCTGTTGATGGACATTTGGGTTGTTTCCACATCTAATTTAGATTTTCAAAAAAGGATACTTGTCCTTCTCTCCAATTTCAATATAGTTCTTCACTTTTATTTCTTTTAACCAAAGATTATAAACATATGTAAGACTGAAAACTGACAAGATATTATAGGTTTTCAAAACCACTAGGGTTAGTTCCCTCATTATGTCAGATGAGTAATTTAAAACATTATGACTTAGAGAAGACTGTTATGAAGGTGTGTACATACACAATTTTTAGTAATGTGACAGTTTTGTCACAAAATTTGTGTTTTTCTTAAGAAGATTAATAGAAATCAATGTTTTCATCTTCTCCAAAGAATGGGCCAGTTTGTATATATGGTTGCCAAATAAATATTAAGACTCTTTCAATTTTAGAGAAAAACAGAATTTTATAACTTAACCCTTTCGTTTTTATCCCAAAGGGGAACATTCAGAGAGTACCATTTCCAAGTATTCCATGTTTTCAATAGAATTCAACACAGTTCATAACAGCATGTCTTTTTTCCAAAAAATGAATTACTTCACCTATCCCTTGTGAAAAGGAAATTATGACTAATACTTTGAATTCTTTCTGGAGCAAATCAGTTACATTTATGGAAGGTGAAAGCCAAAATAAAGTGATGCAGAGTGGAACGGAGCTTCAGGATCTGGGGACAGAAGAGGACCCTTCCCTTTAGACCTTACTCTGAGAGACTGTTCATCCCAAATCGTGATACCAAACCAGCAGTGTGCTGCTGCCCCAGGAGGCACAGCCTCAGACTAACTACCTGGGTTTACACACTGCACAGAGCACATTGCCCACACCCTCAAGGATTCTACAGCCCAGCAGGGAGAAAAGTCACAGAGTATCAGATGTGACACAGAGAACATTTACCACACCGCCTACTCTCCATAGTCATCAGGCACAGCCGTCTAACTATTCGTCTCCAGCCTCATGTAAATCCATTTTCCTGTCAAGAGAGCTCAGTTCTGAACCCACTCTGCAGCTGATTTACTACATAATGTGCCTATAAAGTAATAAAACAAAAAAAGAACAGAACTCATACATCCAAACCACTCCAAGTAGTCAATTTGGGAAGCTTTATACTTTATGCGTACTTGGGACAGCAAGACTGGCACTGGCTGAGAGTCCAACCATAGTTGTAATCGTGATACTCTGACACTTGTTACCATGGGTTGGACTAAGAGGAAATAGAGAGGGGCAGCTCTGAGGTCAGGGGCTAATCCCCTCATCGTGTCCCCAGAGGGGCAGAGTGGAGAGGGCAGCCCACATTATTGCATCGCAAGGGCTGCGGTGAACGTGAGCTTACCCTCTCTGGCTTTGCATCTTTCACTGTCTCCTGTCTTTTTAAAGGGTGGTACAAGTTATTTTTCCACCTAACTATCAAAGGCAATTTTCCACTGAGTTTTGTTTTTCTCTCTTTCTAAAATATTATCTGTTTTCCTGCTGTTCTGAGACTTTCACAAAAATGTGTCTAGGTGTGGGCCTTTTTTCTTTCATCATGTTGGGCACTCAGTATACACCCTTAATCTGGACGTCACATTCCTCAGTTCTGCAAATTCTTTCTTGATTTTTAAATATTTATTTGATTTAGTTCTTCCTCCCATTTAATCTGTTCTCCCTTTCTGAAATGGCCATTATTTGGATCTTCTGCCCTGACCCTCTATTTTTTTCTCTTTTTCACCCCTCACTTTTCCTCTCCTTGTCTTTCTGTTTTGCTTCTTGGATATCTGTCAACTCAATCATCTAATTTTTTTTTTTTTGGAGAGGAAGATTAGCCCTGAGCTGTGGTCAATCCTCCTCTTTTTGCTGATGAGGATTGGCCCTGGGCTGACATCCACACCCATCTTCCTCTACTTTATGTGTGGGACGCCTGCCACAGCATGGCTTGATGAGCGGTGCCTAGGTCCGCGCCCAGGATCCGAACTTGTGAACCCCGGGCCGCTGAAGCAGAGTGTGCAAACTTAACCACTACACCACTGGGCTGGCCCCTCCATCATCTAATTTTTTATTTTCTACTACTATATGTTGAAATATCTAACTCCCTTTTCTGATTCTGCTTGATTCTTTCCTATAGCAATTCACACTTGCTCCACGTATGCAGCATCCTCTCTTATCTCTCGGAAGTCATTCATTACATTTTGTTTTATTCTGTACCCATGTCGTCTGTTTCCGCCATTGTCCTTCCTTTCTGTTTGAATCTCTGTCACTCAGTTAAAGGTTTTATATAAATTCTTAGATATTCTTCACTGTCTGTTCATATTTACAGATGAGACCCTAAAACAGAATTGAAATCAGTATAAGTGAGAGTAGGGCTTCTAGCTGTGGCTTCATTATAGAAGGATTAGCTGTTTCACTGGGGCCCTAAATGCCAATATTTAAAATATTTCATATTGGGGAAGTGTCCTCATAGAGGGTCTTCAAATCTCCTGGCTGGGGTATGTGAGATTGACTGTTGGTTCTGGAGGTTGAAGGGGGCTGAGGGGGTCTACAAACTCAGTATGTTGATTTCACTTTATTCTTTTTTTCATTTCAGTGTAATTTCATACCCCCACCCCTCAGCTATACTCAACGTCCCCAAATCCAGAGCCTGCCTAGTTCGACATCTCCAGAAAGTAAACCTCCCACCCTCTCCTGAGATGAGGAAAGCATGATTACTTGGTTACACGGGGTGAAAGAAATAATCTGAAGCCCAAATTCTCCATTTAAAGATTTTCCATCAATATTCCTGTTTTCACCTCCACCTGCATCCCGACCTAACGCTCTAATGCCTGAGTTTTTCCAGGATTCTGTGACAAGAAAGAGCTTTTTTTCCCCACTTTCCATCCAGAGGCTCAGATAGCAGCATCCCTGGGATTTAAATTATTTATTTTTCTTCATTAGTCTTTCCAGTTTCCAAAGTACTAGCTTATAGACACAGACATGTCCCTTCCTTTTCTTTTTAATTCTTGTAGATTTATGACGTGTTGTTTTGTTGTGATCGTGCTGGTGGGATATCAGAAGGGAGAAAGATGAACAATATGTTCAAACCTTCTTGTTTAACTGGAAGTCTGTTATCACCTATATTTAATATATGTTGGATTACTGGTGTCATGTAACTTAAATTATATCTGGAGCAAAGTGAGGGGGGAAGGGCAATAGAGTGACAAAGAAAGAGAGATACTAGGAGAGAAAGCGAGAAAAGAGGGAAAGGAGAAAAATTGAGACAGAAATGGATGCAGTTTGATCCAGGCTGCATTGGCTTTGCAACCTCGCAGAAAGAGATGCTCAAGGTCACTCAGGTGGGGGGAGGCATCATGGGTCTAAGAAGGTATTTGGTCCAGAGTAGACATTCAACTGGCCCCTAGTGGCACAGGAATAAGGAGTGAAAGGAGCCAGGCCCAGTTTAAGGTGCTGCATTAGGCTGGGTTCTTTGAGAAGCATGTGCCAAGATGGGATTAAACTTGCAAGAATTTTCCTAAGGGACTGTGTGAAAAGAAACAGGGAGGGCATTGGGAAGGCTGAGAGAGCCACCAGACCAGAGTGCAAGCCTGACCCCAGGTGAAGGATAGAGGGAGAGAAGTCTGGATGCAAGTGTCTAAGGACACTTTGCAAAGTCTTCGGGGAGTCCTTGAGTCAAAGGCAGGTGACAAAGGAGTCCTTGTCTCCCAGAAAAAGGTCTGCCCTAGGATCCCCACCATATTCAGTCATTGGGGTCAGCCTAAGGGAGGAGAGGCCTTGGCACAACCACAGTGATGGATTCCAAATGCAGTAGTTGGGCCCTCTACCTTAAGCTCTCTGTGGTAGCATATCTGCCAGGAGTATTCTCATGGCCACCGCAGGAGCCAGTTGGGAAGGCTGGGACACAAGGGTCCAGACAGGAAAGCCACATGGCCATCATCATAACAATAGTTGCCACCGTTTATTAGCACTGCCTAGGTGGCAGGACTTGTGTTAGGCACATTCCAGACATAAGAGAAAGCACAGTGTCTGTTGCTGATGACCCCATTGCCTGGTGAGAAGGGCAGATCCAAGGAGGATCTTTCACATGCAGAGTGACAGGTGCGAGGACTCAAGACTGAAGAAGTCAAGACACCCCAGTTGATTTGAGTCATAAAAGGGAGAAACGTGTAGAGAAGAAGGAGTAACAACAAGGAAGTGGCAAAGGCCCAGCCTAGTGAGGTTGCACAAGCAGGTGGGGACAGGACAGAAAGGAAGGCAAGGCTGTGGGGAGCCGAAGAGAAAATGGGAAATGAGGTGGGAAGTAAAGACCCAAGAGGGGCTCTAACTGCTTTGCCTCATTACAAGAAAGAGAACCTCTCTCATCTTGCAAAGTCTCAGTAAAGTCTGCACACTTGGACTTCCAGTCTGAACAACATTCTCAACATAACACCTAAAACTCTCCGTGTAGTAAAATAACTTACACCACTCACAAATGCTTTATGGAATGGAATTTGCTTTGGGGGGGTGTGACAAATGCTGGGTCCTGTAATTCTAAGGCCTGAACAGGAAGTTGGAAAAGAAACTCAGTCTTATAGACTTGGATAATATTGTAGGCCCCTGGGGAGTGCTAGGACCTGGTGGGTGGACATATGGGTACATGTAATCCATGAAGGCCACATCTGACACCGTGTGAGGGCAGAAAGATTAACTCTAGGTCCCTTAACTCTAGGACCTATCCAAACCCCTCCCCTTCGAATAGGTCAGAACCTGATGATTTTGTGCTGACCTTTGCCCCAAATGGCTCAAAAACTATGTAAAACTGATCCACAAGTCCCTAACCATGAGAGGAGCTGGAGAAGGCGGGGGCTGGCACTCCTAGTCCTAGATGACAATAAAGACTCTCTCTACAGTGTACGCTAGGGGTAAGGAACCATTTTTGCAGGCAGGTCACTCAGGAAAAAATAAAAGTGTTTACACATTGTGTTTACACATTTTTTACAAAATGAAAACATCTTAATTGAGTCCAATTATAAATGTCTACAAATACATATATATTCTTATAATTTAGAATACTTACTTCATTGCATAGAAAATATTTCAGGGCAAATTTTTCTTAATTATTAAAGCATTAACATCTGAGGCATCTTTGAGAAGTAGTAATGCAGAGGCACACTTTTAGCCATTCGCCCTGAAAACTAAATCAGAGGCTGTGCCAGGAAGTTAGATGGACAGAACATGGACCAAGACCTGTGGGAGCTGTTTATCGCCATTGAGAATATTCATTTGATAATGACGTACAGTGCACTGGAAGGCGTCAGCGGACTTGAATGCAGCCAGCAGTGGCTGCTAAGCTCCACTCTATGCTTGGCTCCATGCCACATGAGAGATACAAAGATATAGACTTCCTGGTCCCTGCGTAAGTAGTTCAGAGTCCACTGGGTGAGGGAGACAGGTAAATGAGCACTTACCTGCAATGTGATGCACAGTATACACATAGGCAGGCTGAAAAAGGAAAGAAAGAACAAAAAACGGTGATTGGTTTGGCCTGGGGAAGCTGAGGAAGGCATCAAGAAGGAAGATCATTTTGGAGCAGGACTTTGAAGGAAAAATAGATGTGACTGCAGCCCAGCATTAAATGTCTCATCATGACTCTCTTGATCCAGTGGAAGAAACTTCAATAATACCATTTCAGAATTGTCATTGTAGGGACCAGTGAAATTTTTTTGTTGGATAAAATAGCAAAAGAATTCTTATTTTGGAAGACTAATGGATCCGATAGTTATATGAGGAGGATACTGAGACCAATATTATCTAATTATCCTTAGAGCCTTCCAGATCTAAGGATGGCAACTTTGATATTCCTTGTTCCGGGCAATATTTGTGTTCCTGAGACTTGTGTTTACCAAATTTTCAAGCTGAGAACAATCACTACATAAAGGAAGACTCTTTACCAACAGGAAATATGCTATGGTAGTGCTAAAAATCGCATCCCCCTCTGCATGTCACCTCCGCTTGCTTTGCTTCCTCTTTTTTATTGGGTTTTATTAACACCAGGCATTGCAACTTAATCTGCTCCACCTTGCCCATCCTTAACACTTCAGAGCGTCAAACAAAAGGTTTAGGAAGAGATTAACTACAGTAGTCCCCCTCATCCAAGATTTCCCTTTCTGAGGTTTCAGTTACCTGAGATCAACCAAGGTCTGAAAATACTTCATGGAAAATTCCAGAAATAAACATTTCATAAGTTTTAATTGCACGCCATTCTGAGTAGCATGACGAAATCTTGTGCCGTCCCACTCCATCCCGCCCAAGATATGAATCGTCCCTTTGTCCAGCGTATCCATGCTGTATACGCTACCCGCCCGTTAGTCACTTAGTAGCCATCTCAGTTATCAGGTGACTGTCACGGTATCACAGTGCTTGTGTTCAAGTCACCCTTATTTTACTTAATAATGGCCCCAAAGTGCACGAGTCGTAACGCTGGCAATTTGGATATACTAAAGGGAAATTATTGTTGCTAATCTCTTACTGTGCCTAACTTATAAATTAAACTTTATCACAGATATGTATTAATGTATAGGAAAAGACATAGTCAATATAGAGTTTGATACTATCCACAGTTTCAGGCACCCACTGGAGGTCTTGGAACACATCCCTGTGGATAAGGGGGACTACCGTATTTTTATTGCTACGTCTAAAGAATAGACTGGTCACATCTTACTTGCTACTTTTATACTTAAACACGACTTCTCTCGCTAGTGGGTTGGAGATCTAATTCTCAATGTAACTTTCTACAGTTAGTTGCAACATGGAACACTTTAGAGTTAAAAAAATTGTGGCCTCAGGACAGTCTAAAATCTGCCTTAGCAGGAAGCAGGCACAAGACAAACTAGGCAGTACATACTATTTCTGGGTTCAGCTCATTGAAAAATTTTCAAGTCTTACTCTGTGACATTTACAGAGCAGTTTCAAGAGTACTTAACAGAACAAGCTTTGAAAGTGTCTTTCTTCATCCACAGTATCCACTTACACACCATCAGTGTATGATTATAGTTCAGTACTGATGCTCAAAATATGGCAAAGGAAGTGCGCTTACTCTATGGGCTCAGTTCAACTGAGTTATCCAGGGAAATGGTCCTGGAGAGAGTAAGAGATGAGGCTCCACCAACAGTGCTCAGACCCCTCCCTCTACAAAGCCAGATCCCGGATAAAATGGACTTGGTACAATTTTTTTATATGGTGGGCTCTAGGAATCAAGGGAAATCTCCAAGGACAAATTTTTTTTAAGTCTTTGAGCTGATCAGAGCAGAGATCCATGAGCTTCAGACAAGGGCAGCAGGCAGGGTTGACAGGAGAGCAAGTGGTGACACAAGTCTGCAATAAAAACTGAGCTTAGCAACTGTAACTGGATGGAAAGATGAACTTGAGATTCCTGTATTACGTCTGGCAACCTGAAGACGCTGCAGTGCCCTGGATCCTGTAAATGAGATCTTCTCTGGAAGAACATCCTCCCTTCAGGCTCTCAGGGTGCCCAATATGAAGATCAACCAAATTCGAGCTCACAACCAGAGACCAAATTCACAAAGAAAAAATTACCATGAATGTGAGTTAACAGAAACAAAAACAACATATTTCGCCCCCCCCCGAAGACTTCAGCTATTAAAATCACCAGACATAGATCAAGTCTGTATTAAATGCTTGAAGGAATGAAATATAGAATCACAAAAATGAAGAAGCAGCAAACGACTATTAAAAATGACCAGACAGAGGGGCCGGCCAGGTGGCGCAGCGGTTTAGTTCGCGCTTGGCAGCCCAGGGTTGGCGAGTTCGGATCCTGGGCGCCTGCTGACTCACTGCTTGTCAGCCATGCTGTGGCGGCATCCCATATAAAGTAGAGGAAGATGGGCACGGATGTTAGCACAGGGCCAGTCTTCCTCAGCAAAAAGAGGGGGGTTGGCAACAGATGTTAGCTCAGGGCTGGTCTTCCTCACCAAAAAAAAAAAAAAAAAATTAAAAAAAATTACCAGACAGAAATTTTAGATACTTTAGAAATGAAAACTACAGTGGTTGTAAGGAAGAAATTGTGGTAGTCCTCACAAAGATAACCAGGAAAGCCTGCATCAAGCAAGCAAACTGGGTTCACCCATATTCTTGCGAGCAAGGGAGAGGTTGCTAAGAACAGGGTCTCAACAACATCTTGAGACGTGAACTCACAGAGGAATTTATAGCACGGGGCCCAGGGGTAGGGCCAGAATTCAGATGATTTGGAGGTGGGCTTTCAAAAGCAGGTAACAAGTAAAGATTGGGTGAAACGGTCAAGTGGCAGTCACTTTTAGTTGGTGAGGGGCACAGAGAAGGATTTTCCCAGAACGTTTAGTGGAGCATGCTGTATTACTTTTCCAGAGAAGGTCATGGCAATAGAGCTGGTACTTGGCAACTCTAATGTGCCTCCTGTTGGGGAAGGTTTCCAACCCTACATCTCTCTTCTGTGCCCCTATAGTACTTTAAAAATAACTCTTTTACAGGACTTTCAACATTCTCACCAGATTGCCCCCTCTATTTTGTCAGTACGTAGCACATAACTTTGAAGATGATAAGGCTTCAAAACATCTTTATGACAGAAAGGAAAGAAGAAAGGGAGAGAGGAAGGGAGGCAAGGTGTGAAGACTGCATATAACTTCCTATTCATTGGGCTATCAGACTTCCAGCTCTGGTCTTGCCTCTTAGAAAGATTTGCACATTCCATGAACACATGGATTACTAGAAATTCCAGGAGCCTACATACTGTTCCTAATATGTAGTTAATATTTCTGACTACCCATCTGTGAAACAAGAGCCTTGAGCAATATTGGACATTGGCTCCCCCGAGTCTCCCTTCCTTGGTCTCTCATCTGAAAAAAGGCTCCCTCTGAAAGCTGGTCAGCTGGGTGGAGAGGGAAAAAGCACATGGGCTCAGTCATCACTTTGCCCTTCATTTTCCTGCGACAGAGCCCTGAGAAATGATGGTGGATCTTCACAGAGAAGAGCTGACACCTTAACGGCTTCATACCCAGGGATCTAGCAGCAGGCTCCTACATGGTCTGGGCTCTCCATCTTTCAATTCACAGAGAGGGAAGCAGTGGGAGGGTCATTTATCCAAAAAGTACTTGTAGGAACATTTTTTTCAATCTATCAATCAACAAACACCATCGGATATCTACTTGTCCCTAGCATTGTCCCAGGTACAGCAAAGGAGTTCAAAGAAGATGGCCTTTGCTCAGCAGGCTTAATGATGATCTGGGAGGGTTCGTTGGTGTGTCAGTCAGGAAAGCAAAGCTGTGTTTCAGGGAGAAGGGATTTAATGGGAATTAGACCTCACATAAAGGTTGGAGAAGCTAAAGAGGTGAAGGCTTGGAAGGCAAAGCTGAAGAATCAAAGAAGAGTCACCAACTAGACCACTTCAACCACTGGCTCTGGTAGAAAAGGCAGAGATTGCAGGGAAATCTGACAAGCCAAGGACGGGCAGCCTCCAAGTGAGACTGCAAAGAGGGATCACGGAGAGGTGTCTGGGAAGCCGTGCCTCAGTGGCTTTCACCTCTGTGGGTCCATAGCCTGGTGCTGGGCTTGGAATCGCTATTGGCCAGCCAGGCCAGCAGCTGGGAAGATGAGCTGGACACAGAACAAAGGAGACCCAGCACAGGCTGGGAGCTGCTGGGCAGCTCTGCATCTGTCTGTTGCCAGATGTGCCCACAACAAACTTCTGAGAGTAATGGCCACTGCTTCACTTTTGCCTTCCAAATCTCATGCAAATCTCTTTTGGACAACTCTAACCCAGGGAAGGGGTTTCAAAGAACTACAACTCTCAGCTTGACCAAGTTGGCCCAGAACAATCTAGCATAGCTGGCAATGAAGAGCACAGCTTGAAGAAGACAGAGAGGAGGGAAGGCAGACGGAGTTTATGGAAAGCTTCATGGAAGAGGCATAGCACTCATTAAGGCTCAAAGGAAGAATATGATTTATAAATGGGGAAAGGAGAGAATGAGCAAATATTTCCAGTTTAAATGTGGCTGCTTCCTTTACTTCAGTGTTGGTCCAGAGTGTATACAGCTTTCATAGAACACTGGCAGGAACCAGGGGACCCTGGAGCTCGGATGTGCCATGGGGACAGACAGACAGATGAAGAGCCTCATCCTAGGCTTGACTCTGTCCTTGGGAGGGATTGAGCCAGGATCCTGCTGCCCAGACCCATCGACTTGCCCCAAGTGGAGTAACAAGTCTGCACAACGGCCTCAGCTTTGCATCCCACTGTTTCTGTGTCTCCTCAGAGACCATTTGGCCTGCCTACTCAAGAACAGAAGCCTGCTTTGAGAAGAATGAATTCCGTCTGGTTGCTTTTTAAGGGAAAATTTTAAAATAAAGGCAGCTTTGAAAACAAGTAGAGTTTTATTCTTCGCTTACCTCAATGAGATGCCTGTCGGCACCAGTGCCCAGTAGCCTGGCTTATAGGTCTGACGAGCTGGTGGCACCTACACAGAGCAAGCACTGCAGGAAAGGGGTGCAGAACTGTGAGCTTCCACTGTGGTGGGAGGAAGAGGGGTTCCGCCAGGATCTGGAGATGCCGTGGTGGCCCAGGTGTTTTGGGGGGGAGGGGTTGCATAAAAGATGCTTGATGCTCAGAGGGAAAGGAGTTCAGAAAAGGAGGAGGTGGCAGCCAATGGAGAAATGGGCTCCCCAAAGAACTCCAGCCCTCAACAAATACTGTCATCCCTGTTGCAATGTATCCCAATACCTCAGGAGCCTTTGGGGTAGGAAGCTCTTTCCGATACCCAACATGTAGTGGAGGAGGATAGGACTCCCCTTGTTCCCGTCATCCTCTAAACCATATCTCTTCATTCATGTGAAGATTGAAAGTAAGGGTTTTCCCACAGGCTTCCACAGAAACATCACAAGATGACTTTGAAGCTGTCGTTTCGTTACTTCTAGATCCTCTCCTTGTTTCAGCTGTGGGACACAAAACAGAGAGGACTCTTTACTTTGCCCACCCAACATGCATGCTTACGGTGTGCGTGACAGAATCTTTTAATCTGGGTGCTAGACTGCTAACTGGGAAAATTAGTGTTAACATGCTTTGTAAATGGCACCAAAGAATATTTAGGTGTCTTCTCTCCCATTAGGTCAGTAAGATCTGATCCATTTCCACTTCACAAAAGGCCTCACTCCTGTCACAGACTTGAATATCTTTCCTCCCTGTGTCAATCAGCTTTTTCCTTTTCTTGTTTTTTAGGAAAATTGAGTCTTTATCAAATGGTTCTCCCATTTCATTTTAAGTAAGGAGGGTAAATGGAAGCCCAGGCTGGCTGGCCCGTGGCTCTTCTGACACACCTGATTTCCCCATCCTGTGACACACCTGGCCCCACAGAGTTCCGTGCTTTACCACTGCAAGTACTGAATGTTGCCAATAGGAAAGATAATCTTTTTTTCTATTGGCCAGAGGCTTTGAGGTCCAAATTTCCATGGATCATTTCTGGAGACCATCAGAGGCCCACATGAGAGCATCACAGACTCAAATCTCCAAGATCAGGTCTTGTTTGAGTTCAAGTGTGTGTGCCCACATGGTCCCTGATGACCAGCACATCCATGTCTGCACGCGGGACCATCCTTGGCCTGCAGCCTCTGCTGTGCTGGCACACAGGCGGAGCAGGTACAAGGGAAGCAATGCAATTTGATTTTTGGAGGCACGAGAAGGCACCAATTTACGTTTTCTCAGTTTACATGTGCTCAGTGAGTTCGTTCCTTCACCCACCATTGAAGTGAAGAAGAACACTCCCTGAAGAAGTCATTTGCCCAAAGTCTTCATTGTTCCAATGAGGGCCTCTCCCCTCGAGGGGAGCAGCTTCAGGAGCAGAATGAGCGTTGCTGAGGGAGGGAGATGGTGGAGATGGGGAAGCCAACGCCATCACAGGTGGAGGTCCTTGACCACCTGAAAGGGCAGCCTTGCACCGGCCCTGCCCTGGCTAGCTTCATTGTGTTCCCTGCATCCGGTATGCCTAACCAGTCCCAATCCATTCTCCAAGCTGCCAGAATTATATTTTTTAAATGCAAGTGGGATTACGTTACTCTTTGGCTTAAAATCACCCTCTGGTTTCCACTGTCCTTGGTATAAACCAAAAGCTTTTTCCGAGGCCCTTAGTCACCACTCCCAGCCTCCTCTCTCCCCAGCCTCCCTCCCTCACCTGCCACCTACCACCTGAACTTCCTTCAGTTCTTCCCTCCTGTCTCAGCCTTTCCCCACTCTGGGCCTCAAACATGCCACCCTCCCTGCTGGGCTGGTTCCCTTTCTCTCTCCTCCTGTCATTCTGGCCAATGCCTTTGATTAGAGAGGTCTTTGCTGACCTCTAACCCCTGCCCCCTGCCATCATCAATGGTCCCCTTGCTATTCTCTCCCATGGGATTTCATGTCTGAATTTATGACAACGTTTGACGACATAGCTCTTCATTTGCCTAGTTATCCAACGTGCGTGTCTCTCCACAGAATGGAAGATTTAAGTGGACAGAGATTATATCTGTTTTGTCCACCATGGTTTACCTCATGCCTCATACAATGCCCACCGCACTGAAAGGATTCAGTAATTGTTTGCTGAATAAACAAATGAATGGACAAATAGTGCAACCTGGATTTCAACACCCTGCTCCACTGGTGCCACTGGGTGCCCACTGAGGCACCACGCCTGGCCTCTCCTTCCCCTCCTCAGGACTGGTGATTGTGGTTATGTCAGCTCTGCCTGTTCAGCCAGGAAACCTGTCCCTCACCTCCACCTACAGCAAAAAGTGCAAGAAATCTCTATGTTTTGGAATATGGAACCCCAACTTCTTAACCTGACCCCTGTGTTCTAGAGTTAACGTCACTGGCGTCAGACCTGGAAGGCACCCCAGCAGCCATCTCCCCATCTATCCTGTCCTCATTCACTGGGATGAGCAAAAAGACCCATGACAGTCACAAAGGAAGTTATTGGGTAGTCCATTCTAGCACCCTGGGGTCAGATCTCAGGAAGTTTGTACTGTGGACGAGCTGTCAGTCCCTCTCATGTGGTCAGCACCGTCTCCTTCTTGTTCTTCGGGTCAGTGCTTCAGATCCCAGGAGAGGGTTATTCTTATTTTCCAAGCCATTATTCACAGTAGGCTCTAACTTCAGAATGACTTTGAGACATAACAATTTCAGATTTAAAGCAATATTGATAGAGGCTAACTAGACAGTGCTTTTTCCAGATCTCTTTGTGGAAACAATGTTTCCACCATTTCCACTCTAAATATTTCATTTTTGGAACACCAGTCCAACAAGAAAACATTAGACTTGTTGTGTTAATAGGTGTGCCTGAAAACACACTTGGGCGATCTGAACATCTCTTCTGCGGGACTCCAAAGGTCAACCAACGGGATGTAATCTGGTTGAGGAAGAGGGATTCTCAACCACCACAGAAAATGAATAAATGATTTGATGGCCACAAGAGGAATGAATAAAATTTTCAGCCACAAGATGAGGCAAAAGAATTAACTGTTAAAAATGTGCATGGAAAGGTGATAGAATCTAGTGTAATAATAATGTTGTTTAGAAACAAAATTAATCTAACATAAGCAGCCTGAAATGTTTTCGTATGCAATAACAAAAATGAAGATTATTGGCCTCTATAGATCCTTAGGGATTATTTGTCTGTGAGCAGTACATGAAGAAACCTTTGGAACTGAAACCATATAACAGAAAACATCTGTTTGGGCATCTTTCAATTACAATATGTTACAGGGGGAAAAAAAAACTGAGGCTCAGAAATACCAGTCTGACATGTAAACTGGCTATTTCTGATTCAAACATTTCATAGACTTCCTTGGCAGAAACAGCTATGATTATCCTTTAAATTTATCTCTTTGCCTTTTGCAATTCCTAAGAACGTTTGTCTCCCCATCTTCTTATGAGGTAAGTAAAGTAACCAGACCTATAAACAAAGAATAATTGTGAGGCCAGGTTCAAAAATATTTCCCTATTAATATGTAATAAGGAGGAAATGGAACAACCTGGATTGACAGAGTTGGAAAATCTTAGTCATATAATGTGAGTCACTGATTTTAATTTTTCAGGTGGAGGATGCAAGGAGGGAAGGGAGAAAAAGCTATATCTTCCAACTTTTTAAAAAATCTGTGATCCCACATTGCCTTCGGATGGTGTGCTCTCTCCTTCTTCCCGTCACAGCTGACTAAGCTCACAGCCACATTCTTACCCCAACTCCAGGCACTTGGTTCCATTTACTAACAATCCACAGAAACTAGACTCTTCCCTAAAGTCTTCCTCAAGTCACCAACAATGTCCTGATGGCCAAAGACGATGAATACAGCACATAACACTAGGACTTTCCCTACCTCTCCAAATCCTCTTCTCTGGCAGTCTTTTCGTTGCCTTCTCTACCCCATTCGCAGATTCATCATTAGCCCTTCACCCCTTAAATACTGGTGTTTCTCAGAGCTTTGTCCATTGTCCTCAGCTTCTACCCCTGGAGTGTGTCTGACCGTGGTCCCTCCTGCTTCATTCCCAACATCACCATCACCGCCTTGGTTCAAGCCTTCATCCTCCCTGCCTGGATGGCTGCCTCCTCAGCAGCCTCCCCAGCTCCAGGTTGTGTCCCATCCCACCCCATCTCCTAATCACTTCCCAGATTGCAGCAAGGATGACTAGCCCAAAGGGAAAAATCTGTTGCATCACTTCTTCTCTGCCTTAAAATCCTCCAATGGCTCCTCTTGGCTCTCAAGGTAAAGCCCAAACATCTCAGCTTACTCTTCCCAATCTGGACCCTCCTGACCTTGCCTGCCATCCCCTTCACTCCGGCTGCTCCTGGCGGTGAACAGCCTGGCCTCAGCCCCTATCCTTAGTACAGGCTCTCCTCGCTGCCCGGGAGGCCCCTTTCCCTGCATGACCTCCTAACTCACTCTCATCCTTTAAACCTCAGCCTACATATCCCCTTGTTCATCTCCAATATTGGCTATTTATGTCTTTCAGTTTTTTTATTGATCAGTCTCATCCAGGTTTATCAGTTCTATTCATCTTTTCAAAAAACACAACGTTTGGCTTTGTTGATCTCTATTCTGTTTTTTATTTCAGTATTTTCTGCTCTTGTTTTTATTATTTCCTTTCTTCTGCTTTCTTTGTATTTATTTTGCTTTTCTCTTTCTAATTTCTTGAGATGAACACTTAGCTTATTGCGTATTTTCAGCCTATACCTTTTCCTAATATAACATTTTAAAGTGAAGATTTCCCTTGAAGAATTGCTTTCACTATATCCCACATGTTTTGAAAAATAGTATTTTTGTTGAGTTTTCTTTGACCTCTGGGTTATTTAGATATTTTTAAACACATGGTGATTTTCCAGTTATCTTTTTGCTTTTGAACTGTGGTCATACTACATACTCTGTCATTTTAATCCTTTGAAATTGTTAAGACTTGCTTTGTGACCTATGCTGAGATTTTGTAGCTATTTAATGTATACTTGAAAACTAGGTATATTATCATGTTGTCTCTTGGTGTGTCAGGTTTTTAATCGTGTTTTTAAAATCTTTTACAGCCTTACAGATTTTTTGCCTGCTGGTTCTTTCAATTTCTGAGAGAGGTCTATCACAAAATTTCAGCATGCCTGTGGATTTACCCATATCTCCTTCCAGTTCTTACAGTCTCTTTTTGCTTCAAATATTTTGAGGCCATTTAATCAGATGCACACAAATTTTCAATTATTCTACCTTCCTGATACGTTAAATCCCTAATCAACAAGAAGTGACTCTTAATCTCTAGTAGTTTTTTTTTTTTTTTTTTTTTTTTACTTTAAGGTCATGTTTGTCTGATGTTAATATAGATTTACCAGCTTTCCTTTGACCACTGTTTGCAAGGTATAATTTTTTCCACTCTTCCCTTTTCAAACTCTTTTATCCTTATATTTAATTTGTGCCTTGAAAACAGAACATGATTTGGCTTTGATTTGTAATCAAGTCAGAAAATCTTTGTCTATTAACTGAAGTACTTAGTCTGTTTATATTTAATAAAATTACTTATATATGTGACTTTAAATCTACTGTCTTACAATATGCTTTCTATTTGTTCCACTCACTCTATGTTTTTTTCTCTCTTTTCTTGCCTTCTTTTGAATTGACTATTTTTTATCATTTCATTTTTTTAATCATTCCATTTTATCACTCTCTTTATTTGAAAGTTTTATACTTCCTATTATGCTTTTAATGGTTACTTTGGAAATTACTACATAAATCCTTGACTTATCAAGGTCTAATGATAACTGGCACTTTTACCTTCTCTTGGACAATATAAGGAACCCTTAAAACACTTAAAATCCTTTTATCCTCTTCCCAACTTAAAGATTTTTGTTGTCCTATGTCTTTAGATAGATAGAAAATAGATGGATAAACACACACGTGCACGCACATATATATGTATCCCACAAATATTAATTATTATTGTTTTATAAAATCAATGTCATTTGGATTTACTCATATATTTATACTTTCCTTTAGTCTTGATTTCTCCTGTATCCCTAACCTTCTATCTAGGATTATTTTCTGTCTTCCTAAAGAATTCTAATGTTTCTTTTACCGAGGGTCTGCTGATTACAACTCTCTCTGTTTTTGTTTATCTGAAAAAGTCTTTATTTCACCCTCATACTTGAAAGATATTTTTACTGACAGTCCATATTGGCAATTTGTTTTGTTTCTTCAGTACTTTGAAGATAATCCACTATCTTAAAAATTCCATTGTTGCTCTTGGTAACTCAGTTATCAGTCTAACTATTGTACCTTTTAAAAGTAATCTTTCTTTTTCTCCCTGGCAGTTTTAAGGATTTGATTGTCTGCAATTTCTCTGACATATTTTTTATATTTATCCTGACTAGGTTTCCTTGGGATTTTTTAATCTATAGGTTAATGTCTTTAGGAAAATAATCAGCCATTACTTTATCAAATATTGCTTATGCTTGCATCTCTTAGACTCTGCTCCTTCTGAGTATCCAACAGGACATATGTTGGGCCTTCTAATTATATCCTCTCTGTCTTATGTTTTCTTATTACCTTTTACATGCTTCATTTTGTATGTTTTCCTCTAACCAAACTTACAGTTTACTAAATTTCTCTTCAACTATATCTAATTTGCCATTAAATCTATACATTGTTTTAATTTAGTTATTAATTTATTTTTAAGTTCTAAAGTTTACTTTGTTCTTATTTAAATCTGCTATGTGACTTTTTATGATTTCCAATATTCTGCCAAAATTTTCAAGCTTACCCAGATCCCAGGCACGGACCTATGCACTGCTCATCAAGCCATGCTGTGGCAGCATCCCACATACAAAACAGAAGAAGGTGGGCACAGATGTTAGCTCATGGCCAACCTTCCTCAGCAAAAAGAAGAGCATTGGCAACAGATGTTAGCTCAGGGCCAATCTTCCTCACCAAAATAATAATAATAATAATCAAGCCAAAGAGACACATTTTGGGGTGGCAAATTCTGATCCCCCAAACACGCCACCCCTCACTTTCCCTCCATTCCCTTCTCTCTCCAATACTCCTCTCTTCACCCTCCACCCTGCCCTCATAAACCAATTCATCCTATAAATGGCTTTTGAATCCATTCTCATTTTCTTCATGGTTTCCATCTTAAAAAATCAGAAGTGGTTCTTTTCCTGTATGGATTCAAATGACTCAATTTCTTTTTCTATAAAAGAAAGGTCCAATTGCATTAAGCTAAGAGTGACTTTGAGAAACAATGTTAAATGAGTGATTCATCATGCTGACAGTAACTGGGAGGGCCTCCAAGCACATAGAAGAGTAAATACCCCTCAGAAAGATGATTTTTCATGTTTAAAATCATAGTAATCATGTTACCCACGCACCCTTTGTTGAGGCTTCAAGTGCCAGGCTAAAAGTAATTAAGCCTTACACTCAATACGGAAATATATTCAGAAAACCATCATATCTCAACTTTGTCTTTATTTTTATGGTTCTATAACCAGGACTGGCCCTGTAGTAAAAGAGATGGTGCCGCATTATAAACACCTCCACTCCTCACCCCCTCATATGCTCAGCCTCTCTCCCAGAGAAGCATCCGTAAACTCCATCCTCAGAAAATGCCAAAAGGATGCAAAAGCCAAAGACTGAACTTGTTAAAGTAAAACCCAAAACAAAATCCCTACCTTCCTCCCTTTTTAGACATCTCCAAAAGAACCAACAGCCCTCAATCCTACAAACTACCACAGTATTTACATTCCAATGAAAACAAATATGCTTTAGTTGAGAAATTTGGAGTCCATGCAAACAATAAGTCTGGTAATTCTCTCAATAGAAACACATACTTGTAAATAATGAAACAAAGCAGTAAATTTCCAGAGGCATTCATACCTTCCCCATAATTTTCATCAGCATTCCCCCAATGTCCCCACTCCACCTCCCACTCCCCCCCACCAGTCAATAAACAATCTAAAACTAGCTGTTTGCTATGGAAATGTATATGCATAAAGATAGAGAGATGGATAGAGACAGAGAAAGAGATGAGGGGGAGAGCAATAAAGCAAACGTGGTAAACTGTTAACATTGGGGGAATCTGGTGAAGGATTTACGGAAATTCTTTGTATTATTCTTGCAACTTTTCTATAAATCAGAAATCATTTCAAAAAAGAGAGTAAAAATAAAACCAAAAGCAGCCACAAAAAAATTCTGAGGCTTCATTCTCAAATCATGAGCTGAATAAACACAAAACTCCACTCTCTAGTTCCTTTTTAAATAAGTCACCACAAACAACATCACATCCTACAAGTAAGTTACAAAACAATCACCTGTGTTATGAGCTTCTTTTATGTCATTATTGTCAACCATCCTTCCCAAAGCCTTGTCTTGTTGCCATGATTAAACTGGGTGTTTTCCACATCTCTGTCAGTGGGAGGTTAACAAATCGTCTCTTTAGGTAGGGAGCTTCTGCAGATGTACCCAATCAAAAAGAAAAAAAAGTTGAAAATTAACTAATTTTTTTGAAAAAAAACAAGTTTACTGATAGCATGCTAGAAGACAAGATACATATTAGCGTCTCGTTAATGTTTAGTGGATACATGTCAAGGGATGAAAAAAAGAATGAAACATAGATGTAGACCCCAAATTTCACAAAGCATACCAGTGTCTCCCCATTGTGGCTTGGATGCTGTCCCCTGTGGCCTGGTCTTGCCCAAGGTTGGAATCTTCTACCAAGCTCCGCATCCCGGTTCTGCTCCATCCTGTGACCCCATCAGGTCCATGCTGGTTTGCTCCCTTCAGGCCATGGGAACTTCAGAGCACCCATCCTAACTGCAGAGAGAGCTCACTTTCCTCCTCTGCAAATTCTCATGCTTCAACCTTTAATGCACAGAAACATCCCAGCCTCAACTACACAGGCTTCGGAAACTTTCTTTCACTCCAGTTCTTTCTACTGCACAAAGTCACCAACTGTCAGAATGGCGGAGATGGAACCTTCTCCAAGTCAAAAACACTCAGCAAAATGCCAGATGCTTGCTAAGCCCTCTGAGTGTGGCTGGGGGGATTACAGACCTTCCTGGGTTGAGGCAGAAAAAACCATCTCTTCCAGGCTGACAGCTATCTGGATGATTATGCCCTATTTCTCACATTTCTTTTCTTCTGTGGTTGCCCTGTCTTTCCAAAGGCTGTGATTAAAACCCATCCATTTGCTAAATATTTCCCTTGTTGACCTTTGAGATTTCATATTTTATTTATCCATACATGTAGCTTACAGTCATTCAGCAAAATGTGTCAATTCTCTACCGTAGAGCTGGCACTGGGGTTGAAAATCCAAGAGTCAGCCATGAACAAGATATAGTTCCTGCTGACATACAGCACATCTGGTCGCGGAAGTTGGCACTTCAGGTACCAGCCTTTGGCCACATATCATGTATTTGCGTATGATAAGCATCAGCTCAAATAATACTAATTAACCCTCTAGCCAGCTGAGCACTAGGCAGCTTTTTAAAGAATGAACAAAAATTTAATGAGCACCTACAAAGTGAAGGTCATTGTACTGGAAATGAGGGATATACTCCCCAACTACAGGAGTCAGAGAGTTTAAACTCTCTTGGAGGAGATAAGACATAAATGTGTGAAAAAGTAACGAACAATTTATAGAAGTCTATGACCCAGGAGTAACCACTTCTTTGAAAGAAGCAGGCTGTGAAAGCAAGGCCCCTCTGCTGGCGGAATTCCAGACACTGTTGCACTAACATGAGAAAGGTTTCCAAGCCGAAATTTCCTGATGCTCTGGAAATCACACCACACAGGTAACTACCTGTGTTAGCACATTCCTCCCAACCACGCGGGGCGCTGTGCAGGACTTGCTCTAAACGAGCCGGACACCCAGCTCACCCAGGGCAAAGAGTCCAAAGGGCGCGCTGGAGCAGGTGATGTGTGGGAGCCCCGCGCATGCTCACACCCTCTCTGCTCCTGGGCTTCCGGGGCGCGCCAGGCGGGGTGTTGGAAGGAGCGCTGGGCTTCTCCAGCTCCACGCTTGCTGCCTCTAGGAGGTACCTCATATCCTCCAGACGGTCTGAGTGTCACCATTTTTGTTTTCTCTAGTCTTCTCCCCAGTAAAAGGGGCAACAGATGCCAGCCACTAGTGTCCCTCAGGGGCCATGCTACCTGACCGCTGGCCCGATGGCCCAGCCAAGGCCTCTAGTGCCCACTGTGGTATGGGCTGGGTGTGGGTTCAGGGCACATCCTCAGGCCTCGACCTGGGGCGGGACCACAGGGTCTGTAACACGCAGAGGGCAAGTAACAAACACCAAGCTGTGGTCAGTGCAGCCCATCCCTCCCAAGGGGCCTGTTGTCACCAACCATTCATTCTTCTCTTAGGAAGAGTCTTTGCTGAGGACTTTTCCCGGTCCCTCCGTGAGCTTGCCTTGTGGACTCCAGACCCATCCAGACACCGACTCCTGAGTGAAAACAGCTAAGACTCCAAAGGGACCCCTGCATCACAGGCATTGGCAACGGTTCGTTCCCAAGCCCTGAACTAGAAATCACAGAGAGCCCGGCTCGAGCCACAGGAATATTGACACTGGGTGCTCGTTTGAGAGTATTAGGGCAAAGAGATGCCTCACAGAGCTCGGATTCCTGCTCCTGCTGAAGAATCTTGGCCTCAGGCGAGAGTCAGTGTTCCCAGTCAGAGCAGGGCCTGCTAAAGACTTTCAGGAGGATGCCAGACCCATTTGCGTGGTTCTTTTTCCTCTAGGAAAACAGACTTTCCTGGAATAACTAAGCCAACGTGAGCTCCTGCTCCACCCTCTCGAGTCTGGCCCGGCAGTCCGAGCCCGTTCCCCACAGCACTCTCCTTGACCATTACCTCATCCCCAAACACTGTGGGCTGGGCCTCCCCCAGTGAGCACAGCAGGGATGGAATGGAGAAGCAAAGTTTCTGGAAAGACTTCACATGGGTCCCAGTTCAAGTACAAGGCACTCTTCTCCCCCTTGGGGCCCTCCAGGACATCCTGCCCTGTAACATTCCTCAGGGAGAGGATCTCCAGGGTTGAGGACCCTTGAGCCCTGTCCTGGACAGCAGCACAGCTGTCCCGACATGCCACAACAGTGAGCCCCAGTCTAAGTGCACCAGAGTGGCCTGGGAACATTTCCATAACACAGACGCCCAACCACTCGCTGCCCGCCCTACTGAACCCTAACCTCCAGTTGGGGGTGGGGGATGGCATTCACCTTTTTTAGAAGCCCCTCGGGTGACTTTAGAAGCTCCCACATCTTCCTGGTGAAGGGCCTCTGTGCCGTGGTGTATAAGTTCTGTAGAATGCAAACAGACATACCTCTGCCCACACAGAACTCCCAAACCTTCTCGTGACTCCTGCCTGCACCACCTCACATGTAATGAGGCCTCCTCACAAGGCTTCTGGGAAGATGAGAAAGGTGGGGCTGGGATTTAGCCTAGCTGTGGGCCTATGGATGGAACGGCTGAGTGTGGTCTGGAGGCGATGGCCAAGGAAGTGGAGCCATGGGGCCAGGGTTGCCGGGGGAGATGAGGCTCCTTTTAGGTTGGACAAGGGACCCAGGAAGCCTCTGCAAGTTCAGGCATTTGCTCTCTAGGAGAGAGGCAACAGCTAGACAGATGTGAGGGGCCATCCCAGCAGTCGACAGGTAAGACCAGACTTCGTTTTCAGTGAGGGCAGCAGGGAGCCTGTGTGACACACTTCCCAGGCACACAGCAGTGGGGCCTTGGAGTCTCAAGGTTCACCCACTTGGCCCAGCTCAGACCTCTCCCTCATTATCCACCCTGACCACCACCGCCAGGGCCAGGCACCATGGTCACTGCCATCTGCAGCCAGATTTCTTTTCACTTTGGCCCCGTTCCATCTCAGCTGCTAAAGGTCCTGGGGACTAAGAGGAGACAAGGAGCTGCTGGGAGCCGGCCTTTTCCTGAAGCCCTCTTTCTGCTCCTTCTAGTCGTTATTAACAAACTAATCCTAAATCTTCTGCTTCTTCCAGAACTTTCGTTCCTCCTCCCCCAGGCTAAGAGGTAAAACCAATCAGAATCCTAAGAAGGGACAATTTTATTCTGGCCACATAAGCAGACAAGTCTGACAGTTCAGAGTTTGCACTGGATCCCATCTACACTCAAATCATAGCTACTGTTTTCAAGCCTTGGCGTGTGCTGACCCCCTGAAGACTCAGCGCCACTTGAGGTAGACGCAGCCGTCACTGTTTCATAGAGAAGGAGATGAGGGATCAAAGTTCTCAGCTGTAACAGGACCTGTAAAATTCTACCACATAATGTTGTTTAGAAAATTAGATGAGATGGAAAGAGGGATGAATAGGCGGAACACAGGGAATTTTAGAGCAGAGAAACTATTCTGTATGATATTGTGTTATACATTCGTCCAAATCCATGGAAGTGTACAACACAGAGAGCAAACCCTAATGTAACCCTCTACACGTCAGTTAATAATAATGTATCCATCTGGGCTCACCAATTGTAACAGATGTACCACGCTAATGCAAGATTTCAGTCATAGGAAACTGTGGGGGAGGAGTGGTATACCAGAACTCTGTACTTTATGTTCAATTTTTCAGTAAACCTAAAACTGCTCTAAAAAATAAAGTATATTTTTTAAAAAATAAAATGAGATAATATATCTAAATCATTTGCAAAGTCCCTGACAAATTAGCTGCTATAGCTATCACCATTTTGCCTAGAGCCTGGGACTTGAATGAGTTTTCCCTCATGAAACCCAGTTGAAGCAGAACAGCCCCATCCAGACTTTATAGCCAATAAGGATATTTCCTTGAGTCCACCATGCTCGGGGGCAGCCCTCCCTTTAGAGACTGCTGAAATTATGTTTCCCTGGAGGCAAATTTACGAAATTGCTAAGTATTCACCAGACACCCTGTTTTATTTGCCTGCTGACCATGCTGCCCAGTGAGTGGGTGACATCCAAGCCCCGGGTATAGAAAGGATTTGCCCAGAGTCATTGCATCACTGTCCCCACTGAAATGCCCTCCCCTGGCCTTATATCCCTGTGTTTTCACAAGATACTGTCTTTATCAGGGTTCTCCAGCAATACAGAACCAATAGGATATATGTGTTAAGAGATCTATTTTAAGGAATTGGCTCATGCAATTTGGGGGCTGACAAGCCTGAAATTTGTAGGGCAGACCAGCAGACTGGGAACTCAGGAAGGGTTTCCATGTTACAATCTTGAGGCAGAATTCCTTCACCTTAGGGAAACCTCAGTTTTGGTCTTAAACTCTTCAGGCCTTCAACTGATTGGATGAGGCCCACCCACATTATGGGTAATCTCCTTTACTTAAAGTCAACAGTGCGATAGATATTAATCACATCACAGCAACATCTAGACTAATATTTGGCACCATAGTCTAGCTAAGTTGACAGATAAAATTTGACCCTTGCAACTACTTTCCTAAACAAACAAGAAGATGAAAAAGGGTATGTTTGGAAAATGTTTGCATTTCAAATGCTCTTAAAGAGATGCACATCAGAATGTTGCCATTTGACTGCCGGGCCGATGAGTGGACTCTTTTGTGCCCATCTCGGCTACCTCTGGAAAAAAAGGACTTTGCCCCCTTAGGTGGCCTGCATCACCACACCACTTTTGCGTGGGGATTTGGGGGTGAAGGATGCAGCACCCCAGTTTGAGAAGCTGCTCACTTGATGCAGAAACACACTTGCCTGTATGCGTTACTTTGGACACTCCTTGCAGCAACCAGTCAGAGCTCTGTCCTGTTCCCCCAGTTGACTTAATACCAGAACCTCTTCCCAGCCAGACCCTCAAGAACTAAAGTGCCCTCACCTTGAGGAGGGAAGAGAGCTGGGGGGTCAATCCTAGTGTCACAGGGCCAGGAGACACCAAGAGGACATGGTCATTCTCAATGAGCACTTGGTCCTGGAACTCTCAGCACGGGTCAAGCAGGACAGAGAAGGTCCCTCCCTTTTGGTGCCCACTGTGAGCTGCGACAGAGCAATTCTACAGAGATCAGATAGAAAACCAAGCTCGAAGCATGGAGAAGTGAGATTAAGTCATTTTATTATGACGTTCTTTGTACCGTTCCCTTGAAGAATGATGAGTGATCAGGAGTTGCTGGAACATGATCCGAGGGCTAGGTGGCATTTAGGAGGCCACCACTGTCCAAACATTCTGAGGACACTCAGCCAAGAAGGGGCATCTTTGTCTATAGGGCCATCCTAGGTGGACGAGGGAACGAGCAAAGACAGGAGTCCAGACAGAGTTGTTCTCAGGGGATCAAAACTAATCAGGGGTTCTGCCACTAACTGAGGCTGCCCACTCAGCCTCAGGCGGCTAAGGTCCCCTTGCCTTAACATGGCAGGCTCCCCTCCCAGAGGAAGCCTCTGCTTGGTGGCCTCTGGAGGACATTCCATTAGAAGGCGGCTCTTTGGACATGAACAGGTCTTGCTGGGTGGGCACACCGCTTACTGCTCCTGTCCCACTGGGGTACACGCTGGATCTGCTCTGAATGCAAATCCCCACACCAGCAGCCAGAGGATGCCAATCATGAGTGTTCAAAGAATCCTGGCAGGGTGAAAGCCAAGGTTGCCTGGCCTTCAGAGAGACAAAAACAAGAGCTCTTGGGCCAGGTTAACCAGAAAGGTTAACCTTTCTGAGTCTGTTTCCTCACCTACCCGCCTACCTCAGAACGAGGTCTGGAAAGCCAGACAAAAACTGCTGGGAAGTGATGCTGGGAAGATTATAATGTATGGGAGAGAACTTTGAAATGCTAATGCAGGCAACACAGGCTATCAACGAATTATCATCTTAACTAGACAGGGTAGGTTTAGGGCAGCTAGATAATTTGTTCCCTAAAAAAAAAATATCAACGGAGACAATTATTTAGAATGCAGAAGCTATCTGGGCTCATATTTGCACATATTTCACATGTTCTCGGTGCCATTAACCAGGGGTCTGCAACACAGCTGACCAGGTCCTCCCCAGCTCGAGCTCTGTAGGCACTATTTTATAAATTCCTCTCCTCTGCTAGACCAGCTACCTTACTTCTTCAGCCACTTCTTCTGAAGTTGTGTCTAAATCTCTTGCCTACTATTTTCTCCTCTCTGGCATTCTTTGTACTTAAAGGTTTGTACGTTTTTCCTACTCTTTTAGAAGGGTTTTAGTAGGAAGAGGGGTACGTTTGTGTAGCTCATCTGCCATGTTTAAGTAAATATCCCATTGGTCTCTTATACCTGAGTTCTGACTCCATGGTGTAGGTTTGATTATTCAGTGAATTTTCGGGGAATTTCTGCTGCTGGAAGTAAGAGTGATCTCAGGAAATTTTGAGGAACCATCTGCATTCTCTCACCCAGGAGAAGAAACAAGAAAATTCCTGTTTCAGGCAACATAGTCAAGATGACCTCACATCTAAAGCAAGAAGGCAGTGCTGCAGCAGGGGAGGTGCAGGGGCTTGGGGACCTTTCCATCCCCACTAACCTCCACCACTCAGCAAAATATCCCCCAACCAGTCACTCATGCCTGATCATTACCCCATCGTCACTGATTCAGACAAGCATTCGTCCCCAGAATCCCTTTTCCTCATTCATTGGTTGTTTCATTTATTCAATTAACTTTTACCAAGCACTTCATATGTGGCATGAATTGTACCATGGACTGTGGACACAAAAATGAATAAGACAGGATATTTGCTACCATGGAACAAATATTGTAGTTGGAGAGAGAGACACGTCTGCACATAATATTGTCCTTGTGGAGGCATAGTGGTTGGAAAGGTTAGTTCTACCTGCAGTGGCTGAGGAAGCCTTCAAAGAGAAATGTCCTTGAAGAATGAGTCACATTGAACCAGATAAAGAAGGCAAAGGAATAGTGGACAAAGGCAGGGGGTAGAAAAAAGCAAGGATCCCTGAGAGAAGTGACGTATATTAAGTCACCTTGGTGGGAATTATGATGAATAGTTTAATAGGTTAGATCCAGTAAGGGGCTTAGGATGTAGAATATCTACATATCAATAAATATGATGTGGAGAAATAAAAAACAAGAAGCATTGCATTCTTACATTTAGCTTTGGTTAAGAATATAGTTGAAGGCAGAGGCCACAAGTTTCAATAGATCTTGACAGAATGAGAAAACAGTTGACACAAGTATTATGAGAATACAGTAGTCCCCCTGTATCCGTGGTTTCGCTTTTTCTGGTTTCAGTTACCTGTAGTCAAATGCAGTCCAAGAGTATTAAATGAAAAGTTCCAGAAATAAACAATTCATAAGTTTTAAATTGTGCGCTGTTCTGAGCAGTGTGATAAAATCTCGTGCAGTCCCATTCCATCCCATCCAGGAAGCAAATCGTCCCTTCATCCAATGTATCCACACTGTATACATTACCTGCTCAGTAGTCCCTTAATAGCCATCTCGGTTATCAGATCAACTGTCATGGTATCACAGTGCTTGTGTTCAAGTAACCCTTATTTTATCTAATAATGGCCCCAAAGTGCAAGAGTAGTGATGCTAGCAATTCGGATCTGCCAAAGAGAAGCCCTAAAGTGCTTCCTTTAAGTGAAAAGGTGAAAGTTCTCAACTTAATAAGGAAAGAAAAAAATCTTATGCTGAGGTTGCTAAGATCTACAGTAACCTTTATTATAGTATATTGTTATAATTGTTCTATTTTATTGTTAGTTATTGTTGTTAATCTCTTACTGTGCCTAATTTATAAATTAAACTTTATCTAAGGTATGTATGTATAGGAAAAAACATGGCATAGATAGGATTCAGTACTATCCACAGTTTCAGGCATCCACTGGGGGTCTGGGACCGTGTCCTCTGCAGATAAGCAGGGAGTACTGAACCGTGAGCTCACTGTTACATCTTGTTACAAACTTACGGCAGAAGGTGGAGAACATTTCTAAGTCAAACACCTCAAAGACGCTCAAGGATATAAACGCTAACAAGTTTGACAAATTCTTATTCTGTATCTTGTCAAACTGAGTCTAGGCTAATTCTTTTGTAAGAGATTGTCCTGTGACATTTCATTTTTAAATTCTAAAAGCTCATTGTTATCTCTTCTGGAATGTAACCCTTAATCTCTAGGCTATACTTGCTTTGTATGGTTGTCATGGAGAATTGCATTTCCTTGCTATTTTTGTTTCTTTTAGGAAATTGTGTTTGTTATAAGACATTTATTGCAGGACATTAGTTTGCTCATCTAAATTATAATGTACACATCAGCACTGTGGTGATTAACTCATTGTGACTCGACTTTACTTATGAATCAGAAAGTATCAAGAGTTTATCTTGGCTTCCACTCTACACACTGGTTTGAGAAATAAACTGGACTCTGATCAGATTCTTCCCTTTAAAAACAATGCAAAGTGAGTTTTCCACAATACAAATGCATAAAAATTTCAGGTGAGTAATGCTAGAGACATATTTCACAAGCAACTCGAATTGCATAGGTTTCTTCCTAACTGAGAGCTCCTTTTTATACATCACACAACTTTGTCCCACACTCCTGAGAGGTGCTTGCTCGGGCCTTATCTGCATCGGGATTAACCTGAGAAGGGGGAGGGGGTTGTTTCTGGATGTCTGCCCTTACCCATCACCAACTGCTCAACTAGAGCAGAGAAAAATGGTAGTTAGACTCTCAAAGCAACACGCTCTGTGGGCAGCAACCATGCCCTTCTTGTTACCTCTGCATTCCCAACACCTGTAGCAGTGCCCGCCTCATAGTGTGCAATAAATATTTGTGGTATGAGTAAACTTGACAGAATAAACTAATTCCAACTTTCATTTTCTGTGGCCTGTATTGAGCTGTAGAATATGTCTGTTTCTTTTTTTTCCATGACACACACAACTCCAGTCTACCATGTTGAAGAAAGCACTGTATTACCATCTCACTGGGAAAAGTAGAAACTTACGCAATCATAAAATATCACAGATATAGCTGGGTATCTCCCTCATTTTACTGATGGTGACACACGCCCCAGAGAGAAGACACTGTTGCCTCTGGCTTTCTTTTTCCCCACTCACAGAACACCTTCTGTGAACCAGACACTAGGCCCAATGCTGGGACTGGGCAGGGGGACAGAAAAGGCTCTGCCCTCACGGAGCTCACTGTCCAGCAAGTGCAGAGGTTCCCAAGCATTGGTCCTCAGACCAGGCCAGGCTGGGCACACCAGAATCCCCTGGAAGCCTTATTAAAAGTAGAAAGTCTCCCTCAACGAATTCCAAAGCCAGTGGGTGCAAGTGGTCGAGATTATGGGAACTAATATTGTCTCAAAGTCTCTCCATAAGATACTTATTAATTACAAAGGGGAAAATCCCTTTACAGTGGAGAAATGTGGCAGGGACAACCTTAACCAATGACCAAAGCTACCATTGCCAAGAATGGAGCTAATCAACTGCAGGGCCTCCAGACCTGATGCATAGAGACACATCATCACTCCTTCGGTAGGACGGATGGCCCCCGAGGGCTTCACCCAAATCCAATCATGGAATCATCAGACACACCCAAACTGAAGGACATGTTGCAAAATCACTGACCTGTACTCTTCAAAAGTGCCAATGTCATAAAAAATAAACAAAGCCTCAGGAACTGTTCCAGATTAAGGGAAACTAACAAGACATGGCAGTGGAATACAAGGCGTTGGCTTTGCTTTTTCTTTTCTTTTTTGTTCTCCTGTGAGGAAGACCAGCCCTGAGCTAACATCCATTGCCAGTCCTCCTCTTTTTGCTGAGGAAGACTGGCCCTGGGCTAACATCCATGCCCATCTTCCTCTACTTTATATGGGACGCTGCCACAGCATGGCTGACAAGCAGTGCCTCGGCAGGTGCCCGGATCCGAACCCGCGAACCCCGGGCTGCCAAGCGCTAACTAAACCGCTGCACCACTGGGCCGGCCCTACTTTTTCTAGAAAGGACATTATTGGACCATTGGCAAAATCTGAATAAAGCTTTCAAATTAAATAATAGTATTGTATTAATGCTCATTTCCTGATTTTGACAATTATATTGTGTATGGTAAGTCCTGGTTTTTAGGAAACAAGGATATTTAAGGGTAAAGGGGCATCATGTTGCATGCCTATAACTTTCTCTTTAAGTGGTTCAGAAAAAAATGTACCCACATTTAACCATAAACATACACATATATGTGTGTGTATGTGTGTGTGTGGAGACAGAGAGGGAGATAATGAGTACAAATACAGTAAAATGTTAACTTTTAGATCATTTAGGTGAGGTTATTCAGGAATTCTTTGTATGATTCTTGCATGTTTTCTGTAACTTTTAGATTATGTCAAAATTTTTTAAATTTAAATAGAGATACTTGGGCTCTCCTCTGGAAAATTTTGATTCGGTAGACCTGGGATGAATAAGTGTTTTTCTTTTTAATAAGCACCCAGGTAATTCCTATGCAGCTTGCCTACAGAAAAGGATTTGGGAAACAGTACATACGTACTGAGATTTGTCTATGATCACACAGCTCATCAGGGACCAAGACCAGAACTTCTCTTCCTTTCCCATCCAGGGCTCCTCCCACCATATCACGTACTTTATTAAAGTAAAATCAGGCACATTTTTAAGATTATCTTTAGCCAGTAATTATCAAAATTGCAAAACTAGGGGAAAAAAGAAGAAACGATCCATTCAAGTCAAATCCACTCGATGTTAGTGCCAAAATTGAACTTTTCATCCTCTACAAAGAAAACCTGCCCCAATCTCCTGTATTTCCCACTGAGTCATGAATAGCATCATCCACCCACTCACCTGGGCTAGAAACCTGGGAGAAACCTGAGTTTCCTACTCCTCGGTCAGCCTCCAAATCCTCCCACCCCCAGAGCTCACACTCTGTCTCTCTCCCCAGCTAACCCCACCCCCTTACTTCAGGGATGGCTTTGTTTCTCGTCAGGACAACCGCGAAGCCTCCCAGCTGGTCTCCCTACCTCCACTCTCCCGCTGCTCCCCATCCTCCACTTACTGACAGAGCAAGCTTCTCAAGTGCAAGCCTGGTCAGTCTGGCACGTACGGAGCCCGGAAGTCATCACTCCGTCCTAACACAAAGTAAAAAGCTGAACAGATTGAAATCAACAACTCTTCTCAGATCCACCAGAGAATCGAGGTCACAGGGCAAACTCTGCCCCAAACATTGGAGAGACAGACAAGCAGATTGAGGAAGTTACAACTTACCAGAGCAGGAACCCACAAACAGCAGCCTCTGTGGGAATCAGTACTGGATACATGATGCCTGGCTTGCAACAAAAATTACAAGGCACACCAAAAGGCAAAAAATACAGTTTGAAGAGACAGAGCAAGCATCAGAACCAACTCAGAAATGGTGGGGATGTTGGAATTATCAGACTGGAATTTAAAATAACTATGACTAATATAGTAAGGACTCTGAGGGAAAAAACAGACAACAGACAACAAGGACAGATGGGTAATGTGAGCAGAGAAATGGAAATTCTAAGAAAGAATCAAAAAGAAATGCTAGAAATCAAAAACACTGTAACAGAAATGAAGAATGCCTTTGACAGGCTCTTCAGAGGACTGGACACAGCTGAGGAAAGAATCAGTGAACTGGAAGATATGTCAGTAGAAACTTGCAAAACTGAAAAGCAAGGGGAAAAGACTGAAAAAACACCAAAAAACAGAATGCCAAATGCAAGTTTGACCAGACCACTGACCACTGGCATCTGCTGATGGTCCCTTGTAGCAATTTCATAACAAATTCAAACTCTAGTCCACAAAGTCTTCCTGTTTGGACTCTTGGCCCTCTCTCTACCTTCTTCTTCCCCTATTCACACACACCTTAACTACAGCCTGATGGAACTTCTATGGCTAATGAGAAAGGAACTGAGAAAGATCAATGTCCTTTTCCGGTTTGCATTTTTTTGTATGTTCCCTCCCCCAATTAGTCAAAGGCACCTCACATTCAAGATTTCCACGCCACCTGGAAGAAAGCTTGTTGAGAGAGAAAAAGAGCAGCCGTTTGGAAGCTTCTCCCTTATTTTGATCCTAGATTTCACTGTTTAGCTTTTATTCCAAATCCATGTTGTTCTTGAAATACTATATTGTATTCAACTATAAGTTGAAGTTTTGTCTTGCATATAGCAAAAGGTCGAAAGTACCTATTCTGGGTGTTTGACTTTTTTTCTTGTTGCTGTTATTGTTATTGTTGTGGTTTGGTTTGGTTTATTGGTTTGTTTTAGAGGAAAGGAATTTGCAAACCTTGACTTTATCGCTATGTCATTTTCTCTCAGCAATCAATAAGCACCTAGGATGCAATTTTGAGGAAACTTTGATGTCTTTGCATCCCAAAGTTTAACAAGAATCTAAAACTCAAGGAATCTAAAAGACAACCAGAGTTTCAGACAAAGCCTAAGGCTAGTAATCCATAACCTTCATCTATTTGCTTCTTCTCTGCTCATATTTTTCTTTATTCCATGATTCTAGTTGTTCTTCAACAATCCACTATTTCACCAATATCTTCAGAACATTTCAGAGATTCAGGTTTATGGAGCCAGCTTCCCTTCAAAAATGGGATCCATCCTGGATGTCATTTTCCCACCCTACAAAGGAGAACTAAATTTGTTCTTATTAAAGCAAACATTCTTTGATAGAATTATTGCTCCTACTGCAATAGGAAGAAGTTATAAGAATGTCTTACTAACTTTGTTCACCAATAGTTTCCTCAGAAGCTGTTCCCCTCCCTCCACTTGAGTGCTTGAGGTTCCTTGAGCTTGGGGGATATGTAGGTTTATAGTTTTCATCAAATCTGGGAGTTTGGGCCATTGTTTATTTAACTACTTTTTTGTCTTCCTCCCCTCTCCTCTCCTTCAGGAACTCCAATTGCACGTATGGGATGCCACATAAAGTTGTCTCACAGCTCACTGGTGCTCTGTTCATTTTTTGTGTGTTTCATTTTGCTATGTAAGTTCATTCATCTTTCCTCCTGTGGTGTCTGATCTGCTGTTGATCCCATCCAGTGAATTTTTCATCTGAGACAATGTGTTTTTCATCTTTACAAGTTCAATTTGGATTTTTTTATATATCTTCTATGTCTCTACTAAACATGCTCAAATATTCTTCTAGAGTCTTAAATACAAGGAATACTGTTACAAAAACTATTTTAATATCCTTTTCTACTAACTGAAATGTATAATCTGTGTCATTTTCAGATTTGCTTCCATTGCTTCCACTTTCTTCTCATTACAGGTTGTACTTTTCTGCTCTTTGAACCATGATAGTTTTTTATTAGATAACAAATCATGTGAATTTTATCTTGTTGAATGCTAGATATTTTTGAATTTCTATAAACATTCTAGAGCTTTGTTCTGGGATGCAGTTAAATTACTTTGAAATAGTTCAATCATTTGAGGTTTGCTCTTTAGCTTTGTTAAGAGAGACCAGAGCAGCCTTTAGTCTCGGGCTAGTTTTCCCCCAACTACTGAGTTGGAACTCTTCTGTATAGTCTACCCAATGTCCCATGAATTCCTCTCTGGCTGGAGGGAACACAAATTACTTTTGTCCCTGTGTGAGCTCTGGTAATTTTTCCTTCCACCCCTTTCCGGCGGTTCTTTCCCCAGGCATTTGGTAGAACAATCCTCAGGAAAACTTGTGTGTAGATGGAAACTTGTGTTACCTGTCAAATCCCAACACAAAGCAATATCCAACTCCCTCCAAGGGCAGAGACAATCCTGGATAAGCTATCCCCTTGCAATGTGGACATGCTAAGCTCAAGAGTTGGTCTGCATGGTATTCCATTTCTGATGGCTCACAGATAAGAGCTTATTGTGCTCTTCAGAGTGCATGGAGGTCAGAGTTCACTCATCATACAGATGGTCAGGCCTAGTGACTGCAATGAACAACAGACACCAAGCCAGGTGTCACACACAGCTATGAGGCCACAATTGTTCTGCAACAGTTATTTTTCCAGTGAACTGTGGGGTAAACTGGCTGTGTGTGTATGTATGCACATGTGTGTGTAAACGCACCAGGAATGTTTGGATGCAGAAACATCACTATGTAAATGGCCTGTGCAAGGACAGAGCAGCCTACCAAGCATGTTACCTTGGGCCCCTAACTCTGGGGTTCACAGTTCACTAAAAAAAAAACAAATGATTGGAATCTCATCAACCCCATGAGCACTCTGGCTCCATCTACATTAGATATGACTCAAAGGTCATTAGATTCTTCACTTCTTAGAATTGGAGGCTCTTTCTGAAAGAACCTAGCCCCAAACCTCACCAATTTTTATAAACAGAGCTGTTCTGGGAATTGATAAACATCTCTGTCATGAGGTTGAGTAGAAAATGAATGTTCTAACATCAACCCTGCCCAATATGATCTCAAATGCAAATTACCAGAAAAAAACACAAACTAGCCATTGACAAACTAATGGGATATTTTCCTCACCCTAACAAAAGAGGAATATGATTGTTTTTGAACTTGGGTGTGCTAATCAGTCCAGGGTGAGTGATTCAAGTTCTGTGAAGTCGATTTATGGCCAGTGATGACAAGTGAAGAAGAGGACAGTGGTTGTTTGAAGAAAAAAACAAGTGATTTCCCTCGGGAGAAAGAGGGCAAGATGACCTGATGGAGAGTTATTTCCTCACGAGCAGGCATTTTCCTTTTGGAGACCAGAGGAATAAGAAGAGCAGTATCCCATCACCCCGGTCTGTGAGAATGGGTGGGAGACATGGGGCACCTGCCTTTGGTCTGGGAGGTCAAGAAACAAGCATTACACTTCTGGAGCAGGAGGGAGATAGGGCAACCACCAGCGTATTTCCTCCACATCCTTCCACTCCTCCTCTGACCCAAATAACCTCCCATGTAGGGCAAGAGCAGAGAAGCAAGCACGAAACCTTGCTTAAATGTCTGGTCATAAATTTAATTGAGAAAAACCTCAGCTAGTGGTGCATACGTTGCAGAAAATGCAGAGACTAAGACCTTAACGAGAGCTGATGGGCAAACACAGCAATTGCCATGGAAGGGCCGAGTGAAAATACCCCGGTCTGGAGTGATCTTCCACTGTGCCCACTGAGGACTGGGGACCCTGCCTTTACACCTGACCTGACTCTGGGCCTTGGCAGACATCAGTGAAGAGGTGACCACTCTCAGACAATCACCCCAAAGCCCTGCATAAAATCATCACGATTATTCTAGTTTTCAAAGGGAAAATTCCCTCCGCAGAGTGGGGAATCTTTGCCAGATTGCTTAGTTACCAAGTGTGTGTTTGCAGTTGTATTTGCAAACCCGGTGCCTCCCTTCCCTGTTTTAATCACCAGAAATCCTGCTGGTTTACCTCCCGGGCCGGTTCAAGCTCAGGCTGCCAGGGGTGCTCCCATCTAAGAGCCGCACCAGGAGGCTGGTCCCATATCGCAGGCCAAGTTCACTTATCTCAGGCTGTGTTTCCACCTCCTCACTCCCTCCATCTCTCCAATGCGCTTACATTGAGCACCTACTGTGCACCAGATGCTCTGCTATGCATTTGGGGACACCTAAACAGCATGGAGTGTGCTCTTACTATATGCAAGGCGAGGCTCTGGTGACTTTACACCTCCTAATTTATTTAATCCTCACAATAACCCCACGGAGAAGATATTAATGCTCCTGGTTACAGAAGAACAAATAGGGGCATAGAGCAATTGAAGTAACAGGACCAATGTCACACTGTTCCTAAGTGTTGGAGCCAAGGTTTGACCCAGGAATTCTGATCGCAGGGTCCATGCTCTCAACCACTACAACATAATAAGACCTCACAATCCAGTAGCAGAACAGCCCTTGGATCACTATGAAGAGCACCATGCTGACTGACGTCCTGGAGATGGACTCAGAGAACCGAGGGACACCGGGAGGCGACCTTACCTGGGGTTCTCTGCATTGAAGATACGATGCCCCCAATTTGTCTCACTGGCCATTGAGCCCCAGAATCATCATGGCAACATCTCAGACGTGTCCAGGGGTTCAAGGCCAACTTATGGAATAAAGTTGTGAGTGAATGATAAACGGCCTCCACTCTGTGTGAGGTGCAGACAGGAGCATTGATTTGGCTGCTGTTTCAGGGGTGGGTTCAATGCCTTCACAGTTCCCTTCCTCCTGCAGCAGAGGGGACACATCATCTAGAAGAAATACCATTTAAGGCTGCAGCCCTGGACACCCCATTGCCCCCAAGGAGCTTGCAGGCCTGGCTCCCTTAGAGCTAGAACTTTCTCATCTCATCCTGTTGCTGAATCTTGCCATAGGTCCTACCCTGGCTCCCCACATACCCTCTTGACTATGGCACCTGCTGCTGTGGACACACAGCATTGGCTCAGCAGACATTTATCAACCAGCCACTGGCTCAGGCACTGGAAATGCTGTAGCAAACAAAACAGGAAAAAAAACTGCCTCGTGGAGATGGTGAAGGGCAGATAATATACAGAAGAAATAAGCAAAATTCACCTCTTGCTGTCCAAATCCGAACCCAGTTCCTAAGTTCAGAGAGCGAGAGTCAGATACCGAGGAATGCCTGCGTGCAGAGTGCTGCTGATGATAAACACTGTGCAGAGATGCAAAGCAGATAAGGGGGAGGGGCATGTGGAGTGGGAGTGGGGCTGCAATTATAAATGGTCTGGAAAGGCTTCACTGAGAAGAGGACCCTTGAAGAAAGGAGGGAGTGAGCCATGCACATAACTGTGGGAAGAGTATTCTAGGCAGAGGGAATCACAAGGGTAAAGGTCCTGAGGCAGACAGGTGTCTGACATGCCACTTGTTCAAAGGCTTTGGAGGACCACACAACTTTCCCCTATGAGCAAAACACCCGGGAGTTTGAGCAGCAGGCAGTAAGAGGGCTTTGTGGTCAAACAGAGCCGGGTCTGAGGTCTTGCTTGTCCACGCACCAACCGTGCAAACTTGAACAAATTCCTTAATCTTTCTGAGTTTTTTCCCAGTCTGCCAAATGGGAAGCTGTAATATATAAAGCCAACTGCACAGAGTTGGAAAAAAATAAATGGTAGTTATGTAGTTAGTGATTCAGGGAAAAGGAGAATCTTCCTTTATTCCAGTCTACCATTTTCGGGGCGGGGGGGCAACTTAGAAGCAGGGCTCTAGAACTGTACCTGGCTTCCCTCTTCATTCTGTTATACACCTGGGCACACCCACTGCCTGGGGGTAGTAATAACAAAGAACATCACCTACCACCAGGAGAAGGATTTGCAGGCCTCTAAGCAGTGTCATACTTGCTGACTCATTGGGACACCCCAGCAACCTTCTAAGACTGGTGGGGGATGACCCTTACTATCCTACTTGCATATAAAGATGCTTGAAATGCAGAGAAGGGAAGCAACTTAGCTAGTCAGTGACAGGATTGGGAAATCAAGGCCTCAAGATGGGATTTATTTGGGGGCACCCAAGGATAATTGGCCATCTGCCAAACACGAGGCCTGCTTTTATGTTGTTCCTGCTCAGGCAAGAGGTGAGAAGGGATGGCTCTGTGACCGTCAATCTACTACCTGTTGCCTCCTGGGAATGGACAGAGACTTAAGTATTGGGTCTCTAGGAATCAGAGAAGACTGGGTGGGAAGAGGGTGGAGCCCCAGGGTCTGGCTCCCTGTTGGGTGGCTCTGTGGGGTCCTGGGAGCCAGAGCAGGGAAGAGTTTGAGTGTGTGGAGTGTCCAGTGGGGGTGCTCAGGGTAGCAGGGCTCCAATAAAAAGGGTGGAGAGCAAACAAAATAAAATAAAAATAAAACAACCTCTTTCCTAATTTAGCTAAAGGTCAACTCCATCTGTGGTCAGCTGAGACTCTTCTAATTTTGTTAGCTTGTCTTGTCTTAATCTCATTTTTAGTTTATTTTCAGACTGCCTGCCTGGGGCTATGCAGTTCTATCTATAGAGTCAGGAACTGCAGAATTTCAAAATTAGAAAGGATGTTGGAGATCACTCAGGCCAACTCCCCCATTTTACAGATGATGACACACAGGCCCAAGGAGGTTTGGGGACAAGTTCAAGGTCACTCTTCAACCAATGTAGAGCAGGAATTAAAATACCTCTGCTGCCTTGCAGTCTAAACTTGTACTTTGGGAAGTACCTTCTACTTCCCAAACACTAAGGAATTTATTACCTAATGTCACAGCTATTTCCATACTAGACATAATATGCCCAGAGACAAATTTCTGAAAATTCTACTTAGTTCAGTAGTTTTAATCAAAACCTCCCATTCTCCTCTGCCTTTCTCATAATGGTTTCTCTATTTGCTTCTGTGACTCCTTCACCCTTGGGTATTTTCTGCTGCCTTTTATTCTCATTCTATCATAAAAGAATTCCATCTATTTCTAAATGTGCCTTCTGTCTTAGACAGCATCTATTGCCAACCATCCTATGACAGGGTGGTCCACAGTGCCACCTCTGGACTGCAGCCTGTGTCAAGAGGGCATGTGGCATCAACTTTTATAGTGATCTGAAGGAGGAGCTGAGTTGAGAAGAGAATGATTATGATTACATACTCTGTATTACCCTTCTTTGTTCATTTTCTAAGAATAAAGTTGAACTAAAATCTTCTAGGTTAGGAAGTTGCTTGTGAATGAAGCTTTGGCATCACCCTTTCGAAAGTTCCTCTCCCAGCACACACAAATGTATGTAATTTTCTACCTCAGTGACCAATCAGGAATAATATGATAAAGCAAATACAGTTCAACTAAACAGAGATCTAAGGACCCGAAAATATAAAGTCTTCCCTTATTTGACCCCAGTGCTGACAAATCCAAAGGAAGTTGGTCTAATCACTGCGGATCCTTCATTAAAAAGGACAGAAAGAACACTTCTTCCTTTGTAAGCTGTAATACAAGAGCCAGCTGGTCATTGCTTTGAACGTTTCCTAAGTTTTAAACAGCTCCATCATTTTATTTGTCCTAAAGACCTAGAGAAGGTACAATGCACTGGGCCAAGAGAGTGAGGGCGGTGCAAGAAAAGAGAGGACTCAGGAAGGCTTCCAGAGGGAGCTGGGTCTTGAAGAATGAGTAGGCATTCACCAGGCAAAGAGGGGAATGGGTGTTCCAAGCAAAAGTCCACTGGGCAGCCATGGAGCATGAAACCGCGGGGTGTTAGGGGACTGCCTAGGTTTGGTAGGACTGGAACATGGTGTGTGAGGCTGGGAATGAGGGAGAGGAGGCGGGCTGGCAGGCACAGGCTGGATCCTAATCGTCTTTCCCTACCAAGCAAAGGGACTTGAGCCTGTAGACCAGGACATCTTAACCCAGAGTCCAGAAAGAGAGTTCTTTGGAATCTTGCGATTGCCTTCAAAATGTCTGTGTCTGTATCTTTTTCACAAACTTTTCAAAGACATATGTGATCCCCAAATATTTTTAAATCAACTGCGGGAGAGGATGAAAAGCCAATGGAGGATTTTGGGGGACTAGAGCAACCTGTGTTTTTTCAGATCTCTCTAGTGACAGTGTAGAGAACAGACCCCAAGGGAGAAAGGCTGGAGCAGGAGACTCGTGAGAAGAATAATGAGGGAATCCAGGGGCTAGAGGGCAAGCGCTGAGCTAGACACAGCCCGGAGGGTGGAGAGCAAGGGAATGGATTCGTGAATGTTGGGAGGCTATGGTAGAAGAGCTTAGAAATTAACTGGATGTGGGAAGTGGGGGAAAGAGAAGAATCTGGCATGATCCTCTAGATTTCTAGCTTGAGTAAGGCACGTGACCATGTCAGCAAATGAAACAGGGATTACAGGAGGAGGAGAAACCATTTTGAAGGGAAGATGATGGATTCAGCTTTAGACACTTCGTACTTAAGTTTTTTATGGGGAAAGATGCTCAGAGATACTTAAAGTGGGTCCACAGTCTGTGGGGTAATCAGGGGTGTAGATAGAAAATACCATTAACATTTATTTAGATACCTCTTAAAATGATAACAGTAAAGAAGCTCATCTAGGGAGAAAATGTGGCAGGAGAGTAGAGACAGGTAGGAGACAAAAGCCTGTGATAGACCAACATTCAAAGAGTGGAGGGAAGAGGAGGTCATGAAGGAGGTGGAGGAGGAAATGATCCAGGAGGTTGAAGGAAGATCAAGAGGACACGGAAGAAGCTGGTCGAGTAATGCAAGACCTAGAAACCATTCATTGGATTTTGCAAGTGGAAAGTTACAGGTTACCTTATCTGGAACAATTCCACTATCTTGATTTAGATGGAATAAAAATGGTTATGGGTTTTAAAATGTTTGAAAGGTAATGAAGAACAAACAGTGAGTGTATCAGTCCATTTGGGCTGCTATAACAAAATACCACAGACTGGGTGGCTTATAAACAACAGAAATTTGTTTCTCGCAGTTCTGGAGGCTGGAAGTCCAAGATCAAGGCACCGGCAGATTCGGTGTCTGCTGAGCCCACTTCCAGATTGCATACTTCTGACTTCTCAGTGTCTTCACATGGTGGAAGGGATGAGGGAGCTCTCTGGGGTCTCTTTTATAAGGGCACTAATCCCATTCCTGAGGGCTCCACCCTCATGACCTAGTCACCTCCCCAAAGCCCCACCTCCTAACACCATGACACTGAGGATTAGGTTTCAACATAAGACTCTGAAGGGACACAATTATTCAGACCACAGCAGTGACTGGAAACTACCATGTGGAGAATGTGAGGTGAAAAAGAGAGAGTGGTAGCTAGAGATTGTGCAGAATCCAGGGAGACAGTTTTGGGTTTGCTTCCCATATGGAGACTGGAGCACGTTTATAACTGAATGGGGATAGTGAGAAGAGAGAGAAAGGGTGCAAATACAAGAGAAAGAGGGTGAAGCCTGAAGACACAAGGCCTCTGAGGAGACAGTTACGCTTGTAATGTAGGTCAGTTTTCCTTTTCTTTTTTGTTTTGTATATAGTTAAAGTGTGCAACTTGATACAGTTGTGCGGATTTGATATCTGTATACATTGTGAAATAATCATCACAATCAAGCTAAGTAACATGTCACCACCTCACATAGTTACCGTGTGCGTGCGTGTGTGTGTGTGGCACGAACACTTAGGATCCACCCTCTTAGCAAATTTCAAACATACAGGACACTATTGTAACCTATAGTCACCACACTGTCCATTAAATCTCCAGAGCGTATTCATCATGCATAACTGAAACTTTCTACCCCTTGACCAATATCTCCCATTCCCCCCTCCCCGCAGTCCTGGTAACCACCACTCTACTCTCTGCTTCTATGAGCTCAGCTTTTTGAGATTCCACGTATAAGTGAGATCATACAGCATTTGACTATCTGTGTCTGATTCACTTAGCATAATATCCTCCAGGTCTATCCATGTTGTCACAAATAGCAAGAGTTCCTTCTTTTCTTAGGCTAATATTCCCTTATGTACATTTTCTTTATCCATTCATCTGTCAATGGACCCCTGGGTTGTTTCCATATCTTGGCCAGTGTGAATAATGCTGCAGATATCTGGGAGTGCAGATATCTCTTCAAGATCTTGATCAATTCTTTTAAATAAATACCAAAAAGTAGGATTGCTGGATCATGTGCTTCTATTTTCTATGGATCAGGAAGATCCATTAGGCGCACAGATATCCAATGTCATAGAACCATTAAATAAAGGAGTGGGAATTAAAAGTCAGGCTTGTGATAAAATCCCACAAATGGAATTTTTGGATCAAGGATATGAATATTTTTAAGCCTTTGGAGACATTACCAAATTGCTCTCCAGATGTGAATTTACACCAGCAGTGAACCTTCATACTGTTTTCTATAATGGCTGTGCCAATGCACATCCCCACCAACAGTGTGCAACAGTTCCGGTTTCTCTACATCCTTGCCAACACTTGTTATCTTTTGTTTTTTTAATAATAGCCATCCTAACAGGTGTGAGGTGATATCTCACTGTGGTTTTGATTTGCATTTCCCTGTTGATTAGTGATGTTGAGCAACTTTTCGTGTGCCTGTGGGCCATTGTTTGTCTTCTTTGGAAAAATAGTCAGTTCTCAATGGGAAATGGGAGTTTTAGAACCAGGGAGAACTTCAGAGTAAAGCTGCCCACGCCCTCCAATTGATGGATGCAGCTAAGGCATAGTAAGGATCTGGGCTGCCCAAACAAACTTAGACATTGTTTTCAGGGAGAGCTCTTTTTCCTCCAGGAAAGAATTGCCATTCCAGTTCTGGTTCTTGTGCTCCTGAAAATGAGCATCTGATTTGCTGATGGCAGGTTTCATGGGGCTGCAGTTGGCTGATAACCACACACCTTTGCATCCAAAGCTGAGTTATCCACGCATGGCTCATGGTCACTCCCTGGAGAACACGGCCAGCTACGTCTGCCAGGGGTCAGCCCCATAATTAGCATGGTTTCATTTCTTTGTCATTGGCCTGGAAGCAGGAATGGAGGATACACCCATCTAGCTTGGTGGATGCTGCCCAGTGAGGCAGGGGAGCTAACATCTTGGAAAGGAGATGCAGAATTCAGTCACTTGGATGAGTTAGACAAATGGTTCAAAGGGGGGGAAAAATGAAATTGGCCAGAAATGAGGTTAAAAAATAGCATCACATATGCACAAAGGAAAAAGCCTCAACAGGTATAGCTCAGCAGGAAGAAATGCAACTATGAAAAGAGGGATGCTTTCAAAAGCCAGAAAATCATGTTTCCATTATCAACAGTTTTGGTCTCATATTCCTACACCGTTAGATCTAACTTAGGTCTTTGCATTTTTACATAACTGAGTTAAAGAGAGTTTGGAAAGAGAAAAAAATGAAAGGAGATGGAAAATATACCCTACATAGGAAAGATAAGTAATAGAAAGACATCAAGTTTAACTATTGTGACCATCCCACAATTTTTTTAGAAAATACTGTTTTATAGTGTTCAAAGAAGTACTAAGGACACTGACTCATTCTTCACTCTTTAAAAGAATTAATAAGGCCCACAGCCAGGTGGAGCTCAGCTGATCTGCAAAGAAGAGTCTGTTGCCTGTAAAGTATTCTCAAAACCTAAAATGGACCATCAAGAGATGTTGTAGAACCTCCCTCCCCGGAAACTGTTAAAAATAAAGGCATTGGTTCACCGCTGGTGTAAATTCACATCTGGAGAGCAATTTGGTAATATGTCTCCAAAGGCTTAAAAATATTCATATCCTTGATCCAAAAATTCCATTTGTAGGATTTTATCACAAGCTTGACTTTTAATTCCCACTCCTTTATTTAGTGGTTCTGTGACATTGGGTATCTGTGAGCCTAATGGATCTTCCTGATCCATTAAAAGGGCTAATAGTATCAAGTCACAAATTATATTAAGAAATAATCAAAATAATGTATGTCCTATGTTGAGCATAATCACTAAAAAATAATAAGTGCTTAATAAAGTCTATTCTTGTAAGTGTCCATTTAATTATGTAAAACTAGAAAACAATATTAGATAATAGGTAATTAGTTAAATATATATTGTTATATCTATACCATAATAACTGTTCAACTACTAAAATAACTTCATAAAAGGTTTAAAAGTAGAAAAGGTTCATGATATATTTTTCTGTGCTTTCTGGTACAATCTCAACATGTATGTAAATTTATAAATCGATCTGAAAGCAATACAACAAGATTTTCTCATAGGTTATTTCTGGACGGAGCAAGTTTCTGAATTATCTCCAATGAACATATATCACTTTTGTAATCAAAGCTTACAAATTAAATGTTCTATTTAAAATTTAGGTTTAGAGAATCATCTGGCTTGCATGGTAATATTAAACTAGCATAACTCTGTTTAAAAATTCCCTGAATATTACTCAAAATAATCTCCGGGAAGAGGTCCAAGTCACCTTCAGACATAATTCTGGAAGAGGTTGCAAGTTTATAAAGCTTGCAAATGAGTTCTATCAGCTGCTGGAAAACTGATAACGATAGTTTGCACTTGTATGTCACCAGCTGCACTTCCCAGAAACTTAACCTTTGGAAGGAAAAGGAGGTTATGGACTCCTGGGAATTTTCATGAAAACTCTGGATCCTCTTTCCAGGAAAATACACATTCACATTCCCATATACACTTGGGACTTGGAGTTCTGTTTCAGAGGATGCAAGTTCTCCCTGCCACTAAGACCTCCACCAATAACTAAATGCCTAGGAGAGAGATGCTTCCCTCCGATTTAAGCATGAAATGGAAAATCACTTTCTTCCTTTTACGGAAAATAAGCCAGGAGTTCGGCATAGAGAAGTAGCTGACTGACCAGCCCTGTCACATTCTTTTCATTTGCATGACAGGAAGAACAAATGGGAGTCATAAAATGGGCCGGACCTCATCACTGACCTGTCAGGTTAAAGATGCAGATTAAAATTCGTTTGAATACTCTGAGCATAGTGAATAAACCTCCTATAACTGAGTTGGGGGCAGAATTCACTGGTAGTTGTAGGTCCCAGATCTATAGACTAGGACCAGTTGAATTTTTGCCCTGAGATCAAATGTTAGGCCAATTTTGGATTCAGTTGGTCTAGATAATTATTGCTTTTTAGCGAGAGCAAAATAGAAGCTAATAGAGTTAGGAGTTTATTTCTTTTAAAAGCTTACTCCATAAGATTATCTACTCTATTGTTTAATGTATGGATTTTTTAATATAGCTTTCATTTTATAAGTATGGTTTGGAAAATGCATGGATATTTCTGGGTCTCAAAATAGGCATACATCTTCCAGTTCAGAATGCAAGGGGGCTCTGATGGCTGCTGCCCCCTGGTGGCAAAGTTCCAGCACCACAGAGAAAGCACCTGTTGCAAGGACACAGCTGACAATGGCAAATTCAAGTTTTGAAACTACAGATTCAGAATGACGGGACGGCAACTCTCCCACATTGATTTAGACACTCGTCTTTATGAAACTTTGCCATGGTCCTTCCACATTTGTGATTGTGTTCATGTACCCCTGTCTCTTCGCTCTGTGAGGGGTAAGTTGGATGCTATATTTGTGCTTGCAGCCTGGAGGGAGGCTGGTAAGCAGCCAACTGGCAGAGCCCTCTGGGTATCTCTGTGAAAGAGAGAAGAGAGACACTTCCAAGAAACAGCAAAAAATCGCCACACGCAGCTTAGTTGCCAAAGAAATACTGAAACAGGAGATAAAGACAGAAGAGACAAAATGTGGAGAATTAATGATCTACTGCGGCAGCTCTAAATCTTCCTTTATTCTCCACCCCACCTCCTGCGACCTTTCCTCTCTGCGGCTCCAGACACACTCTCACGATTCGCCCACTTACAGGCATTGTGACCTGAAGTAATGATGTCACACCACACATTGCTCACCCCGACGATGCATGAGAGAGGCAACTGGCCTCCTATGGGACAAGGGAGTTGACTGAAGGGCACTGGAGGGTCCATTCTGAGCCAGATCTATGAAGTGGAGTGACTAAGATCAGCGATCAGGACCATGACCCTGTGAACAAGAGGGCTGAGGGAAGTTCTGTGGGACTGCAGAGACTGGGGAGGACAGATGGGCTAACCCACAGGAACAGAGGAGGTCCAACGGTTCTGCTCAGGATCAGAATTCATATAGCTTGGGGCTGGGATGCAGACTGGTGAGGACGATGCATTGTCAGAAAATAATTCTCTGTATGTGGTTTATAATAGGGCAGTAATAGTAGCAGCAGCATAGTACCTTCAGAGGACACATGGCAGATGGCATGGGTGGCTGGAAATCAATCCAGGACTCAAGGTGAAAGGGCTGGGCAGACAGCCAGCCTACCAGACAAAGAGGAATAAATGGCCAAACGAGGCTGATCTGGAATTGGATTTAAATGTGAAAAGAGTCCCCAGGACTCCAATAGAAGTAGGACGACTCATAACAAGACTGAGAGACAGAAACGGAAACCTTGGGGCTCTGGGGAGTCATCGCCCAATCATAATGCTTTAACAACAACACTAATAGTTTACGTGTATTGAGAGTTTACTCTGAGTTTGACATTAACAGTCTCATCCTCCCCACAAGAAACAAGGTCTACTGGGATTCCCATTTTACAGATGAGGAAGTTGAGTCTCAGAGAGTAGTCTGTGGCGACTTCGCTAATAAAAGGTAGAATCGAGATTCAAACCGGGGCAACCTGACTCTAGAGCTTGATGCTTTTATTTTATTTTATTTTCCAGCCTTGTTGAGGTATGACTGACAAACAAAATTGCATATATTTAAAGTGCGCAATGTGATGATTCAGTATATGTACACCTTGTGAAATGATCACCAAGTTAACACATCCATCACCTCACATAGTTACCATCTTGTATGTGTGGTGAGAACACTTAAGATCTACTGTCTTAGCAACTTTCAAGTGTACGATACAGTATTGTTAACTGTAGTCACCATGCCGTCCCTTGGAACCCCAGAACATACTCATCTTAACTGAAAGTTCAATGCTTTTAATAACTCCACTCTACCAACCGCTTCAAGGGACCTCCCCACCACCTCCTGTCCATTTCAGTCACTTCGAAAGTGACCCCAAGGGCTGCTTGCTTTGGAGAAGCAGTTTTCAGTTAAATGGTGAATTCTGGCTTGTTTTCCCGCTGTCTCCTCCAGCTCTCTCTGAACCCTGACACTGGCTACATGTTGCCTCTGGGGAGCTGCATCCACTCTTGCTCAGAGGGTTGAGGAAAAGGTAAGCCACACGTTAGGACAGACATAAAAAGAAGGGTGGGATTAGACTCAAGTTCATTTTCTGTTTTTAAAATGAAGAGCAAATTGAATGATGCGTTATGGAGATAAAATGATACTGAATACATGCAAACCGAATAATCTTCAACTTAACTACAGCCCAGCACATTCTAATGGCACAATATTGGCTATTCTGGTGGTTTTCTCTGTCATGAGGATTATCCAATAAGCTAAAGAAAGACACCTGTGCTACTCACTTCCGCTAGCTATTACAATAACTGAATAACCAGTCCCACCACTTGGAGTTCTGTTACCAGGATCATTTCAAAACAAGATCAGAATCATCCACTTCTTAGCCTGCTCAATGGCTCAGACTCATCACACAACCTTCAGGTTTGTCTGGCTTTGTGCCTCTCTCTGAAGACACCTTATTCTAACCGGACCACTCTACAGAATTCAGGCTGTGATGGGGGAGACTGTAAAAGTAGCTGTAAACTTCTCTGATGAACAAGAATGAATGACAAAAATTAAAGTAACAAAATCCTCTCCTGATTCACTCAAAAAGAAGTAAATGAGGCAAAGACTCTTGGGGCAAATGTAGAGAAAATAGGCTTCAGAAGAGGCAAAGAAATGGAAATTTGTGGTGGACATTGATCTGTCATAACGGGGCTGCACATTGGTTAAGACTATTGCAGGGAGATAAAGAAAAGGAGGCTGTGAAGAAGGGATTGGTGGGTCATTTCTGTATGGATGTGTATTGCCAGTCCAGCCAAGTATCAGGAGAGGCAAAATCCAAAATACCTGCTATGGCTGCAGTACCTACACTGCGGTATCAGCAACACATGAGCCCCGTTATTCCCAGAAGAAACAGACCATCCTTGGCATTCGGTCCTGGACCAAACTCCGCATCCAATTCAGTAGGAATAACCCTACCTTGGGCTCTGCAAGCTTAACTCACTCCAGACAACTTCCACTGCACCAAGAGCTCACTCATTTTGGAGCATTCACTCAAGTGTGTAGTCTTCTTCAGCAAAAGGCAACAATTGCCCAGGCCTGCCATCTGCCAGACAAGGATGAGGTAGTTTAAGGAGCCCTTGCAGGGAACCATTATCTCTAATCTTATTGTAGCTCCTAGACAATTTTGTGTGTGTGAGGAAGACCAGCTCTGAGCTAACATCTGTTGCTAATCCTCCTCTTTTTGCTGAGGAAGACTGGCCCTGGGCTAACATCTGTGCCCATCTTCCTCTACTTTATATGGGACGCCGCCATGGCGTGGCTGACAGGCAGTGCGTCGGCGGGCGCCCAGGATCCAAACTGGCGAACCCCAGGCTGCCAAGCGCGGACTAAACCGCTGCGCCACCAGGCTGGCCCCCAATAGCTCCTAGACTTTCATTCCTTACTTTGCTGACAATGAACCAAAGACCCAATTGGAAATGTAGGTTTCCCAACCAATAAGTCTGGAAGAACAGGACACCCCTCTCAAAAAACTCCCTGTTTATCATGGAACTACTTTCATGTTTTAAATGGCTCCACGTTACTTGGCAAGCACTAAGAAATTTGTGTTTGTTTAAAAATGGAATTATCCATGGCATATCCAGTATAGGGGTGAATCTTCTCTATGGGAAAATTCGGCAACAAAATATATAGAGGACTGAACATCCAGGTGTGCCAGGTGTGTATGCTTGTTGAGCAAATAGCCCAGCGCCTCCATTTCTCTATTCACAAAAGAAGGTTGTTATCACCTTACCAGCATCATTGCTGTTTCTATTTTTAGACAAAAAAGGCTGATGTTGCTTTGTAGACAGTAAATTGTGATAAAAAGCTCAGACATAATAATGAGTAAAAAAAGATATTACCACGACCCATGCAGCCACACCTAGCTTGTTCTAACGTCAGAACCATGAACATTATCAAGGAAAATGACAAACCATGGCCCTCACTGAAAATGTCTTTGGACTCCACTTTAGCCCCATAAAAGGGCAGAGCCTTACAGATACCACTTTTTAGAAGTTACGATTTTACATATCAATTTGTTTGAGGAAATCCCATGGATGGGATAAAGGAAATATAATTAGATAGGCCAAACTCAACATCCTGACATGTAGATTTCAGGTAAACTCCACGGGCACAGATACGGGGACATTATGGCCATCACATAACTCCTTCTCGGTGCCTGCCACTGGCTGCCTTTAGCTGCCTTAAATTACCCCCCATCTATCTCCTTTGCTCTTCTGGGCCAACCAAATCTGTTCTAAGCCACTTTTGACTTACTCTTGCCCTTCAGAGTATGGAATTTTCCATTCTTTCACGTGAAATGGAAGAATCAAACCCTCTCCCCCACTGGAATTCTCCCTCACTTTACTCAGAACCCTCTTCATGTAAGCCCTGTGCAAAGGGGATGATTTCACAAAGATGGTCTGACTCCAACAGAAAACTCTACCCCTGAAACTTATTATAAAAAGTAGTTGTTCAGCTTGATCCTGAATCAGCTTTTTGCTGATGGAAAATAGTGCGAGTTATTCTCTTCTTCTTTGAAGAAATATGAATAATAACCAAACCTTCCTCAAAGCCTTGAGCACAGTCGGAGCTAAGAATCTTTGTGTGCACAGCATAGGCCAATTAAAGGTAAAGCACAGGGTATCTCTGTCTAGCAGGATCAATTAGTGATTTGATCATTAGAGTCCCATCATGGCCCTACTGTCCACTTTTCAAGTTTGCATGAAATAATCTTTATTATTCTACTGTACTATAAACTCCTTCAAGGAAATTTTCTATTCTCCAGAGTGCCTAACATATGAATAAATTTGAACAGCATAAAATGAATAAATTTAATAAACACATAATAAATCATCAGTGAGATTCTTTTGGGAACAGCAATTGTATAAAATTATACTTGTAACAAAGGTGCACATTTCAACTTAAGCTAACAATTTCCCGTGGCACTAAAACAAACCTCCATTTCACCAATTTGCTAGTAGTTGTGTCTTTTGCATATATGAACCTCCAATCTCTAGCCAGAAGATACTTATAACGTTCTCAGAAAATTCTTTGATTAATTTTAAGAACTTGAGTTAATGTCAACACTAGCTGGAACGTGATCATACACATAAATTTCAGCAGAGATTAAGAGGTGCCTTCCAGTGGCCATTAGCCTCTTCTTCCTGAGAAGTAAGAACCCCAATTTTCAGCTGGGATCATTGATTCTCCAGCCTTTCTAGCAGCGAAAGGTGGGCATGTGACTCAGTTTTAGCCAATGAGATATGAGCAGAAAGTTGTGTGTGGCTCCTGGAAGGTGTCTTTAGTGGGATGGGGCTGGACCTTCTCCCTTTTCCTTTCTGTCATCTGGAAAGAAGAGTTGGTGATCGGAGCTGGTGATACTGGACCACAAAGTCACCTTGGAAATGAAAGCCACACACGGTAAAACAAAAATATAGAAGGCAACAGGATTGCTGACCCCACGGGGCCACCAAACCAGCCCCAGACTGCAGACCTCTGGACTTTTTTACGTGAGATGTAAAAACTTTTACCTTATTTAAACTTTTATTGAGGAGGGGGCTTCTCTGCTGCTCCCAGACAAACCAAATCCTAACCAAACTCAACCTGACATATAAGTCCTACAGCCTTGCAGTGTGATCTTTAAGTTAGGAAAAAGGCAATGACACAGATCATCCTTAATGGGTCCACTCGCAGAGACTCCACCAGTGTCAGCAGTTAAGGAGAATTCAAGTCCACAGAGTCTAGCCCCAAGTAGACATAATTTCTAGCATGCTCTATGATGTACATCACAAAGCGACTCAATTCAATCCTAACCTGACTCCCATGTTGAAACTCCCCTCCTTTTTGTAAGAAGCCCACATTCCTTCTGACACGGGGTAAACATCCTGCAGTTGTCCAGGCTGCCCTACATCCCTGCCCATTTTCCAAGGGGATGATGAGGGGAGGGCACTGAAAATATCTCTCCGACCCACAGTCTCTGTGCAAGTTCAGCTCCTCTCCCTGGATCCTTCACCGGGGACTTATGCCCTGCCCATCCCAGTACCTGAAGCATTGTCATCCCTCATAAACGAAGTTGCCATGAAGAATATTTCAAAACTGAATCCTCAAACAGTCACAGGGCCCAAATAAAAATCCTTTGCTGAGATTAGTGAGAGGGAAAAACTGAAAATGAGTCCTTCCTGAGTCACGGGAGGACCCTCCTGCTACACGGCACATTCACAGGATTTCAGGGCTCACGGCCTTCAGAAAACGTGCTTGGGGCTACCCGGAACCAGTGGTCAAACATTCCTGTCCAAAATACTTCAGCCTCATTTATTAGCTGCAGCAAAGGTCCTAATTTCTTCTTCAAATATAAAAAAATCAACAACTCCACGCTGTATGATTTTTCACGTTTATCAAGCCACTCGGTCACTAACCAACCAACTTTTGAGTCAACCGAGTGCCCTTCAGATCACCAACGCCACCATTTAATTATTCACATACAAAATGTTTTTAGAATACTCTAGCTATCGGGGTGCTTGAAAACACACTGTAGACTCCAGAAATAAGAAAACTCTAACCAATAGACACACTTTCCTCCTAGACAGTGTCTGCCCTGAGTCTGCTTCAAAACCTCCTAAGCAATCCCCTTCACCTCTTTCCAAGAGCAGTGTCCAATCATGGACACACGACTGACATTTTCTTCACCTTCCTCCTAATGTTCCCACCCAGGGCCTGATACCTGCAGGGATGGGCCAGCTTGGGTGGGGCCAGGTGGCTCCCATCCTCCTGCTGCAGAAATGATACCTCCCTTTCCTGGTGTCTCCCTCCGCCTTCATCTCTCTCCCTATATTCCCCTTTCAGAGAACTTCTCAGCCTTGCCCTCCATTCTGTGCATTTCGAACTGGTTCTTCTTCAGCCGTGACTCCTTTGTGCTGCCATTTTGCTTTTCTCTGACAGGTCTCCAACTGCCTGATCCAGGAGCTGCCTGCTTTGCTCACCTCTCCCTCCTCTGAGCATCTCTGGAACATCTCCACAAGAAAACGTGGTTGTATGATGTAGACTGGGTCAAGGAAATGGGAAGACCTCATTGGGCATTTCCTCTCTGTACATAATACACTTTATATACATTTTCTTATTTAATGCTCACAGCTAATCAGACAGGCTTATATTGATATTCCCATTTTATAGATGAGAAAATTGAGGCTCTGAGTGGATAGGAAACCTGCCCCACATCATAGCATATGCTAAAGTGAGACTTCAAATCCAGGTTTTTATGATTTCAAAGTCCATCTGTCCACTATAGTCTAAAATAGAACATTTCTGACAAATACATTAGAAATTTTTAATAGTTACCTAAAAATGCAATTCAATTTATTTTACTCTGGATCCATGAAATTAAGGCAGTGAGGAAAGTAGTTTGTATAATTTGGAAAGGATAGAAAGTTGGTTTTGAGGGTTTTTTTTGCCTGGGGTTCATTAAGAGAGTAGCACAGGACCAAGCTAAGAAAGAAGCATTTAAATTCTAATTTCATTTTAAAAGAATTAAGAGTTTCCTTAAGGTCAAAAATAGAGCTTAAGACACAGAGTCCAAAGCTTAGCTCTCCTGAATTTTAGGCAGGAACAATACAACCAAAAAGAATTTAAGTAATAATATAGAGAATTTGCAGGAATATTTTGTAAGTTTAATATAGAAAATAAAGTTTAGTGTTATAAAGTCCCCACTTCATATTTATTATGCCAGTAGAGCCTTAGCTACATCTGTTTAAACTCATCCTTTAGTTTCTAGAACTGCCAACTTTCTCTAATACCAATACTTAAGAGAAAGGAAAGCAACATTTGCTTTCTAATATGTGCCTTCTTTGTTTAAAGGAAATGAAAAAAGGAGGGTTAACCTAGGTGGACATCGCTAAGATTCTTATTATGTGGAAAATGGACCAAAATTGTCAAGAAACTGATTTATATAAAACTGGGCAGTCTACAGGCAGCAGTGATTGTGAATTTATTCTTAGCAGTTGAAGTCACTGGTTTATCTTTTTCTGTTAATTTTTCACCTTCAGCTTTCAGCACTGTTGCCAATTTCCATGAGAAGATGCTCAAAGAAATGTTACCGGGGGCAACGGGCCTCTCTGTTGTCTGAAAGTAATCTCCCCAGCTCCGGCCTGTAACCCCCAAGGCCTTCAACAGACACGGAAAATACATAAATTCCATTTCCGTATGTGGCCTGGAATGCTGATTGTCATCACGCTATTGTGTCTGCTGTAAATATTTGTGTTCTGGAAAAGTAACCACTTACAGATCCTTAAGAGGCACGAGGGATCCATGGCCCTTTCTCTCTTCCCATTTGTATCATCGCCTCCATTTCCTTCCCTTCTGAGAAGCTTTAGGACCCCAGGAAATCCATAATTGAGCATGCCTACTGTACCAGGGAACGTTCGGGTCGTCCCAACCCAAATCATGGAAATGGGGTTCAGACAGGGCAGCACCATGTGGTCTTGCTTTCTCCTCACCTCCTTCGGCTACAGCTCGTCCACGTCACACAGGAGGAGAGAAGGGAGAGAAAGAAGGTTAGGGAGGTCTTTACTTGGAGTGCGCAGGGCGGTGCTACCATTAGTCCTGAGACTCCAAAAACTCTTAACTCGGTTCAGCCTGCCTGCCAGATTCCAAAACACTATCGGCTGTTGAAGCGCACCTGCCATTCCTCACATTCTTCCTCAAACAAGTAAATAAAAGACACTTTCAACATGTACAGAAAAGTCGAAAGAATGATATAACAAACACCCATGTACCCATCGCCCAGATTTTTTCAGGACCAGAAACGTTTGGGCTGGTGGACGGTCCAGATCAGCTGTACAAGTCAGCCCTGCCCCTGATGCACTTCAGTGTCTGTGTGGTGACGTTCAGGGGTTTGCATCACACGCATCAGCTAAGGTGTGTAAACAGCACATAGAATTCTTTGAGGTGCCGTGTAACAATGGCATGCTCTCCTGAAACAGCGCCCACTCCTGCTTTTCACGCCCAGAATACACATGGAGCCTCATGGGCTGCAGGCCCTGAGAAAGTAGCTCTTCCACAGCAGATGCATCATAAATTTTCTGGAGTTCAATGCTCATAATTATCCTAATTTAGAGCTGAAAGAAATCCCAAAGCCCATCCAATTCAACCCCCTCATTTTACAGATGGCAAAAGTTGAGTCTCAAAGGGATTAAGTGGTGCAACCAATGTCACACAGATACTTAGTGGAATCAGGGCTAGAACCTCATTCTCTAGTATCACTCAGTCTAATGTTTTTTCCATTGTCGCACCATACTGCTCTCATGAAAAAGTGAAAGCCATACGTACTTGCTTCAAGCACTGGCAAGGCTAATTCATGGGGCAAAGGTGGTATTTGATGCCTGTGTTTATAATGTTTGCTTCCTTTTGACTGGGTTCCAAGGACCCCAGCTCTCTCCGGATCACCCAGAACCCCTCCCGCTCTGGTTTCTCCCCTGGGCTTGCCCCATGTACCCCTTGAACACCATACTGGGTACCATCCCTTCTGCCCTTGTCTGTGCCTGGCTAATCTGAGCGAGAAGCTCTCCCTAAGGATGTTGCACTCTTGGCTAGTGGCCCACTGGTGGTCCCCAAATCCCACTGCACTAACAGAACCCCTAACACTTGACACAATCTCCCTCTCTGCCTTCACAGACTAGGATCGGTTGACTGGCCCTTCCACCCATTCTCCTTCCCTCCACTACCAAATATTGTAACAGCAATATCCAAAATGCCTAACATAAAGAAAAAAATAATACAAGAGAATAAAGAAGGAAAATACCTGGATCATCCACCAACAGAATAAGCTAACATTGAAAAATAAAGAATAGGCTACAATTATCATTCTTCTCTTAAACATATTTCCAAGTGACTAAATCTGCCAAACTTTGGTCAAGGCAGTGAAATCGAATGCAGCGATGCCAAGTAGGTTTTGACACCCACATGTTTATGTCAGGGCAAAAGGGGCATCTGGACTTCTAGTCGCCTGTTGTCTCAATACTAGACATGAATCCGAATCACATTTCCCTGATGCCTCCCTGAGGGGCCCCGGGCTGTGCTCTCAGCGTCACAGTCCCACCTGAGATGGTGTCAGCGCCTAGACTCCACGTAGCCTGGAAGATGTAAAGGAGCCGTAGAGTCTTGGTCCAGGAGAACTCTGCACACAGCACTCAGGGCCTCTTTACCAGCCTGCCCCAGGGAGACCTGAATCTCCTGCCATCTGGGAATCTGGCTTCAGGGAGCTAACTACCAGTTTCAGTTGGACTCGTGTATTGGAGTAGCTGAATGCAAAATCCGTTCCACTTTAAAATCTCATGGCTCTATGATTCCAAGGTCAGTTTTCTGCAGAACTGAGACCACTGACATTTCCAGAAGGGTTTCCCTGAGTTGGGGCCAATGAGCCCTAGAAAATTCCTCACTGGATCCCAAAGAAGCCCTCCTTTCTTCACCTCACCTTAGTTCCCAAGTCCTGGTAGTTGAGCGTGAGAGAAGAAAGCATGCACACGTTTATGAGAGGACCCCATGAAACTGACAGCTCGTCACCACTGCACTAGAATAGATTTGGCACCAGGCTGGTCTCTAGCTCCTCTCTGAATGCCACAGAGACAGAAACCCAGCACCCTAATCACTCACTCAGTCCTCTCCGGAGAGGTAGATCCAGTTTATGCTGTCTCCAGAACCTTCTACGTCTATGCAGCCTAGCAAGTTACTTAACCTCTTCAAGACTCAATTTCCTCCTCTAAAACAAGGAAGACGGTTTTACTTACCTCACAGGGATGTTTGCAAAGAGTAAATGAGAAAATATACATTAACTCTCTTAGCACAGTGTCTGGTACATAGTAAGCAAACAACACACGCTGTTGTTATTCACTAGTGGGTCTCACAGAAGCTGAGGGTTAGAATAATATCAGGAATTGTATGGTTCAAGGCCCCATCTAATATGGGAGAAAACAGAGACCTAGAAAGATAAATTATTCTCCCAAGTTTGTGCCGTCTGCTGGCACAGAGTACAGATCGGAATTTGTGCCGGTCAGTCCGCATCCAGCACGCTCCACGGCCCTCACAGCCTGAAGGTAGTTTTCTTTCTCAGCTTATCCCTCTTAATGGCGGCAAAGCCTTCTTGAATGTTTGCTTGGTGTTTTTCTTCATTAGACTAAAAAACAGCACACTCTTGCATGCCTATTAAACCTGATTCAATTTCCAGAGCAAGCTATCTGACTTGTGTTGCGTTTCACACAGTATTTCCATAAGCTTGGCATAAAACATCCTTTCTTTTTCTTTCTTTCTTTTTTTTTTTTTTTTCTTTTTCCAGCCCTTTGGACACTCAACAGAGCCTCATCTAAAACTTACTTAGGAAATGCAAATGCTCATAACGACTCATGTCAAAGAGCTTTCCCACCACCTTCTGTCATGAATCACAGCCTCCCTGCTGACAACTCATCTGTCCTCGAGAGGCGAGGGCCTGGCCCGTGTAAGTCATCTCAGGTACGGATGCTACACTGGCCCATGGCACCTGGCCCCAGTTACAGGGGAACAACTCACAAGAGGAACACTTTATAGCTGAGCTGCAGAAATATGGTTGCTGCTCTGGAAATGAATTTAATAAGCGGGTTTCCTTGCTCGACTCTCACCCAGCTCGCCTGACACTCCTTGTCATGAGACACATTTTCGGTATCCATTAATCTGGAGCCAGTCAACTTTAAAGAATCCCAGAATAAGTTTGCTGAATTCTTGAGTGAAAAATGTACTTAGAAGCAGTGCCACAATTTATAAGATAGAAATTCTATTTTCAAAGTCATTTCAACTCAATACATATTTATTAAGTGCCCTCTGTGTGTAGGTCTCAAGTGAGGTATTTTCAATGACCTGTCTTGTTTCATCCTCACAACTCCCCCGGGAGTAGATTTTGTTCTGCTTCAGTGAGTATCTCAGGAAGACAAGACGAACAGTGGTACATCCCAGAGTTAGAGGCAAAAAAAGAAATGTCTTTGTCGTCAATTCAGTATAGTATTTGTACATTTCTCTACTTATATGATCTATAGAATAAATGTTCTATTAGTGGAACTAATATTCCATATAATTTTATGTAAAGAGGGTTGATTAATGTGGTTTTATTCCAAGCAGACAAATTTATGATAAACCTTTAGTTACTATTTTTATAAACAATATCCTTCAGGAAGCAAGGTGGGTGGGTAATCATAGGGTTATCTGTGATTCCCCTGAAATTTTGAGATTTTAATAGTCTGCTCAGTGTAACCAAGACACAGCAGGACCAAGGAAGTGGTCTTCTTGGGGTGAATGTTAAACAAGACTGAATGCAGGACACACACAAATCCCTCCATTCCTCCAGAATGTCTGCACGGAGGGCTGATTGTGTCTCTGGGGTGACGATCTCACGTGATAATACCGAATTGTGAAATCCCAGATAGACCCCGCGTGGGTCGACATCTGCTCTGTCAATTAAAAACAGCCCAAGGAAATTATTGTTCTCATTTCTGGGTAATTTATAGCACTCTTTCTGATCTTCTGCCCTAGGAACCATGTGCCTCAAGACATCTTCCATTGGGATGAAAGCACTCTGCTGCAATAAAGCGTTATTTACCTTACTGTTTATTGAGATGACTTGAGGCCTCCCACTAGCACAAGTTGGTGGATTTCAGGAGGATTTTATCAATGCTGGGAAAGCTGGCTCTCAGGCCTTGCCATGGTAAACAGAGGCATCTCTGTATCATCCAGTTGTGGGTTAGCCCCTCGGTAATTTGCCGGCACACAATCGAACACTCTGAGGGATTCAGTGTCCGTGATTGGCCTCCCCTTCCCTCCACCCTCATGACATCTTCATTCGTTATTATCCCTTTTATCAAGCTAGTGTGTCCTCATATCGTGCATGTTCATTTTTGATACTAAGCTAAATAAAGCATAAAAGGAAGGCAAACTTCCTGGTACAGATGGACTGAAAGAGAGAAAATAATTTCAGTCTTTTGCAGATTATTCCACTGATTCCCGCCAATCGTGCTGTGGCGGAAAGCTGCCTGTGAATAAGTGTGCACGTGTGAACTTAGCTTTGATGTTGTTTCCAACATGTGGACGCAGCAGGGCCAACAGGCTTGCTTTGGAGGAGATGTTTAGGACTGTATCCTCGGAGGCTACAGTAAAGGCAGAGGAGGGCACTCCTTCCTCGGAGTCTGCGCGCCCAGCAAGCTTCTGCTTTCCGTTGGTTTCTCTTGCATATTTTCCTAGGGGAGAAAAATGGCAGTTCTATTTGTCATTGTAAATTGAAATTTTAATTCCCTCGTTTCTAATCTGTCTCTTGAGAGTGTAGTCATGGAGAGTCAGCTCCCCTTAGGTGATCAGCTCTGGGATTGTGTGGAGGGCCAGACCTCGGACAGAAGATAATCTTTATTATCTGCCCCAAGAGGCTCTGTCTGAACTGTTGGCCAGTCTCTTAATGTCTGGTGGCCTGACCTCAAGGTCATAGTCAGCCTGAAGCAAACACGCCTTCTTCCATAGAGGGCCGAGCTAGTCCAGCAAACCAGATATTGCAGGAAACCAACCAACATGCTCTCTCCCTTCCCCCTGCCCCCAATAGTGGAAGACATCTCAACAATTCTTGCTCTACAGGCTTCCCTCTTATAGACTGTATTCAAATCATCTTGTATATAAAGTATAATACAATTGATTGGGCTCTTTATTAATTACAACTTTAGCACTGTCATATGTGCCTGAGTCACCTTGATCAGACTGTGTGATCCCAAATTTGTCAGTTACACATTTATAAATTATTGGGAAAGCATTCTTAGAAAGTAATCTTCTTTGCAATTACATGCATTATAGTTGATAAGGGGCAAAGGGAATCGGGAATGCTAGAGGTGGGACACAAGCTGGCATTTTAAGTAGGATGATCAGTGCAGACCTTATGAGAAGGTAACATTTGCATAAAAACTGTACTTCACCGTGGAAGATATTGTAAGACACCAAGATGAATCAGACATCGCATCTGAGCTTAAGGAGTTTGTCATTTAATGATGGAAAATTTTCCAGAAGACACACAACAGACTGAAGTCATTAAAGACTGATGAAAAAATGTACATAAATAGCAATGAAAGGAAGAACATGTTAACTCTAATGAGATACATATAGGCAAATAGCTTTGGTGGGTCCCAGAATGAAGACAGTATGGTAAGAAAAGGGCAATTATCTATATTAGACACTCTATGAGGAAGGGAGGACAGCAATAGGTGCCAGTAGGGCAGAGCCACCATTAGAAAAGCAGATGGTATAATGTTGGGAAGAGTTGAGCATGTGTGAAGCCTGGAGGAGGTGGGAGAAGGGCACTGTAACAGTCAACAGAGAGAAAGCTACTGCAGGTGATGTGACAAAGGGGTCCCTGGGGAAGTGAAAGAGGAGAGACCAAATGGAAATGTTGACCCTGGAGGCAAGACACAGTTATTTCTCTAAGATGCATGGGAAGCAGAACTAAAGTAAGGACTCAGAGAAGGTTGAGATGGAGAGGAGGAAGGGGACTCAGATTCCCACATCAATTTCCTTTGGAAAGTAGGAAGCAAGGACACTTCCAAGAATGGGCAAGTAGAGATGAGGGTTAGGGGTTGGGCAGGCCAGAAAAGATTTAGAATAAGCACACTGAGAAATATGCTTATGAGTCAAATAAAGATAAATAAAAAGGAGCATGGAGTATCAGTGATTGGAACCAAGAAACCCTAGTTCAGGACCTTCCCCAAGATGCTCAGCCACCTAGGACAGAGCAGAAGGACCAAAGGCAAGAGAACCAGGGGCGTGGACACTAAGGGAGAAAAGCAAAGTGTCCGCGAGTTACCTCCCAGCTCTTGGGCCACAAGGGCCACCCAGCAGGACTGTTAGCTTCAGTAGTGTCTGCATTAAAAATCAGTATGGCATTATTCCCAGAAAATAATCCAAATTTGGCTGCAATGGCTTCAGAATCGGTTTTAGGGTTTTGGCACTGGCATACCTAATTTAATTTGACCCAGGCCCTCCCAGACCATAGAATAGAATAAGAGAAATTTTATCTAGTTCCTATTCAAAGAATCTTTGGAGTAACTCATATATTATTTTGTCAGTGGTGCAGTAACATTTAAGTCTCAACTTCCTAATTCATAATCAACTGAGCAGGAACAAGACCAAACTGCACAGTTCTGAAGAAAATATAAACACAAGCATGTAAACAGTAGCTCCATAAAGTACAGCATTTGACAAATTCACTCTAAATAACTCGCTTTGGGTTTCACCAAAGCCTACGTCTTATATAACAATATATATATATACATATATATGTGTGTATATATACACACCCAAGCTCTATATTTTGAAATGTGTCAGTATTGACAGAATATTGTCTGTTCGTTTAATTAGTGTTTTATCTTCCTTGGACCATGTTTCTTACATAAAACCTTAGGGGTTCCCCAAAATAATGCTATTAAAATGATTCACTTATGTATTCAAAATAAACCCTTCTCTGTACTTGGGTGAAGGGGACATATTAGCCAATGTGTCATTGAAATAACTATCAAAGGGTTCCAGGCTGTGTGGTGAGGGGAGGTCAGAAAAGGAATTGGGAACTGTAAGGACTGGGACCATCTGAGGCCCGGGAAGAGATGGTAAGGATGGTGAGAAGGAAGAGCAATTCCTGTGGGAGTGAGGAAGGAGAGGAAGGATACAGGAAGTAAGAAGTGTCGGACAGAATGTTCAGGAAGGGAAGGCCCAAGTTCACATGTAGTGTGGATCCTAATGATAGTGGGTCCAAGTGTGAAAGAGAGAGCTGACCTGGACTGGAGGTGAAGGTCATTTGGGACCAGAAGGTTGAATTGCTGTGGGTCTAGTTTTCCTTCTCCAACCTATTCTTCTTAAAAATCACCAGAGTGATCTTTCCAATAGCAATATCTGAACCAAACTGTCTCATGTTTAATAAATGCCATCTGGGCCACTTATTCCCACTGATAAATGCGTGCTCATCCTTCAAGCCTCTGCTCAAGTGTTAACCTGCTTTGAGGAGCCTTCCTGGGCTCTTAGGCAAAGTCTGGCATTCCCTTCTCCACAACCCCATAGCACTATACATAAGCATCATTAGTGTGTATTGCTCTGTGTTGCAAATTCCACATAATGAATTCTCTTCTAAAATACAAGATTCTTAAGGACGAAGAGTCAGATTTATTTACGTCTGTACCCCAGTGCCCAACACAAAGACTAGTACACTCTTTGTGCTCAACTAACTAATATTTAAGAATAGAGTTTTTTCAACAGGGCTGAACAGTTGAATCTTCTGGATGGATTTTTCAAAATGCAGAGCCCTTTGCCCTTCCCAAGACCTAATGGATCATATCTCTGGGGCTGCATTTGGGTAATTGTACTCTGGAGATGCTTCCTCAGATGTCTCAGATACTGCCCCTGGTTGAAAGCCTCAGCCCTGGAGATACTGCTCCAAATTCTATGCACTCACACTACTGACATCACTCACGGGATCTGGAGGCAGGAGGTCACTGTGAAGAACCCAGGTTCCAGAGCCACATGGATCTGGATTCAATTTATAGCCCTAGTCTATGAGTCTATCGCCAATCAACCATGGGTACTTGGGCAAGTTCCTACACTTCTCTGAGAGGGAGGTTGTAAAAATTAAATGGGACTATGCATAGTACCTAATAGACATTCACGCTGGTACTGATTATGTCTGGTAATGAATCAAAGTCTTGGGCATCCTTTTTCCATTCCATCCTGTCTGTTACAATAATGATGATCTTTTGTATATTTGCAAAGCTTATTTTTCTTCCCATAAAACCTTCACACTGTTGATATCATTTAAATCTCTTAATAACTCTAAAAAAGAAGAGGCCGAGAATCTTATTTATTCACTTTGTAGATGAGGGAATTGCATCAAGTGGAAGTGTAAAGATTAGCCTTGAGCACATCCGAACGCCCAAGCCAGAACAAATGCCTTCCTGCTCTTTTCACTTCGGACACCAACTCATCAGTGCACATCTGCCCTCTCCCCGGGTAGTCACACAGGTATGCAGGGAGCCGGGAAGAAGCCCCAGGTAAACAGCCATTAATTAAGTCATAATCTGCTCAGGATAAGAGGAAAACAGCATGTCAGAAGTAAAACTTCTATCTAGAAAGGTAAAATTCTGGCAAAGAGAATGCTGTGTGCTAAGATGCAGAGGCAGGAAAGAGACAGGTGTGTCTGAAGAAGAAGCTCGTGGTTGATTCTGATGAGTAAGAGAATATGCTGGAAGGGAATGTCCCAGCCAGATCATGAAGGGCCCTGAATGACATTTGCACTTTATTTGTTTGGCAATGCAGACTCACTGAAGATTGTTAGCAGGGAAGTTGATATTTTCAACACTGTGGCACTGGCTTTCTGAATGGCTTAAATTGGGGATAATAATAATAACAATAATAAAAGCAAAACACATGCTAGGCACTGCCCTAAACGCTTTACAAGAATTAACTCATTTTTTTAAAAAAAGGAGCTCATAGATAGAGCAGATGGGTGGTTGCCAGAGGTGGGGGTGAGGACTGGGAGAAATGGGTGAAGATGGTCAAAAAGTACAAACCTCCAGTTATAAAATAAATAAGTCATGGGATGTAATGTATGGCATGGTGACTATGGTTAATACTATTGTATTGCATATCTGAAAGATGCTAAAAGAGTAAATTTTAAAAGTTCTTATCACAAGAAAAAAAATTTTTGTAACTATATATGGTGATGGATGTTAACTAAACTTACAGTGGTGATCATTTCACAATATATACAAATATCGAATCATATGTTGTACACCTGAAACTAATTTAATGTTATATGTCAATTATACCTCAATTAAAAAAAGAATTAACTCATTTAATCCTTATACCCCCCCCCCCCCCCATTGCACAGGTCCTATCCTTTTCTTCATTTTATAGACAAGGAAACCGGGGCAAAATGATGTTAAAGAACTTGCCATGATCACATAGCTGGCAAATGGCAAAGGTGGGATCTGCTGGTGGTCAGGCTTGAGGGGCAAAGCTCTTAATCACCTCTCAAGTGGTACCTCCCAAGAAACAAAAAACGCAGGCAGAGCAGTTAAGAGATGGTAACAGCGGGAATGAAAAGGAAGGGAAAGAAGGCTTGATTAAGAACAAATAAATGTAGATTTTTAAAGATTATGATTTAGCATTTGTACAAATCTACTTGCCAGGTAGATCAAAGACATATTTCATTCATCATCTTTATAAGTAGAAGGTTGGTTGGTAAGAATGACTCATTCTCATCTTCATCCATGTTTTGTAGGTAAGGAAATATTCACAGATGTTATAAGAATTCTCCTTCTATCTGTTGAGCCCATTATTTGATCTGATGGGACCAAAGCCTAGTCACAGACACCACATAAGTAATGGCTCAAGCAAAGAGAACTCAGGAAGGACAGATACCCAGGCCATGTTTGCTCTGAGCTCCTTCATCTTCTGAGGCCATTCTTTCTAGAAGATACTTGGCAATAAAAGATAGAAGAATGTAAAGATGGGAAGCATTAAGGAGAGGGATCAAGAGGAAAAACAGAACTGAAATGCTTCAGCTATCTTTGAAAGTGACCAGAAATCTAAAAGCATAAAACATTTTCAAACTTGCAACTGAAATGGAAAAAAAGGATAGTGATAAATGAAAGCATGCCCAAAGCATTGCCTAAGCTGTCCTGGGTGTCCTCCTGAAAGAGTGCTGGAAGTCGCTGTGCCGAGAGAAAAGCCCCATCTGGATGCTTTGGAGACATCCCTCACTGACCTCATGCTCTTTCACTGAGCTCATCTTGGATGGCTTCATGGATAAGAAAATCACATTTGATGTGCTGCTTTTAATATGTCTCCTTGTTTTCTGACTTCTCTTTGCATAACCTCTAGAGTGGTGCCAGTTCCAAACTTCCCTGAAAGACTATTTCCAGGGCCCTCCCATTTTGTCATTCTGATTGTTTATCAGTAGACTCTGCAGAAATCACTCCTTTGGTGAGTTTTGCTATGTAATATTCCTCATAGGTAGCTGGGATGGAGATCGCTGGCTGTTCTCCCAGTTATGTCCCTTTTCCTCTTGGGCACCCAGCTACTCCATTTCCCAGCCTCCCTTGCTGTTGTTGCATCCATGTGGCTGAGTTCTAGGTGAAGAATAGGGGCAGAATGATGTACGCCATTTTCAGGCTGGCCCGTAAATCCCACACACACGCAGTGGTGAGTTCTGCTTCAGTCATGTTGACTTTGAGATGCCAATGAGACATCCAGGTCTGTGGGTTCAGAGTTCACGACAGATGTCTGAACTTGAGACAGAATCATTGAGAGAGATGTGATTGCCCAAAGACTGGAGGATGAGAAAGGACCAAGGACAGATTCCTGAAGACCACTAGCACTTAATAAGTAAGACTATCCCAAAAAGCTAGAGATGTATTCTGAGACGGAAAGAGAAAGAGAAAAGCAGCGTGAAATTGTCATGAAAATTAAGGAAGGAGAGAGTTTCCAGGAGGCAGTAACTAATGCCAGTGTCACTGGAGGGTCAGTAAAATGAGAAAAGAAAAATGTCTGTCACATTTGCCAGTTCCAAGGTCTTGGACAGCATTTGCCAGCTTCTGGTGGGGGGTGGGATTAGGGAGGTTTGGGGTGTAGAATACAGTCATCAAGAGTTTGAGGACTGAATGAGAGAACAGAAGTGTAGACAGGGAGTGTAGACTTTAGATGTTTATGAGGGAAAGGAAAATGAAAGAAAACACAGCAATGAGACAGAAGAAACATGGCAACAGGGAAAGATATTTTAATGGGAAAAAAAAGTAAATTAGAAAATAGATCTGCATTATCATCCCAATTGTGTATGTGGGAAAGGGGGTGGATAGATAAAGAGAGATTGAGAAAGAACACACATACAAAAAAAAGATCCAAATAATAATATACTAAAATGTTAAAAGTGATGATCTTCTCGTGGTAAGTGTATATGTGGGTTTTATTTTTCTTCTTTGTAATTTTCCATATTTTCTACAGTGAATACGATATTACATTTGTAATATATGTATGTAAATGTATGTAAATATAAATATGTGAAGGAGTTTTGGGGGTTTTTTTAGTGGAAGAAACTCAAGTATGTTTACAAGCAAAAGATAGAAAAAGTAAGTGGTAAGAGGAAGGAGAAGGAGCAGTTTGTGAAGCAAAGTTCTGAGGGAAGTGGGAATGCAGGGACTCAGGTTAGTGGAGAAAGCTCTCATCTGATATTTTATTTTCTCAAGGACACTGCTGAGGAAGAAACAAGAGGCATGGCTGAGGAGTTCAGAGTTGGGAGTTGACAGGAACGCTGAAACACACGATCAGTACATAACCACCCACCACCACCACCAAGAACCAGCACTCTCTTGCTAGCAACTTCTTGCCTAGATTGTCCCATCTTGTTTCAGCCTGCATAGACTTCCTTGGCAGTGCTCCTTGCTCAGAATCTGTCCTTCTCTCTTCCTTCTATCAAAAATTAATTTTCCTGTTCATTCCTGTGTGACCCCACTCCAAGCTGGCATCATTATCTAGCCAGCAGTGGAAAGTACTCCATGAATTAACTCACCATATGAAGCTGATGGTGAATAATGACTAATACTGTTGCTTTCTACTGCTGAGAGGTTGCATTTTAATAGAAGACTTAGAGCTATGTGCTTTAATCAAAAGATGGGCATTTCCAGCTCTGTGGCACTTGAGCAGGAGAGCATTTTTTTTTTTTTTTTTTGCAATGGAAAGGGGAGGGTTGTTCCAGTTTTCTTTAAACCCATCATCTAGGAAAAAGTGCAGCTTGTCTCCATGTGAGGGCAGCCACACTGATAGGTGGATTCTAAATACTCATCTGTTATAGACCACTGTAACTAACAGAAAGATGAATAATGGCATAAGAAAAGAAGATTGTATTCATCAAATATGTCTTTCAAGGACCAAGATAAGATAAAGATCTTTTGAGAAAAACAAAAACTGAGAGAGTTTGCCAGCAACAGACCCTCACTAAAGGAAATCCTTTAGTATTAATTCAGGAAAAAAGGATATTATTCCAGATGGAAAGAATGAAATACAGAAAGAAATTAAAAACAAAGAAAGGGGAAAATATGTGAGTAAATCTAGAAAAACATTGACATATAAAACAAGAAGGAGAAGAATGAGATAATAATAATAATGTTCTTGGAGAGTAATTTTAAAAATAGAATTAAAATATACAATAACAATAGCACAATATTAGAAACGGTGATTGAAACTGAAGCATTTTAAGGAATTCATGTTATTTGGAAAGAGGGCTTAGTGTTGATTAACTTTATATTTTGATAAATTATGCATATTAAACTTCTGTAGTAGCCATGAAAAGAATAGAAATAGAACATGTAACTTTTAAACTACTATAGAAAAAAAGTGAAATGAGAAAAACTAACCAATAAATCCAAAACAAGATAAGAAAGTAGAGAGAAAAGAACTTGGAAATGGTGAAACAAGTAGAAATCACAAAATAATATAATAATATGGGAGCTATAAACACAAATAGTTCAGTAATTACAATAAATATAAACAGATTAATTTCTCCAGTTGAAAAACAACAATTAACAGACACTTTTTAAAGAAACCCATCAAAAATGTATGGATACAGAAACATTAAAAGGAAAAGGGTAAAAATATATGTGAAGGTGAATACTAGTCAAAAGAAAATATAGCAGTTATAGTAATTTTAGAAAAGAAATGGACTTTAAAGTAAAAAGCATTGCTAGACTTAAAGAGGGTCACTACATCATGATAAAAGGTTTAATTTTCTAGTAAGTTAAAATAATTCTCAACTATTATGCACCTAAACACAAGTCCTCAAAATACATAAAGCAAAAATGGAAAGAACACATAAAAATAGATAAATCTACCACAATTGCAATAGATTTTCATATAACACTCTCAGAAATTGTGAGCCCAAGCATTCAAAAAGTCAGTAAAGGCATAGAAGATTTGAAAATAAAACAATTAAAGCTTGACCTAATGGGCAGATAGAATATTGCTCCCAATAGCTATTCAGAGTATTTATAATAACTGACCATATACTGTGCCATAAAGCAAGTTTCACACATTTAAAAGAATTGGTATCATACAGAACACATTTTATAACAATGTTATCAATAAAAATCAAGAACCATGAGATCACTAAAATTGCCATATGTTTGAAATTAAGAACACTTCTAAATAATTTATAGATCAACAAAATCAAAATGAAAATTGGAAATATCTTAACTGAATGATAATGAAAATACTACATATCAAAACTTTCAGGATGCAGCTAAAGCAGAACTTAGATGCAAATTAATGGCCTTAAGCATTTATATTAGTAAAAAGGCCAAGAATTAATAATTAAAGCATACATCTCCAGAAGCTAGAAGAAGAACTTCAAAAAGAATTCAAATTCAGTAGAAAGAAGAAAACAACTAGGATAAGAAGAAAAAGTTAACAAAACTAAAAAGAAATATACAAGAGAGGAACAAAGTAAGTCCTTTGGAAAGATAGATAAAATGACAAACTTTGAATAAGATTAATAAAGAAAAAAAGAGAAATCACAAACACAACTAGGGACGTAGCTTCAAATATTGCCAAAACTGAAAAACATAAGAGAATATTAGGAATAATATTTAGGAACAAAGTTGTACAAATAAAATTTATAACATAAATGAAATACTCAAATTCCTAGAAAAATATAATATCAAAACTGAGTTGAAAAAAACCAGAAAACCTTAATAGTCCAATAAGCATTAAAAAATTGAACCACTATCTCATTCAAGGAACAGATAATTACATTTTTGCACAAACTATTCTAGAATACAGAAAATAAGGGAATGCCTCCCAACTCATTTTGTGAGGTCAGTTTGACACAGGTAGTTGAAAGTGAGAGGAAGAAAGAGAGAAAGAAAACAGTATAGCATATGATTAAGAATGAGGAGTCAGGAGTTAAACCAACTGAATTTGAATCCTAGCTCCGGTCATTTACAAGCTAATCATAGAACAAGTTACTTCACTTCAGTTTTCTTATGTGTAAAACAAGTATCTGAGATCAACATATTTCATAGATATTTTGAGAGGATTAAACGAGTTGTCAAAAGGACTTAGAAAAAGAAGCATCCAATAATATAGTGCTGTTATTATTATTATTATTAGCTATTGATATCAAAACCTGACAAGGACTATATGAGAAAGGAAAATTACAGGTCAATCTCAATCATGAAAATTGATATAAATAGCCTAACAACATATTAGCAAAAGAAAAACAGATATGTATAAATAATATCATGATCTAACAGGGTTTATTCTAGAAATTCATGGTTCATTTAACATTAGCACGTCAATTAATGTAACTCACCACATTAACAGCTTAAAGGAGAAAAATCATACATTTATCTTAATAAATGTGAAAAACCTTCTGCCAATAATCAACGTCTTTTCATGATTTAAAAAATTTCTCAGCAAACTTGGAACAAAGTAATTCCTTATTCTTCTGAAGAGTACCTAAAACGAAACCAATGGAAGCCTCATTTTTAATGGTGAAACACTGGAATTTGTTTAAGATCAAAAATGAGATCTAAATCTTAGCTTTACAGGGAAAGTAGTACTTCTGGAAGATTGACCACAGTTTCACCCTGTGATTCAGTTAACTCTCAGAAATGGGCCACGGCGGTCATCAGTCACTTGCCCCGCTGGGTATGCAGGCATGGAGCCAGCCTCTAGAACAGTCGAGAGGAAGCTTGAGGGGATAAAAACCCTGGTGTGAAAGGAACAGGGGCTTCTTGGAGGGCCTGACTGTCTCTTCACCCCCAAATATGCAGGATGAGCTACAGCTGGGCTCTTCTGGGGACAGGAAAGCTTGGGAAGCCTGTGCTTGTTCTCTGCTGCCTTCTCGTTCCATCATCCCATGGCAAGCATTAGCTTTAATTTAAGGGAAAGGTGAAAGCAAATCACCAGGACCTAAAAGTACTTTATTCAGGTGACAAGATGTAAAATGGCTTAGTCTTTGTTAAGAAACTTGAATGTTTACCACTAACGAAGTAAACAAAGAGTCTGGGAGAGCTGACTCAACTGAAGGAAGGTCCCAAGTAAGAGAAAATTTGGCCGTGCCCTGGTCTCCATCACAAGTGGAAGGGGTTTGGTTTTTTTTTCTATTGTATTTTCCCCTGTTAAATTGTTCTACTAGAAGACACTGTGTTCACTCATCTGAAATATAAACTACTCATATTTGAATGGACATCCAGGCTAGATAGAGAACCTTATTATAAATAAATATGTGAAGTCAGAAATAGGGTAGGACACAGAGATCGTTTATATACTGTGCTTACTCAACAATCTGAAAGTGTTTGAAACTGTCGCCAGGTCTGTTGTACCCCAACCCCCAGCAATGATTTCAGTTAGAGTGCTTCTGACAGTTTCAAACCCTAAAATTGAATGCATAATAGGGACAATTCCAAGGGGGAGTGGAATGTTGGAGGGGTCCTCTACTCCACACCAGTCACCACTGAGACATCTGTTTTCCCTCTACGTGTGGCCCCTCTGCTCTTGAGTTGCATTTGGGACACAGTAACTTTTTAACAAGGCTCAGAACACCTGTTCTGTCACATCCCAAGACTATGCCTTTCTGGGGTCTGACCATCTTTCTAGGATGCTGTCAGGAACTCAAAGATCTCCCCCTGCTTTTATTCTAGGGAAGTGTCCACTCCTGTTTCTCCAAAACAACTGCTTCTTCCCTCAACCCTTTTCCCCTCTCTTGCTCTTGCCACAGTAGACATTAACGGCCTATTAAACCCCAAGTTGTAACCATTAGCTACCAAAAAGACAAGTTGTCTTATCCTCAAAGGCAAAGAGAATTTAATTTTTAAGATCTCCTAGGAGGTAGAGAGAAATATTTGCATTTCTTCCTTCTAGTGCATCAAAGAATGAACAGAAAAACAAAACAGTTTTGCTTCCTATTAAAATAGTCCAAGCATTCATTTCTTATCACACTAAGGTCATAAACATTTACTGAAATCAGCAGTGTGGGAGCCACGGGGCAACTGTGCCCTCCTGCCGTTTGTGATGGGGTGACCGAGGGAGGGTGAGGTGACCGAATGCTTGAGGCAGGAACACCTCCATCCTGTGGCTCAAAGGATGCCTGGGCAGGCAAGTATAGATTCTACAAAAATCATACTCAACAGAGTTTTGTAAACTTTTTTCCACTTAAAATGTAGTGTTGACATTTTCTCATCATTAAATAATCTTCAACACTACTCTTAATGACTGCTTGGTAATCCACACATGTCATAACTTAGTTTTTTACCAATTCCTTTTTGTGAGATATTTTTGTTGTTTCCTATTTCTGGCTATTATGTGTAATGCTTCAATGACCATCCCTGTAAATAAATATGGCTTGCATCTTGATATCTCATTTGGATGCATTCCTAGAAGCAAAATTGCTGCGCCAAAGAATATAAGCATTTTCTCTCAAAAACTGATAAACATTACCAAAATGCCCTCTAAAAGTCTTGTGCCAATTTACATTTCCACAATCAATAGAAAATGCTAGACTGTAATCCCCAAAAGGTGATGTCTTTGTGCTTGTGAACAATGAATAATAAAAGCTAACCTGTAAGTATCAAATACTTCCTACCAGGCCTCATTCTAAGCACTATGTATGCATATACATAAATCTGCACAACTCAGTTGAGTAGGTACCATTATTTTTCACAGGATTAGGAATCTGAGACACAAAGAGGCTAACAGCTGAGCTGAGATTAAAACTCAAGCATTCTGGCTCCAGGGTCCAGAGTCTAACCACTATGTTATACTGCCTCTCTGATATCAAAATTAGCTGTAAATTCATCTCTTAGAAATAACACAAATAACCTTTTTGACTGATTATTTCTTAAACATCAAAGGCACAAAAATTTATCCAAAGGAGAAGTACTAATATGCCATCCAGATATTCCAGCCCAAAAAGTTCTTCCTGCCAATGTACTCACTGGCTACATCTGTCCAGATTTAAGCTTATTGCTCTAAACCTTAAACTTTGATTTAAATATATACTCCATCCAGATGGCTCTAAACCTTAGGTAACTGTACAAAGTCTTGTCCTTGCCCCACATGTACCAACAATGGTTTCCAAAGTGGTTACTATATACTGGCTAAGTTAAGGAAGGCAAGGGGTAACCCCAAGTAGTTCTAGAGCATGATTGGCCTGGTTCCTATTATATGCATGGAGGGCAGTTCCCTGCATATTAGAGACACGACTACATCTGGAAAAGACAAGTAGTCCTTTTCTACGGTATTTATTCCAGAGAAAGTATAAATAATCACCATGAAATAAAGGCACATTGATCAGGACCCAGTGGGTTTGGAGGATCTGGTAAGTAACTGTTAGGAATCTTCCTGGGTCGATCCTCAGAACATCTGACATGGAAACTACTTGAAGAAAGGAACCATTCTGCAGTAAGTACTAAATAATTTTAAGGGAAATTTCTAAGCCTGGACAAACAAGAGACCTGTGGCCAGAAGTATCATTTATCTCTAAAAATGAGCACCAAAGGCAGAGAATCTTGGAGACTCGTAACAGGTGCTACCGGCCTTCCCTGGAGGTCAACTAACTATCCCTCAAAAGTGATGAAAGAAGCTCGGGCTGGGACAGCACCAGTCCCCACTTCCAATGTTATCTTCCCTGGTTCTGCTTGGGTGCTCTAACCAGAGGGGAGAAGGGCAAGCATGGAATGGAAATTCCACAGTAGACGCCAAGAGAAGAAACTGACTCTTAACACCATCTGGTAGAAGTGGGCCCCTGAAATTGTGGGTGGAACTTGAGTGAAATTGACAAAGTGATTCCTAGTTGAGATTAGCCAGGAGCAAGGACTATAGAGGTATGTTGTTTTGCACCAGTAGCCCAGGCATCCTGATAGCACTCTCTTTCATTCTCAAAAGTGTCCCAGTTTGGATAAATTGTGCTATCAGACTTGTGTTCAAGTCAAGATGGAGTGGTCCCATTCTTTGCTAGTCTTCCCTCTTACAGCTCAAAACCCCTGGACATAATACAACAACCAAACATTGGAGTTTTTGTTGAATGGTGGAAAGAAGGAGAGTAGGCTAGGGACCTCTGGACTTGAGGAGCAGCACAGAGGTGAGTCCCCTGGGTTTCTTTTAGCCTCCCATATATCCTGGATGGATTCTAGAGAAGCCAGTAACCCAGATCCACCAAGAGGCACAAAGAAGCTTGCCCCTCTAACCAAAGGACCAGGAAAAGGGGACAAGAAGAATCTTTTTAGTAATACCCAACCACCCAAACACCAAAGGGAACGCTGCCCCCCAACCCAACCAGGTGTCATCGAGGCTGAACAGGGAGCTGAAAAATTCCACCCACATGTGGTGGCAATAAGCCAGAGTGAAGGATATGAGTTGGTGCTCTGCTGTCACAGGGGTGGTGTCACAGAGTCCATCACCACCCACAGCAGCAACAAGGTCGAATGAGGCAGTGCAAAGCAGTGCTAGTCACCATTTGCTTCCCCTCCATTCTGACACCAATCAGTGTACTGCAATTCGATTCTGACACTAACCACCCTGAGTTAGCACAGGACCCATAAGTTAAAGGGCCCAGTCCCCAGCAAGACTGCCTTCACTTCAGATGCCAACTACACTTTATGGATCCCCAAGCCATCCACACTTACGACAAACCAGCTACAAACTTGAGGGGTCCCACAACCCTGATAATTCACTAGCATGACTCACAGAACTCGGGAAAGTGCCATACATATGATTGCAGTTTCATTATAAAGGATAGAAATCAGGACCAGCTAAATGAAGGGATATGTAGGGCAAGGTCTGGGAGAGTCCCGGATGCAGAGCTTCTATGCCCTCTCCCCATGGAGTCAGGGCACGTCACCCTCCAGCACGTCAACATGTTTACCAACCAAGAAGCTCCACTGAGCTTTGGTGTCCAGAGTTTTTATTGGGGTTTCATTACATCAGCATGGTTGAATGAAATGTTGGCCACTCAATCTCCAGCCTCCCTCCACTCCCAGAGATCTGGCTGGCTGAAAGCCCCACACTTCTAATCATATGGTTGGTCTTTCTGGTGAACAGTCACCACCCTGATTCATCTAGTTTTGTAGCATAAACTCAGGTGAGATCTCAGGGGCTCATCATAAACAAAGATATTCCTATTACTGGAGAATTTCCAAGGATTTAGAGTGTCCTCCCAGGAACCAGGGACAAAGGCCAGTCAAATTATTTAATATACAACACCCTCCCTTTGTCCCCATCCACTGCTGGTATCAGAGGCCAAGCAAGGAGCTGAATTCCAGCCCCACCCATCAGCTACAAGGCAGGGTGAGGCAAACAAGGTGGGGCCCGTTGGCACTCCACTTTTGCTGGGGTGATGTCAGTGAGCCCAGCTGGGAGATGAACATCCACTCCCATCTGGACCTGCATACTGCACTTCAACAGGGTAACTGCCTGTGAAAAAGAAGATTAAATAGGATCCAGAGTCTCACAACATAATACCCAAAGTCCAGGATACAATAAAAAATTACTCGTTATACCAAGAACCAGGAAAATCTCCACTTGAGTGAGAAAAGACAATTGACATGAACACTAAGATGACACAGATGTGGGAAGGACTTTAAATTGTATGATCATCCTAACTATAAACATAATGCAGATCAGCTTCCTACTGGAGAAAAGTGCAAGTTTGGAAATAAGATAGTTGTGAGGAATGATTTTTAAGAGGTGGCAGTGTCAGCCTTAGAGTTTTCTGGAATCAGAGTGAAGTTGAGGGGGAAGGAAGGAAGCAAAAAGCAACAATTGGGACGGATTGAGGCCCCTCCATTGACCAGGTGGAGACCAGCCAGTGATGCAACCAGATCTTACAGATTTTGTAGTATGTGTTACCGGCCCTCGAGGTAAAACAGAGAGGTCAGTGGAGCCAAATATAGCAATCCTGGTACTAGGAATGAAGACTTTCATTCAATATACTATAAAACCTGAGTACACACACACACATATCTGGTTGGGCCTTCCTGAGGACAAAGATTTTTGTATTCTAGCTCATAGGAAAACCTCTCAAAATACCCTACCATCAAGTTTCTCCTATGCTCCAAGAGAGTCACCTCCTAGGTGTGGGTTGTGTTCTTGATCTCTCCTCATCTCTAACTGAACTCTCTTCTCCAAGCACCCGCCTGGTTTGCACCATCCCTGAGCGTCGCCTTGGCCCCATTTTACTTGCCCTCTCCCAGTTGGTGCCTTAGAGATGGATCTGTGCAGAACTGGGATGGAGGTCACTCACTGCCCTTGGCCTGAGATAGCTTCAATGTCTATGTCATCTTGGTGTTGGCAGCTGTTGATTGTCTCTTCTCATTCAAGAGGAGACTTTCCTCTTTCTTGGTATGATGAGTGATTTTCAATTGCATCCTGGAGACTTTGGGTATTAGGTTGCTAAGAACATGTGATCTTGGAAGTAAGTGCCCATGCCACCACTCCACATGGAGGACTGCTGTCAGATCTGTCATTAACTTACCATAGCTCTCCCAGGAACAGACTTGTCAATCTTCTCATGAGACCTTCAAAGTGGGAAGATCACAAGATAAGGATAATTTGCTCTTCTCCTCCAATGGGTGCCAAATATCATAAGGAAAAACCTAAGAAAAAATAACTTTAAATTCCCCCAAGCTTCTCAAGTCTGAAAGACACATTCCTCAAAGGAAGGCCTCCTATTCCTTGTTTCCATACCTCTGATCTATAAAGCAGAAAAAACACAGAGTTTGCCAGCCCTTTCGCTAAAAGCTATTTATTATGACAAAGCCAGTTGTCACTGTCCACGTGAAGTCATCTGGGACTGAGCATGTTAGGCGCCTGGGTTGGAAGGCTGTGTCATTCCTTGAGCTATGGAATATTGTTTTGGCAGAAAGCAACAGGCTATATGCTTTCACCCCTAGGAAACCATCCAACGCCTCTCCTCTCATCCAGTTCATCATAAGCACGCCATCCCTCTAGCCCCACTCCCCGTGCCCTGGACATTGTCTGCAGACACATTCTTCTCTTGCTGGGAGGGGAAGGAGTGCTGTACCTCCTGCCGGAGCAGAAAGGTGTCAAGGTGACTTGACCCCCAGTGAAGAAGCCTCTGTGCAGTGAGATGCAGTAGGGACTACAGCCCTGGCTGGCGTCCCTCAGAAGAGCTGGTGGTCAAAATGATGAATATGAGGTGCTCTCCGGAGGCGCCCAGGACTCTGCAACCTTCCCCAACCAGAAGGGCCTGTGTGTATCCTGCCAGCCCATACTTTTTCAGCTGATTCTACTTGAGAGCAAACTTGCCAGAGCAAACGGAAAAACACATCTTAGAGATAAATCGACATCAGTTCCAAGTTTCTGTTTCCTGTTTTGCTTCGTGGTCTGCCTTGCTCACGATTCTGTCGCGATGACCTACTGCTGTATGTTCCCTTAGGTCAAATGACGAGGTGTGCTCTAGAGAGTTAACTTTTCACCTGGGTGGTCTGTTATAAAATAGCTTCCCTTTTAGAGAATTATAGGATGTTAGAGTTGGAAGGAGTCTTAGAGATCAACTACTCCAACACTCTATTTTTATTGATGAAAAGATGAGGCCCAGAGAAGTTAAGTAACTTGCCCATGCTTACACGGTAATCCAGTTGCCGAGCCAGGAATGGTGCAGGGTCTCCAGAAGGTGCAGGATCCTGTCTACATCAACATGGTGAATCCCTAGACTCTCTATGGTTTTTGGTTGAGCCTGATTTCAAAATTGATTCCAAGTATTTTCATTTTCAATGAGATACCCCAAAACAATTCAAACCTCTGTGTAATTTTCTAAATTTCTCTACTTCTTTGGAGGAAATAATATACTCTTTTAGAGCTTAAGATTTCAAAATTTGAAGAAAGCCTAACATAACCCTATTCAACTGAACCAAAGGATTTCAAACTTAAAGATATTTAGAATGGTATCTCAAGTCAACTTCTGGTTTGAATTTAGCATCACAAGGAAACATGTCATGTTTGTTATTGCCTTTTATGTATTTGGAGCCTGAGATTTAGTCAGAAACTATTCACCCAGCACATCATCCTCATAATAAAGAGTCAATCAAATCATCACAGTAAAGACGGGGTTGGTATGTCAAATATACTGATGACATCCTAGACCAATAACACAAAGCCAAGAAAGCAGTTACTAGATAGGACACATGTTCAACCTAATGTTGTTTAAGAACATTCTTAAACAATACACAGCAATCCTGGATCTTGTATGTTTTCCATAAAGCAATAATTGGTCAACACCTATACTAACAGGAAGACAGCTTTCATATTTCTTAAAGAATATTTTCTTTAGATAAAGTCCAATTGCTCATTGAATAAATATTTCACAGAATCTGTATTTTGATGACACTATCCCGGACTTGTATCTGAGACATTGATATCTGTAGTGGGTTGAATGATGGCCCCCAAAAGATATGTCCACCCAGAACCTGTGAATGTGACCTTGTTTGGAAAAAGGGTCTCTGCAGATGCCATTAAATTAGGATCTCGAGATGAAGAGACAATCCTTGATTATCTAGGTGGGCCCTAACTCCAATGATGTGTCCTTATGAGAAGAGAAGAAGACACAGACATGAGGGAGAAAGATACAGAAGAGAAGCTCATGTGAAGATGAAGGTGGAGATTGAAGTCATGCTGCCACAAGTTAAGGAAGGCTTGGAATCACCAAGAAGTTAAAACAGGCAAGGAAGACTCCCCCCTAGAGCTGAAAGGGAATGAGGCCCTGCAGACATCTTGATTTTGGCTCAGCAATACTGATTTCAGACTTCTGGCCTCCAGAACTATGAGAAAATAAATTTTCTTGGCTTGTGGCCACATCCCTCCAATCTCTGCTTCCACGGTCACATCATCTCCTCTGTGTGTATGTCTAATCTTCCTCTGCCTCTCTCTTATAAGGACATTTATGATGGCATTTAGGACTCACCCAGATAATCCTAGTTCACCTCCTTATCTCAAGATTCTTAACTTAATCACACCTACAAAGACCCTTTTCCATTTACAAGTTCCAGGGATTAGGACCTAATATCTTGGGGGAGAGATGGAATTAATCTGCCTACTACAACCCCCAAATTTCATTGGCTTAACATAATAAAGACCAACATGGATGGGTGGCCTTCCTCCATCTTGTATGCCATCTGGAACATTTGGCTGGCAAGGTCACAGCAGAAAGGAAAGAATAGAAATGGGAAAGAATTCCAGGCTTTTAACTACCTTAGCCTGAAATGGACTCACATCAATTCTGGTCATGGTCCATTGCCCAGAGCTAGTCATATGGTCCCAACCTAACTGTAAGGAAGGCTGACACATTTGAGGGGGCAAATAGATATTTGGTGGGCACTAACTGAGTTTGAAACATGCTGAGAGAGGTCATAAAATTATACAGCATCTGTGCCATGGGAGACAACTCCTGCTTCTGTCACCCAACACTGTTCCCCCACTTTCTCCACTATGGCATTCCCCTCCTTTGCAGAACTGCTCCTCCCCCATGCCACGTAGTTCCAGTTTCAAAGATGGCAGCATTACCCAGTCTGTCCAATCAAAGTCTTAGTGTGGGATTTTCCATTTCAGTGTTAAGAGGAAAAGAAACCTCTTCCTTTGCCAAGTTGGTGCAATGCAATTCTGACACTAACTACCTAGAGTTAGGTCAAATTTCACAAATTAAGGACACAGTCCTCTACAGATCCCCCTCACTTCAGACACCAGCTGCAAGTTGGGAGTCACCAGGCCACCCATACTTCTGACCCACTGCTACAAATTCAAGAGTTCCCACCACTTCCTCAGGTTTGATAATTCACTAGAACAACGCACAGAATTCAGGAAAACACCACACAGCTTTATTATAGTAAAAGGATTCCAATCAGGACCAACCAAGTGAAGACGCATAGGATGATATCTGGGAGGGTTGCAGATGCAAAGCTCCCGGATTCTCAGGATGTGTCCCCCTCCCAGCACATTGATATATGATTACCAGAATTTTCATTGGGATTTCATGCTATAGGTACGATTGATGGGATCATTGGCCATGTGATTGAACTCAGTCCCCACCTTCCTTCCCCTCAGAGGAGGTCAGGCTGACATCACTGGGTTCACAGCTCCAACCCTCTAATCACACAGTTGGTCTCTCTGGCACGGCCAGCCTCCATCCTGAAACTCTCTAGCGGCAAACCATGAGTCATCTCATTGTTATAAACTCAGGTGTGGTCCAAGCAACCCACGATGAATTACAAAGACATTCCTATCACTAGGGAAATTCCAAGAGTTTGCAGGCTTTCTCCCAGGAACCAGGGACAAAGGGCAGCCAAATTCATCATACAAGCTGGGATGATAAAAATTTTTAGCCATTGCTACCAAGTCACCTGCTCTCTACTTATCCCCTCTGCCCACCCCCATCACCTACCACATAGAGGAAAACCCCTATACTAAGAGAGAATAAAACCAACACAAAGAGAGAAGGTAAGATGAAAGATGGAGAGTGAGAACAAGCCCTGATCTACAGTTTGATTTCTTTGATGCATCCCTGCCTTCCCAGTTACAGGAGTCAGTAAACCCCAACTCTCACTTAAGCTACATGGAGTTGAATTCCTGTCACTTGAAACCCAAAGAAACTAATATCCCTGCCCTTCAGGAGCATACTATTTGATTGAGGGATGAGATATACAAATAAAAAATTAAATAACGATTCCCAGGCAATAATTTAAGAATAATCCCACATCCACTTACGAGTAAGTACCAAAAGAGGAAGACAGAACTGTTCTTCCCAAGGAAGGATCAAGAGCTATGACATTCGCCTTTTTTCTAGTTCTCACTTTATTCAACAATATGCCAGTGCCTGAAATGACAGGACAAGGTCACTATGAAATATGTATAAGGGCAGGAAAAACAAAGAAACAGAGTTGGACCTTATTTTATACATCAAGGTGTTTCCCATTATATTCAAGGGAGGGGGAGTCAGGTGGAAGTACAAGTAGAGTCACAAAATTCTGGAAATATATATTGATTTTAAAACTGAAAACCAGCATTAAATTTCAATCACTTTTTTAAAATATTAACTTATATCCTCCAAAGTAGATTAGAAGGTGTATTTCAATGAATGAAAGGTGAAGAGCTATAATGGCAAATCACAGAAGTGATAACATCCTCCACTTCTCCAAATATTGGAAATCACTACTTTATACAATAGGTGTGTTTCTGAGAATTTCTGTGACACTCCGTGATTCAGCTTCTGTTTAACCATTGATTACCATGATGATTTCAAAGCGACAGTCTGCTCCATTCAACCTGGCAATCAGCTGTATGGGATATCCCCACCAGCCCCTGTTGGGCCAGTAACTGAAGCAAGAGCAAGTATTGAACAGTCATTGCTTCTCTAAAAAGTATGTTATATGACACCAGCAAAATTCTATCGTGGGTGTGGTGAGTGGAGACAGCCTGGCAGAGGCCCACTTCAGGCACATCTCACCAATGTGGAACAGAAAGCTTCCTTCCACCGAGATGAAGCTGTCAGCTTCAGTGTGAATTGATAGTGCTCCTGGAGGCAGGCTCCACCTCTAGCATCAATTCGCAGAGCCATGACAAGGACCTTTGGTCCTAAGGGCATCCTTAAACCTGAGACAGCTGGACAGGATCTGAAACCCCTGGAGGGCAGATGTGAGTGTGATTATTGATAATTGAGAGGCTCAGAGACTGGTATTTAGTATCTGGCAAAATTATCTATTGATTGACTCTCTCCAATGACACACCAGGATATCCTCTTGTAGTGCCAAGGATCCCTTTGCTAAAACAACATCACCCCATAAGCCTGTAATTTTGGTAAATTCTGAATCCTGGGAAAAATATACCTTATGTCTACCCAGCTGATGTTTCAATAAGCCAGAAACAAGTTTCCATGATGAGCAAATGCTTCCAATGCTGCGGTTTAGAAAAGTGGGACTTCAGAACATACCAACAGCACCTGGGAATGCCGGCCAAGGGCAGTCTGTCCAGCAGTGGGCTAGCCAAGGCTTGAGAGATGAAGACAAGAACCACATCACCTGTCTGTTGGTTGTCATACTGTGGCAGCTGTGTTTTGCTGTGATGGTGAAAGCTATGCCACTGGTGTTTCAAATACCAGCAGGGTCACCCATGGTGGAGATGTTTCAACAGAGCTTACAGATTAAGACAGACTAGGAAGAAAGATCTGGCCACCCACTTCCAAAACATTGGACATGTACACCCTGTGAATAACAGCAGGGCATTGTCTGATACAGCGACAGAAGGTGAGAGGATGGTGCAGAAAGACCAGGCAGCATTCCACTCTGCTGGACACAGGGTCACTAGGAGTCAGAATTAACTCGACGGCACTAACAACAACATCCAGACAATGGAATATTGTTCAGTGCTAAAAAGAAATGAACCATCAAGCCATGAAAAGACATGGAAGAAACTTAAGTCCATATTACTAAGTGGAAGGAGCTGATCTGAAAAGGCAACATACTGTGTGACTCCAACTATATGATATCCTGGAAAAGGTTAAGCAGTGAAAAGATCAGTGGTAACCAGGGGTTAGAGGGGAGGCAGGATGAATAGGAGGAGCACAGAGCATTTTTAGGGCAATGAAACTGCTCTGTATGATACTATCATGGTGGATACATGTCATTATACATTTGTCCAAACCCATAGAATATACAGAACCAAGAATGAACTGTAATGTAAATTATAGACTTAGGTTGATAATGAGGTGCTAACGCAGGTTCGTTGATTGTAAAAAATGTCCTGCTCTGGTGCCATGTTGATTGTGGGGGACGCTGTGCGTGGGGAAAGTGAGGATACAGGAACTCTCTGTGCTTCCTGCTCAATTTTGCCATGAACCTAAAATGACTCTAAAAAATAAAGTCTATTAAATTTAAAAAAAAGAAAAAGACAAGCTCAGGTTTTCTTCAGGTCAGGGAAGTTTTCTTATATTGTTAGTATAATAATTGCATCTTCTCTGTTGCCTCCTTTTTCTCTTTCTGCTCCTACTAGTCACAACCCAAGCTTTTAACAGCTGTTCTCCAAGGTTCTTCTCCTTTTCCACTTGCTTTCCCTCTCTTTTCATCTTTGCTTTATGCCGAGATATTTCTGCCCTTTGATTTTCCAGGATGCTAATTCAGATCTCCAGGGCAATCTGCCTCTCCTTCAATTAATCTACTGAGTGATATTTATTTGGGAAATCATGATTTTAGCTCCAGAAAGTCTTTTTTGTGCTGTATTTAAATCTCCTCCAATGCTCTAATTTTTCTTTTAAATTCAAATTGTCTTGTGTCTCCTCCAAGACATCTGTTTGTTCTGCCTCGTCTCCCTGTCTCTAGTGCAAGGCCCTTAAAGAGGCTCTTATTTTTCTTGTTTCTTTCCTGGTTTCATGTACCCTGACGGCAGCTGCCTCAAAGGCAGAGCACACTCACCTGTGTGGTCCAGGTCACTAAAGCAGAGCCTTTCAGTCTCCTCTGAGGCCCCCGGACAAAGCTTCCTTGTCCAAGCTTCAGGGGCAGGAGAGACCCAGCCCATCCATTTAGTTGCCTCTTGGCCTCTGCAGGGCTGGGGAGCTCAGGCATGCGAACATAGAACATATGTCAACCTTCCCCCCGGGGACTCCCTCAGAGCCCAAAGTCCCCTTGCACCCAGCTCCCCACTAAGCCCAGCAGTCGTTTGCCTCAGAAGAAGTGAAGAGACCAGAGGGGAGCAGAGGGTAGGGGAGCTATGTTTACTGGGGAACTTGCCAGAATCCCAGCATGAACCCTCAGACAAATCATGACTTCAGATACAAGTCCGAGCAGGGGGCAGCTTCGGGAAATCAGGAAAGGGGCTTCTGGATATATTGCGTCACTATAAAAAGAATGAAAATTGAACCAAACTTAGCAGCAGTTAAAGCAGCCAACTTTTCCAAGCCAGTGTAGAAGGACACTCCTCAGTGGAATACACCAGACCAAGGCACAGGCTTATGTCACGGCCAGTGGGTCAGCAGCCTTGTCATCTTTTGACTCCAGGTGCATAACGGTAGCGTTTCAGGGCCCTTCTCTGGTAGCTAAGCCGGTAGATCCACATCAAAAGACTGCGCACCAGGGAGGCACCTTAAGATCATTCTTTTCAGTGGGAGCCAATAGGGTACCCAAATCCATAGCCCTCAACTATAGGATATGCATTTAGATTTTATCTTCAAAACATCTCTCAAATCCACCCACTTCTCCCCATCTCTGCCTCTATCATCTTAATTCAAGCCACAGTCATCTCCTCTCTCACCTAGATCATGCACCGGCCTTCTAAATGGTCCACTACATTCATTCTGTCTTCTTCTAATCCATTCTGTCCCCTGATTAAAACACTGCCACAATTTCCCATTGCTCTTAGAAAGCAAAACTCCAGACATGGCCTCCCAGGGCCTGTGTGGCTCCTTCCTCCTCTGTAGCCCCATACTCCTGCCACAGCCCACTGTGCTTCAGCCACACTGGCCCTTTTTCTGTCCCTTGTGGACACCACATGCGCTTCCCTTTGCTTGGCATACGTCTCCATCCAGCCTGCCTCCTGGCGCCTGCTTGAACCTCAATTTCCAGCAGAACCTTCCTAATGTCTTTGAGTAGGTTATGCCCCCATCATATGCTCTCATTACACAACGTGTGTCTCCTTTGCCACAGCACTGATTTGGGTCATACTGGGTAGACATTATTAATGTCTACCACCCCTCTAGACGGTAAGTTCCAAGAAGGCATTATACCAGAATAGGTAATCAGTAAATATGTGGTGAATAAATGAAATAAAGACTCAAGTGCATATGAATAGTTCTCTGCTTTTGCACAGAATATGACATGCGACTTTCACAACTTCACTTTGAAGTCGATCGTAGCATGTCCTTTCTATAAATGAGAAAATTTAGTTTCCTCAAATTTAGTTTTGTTTTATACTCCCCTGTGGCTTTTTTAAAATGCATTTCATTATTCCTGCTCTTATCTTTATTGTTTCTGTCCTTATCTTTTTTGAATTTGCTCTATTGCTCTTTTCCTTACTTTTTAAATTGAAATTCAGCTCATTGATTTATTCAACTTTTTTTATATACATTTAAACCCAAAAGCTTCCCTCTGTATATTGCCTTAGCTACATCCAACAATTTTTGACAATGTTTTTATTGCTACTCAGTTCAAAATATTTAAATTCCCCGTTATAATATTGTCTTTGACTTAATCATTTAAAAGTATTTGTTTAATTTTTTAAATACTTATTTAACATGTGAACCTCGGGGGATATCTTTTTAGTTGTTGCTCTCAAATTTTGTTGTATTTTGGGCAGACTTTTTATTATTGATGATATCAATTCTTTGGTTTTGTTGATATTTCATTTATGGTCAAGTATGTGACTAATTTTAGGGGGGGAGTTGAAGAAGATTGTCCCTGAGCTAATATCTGTGCCCATCTTCCTCTATTTTGTATGTGGGACACCACCACAGCATGACTTGATGAGTGATGCATCGGTCCACTCCCGGGATTTGAACCTGTGAACCCCAGGCCTCTGAAGCAGAAAGCAGGCATGAACTTAACCACGATACCACCAGGCCAGCCCCACTAATTATTTTTAAATGTCCCGAGAGTGCTTGAAGCCTGAAAGTTACATTGAGTGACCCACCGGATGGAGGGCTGTGGGGCTTAGATGGACCTGCTATTTCTGTTGAAAAGTATGGGTTTATAACGTCTTTTTTTTTTTTTGCTTTCTTTCTAATAACGCTGAAAGAAAATACAATATCAGGGCCGGCCCAGTGGCGCAGCGGTTTAGTTCACGCTTGGCAGCCCGGGGTTCACTGGTTCGGATCCCGGGCACCCACTGATGCACTGCTTGTCAGCCATGCTGTGGCGGCGTCCCATATAAAGTAGAGGAAGATGGGCACAGATGTTAGTCCAGGTCCAGTCTTCCTCAGCAAGAAGAGGAGGATTGGCAACAGATGTTAGTTCAGGGCTGGTCTTCCTCACAAAAAAAAGAAAATACGCTATCTACTTCTGCTGATGTAGATACATTTGGCCATCCGTTATGTTAATTAATGGCTTTACAAACATAATCCTAGTTAATTTTTATAATACCCTTAGAGGGTAGATTTTATTAGTGTTCCCATTTCACAGATGAGCATATGTGGCTTATGGAGGTGAATCAACTCCCCAGGCAACTCTGTGGTAGAGCTGGTTTTCATCTGGGTTCATACAACTTAAAAGTCTGCCCTTATAAGTACAATATGCCGGCCTGTCCAAGGGAGTGAGCTGCCAGGTCTGGCTGGGGCTCAGGCTGTGGGAAGTGGGCAATCCCCCCCCCCCACAACTAAAGGACTCTGGGCCCTTTAGGCTATGGACAGCTCAGAAAAAAAGATACACATGACTCCAGCGGAGTCTGTTTTCCCCTAATTGGTTGTACAACAGCAAATTATTTTCTCCTAATTGTTTTCAGTTGGGATGAAATCAAGTTTCAATTGCTCACCAAAGTCAGAAGCAATGCGGGTATCAAGATGAGGGCAGCTGGTTGAGAGGGCCTTGGAGCTCCAGGCCTGGACTGCCCCGCACTATCACGTGAGAGCAACTCCCTTCACCTTCACAAGCAAGGAGGGCTCTTCCCCACCAGGGCTACCAGAGCAGCAAAGTGCATCCTCTCTGTTTTAAAATGTATCCAAGCCAGGGTTGCATATACAGTCATGCGCCACATAACGACATTTCGGTCAACGACGGACCGCATGTATGATGGTGGTCCCATAAAATTAGTACCATACAGCCTAGGTGTGTAGCAGGCTATACCATCGAGGTTTGTGTAAGTCCACTCTATGATGTTCGCACAACAACAAAATCACCTAATGACACATTTCTCAGAATGTGTCCCTGTCATTAAGCGACGCATGACCGTATTGGCAAGGATGTGGAACAAATGGAACCTCACACTCCTGCATGACTGGTTGCAGCGTAAAGTGATACTGTCGCGTCGGAAAAATATTTGGCAGTGTCTGATAAAGTTAAACATAAATCTGCCCTATGACCCAGCAATTCCACTCCTAGGTATTTACCCAAGAGACATGAAAATTATACCACAATAAATACGACCAGGATAAACATAATACAGTATAGATATAATAATACTATTAAGACAGAAACAGAAAACATATGAAAGGAGAAAAATCAATACACTAAAAAGTTAATACACTTCAAGTGAGCATTCAAATTCACTATGAGCTTTCTGGTAACTTTGGCCAAAAAGGGAATATGGTGGATTCTGTGGTTGGAAATAACTGAGAAAAAGATGCTCACTAGTTCAACCAGAGAGACTTTTTTTCTGATAGATGATCTCTAAGATCACTTCTGGCTAAGGATTTTATAAGTGCTGAGAGCAAATGAAATTATTTCACCTCATTTGGTTAGACTTGTTCATATTGCTTATCTGTTATTGACTATAAACTTCACCTAACAGATATCCAACCAACCTAGGTAGAAATAATAAGCCTTATAGATAACTAAGAAACTCAAAATAAAGCAACTCTGAGCCAATGCTATATAGTGTAGGATAGTGGTCAAAATTACAGGCATTATAGTCAGAAAGATCTGGGATTATGACCATAGAGGCTGGTATATAGTCAGTTCTCAAAAAACTATTATTTTTAAATAACAGTGCAGTTGCATTTCATTTGGGCATGTTATAATAGCAGTTACAACCCAACCATCCCACCATCTGTCTAAAACTCCAGGGACTACGTGTACTCCTGAGCCAGACTGCCTGGCCACAAGCCTTGGCTTTACCATCTACCAGCTGTGTGTCCTTGGGAAAGTCCTTTAATATCTCTGGGCCTCAATTTCCTTACATATAAGATGGGGATAATAATGGTGCCCACCTCACAAGATTGTTGTGATGATTAAGTGAGTGAATATATGTAAAGCACTTAAGGCAGTGTAAGGGCTATGTAAATACTAGCTGCCATTATGGTTATTTCCCAACAGAAGAGAAACTAGGCCAACAGATAAAACACATGTCCAAAATACTGTATATTTTAGAAGCTCTTTCCCAAGGGAAAAAGAGCCAGGAAATGAGGTGGGAACCTGAATAATATATGTGTTTTCAATGGAGTTTTTGGTAGGCCAAATAAGACGTCCATAGTCCAAATGCTGAGAGTTTGTGTTCTGTAGCTGAAACTAGTTCCATATTTGACTTGGAATCCTAGGTGAACATATAGAACTGTTTTCAGTCATTAATTAACAGAGACTTAATGTGGTCATGTGGAAATCAACCCCCTTTTTTTCTCCAAATAATTTATCTGCCACAATTTCATCTAGAAACTGGCCAGCTGGAAAGCTCTCATATCGTTAGCGGTTAATCAACAAGATTTAACTGGGCACCTTCACTAGAGGGAACCCACCCACTTTGGAGATTCCTGGAATGCAATACAATCTTCAACAAGCTTTTATTCTTTCTGACTCTCTGTTTCTCCTTTTGTATAATTGAAACAATCATCTCTGCCTCACAGGTCACTTATGACCTGAGGTGATGAAATGAGATTTACACATGAGTAAGATTTCTCCTCGCACAGTGTCTGGCCCAGAGCAGACACTTGAGAACTAAGGTTTCCGTCTCTGTCCTTTACTAACAGGACGTGGCCTCTGCCGGGAAGTGGCCCTTGAGGCAGATGACCATTCTTAATCCAGCAGGAGCTGCAGTCCAGGCAAGAGCTTAGGGGCCGCAGGGTGTGACTGAGCTCATGTGGCAGCCTCTTAGGTGGGTTTGTGGGACCTGGGAAGGCCCAAGCTAATGTTGGCAACATGAGAGGAAGGGGCGTCTGAGCCACTCTCGGGAGGGACGAGGTCTGCATCAAGGGTGGCAGTGAGGTGGGTCTGAGGCAGCAGAGGATCTTCAGGGGCATTCATCCCACAGAGTCATTACTATTGTTTCTAATTAATTCCATGAATCCATCAAGGTCGTTGAGGTTACTTTGTACGGAAGCACTGGAGAAGTGGGTGGCTTTCTTCTCTCATCGTTGGGTGACTAATGGAGCAATCTTGTTTTGTTTTCTGGCATGGGATTCTGTGACTATTTTAAGAAAGAATAGAGACCTTTTCATACAACCCACAGCCTCTGTTTTTAAACTCCTCAGGAGCTCCCAGGAGGAAAGCACTTCCCTCCACAGCTCTCTTTCCTACCCAATCAAGAACACTGCTGGACACAAGCTTCCACATGAATGGAGACGTTGACTGCATTTGTGATTTTTAAAGCATGATCTGAAAACTGCTCAGAAAACGGAGCTAATGGCCCATGTGTTCACCTTGGTCATTGGAAGAAAACAGAAAAGGAGCATCTTTTGATAAAATGAGACCCCTTGGGTCCTGGGTGCTTCACAGTATTGGGGAGCCCTCCAGTGGTGGATCTTTCAGTGGAGCTGCAGTAACTCAAGAGATGTAGGCAGTCACCAAGCTCAGGAGGAGAATCCAGCATAGAGGAAGGTCAAGTGCTGCCCCAGTACATTTGCACCAGGCTGGGGGGATGTTCAAAAGCTGTGCAGTGACTGAGGCAGTATTGCTTGAGTTCCCAGAATCTTACTCATCCTCATGGCCGGGGGTACAAAATAAATTTGTGTGTCCGGAAGGAGACACATGCACAAGACACAGTGAGAATTACGTGTAACATTCAGAGCTCTAATAACCTCTTGATTGCTAAAAACAGGGTTCAAACCAAATGACCCCTCTGTTGTAGGAACCACCATCTTCTGCCTGAAGTATTCCCTTTTTAGCTGTCAGTTTCTAATTTACCATTACTTCCCAAAATCACTTAAATTGGAAGTTTGATTTAGACCAATCAGTAACTTCCAAAGGAAGTAGGGCCTTAATCTTTCCCTTATTTTCCAAAAATGCCGTAACACACCCAATGTGTCATTCAATCAACAAATATTTTTGCACTCATCTGCTATCCCTAGGAGACTAAGCCAGGAACAGAGTAATGTAAACAAAACATAAACACATGAAAAGTTCAATAACAAGGCCAAACAGTGAACAATGGAGGCACAATAAGAAATCTATGCTTAATTCACAAATAGTACTCGGAAAGATACAGCCCTGCGTTCAGCACCGAGAATTAGCAATGTCGCCTGGAGTGGGCCAGAAGTCTTGTGGGAGAGATGAGTCTTGATTTGAGCCTTAAAAAATAAGGAGAAGTTGGAAAATCGGAGAGGCTAGGAGAAGACATTCCAGGGCAGAAAAATGATGTGAATAAAGGCAAAAAATCTGAACAGTGTCGATAAAGTTTCTTAAAGGAAAGATTCATTGGCTGATAACCAGAATCAACCAGAGATGAAATTAACAAGTACGAAGAGTTTACCTGCTGCCCTACCTCCTCTCCTCTGTTACTTCACTGCCCCAGGTTCCCAACATACAGGGCAGGCTAGAGAATTCGCAGAATCCAATGCAAAATGAAAATGCAGAGCCCAGTGGGGCGAGGAAGTGAGCCTTCCCTTTCCTTGGGCCCATCACCCCAACCCGAGGGGAATGGGTGACCCCAAGGGATTTCAACCCCTGTGCGGAGTACCTAGACCAGGAGTGGGCAAGAGGCCCTACTAAAGTCGGGCGCAGCGAATCCAGGGCAGAACAGCCACTGCCTTGACCAATCTGAGATGCCGAAGGGCCCCTCCAGGGGTGGAAGTTGGCAGCAGAGCATGGGAACACCGGCCTCCCCCACCAATGCCCCAAGACAGAGGGTGGCAGGGGGCCAGGGCAGGGATGGGGAGAGACAGCTGGGAAAGATCCAGGCTCCAGGAGGCAGGGTGCAGGCGATCAAGAGCATGTCCCAGAAAGTCCCTGTACATGCTGCATTGTCCCATCGGACTTCAATTACAAAACACAAACTCAGATAAAATTATTAAGAACTTCAAGATGGCAACCACTGAGCAAGGACCTCTGAGTACCGGGGCCTGTGTGACTGCACAGGTCTCTGGTCCATGAAGCCAGCCCTGCTGGCATCCCACAAGGGCCTCCCCTCCCTAGACATCTCCCATCCTGCAGAACTTTCTGTCTAATCCCACCCAAATTTACGTTACAATCACGTTCAAAACTGGCCTGATCTGCCAAAGGAGGCAGATTTCAGTAAACTAGCAATTCACACATGTGATCCTCAAAGTGCTTGGCAAACCCAAATGAACTATGCAGCCCAGCAATCTTAGGAGGCAGTGATGGAGGGGCACTTTGCTGTGTGCACGTGAACTTCCACTGTCATCCTGTGACACTGGAGGGCTTTAACCTTTGCGCTTAGTACCCTTGCCAGTGGTATTAACCAGCTGTCATTCTTCATCGTCAGTGAGCACTCTTCCTTGTCCAGGGCCACGACACCAACAGGAGGTCTCTTGCTGCCTGTGCAGTCACCTGGCTCAGCTCCCGGTTCCCTATTTGGATGTGAATGTCACTTAGGCCATTTGCCCACATGATTTCCCAGACCCAGGAGGGGACATGCCGTGATGCAGAGAGATGCAATCGCTGATACCACTGTGGGGTGGAAAGTCCATCCTTGATATGGGTTACACGCTTTTCCTTTTGTTTTTTATGTCAGAAACTGTGGTCATGTCCTCTGTTTTGGTGAGGCATTTCACTTCCTCGGATGAACGCCTATTCGCCTTGGGTTCTTCGAGGATACAATTTTCCAGCAAAATGGGATTCCTGGTTATGCTTAGGATTCCAGACTTCACGAGCATCGCTTAATCCAATATCTCTGCCTCCAGGCAATGACTTTTTCCAGAGAATTAAAGAAATTCTGTGCATTCTTAAAATAAAAAGGTGAGATATAAAAAAAAAACTGGTCTGAAAAGCTTATCCTGCTTATCCTTTATGAGCAGGGGTCCTCACTTGTGCTTAAGCTACATTCACTCTGTGAGTCAGACCTGTCCAAGTGCGTCTGCAGAACCAGGAGCAATCAGCCAAGAGTATTTTCTGGAGAGAATGAGGAACCTGCTAGGAAGGAACACTTCCCAAGGAGCCATGTGGTCCAGCAGCAATGCACCAAGTCCTGGGAAGAGGGACCCTAGGGATCTCTGCCATCTGTGGCAAAGGGTTTGCCTGCAGCGTCTGCAATGACTGGTGAAGGCTGAGATGGTTTGCTCTTGCATGAACATGGGTCACCCTTGAAGATTCCAAGAAGTAGTTGGGGGACCCTTTGAAAGGAGCTGGAGTTGCCACAAGTTCAGTGGTGGTTACCAGAGTCAGAGATGTACAACTGGTAGGGAAACAATGACCTTACTCTCACCCCTTTGGTTCATGTGTCCAGGAGATTCTGGAATTCCAGCCAACCCATTCACCATTTAATAAGTGCTTTCTGGAGGCAAAAGTTTCCTAACAGAGAGGGGTGAGCATTTATGGGAACTAGAGTCATTATTGCATTTTGGTACGAAGGATCATTTTTTAAGTAAACTTTCATACTTCATCAAATTAGAGCAGAGGTGGCCTCCAGTTACAAAAATATTGATGCTCTGTGACACAGGGATGCATCACAACCCAAGTGCAATTCCTGTCTCAGACACAGAAGAAGAAACACAGCACAATGGGTTCTAGTTGTTCCTCTCCGCTCCAGAGACCACCAGAACGGTGACTCTCTCAGCCTGGCTGGCCACATCCTGTCACTCTGCCAGAAAAGAAAATCTACTAGTTAAGAGATGATGGACAAAATCAGATCCTTTTCACGCATCAGGAAGTGATTCAATGTGCAAAGCCCAGAATGATACCTTCAAACCTCGACTCTCTCTGTCAGAGTTTATGTAACTTCAAGAATTTTCCCATTTTTGCACCTCTCCTTTTATTTCGATTACCAAGACAAAAGGCCAAATATCATATTTGGAGCAAAAAGGCCTAAAGAAAAATGAATATGTATCTTCTTGAGCTACTTCTTTCATATCTTTCCATTCTTGGGTGCATTCCTTTATTTTTAGACCATTTCATGTCTTCCAAGAGAAATTTTGTTGATTTTTGTTCACCACACCTGAGAGAATTCTAGAATTTCACTCTTTGTTTCAGTTGTCCAGAGAGGAGAACCGGAAGCCCACTAGCTTCCTGAAAGTGGGGCAGATCTTAAACACAAATGGAAAAGGCCTGATTCACGAGTCTGGGGTCACCTGACACAAATCCAGCAGGAGCACCTGGAAACACACCTGGAGTTCCACAGAGGCTGGCTCCTCTGTGACAGGCTCTGAGGGCTGAGGGTCCCTGGGGGGACAACTCCAAGTGCCATTCACCCAAAACTACAGCTCAGGTTTTCCACAGCAGGAACAAGACATACCTGTGGCAGCAAAATTCGCCGTTTTCTTGCAAAGACCTCTGACTGAACTTAAAATACATAAAATAGACATATTGGCCAATAAATGCATTATACTCCTGAATTAACCAAATCTTCTACAGTCAAACATCTGATACAAACCTTCTGTTAGCCCTTCGATCTTACAACAGAAAGTTTTTCTGAAGGCAATTCGATCATATAGTATTTTTTTTGGCTGATTTTTTTTCCAACTTTTTACTTTGAAAATTTTCAAACCTAGAGTAAGATGACAGAATAGTACAATGAATATCCTATACCCTTGACCTAGATGTACCAACTGTTAGCTCTTTGTCATGTTTGCTTGATCAGTATTTCACCTTGTCGTCAAGGTGGTATGACCTTGAGAAGGTGACATGATCCTCACTCAGACCAAGACACTCTTGTTTCATGACAGACAGTGTTTTCTCCATCATTAGGTTTGTTACGACATCTATGGGCTTCTCCCCAACTGAGGTTTGACTGCTCTTTCTGAATTAAGAAAGAGAGATTAATTGAGGAAAAGCATGAATTGCACTTATGCAAGCGTACTTAAGAAAATGTAAGCAAATTCAGTAAATATAAAGTTCATTTTCATTTTCTGGGTCCATAATAAAAGCAAAACACTTCTTTAAACATTTGCACATATCATACATTCATTCACCAAGCATATATGAAGCTCCCACCCTAGTGGCACCACGTCCTATTCTGGACACTGGGGACACAGTCAGCACAGACGGGGCTCAGATCTCACGAACCTCACCAGAGAGGGGCGTGGACAAGTAATGTTTTTATTGCTATTCAGTTCAAAATATTTAAATTCCTCATTATAATATTGTCTTTGACTTATCAATCATTTAAAAGTATTTGTTTAATTTTTTAAATACTTATTTAACACATGAACTTTGGGGGATATCTTTTTAGATGTTGCTCTCAAATTGTGTTGTATTTTGGTCAGACTTTTTATTATTAATGATATCAATTCTTTGGTTTTGTTGATATTTCCTTGGGGAAAAAAGAGGTGAGATTTGGGTTATGTTTTGTAACTCTACCCACACGACTTCTGGAGGGAGAAGGCAAGACAGCAGTTGAGAGTGAATTCTAGAATTTCGGACAACACATCTGGGGAGGTGGTGGTGCCATTTACTGAGATGGGAAAGTTAAGAAAAGGATCACCTTTGGAGGGTGAATCCATAGTTGTATCTGGAACACGTTAAATTTGAGATGCCTTCTAGACCTGCACCTAGAACTGTCAAGTAAACTTGGATCTCCATGTCTGGATCTCAGGTGAGAGGTCAGGACTGGACTTAAAAATTTGGAAATTAGCAGCACATGGATCTTCATTCTAATTTGAATTTCATCATAAGTAGGACAGTTGAGACTTTGAATGAGGAAATAATTTTCAAATAAATAATAAAGACTATTTTAATCATCTTATGTTTCCAGACAGTTACTACTTGAAGCTTCACAGTCAGAGAATGTCCTGAGGTTGTCTGAGGACAGCTTGGTTTACATGGGACATCTGAGGAAGTGAGGTAGACCGTGTACTGCTGGCTTTGCTACTCTAGGACTTACCAACCCCTGAATTTGTTTATCAATCAAGGATAGGTAAATCTTGTCTGACGTGACAAAATTTTTTCATACTTTGAACAATTGTTCTTAAATCCAAAATAAACCTACAGTAAAGAGTCTGGCTCCATTTTTTTTTATTGAGGTCATATTGGCTCAATACCTTGTGCCAATTTCAGTTATACATTGTGTAAATTTCAGGTGTACATTATTATATTTCAGTTTCTGGTTAGACTGCATCATATTCACCACTAATAGTCTAGTTTTTATCTGTCACCATACACATGAGCCCCTTTATCCCTTTTGCCCTCCCCCCACCCCCTTCCCCTCTGGTAACCACCTATCTGTTCTCCTTATCTATGTGTCTGTTCATCTTCCACATATGAGTGAAATCATATGGTATTTGTCTTTCTCTGTCTTACTTACTTCACTTAGCATAATAACCTCAAGGTCCATCCATGTTGTCTCAAATGGCACAATTTTCTTTTTTATGGCTGAGTAGTATTCCATTGTGTGTGTGTGTGTGTGTGTATATATATATATATATATAGGTGCATATATAGATATATATGAAGAATAAAATGAAGGATATATATGTATATATATACACACACGCATATATTATACATATACATACATATATATGTGCATATATATATATATATATATATATGGCCAAGTCTTGGCTATTGTGAATAATGCTGCTGTGAACATAGGGGTGCATAAATCTCTTTGAATTGATTTCACATTCTTGAGATAAATACCCAATAGGGGGATAGCTGGATCACATGGTATTTCTACATTTTTTGACTGCTGATAGCTTTCAAGCCTCACCCCTCCCTCTCCCCCGCCACCCACATCTGGATGAGCTGATAAGAGAGCCTGAGAGCTCCCTCCTTCACCCCCTGAGAGAGTCAAACCACACGAGCCTCTTCCCATGTGTGGAACTCTCATCCCAGCCACACCCCTTAACAGTAACAAACCCCAAGCCAGTCTCTCTTCCTTCCTCTTTCAAGACATTTTCAGACCAGCTTGGGAAGCCTGCCCTGCTCTCCGCAAAAGCCTTCTTATATGTGCAATAAACTTGTCATATACCCTCTGGGTGTGAGTGTGGATCATTGGTCTTGACAACCAATGGAATTTTGGGTGAGAGTCCATCCCACTTCTTCAAAGTGGCCAAAACAAAACCCAAGAATCAATCATAAAGTACTGTTTAGGAAAGGAAAGAAACACTTAGCACTACAGTAGAAAAGATGGAAAGCCATTTGAAGGGCTAATAAAACAGTGTCCCATAAAATAGCTGGATCCAGGAGAGAGAAACCCCACCAGCCAGGAGTCACCCAATTAGACCCCAGTTAGACCCCTTCTTTGCAAAGGGAGCGATGGAGGGAGGCATTTTCCACAGGCTGTGACAGCAAAGCATGGATTGAGAGCCGGCTAGTAGCCAGCTGGGTTCCTCAGGGAATTGTTTTCCAACACAAGTCAAATTCTCAATTTAAAAGAGAGATGTTAGTAAGTTACAGAAATTCACCTCAGGTGTATGGGGGCTAGAGGATGGGTAGGGGAGGCCAAAGAGATGGAGAAAGGGTTATGAAACATTGGCCAGAGTGAGAGGTACAAAATGACAAGGAAATAAGACAAGTGATTTTATGGAAATAAAAGTGATTTTATTCCTGGAAAGCATATGCCTCTGTGGTCTAATGTTTTCTCTAAACCACTTACAGTTTTCAGGTTAAGCCTTCTCAGAGTGAGTAACCTCTAAACACGGGTTAAATCTTGATTCTACACCCTATTTTGTACCTGTTTGGAGGAAATCTGTACCAGATTATAGAAAGGCTCAGCCAGGGCAGAGGGGTTTGTGTCTGGTGTCACTGTCTGAGACAGGGACAGAGCCCAGAAAGAGAGTGGAGAATGGAAGAAAACACAGCCTTTGTGCTGGTGCAGGAAAAGGGGGGAAAGGACAATTAGGGAACTTTGAGTGACGTCATAGTAAGGACAAGAGAGCAGAGCTCCAGCCCCAGTTCCATAACTGACCCTAGGAAACTCATTTAATATCTCACATCCTCAATTTCTCCTCTGTAAAAGAGTGAGATTAAAGTGGCTAATCTCCAAGGTCTGAAATCATCACAATTCCCTAATTCATGGCCTCTAAGTCAAAGGCATCAGGCTTAAAAATTAGAAAGGAGGCAGGGAGGGGATGTGGTCAAATTCAATTCCTTTCCAGCATGACTGTTTTTTTTAAAACCTGTGAATCCATCTGAATGAGATTCCAAGTCTCAGATCATATAAGATTGCCCAGTAAATTCTGGGAGACCAGCAGCCACCACTATTTCCCGGGCCATCAGTGGGTGCCAGTTTCCCTTCTCTGCCACACATCCTTTTGAAACCACACCAGTATAGACACACAGATCAATGGAACAGAACTGAAAGCCAGAAATAAAACCACACACCTATGGACAGCTAATCTTCGACAAAGGAGTAAAGAACATACAATGGAGAAAGGGAAGTCTCTTCAATAAATGGTGCTGGGAAAATTGGAGAGCCACTTACAAAAGAGTGAAAGTAGACCATCTTCTATCGCCATACACAAAAATCAGCTCAAAATGGACTAAGGACCTGAAAGTGAGACCTGAAACTATAAAACTCCTGGAAGAAAATATAGGCAGTACACTATTTGACATTGGTCATAAAGGGATCCTTTCAGATTTCATGTCTACTCTGACAAGGGAAACAAAAGAAAAAATAAACAAGTGGGACCTCATCAGACTACAGAGCTTCTACAAAGCAAATAAAACCAGGATCAAAATGAATAGACAACCCACCAGCTGGGAGAAAATATTTGCAAATAGTATACCCGACAAGGGATTAGTCTCCATAATATATAAGGAATGCACACAACTGAGCAACAAAAAAGCAAACAACCCAAAAACAAAACAGGCCGAGGATATGAACAGACATTTTTCCAAGGAAGAGATACAGATGGCCAACAGACACATGAAAAGATGTTCAACATCACTAATCATCGTCAGGGAAATGCAAATCAAAACTACACTAAGATATCACCTTACACCCCTTAGAATGGCTATAATCACCAAGACAAAAAGCAACAAATGTTGGAGAGGTTGTAGAGAAACGGGAACCCTAATTCACTGCTGGTGGGAATGCAAACTGGTGCAGCCTCGATGGAAAACAGTATTGAGAGTCCTCAAAAAATTAAAAATAGAAACACCTTATGATCCAGCTATCCCACTCTTGGGCATCTACCCAATGGACATGAAATCAACCATCACAAGAGGCTTATGCACCCTTATGTTCATTGAAGCGTTATTTGCTATAGCCAAGAAGTGGAAGCAACCCAAGTGTCCCTCCACTGATGATTGGATAAAGAAGATGTGGTATATACATATATATATACATATATATATATATACAATGGAATACTACTCAGCCATAAAAAAGACAGAATTGTCCCATTTGCAATAACATGGATGGACCTAGAGGGTATTATGTTAAGTGAAATTAGCCAGAGAGAGAAGGACAAACACCACATGATTTCACTCATATGTGGAATATAAACGAACACACAGACAGAGAGAACTGGTTGGTGGTTACCAGGGGGAAGGGGGTGGGGGGTGGGCACAAGGAGTGAAGGGATGCATCCACATGGTGACAGACAAATACTAATGTACAACTAAAACCCCACAATGTTATAAACTATTAAGACATCAATAAAAATGGGGGAAAAAAAAGAAACCACACCAGTCACGAGGCAACTGGGAAATAACTCAGTCCTTTCAGCTCCTGTGGACATTATACAGGGTTTCTCCACGGGAGCTGCCAAAGATGCTAAGCTCCTCCCTGCAGTCTTGAGTTGCTGCTGTACAAAAATAAAAGGAGACTAAACAAGAGAAGGAAGGCAGCCCCAACACACGCTGAAGCAACTGGCTCCGAAGCTGACTTAAGCCCACAAAATGTGGACCAGGAAAAGGTTGGTTTCCTCTCCATTTTTAAGGCATGAGAGAAGCTACTGAGAACCGAGGAGTAAAGTGAAGAATGCTTTGAAGGATATATATTTTAATGTTTTTTACATTATGCTATTGGCTAGCAAGCCACCTGGAACATCTGTTTCTAGCTAAGAAACTGTTCATGGAAAACACTCTGGCAAATGCTCCGTTCTCCTCTCAGCTCTTGCCCCAGCCTCAGGTCAACCTCCTCACCTCCAGGATCCCATGAAAACCAAGTCGAAGGTGGCTGTCCTCATGGTGGAGATTAACCAAGTGTGGTTCTGTTGACTAAATTTAAGACTCTTCAAAAGTTACCATTAATTTACGTCTAAGCTGCATTCAATTATACCAGCAAAGAAAATAGAGTTAAGCTTGGCCTCCTTGACGTTATGGGTTTTTCCCCTTTGTGCCAAATATCATACACCCTGAACACAAGCCATGGTCTTCTCCCTAATGATGGATATATCGCTATGGAATTAGCTCCTCTCTTCCTCACTGCAAATGTAGAGGTCTTCCCCCCAATTTTTACATCCTTTTACCCTCCTCTTGTCTAAGAACGTCTTCATCCACATAGAACAGGATGACAGGCCTGGGGAGCTGAAGGACTGTCATGCCTGGCTAAAAGAGAAATAACACTTTCACTTCCAATCGCAAGATACACCCACAGGATGAGTATTTTCCTCATGTTATTTACATAATTCTGTGAAACAATCAAATGCAGAAAGTGCACTCCATCTTTGGGAGGCTAGAAGAATAAGAGATATCCCTCTGGCTTAAGAGAAGCCCATGGTTGGCAGGGCACCTCTGATGAGAAGTTTGCTTTCCAGCAAGATTGTCCCCCCAACACATGCACACTCACTCTCACACTCACAGTCATCAGTCAGAAGAACAAGCCCACAATGTGTCTATGAACGATAGCATCAGAACATTCAACAAACAGCAGTGGCTACTCCCGTTTGTCCTGGGTGTTGTCAGGGTGTTGTGTTGGTCATTCTCCTCTCTGGTCCCAGATTCTTCAGCTTGGTCCGCATCTTTACTGCCCCTCTGCATGTCCTTCCCCAGGCCCTGAGATCCATATGCAAAGGTCCCCTCTGGTAGATATCAGTGCATTTCCATTCAAAAGGACAGAGAACTGGGTGTCCCACACAACTGGGCTAACAATTTTTCTAGGAAAATACTGGTCACATGAGATTGTACCTCTAAAATCCCAAGAATGAAAAAAAAATGATGAACAATGCCATTTAGACATGTGAATTAGTGATAAACTTAGCTTTTGCAGAGTCTTCAAGTCAAATCAAAATATATAGTAACTTAATTCTTATAACTATTATTGTCCCCATTTCACCAATGGAGACATTGGGACCGTAGTGAATGTAACTGCTTGTATGGCTCCAAAGACTTGTCAAGTGTGAGTGTAAGACTGTGTTGGATCATCCAAGTCCTACACCTGTGAAACGGTGCACTACAAACAGAAGCTGACACCATTCATCACGTGTTGTCTGTCTAGCCCACCTTCCTAAGAGGATGGAGTTTTAGTGTAATGAAGGGAAACTTTTATTTTCTGAACAACTGAAGCCAGAATTCTCCTTAGGGAGGAAAATACCCCGGCAAGTTGCTTCATGGAGAACAGGAAAACCTGGTGACATATCTGTGTGGGGGAGCCCCCTACAGCAGCTCTGCAGGAGGAAATGGGGGCAGTCAGGAGAGCTTTGCTCCTGACGAGGGGAAGTGAGGAGGAGCAAGAGGAGGGGGCAAAGCAAAAGGGCAGTGAGGTGGCAGAGGGTGAGGCAGCCAGCGTGGAGCAGAGCAGTGAGAAACCTCGAGAGCTTGAATCATAGATATGTCCAATGTGATTTTTTAGGTTCTTTGCTATGGTACTAGGGTTAAAATTTACATAAATGCTTCAAAAGTTTTTTTTTTCTTTCTTCTATCAGATCTCATCTGGCTTTCTAATCCTGATCACCCTTGATGATGCACATTTGAGCTCCCCAAATAGGGTATCTCAGGCTTTCCTGGTACAAAACTTGGTCTGTTTCACACTATAACCATCTCTTTCCTAACCCTCCCTCTCCCTCTTTCTCCTTGCCTTCTCCCCAGTGGCTGTATGTGTGTGTGTGAGTATGTGTTTGTGTGAGTGTGTATTTGTTTGCATATGTGCATGCATGTGTGTGTGTGTGTGTGTGTGTGTGTGTGTGTGTGTGTTAGGTTGATGGGAAGGCCTATTCTGGTCCTCATAGCTGCTATGCTGACGTCTCGTTGACATGCTTATGCCTCCACTGCCAGGTTCTCAGAATTTTTGAGGTTCTGCTGTGCATCATGAAATCTAGCACTTGACAGGAGCTCATTGGCTGGCAGGGGCACTGCTGGACCTGGTCATCAAGTCATCTCTTCTTCTTTAACGTGGCTAACAAACCTCCCTGGAAGCCTTACATGGCCTTCAGAATCCTTAAAGACCACAAATAAAGACCAAGCAAAGGTAACACCAGCCCTGGCAAAACTAACTCTCAACAGTTCCCTATTACTAAGGACGGTATATTAGCCCTGCTGGCCAGGGATGAAACTGACCGCATGTAAATGACTAGTGGATCTCGGCATAACTGTGACCTTGTGCAGCTGAGCCCTGAAGTACAAAAGGCGCATTCTATCTGGAACACTTTAGAACTGGGAAGTTGTCCTCACTGTTGAGTTATAAAGACACTTGTCTCCCTGGATTAATGTCCCAGGTGTTCCACACTGAAATGTAATCTCAGCTAGAAACCTGAGCTTGGACACCTATTGCCCTACAAGCCCAGAACAAGAGTCTATTGCCAAAACCCTGGCTGGATTTTCCAGAGAAAGCCCAGTTGAAGATTTAGGGATGCTTATCTTCCTCTGATTGTCTCCCAGCCTCCTCCCCATTCCACTCCAGCAGATCCTTCCAAAAACGAGGAAATGAAAGCACTTGTAGTCCACCAGAGCAAGCCCACTGAGGGCTTACACCTAGCAAGTCCGCAGTAAATATTTGTGGCTAATCAGATGCTGAAAACTGTCAACCTGGATCAGTCTCACCCTCATCAGAACCAAGTGAAGAAAAAGGGGAAGAGTACTAATTTTAATGTGTGCAAGCAGTGCTGGGCAGTAACAAAGCATAACTTGTTTTTTATCTCTGTGTTGCAAATGAGAGCTCACAGGCTCAGAGAGACTATGTAACATGTGCACGATCACAGAGGTGGGAAGGGCAGGGTTGGAACTCAAGTGTTTCTGACCCAGAAGCTCGTGCCACTTCCACTATATCCATCACTCTGTGTGGTGCTTGACTATGAGGCAAATGAGAACAGAAGCGGTTTTTTATAGACACCTTTAAAGGTGAAGACGTTTCCTTCCGTTCCTATTTAACTGAGAGATTTTATCATAAGTGGATATTGAATTTGGCAGATGCTTTCTCTCGTTCTACTGAGATGAAAATATGGTTTTGTTTGGGGTTTTGTTTTTTTTTTAGTTTGTTAACATGGTGAATTATGTAGATTGATTTTCAAATTTTAAACCAACGTTGCATTCCTGGGATAAATATATTACATTCCTGGCCAGAATATATTGTGTGTTTATATATTGTTGGATACAATTTGCTAAAAGTTTGCTAAGAATTTTTACAATTCCTATAATGATATTAGTCTGTAGCTTTCTTTCCTTATAATGTCCTTGTCTGGTTTTATTATCATTTACCATTTATTAAGAGGTAATGTTAGCCTCATAGAATGACTTACGATGTATCCCCTTTTCTTCAACTGTCCAGAAGAGTTTGAGTAGAATTGATACAATTTTTTCCTTAAATGTTTGGTATGATTCATCAGTAAAGGCATTTAGGCCTGACGTTTTCTTTGTGGGAAGATTTATAACTACAAATTCAATTTCTTTAATAGACATAGGACTATTTCAGTCATCTACCTCTTTTTGAGTGGGCTTTGGTAGTTTGTATTTTTCAAGGAATGTGTCCATTTCATCTAAGTTGTCGAATTTATTGGAATAAAATTGTCCAGAATGGTCCTTTATTATCCTTTAATATCTGTAGGATCTGTAAAGATATCACTTCTTTGATTTTTTCATATGGGCAATTTGTGTCTTCTCTCTTTTATTCCTGATCAGTGTGGCTAAGGTTTATCAATATTATTGATTTTCTCAAAGAAACAGTTTTTGGCTTATTAATATTCTGTATTGTTTTTCAAGTTTATATTTCATCAATTTCCTTATTCTTTTCTTTCTTCTGCTTACTTTGAGTTTAATTTGCTCCTTTCTTATTGTTTATTTCCTAATTAGGAAGCTGAAATCATTGATCTGAGACCTTTTTTCTTTTCTAATATAGGCATTTGGTGCCCTAAATTTCCCACTAAGTACTAATTTCGTGGCATGTCACAAATTTTTATGAGTTGCATTTTCATTTTAATTCAGTTCAAAACACTTTCTAATTTATCTTTTGAATTTTTCTTTGATCCATGAGTTTTTCAGAAGTATGTTGTTTGATTGTCAAAGATCTGGGAATTTTCAGGAGATCTTCCTATTATTGATATCTAATTTAATCCCATTATGATCAGATAACATATATTGTACAAGTAGAATTCTTTTCAATGTGTTGAGACTTCTTTTATAGCCCAGGATATGGTCTATCTTAGTAAATGTTCCATGTGCACTTGAAAAGAATGTGTATACTGCTGTTGTTAATTGGCGTATTCCAGAAATGTCGATTAGGTCAAGTTTGTTATTAGCGTTGTTCAGATCCTTTTCTATGTCCTTGCCAATTTTTCTGTCTACTTGTTCTATTCATTATTGAGAGAGGGATATTTAAATCTCTGACATGATTGTGGCTTGGCTATTTCTCCTTGCAGTTCTATCAGATTTTGCATTATATATTTTGAGGCTCTCTTATTAGGGGCCTAAATGTTTATGATTGTTATGGCCTCTTGATGAACTCACCCCTTTATCTTTATGAATTGACCTTCTTTCTTTCTGTTAATTTACTTTATTCTGAAATCTAGTTTGTCTGATATTAACATAGTCACCCCAGCTTTCTTTTGATTAGTGATGGTATAGTATATCTTTTTCCATAGTTTTACTTTATCTACTTGTATCTTTATATATTTGAAGTGTGTTTCTTGCAGACAGCATAAAGTTGGGTCTCACTTTTTATCCAATCCAACAATCTCTTCCATTTAGTTGATGTATGTATCAGTTTGCTAGGGCTGCTATAACAAAGTATCACAACTAGGTGGCTTAAACAACAGAAATTTACCATTTCACAGTTCTGGAGGCTAGAAGTCCAAAATCAAGGTGTCAGGCAAGGTTAGTTCTTTCTAAAAGCTGTGAGGGAAGGATGTGTTTCCGGCCTCTCTCCTCAACTAGTAGATGGCCATCTTCTCCTTGTGAATCTTCACATCATCTCTCTATGCATTTCTATCTCTGCATCCAAAGTTCCCCTTTTTATAAGGACACCAATCACATTGGATTAGGGCCCACCTCCGATGAACTTATTTTAATTTGGTTACCTCTATAAAGATCCTATCTCCAAAGAAGATAATATTCTAAAGAATTAGGGGTTAGGACTCTAACATATCTTTTTTAGGGGGACACAATTCAACCCATAACAAGGTGTTTAGATCATTTACATTTAATGTTATTATTGATATGGTTAGGTTTAAGTCTATCATCTTATTCTTTGTTTTCTATTTGTCCCATCTGTTCTTTGTTCCTTTTTTTCCTGTTGTTTTGGAGTGATTTAATATTTTTCATGATTTCACTTTCATCCTCTGTTGACTTATTAGCTATAACTCTTTGTTTTTTTATTTTAATAATTTCTTAGCGTTTATAATGCACATCTTGAACTTATCACAGTTTAACTCCAAGTGATATTATATATCTTCACATATACTGTAAGAACTTTACAATACTACTCATTTCTCCCATACTGGCCCTTGTACTGTTTTTGCCACACATCTCACTTCTACATATGTTTCAAACTCCACATCATATTGTTTGTTTTTTGGTCTAATTATCCTTCAAGGAGGTTTAAATAGTAAGAAAAATGTTTTTATATTTACCCACATAGTTACCATTTCTAGTTTTCTTCATTCCTTTGTTTAGATCCATATTTCTATCTGACATTGTTTTTCTTCTGCCTGGAAGACTTTGTTTAAAATTTCTTGTAATGTAGGTCACTGGTGAATTCTTTCAGCCTTCACATGTCTGAAAAAATCTTTATTTCATCTTCCATTTTTGAAAGATATTTTTGCTAAGTATAGAATTCTAGGTTGACAGAGGGTTTTTGCTTTTTTTTTTTTTTTTCATTTTGAAGTACTTTAAAGATGTTGCTCCACTATGTTCTTGCCTGCATTGTCTCTGGAGATATGTGCTGTCATCCATATCTTTGTTCCTATGTACAAATGTGTATTTTTCCCCACTGGCTGCTTTTAACATTTTCTCTTTGTCACTGATTTTGAGTAATTCAATTTGTGCCTTTGTGTAGTTTTTTCATGTTTCTTCTCCTTGGGGTTCATTGAGCTTCTTGGATTTGTAGGTATATAGTTGGCATTTTATTTGGAAAACTTTCAGCCATCATTTCATCAAGGATTTTTTCTGCCCCCCCTCCTCTGGGGACTCTAATTACATATACATCATACTCCTTAAAGTTGTCCCACAGATCACTGGTACTCTGTTTTATTATTATATTTTTATTATTTTTGTTTTGCTGTTATTCTTTTGTCTATCTTTGTTTAATTTGCATAGTTTCTATTTCTATGTCTTCCCTCTTTTCACTAAACTTTTCTTCTGTAATGTCTATCCTGTTGTCAATCCCATCCAGTACATTTTTCATCTGAGACATTGTAGTTTTCATTTCTAGAATCTCTATTGAGGTCTTTTATAACTTCATGTCTCTACTTAACTTTCAAACATAGAAGATACAGTTATAATAATCTTTTAATGTTTTTGTCTGCTAATTCTAATCTTTGCCAGTTCTAGATTGGTTTCAATTGATTGGTTTTCTCTTCAGTATGAGTTGTGTTTCCTTGTTTCTTTGCATGCCTGGTAATTCTTTATCAGATGTCAGATATTTTGGATTTTAATTTGTTAGGTATCAGATATTTTTGTATACCCATAAATATTCTTTAACTTTGTTCTGGGATGCAGTTAAGTTTCTTAGAACCAGTTTGATCCTTTTGAGTCTTGCTTTTAAGCTTTGTTAGGCAGGACCAAGACAGTGTTTAGTCTAGAACTAATTACTCCCCACTATTGTGACCAGACCGTTCAGAGTGCTCCACCCAATTACCCATGAATTATGAGGGTTTTCCGTCTGGCTGGTGGGAACAGGCATTATTCCTGGCCCTGTGTGGACACTGGGGACTCTAATTCTTGCAGATAGTTCTTCCCTGGTCTCGGGTACTGTCTTCACGTATGTGCTGATCATTCTGATGAGTACTCAAGAGGTACCCTCTGCAAATCTCTAGAGTGATCTCTCTGTGTAGCTCTCTCCTCTCCAGAACTCAGTCCTGTGAAGTCTAGCCACCTGGGCCTCCCCGTTCTTGGTTCTATCTCCTCAACTTGGGGAGTCCACTGGGCTCCACCTAGATTCTCTCTCTGCATTCAAGCCTGGAAGCTCTCTCAAGGCAGTAGGCTGGGCCAATCATAGGACTCAGCGCATTTGTTTTCCATATCTCAGGGATCATTGTACCTCATTGTCTGACGTCTAGTGCCTTGAAAACCATTGTTTCATATAATTTGTGTGGTTTCTTTTTGTTTGTTGTTTGTTGGCTTGTTTCAAGTGAGAGAGTAAATCTGATCCCTGTTGCTCTAACTTTGCCAGAATTAGAAGTCCTGTCCCTTGGACTCCTGTTTTTCCCTTTGTTAGAAGCTGATCCTAAGAGACAAATTGGCATTGCCCATCCCTGGCCTCAGCTACATGGGATACTGTGAAGGCAGGAAGACTCTTCAGACTCTTCCCAGCCTCATGAAGCTGTGCATCTATTGGCCTGGTGGGTCTGGTGTCACTCCATAAGTAGACAGAGATTTCTCTGCCTCAGTTAGAACATTTGACCTATGAACCCCACCCCAGTCTCTATCCTATTTGCTTCTGGGTCCTTATCTTCAGCTGGACAAACCCCTCTCTCTTCCCTATTTGGTCTCACTTTTCCAAGCAATAATGGTAGAGTGCCTAACTGGGTAGTACCCAAGGGCCAGGCTGGGAACAGGATGGGGCCCCTCTAATTTGAAGCTGGCTGACAATCATGAGAGAGGTTCAGCTGTGAGTGGAGCCAAGACTAAATGAGCAACTGGTTCAGATCCAAGATGAGAAAGGAAGTGGAGTTTAGTGAGGTAGGGAGGCTGGTGAAGAAGAGAAAGGGCCCAAGGTGCCCCTGAAGACAATGAGTTAATAACAACAGACATTTATCTTCCAATCTTGAGGGAGCTAAAACTACCATCCAGAAATAAATACTCTTCAAATGCCGCTATTAGCCAACCCTTCTCCTAGGCCCCTTCCCAGCCGTTCAGCAGCAGCAGTGGTCACACAATTGCTCTGGTGGCCATGGCACCAGACCTTCCTCCTCTCGCTGACGCTCACTTTCATCTCACATACTTCTACTCACATTCAGATTGCTACCTGTGAGATAACAGAAAATATATATTGGTTTCTGCCTCGGTTCCTGGCACAGAGCCCCCAAAACCCTTGTAATTTCCTAAGTGATAAAAACACTAAGAGCATCTCTTTTCTAACATTGCCTTTAACCCTGTCCCTGACATAGGGCTCCCAAAACCCTTGTAATCTCTTAAGTCATAAGAGCACTAGGAGCATCTTTTGCTCTAATGAGGTGACTCTAGATGGTCCCCTAAATGGCTCCTTGGTGGGGCTGGTCACCAGAAAGACCAAGCCATAAATAGAAGCTTGGAATTTTCAGCACATCCCCCTACACACACTTCTCTAGAGAGGGGAGATAGGGCTGAAAGTGGAGTTAATAGAACCTGAGGATGGGGTCATGGGACCCTCCAACTCGTAGCCCAAATCAGACAGAAGTTTTGGGTAACCTGGGGAATCTACTACTTGCTTTAGCATCTGAAGTAGGGGGCAGGCTTGTAGGACGGAGCCCTTAGCCTGTGGGATCTGACATTGTCTCCAGGTAAACAGTGTCAGAATTGAGTTAAACTGTAGGACACCCAGCTGGCGTCACAGAGAATTGCGTGGTGGGGGGAAAAACCATACATTTGGTGACCAGAAGTGTCAGAAGTGAAGTGTGCTGTGTGAGTAGTAAAGGAGACACAGAAGAGAAACACACAGATGGAAAAACTGAGTTTTTCCCTATACACCGCCTTTTTTGACTTCATCTCGAAGTGGGCTCCCACTCTCACTGTCCCCACTTAGACTAGGGTCAATAGAAATGGAGCTAAGCCTACTCTCCCACCCTCTCTATTCCAACAGGAGTACTTGCCCCATCCTTTCGTAAGGCCTTTTGTAAGACTCTGCTGCCAACTCACTTTTCAGTCCAACATCACGCTCTGCAGTCCAGAGACTGCATACTGGTAGCCCCAGGCCTGATCTGGCCTTCAGAGGTATTTATTGGACCATGCACTGTATTTACGTCTTTAATTTCCAAAACTTTAAAAATCAGGAGATTTTTACATTAAAATGTTAATTTCCAGCCTATCTTGAAAAATCAGAAGCTGTGGCAACACTGGGTTGGCCTTTCTCACTGGTGACTCTCTTTAAATGAGTGCTTGTGTCCAGGGGACCGCAGTCTCCACCTGCTGGCTTCACTCACGTAATTCCCCTCCTTGGTCCCCATCGGCATTTGACATTGCTACCTCTGCCGCACGTGGAAACGTGTGGGATAAATATGGGTGGAGGCTTTTTCTTTGTGGATGTCACAAACATAATATCCAGATGTAAGAATCATTGCTAAGGAAGCAAGGGTATAAAACATTTACACTAAATTATAAACTGTAATGACAAAACTCATAATTTTGCATTGAGAAATACCACTTTAAGCCTTTGCATTTAGGCTCCTCACCTACCTCAGTTCTCAGAACTATGATTCAGTCTTTTGTTCATTCCTCAGGATTTTTATTCTTAAAAATTTTATTTTAAAAAGTTATATGCTGACATGCACGTTTTTGGCCACTGCATCATCATTCTCTGCTTTTAAATCAAAATGGTATGGAAAGTACATCACAAGGAAATTTTGAACCTTAAGCAAATGCATACTTTAGCATGTTTTCAATTGTATTGGAATGAATTTGAAGCTATGGAGACCCAGCTTGGCACAGCAAACAATTGGCCTGGTGACCATCCCCACAGCTTCCATCATATGACACAAACCAGCCTTCCGAACAGTCTCCTGAGGTCAGCTTCCAAGTATCAACTGGCCCAACCCAGACCTTTTACGAAAAGAGGAAAATATGTATTATCCACCCCTTGAGCTCATAGACCAGTGAATAAATCAGGACAGCAGGTTCAGCCATTTCATGTGTCCTGAACATTGTACCTCAGAGGCACCAGGCTACCTTTCTACCATTTTCCAGGTTTCTTTCTCCATTTGAAACAGAAAAGCCAATTAGAGGAAGACTTTGTTTTTCTCCATGTGTGGGCTTAGAAGATGGTTTGCTTTTAACACCCACCTGGGTTGAGAGAGAGTCTTTCCAGAGTCAAAAATGGCACAGTATTCTTTTATGACCAAATGTAGTATGTCTTTGGATGGATTATAGGCAGGAGGATTCCAGGGGCCAACAGTAGACTCCAGGGGTATTTGAATAGCGCAGTAGGAGTCAAGTTAGCCTGAACCAGGTAGACTCCAAAGAGTCACTCCTTTCATGAATGGATTCCCAACTGTTCCTTCAGAGGCCAGTACTTCCTCAGAGGTGCTCACGGGCTGCTTTAAGGAGGAAAATCCAAGCGTGAGGGCTCAGCTCCTGACACAGGCTTCAACTATGGTGGCTCTGTTTTCTCTCTTTTAATATTAGCCTATTTAGAGTGCTTTTTCATTTAAAGAAAAATCTGATGGATAAAAAGCTTAAAAATCACTGCTAAAGGACGGATAACATTTGGGCAACCTAAACACCATCCCCTCTCCCAAAAAACAGGGTTTTTTTAATTAGTAGCACACATGACCTAATATAACCACCCCTCACCGTGCAGAGCTATTTGCTCCCTGAATTTAGTGACAGGAATCCGGATAGACACAAAGGCTGCTGCTACTGAGTGACTGCTACTGGGCTCACATGGGCAAGTCCATAGTGAATTTTCCATTAATCATGTAATTTTGAGCTTTTCACATTTTAATCACTAAACTTCAGTCTTGAAACTTTTGGAAGGATTACTGACTCCCAGAAAAAGGATATAACCAAAGCCTCTGCACATTTGACTCATGCTCACATCACATCTAATGCTCAAACCCCCTCAAATCATCATTCCAACAAAGGACATGTTAACGATGTCCACACACATGTGGATTTCTGACCATGTATGTATGCCACAGCTGAAAACACAAAAACACTTGGTTTACTCCTGAGTTGAGAAGTTGACTTACCTGTTATAAATGTGAATCCTCCTCCAAATGGACCCTATAAGCCATTAATGACCACCAGCAACTTAGGTCATTGGGTAAGGAAAAAGTTGCGCTCAGGGTCCTAAGGGAATGGACATCTCAGGGCCACGGGACCCCACTGTAAGCCCTATAAGCATGCTTCACAAGTCTAAAACTAGAACTCACAATCAACAAGTTCAACTGTGCTTTGGGGAAGATTTACACCTAATATTTAAAATCAGGACTGTCCTGGAATGTCAGTCAAAAAGCCCTACGTCCCTTTGGGAAGTGTGGACAGCTAGAAGGCAAACAAAGATAGAAGGAGGAGCCTGGGGAGTTGAGCAGGCACACACTTCACCTGCCTCACTGTTTGTGTGTCATGAGCCCTGAACTTCACAACTGCTTCTCACAGGTGGTGAAACAGAAGCCCAAGAGGTCACTGGACAGGTGTTGGCTAAGCTGGGAGAAGGCCCTGGGCTGCTCAGAAACACCAAGAACTTATGCTGGGAGCCAATTCCTAAAACTATTTCATAACTCAGAAAACTCTATGTGGGCTTTGTTTTCCTTTTTGCCAAATGTATAAGTTTGTTTTGAACATTTTCAATCTGACTCAACCCCGCTTAATTCTGTAAATATTTTCAGATCAACTTTAGCAGACGTTCCCTGTACACCAAAAAGAAGCAGCAACATGCACATGAGGTGGGGTGAGAGGAGGAGCTAATACATAAGAGCACAGGATACACTGGGGTCCAGGGGGTGACCTCTGCCAGATGACAGTGCCTGGAAGGCAAAGGCTATAGGCAAAGGGAAGCCCCACGTGGGCCCCTTTCCCAAACCTCAGCCAATCACCAATTTCAACTTGTGTTTAAGGTTATTCATGTTCTTGTTATCATTAAAGATGAGTGAGGAAAGATTACATCCTTGACTCCCGTTAAATCCACCCTCTACGATCATAGTCTCTCCATCCAGGAATGGAGACAAATATCCCAGCACCTACTACTGGGATTGCACTGTGGATGTCTGCGTTGAACTAGAGAACAGTCACGCAGTGTGACTTTCTTAAGTCAATGTATAGAATTATCAAAACTTTGGCACTAAGGGAACTAAGTTTTTGATGAACATCCAAGGGAGAAAAGACATGAAAATGTAAAAATTCCGTTTTTCCTCTATTCTTCCATTTTATAAAATCACTTGTGTTCCTTCTTTTGTCTTTCATTCAATGATCATTCATTTAATCACCATGTCCCTCAGTGGGGAAGCCAGAAGACTTCAGACTCGAGAATGATGGTGGGAGTTGACATATAATTTCCAGACATCCATATTGGACCCAAAAGAGCTGCCAAGTTGCCTAATTTCCCCATAAGTCACAGAAAAGAAGCTCTGAATCCTTATTTCTTGGATCCGGAAAGTGAATTTTGTCAAGAAAGTCTTTCCAATACCATAATTAAGTCCCTTCTATAGTTGAACCAGGCACTAGGCTCACAAGTTGAAGGGCTGGGTCTCAGGGGCTGGAGGTGACTGAAGACAGACGTTTAGAATTGGTAGGAACAAGAGGGGTCACCTCTCATTGGCTCTGAGCTCCCAGGCACACAGTCATTAGGTCACAAAGGGGACACAGGTGAGCATTGTTAATAGCCAAACGGGAAACAGAGCAGAGGAAATGAAATTAAAGAAACCAAAGTGTTATCACTTTATCACATTAAACTTAGGGAAATATGCTTTATTTCCTGATTTTGTTAAATGAAATGCCTCTATTGCTAATGTTGCATTTATTTTCTTCAATTTCTTTTTCCTATCAATGTTTCAATTCTCTGGATTAATTTAATGGTGCTAGATCAGTTCTATGAAACTAAATAAGCATGTATACTGGATGCCAGATAAGGTTAAATATTGGTTCATGTCTTCATAAATATGAGCATCCTAATTTTCAAATATGAAAAGTAGAGGGAAAACATGTCTGAGAGCACATCAGAGGCTTCCCATGGTTCCGGAGAAAAAATCAGGGAAATAATATCCAAAGAACTTGAAATCAACAATTCAAAGAGATTTAAGCACCAGTATGTTCATTGCAGCATTATTCACAATAGCCAAGATGTGGAAGCAACCCAAGTGCCCTTCTACGGATGAATGGGTAAAGAAGATGTGGTATACATACACGATGGAATACTACTCGGCCGTAAAAAAAAGACGAACTCTGTCCATTTGCAACAACATGGATGGACCTTGAGGGTACTATGTTAAGTGAAATAAGCCAGAGAGAGAAAGACAAACACCATATGATTTCACTCATATGTGGAAGATAAACAAACACATGGACAAAGAGAACAGGTCAGTGCTTGCCAGAGGGGAAGGAGGTTGGGGGGAGGGCAAAAGGGTTAAACGCGCTCATATATATGGCGATGGATAAAAATTAGACTATTGGTGGTGAGCACGATGCAATCTGTGCAGAAACTGATAAATAATAATGTGCACCTGAAATTTCACAATGTTATAAACCAACATGACCACAATAAAATAATTTTTTTTAAAAATCAGGGAAATAAGGGGCCGCCCGGTGGCGCAGCGGTTAAGTTCGTGCTTGGCAGTCTGGGGTTCGCTGGTTCGGATCCCGGGCTCCTGCCGACGTCACTGCCTGTCAGCCATGCCGTGGTGGTGTCCCATATAAAGTAGAGGAAGATGGGCACAGATGTTAGCCCAGGGCCAGTCTTCCTCAGCAAAAAGAGGAGGTTCGGCAGTGGATGTTAGCTCAGGGCTGGTCTTCCTCGCAAAAAAAAAAAAAAAAAAATCAGGGAAATAAGAATGAGGACGCGAAGGGTGGATGGCCCGGTAGAGGAACAAGCTCCAGGTTGTTTTGTTCTCCTGCATCGTGCCAGCCACTGGCAAGAAGCCAACTGCTCATTCAGAGGGACCCTTTATCTGCCCAGGCAGGGCCAGCGCATTTCACCTAGAGTAGCATCTTCACTCAGGAATAATGTTTCAGTGCAAACAAACAAGCAATGATTGTTTATCCTTTCAAAATAAGGACAAAGAAAAACTACAGAGTGGGAATGGAGACTTTGCAGAAAGCCAGATTTCTGCATCTTTGTTAAGAGTTTTCAAAAGATGATATGATCTCAATATTATGTATTAAGGAGCATTTGACTCTCAGCATTATTTAGAATCCAACAATAGCGCCAGACCTGTGAGGGTCTGATTCCTGTGGGGCTGTGGAGTTATTACCTTTGGGCGGGAAATCCTCAAGTCTATAGACTAAATCATAAATAAATATGCACTACTTTTTCAAATGTTTGTAAATGCCTTATGAATAATAAAATACAAGTTTATAGAAGCATTACTAAATTCATACTGGCTTTTATATTTATATTTGTTTCAGTGATTTGACATAAAAAAATATAACTACCATAAAGCAGATTAACTGGAAAGGTCATATTTCTTTATTTTCTTTCAATCAACTTAATTCCAGTTCTGAATTCCCATCCCTCTGAACATGCAGGAAATTCAAGCTTTTCTCCGGGTTCCCCTCACCCACATGCGGTGCAAGTGTGACATCATCAATTCTCCCCGGTGATTTTGTCAAATGTGTCACTTCAGTGAGTCTGGGTATCAGGTGCTTGGGATCCAGTCCTGCTGGTGCAGCTCACAGCCTCTGAGGGCTGGCACCTGTCAGGGCCAGGACCACAGAACTCCCTCTACTCTAGGCTTCAAATAAGGTGGAAGTAAAATATAAAATGGAACAAACATATATTCTATTCAATATTATATCCAATATTTCAATATATTCAATAATACATTCAATACTTCTATCAATTATCCTACTATCATCTTATATCAATCAAGGTCTAATTAGGAGACAGTAACCACACAATAATTTTAATGGGAAACTTGAATATAAAGAATTATTAACTATAACAGAAGAAGAAAGAGAAGTCTATAGAATACCCGAGGGATGAAGGAGAAGGCCCAACGAAAGAACAAACTTGAAAAGGAGAGCACCCCTCTCCCCAAGGCTGGGATTCAGATCTTGTTGGAAAAAGTGTGGTGCAGCCCACTGGATGGTGGAGAAATTCTCTGGGCTGACCTGAGCCAGAGCTGGTCCCCAGTGGCTGGGCAAAGGTTGGAAGGCAGGTTAGCGTGAGCTGGGACAGGCAAGCTGGAAGCCTCCCACTGGGGTGCTGGTGGACCAAGCTATAGGCTAGGAACCAAAGCTGGGACTAGCAAGCAGGAAACACCCCACCAGGAGGCTCAAGGCTGAGAAGCCAACCACTAGGGTGCCTGTTAGACTCACTGAGAATCCACCTGCAGGGATGCCACTGAAACTCAATGGAAGTGAACACTGGAAGTCCCCCATTCATGCCACTGGCCACTACAATAGGATAAAAAAAAAATCGGAATCACAAGAGAATCAGGAAGTGATACCCATCCTCCTTTACTGTTGGTCTAGCACCCTTTACTGACAGAACTGAACATGCCAGCTGCAAAGGGGAAATGCTTACAAGGTCCAGCTCCATGGCACGGGCAATGAAGGGTGGATTTAGTGAGAGGTAATAAAGAGATAATTGGCACACATATAAAGAGTCTTAAAAATGTTTTACGTTACAATTAAGACTTCATATTCACAACGTTTGGGAACTCATGATCAACATTAAATAATAGTCAGCTGCCTTCCATCCTGTTATCTATTTCTAAGGCCAGGATTCCATCTCTGGTAGACGCCATCTCTGTGGACCACAGTCCCCACCTTCCCAGAAAGACCTAAAGCAGAGACTCTTGTTTTCTTTTCTTTTCCAGGACTCAATCTTTGTCTCACCCTTTCCTCCAAGTCCAGCCTTGTTACCAGATGCCCAAGAACCCAACACATTTAACAAATCTCCAATGTGAAGATTAAACTTTCTGCAAAGTCCATTTGAGGATTAAAGGCAAAGACTACCAAAATTCATATATCACCTAATCAAATTTTCAGTGAAATTTTTATTAAACTTCTTTTTTCGTACAGTTGCTTATATAAACATAACTTCCAAAATTAGCTCACACACTGGAATACGTGCTTCTCTGACAAAAATAGAATTGAACGATGTTGAACCACTGCAGCTATCCACAAAGAACACACTTCATTATTACATATTATACACCTACCGACCCAAAAGTATCAAATTAGTTCTAACAGAAATAAAGTAAATTTTGGCAATTTTTATAACTTGAAATTAAAAGTCTTCACTGAGTTACAAAATGCCTATGAATTTTGTTGAGAGAAATAAATATTATAAATAACAGGAAAAACCATTATTTGCAAACAACACAATCTTATACCACAGAGTAAAAATTCAGCTGAAAAATAGAATTAATAAAGGTTTTCAATGAAGTGATCAGAAGTGAGAAAAATATTTAAACAATTTCCCCATATAGCAGCAAAAAATATATATAATATAATGAAAAAAGACATTCCATTATGAAAGTATCAACAATGGTGAGTACTAAGGAATAAAGAATTTCTATACCTTTCTTTTTTGTGTGTGAGGAAGACCAGCCCTGAGCTAACATCCGTTGCTAATCCTCCTCTTTTTGCTGAGGAAGACTGGCCCTGGGCTAACATCCGTGCCCGTCTTCCTCCACTTTATATGGGACACCACCACGGCATGGCTGAGAGGCAGTGCGTCGGCCAGTGCCCGGGATCCAAACCCACGAACTCCAGGCTGCCAAAGCGCGAACTAAACCACTGTGCCACTGGGCCAGCCCCGAATTTCTATACTTTTCTGAAGAATAACTAACGTCCAAAAAACATAATCAAAGGCCTTCTCGTGAGAGGATAGTCTGACACACAGTAGGCTCTCAAAAATATTTACTGAATTGACTGGAATTGAAAACCAGCACATTTGGACAGACTGACTTTGGTTTACCCATAATATTTGAAAATAAACACAGTTACATGTCAGGTCTGCCCTGTTTTCTCCACGAGGTTCTATACTTGACGATTTTGTTATCAGCTAGCTTTCTTTGGTTAAAGAGAAGTGCTCGTGCCATGTGATTGGAGTAGCACATTTGCGTGATATTCAGCATGGCTTATCCAGTGGAATGTGCCCCCAAAGCCCGGAAAGGCCAGGACAATTGCCTGGGCAGAGTGTATGAAATGCTGGGGAGGAGGTAATGTAGAATCTTTGCTAAACTAGGAAGGGAATCAAACTTGGTGAGCATTATGGAAGCTGGTAAGAAGCTCATCTGATCAATAACCTGCACACACATATATGCAGCAGGATGAGAGGCAGGAGATGCTCATCCATCTGGACTAAAAAGTTCACGCAGACACAGAGTATAGCAGCAGGCATGGTTAGAGCACGAGTAAAACTCTAGATTCCTCAAAGCCTTGCCCGTCCAAGGGTATAAACGAGGTCACGCCCATTGTAAGAATTCAGAACTGCACTGGTTCTAGCCTACACTTGCCAGTTTGAGACCTCCTGGTCCTCAAGACCTGCTCTGTGCCCGTATCCCAGTAGACATCCCCCCTCACTCTCAGTCTCGGTGTTTCCTCCAGCACTACCATTTTCTGTGGTGACCTGAACCAGCTACACATGGGCTCTCACGGTGCCCAAACTGTTGTGAGGCAAAATGAAGCAGAATGCCTCACCACCTATTTGAGTTGCACATGGGCAAGATTACTAGAGAGATTTCATGGTTCTCTATGACTTACAGAGATTGTTAGTAAAACGCTTCTAGGTCCGGGACGTTTAACCAGGGAGACCTATCACAGCATGCATGATGACACCTGGAAGTACGTCTCCTCTCCAGTGATGGAGACTTTGCAACCTCCCATCCCCCTTCTGCAGACACAGGCAAACACACTCGCCTCGGCCTCTCCCATCATCAGTCTGCCAACATGCCCAAACTCCAGTGTGGTCACAATTCAGATTCTATCCCAGGAAGCTCCTCACGAGTGGGGGTTCCAAGAAGGGGAGGAAAGGTTGGCCTTCCTTCCCCCACCCCACCCTGCAATCACCACCAGCAGCCCTCTTCCTTATCCTTTGGTGAGTAAAAGAAATATCACTTCAATCTTATGTGAAGTACTACGCAAATGCAGCTGTACGACAAGCCCCTGGCCCCACACCCTTACAGCTTGATGGCCATCCTAGGCCCATCCTATATAAAATTCTGGCATCTCTGCCTCCAAGGATTCCCACCCTCACCCCATCAGAGAAGCTTCAGTGGGGCCTGTCCAACTCAGATGATAGATTTGGAAGGACACATCTCAATTCCTCGTAGATTCGCACTAGGACCCTCAAGCACCTATAGCCTAGTGTCCCGCCATCCCACTACTAGACACTTTCTGAATGAGCAGGGAGGCAGGAAAGCATTGGCCTCCCAAACTCTAGCTCCTTCCCTCTGCTGTTTCCAAGATGAACTTTCTAATAAGAAGAATTTTGTAATAATAAAGAACTGGAAAGCAATGAGTGTATAAAGGATAAAAAGTGTTTAAAAGTTGTTCATATCTGAATTTCCATTTGGCATGTTCAGAGCTGTGTCCTCTACTTAGAGCAAGAGAAATTAGCAAAGAGGGTTATCTGGCTTTGATCACAAATGAGGGCCTGAATGATTTGGAAAGGTTTTTGGTTGGATTTGAAGGGTTTGGGTTGGTTTGTTCATTTTTTAGGGAGTGGGTTTGTTGGTTCATTGGTTGGTTGGCATTTTAAATCATGGAGACTGGTTTAGTTTTGACAGAGCAACTTTGCCCCTGGGTGCTGACTTAAACAACCAAACAAACTCAGTGGCTCAGGACTCAGAGACCAGAAGGAAATATCAAAATATCCAGCCATCCTCAGTCTTCCAGCACACACATTAAGGGATTATTTTCCCTTAAAGTAGTCTAAAAAAACAAACAAACAAAAAACAAGAAAAGGAAGGAAGAAAATAAAGAAAAAATTGGTTTGTGGGGTTTCTTTTTGGACATGGGCGGGGAAACTTCTTAAAAAACATTACTAAAATATGTATATGTTCCAAAAGCATAAACAGATGTTGGAGGAGGATTAAGAATTTAGCAATTTGCTGTTTTAAATCTGTAGCTCTGTATAGATCTCTCCTTATAGAGAAATCAATATAGAGAGAAAGGAATTGTGTCTACATTTGGAATAGATAGCTGGCTGGTATGGCCAGAACATTAAGGTGAAGGTAGAGTTTTTTCTAAACACGGAAAAAAGGCTTAGAATTGTAGAATTATACTCAGCAAAGAAGTAAGAGCACAGCTGTTAACATTCCTGAACACTGAAGCACACTCCTGCTCTGGGATTTACTTGTTATTGGACTTAGCTAAAATCGGGACCAATAACCATTCTCCTTGACAATGATTTTCTTGTTTTCTTAGAATGCAACCCTGGGAGAGTGGTGTTGACCAGCCACTTCTGGCCCCAGAGAAGCCCTCAAGAGCAGTCAACTTCTGGAACGGGAACACCATACAGTGAATCAAGCACTTAACTAGAAAATCAAGTTTCTTTGTCCAAATTCTTCCACTGATGCTAAGTAAAACAGGGGGAAAAACCAGTACCTACCTCCTAGGGTGGTTGTGAGAATTGAACAGGTTGACAGTTGTGAAGCACACAGCCCGGTCCCTGACACGCAGTGGCGCTCATCGCTCTGACCTTCCTTCCCATGCCTGGCCACTCTATTTTAAAACTCTGCAAGATCATTCTCAGCATTTTCCAATGCTTCTACAAATGTGGACGATCCTGGCAACCAGCAGCTGCAAAATCTCATCGTTCTACAGTGTTCCGTGTCCCACATGAAGGTGAGAAGTCTACCATAAAGGAAATCCTTAAGCAATTTAAATGCAGACATCTCTGAACAAACCATCCAGAAGAAAGGTCCAGCAACTATCAAATACATTTTTCCTAAACTTCATCACATCTATCTCAAGCATCCAAAGGGAAAACCCCCTTTTTCTCTCAAAGAAAATAGCTTTTTTAAAAAAATAAGCTCCCATCAAAAGTCCTTTATTTTGATTCCTAATAAAGAAAAAAAAACAGTAAACTCTTCTTTAAAGTCATTCAATAAAACAAGGTAAGACGTACGGTGAAATTCTTTTGCATTTGCACAAGTTTCTTCTGCCTATTCACCCAAGGAAATATTTCCTCCCACAGACCATTAACATGTTTCGAGAGGATGACAGAGGAAAGAAAACAATAAATGTATAAGGCAAAACAAGATGTATAACATGGAAATTCAAATATTTGATACTCTGTTGTGCAAAAAAGCAATATCGGGTATAGATGGAAGGTTTTTCTTCACTCCGTTTCCTCCCCACGGACCAGATTTGGGGTGCAATATTTTCCATTTAAGGTCCACAAGGTAATTTCTCATCAGATTGTCAAGTCCTTCACCAGCCTGCTGTGGGGAGTTTACTACTATACACTCCAAAGATCTTTGGGGCCATCTTATAAAGAGAGGACAGAAGACCACGATGAGCGTTGTATAGACAGGGAGAGGATTTAGACATCGAGTGCCCGCTCAGAGCCTCTGCCTCCTGCTCCTCTTCAAACAGTCCTTAATCCTTCTCCTCTTCGTGAACATTCATCTTAATTAACTAATCTAAAATATGAAAAAAGTGCATGCATCATACTTCCAGCTTTCACAGTATTTACAATAGAAAAATTGAAACAATCTGAATATACAGAAGTTGAAGAATAGTTGAATTATGGTACATCAGTCCAATAGAGTTCTATGAAAACATTTTAAATGATGGTGATAAAGACTATGGAAAGTGGACAAATGAGAGAACCTCAAACCTTGAGATACTGGGTGGCCACCAGTTCTGGAAACATAGGCAAATTGACATAAGAAGTGAACTATGGATACTACATCACAATACATGATATGTGAGATGACATCACATGTTATGTTCAATGTCTTTTCTCTTAGTCAACGCAAAGGTCGCTTGCAATGGATGTGGTGAATTAGGGCAGCATTTCCTCCAGCCCCTTCATCCATGATGCACTGCCTCAGATGATCTGTGTCTCCGATTTTCACTGACTAGACCTCTGCTTTTGGCATATCCCAAAAGAAGTAGTCAAATTCAGATCTAGCGAGCAGGTAGCCCTCTCTCCTTGGCCATATCATCCACTCTAGTTTGGGAAACTAATCATCTAACCACTCTGGCATAATGGGGTGACATGCTGTCTTGTTGAACCACTCGGTGACCTTCCCCAACCCTTCAAGTGCAGGCATTGGTCACTTAACAGTGGTCAAATATGTCAGATGCTTGCCTGCATTACCAGACTTTGCAGGCCCCTGGTCTATGGACCCCGAGGATTCTGACATATCTTGGCACGGTTTGAGCATTCTTCAGGGGTCTCTTGCTTTAAGGACCAAGAGCCTCTGGAAAAAGACTACTTCAAGAGGAAAGGAATCAGTTTTCAGAAGCTTGGTCCAAGAAAACCCTTTCAGGTTAAAGGGAGGCGTAATTATGAGTAAAGCCAATCTCTCTGATTATCTATCTCCCTAAGAGCTCCCCAAGAGCAGACTTTCCTGAGCCCGAGAGGAAGCAAGGCTGTGAATAAAATTGACCAAGTTTTTGTAAAAATCCTGGCAAGACATTGCAACACAGTCGTACTGTCTTAGGATCACATAGCACGGTGCAGCCCGACTACAACGACACCAAGACCCATCCTCCCCATAGCTACGGCCCCAAAACGTCTCGGGGTAATGAAGACTAAGAAACACAAAGACTGTTTGGCTGGCAGAACCTGAGGAGAATCATATTATGAGCGTCAAGAAGTATCCGAGATTCTCCTGCATAATTTATAAACTCCAAAATTGCAATCACTTCTTACACATACTCTGTCCTCATTCCAACGTGCGCTGCGGCCCCGGGATGACTGGGCGGTGAAAAGGAGTGGACAGAACCCCACAGACAGGATGACCATATAATTTATCACCCACATCAGGAGACTTCAGAGGATATAAAGGGAGGCTATCAGAGTTATGGCAGGATGGCAGGTGTAAGCCCAGACTGTCCCCGGCGAACTGGTACATCTGGTCACCCGAAGAGTCACAAGTGGTGGGAGAGAAGGCTTGTGTCTCTAACTTTAATGCTTCGTTCTAATCAGCTTTTTATCCTATCCCATGCTGTTGCTCTTTTAGATACATCTTTGACCACCCAAAGCAAAAGTCCAGGCTTTCCCAGATATCTTGATGAAAACGGCCAAAACTAGAAAATTCTGAATCATAATCCTATATACATATATTCTTGACCTTTCCCACCTTCACCCTTACTTCACAGAGATTCAGGGAGACATCTTTTCTAGTGAGAAGGATGCAGGTGATTAGCCACTCAAAACCATCCTCCCTTAGAGAGCTGCCACTTGTTCATTCAAAAGAACAGTTATTAAATGCCAGGCACTGGATAATACGTCTAGGTACTGGATAATATGGCTTTTAAAAAGACAGGACTATCACTTGGCTCACAGTTCTTACATTCAGTGAGGGAGGCAGACAATGAATAAGTAAGCAAATAGATGGTTGTGAGAGCACCTGATTGAGGTATCATCTCTGTGGGTGGAAGGAGGGGTCAGGAAAGACATCTCTGAGAAGGGGACATTGGATCTGACCACAGGACAGGCACTGGCCAGTGTGACAAGCCCCTTTCACAGGTCAATGTTAATTCTGTTTCCAGCCTGACACCAGCTCTTCCTGTTTCCTCCCAGTGTGCATTGATCACATATATTAATGGTAGTGGAAGTGACCCCTCCATGGTTTTCTTCTGGAAATGGAATGAATATGGAAGAAAAGCAAGAGAGGTTTCCATGGCATGCTCAGGAAAACCATGAGGAGTGGAATTATCACCATCAATCAGCATAAGATGCTCATGCTGTGCCTGAAATGAGATGCTCCTGAGCGTGGTTTTAATCATTACAGGTTGTTACGATCCTCTACAGTCCTTGGGGATCAGTAAACGAAATCTTTACCCGGAGAAATACTAAGGACACACAGACGCCCACTGGACTTAGCTGACCACAGTATTTTCTCAAGGCAACTTTGAGCTCATGTTTAAGCTAAAGCCAGCTCAAGAGGCATTGTCTGAACCCATAATACTCCCAGCATCCTTCCCAGCCTCCGTTGGCTGCTGATCCCACTGACCGACTCGTTCCTGTGGTTAGGTTCTTCCTGGTTTCCAAAATCCAGTCCCCCTGCTGGCAGTGCTACACTGCCATTTCTCCCTCCACTGTTCTGGACTAACTAGAATACTCGAAGCCTCTCTCTCCCAAACACAAGCCACAGGTCGTTAAGTCAGCTTCAAGCTGTTCGCGTGCTTATCATCAGCTTTCCATGTTCCTCGTTTTTTCCAAACTCCGGGTCAAGATGGCAGCACTCCTCTCAACTTTCTGCAACATGTGATTTTTGGAAATGTAACAAAGAAAGTCGGAACAAGCTATTTTAGCTGGGGCCGAGCAAGAGCCAAAAGAAACGGAATAATGAAGCATGTTCTGCTAGTCAGCCCGGTTTGTAGCCTTGTCCAAATGTGGCTCTGCCTTTCAGAGTGTTTAGCTCAGATCATTGACTCATGTTCCATAAGAACCGACCCAATTTCTCCATTACAGCCTGCTCAACTCCCGCTTCCCTTCTTACTCACTCTCTCTCCCAGAACCTTCGGTCCAAAGGCAGTTTTTTATAATGGCATATTTGATTGGACCATTGTTCACAGATAATTTTCCAATTGTTTTTTATTAACTCTCCTTGGATAGCTTTCAGAAGTTTTCTCCTACTTGTCCAGCTAGGTAATTTATTTTTCACTTCTCTTCTACATACTAAAATATTATTTGCCATATTATTTGGATCCTGTATAGATTTTTTTTCAGATATTCTTAACACTTATCATCCAAGTAATGCCCAGTAATAACAGCAAACTCTTAAATCGCACTTAAACCATATATATTCCACGCACTGTTCTAAGCACCTTACATTTATTAACTCATCAAATCCTCAGCAATCCTAAGAATTAGGTATTCTTATAACATTTTACAGATAAAGAAACTGAAGCACAGAGAAGTTAGGTAACTCACCCAGTGTCACACAGCTAATACCGCTGAGCCCATAACAGGTCCAATGCATTTGTTTCTCAGCACTCAAACTTAATAGTGAAATTTCACATTGTTTTTGTCCATGTTTAATTATCACCAGATTCCTATTTATCTCTTTTCTGCAACAGGAGAAAAAGATCATACCAAAATAATCTTAATCATAGTCAAAATGGGACCAGTCATCCCCTTTGGATCGACTGATTAAATTGGATTGGTTGTACCTCTGCTCTTCCAAGAACGAGTGGTTCCCTTGTCCACAAATGACTCAGATACATTAGCTTTTCCAGGCCACTGGCTAAAATTGAACTAATTAACATTTAGGAGATTTTTTGGGTCCAAATTCCATAGCTTGGCACACCAAACTTTTCACAACTTTCCCCCACCATGTCACCAACCTCCTGCGGCCTCCTAGTCACACTTTTTTTCATTTTTAAGTAATTTTTATTTTTCTCAAAGTTATACATGTATGTAATTTTAAAAGAAAAATAATCTATAAAACTTGCAATAAAGAAGAACAGCTGTCCCCTACCTCATCTTTCCCCATCCCCAAGTCTTAATTACCTTCAACTCTTTTAACTGTGTCTTATCCATATTTCTAAACAATATGTTTGCTAAATGGATTAGGATTATGTTCAGTTGCAAGTAACAGAATGCCTTTCTACAGTGACTTAAACAAGTAAGGAGTTTATTTATTTCACACAAAAACAAGCCCACACATAGACTTTCCAAGGCAGGCATGAGTCTCAACAGGATCTTCAAAAACCAGGCTCCTTCCACCTTTCTTTTCCACATCCTTGCTTGTGAATTCATCCACATGGTCACAAAATGGCTGCTGTACCTCCAGACATTGTGTCCACATTCCAGGGGAAAAAAAATGGGGAAGGACAAAGTTATCTTTCCTAGTAAGGCTTTGCCTTTTATTTGAAAAGGAAAATCCTCTGCAAGAACTTCAGCCTATGTCTTCTTTAGTCTTTTCAAAGTTATCAGTTATTAGGGTTTGGGGGGGCAGAGGGAGTTTTCTGCTACTTTGTATAGTGTCTCTATTTCCTCCAAGTTCCTTTTTCCTATTTGTTTGTGTCTTTGTCATTTGTTTATTATTGATCTGTCTTTAATGTTGGAAACTTTTCCCTAAGTCTTGTGAACTCTACTTGTTCATTCATATTTAAGAGTAAATCTCAAATGAAGTGTATTGGAATTTCTACATGCATGGGCAGGACTTGTGGATAGGACTTCACTGCAAGGAAATTGAGGTGTAGTTTTCTTGGGACACACAGTTGTCAGTACCCGAAGACCTTTCTCTTGGGCTGGTCAGTTTCCCCAGAGAGGAATCCTTGAATATCCTGCGTGGGCCATATGAGTTTGGCTGCCAGCATCCTGAACATGAGTGGAGAAGGTTCTAGAATGTCTCACTATCCAGCATGTAGCCTCCAGCCTTAACTGTGCCTGGTGCCCTTTAGTCCAGAACACGTGTGGTTCCATATCTTCACAGAGTAACCACACAATCATCTGCTGGGGTAGAGGAAGGGTAGCTGCCTAACAGCATGGGATAGGGAGGGAACCCACCTACTTCTGCAGACTTCCCAACAGGCCTCCCATCCCAGCCCCACCTGCATCTTCAGAGGCTCCTGTGGCTCCAGCCCCTGAGCTGTTCTGGGGTCTTGCTGCACAGAGCAGTGTCATCCCAGCCTTCCTTCTCCGCCTGCTGAGATTTCCAGTGCCTCCGCTCTGCTAGGTCAGTTCTCACTCATCCAGACGTATTTTGGCTTCCAGAATACATTGGGTTCACCTCTATTCCTGTTTTCTTTATCATTTACAACTTTAAAATTTTTTTTCAGTCACTACCTGGTTGTTTGAAAGGTAATTCCAGAGAAAGCAAAGGTCAATCCACCAAGTTTATTCAGAAGTCAGTTTTTACGTAACATGAATGCAGAGTCATCCCTCAAGGCCAAATTCAAGTGTCTGCTCCCCTGTGAAGCAGTCCCCAGCTTCCTCTCCATTTTTCCCCACCCTATAAATTAACCCCTTCCTTTCATGTTCCCACAGCACTCTGTACACACTTCTATCATCTGTCTTATCACACCATATCACCATTACGGGTTACCACATCTATCCTCTGGCTGGACAGTGAGCCTCACAAAAGTGGAGACAGTATAATATTCATCTTTGCATTCCTACCTCCTGGCTCTGTGCTGGACCCAAGTAAGTTCTTAACATTTTTGGACAAATTAATGAAGGCTGATATTAAAAATAAAGCACTAGGAGGCAAGGTCTTCAGTACTCCACACCCAGCTGCAGTGCAGAAATAGTTACCATCACCTTGCGTGTATGTCTTAGTCAGCTCGGGCTGCCATCACAAAATGCCATAGACTGGATAGACAGAGACATTAATTCCCAGAGATCTGGTGGCTGAGAAGCCCAAGATCAGGGTTCTTGGTGAGGGCCCTCTTCCTGGTTTGCAGACAGCCACCTTCTCGCTGTGTGCTCATTTGGTGGGGGGCGAGTGTGGGGAGCGGGAGCCAGCTCTAGTCTTTTCTTCTTTTAAGGACGCTAATCCCATCATTGGAGGCCCCACTCTCATGACCTAATTACCTCCCAAACGCACCACCTCCAAATAGCATCACGCTGGGGGTTAGGGCTTCAACATATGAATTTGGAGCTGGAGGGATTGTGAGAAGGAGAGGAGGAGAGAAGGAGGACACAAACCTTCAGTGTGTAACAGTGTATTTTCCTGGTTCAAAGCCAGTGCTCTGTAACTGGTCGTTATTCTTATCGTCAGTCTCTCTAAATGGTGAGAATACTCACAACACACGTATACAACTTCCTGGATAAACAAGTGTTTACCAGGAAGAGGAACTCAAGATGAGGAAGATGCAGTAGACAGCTTTGAACCAGGCTGTCTCAAACACAGAATGGGAAATATTCTGACATCAGAGGCAGTTCAGCCACTAAGACAGCCAGCTGTTTTTATTTTTCAATGGCTTTCTGTGCTGTAAATTAAAACAGTGTTCGTTCTGAATCAGTTTGGTTTGCATTTCGCCTAAATTAGTCTTTTAATTAAAAGTGTTAGCATAAGTGTCAGCTTAGTGTTAGCTAAGCCTTCCTTAAAATTCTTACTGCTAGTGACTTCAGTCATGAGAAATTTTTACATAACTCTATGATGACACATGAGCATTGTGGGTGGCCGTATGTTACAGATGAAGAAATACACACAAAAGGCAGAAGTGGTGTGTCTGTGGCTAAGATGGACATAAATACACACGCCTGGCTCTCGATTCAAATTCTTCCTCGAGGTGGCACTGGGATACAAATGTATTCCAGGGTCTACATCTCCTGTATTTAGTAATAGTATTCGTAAGCACTGTTAAAGACAAAACAACAGGCCCAAATGGAGTCACTTGTGCTAAGGCCCATGTCACCAAAAAGAGACGTAACTTAATTAAAGTTTCAGCTCTCCTAGAAATGGAATCTTCAACCAGTCCTCAGGAATTGCCTGACCAGCATTAGTTAGGTGATCTGCCTGATGGGTCCCTGTCATCCCTGTAAGAAAAGTAAACTTGCAATAACTGATCTGCTTTTTTTCCTAGTACCACTTCCTTGTTCCTGCTCCCTTCTGCCTACAAAATCTTTTTGCTAGATTGGATGCTTCCCAATTCATGAATTGTTGAATAAAGCCAATAAGATCTTCAAAATTTATTCAGTTCAATTTTGTGGTTTTGTTGTTGTTTTCTTATGAGAAAGATTGGCCCTGAGCTAACATCCATGCCCATCTTCCTCTACTTTGTGTGGGACTCCTGCCACAGCATGGCTTGACAAGCCGTGTGCAGGTCCTCACCTGGGTTCTGAACCTGAGATCCCTGGGCCTCTGCAGTGGAGCACGAGAACTTAACCCCACAATTTTGTTTTTTGACAGCACTTACTACTAAACTGAATTACCACACTTCATTTGTGGGTGATGAGGACCAGATTAAATACAGTACTTGTTCCTAAACACCATCCCAGGAAAACTGTATGAGTTGGCATGAGGATCACTGATTCCAGTCTTAAATCCCATAATACTCTCACTCATTTCCATTGTGATTGAGCTCACATATTCAATTAAGAGAGAAAGAACAAAGTCACAGGAAATGCAGCCCTTTCACGGAACTTTCTCTACACACTACAAAGCCACTGGTGTCCGATTGCTTGGCCAAAATTCTCTCTGAGAATAATGTCCGGGCTTCTGGTGGAGACCCCTCCCTTCACCCTTGCTGCTTCGAACATACAGACACCTGGGTGACGTTATTTATTCGCTGATGGATAGCCAAGCTCTAAAACACGAAAGAGAAAGTACCGGGAGAAAGACAAAGAAGGGGCCGGCACAGAGACGGAGAGCCTGCAGGAAATGGTCCAGACGGGGTAACGGAGGACGCCAAGGCCCACAAGGGCCACACTCAGGAAGCACCTAGGGCCTGGAGCTGCTGCGAAGATGAAAAGATCCAGTGTGTAGGAGATACAGACGTTGACATCAATGATGTACCCCTGAAATTTATATAATGTTATAAACCAATGTGACCTCAATAAAAAACAGGGCCCGGCCTGCAGTGAGTAACTACTGCTATTACTCCAATGAGAAGAAAATTTAGCCCAGAAGGGAGAAGAGTGCCTGAAGCAATGATGAGTTTAAACAAACACCAACAAAAGGCTTGAGGAATCTAATAAGAATCCATCTCAAAAATAAAGGTAACTACTCATCTTGAGATGACAAAGGTGGGACTAAAATAATAGACAGCAATGGAAGAGGAGGAGTGAATTTGAAGGGAAGTTAAAGGGTTCTAAGGTCACTGTCTTGCTCAAGAGTAGGAAAAAGATACTTATTAACTTCAGACATTGTTAGAAAAATTAAAATTAGAAATATATATATAAAAGAATGAAATAGAATGTATAATTTCCAAATCAGTAAAGGAACAAAAGAGAAACTGTTGGAAGAAAAAGAAGAAGAAGAAAGGAAAAAACACTTTTAGTTCAATGGAGTGCAGTAAAAAAAAACTAAAAATCAAAGAAAAACGTAGTACATACAGAATGAAATGAGAGAAAGAGTCCAAATGTATAGTAACTATAATAAATATAAATGTATTTTGACTCACCAATTAAAAGACAGAAAGTTCCAGATTTATTAATCTATTTTTAGAATATCTAGGCTTTCGTTTAAAAAATTGACAATAAAAAGTTGAAAATAAAGCCAGTTTAGTAGTATTAACTTAGCCAAATAGAATTAAAGAAAAAAATATTAATGAAGATAAAAAGAGAGATTACATAACAATAAAAGGAAAAAATAACCAATCAGATATAAAAATCATGAATTTGTCTCAGCTAACAAAATATCTTGGAGATACATATACCAAAAGTCACCAGAATTCAAAGGAGAAATTGAAAAATCCACAATCATAATGAGGTTTTTTTAACACATCTCCATCAGAAACTGTTACCTCAAGCATAAGAAGAGCACAAATAATCCAAGCAATGCAATCAAATAGCTTGACAAACATCTCAGTAAACAGATAGTAGACAATCTTTTATGAAAACAAAGCAATTCACAACACACTCCAAAATATTTATATTATGAAAATCAGGTTCTATGATCACACTGCAATAAAATTAGAAACAATAATAGCCTTTTTAATTGAAAAAATTAAAAATATTTGGAAATTAAAAGGCAAATTTCTAAAAAAATTCATGGATTCAGGAAAAACTCACATGAAAGTTACAAGATATTTAGAACAAACAACAAAAGCACTACATATCAACATTTATCGGATGCTGCTAAAACAGGAAGCAAATTTTAGAAAACAAAAAGCAAAAATTAATGAGGTAAATATTCAAGTCAAGAAGCTAGAAAAGCTAGAGAAGTCACAAACTGGGAAAACTATTTGAAAATCACATATCTGAGAAAGGATTTCTATCATGAATATATAAAGGACTCTCAGCACTCAATAATAAGAAAACAACCCAATAAAAAATCTTGGGCAAGTCTTGAACAGACATTTTACCAGAGAAGGTATACAGATGGCAAATAAGCCTATGAAAAGATACTCAACATCTTGAGTCATTAGGTAAATGCTAATTAGAATCAAAATGAGATGCCACTACATACTAAGTTAAAATGATCAACCACACCAAGCGTGGGTGATATGTGGAGCATATGGTGGGAAGTTGCTTTATGAGTCAAACATACACGGACCATAGGACCCAGACATTCCAACTGTAGGTATGTGTTTACCTAAAAGAAATGAAAACATACGTCCATACAAAATTCGGACACCAATGTTGATACCTGCTTTGTTTGTAATAATAAAACCAGGAAACAATCCAAATGGCCATCAGTGAATGGATCGACAAGTTGTGGCAGATCCATACAATGGAGTACTGCTCAGTAATAAAAAGAAATGAACTCTTGATATGCACAACAACATGGAGGAATTTCAAAATAATTATCCTAACAGAAATAAGGTTTACCAAAAAAAAGTACATACTGACTGTATGATTCCATTGATAGAAAGTTCTAGAAAACACAAACTAAGCTGTAGTGATGGAAAGCAGACCAGTAGTTGAAAAGGCAAAGAGAGGCAAAGAGAAAGGATTGCCAAGGGTCACAGTGAAACTTTGGGGGAGATGGTGTGGTCACCTCCTTGAGTATCATGATGATTTCATGGGTGTATAAGTTAAAACTTACAAAATTAAAAACTAAATACATGTAGTGTGTTGTATGTTAATTATACCTCAATAAAACCTGTTTAAAAACAGTTTGGTGTTGGTGCAAGAATAGGTAAAAAGATCAATGAATCAGAATAGAGATTCCAGAAATTGACCTGATACCTATCTTTGGAAACTTGGTATATGATACAGATGGCATTACCAACCAGGGGAGAACTGATGAACCATCCAATAAATAATATTAGGTCAGACGACTTTCCAGGTGGAAAAATTAAATCTGGTGCATACCCCCAAAATCAATACCAGATTAATCAAAGACTCAAATGTTGAAAGAAGAAAAATGGCTTAAAATTATTAGTAAGAAGTATGAGAATATATTTACGACTTCAGGGTAGGTAAGGATCTCTTAAATAAAACACAAAAAGCACAAACAATAAAGGAGAATATTAATGTTTGACTCCATCAAATGTAAAACTTCAGTTTTTCAAAAGATACAATAAATGGAATTAAAAGAGAACTCACAGATTGGGAAAGGTCTTTGTCCTACACAGAACAAACTAAGGATCAGTATCAAAATATATACTTTTTCAGGATGATTAGGCACACGTGTGTGGTGATGGATTGTAACTAGTCTTTGGGTGGTGAACATGATGTAGTCTATACAGAAATTGAAATATAATGATGTACACCTGAAATTTATATAATGTTATAAACCAACATTACTGCAATTAAATACATAAATATTAATCTTAAAAAAAGAAATATACACATTTTAAAACCTTACAAATCAATAAGAAGGCAAACAGCCAATAAAAACATGCATAGGCAATCCTCAGAGGAAGCAATCCAAAGAGCCAATAAACAAACAGAAAAAAAAAAAGCTCAAGTCCACTGGTAATCAGGAGATAGTACTTTTCACCCATGAGACAAAAATTTAAGATGGATGCAAAAATATTAAGAGTTGGAAAGGACATGGAGAAATGAGAATCCTCACACAATCCTGAGGGTAAATTTTGAACAACTGCAATGGAGAGCAAGTTGGCACTACCTAGTAAAATTGAAAATATGTTTATCTTCCAACCCAGCAATTGTATTTGGCAGAGGTGAGGGGGTGGGTGATGACAGTCTAGTGAGTTTGCACCGTCTGTGTCCCCGGGAAAATCTAGACTTTCAGGGAGCTCCAAATTACGGGTAACTCATCTTCCCACAGTGCTAAGAAGGAGATGGGGCCAGAATGGGGTTACACAGGAGAGGATGAAAATCAAAAGACCATTTTGTCATTGCTCTGACTTCTGCTATTTGCTTTTCTACACTGCCTGTTTGGAATCTTAACCCAGACATTCCTCTCTTCCCGCCACACTCTGCCCCTCTGCGTGACTAGGCCTGCTTCATTCCGTGTTTGTGACTGTGGCCACCATACTCCTTAGCCCTGGCAGACGGTCACGAGTCTGAGCACAAGATAGTAACAACGGCCTGGGCATCACGTCTGATCGAGTGAAACTAGGGGAGAGAGTTTTCATCGTCACCAGCAGAACTAAACAGCCTTCCCGCAAGAAAATAAACAATCCAACTTTTTGCATTTGTAGAAAACAGCGAAGAGCTTTGTCGGTCTGTGGTACCAAGCGTGCTGGTCTCATATGAAAATTACCTCACTGACCCGCCCTCGTTACAGCTGACAGTTGTTGCTGTTCCCTAGCCAGGGAGATGGGCCGGCGCCAGGGTACGCACACTCCTCACCCGATGGCCCTTGGTGTGGCTTGATGTGGTTGTGGGATGGAGCAGAGCCCCGGGCCATGCAGAGGTGGAGCCCACAGCCCTGGCTTCACCCATGCCCAGCCATGTCCCCTGGAGCTAACCAGCCCCAGACAGCCCACTCTTTCAAGAAAAAGGGATGTCAACACTTTCATCATCCTGTAATTTACAACACGAAATTACAAATGTCCGTGTGCACCCATCACCGTCAAACAGATCGTCTTTAAATGTTTGACATTTATTTTTTGAGGACAGTACTTATTGATTGATTTTCTACGCATAAAAGTGTGTATATAAACAAGTTCATTACTAATTCATTACCACAGGCCAACGCAGAGTCAATGTTATAGGGAAAAATAAATTGGCACGTTTCCCACTTTCCTGCAGTTCCTTTTCTCTCTTCAGTTTTCCTTTGGGACCTCAGGATTAGATGATTCCAGAAGGCAAACAAAAGGGTTTCAATTTAGGATAATATAACCAGTTCCCGGCAAATAGAATAATGCATGGATCAGAATTTCCGCTGGCCTTGCCTTTTACCTGATAACCTCTACAGCATCCCCATGTCACAAAAACACAGGGACGGTCTGTGTCTCAAGGGGTGTTGCTTTACTCCCATGTCACCACCTCATCCAGGGCACTTTCCACCTGGGGGAGCAGGGCTGATATTTCTCCAGCCATGGAAAGACTCACATGTCCTTAGAATGACCACATTTCTGATTTATTCCAGTGATGGGGCAGTGTCCTCTGTGAACCAGATCCCTGCCAGGCTGACCTGCCCATAATTCAACTCTTACTTCAGTCTGAACTTTCCAATGCTGCCAGCTCAGACTCCAGCAGGAGCCAGCAGGACTGCCAGAACGAGGTTCTCCAGGAGTACACAGGTTGCCGTGTGCACACTTAAGAAGGGTCCTCCTTTGGGTGGACCAGGCTCAGCCCTGGACCACAGAGTAGCTGCTCTCAGTCCCGCTCACCCCTCCACTGCACACCTTTGGAGAAACTTCACCATTTCCCAGGGTATCTCTGGCCAGAATCCTTCTTCAGTTTCAAGATCATCTATTAACCTAGTTTTTCTCAACCTTCTTATCGTCACCACACTTCTCCCAAGAAGCCTTTTTAGACCTTTTTTCTAATCACCCTCTCCCATAACATATAAATATCACAGATATGCTGTACATCTGTTCGTGGACTGAGGCCCTGTGGCGGGCCACAAACCATTACAATAATCTAAGATTTTTTGCTTCCCAAGAACAAATTTTTGCGCTCTCACCCCCATTGAGAACGCATTTATCAGCTGTTTCTGAAGTAGAGTCTGTCATCTGTCACCAGAAGAATCCATCTCCCCACAGGGAGGGTAGAACCATCTCATCAATAGCACTCACATGATGGGTTCCTCACACCAGTTCCAAGCACCCGCCCTGCCAGGCTGCCCTGGACAGGGCACTGACCCTTGTCCCCTGCCCCTGACCCCATGCCCACTTCCCATGCTCCCTCCGCCCTCATTGACCTCCACTCTTCATCCAGTTTCCTTCCACTCCTGCATGCTGCTTCCTGGTGTGCAGGAGAGAAAGATTCAGCTCACAAGGGACTCTTCATAATCTTTGAACACTTTGTGAAGCAAAAACCTCATAAGTCTCTAAGTTGGCAAACTGATAAAGTAGTAAATTTATTCATTCACTTATTTACTGGTTCGGTTAATCAACCAACAAACATAAGAAGAGGGCTCTGCGAGCAGGATGAACAAGAAGTAGTCCTGAAGCACAGGACATGGTGGGTGGGGAGTGCAGAGTGATTTCCAGAAAGAGCTGATACTTGACCAGGTCTTGAGGAACAAACAGGACCTGGTTTAGATAGTTGGGGGACATCTGTGCAAAGACCAGGACAGATGGAGCATGACGGCTAGGTTTGGGAAACTGCACCCGAGTTCAGTATGCTGGAGTGTGGAGTGAGGACGTGGAGATTGGGGCGAGCGAGGAAGGCAGAGAAGGGGCTGGGAGAGGCAGACAGGGGCCAAGTCAGTGTGTGGTGTTACATGGATATAGAAAAGATGTGTGTGGCTCCCAGAGGGAAGTGACACCTCAGGCTGTGCCCACACAGAGGAGTCGCGGGAGTAAGGAGGGCTCTGCTGGAGGCTGCAGAGAGAGAGAGAGATGGCCCATCAGGCTTGGATGGAGCAGGAGGGGCTGAAAAGGTTAGAACCAGAACCAGAATCCATAAAGACCCCAGGGAAGGATGAAGGCTGAGGGTCTGGGCATAAGCATACTGTCTGATTTTAATACTTCCAGAAGTCATAAAGGCAGATGCAGGTTTGAAACTGAAAGATGAACCCACCAAGAATTAGGAAGAGATGACATGGCTACCACTAGCCGAAGGTCTCAGTGGAATCTCAGATGTCTGGTATTTAAGGAGCAACCATGCAAGATATCGTCAGAGTTCAGATGGACAATCCAACCCTAAGACTGGACTAGAACTATCAGCAAGAATACCTAGAGGATGAGCTAATGTGCTCTGACCTACAGCTTCCTGCATCTTCCTCATCAGAGACAGGACCATTCAAGAGTCTGTGACAGGGGTCAACCTACAGTTAGGAGCCAAGAGGATGCAGATTCCCAGGTTAAGAAGGGAGGTGAGCAGAACACAGTATCAAGAATGAAAAATATCAGTGCAGACAGAACCAGTTATCTCTGACCTGAATATGTCTACTTTTATTTTACCTAAATATGTCAGTTGAAAAGCAGACGATTCCCTTCCCAGCATTCTCTAATTCTAGAGTTATCTCTATAGGATTCCAGTTAAGGAGATATTGACTAAGGGAATCAATTTTATTTTAATAAGTGCAACCATGTGGGAAACACATTCATCCTAATTGAGGCAGTGAGAAAGAACACAATTTGAAGTAGATCTAGAAGGAAAATGTAGCAGCTTTAGCGTGAACACAGACAATAACAAAATACACAGGTGCCATGAACTCTTGGGTGACCTAAATAATGGAGGACAAGAGCAGATCAACCCAAATTAGTCACACCATGGTGCAAAATGTAACAAGTAACTATTTGAAATTAAATTCTTCACAAAAATTAACTCAAAATGGATAATAGACCTAAAAGTAAAATGCAAAACTGCAAAACTTCTAGAGGAAAATATAGAATAAATTCTATGCGACCTTGGATTTGGCAATGGCTCTTTAGATACAGCACCAAAAAGCACAATCTATGAAATAAAAATTGATAAGTTGGACTTCGTTAAAATTTTAAAACTTCTGTTTTAGGAAAGACACTGTTAGGAGAATGGAAAGATAAACCACAGACTAGGAGAAAATATTTGCAAAACACATATCTGATAAAGGACTTGAATCCAATAGACATAAAGAACTTTTAAAATTCAACAATAAGAAAACAAACAATCCAATTAAAGAATGTGCAAAAGATCTGAACAGACACTTCACCAAAGTAGATATACAGATGGCAAATAAACATACGAAAAGACGCTCAACATCATTTGTAATTAGGGAATTGAAAATTAAAACAATGAGATACCACTACACACTCATTAGAATGGCCGAAGTCCCAAACACGGACGTCACCAAACACTGATGAGAATGCGGAGCAACAAGAACTCTCATTCATTGCTGGTGGCAATGTAACATGGTCCAGCCACTTCGGAAGATAGTCCAGCAGTTTCTTACAAAGCTAAACATAGACTTACCATACGACCCAGCAATCACAGTCTTAGGTATTTCTCCAGTTGATTTGAAAACTTGTGTCTAGACAAAAGCCTGCACATGAATGTTTACAGATGCTTTATGCAACCAAGATATCCTTCAATACCTGAATGGATAAACAAACTTTAGCACATCCATACAACAGAATATTATTCAGCAGTTAAAAGAAGTGAGCTATCAAGCCACAAAAAGACAAGCTTAAACACGTATTGCAAAGTGAAAGAAACCAGTCTGGAAAAGCTACATAGTATATGATTCCAATTATACGACATACACATTCTGGAAAAGGCAAATATAGAGAGACAGTTAAAAGATCAGGTTGCCAGGGGTTCAGGTGGAGGAGGGGAGGGTGGAATAGGTGAAGCTCGGTTTTTTAGGGTGGTGAAACTATTCTGTATAATGCTGTCATGTACCATGCAGAATAGTGGGTTTTGACAAACGCACAGATGACATTGTGCATTTGTCAAAACTCAAAAAACTTTACAGCACAGAGATTGAACCTTAGTGTATGCAAATTTGTAACGATCATTTAGGAAATTGGGGATCCCGGTAAGGAATATAGACTGTGACAAAAGAATTTATCTGTATGACAAACATTTGAAACAGTCTCGGGGGAGGTGGATGCAGTGACCTAACTAACTCCGGAAATGGGGGGCATCTATAAGATTAAAGGTAAAAGGAACTGCACATCAACCCTGTACTACTTGATAAAATTGTTTCCCGTTGGGGTACAGGTTAACAACTCTATTCACATATACTGAAATTGAACAATTAAGTAAACGGATGGTGGATATTGGGAACAGGCTTCCCTGCTGGAGACGGAATTTACAAGTAAGCAAGGGAGCTAGAATGATCCATGTGCTAAAGAATTAGAATTGGAGACATCAGTAAGAAGTCATGTTTAGATTAATATAGATACAGATGGTTACACATAGAAATATGTATGGGCAGTGTGGGGCCTGGGTTGGGCAGAGGTGCAGTCCTGGCTGCATTTTCCAGCCCTTTTTGGTGGGCCATCCCCTCTTGGGAGTCACGGCACCGCTCCAGGAGCCATCTGGGGGGGAATCCCTCTTAAGAAGACCCCAGACCAGCTTTTTTTTAGCATGTTCCTCTTCTGTTCCTGGAAACACACACTTTTGTCCTGCCGTGGATTGAGGAGCAGCCAAATCCCCATGCAGGGAGCGCTCACCTTACTCTGTTCTCTGACTTGAGGGAGCAACAGCCACCTTTAGACTTCTCTTATAAAGAATTTTACACTAATCACATGCCCCAAAACTCCAGGGAACACTTATCAAGTTCTCCAAGGGTTCTCTTGGAGCGCCTCTTGTGGGTTGAATTGTGTCCCCCAAAAACATATGTTGAATCCTAACCCCAGATTCCTGTGACTGTGACCTTATTTGCAAATAGGGTCTTTGCAGATGTAATCAAGTTAAGATGAGGTCACATTGTAGTAGGGTGGGCCCTAAATCCAATCTGACCGTGTCCTAATAAGAAGAGAAGAAACACAGACACACAGAGAGAAGATGACAGATTGGTGTGGTGCTGCCACAAAATAAGGAATGCCAAGGATTGCTGGCCACCACCAGAAGCTGGGAAAGGCAAGGAAGGATCCTAAGAGGCTTCAGAGAGACCATGGCCCTGCCAACATCTATTTTAGACTTCTAGCCTCCAGAACTGTCAGACAATAAATATCCATTGCTTTAAGTCACCCAGTTTGTGGTATTTTGTTACAGTAGCTCAGGAAACTAATATACCACCTCTATTACCTGGTTTGAGGTGAGGGGCATCACCCCATCCCTTCCTGCATGAGGAGGGGATATGCCACAGCACTCCAACCACTCTCTCCAGAAAGATCCTCTTCATCGTCTCTGGCACCTCAGTTCTCTTCTAGGCTGGAAGGGGTGATGCGCTGATGCAGAACTGATCTGAGGCCCTTCCCTCTGCAAGTCCCACATAGACGGTTTATACCTCACTTCAAAACAGGGGGGTACTTGGCAGCTGTGTTTTGTTTCTGGCTTTTGGGGCCTCTACTGAAACCGAAATCAAGAGTCCCTTTTTAACATCCTGATGCATATTGTGTCCAGTTCGGCCTGTCACATCAGCTGAATCTCTTCATTGCCTCTCAATTCAATCAGCAGATTCAGGTCAGAATAATCCCCCACCCATTTCCTGCATAGTGTCACGCTTTTGGCCTGCCTTCTAACTTTTACTGGGGGGGCCACATAACCCCCACCAATATCTTCAGCCTCACTCGACACCCATTCTAGAGAAAGGCAGGAAGATATGAAGAGCTCTAATGTCAGATCCCACCTGCTCCATATTAAGTCAGTTTTCTGGTTCTCCCAGCCACGATGACTGGATTCTTGTCTCTCAAACTCAGCCCCGTGAGATTAGGTTTTTGACATCTCTGCCCAATCCTTGACTTGTTCTTTGAAGAGAAAGCCTGGATATTGGATTGGGTTTGGACCTTTTGCTAAGAAGCAGTATTCATGGCTCACCTATCTTTCCTCCCTTCCCTCCCAATCCTGTGATATTATGGTTGACTCCCCTCTAATGTCGCAACAGTTAGCTTTGAGGTATTGGTGCCAGCTCCAGGGATGGACTCTAACTGGTCTACACTAAGAGGGTAGACCTCTTACCAGAGATTGGTTTAGGAACTTAGGCCTAAGCCCATCGGTGAACAGACTGGTTCAGAATCAGGCATGTGGCTCAATTCAAACCAATGGAACACAAGAAGTTTGGGTTTCTGGGTTTCTCTCTTCAAAGAACCCTAGGACACCAGACCTCTCTCCTGCTGGATGTCAATAGAGAAGCAGGAAGCCCTGATTGAGTTGCAGCCAAACCACCACTTCTCAGAAAGCGATCCTTTGCATGAAGCTGATATTGTGGACGTCAGCGCAGACAGAAAGAAAATACCTGGATCCTTGAAGACCACACTGAGCCCCTGGATCAACCAGCCCTGAAGTCCACCATATTCTTGGACTCCTGTTACACGAGCCATTCAATGTTCTCATTAGTTAAGCCAATGTGAGTTGGGATTCTTTTTCTTTGCAGCAAAAACATCCTAACTGATCCACTCTCAATTTGGACCAAGCTTCAGCCTCGTGGCTCAACCCATGTCACTATATGTTCATCTGAGTGTGTGTGTTTGTCTATACATCCATATAAACACCTTGAAAAATGCAAAATGCAAATTGAAACTTCTAACATATGACTTTTTTGTATTTGCGTACTCTACAAATGTCAACAAATTAAATAGTGATACTATACACAATAAACATTGTATAACTGCAAGTACACACACGCACACACATATAGCCTACTTAGCATAATCTTAACCAGGAGGAGAAAGTGTTTTATGTCATGAATAATGACACTTTACCAAAATTACTTTAATGGTATCTCCCTGTGGCAGTAAAACTTAAATGCTTTGGGGTAAAATTTTAGGACGGGGATTTTAAAAGCCATCCTATAACCAGTAAGATCCTAACACAAATAGTGAACAAAACTCGTGGCACATAGGCATGACACTGAGCTGTCACAATGGCAGACATCCCACATGAGTAAATATGTCCATGAGCTAGGCTATACTACGGTGGGGCCCATGTAATGCCGAACACGTGGTTGAACACTAAAAACAATCAAATAATAATGGATGTCTTGAAATAGTCCTGGATTTAGAATATGAAATAGAATTTCACATGTTAAAATTTTTATCCCTTGGTCTAACTGTAATACAGTTTTGCCCTTTATCAAAGTTAGAATTAAATTCAAAGACTAAATTTCTGCATTTGTGTATTTTGCTCATTAAGAGCTAACATATTTTATGCGTAAATTAGTAGAATTGCTCTAGAACTAGAACTAGAAAATAAAACATGAAATTGAAGTCCCTACACTTGTTGTTACTACGATCATCTAAATATTGAGGTTTTCTTCATTTTCAAGATGTAGATTCCACATTAATTTCATAATTTGATTTTGAAACATAAAATTTCAAATGTTCACGGATGCTAGAGTTCAAAAACTCAAAATTTAAGGCACATACAGTCTTTGTCAGTAAGAAAGTATATACCGTATTTATGAAGAATTCATAGAACTCTTCAGAAAATGTTTGTGTAAAGACAAGAAAAAAAGTAACTTGACATTTTAACTGGTCTGCCTCAGACAATTACAAAAGACTAAAAACAGATAATTAATCTATTTATTATAATCTAAATAAAGATCAGTAAGTTTTAGATAAATTATCTAGTGAAGAGTCTAGAATATAACAAAATGGCAAATACCATCTTCAAACAAAATTTTAAAATATTTGTCTTAAGTGGAAAATAAAAAGCATTAGGCTTGGCATTTGCCCAAGACATGCATTCTCAAATTCTTGTAATTATTTACTAGAATTACACAGTACTTTTCATCTCAAGAATTTCAACATAATGTTAAAAATCTTGAAAATAACCAGAGGCAAACATTCTGCCTGATTCTCCTCAAAGATCTCTATAAGAGATTATGCCGTCATCAAAATTTAACGACCAGCTTAAATAAACAATTATACTTAAAGAATAACTCCTCTCCCCTCTCTCTCTCCTTCTTTCTCTGTCTCTCTCTCACACACACTCACACATACACACACACACACACACACATAGAGAAAAAATACTAAATTGATTACATATTAGGATCTGAATAAATAAGCAGTAAGTTACATTTAGCCTAATGTTTTTAAGCTACAGTCCCCTGACATATTTTTGGATACTCTCAAGTTTTTCTACACAAATTAGTAAATTATTAATTTTTTTTCATTTTGTAGTAATGCAAACAATTTTAATGTGAGCACTTTCTGGGCTGTTTGGATGTCTGCGTGATGTCTGAGGATGGAGAGATGATTTCATCTGTGGTTTTACTTATTGATCACATGGTCATCTGGTAATACCACTTTAAGTTTGGTGAGCTAAGCAGAGATGGATTTAATAGATAAACGAGGCATTTTTTAACCCAGTAAAGGTAAAAAGTAAATCACATTGCAGATAACAAAAGGGATATATATTTTGCAATATTTTGAGTAAAGGAGAGTGTTAGGAGAATTGCATCACCTCAGGGAACAGTGTGGAAGGAAGCTACCAAGGAAAACACAGGAGGGGGAGCAGGCAGTGCCATGTTCACATGGGGAGGCACCATTTAGGTTCCCTGACGCTGTTCATTGGAATTGTATTGGTTTCATAATTGTGTTTGTATTAAATGGTACATTTATTTGGTTTTATAGTTATATAAGATCTGTAAAAATATAGATTTTTATATGTTTATGTTTTTACATATTCAATTAAATATAACAAAAACCATTTAAGTTAAAAAAAAACACTTAACTGAGTTTCCTGAACATTTTTGTTTATACACACACAAAAAATGGGTTTTCTTATCAAATCTTACCATTCCTCTGAAATCTTCTTGTCTGACTTTTCAACAAATTGGCAGAGAGGGAACATTTCAGACAATTGCTAAATCATGACAAAAGCTGGGCCCCGTGGCCCACATCTTGTTGGCATAAAATGCAGCCTTGCAGCGCATTCTTAAATAGATAGATTTTTATCCAATAATATAATTGCCTATGGCTCTCTGAACACAGGTTTCATAATGTGTGGCTCTAGCATTATGGCAGTAAAGAAAATAGAAATTATCACACTGATTCAATTTATTCATTCATTCAACCAATATTAATAAGTGTACAGGGCAGCATAGTGGGTTCTCGGGATACAATGCTGATTTTAAAAGAACACCATGGCCTCTGTCTTCATGGAACTTATGGTCTAGGAGCAAACCACTACTAACCAAACAATCATGCAGCCAAGAGAGTAATAACCAGCCATGGCATGTGCTCTGAAGTCACCTACTGCTGAGAAAGATGTACAGATAACCAAGTTGGGTTTCATCAACCCAATATTCTATTGCCAAAAAGGGCACTTGCTCTGATGAGAAAGCTGGTGTAGACTAGCTTGGCTGCCAACACAAAGAACACAACCTTGGAAGTCACACAAGTCACGCTTTTCATAATCTTATCTGAAAACCAACCAGCTGCTCAGGGACATAGCTGACCTGATATTGCGATTTGAGGGAAAAAAATTCCTGTTGATCTACCAGAAGGAGGAGGAGGAAGAAAGGAAGAGGAAGAGGAAGGAGAAGAAGGAAAAAAGGAGCGATAAAGACAGAAGGAAGGAAGAAAGGAATTTAGGAAGGGAGAGAGAAGAAGAGGGAGGGAGAAAAAGAAAAAGAGAGACACAGAGAGAGAAGGAGGAGGGTAGGAGGGAAGAAACTGTGAGGTACGAACTGAAGAGCATATCCCTCACCTCACCCTCCAGTGGCTCCCATCTCATTTAGAGCAAAAGCCAATGTCCTTCCAGAGGCTTCAGGCCTAAGCAAATCACTCCCCCATCCTCCACCCCAACCTCGTCGCCCACTGCCACCCCCATTGCTCTGCAGCCACGTTGTTCTCCTGGCTATTCCTGGAACACACCAGGAGCTTACTGTCACAACAAGGCTTTAGTGGGGGGCCCTTCCCCTAGATATCAGCACCCTGCATTCTTACTTCCTTCAAGTGTTCACTCAGAGGACGCCTCCTCCGTGAGGCCCACCATGAGCACATTCTTAAAAGGCACCCTCTTCCCCCTTGCTCTGACTCTGTTTATGCAACACTCTCACCTTCTAACATAGTAAATAATTTACTTATTTTTTATGCTTATTATCTCCCCCTACCAACCAGCAACTAAAATATAAGGTCCTTGAGGGCAGGGGCTATTTAACATATTGCTCATTGTTCTATCACCTGCAACTAGAATTGTGCCTGTCAATAATAGTCAGTCAACAATTACTTGTTGAATAAATGAATGAATGAGCATCTTGGCAAATTCCTACCACAAAACCACAAGGGACCTCTGTCTTATGATGTTACCCCCACGCAGGCCAATCATAGTACATCAACGTGCAGTTAATAATTATGTCAAAAATGTTAAATAATTTTTAAATATATATTGAGTTCTTACTACAGGCCAGGCACTGCGCTAAGTGCTGTACATGAATTATTTGTTTCATCATTAGCCACAATGCTGGCAAGGGTATTCTTACCCTATGTTACAGAGGGGGAAACTGAGACTTAGAGAGATCAGGGAATCTGCCAGGGGTTACACGGGTGGCAAGAGGAAGAGCCAGGATTGGCATAGGATTCAATCAGGAACATCTGTCTCCAAAGCCCAAGCTCTCAACCACTGTCTTACACTGCTCCCCTGTTCAGTAAATGGAGATCTACAAAAAACCGAAATACTGCGGCGCACCTGGGCAGTAATCCAATAGTCAGTCTAGCCCAAGAATGATTTTAGAGGATCTCGCAAAATCTAGAGAACAGATGGACTGCATCACCTCTGTCATAAAAATTATAATAATAATAATAACAAGGAGGAGGAGGCAGAAGATGATGGTGAAAGAGCAAAACATCACTTAGGAAGGATTTCCATGTGATGTACCAAGCAGTCATGCTTCAGACAAACTTCTAAAAATATTATCTCTTGATTTTTATAAATATTGGTCAGCAGAGAATTTGGGGTTTTACTCTGATGACTATCTGAAGTGCAAATTATATACTGCAAATTACAGGCAGGCCCACCCCCCTCCATCGTCAGTTGGGTTGAGGTGGGATCTGTAGAATAAACTACAATGTGCATAAACAGACGGCCATTCATTCCACAGGGAGGCGACTCAGGAGACAGCAGGAGGCAAGGTCACCAGCTTCCCCAGAGGACAATTCTAGGTCCATACAGACAAATGGACCCTTGAAGTCCAAGTTGTAGGCCATTAAGGCTACCCACAATAATGCTCACCAGGCAAGTATTTTTGAATGAATCTTACCAAATGTCATTTGTAGCCATATTTTTAAAAATCTTAGTAAAGAGCCAGAAATGTCTAGAAACATTTTAACTTTCAAGAAGCTTAAATAAATTGAACTATGTAGACTGGTTAGCAATGAGCCTTCAAAATGACAGTTTGGATTTTCGAAAAGACTATCTTATGTTATGCTTTCTGACAATAATTGGTGCCTATTAAGACAGCTCCTGGTTATTGATAATAAAACATCATCCACATACGGGATAACGGTTTCTATTCCATTTTCCACAACTAAAAACATATGCCATCGAAACTGAGAAAAGTGCTAGACTAAAATGTGAGAAGAAAATATCTAAAGGAAAGAGCTAAGTACCCCCTTTTTAAATTGACCGTGTGCCAGATGCCCAGCCCTGTGATAAGCTCTAGGGATACAAAATGAATAAAGACCTGATCCCCACCCTGGAGAAACTCGAAGCTTAGCGGAGAAAACAGACCAAGAAACCAATAATTATCATATAAAACCAGTAAGTACCGGGACAGAGACAGGAGCAGATAGAGCGCAGAGGAATGACCAGTTTGACCTGGGGTGTCAAACAGAAGCCCATTACACTGAATCTTAGAGAATAAGTGGATTTTCCCAGGAAGAGAAAGAGGAGGAAGGAGCAAGTGAAATATATAAAGAATTAGGAATTGACAGTTATAACCTACACAAATCTGATTACCTTCTCATGGGAAGAAATCCTTGGCAGGAAGCAGAGGAGATAAAATCAATATGCAACATAGTGGTTGACACCCACACACGATTCTCCTCCCCTGCGGTTGGGATCCTCCTTAAAACGTCTGAAAACTGAGTATGGCATCTTGGCAACCTAAATAAGTCAGAACAAAGGATTTGGAAAAAAAACATGAAACATGAGCTCTTGCCTAAAGGGAGTGATTTTTTAGATGGTTAAGAAAGAGGAGAACCGATAATAGTGAGCTGAAATTGGCATTCCATAGAAACTCACCTCAGGCAAATTCAGAAGCTTACTGTTCGTAGTCTTTACAAGACTACGCATGCAGGCTAAATACTCTGTCCAAATGTATCAGAAGTGCAAAACAGGAATGAGTGTTTCTCCCTGATCACCATTGGCACAGGGTCTGCAATGTGGGGACCTTCTAACTAAACCCATGGTAACCTCGAAGGCGGGTTCTAAGAGGGTTTTGTTCTGGGTGTCAGATGCCAGAGCCAAGGCCAGCTTCCTGGTGGTGTGACCCACGCAGATCCTCAGGGACCTGAGCTCAGAAGAGCCCCATGCTTTATGTCATACTCTGCCTGTCACCATCTCAAAATTCTTAATAATTTTGAACGTGTGTTTTGAAAATGCAGTCCAACAGGACAATAGAGCCTAGAATAAGCAGAGGAGACACACTCAATGCACACGTCTGTCACCCCCTGATGTCCTTTCCACGTGTAACGTCCATCATGCCCCATGAGCACAGAATTTCCCTGGACCCACAATGTGTGGAGCTCAGCAAGACTCAAACCCAGCACAAGGTAGACGTGTTCCATCCATGACTGAGCAACAGCCACTGACAGCTCCGAGAGCCACTCTCCATTTGTGGAGACTAGAACTTGCTTCCAACGTAAAGAAAACAATGGCATTCTAAGAAACACAACAGACCAAGGAACCCTATCAGATTCTTTCCTACTTATGTTATCTTGTGTCAGCCAACCAATTATTCTGAAAATGGTGACATAGGAGGAAAAGGAAAAATATGGCAACTCGTAGTTCCTCTTCCTTTAAGTCCTTCCTTACTCATCAGTGAGCCAAATCTACAGAGAGTATTGGTAGAATACGCACATGGCAGGAGGTGGAATAAAAACAGTTGAGTTAGTTTTGTGCAGCATTACCACTGTTCTGGCAAGAACAAAATACACAACTTAAAATAGGAATTGTGCGGGGCCGACCTGGTGGCGTAGTGGTTGAGTTCACGTGTTTCGCTTCGGCGGCCCAGGGTTCGCCGGTTCAGATCCTGGGCGCAGGCCTACTCACCGCTCATCAAGCCATGCTGAGGCGGTGTCCCACATAGAACAGCCACAACTCTACAACTATGATGCACAACTATGTACCAGGGCTTTGGAGAGGGGGAAAAAAAAGAAGATTGGCAACAGATGTTAGCACAGGGCCCATCTTCCTCAAGAAAATTCTAAAAAAATATATATGAATCATATCATTATTGGAGAGTCCACATACAAGTTAAATGCTCTCATGTTGGCATTGAAAGCTGGCATTGCACAATATAAAGATGCATGGTAAAATTCATGCTAATAATTTAAATTTTTAATTATTCTTTCCTTAGAATGACATTAAATAGCAAATTTAAAAACTCCATGACAAGTTGACAGAGACTGTGAAAGATACACAATAGCTTTATATTTCAGTACCTTAAACAGCACTTTTTTTCCTGTTTTTTGAACGGGGACATCACAATTTCCTTTTGCATTGGGACCCACAAATTATGTAGTCAGCTCTAGCATGAACCCATGGTTTTCAGTATATATATTTATTTCCAAAATAAACATAGATGTAACTGTCTGATATGTATATCTATACATGTAGGTATATGTGTGTGTATATGTATGTGTGTATATATAGGTGTGTATATGTATGTGTGTCTATATGTGTGTATATATAGGTGTGTATATGTATGTGTCTATATGTGTGTATATGTATGTGTGTATATATAGGTGTGTATATGTGTGTGTGTCTATAGGTGTGTATATGTATGTGTGCATCTGTACATATACACATCCACATGCATATTCACATATTCCTTAGCTCTGTCCATCAAAAAGTCCTGGGAGCAATGACACCCCAATAGCCATGAGCTCAGCTGGCACCCAGATCTTAGTTTCTAAATGCCATTCTCCACTAAAAAGACTCAGGGCTCTTAGGAGAAATAGCTGATTTGGGGGCAGAGAAAGTACAATATGAGCTTTGAACATGTTGTGCCAGAAATTAACGATGGGGCGTGTCAAAAGGACTTAGAAGGCATCTTGAAGTGGTTCTCACTGACTAAATCTGCAACTCTCCCAGCATCAAAATAAATAACCCATCAAATGAAATGGCAATTCATCAGTCCATACTGATATAAACAAATGAGTAAATAATTTGAATATTTGATGATAAACCTGATATTTACATAGTCTCAAAGTATCTCCTCACAAAAGTCTTATTAGTTCCAAAGGGGTAAAGAAGATCTTTATGATGGAGAAGGCCAGCAGGCACCACGGTACTCAAGTGGTCAACCTCAATGTCAATTAACCAGTAACGGCACAAATTGAAACCATGTGCCACCTCATAGGATGCAGTGAAAAGAACACATATCACCTGTGTGATATTCCTGCCAGAGATGCATAAATCAAATCTATATAAGGAAACAGACAGTCTCATGTTGAGGGACATTCTACAAAATAACATCTCAAAAGTATCAAGGTCGTGGAGGACAAGGAAAAACTGTGGAACATTCTCAGTTTGAAGGATATTGGGAGATGTGATAACTAAATACAAAGGTGCTTCTGAACTGGATCCTTTTGCTATAAAGGGGATTATTGGGACAATGGGTGAAACTTGAATGGTATCTGAGGATTAGAGGATCGTAATGTATAATTGCTCATTTCCTGATTTTGAAGGCTGCCTAGAATGTCCTTGTTTGCAGGAAATACAGAGAAAGTTCTCAGTGGTGATGTAGCACCACATCGACAACTTACTCTCAAAAGATTCTGAAAAATCCAAGGTTCTTATACTATAATTGCAACTTTTATGTATCGAGATTGTTTCAAAATAAAGAGAATTAAAAAGTTTGAAATAAAAAAAAGTAAAAGATTATCTGTTCCCAAATGAACAAAACAAAAAGGGTCCGGGTAATGTGCTCCACGGGGGCCTCCTTTCATACTGTTCCCACACCCTGAACCCATTCTGCTTTTACAGAAATCCTGTTTTTAACAGAGTGCATGGAAGGGAAAAAAGCGTAGAAATACTGCCACCTACTGGTTTTAGAGCAAATATATTTAGGGTAACAGAATAAAAAAGACAATCCTGAGATTTCCTCAGGGGAAGAATGGAGCTTTTTATGAGGACCGACTTTTAAAGGCTGTTGGAGACCAAGGGAAACAGGTCCTTAACCTTGAGACCTGCATAAGAATTAAATCTGAGGGGCCTGCCCGGTGGTGTAGTGGTTAACTTCGTGCCCTCCGCTTCGGCGGTGGAGGGTTCACAGTTGCAGGTCCCGGGCATGGACCTACACACTGCACATCAAGCCATGCTGTGGTGGCATCCCACATACAAAAATAGAGGAAGGGGGGCACAGATGTTAACTCAGGGCTAATCTTCCTCAGCAAAAAGAGGAAGACTGGCAACAGATGTTAGCTCAGGGTTGATCTTCCTCACCAAAAAAGAATTAAATCTGAGGTTTGGAGCAGATGGCAGATGGCTCCTTGGATTTCAGATGAACCCAGGGCATGCTCTAGAATAGGGAGTTTAAGAGGAAGGGATACATTTAGGAGGTACAATAAAGACACAAAATTTTCCATTTCCCACCCCACCCCCAGCAGCCTTGGGGAAGATGAATTCTCTAGGAAAGAGAAGAAATGGGAGAACTGACCCCAAGAATAGGGCACCAGGCCAGGACCCAAGGAGAAGACTGCTAGTAAGATCTAGGACAGCTCACAGTGCAGCTTTGTGGGCATTGAGTAGATGCAGCTCCACACCAGGGCGGGAGGAAGGCTGGATTTCAGCCTGGCGTTCACCCTCCTGGCCTGACTCCCTCGTAGGGCACATCTCGCCAATCGTAGGCAGAGGCCCTGACTATTGGTAAGATTCTCCCTGTGGTGGGTGAACATTTAACCATCTGAAAGTTATTCATTAATCTTTTTGTGTGTGTGTGTGTGTGTGTGTGAGGAAGACCAACCCTGAGCTAACATCCGTTGCCAATCCTCCTCTTTTTGCTGAGGAAGACTGGCCCTGGGCTAACATCTGTGCCCAACTTCCTCTACTTTATATGGGACGCTGCCACAGTGTGGCTGACAAGCAGTGCGTTGGCAGGCGCCCGGGATCCAAACTCGCAAACCCCGGGCTGCCAAAGCGCGAACTAAACTGCTGCGGCACCCGGCAGCCCCATTCATTAATCTTTTTAAGCTCCATTTCTACAAAACTAAACATACTCTTACTGTAGGATCCAGCAATCACTCTACTTGGTATTTACCCAAAGGAGCTGAAAAATACATGTCCACACAAAGATGTGCACTTGGATGTTCATAGCAGCTTTATTCACAATTGCCCAAACTTGGAAGAAACCAAGATGTCCTTCAGAAGGTGAATGGAAAATAAACCATGGTACATCCAGACAATGGAATATTATTTGGTGCTGAACAGAAATGAGCTGTCAAGCCGTGAAAAGATATGGAGGAATCTTAAATGAGTATTACTAAGTGAAAGAAGCCCATCTGAAAAGGCTACATGCTGTATGATTCCAACTACATGACATTCTGGAAAAGGCAAATCTATGGAGACAGTAAAGAAGATCAGTGGTTGCCAGAGATTTGGGGGAGCGATGAATAGGTAGAGCATGGAGGATTTTTGGGGCAGTGGAACTACTCTGCATGGTATTGCGATGGTGGATGCAGGTCATTGTCAAAACCCACAGAACGTACACCACCAAGAGAGAACTCTAATGTCAACTACGGACTTTGGGTGATTATCATGTGTCAGTGTAGGTTCATTGGCTACAACCAACGTCTCAGTCTGGGGAGGATGAGAGTGGGGAGGCTTTGGGGGGGCAGGGGGTAAAGGGGAAATCTCTGTACTTTCTGCTCAATTTCTCTGTTAATCTAAAACTGCTCTAAAAATGAAGTCTATTTTTTTAAATTCCACCTCTATTTCACCAATAATCATGATGACGACTGAACATAGCCTAACTAGAGAGAATGATAGAGAATAGATCTTGTAATTGTCCACTTCTTTCCAGCATTTAAAGTGTTACAAATTCATGTGTTTGGATTAGATTTCAACCTTTGGGGAAAGAAAAGGGAGCTCCTTACAAGTATTCAATTAAAACAAAATTGAACTATTGATTTCATCTACTTCCTATCCCTGTAATCAGGAAATATGCAAGACATCTTATACTCAGTAAAAAAAAAAAAAATCTAGAAAAACAAGTAAAGCTTGTGCTTCATGTAAAACCTCAAAAGCTGGAAATTCGTTAAAATTATCTAAGTGCAAATATTCTTTAAACAGAGACCAGGTATTTGAGTATATGAGAAGGTTTTACACAGTTGTCTTAAGAGTAAAGATGTAAATTTATTTCCTTTGCCAGATTTCTTGCGTCATTAGGACTTGCTCTGTTTACAGTAATATTATGATTCATACAAAGATCCATTACTCACCTGGAATACTGAGGTATCACCAAAAAAAGAGCTTAAAGGGATTAGAGACTGCTATGGACTGAATTGTGTTCCCCCAAAATTCATATGTTGAAGCCCTAACCCCCCAGTGTTACTGTACCTGTAGATAGGGTCTTTGGGAAGTAATTAAGGTTAAGTGAAGTCATAAGAGTAGGACCCTAATTCGATAGGACTGTAGCCTTAAAAGAAGAGGAAGAGAGAAAGGTCTCTCTCTCCACCACGTGAGGACACAGCAAGAAAGTGGCCCTATGCAAGCCAGGAAATGAATCAGCTGTCGCTTTGATCTTGGATCCCCAGCCTCCAGAACTGTGAGAAATAAATTTCTATTGTTTAAGCCAAGTCAATGGTATTTTGTTATGGCAGCCGAAGCAGACTAAGACACGGTGTTGACTTCCTGGCGGAAAACGTACTCCATGAAGACAGCTGTGACTCTAAATTACCTGGCTCTATGTCCCTGTCTTACTGCAACCTAAGGGAATATTAATCAAGATATTATATTCAATTTGCTTTTAGGTCAGGAGGACCACAAATTCTGGAACCAATGGGGACCACAGAGAATTTCTAGTTGAGGGGGTTTCAAACTGCATTTTGAGGACCCCCTCAGGGCCTGCCACATGGAGACGAGAGTTATTTATTGAGCACCAACTATGTGCTAGACACAGGGCTGGGAGATTCAGCTGTGAATGGCACAAGGTCCCTGCCTCCTTGAAGCTTCCATTCTAACAGGGAGAGGCAAGTAATAAACAAGCAAAGGAATAAATAGCCAAGATAATTACAGACTCTCCAGGGTAGGAAACAAATAGGTTTAAACAGGATGGTTGGGAAAGCCTCTCTGGGCAAGTATGGCCACGTGAAGAAAGAGAGGAATAGCTTCCCCAGTGATGGGAACAGCAGGTGCAAAGGACCAGAGGTGCAAAAGAACCGAGAGTGGTCTGGGAAATGCAGAGTCCAGGCCCCCCGGAGTGTAAGAAGTGAGGGGAGAGTGATGTGAGATGAGTTTGAAAAAGCAGGGAGGAGCCAGACCATGCAAAGCCTTGCAGGTCTTGGTGAAGAATTTTGGACTTTATATTAAGAGCAGGGGAATGACACGGGAGAGTTTTAAGCAGAAGAATATACGCTTCTAGGATTATTCTGGTTGCTACAAAAGAATAAAGTTATAGGGAGGCAAGATTGGAAGCTGAAAAGCCATTTGGGAAACTTTTGGAGAAGATGCAGATGAGAGAGGATAGGGATGAGAAGGTTATATTTTGGAAATGGAAATGACAAGAGTTGCTGATAAATTGGATAAAGAGAATGAAAGAAAGAGAAGACTTAAGAGTAACTTAGGTTCTGGGTTCAAGCCATTAGGTGTGACCATTTACTGAGACGGAAAAGGCTGAAATGAATGGATTTGGGAGTAGGCATAATCCAGAGTTCACCTTGGAGAGAGTTAGTTTTGAGCTGCCTCTTAGCCCCCAGCAGAGCGGTGAGAGTGCAAGTCTGGAGGGTACAGCTGGAGCTGCATCTAGGGGGGCAGAGTGTTAGCAGGGATAACAATCCAACTCAACTCGCCTAAGCAGAAAAACTAACTAAATGACAATTAAATGCAATAATTTAATGAATTTTCAGCTCACAGAAGCAATAACCCCAGGCTCTGGCTTCAGGTACCACCAGGTTCAGAGACTCAAACAGTGACATCAGGCTGCCTCTCTCTCCATCGCTCATCTCTTCATTCCTCCACTCACTGTCTTAACTCTGCAGCCAGCTTTTTCTAATGTAGTGGACAGGATGCCATCATCTTGCAGGCCCTCCAAAACAGGAGTCCAAAGGAAAAGGAAAACTCCTTTTCCCATTGCCCATAGGCTGAAACTTAGGGAAGATGCTCATTGACCCAATTTGAGGCATCCCTGAACTTATGACACATTCAAAAAAAATGGAGAACTTGACTAGTCTGGTTCTTGAGGCCACCTGTAGGCCAAACTGGGGAGGGGAGCAGGCAGAGCACATGAATAGACAGCCTCACCAAGCCCTGATGGAGTGAAAAGTTGTTCCCCCAAAGAATAACAGGGTACTGTGTCAGACAGAAGGGGAAGGCCACTGGGTTACTAGAGCAATGTCAGTTGCTGTAACAAACAAATCCCAACATTCTATGCCTTAACATATTGTTATTTCTTGCTCACGTAATCTGGGTGTTCTTGATCATGCAGCTCTCTTTGAAGCAGTGATTCGAGGACACAGATTTCTTCTCTTCTGCGTCTGTGCCATCTTCAACAAGTGGCTTCCAAAAGAGCAGCGCTTGGGCCCAGAAGCCAGCAGAAGAGACACAGGAAGTTTAAGAAGGTTTACCTACTTCTTAAACACCACTGGTCACAGTACAGAACTAGCCAGGTGGCCCCATCCAAATGTAAGGAAGGCAGTGCCTGGTTGAGCAGCCACTTCGCAGCCACAACCCCACACTATGGGAGGGAAACCTAGACCTTCGGCGGGCAGAGGCCATCTCTGCCACAGCTGCTGAGAGGCAAAGGCAGCAGACATCACCTCAAGCAGCCCTGCAGCAGTCCCGCACGGCGGCAAAGTGACAAACGTGCACCTACTCCAGTCCACACTTCTCCGGGCTGGTCCCTCTCTGTCACGGTGGGGCTCTGTTCAGGGTTCTCGACCCTGGGTGCACATTAAAGTCACCTGGGAAACTTTTTAAAAATATGCCTGTGCCGGGCCATTTGAATCAGTCTTCTCTGGGTGGAGCCTGAGCATCACTACTTGTGTGAAGCTCCTCAATGGTGACGCAAATGTGCAGCCAGGATTGAGACCCATTTGGTTTAAATAAAGGAAAGATATTTAATAGTTTTAAGTAATAAAAAGAGGAACCAACCGTCTTTTAAAATTCTAGTCTTAAAAATTTGAGAGAAGGACTCTGACGAGCCCATCTCGGGACAAGTGGCCATCATCAGACAACGGAGCATCGCGGGAGGAATGAGTTCATGAAGAACATGTCAAGCAGAACTGCCAGTGTTCACCACTGGGTGCAGCACACACCCGATGTGGTGTTGGATCGTCACAGGTGTGCAGCAGAACCCTGAAGGAGACAGCATGATCGGAGGATGGGAGGTGAGAAAGCACTGTGTCTACTATGCTTTCAAGGAGTTTGTCTTGGAAGGGAATACACAACAGAGACCATTCCCAGAAGATCCAAATTGATGCGTAAAGGAAAAGGAGACACAGCTAACGGAGAAAGCCCTGGAGAAGGGGTGTCTCTATGGGAGAGAAGATGGGGAAAGCCCAAAACGAATCAGAGTACACACTAGTGTGCATAGGCCAGAACTTGCTCCAAAATATCCCATTTTGTCTGAAAAATCTCACTTTCAAACAAAAAAAAAAATCTCAATTTGCTTACAAAGACCCTGTAAGGAATCTTACTCATTAATAATTTGGTGTCTAAGTGTAAAATAATAGAAATTGAAGCCACACACTCTTCCTCATCTGCTCTGTTCGCAGGGAGGGGTACATTCACTTTTGGCTTAGCTCAGGCATTCTTACAGAAAGCCTTAACCAAATAAAAATCATCTTTTTAGAAAAAAAATTGCCTCATAAACAATTACATACTTTGGTACCGGGGAGGAAATGAAAGGATACGTTTAAAACATGTATACAGAGAAGTAAATCAAAACATCGGTGGAATTGCCTTATTAAATCAAGAAATTACAGCTTTTTCCTAAATAAGGAAGCTTCCCCCGGCACCCCAACTTATAAGGTACAAATAAAAAGGATTCTTTCAGAAATCACGCACTGTTGTGGAAAGAACACCAAGCAGGCAGAGGATCCCAGCACGGCCATTTGAGCCCGGGTCAGTGCTGTATGAGTCTGTCCTGGGGTCTGGGTTCCCTCCGCCTGCCCTACAGGGGGGCTGAGTCAGACAGGGTAAAAATTGAGAAGACACTGTTACAGCCCCACTTAATAGTGCTCACCACATGCCAGACTCTGTCCTAAGCACTTCATACATATTAAGGCATCGAAAACTCACAGCAACCCATTATTGCTAGCTGGGGAAACTGAGGCACAGAGAGGTCAAATAAATCACTCAAAGTCCCAAAGCAGTATAGAAACCGGCTGTTCACAAGGCCTGTTTCTCCTTCCCCCTGGGCACAGGAGTAGAGCTAAACTACATTTCCCAGCCTTCCTCGCGGTTCCGCGCGCTGTTGTTGCCAATGACATACGAGCAGACGCATACGCGCCGTCTCTAGGCCTGGCCCACAAAACTTCACGCTCGAGATGCTCGTGCTCCTTCGCGCTCCACCAGCTTAATGAAGATGACAAGAGCCACCGCGGATGGCACATTCAGCATGTGGCAAACCAGTAAAATCCAAACTCAGGTGGGCCTCACCTCACTTTCCAAGAACACTATATCAGCAATCCGGGGAACGCTGCACTAGGTAAGCTCATACTTTCCGATACCAGCGTGAAAAATATCACCAGTCCACAACTTTATGTAAAATACATCTTGTGATAAAAGTCTGATTGCTTCTTTTATTTCAAAGAGGTAAGGCAATATTCTATGTTTGGTTAATGTTCTCAGATGTTATCGCTTTATAATTTAGTGTATAAAATACTATGCTATTTTATTATCAGATTATGTTACTACAGATATGACTGGAGATAGAGTTCATAGGCCTTCTGGGTTTTAAGAGTAAAATTTCAACCACCTATCATTGATTATTCTTTTCTCACAGTCAAATGATAAGGCATTGTATGATTATTAATGTTTTGACACACGTGAACAATCCAGACCTCTTTTGACAGTTGACAGATTCTTTTATTAACAATCAAAAAGCTTCACACTTACGATAGGAAAATAAATGTTTCTTTAATGAATAATTAAATGTAACTATCCAGGACCTATTATAGGATTTTTAGTATGTACTATGCATATCTTGGAAAACATGACATTAGCTTGCTGGGATCATAGGGTATGACCAAAAACGAGAGAGAGGAATTTATGTTACCTAATAGTTTTCCCAAACAGTAGTTCTCCTAAAATTAAAACAGGAAGTAAAATTTGTATTTATACCTAGTTTTAGATATGATTTACAACACAGATCAATCTTAATTTTGATGTTACTTTTTTAAAGGTACTCAACAGAAATTCAAGTCTCAAGATCATGAATTTGAAGAGTGCAATCAAGTTGTAATTTCTCAACATCAAAGTTTAATTATTACACAGCAGTTGAAACAACAGACTTCCCAGACAGCATTTGCTTGGGGTCCTGTCTCCCCGCAGCACTAATCACGCAGAGGTTTTTGAAGCACGTCTATGACTAGAGCAGGCACTACTGATTCGGGCACAAAAATCCCTCTCAGATGGACAATACTTGTTCTTTTCTGAATATAACAGCTATTTTACCCTCTGTTTCTTTTCTAGTATGAAGAACAGGGCTAAACAGAATCTTAAAGTCTCACTATCCACTGGATGATTAACATCTTTACTCTGTAAATTATCTTAGTGTCTTAAAAGCTATCCGACAGGGAGGAAAAACCAAAACCTTACTGAAGGGCATTGCTTTCCCTCGTTCCCTCAACATAAAGCCAAAGCAAACATAGGGCCCCATAGAAATTTCAACATTAAATTTCTTTGGAATCTTAAAGTTTAGTAAGAGCCAAAAAGCTTTATATAAATCAGTAGTCCCTGTATATCTTTGTCAGTTCAGTACAAACAGGGATCTAGCAGACTACTTGTATTCAAAAACCCATCTTTCAAAAAAGTCCTATTTTCTAGGTGGTCTCTAAACAGAAGCAGCTGCCTTGTTTGTGCAGGTAAGCAATGACCACACGACTCGTGTTTGTGCTCCTCGTAAGTCATTTTACTGTGGCGTATAATGGATGGCAATCCGAGTCTCCGAAGTGTTTCCAGCCCACAGGCATAGACACACAGAGAGTTATCACTAGTCTCATCAACACTGCTGACAATTCAGAAAACCTAAATACTCCTCTAATTGAATTCTAAAAGAAAAGTGCCTTGAATTTAAACTTTTTTTAAAACTTCGTTTTCAGTATTGAAACTGCTAAGTTACTCCATTTTTCCATGAAAAGACAGAAAAATAAAGTTAGGGGAAAAATTAAAAAACAAACTTTGGGAAATATCCTGTAACTAAATAGGTTTAAGAAAAAAACCTATGTGGAGAAAATATTCCAGTAGAAGGGAAAACCTATGTGGGTTGCTCACCACAGCAATATTTGTAATAAATAACAATTAGAAACAAATGAGACATTCAGTAATAGAATTGTAAAGTAAATTAGGAAATGTCCAGTTGATAAAATAGTACAGGGCCATCAAAGACAACGAGGAAGATGATGAAACATGGGGAACACACTTCGATGTTAAGCCAAATACAGAAAGGATCCCTCTACCTGTAAACAGCTCCATCTGCAAAAACGAAACAGGAACATGACATGCTGAGTCACTGCATGGTGGGTATGGTTTTCGCTTTATTGAAAAAACTAAATACAAGGCTTCTACAGTCACTGTACATTTTTTTAAAAGAAAAGAAAAACATTAAACAGGATAGAATAACTCAAAAACAAGTCTTTGGAAATAAATGAGGCAGGCATTCCTCCTTCCGTCCCGAGGGAGGCACGCTGCTGACCTCGTCCAGAAACCACTTCGTCTCCATCGGCGAAGGTAACACCTGACCTAGTGCCCAGCCAGGACGATCTGTGACCTCCTCCCTATCATTGATTTTATCCGTTTGGCCCTAACTTGTCCATTCTGAGAACTTATACAATACATATTTCTACGTTTGAGGACAAAATTTCACATAAAGCCCTTGTATTTCTCCCTTAGAAAAATTCAGGTGCACAACTATTTCCTTCTCATAATAAGGCAATCCTCAATTAGCAATCAAGTTATATTTTTTAAAAAAGACAAAATGGTGATTACCCTGTGTCACATGTGACCACAAACAATTAAAGACCATTGGGTGATACCTGCCAGAAGTAATACTACATGGAGGATTACTTACAAAAAGAGCAGTTTTCAATAGAAAACTGACTATTTCCCTTGGGAAATAAACTTAATATTGTGTTGTTCAACAACTGGGGCGAAAGACTAGATTTTCTATAACTACAGTAGAACAGGATTAGAAAGGCTTCCCCAGAGGCCCTAACAGTATAGGGATGGGATATTTTTGATGGTTTTATGATGACAATTAAAACCTCCTAGATATTTTAGCTCTCTGAAGAAAATGTTCAATCAAAAGACCGAATCATAAAAAGCATTTAATATTTTCAAACAGTTGCCCAATAACAAAATGTTAAAACAAGAAATTATTCATAGCATTACAGTTATCAAATATCTGAATAAGCAACAATCAGAAATGCTACACTAGAGCAGCTTACTGGTATAGTGTGGTACTTCGCACTACTACAAAAATAGTCGTCTATTGCTTAAGGTACTCAGTGTAATGATAATGTTTTACTTTTTGCAAGCCATGTATCTCTCAGTTACATTCTCCCAGTTGATTACATTCCAAATAGCTTTCAGGTAATCAGGTCTGACATTTTTATACTGAAGGTAATAAGCATGCTCCCACACATCGATCCCCAGCAGTGGAATAAGACCTATCGGAAAGAAGGGGGAAAGAAGCAAAACCTATGAATTTCAATCTAAAACACTGCATCTTCTCAATTTAAACTCTACCCTGTGCACCCAAAATTACCTTTCATAACATTCTCATCCATTTTTCAATTTCTTGTATAAATAGGAAAATTGCATAAGAATAAATACTCCTATAAAAAGATTTCAAACTTGACTCTTTGGAAGAAAATGTGATGAATAGTAAAAATAATTAAAATAGACTTGGGAAAATCAATTAACTACAGTATTTTAATAGGTGTTCTTAAAATACCGACAGATTCATCCAACAGCCAATTCTCAGTCGTCCTCACTGGGGGTCTCACAGGGTGTTATGTTTGTGGGCTGGTTGAGGACCTTCCAGGTTGAGCACTCAGAGGAGTTTTTATTTATTTCTTTGTTTGAGGAAGATTTTCTCTGAGCTAACTAACATCTGTGCCAATCTTCCTCTATTTTGTATGTGGGTCACCGTCACAGCATGGCTGACAAGTGGTATAGGTCCACGCCTGGGAACCAAACCCGGGCCGCTGAAGCAGAGTGCACCGAACTTAACCACTAGGCCACTGGGCTGGCCCCCAGAGTAGTTTATGAGAAACTTCCTCTGCTCACCAAGGCTAATGTCAGTCTTATAGAATACAATGCATTTATGAGAATAAATTAACAAAACTAAATAGGACTAAAGAAAGAGATACACTGTTTTCAGAAATTAGTGTAAATTAAGAATTAGTTATATCTATAATACATTCATTTAGAAAAACTCTCAAACTAAATGACAGCTCTCCTCTAGGAAAACAATTTTCAACCAGTAAGCCTTGATCAGTTGTGAGGTATGCCACCACTAATTTATTAGTAATAATTAAGGTAGCAAAATTCATAAATGTTTTTTCCCAAAAATAAATTGCTAAGACTTTCACTTATTTTCATTCCAATGGGCTTTCTTCAAGTGGGAGAGGAGGAGGTGTAGCCAGGATTCACCTAGAAATCGTGGCCTTTCCAGGGAGGTACCTTCACAGACACACCAGACCACAGCAGGCAGGGCTCACAAATCTTTTGCGGCTTTTACAAATTCTGTGGGATTTCACTTTCCCAAAAGAGCTGTTTAGATTCTGGCAAGATCTGAGCACACCCAGGGAAGCGGGTCTTGTAACCCAGTCTTCTGATGTGTGCAGAGGTAGAAAAAGTGGCTGACAACTACTGTTGTTCGATGTTAAGGTGTCACTATGGGTTCATGACAGGGAAGACCAAAGTTCCAGCTAATTGCTGGATGTCTTATGGCTCTGTTTCCTCAAGAGCTTCTAATTCAATCTGGCTCAACATGAAAAAGGATTTGGTGAGCTCAGTCTGGACCTTCTAGGCCAAACAGAAGCTCTCGTTCTTTTTGGAACCTGAGCTCTAGTTCCGCTTTGACCACAAATGTCCAGCAGAGGGGGCAAGAGTCTAAAGTCTGGAGTCAGACTCAGCATGTATGTCTTTTCCTCACTCTTGTTGTTTATCTAATTTTAGTGCATATCATTATGTAAGCTGATATGAACTCTGTCAGATGAAGCAGAGTTTATGTTTAAAACATTTTTTATTAATGTATCTATAAAATTACATGTTGTTATATTTTGGATAAGATTTAAGATTTCAAAATATCAAGGACTTTTAAAGCACTTTTTGCTTACATAAGACCAAGTAGCATCTGTTAAGATTTGCTCAAATTAGTACATACTCAGGATAGGTCTAAACACCGCTAGTTTTTCTCATTTCAAGTTAAATGCTTTCTAGTGAACCATCTCTCCCGAATGAGGGGGTAACAATTTTCAAATCCCACCTGTTGTCCCTTGCAGGGGATCCTGGTTAGGACAAGCGACAATCTGTAGGCGTCCCTGTTCCTTGTTGAAGCCAAGCCAGCCCCAACCTGAGCCTTGGACGCCAGCAGATACAGCGGTCAGCTTCTCCTTGAATTTGTCGAAGGAACCAAAGTCACGTTTGATGGCTTCTAGCAATTCCCCTATTTAAAAAAATCCAAAAAACACCCACAAATGAACAGATTGCAATAAAATATTTTATTACTTATATTAAAATAGTCTTGTCATATGGGCCAAGATACAACTAAACAATGTCACACAGAAGATGTGACATAACCCAGTGCGCCTGCATAACACCATGTTACATAGTGTCATAAGCTCTCACAATTTTAATTCACATGTTTGTTACTGAAGCTTGTTACAGGCATCTCTTCACTCATTGGGCTATTTCTCTCAGGAAAGAAAGAATATTTTCCATTAGCTTTCTTTTTCTCTCAATAGAAAATTTACTTTGACTTCGACCTTATCTACTCTACCTCAGTTTGGGAGTCAAATGTTATGGCTGTTATTTGGTTTTTCTCTAAGGCAGCCTAGATCTTTCCTATCTCAATTACAGTATTTTTAAAAGAGTGATTTCTCTTCTATTCCTGAAATAAGGGTACACTTTAAGAGATAAGCCCTTTCATTCTGTAGCAATATAGAAGATAATTCTAGATTGAGCACATCAACTAGGCCAAAAATATCACTTCTCTGATTCTACTGGTTTAAAGGAATCATCTATTATAAGCAGAAATAATGGAATAAAGTGGGACAGATAACATAAAATGGCAGAGTACCAAAACCTGCTGGCTGAACATGGGTGTATCCAAGATTCTGGTAACTCATAGAACCTAAAAAGTGTCAAGTCATGGTCTGAAGACCTAACTCAAAAAAATAAATTGTCCCGCTTCCCATACTGATTTCCCCATTCCTCATTACCTCCAAACGAAACTGCTCATTTCAAGTGCATAAGATGCCTTCTATAACTCGATTAAAAATAAACAAAAAACAAAACGCAGAAACGTTAAGATACATGCCAGAAGCCCAGAATCAAGGGAGGAGAGCTATATTTATGCCTCATATCTTCCCTGGCTGAAGAGGATAATTAAAGTCGCCTAGGCTTCCATACACCACACAGGAAGCCAAGTAAACAAGGACAGTGAGCAAAACCATCGGCTCTGTACCCCCTCATCACCTGCAGTTGTCCTGGAAAACCTAATTTTCCAGGACACCTGACTTTTTATCAGCTAGGAAGAGTAGTAAAATAATAGCAAATGGCACTATTCTAAGCACTTTACATATAACTTATTTAATTCTCAAAACAGCCCTATTATTACCCCCGTATCATACAGGTGAAGAAGGTATGGTACAGAAGTGGTTACATATCTCATCCCAGGTCCACGAGCTAGTAAGGGAAAGCTTGTCCTTTCTGAAACCTAAGTTTCCCAGACTTTCCCTAATGGACAGTACACTTCAACCAAAATATCACTGTATGTGATATTAAGTGTGTGTGTGTGTATAAAATCCGATGTCATAACTCCCTGAATGTATTCTCCATTCTTACGTATGTCCCTTTGAAAGTTACAACTTTGTTGTACTCCTTGCTATGAAAAATAGGCCATTCTGAGACCTCAGGGAGAATTAAGGCAACTTAAGGAAATCAAGTCATTCCTATGGTGCACAAAATGCAGCTAAGCTTGCACCAATATATACCAACCTTTGGGTTCTCCACCACCATTAGGGCTCAGGTTTGTCCAGAAAATGGTGTGATTGATATGGCCTCCACCATTGAACTTCAGTGCAGGCTGAAGAGCTATCTGAGCTGTAACATCACCTGAAATATTGAAATGCAAACACATTTTTTTAAATTCTTACTTTTTCAACCAGTTTATACACTATTTTTTTTTCTTTGTAAAATGTCAGATAATTGGACCCGCCTATCCGTAACTGGACCAGCTTATCTGTAATATCCCATTGGTCCTAAAATTCCACAATTTCAGGATTCTACAAAAAGAAGACCTTCCCAAAACTATGTGTCCCAGTGGATTTTCCGTTCAATTAACAATGTGCTCAACAATTAGTGAGAGGCCCAACAGGGGTGGCAAAGCTGGTAGAAAATTCACTCCTGAGCATCCAAGAACTCAAGAGTTTTCTTGGATAGAAAAGATTTAGCAAACGAAATAAGGAAAAGAATAAAGCTAGAAAACAGTGGAATGCTAAAATGGATGTTTCCATTCACAGACTATATGGAAAATTTTCAAGCCGCATTTCTAGTTTTCATTGGGAGATATTTCAATGTTACCTTAACAAGAAACTCAACATATTCAGAACTGAACCCCTGATGTTCACCCCCAAACTTACTCCTCCTACGGCCTTCCCCATCTCATTAACTGCCAGCTGTTTTCTCAGGACATTTTTGATAACTTGGTCTTTTTTACTCCTTTCCTCTCACACCCCACATCCAACCCACCCAGCATATCCACCAGCAAAGCCAGCTCTACCTTTAAAACACATCCAGAATCCGATTCCCTCTTCCTCCCTCTGGTGCAGACAAGCAGTATCCCCCAGCCGCATTCAAGCCACGGTCTCTCACTGGTGTCCTGCTTGCACATCTACCCCCTGCAGCCTATTCTCAGCATGGTGGCCGGAGGGCGCCTCTAGACCCTGAACTGATCATGGCCCTCCTCTAGTCAAACCCCTCCAAAGCCTGCTCGTCTCAGAGTGAACCCCAAGTCTGTACAATGGGCTGCAGAGATGCACATCATCTGACCCTCTGCCCCTCCTCGCTGGCCCAGCTCCAGCCACAATGGCCTCCCTGCACTTTCATGAGAAGCTCAGCTTACTCCCAGCTTAGGGCTTCCACTGACCACTGTTGCCTGTGCTGGAACATTCCAGCAGCCTCATCAGAGACAGCCTCATGGTTCAATTCCGTCATTTCTCCTTCAATTCTCTACTGAAACATCAACCTCATCAGTGAAGCCTCGTCTAACCACAATATAAGATAGGCAATTCCCCCCCATCCCTTCCAGACCACTTCCCCTACTTTGTTTTTCTTGATAGGACTCACAAGGCCTGGCATACTCCATATTTACTTGTTCATCTGTCTCCCCACTAGAATGGAAGCTCCAGGGAAGACAATGACTTTTGTGCACTGCTGTGTCCCCAGGGCCCAATACATTGCCTCATATGTAGGAGGCATTCAATGAATGTCTGTTGATTGACTAGATAATTGAATATATTGAATGTAGTTCCTAAGGGAAAAGAATAAATTCCCTGGTATCTATACTTAAAAAGAAAAACAAAGAATGTTATGTTTGAAGAATTTTTTTCTACCTTGCTAAACAAGCAGGGAAAGCAAAATACTTTTTTCTATGCCTTCAAGAAGCTACCGATTAACTGAACTATTAGCAAAAATGGGAATTCCCTCGTTCAATAAATATTGAGTGCTTATTATTCACAAGATACTAGAGGCAAAGTAAAGAATGCAAAGAACCACTAAGAGCTCTGCTCTTAGGAAACTTACATGATAGAAAAAGTTCTCTACTTCTGTTCTTAGGGGGTACACTAAGAACACACATAAGAAATGTTGCTTTCTGAAGCAACCAGGCCAAACTTCCAGTTCTCTAGCAATTCAGAAAGGAGGAGAGGACCCAGTGATAACTGAATACATACCTAATCTTTGAGTTTTTTTTTATGCCAATTTTTTGTTGTTATGTTTACTAAATAATTTTCTTACAGATCAGTGTTTCCCTTATTAATTTTTCCTGGAGAGTCACCCTAAAAATAAATGTGGGTTTTATATTGCTTTTTAATAATACAATAGTAACTAGAGTTTTCTAATGGGAAAGAAACATGCTTACTGAGAAACAGTTTAATAGTCTTTAATAATCATTTTTAAATTTTAATAGAAATTTTGGGGGCTTAATATCTGCCTTGAAGAACACTTTTCTGAAGTTCAACATTTTCGTTGGTTTCACCTCAGTTTTTTTATCTGTTAAATACAATGAAAGTTAAACACTTTTGTTTGAAAAGTATTTATGTTACTTACCTGTGATAAGATTGATGTTATTTTAACTTATATTCCTCTTTTTTCTCATATTCTCAAATGTGAAAATTTAACTCTTTAATAATTTTTAAAATAAAAATATTTAAATGACAAAAGCTCTGCAGGTACTTATTAATCTATAGGCAATATAGTACAATATCATGTAACGCTTTTTTTCAGTGGTTTTCATTAAACAAGTAAAGCTTGGATTGCGCAAAAAGAGGACTGAAATTAAGCTGTCTTTAAAATATTGAAGAGAAAGATTCATGGGTGTCAGATGCTGTCATGTAGGAAACACTTTCACAACCAGCATATTCCCCAGCCTCTCATTACCACATCCTTCCCGGATTTATTTCCTAAATCATCAAAACTCTTCCCGTACTCGAGGTCCCACTGATTGCACAAGTAAATCTTCCAGAATGTTGTAACTTCCACTTGTTTTTGTTGAGACAATTACCTCAAACACAATCAGACTGAAATACTACATTTTTCCACTAGATGCCCCCAGTCAACAAGATGTCACTGTCAGCATTTATTCAACAAATTTCACGGGGCTGCAACTCAACAAAAAATATATTTTTAAAAAATACATTTTTTTTAACTGTGTAGCTTACAAAGCAATACATATAGTCTGGAAACACGACTGCCAATTATTTTCCTAATGTAAACCACTGATTAACAGTTGAAAAGTGTAATACTATTTTGTATAGAGACATTAAAACATAGTATTCCCACACACACCCCCAGACACAAAACACGAAAAGTCCACAGCTACTGGTTTTGTCAACTGAGCTCTTTAAAAAAAAAAAAAACAGTAACTCCACATTGTATTATAATATTGATTTCTAAAAGAAAGTAAACAAATACAAGCCCGTTTCAGTATCTCACAAAATAGATATTTTCCCTGTGTTTATGCCCCTAAGTCAACAAGAACACGTGAAGTGGTTCTACAGAGTAGAAAGGCATTTCCTTATGGAGACACGCCCCCTGTCATGTTTCCCTGTCAGCCAGTTTCCCAAAGCCAGGCAGCCGGGCACCTACCCTTGGCCAGCGCCTCCTGGTACTTCTCCTCGGTGGCATTCAGGTTGTTCACATAGGCCGCGTGGTGCTTGCTGTGGTGCAGCTGCATGATCTGGGCGTTGATGTAGGGCTCCAGGGCGCCATAATCATACTGCAAGTCGGGGAGGGTGTGCTTCTGCCGGGAACCCAGAGCCCCCAGAGCTGGCACCAGTTTCCTGCTCGTGCTGGAAAGAGAGCATGCACAGACCGATCCGCTCACGCGGGCCGTTCCCTTGACCGCGCGCACCTGTCTGCGCAGACGAGGCTGCGGAAGAACCAGCGCTTCTGGACCTTTCCTTATGGCTGGTTCGTCCACGTTCTTGGAAGCATTAAATTAACGCTGCCCTCCTGGGCCCCAGCCGCACCGGGACGCGCCCAGCGGACACCTGCCCTCAGGCCGAGCCGCCCGCCGCGTCCCCGCGCCCCCCGCCCGGGAGAGGCTGAGCCGGGAGGGGTGCGGAGACGGTGGAGGCCCCGGCCCGCCCGCCGCCCGCGCCGCTTCGCCCTCGGGGCCGTGACCGCGTCCCTGCCGCCCCGCCGGCCCGGCGCCTCACCTGCACACCGCCCGGCACAACATGGTGAACGCCAGAGACCGCGAGCCTCTCGGAGATCTAGCCGCTGCGCCGCGCAGACTGCCCGGAGTGGACGCGCGTCCCGGCCGCTCTTCAAGGGCACCACCAGCCCCGCAGGCTCCGCCCCCTGCGCCCGCCGCTCCCACCCTGGGGGGCGCGGGGTCCCGGGTCCGCCCAGCCCGCGCCCGGCCCACGCCCTGGGCCTAGGACACGCGAGAAGAGGGGACCCAGGGGCCCTCCGCAGCGGGCCGAGGGACCCGCGATGCCCACCTGCCGTGCTTCCGGGAGTGTCACCCAAGGGCAGGCCGCCCTCCCCCCCCCGTGAGATGGTACGGTCCTTAGCCCCGCCCCTCCGGGCAGCGCCGCCCTGCGGGCCCGGGGGAAGGTCCTGCCCGGCGGGGGCGGGTCCTGCCCGGCGGGGGCGGGGCTGCATCGGCGCCCCGGGTGCGTCCTCGCCCCTCCCCTTGGGGCTGTGTTTGGGCCGCCGCCGGGGCCTGCGACCTCCCTGGAGGAAAGGCTCTTGTTTCCGCGAGCGGAGTTGGCGCGCCCCAGCGGGCCGCTGAGGTCCGTCCGGAAGGCGGGTCTTGGGCACTACTGAGGTGTAGGGCCAGTGCCCCTCCAACCACTGCCCAGAGTGACCTTCCTTTCCGACCTCTGGCAGGCCAGAGCCAGGCCAAGGGCGGCCTGATAACAATAGTGTTACTGAACGCCTACGATGTGCCAGGGACTGCGCTGCACGGTTTACATACATTGATCTTTATTTCACCCCTGGGGTCGGTATCGTTGACTCCAGACGACAGTTAACGAGCTCGTTGGGGTTAAGCAGTTTGCCCTGGTCACACAGTTAATAAGTAAAAGAGTCAGGATCAGAACCCAAAGTTCATTCTTTCTTTCTTTTAAATTATTTTATTGAGGTCATATTGGCTTACAACAGTGTGTAAATTTCAGGTGTACCTTCTTATGTTTCAGCTTCTGTATAGCCTGCATTGTGTTCAACAGCAATAATCTAGTTTTCATCCATCCCCATACATTTGTGCCCCTTTACCCCTTTCACCCTCCCCACAACCCTTCCACTCTGGTAACCACCAATCTGTTCTCCTTATCTATGTGTTTGTTTGTTTATCTTCCACAAATGTGTCAAATCATAGGGTATTTGTCTTTCTCATCTGACTTATTTCGCTTAGCATAATACCCTCAAGGTCCATCCATGTTGTCACAAATGGCACAATTTTGTCTTTTTTTTAATGGCCCAGTCCACTGTATACGTATACCACATCTTCTTTTTCCATTCATCCTTTGATGGGCACTTGGATTGCTTCCAAGTCTTGGCTATTGTGAATAATGCTGCAATGAACATAGGGGTGCATTTATCTTTTTGAATTAGTGATTTCATGTTCTTTGGATAAATACCCAGTAGTGGGATAGCTGGATAGTATGGTATTTCTATTTTTAATTTTTTGGGAAGTCTCCATACTGTTTTCTATAGTGGCTGCACCAGTTTCCATTCTCACCAGCAGTGTATGAGGGTTCCCTTTTCTCCACATCCTCTCCAACACTTGTTATTTCTTGTCTTGTTAATTATAGCCATTCTGACAAGTGTGAAGTGATGTCTCATTGTAGTTTTGATCTGCATTTCCCTGATAATTAGTGATGTTGAACATTTTTTCATGTGCCTGTTGGCCATCTGTATATCTTCTTTGGAAAAATGTCTGTTCATATCCTACATCAGACTAAAAAGCTTCTGGATGGCAAAGGAAACCATCAACAAAATGAAAAGACAACTCACCAGCTGGGAGAAAATACTTACAAATCATATACCTAACAAGGGGTTAATTTCCAAAATATATAAAGAATTCATACAACTCAACAACAAAAAAATAAATAACCCAATCAAAAAATTGGCAGAGGAAATGAACAGACATTTTTCCATACTTTCTTGATTACTAAGCCCTACCAGTCAAGTCTTGAGTGTGTGTTTGGGGTCACTTGCATGAACCAACCACTCAGCAGAATATAAAAAGTACAAGAGAAGATTCTTTCCTATAGTGTCTTATAGTCTAATAAGCTGTAATTATCAAATGCTTTCTCAACAATTAAAAAAATACCCTGCATTGTGTAAATCCTCCCTATATAGAAGTTAGGAAAGCTTTACACTGTAATTGGCCTGAGTTGGGCCTTTGTTGAATAGAATAACATAAAAGGAAGCAATAGATGCTGAATAAAGAGTTTCAGAGCTTCAGTGACTTTCTTCCACGCTCTTCACAACTCCCCCACCACCAAGGATGACTGGGCTTTAGGTAGTTGGGAGAATAACAAATCCAAAGGGGAAACACCCAGCATGGTTTCACAGTAAAAGGGCTGGGCCTTACTGGAAGTCAGGAGAATGTAGCCAAGGGTATGTGACCGGGTGAAGAAGGAAATTCAGGTTGGGAGCTGGTTATGGATACCCTTAAAACTCACACTCAAACATGTAGTTGGTAACAGGAAGTTGAGAAGCATTTTAGCTGAAGTGAGGCACATTGAAAGTAGTTTTTCAGGCAAAGCAGTCTGTCATTGATATCGAGAGGGGCAGCCTGGTTAGAAAGCTGTTGCATGAATCTAGCACAAGGTACTAAGAGCCAGTTTTAGGGTACCAGCCATGGAAACTGGAAGAAAAAGATGAAACAACAGAATTCGGTGACAGATCAGTCACTCATAAAAGGGCTTGTTCTAGGGAGAACTGAATATCACTATGAGAAGACTGAGCCCAGTCAGGCTGCATCAATGTACCTCTTGTTTGTACAGATGAGGAGACTTTGAGACTTAAATTGACCCCCAGAACATGCCCTTTTGAAGAAGCAACAAAGATTGGGGAGTGAGGCAGTGACAGTAACAGTCAAGTAGAAGTATCTGTAACATCCTATCTGTCATCAGCTACATCCTTCCAGAAAGCAACCTCGACTGTGAGAGGATCCAGGATTGAGACCAAGGGTTTGGAGGGGATAGGAGGTAATGAGAAATTTCTTACTTCCTTTGTCTACCACATCCAATAAACAGGCCACTTTTTCTTTTTTTTAGGTGGTCACTGTAAGAATACTCATTCAGTCGGCCCAAGGAGTTAGATTATACTTTACTAGGGTCTGTTCTAAATTCCTCCAGCCAACCCAGGATCTCATCAGCCACATCAGGGCACTGTGATTGTGGATTTCCCTTGAATAAATTCCCCAAGGCTACCTCACAGCCATCCTCAGACCCACTATGGTCTAGACCAACATATTGGCTGGAGGAGGCAAAATGCGGGTTGAGATGAAATCATTTTGAGCTATTAATTAACTGGATTCATATTCTATAACAGAGATCCAGCCACAGTGTCTTAAAAACAGAAGAGCACATTCTCTCATGTGAAAGAGATCTGGAGTAGGTAGTCCAGGGCCAGGATGACAGCACCATGAAGTCAACGAGGACCCAGGCTCCTCTAACCTCAGAGTTGCCTCATGATCCATGATAGCTTCTGGAGCACCAGCCATCTCACCTCCTTTCCACGAAGGGGGTAAGGACAAAAGGTTGGGCGCCAGCTGTCTCCCTTTTAAGAATCTTTTGTGGTAGATTCACCCAACAAATTCCATAAGGAATTTAGGTACGAGGCTACATGTAGCTACAGAAGAGTCTGGGAAATGTAGTCATTTAGCTGTGCACATTTCCAGTCTGAAAAAACATGGACTAGTGTAACTAAAGGGGAAATGAGTAGTGAGTTAGAAAATAGCAGATAACAGATCCTTCTATGCGGCGTTATTTCTGCATGCTTGGACATGAACTCTGACCCTTAATGGAATGACCTACATTCTCTCTCTCTCTTTTTTTTTTCCTGAGGAAGATTGGCCCTGAGCTAACATCAATGCCAATCTTCCTCTATTTTGTATGTGGGCCACCGCCACGACATGGCCGCCTACGAGTGGTGTAGGTCTGGGATCCAAACTCGCAAACTCGGGCTGCTAAAGCAGAGCATGCCAAACTTAACCACTATACCACAGGGCCGGGCCCTTCCACTCTGTGTATCACAAATCTTACCCAGGCAGAAATCTAAGTGAGAACTGCAAGTGAGCATGCCAACTTTCCTTTGCATAAATGGGATTGTTTATAGGACCAAGAATAGTACTTAAATTGCTGAGATGAAGTCAATGATCTAGGCTAAAAGAGAAAGTGATGACAGAGATTAGCATCGTTAACAAAGGTTTCAAAGTGAGCTTTTCCCCCCCAATGTTAGGTAAATTATAATTAGATTGCATCTTCAAAGAACACATTAACTACTGGAAAGGAAAGGAGGATTTTGGCTCAGAACAAAAGTATTTTATTGAACAAGACATGTGGTGGGTTGATAGTGTCCATAAAGGAAGAAGGGAACCAACATTACTAAGAAGATCCTCAACGTATGCTAGATACTAGGTCAGATGTTCTACATCATCTCTCAATTCACACAACATCTCTGTGAAATGACTTATTATTCCTCTTTTGCACAAAGACAGTAAGTGACTTAAGCAAGGTCACACACAGAGCCAGTAGGCAGTAGAGCTGGGCTTTGGAAGTATTGCTCTCTCTGTTAATCCTGATGGAACTCTGTGTCTTTAAGAGGCTGCCCCACATTCTTTGCACCCATAAAATTGAGCTTCACCCTATCTTCTTTGTGTGTAGCCCAAGTTTTGAAACTTCCTCCCTCCTTCTGCTTCCTATGCTGCTTCCTGACTTATTCCTGTCTTCTCAACTCCTGCTTGATCTCTGGCCTCATCTCTTGCCTATGGCTCAGATCATAACTCAAACCTGAAGCTTGATACTGCTCCTTGGTTCTCACCTCGGGTCATTTGCCCTTTCGATCACATTTGCTCCTTAGCCTCAGTGAAGACCCTTCCCGGAGCTTCCCTTGGGGCTGGCCCACCTGACTGACTCTTCCCACCCTTGTCTGTGGAGAGAATCAGACTTGCTGGCCATGAATCTGGGAAACCAGAACAGAATGGAGGTAAGGTGAAGAGAAAGGTCAACCCATATTTACAGTCCAGCAGATCCGTCCATAAGATGCCCCCATAAAGACTCTGCAACATCTCCCCCTTTAGGGGAATGAACAACCCAGCCATCGTCACTACTCCAGGTGTAGTGGTGTAGTCAGGGTTCTCCAGAGAAACAGAACCAATAAGATGTGTATACAAAGAGAGAAAGAGATGTAGAATAAGGAATTAATTCATGTGATTATGGAGGCTGGCAAGCCCAAAATCTGCAGTGTGAGCCAACAGGCTGGAGACCCAGGAGAGCTGATGGTGTGGTTCCAGTCCAAAGGCAGTTTGATGGAGAATTCCCTCTTGCTCAGGGGAGGTCAGTTTTTGTTCTATTTGGGCCTTCAACTGATTGAATGAGGCCCACCCACATTATGGAGAGCAATCTGCTTTTACCAAAGTTCCCCAATTTAAATGTTAATCTCATCCAAAAACACCCTCCAAGTTGACACATAAAATTAACCATCACACCAGGTAAAAAACAACATGGCCACTGCGTTCTATGTAAGGGGTGGGGAGATCTGTCAGTCTTTGTACCACAAAATTCCAATTAATATCTCAGGATTTATCATGGAGTGAGATTGAAGTCATGGGCACAGTTCTAAAAATAACTCTCAAGAGCTACATGTGATGAATTGACCCAGACCACTGAAAGCAATGATGAAGCATGAGGATCCTAGGCTGGCTACGTCTTCTGGCCAGCACATGCCAGGGGCTGCTCCCTACACCATGAGATCCACTCTGAGGAACCACAGTAGGATGCAGGAGGTATAGCCTTATACACCACGGAGTTCATGCAGAACTTGGTCCACTGGGAACTGTATGGACATTGGGTCCCATCTCAGGCATGTCCCAGAACACTACCCATCCTGACCTGCATTGCCCTGGTGCTGGCTTACATCTCCCCTGGCCCTTTGGTGGGAAATTGGATAAAATCATGTAAAATAAGCCTATGAGTGTTTTCACCCTAAGAATATTAATTTAGTTTAAGGAACTCATCAGCCGTATGTCGGTACAAGATATTCTGGTTAATTATGAAAGAAGGCTGATCAATTACTCTTGTATTGGGTCTGAAGAGTGTCCTCTCGGTGATGTACAGACTGGAAGCTCTCTTAATCTCAATGCTGACCCTGAACGTTCCAATCTCCCTTGAGCAGGCATCTTAGTTTTGTCTCAGACCAGTTCAGAACTTAATTCAGTTGTTATGGGCTTAATCCAGTTGTATTGTGTTCCTCAAAGTTCATATGTTGAAGTCCTAACCCCCAGTACCTCAGAATGTGGCTGTATTTGGAGAGAGAGCCTTTAAAAAGGTAATTAAGTTAAAATAGAGAGCACTAGGGTGGGCCCTAAACCGGTGTAACTGGTGTCCTTATAAGAAGAGGAGATAAGGACACAGACACACACAAGCCAAGAGGTGACCATGTGAAGACACGACAGGAAGGCAACCATCTGCAAGCCAAGGAGAGAGACCTAAGGAGAAACTAATCCTGCCAAACCTTGATCCCAGACTTCCAGCCTCCAGAACTATGAGAAAATAAATTTCTGTTCTTTAAGCCACCCCATCTGTGGTATCTTGTTATAGAAGACCAAGCAGACTAATATGGCAGTTGAGTGATTTCTGTAATCCAACCTGGTTACCAAAATGTCAGCCACTGTTGAGTTCATAATTGCAATCACAGGTCTCCTTCCCACCTGGGACTTCCCCCTGCACTCCTCTCCCCTCCCTGCCTTGCTCCTTCAGAGGGCTTGCTGGCACCCATCTGCAGGGAGGGGAAGGGGAGTCTGCATGCAGGAGGGATGACCCTTCTCAGCTGGCTCCTGCTTTGGTCCCATCTGGTCCCCAGAACTAATGACACCAGCTCCAGCCACAGTCAGGGGCTGAGAGAGAAGAGATGTGCTCTATCTTGGTCTGGCTCAACTTCATTTTAATGGCTCCCACATATGTGAGAGTTTTTGTATGGGTGACATGTCTAGTTCAGCTTCACCCCAGCTGGCTCTCTGTCATGTAGACCCCTTGCCCCTGACAGGTGTGGCCATGCCTCTGTTTGGCACCCTGCCCCTTTCCAGGTGAATGCCTCTTTGATCAGTTGTGTGGCCACCAGGGCAGCCTGGTTCATGCTTCCTTACCATGCTCCCTTACCATGCTCCCTTTAAGACCAGCTGGTATCTCCACCTTCAGAAATGTCCTGATGGAAAGTGCGTACTGGTGTCCAAGTTCACCCCCAATGTCCAGAGTACATTTCTTCCAAGACCCCTTTCTCGAAGGGCATGGGGGGAAGCAAATGGAAAAGGATTGAGACCAACACTCTATTAAAGCCTACAACAACTCTTATTTCTTCCCAGTCCATCTTCTATATTTCTTGATGGGAAAAGCTGTCAGACCTGCACAGCCTGTCCAGACCAAAAGCCTCTCCACCTTTGATACAGGCTTTGGGAATTCATAACCTTGCTTTTAGTAACAGCTGATTCCACTAGTCGGAGTTGGAGGGTGGATGAGAAAGGATTTCAATTGGTGCTTTAACCTTCATGTTTTATTGTTATTTATTAAACAATGATGTATTGACTGTCCTCTGGGTCAAAAATCCAGAAAGAGCAAAATTAAAACTATCAAATCAGTGAATAGTATTTAGTAAGATGCCCATAGCCCAGGAATGATTGGGCCCAGATCACTCACTACCGCCCTCAACAGTTGACTTGGATGCTTACCAAATTTTACTTATTTACTAATTGAAATTAGGTAATTAAGTACAATGTAAACTGACAAAATATGAGCGTGAAAAGAAAGGAAGTTATTTTAATGAAAACTAAACTGAATCCTTCATAAAGACTCAAGAAAGATGAGCCACTAAAAATAAGTGCTGTTCCATTAGACGTGGGCAAAACAAATATAGAGATTGGGAAAATCATCAAATAGTTAAAGGATCAGATCGCTTTCCAGGTGTCTTTAAGTTCCCATTCCACTTTCGAGAATTGAAAATGGAACTCATAGACAATGCATTATTAGTGTGAGGATGGGTAGCTCTGCTAATTTTCTGGCTCTTCACCTGAAAATTATTGAATGAAAATGTATTTGCAGGTTTCAAGTTAAAATGCATTGTTTAAGGTAAGTATGTGACATTCTAGTCTGACTCCAACTTTTTTTTCCAATTATTTTATTGAGGTCATGATGGTTTATAACATTGTGTAATTTCAGGTACACATTATTATTTATCAGTTTTTGTATCGACTGCATGGGCCCACCACCAACAGTCTAATTTTTATGCATCACCATGTATACGTGCCCCTTTTCCCCTTTCACCCACCCCCTAACCCCCTCCCCCTCTGGTAACCACTAATCTGTTCTCTTTGTCCACGTGTTTTTTTATCTTTCACATATGAGGGAATTCATGCAGTGTTTGTCTTTCTCTGTATGGCTTATTTCACTTAACAAACATCATACCCTCAAGGTCCATTCATGTTGTTGCAAATGGGACAATTTTGTCTTTTTTATGGCTGAGTAGTATTCCACTGAATATGTATACTACATCTTCTTTATCCAATCATCAGTTGATGGGGAGACTCCAACTTTTTTTTTTGTTGAGGAAGATTCACCCTGAGCTAACATCTGTTGCCAATCTTCCTCTATTTTGTACGTGAGCCACTGTCACAGCATGGCCGCTGACAGACGAGTGGTGTAGGTCCGCGCCTGGGAAATGAACCCAGGCCGCTGAAACAGAGTGCACCAAACTTAATGACTGGGCCACTGGGGCTGGCCCAACAACTTTTTTGACCATGTGGAATATAAAGACTTCATCTCTCAGTGCTGAAGGAAGAACAGGTATCTCCGTGAGCGCACTTTGGATGTTGTGTTTAAACGTCTGGTCTTTGGAGGCATATTGTCTATTTTTGTTAAAATTTGACTTTCCGTTGACCTACTTTTCTTTTAGGTTTAGGGTAAACTTTTCGAGTCCAAGGCAGAGATCTGGTTTTCTTTTCTTAAGTTTCCTAGAACATAATGTGGTCTCTCCATCTTCAGACTGAACTCCAGGTGAGAAATCCTCAGTGACGGGTGGTCTCCAAAATGAAGAGAGAAAGAGTCAGCTTCAAACAACTGCCAGGCAAGACAACAGCAGTCAAGTGCGATCCCCCCACATGCCCTCCACACACCACCTCCATGAATAGTAACCCCACACCTCCTCTGTCCTGCAGCTCATCCCCGGAGAAGTCAGAAACCATGATTAGCATGCTAAAAGAGGAGGAGCAGAGGGAGAAGGCAGGAAACCAAGACACCACTAGCTTCCCCCATTGCTAGCTTGCTGTAGGCCTGCGCTGAAGGAGTCCCAACATTAAATCAGTGTCAGAGTTTTATGACAAGGATGGGGCATTTAAGATTGAGCCTGTGTTCTGACTTAAAGTGATTATATGACTTTTCATTACCTAAGAATTTTAAAAAAATGGTCATGGGACCAGCATTTTGGTCCAGGAGCAAAGAAAACCACAAGCCCACCAGGCCAATGTCATGACACAGTGGGTGACAAAAGGGAAGTCACTTTATGATCACATCCCAGAGTCATTGCTACTCTGTGTGCTAGGAACACATCGACACTATTACCAGAAATTCTCCATATTCCTGGTATTTGAGTGGCACTCCAGATTTCTAGCACTGATGTGGATTTTTTTCCCCCTCGAGTCTGTCCCATGGGTCCTCTCGGTGGGGACTTTAAAGGAGAACCTGTGCTCATGCCACCCTCTTGCCTAGGAGCACCCAACCCCAATCAGCCCAAATGGAACCTTTAAATTTAGAAAGCAGGATGCAGAGTTACAACTTAGATTCTTCTAGATGTTTGATGGCTTCCTGATTTGTTTTCCAAGCTTCCTTGAAATTCCTTTAGAAGAGTATTAGTTAAGAGTAACACTAGCTGCTCTGACAGATAAGCTCCTGCTTCTCCGGGGTTGACATTCCCATAACAGCCCAGTGTGCATGTTCTCTGCCTTCCTCTCCACCAGCTGGCAGATGGGAAAGAGAATGAGAAAGGTGGTGATGGTCCCAGCCTGGAAATGCCATACACCCCCTATGCCCACAAACCAACATCTTTAACTCAGCCTAGTGGCCACATCTGACTGCAAGAGAAGTAGGACCATGTAACTCACCTCTGTGACCAGGAAGAAGAGGAAATGGGCTTGGTGAATATTTAACAAGTCTCTGTCACACATAAAAAATACATATTGAGGATTCTTGGGGACCAGCATAAGAAAGTTCAGTACACTGTGCTTCGGTGGCCCGGGTTCAGTTCCTGGGTGTGGATTTACACCACAGGGCGGTGGCCATGCTGTGGCAGTGACCCACATACAAAATAGAGGAAGATTGGCACAGATGTCAGCTCAGGGACAATCTTCCTCAGCAAAAAAAAAAAAATATATATATATATACACACACACACACACACACACACACACACACACACGTGAAGGATTCTATAACTGGTAATCATAATAAATGTTAAGATGTAAATTAATATTCACAGGATACCAAGAAATGAGATGACCTAATTCTATTAGCCACTTCCTAAAGAATTTAGAAATGCAATAAATGCACACTTTAGCTGAATGCCTAATGCCAATTGTTATGATCAATATTTGGTCAAAGACAAATGGCACCATCACAGAATGAACTTTGAAATTCAAGAATAAAAAATCTGAAGTTTTATTCAAAATAAACAAAATTATTCTCTCATTAAAACATTTAGTTGTAGTAGTTCAAATTCAAATTAATTTTAAATACTTGATATTATAATAATTTCTCAGCATGTTAGCTGCTAGATTACTGCTGAGGTCATTGCTGTACATCATGACAACTGTCATTACCAGCTGAAGTGTGTGTATTTATTATTGCAAGGGTCAAATCCCACAATATTTAATGGTGATTGTGAAAGTTCATTTTAGTAACAAATTTTATGTTCAAAGATAACTATTAAGAACTTTTAAAAGGCTAAATACATTTGAAGATAGGTTGTAAGTTAATAATAGGTAATAATAGTAAATATTAGGTAGATAATTTTAGGAAGACCATTATATTCTTTTGAGGCAGTAAATGTTTACAAGAATTTAAATAATGATATTAAACAGAGTGAGAGATGTATTTAGCCCTTTTAAATTCTTTTTTTTTTTTTTTTGGTGAGGAAGACCAGCCCTGAGCTAACATCTGTTGCTAATCCTCCTCTTTTTGCTGAGGAAGACTGGCCCTGGGCTAACATCCGTGCCCATCTTCCTCCACTTTATATGGGACGCCGCCACGGCGTGGCTGACAGGCAGTGCGTCGGCAGGCGCCTGGGATCCGAACCAGCGAACCCTGGGCTGCCAAGCGCGGACTAAACCGCTGCGCCACCGGGCGGCCCCTAGCCCTTTTACATTCTTGCATGATGAATATACATTTATACGACTACGTGATAGAATTTCAGTGAACACAGAACCTAAGAAGATTTTCACCCCAAGTTACATCTAGATATTAGAAATAATCTGGACAGCATGCCCTGATCATATGACTGATGTTATTACCCTGGCTGAATATGATAATAACTCAAGCTGTTACACAATCACTTGTCTAGCACAAGGTCAGGGATGGTCCAAATGACACTGAAGAAAGCACTTAACTCCAGCTTCCCAGAAGTCAAGGCTGAAGTCACGTGCATAGTGGATTTTGGAAAAATACTAGGTCAAAGCCATACCATGGTTTATCCTTAAAAAACTTATTAAATATTTATTATCTTTGTAATGCCTTCTAGTAAGATTCCTATACAGAGCAAGCATGTTTATCTGCTGGCATTTATCCTACATATCTTGCTCATTCCCCATTTTCAATGTCTGATGCCCAGGAACACTTCTGGACCCTCACCAGTCCCTTCTTCTAGGGGCTGGATCCCCTTCTCTGCGTCTGCGCTTCTACCTGGGGTCCTACTTGGAATATAACTAGCCGGCACCACCACACGGTCCCACGTCTGTCCAGCATCACCTTCCACCACCAGAGCTCCCTCACGGCTGAGCCCTGCTCAGAGAATGGGCCTCTGGAAACATTTGTTTGCCTAAACACACCTAAGTTTTCCGTGCCTTCTGGACATGGCCTTGGACAGCCCGGTTTTCCTTATTAAGAAAGACTGCATGGCCACGCAGCCCTTTAAGCTGGCCTCCCACCCAAACCTGCTCTCATACCATTCAGTGACTCCTCTGCCTGGGGCAGAAGCACTACGCACACTTACTGGATCATTTGACTGTATTAATCATGTATTTCCTAGGGAACAAGAACAAAATCTCCTTCCCCCCATGTCTAAGGTTCCTCCTACTGAGAAGGAGACTTGCTATTCAGCTCAAGGGTCTATGGACACAAAATAAGGATGTCCCAAATAGGGGACACTTACTTTTATCACAAAATCAGTCTGAGAGATTATACTTTAAGTCACATTCTCTGCAGTAGCTGCACCATTATTTTGCTTAAGGTTTCTGGTTTTGCATGTCCCTAATGGAAGCCTGTTGTTTATATTTAAGAGAATGGACTGAAATCAGCTTAACTTCACCCAAGGTGAGGCTTCACCCCTTCCTGTCTGTGCTGTTAATTAACCTGTGTCTCACTGGATGAACACAAGCCCTTACCTCCCTGGATGTCTGGTTGTGAGGACCAAGGAAACAATGTATGAAAAGCACTCAGCAGTGTTAGCCATCATTTCCCATCTCTCTTTCTGTCTATTTATTTCTCCATATTCTTCTTCCTCTCCAGAACCCCAGCAACTCTGGACTTCCCCAAGTCCTCCCCTGGGAGATGTGTCTCATACTGACTTTTCCCTCCTTAAGAGGGAAAAACCTGGCTTTGATCTGGAACATGCTAGTACATTCTGTTTGGGGTTCATCAGCCTTTCTCCTGACCGTACACTCACCTCCTCCCTCCCCAGGCTGGGCCTGGGCAGGGATCTTCTAAGAGCCCACGCTGACTTGGCTTTGACCAAGGGCTTGGACACAGCACTAAGATTTTCTGCTTTTGTTTCATCATTAGGTGGTGTTCTTTCCCAGAGTATGACAAGCACTTCCTGTTTTGCAATTTGTTGACAAGGTGTACCAAAAGACTCCAATTTGGAGTGCCCAGTGAGATAATCCTGCCCTAGTCCCCGTGTTAACCACGTCCCTGCTCACCAGGGCTTTGATGAGAGGCCTGTGCTGGCCTGGATCGGGGCATGGGCTAGAGGAAGCAGCTGCTGTCTAAAGGCTTCTGTCTTGCTGGGTTGCCCCCTCTCTGGTCCGTTGGTTACAGGGAGCAGGCTTTTGTTGGGGGGCTTGTTTTGTCTGCGCCTGTTGGTATTTCCACATTGCCTGTTTCTGGGGTTTACAAGGCAAAAAGCCCAGGGAACTTGCCCCCATGTTGTCCTCAGGTCCTGAGGTCCCCAGCTTGTGTGCCTCCTTCTCTCCACCTTTCAGTCTTCTTGTGCTTGTTTTTCATGTAACATCCGGGGTTTTTAGTTGTGCTAAGTGAGAGGAATGCGGAAAAGTATGTCACTCCGTTTCCGCAGAAGTGGAAATCTCCCAGAGCTGTACTAGGAAAGGGCTTGTTTGTGTGTTGAAGATGGTTTGGATGGGTGGAGGGGACTACCTTGGAGGCCGCTGCAGTAGTCCACGAGAAAAGATGAAGACCAGGACGTGCCCGGGACCACTGGACACAGATGAGTGGGATAGGGGAGAATATTTAGGAGGTTAATAAAGGCAGGAAAGAGCAATGAAAATAAGAGTTGGGTTGTTTCTAACTGATGTCTGTAGCAGGTGGTCAGTATGGTCAATGGTAGAACAATTGCCTGAAGTCTAGTGCTCTTCTCTGGCAGGAGGATAGATGTGCCACTTGCCCAGGGTGCATCACACACATGCTGTTTGGATGGCCTGACGCCTGAGCTAGTGGGTCTTTAATTTATGGGGTGTAAAGAGCTGCCCTTTTTAAAAATTAGAAGAGGTTTCACTGAGTGTTCGAACAACAGAGCTTACTTGTTGTGCCCATGGGTTAACCACAACTAGCCAGCATCAGAGGCAAACAGAATAGTATTTTGAAAAGTTCTGAAAATAAGATTCTCCAAGCCCCTTACATTTTTAATGTAGCTATGTCTGCATCTTATGAAGTTTGGCTTTCTGGAAGTGAATAGTGGTATTTAAATTTCTGCTTTATCGCATCACTAAACAATGAGTGCTGTAATCATAATATAACGTAAAAACAGCAACAATAAAGCAAAATGACGCGGGAAGAAAAATTATTTGGATGCATGGGTTCAGTAAAGGGAACACAATTTGTATCATGAGATTTTCAACATTCAACTCTCTGCAGGTGAATTGTTTTATTATTTTTTCCTGAGAAAAACTTAGCTTTGTTGATACCTTTCCATTTTCTTTAAGTTGTTTATAAGGGTAATACCCTTCTTCTCTAACCGTGTAAGTCAGGATGTGTTTGGCGATGGGAGCAGGAATCCTGATGGGCAGTGGTTGAAAATATAAGGACATTTTTATATTACTTCATAAAAAGCCCAACAACTGGCACTCCCTTGGTTAGTTTGGAACCTTGACAATGTCATGCAGGATCCAGGGACTTTCTGGCCTCTGGAAAGGCTGGCTTCTGTGTTCCCACTCGGTGCTTCATAGTCATAAGATGGTTTCTTATGCAAGCATCACAGCCTCTCCCAGCCTGTTAAGAAACAAGGCAGGGAGAGGAGTAAAAAGCACTTTCTCCTCATGCAAATCTCTCTTATTACGGAGGAAAATCTTTCTCAGCAGCCCCAGGGGATTTCCTCTGGTCCTGGCCAGAACTGGTAAACTGGCCAATTCCGCCCACAAGAAGACTGGGCATCACTATTTGGTAAAGAAGACCATGATACCCACAACTGACCAGGGGTTCTCATCAGAGAATCCTGCCCATCTAGGGGTACTGGAAATAGAGAGGGGGCACTATCAGTTGTCACACAGATAGAAAGTTGCTATTGGCATTCAGTGGGTTTGTCTAGGGATGCTAAATGTCCTAAAATGCACAGAACACTTTTGCACACAAAAAATGATTCATCTTACTCCAAATACCAATAGCACTCCTGTTAGGAAACATTGGTTTGTACCAGCCATAATTCACCCCCTGGGCTGAACGAGATATGACTCAACACAAGCAGGGGACCATGAGCAAGAAGAGAAACATGGCTCCCAGCAGTGTGTGCTGTGGTACCCTGGGCGGAGGCTGGAAGGATTACAGTGATGTTTAGTCATGCTGGCACACTGAATTCTTTTCAGAAAGTGCTGTTATTTGCACTGAATGGGTGATAAGGAAAAAAATTACACACATCAAGATAGGGAAATTATCTCCAAGGGCTGCCTTTATTTTTCTTAACGAAGGGATCTCCCAGTAGCCAGACAAGGCTGTTTCTAAGAACAAATGAGTCTGAGTCCCCTACACCTCTATTATTTCTGCTCCCTGCTCCCACCAAGGATTCAGAATGTTTAAAACCCAACTGTAGAGCCACCACTTGGGAGACAAAATCTCCTTTGTAGATCATGTACTTAGTACAATGTGGCAGGTATTTAGTAAATGTTTCTTGGGTATGTGGCAAGTACATTGATTCAAAACAGTACAAGGAAACAAAGCCTGGAAAATTGTTCAGCATTTTGTTCAAGGAGATAGGTACAATGCACAGCATTTTAAAAACAGTTACTAGTAAAAATTATGATAGAAATCTAATTATAGTATTTTTAAAAAAAATTTTTTAGAGTGCCAGTGGAGTTCTTTGCGGGCTGCAAAGAAAATGAAGACTACACATCATTAGCTTTAATTATGGTTAAAATTTTTACATGTTAAGTAAATCTGAAAGATTAGATACACTGGATTGGCATACTCCATTGCTGCTCACAGAAAAATTTTACAAGAAAGTCAGTGTAAAACCCACTAGCTTAGAAAGAGAAAATTAGTCTAGAAAGCTTGGTTTAGCTCCCATAGCTGTAAAACCACACATCTCTCTGTTTGACACATAATAAGCTAAATAAACGTCTCTGAGGCTTATGGCTAATGAAGAATAGGAGACAGCCTGGTAAGGAGGGGTGGAAAGAGCCCCGCAGACAGAAAGAATGGCACCGACTCATGAAGAGCATGATATGCTCAGGGCCATGGTCGCACCTGCTCTGAGCTCAGGACAGCATCCCCTGAATCACTACCAACATCAACCACCAATTCTGCCCCTCTCCAGGCTCCCTGGACATCATGGGTGACAATGACAAAGGCCAGACTTACTGCAAATGCCTTTTTCTTTTTTCCTCTGGTCTCCCTATTAATATTTTATTAGATGGTTCCTAAACCAAAGTAGCAGGAATATAAGTTATAGGCTAAGTAGTAGGCTGATGGGAAAGAAGTGGCCAATTTACTTAATGTCAGCCTAACTCAATGGTATATGCTACATAAAACAGGAATATGTAAGTAATTTTTATCATACTTTGATACCTCATTTGAAATTGTAGCTGGAAGCTTGTTCAATATTGACACTGAGGACTGTGCTAGGCCTAACTCAGGTGCTCAGTAAATATTTACTGTTTATAGTTTCACAAAGTTTTGGGGGGGAATTATTCATTTGCTAGTATTGTTAGATTTGCACTACTACTCTTTCTCCTGTATTTTCTGTAAACAGGAGGTTGTCCCACAATCACCAATTCTAAATTTGATCGTTTGGTTCAGGTGGCGACCACTAGATGGCTCCACTATGCGTGTGTTCACATTATGATTAGATCAATAACCTGTGAAGTGGTATTTTGGCGCCACATGAATAATCCCATTTCCCAGCAATCTGTCACCTAAGGTTTTAAAGTCCCTTGATAATCCTTGCCTGAATGAATTATTTCTTTAGGATTTGCATAATAGTTATTTTCTAATTATATTATTTATTCTACATTCATTTGCTAACACCCTATTGTAAAGAAGTTTTTCTTCATCAACTGGGAGTGAACCAAATTCTTTTTTTTTTAAAGGCAGGGCAAATACTATTTTTTCCCTTTAATAACTAATTTTCAGAGTAAGAATGGCGTAATAGTCATTTCCAATGATGGAAAAATAGTCCCCACCCTCCTTTCTCATTCATCAAGGATAACTACAGAGTCATAGATGTTTACTTATTCAGTATTTACAATCAACTGTAGCCATTTTCCTTTTTTGTGAGGAAGACTAGCCCTGAGCTAACATCTTTTGCCAGTCTTTTTCTTTTTGCTGAGGAAGACTGGTCCTGGGCTAACATCTGTGCCAGTCTTCCTCTATTTTGTATGTGGGATGCTGCTATAGCATGGCTTGACATGTGGTGAGTTGGTCTGCACCTGGGATCTGAACCTGCGAACTCTGGGCCGCTGAAGTGGAATGAGTGAACTTAACCACTAAACCACCAGGCCGGCCCCTGTAGTCATTTTCTTTTTGATGCTAAAATGGCCCTAAATTTGGCCTATGGGAGATCCTTCAAGCTGGCTCCTGTGTCTTTTTAAAATTTACTTTTGAAGACTATTTACTTTTGAATATACAAATGGACATGGCCAGACCACACATAAAAACAGAATTCTGACCCACAACCTGCAGCAACCTGCCCATGAAACCAACCCCCTTATCTATAATAACCAGCCTAGGAAGCCAGCCTGCTCTAAGTCAGACTGGGATGAAGTCAGACTGCTATTGCAAGTAACAATCCAGGAAACTAAACAATACCTTCTACAACAATCAGCTCAAAATGGCCAGGACTTGATTAAAAAGTGACAGCTTCCCTAAAGTTTGTCCCCACTTCCAACTTAGAACCAACCAGAGAAAACCAAATACGCATCCCTAACTAATCACATGGACGCTCCGCTTCTAGTTAGCTGCCTCCAGCCTCTCGGGGCCCACAGCCTCCACAGGGCACACCATTCCTTTTCCACTTACAAGGAAAGGGAAGCCATTCCTTTTCCACTATGAAGCTTCCCCACTCCTCTGCCTGCCTTTGAGTCTCTGTCAAACCCAAGTGATGGTGGCTGACTCTTGCTATAGCCAGGTCTGAATGAACAGCCTTTGCTTTTCTCATTTGGTTGCCCTTCATTAATTTGCACACTTTATTGCGGTATTAATATATGTATAATTTATAGGGTTATAGTTTACATTAAATGCAGCATTTTAGTGGTACAGTTTGATGAATTTTGACAAATGTATACCTGAGGAACCACCACCCTAATCATGTAGAATATTTTCATTACTCCAAAAAGTTCCCCACATTCCTTTCCAGCAGATTCCTGCTCCTTTCCCCTCCTAGCCAAGCACAGTTTTGACTTGCATCACTATAGGTTAGTTTTTTCTGTTCTCCTAAGTCCTGTTGACGTATCTTCATTAGCCCAAGCTCTTCCTCTGCATTTGGGCACAACAAAAATGTCTGACTCATCTGTACTTTCCCTGTCCCAGAACTGGAATCAGCTCTGGATCTATTTAGGGGGAAATGGAATTTAGAAACCATGATCTGTGTGGCAAGCATATTTGTTGTTACTGTAAGGTGATTTAAAAATGCTGGTTTGCCTGGGACACTTTCAGTTTTAACACGGAAAGTCCAGGATCCCGGGAAATCCCCTCAGTCCCTGGCAAACTGGGACAGTTTTTTACCCTAGTGATTCTAGGCTCCTTCAGTGCACAGAACTTGTCAATTTATTTTAAAAGTCTTGTGCTCACATTGATATTTTCAACTTAAATGTATTACAGGTTCTTTCTGAACTTCCTTGATCTTATATTTCTCATTTCCTCTTACACTGAAAGTCTTGAACATTATAACATTAAAATACTTATTTGTGTTATCCTACAATATATAGTTTCAAAACCACAGCAGCAATATTACCATTAATTATAAACCACTGAATGAAGCTGAAGATTCCTTTGCATTTCTTTGTCATCCTTAGAATATATCCCACCAAATATTCTCTCTGAGTACTATGTTCAAAACCCCAGGGGAATAATTCTTTCTCTGTGTAACAACATAGCTATGTTACCAATTTGACTTTAAGTTCATTTGTTTCAATTTGCTTTCAACTTTGGGTTTACTTTGTTTCCTTTTTTAATTTACTTTTCAGCTAAGTAAGACTAAAAGTTCAAAGTCAGAGAAGTCTTGCTTCTATTTCTTTCCCCTCCACCCCTCCCACGGCCCTCTATAGGCAACCATTTTTATTGTTTCTAGGACATCTTTCTAATTTTCCATATAACCTGGGACTCATTCCAAAGCAACACATAAATACCGTCCTCATTCTTTCTTCATGGCTGCATTATATTCCATTGTATGGATGTATCATGTACAACCAGTTCCCTATTAATGGACATCAGGGTTATTTCCAAACTTTGTTATGACAAATAACACTGCAACAAATAACCTTGCCTATGGTGGTGCTTCTATTTCTGGAGGTATATTTTCATAATAAGGTTAGGGTTAGAAGAGGAAATGCAAGATATAAGAACACATGCATATACAATTTTGGTACTCCATAGGGCTTGAATCATTTTCCCATTCCCACCAGGAAATTTATGAGCACTGTTTCTCCAGAGCCTTGCAATTTCAATGTGCATTTCCATTATAAGGAGGACGAACAGCCTTGTATGTTTAAGGACCATTGCAATTCTTTTCTGTGAACTGTCTGTTCACATCTTTGTCCATTTTTCTCTTCGGGTTTTGGTCTTTTTCTTTTCAGTTTTTAAGAGTTCCTGTGATGTAAGTTGCAAATATTTTCTCCATACCGATGTCTGATTTCCTGGGCATATACCATGACCCCTTTGACCATCTGGAGTATCCTTTAATCTTATCCTCATAAATCACCTCATTCCGGGACACCTCCTTCGGGGACAAACAATTTGGGTAAAGCCGGATAAAGGCAAGCCAATCAAAAGAATTACCTGACCCCCGTAGCAAGTGCAAGACACTGTTCCACGTTTTCCAGGTAACTCCATCGTTCTTATGCAATGGTCTGGAGGACACAAAGTCTTGCGTAGGGGAGTATATTTGAATTCCAAACTTACTTCACCGGGCTCATTAAAACCTCCCGGGTTTGCCTTCCCCTCGTTTCTGAGTTAGCAGGTGCCCCTAGCGCTGCTGACACAGCCTCAACCTCCATCTGCCAGACAATAGCTCCTCGGTTTCGCCTCGAGATGTCAGGGCGGGGACGAACCAAGCGGCCAGGAGGGTGCACTTCACGACGGAAGAGAGAGCATCGGTTTTTAAGTTCTCAAAATTTATACAGCGAGGCTGAGCGAAGACTAAGTCCACCCACTCCATGCCCACGGCCCCGCTCTCGGGGTCGCAACTGGCCCACCCGCTCGCGGAGGCATCACAGACGAACGGTACACAGTGAAAGGCCAATCACGCGCCGCCTTCGCCCAGATTCCTCCGCCAGAGGCCGCGCCGCAGCCGCAGGTGGGCCGGAGAGCGCTTCCCTTCCGCGCCGCCAATCGCGACCCCCGCCGCCCTTCCCGTGATGCCCCGCGGCTGACCTCCGACCTTGCGGCCCGGCCTTCCCCGCGGCCCGCTTCCCTCCCTGCCCCGCCGAGCTTGCAGCGCTCCGGGGGCCGCGGGGCGTGCCACCGAGACGTAGTTCCTCCCTGCGCGCCTCGAGGCGCCGGCCGGGCCCGGCCCCTTCGCCTTTCCTCCCCGCGGCGGGGCCCGGCGGCGGGCCGGTGGCGCGGCCGCTTCTGGGGCGCGACTCGTCGGTGAGTGGGCCGGAGCGAACATGGCGGGGCGGAGACGCGGGCGGGGCGGGGCGGCGGGAGGAGCGGAAAGGGGGTGGGGCGGCGGGGCCTCGCTTCCTCTCTCAGCGCCATTTTGTGGCAGCGAGACCCGCAAATAAAGGGGATTGCCGGGGCTGCGGCGGGCGGAGGCGCGCGGGGGCCGGCGGAGCGCGGTCGGGCGGCCTGGGCGGCAGGGGCAGCGCGGCCTCGGCCTATGTGACTGAGGGGCGCCGGCGCAGCCTCCGTCCGGAGAGGTAGGTGCGGAGCGGCCGCGAGGACCTCCGGGTCCCGGGGGCTGAGGCGCGGCCGCCCCGGGAAGGGACGGACGGAACACGGAGGGCGGCTTGGGGCTCCCGGGACCCCGGCCTCCCGTTAGCGCGCCTCTTGCCCTCCAGCGGGAACACTTCCGCCGCCCCGAGGCCATTTTGCCTCCGTTCTCCGTCCCCGGGGGCGAGGTGGGCGCTTCCGCGGGCCGGCGAGCTCGGGAGGCCGCCCCCTCGGTGCGCGTCCTGTCCCCGCCTCGGTGTCGCCCCCTCCCACCCCCGCGGCCGGATCCGGGGACTGGCGGTGCTCACGAGTTCAGCGAGGGAAGGGAAGCGGCGCTGGTTGCCCAGATTTCCCATCGCGCAGTCGGTTATGACTGCAGCTGCGTTCTCCCCGAGACTTCCATTTTTAAATGGTTGCATGCGTCCTGCGTCTAAAAAGCATTATTTTTTCGAGACTTTCGTGAAATTTTAAAGTCTCACTTTGCATTTCTGTAAGGCTGTTACTAGTTTATACTTTTTTAAAACCCCTATTTGATTAGTCAGTAGGGAACACACAGTGGAAAAGTCCAAGTTCTTGTTTTGATGAAGTTAATTGAATGTTTGATTTTAAAAGACTGTGTTAAAATCCTAAAAAAACCGTGCTTATAAAGTAAAAAAATGATCCTCATGCCCGAGGTAGAGAAATATTTCCGTGAGCATGTTGCAGTCATAAGTTGTCCGTCTAGTTTTTCATCTGTAGTTTAGCTAATTGCATTGCTGAGGAATATAAATGGAAGCACCACAAGTTCTACCCGTTTTTTGATTTTTCAACTTTCATAATTAAGTTTTCTGTAATAGATTAATACATTGTAGACATTTAAAACCCCGTTTAAAAAAAACTGTGTGCGAAAATCTTTTCAAGGTGGCTAAATTTTTAAAATTTATTCATGTTATTCAGTAGCATGTGGTTAGGCAAGTTGAGGAAAGAAATTGCAGTCCACGAGGTGGCTTGTGATAAGGATGAGGTTAAATTTTAAGGGTTTTGGCGGGTGTATTTCTAGAGTGTTTTAGATCTTAAGTTCCAAAGGACGAAGGTAATGATACAAATGTGTCTCAGGTACTGATTTATAGAACTTCGTAATATTTAGCTTTCCTGATTAAATTTTGAGTCACGCATGCTCAAAATATTTTTGTGTATTGTTTGTTAGAAATTTCATGGTATATATAATATAGAGAATCCATAGCAGTCCTGTAATGTAGAGATGAGAGTTGTAATAATTGTATTTGAACAGTACATTACAGCTTGCAAAGCCCCTTAACAGTTTTGTATTTACGTAGTATAGAATCCCCTTGAAAATATTCTTTCCTTAATGATCTTGATCATTTTCATGTAAGTGTATATTATCTTGCTCTTGAAAACAAATTTTTTCTTGCTGTTAAAAATTTTATGTTGGTAGGTCCTGTAGCAAAATGAGACCTAGGGAGTATTTGGTTTTATTCTTGTTTTTATTTTGTAAATTATCTCCAACTTTTTCTGTCTCTAAATATTTTCTGTTACTAAGCTTATCAGAGAAAAGCTTTTCAATAGCAGTATATCCTATTGGGTATTAAGGTGCATCAGACTAGAACTCTGCCATAAATAAAAATGGTTCACTCTTGAAAATGTTAGGTGGAATTTAATCTTTCCTAAATGCATATTAAAATTATCTTTCATGTTAATGTTCGTATTTTATTTGAAAAGTCCTTTGTATAGCATTTTTATGGCACTTAAAGCATTGAGATTTACTGCACTTTGTGAGGAGGCAAAATTGGTATCCTCTTTTGGTTGATTGGGAGACTGCAGCCCAGGGTTAAGTGACTTACTTAAGACGGCATGAGTGATATGTACAAGAGTCAGGAAAGTTAGTCTTCCAATTCCTAACTAGTATTGTTTCTACTATAGTGTCAGATTATTAGTTTTTTGCATTCAGTTATGGTTAGTTTCAGTGAGGTACATGCTTTCTTATTGAAGTTGTGTTCGCTGGTGCTTGCCTCTCTTAGGATCATAATACTGAGAGCCAGGGAAGTGTTAGGATCTGGGATGCTTGGCACCCAGCCAACCAAAACTGAACTCACTCTCATAAGGTGTTTCTCAGTGGTAAGGCATCAAGAGTAGGTGAAGGTTCTGACATTCTAAACTATATTGTCTCTGTATTATCCACATGAATAACGAAACCTTTACATAATTTTAAAACCATGTTTTAACCAATCTTCTTAAACTTGCTAAAAGGTAGCCAAATTGGCCAATTTTGAACTTTTTCTATTTTACTTTTCTGCATTCTCTATTTTAGCTAAGCTTAATCCTTATTGAGGATGGGCGAGTAGCAGAATTATCCATCCTCATCAGTTACCAACTTTTGAGAGACACTGAATTTGAGGTCCTAACCCCTAATTTACTAATTAATAGCTGTTTTAACCTGAGCTAATCACCAAATGATTCATAATCATTTTAATCTTCTGGAAAATAGAGATTAACTTTGACTTTGAAAAGTTGTGATTATTAGGTAAATGACTCATAGCACTAAGTATATGTTCATTTTTTTCCTTCAAGATTCAGGGTTCAACTCCAAATGATATTTCAGTCACTCCATTTTTCTGATAGGAGAATAGATTGTTCCAAGACCATGGAATATCCGTTGTTTTTATAAATCTAGACGTGACTTTAGATGGTTATTGTGCTTTAAAAGAATTGCCTTGGGGAATAATTAAATTTCTTAGCACATTCATGCAATGTGAAAGACAAAATGGAAAATCACATTCTATTTTTGGCTAAATAGTTGAATGTTGATGCTTTTAAATTTTAAACCTTTTCTCATTTGCCTTTCACCTGACTGTCCATTTAACTATTGTGGCATATCTTGGACTCTCAAAGAATGATTGAGTTTTCATCAGCTAAAGATAAGGAAGGAATTTCTAAATGCTTATACTTCGAATTCCCAAGTCACGTATCCCATAACATGTGGAATGACCTGTGACTGGGAGAGTCGACATACGAAATGCAAACATTTATACAAAACCTGTGTTTGTCCCTGACTTAACATTACAAATTTAGACATTTATTTTTATAAAGAAAATATAGATATTCTCTGTGCAGTGTGTAATTAAAATCTACCCAGCATCAAACTTTTTAAAAGGAAAGAGAACGTAAGCCAATGTTAAAAATTGAAATAACTCACTGTTAAGAATTCTAAAATTTGGAGATCACCAAGGATTCTGCAGGGGGGCTTAGAAACAATGACGGGGCATGTTAGGATTGTTATCCTTGACCTGTGAATTCTCCCTTCAGATTCTTCAATAGGTCGTAATTGACCGTCTGTTTTTTTGATGAGGAGCAGGAAACTAAAAATTAAATGCTTATTTTCTGTCAGTCGCCATGCTAAAGACTAATGTTGATCTTCAAAAATACCTCAATAATTTTGAGCCTTGGTGGTAGTAATTTTTTTTGAAATGGATAAACTGAGCCTCAGAGGATCTGCTGCTTTATGTATTTTCAGAGCTTGCCATCCTCTCCTAGAAAAGCAGGGTTATTAGAACTTCCTTCATGTGTTTCCCAGTCCTTTAAATGCCATTTAAATTTTGCTTAATTGTTGCTAATTAAGCTTGCAATTAATTTTAATGGAATAAGAATCTGCATAACTGTGTATTAAAAAAAGAATGAACAAATAAACCTGGGGAAAGTGTCAGGTTGTAGAAGCATATACTAGTTTATAAACTGGAATTTAATCTATTTTGAATAACATCCGTGATACTTAGATTTTATAACTAAAATTCTGAGTAGCTATGGTGCCTAGTAACTAGATAACAGGTAGCCTACCTATCCAGGTGATAAATTTTGCTGTTTTCAAATTCACTCATAGATCTCTTATCACAGTACCTGTTATATTAAGTTCCACATTTATTCTCACAATTTTACAGTGTGGTCATTGTGGTTGACTTTGGGAAAAAATCAGGTTGTCTCCGCTCGCTTTTATGATATTAACAGTAACTGAAGCAAATTCATTTGTTCATACTTTTCCTTTAGAATATTTTTAAGTGCCTTTTATGTACAGAGGCATCAGCAATGGATGAAATGGTTCTCTCATGGAGCTTAATTTATAACTGGGAGGAACAGATAAGAATATAAAAAATCAGGTTGTGATAAGAGCTGTGAAGAAAAATAAAGCCTGATATGAGGAAATAATAGCAAGGGATTGGTATGCACTATTTTGAGATGGGAAGCCTTTAGAGGAATTTAATCAGAATAGTGACATACATAGATACACATTTATATACTAGTTAAATATGGCTAAAAGTTCAAATGGCTAAAATTGCCTTGTAGGTTTTTTTTTAATTACATAGATTATTGTTTACCTGTTATATTCAGCTCTGGACAAATGGGAAATTCCAAGGAAATGCCATACTTGATTTCTTGTTTCCAAGAGGTTGCAGTCTAGTGGGGTGAATGCACATTAAAACCATGCTAAAATAGAAGGGCTGTTGTCAGATTTCTGTGGGGATCAAACATGGTGAGAGTTTGTTTCCCGAATGATTGGAATCATTGATATCACGGTAGGATAGTCACTAAGCAGCTGTCTGTAACTTTCAGCAGAGATTATAAACTGGGCAACAGGGGTCCTAAAGTAGGCAGGGATCAATTTAAAGAAAAAAATAGAAAAATATACAGACTTTAAAATCACAGAAATATGGTCATGTCTTCATAGGTATCAGTTGGTCAGAGACTTGATCAGCTCCATCAGCTCAGAAACAAATGATATACTCAGATTTTTGCTTACTGCATCCAATGATAAGACTATTAAAGAGGGAAGAATTAAGCCAGTGATTTTATGATACGATCAATGTATGGTTTTTTCTAAAACGTACTGATTTCTTCAAAACAATGTACCTAATCCGAAAATTAGGGTTTAATGACAGTATGATTAGAATATCTGACTTACAGAGTTGGGATTGTGTGTTAACATAAAAAATGGTATTGGAAGATCATCTCCTTTAGAGGAATGTCAAATATTCATCAAGAAGTCAAGTAGCTTTTAAAAACTTTTACACTATAAATTCTTTCGTTAAGGTTTTTTTGTTTGTTTTTGGTGAAGAAGATTGGCCCTGAGCTAACCTCTGTGTCCATCTTCCTCTATTTTGTATGTGGAACACCGCCACAGCATGGCTTGATAAGTGGTGTAGGTCCATGCCTGGGATCCAAACCCACGGAACACACCGAACTTAACCACTAGGCCACGGGGACTGTCCCCTCTGGTTAAGTTTTTTTTTAATTGAGATATAATTGATATAACAGTTTCAGGTGTGCAACATAATGATTTGATATTTGTACACATTGGAGGTGATCACCACAATAAGTCTAGTCACTGTGCATAGTTGTAAAAATTCTTGTGATGAAGACTTTTAAGATTTACTCTCTTAACTACTGTCAAATATGCAGTACAGTATTAACTGTGGTCACCATGCTGTACATTACATCTTCATGACTTATTTATTTCTCTTTGGTTAAATTTTTAATAGCTTGGAATTTGTGATAAGTATGGGTAAGTAAAATAAACTGTAAAGAAAGTTTAAAATATAAGGGCACATTCATGACTATGCTGTTAGAATTGATACCTAGGAATATCTTTAAATTAGCTTGTCTCCTTGTTAAATTTGAATGTTAAGAAATAGCAGAAGTGAGGGCCAGCCCCAGTGGCCTAGTAGTTAAGTTCTGCGTGCTCTGCTTCAGTGGCCCGGGTTTGTTCCCGGGCGCGGACCTGTACCACTCGTCTGTCAGGGGCCATGCTGTGGCGGCGGCTCACCTACAAGAAGAGGAAGATTGGCAACAGATGTTAGCTCAGGGTGACTCTTCCTCAGCAGGAAAAAAACAAAAAGCAGACGTATTTTCAGTAAGCATAATAAAGCTGATGAGAGTAGTTCTCTCATTAACCTATCTTTTACAACAAGGTTAAGTGAATTTTGTATAAGTTTATACAAATAAGCTAATTTTAAGATACAAATTATTCTGTGACATGAAATTAAATAGTGTGGGAATATTTTATTAATGTGTAAATATATATATTATACAAGCATTGCACGGTAGTGAGTTATGACAATGATAGGTTCTATTTTAATATAACAACATAATGCTGTAAAAGGAAAGGCTAAGCAACTGGTACTACCCTTCTGTATCCTTTTGGCAAGATGCTGGGGATACTACCTGAGTTCAGTATCTGACTGCAGCACAAAGCTATCACTTTTGCTGTAAGATTTGTCTTTCATAGGGCAGTTGTAAGAATACATTGAAAAATTATGTTTCTCTCAATCCTTTATGGCAACATCAAAAAGAATGATCAACTTTTTTTTACAAAAGAATTCTTTTTTCTTTTTCTTTTTTTTTTTTTTGTGAGGATGATTAGCCCTGAGCTAACATCTGTTGCCAGTCTTCCTCTTTTTGCTGAGGAAGATGGCTCTGAGCTAACATCCCGGCCCATCTTCCTCTATTTGTTTATATGTGGGACACCTGCCACAGCATGGCTTGATGAGTGGTGCATATGTCCACACCCAAAATCTAATCCCACGAGCCCTGGGCCACCAAAGCAGAGCGCGTGAAGTTTAACCATTACACCACTGGGCCAGCCCCAAGAATTCTTAAGAATAATCTAATAACAATAGTAATATAGATATTGGCAAAGGAAACACCGGGTGCAGAGTAAATGCATATCTTTGCAACTTTTCTAAATCTAAAACAAAAGGTTTATTTAAATTAAAAAAAATAACCTAATGATTTGGTCATAACTGAGTTCACTAATAAATTGGTTTGAAAAGAAGCCAGTATTTTTTGTTCCTACCTTAACTGGGAGAAAATGAATTAAACTTCTCTCTACCCCTTTTTGTAGGATTCAAGATGACCAACGAGGAACCTCTTCCCAAAAAGGTTTGTTTTTTTCCAGCAGTTTTTAAGTACTTTTAATTTTTTTGGATAATAGAGTTGAAGGGACTATCTGTATTGGTTACTCTTGCCTTATAAAAGTAATAGCATTGTGGTTGTATAATGTGTTAGACATAGTATCTTATGTGCAATGTATTTTTAGAATATTTTCAGCTTTTGGAAAACTTGTTATAGTGACATCCCCGTGGTCTACTACTCTTAGCCTTTGTTACATGAATATTTCCAGCTACATAACTACAAATAATGTCAAAAAAGGAAATTACTTGCAAGTTTCTATAAGTTACTTGTTTTCTTTTTTTCCTAATTTAAATCCCTTTGATTGTAATATTAAACCACTTCTATATTTTTCAAGAGGAGTTTACAGCTAATTAGTTCTTAGATTCCACCTTTTCCTCTCGTTTTGTTTTCTAGTCTCATTTTTTCCCCTGTTCTATATCCCTACCTTAATTCAGTTTAGTCGTTTTTACACACATGCATGCACACACACACAGGAGATTACTAAAGAAGTCATACAGTTTCTAAGAAGAATTTATAATTCAATTGGGAAAGCAAGGTACGTGCTTACTAACCAGTGAATCTTTAAGTGAACAATTTAGATAGTAGGTATTATGGAAATTTCTGTCTTAAGTTTTGAAGTCAAATTATTCATCCAATAATTATACCATGCTTTAATAATCTGAGAATTACTGTGTGCTTTCTGTTAGACTTTTAATATATTCTGGTATAATGATTTTCCCTCTTCCATTTTATAATAGTACTATGTTACTGGTTAATGTTACAATTTGAAACATTTTTATAAAGAAAAAAAAATTAGATATTTTATAAGGGAAACTAATGAAGCCTTAATTTTGGACTCAAGTAGGAGAGGGGCCTCACCTTTACAATCTTCATTGGTATAGAGAAAACACTTAATGTTTCTCAATTTACAAAGCAGTTTCAGCTAGCTCTAGGATATTATGCGTTTTTGGTTTTTGGGGTTTTTTTTGTGTGTGAGGAAGATTAGTCCTGAGCTAACATCTCTTGCCAGCCCTCTTTTTGCTGAGGAAGATTGGCCCTGGGCTAACATTCGTGAATGTCTTCCTCGACTTTATATGGGATGCTGCCACAGCATGGCTTGACAAGTGGTGTGTCGGTCCGCACCCTGGATCCGAACCTCTGAAGCCTGGGCCGCCAAAGCGGAGCACACAAACTTAACCACTACGTCACCCCAGCCCCTGTTTTTTGTTTGGAACTTTTTATTTTGAAATAATCATTGATTCACAGGAAATTGCAGAAATGTCCAGGGAGGTTCTGTGCATTCTTAATTCAGCCTCCTTTGGTGTTAACATCTTACATAACAATATCAAAACCAGAAACTTAACATTGGTACAATCCACAGAGGATATTCAGTTTCACAGGTTGTACGTGCTTTCTCTGTAGCTCTGTGCAGTTTTATCATGTGTAACATAGTGTAACTACCACCACAACCAAAATAGTTAACTACCCTATCACCACAAGCCTCCCTTGTGCCACATCCATCCCCTCCCTCTTCATCCCTAACCTCTGGCAACTACTAATCAGTTCTCCATTTCTGGAATTATGCTATTTCACAAATGTTACATAAATGAAATCATGCAGTACATGTATCCTTTTGAGATTGGTTTTTTTCACTCAGTATAATTTCTTTTGAGTTTTATCCAAATTGTTGCGTGTATCATTAGTCTGTTTCTTTTTATTGCCAAGTAGTATTCCATGGTATGGGTGTATCATAGTTTAACCATTCCCTTGGTGAAGGATATTTGGGTAGTTTCCAGTTTGGGGCTATTACAAATAAAGCTGCTGTGAACATTTGTGTACAAGTTTATGTGTGGAAATAAATTTTCATTTCTTTGGGATATGTGCTTAAGAGTGAAACTGCTGGGTTATAGGGCACGTCTGTTTTTAGTATTAAAAGGAACCACCAAACTTCTCCAGAGCAGCTGTACCATTTTACATTCTTACCAGCAGTGTATGAAAGTTCATTTTCTCTGCATCTTCACCCAACATTTGGTGTTAGCACTGTTTTTTATTTAGCCATTCTAATAGGTGTGTAATGATAGTCATTGGGGTTTTAATTTGCATCTCCCTAATAATGATGTTCATTTTAAAGGTGTCAAATAGTTCAGCTTTTAAAAACTGTCCAATAAAATAAGATTAAAAAAAAATCACGATATATGGTGAGCCATTTAAGTCTCAGAGTGGAGATGTTTCATATGTCTCAGTACAGAGTTCCTTTTGCCGGGAGGCTTTGTATGTCTTCAGTAATAAGGGTATTCCTAATAACAGAAACCAGCAATTGAGGGATTAAAAGTTATGATCCCATGTTCATAAAAAGATGAAGCGCAGAAGTGCCAATGGTATTTAATATTTAAAATTTTTAGGAAGAGCATTCAGTTCATATTTTAATTCTCTTTGTAGGTTCGACTGAGTGAAACAGACTTCAAAGTTATGGCACGAGATGAGTTAATTCTAAGGTAAAATGTTCTTTTATCAAAAATATAAAAGTCCTTTTATAGGGCATTATATTGTGATTCTATACTAGAACGTTTACCTTTATGTCAGATATTGTTTTTAATGTTAATACATCCTCAAATCATATAATGTACTTTTGGAACCTGTTTCCTATGGCCTGTTTCTTCATTATATAAACGTTGAGGAAAGCATAACACTAAAGAACTCAAGCACTTGCTTGGGTAACTTCTAGACTAACAGATAACCTGAACTTTTTTCTTGCAGAGGAAAGATATTCGGAATTTTAACTTGAAAAGCATTTGTGCTTCATGTGTATGACTAGCTATGGGGAAAGGAAGCTTTCAGTTTAACAAATATATAAGCTTGTTTTGATGTAGGTTTTTTTTTTTTTTTTTTTTTTTGATGTAGTTATTTTTCCTTTTTTGTTTGAAGAAGCCGTAGTCCTAAAGGATACACACTTCTAGTTATGGAAGAAATACATTACTTACTAGTGAATCAAAGTTACTCTTTCTCATAACTGTGACCTTGGTCAGCTCATTTAACTTTATATCTTTCATTTTCTCAACTTCAAGTTAAAGGAGTTGGATTAAATTACTTTTAAAGGTTACTTCCAGCTCTGAATTCCTGTGGTTATCTTATAAATGTCTTGCAAAAGCAGATTTCAAGTACATTATAGTATTCATTTTTAATATAAGAAATCAGAAAATGAGATCACACGTTTTGTGTTTTATAACTTAAATATATTCTTTCTGCATTTTATTTTACTATGGTTGGTGTTTTTTACATGATAACTTTTAGATAAAAGTAAGTATTTTTCAGAATAACCTTTACAAGGTCAGTGAACTTTTTTCTCTAGAAATTTCAAGGAATTTTTACTTGAAGAATTAAGTAAATTTAATAGGCTGGAAATGGGGAAGAGAAAGGGTGTTTTGTAAGATGCAGAGTCACAGATAATGTGTTTCATTATTTCCTAGTGTCTGATCATTTCCCACCGTCACTCTACTTAACTACTCTGTTATAGACATGCTGTTTATCTTCCTTTGCCATAATCTCATGCATAGGACAGTTTTTCCATTGCATACCTTTATTTTCTTGCTCATAACATTTAAATCTGTAATATTTTAAAACCCTCTTGTCCTCTCCTGCTGAGGTAGACACTTGCTTGTGATATACCACTCACATGTTGATTTTCTCTTTGTGTCTATGATATGATACACTCCTTGCCTTTTATCCTTTCTTAGATAATTCCTCTGGTTGGTGTGTGCAGTCTTTTTCTTGATTTAACTGTAGTGGGGGGAAGTCAGTACTATAATCCAATTAGCTTTAAGGTTTTTAGATCATGTGCAGTTTATATTCTTGGGGTCAGTTTTACTTCTTTCTTTAGGGAGTTCTCATTTATGACTTTTAAATGAGTTTTTCTCCTCGTTCTTTTCGTGATTTTAAATTAACTGCTGCGTATTTAACTAGTCTTTGTTTTTGCCTTCTTGATAAGGATGTTCTCGGTTGAGCTTTTATATTTTTCTGTTCCTCTAAAATAATAGTTCTCATATAGCCTCCACAAAAGACCTTTATTCATCCCCAAACATTGAACGAATTCCTGTTTGTGTCCTAGGTTGTAGGGGCCATGTAAATAAGCATGCCTTTGGCTGAACAGTAGTCTTTATTTAGAAAGTGGTTTAGCTTGGTATTATGAAATATTTTTTGTTTGTTATGTTGTAATATTAATAAATCTCATAGCAAACCTGTCAAAAATTTTAAGGTTGTAAGACTATTAGAAGATTTTCTGAAATTAAATTTTGATTAGCTGTAACTGAAGAGCAGCTTAAAGACATAGCTCTTAGTAAGCAAGATAGCAAACATTCAGGGCAGGTTCCTCTCCATTAGCAGGTGCTTAAACATAAGCCTGGGAAAAGCTTTGTTGTTTATCCGCAGTAATTGTCAAGAGCCCCTAATATAGCCCATATTTTGAGGATAGAGGACTATAATGAGGAGGAAAGATCCCCTGATACTCTGAGAGCATATTGTTTCTGCCAATTAGATATGATTGTTTTTTAAAGCCTTGAAAAATAGCATATTCTCTCCCCTTTTCTTACAGGTAAAAATAAATAGTGCCCTGAGAGAGTCGCATGGTATTTTCACCAAAAAAGCCAAGATAAAGACTCTTCAGTCCCTTGTAATTAGGCACGTTTCTCTTATGGCTTTTATTTGAGGTGGCCAGTATAGCTGAAAGTGGTAGTGAGTTTTTTACTCAACCTCTGTAATCCAGCCGCCGTGCTGCGCGTTGGTGATACGACGCCCTGTGTGGTGTGTGGTATGACCCAGAGGAACACGCTCGGTATCTTCTCAGCAGAGAACTCTGTTCTCTGCATTTCCCCTTACCTAGCTTTCCTATAAGTTGAGAAGGAATAATGAGTGACTAATTTGTTGTTGGTTAAACTACATTTGTAATCATCTCAAAATGGAAGAGACCTTAAAAATCATGTGGTGGAATTCTCAGTATGGCTTAAATTTATAAGTTTATGGATATGATTTTCCAGTGTATTTAATAAAAGCAATTTCAATGTAACAACTAATATGAATTTATCTTTGTACTAGATGGAAACAGTATGAAGCCTATGTGCAAGCTTTGGAGGGCAAGTACACAGATCTTAACTGTAAGTTTGAGTTTAAGCTTCTAAAGACTATATGAATACCTCCTTTTAGATTGTTGTAATAGATACAGGGTAATTGATTTTACTAATAAGGAAGTGTAATTTTTATTCCAGCATTTTATTAAAGAACTATGTTCAGGCACTGTATTTGGTTCTAGGAAATAGAAAGATGAATGAGACATGATCTTTCTTTTTGAGGAGTCCCCAGTCATTGGGAAAGATTGAGATGGCAATAATCATAGCATGACTGTTTTAGCAGAATTATGTAAAAGGTTCTGAGAGTGCATAGATAGGGAAACTCACAACTATTTGAAACTTTGCTTGGTCTGTTCCTAACCCCTTCCACAGTGGAATTTGAAGTGAAGCATGAATTAGTCTAGAAGGGAGGTATATAAAAGCAAGCAGGAATAAATTTATGAGAGCTTAACTTGTAACAATAGGTTATAGCTGTTTATTTACAGATTTTTTTTTAATCTACTAAAAATAATACCAACAAAGTTTACCATTTCAAACCATTTTAGTCTTTGTCACTTTTTGCTGAGTTAGAGTAACATACTATTTGTGAGTATAAAAACCAGTGTAGTTTTCCAAGTCCAGAAAGCTTAATACCCTGAAGTTTTATAACTATATTATAATCCATAGAAGTCGTGAACATTATGAAAGGTTAAAGTAATAATTGTCCATGCAGTTATTGGCATATTTATATTGACTAGATTAAAAACAGTATTAGTCAGGACTTTGTGAATAATATGTATGATCACCCCTCGATATTTGCAGGGGGATTGGTTTGCCTCTGCAATCTGAGGTGGTTGAGTCCTCGGATGTGGAACTGTGGATACGGAGGGCCAGCTGTAGTATAAACAAATGCAAATACTAATGATGTTTCCTGTGTTCTGTTGGGAACAGACTAGACTATAACAAGTAATCCATCTGGTATTAGGTGGTTGTGGACCAGTATATACACCACTACCTCCTAAAAGAGCATTCATGATCAGAAACAAATTTCCTTGTTATTAAAGTAGTTAAGCTAAAAGCTAAAGACTTGATGAATTTTTTTTACCCTGGTTTTTATCATCATTGACAAAGGCAATTGGAACTTTCTTTTGGTTAATTCAGTTTGATTTTGAAATTATATTTCATAATGTTTTGGAATTTTTTTCTTTTGATCATCAGCTAATGATGTAACTGGCTTAAGGGAGTCTGAAGAAAAACTAAAGCAACAACAGCAAGAGTCTGCACGCAGGGAAAACATCCTTGTAATGCGACTAGCAACCAAGGAGCAAGAGATGCAAGAGTGTACTGTAAGTATTTCAAATGTTTCAGTCTTTTTGGGGAATTGGCTTTTAGTCCATGTTATTACATATATTAATTAGTATTTACATGTATTAATTAGCCAGCCGTGGTGGTCTTAGTGATTAAGAATTCGTGTTCTCACCATCACAGCCTGGGTTCGTTTCCTGGTCAGGGAACACCACCACTATCTGTCGGTGGTTGTACTGTGGTGTACAGTGATGCTGAAGGCTATGCCACTGGTGTTTCAAATACCAGCAGAGTCACCCAGAGTGGACAGGTTTCAGCAGAGCTTACAGACCAAGACAAGACTAGGAAGAAGGACCTGGCCATCCACTTCTGAAATAATTGGCCATGAAAACCCTATGAATAGCAGCAGAACATTGTCTGATGTAGCCCCAGAAGGTGAGAGGATTGCACAAAAAGACTGGGCGGGGTTCCGCTCTGCTGTGCACAGGATCACTAGGAGTCAGAATCAACCTGACAGCACTAATAACAGCATAATTAGTATTAAGCTAATTTTATATGCTTAGTACTAATTATAAATGCACATTTTGTTTAGGTAGATATACTTTGAGCTGTAACTATGCTAAATGTAAAGTTTTGGTAGACAGCCATTCTCATCATTGATTTAAAATGTTTCTTGTGGCCAAGAAGTCAGAAGTTACATTTAAGTTATTCTCTGAAATCTCCATGATTTAGGAGAATTAGTATATTGATTCAGATATTTTTAAGTAGCTTGATATCTGAGGGTATAAGGAGTATTTGCTCTTTATTTAAGCAAGCCATCTGATTAGTTTCTCCTCTGCTCTCTTTTACCCCTTTGTGCATAAAATTACCTTTCTTAGTATCAGCAACTTCTGCCATGGCTCCTCTTTAATTGTTAGTTTTTGTTTGTACTATTTGCCATGTCTACGTAGGTCTGAAGTCGAGTGACGTGTTTGATCATTTAGCTCTGGTTGAATTCAATTTAATGCTGTCTTTGACAGTCTTAGCCATTCCTTTTTATTTGGTGTCTGTATATATAAGTTATATAAAATAGAGGCAACTTTATCTCTTGCTTCTAATGTTATTTTTTTTTTTTTTAATTCATCAAAGACAGCTGAAGTGTTTGGTGTTTTGTGGGTTTTTTCTTTCTTTCTTTTTGAGGAAGATTGGCTCTGAGCTAACTTCTGTTGCCAATCTTTCTCCATTTTCTCCTCAAAGCCCCAATAGAGAGTTGTATGTCATAATTGTACATCCTTTTAGTTGCTCTACGTGGGACACCGCCTCAGCATGGCTTGAGCGATGCATAGGTCGGTGCCCATGATCCGAACCGTGAACCCCGGGCTGCCCAGAACATGTGAACTTAACCGCTATGCCACCGGACCAGGCCCTGTTTCTAATTTTAAAATCGAAAATTTTCTTGAATTCTTTTGTGTAATCTTCATTCATTTGATACATATTTATTAAAACCTAATGTATAAGGTGAGATTCTGGTTACTGGAGATTCTGGTAATTTATGGGGCATAGTCCTATTCCTGTTTCTTCTCTTACCAGTAAAACTTTCTTTAGGGCTCAACCATAATCCTTTACTTCCTGTGCAGAGATTGTCCACATTTCCACAAGTCTCAAGTCCCTCTTCCTTCACTTTTTCAAAGTGACTTCTTCACTGATACTTTGCTAAAGAAAAGAGTAGTTTCTGTCATTTTCTCTACCTACTCACCACTTTTTCTCCTTTTGTTTCTACCAGTTTAGATTCCATCTTTATTACCACTGACATTTTTTCTCTAAGGTCACTAATGAATGTATTAACAAATTTCTCTTTGTTCAGTACTCATATGCCTTCACTTGCCATATTTTCAACTAGTGACCATCTTCCACCTTTGGTTATTTTTTTTACCTGGACACTTGGTTCAAAAAAAGTCTCACAAATAGTTTGAATATAATTTTTTTTTCTTTTTATGTAACACTCACCCTGCCCCTCCAAAAAAATTTTTTTCTTTTATGATTTTCATATCTAATGGAGTGGGCATTAGAGTGCCCAGTCTGAAAACCATTAAATTCTCTCCTTTTTCTCATATTCAGGATTCTAATTTGCCATTTACTGGTATAGAGACCTAATAGTTTTAGGTCTCTCTGTTTGCATGGCACCGTGCTAGATGCTTACACATGCACAGGATGAATCTTCTCTTCAGAGTGCTAACACCTGGTAGAGGAGTGTGAATGGATAGTGCCCGTGGTAATATGACACCACTGTGGCTTGAACTCTCTCTCTCTTCTTGAGTCCTGCTCTTGACATCCTAGTTCAGGTACTTCTTACCACTTGCCTAGACAGTATGTGCTATTGGCTGACCTCTGTGATTCTCTAGCTGTCCTGTATACACTGGCAGTTTTGATCATATCATGCCTGATTAAAGCCTTTGGTGATGGCTCATGACTCTTGTTTTTTCAACCTAGATTTTAAGGTTATTTCAACTAGGACCTAACTTTTTCCAGCCGCATTTTTTTATAGCTCTCCCCTGCATAGGCCCACTGAACAACTCACTGTTCTTTCAGTTAGAATACAGTGTGAGGTTTTGCAGAAAGAGCAGCAGGAACAAAAACACAAGGAAAGGGCAAGATTGTATGTGGCAGATGAGGGCAGTTCACTTTCTAAATATAAATAGTAACTGTGTCAGTATTGGAGAGGCAATGCTTCCTTTAATGATAGCGGTAGGTGGTGTATACTATATGACATGCCTTATTCCTGTTAAATTATCTTAGCAACTGGCCCTACATTGAATAAGCAGTTGTACTTTTTTGTTTAAAATGAGTTACTTTAAAACAATCTCCCTGAGCTAAATAAAAATTAGTCTGTTTACTCGGTGAAATAATAATTAAATATATTCCCAATTCACTTACTATATTTGTGTCTTTTACTAAGTTTATGGTAAAAATTAACTGCTTGTGAATGTTGACTTTAATCCTGTTTAAGCCTTAGTGTGAAGCAGGATCTTGAACCAGATCTACTTTGGGTGTGAAGAAAGTGATGCATTTAATGTTAATAAACTGTATTTCATATTTTAGAAATGTATTTTTAGTGTGCTAGTAAATAGTACAACTGAAGTCGAAATTGAAGGTTTCATATGTAAGTAGAGGGGTCTGGTATGGTGGAAAAAGCCCTAGACTGGGAGTGAGGAGACTTGAGAACTAGAATTCTGGTCCCAGTTCTGGCACTGAACTAATTGTATTCTTGGACAGTTGGCTTAATCTCTCAAAAATAAGCAGTTTGGACTAGGTCAGTCACCTTCCAGCTTTACAATTCTGTGATTGAAATCTACTCAGAAGGAAAAAAAAATGAATATATACCTTATCTTGGCTTAAGGTGCTATTTATAAAGTTGTAATGCCAACTCATGTAAATATAAGTGCTATATATTTTTAGATTTAGAAATGAAAATATTTGTTCTAAATTATAGTCTTGTACCTGGTGTATTTTAAGGGGACTTGTCCATACATAGATAATTGCCAGAGGCACAAATTTGAATGAGTAAACCACTATATTTTTATATAATTAATATTTTAAACTTGGCTTTTTTCCAATGGGTGTCAGCATTTTTAATAAATATAACATTGACTTTTTTTCTACTGTTTTGATTACAAAGTAAGATGTAGCCTCTTTATTTAAAGGTTCCAAGTATGGAAATATAATCAAATGGCCTTAATTCCCACGTGGGTAACCTTAAATAGTTGTTTTTTATTTGTATTTATCTAGAGGATTTTAAGATCAAGGCGGGGGGCTTAATAAACAAGTTGGTAAATACAGTGAATGAAAGGGATTGTACCCCCACCTTCTTATGTACGTTTCTGTTGATTTGGTAGTAATTGTTTCTTTTGCTTTGCACAGACTCAGATTCAGTACCTCAAGCAAGTCCAGCAGCCTAGCGTTGCCCAACTGAGATCAACAATGGTAGACCCAGCGATCAACTTGTTTTTCCTAAAAATGAAAGGTGAACTGGAACAGACTAAAGACAAACTGGAACAAGCCCAAAATGAACTGAGTGCCTGGAAGTTTACGCCTGATAGGTAAACAAATCATACTCCCCAGTCAAGACTTCCCTGACAGTCCCACTACGAGAAAGCTGTGGTGGGACAGCCAAGTACTCGTTTCCACACCAAGACTCAGACTTTTTGAGCCAAAAAGCCACATTCTTATACTATCCAGCTTGTATTGGTTAATGTAAAACTTACCAGATGAACCTTGTATTTCAGCTTTTTTCTCTTCCCCTTCCCCTTGCTTCAGAGGCCTGATGGCGTCGGACTATTCCGAAGAAGTGGCCACCTCCGAAAATTTCCCCTTCTAGAACATGTAGACACTTGAGAAATGTTTCTGTTTGAAGAAAATAGAGGGAGAAACAGAAGTCTTAAGTCTGTGGCACACTGTGTCTTCAGACAGTTTGGAGGAATGAAACCTAGAGATTTAAAATCATGAGTTGAACATGTAAAATTCCAGTAAAATGTAAAAATGGAATATGCATCGCTCTTAACCTTGAGCATAGTGACTTAGAGACACTGTATATCAGTTTTGCCAATAAGACTGCGGACTTCGTGATTGTTGTTGAACTTGTGGGTCAAAACTCAAATGAGGCGAATTTTGCCTTTAAAAGGTTTATTTGGTAAGAACCAACTTAATAGTCATGAGAGAATCAAATAATAGATGTCAGTACAAGTAGTGCATATATTTAACCATTTAGTTTGGGGCTCTATATTACTTGATTGAGCCTTAAATCAATGTGGTTTTAATCAATGGTTTGTTCTTTGAATGGTTGCTAATACTGTAGATGATCTTACTGAGGACTGTACAAACATGAAGGTGTGGTATCAAACTTTAGGTTTAAACTGTTTGGAGCATTATAAACATTCATTTCACAATTAGATTGTATAAGGATATTGGCTGTGATGAGACTCACTGCGATATTTTTTTCAGTAGTGAAATTGATTAAATCCCCATTCCATTAACAGGCACATGTTGAAAGAGCATTGTCGTTGGTGTTAATGGGGGAATGTGTTCCTTCATTGTATTTGGGCCTTTTGTATTGCACTCTTGATATTAAATTAAATGTGCCTTGAAATAGTTGTTTTTTTTTTTTTTTTTAAAGTTCAAGGAATACTATGATGATTTTGTTGTACTCTTAACATTTTGATCTTGGGGGGCTGTGGAGAGCAGACTGATTTTGGAAAACTTGTTGCCATGCTCTTCAAAGTGAAGGAAAAGGCTCTGTGTCTCATTTTTAAAAGACCTACGTTTTTCCAGCTGGTATCGTAAAAGACAAGGAGACTTGACACTTGTTACTTTTTGACACCTTGTCCCAGGATTTTGCAGTAGAAATTAATGTGGGACAGCTTCACAGGGTGCCTGCCAGAAGATTGGGGAAATATGTATTGGAACTGTGGGCTGGCCTAAGTGAGACTTTTTGTGAATTGAAAAAAAGATATAGTGATCATTTCTAGCAAGTTAATTTGATCATTTAGATAAATGAGGCATTATTTTCTTCATGCTTCCATCCAATCCTGGAGGTGAATTTTTTTCGTCAGATCATTGTATAAGTCACCAATTCGAATTTTCACTTGGTGATAATGGAATCTAAGATGAGTGGAAGATAAATGTTCCAGATTGTCCCAACGGTTTAAGTGCAGTTTTAACAAGGGTGACTTAAGTTCTCTCTTAATCATTCAAATCAATTGTAAGTATCTTGTATGTTTGTGCTTTAGGGAACTGATTGTGGGCAGAGGGTGGGTTGAAGAAGTGGTTTGTGTGACTTTACAGCAAGAAATCTAAAATTCTCACTACTTGTGGGGGTTGGAGGGTAAGTAACCAAATCTGTTCATTAAGTAACCAAATTAGTTTATTGTGCCCACATTAAGGCTTTTGTATGTATTTTATGCCATTTAAGATCACAGTAGAAATGGCCTAAGTATTTTTAGTAGGTGAAGAAATAATTCATAAAATGTATTATTAACATATACTCAATTTTAGCCAGCATCTTTCTTTGCCACTTACGTAACAGTCACTTTGACGTCTATGGGTTTTTTTTTTTCTTCTTACTGTTAAAAAAAATTATTTTGATTAATAAGATAATACATGCTCATGTATAAAATGGAAATAGCATGAAGAAAGGTAGAGATAAAAATTGAGTGACTTCTGGATGTGACCTTGCCCTTCCCCATTCTGTTCTCCAGCAGTAACCACTGTTAAGTTTCTTGGGTATTGTCAAGATAATTCTGTGCATATACAGTCATTTTATATATACTGATTTTAAACAGAAGTGAACATACACACACAAAGATGAATTGCAGCTTGGCTTTTTTTTCCCCACTTTATTCCCTTGGGCATTTTTCAGTACATTTAGATTACTTCATTCTTAATGGTTACATAATATCTCCTTTGTATTAATGAATCGTAATTTATTTTAATCACCTACAAATGGACTTTTGTTCTATAAAAAATAGGCTATAAGCCAGAGAATATCAGGTATTAGAAATACATCATTAATTTGAAACAAATAGTGCTCAGTCAATACTCTGGCATAATTCAAATAGAATGATTTGTTATTTTTTTTACTTTCCTATTTTAATTTTGAGAGAGCTCCTGAATTATCTTGTCCAGTTTAGTTGAAATATTTCATACATGTGACAGTGCATTTATTTTAGAGTATGTGGAGGGATATATTTCAGTATTTTGACAGTTTTCAGTTGGCATTTAATCATGTAGGTAATTGTGTGTACACCTCTCCAAAATACTGTTTCCCTTCCCCTTCATAAAAAAACAATGTCCAGTGTTCCATTCTTTTTTATAAATTCTTCTCTTGAGCTATTTCCTATAATACTTTCCTTGTGGGTTATTTGATTTTAGGAATGGGTTGGATTTTTTTTTTTAATTAAAAAAATTACTTCAAAAAGTTACTTGTAATTGAATTCTTACTATTTTTTTTGTGATGTAATGAACACAAATTTTATGTGATGTAGTAAAATGATGTACAATTACAGAATGTTTACAGAACAACACTTTTATTAAGATTTGTTTTGGTAATCACCAAATTTAGAAGTGTTAGGATTATCTTAGAACAGGCATTTATTTATAAAAAGGTATAACTTTATACATGAAACATTTTTTTTGCATTAGAATTTGTGATACTTTATATGAAGTTAAGTCAGGTCACAAATTAATGTATTGATTTTTCAGTCTGTTTTTTTCTAATCTTTATTAAATTCATATAGATTTTTCAAGTTAGTTGGAAACAACTGATGCTATATATTTGGCAGGAAAACAAAGTTGTGGGAGCATAGGCAGTAAAGTGGGAAGAATGCCACTATCTTGGACAGTGGTGCCTATTTTTTTTGTGTGAGGAAGATTAGCCCTTAGCTAACATCCACTGCCAATCCCCCTCTTTTTTTGCTCTTTGAAGAAGACTGGCCCTGAGCAAACATCTGTGTCCGTCTTCCTCTACTTTATGTGGGACACCTGCCACAGCATGGCTTGATGAGTGGCGCGTAGGTCTGCGCCTGGGATCCAAACGCATGAACCCCAGGCCACTGCAGCAGAACACGTGAACTTAACCTCTATGCCACCAGGCTGGCCCCGAGTGGTGCCTATTTCTTAACTCCTCATTTGATGTCTTTTTTTATTTTGCTGAGGAAGAGTCACCCTCAGCTAGTCTCTGCTAGTCTTCCTCTGTTTTGTACGTGGGTCACCACCACAGCATGGCTGCTGACAAGTGGTGCAGGTTTGCGCCCGGGAACCGAACCTAGGCCACTGAATCATGCCAGACTTAACCACTAGGCCACGGGGCCAGCCTGGTCCCACTCATTTGATTTCTTAACTCTTGTTCGGTGGAGGCTCAAGCCTGAGAATACTAATGGGAAATGGGGGATATCTGGAGCTACAGCAGCAGTGAGCAGGGACACCAGCTAATAAAGGTGCCGTAGAAAGAATAAAACCCTTACCACGCGCTGACTCACGACTTTCACCCGAGGCTCCTTGGAGCAGTAGGAACCCAGGTTTTACTGTACCATAGATTTGTATAAGGAAACTTAAATTACCAGCTTTTGCTTGAATTATATTAGGTTGGAATATGTGCTTCTAGGTAAAAGAATCTTGCAACACTGAGTCAAAGACAGAATCATTTATAAAGTGCTCCCATTTTAAAAGTTCTAAGGCTTAACAGGGTCAGATGCATTCTCAAATAATATATCAGGCAGCTGAAAGCCTCACTAAAAGAAGAAAAGAATAGAACATGTTGGCGAAAGAAAGGTTTTTAACCAATAAGGCAGTTCTGAACTTGACTCAATGATAAGAATATCAAACTGTCCCTATCTGAGTCTCAAAGGTAACATCACAATTATGTACTTAAATCAGATCCCTTTAAAAGTGATCATTTCTTTTGTTACGGTTGAGACTAAAGAAAAGCAGTAAAGTTTAATTGAGAGACTATTATTAGGGCTTATGATTGCATATTTGTGATTACTGCGTATATGCATATAGGTTCTATAATATGTTGCACTAGCACTTGGTAATTAATTTGTTGAAAGTATGGCACACCTAATTTGGCAAATATTTACATATTTGCATTATTTGTGATCAGTAACCCCAATCTTATTTTTGTCCCCTAAGGATAATCATGAATAAAATCATAACCACATATCAATATTAAATTTAAAACAACTTACATCACAAGTTAAGACAGATCAAAAGTATATGTATCATATAAAGAGGTTAAATGAGAGATTGATGAAGAGAAATAGTCTTAAGGCTCATTTTTAAAAGGCTCTTTAAAAACAATTACTGAACATGCCTCAATGCAATAAACATTCTTGTGAGAACTGCCTGTTAAGAGGCATCCTTGTTAGATGCTGTTCTAGTGAGAGTAAATATACTCTGATTCATTTATATTTTCAGGTACTGACTTTCATATGTTAGATATTTTAAGGATGTGTACATTTGTGATTGATGTTGCATTTACCTTTTCAAGAACTTTTCTGTTCCATAAAGCCAGTATTTATAGTATTTTACTAATCTTGGTATATCCGAGGCATGTGTTAATTAACTGGCCTTTTTCTACCACAGATGATAATTTGGGATGAAAGTAGATTTCAGAATCGATTATTAATGTTATAGAAATACAAAGTAGCCCTTTGGGTACTTTTTGTTTAGAGTTTATTTTTGCTGCTGTATTGGCAAAATACTGAAATGCAGAAGATGGATGCGTTCCAGAAGAGAAGATGGTGATTATAGGGAGGCACCTGCTGTACATAGTTACGTTCTGTGCGTGTTACATCTATCGCTGTAATCATTGCAAACAAAGAAGATGGTAGAGAGTGTTGTCTTCAATTTGTGATGGATGGCTCTTTCCTTTGCAGCCAAACAGGCAAAAAGTTAATGGCGAAGTGTCGAATGCTTATCCAGGAGAATCAAGAGCTTGGAAGGCAACTGTCCCAGGGACGTATTGCACAACTTGAAGCAGAGTTGGCTTTACAGAAGAAATATAGTGAGGAGCTTAAAAGCAGTCAGGATGGTAAGGGGTTTTTTGAAAAGTTTGGTTAACTTTGCACTGGCTTTAAAAAACTGCCAGGCGTGAATATTATAGATTAGATTCTGTACGTGCTCATCTCTGCCAGTTCTATAAAATTACGAATGAAACATTTCTAGTTGACTCAGCAAACAAAGCCATTTAATTTTCGTGGTTTTCCCCCCACTCTCCTAATTGTCTATTGTGCAGATTTCATAAGAAGTTTGTTTTTTGGGGGTGGGATTTGGTGAAAGATGGCCTGTTGCATTACTGAGGCATTATATGGATATACAAATTTATATTCGGTGCTTAAAAGGGGGAATATCCTCATTTAACCAATTTCTCTTAAGTGCAAATCTTGGAAGTATTTGGCTATTTCCAGTGGTCTAAAGATATGTAATTGATTGTACTGTTAAGGTCCTATTTTATGAATAAGATGTAGTATTTAAATTTGGTAAGACAAACTGAACTTACTGTCAACTGCCATCCCTTTTTTTTGGCAAATGTAGCTGCATCCGTGCTGTTTCTCTTTGTGAGGAACATTAATAGTAAGGAAAATATCCAAACTTTAAACATTAAATTGAGAATCAGTGTGTCTGACAGTTAATTGCAAAGAAGATCAATAGTCAAGTGATGTCTTTAAAACTACCTTTTCAAAGTGATAGTTCTTGGATCTTACTTATTGTAAACATAGCAAATAGATTTTGTATAGTAGTGACGTCAAAGGTTTTTCAGAACTTAATGGACGTGTATTTTATCAATTTTCAAGGGTTATTTTCTCTGATTTTCATTCTTTGATATGGAATAGTCCTTTGTTACAGTATAGGCCTCTTTGGAGTATTAGAGTAGGGGGCCACACTGTTGCTGGAGGCTAGACCTGCTGTGGAACTGAGACAGACACTGGCTGGAGGGTGAGGAGTCAGGGAACCAGCCGTGTGGGCCCACCAGTAAACAAGCGTGGAGCAAATTCTGTGGGCTCTAATCAGTTTTGTATAGCCGGATGGTTGGAATCAGTGAACTTGATTGTTCTATGTTTAGTCTAAGCATCTGTCTTCCCCACAAAGCAAACTCATTCTTGTATGGCTATTTTTAAATTCCAAGCAAAATTTTAAAATATTCTTTGGTGGTTTTAGAATTATATTTGTTCACTTAAATATTTATTGACTGCCTGGCTTTGTGGCAGGCACTAAGAAACATTTTAAAATATAAGAAATATTAAAGTAGGTTTGACTCTCCTTTGCACAGAACTGAATGACTTCATCATCCAACTTGACGAAGAAGTAGAAGGTATGCAGAGTACCATTCTAGTTCTGCAGCAGCAGCTGAAGGAGACACGCCAGCAGTTGGCTCAGTACCAACAGCAGCAGTCTCAAGCCCCAGCCCCAAGTACCAGCAGGACTACATCTTCTGAGCCTGTAGGACAGGCAGAGGCCACAGGTAAAGACTGCAGTCGTCTCGCCAACGGACCAAGTAATGGCAGTTCCTCCCGGCAGAGGACGTCTGGGTCTGGATTTCACAGGGAGGGGGACACAACCGAAGATGAGTTTCCTTCTTCTCCAGGGAATGGTAATAAGGCTTCCAACACCTCGGAGGAGAGAACTGGCAGAGGAGGTAGTAGTTACGTAAACCAACTCAGTGCGGGGTATGAAAGTGTAGACTCTCCCACGGGCAGTGAAAACTCTCTCACACACCACTCAAATGATACAGACTCCAATCATGACCCTCAAGAGGAGAAACCAGTGAGTGGGAAAGGTAACCGAACTGCGGGTTCCCGCCACGTGCAGAATGGCTTGGACTCAAGTGTAAATGTACAGGGTTCAGTTTTGTAATATTTTTTCCAGCAAATTTTTATACAGTGTCATTTAATTTGGGAGAGGATACTGTCCAGAAAATTAATGCATACTTTTGTCACAATTTGCCTTTTTTGTGGGTGTGTGTGTGTTTTCTTTTCCTTTTTTTTCCTTTGCTTCAATACCTCTGCCACTTTGGAAATTGTAACAGTTAATTACTTTGTTGCTAAAAGGACATTTTGTGTAGGGTCAAGTTATTTTTATATGAGTTAATGTGAAGTTGTAAATGGAAATTTTTCCTTAAAGTATAACACAATGATGTCTGTATAAATCTGTGTCTATCCTAGAACCTGTGCTGTGTAAGGGCATTCTTACTCATGCTGTTATATTATACTTATGCACCATTCAGACTTGTTAGAGTAGATGTGGGTTTCTGACTGCCAAGTTTGCCCAGTACAGTAGTTTTATCACTAAAAGTTGGACTTGCTTATGGAGTCCTATAGTAGTTTCAGTGTTAGATACAGTTTTTTCCATCATACATCTGTGCATTTTCTCTTTAGGTGACTGAATGTTTAAGAAATTTGTGTGCATAGTTACTCAGTTTTTATGAACTGTTGTATCCTGTTAATGCATATTGCTCTGTGACTCCAGTATATCTTACCTGTACTGACCAAACCTAAATAAAGATTTTTATTGTAACTCCTTACATTAGTTTTGTTTGTTTTTATGTGTGTGTTTAGCATTTGTCATTTATTTTCATTGGACTGCTGAATTTCTCATTATCCTTCAACATACCACAAAGGTGAAACTTAAGTCCATGCATTAATTTTGATTGTGCACTTAATTTTTTAAAAATTTATTCCTTGTTTTGCAAAATGAACTTGTAGTTTAGGGCTACACTTTAAATGTGTTTTCCTGACTTGTAAAAATAATTGTTAGAAAATATTTGAGAATACAGAAAAATATAAAGAAAATAGTTACCTAACTATTTGTTAGGTTTTGATTGAAAAGCAGACTTTGTTTTTGTGAAATGATTTCAGGTAATTAGGGTACCTTGTAGCCAGTGATGTTTGTTTTAAAACATGGCCACTGCTACTGATTTGTTAACATGCCTGCTGATGTTACATAGTAAGGCTGTGGGGTGTTAGAATGAAGGAGAAAACGTCTTTTAAGATATAAGACAAAGTTTCCTTCGTTTTTTGTCTTATTTTAAACATTTTAAGTATCAAGATCTGTGGTATTGAATGTCTTCAGAATCTGTAGCTTCATATATATGTGGTTGAGATGAAATGTGATTTTTGCTGAAAGCAAAATACTTTTTTTAGATATTACTTGTAATATAATCAAGGGACCTCAGAAGTGGAGTTATGACTTAAAACTGAGGGACAACTTATTTGAAAACAACTGGTTTTGCTTGTTTAACTGGCATATAGGTATATCTTGTCTTCAGTGGTGTATTTAAAATACTGCACTTCCTATCTTTTGATGAACCTTTTGTGCAGTCTTAAATAAGAAATCCTACACAATTTTAAGTAAATTTGCTTATGATAAACATTTTGATGTGTACTGAAATACTAAATAATATTCCCTTGATTTATTGGTTTTTGTTATGTACGTCCTTTTAACATACCCAATTTAAACAAAAACAATTTCTCTTTTCCTTTTTGTGTTATATAATCATTGGTGTGCAATAGGAAATTAGTTTTTCAACAGGTGACATAATTTTATGACTAAATTTAATATAGACCTGTTATGTGTTATTACCAGTTTTCATGTTTGTGTTGAATTTGTATTAGATGAATAACTTGGGCAGAGAGAACTTAAGATTGTACAGAGTCAATATTCTTCATTTCTGGAATTGGGTGCTTTATTTGCTGGTATGACTGATAAGAGGAGGTAAGTCATAATCCGGGTTGAGAGAGTGACCTCTGGAGCTAATGGATTTGAATCCCGGCTTCACCACTTAGCTGCTTCCTGGCTTGGGCAAACCGTTGTATCCCTGTGGCTCCATTTTTCCTGTGAAGGGTATTAAATGAGTTAATGTGTGTAAAGTGCTTACAACGGAGCCAAGCACATAGTGACTGCTCAGTAAATGTTAACCATTACTATTACCTTGAAGTGAGGTTCCAGTCCTGATGACAGAACATGTCCCTTGCTCAAACTGCTCCAAACATAAATTTTTATTTTTTGGATAGTTTCCACTGAAAGAGAAAAGATAGCTTTAACTAAATGGATTGTGATGTCTTTGATGTCAAAGTTAAAAGCTGCCTGTATTTCCTTCCTTCCCTGTTAAAAGTGTTATTACTTCTTCCGAAGTGGGACGGGACAAGTGGGAGTGCGAAGCATTCTTTAGATGACTTCTCGAAACAGAGAAACCCAGCATTTGGCAAAAGCTTGATGAGTACTGCCCAAGAAGGTTAATTTTAAGGGCAGTCAACTTGGATAAAGCCTAAGATTAGTAAAGTTTCCCTGTCTCTACTTTAGCATTATTCCAGAGAGAGTTGTCTATGAAGGTAGTAAAAAAATACCTTAACATTTTTTGACGTCTGTTAAGTACTTACATGCCAGAAACTGACAGGTATTTTATATTATCATTTTTATTATCGCTCCATGTGATAGGCACTTGTTATCCCTATTTACAGAATAGGAAATGGGCTTAAAAGGTAAGGTGACCACCACAGAGTTGGTAAGTGCTGGAGCTGCCCTCTAGGGTGCTGTCATTAAAGCTCCTCGGACTGTACCCACCTCAAAGCTGGCAGCTGAACCACATCTGATTCCAAGAGCCCAGGCTCAGCACGGTGTCGTTCTGCCTCCCTTCATCCTCTTGAATAAGAGGAAGAAGTGTCCCTGAGCTGCTGAGGATGGCATCTCACCAGAAGTCTGCATGGTTGCTGTGACAAAAACGTACTAGTTGGAAACAATCACGTGGAATGGCAATGCAAAGATGGGGGAAAAGCGAATTACAAAGATTTTAGGTATATCGTTCAAGACGCTAGCTAAGGTAAGAGGGTTTAGTTAACAATTGTCTCTTAGAGGTGGTTAATTTGGTCCTTGAAGGAAATGATGTTTGTGGACAAGAGGCATGAGAACATTCAGCAAAGTTCTGGCATTACTGGAGGATGTACCAGTTGCCATCTCTTCACATAAGTTTTAGTGGATACTACTGCTGGGAAGATTTTAATGAGAAAAAAATGTAGAAGTGCTTGTCACACACGGCTTACTAGATAGTTCCCTTGGTATTTGATGCAACTGATCACTTTAGTTTCTGGGACACTTGCAAACAATGCCAAGCCATTCTTTCTGACAATTTTCTCTCAGGTGTTCCTTATTTCTCGTTAATAGTGGTTTGTCCCCTGTACCCATCATTGCCTACCTCTCTGATGACACGTCCATGGGAGTTATCTATTCCCATGATTATAACTAACATTTCTTACAACCCTGGATCATCTCATTACCTTTCATCTGGACCCATCCTGGGGGAGCCGTGCCAAGGGAGTGTGGGCTACCCCTGTTGTAAGGAGTGCACTGCAAACTCCAGCTGTGGGAAATCCACTTTGGTGACTGACTGCTCCCTTCAGACCAACGAGGGAGTTTGCTCCATGGTAGGTTGGTGAATTCTGCCTTCTGGCTAAAATCTGCCCTGGACTTCTGCAGCGCTGTTTGTGAAACAACCAAGAACAGTTGCAAGGTCGCTTCAGGAGAAACTGGCTCAGCAGCACTGCAGTAACAGGGGCCCCTCATTCCCACTTGGAAATTGTGGTGGCTACCCACCCACTCACCAGCCCAAAGAGCATGTGATCCTAGAACCAGATGTAATTTTTAAAATTATTCTCTTCCTCTTCTTTTGCCAATTCATTATTCATAGTCCCCATACGGCCCGTACCTAGCTTTGAGTAGATATTGATGAACAACTATAATGAGGACTCTGGTCCAGAGGACAGGTGCCATGTGGCCACACAACAAAAACAAGCAATAATCTTCTCAATTTTTGCTCTTAAGTTGGTTCTGGATAGAGCTTCTAGGTCAGAAACAAGTGAATACATTGCTTGTTCAGATGTATTTAGGTACTGGCATAAAGAATATATTAGTATGCATTCATATTTAATGCCTATAATGTGCTAGAAGCTGTGCATAAAGCAGTATAACAAGATCATCTTGCAAAGCTTTTATAGTCTAGGAGACGGATGAAACTAGGAATTTTAACATATGGTAAGTAGAATGATAAAGTTAGGTAGAAGATGCCAAGGGGTACCAAATGCAGGAGACAGGAAGGCTTTCTGGAGGAAGTGATGTCTAAGTGGAATGCTACATGGTAGGTTGGTTAACAGAAGATAGTTAACCCTGCTCATTGAGATTTTGAATAGAGAAGAAACAATAAAGGCTAGAAGAGGTAGATATAATGAGTTTAGCTGTGTTAAATTTGATGTGCTTATTTATGGGAAATTTTAATGGAGAGGGCCTGTCTGCTCAGGAGACAACTAGGTTAGAGAGAGAGATTTCAGTTGTCAGCATGTAGGTGGTAACTGAAGCCAGGGGAGTGACTGGTGTTACCGAGGTGCTGGTGCAGAGTAAGAACCTTGGGGACTATATTAAGGGGCAGTCAAAGTAAGCCAAGAAGGAGACTAAGGAGTGGCCAGAGATGTAAGGGGACACAGAATACAGCATGAAGCCAAGGAACAAGTTCCTTAAATTTCTTGGATTCTCATATGTTTCAGGACAGGAACCCATTCCAGACAGAAGGCTCTTAGAGTGTGCTGCTGAGTTCTTAAGAAGGACTGCTGATTCCATCATTATTCCAGACCCGAAGGATTTCTTCCAAAGGAAACTGTTACCCAGGCTTTTCTGTCTCTACCACCCCACCTGTGGGGCCTACGCTTTAGTCATCTTCTCTGGTTTCTTTGGCCCGTCCACATATCTCTGCAAAGTCTTAATGGAGGTTCCCAGGACCTAAGGAATTTTCAATCTACTTGAAAGCTCTTCAGGAGGATTCCCCAGGCTTGTCAACAGTTCTCCCTCCACAACCTTGTGACAAAGTTCTCTTGCTCCAGCATTCTCAACAAGCTGCATGCCTACCCAGAAACCCTTTCCTTCCTAGCATATTAGGTTGTTTCTCTTTGATTTACTGAACATCTAAAAATCTTAACTTCCTACCAGGAAGTCTGCCCAGATGAATGAGGATGCTTGCAGCTGATGTAACAGAACAGCTCGCCTAACTTGAAATGGCTTAAACAATAAGGAAAATCTGTCTCACAGAGCTGGAAGATCAGAGGTTGAGTGGACACCGGGGTTGGCCTCAAAGATGTCCTCAAAGACCATAGTGCTTTCCATCTCTGCTCTGCTGTCCTCAGTGTGTTGACCTTGCAGTCATGCTGGCTCCCCTTGTGTTCAAAACGTGGGTGCAGCACTTCTGAACCTCACACCTGGACACCACAATGTCCAAAGGGAGAAAGGATCCATCTTCTTTTTATCCCTTAGAAGTGAGAATACCCTTCCCAAAGCCACCCAGCAAGCTTTCCTTCACATTTTGTGGCCAAGATTGGGTCACATGTCCATTCTGAAACCATTGGCTGGGGCTAAGACTAATTATTTGGAGTAAAATGGATGTTGAGAGTCAATCACTATAACTGGTTCCATGGAAAGAGGTGGAAAGTTTCAAGTCTATTCAAAATAGCCATGAAATTCCAGCCATCACTGATTACCCCACCCAAATGTTTGCCCTTTACCAACACACATCTTGCCAATATTGACAATTGATGATTGTTCACCGTTAATTATTATTCAAATATGCATAAGACTCCCTATCTGTGGCTGACTCTAACCTCTCTATATATGGGGCCTCATGCAGCCCTTGGGGATTGTTAAAGCTTTTGGATAATATGAGAATTCATTAATTTATTTGATAAGCATTAATTAAGTCTCTACTATGTGTTCAACACTGTTCTAGGTGATAGAATGAGACAAAGCAAGACCTCTCCCTGGGAGACTAGACTGTGGGGTGTGTTCAGGGGAAAACCAGCCAGACCTGAGGCTGGAAAGCGACTGGGGCCAGTAATTGAGGTTCCCATAGAATCTGAAAGATACTGAACTCTGCCCAGTAGGGGACAGGAAGCTTTAGCGTTTTAAACAGAAGAGAGACCCAGCTTGTTATTACACACTCCCCTCCTTCCAGGTTGTCCGAACTGTCAACCAGAGGAAACCCTCTTGATCGGTGGGACGTGAAGACACTCAGGCTTCCTCACACAGTCACCGCTAGAGCTGAGCTTCCAGGATAAGAGAGGCAAGTGGCGCCAACCCCACGGAAGGGCGCGGAGTCCTCCCGCGGGTGTGCACCGAGAAGAACCGAGTTAACCCCTGAGTGAGTGAGTGTTGGCGCCCAGGCAAAACGCAGAGGAACTTTCTTAGCCCCCAGGGCAAAGGCACCCATCAGTAGCGCCCGCAGGTCCGCAGGTGGCAGGACTCGCACCCGACGTTCTCGTCCCCGGGATTCGAGTCCTCGGCCGAACGCGGACTATTCTTCTGTCCCCCCCCCTTTTCACTGACTCGAAAACCACCAAGTTTAAAAAGACCAAACCCCCTCCGAAAACAAAAACGTCAAGACAGAAGCTACCACACCGGGGGGTTCAGAAGAGGGTCTGAGGCGGTGGCGGGACGCGCGTGTCTCGGCCCCGGGTTCCCGGTCTCGCCCTGCGCCGGCACCCCGCGCCCCGCGTCTGGCCCGGATCTCGCGCCTGCGCAAGGCGCCCGCGGAGGCGGTGGGCGGGGCAGCCGGCGGCTCCGCCCCCCGCGCGTTCTGTCGGCGGCCAGGCAGGGCTCTGCCTCACTTCCAGCCGCGCCGGGCGCACAGCAGCGCGAGAGGCCGTCGGACGGCAGGATGAGTGCAGGCTCGGACCCCGTGGTCATCGTCTCGGCGGCGCGGACCGTCATTGGTGAGTGGCCGGCGGGCCTGGAGCGAGGTCTGAGCCGCGGGCCCGGCCCGGCCGCGGGGACCCCGGGACCCCTGGGACCCCTGGAACCCGGCGCCTCGTGCCTCTCCCGGCCTGCCCTGCAGCCCCGCCCCCTCCTCACCCGGTCAGAACCCCTCCGCTCCGCGTGCTCTGATTGGCTCCTCGGGTAGAGCCACCCCGCCGCCCGACTCTCCCATTGGCTGGCGGAGAGAGGCGCTCTCTCGCGAGGCCCCTGATTGGCCAGCTCCAGGAGGGGCCATCTCAGCCTTGTGGTCGCAGGGGCGGGGCGGCCGGGTGGTCCGAGCGGCGGCACCGGCAGGGGTTGTGCTGGTAGAGCCAGAGTTAGTGAGAATTGCCTCTCCTCAGTGCTGTGACAGTTCCAAAGCCCGTGGACGCGCGGGAGGGTCAACCCCTTTGTTAGGGAAGCGTGGGCCGCGCCCATCCGCTGGGACTTGGGGAATAGGTGGGCAGGTTTCCCGCGGGTCCGCGGCCTCCCCGCGCGCTCTGCGGGCCCTGGGCCTCGACTGCTGCGAGTCCCCCGCTCTGCACCCAGGGGAGCTGCCCGGGCTCCTGGGCAGGGGGAATCCCTCTTCCTCCGCCTTCTCGTCTGTTCTAGGCTCCTTCAATGGTGCCTTGTCCACCGTGCCTGTCCACGACCTGGGCTCGACTGTCATCAGAGAAGTCCTGAAGAGGGCCGCTGTGGCCCCCGAAGACGTGTCAGAAGTCATATTTGGACACGTTTTGGCAGCAGGTGACTCCTCAGTGACCTCGGCAGAGATGAGGTTTATCAGAAGCAGCCCATCGCCACACACACACACACACACACACACACACACACACACACACACACACACACACACACTGTTCTTGCCTCCATACGTGTGCGCACGGAGTTTCCTCTGTTGGAGTTCTTCGCCACACACACACACACACACACACACACACACACACTGTTCTTGCCTCCATACGTGTGCGCACGGAGTTTCCTCTGTTGGAGTTCTTCTGTTGCCCCCGTGCCAAGCTCCGTCAATAGCTTCTCTCCAGTTATCACTCAGCGCCTTTAATCTGCTTTTCCTGAACAAACCTAGACCACCGCCCTCCACTGCCTTTTCATTCTTTAGAAGCAGGGCCAGCCTGACATGCAGCAGAGTCTCCATGGCCCTCCATATTTCCCTAAGTGTCACACATTCAGTAGAAATGTACTGAACTCCTCCTTTGTGCCCCGCCCTGTGCTAGGTGCTGGGGATAGGGCTCCAACAACACCTGTGAGGTCCCCACCCCTCAGGACCACTTCTGAGCTGCAAGGTAGGTGGCACTTCATGCACTTCCCAGAGGGGCTGTCACTCCCTGGCTGGGCATGGGTGTCACCGGCCTGCTCTAGTCTCACTTCTGAATCCCACTGGACTTATAGACTATGGATCACTGAGAATTCCTAGCCAGTTAGTTGTTAATAACTAGTTTCATGCTCACTCAGTAGCATAAATTCTAATTATTCATAATGGTAATTGGTAATGCTCACAACCAACTCTTGTCCTTACCCTCTCTGAGACCTGGACCATTTTTCTGGGTATTTACTTTGTAGTTTTGTAGTTCCTCTTCCTAGTTCTCCTTTCTTAACTTGTCCTTATGGGCATTAAAGTCAAAGCACGATGCCCCTTTCTCCTGACTCTCCAAGGTTTTAAAATATATGAGAAACACTCTCAGACTGGTTACCTTCAGGCTAGTCATTCTTTCTTCCTTCCCACACCCATGACAGGCTTACTGCCACAGGGTACTCCACTGCTGGTTTCTCTGTTATTTCTTCATCTCACCTCTGTAATATCTCCACGTAATTATAATAAAAATCATAGCTGTGTTTATTGAGAGCCTGCTAAGTGCTGGGCCTTTAAACCATTGTGCTTCCTGCTTTCCTCTAATCCTCTCAGTCTGTTGTATCGTATTATCTCCACTTTACAAACGAGTAAATGAGGTTTTGAGAGGTCAGTAACTTATCCAGGGTCACAGTTTGAAGTAGGGCTAGCACTTGAACCCACATCTGTCCTACTCCCTAAGTTCAGGTACCCTCCACAATCATGTAACAAATTTTTGCCGACTCCTGCTGTGTGCCAGGCACTGTTCTGACAGCTAGGGATAAGAATGTTCATATCAGATAGAAATCCTCCTTCTCATGGAGCTCATATTCTGCAAAATGCTGGACTATTGTTTAATTATATTCAGCACCCATTTCTTAATTCTTTAAGTACTTGAAGATCTTATGAATAAATACATAAAATTTTTATAAAGAAGTCATTTGCTTAATGGAAATGCAACTCATTGTAGCTTAAAAAGCAGCAACCTTAAACAATATTAATGTCTTCTTTATTAACTAGTGTCCTATGAGTTTCATTCAGAGAATATTTTGATATTGTCTTTTTAATAACTTTTTCTGCATCTGTATTCAATCTCAAGTTTTTGGCTTCCAGCCTAATCCCGGATTAATAACACTAGGATGAATATAATCTCTAAATTTTTGCCAGTGACCCATTTGCTAGTTTTTTCCAACAAACTCCCCAAGGAAAGGTGCTGGGTATGAATATATCTGAAATTTGCAAAAGAGTGACCACTGGATAAACACTGAGCCTTTGAGAACAGACAATGGTGACTGAGAATATTTGGAAATTTCAACTCCATCCCTTCCTGTGCTACGTTGATTAAGGATGTGATATATTTCTTCCCATTCCCTGAGAGAAGTCCCCACAGTTGAATTATAGAAAGGTATTTGTCAGTTCTGATTTTGTACATATCTTGTTACATAACCAGTTGACCATGGTGTGATAAATCTTTTTTTATTTTTATTTTTTTTAATTTATTTTTGTGAGGAAGATCAGCCCTGAGCTAACATCCATGCCCATCTTCCTCTACTTTTATATGGAACGCCGCCAAAGCATGGCTGACAAGCAGTGCGTCGGCGGGCGCCTGGGGTCCGAACTCGCGAACCCCAGGCTGCCAAAGCGCGGACTAAACTGCTGCGCCACCTGGCGGCCCTGGTGTGATAAATCTTAAGGACAGAAGTGATTCTTATCAGAGGATTTCATATTTAAGTAACCTTTTACTTTCCCAGGTGTCTTAAGCCATGATCATGGAAACAAATAGCCCTAGTTAGAAACAGTAATAATGCGCAAGTTCTGCCCCATGTTTATGAGGGAGTGTGTGCTTATTCAAGTCCTGTTTTAAGATCAAGAAGACAGTTCCTTCTTAAGGTATTCATAACTTCTTTGTGGAGAAGAGAGCTAATACCCATAAAATATAGAATAGCACAAGGGAATACGTAAAGGCTAGACTGTGATAGGTGTAGAGTGTACACAGACCTTTTCGCCTTTGGTGGAAACTCCACTTGGCTTGGCTGGGCAGTGGCAGGACACCCAGTTGGTAGTTTCCTGATTTTGCCTGTACTTTCATTTTTCTCTTTGATTGCTGAGAGGCCTCTGTGTTCCTTCTTTCAGGTTGTGGGCAGAATCCAGTCCGACAAGCCAGTATAGGTGCAGGAATCCCCTACTCTGTTCCAGCTTGGAGCTGCCAAATGGTCTGTGGGTCAGGCCTGAAAGCTGTGTGCCTTGCGGCCCAGTCCATAGGGATGGGAGACTCCAGCATTGTGGTTGCAGGAGGCATGGAAAGTATGAGCAAGGTAAGGTCTCTGGAGAGACAGCTGTCACTGACCTCTCACTGATACACTCATGTCCGTGCCGTAGTGGAGTAAACTGATGCATATCAGAGCTGGAACAAACAGTAAACAAATAAACCAAAAGTTGATCCCTACCTGAATGATAATTTTTCTTCAACTTGGATGGGAAATCCAGGTTGAAGAAAAGCCTGTCAACCAGTAGAACAGAATACATTTTTTTGAAAATGTTACTGAAGTGTAAAATATTTTCAGAATTAAACCTATAACATTAGTTGCTTGATATCCTTGGTCTTAAATTTCTTTCTCGTTGTGAGGAAGAGTCAAAAACAGATGTTGTCACTTACGGAGTGGTGCCCTTCTCCAGTAGGTTTGCCAGGTGGGATTTGTTTTACCAAGTTCTATCCCTCAAATTAGCACAGTAGGGACCACCCGGTGGCGCAGCGGTTTCGTCCGCGCTTGGCAGCCCAGGGTTCGCCGGTTCGGATCCCGGGCGCCCACCGACGCACTGCCTGTCAGCCACGCCATGATGGCGTCCCATATAAAGTAGAGGAAGATGGGCACGGATGTTAGCCCAGGGCCAGTCTTCCTCAGCAAAAAGGGGAGGATTGGCAACAGATGTTAGCTCAGGGCTGGTCTTCCTCACAAAAAAAAAAAATTAGCACAGTAGTGAAAAGAAAAAAGTATATCCTGTTGCCTCTCGGCAGTTCAGGGTCTGACCTGGGGATCCCCTAGGCAGAGATGATTCAGTCCTGCCCTTGCTGAGGCCCAGGGAGAGGTAGGCTGAAAGTAGCAAACACGATCACAATGATCCTGATGGGACCAGACTGATGTCTGTGCAGTACTTTACGAGGTGCTTTTATACATGCAGTCACAACAGCTCTTAGAGGGTAGATGGCATCATTCCCAATTTACAGGTTAGGAAACTAAGGCGCAGAGCCGGAATTCAAATACAGATCTTGTGATTCCAACTCTTTCCATTCTGTTATAGCTGCTATTGAGTTGGCAGGAGTTAAGAGGAACCCCCTATCCAGAAATCCTTCCCATCAGTTAATTAGACAACCTGATTATTCTCACTATAGGCATTATTCGCTTACCAAAATAAGTAATACATTGTTATCATCACTTAAGCCCTTAGATGGGCTCTTCATTTAACAGGTAACTAGTTGCCTCTTTGGAAAGAATAAATGAGGTTCTTAAAGAACTCGGACACAGAATGGATAGGTTTGATGGAAAATGGAAATGGGTAGGTAGGAGAGTAAAGGATTCCCAAGAGTAGGCAGGGTGGAGTAGTCTGCTGATTCCAGGGGTCCAGGCCCTGGGCCCTGGGTGAGGAGGAGGATGGGCCGGAACTGGGGAGAAGAATCACCAGGGGGACCGGGTGAAGACTGAGGAACCACTGGATCAGTTTAGTGGGGTCCTAAGGAGATGACTAGTTATAACCAAGCAAAAATCCATTTGTATGTCTTGTTTCCAGGCTCCTCACTTGGTTCACTTGAGGACGGGAATCAGGATTGGGGAAACGCCACTAACTGACAGTATACTCTGTGACGGGCTTACAGATGCCTTTCACAACTATCATATGGGCATTACAGGTAAGGCAGACAGCTGAAAACCTACTAACTGTGAAGAGGTTAAAAAAGATCATATAATAATTGGCTTTGCAGGGCTTTCCTCTTTAAGGGCGGGGACCTGCCCTGATCATTTTGTATCCCTGATGAGAGAGACAGTTCCCCTGTGATGAACCAAAGGGAGGCAGTATCCCCTCTCTCCTTTGTGACTCCTTGATTATCAGGGAATGTTAGAGGTGGGAAGTACCCTAGAGTTCTTCTGGATCAATCTCTCATTTTACCCTGTGAAGAAATAGTGGTTTTGTGGCAGAGGCAATATCAGAGATAAACTAGTACTTCGGCAACCTAACTCTGTATTCTTTGTACTGCACAATCAGATCTTCATTAGTCATCCATCTAGAAAGCTCCTGTGGTCTGGGTTTACTGGCAGAGCAACTGGAAGAGCAAGAGAACTCATGTCTTTACTGCATGTAACTGTAAAACTTAAGAACAGAAGGGACATTTAATTTTAGAGTTAAAGAAACAGGCCCCGAGAGGTTAAGTGCCTTGCCCAGATGCGTGTGGCCATGGCTCTGTTTCTAAGAGAAGTATAAATCATGTGGAAAGGAGGGAGGGTAAGGGCAAGATTCCAAGCAGAGGGAATGGTGTGTGCAAGTGCAAGGAGGGAGGGAAGTGCTTGGAGACGTGGGGAACAGTGAGAAGCTCAAGGCATCTCCATCCCTGCGCGAGGGAGAGTGCAGCAGAGAAGGCTGGAGATGGTGGGCAGACCAGGGAAGGTGCTCTGTGCTCTACCAGGGTCTTACTTTTCATAGTTCTCGGCGGAGTTTCTCAAAGTATGCTACTCCAGCTAACTGTCTCAACATCACCAGAGTTGGTCATTAAAAATTCAGCTCTCGGGGCCAGCCCTGTGGCATAGTTAAAGTTCCGTGCGCTCTGCTTCAGCGGCCTGGGTTCACAGGTTCGGATCCTGGGCCTGGACCTACACCACTTGTTGGAGGCTGTGCTGTTGCGGTGACCCACATGCAAAATAGAGGAAGATTGGCGCAGATGTTAGCTCAGGGCTGATCTTCCTCAGGGGAAAAAAAAAAAATTCAGCTCTCAAGCCCTTTCTGAGGTGTTATGGGCTGAATTTTGTCCTTCCAAAATTCATATGTTGAAGCCCTAACCCCCAGGACCTCTGAATGTGACTATATTTGGAGTTAGGGCCTTTTAAGGGTAATTAAGTTAAAATGAGGTCTTTAATGTGGGCCCTAATCCAATCTGACTGGTGTCCTTGTAAGAAGAGGAAGAGACAGAGATGTGGGCACAGGAGAAAGACCGTGGGTGGACACAGTGAGAAAGTGGCCAAGGAGAGAGACCTCAGGAGGAAACAAACCTGCTGACACCCTGATCTTGGACTTCTATCCTCCAGAATTGTGAGAAAATAAATTCTTGTTGCTTAAAAAAAAAAAAATAATGGCTCAGGCCACGTGTAGCAATTAGTGAAGACTAGACCTCCTACTATAAACAAGTACAAAACTGGTCAAAGTATATCAAGTGACTGTTTTCAAATGTCAGCCAACAATCATGCAAAAGTGAAATTCTTGAAAAAAGAGAAAGCCCCACTGGCTTTCTACCTCAGGGTACTTTCCAGACTTTCTACATGGGGAAACAGTGGCCTCAATGAACTGGGGAGGTGGAGATCAGAGTTTGGAACTGCTGAGATGGTTGGAACTTGTGGGGCAGGGTACTGGAGAGAAAAGAAATGGAAGAAATCATCCAGACCTCACAGGAGGTGTTGGGAATTTCTGGTTTTGGAAAAGTAGAAAGGTAGTAGATCAACCCTGGGGTTGCTAGTGAACAGTCATGGAAACAATGACTTGCCAGTAACAACAAGCAGTCCTAACACCCAGATCTTTGTTTCTAAATACCTTTCTCCACTAACAAGAACTAGGGCTCCTTGGAGAAACGGCTCATTCTGGGATTAGGACAACAGTGCTAAAAAAATAAGGAAGTGCTTAGAGCACACGGGGACATGTCAAAAGGACACAGGAGCCAGCTTAAAGGACTCCCACTGCCCAAATCTTGAACAATTTGAGCATCGAATAGATAGTAATGGGTTATAACTTATTAAATAAAATAAAAATACATGATCCCTACTGATGTAAATAACAAGAAATGGAGAGAGAAGGAAAAGCTCTTGATAGTCAAATGCCAATTAATACCTATAGAAGGAATGTTGGAGTTAGAAAATCATGAATGCTAAAACTAGTGGGTGAAATTTGATTAAGATATTTTTGTAATCTGAAAATAACTTCCCATAAATTACTAATTATAAATGGAAAAATCGTAACTTTCAGTGTAGAAACAAGGTGCATAGCACTTTAACCAAGTGATCAAAGCTAACATCACTTGAGATAAACTGATATCACATGTATCTGATAAGATTCACTGAAAAGATTACACCATTTTTCAGTGGTATACCTGCTTTTCTGCATAATCTTAATCTACTCTTGAGGAAACTTCAAACAAACCCAAATGGGGGACATTTGACAAAGGAACTGGCCCCTGTTCTTCAAAAATATCAAGATTAAGAAACACAAAGATAGTCTGAAGAACTGTTCCAAATAAAAAGAAACTGAAAAGATTGACAGTGAAATGCAGTGAATGATCCTGGATTGGATCCTGGACTGAACAAAGAAATTAGCTACAAAGGACATCATTGGGACAATAGGTGAAACTTGAATATGGAGCAAGAATTAGATACTAGTATTGTATTGATGTTAAATTTCCTGATTTTGATAGCCATGGTTATGTAAGAAAATGGCCTTGTTTGGGGGAAATATACACTGAAATTAAAATTTAGGGATAAAGGGGCATGAATATCTACAACTTTCTCTCAAATGGTTCAGAAAGAGAAAAAGAACAATGGGGCAAAAATACAACTGGTGGATCTGCATGAATGAAATTTCTGAAAGTTTTAAATCATATGGAAAGGAAAAGAGAGAAGAAAGGAAGCAAAGAAAATGGCTTCTTAAGAGTCACTGCAACATTTCCAAATGCATTGCCGGTGTGAGGCAAGATTGCTACAGAGCAGTCTCAGCCCACCAGCGGGCCTGCTCATGCAGGGCAGGCAGTGCGTTTAGACACGAAAAACTTGAGCTATCAAAAGCCAGTTCTTGAAAATGTTTGCTTTTTTTTTCTTTCACAGCTGAAAATGTAGCCAAAAAATGGCAAGTGAGTAGAGAAGATCAGGACAAGTTTGCAGTTCTGTCCCAGAACAGGACAGAGAGTGCACAGAAAGCCGGCCATTTTGACAAAGAGATCGTACCAGTTTTTGTATCTTCTAGAAAAGGTGGGTATATAAATCATAATGGTTTAAACATCAACGTGGCTATTTATAGGTAAGAGTAATATCAAAAATAATAGTATGTAGGAATGTTTATATTTGTCTTGTCTTGTGCAGAGACAAGATATATGCTGGGTAAATCTGAACATGGGGTGGGGGTATGTTTACGGGGAGAGGAAATGGGAAGCTGTGTCAGCATTTAGACACTCTTGGTTCCCAGAGTGTTCACACTGCAGGTACAGCAGCTTTCATGAGAAACTGGAACATTGGCTCATGGTTGTTAGGAGGCAACAGCTGACCATTTGCCCCTACAGGCTAAATCTCCTCAGAAGTGAACATCCATTACTTCCTGCTGCTTCTGTGTGCATTTCATATTTCCTGAGGGTGGATCTTTTGGGGTTACTTTGCTATTATTTAATATGGATGGCTCCAGGCAAGTTCTGTTACTGGTAACTGACATCTCCTATGGCCAGGCCTTATGAGACTGGCTTTGACACTCCCCCATCCAGTCAGTTTTAACCAGCAAAGTCCTATGTCCCAAACCATAGCAACCTTCCTCAGAAAGGGCTATGGAGGGGCCAGCCCGGTCGTGTAGTGGTTAAGTTCGTGTGTTCTGCTTCAGCGGCCTGGGGTTCACAGGTTCAGATCCCGGGCGTGGACCTATGCACCAGCGCCCATCAAGCCATGCTGTGGCGGTGTCCCATATAGAGGAATGATGGGCATGGATGTTAGCCCAGGGCCAATCTTCCTCAGCAAAAAGGGGAAGATTGGCAACAGATGTTAGCTCAGCGCTTATCTTCCTCACCAAAAAAAAGGGCTGTGGATATAGACAACACTCAAAATGTCTCACAAAGACAGTGCTCATAAAATGTTTTAACATACAACTCGTGTACGTTCCTCCTATTGGAATGAAATACAGAATGAATCCTCATGTATCATGTCTGAGGAATCCACCATTCCTAGCACACTGCCTGCCATCTCTGTACTTATCTTGGGTAGTTGATTTTCCTTTTTTTCAGGTCTTATTGAAGTTAAAACAGATGAGTTTCCTCGCCATGGGAGCAACATAGAAGCCATGTCTAAGCTGAAGCCTTACTTTCTTACCGATGGAACAGGAACTGTCACTCCAGCTAATGCTTCAGGTTAGATTTTCTGAAGGGCAGTTGGAGGAATACCATCTTCTGTTATGTCTACCAAGTTAATGCTTTTTCTATTTCATTATTTATACGCAAATTATTCTAAAACCTTGTTTGAGTTGCTTTAGGGAAAAATGTAGTTTCTCCATATTTTGATTATTGACTTAACCCATGTATACTGAAAGAATGAATTTGGTTTCCCAGCGTCCTAACTAGACATACCCATGAAAAAGCAAATTAGAAACCCCAGAGTTTACCTACTAGTTTTCTGCTTTTCCAAAACCAGAAGTTCCCAATACCCCCTGTGAAGTCTGGGCTATTTCTTCCATTTCTTTTCATTAATCTCCCCTCCCCCACTGCTTTAGTCTTTCCACTCTTTCTCATGTCACACTGTTCTGCAGTCAATTATGACATATTGCCAGATTTACCATTTCTAATTACACTCCAAGTCTGAATTATGGCAAATGGCTTTGCCAGGATGTTAAGAATAATTTAACTCGTCTTCAGGTGTTAGAGAAAGTAGACACAGGTATATAACTGAACGAACATTGTTTTAGAAATCAAGACATTCATATTTTACAGGAATAAATGATGGTGCTGCAGCCGTGGTTCTTATGAAGAAGTCTGAAGCTGATAATCGTGGGCTTACACCCTTAGCACAGATAGTTTCCTGGTCACAAGTAGGTGTGGAGCCTTCCATTATGGGAACAGGACCAATTCCAGCAATAAAGCAAGCTGTGAGTTTCATTCTAACTTTTGGCACCTTTTGCTTTGTTGATACAACCTCTTTGGGACCAGACCAATAACCTGTAATTCCATGTTAAGTTCTGCCCTTTTTAAACCCTTGCTCAGATCCTTCCTGCTCCAAAATGCAAGATGGAGCTTGATTTTGTTTTCATATTTATCCCTATCAGGTTTCATTTGCTGTGTTTCCCTTTCATGAGTCTTCCCATTAGCCTTAAATGCGCTTATTTAGTTGTATGTCTAGTTCTCTTTCCCTGCCACAAAGCGCAGCCCAGAAAATTTGCATCATATGCTCTTTAGAACTGATTCTGCTGTCACCTACATGTAACAGATGTTACTGATTCAAAATTTAAGATAGTTTATGGGGCTGGCCTGGCGGCATAGTGGTTAAATTCACATGCTCTGCTTCAACGGCCCAGGGTTTGTGGGTTTGGATCCTGGGCATGGACCTACATGCCGCTGTTAAGTCATGCTGTGGCGGTGTCCCACATACAAAAAATAGAGAAAGATTGGCACAGATGTTTGCTCAGAGCCAATCTTCCTCACAAGAAAAAATATTTAAGTTTAGAATTTCCAGATGTTTTATCCTTAACCCCTTAGAATTGGTGTTACTTAGGCAAAATGTGTGGTATCAGTAGGCTGATGTAAGGAACAACCTAAAGTGACGGTTTTTAAGAGAGCCTTCAGTATCATAGAGTATATTGTGCTTTTATATTTACAATGAAGAATGGTTCCACCCATGTTGTATATTGTGCTTTTATATTTACAATGAAGAATGGTTCCACCCATGTTTTTAGATCTCTATTCCATTAATCTTTTCTTTAGGTTGGAAAAGCAGGCTGGTCACTGGAGGATGTTGATGTGTTTGAAATCAACGAAGCCTTTGCAGCCCTCTCTGTTGCAATAGCTAAAGAACTTGGATTAAACCCGGAGAAGGTAAACACGAGCAAGCACTCCTGAGGAAAGCCTGCAAATGAACATTCAGATGCGATTTTAAGATATAATCAGTTTACACATAGTTAGATAACGTCCCAGGTATTGGCCGTGCAGTAATGGGTGGATACCAGGTTAAGTTCCTGCTGGGACTTGGGAGTTCACTAATTTTGCTTACCAAGGTAAAAAACCTTGACGGCATTAGTTTACTTCCAACACAAACAGGGCATTTCAAATCTTTTAAACAAATAATAAGGGAAGGTAGGCAGGACAGATGTCAAAGGGGTATAAGTCAGTTCCTAAGCAGTTAAAATAAAAATTCAAAGGGTAGTTTACTGGTATAACACTAAGAGGAAAGATGATAGTTTAGGATTTGAAACCTATGTTCACAGAAGAACATATGATATATACCTTTTCCCCCTTAGGTCAATGTTCAAGGAGGGGCTATAGCCTTGGGCCATCCTCTTGGAGCATCTGGCTGTCGGATTCTTGTTACTCTGCTCCACACCATGGAGCGGAAGGGTGGACTCCGTGGTGTTGCTGCCTTGTGCATCGGGGGTGGGATGGGAATAGCAATGTGTGTTCAGAGAGCATGAAATTGTTTAACAATCATGCTTAAACTAATCTTGAACTCATTTCCTTTTAAACTAATAAGGTACTAGAGTTATAACATGTGAAACCAGAGGACCAAAGTGAGGGTGGAAACAATCTCCCACTTCACAAGAACCCGGGCTTGACAGCTCGTTGTACTTTAATGTGTAATACTCGAGGTACAAGACAATTGCCTCTAACATTGTTATAAATAAAAGAGAAATCAGATCAGTCATCAAGGGCTCCCGAGTGAACAGCATCTTCATAACCTCCGTGCTTATCATCTTTGCTTTCTGGGTGTAATTTAATAAGATCATCAATTCGAAGAATGGTAATTGCAGCTTCCGTTGCAAATTTCAAACTCTTAACTTTAACTATGGTTGGTTCAAATACTCCTGCTTGTTTGTTGTCTCGAGGTTTACCATTGACCAAATCAAGACCAATCCTGCAGTTAAAAAAAAAAAACTATCAGTGGCCTCTTATGTAACACTTACCCACCCACCCATCCCATCCCTTTAACTGTTGATTAGGTGCCTCATTAATTCTACCTATTCCACCCAGATGTTCATCTTGGAAAATGCTGGGACATTATGGTGGGTCCCTTTGGCACTCAAGTAGTTGATTATGAGTAACAAACAAAATCAGCATGAAGGAGTTGTAGAAAGGCCTAAATGGTAGTATAGAAACTATTTCTAAGCATCATTTAGTATCTTACAAAGGAGTTGCTTAAACATGGATCAATAATTTCCCCTCTGCCTCTGTGGGACCTTCCTGTAGTAAAATGACTACCTAGAGAGGCAGGGAGGGTTTAGGAATCAGAGTTGTCAACTAAGACACGCTAATGCTAATATACTCACTAGTCATCATCCTTCATGAATTTAAAACAAAACTCAACTACCATATATGATATACAGATGACAACAAAAAAACAGGGAAACCGTATGCTTACCATTTTAGATTTTTGCGTTCTGGGTTAACTTGAGCCTCATTATGAAAAGCTCTCAACTTTGCAACCAGATCTGTGGAGTCTTGGGCAGCATTAACTGCCAGTGTATTAGGAATAACAAGAAGAGATCGTGCAAACTCTGCAATAGCAAGCTGTTCCCGAGACCCCTAAGAAGACAGACAATGAGGTATCTTCACAGAAGGAAGAAAATTAAAACCCAAAGCAGCAGCTAAGGTCTCACATGAAGTACATTAACAAAATGCCGAAGATGATCTCCCCTATGCCCATTTTGAAAAGAAAGCGGGTTTTTAAATGTTCTTACCATGCTGGTTGCGTAGTTTTCAAGATATATAGACAGGGCTGCTTCTACAGCACCCCCACCTGGAACCACAGATTTTGACTCCAAAACTCTCTTCACCACACAAAGAGCATCATGTAAAGAGCGCTCCATCTCATCGCACATGAAATCATTTGCCCCTCGTAAGATAACTGATGCAGATGTACGAGCTTTAGTGCTATTAAGAAAAATAAAGTGCAATTCCTAAATCAACACTTTTATAAAATAAGTCTACATACAAATTCACTGTAAAGTGCCTTAAATCCTGCGTACACAGGACACTTAGACATGGAAGCCATGTCTAGACCACGTAGAAGAGATGAAATGGTTCCTCCATCCCAATTTACAATGGCCCAATGCAGGTAACTGCTCATATCACTGAAAGACGACACCAGCAAATAAATGGGAAGGTGATCTATTCTTAGTAATAAAATCTGTATAGCTTCATAACTTAGAAAGTAGCTCTTACTTTTTGATCAAGATCAGTTCATCATCACAAATTCTCTCCTGTACCACCTCTTCTGCTTGTCCCAACATTGAAGCTTCAAAAGTTTCTTCACCTTCCAAATTGGCCAGGGTTGACAGAATAGTTGCTATTAAGATAATGACAAAGATCTGTAAACAACGTTCCCTCACGAATATTCTCATATCCTGTCTTAGATTCAGAAACATTTATGATAAAAGTGATGTATAAATACAAGTTTAAGGTTTACAGTTAGGCATCAGACAAGCAATTGTCCTTTTATCTTAAGATGAAACTATGTCATTTTGAGGTGAATTTATTAAGTTAAAGAACTTTTCCAGTTATACCAAAAAATGGCTCTATAAATATATTTGTAGCACAAAGCATTGAGTAAAAACTGTTACGTTTTTGAAGCTGCTTAGTGTTAACATTCCAGTGTAAAGAGACACGGTCATGTATAGTAACACGAAGTGTCACATCTGAGAGCTGGCAGAAGACACACCTCCAGAAGCTTTAGCAATGCGTTTAAGGTCCCTTTTTAAAACTCTTCTAACTGCCATGGCGCCAGTCTCCACAAAATACTTCAGACACATGTCGTCGATCCCACCAGTGGTTAGAATGACGTTGGCACCAGCTGCCAGGATCTTCTGGATTCGCTCCTTGGTGATATCAGATTCTCTACAGAGAGAAAGTATCTCAGTAGTAGCCCAAAGTTACCTTCTCTGTTTTTTATATAATATAGTTCTAACTTCTGTTAAATATTTTTCATAAATAATTGCAGATTAAGTTATATTCACCATTCTTTCCCTTCTATGACCAGAATATATATCAGCTAAATTTACAGAAAAGTTCAAAGAATTAAAAATTAGCACTTAGCTTTCCCCACCCCAATCTGAGTTCCTAACTAAGAACTATGGTTAGAAAGGAAACTGCAACCCTGCCTGAGAGGATGTGGCAGGGAGAGAGACTGCCAGCCACACCATCGGGGCAAGTGTCACTGTAGTGGAATGCAGATTACAAGCACAGACAGGCATGAATCCAGCCTAACAGGTGAACAAGGAAAGCCTGAAGGTCTGGAGTCAAGAGTTGAAATTGCAGGTAATACAAGAAAATGAAAAACCTTGTAGCGATGTTCAAGAGTCTGGACTGATAAGAAGTTTAATATTTTTAAGTAAGAGTAGTGGCAGCAGCAAATCTGTGTTTTCAAAAGGGTCCCCTGATGTCAGTGTGGAAAGTGCACTGGGAGGCAAGGAGTAAGTGGAGACGCGGTGTATATGATGACAGACGGCCGGAGCAGAGAAGCCGGCGCTTACGGCCGGGTAACTAGGAAGTTCAGCCACTTACTCCCAGAGTAAAAGGAGCGCTAACAGGTTGGGGGAGGGTGACAAAATAGGGTTCAGTTTTTGACAACATGAGTTTCAAGTCTCTGTGTTATTCAGGTAAAGCTGCCAGGACACAGTCAGACATAAAATGGCAATCACAAGCAAGCTAAGGGAAAGGGATACAGATTTGAAAATTAGTCAGTAGAGATAATTGAAGCCACTTCATTCAATATTCAAATAGCAGATGAGATCAGAGAATTTTTAAAGTGAAATGGAAGATAAACCTCAAAATAAACCTGTGTATACTGAAAGGACTGTGTGCCAGACACCATGAAGGACAGGTCCAAAGTCAAGGAAATCAGTCTCTACCTTTAGAGCTTATAGTCGAAGCCATACAGATACAGGGTTAGAAACAAGAAGACAAAGTATAGGAGTCGTGATAGAGAATAATTCAGATTGAAGGAGAAAAGAAAAGTTTCTTTGAGAGACTGACCACCTAAAGAGTAAGTAAAAAACCAGTCAACCAGTAGGCAGAGAGTATGTTACAGGTGGAGGGAGGAACATTCCTAGGGGCCTGCAGAGGAAGTTTGGTGGATCTCAGAAAAGTTGTGGCTGGACCACGGTGAAAAGAATATGGAAAGAACTGGAAAAAAAACAAATCTATCCCAAGGCGATGAAAAACCTCCAAAAGGCCTTGGAAGTGATGAGATCAACTAGGCTGCTGTGTGGAAAACAGCCTGGGAGGGGACAAGAGTGAAACCCAGATGAGCAGCTTGGGTGCATCCGCAATGGAGTGGGCAAGAGAATGGAAATGGAAAGTAGGTGAATTTGAGATTTAATTTGAAGATAGAAAACAAGTGATCTTGGTGACAGATTAAAGGGAAAAGGGTATTAGGTAAAAAGAGGAGTTAAAGATATTTCCTAGTTTTCTGCCTGAGTAGAAGGGTCTCCATCACTAAAATAGCAAAGAGCAGACTTGGGGATATCAGCACAAGTTCAGTTTTAGACACACTGATTCTGAGATGCTTAAGAAGCGCTCTTTTAGATAAACACAGGTGTATTTGGAGCTCAGAGAACTGGATTTGAGTTTCCAGCATCGACATAGTATCTGAAGTCATGGGAATGATGAATTATCCTGGGGAGGGCAGAGTGAGATGGTGGCCACCCAGGCAGAGGAATACAGACAAGGCAGCGTCACAAAGCCGCTCCTCCCTCCAAAAGTCTTTCAAGAAGGAAATAGTCCAAGGTTTGATAAAGGTCAAGTGAAGGTTGAAAATGTCTAGTGAATTTCACACTGGTGGTCCGAGTGACCTCATCAAGTGATCCTCCACTGGAGAGCAGAGCAGAAGAGGGGATGAGAAGTGCAGCAGCAGAAAACAGTTTCTGTGTAAGTCACTCTCGAGGCATCTGGCTATAAAGAGATGAGGAAGGACAGGGAGTAACTGGGGCAGGATGTGTGAGCAAGAGGCTTCTATTTAAGGATAAGAGAGCTGCAAGTGGAATCTAGAAAGGAATGGAGTAGAATTAGTAGTTGAAGCAGTTGAGAAAGAACAGTCAATGAAATAAGACTCTAAGGCAGAAGGCAACAGAATCAGGAACACTTACTCTAGAGGGATGGGCCTTTGCCAGAATGAAAGACACTTTGTTATATCAGGAAGGAGGGAAGGAAAGCGTACACATGCAGAGAGAGTTAAAAGATGAGAGCACTCCCGACTCTTGGCAAAGATTTCTCGTACGTGTAGTTCAGTCACTGTTTTTTAAATTTTTTTAAGACTAACTAACCGTTAAAAAAATATTTGAATGATATAGGTCAAGTGGAAGTAGACAGTCAAAATCCATAGTAGAGCCAAACTAGATCTGCACGACTAGCTCTCTAGCATGCCAATCAATGAAGAACATCTGTGCCCCCTAGTACCTGGCATACAGTAGGTATGCAGGCAACACTGCACTGCTTGATTCTTGTACTGCTTATTTGAGGAAATACATTCCCAGATCTATCTTTAATAGCAATACACCCATAAAACCAAAATGCCACAAAAAGGTTGATTTTCATGTAAGCTGTATCACCCCAAATCTTTCTTAAAACACCATCACATTTTCTAATTTTCCTGGAAATTTATGAGAAATAGTTTGTGGTTAAAAATATTAATTTTTAAAATCCTCCAAGACACTCACACTTAAAAAAATCCAGTTGCATAATCACCATGCTTCACTACCTAGTGACTGGTTGGTTACGGGCCATTATCTAGGAGATGCAGGACTCATTCCTTCAGTTAACTACCACCTGCTCTAACAAAAGTGTGATTTACAAACAACTCTCTCAAAGGTCAAAAATAATCTCTCAACATACCTCTGTCTAATCTGGTCCAGTTTTTCAGGGTCTGTAATAACCACCTGTACACCAAGCTTCATTTTTGTTTTCTGCAGGCTGAAGTCAAGGCAAGCAATTTTTGCATTAACTATTCTCTTGGGCATGCCTGTAATTGAACATAATATTAAGTTCCTTTACAGTAACTGTAATACTACATTTTATAAAATACAATGATCCCTAAAGCATAACAAATAGCACAAAAAAATTACGTTATATGCACATACACAAATTTAGACTTTACTACATTTAACTTTGGAAACATTTTTATGGCATTAAACACATGTATATGGCATTAAACACATGTACTTTCTTATAACTTGCATTTTTCCTGTTATATGTGCTTAAGTTACAAAAGAGAAACTGATGTGATGAACAATTTCCTGTTTCCCCGGGCTTCATTAAAGAACAGTAAATGCTTGTCTTGACTATTCATCTGAAGATGTACAGTATGCAGTCCATGAAAAGCAAATGTGAACCTTTAGTGCTCATAATACGACCGAATGCCGAGCCTTACCCTGGGATCCCACCACACAGTTGAGCGCATAGCCACTGATGAGCATACTCTCCATCTGACTTCTCCCATGGGCTTTCAGCACATTAATGGAATTGACTGGATAGCGAGGCTGGCCTCTTATATCTGTGTATTTAACGGCAAGTACAGCATCTACTACCATATTAGCAAAGAAATCACCATTTCTAAGCCAACAGTTAAGGAAAACAGGAGACTTGGAATGGACAGTGGATGCACATGAAAATCAAGGTTAATTCAAAGGCACTTCCTTTTAGCAGTCTCATCAAAGACTAGCATTATTTACACCATCAAAATGCCAGAGTACTATTTATCACTATTTGCAATTCATATGACTTTTACACACACTTTATGTTACCTTCCCCCTAACTTTACAGCCTAAACTTTATTGGACCGTCACAAGGATACATTCCAATGATTTTGGAAGACATCGATGTCTTAGCAGCATTAATCAGGCAATCTCTTCCAAGTTCATCTGTGTTAATAATTAGATTTTCACTGATATAACGCACTGCTTCCCTGTTTAAAGTGTGGAGAGAAAACACTTAAAAATTCACTACTCAAACTTTTTTTAAAATCAGTGTCAAAGTGTTGCAGGCACCAACTTTCTGTTCAGCCATTTCATATAGGAGGAGGACACAAATAAATCCTCCCTCTTCAGATCATGGCAATTTTAATCTATCCCATAAGCATAGCCACTAAAATCTATTAATAGGAGAAAATGTGGTAGTCAAATGGGAAAATAAAGGATACTGGCCCTACTTCTTACTTCAAATATTACTACTTAAATGCTAAAATACACTTTTTCAAAATAAAACTTAGTCTTTAATCAAAACATTTAAAGAATACAGAGAATTTACAATTATTACATCAAATAACATAAAATTTTCTCTGAATGCAAACAGTCTTACTTGCAAGCAAGGCGATAGCCACTAATAACTGATGTGGGATGAATTTTCTGTTTGACGAGTTCATCTGCATTTTTCAGAAGTTCTGCTGCAATAATAACCTGTTGAGAAAACATTCATTGCTCTGACATTCAATGCGCAACGCATACATAAAAACAACACTAAACGATTCAGATGTTATTAACCAGAATGATGATGGCGGTGAAATGACTGACTGGTTATTAGAAACCTGAAAAAAAGATAACTCTCTGGGGTTGTATATGTGAATGGCCAAAGCTAAACAGTAACTAGAAAATGTTCTAATAAACTAGTTCTGCAGTACAATAGTAGAAGACTATGCATCCATTACCTTTAAAGATTAAGTGCTCAACAGAAGGTAAATGAAGAGTCTGACTACTCAAATGATCTGTACTATTTTAGGTTATTACTTGGTTTATTTAAAAAAATAATCCCTCTGAAGACACAAAAAATATTTTTAAATTAAAGACTTCAAAAACTTCTGCCTGCCTCTTTTGGGGGAAATTACAATCATTTTATTTTAAAAATCATATTATCATAAACAAGCCAGTTACATAAGGACCATTTTCATTATCTTAGAAGAGAGAGATTCCACTCTTTCACAGCTTAAAGTTTAATCTAGAAATACAAACGTTTTCCCCACACACCACTGCTTGTGTCTTTAGAGCAAATTATATTTGTTCTTCACTAAAGAATACTGTTTCTACTACATGAGCGTGCTGGATGATCTACGGGGAGTTTATATCATGTTATTGATCACGTTTACTTTCCTGCACTCCCATTTTGAACTCATGAGATGGCCTGTCGGCATTTACAATATAAAAAAATCTTTGTTTTTTAAAAACTGGCAACATTTTTTTCTCTAGGTAATTATAAATGGAAGGTTTTAGAAATTTCCAAGTCTCAGGTGGTGAGGCAGGAGGAGGAAACAAAACTTTTTAAAAAGAAATTATTTTAAAAAACCTCTTTGTGGGGCCGGCTCAGTGGCGCAGCGGTTTAGTTCGCGCTTGGCAGCTCGGGGTTCGCAGGTTCGGATCCCGGGCGCCCGCCGACGCACTGCTTGTCAGCCATGCTGTGGCAGCGTCCCATATAAAGTAGAGGAAGATGGGCACAGATGTTAGCCCAGGGCCAGTCTTCCTCAGCAAAAAGAGGAGGATTAGCAACGGATGTTAGCTCAGGGCTGGTCTTCCTCACCCACAAAAAAATAAAAACAACTTTTTCTGTGATGTATGAATATTGTTATAACTGAGGACAAAAAATAAAACTTGTGAAAATCAACATTTAAAATGAGAGAACTATATTATGTCTTAATTTTTTTTAACCTAAATTGTACAAACTAGCTACAACTATCAGTTTTCAAGTTTTGTTTCTGAATCATTGCCCAGAAAACTTAAATTTTCTCCCTCTTAAGTATGTAACTTATTTCTGACACAGAGGCAAATGACCTACTTATGCCTTCACTTTCTGAAAGTTCACGTCTAGGAAAACAACTAGTCTTTAGCCATCTACCAGGTGACTACCTACCACAGAGGTAGTTCCATCGCCCACTTCTTTGTCCTGCAGATCAGCTAGCTCACAAAGAACTTTAGCTGCAGGATGTTCTACCTCCAGTAACTTCAGGATCGTTGCACCATCATTAGTAATGGTTACATCCTAAGAAATGCACAAGGAAGAAAAAGGACAACAAAATCATCTAGAGAACAAGATATCTTCTAAATTAACAAAACCCCATTATGATATGCATTCATTTTTACTACATTTTCCAATACGAGCATTCTAATAAAAATAATTTACACAGCAAAATATTTAAGATCCTTTTCCTTTAAAGTAATACAACATCTGGGTGTACTTACACCAATATCATCCACCAACATTTTATCCAAGCCAACGGGACCAAGAGAACTTTTTACAATATTGGCAATAGAAGCTGCAGCCATAACTGTACAAATGAAAAAAGAAACGGAATTAGAAAAATCCACTACTCCAGAGGGCAATCATTTCAGCTTAAAGAAAATAAATGATATCCAACAGACTGAATTTTCCAAATCTACCAATCTGTCCTAACTACTCAAAAAATTAGCTATTAAAAGTCTAATATGGAGAAAGGGGAAGACTAGCAAAATTCAGTTTGAATTCACCTGCAAAGGAGATGCCAAGCGTTTTAAAAGAGTATCCACTTCATTGCCTCATAGAATAAAAAAGTACTCTACTAGTTCTAATTTCCAGTTCTGCTACTTCATACAGAAGAAAAAATATACCTATCAGCCTTTTCCTCCAGATTTTGGCAGTTTTCCTTCATCCTATTAAAAATTAACAGTGTCTTTACCTGCGAATCCAAAAGCAAGAATCCAAAAGTTCTGACATCAAATTCATCCAAAACAAAAATAATCTATCAAACAACGGTAAGATCCACAGGCATCCATGACTTCAACGTGTAAACGCTCTCGAGAGGCCCAACAGCAGCAAATGCCCTAACTCGTATTAACGTTTACTAGAATAAACCCGTTTTAAGTATCGCTTATGCTAGCATTCAACTAAAATCTGCTCAGCTAACTCTATCACAAGAAGCTACCAGCGACAGGTGGGGAAGAACTGCACGTGGACGCGGGGGCACCCGCATCCACTGCAGATGGAAACCGGTGGGGGCGGGGGTACAACGGGCAAGTCACGTAACTGTGGCCATTTGCCCATCAGTAAAACGAGCAGCTAGAACCACTCTTTTTCGGTTGATGGTCCCAACACGACACCCCGTGGCTGAGACTGACACTCCTCCCGCTTAGAACCCGAACAAAAGGAGCGCAGGGGCCTCCCGGCGTGGCCAGCACGTGTCGGGGCGCGGGGCTCGCTCTCCACGCCGGGAGCGCTTTTCCCACCCCAGGGCCTGGCCACCCAGTGCCAACCCCTTCCACCCGGGGCAGCCTCCCAACCGTGCAGCGCCCCCGGGCATCCCGCTCCTACGGGGAAATGGAGAGACCGGTAGGGGTCGGAGACGCCCCACCCCGAGGGAGCCTTTTTGGGGAGAAAAAGAAAAATACAAGCACGGTGGTCGCGGTCCCAGCGGGGCGGGCTGGAGGGCCCACACCGCCGTCGGCCCACCCAGGCCTCGCCCGCCCTTACCGTTCTGGGAGCGGATCGCCTCCCCGGTGCTGCGGTCCCCGAACACGGACAGAGGCCCCTCCATCTTCGCGGCAGGGTATACGTCCAGCTTCACTCGCACCGCAGGCAACGAGCGTTTCGGTCCACAGGCCGGGCGGCGGCCACAGCAGCAGCGGCGGCGTGGAACGGGCTCCAGCGACGCCGCGGGGGCTGCCGGGAACGCCGCTCCCCGCTCCCCGTTCCCGCCGCGAGGCACGGCGGGAAAGAGAGGGGCGGGCCGAGAGAGAGTGAGTAAGCAGGAAGTGAGCAGCCGGAGGAGGGCGTGTCCGGCACTTTCCCCCAATTAGAGAGCGGATGAGAAGGGCGCGAAGGTACGAGAACGGAAGTCAGGATCTTGGGCCGCCGGAAGAAGGAGGTGCTGGGCTGAGGCTTCGCCCCCTAGGCACGGGTTGCGCGTGCGCGTTTCCACATTCTAGTGCCTTCTAGAAAAGGTGGTGGGTAGGGCGGGCTTGGAGTCGGGGTTTGACGGGAGGGGGCGGGCCCTTCTCTAAGGTAGAGCTGAGGATCTGAGCGAGTGTAGCGTGGTAGCGTCTTCCTTGTTCCGCGGCAAGTCTCAGGCTCTGCTCCTGGGCTCACGAGTATAAGCTTGCAGCCTGACTCGGGGCGGGACGGGCCAGGGTTTTCCACGGGCCATACGGGAAAATGACAACCACTGTTTCTGAAAACTGCATCTTGCGCTGCCCCTTTATTCCCAGTGCCCCAGTGGGGTGTGCATGGACCCGACAATGGTCAGTGTAAGCTTTGTGACCAGAGTCCCCAAATAGAGCAATAACAGGCAGTCACGGACGCCTAGGACGCGGGACTCCCGCAAAGGCGTCACCTAAACTAATGGGTCGCGGCCCACCCCCAAGTGCGTTACTACGAGCTGGTTGGTCGGCCCCGCCGTCTGTGTGCGCCCAGCGTAAGCGATGATTGGAGAAGCGCGAATAACTGATTGCCCTCTCAGCCACTCAGCGGCAGGGGGCTTGTTAGTTCCGGGTCGCGGCGCCGATGCTCTACGCGATCCGCAGGTTTTCCCTGAGTTAATATGGCTGCGGCCGGCGAGTCGCAGGGTCGCCGGTGAGGAGAGGAGGCGAGGCTTGTCGAGACTTTGCCCGCGATCCCTTCAGCGATGGCACTTCGCTCGCGGTTCTGGGAGTTGTTGCCGGTTTGCAGGAACCCCGGTAATGAATGTTGCTTTACCTCTCTCAGGTCACTCCCCGCGGTCTGCACAATAAATGCATATTAAGTCTTACTTTATATTCAGCGTACCCACCGAAAAGAAAACGGGTTAACCGCATTGTGATGACAGGGTCTGCGAGGACTTCAGCCTGTGACCGAACGTACCTTCTGTCTCCCTTCCCGGGCGGGAAGATTGGGGAGAGGATGGGGGTAGAGGTTAGATCATATTCCTGTGATGTCTCTACTCGTCGTTTAAGATGCGTGCGGTGATTTCTGTCCTCAGGGTGTGGGGTCGCGGCGCTCTCCACCAGATCCACGCCGGCCCCGAAGCCGGAGGGGGACCCTGTGGACAATGAAGCGGTTGCCGCCGAGTTCACCAACCGGAACCCCCGGAATCTGGAGCTCTTGGCTGTAGCCAGGAAAGAGCGGGGCTGGGGGACAGTGTGGCCCTCCCGCGAATTCTGGCACAGGTAATTACGGCTGCTGGTTGCTGATTGACAGCGGTGCGCGGTGCCCTGCAGGTTGTTCTCAGCAGTTCATTCAGCGATCGGGCAGGAAGCTGACTGCGGTGGGTAAAGGAGGGGTTAGCGGAGGGCAGGGAGCAAACAATAAATAAATACGTGTCACGGAGAAAATTTGAAGAGGATGATGTTAGAATGGGGGACTGTGTTTTCTGCTAAGGCTCCTCTGAAAGATAGGAAGAAGCCAAACTATCCGCCAAGAAGAGCCTTCCCACCAGTGGTTAAGCTCAGCGTGCTCTGTTTCAGCGGCCTAGGTTCGGTTCCTGGGCACCGACCTACACCACTCGTCACTGGCCATGCTGTGGCCCTGACCCACATACAAAATAGGAGAAGCTGGCACAGATGTTAGCTCAGCTGATCTTCCTCAAGCAAAAAGAGGAAGATTAGCAACAGATGTTAGCTCAGGGTGAATCTTCCTCAGCAAAAAAAAAAAATTTTGGAAATCCTTTGTGTTGGTTGGGAACATTGGCCCTGGAGCCAGACCCCTGGACTTAAATCCTAGCTCCATTACTTACCATGGGTTGTAATCTTGCTAAAATTCTTTAACCTTTCTGTGTCAGTTTCTGCAGCCTAAAATAAGATGGAAATAATAAGGGATTATTTTGAGACATGAGCTATACCTGTAAACAGAACAGCGTTTAGTGCAGTAAGTGCTCAATAAATGTTAACATCGTCATTGTCATAAAGTGCTACTTCATTATTTATAGTAACTGTAGAATACCATTGCATGGATCTTTTAGTTAACTGGCTCCCTACTGATGATTATATTTTATGATTTCAAAGTGTTGCAATGAATTGTCTTGTCCATGCATTTTATCGGTGAGATTGGGCATATTGTCATGGGTTTAAGAGTCATTAATATTTTCCTTTTCTGTGAACAGTCGATTCAAATACTTTCCCTATTCTGTTAAGTTATTGGTCATTTTCTTATTGACTGTAGGAAGCTTTTTGCATATTTTGGAAATTAATCCTTTGAGCAATATACAAGTTTAAAATATTTTTTGTTTTACTGCTTGCCTTTTGGCTTCATTTTACTGTTGGTTTTCTTTTTTTTTTTTTTTTTTACCATGCAGAAAACTTTGTTAGTCTTTTCTTTTATAAAAGCCATATGACATGGTTTGATGTCATGTTTAAATAGGCTTACCTTACTTTGAGATTATAAAAAAAGTTCTCTCAGGGCCAGCCCTGTGGTGTGGTGGTTGGGTTCGGTGCACTCCACTTTGGCAGCCTGGGTTCATGGGTTCAGATCCCAGGCATAGACCTATTCTACTCATCAGTCATGCTATGGCAGTGACCCATGTATAAAGTAGAGGAGGATTGGCACAGATGTTAGCTAAGCGCAAATCTTCCTCAGCAAAGAAAAAAAAATTCTCTCATGTCTCTTCTAGTATTCTCATGGTTTCAGTTTTTACATTTAAACCTTTGATCTGTCTTATATTTATTTTGGTGTTAGCTGGAAAATAAAAGCATAGAGTAAGTATATCCTTACCCGTTGAAGAGTCAGCAACTTAGCTCTGCCTCAATCCTTTTTGAAGTAGATGCTGTGTAAATAAGTCTCAGCTTTCAGAAATACCAAATTTCTCCTGGATTTTTGAGGTTAAGTGGAAATGTTTGATTTCCAGAGGAAAAACACCTTTCCCTGAAAAATCCAGGTTAAGTATGTTGAAGTAAATGAAGCAAACATTGCATTCTTGAGAAATATTTAGGCATGTATTCACCAGAGTTTATTTATCTGTAGGATTCTTTTCTGATCTTATTCTCTTCTCACCTCATTTAGGTTGCGAGTCGTAAGGACTCAGCATCACATAGAGGCACTTGTTGAGCATCGCAGTGGCCAGATCGTGGTTTCGGCATCCACGCGTGAATGGGCTATTAAAAAGCACCTTTATCGGACCAAAAACGTGGTGGCCTGTGAGAGTATAGGACGAGTGCTGGCAGAGCGATGCTTAGAGGCAGGAATCAACTTCATGGTCTACCAACCAGCTCCTTGGGAGGCAGCCTCAGACTCGGTATTTTTGTTTTCATGTACTTACTTAGAAGGTATAGTGTTCATTCTTGACATATAATAATAGTAGTTCTATTTATCAAGTTCTTTCACGTGTCAGCCCTGAGGTGAGTCTCCTGATGTGCATTATGTCATTTCATCCTCACAGCAGCCCATGGGGTCAGGACTAGTGTTCTCTGTTTTTATGTAAGTAATCTGAGGCTGGCTTGCCCCGAGTCACAGGGTAATTGAGTCTATAGCCACAATGTCGACCATTCTACTTCCCTGTTCATATATTAACGTCTTATCTACATCTTATTTTTAAATGCTGCTAATCGTTGATATTTCTACATTCTCTTTTTTCTTATCTATGACATCATTAAGATCACTTTCTGAAAAACCAGTGTAGCTTGGGAAGTTAGCAAGGAGCAAATCAGTTATTTCTCTTTCTCTTGGGAAGTGAACTGTTGATCGTCAGCTTACTTGTGGTGCTGACTTCACCTTTTCGCTTTTTTCTGCTCTTTAACACCAGATAAAGCGACTACAGAGTGCCATGACAGAAGGTGGGGTGGTGCTGCAGGAGCCTCGGAGAATCTATGAGTGAAATGCAAGCATTGTGTGGAACATGTAAATATAAAGCTGTCAGCTCTTACATCCATCAGAAGAGAGCATGTGGAAGAACAGCCAGCTTGGGAGCTTTAGACACTAATGTGATGGCAGAATGTTAGTGGTAGTTAAGGTCATCCCGTCCTGCCCTGTGTTGTTTTTTTTTTAAATCAAGGGCTAAATTTTTCCCCTCTCTTGGACAAGAGAGATGTATCTGAGAAAAGCTGTCATCAATTATAATTACCTTTTGAAGGACAAATTAAATGCTGTTTATAAGTTAAAGAATAAAGGTGTATTATGAACTCGTATCTTCTGGCTTTATGGAATTTTGTCTGCCTTTGAGCTCACTGTGGCATGAGTATGAGGCTGATCCAAAGCACTTGTTACCGTGTCTGTCTCATGGTGGGTGATCTCAATAAATGATAGCTGTTGCTGCTCAGGGTGTGCAGGTGGGTTTTTTTTAATGGGAAATGTCAACATCAGTCAATTTGTTATAAACAGTAATGTGAAGATAAAAAGGGGCGCAAATCCTAGCCTTAACTGGGCTCCTGGATCCTAATAGGCAGAATCAGATTTGAAAGAAGAAAGGAATGAAAATGGAGGTGGAAACAGACAAGGTTAGTGTATACTAAATTTGCCATGAGGTAAAAATTTGTTAGATAAGAGATGAAGCTTGAAGTGCATTCAAATTAATTCAAAACTGAAGCTGGGTAATGAGAATCCCGGCAGTTGTCTTAAAGCAGCTGATTAAATTAAAGTAAGGTGTTAACTCTTTCTGGCAATTAAGACAAATGTGAAGAACCACCTGTGAGCAGTTGAGGTGGCTTCCAGAGAATTTTCTATCCAGTGTTTAAATATGTACCCAATTATATATTTATATAGAAGTGAAGTAGCTTTACTGCTGTCAATCTGAGTATTCAATATATTATTTTAAAAAGATACCAAGTATGTATGCACCAACATTTTTTAAGTAGGATTGATTCTGAGAGTCCTTCAGAATGCAATGGCGTAGTAATCCGCTTTTGATGATAAATACCACAGTGGAGATCTTTAAAAATATATATTATAGTTCTAATATTTTCTTCTCTCATTTTAAAGATTAACTGGAGCATCTTGCTCTGAAGACCACAGTTCTAGAAGTTTGTTCAAACAAGTTTAGAATTCAAGGGAGGATGTAAAGAAGACCATGGACTGGACTAGTGACTTTGGAAATGGACAAAAATAGGGTTCGGTTCGCCTGTAAGGGATCCTGTAGGTAGGGATTTTTTTCTGCAAGGAATATGATTGTCCTAGATCAGCTCTGTGCACCAAGGATTCCTTCAGTTTGATGGGCAGTTCTTCGGCCTTTATGTGACGAGTTTGATATAAGGTATAAAGACAGAAATGATGCAAAGTAAAATGAGAAAAAAGATGGGGTATGGGAGCGGGACGAGGACAGGCCAACATTGGCAATGACCGCGAAGTGGGAAGAAGTGCTAATTTAGAAAACAGACAAGCTGTGGTCCCTCCACCCCCCGCAGCTGCAGTACCTGCTTACTGCAACGCATTCAGGTGCTCTTTGCCTTTCTACTTTCTCCTGCCACGCCTCTCAACATTCTAGGTCTCCGTAAATGGCATTCTCATATAGGGACTGCAGAGAAATCGCCGCGGAGCAAGGTCAATGGGCTTTGACTGCAAAGGCGGAGTCTAGCAACCCTTCACCTTAGCGGGCAAGGTGTAAAATCCAACACCTGCGGGCTGGCGGCCCGGTGGCGCGGCCAGCAGCCCCATCGGGAGGCTCCCGGGGCCGAGCGGCGCGGGGGCGGCCGGTTTCCCGCGCGAGCCCTTTAAGACGGCGGCTCGGCGGAAGCGCGTGGCCGCACCGGGCGCCTCGGCCGAGCTGCGTGGCCATGGACGTGGGCGCCGATGAGTTCGAGCAGAGCCTCCCGCTGCTGCAGGAGCTGGTCCTGGGCGCGGACTTCGTGGGTGAGGCGCCGGGATCCCGGGCCCTGTCCCCGGGGCCCCGGGCCGGGGCGAGCCTACGGAGGGGGTGGCGTGGGCGGGACGGGGCAGAGCGGCCAGGATCAGCGGGACGGTCGCCAGGCCGCGGGAGGCTGAGGGCCCCTCGGAGGGACAGGAAGAGTCCTCGGACCTGGGCAGGAGGGATGTTAAGCAGCAATTACACCCTCGGCCCACTCCCGAGGTCCAGGTGGAGCCAGGTGGACAGAACGGGGTGGCCTGGCTTGTCCTTCCTGTGGTCCCTCTGTTTTCCCTTCCTGACCTCACCTGGGCTCTTGAGCACCAAGAAGGTGAGCTGGGTGTGTGTGCCACCTGCAGCTTTTCCAGCTTGAAGAGCGGTGACAATGGGCTGCACCTGGAGACTCATGTCCTCTTTGCCTCCCCTGTAGGTCTGGACATAGAGTTCACCGGCCTCCGTTCTAACCTGTCCCAGCAGATCAGGTAAAGCTGAAGCTGCCTTAGAGGGGAGCTAGAGCTGCTCACCTGGGCTGCTCCGGAGAGCATCCTGGCCAGGCCATCGTTGTTTCTCAGCAGGCACTCTGTTGACATGGGGTGGGCAGGACAACATTTTGTGTGGGGGTCCGGGGACCTGGCCTTTGTCACAACGCTGGTAGGGTTCCCTCCTTGTGACAAGGAAAAATGCTGCCCCTGATTGAGAGGCGCTGATCCAGCGGGGAAGCAGTGGCACCTGGGTGCTGTCTCATTGCCTAAAGGATGAGATGCCTGTTTTTTCACAGTCTTTTTGACTTGCCGTCGGAGTGGTATCTAAAGACCCGACGGAGCGTCCAGCAATTCACAATCTGTCAGATCGGTGAGTTTAATCTTTAGTTGTTATGAGTTACTGAAGGGGAGATCTTTATTGTTTTTGTGTTTGTTACTGGTAAAACAGCCTTGACACCTTTCAAGGATGTTGGCTATCGTTTTACATGCTTGTTTGTTTTGGGCTATGTTATGCCTGTGGGGCCTAACACAAGCAGAAACCTAATTTTCCAGCATTGTTTCTCTGCCTAAATACATTACATTAAGGAACCTGTACCATCTTTCAAGGAAATGTGTGTGTGTGATATCTGTGTAAAGAAAACATACAAACAAGATCATCCTATAAATTGTTCTGCATCTTTTTTCACTAATGAGGTTTAGAGATCTTCCTATATCAACACGTACAGATCTCTTGTTCATTTTTAACAGTTTGAGGTATATTCCAGACTATAAATGTATCTATTGACTCAGTCTCTTTAATGATGCATACTTTGATTACCACTATTTGTAATAAAACAAGGTTGCATTGACTATCTTGGTACTTATATATTACTGAACTTTTGTGAGTATGTGTGTTTGGTATACTTCTAGCAGTGGAGTTGCAGGGTTAAAGAGTATGTGCATTAAAGTACTGGCTTGTGTTGCCAAACTCTTCCTCTTCCCACCAACCATCCACCAAGTTTAGTCACTTCCACTAACAGCTGTGAATGTGCCTGTCTTCTTCACTGACACCAGGTATTACCAGTCTTAAATTTTTTGCCCACCTGGTAGAAGAAAAATAATCTAATTGTTATTCTTATTTATATTTTTAATACAGGGTCAACAGGCTTTTTCTGTAAAAGGCTAGACAGTAAATATTTTAGATTTTGCAGGCCATACGGTCTCTGCTAAAGCTACTCAATTCTGTCATTGTTAACAGGAAATCAGCCATAGATAATACATAAGTGAATGAGCACGGCTGTATTCCAATAAAACTACAAAAACAGGTCGGGAGACATTTCACTGACCCTTGCTTATCCTATGAATGATGGTGAGAGAATGTGTGTGTGTGTGTTTTATACTCTATCCTGTCCTTTGCTATTTTTCTGTTGTTTTTCTTAATTGTAAGACCTCTTTGAAAAATATGGGAAACAGCATTCAGATATGTTTCTGTTGTTCTCCCCATGTTTTGAAGATTTTTTCACTTTGTGTATGGTCTTTTTAGCAATACAGACATTTTAAAGCAATTAAGTGTATAAATCTTCATGGTTTTTAGTGTTTCCTCTGGTTAGTTTTTAAACTATAAAAATGTCAATATATACTTCCCTGTTTGAAGAACCATTCACAATCACATTTTAGTAATTTCAGCTTGAATTACAATTTGACAGTGCTCATGTTTCAGATCTGTCTCTTCTTCCTCTTTTTTTTAAATGTTGATGTCTTAATAGTTTAACATTGTGAAGTTTTAGTTGTACATTATTGTTGGTCAGTCACCATGTGAATGCATCCCTTCACCCCTTGTGCCCACCCCCCACCCCCCTTGCCCCTGGTAACCACCAAACAGTTCTCTCTGTCCGTCTGTTAGTTTATATTCCACATATGAGTGAAGTCATATGGTATTTGTCTTTCTCTCTGGCTTATTTCACTTAACATAATACTCTCTAGGTCCATCCATGTTGTTGCAAATGGGACAATTTTGTCTTTTTTATGGCTGAGTAGTATTCCATTGTGTGTGTATATATATATATATATATATATATATATACCACATCTTCTTTATTCAGTCATCAGTCAAGGGACACTTGGGTTGCTTCCACTTCTTGGTTATAGTGAATAATGCTGCAATGAACATAAGGGTGCATAAGCCTCTTTGGATAGTTGATTTCAGGTCCATTGGGTGGATGCCCAATAGTGGGATTGCTGGATCATATGATATTTCTGTGTTTAATTTTTTGAGGAATCTGTTGAGAGTTTTTATCATAAATGGATGTTGGATCTTGTCAAATGCCTCCATCGATTGAGATGATCATGTGGTTTTTATTCTTCATTTTGTTAATGTGGTATATCACATTGATTTGCAGATGTTGAACCATCCCTGTGCCCCTGGTATAAATCCCACTTGGTCATAGTGTATGATCTTTTTGGTGTGTTGCTGTATTCGGTTTGCCAATATTTTGTTGAGCATTTTTGTGTCTGTGTTCATCAGTGATATTGGCCTGTAGTTTTCCTTCTTTGTATTGTCCTTGTCTGCCTTGGTATCAGGGTGATGTTGGCCTCGTAGAATGTGTGAGGGAGTATTCCATCTTCCTCTATTTTTTTGGAATAGTTTGAGAAGGATAGGTATTAAATCTTCTTTGAATGTTTGGTAAAATTCTCCGGCAAAGCCATCTGGTCCTGGACTTTTATTTTTTGGAAGGTTTTTGATTACTGTTTTAATCTCTTGTGATTGGTCTATTCAGATTCTCTATTTCTTCTTGATTCAGTTTTGGGAGGTTGTATGCATCTAAGAATTTATCCATTTCCTCTAGGTTGTCCAGTTTGTTGGCATATAGTTTTTCATAGTATTCTCTTATAATCCTTTGTATTTCTGTGGTATCTGTCATAATTTCTCCTCTTTCATTTCTAATTTTATTTGAGTCTTCTCTCTTTTTCTTAGTGAGTCTGGCTAAGGGTTTGTCAATTTTGTTTATCTTCTCAAAGAACCAGCTCTTTGTTTCATTGATCCTTTCTACTGTTTTTTTGGTTTCTACATCATTTATTTCTGGTCTGATTTTTACTATTTCCCTCCTTCTGCTGATTTGGGGATTTGTATGTTCTTTTTCTAATTCTGTTAGGTGTAGTTTAAGGTTGCTTATTTGGGATTTTTCTTGTTTGTTAAGGTGGGCCTGTATTGCTATGAGTTTCCCTCTCAGGACCGCTTTTGCTGCATCCCACATGAGTTGGTATGGTGTACTTCCATTTTCATTTGTCTCCAGATATTTTTGATTTCTCCTTTAATTTCATCAATGATCCATTGGTTGTTCAGTAGTATGTTGTTTAGTCTCCACATCTTTGTCACTTTCCCAATTTTTTTTTTTTGTAGATGATTTCTAGTTTCATAGCATTATCGTCAGAAAAGATGCTTGTTATGATTTCAATCCTCTTAAATTTATAGAGGTTTGCCTTGTTTCCTAATATGTGGTCTGTCCTTGAGAATGTTTCATGCATACTTGAGAAGAATGTGTAATCTGCTGTTTTTGGGTGGAGTACTCTGTATATAGCTATGAAGTCCATCTCGTCTAGCTTTTCGTTTAAGTCCATTATTTCCTTATTGACTTTTTGTCTGGATGATCTATCCATTGATGTAAGAGGGGTGTTGAGATCCCCTACTATTATAGTGTTGTTGTTAATATCTCCTTTTAGGTTTGTTAATATTTTATGTACTTTGGTGCTCCTGTGTTTGGTGCATAGATATGTGATATGTCTTCTTGGTGAAGTGTCCCTTTTATCATTATATATTGTCGCTCTTTGGCTCTTATTACCTTTTATCTTGAAGTCTACTTTGTCTGATATAAGTATGGCAACTCCTGCTTTCTTCTGTTTGCCGTTAGCTTGTAGTATTGTCTTCTATCCTTTCACTCTGGATCTGTGTTTGTCTTTAGAGCTGAGATGTTTTCCCTGGAGGCAGCATATTGTTGGATCTTGGTTTTTAATCCATCCCGCCTCTCTTGTCTTTTGATTGGAGAATTCAATCTGTTTACATTTAGAGTGATTATTGATATATGAGGGTTTAATGTTGCTATTTTACTGCTCATTTTCTGGTTCTTTTGCATTTCCTTCATTTCTTATCCCATGTGTTTTGGACTGCCAATTCAGTTTGGTAGTTCTGTGTGATGATTCTCTTAGTTTTCTGTTTATTTGTCATGTGTGATTCTGTTCTGGTTATTTGTTTAGTGATTACCATGAGGTTTGTGTAAAAAATCTCATGGATGAGATCGTCCATTTTCTGATGCCTCTTGTTTCCTTAGACTAAGTCAGTTCGATCCCTTTCCTCTTCCCCTTCTAATTTATTGTTGTCACTACTTAGTCCATCTTGTGTTGTGAGTGTGTGTTTAAAGTGATGAGTTTATATTCATTCTTGGTGTTTTCCTTCCTTTAATCTTGATTTTTATAATTAAGTGTTTGCTAACCTTTTCTGAGAGAGCTACAATTTTTCTGGTTTAGTCTCCTTATTTTTCTCCTTGCTCAAAACTTTGTATCCCCTTTCTCTTTTTTTTTTGTTTTCAGGCATAGGGGCTTTCTTGAGCATTTCTTGTAGTGGGGGTCTTGTGATGATGAACTCCCTTAGCTTTTTTTTATCAGGGAGAGTTGTTATTTCTCCATCATATTTGAAGGATATTTTCGCTGGATAGAGTATTCTTAGCTGAAGGTTTTTGTCTTTCAGGATTTTGAATATATCATTCCAGTCTCTCCTGGCCTGTAGAGTTTCTGTCGAGAAATCAGCTGAGAGCCTGATGGGGATTCCTTTGTGTGTTATTTTGTTTTTTTGGTTTAGCTGCCCTAAATATTTTTTCTTTGTCATTGACTTTTGCCAGCTTTGCTACTGTATGCCATGGAGTTGGTCTTTTAACGTTTATATATTTAGGTGATCTGTTGACTTCATTCACTGTTATTTCCAGCTCTTTCTCCAGGTTTGGGAAGTTCTCAGATATTATTTCTTTGAACAAACTCTCTGCTCCTCTTTCCCTTTCTTCTCCTTCTGGAATACCTAGTATTCTTATGTTACATGTTGTAATTGAGTCTGATATTTCTCAAAGAATTTCTTCATTTCTCTTTAGTCTTAGCTCTCTCTCCTCCTCTATCTGGAGCATTTCTGCATGCCTACCCTTGATAATGCTAATTCTTTCCTCCATATTGTCAGTTCTGTTCTTTAAAGATTCCAGATTTTCCTTTATCTCATCCATTGTGTTTTTCATCTCCAAGATTTCTGATTGGTTTTTCTTTATGGTTTCAATCTCTTTTGTGAAGAAATTCCTGAATTGTCTCTCTGAGTTTTCTTGTGATTCGTTGAGGTTTTTTATGATAGCTATTTTGAATTCTCTGTCATTTAGCTTATAGATTTCTGTGCCTTCAGGGTTGGTTTCTGGGTGTTTGTCATTTTCCTCTTGGTCTGGAGATTTAAGATACTTTTGCACAGAGCCTGAGTTTTTTGCCTTACTATTTCTCATGGTGAGGATATCTGGTCACAGTTTCCACCTGCCACCACTGGGTGGAAGTCACGAGCTGTGTGTTCTGAGCCCACTGCGACCCCTGGGGGGTTGTGCTGAAGTGCAGGGTGTGTGTGAGGAGGGGCTCTCTCTTTCGCCTGCCTGTCTCAGGGGCTTCTTTCTTCCCTCACTATCTGCTCTCCTGGGGTCCTTGGATGTTGACTGCACCCCCGCAATAGTTCTGTCCTCACTTCCTTGTGGGAATTGCTCAACACTGTGCCTCTGTGAGAGCACTTGGAGGGCGATAGTTTTCCCACAGAGGGCCACCCCTTCCCCCTCTCTGTCTTTGAGCCTCAATGACTGGCATTGCCAATCAAATGGGGAGGGGGAGTAAATCTCCTTACCTCTCCTCACATCCTCTGGGGATTCCCGCGCCTCCACCTTCAGATGTACAGCTGCCTGGGTCTCTTAGAAGTCTTTTGTTGTGTATGATTGTCCTCTGTTGGTATGCTAATGATGTTTTTGTTGTGTCTTAGGGGGCAGAGGTTCAAAGGGGAAAGCTCACTCTGCCTGATGCTGATGTCCTCCTCTTCTTTTGTTTTTTAAGAGGTTATCTATCCTGTTCTAAAGCTTACATAGTGTGTTTGGCTGCAAAGTACTCTCCAAACTGTTTTGTTTTTGTAGTTAACTACTGGTAGCTTTTCTTGGTACTCATGCCCTCTACTATCATTCTTCCAGGATTGTCTGTGTTTTCCAGTATTGAAGGAGAGTCAAACAAGTATGTATTAAAGACCTTTTGCAAAACACACAGCTCTTGCCCGTTTGTCTTCTCCACCTGCTCCCTTCCAAATTCTGCTTCAGGCTCCAAATTCTGAACCATGTTGGCCCTGGACGCTCCCTATTCTCTCCTGCTCCTGTGCCCTTCCATTCCCGCCCTCCCCCACAGATTCCAGCTTGTCCTTGCTCTCAAAGCAGCACCTTTTCTGGGGGCCATTCCTGACACCCCTGTCCTGAATCTTAGGTGCCCTTTCCCGATTCCTGTTGTCACCTTCAGGATAGCAGTTAACACAGTGTTACAATGAGGGTGATGCATCTCCCAGATACCAACAGTCAGGCTCTTGGGCTCAGGATGGGGGGTGGACTCCGCTCCCAAGGGCAGGATCTCTGCCTTTCTTCATTGACCTCAGTGCCAGTCCTGGTACTGGAAACTTAGCCAACATTCACATCCTTCTCCAGTGAAAGGAAGAGTCCTCTCTGAAGCCTGCTGTATGAGCCAGAGTTTTAAAAATGATTTTGGCTTTTTCTTCACATGATTATCTTCTTTTATAGGTATGTAGCTCATTCATGTAACTTCTTTCTCTTCCCTACAACGTTTGGGATTTTGGATTCGGAATTCTCTTTCCAGGCTTCCAGCGTTCAGTTTTTGAATCAGTATGGCTTCGACTATAACAAGGTACGGCATCGGAGGAGGGAAACGGGGAGGTTTTAAAGGTTATCCAGTCCAGCTGGTCTCTGAGTCGTATTTCCTGTCCCTTTCTTACTTGTCCATGTGAAACCAGCCAAGGGAGGTTTCTTTTCACTCCGCTACCTGGCACAGAGGCTGCCTCTGACTAGCCTTCGTGTCTGTTCCTGTCTTTAGTTTCTCAAAAACGGAATCCCGTATATGAACGAAGAACAGGAGAAGAAAATTAAACATAACATCCTGACTGGGAACTGGAGCGTTCGCAGGTAAGGCCTGTTTCTCCGGGTGCTTTGTGGCTTTCTCTGTTGCTGGTGTTTTTCTGCATTTCCTGTGGGTAGGTGTGCTGTCTCCAGCGCGGTGACCTCGCATCACCTTCAGCTGGGGTGGCTTCCGCGGGATGCACTCAGCCAAACACAGCAGCTCGAAGTGCTGGTGATTCCACTCCTCTGCCTGAGTGGAGAAACCTCACTGCAGTGAGTGTGATTTTAGTGTCTAAAAATGGAGGGAAAAAAAGAACTGACTCTTAATTTTCTACTCAAAGTAGGAGGAACTCCATTCCAGTGCTCAGGGAGGAAAATGGCTCTGTTGGACCTACCGTGAGATGTTATGTTGGCCTTCCGTGTGATCTTAGGGATTTTTCAGGGGTAAAGCATGGGTCACCTTGACCGTGTAGTCACATGCCTCTGCTTGGATGCATCGCCCCATGTGGCTGATCCTGCTGTGTTCCCCAAGGGCAGGATTGCTACCTTTTTTCTTTGTCCTCCAGTGCGTGTTGTCATACTTGAAACCCGGTACTGCCATAGAGATGGGGACAGGAGAGATGGAGTCAGTGGCAGTGTTGTGTGGTGGAAGGAGCAGGCCACCCGGTCCCAGGCAGGCCCTGCTGTCAGCTAGTTGCGTCATTTTGAACACGTTGTTTAAGCTGTTTGTGGTTTAGATTCTTTGCCTTTATCAGGAAAGGGGTTAAATTAGACAGCTTTTAATGCTGGAATGTTATGATTATCTGGTCCAGATAACTATCTTATGTCATGTTAGAGTTTGGTTTTTGTTTTTTCTGGTGAGGAAGATTGGCCCTGAGCTAAAGTCTGTTGCCAGTCTTCCTCTATTTTGTTTTTGTGTGTGGGACACAGCCACGGCATGGCTTGATGAGCAGTATGGAGGCCTGTGCCCAGGATCCGAACCTGCGCACCCTGGGCCACCGAAGTGGAGCGCATGAACTTAACCACTATGCCACCAGGCCAGCCCCTGTTTTTTTTAATCCTTGTTTGTGATTTTCATATAAAAATGTAGCTTTTTATAAGGGAAAAACAATTTGAATTTTTAATCTTCTGTTATTTTCAAATGTTGGAGAAAAGTCTTGTCTTATCTCAGAATAACATCCTGTTCTTGTATCTCTAACACAAGAGAGGATGTGCTTACCAAAGTGCCTCTCTTTTGCTTATTTCACCAGATGGTGCCTTTCCACCTCTGAAAGCTGAATTAAGAAGCCAGGCCTGACAGTAGTGCTTAGTGTTGGCTAGCTCCCAGCACCTCTTCCTGCATGCATCCTAGCAAAGCAGAAAGGAATGGTGCATTCCTGTGAGCATGTGGGAGAGGCTAGGCCAGGTATTTGGCTTCCTGTTGCAGAACAGGACTCAGAAAATAAGTGGTCTTGGGGCCGGCCCTGTGGCATAGTGGTTAAGTTCAGTGTGCTCCACTTCAGCAGCCCGGGTTCAGATCCCAGGCGTGGACCTACACCACTTGTCAGCCATGCTGTGGCGGTGGCTCACATACAAAATAGAGGAAGATTGGCACAGATGTTAGCTCAGGATTAATCTTCCTTAAGCAAAAAAAAAAAGAGGAAGATAGGCAACAGATGTTGGCTCAGGGCCAATCTTCCTCAGCAAAAAAAAAACAACCAGAGAGAGAAAAATGGTCTTTTTGGGTCTGTTTTCTTGCCAAGATCACAGTGTTAAAACTGGAGGCCTCAGAAACCCCTCCACTGTTCCCATAGTCTTGCAGTTCTGGTGGTGTCCTCCAACGCTTCTGCTTTCATGTGTCCATTTTCAGTTCTCTGGATAAAGACCAAATCAAGGTGGTGATTGATGAGGTGACGCGGTGGCTGGACCTGGCAGACGAAGGCGACTGGATGACTCTCCCTGGTATTGCTGGTAGGCAGGAGGCTGCCCTCCGACCTGGGAGTGTTGGAAGTGGTCACTGTCCCGTCCCAGCGGGTGGCAGAGCATACTTTCTCCTTCCTGCGGTTCCTGGGCATTGGCTCAGCAGACGTGTGGTCCTTGTGGTTAGATCAAGCTCTGACCTCAATTCAGAAGTTGAAGGCTTTTTGATCTACTTTTAATTTTAAAAGTGGGAAGTAACGTTGCATTCAGAGCCATCCTTTCCATCCCAATTCTGAGTGCCCCGTGTACTCCTCTTTAATTCGCTTTTGTTAATCCGCGTTTGTTAATCTCCGAGCTGCTCCCCTGTGGTGCAAGGCGGCATCACAATGAACAAGCCCTAGATTAGTGGTTCTCAGCACTGGTCTGTGGACCCCCAGAGTCTCTGAGACCCTTTCCAAGGGATCCACGAGGTAAAAACTATTGTCAAAATATCACTTGGCTACCACTCGCCATTGTCATTGTGCCATTTGCACTGATGGTACTGAAGCACTGGTGGGTAAGCTTGCCAGCACCTCGGCACAGATCACAGGGTGAGGTGGGAACGTCAGTCATGCTGGTAATCATGTGCTTTGTTACCACTTACTCGCAGTTGAAAAAAATCCAATTTTACTTAAGAACCTCCTTGGTGAAGAAGTAATAATTTTTAATTTTATAAAATCTGAACCTTTGCTTATCTTTTTAAATATTTTATATTGTCAAAATAAGCATGAAAAAAAATAAGTGTGCGTAAGACGTTGCTGCTGCTGCTTACCGAAGGCTAGTGGTTGTCTTGAGCAAGAGCACTTGTGCAAGTTTTTGAGTTGAGAGCTGAATTAGCTGCTTTTTTTCCCCCATGGAATATCCTATTTTTTGTTTTGTTTTGTTTTTGTGAGGAAGACCAGCCCTGAGCTAACATCTGTTGCTAATCTTCCCCTTTTTGCTGAGGAAGACTGGCCCTGGGCTAACATCCGTGCCCATCTTCCTCTACTTTATACGGGACACCGCCACAGCATGGCTGACAGGCAGTGCGTCGGCAGGTGCCCAGCATCCGAACCCATGAACCCCAGGCTGCCAAGCGCGAACTAAACCACTGTGCCAGCCCCGGAATATCCTTTTTTTCTTGAAGGAACTGACTGTGGTTATTTCGACATGAGTATTTTCAGTCATTTTCTCCAGTGAAAAAAGTAAGCCTGTCACTTCAAGGAGAATAACTCACAGTATTTGCTATTGATAAAATTTGAGCTTTCAATCAAAAACTGGAATTTTGGGAAACTTGCATCTGCCACCATAAGCTTGACACTTTCCCAGTATTGTGACCTTGCTGCTGAGATCAGTGTCCACATTTACAAGTGTCTTTTGTTGGTATTATGTCATGAAATGTGCGAACGTTTGAAAGATCTGCTTAACCCAGTGATCCAGTGTTCTCTAACAGATGCATGATATAAGATCATGGGCAAAGGATCCATTCAAAGTGCAAGATAGGCCAGTGGATTTTACTGTAACATATGAGAAAGTTCATTAATAACAGTTTCAGATTCCACATTGCAACTAACCTTTAAGAAACTACCACTTGTTGAATTTTGGCATAGTATTAAGACTACCCAAAATCATCTGATAAGGCTAGTAATTCTTTTCCCTTTTCCATCTGCATATCTGTTTGAGCCTGGATTTTCTTCGTATGCTTCAACAACAACATATCACGACAGATTGAATGCAGAAGCAGATATAAGATTCCAGCCAGACATTAAAGAGATTCGCAAAAATATAAAACAGTGTCACTCTTCTCACTCAGTTTTTCTGTTTTGGAAAATAGTTATTTTTCATAAATATTATTTTTGTTAATGTATGAGTTTATTATTTTAAGAGACCTTTACAATTTTTAATTTAATGTATAGTTTTAATTTCTAACACAGACATCAGGAGCTACAGCCCACACACAAAAAGACTCCTTGGGGATCTCAAATTAAGAGTGGCCCTGAGATTGAAAACTTTGAGAATATTGCCCTAGATCATGCCGTGACAGGCCATGCCATCCCTGCCATGTGGCCTCAAGGGCTTAGGCCCACCTAAGAGCTGCCCTTCCATTTGATTCATCCATCTGTCAACTTCTGTTCCTCTCGAGCTTCTCTTGAGGGGAAGGTGGCCTGCCATCCTAGGGTCTCTGTGGTCCTATGTGAACCCCGTGATTCCTTGCCACAGGCTTCCAGGCCTTCGAGGTCCAGCTGGTGCTGAGGCAGGCCCTCCCCGACATCTGGACAGTGCTGAGAGACCAAGGGGTGAGTTCTTACCCGGAGTGGGGCAGCCTAAGCACCTCCATCATTTCTCCTGCATTTGCCCAAATCTGGCCTCTGTGAATGGTTTCTTTCTCTCTCTCTCCCCTCTTCCCTCCTTCCCTTTTGAGATGAAGAACGACTTCTTTGGCTTCATTCCTAGGAATCCAGGGTTCAGAGAACCTGTCTCTACTTTCCATTTCAGGTGATAGTGAAGAAAGTGAGTAAACAGCATCGCTGGTACCTTGAGAACACCTCGTGTGATCGAGAGAGCTGTTGGAAGGAGAAGATTCTTCTCTCTGCCAGGGGTTTTTCTGTGTTTTTCCAAATGCTGGTTAAAGCCCAGAAGGTAGGAGAAAATCTCTCTTTTCTTGGTCTTTGGCAGTGGTTTGTATTTCTGGCCATAGATACTGATGGGTCCTTCAACAGTAAAAGACAGTTCCTTAAGATAAGTGACGCCCTCTTGTTGACAGCTGGCTTTGTGGCTCACACCTGACTCACCAAATCATGATAGATTAACTTGGGGAAAGACCATCCATCTGAAACATTACTATTTCCTTGCTCCTTCAGGCACACGGGCATTTTAATACTAATTGGCCTGAAAGTACTTGGGGAAGCACATGTATCTGCTTCAGTGTTCAGATTCCCAGTGTGGGCCCAGCCTCAAGTCTCTCCTACTCACTGCTTTTCTTCTTTGTTGGCATTTAAGGAGTCAGGCCACTCTCCTGGCGGTGAAATGAGGGTGGGGATGGAATTACCATGGGGTCAGAATTGCAGTGGGTTCTAAAGCTACAGCTTTTGTGAGAGACTGCTCTGAGTCTATGGTGTCTGTTCTTATTTTTAAAAATTCATTTCTCTCACCTGTCGATTTCCTCCAAGTAGCCCTTAGTGGGACATAATATGATGATGGATCTGCTGCATCTCCACGAGAAGTTCTTCAGACCTCTCCCAGGTAGGGACAGACCTGTCATTCTCCTTCCTTTGATCTCTGTTTACCATCTGACAGGAGATTGCTCCAGGTTCATGCTCCTGAGATAGCCCCTGCATGCACACCCCTTCCCAGGGCCTGCAGGTTACCTGAGAGATCAGGCAGATCTCTCTGCCTATTACCTTTTTCCCAGAGTGGAAGATCAGGGGACTTCCTCAGGGAGAAAAACTTACATTTGAATGGATACCCTTCCCCCCATTATAGAAGTCATTGTCTCATATAAATCTTGGCAAAATCAGAAATGTTTGCAGGACATGGATTGGAAGAATAAATATAGTTAAAATGTCCATTCTACCTAAAGCAATCTACAGATTCAATGCAATCCCAATCAGAATCTCAATGTCATTCTTCACGGTAATAGAACAAAAACTACTGAAATTCGTATGGGGCAACAAAAGAGCCCGAATAGCTAAAGCAATTCTGAAAAAAAAAGAACAAAGCTGGAGGCATCACAATCCCTGATTTCAAAATATACTATAAAGCTACAGTAATCAAAACAGCATGCTACTGGTACAAGAATAGACTCACAGATCAATGGAACAGAATTGAAAGCCCAGAAATAAAACCACAGCTAATCTTCGACAGAGGAGCAAAGAACATACAATGGAGAGAGGGAAGTCTCTTCAATAAATGGTGCTGGGAAAATTGGACAGCAACATGCAAAAGAATGAAAGTAGACCATCTCCTATCGCCATATACAAAAATCAATTCAAAATGGATCAAAGACCTCAAAGTGAGACCTGAAACTATAAAACCCCTGAAAGAAAATATAGGCAGTACACTAATTGCGATTGGACATAAAGGGATCCTTTCAGATTCCATGTCTACCCAGACAAGGGAAACAAAAGAAAAAATAAACAAGTGGGACCTCATCAGACTAAAGAGCTTCTACAAGGCAAATGAAACCAGGATCAAAATGAATAGACAACCCACCAGCTGGGAGAAAATATTCGCAAATCGTTTGTCCGACAAGTGATTAATCTCAGTAATATATAAAGATCTCATACAACTGAGCAACAAAAAAACAAACAACCCGATCAAAAAATGGGCAGAGGATATGAACAGACATTTTTCCAAGGAAGAGATACAGATGGCCAATAGACACATGAAAAGATGTTCAACATCACTAATCATCAGGGAAATGCAAATCAAAACGACACTGAGATATCACCTTACACCGGTTAGAATGGCTATAATCACAAAGACAAATAACAACAAATGCTGGAGAGGTTGTGGAGAAACGGGGACCCTCATTCACTGCTGGTGGGAATGCAAACTGGTGCAGCCTCTATGGAAAACAGTATGGAGAGTCCTCAAAAAATTAAAAATAGAAATACCGTATGATCCAGCAATACCACTCTTGGGCATCTACCCAATGGACGTGAAATCAACCATCACAAGAGGCGTATGCACCCCTATGTTCATTGCAGTATTATTCACTATAGCCAAGAAGTGGAAGCAACCCAAGTGTCCCTCAACTGATGATTGGTTAAAGAAGATGTGGTATATACATACAATGGAATACTACTCAGCCATACGAAAAGACACAATTGTCCCATTTGCAACAACATGGAAGGACCTAGAGGGTATTATGTTAAGTGAAATAAGCCAGAGAGAGAAGGACAGACACTGCATGAACTCACTCATATATGGAATATAAGTGAACACACGGACAGAGAGAACTGATTGGTGGTTACCAAGGGGAAGGGGGGTGGGGGTGGGCACAAGGGGTGAAGGGTTACATCCACAAGGTGACGGACAAAGAAAAATGTACAACTAAAACCCCACAGTGTTATAAACTAAGACATCAATTAAAAAAAAAAAAAAAAGTGTGCAGGAGACAAGCCACCTTTCAGCTCTAATCCTAGTGCTTTTTGCTTTTCCTCTGAGTTTTTATATCTTTGATCAGACTGTGTATTTGATTTTATGTTTGGCATTTTTTCACTTACTGAGAGCGTTTATTTATGTCATTAACCTAACATCAGTCTAATGGCTGTGTGGCCATGTTCCATGGCTGCACCGTACTTTTCCATGATTGATGCCATTGTTGGACGTCCAGTAGCATCGAGTAGCAGTTCAAAGCATGGACTTGAAAGCCATGCTTCAGTCCTCATTCCTCTCCTTGTTATACGTCTGATCACAAGCAAGTTACTGTAACATACCTAGTCTCATTTTTCTTGCCTGTAAAACGGGGTAATAGCACCGATATCATCGAGTTGTTTAGGGATTAAATGAACTAATGTACAGAAAGCACTAGTCTAGGTTAAAAGGGGTGAGAAGTTTCTAGGAGAGATTTCCCCAAGAAATGAATTGATAAAACACCTCAGTTTGAGCATATTGAGAGCATTGGGGGAGAAATCGAGGTAAAAGTAATAATCACTCACTAAAAAACTAAGCAACCAGCAAAGCAAAAATTGTGGGGGGAACAAAGCTGTGCAAGAAAGAAAGTCGCCGAAGGATACCCCAGAGTCCCTTCCTGTGCGAATAACATGCAGGTGGCTGTAGCAACGAGGTGGTGGAGGTGGAATGAGAGGTAATTATCGCCTTACCTGGTGAGAAGTCAATACTTAAATGCCTAAAACTGGGGAAATCACTCAGCAGCATAAACATGTTAGAGAAATGGGAATAAACACCAAAAAAAAGAACTGAAAGTAGTTGCCTTTGGGGAGTAGGAAACAGGCGGGTAGTGAGAAGAGGGTTGTGGGGTTTTTTTGGTTGGTTGGTTTTGCAATAAACCTCTTTAAACGCTGTGCAGGTATAATTTTGATAAACATACCAATTAATAGTTCCAATTTTTTCTCTTATCAGAGGACTTTACTCTCATAATCTTTGGTTGATTTTTCTTAGATTTCTCTCTGAACAGTTATTTACAGATGACTTCATATCTGCCTTTCCAATAATACCTCTTTCTCCTTTTTCCATCAGCTAGAACTTTGCAAACTACATTAACTGAATATCCGGAATTTAATGGGAAATAATTTGGCTTTTACTGTTATAAATGGTGATTGGAAGGTTGACTTGAGACTTAGAAATTCTCAATGATTAGGAGTAAGGATGTTTTCAACTCCCATTTTGTTCGCTTCATTTGTTAAGCAGTGTGGCTGACAAGCTAGATGGGAGAAGTTTCCTTCCCGTCTTTACTAACAAACTCACTTCTGACTCTCTGGGTCTTTCCCTTCAGAAAGCTACGATCAATTTAAGCTGAATATCCACAACCTGTTTCCTGTTCTCATTGATACCAAGAACGTGACGAAGGATATCTGGAAGGTAATGAATGAAATCGCTTTGGGTTAAAGAATGCTTTATTTGTCCCAGTAACACTTAGCTTTCTCTTTGTCTCTTAAATTGTTCCTTGAACCCTTTTCTCATGTTTTACAAACAGCATCCACTTCCTTTTGTATTTTAGCACCCCTGGGGCATCATATTAGCTCATATATGATTTTTTTCCTTCCCTCATTCAAGTTTCCATGTTTTGATTTATATGTGTATAGTTCATGTGTTTAGATGGGACAACAGAACAACTTGTTTTACAGCTTGATACATACCTGGTAAATATTTACAGCATGCTTAAAGAGCGTGGGGGGGGTCCTCTCTGGAAAAATCTTGAGGAAACATCTCTCCTGAGCCTTAAACTCATGGGGTTTCAACCCGGACAGCACATCAGAATCACCTGGGAAGCTAAATACTGACACCTGGGCCCCACCGGCAGCTTCTCCTCTGGTTGAGGGGGGCCACGGGTGGTATTTCTAAAGCTCCCAGTGACTTCTGTTGTGCAGTTGGGGTCGTGCACGACACATGGAGAAGCACCCAACTGGTTTAAATGCTGCTTGGAAGTTAAACTGAGGCACAGAAAGAGGAATCAGATCAGTGTTTTAAAGCCTTAAGCTGATCACTCGGAGTTAATTACAGTCATGTGTCACTTAACAACGGGGATATGTTCTGAGAAACACGTCGTTAGATGATCTCGTTGTTGTGCAGACATCGTCCAGTTCACAAACCTAGATGGTTCAGCCTACTGCACACCTCGGCTCTGTGGTGCCAATCTTATAGGACCACCGTCATATACGTGTGTGGTCTGTCATTGACCAAAATGGCGTAATGCAGCGCGTGACTGCATTCAAGAAGGGAGCCGCAGGAGTGGGCCTGGGTTACTTGGTACATCTTTGCCCAGAGATGCCTTTATTATTTGTACTTCATGTACAAATGGGAAACCCAAGGATACTAGGTACTCTGATGTCATAATTAAGGAATAAAGACTGTATGTTTGAAGAGAAGGGGGGGGTTGTAGGAGTTAGCATTTTCCAGCTCGTTTTAATGGCCGTTCGGGGATGCCTGACACATAACAAACAAAAGCACAAGTGTCTTATTCTCCCTGCTTTGTTTCCTATAATTATAGGAACTGAATTTCCCAAGGGTTTCAAATCTTTCAGAAGTTTATGAAGTGCTAAACAGGTAAGGAAGGCATTTCTTGGAGCTGGTTGTGGAGGAGGGGTCCTCCATTGGGGCGATTTTGCTCCCCAGGACCCGTTTTATTTTTCTTTGATCTGTCTCTGATTGCCAGAGTGACGGGCTCCGGGGGAGCAGGGTTTTCCTCTTGCCCCCTGCTGTTTCTCACGGGCCTGCAGCAGTGCACAGCCCAGTAGGCGCACATTACACATTTGTGGGAATGAGTGATCCTCGTGTCTCGGTGAGTCCCTGACCCTCTTGTGGGAAAGGAGCTCCTGCCTCCCTCACAGCCTCGACTGTGCTGCGGCTGTGTGCCGAGCCACCCACATCTTCTAGTCGGTCGAGTCCTAAATGTCCCCAAATCTCGTCCTTTCTCTGCACCCCAGCATCATTGCCTTCGTTCAGGACTTCATCTTTCATTTCGATGATGGTAGTAGCCCCCACCTGGTGTCCCGGTGGCCTCTCCTTTCTCATTTCCCACACTGCCACTTGAGGGATCTTTTAAAGTTTGAACTTGCCTGGGCCACTTCCAGTCAGTCCTCCCATGGTTCCTGAAGCCGCCACATATCACACGAACTCTTTCACTGGCCCCCGCCCTTCATATGGGGGCTTCAGACACACTGCGCTTCTCGGAAGCACCTGATTGGCCTTGCTGTCTGTCCCTCGCTGTCTTTGCATGTTCTTAGCTCGAAAGGCCTGACACCACCCCATTTCTTCAACCAAGTGAGTTTCTGTGGTTCAGGACTGTCCTGTAGTGCCACCTCCTCCAGGAAACCTTCCCTCTTGAATGTGCAGCCTGAGAATCCGGGAGTGCACTGCTCACGCCTTGGGTATTGCATGTCTTATGATGCGCGCGTCAGCATCGCTCTATTTGTCCTTCAGGCCCCTGGACGGGAAGCTCCGAGGGCAGAGCCGGCATCGTTTATCCTGGTGCCAAGGCTCAGGTTCAGCATTTGAGAAATGCTCAGAACCACCCAGTTGGAGCCTCTTGCCCCGCTGTTCTCTCACCTGTCCTATAGCTTAGTCACCTCGACCTTATCTGCCCATGCCTAGGTCCGGGTTTTTTTTAAAGGCGTTTTAGTACTAAGGACATTCATATTAACTTAAGAGGGTGAGGGGAGAACAGAAGGGGTTTTTTTTTTTCCAGTGAATGTTCTTTATCCTATTCTTCTTCTCTAATAGTGACTTGAATCCCACCAAGAATTCTGGGCCTGTGATTATTCATGCAAGCAAGTGTGAAAAATACGGTGTGTCTGTGTGAGCACTTCTCCCCCACTGGCGGAGCCCGGGCATGCTGCAGCTGAGGCTGCGGCAGGTGTTGGGAGGGTCCTGGGGGTTTCCTCCGTTTCCTGTGCCCTGATCCGTATACCCCCTTCCTCCAAAGAAGTCATCCCAGAATATGTTGGAGGTCCCAGGGCGGGGGCCATCAGCTCCCTCTTGACATGGTGGTTAGTCTGTTGGGAAGCTCTTGGCTCTTTGCTTCCCCCTCCCGTGGGGGCTCATGCTGCTGCGGGGAGGACCGAGGTGAAGATGGGGTGTGGGCGGGGAGGAGAGTGCACACATCTCTGGAGGAACGATAGTTGGTGGTTGTGTGTGCACAGCTGACGGGGTGTGGACCAGGGTGGGGCTGGTGGTACATGCATGGCTGACAGGGGTGTGGACTAGGGTGGGGCTGGTGGCTATGCCTGGCCAGCAGGGGTGTGGAACCAGGGTTAGGCGAGAGACTCCTTTCCCAGGCTGTGTTCTAATCGCTGCTTGACTCTCTCTCCCGCTTCTGGAACAATGCTTCAGTTGAGACAAAGTACCCCCATGAAGCAGCATACGATGCCTTCCTCTGCGGGTCAGGTGAGAATTGCTGTCCTTTTAAAAGAGACCCATGTCTTGTTCGTGGTAATCCCCTACATCCCTAGGCCCTCCATTTCCTTCCAGGTGGGTGGCTCATAATGGAAATAAAGCATGAGTTTGTATATTTTGATAAGGCCATCAGGTTGAGCCTTACCAGCTGTTACATTTCTAGCTTCTTTTTTCCAGTTCTTTTGAAAGTGGCACACTTGCTCCTGTGGAGAGTTCATGGGTGAGTGTTCTTTCCTTTCTTCTTGTGATTCCATCCGTGGTCAGGATTTGTTGAGCCCTCATGGTAAGCTAAGACCTCCAGGCTCCTGCGGCTCTCCCAAAAAGGGAGAATACAGAATGTCATTGTATAACTGCAGTCCCTGACTGGCCAGCAGCCTCCTCCTCACCCCTGTGCTGGTCCTGGCCCCCTTAGCACTGGGGAAATTCATGTGTCAGGAGGCCACAGCAGTGGAGCAGGCTTCCATCCTACCACCTGCTTCAGGGCCTCCAGCGCCGTGTGCTGGCTCTGTTACCCGCCTGTTTTCTCATAACCGTGTAAGTCACAGCGAGGTAGGAGGACAGTGTTCAGGTCAATAAATGACCTGTCCTTGGGGTCCACACTTTCAGACTGGGGAGAAGTGTAGTGACTTGGAATAAGGCACCCAGGAGAAGATTCTTAGAACCCCAAATTGGCATCTTAAATGCATTTCCCTGTGGCAACATCATCCTTGATGCCTACAGCTCTGGGCCCATAGGCACTGACTCCACACTTGAAATATGCGTTGTATAGCACCGTCCCTGGCGTACATTTGTTAAATAGGTTCCAGCAGGCCAGGTGAAGGAGCTAATCCAAATTCTAATGGGTTCTTTGGGACTGACTTGGAAACATTTTTGGAGTGTAATCTGTCAAATTGGGTACTGCCTATATTTGTCCATTTTGGTAATGGGTATGATGCATAGGAATAGTCTGACACAGTGATATGAGGCTTACAACTTAAATTAGAGATCTGCTGCCCCATCTCCCTTGTTCCGTGCTTTCACAGCGTCTAAGTGCCTGCTGGGCAGTAGATGTGTGCTGGATAGTGAAGGCGGCTAACAGCAGTGGAGCCCTTAATGCCCGGGGACTTGGGCCTTACAACCTTTATTTCTTTTAATCCTCACGACCTAAAAAAGCCTCCTGCGTTTAGAGAAGTTCCATAGTGGCCCAGGCCTGCCTGACTCTGAGGCTTTGTATTTTCACGGGCCTGTGCTCAGGGGTGTGGTGGTGTGGCTGGAGCAGGGCTGGTGGTAGAACGAGGCTATGGGAAGAGGGACGGCCATTTGGAATTAAAGTTGATGTTATGTCAAGGGATGGTAGATGGACCTTCCTCTCAACGGTGGCCTCTCACCGATTCTCTGAGCCGGTTGCTAATGTTTGTCAGCAGAGGGATCTTCAAACTCACTGCTGGATGGTGACCACCTGGAAGCCCTGCTTTGGCTTGGGCCATCGAGAGAGCTCTTAGAGATTGGGCAGTTGGGGGAAGCGCACCGACACAAACCCCAAGACTTGTGCAGGGAGGAAAGGAGAGTTGTCTGAGGCGGCCCCTCCCACTCTTCTGTCCCCAGACCCTTAGCTCCGGCTGAGGACATGTGCATAACCGCCTGTGTGCCTGAGTGCATTGGGGTCTTCTCTGTCCATGCAGTGCTGGTTCCGTACCTGAACCCTCCTTCCCTCTGTACCTCGATGTGCTGGCCCCCTACGTGAACCAGGTGAATCTTATCCGAGCTGGGGTCCCTAAGATTGTGAGTACCTTCGTTTTGTTCCTTTCCCTACTCAGAGGCTTGTGCTGGGGAGCAGCTGGGTTCTCTGGGGTGTCTTAGAGGGGTCCTGATAATAACCAGAATCAGAGGTGTAGAGGATGCTCAAGCCCCACTACACTTGTTCTTTTTTTCTTGTGTCTTCCTGCCAGAACCAATCTGGACTTGCTCATTCCATCCCCCTCTGCCTCCCCGCCCCCTCCCCCCCCCCCCCCCCCCCGACAGAGCCTTTCCTACTGTACCTCTCAGGATTTCCAAACTGGGTAGGTTGTCTGTAGGAACTGTGGAAAATCTCTTCTGTTCTTCTCCCTGCCTTCTAGAACTTTTCTGGTCCAGATTATCCCAGCATCCGACCTCCCATCCTCATCCTCAGCGTCCGGAAGTGGCCTGGGGTCAGCGAGCAGCAGGTCTATCGTGAGTTTCAGAACCTCTGCAAATTTGACGTCAGGCGGCTCACGCGGAGCCAGTTCCTGCTCTTGACCAACAAGTTCAAGGAGTAGGTGCCTTGGTTCTGAGCCGTCCTGTCTTCCCCGCAGCCGCCCCGTCCCTCTGCCTGCAGCCACTCTGCGCCTCCTTGGAGCAGCAGGTCTGCCACGCGCGGGCCTGACCTGAGAGAACTTCTCTTGGCAGTGCTCGGAGTATCTTGAAGGAGTACAGGTGCCACCCTACGCTGCAGGTCTCCCTGTACCGGCACTGGAGGCACTCCCCGAGCGTCAACTGCCTGTTACAGTAAGTGACCCGGCCCAAGGCGGCCCGTCTGAGCGGCCTGTGCTCCCAGTTGGGTCTGAGTCAAGCGCAGGTCCCGAGCTGGTGTGCGTTGTGAAGGAGTCGTTGACAAGTATGGCGAACTGAACATTCTTCAGTGACGTTCAGAGACTGAGCACCTGCTGTCCTGGGCACGCTCAGAGGTGCTAGGGCTTCGTCAGTGAATAAAACAGCCCTGCTCTCGTGGGGCTCACGTTCTAGCAGGAGGTAACAGTAAACAAACAAGTGTAGTGGGCAATGTGTGAGGTGGTAAGTGTTTATTAAAAATGAGCAGGTCAGGGGCTGCTCGGTGACGCAGCGGTTTAGTCCACGCTTTGGCAGCCTGGGGTTGGCGGGTTCGATCCTGGGCACCCGCCAGCCAACACACTACTTTTATCAGCCATGCCGTGGCGGTGTCCCATATAAAGTGGAGGAAGATGGGCACGGATGTTAGCCCAGGGCCAGTCTTCCTCAGCAAAAAAGAGGAGGATTGGCAATGGATGTTAACTGGTCTTCCTCACAAAAAGAAAAAAAAAAATGAGCAGGTCAGGGGTTGGGGCTGGGGGACCTGGGGGGAGGCTGCCAATTAAAGGAGAAGATGGGGGGGCCTCATTAAAGACCCTGAGGAGGTAAAGGAGTGAGCCAGGCAGAGCGATCGGGGGATAGCATCCAGGTAGAGGGGGCGGCGGGCAGAGGCCCTCGAGTGGGAGGTGCCTGGCAGAGAGAAGGCCACTGTGACGGAAGGAACAAGCAGGGGGATGAAGCTAGAAGAGTAGGCAGGTCCCGACCAAGCGGAAGGGCCACGGGTCAGCACCGTGGAGAAATGCAGACCGTTGGAGGATTTTAGCAGAGGAGTGACGACGCATCGCTCTCTGTGCTGAGACAGACCATGGAGGACACAGAGGGCGGGGGGAAAGGTCAGGAAGCCAAGAGTCACCAGGCACAGTTCTGTTGTGGCTTGGTCTCCGTGGTGGCAGAGTGGGGATGGTGAAGGTGGGATCACAAACAGACTGGAGCAGGTCAAGTTTGAATCCAGGGTTTTGGGCCTGAGGAACTAGAAAGGTGGAGTGGCTGTTAATTGAACTTTCGAAGGGCTTTGCTGGCTTTTAGGAGCCATATCTACAGAAAACAGCATTGTTGAAGGAAAACGTCTGGCTCCTAGGCAATCCTTTTTCCTTGTGTCAACCTCTGATGTCAGTCACTGGGAAGAATGACTTGTCTGTGTCCCAGAGCTGTCCTAACCCCGAGAGGCAGGAATTGGCTCTTGGCACTGGGAGAACAAGGGAAAAAAATAACAGTGTGGGGAACAAAACCAGGAAGAAAGAAGAGCTAGCCTGTGTGTCAGTGCTCTCAGACCTGCCGGGTCACACACACGGCCTGTGTGTGCAGGCCCGCTGACCTGTGTCATGAGTCACAGCCTGCCTGTGCCCGTGTTATGGGTCGCACACCCACCCTGCCCATGTCCAGACCCACTGACCCGTGTCATGGGTCACATAGCCTGCCCCCCACATCCAGGCCCGCTGACCCGTGTCCTGGGTCACACACACGGCCTGCCTGGCCCAGGCCTGCTGACCCATGTCATTGTCTTGCAGAATCTGTGGCGTGGTCACCACCTGGGCCCTTCTTGCCTTTCTCCTTGGGAGGCCTGGCCCCTGAACGCAGCAAGGCCGCCTGCAGCCTCCGTCTGTCCGTCCGTCCGTCTGTCTCCACAGCTCTCTGGGAAGGCCGTCCTGGGTTTTGTTTGTGTAAATCGTATTCTACTTGCAGATGGATCTGTGTGGTCCTGACGAGGACTTTTGTTATATCTTGAATGTGAAATTCTGTAAATATTGTCAATAATAAAGCTACCATAGGAAGGATTTATTTGTGGCCTAAACTTTTTCTTCCTGTAAATGACAGGGGAAAGGTCACCACCCTGGGAATTTCAGCTCATGTTCCAGAGTGTCCTGTGTACAGACAGTTAGGATGGAAGCTGGACACCAAGTGGACAAAAGGCTACGTTATTTCTGGGAGAGACATTAATGGCCAATCGCTGGTAGGGATTTAGACCTGAGAAATAGCCTTTCTAAGTTTAGGAAAGGAAAAAAGTGAAGCTCAATGTCATGTGCATTGGTGATGTGTTTGATAAGTATTATAAACTATAAAACATTAATATTCACTTTAGAAACAAACAAAAACAATTACCCATACCACAGGTGTCTACCTTGAAAGCCGAGGTACAAATTATCTTGTTTCCTCCACAGCATCCACACTCCTCTTGGCTTTTGGGAACTGAACTTGACTGGGCTGTCTGCTCAACCTTGAACTTAAGGATTCAGCAAAGCCTTCGTAAGTGTGGAGGTTTTTTCCTCTATAAGAAACAGAAGCGTTCGAGCTGCCATTCCAGAAGTCACATCTCTGTCCTGGGGGCGGGGTGTGAATGACATGGTGACCAATGGGCTGCTGTCCCTGTGAGATTCAGGGGAGCTCGTGGTCAGACCAGTAAAATTGGGCTTTCAGGTGGTGGGCCGGAGGTTTTACCCATTTGCCCAAACAGCATCCTAGTGGGACTGTCTGTATTTTCACTGGGTGTAAGTGTATACACCAGGGAGAAGCCCCTTTTCTCTTGTGGGCTTTTGGGCCCCAGTCGCATTTAGCTGAGTCCTGTGTTAAGTAAACCTGAAAAGTGACAACAAGGTTCCCAGCAGAGGGTACTGAGTGACCGTTTTGACTTCCCAGGTTGGGACAGGACCACCCAAGCACCATAAGCTGTTCTGTATGGTTCTGGAGTGAAGATTTTATCAGACCTTATTTATTTAATAACTCTTCTCTTTATTGAGCCCCTACTATGCGGGCCTTCAGCGGGGCGTCTGTGCTGTTGGCAGTGTCCTGCCTCCCGTTGTGGGGACTCTGGCTGACTGCGTGGCCCCACGTGGCCCACTGTCCCTCCCTGGGGAGGCAGGACAGGACAGTGGCACCTGAGCTGCTGAAAGCTGGTGGCCAAGGTGGGATTCTATTTACTGAATTCACCTCGAGTTCTTTACCTGTGTCCACGTTCAGAAGTGCTGAGTAGGGGGATTGCCCTACACCCTGTGTCCCTGCAGGGAGAGCCCTGGGGCGCTGGAGGATGCTGGGTCCCTTGTCGTTGGAACTTTTGCTGCCCCTGCCCCCTGCTCTCTCCTCATCTCATCTAGTTCTTCACATCAGTGCTTTTCATGCAGTTTGTTCTCCCATAATTACGTGAAAACACCAAAGCAAAAAACAGACGAACCAGGCTCTCGGCCCTCCTCCCTCCACTGTCCCCTCCCCTGTGGCTCTGGCCGTGCTCCCCAAGTTCCAGCCACATTTTCTTTCACTGTTGACTGGCTTGCAAACCACTCAGCCCCCTCCCTGTCCCCCCAGACGCCCCTGGAGGCTCTGCTTCCCTGCGCCCGCTCTGCAGGACAGCTGCCCCTTCTCCCTCGCTCCTCTGATGCTCTGCCCCGAGGCTCCGCACTGCTCTTCCTCCTGCTCTCTCTGACCCCCATCAGCCATTCTCGCGGCCCTCCGCGTTGAAGCACCGGGCACTGTCAGTGTCCTGGTGTGACTGAAGTTTGTTCTCCAGCTGACGTCCCTCTGGACTAGTTCACCTGTGCCCCAGGCACGCCAGCTCGGCAGGGCAGAGTGGAACTGTTTTTCCTCCCGGGTGGCCTGCTGTGATGAAGGAAAGCAGTGGCCGTCCCTCCAGTCGCCCCAGCTGGCAGCTCCAGTTCCCAGACTTCCCAGCTCACCGCCCTGGCTCCAAGTGGTCACCACCGTCAACCTCTCCCTTCACCCAGCCCTCCTCGCCGCCTCGCTGCTGCAGGCCTCGTCAGGACCCCCGTCACACGGGTGGGACAAGCGCAGAGCCTCCTGGCGGCCCCGCCTGCCTCTTTCTCGCCCTCTCACGCTGCAGTCCTCACAGACGTAAGAGGGATCTGAAGGCACATCTGGTCATCTCTCCTGCCCGAGGTCCTCCTGTGGCTTCTGCACCTAAACCCCCTCTCTGCTCGCTCCGGTGCCATAGGCCGTGCCGAGGACCATTCCTCTTCCTCTTCCCTCCGCCTGGCTCACTCCACTCGCCCAAAACTCGGCTCAACTGGCGTCTCCTCCAGCTTCTGGATCCTCACTGCCCGATGCCCCCGTCAGAACACTGAGTGCTGCGTGGAATGGGGTTTGAATTCTTGGGTGCTGCTCACTGAGGTGCCTTAAAAACGTCACGAGTCTCGTCATTTTGCGTGATTCACGTGGTTCCGCCTCTGCAGTGGAGAGCAGGGACACATGGTGGTCCCGAAATCTCCCCGGCCCCTGGTTCTTCCTGGCCCTCTGGGTCCTGATCATATAGATGTGATTCCAGTCCTTGCTCTTAGAATTTCGAATCCTGTTTGTTTGTAGTTCAAACTATTTCCATGAGACTTTCGGGGTGAGAAAGATGGGCTAGAAATAGAAGTCTTAATGTGATCACTTAATATTAGCCAACCTTTCCTTTTATGGCCCCAACTACATTTCCTTTGCTCTATGTGAGATGGGAGTTCACGTCATTCACGGTGTCTACAGAAAGCTTGTATCTTTCTCGGTGGTCTTTCTAGCACATGAGGTGAGACAGCAATAGTAGTTTTCTGAGCCAAAATGTGGTAGAGATGAAAAACTTTGGCATACTTTCTTATTAGGGGAAAAAACAAAGCCTGTTACTTTCTAATCATTAAGCATCCCTGGTATAATTTTCCATAGGTTTGGCTGAAAATCCAGTACAATCTAATTAAAACCTCCAAGTGGTGGTGGTGGTGGTTTTTTGGTGGTGGTGACTTGCCAAATTAAAAAAAATCACTGCAAAAAAATAAATGGGTAATAATCCAGAAACCTCTGAGAAAGAAGAATAACCAAGGCGACTTGCCCTCCCTGCCATGTTGGAGTGCATTGATGGAAGCTATGCCCTTTTTACTAAGATGGAGATACTTAGAATCAATGGCGTGTCATAATTTAACTGGCAGCGTTTTTCTTAATGTACACAAAATGGTGCATCTTGTAATTGCATGTCAGAGTGATGGAACTCTGGCATCGTAAAGCTGTAATTAATGCTTAGCAGTATTGGCACAGTAATAGAAAGAATATTGGTACAGAAATAGACTGAGTACACGTGGAAAACTTGCTATAATAAAGGTGGCATATTAAATCCAGGGCAAAGACGAATTGGACAATTTGGGGGAGTTAGCCATTTGAAAATAAAGCCGATCCTGGGGCTGGCTCAGTGGCATAGCGGTTAAGTTTGCACCCTCCACTTCGGTGGCCTGGGGTTCGCAGGTTCGGATCCCGGGTGTGGACCTACGCACCACTTGTCAAGCCATGCTGTAGTGGCTTCCCATATAAAGTAGAGGAATGGGAACAGATGTTAGTCCAGAGCCAATCTTCCTCAGCAAAAAGAGGAGGATTGGCAACAGATGTTAGTTCAGGGCTAATCTTCCTCACACACAAAAAATAAAATAAAACCAATCCTTACTTTAGTCCTTATACCAAAATACAATGAAGATATGTCATAGATTTTAAGGTTGAAAAAAGATAAACCACATAAGTAATAGAAGGAAATGAAATATTTAATCTGAGGATAAGGAAGCCCTTTCTAAACATGAAACAAAAGCTTAAAATTGTAAATTAAAAAGTTGATTTGATACAAACTGTAATTCATGTCATCTAAGATGTGGTCCACTGTGAAATGATCAATTTTTATCAGAAACCTATCTAGAAAAATCTATATTTATGGACGATATCTTGAAGGTTGTCAGTCAGTCCATTCCTGGATGATATAGGTTTTATCCATGTTCCAGGCTGGACCTAAAAAGCTGTGTTCTTAGATTGTAGTGTTTTCATGCTACAAAGTCATTCATTATTCATTCCAAAGAAGACCATTGGAGAAATTTTATTCAGATCTAAGTGCAAGGAGCACTAAGAAACATTACCATATTTTCCCTTTGGGGAATGAAAATCATGTACCCTACCATATTTCCCTTTTTGCTTTGACTACGAGGAAGCTCAGATCAAAATATGTAGATAAATATTAATTCATATTAATTTGTATGGGGCTACAGTCTGGATATCTACATTTTAATTTTCCTTTGGACTAAATCTCTCATCCTACCTGAGCTTATAAGATCTTTTATAAAATTGAGATATAATTGTCATATAGCATTGTGTAAGTTTAAGGTATATAATGTTGATCTGATACATTTGTATTGCAATATGATTGCCAGTGTAGTGTTAGCTAACAAATCTGTTGCATCACACAATTATCATTTCTTCTAGTGGTGGGAACAATTAAGATCTAATCTCTTATCAAGTTGAATGTTCATAGTACAGTTTTGTTGTCTGCAATCAGTGTACTGTGTATTAGATCTCCAGGACTTATTTATCTACTAGTTGCAAGTATGTACCCTTAAACAACATCTCTCCCACCCCCCAGCCCCTGGTAACCACCATTCCACTCTGTTTTATCAAGGTCAGTTTTTTTTCAGATTCCACATATAAGAGATTTCATACAGTCTTTGTCTTTCTCTGTCTGGCTTGTCTCACTCAACATAATGTCCTCAAGGTCCATCCGTGTTGTTGCAAATGGCAGGATTTCGTTTTTCTTCTGGCTAAATAGTATTCCATTGTATATGTACACCACATCTTCTCCATCCATTCATCCATTGATGGACACTTAGCTTGTCCATATGTTGGCTATTATGAATAATGCTGCAGTAAACATGGAGTGTATATATCTCTTCAATAACCTGTTTTCATTTGCTTTGGATGTATACCCAGAAGTAGAATTGCTGGATCATATGGTAGTTCCATTTTTTTTTTTTTTTTTTGGTCTGAATATCTTTTTTTTTTTTTTTAATTGATGTCTTAGTTTATAACACTGTGGGGTTTTAGTTGTACATTTTTCTTTGTCCGTCACCTTGTGGATGTAACCCTTCACCCCTTGTGCCCACCCCCACCCCCCTTCCCCTTGGTAACCACCAATCAGTTCTCTCTGTCCGTGTGTTCACTTATATTCCATATATGAGTGAGTTCATGCAGTGTCTGTCCTTCTCTCTCTGGCTTATTTCACTTAACATAATACCCTCTAGGTCCTTCCATGTTGTTGCAAATGGGACAATTGTGTCTTTTCTTATGGCTGAGTAGTATTCCATTGTATGTATATACCACATCTTCTTTAACCAATCATCAGTTGAGGGACACTTGGGTTGCTTCCACTTCTTGGCTATAGTGAATAATGCTGCAATGAACATAGGGGTGCATACGCCTCTTGTGATGGTTGATTTCACGTCCATTGGGTAGATGCCCAAGAGTGGGATTGCTGGATCATACGGTATTTCTATTTTTAATTTTTTGAGGACTCACCATACTGTTTTCCATCGAGGCTGCACCAGTTTGCATTCCCACCAGCAGTGAATGAGGGTCCCCGTTTCTCCACAACCTCTCCAGCATTTGTTGTTATTTGTCTTTGTGATTATAGCCATTCTAACCGGTGTAAGGTGATATCTCAGTGTAGTTTTGATTTGCATTTCCCTGATGATTAGTGATGTTGAACATCTTTTCATGTGTCTATTGGCCATCTGTATCTCTTCCTTAGAAAAATGTCTGTTCATATCCTCTGCCCATTTTTTGATCGGGTTGTTTGTTTTTTTGTTGCTCAGTTGTATGAGATCTTTGTATATTACTGAGATTAATCCCTTGTCAGACAAACGATTTGCAAATATTTTCTCCCAGCTGGTGGGTTGTTTATTCATTTTGATCCTGGTTTCATTTGCCTTGTAGAAGCTCTTTAGTCTGATGAGGTCCCACTTGTTTATTTTTTCTTTTGTTTCCCTTGTCTGGGTAGACATGGAATCTGAAAGGATCCCTTTGTGTCCAATCACAATTAGTGTACTGCCTATATTTTCTTCCAGGAGTTTTATAGTTTCAGGTCTCACTTTGAGGTCTTTGATCCATTTTGAATTGATTTTTGTATATGGCGATAGGAGATGGTCTACTTTCATTCTTTTGCATGTTGCTGTCCAATTTTCCCAGCACCATTTATTGAAGAGACTTCCCTCTCTCCATTGTATATTCTTTGCTCCTTTGTTGAAGATTAGCTGTCCATAGGTGTGTGGTTTTATTTCTGGGCTTTCAATTCTGTTCCATTGATCTGTGTGTCTATTGTACCAGTACCATGCTGTTTTGATTACTGTAGCTTTATAGTATATTTTGAAATCAGGGATTGTGATGCCTCCAGCTTTGTTCTTTTTTTTCAGAATTGCTTTAGCTATTCGGGGTCTTTTGTTGCCCCATACGAATTTCAGTAGTTTTTGTTCTATTACCGTGAAGAATGACATTGGGATTCTGATTGGGATTGCATTGAATCTGTAGATTGCTTTAGGTAGAATGGACATTTTAACTATATTTATTCTTCCAATCCATGTGCATGGAATATTTTTCCATTTCTTTGTGTCCTCCTCGATTTCTTTCAATAGTGTCTTATAGTTTTCATTGTATAGGTCTTTGACCTCCTTGGTTAAATTTATTCCCAGATATTTTATTCTCTTTGTTGCAATTGTAAATGGGATTGTCTTTTTGAGTTCTCTTTCTGTTGTTTCATCGTTAGTGTATAGAAATGCAATTGATTTTTGTAAGTTGATTTTATACCCTGCCACTTTACTGTAGTTGTTGATTGTTTCTAGTAGTTTTCCGATGGAATTTTTTGGGTTTTCTATGTATAGGATCATGTCGTCTGCAAATAGTGAGAGTTTCACTTCTTCATTGCCTATTTGGAGTCCTTTTATTCCTTTTTCTTGCCTAATTGCTCTGGCCAGAACTTCCAGTACTATGTTGAATAAGAGCGGTGAGAGTGGGCACCCTTGTCTTGTTCCTGTCCTCAAAGGAATGGCTTTCAGTTTTTCCCCGTTGAGTAGGATGTTTGCTGTAGGTTTGTCATATATGGCCCTTATTATGTTGAGGTACTTTCCTTCTCTACCCATTTTGTTGAGAGTTTTTATCATAAATGGATGCTGGATCTTGTCGAATGCCTTCTCTGCATCGATTGAGATGATCATGTGGTTTTTATTCTTCATTTTGTTAATGTGGTGTATCACGTTGATTGATTTGCGGATATTGAACCATCCCTGTGTCCCTGGTATAAATCCCACTTGATCGTGGTGTATGATCTTTTTGATGTATTGCTGTATTCGGTTTGCCAATATTTTGTTGAGGATTTTTGCATCTATGTTCATCAGCGATATTGGCCTGTAGTTTTCCTTCTTTGTATTGTCCTTGTCTGGCTTTGGTATCAGCATGATGTCGGCCTCATAGAATGTGTTGGGAAGTATTCCATCTTCCTCTATTTTTGGAATAGTTTGAGAAGGATAGGTGCTAAATCTTCTTTGAACGTTTGATAAAATTCTCCAGGGAAGCCATCTGGTCCTGGGCTTTTATTTTTTGGGAGGTTTTTGATGACTGTTTCAATCTCTTTACTTGTGATTGGTCTGTTCAGATTCTCTATTTCTTCTTGATTCAGTTTTGGGAGGTTGTACGCGTCCAAGAATTTGTCCATTTCCTCTAGGTTGTCCAATTTGTTGGCGTAAAGTTTTTCATAGTATTCCCTAATAATCCCTTGTATTTCTGTGATGTCTGTTGTAATTTCTCCTCTTTCATTTCTAATTTTATTTATTTGAGTCTTCTCCCTTTTTTTCTTAGTGAGTCTGGCTAAGGGTTTGTCGATTTTATTTATCTTCTCAAAGAACCAGCTCTTTGTTTCATTGATCCTTTCTACTGTTTTTTTGGTTTCAATTTCATTTATTTCTGCTCTGATTTTTATTATTTCCCTCCTTCTGCTGATTCGGGGCTTTGTCTGTTCTTCTTTTTCCAACTCTGTTAGGTGCAATTTAAGGTTATTTATTTGGGATTTTTCTTGTTTGTTAATGTGAGCTTGTATTGCTATGAATTTCCCTCTCAGGACTGCTTTTGCTGCATCCCATATGAGTTGGTATGGTGTATTTTCCTTTTCATTTGTCTCCAGATAGCTTTTGATTTCTCCTTTAATTTCATCAATGACCCATTGGTTGTTCAGTAGCATGTTGTTTAGTCTCCACATCTTTGTCCCTTTCCTAGTTTTTTCCTTGCAGTTGATTTCTAGTTTCACAGCATTATGATCAGAAAAGATGCTTGTAATGATTTCAATCTTCTTAAATTTATAGAGGTTTGCCTTGTTTCCTAATATATGGTCTATCCTTGAGAATGTTCCATGTGCACTTGAGAAGAATGTGTACTCTGCTTTTTTTGGGTGGAGTGCTCTGTATATATCTATTAAATCCATTGCATCTAGTTTCTCGTTTAAGTCCATTATTTCCTTATTGACTTTTTGTCTGGATGATCTATCTATTGTTGTAAGGGGGGTATTAAGATCTCCTACTATTATTGTGTTATTGTTAATATCTCCTTTAAGGTTTTTTAGCAGTTGTTTTATGTACTTTGGTGCTCCTGTGTTGGGTGCATAGATATTTATGATTGTTATGTCTTCTTGGTGAAGTATCCCTTTTATCATTATATATTGCCCTTCTTTGTCTCTCATTACCTTTTTTATCTTGAAGTCTACTTTGTCTGATATAAGTATGGCTACTCCTGCTTTCTTTTGTTTGCCATTAGCTTGGAGTATTGTTTTCCATCCTTTTATTTTGAGTCTGTGTTTGTCTTTAGAGCTGAGATGTGTTTCCTGGAGGCAGCAGATTGTTGGATCTTGGTTTTTAATCCATCCTGCCACTCTGTGTCTTTTGATTGGAGAATTCAATCCATTTACATTTAGAGTGATTATTGATATATGAGGGTTTAATGTTGCTATTTTATTGTTCATCTTCTGGTTCTTTTGCATTTCCTTTATTTCTTATCCCTTGTGTTTCGGACTGCAAATTCAATTTGGTATTTCTGCATGCTCATTCTCTTGGTTTTCTCTTTATTTGTCATGTGTGGTTCTCTTCTGGTTGTTTGTTTAGTGGTTACCGTGCGGTTTATATAAGCGATCTCCTGGATAAGAAAGTACATTTTCAGATGCCTCCTTTTTCCTGAGGCTGGATCAGTTCAATCCCTTACCTCTTCCCCTCCTTATTTGTTATCTCTTTATTCCAGATTGTGTCATGAATGTGTGTTTCCAGTGATGAGCTTGAATTAATTTTTGATGTTTTCCAACTGTATTTTGTTCTGGTTTAGTCTCCTTGCTTTTCTCCTTGCTGAAATCTTTGTATCCCTTTCTCATTTGTTTTTTTTCAGGCCTAAGGGCCTTCTTGAGCATTTCTTGTAGTGGGGGTCTTGTGGTGATGAACTCTCTTAGCTTTTGTTTATCAGGGAGAGTTATTGTTTCTCCATCGTATTTGAAGGATATTTTTGCTGGATAAAGTATTCTCGGCTGAAGGTTTTTGTCTTTCATGATTTTGAATATATCATTCCAGTCTCTCCTAGCCTGTAGAGTTTCTGTTGAGAAATCAGCTGAGAGCCTGATGGGGTTTCCTTTGTATGTTATTTTGTTTTTTTGTTTAGCTGCCTTCAATATTATTTCCTTGTCACGGGTATTCTTCAAGTTTGCTACTATGTGGCGAGATGATTTTTTATTCCTGTTTATATATTTAGGTGATCTATTGATTTCATTCACTGTTATTTCCCTCTCGTTCCCTAGGTTGGGGAAGTTCTCAGCTATTATTTCTTTGAACAAACTCTCTGCTCCTTTTTCTCTTTCTTCTCCTTCTGGAATACCTATTATCCTTATGTTGCTTTTCCTCATTGAGTCTGATATTTCTCGAAGAATTTCTTCATTTCTTTTTAGTCTTAGCTCTCTCTCCTCCTCTACCAGGAGCATTTCTGCGTGGCTATCCTCAATAGTGCTAATTCGTTCCTCCATATTGTCAGTTCTGCTCTTTAAAGGCTCCATTTTTTCCACTATCTCGTTGATTTTGTTTTTCGTCTCCAATAATTCTGATTGGTTTTTCTTTAGGGTTTCAATCTCTTTTGTGACATAATCCCTGAATTCGTTGATTTGTTTCTGTGTGTTCTCTTGTATTTCGTTGAGCTTGTTTATGATAGCTATTTTGAATTCTCTCTCATTCAGGTTATCAAATTCTGTGCCTTCAGGGTTGGTTTCTGGGTGTTTGTCATTTTCCTTTTGGTCTGTAGCCCTGACATATTTTCACAAGGATCCGACGGGGACGGCTTTATTTTTACCCCTCATGATTAAAGTTAGTCCTGCAGTTTCCCCCTGCTGCCACTAGATGGAGATCACGAGCGGTTTGCTCTGAGGCGGCTGCAGCCCCCAGAGGGATTATGCTGAAACGCCGGGTGTGTGGGGGGAGGGGTCCTCTCTTTCTCCTGCTTGACCCGGGGGTTTCCTTTCTGGCTCTCTTAGGGTGTTTGCTACACCCCCTAAACAGTCCGTCGTTGCTTCCCCGTGGGGATCTCGCGACAGTCTGTGAGAGCACCTGGATGGCGCTAGTTTTCCCCGCTGTGGGCCGCCCCTCCCCCCTCTGACCGCGAACCGCGCTGTTTTTGCCGATCGATTGGGGAGGGGGAGTACAACCTCCTACCTCTCCTCCCGTCCTCCTGGGCTTCCCGTGCCTCCACCGGCCGATGTATGGCAGCAGGGGTTTCTCAGAAGTCCTTCGTAGTGTTTGATTGAGCTCTGTTGGAATGTGAATGATGTTTTCGTTGTGTCGTGGGGGCAGAGATTCAAAGAGGGAATCTCACTCCGCCATGATGCTGACGTCACTCTGGTAGTTCCAGTTTTAATTTTTTGAGGAAGCTCCATATTGTTCTCCATAGTGGCTGCACCACTTTACGTTCCCACCAACAGTGTACAAGGGTTCCCTTTTCTCCACATCCCCACCAACACTTGTTACCTCTTGTCTTTTTGATAAGAGCCATTCTAACAGGTGTGAGGTGATATCTCATTGTGCTTTTGATTTGCATTTCCCTGATGATTAGAACTGTTGAGCATCTTTTCATGTACCTGTTGGCCATTTGTATGTCTTCTTTAGAAAAATGTCTATTTAGTTCCCCTGCCCATTTGTGTGTGTGTGTGTAAGACTGGCCCTGGCTGACATTTGTGCCTGTCTTCCTCTACTTTATATGGGACTCCACCACAGCATGGCTTGACAAACTGTGTCTGTCTGCTCCCGGGATCCGAACCTGCAAACCCCTGGCTGCCAAAGCGGAGCGTGCGAACTTAACTGCTACACCACCAGGCCAGCTCTCCTCTGCCCATTTTTTAATCAAATTGTTTGTTTTTTTGTTATTGAGTTATATCACTTTTTTATATATTTTGAATCTTAACCCCTTATTTGATACACGGTTTACAAATATTTTCCCCCATTCCATAGATTTCCTTTTCATCTTGTTGATTGTTTCTTTCACAGTGCAGAAGCTTTTAAGTTTGATGTAGTCCCACTTGTTAATTTTTTTCTTTTGTTTGTGCATTTGGTGTCATATCCAAAAAATTGTTGCCAAGACCAGTGTCAAGGAGCTTCTTCCCTATGTTTTCTTCTAGAAGTTTTATGGTTTCAGATCTTATGTTTAAGTCTTTGATCCATTTTGAGTTAGTTTTTGTGAGTGGTGTAAGATAGAGGCCCAATTTCATTTTTCTCCATGTGTTTATCCAGTTTTCCCAGCACCATTTGTTGAAAAGATGATCCTTTTCCCCCTGGATGTTCTTGGCTCCCTTACCAAATGTCAGTTGACCATACTATAAGATCTTAATTCCATCTACATCATTTATTATAAGCATTGCTTTGAGTCATGCCAAATGTTTTGTGTGATTAAGAAGGATAAAAACAAAGTAGTAAATAAGTATTTATGGGTGGACATTTCTTGCTTGTCTAGAGGGCTCTACTGGCTACCCTTCCTATTGCTCGCAGCAATATATCTGCTATGGGAACAGGACTGATATTCCTAGGGGTCTGGGCAGAAGGGATAGTGGGGGAAGAGAAGGCAGGTACTAATGCACAACCAGGAATGCTGGCAAATTCAACCATGTGGAGTCCTGATTCCTGAGGGCCCAAAGGCTCCCCGTCCCCACTCCTGGGGGAAACAGGGATGGTCTCACCTTTAAGACTACCAGTCACTACTTTTGATCCAGATACTGTGCTTTTGTGTTTTCTACCTGAAAAATGCAATGTACAGAAATGTAAGAAGTTTGTTTTGTGTGTGTGAAAATTTTAATCCATTTTGTCTAGTATTTTGTTTAAGTCATCCAGCCTCCACCTTCTCTGGACCTGTGGCATCCTCGAGGATCATTCTGAAGTTTGCAGCTACTGCAAATGTTCCAGGGACCTTGGAGGGAAGCAAGCTGAGGTTCACAGGTCACTCAACAAACCTCCTCCAGTGTCCTCTCCTCCCTGGAGAGCTGGACCCAGCGAGGCCTCAGCTGTGCTGGGCCCTGGACATCATCCTTGGGAGCTCTGATGATGAAGCGGAATAGGAACATAAGCTGTTCTTCAGTTTTTAGAGTTTTCTTTATGCTATGATGGCTTCAGCGTGCTTGTCATCATTTTGTCACATCTCTGTTCACGATGTAGAACGAGCCCGCCTCTCAGTGCCCCACAAGGAGAAAGGGACAGTTGTAATTGGATGGCATCATTGTCAATCACCTTGGGGCATAAAAGAGGCAGACAGGTCACCTCATGGGAGAGGAGCAGTGGCTGCACTGGTCCACCTTTGTCCCCCCTTGTCAGATGGGGCAGCGCTCCCATCTCTCCTTGGCCCCTTGGAACAGTCACAAGGAGAAACATCAATGAGAGAGGGCGAGGGAGACAGTGTGGGTGGTATCTGAATATCATAAAGTTATCTTGAGCAGAAAATGAAGGGACTTCATTAAAAATCTCTTTCGAGGGCTGCCTCTTAGAAATTCAGAATATCTCACTTGCTGACTTTTTAATAACTAATTTGGGGTCTCCCAAAGTAAAGGGATCTTCCCTTGTCTTTTGGGGGAAAATTCCCCTAAAATAACAGTTTAAGAGAGAAAAATCCAACTTCCTGTAGAAGCAGGGAAACAGAAGAATAAAAATAATCATTAGAATGATTTCTATTTTGTGAAAACCTAAATCACCACTTGATGGCACCAGAAAATAAGAAACCCAGAAGGGCTTCTCCCCGCCTTCAGGTGGAGCCCTTTAAAACTCCACTTCTCCCCAAATGTGAGGGACGGGTGCTATCTTTTGAAATAAGTTTTGATGTATTTTTGTTCTTGGGCTAGTTTGTTCCCTGTGACTCTTTCTGCTGCCTGGGACAGACATCACTGCCTGGGCTGGAGTTGAAAACAGTTTAAAACTTGATGGCTGAGACAAGGAGAGGTTTCCTGGGAACTTGAAGGCAGGGCTGTAAATGTCGATGGGTCTGGCCTGGAGGACTGAAGCCTGGAGCCTCTAATTTAAGACAGACCGTGGACATTCAGGGCCTGAGGCCTGCCGTGAAGTCCCTCCTGGAGCTGGGGCACGGGGCAGGGCGCGGGGAGGAGAGGGAGCTTAAAATGTGGGACACTTGAGAGTGAGCTCAAACTCCAGGGGGCTTCCTGCCTGGGACCCTGGGACCGTTGTCTCTGGGCCCACTCCCATGCATGGACCTGGGGGTGGCCGCGGTGGGGAAGGCTGGTGAGTGGTGTGGTGCCCAGGGGCCTGGGATGACATGCTTCATTGTGCGGGACTGAGAACAAGCACTTACATTACTGCTGGGGATGGAAGTGGGATGGGGCAAGGCGATGTCTCACAGTCAGGCAGGGTGGAGGGCGCTGCAGAGGCCGGAGAATCGGTGACAGCTTCGGGGAGGGGCTGTGTCAGCACAGAATCTACCTCCACCTGTGCCCCAGGCCTTGCTTCTCAGGAGCTACTCCCAGCCAAGGCTGACTACAGGATGCTGGGGTAAAGGGGACCCCAATGACAGCCACCTTGAGCTCCAGCATACCCCATGGGCCTTGCTGAACCTTCCCACATCTGCAGGCAGGCCGGGGCATGTCCGCCAGCCATCCTTCCCGCCCCTTCGCACAGGGTCAGACTTGCTCTTCGGTCTGGGAACTCTCCTGGCCTGCTACCCTCTTCCCATTTTCTCTCGCACAGCCATTCCCCCTAATACCATCCTCACACATTGACCCTGCCTTGGGGTTTGCCTCTGGGAGGAGCCGGGCTCACAACCCCCTAATGCCATGAGGTCCCATAGCTCCCCTTGCATGCAGCTCTGCAAACAGGAAAGGAGAGAACGACTCAGAGTGGGACTTTGAAATGACTGAATTGAAAATCATATTGCCTACTTACCTGGAAGAAACTATTTAAACTAGAAGAGGTAACACTGGGGTACCAAGATTAAGGATGTTTCTAGAGCAAAGTACATATAAGCTCAGATCTAGAAAATTAAATATGGATGTATTTCTACATATGTGAGTCAGAGTGAATCGTCCTCCACCTGATTCATTGCACGTTAAACCTGTCAGGGCTGCTGCTGACTTTTTGCCACCTCAGTGACCTCTCACCTCTACGGCACTGTAGCAGTGGGCTGGCTCTGTGTTGCTAGTGGAATGGAGCGTGGGGAAAGGAATCACCTTTCAGAGGGGGTTGAATAGTGTCTTCCCGCAAAAAATTCAAGTCCACCCAGAACCTCAGAATGTGAACTTATTTGGAAATAAGGTCTTTGCAGATGTAATTGAGGGTTGAGCTGAGATTATACTGGATTAGGAGTTTTAAGTCTGATGAGAGTGTCCCTATAAGAGACGGAAACGACACACAGAATCCTGGGAAAGGAGGCCATGAAGGTGGAGGAAGGGATTGGAGTGATGTGGCCACAAGCCAAGGGATGCCAGGAGCCACCAGAAGCCAGAAGAGGCAAGGAAGGATTCTCCCTTTGAGCCTTTGGAGGGAGCACAGCCCCACTGACACCTTGGTTCCAGACCTCTGGCCTCCAAAACTGTGAACGAATAAGCTTCTGCTGTTTTAAGCCCCCCAGTTTGTAGTAATTTGTTATGGCAGCGGCAGGAAGCTGATCCAGCTCTCCAATCATGGTGATAAGAACGGGCCCAACCCCAGGAATTTCGGGGGTCAGATAAGACTGCAAATGGAGGCCCACATCCTCTACATCTGCATATTTAAATGTTATAAAACAAGCTACCCTTTACACCCGCTAGGATGGGTGTTATCAAACAGACACAAAACAAGCATTAGCGAGGATGTGGAGAAACTGGAACTCTTGTACTTTGCTGGTGAGAATGCAAAATGGTGCAGTTGCTGAGGAAAACAGTTTGGCGGTTCCCCAGATACTTAAACATGGGTTACCACTTAATCCAGCAATCCCACTGCCACGTATACACCCAAAAGAATTGCAAGCAGGGATCCACACCCATGTTCACAGCAGCATTATTCGCAATAGCCAAAAGGGGGGAACAACCAGGTGTCTGTCGACTGGTGACCGGATAAACAAAATGAGGTATATACATACAGTGACTATTATTCAGCCTTAAAAAGGAAATTCAGACACATGCTACCGCATGGATGGACCTTGAAAACATCACACTAAGTGAAATAAGCCAAATACAGAAGGACAAATATTGTCTGATTCCACTTACATGAGGTACCTGAGTAGTCAGACTCAGAGACAGAAAGCAGATTAGAAGTTTCCAGGGGCTGGTGAGGGAAGAAGGGGGAGTTAGTGTTTCATGGGGACAGAGTTTCAGTTTGGGAAGATGAGAAAGTTCTGGAAATGGATGGTGGTGATGGTTGCAATTATACTTAATGCCGCTGAACCATACACTTAAAAATGGTAAATTTTATGTTATGTGTATTTTAAAAAACAAGCTACCCGGGCTGGCCCTGTGGTGCAGCGGTTTAGTTCAAGCTTTGGCAGCCTGGGGTTCGGGGGTTTGGATCCTGGGCACCAGCCGACGCACTGCTTGTCAGCCACGCTGTGGCAGCATCCCATATAAAGTAGAGGAAGATGGGCACGGATGTCAGCCCAGGGCCAGTCTTCCTCAGCAATAAGAGGAGAATTGGCAACGGATGTTAGCTCAGGGCTGGTCTTCCTCACACACACACACACACAAAAACCAAGCTACCAAACGTTAAATATGTTCTATTCTCCCACATTGATAAATATACCTTTGTAACAATTGGAAGGCCAGGTCCAAGTTCAGAATTCTTGGACTCCTTGGAGCTCTGTGCCGGAACATTGCTGCGCAGGGAGAGCTGTCCCCTGGCCTGTGTCCAGCCCTCCTCTCTTCCTGCATTTGGCCCAGTTCCTCATCATGAGGGACTTCACTCACAGATGTGGGTACCCCTGTAGCACATCTGAGTTCTGTGCACATCCACTACAAACAGCCCGATTTGGCTACCCTTCTGCCCAGGGGTGGCCTCATGGGAGTGGGCCCAGAGACAAGGTCTGTGCAGGCCCTGGAAGCAGGCTCAATGGTGTTTGGCCCAGATAACCAGGATCCTGGGTACCTGGAGCATGACCTGCAGGGGAGGGCCACAGGCTGCCTGTGGGCACATGGCCTGGGTGCCATGGACTTGGGTGGGTGAGACCTAATGGAGGAGGGCCACTGGAGGCTTTTACAGTGTGGGGGCAGGGCGAGGGCCGCACTTACTCGTGCCGAGGGCAGTGTTGGATAATTTGGGACACCTGCTACCTGTGATGAGGATTGGGGTAGGTTGGAGAGGCCATTAAAACCTGATGTGGATCTTCATCTCTCCTTTTGGCCACTCAGAATCTGGGCCTCTTTCTGCACTGGGAGATCCTCCACTTAGTGGGAGTCTCATTTCCCGGCCTCCCTTCCTGTGGGCTGTGGGCGTTTGACCTTGGCACCGTCAATCAGATTTGTCTGGTCCTGACTTGGCCTCAGCTGCTGGTGACAAGAAGAAGCAGGGACACTGAGAACCCTCTCTGGTGGGGGTGGTGGCTAGGGAGACCGAGAGCCCAGGGCAGCAGGACTGGCGCCAACAGCACATTTGGCGCTGGGTCCCGGTGGTTGTGAGGGAGCGACTGAATCATCATGGCTTGGCGGGGGCAGCAGCAGCGTCCTGATGGAGCTAATTCTGCTGCACGATTTTAGCAACATGCAGTTGTTTTTGGCATTCTAACTTAGCCTGGCTTTTTCTGTCCTCCTGGAGACTCTGTGAGCTAGCTAACATCCTTTTAATAAATTCCCTCTCTACTCAAATTAGCTGGAATCTATTTCTGTTTGCAGTTAAGAACCCTCACTAATACAGGTCCCTTGGCGCAAGTGGAGTTTAGGGCCAGAAGTACATGCAAAGGACCTTCTATGTAGTTTTAGGTGAAATATACCAGATTATTGATTCCAAAAGAGTTCCTGAAAATGAGATGGAGAGAAGGGTATTTGGGCATTGATCTGTAGTATGTCCCTCCAGTGCAGCGCTCTTAAAAGGATGTCCTCAACCAACCCACGTGCCCATAATGGATGAATGGATAAACAAAATGTGCTACATACACATCCCATTCCACGCGATAGAATATTATTCAGCCTTTAAAAGGAACGAAGTTCTGACACATGCTACAACATGGATGACCCTGGAAGACATCATGCTAAGTGAAATAAGCCAGACACAGAAGGACGAACGTTGTGTGATTCCACTAACGCTAGGTCCCTGAGTGGTCAAACTCAGAGGCAGAAAGCAGATTAGAGGTTACCAGGGGTTGGTGGAGGGAGGAATAGGACGTTAGTGTTTAATGGGGACTAAGTTTCAGTTTGGGAAGATGAAAGATGTTCTGGAGATGGATGGTGTTAGTGGTTGCACAACAATGTGAATATACTTAATGCCCTGAACTGTACACCTAAAAATGGTTGAAACAGTAAATTTTATGTTATGTATATTTTAACATGAAAAATTATTTTAAAAGAAGTCCTCTGGGGCCGGCCCAGTGGTATAGCAGTTAGGTTCGCATGCTCTGCTTTGGTGGCCCGGGGTTCACAGATTTGGGTCCCAGGCGCAGACCTACACACTGCTTATCAAGCCATGCTATGGCAGGCGTCCCACATATAAAGGTAGAGGAAGATGGGCATGGATGTTAGCTCAGGGCCAATCTCCCTTACCAAAATAAAAGATGTCCTCAAAAGAAAAGGTTTTGTGTACCAGAGTCTGTCTGATATGAGACTTGAACCCTTCATCAAATTAGATTTCCTGGTCTTTGAGTCAGCCCTTCTAAACTGGTTTCAGGAGTATGTGTGGGCCATCTTTGTGGTAAGGATTGACAATGATCCCCTCTCAAAACTGCTCATTGGGACCAAAACAGGTGCTGGTGGTCTGAGGTGGGAGGCCATGTTAGGTAACCATTATTGCAGGATTCAGTGTGGATGGAGCTGCGGCAATGAAGATATGGATGCTCGTTCCTGTGGGTCCCGTATATGGATCACTGAGTCCTCCCCAGGAAGGGCTCGAGAGAATTTGGGATTCAAAGAGGTCAGCAGATCTTCCTCCTGGAAGTCTGCCAACGACTCATGGCTGAGAGCCCCACCTCCCGAAGCCGAGAACTCCACGGCCCCAGGCAGCTCTGTACTCCTTCACTTAGGGCAGGGAATGGAGGAGGACGCAGGTGCATGGTCCTGAGCTGAGGGAATTCGTAAAGGGGAAGAGTAAAGCTTTTGTCTCCGAGGGACTCAACATTTTCCCGTGGAACTAGAGTGAAATGGGCTGTTGACCTGTGTCCTTCAAAGCCATGTCCAGGGTGGTGGGTGGGAAATGACTAGTCTTTCCTCCTGATAGATGTTCATGGCTCTAGCAGCATCAAATGATGAGTGTGGACTTCTGGGAAGGCACATTTTTGGTCCAAGATGGCAGGATGTGGTGACTCTATTTGGGCGCTACTGGGGCCTGCTGTATCCAGAGGAGGACGATTGACCTCCAGGCCACTTGGCTGTAGACTCTTCGAAGCAGCAGGCATGGGCATTAACGTGCCCAACCATTTGTTCTAGGAACTCATTAGCTTGAGCCTGGGGCATGCATTCGTGTGTCTGCCAGTTCACCCCTAGTGCATGAGTGGAGTCCACCCTGGGCCAGAATTCCAACATTTCGGACATGTATGGGCCCCCTGCTAGAATCCTCTCATGTCAGGATGATGCACACGGCATGGACCTTGGCTGGAGAAGGGCAGAAATCCAGAACTGTCACCGGCCACTCCCAAGGAGGCCTCAGCCAGGAAGATTTAATTGAACTTCTAAAGATGTTGGGCGTCAGCACGCCCGTCATGTCGCGGGGAGGGATGCCACAGACTTCTCATGTTGGGGAATGTGAGGGGCAACCTAGGCTGCCCAGCTCTCTCTGGAAGGAGTCAAGACACAGGAAACCTCATCCAGTGGCAGCTAATTTCAGGCCCAAACCCGAGAACTGCTGTGAGGAGCCACTGACATGTCTTGAAGCACCTCAGACTGGCATAGGCGATGGCTGGGTGCTGCAGCCAGGAGCTGCAGGACGGGCAAAACGGTCAACTGCTGAAGCGCCTCTGTCTCGTCCTGCAGCAGTGTAGGACCTTACCATAATTGGCCACTGTTATGGGCTGAATTGTGTCCCCCCCAAATTCATATGTTGAAGCTGTAACCCCTGGTACCTCAGACTGTGACTGTATTTGGAGGCGGGGTCTTTAAAGAGGTGATTACGCCAAATGAGGCCATCAGGGTGGGCCCCCATCCAATATGACTGTTATCCTTATAAGAAGAGGAGATGAGGATGCAGACACAGAGGGAAGACCACGTGAGGACACAGGAGAAGACGGCCGTCTACACGCCAAGGAGAGAGGCTCAGAAGAAACCAACCCCGCCAACACCTTGTCTAGACTTCCAGCCTCCAGGGCTGTGAGAAAGTAAATTTCTGTTGTTTCAGCCACCCGGTCTATATAATTTTGTTATGGCTGCCCTATCAAACCAATATACCCGTGTGTAAAATAGGGGAGAATAAAGTAGAGCAAGATACCATAGTACACACACACACATACACACGCACACAATTGCCCACAGGGGGCATCCCCAGTGCATGCCAGTGTAGACAGTGTTGGCCAGACGGAGATCCTGACAGCTCTCCCAGAAGGTCAAGGCTTCTGCCCCTCCTTGGGAAGTCTGGGTGGGGGATGGAGGCGGGGGAGAAAGTGCGCCTAGGACGTGGTCTAACCCTTTTGTCAAGAAGTGGAACCAGAGTGCATGCAGGTAAAGGGCAGGACTAAGAGTCTTTGGCCACAGCGGGGGGGGGGGGGGGGGGATGGGACACGCACAGGAAGCGGGGGCAGGGCACTAGTGCAAGGGGTCAGACACAAAGCTTCTTGCTGGTTTGTGACGGGACGTGGGACAACACTTTGCTGGAGGAACAGATTGGGGACAGAGTCCCAGCTCCTCTCTTGCTGGGGGAAAGCTGGGACAGGACACGATGATTTTCTGATATTCCGTCTTCTCACCGTTGTGCCCCGAAGCATCCTCCCCAGCCCGCAGCCTGCACTGCTCAATATCACTGTCTACCGCAGTTAAAGGGGGACAAAAAGAGGCTGCAGTCTGCACAAGAGGGAAAAATCAGGCACATATTTGCAAAGCATCTTTCCCTGACGGGGACTGAATAAATGATGCCAGACTGGGAAGAAGGAGAAGAACCACGTGGACCAGAGAGGTAGGGGGCATGGAGTGGGGCATGTGAGGGGCTGCCTGCACAAGACTCAGCTCCGAGCCATCTCTCGTCTTGTCTTGTCCCTGAGGTCAGCTGTGGTCCACAGCACTGTGAGGCACTCGTCCACCCATGCCCAGGACACCGCCCAGCTCTGCCTGTCGAATGGATGGCCCTCTGCTCAACAACCCTCCAGAACAGAGTGGGAAACTGGAACATCTTTGGACAAATAAAGGCATGCAGGGAAAACCCTGGTCCCTGCTTGAGGGGGGACAAAATGGCGCCTCTCTCTGACTGTTCCATTTAAATGCCCGTGACACATTTCCATCCACCGGAAATGCCCAAGGGGTAATGTGAAGCCTAAGCTTTCTACCCCCTCACTCTTTTATTTTTCAGGACATTTTGTTTGTGTGTTCGTTTTTTAAAAATCAATTTTATGAATATATAATTTACATACAAAACATTAACACATTGTAAGTGTACAGGTTGATGACTATTGATAAATGCAGACACCTGTATAACCATCACTCTATTCAAGATATAAAAGCAGACTCTTTTTATTGAGATATAATTGACGTATAACATTGTATTGGTTTTAGGTGTACAACATAAAGATTTGATATATGTATATATTGCAAAATGATTACCACAATAAGTTTAGTTAACATCTATCACCACACACAGTTACAAATTTTTTGTGTGCTGAGAACTTTTAAGATCTACTGTTAGAAACTTCCAATACAATATTGTTAACAGTGGTCACCATGCTGTACATGACATGTCCAGAACTTATTTATCTTGTAACTGGAAGTTTGTACCTTTTGACCACTTTCACCCATTTCACCCACCCCCCCACGCCCTGCCTTTGGCAACCACCAATCTGTTCTCTGTGAGTTTGGGTTTTTTTAGATTCCACGTATAAGTGAGATCATACGATATTTGTCTTTCTCTGTCTGACTTATTTCACTTGGAATAATGCCCTCAAGGTCCATCCATGTTGATGCAAATGGCAGGACTTCCTTCTTTTTTATGGCTGAATAATATTCCATTGTATATACATACCACATTTTCTTTATCCATTAGCCCATTGATGAACACTTAGGTCATTTCCATGGAAGCAGACAGTTTAAAAGGATGGCAGCAAAGGAGGACTGTGCTTTTTCTTTCTTCACAAATTACTTTTCTCCCTAGTCACCCCCCCTCAACACACACATGAGATTTTTCAATAATATTAAAATGACTTTGTTTTCCCTGAGCACACACCAACAGAGGGCTGGGCTGGGGTCCAGAGGGCTGGTGGTCAGGGAGGCTGCTCACGGGACACAGGACACTCAATTCCACACATACGAGGATGTTGGTTCCCCAGAATTACCTGAGCAGTGGCTGAAGGACACTTTCCAGTATCATCCCAGCGCCTGGCAGAGCAATAAAATTCAACTTTGTGAAGCAGTTGATATGGGCTGAGTTGTGTCCCCCCAAATATGTTGAAGTCCTAACCCCCAGCCCCTCAGAATGTGGCCTTATTTGCAAATAGGGTCAATGTAGATGTAATTAGTTAAGATGAGGTCATATTGGATTAGAGTGAAGTCGTATTGGATTAACCCAATATAACTGGAGTCTTTATAAGGAGACGGCCAGGTGAAGACGCCAGGGTTGTGTCTTCCCAGGGATGTGCCATGGGATGATGGAGGCAGAGACTGGAGTGAGACAGCTGCAAGCTGAGGAATGCCAAGGATCGCCAGCCACCACCAGAAGCCAGGAGGAGGCAACAAGTGATTCTACCCCAGAGTCTCAGGCCACAGCCCTGCTGACTCCTGGATTTTGGACTTGTGCCTATCCTTCCAGAGAAGATAAATTTCTGTTGTTTTAAGCCCCCTAGTTGTGGTACTTTGTTACAGTGGCCCCAGGAAACTGATAGAGTACACACACCACGCCACCCACCATGCTGTCCCATCCTGCTGTCTCTATCCACCAGCCAAGAAGACTTTGGTGAGACCTAGTTTTTACAGTCCGCATTTTATAAACAACTAACTGAGTTATTGAAAATTCAGAACGAACTTCAAATGACACATTCCCTGGGCCACACTGGCATACCCCACTACAGCAGCAGAAGCAGCAACAACAAAACAGCGGCTGAGATGCATGAGCACTCACCACGAGACCTTCCTGCATCTCCTCGTTTAGTCCTCACACAGCCTATGAGCATGGCATTGGCTCCATTTCACCGATGAAGGACCTGATGGAATTTGAGTAACTTGCTCAAGGTCGACAGTGGTGAAGTGGGATTGGGATTGTGACAGTGTGAGCACAAAGCCTGTGGTGTTATGTGGGCCCCTCTTCTCCTCTGCTGCCCCCTTTCCCCTGCTCTGTGTGAATGTTTACTGAGTCCCTGCCTTGTCCACAGGAACTCCTGGTGTTGAGGTCTGCTTGGAGGCAGATACGGGGAACATGGCTCCCCTGTACGTGTAATGGATTGTCTCTTGATGCAGGGATAAACAGCATGAGTAAGTCAGTTTCAGGAGCACAGCATCTAAAGACCCACTTCCTAGTAATAGCAGGCAGTCAGGTGTCACCTGCTCCAAGGCAAATAGGGAAAACCTCTCAAATTTAGTCTCCAGCAAGGCGGTTCCCAGGGAGGGCCCATCTCCACTGGGGAAGCAATGACTTGGTTGGCATGGTCTCTCATTGAGACTGTGTATCCAGGTGCAGGCAGAACCCAGCGTTGGAGGATCCGTGCCTACTGTATTGGAAAGGCTTCTGATCCTAGAACTTTCCTGTTCTAGAACTTTCTAGAACTTTCACCTCAGATTATTCCTTTTGCAATTCCAGGGTATCAGAACTATTTGAGGTATTTGAATGTAACTCCAATCAATGATGACATTACCCTAGGTTGGGCTTGGCTTGACCTATATTAATAGGTCTGTCCACTACCCCTGACCTCTCCCCATGGATTCCATGGATTCCCTGAGGGGTAGAAGTGAACTTACCAGGGGTTCCTCATTTGTGCTTGTGCATGCAGGCCTTCTACTTTCTCCATCATCCACTCCTATCTTCTCAGCACTTAGGAATCCTTCTGTACCACTCCCTTCCTCCATTTCTGCCTCAGGGCTTGGAGGACATATAAAAGCCAGCATCTTCTGACTCAGGGATAGTGACCCGAAGTGACCTAACATGTCCTTATCAGTAGAGCACAGGGAGAGAATGTCCAATGGAAAATACTGAAAATCCCTTAATCTCCTTTTTGGCTAATAGTACAACCTCCTTCTCCAGCACATTCTCCTAAGAAGAACATGAGTGTGGTGGGCTGACCCCGTCTTGGTTCTCTGGGTCACCTTTACATGGTGATGGGTCTGTGAAATGAGGAAAGAGCCAACACCAACAGAACAGGTCAAGGACTTGGAGAGCCACACCCCAAGTGGCCAAGCCTGAACGACTGGAAGTTGACTGTACTTTCCTCTTTACCCTGAACAGTGACTGAAGTTGGGACAAAACTAAGAAGGTTGATTTTACTTATTTTGCCTAATCTACACTGTTGTAGGCTGGACATTTTTGCTTTTGTGATACAATTTTTACAACTAAACATAGAGTAGCTGGGCAGCTCTAAAGCAGCTACAGTTGCCAAAAATATTTAACTATTGTTTTCTTGGCTGCAGATCTGAGTGTTTTTCCTTAGGACAACGTATGGACATTGAGTTACCAACAATGAGCCCCCCAGAGGGTGTGGAATTCGGGTGTTGTACAGGTTGTTTTCAGACAACTGAAGCAAGGCTGGTGGGTACATTTTCGCCTTTGAAATCTGCCACCAAAATCGTCTAGTAAGTGCATGTTAGGCCACTATGAGACACTCTGGTTTTACAAAAGAGAGTTAGCAAAGCCTTACCTTCTGAAATATGACAGACAGTAATGACAGAACGGTCCCACACATACCCTGAACAAATACAAGTCATTAGTAAGACGTGTGTTATACTCAGGTGAAGTGTTTGCTGGGTACTAGTTATGATCAGTAGACACAGGTTGGATCGGCAGAATATCAGCCCAGGGCTCTGGTAGGTTTTCTGTCAGTTACGTGGAGCCAGATACTTAAACCATCTCTCGGTGTTCAGCCCCCATGTTCTCAGCACCATACGAGGCCACACGAGGAAATACAGACATGGTTCCTTCCCCAAATGACTTCCGGTTTAATTGGGGAAATTAGACACACTCTTGAAACAATTATAAATCAACCAATATTTAAAATTGTGGTACCGATTCTAAACATAGTGGAGTTATTCAACTTCCTCTTTTGCTCAGCCCATACTAAATGAGTAAGGCATTGCCTCTGCCTCAAGGAGCTAAGTTTTATGGGGGAAAACAGACACATAAACAAGTAATTCTAATCATATAACTTAATAGGTGCTATCACAGAATTTAGAGAACTCGTTTCTGCCTGGATCCAGAGTCACTGCTATTTAAGTGAGCTACTTGGAACAGTCCCAATATGTAAGTGACCATCATTTGAAGGTGAATTATTTTTTCAGTCTCCTTAAGGATATTGTAGGTGAAAAAATATCGTCTGCCAAAATCCACGGTTATTGGCAGAAAAAGGACAATGAATACGTGTTTAATGGTGCCCAGGTTTGACCTTTGACTAAATTAGTAATTTCAAACATTTTCCTTTTAAGTAGCCATGTGGTCCATTTCCAAAGGCAGGTTAAATATGGGTCTTCAGGCTTCCTAGCAGAAAAAGAAAAAAACCCAATTACACACTTTATGGTATTCTATTGACATAAACATATAGGCTGCTGCTCAGGAGAAACTCAGATGCAGAAATCTCCAAGAGGACACTTCGTAGGTATGGTGAGAGGGGTGCTAGCCAACTCCTACAGGAACACAGTTTTGATTTTTTTATGTCTCTTTTTTTATAGGGCCCCTAAATGCTAGCTGATGAATATCTCCAAAGGAAAATTTAGAAATTACAGTTTTGTGAAAGGCCAAGACAATGCTGGCCAAGTATGCAGGGCTGAACCCTGGGTAATATTTAGAATGTCTAGAGGAATGGATAGAGTCCATGTCCCAAGGCAATGCTCCAAAAATAGTCTTTCTCACAACTGGATATTTTCATGATGTTTGGACAAGGGACAGCACATGGTTACAATCTAGGTACGGAATCTAGAGGGCAAAGTGTCTGTGCAGCTGATCAGGTGCTAATTTGGAGGACAAGGAGACATTCCATTTCTTAAAATTAAGGCACCTGCCCAATACTTGTGTCTATATGGATGGCCACCACCCCATGAGTGTTCCCACTGCCCCTCAGGGCAGAGAACTGTCTTTGATTAAGAACTGCTCGCCTCATTTTTGGGTCACTTCACATTCTCTTCACTCTGCAAAGGCCCTTGTGCTGGATGGGAAGAGTCTCCTTTCTGGCAGATTCCAAATAAAGTGTTGGGGCATGTGGGGAGAGGTTGGGGGAGACACAGGGCTGGGGAGCTAGCCTCCACAGCAGGTCTAATCTGCGGCCTCGGTCTGTTTGGACCCTTCCCAGGGTTTATCCAGGAGGGTCGCTTCCTTAACTTCCCTTGTTGTACCTGCTATGGTTTCTGCCCCACCACGTGGGCCTGTCTAGTTGGAGGAAAACAAACCACAACAGGGAGAAAATGCCATGTCTCTTCAAGATTTAATGTGTAAGAATTGTGCACTGCAAGTAAAGATCATTACTTGGGAGAGACCCAACCAATCCTGGGACAGGGTGGGCTAGGAGAAGCCTGGAGAAGACTCCCAGAGGCTGATGGGATTCAGCTCAGCCTGGGACAGTTCTGTTCTCAGGGTTTTATCTTGGACTTTTATCTGGTCAGTGAGATCTGAAGTCCCTTTTGCAGGACTGGAGGGCAGAGGGCAGGGCTGGCCCTGCTCTGAGACCCTGTCAATCAAACAGTTTGGATAAAGAATCATTCATCACTCCAGTCAAATTTGCAAGTCCAAATGTCTAGCATACCTGAAGTTGGTCTGCTCCCAAATGGTGAACCAAGACAATTTGTACTAAATTAGTTGTCCGCCATTCTGAGGGTCTGTGGCTTCCAGCCCTGACTCTGGGGCCTGTCATCTTCCTATGAAAATGGGCACTCTGACCTGCCCCCCCCCCACTGCCATTCTCTCGGTGTGAGCAGCCCACTCCCTTGCCATTCTAGCTCTGGCATCTCGCTAACACTGAGGGGAGTGCTGGGCTTTTGGGGAGCACTTGATGGCTATCTCTCCGTAATCATGGGCTCAACATCTAGGGTAAAGCAGAGTTCCTTCCAGATGAGGAATATATTCTAGGATGTGACTGGAATTCACTAGATGTCTCTGGGTTTAGCACTGAGCAAAGCCCCCATGGCATTGAGAGAGTTTGGAACTTAAGAGTAAACTCCTGATAGAAGAAAGGAATTCTACCAGTTACGGGTGTGCTTGTGGGTCCTACCACCTGATGGGTCTACCACTTATGGGTTCTACCACTAAGGGGTTCTACCACTAATGGGTTCTACCACTTATGGGGTCTACCACCTGATGGGTCTACCACTAATGGGTCTACTCTATGGCCTTCTGGGTTGCTAAGCTTCCTCTTTCCTTGCTTCCCTAAAGCCCTACCCCAGGCCTCCTCCACCATGTTTCCCCATTGTTTTATGGGAGAAAGAGGATTTTTTTCTTGGGGGAACTTTGGAAGGCGTGACTTGGTTCGTGGAAGTGAAAGCTAGAACTTCCTCCCATGCTGGACACTGGGTACCACAGACTCTTCACTTCCTTAGGCTCCGATGGTTCTGTTACCCATTGTCTCTACACCTCCCTTCCCCAGAACCCTCCCTACCTCTCAGGAGGAGGATGATTACTCACAAAGACAAGCCAGGCACAGAAATAGCCAACCTATTTGTGGCTTAAATGCAAGCAGTTTTATTTTTACAAAGAGTTGCTGTATTTTCTCTAAGTATAAATCATTATCTACCACAAATGAAACTCCAGCTCCATCTGCAATAGTTCCTGCTTTTGTTAGTGGTGCCAGTTAGTCACAAAACAATTGGCACCTTCTACCACCCACTCAATCTGGGGGAAGAGAGCACCATCTCTTCCAGGCTCCCCCTGGCTAGCCACCACCCCTCTGGATGCTCTGACCCTACCTATATACCATCTGGCCACTCCAGCTTCCTGGTGGTTTGTTCCTCATTCACCTTGTGACTGTTATCAGTTTCCAAATTGGGCAACTTCTTGTTCTCTGCCAGTATGGACAGGCTTCTCTGTTCTGTTAGGAGCTGGAAAAAGCAAATTTGTGGGGCTCTCTGTTCTGTTGACTTAAATAATGACGTTGGAGTCTTCCTTCCAGTTGGTCACTCTGCCCAGGGTTTCACAGCCCCCGTAGGGACAGGGTGAAACATTCATAAAATCTGGACAGTCCCTTAGCTTCTGGGAAGCAGCAAACGTAGAGCAGAGAAGCAGAGCAGATCCTTCTGTCCCATCCCTTCTCTTTCACTCCTCTTTTCCTTAGGGGGGTCTCTTCCTTCCCGATCGTGACTTGGAAGCTTCTCAGGCAGCCTGTTACTTCTCTCCTTACTGGATTTGCTTCCGTGTGTCTGATCCCCTTCTTCTCTGCCTTGCAGTTTGTTTTAGACAGTCCTGGTTTCTTTTGCAGTTTCTGAGTATCCTTTGGGAAATGTAAAGTTCTTCAGGAGGCTGACCTTCTCCTCTCTTGGAACATCAAAACCAGGTAATGAAAACACTCTTCCCACACAGCTTTCCAGAACCGAGTTCACCTGATTTTTTGACTTGCTGCTCAGCACCCGCCTACCCGGTAGAAGCCCTGACCCTCACCTTATTTTGCCCGTGGCTTGAAGGTCGTTAGGGGAAGTCCCGTGGTCTCCCCTTTCCTCTTCCCACCAGAGGACAGAGCCACAGGTCCGGCTTCCCGCAAGAGCAGTTGGCTCGCCTTTGGTCTTGGCTGCTTATGAAAACAGTCCGAGGAAGGCTTCATATATGGGTTCCTAAGTCTGCTTTCCCACAGAATCTGCAATTGCCTTCTCACCCTGTTTGGATCCAATCAGTCCCAGGGGTCCATTACTACTTTGACACAGTAACTGTAAGGGAATACTTTTGAAAAGGAAGAAATGCTGCCATGAATGGGGGGGTGGGAGGTGAGTCTTCACCACAGGGCTTTGCTAGTCACACCATCCAGAATTCTCCTGCTTGGCCTTGGCGTCTTTACATTGGGTCTGTTGAAAAGGGCACAGGGGTCAGGGGAAAAAGTAATCTGACCGCGTTAGTGAGAATCTGCTTCTAACAGAAACAGCTGCTCCCAGGAATAGTCTCCAAACCAGGCTGAGAAGCAATCTGAGCTTTGATGTCCCCCAACTCCTGGACCCCAGCTCCTGGGCTCTCTCTCCTCTAGCGCATCACACTTAAACAGCCAAGTGGGCATGAGATTCTCTGAAGATGGGTTGCAGGAAGGGAGTGGATACTTAATTATTGAGCAATGTGGCCCTCCCTGTGCAGGTATATACATATATCTCACTTAATCACTGCAACTTTTTGCGGTAACATGATTAGCTCCATTTTACAGGTGAGATAACCGAGTCTTAAAGAGCTTGGCAGAGATCTCATGGCTTGTTACAGGCTGAATCAGGAATTTGAGCTGGTTCTATCTTTTGCTACACTGGTGATTTTTGCCCTTCCATGTAGCATTTCTCTGGGTCATCTTTCTCCTTCATCCTGGCTGGCCCTAGTGGTTCAAGGGGGTCAACCACCTCGTATGATCACCAGCTTGTTGCCACTCTGGATCAGCGTGAAGATTTTCACTAGCGTGTGTCACCGAATGATGCCATTTGAAGCACGGCTTCTGCTGATAAGCGTGGGACCATCTGCTTGGCACATCTCAAATATTTTCAGCAGTGGGAACGCGGCTCTGATTTCTTCAGAGAAGGGAGGCTGCAGGCATCCTCACTTTGAGGAGATGTTGGGACCAGAGACATTGCAGGCTGGCGGGGCAGCAGAGCCCAAGGATGCGAAGGGACTGTCTCCCTGCTGTCACCTCTGACCCTCCCTGAGCGAATGGAGCTAGTGAGTCCGCATCCCACTTTTTCATTGTTCGGCTGCTCTTGACAACCAGAGTAAGATTTTCCCTCTTCAAAGAGCTATTCCCTGGGCAACTTTTTCTGTGCTGGTTGTTTTCATGGTGTGTTAGATGTTTGGTGTGTGTTGGCAGATCCTCTGTCTCCTCCTGCCTTCGTTTTGGAAAATTAGCTTCTTTGCCGGGTTGACTGTCTCCCAATGTTGTTTTTCAACTTCAGGGTTGAAACTTCTGCGTTCGCTTTTTCTATTTGACTCTTGACATGGGGGCAAGAATCTTAGGATCAATTCATGGATCTGACGGTGGACTTGGAGGTTTTCAAGGTTATTTAACTAGATGTTACGAATGACACAGGAGTCGGGTTTGAAAAGATTGTTACCATATTTGCTTCCTCTGGGGAAATCCCTGGGCTGGAAGCCATAGGGCATGGCCAGAGGCAAGCTGGATTGGTTTTTCTCTGCCTTTCCTTAGTGGGCACCAGCATTAGTACTGGCTCCTGTTGCCTATAAAGTCAGATGTGCAGCCCATGGGTGGCAAGGTGTCTATTAAGAGGAATCTCCTGCTCAGTCTTGGTGTTTGATGTGAATGTCTTGACAATATTTCCTGGGCAGGGTGGGTGGGGTTAGATTGGTGGAGGAATGTATAGGGTGTTGTTCGATTGCTATGTAGACGGCAATGAGAAGGAGGTAACGAGCCTGCCTCTGGAGCAGGGTTTCTCAGCCTCAGCACCGATGACATTTTGGGCTGGATAATTCTTTATTGTGGGGGCTGTTCTGTGCATTGTAGCATGTTTAGCAGCAACCCTGGCCTCGACCCACTAGATGTCAATAGCCCCTTCCTTTCAGTTGTGACAACCAAAATCTCCAGATGTGCCAAATATCCCCTAGGGGACAAAATCAGCCCCTCCTTTTGAGACCAGAGGTCTAAGTTGATCCTAGTGTACACTTGGAAAGGGAGCAAGAAGTTTCTGCTTCTCCACGCAGATGGCTCAAGTGTCAGGAAGCTGGGAACAAGGTGTTTAATACGAGGACAGATGTCCCAGCCCTGCACATTCTCATCAGATCCCTTACCTGCCATGGACATTCCATCTCACAGATGGGTTTCTGTTTGTTCAGGTTACTGCACGCACACAGAGGGAAGAATTTGTCCTTTTCTCTGGAGCTGCACACCTGGAAGGTCCAGCCTAGGGTCAGGCCTCTCTTCTGGGTTGTCTAGGAACAGGGCAAGGTTTCAGATGGTCCAGCCAGGAACCCTAGTTTTGTTGGCTTCTCTCTTTCCTTCCTTCCTCCTTTCTTCTTTCCCTCCCTCCCTCCCCCCCTCCCTCCCTTCCTTCCTTCCTTCCTCCCTTCCTTCCTTCCTCCCTTCCTTCCTTTCTTCCTTCCTTCCTTGAGACTGGGAAACCAGGGCAGTGGGAGGGCTGGGGTCAACTGAATGAGAATGTGGCAGGGGTGTCTGCTTCTCAGATCTCCAGAGAAAACTTCAGCAAGCATAACTGTATTGCATGGAAAACTCTCTGTCTTATACCTCAATAAAGCTGAACACCCCACAACTCTCTGTTTTCTTTGATTCTCCTTGCTTTTTGGTTAGCCCCCTTGTCCATCTGTTCCTCTCACTTTCACTGGAGGTAAATGCAGGTAGCAATTTCAAGCAGACCTGCCAGGACTCAGGCTCTGCAAAGACCGCCTCCTTAAATATCTGTGGAGACCACCATGCTGGTGCTCCCTGCCTGCTGATTCATTAGCTCAGTTCGGCACTTCCATGAGACTGGTATTGGCCAAGTGTTTTTCACTCTCCCAGCCTTCCAGAAATACATTAAACTGGCAACTGTGTGAAGGAGTTGAGGTTCGGTGGGGCTAACCTGCCTTGTGGAGGACTCGCATCTAGTGGTCAGTTTGTTTGAAAGTGTGGCTCTGAGGTACAGTAGCCTTAGGCACAGACAGAATAGGTAGTCACCTCTGCAATGTAATTGGAGCAATGTCAAACCTCTCTTCTCAAACGTCTCTCTTGCATGCAGGTGCCATACTGCCTACAATTCTTTTAACTCTTGCGGGAAGGTGGTGAGTGTTAAGCATACCCTCTACTACAGTCAGCCTGGCTGGCCAGGGCTGGTGTGCGATGTTGGAGGCTGGGCAGGTGAGGGGCACCCACGGGGCAGCCTGGCTGAGGGCTGGTGGTGGTGACATGGAGGGGTGAGGAGGGCGTCTGCCTGGGGGGTGGAGGGGACTAGTTCACAGCTTGTGCTGGGTGAGGAGTGTGTCCCAGGGCAGCGGGCAGTGGCAGTGGCAGTGATGGCCTCTCATGAGGTGAAAGACACCAACAGAGTGTGAGGTGCATCTGTGCAGGGGCAGGGGACCACAGTGGTAGACATAGGAGATTGTTTATCTATGGATGCATTGATCGAATAAGTAAATATATCATGGATAAGGGGAGACAGGTTTCTCACCATCAGAGAAGGGAATTACAAATACGGAGAGGAGGAAAACTATACTGAACTCAGTGGTGTTGGATCAAAATTGGAAGTATTGGTGTGAATTCATTGGTATTCAATGTACAGAAAGATATAGAAATGTAGATGTCAGTGTATGTATGGATGACTGTGCATATGTATTAGTATACATACATTCCTTAGCTCTGTCCACTGAGAAGACCTGGGAGCAGTGACACCCCAATGGCAATGGGCACACCCTGCACCCAGGTCTTGGCTTCTAAATACCCTTCTCTACTAGAAGGATCCAGGGCTCCTTGGAGAAATAGTTGATTCTAGGGACTGGTTCAGGGAACATACAACATGAGTAGTGCCTGGTAAAACACCCAGTTTTTCAGCTTGGAATGCTGGGAATGCTGGAGGAAGCATGGAACAGCAGGGAAGGTCTGATTTCTGTTTTGGATCAGCTGAGTTGGTTTGCTGCCATGAAAGGCCCAGCTGGAGATATCAGGGTTGTTGGTTAAGGGGCTGATATTCTGGGAGATGTCTGAGTTAGAGTCATGAATTTGGATTTCATCTCTATGTGGTGACAGTTGAAATGAGGGATTGGATGAGGCCACCCAGAGAGAGTCTATAGACTAAGAAGGGAAGAAGGATGGGAATGGAGTCTTGAGGCCTTTGGGTGGTGTAAGAAGAGATCCAGGAAAGGAGACAGAGAAGAAACTGCAGGAAGGCAGGAGGAGAGCCAGAGCGTGTCTAGGCAATGGTGTCATCTCAGAGACCTCAGCGAGGAGAGATGGAGTAGGATTCCATAGCACACTTTGTATGTGGTGTGTGTCGGGGGGGAAGAGAACGAGATCACATCTTACTTCCTTTCAAAGGACTTGTCTAAAAGACTGATGCTGATGAATGGACCAGCTCACTTTTATTATTTTTCAATAGAAGTGTTTATTGGTAGTGGTGATGACTATGCATCACTCCATTTTGCAGAAGAAAGTGGGATCAGAAGAAACTGAAAACAACTCATCCCTGTTGGTTTTTACTGTTGTTATGGGTTTGGTACTGGGTAGATGGTGCCTTAATAAATAAAAATCCGTCCTCTAATAAATAACATCCATCCTTAATAAACGAAAAGACCATCCTTTGAGGCTTTTAATAAAAGTCATTACTGACAATCAAGTTGATTGTGGTGATCACTTCTGGTGACATTAAGGCCATGTTAAACGTCCCAAAAGTTGTACGAGCCACAAGCCTGGGTGAGTGGACTTCACACATAAATGAACTGTTGACAAAGGACTGGTGTGAAGAGTAGAAATAGTGCCCACTTGGACCTGGTTAATCTAAGCTCTGATCTGGCTTTGCTGCTAACTAAATATGTAATATTGGGCTAGTCGTGAGTCAGCTTCCTCTCCTGTAAAATAAGGGGTGGTTTGTGGTATCAACATAACTCCTTCCACCTCTAAACCTCAATGATCAACTGAGTACAGGCAGACTTGTAACAGTAAGGAAGCGTTTTTAAGAAAAGTCCAAGCTGCATCCAATTACATCTTCTATAACATACTCCAGTTGCTGGGGGAAAAGAATTTGTAACTTATATGACAAAATGCTATATTTATGAAGAACTTTTGCAACTCAATAAAAGAAATTGGCAAGGAACATGAAAAAATAATCTATCAAAGAAGAAATACAAGTGACTGTTAATATGAAAGAATATCCAAACTCATGAGCAATCAAATAAATGCAAATTAAAACAAAGTACTTTTTAAATTACCTATTGAATTTGGGAATTTTTGAAAATGGAAATGTGGGGAAAAATGGGTATATATGCTGTGAAAAAAAGCATTCATATACTGTTGATGTCAGTATAAGTGGTACAGATTTTTGGAACACAATTTGTTAATATGCTTTAAAATCTTGAAAAATATTTATACCCTTTGATACAGCAATTCCACTTATAGAAATATGTCCTAGGGAACTAATTAAAAATGTGCATAAAATTTGCATCCAAGAAAGTTCCTTACAGTGCTTTGTTTTTTAAAAACATGATGGTAAAAAATCAGAAACATCCGGTATGTCCAAGGTTAGAGGATTATTAAAAATAAATTATGCTAAGGGGAAGGCGGGAGGGCGGTGGGCACAAGGGGGGAAGGGATGCATCCACATGGTGATGGACAAAATAATATTGTACAGCTAAAACCCCACAATGTCATAAACTATTAAGACATCAATAAAAATGAAAATTAAAAAGAAGATAAAAATAAAAATAAATTATGGTCCATCCAAAGAGTGCCTATTTTTTTTTCAGTTATTTTATTGAGATCATAATGGTTTATAACATTGTGTAATTTCAGATGTACCTTATTATTTATCAATTTCTGTATAGACTGCATTGTGCTCACCACCAGTAGTCTAATTTTTATCCATTATCATACATATGTGCCCTTTTACCCCTTTCGCCCACCGCCAGCCCTCTTCTCCTCTGGTAACCACTAATCTGGTCTCTTTATCCGTGTGTTTGTTTCTTTCACATATGAGTGAAATCATACGGTGTTTGTCTTTCTCTGTCTGGCTTATTTCACTTAACGTGATACTCTGAAGGTCCATCCATGTTGTTGCAAATGGGACAATTTTGTCTTTTTTATGGCTGAGGAGTACTCCATTGTGTGTATATATATATACATATATATATCTATATCACATCTTCTTTATCCAATCATCCGTAGAAGGGCACTTGGGTTGCTTCCATGTCTTGACCATTGTGAATAATGCTGCAATGAACATAGGGGTGTATAAATCTCTTTGAATTGTTGATTTCAAGTTCTTTGGATAAATATCCAGTAGTGGGATAGCTGGATTTTATGGTATTTCTATTTTTAATTTTTTGAGAAATCTCCATACTGTTTTCTATAGCGGCTGCACCAGTTTGCATTTCCACCAGCAGTGTATGAGGGTTCCCTTTTCTCCACATCCTCTCCAACACTTGTTATTTCCTGTCTTGTTAATTATGGCCATTCGGACGGGTGTAAGGTGATATCTCATTGTGGTTTTGATTTGCATTTCCCTGATGATTAGTGATGTTGAACATCTTTTCATGTGTCTGTTGGCCATCTGTATATCTTCAAAGAGTGCCTATTAAAGTCAGGTTTTTAAAGTATATGCTGACAGAGAAAATGTTTACGATATGACATCGAGTGAAAGAAAGCAGGATACCAAAGCAGATTATAAAATGCAATCTCAATTTTAAAAAAGAGTGTGTGTGAGACATAGAAAAAAGACTAAAAGGAAATATCCTCGAATGTTGTCAGGTTAATTTTGAGTAGTGGTTTTATGTGTGACTTTTTCCCACCGAATTTTCCAAATTTTCTATAATGAACACATATTGTTTTATACTTGGAAAAAAAAGGCAATGAAAAGAATTTAAAATCTCCCCATTTTGTGTGATGATTCAACAGACTGTAAAGTGAGCTGTTTGGGCTGAGTCTCTTCGGTGAACAAGCGTTGTGCACAGCAGGGCCGCTTCTTCAGCACCTGAGGCTGCTTCACTTTGCAGTGGCATTTGAAGGCAGAGAGCGCACAGGGACCCTGGCTCTACGTCAACAAAGTCACAATTAGAAATTAAACGAGTCTTTGGGGAAAAAAATCCCCTATAATATCAGAGAATATGATGCCTTCCTTCTGTTCCTGAAGTAGGAAGGATTAGAGGCAGACCAGCTTGGAAAACATGTAACAGAGAAGCTATAAAAGGTAAGGTCTTAAAAATAGTCTCAGGCCTCAGGGCAGAATAGGAAGCGCTCAGGAGTCAGAATCAGGAACGCCCAGCCTCAGTGCTTCCTCAAGTTAGTTGTCAATGTGTGTACCTCGCAGTCTCTCCAGCTTCCATTTAGTCGTCTATAAAATGAGGGGGTTTGGTTAGCCCAGTGGTTTCCAGACTTTTAAGCGGGAGACCGGCTCAGCTTTGAGTTAGAAGTCAGGGGACCCGGGTTCCTGTCCCGGCCTGCTCTGTGATCAGGATCCATGTGGCTTTCAGGCCCTGATTCCCTGCGGGGTCCAAGAAGCACCAGACACAGTGAAGGATGAGTAGTGGGGCCCTGTGCAACAGTGTGACACAGCGGCTCTGAGCTTGGCCTACTGTTAATCCTTAGTTTTACCCCTAGAAAATGGGGGCAATACACCTTCCTTATCAGCCTCCCAATGATTGAAAGATACAAAGGTAGCATGAAGAGGAGACGCTTTGACCCTAAAGTCCTGCACAGTGGCATTCTCATGCTCCAACATATTGCTTTCTCCCTGAGGATTCTAGGGAAGGAGAGGGAAGGGAGGAGGGGAAGATGCTTCTATGATGCCGCCAATAGCACTTCTGAGTAACGATGCTGGCACCTACTTGGCTTTTTGTACTCTGTTCCCAACTGAGACTTACCTTGCTGTGTTGCTGCATTAGCGACCACGGCAGGGGCACCGAAGGCCTTTAGGATGAGCTCTCCTTCCACCCCGGATGGTCACTGCCAGGTAACGTGCAGCACTGCCGCAACACAATTGCTGTCTAAAAATGGAGCTGTATGGAAAAGATGATTTGCCTTTCTGGACAGAGTGCCCACAGTGCTAGAACTGGGTTGACATGGAGACAACGAGTTACCCACTGTGGTTAGTCCTGCTTCCCCTCGTCCTCACTGCTTTCTGAGAACCCAGCCGTGTGCCGAGCCAAAACGAAATTATTCTGAGCTAGACTGTTCTGTCAGTCGGCAGCAATTACCCTTCTATTCTCCTCGCCCTTCCCAACTCAGATATCCTAGTCATCCGCCGAAGGAGGGGAATCATACACAAAATGACCAAGGAGCCCGGAGTTGGTGGGGGGGTGAGCATGTAGGACCAGCTGCCTTCAAGGCACTTCTTGCCATCTGCTCTGTCACTGGAGGGGCTGAAGTCCAGTTTGGTCTGGTAAGACTGGGAATGCAATTTTTAGCAATGTGTTCATTTAAGTAAAACCCTGCTATAACACAACAATTCGGAGGGTTATCATTAGTTTTTAATGAGAATTAGTTTTAAAGGGATTTTTATTTGCTTTATAGGTCTTGTTTTCGAGGAGTTTGCAGATTGGTGGGGGAGAGTTAATTTTAACTCGACAAGAAGGAATGTGATGGCTATGGAGGTAATGAATGAATAATACCAGAGTGGGCAGAGAGAGTACTGGAAAAGGAAGGGATGTCAATGAGAGGCTGGGAAGGATGGGTTGGTGCAGGGAACAAGGAGAACAGGAGACAAGGAGACTTGTCCCAAGAGTCTAGGCCACAGACATGGGAATAGAAGAGGAGCATGTGGTCTAGGTGGTTTCTGCATTTGCAATTTACATTCAGGCAAATGCACAGTAATGAATAATGTTCTAAAGATCTCATATGTGTGTCTGTTACTCTTTGTTTTATAAAGTTCTGCTTATTAAAAAATGTAGGCCCTTGAGAGAAGGGAATACATGGATGAGTGCATCTGGAATCTACCCTGATGCATGTCTCCCAAGGCTTCATTCTCAATGGACCGTGAACTGATTTCTTTCTTCTCCCACTCTCCCAACCGCTGCCCCTCCTGTGCCTTATCACGGTCACTAGTAGTTTCTCTCCATAGCCTCATCAGATGGAAAACTCCATCCACTGACTCCTCCCTCTTCCTTCCCCTTCATGGTCACTGACCAGTCTTCCCTGAAATATCTCTGGAATCCATGCTCCCCGTCCGCCATTATTCTAATTGTTTCTCACCAGGACTATATCAACAGCCCTACTGGCTTCCTTGCTCCATCCATTGTTCCCTTCCGTCCAGCCTTTAGACTCCAACCAGAGCAACCTTTCCAAAACACAGTTCAAGTCACATCTCAGCCCTGCGTGAAAACCTTGAATGACTCCCTAGTGCAAACGTCAGTGTTTTTCAAACCGTGACCCAGAATCCACCTGCATCAGAATCCCCTGGGCTATGAAAATTCAGATTACAGGGCTTTCTGAAACAGTGGGGCCCTGGAATTTGCATTTTCAATAAGCAACCCCAGGTACTTTTTAAGCACTAAAGTTGGATAAGCGTAGCCTGTAGTATAAGTTGGACATTTCAGGAAGTATCGTAACCAGCCTTTCATGCTGAATTCAGTTCAGCTGTTCATTTCTTTGCAAAGAACTTCCTCTGCCCAAAGTCCACCAGACTCCTCAAACCCCAGCATGAACATCCTGAGCCCTTCTACCTCCATCCTCTATCCATCAGTTCTCTTTTATTTTTTTGCTGAGGAAGATTCACCCTGAGCTAATATCTATTGCCAATCTTCCTCTTCTCGTATGTGAGCTGCTGCCACAGCATGGCCACTGACAGACGAGTGGTGTAGGTCTGCACCCGGGAACCAAACCCGGGCCACCGAAGCAGAGCACACCAAACTTAACCACTAGGCCACAGGGGCTGGCCCTGTTCTCTTTTCTTAAAATACCTTTCTTCCTCTCCTCAGCTAACAAACTCCTACTGACCCTTCAATGCCCAGCCCTGTAAAGCCTTCCTCGAAACCCTGAAAATATTGTTTCCTGCTGTGTGCTAGCCTGATACACAGTGGAATAAAGGTCTCCTTTATTCCACTTCCCATATTGAATTTGATTTATTTCTATCTCTCCCCCTGTGTAGAAAACTGTGTCTTATTTATTTCTTTATCCTTAACACTTAGGAGTGGCTGCAATGTAATGTTTGTTGAAAAATGGAGAGAAGGTGATCTATCTTCAGAAAGTGAATTTGGTTGCTTTGGTTTGACTTTAAAAGAAAAATACAATTTGATCTTAGGTCTTGAAACCCCTTCCCTAACTGATTTTTGTGAGGAGTACATGCGAGCTCCGTTGTACAATGAGAGTCTGAAAGTTGAATGATGTGGCTTATGAGAGACCCCACAGTGTGAGCTGAGTCAGAAAGATGTTCTCATCAATTTTCTTAAAAATTCTGATTAAGTCCTGATTTTACATTTCTAGTCTTTGAGTTAGGTTTGTTATTAAAAAATGAGAACATTTGACTTGCTTGCATAAGGTATTTTGGGTTTCTGATGGCTCTGAACTTAAGCCATCCAATGTGGTTGCCACTACCCACGTGTGGCTGTTGAGCACGTAGTGCGTGGCTGATCTGAAGGGAGATGAGCTGTAAAAGTGAAAGACATCCTGGATTTTGAAGACTTGATGTGAAAAAAGAGAACATAAAATATCTCAATATTTTTTATACTGATTATATGTTGAAACGATGTATTGAATACATTGGGTTAAATAAAATACATCATTAAAATTCACTTCACCTGTTTCTTTTTACTTTTTTATGTGTGGCTACTAGAAAAACTTAAATTACACCTGTGGCTCACATTATATTTCTATTGGATAGTGCTGGTCTAGACCCCTCTTACCCTCTACCTTTTTGCACTCCAGATTATTCTTTTTTCTTCTCTCCCTAAAATACTACCACCACCCCCAGCAGCAGCAACAAGTGCCCAGTTCTGAAGTGCATGCCATCCAACTATGTCACCTACTACCCTCCTCGCTGTGACTGTCTGCAGACTCCTGGGTTGCTTTCCCAAATTCCTGGAAGATTGTATCCCCTGACTCACAGTCATTTTCTTCTGATGCTATTCCTGTACTGCACACTACTTCCCAGTGATTTCAATGTCCAGAGAGATATTTCAGTGTCCATTTGGGTAACTCTCCCAAGACCCTGGCTCCAGGTCCTGCTGTCCCCTCACATGACCTTGTCCTCCACTCTCCCTCAGCCATTCATTCCCATGGTCATGCCCTACACTTGTCAATACCAATAACCCCAAAACCACACCACCACAATCTCAGTCCCAAGCATCCCATTCTCCAGCCCCCACCTCCTATTTTGCAGTTCTCTGCCTTGAGTACTCGGACTCCAGCAGTTCTTGGACACCACTGAGATCTACAGTAGATGGCTCCTCTCTCCTGCTCACTGTCCATTACCTCCCTCAAGACCTCATCTCCCTCCTAACTCCATTGGATCCCATAGTTAATCATCACAACCATTCCTTTCCACCTGCTTCAATTCCTTTGCCCCCTTACCCTCTGTCGCACCAGCCTGATAAAACCCAACCCTGGTTAAATCCAACTCTCCTCTTTCTCCGTGCTCGCACTTGGACAGCTGAACCAGACCTGGAGAAAAGCCCACGTCACGTTGAATTGTCTCTCTTTAAATTCATGAGCACCAGCCTAGATGGGCCCAAACGTATGCCTGGCCATCCTGCTCTTTGTGTATTTCTCTAGTCCTTTTCCTCCTTCACTTTATTTCACATCTTGCTTTCTCTCCTTAAACCCTCAATATCTCCTCATTCTTAGCTAATGACCTTGCTCCTTACTTTGCTGAAAAAGAGATACTGTACATTCAGAAGAGAACTTCTAACATCTAACACTTCCACTGTCACTCTACTCACCTGGCTACATCTTTAACCAGATAATCTGTGTTCCCTTCTGTTCCCATGAATAAATTATGCTGCTACCTAAGGCCAGCAAGTCCGCTGAGCTCTAGACCTCTACATTCGGGAATCAACAACTGTCTCCTTTCTACTGGATAATTCTTTTCAGCTTATCAACTCTACCGTAACCCCACAGCCCTCTCCAGTTACTGCTCCATTTCTGCTTGAACTTACATTCAATTTCCTCAAGAAGGTTGTCTGTACTCACTGTCTCCGCTTACTCTCCTCCTATCCTCTCTGGAATCCACCTTGATTTATCAGTCTTTTATTTTCTCCACTCTACAAAAACTCTCATCAAGGTCAACCATGACTCTCCTCTAATGGTCAATTTCCAGTTGTCATCTAACGTGAACTTGCTGTGATGTTAGCACAGTTGATCACATTCCTTCTCCTTGAAACCCGTTCTTTGCTTCCTGGATACCACTCTCTTAGTTGTCTCAGATCCTTCTGGTTTCTTTTGCTTCTTTCTCCTCATCTTCCCAACCTCTAAACTTTGAAATGCCCCAAGGCTCAGTCCCTAGACCCCTCCTCCTTTTTGATTACTCACATTTCATAGGTAATCTCATTTAGCCTCATGATTTTAAACTCCATCTGTTTGCATACAACACCCACATTTATATCCCCAGCCTACATCTGTCCCCCCAACTCCTGACGCTCTACTAGACATCTCCATTTGACTGGTACATAGGCTTCTCAAACTCCATTTCCCCCTCCTAACCTGCTCCACCTGTGCCTTGTCCATTCAGCAAATGGCTAAAAACGTGTTCTCTACTTCCTACAATAATACATATCTCATCCATCAGCAAATCAGATTGCATCCAGAGTCCACCCATGTCTTACCGCCGCCACCACCACAGTCTGGTCCATGACATGGTTCATGCTTTACTTTTCTCTTGGCACTTGTTATGATCTGACATCTATTTATTTGTTGTTGTTGTTATTGTTATTTGGTTATTGACTGCCTCCCCGATAGGATATAAACTCCAAGAGTTTGGTGCTTTGTCTGTTTCGTTCATTGCTGTATCCCAGTGCCTAGAACAGTGCCTGGCATGGAGTTGGCACCAAGTGAATATTTGATGGGTGATCTGGGGGAACATGGCTGTCTTACCTACAAACTTACAACAAAGCCTGGTCTCTACAGCAAGTCTTTGGTCAGCCATGCTACGGTATTGTGAATTCTGGTTTTTGTGTTAGGCCCTGAGGGTATTGAGGTCTATATCTTCTGTCTAATTATGAAATGAAAGGAGAATCTGCCCCGGGAAAACAATTTCCAGTATCTCATCAGAACAGCTGAGGGAAGTGTTAGCGGGGAGAGGGGGAATCAACACAGCAGAGGGAGGGAGCTCTCTGGGCTCCTGCATCACACCGCCGGGGAGGTAACTATCCTTTCACCAGCCCACCTGCCAGTCCAGGTTTCAGGCACAGCAGTACTGAGATGAAAATTTGGAGCCCAGGGGCTGGCCTGGTGGCATAGTGGTTAAATTTGTGCCCTCCACTTTGGTGGCCCAGGGTTCACGGGTTCAGATCCCAGGCATGGACTTACGCAAGCCATACTGTGGTGGCCTCCCACATGCAAAGTGGAGGAAGATTGGCATAGATGTTAGCTCAGAGACAGTCTTCCTCAAGCAAAAAAAACAAACCTCGGATCCTGGCAAATGCTGGGGTTCTGCTGACTCAATCCTGGAAATGTCTAGTATCATCAAGATGTTCAAGCTCCACAAAATACCACATCTGTGTACTGTTCTGCTTCAGGTGAGCTTGTGAGGAAAAGGCAGATATCTACTAATAAAAATATTGTTTTGGTCAACTTCCTAAAGGTTCATTATTTTTTGCACATGTAGGGGCCCTGGTCTGCAAGGACGAAGTTCAAAAAGCAAAAAACAATACTTTACCACCACACACCCACACACAAAATCTAAAAATAAATAAAAATTTTTAAAAGGACAAGGACAAGGTAGAGCTGGGATGAAGGAGATGACCTCTGCTGGCTGCCTCCTTTTTCCTTTCCGTGGTGGTGGAAGTGGCTTATATATATTTGTTACATAACAGGAAGAGGGTGTGGCTGTGCATGTATTTGTTTTGCAATTTGTAATGTGTGAGGGAAAGTTTCTCAGAATCTTTGCTTTGCAGTCTCAAGTGTTTAGCATTTTTATTGGTTTCAGGTTAGTGCTTTGTTTAATGTCTGTCAATAGTGTTTTCTGGCCTTGTCTGGCCTGTGGTATGTGGATGTGTAAATACGTCTTGCTAAGGCTCGCCATTTGTTACAGAGTCTTGGCTTGCACAGCATACCTAGTCTGAGTAGATGCCCAGCTCTGTTACAGGTATTGAGACTACATAAAATTAAGGCCTTCTAATTGTTAACACTTTCAAAAATATTGGTACTCAACTGTGAAGAATTTTGCTAGCTATTTCCTCTCATTTACTCATCGCTTACGGCACTTTGTGCCTTAAAAAATGACAACAACGTTGCCCAAACATGTGTTTTGTCATCGCATTTTAATGCAATTAACCTGGTCCTTCAGACTAGGAGATGGAGGCACAGAAGATGAGATGATTTTCAAAACGCCATCATGAAAGCTTGTGCCAGACCGGAAACGGACACCAGGAATTCCGACCATCTGGCTTTGCCGGATCCCTTTTGGCACTGAACCACAAGCAAATAATAATACAGAAATAAGGGCAATTGGGGAATCAAAAAGTCATTAAATCAGTTCTCTTTTCTGGTGAAATGTCTAGTTTCATCATCATTAAAAAGAGAATTGTATTTTAAAAAAAGAGAATTGTACAGTCTATTAAACATTTCTTTGTATAACATGAAGGTTATGATCCATAGTGGAAATTCTCGCTTTTCCTCCAATTCATCAATTTTGTTTTCTTTTAAACTTATTTACAGAAAACTACCTGAAGAGCCCCAGCCTGAGGTCTCCTCATGGATGAGTCAAATGCGACGTCATTTGCTGAGGAGTCCACGAACACCTCAACCAGCAGGAACACCTCTGTCGGGGACCCGCGTCGGGAGATTCCCATTGTGCACTGGGTAATTATGAGCATCTCCCCACTGGGCTTTGTGGAAAATGGAATTCTCCTCTGGTTCCTCTGCTTCCGGATGAGAAGAAATCCCTTCACAGTCTACATCACCCACTTGTCTATCGCAGACATCTCTTTACTCTTTTGTATTTTTATTCTGTCTGTTGACTATGCTTTAGATTATGAACTCTCTTCCGGCTATTACTATACAATTGTCACATTATCAGTGACGTTTCTGTTTGGGTACAACACAGGCCTCTATCTGCTGACAGCCATTAGTGTGGAGAGGTGCCTGTCTGTCCTATACCCCATCTGGTACCGATGTCATCGCCCCAAGCACCAGTCGGCGTTCGTCTGTGCCCTCCTCTGGGCACTTTCTTGCTTAGTGACCACCATGGAATATGTCATGTGCATTGACAGTGAAGGCCAGAGTCACTCTCGAAGTGACTGCAGGGCAGTGATCATCTTTATAGCCGTTCTGAGCTTCCTGGTCTTCACGCCACTCATGGTGGTTTCCAGCACCATCCTGGTGGTTAAGATCCGAAAGAACACTTGGACGTCCCATTCCTCGAAGCTGTTCATAGTCATCATGGTCACCATCATCATCTTCCTCATTTTCGCCATGCCCATGAGACTCCTTTACCTGCTGTACTATGAGTATTGGTCAACATTCCGGAATTTGCACCACATTTCTCTTCTCTTCTCCACGATCAACAGCAGTGCCAACCCTTTTATTTACTTCTTTGTGGGCAGCAGTAAGAAGAAGCGATTCAAAGAGTCCTTGAAAGTGGTTCTGACCAGGGCTTTCAAGGATGAAATGCAACCCAGGCAGCAGGATGACAATGGTAATGCCACCACAATAGAGACTGTCGTCTGAGGAAGGTGGGGGGACACAGTGGACAAAAATGGTAGGAAGCAGATGATTTGTAGTTTGTGCTTGGAATACAACTTAAGTATCTCCTAAACATGATACAGAAGGACGCCCCATCCTATATGCATGAGACACTAATTAATGATGAGGTTGTACTCTTGAAGTTTTTGGAAATGCCTGAATACGTGTCGGACCTCTATCATTTCTGTACCTATCAAAAAAATTCTTTCTGTTCCTCCTCAGCTCTTCCGGCAGCATTTTCCCATGAAGTATAAAAATTCTCCTAGCAGGAAAGTTTATAGCTGTGTACAGGAAAAGGTAACAAAAGTATTTATTGGAAATAGAGGAGGCAGAGCAAAGTAGCAGGAAGAACGTGGACTTGGGAATCAGGCTGACCCTGTCATTTGCTGCCTGTGTGACCTCAGGCTTAACCTCTTGGAGCCTCATTTTCTCACTTATAAAATGGTGACAGTAATAGTCCATACCTCCCGGGCTTGTTTTGAGGATGAAATGGGAAGATAAGGGATGCAAAGCACCTGGCACATGTCAATGTTCAATAAACATCAGTCTCTCCTCACTCCTTTAAGTGGAAGAAGAAATACATATTTCTGTTTTGTAAAGCACACACACACACACAAACACACACACACAGCTCTATCCTGTAGAAATATTGATACATGTTTTTGAACGTGGAATGTAAATTTACAAAGGTCTTTCTACTTGCAGCATGAAAACTTTTCACAGCACATCACCTCCATTGAAAACATCTGCAGAAGTTATAACCTCCAACCAGCCACGTGTTAGAGCATTATTTCAGATTGTGAAGAGAAATGTAGGCCACCAGTAGAAAAGTTTCTCACAGCTTCCTTCCCTCCGTGGGAAAGCAAGATGTCATGAAAGTCTGTTCTGAAATCCTTTGCTGGACATACTTTTTTTTTTTTTGTGAGGAAGACCGACCCTGAGCTAACATCCGTCGCCAATCCTCCTCTTTTTGCTGAGGAAGACTGGCCCTGGGCTAACATCCGTGCCCATCTTCCTCCACTTTATATGGGACGCCGCCACGCCATGGCTGACAGGCAGTGCGTCGGCAGGCGCTCGGGATCCGAACCCGCGAACCCCGGGCTGCCAAGCGCGGACTAAACCGCTGCGCCACCGGGCGGCCCCTGGACATACATTTTCATGAACGGAATTTAATTCACAAGTTCGTGAGGGTGATGGTGCTTCTGGAGCCCCACCCCTCCATGAAGTGGTGGGTTATTTATAGCCACCAAGTTCTCACCTGCAGCCAGGTGCAGACCCACCTCTGGGCCTCCTCTCCTCCTGCGCATTTCTTTGTGTCATTCCTGGAAGGAGGCTCAGTGGCAGGGGCTGGTGAGAGTGTGGCCACTCTTGGAGGGAACCTGGACACTTCTGCCAAGACAGATCTTTGCAGGACTTCCTCAGCATCTTAGTGCTCTGCCATGACTTGTGTCTGTGTCTTTGGACAGCATGTCCTGGGTTTTAGCTGGGAAACCCATCATGACCTGTGGGCCACATTACTATGTTTAGTTTCCTTCTGCCCCTTCTAGACATCCCATAAAAATGGCAGTGCTTCGTGTGGCTCTATGGGGAGTAAAATGATCTCGCCCGTAAATGAGCCCATTAGTATTTAACTGTTGGTGTCCAAAGGGTCAGAGAAGCTGTGATGAAATGGTTCTCTGTTGCCACCTGTTTCCTCTCCATCCTCTTCCTTTTGAAAGAAACAATCGCCTGTAGCCACGGGGGCAGCTTCGCTGGGGGAGATGTGCAAGTCTCACCCACTGAGCCAAGCTCTGATGCAGGCGGCTTTTCAGTGGGTGATGACATCTGATTCAGAGACAAGGCAGCTTGCTTTCAGGAGCCCAGATGGGTGTGGAGTGATGACATTTAGAACGATCTTGTTTTTGATTGAAAACAGAGCATCTTCATTGGGGAAGAACAGAATGCGGAGATCAGAGTGTCTCTCCTCTGTTTACCATCATCTCCCCCGATGCTGTGCTGGCCTCTGGGTTAGTGAAAAGGGGGTCACCCGCGGCTCGCCTCAAAGGGATCTGGGTCTCGAAGAGGTACTTAAAGACTCTTAGAAACAAGGAATTTTCACCCAAGGAATGTGGTGAACTAATGGGAAGCCCCTATTTATTGCCTCTCTGCAGATACGGGGGGACATTGAATATGATAATGAATATAAAAACTCTTCTAACCTTTTAAAGAGTCATGGCTTACAAAGAAGTAGGATTCAGAGTTTGGCAGTGTTGTAAGGACAAATTTCTCTCTTTATTCACCTAAACCCATCCCTCTAAGTGAACTATAAGATTAAAAGTAAAACAAGAAGATTTAACTAAATATGCAAATATGGAGCGTAGACCAGATGATTTATGCCCATTGGGCATTTAGACAATTTGCCTAAGTCATCGTAGGTTAGGAGGTGCCACTTCTGAGAAGTCCCTGGGCATGGGGAGGAGGTTGTTCTGGTATAGGGCCCATTCTTGGTGAAGGGGAGGGATTTGTAGTATTCATGCTACGAAAGTTCATGGGTGGCCCTCTCTGCCAAACTCCATGATGTGAACAAGGCCCGGATGAGCGAGTGGAAGCTCCTGTGGTCTAGAATAGGAGAGGAAGACATACACAGGTATCTACAGCTCCAAGCTGTACACACATCAATGTCCGGAAAGTGTTACAAACAAAGTGGTGTGGCAGCCAAGGGGAAGGTGAAATCACGTCTTTTGTAGTAAAAAGGAATGCTTCACAGAGATGCCCTTTGGGTTGCTTGAAGGCAAGTAAGATTTCAGAAGACTAAGGAGGGAGGGGGTTCCAGGCAGAGGGCAGGCGCCAGTGAGGGCAAGGAGATGCAGCACAGGAGACGCAAATCCAGTCTCACTTCTGCGGACTGGCTGAAGGGGTCCTTGGAGACTCATGTGGTCAGGCTCATCAACCCCCTCCTCTCTGCTGCTGTTGTCTTTGGCCTTCTGGCACCACATTCTTCAAGTTCCTTGGAATATGGCCCCCGGGCCTTCCCTCCACATGCACTCTCAGCATCATCCAGCCGGGCCGTGGGTGGCCATTCTCATGTCTTATCTCCACAAGTCCCCCGCTGGCCTCCATCTCTGCGTCATCTCAAGTGACCCTCAGCTCCGCTCCTTTCTGAGCTACACTCTGAGGCTTGTTGCAATTCAACCCAATCTACTTCTGAAAACTAAACTCCCACAATTCCACCATCTGACCAGGCTCTCTGACCCTTTACTTCATTCACTTTCTTACTCCCACTGGCCCTGGGTTTCTACACCACTGAGACCTCTTGTCTGACCGATGAGCTGGCAGGGTCTACGAGTCCCCTCGGCATCTTCTCTGTCCCTGTGTGAGCACACCCCGAGCGTCCCCAGTCCAGTCACCCTCTCTGTGCCGCCCTTGCTCTCTCATCCAGCTCTTCTGCCCCAGTTGCCTCCGCCCCAAACCAGGCTGCTGAGCAGCACAGAGAACTCCCACAGCAGTCAGATCAGGACTCCTGCAGAGTCATGGTCCCGACAGGCTGGTCCCTCCTCACGGTCCCACGAACCTCATCCCCCATCCTGTGGGCAGTTCTTCCAAACTCCCTCTCTCTCCTCAAACTCTCTGTCTGGCACCTTTTCCCTCACTGTCCCTCTCTCCTCACAACCTTGCTTCAGAGATCGCGGAAAAAAACCAAAGCCGTTAGCAACAGCTCTCAGATCCTCCCGACCATCCAGCATGACCTCATCCACACCGCTCCTTTCCTCCTTCTCTCCTGCCTGAAGATTTTTCTCCTCTTCCAAATTTCTTGTCCGCTGGCCTCCCAGACAACAATCTGACTTCTGTATTAGCAACCAAAGTTGTGGGGTTTTTTTTTTTTTTTGAGGAAGATTAGCCCTGAGCTAACATCCATTGCCAATCCTCCTCTATTTTGCTGAGGAAGACTGGCCCTGGGCTAACATCCGTGCCCATCTTCCTCTACTTTATATGGGATGCTGCCACAGCATGGCTTGACAAGCGGTGTGTCAGTCCGTGCCCGGGATCCGAACCTGCAAACCCTGGGTCACCTAAGCGGAGCGCACGAACTAAACCACTACACCACTGGGCCGGCCCCCAATTTTTTTAAGTGAAGAACCGAGTCCTTACAGTGATCTACAAGGTTCTACTGGATCCAGCACCTGTCTAACTCTTGGCCCCTCTAACTCTCTAGGGTTAGTGTGGCTCCCTCCTCCAGCCACAACCCCTTCCTTGCAATTCTTTGAAAATGCCAAACACACTCCTACTCCTGGACTTTTCCCTTTGGTGTTTCTTCTACCTGGAATGCCTCCCCTCTTCCCTCAGGCTTCTGGTCAGATGTCACCTCAGGAGGGAGGTGCTCTTTGCCCACCCCACACACGGTCACCACTCCTCTCTGATCCCCTCCCTGCTCGGCTCAGTTTCTCCTCAGCACTCATCATCATGTTACACAACCATCTGCTTCTTTGTCCGTTCTAGAGGATGGCTCCTGGAGGGCAGCGGCTTTCCTTTGTCACAACTATGGCCCCAGACCCTGGAGGAGCAGGTGCTCCTTGTGCTGTGGATGGAATCCACCGCTCCCCTCTCTGGGTGATTTCTCTTCCACATATACACAGGCTCTGATTTTCTGCCATCTTAACAGTCAAAAAATGAAAGCCATTCCCTACAGCCCTGTTCAGCTTCTATTGCATCTCTCCCTTCCTTCACAGACAACCTTCTGGAAAGGCTCTTCCACACTCACTGTCTGTTACAATTCACCCTCCACACCTGGCCAGCTGACTTGCGACCTTACCACCACGTTGGAATTGGCCCAGCTAGGAACACGAGTGACTTCCACATTGCCACACCCGATGGTCTCTTTCTACCTATACCTTTTGTGGTATTTGACATGGCTGACCATATTCTTCTTGAAAACATCCCTCTTCTTGAATTCTAGTTAGCCACTTTTCCTTCTGGCTCTCATTTTTAATCCCATTCTACCTGTTCGGAGTCTTCTCATCTCTTCCATTGCACTTCCCTGCTCCTCCCTTAAATGGCTGTGTTTTCCATGATTCAGTGGCTGGGCTTCTGCTCTCTCCTTCTGCACACTCTCCCTGAATACCCCGATCCTTAATCGCTTACATATTAATGACCCTCAAATCTACGTTGACTGACAGAACTCTTTGCTAGGCTCCTGTCCTGTATAGCCAACCACCTAAAGGACATTTGAACCTGACGCCTGCAAACACTTCAAATGCAACCTGTCCAGTTCCCCCCCATTCCTCCTATATTTCTTTCTCAGTGGATGACACCACTAGTCATCATGTCACCCAAGAGATGCTATTCCCTTGACATAGACTGCCTTTCCCTCTCTTTCATCTAGCAAACTCCATTTATCCATCTATGTCCAGCTTACACATCAGCCACTCAGGAGCGCCTGCCTGGAACCTGAGCTCCTGGAGGACCATTTCACACCTTCTCTTTCCCAGCCCTCACTCTCAGCTGATGGCTCGCTTCCCTTTTCACAAGAATAGACGCAACCAGAAGAATCTTCCACACCTTACATCATTGTATCTACTGATCTAGCTGCATCTCTTTGCACATTGGCTTCTCCCCTCTTCACTCTGGGGGAGCCCACCATGGTCCTGGCTAAGGTGAACCCCACACCTGTGCACAGCTCCGTTCTCCTATTGCCTGCCCAAGGCCACAGCTCCAGCAATTCTGCATCATCAATTTTGTCCTGCATCATCAATTTCAGTCCAGGCCAAGAGAGGACAGATTTTCAGGAAGCAGGGTGGGGGAGGGTTGGTGAACTGCCTCATTGGCCTGGACTATCCTGTGCACGACCACGTGTGCCAGTTGTTTCTCTGTAGACGACACTGCACGCACTGAGATAACAAGAGTAGAGCCCAGCAGTCCACACCACTCCTCCCCTTCCCTGGGCCCCTTGTGGTCGGACTCAGAATAGTCAATTGCCTTTATGGGGTTGTGTGAAGAGCACCTGTCAGATGCCTATGGGGTTCCTACAATTCCACCACTAGTGAAATAATTCCTCTGGGTTAAGTTTTGACTTTTCACTCAACCCCTTGTACAATTACAAATCATCCCACCAAATCATACATAACCCCTCCTGTGCTTTTCCCCATGGAGAGGAACATTACAAGACTAGACACCCAGGTGTGAATCAGAGGGGTGGAGAGTGGGCGGCTGGGGTGTGGAAAGGAGGAGGCAGAGCCATAAAGTACTCCATCATTTGATGCCCCACACAGGAAGCTTCTTTTCTTTTTCTTTCACATTTGACTCCCTAACATTACAAGGTTGTGTGGGGAATAAAAATCTCCCAAACATAAAAACATTAATTGCCAAATCTATCACTTATAAAATTGGTTCCCACCAAGCCTCCCTCCCTGCTTAGCACTAGGGTCTCTCTTTCTCTGCCTCACCAATATTTTTGTGGGTCAGCCTTGCAATGTTTGAGAGCCTATGCAAACACAACGCAAACTGACCTCAAAGTTCAATTCGCGATCTTGCAAAATATTCTGGATTCCGTAAAGTTGGTAAGAAAGGTGTTGAACTGCTGAAATAACACTCTAAACTATTGACAAAAGAGCACAGGGCAGAGTTAGACCTGTTAGCAGTTGACTCAGAGGAAAATACACAAGGATGGTGATAAGATGAGAGCTCCCAAAAAGAAGAGTTTAAATATCACACATGTAAGGAAAGCTCTTGGGAAAACCGATGAAGTCTTCAGGTATTTTTGCAAACATTACCCATTTTTGGATATTCAGCAAAATTAACAGTGAAGTAAAGGATGTCGTATTATGGTATTACACAATTTTGACAGAAAAATTATGCCAAAAATTAACTCTTTTCTGTGACTTAAAACAACAAAGTATTGTCATTTCTCAAGGTTCCATGGGTTGATTGAGCTCAGCTGGGTGCTTCTCTGGGGTCTCTTGCAGTCAGATGCTGGCTGACACCACAGTGATCTGAAGGCTGGACTGGGCAGGCACCAACATGGCGCACTCACATGTTGGATTGACCAGCGGCTGTGGGCTAAGCTGGAGAGGCCGTCAAAAGTTCCTACCCATGGCCTCTTGATAAGGCTAGAGTTTCTTACAACATGGCAACTGTGTTCTGAGAGGAACCCTCCTGAGAATGAGCTTTTCCAAGAGGCCAAATATCAACTATCGATTTCTTATTTGTTTAAAAGAATTTGCATGTGGTTGAAATTGCAGTAACTTTTGATAAAGGCAAAATAGAAAACATTTTTCATAATTTTAATTTTACTTTTCAAGATAACTTACTAAGCTTTTTTTCCCTCCAGGATTTACTCTGAAATTTTGGTCCTGATTTTAACAAGATTCTCTGTTAACGAACTTTTACTAAAACTAGTCATCCTTGGGTAAGGAGATCCTCTTGCACTAACTATTATTTTTACATGTGTACATAGGAGTGTTAACACAAAGGGTTGAGTTGTCAAAGCAGATTCAATGTGAACTATAGATCTTACCCGACAGAAAACTGATGATTCAAATGGTACAGGCAAGTGCAGTCACCTATGAAACACTCTTTTCAGGAGGAGCTCAAAACTGAGATGCAGTTCCCCAAATGTCCCCTTCTTCTCCATGAGAACATGTTTTAGTTTCAGACTGACTGATGAGTTTTGAGCAATGGAGACAGACATACTGCTCTCAAAGGAAGGCGTTTAGGTTTGAGGCCCCTCTGTGTTGTATTTCTGTTAATTACACAGATAGAAAATGGGTATGTGACTACTCCTCCTTCTTGTCTTCTGTGCCCCACAAACCTATAAATTCGAAATTTATTTATAATATCAATCTTGACAGATCAGGTATATCCCGCTGAAAATAGGACATTTCAGTATATCCCTGAGTAGAACATTTTTACAAATCAGCCTCATTGAGGTTAGCATTTTTGCAAGGAGCCCTGGTTGAGGTCATTCATTCCCCGGGGCACTCCCTGTGGAGAAGTGAGTTATAGGCTAACACTCCCTTGCTAACACCTCCACCAACACCAGACTGGAAGTGCTTGAGGCAGAAACCTCCTCTTACAGGAAGGGAGCAATGGGAAGGATACTGCACTTGGAGTGAGAAGACTAGGACTAAGAGCCTGACTCTCTACTCACTAGCTGTACAAGACTCAACAAGTCCGTCTCTATGACCCTTGCTTATCTATATAATTGGTGGCTTAGTGGGAGTTCCTGCCAAAGCAGATCCTGAGGCAAGGATTTGGTGCAAGTAATTTGTTTAGGAGGAGTGCGGAGGGAGTGGGAAATTCAGACAGGGAGGGGAGGAAGCCAACATAGTGTGAGTATGGGGGCCCAGAACAGCGGGGACTCTCTGAGAGATGCATGTAACCCACCTCTGATCTGCCCTCCTGGCGAGGTGAAAGTGGTGCCGAGCCACGACCTCCTGCCTCGTAGGCGAAGGTCACTCTTAGAGCGACAACATCCAGCTCTTCTGGGTGTGCCCTGTGCTCACTTGCAGCACAGCCCACAGTGAGAACACGTGAGGCAAAGTGGCTCAGGGAACTGTGGGCTGGTGCAGGATCTGCCTGCAGGGGAGCTCAGGGTGGCCTCGGGGCTGACTGCCAGCATCCACTCTGAGGGAATAAAAATAACCTGCCTCATAAAGTAGCTGTGAAGCGAGATCAAGTATATGAAACTGTGTAAACTGGGTAACATCAATCAAAAGTTAGTTATTCCTTGAGGACATCATGCTAAGTGAAATAAGCCAGGTAAGGACAAACCCTGTACGATTCCTTACTTTCAGTTCCTAGAGTAGTCAAGTTCATAGAGACAGAGTGGAAGGGTGGTTGCCAGGGGCTGGAGGGAGGGGAATGGGGAGTTAGTGTTTAATGGGCACAGACGTTCAGTTTGGGAAGATGAAAAAGTTCTGGACGTAGATGGTGATGATGGTTGCACAACAATGTGAATGTACGTAATGCCACTGAACTGTACACTTAAAAATGGCTAAAGTGGTAAATTTAATGTTATGTATATTTTTAACCACAATAAAAACAATTAGTTCTTATACTTCCAAGACACTAGGTGTGGTTCTTGGCATGATTGACAGCGTCTGGCCCAGCGATGGGCACCAAGCCAACAGTATTGATGACAAAGAATGAAGACAAACTTCCTCAGTCACTCCAGGGGGTGTAGAGCTGGCACCACCTCAACTGAGAGCCCGAAGACATGAGGCCAATGAAACAATACATTGAAGAATCTATATTTTCAAACGAGTGTGGTCTCCTCCGAAGCAGCCCCACACAATCTCAGAGAAGCCACTGCAGGGGGCCAGAAAGTAACCATTTTCAGCGTTTTGGACCATATAGTCTGTGTTGCAATGACTCAACTCTGCTGTTTTTGTGTGAAAGCAGCTGCTAGAGATACATAAATGAATGATCATGAGTGTGTGACAATAAAACTTTATGTATAGACACTAAAATTAAATCTCATGTAATTTTCATATCATAAAAATTCTCCATTATTTTTATTCAAACATTTAAGAATGTAAAAAATTATTCTTAGCTTGTAGCCACACAAAAACAAGCAGTGGCTGGCTTTGGTGGCAGTTGTATTTGAGGGAATCCCTCTTCTGGAATTGCCTTCAACGTGGCTGCAACACATCCATTTACAGTCCTGACCTTGATGGTGACAAATCTTCATTGTTTCCTGGGGATTTGACTTTGCAAAACAGCCAGCAGACATCCTAACTCAACTCTGATGGAGGAAGTTGGTGTAAAGCTGAGAAATTCTGTTTTTGGCAAATCATAAGGTGATACTAGAAAATGAGAGATTTTCTGTGGTAACTAACTTGTCTGAAAATATAATTTCAATTCTATGCCCAGGGACGATTTTACTCAGTCACACCAACCTATATTCTCTGGATTCAGAGGGAATTATTGGAGTTTTTCAGCGACCAGGAATGAAATGTTCATGCATAAGAATTCTTGTTGGATTTTTAGAAGGATAAAGATCTCACATATGGCCTTTGGGTACGGCATGAATAAACTCTAATTGCTAACGCATTAAAAATCAGAACATTCCTAATATTGGGTTGATTAGCACTTGCAAGCTTTGTACCATCACCATCCTAAACAACGAACATAAGCCTTGTTCTGAGTTCTGGGATAAATATTTCAGGATATTCTTAATGCAAAGGTCATTATCACACTGACTTATTGATGTATGCTTTTGATCAAAGTGTACCCTTTAGAGTGGTTTGCTCTTAGGCAAATGTAGAAAGCCAAAAACATGCCTTAAAACACATAAAACAAAATAACGGCACAATGAAACAGCATTAAAAATCCTTCAGCCTCATTAGCTCTGGTTGAGTACGCTTGAATGTTTATGAGAAATCGAAGTGAGCTTGAGTGATTCCTACCTCTCTTCTTCCAAGGAAATGGGAAAAAGATGAGGCCCGAGGGGCAGAAGGGGCGTTTCCCTTCCTGCCAATGACTAACCCAGCGAGTGTGTGACAGCGCTGATTGTATTTTTGGAGGGCTCAGCACCCCAAATCTTGCCTTTTATCTCTACAGACCAAGAACAAGGGTATTTCTTAGTTGAATTTCAAGTTTGAAGGGTCTTGTGTTTTTCCTACATGAAGTAGGAAAAAACAATGTTGGTTTTACATGGATAGAGCTTGGCCATCAGCCTGGTGGCCTGGCTCAGTCCTCCACATCCAGCCATTTCTCTGGGCCTCTCCTTGAGGAAAGGGAGGACAGCTTTGCAGTACCCTCTCCACAATGACCCTCAGAGGATTATCACTCTTAGACAGTCCCTGCTTGCTTTGACTTTTCCTTACAGACCTTATTCCCAACTTCCAATCATTTTCCTTTTTCACCTTAAACTTGAGTGAACTGAAATGAGAGAAGATGATGCCACCGAGGGCAAAGCATTGTTGAGGACTACAGACGTAATAGAGAAGCTCTCTCTGGGTCCTTGCGCATCCCCTCCCGGCACCGATTGTAGTGCTGTGGAGAATAGAATGGAATTACAACGCTGGGGAAGTGGCCTGGGAGATGCGATGAACCTGTGTTTCTCTCTCGGGTTACAAGAGCTGACCTCGAATGACTGGAGGTGCTCATCCAAGCTGGTCGGAGTCCAGTCAAGGGACCATCAGGGAAGACGAGGCAGGACATTGATGTCTTGGGAGCTTAGCAGTGTCTGTTGGGTGACTGAAATCTCCACAGGTTTCTCAGGAGGTGTCCCCACAGGGGCCCCAGCCCCCTCCTCAGTCCACAGCTTGGAATAAGAACAGGGCTTGACTCAGAGATAGATTCCCCACTCCAAGCCGGAGCGGCCTCTGGACTGGTTCCTGGTCCACAAGGAGATGAAACTGAGAGGAAGTGTTAAGGACATTTTCTAGTCATTTGACAGAATAATTTCATGTCTGTTGACTATAATGATTGAAACACTAGACTTGCATTTTGTCTGACTTTGCTTTTTATTTCACTTTTCAAGTCATTTATTTTTATTACATTTTGCAAAAGAAATGGTCTGCTATGGATTATAAAAACAAAAGGAAAGTGTCCCTTGTCATGAATTACTGGGAAGCACTGCTCTGGGCTCTGTGAACTTAGATAGTCTCTATTTCTTCTCCTTTCTCTTTCTGGGGAGTTGTGTTTAACTGTAGAGGTGTGCTAGTGTGTTGTGTTGTGTTGTATTGTGTTATGCTAGGTCTAAAGAAAAGCAGTCACCAATAGCCTAAAAAATGTAAAGACCTTGGATTTTTATCGAGGAAGCTGAGTTGCCGCATGAGGCAGAGTGTGGCCAGGTTGCGTTGTTGACGCTGCTGATCCCGCCCTCTCCTGGGCACCATCCAGAGGCTGAGCTGTTGTGGTCTGCTGCCTCTGTGTGCCACCACAATTGCATTCTAATCATTTTGTGTCTATGCCAAGTCCTGGGCGAGAGTGCAGTTGGACGTGCCAAGTTTACATACTGCACGCGTGTCCTGCTGCTGCGGGATGGGAAGAGGGAGCATCTGCCCCCTTCCTTTCCCTTGTGAGACCTGCGCCCTACATTCTACAAATGCTGCACATAATGGGACACTAAAACAGCAAATGCCCCTTATGATCCACAGCTTTGGTTGCCCAACATTCCGCACATAGCCCTTTCCCCATTTGTCAGTGTCCCACACCTTCCGCGTCTGTCTCCACCTCCCTCCCCAGCTCCAAGCATTTCCAGTTATCACATCCAGCTCCAGTCCAGGATGCCTGGGTGGCACCCTTTTCTCTTCCTTTTTCTTGCACTGGAATCCTTCCTCTGGGTTTAGAGAGAAGCAACGAAACAGAAAACCCTAAGAAGAGGGAAATCCTGGGATAGCGAATATTCACTATCTGGGTAATTAGCCTCTGAAAAATTAAGATATTTTTCATTCAGTTTACATTCTGTTGCACATCAATCTGGACACCTAAGATGATGCAGTCTATGGTACAGTTTTTGCACGATCTACATGTGAACAAGTCAATCATAATAAAAAATTGTATGTGACAGGCTGTCTGAATTTTTTTCAGTTCCATGGTTTTCACAAGAAACAAAGGGGACAAACTCCCTGATTGTTTCTAGAACCTTGGGCAACTTTAAGTTTGGGTATGTGTGGAACTCCATGTGTTTTAAACAGAAGGGGGAGAGCTCATTTTGTGCAGTGAGTTTTCCACATCTCTTATAGCAATGTTCTTTTCTAGAATGCACATGAGTTCAGAAGTAAGACCAACTGGCCATAGTGGTGAGAGTTTATTTGCATAAATAATGATATCTACCTTGTGAGAGGTAGGGATTAATATTACTAACTCAAGTAAGTCTTTACTATCTGCCAGGCACTGGTTCTTTTTTTTTTTGGTGAGGAAGACTAGCCCTGAGCTAACATCTGTTGCCAATCCTCTTCTTTTTGCTGAGGAAGATTGGCCCTGAGCTAACGTCTGTGCCCATCTTCCTCTATTTTATGTGGGACACCTGCCACAGCATGGCTTGATAAGCAGTGCACAGGTCCATGCCTGGGATCCGAACCCACGAACCCTGGGCCACCAAAGTGGAGTGTGTCAATTTAACCACTATGCCACCGGGCTGGCCCCATGCCAGGCACTTCTCTTAGGGTTTTATGTGTATATCTCATTTAATACTTATATGTCTGTGCTTATAAACTTTATAAGTCTGTGCTATTAGTATCTTTATTTTACAGACCAATATCCTTAAACTAGTCAATAGTAGAACCAGAATTTCAAACTGTGACAGTCTGACTCCAGGTTTTCTACTCTTAATCTTACTCAAATATGAGATTCTTTCCCATATTGACCAAAGGTCCTCTTTCACTCTTCATCCTGAAAAGGAAGTCGAGAAATTTATAAGTCATGTGGATGACATGAGGAATCATTGGGGAAAGATTAAGATGTTCCTTCAAGCTTAATATCTTTTCACATCATTAATATCCTAATATCTTTCACAGGGGTAAGTAGTGCAGAGTTTAGCTATTAAGAAAACTAAATCTTGATGTTTTGGCTCCTTAATTGTTCCCCTGTCTTCCTTCTCCAGCCCAGCTGCTGCGATTTGGCATGTTATGGTTAAACTCAATGGAAGAAATGGACCTGGAGTGGCTCCAGTGTTCTCATTTCAGGTTCTACCGGAAGGTTCTGCAGGAAGCTGTGCTGCCACTGCCTACAAATAAGACAAGAAGAACTCAGGTAGCGGAGACTTAGCGCAGGGGTCCGGATACCGTTTCTAGGGAGTGTCTGGAAATTCCTGCTTCGTACTCGGGTCATTATCACCTTGTGAGCGTCCCTTCTGAAAACGGATCCCGTGGACCTGTGCCTTGAAGGAAGCCAACGACATAAATGTTCCAGTGCAGAACCTGGCAAGTTGGAGGGTACAGGATGGAAACAGAAGACAGATGGGGCTGGAAACATGAAGGGCAGGTCTCAAGCACCTTGAGAATAGTAGAGAAATTAGACAATAAGACGTATAGCGAAAAGACATGACAAAATACTCGAGCAATGAACCAAGAAGAATGAAACTGGTTTGAGAAAGATAAGAATTAACAACAGACAAAATTATGAATAAAAAGTGGGTTATGTAATAATTAGCAGGAATTTATATCTTCTTTCATCAAAGAACTTAAATGTTTTAAAATAAATAAGAGTCTTTATGTACCCTACCTCTGATACAGGACCAACACAAGGTTGACGTAAGGGAAGCCATATTATAGAAAAGAAGCCATATTGTAACTATGAATGACCTCTGATTAACTAACGCAGCTGGATATGCTCTGGCTCACACGTGGTCTAGATGATTAACAACCACCCTCCAGGAGACGTACATGCTCTGTAGATTTATTGGCTCTTGCTTGCATATGTACCTCCCAGCTGCAATAAGACAATAATTTTGTTCTTTTGAATTCCTTAGGAATGTAATGGCCCCTGGACAGAGAGTCTATACGGGTACCATCATCGATGACAGCTAAAGGGTCTGGAGACTCCCAGTCTTCAACGCCAGGGGGTAAACATTCCTGACCCCCTCCTCAATAGCGCACTAGCCCTATATAACTGCTCTAAGATTCTGTACCCTTTAAAACGATTCTTTAGGATGCTAGTCCACCATCTTCCAACCAGCTGGCTCATCGCTTAATAAAAGTCCCTTCTCTACCACCATCTTGCCTCTTGAAGGATTGACCTTTGTTTTGCAGAGAGTAGATCATGCCTTTTGCGTGGTAATATCTCCCCTCCCAATTTTTGGAGCCCCTTCCTTTTCCAGAATGATCCAGGGCAGGCCCATCCATCCTTTTATCCCCAGCAGCAAGTCTCCAGAGAGGCCCCATCTTTGACAGCTTTTGTCTCTCAATAACTGTTGAATGAATGAACAAAGAGCTTTCAGATAAAAAAACAAATAACCTCCTTCCCCTCCTGTTTGCCACACCCAGATTCTGTTTTTGCAAATTCCTTTAAGGCAATGATGATGTCCATGTTTATCTACTTATACCTGCATCAACTACTACCCCAAATTTTGTCTTTATCATTCTCTTGCAATTACCATTTTGTCACATGCGTAGGCTGTGTAATATATTGTTCATTTTTGTGTTTTTCTATAAAAATTGTATCATATTCTATGTAGTTTTCTGCCAATTGTTTTTTCGCTTAGCATTATGTTGAGAGATTCACCTATGCTGCCCTGTGTAGTGTAGTTCATTTATTTTGACTGCTGACACATATTCCTCTAGGTAAATAGTCCACGTTTTATTTATTCACTTGTCAGTGGACTGTTTTTGTTTTTTTTAAACTGGAAACATTCCTGTTTAGAAGCTTTTCTGTACATGTCTCTTTGTACACTTGTGCAAGAATTTCTCTTGGGCACATACCTAGAAGTAGGATTGCTGGGTCAGATTTACAGAACAGTAGCAAAGTGTGTTCTGAAGTGGAGCGGGTCATGGAGTGAACCAGTTCACACTCCTCCCACCATACACGAGTCCAGATGATCCACTCGGTTGGTCCAGAGGATACAGCTGATCCTCTGTACACTTCTCAATGGTTGTTAGTCTAGTGGGTGTTAAACGGTACATTGTTGTAGACTTGATTTGCACTTAGCAAATTACTAAAGAGGTTGAGCATCTTTTTATGGTTATTGGTGGTTTGTGGTTACTGGATTGAATGGTGTCTCCTCCTCCCCCCATATTCATGTCCACTTGGAACCTCAGAATGTGACCTTATTTGGAAATAGGGTTTTTGTAGATGTGATTATGATGAGGTGATTATATGATGAGGTCATACTGGATTAGAGTAAACCCTGAGTCCTATGACTGGTGTCCTTACAAGAGGGCCATGTGAAGACAGACACATACAGAGGGAAGATGGCCTTGTGAAGACAGAAGCAGAAATTGGAGATGTGTCTACAAGCCAAGGAATGCCAAAGATTGCCAGCAACTACCAGAAGCTAGGAAGAGACAAGGAAGGATTCTTCTCTAGAGCCTTCAGAGGGAGCCTGGCCCTGCTGGCACCTTGAATTTTTTCCACTGGTCAAGTTTTTAAAAATCTCTCTGGCAAGTCTTAATTTAACTTAATTACTTAAATTGCCTTGATTACTATAGCCTTGTATAAGTCTTGATACCTGGTAGGAAAATTCCCTCACAGCATTCATTTTATTTGGGGGTGACAAAGCAAATTCTGCCAGTGCTCTGCCCATATCCCTTTGGATTTCTTTATGTTCATTTCACTACCAGTTTTTCCTGGGAACACTTCCTAATAACTCATTTTCACTTGTATCCCTGTGTATCTCTGTCTCAGGGTCTTCCAGGGAACTAACTATTCTAAAACTTTGATATTCTACATACATTTTAGAATATCTTTTCAGATTACATGAAAATCCTGTTGAGATTTTATTTGGAATTATATAGAATATAGGGATCAGTTTTTGGGTAGTATTATGCCCTTATGATATTAAATTTTTTTTACTTGGACATGAAATATTTTTCCATTTACAGGTCTTCTTTAATAACTTTCAGCAAAGGTTTTGTAATTTTCTGAGTAGTGATTGGTCTTGCACATATTTTACTAGATTTATTTCTAGGCACCCTATAGTTTTTTTGCTATTGTAAATAGTGGGGGTTTTGTTTTGTTTTGTTTTCATTTTGCTTCCTAACTGTTGCTAGTGTATAGAAATGCAATAGATTTTACTCTTGATCCTATTTTTTTGGTATGCCTTAAAATTTTAGGTTGAATTCTAGACATTGTACATGAGAAATGTGTGTCAGGAGCCCTTTGTCAGTCTAGTGAAGACTACAGACTCCTTAGAAGAATATTTTTAAATGCAGCTAATAAAATGCATGAGATTACAAAGAAACCAATTATTGGGGCTGGCCCAGTGGTGTAGCAGAAAGTTTGCACTTCTGCTTTAGCGGCCCTGGGTTTACCAGTTTGGATCCTGGGCGCAGACCTACTCACCACCCATCAAGCTATGGTGAGGCGGTGTCCCACACAGAGGAACTAGAAGGACCTCCAACTAGGATATGCAACTATGTACTGGGGCTTTGGGGAGAAAAAAGTGGAAGATTGGCAACAGATGTTAGCTCAGGGCCAATTTTCCCCAAAAAAAGAAAGAAGAAAGAAGGAAGGAAGGAAGGAAGAAACCAAGTATATTGAATTGAAACACAAAGGATCTAGGGGTCCACAGACCCCAGGTTAAGAATGGTGTAGAAATTCTGGATAATGTTATCTACCCCCCAGAGAGGGTTGACTGCAAACTCTAGTGAGGCAGATAGAGTGGAGTTTGATCACCTTAATCCCATCATGGACTGAGCGGATCTGAGACTGAACTGCAGTTTTGGAAGGCTTTGTCTCTCTCTGGTTCGTGCTCCCCTGCAGAGTGCACCCCTCCAGGAGTCCCAAATAGGGACTTATTTTAGTGTTAGATAACTTCCAACAGAGAAAAATCCAATCACCCGGTATTTTAGGGAGTAATATATTTGGCAGAGGCAAACACATTTCCGCAGATAATAGCCTCAGACAGATTGTAGATATCAAGACATTTAATCACAGGGTTCTGACATTTAAGAACTCAAAGTTTGGAGCTGTGTTGGCTTTCAGAGATAGGCAGAGCTTAATAAGCCAAATAAATTATTCTTTCATTTTCTGCTGAAAGTGCTGTAAATAGCATTTTACAAGTTCTGTCTGTCATCTTTTTATGAGGAACATTATTCCTCTAGCATAACAATTTTGTGAAGGAAAGAGTATTTCTCAGTATATTTATTAATTACCGAAAAACAAGACAAATGAAAGATCAGAGCTCGGTTGCCTTCTATCCTTTCTTTCAGGGATCCAAAAAATTGTTTAAGGCATTTTTAATGCAAAATTCTGATCTTTTAGTTAATTTACATTGGATTCTGGCAACAGAAAGGGTTATATAATAGTGCAGCTTCCTTCCAGCAAATAGAGATCTGAGTTTTTAAAAAATACAACTATTTAAATTTAGAAATATTGAATGTTTGGTTAAGAAGGAATTTTTTTAAGACTTTATTTTTTTAGAGTAGTTTTAAGTTCACCACAAAATTGAGGGGAAGGTGCAGAGATTGCCCATATGCCTCCCTGCCCCCACACATGCACAGCCTCCCCTATTATCCACATCCCCCCCATTAGTCATAGAGGGTATATTGGTTACGATTGATGAACCTACATTGACACATCATAATCACCCAAAGTCCGTAGTTTACATTGCAGTTCAGTCTTGGTGTTGTCCATTCTATGGATTTGGACAAATGTATAATGACATGTATCCATCATTATAGAATCATTCAGGGTATTTTCACTGCCCTAAAAATTCTCTGTGCTCCATCTATTCATCCCCCTCTGTGTCTCCACCCCTGGCAACCACTGATCTTTTTACTGTCTCCATCGATTTGCCTTTTCCAGAATGTCATATAGTTTGAATCATACAGTCTGTAGCCTTTCAGATTGGTTTCTTTCACTTAGTCATATGCATTTAAGTTTCCTCCATGTCTTTTCATGGCTTGACAGGTCATTTCTTTTTAGTACTGAATTATATTATATTGTCTGGATGTCTCACAGTTTACTTATCCATTTACCTACTGAAGGACATCTTGTTTGCTTCCAAGTTTTGGCAATTGTGAATAAAGCTGCTATAAACATCCATGTGTAGGTTTTTGTGTGGATGTAAGTTTTCAACTCTTTGGGTAAATACCAAGAAGCATGATTGCGGGATCATATGGTAAGAGTATGTTTAGTTCTGTAAGGGAGTGCCAGACTGTCTTCCAAATTGGCTGCACCATTTTGCATTCTCACCAGCAATGAATGAAGTTCCTGTTGCTCCACATCCTCACCAGCATTTGGTGTTGTCAGTGTTCCAGATTTCGGCCATTCTAATTAGTGTGTAGTGGTAGCTTATTGTTTTAATTTACATTTCCTTGATGACATATGATGAGCATCTTTTCATATGCTTATTTTTCATCTGTATATTTTCTTTGGCAAGGTGTTTGTTGAGGTCTTTGGCCCATTTTTAAATCAGATTGTTTGTTTTCTTATTGTCGCATATTTTGGATAATAGTCCTTTACCAGATGTGTCTTTTGCAAATACTTCCTCCCAGTCTGTGGCTTGTCTTCTCATTCTCTTGACATTTGTCTTTCACAGAGCTGAAGTTTTTAATTTTAATAAAGTCTAGTTTATCAATTATTTATTTCAGGGATTATGCAAGCAGAATTTTTTCCTTTTTGACACTCTTTTAAACAAACTTTTCTTGTTAAAAAAGAAACAACAATAACTATAGTACAATACTCCCCGTATCACATTATTTCAATTGCTTGCGGTCAGCTGCAAGAAAAAGACCATCCTCCATAGTATGTGGACTCTACCTTATCTATTCAAATCAGTTCAAACATTGATTGAGCATCTTTTACATGCCATGCACTATGCTAGGCATAAATATTGTGGTCCTGGCTCAGAGATTCTGTATTTTGTACCCTGCTTGAGTGTAAGCAGCACAGGATTGCTCCATAGACTAAACCTACCAACAAGTCAGGGATGAAAACCAAAGCAAAACAGGACATTTTTTAAATGAAACATTCATTTCCATAAACGTATTTAGCATTTTGCATACAGAAAAATCTAGAAATTATTTTTAATTTCAGCACACACGTAAGTTTTGAGTTTTCTGGTTTAGAGTGTTCTTATTTTGAAGTTCACAGAAGGCAGATGGTGGGCATCTTAATCATTTCAGAGCTGGGGAACACTAAAGATCTCAGAATCATTTGAGTTTAAGTTCTGACTTTGCAAACTTGGTTGAGAGAAGCTTAGAAGATGGAGACACGATACTTCATTCACCTTGCCTGCTTCTCCTCCCCAACATACCCTCTATCCCAGAATTCCTTGGGCTAGGGATAAGAAATTCAAGGAGCACGGGGATAGATTTAATGCAGAGAACATGGTGATTTGAAGGTGATCACGCTCTTCCTGAGAGTTTGCACAGGACAGGGAGAGTCATGAGAAAGTTCTTCCATGATACAATGAGGATTATTGCGGTCAGTTCAAGGGTTTCAAGGCTGATCAAGGAAGACACAGGACCACGAGGTGGCAGTGTTGCACAACAAGCTTTATTGTGTGGCACCTGGACAGGTTGCATTAGGGAGAGAGGTCACTCATAGCAGGAGACCCTCCAGAGACAGTGGGCACTGGGCCAACACCTGGAAGGGGAAGAGGGTACAGGAACTCTCAGAGGAGAGGGAAATCGGAGAGGGGTTTACATGTCCAGGTGACGTCACTCAGCAGCAGGATGGGAAGTCTGTGGGTTAGAGAGCTCCCAAGGGCAACAGCAGTTTGGGGTCTGTGACGGTTAATTTTATGTGTCAACTTAACTGGGCCACAGGGTGCCCAGATAGTTGGTTAAACATGATTCTGGATGTGTCTGTGGGGATGTTTCTGGATAAGATGAGCATTTGAACTGTTAGACTGAGTAAAGCAGATTGCCCTCCCCAGTGTGGGTGGGGCTCATCCAATCTATTGAAGGCCTGAATAGAACAAAAAGGCCAGGCAAGGGAGAATTTGTTCTCTCTGCCTGCCTGTCTTCAAGCTGGGACATTGGTCTTATCCTGCCTTTGGACTTGGACTGGAACTGGAACTTACAGCATCAGCTATCCTGGATCTCCAGCTTGCCAACTGCAAATCTTGGGACTTAGCTCCCATAACTGCCTGAGTCAATTCCTTATAATAAATATATATATATTTCCTATTTCTTCTGTTTCTCTGGAGAACCCTGACTAACACAGGGTCTTTTATAGCTACAGGAGTTTTCTTATCTGTGACTAGCAGATGTTCGGTGCAGTTTTGTGGGTATGTAAAATGGGTGGGCCCTAAATGGCTAAAAAATACGTTTATTTGGACTATATGTAAAGCAACTGAATGCGCGAGAATTTGAGTTTTGTGTCAGTGGGTTTTGAGCTAACAGTCCCAGCCTGCTGTGGAGAAGAAAACAATATGGGGACCATTGTAGACCAATGCACAGGAGCCATGTCTGGCCCGTTATATATATATATAAATATATATATATATAAACATATAAATATATATATATATAACGACTATGAAGAAAAAACAGGAAGGTCCCAAATTAGTAAATGTCTTAACAGCTAACTGTGCTTTCCCTAATTCTGAATATTCTCTGTCAAGGGATGGCAATGAGCTGGGGGTCTTACACTTCATGTGAACTCTCTATCACCCTTGCTCGTCCACACCACACCAGCCTGGAGAGGGAAGCAAGGGCTCAGGTAACCATAGCAACAGTAACAAAAATAGGCGCATCTTCTCAGCCACCATCTATGTCCTTACTTTTCCTGGCAGAGTCCCAGGCAGTTCCACGTGCTCTCCTTGGATGGCAGCCACGCGAGTGCCTCTACTGCAGCCCCTGATGTGTTTGCTTAATAATGTTTTTTTTCCTAATTAAAACATATTCAGTGCTTATTATAGAGGATATGGGAAGTAGAAAAATATAGAGAATTAAGTGACCCATACCAGAGATAACTACTAACATTTTTATATACTTCCTCTTAGTCTTTTTAAAGGCATACTTATAAATATTTAACATCATTAGTGTTTTGTATTCAGCTTTTTGCACCTTAAATTGAATTATATGATTTTCCTGTGTCATTAAATATGTTTTAGAAGCATAATTTTTAATGCCAGAATAAAATTGCATGCCATGATTGTAGCATAATTTGTCCAATTGTTGGACACTTCGGTTGGTTCCCAATTTGCCCATTGATAACCAGTGTGGGGGCCCTGGCTGCCCCCACTGATGCTGCTCCAAATGAGGTTGGGAAGGGCTCTCTCCCTGTCAGTCTTCATACTTTTAGGCATCAAAGAAGATGAAAGCGCTTTCTTGGTTTCTTTCCGCATCTCTGATCTTACAACATTTCACTGATCTCATTCTACCACGAGGGTACAAGCCCCCTTCTGAGAAATGTTGAAGCTGCCAAAGCCAACAGACCAAATTGGTTGGGAAAAAAGAGAAGAGCTGGGCCGACTGGAAGCTGGCAGGGCCGACAACTGAGGCACTACCTCAATAGGAACACGGTTCAAACACGGGTCTTATTCCATTCTGAGATGTGGTATGAGTCTCTGAAAGTTATTCTTGAGCTAAAAGGGCTGTTCCCTGTCAGAGAAGGCCATGCCCTTCAGTCAAGTGGGTGTCTTTGCAGAAGATATTCACGTGGACCTAGAGGAGAAAGGCAGGCCCGTGGGCTGGCCATAGTTGAAACCCATCAGTCACTATGCAGTTCAGTGACAGCTCCTACAGCTGGATTGCCCAGGCAGCCAAGGCAGGGTTCAAGGACCCCAGCCCCCCATCATTTAGGGGGGTGAATAGCTGCTTTACTTGCTAAGGCAGATCACACTCATCTTCTCTTGCTGCTTCTGGCCCCACTTCATCAGACCCAACCCAAACCCAACACCACCCATGGCATCTCAGTGGTCAGTTGGTTAGAGTGACAAGAGTCTGCATGGCCAGCCCACGAGGACTCGTCCTGATCAGTATCTCCAGGTCGGACAACACTGAAAGCTACTGTTGCTCTAGCATCAGATGTGGTTTCCCCAGCATCACTACAAGGAATAGAGATTTCCATGTGTAAAACATATTGAACAGCAATCCGGAACTGCAGCAAACCTTTCTCAGATAGAAAACTGGGGATAAAAGAGAGATTGTCATGAACTTAAAAGACCTTTAAGACACAATGAGAAAAAAATATTCGCAGAAGTTTGACCTGGAGGGAGTGCATCTCGGCTCTCCGAAGTGGTCCACAGCTTGGCCTGATGCCAAAGATCCTGGTTTCACAGATGCTGGGAAGGAGAAGCTCAGTTCCCCAGCTCCTCCTCCCCTGTGGTCTCATCAGGACATTTTACAAAACCTGTGTCGCGGTGTATCAGAACTCAAGTGTGATCTCTTTTTCTTGGTGTGGTGTCCCTTTTTTCTCCTGGGGCTTGCCTGAAAGGAAACTCAGCAGCAGGGTCTCAGATCTATTGGTAAACTTCAGTCCAGGATTGGCTAGTATCATCCCTACATTGGCATGATGCTCGGGTGCTTTATGCCTGACTGTTCTATATTGGTTTCAGCGGGCCACCAAGAAGCCTTCTTTGCTAAACGATCAACAATGGCAATCTTCCTGCCTCCCCATGTAGACAGGCCCGGGCCAGGTGGAATGCCTCCAGGCAGCAGGGCAGAAGCTGGGAGTGATCCGGAGAAGGCTACAGGTGCTCAGTGGACGCCAAAGATGCAGGTGACCCAGCGGAGATGGTGATGCGAAGGGGCTCAGGGAGGAGTCTAGGAATCTGGGAGTCAGACAGGGGAGTCTCAGACCTAAGGGGGGTTGGGGAGACAGGGGTGGAGAGTGGGAGGAAGGACTGAGAAGGGTGGGTCCCTGAGCTGTTTGGTCCCTTTCTTTGAGGACACTGCATTTACCTGAGAGGCAGCAGGACGTGGTGGTGATGGGGAAGCCGACGTTGGAGCCTTTGCCTGAGTCTGTGTTCTGGCTATACCACCACACTAGCTGGGTCCTCCAAACGAGCGCCTTGCCCTCGTGACTCAGCTTCCTTATCTAGCAGCCGGCGTGACTAGAATAGTGTTCACCGCTGTGCGGTGCTGAGGATTCAGTGTTGCTCCATGTGAAGCACCTGGAATGTGGCCCACTGCAAGCTCGGCACAGCCTCGTTATTCTCACTTCCAAGCCCGTGGGGCCTCAGCTGCGGGCGAGGAGAAGTGGTTACGGGTGCCAAACCATCTGGACGGCACCCATGCGTTTATTAAACAACGTGGACACAGCTCTCTTCCGTGTTATTTCACTTGCTCACCACGGTGAGGTTGCAGGGCAGCAATTACTACTTTTATTCTATGTAGGAGAAGCTGAGGCTCAGAGAGGGTCACCTGAGTCACACAGCACGACTTGGCTTTGTTCTTTCTTTCTTCTATCTACAATCTCCCTCTTCTGCTGTCCCCTTGGCCTCCTGGAACTGTGGCCATGCTCATCCCTAAGAGCACGCGTGCTGGAATAAAAAGTAGAAGGTTATGCAGGAGGCGAATGCCAGAAGCTATTTTCCGAGGGTCTGACCAGGGACATGCTACTTACTCGTCAGGGCCTCGCTCCATGATGCAGCCGCTCAGAAGGCACCAGGGCCACTTTGGGGTCAACAAGCAGCTGTGCCCTGACCTCAAGAAGCTCCCGGACCACAGGTGGGCTTGACAGAAATCACGTGATGAAGGAAGGAAGCCTGCAGGAGACCTCAGCCTGACTTACAGCCACCGAGCCTAGCAGGGCGCCCAGCACGAATCTGACCCCTCCAGCTACTTGTTTATTTATGTGTAAAACAGGGCATTTGATTATATAAGCTCAAAGCTTTCTCCCAGTGAGAGAGCCTCCATTTCCACCTCTTTGTGTGAAAAGACCCCCAGGAGTTTATAGCGTAAAGAAAAGAGAGAGAGAGAGAGGAGGGAAATAAAAGCCCGAAACTTAACTCCCCTTTTTCTTTCTTTAACAGGTTCACATTTGCTATTCTGTTGTTCTTGATTGTGGGAGTAATTCAAAGTCCCAAATATTCAAAAAACCAGTTGGAAATGTTTTAAAAGGGCAGCCAAACAGGCATTTCTCTTCCAAATAACAAGTTTGATTCCCCTGTTGGGTTTTTTTTTTTAAACTTTTGTTTATCTTCACTAATTATTTAACTTTGATTTTAATGCTTTCTCACTGAATAAATATTCCTAAATAGGTTAAAAGAACAGAGAAATAAGATCATCCAAAAACATTAGTCACACAACGTACTCTAGCGATGAGCACCGGGTTGAGGATGAAGAAACTTTGTTTTGCTTCTGACCCTGCCACGGAGTGGTGACTTGGGAAGCCATCTGCCTCTTTGGGCCTGTTTCTTCCTCTGTCACATGGAGTGGGTTGGACTCTCAGGTGGGCAATTATTATTTTGGGGATGTTCACTTTCTGTCCCTCTTTCAGCTGGTCACGGGACCCTGGGTTTCCTTTGGCGAACCATCCTCTTCCACCGTCCTGGCTCCACCCCACATGAAAGTCCTTGAGGACACTTTCACTGTATGTTCCTCTTATTTCCAATTAAACTAGGAAAAATGACACAATCGGGGTTGGAGAGAAGGAGGAACAGACGGAAGGGTTTTTGCACTCCGAAGGGTGGGAGAAACCGAAACACTTCTTACCGGTCGCGTACACAGGTTCTTTACCTGCCACACAAGAGGGGCCAAATAAAACTGGAACGCCAGGCTTACGGCAAGGAAAGAGTTTTCATTTCAGGTGACGACGGCCGGGAGATGAGAGTGAGGCCTCAAATTTGTCCCATCTCCCCGAAAGATGGGAGGAAAGGGGCTTTAAAGTTTGCGTGGAAGGCAGCTGCTCGTGGAGAGGGGAGCCTGTGGCCTTGCTGGTCAGCACTTTCCCGCCAGCCTGCGTTTGGCCTTGTGAGGCTGCTTGTGGGGGAAGGGTGGTGAGATAAGGGCATCGCAGGTGGGTGTCCTTGGTTGTCTGCCCCGTGACGGGCGGTGGATCCTGGCGCCAGGAAGCCAAGGAGTGGGGTCTGGGAGCCTCAGCTTCTCGATATCCTCTGGACGTCAGTTTCCCTGTGATAAAACTTCAAAGGGCCCTTAATTAGCCAAACTTGAGTGTGAGCCCAGCATGAGGCCACCTGGGCTTTAACGACTTGTAACCTCCATTTGCCCTGTGAAATTCAGAGATACAAAGGTTAAAAAAAAAAAGCCTGTATTTACATATGAGTGTAACTTAGAGAAGCAGGGAAAGAAAATGAGTGCTTTCGGTTTTAACCCCATACGTGCTGGGTTTAATGCAAGGGAACTGATGTGAGGGCTTGTATCACACTCACTTCTGCTTCGTGGAGCATCTATGGACCATCTCCCAGCTTGAAGAAATGAACAAATACCCAATCAAACGGGAGCATCTGGAAGGTTGAGGTTAATGGTCATTTTTCAGTTGGGAAGATAATGAACCCAGAGGATGGCTGCTTCTTAGAACTGCAGTGTTATCTTTCAGCAGTTTTAGTAAAACTTCCCTTTCCCTAACTTTTCTCTCTAATGGCTACTTTGACTTTTTTTTTTATGTTGTTTTTTTTTTTTTTTTTGTGAGGAAGACCAGCCCTGAGCTAACATCTGTTGCCAATCCTCCTCTTTTTGCTGAGGAAGACCGACCCTGGGCTAACATCCGTGCCCATCTTCCTCCACTTTATATGGGACGCCGCCACGGCATGGCTGACAAGCAGTGCGTCGGCAGGCTCCCGGGATCCGAACCCGTGAACCCCGGGCTGCCAAACGCGGACTAAACCGCTGCGCCACCAGGCGGCCCCTACTTTGACTTTTTAAAAATAATGTTTTAACTGTAGAAGAGTTTTATGCTTATGGACAATTTGTGAAGATAGGACAGAGAGATTCCATATACGTTATTTCCCTAACTTTTTGTTCAAAACTTTCCAATGCCTGGTTGCCAGGCTCATAGACATCGTCAATACCATGTCCCTCGTGTGTAAGAAGAGAGAGACAGCCTCTTTTTCTACTTCCTTTTTTTTTTTTTTTTACCATTTTTTATTGATGTCTTAATAGTTTATAACACTGTGGGGTTTTAGTTGTACATTTTTGTTTGTCCGTCACCTTGTGGATGTAACCCTTCACCCCTTGTGCCCCCCCCACCCCCCTTCCCCTTGGTAACCACCAATCAGTTCTCTCTGTCCGTGTGTTCACTTATATTCCATATATGAGTGAGTTCATGCAGTGTCTGTCCTTCTCTCTCTGGCTTATTTCACTTAACATAATACCCTCTAGGTCCTTCCATGTTGTTGCAAATGGGACAATTGTGTCTTTTCTTATGGCTGAGTAGTATTCCATTGTATGTATATACCACATCTTCTTTAACCAATCATCAGTCGAGGGACACTTGGGTTGCTTCCACTTCTTGGCTATAGTGAATAATGCTGCAATGAACATAGGGGTGCATACGCCTCTTGTGATGGTTGATTTCATGTCCATTGGGTAGATGCCCAAGAGTGGGATTGCTGGATCATATGGTATTTCTATTTTTAATTTTTTGAGGACTCTCCATACTGTTTTCCATAGAGGCTGCACCAGTTTGCATTCTCTCTACTTCCTTTTTAGCATATAACCAGCTCACAATTTTCAAAGCAGGGGGATTGGGAGCGATGTTGGAAGAGGGAAGGGGAAGGAAAAGGAGTAGGTGAAATGAATTCTTTAACACTCTCAAATTTTATTTTAATGGTTAATTTCAGTCTCACTATCTGCAAATCTTTACAGAAACTGCTAGCAAGTGTCCAGCTGGATGACCCAGGGCCAGGAACAGCAACAGCCCTCGTTCCTACAGGAGAACACTTCTCCCTGCCCATGGGCATGGCCACATGGGGCCATAAGGTTTTCTCTCTGCTTGGTTCAGGCGCTGGTTTGGGGAGTGAGGTGCAAACGATGGATAAATTTTCTGCAGAGTTTTCGTAATTAATACTCCCCACGCAGGCCCAGAATATTCTCTGCTGCAACCTGTGTGAAAGCTGCTGTAAAACCATTTGAGCAAAGGTGGACCATGCTGACCTCTGGGAAGAGAATGCAGGCTTTTCCCTTGTCCTGGGAAGGGAAGAGGGAAATGCAGACTCTTCAGGATGGAATGGAACTCGGGGCCATTTTTTAAGCTTCTCCTCACAGCTTTAGTTCCTCTACTGCAATCAGAACAGCGTGGCATTGGCATGGTAGATAGGTGAATAGATCAGTAAATCAGGAGAGAGAGTCCAGAAGTCAACTCATGTGTATACAGACAACTGATCTTTGACACAGTTGCAAAAGCGATGCAATGGAGAAAGAATAGTCTTTCCAACAAATGGTGCTGGGACCATTGCATATCCATATGCAAAAAATATATATGCTTCCGTAACTTGAACCATATACAAAAATTAGCTCAAATTAGATCATAGACTTACATGTAAAACCTAAAACTATAAGACTTCTAGAAGAAAGCATAGGAGAAAATCTGTTACCTTGCGTTAGGCAAAGATTTCTTACCTACAACACCAAAAGCACAATTCATAAAATAACAAATTGATAAACTGTACTTTATCAAAATTTAAAACTCTGCTCTTCAAAGGGTTCTGTAAAAAGAATGAAAAGAGGGGCTGGCCTGGTGGCATAGTGGTTAAGTTCATGCCTTCTGCTTCAGCGGCCCAGGGTTCATGGGTTCAGATCCCAGGCATGGACCTATAGACCACTCATCAAGCCATGCTGTGGTGGCGTCCCACGTACAAAAAAAGTAGAGGAAGATTGGCACAGATGTTAGCTCCGGGCCAGTCTTCCTCATTGGAAAAAAAGAGAGAGAGAGAACGAAAAGATAAGCCATAGACAGGGAGGAAATCTTTGCAAAGCATATATCTGAAAAGAACTTGTATCCAGAATATATAAAGAACTCTCAAAACTCAGCAATAAACATTTTCAAATGGGCAAAATGTTTGAACAGACATTTCATTAAAGAAGATATAAGCATGGCAAATAAGCACATGAAAAGATGCTCAACATCATTAGACATTAGGAAAATGCAAATTAAAACCATGAGGTAACACTACACACCACTTAGAATGGCTAAAATTAAAAAGACTAACCATAGGGGCCAGCCCCATGGTCTAGTGGTTGTTGAGTGTGGCACACTCCGCTTCAGCGACCCAGGTTCAGTTCCCGGCACAGACCTACATCACTCGTCATCCTTGCTGTGGTGGGACCCACATACAAAATAGAGGAAGACTGGCACAGATGTTAGCTCTGGGTGAATCTTCCTCAGCAAAAAAAGAAAAAGAAAAAGAAAAAAAGACTAACCATGCCAAGTGTTGATGAGGATGTGGAAAAAGTGTAAGTGTCAGACACTGCTGGTGGAAATGTAAAATGGTGTGACTGTTTTTGAAGACAGTTTAATAGTATCTTAAAAAGTTAGACATATACCTACCATATGATGGATCCATCCCACTCCTAGTATTTTCCTAGGAAAAAAGAAGGTATATGTCCAAAGACTTGTATGGAAATGTTCATAGAAGACAGCCCAAATATCCATCAACAGGTGAATGAGTAAACAAACAGTGGTGCATGGAATATTACTCAGCAATAAAAAGGAATGAACTATTGATACATGTAACAATACTGATGAATCTCAAAATAGTTATCCTGAGTGAAAGAATACAGACAAAAAGGGGTACATATGGTATGATTCCATTTACATTAAAGTCTAGAAAATGCAAACTAATCTCTAGTGACAGAAAGCAGATCAGTGGTAGCTTGGGGGAGCGGGGAGGGAGGGATTACAAAGGAGAGGCACAGGAAACTCTGGGGGGGGGATATTTTCACTATCTTGGCCAGGCTGATGGTTTCATGGGTGGATACACACATCAAAACTAACCAAGTTGTCCACTTTAAACAGACATATTGTACGTCAATTTGCAATTTATTGCATGCCGATGATACCTCAATAAAGCTATTTAAATTTTTAAAAATTCCTCTACTGAACAACTGCCAAGAGCTTTTCAGCAAAGCTCCCTTTATCAAAATCAGAGATAAGGCGGTGCCAAAAGCTGCAAACTAAAAAGAGTCCTTTGTACCAAATGAGGAGATTCTTGAGCCACGTGAGTTTCCTGTGGTGGGATCAGGCAGAGGAACTGAGTGAGGGGATGGAGAAGAGCTGGGCTGGTGGGCACGTCAAGAGCCTTCACTTCATCTCCGAGCTGAGGTTGATCTCTAAGATCTCAGGCTTCATGGTACGGTGGAAATACCCTGTGATTTTCCATTGGATAAATCTGGATTTGAATTCTTGCTCCACCACGCACTGGTCTTTGCATTGTAGCCCTTGACCTCTTTGACCCTGGGCATCCTCAGTCAACACGGGGGTGGGGTGGGGATTATTCACTCCTGGTGGACTGTGGGGAGAGTTGATGTATTGACGTTGAAGAGTGCCTGGACTAGAGCAGGTACTCAATATGTGCTTGTTTTCTTCCTTGCTCTTATTCCCCTGGGTGTTAAACTCACGAAGCCAGAGATGCAAGAAATCAAAATTTTTTCTCTATTTTTCTGGGACTGAATTTAATTTCTACTTGGAGCCATCAATCCACTGGAGAGTAGAAATCAATCCATTTGGTTGGTGTCTTTCCTCAGAGTAACTCCCAAGTTGTGGAGGGTTTACGTGGGGCCATGGCGGGGGCGGGGGGTCTGGGTCTTGCCCTTGTGGGGGTTGCCTCAGACATCTTGTCTGGCCTTCGGGGAACGATCCATACGGCTCACAGTTGAGTCATACCTCGTGTGACCTAGCCCTCTGCAGGCCCAGCTCTCCTTGGCTTTCTATTCAGGGAGGCAATTGGCATGGAAGTTGGAGGTAGGGGCCTGGGGACTGCTTGGATCTGAAGCCCAGCCCCATCATTTCTTAGAAAGGGCAGAAACTTTGTTTTCACATCTGAAAACAATGGGGATTATAATAATTTGGCTCATAGGCTGGTTGTGAAAATCAAATGAGTCAGAACTCAAAAACAGTGTCTGAAACTTGGTGAGTCTTCAACAAATGACACTTATTTTGTCATGCTGGAGTGAGGGGGCCCCGTCTGTCCTTCTACCTGGGCTCTTGGTCTCTCCAGGCTCCACCAGGAAAGGTGGCACTTGGCTCCTCTGGTCCTATCTCCCCCAAATGATCTGGGGGTTCCAAGGGATGGAGAGGCCAGGGCCCAGGGCCCTATCACATTCTACTCACTTAAGGCTCCTCTCTCCAGAAAGGGTCCCTCTGGGAATTTGTATCCAGTCTTGGGGAGGTAGGGTAAGGGCAGAATGCTTTGCTGCTCCTCCTCATGCTTTCTTCTAAAAAATACACTCCAAAAATACCTCCACCAGGGGCTGGCCTGGTGGTGTAGTTGTTGAGTTCGTGTGCTCCACTTCGGTGGCCCGGGATTTGTGGGTTTGGATCCCAGGTGCAGACCGATGCACTGCTTGTCAAGCCATGCTGTGGCAGGCATCCCACATATAAAGTAGAGGAAGATGGGCACAGATGTTAGCCCAGGGCCACTCTTCCTCAGCAAAAAGAAGAGGATTGGCAATGGATGTTAGCTCAGGGCTAATCTTCCTCTCTCTCTCTCTCTCTCTCACACACACACACACACACACACAAAACCCTCCTCCACCAGGCCGTCAAATCTCAAAGCCAAGTACAGACTCCTTTGCTGTCTCCATTCTGTCTGACGTAGAGCATCAGTGATGAGCCACACGTGCGGGTACCCCATGACTGAATGTGGGAGCCTCACAGGTACAGGCACATGCAGGGGGCACCCTTTGTTAACTTCTCCAGATGTCAGCCTCTTCCTGGTTGTCTAGGGTCTAAGAGGAGGTGCCTGTTGCAGAGGGTAGAAGCCACCCTAGAACCCTGACCCCCATAAGTACTGAAGCTGGGATGGCTGCATTAGCCTTCTCCGTGCAGGAGAGCAGACCTGCTGAGTCAGAATCTCCTGCAGCAGAATCTCCAGGGCTCAGGAGATGGGCATCACTTGTTATGTAATGCCCTTTGCAAAAGTCAGAGCTCAGCAGACAGAGGTGAGGACGACCCAGGAGGAGACTCAACTCCAACTGCCCGTTCTTCTAGGGACACGCAATGCGCTCCAAGGTGGCTAAAGGGGTGGGCTGGTGATGGTTTGGCAGACAACGCAAGCTGAGAAGTACACGCTGAGGAGCAGTGCCACCCTGCCACCTTGTGGTGATACCACCCTGTGGCTGCTCTCTGTTACCGCGGCCTGCAACCGAGACTATTAGGAGCACTGGTTCCTGAAAACGACGAGTGTATAATCCTACATGGTTCGTATTAACTACATTACACTCTCTATGAAAAACAGATCATTCAAATATAAAATGTGTCTTTAAGATCGACCTTCGAGGTGTATGAGACCTAAGGATTCATTCAACAAATGTTCACCTTCTTGTGTGCAAGGAGTAGTGCTAGGCTCCGGGAAAAATATAAATACAGTCTCTGTCCTCAATGAGCTTAAAATATGCCAGAGAATAAGGGCATTTTACATAAATATCTATATTATGAGACAAAGAAAAGTATGTGTCCTATGAGGAGCTCTGGATAAGCCAGGAAAGAAGTTGATGATGGCAGGAGAAACTGGGACAGGCCAATGAGGGAGGTGGCATCTGGGCCCAGGGAGTCACCAAATATCTCTAAGTAAAGGAGGGACATAGAGGATCTGTGTGGTAGAACCCTGTTTAGCTGTCCACAGGACTCTGGAAATTTCTGAAGTCTAGAGTGGAGTAGCGTCATCTGACTCAGTGGTGATGGCCAACCGTGGGAGGTATGAAGTTGCCCAGGGAGAGGCTGCAGAGAAGAAAACAGAGCCAAGGACAGACTCCCAAGGACACCACGTCCAAGGGGCAGTTGCCGCACAGGTTCCCTGGGAAAGGCTCCGAGACAGAGAACTGCCGGCAGGTGTGTTGGGAGGCGCCTCAGGATCAACACCTGTAAGGGAGGGAGGACGCAGGACGGGGTGGAGGGAGAAGTTGAACAGTGATGTGGTTTCAACAGGTCTCAGGCGATCCCATGGGAGCTCTGAATCGGGATGGCCCTCTGAGAGGTGGGTAGTGGTATGCCGGACCGGTTCCTACTGGCACGTGGGAGTGGCTGCATGCATCTCCTCCCAGCTCCTCATTCAGTGATGTCAGGCTGATTTTGAAATTGGCCACAGTGAAAGAATTTACACCATGGAAATCACCCAACATTACAAACCAGGGCTTTTTTCCCCAGAGAACTGGTTGTTAAGTATTTACCAGGATGCACACCTATGTGTTGAATGAGGTAAGGGGGTGGAGCCTTTGTATCTGCATCAACTAATCATTGGCTGTGGGCTACCCCTGGGGAGGGATGTAGCTCAGGTGGGGTAGCTCCCTTCAGCTGAGGACCATACCTGGAAAAGAACACAGTTGTGAGCCTTTGGCAGAAAACATTCCCTGCTTCTGGGGAAATTAGTGCCTTGAATGTGAAGAGGGAGTATGGACAGCACACCATCATCCACTACAGCCGACCTTCTGTGCAATTGCGTCACCAGTTGTGCAAAAGTAGTAAGTTCACCTCACCTGAAAATAGCTACTCCAGCATTCTGGTTAGTCTCCTTTCCCGAGGAAACTTACAAGAGTAAGATTGGTCTCTTTTGCTCCAGATGGTCTTGAGACACAGGCTGTTCATCATCTCCTCCCTTTCTATCCATTCTAGATTCCTCTCCCCCTCAGCCACCACCTCTGCAGGTCTAGGCAGCTTACCTGGTAGGATGACCCAGATGCTCATCTCCAGGGGCTGGAAATCCTGGTCATCATGCCCCTCTCAGGCTGTGGCTGTTGCACGATATTTAGTTACCATCAGAATTGGCAGAAGAATAACGAGACAGCCCTGTGGGCCACCAGTGCAAATCGATTCTTCCATGTCCCCGTTGGGGAAGGGCAGACTCTCCTGATGGTCAGGGTCGATTACACCTGCTCACCATATGATGAGTCCTTTTCTTGCCAGCTCATCTCTTGGCACAAGGAGACCTGGTGGCCACTGTGGCCCCAGTGGAAGCCTTCCTTCTCTGGGAACCAGGGCTTCTCACTCTACAGATCCAAGATCCTTCCGGGATCCATTCATCCAACTTCTACCAAGTGTGTTCCATGTGCAACGTTCTTCAGGCTGCAAGAAAATGAGTCTGATTTTCTGTTTGGTGGGAGCCCGTGGTTTGGACTTAGAACAAGGACACAGCTGGCTCCCTGAGTGCTACCTTTGGTGAGTGGAGATTGTCCTCTGTCACTAACAAGAGGAGGAGCAGGAAGAAATGTGATTCCTTCTGTCCCAACAGGCTTGGTAGGGAGTAACTGGGCCACCTCCAGAACTAACATCATGTGCTTGTCAACATTAGGGATGGGCTTTTTAGCCTGTCTATTGTATAATACTTCCTTTTCCATTAGTTAGTAAAGCGTATTCTCTTAAGTAAACCATGTCACAGATTATATGGCATTTTCATCACGGACCTTCCCTGCTCACTATACACCCCCACCCTGTTTTAGAATTTCTAGCCCTGATTTTTAGGTAATTCAAGGTGTCTACATTTCAGGGATATGAAATTCCCAAAATGAAATTAATTTTAATTCACTTAAAATGGCACACCACGCAATTATTAAGGACGGAGGAGTGTGGAGAGGGAAGAGGGAGATTATTTGAGCAAACAAGAAAGATGTCATCATTCCTAAAATATTGGGAATGATCATAATAGGCTGAGTCTTACTCTTTAATTGCTCAGGGGGTGTTATTTTTGTCTCTGTAACTAGGTTGTCAATTCTTTGATGCTTCTGACTTTCCGTGGTGTTTACTCCAGTTGAGGAAAAGTGATAGTAAATGGTGGACTGAATCCCTTGATTCTCTGCCAGAGAAAAGTTCACTGAGCACTTGCTGATTGACTTGATTTTCAGCTTCATAATGCACAGGTCATAACAGATTATTCTACTGGATGACCCAACCCTTTACGTTGGGCCATTTTACCAAATGCCTAATCTAAAAGCTCCCTCTTGGCATTTATCCCTCTTTTCTCACTCTGTGCTCAGGAATAATAAATATTAAACAAATAAATAATAAACAGGAATGTTACTTTCCTGTTCATTTACTTATCAACTATTTTATTGAATTCTTCTTATGTGCACAGCATTGCATTAGTTACTCAGAGGCCGTAGTGATGAATATATTCCTGGCTTAAAGGGGCTATGACTCCAACTGGTACAATACAAGGGTACCTTGCTTTCTCCAGAATAGATATGTTGGGAAACTGCTCCAACTCCATTCTGTAGGTGCCTGGTCTTTATTATTATTATTTAAACAGGTTTATTGAGATACAATTCACATACCATACAATTTGTCTATTTAAAGTGGACATTTTAATGGTTTTTTAGTATATTCACAGATTTGTGCATCCATTATCACCATTTGAGAACATTTTCATCATGTCAGAAAGAAACTCCATACCCTTTAGCTACCATCCCTCTGTTCTCCAACCTTCCCTCCCCATTCCTAAGCAACCACTAATCTACTTTCTCTATAGATTTCCTTTTTCTGGACATTTCATATAAATGGAACTATACAATATGTGGTCTTTTGTGTCTGGCTTCTTTCACTTAGCATGATGCTTTCAAGTTTCATTGATGTTGTAGGAAAAACTTCATTCTTTTTTATGGCTGAATAATATTCCATAGTACGAATATACCACATTTTATTTACCCCTTTGTTAGTCGATGGACATTCGGGTTGTTTCCACCATTTGGCTATTATGAGTAATGCTGCTATGACCACAAGTTTTTGTGTGGACATCTGTTTTCATTTCTCCTGAGTATATACCTAGGAGTGAAATTGCTGGGTCATCTGGTAATCTTGAGAGACTGTCAGACTGTTTCCTAAAGTGGCTGCACCAGTTTCCATTTCTACCAGGAAGTGTATGAGAGTTCCGATTTCTCCACATCCTTGTCAATACTTCTTATCATCTCACTTTTTTTTTGGTGAGGAAGATCAGCCCTGAGGTAACATCTATGCCAATCTTCCCCTGTTTTGTATAAGGGACACCACCACAGTGTGGCTTGATGAGCAGTGCGTAGGTCCACACCCGGGATCTGAACTTGCGAACCCTGGGCCACCAAAGTGGATTCCGTGAATTTAACCGCTACACCACCTGCCTGGCCCCTTATAATCTCACTTTTTGATTTTAGCCATCTTAGTGAGTGTGAAGTGGCATCTTGTGGTTTTGATTTGCATTTCCATAATGACAAATGAAGTCGAACATCTTTTCATGTGCTCACTGGCTATTCGTATATCTTCCTTGGAGAAATGTCTATTCAGATCCTTTGCCCATTTTTAAATTGGATTATCTTTTTATAAATGAGTTGTCAGAAGGTGCCTGGTCTTTAAGGAGTGCTAATATCTATAGCAGCATATATCAGTCTGGGGTCACACGGTCCTTAGGTGTTTCACATCTGTGTCATGTTATTTTTAAATATCTCCAAAAAGTATACATATACCAATCATGAGGTCTCACAGAGTAATTAGACTCTCAATTTCCTTTCTTTCACTCAAGAATTATAACAACCCAGAGTGGTCACATGTTTTATGTCATGCTCATCAGAAGCTGATGGCATGAAGTGTCTGGAGTGAGGTTGGTGGCCCTGACACAGTGGACAAAGCCATGCCTCAGGCAGCCACAGTTCCTGAACTGGACATATCCAACATGCATTCAGCCTCAGATAAGAATATAAAGTGACACGCCAAATCTTAGCAGTGTTTACGATCATTTATTCATTCAGCGGACATTTTGTTGGTGGTGAACTACGAGAATAATTTGTAAGGGAAATAATTGACTTCATTTACCTCTTCTGTAAATGTGCACTTTCTTATTTGAAAAGAGATCAACTGTATTATAGTTACTCTTGAGCATTCTTCAAGCTTCCATTTTCTCCTACCATGTTATCATTTATTCTGCTCTCTCCAGGGTCTTCTCTAGCAAATCTGCAACTTGCATAAAGTATGAGGTTACAATTTGGACACGTTGTTCTATTTGGACACAATGGGGGAGCAGATGGCCAGGGTTATTGAGCTTCGAGGATGCCCTCTTCCCGTTGACACACTCTCATATCCTGTTTATACCCAAACCCCTCTGCCCCCAAATCATGAACACTACTTCCTTTTCTAATATGGAAGAATTTTAAAGCTGTAGTAAGTGTTATCTTTTCTGGATACTTTTTTCTAGTGTCTGTGTGCCTTACCCACTCGCCTCTCTTGACGACAGCATTGGTTTTCTCTCCCATGCTGTCACGGTATGCTCCTTCTACAAAACCTTCTCTAAATCTGCTAAGCAGAGTGAGTCATTTCTAGCCTTGAACTTCCAGTGCACTTTCTGGAGTCCTTAATTATGCTGCTTGGTTAATTTGTTTGCTTATCTGTCATTTGTTCAACAAATATTTGGCAGGTGCCTACTATAGGCACCTAGGACTTGAGGTACCACTGTGAACACAATAGGCAAAATCTCGTCCCCCGTGCAGCTTGGAGTCTAGTGGGAGCAACTTATCATAAATAAACAAGTGACAGTAACGTGTGAAATGTTATGAAATGAACAAGAAAAGAAAAGAGTGCTGAGCTCGAGAATAAGATGTAGAGAGAATAACTATTTAGATTAGTTGCAGCTGGTCTCACCAAATTTGAGAAGGCGCCAGTTTCTTCTGCTGGTGTGGGAAAGAGTGTTCCTGGCAGAAGAAACCGTATACACATAAGCCTTGAGTCAGGAAAGAACTTGGCGAGTGTGCCGTTCACAAAGGAGACCAGTGGGACAAAGGCTTAGTGAGGGGGGGAGGTGGAATCGGAGGAGGAAGAACAGGTTCACAGTCTTGTGGGCCAGAGGCCAGAGTTTGGATTAATTTACAAGTGCAATGGGAAACCATTGGAATATTTTAGCAGGAGATTGCCATGACCCCATAAAAGGCATAAATTTCTCCATCCACAAACTCGGGTGTGCAGAAATGTGGTTTGTCTAAGACTGAATTCAACTTAGCTGACCATTTTTTGTTTCTTCTGATGGGGGAGAACTTCATCCTGCTGTCATTCATTCAGTTGCCTCTGGTGTACAACACTCTTTTTCAGGAAACTTCTCAGTTAAGTGGATTTCTCTCCAACTTCTCTCCCTTCTCCTTTCTCCCCAGGTGGTGTCTGGGTGAAGGGGAGGCTCCCACACGGGAGATGCTTTGTGGTCCTTGGCCACTTTGTTCTGGCTGGCCTCCAAGGAGGTACACTGTCCTGGAAAGCCACTGCATTGGGCTGACTTTGCTGGTCTCTGTCCCAATGAAGAGAGCCCCTCTGGGACCTACCCTAAGCTATTTTGGCCATTTCTTTGCTGCCCCACCTGCCCAAGCATCCCAGCATTGCTAACCACCACTCAGGTGCGCTGTGTGCACAGAAATTCTCTTTGGGGTTTGCAGCCTGGCTCTTTGCCCCGAGAGCCAGGCATTCTTCAACATTCCAGGGGTTTCCATCACACTTCCCGTGCTGCCCCATTCCAGTAGTCAGCCCAGGAGGGAGGGCACTGGATCCCTTCTCAGGGACTGCCCCTCCCCAGCATCTAAACTGTTAATGAGTCTCAGTTTCCTTTTTCTCACCTGCAGGTTGAGTTCTGCCTTTCGAGTGGGAACTGGCTCCGGTGTGCTTCCGCACGTTTCCCACTGTTAAAAGACAAAATCCAACTGAGTAACTTTAAAGATCTTACTGGCTTTGTTCAGCTATGCATGAATCGGGCAGCATCCCATCGAGCAGATAGAAAGGAGCTCTGAGGAACTGTACAAAATGAAAGACTTTTACAGGCAAAGGGGAGCGGGACAAGGAAGTCCTACTAGCAAAAAGTGGATTGGCTGTGTCAAGGTGGCCTTCCTTCTTTAGGGAATGGCAGGGGTCTATCAGACAGATGACCTCACCAGTGCTGACCAGGTGATTGACTGGTTTAAGATTCCACTCCTGGGAGAAGCTGAAACTGTAATTAAGTTGGTATTAAGTCTTGGTTTGGTGATGTGGGGCTTAGCATAAGTGACTCCATTTTGGGCCTGTTGTCTCTCTCTCTCTCTCTTTTTTTTGGTAAGGAATATTAGCCCTGAGCTAACATCCGTTGCCGATCCTCCTCTTTTGCTGAGGAAGATTGGCCCTGGGCTAACTTCCATGCCCATCTTCCTCTACTTTATATGGGACGCTGCCACAGCATGGCTTGATAAGCAGTGTGTAGGTCTGCGCCCGGGATCCGAACCTGTGAACCCTGGGCTGCCAAAGCAGAGAGCGCAAACTTAACCAGTACGCCACGTGGCTGGCCACCTCCCCCCACAGCCCCATTGTCGCTTTTTTAACACCACTTTGAAGGCAGAATTACCCCAGTCCTGGGAAGTGTAATAGGGTCAGCATATTCAACTTGGGAGTTAAAAACTGGTTTCATCTAAGCCCGCCTTGGTCAAAGGTGAGATTTCTCTTCATCCCTCCCAGCCCCTGCCCTCAGGGTGCTCACCCCACAAGCACCTCTGTCCTCCATTGTAGGGGACTTAGGAGCTTGTTGGGCCCTCTGACAATGGACTGGGAAGTCTGGAGGCACAGATGTGAGTTGACTAAAACCAGCTAATTGGTGGGCAATAAGCAGGCTAGTGATCTTCATCAAAGGGCAGCCAGAGGCCGGCCCGGTGGTGTAGTGGTTACGTTTGTGCGCTCCGCTTTGGCAGCCCGGGGTTCGTGGGTTTGGATCGGGGCGCAGACCTACACATCACCCATCAAGCCATGCTGTGGCGGTGTCCCATATACAAAATGGGGGAGGATTGGCACAGATGTTAGCTCAGGGCCAGTCTTCCTCACCAAAAAATAAAGGCAGCCAGGGGCTGCTCTCTCCAACCCTTTCAGACTCAAGGCTGCCTGAGGCCCACGCTTGGCTTTCTCCTTCTCTCTCCTTCTCTTACTCCCTTCTCTGAGCCAAGCCCCCTTCCTCTAGTCTTCCTGGCTGCCAGCACATTTTATCTCAGCTCTGGGAGCTGCAAACCTGCTCTGTAACTCTGCATCTGAATCTTCACTTCTGGCCCTGAGGCCAGTGCTCCTGCACCCAGCAGCCAAGTGTTTGCAAAGTTTGTTCCTGGTCTGAAGTGGATGACTCAGGCCCACAGGACAGGGAGGAGAGGCCCTGAGTGACTGGAGAAGGACTTTCAGGTGGGGGTGGGGTTGGAGAGCTGAGAGGGAAGTTCATTGGCAAGTGCTTTGAAATCTGATTCTAGAGCATTCTAAACATTCTAAAACTTCCCAGTGGCCGTCACAGAGAAGCAGAGGACAGAGGAAGCCTGGTTTGGAGGCTAGAGCTGATGGTGGCTGGGCCTGGAGGTGGCCCCGGAGACGACGGGAAAGACCATAAATATAATGATTTGTTTTGTATTTATAGACCCGACTGTATTCGTGTGTGCCTCTAACTCAGGGACCTTATTTCGTTATTTCAAGGACCCTTGGGGACTGGTTCTGGATATTTGTGGAATTTATAAATTCTATTTCAGTTCATTAACCTTTTTCAATCCTTCAGGGTCATCTGGATTATATTCTTGTTCTGCCAAGGACTAGCCATTCCATATAAATTTTTATTAATGGCAATAACTAGCCAAAGAAAGCAGATGTCTTTTGTAAACACACTCAGGATCTATTTTGTCTCCTGAATAGTCATCTCCCGAGGGAATACCTCCAGGAAGGGGCCTGTTTGTAAGTGATTAGACAGTTAACGAAGCTTGCATAATTAAAGGCGAATGTGCATTTGCTGTTAATTCTTGAAAGTGTCTAATTTCTGTCTTAAGCCTAAAGCCAGCAAGTCCCAGCATTTGTTCGGGAAAATCAGAGTCAGATTAGCCTTGGCAGAGCCCCTGCAAGCCGTCTCCCTCATTTACCAAAAAGAAGAGATTTGCTGGAGGGATGCCAAGGTCAATGGGAGACACACCCCACATGCTTGTGTGCCTCCTGCCAAGATTTCCTGTGTCTTTGGTGGCAGCCCTGCCCCTGCTGTGTGAACAATGGTACCATCTGCATTGAGTCTGCAGGACAGGAAAACGTGAAGCAATAATCCAGATGTAATTAGCCCACCCCACTCAGCCTTTGCTAACTTCTGCAACCATGACCCCCATAGCATACTCTTGGGAAACAGAAAATCATTGTGAGAATTGCTCAATGGAGCTATTTCACACACTCTAGAGTAGAATTGCTTAGAGCAAAGCACAGCGTTCAAGGTGGAACATCAAACGCAGAGCAAAGGGACAGCTAGAATGGCTGGTTTGCAGGGACCATTTCCGGAGGAGCAGCCTGTCGCTGTGGATGTTTTTCTTAACCTAAAAGAAGGATGGATTCTTCCATGAGAGTATCTGCAGGCCTGGAGCAGGGGAAGATGTTGGTCTTATTGTTTCGAACTATAATGTTAAACAGGAATGCTGGCAGGACTTATTTAAACAGACCCGTCAGAAAAATGTATTCGAATGTCAAAGGGCATCCTTACCTCTGCTCACAGGGCTTCATAACAAAGATCATGAAGACTGTAAGGTGACTTATGAATGAATGTGGGTGACGTGATGTCACATAGGGCACTTGAAAAGTAAGCACAGAAGCATCTAGATATATCTATTGATATCTACCATAAGCAAAATTAAAACAGAAATTTTTTCTTTTTGCTTGAGGAAGATTTGCCCTGAGCTAACATCTGTGCCAATCTTCCTCTATTTTATATGTCGGTCACTGCCACAGCATGACCACCGATGAGTGGTGTAGGTCCGCGCCCAGGAACTGAGACTGGGCCACCGAAGCAGAGTGTGCCGAACTTAACCATTAGACCACGGGGCCAGCCCCTAAAACAGAAATTTATAAAACACAGGAATTCTGAAACCCTCATGCCGTTAGCTGAGAGCTGACATCATCACACCCCAGGTGGCCTCTGGAAAACACTGTCGTGCATGTGTGAATGAGTGAAAAAGGCAAAGCACATCCCATTATAAAGATAGCTTTACCTCACAGACACCTCAAAAAGCTCTCAGGGCCCCTTGGGGTCCCCAGGCCACACTTTGAGAACCATTGACATAGAGAAATATAAGTGGCTCCTGGGTCCCTGCTGGATGCCACCGAAGAGCTGAATTCTGCTCACAGGGGACCACTCAATTAGTGCTGTTTAGTTTTAAATCTGCAGCCCAGAGAAAGGTTTGCAGTACAATGTGGAAAAGAAGAGGATTCCCATTTTATAGGGGTTGAAAATATGTCCCTCTTGGGGCCGGCCCCATGGCACAGTGGTTAAGTTCAGCATGCTCCACTTCAGCGGCCCGGGTTCGGTTCCTGGATGCAGACCTACACCACTCGTCAGCCACACTGCAGCAGTGACCCACATATAAAGTAGAGGAAGATTGGCACAGATGTCAGCTCAGGGCTAATCTTCCTCAGTGGAAAAAAAAAAAAAAGTCCCCCAGAGCAGGTTTCCAGCAAGATAGCAGCAAAGTTGAATGTCAAGATTACTTCCATTAATTCTTAGTTTACTTTTTATGTGCATTCCACAAATGGTTTGGTCAGTGATATTTAAAATCCATCACCACACCTATATACCATTTATTGAGCATTTAATGTGTACAGAGCATGTGGAAGTTCTTTATCAACTGTCCTCTGTGTGCTCAGGACAGTGCTAGGCACTTGACAGCTGTTCATTATTATTCATATTTTACAGGTTAGGAAATTACAGCTGAAGGAGGTTAAGTAAATCATCTAGAGGGCCCAGCTAGAATGTGGGAGAGTGGGGTTTCAAACCCAGGGTGCCCTTTTGAAAACCCAGGTGCTTAACCAGAAAACCATGGTGTATCCCATAAACACTCCTGTGCATTCAATGGCCTAAGGGAAAAAGCTCACACATCTCGACCTATGTCACTGGTCAATCTCTATTGCCATATCAATTGGACATCCAATAAGTGAGTGTTGTTGCATGCTTGGTGTCCTACTAGGCCCCGTGTAGGACACAAAAATCATATAAAACATATTGAGCCAGCCCTGATGGCCTAGTGGTTAAAGTTTGGCATTCTTTGCTTTAGCAGCCCGAGTTCTGTTCCCGGGCACAGAACCACACCACTCATCTGTCAGCAGCCATGCTGTGGTGGCTCACAGAGAAGCAACAGAAGGACTTACAACTAGAATAGACAACTATGTACTAGGGCTTTGGGGAGGGGGAATAAAAAGAGAAAGATTGGCAACAGATGTTAGCTCAGGGCGAACCTTTCCCAGAAAAAAAAATCATATAAAATATAGCCCCTGCCTTTGAGTTTACTAAAATAAATGCGCAAAAATGGAAAGTTAGCTGACGATACAAGTTAGATAGTATATGGCAAATGCCAAACAGACAAGAGTATTCTCAGCATTCAGAACAGGGAGACCACTGGGGCCCGAGGGGTCAACTGAGGCATTGTGGAGAAGGAGGGTTTTGTGCTGGGCTTAGAGGAAAGACAGTTGGCTTATAGGAAAAAAGAGTGGAATTGGAATCAGAAACTAGACTTAGCTGGAGTCCCAGTTCTGTCATCAATCAGATGTGTGAACTTGAGCCAGGACAGAACTCCCAGCCTCCGAGGGCAGCAGTGTAGCCGTGACATCTCCAGGTGTGCTGATGCCAGCTCCAGCTCACCAGTCTTACCGCTGGGCAGCTGGTTGTCCCTTTCCTGCGTCATGCCCAACGTGCACGTCCCCAGAGTCCTGCCACCCCAATGGGGCATGTCCCTCCCTCGGAGTCGGTCTCTCGGCCAGCAGCACTACATAAGCACGAGCTTCTGGCAGGCTCACACTTTTCATAGTTTCGAACTGAGTTGTTCTCCCTGAACCTCCCTTGAAATCTCACAGATCTGTATTCAACTCCAGGACCCTCTGCTTTCTTGTTCTACAACCTTGGGCAAGTTGCTCTAACCTCTTGTGAAGCTCAGTTTGCTCATGTGTAAAATGAAGATAATAATGCCTTCCAGGGTTGTTGTGAAGGTTAATGATTGTCAGTCACCCAGTACAATACTTGGCACATTGTATGTGCTTGATAAATTAGAACAGCTCTTTGTTATCCATCTCTGGTATACTGTACCTAAGACACAGTTGCAAGCAGCACAAGTTGTGAAATGTTAGATTAGATTAACTTATTTCTTTGTTTCAAATTTCAAATCATCACAGAACTGGGTCATCATGGAAAGATAAAAAAATACTGCTAGTTGTGCTAAGCCTCCCCAGAGGGAGTGGAGAGAGAATGAGACTGCGAGTGTTTCAACTTTATAAGGTACTCAGCACTTTTTGATTTTAATAACTAACCACAAATCCCTATTTATACCTTTTTGATACTAGGGAATATTATGAGGACTAATAATTTCTAGTATGTAATGATTTACTCAGGGGCAGAAGCTGGGTAGTCAAAGAAGACCTTTATTTTTTTTTGGTGAGGAAGATTGGTCCTGAGCTCTGTTGCCAATTTTCCTCTTTTTGCTGAGGAAGGTGAGCCCTGAGCTAACATCTGTGCCCGTCATCCTCTATTTTGTACGTGGGATGCCACCAGAGCATGGCTTGATGAGCAGTGTGTAGGTCTGTGACTGGGAACTGAACCTGTGAACCCCAGGCCGCCGAAGCAGAGTGCATGAACTTAACCACTGTGCCACCAGGCCAGCCCCAAATAAGACCCATTTTTGACTCTAGTCCCACATCCCTCAAACTCAAGTTTCCCCATTGCTATGTTCCAGAAAAAGGAAGAAAGGAAGGAAGGAAGGAAGAGAGGGAAGTAGGAGAGGGCAGGAGGGAAGGAGGGGAGGGAGAGAAGGAAGGGGAAGAAACTGCTTTGTAAGAACCTTGGCCTGTTCCTGTGGTTGTCATTAGGATGTGCTACTTCATCACTGTGACATGCTAATAATTACTTTTGGTTTCTTCCCACCAAGTTTTTTCTTATGTCAATTGGAATCTCAAGCTAAAAGAAGTGATAGTTTCGGGGGCCAGCCCAGTGGAGTAGTGGTTAAGTTCATGCGCTCTGCTTCAGCAGCCCGGGGTTCACAGGTTCAGATCCCGGACATGGACCTGTGCACTGCTCATCAAGCCATGTTGTGGCAGGCGTCCCACGTATAAAGTGGAGGAGGATGGGCACAGATGTTAGCCCAGGGCCAATCTTCCTCAGCAAAAAGAGGAGGATTGACAACAGATGTTAGCTCAGAGCTAATCTTCCTCACCAAAAAAAAAAAAAAAAGAAGTGATAGTTGGCAATTTTTTTAAACTATTGAAGAGAGATAAAGGATTTTCATTTTCAATGGAACACAGGTGTCAAAGACATGTGTACAAAGTCAATGTAACCGAGACCCAGTGATGATTTAGGGGAGGGGTTTTGGTGATGATTTCAATATTACCGATATTCATTTTGGCAGATCTTTATCATTTGCATGCCACGGTCACACACATTATCCCATTTAGGTCCCATAACTACCCTTTGAATGGGGTTTTCACTTGGGATGACTTCAGTGGAAATAACACATGACCCAATTCAGAGCTAAAAAAAATTAGTTGGAAATTTTTTTGAGCTCACATGAAAAGAAGTCTGGGGAAAGGCTGCTCTCTCCCATCCACGTGGTCAAATTTCTCCTAATGGATAGCTGCTAGTGGTAATTGGGCCTATATGTTTCCTTGTCCTTGCCTGGGGTAGAGAGCGCCTGGCTTTGTGTGGCAGCATTTTCTTAAGAGCAAGGATGCTGATTTCCCAGGAGCCTCCAGTAACCCTCTCCTCATGTCTCGTAAGCATAGAATGGCTTAGGCATGCCCATTTCTGAACTAATATAGCCCAGGGACAGACATCTTAGATTGGCTTAGACTCCTCAGCTGGGATGTAATAGATGTTGAGCACTCAACCACAATGTCCTCTGCATGCGTTCATTTTCTAGATCAGGGGTTGGCAGACTATAGCCCGTAGACCAAATCTGGCTGACTGCCTGTTTTTATAAATAAAGTTTTATTGGAACACAGTCATGCTCATTTGCTTGTGTAGATTTATAGCTGCATTTGTGTTACAATAATATAGCTGAATAGTTGTGACAGAGACCATGTGGCCCACAAAGCCTAAAATATTTGCCCTCCGCCCCTTGCTAGAAAGTTTATTGACCCTCGTTTTAGGTGAAGAAAGTGTGGTTGAGGTTAAATGACCTCCAAAGTTAAAGAGCCAATAAGAAGCAGAGAGAGCCAGCCCTGATGGCCTAGTGATTAAAATTCTGCACTCTCACCACTTCAGCGGCCCAGGTTCACTTCCCGGTTGTGGAACCACACCACCCATTTGTCAGTTGCCATGCTGTGGTGGTGGCTCGCATAGAAGAACTAGAAGGACTTATAACTAGGATATATAACCATGTACTGGGGCTTTGGGGAGGAAAAAAAAATCAAGAATTGGCATTTGTATGAAAAAAATAAATAAGAGGCAGAGATTAGCTTCTAACTCAGATGCCTGATGCTTTCTCTGCTACCGGCTCCACTGGGAGAATTTCTTGGGACATCCTTGCTCTTTTTGTGATGTGTGCCAACGCAGCCTTTTATACACAGCAACAGTCACATAAGCCTGCTGAAATAAACATGTCTATACCACCTCATTCAAGTCTTAGGAACGATGAGTTCACATGCTACTATAAATAGAGAAATAGATTGGGGCATGAGAAAACTGAAGGGATATTTTGCAATTCATCAAAATAAGTTTGACACCCCATTAAAAAAATACACAAACACCAACTGGAATGGGAATAAAAATTGTCACTAACCTGGGATAAAATGAAAGATTTTCAAAAACTAACTTCACAGAGATGAAATGTTGACTTTTGTTACTTTGATGAGTTTTATTCACAGAAAGTAAGTTTTAAAAATGAGGGAGAAAAACAGTGAAATGAATGAAAATAGTATTCACAAAAAAGACGCACCTATGATATTTGTTTTTCCTTTATTATGCCTTCAATACCCCTCCCACATTTACTTTCTCAGCCCCTCACCTTTCCCTCTGACTTTCTGTAGTAGCCAGTCTACAAGATGGCCCCATTCACCCTCACCTTCTGGCATTTGTGATTTTGTGTAGTTCTCTCCCACACTGTATAATAGTTGGTCTGTGTGACCAATAGAATATGGCCAAAGTGACGGTGTGCAACTCTAAAGCTTGTCATAGAAGGCATGGCAACTTCTACCTTGGTTTCCTGGATCACTTGCTCTGGGAGAAACCCAGTCACCATGCTGTGAAGATACTCAAGCAGCCCTGTGGAGAGACCCCCATGGAGACAACCAAGGCCAGCCACCAACAGTCACGCCAACTTGCCCGTCACATGAGCGCGCTCCTTGGAAGGAGATCCATGCTCGGTCAAACCTTCAGACGATGGCAACCTTGGCTCACATCTAACTGCAGCCTTAGGAGATAGCCTGAGCCTGAGCTGCCCTGCTGACCCAGAGAAAGTGTGAGATGATAAATGCTTATTGCTACTTTAAGGTGTCAAGTTTTGGGGTAATTCATTAAGCTGCAATAGGTAAGTAATATACATTTCTTCCATGTTAGGTAAAAAAAATGCTGGTAGAGTAGGCAGGCAGGTCAGAAGGGATAGCGATGAAACAAAAGACAAAGAAGGAGGCTAAGTAAGAAGTCCAGGGTTGGCCCTGTGGCCTAGTGGTTAAGTTTGGCGCGCTCTGCTTCGGCGGCCCAGGTTTGGTTCCCAGGCACAGACCTACACCACTTGTCAGCCATGCTGTGGCAGTAACCCACACACAAAATAAAGGAAGATTGGCACAGATGTTAGCTCAGGGTGAATGTTCCTCAGGAAAAAAAAAGAAGTCAAATAAAGGGAAAAAAGGAAAGTATATCCAGATTTTTCAGAGTAGTGCAAGTTCACTATTCTGATAACAATGACAATAGGTAGTTTTTATACACGCCGGGCACTGTGGTGGTATCTATAAGTACACTTTCTTTAAGGGACCATGAGTTTCATTCCTTCCTTTAGAGAATATGCACCTTAGCATAAGGGAAGAGGGAAAGGGAAGGAATAGTAGATACGAGGGATAAAAAAAGCTGGACAACAGAGAACATTGAAAATAAGGCTATACAAGAAATATATATTTATATGGAACTTTTAAAACTTGGTGGGGTAAGGGGAAAATGCTGAGAATCTCTGTGTGTGTTATAGACATAAGAGAGATTCTTCCTCTTTTCCCTGTTTCATTTGGTTTTCCCACTCTTTCAATAAATATCTGTTCTGGGCACTGAGCTGTCATTGTTGTAGGCACTGGGATCCAGTAGGAGCAAAACATAGTCACAGAGCTGGTGCTTTAGGGAAACTTCCTCTTTTTCAATAGATGGCACTACAAAATACCCAGTCATCTTACCAGAAGCCTGGGAGTCATCCTAGTCCTCTCTTTTCCAACCTCCACAACGCCCTGGAACTCTGAGGAGAACGTCCTGCTGTTCTGTTCCCACTGCCGCTGCCTTCCTTGACCACCCATCCTTCTCACCCGGTGGATCAGTTTCCTGGGCCTGCCTTGACCAAGTGCCACCAACTGGGTGGCTTAGAGCAACCGAAATTTATTGTCTCATAGTTCTGGAGGCTGGAAGTCTGAGATCAAGGTGCTGGCAGGGCCATGAAGACTCCTGTTCCAGGCCTGTCTCCCAGCTCCTGGTGGCTCCTTGACTTGTATAAGCGTCACCCCAGTCTTCACAAGGCGTTTTCCTTGCGTGCATGTCTGCCTCCTCATGTGATGCTCTTTTTATAAGAGCAACAGGCCCCAAATGGAGTCACTTATGCTAAGCCCCACATCACCAAAGTGAGACTTAATATCTAAATCGATTACAGAGTCAGCCTCTTCCAGGAATGGAATCTTAAACCAGTCAATCTGGAATTACCTGGTCCCCACTGGTGAGGTCTTCTGCCCGATAGACCCCTGCCGTCCCCTAAAGGAAGGCGACCTTGCTGCAATCAATCTGCTTTTTACTGGTATGACTTCCTTGTCCTGCTCCCCTCTGCTTGTAAAAGTCTTTCATTTTGTACAGCTCGTCAGAGTTCCTTTCTATCTGCTCGATGGGATGCGGCCCAATTCATGAATCATTGAATAAAGCCAGTAAGATCTTTAAACTCCGCTCAGTTGAATTTTGTTTTATAACAAAGGACCCCTGTCATGTTGGACTAGGGATCCACCCTATCCAGAATGACCTCATCTAAACTAATTACATCGGCAACAACTCTTATTTCAAATAAAGTCACCTGCTGAGGGACTGAGGTTGGGACTTGAACATCTTTTTGGGAGACACAGTTCAGCCCATAACACCTGGATTATGTCACAGGCTTTCAACCAGCCTCCCTGCCTCAGGTAATCCCCCACACCTGTCCTTCACACGGTGGTCAATGTGATCTGCCTAAAATGAAAACTGGATTATGTAGCTACTCAGCTAAAAATCCTCCAGAGTTTCCCTTCTCTTTGGCAAAGTACAATGTTCCCCTCAATTCCTCCAGATTGAGTTAGATTTAGAGGAAATTCTGTCTCCCTTAGTTCCCTGAAGGCAATTAACTACCTACTTATGATGCTGAGTAGTAAACCATTAGTTTACTAAATCGTTTGTTTACTTGCCTCTCTTCTTAAATCTCTTAGTCCCTTGAGGCAGGAACTGTGCCTTCTTTGTACTCCTAGTGCTGAGTATAGTATTAATTTAAAAATAAGTGTTCCATATGTGTTTGTTGAATTAACTTTACTGTCTTCTCCTGGAATTATGCCTTTTGTCGAGAGTGAGAAGAGAAGAGAAAGATGGTAGTCCATGGGTCACCTTGCTCCTGGTATCGTTTTGTGAGAGAGCTCGCTCATATGGAGTCTTGGTAATGCAGATCTAAGGGTTTGTATTTACTCATGAGCTCCTCAACTCTCCTTGTAGGGGACTTTCCAAACTAAGGAAACTGCAGCACGTGTATCTTGAGTCAGATAATGGTTTGTTTAAAAGGACACTGCCTATTTTCCCATCTTCTCACTTATATGAGGTTGTCTTGCTTGTTAGCAGAAGAACTTAAAGAATGGAGGCCTCTAATCCGAGGACTTTTCTCTCCAACCACCAACCTAAAAGTGATGTTCTTGCTGGAGTTGCTCACAGCACAGCCGACACCATTAATTTTCATATATGCCTCTCATAACTGACCTCCACACAGTTCTCAAGTGGAACTTCACATGAACTTTCTCTTCCCTCTTGGCTCCTATGAATGCCCTCAGTTCTCTTTCTACATCTCTGCTCCTTTTCAGACTTGTTTTCTCTTCCCCATAAATATGGTGCTCCCCAAGTGTGGCAAATTGCATTTTCCAAAGATGGCCACACCTCGATATTTATTCCATTCCACATTCTCTTCTTACTATGTGCCTGACACTCTCCCATTGACAGCTGAGGTCTAGGGTTCCTTCCGTTGAATGTGGGCAGGGACTGGTGACTGCCCTGATAAACAGTGCACACCAAAATTGGTGTTATATGCCTTTCAAGCTGAGTCCACCTCTCTCCCTCTTCTCTCTCTCTCTCCCTCTGCTTGACTTGGAGCCCAGCCACCATGTTCGAAGGAGCTCAGGCTACATGTGGAGGCCACATGCAGGCATTCTAGCTCAGGTCTCAGCTGACAGCCAGCACCAACCATCAGACGTAGGAGTGAATGAACGTTCAGATGACTCCAGCCCTGAACACTTGAATCCTCCTGCTGAGAGCCAGAAGTCAAGGAGTAGAAAGGAGCCCTCCCTACTGGGCCCGGCTGAATTCCTGACCCAGAGAAACTAGTGAGAGTTAACAAGTGATGATTGTATTTTAAGTCACTAAATTTGAGGGTAATTGTTTATACTCCAATAGATCACAAATGCACTAAGAATCTCTTTTTTCTTTTGTTCTCTCTCTGGGCGATTTTATTCACTTAGCTGATGTCCAGTTATCCTTCTCATCACCAACTCTCCTGTCTTTGCAAGTGTCTCCCCCACAATCACTTCCAGTTCCAACTTCTTGTCCATGTTTAGTGTAGTACCACCAGTTGCCTACTGGGCCCCTCCTTCTGGATAGTCCTCAGACTTGCTATTGCACAGAAAGACACTTAGCATCTTTCTCCTCAAATTCCTTTCTCTTCTTCTGTTCCTTCTTTTTGTTCTTGGCAGCACCAACCTTCCCATCTAAAAACTTTAATTATCATTGATGCCTTCTTTTCTATCTGTCTTATCCAACTGGTTGCTAAGTGTTGCCCTGGGTCAGTTGGTAAGCTTTTGGCTGCAAGTAAAGCCAACTAAATATGGTGTAGCAGTCTGGTTCCAATCAGGAGATAGAAACTAGGGATGTTTAATATAAGGAATTATTAACTATGACAAAAGAGCAACTATAAGATATAAAGTCCCCAACTCTATGGTCCCTTAGGGCTGAGGGAGAGGACCCAAGTAAAGACAGGCTTGGGAAGCGGTCCAGATCTCATTGGGGAAGTGTGGTTCAGGTCACTGGATAGCAGAGAAGTTCTCTGGAGTGGCCAGGCTGCAGCTGGTCTGCAGGTGCACTACGTCACCCTCCAGCATGCAGGTGGGGGAACAGGTGATCAGCAACCAGTGGTGTGGATGTGTTGGACACAGCAGGAGATCTCTTCTCCTGAAATGTCCCTCCAGAACATGTTCTACCCAGAAAGCGTAACGTCCTGCTCACTTTGAAGGAGAACTACTTCAAAGAATTCCTTTTTCACAGAGCATATATTGAAGGGTGCATTTGGAGCTAAGAGGCAATAAATTATTAACTAACACACTTGGCTTAGGCAAATTTATTTATTGTGTCACAAAGCAAATGGTCAGATACTGGTCAGTTCCAGGGTTTTGGTGAAGTGGTCAACAATGTCATCAAAATCCTGATGTTTTCCAGTTTTCTCCCGTTATGTTGGCCGTATCTTCCCTCAGAGTTACAAGGGGCTATAGCAGCTACAAGTGTCATACAGATGGTACTGCATCCAAAAAGGGGGGAATTTCCTTTTCATTGGAGAGGAAAACATTTTGCAGAAGGTCCCAGGAGACTTCCCATCAATTTCCATTGTCAGGTTTGGGTTGTATGCTCTCCCTCTGGTTGTACGAATGGCTGGGATGCAAGGGTCTCACACCTTTTGCCTCTTTAGTGGGCGGTGGGCTTTGCCAGCAAAGAAGGGAATGGGTGCAGGAAGGCAGCCAACCATATCTGCCTCGTTCCTCTATCCTGGCTCCCCCTCCACTTCCATGGCCTCTGCCCTGGCTGGTCACAAGGTACCCAGGTGCCCTAGGTGGTCACAAGGCTTGAGTTAACCAATTAACTCTTAATTAGTTAATTAATTAGTTAATTAAGTTAATTAGTTAAGAATTAACTCTTGGCCAGGTGTTAACCAATTGGGAACTGGGTGTTCTTGGGGAAGAAGAAAAGGCTTTCTGCTGTTTCTTTTGTCACCTTAATTCTGATACATTTATTAAAGCGGCTTCTACTCCATTCTACAACCAGATGGATTTTCCTGAAGTGTAACCGTGAATCTCTCTCTCTCAGGCTCTAAATCTCCCAATGAGAAGGAAGTTTATAGTAAAAATCATGTGCTTTTAGAGCCAGCCCTGATGGTCTAGTGGTTAAAGTTCAGTGCGCTCCGCTTTGGCAGTCCAGGCCCAGTTCCCAGACACGGAACCACACCACTCATCTGTCACTAGCCATCCTGTGGCAGCAGCCCACATACAAGCACTAGAAGGACCTACAACTAGAATATACAACTATGCACTGGGGCTTTAGGGAGAAAAAAAATCATTCACTTTTGTACCAGATCATACAGTTCACATTGAAGCTCTGTCTCTTACTAATTGCATGACCTTGGGCAAGGTATTTAATTTCTTTATGCCTGAATTTCCCATCTTTTAAATGAGGATAATCCAAGTACCTGTCTCATAGGTATGCTATGAAAAGTAAATGATGTAATACAGGAATGGTTTTTGATACACAGTAAGTTTTCAATAAATATTATTTTGTCAGCTATTATCGTTTCTCACTTTATATCCAATTAAATCTAAATTTCTTAGGTGACCATTTAAGATCCTGTAGGAGCTGACTACCATAAAATTTTTCCAAACTTATATGAAAATGGACTATCTCACCTACTAAGCCATGGACTACCTGAGGAAAGGATTATATTTTGAGGGAAGGATTATATTTTATAAGGCCAGGATTTAGCATAATTTTTGGCCAAAGTAGCTTCTCTCTATTTCCATGTGGTTTTTACTCAAGCAAAAGGCCTTGTTCATGACACAGCTTCTGTCTTTTTCTACCTGTGGCTTGCTCTTGCTGTTCTCCTGCTGCAATGTCCTTTCTCTATATCCCCCCAGCCCCACCCCATCCTTCCAGGCTCAACTCATGATGGGGTCTCTTTCCCAGCTCTCCTTTGAAAAAATGTCAAACCTCCAGAAAAGTTGAAAGTACAGTACAGGAGCTCTGATACACTCCTCACCTACATTTAGCAGTTGTTAATATTTTTGACATCTGCTTTCTATCTATGCATGTATCCTTTTCTTTTCTGAACCATTTGTTGTTGTTTTTTTTGGTGAGAAAGATTGGCCCTGAGCTAACTTCTGTTGCCAATCTTCCTCTGTTTTGTATGTGGGATGCCACCACAGTATGGCTTGATGAGCAGCGTGCAGTTCTGCGCCTGGGATCCGAACCTGTGAACCCTGGGCTGCCGAAGCAGAGCGTGCGAACCTAACCGCTAGGCCACCAGGCCAGCCCTCTGGACCATGTGAAAGTCGCCGACATCACGTCACTTTACAGTCAGCACATATCACCTAAGACCAAGGACATTCTCCTACAAAATCACAACATCACGATCTCACCCAAGAAATTTAACATTGATTTGATAATACTATTGACTATACAGTTTTTTTCTGGGCAAATATATTACTTTATCACTGCAGTAATCATGATATGCAAAAGGAATGACAATGTGCCTTGAGGGACTTTGAGTTGAATTATGTTTTTCCTTGGATGTTCAGAAAAGTTTCTGGAATTTTCTTGCATGCTTCTGCCTGAATTTCAGAGAGATATCTGGGCACCATCAGTTTCAGAGCTTGTGGATTGCATTCCAAAGGGGCACCCAGTGGCTTTACTGGCAGCTACTATTGCTCTAGACACCAAGCAGGGACATCTGTAGCAGCAGCATATGTCTGTCCTTGGTCTGTCACCTGAGCGTGTGTTTCCGAAGCCAGACCATGTCAGGTGCAAGAAGATTGAGCCTTCACAATGGTGTAGTGGTTGGAGCACCTGGATTCTGAGCCTGGATCCGTCCTATTAGTTGTGAGGTGTATTTATGTTCTAGGACTGCTGTCACGAGGTACCAATTTTAAGTGGTGTTTTAGGGGGCTTAACACAACAGAAATTTATTGTCTCAGTTCTGGCGGCCACAAGTCCCAAATCAAGGTGTCAGGAGGGCCGTGCTCTCTCTGAGGCTCTAGGGGAGAATTCGTTCCTTGTCTTTCTCCTAGCTCCTGGTGCTGCGGGCAGTCCGCGCATTCCTCGGCTTGCAGATGCTTCACTCCTCCATCCTCACACGGCCTTCCTCTCCCTGTGTGTCTCCGTGTCTCTGGTCCACTTCACATAAGGTCACCAGTCATATTGGATTAAGCCCACCCTACTCCAGTATGATCTAATGTTAACTAATTACATCTGCAAAGACTGTATTTTCAAATAGGGTCACGTTCTGAAGTAACGGGGGTTAGGACTTCAACATATCTTTTTAGGGACACAATTCAACCCATAACATGGAGGCTTGGGCTAACATCTCTGAGTCTCCATTTTCTCAAAGGTTTGCTGCAAAATTTAAATGAAATACAGGGGAGTTATACCCTATTCCATTTGACTTTAGAGTTTCTAATATACAATTAATATTAAAGTTTTTCCAATTATCCCCAAATGTCCCTCATATCTTCCTTTTTTTGGGTCCAGGCTCCAATTAAGGGTCATGCATTGCATTTTGGTGTCTTGCCTCTTCGTTCTCCTTTAATTCAGGACAGTGGTTCTCAAACCTTCACATGTATGAGAATCTTCGGGCGAGTTTGTTAAAACAATTTTCTGGGGACCATCTCCAAACATCTGGAGTCAACAGACCGGAGTGGAGCACATGAATTGGCATCTCTAACACGCTGGCAGATGACGCCAAAGCTGCTGGTCCAAGGACCACGCTTTCGACAACCACTGATCTCAAACAGGGACTGGTACACATTTTTTGTAGAGAGTCAGATGGTAAAATACTGTAGGCATTGTGGGCTCTGTTGCAACTACTCGATTCTGCCACTGCAGGCAAAAGCAGCCACAGACAACACATAAACAAATGGATGTGGCTATTTGCCAATAAAACTTTATTTACGAAACAGCTTCCCAGGCAGAGTTGGCCCTAGGCCTGTTGTTTGCTCCCCTGATCTAGAACTGCACTCCTGCTTTTTTTGGGGGGGGCGGAGGGGTGGTCTTTCAGAGCATTGACACTTTGGTATTATCCAGTTCAGTTTTCTTGTAGAATATTTCATAATACGGATTTGATTGTTTTATTCTGATTCAATTTAGGTTAACATCTTGCCAAGAATACCACATAAATGATATTGTGTCCTATAGGGGAAAATTGTGGGAGACTTTGAAATGGACCAAAAATATTGTATTTCCAACTTCAGTGGAAAGCTAGGCTTTGTCTACTGTACCCTTCTGGGTTATCTGATTCTGTGGGGTTTGTGCCTTTCATTGTCTTTGAGCTATTTTACAACTCTGTGAATTGTAGAATACTGATGGTAATGCTTATGATTCTTGTCTTTAGAAATGCAAATTGAGTCCATCAGACCTGCAGTTGATTTTTGACCTATGGATGTTGAGCAATCTTCCATCTATTAGGCAACTGACCTTCAGCATTCCTGACTGCCTATATACTCTTTGGATTCTCTTTTGAACCAGTTGTAACATGTTACTGGTTCTCACATGAATTAATGGGTTAAATTATATCTTTGACACATACTTATTTTACATCTGCATCTGAGTCATGATTACATTCTCTTTTAAATATTATCCTTTAGCAGTATTTTTCATTGCATCATCTTAGAAAGCAGAAAGTGTTAGTTTTTCCAAATATTGGTGACACTAATTTTAATCACTTGGTTAAGGTTATTCCACCAGACCTTTCTATTGTAAAGATATATTTTCTCTTTATTAGGCAAATATTCTTTGAGACAAAGTGAATATTCCGGTTTGCAATAATTTCTCATCGGATAGTATTAGTATCCATTGAAAATCTTTGCTTGTAACAATGATACAATTGAAGTTGCAAAATATGAACCCTTTCTTGATGCCCCCAGTTGGACATCTGAGCACTCCCTTTGAGCCACTACCACACTTTCTTGTCTTGAGTTGCATTACTGTTTGGCAGTATAGCAGAGTGGCTAAGCCACAGGCTCTGGGACTGTCTGTCTTGGGCTCAAACCCTGTTTTTTTCACTTAACTAGCTGCATGACCAGCAAGTCGTGCTTCAGTTTCCCTATCTGTAAAATGGGTGCAATAAAGATTCCTCTTTTATAGGATTGTGTTAGTATTATATGAGCTAAATCAAAGCACCAGAATGTTACTTGGCACATAATTACTTGCTTAATAAATGTCAGCTATTATTGAATCATGATTATTTGCATGTATTTGTATCCCAGCTTTGCCACATCTCAAAGTGTCTTTGGGGAAGTTACTTAACATCTCTGTGCTTTCCTTCCTCATTTGTAACAAGGTTTCTGGATTCATGCTTAAGTGCTAGCAGTGGCTGGTAGGAGTAAGCGTAAAAAAAAGACGAGCTCTTAACGATCGTGATTATTCTGTATCTTTCTATTTGCTTTAAGAGAAGGTAAATTTTTTGATAAACCTGAAAAGATTTATCTTACTTTCACTGTGCCTAGCTCAGAGCCACACTCTCAACAAAACACTTGACTAGAGGAATTAATAAAGCTTTGTTGAGAGGCACTCGCCCACAGTTACACTTCGCATCCTTTCTATTTCACGTTCCTGTATTTGTGCCTCCTTCCTTATTGCAGAAAGCCCACGCTTGGGAAAGAACATTCCCACAGAAGGTTGTGAGAGGCCAAAAGTTGGAAACCCCCGCGCAGGGCTCGGCGATTTGACACGGCAGGGCAGGAAAAGTGTGTCCCCATTCGCCACGGGTCCAAAGCCACACAGCTGTGCGGTGGCATCGACCGCTGGCACTTAGTCTAAGCCTCATATTCCCGTCTGTAGGTCAAGGCTGGAAACGGTTAGTCCAAGCTGGGAAGCGCCCACGTCTAGACCCAGAGTGCGCGCTGGGGGAAACTGAGGCCGGGGCCGGGCCCGGGGACACCCCTCACCTGCGCCCGCTGCCCCGCCCCGCCGCTTCCTGACCGGCGCGGGCCGCGCTCACGTGACCAGGGCTGGGCGGAGCCGGCGGGCGGGGATCACCTGAACAAGGGAGTCATGTGAGCGGGGCGGGGGAGGGGGCGGCGCCTGCGCGGTCACGTGACGCGGTTCCGGAGCCGCCGCCGAGCCCAGCCGAGCCGCGCGCCCCTGGGCTTCCACTCCGCTCGCGCTCCGCTCGGGCTCCTCTCTCCCTCCGCCTCCGCCCTGGCCGCGCGACCACGTCCCGGGCGCGGCCCCCGGCGGCCGAGTGCGGCTAGTCCCGCGCCCGCGGTGCAGCCCGGGCCCGGCGCGATGGGAGCCGCCGCCGGCCGGAGCGCCCACCTGGGGCCCGCGCTCGCCGGCCGCCCGCCGCGCTCCCTGCTCCTTCTGCAGCTGCTGCTGCTCGTCTGGGCCCCGGGTGCCGCGCGGGCCCAGGGCACCGAGTTCCCCGAGCTGTGCAGGTGGGTGGCCCGCCGGGGCGCAGGCTTCGCTCGCGGTGCCCCGGGCGCGCGGCGGGAGTGGGGGGTGGGGTGGGGGCGATCGGGGGAGGGGCCGGGGTACCCGAGTTGCCTTTAGTCCGGGTTGGGGTCCCCCCGCCCCCGGGGAAAGTTGTCCGCGTGGTGGCCAAGGCTGAGAGACTGAGGGGCGGTGCGCGCGGGCCGGGGTCGCGGGGGACGCGGCGTCCTGGCGCTGGCCCTTGGGCCCGCTGCCTGGCCACTTGTGGCTGTCACTAAGTCCGCGGCGGCTTTGTGTCCGAACGGCCGGCCGCCCCGAACCGTCCGGGGGACACACTGCGGGCACACTCACGCCCAGCGCCTGCCCCCTCGCAGCGGTGCGCCTGCGAAAGTTGGAGGACGCAGGAACTACAGCTCCGCTTTGTTCCCGCTCCCCGTTGTCCTCAAAGTTCCACCAGCGGGGCTTTGGAGAGGCCCCTGAGTGTGGAAAGACTCGCCCGCATGAATGGCCTTGGAGTTGAGGGGTGTTGCTTTCACTTGCTGGTTGATTTCCTCCGTGCGGGTTTTCCATTTTCTCTCTGGTTTTTCTGCAGAGGGTGACTTCTGTTTTCTTTTTGATCAGGGTAGCGGGGGGTGGTCATCCTGCGTTGGCTTTCGCGACTTTATCCTTCACTTCTCCGAACCTAACTTCCTGTGTGGTTGCTCACATGATGTCGTTGTCTCCGGGGTGGATTATTCTCGTGGAGTCTTACCCTGGGAACCATGATTGTATAATCGCTAGTCCCGTCGAGGGCTGTTCGTGTCCGGCCATGGCCAGGAGTCCTAGGGCTGGGGAATTGCCAATTCAGAGAATTTTCTGACCAACCTTCTCTGGACTGTTTCGGATGATGGAAAATCCAGCTTTTATCTATTTCTTAAACTTTGGTTTAAAGCTTTGGTGGAAAGCAAGCAGGAGGACAAGTTCTGAAAGACTAGTGAGCAGCCAGAGTTCTCCCTGGTGCTAGCAAGTTACTTCCCAGAATGCCGTGTATTTGAGCCCACTTTGAGCTGAACTTGGAGTTTGTGGTGGGGTTTATGGGGTTCGTATTCTTCCCTTCTATCAAAGATGGTCTTATTAGCACCCCTGAGTTCAGAACTTGCCGAAATTATCATTCTAAGAAAAAGGAGGCTGCGCTCAAATAGAAACTCTTTGGAAAGGCCTATATATTCTTTATTTCTTTCCCCTTTTTTTGGAACGGAGGAGAGAGAGTTTACTGCACATTAGTTTATAGGCCAGTTAGCTGCCCTAAGATACATAGTTACTCAAGTGGTGAGCGTGATACAGCGAGATGACCGGCAGCTGATGCGAGGTCAGCCTGCAACTGACATTTAAAGGAGGGAGTTTTGGAATAATGGCTACTGTGACCAAGCACATCCATAAGAAGTTCACTTAGCTGGGCTAGTCGGGTCGAAGTCTTGGTCTTGTTAGCAAATTGAAATTAGTTTCTGAAGAGTTAGGTTAAAGTTGGCAGACCCATATTCCATGGCTGATGCAGGGGGCCCTTACTTTTGCGTTAGGTTAGTCATCACCTGTCTTGAACCCGCATTTGTTGACCTCATCTCCAGGTGGAACACCGCCTCTTGATCCAGTAAGAAGTAGCCTTTGTATCTTTAAATACTTCTGCCCACAGTCACATGTGGGCATTGCTTAGTGAATGCTCGATCACTCTGAAGGGTGATATGCGTTGTTAGTGTGATAAATATGCCCTCTGTGGCCTTAGAATATCTTTAAAAGTTGGTGTGTTTGGTTTTTCTGCTAGAGTTCCTTAGGACAGCAAACCTCCCATTCCATGCAGAGGTGGGCCTGCTCACATTTCTTTCCCCTATTACTGCTCTGTAGTTTTGCACTGAGACTTCTCCCAAGCCGTGTTGAATCTACTTTAAACCCAGTACCTGCAAGGTGAAGTGTTTCCTATTTGTTTCTGTTTTCAATGGATACCTTGCCTTAAATACTTGTGAAGACTTTTTTGGGGAGGAGGGAGTAAAAAAAAAATCTGTGTAGGACTTTTATAACACTGGCTAAAAGTTTCTTAACTCTAGTGCATATTTGAAGAATGGGAATGTGAGCTGATCATTTTTTAAATCCAGTATGAAAAGTTCTACCGAGTATCACCAAAGCAGGATGCCTTAAGCTGCCTTTTTATTCCATTCTTGGGCATCCATTTGGCTGAAATTTACATAACTCACCCCGGTCTCCCTATGAGTGTGGAAAGTAGACTTCTGCAAGTGTTACTGTGTGTGTGTGTGCAGCTTGGTCACATGGCTGCAGTCCTTCGTAGACACAAGGATCACAATTCCGAATGTTTGTAAATTACTTATTTGTACCATGGAACATTTTTCCACTGAAGACCATCTTGTTCACTGTGTTTTGGTACCTCGGGCAGAACCCAGATCCCCATCATCCGTGCCATGGGTTTCAAGTGCCTAGACTCCGTGCAGCTTTAACTAGACCCTCGGAGTCAATTTGCATCATCTCCAAAAAACAGAGTTGGGTTTCCAGGGAAACATTCCCTCCTCCCAAGCTCAGGTCTCTAGAACTCTAGAGGGTACTTTTCATTTACGGTTCCTTACAACCAACAGGAGAGAAGTCTGGGCCAGCTTCAGGGGTCCCTAGGGGCTCCTTGTGGGCCCTTGGGTTGGGGCAAAGCTTCGGGGCCAGCTGTGACCCTGACCACTCCTGGGGCTGGGGTGGTGGACAGAGGTGCAATTCCTGGGGCAGCCTGTTATTGGGAGGGAGGAAGGAGAGTGGAGGAACTCTCAGCAGTAGCTTGGACTATGTCTGTGCTCAGGGAGAAAACAGGTCTTTGTGAGTCGTGCCCTGAAAAGCAGGGACCACGAAGGCAAGTTTCCCAAAGTGTACCTGGCTCTGCACAGGACTCTCTGTAAGTGCTTGTCCTGTGGGGAGACTCAGTCATGTGTGTTTTAAGCAGGAGGATTGCTTCCCCAGGTGAGTCTTGTGCTGCGGAAGAAGTTGGTGAGCCTTAGACACTCAGCTGTTTCTTGGGAGGTGGTGTGCTAGCAGAAGGAACTGGAGGCCAGTGTGACTGGCTGCAGGACTGGCATATCCAGAGGTCCAAAGGGGTATTGTGCTGGTGAGGGATGTCTGCAGGTCAATGGGGCGGGACCAGAGAGAGCAAGAGGAGAAGGGGCCCAGGGGGAGAAGGGGACAGAGGCTAAGCCACACAAAGTCACCAAAAATGACCCAGATGTTCTCCACTTGTCAGTAGCTTTACTCATTACTGTATGATGTGCACTTTGTAAAAGGCCACCTCATTTGTATAATAGGTGAGTTTTCACCCTTTATTTAGGTGTTAGCATCCTTAATGAGTGAGGTCTTAACAGTTTGTACTAGTTATAAAACAATGCATTGGGCTGGCTTGATTTAAGTAGTTAAGTACTTTAAAAGTTATTCTGAACAAGCTTCCCCCCAGTTGTTTGGATATAAATGCTGGAAAGGTTTTATTATAGTGTGGACAAGCGGATAATGAAGCCAGCTGGGAGGTGAGGTTGATTTCGTTGCTGTCTCTAAGGAGATTTTTTTCCTGCGATTTTTCCAAAGGAATGATGCTTTTATGCCTAATTTGGGCCACATGTTAAACCTGGACCATTTCCATTTGTGTGTATGCATTTCTTTTCTTTTTTTTCTTTTGTGAGGAAGATTAGCCCTGAGCTAACATCCGCTGCTAATCCTCCACTTTTTGCTGAGGAAGACTGGCCCTGGGCTAACATCCGTGCCCACCTTCCTCTGTTTTATATGGGACGCCTCCACAGCATGGCTGACAAGTGGTGTGTTGGTCTGCGCCCGGGATCCGAACCAGTGAACCCTGGGCCGCCAAAGCAGAGTGTGCCGGCCCTGTGTGTGTGCATTTTTTGCAACAATAAGTATGTGTAGACGCCTGAGATTCTTCATTATGGGTGTGTGAAATCCGAAGCATCCGGACTCCCAGGAAATGAATTCCTAATTGGGCTTCACATCTTTTATCAGTGTTTCATAGAGGGATTTTGAAAGAGGGGGTTGAGGAAAATAATTTAGATGTTCTCATCTTTGTTTTGATCTCAGCATAGAAAACCGTATAGTATTAGGCACAGAGAATTCAGCAGGGTTCCAGAACTGGGGCTAGTGGCAGAAAATAGCTGATTACTTTGCATCTACTGTTGTTTTTCTTCTCTTTCTTTCCTTTTTCCTTTGAATTGTCCCAGCCATGGAGACCTCTTGGTAATGCCTCCCCCAGTCCTGGATGGTGTATGAGGAGGGGAAGTAGCTGAGATTGGGTATACTTACGAGTCCTTGTGTTTTCCTCAGCGCTGACTCATGACCAGGGAAGGATGGAGGCCTGAATTTATGCTTTACTCCTGGCAAGGTGACACAGGACTCATTTATTCTCCCAGTATTTCTTAAGCAGAGGAAAAAACTGGGAGGGATCAGAGCTGGAATGGAGACACCATCAACAGAACACCACACTGGGGTCCTGGAAGACTGCTGGCCACAACTGCTGTCCCTAGGGAGGCAGCAACCAGGAACACCCTCCTCCCATTATTTTTGTTAATTTTAAATAGTGTGTAATCTCAGTTTTGATCCAAGATAGATCAAACTAGATATTACTAGTTTTTGGCTATTATGAGGAAAGCTCTTGTGAATATTTATGTGTGAGATTTTGTGTGGACACATGCCTTCCTTTTTTTCTTGGGTAGATACCTAGGAGTGGGATTGCTTAATGGGTGGTCAGTGTTTACCTTTTTAGGAGCTGTCAAACTGAATTCTAGAGTGGTTATATATTTTACATCCCCACCAGCAATATGTGAGAGTTCAAGTTGTTCTACGTCCTTGTCAACACTTGATCTTATCAGCCTTTTAAATTTAGCCATTCTAGTTGGTTTGTAATGGTATCTCAGTGTTAAATTTTTTTTTTGAAGAGTGTTGAGAGTTCTTTATGTATTCTGGGTACGAGTCCTTTCTTAGGTATGTGTAATGTGTATTATGAATATTTTTTCCAGTCTTTGGCTTGCCTTTTCATTTTCTTAGTATATGCGTTGAAGAACAGATATTTTTTAATTTCAATGAACTTATTTATCTTTTTTTTTTAATGGTTTGTGCTTTTTGTAGACTAAGAAATCTTTGGCTTCCCCAAGGGTTCTCAACCTCAGCCCTATTGACATTTGGGCTGGACAGTTCTTTGTTGTGGGGCTGTCCTGTGCATTGTAGGATGTTAAGCAGCATCCCTGGCCTCTACCCATTAGATGCCAGGAGTATCCCCCCTGATCCCACCCTGCCCCCTGTCCCAGTGGAGACAAACAAAAATGTCTCCAGGTGTTTTACATAACCCCTGGTAGACAAGATTACCTCTAGGTGAGAACCACTCATTTACTCTAAGTTCAAACAGATTTTCTCCTATGATTGTTTCTAGAAGTTTTATAGTTTTAACTTTTATGTTTAGCCCTATGATCAATTTTTTGAGTTAATTTTTATGTATGATGTGAGGAAAGGGTGAAAGTTTATTTTTTCCATGAATATATCTAGTTCTATTTATATTTTATGTAGGATGTGCACAGCTGTTTTTAAGTGAGATTGGGCTGTAATTTTCTTTGCTATGCTGTTCTTGGCTGAGTTTAGTATCAAGAATATGTTTGTCTGGTGGAAAGAGCTACTTAGCTTTTAGTATTTTATATGCTGTGGAACAGTTTTGTATAAGATGGACATTTTCTCTTCCTTAAATTTTGGTGAAACTCACCAGTAAAACTGTCTGGGCCTGATGCCTTGAAGGAGATGGAGTATAGTGGGGGAGTCATTTTGGTTACTGTTTATTTTATCTACTTTATTTATCTAGTCAGATTTTCTACTTTTTCTTGAGCCAGTTTTGGTACTCTGTATTTTCCTAGAAAATTGTCATTTTAATTATATATTCTTATATAAATATGTAGCATGCTACTCTTGTACTTTTGAAAATACTCTTTATATCTGTAGGTAAATTTAAAAAAATTCCTGGTGTTTATCTGTGTTTTTTCCTTAATCATATTTACTGAAGATTTGTTTGCCTTTTTTACTCTTTTCAAAAAAACTAGCATTTTGTCTTGTTTACCATCTCTATCACCATTTATTTTTGGTTTTGTTAATTTCTGCCCTAGTGCTAACTTCTGCCTCATTTTTCTTTTTCTAGTTTGAGTTGAAAGCTTAGATCTTTTATTTTATATCATCTTATATAATTAAGAGATGAATTTAAAACTATATGTTTCTTTGTCCTGAGGACCGTACCACTCATAGGTTTTGATATAGACTTTTTAATCATTTAATTCTAAATATTTCCTTCTTGGACCCAAAAGTTCTAAGTATTTCAACTTCCTGGACTCACTAATTTTTTAGACTCTTTTTTCCTCAGGTAAAAGGATTCCCACCCCCGTGTTGTGGCCAGTAATTGTGGTGGAATTATTGATACTTCCCTTGTGGCCTAACACCTAGTCAAGTAGAGAGTGTTCTATGTGTTTGGAAAAAATGTTCTCTTTTTGGGTCAAAGTGTCATTAATTGTGCTGTTCAGCTTTTTTTTTTTTTTTTTTTTATTGTGACTTGTTCTTTGTCCTGCTTGATTTTTCTTTTATACATAGTATCTGGTTACCACTTTGGACAGGGTTCCAGAAGAATATCTTGTCTCCTGTCTCCTGGCTTAGCAATTCTCCTGTTGTTCTAAGCTCATCAACCTTCCTGTTGATTTTTTTATTTCAACAAGGTCTCCAGTTGATGTATACAGTGGTCCCCCCTTATCTATGGAGGATACGTTTCAAGACCCCCAGTGGATGCCTGAAACTGCAGATAGTACCAAACCCTATATATACTGTTTTTTTCTATACATACATACCTGTGATCAAGTTTCTGTTAAGCACAGTAAAAGATTAACAACAATAACTAATAATAGAACAGTTATCACAATTTACTGTAATAAAAGTTACCCTAGACCTTAGCAATCTCAGCATACGATTTTTTTTCTTAAGTCGAGAACTTGTACCTTTTCACTTAAAGTAGGCTCTTATGGCTTCTCTTTGGCATATCCGAATTGTCAGCATCACTGCTCTTGCACTTTGGGGCTGTTACTCAGTAAATAAGGGTCACTCGAAAACAAGCCCTGCGATGCCACGACAGTCGGTCTGATAACTGAGGTGGCTGCTAAGTGATTAATGGGTGGGTAGTGTGTACAGCGTGGGTCTGCTGGATAAAGGGCCTTTTCATGTCCCAGGTTGGACGGAGCGGGATGGCATGAGATTTCATCATGCTACTCAGAACGGCACACAATTTAAAACTTAGGAATTGTTTATTTCTGGAATTTTCCACTTAATATTTTTGGACCATGGTTGACTGCGGGTAACTGGAACCGTAGAAAGCGAAACCACAGATAAGGGGGGACTGCTGTATTCACAGCTGCCTGTTTTCTTCATGGATGCCACCGCTCATCATCCCTCAGAAGATAACATTGTAAGGTTCTGCTCTGATCGCTCTGTTAATTCTCTTTCCTTGGGCCCAGTTTCTCTGTTGGAGTTTGTCATCTTTTTTCATGGTGTTGGTGCCCTGATGACGACTGGTGATTCCTGACTGTCCTCTTTGCTGTAAGGCTCCTTTTGGACATGTGTGGCCTCTCCTTATGCAGCTGTGCAGGGTAGGGCTGGGAGCTGTTGTTGGCACGTGGCTCTAAATTGTTTTCGAGGAGATGAGGGATGGGCAGGGCGTTCCCCTGGCTGGTGTGTCTCTGTGGCTGATGTTGAGTCTTAGGTCCTTTTCCATCCTCCCCAGTTCCACCCCAGCCCTGTTCCTGCCAGGAGACCTCTGCTAAACCCACGTTGATGTCGATGGGCGGGGTGCAGTGTGTTCTGCCTGCAGCTGGAGAGGGGAGAGCTGGATTATTGAGCTGGCTGTGGCAAATCACTTCTTTTCTCTGGATCTCAGTTTCCTCCTGAGAGAGGTGGGAGTTGAGTTTGGAAGTCCCTGTCCTGGTTTTGAATCTGGACCCCTCCCTTTACTAGTTGTAAGGCCTCGGGCCGGTTATGGACCACTCTGAGGTCTTAATTTCCTTTGGCGTCACATCAGGGTGCTGATCCTGTTTTGAGGGTTGGTGTGCGGATTAGAATGCAGTTAAGTGCTTGGCCCGTCCTCATGTTCATACATGGTGGTGGCAGTGGCTGCTTTTATCTATAGGTTAGAGTTGGTCTCTTAGATCAGTGATATTTTTAGCCTGTTGCTCTGCACCCCCAGGTTCTCCATTAGTGCCTTGGGGTTTCTGCCTCAACCAGAGAGCATTTCTTCTGTACCCGTTGTATACATGGGCACTCCACCGAAGAGTCCTTTTGAGAAAGAAACCTGTCCCTCATTTAAAAAAGTTTTACAACCACTGGACTCTGTGATTCTCGGAGTCCATTTTGCATCCAGAATTCTGTGGTTCTGAGGTATATATCCTTCAGGATCCCTTCAGTGTGAGCGGCAGAAAGGCCAGCTCAAATTCCCTTGATCAAGGAGGAGCTGGATGATCCAAGGTGTGGGATTTGGGCGGGCGCCAGGTGCCATATGTTGGGGCGGGCCCTGGGCCCTTCTTTGCAGTGTTCTTGGCTTCAGCCTCCTTCCTGTGGTGACTGCAGCAGTTCCAGCATCCAGGGAAGAAGAGAGAGCCTCCTTGTTCGTCTCCTGTAGGAGTCAAGAAGCCCCAGCTGACTTCCGCCTGGGTGTCAGTGGTTAGAAGGGGCTCCTGGCCTCACTTAGACCCTGCCAGGCTTCCCTGGAAGGAGGGGACGGGTGCTGGACTGGATTCCAGGGCGTCTGTGGGAGGTGGGAGCGGGGAACATGAATGCAAGCCCGTGGGAGGGATGTGAAAGCACTTCGTAAACTGCACTTTGCTGTGCAACTTAAAAAACAGCTACTGCTGGCCAGGTTTTTGAGGTGCCCAAAGTAGTGCGTCAACTGCCTATTTTCGTCTCTGTGTTCACCAGTGCAGGGGGCAGGCCTGTGTGAGTCCTCCACAGTGGGCGAAAATCCCAGGCCCTCTAGTTTCTGCAAACAGGAAACTTGCCCTTCACATCAGCTGGAGACCTTGGGTAGGATTTTTCTTTTTTGTTTCGTGGGCTCTTAGATCCCCTGGGGCAGCCGTCCTTCAACCAACACGTGGACGGCAGCTTCCTCTGGGCCAGGGAGCAGACTCCTACAAGTGTTACTGTTCATCGGGGGTGAGGAGTGTTGTAGGAAGTCAGAGAGATTGTGAAAGTATTAATTTTTGTTTTGTTGTAGGGTATGGAGGAAAAGATTAAGAAATGTGGAAACAGTGAAAAGTGGCCTTTGAAATCTGGTTGCCAGTGGGTGGCCTGGGAGGAAAGTTTAGGGGCTGTCTTCCCAGCCAGAACCTTTGTGCTTTAATGCTGCAAATATTCTTCACACATACATGTGAGTGCACAGGGAGAGCTCACGCAGGAGTCGGTTGACCGTTGGATTTTGATTGTGTGTAAGATTAATTTGTTGCCATCTGTACGCTCAGCTCTACTCTAAAACCAGTTCTACATTTTAAAACGCTGTTTTGTACTAAAAACAAAAAACTCCCCCCAACACTCCCTGCTCCTCGCCCCCGGCCTGCAAATAGAAACCCAAACCACAAGAATGGAAGTCTTGAAGAAGTGGGTTCCTAGAAGTGACAAGGAGTGTCTCCAGTGAGTCACCCTCGTGGTTCCTCAGCCTCCTCCACCTGCTGTCCGCCGCAGAAGTGTTACCACAAACAGAGAGAAGCAGCCTGGCTCTCTCCTGTATCTTTACAGTTGACCCTTTAGAGGAGGCAGTGTGGGTTGCTCGCTTTGGTTGACATACTGAGGCAGGAATGGGGGGTGGTGGCCGGGGCTGTTTTATATAGGCTGCACTATCCAAGGGTCTTTCTGTAAGATGACGTTTAAGCCGACCATGAGGAAGTGAGGGAGCGAACTATCCATCTAACTGGAGAAAGAGCATTCCAGGCTGAGGAACCCACGTATCAGATGCTCTGGCAGGGAGCATGGCTGACATAGTTGGAAAATGGTGAAGGGGCCGTTGTGGCTGGAGCAGCATGAGTGACCAAGAGAATGGAAGGAGAGGACTAGAGAGAAGGCAGAGAACTAGCTGGGGGCCAGGTCCTATAGGCCATTGTAATGACTCTGACTTTTTTTCTGAGGGAGGTGGGAGCCCTGGGAGGATTTTTGAGCACAGGAGTGACATAGAGTGGGGGGTGGCCAAAAGGGGAAGCTGGGATTTTTGATAGACCAAGTAAGAGATGAAAATAGATTGGACCAGGGTTGTAGCAATGGGTATGGTAAAAAGTGGTCAGATTCTGGATATTTTGAAGGTGGAGCTGATAGGATTTGCTGATGACTGGATATGGGATGTGAGGAGAGAAAGGAGAAAGGATGACTCTTAGGCTTTTGGTCTGAGCAATTGAAAGGATGGAGTTGCCACCATCAGAGTTGGAGAGGGCTGTGGGAAATGCAAGTTTTGGGGGAAGAGGAGTTTGGCTTGGCCATGCTGGTGTTGAGATGCCTACTGGACATCCCAGTGGGGAGGTCGAGTGGGCAGTTAGAGCTGTGCCTTTGGGTTTAGGGCAGTGCCTTGGGCTGGAGAAATCAGTTTGGAAGCTGCCATCATATAGATGGAAAGCCCCTGGATGAGATTACTTAGGGAGTGATGGAGGCAAGATCTAAGGTATAGTTATGCATTGCTTAATGACAGGGCTGTGTTCTGAGAAATGTGTTAGTAGGCGATTTTGTTGTTGTGTGAACATCATATAGTGCACTTATGCAAACCTGGATGGTATAGCCTGCTACACACCTAGGCTACATGGTACTCACGTCATGGGACCACCGTTGTATATGTGGTCCATCACTGACCGAAGCATCGTTATTCGGCGCATGACTGTGCTCCGTTCTTAAAGGTCTGCTAGATGACAGGGAACAGCAGAGGAGGCTGACGAGGGAGCTGCCAGGGAGCTGGGGCGGGAACCAAGAGAGAGCGATGTCCCGGAAGCCCAGGGAAGAGCGTGTTGTAAGAAAAAAGTGCTCAGATGTGTCAGGTTCTGAGTATCTAGTAACGCGAAGATGGAGAACAGACCAGTGGGTTCTGCAGTGCAGAGGTCTTTGGTGGCCATGACACAGGTTTTGGTGGAGAGGGGGGTAAAGGCCTGGTTGGATTCGAGGGAGAATGGGAGACTGCAGGTTTGGACCACCCTTACAAGGAGTTTTCTGTAAAAGGGATCAGAGAAATGGGTGGTAGCTGTGCTGGGATGTGGAGTCAAGGGAGTGTTGTTAAAAGTGGGAGATATCACAAAAGGTTAGTATGCTGAGGGAGATGATCTAGCACAGAGAGAAAGAATTGGTGATCCAGGGAGAAGGGAGAGGAGGAGGGAGAAGAGAGACGAGACAAAAACAAATAGAGAAGGGCTGGGAGCCAGGGCACAGGGGGAAGGCAGACTATGTGAGGACCATGCTAGTATGTTGGTAGGTTTGATGGAAACGTGGAAGTTTCTAGTTCAATTTCCTCAATGGATTAGGATGCAAGATCTCCGCTAAGGGTAGCAACTTGGTCAACAGCCACTTTTTCTCATCAAGTCACATTTAAGTTGGTGACGCTTTTACTGTGGCCACGTGGTGGAGATAACACTTGCTCTGGGGCAGAACAGGCCTCTTTCAAATGCTGGCTTTGCTACTTGCTGAATTTTTGATGGGAGGCAAGGTCACTGACTTCGGTAGGCCATCATTCTGTGTCTATAAAGGAGGGGCAGCACCTGCCTGGAGAGATTGGGTGGAGGTCAAGTAATGGTGTTGCAGATCATTCAGTGAAAGTGTGGGGTGTATAGTTGCTCAACACATGTTCCCCTCAGTCTTAAAAGCTTTTAGGGATTAGGTGAGATGATGCTGTTCTTTTTAAATGAAGGCGTAAGGGTGATACCTGACTTGGCACTAAAGGGGTGTGCTGTGTGTGTTTCCTTTTCCCAGCTGGATGTTAGGTTTTGCTGAGCCATTCGTGCCAGCCTGACATTTGACCCCAGCACCTTCAAAGCAGAGCCTTTTCTCCTGTGTCAGCCACATTGGCCCAGTGAAGAACCAGCCCAGATAGCAGCTTCATGAGCATCATGGACTAGCCAGCTGAGTGACTGCCCAGAAACTAGGAAGGCAGACCTTCCCCTGTAGTTTGGGCTCTGAAGAATGGGCACTGGGTCTGGGAGGGTTTTCTGGGACATTGGTGACAGCCGACTAGGGGACTGAACATTAAGGTTTGAATTCTATACTGTGGGCTGGGTTGACTTTAAAGACAGTTGAATTCAGACATCCATATAATTAATCCAACCCTTCTTTATGCATATGAGGAACGAAGGATGAGAACATTCAGATAATTACTCTGATTAAAAAGAAATCCCCGCAGAGCAGGGTTTAAGGTGGAAATACTGGCCTGCACCCCGGTACCATAGAGTTGATCTGAGCGAAAATGCAACGGGTGTAGCCCAGGGAGGGCAGGCCGGTCCTTTGTGGTAGCTTTATGTTGTGGAGGGGCTCATGCCGATTTACTAAGAATTCCACACTTTGCATGTCAATAAACCTCTTTAGGAGGAATGTGTCCCCTCCTTTTGCTTCCTCTCCTCTGCCAGAAGTTTCAGATTCATCAGGCGTCTGTTCTGATGGCAGCTGGTGGCTACATGGCACAGGCTTGGGTTAGCCTGAAGGGGCTGGCCTGTCCTGAAAGATCCCAGGAGGCAGCTGGTGCGTGTGTGTGCACGTGCGTGTATGTCTGCGCCTGTGTGTGTGTCCTGAGCCCCCTGGTCTCTGTCTTGAGCTCCGTCAGCCCCGTGGAGATGGCCGGAGACAAGGCCTGCCCCTCCCTCCCTCTCCAGTTCTGTGCCAGTGTCATGTGATACTCCTTTAGGTGGCCCCAAGCCAACTTACCTTTTTTTTGTAAACTTAATTTTTAAGCAGTCTGAATCCTTCTATTGATCCAGATGAAAGCCTTAGATCATAGTCTCTCAAAAGCTCTACTTTCCTGATCTCGATTTTCCTGCCAGTGACCTTGTGGGGCTCAGTTGCGTAGAGGAGGAAGTTGGGGCTCAGACTAAGCATGTACCACACAGCTGGTCAGGCTGGTGCGGGGTTCAGGGCCAGGGCTGTGCGCTCTTTCCACAGTTGCCATGGTGCCTTCCCGAGTTGAAGCTCGCCTCTCTTTACATTACCCCTGTCAGTCCCGCCTCATGCTGGTTTTGAAAGCATCCTTGGGCCCCCCGTGCCCACGCCCTGGCGCCTTGGGCTCTGCTGCTGACTTACAGCCTTGCTTCCAGCCGGATACCTCTCCAGCCAACTGGCTTCCTGCTCTCAGACCCTGCGTAACTACCAGGGAAAACCAAAGACTGATGTTTGGCACATCCTTGCTTTTTAAATTGTTTTTTGCAGTCCCCATATCTTTATGCACAGCTTTGTGGGTTTGCTGGAGTAGGAAGTGAAGTACTTCCTGTATGAGCTCTGGCTGTGCCGCGTCAGGCTGCTGTGGCGCCCAGTCTTCATATCAGGGTGGGGATTTATCGTGCCAAATCAGAGTTTTCTCTTCTGGTGTCGGCAGCAGAAAGTTGTTGACAATGACGGTTGCATTATGCACTTGACATTCTGCCCTCCTTTCTCCCTGTCCCCCCCGCCTTAGTTTAGGAGACTGTTCCAGACTTTTGAAGGTTAGTGGGCTGGGTGTATGAGCTGAGAAACTATCTGATAATGATAAGAGAGAGTAGTGAGCCAAATGATTTCCTGAATATTCTGTTGGAGGACTTGGATGCATGCCAAATGCAGGACAATCTTTTTGGATGTTCACGTTGGAAAGACTTTGCATTCCCCTTGTCCCCAAAGTTTCACATTTGCTGCTCACTCTAGATTCAGAAAAAACATTCCTCTAGCCAGTGACATGCTATGTGAATTTAGCTCGTATACCACCAACTGGGTGTTTTTTTTAAAGAAACCAAATTATAGATTTACACATGCTTATTAATTTTATTACTGATTCCATTGTACCTCTCTCCTGCTTTATATACTGATAATTGTAGGCCAGTAATAAAATGTTTAATAGCCGCGTGACCATTACCATAACCCCAGGACTCACAGGGAGTGAGGGAACGAAGGTATATTTCAATTGTGGCTCTGTGACAGTCCATGAGGAAAGGACGGTGAGAGTTTGTGGAGCTGTTTTGTGTTGGAGGAAGGGAACCCAGTTTTCTAAGATTTTTTTCTTTAGGGGGTTGGGCATACCATACATTTTATAATTGAATTTTGTAGACTTTATTTTAGATGTTAGCTGTTTTAAGAATGAAAGAACCTGAAATGATATTTTGCAAGGTACCGCAGTTTTGCGGGTGTTCAGTGATGACGTGAAAACTTGAGAGTTGTCACAGTAAGATATCAATGCCAAATAGTTTAAAAATATCGTCTGGTTATACCCCTCTGGCCTTTTCTTCTGACTTCTCTTTCTTCTGGATAGACATGTATACCTCATTCAGTGGAGATGGCTCTGCGTTTCTCTTCACTAAGCTTTCTGACCTCCAGGCAGTTGTGTTGGCCAGTTAGATTTGCTGCCCCTAGATTGGTTCGGTCTGACCAGGATGGCTTCTGAATGTGGCATTTGCTGGAGCGGTGTTGGGAAAGTAGAAATGCCTTCCTGTCTCTGTTGGTTGACAGTATGCCACTAGTGAGCTTCCTTCTCATTGGTAATCTGCCAACACCTTTCAGGATATTATGAAATTTAGACCAAATGAGGTTAAAATGGGACCTCTGTGCCACTGGACAGCTGCAGACCGACTGCAGTAGTCCAAGATGGTTTCAGCAGAGGTGGTGGGATTACAGTTGGGGGCAGATGGTCTTAAGCTTTCTTTAACTAAGAGGATGACCCAGCCTGTGTGCTCGGCTTACAGGGTGAAATTAATTTCCCATGTCCAGGACGTATGTCAGCCACAGAATTCACATTAAAGTCAGAGACCTCATAAAGTCGTTTGCCTTGGGTGTGACTTCTCCTCTGCCCAGTTCCCTGCTGGTTTGATTGTGGGATGTTCCCGAGTTACTGATGACACTATGGGACTCTTGGTGGGGTTTTCAGAAGGCAGCTCTGTGGTAAGCTAAGTAGTCATTTTAAAGGAGAGTGAAGTTGAGATGAGAACAGTATAGAAGTGTTCCTTCTTAGTGGACTCCTCAGCCAGCTTGGGTACAAAAGTGAGGCAAGTGCAGCCAGTGGGAAGCAGGGGGCTGGGGAATTGATACTTCTTCCACAGAAACCAGGCAGGGGAGGGAAGAGAGGTTGCAGAAGGAGCTGCCTCTGGTGTTAGGCGATTCCCACTGTGCAAAAGAGAAAGCAGAACTGGATGGAGGGTAAGGAGCAGCAGATGTTTCAAACTTGGGGAAGAAGCTGACCTGGGACGAGTAGATGATCTGTTGATGAGCGTGGCTTGAGGCGGCCCGGATCTTCAGAGAGTTCACAGCTTCTCCTCAGGGGCTGTCCTCCCATGGACTCACTCACTCTGGAAATCTGCATACCGTACAGAATCTGTCATTCTAGTGGCATCTGTTGTGACAAGATTTTTAACTCTAAAGTTTGGTGGAATGGTTTCCCAGTTTCAGTCTTGCACCTGAAGCTAAATATTTCCTGAAAAGCTAAAAACACTTTAAAAAATTGGTAATATGCGAGGCAGTTTAAGCACGTGCCCTTGGGGCTCAGGTGGACCTGGGCGTATTCCTGGCCTTGTCATGTCATAACCGTGTGGTGCTGGGCAGGGGCTTGACCTTGCTGAATCTTGGAATCTTTGACCTTCCAGCTGAGGGACTTGGGAGAGTTGAGTAATGGCGTCAGGTGCTTGGGTGGCTTTGCTCAGTGGATGTTAGTGCCTGTGGTGAGAGCTGTGCTCTGATGCGTTCTTAGTCCACCGGCCCGGTTTCCTGCTCCACCCATCAGTCAGTATTGATTCCGTGCCTGCCAGTCATTGTTCTGGGAGGGAGGGTGTTACTCTCCAGAGTAGCTGTGGTTGGAGATGCCAGACACCTAAGAAGATCTAGCCCTGAGTGGTGGGAAATGGCAGGAGAGCTGGCGTCAGAGCTGTGGATGCAGGGGGGGACAAGCCCACCTGGTCCAGGGGGCTTACCTTGTGTGTGTGTATATCTAGGGTTGTCAGGTTGGCTTTGAAATGAATTTGGATCTTTTGAGAGTGGGAGGGGGACATTTTGCACCCTGGAAAATGAGGTGGAATGGCAAGAATTTTGCTTGCGTTTGCTAATTTTCCAAGTCAGGGTACTTGCACAGATGGTTTTGTGTCCAGAAGAGCAGTTCTCACCCGGCTTAGGCTGCCTCCTTCGAGGATATGAACTGAATTTCGCAAGGCTGGGACAGAGGACAGGGCTTCTGGGTGATGTTTCCCATCGACCAGCTGCTTCCTTGGACCTTTTTGGTTTTCCCTGGCCCACCTCCCTGCATCCTGTTGTTTCCTGCAGATGAGATGGAGTATGGCATAGAGCCATAGTGACTTTTAGAAAACTTGGAGTGTTAGCGTTTCAAGAAAATGCCCACTGGGCGTACATACCTCTCCTGCTGCAGGAGGTGCTGGTAGAGCAGATATATTTAAAACATTCGTGTGTGTGTTTTTGAGTGGAGACTGCATTTCCACACAGCTTGCAAATATTTTCTTCCAGGGGTTTATTTCTTGCTAAAATTTTAAATTTTGACATTACAGCTTAGTTTTCTCTTTGATCGAATATGTTGGTCTCATTTTTTCCTATCAGTTTTTTTTTCAACTGTTTACTGGTATAAGCTCAAACAGTTTGGTCTAGAATGTAGACTTTTTTGTGACTCTCAGCCGAATGGTCTCATGTGACTGTGAAATAAGTCATACTGTTGGGTTTCCTAGTTTTGGCTGCACATGTTCACTTCAGGTAGAGAATTTTCTAGTGGACAAACTTTTGGACAAAAGTTTGTTATTGGTCAAAGACACCATTAAATTTTATGGAGTCTGCCATACTTTTATTGCTTCTGAAACCATTCTCTGGTTCTAGAATATGATCATGGTGCTTTTAAACTTCAGCGTGAATTTAAAGAATGATTTCAGCGTAGGCCATTCTGGTGGTTTGGCCTTTCATGTGGCAAAGAGGCTAGAATCATCTAGTTTAAACACATGATTTTTTTTAAAAAGTGCTTTCAGATATTTACATGACTTTCAAGTTTATTGTGAAATAGTCTTTAAAAAATATTTCCTACTCATGGAAGCATATCTAAATGGTAATTTCACCAGGGTGCCTACCAGAATACATAATAGTTTTTGAAGCATGCTTCAGGAGTTTTCACATAGGTTCTTTGAACTGAATGATTGTTCCTGAGCTTCTAAGGATACAAGGCACTAGGCATGATCATTTGTTTTAAAGCAGACATACGTCTGTTGGAATCAGAATGTTTCAAGTGCTGACAGCCTGTGGATGGCTGGGTGGTGTAGTTTAGAGACATGCTGTGGCCGTTCCTCAATTTTTAAGGACTAAGGACTCTTCCCCGAAGTGCTGCTGGTTGGGTTTGTGAGTGGCATGGAAGGCGCCCCACAGGGGGCTGTCCTGTGGTATGTGTTTAGATCCACCCCCTTGAAAAAAGCCAGTGCTCAGGTCCTTTCATAGGATCCTCCCTACCCCCAAAACCATTGATCATTTTGAGAAATCTTGACAAAGTGAATATGAAATGCAAATAGAGAAAAGAAATAATGTCAAATAGAGCAACATTTTTCTTTTTAGGGACCCTGATTTCCAGATAATCAGGACAACATCCTCCGTTTTACTCTTTTCTGCTCTCCAAACACAGACTCTTTTCATTTACCTTATTTAAGCATCACCTTTGCAGAAACAGCGGTGGATTTCTGTTTTTAAGACAGGCGTAGCGTTTTAGGTACTTGTGGATTTCTTTAGTTTTTCAGAGTTGATTCCTCCCAGTTGACTCATTCTAAAATGATACCTTTCTATACCTCTCTCGTATACTTAGGATTGTGAAACACTTTAATGATGCCACTGCCAAGGTTTTAAATTTGATGTCTAGTATCCTGGAAGAACTTAGTCATGGCTTCTGAATAAGGGATTAACATTATTCCTTAATTAACTGTAATTAATAGAAAAGTTTTACTAATACTTTGCAAATGAAAACACAATATTTTGAAGAAAGATCCATCGTGTCTTCGAATGGCCTTCCTTCGCGTCAAGTACAAAATCAAGACTGCTTCCTTTAATCCGCAAGGCGCCTGCGTGGCCGGGCATCCCCAGCACCCTCCCCTCGCCTGCCGCTGCCCTCCGTGTGCACCTCTCTCCAGCCACATCGCCCTCCTTTCCTTCCATCGGTGTGCTGAGTTCATTCCCACCTCAGGACCTCACAGTGGCTAGTCTGTCTGCCGGAACATTCTTCCCACCATATCTCCCTCTGGGTTTCCCGCTTTTGTCATTGAGTCCCAGGGCAAATATCGGCTCAGAAGACTTCCCAGTCTAAAATGGCTATGGGGTCATTTCCTATCACATTACGCTGTGTTGTTTTTGTCAGAGCGCACAGATACTAGTGGGTGGGATCATCTTGTGAATTTGTTTCCCTGTGTACTTTCTGTCCTCCCCTGGAATATACATGCCTCGGCGCCTCTGTTGATGACTTTCTCGTGCTGAGTAATCCTCGGGTTATTTTCTCGTGCCTGATTTAAGTTAGGGGACGGCTCTGAGTTGTCCCTGATGAAGAAGCTGACTTCAGTGGTTGGTAACTGCTTTTGAGCCTGGCGACACCTGGAGCCTGGCACTTACCAAGTCCCCCAGCTTGTTTTTCAGGTTTCTGGCAGTTCAGCGGCTGTCAGAACGTCTCGGGGACGCCACCCTGCCTGAATGCTGACGTGTGTTTATGTTCCGTGGCTTCTTGGCAGGTGGATCTGATCCGTCCCCGACCTGGGTTCAGGAGAATGCTCTGCTCCTTGCCTGCCAACAGCCCCACTGTTGGGTCCCTCCATTGCTGGCTGGGGCTATGGGGAGGCTGCTTCTAGACAGGGAGGGATGAGGTGCCTGGGTTTTGTGCCCTGCTGCCTGGTGGACCAGTAGCTCTGGGAAGTGGACTGCTACTTCCATGAGGGAGTGCTTTCTATCCTCGGGGGGTGCTGCTCTGGGTAGATAAACTCCTGATGCACACGAGTGGTCTCAGGGCCTAGCGACCTTGAGGTCTTACCCCCAGGGCCTCCACAACTCCTGGGTAGGCTGAACCTAAGCAATTCTGATTTAATCTCTCTCTCTTCCTTTCAGCAATGCTGTGGCATTAATACAGCATCTGTGCCTTTTGCAGGGAATTGTTTAGTCAGTTTCCTCATTCCTTGTCTCTACCCTGGCTGAGGATATTATCCCCCTTTTACAAAATGGACAAAACATTGTCCTTGGGAAGAGTGGAGAATTGAGAATAATTGTTTTGACAAAACTGACAAGCCAATATTTTGTCCCAAGGATACAGACTGGTTCATTCACAATTACTCAGTGTCGACTTTGCCAGAGGTTTGAACAGACAATGGGTTTCAATGCATGTAAAATGCTTTACGTAGTGGGTCCACCTAGTCAGTTTTGTCTGATTTTGAATCAGATTGTTGACCTATTGTACACCTTCACCTTGTCAGTTCAGATCTGAACTCTAGCTGTAAAAAGCAGCATGGAACTGTCTTTCATGCCTAGTTTTAAAATAAAGTTTTAAAATAAAATAAAGTTAAAAACATTCCTGTGACTTTTCAGCATTCCAGTGTGATTGGAAAGGTTACTATCTTATATTCAGCATGATTCTGGAGCAGTTACTTATCTGAGTTGATATTCTTAAATTAATGGTAGGCTTTTTAAGTATTTTGATGATCTTCGAGTCCTGAGGCAGCTTCAGGGTGGGTTGAACCAAAGTGAGGTGGTATTTAGTGGTTTCTGCCCTGGCTTCTGTTCAACTTCACAGTCTGACTTTAGTATTTTTGCCGAATGAAAGTGTGTCTTCTAGGCTGTGGTAGTCTTAAGCAAATATGGCTTGAATGTAAAACCAGAGAGAAGTTTAATTATTGGCAGATCAGTGACAGTGACAAATTGTTTTTCTTCCTTTCTAGTTATACATGGGAAGCTGTTGATACCAAAAATAACGTGCTTTATAAAATCAGCATCTGTGGAAATGTGGGTATGACCCAGTGTGGGCCGTCGAGTGCTGTTTGTATGCACGACTTGAAGACAAACAGCTATCATTCCGTGGGTAAGTAAAACTGCTCTTAAATTACTGAATGGACAGAATGATCCCAAGTTTGCAAAAAGGACTCTATGTATATATAGCTATCTATACAATTATATATGTTTACAATATATAATATACATTTTATGTTTTATAATAGTTAAATTATATATATATATATATATATATATATATATAATAGTTTAAAAAAAGTGGTAACAATTTAAATGCCCACTGTGAGGTTAAATTAAGTTACTTCCATCTAGTGGATACAATGTGGTCAATCATTATGAAGAATTATGCACCTGTGTATTTATTGATAGAGAAGGATGTTTCCTATACAGCTCTGCCTTCTCATGTTTTTCTTAACCCCTGTCTTTACTCTTCTCCCTCCTTCACTCCATTTCCTCTAGTGCCCAGCCCCCTTCCCCTCCTTGTGCCTTTCTGTTTCTTCTGTGGTTGTTTGGTCCTCAGCTAGTCTGTATTCACATTAGGCCAAAGATGGTCATTGGTGTTAGGCTTACATTAAAATAGCCCTAAATAGCCAATCCCAGAGAAAAAAGTGCAAACCTTTCTTTCCTGGGGCTCATTTCATTTCCCCAATTGCCCTCCGTTTGGGTCAGGATTGCATTGCTCTGGTGAGGGTGATGGATCCAAGTGGACTGGCAGCTCTGCCAGGTTTACATGGAGCGGGAAAGGGGCAGAGGCCTAAAGGAAGAGATGGAGGGCAGACGTAAAAGCAGCTGGCATCGTCCTTGGATTTGGTGGTGTGAATATCTGTGGTGACCTTTGACCAAGGCAGTTTGAGTGGTGAGGGACAGTCATGAAACGGAGACAGTGCATGACTGGGGACAGTGTGGTAGTGAGAAGAGGATACTAGGTGGGTTTTTGGAATTGGGAGGGCCAGCTTACTGTGGTAGCTCCATCTGTCATTTCAAATGGAAATTCCTAAACATAGTGAAAAGGGCTTTTTAGAAAGTAATGTTTGGAGTAGGAAGAGGAAGGTCTGTGAGGTCTGCTGGTTGAGGCCCAACTCCTGTTTGGGTTTCCTCTCTCCCAACAAGGTGACTGTCTGGACTGAAAATACTGGTGAGAGGGAGCTGAGGCCCAGGATGGAGAGGTGAGAAGTTCCAGGTTGTTCTGAACTCTTGGGTCAGACAAGTTATATTATTTTGTTATATCCTTAAGAAACCTGCAAATGAGATTGCCAATTTCCTGGTTGCAATCTTTTGACGATTCATGGAGAGAGGCCACACATGGGCCTGTTGGCCAGTGTTACTCAGGTTTTCAGAAAGAGGAAAAGTAGCTTCCTCTAGGCTTTATTATAATACTTGACTGTAGTATTTTTGGCTATTGAAAGTGTGTCTTCTAGTTTGTGGTAGTTTAGTATAGTGTAACGTAGATGCAGACAAGTCACTAGGAAGATGATTTGTGAGGTGGGTGTGGCTGGACAAAATTTGAGAGTGACCAAGTTAGGTAGGCTCTGAAAGCCAGGCAGGAGAGTTGATATTTTCTGGGGTAGGTAGTAGATCCATTGTGATAGTAAAGGGGGCGGTGATGTGATAAAATGTATCTTTAGAAAGCTGGGCCTAATGGAATAGGAGAGGTTGGTTCAAGGGGAGAGGCCAAAGGTAACTAGCGAGTTAAAAGCTGAGTTACAAGTTTAGTTGACGATGATCTCGACCAGTAGTTTCCATTCTCATTTTACTCCCCGACACACATGACAGATACTTCTCCCAGTGCGTCCAACTCCCAAAGGGAGAGAGTGGTACCATTGATGTGCACTTTTACCACCGGCAGGTACTGCCCTGTCCTTCAGCTCAAGAAAGCAAACGAGTTTGGGTGAGTAAGAGGGACGTTAACATTTGCACAGAGATAATCTCGAATCAGATCTAATCTGGCTAATTTGTGTTATACAGTATTTCTGTTGTATAAATTATTCTTGTAAATTTAGTTTTTATAACTAAATAACAACTAAATTTGTCATGCACTTATGTGCCAGGCATTATGTTTTTAAGTAAAATGTCTCACTGAATTCATTCAACAGCTTTTTGAGGTCGGTGGTTTCATTTCCCTCATTTTACAAATGGAGAAACTGAAGCTCAGACTGGATACGAGGTTGCACGGCTGTGGGTTTGGATGCTGGCTCCAGAGCCTGTGTGCTGACTCAAGGCTGTGTTGTCTTGTGAGTCATAGGGTCACATCAGACAGTTGGAGAGCTAAAATGGGAACCAGGATGGGAAATCTGAACTCCTGGCTCTGAGAGGTCAACTGAGAAACTAACTTCTTATGAACATGCTAGAAAGGAAAAATGTGAATTTTGAAAACAGCCACAACAACTGGAGCTCCCCATAGATCAGAGGAAGAGAAGAGCTAGTACATCGATAGATCCAAATATATATGAGAACGTAATGTATAACCAAAAATTTGGGTGTCATTAAGCTATTGATCTGTTAGGAAATGGTGTTGGACTTCTCCCTCATACCATATAGCAGAAATTAATTTTAGTTAAAAGTAAAAAGACAATAGAACTTGGGGAATAAACCTACTAAAATAGAAATATAATCTAGAGGAGGTAAGAGCTCTCTTAATCAATGATAAAAAAGACAACCGAGGAAAAAAATGGCCAAGTCTAAGAACAGGCAATTGACAAAAGAAGAGAAATCCATATGGTCGGTACAACTTGATTAGTAAGTCAGGTGTGAATGCAAATCAGAGCAGTAATGAAATCTCATTTTTGTTCAATCAGATTATCAGAAGTTTAAATGGTTGAATCATAGAGTGCTGGCAAGGAGCCTCGAAACGGGCACATGCCCATATTGCTGTGGGAGGATGGTTGTCTGTATCCCTTTTGGGAAGATAATTGTTGATGTGAGTTTTATAGTGCCCACAAGGGCAGTTTTTATACTTAGAATCGAGTATTAAGACCTCAACTTTGGTTTAAACAATATTACATTATTTTTGACTTAAAAAATCATTCATTAGTTCTTCCTCAGGCAAATGTATTGTTACGTATATAAATCTAGCAGACTTCAGCAGTCATTTTTATAGGGCCTGTGAACAACGTTGGTTCCATGTACAACCTAGTCGAATCATCTTTATCACATTTTAAAATGATTTATACATTTTAGAAGTTTGATTTCCTTTTAAAGTACTTCAGGTGTCTGATCTGACAATTAAAATTTAAGTAGTAATAATAATTCTTATAAATTTAATAGTTTAAACTTAGAAATATGACAAACCTGAAATTCTCTTAGATGTTCTAATATTGTGTCACAGGTCTGAATCAATTGCTCAGTTATAGCCTTTGAATTGGAGTTATAACATTAAACATTGCAAGGATGTCAAATTACCGAGTATGCTCACATTCCTCCTAACGTCCCAAATGTTAATACTATGGTTTTAAGTAATCTTTCTGAGGGTTAAAGCTACATATCCACTTCAGGAAGCCTGTTACCAGCCCATTTAATGGATAAAATGTACCCACCAGGGAAGAGTGTTAATTGAGGTTACTTACCACTAGTGCCTGGGATTCTGAACGCTTTTTGTTGGTGACCTGGGTAGGATGCAGTGAATCTGATTGTAGTTGCTGTGTCAAGTGACTTCATTTGCTCTGAGGAGCCTGGCCACTGACTCCGGGAGATATTCGTATTCTCTCATTCTTGTGTGCACTCACAGAAATTGACAGCAGCCGTCCAAGTTGATCACTGGGTTGAATTTTGTGTCTCTGACTATTATGATGTGAAGATATCTTTTCCTCTTAAGCCCTATTATTCTTTCATTTTCTTAAAACCGTACAGTTCTATTGGATATTTAAGATGATATCTGGTTGAGTTTTAGATATAGCTCATGTTTTTGTCTCACTTATGGTTTCTCCTGAAAGTCTGGCCAATATCTGTGAAATTTAAAAAATACATTCCCATAACCTACTTTTGTAAATCTTGCCAATAGAGGACTTAGTACTGTACATAGATTTTTGTACAATTTTTTTTTGGTAGCATTGTTAATTGTGACAGATACGCTGGAACATCCTGTGTGTGGGGATGGTTCAATAAATTCTAGTATATTTTATTCTGATTTACTTGGTGAGATGACATCTCAAAAGACAGATGTATAAATTATATTTTAAAACAGTCAACATTTAATATTCATTTATTTATTTATAACAAATATTTGAATGAATCAGTCACTGAAACAGACAAAAATCCCTTTTCTCATGGAGCTTGCATCCTAGTGAGTGGGAGAGACAAAAACAAACGCTGGCTGAATAGTGTGTTACAACGTGATGAATGCTGTAAAAAGAGAAGGAAGGAGAGTCCGGAGTGCTGGGGGAGGCGGGTCTCAGGAGAGTACGCGTTCAGAAATACTAAAGGGGTAGGTGTTGCTGAGAAACTGACATTTAAGCAAGGATTTGGAGCTGAGGGAGTGAGTCACGCGGTTCTCTGGGGGACAGCCGGCACAGGCGACAAGGGGCAGTATCTGAGGGGATAATCGGTGGTAGCAAGAATAGAAATCTCTTTTTAAAGAGTGTTAATATAAAGAGGAGCAGAAATATGAGGCAGGAGCTGGAGGGAAAAATTGGGTAGAGAGGATTCTCTTTTAATTTGGTGAAATAACATGTGCACAGTACGCGTTGAAGGACACGGTACAATAAAGAAGGGAAAGCGGATAGCGAGGGAAGCCTTGCTGGAGCATGTCTGTGACTAGCACGGAGAGGGCTGTCTGCCTGTCTGACAGGCTCTGATCGATGTGTTGGGGAGGCCCGGCGGCCGTGCGGGGGGCCCGGCGGCCGCCTGTGAAGTCGGGATGGCCAGGCCGGGCGGCCTCAGCGAGGCCGAGTTGCGAGCTCGGCTGGGCTCGGCCGCGGACGCCGAGGATTGCAGGCGAGGCCTGGCAGGCCCGGGGCGTGGCCTGGTCTGGCGGGCTCTGGTGAGCGCGGCCTGGCGCGCAGGGTCTGGAGGACCCGACGCGGTCTGGCCTGGAGAGCGTGGCCGGGTCTGGCGGGTACGGGCGAGCGTGGCCTGGCGGGCCTGGCGCGCAGGGTCTGGAGGACCCGACGCGGCCTGGCCTGGAGAGCGTGGCCGGGTCTGGCGGGTATGGGCGAGCGTGGCCGGGCGGGCCCTCGGGTGCGCAGGGTTGGGAGGACCTGGCGCGGCCTGGCCTGTGGAGCGTGGCTGGGTCTGGCGGGTCCGGGTGAACGCGGCCTGGTCTGGCGGGCCCGGGCGAGCGCTGCCTGGAGGGCCCGGCCTGGCGAGCGCTGTCTGACGGGCCCAGCGCGTGGTCTGGCGGACCCGGCGTGGTCTGGCGGACCCTGCCTGGAGAGCACCGCCTGGCGCACCCGCCACGGCCTGGCGGGCCCGGCCAACGCTGTTTGGTCTGGCGGGCCCAGGCGAGCGCGGCCCGGTCTGGCGGGCTCGGCCTGGAGACCGCGGTCCGGTGGGCCTGGCGTGCGCAGCCGGGCCTGGAGGACCGGGCCTGGAGAGCGCGGCCTGGAGGACCCGGCGCGGTCTAGTCTGGTGGGGCCTCGCCAGTGCGGTCTGGTCTGGTGGGCCCGGGCGAGCTCGGCCTGGTCTGGCGGAGCCGGCCTGGAGAGCGCGGTCTGGAGGACCCGGCGCGGTCTGGCGGGCCCTGGAGAGCGTGGTCTGGCGGGCCTGGTACGCAGGGTCTGAAGGACCCGGCGCGGCCTGGCCTGGAGAGCGCGGCCTGGTCTGGCGGACCCGGCCTGGAGAGCGCCGTCTGGTGGGCCCGGCGCGTGGGGCCTGGTTTGGAGGACCCGGCCTGGAGAGCGCGGTCTGGAGGACCTGGCGCGTGCGGCCCTGTGCAGGCCGGAGGACCCGGCGCGATCTGGCGGGCCCGGCGAGCGCGGCCTGGTCTGGCGGGCCCAGCGAGCGCGGCCTGGTCTGGCTGACCCGGCCTGGAGAGCGCGGTCTGGAGGCCCTGGCGCGCGCGGTCTGGCGGGCCTGGCGCGGTCCGGCGGGCCCAGCGCGCGGTCTGGCGGACCCAGCGCGCGGTCTGGCGGGCCCAACGCGCGGTCTGGAGGACCCAGTGCGGTCTGGCGGACCCGGCCTGGAGAGCGCGGTCTGGAGGACTCGGCGCGGCCGGGCGGGCCTGGGCGAGCGCGGCCTGGTCTGGCGGACCCGGCCTGGAGACCGTGGTCTGGCGGGCCTGGCGCGCGCAGCCTGGTCTGGAGGACCCGGCCTGGAGAGCGCGGCCTGGAGGACCCGGCGCGGTCTGGTCTGGTGGGGCCCCGCCAGGGTGGTCTGGTCTGGCGGACCCGGCCTGGGGAGCGTGGTCTGGCGGGCCCGGCGCGCGGTCTGGAGGACCCGGCGCGGTCTGGCGGGCCCGGCGAGCGCGGCCCAGCCCATTTGGCGCCGTCCTCGGGAGCTGGCCGTGGGCCTGGCGTGCTGGCCGCCGCCCCGCAGTCCTCGCCCGGCTCTCGTCTGGGGAGGACGGCCAGGCTGGCCGGTTGCCGCGGTTGTCTGCCGCGGTTCGCTGCGGCCTTTCCCCGAATGCCCGGGTCGGCAACCGCTCGCGGCTGCGGGGCGGATCGGGCAGAGGAAGAAGGCGAGATGGACGGGCGGGCGCGATGCCGATGGGGCCTGGCGCTGAGGGATGCCAGTGCCCCGCGCTGCGGCGGCCAGGGCCCTCTCCTCGTTTCCTTTGCAGGGCGGGCCTAGCAGTTACGAGGAGCCCCCGGGAGCTCTGGGCACAGGGCCGGAAGGGGCCGCGGTGTGGGGGGACAGGAGACGTGGGGGAGGGTCTTCAAGGTGGGGGGCCGCGGCCCGGGAGCGCCCCCTTCTGGCCGCAGTGCGCGCCGCTTCCCTCCCGCCCGCCCTCCGTGTCTCCCGGAGCGCTGCGCTGCAGGGGCGCGCGGAGGACCCGCCCTAGACACGCCCATTGTGGGCGGGGCCAGGCGCTGTCCGCCGGGCGCTGTCCTCGGTCCCGGAGCTTCGGCAGGACTTCTGCACCCTCTTGGCCGAGAAACATTGTCGAACAGACCTCGGGAGTTTCAAGCAGAGAAGGACGACTCTGGCAGATCTTTGCACGCAGGCAGGCGGGAGAAAGAACCGCTGTACTGTCAGCCCGGTGCCGTGCGCACAGCTCTGGTACCTGTTACCTCCTCTCCGTTGGCGTCTTAATTTTCACCCCTCCCCCTTTTTCTTTTCTTTCTTTCTTTCTTCTTTTTTTTCAAAGATCTCAGATGTTTGTATCAAATTGGACCAGTTATAATCCCAAGCTCGTGATATGCATTCATCGCTAATCCACGAACTAACCTTTTTGTTTTTTAGTTAGTGGTTTTGGATAATGTAATGAACTCCATCTCTAACAAAATCCAGGAACCTGACAGTAACTATTCTCTGTGTGTTCCGCCATCCCCCTGTCTCTTCATTGGAACTAATCACTAGCCCACATCCTATATTTAAAATTTTTCTCCCTCCTTCCCACCGTCTCTCTCTCTCTCTCTCAAATGTCTGTGTGTATGTGATTTTTTATATATAAAGTGTATATCATGCTATGTGTAACTTTTGGGAACGTAAGTGGTAACAACAATATTATACTGCTAAAAATTAACTGTATTGTTATCTTTCACTGTGGCTTTTTAGTTCTAAGTCCTATATAATATCATGTGGATCTACCAAAGTTAATTTATATACTCTTGATGGGCGTTTGGGTTGTTTCCAGGTTTTTACTAGTGTGAAGAGCACGAGGTGTTCTTTCACATGTTTCTTGTTACATGTATGTACATGGTTTCCTCCTGTTTATATCTGTAAGAGTTGGGTAGTTGGGTCATATGGTATGTGAATGTTCAATTTTAGGACATATGCCATGCTGCCTTTTGTAGTGGTCATATGAGTTTACACTCCACCAGCAACACAGGAGCGCTCTGGACCACCTCTCCTCCAACACTTGGTATTTAATTTTTGTCAATGCAGTGGCTGTAATTGGTGTGTCATGTGGTCTTGATTTGCAGTTCCTCCATCGCCAGTGATGTTGAACATCTTTTCATATCTTTATTGACGTATGTTTTTCTTCTGTTTGTCAGATCATGTCTTGTCCATTTTATATCAGGTTGTCTATTGTATGTGACCTATTCTTTCTCTCTGGAGTCTTTAGAATTTTCTTTTTGCCTTTGGTATTAAAATTCACCACAACGTGACTAGGTGTGGGTTTTTCCTTCTCCTTTTTGTGTGCTAAGTCAGAGGTCATTTATTTTAATTTCCTAGAATTATAAAAAAATTTTTTTTGTTGTTTTGTATGTGAGTGTATATTCTTGATGCCAGTTCTTTGCCAGCTCTGTGTATCTCCCAGTTTATAACTTGTATCTGTTTTTCTTAAGCTATTTTTTGATGAACATAATCTTTTAAATTTAGTAAGTGAAACATTGATTTTTATTGTAGTCAGTGCTTTTGAGTCTTAAGAAATATTTTCCTACATTAAGATGTAAAAGATAACTATATTTTCTAGTAAGAGTTTTAAAGGTTGGTTTTTGATATTTATGTCTTCAATCCATTTATCCATTTACAATTGATTTTTGTATACAGTGGTAGGGAGGGATCCAATTTTATCTTTCTTCCATAGGGATTGCCATTTTTTTTTTTTTTTTTTGTGGGGAAGACCAGCCCTGAGCTGACATCTGTTGCCAATCCTCCCCTTTTTGCTGAGGAAGACTGGCCCTGGGCTAACATCCGTGCCCATCTTCCTCCACTTTATATGGGACGCCGCCACGGCATGGCTAACAGGCAGTGCGTCCGCGGGCGCCCGGATCCGAACTCGCGAACCCCGGGCTGCCAAGCGCGAACTAAACCGCTGCGCCACCGGGTGGCCCCGGGATTGCCATTTTTTTCAATTCCATCTATTGAACAGTCTCTTGTTTGCCACTGATCTGATATATTACCTCTGTCATACATCAACGTTTGATTCACATGAATGTCTCTGTGCTCCCTGTTTTGGTCCCTTGGTCTGTATTCTAGTCTGTCAGTTTCTCTGTTCCTATGCCAACTGCCATCACATTGATTTTATATAGGCTTTTATTCTAGATTATTACAATAATATCCCAGGCAAACTGAGATGTAATCACCCTACTTTTGGGCCATTTCAAAGAATTTTGATTTTATAGCATGTATGAGAGGGAAGTTATTGAAGAATTTCCGCAGCTGAGTTATATATTCTCATTTATGTTTTTGAAGATCGCCCTGGTACAAGATGGGTGGGAAAGGGGAATGGTGAGGGATGAGACAAGAGTGGAGGCAAGGGTACCAATTAGGAGGCTATTTATTGCCAGAGTAGAGGTGAGAGACGATAGTGGTTTTAACAGTAACAGAGATGGAGAGATGTGGAGGAATTTGACATGGGTGTTAAACCAAGAGAACTTTCTGATGTATTGGATGTTAGTAGATGAGAGAAAGATGGGACTCAGTATAATGTGTTTGAGGCTTGACCTGGTAGGTAGATGGGGATGCCATTCTGGACGGAGATGGAGAATTGTGGGGAAGGGACAGTTTGTAAATTTATAAGCTTTGAGATGAATTATAGCGCCACTTTTAATTTGCTTATGCTTGGAAATAGCTTAACGATTGTGAATGTTTTATAGCTTGTTCATGCTTTTTCCTCCCCAAATAGGTGACTCTGTTTTGAAAAGTGCAACCAGATCTCTTCTGGAATTTAACACAACAGTGAGCTGCGAGCAGCCAAGCACGAATCACAAAGTCCAGAGTAGCATCACTTTCCTGTGTGGGAAGACCTTGGTGAGTCCACGCAGAGTCACTTTATCATCTTTTCTTTTGGTAAAAATGTTTGCCCCTTGGGCATTCTTGCTATAAGCGGTATTCCAGGAAGAACAACTGAGTGGAATTAAAAACACAAACACATAAACGGAAACCCCATCCAAATCCCCATCCCCATTAAGAGCCAATAAGTAAACAAATCCTAAGCCTATAGTTACAACACTAAGTGAAACTTGACCCACATCCTGTGTGAAGCTACAATTCAAGGTGATTAGTGTGTTTAAACTCGGAGGACTGTTTAATGTTTACACTGAAGGCATAATTTATTTTCTTTCTTAGAACCTCTTCTCCCAGCATTTTATTTTGATAGTTTTTAGGGCAATGTATTTATTTTTTAATGTTTTTCTTTCCTCATTTACGTTAAATTGGAGAGATCAACGTCTATCTAGGAGAAGCCTTGGCCAGTGGGTAATGGGGTTCCCAACCTTTTAGGGTATCACTAGTGTTGAATGGGGACATAATTATTTAAAGCATAATGTTTGTTCTTAGTCTCTGCATATAGTATGTGACTTTTTGGTTTTAATCTTTAGTATTTAGAAAGGGACTTCCAGTAAATAATTGCTAGCTTTTAGGAAAGGCAATTTGTGTACAAATCCTATGAATGTTTTCTAATCAGAGGAAGAACCCAAGTGTTTAGAAAAATCAAGTTGGGTGAAACTCATGTAGCTACCAGAAGGCTTTAAAATGTCATTTTAGAATTTGGTGCAGTGACTGCTGCATCTTCAGGCCCATAATGTCTCATCTGAAGAACTTTAAAAATAGAACTTATATTGTTTTTTTGGACCAGCCCATGAATTGCACTATCGTCCATGCTGAAACTTTGGGAAAAAAGTCTATTTGCATCGGTATGAAATATGGAGGTCTGTGTTACAGAATAAGCCAGCTGCTGTTTTAATTTTAACTAATTTCTTCCAAGAATTCTGTGTTCACCACACGAGAACCAGAATTTCGAGGAACTCCTTAGATTTGCATGTGGGCGTGTAGAGGTAAATTCCTGCCGTGTTGTTGTGTCACCCAGGAACGCTGTGGTGACCAGTTTGGAGTCAGCCCTGGTCCCAGTCTGTCGGGAGGGGCTGCCCTCGGGTGTGGGGGCGTCTGGAGCAAGATGTGTATGAACTCGGCCGGGTCCAGATGGGCCTCCTCCCTCGGCTTCCAGGAAGCATGAGGTCACATTTTCTGGCTTTGGTTTGTTGGCGTTGGTTAGAGAACATTTGGAGTTTGAGAGTGCAAGGACAGCGAGGATTACTTCCCACGAATTTACTGTACTTATATAGTTGGGGCAGTGGAACAGTTTGGGGCCGGTTGTGCCAGAATTCCAACATGATTTCATGAAGCTTTTTGTCTCAGAATTTCTGGGTTTGGGAACTTCCTGATGACCTCGTTTAAGTAAAACAGTTGTGTTATCCACTCCCCCCCTTTTCTACTTTAAAATTTTTCATTAGCCTTGACTGTTTCTAACTTTAAAAAAGAAAACTTTACAATATGCAGTATGGTAACTTATTTTTTTTGACTAGGGAACTCCTGAATTTGTAACTGCAACAGACTGTGTGCATTACTTCGAGTGGAGGACTACTGCAGCCTGCAAGAAAGACATCTTTAAAGCTAATAAAGAGGTAACAAGGGGACTTCAAGGTTGCTGGCTTGCGAAGTACATTCTAGAAGCCTTAAGATTTGAAATACTGACATAAATCTTTCGGGGTGGAAATCTGTTTTAGTTTTCGAACTCCATTTGAGCAGGGATACCGTGTGATTTAATTGTTAAAATTGTGCTAAGTGCTTCTCATTTTTAGGACAGGGCATTTAAAATTTCACAAGACGTGATTGGAAGTAGAATGGCTCACCCATCTAAGGCAGGTTAGTTCTTGCAACTCAGTAGCTAAGTACCGTGGTCGAGCGTAGGTTTAGATTATTCACTACGTACAGGCGCTATCTCCGCTGCCTTGGGGTGGCTTCTGGATCCAGGCCAAGTGTCCCTAAGCCCTTCAGTTGTTTGCCAGCTCACAGCAGAAACTAGATGACTGTTGCCATTGCTTCCACTCTTTCTCCGGTGTGTGATCAGGTCTGTCTTGGTGATTGAGGCAGCATCCTCTTCCCTCGCCTCGAGCCTCTGAGGTTGCCTCTGCTGTGTGCCTTTCCCTGGCAATGGAAAGGAGCAGACGGCACTTCCCTCGGACACTTCTCCCCTCCCACCACCCCAGGTCTGAAAGGTGGTTTCCTGTGCTCACCTGGACAACAGTCTTTGTGAGTTGGTTATTCTCACTTTTCTCCATTAGATTTCTGTTCTGAAGGGTTGAGTTTGAAGACTCTTAGGCGCTAGTAACTGACAAATGGGAGTAATCAGTCATAGTCATTGATGGCCTAATACCATGTCCTTTAAGAAGGGCAAAAAGAGATGTTTTTAAAAAATAAAACCAAATCAAGTTATGAATGTTAAATTGGCACTGGTTTTTAAAATATGGCAATCTGTGAAAGAGAAGACAGTCTGATACAGAAGTGGAAGAGGCAAAATGCCTTCCTAGAAGAGCATGAGGAATGCTCGGTGAGAAAAAAGGTTCAAGTGTGGAAGAAATTAGACCTAATGTGACGACGCCGATATTTAGGAGATGGTGTCAAATTTAAACTTTAAACTTAGATTTAAATGAAATTTTAACTTTAAAACTTAGGTGAAACTGTTTGCCAGGCCACAGCGTGTGGCAGGAAAAGCATCTCAGAACTGCAAGGTGGTGGCCTTCTGCTCTTCCCGAGACCTCAGACCCCTCTGGGCCCCCGCGTGTTCCCGTGGCCCTGATTCCTCAACCCGAGACTGAGGCCCATTTTTCCTGTTTTAACTGAGCACCCTCTTCTCTTGCTCTGCTGACCTGACAGTTGTGTCTCCCACCACCTAGGGAAAAATTACTTTCCAAAATAAATCAATAGCAACTCGTTTCTATTTTCTTTGTGTTGGAGGTCAGAAGTCACACACTATAGCCCGTGGGCCAAATCCTGTCCCTGGCACGTGTTTGTGCAGCCTCAGAACTAAGAACGGTTTTTACATTTTTCCAGGATTGTCAAAAAGCAAAGAATACACAGCAGAGACCTACATAACTCGCAAAGCCTAAAGTATTGACTCAGTGGCCCTTGAGAGGACAGGTGTGCTGACCCCTGTTCTAAATTGTTTTTTGGGGTAGGAGTGAGGAGGTATAGTCTGTGTTTTAATTCCTCTCGGGAGCTGATCTGCGGATGCACGAGCAATGCTTCAGTGTGTTCTCAGTGCTCATCTCTTTAGATCTGGTTGACAGCTGGCCTTTATTCCTTCAGTTTTCATTCATTGAGGGCCTGTTGTGGGCTAAGCGGTAGGAATGTCATTAAGTTTTGAAATGGTTCTTGCTTTCATCAAGCCCGTAGACGAATGATATGGTGGAGGGCATATCCATAGTCGGGACCTGAATTTCTTTCTGCTTTAGGTACAGATAAATTAGACAGGAAGAACCGAATAACATGATGGCTGCTGAAAAAGCAGTGCTGTCACCGTTGGCAAATTATAATAAGGCATATTGCCTTTGGTCTGTCTTCAGTAGGGTTTGATCACACCTCCCAGGCTATGGTATAACTTCAAAAATTATATTAAATGCTTTACGTATTTGCAAATACTCCCCATTTCTTAAAAGAAGAAAAAAAATCCAGATGGTTTCGTGTCAGTGTACTCTTGCTTTCCACAGCTTACTGACGTCTCCTCCTTTCTTTTGTTAGTTTTGCTTTGTCAGATTTAGAATGATTTGATGGGCAAAGATCACAGTAGTTCCAAACAGTGCCTTTAAAAACTACCGGTATAATTGTTGTTCGGTGGATTCTGGCAGGGTTATTTAGATAACACTTTCTTTAAAACTTTGTGGACATATGTCCCCTACTGTAGCACTCTTGGGAACACAGAAAGTTCAGAACTGGCATGCTGGTGGTCTTAGCAGAGTGACAACTCAACAAGGTTGACTCGGTGTGGTGTGTGAGGCTGGCGGGGCCCTCCTTCCTTGGCTGCCTCAGCCCTGCTCCTATGAATGTCTCCATTGCTTGGCTCAGTGGAGCAGGAAGCGGGAGGACTTTCCCCTGGAGCCTTGACTGATTTTCCGTCACACGCTCCAGTTCTGTGGGGCTCTGTGTTGGGCGTGTCTTCTATTCCTTTCTGAAGTAGAGAGAGGCCAGAAGTTGCTAACTGCCTGGAGCTGCGGGCCTTGCTTACTGAAATCCCTCAAGCCTTTCAGTGAAGCTGAGCTAGTTTCAGAATTCCAGTTCTTTCCGCCATGGCCCCCATGCCTTCCTGCCCTGAGCCAGCTTGCTCTATTTCCTTCACAGGCTCTCATTTTGCAGCTGGAGAGTTGCTGCTCATCTCTCGTTCTAACCCGTCAGCCGAATCGCTCCCCACCTTGAGTTAATGTTTCTGTATTATCTTGCTGGGGGACGGCAAGCTTTATATTTGCAGGATTGTGGACACTGTGGTGACTGTTCAATGGACGCTAATCACAGTCTACACTAACACCTCTCTTTTGTTTTAATTGCCTTTCTGCGGGGTGGAGCGTTAGGCTTGGCCACTGGCCTTCCAACCTTGCTGGCTGGAGGCGCCAGCCTCCTCAGCGGGATCTCTGATCAGCGTTGGAAGCGATGGGAGACTTTGCTTTAAGGATCTGGCTGAAATGAGTTCATGTGTCCCCTGAGGCTACGAGGAGGTGGAAGTTGTTTGATTTAATCCGTTGGCTTTCCATGAAATCTCTGAAAACAGGCCTGGGGAAAAGGGCTAGTGGGTCAGAGCATTCCTGCAGGGTGATAGCATCTTTCCAAGAAACATTTAAAAGCTAAATAGTAAGCAGTTAACTTGTAAGTAGACCTACCAGTCTAAAAGGCAAAATTTTAGGAAAATCGTCCATAGAAAGTAATGAAACAAACTATTTTGAAATGATTGCAGAGAACGTGAATTTTGAGGGTATTCCTTGGCGGGGTGATTAAAACAATACCAGCGTTATGTTGGAAATAAGACTTAACCAGGTGCAGCCTCTATGGAAAACAGTATGGAGAGTCCTCAAAAAATTGAAAATAGAAATACCGTATGATCCAGCAATCCCACTCTTGGGCATCTACCCAATGGACGTGAAATCAACTATCACAAGAGGTGTATGCACCCCTATGTTCATTGCAGCATTATTCACTATAGCCAAGAAGTGGAAGCAACCCAAGTGTCCCTCAACTGATGATTGGTTAAAGAAGATGTGGTATATATATACAATGGAATACTACTCAGCCATAAGAAAAGACACAATTGTCCCATTTGCAACAACATGGAAGGACCTAGAGGGTATTATGTTAAGTGAAATAAGCCAGAGAGAGAAGGACAGACACTGCATGAACTCACTCATATATGGAATATAAGTGAACACACGGACAGAGAGAACTGATTGGTGGTTATTACCAAGGGGAAGGGGGGTGGGGGGGGCACAAGGGGTGAAGGGTTACATCCACAAGGTGACGGACAAAGAAAAATGTACAACTAAAACCCCACAGTGTTATAAACTAAGACATCAATAAAAAAAAAAAAAGACTTAACCAGGGCCTTTTTACTCTTGGGGACATCTCTGGGCTTAAATACTTTGCCTTCAGCTTATATCAACTTGCCAGGAACTGTACCAAGAGCTTTATATATATATTAACTCATTCAGTCTTTATAGCAACAGTATGAAGTAATTACTAATATTATTCCCATTAGACACATGGGGAAACTGGGGCACAGAGGTTAGATTGGCTCATGGTCATATTAAGGGTCTCACCAGAGTTTGGACCCAAGCATTCTGTCTCCAGAGTCTGTTCATAGACACATTTCTTCTGTGGTTGGCTGTGAAGTCTGGAGTTGAGGGAAATGGTCACGGTGAGGGATATGCATTTGGGAATCATTGGCAGGTATTTAAGGCCATGCACGAGATCATCAAGGGAATGAGTGTAGACAGGGAAGACTGAAACACTTGTCCACCTTTGCTTTGCTTTTTGTCATCGGGGCCATCACGGCCTGATAAAGACCCTCAGGAATGGAGACCAGTGTTATATGATATTGGTCGTAGGCGTTGCTGAGCCACTAGCACCAAGAAAGTGTGTGCTGAAGACTCACTTTTCCTCTTCCTCTCTTCCAGGTGCCATGCTACGCATTTGATGAAGAGTTGAAGAAGCATGATTTAAACCCACTGATTAAGATTAGCGGTGGTTACTTGGTGGATGATTCTGACCCTGACGCTTCTCTGTTCATCAACGTTTGTAGAGACATAGGTCTGAATCTTTGTGGGCGTGGGGGTGGTGGTGTGAAGGATTTCTTTGGAGACTTCGGTATCTTTGCCCTCCCACCCATATTCCTTTAGAAGATCCATGGCCCTGAGAGGCCCCAAAGAAAGCTTTTGTCATGAAAGATGTTCTCTGTGCACATCCCCACCCCGTTGCCCCCAGTCAATTCTGATTCCATCGCAAATTCCATCCAAACTGTTGGTCCATCCCAGTGTGTTCTCTCTGCCAGATACTTTGGGTTTCAAGATTCTCCAGTAAGTCTGACTCCCTATGAGATGAAGGGGAGAATGGGTTGATTGGGTGTACTGGGAGTGCTGAGGTCTGCCAGAGCAGAATGGAGACACAGTTCCTGGGAGGGGCCGTAGTGAGGAAGGTCGCTCTCGCTGGCTGTGGCTACCTACATCTCTTGGCTTTGCAGGCTGGGTGGAAGGAAGAGAGGGATGACCAAAGGGCGCTTAGTCATGATGCGTATTTCAGCCCGGGCTGACTTCTAGCCTGGCTTTCTTCGTAGGGGCCAGAACTATTGTGAGAAGCTTATGTGTCTTTGCTAAATTAACTGAAGGCTGTAAATGGTCTTTATCTAAAAGAAGCCATGAGAAGTTTTTACTAAGCCTTTTGCATGTCCTATCAGTGATTTCTGAAACCTAGCTTGATGTTCCCTCCAAGGGCTGTGAGTGGTTAGTCCTGGCGGCCAGGACTTATCTTTCTGCTGTGGTAGCAGTGAAAATCACGAGTAAATTTTTCCCAGAATTAACTAATGAAAAGATCATTTTTAGTGTTTTCCTACGTTCCTTTTTCTCACATAGTACAGAGGACTTTGGCCTTAGAAAAGTTTGGAAAAAATTTTAAATATAAAATCAGTAAATGGGTGGTAGGCACATGAACATTAATTTACAATTATTCTTTAAATCGTACGTCTATATTATGTACCGTTTTTGTTTATTATTTCTAAACAGTTTTAAAAAGTGAATATACCACATACATAGCTCATCAAAAGTGACCAGTGATAGTTTTAGGCTTTCTGTGTCAGTTAAGTCATCCTTTTGTTCTCCAAGAACAACTTTTAATGTTCTTTTGGAAAAAGGCAGATAGAGTCTTTGTGTTAAATGGGTCTGTGACTCAAATTTGAGTATAAAGTTGAAGAGTCTTGTAGATTTTTGAATTCTCACAGAATATGCCATTTTAGTTTGGAAAACATTTAGATGTCCTGGTCTTTTTATCATTTTGAGGATTACCCTAATTCACTGGATATGTTCTTATAAAAGTTTTTCTATCCAGTTTACTGTCAATTTAAGTTGAACTCCAGTGACTTTGATTCACATCAAAAGTGCCCCAGTTTTTGCCCAGACATTCTCTGTCCCCAGGATGTTGCCCCAAACCTCAAACCATGTTTGAAAGTGACCCTCAAAACCTCAGAACAGTAGATTCACTGTATGCTTAGCTCCTTGCACACCCAGGGGCACGTGCCTCACACTTTTTCTTCAGTGACCCGAGGGGTCTAATGTTGCGTCACTATGAGGGCAGGGAGTCCACAGCAGCGCAGATTCTCCACGGAACTAAAGCCACCCATTAGGGGAATTTCCCTCTACAGGCTCAAGACCTGGAGGTTCTCTTTCCTTTTCATCAGCTGGTGTCTCCTCTCGGCAACCTGGAGAAGATATGGTAACCCTGCCCCCTTAATTAAAGCCCAAGCTGGGTGATACTTACTCATGCATGGGGGAGCTGTTTTTTTGAACCCCTGTTAGGGCACTGAATGACAGCATAGACCACACAGAAGTTTCTACTCTCCTGGAGCTTATAGTCAAATGGAAGAAGATGCATAGTGAATAAGTAAACCTTATAATGTGTAAGATACCAGATGAGGATGCAAGGAACACAATGTAAGGGAAACTCAGCTGTAATCGCCATGGCTGTTGCTGCTGGCAGTCCAGAAGGGCTGGGCATTGTTCTTTTCTTTAATCCTCCCCCAGCCCTGTGAGGTAGGTGCTGGCAGCCGGATAGTTCTGTAGTTAGGCCAGAGTTATAGAGATAGTAAGTGGCGGGTCTAAGATTTGAAGCCAGAACCGTCCGTGGGTTCTTTCCACTAATGTCCTCCTCTTCCCGCTAGTCCATGGAGCGCCTGCATTTCTAGTCTATAGCTTGAGAGGGATAACGCTAACCTTTAGTTATCTCTCGGGGAAGGTGGGGGGACATTCCTTAACTACGAGTAACATGATCGTCCCTGTTTATCGGGCACCTCTTGTGTAACAGGTGCACAGGGAGCACCTTCCGCTCCTTCTCCCTGTACCTCCTGGCAGCGCTCCGGGGCGAGTGGGGCTGCACTCATTTCACATGTTTGGTGAGGTCACCGGCTTGCCCAGAGTCTTGGAATGGGATGTGATCCTAGCTCTTTTTTCTTTCCAAACTTCTACTACTTTATGTTACTTACGGAGACTCTCAAAAATTCGATCATTTTCCTAAAGGGACTTTGAGCCTAAGGTTCGGTGTGATTACCACTCCTGACGCATAATCTGATTCAGTGTCACGTGCAATGTTTTACAGACTCACTGCGGGGCTCAGATCCGCAGCTGCGTGGCTGTCCCCCCGGCACCGCTGCCTGCCTGGTCAAAGGCAACCAGGCGTTTGACGTCGGCCAGCCCAAGGAGGGACTGAAGCTCGTGAGCAAGGACAGGTCGGTCTGCTGTTGGCGTTTGTAATCCTCAGCAGGAACCTGGCTTTTCAGGGAGTTGCAAGAACATCCCTTTTCAGGAGGGCTTGAGATAGTCCTTGCAAAATTACTACTTCACGTGTGCTTGTGAAGTTATTAGTCACTGCTGAGTCACAGAGGCTGGTTTGCTTCTAATCGCTTGTCTCTTCCAGCAGTAACATTGTGTATCACGATCCAGCCCGTATCCATACATGTATTCAGGTCATGAAATAATGCCCACCCTGAGGCGTGTTCTGACATTTTCTGTGCCACGTCACGCCTGAAGTTGACTTTTTGTCCATTGTTGTCTGTTCTTTGAAAACTCCGTCCTGGAGGACGAGAGTTAGGAGGGGCACTTTGCTGGCATCCTTCCAGGGTGCTGAGTTTGCTTCCTGCCTGGGGCATGGTGGGCGCCCTAGTTCCCAGTGGTGGTGGTGGGGTTTGTTTCTCATAATAAGCTGTGCTGTTTACGCACACTCTTCTCCCACCTTTGTACCCTATCTTGGCAGAGAGGTGTTTTTCTCCATTGTGTCATGCATGACCCCGTCCTGAAATTGCATCAAGAAATTTGATTTTTCCCCCCATTCCATGGGGCTTTGGTAGACATCTCGTTGCGGCATGCTCTAGTCTGGAACTAGTGGTGTGTCAGGGTGTGCAGTTATACAAGACCAGCGCTCTAACCACTGGGCTACGGAGCCCACTTAGGGCATGCTCATATAGATTGCACTTCTGTCCACAGAAAACACTGGAGTGTAACTTCACTGTAAAATGTGCGGGAGATTCCCGTATGTGTGTCTGTGTTAGTTTGCCGGGGCTGCCGTAACAAAGCACCACAGGCTGAGTGACTTAAACCACAGAAATGTATTTCCTCTCAGTTCTGGAGGCCAGAAGTCCAAGGTATCAGCAGGGTTGGTTTCTTCTGAGTCCCTGTCCTTGGTGTGTAGACGGCCGTCTTCTCCCTGTGTCCTCACGTGGTCACCCCTCTCTATGTCTGCGTCCTCATCTCCTCTTATAAGGACACCAGTCCTATTGGATGAGGGCCCACCCTGATGGCCTCATTTAACTGAATCACCTCTTGAAGGCCGCGTCTCCAAATACAGTCATGTGCTGAGGTACTGGGGGTTGGGCCTTCTACATATGAATTTTGGGGGGAACACAGTTCAGCCCGTAACATTGTCTTAAGTGACAAATGGGCGATTCTTCGTACCAGGCGGACTAGAGAGGGCTCCATAAGATGTGGGCGTTGAGCGAAAGCCTGAGCGTGTCTTCAGAGAGAAGGAAGGTCGTCTGTTTTCGGGCGGTCTGCGGCTGGCGCCCCGGGGGCGGTAGGCGTGTCCCTTAGTGGCCCCGGGCTCTTCCCGACCATGGGAGGCCGGGTGCACGCGCTGCTGGGCGGGTTCACGCGCTGGGCAGGTGAAAAAAAAAAAAAACCGTCTTTGACTCGCACTTTGAGGTTGTTTAGAGAGAAAGTGGCCGTGCAGCCTGTGGGCAGAAACGCGCTTGGCCTGCGCGGCTGTGTTTGTTTCGTTAGATCATTTACCATTTTTTGTTTGTTTTACTCAAACAGCTTTTCTTAGTATTTCAATTTACTTGTTGGTCGTTTATTTATTTTAAAAAGAAAATAGCACTCACTGAAGTCTACTTAAAATTCTGTTTTCAAGTGGAAATGAGAGTTATTTGTACTCTGGCTTCTTTTACATTTAATATTCTCTTCCCCCTTTCCCCCAAATGAGTGTGCCAGATGCTCAGTGCACAGATTAATTTGAATGTAATTTATACTTTCGTAATGCTCTTTTCTTTCTTTCTGTCCTTTTTTTGGTGAGGAAGATTGGCCCTGACCTAACATCTGTGCCCATCTTCCTCCATTTTGTATGTAGGACGCAGCCACAGTATGACTTGATGAGCGGTGTATCGGTCGGCACCCAGGATTCGAACCTGCGAACCCTGGGCCGCCAAAGCGGAGTGCGCGAACTTAACCACTATGCCACTGGGCTGGCCCCTGTAATGCTCTTTTCTTAACGTGTACCCTCCAGGCTTGTTCTGAGTTATGTGAAAGAAGAGGCAGCCAAGCCAGACTTCTGTGACGGTCACAGCCCGGCGGTGACTATTACGTTTGTCTGCCCATCTGAGCGCAGAGAGGTGAGTGGCCTGTCTTAGGATGACTTCCCAGCGGCATGCATGGGCTTGGGCTGCCTGAGTGAGCACGAGTCTGGGGTTGGGGCCAGGTGGTGGGTCTGGGTGCAGAAACGGGCGAGCAATAAAAAGATGCATCGGTGGAATATCCGGTAAGACATGCTTCCTGGGGTAGACTCTGCTGCCCACACGGGTGAGGCTCTCGGTGGGGAGCAGCTTGGTGTTTGCTTTTTCTCAGCCACCCGGAGGGGCCTCTATGTGTGTTAACCTAGGATAGTGTTTTGTTCTCGTATCGCGTGAGATGATTTTAAGTGGTTCATGGACAGATTTTTAAAAATTTTTGTAGTCATGCTGATTTGCATGAGTATTTGAAGAACCCTACGCATCATCCCCAACCTGTGATTTCGTGGCTGTTATTGCTTAGGATGAGGCAAAGTAAAAATAGCTAACTGGTTTATAGAAACATAGTGAGAAATGAGTAGTGCAGATGGTATGCAGACCTGGCCGAAGTTGTGCCGGCCAACAACTGAAGTGTTAGGGGGGTACCAACGTAGGGGAATGATGGCCAGAAGGAAGGTTTCTACAGTCTTAGAGTGGAGCACTTCATCCCCTCCCTGCCTGCCTGACCCCCTCCTGACACTCTCAGGGAGATTGATCATTCTGTTCTCTGCTGTTTACTGGGTTCTCGTACAGTTGTAAATTCCTTGAGGGGAGGGCCTGAGTCCAACTCGTCCTTGGGCCCTGTGCCCAGCAGCGTTACACGTGTCCCTTGAAGTTTAAGTGCTTTAGCAGATGTGGGGTGCTGGTGGAAGGGGGACGTCCCCAGACAGGAAGGGTAGGGCCTTCCTCTAATTTACTTCTGTCTTCTCATAACAGAATGAAGTGGGAGGAGCTGAATTCTTTTGCTGAGGAACCATCCTCCCCCTCCCCACAAACAAACGTGGAATTTCCTCTGGCTTTGGGCTGGCAGCTGGCCTGTTTTGTGCGTGTGGGATGTGGAGTCAGAAGTGCAGTCCAGGCTGGCTTTCTATTTTATGTTCCCAGACTTCCAGGGCCACGTGGTGGCAGTTTAATGAAGACCTGACTGTCTGACCAGTAGTCGATGTCAGTTCTGAATGTGTTGCTGAGGAATATTTATTTATACTTTCCATTTGTGCCTACAGATGGGAATGGAATCTTTTAAACCTGATGAGGCATTCTAAGCTGGCAGTGGTTTTCGTGTTTTTCTTTCTTATTTTTTCTGCATTCAGTAAGAATCATTTTATACCATCACAATGAAGAGAATCGGGAGTTTCCCTCCTTTCTTCCCCATGGGATATGAGGCACTTAGAGGTGTGAGAAGTTGAGGCTGATTGGTTATTAGTGGAGCTGGAGGTTCATTTCCAGCTTCACTGTCACTGGGCAGAACTTGGGTTACCCGTGGTACCTTAATACTTGAAGGTTTATGTAAGCACTTACGCTGGCTCACTGAATGCTTTTAGGAGCTGGCATTTTAGTAAACATTCACCTTGTCGTATAGATCCTTTTAAAAAAGCTTTATTGAGCCAGCCCTGATGGCCTAGTGATTCAAGTTTGGCACGCTCCACTTCGGTGGCCCGGGTTCAGTTCTCAGGCATGGAACCACACCACTTGTCTGTCAGTGGCCGTGCTGTGGCAGTGGCTCACATAGAAAAACTATAGAAAAACTAGAAGGACTTGCAACTAGAGTATACAATGATGTACTGGGGCTTTAGGGAGGGGAAAAAAAAGGAGGAATATTGGCAGCAGATGTTAGTTCAGGGTGAATCTTGCCCTGCAAAAAAAAAAAAAAAAGCTTTATTGAATTTATATACTGTAAAATTCACCTGTTTTAAGTACAATTTAGTGGTTATTAGTATGTTAACAGTTATGCAACCATTGCCACAATCTAATGTTGGGACATCCCACCCCCCGCGCCTCCCCACCCCCAGGTGTCCAGTTGCAGTCACTCCCATTCCTCTCCCAGCCCTGGCCACCACCAGTCTACTCTCTGTCTCTATGGACTTGCCCTTCTCGGACATCTCATAGACGTGAATCATACACTGTGTGGCCCTTTGTGTCCAACTTCTCTCACTTAGTGCTCGGCACCACATCACTATGTGTCAGACTGCCCTGAGCCAAGTGGTTCAAGATCGATTTTGAGTCAGACTGTTGGGGCTAGACTTGTAACTCTGCAGCTTACTAATCGTGTGACCTGTTTGTAAACCCGACACTTAGTACTGTGCCTGGCACGTTGTAGGCGCTCGGGAAACAGTTGTGGAGTGATGGTCTAGAAGTGGCACAGCCGTTCCTGGTACTCAGACCAGTAACACGTTTCTCCCAAGGATGATTAAAAAGACGACCCTGCCCTCCAGTGAGCAGTGACCTCAGCGTCCTTCCTGGTTCATACCAAAGATGAGCGTCAGAGCTCACCTTTGTCAAAGCAGTTCTCTGGCAGCAAAGTGGCAGAATCTGGGTTTGTGGTGGATGGTGCCTTGGCTTCACCCAGGGGCAGGAGCAGGTTTGAGTCCAGCTGAGGTGGTGCCTAAGACCCCTTTGACGATCCTAGGAAAGGGGTTGGGGACCATCTCCCCAGACGTGCACACACACGGTGATCTCCACTCAACTTTGGGGATTCATCTGGCCCAGGCTCAGCAGCACCTCTGATTGAAAGGAGTGATGGACCACACGCCCATCACACATCAGGACTGCTTGCCAAGGTCATGGTTGGCAGAGGATGTTGAGTTCAGGGTGGGCTCACTGGCTGAAGCTTGAATGTGACTCTTGAAAGTGACTGGAAAGGTTGCAAGTAAGTGGCGTTGTGATAGGTCAGATCATCGAAATATGTCAGGGGCAATTACGATTCAGAAACAGGAACAGAAGAATGTAGAAACCCAACAACATATACCTTTGAGCTTTTCAGAAGCATGGAAAATCTGCATTTCAGAAAATTAATTTAGCTCCTTTCATGCTGTTCCTGTTAGGGCACCATTCCCAAGCTCACAGCTAAATCCAACTGCCGCTATGAAGTGGAGTGGATCACTGAGTATGCCTGCCACAGAGATTATCTGGAAAGTAGAACCTGCTCTCTGAGCAACGAGCAGCATGACATCGCCATTGACCTCCAGCCGCTCAGCCTGGGCAGAGGTGAGTGGGTGCCATAGAAATAAAGAAGTGGGGGTGGGAACGCGAGTACAGGAGCCATTTAACCCCCGCCACTGGGGTGGGTGTTTCAGAAATTCGGATTCAGGTTTGACTAGAGTAATGCTGTAACTTTGTAACACCTGTGGAGATAACGCAGCCTCTTCTTATTTATTCTCCTTTCTTTAGCTTCATATACTTCAGATGGAAAGGAATATAATTTTTATTTGAGTATCTGTGGAGAAACTGAAGTACAGCTTTGTAAGAAGAAAGGAGTTGCAGTTTGCCAACAGAAAAAGTCCGATTCCACTCAAGTCAGAGTGGCCGGAAGATACCAGAATCAAACTCTCCGGTGTGTAAACAGCCTTCACGTAATTTTCAAGTGCATTGTTGTATATTCTTGTGAAACGTAACTGACTCCTCTTGCCGTCTTCCTCCTTCCGTTTTCCACACAGTACAGGAAAATCAGTTAAGCCCGCATCCCTTTTTATTTGACTTGGGCAAGTTGCCATTTGTCACTAAGCAGTTGGCTGTTTTTTCCTGGCTTTATGATAAGAGTGCCTCTGTTAAAACTGTTCACTTTATACTCTGTTGTTTGTCAGGAACCATACTATAGGAAGTTAGTTGATAATGGCTTTTGTATTTTAAAATTTATGTTTCCGAGGAGTTTTGATTTTTCTCTGACAGTTTGAGAATCTGAAACGCTGTTAGGAGTACGTAAAAGTTTCAAACAGCTAAAAAAGTGCCTTCAGTGCAGTTCTTGTGACCCTTAGCTTGGTCGTTACCTTTACAAAAGCGTTAACGATAATATAATTCTCTGAAAATAAGTATCATGGAGGATGGCTTGGGGAGGATGTGTGTATGGCAGTTGCTGGACAAGCTCTGTGCTCTTTGGGCACTCTTGGGCAAAGATCTTGAACAAAATTCAAAAACGAGAGCAGAAGAGTCTTCATGCTCACAGCAGAACCTTCAGTGCTTTCTTTCAGCCCATTATTACTTTAAAGTGAGATGACGACAAGCCTGTCCATTTGGAACTCATTTCCTTTAGCCGTTTTTCCCCAGCTGGCGAGAGGGCTTGCTGTTTTATGTCAGTCCTGATTTGTTGATGGTATGTGAAAGGCTTAAGTAGAAATGTTTAAAAATTCAAGTTTCTTTCTTAGTTCTACCAAACGTGTGTGTGTGTATATTACAAAAAAATCTAGATACTCCGATGGAGACCTCACCTTGATATATTTTGGAGGCGATGAGTGCAGCTCCGGCTTTCAGCGGATGAGCGTCATAAACTTGGAGTGCAATAAAACCGCAGGTGAGTGTTACCTGGGGTTCAGTCCACGCTCTTCGCATCGATGGGCGTGTGTGTTCTGGGAAGTGGAATGCTGAATGGAGCGGTCAGACGTCCTCCTTCGGACGTGGCCACCTCCGGTCCCCAGACTAGGTTTCTCTGCTGCAGCGAGTAGGAGTATCCCCCACCTCCCACCTCGCCAACAACATACACATCCTGTTTCCATTTTCCTCTGCTCTGTGTTTGCCTTGGGAAGGGGCCCAGCACTGGGCTTGCTGGGAAAGGCTTTCTCCCTTGCGTTCTGGCTCACACCAGAGCGCGTACACATCCAGCAAGGTGGGTTTGCTCACCAACTTTGAAAGGGTTGTCACCAAACAGCTCTTCTTTATGAAGTAAATTTCAAGATGACCCTTTGTGCAAATGATGCTCCTGTGCTAGAGGCTGGATTTTGGGATCGCGAGAGGTCACAGGGCAAGTTTAAGCGGAACATTTGGTTTTTCTGAGCGGTTAGGAGAAGCTCCCTTGAAGTCAGGATGGCACTGGCTTTTCAAAAAGCCATGCTGCTCCCTGTATCTTGAAGATCCTGGACACGGTTTGCATCTGTAGAGAGGCGATGAGACCCCGTCATCATCAGAGAGCCGTCCTGTCCATTGACCTCCAAGCTGGGACCACAGGTGCCCGGCAGGCCGGTCAAGCCTCAGCACAGAGCTCTCGTCCCGGAGCCGGCTGGTTCCAGCCCCACCTGTGTGCAGCTGCCCTACCCCCGGGGGTCTTCCTGGCCCTTCATTCTGTTTGTTTTGTGTGTTTCTGTAGCAGAGCTGTTGACCTGTTGGTCATGGGACAGGTTTCTACGTGATTCACCACAGGGCCTGGGAGAGGCAGCTGTGCGTGACGGGAACTGGGCTCTGGAACTCGTGTCTGTGATGGTGAAGGGAGTTGTGGGGCGGGGGTCGTGATCAATACCGAGCTCTGTAAACTGCCTTAGAGAGCAAGAAAGAAGGAGCCTCGGGTGAAGCAGATGGAAGGCTTTACATCAGAGCGCCCGTTTACTCCTGTTGTCGCGTCTGTCTCTGCTCCCGCGGTCCACGGGCTCTGTTGTTGCCCGTCAGTCCCCCACTCCTCCACATGCTCTAGACTTGCACCGCAACCTGTTTGCTGGCCCTTTTGATAACTTTCATGTTCTTAGTCAATTGTTGCAACACACATTTTATTAGTACCTGTTGCTTAGACCCTGCGAGGGGTGAGCATGCCGTGATGACTGAGGGCTCTCAGGGCTTCTACAGGCTAGAAGCAGAGAGAGAGAAAAGGAAAATGATGACAGTAGAGCTGGGTAGTGCCGGCTGGATGAGAGCTGCCGGCAAGTGCTGTCAGCCCGTGCTTTATCAGGAGGGAGGCACCGCGGCCAGTGGTCTGGGTGGCCACGAGGAGCAAGGCAATTAGGAAAACAGGAGGTGCTGCTTGAGTGAGCCCTACAGGGCGAGTAGGGGTAAGCCAGGTGCAGAAGTGGGGTGGCTGTGGGGTCTGGACTTTGTGGCAGAGGGAACAGCTCATGTAAAGGCAGGAATTTGGGTATCTGTGAGCAGGTCAGAGCTATGCATTCAGAACATGGCTAAAGATGACCCTAGCAAGGAGAGTGGAGCAACATCATGAAAAGCTTGTGTCCTGCAAAGGAGTTGGACTTTTTCTAGAAATCAGTGTGAAGTGCCAAGGACTTTAACACAGGGGGTGACATGAATCTGATTTGGATGTGGCCTTTGGGTTCATCTCCCATCTGGTTGGAGTGCTCCGCTGCCCTGCCCAGATTTCTTCCATCATCATCACCTCCTCCAAGCTTTTAGGAGACCTTCTCTCAGTTATACTCTGAGTCCCTGGGAGATGTAGCCTGCTTCTTCCTCCATGGACGTCCCCAGACCTTTGGGCACTCGGGGCTGCCCACCCCCTTCCCTGCTGGGTCTCCTGGACTCCCCTGTGGGCTGGGCTGCTCTGCTGTTGGGTGGCTTCTTTGGGCCAAGTCTCCCTCCGACCTTGTCATTACCTCTCTGGCTCTGTTCTGTTCTGGGCTGTTTATAAATGACTTGGCCGAGGTCTTTGAGAGTGCACTGATCTCATTTGGGCTCTCTGGGAAGATAGAATAATGATCCAGAATGATCTCAGCAGATGAGGAGGAGATGGGGAAGCGTATGTAGTCAGAGACTCAGGGAAGAGGTGTGGGCATCCGAGAGTGCTGGGAGGTTAAAGCCCAAGTGAGCTGAGCCTTGAAAAAAATATTAGAGGCCCTTGTTGTTCCTCTTTTACTGTTTATTATAAATTTTTTTCAAACATATAAGTAGAAAGGACATTATAATGAAAATTTGTATGCCTGCCACTCAGGTTCAGCAGTTGTTAATGTTTTGCCAAATTTGCTCCATATAAAAACCATACGTCACTGATGGATCATAACGCTCTACCCCAACTCCAAGAGAGGGCATTCCTTCATGTGACCTCAGAGTCGTTATTGGAACCTGACAGAATTTACAACAGTGCCCTCATGCCAAAAACTCATGGTCTTTCTGGGCTGATTTTGTTAGGATTGTGACAAGGAGCCCAGACAGAGATGTTAGATGTTTTGTGGGAAATTTTGAGCCTGTTCTCGGGCTGGAATTGGATTATAAAATATTTAAGACTCCTTCCAGCTCTGTGATTCAGAGCAAAGTGTATGTACTATATGTACCATATATACTGTGTATTATATGTACTATATAATTGTATGTATTATAAAATTGTTTCATTATTGCTTTGTTCGAATTTAAATTGAGTTTTTAGAGAAAACCCTTTGGTGGATTCTGTATTTTTGCATGTGAATAGGTGTTAATTGGCTGTGTACGATAATGAAATGTTTATAGTTTAACTTGGATCTCCAGGAAGTATTTATGCTTATGAATCTAGGGTTCATGCATTTTTAAGACATAAAGGTGCATAAATTTATTCTTTTAGCTATAATATTTTTTAACCATTTGTTTCAATAACTTACACGTAGTTTGCAGTAACGTGATGCCTTCTTAATGGTGATCCTGTCGAATAAGGACATTAGATCATTTTTTGGGAAGAGTGATATATTAGGATAGGCTAGTACAAAACTGTCCACACATTTAAGTGGCTTGTTATATTAAAGGTTTATTTCCTTTAGTTCGGTGTGGGTCACTGAAGGGGCTAGAGGTGGGGGTTCTGCCCCAAGTGGTCTTTCAGGGACCTTTCTTTGCACTTTCCATCTTGTGTTGCTGCCATCTGTAGGCTTGGCCTCCAAGGACTCTGAAGAATGGGAATTGCAATTTTTGTTAATGTGCCAGAACTAAGTGGTATGGCCCCACCTCAAAGGCAGGGAGGCCGGGAAATGTAGCTTAGCTGTGTATTTAGAGGGAAAATTAAACCAGTTTGGTGAGTTGGTAGCGTTGTCTTTGCTGCAGAGCAATGGAGGAACGGTTGCTGCTGCTTGCTACTTAGGCAGAGAGCTCCTTGGTTCCAGTGGAAAACTCCACTTTCCCTTCAGCTGGTTATGGAATCCAAATACCATGAGGCCCCGTAAAGGGGTGTGCTGGGGAGTGAACCGTGGAGGCCAGAGAGGCAGGATGGAGCTTTCAGGTTTGTTTGATTGATGGTGAGGTTGCGGAAAGCTCATACTAATCATTCTGATGGATGGAAACTCTAGGAGGCCCCCCGGAATAGTAGTCCGGAAGGCAGAGCCCATTGTGTTTAAAAACAAATAAACAAATGTGGTTTGCTAGAGAGGAGTCATAGCTTACTGTTTTCCTAAAATTCTTTGAGGAATTAAATAAGAATACAGGTAAGATGCATGCCAATGGTTATTTAAAATTGACTCTCCCTGCAGGTCATTTGTAAGTTTAAGATGCAAAATCAGCTCCAAAGTAGGCATGGGTGCTAGAACCATTCATAGTGTTGTTTAGTCTTTTGTAAACTTATCTGGTAAACGAAGAACACAGTGAATGCTTCAGGTTTGCGGAAACACAGATCTTTTCCAAATACTGAAATATGAATCCAGTAGGAGTAAACTTTATGTAAATCATGTGGGTGAAGTGAAGAGAGGCAAATGAGTTTCTCTGCTCAGTCAGTAGTACACAGGGAGGGTGCAGGGGTCCCAGCTAGAGGGGGTGGGCTCTGCATTGGGAGCACTGCTTCTTGAAGAGAAAGGCTTAAAGTACTTAAAAAAAAAAAAGAAGAAAGACAATTCCATAGTAGGGTGGAGAAGTATTGTCTTGTGGGCCAGACTAAGTTTGATTCCTGGCGTCTCTGCTTTCTCTCTGTGAAACCATAGGCAAATTATTTAGCCCCCCTAAATCTACAAATTGGGGCTAAAATTGCACCTGTGCCATAGGGTTTTTAGGATTCAGTACGCTCATATATATAAAGTCCTTAACCCAGAGCCTGTTTTCTGCAGCCAGCCCCCTGGCACTTAGGTGCTTGCTTAATGCCAGGCTCAGACTGCTCAGCACAGGTTCACTGCTGTTGCTGGTATTATAATTATAATGTTTATAACATTAACGGTTTACTAGCAATTGCAATTGAAACATCATTTGCCCTTGGTACAAAATATTATTTCCCTTTGCTTTAAGAACATTGTACACTTCAGGGCACCAAACATCAAGAAAGGCAAATCACGTCAGAGGTCCAGAGGAGAATTATTAAACCATCAAGGGATGGAAAATGGAGCTTTGTGCCAGCGGTCCACCAGCTTGGAACGGCGAGGGGATAGTATTTCTAGTAAGGGAAAAATCAACAAGGTTCGCCGAGTCCCAGGCTGCACGGGCTGGGGAAGTGGCTCATGAAGAGCTGCTTCCAGACCAGAGCCGAACTGTCAGGGCTCGCAGTTGGGAAACGTGTGGGGCTCCTGCGAGGCGGTGGGTGGGCGAGGAGACGGTTGATTTGAGTCGGGTGTTGGAGACACGTGCACTCATGAAGTCCTGAGGATCAAGGATGCCGGCAATGTCTGGAGGAATGCCTCCAACTTTGTGAGCTCACACAGGCCTCAGCGCTTCCAGTAGGGCGACTGTAGACGTTCTCCATCACTCTTTCCCTTTCACTTTAGGGTTGAGTCCCAGAGAACTGATGTTGCTCACAATCGCATCATCAAGCCAATGGCACGCCATGAACTAGAGCTCTGGTCTGCCCCCGAGAATGTTCATGGGCCTGTTGGAGGCTGACCACAGCCCGTGAGCAGCAGAGCCCTGCCTGGTGGCTCACACGTTCCTCCTTAGCACTCCTTCATGTCCCCATGGAACATGCTGTAAACAGCCTGGTGGCTTATTGAGACCGTCCTCCTGAGATGAAAGGGACGTAGGCCCGCCATCAAGGATTTACGATTGTCTGAAACTCAACAGAAGGCGCTCCAATCTCTGATCCCTTTCGTCTCTGGAGTTTGGGACCTGAGTTTGTTTTACTACCCAGTTCGCACTGGTGTCCTATTTGCTATTTCTTCCCTCGTTCCGTTGACATTCCTAGGTTTCGGTCACACAAGGGAGTGTTACTTTCCTTTTCAAATTGTGCAGGTAATGATGGGAAAGGAGCTCCTGTCTTCACCGGGGAGGTCGATTGCACCTACTTCTTCACATGGGACACGAAGTATGCCTGTGTGAAAGAGAAGGAGGATCTCCTCTGCAGCGTCAGCGACGGGAAGAAGCGGTACGACCTGTCCGCCCTGGCTCGGCACTCAGGTAGGGCTCGCCTGCCCCCGTGCGGATCTCAGTCACGTGCTCATGGGAACATTCTCTCCTCTCTCTCCGTGAATGCATTTGGAGATACTGTTGCAATTTTCTTTAATTGTCAGCTAATTGTATCGTGGCCTTTTCCCCCCTTCTCACCTGTCAATATGAATTATTAGAAATGACACTGAATTAGGAGGCAAAATATCTTTCAGTTCAGCCTTACCGTTTTCTGGTTGGGACACTTGGGCTAATCTTATCATAGTTTAGCGAAAACTGCCAAGTGTCTACTGTGTGCCAGGCCTTGTGCTTTGTGATTAGAAACTTTAAAAAAAAATTTAAACTCTTGTTTCTAAGAGAGAAGGTCTTAGAAGTTCTCATCTCACACACACACAAATTTGTCACTGTGTGTGGCAATGGATGTTCACTAAATTACTGTGGTAATCATTTTGCAATATGTACATATGTCAAATCATTATGCTGTACACCTAAAACCCATACAATGTATATGTCAATTATATCTCAATAAAAAATTATTTCACCTCTTCACAACAGCCTTCAAGTAGGCAGTGCTCCCGCTTAACACATGGGCGGTCAGGCCCGGAGGATTAAATACTGGCTGTGGAGGTTGGTGGGTTCAGTTCATGCCCTTTGATCCCTGCTTTCTCCTTTTGCCTCACTGCCTCTTTTCCCACCTCTAAAATGGGATCAGCACTCCCTGTCCAGCCTTACGTTCTTTTGTGAGGCTGAAAGGAGAGTGGATGCGGAAGCCCTCGGGTCATGCAGCGCCGTGTCAGTGTGAGGCGGGGTTGTCGAGGCCTGCCTGGCTCACGGGAGGACCCACCGAGGGGAATGTGTTCATTACCTGACAAGTGCTTGTTGAGCATTTGTTATGTGGAGGCACTGGACCAGGTGCTGGGGATACAGTGCTGACAAGCCCGACCCTACCGCAGGGGCCAGAGAAGACTGAATAATAAGAATGGGGGCTTCCAACAGCGATAACCCAATCTAGTCAGGGAGTGTCTGGTTTTACCCTTTCGGCAGCCCTGGAGTTGGGTGTATGTAGAAGCAAGTTGCGTCTGTGAAGTGGAGATAGTACCGAGGCAGAGAGAATGACTTGCCTGAAGTCATGGCATTACCAGCTGCCGTAGGGATGGTGCTCGCGTGTTCTGAGTCCCAGCTGGTTTGGGACAATATTAGAAAGAGGAATTCCTCTTCTGTGGCGTGTTTGAGAGCTTTCCCTTGAACGTGGGACCTCCATTCTAAATGCTCTAGATGAGTGAGTTGCTTGGAAGTCAGTGTTTGTGCTCCGGCAGTTTGGCGCCTTTTAAGCTGCTGGGAATGGAGCCATGGGTCAGTTCTGGTCCCTGTGTGCTCACAGAGAGACTGGTTTCTGCAGAGCGGAGCGAGCTGTCACCTCCGAGCAGAGGCTGGTTTGAGGACTGTGTTGCCGTGTCCAGCTGCATTTACTTGAGCAAGGTGCCTCCCTTCTCAGGCCCCAGTTTTCTTACAGTAAACCGAGTGGTGGTATTAGATCCCTTTAGTCAATGTTTTTTTTTTAAACATCACTATGTACAAGACACAGCCTAGGATCCGGTGGCACCGAGCACTGTGCCCTGCACCCGGTCTGCTTGGGTGGAAGGGTGGTGTGTTTCTCTTCGCCGCACAGGTCTTCTCAGTGGTCAGAAGGAGGTGTGTTACCCGTGGCATGATGTTCTGCTGGGTCCCAAGGCACGGGCTGGCCTCCTGATTTGCTGCTTCAGTTTCTGATTGTGTACTTTGGGGCTTGGGAAAATTCTGTTTAATTCTCTACCCGCCCCGTTAAGCCTACTCATCTGAGGAGGTATTGGGCATGATTTGTTTCTGTCGCATAGAGGAGAAGCCTCAGAATCTCTGAGAGTTTGTGCCCTCGGCCTGCCTGGGTCCAGAAACATGAGTGCCTGAGGCCCAGCGACCACATTCTTATTAGTGAGCTTTGGGTTTCCACCTTCGGCTTAATCACCATTTATGATGTGACTCACGGAGAAATAATCACCGCCTTTGGCTAAAAGAAGCATTTTTTTTTGTTGTTGTTCTTGTAGAACCGGAACAGAATTGGGAAGCTGTGGATGGCAGCCAGAGGGAAACCGAAAAGAGGCATTTCTTCATTAATATCTGCCACAGAGTGCTGCAGGAAGGCAAGGCGAGAGGCTGTCCTGAAGATGCGGCCGTGTGCTCTGTGGGTGAGTTGTGAGAATCTGGTGCTGGTTTTCCCGAGGGCACGCAGAACTTGGCTGTATCCCATTGGGAGTGGATTAGAAAATCTTCCTGCGATTCATCTAAGCCTCCAAATGTAATGACTCAAAGGTAGGTAGCTGCATGCTGCTTTCTGGAAACCGTAGAACCCCAGGTACCCTGAAGTTGACCAGAGCCTTCCCACATTGGCTGATGCCATGACTGGAAACAGAAGGAACAGTGTTGGAAAATACTGCATTATCTTTTCACTTTGTAATTTGAAGAATTAAGTTGCCAGTACGTGTGTAAAATGGATTCTGATTTTTTAACAAGTTTACTGCCTGAAATTGTTCAAAAGTTATGGCTTAAGGCAAGTGGAACATCATATTGTAGCCTTCATGTAAGAGTATCTGTATCCCTTAGGTACCTTTTGCTGTAGTTGTGCTGGTACCGTGGCTGTCCTGCAGAGATGTCTCAATCTGATATAGATAGTTAGCATGTTAGTTGTTTGTCGCTTAAGCCTCATTTCAAAAATGACAGGCTGTGAGAGTCATGAGAATCTGTTACAAACATTGTAATGAGCTGTGAACCCAGGTTGGATTTTAGGAGTTATCCCAGTCTTCAGAATTGGTGGTGTGTCCACGCATGTCCATGCCTTCATTTAAGAAGGATTTGGAACAAAGTTTTAGTATTTTATAGTAAAAAGCTACTGAACCAAGACTTAAGTGGTCACCTGCTTGGCTTGTGGAACAGGTTAACTTAGTTTCTGTTTTGGTCATGGGATAAACTCTAGCCCCTTGGCTGTGCTTTCAAAAGACCTTATGTCTCGGGAGCTAAGGCCCTGAAAATGGGGAAGAGTGTTACTTTATGGGATGGCGTGACATACGTGCTTGCCTTTCTGCCTCTCGTGCCCATGGAGTATGTTGTTTTCCATTCTCACACTTTCCTACTAAGCCTGGAGGTGACCTCAGTGTGGCTGCCACTGCCTAGTCAAGCTTGTCACTAAAGAAAAACCCAGTGACAGTCAGGGCTGGGCTAGGCGGGCCGGGGAAGGGCCACAGCGCACCTGCTGGGTCTTGGCTGATTTTCTGTACCTCTTCGTCTGCGCCATTATCATTTTGATAATGTCAGTCATGTCTTCTGTTTTTTCCCCCTTCTTTCTTTTTTCCAGATAAGGATGGAAGTAAAAATCTGGGCAAATTCGTTTCTTCTCCCACAAAAGAGAAAGGAAACATTCAGCTCTCTTATTCAGATGGTGATGTTTGTGGTCCTGATGAGAAAATAAAAACTAACATAACACTTGTATGCAAGCCAGGTAAAAATTTGAAAAAAGAAAAAGATGAAATGTGTTAGTGGCTTTTGCCAGAGGCCTTCATCATTTCTCTGTGTCTCATGGCTGCTGCCAAGATGGTGAGGTAGAAAGGGGTGGTGCTAAGCATTTCAGGTTCCAGATTTTTTTAGTGGTGGTCACTTGGATTTGATCCCCCGTCCCCCACCCAAAACCAGACGAGAAATGGAGAAACCACATGGCATCTGAGGGAGTCATGTTGTAATTTTCCAGATGAGTTCTGGGTCTCTGCACGGCTTCCTCTTCCTCGGGACTGATGCGGAGTGATCGTGCGGGCTACTGGACTTCCTCCAGACGGGGAAAGTCATAAAGGGTTTAAAGATGTTGTCCTTGATCTCGCTGTTGAACACAATGCTCCTCTTCATTTACCTTTATTTATAGGTTTACATTGTTTTCCCAGGGTCAAAATCTATTTATCTTCACATGTTTTTATATTCCTCAAAACGTAGTATTTTGTAAATACTCTTTGGCGTTTCAGTTACATTTATAATTTTTAGGGACTTCCTGGTTGATAATGTCTTGGTTTTACTATTTTAAACATTTCCCCTATTGTTGGATTGATTGCATGTTTCTGGTTGGTAATTGTGCTGTCTCCATCTCCCGTTGAAATACTTCCTTTGGGTAAATTCCCAGCTATGGGATAAGGTCGAGGGTTAGGAGTATTTTTTTTTTTGATTGTGGTAAACTATACATAATATAAAATTTACCATTTTTAAGAAATTGTAGTAAAATACGTATAACATGAAATTCACCGTTTTAACTGTTTTCACTGTACAGTCCAGTGGGGTTAAGTACATTTACATTGTTGTGCAACCATCACCACTATCCGTCTCCAGAACTTTTTCATCATCCCCAACTGAAAACTCTGTGCCACTAAACACTCTCCCTCCCCCAGCCCCTGGAACCACCCTTCTTTCTGCCTCTGTAAGTTTGCCTACTCCAGGAACTGCGTATAAGTGGAATCACACAGCGTTTGTTAGGATTATTTTTAGAGTAAAGGAAGATTTTCGGGAACTACTAGTGATAAACCTTTCTTTCCCCTTGACAGGTGATCTGGAAAGTGCTCCAGTATTGAGAACCTCTGGGGATAACGGTTGCTTCTATGAGTTTGAGTGGCACACGGCCGCTGCCTGCGTGCTGTCTAAGACAGAGGGAGCCAACTGCACGGTCTTTGATTCCCAGGCAGGTGTGTGTCCCAGTAGCATGTTGCTGGTTTTGTGGAACTGCTTAGGGTTTTTTTTTTTTGCGAGGAAGACCAGCCCTGAGCTAACATCCGTCTCCAATCCTCCTCTTTTTGCTAAGGAAGACTGGCCCTGGGCTAAGATCCGTGCCCATCTTCCTCTACTTTATATGGGACGCCGCCACGGTGTGGCTGACGAGCAATGCATCGGCGGGCGCCTGGGATCCGAACCTGCAAACCCCGGGCTGCCAAATGCAGACTAAACCGCTGCGCCAGCGGGCAGCTCCTGCTTAGGGTTTTTTAAAAAAATATTTTCTGGGGCTCGCCCAGGGGCGTAGCAGTTAAGTTTATGCGCTGTTTTTCAGTGGCCTGGGGTTTGCAGGTTTGGATCCCGGGCATGGACCAACGCACCACTTGTCAAGCCATGCTGTGGTGTCATCCCATATAAAGTAGAGGAAGATGGGCACAGATGTTAGCTCAGGGCCAGTCTTCCTCAGCAATAAAAGGAGGATTGGCAACGGATGCTAGCTCAGGGCTAGTCTTCCTCCTGCCCCCACCCCCCATATATATTTTCTATGAATGTTTTAGAGATAACCTGCTTTAGAATTATATTCATACTGTTTGACCAAAATTCTGAAAATCTGATGTTTGAGACTTATTTGAGATAATGAAAAACCTGTCTTAAGTTTATGGTTGAGATAGGCCTGCTTGAATGCAAAACCTGAGGGTCACAAGGAAATAAATCACGTTTGAAAAGGCTTTTGCTTGAGTTTCTGGCCAAGAAACCCACCTGAGAGAGACTTTTCAAGGTCATCGTATTGCGGTCATCCTGCTTTGAACACACTGGTTGTTTATTCAACCAGCAATTATGGGCTTTGAATGGGGTTCTTAGGTTACACAGTAAAATGGGAATTGTGGTGGTGAATCTGTCTCTGAGGGAAACGGGAGTAATTGCAGTTCTAGGGATGGAAGGGAAAGGTATATTTTCTGCCTTTTCATGTCTCCCTGCTGTTGAGCAGTTTCTGGAAGGATCTCTCTCCTTGAAGCTGCGAGCTGAGGTCACCCTTCTTCACTGTGGTCCCACTGACCTTCCATACTCAGATTGTTTTCACTCTTTCTTAGGGTTTTCTTTTGATTTGTCACCTCTCACAAAGAAAGATGGCGGCTATAAAGTTGAGACAGAGAAGTACGACTTTTACATAAACGTTTGTGCTGCGGTGTCTGTGGGCACCTGTCAGCCGGACGCAGGAGCCTGTCAGGTAGCAAAAAGGCAAGTAACGATTTCCGGTTATGGGTTTTTCCTTTGGCATCTTGTGCTGACAGATATTTCATTCAGGAATAGGTGTGTTCCCTGCTAATGTCATTGTTTTATGATGAGCATTTAAACACCAAGAAGACCTGGCCCAAAAAACTGGAGGATGCTGGGAGTTTAATTTCCCAGAGAAGAAGCAGGCCACACCCTTGGAAAAGAAGAGTGGATTTACAGAATGCCTTACTTCTGTGTAGTTTGCTCTTCTCCGTTGTTAGATATTTATGTACATGTTTCTCTATTCAGTGCAGGATTAGTTCAGATGAAGTGGTTGTACTTTAAACCAGCTGTACTGAGAGTGGATTTGGGTCCCGGTGTGGGGACGGGGTTGCCCCCTCTCCTGCACTGAAATCCTAACTTGGGATGAGGGTGATCTGCAGCCTGGGTCCTGGTCATTGCCCCTCTCCCACCACTCATTGGCCCGTCCTTCAACGTCATAGCATTGCAGTGCTTCTGGTCTTGGCGTCTTTTCTGAGAGACATTTGTTTGTTTATTTCAGTGATAAGTCGTCTTGGAACTTGGGGCTGAGTAATGCTAAACTTTCGTATTACGATGGGATGATCCAGTTGAACTACAGAGACGGTACGCCCTATAACGATGAAAAGCACACACCAAGAGCTACACTGATCACCTTTCTGTGTGACCGAGATGCTGGAGTGGGTGTCCCCGAGTATCAGGTAGGAACTGTGCTGTGTGCATGCATGTGTGCCTCGTGCTGATGAGGGCAAAGAGGGAGGGAACATCAGTCTGATAAAGGCAGGGAGAAGAAAAAGTGGTCACGACAGGGCTTGTGGCTTTTCCAAGAGAGATGAGGCTGTAATGGCAGGTGAGGTGTTCGCTGGGGGTGCACTGTCCATCCGGTTGTCTGACTCCCCAAGACTTATCCAGGGGCTGTTGTGGGCCTTTTATTTAGAAGCAGAGCTTTTATTAGTCTGGTTTCCTGTCCACATCATCATCTTCTGTGATTTTAATTAATCCTTTTGGATTTCTCAGGGTACATAGGCAGTATTCATCTTCGGCGCTGTTTATTCATTGGGCCACACACCTCAATGATAGCCCACAGCCCTGTTGGTTTGCGGTACAAAACACACAAAAGTGTCAAAAATCATCCCTCATTCCCACTTAACAGAGGCTAGATTTCCATCTAAGTTTATTACGGAGCAATCTTCCTTTTAATAAGATGAAAGAAGATGGACAAAGTAAACTTTCTTTCATACAGTTTTTATTTATAAAAAATGCCCCATCATTCTTACAATGCTGGGTTTGCATATCATTTCCCTTTCTCTTTGCCATCCCTCCTGTTTCTCTCCTTCTCATGCAATTAGGAAGAAGATAACTCTACCTACAATTTCCGGTGGTACACCAGTTATGCCTGCCCGGAGGAGCCACTGGAGTGTGTGGTGATTGACCCCTCCACGCTGGAGCAGTACGATCTGTCCAGGTGAGGCAGGGGTCAGCCTGCACTTAGCCTTGGCCCGGGTCCACTGTTGTGCTGAGGTTGTTGGTGAGCATGTAACTGAGCCGATGATAGGGAGTCTTGTTGGTTCTGGGGTGCGGGACTGAGATGGGGAGTTTCGAGCAGAATGAATTCTAATAATGGTCTGGTAGTCTGTGATATCAACCAGTCTCTGCGACAGAGAAGCCTGTCTTCAGCTGCGTCATTTCAAACAATGCTGTCAATACAGAGGTGGGAGAGCAGTTCAAGTTCTGCTGACTACTGAATTTAGTGGAGGTTAAGTGTCCTCGTGGGTGTCATGAGTCATGGCGAGCCACTTTCTGTGGTTTGACTGGTAGGGTGTGTTTCATTGTCCGTTTCTCTACTTAGAAATAAATTGTCAGACTCAAGTCTGTGAGCATGAAAAGCATCCATTTTGCTTTGAAATTTTAGTCTAGCGAAATCGGAAGGCAGTCTTGGAGGGAACTGGTATGCCATGGACAACGCAGGAGAACACAGCACGTGGAGGAAATACTACATAAATGTGTGTCGGCCTCTGAACCCGGTGCCGGGCTGCGATCGATATGCATCTGCTTGCCAGATGAAATATGACAACCGTCAAGTGAGTCTGCCTCCCTTGCTCGTCTCCTTCTCCTTCTCCTCCTTCCTGAGCATGTGACTTAGTGGGTGGAGGGGTTATTTTGGGACTCCCAGATCAAAGTAGGCCTGGCTGCTGAAGCGAAGCCCTCAGTGTCAGCTCATCTGTTCCCCCACAGACGTGATCATACTTGAGTCAGTGTTCAGATTTAAAACTTAAAAAAATGCCTTAGTGCTGGTGACCTTTGATCACAGCACAGGGCAGAGGAAGCTCCTAATGGTGTGTTTAGCCTGAATTCAAGTGTCTTTGAGTGATCGGTAGACGTCTGTAAAGAATAGTTTTTGCTTCCAAAAACTCTTGCTTCTGGCTAATTAGGGGGGAAACTGGCTTGGGAGCATCACCGTGGGTGAACTAGATCCACGCGTTGGCTCACTCGGGTGCCGAGCTGCACTTCGTCATCCGATCATGTGCAGTTAGTGCCAGAACTCTGGTGTGTTTCCTTGTGCTCGTATGTGGTGAATCCTAAAATAAAGATATATGTGTGTGTCTTTAAAAATAGCATGTCGGGAGCGTACTTTTCCTGGCATGTGTTACATGGCGGCTTGGGGTGTTTTAAAGGAAGCTGGCGGCGCACCCTGGTGGTTAAGACTTAGGTTCCCTGTATGTGCACATGCACACGTGTGTGTCTGTGTGTGTGTGTGTGTGTGCTTCGTTGGAACAAATGCCTCAATCCAGTCAGTCCTCATTATTCACTGATTCTGTATTTGCGAATTCATTTACTCACTAACATTTATTGTAACCCCAAATCAATACTTGCGGCACTTTCACAGTCATCTGTGGACGTGTACAGAAGGCCTGAAGTGGATGTTCCCCTCTGAGGTGGAGCTAGGTGATGCTCTGCGTTCTTGTCTCAGCTCTCCTACCCAGAAGACCAAAGGATGCAGGAGACGTGATGGGGCAGGGCAGTGCCATGCCAGAAGCTCCTGGCTCTAGGCCAGGTGGACAGGGCTGGAGTGCCGCCTCTGGCGCCTGTTATTAGCGAGGTGGCCTCGGACAAGTCACTTAGCATGTCTGAGCCTCATTTTCACTTTTGTAAAATAGAGAAAATAGAATCTACGAGCATGAATTGTTTTTAGGGTTTAAGATCGTAATCTATGTGAGATACGTGTACATTTAGGTACCTATTTCCCCTAGGAACGATGATTCTGTGTTCGCTAATTCAGTGTTTGTGGCAACTTTATGAGCCACAACTACCGTGGGTCTCGTTATAAGCCACAACTACTGTGGGTACCGAGACCCGACAGTATCAGTAATGAAGAAGTCAGTTCTTCTCTTGTCAGAGGGAAAACCTAATGGACACGTGTGTTTGCAGGGTTCATTTTCTGAGACTGTCTCCATCAGTAACTTGGGAGTCGCCAAGACGGGCCCCGTGGTGGAGGACAGCGGCAGCCTCCTTTTAGAGTACGTGAACGGCTCAGCCTGTACCACCAGCGACGGGAGGCTGACCACCTACACCACCAGGATCCATCTTGTCTGTTCCAGGGGCAGCCTGGTAAGGTGCTGCTTGTCACCAACGCCCTGGGTTGCTTTGGGTTCTTTTGTGACTGAGTACTGCCTGATATGTCTCCTGACGGAGACGAACGAGTCTGGGGGTGGGGGGAGGAGTTAGATTGCTCTTAACTTTGCTTCAGGTCAGCGTGTGATATAAATGTGAGGAGGCAGGGAGCATGACAGTGGTGCTCTTGTGGCTGTGATTTCTGAAGTGTAAGCCTCATCTCACTGCAGGAGTGTGACATACACTGTGTGGTGTTCTGTAGACTTGACTTTTCTCTCTGAGTTGTACAGACACTGAGCTGCCTGTTAGTTCTTGGTGATCTGAGATCACGGCAGCGGAACCAGTCTTAGAGATGGTTTGGTCCAAACCTCAAAGTTCAGACATGAAGAGACAGAGGCTTGGGGCAGCTCAGGCCCAGGGGCGAACAGTGAGGGATATGCATGTGATTTATGGCAAAACATGAGTGCAGCATTAAGCCCAGGAAATAGAGAAGGGATGGAGATTGCTTTTGGCCCTGAGTTTCTCAGCCAGGGCAGAATAGAAGAGAAAACTCCAAATAAAGGTTCTTTGGGGTGATTTTTGTATGGTCCCAATTGCTTTTTAAAAAAAAATTAGGGTAAAAAATATATAACAAAATTTACCATTTTAACCATCTTTATGTGCACAGTTTAGCAGTGGCATTAAGTACATTCACAATGTTGTGCACCCATCACCGGTGTGCATTTCCAGAACTTCATCATCCCAAACCTTTTTTATCTGGAATTTTATTTTATACCTGGGTCATGTGTTTTTTTGAATAATTGCCAAACTATTAGGTAAACGCAGTGGATATACTGGAATCCATGTCCATTATCCAGGCAATTACTTAAAAGTCCACTTTTTAAGGGTCCGTTACAGCTTCCTCTAGCTTCATTGAAATGAACTAGCAAAATGCATTCCCCCCTCGCAGCAGTCCAGTGGACTCTGTCACATACATGCCAGTCGTCATGCAGACCCCAAATTCTCTGTATTGTTTGCCAACACGTGATTTCTTCCAAGAGATAATTTCTTTACAGTTCAAGAAGTTCTCTGTGATAAGAGAATGAGAGTACTAGCTGGCTGAGCCTGGGTGGGTCTTTGTTGGGCAAGGAAGGGTTTATAACTGAGGTATAAACACACACTTCTTGATTAGTCTGAGCTTGGCTTTCCCATTTTCTTCGCTCAGTCTCAGGAAGGAATCCTGGTCACCCAGCCCGGCCTTCACCGCCTCCTGGGCGCGTCTGGGCATGTCTGTGCATCCCCTCCTGGAGCCTGGCCCGTGGGCCTCCCTGTCCCCTCTCTGGTTTCTTGTTGGCATGGAGATATGGGACAATTCCAGGAAGTTTGCTTGGAGCTTTAGTTTTCCAGCTTTCCTGTAATACCTTGTTTGGACAGTGTTTTTTAAGTTTTCAGAGTAATTTCACATTGTCACGTATCTCTCAGCACTTGTGCGGGGCCTGGTCAGATACTGTGGGCCCAGCAAATACTCAGTGAATAAAGAAGGTCATGTCCGCAGCGGGTTCTGCAGGTCACAGAACTCTTCACGGTTAGAGCTGTCACTTTAAGCATCCACATTGTGAGGCAGAAGGGACAGATGTGTGTTTATTTTGCTGCTGGAGACACTGAGGCTGAGCGGGGGCACTTCCAGGTCAGAGGGCACCTGGTGGGTAAGGTGTGGGCTTGGGGTCATATGACTGTCATTTCTTTCGCCTGTGAGCTGAGATGGGCAACTTAACTTCTCTGTGCCTCAGTTTCCTCATCTGGTTACAGATGGTGGGTAATTATAGAACCTGGTTCGTGGGGTCTTGGTGAGACTCAGTTGAGAAATGCTAACAAAACTCGCAGTGCAGTGCCTGGTGTTCCAAAAACACCCTCTAAATCTGAGCTGCCGTGACTGTGGTGAGGCGGTGCTCTCACGGAAGGGGGTATGGCTCATGTTTTGGGCACTTTTTATGGAAACATACCCAAAAAAGTGCACAGATTATGAGTTACTAACTGCTGGATGAATTTTCACAGATTGAACACACCTGTGTAACCAGGCCCCCCCCACCCCAACATCCAGAAACAACACTAGCAACACCCAGACCACCACCACCCAGAAGCCCCTGTGTGCCCCCTTCTGCTCACTTCTCAGCTCCTGTCCTGACCTCTGACCCCACAGATCGGTTTTGCCTGTTTTTGAGCCTGCATAGATGAAGTCATACGTGCTGTAGTCTTTTATGTCTGGCTTCTTGCATTCTGTACTCTTGGTATAGAGCGTTTTCAACAGTGTGGATGTGGACTCCAACCTAGGTTTGCATCCCAAGTCTACCGTTTACTGCTGGTGTGATCTCAGGTGCATTTCCTAGCACCCAAGCATGAGAGGTGTGTCTCCTCCCCGGGAATAATGAGGGCATTAAGTTATAATTAGATCATGCACATTAAGCCCCTAGCGTATCCCTGGCAGATAGTAAACGTTGACTAGGTTTTGGCTGTTTTTGTGCATCAGGCTAGAATTCTTTTGGTTAGATGAAGTGCTATTTTCTTACGTTGACTGTTACCCTGGCTTTGACCTTTCAGAATACCCATCCCATATTCTCTCTCAGTTGGGAGTGTGTGGTTAGTTTCCTGTGGAATACAGAGGCCGCCTGTCCCATCCAGATAACGACAGACTCAGACCAGGTACGTATGCTGTCCCGGGCCTCGCGCTGAGCTGCCTCTGGACATTCCCACCCAGGCGCCCGGCCCTGTACTTAGCCGTTCGCTCGTGCTTCCGAATCTGTTATCGGTGTCGCCATTGCCTCCTGCGTTCCTCTCCCCCAGCCCCAGCTCCTGGAATGAGAACCAGGACCCTCAGTTTAATGCCCGATGGCTGTAGATTCCTTCCTTCTTCTCCATCCCACTGTTCTTTTGATGTTGCTGTGGCACCCTAGTGGGCTCTGGGGGTTCTCCAACGCTGCAGAGAGCTGATTGGTTAATATATCGCTCCATCACCTAAAACATTTCAGTTCCCCATGTCTATCGAGTGCAGCCCATCTGTTGTAATGTCATCTATAGGATGCAGCCCACATGATTTAATGTGACGTTGTCTGTAGGATACAGCCTATGTGCTTTACTGTGATAGTCAAGGTTTTAATGCTCCGATTGCTGCCACATTCCTACCATCTCTTCTCCCTCAGCCATGTGCCCACCGCAGTCCTGGGCTCCCCCGCTCTTTGCCCTTTGCACATGCTCTAGCCCTCAGGTGAATGGTCTCGTGCAGAGCGTAGCAGCAAGCGGCTCATTGTTTTCATTGCACTGGGTGTTTTCTTTACAATGGGACGAATTGCCCTCCCTCCCTTTATTAGGTCTCCTCTAGGCGGCAGACCCTTTGGCACAAACCAGGCTCACTCACAGGGTCCTGGGCTCGTGGGTGCCCAGGGAGGGCAGGGATGGTATGATGCCGCACCCTGTCCATGGTCAGTGCTTGCTGGGGCCGTGGCCGCTGCTCCATTCCCTGCATATGGTGGACACAGCAGAAAAGAAACCCGAGGTGGGAGGGGAAGGTTCATTACTCCTCCTGGAAGATGAGACAGTGAGGTCCTCTGTCATTCCTCCCATCATTGCCTTTAGGTGAATAATTGAGACAGAGAACAGAATGCTTAAACCAACTTGCTTAGTTGGTTTTTTATAAAAAGTTAGTTATGAGTCTCTTAGTTATGGTTCCTAACTTTTCCCTTGGGGTTGGCAGTGGTCTTCTTATTTAGGTAAATAGAGTAGCTGTAAGAGTGTTCAGGGAAGTTTAGTATCTCTGAGCCGGTGTCACACTGGGGCACGCTTCAGGTGCCGTGTCCGAGGGGCTGGTGAGTTCACAGGGCTGCTTTTCTGATAGGTTTTAACGTCAGTGGAGAAGCATGCGGTTTTGTGAAGTCCATACGTGTGGGTATTGGAGGTGCCCTGTATGTGCCGTGTTCTTGTGGCGCTGGTTGAATGTGTCTCTGTGCCCTCTTGTTCCTGCAGGCCTGCTCCATCAGGGATCCTAACAGTGGGTTTGTGTTTGATTTTAACCCCCTGAACAATTCCCAAGGATACGTGCTCTTGGCCATCGGAAAGACTTTTGTGGTAAGAGTTAGAGGACGGATTCCAATTTGCTTTGAAACGAGGACAGAGTGCATTACGGTCACCTGCGGCTGGTGACTGGGGAGGCTGGTGTCCTCAGGAATTGCCCAGGGCACTGTGATGGCAGCTCTCACCGAGGAGGAGATGAGTGAATCCAGATTTAACGGGGAAATGAGGTTAAATCATCACCCCCCGTCCTGGTACAGTGCAGACGTGAGGGAGTCATTCTTCAGAAAATGAATTATTCCTAGTCTGTAGATGTGTGTCTAGAGGGGTGGTCCCAGGTCAGCACCAACATCACCTGAGAACTCCGTGGGGAACATGCTAGAAGTGATGAGCCCCGTAGAGAACATTCTAGAAGAGAATGAACCTGTGGAGAACATGCTAGAAGCAGGCAGAGAGGCTCTGCCTGGTGCACTGGCAGGAGTGTTAGGAGGTGACAGGTGCACATCACGGCTCTCAGTTACAGACCACAGGGACAGACTCTGGGTAACAAATGTAGAAGTGGGGTTGATTAGAATGGCATCTAGGCTCCTGGGAGACAGGGTACAGCCAGCGTGCTGCCAGGAGAGCCATCTGCTTAGGACACCACCACCCACCTGCCAAGTACGGTCATGTGCAGCATAATGGCCTTTCCATCGACAGTGGACCGCATATATGACGGTGGCCCGGTAAGATAAGTCCCATCCAGCCTAGGCGTGTGGTCAGCTGTACCACCTAGGTTTGTGTAAGTACGCTCTGTGATGTTCACACAACAGCAAAATCACCTAACCACGCATTTCTCAGAATGTATCCCCGTTGTTAAGTGATGCATGACTGTACTTGGCATTGCACTAACTGGCCATTTCGTAAGTAGGAAACTTGGGTCTTTAAGAAAAACACTTTCTGTACATAGTCCTTAATTTTGTATACCTTGTCCATGAACACTTAACAGGTACAGAGAGGTCTTTCTTTTCTGTGTTTTCATACCAAAGAGCATATTCTAGTTAATTTTCACAACTACAGTGTACTTAACTGAATTTAAATGGAATGATATCAACATCTTTAAGGAGTATAGGGGTTTCACATTATATTTACTTTTAACTAACATGACTTCAACTATATATATACTTTGTCTGATATAATTGAAAACACTATAAAATTCTGGCCTTTATATATTCCTTCTGTTATATATGGTGCATTGTCATATGCAATACATGTCCTGCTTTTAGAGATAGGAGGCTGTATAAACATGGGTAACGAGCCTTAGAGGCAGTTTATAGGCATTGCCATTTGGCCTTTGATTTTTGGCTTATGTGGTAACTTTAGGATTTAACTGCCCAAACAAGCAAAGTTGATAACTTGAATAATAGATAACAACTGTTTGGCCTGCAGGGTTTGAGTGAGTAGGGCCCTTGTTTGTGGTGAGTTCTGCAGCCGACTTGGTTTGTATGGTTCTCACTGTCTGGCTTACAGTTTAACGTGTGTGGAGCAATGCCGGTCTGTGGGACCTTCGATGGAAAACCGGCTTCCGGCTGTGAGGCAGAAACTCAGACAAAAGAGCTCGAGAATCTGAAGCCAGAAAGGCTGGTTGGATTCGAGAAAAGCCTCCAGCTGTCCACCGAGGGCTTTATAACTCTGACCTACAAAGGGCCTTCTTCCTCTGCCAAAGGTGAGCTCAGAGCCATGTTGTTTTTGCAGCTAACAAGTTCTGTGACTGTAGACGCTTCTGAGTATGTAACATAAGTGCTACTGTAGTGTTCGCAAAGTCCTTTCCACCCTCCCACCGTTGGGCCACAGGTGCACCGCTCTTACACATCCTCTTCTTGGGTTCTCCCGGGTCCCTTACATGTGATCCTGAAACTAAGATAAGTCCCATACAGCCTAGGTGTGTTGCAGAGACTAGAGAGGTTGCAGGATCCCTGATTCCCATTTACACTCCTGCCTGCCCCCCACCAGGCGTCCTTCCGTCGGGCACCTCCAGTTGTGTCTCTGACATGCAGTGTGTTCTTTATCGCATTTCAGGTACTGAAGAAGTGATGGGTGAAGATATAACTTATTTTGTTTTTTCCTAAATTTCTCTCTTTTCTCCCATTCTTCCACTTAATTTTTATTGTATCTTTAAATACAGCTTTGCTGTGTTAGGTTTGTTAACATTTCTACTCTTTCCTGCACCCGTGTGGTATGACAGAAACTTAGTTGCCATTTTTGGTATCCTCAAGTGCGAGGCCCAGTCCAAGGCCCTTGGGATGACGGTGGTGGTGGTGGTACAGTGACAGTTCCTGTGTATTGAGCACTTCCTGTGTGCTGGTCTTGTGTTAAAATGCTGTCTGTGCATTAGCTGGTTGATTCTGACACCAGTCCTGTGCTTCTTACCCCTCATTTGTCCTTAAGCCTTTCTGCTTAACCACCTCCTCACTTTACAGGTGACAAAGGCCCATTGAATAGCCCTGTGCCCCGGACAAAGCCAATAGCTCATTGGTGGGCAGAGCCAGGGTTAGGATCTGGGTCTCTTGACTCTAATCCTGGCTCTGCCAGTTAATGAGTTTCTTTTCTGCAGGTGAGGAAACTGAGGCCCACAGAGGCGCTGTGATTTGCCCAGGGTTGCATAGCTAGTCATCAGCAGGGCTGAGATTTGAGTCCACGTCTGTCTGATTTCTAAGCCTATGCTCTTCCCCACCACACCGTGGTAGACTCAGGAGGGGGCAGTGGTGTGATGTGGTTGCCCAGAATACTAGTGCCATCTTAGATGATGTCAGTAGAAGTTAGTGTCTGGAAGGGAGAGGACGAGGGCTCTGCCCTTCTGGATTTATGACAGTCTATGGTCATCTGTTAATTTTGTGCTTCACAAAATCTGTTAGCCTCAAGATAACAGATACTAAAACTTGTAGCACATCAGGAGGAGAACTATTAGGACAGTAAAGAATAATTTCAGGATTCCTCCGAAGGGTTTGGGAATCTTTAAAAAGATTTGGGAATCTTTTTAACTTCGAGGACAGGAAACATGGGTCTAGGGGCTGCTGTGAGATCTTGGAAGGGTTTTCGTTCAGAAAAGGAATTCAGCTTGTTCTGTATCATTTGTTGGTGAGGATTTGGACCAAAGACTGAAGTTACAGGGAGGAATTTTAGTTGGTTCAAAAGGAATGTTTTAGTAGACCTGGGTGCTGGTAATCCTTTGCTTTACAGATAGAAAGTTCTTCAACTCTTGGTCATAGAGTGAGCACTCATTCCCCTCTGTATCCAAAAAGCAATGTGCTTCCTTCTTTTTAATAATTCTTTTGCTCTCCAGTTTCAGAGCACTGTTTGAAAGTGAGGTAGAATCGACATTATTATTTTTCTTGCTCTAATTTGGAAAGTAATCCTCCATCTCTTCCAGGGTTACCAATATGGTTGTGTGGCTGACGATGGCTAACATTTATTCACTGTTGGCTTTGAGTCCAGGCTCCTGTGCTCTGGGAGGCTCACCACATTTACATAACCAGCACCTAAAGCTGGATCACCCTAGACTTGTTCCTTAACTCTGCTTTGCTTCGGTTTCCTGCAGTATTAACTGGGGGTGATATCATGATCTGCCACCTCTGTGGACTGTTGTGGGGGTTAACGCACTGATGACTATGGGGTTCAGACTCCGGCCCCGCACACCACCATGGGCCCCCTTGCTGCAGGAGCCTCCTCGTTGGCCCCCTTGCTGCAGGAGCCTCCTCGTTGGTCGTCCTGCTTTTGCCCTCACCCCCCTCCTCAGCCCCCCAAATGGTCTGTTCAGCACAGCAGTCGGGTGATATTTTCAGTGTTAGATCACGTTACTTCCAGCTCAGACCCTCTGGGGCGCCACATGTCCCCAGAGTAGAAGCCAGTGCCTCACAGTGGCTGAGGGACACCTGCCACTTCTCTCTGATGGGATCACCCCCACTCTCTCGCTCAGTCCTGCTGATCTCCTGTTTCTGAAACCATCGAGGCACACTCTTCTCCTTCGTCAGGTGTCGGCTCCGATGTCACCTTCTCAGTGAGCCCGGCTACCACATTGAAACTCATCATACCTCGTCCCCACCACCCTTAGGGTTCTTAGGCCCCATCACTGCCGTGTTTTTCTTCATTAGCTTCTTGCCATCTGGCATGCCGTAGACTGCATTTAATTTGCTTACCACTGGGGCCTCTGGACAGGAATGTCAGCTCCTGGGGGGGCGAGGGTTTTCTTCTGTTTCTTTCACTCCTGTGTGTAGTAGGAACTTAGTAAATACAGTTGAATAAACCGATAAAGGAGAGCTACATTATTTTCTATTGTTTACGTTGATAAACAGATGTTATATTTTTTGGACTGTAAGAATGCCAAGATACAGGTTCATGGTGTAAACCCGTTGTTGCATGGGTCACTATTGCAGTGGATGTAGCCACTGTGTAGCTCAGATCTGATCCCTTGAAGCAGACTCTGCTGCGACATAACACTTTTAGAGGGTGGTGTGAGGCTTGTTGAGGGGGGAGCGCGTTGTCCCGCTACTGTACGGTGCTATGGGGTGTGCTGTGCTGTGATCGCTGCTGTTTCTTGAAATCTGTCCTTCTTGTTCCCCAGGGCCTGCTGATGCTTTCATCATCCGCTTCGTTTGCAACGATGACTTGTACCCAGGAACCCCTAAATTCCTGCATCAAGACATTGATTCTGGCCTGAAGCTCCGAAACACTTTCTTTGAATTTGAAACTGCGTTGGCCTGTGTACCTTCTCCAGTGGATTGCCAAGTCACGGGTAAGGCCGGAGGACAAGGAGTTAAGAGGCTGGTGTGTGTGTGCGCTCAGGCGAGTGTATACGTATGTGTATGTGTAGGGTGTGTGTGGGGTTTTTTTTTTTTTTTTTGGAGGAAGATTTGCCCCGAGCTAACATCTGTTGCCAATCTTCTTTGTTTTCTTTTTTTTCCCTGAAGCCCCAGTATATAGTTGTATATCCTAGTTGTAGGTCCTTCTAGTTCTTCTATGTGGGACGCCACCTCAGCATGGCTTGATGAGCTGTGAGTAGTTCCACGCCCAGGATCCGAGCTGGCAAACCCTGGGCCACCAAAGCAGAACGCACAGGCTTAACCTCTGTGCCACTGGGCCGGCCCCCTGCATGTTCCATTTTACAGGCAGCATGACATTTGTGTTACATATTTTCTTTGGTGCCTAGAGTAGTAATGTTTTTCTTGAAGATAATCTGGGTATATGATTAATGGTTTTAAGCTGTATTTCGGAGTCAGAAGCTACGTAATAACAGAAAAGAAAACTCAAGGGAAAAAAATCAAATACACCCTGTCAGAGCTTCTGACTTGAGGAGGTAAAAAAAAGGACGTTAAAGCTCTGTAAGGTGTGCCCCAGATGCTGAACAATGTCCCCAGGACCCCTCATTCTCTGTGGGTTGGTCCTTCGCCTCCCGTCAGTGGTGTGTCACAGCAAAGGGCGGTTTCAAGGATTGGAGTGAGTGTGTGTTTCTGTAGGAAAAGCCTCTCGGCTCCCAGTAACTCTCCTTATTACTCTGTCACGAATGTCAAGTTTGTGCACCGTCAGTCTTCAGTCAGGGTTGAAAGGTGGTGCCCCAGAGCTAACAAGGAAGCAGGGGTATCCAGCACGTTTCCATTGTGTTTCAGACCTCGCTGGAAACGAGTATGATCTGAGTGGCTTAAGCAGAGTCAAGAAGCCTTGGACTGCTGTTGACACCTTGGCTGATGGAAAAAAGAGAACTTTCTATTTGAGTGTCTGCAATCCTCTCCCTTATATTCCTGGGTGCCATGGTGAGTTTAGAGCATTTGACTCAAGTTGCGTCTGCCCTCCCTCCCATCCCCCACCTCAAATGAATTTTCTGTCTCTTTCAGGCAGTGCAGTGGGATCTTGCCTGGTGTCAGAAGATCAAAGCTTGAACCTGGGCGTGGTGCAGATCAGTCCTCAAGTCACAGCTAATGGGTCCCTGAGCCTTGTCTATGTCAACGGGGACAAGTGTCAAAACCAGCGCTTCTCCACCAGGATAACACTTGAGTGTGCTCAGACATCGGTGCGTGTGTCAACGCACCACGAGTGTCTTGTCTGTTGGTCCTTCCATCTTCCATGTCCGTTTAGTTTCTATGTCTTCTGTCTAATTTAAAACTTGCCTCTTTTTTCTTGGGGTTTAGGCCTTCAATAGCGTTTGACTAGAATGTGCTATTTCCCCCAGGGTCTTACATATTTAATAAGTTTAATAACCTCACAAGAAGGTTAAAAGTTGGGTATTAATTGTGGCTATCTTTCAACTGATTTTTTTAAAATAAATGAAAAAATAAGCTGTTGGTTTCTATTATAGGGATCACCAACATTTCAGCTTCTGGATGATTGTGAGTATGTGTTTATCTGGAGAACAGTGGAAGCCTGTCCTGTCGTCAGAGTGGAAGGTAAGGGCCCAGCTCATGAATGGTTGTGAAACATATAAACTAGCAGACATCCTAAACCGCATCTTAGATACAAAATCCTGTAATACTGGCCACATGCGTGATCATGAAATGCTTGTTAGTGGATGGATAATTTCTTATCCTTGAGTTTTGTTACCCCACTACGTTGCTAACTGTACCAATAACGTTTTCCTCGCGTACCTGGATTGATGGGTTATTGGCTTCTCACACTTGAAAACATTAACGTGGGGTTTTGTTTTGTTTGATTAAGCGGATCTTTATCCTGTGACCTGCGCTTTTCTAGAAAGCTGTTTCCCAGTCGACTTGTATTATGTATACAGGTATACCTCACAGATATTGCAGGTTCAGTTGCAGACCACCTCAGTAAAGCGAGTCACACAAATTTTTTGGTTTCCCTGTACATATGAAAGTTATGTTTACACTATATTGTAGTCTATTAAGTGTGCAGTAGCATTTTGTCTAAAAAAAAACTGAACATAACCTTAATTAAAAAGTATTGCTGGGGCTGACCCTGAGGCCTAGTGGTTAAGTCCGGCGGGCTCTGCTTTAGCGGCCTGGGTTCGCAGGTTTGGATCCCAGGTGTGGACCTACACCACTGGTTGTCAGGCATGCTGTGGTGGCAACCCGCATACAAAATAGAGTAAGATGGCACAGATGTTAGCTCAGGGCGAATCTTCCTCACACCAGAAAAAAAAAAAAAAAGAGGAAGATTGGCAACAGTTGTTAGCTCAGAGTGCATCGTCTTCATCAAAAAAAAAAATATTGCTAAAAAATGCTAACCATCATCTGAGCCTTTGGTGAGTTGTGATCTTTTTGCTGGTGGAGGGTCTTGCCTCAGTGTTGATGGCTGCTGACTGACCAGGGTGATGGTTGCTGAAGGTTGGGGTGGCTGTGGCAATTTCTAAAAATAAGCCAACAATGGAGTTTGCCACATCGATTGACTCTTCCTTTCACTAACGATTTGTCTGTGGCATGAGATGCTGTTTGACAGCATTTTACCCACCGTAGAACTTCTTTGAAAATTGGAGACAATCTTCCAGTTTTGCTGCCACTGCTTTGTCAACAAAGTTTATATAATATTCTAAATCCTTTGTTGTCATTTCAACAATCTTCACAGCATCTTTCTCAGGAGTAGATTCCATCTCAAGAAACTACTTTCTTTGCTCATCCATAAGAAGGAACTTCTTATCTATTAAAGTTTTATCTGAGATTGCAGCAATTCAGTCACATCTTCAGGCTCCACTTCTAATTCTAGTTCTCTTGCTATGTCTACCACATCTGCAATGACTTCCTCCACTGAAGTCTTGGACTCTTTAAAGTCATTTGTGAGGGTTGGAATCAACTTCTTCCAAACTCCTGTTAATGTTGATATTTTGACCTCTTCCCATGAATCTTGAATGTTCTTAATGGCATCTAGAATGCTGAATCCTTTCCAGAAGGTTTTCAATTGACTTTGCCCAGATCCTTCAGAGGAATAGCTAGCTATGGCAGCTATAGCCTTATGAAATGGATTTCTTCAATCAAAGACTTAAAAGTCAAAATTACTCTTGGATCCATGGACTGCAGATCAGATGTCGTGTTAGCAGGAATGAAAACAACATTAATTTCATTGTACATCTCCATCAGAGCTCTTGGGTGACCAGGTCCATTGTCAATGAGCAGTCATACTTTGAAAGGAATCTTTTTTCCTGAGCAGTAGGTCTCAACAGTGGGCTTAAAATGTTCAGTAAACCAAGTTATAAACAAATGTGCTGTCGTCCAGGCTTTTTGTTTCACTTCTAGAGCACCGGCAGAATAGATTTAGCATAATTCTTAAGGGCCCTAGGGTTTTCGGAATGGTAAACAAGCATTGGCTTCAACTTAAGTCACTGGCTGCATTAGCCCCGCACAAGAGAGTCAGCCTGTCCTTTGAAGCTGAGCATTGACCCCTCTTCTCTAGCTGTGGAAGTCCTAGATGGCATCTTCTTCTAATATAAGGCTGTTTTGTCTGCACCGAAAATCTGTTGTTCAGTCTCATTAATTGGTGTCATTAACGTTCATTAATAATCTCAGCTAGATCTTCTGGATAACTTGCTGCAGCTTCTACATCAGCACCTGCTGCTTCACCTTGCACTTTTATGTTATGGAGACGGCTTCTTTCCTTAAACCTCATGAAACAGCCTCCGCTGCTTCAAACTTTTCTTCTGCAGCTTCCTCACCTCTCAGCCTTCATAGAAATGAAGAGAGTCAGGGCCTTGCTCTGGCTTAGGCTTTGGCTTAAAGGACTGTTGTGGCTGGTTTGATTTTCTATCCAGCACTAAAACTTTCTCCATATCAGCAATAAGGTGTTCTCTATCTTATCATTTGTGTGTTTACTGGAGTAGAACTTTTAATTTCCTTCAAGAACTTCTCCTTTGTGTTTACAACTTGGCTAACTGTTTGGTGCAGGAGGCCTAGCTTTTGGCTTTTCTTGGCTTTTGACATGCCTTCCTCACTAAGCTTAATCATTTCCAGCTTTTGATTTAAAGTGAGAGATGTGTGACTCTTCCTTTCACTTTAACTCTTAGAGACCTTTGTCTCTAAGTGGCCTAGTTGGCCTGATTTCAATACTGTGTCTCGGGGACTAGGGAGGCCTGAGGAGAGGGAGGAAGATGGGGTCAGTGGAGCTGTCAGAACACACAACATTTATTGATGAAGTTTGCCGTCTTACATGGGTGTGATTCGTGGCACAGCGAAATAATTACAATAGTAACATCAAAGATCACTGATCGCAGATCACCGTAACAAATATAAAAATAATGAAAACGTTTGAAATATTGCGAGAATTACCAAAATGTGACACAGAGACACAAAGTGAGCCAATGCTGTTGGGAAAATGGCACCGACAGACTTGCTCGACGTAGGGTTGCCCCAGAGCTTCAGTTTGTAAAAAACATAATGTCTGCAAAGCATGATAAAATGAAGTGTGCCCGTAAAAACAAAATGAGATAATGTACAAAATGAGATAATGTAGAAATGACATTTGATGCCTATTTTAGGACAGGACTTAGCTGATTAAAATTGTAAAAGTTTTTGCCTGCTGGTGTGAATGAGTGTGTAATGGCACTTGCCCTCACTTCTTGTGTGTTCTTGCAGGAGACAACTGTGAGGTGAAGGACCCGAGGCACGGCCACTTATATGACCTGAAGCCTCTTGCCCTGAATGACACTGTTGTGAGTGCCGGCGAATATACCTATTATTTCCGGGTCTGTGGGAGGCTGTCCTCAGGTGTCTGCTCAACCAGCGACGGGTTCAAGGTGATCTCATCGTGTCAGGAAAAGCGGGGACCTCAGGGATTTCAGAAAGTGGCAGGTACCATGGTTTTTTCCTTCTATTCTTGTTGCAAAAGAAGGGGATTACGTGTTTAAGATGTTATGCTAAAGATGCCATCTTTTCCGAATAGGAAGAGTGACGGCTGTGTTCTGGTGAAGCAGCATATTCAAGATGGTTCTGATTTTGATTTTCTTAACCAGAACACGTACTGATGAATGTTGTTAGAGTTTATTTCATTCTTATTTAGCAATACTGGTTAATGATTCTAAGATCCTATTTCTTTTCTTTGTGACGACCTCGGGACACGTTGAACTAGCCAGTAATGGGTGTTCTGGGGTAGTACTTTCTAGAATTGGGTCAAAAGGGACTCATTTAGTGTAGAGTTTGGCCGTGAAACTTATAGGACAGGCTGTTGGTCACCATGCTGTCTCAACAGCTGGGCAAAGTAATAAGTTTAACAACATTTCAGAAAGAAGCTGAAGGAGCTGTGGCGGTGAGTCCGTGGGTAGCCCTCGGAGGCTATGTCGAGGAAGTGACATCCTCTTAGCTGATCAGGCTGAGGAACGTCTGCATGTCATCGTGCCTGTGGTTGGTGTGTAACGTCACCACCTTGGGCGAGAGCAGGCCCGGTTTTATTCTTCTGCAGTGTAACTTGACAGGGAGTGGGTGGTACAGTGCTGGCAGGCGAGACATATTTGATCTTCTAACTATTTATTCAGGGTGTGGGATGTGACATGTCTTTTACGATGAGCATGGCGACGTGGGGACTTCCTGAACCGATCCTTGTTTGATTAGCTTCTTCTTGAACAGGTCTCCTTACTCAGAAGCTGACTTATGAGAACGGGCTGTTGAAATTGAACTACACTGGGGGGGACACCTGCCATAAGGTGTACCAGCGCTCCACAACCATCTTCTTCTCCTGCGACCGCCACACACAGAAGGTGAGTGCGCTCGGAGCCCGCTGGGAAGTCTATGGTGGTGGTCGGCGAGCTGCTGCACCCTCCTCCTGCTGCCTTTATCTTTATAAGATGAATCGAGTCTTGGGTCTCATAAAATCTCCTGGTGAACTTAGTTTAAAAACATTATTTACAGAAAATATTTTGAAACTTTGCTCAATTTGTATAGAGATTTTTTTTGTTTGTTTGTTTTGAGGAATACTGGCCCTGACCTGAGCTAACGTCTGTTGCAAATCTTCCTCCATTTTTTTCTCCCCAAAGCCCCAGTAGATAGTTGTATGTCATAGTTGTACATCCTTCTAGTTGCTCTTTATGGGACGCCGCCTCAGCATGGCTTGATGAGCAGTGTGTAGGTTCGCACCCAGGATCCGAACTGTCGAACCCTAGGTTGCCGAGGTGGAGTGCGCGAACTTAACTGCTACGCGACTGGGCCGGCCCCAATTAGTATAGATTTTAATGAATATAACCATCCTTTACTATTTTCATCCTTAAAACTCAACGTATAAACTAATGGAAGTTTCCCATTTTATGTGTATGTCTCTCTGAACTTTTCTAGCCGGTATTTCTCAAGGAGACTTCGGATTGCTCCTACTTGTTTGAGTGGCGAACCCAGTATGCCTGCCCACCCTTTAACCTGACGGAATGTTCATTCAAGTAAGTCTGATGCCTATGTTGATGCTTGTGGACAGTCAGATTAACCTGATACGAGTTTGCTTTAATAGTTCATGGTCTGGGGGACTGGAGATTAGATTAGTCAAGTGATTTCTCTAAGCCTTAGTTCCTTAAAAATGAGGAGTCAGGTTAGGTTAACTCCCAAAGCCTTCACAACTGAGATGCTGTGATTATTTTGCGTTAACATGCATATAGGGAAGTGATTGGAGTCAAAACAAAACCTTGCATGATTCACAGCTGGAAGTGGAGTAGAGTGACCAGGATGTCACCTGACCTCTGCCCCTCCCTCAGACACTGCTTGTCTGGGGACACAACAGTGAAGAAGGTGTGGACAGGGCGATGGCAGAGATGCACAGGCTGGGGTGTCAGAGAGAGCATGTGGGGGTGACATCCAACCTGCAGCTTCTCAGTGGCCGTCACTGGCTCTTTTGATCTCAGTTACCCAAGGCTCAAATATGCTCCTGAGTCGGGTGGTTGGCAGCTCCTGAGATAAGGTGGAGGTTTTGATTGTGTGTGAGTTTTATCAGTCACCCGCGGAACTATTAGAAAATAGACATCGGGGCCGCCCAGTGGCGCAGCGGTTTAGTCCGCGCTTGGCAGCCCGGGGTTTGCGAGTTCGGATCCCGGGCACCTGCTGACGCACTGCCTGTCAGCCATGCCATGGCGGCGTCCCATATAAAGTAGAGGAAGATGGGCACGGATGTTAGCCCAGGGCCAGTCTTCCTCAGCAAAAAGGGGAAGATTGGCAACAGATGTTAGCTCAGGGCTGGTCTTCCCCACAAAAAAAAAAAAAAAAAAAGAAAATAGACATCCTGGGTCCTGACCCTGGAGATTTTGGTTTTCTAGGTCTGCAGTTCTGAATATTTAAGGGACATGCTGACAGTTCTATTGTGTGAGGACCCACTCTGAAAAGAATTGCTGAGTTATAGCATCCTGTCCTGGGGAAAAGTTTAGTCATTTCCATGTTTCCTTCCAGTCTTTATCCTGTTTTATCTCCTTTTATTTAGGTAAAGTAATAAAGTTTTGAGGTTTTAGTAATGCATGGAGATGCATACATTTAGTCATCTATGCAACTTTAAATCATAGTTTTTAGGGGAGGAGGTGAGGAAGGTTAGCCCTGAGCTAACATCCATTGCCAATCCTCCTCTTTTTGCTGAGGAAGATTGGCCCTGAGCTAACATCCGTGCCCATCTTCCCCTACTTTATATGTGGGGCACCTGCCACAGCATGGCTTGATAAGTGATGCATAGGTCCGTGCCTGGGATCTGAACCTGCGAACCCCAGGCCACCGAAGTGGAGTGCGCGAACTTAACCGCTATGCCACCGGGCCAGTCCCTTTAAATCATAATTTAAGTTTAGTAATGTTACCTTTTCCAGTTAATACTTCATAAGCATTTTCATGTGAAACAAATTGACTTCTCACTTCTAATGATTGTGAGCTGTTTTTCCAAGTAGACATCCCTTATTTACTTAGCCATTCTCTCACTGTCATTTGAGACTGTCTTCAGCTTTCTGATATTTGTGTACAAGGAGTATTATTTTGATATTCTCTGAGCACAAAGTTTTTTCCCCCAAAAGATTTTTAAGTCAAGGGAAAATTTAATTATCAGTTAAAATGAAAGCTTACATGTGCATATTATAAGTTCACAAAAGTACAGAAACATATCAAATGAAGTAAGCTTCCTCCACTCCTGTCCTCTCACCTCAGCCTCATTCTGCTTTTTACCATGAATTCTTGTAGTTCTTTCTGGAGCCTTCCATGACTCTAAATGATACATATACCCCTGTTTGTCAGTTTTGAATGGTATCTATTAATCTCTGTCTTAAAGGATGAGAAATGTAATCCATGTGTGCTCTTTTCCTCCATGCCCTGTCCCACTTTTTTTGTTAGTTCCATTTTTATTTCTTCTGATGGCTACCTGTAGAATTTTAGATACTATACTCCGAGCTCTATTTCTTGTTCCATCACCTTTAGACCATGTCTCTTTACTTCCTGTAATGTAAGATAAGGGCCTCAGGTGCTGCCTCCCCCTCCCCTTATCCTCCTGCTCTGCTGCTCGTCTCTCTTAGCTTCTCCTCCCCCTCTACTTCTCTCCCTCCACTTCTCCTTGCTGCCTCCACCTTAATGTCAGCAAACTGTTGCCAGCACATTGAAGGTTTAGAACATTTATATTCTGTTTGTTAACTCCAATGGTCTTTCTAACTTTATTCATAGGATGATTCTAAAGAATTAAAAACTAATAACTAGCAGCATTTACAATATTGCATAAGTGTCTTTCACTGAAAACTCACATGGTATGACTGGACTTGCGGAGAAATGGCAGAATCCTATCATTTAGCCTGATCTTCTGGTTTGGTTATCTTTTATTCCCTGAATTATGATTCATATTCTTTTAATGGGTGCCTTAAATATTCTTGATTTGACAAAAAGCTAAAGTTGCTCAGTAGCTCTGCCCATCTCGCCAACAATAAAATAAGGTAGTATGTGTTAGCGCTGAGGACACTCTCCCCATCTCTGTGGGACTCTTGTCTAGTGTTTCAGTTCTGACTTGTTTTCTTACCTCTCAAAGAAGTCATGATTGTGGTTTTTTTAAAATAATCATTGGTTGTGTGACTGTATACATTTCTTTTTATGAAAAGAAAAAGAAAGAAATCTATTGATTTCTTTGACTTACTCTTCCTTTTTGCATCATACTCCTTCCTTTCAACATAATTTTCCTTCTTCTTTCAGTACTTGGTTTAGTAGAGTGCTACTCATAGTGCTGGTTTGCACACTGCTTGTTACTGGCCTCTGACAGAAGAAGGAGCTTGCACCAGAATGTAAACCAGCTGTGTCACCTTGCACACTGTCAACGAAGGAGCTGGTGTATTGATTCATTGATTTATCTTCTGGCTTCTTATGCATCTCTCACTGGTCCTGGGATACAAACCACACTTTGAGTAACGCTGCTTGGCAGTTCTAACAGAGAGTCTGTAGAATTAATATCTTGGTCATTATTTGGAAAGGCTTAATTTTATCCTCACTAGCTGGGTATAGAATTCTAGATTAATAGTTTTTTTGTCAGCACTTTGGAGGTAATCCAGCATCTCCTACTGCATAGTATTGCTGTTAGAGTCTGCCCTCTTTCATTTACCTTTTCTATATATATTATTATTATTTTTTTAAATTTATATATATATTTCTTTTTTTTTCTTGTGTTTGTTCTACAGTCTCAGTATGATTTGTTTAGGTGTGGTTTTATTATTATTTATGTTGTTTGGAAGTTGGTGCTTTCTGAAACTAAAGATGCATGTCTGTTATTAATTTTGGAATATTTGCAGTTATTATATCTTTGAATGTTGCCTCTAACCTAATCTGTCTCTTTTCTTTTGGAACTTCTATTAATCATGTCTTACACCTTCCCGTTCTTCTCACTATGTCTTTTAATATCTTTTTCATCTGTTTCTGTACTTTATTCTGTTTAATTTCCTTAAACCTATTTTCAATCTGATTCTCATATCACCTGATTTTAATTTGCTGTTTTGACTGTTTGTTGCCTTTTTAACTTTCATGACTGTATTTTTCGTTCTTGGAGTTCTATTTAGTACTCTTTCTGTTTTTTTGTTTTTCCCCCCCAGCTTTATTGAAGTATAATTAACAAATAAAAAATGTATATATTTAAGGTATACAACTTGATGTTTTACTCTATGTATGCATTGTGAAATGATGACCACAATCAAGCTAATTAACATATCCATCACCTCATATAGTTACCATTTTTTTGTGTGTAGTGAGAACATTTAAGATCTGCCCTATTAGCAAATATTTTTTTTTTATTATTTTATTGAGGTCATATTGGTTTATAACATTGTGTAATTTCAGATGTACATTATTATATATCAGTTTCTGTATAGACTGTATTGTGCTCACCACCAAGAGCCTAGTTTTTATCTGTCACCATACGTGTGCCCCTTTACCTCTTTTGCCCACCCCCAACTCCCTTCCCCACTGGTAACCACTAATCTGTTCTCTTTATCCCTGTGTTTGTTTATCTTCCACATATGAGTGAAATCACATGGTGTTTGTCTTTTTCTGTCTGGCTTATTTTGCTTAACATAGTACCCTCAAGATCCATTCATGTTCTTGCAAATGGGACAATTTCCTCTTTTTTTCTGACTGAGTAGTATTCCATTGTATGTGTGTACCACATCTTTATCTATTCATCAGTTGATGGACACTTGGGTTGCTTCCACGTCTTGGCTATTGTGAATAATGCTGCAGTGAAAATAGGGGTGCATAGATCTCTTTGTATTGTTGATTTGATTTCATGTTCTTTGGATAAATACCCAGTAGTGGGATAGCCGGATTGTATGTTGTTTCTATTTGTAATTTTTTGAGAAATCTCCATGCTGTTTTCCATAGTGGCTGCACCAGTTTCCATTCCCCCCAGCAGTGCATGAGGGTTCCCTTTTCTCCACATCCTCTCCAACACTTATTATTTCTCATCTTGTTAATTATAGCCATTCTGATAGGTGTGAGGTGATACCTCATTGTAGTTTTGATTTGCATTTCCCTAATAATTAGTGATATTGAACATCTTTTCATGTGCCTATTGGCCATCTGTATGTCTTCTTTGGAAAAATGTCTGTTCATATCCTGTGCCCATTTTTGGATCGGATTGTTTGTTTTTTTGTTGTTGAGTTGTATGATATTATATATTTTGGAAATTAATCCCTTATTGGATGTATGATTTGCAAATATTTTTTCCCAGTTGGTGGGTTGTATTTTTGTTTTGTTCATGCTCTCCTTTTCCTTGCAGAAGCTTTTTAGTCTGATGAAGTCTCATTTGTTTATTTTCTGTTTTGTTTCCCTTGCCTGAGTAGACATGGTATTCGAAAAGATGCTGCTAAGATCAATCAAAGAGTGTACTACCTGTATTTTCTTCTAGGAGTTTTATGGTTTCAGGTTTTATATTCAAGTCTTTAATCCATTTTGAGTTAATTTTTGTGTATGGATTAAAATAATGGTCTACTTTCATTCTTTTGCATGTGGCTGTCCAGTTTTCCCAACACCATTTATTGAAGAGGCTTTCCTTTTTCTGTTGTATGTTCTTGGCTCCTTTGTTGAAGATTAGCTGTCCATAGATGTGTGGTTTTATTTCTGAGCTCTGAATTCTGTTCCACTGATCAGTGTGTCTGTTTTTATGCCAGTACCATGCTGTTTGGATCCTACTATAGCTTTGTAGTACATTTTGAAGTCAGGAATTGTGATGCCTCCAGCTTTGTTCTTTTTTCTCAGGATTCCTTTGGGTATTCAGGGTCTTCTGTTGTTCCAAATAAATGTTAAGTGTTTGTTTTATTTCCATGAAGAATGTCATTGGGATTCTGTTTGGGATTGCATTGAATCTATGGATTGCTTTAGGTAATATGGACATTTTAACTATGTTTATTCTTCCAATCCATGAGCATGGAATGTCTTTCCACTTCTTTAAATCTTCTTCGATTTCTTTCAATAATGTCTTATAGTTTTCAGTGTATATGTCTTTCACCTCCTTGGATAAGTTTATTCCTGGATATTTTATCCTTTTTGCTGCGATTGTAAATGGGATTGTGTTCTTCTTCTAGTTCATTATTAGCATATAGAAATGCAACTGATTTTTGTAAGTTGATTTTGTATCCTGCAACTTGGTTGTAGTTGTTGATTATTTCTAATAGTTTTCCAATGGATTCTTTAGGGTTTTCTGTATATAAAATCATGTTATCCGCAAACAGCAAGAGTTTTACTTCTTCCTTTCCAATTTGGATACCTTTTATTTCTTTTTTCTTGTCTAATTGCTGTGGCCAAACCTCCAATACTGTGTTGAATAGGAGTGGTGAGAGTAGGTACCCTTGTCTTGTTCCTGTTTTCAGAGGGATGGCTTTCAGTTTTTCACTGTTAAGTATGATGTTGACTGTGGGTTTGTCATACATGGCCTTTATTATGTTGAGGTGCTTTTATTCCATACCCATTTTATTGAGAGTTTTTATCATAAATGGATGTTGGATCTTGTCAAATGCTTTCTCTGCATCTATTGAGATTATCATGTGATTTTTATTCCTCATTTTGTTAATGTGGTAAATCACATTGATTTGTGGATCTTGAACCATCCCTGTGTCCCTGGTATAAACCCCACTTGATCATGGTGTATGATCCTTTTAATGTACTGCTGTATTTGATTTTCCAATGTTTGTTGAGGATTTTTGCGTCTATGTTCATCAGTGATATTGGCCTGTAATTTTCTTTCTTTGTGTTGTCCTTGGCTGGTTTTGGTATTGGGGTAATGTTCACCTCATGGAATGAGTTAGAAAGCATTCCATCTTCTTCAATTTTTTGGAATAGTTTGAGAAGGATAGTACTAATTCTTCTTTGAATGTTTGGTAGAATTCTTCAGAGAAGCCATCTGGTCTGGACTTTTGTTTTTTGGGAGGTTTTTGATTACTGTTTCAATCTCTACTTGTGATTGGTCTATTCAGATTGTCTATTTCTTCTTGATTCAGTTTGGGGAGGTTGTATGAGTCTTAAGAACTTACCCATTTCTTCTAGATTGTCCAATTTGTTGGCATATAGTTTTTCATAGTAGTCTCTTATACTCCTTTGTATTTCTGTGCTATCTGTTGTAATTTCTCCTCTTTCATTCTTAATTTATTTGAGCCTTCTCCTTTTTTTCTTCGTGAGTCTGGCAAAGGGTTTGTCAATTTTGTTTATCTTCTCAAAGAACCAGCTGTTTGTTTCATTGATCCTTTCTATTGTTTTATTAGTCTCTTTTTTAGAGACTAATAAATAGAGCATTTATTTCTGCTGTAATTTTTATTATTTCCCTCTTACTGCTCACTTTGGGCTTTGTTTGTTATTTTTCTAGGTCTGTTAGGTGTAGTTTAAGATTGCTTATTTGAAATTTTTCTTTTTTGTTGAGGTGGGCCTGTATTGCTATAAATTTCCTTCTTAGCACCGTTTTGCTGCATCCCATAAGAGATGGTATGTTGTGTTTTCATTTTCCTTTGTCTCCAGGTATTCTTTGATTTCTCCTCTGATTTCTTCATTGATCCAATGAAGAAGCATGTTCAGTAGCATGTTGTTTGGTCTCCACATATTTTTGACTTTGCCAGCCTTTTTCTTGTAGTTGATTTCTAGTTTCATAACATTGTGGTCAGAAAAGATGCTTGATATGATTTCAGTCTTCTTAAATTTATTGAGGCTTGCCTTGTTTCCCAACATATGGTCTATCTTTGAGAATATTCCATATCCACTTGAGAAAAATGTGTATTCTGCTGGTTTTGGATGGAATTTTCTCTATCTATCTATCTATCTATCAATCTGTCCATAAGTCCATCTGCTCTAGTATTTCATTTAAGGCCACTGTTTCCTTGTTGACTTTCTGTCAGGATGATCTATCCATTGATGAAAGTGGGGTGTTGAGGTCCCCTACTATTATTGTATTGCTGTCAGTTTCTCCCTTTAGGTCTGTTAATAGTTGCTTTATATACTCTGGTGCTCCTGTGTTAGGTGCATATATGTTCATAAGTGTTATGTCCTATTAGTGGAATGTCCCTTTTATCATTATATACTGCCCCTCTTTGTCTCTCATTTTTTTTTAATCTTGAAGTCTGCTTTGTCTGATATAAATAAGTATGGCAACACCTGCTTTCTTTTGTTTGCCATTTGCTTGGAGTATTGTCTTCCATCCTTTCACTCTGAGCCTATGTTTGTCTTTAGAGATGAGATGTGTTTCCAGGAGGCAGCATATTGTTGGCTCTTGTTTTTTAATCCATCCAGCCACTCTGTGTCTTTTGATTGGAGAATTCAATCCATTTACATTTAGAGTGATTATTGATATGTGAGGGCTTAATACTGCCATTTTGTCTCTTGTTTTCTGGTTGTTCTGTATTTCCATTGTTTCTTTTCCCTTGTATTTCTGACTGCCATTTCAGTTTGGTGGTTTTCTGAGTTTTCTCTTTATTTATGATTTCTTGGTCTGCTCTGATTTTTTGTTTACTGGTTACCATGAGGTTCATATTAAAGATTTCATAGATGAGATAGTCCGTTTTCTGATAGCCTCTTATGTCCATCAGCCTAAGCAGGTTACATCCCTTTCCTCTTCCCTTTCTGAGTCATTGTGGTCACAAAGTGTTCTTTTCTGTGTTGTGAGTTTGTGATGAAATTGAAGTGTTTATAGTTATTTTTGATGCTTTCCTTCCCTTTGTCTTTTATGTTATAATTATTTACTAGCCTATTCTCATATAGAGCTCCAATTTTCTGATTCTATCTATTTATCTCCTTGCTAAAGGTTCTGTAAACCTTTACTTTTTAGTTTCAGATGGGAGTGCTCCTTTCAACGTTTCTTGTAAGGCAGGCCTAGTGGCAGTGAACTCCCTCAGCTTTTGTTATCTGGGAAAGCTTTTATTTCTCCATTGTGTCTGAAGGAATGTTTCACTGGATAGAGTATTCTTGGCTAAAAGTTTGTGTCTTTCAGTATTTTGAATATATCATTCCATTCTCTCCTAGCCTGTCAGGTTTCTGCTGAGAAATCTGCTGAAAGCCTGATAGGGGTTCCTTTGTAGGTTATTTTCTTCTGCCTTGCTGCCCTAAATATTTTTTTCTTTGTCATTGACTTTTGCCAGTTTTAATAGTATATTCCTTGGAGAAGGTCTTTTTGCATTGATGTAATCAGGAGTTCTATTGGCTTCATGTATTTGTAAGTCCAGTTCCTTCCCCAGGTTTGGGAAGTTCTAAGCTATTATTTCTTTGAACAAGCTCTCTGCTCCTTTCTCCCTCATTTCTCCTTCTGAAATACTTATAATCCTTATTTTGCTTTTCCTAATTGGGTCGGATATTTCTTGAAGAATTTCCTTATTTTTTAAAAATCTTAGTTCTCTTTCCTCCTCCTGAAGCATTTTTATATTTCTGTCTTCTAAATCACTAATTCTGTCCTCCGAACGCGCGAACCCCTGGCTGCCAAGCGCGGACTAAACTGCTGCGCCACCGTGCGGCCCCAGCTCTATTTTTTATAGAGTCTAAATTATTTTTTTTATCTCATTAATTGTGTTCTTCATATTCAGAATTTGGTTGGTTTCTTTTTTAGAGTTTCAGTCTCTTTGGTGAAGTATTCTTTCTACTCATTAATTTTATTCCTGAGATCATTGAACTGTCTTTCTGAGCTTTCCTGTGACTAGTTTCTTTATGACAGGTATTTCAAATTGTCTGTCATTTAGATTGTAAATTTCTGTGACTTCAGGATTGGTTTCTGGGGACTTCCTTCTACTCTGAAGTGTTACTGCAGTTCTTCAGTGTTTGATGAAGTGATCCTTTGTCAGTGCATTTGTGGTAGTATCAGGTTGCAGATTCTACCTGCCACCACTGGGGGGGATGGGCAGGAGCTGTGTTTTCTGATCCCCCCTTGTCTTCTGGAAGTTGTGCTGGTATGGCTTCTCTGTCTCTGCCCACTGGCTGCAGCCACTTGGCAGATCATGCCTGCATGCACAGGCGGGGCTTCTGTGCTCTGCCGGCAGGTTGTTCTGGTGCAGGACCACTGCGCTCGGTGGGGGACTGGCCAAGCTGGTGTGCTAGGTGGGAGGCGAGGTGCACTTTCTTTCATGCGTGGGCCAGCTCTGCACTTGTGGTGGCTCAGTTGAGCTGCTGCTCTTGGTGGGGGCTCCTTTGAGGGGGCTGAACCGATCCACTTGGTGGGGAGTGTTCCCATGGGTAGGGCCACCATGGCAAAGTGTTAGTGTGCAAGCCATGGCTACCACTCCAAATGTGTTAGTGTGCATGCTGGGCTGCCCCCACCTCCTCTTACAGTTGTGCCTGCTGCAGCCTAGTGCGCTGCTGCCAGGGAGGGAGAGGGGGAGGGGAGGGGGGGTGCGCTCACCTAGTTCCACTGCTTCCCAGAGATCCAGTTCCCTCACCTTCAGATGTATGGCTGTGTGGATCTCTCAGATGTCCTGTTGTGCTGTGTAGGGAATCCTCTGTTGGTTAATGAATGCCTGTTTAGAGGGGCGAGACTAGGGGAACAACTGACTCCACCATGATGCTTATGTCACTGTTACTCTTTCTTGATCTATCATTTCTTTCCTCCCCTCTACCCCCCATAGTGTCGTATACTTTTATTATCGTTTCAATTCCTTTTAGGTCTTGAATCACTTCAAATAAGTCTCTGTCAGATATTCATTATCAGAAGTTCTTGAGGATCTGATTCCATGAACACCTGCATCTCCCACAGATTCCGGTATTAGTTAACGCCAGCCCTGTCCTTTGCTCCTTTCTCTCTCACGTCACATTTATGGTCCATCAACCCTCAAAATATCTAAGTTCTCTATTCTGGAAGCAGTGCATCGCCCTGGTTCAAGCTGTCTTCATCTCGTACCTGCATCCCTGCAGTAGCCTCAATGGTCTCCTGCTTCTGTCCCTGCCACACATTGGACTAGTCCAGCACAATGATTAGAAAGATCCCGTTAAAATATGAGTCAGGTCAGGCCACTCTTTTGCTGAAACCCTTCAGTGCAGTGATCCCCTTGTCTCATTTGGAATTACTAGCTAAAATTGTTAGTATGAGCTAAAAGACTCCATGTGATATTACGCCTGTATTATCTCTCATCTCATCCCTGCTGTTTCACTCTCTCACATTCGCCCTGCTCCAAACACGTGGGGCTCTTTGTGCCAGGCTCACTGTGCCTCAGGCCCTTTGCTCTTGCTCCTCCCTCTGCCTGTGCTGTTTCTTACCTGGTGCCTGGATGGCTATCTATTCCATGTCTTTCAGAGTTTATTCAGAGGTCACCTCAATTAGGTCTTCTCTGACCACTCTGTCTAAAATCTCAACTCTTCCCCAAATTTCATATCCTCCTTTCCTGCCTTTTTTTTCTCTTCAGCTCTAATTGCTATCTGATATACTATACATTTTTAAACATTTATCCTGATTGATTATTGTCTTTTTCTTCTACTAGTAACTTCCGTAAACTTTGTAAGATGGATGATTTTTATCTGTTTTGTTCACACAATACCCCCAGCTCAGCATGTATTTTTTTAGATGAATGATTTTTGTCCTCCTGTGATGTGCTGAGTCCTCCTAATGAAGTAGCATCTGTGACTGTTCCTTTGTCTTCGTCTGGACCTGGTTCTCCACAGGGACAGGGTGTTTATCTTTCTCACCATGAACACTGCACCTGGTGTAGGGTTGGTTCTCAGTAACTGTCCGTATTTGGGATTTGAGTAGTAAGTAAACCTTTAGCCTGAGCAGAAGGGTCAATTCAATCCCATTTTGATTTCAGTGACCGTTGGTGGCCCCAGATTTTGACAGCAGGTGGTGGCCTGTGCTGTGGGTGCTCCATGTGTCTTAGCTGTTTATTCTTGTCTTCTTGCTGGCCTGAGCATGCTGAGCAAGAGCTCAGACTTGGTGTTTGCTTTTGTTTGTCAATATGTAATTTTGTTGAACTAAGTCTTGAAGTTTCCTGAACTCAAGTTATTGCTGATTCTGACCGGAAGTGGGAGAGAACTCATTTCAAGTCTGTCCTGAGTGAGATCTGATTCCCAGGATGTCAGGGATAGACTGCACCTTGAGTACTTGCACATAGAGTGTTACATCTTCAGTTAGAATACAGTTGAACCTAATTGCGGTGTTCTTTTCTCTTCAGGGATGGGGCTGACAACACCTTCGACCTCTCACCCTTGTCAAGGTACAGTGATAACTGGGAAGCAGTCACGAGGACAGGGGCCACCGAGCACTACCTCATCAATGTTTGCAAGTCTCTGTCTCCGCAGCCTGGCTCAGGTGAGAGAGGACTCTTGGTAGGCTGACGGCTTGTAGTGAATTTTGGGGGGAAGATTGAGTAGGAACAGGATCCATGGAAAGTGCATTCTTCTGTGACACGTGAGTGGTTTGGCCAAGAAGTGGCAGGAGGAATTACTTAAGGGTCTTAATGGCCAATCCCTGAAGTGGTCCAGGAGCAGTCAGTGCAGAAGGCTCTGTTGGGGACATTATGACCTTTTTGAACATGAGGAGATGGAGGAAGGTAGAGATAGTCATGGTGGCAGGTAATTCTTCTCAGCAGAGTGGGAGATACAGGGTGTGAAACAGAGATCTGGGGGCATGCCTTCTGTATTTAGTGAGAGTAAGTGGGTGGCTGGTCCTTTTATGATGCAGGGGCCAACTCACCCAAACCCTGAGTGCCAGTGATGAGATTAGAATTCACCTGTATACCTGGGACCAGGAGCAATTCACAGTGATCTTGGTGCCACCCACAGCCTCTTGGAATCCTGAAGATGAAACTTGTCCCATTTTCTTGTAGTTTTGTAGAGCCCCACCCACATCTTGTACGGCTCAACTCAAAGTGGGTGTGGTTTTTTTAACTACAGAGAATGGTTTTCGTCCTTGTGGTTTGAGGCTGTGGGCCCACTTTCCCTTGCTTTGTGTGCTGGGCTGATTAGGTGGCACTGTGGTTTTTCATCCACGAAGTGGGACTAGTTCTTTATCTAGGGCAGATGGCACAGACATTTTGGAGACTGGGAAATCAGCAGAGTCCTTGGTGACTTCTTGAATAAAGATAGCACATGAATGTAGCCATTTAAAATGTTCCGTTGGCTTAATCTAGGTATTTCAGCTTCATCATATTTTGGGATTCAGAAATAATTCAGGCTATTACCTTGGAATTCTCTCCATACCCCAGGCCTACCCCCCAGTCCATCTATGGTAAAACAGCATTTAATGGAGTAAGAACTCATGTGGTATCACTGTCATCTGACTTATGTGAAAGAAATAGCTGATATTTTGGAGTAATTGTTAGAATCAATATGTAGTGTGTTGGACATTACTTGCCAGACAAATTCTAGACTGGAAAATCACTGAAGGAACCCTTAATTGTGTCTGTGGTGTTGCAGAGCCATGCCCTTTGGAAGCGGCCGTGTGTCTGCTGAATGGCTCCAAGCCCGTGAACCTTGGTAGGGTGAGGGATGGTCCTCAGTGGAAAGATGGCACAACTGTCCTGAAGTACGTTGATGGTGATGTGTGTCCAGACCAGATTCGGAAAAAGTCAACCACCATCCGATTCACCTGTAGTGAGAGCCAAGTTGTAAGTAACATCGCTTTCTCAGCCTCTGATGCAGCTTTGGGGACAGTATGAATCCAAGGGTCGGTGAGACTGATGTCTATCTCCCTTGGGATGTGAATTGAAGAGCTCAGGATGACCTGGCTTCACAAAGGGTGAGAGAGCAGCATCACCTCGGCCTTGTAGGCCATGGAGCACCTTTCTTCTCTGGCTCCTGGGGGTGCTTGACCTGGCAATGCTAGTTTCAAAATTAGTTGGTTTTCTTTAAATTTGACTCATATCCCCCAAAGACTGCAGAGAAAACTAATATTTGACAGTATGCCCTTTGGCTTCATTGAAGGCAGCTTGGGAAAAGCAGAAGGTTGGACAGACCTGGTTCAAAGGTAGCTCTTCCATTGCTGTGTAACCTGGTTAAATACTTAACCACTCTAAACTGTTCACTCATTAATAACACGAGATATACTGATCTTGCCAAGTTGTTGTGAGGTTGAGCAAGAAGAGGTGTCAGTTCTGGTGTATGGTGGGTACGCGTAAATGGGGGCTAGTCCCGTCTCTGTGATGTGATTCCTTCCTCTAATGGGTTGGTATGTGCAGTTAAGCAGGTGTGGACTGAATGCATGGTTCCTCTGGACTGTTTTTCACCACAGGAATGTGTCCACATGTGGGATGAAGATGAAGCCCCTGTGCTGTTGTGTAAGATTAGGGTAGTAGGTAAGATTGGGAATAAGGTCAAGCTGGACCAGCCCACTTGGTGTTAGGATGGTTGCCCACTTTCTCGAGCTGTGTTGGACCAGCAGTAGTAGGAGGAGCCCAGGACAAGGGAAGCTTGGGAGCCTGAGGCCTGCCCTCTTGACAGGAGCAGCAGCTGAGGTTTCCTCTCAGGGAGACTGTGCAGTGGCTTAGCCTCCACCTGTGAGCTGCTGGGGTCTGGAAATCTGAGCCCCCGTAAGATTTCCATAAATCTATACCTGAGCAGAGAGGCTCATGGCAGAGCAAGGAAGAGCTGACCGACATGTAGGAGGGAAAGTGAGGGCGGTGTGTGTGGGACTCCCAGGAGGCTGGACTACAGTGTGGCTTGTCGTGACTGGGCACTGAGGCTGTGAGGGGCTTTATCTGGGGAGAAGTGTACTGCTGAAGGAATCTGACCAGTTCTGTGGTGGACGAGAAGCGTTTGAGATGTACGGAGAGGCCTTAGCCAGTACGAGGGGAGGGATTGGTAGAATTCATGACTAGTTCTCTTGGCGGGTCTTCTTGTTTTGTCCATAACAGCAGATTCAGTTCATTTGTTTTTCAGAATGTTGTCAGTTATGTTTACTTATTGGTGCCTCACAGTAGCCTTTTGGCATCCTTTGCCTCTGCTGTCCCCAACCTGGTCTCATGCCTTAGCCATAGGAAAACCCTCCTGGTCCCCCAAGCGGATTCTGGCTCTCACTTCCCTGTGTGAGTTAAGCCCCCAGTGGTATCTCAGGAACAAATCCTGACCCTTCACTTTTCCTCAGTCTGCCCCTCATCCCATAAACATGTTGAGACGGAAATGTCATGTGCTTGTGGCGTGTGGCAGAGAAGCTCCCACTTGGTGCAGGTTACATGATTATGACATTGAACATGTGCTGTGTCAGCGACTGTCCTCTGCTTGTAGAACTCCAGGCCCATGTTCATCAGTGCCGTGGAGGACTGCGAGTACACCTTTGTCTGGCCCACGGCAGCCGCCTGTCCCGTGAGGAGAAACATGCATGACGACTGTCAAGTCACCAACCCTGCCACAGGTGAGACGCTGCCAGTCACCCCTCCCCCACCCCCACAGTGAGGGACACCACCAGTCACCAACACCCCGACAGTGAGGGACACCGCCAGTCACCCATCCCCCCACAGTGAGGGACACTGCCAGTCACCAACCCCCCCACAGTGAGAGATACTGCCAGTCACCACCCCCCTAGCCCCACAGTGAGGGACACTACCAGTCACCAATCCCCCACCCCCACAGTGAAGGACACTGCCAGTCACCAACTCTCACCACAGTAAGGAGCACTGCCAGTCACCTAACCCCCCCAGAGTGAGGGACACCACCAGTCACCACCCCCACCCCCACAGTGAAGGACACTGACAGTCACCACCCCTCTACCCCCACAGTGAGGGACACCACCAGTCACCAACCCCACTACAGTGAGAGACACTGCCAGTTAACAACCCTCCACCCTCAGGGTGAGGGAGATTGCCAGTCACCACCCCCTGCAGTGAGAGACACTGCCAGTCACTCTCCCCCACAGTGAGGGACACTGATAGTCACCAACCCCCCACCCCCAGTGCCAAATGCGCACACACAGGACAGAATGCTGCTGCCTAGGGGTGTCCTGCCCCTGTCCCTCACTGTGGGGGGGTTGGTGACTGAGAGTGTCTCACTGCGCGTGTCCTGTGTGTGCTCCTTTGGGCTCTTCTCTGGGATCTGCCAGATGGTGCTGGGCTAGCAGAACTGGTTAGAGTCAGTCTCCTTGTTCCCTTTCAGAGTTAACGTGGGGGCCAACCAGGAGACCTCCACTGAATCTCTGCGCTGGGGACCTGGAAAGGTGCAGATGGCAGTTCATTAGCAGTTGGAAGGACGCCATCGGGCCCTCCCGATTCCCACTGGAATCCTAGTGGCTGTTGTGGCCCAGCTCCAGGAGCAGGAGGACGCTATGAGCTGCTCTCTTCTGGGGAAAGATGGGCCATCCCATAAATTTGGGGACTGATGGCCTCGTGATACAGACAAGCTGGTCAGGAGCATTTTTAAGGCCATGTCAGTGAAAGGGGCAGTGACTCGTGGTGAGAGGTCGGAAGTCCTGACGGCAGCAGGATCCATGTGTGAACACATTGGTGATGGGCATCCCGAGTCTGAGCTCCCTGGAGTGACTGTGTCCCTGTCTCCTTTCTCCTTGCAGGACACCTGTTTGATCTGAGCTCTTTAAGTGGCAGAGCTGGACACACGGCGGCCTACAGTGAGAAGGGGCTCGTCTACATCAGCATCTGTGGGGAGAATGAAAACTGCTCTCCTGGCGTGGGTAAGGGCTGTGACTTCCACCTGTGGTCTGCCTCTCTGTCCCTAGGGTCGCCCTTGGCCTCCGAGTCCCTGTGGCAGGAGAGATGAACAGAAGCTCCAACACCTTCATCTCCTGCAGCAGTCAGCTCACGTAGGGGGAAATACGTGGCCCCATGATGAAATATTAGATGCAGGACCTTTGCTGAAACCACATGGACACTCAAAATTATGAATGTTAGCTGTGAATTTGAAAGTCTGGATTTGTAGAAAGTTCTCATCAGAAAATTGGTCGTTTGGGTCCATAATTGTGTGTTTTCTCCTCCCCCCTTCACGTTGGGCACAGGGGCCTGCTTTGGACAGACCAGGATCAGTGTGGGCAAGGCAAACAAGAGGCTGACCTACGTGGATCAGGTCTTGCAGCTGGTGTATGAGAATGGATCCCCTTGTCCTTCCAAATCTGGCCTGACCTACAAGAGTGTGATCAGCTTTGTGTGTAGGCCTGAGGCCAGGCCCACCAACAGGCCCATGCTCATCTCTCTCGACAAGCAGACGTGCACCCTCTTCTTCTCCTGGCACACGCCTCTGGCCTGCGAGCAGGTGGTGAGTCTGGGGCTGGCATATCTGGCGTCTGAGAAACCCACAACCCAGGTGCACCCAGGTTCTGTCCCCAGTTTTACTGGTGTTCACCTGGCCGCCAGCAGATACCCAGTGTATCTCATACACTCCTGGTGGTCCCAATAATAATTGGTTCAAAGTGCCCAAGGTTATGTAACCAAGCATTTAGGGACCTTAATCCACCCTTAGTGGTTTTTTTTTTTTTGCTCAACTTTTAAATTCTTGTGGGTGACTTAATGGTGATTAGGAAAATTTTATTGTAGACTCCACTGAGGTCTTTCCTATTTAACAGACGGAATGTTCCGTGAGGAACGGAAGCTCCATTATTGACTTGTCTCCCCTCATCCACCACACTGGGGGTTACGAGGCGTATGACGAGAGTGAGGATGATGACTCTGATACCAACCCCGACTTCTACATCAATATCTGCCAGCCACTGAATCCTATGCATGGGGTGCCTTGTCCTGCCGGAGCTTCTGTGTGCAAAGTTCCCGTCAACGGTGCCCCCATAGTAAGTATGGAAATCCAAGGGTGGAAACAATTTTTGCAAGATTTTTAACAGTAACCTACATGTTGTGTTTCTTGCTTTCAATGGAGAGAGTTACTCAAGCAGAGAGAATGGAGAAATGAGCTGGGACTCTGTAGGTTCTGGGTTCAGTAGGGGAAGATTAACGCAAGGATTTGTGCATTGAGCCATCAGCCGATAATGGTGGCCAGAAGGTCTTTTGAGCTATGGAAGAAAATGTGAACACGTGTATGATATATTCTTTTGTACCATGTTGGGAGTCTCACGGTCAAGAAATTTTTGTGTAAAATGTCAAGAAAACATTGGCAGAGCTTCGTGTCTTTGTTTGAAATGCATGTCTTGTGTAATCAAAACGCGTATGAGATGTAACCACTTTATTTGGTAAATGGGTTATAATTAAGGGCAATAGCTGAATATTCTGCCTTGAAAGTTTGGTTTTATACTAGTATTTTTTGTGTGTGTGAGGAAGATTGGTCCTGAGCTAACATCTGTGCCAATCTTCCTCTACTTTGTATGTGAGATGCCACTGCAGCATGACCACTGACAAGTGGTGTAGGTCTGTGCCCAGGAACCGAACTTGTGAACCCTAGGCTGCTGAAGCAGAGCATGTGAACTTAACCACTACACCACCAGGCTGGCCCCTATACTAGTATTTTTTAGTATAGATTTGGGTCTTTAAAAAATTGTTTTCATGAGTTATCTTCTGTTTTGTCAAATCCTTGCTATGTTTTATTATTTGAAATGCATCTCAAAGTTGGTCTATTTTTATATTTCTATCCATATGTTTTGATTAGTGGTATCTAGGTATATAGATGTCCTTTTAAAAGATGGACAATATCTGCAGCATTGAGAAATGCTGGGAGTGGGTAGGGAAATTGGCCATGACATGAATTTAACAAAGCCATAGCTGCATGGGAAATGGAGGGCCTGAATAAACCAAGTCTTAGGTGGAAGCACTTTTATATCGTCCTTTCCAACAGTGCAGGTTGGGATCCTTGATGTGGGTCACTTTCTGAGAGGTCTGATCTGCTATATTTTCCTGCCTGGCTACCCTTTTTCAGATTTAAAAAATTGTAGTAAGTTCCCTAATTGAACAGGATGTTGTGTCATCGCGGCCTGAACATGCCCCGGTGTGATGAATGAAGAGCGTTGCAGCTTCATTCACACACACACACACGCTCATCATGCATGTGTATACCATTCCTGGCCATTCACCTTTCTTTCAGTCGTGTTCATTTTCTCAAAGATAAGTATTGAGCAGCCAGTGTGTGTCAGTGGCTGCGCTAAGCAATAAAGGTGATGGTGAGTGACCAAGCCCTGTGCTGTCCCTGAGGACATATCGTGGGACACTGCCATGTAAACAGACCCTCCCAGTGCAGTGCTCAGCATGAGGACATGGCTCAGCAAGGGGGCTGGTGTGTGGTTCCTGTCTTGCACCATCAGGTGACAGAAGACCATGCAGCATTCTTGATGTGACTGGAGAGAGAAGTTTCTATTGCCTGGAATCTTTGAAAATTGACCCTGGGTAGAAATAGAACCGTTGTTACCAACCGTAGGATCAAAACTGATAGCAACTGAACTCGGAAGTGTCTGCATAGCATCTGAATGTCAGGACTTCTCCAGTGAGGTGCTATTAACCCAGTTTCTTTAGATGCGACTCATTTTCAAAATGGATGAGGTCATTTTTGCAATTCTGTGTTAGCTCTTATTCCACTAACCTGGGGAACAATTAATTTCCTGACCTATTGTCTGCTTTTTTCTTCGTGTAGGATATTGGCCGAGTCGCAGGACCTCCAATACTCAACCCCATAGCTAATGAAGTTTACCTGAATTTTGAAAGTAGTACTCCTTGCTTAGTGGACAAGCATTTCAACTACACATCACTGATCGCATTTCACTGTCAGAGAGGTGTGAGCATGGTAAGTGTGCCATCTGTTTACAATCTAGAGACTACAGTAAGGGTTAGTGAGCCAGAGGCTGGAAACTCGTAAAGCATGTTTCTGGTCTAAGGTTGCCCATGTGCACGGTGTCCACCTTGGATCATACGGTACGTCGGTGGTGCATCTGAATAGCTTAAAACCAGTAACTTAGCAATGAGTAAGCCCCCCGTGAGTTAACAGGGCAGATTTTGCACGTAGGGGCTCACTATGATTTAAAAACACGAAAGCCCTTGAGTATAGAAGTGGCATTCAGCTTTGTCTACCAGTGTATAAAGGTGTCATAACTTCTCTTTTTTTGACTATGACATTGCTGATTTTGTTCTTACTGGGAAGTCAGACTTTTCGCAGCTGTAATCATTCAAGACATAATCCAAAATCCAAAAGTTAGCAAACACAAAAAGACCTCTGGAATCAAAATAGCTACAACAAATCATATATTTTACATCTGAGGGGGTTACTGACTTCTGTTTTATGTGCATTTTAAAAATAATACTGGCTTCCGTTTTAAAAATAGTAACCAGGACTGTTTTCGTCATAAAGAGTTTTTGCGTGCGTTTCTCTTGACCCCTCTCTGTGAGCTGGAGGTAAATTGGTCGATTACGGCCCCCATTTCGCAGTGACTCAGAATGGCTGGATGACGTGCCTGACCTCACGCAGCTCTGCAGAGGGTTAAATGAGAGCTCTTTGCTCTGGGCAGCCCTGCTCCATAACCCCTTATCTGTGCTTCTGAAACCCATAAAACTCTGAAAATTTACAATCCTTTGACATGATCGGACTGAGGCTACTTATGGTCTGTATTTGTCCCACCTAATGGGAATACTCATCCATCTTGCTGCGGAAATATTGATGTACTTGATTATAGGACTTGTGTGTGTGTGTGTGTATGTATGTGTGCGCGCGCGTGCACGCACGTGTTAGTTGTGTAGTAGAAATGTATGTATCCCAAATTGCCTCTGAAAATCCTGAAGATGATGAATCCTAAGGCTCAGGAGTTCAGATAATGAATTATGGTTCTGTATGTGTCTTGTAATTTCAGTAAGATGACTTCCTCATTTCTTGGCCTGTGGCAGGTTTGTCAGGGAAAGGGAGCCGTGGCTGCCGGGTATGGGTGTGTTGACCGTGGCAGGAAGTCACCTGGCAGCAGCTTGACAAGGAGGGAGAGTGCAGTAATTGAGAGAGGGGGCAAAACCAAACCGTTGCTTTCTGGGGCCTCTCCATAGAGGCCCAAAGCACCGCAAAGACCTGGGGCGTGTCCCTGTTCACGAATTGTTGGGCGGAAAGATAATCCTGAGTTATTAAGGCAGGGCTAGCTGTGGTCAGTCAGCTCCTCTTATCTCCTTATACGCGTGTCTGCACGTTGATGTGGGTGTGCCTACACGCATCGATAGGCGCCCACCCTGTAAAGCAGCATGGCTTGATCTGTTAAGTCTTCCATTTCCAGTAGTAGTCCATTCCTAAAAGGGGATTGATCTTTTAACAATCCCACACCCATGAGGAGCACTTGGACCAGATGAAGATCATGTGACTGCTCATCTGTAAAGCTGCTGGCAGGTCTTCAGGTTGCATGTACACTGGACTTCTGGTTCTCAGAGCAGCTGCTGGTCAAGAGTGATCAGCATTTGTTTGTTTTTAGAAACGAGGGCTCTCACGTTGAATGTGGATTCCAGTTTTGGAAAAATCCTGCAGATTTTCTTCCCCTGTGGTTTTTGTCTTCAGTGGAAATACGTTTTCCACCTGAGTTTCGAGGAGAAAAAGACCCTCAGCAGCCGCTAAAAATGAAATTCCTGACCAGCTGCCTCATCTGTTTTTGTGGCTGTTGTTGAGCCACAAATGCACTGATTCAGAATACTTGGCCGGTGGAATGTCGGGCTGTGTGCTGTCTCACCCTTATTGTAGATATCCTCAGTTTCTAGAAACGGAGGAGTGGAGACGCTGCTTGTGAGCATCCTGGAGCACTCGCCTCCCTCCTTCGCAATGGCGGGGTCTGATTTTCCCACACTTCTCTGTCATGACATTTAAAGACCTCTCCTTTTCTTCTTTGAGCTGGGAGCACGGAGCACTGAGACTGTCCGTCTCTTTAAGTACAGGGTGATGACCTGGAGTCCCCAAGGGGTCTCGGGTGTGCGGGCAGGGCTGCCTGGCAGTGCTGTGAGGGCAGTATTGGTTCCTTACAGCTGGTGATGATGACCACCCCTCCCTTTCTGGAGAGAAGCCGCTGTGGGTCACCCAGAGCACCTGGTACCTGCTCCGCTGTGGGCACAGACCCTCCTGGGTGCAGTGACGGTACTCGCAGCCCCAGTGGCAGGTGTCTCTGGCGCTTACTGGGGCTGAAGGGTGGTGCGAGGATGCCGTCCCCAACCCACGTGGGTTTTCAAGACCTGTGCTCTTCTTCCAAACAGGGCACCCCTAAGCTGCTGAGGACCAGCGACTGCGACTTTGTGTTCGAGTGGGCGACCCCGCTTGTCTGTCCTGATGAAGTGAGGATGGAGGGCTGCTCCCTGACGGACGAACAGCTGTACTACAGCTTCAACTTGTCCAGCCTTTCCAAAAGCACCTTCAAGGTAATGCCTCTCACCCGGAGCCCGGGGATCTCAGGATGCAGTGGCCTCAGTTCTTTCTGATAGCCACTTGTGTTTTAGGTAACATGACATTTGTGACCACCAGAGGATATGTGGTCACCAAGACAGTGCATGGAGGGGTGGCAGTCTTAGCCCCCATCCTGGGTACACAGGGTCAGCCTCTTGGGGTCGGGTTCTGGATTGTGTGGCTAACTAGTCACAGCTGACACCTGAGTTGTGCCTCACAGTTCAGAGTGTTTCATTCCCTAGGGCTTTCTGAGGCTTAAATGACCCAGTGAGGTCAGCAGGGGGACCTTTCATATTGCAGATGGAAGAAGGAGGTGGCTCGAGGTGTGTATGTACCCATAAGGAGCAAGCCCAGGTCTAGTGCGGCCGGCAGAGGCCACGTGAATTCCCCTTTGTCTCCAGCCTGCCTTTAGGATACAGAGGCGGCTATTTCACTGGCCACAGAGGTGATGGGTGGAGGGAACTGGGGAGTCCCGCCAACTTGAGATGCATTGGTCCTGTCTTGCTCTCCCAGCCTGCATGTCATGGGCTGTTATATCAGTGAGGCTGTGGCCAGCTTGGGTCACTGGTGGTCAGGGCACCCTAGATCTCTAGGCTTCTGATCTAGATGTTATCAAGTCACATGGCTGTGGACCATGCCCACGTGATCCCAGTACCTCCCTGGGAGGCAGCTGGTGAGTGGGGAGCTCTGAATTGTGTGCCTGGATGCCAGTGCCCTGGATCCTGTAGCGGAGACTTTGCCCGGGCCCAGGCTCTCCTGACAGGTGCGCAGCCAGTGTGAACCTGCAGAGGGTGGGGTGGACGAGGAAGGGAAGGTGTACGTTTAATTACAGAGTGTCCCCTCTGTGCTCGTTAACTCAGTCGTCACCACACCCCGTGTTACAGGTGGGTAGACGCGGGCTTCAGGAAGGGGTGAGCAGCCTCAGGTCTCAGAGCTGGCTCCCTGCCCCAGGCCCAGCTTCAGAGGATGGCCAGCACTGTGTGCTGTCACCAGGAGGGGGCAGGAGGAGGAAGGGAGACTGGGCCTGGGGGTGGAGGAGGGTGTGGATCCTTCAGTGGCCGGAGGGAGATGCCCAGAGAGCGGGCAGGGCATTGCCCTCCTGAGGAAGGCCAGGACTGGAGGGAAGGGAGGTGAGCACCAAGGCCCCACACACAGCACGCAGGCACAGCCCCCCTTTCCTGCGTGAGACCCGCTCCCTGCCGCGATAGCCCCATCCGCCTGGAGACCTCTTCACAGCCCTCCGTGATGTCGTCTATCCAGGTGACTCGAGACTCGCGCACTTACAGCGTGGGGGTGTGCACCGCCGCAGCGGGCCTGGACGAAGGGGGCTGTAAGGATGGAGGCGTCTGTCTGCTCTCCGGGAGCAAGGGGGCGTCTTTTGGACGGCTGGCTTCGATGAGACTGGACTACAGGCACCAGGACGAAGCCGTCATTTTAAGTTACGCCAATGGAGATAGTTGCCCTCCAGGTAAATCTTTGCACGGGCTGAGTTTTACGTTCCTAGGAAATGTGAAATTCCGCATGGGGCAGTGGGAGAAAACTGGGGAGGGAAGCTCCACATCCTGTGCGTGCCTTGGATTGGGCCGTGGGACGTCACATCCTGACAGCCCCGAGTGTGTGCTCAGTCCTTGAAACACACTCTGGCCCGTGAACCACTTGTCACGTTGTGGCCGGAGAGGCCTGGTGGTCCCAAAGGTGGTTTAGGGTGACTGCTTCCATCACACCCAGCAACCACAGCCAGTGTAGTGTTGGCCATCTGGGTTATGCAGATCTGCTTCTTTCCAGAAACTGATGAAGGTGACCCCTGTGTGTTCCCCTTCATATTCAACGGGAAGAGCTATGAGGAATGTGTCGTGGAGAACAGGGCGAAGCTTTGGTGCTCTACCACTGCAAACTACGACAGAGACCGTGAATGGGGCTTTTGCAAACACTGTAAGTGGGAGAGCTTCGTGTCCCACCTCAGACTGCTGCAGTAGAGCGGCATACTCTCAAGGCTCACTTCATGTGAAGCTCAGACTTTTGTGGCTCTCCAATTTAATGGCAGTAATTCTGTTGCATATAATTTTTTATTTTCAGGGCTTTTTTCCGTAAAGAAAGTATGTTTTTAGTCCCTCTACGGGATGTATTGCGTAACCACATACGTAGACTGCAGCAGAGCTGGGTTGAGATGCAGATGCTGGGTGGTCACCTAGGTCCACTCTCTAGCTTAAGGGACCTGTGTTCACTTACCAGTTTTCAGCACTGGTAATTCACATTCATGCCTCAGCAAGATCGCTACCTGTCATGGGTCTGCAGGGTGGCGAGTGAGTCATCAGGCTCGTTCATTGACTTTCTGCTCTGGGGCAGGCACAGGGCAGGGGCTGGGGGTTTCATGGTGAGCCAGATTTAGTGCTCCTGTGATGCTTAGAGACCAGTGACATGAGCACATCCTACTAAAGTGTGTCACACAGACTGATGTGAATTCCCAAGGAAAGGGAGACGAGATAAATGCATGAAACATTATTTAATTCTTGCAAGTGATCAGGGAACAAAATGATAGATATTAGGGAATTACAAATGCTAAATTTACAAGGGACTACTATAGTTTTGTTTTGAGGCTTATTATGACTGGACCTTTCTCCTGGTCTGTTCGATGACACCTTTTTGGGTAATTATGGGTATCTTATTGTTACTCTTTTTGTTTTTTGTTATTATTTGTGCATTAATCAAATATTGAATACCTGTCTACGAGGAATTGGGCTAGTGCTGCGGGGTTAAGAAGTGCAGTAAGAGACACTGTGCCCTGAGGGAACTTGGTCTATTTAGGGTTAAGATATGTGTGAATAAAACCAAGTGAGATCCAGCGTGAGAGCGGCCGGTAGTGGGCAGAGCTGGTAAGAGCTGAGTGTAGGGAGCAGAGAAAGAAGTTTAAGACTTAAAGCGTGAGACACAGGCTATGGTCTGACAGTTTTTCTGCATGCTGCTCCCAGCAAACAGCCACCGGACGTCTGCCATAATCTTTAAGTGCGATGAAGATGCTGATATTGGGAGGCCACAGGTCTTCAGTGAAGTTCGTGGGTGTGAGGTGACATTTGAGTGGAAAACAAAAGTCGTCTGCCCTCCGAAGAAGATGGAGTGCAAGTTCATCCAGAAGCACAAAACCTACGACCTCCGGCTGCTGTCCTCCCTCACTGGGTCCTGGTTCTTTGTCCACGAAGGAGCTTCGTGAGTACCCTTCGCCACTTGCCCGCCATGTCGTACTCTCAGTACTTGGGAACTTGACGCTCTTGACAGTAGTGGACCCATCGTGGTCCACCTCTGATTCCGAGGGCGGGACTGCCATGTGATCTGAGGCTCATGGCGGCTTGAATGCCCCTGTGCTCCTGGGAGCAGCCCCGAGGTGCCAACCTGTGCACAGTAGGCGGTTTTGAAGGCAGAGGTGACCAGAAATGGGGCTTCAGAACCCAAAGAAGCTGATGATCAGCTTTTGGCCTGATAGACTGAGTCTTGATTTGATGTATATTTGTGAGAGGCCATCCATTGCTGGGTTTATGGAGGTGTTAACTTTCTCAGCTCTTTGGCAAGAACTCCTTAGGCTGTACTGGCCCGAGGTTTGTTAATTGTACCAAATGCTCCATGTGGAGAGCACCGGCTCTCTGCCAGGCGCGCTTAATCCTTCATTCCTCACCGCAGAGGGGAGCTTGGATTTGGGGGACTTAAGTAACCTTAAGTAAGGTGAACAGCCCTCCAGGATTTGAGCCACTGCCTGTCCCAACTCAAAAACCCTTTTCTAAACCACGCGGCGTCTCAGGATTTACCCTGAGTGCCAGGTTGACACGCTTCCTTCTTCCATCATCAACCACTCCTTGGCCTGCCTTTCTTTGAAAATCTGTCTCAGTGCTGCATTCAGAGGTGCTGTGGAATCCTTGGTCTTCAGAAGGATTACTTCTTCGGAAGTAATGGAAAGAGCTGCATCTGAGAGTGTCAGGGCTGAGCCTGAGCTTGCCTCCCTCTCCCCCATCCCTTGTGTCTTTTATAGGTACTATATAAACCTGTGTCAGAAGATATACAAGGGGCCCCTCGACTGCTCTGACAGAGCCAGTGTTTGCAGAAAGAGCGCATCTGGCAAGGTCCAGGTCTTGGGGCTCGTCCACACACAGAGACTGGATGTTGTAGGTAAGGTCCCTGTCACGTGGTTACAGGTGCCGCGTCTGAGTTGGGAAGGTGAGGGCGTCCTCGTGTGACCAGGAGGGGGCAGCACAGGCTGGTTGAAACTTCCACATATTATTCCCGTGACTGTTTCTCAGGCATTTGGGTGACTTCTGGAACGTTAGAATAGTACTCCTTCACGTTCTCTGGGACGACAGGTCCTAGTGTGTGTGCAGAGTGCTCAGCTACTCGGGAATGGTCCATGCGGGAGGCAGTCACGGTGTTGAGGGCTCCTCTGAATCCTGGCTCTGGCTGTGGGTTCAGTGCATATACACACGCAAACGTTTATTCAGCAAAGCTGAACCATTATACGAGAACTTGGTAGAGATGATACAGGGGTCCATTTTTGTAATGTCTTAACAACTGGGAAAATAATAAAACTCTTTAATAGTGTTAATAGAAAATTCATCATGTAATTGTTGTGAAAGAGTCTACCTCTCATTATTTAAAGGAGGAAGGTAGGGCTTTCTTAGTTTAGGAATAGTTGGGGTGTATTGGGGGGATAGAGAAGAAAAGACATTCACCTTTGCCTGTTAGACTAGAGTGGGGTCGCCGAGTTGTCCTGATTAAACCACAAGGTGACTGAATCTGCTCGACCTATTGACATGGAGAAAGAATTCTGAGGGAACCACTGTCCCCCTTGACAAAAGTCAAACCAGGTTCTGCAGGTTGGTCGTGGGGGAGAGTTGCCCCATGGGCAGGAGTGGCGGGACCTTCCTGTCCGTGATTTGCCCTCCTTCGGCGCACAAAGGGCTGAGGGGTTCGGAAGCTCTCTCCCCTGCAGTCTCATGGTTATGTATGGATGTTTGACCAGTCCTGCCCTCAACTTCCCACAGTCAACTGAGAAACTAGAATGTTTAAGGCTTCACTGGAAGTTTAGCGGTGATCTCCTGGTCCCCGACACAGCAGGTGGGATCTTACTCTGGGGTCCCAACAGGCCAGCCGTCTAAGGACAACCACAGTGACCCCACATTCATTTAAGGGGGATGCATCCATATGGGGGTGGAGAGACGGATTCTTTGCTCCAGGTACTACCATTTCTCAGCAGCTGTGCTCTCTATACGTGTGATACTCAGCAGCTTCACAGGTGGGTGTTGGAGTCCATTTCACAGATGGGGCGACTGAGGTGTGGAGGGTTGAGTGTATCGCCCGAGTCTGGGGTGTCCACATTCTTGAGACCTCCACTTGTTTGGTTGCATACCCCAGCAGTTTAAGAATTTCTCTTTAAAGCTGTGGAACTCTTGAAATGTTACAAAGAAGCCCTATATTTAAAACAGATTCACCCGGCCCAGCTTTGAGTTTGGGTGAGAGGGGCTGGGCCTCACCTCTCACCTGCGGTGAGCCGTCCTGGTCCCTTGGCTGTGTCCTGTGGAGAGCACGTGGGAAGCTGCTGCCGCTGCCCCTGCCTCGGGCGCACGTGTGCGAGTCAGGGGCTGGAGAGGGTGTGCCCCTCCCAAGGGCCCTCCCTGTGCCCCAGAGCTGTCACCTGTCCGCAGAGCCAGGCTGGTCTCAGGCCACCCCCGGATGCTCCAGGCGGCCACTCGCAGTAGTTGGCACCAACACAAGAGTTGACCTGGTTGCCACGCTGGTCCCTGTGAGACTTGCAGCTGAAAGCGTGTTCTCATTTTTCTCTCAGACCCTGCAGGTTACGGGTCTCAGTTGTTCCTTTTACCACGTCATTTTTGGAAGCAGGAAGAGTGCGATGTAGAGCCAGAAGACCTGAGAAAACTAGAGTTGTTCTGTCTCTGGCCTTTCGCTTTGTAGGATGGAGGTCTAGCACCTGCCCTGTTATTACTGGGAGGCTCAGATGAGGGGACGTGTCAGAAAAACACCTAAAGAGACACAGAAATTGTACAAAAGTGGAGCAGGGATGATAGCTGACGTTAACGGAGGTCCTGCCCTGGGCACACGTTGTGCGGATGCTTTCCGTGCACCCTGAAGCCTGCACACTTGGGGTGGTGGTCCTGGTGCACACGTGAGGAAGCCGAGGCTCAGAAGGTCAGCAACACAGAGTCGTGAACCTCGTGAGCAGGACGGCTGGGATTTGAACTCAGGTCTTGCTCTGGTGGTGCGAGCAGTGCCGGGAGGGGTCGCCGAGCTTGGTGCTGCTGATGATCCAGGCGACAAGTCTTCAGAGAGCCAAACGTTTGTTCCGGCCTGGTCCTTAATGTAGATTTTGACTTCTGATGTTGACGCTTTCTATAATGCACCAGAAATAACGTCAGTTCCATCATTTGTGTGTTTCAGATGACAGAGTTGTTGTAACTTACTCAAAAGGTTATCGGTGTGGTGAGAATAAGACTGCGTCCACTGTCATAGAATTGACCTGTGCGAAGACGGTGGGCAGACCTGCATTTGAGAGGTGAGAGCACCAGGGTCTCGGGGACCATGGAGAGAGTTCTGGGAGCTCTGCAGAATTCCCCCCCCATGGTTTTCACTTGCCAGGTTGGGACTGTGTGTGCAGGGGAGAGACTGTTTGTGTTGTCACCATAGGGAGAGGGCTGGCTGCTGAGACTGGGGGCCTGGGGTGAGGGCCAGGGTTGCCAATTGTCCTAAAGTGTGCAGGGCTGTTCCGCACGAGGAAGAATTCCCTGGATAAAGTGCTGGGACACACTGTCCCTAGACTAAAGCCACTATGTGAAGTGGTATGTCACTGGCCTCCGTCTGCAAATGACATGTAGAACCAAAGGGGTGTTGATGGTGCCAGTCAAGGCCAGCTGGTGAAGCGGCCTGTCTGGGCCCCACGAGCAGGATGCTCTTGCATTATACTAGAACTCTCCAGGCAACTCCGTATCTGGTGCTGGGGGAGTTTGGCCAACAGAGGGAGGATGTGAGCTGCTGTTGTGAACAAACTGATTCCTTCCAGAAGCTGGGCTTGGAAGAGAGGAGACCAGGAGTTGTCCAAGGATTCAATCAATTCATGAGTCTAAAAATCAAATAAAATTGTCAAATAAAAATTCAATTGTAAAGTAAAAATTCAAAAATCTAGGAGCAAATCTGAACAGCTTTTAGATGTTGCACAGTTTCTACATTTTAAGAAAATCTGTATTAAACGTGTGCCTACTTTTCCACATTGTGAATGTGCTAGAGGTCACCTTTCCTGATATGGTGTTGAGATAAGGAAATAAAATAGCAGTTCTAGCCCAGAGCTGCCTGCCCATCACGGGGGGCGGGGAGGGGTTGGCAGTGGGGGTCTGCCTGGGAGGCCTCGGAACCCAGAACCGGCTGGAGCTCTGAGAGCCAGCGAGTGTCTTCAAGGGCGCCTATGGCCTCGTGTCGCGGTCGCCTCCCGCAGTCCCAAGTCTGGCAGGTGTGACCGCCGTCCGCTCTGGCCTCCTTCCAGGTTTGACATCGACAGCTGCACCTACTACTTCAGCTGGGACTCGCGGGCCGCGTGCGCCGTGAAGCCCCAGGAGGTGCAGGTGGTGAACGGGACCATCACCAACCCTGTCACCGGCAAGAGCTTCAGCCTCGGAGATGTTTATTTTAAGTGAGTGAGACGTTCTTTGACAGCTGAAACGTTCAAAATTAATCCAGCAGTTCAGACCTTTCCCTGGCAGGGTGTCATGCAGGATAAATAGGCCTGTGTGTCTTAGTTACTGTTTCTAGGGAGTTGGCATATTTTGCTTAAACGGGGGAAAAGCATTACTCAAATGGGAAGTTTTAACACCAAAGATGGTGAATTCTCTTGAGTGTAAAAATAAAGTCACCCCCTCCCTCACTTCATGATAAGCCCAGGGGTCAAAGGTGAAACCTTCTGAAAAAGTTTTTGAACAGAAATCTACTGGGCTTACCAGTTTGTGGAAAAAAAAGTCAATTTCTCAGCAGTGTCACTGGGGCGGTTTTGGGGTCTGGTGCTGTGCCCGGGGCAGGGTGAGGTGGGCACGGTGCTGGACACCGCGTTGGAGAAAGGCGCAGTGAGGCTCGGCACATGGAGCAGGCAGGGCTAGCAAGACGGTGGAGGTGGAAGTCGGTGCCCCCAGGATCTCTGTGGCCTCGTGGAAGTGCAGCGCAGGCCGGGAAAGCAGGAGAGAGGTGGCGTCCTGGAGCTCTGCAGGTGTCCTCAGGACTCTGGGTCTGGAATAAATGGCTCTCTTGAAGAAATGCCAAAGTCACTGTGATCTTTTCTGTCTCTTCAGGCTCTTCAGTGCCTCTGGGGACATGAGAACGAATGGGGACAAATACCTGTATGAAATCCAGCTTTCCTCCATCACGAGCTCCACCAATCCCGCGTGCTCCGGGGCCAACATATGCCAGGTTAAACCGAATGACCAGCACTTCAGTAGGAAAGTCGGGACTTCTGATAAAACCAAGTACTACGTTCAAGGTAACTGCTCTCTGTTAATGTTCCATATTTCACTTCCTCGGAGGAAGAGCTTTAAAATTTTCGTGAACAACCCCCTTCAGGTGAAATCTCTGATAAACTTTGAAGCAAAAGCCCTCATCTGACTCTGTGTCCTGATACGCAGTCATGAAAACAGATTGAACAGTGTGTAAGACCGGAGCATTTCACTGCAGGTGGATTTACCTCAGTTAAAACGAGAAACCAAACCTGGTCTAAAGCAGAGGTGGTGAGGTGGCGGTGGAGGTGGAAATTTCCTTTGATCTGCTTTCAGTCATGAAGCTTCTTTATCTGGAACTTCAGATATTACTGTAGAAGGGTAAGAGATTTCATATTTGTCAGAAGGATGGAAAGAAAAGGTAGAGAGATCTGGCCTGAGCGTTAGACATGGGCGAGGAGGAGGCACGATACTGCACTGATGGAGTGGTGTCCTTTATTCCTTGTTGACCTTGGGAGATGTTTCCAGGAGCCGGCTTGTGGGTTTTTGGTTTCAACACCTAGTCTTTCACTGTATACCTTTCTGTGACTTGATTTTTGAACCATGTGAACATACTAGCTTTTTAAAAAGTTAAAATGTGTTTTAAAAAACCAGCCGACTCTGATGTGAAGGGCTGCTGAGAGCTTCCTAGAGGAGGAGAAGCGGCTGCTGCCCCCGTTGTGGTGGCTGGAGAAGTGCATGTTTCCATGCTCAGGTGCTGACCAGTCAGTCACCGCGGTTAGTAGCACCTGACGGGCCGGCAGAGAGACCTGCCAGGCCAGCCTGACTCACTGTCATGATTCCATGTTGTGAACTGAGTCCCTGTGGTTCTCCATTCTTTTCTTTTCCAGTAATTCCAAGTTGGATGCTGGAATCTCACATTGGCCGGCTTAGGCCCTCTCTTGCTGTGCTGTCCTTGAGGCCTGGCCCCGTAGTAAATGCTTGATAAATGTTTGTTGACTGATGGCAAGACTGCTTTAAAAGCCTTCAAGGCTCCCTATTATGCAGAGAAGGAAAGTCTAAGCTCTTTTGAACACAGCCTGGAAAATTTTGACTGATCCCGCATACCAATACAGTCTTAGAAGCGGCTGGTCCTACAAATGCACCCAGATCCAGACATCACGTTATTCGTGAGCTCTCACAGTTAGCATACCATCTTTCCATGTGCATTCCTTGTGCTGGAATGCCACAGCCTGCCCCACCTTCCTCATCCCTCTAACCCTAGCCCCAGTGTGCCCTTCTTGGCAAAGTCCACCTGTCCTCATCCCCAGGGTCACTGCCTCCTCGTGTGTCTGCAACAGTGGTCCAGCTCCACACGACAGCCCTGGTCTAGTTGTCTAGTTACTAAGGAGGACCCTTCACATTCATAAGGTATTCGTCTAGGAGGCCTCCTGCAGTCCCCAGATGTCAGAATGTGTGTGTGCATGCGTCATGCATGTGCATTTATTTGTGGTTGATAAAATCCCTTTCAGACCTTTTCACTTGTTTCATTCACCAGCACTGGAAAGTAGGTTTAGTTTAAAGACTGCTTTTCACATTTCATGTGGAAATGCCGTTTAAATCTCTCTCTTTTTTTTTTTTTTTTTTTTTTTGTGGGGAAGACCAGCCCTGAGCTAACATCTGTTGCCAATCCTCCCCTTTTTGCTGAGGAAGACTGGCCCTGAGCTAACATCCGTGCCCATCCTCCTCCACTTTATATGGGACGCCGCCACGGCATGGCTAACAGGCAGTGCGTCCGCGGGCGCTCAGGATCTGAACTCGCGAACCCCGGGCTGCCAAGCGCGAACTAAACCGCTGCGCCACCGGGCGGCCCCCCGTTTAAATCTCTTCATGAGTCTTTTCACTCATTTGAGGGGGCAGGAACAGGAAACTGCAAAGCCTGTCTTTGGCTGAGACACGGAACAGCCATTCAGGTCATGAGACACTAGGACAGTCCGGTCAGGTCGTCCCTCAGCCAGTTCCAGTGAGAACACGTGAGGCCTTCCTGAGACCAGCCTGTCCAGCCCGGGCCTCAGGGCTCCGTTTGTGGGCGTGTCCGCCTCACACACTAAACTCCCTGGCGCTCCAGTGGTGCCTGACCGAGGGGAGTCTGAGCCGTCTACCAAGTCTGGAGGGGCAGAGTCCACGCCAGGCTCCCTCACTTCTGAAACTATCTGCAGGTTCAGGGGGCTCCCATCACCACCCGCAGGTTCGATAATTCACTAGAAGGACCCAGAGAACTCACTGAGAACTGTTACAGTTACAGTTTATTACAGTGAAAGGACATGGATTACAATCAGCCCAACACAGGACGGAGTCCAGGAGGGAACCAGATGCTTCCGTTCTCTCCCCGTGGAATCAGGATGCGTTAGGTTCCTAGCATCGATGTGTGACAAAACGCAGGGAGTATCACCAGCCAGAGAAGCTCACTGGCACCTCAGTGTCCAGGGGTTTTGTTGGGGTTCCCCTGCATAGGCCTGATTGGTTGGTTGGTTGCCCACATGGTCGATCTCATTCTCCAGGTGGGCTTATACTGCGTGGCTAGCCCCCACTCCAAATCATATTGTTAGCTTTGGGCAAGATTCAAGTCTTTCTTGCAAGTTGAATTAGGGCAGGGGCGCCGTAACGTGTGTCCGGCAGCCTGTGAAGAAGAGCACACACGGACACTTGATAAAGGACTCTTACGCCTGATCATAAGTCTACGCAGACTTGACAGACTGCGGACAGGTAAACTCTGCCTGTTACTGAAACGTCATTGGTCATGGTGCTCTGGTTGTGTGTGCGCCTTCCTTCTGGCAGATGGTGATCTAGATGTGGTGTTTGCCTCGTCTTCTAAGTGTGGAAAAGATAAGACAAAGTCTGTGTCTTCCACCATCTTCTTCCACTGTGACCCTTTGGTGAAGGATGGGATCCCTGAATTCAGTCACGAGACTGCCGACTGCCAGTACCTCTTTTCCTGGTACACCTCTGCCGTGTGTCCTCTGAGGTGAGTGTGATGGCCTGGCCTTGGCACGAGCTTGCTGTCGGTCACTGTCCTCTTTGGATGAACACTTACCAACTGTACCCCCACCTCCTCTCTCAAAACTTAGCTCAAGTGTAAGTTCGTATGTGTGTTTTTCCCCCAGTGTTTTATTGTGGAATATTCAAACATGCACAAAAAATAGAGAAAGAGATAGAGGTAAACGCCACATAGCCAGTGTCCTTCTTGGCCTTCACACCTGGTCAGCGTCACCAGTACCCGCCACTCCCAGTAGCATTGGCTGTCTGCCCTCGTGCACACCCTGGTCCCTGAGCACCTTTCACACTTCCTTCCACGTCTGTCCCCAGGTGATGCTTCCCCTCATTGGCTCCTGGAGGTGGGGGCTGTGTCTTGTCTTCGTATTCCCAGCACATCTTTTCTTTATGTTCTATTACAAATTATTATATGGTAAACTTCACTTTAACTTGAGTGAAGTATCTTCTACATTTGAATGAATGAAAAACTTGTTCTATAGATCTTGGAATCACTGCTGGCCAGGTTTTCATGGGAGTTCCTGAGAATACGTTTCTGTTCTGAGGGCTTTCTGGAGAAGGAAGGGCAGTCATGGCCTCCATGTGGCCTCAGAGGACCTGCTTCTCCTCGTGTCCCACCGCCTTTGTTCCTTGGCCCAGCTATGCTGTCACGTTTAGAGAACCTCGTCCAGAACAAAATGTTATAAATCGCTTTCCTCTTGGATTTATTTTCCTCCTATTTCATCCAGGCCACCCTCTTACAGAAGCTTTTCACTGTCTGTCCTAAGACTTTAAGATCAGGAGAAAAATGAGTTCTTGCCACGTAATTGTTTCTTGCATCACCTGAAAAAGGGATCCTGTAATCCACAGAAAACAATGATAGGGACAATGGGGGGAGATTCCAGATCACATCTTTTAGATCTTAAATCGGTTTTCTCTTTTACTATCCCTGGGTGCTAGCCCACCAAAAAAAAGTCAGCTTTGTCTTAAATTTTCCAGGAACACGGACATAAGGCATTCTCAACAATTTTCTAAACATTGGTGTCATATAAATGACATATATGATGCATTTAAGAACCAGTAACAAGAAATTAACTGAGAAATAGAAAAACATTTGGAAACTAAAACATACTGCTAAATGATTCGTGGTTCCCGGAAGAAACCGAAAGTAGAAATCAGAACACACTTGAACGGATTCTCACGTCAGCACTGGTGCATCTGATGTGTGTCCATGTGGCCCCAGCTGGTTCTGACTCAGCTGGTTTCTGGCTTTGAGGGCAGAGTCTGCTGTGCTCTCAAACATGTTTGTCATGTGGTGATGTCCCCACCTGAGCAGACAGTGACAAATGCACCCATGCTGGAACTGAGCGCCGAGTTTTTCCTGATGTTTTGGAACCAGATTATTTGGCTTAAGCTGAATTTTGACTCAGAGCAGTTACCCATGTGTGGCCAAGCTGCCGGTTGCCCTCTGACCCAGTTATCTGAATTAAATACTTTTCTAAATTAATAGCCACTATCCTTGGCGTCCACCTTCGTTACATGTGTGGTCTGTTGAGTTTCTGTCTCGTACCCTGAGCAATCCAGATATTTCCGCGCTCCGCCTTCTCGGGGTAGGGGAGAATTTGTGTTTTCTGCTTCTGTTGCTGTCAGTGTGCTGGCCCGGACTGACTGAGGGGCAGAAAGATCAGAATTGTTGGCGTTACACAAACATCTAATTCTCTGAGCAGAAAGGGAAGTCAGTCGAGGCGTTTCTAATTTTCATTAGTTATTATCATTACTTTCCTTGAATGTTTAGTGTCGCGGAAATGTAACTGCTTTTCCTTGTACCTGAGTGGGAATTGTGAAATCTTAGCTGATTGTATAGCTGCTGTGTTTGTCACTAGCCCTGCCTTCTGGGACTTAACAGGCCTCTATAGACAGTGGCTTGACGGGGTGTCCTTTGGGTGTTCCCTCAACCCCTGTGAAGCATTGAGGCCGTGTCCCAAGATGGGATGTTGGGAAGAAGCTACTGTCTGGGCTGTGATCACTATTTCTTCCCCGAGAAGTGAGCTGTGGTCCAGGGAGACAAGCGCGGCCAGCTTGCCCCTCGGTGTGTCTGCTTCAGAAGTGCCTCTGTGCCCGGAGCGCCCTTGGATAAGCAAGGGCAGGAGGCTGTGTTCCTCAAAGCTCGACTCCTCATTTCCTTAGTAACAGTTCTTTTAGCTTGAGGCAGTGTCTTCTGACCTGTTTTCCAACTCTCCCACCTAAACTCATTATCAGAAGAGCTTGTCCGTTGCTGTTCTCCACGTCCCGTGGATCTTGTGTTACTATGTGGACTTTGCAAAGTCAGAGCCCCTCCCCGAGTTGGGAATTGCTGGGGTCGTCGCTCTGGTGGCATGGTGCTGAGTGATGTGGCTTCCTTCCAGGGTGGGCTTCGACAGCGAGAGTGCCGGAGAGGACAAGCTGGAGCACAAGGGGCTCTCGGAGAGAAGCCAGGCCGTCGGGGCGGTCCTCAGCCTGCTGCTGGTGGCGCTCACTGCCTGTCTGCTGACCCTGCTGCTCTATAAGAAGGAGAGACGGTAAGGAGAGGGAAGTGCGCGGGCTGCACGGCCAGTGGTTCAAAAACGAAACCTGGCTTGTCTTGTTTTTTATTTTTTGAGCCCAGTAGCAGCCAACGTCCTGAAGTTCTAAATTAAGACTCTTTGGAGTCATCTCCAAAGTTGTGTTTTGTAAGTGTCTGCGTTTCTGTGACAAGGTGTCCTGTCTGACCAGAGCCGTGGAGCCTGTCCCAGGGGCGGGAGTCAGGTCTGGCGCTCGTGTCAACAGCAGACGCTCTGCGGGCTCTCCACCTGGCCTGCCCATTTCTATGACATTGGTCTCTGGATGTGTCCAAAGATGGACAGGAAATTAAACACCCCATTCCATGAGCAGACTTCCTTCTGATCAGCCCTTCCCTCCCTCCCCACTTCCTCCCATCATAAACATGAGCTTGTCTTAGGCACCTGCCGTGTGCCAGGTATGACACCATCCTCTTGGCTCCCTTTTGCTGGGTGAAGGGGCTTGTCACTCATCACATGTGGCTGTCCAGTGGATTTTCATCTCACTCGTGAATGAGGCACAAAGCCCGCAAGCCCTGTGAGGGATGGCCCAGGGGCGGAGGAGCAGGCCAGCTCGGCACTCCCCGCAGCCTCTCATCTCTACCAAAAGAGCCATAACCGAATTGGCGGGGGGGGGGGGCATTGAGAAGTACTGACCGCGACCATCCCAGACCTGGAGAGGCCGTCAGTGGGATGCAGAGTTGGGCAGAAGGTCTGGGTGTGAGCCGGCTGTGGGTTGGTCACGTGGTACACGTAATCTCAGCGCAGACCTGGGGTAACGGGAGGGAGTGGTCCCATCACATCCACACGTGAAAAGTGGAAGTACAGATGTTCGATAACTTGCTCTAGCCTTTGCCAAACCATGAAGATTTGAATCCACTTCTGTCTGATTCCAAAGTGTTCTTCCACTGAACTGGTTTATAACCCTGCTGTGGTGGGTTGAGAGTGCCCCGGGGTGGGTAGGGTGTGCTTTTGTGGGGGTGCAGCCTTCTCTGTTGGCCGCTCAAGGTGCCAGAGCTGGGGAGCGACTGGCCAGGCAGGACTCCAGCCCTGCGGTTCCACCAGAGTAACTGTGGTCTCCTTCCAGGGACACGGTGATGAGCAAGCTCACCAACTGCTGTAGGAGGGGAGCCGATGTGTCCTACAAGTACTCAAAGGTAATTCCTGCCTCCCCTCCCCAACAGCGTCGAGATCTGATAGCGTTACAGTGTCAGTCAGCGATGGTAAGAACACGTCATCGCAGGCAACCTGAAATAGAAAAGGGAAAACATCCCCCATTGCTTTTAACACCGACACATTTGTTGTCTTTTTTTCCAAGTTTTTCTCATCGTGGTTGCAGCTGATTTCCTTAGATCATTGAATATTAGGTTGCTTTGACTATTTTGGCTGTCTAAAAAAATAGAATAATGAAAATTTTTGTGCATCTGGCATTTGGATGATTTCCTCCAGATAAATTTCCAGAGAGGAGGCATTATTTGAGCCAAAGGGCATAAATATGCTCGTGGCTTGTCATACGTACTGCCAAAGAGCTTTCTGAAAGGATTACTTCAGACTCATCCATGCGTCCTTCATGTGGCTCCTCACCCACATCCCCTCCCTGCCTCCCAAGGGCATCTGGCTCTTGATGAGAAGCCAAAGGAGTCCATCTCCGAGCACTGCCGACTTGTCGCTGGCCCGCTTTCCTGTCACCTGTGACACTGTCTGCCCTGGTTGGGTCTTAGGAGCTGACAGTTGCCAGCCCTGCCTTCCTCTCCCTGGTGGGGGACTTGGGAACATGGTGGCTATGGTGGGCAAGGAAGACGGTCCCCGACTCGGGGTGGGTCATGGAAGGAGGGTCACGGAGGAGCAAAACAGGGTCTCTGATGGGCTCCACGGTCTCTTCTGCGTCCCTGGCAGGTCAACAAGGAGGAGGAGGCAGATGAGCATGAAACCGAGTGGCTGATGGAAGAGATCCAGTTGCCGACCCCGAGGCCCGGGAAGGAAGGGCAGGAGAACGGCCACATTACCACCAAGTCCGTGAAAGCTGAAGCCCTCACTTCCCTGCACGGGGACGACCAGGACAGCGAGGATGAGGTCCTGACCATCCCGGAGGTGAAGGTCCACTCGGGCAGAGCGACTGGGGCCGAGAGCGTGCAGCAGATGAGAAGCCCACCGAGGAAGGCGCTCTGGGAGCCAGCGGACGACAGGGTGGGGCTGGTGAGCGGGGAGAAGGCCAGGAGGGGGAAGCCCAAGAATGCGCAGCAGAAGGCCGTGAACCCTGGCAGCCTGGCATCCTTCCACGACGACAGCGACGAGGACCTTTTACATGTCTAACTCCTGGTGCCTGCAAGGGGATGTGGGTCGTGCACAGCCAGGCACCTCCAACCAAATAAGACTTCAGCTCGATGATACTTCTATCATTTTTGCCTTTAACAAAAACTGTTTCAAAAGTGAAGAGTTTTTGTGAGGGGGAGAGGGTGAGGAGGTCAGGGGCCGCCCGTCGGTGATGGTTTACATCATCGGAATGAGGCATCGCTCCAGTGGCCAAAGGTCGTGCGGGGCCCCAGGTATTGTCCCAAGTCCTCATTTAAAAGCATGGCTGCCACGCGCATCATAATACGCGCCTGGGCCAGGTGCATCTCCGAACAGAGGGCTGTATTTGAAAAAAAACCCTTGCTGCTTTAGGCCCTGTAGGGTGTTTGACCATTATATTTTAGCATTTAATTCTCTCCTCCTATTTATTGACTTTGACAATTACTCAGGTTTGCGAAAAAGGAAAAAACAAAACTCAGCAGTTTCTTCCTGCCGGCGGGGGGTGGTGTGTTGGTTCAGCCGTTGTCAGAAGGGGAAGCTGTCGGCATGTGATGGTTTCACATGAGATCTTGAACTGGCCAATGATGTAGCCTCTGAGTTAGAATGCTCCATTCTCTTTCCGTCTCTGCTTCCTGTTCTTAAGGGAACACGCATGTGCACGCACACACACGTGCAGGGTCCCTGAGTGCCTAGGCGTGGAGGGTTCACCTATTCTATGCCTCTAGTCAGTAACGGCTGCAGCTTCTTGCATGACATCTTCCGTCCTAGGTGCACAGAGCACACTTATCAGTATTTCTTTCGCCAGCTGGTGAATTCAGCCAACTTACCCAAAGATTGATTTTTGCGTGTGTGTATGAGAATGGAGTTGAGATGTCAGAGACAAATAACTTTTTTCCAGATTCGGGGTATAGGTCTCACCTCTTCAGGTTCTCATGATACCACCTTTACTGTGCTTATTTTTTTAAGAAAAAAAGCGTTTATCAACCATTCGACCTATAAGAAGCCTTAATTTGCACAGTGCGTGACTCACGGAAATTGCGTGACAGGTGATGGGCCAGAATCTCGCCCCTAACGTTGCACTTGGATTTCCACTCTGGGGGCGGCCGAGGCCGGCCTCTCAGTGCTGCAGGACGGGGGGCAGCGCAGCGGGCTTCCCTGGCTGTTGGCTCCTTTCTTGATGTGTTTGATGAATGACTTTTCTCACCTTATAGAATTGTACATAAACTCAGTGGTATTCAGATACTGAAAAGTGAACCGCCCTACAGAATTCCTTGGTTTGTACTCAGTTTGGCTGGCTTATTTGATTTCAACATGAGTGTATTTTTTAAAATTGATTTCTTTCCTCATTTTTTCAATCAAATTTATTGTAATATAAAGTATTCAACAATTTCAATAAAAGATAAATTATTAACTGGGTGTTGCTGCTTTTTCCCCTTAATGGTGAAAACCCACTGAGCTGGTTGCCAGTCCGCCTGCGGTCTGTCCTTCCTGTGAGGTTACAGAGATGCTGGGGTTTGAACTGCGGTGTCCCTCTGACCCTCACGAGCAGCCCTTCCCTTTTCTCTGTGAGTCTTTCCCGTACGGAGGTGTAAGTCCGGGTCCTCCTCGCCTCGTCTCACCTACTCTGGATCTGATTTCTTCCCTCTCTCTGCGATGGCAGACCTCAGGGTGTTCACTGTTCACAGAACAGCCACCGTGGAGTGCAGGTTCTGAGGACACCAGATAGCGTCATGGGAGGCAGCCCAGCCGAACATGGGGGTGTTTTCTCTGGCACAAATTCAGTCATCCTTCTGCCTAGTATGGGAGCGTCCTAGGTGTTAACGTGGAAGCAAGGTGGAAAGTGACTGCAGCGTCAGAACCAGACTTCTGGGAGTCGGCATCCTTCCCTTCTCTCACTTTCTAATTACCAACTGGAGTGATATTTTTTAGGAGTTTACAACGTCTCTCCTGAGACCGTCACTCCAGGGTCTTATAAAGGTGTACGTTACGACCCAAGAGTCTCTGGTCCTTGAGCATTGTGTCCAGGGGCTGTTCTCCAAGCCACCCCCTTCCCGCTAAGACCTTCCCTCTTGGTCAGGAGGGACACTTGCAGGGACTAGGTGGCCCTGTTGGTAAACTCGATGGCAGGAAACCCTTCGTCTGCACCCCGGGCTGCGTGCTCACGGCCAGCCTGCAGAGGGCAGGAGTGACCACGGCCTGTGTGAGGGCTTCCGCTTGAGTCGAGGAATAGATTATCTAGACAGTCTCGTCCCCTCAGCCCTGAAAACAGTAACCATCCTTGCCAGCTGTTGTCATAGGTGGTTCTAGGAAAACACACCCTGACAGCAAATAGGAATTAGAATCCTTTCAGAGAGATGATTTTATTGAGAAGAGTACAACCCTGATAATTCGTTTCTTTTTAACCAATTTTTCTATGCCCTTTTTTGGAGACTGTCCATTGAATGGCAGAGAAGTAGGTAAGCAGGGCCTAGGGACAATAGGGAAACCCTGTGCCAAGCAAATGCATGATAAAGAGCAAACCTGGCTCTTACATGAACATTTTAAAAGCATTTGAAACCAGTTCTTCACCAACCACTAAGATAACGCGTTGCACACGAGTCCCTTAGGAAGGTTGACAGCCTCATGGGCATTTAAAAAAATACTTTGGGACAGTCCGATCCTTCGTACGAGTTACAGACTAGTGGGCGTGTTCATCTTATGTCTCTTCTTGGGGATCAGGTCACAGGGGATAGTGAGTGTGTTGGGGGCAGGTGGTATGGACGAGGTTAGATTTAAATAAATCCTCCTTTCCAGCTTCTGAAGAATACAACTCAGTGACATGTGTGCACTAGTTTCTTATTTTTCCAACTGTACTCCACTGACCTGGAGTTAGCCTCTCATCCTCGAACTAAACTTGCTGTGTATCCTGGGAGAATGGGGTACTGGGCTTCGCGGAGGAAAGTGTGAGCTGGGCTGCGCGGCCTGGCCCGGTGGTCCTGCGGCACCTGTCCGAGTTCGGGCAGGCTGAGTGTCAGCGTTCTGGCAGAGGCATGATGCTGTGCAGGCCCAGAAGCTAGACGGCCGTATTGAGTTCGGGGACAGAGTGGCCCAGGGGGACAACAGAGTGAAGGCTGAAGCAGGCCTGGAACTTTGAAGTGTCTGGGTTTGCTTTGAGCGCCACAGAGAAGAGAGAAGTGAAAACACTTCAACACCCAGAGGGCAGGGCTGGGTGGGTGGCCCTGGCTGTGCAGACACTGGAAGCTCCAGGCTCTCAGCCTGGAAGGAAGGACTGTCCTGGGGGAAGTACAAGGTGTTTTCCTTAAAGATAGAGGGAGAACTTGTGGATTGCAAGTTCTTTGTATTTCTTTACCTCTGATTCTATTTTGTGTTTTGACCAGTTTGCAAATCAAGTTCAATCAAATATGTTATTTTGACACTCAGTGTTAGAGGAAGACAGGATCGAGAGAGTGGTCCTCTCAGTCGTCCCCGCTGGACAGGGTGAAAATGTGGAGCTGCCATTTGTGCTCATAGCCCAGTTGGGGTCACCTGGCGGCCGCTCTCAGCATCGTCCGGGAGCAAACGGCCTTGGAGCTGGCCTTCCACTCACCCACCAAGGAAGTGATGGTGGAGAGCTGGGGACACACACAGAGCCAGGTGTGGGACCCCGGCAAGCCCGGGAGCAATCAGAGGGCTGGGTCCCAGACAAACCTTGTGACCCTTGGCTTAAGATTTTTTTTCTCTTTTTAAATTTTGGGATGGTCAGAACATATAGAAGATGTGAACAAACAGGACAAAGAACGTTTTTCCCTGAACCGTTTGAGAGAACGTTGCTCTCCCGATGCCTCACCATCTCCGGACACTAGGATGTCATCCCATGCGAGCACAATGCAGCCACCCAAACCAGAACACGGGCGTGGACCTGTCACTACCAGCTAAGCCTCAGGTCCTGTTCAGGTGTCACCAATTGTCACAGCCATGGCCTTTTCAGTAAAAGGACCCTGTTCAGAATCATATGTTGCGTTCAGTTGCCACGTCTCTTTAGTGTCCTTCAGTCTGGAAAGTTCTTCAGTCTTTCTTTGACTTTCATGACCTTGAGCTGTGAGGTCACCCTCCTCACCCCGCTCAGACTGTGACCCCCCTGACAGGCCACCCTCTCTGCATGGGGACGCCCCTCACACACCCCACTGCTGGCCAGCTTCCGTTCCCATCATGGTCCGGTCCAGTTGCCTTTTCCTGGGATTTCCTGAAAATGATGCAGAAAATCCATATGCTTTCTTGTCCATTCATCCATCCAAAAAGATGGTCCTGCACATCTATTTTAGGCCAGGTGCCATGAGAGACACTGGCGACAGGGAGAGAAATATGACCATCCTCACGTGGAGCTCCTACTCGAGGAGTCATGATACAGGGTGACACGCTCACCCCCGAGGTGCGGGGCCTCAGGATAACAGCGTTTCTATGCACTTACTGTGCCAGGTGTTTGACAGATGCTAACTCATCCACTCCTCACGGCAACCTTCTGGACTGGAACTACCGTTACCCGATTTTACAGATGGGGAAACTGAGGCCTTGAGGGTTAAGCAGTCAGTCTGAGGTCACACAGCTGGTAGGTGACAGAGCTGGAATTTAAACCAAGATATTCTGGCTCAGGATTCTGAACTCTTAACTGCCCCTCTGTACTAGCCCCTTGGAGGGAGCGGGTCATCGTGGGGCAGTCCACTGAAAGTTCATAGCAGGCGGGGTGGGGGAAATGAGGTTGGGGGGGCGGGTGGGTCAGGCTGGGAAGTGAGAGGGTCTGGGGTCAGGCTTGAGTGCTGGCTGTGCAGCTGTGTAACTTCTGCAAGTGAGTTACTCACCTCGGGTTTGTGAGCGAGGAGAGGGTGGTCTCTGCTCCACCAGGTTATAGGGAAGAGGAAGCGGTGACAGCTGGCACTTGGTACACACTCAGTGTGCGTCAGCCATTGTTCTTGGTCGGGGAGGAAGGGCCAGAGCAGGCAGGTCTGGGGGAATGTCTTAGTCCGCCAGGGCTGCGTGCAAATACCACATCCTGGGGGCTTAAACAACAGACATTTATTTTCTCACAGTCCTGGAGGCTGGAAGTCTGAGACCAAGGTGTTGGCAGGGTTAGTTTCTTCCAAGGCCTCTCTGCTTGGCTTGCAGACGGCTGCCTTCTCCCTGTGTCCTCACATGGTCACCCCTCGGTGTGTGTGTGTCTTGTCCTGATCTCTACATAAGGACAGCAGTCAGATGGGTTTAGGGCCCACCCAACTGACCACATTGTAACTTAATTCCCTCTTTTTAAAGATGCTGCCTCCAAATCAGGTCCCATTTTGAGGCACTGGGGTTAGGGCTTCAACAGCAGAATTTGAGGAAGGGGGACACAATTCAGCCCATAATGGGTAGAGACGCTGTCCCCGGGCATTGCAATGTGCCCGGGAGGTGGAGGACACAGATGATTTTGGGGCTGGGCTTCCAGGGACCTCTGAACATCCCCTAGGGACACCCCCTGTGTGCACACATACACACACACTGCTTGCACATCTGTAAAAATGGATTCATTCATAAATGTAAGAACTATTTACTGAATGCCTTCTATCTGCTGGGCACAGTGGAGCTTGGGGGCTGTGAGCAAAATAGAGCGTTTCTAAGGCCCACAGTCCTGAGTCTCTTCTCTTACCTGTCTTTTCTGTCTTGGATTGTCACCAGGCACCAGCCTGGGAAATGCATTTAATCCAAGATGGGGAATTAGTGCACAACGAGGAGGACACTGGTCATTGAAATCTCTTCTCCCCGCTGTTGTAACGACAGCTGCTGATTTGCTTTGAACTGTCATCCAGAGCTGGGGTCTGAGCTTTAAGTCCTTCATCTACTCAGGGGGTCCATCCATCACCTGCTTTGGTACAGCCCATGAGCTAAGAACAGGCTTTACATTTTTAAGTGGCTGAAAAAAATTAAAAGAATAATAATATTACACGACATGTGAAAATCAGGTGAAATTAAAATTTCAGTGTCCCTAAATAAAGCTGTATTGGAAGCCCCCACACTCATTCCTTTGCAACTCAGCTAGGGCTGCTTTCGCAGTAGGAATGCAGAGCTGAGCAGTTGCAGCAGAGACGGTGTGGCCCAAAAAGGCCACAAAGCCTGAAACGCTTACCACCTGGCCCTTTACAGAAAAGCTTACAGCCCCTAGGTCTTTCCTACTTCGCACAACCGTGCCACAAGGGAGGAGCAGTTGTTGACCCATTTTGCAGGCGAGAGCGTTAAGGTTTAGAGATGAGTAGTCTACTCAGGGGCACGCTGCTTGGTCCTGAGGTAGGCAGGATTTGAAAGGGCTCACTGACTCCAAAGCCCCTCACCCGCGTGCCATCCATGCTCTCTTTGGGCATCACCGGGATCACAGCAGCGTCCAGACCAGTCCCCTGTCCATTGAGGGCAAGCCCATCCTTCCAAATGCTTAGGCCAAAAGCCCCGGAGTCTCTGGACTCCTCTCTCCGGCTCTCACACCCCCATCCAGGCTGTCAGCAAATCCTTTCATCTCTGCTTTCAAATGACATCCAGAGTTTGCTTCTTTCCACTCCTGCTGCTGCCACCTGACCTCAGCCACCTGCGCCCCAGCCACCTGGCCCCAGCCACCTGCGCCTGGCCTGAATGACTGCCCCAGCCTCTTTGTAGCCTGTGCCTTTGCTGTCTGTGCCAGTTTTCAACACAGCGGCGGCTCAGTCCTTTCAAACCGGAGCCACATCACACTGCTCCTGGCTGACTGTCTCCGGTGGCTCCCCTGGCCTTCAGAGCAAAGCCCTAGTCCTGGCAGGGCCGCAGGGCCTTGTGACCGGGCCAGGTGCCCCTCTGATGTCTGTCCTTTTGCCTCTTTCGCTGGCTCTTTGGCAGCTACACTGGCACCCTCACTAGTCCTATGTAGTTCAAAGCAGGTCCTGCCAAGGCCTCTGCTCTTGCTGTTCCCTCTCTCCGGAATACTCTTCCTCCTGCCTCTCTTAGGGCTCAGTGTCACCTCCAAGAGGCCCTCCCTGACCACTCACTTTAAGATCCCAGCTCCTGCCTTCCTATCTCCCTTCCCTGCTTAATATTTCCTCTGTAGCCCCTGCCACCTATTAATATCCAGTCTAGGTACTGATTTTCTGATTATAGATCTCTACTCTGAGATGTTTGTTTCTTTGCTCACCGCCGCGTTCTCGGTGCCGAGAGCAGAGCCCGGCAGACAGCAGGCTCTGCGTATTTGTGCAGTGAATGAGCGCGTGGGTTCCTTTGTGGGGACAGGATGGGTGGGTAGCTGAGAGCTGAGCAGTTTCTCTTGGGCAAGTCTTCGACACTGATGTCTTGAGGACGTGAGCCCAGGTTACCCGAGTTCTAGAATGTCCCCACCCAGTTGGGACTAGAACTGAGAGCTGGAGACCCAGGTGAGGGCCCTGGCTCCTCCCTGCCCTCTGTGGTGTGCTGGGCGAGCCCGTGCTCCCAGGGACCTCCAGCCCCAGTGGTGACCTCTGTGACCTCTGGAGGTGGGGAGGGTAAGTAGGGATTTAATGCTTGGCTTTATTTCACATGTGTGCTGGAACAGATGGGGACAAGAAGATTCTCATGGGCAAGCAAGACAGACTCAGGCCATAGGGTCCAGACTGTCCCAATGTCTGGAGAGGGAAGGAGGAGGCAGAGGGCCCCTCTGCCTTGTCCTCTGACGGAGGCCTGGGAGGGAGCGTCCTGCCCATCCACCTTCTGTCAGTGTGCTTTTGATGTGGGGAGAGCAGAGTCATCAGAGCTGGGCCCTGACATCCAGGAGGAGGCTGGGGTGTGGGGGACAGTCTGGGCCCCTAAGAAAGGCCACACCTTTGATGACCCGGCTGAGAGCCTCACCATGGTCTCCCACTGTTGCCTCATTTCTGGGGGCTTCCACGCTCCTCAGCCTAGTTTGACACCTGTTCCCTGATGGCCTCTACAGTCAGGTGCTGTCTTGGAGAAGGCGCTGGGGGTTAGGGCCATGAGGACAGGTCTACCCCACCATGATGGTCCCCTCCTGATGGCACAGAGAGGGAAACAGCAAACCCCAGGGCCTGGTGAGGAGGCCCACAGCCCGGGACAGCCACAGGGCCTGAGCCCAGCCCAGGGAGGAGGGGCGCCCAGTGGCAAGAGCTTCCGCCAAGAGCAGTGGCCGCCTTGGGCCCGGGGTCACTGGCTGGGGGCGGCAGGCAAGTCTGTCTGCCCACAGCCCTTTGGGCAGGGAGGGGTCGGCCCGGTCATGCTGAAGGTCACTTCCCTGTGAGGTTCACCTGGACGCTGCACAGCACCTGGGGAGCCCCCAGCGGCCGGGACTCCACACGCACATCTGGGTTTGCCCCTGTGCCCGTCTCTATTTCCTAGAAGTGAGCCCAGCCCCCGTCCCGCTCCTGTGGTTGGTTCTACCCCCGCATCTCCTCACTGGCCTCAAGAGGTGCCGGCCTGGGACGGACTGTCCTGGAACAAGTGAAATATATCTGCATGAAATTTTTGTTTCACTGGCCATTGGGCCAGTTGAATTGCTGCACAAGGAGTCCTGGAAAATGGGTCACTAGCAATGAGGTTTTTTTTTTTTTTTTTTTTTTTGTGGGGAAGACCAGCCCTGAGCTAACATCTGTTGCCAATCCTCCCCTTTTTGCTGAGGAAGACTGGCCCTGGGCTAACATCTGTGCCCATCTTCCTCTACTTTATATGGGACGCCGCCACGGCATGGCTGACAGGCAGTGCGTCGGCGGGCGCCCGGGATCCGAACTCGTGAACCCCGGGCTGCCAAGCACGGACTAAGCCGCTGCGCCACCGGGCGGCCCGCAATGAGGTTTTCAGGGAACTAATTTCTTGAGAACTGGGGACAGCCAGCTGCATGATGGCAGACAGGGACTGAGCTCTCAGGCGTCGGCTTCTTGTCTCTATCACACGGGTAACACAGGTCCTTGCAAGGATCACACTAGACAATGAGCAGTCATCCTAGGTGCTCAGCAGGATGGTGGCACTGGGCCTTTCCCAGTTGGCCTCTGTCGCAGTCCTTGGTCGCTTCTCTCCTTTGCAATTGTGGCCACCCAGGATGTCCCGGCCACCCCTACGTGGAACCAGGGGCTGGGAGAGGGGAAAGGGAGTAATGCAGGGGTGAGGTTAGGGCCTCCCTGATCTCTGGTCCCAGTGAAAGAAGGAGTGTCTAGTGCACTGAGGATCGGGGAAGGGCAGCTCCTGCCCAGAGCCGGGGTGGCTGTTTTCTCTGTGGAAAGAGAGAACGGTGGGCATCAGGCCTGGCCTGGCCTGGAATGGCGGCTGGGGAGGTGGGGACGGAGAGGGCCCTGCTTTCTCCCCAGGATGTATTGAAAGCAGGACCTTTGAACCCTGCCTGCTTCCCAAGCAGAGGACTCGTTTCAGGGGACAACTTGGGGCCGGTCGTGCTAGAAAAACCCAGTAGTCTTACTCCTGTGTGTCTCTCTTACTACCCACACAGAAGACTTCACTTCTGGTCACCAAATGTGTGGGCTCCCCACCCAAGCAATTCTCTGTGACCCCTGCTGAGTGTCCTCCAATTTAACTCAATTCTGACATTATCTACCTGGAGAGAGTGCCAGAGCCCACAGGCAAAGGTCTCAGTCCCACGAGACGGCCCCCTACTTCAGATGCCAATCACAAGTAGTGGGTCCCCAGGTTACCCATAATTCTGTGTGACTTGGCTACAAATCAGGATTCCCATGACCTCCTCCTCCTTGGATTCGATCATTTGCTAGAACAGCTCACAGAACTCTGGGAAACACTTACGTTGACCTGTTTATTAAAGGATATGATGAAGGATACAGAGGAATAGGCAGATGAAGGGATACACAGGCGAGGTCTGGGAGGGTCCCAAGTGCAGGAGATTCTGTCCCTGTGAAGCTGGGATGGGTTACCCTCCTGGTACATGGATGTGTTCACCAACCTGAAGGCCCTCTGAACCCCATACTTTGGGGATGTTTATGGGGGCTTCATCATGTAGGCATCATTGATTAACTCCATTTCCAGCCCCTCTCCCTTCTCCAGAGAATGGGGGGCAGGGCTGAAAATTCCAATCTTCTCATCATGGCTTGGTCTTTCCAGTGACCAGCCCCCATCCAGGAGCCATTGAGGAGCCCACCCGGCATTGCCTCATTAGAACAAAAGACACTCCTATCACCGGGAAATGACAAGGGTTTCAGGAGCTCCATGCCAGGACCCGGCGGCAGCCATGGGTGCTGAGGATGCCGAGGACCTGTCTTTGGGGCGGTTTGCCCCCGGCCCTCTTCCTTCTCTCCCTCCCAGCCGAGTCCCGACACTTCCAGAGGAGACATGTTGAGAGTGGGCTTTCAGAGCCGCAGCCCCCGAGGTGGGCCGTGCTTTCCACCCAAGCAGCCAGTGTTCCACGGGGCTTGCGGCCAGCTGCCAGTGCCCAAGGAGCAGAGATGAGAGTTCCAGCATCAGAAGGGCTGACTTGGCACTCTGTGTGTCTGTTTATCTCCTGTGTACACACGGAGGGACCTGCCCTTAGTGTCACGAGTTCTCCTAGTCCTGACACGGAGTGGGGGGTGGTGGGGGCAGGGCGTTTCTGCCCGGCGGCACTTTGATGTCATCTAACAGCAACTCTGGCCAGGGCCTGGGGTCCCAACCCTGTGTGGAGACAGCCCCTGTGACCCCGTTTCCCAAGGACTCAGGTTGCTCTACAAGCAGCTAGGAGCCTGCCCGGGGGCGGGGTAATGATGCTGGGCGAAGTCCCATGTGGGTCCTGGAAACCCGGCCATCCTAAGTCGGGGTGAGGATGTAGGGAGATGGGTCCATTTGAAAGAGGGTCTCACCCCCCTGTTCAGACCCATGCCCCCAGGTTGGAGGGCTGGTTAACTGGACAGCCAGAGGCAACTTTCCAATGCAGCCCATGCCTGGGATGGAGTTTCCATCCCAAGTCCATGGCGCTGGGCCGCTGACCGCAAAGGCTGTTAGTACCTGAGTTCTGGCTCTGCTGCTCACTTTCTGGGTGACTTTGGCAAGTTGCCTCTCCACTCTCAGCCTTTGGTCCCTCATGGTGAAATGCGGGAACAAGACGGGAGAGTCTCTGTCTGTGTTTCTGGGGTGGAGGCTGGAGGACCCCATGCCGGCTCCCAGCTCTGTCCCCTGGTGAGCAGGCCTCGTGCTCTGTATTTCCCTGGAGTGACTCAGGACCCTGGAGCCTGGGGGTCCCGGCTGCCACAGGCTGCCCGTCTTCCCCCACCCCCTAGCCCCAGAACAGCCATGGGGCAGGTGTGTGGGCTGACAGGTCTCAGACGTCAGCCCGGCACAGGCGTCCCAGAGGGAGCAGAGTGCAAAGCCACAGGCCTTGCGGACAGGGCTGCACTTGCCCTTCCAGGCCTTTCATGTCCTGCTGCTCCCAGGAGCCTGTGCTATTGCTCCTGTTGCTGTGTAGCCACATTATCTAACTTAGCTGTGTAAAGCCACACACACTTGTCTCCTGGTTTCTGGGGGGCGGGAGGGTGGCCACGGCGTAGCTGGACCCTCTGCAGTGGATGCTCATCTGGGGAGAGGTCCTCTTCCAGCTCCCGTGGTTTCTACGGTTGTAGGACTGAGGGTCTCATGTCCTTGCTGGCTGTCAGCTCCTCGCCACGTGGGCCTCCCCCAAAGGGCCACTTGCTTCATCAAAGCCAGCAAGGGGGAGAGGGAGTCCCAGCAGAGAGAGGGAATCCCTGGCCATTAAAACCTTATGCGACAGAATCACGAGAGTGGCATGGCCACATTTGCTGTATTCCATTGGGGACAAGCCAGTCTCAGGTCCCCTGCATGTTCAAGGGTGTGAACACCAGGAGGCGGCGGGACACGGGGCCAACTAGTTCAAGGAATGTGAGCTTGGGGGCCTCACCAACCCTGTAGCTGTGCCTGGCAGTTGGTTTGCTGTCTTTGCTTTATCTGGATTATAAAAAGAAGTTTTAAGGAGATAACCTCTTCGGAAGCGCCCTATAGAGTTGCTGGGAGGTTTCGCGGTGCCCCCTCACTCTCTCCTCTCGCTCTGATTCCAGAGAATCAGGACCCCAGCCGAGCTGATTTGCCTTCAGGCCAAGCAAGCAATTTGGCTGCCATCCTCTGCCTTCCACCCTTGCCCTGAAACCGGCACCAGGGGGGTAAAAGATTATTTCTGCTTGGTTGGCTTCCAGGTGATCATGCTTGGACAGCAACTTGATTTCAAACCGGCCCACTGCAGAGAAAGCCACATGAAACATTGACCCGGCTGGCCCCTGCAGCCCGAAGCAGTCTGGTCAAAGTGACGAGAGTGGTAGCCCAACCATGCCCACCGTGGATGATGTTCTGGAGAAGGTCGGGGAGTTTGGCTGGTTCCAGAAGCAAGCTTTCCTGACCCTATGCCTGATCTCAGTTGCCTTTGCCCCCATCTACGTGGGCATCGTCTTCCTGGCCTTCACCCCCGACCACCGCTGCCGGAGCCCCGGGGTGGCCGAGCTGAGCCGGCGATGCAGCTGGAGCCTGGCCGAGGAGCTGAACTATACAGTGCCGGGCCCGGGGCCGGTGGGCGAGGCCTTCCCCAGCCAGTGCCGCCGCTACGAGGTGGACTGGAACCAGAGTGCCCTCGACTGCGTGGACCCGCTGGCCGGGCTGGCCACCAACAGGAGCCACCTGCTGCTGGGCCCCTGTGGGCACGGCTGGGTGTACGACACGCCCGGCTCCTCCATTGTGACCGAGGTGAGAACAGGCCCTGTGTTTTGGGGAATGTGTGGATTTCAGGGGCAGGGAGGAAATTGAAAACAAATCTTATGAGGTTCTGTTTCATATCAGGAGGGGAGTTATTTTCACTGAGCACTTAGCACACAACCTGGGCTTTCTGCATCTTCCCTTGTTTAATCCTCCACAGACTCTGGGTGTTAGAGGAGGAAGCTGAGGGTCAGAGAGACCATGGCAAGCCAGGCTGAGCCAGTTTGTTTGGACATAGGTCTATGGGACTGGGGTTCCTCTTCTTCCTGACCCACTAGCTTCTCCAAGAGCCTACAGAATTCACTTGGGGTCCAGCTTCCCCACCATTAGAATTGTGGGTCCCCTCCTTCACTCAAGAGTCATGGGCATGTGACAGCTGAACAGTGGCCACTGAGGAGGTGAGGGCAGCCTGGCTTTGAAGTCAGACTGAATCGCAGCCATCCCCTGGATGACCTGAGCATCACAGAGTAGATTACTCAGTCTCTCTGAGCCTTAGTTTCCTCATCAGTAAACCAGGGATGATGATGACTTGCCTCACAGGATTGTGAAATTCAGCGGCGGACTATCAAAATTCTGAGCAAACGTGAACTGAGTTACATCGGGCAGTCCCATTGGTGGCCTTTGGGATAGGGTTGTGGTGTCAAAGGGCCTTGTTTGGGCAGATGAATGGATTATTTGAGAATTCTGCTTTGAGAATATTTTAGTAAAAAGACACCAGATTTTTTTCCTTCATGGACCCTTTGAAAGCATCGCACCGTGACAGGTGTGGGCCAGGAAATTGGCATCGAGGTCAATTGGCAAAGCCACGGGCCTGAACCTGGGCAGAGGCTGTCTGTTAGCAAAGCTCAGTTTTGGCGAGCGCACTGCTTGCCTGAACAGGAGGTAAGTTAGTGGTTCAGTGCCCACAGATTTGGGGCTGTTCCAGGAGGAAAGTGCTCTGTCCTCTCCTCCTGCCCAGTCAGCGTGCTCTCTGCGGGGGAGAGGGGAAGGGCAATGAGTTCCCCCTTCAGGAGGAGCAGGTGCTGGTGCGACTTGCTTGACACGCCATTGTGTGAACATCTGGTCTCCAAGGTGTCCTCTGGCGACAGATATGACTCGCCTCCCAGGGATACTGAACTGTCCAATATTCTTGATGGGAATCAAGAAGCCGACCAAGACGAGGAAGCATTTGTTCTCTGTGATTGAGACATACTCTGCTTGTAAAGGATCAGATGCAATCATTCATCCATTCACTCCTCCATCCATTTATTCAGTAAACATGTTCTGAGCTTTTCCTCTGTTCTAGCACTGGGTGTGATGCCGGGAGGGAGACAGAGGAGGAAGCTACAAGGTTTCCTCAAGGGGTTTGCAGTCTCCAGGGAGTGAGAGGGGATGAGGTGGTGACAATAAGACCAGCGCCCAAAACCACGTGTGGGCAAATGCAGAAGGGCCAGCCGGCTCTAAGGAGGGGATCTCAGCTGCTGAGCTGAGCAGGACTCTTCTGGAAAGAGGTGGCTTCTGAATAGGGCCTTGGGTGGTATTTTGAGCAGCAAGGACAGGGAACAGGATAGGGAGGGAAAACTTGAGCCAAAGCTGGGGGAGAGGGAGCGTGTGCTAGTTCAGGGAGCAATGAGTTATTAAATTGATTCAAATTCAGGGTCCTGTAGGGGAGTCGTGGGGGAGATGTGTAGTGATGTCTCACCTTTGGGCCAGAGCACGGAGTCCTTATATAAGGTCATGAGATAAAATGCAGGACACCCAGTAAAATTTGAATTTCAGATAAACGACAAACCATTTTTTAGGATAATTATGTCCCAGACAGTGCACAATATTTGTTACTGATAACCGAGGCTAAGAATACAAATATTGCATGGGACATACTTATACTAAAAAAAAAAAGTCATTTATCTGACATTCAAATTCACCTGGACACCTTTTTTTGTTTTGTTTTGTTTTTGGAAGATTCTCCCTGAGCTAACATCTGTGCCAATCTTCCTCTATTTTGTATATGGGTCACTGCCACAGCACAGCCACCAATGAGTGGTGTAGGTCCGTGCCCAGGAACTGAACCCAGGCTGCCAAAGCTGAGCATGCCAAACTTAACCGCTAGGCCACACCTTGTATTTGTCTTATGCCAAATCTGGCAACCCTACCTTCATGCCAAATGAGGGAGCTTGGTCTTGTTTAGGCAGAAGAGCAAGACGATCCTAGCTGGACCTTGGGAATGGTTGGACACAGAGTGGTGGTGGGGTTGGGGCTTCCCCAGAGGTAGGGAGAGCTTGAGGAGGCTGGGAAATGAGCCCCGGTGAGAAACGTCAATCAACATGGTTGTCACAGGGGCAAAAGAAAGAACTGATTTAAGAGACGTGGGCCTGGCATGGGTTGGGGAGAAGGAGGGACCCATGTTGCCTAAGGTTCTGGGTTGTAGGGGGATAGACGAACAGAGCTACCGACAACTGAGGCTGGAACACAGGAGAAGTAGCAGTTTGGGCAGGTGGAGGAGCCTGGAGAGGTGGTGGCTTAGGCGGGGGCAGCAGACATGGAGGGGAGGGGACAGATGTGAGAGGACTGACTAGCTGCCTGGGATGATAAGGAGGGGACTTCCAGGTGAACCAAAATCTAATTGTGGGTGAGGGTTGAGAGAATCCTGGAACTATTATTCACAGAGAGAGTGAGGAGGAGGTGTTGTCGGAGAAAGAGGTCATTTTGGGAAGCGCTGAGTTCGAAGGGCAGTGGGATTCATTGGAGATGTTAAAGGGGCTGAGACGCGTGGGGCCTCTAGGGCAGGAGAAATTGGCTCCTGGAAGGAGTGGGCTCCACTTTAATTCTCCCTTCTGATTGCTTCAAAACTGTGCCTGCCTCCACTTCTCATCCTAAGCTGAAGCTTATCTGGGGGGAATTCACCTTAGTTATTCATTTCTGCAGAAGTAATCTTTAACTTAGCCTTGCCTTGGACATTGGAACTTGCTTAAGGGAGGCTGATAAGCCAACTTGTTTCAACACCCAGCTCCACTCCCCTCCAAGCCAGGGACAGGGGTCAGGGGTCCGTTGGGGAAGGAATGTGCATGTCCCCTGACTTCTGACTCCCCCTGTCAGGAGGCCCTGTCCTCTTAGCCGCAGTTTCAGCTGCAGCCTCACACCAAGCCAGGGGGCCACTGTCTTCCCCTATGAATGTGAAAGTTCTCAGACTGAGGTGCTCACATTTCCAAACTTGCCTGATCCTGGGGATCACCTGGACTCTGATCGTGACCTGCTGAGGCAGGATCCGTTGCAATCTGTATTCTAACAGATTCTTGTGAACAGAAGAGTGTGAATACTGCCTGAGACACAAGGCCTGGCCCTGGTGAGATCCCAGCAAGCACGGTGACCGGGCCTAGAAGACCCCATCCATGGGGTGGGGTGGGGCAGCGGTTGGGTGTGAGTTTGGGAGTGCAGGGGCATGGCAGGTTTACAAGCCTTACAGGTGACCCCAGACAGAGCTCCCCAGCGTAGCTTGGGGCAGAGATCTCAGAGGGAGACGGTGTTAGCAGGTAAGGCCAGATGCCCCTTCCTCTGTCTCTGTGAGCTCTCTGTCTTCACACAGTCCTGGGCAAGATGGCACCCAGGGCATTCCAGGAAGGGCGGCAGGGGCATCTACAGAGACGTTGATGGCAAAGATTAGAACAAAAGTCAAAAAAGCAGTGCCCTGTGGCTTTAGTGAAACTTAATATCATAGAACATCATCTTGGGCAATGTGGGTGGAGGGAACGAAGAGCCAGTTGGGCAGTTGGGGACGCAGACCCTGGGACAGCCAGATAACACCCCGGAGTGATCTGTCCTATGTGTCCTAATGGCAGGGCCCAGGGCAGGCAGGGAAAAGCAAAGAACTGCAGGAGAAGCTTCATGGGGAGCTTTAAGCTGAATTTTAAGGGCATGCACATTGGCTTGGTAGAGAGAATGGGAGGGACGCTGAGTGGTAGCTTGTTGCCTCTCCCTGAACTGAGCTACACGTGGGGACAGACAGTGGGGTCTGGGCATAAGACAGATAATAGGACAGGCTCATTCTTAGTTTCTGAAAGTCAGGTGGTGACACGGAGTTTCACCTAAATTTTATTTTAAAAAGTGCTCATGTCACGGAAGTAGCCACCAGTCAGACGGAACCCCAGGCTGGCTGAACGCAGAGCCCCGGGGCTCTTAACGATTGACCCCCGGGGCTGGGACGCGTCATGGCTCAGACTGGCAACTTCAGAGATTTGAGGGTGGTGGGTCGTAAAACCTCCATTTTGAAAGTTAAATGATTTCTTATTTACCCAAACCGTTGTCACCAGATTTCTCCCCTGCGATGCTCACAGTAGCTCTGTGTGGCGGGACAGGCACAATACACCTGTTTCACACTGGGACACTGAGGCTCAATGTTGCTAAGGGACTTTCCTACTGTCACACCCCACAGTGTTGTCTGGTCAGGTGGAGCCATGTAAAATTTGAATTTCAGATAAACGACAAACCATTTTTTAGGATAATTATGTCCCAGACAGTGCACAATATTTGTTACTGATAACCAAGGCTAAGAATACAAATATTGCATGGGACATACTTATACTAAAAAACAGTCATTTATCTGACATTCTGAAATCTGAAAGAAATAGAGTGGTGCAGGGGAACCGTGGAAGGAAAGAAGGATGTGTCCCTGGACACCACCAGAAAGGGCTGTGCCAAGCCCAGGGCGGGGTGAGGGCCCAGTGGCGGCCCTCCAGACCTCTGGTCTCCCTGGAGCTCCATCCTTCTGCCCTCTCAGCGCTAAAGAGGAAGAGGCGGGGCCCCCGCATTCGGGCCTCCGGCCAGCATCACTCACGTTTGTGACTGGCAGGGGGCGGGGACGGGGACTTCCCCTAAACCCTAAACCAAACAAAGCCCTTCCCCAGGCGGACTGCTCCTGCCTTCGCCTCTGCCTCTCCCGCTCCAACCTCCCCTCTCCTGGCTCTCGGCGCATGGGGTCCTGAGTCCCTTGCTCTCCCTCGGTCCCACCTGCACACTGAGCTACAGCACGCGCTGCTCCCACGAAGCCCCGCCTTCTCGTCTCCGCATCTTTCCTCAGCTCTTCTCACGCTGGCCACACGCAGCTCCATCAGTCGTGACAGAATTTACATAATTATTGGTGGAATGTACATAATTAAATATGTAATTAATATGAACTTAATTAAGGGCTTTTGACCCATTCTGGAAAATGTATTATATTTATTTTGCTACATTTCTGTTTTTAGAAAATTACTTTGCTGTATTTCTTTTTAGTAAACTTATCTATTGGCCATGTTGTCCTTGACAACCGACTATCAATGGCAAAGCATGTGACAACAGCCTTTTCAATGAACATACAGTGAGAGTAAAGCAAAGATATTATTGGCTTTATATGAATTTGTTAATTTGTCTTATGGAAATGTGAACAGAGAGAATGATGCAAAACACCCAGGATGCTGAGTTTTGTGTTACACATGTACTTAGTTCAAAGAGAGGATGGAAGACGTAGTTTGACTTACAGACGGTCTTGTGTTTCCGGCCCCTTGGACCTTGGTGTGACCGCAGTTCAACCTGGTGTGTGATGACTCCTGGAAGGTGGACCTCTTTCAGTCTAGTGTGAACGTGGGCTTCTTCCTGGGCTCTCTGGGCATCGGCTACATTGCAGACAGGTATGTGAAGGCCAATCCAACTAACACAATGTCAACCCCAAGAGGAGAAAGGGTTTTAGGGGACAGTGGTGGAAGAATGTGGCCCATTGGACTCTATTGCAGAGGTTGATGGAGACAAGACATGTAGCTAGTGCTCCGGACAACTGTGGGGCAGCAAGACTGGGCAAGGTGGGGATTTAGGAGGGATTTCAGAGGTCGAAACTCCAGGCAGACTGTGGGGTGAGGGAAAGGGGGACAAAGCCAAGGTTTGTGCTTGGAGCAGATGGGTGGGGGCAGGGCCATTTTTGAGATGGGCCTGGGTGGGTTAGGAACAGACTTTGCTGCAACTCTTTGTGGGAGAAGGGGATGGGAAGCAATCAAAAGTTCTATCTCAGAAGCGTTATGATTGGAGATGGGTTCAGAGTATCCTGTGACACATAGAAGAGATGTCAAGTAGGCAGTCAATATATGAGTTGCTCTCAGAAGAGAGGTTTGGGCTCAAGTTGAGTGTTTGGGATTTGTCCCCAGTAACTCTCAAACCATGTTTGAGAGAAGCTGGAAGAAGTGTATAGAGAGAACTTCAACATGTAGAGGTTGGTAGGGAAGGAGTTGCTAGTAGGGGAAGTGATTTAGAAGAAATGGCAGCGAGACAGAAGGACAGCTGCTCTACTGGGACAGTGTGATGCTATAGAAAGGGAGAGAGGAGACTGGCCTGACGAGGAGGAGTGGTCAAAATCCATGGATGTGGTGCCCACGAGTACCCACGACAAGGATGGTGTCAGTGAGAGATGAGGAAGTGGCGTTCTTGTTTGTGGACAGCTCTTTAAAATGAGTTGGCTGTGAAGGACAGCAGGAAGTGGGGATGTAGTGGAGAGATGGAGGGTCCAGGAGGAGGATGACCTTGGTGTGAGGGGAGCGAGGGACCAAAGGGGCATAGGCAGGGGGCTGGGCCTGAGTGTAGAGGGTGGGGGGCCTTTGGGTAGGAGATGCAGGAGAAAAGGTGGAGGAGATGGACACTGATGCCGTTAGGTGTGAACATTGTTGGGTGAGAAGATGTGGGTTTCTGATGAGAAGTTTCTATGTTGAGTAAAGGATGAGAAAATTTGTTGGCTGGTGTGGTGTAGTGCTGGGAAAGGGTAGGAGGTTTGAGGCCAGAAGACGTGGAGTAGAGAAATGAAGTAGACATGTTGGAGTCTCAGAAGGAGGATGACAGCAAAGCAGAGGGCTTGCTGGGCCAGGGAGAGGTCACCGGGACCGAATGTGAGGGTGGTCCCTTGCTCCCTTGCCTTCCTACCAGAGAATGTGGGGTAAGATTTAAAAGATGGAGTCAATAAAACATGATACTCGGATGAGACTTTAGCAAGTAATTTGCCCATTTCATTCATGAAAAAAGGAAAGGAAAAATATTCCTCGATAGTTACACTATTAGAACTGAATATTTTGCCAGAAAAGTTTTTATGACCATTGATAAGACTAACTATATAGGGGGAAAAGCCTGGTTTCTGGTGCACCCTGTTAAATCCTGCAAACAATACAGACTGTGAAATACAAAGAGAATGAGAGGAGACAAGCCTGAGAACTGGGAGAGTCGCTGAGGGAGGCCGTTCATCCTTGGCTGAGACGCCAGTTGCTGAGAGCGATCAGGATTCCTCTTTGGAGTGACTTTGTTGGCCTTGCAAGGCCGGGCCTCGAGGAGGGGCAGTGATGTCCGACAGACACCCTAGTCCCTCAGGAAAGCAGTGTCTTGTCCCCAACTGGGACCCTTGCTGTCCCATTGTACCCGTCTGACCCCAAATACTCAACTGCCCCCACCTCACCTCCTGTCTCCTTGCCTCCGAAGGTTTGGCCGTAAAGTGTGTCTCTTGGTCACCACCCTCATCAATGCCGTCTCGGGCGTCCTCATGGCCGTTGCGCCAGACTATGTATCCTTGTTGTTCTTCCGCCTGCTGCAGGGGCTGGTCAGCAAGGGCAACTGGGCCGCCGGCTACACCCTGAGTAAGCATTCGGGGGCCTGAGTTTCCACAATTCTAAGGAACCGTGGCGTCAGGGAGTGGGGTGGAATGGGATGGAGCCAAACGTGGAGGTCTGTTTTTGGTGGGGAAGGAGATGTTCACAGGGTCTAGAGAAACTGTGGTAACTCTAGCTGCATCTGCTGTCTGTGGGGTCAGGATGGCCTCCTTTTCTTTCTTTGTTTTTCGTTTGTCTGAGAGACACTTGAATAACCACTTAAATAGATCAGTGTTTCCATATCAACTAATCTACCTGGGAACAAAAAGATCACATGTCCATGTGTTGACAGCAGTGGGGGGAGCGGAAAGGGGAGAATATAACCTTTTAAATGAGAAAAAACCAGCATTTCCCAAAAGAAATACAACCAACTCAACTGGTTTGAACCACACTCAAGGCTTAGGAGAAAAGACATAACAGGAAATAGAGATAAATTTACATCATGATTAAAAAAAATGAGGTGTAAACCAATGTGAGTAATTCTACTTACTAAGTTTTTTTTCTTTCAAATTTTGTATAAAGGGTAAGAATAGGAAATGAAAAATACTTTCTTGGAGGAAAGTAATATAAAAGAGTCGTCTGTGCTTTCCTCAGCCCATGGATGGGGCACATCAGACGGCAGTGAGGATAATCCACATTTTTGCTCATTTATGGAGAATAGAAAAGAAACAGCCTTGTCTTGGTGTCTCCGAAAACTCTGTTATATGACCTGGCATTCTGAGAAATAGCTCACAAGGGCCAAGTGAAATCATCTTCCTCCCTTGAGAAGCCGTGAACACGTTGGTTAAGTTTAGTGAGTTCCACTCGTATTTATCGAAGGCCTCACCATGTCTATGCTGAATATGCATTATTTGGCACACGGTTAAAAGGGTTAGCATGGGGTTAAGTCCACGCCAGCTGTGTGATCTCGGGCAAGTTCATAATCTCTCTGTGCCTCCATATCCTCAAAGTGGGGATGACCATGCCATAAGGAGTAGATGAACTGCATGAGGCATAGCTTACAGCAATGCCGGCCCCCAAATCGTCCCTGCAGTGTTGGTGCTGCTGGGTGGCGGGCACTGGGGCAGGGCTGTGGGCACCATGATAGAAAAGGTGTCCTTCCTCCTTTCAAGGAGCTCAAAGGCTAGAGAGAGAAGGAGACAGACGCCAAAGGGGGGATTATGTGATGGAGTGAGTGGTACAGAGACTTACGTTCCACCCATGGCTTCCCCACCTGCTTACAGGTCACACACTCCCTGGTCCCCTGCTGGCAGCTCCTTCTCAGTCTCCTTTATTGGTTCCTCCTCTTCTCCCCGACCCCTCAACGTGGCAGGACCCACGACTTTGCCCTCCCCCATCCCCAAATCTGTTCCACCTGCAGCCCGTCCCCAACCCCCCAGTCTGCAAAGTGCTCTCAGTCCAGTCGCCCAGGCCAGTGTCTTGCAGTCAGCGTGGCCGCCACTTTCTCTTATACCCCATCTCCATCCATCAGGGAGTCTGCTGCTGGCTTTACTTTCAAAATGCATCCGGAACCCCACCCATCTCACTCCTCTGCTGCTTCCCCTGGGGCCAGGCCACCACCACCGAGTCACCTCCACGTTGGTCTCCCCGTGGCACCTGCCATCAGCAGCAGAGTGAGCCTTAAAACAGACACGGGATCAGGCCACTCCAGTGCTGCAGGGGCTCTGCATTTCAGGCAGGAAGAGTCAACGTTCTTCTCATGGCCTAGGAGGAGGGCCTCACCCATTGTCCTGCTGAACTCGGCTCCCAGTCACCTTTTTTCTCACGAGACCCCTCTAACCACGTGATCCATCTCCCTACAGTTCCTCAGCCCCACCTCAGGGCTGCCGCACGGCTGTTCCCTCTGCCTGGAACGCGTGTCCCTCGTCCCCTGAGGCTAGCGCTTTCATCTCCTTTGTTTCTCACATTTCATCCACGAGGCCCACCCCACTGCTCTCTGAAAAATGGCAACCCCTCCACCCTTGACTCTCCTGACTCCCCTTCTGCCATTTAACTTCTGTTCCCCCCCAGCATGAATCCCTTTCTGACCTGGCATATAACCTGCTCCTTTGTTGTGCGTGTCGTCTGCATCTCCCACAAGAAAGTGGGGTCACAGGGCAGGACTCTGTTGACTGAGTTCACGATGCTCCCAAACACCCAGAAGAGTGCCAGGTCCCCAGCAGGCACTCACAGATACTTGTTAAGTTAATGTGCACTCCTGGGGTCATGGGAAATGTTCTAGCTCAGTCTGGGCTCGGAGGAAGGTGCCGGGGAGGACAGCCCCATAGACCAAATCCTGAAGCATGAAAAGGAGAACTATAAACAGCAAGGGAGGGGATTAACAAAAAGGATGGCTGGAGAAAAACAGGGGACAAGACAGCAGGGTGTATGTTGGGGAGCCTTGAGCCGAGGGGTGTCAGCCCGACATGTGGAAGAAGGTAGGACTGAACCTGGTTATCGTTTGGGGCAGGAGAAACGGAGGCCACACGGAGAGGAGGCTGGGGAGCAGGTGGTGGACGAAAGGCTCGGGGGCTCACGCGGAGGAAAGGAAGGGCCCGGGAATGCGTCACGTCTGGCCTCATCCTCCAGGAGCCTAAATCCTGACATGTCTCCTGTTTCAGTCACAGAATTTGTGGGCCCGGGATACAGAAGGACAGTGGCGATCCTCTACCAGACGGCCTTCACGGTGGGGCTGGTGCTGCTCTCCGGGATGGCCTACGCCATTCCCCACTGGCGGTGGCTCCAGCTGACCGTCTCTCTGCCCATCTTCCTCTTCCTGCTCTACTACTGGTACTGCGTCTGCCCCCTCCTCTCCCGGGACCACTCGTGGTTAACCGAGGACCGCGTGCTCACCTCTGCCCGTCTTCCAAATGGCCGTGGCGGCCACACGCACAGGCACAGGGCTGCTCCCGACGCCCAGTGTGCCATTTGGGATCTTCTAATGTTACATGGTGGCTCATCACACAGGGAGCCACCCTCAAACAGAACCTCTGTAAATTTGCATCCCCCTACATGGAGACGTGCGATGCTACGAGTCAGACAAAAATCCATCTAGCCACAGAGTTGGCATTTGCTCTTTGTTGAATGAATGAATGAATGAAATGCTTGTGGGGAAGGTGCACGTTAAACCATTATGAAACAAAACCAGTTCAGATGAGGTGTTAATCTTGTCAGCACTTGGCAGGGCCTGAAGGGCTGAGCAACTGGACAGATAAGTTTTTACTGTGGGAGAGGGAAGAGGGGGCAGCAGAGGGGGCTATGGAGGGAAGTGTCTCATCCATGCACCTTTTGTCACCATTTTGCTGAGGGCAAATCTTGTCTGCGGGTGACACAGAAGTAGACCCGATCTCTCTAACGAAGGCTGGCCTCTAAGAGTTGTACATTTACGGTCAGGAAGAGCCCGCTGTCTCCCTGTCAGTGTCAAACAAGGGGCTGTCCAGTGTGAAAGGACCCCCTGGCTGAGTCTCGGTGGTCGGGCAGGGTGGGACTATGCCTGTGTGTTTTCAGAAGGCCTTAGGCCAGAGACTCTCAATCTTTGAGTTGTAACATCATTGCCCTGTTTGAAATCGATGGCATGGTGTCTATCTGATGTTAAAGGAAAGCGAATACAGTTTTATTTTGCTTTGGAAATATTTTGAGACTTGTTCAACAGCCCTTGTATTGCATGGAGACGTCCTGCAATACTGTAACACAAGGGTGGGGGACACACGGAGCATCCACTGTGTGTGAGGAATTTCCCAGGGGGACAAGGGCTGCCAGCTTCCGGGAGAGAATGGGACCCTGCTCCGTGGAATGAAGACTACACAGGAAGTGTGGTTCCCTTTTGGTCTGTGAATCTTAGCAGGTGGCACTGAGAGTGTGAGCTCCTCTGTGGGCCCCCTGCACCAGCACACAATGACCCCAGATCCTGGTCCATTAGCTGCTTGAGGAATTACAGTCCCAGTGTGAGGAAGGTGGGCGTCACTCTGATCAGGGCTTAACATCAGACGCACTCTGGGGAAATGCCAAGTAGTGATGCTCTGTGTCCACAGGTGTGTGCCGGAGTCTCCCCGATGGCTGTTATCACAAAAGAGAAACACTCAAGCGATAAAGATAATGGACCATATCGCCCAGAAGAATGGGAAGCTGTCTCCTGATGATCTAAAGGTGACAAGCTAGCAAGCGGTTCCTAGTGTCACTGAACTTTGGGTTGGGTTTATGACTTAGAAAATGCCTCTGGGGCTGCCGTGAGGAGCAGGGGGCACTGGCGGAATTTGGGGTGATGGGTGCGGAGTGCAGCCATGGTGATGGCCGACCTCAGTGTATGTGGGGGACTCTGAAGACTCTTTCTGTTCATGGCAGCTTGAATATGGCTGATGCTCTGACTCCCTCCTAGATGCTCTCTCTCGAAGAGGATGTCACTGAAAAGCTGAGCCCTTCATTCGCAGACCTGTTCCGCACGCCACGCCTGAGAAAGCACACCTTCATCCTCATGTACCTGTGGTAAGGGTACCTCCCCCAGATGGAATTGGCATGCTGGCCCGCATGCTGGGGTACAAGGCAAAGACGGGAAAAATGCCAGTGGAAAAAGAGAAGTGTGAAAAGGAATTTTAAAACGGTTTTCGAGTGGTCAGGGAGCTCTCAAAAAGACATGCTTATTTCTCCCATGAGGACTGAGTGATGGAGAAAAGGCCTCATTTTAGGAAGAAGGGTTTGTTACCCCAGAGATGTCAACAGTAAGATGAGTGAAATATGATGAAGGGTTCCCAAGGCTGCCTCAAATCTCACACATCTCGTCTTTGGGGAATAGCCAAGTCTTGACTTAGCATCAGAAGGTGGATGAGATTTCAGTGGCTCCTGGTGCTTCTAAGGAGGAAGATCCCTTCTTTGCATCTTAGAACTTTATCCACCCCGCCCAAGAGTGCCTGTGCTTTTATTACCCACAGATTAGGAAACTCATGTACACATATGGATTCACCCCCATTCCCCCTGCCCGTCCCAGTGGTCTGCGTCCCCCTCCCAGGCTGCTGTCTCTGGAAGGCGTCTCCCACCCTATTTCCTCAGAGGACATTGTATCACTTCCCCAACATCAGGGCTTTCTCCTCGATGTGAAGGGGGTTCTTTGCTCCCCAACACCTGGGGCTGAGTAGCTGGACTCTGGGCTTCCTCTTCAACTGGAGCTACTCTGCTGCTGGTATTGTTTGCACTTCCATGTAAGGTTTTATTGGAATGAAGGGTTTGAATGAATAGGGCGGTGCCTGGCACATGGCAGCCCCTCAGTAAATATTTGCTGAAGGTTGAATGAATAACCACTGTTCCTCAGAATTCATCCCAAGTTTTGCAGATGCCAGCCAGGCTCTCCACACAGTTTCCTCGCCTCACCAATCACCCCCATGTCCCCGAGCTTGCCCCCGGGGTCCTGTGCCCAGCCACGTGAGGGGACCCAGAGCCTTTGCAAACATCCCAGGGCCTGGCGCATTTCTGCTGATACTCAGCATTCAATTTAGCAACGTCTCTTCCAAGTAGAGGCCTGGGACCACTGCAGATAGAACGGCTCCCTCTCCATTCTCTAAGGGACTCCCCCAAGGTGGTGTTCTTGACTCTTCTGCTCTCTTACACCCCTTCACCCAATCCTTCGGCAAAGTTGCTCTATCTTGAAAATACATTCAGAAGCTGCCATTTCTCATCACCTGCACTCTTGGTTCCCTCTCTGAGCATCATAATCTCTAGCCCATACTACTGCAGCAGCCTCTTAGCTGGTCTGTCTGCTCCCCTCCTGTCCCCTCTCAGCTCTGCTCACGATGCAGGCAACCATCCTTTTTTGTGTGTGTGAGGAAGACCAGCCCTGAGCTAACATCCGTTGCTAATCCTCCTCTTTTTGCTGAGGAAGACTGGCCCTGGGCTAACATCCGTGCCCATCTTCCTCTACTTTATGTGGGATGCCACCACAGCATGGCTGACAAGCGGTGCATCAGCGGGCGCCCGGGATCCGGACCTGCGAACCCCTGGCTGCCAAAGTGCAAGCATCCTTTTAAAGCGTAATAGACCAGGTCACTCCCCCATTCACACCCTCCACTGGCCTCCTAATCCACTGAGAATAAAACCAAATCCCTTTCCGTGGCTATGAAGGCCTCCCCTGATCTGGCCCCTGGACACGTTCTTTCTTACAGCAACTCAGGAGGCACGCCTACCACTTCCTGGCCGTGTGACTTTCAGGAACCTTCGTAATCTCTCTGTGACTCAGTTTACTCATCAGGACATGGGAGTAATGAGAATCCCTATTTCATCAGCGTGTTGGGAGAATTAGTGAGATCCTATGTGTAAAGAGCTTAGTCCAGTGTCCGACATAGAGGAAATGCTCCATACCACCACCAGTTGTTAACACGTACATGCAATTCCCAGGTTCTGCCAGGAGATGGCAGCCCTGCACACTTGTTAAGTGTTCTTTGACAGGAAAAGCAAGGTTATACGTTCCTTCTCTGAAATCAATCTCTTTATCAGTAATATGTGGCTGTTCCCATTCAACTGGCTCACCAGCATGGAGGGTGCACCCGGCTTATCAAGACCCACTGAGCTGCAGCCAGCACCTGCCTTTCTGTGCTCTTGACCCTTTTGTCTGGTCGGGAATAATTTGGGACTAGAAATAAAAGCATCCCTATGCTTCTCCAGGTGCAGCTTTATCAAACACGGGGTATTTCAATGAGAAACATCAGCTGTGATCTCAGTTTTGGAGCTGACAGGGAATTTGCATGCTGGGATAAGACCGTGACTCCTTATCAACCAAAATATCTTCTCACAGTGTAAATACCAGGATAATCGTAAAATGTTTCTAGCCTCCAAAATTATATAGTTTTGCCAAAAATGACACACAGGACTCTAAAGTCTCCCTTGAGTGAGAGCGTTTTAGCTGGTCCCCATCGGTCTGTCGTCTTCTGTAATGTTGCTGCTCTTTCCTTGATATGGATGGGGGGGTCGTGGGGTGGGATACGGGGTGGAAGAGAGTAAGTGAACAGTGTTGCTCAAGACAGTGCGATGTGGGGGCGGAAGCATTGTGTGGAGCTGGAAAGACTTGGCCGGAGTCTCTGCTCTGCTGTGCTCCGCATACTTGACCTTGGGAAGTTGACAATGATGAGTACAATCAAAGCCCATGTTTACCGAGTGCTTACCCTGTGACAGGAACTATACTAAGCCCTTATTGTGGGAGAGGGAAGAGGGGGCAGCGAAGAGAAATATTTCATCCACGCACCTTTTGTCACTGTTTTGCTGAGGGCAAATCTTATCTGTGGGTGACACTGAAGTAGACTCAGTCTCTCTAAACAAAGGTTGGCCTCTGAGCGTCGTACATTTCTGTTCAGGAAGAGCCTGCTGTCTCCTTGCCAGGGTGAAACAGAGGGCTGTCCCGTGTGAAAGGACCCTCTGGCTGAGTCTTGATGGTCAGGCAGGGTGGGACTATGCTTGTGCCTTTTCAGAAGACCTTATTCCATTTACTGATGAGGGAATTGAGGCACAGAGAGGTTAGCTAAGTTACTTAAGAGCACACAGCTCATACAGCAGTCTGATTCCTGAACCTGCTCATTTACTTCTCCTGCCCATCCCCTCATGGGCCCATTGGAGCATCAGATGAGGTAGGCATGTATAGGGCTCAGCGCCGGGCCAGGTGCCTAGGTGTGCAGTGAACGGTGGAGGTCATCATTTGCGATCTCTAGGAAACGTGGGTATATCCTGTAAGTCACACTCTCATGTAAATCGTGACAGAAACTTCTCACCAAGGGCCCCTCTAGGAGACCCTTCCTGATTTTTATCCCCCCCCCTTCTCATGTTGCTCCAGGACATTCTAAATCAAGTGACACCTGCTTCTCTCCAGCTTGTAGGGTCCTTTGTCCTCCCTGCCAGAATCCTAACTCTCTCCTCCTCCTCGGAGCGTGCCTGTGACTCGGTTTCTCCTCTTTGCTCAGGTTCACCAGCTCTGTGCTCTATCAGGGCCTCATCATGCATGTGGGTGCCACCGGCGGGAACCTCTATCTGGATTTCTTTTACTCCGCTCTGATGGAATTCCCGGCGGCCTTCATCATCCTCGCCACCATTGACCGCGTCGGCCGCCTCTACCCGTTGGCCGTGTCCAATCTGGTGGCGGGGGTGGCCTGCTTCGTCATGACTTTTATCTCACATGGTGAGTTGTCCGTCTTCATCATCTTCCATGTAACCGGGTGGTGGGAAGAGTGTTTTAACTCGTTGATAAGCCCCTGGAAGGAGAACAAGGACAAAGACAGGGTATTACCTTAGTCTACAACTGTTTTTTCTTTTTTGATTTTTAAATAGAGGTCTAACATACATACAATGAGCAAATTATAAGTGTAGAAGCCAATGGGTTTTTACATATGTATGTACCTGGATACCATGACCTAGGTAAAGATATAGGACATTTCCAACATCTCGGAAGGTTCCTCCACGCTCCTTGACAATCCATACTCACTGCCCCCTGCCAAGATCACCACTGCTCTGGGCTCTGTCACCACAGGTTAATTCTACTGTTCTTGAACTTCATACAAATGGAACCACACTGACTGCACTCTTTGTATCCACTCATCATTATGTCTCTGAGATTCACCCATGTTGCCACATGAGAGGGTAGTTCATACTTTTTCATTATTGTGTAGCGCTCCCTTGTATGAATTCCACACTATTGGCCCATTCCACTGTTGACTGACACTTGCATGGTTTCCAGCGTCTGCCTATTGGGATTAAAACTGCAGAGAACATTCTGAGTGTGGCTTTTTGTGGACACTCATTTCCCTTGGGTACAAGTCTGAGAGTGCCTTTATTGGGTCAAAGGGGCAGCATGTATTTAGTTTTAGTAGACACAGCCAAATAGCTTTCCAAAGTGGCTGGACCAATTTACTCTCCCGCCGGCAATGCATGAGCCTTCCATTGTTCCACACCCTCACCGACACGTGGAACTGCTGGTCTTGTTCATACCAGCCATTTTGGTGGATGTATACTTCAGCCCATAATTCATACAAGTCAAGATAAGCCAAAGCAGAATAATTTTAGTCCGTTTTAATTTGAGTCTATAAATTGCCTTTCACGTTTGTTACTTTTGGAAATGTTGTTAAATAAATACCAAGGCCGATTTCTATTTTCTCAGTTTTTATTGCTTGTGCTCTGCACTTGCTGGTTTAGTGAGTCATGTCAGCTTTGGGCAGGGAATTATGGGAAACGTCCCATAAAATCTGTATTCTGAGGAGCCAGGCTGCACAGGACAGGCTGGAAATAGGAACAGGTGGAAAAAGAAAGCTCAAGTTTCTTCTTTCTCCTTGTGTGGGGAGAGAACAAAGTGACAGCAGTGCATCTGAAATGGATTTTACCCATTTTCTTCCCCATCTCCCTATTTCTGGACTCTCAGTAAGACGTAATGAGTGAGCAGATCTTTTAAAAAAGTAACAGGACTGAGGTCTGAGACTGATCAATCACCATCTGGGCAGGGCTCAGACATCACCCCCTGTGGTCCCGCCCCCCCATCACCTGGGCAGGGCTCAGACATCATGCCCTGTGGTCCCGACCCCCCATCACCTGGGCAGGGCTCAGACATCATGCCCTGTGGTCCCGCCCCCCCCATCACCTGGGCAGGGCTCAGACATCACAGCCTCTGGCTCCGCCCCCCATCACCTGGGCAGGGCTCAGACATCACGCCCTCTGGTCCTGCCCCAGGACCCTCCTCCAAGCTCCCACCCTCTCCACTTGCCTCTACTTGGTCCTTTTCACATTAGGTGACAAGCATTCATTCCCTCCTCCAGGAAATATTTCAAGTACCTTCTAGGTGGCCAGCAGGTGTCCAGGCCCTAGGATCTCAGTAGTGAGCAAAGCAGAGAAAGTTCCTGCTTTGTGGAGCTTACATTCTAGCGGGAGAAGAGAAGCGTGAAGAGGGTGGAGCGTTGATTCTCTGTGCTGTAGCCGGGGCGGCCTTAGGAGACCTGAATGTAGGGAGAAGGAGCTCTGTAAACATGTGGGGAGCAAACTTTCCAGTCAGGGGACAGCAAGTGCGAGGACCCTGAGGAAGGGGAGAGCTGGGCGTTCGAGGAGCAGTGGGAATCTTCAGGACTGGAATTGGGTGAGCAGGGGTGAGAGCGGGAGGAGTGAGGTCAGGAGCTGGCAGGGGACAGCCTTGGCTTCTATCCTGAATGTGATAGGAGGTCACTGCAGCTGTGAGCAGGGAAGTGACGTCACCTGACCGCAGTTCTGAACGGTCCCTCTGGCTGCTGTAGAGAGTGGTCCCCTGGTGCCTGAGGGGAGCCAGGGCAGTTCTGTGGGGGAGGTGCTGTTCATGTCCAGTAGAGCATCTCTCCAGATTAAAGACCCCAGAATTTGTGAGCAAGGCCCTCCCTTTAGGTGTCTGAGTGATCTCTTCGTCTGTTATCTTTTGGAAGCTGGTGGGGGTGTCGTCTTTATCTAAAGGCTCGGCTTGGGCTCTCCACCAGGTGGAGAGCAGCACGAGGCTGAGAGAGACTGCCTTGGACCTGGCAGGCCAGCTCGTTCCCAAGGCCACCGCGTCCTCTCTCCTTTGAGCCTCACACTGGCTGAGTGAAATGAAGCACATCCTCCATGAGTAGCCAGGATCTGAGGACCAGGGTCAAGATGACGTGTCTGTGACCTTAGAGGCTATATTAGTGAGCTGGGTTGTCACAGGAGCCACTGCACTTTACTGTTTGGGGTCATCCAAGTGAAGCGGATGACAGTGCCCAATTCTTCCATCAGTCCCCAGTAGGGACAGGGCTTGCTGGACCTTCATGTAATCGAGAACTCATAGCATCTGCTAGGACGAGACAAGCGTTTGCTTCCCCCGTGCTCACTCTCTGAAACTATAGTGAAAGATGTTTTGGTTAAAAAAATGTGTTTGGAAATGAACACTAGATTGAGGGTGAGAAATCTGGTCTCAGTTCCAAGACACCCATCTAAGGGAACTACATTGACTGAGGACCCATTGTATTTTAGACACTGTGCGGGCAATGACACTATTGCATGGTAATTAAAAAGCCAACATTTATGGAGTGGTCATGGGGGTCATTTGATATATATTATCTCAAAATCTCACAACTCATAAGCTGGGTCTAATTATTCCCATTTTACAGTTGGGGAAACTGAGGCACAAAGAAGTAAACAGCTTGCCTAAGTCACGCAGCTGACAGGAGGCAGAGCTGAGATTCAGAAAGCACACTCTTTCCTCTGCACAGTGGAGCCTTCCCTCATGTGTCGTCATCCCGAAATCTCTCAGGACTCAATTTACCCCAAAATGAAAAGCTTAGATAAGACAATCTTTCTAGCTCTTTCACCTCTAAGGTCCAAGCTTCCTAAAGTGGCCGCTTGCGGGAGGTAACTCCATGGGCACAGTCCCCACTCACGTCCCACACTTCTGTGCACTTCCCTCCAGATCTACACTGGTTGAGCATCGCGGTAGCTTGTGTTGGCCGGATGGGAATCACCATCGTGTTCCAAATGGTGTGTCTGGTGAACGCTGAGCTGTATCCAACGTTCATCAGGTGAGTGGCCACTGAACTAGCTGTGCACCGGCCGGGCTCACTGAGGACCATTACTCCCACAACAGTCCCTGAAGGCGCCCCCAGAGCTGATCAGTGTGGACATGGAGGTGGAGGGTTGGGCCTCAAAGAGAGGGTCAACGCCCAATGGTAGTAGAGGATGTGAATGGGGAGCGTCAGTAGGCAAAGGTGCTGTGCTCTGTACAGGGCATGGGGGAGAGAGCACTGGACACAGAGGGGAGGCTGACGTGTGGTATGAACTTCAACAGCTCCACTCACACCTTGGGACATGACTTGCTTGAAGAGAAGTTCATATTTGTTTATTGATAGACAAAGTATTTCCAGACACACCGTACAGTTTAGCCCATAAAATTGTTATTATCCCCATTTTACACATGAGGGAGCTGAGGTTTAGAAAGAGAAAGAGACCTTCCAAGAGTCACCCAGCTAGAAAGTGGCAGTGCATCTTTCTGACCTTGACGCTGCTGCTTTTCCCGTGACAACACGATACTTAGCAACAGGCCTGGAAGACATTATTTAAAGTCAGGTTCATTGAGGTAGAATTTTTGTAGAGCACAATTCACTCTAAAATGCACAGTTTGATGAGTTTTGATTATATATACATCCATTTAACCGCCACCACATTCCATATGGAGACCTTTCCATCACCTCCAAACATTTCCTCGTCTCCCTTTGCAGGTCCATCTCCTCCCCTCCCCACCTCCAGCCCTGGCAACCACTGATCTGATTTCTCTCCCTGTGGCTTTACCTTTTCCAGAATGTTCTGTAAATGCAATAATATGGCAGGTAGTCTTCTGTGTTTGGCCTCTTTCACTTAGCATAATGGAATCCATCCATGTTGCTGCGGGTATCAACGCTTCGTTCCTTCTAATTGCTGAGTGGCATTCCAGTGTGTGGATGATATACCACGATTTGTTTGTCCTTTTCCCAGTTCATGGACATTTGGACTGTTTCCAGTTTGGGGTGATTACGATGCATTCACATATGGGTCTTTCATTTCTCTTGGGTAAAAACTTAGGAGTGTGTCATAAGTGTGTGTTTAAATTTATGAGAAACTGTCAAAATGATTTGCAAAGTGGCTGCACCATTTTATACTCCGCCGGCCGTGTGTCAGAGATCTGGTTGCTCAACATCCTCATCAGCACTTGGTATTGTCAGCTTAAAACATTTTTTAAGTCATTCCTGGAGGTGGTGGTATTATTGTGACTTTAATTTGCATTTCCTAATTACTAATATTGTTGAGTATCTTTGCATGTACTTATTGACATCTATATCTTAGAAGACTTAGTTTAAATGAAGATTATTTTTGTTATAAAAGTAATTACTTTATTTAAAGTTTTAATTCTGACTTTTGTTAGAGTTTGGCACATTTCCTTAAACTCCTCTTTTCCTCTGTATAAATTGTTTCTTCTCCCCATGTCATGAGACCAATGGTTTCTAAGAAATATGCCAGCTCCCCCGTCTCCTCTTACACCCGCATGGCTCTCTGAGCCTCCCTGTAAGCCAGAAGACACAAGGATGGCTCTGATTCACTCTTTTCTCCTTCCCATCTGTCCTTTTTCAAAAGACCCTGTCTTACACTCTCGTTTGTAAAAGGTTGTTGGACTGCGTATGAAGAGACGAAGGAAATTAAAGAGAAAGTCTATCTTTGGCAGTCCTGAGCCCAGAGTCTAAAATAGCCAGGCCAAACAATTCCATTGTCCTGGCCACCAGACCCAGGGGACTGATTCAAAATGTTAACTGTCAAAGGTCCTGAATGCCTGGTCTTATGTGGGGAAGGACAAGTAACCTGTCCCTGAGGAGTCCCTGTCATTCGTGGGGAGAGGCTGCTGGGTGAGGATTCTCAGTAGCTAGGAAGGAAGCCAGATGTTCAGAAATAACTTTAAACTTGATCCCCCCACATGCAAAAGTAAGACAGTCATGAAAGTGCTGGTATTTTTAATCTATGCAATCAAATCTAAATTGCCAAAAAAAAAAAAAAAAAAGGATTACTCTGTTACTTTATTACTTTGTAAGCACTTCAAATTCAAACAGTTACTATTTAAACCATTTTGACCCTGCTTCTTCTTCACAGATTTTAGAGTTGATAGCATCCTCCTGGTATCTGTCTGCAGCACATATTGTCAAGAACATTCTTTTGGCATCAATATGCACTGCCTTGGATTGAAAAGTGTCCTTCCATTTTTACCTCCTCACTATATTATGAGCTCCTTGAAAGCAGGAACTGCATACCCTACTCCTCTCTATCTCTTGAAACTATTCTATCCCTGTGCTAACCAGTCACTTAGTGATTGTAGAATGACTGAATGAAGTTCTGCAGATACGTGAATTTTATATAAAGGATCCGGTTCCCTAATTCTTCTAGCTTCTGTGTGCTTATCAAAATTTCTTCTTTTTTAAGACCTATATTCGTAAAATAGTAAAAAATGATGGTGTCTTTTCTTTCTTCTCTTGGAAATCACTCTAAAGCTATTAAAAGAATGAGAAGAAAAAAGAAAAAACTTGCAAATGTCATTTTTGAAACAACAATGACAATATGTAGAAAGAAGAGTTGCCTAATGCAGTGAGGTCTAAGAGGGTCTAGAAGATTCCAGGGAGGCACACCAGTGACAGCAAATTTTAGACAAGGTCAACGGTTTTCCAAAGTAGGAAGCATACCTTGAAGGGTACAACCCACGATCTCGTGTTTGGAGTAACAGGATGGATGCAGGGGCTGGAGGCGTGAGCTTCCTTCCCTGCGTTGTGGGGCTGGAGGTGAAGCAGGGAAGGCAAAGCTGTGAAAGAACATTCAGGAAACTGACATGGCAGTGTGCTGTGTGGCAGGGTGGAGGACAGAGACCCCACACTGTGAGGAGTTCTGCACTGTGAAGCCCTGTAGATTGGGAATAAGAGAGATCAAAGCATCTGATCACATATAACCCTGGTCAAAAAGAGAATTTCTACTAGCCTAGCACATGGCATGGCCCCTTCCCACCAATCCTTCTGAAATGGCTGATATAGGAAGAAACCACAGTGTTAAAAGGTGAATAATAAAAAAGTAACTTTCCCAGGAGCTATACAAACATGTCATGAAATAAAAGGGGAAGAGGAACAGGAAAATCAAATGGCAAATGAAGAATTCTCGCCAGAAAAATATTGTCACAGAGCAGACAAAAAGTATAACCAAATATACTACAATTAAATGCAAAATATTAATGAATCAGTCATCTCCATAAAATCAGAAGTTAAAGCAGAGATATAAGTTCTTGGAAGAATATGTGACAAGTCAATAGAAGAAGTTGAAGCCAGCTCAGGAAAGAAACAAAGAAGAAAAATGGAAACATTTGAGAAATGAAAACCAACTTGAAAGTGGTACACAGGAGAATTGATATAGTAAGGGAAGGCAAGACAGGACTAAGAATTGCAAAATAAGAGCCAGCCCTGATGGCCTAGCAGTTAAAGTTCTGCAGACCCTGCTTTGGCAGCCTGGGTTTGATTCCTGGGCATGGAACCACACCGCTCGTCTGTCAGTAGCCATGCTTTGGAGGCTGCTCACATAGAAGAACTAGAAGGACTTACAACCAGAATATACAACCATGCACTGGGGCTTTGAGGAGGAAAAAAAGAGGAAGATTGGCAATAGATGTTAACTCAGGGCAAATCTTTCCCGGCCAAAAAAAAAAACCAAAAAAAAACAGAATTGCAAAATAAAATTGAAATAAGCAAAGATTTTAAAAGCCTTAGAGCTTATGTGTGTGTATGTATATATCTCAAAGAAGATAACTGAAATAATGAAACAAAAAGACTTTAAGAAACCTCTGGAAATAAAAGAATGCTTGAATCTATGCTTTGAAGGGGCACATGGTATAACAGAAAAAACTGACCCAGAATGAACGGTATTAAAGAACATTCTAGTTAAGTGACTGTACTTCAGAGAGAAAGACTCATCAGGCACCCAGGCTGAAAGTTTAAGTCACATTTATAGGGAGAAACTCAAATTGATATCGTTTGATGAAGACAGTGAAACAACACTGCAATGACCTCAAGGGAAGAAAGTGTAACCCAGTGAATTTTATCCAGTCAAACCCTCATTCCTACATGAAAACAGCAGCCAATCACTTAGAAATATCTCAAAGAATGTGGTTCCTATGAACCTTTTCCAAAAAAGCTATTAGAGAAGAAACTTTCAGTAAACACAGTAATAAATGGAGTAATGTGTCAGAATTATTGGTGGTGATCACTGAATGTGACATTAAATGAATGTGGTTTTGGCTACAGAACAGAATGTAAATGTCATAAATCTGAATATAAAGAAATGCTATAACTAATGAGGATTGGAAAGGGAAGGGAGAGAGAATGTTGGAGGTAGTGTAATACACTGATTTCCTTCATATGCTGTCTTCAGCTTGGAAAAAAAATGTATCATTAAAATCTGATAAATTAAGCAGTATTATAGGTTTAAGATATAAAGGCAAACACAAAAAATAATGATATAAGTAAAATCAATGCATGGAGAGGAATGGTTTGAGTAGGAAGTAGAAATATATTAATTTTATAATTGTTCACAATAGGAAGTTAATCAATACTGTCTAAAAAAATAGAATATTAAGTATTCTATATAAAGTTATAAAGGTAATCATCTGAATAAAAATACAAACCTTCCAAATCATCAGAAAAAAATACACGTAACCAAAACATATTGAAAGATAAAAAACACTAGAAACAATAAAAAGCATGACATAAAAGCTAATGGCAAAATTAAGACCAAACATTTCTGACATTTAAATAAATGTAAAAAGGCTCAACTCCTCTACTGAAAAACAAAACAAAACAAAAACAGGAGACTTCATTGTAAATGTTTTAGGATTTGTGGGCCACATATGGTCTCTGTTGCATATTCTTTTCTTTTCTTAACTCTTTAAATATGTAAAAACCCTTCTTAACTCAAAGGGAAAAACAATGCTGGATTTGGGCCATGGGCTATAGTTTGCTGACCCTTGATTGAAAGCAAAGATAACATTGTGTTGTGGGATTTATAACTTATGTAGAAGTAAAATTGTGCAAAGGCTGGAGGAGAGTAATGCAAATTTACTTTTGTAAGGTTCACATACAATCCATGAAGTGGTATAACATCACATGAGGGTAGACTGTGCTGAGTTAAAGATGTGTACTGTACCTAAAGCAGAACTAAAAAACAAAATAAAGAGTTTTAGCTATTAAGCCAATAAAGAAGATAAAACAGAATCATTTAAAATACTCAACTCTAAAGAAGGCAGAAAAAGAGGAAAAGGGTAACAAAGAACAGATGGAACAAAAAGAAAACAAATAGCAAGATGATAGATTTAAACCCAGCCATATCAGCAATCACAAGAAATATAAATGGTCTAAACACCCAGTTAAAAGGCAGAGACTGTCAGATTGAACAAAAAAGTGAGACCGAACCATACACTGTCTACAAGAAACTTACTTTAAATTTAATGGCAGAGGTAGTTTAAAAATAAAAGGATAGAAAAAGATGTTATAGACAGAGATAGTGTAAGAGTGAAAGAAAGCTGGAGTGGCCATATTCATATAAGAGTGGATTTCAGAGCAAAGACTATTACTAGGGATGAAAAGGGTCATTTCAAATAGTTTCTCTGTTTCCTCTCTGGCTTTTTTTGTCCTCCATTCCTTAATACCCTCTCTCTGCCATTCCCTGTCTCTCCATGTAAAAGAAAAAACTCTACTCACACCAACTAATTCTTCAATTCTCCAAACACCAACTGGGTGTCCTATAATTCAATTCTGACATTAACTACCTGGAATTAGTGCAGACCCCACAGGTTAAGGGTGCAGTCCCACAAGACTGCTCCCACTTCAGACGCCAATTGTAAGCCCCATATTGTCCACCTGTACTTCTGACCAACTGGCTGTAAATCAAGATTCCTATGACCTCCTCCTTGAGTTCAGTCATTTGCTATAATGGCTCACAGAACTCAGGGAAACACTTACTTACATTTACTGGTTTATTATAAAGGGTATAATAAAGGATATAAATGAACAGCCAGATGAAGAAGTACGTAGGGTGAGGTCTGAAAGGGTCCCAAGCACAGGACCTTGCGTTCCTGTGGACTTGGGGTGCGCCACCCTCCTGGCACATGGACATGTTCATCAACTTGGAAGCTCTCTGAATTCCATAGTTTAGAGTTTTTATGGAGGCTCCATTATGTAGGCACAATTGATTAAATCATTGGCCATTGGTGATTAACTCCATCTCTAGCCCCTCTCCCCTCCCTGAAAGTTGGGGTCAGCACCGTGTTCACTCCAGAATCAGGTTAACATTTGGAAAATCAAATCACAGAAATGTCATCTTTTTTGTTCTTCATATTTTATTAGGAACCTTGGAGTGATGGTGTGTTCCTCCCTGTGTGATTTGGGTGGGATCATCACCCCCTTCCTGGTCTTCAGGCTGATGGAGGTTTGGCAAAGCTTGCCACTCATGTTGTTTGGTAAGACTTCATGGGATGTTTATTATCCCTTCTTTCCAGCCCAGCATGAATACTCAGTAACTACTTGATGAGTGAATGATATCCCCCAGTGAGTTTATGGAAGGCGAGGGTGGTGTCTGCTCTTCTGTTGTCTCTTGGTGCACTCTGTCATGCTTCATGGGAAAGATAAGATGCTATTCCTAGAAGGCGAGCCAGAGGTTTAAGTCCTATGGCTCCAGAGTCCAATAATTCATCCACAGGACAGAATCTGAGAGACCTTTTGACCTAGTCTCCTGCTTTCTTATAACTTTGACTCCCAATTTTTGTGCATTTAATATGTAATTGCTGGAGGTTTGAAGGTGTTAAATTATCATCCCTCTTCTGCTTCCGGATCTTAAGAATTGAGAACAGATGATGCAGGAGACAAATGGGAATCAAAGTCTAGTACCAGCTTTGTTACTGATAAAATTGGATTAGAGAAGGAGGAGGGAACTCTTCCCAAACCTAGACCTTGGGACTTCTAAGACCCTGCTTACCACTTGGTGGAAAGCAAACGGCTGTTCATGTGCAGAGAGCTGCCATGTCTGGGCCCAGGTGAATCCACCAGGGAGAGGGAGGGAGAGAGAGGGAGAGAGAGAGAAGGAGAGAGGGAGAGAGACAGAGAGTGGGAGAGTAGTGAGCGAGGCACACACTGCCCACACATATTATCTATGCTCCATATCATGTATATATAATATAATATTAATATCTAGTAACTATAATATATATTATATATAAAATAATATGTTACATTATATATTATAATATTAATATAGTAATTACACTATATAATATACTACATATGCTAAAAATATATATGTATAATATAATAGTATATATAATAATATAATAGTAATATATAGCAACTATAGTATATATTATAGTTTATATATAGTAACTACAGTATATATTATATTTAAAAGAATATAATATATATCACATATATCATTTTGTATATTATATATAATCTATGTGTATAGTTTATAATATAGTAACTGTAATATACATTATATATAAATTATTGTTACTATATAAAAATACTATATTATATTAATATAGTATTATAGATATAGTAACTAGTCAAAATCGAGTTTCACATTATTCTTGAGGTACCTGAATCAATAGATCCCCTAACACTTCAACAGCAGTTACTATAGAATTTTATTCTTACATAGAAGTAAAATAGAGGCAAGATCCCCTTTTCTTACTCTGGCATTTCCCCCGTTATCCTATCGCTTTCATTTTCGGGATGCTCCTGACTCGGTTTAACAGTCCCTCCCACGTGCGTCACCGGCGTCCCCTTAGCGAGCGTCAGCATTGCTGGGAATGGTGTTCCCGGCTGTGCTCTAACGGCTCCCTGTGAACTCTGTCTGGTGTGAAGCCTCCTTGGGCCTGGTTGCCGGGGGAATGACGCTGCTTCTTCCGGAGACCAAGGGCGTGGCGTTGCCAGAAACCATCGACGACGCGGAGAACCTGCAGAGGTGAGCCCGGTGGTGCTCGGGGACACGGGGGGCCCACGTTAGACCTGCCCTCCGGCATCATTAACGCGCTCCATTTCCTATACCCTAAAGATTTAAGAGAGCTTTCCAGATACCGTACCTCTCTTATATTACTCCCAGAGCTGCTGCAGAGAGAAACACAGCACAGTAGCCATTGACTTTATGGGGAAAGAATGGAGCGCAGGAATATGCGTTGTGGTTGGCAGTCACGGTTCTAGACCGCGGGACAGAGAACCATTTGTCTGTGACGCTGACTGTAGGGGCACCAAGATCCCCCACTCAGCCCAAGAGTTAATAGCTCTGAGTTGAGAACTATTTTAAATCCGTCTTCTTCTGTCCTTTTAGCAGTTGTTGGCTCAGATTCCTTAGTGACTTTCTTCACAAAGAAGGACTTCAAACTTTCATTCTCGTGACAGGGACAAGTGCTTTAAAGGAGTCTCGGATTCTACTCTTTAAGCTATAATGAAGGGAAAGAAGAAACAGTGCTTGATAAGGTGGCCTGTCAGGCCCCTGCACGGGTGGGGGTGGGTCTGTGGATTCCGTTGTAAGGACACGTGTCCCTGTGAGGTAGAGAGAATGGTCTGTGGAGTCATAAAGACCTGGGTTCAAATACGGACGTTGGCACCTGCTTGGCCACATAACTTTGGGCACGTCATTGAACCCTGCAGAAACTTAATTTCCTTGCCTGAAAAATAGCCACAAATAACATTTAATTTAGAGGGTTGCTGTGAAAATTCAATGAGCTAAAGTAGGGGACAGTGACTAATCCGTTGCCGGGCATTCAATAAATCCTGGATTTTCCCCAGTCTTCTTGTGGATTGTGTGATTTCCTCAGTGGTTCTCAAATCTAGTATGCAGAGGAATCACCAAGGGAGCTTACAAAAATGCAGATTCCTCTGCCTTCTAGGTTTTCAACTTAGTAAAGGAATAACTGAACCCAGGAATCTGTGCTTTTAATAAGCTGTGCTGACTGTGTCCATTCAGGCACTCTATAAACCTCTCTTTGGGAAATTCTGCATTTCTCAGTGCTGATAAAGGACAGTATTTTAACTATAAACACATTTTGTAGTTGCTGACAGTATGCTTCTTTTTGGTCTCAAGTGGTAGAAATATATAGCTAACACCGATTACCTGATTTTCAAATGTTTCATTATAATTCATTAATAGGCACTTTATTATCTTTTAGGATGTTCGGTCTATCCCCTTACTCCATCATCATAACCTTTCCCGCCCTGCCAAGGGAGGCTGGCTGCTCCCGCTCTGAGCCCCACACCTCCTTGTGCATCCTCTCTTCTCGATAATGCTCCTCACAATTTGTAATAATCGCTTTTTTCATTATCTGTCTTCTCCACTATACTGATTCCATGGGTAGTAGCCACGGTCTACTGCCAGAGAGATCATTGCAATGTCTTCTTCTTCCCTGCTTTCCAGGGGAGAACATCGGGGAATGGGAGTGACGGTCACACTAGCTGACGTTTGTGGGGTGTTGACTTCACTGAAGGTTTCGTGTGCATCCTCACTCAGCCCTCTCGAAACCTTGTGAGGCAGCCACTATTGTTAGCATACCCATTCTACAGATGAAAGACATAACGACAGGGACCCCAGCGTCCCCAGACCCAAAATGGAATGTTGGCTACAATGTGATGGACTTAGGCAGCAACACAATAGATGCTCTACTTTGAAGGTGGGCAGACTCTTTCTGGAAGGGGCCACGTAGCAAATATTTCAGGTTTTGGGTCCATACAGTCTGTTGCCATTACTCAACTAAACAGTGTGAAGTAGCCGTAGACAGCACATCAACGGGTGGGTGTCAGTAAAACTTTATTTATGGCCACTGAAATTGGAATTTTGTCTAATTTTCAAGTGTCAAGAAATAATACTTTCATTTTGATTTTTAAAACTATTTAAAAATGTAAGAAACTGTTCTTAGCTCACAGGCCGTAGAAAAACAGGCCGTGAGCCAGCACTGGCCGACAGGCCAATGGTTCACTGACTCCTTTTCCTCTTTGTCACCTGCTGTCCTTATTCTCTTTTTGCTTTGAGACTTATTCCTGTGTACAACTTTGCAACAGTTTCTTAACTGAGACGTTGATTTTTTTTTTACATAAACTTTTATTTGTGGTTGCTACAGGAAAGCAAAGCCCAAAGAAAACACGATTTACCTTCAGATCCAAACATCAGAATCTCCAGGCACCTGAGAGAGACGCTTCTCTGGGGACTGAGTGGCAGAGATGAAGATGGAGCCCTCATCTGGAGAAATGCTCAGAAGTCCTTATTTCTCTCTACTCTTCCTCATACTTGCTTGCTCCCAAGTCAATATCCATCCTAAAGAACCTTAAATGTGATTTGTTTTATTTCATTTTCTTTCTTTTAAGTCTTCCCAAGCCCTGGCTATCTTTTATCTGCTTATCCTACCTAGTGAGAGTTGGTGGTGATTATCTACAGTATGTTGAAGATCCATTAGAATTTAAATATTGTTATAAATGAGGCCTCTGTAACTGTTTGTCTAGAATAAGTATTGTTTTATTCACTCTCTGAAAGAAAAGGTCTTTGTACTTGTAGGTATCTATGTTGGAAAAAGTATTTCAACATGTAGATTTTGGGGAGGGCACTTGGTTTTTAAATATGGTGACTCTTCTAGCAAACTATATCTGTTCATATTTACATATGCGTGATGGAATAAAACATAAGCTTCATTTGAAGGCCAGAGGTACTATGACCTTTTTATGGAAGAAGTTTCTGCCACTTATGTTCCAGAATATTTTATTCTATTTCACTGTTGATTTTGGTTGTCATCGGTGGTTCTAGATGGTGAACTCATATGCCAACTATGAAATATCACAGTGAATATATCAAAAGAGTTCAGTTTACTATGAGTTATGTGCTTCTTGAACCCCTTTGTTACTGGAGTACGCAAAAAACTTCATTTTAAAATTCCGTTACCTGTGAGACAAACCACAAAGACAACATACTAGCCAGCCTTCAGTGTACCTTAGAAAAGAAAGTTTCTTTTTTTCGTCATGAGCTAACATCTGTCGTCAATCTTCCTCTTTTTGCTCGAGGAAGAGTTGCTCTGAGCTAACATCTCTTGCCAACCTTGCTCTATTTTGTATGTGGGTCGCTACCACAGCATGGCCACTGACAAGTGGTGTAAGTCCACACCTGGGAACCGAACCCAGGCCGAACCCAGGCTGTTGAAGCAGAGTGCTCCGAACTTAACCACTAGGCCACTGGGGCTAGCTCAGAAAAATAGTTTCTTATGCGAATGGAGGCATGATGAAATACACGTGGTTGTATTTTGCACACTTCCAGCCTGATCTGGCTAAGCTGAATGACAACCTCAGGGACTTGAGATCATGGTGTTCGGTCTTGAGCAGCCCTTTGGTCTCCCTTTGAGAATGGACACGGGCTACTGGGAAACCTGAAGCTCTGCTCTTGGCCAAAAAAACCCCAAAAGGCCTTGTCTTCCTAATTCTATTTTAAAACACATCCGGCTACATGGAGGGGACTAGCGCTTCATTTCAACTTTTCCAGAGCAAAATTCTTACCCTTTATCTTATACTTTCTGACCATGATGATTATACTCTTTCCTGTAACAAATATGTAAATTGCAGGCTCTGAATCATTTTTTTCAAATGTGTGTTAAAAACGTTCTCTCTCATCTTCCTTAGAATCCTGTGGTAAAACTTCTGAGGAAGGCTTTAAACAAAGAGGGGTCATCATTAAAACAACAATAACAACAAAAACCCCCAGCTTTCTCCGTGCTCTATAGACATGTCTGGACAAACTGGACATGCACTGTTCTTGTAGGAGAAAGCATAGCCAGGGTTTACTTAAAAAGCACAACGGTTTGACTCAGTGCAGCTTCGACAGTGAAGTACGTGTCTGTGGATCGAGGAGCAGCCTCCCCTGGGGGGGGGGGGTCTGTCTACCTGCTCTCCCGAGGGAGGGGAGTTAGTCCAGGCAACCAGTTTTAAAGTGGAGCCTGACTGAAGAAATCGTATTTGAATGTCACCTGATGTGTCAGGGAGGTGACATCGGCCTCCTTTCCTTCCTGCCGTCCTTGCTGTTGCTACGATGGAGCCAGAGTCAATCCAGACAGTGTAGGGGTGGAGGGAAGTCCATCGGGCAGTGTGAAGGCAGAAATAAGTTGGTCACAGAGCCAGATGGCATTTAAATACTTGGACGTCTGGGCGGTGTGATGCAGGCATTGAAATGAAAGAAGCCCCTGGAAGGGCGTGGCAGCGAAGAGCCAAGTGTCTTGAAAAAATTTGTAATTTCGCTGAATTCATACTGAGGCTGCCTCTGATATCACTCTGCCTGCTTCCAGAGCCTGTGGGACCATCTCCTGTGCACTCCAGGCACCTGGATTTTAGTCTCTCATACCTAATTTGCTAACAAAAAATTTAAGATTCCAAGAAGGGTTGCCATGGCTAGACCTAGGGACAAGAAAAATTCAAAATTCAAGAAGAGTGGGGAAATGTTTTTGCCAAAGAGCAAGAACTGTCAGAGATGTCTAAGGTGGTATTAAAAAGACAAAGATGCCTAAATATGGAGGGTTCACCATGGCCAAGCAGGGACAATTTCAATGTCATAAAAACACTAATTATAGTCAATTGGAACAAGCTGATACTATAAAAAGAGACATAATTCCATGATAATATTCGAAAGGAACAAATAATGGGAACTGTGCCAAGGAAAAAGCACGTGAGTTTCTAATGAAGTTTACAAGACGTTCTGTTAATTGTTCAATGCAACTAAAGTGAGTTCTATACTCAAGGTTAGATTAACACCCAGGTTATGATCATAAATAAGAAACAGATGTAGGGAGGAAATAAAGCATGCTTAAAATATGTCTATGGTTTGATCATTTTAAATTAAAATGTGTTGGCCATCCAGAATTAAAGTGACCTAGAAACCAAGGTCAAATCTTTCAGGGGCTCAATCCAAGTTGAGGAATAGAGAATGTAGCCCTGCTTGGTCCACATGGGAAAGGATGACCTGTGCAGGGGTGGAGGCCTGGCAGAAAGAGGGGTGAGGAGGCCCACGGGTGTTTCCGCAACTGTGACTCCCAGTGCCAACAGGTAGCTGCTGCCCTGGGCCCAACGGCCCAACAAGCCATGACATTGTGCCTTGTGCAGAAATAGTCACAGAATTGTTTATCCCCTTGAAAGATTAAAAAAATAATAAAAATGATATTTCACTTTGATATAACTTCTTAATTAATACCGAAAAATTGGAAATTATGAGACAGTTTCTTCCCACCTTATCTCTCATACTCTTAGCAGCGATTATGATCAAACCTTCAAATGGCACTGTAAATCCGAAGCCAGAACCGTGAAAAACTCTGAAAGTCTTACAGGCACAGGCTCTTCCCACATCCTCCTGCTATTGTGGACAGACTCAGGGCGGGTGAGCACAGGTGCTGGTCAGTGTTGGGGCCCAGGGCAGGCCACCCCAAAATATCCTACAATGGCATATTGATTATTTTGAATGGCAGTTACTTGAGAAGCAAAAAGAGCATTCTGACCCTCCCTTCTCTGTTCCCCTGAAAGCAGGAAATAAATCTCCCCTGTGAAAGGTGTTCTCCCTGTGTCCTTATCACCAGAGCTAGGAATTCAGGGCTGAGATGCCTGCATAAATAAACCTTGCTGATTTACTACCTCAAGTCTAAACTCTGCTTAAATTCCTCACTAATTATGCACCTCAAATCTAAGTTTCTTTGTCCTTTTGTTTCTCACAAATTTATTGTTTCTTTGTGTAAAAGATATGCATGCTGCCTGCTTTGTTCACTCTCCGAGCATCATTTCTCTATGATCTCCAGTCCGTACGTATTAAACTGGATTTTTCTCCTGTTAATCTGGTCTTTGGTCAATTTTATTGTTAGTCCAGCTATAAGAACACAATAAGTGTAGAAAGGGGATATCCCCCACCCCAACATCAGCCAGTGAACGGGTCACAGCCCAGAGAGAACTGGTGAAGCCCACCTTCATGTGACTGTGTGGCACACCACTGGGGAAGAAGTCCAAATAGTTGCTTCATTATTGAATTGGAAGATAATAATCAGGCATATGCACTTAAAACAATTTGAATTCTTTTTTTTAAACAAAATTTGAGCGAATCATTTGATGATTATCCACTGATTACAATTAGCCAAAAGGCTAATGAAAAGACACACACCCTGGGGGCCGGCCCTGTGGTGTAATGGTTAAAGTCCGCATGCTTTTCTTTGGTGGCCCGGCTTCACAGGTTTGGATCCTGGGTGTGGACATACAGCACTCATCAGCCATGCTGTGTGAGCAACACACATACAAAGTAGAGGAAGATTGGCCAGATGTTAGCTCAGGGCTAATCTTCCTCAAGCCAAAAAAAAGATTGGCAATAGATGTTAGCCCAGGGTGAATCTTGCTCAGCAAAAGCAAAAAAAAAAAAAGACACAAACCCTTTAAACATCTATGGCTGGTGGTGGAGGGGAAAAATAAAGCAAAGAACCTATGACCCAAACCAAGGGCATGGAGAAATATTATCTAGAGATTTGGGAAATAAAACTTATGACCCATCATCCTCTGGAATTGGGAAGTTCTAGAAGATTTTTCCTTTTCCAGTGTGGTCCCCATGGACAAGCTTCTCCTGACATGGTTGCTGTTTTCAAAGCTGGAGACACAGCCCACTGTGTCCAGACGAGACCACCAGCGGTCCAGGGCCCAAACCAAAGGCTGCTCTCTTGGGACGAGAAAGACAAATGGGACTTGGGCTGGCTATCCACCCCAAAGGCTGATGTGAAGTCTTGTTCTATGATGGCTTTGTTCTAAAGGACAGTTGTGCAATGTTGGACCACCCTAAGCTGTGGGAAAAGGTTGGATAATTCTAACCTTTGGTGCAGGAATCTGGTTAATTTAGTTAAAGTAGCATGTTGTCTGCCAGTACTTCTGTGAGAGCCACTGCATAGAAGGATGCAGAGACACTAATTAATGGTAGGTTAAAGGAAAAGGGTGCACTTGGTAATGACGAGAAATTAACAACGTAGAAATACAGTGAATGGATTAATGATCCATCTGAGACCAATGAACGGTGGTCTTCTGATGGGGACAGTGAAAATGCTTTTGTCTGGATATGTTGGATCATTACAGGATTAATCATCACTGTTGGGCTGCACAGTCAGACCCCACCTCCCCGCTAGTTCTATTTTGTCTGGGGTAAATAAAGGCCCAAATCAAGGGATACTATGCCTCTTTTAGTCTCTTACCTGCTTCTATCCATTGATCAATCCATCAACCTGACCATCCACCATTAATTCATTTAGCAGTCATTAATTAGCCATCTATTATATGCCAGACACAGTTTTAGGTACTGGGGATCCAGTAAGAGAAGAAGATAGGCAAGATTTCTTGCTCTTATAGAACTTAAATTCTAGTTGGGGGAGACAGACTAAAAAAAAATAAATGAAGGCATTTCTGAAGGAAATAGTCACACAGGATGATGGGATGCAGAAAGACTCCAATGAATTCCCCTAAGGCTAATTTAGTTTAAGTAATTGTGTAATAATTTTTCCTTTTTTCTCAAATAAAGAATATTAATACTTTATGTAGTGGTTCCTGAATGAGTGTACAATCCCTTTTTTTCTACTGAGGAAGGATTAATAATATGTGTAAATTCTTTTATTTGATGTTCTTTTCTTAGGGACCTGTCTGGCTCCTGGTTACAATGTCCTTTCCCCAATCTGTTTAGGGAGAGATTTGTGTCTTAGTTTAAGGCTCTGATCTTTTCCAGCAATATTTATTGACATTAAACTGCAGGGAGGCTGTGAGTTGATTTCTTTACCAAGTTACAACTTCTGTCCCCTTAACTTTCAATTGCCAGAGTGGAATGGCCCCCAAATTTCCACTAAGCAGTGGGCACCCTCTTCTATTTGTCTGCCTCTAATGGGAACAACACCTTGGGCCCCACACCTGCTGACAGTCTTGTAATTTTCCAATCCCCGTGCAGAAGGCTGAAAGCAACTCAGGTAATATTGAGACATTGTTTGGGCATCGACTTTAATTAGGAAAAACAAGTAGATGGAATCCTTTAACCAACATCAGACTCTTCATGCCAGGACATTTCCATTCCATTGTGAGCAAAAGAATCAAAGAGCAGTCTGGCCGGAGATAAGTGCAAACCCAATTTGCAGCAAATCTAAACTGTTCTAATATCAACTTATCTGTACCCAAAAACTTTAAAGAATGACCCACATATTCTCTCTACGTGTGTGACTATCTGGTGGCCTTTCCACGTAATAGCAAGAAACACACTCCAGGAAACCATCTCACCTACTAATTCTGAAAAAAACACAGATTTCATCTGTGAAAAAGAAATGAGAATAGAAAATATAACTAAACATTAAAAAGATTTAGGAGTTCAAGACAAAGTGATAAACCTGGAATATCACAGCAAATTTTTCCTTTTAAAAGAGTTCCCACCACAAAAAGGGAGAAAACTTAAGAAAATCTCTAATTCATGTCCTCCCCAAGTTTCTCAAAGACAACTTAGTCATGCAAAGGGAAAACATTTGTTAATAGATATATTGCTTTTATTTATTTATTATTTTTGTGTGTGTGTGAGGAAGATTAGCTCTGAGCTAACATCTGTTGTCAATCCTCCTCTTTTTTTCTGAAGAAGACTGGCCCTGGACTAACATCCGTGCCCATCTTCCTCTATTTTGTATGGGACGCCGCCACAGCATGGCTTGACAAGCGGTGGGGCTGTCTGCGCCCGGAATCCGAACCTGCGAACCCCGGGCCACCAAAGCAGAGTGTGTGAACTTAACCGCTACGCCACCTGGCCGGCCCCCTAGATATATTGCCTTTAGGTGAAAAAAAAAAGTGGAAAAGCCACAGAGGCAATTGAATATTACAGAAAACCAAATTAGTGAATTAGAAGATGAGCTTGAGAAAGTCTGCTAGAATGTGAAGAAAAGATGACTATGATGAGTAAAAAGATAAAAGACAAGGGAAGCAGAAGCAGTTGATGCAATATGCATATGCAGAGGGGTAATGTTTGATGTTAAACTTCCTATGTTTTACTCTGTGCTTCAGGCCCCACCTGAGTTCCACAGAAAGTGGAGGAGTAGTTTGTGCAGGAATGGAATCCGAGGAAGCTGGGAGTGTGGGAGAGGGAGGTGAGCAGGGAAGGAGCAGAGCCATATGAGGATGCGTTATTTTGGTGATATCCAGAGATATTTGATCAAGACCCAAGACCTCCTAATTTAATCATACCAAAGTTACCCCTCAAGCATGGAGACAGCCCTGAACACCCCCTAGGAGGTGGGGAATGCCATAAATACCCTCCAATTTACATCAAATACATTCTGGTTGAATTATTTAATTGTGGAAAATAACACAATTTGAAATACTGGAAGATGACATAGGTTAAAATTTATGTAATTTTGGTTTGGGCGAGAACTTCTAAACATAATACCAATTAAGAAACCATAAAGGAAAACATATATAGATTTGTCCACTTACATTTCAAAACAATTTCCATATATGAAAAATACCAAATAAAAAACTAAAAGGCCATGACCAACTCCAAGAAACAATTTGAGGATTACATGCCAGTCAAAGGGTTAATGTTCTTAACATATAAAAGGCTCTTACCTATTAATAAGGAAAAATGGAATAGCCCAAAGGAAAATGGGCAAAGGACAAAAATAGTCCTTCATAATAAAAAGAAAATTGCCAATAAACATGAGAACATGTTCAACCTCACTACTCAAAGAAATGCAGATAAAATACCCATGAGATACTAGCTTTTGCTGATCAGCTTTGTAAACTGTGTGTATGGGTGGTGCTCTTGTGTGTGTTGGTGTGTATGTGTGTGTTGGTGTGTCATGTGTGTTGCGTGTGTGTGAGAGAGAGTATGTGGCTGTGCTGTGTGTGGCAATGAGGATATGGAAGAGCAACACTCTTCAGTAGGGTGTTGGTGGGATTAATTTGTAACACATTCTGAAAGACAATTTGATGTTTATAGCAAAAGTCTTAAAATATGCATCTCATAGCTGGTTAATGGAAAAACCTCTCTAATTTCCACACTACCCAGGTTCTTACCACTTCTCTCTCCTGCCTAAGAAGCTGACTGAAGTTGCAGACACAGTAACAGTGAAGACAATTCAAGTCTCTCAGGACTTCCTAACTTTCCTCTCACACCCCCACTCTTCATCTTCTACTCTTTTATTCACCACAGCACAACGGTTTACCTACTTTGGTCCTTTAAGAACTCTGTTTAATTGGTTTAATGGAACTTCATTTCATTAGGGACACTTGGCCTTTATCAACCCCCCATTCTCCGGGATGCTTTAGAAAGAACTGCTCCACTAGTTGAAGTTGGCCAAGTTCCCTGGAGCCAAATTTAAAAGAAAGGAGGAGAATCTCTTTAGAGTTTCCCTCCAGCCTCTCATTAAGTTAATTACTACCCCTGCTGCGTCTCACACTGAACAGCAGCCTCTTGTAGAGCTGAGATAATGATGTGTCCGTGCCTGACCTCAGGTGGTCATTCTCTACTGAGGAAAATTGGAGACAGCCAGGCTTGCCTTCAGAGGAGGTCCCTGAGAGCGCCAGTAGCCGGTTTCCTTTGAAGACCCAGGCGTGGACATTTTTCCTGGCCTCCAACCCACCATAGCTAAAAGAAAAGTGACCTACATTGTCGGCTGTGAGAAAATATTTTTGTGCATTTTGTACCAACTCATGTTGATAAGGGCCCTAAATAGCCTGTGGGAGTGGGTGGAACCTTGGGACTCTCTTTCCTGGTTAGGTCCTGAGTGTAAGGATCCCAGCCAGGGGACAGGGGACATGGGACATGGGGTTATAGGGAAAGTTTCCCAGGGTGGGAACAGCCTCTGAGACAAGAGTCAGCCAACATCATAGTTATGTCTGATGGTTGGTGCTCAGAGTCTGACTGGTTTTTGCATAAGGATCATTGTAAAACACATTTATACAAGTAAATGTTGTAAAATAAAATTAGAACAAGCATGTTTGTGGCTTCTGTGGGTACGGATAGGAAACTGAAGAAAAAATATGATTTATTAAAAAAATTTTATAAAGGTTTCTGTCTTTTCTGGAGTGTGTTTCTTGATGATACAAAATGATTTTGTACAAGGCCTATGGGCTATTACATGAAAAGGCCACCACCTCAGTCACACACACAAAAATGTGTTCATCTAGAAGCTGGAACGCTTGTGCACTGTTGGTGGAAATGTGAAATAGTGCAGCTGTCGTGGAAAGCAGGATGGCGGGTCCTCAAACAATTAAAAACAGAATTACCATATGATCCAGTAATTCCACTTCTTGGTATACACACAAAAGTATTGAAGGCAGGGTCTTGAAGAGATATTCGTGCACCCCTGTTCATAGCACCATTATTCACAATAGCTAAAAGTGGAAGCAACTCAAGTGTCCATTGAGTGGATGAACAGATAAACAACATGTGATATATACATACAATGAAATATTACTCAGCCTTAAAAAGAAAGGAAATCTGACATTTAGATGACAACATGAATGAACCCTGAGGACATTATGCTAAGTGAAATAAGTCAGTCACAAAAAGACAAATACTGTGTGATTCCACTTATATGAGGCACCTGGAGTAGTCAAATTCATAGAGACAGAAAGTAGAAGGATGGGTGCTAGGAGCTGGGGGAGGGGAAGAGGGGGAGTTAGTGCTTAATAAGAACAGAGTTTCAGTTTGGGAAGATGAAAAGGTCCTGGAGATGGATCGTGGTGATGATTGCACAATGTGAACGTACTTAGGGCCACTGAACTTAAAAATGGTTACGATGGTAAACATTATGTGTATTTTACCACAATTAAAAAAAAAATGTGTGCAGTAACTACACCACGGCATTTGGGTGAGTTTTCTCCACACATGGCAAAATAGTCTCAAGTAACAGAGTTAGGTTGTCTCCCACATGTTCATTGGACTTCCATCTGGAGATTTCGCACGCATCCTGCAGATCGCAGTGGAAGTCCTCCTTAGCTCCCAGACTAGGTCAGGTCTCCGGTGACACTTGCTTCTCCTTCTGGGCTGTAATTCCTTAAGCATATTCTCTGTGTCAGTCAGTGTGCTAGATGAGTGTAGTCGATTCACCATTTAACCTGGAACTGTAACTCTCTGTTTAATGTTTTCTCTTCTGCTACAAGGTGAATTTCACGATCCAGGACTAGCATCTCCTTGTTCCATATTGAATCTCTATGCCCAGTACAGAACTTGCACATGGTAGACACTCAGTGAGTATTGGTCAAATAAATACTTCTGGGAATGTCAATAAAATGTTTATTTTTGCTTCTACCCCGTAGATTTTACTTTTTTTTTGTACATTGTGATTGGCAGAGCCTTTTCAATAAGACCTACAGACAACATTGAGAATAGCCGTTCTAAAACCAGAAGCTCTTGAAACTATTCATGGCAAATCCCATTTAGCCACTGTTGGTGCTGCCAGAATCCCCAACATGCATCTCTAGTAGGGTCTGATGTTTCTAAGCATTGACTCTGGTGTGTTTCTTCAGGCTTCCCAGGACCTAAACAAGTAGGAAATGACCATTAATGTCCTTCCAGATGTTTTCATTCTCTAAGAAGAGAAAAGGCTCAAACCTTGGATGGCATGATGGCTAAAGGTAGCTTGTCTTAAATTAGATCCATCCCCAGAGGGTGCCGTGAAGTCTTGGGTTCACCACGGGTCTGTGGGTCAAGCAGAATTTCTGTTTCTTCCTGTGCATTTCCTTTACTTTACTTTCATAGTTGCTCCATCTGACCTCATTCTGAAGACAGCTTACTGTCTTAGCTACTGACTAGCCCTGCAATACATCAAACATTTAAGGGAGTTTATCTTGTTGTGGCTTTAACCCCAGAATCAGCTGTCAGAATATTTATTAGTTTAGTTAATCACAGCTGGCCATTTAAAACTTTGCTGGCTAATGCTCGCTTTTTCACAGTTTCTGAGGTTAGCAAGAAACACTCTCGCCCTCTTATTTAATCTCATTGATGTGGCTAGGTGGCAACACATGCGAGTGTTCCTTTCCATTCTAAATACTAGAACTTTTGTTTTTTAAAAGTATGTCAAAGAAAGAGGATGTGTTATTCGAAGTCACACTTTCAAGTAATCATTGCCAGATCTTTATTATCATCATCTGATTTGAAAGAATAAAAATGAATAGTCCGTTTAATCCCATTGCTTTCCGATATTTTTTTTTTTTTTTTTTTTTTTTGGTGGGGAAGACCAGCCCTGAGCTAACATCTGTTGCCAATCCTCCCCTTTTTGCTGAGGAAGACTGGCCCTGGGCTAACATCGTGCCCATCTTCCTCCACTTTATATGGGACGCCGCCACGGCATGGCTGACAGGCAGTGTGTCGGCGGGCGCTCGGGATCCGAACTCGCGAACCCCGGGCTGCCAAGCGCGGACTAAACCGCTGCGCCACCGGGCGGCCCCCCATTACTTTCCGATTTTTAAGGATTATTGGGTCAACTGAATTAACATTGTTTCCTAACATGTCAAAAGAGCTTGACTCTTCAATAACCAAAGAAACTTCAAGTACACCCATGTGTTTCTTTTTCCAGATAACCATTTTTAAGTTACAATAGTTTACTTGCTTTCATAGAATAGGAACTTGCAAGATCTTTCCTTGGTTGCTAACCGGCTTGATTAGTAATTGTATTTTATCCTGCTTAGGAAAGTACATTTTCCTTTAACAAAATGGAGTGGTACCTGCTTACTACAATTCCTGGATCAAATATGGTCAAGAAAGACTCAGAATTATGTGTAAAAACAATTACACATAAGCTACAAAGTGTATAACCTGAAAAATAGTGCTTCAAGGATTTAAAATCCCAAGGGATGGATTATAACAAAAAGATAAATTTTGTAAATGATAAAGATATTGAATTAAAAGCTAAATCTTTTGTTTTAAGTGTGTTACTGAGCATAAATAAATGATACACAGGAAGACTTCCAATTCTGGCTGTTTGGAATAGAGAAATTGAAAAAGAACCACAGAATAAACCCAAAGTAAGAAAAATGGAGAGAAAGATAAAAGCAGAAAATAATGAAATATAAAACAGAGATGAAAAGAAAGTAGAGATGCACACACACATATGTGTGTAAGTGTGTGCGTGTGTATTTGTGACGAACATTAAAAGGAAGGAAATGAGATAAATACAATCTGGAATAGTTGTTACCCTTGGTGTAATGGGGGTAGGTCAGGGATGGGTCAAGGAAGGAAATCTTGATTGGTGACCCACGTATCACATATGTGCTTTTGTGTGCATCAAACGTTGCTGAACAAATATTTTTTAAAAAGTACATGCATTACAGAAAATTGGGGAAATGCCAAAATTATGAAGAAGAAAATTAAAAATTACTGCTACTTTCAATCTTACCTCTATTCTTCTTTCAACAATTTTGGATGAAATTGTTTCTAAAATGTCTCATATTTTTTTTCTTGCTTCCTGAAAGAGTACTTTTAAGGTACTTGAACCTGTTTTAATTATTTCTGGTTATTTTGTGTACATAAATTATTGTACTGTGCTCTAAGATACTGACGGCCCCAGGACCGATAGAGCTGCCCGTGGATATTTGCCCCCATAAGAAATGTCCCCATGCTGCTGAGCATTTGGGATTAGTTTCTAGTTTGTTTTCTGTTAGATTGTCATGGGGTAATTCTCATTGCTACACTCTTCTTAAACTCCTTGTTTAACCTCTGGCCCCATATCTAATCAGCACCATTTTTTTTTTCGTCCCTAAATCTCTGCCTCATGTATCCCCTTCTCATGACTCCTTTCAGGCCCAGCAGTTGGCTGCTCCATGCCTCCTGCTGCCCTTCCCCATCGTCTCTCCCTTCCCACCTCTCTTCCCACAACGTCAAGGCCAAGGCCGCTTACCCTGGGCTGCCCTCTCTGCCTGTCCTCCTCTTGCACACCCCCGTACCTCAACCACACAGGGCATTCCTCCTCTGACCTGCTGCTGTCACTGCACAGAGCACACTTTCTCCTTCCTCTGCCTGGCAAATCCTGCTGATTCCTAGGATTATAGCGAAGTGTCAGCTCCCCAGGGACACCTGTCCCCAGTCAGCAAGCAGGACCCAGCTCTGACTTTGTGAGCCCAGGCGCTGCCTTCCTGTTTGTTCCCAGGCGCACTTTCCACACTGTGCTATCCTTACCAGGTTACTTCCTCTTATCGGCCCCTCCACCGCCCCCTACAACAAAACCCGTATTCATCCTGTTCATCTTGTCCCAATGCCTAGTATAATGCTGGCATTATTATCCAGTAGCCAATCTCACTGACTAGAGAGAATCCTGCACACTTTTGACGCTGTGGTTAGTGCTCTCATGTTAGAGGGACCTCGCACACACATGCAGTTCTAGTCACAGCACCGTAGACTGTTGTGTTCAAACTGTGATCCCTGCCAGGTTGTGAGCTCCAGGGGCTCAGGGACAGGGCTTTACTCCTCCTGGTGTCCCTGATCCCAGGGACAATTTGACCTGACATGAAAATAGTCACCGAATATCTGATTTTTGGGTAAATGCCTTGTGACATTCCTCAAGTTTTCCTGGGGCTGAGAGATGGCTTAGAAAATGTGCAAGCACAATATGAATATGGGCTTTTCCAGAATTCTTCTTCTTATCAAGATCTAAAGATAACAAACATTTTAGTCATTGGCAGCAAAATCCCAGTGAGAAATGCTGTCTACAAGAAACCCTCAGGATGTCTAAATGGCGATGTCTGGAGCTGGGAAGAGAGTTCTGGGTTAGAGCCATTGACTTAGGAGTCCTAGCCTGGAGCCTGGTGTTTGGAGTCATTGATTTTTAGGAGCCCCTGGGCACACAAGTGCTTAATGATTGAATGTGCTGGGATGGAGACCACTAGTTCCCATAACACAGCTTGACTGGTTTCCGGGATTAATGTCCCCTGCCCCCACATGGTTTGGGGTCACGGAGCACATATCTTTCAATGAGGGGCCAGAGGGGAGATTGATTGGTATCAAAGGGCCCTGGATTAGCCAGTCTGGGTGGGCATGGGGAGGGAGTAGAGGCGGCGCAGGGACAAGGACACCAGGAACGTGCAGGCCTCCATTTTGCAAGGCCCGGTCCTGACAGTGGTGGTCCTTGTGTGCTCTACGCTCAAGGAAAAGCATTCATGGTGCAAGATTTGTTATACCCTAGGTTAGGCAGGGAAGACAAAGAGTGAGGGAACACGGACATCACACAAACCTGAAAACTACAGCAGCCAGAGAGGTGATGGGTGAGGACATCTCTTCCTCCACAACTTCCTGCCTTGAAGAAATTGTTGCCATCTAAACGTAAACTTGAGCCCAAGTCCCATTTGTCTGATGATATAAAGTAGAGTCAGATTGTTTAGGAAAAGATGTCTTTGCCAAGTCACTTGTGATTCCAGAACTTAATGGGGCTCACTCAGACTCATAGTTTCAGAGTCCTTGTTAATCATGGATCTTGTGCTAAGATCTGCCAAACAAGGAGAAGGGAGGAGGATTTTATTCTTGGGGTTAGGTCAGGGTGGTGTTTTATACACATGGTCCTATTCATTGAGGCTTGCATGTGACAAATAAAGAAAAGTCTATGTTTGTTTAAAATATTAGCATTGGGTTCAGGAGAGGCTCACAAAACCAGCCTCTATTTAACTGACTTGCAGGATTACCTCTCTGCAATGGTTAATTTTTTTTTTTTTTTTTGCTGAGGAAGATTCACCCTGAGCTAACATCTCTGGCAATCTTCCTCTATTTTGTATGTATATGTACACATATTTAATATGTACATATACATATACACATATGTATATGTTTGTATGTATGTATATGTATATGTTTGTCACCACCACAGCATGGCTGCCGATGAGTGGTGTAGGTCCGCACCTGGGAACCAAACCCGGGCCCCTGAAGTAGAGTGCACTGAACTTAACCACTGGGCCATGGGGCCAGCCCCATGCAATGGTTAACTTTGTGTGTCAACTTCTCTAGGCCCTGGGGTGCCCAGATTAAACGTAATTTCTGGGTGTGCCTGCGAGGGTGTTTTAGGATGAGATTAGCATTTGAGTCAGTGGTCTTAGTAAAGTAGATTTCCCCCTCCCCAACGAGGGTAGGCATTATCCAATCTATTGAGGTACAGAATGGAACCAAAAGCAGAGGAAGGGAGGATTCGTCCTCTGCCGGCCATTCTCCCTTTCTTCCTGCCTGTTGAGCTGGGACATCTGTCTTCTGCTCTTGGACTGGGAGTTACACCATCGGCTCCCCTGATTCTCAGGACTTCAGACTTGGACTGAATGACACCACTGGCTTTCCCGGGTCTCGAGCTTGCAGACAGCTGATCGTGGGACTTCTCAGCCACCATAACCATGTAACTCAAAATTTCCTTTTAGGTATATTCATGTCCTATTGCTTCTGCTTCTCTGGAAAACCCTGACTAATACACCTTCCTTCTGTAAAACCAGCTGACAAACCCTCAGCTTCTGCAAGGTGGCCACATTCCAGTGTGCTTACTATCCGCATCTGCTAGTTTACAGGCTGACCGAGAGTCAGCTAGCTTTGTTCCCAAATCTGTTTTTTTCTCATTGAACTTGGTACTGTAATTACCTAATTTGATGGCATTATGTAACCTGATGAAATATGAATGTAAAAGTGAGTTACATTTTATTGTAATTTAATTAATGTAAATTAAATGCTTTCTTGATATTCAATAAAAATGAGTCACTAAGAATGTTGTCTAAATGTGGGAGAGTCAAATGTAAAATAAAAAGTTCTATAAAAATCTGAGATTTTGGATTCAGATTGTTCCCAAGTGTTTTGAGTTCTGGCTCTAACTTAAAGAAACTACAGTTGCAAAATAAACAATGCATTATGAGTGTGGTTTGTGCAACAGAGAGCACACAGAACTCCTATCAGGAGACACATATTTGAAGAAAAGAGTTTCGTCCCTCATTGAAGACAAATAAATACACTTTGTTTTTTGTTTTAGGTTAAATTAATATTCTTTTTGAGAAATGGGGCACCAGGTAACAGGGATTCTACTGGGCATATTCTGAACAGCATGGAGAGAGTCGTCTACTGCCCTTCCATTCACAAGTCATCTCTCAGAGTCTGCCTGGACAACTTCTTTCTTTTCCTCAAGAGGGTTGGGGTCTGCTGGGACCACCACACCCTGAACACACCCCGAGGCTGCTGGGTCCCAGGAGATGGGCAGCCCAGCCACCTCAGGGCTGTTCGGAGGGATCCACGAGGAGGCCACGTCCACAGAGCACTGAGCACAGCCCACACACAAAGGTGGTCCGTGTTAGCTGTTCTTCTTCTTTCCAGATTGCCACCTTTTATCTGACAACTTGCCTGTTGCCTACCTATAAAAAATGGTGTTTACTTCCAAGCACAGAAAAAGAAATGCAGATTTTAGAAGGTTAATAGTATTGCCTTCTCTGTGTTCTTAATAATTATTTTATTCCTATGTTCCTTCAGGTTTATAGAGGTGGAATTTTACTTCTCCTCTTGAGATGTGCTGGTGTCTACCCTAGGCATATCTGGAGGCAATAATGGGAGGGGGAGATGAGGAATACTGTCATCCCCTTTTAAGGTTACTATGTAAGATGAGGTCATTAAAAGTGTTCAAGCAAGAGATTATTTTTTTCAAAAAGGAAGAGAGGGGCCGCTTCTTTTGGCCAAGGAGATCCAGGGGATTTGGGGGGGTCAAGATTTTCAGATTCACTTGAGTTCACCCAGTGTTTCCATTCCACTTCTCAGGGGTCCACTCCTTCCCACTCACTGTGTAACTTTCATTTGAGAGACATGGCTAGGCTGTGAATTCAACCTATGGTGTAATTCTGTAACCCATAGGATCAAATTTTGAGTCTGTTTTTCAGTGATATCGGCCTTGCCTCCAAAAAGCTCGAGAATTCTTTTAACGCCATTCTAGGAAGCTCTCAACTTTTCTGGCAAAGCCTCAACTTGATATTTTAAAGCCCTAACTTTTAATTTTCTTTTTGTAATTTCTCCAGTGGAGTCAGAAGCAGCCAGCCCTGCCCCAGAGCTTTTGTGGTCACAGTTCCCATTGTAGTGATGAAAGTCAACAGTCCCTTGGCTTTCGAAAGTCTTGCTTTGAGTAGGCACTTTGTTTCAGGTAATCACAGCTATAATTTACGTAACTGTTTTGCCACTGCACATGATGAATAGATACTATCAGCATCCTACTTTCCCCTGACAATAATACCATCAATGTGTTCAACCCCCATTGTATCTTTTAACAAACCACAGATTCCCATATTTGGGCATCTATTTACTGGGTGTCATGCACTCATGGTCCTACTAGAGTATTAATCTGTATTTAATTAGCAAAACAGAAGCCACTGTAGGTATTCCAAGCAGAGGCAATTTAATACAGACTCTTGTTTACAAAACTGTTGGCAGAGAAAAAGGGAGAAAGCTGTGCTAGAGAGAAAGGAGGGTGTTTACACAAAGACCACGAAGTGGAGATTGCTTTTGGCTGGAGCCCAAAGGCCTCTTCTTGCCATGAAGTTGACGAGGCCCTTCTGCTGCTGCTGTCATTGTTAGAACTGTGACAGTGCCACTGAGCAGGGACCAGGGGCCTCCATCCCTCTGGTTCAGATGGCCAGACTCCTTCATGATGCAGGAGAAAATGGCTTCTGTCTTGCTCCTGCCTCCTATCTGGCCAGTGCTACCCAATGGGAGAGCCTTATAGGAAGCCAGTGGCACAGGGCTAGGGACATGGCATTTGCAGGTGTCAACTCCTGTTGTTACCAAAGGGAATATAGAAGGACAACGTGCGCTCTTTCTGAGGATGATATTGGAAGGTATGCTTCTTCAAAACGAGGGAGAACACCAAAAATGAGGATGACCTGGGATTGAGGAGACAGGGGACCCAACACAAGAGAGAGACACTGGGAATGCTCAGGAGGGTGAGGCACGGAGAGCCCAGGGCAACAGCTGTGCATCAGGCCTGGAGATCAGCCAGGCCACCCCAGAGCAGGAGGGCTGCAGACTCCGGGTGGGAGGTCTCTCAGGACGAGGGAGCAGGAACCAGTCTGTGACGTGTTTGAATACATTGAGAGATTTACTGTTCTTGTCAGAGTGTGGGGGAAAATTAATGATGAATATGTAGAAAACAAAGCAATGAAAACCAAGGTTCAGGAAAAACAGAACGTGAAAGGAAGGAATTGTAATCGTAGCATACTATGTGGCTCAGATGTTAATAATTGTTACATAGCCATACTGATGTGAAAGTTGACTATTTGATTTAATAAAAATGTATGAAACAAAGTTTGAAGGGAAGAACTTTGGGATGAGGGGAGAGGGGAAGAGAGCTAAATGTTCATCTTTAATATTAAAAAGTCAATAGGTAATATTTAAAAGTAAGAAATCAAGAAATGTCAATATAAGGCAAGTTATTTAGACATGATAAATCTCAGGGGAAAAAACAGCTAAAATAGTTGAAAATTATCTCTGAGAAATTAATAAAAGTGGCATGTGGCAAAGAACTTTTGTTTTTCAGTATAGATCTTGTGGTATTTAGCTTTTATTTTTTAAACCATTTTTTTTTTTTGCTGGGAAAGAGTCACCCTAAGCTAACATCTGTTGCCAATCTTCCTCTCTCTCTCTCTCTTTTTTTTCCTCCCCAAAGCCCCAGTACATAGTTGTATATGCCAGTTGTAGGTCCTTCTAGTTCTTCTATGTGAGCCGCCACCACAGCATGGCTACCGACAGATGGGTGGTATGGTTCCGTGACCGGGAACTGAACCCAGTCCACCAAAGCAGAGCGTGCCAAATTTTAACCACTAGGCCATCAGGGCTGGCTCTCATGGTATTTAGCTTTTAAAAATCTACTTACTATATCACTTTGGTAAAATATTAATATAATTTTTTAAATCCAGAAATTTAGAGAAATTTTTACCAGACTGAAACATTATCACCTATGGTTTAATAATGCCAACTTCAACACAGCTCTTTGTCAAACTCTTCTCAGGATCTTTTGTAGAAAGCACACATTTGTGCCTATCCAGTCTAAATACAGATGACCTAGTGATTACTCCAGTTATATTCCTGATTCTTTTATTTTAGATTCCCTTAAAGTCTAACCCAGATAACAATCAATGTATTTTAAAATTTCTTCACATGTAACATTGAAAGGCCTATCTGAAGTTCTTGACATCCATTCTGGACAACTTGATATTGCTTTGGATGTGTTATTTCTTTAAGAAAAAGGTTCTCTGCTCCCAACTTTATTGTTTTTCAGATCTTTTCTATTCTGTTTCCCTGGCCCACAATTCCCCTATACGTTTTGGTTTGATATCATTGTGGAAAAAGGAATAAAATAAAGAAATACAAAGATGAGAAAAATTCCCGGCGAACCAATGGTCCTCGTCCCGGGAATGCTGGGAACAGAGTGAGCTGAAGGAGCTTGGCAGGATCTGGTCCCGTGGGTAGATTTTAATACATTTGTACAACAAACTCCATTTGGCTAGAGATCTAGGTTAACAGGGTTCAAAGGGGAGTAAGGTTGAATTGTATGGGCTTTGTGATGAGTGGAGAAATCTCTGATTCTGGCCTTGTATCATCAAAGCAAGGCCATAGCAGGAGTGATCGGTCTTCTTAATTTAGGGGAACATCTACTTTCTTGACTTGGAGGTAAATCATGTTTTCCTTCTTTTTTCTTGGTCTGAAATAATAAAACAAAAATGAAGAGGGGAGAAAGAAATTATGAAGAGGCTGAAAACCAAAATAAAGTGGATAATAAATAAATGGAACAACAAATGGGTATAAGCCTTGTCCAAGATCAGTCTTGTTCTGGTGATGATTCTCAAAAAGAAAATGGACAGAGCTTGGGGAATAACTAATGTGGATGGAGTGGTTCCCAAAACTCTCCTCTAGGAGTGGGACTGGCCTAAGTTGCTTATTTAAGGTGTAAATAGAGAATGTAGGAGATGTCTAAATTTAATCTAATGTCAGTTAAAAATAATGATTGCAAGATCTAGACACTGTTATCACCAGTTCTGCAAATAGAATTTGAGAAATTATTTTTACCAAAGTTCATTTACATTTCAACAGTTGGACAAGTGAAAAATAAATTCAAAAATTTGATCATATTGCAAGTTTTCTCAATCATCTTGTTCTTATGACTATCGGGATGTTGCTGATACTCATTGTAGAAATGCTGCGTTCTTCACTTTGTGGTTCCCAGCTGTGTCCTCCTGACACGCTCCCGTTGATAGTAACATTGACATCTGGTGTGGGGCTGCTCCTGGGTCCCCCCAGCTCCTCACAGAATCCCCCCACCTGGAGGTGCTTGGGCTGCCTCAGTTTCTGGACCAACTTGAGATAGGGGGAGGAGCAGAAGCTCGCCTGAATCACCTGGTGGTGCCAGAGTCCTCACAGACTCGAGATGTAGCAGCTCAAGAAAACTTGCTGAGCTTGCAGGGTCTCTATGTCAACAATAGTAACAACAACAGCAAGAATGACAGCAGTGACAGCAACAACAACAACAGCAGTGACAGCAGCAGCAACAGCAGTGACAGCAGCAGCAACAGCAGTGACAGCAGCAACAACAGCAGTGACAGCAACAACAACAGCAGTGACAGCAGCAACATCAGTGACAGCAACAACAACAGCAGTGACAGCAGCAACAGCAGTGACAGCAGCAGCAACAGCAGTGACAGCAACAACAACAGCAGTGACAGCAGCAGCAACAGCAGTGACAGCGGCAGCAACAGCAGTGACAGCAGCAGCAACAGCAGTGACAGCAACAACAACAGCAGTGACAGCAGCAACATCAGTGACAGCAACAACAACAGCAGTGACAGCAGCAACAGCAGTGACAGCAGCAGCAACAGCAGTGACAGCAACAACAACAGCAGTGACAGCAGCAGCAACAGCAGTGACAGCGGCAGCAACAGCAGTGACAGCAGCAGCAACAGCAGTGACAGCAACAACAACAGCAGTGACAGCAGCAGCAACAGCAGCAACAGCAGTGACAGCAGCAGCAACAGCAGTGACAGCAGCAACAACAGCAGTGACAGCAGCAGCAACAACAGCAGTGACAGCAGCAACAACAGCAGTGACAGCAGCAGCAACAACAGCAGTGACAGCAGCAGCAACAACAGCAGTGACAGCAGCAACAACAGCAGTGACAGCAGCAGCAACAACAGCAGTGACAGCAGCATTAACAACAGCAGTGACAGCAGCAGCAACAGCAGTGACAGCAACAACAGCAGTGACAGCAGCAACAGCAGTGACAGCAGCAGCAACAGCAGTGACAGCAACAACAACAGCAGTGACAGCGGCAGCAACAGCAGTGACAGCGGCAGCAACAGCAGTGACAGCAACAACAGCAGTGACAGCAGCAGCAACAACAGCAGTGACAGCAGCAACAACAGCAGTGATAGCAGCAGCAACAACAGCAGTGACAGCAGCAGCAACAGCAGTGACAGCAACAACAACAGCAGTGACAGCAGCAGCAACAGCAGTGACAGCAACAACAGCAGTGACAGCAGCAACAGCAGTGACAGCAGCAGCAACAGCAGTGACAGTGCAGCAACAACAGCAGTGACAGCAGCAGCAACAGCAGTGACAGCGGCAGCAACAACAGCAGTGACAGCAGCAGCAACAGCAGTGACAGCAGCAGGAATATCAACAAAAACAGCAACACCACCAGTAGCAGCAGCAGCAACAACAACAGCAGGAGCAGCAGCCACAGCAGCCATGTTGACTAAATGCAGCCCTGCCCTGGGCCCCTCACCTTCGTTTTCCCACTCGTGAACCCGGCCCTCCGAGGTGAGATGCCAGCGTGGGCCCTGGACTCTGGCAGCCAGGACTAGAATCTTGGCCTTGTCACTTACTGGCCATGTGACTTGTGGGCAAGTCCTTTAATCTCCCTTGCCTCGTTTTTCTTCAGTTGTCAAATGGAGTTAATCATAATACCTGTTCATCGGGCTGTTGCAAGGACCGAATGAGGAGGGTGGAAGCTGTTAGTAAATGTCGGCTACGGTAACCCCCATTTTACAGAAAAGGAAACATGCTGAAGAGGTGAACATAAGTCAAAGGCCATCTATGTAATAGGATGGGCTCAGGGCCCTTAGGAACTGAACGACTTGGGGATGCAGGGCTCCTGCCCTATCCTGTTCTTGCTGGCAATCCCTCAGTGTCTGGGACACTCCACCTGTGCCAGCTCTCCTGAATGAGTCATCCTGCCTGCCTGACCCCCAGGTGCCAATTGTTGTCTGCCTTCCTGCTCCCGGACAGGCAGGCTGCCCCCTCATCTTTCTCTAGCTGGACCCTTCACCCAGCTCTGCCTCAGTCCTCCCCTTCCCACATTCTCTTTCTGCAATGCCCCCAGCTTTACACATATCTGTATTCTGTCTTTAAAAGTGAACTGGGTTACATAATACACAACAAAGAAAAGTGCAAATCTTCATAGAAGTATTTGTAGATCCCATAAACAGAAAGGATATAAAATAACACCAGCAATCATCTTTTAAACATCTCTTCAGCCTGCTTTGAACCAGCCGGATGAAAATAAAAAACTCTTACAAGTATAGGTGCATGTGTATATCACTGAGCTGTACTTCCCTATCTCAAAACCATTGAGAGCATATTTTAAAATTTGATTTCCAATAAATCATCCAGGTCCATATTTTCCTGTTTTATAGAACAGCTGTGGAAACTTCTATGCATAATAACAGTGGTTATTGGACAAAGTGCCCAGCACTTTACATGCATCATCTCCTTTAATCAATACAAAAATGCAATGGGTAGGAACTGTTGTCCCCATTTACAGATGAGGAAACTGAGGCTTAGAGGAGGTAAGGCCACACCACATACTACTGCCTTCGTGACACTGGAGCAGGCTGGGGAAAGCATGGAGAAACCTCAATTTGGGATGCTGTCGAAGGAGCCCACCATTTATTCCACAACTATTTGGTGAGCACCTGCTCTGGGTGTGCCAGGAACTGTGCTAAGTTCTAGGGATACAACGGTAAATAGGATGTAGTCTCTGTCCTCCAGGACAGGCGCTCGTGTGCATGGGAAGCTGCATTGAGATAGGGGTGGAAAGGGAGTGTTGGTCCGGATCAAGGATCTCAGACTCAAACGTCTATACGGGCCAGGCAGATGAAATAAGTGTTCTAGGCACAAGGTAATGGGGAATGGTGAGACTGTGGCCTACTCCAGTAGGCACACCCTTCAGAAAGCTGAGTTATCACTCAGTTCCTGCAAACTGTCAACAAGAGGCAATGCCTGCTCAGTGTTACCAAATCCTCTAATTTTTTTTAACAGATCCTGGAAATCCAATTTATGTGGAATTTCGCACTTGAAAAAATATCGTGTGGGCCAAGCAAAGTTCTTGAGAGCCTGGTGTCCTGTGGGCTGCCAGTGGGTGACCTCTGGCTGAATTCACAGCTTCTTGCAACTCTAAGCTTCAAGTTCTAGGGAAAACCTCAGACCACTGACTGCAATTCTTCTTGCAGCAACATTTGTTCAAGCACTGAATATGTTAAATGTGAGGGTTTTGTAGGATGGATAAAGTTCAGTTCAGTTCATGGCACCCATGGGCCAAAAATGGAGTATGGATAAAATAAATAAAATACTGTATAAACAAATTTGTGGGGAGTATCATACATGTTTCTCTGTATTTAGATTTTTTTTTTTTTTAGTTTACTTTTTGAATAGGTTCATATGGTTCAAAATTCAGAAAGTACAAAAAGGCATGCATTGAAAAATCTCCCTCCTGCCTATATCCCATGGCCACCCAGTTCTGTAGACAACCAATGTTATGGTTCTTGCATATTCTCCAGAGATACAATTAAATATGAATATGTATTTAATATACATATTTTGCTCTTTCTACACAAATAGTAGAATATATACTTTTCTATAATTTGCTTTTTTTCACTAATAATGTATCCTGGAGAATTTTCCTTATCAGTGTATATAAAGCTGCCTCATTCTTTTTAATGGCTGTATAGCATTTTATTGAATGACACACCATAGTTTATATAACTGGTTTCCCAATCGATGGGCATTTAAGTTGTTTCCAATCTTTTGTTACATAAACAATTGCTTTAATTGAATAATCCTGTACATATGTCATTTTGCACATGTAAATTCCTTGAAGTGTGGAATTGCTAGGTAAAAGGATACACACATTTGTAACTTTGATACTGTTGTCATACTGCCCATGAGGTTTCATATTTGGACTCCTACCAGCAGTGTAGGACATGGACAATTCCCCACATTTGTTCCCAACACTGTGTTACCAAGCAGTTTGATCTTTGACAATCCAAGTGGATATTAGCTCAGTGTTAATTTGCACTTCTCTTATTATGAAGGGTGTAGAGAATATTTTCACATATTTTAGAACTGTTTTTGTTTTCTTTTTGCTGAATTACCTGCCCAGTTTTTTCTATTGTGTGGTTGCTTTTATGGATTTGTCAGAATTCTTTACATTGGAGAAATTAGCCCTTTGTCAAGGCTAAATATTTTCTTTGTTATTTTTTTTAGCTTGTTAGTTTTTCAATGCACAATTTAAATTTTTTCAGATTTTTTTTTTTTTGGTGAGGAAGATTGGCCCTGAACTAACATCTGTTGCCAATCTTCCTCTTTTTGCTTGAGGAAGACTGGCCCTGAGCTAACACCTGCACCAATCCTCTTCTATCTTGTATGTGGGGCACCACCACTGCATGGCTTAATGAGTGGTATGTAGGTCTGCGCCCGGGATTGGAATCCATGAACCCTGGGCCACCAAAGCAGAGCATGCGAACCCAACCACTATGCCACCAGGCTGGCCCCTATTGATTTTTTTTTGTGGGTTCTAGATTTTTTGTCCCATTTACAAAGACCTTCCCCACCATGAAAGTATAAAGGTATTCTCCCATAGTATCTTCATTATTTCACTGCTTCTTTTTCTGTACTTTTCCTTTTTTTGTGTGAGGAAGACCAGCCCTGAGCTAACATCCGTTGCTAATCTTCCTCTTTTGGCTGAGGAAGACTGGCGCTGGGCTAACATCCATGCCCATCTTCCTCTACTTTATATGGGACGCCGCCACAGCATGGCTGACAAGCAGTGCATTGGCAGGCACCCGGGATCCGATCCGGCGAACCCCGGGCTGCCAAGCATGAACTAAACCACTGCACCACTGGCCCGGCCCCCATCTTTTAAGTCTTTGATTTAGTTTGAATTGATTTCAGTGTATGTTGTGAGGTATAGATTCAGCCTCATCTTTCTTTCCAAGTGGCTACAGAGTTGGCCCACAACGTGTACTGAAGAGTTCATTTAGGAACTCCCTACCTCTGCATGTTTTCAGCTTCATCAATGGTCTCAGGCAGAGTCTTCCCTTTGGTCTCTGGCAGCAACAGTACCAGTCCTCCAGCGATCAGGCCAACCACAGCTGAAAGCCAAACAGAGGCAAATCACATTAAGAACTGAGACGTGCAGGCTCTATAATTAGAGCTCATCTCATTTCTTTAAAAAAAACATTTTGGTGATTTCCTATACTTCCAGATTCCTTTGCCATCTCTGACTGCCCTATTCTCCATCATAAACATTTTGCCGACTCCAAACTCTGTTGGATTACAGTTCCTTATAGGGAAATGAAATACTTAACATTTTGAGTCAAGGTTATTCTAGGCTGGAAGACATTGCCACAATATTAAGATACTTTGGAGTTAGAAAATAACTCGGAAAAAAAATTGGCTCTAAGAAAAGGAAGAACATAACCCTGCCAATATAAAGCACTTAGTAATGACAATAAGTTAGAAACTTGGATCATTACTAGTGAATAAAAGTAATGAATCATGTATTACTGCATAATGGCACTAAAAAGTAAAGCTAGGCCTTTTAGTTTTTTTTTTTTTTTTTTTATTGATGTCTTAGTTTATAACACTGTGGGGTTTTAGTTGTACATTTTTGTCCGTCACCTTGTGGATGTAACCCTTCACCCCTTGTGCCCCCCCCACCCCCCTTCCCCTTGGTAACCACCAATCAGTTCTCTCTGTCCGTGTGTTCACTTATATTCCATATATGAGTGAGTTCATGCAGTGTCTGTCCTTCTCTCTCTGGCTTATTTCACTTAACATAATACCCTCTAGGTCCTTCCATGTTGTTGCAAATGGGACAATTGTGTCTTTTCTTATGGCTGAGTAGTATTCCATTGTATGTATATACCACATCTTCTTTAACCAATCTTCAGTTGAGGGACACTTGGGTTGCTTCCACTTCTTTAGGCCTTTTAGTTTTAATTCAGGTGTTTGATAAATTCCTTGTTTCTTTTTTCTTTGTCTCCAGCTGTATTCTTTTGCATATGCTGGGGGTAATAGTAAACATTATAGTGGGGGCCTTTTTTTCCTCCCTACTGAGGAAGTGTGGCCCTGAGCTAACATCTGTGCCAATCTTCCTCTATTTTGCATGTGGGTCACCGCCACAGCACGGCCGCTGACGAGTGGTATAGTTCAGCACCTGGGAACTGAACCTGGGCCACTGAAGTGGAGCATGCTGAGATCAACCACTAGGCCATGGGGCCATCCCTAACATTATAGTGTTTTTGTTTCTTTAAACTCCTATTAAAGTTTTTCATTTTAAGGTTTCATTTTTATATATTTTTAAGGTTTCATTTTTATATATTTTTCTGTAATAGAATGCACAAGTGGGATATGGCTTCTTCACTAGTTTTGGGGTTTCAAAAAAATGCATTCTGGACTCCATTTTTGTGTCCTAAAAATGACAGAAACTGAGGGCATGGAGCACAGTCGTTCAGGGCCCCAGCTGTAGCTCTGGGCACCTGCATTCCAGTTTTGACCCCTCCTTACTGGTCTTAGAGCCCTGGGGGTTTCCACAATCTCCTTGATAATCCAGGCTTCCTTACATAAAGTGGGGTGATATACCCACCTCGCAGGCTTCTTCTGAGGCTGAAATGAATTCATGTTTGTTAAGTGCTTAGAACACTGACTGCCACATGATATGAACTAATTAGCTAACCTCTCAAAATCTCTCCAAACCTCTGAAGACCCACTTGGTTGTAACCCATGCGAACAACAAGCATATTCAGCTGGTTTTGATTCTCTGAAGTGAGTGAATTATGAAGAAAATACAATAGATTAGTCAAATTATCATCCACTTAGCATTTTATATTTGCAAAGATAGACCTAATTAAATAGGATGTTCCTTATCAATTTTTTCAGTGCTCTTCCAATAAGGATTTTCCACTGTGTTGGTCTGCTGATTTTCAGGCTTCTAGATCACTGTTTCAAGACCACAGTCAGCACACCATTATTGTGTGGGAAATGAGAGGGAAAGAAGTTAAAATGCAAAACTACTAGTTTTGCTTCCTGCTAGCTAGTCAGATTCAGGGCTGGTGAAGGAAGATGAAAGTACTAGAAAAAATGAAATTGGGCATTGTCTTTGAGTTTACTTTAAACGTTGAAATGCAATTAAAATTCTTTATATACTTGAGGGAAGGCGAGACCTGAGGGAAGGTCAACAATGGTTCCTCTGGGTCTGGACTTTGCATTGCTTTGTTTAATAGTACTTAGAGAAACAAGTGTCTATTCTTGACCCAGAAATGTCCCACTGACCCATTGATCACTCACTGCCCACCTAAGGGAGTGGCCGAGATTGTGGTATCTCCAACTTCCTCCCAGGACGGAAGGAGTCCAGAGGGTGTGATGGCACTTCCTCGAGATGGAAAAGGGGCTCTGGGGACAGATCCCCCAGCCAGTGTTGGGGGAGGAAGAAATCTGGGGCACCTATATCCCATAAGCAGTGCCAGCCACCCTGTGGCCAAATCATGGTTCTCTCAGGATAAAGAGCTTGTGTTCTATTAACTGTGGCCATCTTGTTTTAAAATTGGAATGTGGAGGAATTCTTTGGGCCTGTTTTGAGGGTGAGTTCTATCAATGGTTTGGGACTTTTGCTGGCAGATCTACAGCAGTGGAAAAATGTCCCCCTCACAAATCCCTTGAGAAGGAGGAATGAGCAGAGCTAGTTGTGGGTGGCAATGCACAGCGTTAGGAGAAAAGCGATGGGGGTGCTCCCCAGGTGTGCATCTGAGAGGGTCTTATCCTCCCTCCCTCAAATTAAGTGAGTGTGTATGCCCATGGGGAAAAGTGTAACATTTTTGTCAAATTAAAAGCTGCCGAGAATGGGTCTTAAAGGAGATTGAAATGGGCTCATTGAGATGTTCCGGCTGACACGAGAAGGTGAATGTTGTGTGCGTGAACCTGGAGATCTGTCTGTGTGGACACAAAGAAGAGACTGCCCCATAGTCTACAGCTGTTGGAAACGGCCATGGATGTTGAATGAATGGAAGTGCCCAGCATTCCCTGTCCCCTTTCACAGTCTGCAGACTTGTGTTCAGACTTGCGTGTTAATTGCTGATAATTCGATTTGTCCCTGTCACCTTCTATCCTGCAGGCTGGTCGGGCATGGGGACGGCTCTGTGCTGGTACATTCCTGCCTGCCCCAACTCCACAGGCAGTGTCAGAAGGGAAGTGCTGTGCCAGTACTCCTTAAATCTAATTTAATCTGAGGAAGGCGGTGCCAACACCAACCCAAGTGTCCCATTGTGTTGATGCATTTTCTTCATCTTGGTCTTTCTCTCCCCTGGGTTTTGAAATTGCCCTTTGCAAAGTTTTAACCACCTTTCTTTGAAGTAATGAAGTAAATGGTTTGCATTTTTCCATGTCTGGGCATAGAGGAGGCAGAAAGAGTGAGTTCTTTGACAAAGAGACCCAAAGAGGGGTGGAAATCAGTGAGGAGAGAGGGGCCTTCTTCAGGGAAGCTTCCTTCCATCTCACTCTTTCTTGACTTTGTACCTCTAAGGGCATGAGTCCTAGTGGGTTCTCATACTACAGCATTAGAAGGTATTAACAGCATTAGGAACACTAACCTTACTCTCATTAATAGTAGTACCAATTATTAGTCATCTTGAGTAGTTATAACAGGCATGATACTTATTTTGAGGTAGAAAAATGGAGGTCCCTAGAAAAATAGCTTTTCATTCAAAGACATCTCTGAGAGTTTCTTACCAAAGACCACCAGTGGGAGCTCTTGCCAGATGCTGGTGAGCCGGTAGACCAGGAATGGCGTGATGATGCCACCAACGTCACACATTGAGGAACAGACGAGGACACCAAGATTCCTGAAGTGCAGGAAACTGATTGAACTTTTTAACTTGTCACGTACGGTAGTTATCTCCCACCTCACCCCCAAATAAATACTTCCCAAATCATCAAAATGCCCGTGAACTGGAAAAAACTGTTCATGTTATTTTCAACGCACATAAATGACATATGGTACATAACTCCATTCGTACTCTGTTGTACTTGTTTTATATTAGTTTTCTTCAATATTTTTAATTGGGGGTGGTGATTTTTACTTTTTGCTTTCATCAGCTGGCTTCCCTGCACTGTCTCCATGGTTGTGTTTGTGCTGTTCCCCATCACTCTCTCCTGCGGCCATTTGGTAATCCAAATGTTCTCACCACATAGTTTCTGTATTTCACCTCAGCCTATAAGTGCGAGATGTGAGCTGGCTGCTGCCTTGAAGTGTTCTCATCTTCTCTTACCCTGTGATTTAAAGAGTAAGGTGTCCTCTGCTGGCATGTATGGTAGTTCTAGCCAGTAAGTGAATGTCCTGATCACCCTTTTCACGTGAGGAAAACGTGTTTACCTGATGAATGTGGGGTACAGTTCTGCGTTGACCAGGCAAACCATTTCATACGCCATTGTAATCCCCATTCTACCCAAGCACGCAACTGTAACTCTTAGCCATTGTAGATCTGAGGGGAAAAAACACACCACTTACACGTACTGCACTCAATCCCTGACCCTCCAAACAGTGCTCCAGAGGGGGCTTTGCAAGGGGAAAGTCCAAATTCCAGAATGGGACAAGAATGCAAAATTGGTTCTTCTATAGATTTAAGAAAATGTCAGCAAATTCTCCATGTCTGTCTGTTTTAACTTTAGACACAATTCAAATACTCTCTTAACTTTAGACCTCAGTTATTAATGACAACAGAATTATACCAGTCTCTGAAGCTGGGCCAACTGCAGTCTATAGAGGTTACCCCAAGGAAACAGCAAAATGTGAGCATATTCTAAATAATTGCTAAAAACTGAACGATTCAAACGAAGCTCCATTCTGTCACACAGACTTTTGTTCTCTTTCATTGAGAAAGCACTTTAAAAGGAAAGAAAGGAACTGAATAATTGTTCATTGATGGCATTTACTCAAGTGTTATCATTTATTCTGCAGGGAGATGCAGGGAGGTCAAGGGAGTTACCTAAATAATATCTGGCACATGCTGAAATAAGACTTTAACCCTGGGCCTGCTCTACACCAGAGCCCAGGCTGTCTGCTCTAGGCCAGCTCGATGGCCTGGAGTGTGGGTTCTCGTAGCCTCCCTTGTTGTATTACATCAGGCAACCCTCGGGTGTCATTGTTCTTAAAGGCAGAGTGGCCATATGGGTTTGCTCAGGAAGATCCTAGAGACTGCATTCATTCTTTCCAAATTGATTTGGATGATAAATTACATGTTCTTCCTGTCAAAGGGCTGTGACACTCCCTCTTCTCAGGGCCTTGAAAGACAAGACCCAGCTTGGCCTGAAACTTACCAGCAGGGATAAAAACCGAGGCTAGACACGCTGCTCCTGCCACCATATTTGATGCAGCCCAGGGATAACGGCGACCGATGCGGTCAATGGTGAGGATGATGATGAAAGCGGCTGGGAATTCAACCAGGGCAGAGTAGAAGAAATCCAGGTAGATATTGCTCCCTGCAAGGCCCATGTGCATGATGAGGCCCTGGTAGAGGACAGAGCTCGTGAACCTGAGCAAAGAGGAGAGCTCAGGTCAAACCAAGCACCAAAAGCAAGTCACTGAAAGGGAGAACCTTCTGGAAAAAGAAGAGTTGATTATAGATCACCTTTCTTTGCCATCTTCTTATTGCTATTCCCTCCATTCCATTGTTTTTACACTATCTGACCCACTGCCACTGGCTGTGACCCCAGAAACAGAAAAGGGGGAGAAAGATAAGGAAAAATGTCTTCCTAGAGTGGTTTATCTAGTAAAACGGTATCAGGTTATTAGTGGTTGTTAATTATTTTTCTCTTTGTGGTCTTCTAATGCAGTTGGGATCAAAAAGATTGACTCCTTAATTCAGATTTTAAGAAACCGGAAGACCAAATGGATACAGCCTCCCTTCTTGATGACTTATCTTCTGGCCTGATACAAACATTTGATGATGTTTCTAGTTTTGTGGACTAAAAGTGTGCATTATTCCATTTCTGTAATGGAAAATATGAGGATAATTGACAAGAGTCACAATTTTTCAGAAAAGGAAAGAAGGACAATGAAGCCAAATGTCATTGCTGCATTTTACATGTAATATTGTGAATGTTGCTAAGTTAATTCCGGATGAGCTTTTCTTTTGTCAATGATTATAAATCTTCATTTGGCTGGTGTGAGTCGTCCCAGTGCTGCATACTACGAGGAAAGCGTGATGCACTAAGAAAGGCTTGGTGCAGAGCAAATGGCTCAAAGCTCTGAGATAAACCTGCGGCCAGTGAGAACAGGCTTACGTTACTGGATTCTGGAGCCAGTGGATTATTCTTGTGGTTCACTCTTGTTCAGAAGTTTACTTTTTTCCTCTGGGTGGAAAAGAAAAAGAAAGGGCCCTTTCCCTGCCAGCCCTGTGCAATCAGGAGAGATCGACACTCATCATTGATTGATCTACACCAATAGTTCTCAATTTTGGCCAAATATTAGAATCACTTGGAGAAATTTAAAAATATTGGTTCCTGGGCCGTTCCCTCAACCAATTAAATCAGTATCCTCGGGGAGTGGGATCTGGCCTTGGTATTTCACAATCTTCCAGGAGATTCTAAAGTGAAGCCAAGGTGAAGACGTCTGGATGGATGCTTTGGGATTGTAAGCTGATTTCAACATCTGCCTGAGAAAAATGGTGTCAGGAAAACCTGCTATAAATGAACCACCTTGCCATCCACCGTCGATGCCGATACTAGAACTAGGCCAAGTGAAGGTACTCTTGTTCCCTTAATGTGGATGATTGGGATGAAAAGAATTTGGAGGGATTTTAAAGTGAAAAATATTCCTTACCAGTTGTACATCAAGATCAAAGTGTGTTTCCTTATCTGAGGGGTTCTGACCAAGTCAAGAAATGAAGGATTCAACTTCTCGCCAACTTCCTCATCAGGTCTGAGGCTCTAAGAATAGAAACAATGGGAATGGCTTGTATATTTAATGATGGTGTCTCTGGGTCATACTGGGAACAGCAATACACTTGTTTATCATGTGCCCAGGACTCGGCTAAGCCCTTCACACACACACCAGCTCGCTTAACCTTTACAAGTCTCTGAGAAGTTAGGGTCTTCCCCATTTCACAGAAGAGGAAGCTGGGCTACAGAGAAGTTAGGTAACAACTCATGCATTTATATATAAAGCAATGCTATTGGGAAAACACAGTGGGGTAAAATCGAGGCCGAGCCCAGCGGGGCTGATATGCCCTCTCTGATCCAGACCTCTTTGTGATCCATCGGTCAGGAGGCTCTGCTCTGGGACCTTGACACTTGGACCAGCTCAGCATCGCCTGGAGCTTGTTAGAAGGAAAGATCTCGGGCCACAGCCCACATAGACTGAATCCGAATCTGCATTTTTACAGGGTCCCCAGGTGAGTCCTCTGCACAGATATTAACAATTGAGAAGCCCTGCTCTAGAAGAAAATAGTAGGTGATGGAGTTGAGATTCAACCTCCGGGGTTCTGACTCCTTCCTAAAGCGACATATGACAGTGTGTTAAAGACATGCCCAAAAGGGGAAGACACCTCCAGCAAGACCAGCAATGACCAGACTCATTGCCGTTACATGAACTCTGAATTTGGGCGAGGCAATGACTCCTGCGTGCGTTATTCCCTGGCCAATCTCCGGAAGGACCTACAACCTAAGAATCGGTGCTGTGCCAGTCACTAGTGGAAAAGAACGTGTATTCCAACCACCCAGAAACCAGAGAGGAAGGGGGAAAAAAAGGCCTCTGAGCCCAAAAATCCTCATTCTAAATGTCATGTAAATCTCAAATTCTTACAGGTTACCTATCTTAGATCCTCATCCAGAAATGATTTACTATTATTTCAACAAAATTTTCTAATAAGCTTGATGTTCTCTTTTCCAGCCCCCGTCAGATGAAAAGGTTTCAGTTAAAGGTGCTGAGGTGTACTGAAGGCAGAGCCCTCAATGCAGAGAAAATAGACTCAGTTCTACGCAAGAAGGCCAGGGATTGCATAAAACGTTTTGGGACATTTTCTAGTCAAAAAATTTAAAATTCTAAGAAATTATTTGTGTGAAGAACTGTTTTACTGACCTGGGCATCTTCCCTTGGGGAAACCTCCTTCCGAGGATGTGGAGGGACACACAGGTAACCAGGACATCAGGTACTTAAGCAGGAGGTACTTAAGCAGGAGGTACTTAAGCAGGAGGGGCCAGCGCAGCCTTGCGTTGCCCAAGATAGAAGCTCCTTATTTGACTTCTAAATGATTCTTGGTTTCCTTTTAGTCTTATGTTTTCTGTATGTTTAAAATATTCGACCAGGGAACCATGAATCTTAGCACAACAGGAATAACCTACTGTATACGGTGGACCCCATCTGGGCCTCCCCACTGAGAGAGTGCACCGTTTCCCAAATGCGCCTTTTCACTGCTCCTTGATTTGATACTTCAGCGCCATCTCACCTGAAGAGAGGCAGGCAGAGATTTCCTGTTTTTCTTTGCGATGCGCTTAAAGATCCTCATGGCTTTAGAGTTTTTGTTCTGGGAGATCAACCACCTCGGAGACTCAGGTATGCACCTAGGGGACAGTGTAAGTGTTATGGGTGCTGTTAAGAGGAGGGGAAAGTCTTCCTGAACCCCCTTTCCCTCCAGTGGTCATCATCAGATTTCCGTGAGGGATCTTACACAGTGAGGTTTGGTTGGATTTGCAAAGCAAATAAAACCGCGCAGAGGCTGCATAGCAAAGGAGTCATCAACGAAATGAAAAGGCAACCTCCTGAACGGGAGCAAATATTTGCAAATTATATATCTGATAACCGGTTAATATCCCAAATACACAAAGAACTCGTACAACTCGATAGCAAAGAAACAAGCAATTTGATTTAAAAGTGGGCAGGGGATCTGAATAGAGGGGGTGAGAACTGACAGATGGGCGGAGGTGGGAGTCTGCAGACCATCGTGGGAGAAAGCAGCTCTGAGAGCTGATTTCCCAAAGGAAGGAGGTAAGAGTTGGAGGTCAGATGGTGGGAGAACTTAAAAGCCAGACTGTACAGATTGAACTTGACCTAGTAGGACACAAGGAGCCCCTGTACATCCTCGAGCAGCATGATAGCCACTTGGATCTGAGTCTGCAGAGGATTCTGAGCAGTTGGCTCAGGGTATATGGGAGGAGCAGGGACTGTCAGGAAGGAGGTGGCAGGACCACTCTGGTAGTAGTTCTGGCTTAGAATCAGGAAAGTCCCGGTTAGGGTCATCACTCTGAGAGAGAAGGCTGCTCTGAGAGGTGGGACTCACTAGGAGCTCAGGATGGACGTTTTTGTGCGAGTGCAATGGAGAGAGGAATCCAGGACAATTCCTCAGTTAAGACTCCACGTCGGCAACAGAAGCATGCTGTGCCCAGTGGCAGTCAATTCACAGTTCACAGCTCGGATCCTCTGTGCTGTGTGGCTGCAGGGCGATTTTTCCAGATCACACTCGGAGCTCATGTTCAGCTCTGGCCACTCACACTTTGGCAAGCAGAGTCAGTTCGGCCAATTATTGCCTGAACTGAAGGGCCAAGAAGGTGAAGAACTTGGGAACCAGATCAGAGAAGGTAGGAGCCAGAAATGGTTAGCCTAGAGGTGAAGTCTGGATGAACTCTGAGAGGCGTATCCAAATAGTTAAAGAACTCTCTGGTAGAATAGAAATTAAAGTAATTTTTTTGAAGTTCTAAATTTAGAATCAGGAAGACTGGGTACATTTGATGGGAATATAAATTCTGGCTCAATGAAATGTCTCTTGAACACAAGCTATGGGGTCTACAGTAGAGTGGCTTGCTTGGTGATAAAGTAAGCGTTATCCATGACGGTGTTTGAGCAGAGGCTGGATAATCACCCAGTGGGGGTGTTGCTATGAGACTGCAGTCCTGGACAGGAAGCTGGGCCAGAGGACCCCTAATGTTACCTGATCTCAAAGAGCTGACAGCCCACTGGGACAGACAGTCAAGTCATGCAATGTCAAGTCAACAGTTGATCCCAACAAGCAGTGAAACGTGAGGGTTGACAGAGATGTGTGCGCAATGCTGCCTAGCAGGGACAGAGGCCCACCTGGGCAGGCTGACCAGGGATGGCTTCAGGGAAGGTGAGGCTTGCAACGGAGTCCCTCTCCTGTGACTTCCACACCCCGCCACCCCCGTAACTCCTTCTTTCTCACCCATGGTACCACCTCACTCTTCTTTAGTCCTCGCTCCTCTTCCCCAGCTTGGCTTTCAAAAATTGGTGTTTTCTCGTGTTCTCCCCATCCCCTTCCTCTCCCATCTCTATTCATTTTCTCTGAGAGATCTTATCCATCCCCGTAGCTACAATAAAGATGTGAATTTTACTTGAATTCTTGATACTTAAGTTTTACTGCACTTGGATGTCTGCATGTTGATGTCCTTCCAGCACCTCAAATTCCTCATGCCCAAATCTCACCTCATCATCTTTCCTTCCAAACCCGCTCCTCCTTCTGCATTCCTTATCTCTCTGAGTGATACCCCCACTGACATGCAGATGCACAAGCCTACACTCTGAGTGTCATCCACTAGGCACCTCCTCTCTCTAAGCCTCCACTTTCAGTCTATCACCAAGCTGTCATTGCCACCTTATTAAATTATTTACAATCTTTTCCTCTTCATACCACAAATTCTATGTTAATTCAGGCCTTTGTCCTCTCTTGCAAGGACTATGGCAATAGTCTCTTACCTGATCTCTTTGCCTCCATTCTTCCCCCAAACACTTGTTTTCTACTCTGCATCTTGAGTGATCTTTTGAAAGTATAGTCTCATCATGGAGCTTGTAGAATTGTGAGTAAATTAAATTTGATTCTATTGAGTGAAAGTGCAAGAAGAAGCGCTTCAGAGGTCATCAGAACCTGGATGATAGATGGGCCTCTTCTGTCATGCTAAAGCATTAGGTCTTTATTCCAAGGGGAACAAAACTATTGGAAGACTTTTAAGCAGAAGAGTAACATGGTGGAACTGGAGTTTTGAAATGTAGCATAAAGCATGGATTAGAGGATGGTGAAGCAAATGTTGAAGAGACCAGTTACGAGTCTATCACAGAAATCCAAGCCAGAAATCATGAATTCCTAATGGAAATATGAGAAAAAGGAGATATAATGAGATATTCAGAGATATAAAGGAGGGAGAGTGGATATGGGGAGGGAGATAAGGATCACTCTCAATTTTACTGGCTTTTGGAGGAGAAACAGTTTTCCTGGGAAGGTTGAGATGCTTAATTCTTAGACAAGATGACTATAAAAAGAACAGGTGGGTATGTCTAGGAACTAAATGGGTGAGTTTGTTGCATAGGAGAGAGGGTTGGTTGATAATCCACCTCCCTCTTGCTTTATTTCCGGTTACCTTGCATTAGGGGTTTTTGATAGTTTCTGCTGCGTCCACTGTTTTCCACGTTTCTCTTGGGCAGGGGTGACAAACGTATTTCACTGGCCCTAGTAACTCTGACTGATTGGTGTGTCTGTCTGGGGTGCCATGTTGGCCTTATCTGGGATAAAGACTGCTGGGATTGATTGGGACTGTCTGCTTTGGGCATGGATATGGGGAGGTGGTGACACAAACATCATGCTCCACCTTCTCCATCCCAAAGTTTCCTCTGAACAAGAACAGTAATATTGTCATTCTCTTCAAAGGGTACCACAGCCACTAGAAGCTAATTTAAACACCACATAAATAATGTGAAAATGTAAGATTCAAGTCATAAGATTCTTAAACCCAAAGTGAGAGGACATTTGATTTCCAGAGAGGGAGACAGATGGAAGCTCATATATTTTATTCCCGAAACTTGGACCTGGGCTTCCTGTGAAACAGGCCTGGAGAATGAGGAAAACTTACAATTCAGAAGGATGGTGTGTGCTAGGGAAGGCAGCCTTTTTAGTGAAATAAAATATTTCAATTTATCTCCTTTTTGTTCCAAATGGACTTACCAATAATAGAACAAGAAGCAGAAGTTGGGCAGAGTAACCATGAACTGCAGCCACCTCCAGTGAGGAAGCATGTATGCCACCCCAGCAAGCACCAGGAGCCCAAAGGTAAAGGCGACTTGGTAAAAAATCCCCACTGTTCTCCGGTAGCTCAGCCCGACAAATTCTGTAACTGCAGAGAGAATTCAAATGGTCAACGCAAATCAGGACAACTGTGAGTCGGCTGTCCAACTATGGCAAAACTAGAATGCCAACCTCAAAAAAGTAGTCCAAATTCTGGAATTTTCTATACAGCTCTCTGAAAATTTTAAAATGTTTGTTGGGGCCTATTTTGTTATAATGATTGCTCTTGTGTTAATTAATACCAAATCTTATAATCCCACATTAGATGGGGTGAAACACGCCCACATGAGCAAAACATTTGACTTATAGAATAATTTCAAGGGCAAATCTAATCGTATTTCAGGTACATGCAAAATTTTGATCTAGAGTAATAAGGCAGTGATAATTAAGACATGAATAAATGAATCAGACATTGACTTCAGATTGTAGGTGACTTTTACGTAAATGAATACCTCGATATAACTTGTTCTCTGCCATGAGTTAAACATTTTCTTGGTAATCCTATTAATGTGCATAAAATGGCTTAGAAACCTAGCAATGAGTTTCCAAGCTGACTGGAGTCAGCTAGTACTGGCTTGCAAGAACAGATTTTTACATTTTCAAGAATTTTGCAAGCTGGTTGTTAAATCCATTGGTATCTTAAAATCAGTCATGGTGGGAGTATTTACAACTTAGAAATTGGAAAACCCTATAAATCAGTGTTTTGTATTTTCTAAGAGCCAGTTTGTCGGCGTACCACTGCACATGGTATACTATCGGCTTTATCCCTCCCATGACTACAGGTATGAAGTCTGTGGTACGTGGATTTAGGGAATAGCCATTTTTATATCACAAACATACTAGAATTGAAATTCTAGATATTCCGTGAACCACAGAGTTTTTGCTTTAAATGTTTGGTAATCGTGTTAAAGACTTCAACTATTTATAAATCAAATAGAAATGCACCCTAAAAATATTTCCATAAATTACTGTGAATTATCCAAAAGTATTGTAAAACATAGTTAAACAAAATTATGAAAGTGCTCATTAGATAGAAATGTCTGTCTTCCAAAGTGGTTGGGGTCATGGACGAGGTCTCAGGGTGGTGGGCTAGAAAGAGGTTGAATAGCAAGACATACCTCAAGGACATTCAGAGGAAGTGGAGAAGAAATTAATGGGAGGAGGCTGAAATTAACTGTTGCTGAAATTTAAATTTATACAATTAAATTCTACATATTTTTACACATTATGTATTCTAGGAACCAAATTACTGATCGAATAACTGCATACGTTAATTCCTTTGTTGACCAAACATAGATTAGGTGCCTACCATGACAGGCACCTAATAGTTTTAAGCACGATCTCCTCTTCATCTCACAGAATTCCCCAAATTAAGTTTACCAGGGAAAATTATAAGCACACATATTCTAATTCTCTCATGTGTAATGAGAGCTTTATTATTATTGTTAATTTTGAAGTGTCCATTTCCCTTTGTATGGATGCTATTTGAATGTAGCCAAAAGGAAAGTATTGATGGAGTTAATTCTCACTGTCTGATTATGGTGGTAATTTTTCTTGATATTGCTTTAAAGATGCCATGCTGTTAGAATGCAAATATTCTCCTATATTCCATGGAGCTTGAGCATAACTCTGGCTACTAATGAGTAAGATGTAAATGATAGTCCTGGTCCTACAAATGGACCTAGGATTGCCGAGGATCCTAGATCGACCACAGGATTTATATTCTCAGTTTCCTTGTATATAATTGAGGATAACTGTGGTTTACTAGAATAGATTTATGCAAAGAAATAAAGTCCCTTATAAATCTAACATTTCTCTCATCACTTAATTTTCTTTATGTATCAGCCTGGTAGGCTAGATTCTCTCTCTGTGTAACACCCCAGGGTACAGAAAACAAAAAATTCCTAAAGTGTTATATAAGAATCTGGAAGGCATGGTGTTTATCCTCATTTCTGCCTTCATTGTTTTCTTTATAGAAAGAATGCAGAATGAGTTGATTGAAAAGAGTTTAGAAATTCTTGTGATACAGAAAAAGAAGTCTCCCAACATTGCCTTGAAGCTGAGTCCATGTTTCTGCACAGTCCCCCCCCGCCCCACCTGACTGTATTTTGGCAGCAATGTCCCTTTGTTCTCACAGCTGCATTCACAAGCATCCTTACTCAGGATGTAGGCTATTAACCAGCCTGCCTTGCTGACCAGTCCTTGGATCAAGCGAAAAATTAACATCCACGTGTAGGTTGGGGAAACGGCCATGAGAACTCCAGATGCAGCATTGATGAGGATTGTGATCAGGAGGCAGAGCTTACGGCCAAACCTGCAAGGAGAAAAACCAAGAGAGGGAATAGAATTAGATTAGATTCATGAGGCTGTAGAAAATTCACGAAGTTATGGAAACCTAAACTAAAGTGGGGGTCAACTCTGAATTATGGAAATTCAGGAGGCACGGATTGATACCCAGTTCCGTTCAGGACTTTTCATAAGAGCACTGTGTATAAATTTCATGCACAATGAGCCCCATTGCCCCCAGGGCGAGAGTACCTTCTCAGTCCCAACCTGTGGGGGGTATTCAGGGAGAGGGTGATTCTTCCAGGCCACCCAGTGCTGAATGCCCTAGGGGCCTGTCTAGGTCTTTCATCATCATGGGAGCTGGGGCCTTTGCACTAACAGCCTCAACCAACTGCCCACCCAAGAATTTTTGCTTTAGAAAAAAAATTCAGTGTTTAACGTACACCCCGGTCCATTTTCAACTCTGCTTTTGGACTTTGTGGGATTTGTGCATCTTCATGGAAACGGTCTTTTGTGTCTCTCTGCCCTGCCATCTCATAGGGCCTTTGTTATAGAGTACCCTGGCAGGATAGCTTCCTGCTTCCAACATGCTATTTGAGGGACTTAGGTTTCATCAGTTTAGGGACCTGGAGAGTGTCTCAGGACACAGAGTGGAGGAAAACTTGCAAACCTGGGTTTAACCTTGGCCTTATCGCTTACTACAATGTTGGGCGAGTAATTCAACCTTTCTCAATTTCTTCATCTGGAAAAGACCTATGTGACCCAGTTGACAGAGGATTGAGTGAGATATTCATGTAAAGAGCTCGGCACATAGCCCTCCTCTCTCCCTCCTTCCCTTCCTTCTGTTTGCAAAGCTGGCTCTTGGAAAGTTGACTTGGGGGTCAGGATTTTTATTTTCACATTTTTATCATATCTTCTGGGTTTGAAGATATCCTAATCAGCTGTTAGTGGATATTTTAAAAATTCTTCATTGAAAGCAATGTTTATTTAATCTTGTTTATCCACTTCAAACTGAATAGTCAATAGTGCTTTATGCATTAGCATTGTACACCCAGTGGTGGCTGGACATTTTTAAATTGCTGCTCTTATTAGGCAACTATGTTCCAGTGACCACTTCAATACTAACTGATCATTTGAAAATAATCCACAACATCGTTAATAATTATTTGGGAATATTAATGCTTTAAATCTGAGATTTAAAGATCAAGCAGTCTCATTAGTAATTAATGTAAACCACTCAACTTTTTAAAACACTATTTTGACCACATCATTTCTTGATTCTCAGTCAACGGTTCCCCACTGTAACTATATACCCCTTGGCCTTTTATTCACAACCTTCCGAAGTCACATCTCAACATGATGTTTTAGGCTTTCCTCTCCTACTCAGACTCCTTCCTTTACCCTCAAAGAGTTTATAAAGCTGTTCTCAAGGGATAATTCCCCTACTTCCAAAGTTGACTCAGGCATACCATAAACACCACAGTCACATCCCTGCAGATGGACAAAATTCTGGGACTGATGAGAGGGAATATTCACCATTTGAAACTCAGAGCATGAAAAATCATCAGAAAATCAAATCCATGATGCGGAAAAACTTCACTGGGGGACATGTCCCAAATAAGGATGCAATGCTACTTAAAATATAAGGCATGGCTAGGAGAAATTTTGGATATCTGGGGTAGTGGCTTGAGACTACTCCCCACCCCACTCCATAGAACCACTTAAGTGGTTAAAAGAAAAACAAAGAGATGAAACAGGAGAGTGGGGTAGACTCCAGGACGGCTGGCTTCCTAAGACCTTTAGCTACTTGTTACTCAGAATGTGGCCTGGGGCGGTCAGCTGTCAGCACCACCTAGGGGTGGTAGATGCGCAGACTCTCAGGCCCACTCCAGACCCACCTGGACTTCTAGCAAGATGTCCAGGTGGTTTATATGCACAATGTTTTTGAGAAGCCTTGCTTTCGTTTCACTGAGCCTCATGTCCTCATCTGCAAATTGGAGATGATAAAATCTCCTTTCAAAGGCTGTTATGATCCTAAATGGAATATAACACACGAGGATGCTCAATACACATGGCAGGGAGTGGAGGCCTTGTTTTGGAAGATTCCATACAGTTGGGTAAGTTTAACTGTGACCCACTGGGACTTTAAATCTGCTTTGATCTGTTCCATCCTGAAATATAGATAGTGGGGTGCTGGTTCTCGAGAGCTGACTATTAAGCTTTCAGAAAATTTTTGAGCTAATTGTAAACACAGCTGTTATTAAAAATTAAATTATACACTTACGATTAAGTAAAGTGTATTAAAACCAAGTGTAATAAATATGCAAAACATTGCTTCCTAATTATTTGACTGTGTTGGACCATCATCTATGCTTGTGAGGTTACTTATGTCTATCCGTTGTATCTGTATGGTGGAAATACCATATAATGGTGCATATTTCTAGCCAACTCTGTGTTCAGTGACCTCACTTTGGTAGCTTGAAATGGACCACTGTGGGAGTATTTACTCCACAGAAATCAGCAAATTCTACAAATAGGGGCTTTTCCCCTCAAAACACCAGTTGTTAAATATTTACAAGCATGCCACTAATTATAGCACTTATAATTACTGATTCTTAGAGCAAAAAACCTGGAATCGGTGAGAGATTACCTTTTTTGTCTCAGGTGATACTCAAAATCATTCTTTAGGAGGTTTGGATGATGAAGTAAATTAGACATCTTATAAAAGGTTTATTTTCAAATTCTCTAATAGATGTTGTTCTCCCTACCCCCTCCTCCTTCCTTCCTTCCTACTTCCCTCCCTCCCTTCCTTCCTTCCATTTGCAAAGCTGACCTTCAGAAAGTTGACCTGGTGTAAGACTCAGTATTTTTGTTTATGACCGTTTCATAATGTCTTCCTGGATTTCTTCTAAAAGACACCCTCATCAGCTATTAGGTTGTATTTTTAAAATTCTTCATAGATGAGAATCTATTTTATTTAATGTTGGTTTAATCTGTAGCATAACATGGGTTTCCGTGAGACTCTTGTCCCATTGTAGAAAATCTGAAAATCGTTCAGAAATAGGCATTAAGTATGTAAAAGATAAATTGCCTTTTTTCCCCCACTCTGTGGTGGGTATCTTATTGCACACTCTTACGTGCACACACAAATAGAACAGAAGAAGGGGCAACAAGGAACAAAACTTCAGACAGTTTAAGAATAAGAAATAGATGTATGTACACTTTGGGGAGAAGAATAATGAGTAATCAACTTTACACAGGAGATGTCAACAATAGGAATAAAATAATGAAGTCATCTAAGAAGGTGGATAATTGACTGGGGATGATAAGTCAGGAATGCACTGTCAGGAGAGCGTTATAACCCGTCTCCTACTCTTTGAGTGTGATGAGAATAATTAACTCATTTATTTAACCAGCTGTGAGGCTCAGTCACCTATTTACTCACTTCTGTCCTGGAGAGTTGAATGTTAGCATCTGCACCTTACAGTGAAGGAGAGAGTGAGGGGGAGCGAGGAGCCAGTGGGGCCAGACAGCCACACACTGGACTCTGGATCTCCCCTTGTCACTGTGTCTCTCCTGACTACCTAAGGGGTCATCTCCAAGCCACTGTCCTCAGTTCTTTGGCAATAAAAATAAAAGCATATGACCTTTCTCTTTACCTCGCCAGCATCCCACACAAAATCCCAGGAAGAGCCTTTGAAGGAAGGCTGAGCAGACAGTTCTAGAAGTGGCGTGATGGATGGAGCTGCCTTGTGGCCCAGCACCTCAACTGTCATTCTCCCTTCCTCCCTCCTGTTGCCACAGTGGGCCTTGGGGCTGTGAAAATGCAGATGCCCCTGGGATGGGGTGGGGTGACAGATTAAGCCATTGTTATTAATCTTTAACACATTTGCAAGTTTTAATCCAACCTGATAATATAATATAATCAGAAAAATATTCCATTTACATTTAATATTATACTCACAGGTTTGGGTTTATCTATATCATAGATACAGTTGTGGAGGGCAACAAGCATAAAGTGTATTTACTTTACCACTTATTTCAGAATTAAGAATATATATTTATATTTTATAATAAATTATAAATATATGAAATAAATTATAATAGATTATATATATATTTAGTATATAGTTCTATGTCACTGTCTCACTAGATGATGGATGATTAAAGAGAGTGATACTGTCCCAAATGTTGAACACAGTGCATGGCACATGGAAAATACTCAATCAACAGTCGGTATTATGAGTATTAAATAATTAGTCCTGATGGCCAAGTTCTCTAAAGGGCTTATCAAGTATAAAGCAAATTTTTCTGTTCCTTTCCCTTTTGAGGACTCCTAAAAATGTCTAACTGGTCATCAACAGAGTAAAGATGCATGTTATAAGGAACTTTCAGCACAGTGAATGTGGAATTACAAAATGATGAATAAATAGAAGACTGCGGGATAGCTGGATTAGAGACACTGAAAACTAGTCCCCGAAGATGCAGTCCCCATCTGCGAGGACCATGTGCGGTACATTCCAGGTGGAGGGGTCTTTCCTCATCTCTCTCCAGCAACACTGATATTATGGAGGTGGATTTTTACCTCTCTCAGTGTGGATAGACCCTGTTTCTCTTCCACCAAATTATATTGTAGGTTCCGTACATATAACTGCATCTGGCCCCAGGGCCCCAATTCAGGAATCCTGCGATCCTTGGGGCTAGGGTAAGGAGAGTCTGGGCTGGCTCTGGGTATAGGAGAGGCAGGCAGAGGACAGGACAGAGCTCAGAGGCCGTGAAGGTTTATGACCACGTGGATGGATGGCGATGAGGCCAAAGAATGAACTGGGAATTACAAAAGGGATCAAATCATCTACTACTGTCCCTTCTCACACTAAGCTTCTGGATACCCCACAAGGAAAACTGCTGACTGATGTTGAAACATCCCTCCATGGCCCCAGAGATTTACAAAATAAAGACAGTGATCATGATTATCGAAGCAGCTGCAGAACTCTACGATTGTCAAGACAACCCCAGGAAATTAGGTCAGGAAACTGTGGTCTGTGTGTTTTGGGAAAGGATGGTCATCAAGCAGGGGCAGGTGAACCCAAGTGCTTTCCGAACCTGTGGGCCTGTTTCAGTTCCACCACCTTTGTTGTGCCGCACCTACCTGTCTGCTATGTAGCCGATACCCATAGAACCGAAGAAAAATCCGACATTCACAGCCGACTGAAACAGGTCCAGCATCCAGGAGTTGGCACACACTAGGTTAAACTGCCGAGGGGCAAGAGGTGTCCCGAATCAGGAGAGAAAGAGAATAAAGTCCTGTTAGACACGCCTCTGCCCAGGGAACTCATTACATCCTCCTCGCATCGAACTGATGTGGCTGAGTGGTAATAAACCAACCTTCCTGCTCTTATTAATTTTCTTTACACAACCAAAAGATTTGTCCCGCAATCTCTTTAGCATTCCTTCTGGCAGTATGTCATTAGGCTCAACTCTATTGTTGGCTAAATCAGCTGAAATTGGGTAATTACTCCATTTATGCACAAACCATTTTTTCTTTCTAACTGTAATACACAGAGGCAAATGGATGTGCAAACACATACAAATGCTGCCTGGAGGAGGTTGGGCTGGTCATCGTCTCCTCTTTACTAGCAGGGGCATTAGGAGCGTCTTGCTCTAGGCTGTTACATTTGCTCTCATTTGGAACAAGAGGAGGTGTTGAAGGAGCAACAGGTGCCAGCTTGGAAGTCAGGAGATCCGGTTTCCAGGCTAACTGCTAATTCCTTCAGTCTGTGGCCTTTGGCAAAATTTTTCTCAGCTCTGGGCCTCAGTTTCCTGTCTCCGAATGAAGGGATGAGATTAGCCATGCTGTAAAGCCTCTTAAATTTGTGTGGTATTAAATCTACAATCCTCCTTTACATAACTATTAAACCACTTTAGACTCTTAAAAAAAGTCTCCTCTACCTAAATGTCTGTTCATACAGAATACCTTCAGTTTATGCAAGCAGTCCTTCTATATTAAGCGAGGCAACTGGCTTCTCTGTATTTTCAGAATAATTTCAACCCCTGATTTTGCTTTGCCTCCAGTAAAAGCAAGTCTCCATTTTTTCGGTTTTCTGTTTATTGAAATGAGGCTTCACCATGAGACAGTAAGGTTGAGCGTAGTTTTTAATAAAATAATGATATCATAGCATAAGCTCCAACCCCAAATAGTTTTATATGGACACTTTGAGCAAATTGCAGAGAAAAAAATAGCCATCAAGAGAAAAGTTCATGTTATAGTAAGGCGCCATTTGGGTGAATTCCATGAGCTTTCAAGTGTCCATTCATGTGGTGGAAGGATGGAGGGGGGACAGGACTTCCAGAAAAAGAGGAGGCTTGAAAATTTCCCTTCCCAGCATTATTTCTAGGAATTCTGATATGCTTTTGCTTGTTTCTTACTGCCGAGACTTGCATACATGAGAATCATTACTGTCAGAATTTGATAAAGTTTTAACTAATCCACTCATGCTCCAGACAAATAAGAGGCTGCATGTTTTTTTTGGAAACTAGGATTTTATAAGATACTTTGAGTCCAGAGAGCATGCCCAGGCACAGTGTAAGAAGCAGGCCTTACTGGCTTCTTCCTTAAGAAAAGCTGCACTATTTGCTTTTTGGATCTCTAAGTCTTGGGCTCACTTACCTCGGTCACGATGGAGGAGCCGGGTGTGTCGTACACCCAGCCATGCCCACAGGGGCCCAGCGGCAGGTGGCTCCTGTTGGTGGCCAGCCCGGCCAGCGGGTCCACGCAGCCGAGGGTGCTCTGGTTCCAGTCCACCTCATAGCGGCGGCACTGGCTGAGGAAGGCCTCGCCTGCTGGCCCCGGGCCCGGCACCGTGTAGTTCAGCTCCTCAGCCAGGCTCCAGCCGCATCGCCGGCTCAGCTCGGCCACCCCGGGGCTCCGGCAGCGGTGGTCGGGGGTGAAGCCCAGGAAGACGATACCCACGTAGATGGGGGTGAATGCTGCAGAGAGCAGGGCTAAGAGGAAAAATGTTTGTTTCTGGAAAAAATTAAATTCCCCTATGTGCTCTAGAATGTCATCCACAGTTGGCATTATTACTGGATGCAGGAGAAATCTTGATGCTCTTCCCTGCGCTGCTACAATTGTGGCTGAGAGAGGCTGCAGCCAGCTCAGAGCAACTCTTGACCAGAAGTCAAAGGGTAAGAGTGAGTTTACTTGAGAAAGCAAGCAGCCTTTGGTCCAGACCTTCCCTCGGTCAGGCTAACTTTCAGCCGTGCGCTCCTCCAGCGGGGGTGTGTCCTGCTGTTCTCTCGAAATGCCCTGAGCAAGTAAAAGGGCAAGATGTTGTGTTCATTGTAACATCACTCTGCCCAAGTTTGTCCATACCTCATACCAGCACCACAAACAATCCTTCCTCTGTACTCCACGGGCGAAAAATCTGAGAGCTTTTGCATATCCCAGACCTGTTAATCTTTCCCTAGTACACTAATTGTCCAGGAAATTAATATATGCATATCTCACCCACACGGTCAACCTTGTTTCTCGAAGGTGCTACAGAGAACGCACACGCATTTGGCTTCACTCGCGGGTATAATGTGAATCACGGTCGTAGACCAGAACTGCTGTCTGGATTCAAGGTGGTTTGCAAATCCCATTGCTGGGCTCATTCTACAAAGAGGAGCAATTACACCCCGGATACATATTGTGGCTGCTCGTTTTGATTTTTTTTCTGGATTTTAGAACTCTGCTTTTTAAAGAATTCCAATCTGACATTCTTGCCTTTCAACCCTGAAGTGTCGTTCCCTTGACCCGTTTGTGAGGAAAGAATAAAATGTTCGCGGCACGCCTTGGTCAAGTGGAGAGCAGGCAGGAGTGTTTTCATTCTGCTGTGTTTCTGTCATAGAAACCGCCTGTGGCCAGGGTGCCTCTTTCGGATGGTGTTGGGTGTATCCAGGCACAAGAGAAACAGGTGAAATGTCTTTCCTTGTGGTTGGAAGGATGCCTACTGTGGTGGAAGCTGCCACATAGGGAAAGTGACCTGTGATATTTTTGCAAAATAAAATGCCAGACATTTGATCCAGTTTTCTTTCCTTTTTTTCTGTTGGCTAGTCAGTGGGTCTGACAGTAGTGAGTCTTCCTTCCCACAGCAGCTTTCTTCAAAAAGCAACAATTAGGGCACCTGTTGGGACCCTGTCACCCTCTTCTGTGCCTTTGTCTGGCTCACAGAGGTGCTCTGCTCGGTGGTGTCAGGATGGGGGGACATCTGCCACGCCAGTCCCAGTTTGCCATTGGCTAAGTGAGTGGGTTCAGACTCTATAGAACCAACAGTTTGGGAAGTATTTCTGGCACGAAAGTTATAGTTACAAAGCTCATCCATGCACTTATACCCACTGATTATTCAGTAGGGAAAAGCAAAACAAACAAGAACTGGATTAAATTCCTGGTTGTACTGTGACTGGCCAAGGCCAAAGGTGGTAGGCCGCGGTGAACAGGGGTCTCAGCTTCTGAAGTAATGAACCATCACAGACTGAAAACGCCGGACTCCCGGGAAGCTGTGACTCGTTCTGTAGCCATCTTGCTTCTTGGATCTTGGATCTTGGAAGGATTTGTGGAGAGATGAGGCTGTGGCTGGGTGTGTCTACGAATCTGGAGACACATTCCCGTTCCTGGCTCAGGAACTCTCCAGATGCAGAGATATTTTTCAAATAGAAATGAAAAATCATTAATGAGATAAAAGGCAGATGAATAATGCCAACCAGCAAAAAGATAAGGCAACGTTAAGCGAGAAAAAATATCCCTTTAACTTCCGCTTCCAGGAAAATGGAGTTGATGGACCCTTTCTTATTCTTCCCACTGAGTACAGCTCAACACCCTGGACACTATACATAAAACAGCCATAGGACACTGAACAATGGGGAGAAGGCACACTGGCTACAGTCCTCTGGGTCCAAAGAGCGACGTGGTGGTGAGTTTCCTTCCTGGGTTTTCTTTCTGCCTCACATAACCCAGACTGGGTGCTAGAGAAGCCGGCAAGCCAGAAATACGAATGGGCGCAGATGTCGAAAACCCCAACAAAAGCCTGCTCTCTCTAGGAATAAGTTGGAGCTTTTCAGAGACCCCTATGGACATCTCACTCCTCTTTTCTTTTAAGTTTTTTGGTCAGTTTCTTGTTAGTCCCAAACCATCAGTGTCTCTTAAAATCACCTTAAAAGAATGCCAGAATTCCATGAGATGTAACACTGCTTTAAAAGTTGCTGTCTGCAATTCTGCTGCATGATTTAGTCATCTGAACAAGTGTGCTGAGCACCATGGACATTATTCCCCAGTTGGGAACAATCTGCAGGGACCAGCTGTCCCTAGTCCAAACTGCATCGAATGTGTGGATCCCTCGACAAGATCCTCCACACACAGCCACTCAACCTCGGAGCTGTCAGCTTCACTGCTCGAATTTCCAACTGATGGAAAAATTCCATCTTCTGTAACGCCAGTGCCTGCCCACGTGCTGTCTCCACTTGCTGGACCTAGTTCTCGCTTCCAGAACTACCGGAACAAAGACTCCTTCCTCTTTGACGTGACACCCATCACATGATAGAGATTTGTAGCGTTGCCGTGGCTGACTTGGGGAGACTGAAGCTTCCCCTAGGAGTCAAACATGACCAGCTGTGGCTTTGGTCTTAGCATCATGACCTCCACCTGCAGGCTTTTCTCAGACCCCAGGGGCCAATGGCGGAGACCAGAGGAGGACCGGCACAGTGCTATGCCTGTGGCGGAGAGCATGCCGGGGGGGACAGAGGAAAGAAGGCAGCTCGCATCTGCTGAGCCTGTGCTCTGTTCCAGGCTGCATCCACGTGACTTCTCTCCTGTAATCTGTAGAACATCCCTGGGTGGTGGATGTGAGTGCTCCTATTTATAGATGAGGACACCATGGATCAGATCCACTTAGGAACTTCCTCAGTGTCAACCAGCCAGTTAAGGATGAATCAGAACCTGAGGCAAGAGTGTCCCCGCACTTCCTCTGCCTTCTGTCATTCACCGGAAGTGCTGTGGGACAGGGAGAGTTAAAAAGGGACCAAGGTCATAAAGCCTGACTCCAATCCCAGGGACCCAGGGGTGGTTCTGACTGCCTCTTACTAAGAAATTTGACAAACTCCTGCACCCTGGATTTGATTTATTGACACGGTCCGTTTCAAGACACCAGATCTTCATGCCGTGGGCAAGAGGGACCAGGTAAGAGGAAAGAAGAGTATCGCTTGCCAAGGATAAATGATGGTGAAACTCACGATGAATTACTTATAGTAAACGATCAGATAAGGAGAAGGTAAGACCTCAGATCACTTACAGCGATCGGTTTGCCCAGTCATTCAACACTTTTCCATCGATGTACTAGAGCAAAGCCCACAGCATGGCTGCCGTAAAATCCATCCTCCTTAGGTGACAGACTCCACCCTACAGCAAAGCCACACAGGCAGTGAGCAGCCTGAGGGAAGAAAGCACAGAGAGGGAGGGAACTTAATGATGGAGCTGAGTCAGTGCTTCCAATTTGAATCTGGTCTCCCTTGCACTTATTGCTTCATCTGTGGGGGGTGCTTACATATGCAGAAGTGTGACAGAGGGATAATCCGATCTAATGCTGAATGCTCACTTAATCCATATAATTGGATGATTTGGTGCAATTAATGTCAGAAATATTTCTCAATCTTTTATCAGGTTCCTTTGTAATGTAAATAAATGTTGTCCCAGGATGTGTCTTCTGGTGGTACCGAGGAAGGCCAGTTGTGCTCAGACTAACTTTCTCAGCTCCCCCACAGGAGGACAGGGAGTGGTTCAGGCTGGCAGTTGGAACTGATGAATCCTACCCAGTGACAAGCCGGGCATCAGGTACTTGGAGGACGACAGGGCAGAAGCACGTGATCCATCAGCAAAAGACAGGAGGTTTTGCAACCAAGTATTATGCAGGATGATTTCTGACATAACACATAGGTATCTGACACAGTGAAAATGCACAATGCAGTCTCTGGTCAGTCTACCTGAGACGAGGATGATGGAGAGCGGATTGTTTCACAGTGATGCGTGTTGTGTGTTCTCTAGGTGGCTCACGGGGATAATGGCAGCAGGCCAGGTGGGACCAGGAGGGGAGAGTCCACACAGTTGGACTGTGGTCCAGCCTTTCCCATGAGAAAGTAATAAATGCCCATTTAAACCACTCATTTCAGATCCCTACTACCTTGCAGCAGATCCTAATTTTAATAGAAAGTTCTATCACTTAGAAAATTCCAAATGACTCAGCTACTCATTTATCATGTAAATACCAATTCAGCAGCCCATGGTATGAAGGGCTATTTGAGAAAAAATTCAAATCAGGTATCAGAATAATTCATTATAAGTTTTGGGCAATAAAACCAGATTCCACTGGATTTTAAAGTGATGTAAATGATTCACTGATCCTCAAATTAGGATACAAATGTCTGTAGCCAGCTTTGGCACTAAAAGGAGCCAGGAGAGCATCGAGTGGTATAATGAAATGAGTACTGGACTGGAAAAGAATCTGTGCTTTCCCCAGAAGGACTATAACTTGCCCTGCTGCTTTAGCTAGTCAGTTAACGAGGCTCAATTTCCTCATCTGTAAATAGAAGGGGTTGAACTAAATCTCTAGGGATCCTTGAAACTTCATAATTTAAGGGCTTAGTGATTTGCTAGTGGCAAATCCAAAGTCTTTTGTGTCATGCCCGGATGAAGAGCCTCATAATGCTTTTCATGCTATAGATCTATCATCACAGCTAGGCAGAGCCAAGCTGGTTTGTGTAAGGTATATGGTTCCTGGATCAACAGCTACCTACGTCCTCTTCATTTCCTTGGATTACCACTCTCATTAATTAAGAGAAAAAATTCTCGAGCATATCATCAACATAATTAATTCCTCCAGAAATTCTTCATTTTTCCTAAGACAGACAAATTCAAGCAGAAGACTAGGATAAGACTTGTAGACTTCTGGTTGAAATGGGAGATGATGGCAAGTGATCAAAGTGTTTTGTTTATATTTCAGGTTTTCTCAAGATCAAGTTTCAGAGTTCAGGTTTCTTTGATTCAGGAAAAGAAAGAACAGGTGGCCTAAGGTCATAGTTTTCATAGGATTGGAAGTAAATTAGGGGACCAACAAGCCATATTCGTTTACCCAGTGCAAGCAAGAAAAGGAACACCAGGTGAACAAAAGAGTCTATAACTGAGAATTGTAAAAAATGTTTTTATCTCTTTTCTTCATATAATTTTAGGGGGTGAAATAATTCATTTTCTAGAGGAAAGAATTAATGTGTGATAAAAGCTAAAATAAGCAAGTGTGGAAATGAACAAAACCCACCCAACTGAGAAGCAAAAGCTATTTATTCAGAGCTTGCTGTAGCAAGGGAGTCAGCCACCATCACCTGTGTTTGGATCAGTTCCAGCTGCTCATCACATACGGGGCTTGACTCCATGCCTTCTGTTCTTCCTTGACCATTGAACTCCAGCGCCAAAGGGTTTATGGCCCTCCGTGGGCTCAACTCACGTTGAAACCTAAGAGCCGCCTCTCTGATTTCAAGTTCCTTCTACGACTCTAGCGCCTAGGGATATCCTTTCTTGTTTTTGAGCTTGGCTCTTTATCCAGCAATGACCTTATCCAACATTGCCCTGTGTGAGGAGCCAGTGTGACCTGCTAAGTCTGCCATATTGACCAGTGTCAGCTAATATTTATGATGTGCCTACAGTATGTCTACTGTGGCTAGGCGCTGACGAGGAGAAATAACAAAGCACAGGCTTTTTCCAGGAAACTCAGAGTCCAAAAGGCCAGGCAGTCAACTGAAACAACATTTATACTAAAATGCAAGAAGTTCAATGCTACAAGTATCACGGGGGTCTATGGAAGCACCAAGATGAAGGGCATCTAACTCAGGTTTTGAGGAAAGGGTAGAGGTCAGCGAAGAAAATGCATATTCTTCTAAATAAAGCATCTATTGGAAAAGAGGAATGTGAAAGGGCTTTTTGAGGGGAAAACATTTTTAGGTTTATTTTATTTTCAAGGTCTGTGTGTAGGCCCAACAACCACAATCATACACAGAAGTCCTTGCCTCCCTAGTTCCCACAGTCCCGGACTTTCACAAGCTTCGTGTTTCTTTCAGCACCAAAGATATTATTCGATGAATCATTTATTCGGCAAACATCATCCAAACAACTTTATTAAGGGAGCGTCCCAAAAGATGAATTTCACTGCTAGGATATATATTACACCCTGGAAGACTTGGAATCGTTGCCAACTGCCATTGTAAATATTTATTAAGAGGCTGTTCCCAATGACTTAGGGAGCTTTATTCTGTTGTCATTTTTTAAACATTAAATAAGTGTTTATTATCCACATATTTTTGGTAGTATATGAAAATTATTATTTATGTAAAGATAAATAATTTGGGGCAATTTAAAAATAGGGGATCTGGAATGGAAGAAATATATTGAACTATCTATTGAATTGTAGGATGTTGGAGCTGGATGTTACCTTGTTAAAATCTAGTCCAATCTGGTTGAAACCAGGATTTCTCAACCTTGCAGCATCCTTGGTCTCTCCTCGTCAGATGCCAGTAACACCTCACCCTCCAAGTCATGACAAAATGTCCCAAACATTGCTAAATGTCACCAGATGAGAACTACTGGTCCAAATCCTTTATTTCAGAGATGAGAAATAGAAGCTCAGAGAGGTAAGTGATGGGCCTTTATTAAGCAGCTGGTTAGGAGCAGACCCTAAAATAGCATCCCTGGTCTTTTGCTGACTCTTCTTGGGTTCTTTTCACAGAAACAGCAACCAAACCTCCTGGCTAATGTTAGTTAACCTCTCAGTCCTATTTTCGTCAGAGCCCTGGACTCAGACTCTCAAAATAATGCAGCTTCTATTGAAAAACTCAAGCTTGGCAAGCTTGTACCGTCTGAGTTGTCTCCAATTTACTTAAGAACTAAGATTTCTGTGAAATTTCAATGATACTCATTGAGCTGATTCTAAGTGACCAAAATGTTCCTTCCAAGCTCACATTTTCTTTTTGAGAAAGTATCTGTTTCTCTTTCCATTTCCTTTACTTGTGAAAAAGCAAACGCTTTGGGCCAGTCCCAGAGGATTTTTGTATACTTGATCATTTTCCATGAGACTGGGGATTGGGTGACTGAATGCTTGCCAAACAGTAAATAAATCCATAAACGGCTTTTGTTCATTTGATAATTGGGTGTAATATACGCAAAGTTAAAGTTCACTTCATAAAAACATCTGGTTTTATTGGAGGTCTTTTATTCTGATTGGTACCTTCAGACGCATAGGTAAAAAAAGAGATAATTCACATTTTGACACCCTATGGTCCTGTCATTTGTCTCTTATTCACCATGTTGACAAATAAGTAAAGGAGACAGCCAAAGGTGAGTGAAACCAGGCTCCAGAATGTTCTTCCTCAGGGATTGGACCACTGTGAACCAGCCCTTCCTGGTTGTCGAGAGGCTCGCTCACACACAGGTTGCTCAGGGTCACTTGGCAGGCCTGCCTTGGGTTCTAACTCAACAGAGCTGTTGCCATTGATTCCAGCAGCTTGTGGTTGGAAGAGACCACCAGAGCCAGCAAATTGCCAGTGACATTCAAGCTCAACTCCAATTTATGTCAGTGTGCCAGTGACGAAATTCACACCTGTCCCTCAGCACCAGTGGGTGTCTGTTTCACAGGGCAAATCCTCGCTGACAGTCAGTGCCAGAGCCACAGCAGGTGCTTCTTCTTGCCCTTTGTTGAAATGACCTGCGGCCCCGGGAGATAGCTCAGGAATGCTGCTGACGCCATGCGGGAACTCGGCACCCTTACCTGCTTACGCTGTGACTCAGCCAGTCTGGAAGAGGAACTGTGTTTCCATGTTGTGAGACAATCTCATCGTACCAGATGATGAATTTTGTGCTGGCTTTGTGCAGAACCCAGAAATATCCGTAGTCAAATTTGCTGATGCAAATAATCCATAGCCAATCTATTAATCAAAATTGGGGTGAGTTTATTATGAGCCAAATTTGAGGGCCATATAGCCCGGGGCTTTCCTTCCCCAAGGAAGGAAGGGCACCCAAGAAGTGGGGTGTACAGAGTGGTTATGTACCATCAAAGATCACATATGAATGCAATGTCCTTTTTACATAGTCACAAAGATTGCCCTGTCGGCATAGCCTTTGATGCGCACAGCAGGTAGCAGGTCTGTTGTCTCAATGGGGGTGGTCACAGGATGAGTACAGCAATAAATCCTAGCCCGGGGAGGAATGCTTATCCTTAAGGAAATGCCAATGTGGGGGAAGTATCATCCTTATCTTAAGGGCATTTGTTCTGGTCTCTGGGATGTGGTAAATGCTCCAAGCAGATATACAATGCATGTTCAAAGGCTGGTCAGGCCTTTTTGGAAAAACAAGGTCAGGCCGAATTAGTTTTACACCAAATGGCTTCCTCATATGCTCCAATATATGCTATTGCTTGCCATTTTATTTATCAAATTGAAGGCTGGAGTGGAAACAAAATCAGGCCAATGCTGCATGGTCAGGATGTCTGGAGGCCCCACAGAGCATCAATCTCTTGCATCTAAATTACTACATCTTCTGTATTGTTCCTAGAATTGTGTTGTGATTAAGTCCAGGTAGGCATGTCCTATCTCCTGGTCTCTTTTCATGTGCTGCAAAATGTGTGATGTGGCAGCGTGGGATAGCAGAAAGAACTGACTGTGAGCCTGAAGACCTGGATTCCATTCATGCTGTGACAGTTTTTATGAGTTTGGGTAGGTAGCTCAGTAGCTGTGGTGCTCGTTTCCCTCACAACTCTCTAGAATTGTGGTTTCCCACTGCTTCCTAGAGTTGCACGTGCAAGCTCACGGAGCTGTGCATTTCCTCCTAAGAATCTGGCCAACAGTTAAAGTCACTTACCCTGCTTCCAAAACTCTGGTTAGCTCAGACAATCACAGGTTCCCCAAATTGTAATCCAGCTGCTTTATTTTATGGTTGAAGAACTGAATCCCAGACAGCCCAGGCGACCCATTTAGAGTCACGTCACAAATGTCATGCCGTTCCCTATCTTGTACCACAAAGCAGCCATAGACATATCTGTGCGTAACTCACAATTATGGAGTAGTGTAGAAACATGAAAACACTTTGTTCTAAAAGCTTTATTGTGAACCAAGATTTAGAAAATGCAAACATTTTGGCAAAATGGAGTATTTTCCAGGGACTCACGAGCAGGACCTCTGTGAATGTAATTCTGTGAACGTAAAGTGAGGACGAGAAGGTCCCAGCTGGTCTCCTCTGCCCCAGCAGAGATGGCAGCAGAAGTCTACAGGCGTTGTCTGTTAGACCTTTCTGCAATGAAAGGGTTCCGTATGTGCACTGCCCAATAAGGTAGCAAGTTGCCACAAATGGCCATTGAGTTTTGAAATGTACCGAGTGCAACTGAGGAACTGCATTTTAAGTTTTATTTAAAACATTAACTAATTTAAGTTTAAAGTTATGCAGCCACGTGTACCATATTGGAGAGCAGTTGGAAAAACCCCTTGCCTGGGCTCCCCCAGGGGCTGTGGCGGTCAGTTGTGGCAAGCCTGGGGCCATTAACTCTCAACCCAGGTCATGGTCCCCTGGACTGTGCAGACTTCAGTCTGGGCGTCTGCTCACTCATTTGGGATCCAGATTGTCACTCATTCTCCCCCCAGCACATGTGTGCGCACACACACAATTCCAATGGCTGAATTCTGTGCGTGTCGGGGGCAGGAGGCAGGTGGACAGCAAACCTCATCATCCCTCTTACCATCTTGACAGGTAAGAAAATTGCTCCGGGCCCTCTTTTCCCTCCATACCTTAAAGGGAACCCCTCCCCCTCTGCCCACCTGAGGATCAGCACCTGGCCAAGCTCCCTGCCTCTCAGGAGTCAAGTCCTTGCACCATCCCCCTTGAAGGTGGTTGCTCTTACCTCCACGTTCCCTCGCTTAGCTGCTCACAGTAGGACCCAGAGATGGCCTAGCTTATTTTTCTCTGCCATTCTGCTTATCGCTTTTACACAGGTGGCGGATGCCACGAGAGAATGAATGTTAAATTATATGACGCAGAGCTTCTCCTTCTCAAAGTTTACTCCTGCAAAGCACTGTTTTTGCCCAAACTGGATCCATTTTAGCTCCGACTGAAACCAGACTCTCTCTCTCACCCACCTCTCTCTTAATGAGCAGAAAAGAGCTGCTCCATTTCCAGTTTTTTCTCTGGCAAATTTTTTTTCTTAACTTGTTTGGCTGTTACCAGTTTTCTAGCAGACGACCAATCAAGAAGCAAATGAACTAGTTTTATTTTTAAGCTTGAAATATCTCTATTAACAGCCTTTTACAAAACTGAGCTCAGATTTTCAACTTTTTGAGAGGAATTTTGATGCAAACTGACACACCTGAAGTCTGGGTCAATAGAAATTCCTTTCTTCCAGTTGCTCAGGCCAAAAGCCGTGTCGCCAATCTTGAGTGCTCTTTCTCTCGCACACACAAGCAGCCCATCAGCTCCACCTTCGCCAGATGTGCAGACTCAGACACTTCTCACCACCTTCACTGGTAGCGCCCTGGTCCAAGCCACCACGGCCTCTCCCCGGGGTTGTTGCCAGGCACCTGTATCTGCTCTCCAGCTTCCCTGCAGGACCTTGCCTCTGCTGGGACGCTTTACCCAGCATCCTCATAACCTCTCCCTCACCTCCTTCAGGACATACTCAGCGCTCACCTCTGCGGGGCCTTCCCGACTATTTTTTCTGAAGTTCCAACATCTCCCCTACACTGGCACACAACGCAGACACACAGTCTTTGCTTTAGTTTTCCTTCTTAGCATTTCACTCTTTAAAGCATATGTTACATAGTCATTGGGTTTAGTTTCAATCTCCCTCATTACAGTGTAGGTTCCTGAGGACAAGGATTCAGGTCCCTTGGTCCTTGCTGTGTCCTTATTGCCCAGAGGAGTGCCTGGCACTAGGCGGGCACTCATGAATGTTTAAGTGACTTCATGAGTGCATCTTCTCCAGGGCAGTACCCACATTCTGTATTTTGGTGTAAAACATTGGCTTACTTTGACATGACTGTCCCTAACATAGATAGATAACTCAACCCTTGGCTCAAGTCGCCCTGATCCACTCTGCAATAGCCCTGCAACCATTGAGGAAGGTTCTCAAACACAGTATTGAAGGATCTTTTCCAAAAAAGCAAATAGCCAGCTTTTTGAGGTATAATTGGTGTATGATAAACTGCACATATTTCAAGTGTAGAATTTGATAAATTTTAACATGTATGCACCCATGAAATTTTACCACAGTCAAGACAATACCTCCCAGAACTTCTGCATGATCTCTGTAATCATCCCTCTTCCCCTGCCCCACTCCTCTCCACACAGCCACTGATCTGTTGTCACTATAGATTAGTCTATGTTTTCTAGAGTTTTATGTAAATGAAATTGTACTGTCACAACTGAGGGAGGGTGCCACTAGCATCCAGAGGGGAGAGGCCAGGGATGCTGAAAAACGTATGACATGCACAGGACAGTCCCCCACAACAAAGAAGTATCCAGGCCCAAATGTCAACAGTGCCAAGCTTGAAAAACCACTAATGTGAATCCATACTTCCATTTGGTTTCACTTCTTTTTGTCTGAGGAGCTTCCATTAAAATTGCTTGTAATGTGGCTGTGATGGTGGTGAATTGTTTCAACTGTTTTAGAATTTCAAATTTTTGTTTTAATGTTGCCTTCAGTTTTGAAAGGTATTTTGCTGGGTATAGAATTTTAAGTTGAGTTGTTTTCTTTCAATACTTTAAAGATGTTGCTCCACTATCTTCTTGCTTGTGTTGTTTCTGAAAAGAAATCTGTTGTCATCCTTATCTTTGTTCCTCCAGATATATTTTTTCTGTGGCTGCTTTTCAGATTTTCTCTTTCTCAGTGGCTTGTGATTTGATTATGAAGTAACCTGGTGTGATTTTTTTTGATGTTTCTTGTGCTCATGGTTAGATAAGCATCTTGGACCTATGGATTGATACTTGTCACCAAATTTGGAAAAATGTCATCCATTAATTCTTTAAAACAGTTTTTCTGTTGTTCCCTTCTCTACTCTTCTTCAGGGAATATACATATATATTAGGCCATTTGAAGTTGTCCCACAGTTTGCTGATGATTTTGTCTTTCTTCAAGGTCTTTTGTGTGTGTGTGTGTGTATTTTATTTTGGATAGTTTCTATTGCTATGTTTTCAAAGTCACTATTTTTTCTTCTACAGTGTCTCATCAGTTGTTAATTACATCCAGTATATTTTTCATCAAATAATTTGTAGTCTTCATCTCTAGATGTTTGATTTGGGTCTACTAAACTTTTTGAACATCTAGAATACAGTTATACAGTTACAACTATTTTCTGTCCTTGTCTGTTAATTTTAACATTTGATCAGTTCTGGGTTGATTTTGATTGGTTGATTTTTCTCCTCATTATAGATATTTTCCTGGTTCTTTGTGTGCTTGGTGAATTTTACTTTGTTTGGTACTGAGTATTTTTGTATATCTATAAATATTCTTGAGCTTTGTTTTGGGATGCAGTTAAATTACTTGGAAAAAAAGTTTGATCCTTTTGGATCTTGCTTTTAAGAAGTTAATTGGAACAGAGCAGCATTGGGTCTCAGACTAATTATTCCACACTACTGACAAAAGACAACTTTGAGTACCCTACTCAATGACCCACTAATTGTGATGCTTTCCTGTCTTGCTGTGGGGACAGGCACTTTTTCTGGCCCTCTTCCCTCTAATCCTCTCAGACAGTTCTTTCCCCACCTCAGACAGTATCCTCACATGCATGTGCTTAGCAGTAACCAGCTGAATTCTTGAGGGAAAACTTCCACAGATCTCAGGAATTCTCTCTCCACACGGCTCTCTCCTCCCTGGCACCTTATTCTGCAAACTCTGGGCACCTGGTCTCCCATACTCTCAGCTCTGTTTACTCAACAGAGCTCTGCTTACCCAGAGAGTCCATGGGGTACCACCTGGATTCCCTGTCCCTGCACCATAGCCTGGGAACTCTCTCATGGCAGTAAGCTGGGGTGACCATAGGGCTCACCTTGTTTATTTCTCACCTCTCAGGATTACTATCCTTTATCACCTGATGTCCAATGCCTTGAAAACTGCTGTTTGATGTATTTTGTTTGGTTTTTATGATTGTTTCAGGCCGGAGGGTAAATCTGGTCTCTGTTACTCCATCTTGATCAGAAGCAGAAGTTGCAAATGAATTAGTTTTTGTTTCCTTCTAACAAACATGCATGTGGCTATGATTTTATATTGCACACATTCAATAGATATTTTCTGTAAGTAAAAGTGACCCTAGTTTTATACAGGAACTGAACTGATGAATAATTCATTGATTTTGTTTGCTAGGTAAGTCATACCTGTCAGAGACTGAACAGTCAGAGAATTTCTGCCCTCACTTATCTGCCTGTCACCGAAGTGCATTCAGGGATCTCTTGTCCTATCAAGGAAGTAATATCCTCTTCTCAGTGAAGTTCTTCTTTACTCCCATCGTGTATTCACTTGAAATTTGGTTAAGTTTAATCCTTCAAATTCCAGGTTTTGCTCCCCTGAGAATTTAGAACTGGCTGCTCCTAAAGGCACCATATCACATTTTCAGTTAAAAAAAATCTAAACCTAAAGTAACGCACGTCTAAAAATACACTTACCATGATGAGGTCCTTAGGCACGGAAATATGTAGCTAATTTACAGAGATGTTCAGTAAGTAAATGGTGGAATTTCCAGTGTCTCTGGTGCATGGACCCAGAGGTCTTGAAAGCAGGAATAGGAGCAGGAGAGCCCACACCAACACAGAAATAGCCCGTTCTCTGCCAGAACAGAGAGCAAGGCAAAGCCAGTACATTTTAGAAAGCTGGAAATTTGTGCCAACAATTTTTTCCCGGCTTATTTTAACCTTTGTATTTTAAGGAGTTTTAACATACAAAGGTGTTCAAAATTTAAATAGACAGATATTTTTCTTTTTATCTCCCACTGCTTTTATGCCTTGGACCCTCTCCTTACTGAGAGGACATGAAGTTTTAACATATAGTATGATTATTTCCATGGAGTTATTTTCTATATATTATTATTTAATTCATATGGAATTTATTAGGTGTGTGAGTTAAGAAACTAATATTATTTTTTACAAAATGTCAAGAAATTTTCCCAGCACCATTACTTTAAAAAATACTCATCTCCATTGATCTGTGATGCCACTTTTATAAAATATATACTTCTTATGTATACCAAGATCTGTTTATGGGTTCTCATCTCTGTTCTGTTTATTTTTCTGTTTTATACCTCTAGAATGCTACTGTAAATTATACAGTATAGGTCTTCTGTAGACCTATACCATTCCTATTCACTGCCTATTCTTTTTTTTTTTTTTTTGTGAGGAAGACCAGCCCTGAGCTAACATCCATTGCCAATCCTCCTCTTCTTGCTGAGGAAGACTGGCCCTGGGCTAACATCCGTGCCCATCTTCCTCCACTTTATATGGGACGCCGCCACAGCATGGCTGACAAGCAGCACATCCGCGGGCGCCCAGGATCTGACCTCGTGAACCCTGGGCTGCCAAGCACGAACTAAACCGCTGCGCCACGGGGTCAGCCCCAAGACTGGCTATTCTCACCATTCAATCTATCTTCCAGATAAACTTTCTGTTAACTCTTTTAAGTTAAAAACAAAAACTGTTACAATTTTCCTTGGGATTAAATGGAACATCTCCATTCTTTGGGGGAAGAACTGCCATTTTTACAATACTTCAATCTTCCCAATCTTCCCATCCAGAAATATTTTATCTCTTGATTTACGCAACTCAGTTATGTATAATTCCTATATGTATCTCTGCATAATTCCTGTGCATTTTTTATAAGATTTCCCCCAAGTTTACCTGTTTTTGTTGTTATTGATATCATGGCTGGGAACTTGGGGCTTTGTAACTGATTTTTGCTGGTTGATAGGCAAGATATTGAGGTCTGTACATTCTCCATCAGACTACTGTAATAGTTTCCAGTTGGTTTTGTATGGTGTTTTCTTTAATCAATAAATCACTTGAAACTCTTACTATTCTCTTGCTTACTGTTCTGTTTGATGAATATCATGAAGCCCTATGCTGGATAGGGGAGAACAAGAACCTGAACTTCTAAAATAGCCTCACTACGTAATGTATTTTGCTATAAAATCGTAGAATTCCTTAGAGATGAATAGAACTTTAGGCATAACAAATCTAACTCTTTCATTTTCAGAAAATGAAACAGAGTCTCTGATATGTAGCTGCTGTAATGTTAGATGTTGGGGGAGAAAGCAACATTAGTGACCACGTTATAATGAGCTGTCATCAAAATTCCAACGTATTCTAGTAATGTTACGCTTTTGTTACCTGTAACTTTCCACATACATGATCTCAGCATAGCCCCCCTTTGTCTCAAAATGATGCACTTCATTTCAGAGTAGAGGCAGCGAGCTGTTTTCCTAAGCTGTTTTCTAAGGACACAGCACAGCACGCGGTGGGACGTGCTGTTGCACTGGCCATATCTCAGAGAACGTCTGTAACGGCCAATGCAAACTTCAAGCTTCCAAATGGAAACTCACTGCTCTAGAGTCACGTTTGCCTGGGGGCTTGGGGAGGGGGGTGGTGCCTAGAACTCAGGGCAGCTCCACAGGGATAGACGCTGGTGGGAACTTGTAACCCTAAAACCATCAAAAACACTTTAAAGAGCTCTGCAAGCATATACTATTTATTTGCCTTTAAGATGGGCCATTATCCAAATCCCCTGGAGGGAGCCAGCTCTGCAAAGTGGCTGATGCAAGCCCAGAGATCAAGACAGATAACACAGACCTTTCTCACCATTTGCCACCAGCCTGGAATAATCTAGCCTCTCCTCACCCCTTCTATTCTCCTGTTGTGGCTGGAAAGCCCTCTGAGTAATTCCCTGGGGGGAGAAGTGAGCTTGACCCCCAGGGTCAGGTGCAGTCAAGTTTCCCAAATGGGTGAGGACAACTAATTTTTGCAGCATGACCTCCAAATTTCATATAGAAAAGGATGGAGAGTGAATCTCTAGCTTCACAGAGAACATTCATTAACCTATTCAGCAAATATGGACTGAGCTTGTTACGTGCCCTTGACTTTGAGTTACAGACAATGGAGAAGACCTGGTTGCAGGCAACAGGGGGATCTTACCTAGGCATGCGCAGGAAGTAGGAGAGATGTCCATGTTCATTACAGAGTCTTTATTATTTTCACCTGTAAGTATCAAGCTCTGATCTAGATAGGAAACATGTAGAATGGTTTGAAGGGAGTGTGTTATAATGAATACAGTGGCTCTTGTATATATCATGTGTGGACGTTATAAAGGGGTGAAAAATAATGGGATATGTCAGAACACTGGGGTTGGAATCTGTGCTCTGATTACCTGCATGATCTTGAATACCCTGAATGTCTTCTTCCTCATCTGTCAAACAGAAATAGCTGTATTTATGTCACAATGCTATTGAGATGTTTATTGAGAAAATGGACGTGTGAGATTTTTGTAAACAGAAAGTCCTCTACAAATATAGGTGTGAATGGTGGGTTCTGGTAGAAATAGTTTAGTTCAAATTCATCAACATTTGCTATCACAGTGGTAATATCATAGTGAAGCTAATGGAAATGTATAATGAGCAGTTAGTATTATAAATATTTATGATATTTCATTTTTCTAATCAAAGAGGAAGATTATGATTAAATATATGTTTATTTTACTAGTCTGTAGAGCATGTGTATGTAACTTCTATTCTGCCAGGCTAAATAAAAATTCCCCAAACGAGTTCATGTTAGTTAGATAAACCATTGGTTTGAGGGTTTAAAGGGAAAACAGTGACTATTTTGATGGTTGGTGGAACTCTGTAATGGGATATACAAACCATAGGCATGGGTGCTAAGAGGCTCCAAAGTGAGTTGTAAGGCAGAATGACTCAGGAAGACTTCCTGGGAGAGTCTTCAGAGACACTTCTGGTGTCGCTGAAAGGGGGCAGAGCCAGGAGGAACCCTGCGACACAGACTCTCACCAGAAGTCTTTCTACTTTCCTTTTGGGGCAGCAGAGCAAGCCCTGCCTCTCCAAATGGGGTTGGTGTCCTGATGATGGATTTACTCCATAGGCATTAGGCACCCAGATTCCCCTTACAGATACACAAGTACATGGCAATCTGCGCCGTCACTGGCTTCAATTATTGAGGAGGAAAAAAAGAATTATTTTCCAATGAAAATGAAGACCCCAAAGTGTGATTTTCAGTCACAAGCAGTATTCAGCCCTTCCTACTTACAAATTTTAAAGCCATAGTAACTCGTTTCTTGGGTTATCAGAGAGGTGGCCTCAAGGGATCAAGGTCAAGGATTGGCTCCTCATGTGGGTCCATTAGACTGGATTGTTCTCTAGCCACAGTCTCTAAATGGTTTTGATAAGTCAATATTCCACATTAACAGGGAGGGGCGTCCACCCTGTGGGAAGTGATCTCATATTTGTGCACCAATCAAGTATTTATTGAACGCCCATGCCTTCTATATGCTCAGCTCTCACGAGATCATGGACTCTCCAAGAGCAAGGACGACGTCATTCATCTGCACGTGCCCAGAATAGGGTAGGTTTCTATAGAAGTATGAATGAATAACTGAGTGAATGAATGCCTAGCCTGAGGAGAATGTTGAAGAAATACACAGCACATTCTCCGTGAGCTGGTGACGACAGTGCATTGCTTGTTACGATATTTTGCAAACTTGGGTTGGTGGGAGAGCGGGACAGGGCTCCCTGCCACCCCACTGTCTGGAGTGTGCTTGAGTGGGAAGCACACTTGGCAGGGAGACTGCACTGTGATCGGAGGCAGAGCTCTGAGGCCATCCTCTCCCTGAGGGAGACTGAGTCGTTGACTCCACCTTGTGGTGTGTACTGAGTGCTCCAGAACCCGACAGGAAGCAGGAAGAAGACGGCTGCCAAGCCAGCAGCGCAGCACGAGGCCACTCGGTACGGACTTCGTGAGAAGGAGGACCTCCCCCTCCGCAAGGAGGGGCAGGGGGCTGAGTGAGACTCAGGAGAATCTGTGCTTTCGAAAAGCTGATTCAAACCTCCCAGGTGCTGTGGGCCCTGCTCCCCTGATCCCACCCCACAGAGCAGCATCCCTGGAGCGACAGCCTTCTTACTCTGGAACAGGATGATAAAGTGCCCTGGAAAAAGGCTGTCTGAATGTCCCCTAGATAGTCCAGCCGTGGAAGAGACAGCTGTGAGGTTGGCTCAACTATCCGTTTTCCCAGTGAGTAATCAGAGGGTCAGAGGAAAGTACCGAGGGAGACACCTCACCCAGATTTCCTGCCTCCCAGCCAGCCCTCTCATCTCTACTACACTCGCCTCTGACCTTCTGTTTACACGGGGCTCTGCCATTTAGGGGGCACGTTCATGTGTGATCTAGAACCTGGCTGGCCATCCAGTGAAGACATAAACAGGAGTGCCCTTGCCCATGACACAGGTGAGAAGACAGACAGGTGAGGTCACCCAGGGAGTAAACAGGGGAGTAGGACTCAGTCAAAGCTAGCGCCCTTTGCGCTCCACCACAGAGGCTAAACTTTCAGAATCCCTCAGTTCCTGCTTTTCTATGTCCTTGCAACATGTCTGCACTCACAATTCCAGCGTCTGGTTTGCGGAATGATGTAACACATAACTGGTACAACTTGGTCTGTTTAGCAGCCATGCAGGGAAGCTTATTCCATCACTTCATGGTTTGTACATCCCGTCTAGCATGACCAGAAAAAAGAAAAAGGAGACATCTGGAAGTGTATTTGAGGCATTTCTAGAGCAAGCAAAACACTTCCCACATCTCTGTGGGCATGACTGAGAATTGAGATTCCACAACACCAAATCTGAAATGGGCAACCCAAAGAAAACATGGATTGTTCTTTTTATAAAGCAGACTTTGGAGATGGTGTGTATTTTCTTCCTTTGGGTTGTGTTGGACTGCTCTTTCAGCATGGGTACGTGGAACTTCGTTATGGGAGAAGACAATTCCAAATGTGTGGAACTGAATTAGCTGAAACCAAAAAGTGTAGGGGAAAAAAAAATAAGTGTGGGTGGCGGGAGATGAAATTGTGTCGAAAAGGCCACAGAGAGATGTATAAGATAAAGAAATGAGGGGCTGGCCTGGTGGTGTGGTGGTTAAGTTGGCTCACTCTGCTCCCTCGGCCTGGGGTTCCAGGTTTGTATCCTGGGTGTGGACCTATGTGCCACTCATCAAGCCATGCTGTGGTGGCATCCCACATATAAAATAGAGGAAGATTGGCACCGGCTATCTGTTAGCTCAGGGCTAATCTTCCTCACCAAAAAAAAAAAAAAAAGACAAAGAAATGATAGGGACAAAGGTATAAATTTCATGAGAAGTGGGACTATCATTAAGCAGCAGAGTTTGATCTCTGACCACCGACTCCAGGGGGAAGAGGACTCCGTGAGTCATTTCATAAACATCCTGTGATCGAGAGGATTACCCGAATCTGTGTCATTTGCCAAGACTGGGTTAACCTAAAATGAAGCAGCAGAATCACTGTGGCTTTTGACTGGAATTGAGAGAACGCAGGATGCACACAGCCCTATAAAAATAATTTTTTAAAGAGCAAAAGTCACCAAATCTCCTTTAGCAAGAAGTCTAGAACAAATCATAATGGATGTTTGCTAGAACTGAGAACACACAGGATGATCAGTTAAGGCTTTCGTATATACATACATAAATATATTTCTACACATATCCATATACATACATCTGTACACACCTATACATATGTTCACACACACTGATATGGGCTGAATCCTGTCCCCCCCAAATTCATATGTGGAAGCCCTAACCTTTGGTACCCCAAGAATGTCTGTATTTGGAGAGAGGGCCTTTAAAGGGGTGATTAAGTTAAAATGAGGCTGTTAGGATGGGCCCTAATTCATTAAGACCGGTGTCCTTATAAGAGGATATTTGGGCACATAAAAAGAAACCAAGGATGCACACGTGCGTAGAGGAAAGACCATGTTAGGAAACAGCGAGAATGTGGCCATCCGCAAGTCCAGGATGAAACCAATACTGCCCACACTTTGATCTCGGACTTCCAACCTCCAGAACTGTGAGATAATAAGTCTGTTGCTCAAGCCACCCATTCTGTGGTACTTTGTTTTGGCAGCCCTAGCAGAGTAATACACACACATTATTTTACATTAATTGCATGATAAAGATCACGTACATTGCACGTTTTTATTTTTACTGTAATCTTTTTCTTATTCTCCTGATGCTTGACTCCTTCTTCTCTCTTTTGCTCCTGCCTCCACCCAAGGTCACCCGTGTACAATTGACCATGTGGGAATCCACATTTCTTTGTATACCCATGTAATCCACGAGAGGCACACCCATTCACAGACGTGAGGGTCGATCATTGTTTTACACAATTCGAATCACATTTCCCACAGTTTTTGGAATCTTGCTTTGTGTTACTTTTTACATCTTTTAAACTTTGAAACAATTTCAAACTTACAGAAAAGTTGCAAGTACAATACAAAATACCTGTTTTGTTTTTTCTATTAAACCCTGATCCGTTGGAGACTAAGTTGCGGACATGAAGTTCATCACTGCCGAGTACTTTGGTGCGTGGTTCCTACAAACGTGTTGGCATCTTTGGCGGGAATGGTACAGAAACGATGCTGGACTCTCTTTATGGAATCCTATTGGTGGTGCACAGGTTCTATTGATCATTACTGACGACATGCACTTTGATCACTTGATTAAGATGGTGTCTGCCAGGATTTTTCTCACCTTGCAGTTACTCTTTTCCCTGTTGTAATTAATACATAGTTTGTGGGAGGCATTTTGACACTGGTGTAAATATCTTATTCCCCGTCAAACTTTCAATTTACTCATTTATTTATGTCATTATGGATTCCTAGTTTCCTTTTGTATTTAATGGGTTATAATCTGTTAACATTACTTATTTTGATGTTCTTGTCTATGTACTTTAGGCATGCCCCCATGATTATTTGAACACTTTCTTGCTTTTTGATACAAGATATTTCAAGCTCATCTTGTACGTTTCCTGCCCCAGCACTGGAGTCAGCCATTTCTTTAAGGAACCTTGGTTTCCTTTCACAGAGAATGATATTTAAAAGCCAAGATCTGCGAGCTAGATATTCTCATTTCTATGGGTGGGTGACTGCTCCCTGTCAATAGAGTTAGAGATTATATATACATACATACACATACATATGCGTACATATCCATACACCACAGGGCACACACATACATATTTACGTACATATATGCATATGCATATATATATTCACACACGTGCACACACATTCATATGCATCTATACATACACACATTTGAATCTGTACTTATTATGTATATTGACGACCATGACTGATACCTCCACTTCCAAGTTAGCACTGCAGGGTTTATTCTAGTTTCATGTCGTCCTTCTTTGTTTCTCCCATCTCTGACAGTGGGGAACCTGGCTCCATCAACCTTAGTATATCTACTTCTGTGAAGAATCCCCCTGCTCATAAACAATCTCCCATTGTGCCTCTACCCCCCTCCTGTGCGGATGCCCTCCTCACCCCCTACCTGCACTCCACATTATGCCCCCTCCTGTCCCCCTCGAGTGCCCCCTCCCCCCACGGCTTCAGCACCCATGCAGGTAGAGTCCTTCTCAGCCCTTCTGGACTTCTCTCCCCACCCTGGGATGCCCCCATGTGAGCCCTCCTCACCCTGCTAGGGCTCTGAGATCCCAGGCCAGGCTCCCCTCACCCCCTCAGGACCCCTTGTCTCTGCTGGGCCTCTTCTCGGCACCAGGCAGCACCTCTGAGCAGACACCTTCCTCACTCCCTCAGGCCCTGACAGACACTCCCCTTGGGGCACCCCCTTACGTTTTCACCCTCCTCACCCTGCTCAGGGGCCCAAGATGAGAAAATAGCTATTCTGAGTTGCTGCCTAGGCATTTTACAGTAGGACAAGCCTGCTCACCCCCGGAGTCTGGACATTTAGATAAGGACCTGAGCTTAGGATGCTCACGTAAGTTCCCGCTCCACTTTTCCCAGGGCACCTTTAAAAGTAACCACTTAGAGTTGAGCCCATGAAAAGTTAGTGACCTCCACCCCAACCACCTTATAAGTAATATGTGCTTGCCACCTTGCTCTCCATTTCCTGCTTGCTCATGACCTGGGACAAGGATTGCCCTTCCCCCAGCTCATTGCCGGCAGGAGTGGGGGTGCCCCCTGTTTCTGTGATCTGTAAGGAATAAATCTTGTGACTTTACTTCCTTTTTGTGAGTGTATTAAAACTGCGCCTTCAATCAAAATGACCCAGGGGTTTTCACCCCACCAAAGTAGGAGCTCGGATGCTGAGGGAGCTCCCTGCCGACCCCGTGTGGGTGGCTCATGCCTCCTCATTCAGCAGGTGAGAATCTGCATATTCTTAATTTACTACACCAGCTCCAGACCCCCCCAACACAGGTCCCCTCTGCGTGGTCTCCCTCCATGCCCTGTTCAGAATCTGACTCTACCAGGTTGCCCTCCTACCCTGACCAAACCTCAACACCCCATGTGTGGCTGCCTACCCTGCTCGGCCCCACAAACGGCTTTAGGACTGGGTTGTTCCAGAAAGGAAGAGAAAGGCAAATGAAGGAGAACCATATCTCACTACTCTTACTCAGCAAGACCTCAAGCAAATCAATTCAAGTCACTTCATCGAGGTGGGCAGCTCCCTTCCCAATGGTGCGTGCATTCCACAGTGTGGATGTGTCATAACGGTCATCCATGTGCCCCTTGATGGCATTCCCTTTGTTTCTGGTATTTTTCCACCATGAACAAAGCTGCAATAAACATCCTTATATCTGCTTTATGTGCTGGAATATACCTTTATTTCTATGGGACAGATTCCCAGGGGTGGGATTGCTGGGTCAAAGGGAAAGACTTCAATAATGTCTGGCAATTCTGTGCCAATCTCTGAGAAACTGAGTGTTTCTTTAACGGGGAAACCGAGGCACTAAGAGGTCTTATTTCCTTGGTAGCCATTGAGCTTTGGTGGATTCGGCAGGGCTCAGGGAATGCAGGTGCATGAGCCCAGAGATGATGAAATCCTCTCCAGCAGCCACACCAGCCAAGGATGCTCCCCACTAATCCTTGTAGTTCCCCATCAGGGAGCAGAGTGCACGCCCATCCCTCCCCCCCTCAACTTTCAGAATTCCCCAGTTCCTCGCTCTTCATCCAGCTCCAAGTTCAGCAGACTGTGACTTGAATGCTGGCTGCATGCCGGGCACAGAGCCAGGCCCTGGGGTACGGCCCGACGGCGCTCACTGCCTACAGGGAAGGTTGACCAGCAAGCCAATGCTTATCACCGTGTGTGCCAAGGGCTGTGGGGACACAGGACGGGGGCAGCTTGAACAGGAAGGGGGCAGAGAGGGCAGCAAGTGCTTCCCAGAAAAGTGACACATGCCCCTGGTCTTGAAGGTCAAGTAGGTGCCAGTTGGACAAAGGAGAGAGGCAGGGCATGTCCCTCAGAGGACACAGTTAAGAGGCAGGTGGCCCATGCAGAGACTCAGAGTGCACCCTGTCCACTGAAGGCCTTCCAGGGACTTCTCCTCCTTCCCTATCTCGCTCCACCTCACCGACCCCCAAATGCATCAGGCTCCATCCCACCTCCTGCTTTTACTCCTGCACTGCCCTGTTCTTTCTCCAAAGGAAAAGCCACTTTCCACAGACTTGACTCCCACCTCCGTGTGAAGCCTTCCTTGGCTGCTGCAGGTCACACTTATCTCCTGCCCCCGGAACAGCAAGCCCAGTGCCTGGCACTTTGTGTTTATCAAATCCCTGCAGCGCTTTTCATCAGAAACGGTCCCCTGGGCATCTGATCCCATGCTGGGATGGGGGTTTTAGGTTTCGACTCCCCCACTAGACTACGGCTCATCGGAGAGGCTAGTGTCGCTGCGCACAGATGGGGCTCAGCTGGGTGGATGCTGAGAGAAGGAGCAGCTTTGTTTAGCTGTCTTTAGGCATTATAGGGACCTCATCCCCTGAAAATCCTTCACATCATTCTGAGGCTTTGTTGAGAATGTGGATGCATGAGTGAAATCCTCCTCTTGTTTTTGTTCTTTGCAAAGCAATCCAATGTCTATCTCTCTCACCCAAAAGGTGGGGGGAGGGTGAGCAATATTACACTCATGGAAAGAGAAGGGGAGGTTTTCTTTACATTTTCTTTTCCCACCAAGGCACAAAGTGACTAAGCGTTGGCGAGCTGAGTAATCCCCATCTCTTGGGAGCTTGTAAGGATTTAGCGTAAGTATTTGGCTCAGGGAGTTTTCCAGGTAGGTCAGGAACACATTATAAACACACCTCATTGAATCAGCACAGCTCTGAATTAGTCAGTGGAGGAGGAAGGGGTCTTGAGCAACCTCCCTCCTGGGCACCTCAAGTTCCAGAGCCTTCCATGTGTTGCATGGGCAGTAGCCGAGCTTCCAGCACCTCACGGTTGGCTGACCAGCCACTGACCACCACCCTGCCAGTGATAGACGAGGACAGCTGAGACCCACCCACACTGCTGAGACAGAACCACTCTGGCATTTTTGAGGTCTTTCCTTTGAAAGAGTTACTAAATTTGTCACTAAAGCTAATCTCTAAAGGCCATTTTCTTTGGTCAATATTTTACAATCTAAACAAAAGTTGCACTTTATTGCAAACTGAAATAACTAACTAAAATAAAATCCATGTTTGGTGGTGGAAGTCATAGCACATTGAGGAATACGATGTTTACGCAAAGGAGTATGGGTACCTGGGCCACTGTGGTTTGAAATACGTGCGCAGCCCTGCTCGAAAGGATTAATGAGCTTTCTGAAATGATTAGACATCAAAGCCCCATTCTATCCAGAGGGCAGACCAATTGCAGCTGCAAAGTGTGTGTGGGAGGCGACTTCAAGGTCCCAGCCAAGGCCCTGCCTTAGAAATGGCTAGCTCAGAGGGTTTTGATCAATTCTGGGCAGAGGCGATTTCTGAGAAATCTTTAAGAGTACTCTTTATCTGAGATGTAAGTGTCACCTGGCTAGATCATGAAATCGACCAGTAGGGGTTAAGTTGGTGCACTAAAACTGGCAAAGCTTCTCCTAGGAATCATGACGGGAGGGCCATGTGGCCAATGTCACCTACTCTGGCTGGAAGAGAAAACAGGTGGCTGGATCTCTTCCTTGAACCAGTTTTGTGACCTTGGGCAAGTCACTCAGCCTCCAACACTTCTTCCAGTTGTAAATGCTCTGATTTGTTAACTTTTTAGAGGTAGTTACAGAGCATTAGGCAGAGAAAAGTGTTGCTGTGAGACAAAGAGAAACACGTATTCAACGCAGTCTATGCTTTCTGAAGGAGCCAGTCTCGTTTCTTGGCATTAATGCTATCAGGCTGTAATCGCTTAGATTACAGTGGCTGGAACAGGGTGGAGCAATTCAGGAAAGGTTTGTGAAACAGGCAAGTCATCGCTTGAATTTAGAAGGAAGGGAGGAGCCTGGCCTGGGATAGGAGAGATGTTCCAGGTGGGAGTTAGCTTATCTGGTGTCCTGGAGGGACAGTGGGTGGGATGAAGAGTGGGTGCTGGGGTTTGGGTGACAAGAGAAAGATTGAGACCGTGTCATGGTAAAAATACTTTCATTAATTTGCTGAAATAGATAACCATGCAGACTTGTCGGAAACCAGAGCTGTGGACTTGAATGAGAAATCTGCTGGTCTATCAGTTCCAGTTGGTTGTACTTCATGGACCAGGAAAATAAATCTTAAAACTACAATGACTGACGTAGGGTTGCCAGCAAGATACTCAAGAACAAAAATCAAACCAAAGCAAAAACAACAACAAATCATCTTATATTACCCTGATTTTAAAAAGGAATGTGTGGGGGCCAGCCCAGTGGCATAGTGGTTAAGTTGGCGCACTCTGCTTCAGTGGCCCAGGGTTCATAAGTTCAGATCCCGGGTGTGGACCTACACACTGCTCGATAAGCCTTGCTGTGGCAGTGTCCCATATACAAAACAGAGGAAGATAAGGACAGATGTTAGCTCAGGGCCAATCTTCCTCACCAAAAAAACAAAAAGGGATATGTGGGTACCAGAAATTGAAGGCATCATCTTAGAATTTAGAAATAGAATAAACGTAGCTTTATAAAAATTGAATGACATTTTTCTCACATCCCTCCCGCATTTTGACACAAGTCATCAAAAGCTGTCACACACCAGCACCGTCATCTAACTAACCCATTTTACAGAAAGAGAAACCGAGCTCTGGGAGATAGAATCATGAAGTACCTTAACTTTCATGGGTTCTTCAATTTACAGAGCACTTTAGCAAGATCTCCGAAAAGAAAAGGATATGTCTTGCTTTTATCTGCAGGGGATCATTGTGGGGGGGGGGAGGCGGTAGCAAGAAATCTTTATTTTATACTTTCTTGTTAGCTTTAAATCCTAAAGGATACTCTGAGCTCTAGAACCTTTAGAATTAGAATTGTGGAATTATGGAAATATGAAAGCTAAACAGATCTTGTCTATCTCCCCATTTAACAGATGAGCCAGCTGAGGCCATGGAGATCCACTCATGACTAATTCAGCTTGGTCCTGGAGCTGGACACATAAGACCATGATAAAATTCTGAAGCCATGTGCTGACCCCCAGGGTTGAAGGACAGCATTCAAGTGATGAAGATGAGTAATTGTGGGACTATCGTTAATAATTGTCGGGAGGGGAGGCATATCCGATTGGAACTTTTCTATGTGAATATTTGCTTTAGAAACATTAAAGAGGGGATAATTTAAAATTGTTTCAACAGCACATTGATGCCTGTGGAAGGACCCTAAAGGAAACCTCCCCAAATATCGATGTGCTATGCTAACTTTTTCACGGGGTTGCCTGAGGATTAAGGTGAGCAGTGTGCGGAAGCCTGGACACCCTCCTGCTCACCTGCTCTGTTTCCCGGGAGGGGAGAGGTGTGGGACAGAGTGGGCAGGCAGGGTGGGTCTGTGCCAGCTCACGGGCCGGCCAGACAGCACAGTGGGCCTGTTCAGCTTTCACTAGAGCCGAATGCAGAAGGATCATTCGAGGGCTCTCCTGCAGACAGGCCATCGTTACTCACACCTTGTAATGCTAAATGAAGCCCTGCCTTTAAAATAAGAAAGCTTTAAAAATAGCAGTCATGCCTCGTGCCTGGAAAGTACCTTCTGCTATACCCAACACCATCACACGTTTGCATCTTATTTGACCCTCATGTGATCCAGGAAAGTTGATGGGGTATAGAAGCTCTCCAGGAGAGACCAACTCATTTCTGGCAGGAGTTCAGCTCATGCTTGAATGAAGAAAGAAAAGATGGAAGGGAGGGAGGCAGGAAGCAAGAGAGTGGGTGGCATCTAGATTTTATAGAGAAGGAAACAGGCTCAGGGAGAAAGCAATTTACCCAGTGTGACAAAACTTGCTGGGGGATCGGGGTGGGGAGGGGAAGGGGCTGTGGACTTCTGGTCCAGTGCTGTTCCTTCCCAGGACACCTGTAGTGCCTTTCAGCTCTTTGCTGACAGATGTATTTACACTGATCTTGTAAAAGTGAATTAGCCTATGGGGGTCCGGTTCTTGAAGGATGACTGTAAGGGGTGTAAGGCTAGCCTCTGTAAAGGGCACTGGGGGCCAGTAACCCCCAGGAAATGTCTGTTGGAGGGCAGCAGGGCAGCTGTGTGATGTGATCAAAGGATTTCCAGGTTGTGTCCACTCTATAATACAGACTTACAGTGTGTCTTGCCAATCTCTGCCCCTCTCCAGGCCGAGGTTCTCTCAGGGGTAGAGCCAGGATCTTGGTGACCACCATATTCTTTCCTGTCTCAATCTTCTACCTCTAAAGACCATCCTGGGTATCTTCCAGGAGTTTTCCACCTCGCTGATGCCTGAGTCTCCTTCACTCTGCCCAGCACCAGCCTCAGGAGCATGCTGTGGGGTGGCGGAGGAGAGGGGAGAAGGCTGCAGGAGCCCTGGGCTGCATATTACAGTCACCCCAGAATTACCCTGCTACCCTCCCCCCCACCCGCAGTGGCCTTGTTGGCACAGAAGAAGAGATTCTGCAGCTAACAAGCAGCACTGGTGGTCCCCAGCAATAAGTTCCATAGTGTTTTGACTTATTGGTCTGAGTCAAAAAATGTGACTATGAACTTATTCTTCACTTTTATTTTACATAGTATCCTTTCAGAAATCATTCCATAGTACAGAAAATTTCTCTAGGACTTAAGATATGTGAGGAAAGGGAAGGAGGGAGGGAAAAAGGGAAAGCGACATCTAAAGAAGTGGAAAAAACACTTGCTAATTATAACGGGGTCAGCCCTGACTATCTGATTGCTGTAAATCAAATGCGCTCATTCAGTAACCCTCTCCTGGAAGTCTGTTGTGTGCAGGGCTCTGGATGGATCCATGGAAAGCAGAGACGAATGTGGCACAGTCTTCACCCTCACGGAGTCATAGAGTCATTGGCTGAACAATAACCTGCTTACGGACAGAGTGGAGTCTGTGAGGGCTGGCTGAGCAGCTGCTGAGAAACATGAGCTCGACAAAGATGATCGAGGTGGTCTGGTGCTGAGGGTCGTGGGGGTCCTGCCAGCCAGAGCAGAGGGACCTCACTGAGCACCCAGCTTTCAGCTGACACACCAGAAAGGCCACACTTAGAAGTCAGGCCGCTCTGGTTGGACTAACAGTTCCTCTAGACTCATCCTAACAAAGTTCAAAAATAAGCCTCACAAGAATCAAGCAGACCTACCAGTAAATTAATTGTCTGTCAACACAAAAATGATGGTTTCTAGAGGAAGACATCAAAATCTGGACTCTTAACAAGGCAGTATTCACAATTCCAGCATAAATTGGCGGACATGTGATAAGCAGGAAAATGTGACCCATAATCAAGGGAGAAAGAATCAATAGGAAATTACTCTGAAATACCCAAAATGTGAGAACTAGACGTAGACGAGGACTTTTAAAAAGTCGTTATAGTGGCCGGCCCAATGGCGCAGCGGTTTAGTTCATACTTGGCAGTCCAGGGTTCGCGGGTTCGGATGCCAGGTGCCTGCTGACGCACTGCTTGTCAGCCACGCCGTGGCGGCGTCCCATATAAAGCAGAGGAAGATGGGCACAGATGTTAGCCCAGGGCCAGTCTTCCTCAGCAAAAAGAGGAGGATTAGCAACGGATGTTAGCTCAGGGCTGGTCTTCCTCACACACACACACAAAAAAGTCGTTATAAACACATTCAAGGAATTCAAGGCAAAATGCTTATGATAAAAAGACAGCTATAGTATTTCAGTAGAGTAATGGAAACCATTAAAAAAAAGTAAATTGAAATTTTAAAACTAAAAAATGAAATATCCAAAATGAAAAATTGGATAGGCTTAATAGCAGATTACATACGACAAAATAAATGATCAGTGAACTTGTGGGGTGATTAATGAAAATGATCCATTCTGAAAAACGGAAACAGATTGAAAAGATATTGACTTGTGAGACAAGATCAAGGAGTCTAAAAATGTGTAACTGGAGTCCCAGAGGAGAAAAGTAGAGCAAAAAAAGAGAGAAAGAAAGAGCACTAGGAGTAGTCAATATGTAGGCAAATATAAAAGATTACATACTTCTTTCATTCTCTTAATTTCTTTAAAAGATATAACACTGTGTTACGCTGTATCAGGGTTTATAAAGTGTGTTGATGTAATATACACGGCAACAACAGTACTAAGAATGGTGACAAATGGAAATACATTATTATAAGGTTCCTATATTTTCTGAGAAGTGGTACAATATTAACTCTGAGTGGATTGAGATAAATTAAGGATTCATATTTAATCCCTGTAGGAACACCTAGAATAATAGTGAAAAGGGATTAGCAGTGAAGCAAATGAAGGAGCTGATGAACACCTAGTGCTGCCTCCTAGATCCCCCTTCAGGGAGAGACTCGTTGCCCCCGCTGCTGGGAGTGCTGTTGGCAGACAGCCTTCCGTTGCCAGACCCTTCGCGGGTTATATTCTGCAGAGAGCTGTCTTGCCCACCCCTTCTTTGGGCAGTGCACATGAAATGATTGATCAGTTGAAAAGTATAAAAATCTGGCCACTTTGGCCCAACTCAGGACAACTCTGAAGGACCACTGTAGTTGCAGAGGACTCTGTGGGGTCTTCTGGGGCTATTGTTGGACTTACAGCGCAGCTCAACTTCTCCCTCTGCCCCGCTCTCCTTCTTTCTCCTCCCTTCCTCAGGCACTCCTCTCAAGGGCTCTCCTGAATAAGCACGGTGCATGCGAAATTCCATCTCAGTGACTTTTCCAGGGCATCCAATCTGCAAAAGTTGGTGGCAGGAATGTGCTGAGAAAGCAGGTGAAAAAATGCAGTTTTGAAGCTGGCGCATCCACTTGTCCGGCTGGTAATGAGGATCCCATCACTGGTGGTAGGTGGAGACGGCCCCCATTACAAGGCAGTAGTCTAATGGTTTAAACTTTCTCTGGTGGTGAACTGGGATGTATAACGGGAAGAGATGAGACATTATTTTATGAAAAAATAATGAAAAAGATTAACAAGCAGGTGAAGTCCCCCTTGGTAGCACACTAAGACGTCCTGATTCCCTGCAGCTGGAGGGAAGACAAAGCTGAGGACGAGGCCCAGACCTAATAGTCAGAGTAGCCAAGCCCCAAAGAAGGTTAAATGCCAATGAAGGCAGGTCTGTAGCGCCAGAGTTGGGGCCCTTATGGGAAAGAATACGACCGGCACTCACGGAATGGCAACAACAGGGTCAGTGTTCCTCCAAATATATTTTTTTAATTTGTTTGAGATAAAATTCACCATCATAATTATTTAATGTCTGCAATTCAGTGGTTTTTAGTATATTCCAAATGTTGTGCCACCATCACTACTGTCTAATTCCAGAACATTGCCATCACCCCCCAAAGAGACCATGTAACTCCCAATTCTCTCTTCTTCTCGTGCCCTGGAAACCACTAATCTACTTTCGATCTCCACAAATTGCCTATTCTGGATATTTCATATATGGAACCTTACAAAATATAGTGTTTTGTATTTGGCTTCTGTCACTTAGCATAATGTTTTATAGGTTCACCCATGTTGTAGCATGCGTCAGATCACTAAGATTTATACCTATGTTTCCTTCTAAGAATATTATAGTTTTAGCTCCAACATTTAGGTGTCTGATTCATTTTGAGTTAATTTTTGTATATGGTGTGAAGTAAGGATCCAAATTTATTCTTTTTCATGTGGATATTCAGTTGTTCCAGAACTATTTGGTGAAAGACTATTCTCTTCTCCATTTAATGATCTTGGCACCATTGACAAAACTCAATTGACCATAGGCAGGGGGCAATTTCTCAACTTTCAATTCTATTTATACATTTATACATAAACATTTGGTTTTATACATTTATTCGTATGCCAGTACTTTGCTGTTTTGAAAACTGTAACTTTGTAGTGTGTTTTGAAACTGGAAAGTGTGAGTCCTCTTACATTGTTGCTCTTTTTTCAAGATTGTTTTGGCTGTCTGGGGTCTCGCATTTCCATATGAATTTTAGGTTCATCTTGTCCATTTCTTCCAAAAAAATGTTGGAATTTTGATAGAGATTGAATGGAATCCATAGATCAATTTGGGGAATATTGCAGTCTTAGCAATATTAAGTCTTCCAATCCATGAAAAGAGATATCTTTTCATTTATTTAGGTCTCCTTTAATATCTTTCCATGATCTTTTGTAGTCTTCAATATATAAGTCTTGCACTTCCTTGATTAAATTTATTCCTAAATATTTCTTTTTTTTTTTGCTGCTGATATAAATGGATTTTTTAAACTTCATTTTTGGGTTGTTCATTGTTAGTGTACAGAAATACAACTGATATTTGCATATTGATCTTGTATCCTGCAACTTTTCTGAACTTGTTTATTAGCTCTTATTTTTTAAATTTACATTTGCCTATAAATGTTTTTGACAAAGGCTCCCAAACAGTGGTTTTAGCTCTGGGTGAGCTCCAAGTTAGGCAACATGGAGGCAAGCCTTTTGAGCTGGTCTTCCAAGGATCCGCCAGACCAATCAAAACAAATAATTACAATTCTTTGTGAATGAAGTCTCTTCTGTTCCCTTTGGACTGGCACCAGGGAAACAGGATGGGGTTTGCTAGGCTATCACTGAACCAGGGCGCAGTAGATGGGATTAGGGTAAGTTAAAAAGCCGCAGAGCTTGCTTTTCTTACCGAGATTCAAGTGTTTTTCTTGAATAAATGTTCCCCTGGTTACTGCAAGCTTTGTGTTAGTTTCCAGAGTTCTGAAAAGTTGATAGTTTTTGCCAGTTTTTCTCATTGCTTTTATGCAGGGATGGACTTCTGGAGGTTTTTGCTTTACCATTTTTGCAGATGTCAAGCTCTCCCCACGTCTTGAATCTGGATTCCTCTGAGCCTATGGAAGTGGCTCACCCCTCCATATTTGCAAACAAGGCCTCACAAGACAACGTGTGCTCCCTTGCGACCCACACCCACCTCCCCTCCCATCACCAGGCCTGTAGCTAAAGTTAAGTTACAACTCAGTGTAGCCAGGGATGCACTGATCCTGATAAGGGAGGAAAGGCATTGCCCCAAAGGAGCTGGACATCTAGTCAGCATTGTGTAGGTAGGAGCAGTAAGGGGACTCATAGGACTGGATTCTGAGGGTGCTGTTTTGAACAAAGAGGCCAAAACATAAGGTTGGATAAGGGAGAGTTTGTTGATCTGAGAGCACTGTCCCAGATTATGGGATTTAATACTCTGGCAAGGACCTCAGAACATAGTGTGAACTCACTACTAGGATGGCTCCCAGAAGCCTGGAAATAGTGATGGTCCATGCCAAGGGAGGTTGAAATGCCAGAATTACCTTGGATGACAGTGGAAGGAGATTAAACATCTCAGAGCAGTGGGCATGCTGGAGTGGATAGCCTGTAAGACTGGAAAACCCACCAAATGTGAATGTTCCATGGGAAGGCCCTGAGGATTTGCCAAGGCCATGAGGAATGCACTGGTGAAGACAGCAGCATCACGAAGAACTTGGGATGGATCTCTTCTGTAGGCTGGGGCTGACTTGGGGAGAGGCTATGACAGAACTTGGCTCACTGAGAGCAGTGGGGAGAACACCCGAAACCTGAAAGCCATGTGGAGGTACTTTACCAGTCAAAGCCAGGTGGATGAAGCCACTACAATAAATGGCAAAGTTGGAGAGTTGGTCAGCGGACCTGACTGCCTAAGAGTTATGAGATGGTTTATAGACTATGGCATTCTTAAGGGCAAAATAAATGGGCTGCCAACAAGGTTACCACTCAATCTGTGCCATCAAAAGAAATCAAGGATGGATGATCAGGAGGTTGGGGGCAATTGCTCTAATAAAATGTCATCTTTGAGCAGTTGCTGAACCTGAGCCAATTTTTTGACCTGAAACTCATCTTTTGAAAAGTGGTTGGGTCCTCAGGAGGAAGGATTCCACAACCTCATGGCAAGTGTACATGATGATGGTTATCCCCAGTCCTCCCTCAAAGGGACTTGCGACCATCCCTTAATCTATCCAGTTAAAATGACCACCTGTCTTACCAGGACTCCTGGAATAGCCTCCTAATTTTTTCCTCCTTCCATTATTGGCCCTCTCCAATTGATTCAGTACACAGCACCCACTGTCATCTTTTCCAAATGAAAATTGGATCCTCTTCCTCCTCCAATTAAAAGCATTTGATGGTTTTCCATTGCTCTTAAGGCAAAGACCAAAATCCTTAATGTGGGTTACAAAGCCTTGGATGGTCCCTGCAGCCCCTGCCTGCCTCTTCAGTCTCATCCTGAACCATGAATGCTCTGCTCACACTTTAGAGTCCAGCTTCACTGGCTTCTTTCAGCTCCTTTCCAGCTCTTGAACCTTCCTGCCAGAGATCCATTGCACAGGCCTCCTCTCCACATGGAGCATTCTCCTTTCTGCTCATCCCACTGTCTCTGAGCTCTCAGCTCAAATGGCATTTCCTCCAGGATCCTTTCCTGTCCCATCTGCTTGGGTGGGTCTCACCATTATACCTGTGGAAAGATGAGTTTTCCTTTCTCCCTCCCTTCTTTCTGGAGCCTGGCACCTTGTAGGTTTAAAATAATAGAAGGGGCATTTTGTAACTCCAAGCCGGAAAGGAGATTGACAATTTTTTCACCCAGTGAGGGACTGGAGATGTGCCAGCAGGCTGACTCCACAGTGTTGGGAATCTGATTGGTTTTTAGACATCCCACCCGGAGGTGGAGGCCCTGTGAGGGCCTCATCCTCCTCTCATCTCAGCCTCTGGGTCTGAACCTCCCCCTCTCCCGCTTTGAGCAGCAGAGCCTCATGGGGAATGAACAAATGTCATCCCACGCAGAAGCCCACACACTGAAAGAGAGGAGACCTTGGGGAGGAGAAGAGAATGAAGTGATTTAATGATCTGAAGGGCTGGGGGAAGAAGGGAGGTCTCCCAAAATCCAGAATTAAGGCACCCTTCTGTGAGTAGTCTGCGAGCTCAGGACAAGTGCAGAGAATGGTGCAGACCGTAGAGAATCCAATCCTGAATTCCAAAATGCTGTGACGGCGTGGCCTCTGGGCCGAAGTAAGGATGACTAAACACTCTTCCCACTCATGTGGGTGCCGGATTGGCCCATGCCTTTGCCTCCAGGCAGCAGCACACACCTTGGCCTTTCTCCAGGTGGATGACTGGATCAGAGAGCGCTCACGGGGAACGCTTTTGTTACTGACCTTGCCAGCTTCCTTCCCAAATAAGAGGTTGTCCATCCTCATGGTGTTTCAGACCTTTCTTCAGAACACTTACCATAGAGTAATTTTTCTGTTTTTTTGCATGTATGATTGTCCACTTCCCACTGGTCTGAGCTTCTCTGAAAGTAGAGGGCAACTGCTTTCTTTTTTTCTTGTCATTTTATCCTGGTGTCTAGCACATTAGACACTCAAAAAATATTTGTTCTCTGATAACCAAAGGAATAATTTGATATACTCTCTTACTCAAAGACATTGCCTCTTATGGATAAACATTTAGAAAATAAGCGAATAAATACATTTAGCTAACAGTATGTCAAATTTATTTAATTTACATTTAAAGGTGGCAAAAATGTAAACCATTATTTCCAATTATGAGTAAGCCTCAGTTTGAATATGTAACTATGATTTCCCAAGGAGTGAAAAAAATTATTAAAAAAAAACTCTTAAAAAGATGTAAGTTTATACATTAAAAGATATCTTTATCATAGGGCATATTTTATTTTCAAATGCATGGTTTCATCTTGTTTTAGAAGTGTCTGTTGAACACAGTTCAGTTTTGGATTCAGTCTGAACTGAGAGTCTCCTTCTAATAAGGAAATTCAGCCCATTTCCTTTAAATAAAATAAGGGTTCTGATGATAGAATGCAATCAAAGATAGGCTGTCTTCAGTTTTAAAAAGAAGATAAATATATCTGAAGTCACAGCAGCCTGATTCTACCAATATTTCCCATTGCTAAGGGCAATTACCTCCCAGTTCAGGCTAAAGTTCTCAGCACTGTTGAAATGAATAAAATTGGTTTTCAGCGCTGTCAGTCTCTTTCCTTGAGACAATTTCCCTCCCTCTGTCTTTTCCTTTCCACTTCCAGGCACTCAGAGACTTCATATTTTTGTCATGTCATGAAAATGTGTGTTCAGGAAAGGACACCATTTGCAAAGATCCAGTGTGAACAGCTTATAAGCTATATTTCTCTGGGATTTACATTTAAGCCATGGGAGGAATTATGGAACAAACGCCTTTGCTTCCAAATAAAGAATTTTCAGAATCAAGTAAGAGATATTTTGGAGATTAAACTATAGACACAGCTTAGTATGCTGATACTTTTTAAACCAAATGTTAATATTATGACTATTTTCAAGTAATTAAGTATTCTTTGAATACAAGATTCCAGATATTGATATTTTAATGGATGACCCCCTCTCCCCCAAACAAAGACTTAATAAGAATCCATTTGGTTGACTCCAAGAATGGGAATCTAGTTTTATTTTTCCATTAATAAGACGCATAGTGTCTGAATAGCAGAGACAGGCTTTACGGAAGACTTCACAGATGCCGGTCAGCTGGGGTGCTTATTACAAAACGCTAAAAAGAGGACACGCTTTTTTTTTTCCAGGCCATTTGGTAAAATTCACTGACAGCACTTAGCACAGGGAATTCTATTTGGTTACTATTCAATAGAATGAAACGAAATTCCTGATCTCTATAATCAGCTATTTATGCACAAGGGTTTGGGCATAGAATGAGATAAATACTTCACTTTGGCTATGGACCTCTGTCAAATTAGAGTCAGAACAAAACTTGTAGGCATTGTTTGGATGATTAAGATAATTGGCAATGCTGAAATTACTGGAAAAAAAAACTTTGGTGTTATCGTTTTATACAATGAAATTGTCAAAAGGACAGCAGCTTTGTATAGGAAATGGATGAGCGAAGAAAAGTTCCACCAGAATTGTAGAAAAGACAAAATCATAGAATATTTTTAGACAGAAGCAAAGTCTTTTACTATGAAATGTATCCTAATGATCTTTAATACTTTCTTCAGCATAGACTTGAATCATGATTGTAATTTTTGTATGCAAGCACTGTTAAATTTGTTTTAGAGATATGTGCAAGAATTTGCATGTATTCTGCTCTGTTTAGAACCACTCTGACGACCCATTAATATGCCTGTTTTAGGGAATCTAATCACAGATTCAGTGTGGTTAAAACAATTCACTGCATGTGGCTTGGCTAAATACACTTGCAAATTTTACATTCTTATTATCTTTCTGACTTCATTCCTTGTGAATTCTCCACCCCCCCCATTCTTTCAGCTGAATTTTCCCTTCCACTTGTATTTCTCACGTCCGCCAAATTCCAAGTCCAAGAAATTCCCCATGATTAATCCTGAAACACAATATTTCCTGGAAAACTAGGAGTAGTGGGGGCTCTTTTCAACTTTGCCTGCCTGTAGCTGCATCTCCGAGAATCAGCCTTGCTGGGCAGACAACAGGCCGTGTGCCCTGCCTGCTTGACTACAGCTAACTGGACCAGATGTCGACCCCTGACTAAAGCTTCACAGATACTCTTTTCTGTGAATGTGAAATTAGAACTCCGGCCGATCAAGCTTTCCCTGGGTTCTTGGTCTGATAGGCCTTACAGATTAGGTGAACACCTTTGCCATGTGGATAAAGTAAACTACAGAAAGTGACAGGAATGAGCAGACACACGATGATCAGCAGAAACTCTACATCTCTCAGTAAGAGACAGAATGAGTAGATGCTTTGGTTACTGATGGCTTTAGAGTGTCCATTTCCAGGCTTTACAGTGTCCAATTCCAGGCTTTACATTATCCAGTTCCAGGATTTATAAGTGTCCAGTTCCAGCCTTTACACCATCCAGTTCCAGCCTTTACAGCATCCAGTTCCAGGCTTTACAGCGTCCAGTTCCAGCCTTTACAGCATCCAGTTCCAGGCTTTATAGTGTCCAGCTCCAGCCTTTACAGTATCCAGTTCCAGGCTTTACAGGATCCAGTTCCAGGCTTTACATCATCCAGTTCCAGACTTTACAGAGTCCACTTCCAGGCTTTACAGTCTCCACTTCCAGTCTTGCTTGCCCTCCCTGAACTACTCCTCTTTCTTCTGATAAAGTCCTGGTTCTGCTCCAGCTAATTTAAGTGGGTTTCTATTATTATAAACAAAAATAATCTATTTCAGTACTTGGAACCAATAATCTCTGAGTTGGTTTCTATTACTTTTCACCAATAATAATCTGCAATTTGTAACCAACAATTTCATTATGTGTACTTAATTTTAATTACTTGTAACCAAACAACAACAGCAATAACAAAACAAACATAAAACCCAGCTGCTGTGGTTAAGCTGGAAGGTCGCTGTGCCAGGACTCTAAGAGGTCGGCATTCCTATGGTCTGCAGAATTCTAAAGATGTCCCCCCAGCTTCCCATCCCCTGGCCATTCAGTCAAACACTAATCTACATACTGCTGTGAAACGATTTTGCAGGTGCAGTTAAGGTTACAAATCACTTGATTTTTAGCTAAAATTATCTTGCATTATCTGGGTGGGCCCAGTGTAATCACATGAGTCCTTTAAAAGCAGAGGAGTAAGGCAGAAGGGAAAGGAAGAGAGAGTTCAAGTAGGAGAAGGATGCACCATTTCTGGCTTTGAAGATGGAGTGGGCCCCAAGCTAAGGAATGTGGGTAGCCTCCAGAAGCTGAGAACAACTCTAGACTGACAGCCAGCAAGGAAATGTGGACCGCAGTCCTACAACCCTACAGAACAGAATTTGGCCAACAACCTGAATGAGCCTAGACATGGATCCTCCAGATAACAGCCTAGGCCAGAAACTCCTTGACTTTCACCTCATGAGACCCTAAGCAGAGAACCCACTTGAGCCACACTGCCCAGATTTCTGATCCACGGACACTGTGACCTAATAAATGGGTCTTAAGTCAATATGTTTGTGGTATTTATTGCTGCAGCAATAGGAAACTAATATAATTATCCTCTGGGGTACGTCAACACCATCTTGGGAATCCAATTCCATTCCCACGCCTGAGACAGTACTCTCCATCATCTGGTTCAAATCTCTTACTTGTAAAACAAACAGAAAAAGAAAAGGAAAAACAAAACTTCAGGTCAAGCGTTCCAGTCTATCCTCGGGACATCTTCGTGTACGTATGGCCCATACGTGCACATTAATGAGTTTGTTTTCAACCATAATAAATAATAAAGTAACTGATATCCTTAACTAAAGGTCAGGGTCATCCTACTTCTCATAAATTTGCCACATGCGGCTAGGAATCTCCAATCACGGAATTCATAATTAACCCTCCTCCCCGGCAGGTTGGCAACACCACAAAAACAACCCATTCTCAGGGTATTTTGGGAATTAGATTCCCAGTGAGAGATGAGAAATGCAGACCTACATGGAAATGGAAAGGATATCGGGAGAAAATAATTTGTTAATCTTCACGGGGCTGGAAAGGGAGAAGGAGGATACAATTTCTTGCCCTGGTTTGGGCAAGAATTATTTTTAGAGGACAAAGTGGGAAAAAGGAATCTTCCTTCATTTTTATACCAAAACATATTTTTCCAGGTGCAGTGTAGTGGATTGAATGGTGGCCCCCTCAAAAGATATGTTCATATCCTAACCCCTGGAAACTGTGAATGTGACCTCATTTTGGAAAAAGGGTCTTTGCAAATGTAATTCAGGTATGGATCTTGAGATGTGATCATCCTGGATTATCTGGCTGGGCCCTATATTCAAAGACAAATGTACTTATAAGAGACACACAGGGAGAAGAGGAGAGGGCCATGTGAAGACAGAGGCAGAGAATAGAAGGATGCAGCCACAGCCAAGAAACACCTGCAGCCACCAGAAGATGGAAGAGGTAAAGAATGGGCTCTCCCTTAGAGCCTCAGGAGGGAACATGGTCTTGCTGACACCTTGACTTTGCACTTCTGGTCTCCAAAGCCATGAGAATAAATTGCTGTTGTTTTGAGCCACACATTTTGTGGTAATTTGTTAAAGCAGCCACAAGAGACTGATACACACAGTAATAGGAATTGGGTCTTCTTTACATTTTAGCCTACACTCTCCACTCTTTTGCTTTCTCTGACTTTCAGTCCTGTTCAGGAAGTGGCTAAAAGCTTTCTGATCTTTTAATTTGGGACTCTACCTCAAAACAGACTAACACAAAAGTGAACAGTGAAATAACAAGAACTGAAGGCAGAATGAGGGAGCTCTCATAATTTTCAAACGCTAGCAGCCCACTGAAAGACTCAGTTGACAATGGACTTGTGAGGGGGGACACCTGAGAGTCAGCGAGATTTATTACAGCACTTAGGAATCATCCGTTTTACTGTCCACATTGGAGGCCTTATCCTTTTGACAGAAGGAGATAAAAAGCGTGGAAGATCAGGGATGGAGGGATGCTATGGTTGAGTATTCTTCTATGGCTGAGTCAGGAGACATGGTCCAAGGTTTCTAGAACAAGAAATAGAGATTAATAACTTTATTTAAATAGGGAAGAACTAAAAATTATTCTGTAGTCATAAAATATTTAGAGGACTATGGGAAAGGAATGCTTATCTTTCGCGGAAGAGAGTCAACAAATACTATCAAGAGTTGCTACATAAGAAATGGAAGCATAAGCTTATAGTTCCACATTACAGCATTACTTCCAGTGGACTGAAAGTGGAAATCATTAAAAAATGGTCAGCTCTGGGAAGTGGACCCAGGGATGCGGAGGGGTCATATGGGAGATTGTTGTTTTTGCATATTCCCTTTTGTATCATTTAATTATTTTATGTGTATGTATTACTTTAATTAAATTTTTTGAAATAAAATAATTCACCAGTAAAGTGTATTTTCGAGGTAGAAGTTGGGGGAGAGTGAAGGAGGAGGACAGAGGAGGCAGGATAGCCAAGGCGTTGGGCCCCTCTGGCCCTCTCTCCTTGCCCTGGGTACAGGTGCTTGTTGCAAGAAAGAACAACTTGTAATGGGCTCAAGCGTTCTTGGAAGGTTCCCGGAGCCCCTGGTTGTACTTATGCCTGACGGCCTGCGTCTCATAAAGTCGCCTTTGGCAGCACCAGGCTGCATCTGTGCCAGGCCCTGGTTGGGATCACCAATCCGTGAAGACAGAGAATAACGGGGGAATTTAAAGATTGACAAAAGCAGTGCTGAAGTCATCTGGGCTGCTTTTTATCCAGGAATAGCAATGCTGGTGATATATAACTGCTCCTGATTTCACTCGAGAAGGTACCACTAGCCTTAATATCTGTAGCAAGTGGCATAGCATGTTGCCAGCATTCATGGGCTTGCAAGACACCCAGAAAACTGGGTATTTTTGGAGTTGGGAGTGCTTTTAAATTTGTTTAGAAGAGTAGAGGATAGAGGAGTCATTTCCATCCAGTTCCATCCAGTTTTCTCTCCCTCTTTCCCACCTCCATTTAGAATTCATTTCAAAGATGGATTTGGGGAGCCAATTTTAAGTCTTTGGGGGCTATGTAGCTGTGCCTATCAAAGACAGAAATGAATGAGCTTTTCACTAGGTACTGGAGTAGCCTGTGCGCAGAAATGCAAAGGGCAATCTGTCATGCAACAGTTTTGGGGATGGAAATCCTATTTTCTATATTCTTGACCATGTTGATTCAAGAATTCAGGCAGTAGCCATTTGCCATCTAGAGCAATAAGGAGGGCCTCTTCTATGACCGACTGGGGAGCCAAAAGGACTGTGGATGACATCAGTAGTGACCCATGGACGTCCCTTGGAGTTTCGCCCAAGGCCCTCTTGGGAAAATGTCAATTAATTTGCAAATGTAGAGTCAGGAAGTTGGGAAACTCATCACTGATGCTGATAAAGACATATCGGCTTGAGAATTGGACAGACTTTGAACTCTGGTCTTACTGTATATCTCTGACCCTTCTACCTTAGAGTAAACTCTTTAAAGGCTGGGAGAGTATTTTATTAATCTCTGTACCTCCAGCACCTGGCCCCATAGCAGGAACTCAATGACTAAATAAATAAATGAATGAACGGCAGTGAAGAAGACAGGGGTAAGTGCAATTGTGTGGAATTGATTCCTCATCACATTTTTGGGGTTCAGTTCTCTAACCAGCCATAAGATCATATCATCATCTGATCACCATTCAGGCCACACTCCTCTCATTTATCCACAGGATGCCATCTCAGACCTCATAAAACATACAATGTTTCCCAGTGTGTGCCACCAGGAAAGATCATTCCTTTAAGATGTTCTGTGAGAGAAGGATTCCAAGGTCAAAGTAAGGTTTAAAAACAGTGCATTTCACATTCCCCTCTTGGAAGCAGAAAATGCACCTTAAGCGCTCTGAGAAGTTTTACTGTAAAAAAGTTTAATTTGGTTGCCGAGGCTTCCCAAGCTTATTTGAACCCTTTTTTCCTTCAAGACACATCTTGAAGTTTGAATATCTCTTCAAGCTGGCCTATGACAGCCTTTCATTCACGAACACAGTGGGGTTATTCTAGTAACATCTCACACTTGATTCCTCTCTGATTGCTATGCCGTGACTTTTGGTACCATCTTCTGTAAACAAAATGGCATATAACAGTTTTTACAGTATCTGTTTTCTAAATAAGAAATGCATTTTAAGTTGATGACATGTTTTAGAAATTAATGATGTTTCCTCAGTTAAGAAAATCTATGCCTATCTAAAAGATTCCATTTATCTTATGAGGGTTAAATTATTTTGTAGAAAACTTTTCTTTCCACCTACCAGTTTGAGATTATATGAAATAAGATACATAGAAGTTATTATTTTGATGTATTAATTGAAATGTAAGTGAGTTAACGTCAGGGCTTCCTTCCTTTTGGGGCTTCACTCCAGGCTCCTTAAAGAAAGGCAAGTATTATTTTCCAACATGGTCTGAGAAAAGACAGCATTATTTCCAACTTTCTCTGGATGGCTGAATATTTCATGTTTTCAAATTAGAGATTTCAGAGACAGAAACTTAGGGTGTATCTATATATCCAACCCAGACTAAAATACCTTATTTCTTATCTAAAAGTTAAAAGGCACTTGATCATTTGAAAAAATCCATCTGTCTAGTTGATTTCTACTTGTGGGCTTGTCTAGTATTAAATGATCTTTCTTTAATATCACAACGCTTTGTACTCTCTCCTATGCGAAGCAGAAGGGACTGCAGTGTGAGGAGGCACCGCTCAACCATTCATTCATGGAACATCTGCCGCTCACGTTATATTAGCATTGCCTTTCTTGAAAGGATAATTTGAATCTCAAATCCTATTGCAGAGCTGGTGTTTACAAGCTCAATTTCATGTTTTTTTTCCAAGCCAAATTTCCTGAATATTTGGATTAATTAATACTACGAAGATGGGACTTGCCATCTGAAAAATCATACTTAGAATTATGATTCCCGGGGTATTTGCGTCATTTCACACGTGAGTGAGGATTATGCTAATAGCTTCAGACATCATATCTGCCAAAAGTTGTTTGATGTTCTCTAGTGGAGATTTCACAGTCATAAAATATCCAAGTGGAAAGAGCTTTATAAAAATCAGTTTGTCTATCACTGTATTTGGCGTATAAAATGCGCTCCATTGAACAAATGTCTGCCAACAACACAAACTGAGGGTCTATTAGATCGTGTCTATATAATATCTACAAGGTCAATAAGGCATAAATCACCCGTTGCCCTGCCAAGTTTCCTTTGTAAACTTGTTGTGTTGGCATCACCAACTCATGACAGGCAGGTCAGAAGCACATCAGAAAACGTCAGTGGAGCAATAATTAGCAACTGCGTCAGGCGTCTGGGCCCATTTTGATAATGTGAGATCATGGCTTTCTCGCTCTTGGAAGAACAGGAAAGAAATGGTTTCTGGAAAACACACAGGACCTGATTTGTTTTTCCCACTTGTGTATAGGCGAAGGTATTATTAGACCAAAGCATAAAAAAAAAAAATGAGGTTCAGGAAATATGAATGTCCTAAACTGCTAACAAAATGAGTCATTGAGTTTCCATTAAAGTGACACAGAGAGCCGATCGACGGATTATTTGTAGAATATCTTGTGAAATGTCCAGCATTACATTGGGAAATACATACAAGAGAAATAACGATGCAGTGCTGGTTGTCAATAAGAAGATTAAGAAGGTAATAATAACTTGTATGGCCCAATTAGGAAAGAGTACCTCCTGATAAGTGGTGTGTTACTGAGCGCACAGTGGTATGACATGGGCATAAAGACTTAGGAGTTGAGAGAGACGAGTTTAGGAAAGAGGCATGGGGCAGGTGGGATTCAGTGCAACTTGAAGTAGAAAAATTTTCAAAAAGAGTTAACACTGATTGAACCCTTCTTTTTGTCCAATACTATGCTAGGTGATCAACTTACAATGTTGCATTTATTTCTCCTTATAATCCTGTGGGTTTAATACTGTTATTTATCCCCATTTTACTAATGAGGAAACTGAGACTCAGTGGGGGTAAGCAACAGAGGTGGAATTCCAGAGCGACTTCTGGAAGTTGAAGTAGTTAAGTAGTGGCTTAACTACTTCCAAAAGTTAAGTAACCACCTTGCTACAATAGCTAGCTATGTTTTTATAAAAAATATGGTATAGATATAAACATAGATATAAATGTATACATATATATTAGATATGGTGTAGTCAGAAGACAATGATAAGAGGGAGCATTTCAGATATGACAGAAGGATTAAGCATAAGTGTAAAAGTAGGAATTGGCATGGGTTTGAGGGAGAGTTGGTGAAGATACTTGAGTAACTGGAAAGGAGGGCTGAGCTTGGGAGGGGTTAGGTGATAGGGGGATGGGGGATGGAAGACCCCAGTGGACAGGCCAGTGTTGGCATGCGACAGGGAAACTGGCTGCTCTGGAGCTGAGATTCTGCTGTGCACTGGCTGGCCAAGTGGGTGACCACCATAATTTGTCTGTGTGCTTTGGGCTGTATTTGGGGGTCAGACATATGCAGACCTGAGGAATAAACTGGAGGTGGAGAGCAATGGAAACCTGTCGGCTGAGGCTTGAAGGGAAGCCACATCCAGTCCCCCCAACTCCCACTCAACGAAAGAACAGAGGCCCCTAGTGAGTGTGAATTAGTGATGAGAATCTGCTCTTGCCTGGTATTCACAAGCCTCCCACATGTACACATTGACATTCTCATTCTATAGTTTCAAACAAGATGTCCCTCAGTTCATGCCAATCACTTCATCTGGTCCCTGCCCAGAGAAACCATGATCTGTTCTAGGTCTGGACCACTGAGAAGACTTTCAAGTAAGGGTTTTAACCATACAGTGTTTTCTCCATGTGCTCTGACTTGAGAACTCAGCCAATGAGTAAGATGCCATTCCACAGGACACATGAGACCCCCACACACTGTTGTCTTAGAGATTCCTGGAAGGTACAAGAAGTGCAAAAAACTATCAAAATGGCATGTGGGGTCCACTTAAGGGACAGCCCCTGGGGATTCCGGGGATGCTTGAGTATGAGAACCCTGCGAGGGATAGGAATTCCTGCGGGAGTGGAGTGGGTACTGATAGCTGCAGATTCACACCGTTATCTTGAAGTAGCTGCATTTGTGAGCATAGGCTGGTGATGTCCAGGAGAGCCAGGACATCAAATACAAACTGTTCTGGTGTGTCTTTAGATGTGTTATGGATATGCACACAAAATCCTACGCCACATGTGATTGTATTTATTAGGTAAAGACAGCAAATCTTTTGCAGTAAGATCACGAATTAACATCAACGATTAAAACAGTAAAAGAGTAGAAGAAACACAAATACCTTTCTTTGGGGGATAATAGGCTTCTTATGAGACTTTCACTTGGAGAGGTATGATTGATCAGTGTATTAGTAAAAACTTCTTTTCTGCCCGTCTAAAGATGAATGCTTCTTTCAAAGCAGAAGAAATTCATAGCTTGTGGCTTCGGTTTCCCTTGTCCTCTATGCTAAGCCCAAGGTCACGCTCAAAACAGGGAGTACACAGACAACCTGCAATTTACAAATGAGTGGGGCTCCAAGAGTACACTAGGAAATTGGTTCTCTAGAACACAGGAGCATTCCCCATAGACATATTTCCTCAGAGACTCTCAGGCCAGCCTGTACCATTCTGTTTAGCCTCCTGAGTTCTGAAGTGGGTTCCGAGAGCCACGGTGCAACTGTGAGATTGAGGATGGAGGACAGCCAGGGAGGTGGGGCTGGATGTGGAGTGCGGGACTGTTGTGCCCTTGAAAGGAAGAGCTCAGTGGTACAGTCATTTTTGGCACAAACTTTTCAGGACTGGTCGTCATAGCAATATATCAATACGTTTTTTAAAATAACTTTTTATTTTGAAACAGTTTAAGACTCATAAGAAGTTGCAAAAATAGTGAAGAGAGTTTCTGCATACTTCACCCAGTTTCCCCAATAATCATTGCTTACATAACCCTGCTATATTGTCAAAACGAGGAAACTGACGTAGGTACAATACTTGTAACTCAAGGAGAGTGCTTACTCAGATTGGACCAGACCGTAGTGATCCTTTCTTTTTCCTAAGCAAATATAATGTTTTGGAATTATTTTATCATTTTATTTTTCCAGTGTTACAAATGCTAAACATCTTTATTTTTGCAACAAATCTTCCATTCTTTACTACAAAAAAATTTAACTGACAATGTTCAGTGAAGACTGAATAGGTTCGTATTCATAAAAATTACTTTAATTTTGATATTAAAAGGCAAAGATTTTCTTTTAAATTTCTAGAATATACTACATGTGTAGCCCAAAGAATAATTTATGAAATGACAACTTTAAATATTAATCGGAGTCAGCATTTTATAATGGTGGATGGGCCTGGGTCCCAGTCCCACAGGTGCTATTAACTGAGTGATGTCGTGTTAGTTGTGTCGTGTGATCTCTTTGATCCTTAATTACTCGACTGCAAGATAGGAAATTAGATTATATGACTTCTAAAATTTCTTTCAGTTTAAAAAAACCCTGTGATATCCCCATGTCAAAAGTATTCCATAGAGGTCCTTATAGAAAGTGTAAGATGGTTTTATTAAAAATAAATAAAACAAAACCAAAAAACAAACCCTAGAGCTAAAGCAAAAAGACAAAATGTCTTGTGGTCACACAGAAGTGGTGGGAAAAGTACAAAAGGAGATGGGAAGGCGGCGTCACTGTGCAGGAATGAGGGGACCCGCAGGTGGCCCGGACAGCAGAAACAGTCTGAATTCCCATGAGCCACATAAACTTGTGTGGCATTTGGACAGATGATGTTAAGCTTTCCAAGCCTCAGTTTCCCCATGTGTAAAAGGATGATAGTTCCTTGTTAGTGTCTTTCTGAGGATTTAAAGAAATATAATACGTAAAGCGCACAGCAGGGTCCCAGGCATAGAGTCTTCTTCCCCGAATGTTAATAGAGCCCCGGAATGTCAGGTGTGAAGTGGGAAGAAAGAAAACCTGGGAAGGGATTTTGAGTTAGATGTTGTGAGTAGAATGAGTCAGCTTGCCCTTGACAGCGCAGTTAGCTTACGTGGGGAGCCTCTGGTTTCTGAGGACACCTCTCAAGAAGAGCATGTTATGGGGCTTAGATGTGATTGTCACCATGGGTACTTACTGAAGCCCTTGGTTGACCTGAGACAGGTGACTGGCTTTCTCCCGTGATGCGGGAGAGAGACCCACGGTCTCAGTGGGCTCTGAATTGGCAGAGAGGCAGAAATGAGAAACACAGAGCACTCTAATCTGTTTTATAGAAAAGTAAACATGTCCCACGTACCTCTTATCGCACTGGAAATTTGGGATTAGAATTTAGACTCTGGATTCCAGAGTCTAAGACATCTAAATATGAAAATGAAGTGAAGGTTTATTAATCTCTCCCCAGCTTGCTGCTCATACTGGTTTCTTCTCTATAAAGTCTTCTCTGCTGCTTGGCCATCTCTCTTAGTATTTATAGTGGTGTCTCAAACATAGCCTTCTAACTGCTGTCACTCAAGATAAATGGTAAAATCCTCAAGACCACAATTAATTCAATAAAAAGATACAAAAAAATTAAAACAGGAATTTTTGTATATACTGCTCTCCAGCAGCCATATAACACTATTATTTACATCAAAATTTCCTATTATTCTTGTTTTCCTTACCCTATTCCTCTGGGCCACATTTTAAAAAGGCTTTGTTTTGAATTTTTCAGATAGCTTTCTCCTTTTCTCCTATTTAAGAATAGCTTTAAAATCTCACAAAATTGACCATTTCATCTGCCAGCATTCTACACCCTGCATTAGAAAACCTGTGTTAATACACATGTATAAGCTGCACTAAAAACGACTTGGATTACTGCAATGTATACATATTGTCTTTGTATTTAAAGGAAAAGAGAACTTGAAAAATTGCATTTTATAGCCAGAAAATAGTCTAATGATCTTAATTTTATTGTACTTTTAGAAAGAAATTATTGGCCCAACCAGAACTAGAAATTACTCTTTGACTCTAATATAGACTGGGAAAGTAAACATCTTCATTCAAAAAATACAAACAAAAATTAAATCCAAAAGGAAAGTAATCTACAAGTAGAAAGTCTTTAACCCATGAAATCAGCTAAGCACTCAAGTTCCCTTGGTGTGACTTTGCTAACATGGACCACCTTTCATTCATGTATAGACTCTGGAAATGTCATTCATTCTACAAATACTTCTTGAGTGCCTGCAGTATTACAGCATCTACTTGTGCCTGGGGTACGAAAAAGAATTCTTATGGAGACATATGTATGTTATTTTACAAAAAATGGGATTTCAGGGGGCCAGCCCGGTGGCCTAGTGGTTAAGTTTGGCGTGCTCCACTTGGCAGCCCAGGTTTGGTTCCCCGGCATGGACCCACACCACTCATCAATGGCCATGCTGCGGCGGCAACCCATACACAAAATAGAGGAAGATTGGCAACGGATGTTAGTTCAGAGCGAATCTTCTTCTGGAAAAGAAAGGGGGGGGGATTGCATAGAAAACACTAATTGGAGCTGGTCTTCAAATTGTTGTTCCCTGTCTGCAATCAGACAAGTGCAGAAATTGGGAGTAAGCATTTCAAAACTTTTATATCTGACATTGCCATGATATCCGAGTGTGTGACTGGTGGACAGATGCCTCGACTAGAATGTAGAGCAGTTCCCACCTTGTGAATCGTCTCGGGGTTGTATGTGTTGCAAGCTGCAAACTATTCATGCCCAGTAAGACCACGTATTGGTTTGCAACAGATAGGAAACAGACAAACAAGTAAACTTGTCTCCTTCACCACAGATGGGTCGGGAAGCATTGATATCGAATGGAGTCTTTGTAACCTGTTTCTCTCATAGAGATATGTTCTGAGCACCATTCCATTTCAATAACTATGTCTCTATAACATAATTTTCAATGAATGTGTTATTCTTCAGTTTTTAAGTTCGATTAATTGAGAGGTGACTCAAGTTTTAATCAATGCCCGCCACTTCCGTGAGACTGCCTTCTCCCATTTGAAGACTGCATTAGTGTCATTTACGTATGATGGTACTGAGATTCAGAAACAGTGGGTTTCTCTTGAATGCTCTGCCCAGGGAGACCATTACGGAACTACCAAAGGCACCTCACTAAAAGATGATTTCATCCATAATGAGGTCCAATAGCAGAAACCTCTGGACAATATTTTAGCAATTAATAGCACAGTGGCCTCTTCACTGAGACTTTCACAAACCCCCGAAGTGATAAACGTTCTAAAAGTTTTGGAGACCCATAGGGAGTATTATGGCAATTTGGCACTTCCCAGGCTGTACTGACCAACAGAAGGATGACCCCCCTTTTGCACTCATACTGCTGCCCCCTCTCCTCTCTCAGACATTCCTAATCCGTTGTGGTCTGTTTTTCGCCTAACCTCAAAGTTATCCTCAAACACTGTGCTCTAGATAGCTCCTGCCAAATGATAGAGGTGGGACATAAGAAGAAAGCCATTTACCATTCCTGCGCTAAACCATTTGTGATGAAAAGGTTTTCACGAGTTGCCATGCACTTCACCTTGCACTTGCTATAATGGCACAAAAACTACAAATGCTGAGAAGGAAAGTGTTGAAGGACTTGCTATTGTATACATTAGGAGAGTAAATATGAACTCTAGAAGTCTCTCAGGCTTAACTAAGTTTTTCTACCTTATCAAAATTCAACTCTGGAGTATTTCGGTCCTGTTGAGCATTTTTTCTTCATGGCTCCCAGCTTCTCCAAAGACGACTTTAAGTCTAAGATCTTAGATGCTTCCAGTATGGAGAGAACATCTATTTCAAAAAGATAATAGAATCTGTAATATTTCCCCCCAAAACACAAAATTTCCTCCTGGAAGCCCAAATTGTAATCAACTAGCAAGAGAATGGGTCAGAGAAAGGTAATTATCAACATTGGTCAATCTAAATCAATGGAAGGGTCTAATTTTAGTCCAGATAATAATGGAAGGGCTCTGTAGTTTTTGCTACATTCATATGCTAACCTAAAAAATAGCTACTCTCTGCCAGATTAGGTAAGAATGAGAGTCTTTCAAACATTCTTATGCACTTGTTAAAAAACAGAAAAGAAAATACAATTCCTAATTTTTTTCCTTAGGCCTGAGCACACGCATCAAATTCAGTTGCCAAATTTTCTTTCAACTGATTTTTTTTAAAGTTTTAGTTCAACATTTATTATAGTATTCCCAAACAAACTAATCCTTTTTGTGCTTTATAAAGAGCACAAATTTCATTATGACGTATTTTGACTCAATATGTGGTGGATTTACCCTAATACGTGGTACATCCATTCCTGAATGCAATAAAAAATAAGAATTATAACATTTTAGATGAATAAGCCCAAACAATTGCCTTTTCAAAAAGAGTTGAAGTCAGTATGTTTTATAAAAGTTAAAGGCTGTGGGCCAATTGATTCTTATTGTTCCTATTCAATAACATTTATTGATCACTATGTCTAGATCAGCATCATCTAACAGAACTTCCTGTGATGATGGAAATGTTCTATATCTGCACAGTCCAATATGTTAGCCACTAGCCACATGTGGCTATTGAGCCCTTGAAATGTAGCTCATGAGGAACAGAATTTTTTTTTATTGATACCACTTTTTTTTTCTGGGAAATTTTTGCTCTGAGCTAACATCTGTTGCCAATCTTTCTTTTTTTTTTTCCTCCCCAAAGCCCCAGTACATAGCTGTATATTCTAGTTGTAAGTCTTTCTAGTTCTTCCATGTGAGCCACTGCCACAGCATGGCCACCAACAGATGCGTGCTGTGGTTCTGGGACCTACCGGAAACTGAACCTGGGCCACGGAAGTGGTGAGTCGCCGAACTTTAACCGCTAGGCCATCAGGGCTGGCACAGGAATAGAATTTTTTATTTTACTTAATTTTAATTAACTTAAATTTAAATAGCCACCTGTGGCTAATGGCCACCTTATTGGACAGTGCAGATACAGAATAGATATTAGCGTTTTAAGATAGAAAGATGAACGCAATTTTGCTTTTCTCTCAAAATGCCTACAAAGTGATGGGAGAAATAAAAGGCATACTTAATTTTAATCAAAATCTCAGTCAAATTTCTATGGAACTTAATAAAGTATAAAATTTAAATGGAAGAAAAAAGCCCCCAAATAGCCAAGGTAATTCTGAAGAGGAATAAGGTGAGATGAGAGGTGGGATTTGCCCTACTAGATATTAAGACTTATTATAGAACTGTCATAATTAATAGTGAAATGTTGGCAGGGAGACAGACAAATAGAACAGTAGAAAGAATCATGCAGGATTTTTTTTAGCAAGATGCAAAAAGCAGGAGCTATAGAGAAAATTGATACATTTCACTACATCAGAATTTAAATTTTTTTGTAGTTACCAAGACACTACAGACAAAGTTAAAAAACAAACCATAGGGGCTGGCCCGGTGGCACAGTGGTTTAGTTCACGCTGTGGCAGCCAGGGGTTCGCAGATTTGGATTCCCATATAAAGTAGAGGAAGATGGGCACGGATGTTAGCTCAGGGCTGATCTTCCTCACACACACACACACAAAAACCATAGACCAAGAAGATAGAACATATACAGCTGACAAAGGAGCAGAATACACAAATATACAAATAACTTCCCCCAAATTCAATAATAAAAAACCACGTAACAAAGAGAACAGAGGCAGAGGATAAGAAGAGGCGACTCTCAGAGGAAACCTAAATGATGAATAAACCTGTAAAATGTGTTCCATCTGCCTACATCAGTGACGTGTAAGTCAGAACAACGAGATGGCATCTTATACCGGAGTATCCGCCAATGTGTTTGAGTCTAACAAGCCCAGGTGGCAGCGTGGACTTGTGTACTCTCATATGTTGCTGGCCGGATGCAAGTTGGGGCCACCCCTCTGAAAGCAATTCTGGCAAAGCTCAAAATACGTACAGTCTGTGGTCCCACTCATCTATTTCCAGGCATTTACCGTAGATCAATTCTTGCACAAGTGCACAAAGAGCATACACAATAGGTTCACTGCAGCATTACTTCTAACTGTAAAAAGTTAAAAATGCTTCTCAATCGGGGAATGGATAAATTGTAGTATAACCATTCAATAGAATGACACACAGTAGTGGAGTAAATGAGCTAGATCCATATTTATCAAGGCTACTAGATCTCGAAAATATAATGTGGATTGAAAAAGAGAAGTGGCAGAAAAATATGTAGAAAGTATGGTACTATTTTTGTAAATTTCAAAGCACTCCAAGTACTATATATTCTTTGTGTGTAATCCTATGTATTAAAAGGATGAAAACATGAATGAGATGAATAATAACTTCATGATAGTTACCCCCCAGGCCGGAGGGGCCCTGTACCTTCAGGCGTGCACTCTGGCCCTCCTCTGTCTGCTCCTCTCCTCCTAGGGCCAAGGGTTGTAACCTTCTGAAGCCCATCCCTCCTCCCATCCTCCTGGGACGTGGGACCCCAGGATTTCCTGCCCAGTAGTCCTGAGTCCTCTTCCTGGGCCTGCCTGAGCCTTTTTCCCAGGCACACCTTCTGAAGAAAGGGCCTGGCAGCTGCCTTGGGGAGTAAGCGGGGGAAAGAGGACAGGATCTGAAGGCATATGAAGGAGACTTCAGTCGTGTCTATGAGTGTTAGTTCTTTATAACAAGATACCTAAAACAAACATAATAGCATGACATTTGCTGATTCCCAGGATGGATGGTATTTTTTTTATTGCTCTCTTTAATAGCTGACTCATATAGCACTTATCACTTTTCAAGTACTATTCTGAGTGATTTGCATTAGAAATGAGAAAGTTCCATTATTCCTCAGTTTTACAGAAGACTAAATAACTTGCGGGCAATCACTCACTATAAGGAGCAGAGGGGACTCTGAACGCAGCAGGCCTAGCTCCAAAGTTCACGGTCTTAGCAACTACTCTAGATCTACTTGTCTGTATGCTTGGATTACTTCATTAAAAAACAAGAAGTAGTTAAAAATTAAAATACCCTGATAACTACAGTACAAAGAAGAATGTAGTGAAATTCCATGAGAAGCTTCTTAGATGTGTTAGGAGCCCAGACGAAGGCGACATTCCTTGGGAAGGAAGGCAGTCGCCGTGGTGAGGAAGGCTTCAGGAAGTGAGTGCTGACATGCAGCCCAGGCCTTGCTGGGCAGTGGGCAGGGAGAGTCAGGACAGGGAAATGCCAGAGAGAGGGAACTTCGTGTGTACAGGCATAGTTCAAGAAGGATTTGAGGATTAGCAAGCCGTTATGTTTGGCTGTCACACGAGAGGACAACTTTGTGAGGGACAAAGGTTAGGATCTTGAAGGGAGGGTGAGAAATGAGGATTTAATTTAAAAAGCAAGGCAAGCCATTGAAGGTGGCACCTCCGAGCTGCACTGTGGGAAGACAATGAGGAATGCGTGCTGGACCATAGGACAGCCGCTGCAGGCGAGAAACTCCCAGGAGGCACTACGGCTGAACAAAGATGGTGGAGGAGGAGAGGAAAGGGGGCATACTTGTGTGTGTGTGGTGGGGGGGAGGTCAAGAAGTATCCATTCATTCTGTAAATACTTATTGAACAACTACTATGAATCAGGCACTGTTCTAGTTGGTGGCAATATGGAAATGAACAAAACAGACAGAACTTTCTGCCCTCATGAGACTTGCATTCTAGTGGAGAGACACAGATAAGGTAAATAAGGAAAATATATGGTAAACAAAGGAATAAAAATATGCATTGTTAGACAGTGATAAGCACTTTGGAGACGGAAAAAGCAGGGGGAGATCTGGGGAGGATTGCTTGTGTATGTGTATATGTGTGTTGGACAGGAGGGTTGGGTGGCAAGGGGGGACCGAGCAGAGGTGACATTTGAGTAAAGAGCTGAGGAGTGAGGGGCACTGAGATGATACAAGATTTTGAGTCTGGGGTGGGGCCATGGTTACACCAAAAGACAGGGCAGGAGGAGGAGCTGAGCTGGAGGACAGATTGAGTGGGGGTCCAGGTGACTTGTTAAAAATACGAACTAGACCCTGGAGCGGGAGACATGTAGACACAGAAGTCATTGCTGACTAGGTGAGCGATGTGCTTTAGTACTGAGATCAAGGAACGGGAGAATAGCAAAAACTACCATTCAGCGAGTGTTTTGTCTTACACGATATCTGTAATCCTTAGGACACCCCCTCACGGTGGATAGTATTACCTCAGCAACAAGTAAGAACAACAGTAATGACATCTAACATGTCAAAGGGCATACTATGCATCAGGCACTTTTCTGGCACTTTATGTATATATTAATTCATTCTGTCTCACAGCGACCCCAGGAGAGCATTAGCGGTATTTGACAGATGAGAAAAGGGCTGGCTGCTTAAGTTGCTCAAGGTCAAAAGCGGGTAAGGGATGAAGCCCACTTGAATCCAGGCAGCCTGGCTCCAGAGTCCTTGCTCTGGAAGGAGGAAACGTAAGTCTGTTCCATCAGCCTCTCCACCCTTCAAGAAAAGCCAGCTAAGAGTAGACTGTGGGCGGATAACTGGGAGTGGGGGTTGGTGAAAAGAGCTGGAGAAATTCTCAGAAAACCCGTCTCGGAGGTAGGAGGCCAGGTGAAGCCAGGGAACGTGCTGTCAGCAGTGCGGGGTGGTCAGCACCCCAAAGGCTGCAGCCTGGGGTGGCCGGTAAGCTGGCCCCGAAAGGCATCCTCGCTAGGACACAAACAGGGCAGCCCAGGCGGGGGACAGAGACCGAGAGGCGGGGACATACGCAGCTCTGAGGATCTTTGGGAGCGAATAAAGAAGCTAAAAGCAACGATTCAACCCAACTAACAAGCACCCTTTCTGGGCAATTTCAGGCCGACAGGAGGTCGGAAGGTCCTGGCTGAGGAGACCTGTAGGGTGTGGCCTGACGTCCCTTCTCACCTTGAACTTCAGGACTCCGAACAAGTCGCGTAACCGCTGTGGGCTGCCTGGCTGCCCTTTTGAAGGAGTTGGACGATCTCTGAGGTGTCGCCAAAATCTCATCCCGCCTGGTTCGAGCTCTGCAACGGGTCAAGGGCAACGCCACGCACCGTTCTAAGACCTGACTGCCCGGGACCGGGGGTGCGCGGAGCGGCCTTTGCACACCGAGAGGCTGAGGACTGGAGGGATCTCTCGGGGCACAGGCCGCACTCGGGACCGCGGAGAGACCAAGTCCGAGGAGCCCCGAGAGTGTCTAGGTGACCCTGGAACTTTCTTCTGGAGCGCGCCCCGGGCCGACAGCAGAGCAGGCTGCTGGCAGGGACCGAATGGAGCTCCGCGCCAGGCCGGAGGCTGTACCGTCACTCGCAGTCCGGGCCGGGTCCCCGGCGCGCGGTGGCGCTGAGCCAGGCCGCGCCTCCCGGGTCTCGCCGCGCGCCCACCTCGACCCCCGGGGAGCGCGGCCCGGCCGCCGCGGGCGCCCCCGGACGGGCGGCGGGGACGGCGGGCGCGAGGGCGCCGGGGGCAGGAGGAGCGGCGGCCGCTGGCACGGCGCCCGGGGGTGTGAGGCGGGTGCGCGGGGGAGGCGGCGGGGTAGAGGAGGCGACGGCGGCGGGCCCGCGGGTCACTCGGAGGCCCGGGCGGCGGGCGGCAGGACGCGCTCGGGGAGCCGGGCGCGCGCACCATGCCCTCCTTCGACGAGGCGCTGCGGAGGGCCGGCGAGTTCGGGCCCTTCCAGCGGCGCGTGTTCCTGCTGCTGTGCCTGACCGGCGTCACCTTCGCCTTCCTCTTCGTCGGCGTGGTCTTCCTGGGCAGCCGGCCCGACCGCTACTGGTGCCGCGGCCCGAGCGCCGCCGCGCTGGCCGAGCGCTGCGGCTGGAGCCCCGAGGAGGAGTGGAACCGCACGGCGCCCGCCCACCGCGGCCCCGCGCCCCCGGAGCGCAGCGGCGACGGCCGCTGCCAGCGCTACCTCCTGGAGGCGGCCAATGCCAGTGTCACCGCTGCCGCCGCCGCGGGCGCGCTCAGCTGCGCCGACCCGCTCGCCGCCTTCCCCAACCGATCGGCGCCGCTCGTGCCATGCCGGGGCGGCTGGCGGTACGCCCAGGGCCACACCACCATCGTCAGCGAGGTAAGGGCGCCGACGCCCCGCGCCGGGCCCGGGGGCCACCGAGCCACCCCGCGCGGGGACACAGCGCGCCCCGGCCTGCGCGCGGGTGCCCCTGCGGGACGTGCCCGTCCTGCCTGAGAGAGCCATTCCATCCCCACGCAGACGAGCGAAGTATGTGAAGCCGGCCACCAGGGAAGGACCTGTTGATTACCTTTGGGGACCGACCAGGTTCATCCCACGCTTGGAAGCGCTGCGTCGTAAATGCCCGGGGAATGTCTTTTCGTTTCTTTCCCTCTGCTAGTGAGTTAACGGAGAGATGCTTTGGTTTCAGGTGTGAACGAAAACTGTCGTAGAAGCCAAGTTCTAAGATGCTTCGCACACACCTCCTCAGGAATCAAAGCATCCAGTACGATGCACGTTATCTCTGGGATGTGTTTGTTCGATAATTGGAAATTCTGGGTCTACTCGCGTAGAGAACTGCGGTCTCTCGGGCGAGCGATGTTGAGCAGGTCCGGATTGGCTCGTGGTCGCCAGGGGGCAAATCAAAGGAGAAGCAATGTGTGAAGGCAGCGCAACTATCTCTAGTTTACCCAAATGATTATCTGAAATGTAAGGGGACAAAGGTCAAGGCTCTCCCAGGAAACGACTTTGGTAAAACTGCTTTGGGGCAAAGAGCAACATCTGAGAGAAGCTGGGAAAGCTGAGGTTTTGAAGAAGAGTTGTAAATTTATTCCTGCTAATAATTTACAGGAACGCAGCAGGAGAGGCTACAAGCCTTATAAAGCGACCTCCCCTCCTCCACTTATCTATGATGGCTGCTCGGGCCACGTGGGAGCAGTCCCCACATTTTGTTGGGTATGTTTGGGCAGGCGGTGCATTGGGGATTAAGTGACCCCTCACCCTTGGCGGCAGGACCTCTGTTTCTGCGCTGGGCTGGGCTGGCAGTTCACATCTTCCCGAGTTCCTCAAGGACTGCCTGCCTTAAGCCTGGGTCCCAGGGATGAGCAGTTCTCCTGAACTTTGTCTGCAATCATAGATCAATTTAATTTCTAAAAGATGGTGGGGCTCAGGCATATTGGGAAAGAAAAATTTTTGTCTTTATTTTGTTTATTGTCCTAAACATTTTTTAAGCACCCACTTGAATAACGGGGAGAACGCTGGATTCAGAGTTAGCAGTGCCTCTTCTGCCACTGTTACTGGTGTTCTTTGGTCTGATGACCTCATCTCTCTGGGGTTGGGACTGTAGATGTCTGAGGTCGGGCATGTTCTACAGTGTCATGTGTGGGTGTGTTAGCACGCTGAGTATAGTGCCATGCTAAGTGCTCTAGAGATAAACCCCCATGGCAACCCAGCCAGGCAATATGTATTTGTGTTTGGGATACTTTAATTTCTACTTAATCCACGGGCAACACTGGAGACCACTTTATAAACTGTGGCCTTGCTAAGGATTTCACAGTTGAAATGGATAGGACGTGGACCTGGGTAGGAGAGGGCATCGTCACTGGTACTTCCTTCGAGCTGCACCCATTGGATGGCTGCTTCTATTCCATTCAGCATGGCTGCTTAGTCCTTATTACCCAGGCGAACGAGGAGATCCCACTTGGAGAGCAGACACCTGATTTTTGAAGACATTTAAACCTCAAATTAAGAATAAAAAGAGCCTTAAAAGTGAAATGCACACACACTCGAGTGGGGTTTGCATGAGTGAACGTGATCTGTGGACAACAGAGAAGGGGGACATAAAAATTGGTAAGTTCGTACCCAGACGGATACTTTAGAAACATTCTGGGGTTCCGGGGTTGTTTCAAGGAGGGACAGGTGGTCTCATGAAGGTCAGTGAAAAGCTAGAAGGTCAGGAGACCTGGGTCCTGGCTGTATCTCCAGCTTGCTGTGTGACTTAGGTGAATCACTTAACCTCTCGGGGCTTAGCTTTCTCATCTGTAAAATTAGGGGTTGGATTTAGCCCTTTACAGTCGTATGAATGTCATCAGTGTCATCGCTGGATGGCTACTCAGTGTGCTCAGAACAATGATAAAATAATCTTCAAGGAAAAGGAAAATGATGTTCAAAGTGTGCTTTTTAAGGCCACTGACAAGTTGTTGAATTATATTTTAGAATTATTTTTATCCCAAATAGTTTGTTTGCTTCTTTTTTGTTTGTTTGTTTTTAATGTTTTGGTTCTTAAGAAGAAACCCCCAGTCTCTTCAGGAAGTTCAACCATGCAGAACCACTCCTTCTCTCTCAGGGCTCTGCATGGCTAATATTTTGCTGTCTTTGGTTTTGAACATGATCCAATTCATTTTTGTTCTTTCCAGTTCTGTCAGAGTGATTAAAGGAACCGTAGTTCTATCTTTGGCTAAGACCAAGTCCCAGTGTATTTTTATAGATTCGAAGTCTAACATATTAATCATGGAAAGGGGAGTCTATACGGTGAGAGGACTGAGCAGATTCCAGAATGTCTCCATATGGCTATTAGATTTAACCCTTGCACCACCGCGGGGGAGGTGTCATTGTCCTGGCTTTATAGAAGCAGGACCTGACGCAGGAGAGGTGAGAGGACCTGCCAGAGATCCGGACCTTTTATGGAGCTGAATTGGGTTCAAATCCCAGGGTCTTGATTGTGAATCAGCCCCCTTTCCTCCATGCAGCGCTCTAAGTTCTTGGAACAAGTCCAGACAACACGATAACCCAGATCACTCACACTTTAGAACCTACAGGAAATCTTGTTGAACCTTCGTATTTATTTTGTTGCTATCGTGGTCCTCTAGCCAACGTGACATTTTGTTTTATTGCGTGGTGTCAGGAACCACATTCGGCCAGACCTGCCCATGGCGAGGCTGTGTCTTCATGTGGTGAGACTGGCTCTCTGTGCTCTTCATGCAAGTGTTGCAAAATGGTCACTCAAACCTCATCCACCCTCTTTGCATCTTACAAAGCGAAACAGCTCCCAGGAGTGAAGTCGGAAGTCAGTGCCAAGTGCAGAGTGGTTTCAATCCAGCTCCCCTGCTTGCTTCTCCTGCTGGAGGCAAGGCAGTGGATTTTAACTTCCTCAGTGTGGATTTCTCTAACGTCTGAATCTCAGCCTTATCTGGCCATCAGACACGGGGCAAAACATAGCATGATGTACTGCAGAGAAGTCTGAGCCCCCACCACCCAAATATTTCAATTCATTGCTCAGGAACTGAGTCTTAGAAATTGTTGTTAGGACTTTTAAATGCTTGCTTGTATGCCGTGGATGAAAAGAAAAAGAGCTTCCCTCTAGTCTCTCGCTAGGAACCAGGCTTCAGAGCAGTTTTAAAAATAGACCAAATCACCGCTGTTTTTCCTTTCCAGATCGTTTTTCTCCCACACAAAAAAAGGAAAGTCTGTTTGAGGGAAGTAGCTGCCCCACTGAAGAGAGCGGTGGTTGCTTCGATCTCTGGGGCTGTCCGCGTGCCCTATGTGTCTATGCTTTGCTCCACCCTCGTTCGTCCCATGACATAAGGCCAACCTGGTGGGCCCACAGACACCAGTGCCACCCGCCTCCTGTCCTCACTATTTGTTAAGTGTGAAATTGCACTGTTGTGGATACTGGAGAAAAGAGTTTAGCCTGGCCCAAGTTTTAGTCTAGGCTGAGTGTCTGATTTGCTCTGGGTACTTTAGAAAGACCTTACTTTTATATTGTTTTTATTTCTAATATTATTTGCACCTTCTCTGTTTTTTGCTGAATCAGCCTCACCAGGAGAACATCTGTTTTATTATTACTTTGAAAAACCAACTATGGCATTGTTATTTTCTGTTTCATTGATTTCTCCTCTTTTGTTATTTGTTCTAGCTTTTCAGATTTAGTTTTGCGGTGCTTTTTCCAAGTTAAGTTGGATGCTTAGCTCAATTATTTCCAGTCTTTCTTTTTTTCTAATATAAATATTTAAAGCTATAGATTTCCTTCTATGTACTTTTTTGACTGCACCCAAGTTTTGAAAAGCAGATTTTAATTATTATTCTGTTCTCAGCATTTTAAATTTCCATTATTGTTTCTTCTTTGACCCATGATTTATTTAGAGACTTGTTTTAAAATTTCAAATGTATGTTGATGTTTTTACCTTTTAACTGTTGACTTCTAATTTAACTTTGGTGTGGTCAGAGGATGTGGTCTATATGATACTGATTCTTTGAATTTTATTGAAACTTGCTTTTTGGCCTTCTAAGTGGTTTGTAAACATTTCATACATGAGTGAGAAAAATGTGCAGTCTATCTATTCGGTGCAGGGTTTTATAGATGTCCAATATTTGAAGCTTGTCAATTGTGCTGTTAAAATAGTCTAGATTTTTAATTAACTTTCCATCTGCTTGGTCTATTGAGAAAAACTAAAAAGTATTGAAATTTGCCATTATGTTGGTGAGTTTGTCAGTTTCGTCCAATATGTCCAGCAGATTTTAAAAGTTATGAGGCAATTTTATTAGATACATGTACATACAAATTTAGAATTTTTTAAATATACATAGTGAATTAAACCTTTTATTATAGTGTAGGGACCCTATCTAAAATCCATGATGTGTATTGTCTTAATGTCTATTTTTTTCTGATATTAGTATATCTACTCCAACTTTCTTTTAGTTAATATTTGCCTGCTGTGTCTTCTGTTATCCTTTCCTTTCAAACTCCCCATGTTCTAATAGTTTAGGTGTGTCTCTTATGAAATGCGTATAACTTGACTATGCTTTTAACTAGTGTGGTTAGTCTCTTTACATTTATTGTGGTAATTGGCATATTTGGGCTTGTTATACTATATATTTTTTTCTTTGTCTTGTTCTTTCTCTGTTTTTTCCCCTTGCTTTAAAAAATGATTTATTAATTTGTTTTTCTTATTCTATTTTATTCCTTCCTTTATTAGTTTGGAATTGAGATCTTTTATTTCAATTCTTTTAGTGGTTACCCTTGAAATTTTACAAAGTTTCACTTAATAGAGCCTAAATTTAACCCTGCGACCTTCTCCTAAACAATTTAGGGCCTTAAACACCTTCCTTCAGTCACTCCCTCTCCTGCATTATAGGCGTTAGTAGCCAATATTCTAGATCTCTCCTTTTATTGTTAGTTTATGGTTTTTGTGTAGATCATGTATACTTGGGTTTATATTTACACTTTATCTGCTCATTATTTCATTTTCCCCCTTCCTTTCAATGTAAATCCTTAAAATTTTTCTTTAGTGTGTATCTCTAGGTGGTAAATCTTCTCAGTTTTTGTTTGTACGGAAATGTCTTTATTTCACCATTATTCTTGAAAGATAGTTTTGCTAGGTAGATAGTTCTATGTTGCCAGTTAGTTTTCCTCAGCCTTTTGAAGATGTTAGTTCTGTCTTGTAGCTTTCATTTTGCTTTTGAGAAATCTTGCCACGTGTTTTTTTTTTGGTGAGGAAGATTAGCCCTGAGCTAACTTCCACTGCCAATCCCCTTCTTTTTGCTGAGGAAGACCAGCCCTGAGCTAACATCTCTGCCCATCTTCCTCTACTTTATGTGGGATGCCTGCATGGGACGCCTGCCACAGCATATGTGTAGGTCTGTGCCCAGGATCTGAACCTGTGAACCCTGGGCCACCGCGGTGTGTAAACTTAACCTCTATGCCACCAGGCCAGCCCCAGAGAAGTCTATTGTCGGTCTCACTGTCCTTTTCTCTTGCGTTGTGTCTAGGTGGGTATTTCTTTTATTTATCCAGCTTTTTATACATTGCCTCTAAAAGGCATCTGCATATAGTAGACACTCAATAAATATTTCTTGAATGAACTAATTGTTATATTTCCTTTAACTGTGAATTTCAGTTCTTTAATAAGTTCTGGAAAATTCTCAGCCACTATCTCTTCCATGTTGTCTTTTCCATTCTCTATTCTTTCCTTCTGAGATTCTAATTAGACATAAGTTGGAACTTCTTTTTCTATCCTTCATGACTCTTCCTCTCTCTCTCATATTTCCCAGCTCCATATCTATATATATGGTCTAGATAGTTTTTCAGACCTATCTTCCAGATCACTGCCTTTCTATTCAGCAGTATCAAAACTGCTATTTAATCCATCCATTGAATTTTTTATTTCAATAATTATCTTTTTTATTTATCAAAATTATGTTTGTTATCTTTCAAATATGCCTGGTCTTTTATTGGTAGTCTTGTATTTCTTCCTCATTTTTGTGTTTCCATTTTTTAATTTCTTTAAATGTTTTACATAACATTACTTTATATTTTGAATTTGGTAATTACACTATCTGAGGCCCTTGGTTTTCTAAATCTGTCATTTGTCTGTCATTTGTTGTGTGTTTGGTGATTGTTGATTGCAAGCTCTGGGCTGGTTGATCTTCTCAGTGGGAAACCTGGCCACCTCCAGAGAGGATTTGCATTAACTTCTCTCAGAGCTGGGGGGTGCTACTGACCTGGAATCCCTCTCTCCCTTCCAGACTTCCTGGGTGAATCCACAACAGCTGAACTTGTTGTTGTTGTTTGTATGTATTATTAGAGGCATGTGGTTTTCCCTGACTTCCTGAAATACTGACAAGTCAACAAAAATTATATTTTAAGCTGAATCTTATTTTTCAGCAAGAGTCTCTCAAAGTAACTAGCCCTTTCTGCTGATGACAGAGTGTTTTAATAGTTTCACAGTGTTTTTATTTAGTGGAGTGGAAGCAGGACACTAATGAGTGACCAGTTGCCCCCCCAGGTGTCTGCGCCTTGGTCTAGGCAGCAGGATTGCGAAGCAGATCCATGCAGCGACCTTTGTATGACCCCAGAACAACACCAAGGAAAATAGGTACAAAAGGAATGAGGATCTGAGAGCATTTCCTGCTTCTGACAGCTGATTTATTGACTTATCAACTATAGTTCAATTGAAAGTTATTTAGCATTTATCATACGTTAGGCACTGGGCGAGGCTGGGGATGCAAAGATGGGTAAGAGTCTTTCTCTGACGAGCTCAAGGCCTGGCAGAGAGACTTGTCCTGAGACAATAATGGATGAGAGTGGTGACGGGTGTGATGAAGGAATGCCTTCTTTTGATTGATGGGGGGTAGATCAAGGCAGAATGTGCACTGACCTTGACCTCAGCCTCAGAGGACAAGGAGGAGTCCAAGAGAAATACATAAGGAAAAGGATATTCCATTCCATTCTCAGATTCTCTCATCTTCGTCATCATTTTATCTGTAGCCATTTATGAAATGCCCTCTGGAGCAGTGGTTTGTGGGCTTTCCTATGACCTACCCACAGAGATTTGGAATCAAAGTATTGGGGTGGGGTTCAGGAATCTTCATTTTCACAAACATGTAAGGACCGAGCCAGGGTTCCATGGACCACACATGGAGATGTGCTGGGTGTTTCTTTATGAGGAGCATCGTGAGTGGAGCAGCATTTTGTGTGGTTGAAGCAAGTGCCAGTTTCCCCACACACACTCTGCAGACCTTGGAACGGAAGTGTCATCACTTTGCCTCAAGGCAGAAGTCCCAGATCTTATCTGATGAAATGTTGCTGTTTATTTTCAGAAAGCTTGGGGCTCTCCAGAGATGGGCAACTGATGGTAAAATCCTATAATTGATTGGGGTGGGTTGTCCACAGCTGAATGACACTCCCTGGGGACCTTGGCAAATGTTAGAGTGGAGCTCTGGGCAAAGTTAGGGGGACAACCAAATGGGATATCCAACAGATGTGGCATGGATGTCTATTCTTTTGATGTATGCGTTGAAGATTCTTGGCAGAAGGCAGTTTAGTATAGTAGAAAGAACATATGTACTTGTCCTTTGGAGTCAGAGGATCTGGGCCCAAATCCCAGCTCCTCTGTATCTCAACTCCAAGGGTAAGACAGAATCTGCCTAAGCCTCAGTTTCCTCAGCTCTAGAAAGGGCATAATAACCCCTACCTTAGTTATTGGTCTGACATATGCATGCAAAGTGCCTGTCGTTGTGCCTGTCCATAAGCGATGCTCAGAAAAATTGGTTCCTGTTCACATGTAAAGAGTCTTGGAAAAAAAGAAGAAAAAAAAAAAGAGTCTTGGGCTGGGTGGGGGTGGGGGAGGGAGAGAGGGAATGAGTGGGCCAGATTTGACCCTAGAGCTGTAGTCTGCTAACTTCTGGTCTAGCATAATAAATCACTAATAAACTTGCCTTAAATATTTAAAAAAATCTCTTGGGCACTAATCTGCCCTTAAGGGAGAGAACGCCCTGTGCTTTCCCTCTGGGACACACAGCTAGGTTATATTTCCCAGCCTCCCTTGCAGCTAGTGGGGCCATGTGACAGAGTTCTGGGCAGTGGTGTTGGGAGAAGTGATGTGCGACACTGCCAGGCCTGGACCAAGAATAACCTTCCTCCTTGCAGTCCCCCTCTCTTCCTTTCTTCCTGCACCTGCTGGCAGAGAACCCAGAAACCCTAAAAGATGGTGGAGTCCTTGGATGGAAGGTGATCCGTTTCTGAAAGCCTGCAGGGAAAGGGGCCCCCATCTTTCTCTCCTCAAACTCATCTGCATGGAAATGTGAAATTAATGAGAAATAAACTTTCTTGTTTGAAGCCACTGAGATTTTGGGGGGTTGTTTGTTACAACTCTTACTGTCAGTCTATGCTGACTAATACAGCATTTTAGTCTATTTCCTGTAGGCTGCAGGCACCTGATAAAATGGTAGGGAAGCTGTTTCCATCAAGACAATCCTCCCCTTGGAACACAAGGCCACCATGACCCTGCCTGCTGGCATCTACAGCCCTACAGACTCCTCACCTCTCCTGGTGTCCAGTGCTCCAGCCACTCAGTGTTCTACCCCCCCAGGGCACGCCCAGCTGTCCTCCCTGGGCTTGCAAATGTGCTGTTTCCTTTTCTCAAGATACGTTTCCTCTTTCTTCATTAGTCTGTTCTATTTTTTACCTAAAGACACAGCTAAGAGTTACCTATTCCAGAAATACCTCCCATAAACTCTCCCCCACCCACCTGCCACCACCCTGGGGGTGTCTGGTTTCTTCCCTCTGTCTAACCCCCTCACTATGTGCTGATTGTACTCACTACTGCACAATGAAATTGCATGGCGTTTAGTAAATATGTGATGAAATTGCATGGCGTTTAATAAATATGTGATGAAATTACATGGCACTTAATAAACCCTATGACTAGGTTAATGAGTGAATAAGAAAAGGATTGAATGACAAATTTGACCCCTTTTGTAATTTTGGCTAGGCCACTCCTGAAATTGACCTTCATAGACTAAAATAAGCTCTTCTCCCCAACAGTTTTGCTGCTGCTGCTGCTTTTCTTTTCTTTTCTTTTTTTGCATTAATTATATATATTAATTTAGAGAAAACAGACATTTCGACAATTTTGATATATTGAACATGATTATTTGATATAATTTGAATATGATGTATGGCTGCTTTTTCTTAGGCATTATTCAATTTCTCTCAGCAACATTTTGTAGTTTTCAGTATGAAGATCTTAGTTTTATTCCTAGGTGTTTGTTGTTTTATTGATACCACGGTACAGTGCTGCTTCTTAATGACTTAAATGCCAAGGACTTCTGTCTCCCTCCTCACACCCATGTCTGACAAATCATCTGTTGGCCTCTGGAGCAGAGTGACAACAGACCACGCCCCTGACCCCTGTCTGCCTGTGGGCTCTGTAGTCCTCAGGATTCTAATTTGGGAGGTGCCACCTGGAACATGAAAGGAACAGGAAGGAATAGAACCGTTGGCTCCTTGGGGCCATAATTCTTATGTGCTGATGTCCATTGTACAGAAAAGGCTTTTCTCAGCTGTCCCGGTGCTTTGCGGCACATCTGTGTTGTCCACCGATCCACCCTCAGGAGCAACTGGACACAGGTGCAGGGCCGGGGGTCAGCGAGGGGGGCACTGGGGCCTGGCTCCCCACAGTCCAGAGGCACAGTGGTGAGCCCCCCAAGGCTATGAGGGGGAGCAACCCCTGCCTGCCTTTCAAAACAAAGTAAAACCTTTCCAACAGTCTTCCTCACTTTTTTTTCTTTCTTAAACTATAACCAAGAAAGGAAGTTTCTTTCTACGCTGTGAGGAAAAGACAAAGTTCCTTAAGGTTCTCGGTGTAGCTTTTGAGAATGACAAATGATTGGTGAACATGGCAAATGATGGTTATGCCATTTTATCTAGGCGAGAGATCAATAATGTGGCTTTAAAGGATTGCTGTGCTCTTTTATTTTCTGTGCTTGTAATAAGACAAAGTAACTTTGGGGCTGGCTCTTATGTAATAATAGAGAAAAAGAGTGAGGGATGCAGTTCAGGGGCTTATAAGAAGGTGAATAAATAAATGATTTAAAAAAATTCCTGCATTTAAATTGTGTGGATAGTATGGGCCCCTCACAGCACATCCCTCAAAGTGTAAGACTGATTCAGCAGTTTAACTTTAAAAACTATGCTTAGGGAAATTAAAAACGAAAGGGAATGAGCGTGGTGATTATTGTTGAATATTTCCTAAAAGCTTCGATCATAGTCTCTGATTAATCAGTGAAGCAGAGTTGCGGTGGGAAGAGTATGACCCAAGACTCAGGAACCCTGTCATGGGTTACTGTGAGTGATTGGGGACCATGAGCAACATCTGGGACCTCTGTTTCCTTCTCTGAGTACAAGCAGTCAATTGTCAATTGATTCCCAAGGTTTCTCCATCTCTATCATTCTATAGCTGAGTTGTTTTCAGGTCCCTGACATTTAATTCCTGACCCTGAACTCAGAGTTGCCATATCCATGCAAGAGTGGGAAGATGTCTTGGGATAAAGCTAACTTAAAACCTGGAGGTGTTAGTTTCTGGAAATCAGGAGGGATTCCTCCCTAGGACATCCTGTTCCTGGTCGGCATGCTGTGCTGTGAATCATGTGGACAGGAGGAGAGGGGAATGGAACAGGTGAGGGTCGCTGCCACTCTGGAGCAGGTACCCATCCTGCCTTCTTTAACATTTCCTCCAGAGCCTAGGGCCTCATGGAGAATCTGAGGAGGGGACATGCCATTGGCCACCCACACAATGGAAACTACCTGAGGGAGGCAGGGTGGGTACAAGCTTGCACTTCAGAAACAAGGGTGATTATTCTGCTATCAAACCCAGTCTTATGAGGCAGGTGACCTCCCTGTGGGATTGTTATAGGGATTGTTCATTTTAACAACGAACACTGGGACAGAAAGTTGAGACAGTAATATGGAAAAACGAACCAGAGCTTTCCAAGGCTGTCCATACTCACACCCTTTGGCCTCAATCATCTGATTATTAACGCTTAAACATTAAACTTAACATTTAACTTAAATGTTAAAACATTTAAGGATTTTAAAGTAATTTTGACAAGATTGCATCTGTTTGGGGGGTATGTAACATTTCTTTTATTGGATTTGTTAACTTATGTTGTATTTTTTGGTAATAAGACCTAAAAATAAGCGTGGGAGACTGTGTTTTCTTAGAAAATGGTTCACAGACAAAATCTGGGGGCTTCAAATTGTGTGAGAAGTTAGATACCCACCTCCTCATGGGGGGTTCCTGTTCCTGTGTGGAAAATAGCAAACCAAGGGTCTTGCTCTCCTCACCCAAATGATCAGAGAGTTTTTCTTCTTGGGTTGGTTTCACCTAGTTTAGCAGTTGTATACTGAGATATAATTGTTTAATATTACTTGGCTTCATAATGCAGAAATAGGAGTTTCGCAGATAAGACTTAAATTAGTATCTCATAGTATGGAATGCGATTTTATTTTTTATGGAATGAAAGTTGATTTTATTACTGCTTGTGCAACATGGAGGCAGATTTGGTAAAATGGTGATTTTCTATGAAATGCCATCAGCACAGTGGTGTCCAGCATGAGAGACCTCAAGTAAGGCCTTTATAAGAGTTAGATGGAGCGAGGGCCTTGGCAGGTCCTGCTGGCCAGAAGAAAGGAAACAAAACAGACGCCACCCTGATTCTTAGGACAATGGGATCCATGAGACGGTTTGGTCTTAAGGAAGTCCAATGGCTTTAACGTTTTTGCTGTTAGTATTTTGGAGTTAGAACCCATGTGGTCATGAGCTAAGGAGGTGGAGGGTACAGCAGCCCTCCCTAGAGAAGACAGAGCATCCGTTATCTGGACCGCTCTTACATAAAGGAGGTCCATACCTGCTCCGGGCTGTGTGATGAAGCCTTCCTCCAAGAGTACAGCCCCTTTTGTACATGCTCTCCTCATCCTTTCTGCTTGACAGCGTCTCACGTCTCAGACGCCTTTTTCAGTTGTTGCTTATGCCCTGCGTACGCACAGAGTGGCTCTGATTTCAAGAGGCTTCTGCCAACTGGAAGCGTCCATGGTCGACAGCACAAGATGAAAGACAACACGTGTGTCTCGAGTCCCTGGGGAGGGGTGCAGTAAACTGATGCCTCTGAGACATAAACAGAAGGGACCAGGCTCCAGAATTTCCTATTCTGAAGATCGAGTGTAGCACATTTATGGGGATTAAGGGATTGTGGAGAAAACAGCGTGCACATTTAATATGGGTGATTTTTTAAAAACGATGTTTTGCAGACATCTGTTGAGAAGTGAGTTCCCTTGCATTGTTCTCAAATGAGTATTTCCAAGCAAACACTCATAGGGAAGTCGCAGGATAATTACAAATATTAAATAGCCAGGGTGGAGGAGAGAAATTAAATTGAAACTAATTAAAATTAATTTGACAACAAATTTTAAAAAATCCAGTAAGGAGTTTCTGTAAGGGACATTGTTCCAAGACTCTTTCCCACGGAGGTTCTTGATCTTTCTGTGTTTCAGCTACTTGGTAATGATGTGACAAATTTATCTGAGGCCTCCTTTTGTCAGCCACCCAGCATCCCTGGGGGATTGCTCTGATCCCCTGTCCAGTGTGTACAGGGCACATACAGAAGAAATTTGGTTTTAAACTAAACCAAGTCAAGTACATCACAAAACCAAATACAACTGCCTTTGTATTTATCTGCTCTATAGATAATTAGATCGTGACCAGTTACTGTTGCAAAATTCTGTGAAGAAATGACCAAATTTTAGATCTGAACTGGTTTAGTGTGGCCTATCTATCTCTAAGACAAATAAGTGGCTCAGAACATAGGCTTACAAAGTTGTTTGAATACGGGCAGATTGCTTAGTTTGAGATTTTTCAATCCTCAAGTTCTTACAAAATGGGGATAATAGCTGTTGTGTGGAGTTAACAAGAGGCTTATCTACATAACGCATGCAAAGTGCTTATCATATTGTCTGGCCCATCACAAGTGCTAATTGTGATGACTGTAGTCTTCGATGACAGATATTGAGGAAATTGACTCAGAGAGGCAGCTTGGGGCTGGGAACTAGAGGCAGATGGCAAACCCCTAGGCCCAAAGGGAAGCTTTTCTGGGCAGGGCACCAAAATTCCAGCACTAAGGGACAGGGAGGGATCCACTCTCTGAAGCTGGTATAGCTAGAGTTTAGTAATCAAGACTTTCCACCCTGCCCCCTGCAGTGCCAGCCACAGTGCCTTACAAAATAAATATTGTGTTTCCATCTTCCTAAAGCATCCCTCTGATTGTGTCCCTTCCTGCACTAAGGCTTCCAGTGCCTACTGGGTGGAGTAGGGAGCCTGGGCTTCTAGCTGGGGCCCTTCACAGCCTTGCCACACTTACCTCTGGACTTCTTGTTGCTACTGCCCAGTTTGAGTGACCTGTTGGACACGGCTTTAGGAAGGAGACGAGCCCAGGCATGACAGCTCTGTGTCAGCCCAGTGTGGATGCCAGGGCACCATGAGTGGGGCTGAGCCCCTTGTCATCCTGGAGGTCTCCTTGTGTCCAGATCCTGCCTTCTGGAGGCTGGGGTTTCCTCCCCAGCTGGAGTCAGCCTCAGGTCTGCCTTGTCATCACAGCTATGCCGCATCCCACGAGAGGACTCAAGCAGGAAGGGGATCCGAGAGCAGAATCCAAAGGACGGAGGAGGCCAAGAGAACACACTGCATGAATAAAGCAGCCCACAGGACATGCTCCCACCACCCACGCCTCATCAGAGAAGGGACTTGAGTGCCCTGGAGACGAGACTGCCAGCACCAGCGCAAACTGGGTGGCTCTGTCCCTTGAACAGTCTTTGACCTTTTCTTCTCTGTTCCCTTGATTGTCCTTTTCTCTTTGCTTCTGCCTCCCTCTAGGAAGATCCCCTGTCCCCATGAAATTGTCCTGCTCATCTGAACCAGAAAACTATTCCCGCTTCCGGACTCTGATAGCACTTGGTTCTTCTTCATCATCTTCATCACAGTAGCGGGCATTTATTGAGCATTTACTCTAGGCATTTTGCATTGCATAATATCTCATTTAATTCTTCCACAATCCTGTGATATGTAAATATTATCGTCCATTTTACATGAAAAACAAACCCGAAGCATAGAAAGAGCAGTTGTGCAACTTGCTCAAAATCACATGGCTACCAAGTGACAGAATCAGGGTTCAATGGAGGAGTTTTCTGCGAAGTGCAACCTCTCACCCACTGCTCTGACTCTATTGCCTGAATCGTCCCATGTTTACTCTGCCTTCTCCATTCTGTCACAAGCTGCTTCAAGGCAAGAACAATGACTCGGACACCTTTGACCTCTCCTCGAAGGATGTAGAAGACTCAACGTCTCTTACCTTGTAGATAGTCAGTGCCCATTTGTGGTTGGAATTCGTTGGGTTCATCTACAGGTGGGCTTTTAACTTCTTATTAACAGTGTTCTCGTGAGGGTTTGAGCTGAATGCTACTGTTGGAACTGGTATGTTTTGTGGCTTCAAGGAGCAGGTTCCAGCCAAGGAGAGTCCTTGGTAAATAAAGAAGGACAGCCAGAGGTACACACTGTAGCCCTCTGGCCCCAGTGTAGAATGTGCTTCTTCTCTGGCCAGTTGGGATGGCAGCCTGCCACCTGTCCACCTGCTGTCACCTCACCAGGGCCCATATGGATCTGGGAGGGGTTACTGTCCACAGTCGCTCAGAGGGGGCAGACAGCTCCACCCCCTGTCCTCTCGTCAGCCCCTTTCTGCATGAGGGCTTTTGAAAAGAACTAAAATATCATTCTGACATGAAACTCTCTCCATCACATTTTGTTTTTCACAAGCACCAGAAATCCTTCAATAAATTGGGACAGCAAAATATTCCCTAAAGGTGCTGTGGTTGGAAAGGCACCCCTGTGGCTCATGCCTAGATTCTAGTTGGGTCATTGAGACAATTTGCCTCATATTTTGGGGCAGTGTGCAATGGCCATGTCATATCACAGTTTGCTTGTCCTGTCCTGAGAATCTGGCCTCAGAGAAAAGACCAAAAGACTCCCCCTGGCCCCTCGAAATCTGTAGAATGAACACACGGCAGTGATAGTGGGGCAATAATCGTGAATACTGAGATTCAGGTTCGGGTTGAGGTAAATTCGGGCTAAATTGCTGTCTATATTAAGTAAGCAATCCAGTTCTCTTGACACTGAATAGACACTAAAATTTAATCCATGAAAGTAGCTTAATACCCGAGAGGGACAAAAAGATATACTGTAATATATACTACATATAACCTTACAGTTATTAATACACATTTCCTGCTTAGAAACTTCTTTCCTTCTTAGTTACCAGAAAACATTAAAACATAGTAAATAGTCAGCTCATTTAATCCTCACACACCCTCTGAGGGCTGTGCTGTTATCCACAGTTTGTAGAGGAGGAAAGGAAGGTACAGAGAGATTGTGACTTGTCTCAGGTCTGGAGCTTCAGGATGGGAGAACTAGAAAAGATATTTTCCATGTCTGAATCAACAAGAAATTAATTGATATCTCTAGAATAAAAAAAGGACTTCTGGGGTCGACCCGGTGGCGCAGCGGTTTAGTTCGCGCTTTGGCAACCCGGGGTTCGCGGGTTCGGATCCCGGTCGCCTGCCGACGCACTGCCTGTCAGCCACGCCGTGGCGGCGTCCCATATAAAGTGGAGGAAGATGGGCACGGATGTTAGCCCAGGGCCAGTCTTCCTCAGCAAAAAGAGGAGGATTGGCAACAGATGTTAGCTCAGGGCTGGCCTTCCTCACAAAACAAACAAAAAAAAGGACTTCTGGGGGGCCAGCCTGGTGGGGTAGCGGTTGGGTTCACGCACTCCACCCACCCCGGCGGCCTGGGGTTCGCAGGTTCACATCCCAGTGCAGACCTACGCATGTCAAGCCATGCTGTGACAGCGTCCCACCTATAAAATAGAGGAAGATGGGCATGGATGTTAGCCCAGGGCCAATCTTCCTCAGCAAAAAGAGGAGGATTGGCAACAGATGTTAGCTCAGGGCTAATCTTCCTCACTGAAAAAAAAAGAAAAGAGAAAAAAGGACCTCTGTAAATCAACGAGAAAAAGATAGCAAGTCTTATAGAAGAACTGATAAAGGAATAGACCATGAAGGGAAACCCAAAGATCATTAAGCATAGGAAAACGATGCAGATTCATTCATAATCAGAGAAATGCAAATACAAACAGCAAGATAGCACTTTACAATTGTTAGGCCGGTTAGAAACTGAAAAGCCCAGTGAAGCCAACAGTTGGTAGGTTACAGGTCAACTGCTGGAGGGCATGTGGACCTATTCTGAAGAACAATCTGGAACCACTGGTGCAAATTAGGAGTCCACATACATTCACTGTGACCCAGCAATTCCACTCCTATGCATAAATCCCAAAGGAAATTCTCAAACCCATCCATCAGGAGGCAGGCACATTCACTGCAGCATTATTTGGGTGGCAGGGAGTTGGAGGCAATCTGGGAGAGAGGAAAGGTCAAATGCAGTGGGTATGCCCACAAAGCAGTTGGAAATGATGGATTAGGTGTTCACAGAGCATCATGGATGGCCCATAAGGCGTAGGGCTGAATTAAAAAGTAAGAAACAGAATGAGGTATACGATACAATACCATTTACATAAAATTAAAAATATGTGCACACAAAACAATGTAGATTCTGCAAGAATACAAACAAAAAGATACACCTTAATGCATCAGGATGGTTCCTTTTGGGGGATGGAGTAGGAATAGGAATAGGGATAAGAGAGAATAAATAAATAAGATAGGGGTCTTGTATAACCAGTGATTATAATACCTTATAATTAACTCAACTTTCTGCCCTTGAGGTTCAACAGAGACAAAGGGATAAAAAGAAGGAAATCGGTTTTTTTTGCCAAAGACACTATGGATCTGTAACACGTTGGAAATCACCCCAGCCCTGTCTTATAATCTAGAAATATACATAGGCTCTAGATCAGTGGATTCCAAACTGTATTTTGGCCACCCCAGGCTTTGCAGTGCCTGCCCCCTTCAGCAGAGTAATTCTACTTTTATCACTTTTATTTTGGGGTGAAGATTCTGTTTTGTTTTTTAGGAGGGGAGCTGGAGCTCTGCTTCTAAAATAATGTTTGAAAAACCACAGGATAAATATTTCCCAGGATCCCTTCCAGATCTAGAATTCTATATTTTCATCAAAACAACCAACTTAACTAAAATTGTTTTAAAACTCAGAGTTTGAAATGTCAGCTCTACATGTGATTGTATGGAAGATATTTTCTTGGGAAGGTCTTAGGAAATTTCTCTTCCTAATGTTCGTTCAGCTACTTTCCGTCAAACTTCAGTATGCAATGAAACACCATTTAAAGTAAACCTATGCATAGATTTGCACCTTGTAGACTAAATACATCCCAAGTGTACTGATACTGCACATTTCTTCATCCCCTTGTGGCGGCTGAACTGAGACTTCTCCAGAGCCCTTTACCTGTGGGAACCAAAACAGCACTGCTGGACACTGGACAGAGGATTTCAGCAGGCACCTGGGGATGCTGTGTCCTCCGATGCAGACCACTGCACCATAGATGGGGGAGCGTCCCGAACATGTCATGCGGAAGATGTCTCTCAGTTTCTATCTCAAAAGTCTAATATAAAATGTAATAATTCAATCATCAAATCTAGTAGTACATTCCCAAGACTGCCTTTTAGTTAATCCACAGTTTTTATTATGCTTTTATGTGTTCTCAGACACAGAATTTCAGGCGTTGCTTTTGTCATGAAAGATCATATAATCTTCCTAGTTAGGAAGACAAAGGTAGCAGATGTTCAAAATCTTCTGGGAGACTGGGTTCTCGAAGTCATATGACTAGACAAATCTCCTGTCATCACTTTCCTTTTTAATTTGCCCTTTTCCATTGTCTTATGGTCTTTAGTGAGGTACTGTTTTCATCAGAGTTCCCCAGAAAGCAGGGCCTGAGACAAGGGCGAGTGTGCTATTTAGCTTCTTAGGGAGCAGAATGGGGGCACGGAGCGGGAGGTGGGGAGAGGGGAGTAGACCGCCTCACCATCGCATCCTCCAAGAAGCTGGGTGGAGGGTGGGGGGATGGAGAGTGGGGAGGGAAGAGGGAGAGGAATTTGTCTCCTGGCTCCTGCCTCCCCTGGCATTAACTCCCCTACACTTGCAGGTGGCCCATGAGTGGGTGCCTGGTGGGAGCCCTGAGGTGGGAGGCCAGGGGCGCAGGGTGTGGGCAGGAGGCCGGGAGCTGCGAGGTGGGGCCTGCATCTGTGGTCAGAGTTCCCACAGGACCGGGGTGGAGGCAAGAGAGGTCTAGAAGATGGGAGGGGTGCAGAGAGAGTCCGATACGGGGACCAATCGATCATTAGCTCCCACAGACTCTGCCCCGAAATCTTAGCAGGGCCACGCTCACGGGATTTTTGTCTCCCTGTTCCCAAACACCTGCATATCGTGGATTCTCTGCCACCATCTTTCGTCCACCTTCATAGCACAATATGTGTCCCGGCCCTCTAGCACTGGGGCTGCTTTGTCTGTGGAGTTTTCCCCTTATGATTCTGTGTTTTGCATGCCAGCCCCCACTTTCTTCTAGGGTTTGCCTGGCATTGAGGGGGTTTCCTGGGACTTAGGACTAAAACTGGGAGAGTCCTGGGCAAACTAGGGCAGTTGGTCCCCCCGAGCACTCCACAAGTAGAAAAAGTGATTCACAAGGTGTATAATACTGAAAAGTTGTGAACAACTTGATGTAGTATGTCAGAGATGATAAAACTATGTTTACAAAATGATAATGTAGAAATGTTTATGATACATATTAAATAAAAACAAAAAAGGCTGGGATATCAACTTGTGCATGTTGCATGATTTCAACCATATACATATATTTAAAATCTCTGCATGGTACATTGGTTGTTGAAAAGTACTGCCTGCAGAGGCCTGGAAGGAGAAAGCTTTTAGTTCCTGCTGCTAACCCATTTTCCTTAACGAATTGAGACATTCTTTCGCGAAAGACAGTGCTCAAGTAGATGGAAAGCCATGTGAACATTATGGTCGTGCTACATTTAAAATTGGTGAGTAGAATGCGTGCAGATTGTTCAAATTAACTACAATTATTTTCTTGCATGTGATGGGATTGCTGAGAAATAAGTCAAACATGCAAAAATGGAAGTATGCAAATAAGATTGGGTTTGCAGCAAAGAACAGGCACCAAATTCCTTCTCAGTAAGGCCTGCTGAATAGGGGTTGTGAAATCCGATCGTTAATGAAAGAACGATCTGATGATGATGTTGATGATCTCTTACCCCAAAAAGTTACCCTAGTTGTTTACATGAACGAAAAGCCTCTCAGAAAAGAGGGGGCCTGTTCAGAGAAGATAGCCCCTGCATCAAAGGTACCCAGCCCGGAAACTGTCATAAGGTGACGAGAGGACTTTTCTTCATTCAACACAGGATCAGAAAACAAAATTGGGGGAAACGGGTGTGTGAAACCTAGAATTGCCTTGCTTGATGTGAATAATCAAAAAGGCGAGTTCTCCATTTAGCAGGAGTTAAGATTTGAATCTGACCTAGCTTTTCATAGCTAGAGTCTATTCAAATGTCCTAGTGACCACATTATATTTTGCCTTATGTAGTTTATATTGTTTTATATTAGTGATCTTTTTTACTATGTGACAAGATACATATACTTGATTCATGAACCATTAATTAATTTATCTGTTTGAGATTATGTACTATTTGGGGTTATTTTGATTACTGAATTTATTTTCCACTCATAAAAACATAGTAGTTAGATATGTTCTAGAAGCTTTGAATATATTGCCTTTAGTGTCAAAATAGCCTTATGAGGAACGTAGTTATTATTTTCCCGTTTTCCAGAGGATGGAATTGAGTCTGGGAGTGGTTGCATGACATGCCTGAGATAGGACAGCGTGACAGTTGGTTTTCTTCTGAGGTCAGCCTCACCTCAAACCAATGTCTTGTCCCTACCCATCTGCCTCGAAAGCAGTGGCTCTCAAGTTTTTGAATCACCTGGAGGGCTTGTGAAAACTCAGCTCACCGGGCCCCACGCCAGAGTTTCTGATTTGGTAGTTCTGGGTTCGGGCCTGAGAATTTGCATTTCCAGCAAGTTCCCAGGTGTTGCTGATGCTGCAGGTCTGGGGACCACACTTTGAGAATCACTGGTCTAGAAGGAGGTTTGCTTTAGCTCATGATTGTTTCGTTATAATGATGACTGGCTAACCTTACACGTGAATGGAAACATGGCTCTCTTCGAGGAGAGTTCGTATGAAGTTTGGTTCCTCTTACAAATTCAGCTTCTGCTCATTGATGTGGTTTCCTTCACGGTTGTGTTTCCCCTTGTAGTCCAACTTGCCTATCACGGGAGGACGGATCTTATGAAAACCTCATATTGGTCATAGCACGTTTCTATTCAGGGAGCAGTCAAGGATCTCTTTTGTCTATGAAAGGAAGTTCAAGTACCTCAGTCTGGCTGTCCCTGTTCAAGTACCTCAGTCTCACGTCCCTGCGGGTAGCTTTTCAAATATAATTGAGTCTTCCTCTGCTCTGCACAGAGGACCCTCTACTCCAGCCAGGCCAGCTGCTGCTCGGTGCCTTCCCCACCCTACACCCACCAGTCAGCCTGGAAGCCACGCCTTGAGCCGTGTCATCATCTGGAAGACACCAATCCGTTCATTCCGGAGGAGCAAGATGTACAGGCCACTCCTCCACACCTCTGCCGCCACAGGTTCCAACCTTCCACAGGCGGCCGCCCACCTCATGTTCTTCCAGCTTGCTGACTTGGTTCCCTCCCTCCATATGCCCCTCTCTGTTGACCCTTCCTCCTCTCCCTTCCGGGTCCAGCTTAGATTCAAGGTCCAGTTCTTCAGCCGCCATCTTACACTCTCCTCTCCCCACCCCACTGGCTGCCTGGGTTACTGAGCCCTGTGGGAGACCCCTCACCCTACAGCATGTGGCTCTGTCCTTGCCAGTCCAGGGGCCTCTCAGTGCTGTCTGGCGTTCTTACTGGGTTTCCTCAGCCTCTCTGGTTCCTCACAGTCTCTTCTCTGCAAACTTTCAACCTGCCCCTCCCCACTGACACCCTTTCCTTCACTCTTAGGGAATCCCCTCACTTTCCACTTCCCTGAGGAAACAGAAGACTTGGAATAAGAAGCTTCTTCAATGTCCTGCCACCAAGACAGGAAACTTACCCAAATTGGCTGGCTCACATCCTTTCCTCCTGAGGTCACAGTGCAATTCATAACACCCTTCCCAAGAAAGGCTTATCTCTCCACCTGTGCTCAGAGTCCGACCCCCTTCTTAGGCGATTCCTGCCTCCACCGCCACCACCCTTGTCTCCTTCACTGGCAGTTTTTGCTCACCTGCATTTAAACATGCTTGAATGTATCTTATCTTTAGAACACCCTCCCCGATGCCTGCATCTCCCTACAGCCGAGGACCCATATTTCCCCATCACAAGCACATTTCTTGAAAGGGTTTTCTCCTCTTATTGCCTCTGCATTCTCACCTTCCACTCTCCTCTCAACCCTGTGTGGTCCCCTCCGTCCCCACCACTCCTCTCTGCTGACCCTGGGGCTGCTCTTCACCCCCTCACTCTTTCTCTTGTGTATAACACCCAGTGTCACCTGTGCTTTGGAGGGAGGAGCATGATTGCTACTCTTTAGTGACCCTGCTGCCATAGTCACCAGTTCATATTTCACTGTTCTGCTCATTCTGTGCTCCCCAGTGCGTCTCTTGTTTCACGTCTGCTTGATCTGCCCAGTGTCTGCTGAAGCCAAACACATTTAAACAGATGGGCACAGCTGGGCGTGCCCCAATCTGCTGACCCTGCGATACTTCCAGGAACCATGAATCTGAAATCTGGAGACGGTCTGCAGAAAATATTCAATTTAGTAAAATGTTAAAGTAATTTAGATTAACTATCACGTATTTCATTATCTCCACCATCATCGTTACTGCCAAGTGCCTGCTTGGAAAGTAGATGCTCTTAGGAGATTTCCATCTCAACGACTTTGTTTTACGATTGTTCTTTACTTTCTCAGTAACACCCCACCTGTAAACAACCCAGTCCTCAAAGCCTGACAGAGTGTATTGATAAATTACCCCTGAATGCCTGTCTACTTGCTTGACCTTCTAGAAGCTAAAGTCCATTAGCATTTCAAAAAATCATGCAAATAATGCTGCTGTAGTATGCTAACATTTTCCAGTCTTTTGAAAAATTTTGATCCTCATTTATAAGCAATGGGAGACAATATCGGAATTTACTACTGTGTAGAACCATTATCAGAACAATTCCAGTGACAAGTGCTTGTGATTCTCATTGGCCACTTTATTGTATTTTCATCTCCATCTTTGCATCTTGAAATGAACCAAGTAAAACAAAAATAGCCTTACATGTGAGTCTTTTGGAATTTTTTTTAACATTAGCACTTAGAAATTTACTGGAAATTTCAGTTTGTGTTTCATATTAGAAAAACAAATGTTTGCATTTCATGTAAACTTTTCGATTAAAAAATACATTTTCAAAGAAAAACTCAGGGGCCGGCTCCGGTGGCGCAGCGGTTTAGTCCGCACTTGGCAGCCCGGGTTCGCGAGTTCGGATCCCGGGCGCCCGCCGACGCACTGCCTGTCAGCCATGCCGTGGTGGCGTCCCATATAAAGTGAAGGAAGATGGGCACGGATGTTAGCCCAGGGCTAGTCTTCCTCAGCAAAAAGAGGAGGATTAGCAACGGATGTTAGCTCAGGGCTGGTCTTCCTCACCAAAAAAAAAAAAAAAGAAAAGAAAAACTCAACAAAAATTCATGTACCCACTACCCATGATGAACAAATGTTAGCATTTTGTCACATTTGCTTTACATTTTTTTAAAAAGAAATAAACCATTACAGATCAAGTTGAGATTCCACTCACTATAGCTGTATAACAAATTATGCTAAAACTTAGTGACTAAAACAACAATTTTCTTTCTTTCTTTTTTTTTTTTTGCTGAGGAAGATTCACCCTGAGCTGATATCCACTGCCAATCTTCCTCTTTTTTTGCTTGAGGAAGATTAGCCCCAAGCTAACACCTGTACCAATCCTCCTCTATTTTGTATGTGGGTTGCTGCCACAGCATGGCTGACAAGTGGAATAGGTCCATGCCTGGGATCTGAACCCACAAACCGGGGCAGCCAAAGCGGAGAGTGTGGAACTTTAACCGCTATGCCCTGTGGCTAGCCCCCAAACAGCCATTTTCTTATACTCACAGATTCTGGTGTTCAGGGATTCAGAACAAGCTCAGTAGGGAATGTTGGTCTCTGCCCCCATGATGTGTCACCTCAGATAGGTAGGCCCAGAGGCTGAGATGACCGGATGGCAGGCAGCTGGAACAGTCTGGAGGATGCTTCATTCTCATTCCTGGCAGTTGGTAGTGCTTTCAGCTGGGATCTCATCTGGATCTGTCACTGCAACAGCAACACGTGACCTCTCCAAGTAGCTTGATCTTCCCCCTCGCATGGCAGCCCCAGAATTCTCACGTAGCAGCTTGCAGCTCCTTGTTTGTTTCAGCTCACAAGACAGACTGCATCTCTTTCTGCAGCCTATACTCAGAAGTCACACTGCATCACTTCTGCTGCATTCTGGTGGTTCCAGGAGAGTCACAAGCTTTGCCAGGATTCAAGGGAAGGAGAATTAGACTCTACCTCCTGATGGGGGCGTGGCAAGATTGTGGACCAGCTTGTGGGGTAGAACTCTGGTCGCTCTCTTTAGATTGGCCACAAGTGCTCAGGGGCATCATTGTTGCATTGGGTTTCTAGTCCATTTTTTATATTTGTCTTACATCTATGGACATCTACGTGAATGTCTTCTTGTCGTATCTCTCTTTCTAAAAACTAATCACAGAGAGCCATGGAGATCCAATGGAGAGCCAGGCGTTGTCAATCCTCTTACATTATTATTTATCAAGCTAGGTTGGGGGTAACATGGCTTTAATAAAGCAGTATGTACATTTGATTTAATTACAGTATACCCTCTATTTTCTAATACTTTCTAATCATTAGTAATAAGTATTCATATCTATTTTAATGTAGCATTGTACAGCGTTTAAACTACATTCACATTTATTCCCTCAGATAAAGTTTCATGAAAATAAAACATGATAAGAATCTTAAGACTTAAGTTCATATTTTGTATGAATCGAATAAAATAATGGATAATAAAATGCTTTGGAAACTGTATAGAGCTAATAAGATGCCCCTTGTTATGAAGTCTCACAGTCAAGTTTTTCAGTAAGCTAGTTATATATTGCAATCCTGCCCTACGCTGAATCCTTTATCTCTTTGCTGACCTTGTTACCTGTGCTTCTGCCTCATCTCTGTGTGTTGAAATACAACCAGTTCTTCAGGGCCTGGCTCAAACGCTGCCTCCTCCATAAAGCCTTTCCTGTCTGGCACATACCTCCCAGCTGGAACTCGCCTCTCTTTGCTCTGTGCTTGCAGAGCATTCTGTGTTTCTCTGTGGCATTTAAACACATTCTACCTTGTATTCTATTTCACATACTACATCACTGGTGCTCAGCTGGGAGCTTCTAGCAAACCTGAGCCCAGCCTTGGTCCCTTCTGAGTGCACAACAACATGCCTTGCACCCAGGAGCAATCTGTAGAAGTCTTTTGAATGAATGCATGAATGAACCATCTTTTCACCATGCTTAGCTTGTTTGCGCCTCTCTCAGGCTGTGGAGAGTACAAAATCTGTAACTACTCTAAATGTGGCCAGATGGTAGGACAGTGAAACCTCCTGTGGCTTACACGCTCGTCTGTGGGGGCTCTGCTCTCCAGTTTGGAGCAGATGTGGTTTGAGAAGAGCCACGAGAAAGAGAAAAGACTTGGCAGCGGGGAGGCGGTCCAGGCCTTTTCTAGAATGGGTGCCAATCTCCAGTTATTAAACTAAATGAATGTGTGTCTTGTCTCCACCTTCAACTTGTAACCACTGCAGTGACAGCAGTTGGAGCATCTCTGCTTCCCAGGTACGCTCGAAGGGACAGACAGAGAGTGGTGCACACTGCAGAGTGGCTAGCTTTGAAAGTCTGACACTGCTTTTCCAAGTGGTTAGGTAGACAGCACCACAAGAAAGGTCACGTGGTCACCTTAAACCTCAGTGCCAGTGTCTCTCTCTCCAGAAACTTATCAGACCAGATCTGGACCTTTGATGTGGCATAAAGCAGGGGCTCAAAAACAGCCAGATTCACCTCAGTGCACAAAACCAGCCCCACTGCCTTTCTGAAATGCCCTGTCGTTTCAACATAATAAATACAGTCTTACAAACGGTCTACTTTCCTGATGTCGAGTCTGGGCTGAGCCACGAAAAGACATAAACAACCAAGGTGACACTCTACTCTAGAACTTTCTCTCCTCTTCACCACAAATGTAATTTTAAGACCAAGATGCATAACACTCATACTCAAGAGCTTGCACCTTTTCCCTGCCAAAGCAATTGGTTCTAAGAGCAGTATGAAACTGCTAGAGCAAAACTTGAAGAGAAAGAAAAACCAGTCTGGCACAATACCAATATTTCTTTACATTATACCAGTTGCAGAAAATTTCAGAGCCAGCATGAGGCAATATTCAGTTGGCAAAAATATGATGGAAGTAGCTCACTTACTAAAAAGAGAAAATACCAATGAAGTCAGTGTAATTAACAGGTTTATTTAAAGGAAAACGACAAAAAATCTCAATACAAGAGAGTTTGGGATACTTGCCGCAATGTATATTTATCCAAGTAGAAGTAGTTTAAGAATGATGTCTTGCACCTGCTTAAATGAAGAATGGATGCTTCAGCAATTTTTAAAACTGCATTTCGTTGTATGAGGCCACAGGTCAGGGGATACTAGAGTGTTGAAGGGAGTGGACTTGGCAATCAGACATTTCAGTTCGGCTTCCTCCCCACCTACTGACTAGTAGAACCTCCAACTGCTTTCCTGATCTCTTTGATCTCAGTTTCCTGGTCTGTAAAATGAGGATAATAATTGTGTCTACCTCACGAGGTTGCAGGGGGATTAAATAAGATAGTGTACACAAAGCAACTAATCTATAGCCTGGCCAATAGAGCATGCAGTAAATATTGGGTGTCAATAAAATCAATTTCAGCTGCTAGATTCCAGATGTGGGGCCTGCCATAGTACTCACAATAAGACATTATCTGTATTTATTCACCTGAACACCTGGATGTGTAGAATCCAATGGCCGGATTGTGGAAGCTGCTGTATTGCTGCGTCCTGCTTATTTGGTTAATGTGTGTTCAGGGGACTAATCCTCAGTGACTCCTCCTTGAAATGGCCTTAGAACAGGATCTTCATGAACTCCATCTACATTCTTGTTTCAATAACTCCAGGTAATCATAAGGAAGACAATTTGTTTAAAAAATACATTAAGAAGCAAATATTTTCAATTTGGGGACTTGTACTACTAATTGCAATGTGGTCTCAGGTCCCATGACAAACCAGAATGGCAGTCCTGGAGGATATGCTAATTGTGCCCTGGAGCAGGCAGAATCAGAGTGTGTCCCAGTCCTGGGAAGGGAGCTGGGATGCCTTTCAGGTCTTCCTCTAACACACCCAACACCTGGGCAAGGACAGTTTGGGGCTCCCTAAGGACTTTGGGAAAGACACAGTTGGTCGGGGAGTGTGTGTGTGTGCTAGAAACACTATACAGTTATATGATAACAACGTTTGGTCTGTACTTCAGGTCAAATAATTACAAACTTTGCAGTCACAACAGGGAAACGTTTGCAAAGCTGCGGTCTCCAGGTGGAATTCAGTCAATAATCCTATTGTCCCTGGACTTCCTTGAAACTCTCGACCCAAAATCCTGGCCAAAACTCTCCTAAGATTAAGTGTTTTCTCAAGTCTCTTTTCCTGATTCTAATCAGTTGCAAATGTTATAAAAATAGATCTATTCTCAAGTCCCACCTACTCTTGCTCTCAAATACAAACCACCAAAGGAACAAAAAACAAAGTAGAAGTGGACACAAGATGCAACAGGAGGAAGAGGCATCCGCATAGGCTACTAAGAAGCTTAGATTTGGCTCAGAGATTTCTGTTTGTTTGTTTGGGTCATTTTACCGTCTTTAGCCTCGTGGTAATTTGTGGACTAAGGCTGACAATAGCTTCTGCTTTTCTTATTGGTTTGTTTAATGTTATGTTTCTCCTCTAAAACTTTTCATTGTGTGTTTGTTTCTCTCCTAATCTAATGGTAATTACTTTAGTGATATGAATAACCTGGTGTTTTCGTCTAACATTCACTCCGTGTTCACAGAATCAGAAAATAGCAGAAGAGGAAAGCATAGACCTTCAAGACTGCCTATTCAGTGTCTCCTAATTTGACGTGCGAACAAAACTAAGGCTCAGACGATTCTAGAATGAGGTGTCAAAGTCAGAAATGTGGTAATAGGATTAGAATATATCTTTTTGATAGTCACATCAAAATCAATGATTTTTAGAAGTTTAAAAAAAACACATATTGAACTGGGAAAATACCAAAGATTTAAATTCTGTAAGCTACTTTTCATATTCTGGAGAAGTCGATTTTTATGTGGCACTGTTGCTGGTGTTTCATCAGCTTGGCTATGTCTTAGGAGTGTGTTCTTATTAGAAAATATAAGCTTTGGCAGACTTTAAAAGGTGTACATGTTGCTCCATGTTCTGACTAGATTATGAAAATCTTTGGCAACTGTAGTTTCCAAGTGGAGAAAAAGGGTTACCAATAATTTTGAAAGATAGAAACTAAAATCTAGTAAAGATGAGATGAGTCTACTTCTCCATCCTAGAATTCCTCTCCAGGGAATGTCTGGCGGACAGTATATATATATCAGGAAATCCTTGATTTCTCGAGATGGCAGATTATTGAAAGAGATTGGAGTCTAGTTGTCCTGGGAGAGGCCCCAATAGTTAACAGGACTCCACATCATGCCCTCACACGGAAGGCAGGGGAGAGGAGTCTTTCTCTCCAGAGGACAGATAGAGAAGGTCATGTGTTTACTTTACTCAAAAGGGATGGTTAAGCTCATTGTGGGATTTATTATCATTTAGTTTTTAATAGTTTTCCTCTATTCGTTTCACCCAACCTGCAATCAGATGGCTTATGACATTCTTCCTGCACGTTCCACTGGGTCTTAACAGCCCAGAAAGCTGCCGAATATCATTTTGTCTGTATTTGAGAAAAATTTCCAGGAGCAAAACATCAAAATGGCAAGTAGATGTGATAAAACTACTTTTTGCACTGGTAAAAGTCCCCCGGGTCTCTTGCTTCATAATGAGTCAATTTGGTACCTTCTTTTTCCCAAACCAAAGAATCATAAAATGCAGCTAAACTTTTATTATGATGATTAGTTTTAAACCTTATAATATTTCTAAGGAGAAATCCCGTGCGTCTTTTTTTCTCCTTTAGTACAGTACTTGTAATTACCAAATAGTTGGCCTATTTTTGTGCTAATTGCTGGTGATTTCAAATACAAATCAGCCCTTGTGTATAATTGCAGTTAGATGCCTAAGAAATGAAGGAGCTGTGACTCATGCTGTGTACTTGTCATTGTTCTGACTTGTATCTCATTATTTATTACCTGTGCTCACAGATCACACGCAGATAAATACATCTGAAATATACAGGCCGACTATGTCATCTATGTTTATTTTTCCCATCATCTAGTCTGGATAGCCTCGTTTCCAAAATGTTGAGTCATTTTTATATTTATCATCCTTTTAAAGGTCTCTATATCTCCTAATTATTTCAGAGGATTGTTATCATCGAAGGGTTACAAAATCAATTCCAAGAAGAAGCCGTGATCACATTAATTAACATTGAGTCTAATCTAGACAGATCCTACATTTTATTTTTTTAAAAACTGGGCTTGAAAAACTGTGAGATTTCTATGGAAATGCTCGTGCATATTTATTTCAGGAGGTCTATGTAAGAGGTTTTACGAAAGAATCTGTAATCTACATAAATTAGCAAGTTGCTTTACATAATATTTTTCAAAACTTGTTTTGTAATAAGTAGAATATGAGAAGGTTAACAAAACAACTGGGATAATTTTTTTGAAATTATAATTTAATCTTTTTCACCCCAAAATGCATTTATTTTGCTTGCTATGATTTGGCTATATTTCAAAACTCTTATAGATTTAGCATTCTTTCTTAAAAATAAGGCTTGCAGTATATTTCAATAATGGTGAAAAAAATAAAATTACCTAATCCCTTATTCAAAACAAAGAATTGGTTTAATAATTATGGTCTCATATGCAATGGACTAAATGCAGCTGTTTATAGTGATGGTATAGAAGAGGGATTCATAAACTCATGAATCATAAGCAGATTCTATAAAATAGAAGAATATAACTATCTTTTTAAAACATATACATTAGTATATATGCATAGATAAAAGTCTAAAGAATATTCATATCAGATTGGAATTGCAGGCAATTATAATAATTAGTTGTTTTTCTTCTAACTTACATACAGTCACCATGTTCCTTAAATAAAAATAATTTTTAAAAATTATTATAGGCAACAATCATTTTTAAATAATTTGGTTTTTTTCTTCAGCTTTTTAACCTGATGATACAGAATGATAATGTAGTAAATCAGATTTTCAAACCAAAAAACAGGGACAGGTAGTCTGAGAAGTAACAAGTTTACTTTGGTGACAAAGAAAATTATGGAATTGGGACTTTTCTGGAAAAATCAGGATAGGCAGTCATGATTAAGATGTAAACTTCTGGAGCTAACACAAGTAGATATCCACGAAGGTTCTGATAGGCAGAGCATCTCCAGTCTAGTGGATACATTCTATCTAATTATGAAGGATTTTATCAGGCAGAGAAGAGATGGAAAAATGGTGTGACAGATAAAGAGAAAAGCTGGAAGCTCAGAAAGGTAAAACTGATTCAGATAAGTGCAAACACGCCAGTAGAGCTGAGAAAGTGAAAAGTGATAAGTGATAAGATTGGAAAAATGTGGCGAGGCACTGTGGGAAAGGCTTTGAAAGCTGTAATAAAAAGCCTGATCTTTATTCTGTAAAAAGTGGAGAAATATTGAAGGTTTTAATCAAAGGAAGGATAATCTCATTTCCAAGGCGAAAAATAAAAAAAGGCATTCCCCTCTAATACCACCTGTAGGATGTGTTATTATTCTAAGGTAGATTATTACTTTAGTAACATGTCATAAGACAGATGCTTAGCAGACCTAATTTTGGAAGCGTGCACTGTGAAGCTTGAACTTCGGATATTAGGTGTTATGGTTGATGTTGTGGAACAAAGTACCACAGAAGCCAACTCCTCTCCAGCACTCAAGGTTGACTGGGTCTCTGGGACTGAGAAAATTGGTTAAAATACGAGTCAGATACTGTGTACAACTTTAAATGAACACTATTTTCAAGGGAAGTTAGATGATTGTCTCAAACACTAATAGTTAAAAGTTATCCTACAATATCTTCAAAGTTTAACATATAATTTGAAATGTACATTTAATTAGGCTTAAGAAAAGTGTAGTTTAATGTAAATTTGTTTATTTTATTTTCTTAAATTATATCTTTTACAACTATCAAGGGTAATAATAGAAACCCCTTATTAGCAAAGAGATTATTATGATGTCTATTTTCAGCCATCATTTTTCTACCGATCTGGAAAGCTGAACCAAAAAGTTAATGTGATGTGTTGGGGTCAGGAGCAAAGAGAGCACCGGAGATATCTTACCTCTGAGATTCCAACATCACACGTAATGACGGTAATAATTCATTCAATTATATTTCCAATGAGTCCAATGGGATGGAGGAAATTTTAAAAATCGAAAATTCTGAAGGACATATTTGTATCAGTAGGAGCTATTTAGTCTTCTTAATGAAATAAAACATTCATTTTAGAATTATTTAATAGGCTGAAAGCTCATTTCATGTGGTTTTTACATGCAGAAAGTTCAATATTATCATGTAGGTATTATGTTATTAGAGTGAAAGTATGCTAATTCCCAATTTTATACAACTTAATTTGTCTTAGAAAAAGAAAATAAAAATCCAGATTCGCTTTTTAACTTATTAACCGAATGCATTCACCAATCCAAGTGCAGCTCAGGTGGTGGAAAACTAAACTGGCTAAAGACATAAGAGAGCAGAGCCACAAACTGGCGACCAGCTGGAAATGAGAGGAATGAGATTCCCCAGAAGCAGGAGAACCACAGAAACCATGAACCCCAGAATCTGTATGTAAACTCTTCCCAAATCCTAAGGGTGACCACTAGAGGGCTAGGCTGAAAAAGCAGCTGCTAGAAACTGTAAGACGGAGCTGAATTAGCTGCTGTGCACCACAGTGGTGTCGGAGTTTGCAGACTGAGTCCAGATAAGTTAACTTCCTACCAGAACAAAAGCCTACAGTCATTGGAGGAGCATACCAGGATTCAGAGAGGCTGAAGTGACTATTATCTGCCAGCTTTAGGCCCTGTCCTTTGACATCTCAAGCCAGTTAAGACATGCAAAGAAACAGGAAATGTGACCATGATGGGGTGGAGGGAGTGGAGAAGGGCAGCCTCAGAAGCTGACTCTAAGTAGTTCTAGGCACTGGATTTGGCAGCCAAAGACCTCAGAGCAGCTACTATAAATACATTCAACCTATTAAATGATGTTCAAAGAGTTAAAGGAAAAGTGGTCTTAATGAATGAGTAGATAGAGAATCTCAACAGAGAAATGGAAACTATTAAAAAATGGAAATTCTAGAGCTGAAAAGTACAATAACTGAGATGACAAATTCACTAAACGGGCTCAATAGCAGATTGGAGATAGCAGAAGGAAGAATAAGAGAACTTGAAGGTAGATCAATAGAAATGACCCAGTCCTAAGACAAAGAAAAAAGATTGAAGACAAACAGCACCTTGGAGACGTGAAGGATAATATCAAGAGGTCCAGCACAAAAAAATCCCAGTTCCGCCTGCGTATTAGGCTTCAGATCATGTAGGAATGGCAATGAGTGAGAGCTGCATTCTGCCATGAAAACTAATTTACCAGAACTGGATTTGCCAGGAGTAAGAGTGGACTCGCCTTAAGCATAAAGGGGTTTAGCTGTACCTAGAGAGACGTTCTTGATTTGTGTTTTTGCATTTTTAATGATTTCCTAAATTTCATGTGAAACTAAATATCACTGAAAGACTTTTAAGAAGACAATCTCCCCACTCCACCCTCACTCATCCCTGATTCCCCACTAACACTTATTTCAAACATAATTGTCAGGAAGAGCACCCCACTCCACTCCACCCATACCAGTCTTTGATAGATACAGGCATACCTCGAAGATATTGCGGGGTCAGTTCCAGACCACTGAAATAAAGTGAATATTGCAATAAAGTGAGTCAGATGAATTTTTTGGTTTCCCAGTGCATATAAAAGTTATGTTTACACTATACTGTAGTCTACCAAGTGTGCAATAGCATGATGTCTAAAAAAAACCATGTACATACCTTAATTAAAAAATAATTTATTGCTAAAAAATGCTAACCATCATCTGAGACTTCAGTGAGTCATAATGTTTTTGCTGGTGGAGTCTTGTAAAAATTGCAATATCTTCAAAGTGCAATAAAGTGAAGCACAATAAAACTAAGTATGCCTGCAGTCACATCCAATTCTGGAGACCCCTTCTTGCCCCTTCCTCTCACCACGCTCACTTTATTTCCCTCAACAAAACTCCTTCCCCTCCCTTCTAATGTATGGATTTACATTCAGTATAGAATTTTTTTGTTTTTCCAAAGTGGATATAGTTTTACATGTTTCTAATTAAATATTTAAAAATAATACATACTTGGGGCCAGCCTGGTGGCGTAGTGGTTAAGTTTGCATACTCTGCTTTGGTGACCTGGGGTTCGTGGGTTCAGATTCCGGGCGCGGACCTACACGCTGCTCATCAAGTCATGCTGTGGCAGCGTCCCAAATACGAAATAGAGGAAGATTGGCACAGATGTTATCTCAGGGCCAATCTTCCTCAAACAAAAAGAGGAAGATTGGCAATGGATGTTATCTAGGGCAAATCTTCTCACCAAAATAAATAAATAAATAAAATAAAAATAATACATACTCAATGCAAAGAAAACACCAAAAAGTATGAAAATGAAATCATCCATCATCCAACCACTCAGAACTTGTTGATTAGCTTAATGGGTGCCCTTCTCTTCTGACATTTTCTGTGTACCTGCATAAATTCAGATTATTTTACACATATAAATTGATTTTTAAATGTACTAAAATCTGGATACCTTTCCATATCAATAAATATAGACCAATACCTGACTCAGCCCAGCAGAGAAAACTGAATCCCAAGCTAGGGGTGAAAGGGTGGGGGACAAGGGCAAGGCTGGTTCTTCTGGGGGGAGGAAGTAACAACAACAAACAAGCAGGCTCCACCCTAGAACGTGGGGGTGGAAGAGCAAATGCTTGCAGAACGGTGGCACTTCTGCTGCCCTCGTCGCCTGCCGCTCAAGTCAAATCTTCCTTCCACTCCCAGAACTTCTCTGTTGGCTTTATCATAATTCTCCTCTCCTCTGTGTCCCATTTAAAGAAAAACCCGTATTTGCACATTGGACTCCTCTGTGCTTCTCTTCTTCTTTCCCAGATTTCTCCTCCTTTGTCTTTTTTCTTAGGTTCCTGAAACATTTCTTCGAACAGGCATGCCAGGTCACTAACTGACTTTTCTTCAGCATTGGATCTGCTGCTCACTGCCTCCATTTGTTGTTGTTGGTTTTTGGGTTTTTTTTTTTTTTTTGGTGAGGAGGAGTAGCCCTGACCTAACATCTGTTGCCGATCCTCCTCTTTTTTGCTGAGGAAGATTGGCCCTGGGCTCACATCTGTGCCCATCGTCCTCTACTTTATATGTGGGACACCTGCCACAGCACGGCTTGACAAGCAGTGCATAGGTCCACATCCGGGATCTGAACCTGCAAACCCTGGGCTGCCAAAGCAGAGAGCGTGAACTTAACCACTATGGCACCGGGCCAGCCCCTCCATTTATTTTTAATTTCAGCAGTTATTGTTTTAACCTCCAGTAATTCCTTTTTGCAGAATGCTCCTCTTTCCCAACTAACTGCTCTTATTTTATCAATGCAATGGCCTCTTGCGTCTCACTAGAACTCTGAATGAGGGTTTTTAGTTACTCCCTGTTTCTTGAAGTCTCTCTTTTACTGAGAATCATTTGCTGCAAGCACTCAGGTGGGTCTTCTCTTCTGAATTGGGTGTTTTCTTCTGCATATGTTTACAGATGGACACATGGTTGGCTCAGTACTGGCAGGGGTGCTGGACCTGGCAAGGAATACACAGTGTCTATTCAGTTCTTCCAGTTCCCATTGACTGTAATTTTTCTTTGGTTTACATGGGATCAGGAGGACAATTTTTGGGTTCAGGGACTTCTAGTAGCTTCTTTTTGTGGGGGTTTGACATGGCTGCACTAGACAGCTGGGGAAGGAGGTAACCCCTTCTTCCTCCAGCGACTCAGCAGCTGACCTCTGGAGTGTCTGTCCTGCAAACCCCATCCCTCAACACACACACAACGCAGTGGCCAGTCCTCCCCTCCAGGCTGCGGGCAGCCCACACCACAACTCCTGCACCACCTGGATGCCCAGAATCCTCCTACCCAGACTTCCTCAAGGCCCAGCCTCCTCCACCTTGGATCCAGCCATGAACTGTTAGTGAGGGGATTAGAGGGTGAGGGGACGAATCCCTTCACTCAGCTCCCCAACAGGCTTCCTCTCCTCCGACAGGTTCAGTGGCGGCTGGTGGTACCTGCCTGGCTCAGCTCATCCCTGCCCTGCTTTTTGCCAAAACTCCCGAAGCCTTAGGTGTGTGGGCATGACCCTTCTCTGGTTTCTACCTGTGGTTTGCAATTTTTATTATTGTATTGGTTGGGCCCTTTTAGCTGGAAATTGGGAGAGAGAGGAATTCATAAATCTGTGGATCTGTGACCCTTGGGAATTGGGAGCCAATGTTGACTTCTTAAGTCTGATTTCCCAAGCATGCAGCAGTGTTTCTCAACTCCGATCCCAGGCCCCCTTTAGATAGACATGTATATAGCCTGGATGTAGCCTGGCTAGACAGGATATAGCCCTCGGCTTCCCTGAAGGTGGCCAATGGTACATGTCAGAGTGTCCTGTTTGAAAAATTACTAATGTAGACACAGGAATCCAGCAACATGGAGCTACAGGGACTGGATGTCAGCTGTCTCAAGCCGAGAAGCAACAACCCCCTTTGCCTCCCCACAAAAGTGAATATATTAGGTATTCACTGACTAGAGCAGTTGTCTTGTTCATCTTTCCAGAACATTCATTGTCAGATGACAGGATGAAGTATCTGAGATTGTAGACTGGTAGTCTCACTTGATTAAGAAGTCATGTGACCTGGTTCCGTACAATCAATTTTCAATCATGGGCCATTTTGTTTAAGTCTTGTACTAATATTGATTGTCTTGTGCCATTTTCTTGAAATAACCGACTGAGTAAACCAATCAATGAACAAACACTCACTGAGTGTCTACAGGGTGTGAAGCAACTAAATATCAATTCTGTCATTAAATTCTCAGTTCAACCCAACTCAGGCCATGTGATAGCCTTGGTGAAGACAGGCAAACCCCTCATTCCTGCTCATAGTGTAGGAGGGTTCATTCCCCAGAAGTTAGTCCGGTGGTGCTACTAGAGGAGGTGACAGTAGATGCTGAACAACAGAACAACAAATGTCCCTTGCGTGTGGAGTCCGAGGCACTTCTATATAATTCTACTAAGTGTCTCTCCTCCTATCCCATGGGTACAGCAGGTCAGACGTGCGTTCCTTTTTGACCAGCCTTGCTCCCAGTGTTGATGTTGCTCACATCCAGATGATCAGAGCCAGGCTGAAAGCTTGGTTCCTAAGTCATGCCCTGGTTTAGCACAGGGCTCCCTTTCTAGAAAGGGGCAAAACTTGGCAATACAGATTTGTGACTGCAGGACCTGTGAGTAGACCTGGAGTCTGAGGATGTACTCCTGAACATGGTCAGAATTGGCTCCAGCATGGAAGGGGGCAGAGTCTGGAGAGTGCTTCTGGATGAGACTTTGGATGGATCTTTCCTATCAGATGGAATTGCGTTGAATTAAAGTGGCGATTCAGGATGGTTAGTTCATGGAAAACAGGAGCTATGATTGGCAGTATTTGTGTCTTCAATTAATTTAAAACTGATGACTCAACACTTAAAATGCAGAATATTTTAGACGACTCCTGCAAACCTGGAGTCGTGAATTTAAAATAGATTGGTACTTGTTGAAATGATCATGATCCACTTCTTAAACATTCCTTAACCTGGGTTCCCTAAAAAATGGAGCCTGGGACAAAAGCTTACATGCTAATTCTTTATCAGGAGCTGCAACCCCAGGGAAGAAAGAGCTAGGGGGAAAGGGAAGAGGCTGGGAAGGAGGGAGGGCAAAACAAGGGGTGCAGCCCCATGATGGCCACAGCTCCAAAGCAAATACTGCTGGATGCTCAGTCTTCGGGGTGTCTCCCTGAGACTGCATGGACTGCCTCCATCTCAGAACAACCATGGGAGGGGTAAGACTCCCTCTCTTCTCCCATCTCCCACCTCCTGTTGGCCAGTCTGTCCCATGGGGCAGCAGTTGCCTTTCACATCAGATTGTCAGGTCCTCTCTGCTTGGGAAGCCAGAATGTTTGAAGGCCCAGGCTGGCCCTTGGGCAGGTGCACCACCTCACACAGCAGAGGGCTTCATGCTGGGCTCCCACCAGGCAGCATTGGTGGCTGGCCTTCACAGGGAGAGAAAGATGCCCACTCACTTCAGGGTGCTCCACCCAGGAAACAAGATGAGCAACCAAGGGACGTGCAGCTGTGTGGATCTGGACTCAGTACAGAGCTCACCCCTGAAGTCCAAGGAGTGAGGACTAGGAAGGGAGAACTGTCTTTTTTTGTTTGTTTGTTTAAATAATGCTTCATTTTATAGAGAAACTTTCAAAATATCCTAATTGACATGTATATTAGTTTCCTAGGGCTGGCATAACAGATCACCACAAACTGGGTTGATGTAAAACAGCAGAAATTCATTCTCTCGTGGTTCTGGAGGCCAGAGTCAGATCAAGGTGTCCGCAGGGCCGTGCTCTCTTTGAAGGCTCTGGGGGAGAACCTGCACCATGCCTCTCTCTTAACTTCTGGTGTTGGCGGCTGTTATGGGCTGAGATACATCCCCCCAAATTCTTATGTCCCTCAGAATATGACTGTATTTGGAGATAGGATCTTTAAAGGGGAAATTAAGTTGAAATGAAGTCATTAGGGTGGGCCCTAATTCAAATGACTGGTGATCTTATTAGAGGAGGAGATTAGGATGCAGACACACTCAGAGGAAGACCATGTGGAGACACAGAGAGAAGACAGCTGTCTACAAACCAAAGAGAGAGGGCTCAGAAGAAACCAACCATGTTGACACCTTGATCTTGGACTTCTAGCATCCAGAATTGTAAGAAAATAGATTCTTGTTGTTGAAGTCCCCAGTCTGAGGTACTTTGTCATGACAGACCTAGAAAACAAATACATGGGCACCCCTTGGTGTTCCTTTGCTTGTAGACCCATTACTCCAACCTCTGCCTGTGTCTTCACGTGGTGTTCTCCCTGTTGTATGTCTATCTCTCTGTTTTCTCTTCTTATAAGGATACCAGTCATTGGATTAGGGCCCACCCTGAACCAGTATGTCCTCCTCTTAATTAATTGCATCTGCAAAGACCCTATTTCCAAATAAGGTCATATTCTGAGGTTCCAGGTGGACATAAATTGGGGGGCCACTATTCAACCCAGTATGGCATGCAAAAATTAACTGTCCTCCAGCAGGTATTTAAATAGCTGATAACCTTTACACCAGTAGTTTTTAACCTCAGCTGCTCGTTAGACTAGATTCTGATTTAATTGGTCTGGAGTGGAGTTCAGGCATTTTTTTCAGTTCCCCCGAATAATTCTAATGAGCAGCCAGTGTTGAAGACCACATTTTAAAACCATCAGTTATGTTATTTATCATCATCGTCATATCACTAATCATGATGAAATTGGTAAGATTATCGGTCATTTAATTTATCTCAGGCATTGGGCTAAGTCCTCCACATATATTATCTCAGTGATATCATCAATCCAATTCTGCCCTCGCTTTATAGATAAGGACACAGAGGGTCAAAGACATTAAGAAAATTGCCAAAAGACACAGAGTTAGGAGGGGTAGAGCCAAGACATGCAGGCTGTCTGATTCCAGAACTACAGCTTCTCTCTGCCCTTAGATCTGCACAAATTCAGAGCCTGTCATCTTCCTCTCATCTTTAGACATTCTCAGTTATTTAGAGAAATCATAAACATTTTAAGATGAGTAACTGAATGTCTTCACTACAAAGAAATAAAAGGGCTTGAACGTCTAAAATTTGAGGGTGTGTCACAAACGGTGTAAGTTAATAAATGACATTATTATCACTAAAGTAAATTTAGTTTTTTCATTCCTTCCAATTTCACAAGCTCAGACAAAAAGCCATGCACTTAAAGGACATCTCTCCATCATATTTCAAAGTGTATTTGCTTAACCATACGTTAAAGGCATGGCTATTATTAACCTTGGAGAACAGTTTATATGAGAAGTGAGGATGGATAAGCTTCTTATGACATCATGGTGCCTCCACAATAGGCGAAGCCACCCTGTTCTAGGAGATCACTGCAGACTCTTGGGTTTCCTCTTCATTTCTTAGTCTTGTTCTCGTCTCCCTGGAATCTTCTTCTGTCCCAGGTCTAGAACATCTGCTTTGGGCCTTTCCATTTGCAACCTTCCAGGCTCTTCCTCTATCCTTTAGGACTTCCTTCTCCCTCTCTCCTGAGCTCTCATGATGCCTCTGGTTTCCTGAGTAAGAAACTCATTGTACCACCCTCTGGACCTGCGCTCCCTTCCCCATTGGGTGGGATAGAGACAAGTGGGTCCTCAGCTCAAAAAGCTGTGTGTGGCACCCCACGTGCTGCAGGCAGATCTGAACCTCGTTGGCATTCATGCTCCTGTCCCTGTGCTTGGGCTGCCCATCACTCTGCTCAAATACCTTTCTTTCCCCTTTTCTCCCTTTTAAATCCAGCTTATTGTCAAAGGATCTGTTTATGTCCCACCTTCTTCCTGTGTCTGACTGCTCTGGACCCCACTAGCTATTTCTTTCTCTGAGGCCCTCTTGCATTTATAGTCAATCCCATTCAATTTAGAACTCAATTGCTCTACATTTCCTTCACATAAATTGACTTTGGTTCTCTAAACTATGTTATAAGCTCCTCACAGAGGCAGAAGCAAAGCATGCATATCGCTGGTATTTCTCCCAGCCTCGTCTGCGTGATGCCAAGCACACTACTGGAAGCTATCTATACATAGCTGCAGCTCAGCGTGATGGTTCATACATATCAGAAAAGCATTAACTTTGTGATATTAAGATGCCCCAATAATGCCACCCGATCATATTAAAGAAATATTCGTCATGACTAGAATTAGTAATGACATCCCTTCCCCTCTTGGAGACTCAACCCAAATTATTTCCTTAATGATTACAATACATTTTAACCAGGATTAGGCTCTGTTATGTTGGCTTGTTGTTGATTAGAAATGGAACCTGACCATGGTGGTCAACGTGTAATTGTCTGGCCAAAGCTAAATGTAGCCAGGAACACCCCCACATCCAACGGTCAAACCAAAGGCATGCATGATGCTTTTAACACTGATGAAGAGTTTAATGGTCACTGATTTCGAACTAAAAGCTGATTAGGAATGGGTCAATTTACAACTCATCCTTAGGAAATGGAAATAGAGGCCCATAGATCTTGTCTTTTGACTTCAGAGACTTCCCTTCCTCCCACAACAATACAAACAACGAACTATTTCTCATGGCCGTGACTGAAGTCAAATACTATGATGTCCTCTAAGCTTCGAATCTCTTACACGAAAGTTTGTGCAAGAGGACTAAATGTGACATCTGTGGAAAAGCCAGCTGCCGGTCATCTGGGTCCATTCCCTGTGGTTTAAGGAGCAGGCAAGTCTCCTGAGTTTCTAAGACTTTTGCATACCTGCTTTATTTTTACCTTATTTCTTACCTTTGACCTTTTTATATTGGAGATATTCTGTTGTTCTAGTTTTAAGGATAATTAGAAATTAAAACTTTGACATATATCTAATAATAACTTGCCCCAGCATTTTATCATTACAACTCAAATTAACATAATGCCTATTTGGATTTTAACAACTAGGAAAAGCTAAGAAAAGCCTCTAGTTGGAAGAAGGCCTTCAAAAGTATCAAATTAGGCTAGAGTTGTTGTGCTTTCTGCAAAATGAAGCAATGTAATCCTTTCAGCATTACATGAACAGTTGTTTGAATCTTTTATCAGATCGGCTTTCTGCTCATGTCAAGGAAAATAATTCTCTTTGTGTAGAAGTGACTCTGAAGATTAATAAGGAACAGAATGGGTACACATGGATTTATGAGCATTTAAAAATAATTTCAAATGTCTTTGCATGTGTATACTTAAAAAAAAGGTGACTCACTTGTTCTTGATAGATTGTCTTAGGAGAAAGACAAAAATGCTTGTGTCTTTGATTCAGACTTAAGTAAATTTGACAAGAGGTGGCTTTTAGGTCTCCCTGGGAACTACAACAAACTTTTAGGACTGCACTTTATTTCAGGAAAAAGTCATTAGCCTATGACGCTCACCAGCTTTGGTCCCTGCTGACCTCTCTTTAAACATGAAAACATTTCACAGAATCAGAGCTGTTGCAGCAGCAGGCAGCGAGCTCAGGGTGGATTAGGGAGTGCAGGGGTCTGCCTCCTGACTGTATGAGCAAGAGTCAAAATCAAGCCCTCGAATCCCTGTGACTGCAGCGTTTGTTTCCTGTACTGGGAACATAAATATGTGTGTATTTGTGTGCATTTCTTTACAGGTACATCATTTGTTTAATTAATTTTGTCCTTTTGAAAGATGGCAGGCTCCCAGTCATAAAAACAGAAACCAGCCTAGGTATTTCAAGCAGGAAGGGATTTAATAAAAGGATTTGGAGTTGAGCTGTTTGGGAAGGGCTAGAAAAGCGAGGAGAGAGATCAGGAAGGACAGCTGCCGCAGAGCCCTGCCCTGCTCCAGGGCATTACAGAGCCTGTGGGCCCTATCCCTTTGCCCCCATGTGGCCAGGGAGTAGTTAGAAGCACTGGCTGGCTTCTGCAGCCACCAGCCACTGTTGTCACTGCCACGTTGAAAGCGGGAGCTGCTGCCAGAGCCAGAAGCAGAATTCCTCCCTCCTGCCTTCTGATCATGCACTACCCCGCCCACCGACCCCCACCTGGCTGAACCTAAACAGAACCCTGCTGGTAAAGGATTCTGGGAAATGTAGTTTCCACACCTCCAGCCCCTGGGATGCAGAATAAGGCACAGAGCAGACTGACAATATGTGGCTCAGACAGCATCATAGAAAACATTTAGAAAATGTTAAGTTATAGTAGTGCTTTAACCACTTAGACATTTATTTTAAATTAATTTTATTTTAATATGAAGTATGGAAAAATCTTTTTTGACAGTTTCTGTTATGGGAGAATGAAAAAGAATATTTTGTGAGTTTAAAGACTATTTGAGGGGCATTTTAATTCACACAATTCAAAAGCAGCTGAACAAATTCATTAAAAGGATAGCTCTTGCTGGGCCTTGCTGTGTCGTCTATGAAAAGCCTGTCTGTATCTGCAGCTAACCCGGTTATATGAAGTAGAGCTGGAGGAAGCAAATTCTACTCTTTGGGAGTTTATATTTGTCACTGGTTGATACTTTTCTGAAGGAAAATATTTTCTCTGGCAGTTAAGTCGCCTATTTGATTTCTGAGATTTTTATATACTTTTATTCTAGTTGCATTTTTTACATGTTTAATTCCAATGGGAAATTATTTCAAATAAATAACCATCTGCAAGTTTACTTAAAATAAAATTGTTCTGCCTTGAGAAACCAGTACCTACACTGATGATAAAACTCTTTTAAATTACCACGATTACTACTACTATCCATATATGTGAACCTTTTTACTTTGATCTCCATAAATCTTCTCAGCAACTCTGTGAGGTGGACCAGCTCCTTCTGTCCCCAATTTTTTTTCCAGCTCTGTTAGGTGACAAGTCATTAGCTGTAGAACCAAGACAAGATGTTGGTTTCTATGGATAAATATGACAGTTTGCTTGTGAATATGTATTTATGAGACTATTCACAATTCCCAGTCCAACAGCATTAATTTTCTCTTCATGCTACAATCTAAAGCAGTGGTCTTAAGCGGGGGTAAGCATGCCCTTTGGAGGTATGCAAAGACAGTCATAGGGTGGAAGGACTGGGTACTTTTAAGGTACTTTCAATGTTTAGAGCCTCCGTTCACGTGTCCAAAATGGAGCTGCCTGAGAATATGCTTGTGATGAGAATACAGGTTTCCATCCCTAACGTCCTTCTCCCACTTTGCGAAAGGAATCCTATCTCTTCCCTGTCTTACCATGACACATTGACCTGGGGTTTTAAAACCTATGGGAAACCAAACAAGTGAACAATTTGGAATAGTGGTTTTGGTATTAAGAAAATAATTAGGAGGAAAGTAAATGACTCTATTGACTTGATTAAACAACTTTTTGTATGTCTAGTGGTTTCCATTTCTTTCCTTATAGCAAGATTGTAGGAGGATTTCAGTGGCATGTTGGTTAATAGAAAAGTAAAAATAATTTAGGTGACAGATTGCTACGTGAATCTTGGCGTATAACTGAGAAGAAACAAAAGAATTGAGTAACATTGCTATAACAAAACTCTCTCCATTCCCATTAATTTATTTATACAGACAAGGTTTCTTGGCACATACATTTATAAAAATGAAAAATGAGAATAGAATTGATGTTGAGTCCTGATTCATTCTGGTAATAAATAGTCTTCATCCACAAAGATTACATGAACTAACTGGAAAACCCCAGGCTATCTTAACATTCTTCGAGAAATGGAGACATGCATTTCCAACAAAATTTTACTCTTGTGTCATCATTCTTTTCCAAAATTAGTCATATTTTATGTTTTTATCAATTATGCTCTAAAAGTGACTATAATTATAACTTAGAAAGGATTCTAATATTTAGAGACGTAGTCACAGGAAAATTTTTTTAATTAAATGGCAATTTATGTACATAATTTATTACACACAGTATTTATTTACCTCATCATTAACACAATACACATTAACATAAAACATTTTCAACATAAAATATTAGACTATAACTATGTGGGAAGGAGAATAAGAATTCAAAGAGAAAAACAATTGATGTCAAATTTTAGACTATGGAAGAACTTGTTTTTATTGGATGATGGAGGTGTCAAATGGCTAGGGTATTTAGACTCTATTGGATATAGTTGAAGAATGATGTAATAACATGATTTTAAAATGTCAGTATTTATAGTATACTGGAAATTACGTCCTTGGCAGTGATTGAAACTGACAAAGAAAACATTTATATATCATCTAGAGATATGCATGTGATACATTTTAAAAATTTATTTAAGGAGTATATGAGCAAAAATGTGAAAGGATCATTGATCTGGACAAAAGAGCAGGTGTCTTGAGGATAAGCATTGCCATGTGTCTCCCCTGTGCTTTCTTTCTTTTCCCAGTTTGACCTCGTGTGCGTCAATGCTTGGATGCTGGACCTCACACAAGCCATCCTCAACCTGGGCTTCCTGACTGGAGCGTTCACCTTGGGCTATGCGGCGGACAGGTGCGCATGGATAAGACGGCCATTTTACATCACTAGAACATGACATATGTGTGTGGAGATGAAGATGTTTTATGTTAACTGCTAGAAACTATTCTTGCTAAATTTGGGGAAAAAATGTTAATTCCTCTGCTCATGACAATTCACACTTATTTGGCTTAATTCCTTCCTTCTTAAACTGGTCTCCTTAACTCCTTGAACTGTGCAAATGGTTGGGGCTGCTCCTGGTGGGTCTGAAAGCATCTGAGTGGAAACGCAGACCAGCAAAGCAGTAACTTCGTCGTGGGGCTGACGGCTGGCCGGCTGGACACTGCGGAATTGATTCCATGTGCTTCACTAACTCACTGGTTGTGGTTTGATTAATGTAGTCAAAAGGTTGGCCCCTTCCACATTTGTTTCATTTAATTTTTAAAAAAGAAATCACCATATTTTATTTTACAAATTTAAAACTCTGTGAAAAAAGTTTTTCCAAAAACCATTTAAAAAGTTTTATCTGTTATTTAACATTCATAAATATACCAGTTAATGGCAGACACAGTGAGTGTGTATATTCAAGATAGTCACGCTTTCCTTTCAAATATTCCTGTTTCAAACATTATTGATGTTGATTATCTCATTTATGTTTAACTACTCCTTTATCCCAGTTTTAACTCTGAAAATACTCACAGTAGTTTAATCATTCTCTTTATGCCCCTTAGGACAGAGACAGGAAAGCTTGGACCCTTGGCCATATCTGGTCCTTGTGACTGTGCCCGTAGTGGGCAGTGCTCAGGGTACCTCTCAGAGAACTGTCAACAGCAATTAATTAGCTATTAATTAGCAATTATCTAATTCAAGACAATCAAACGCCCCAAATCCTGTAGCCAATTGATGATCTGAGTTTGACCAGACCAGAACATCAAAATGGGTAGAACCTTTGATTTCTTCTACTGTCCCTTTATCTGTCTCTTATTTTTCTCCTCTTGTCCCCAACTCTCTTCTGCACATTACTTTCTCTTTAATCTTTTTGTGTCCGATGCTGTTTTCCCCCTTTTCCTCTCTTTTCTGTGTCTTTTTCTACCATTTCTACCTATAGTCCTTACTATTCATCTTTCCTGTCTTAAACTTCCCCATACATCGCTTTCTCGCCCAGCTGGCTATAATTTGGGATGGAGTTATACATTTTCAATGCATATTTCTTTAATGTCATTGTTATTCTTCCTAATTTAAACATTAGGTTTTGTGTCTTCTGCGTGTTTCCTTTCACAATCAGTAAACATCACCAAACTGAAGTAACTTGACAAAAGTAGGGGGGTGGGGCTTTTCCTGCCCATGTTCTAGGAGGGGACTGAGCATCTCTCCTCAGAGATGACTCCATGCTTTGGAGCGGAAGACAGATCCATGAATGATTCTCCCTCACCTCAGGGCCAACCATCTTTGGCTTCTTCTCTCCTTCATATCCTTGAAGGAAAGGACAAGAAACAATTTAACAGGTTGCGGGTCTATGAGAGGAAAGTGTAGGAAGGGCAGAGAGTGAATTTAAAAACCTAGATAAACCGAGATGACTTCTGTCTCCACTCTGCTGACTGAAGCAAGATGCTGTATGTGTGAACTTGGTGAAGATTTCTATGGGAAAATGTCTTTGAATCAAATCTCTTAAAGGTCATTGACGACAGACCAATAATTTGGCACAACGATACGGAACCATTTGACATCAGACTCTCAGAATATTGCACACAATTTCTGTTCCCTTTTCCTAAGCCACTTAATAATAGTTTTGTAAATGGTGAAAATAAAATACAAAACTTAAGAACAACTCACATTGTCTGTGAACTTTCTAGTTTATAAAGAGCTTTCACATTAGCAACTCATTTGATCCTCTCTACAACTTTCACAACAGAAAAGGTGAAATACACACACATACACACAAGCAAACAAACAAAACCTGAGTCTTGGCAAGCTTAAGAAATTTGCCCAAAGTTGCATGCTTGGTGAATGGTTGAGCCAAGATTGCAGCCCAGGCCTTCTGGCTGTGATGTCCATTGCTGCTTCTTTCTACTCCCTTCTCCTTCTGACTCGACCCACAAAAACACTAGAAAGTGTCAAACCTGTGCCACCAGGGAGATTGTATGTGAAAAAACAGTTGTAACAGAGAGGGTCATCTTTTTGGAAACTGCAGTCCCAAAGGATGCATTCTGTGCTTTAAATTTGGTAAAGTCATTTCAGGGGCACATGTTTTTATTTGCCCTGGTTTTGCTATAAAACAAAACGTAGTGTTTTCAGCAATCCTTTACATGGTAATCACGAAGTCATGGGGGACAACATTTCTGTACTTCAACTTCTTTTAACAACACTTAAAATGAGAGTCTTTTTCGTTGTGTTGAAGAAAACGTATAAGGTGATCTCTTTTCCTCTCTCTTTCTCAAAAAGGTATGGCAGAATAGTGGTTTACTTAATATCCTGTTTCGGTGTTGGCGTCGCTGGTGTTGTGGTGGCATTTGCACCAAATTTCCCTGTGTTTGTGGTCTTCCGCTTCCTACAAGGTGTATTTGGAAAGGGGACATGGATAACCTGCTACGTGATTGGTAAGATTGCCATGGCTCGTTGTCTGTTTGAGAACCAGGTTAGGGGCGAGAAGTACCGGCTAGTCAGCCTTCCTCCTGTATGTAGACTGAGGCTTCCTCACTGCAGCAGTAATTATTTCTGCCAATAGGAAGGTTGAGTGGCAAGATTCTGACTTTTTGGAAATTAAAACGCCACCTTACTTTGGGAACCAAATCTGGAAATCACAAAATATCTGGGTGAACCACTGTCTAGCACTGTCATATTGTTAATACATGGTGTCATAGCTTTATTGAGATCAATTTTTATAAAAATTTCTGTAGCTCCTTGAAACATTTTTAAAGCATTTTCTGTGTATTTCTGTGATATAGTTTTGAGATGACATTCCTGTGTTCTCAAATATTATTTCTTTAATTCTCTTCCTTCGGTACAAGTGGAGAACTTTTTAACCACTCAGAAGATAATGACCTAAAAATGAGAAGTTTGTTTGTGACCGTTTGCTGTCTTCTGTAACTAGACAGTTTGACCTTCTGGGTATGAAAGAAAGAAAAACTTCCCTTTTCTCTTTGTTCGTATTACCAGGAGAAGTCCTAGCTGCTCCCTTTGGCTCTGTTTCCAGTAGTGTCTGGGACCAGCCACCTACTCTAAGAGTCATGGTAGATTTGTGACCAGGGAAATATGGATGCTCCTCTTTGATTATCACTCCAGATCTTTGGGCTTCCACTCTTCTATTACTGCTAGACAATCCCTCCCCAAGGTCTTTGGAGACCCTGCGAAGATATTTCCATGGGCGGGGAAGGAGAGAGAGTGCTGGGAGGATTGACTGTCAATGGCTGGGGCAGAGGGGATAACTTTGGGATATGAGGTGGTTTTTGTTTGTTTGTTTTTGTGAGGAAGACCAGCCCTGAGCTAACATCTGTTGCCAATCCTCCTCTTTTTGCTGAGGAAGACTGGCCCTGGGCTAACATCTGTGCCCATCTTCCTCCACTCTATATGGGACGCCGCCACAGCATGACTTGACAAGTGGGGCATGGGTCTGCGCCAGGGATGTGAACCTGCAAACCACCGGCCACCAGAAGCGGAGCATGCAAACTTAACCGCTACGCCACTGGGCCAGCCCCTGGAATATGAAGTGTTTTTAAGGAGACCCAAGTCTAGGTGAATTTTCAAAGCTGTGATCTTAGGGCATCAGTAAGGTAGCATCATATCCCAGGATGATCAGAATTAGTGACCGATAGAAACCAATTAGTGGGAAGGGAGAGGAGTGGGGGAAAGGCTGCCAGCAATAAAATTCCTCATGTGATTTTTAAATAAATATCACATAAATGAAAAGTCCAACACTGTGGAGAGAGTTATCATTTGATAGAAACTGTGATAGTGAAAAATTATTTGTAGAGTCTAATGTTTATAATGAATCTCCTAAAGAGACTCTAATAGGCAAATCTTTAGAGATCCAGTGATAAAATCTAGCCAGTTTATTATATTTATGTTTTGATGGTTAGGGTTACCTTTCAAGATAGTTATCATTTAAGCTGTCCTAAACCAATATATATATATTCTTTGTATTCTTCTACTGTACCTGGAAGGGTGCTGGGCTGGGTGCATAGGAGGAGAGACGAATGCTTGTTGATAACAGGCAGAGGAGAGAGGGACAGGACAGCACCTTCGTTATCTGGAGAGCACTCTCTGTCATGTCAGTGAGTATGAGAGCCTCCGTGCCTTTGAGTCCTGGAGTATTCTAGCCACGCTTATGGATGTGACGGGTGGAACGTCTCTGTTTATTTTGGAGCTGATCTGGAGCTTCCCTAACCTCTCTGTTTGTTTTCCTTCAGTGACAGAAGTGGTGGGTTCAAAGCAAAGGCGGATTGTGGGAGTCGCGATTCAAATGTTCTTCACGCTCGGAATCATAATTCTCCCCGGAATTGCCTACTTTATCCCCAATTGGCAAGGGATCCAGCTAGCCATAACGCTGCCCAACTTTCTCTTCCTCCTTTATTACTGGTAATGTGGTTTTGGCCATTATTGTGTTTATACTTATTCCACAGAAATGTAGACTCTATGCTTCCAAACCAACACGAAAATGAGAGCAATGAAGATTTTCTAACATCTCCAGAATGGCTATGGGCTCTGAGAACTTATAGAGAATCTGAGAATTTATAGAGATTAGGTATTGGTTATTTGATTAATGGTTGTTATTAAAATAAATTAATAAAATACCAAAACACAAAATTCTAAGTGTGCATTGCATTATATTTTATTATTTTGTAATATCCTCATGGAAACTATAAGGCAACAAACCATACCTGCCAGTATTTCAACATGCAAACTAAATGCAATGAAATCAATTTGCTTCTCTGTATGTCCTAGTAAGCAAATTAATATTAGTCAAGAATTCTCTGGGGAATAAGAAAATGTTAACAGCGTCAGAAAATAAAATTTTCAGAAAGCGACAGGTGTACTCATTCGACTCATTAGAGTGAACATATTTGAAACATTCCTTTAATTTAATTTTAATATATGGGCAAACCAGTTTACATAAATTGGTTCTTAACCTTTATCTAAATGCTCATTAAATCCCAATTCTTTTCATATGTGTAATCAAGGACATTATAGTCTAGGATAGCCTGATCTTGCAAGAGTAATGTAATATTGATTATTTTTATTATGAGCAATGATCCAGTTACCAAGTGAGCATTTTTCCCTTCCATTATAAACTTGCTAAGATAATCTACATTTCAGAGCATCTATTCTGAACCCTCAGAATCTCTTAAACTTGTATCTAATTGCAAGATCTGGTTTGATAGAGAAACTGAAGTCATAAACTTTTAGTTTCTGAAATTCCTAGGCATAATTCAAAGAAGTCTTCTTCTCTCCAGGGTGGTTCCTGAATCTCCCCGCTGGCTGATTACTCGAAAGAAAGGAGATAAAGCATTAAAAATCCTGAGGAGCATTGCCAAATGCAATGGAAAATATCTCTCACCAAATTACTCGGAGGTAATTTTCTTTCTTACTAGTAACAAATACTGTTAAGTGGGTGAATTAATTTGTCACTTATACACATATTATCAGACATCGGACTAAATCATTTTTAGTTTGGCTTTTAAAAAGAAAAATAAAAACCTTGGGAAGAATCATAAGATGGATTAAAGAAGAAATAATTGTGAAGTCATAATAGCATTGGAGATGAGGTTAATTGGTCATTGAGTCCATATTTTAGTAATTGCATCGTTACTTGAATTATTCTACTTTCCTTACTATAGGCCCCATAGTATTTAATCTTTCTTCTTGATTGCACCAACTATAAATCTTTTCTTGACATTCAGTTTAGTCTAAAGATTTGTCTTTAAATTTAGTCTTGGAAATATTATTTATTGGAACCAGAGCTTGAGCAATAATGTAATATATTAGTGTTTAGACTTACATATGCTGGCTGGCCTGCCTTCCCTCCCTCCCCTCCTCCCTCCCTTCCATCCTCCCTCCCTTCCTTCCTCCAGCAAAGACTTTTTGGGTGCCTCTGTATCACTGCACTAAGATAAATAGGTGTGCATGTGTGTGTGTCAGGGTGGGGGGATAGTTAAAAGCTCATCTTTGCCCTTTGGAAGATTTGATATGCAGTTGAAGACATAACATTATATTTGAAGCAACCTCTGAATAGCATATAAAGAAATATAAGACAAAGCTTTAGCTGCAAAGACTGAGTGAATGCAGAATAACAGAAGGCTTACTATAAAAGGAATATTAGAGAAGAATTTTTGGAAGATATGAATCTTGATATACACCTTGAAGAATATTAAGTTGCTATCATTGTTTTCTTCATAGTTTTCAGTTTGTTTCTACAGAAAAGTTCTGATAAGAAACAAGCTTTTTGGTTTTATTGTCACCTCCCCAGCCCCCCAGAACTTGGTCAGATATATGTGGATTTCTACCTCCCCCCGCCACTCATACAGGAAGCAGCAAGCAGTAGCCTGTGTTTATAAGGGTTTAAACTGGCCACTTGTCACTGTTGGAAGTAGATCAATGATGTACCTTGGGGTTTACAGATCATAAAATATATGGTAAAGATAAAACATGATTTATTTTAACCATTGAGACTAGTTGGTCCTTGTCATTCTTTGAGCACATTTTAGCTGTGTATTCCTTTTAGGGAAAAAAATATCCCACTGTCCTCCCAGCTTGCTCTCATCACATTAGCTATAGGTCTTCAGAGCTGGATCAAATGTCTGATAATTTGTACTCAATTTTAGAGTCAAATGAATATTTTTGCTATTCATTCAGTGGAATGTCCCAGAGCTAAGCATTTGTAAGATCTAAATCCAGGTTTTAAGGATATAGAAAAAATAGTTGTATGCTGATGGCTTCTGAAATAAAATGCTGCATTAACCAGCCATGTCGTGTGTTATCATGAGCACTGCCGAGAGGCCAGAGGATGAATCCAGAAGCAGCTGCTGTTACACGTCCTGAGTGTCCAGTTCAACATCACTCCCATAGACCCCCTGACCGCTTCTAATTCATGAGCACAAAAGAGATCATTTCAATAGGAAGTAGTTCAATGCTCTATGTGGCTGTGCTGGTAAAAGATCACGAACTAGGGATCCAGTGACTTCCAAGACATTTTAACTCTAGTTGTAAGCAGTTCAACAGTTTTCAGTGGCTCTCCATTGAAAAGCTAGGTTGGAAGTGCGACTTCAGTTTCCCGCAGGAATTAACTCTAGCATCCTAGCCACCACTGTCGGCATTCTGTTACCGCAGCCAAGTTTTGGTTTTTTGTTTGTTTTTGTTATTCCAATGAGTTTTCACTTTATTCCTATTTTTTCTTTTTGAAATTTTATTATGGAAAATTTCAAACATGTTCAAAAAGAGAAAACAGTTTAATGAATGAATCTCTTTATGCACATCACCCAGATCCAACGATCACCAACTTATGACAAACCTTATTTTTTTCTATACTCCACCTTCTCCCCTCACCCACTGGTAAAGAATCTTATTCCAGTTGCACATCATTTCATCTTGTAATAGTTCAGATTCTACCTCTAAAATAGAAACACATAAAAATTTACTTAACTATGGGACAACTTGTGCACTATCCTCTGGCTACTGCTAACTAAATGGCAAAATATATTTATTTGGCCCTAACATTGAATACAAACATCACACATTGGTCCAGCTATGAGTACTGATAGCCAATGTGATAAGAGCACATGGGAGAGCAGTGGTATATAAAATATAAAAATAGCTTCAATACTACTATTCTAAGAAAAAATAATTGACTGTAATTTCTTAATACCAAATATCAAGTCAGTGTTTCCGATTCCCTGATTTTCTTATAATTTCTACAGTTTGTTTGCATTAGGATCCTCTGTTGTCTATACATTGTGATTGGTTGCTATGCCTCTTTGGTCTTCTTTAACCTATAGGTTCCTGCTCTTTTTCTTTTCTTTGCAACTTTGGGAGTAGGAATGTTGGTTTTTTGTTTGTTTGTTTTCCTATAGAGTTTTCTACAGTCTAAATTTAGTTGACTCCATCTCTTAGGATCCTTTAACATGACCCTCTGTCTCTTGTATTCCCTACAAATTGGTAGTTAGATCTAGAAATAAACTGGCTCAGGTTTGATATTTCGGCAAGACTACTTCATAAGTGGCTTAGTATATTTCCATTAAAAGACAATGCCTAGTGTCTGTCTACCCGTCTTTTCTTTTGTGATGTTAGCTGCCACTGGTAACCATTGCCTGGATTTATTAATTCACCAGAGGTTGCAAAATGACTGTATTCCCATTTTATCATGATTTCTTCATTTGCTACTGGAATACTGGGTAAAGACTGACTTCTCCCATCAACTGTTTGATTACTCTGAGATATAGCTCCTATAGGAAAGGCAGGATACAAGCGTAATTCTTTCTTTCTTTTCAAAATAATGAGTTGGTTCCCTACGCTCTCCAAAAGTGACCATGCATTGTGTGTTGTGGGATTTTTGAGCTGCGTTATGAGCTCCTGGGTTTAAACATATTGTAGATGTTTTAATTCATTGCAGTTATTGCTGTTATCCTTACTGAGGCTCAAATTGCCCATCTTTGGAAGACAAAGCTCCTCTTGGTGGTTGCTGAGTCCCTCTGCCACGCCTCTAGTGGTTTCTGCACACTTCCTTGCTGGTTAGTGTGACGAGATTTTCCAGGCTCGTCTTGTAAGTTCCAGTCTCACACTTGGAATCATCCACTTCCCAAAGGGTGCTTTCATTTTTGAAACAAATATCTTCAAACTGAACCTGCCCATCTCTAACCTTTTTTAATTGTACAACATAAGCAGAAAAGCAAAGTGCTGTCTTCAAAAAGAGAAGGAACTAACATTTCAGTTTAAAACATCTTGGTAATAGCTGAATTCAGTCAAATTATAGGCCCAACCATAGTTTTCTATTTCAGAGATCCTAATGTTGCCACAAAACTTAATAATATGCAAAATACCTCTTTACAATACCCAGAAATATTGGCCAGTTCTGTAGGCATTTTACTTGAACTCCAATGCCAAAATCAGAGCAAGATCCTCTTGTAGTTTTTGTGTAATGCTATCAATTACTCACATGTTGGCGACTCAGTTAACTATTGCCCATGTCATTGTTAGGATTGCCTTGAAACCTTATATTTACATAGTCAGTTCAAACCTTCAGAGTCCTTCTTTGCCACAGCTGGTACCCCTGCTCTCTAGATATGGCCTCAAGGACCCCCAGGCCCAAGGCTGATTGCCCAGCGCTCTCCTTTCACTTTTCACAGAAACTCTTTTCAGTAAATCCTGACATTTGGAAGAAGTTATTACCATGTAAATTAGCTCATCCTTCAAGAACTCTCCAATTCCCACCTCATCCTTGGAGCACACATCATAGGTTGTAGTGAAGACTAGAAAGAATTGGAAAGAATCTGCTTGGATTCAAAGCACCCGCAGGAGATCTGGCAGCTCTGTGCTCTCCTGTCATCACAAGAGCCTCAGCCATCTCCCACCTCAGCCTGTTCCATCACTGGCACCAGAGGTCCTGGTCTATTTTAGGGGGACCAAAGGACCTCACTTAAAATGACCCAAGGATGCTCCACGTTACAGAAGATAACCTAAATTCACTACAAACCAGCATTACACCAATACTTTAGTAAATGGAAGGAAGATAGGGGAAGAAATAGGTATGATGGATTTGATTCCAACATTAACCAGGTGGATTACTCAGAGGGTTGGTTGTCCTGTAAACAGTCCCCATTATCTCTCATGTAGACGTTACTCATTTCATGGCTGAATAAACTGTGGCTCTCTGTCTCAGTGGTCCCTAGGCTTCCATTTGCCAAAATTCCCAGCTGGCCTCTGACTCTATTGTAGAGATAGCGAGAAGGTAGAGATACAGGTGATCAGAACATCGGGCTCTCTGAATATACCAACAGTGTAGCTATTACTCACTCAAAAGTCCAAAAATCAAAACCCAATGCAAACGAGGCAAGTGGGTTGAACTTGTAGCAAGTTAAGTAGAAACTGGAGAGAATCAAAGGGTGGGTGGGATGTTATACACTAGGTAGTTACCCAGCACAGAAGGATGATAAGCTTAGACACCTATATGGGTGCATTTGCCAACTACAATTTTAAGGCATACTTGAAAAAATAAAAACCAAACCTTTGGAAAGTCCACAATAATTACAGCACAGGCACAACTATAGCACAACAATGTCTCCCAATGTCTTTAAGGATATCCCCAGTCATCCTCTGACCTAGGAGGGCACGTGAGTGAAGAGAACTCTTTCCTGCCCTGGCCACGCCCTCCGTTATGTTCATAAGGCAGAGTTCTTTCATGTTCTGGTGAAATTTCTCTTTGGCATCAGTTTGATATTACTTGTTATTACCTACCTGTTACTTGTAGTATGTTGTTTCTTGCCTTACACCTAGTCAGTTACCCATTGATCCAACTTTCCATTCTCATACAGTAGACATGTAACAGTACTGTGTGTGTGGGTGAACAATGCTACAATGTGTATATGGGAGCTACAACTTGGAGCAGAACCACAGCAGCTGACCTACAGCCTCTATATGAAATGTGGCCAAGAAATAGCTGTTTCCTCAGTAAACTACATTCTGCTAAATGTGTCTCAGTATGCTATGGCGATTGGAGGATGTTTGTTTTTGCAGCCAAAGCTAACCAATGTAGTTGATCATAACAGTACTGGTTCAACTGCCGGAGTAGGGTTTAGTGATTCAACACAGTTTTGGTTATCTAGATAACATTGGATTGTGGTAGATTAGATTATTGTTTGAGTATTCACATCTTCCCCCTCATTTCCATTGGAGGAAAATACTTCTGGCTCCACTGATGTTGGGCGTGACAATGTAACTTGCTTTGGTCTTGTGGTGGGTAGAGCATACTTCCTGCCCTTGGCCATGTGAGTTGCTTTGGCCGATGGCAGGTTGTCAGATGTGATGCAGTAGAGTCTTGAAATGTGTTTGTGTTGTTGGGCTTGATCTCTGCACTTCAGCCATCACCATGAGAAGGACATTCCCAGGCTCACCCACTGGCCCCAGAAGAGGCAGAGAGACATTTGGAGCAGAGGTGCACTAGCAAAGCTTCCCCAAACCCAGATCAGCAGTCTCCCAGCCAATGCACAGACATGTGAGCTAAATGAGTGCTTATTATTTTATGTCACTAAGATTGATGGTTTGCTATAGCATTATTTATCAATAGTCAGCTGATACACTGATTAAACAGCCATTGTCACTTACTGCCTTGGATTATACAACTACATAGGTAGGAGCTGTGGCAGCATTTGTGGTTTCATTTTTTTTAAGGATTTTAAAGACCCTTATCCTAAAGATCCCTCTCCTCCCTCTACGCCTCCACATCTTATCTTTGTATGGGATATGCTCATGGAAATTAATAGGTTATAACTTTAGTTAACAAAGTGCCTCTAATACTACAGAACTGATTATGTCCATATTTATTAGTGATATTGTTATACTCTGCTGGCCCAATAAACCTATAAGGTTTGATTTTAATTTCCTTATTTTTGTGATATGCCTATATAGTTCATTGTTCATAGATAACCTACAGTTTATTAAATGTGAGTACCAGATATTAAATTGGTACACATTCATGCATAAATGTGCTCATGGGCAGTTTCCATGGTGGCACGTTTAGGTGACATCAAGAACTGACATTTGAGCTTTCTGATCCCCAAAGCATCATCATCCATATAAATGATCCCACTCTTTGATATATTTCCAAAATGGAAAAGATTAAAACCTCATTAGAAGATGCCAGGCTAATTTTCAGATTACCTTAGTTACCAGAGAGACTTCCAACTCTAAATAGCCACATCTTTTCTATATTTGAATGACTCATCACACAAACGCCAATGCGGCTGCAGAGAGGGACTTTCCAGCTTTTGGAATCCATTTCTGACCTTTACTTTCAAAGGGGGATTTTTGTAAATATAACTTTTGTTCTTCCAAAAGAGGAACACCACCATGATTCTGGCTTTCAGGAAGCCCACTGGGGCTGTGTGGTAATTTAGTCCAATTATTGTGCTGTCTTTGGTAACTGTTGTGTTTAACTGTTATCTCAGACTTGGGACTTGAAAACTCTATGCATGGAATTCATTTCAAAAGATCCAGAGGAAGTAATTTAGGCACAAGCAGTGCCTGAGGGTGGCTCCAGTCCAGTGCCCATGTCAAGAGTGGGAAAAGAGTAAATCTAGAAAATAGTAAGGCTACTGGAAAGAAAGTCTCTGGAAACTTATACAATGCTTTCCCTTAACAGTGGTAAATCTGCTCTCCTGGACTTCACACAGTGAATGGCACCAAGTCTACCAACGAAGCTGTCATCCTTAAAATGACACATAAAAAAATTGCTGTAATATGCATGCTGCTCCATTAGCTTTAATTTAGAATATTCTTGAATGCATAAAAAATGTCAGACACTTCATATACCAAACATAAAATGGACTTTTGGAGCTAAGAATTAATTTAATAGTATTCCTCTTAAATACGTTTTTGGAAAGATCCTGACTTCTATAAATGGCCTATATTTAAAGATTATTCTACTTACTTCCCATGTCTTTAACCTTTTGAAAATAAGACAGTATTGAATGAAAAGGGAAAAATGTTTATGCTACAGTAAAAAAGTCATAAATACAGTACTGAGGGACTGTTGAATTCAGAGTCAGTTCCTTTCCCAAGCTGGGTGATTAAATATCAGTTCCTTCCACTAACAAAAATGTAGCCTAAAACCTCCCAGGTCAGTGGAATCTCATTTAACCCGCCCAAATATTGAGGGGAAGATGTTCCAGAGCATCATATGGCTTTAATTGAACTAGAAATCCAAGTGACATACCCCTTAAAGAATGAGATTACGGCCTTGGCGCGGGCGAGACAGGTTTTCAGGAAGCTGCGCCCAAGAGAAGCATTTTTAGTGAGAAACGCTGGAGAGTCAGGGCCTTCCCTCCCACTCCCTCCCACTCGCCTTCCAGAGGCCTTCTTGAAAGAACTGGGCTATTCTTTTGTCAAAATCTTAACTGTTTCACTGAAGTACAAGGTAAAGCTCGAAAAGTATTCATGAGAACTGTGAAAGGAAAACACTCAGAATTCCTGTTCAATACACTCCGTGTGTCCAGTCCTATCAGTCAATCCTGGTGTCTGAGGACACGTTACTAACGGGTAATTGGATCTACAGAACCCAGCACAACTAACGCACTCAGGTGGTGACTAGGAGGTAACCAACTGTCCCATTTGCCCAAGACTGCGGAGATTCCTGGGATGTGGGAATTTCAGAGCTAAACCTGAGAAAGTCCCAGGCAAACTAGGACGAGTTGGTCACCCCATGACTAGGTCAGTCCTTACCTCCCTGGCTATGCCCAGAGGAAGATACTGAAGACTTACATTTGTTGGTTTCACAAGCCCCTCCAATCCACCTGCAGACCTTGGTGCTTATGAGAAGATATTGGGACGCCTGGCCTGACTAGAGGAGCAGGCCTGGAATTTCCCAGTGTCAGACGGAAGCTGCTGAGCTCCCAGGTGCCTGCCAAGCTTCCTTTTTCTTCCTCAATTTCCAGTTTTGTTTCTTTTTACAGCCTTTATTTGAAGTTCCAACATAAAGTTATATATATTTTTAAACCACTTTATTGACGTATGATATGCACAAAAAGCTGTACGTATTTAATGTATACAATTTACTGAATCTCTAGTTTCTACTTTAGTTCTTAATCTGGTCTTGAACCCTAGCCTGTTTGGCTGGGGGCCTGGCCCCCTGCTTAGTTTCTGCCCGTTCTTTCCCCCCTGAAAGTGGGATCCTGCTGCTCATGTCTTCACTCATCTGTTGTCTTAAAGCTAGTTGCTGCACCCTCTTGATGACTGGTACCTGCTCTTTCTAGAGACTACTGCTGCTGAGAACCCATTCTCCAGACGGGTCCCAGGCCATAGACAGCAGAGCTGCCCATGCACATGTGCCCCTCCCCCGAGCTGGCCTTTCCACCTGGGGGAACAAGTCCCATTCTTGACGAGGCACAGAGCCAAAACCCCTTCCATTGGCACTTGATCTGCTCTCCCTGCTGTTGAGATTCCAGCAAACCTCACAGGCAAGACATTGTAGATTATGACACAGGGGGAGAGCTCCAAGCTTTACATAGTGACATTTAGAGTCATTACAACTAGTCATTCATGAGTTATGTCATCTGGGAATCCTGGACTCCTCCCTTTTTCCTTCTCAAAGGCTAATCCTTGCCCTTTAGAATAGTCCTCTCCTTCCAGCCCAACACCCCTGTGAGATGCAGAGAAGCATTGGCCTATTTCTGGCCCAACCCAAGCCCTGGTGGCATCACAAACAAAACTAAAATATAAAACAAAACGAATAAGCCACATAGGCTTATTTTATTCTATTAATATCAGTTGTTCTCTTTAGTGGGAATTGTGGAAATGCCTATTTCAATTATTTTAATTCTGGGTCTCTCTTTAGTAGAATAGGGGAGTGAGTTTTCCTTCTCTTTTTCTTTTTTGAACATTTGCTAAGAGAATGGCCTCCAGACACCGTCTTTGAAATCTTCCCGCTCTGTCTGCGCGAGAGAGAAAGATAGTCAGCTTTTCTAAGTGTTTTGTTCCTGTGCCATTCAGCCTATTCTTATGTTTTTGGCAAAACCAGTTTCCACAATCAAAATCACTGCGCTTCCCTAATGCAAATAAATAAGAAAATACTAGCTCTTTGTGAAAGCGTTGCCTGCTGTGGAGGCGACGGTGGGTGCAACTTCCAGAATCCTGCATGCCCAGTTCCTGGCAGGAATTCTTGGGCGTTATTCCTAATCCAGAGCTGCTGTTACCGTGACAGTACTGTTTGCCAGATCTTTGACCCACCAGGAAAATTGCCTTTCTTAATGAAATAATCCTAAGAGTTGCGGCCCTGGGAGCAGGTGAAATCATTTAAATTCTCCAGGGCTAAGCTGATTGTCGGCGTATACTTACGTGCTCCTTTGATGCAGATAAACACAGGAGGAAATTGTGCTAAATAGAAAGAGAGAAAGCACACTGAGATCCATTCACTTCAATCCCTCAAGGTCCCATCCAGGAAGATGGTATAAAAGGTATCAGGTGCTAGATTTTCATGGGGTAAACCCTCTCTTCCCCAGAAAAAATTAAAATTCAGATCTATCTAACAGATGACTGGATGAAGACCACCTGGGTTGTGTTGCCACAGCAACGCTTCCTCCTGTGGTTGCAGATACAAACAGGACCAGGCCCACAAAATCCTGAGATGGCTAGCTTTCTTGGTTTGAAACAAATAATATGGATCTGTGCTGTTTTCTTTTTTCTTTGAATCTGGCACTATCAGAGGGAAGGAAGTATAATTTAATGTACAGAAAGGGGACCTGATTGAGAGGAAGCCTTCTTTCTCCAAATAGCGAATGCATCTTTCTTCAGGTGGCTGAATAAAAGAGGGCTGAAAGAGTGGAGAAGTCTTTATATCCTTCCCAGGAGAAAAATGTAGGGAATATTGGGAAATGGCCACAACCAAGGATACTTTTTCCTGCAAGAGGAAACTTTCATGTAAAAGCAAAAGTTTGTCACCTTCCCTAGTAATGGGCATGGAGGGCGACCAGAGAGGAAACCCTGAAAAGCCAACTGTGATGTTCTTGCTAACACACTCCTGGCCCAGCAGCTGTAATCTCAGCCCCAGAGCTGACGGAAGAATCATGTGGCAGTCTGTCCCAGTGGGCCACAGATCCTTGGGGACTATGGAGTTATTGCAAAAGTTCACAAAACCTTTGCAACCCAGCCTTATCTGTAGAACAAATTAATACGTCTTGGATAAATATGTACTATTTTTTCAGATGATGGTAGGTGCAGTTGTGATTAATAATCACTAATGAATTGAAAAGTGTTATTAAGTTTATAGTAAATTTGTTTCATTGTGTGGTCTCAATGAACAGAAGTTAAAAGCATAAGTCCTGTCATGTGGGCAACCATTAAATCCTTTGACATTAACTATAAGTCCTTACGCTCAAAAAGGATGAGTCACTGTTCTGTAAGCACAAGTAGGATTAGTCTGCATCTGTTGAACAACTCTTACCTGAGCTCTCAGAGTTAAGGTTATAAGATGTTTTCAGGAAAAGCTGAAGGACCCCATAGAGTCTTGGCAAACGTAGAATTCTTGATAACATCTTCCAAGATTCATTCATTTTTGGATCCAATCAAACAAATTCCAGTTCATTACATTCTGGTCTTCCACTGACCTTTAGGACAAGTTCTACATGTTAAGTAGGAAGAGTTGAGCAACTTGGTGTACAATTGCCTTCTCTCTCTCAAAGGTGAATCCTTGTTTTCTTTTCCTGCTTGGCTTTCAGAGCCAACACACTACTAATAGTTTAGATCTTGAGGAAGACTGAGGAAGGCTTATTGAATGAATACCAGCATGATTATTTTTGTGGCAGAGTGCTATAGAGAATAAGTATTTACCCGCATGTTTTGATCAATAGTGTAGTCTCTAGGCTTAAGTACTTCTCTTTGAGACCTGACTTAGACAAATTTTACTAAAGACAATTCAAGTATTCACTCTGCAATTCATAACAGTTTACATACTATATTTATACAGGCTGCTCTAAAATTACCCGGGGTCAGACTCTGATGGCAATTGAGTGAAATATGGAATCTACTTCATGTAGTATTTCTTACAGTCTCCTTTCTTCCTACAGTTCTGTAAACTATTTGGTACACTTTGTTGTCTAAAAATAACCAGCCTCTCAAGTTCAAGTTGATTATTAATTATTGCAGTGAAAATATCTTTCACATTACAAACTGAATCACAGAATATTTTATTTGGTCGCCACATGTTTAGAAAAAACATTTAAATGTAATTGACCTGAAGTTGACCCAGAAACAGGAGTATGTTGACACACACAATGTAGCAGAAATTCATCTTCATTTGTTCATCCATTTATTCAGCGACCGTTACTAAGCACTGTGTTCAAAACATCTATTTTTTTAACAACCTCTGTGTAATATCCACTTTCAAAAATGTCTCCCAACATGCATTAAAGATGCCTTATATTTTCTCCAACTCTCCATTGTTGCTTTTTTTGTTTTTTCTCTTTTTTGAGCTGTTTTCAGTCTCCCTCTACTAATAGTTCCTTTTCAGCTATACTCACTTTCATCATATAGATAAAGTTTAATGGAACTAACTATAAATTTTTTCTTTCATTTCAAGTTGAAGAACAGCTTAAATCTTATGTGTAGTGTTTAGAAACCATTTTAGTGTGCTTTAATTTTGATTGGGTTCATTTATAAATAGAAAGATATTCTAATTGGGTCTTGGTCAGTATCTCTGTTAATGATAGAAACTAACCTATATACTTATTAGAATACAATAAAGCAAGTCACAGTTCAAAGTTAAAGTGTGAACACTATATAACAACGCACATTACTGTGGTCCAGAGATCAAGCCATGTGACTACACACACTTCGCTATCAACAACCTCCAAAATCGGAATTCCAGGATGCCATGTGCCATCTGCTCATGGCTTGTACATAAGAGCATCTCATCCATCTCTAGAGATTGTTCTGCCTTAGGCCATAAAGGACATACCAATGAACAGTAAGTAACTGTACACAGAAAATATTTTGCAAATCAAGAAGCAGAAAAGGGGGCCGGCCTGGTGGCGCAGCGGTTTAGTTCACGCTTTGGCAGCCCGGGGTTTGCGGGCTCGGATCCTGGACGCTTGCTGACGCACTGCTTGTCAGCCATGCCGTGGCGGCATCCCGTATAAAGTAGAGGAAGATGGGCACGGATGTTAGCCCAGGGCCAGTCTTCCTCAGCAAAAAGTGGAGGATTAGCAACAGATGTTAGCTCAGGGCTGGTCTTCCTCACACACACACACACACACAAAGCAGAAAAGGGAGCAGCTTGCAAATTCCAGATGCATCAAGGACTGTGATATTTATTGAGGTGCATGTCAATTGCTGTTTTAACTGTTCAACTGTACTTGACTTTCTTTGGAAAAGTTTCTCAGCATCCCCAAATGCAAGTAGATAAATATGGAACTAAGGGTTTTCTGAGGTACAGAAGGAAGGCAAACTTTGGATAATTGGCAAATCTGGAAGCACTGGAAACAGGAAATTCCGAGATGACCTGTAAATTACCCTGAATGAGGTTTAGTTAATCCTGCCTTTCTGTGCATGGCACATTGTTGGGCTGTGCAAGGTTCCTCTCATGTTTATTTGACTTTATTTTTCCCTTCCTCCACTCTCCCCACTCTTGGGCTCAGCAGGTTCCCAATCCAACGTGCTTCATTGTTGCCCTTTGATATTTACGTGCCCTTGTAAACTAGAGCTTGTTGAATGTGTGTGTTTAGGTAACATAAATGGCACTGTGCTGCTCTAGATCTTGTTCCATTTCTTACTTTTTCATGCAGCAGTGTTTTAAAGGCCTACCCATCTTGCTCACGTGTGAGTGCTGTGTGCTTTTCATCAGTCCACATCTGCTGTATTTCACATCTCCATCCTCCTAATGACAGGCACCTGGGTTGCCCCCAATAACTGATAAGTGTTTGCATGCATGTCCCCTTTGAACCTTTCTGAGGTTTCCCACGGAGTATAGTGCCTACAGGTGTGACGCCTGGGTCCTGGGATGCAGGCAAGCTCAGTAAGTGAGGCCAGGTTGCTCACTGTGCACACCCACTAGTGGCATCTGAGTGTCCCGTTTGCCCACACCCACACTTGGTATTTTCCAGTCTTCTAATTCTGGCCAGCCTCCTGGGTGTCTTCAGTTGCATGTCTCTGGTTACTAGTGAGATTCAGCACATCTTCATGGATATTCCTTTGCTATTTGGGTTCCTCCTCTGTGGATTGCCACACCATATTCTTGCCCATTTTTATTGGATTTTCTGGTATTTTGTCTCCTTCAATTTATAGGATCTCCTTTTATACCCTAAACATTATCCCCTTGCTAGTTTTATAAATTGCAAATATCTTCCTCCCAACATTTTAGCTACCCATTAACTTTACCTATTTTTTTCTTCATTGAACAAAAGTCCTTAAATCCTTAAACTGACTTGATATGGTAAGTCAGTGTATGTTTTTGCCTATTGATTGTTTCATAGTTTTGTTTAAGAAATATTCTTTTGCACTCAAAGGCTGCAAAGGTGTTCTCCTATTAGTTTTTGGCTTTAACTGTCAAATTCGGGCCATAATTCATTGGAGTCCACCCCCATTTTGAGTGTAAAGTAGGGATCCACCTTTATTCGTCTCAATACTGAGCCAGTTTTCTGAGCACCAGCGAATAAGCAGAGTTATCATATACCAAGTTCCTGATTCAGTGTCTAAATTAGTTTACAACCTAAAACCTGTCTACTATTTTTTGGGGGGGAGGGGAGAAAGATTAGCCCTGAGCTAACATCCATTGCCAATCCTCCTCTTTTTGCTGAGGAAGCCTGGCCCTGGGCTAACACCCATGCCCATCTTCCTCTACTTTATATGGGACGCCGCCACAGCATAGCTTGACAAGTGTCGGTCCGTGCCCAGGATCAGAACCTGCGAACCCCAGGCTGCCGAAGTGGAGCATGCAAACTTAACTGCTACGCCACTGGGCTGGCCCCTGTCTACTATTTTTAAGGAACCCAATAATTAGTAGCTTAAATACATACATCTGTGATGCAGGTTTTAGCTAGGCTCCAGACAGTGTTATCAGTGGACACAGCTCAGCCGTGAAGCTTTCTGTGGCTGAATAAATAGGTAATGAGCCACAGCATTTAGACCTCAGTTTCACATACAGCTGCCAATCCTCATCACACTCTTGGCTTTAAAAGATAAATATGTTTTTGTTAGTAAATGCCCCCAATACTTATCACCCTCTAAAGCACATTTTCTGATTCTGGACTTTGTTCTCTAGTCATTGTTGACGTGAAGCAGTACTATTCAAAGCCTGAACATCAATAATGCAAAGGCAGAAGGGATATGAATGGTCTCCCAAGATACTCAAGCATTTCTTTAAAAAATGAGAATTGCTCTCTGAGAGAATATTGCCTGCTCTCGTACCTCTCAAACGAGGTCATCTGTACGAGCACACTTCATATACGTAAAAAGAGATCATGATTTTTAGACCCACCCATACTTCATTAGATCTACCTGGGGGCTGACATTTGATTAGCTTTCTCATTACCTAGGCATGACCTTAGCTAAAAGTTTCAATGAGATGGCAGTTCTACCCAGGGCTCTCTCTGCCTCAGTGTTACACACTTATGGTTTATTTCTGTGATAAACTGATTAGTGCCTGTTGATTGAAAATGTGGTAGAAATAGTCCTCACTTCTTTTTAGGAGTTTTAATGGTGTGATTTTTATCCAAAGGGTTCATTAATCCTAAGAAATAAACAAAATCATAAAAGTTGTAGTTTTCCCAAATTTAAATTAAACAGTCTTAGTTTAATTACTTCAAAATACGAACTTAGTACTTAGCATAATAAATTCCTGTCGAGAAGGTGTGGACCAGAGGGTTTCTTCCCTAAACTTGAGAAATCTACAGACTCTTTATCACCCAGGATACGCTAGGGTGTGTGTGTCACAAGCACTACCAAAATCTTGGTGGGTTAAAACAACAAAGGACTAACTCTTGTCTGTGCCATGTAGGTTCACAGGGGTACCTCTCTTGGTACAGGGTCCTCACTCTGTCACTCAGGCTGTCCTAGCAGGCACTGCCTGGACCATCTCAGAAAAGGGAAAGTTCTAGAGGGTCTTACTTCAGCAATAACTTTCCCATAATTCATTGGCATGTTTGGGTGGGGGGCCCCACCCAATCCCGAGAGGCAAGAAGCGCAATTCTATCACACCCTAGTAACGGGGGGCGGGGGAGGGAGGGAGGGAACCAAAACTATTTGGCAAACAGTGCTAATGTGCACCACCACAGATCTCTTTTAAAAGAAAAAATTATTAAGAATACCAGATTTAGGGGCTGGCCCAGTGGTGCAGCGGTTAAGTTCACACGCTCCTCTTCAGTGGCCCAGGGTTTGCGGGTTCAGATCCCAGGTGTGAACCTACACACCGCTCATCCAACCATGCTGTGGTGGCATCCCACATACAAAAAAATGGAGGAGGATTGGCATAGATGTTAGCTCAGTGACAATTTTCCTCAAGCAAAAAGAGGACGATTGGCAGCACATGTTAGCTCAGGGACGATCTTCCTCACCAAAAAAACAAAAAAAAGAATATGAGATTCAGCTTGAGAAACACCAATTTAGGAAGATAAATGCTTTTCGGTTCAAATTATTACTGCAAAGTAGGTTTCGTCCTATAACTGGTAAAAAAATAATTTGGTGAAAGTGTAAACACAATTATGAAAGTTCTTACGGGAAAATAGAACAGAAAATATGAAGACCTGTTTTGTGTTCGAGAAACCACAGCTTCAGGGCATACTGGCAACAGAAGGAAGACTGCACTCAGGGGAGCAAGGTCGTGGAGCTCGTGAAAAATGCAGGAAAGGGAAGGGCAGCCAGCCTCTCTCCGGGTGCAGCCAGCAGGCTGGGGCCAGCCCAGGGCAGAGGTTTAGACAAAACATCCTGAAGAGATGCCTGTGAACCAAGCAGAAGGGGAGCGCGGGGGGCTGTTCAGGGACCCGACTGGCGGCCCGCTGAGAGGCTGGTATGAGCTGTAGGAAGGCAAAGAGGAGAGGGACCCAGTACCCTGAGAAAAAGACTGGCTGGAATACAGAAGGCAGCTGACCCCAAACTGCAGACTGCCCGAGAGCACTGTCCTGGACTTGCCCATCACTATGGCCTTGGGCATTTGTGGGACGGGGCCTGATGTCGCCCTAGCTGTCCCTGGCCTGTACAGAAAGGGCTGCCAACCCAGAGTAGGGGCAGAGTGCCTCCTGCTCCTAGGCCCAGGCAGAAAGACACCTGCCAGGAATCGAACTGGGCGAAGTTGCAGTTTTACTGGTATCCTCAAACACCTGCGCACCTGGAAAAGCTAGAGCCGGGTGCGAGAAAGAGCCAGAACCTAGTGGAAAATATTCCCCACATCTGGTGAAGAGAAGGGCCACCTCATGAGTTTGTATCCTATTATCATGTCAAAGACCGTGGTCTTATTAAAGCAGTTTCTGAAGCATTCAGAAGCCCAGAAAGAAATAATGATGAGAATGTGGATGGGTAGGAGCATGTGCTTTTGGCTTTTATTTGTGACATATCAGATGATTTGTTTTAATTCATTCACTAGCTTTTTCCCCCTCATCAAAAAAACCCTTTGCTAAGTAGTGACTTATAGATGCTCAATTAAGACATTGGACATTCTTTAAATTTCGATATTTAGAATGTTTCTGTTTCAGTAATGATCACTGACACTTATCGGTACTACTGGAGAGTTCCATGACATGTTTAATTCAATCCACTAACGTCAAATTTTCGTTCTGAGTCTTTCAGGTCAGAGTTTTGGAACATAGGGTGCGTTCTCTTCTTTCTTTCTCTTCCTTTAACACCTTCCCCCCTAAAAAAATAAAACCCTCTCCAGATTTGTTTTTAAGAAATGAAGAAATGTTCCAACATGTGACCCACAGCTGCACCTCTTTGACCTTTGCAAACATTGAGGCTGCACTTCGGATCCCTCCAGGGACCTCTAGAGAGATACACTTTTGCTGTTCTAGGCAGCATGCCCGGCCGTGGAGCAGGGAGGAGGGCCGCTTTCAGGCCGGACTCAAAGGAATGGAATAAAGATCTTCCCTACAGAGCATCCTAACGAACGAGCTGGCTGAGCCCGAGGCTGTTTGGACCTGCTCTGTCCAATACAGTAGCCACTAGCCATGTGCACGATGGAGCCCTGAAGTGTGCTGTAAGAGTCAGCAGCACAGTGGATTTCAAAGACTCAGTATGACATAAAGCACATAAAATATCTCATTAATAATTTCATATTGATTACATATTGAAATGATAATATTTTGGACAGATTGGATTCAATGGAACATATTATTAAAATTAGTTTTGCCTGTTTCTTTTTACCTTTTTAAATATGGCTTCTAGAAAATTTAAACTGACAATTATGACTCACAATATATTTTCATTGGATGAGGCTGGTCTAGGTGACTGGGATTTGTTTTCAACTATTTTAATAAGCATCAAATACTCACGATAATTTTAATATGGACATTTCTTTATCATCTGAACTCTTTATGGTAAATATTTTCTCTACTCTTGTTTTAAAGTGTAGTGAGGTTTTCAAAAATTCCCAAAGCACTATGGATAATTTGGTGAGTTCTCTTTTATGGATACCAGGTAGCAATATTGCCACCTAGAAGCTGGCCAAAGCTCTGTGGCGTTCCTGGACCTTCTGGTGCTGGCCTTTGTCTGGTGAATGGGGTCATCCGTGAGGCGGTGGGGTGGGGGACATGGGTCCACCATGGCAGTCACATGTACCCTCCGAGCCCGCTCAAGTCCTCCAGCTCCCAATGCTTGTATGAAAGACCCATGGGTAGTTTAACTTTGAGGGTAGCTCCTGCTCCTCCAAATCAGTGAGCCCCAAATCCTCAAGGAATATTTTATTCACACAGACTTCTTAGAGATTAAAAGCTTCTGGAGAACCGAGCCTGTTGGGAACTTGTGATGACACCTTTGCTGACTAAATCACAGTGTTAGACTCCAGAACAGATAAATTCCACTTTTCATCAGTGGCTTCACTTTTCCTTGTAAAATATGGCAACTGATGAAAAGTCCCCCTATTGAGAACAACCAGATGAAACTACAAGGCTAGGAATGCAGCTCACTGACGCTGTCACCCTACCCTGCCCCGGCAGCCCCTGCTGATCAGTCATGTTCTTCCCCTCCTTCTCCGCCCAGGAAGAATAAATACTAGGAGTCAGCAGGACTTGTTATTTGTTGACTACCGGTGCTTCTAACACTAGTCTCCTGGGATGTTGTTAAAATGCAGATTCTGATTCCCTAATCTGGTGTAGGGCATGTTTAACAAACTCCCCACTGATGCCCACACTGCTGATTCACAGACCACACTTTGAGTAGCAAGTTCTCTAAGTGTCATTTGTTTGTGTGTCCATTCGTGAAAAATTACCATGCCTAAGGCCTAGGAGATCAACAGTGCCAAACTGACATTAGATATACCTGGTATATTTAAGAAAATCCAACATAAAAAGAAATCCATTCCTTAAAAAAAGAAGGCACAATAACAGTTTTCTTTACAAAGTGATTCATGTCAAAGTTCTTTTAAAAGCATCTCCCTTTATGCATTATAGCATCAATTACAGTTTACTAACTGTGAAAGGAGGAAAAAGTGCCTATAATCTGGAAATGAAATATCTCTGGAAATGTTATAAAAATAATATTAATGTTGACAGCCTCCAGTATTGAGCACTTACTGTGTGCCAGGTGTATATAGGGATTATCTAATTGAATCTTCAAAATACTAATGAGGTCAGTGTTACTATCCTCTTGCTACTGATGAGAGAACTAAGGCTCAACAGAGTTTAAATAACGCACCAGTAAGAAAATGTTCTAGTCAAATGCCACGTCTCTGGCCTGACCCTGGCTGGTTGTCTTTCTTGGCCAGAAATCAGTCCCCCAATGGGGGAACTCTGAACACCATATTTATAACAGATCGTTATTTATAATGTATTTCTCTTCCTTGGCAATTTAAGTTAAAATGTCAGCTTGAAGAAATGTTTCAGAAAGGCACCAGGAAGAATCATAAATAGAGCTAGATTAATCAAAGAAAGATGAATACCCTATTCACACAAGGTACATCATTGTTGATATAAAACAAAAGACTTGGCAGAATTAAAAGACAATTAAGAGACAGATAGAATAAACAGCAATCAGCTCAGTAAATATCAAGAAACCAACATGGACGGTTTAACTGTGAGCAATACCGTTTTCTCTGAGTGGCATTACTAGGCAACAAGAGTCCAAACAGACAAATGCTACCAAGGGCATTTCCTGTCTCCCTTTGCTCCAAAATAAAGCGGGCAGAGACCACTTAGACGGCATAAATATTTGACAAAATACAATGCCAAGCTAGATACAAAAGACAACATATTGTATGGTTCTGTTTACATGAAATTCTAGAAAAAGCAAAACTGTAATGACAGAAAGCAGCTGAGGGGTTGCCAGGGCTAAGGGTGGGGGGAAAGGATTGACTCAAAGAGACAGGAGGGAGCTTTTTGGGGTAATGGAAATATTCCATATCATGATGGTGGTGGTGGTTACATGACTCTGCACACTTGTCAAAATCCACTGAAGTGTGCGCTTAAAATTTCTGAATTCAATTGCATGTAAATTATATCTCAATACAGCAAATTAAAAATATATATATAATGACTCGATAAAGCATTTCTATTCTGTATCTGCCTCAGACTAGGCAAAATTTGGTAACCCTTCAGCAACAGAAAAGAAACACAGCTTAATTTTAAAAATACAGAGCTAGAAGTTGTTGTAAAAGAATAAGAGCTGCAGCCGACACCACACATGAGTTGCCAAGACTTTATTGGATGAATTCCATCCAAGATACGGCTTTTAGCCTCTCAAGGTCTTTGGACACCCAGAAAGTGGGTCGTCTTTCAGAATATCTGCGTCACTGTGGAGAACATGTCAGTAAATCAAAGACCAGCTGGATTTGTTCTTAAATTGGCAAAATACTTACTTGCTTGGAAGTACGATTAATCCTCTCATTCACTGGACAAGCAAGATAGGTTTTATAGATCTTGATTACCTTCACATGTTATCAGCACTTCGTATTCTTTTGGTAGAGGATATATGTTAGGCATTAAACTTGTGCTTTGGAAAAGCAGAGATCATGTGACTGCTTGATTCTAAATCTTAAAAGTTTGATTAAGACTAACCCCAAATGTTTTTACAGAGTGAATTGGAGTGTTGAAGCAATTATTTTACCCAAAACAAAATTATTTTGCCTAAAATATTCAGTTATGAAAGTAAATGCATTGTTCTGGACCGAATTCTCCAGATAATCCTACTTTTGGCAACAAGTAACAGAAAACCAACTTACACGGGTTTAGACGATAAGCACATTTCCTGGCTCATATATCTGGAATTCTAGAGTTACAGCAGGGTTCTGAGTTGGCCAGACTCAGGTCTCCACGATCTCCTCAAGCCATGGTTTTCCCTCTCCCTATGTTCTGCTGACAGGGTGGCTTTGTCTTTATACTGGTTCTCTCCTAGGTGTAGGATGGCCGCTAAGATGTCTTTGAGCCTACCATTTCCTCACTAATTCCCTGAGGGAAGAGAGAAAATGTTCCTTCAGTAACATCTGACATAAGGGCAATGAAGGACTTTCCCAGAAGCCCTTTTCTCATTGGTTCAGATTGGGTCATATACCCATTTCTCATTGGCTCAAATTGGGTCACATGTCCATTCCTCATTGGTTCAGAATGGGTCACATGCCCAGTCACTGGCAGAGAGGATATACTTACCTTTAGAAAATCAAGCCTACCCCTACAAGTGGAAACAGAGTCAGCTCCCCTGAGAATATAAATTGATGAATTGTGTGTATGGGGTGGTGTGTGTGTGTGTGTGTGTGTGTGTGTGTGTGTGGTGGGTGTAGTGGGGGTTCTATTAAGAAAGAGAAAGGGAGAATGATACTGAATCAACAACAAAAAAGGTACACTAGTGTCTAATTTAAATCCATTGCTTTAAAAGTGAGCTATTTTTTCTTATTACAAGAGTAACATAGGTTTAAATTTTAATTTAAACAAAATTAAATTTTAATTTAAACAAAGAAGAAAGTAAAACCACCATAATCCCACTACCCTATGAGAACCATTAATAAAATGATACAAGCATACTTTTAAGCAATAAAATAAATATTATACTCTGCACACTGCAGACACAGTATAGCATAATGGTGAGCAAGGCAGACCTAGATATCAACCTCCTGGCTCATCTACTTACTGTCTGTTTGTCCTTATTGAGTAAGCTATTTAGCTTTCCTGTGCTTCAACTTCTTCCTCTCTGTAATGGAAATAAGAGTGATATCTGTGTAAGTTCCTCCAGCACTAACCCTCTAATTCACAGATCAGCAATCTACAGCCTGCAGGCCAGACCTGGTTTGCTGCCTGTTTTTGTAAATAAAGTTTTATTGGAACCCAGCCACAGTCATCCATTTAGTACCCATCTATGGCTGCTTTCACACTACAATGGGAAAATTAAATAATTCCAATGGAGACCTTATGGCCCACGAAACCAAAAGCACTTACTATCTGGCCCTTTACTGAAAAGTTTGCCAACCTCTGGTTTAGACCATCAGACCTCTATTGTCTTGTCAGAATCCAGCACGTCGTAATTCTGCGGTCATGTAGTGACTTAAACAGCCTAGAGATTTGATCGGGAAAATGTGACATCTGCAGCGCTAATATGAAGGCAAGAGATGCTCAGTTATTTTGTCACTTAGAAACGGTTAAGAACCATGAATAATTGAAACATATACAAAGGTGTGTGTCAAATAATCTACCTGATTTCACAAGAGATTTTGAGATATGTGATGTGTGATTTTCCTTGAACTCTGGGATGTTGCCATTGGGGCCTGAAAGAAAGTGTCTTCAGAGTCTTATCTAGTGGATAGAAGTCATGGTTACAGGCAATAAGAAGGTTGAAGAGGAAATAAAGGAGAGTCTGTAATAAATTGTTGTGAATATTGCTTTTGAAAAGAAAAACAAAGATTGTTGCCATCTGTGTGCTCTGGGTGAACAGGGTGCAGCTGTATAGACAAATGGAGTTGTCAGGGACTCCCTGGAGAGAAGAGAACAGTCTGGGATGAACATGACCGAGCCAACCCTAGTCTGAATTGGGGAAATGCCAGGTGAGAAGAAAAGGATCATTGGAATAAATCATCCATCCATGGAGGAAAACTGCCCTCATGTTATGGGTGGTTTTAATCCTGAATTTAAAGATCTTCATGCTAAATTATTTTAGTCAAATCTAATTTATCTGAATTATTTTAGTTAAATCTGACTTTTCCATAAAACAGCGTTTTTAACTAAAGATTAGATTTTTGGTCAAGTGTATAATGTTCTTTTTTAAAAATATATAGAAGTGACCATCAACTTCAAAGAAGTTTTCTAGAATAAAAAGCTTTCCATATAGTTAGTGACGTAGGATGGGGATTAAGAACAGAGACTCTCTGTCAACTGCCTGGCTGCACATCCTGGCTGAGCTACCTTCCTGCTATTTAACCCTTAACATCCTAAGCCTAGTTTTTCTTATTTATGAAGTAGGATTAATAAAGTACTGACTTGAGAGAATTTCAGTGAGAATTAAATGGCATAATTCATATAAAGTACTTAGCCCAAAATCTAACAAGTATTCTACACTCCACAGAAGCTAGCCATTTTAATGTAGGCAGCATACGGCAACTAATTGTAAAAAACATTTTGATAACCAACCATATAAAAATATATTGTTATACTAAGTTCTTATCTTCCACATTTGTCATTCCTGCCTTATTTTTAGAGCAGCAAAGGTGAAGGTAGGTAAAAAATAAATCAATCCTTCATTGGGGTCTTAGAATTTAGAAGATCAGCTCAGGGAACTTTTTTTTTTTTTTTTTTGCTGAGGAAGACTGGCCCTGGGCTAACATCCGTGCCCATCCTCCCCTACTTTATATGTGGGACGCCTGCCACAGCGTGGTTTGATAAGTGGTGTGTCGGTCCATGCCCAGGATCCGAACCTGTGAACCCGGGGCCAGGCCGCTGAAACAGAGTGTGTGAACTTAACCACTATGCAAGTTTTGGACGGGCCCCTCGGGGGACATTTTTATAGGCACTGTATTAGTTAGGGTATAGGTCAACTTGCTGCTGAAACAGAGACCCAAAAAATATAGTGACAAAACAGAAAAAAAAAGTCTTTCTGTCTAACATGCCTACCCAGAGGTGAGTGGCCCAGTACTGGAGGGTGACTCTGCTCTGTGAGGCCCTGCAGGACCTGGGTTTCACTTGTCTTATTTCTCCACCATCACCTGTGACAGGTTGTATGGTTGAAGCTGGTTCACCAGCATCTTCTTCTTCCATCCCTCAGGAAGAGGAGGACAGTGAAGGAAGAGCAAACCATTTCCTTTTTAAAGGCTGGGACCCAGAACTTCTACACATAGCTTCCACTCCCACCTCATTGCTGAGATCTTAGTCACAGGGCCACCCATAGTTGAAAGACAAGGTAGAAAATGTGACTTTAGCTTGGCAGCCGCATGCCCAAATAAAGTTCAGTGGATTCTGTTAACAAAAGGGAGAAAGAAAGAATGGATGGTGGAATCAATTAGCACTTCCATGAGCATTGTCATGAAAACTACTATTGCTTCATTGACTCTAAGACACTATTGATTTTAGGACACATCATCATTTTATGTACCACTGAGTAAGCAAAACCATGCTATTTAACTTGTGACATATTGCTTTCTTATCAGCTCAGTTGTAGGACACATCCCAATTTAAGAGACATTAAAATGTGAAAAATATTTGTCTTGGTATAGAAGAAACACAGTATTGGAAAGACTTAGGAAAAGGCAGTGATCTAAAGACATCATTTTGCAGTCTTCTTTTATGTGTGTGACTTTCCCAGGGGCAAGCATAGGCAGGAGATGTCAAAGTTTGGTTGACCCATTGAGTGTAACATTTAGAATAGGTGATTGACAAGGTCCTGTCCGTGTGAATTTATTCTCAGTCAAATTCTTGTGACTGTTGGTAGAGAGAGTTTTGACTCCAAGGCTTGGGGAAATTTTGCCGAGATTTCTAGTCAATCTGGGCCAGATCTGGAGTTGAGTAAACAGACAGTAGGGGTCCTATCTTTACTAGTCAAGATTCTCACTTAATAGAAGAGCAAAGGCTGAGGGCAACACTCTGAGGAACAGACATGGCCAGGGCACTTGACTTATTGTTTCAACACTCAGTCATCACCCAAGCAGGTGTTGAACACCAGGCACTTTGCTTGGTGCTACAGTACAGTCCCTGCCCTCCAAGACCTCCAGAGCTCAAGGAGAGAGAAAGAAGTAGACCCGTAAGGGCACGCAGTTGTGTAGGTGTGATGATAGAAGCTGCTGAGTAGAAACATGGATCGAGAGTCATCAATTCTCCCTGAGGTTAGGAAAGATCTCCCAGGGGAGATGAAATCAGGACTGGGAGATCTCAGGGCTCTCCAAGCAGAGGTAACAGAATGTGCAAGCCCATGGAAATGTGAAACAGATGTCACTTCAGGGGATGGTGTCATGATTCCTTTGACATGCTAGAGTGGAAGCAGCTGTGGTCACGGAGGGTTTGCTGTTCAGCTTTGTTTCCTTTATAGCGCCTTACAAGTAGCAGGCAAACTGCAATGTTGGTTTACTTGAATTAAAGAAAAGATAACTTCTTGGATGGCCAAATAGAGATGAGCTAAATTCTCCTGGATCAAAAAGATGCTAGATTCCAGTGAATGAATGGAAGCAAAATGATACCTTTGGTGCCATACTTTCCCTTGAAATTAACATTACTCTCTTTATTTGTCAACATAAAGTTTGAGGATTTAATAGGTAAAGAAACACTTGTTTGGATCCCACCTGCTTTCGCCACTTTTACGAGTATTTTCTCCAATTTAATAAATGCACAAATGAATTTTACTTTAGAACACACCTTTTTTCCTTGTTTACTCAGAGCAGGTTAGCATACAATACTGCTGATATTAGCCGAAGAATAGATTCTCGGTGCGGCAACCACATCTTTGTGAATTTGACCCATTAAAAAGGCTAGAGGACCAAATTTTCATTCTCAGGTTTTAAGACGTAAGAGTGAAAGAGCCTGGTCAGTTCAGTAAGATTATTTGCTTCGGTAGCTTTGAATCTGGTCAATGAGAAATCTATAATATGCAGATGTTTCTTGCTGTCTATTGCTACTGAAATCTGCTTCTCTTATATAGATCACTATTACAGATGAGGAAGTTAGTAATCCGTCCTTCTTAGATCTGGTGAGAACTCCCCAAATGAGGAAGTGCACACTTATACTTATGTTTGCTTGGTAAGTTTGACTTGTGACGGGTTCAAAGGCTTGTGTCAAATTTACAACGCACCCCTTTCTGAGAGTCAGGTTGAAGTTCTTGCTCTCTTACGTGTTCTCTGTTGTCTTTTAATGTTGCTCCAGGTTCACGAGTGCAGTGGTTTACCAAGGACTCGTCATGCGCCTGGGAATTCTAGGAGGCAACCTTTATATAGACTTTTTCATCTCAGGGATTGTGGAACTGCCGGGAGCTCTCTTGATCTTATTAACCATTGAGCCTTTGGGACGACGCCTTCCCTTTGCAGCAAGCAATATAGTGGCAGGCGTGGCATGCCTCGTCACTGCTTTCCTCCCAGAAGGTAATTGTCTCCAAGTCTGTTTGGCAGCCAAGAACTTGAAAAAAACTCCTAAATCAAAATAATCAAGAATGGGGAACTCTTATCCTTAGAAAATGTACCATTGACCTTGGTACCAGGCATGCTCTAGGGATGTAGCTCAATTTTCTGCTTAATTGATGTAACATTTTAACATGACACCAGTTCTATAGATTTTTCTGTTTTCTCCATTTTTAGGTTTATTTATGGATGAAATAGATGTGTGAAATCTAGCTCGTGGTGATATAGTTTACCCTTGATCACTTTTATCTGACTTACTTTTGTGATATCGTTGACATTGTTTGACATATTTCTTGAGAGTCTGCCATGTTGCTGGCCCGTGTGAAACTCTGAGGTTACACAAGGAAGAAAGCCACAGTTCTTGACTTCAAAAGGTTAACAACCTAGCAAGGGATATAGACACTTCAATGCTCTCACTACTCTCTGTGATAAGTGAAATAATAGAATTATTTACAAGATTTAGAAATAGCAAAAAGAAATAGGTGGAGAGAATGATTCATCCATGGGGGTAGTCAGGGAAAGCTTCCCGCAGGTGAGAACTAGGCATGGATGAAGAAGGAAAAGAAACATACCAGACAGAAGAGAACGGTGGGAGTGATTTTTCCCAAGGAGAAAATAGTTCCCAGAAGGATGAAACACCTTTGAGGGTTCAAGAACCAAACGTTCTTTGTTATCGCTGGAATATCCAGGCAAAGGCTGAGGGATGTCTGTTACCAGCGGTGACTGGCCTCCCAGGCCATGCCGGGAACTTGGGCGTGATCTTGTGAGCTTCGGGAGAAGGAGAAGGGGTGGCCTCCTTGTAGCTGCAGCAATTTGAACAAAGGCAATGAGGAGAGAAAGATGCTGAGAGCAGGAATTAAGGTCGTGGCAACTGGGTCTGGATGGGATAGGGCGATTTCAGAGATGTTTAAGAATTAAATTTTGGGGGGCTTGATGACTGGCACATGGTATAGAGGTTACACTGTTGACACAGCCCAGATTTTCTCTGCCATAGAACACAGTAGGCACTGGACAGAGCAAGCCTTTCAAACTCCCAGGGAACGAGTGAGTTAGAGCAAGTTAATTACTTCCGTGTTCCAGGGGGTGTGGAATAGGGGTTACCTGAGGGCTGGATTCTCTGCTAGTCCTTTGTGTCAGCACAAGAGAGGCTGCCTTTTCTTTCTTTTGAGAATCCTCTAAGGATCAGGAAAGAACTGATAATATTGTGGAAGTTGGAACAGTCAGACATTTACAGATGAGTTTATTAATTATATGAAGGTTTATGAAATCCCCAAACATCAGACAGACCATATTTAAATAAAATGACAGAAATGCCTATCCTCAGAATAGAAGAAAAAGAAAAGATGTAAAGTCCTCTGTCTGTCATATTGGAATGGTTGATGATAGACAGAACTATTTACATTTATCTCATTTTTCTTGAGTGTGTTAGTTTCCCAGGGCTGCAACAACAAAGTACCACAAACTAAGTGGCTTGAAACAACAGAAATTTATTCTCTCACAATCCTGGGGGCAATAAGTCTGAAACCAAGTTGTTGGCAGGGCCATGCTCCCTCTGAAGGTTCTAGATGAGGCTCCTTTCCTACCTCTCCCTAGCTTCTGGTGGCTGCTGGCAGGGATGGTTCCTTCCAAAGGGTCTGAGGGAGAAGCTGGTCCACGCCTCTCTCCTAGCTTCTGGGGGTGGCCAGCAATCCTTGGTGTTGCTTGGCATCACTCCAATCTCTGCCTTCATCTTCACACAAATGTCTCCTCTCTGCATCTCTGTTGTCTTAACTATTATATCTGCAAAGACCCTATTTCGACATAAGGTCACATTCTGAGGTTCTCAGTGGACATGAATTTTGGGGGATGCCATCCAACCCACTACACTGAGTCAACACATTCTAAGAGCTGGGAAATTATATAATGGATGTTGGTCAATACATGTCTATTTAACTGTCGCCACTAAATTAGGATGGGGGATAGAGCGATGAACAAGATAAACATAATTCCTGTCCTTGGGACCTTTGTACAATTTAAATAGAAGAGTGACATATTGGGAACGTTGGAGACTTCACTGTTCTTTCCATTTTACTTTGGCACTGTGTAGTTTTGGGTTTAATTTAAAAATGTGGTTTCCTAAGACGAGGTCTTCTGTCCTCATCACATGTAGAACAGGAATTAAGGATTCATTGCATATGAAGTTAGGAAAGTGGGAGAAAGATTAATGACTTCAGTGTGGCCCATCATTTCAAGGATGTATACTTTACTCTAGAAGACTTTCTCTGGCCCAAGACTGATTGGGATGATTTTAATGTGTGCTGCACTCAGCATGACCCCAAACCAATGTTGAAGTAACTAGGTGGATGGGAATCAAGCTGTTCTGTAGAGAACACTTTCATGTATTGGAAAATATAAGGCAAAGAATAGGCGTCTCTGGTCTGATCAGTGTTATTTTGTAGATATAATTTCCCGATTTAAGCTTTAGAATTGATTTTTAGCAATACTGAAAGCTAATGGTTCTCATTCTGGACACATTTTGTGTATATATTCTACAGATTCGGCTGTGTTTATAGTCACATGTTGGTCACGATTGACTGGCAAGAATAAGCTTCAAATCTTGAATGCTCCGTGTGAGCACCAAATAGTAATAGAGTAATAGAGGTTCCTCACTTGAGCTGACAGTCCTTATTTCCAACTTAAAGGACCTTTTGGTCTTGGTTGCTGGGGCTGTTCAATTAACATTAGAAAGACTTTCCCTCTTGGTCACTCATGATGTCATCAACAGGCCCCTGTGGAGAGTGTTGATTGGCCTTTTAGAGGAATCAGCTCTAAAATTATCTCACAGAAAACAGTTAACCAGTGTTTCCTCCACTAAGCACAACTTTTCATGGTCTGAAGAATGAAATTCTGGAAAAAGAAATAGTCTTTCTGGCTATCTTCTCATCTAAGACTCAATGCTTTTGACCCAAATTTTTAAACTCTCATTAAAGTCTGAAAAATAAAGGGCTTTCTTTATCCATGCCCATCTGCCGTCTTTAATCTGAGTTTATTTAGGATGACTACAAACCTAGCACTTTTGGTAAATCTTCTTTTTGAAATGAATAAGTTGTCTTTTATTTCTCTTTAAGTGAAAACTCAGTCCATGTATCTTAATTTCCATATCTCTATTAGGCATTTTCACTAAATTTTATTTCCGAACTCACAACAGATGGTACATTCAGAGGAGCTGCAAAATTGTGTTTATTTAAAATCCTGCGTCCTTTCTTCAAAAACTAAGTTATTATTCCCAATAATCTCTACTAGCTTGACCAAATCTCCACTCAGAGGGACCCTCTTTCTCTGTGTTCTCATGACTCCATCAAAGGTCAGTTTCAGCTTCCGTACCCACTTTTAAATTGTCTTGTGGTTTTTTGTCATGGTTACCAAAAGATGTCTATTACCACTCCAAGATGAACTTAGCATATTACTGGGATGATCAAAAGTTTTTGTGTGCTTACGTAATATTCACGTATCATTTACCTTTCCTAATAAATTGTTTTCATTTCACTCTTTAGTTAGTGAAGAGTGCACTGCCTTTGGGACTTCTCTGTTGTTACACATTTCAACAAAATCTCTGTCCCAGTGTAGCTAGATACTGGCCCTTACTGATTGGCATGAGTTGAGTCTCTTAGATTAAGGTCATCATGTAGGATTGACCACGTCGCCTCAAGGGTGTCAGCTTGACAGCATTTTCTGAATTGACTAGTTATTTATCTGTGTTCACTGAGCTAACCACGTATGTTTTTCATGGAGTGCGTGTGTGTTTTCATTTGGTTTCTTGGCTTTTGTTTGGTTCTTTCCAGCAAACAGTCCTAGTCTCAGTTGTAAACTTAAGTTGTCAGCGGGACTCACTTAGAGAGCACTCTTGACTCAGTAGAAAAAAACTATAATTTAGGAACCTAACGTAGATAATCTAGTTATTTCCACAGTAGCAGGCGGCATTCTTCTTTGCAGCCTGAGAACAGCGAGAGGTTGCCCGGTTGGGCTGGGACCCAGGGAATCTGGGCAATGACTCCCACTTTCCGTTCCCCAGCACCTGGCACTGCACCACCTGCTCATTGAAGGAAGGGGTGGAATGCATTTCCTAGTCCCCCTCCCTGGCCTTAATGAAAAAAATAAAGCCTAAATAAAACACATGTTTACAACTGTTCCATGCCAGAGCAGATGGCAGCCCCGTGCATCAGCGTAACTCCGCTATTCCTCTCTCCCTGATCTAGCTGTTAATGTGAAAGCTACAGGTGTTCTCCTCTGGGAAATATGTCAAGTTCACCAGGACATCCTCAGCCAGTTTGCAGTCAAAGTGTAATCAACTGGGGCCTCCCAGCAATGATCTGGATTCTTGAACCATCTTTTTCTCTGCTTGCCCTCCTAGGCAATTGTTTTATTTAGTGAGTTTTGGGGGGGTTTTTTTGCTTGTTGCATATTCTTTAGAGAGATCATGCACAAACCTACCTAGCTTGAGTCTCTTCTTTCATCCTCCTCATTCATGCCTCCTTTTCTACTAAAAATTATATATTTGGGAGAGTGCAATTATTTTCCTAGAAGACAAGAGGGCCATTTAGTGCTGAGTGAGCATAAATAAGTATGAGTAGAAAAGGAAAAGGTTTCAAAGATGGAAGTCAGACATGTGCTGAAGGCCCTTAGCTTTGCTTCGGAGAGCAGGTATGCTCTTGTTCATAGAGTCGTACGTCATCATACCAAGTCTTAGGAAGGGATGGTGTAAATTGCATGACTCTTAAGAAATTTAGAGCACTGACTTTCTAGAGCAAAAATGGTTTGCTCCTTCTTTTTTTTTTTTTTTTTTTGCTGAGGAGGATTCACCCTGAGCTAACATCTGTTGCCAATCCTCCTCTTTTTTTGCTTGAGGAAGATTAGTCCTGATCTAACATCTGTGCCAATCTTCCTCTATATTGTGTGTGGGTCACCACCACAGCATGGCTGAAGAGTGGTGTAGGTCTATGCCCAGGATCCGAACTGGCGAACCCAGGTCGCTGAAGCAGAGCATGCTGAATTTAGCCACTACAGCACAGGGCCAGCCCTGGTTTACTCCTTTTCCCGTTAAAACACAAAAGAAAGAAAATATTTTATAAAGGACATTTGGAATTTTCTACCAGTTACAATGAAGGAAAGGAGTACTTCCTCATACAGTCAGAGTAGCCCTAAAACAGTTCATTTTTAAATGAATTAACCATCTAGTATTTAAGAATCTGCCTCCTTCTAGATGATTTCTTGGGGGAAACAGCAAGATTGGGGATTAGGAAGGCAATGAATGACATACACCCTAGTGATTATGCACCACATGAATGTTCTCTTCCACAGAACCCAGTCCTCGAAGGCTTGCTATTCTCTAGAAACCAAAAGTCAGCTTCATGTCCAGATTTTCCTGCTCTGTTAGGAACAGCTATCCTGTGTGTTATCACACAATGGAGTATGAACAGAGACGACAAATGGGCACCAGACTGTGATGACGGTTTTCAAGGGCACAAGCGAAGACCACCTTCCAGAGACAAAGCCAGTATACTCAGTCCCTCTGGGAAGGCAGTGCCTGGAACATTGTTTTCAGTGTAGTGGCTGCTCAACAAATGGTTCTTTGGGGGCCGGCCCGGTGGCGTAGCAGTTGGGTTCACATGCTCCACTTCGGTGGCCGGGGTTCACAGGTTCAGATCCCGGACGCGGACTGATACACGGCTTGTCAAGCCATGCTGTGGCGGCGTCCCATATAAAGTAGAGGAAGATGGGCACGGATGTTAGCCCAGGGCCAATCTTCCTCAGCAAAAAAGAGGAGGATTAGCAACGGATGTTAGCTCAGGGCTAGTCTTCCTCACCAAAAAAATAAAAACTAAATGGTTCTTGGATTGTAGTTCTATAATCTAACCTGCTCAGAAAGGCAGCCAGCACACTAAATCTTAGCTGTCATCCTGCTTGTTGTTGTTGCTGTTGAAGTTTGGCTACAATATTAGAAGGCATCTATCATTTATGCTTAAAATTAGCAAAGACTTAGGGCTAGGAAAACACAAGGCAATGCCTTTGGTTGTTTTGTAAAATTTTATTGAAAGCAGACCCCTAACTCTTTCTTCCAAACTTTCTGTGTTTGCAGGAATACCATGGTTGAGGACCACAGTTGCTACCTTGGGAAGACTGGGGATAACCATGGCCTTTGAAATTGTTTATTTGGTAAATTCAGAATTGTACCCAACAACATTACGGTAATTCCAACACATATGTCATGGTTTCTCCTAAGTAATTCTGCAGCCAAATGTTTTGACCTAAAAACCATGAAATAGTTTTCTTAGCTTGGTGATATATTAGCCTGGGCTGAATTCAGTTAGTGAAGAGTATGCTTTGAGTTGTAGCTGCTTTCTGCATTGCTGTCTTCATCAGTTTTTGACAGAAGGATTTCTCATATCAATATCTTTATGTGCAGTCATGATTTTGTGGAATGGCACTTGACTTGGAATCAGGAAAGTTGGTTAGTCCACTTGCTTAGATGTGGGTTAAATATGTCTTCATCAGTATCACCCTGTTTAAAGGCTACAGCCTCTGTTCTGACCACATTCCACGTCTTGCAGCTGATGAAATGAAGGACAAAATGAAACAGTGTGCGTGGACTAGTGCAAATTGGCCTCCTTTCCTCTGAGAATACTCATGGGCACACCTTACCGTCAAGCTAGGGTGCCAAGGTGACACCTAAGTGTCACCGAGCGGGCTGGATAGTGAGCTGCCGAGGGAAGAATGATTTCACCAACACTGTAGACCTCCTCACTGCCCTCACGGTGACTCAGCATTTACCCAGATGTGAGATGGTGCAGAATGGAAATGGTTTGCTTAGAGTATAAGAGTAGTAGTTTTCAAAGTTAAAAACTACAGAAATGGAAAATATTCTTACAATTTCTTTGTTACTTATATATCTGAATATTTTATTTGTCTTGAATTTTTTTTAATATTTTTCATGTAAAACAACTCTTTATTCTGCAGAAACTTTGGAGTTTCGCTCTGTTCAGGTTTATGTGATTTTGGGGGCATCATAGCCCCGTTTCTGCTCTTCCGGTTAGCGGCTGTTTGGCTGGAACTACCTCTTATCATCTTCGGTAAGAACTTATTTTATGTACTCTTCTTAAATGCTTTCGTCTACATTCTTTGCATTAATAGAACTCTATAATGCCTATTAGGTTTGAGCTTAATGATATCCATTTAATTTTTTTGTGACAACTGTTTCAGTTTTGAGGAGCCAATCTGATAACAATGAGATGTGAAACCCTAAATAATCTTAATTGACTTTATAATAAAGGGTTCTGATGAACAGTGTTTAATTTGGCTTTCTTTGTTTAGATTCTGAGTCAAAGTCAAACACTATGAAACCCTCTTATGATGTTGGGGAACAGAACCAGTAATTTTCAGGGGACCGAATTGGACCTTCAGTATGTTTAAAAACAAGCCTAAAAACTAATTGTATTGTTAAATGTTCTATATCTATCAATATCATATCTTCATTTGCTCTGATGCTGAACATGCTATGCTGAAAGAACAGAAGACACAGACTCCCTTGCACATGTACCATAACCTCTTTGATGCCCCTGAAGTTCACACCCTCCTTCCTACCCCCAATCTTCATAGAACCCATGAGGGGATAGAACCATAGTATAGGGAGGATCCTTAGGGTAGTTCAGTCCAGTGCGTCTCAAGTGCTGTTCCAACCTTTCTACCTGGATCTCACACACCACGCTCCCACCTTCCGCAGCAAGAAAGGATACAGATTGGCCCCTTTCTCACCTACCTTTCTTCCAACTCCACTTCCTTACTCCCAGTAGAGAATGTTTTTCATTCATTGCTCAGCAGTTTAAACAACAATGAAAATATTGAGTCCACGAGGGCATACATCCTGCTTAATGCAAAAATTCTTTAACAGTGCTAGCTAGGGACAGTAGAGTCAGCTTTGGACCATTTGACACCAGTGAATTCAGTGAAAAATCATCTCAAGTTATTTCATGGGGTCTGATAAACAAACTCAGTGTTGATCTGTGGTCAGCATGAAAAAGCAAAGAGAGTGCCATTGTTCAACCAAGACAGAGTGGTCTAGGAGCCCCGTCATTCAAGATGGCAGCCTGGCCTGCAATGAGTACTGGTTCAGCTGGGCCCTGGTGCCATCGTGCAGGCCCTTCCTTCACAGAGAGGGCCAAATTTCCACACAATCAGTCACAATAGAGTGTGATAAATGCTGAAAGTAAAGGGGGCTATCAGAGCCTATCACAGGGACCACTGACCCAGGTGAGTCAAGGGGAGAAAGTCAGGGAGGAAGGAAGCAATGTCTAGGTTGAGATCTGAAGAGGTGTGGAAATTACCCACGTGAGAAGTGTGGGCTGGTACTCCAGGCAGCGGGAGGGCCTAGAGCAGGAGGAAGTTGCTCTCTGGCAGCCAGGAAGTTCAAGGACAGAGTATAGTGTGTGAGATGGGGCCTGAAGAGAGATGAACCTGAGGAGGTAGGCCGGGCCAGATCACGAAGGGTCTTATCGGATGTTTGGAGGGTCTGCTCTTTATCCAAACTGCAGTGGGAAGCTAGTGAAGAGTTTGAAGCTGGGGTTGACAGTGTTAGATTTGCATTTTAGAAATACGACTCTGATGGCACATATGCAAATGAATTGGAGGGGGACAAGGCTAGAATGTTGTTGTAATCGGGTAAGAGATCATAAAGGCTGGGTTTAAGGTGAGGACAGTGGGAGTGGAGAGCAGCAGATAGATTCAAGAAATACAGTCATGCATGCGTAACATTTTGGTCAACGACGGACCGCATATACAATGGTGATCCCATAAGATTAGTACCATAGAGCCTAATGGTAGGTGTGTAGTAGGCTGTACCATCTAGGTTTGTGTAAGAGCACTTCCTGATATTCACACAATGATGAAATCCCCTAGCGACGCATTTCTAGGAATGTGTCTCCATCTTTAAGCAACACGTGACTGTATATTAGAAGTAAAATTGTCAAGATGGGATGATTGACTGGGCGAGGGCCAGAGGAAGCAGGGAGATGGGAATCCCAGGCTCCTGGCTGGGAAAACTGTAGATGACGGCCAGGCCTTAGTTTAGTGAGGGTCAGAGGAGCAGGTCTGCAGGAGGACGTGGAGGGATTCTGTTTGGGCCATGTGGAGTATGAGATGCCTATAAGAAATCCAAGTCGAAATCATGAGGAGCCAGTTGCCTTTGGTGAGCTGAGCTCAGCAGAGAAGTGTGGCCCAGCAATAAAGATCTGGAAAGCCATCTGAATGTAGATAACCATCGAGACTGTGAGAGTGACAGAGACCCCCCAGAAAATAGGGCAGAGTGAGAGGAAAGAAGAGGGCCCAGGACAGAACCCTGAGGAGTGACAAAGCATCAGGCATGAGCAAAGGGAGAGGAGCTGGTCAAGGAGATGAGAAGGATGCAAGAAGAGTAGGAGGGAAACCAGGAAGCGTGGGGCAGGGAAGCCAGTGGAAGGCAGGCGTTCACCAGCGGCCAGTACTGCCACTAGACCAGACAGCAAGGACAGAGAAGCAGTGCCACTGGATCTGGTGGCAGGTGGCAACTGGTGATCTGGCTGGAGCAGGACCAGGGAGGACACTTGGCAGAACCCAAGTGAGATCAGGTGGAGGTGGGATTTGACTCACAGTGGTGCTGGAGTTGGCTTGCACCAGCCCACCAGGGCTAATTGTTAGGTTTTCAAGAATTTCTGAGCCGGGTTGTTAAACACAGCCATCATTAAACATTAAATATATAAAATACATTAAAAACAGAGGTAATAAATGCTCACGATTCATCAGTTCCTAATGTATTTACATTTTACTATTCTGGAAATTCTATATAACAGAGTGCCACCACACGTCCCTTCCCATTGCCTCATTCAGTGATGTCACACTGATAGCCCAAAATGTCCATGGTGAGAGTATTTACAGTATGGAAATTGGCAGATGCTATAAATCAGGGCTTTATTTCCTGGAGAGCTTGCTGATAAACATTTACCCGGATACCACTAGGATATACAGATGTGTAGAAAATAGGGGAGGACGGTGTTTCCAGAATTTCAGCTCTAAAAAATGGATAAAGGGAAGATGGTAACTGGAGGACAATGTAAGGATCATAGAAGGGTTCTTAAAGATGGAAGATTTGAGTATGTTCCAGTGCTTCTCCCAATGGCTTAAGGGGGCTGGAGAGAGAGGGTTAATCACTATAGTGAGGAGCCCAAAAAGACTCCAAGAGATGGCGCTTGGGTGGAAGTGGGGACAAGTCTTACAGTGTAACACAACAGAAGGAAGAAAGGGAGGGAGAGGATGCTGTGAAGGTCTAGTGTCGGTAAAAGGAAGCTGAGGGGATTCCTTTCTGATGAGGAGTAAGAGGTGAGGTCTTCTCTGCGTGTTTGTCACTTAATAGGCACTCAGTAAATAGATGTCAAGTGAGTGACTAAGTGAATGTATGCAGGAGTACTGGGGCACTGGGGCTGCACAGGGTTTGAGGAAGGTAGACAGCATTTGAAATCGTGGCAAAGGAAAACTGGAGAGCTGGTTGGGGGACCACAGTGTTGCTGCTGTTGAGGGCTGGTTAGGGTTAGTGAGCACAGCAGCTTCCAGAGTGAGCAGGGAAGGATGGGAGGGACCGGCGGTGTATTCCTGGTGCGGTAACGCCTTTCCCTGTTCCGTAGGCATCCTGGCATCGGTCTGCGGGGCTCTTGTGATGCTTTTGCCTGAAACCAAGGGTATTGTCTTGCCAGAGACAGTGGATGATGTAGAAAAACTTGGCAGGTACTGTACAAAATTAGCACATCCTAAAGAAAAGCAGCATTTCAATCCACTGGGGAAAGGATGGTATTGAAAAAATTGAACACCCATGGGAAAAAAAACGATTAAATCTCTATTTCACAACCTTAGCAAAAAATTCAAAGTAGATTTAAAAGGTTAATGTAAAAAAAAACAAAGCTGTAAAGTATATGTATTATTTTTGAAATATGGTTGTGAAGAAGGAAACATTTCCAAGTAAGATGTTAAAACTCAGAAGCATTCTAAAGGAAAAGAATTGATGATTTGACAAAGTAGAAATAATTTAAATGTGCATCAATAGGAAACTTATATGAAAATGATCATATATTCATAATACGGATTACTATACAGAGATTAAAAGAATTTAGATTATGTCTATATGGAATGACATGGGAAGATTCTCAAGATTGACTCCAAAGTGAAAAGTCACTGAACAATTTTATAGTATTTATTAAAAAATAAAACCAATAGCAATCCCTCTCTGTAGCTAGATGGGAAAATAGATGATATAGATAGATAGGTAGATAGATGATAGAGAGAGAGAGAGAGAGAGAGAGAGAGAGAGAGAGAGATAGGCAGACAGATAGAAAGAAGATAGGGAAAGGAGAGAGAAAGAGATAAAGTTTTGGAGAAGAGTGGCTAAATGGTGTGCAGGGAAAGTTAATATCCAACCAATACATAAACATGAAGAGTTATATCAAAAAAAAGTCCACATTACACAAATTCTAATTTTCTCATAATAAAAAGATAAGAATAGAGAATACGAATATGAGAATGTATGGGAAATTTCTAAAATAATAATAAAATCCTCTGGGGATAGAAGTGGGTTGGGAGGAGGGTGCTAAAGGAAAGACATCACTTTTACACTCTATAGACTTCTGTATTGTTTGATTGATTTTTGCTGAGGAAGATTGGCCCTGAGCTAACATCTGTTGCCAGTCTTCCTCTGTTTTGTCTGTGGGTCGCCACCACGCACGGCCGCTGACAAGTGGTGTAGGTCCACACCAAGGAACCGAACCCGGGCTGCTGAAGTGGAGCGCTCCACACTTAACCACTAGTCCATGAGGACAGCCCCCTGTGTGATTTATTTTTTAACTATAAAATGTGGTCTTGTAGTATTTGTGTAATTTTAAAAATAATTTAACAGCTAATTTTAAAAATAAAAATCAATCTTCTAATCAATGACCTGGAAATTAAGGGTGTGGATCTCTAAGTTTTGAAAAAACGTATCAAAAATATTTAGAAAAAGAGTGAGATGTTAGTAACGTCATGGCAGATTTTTTCTTCACTTGTAGATTGAGAAGAGAGTAGAAACTGACATTTTTTAGGTACCTATGTGATAGATGGTTTCACATAAATCATTTTCTTTAACACTCAAAAGGATTTTGTGGAATGGAAGTTCTTTTTTTTTTTTTAATTTCTGGGAAAGATTCTCCCTGAGCTAACATCTGTTGCCAATCTTCCTCTCTCTCTCTCTTTTTTTCCCTTGCCAAAGCCCCAGTACATAGTTGTATATTCTAGTTGTAGGTTCTTTTAGTTCTTCTATGTGAGCTGCTGCCACAGCATGACTACTGACAGATGCGTGGTGTGGTTCCACTCCCAGGAACCAAACCCAGGCTGCCAAAGTGGAGTGCACTGAAGTTTAACCACTAGGCCATTGGGGCTGGCTTGAAATAGAAGTTCTTACCCTCACTTTTTTATATACTAGGAAATCTATGCTTAGAAAAGTTTCACAACTTTTACATGCTAGGACTGGGATTGGTACTGTCCAGTGTACAAGTGTGACTCCATTGTTTTGTGCAGTTTTGTTATTTTATGCTGTATTCCTACTTGATTATGAATTTTCTTTTAATAGTGAGTATCCCCTGGTAAGACTGGAAATTTCTCTCTTCATATCCTCTTTTAATGAGGTGTCTTTCCCCTCCCCAGAGGTAGGGAACCATTGCTAAGTGTTTCATGAGTATTCTACTAGACCATCAAAACTTAAACAGCAATGTCATTGTCCTATTTCTTCTTCTTTTTTTTTTGGTGAAGAAGTTTGGCCCTCAGCTAACATCTGTTGCCAGACTTCCTCTATTTTGTATGTGGGTTGCCGCCACACATGGACATTGACGAGTGGTGTAGGTCCATGCCAAGGATCCAAACCCACGTGAACTTAACCACTACTCCACCAGGTTGGCCCCTCATTGTCCTATTTCTTGATGCTATTTTGAAAAATAAGATTGATTAATTATCCCAGAACTTTCCTAAGAGAGGCCTATCAGTATACTCAAAACCAAATTACCAGCTCATATCCCAGTGGCTGACTTCTAACAGGACTGGCCAATCAGAGCACAGGTGGACATTTGCCCCATGAAGTAACCCAAAAAGATTCTTATGTTTGTTTGGAAGTAGAGCAATAGCTTATTCCTCACCCGAAGCTCTACCTACATTTCACCCTAGAACACCCTGAAGTTTGGAGTGAGGTGGAAGATTCTCTTTAAGACACTGCTATTTTGTAAGCCAAAATTAAGTTAATAAAAGAAACATATGAATGGTATTAAAACTGTGTGAAGTTCTCTTGAGCATTATACCGTGGGAAGGTCTTGCTTCATTCAGAAAGGTGAAACATTTTGCTAATTGTGTCATCACAGACAATTGCTTGGTTTGTACTAAGGTATGGGGGCTAGATCGGGATGGGGGGTGTCCAGTCACCCCCCTGTCATGTCACCCCAATTGCAGCAGTGCTAGAAGACCACAAGAAAGGAGAATATTCAAGAAGGTTAAATGAAGCAGAGGAAAATGGTGAGGAAGGAAATAGGATTGTCATCAAGTAAGATATCCAGACTTTAAGGGTAACTTCTCATGGGCCAATACCTAAAGGATCTGTTTCAGGGCTGGGTTACCCAGGAGAGAATCCTGGCCAGGATTATAGGGTCAAAAGTAAGGAGTTCAGTGCTGACTGTTGGTGGCACAAGGCTATGGATACGTCACTAGAGCTTCAAGACACTTGGTGGTACAGCCTCCTCTTCCATCACTTTTGCTGCCCTAAGCTGATGAATGCACTCTGTGCCAGTGTTCCAACAAGTGGAGCTGCATTCTTCTTTTGGGTTCTAGTCCATTTACTGCTGCCTGTTTAAATAGAGTGATACACTCATTCTTGATCCCCAAACCAGTCAGGGCTCAGATTTGCAAACTCATCAGGAAAAAATGGAGGATGAGGGAGTGATTTGAGATCAGGACTCTTCTACCAATTCAGTCGTATTAAAATTGGAGTTATAACCAATTGGGAGAGATGGAGTTTTGGAGGGGACAGGGGCATCTAAATGGTGGGCAGGGAAAATGAATATCCAACCAACATATATACATAAAGAATTATACCAACAAAAATCAAGGTATACAAATTCTTTCTAATTTTTTCTATATTTGTAATTTTTCACAATAAAAAGTTGGGTAAATTAATTAATTATGCCTAATCCCTACTGTTGAAAAAAAAAATCTAGTAAAAGGATGATTTACAGTTCTACAAGTTAAGCACATTAATTGCATTCCATAGTCATTTACTCTGGGAAAAAAACTACTTAGCCCCAAATTACTGAAACCTGTTACATTTTCCCTTCTAAAACTGTACTGAATCATTATATCATTTCTGCTTTCTTTTCATTTCCAAACCATCTGTTACTGAGTAGAGATTCATAAAGAACTTATATGCCGTAATGCTCATTAACCCCTGCCAAGGGTCTGAAAACAGGTAAGGAATGAGCCTGGAGACAGTTCTTTTTGTTATCGTTGAGTTGAGTTTTTATGAGAAGTTATATGTGAGTGTTTCTGATCAAAACCAGCTGTGATATTGAATAGTAACAAGAGGACTTTCTTCTACTAGTTGTATAATCTTTCCTGAGACCTTTCTCTTTTCTCCTTTGTTTGGTTAGTCCACATTCCTATAAATGTGGCAGGGAGAAGAAAACCCAAGCTTCCGGCTCTCACCGTGAGAGCCCCTCCCGAAGATGAAAGGAGGGCGCCGTTCAGCAGGCTGATCCCCGCAAGGAACCAACGTGCCTTGCAGACACAGTGTGTCCGTTTCCGCTGCATTGAGCTGTGCAGCTCCAGGTGTTTTTAATACTGTACAGACATTCAAACTCTCCAGATTGTCTTTATATAATGATGGATGAATTAGGATTTATAATGCTATTGAAGTTTCTGGGAACACATAATATTTGGCTGGTTTAGCAAAGAGCCTGTGGTGTGCACAGCTCCTCCTGAGGTTTTGTCTTACATTGGAGCAGTGTCTCTGACCCATTCGGTTACAGAGGGACAAGAGATGCCCCCATTTGATTCTCATGACAGCTCCATCAAGAGTGCAGGACATGCAAATCAAGGATCTGGGAAAAGTGCACAGAAAGGGGTTCAGCAAATCTGATCAAGGAACTAAGGCTCTGAACTGAGTGTTCTGAAGATGCCAGGGAGGATGAAGATTTGGGAATCTTGTTAATGAAGAGACTGAATCTAAGGACCGTGGGCCACATGGTTCTTTGCTTTCTCCTCTCACCTTGAGCTCCATAAGCCACAGTAGCATCTGGGGTTGCAGGCAGGTTCAGACCTTGTTCCATAAATAAGAACAAATCTGATGTACAATTTGAGGAGTTGGCTCTATTATTTATAAAATCAGGTTTGGTCCTGAGATGTTTCAGGATAGCTTTGGTCCTCCTTTAGTGGACACCTTCAGCTACATATTTAGTTCTTTACTGAACAAAATCCATGGATTATGATTTCATGGGTCTTGGGATTTTACTCATAAAGGGGTGTTTATCTTACATTTGTGGGCTCAGTTCTATGATGGTGCCCACGGTCAAGAGTGAAAAACATAGACAGTTCTCATTCAACCTCGACACTTTTTACTTGTCTGGGGAGGAAGCTTAGATTTTAATTAAAAAGTGATCAATTATATCCATGCTTAAAAGAATTAGCAGAAGCTTTATAAGTGACTTGACAGACACTAGTAAGTGATTTGATATTTCTTTTTTGTTACTGAGATTTTTGAAATGTGGAGCTTAAGTACAAATATGCTATCTTTTTCTGATGTTCTGCTTTATATATTTTCAGATTCAGTATATATCTCATGTGGAATTTTGTAATGAATTATTTTGTGTGGACAGGCAACATGGGCACCAAAGGGAAATCTTGCCAATGAGGAAGAAAATTCTATGTGAACACATGACAGTATGTACGATGTGTGTGCTAATTGTAAAACAAGTTTTTTAATCCTTAAACCACTTCAGAATTGAATACAAATGTTTATTTTTCAATTAAATAAACACACTTTGAGGATGTAATGCTGCATTACCCTTTATCCATGCACATTTGCATTTTTGCTTTCCTTGCATTTCTCTTTGCTGTAAGATGACTGTTTCTCCTTGATAACTATCACTTTTGACTTGTATTTTGAGTTGATATTGTGGTTCTGACAAGAATAAAAATTTTTAAATTGTCAGGAAAAATCAATGTTCATCCTTTCTCTTCCTTTTGAACACGCGTCATTATAAAACACGATTGCCGTGTGACTGTGTGCTGCATACCCAGGTGGCCCACTAACCATGGAAATTAAGTGGTCCATTTTCAATATACATCCGTTGTTCTTTTACAGGCTCTTGACATCATTCCTAGACTCAAATGTGATGCAGAATAACATTTGGACTGTTAACTGGTCTTGTATTACACTACCACTACCCAGTTCACTTCAAGATGTACAACCCTGCCCAGTGTCCCCTGTGCTGGGCTACAGTCAAGTCATCAGTAACAGATTTCATTCCCAAGAACAGAATTTGTTCTCATGACTCCCTACATATGTTGCAGGTTTGAGAACATTCATCTCAGCGCCAGAAATAAAGAAATTAAAGATGTGATTCAGCCATCTTTCACTGACAAGGTAAATATTTGGGTAACTTACTAGGACTTCTCTGCTCTCTTCTCTATGATCTTGCAGGCTTCTCAGTCATTTATACAACTATCCCTTATGAGAAAGAGCAAAATCACTTAAGTCTGTTAGAGTTAATCTATTGAAAATTGGCCGGATAAATAAAGAACATGAAAACATAGAAGATCAAAAAAATTCAATCAAAGTAAGTACAGAGTTTATTTTCAACAAATGTCATAGCTGCGTTGCCTTATTATTATAGAATCCAGCAGTCCATGGACCTGAAAAATTTATCCACGGTAATACTAAAAAACGTTGAGGTTTGGCAGTAGATGGTAGCTAAGTACAGTGTCTTAGTTTGATTACTGTCAATCATTTCTGAGCATGCTAAATTCCCTACCCATGTTTCAGCTTCTAGATACATTGATGCTTCACTCTGTCTCCCATCCAATTAATTACTTCTCATTATCTCTTCAATCCAAGTAACAAACCTTGAAACACGAACATAGACACCAGGCTTATTGGGGCGTGCACAGCCAAGACCCCACGAAGTGACTCCTTGTAATATGTATTTGTCCTTCTCAAAGCAGACCAGAGGCCCTCCACTGTCACCCTACACAGAAAAAAGGGAAAAGCCAGGTGAGGATTAAGCTGCCATCCTTTGATTATGGGATGTCATCCTTCTATTATTCAAATGTAAGTTTTCCCAGTATTTGAACATTCCTTTCCCATCAGAAAGAATTTATTCATGTTGTTTGAACATCTGATACACTCCAGTACTTAGCAAAGTATATTCAACAAAACCACACCATTTGGTGTTTCCTGGAGAAAAAAATCCCTTGTGAATATTGTGCCTTGGGGTTTCTCTTAGCCAGGGTAACCCCAAGAACAATTGTAAAGGAGATGCAGATGGTCTTTGTCTTATAATCTCTCCCCTGCTCCCTACTGGGAAGGCCACAACGGGAGCCCCATCCACCAGCACACTCTTGGAAGGTGTATTGCTTGGAGAGTGATGGTATTTAACACTCCCTTACAACCGATCTGGGACTCAAGGCCCAAGAAATCACCTTAGATTATCTGAATCAACATTCAGGGACACACCTAAAGGGTCTCTGGGCAACATTTAGACTGTGGCCTTCGGTTGACAAATCCTTCTTGAATTTGCCACTTTGGGGCCGAAATGTGTAAGGTGCCAAGACAGGCCAGCACAAAATAAACGTTGATCTCTTTCATCTTTTCTTACCTGACAACTGTCAGCACCTCCGACCAGATGCCCGGCACAGAGCTCAGTCGATTTTACTCGTCCGTTCATATACTCATAGCGATTGCACACTTTATTCTCAATGACAGGCAGCTGTGCTTCCTTGAGCAGGCCAACACCGAAGCTGCCTGTGTTTAAAAAGATTAAAGAAACAGTTACAAGGAAACTTCCAGAACAACAGATTAGCAATGATAGATCTCTTGTTTGTTTACAAGGTTGTATGAAACAAGGAGTCAGTTCCCAATATCATTAGAATTCCTTCTTTTTTTCTTTTTGACTTTGAAAGTATAAACATATAAGATTTCATGGTCCCAAGACCTGGATTTAATAATCTGGGCTTCTTTATAGTGTTTTGGGGTTTGTTTCTGTTGTTATTTTTTGTTTGTTTTTTCTAAAACTATAAGGAAATAAATTTTTAATATGTAAAGAGAGATTGGGAAATACTACTGCTACTATTTCTGTATATTCTCTTTCAAGCATTTTATATGCTTCTTTTACTACTTATATCATATTGCATATTTTTCACACAACGTTATATCATAAGGATTTTTTATAATGCTACAATCTTCATAATTAATATTTTAATGGGGAGTAACAGCTTGATGGGTATGGGGTTTCCTTTGGGGGTGAGGAAAGTGTTCTGGAAATAGTGGTGATACTACACAACATTGTAAATGTCCTAAATGCCATTGACTTGCACTCTTCAAAAGACTTAAAATAGTAAATGTTATGCTATATATATATGCTATACATATTTTCTATATATTAAAAGAGAATAGCTATCCTTTACTGAGAATTAACCTTTTCAGGCACAAGCTCATTATGTGGTATATCTCATTTAATCCTTCCAATAGTCCTATGAAATAGGCACTTTTATCGTTCTTGTTGTACAGTCAAGGAAACTGAGGCTCAGAGAGGGTATGTAGTTTGCCAAAGATCACCCAGCGAATAAGTGGTGGAGCTGAGATTTGAACCTGAGTCTGTGACATCATTGCCTAAATTCTTCAGTACCGTGCTCTTTGGCTCCACACCTCTGTTTATAAAGTTTATTCACATTCCTTAATATTTTCTTCAGTCTAAGTACCCAGAAATTATATATCGTCATGGCTCCCAATGTTACTGCACAAAATTAGGGTTCTCTTGCCCAATGTGCATAAACAAGCCATTTAATTGCAGCACCAGCCTTTGGGAAAGAAATGAGCTGTATTCTGCGAGATCGATCTGCAGGGAGACAGGGTGCGTGTGCCCTCAGACCTGTTTCCCCGATTCAGGATTTGGGGCAAAATTTAAGAAGTTAGGGAGAACAGGCTGGCAAGTGAAAACCCAGGTGGGACCCAGGTTTTGATTGACGGGCTTCAAACATTTATGGTAAGGTTCTCAACATTTGTGATAAGGTTCTAAACTTCTATGATGAAGATTTAAACTAAACATTTAGGGTAAGGTGGGGAAGGAATTTTAACACCGGATCCTCCAGAATGACAGACCCCTCACTTCTGATGAGAGTCCGACTTTAAGGTCCGGTCACGTCCTGGTCCTTTGGTTCCACAGGAAGGAGAATCTTTGGTTCCACGGTCATTTCAGGTCAAGATTTCTTCTGTGCGTGCTCTGGCTACGTGACTTTGCAGATTTTCGGAAAGACAATTCTTACTCACTCTGTTGATAAGATGGGGTCAGCTGAACTGGTCCTGGAGGGCCCACAGTTACACTAACAACATTGCCAAATTATTTTCTAAAAGGGTATGACAGTGTAAAATGTCACGAGAAAAAAATCACTTCACCACACCCTTCTGAGTATTTCATATTTTTAAATACTTGCTAATATAATAGATGGAAATTGTCCTAATTCATTTCCTAATTTACATTTCTTTTCCAGTTAGGGAGAGTAAACATTCTCCTGTGTGCTCATTTTACTCATTGTATTCCTCCTTTTGTGAAAAACTGCTTTTTTCACTTTGGTAAATTGAAATAGAACACTTGCAAAATCCCCAGAAGAAATGCTGTTTTCCCAGATGGACACACCCAGGTATTTCTCAGTGTTTTTACAAATAAGCCAGTTTTCCAATTTTGCAAACCCAGCTTTCACCAGCATTCTGCAGAAATCTTTGCTTTGCTAGCATGGAACGGCCAAGAGATGAGGTATTATTTCTTCTCCAAAAACTTTGAATAGACTTGGATAATTGTCTTGAGTTCAGAAAACTTACACTCAATCTGGAGTTGACAGGAGCATGTAAGAGGACCACTATTTGGAAAGGAGGAGCTTGTTCCAGCCCTGGCTGGGCAGAGCCACTGTGGAGGAAGGACCCGACCATGGAAAAATTGGGCAGGGGGTGCATCACATGAATTGAGTAGATGTGTGGAGGCAGCAGCTGTCTAAAAATATTTTGCTGAAAATTAATTTATTCAAGTGTCCTGCTCTTGTGTCTGCTTTCTGGGCATATCCTGATGCTGTTGACAAATTCACTGCTAGTTGCCTGGAAGTTGATGTGGTCTGCGCAGAGATGCTGCCATCCTGTGTCCACAGCAGAGATGGCATTTCTGAGGGCCAGGAGGCTGAGGATGACCTAGGGACTAAAGCCCTGATGGGGCCTCTGGATGGGGAAGCAGGATCCCTAAGAGCGCCCGGCGATTGCTGATGAGGGGCTGACCTAAAAGAGACCCAGGACTCAACACTTAGCTTGCTTTGGAATATCAAAGTCAGGGAAAGTCTGGAGACTGAAGGGGAGAGCGTGAGAATTTTGACCTCACACCGAGAGGCAGAGAACACCAATTCATCTGATGTCATTGTTGACATATAGAAAATTGGTAAACAGGACTAACCCATGTTTTGTGACTCCTCCTAGTCCAGTGAATATACTGAGAATCATTTTCTCAGTAGACATGAGGGGGTGACCAGGAGAGATGGGGGAGCCCAGTGCAGGATGGTGGTTAGAAAAGTGTGAGTGGTGGGTGGGACAGAAGAAACAGTGAATGGGCTTGGGGGTCAGGCAGGCCTCAGTTCCATCAGGGCTCAGCTACACATAGACTATGTGATGTTTACTAGGGATGATGATGGTGACACTGGTAGTGATGATGGTGATGATGATGATGATGATAGTGATGATGGTAATAGCAATGATGGTGATGATGATGATGATAATGGCATTGGTGCTGGTGATGATGGTAATGGTGAGTGTGGTGATGATGATGATGGTTGTGCTGGTGATGATGATGGTGATGGTGGTTGTGGTCATATAATAAGCACAGGAGCTGCTAAAATACCATCTCCAAAGCACTGAGCACCTCATATGCATTATCTTAATCCTCTCGATGACATTATAGGGTGGTACGGATGATGAAACTGAGGCTTACAGAGATTAAATAACTTCCTAACGTTACGTGGAAGATGGTAGAGCCAGAACTCACACCCAGATCCATAGGATTTTAAGTCTGTGGTTTTTTTTGTGTGTGTGAGGAAGATTAGCCCTGACCTAACGTCCATTGCCAATCCTCTTTTTGCTGAGGAAGATTGGCCCTGGGCTAACATCTGTGCCAATCTTTCTCCACTTTATATGGGATGCCACCACAGCATGGCTTGACAAGCGGTGCATTGGTCCCTGCCCGGGATTCGAACCTGCCAACCCCGGGCTGCTGAAGCAGGGTGTGCGAACTTAACTGCTACATCACCGGGCCGGCCCCTAAGTCTATGCTTTAATCAGTTAGATATGGTAGAGGACATCTGTTGGTTTTCTGGCTGCTTAGCAGCCTGTCACCTACATCCCATAATCCTATGGAGGGATCCACCCTTGGTCCATTCTGTGTGTGAGTGGGGTTCTCAGGTGCAGGTGACGCAGGTCTGAGCCAGCCAGTGATTGGTTCAGGGGCAGGCGCGTGACCCATCAGACCTATCAGAGCTGGGCAGACTATTGCTGGCACTTGGAGGAAGCAGACTCCCTTATTCCTCTTCACAAAGCCGCAGCCATCACGGCATCTGAGCACCACGGATGCGCCTTTGTGCCCAGGAAAGGTGCCCCTTGTGTGGGGAGAGCCAGCAGACAGCAGCTAAGAATTTCCCCTTTTTGGCTTAATCCAATTTGCACTGGATTTTGTGCCACTTGCAAGAGCGAGTCGTACAGGAACAACTGTACCCCGTCATTGACAAGACTTAGCTATGCTCGGTGCTTTATGCATACTTTGTTTCCTCCACAACACCCACAGCCCTTTTTCCTCCTGATTGAAACAGGTTCAAAAAGAGTTTATGACTCTTCTAAGTACCTGCAGTTGATAAGTGGGAGTCAGGTTTCCAATCAGGTCTGTCTGCCCCCTTGACCATCCACCATGCATGCGGTTCCTGGGGTACCACCCTGCACCTTCTCTGAGCCTAGATCCCTCATTTGCAAAATGGGAACAAAATTGTCGAACTCATTGGAGTTGGTGGCATTTAAACTTTTAAAAATGCAAAACACTGGAACAGACTGACACATCCATAGTGATGCTTCATTTGCCAAGATTCCCTTTACTTCTCCTCAATGCTCACAGACTCCAAAGGGCAGAAAGGGGGCATGTGGCAAATCCAAGAGGTGAGTTTTAAAAATAGTAGGAAAAGTGCAGAGAGAAGGAAGACAAGTTTGAAATGATCTAGAATAGTAGTTTTTAGTCTTTTTTTTAAAGCCACAAAACCTTTCTTCAAATGAAAGCTTATGCAAAAGGCCAACATGTAAAACACAGATTTTATGGAGGAAGGCTTAGATGCCAAATGGTGCAAAGAGGAAGGGTGACTTGTCCAGTTTGCCCAGCTAGTGGCAGAGCCACAACTCTTTTCCAGGGCTCAAGACTCCCATTCCAGTGCCCTCACCAACACTTCCAAGAAAATGAGGCAGAGATCTACGACATTCTTACAATGTTCCGAGGCCCGTGTTTGATGGATATAGTTATTATCAGGGCATACTGCAAAGAGAAGGTGGGATCTCCAAAAGGTGGTACAAGTGCTGATACACAATCAGCATAAACATTTCCTCTCTCACCCTCACCCCATCAATTGGCATCAAATACCTACTAGAACTGGGACCTTTCTTTCTCTCCCCCCGCTGTCAGTCTGTCCCATCCCCACAACCTCTCCACACATCCATCAGGCATGTGGGGCTTTGGGGAGACTAACTTAACTATAATTTTTGTTGTTGTTTCACACCACGTTTGGCTAACTTCACATGAAAAATAATCCAACACCCTTAATTTGTAGGCTTGCGTCAAACCCTACTTACCCGGATGCAGTATTAACATTGAATTTATGGGCTAAGACTCAAAGAAACACTACTTCTCCCCTCATCCATGTCCCTTGATGACTGACTATGGAGACACAGGCAGGTGCCCAGACAAAGTGAGGAAGGAGGTGGACCTCACCCAGTGGTAGGAATTTGTACAAATGCTCATCTTCTCATGTAGGCTGTAGGTCAAAACCAATTCACTATGTGAGTCCTGGGATTTATCTTACCTTGGGTTTCTCCCCAGCCGGTGACGAAACATTCTGCCCAGTTAGCAACCACATAATTTGCAGGTGGCAGACAAGCTGGGATCACCTTTTTGGTGATGACGGCAGGACTGAAAGGAAAACATCAAAAGTGACATTTGACGGCCCTGCTAGGAGACACCCGCCATGCATCTGTTGGTCATCCACAATAAGATACCACCTGCCCTGAAGCCCCAGAACCCTCTGGGCTGGCATTTCCTTGCTTCATGAACACAATGCAACGTAGAAAGCAACTCTTCACCCTCACATTTGCCTCTAGTATTTGACGAACTAAAGAAATAGAACGTTTTGTTTAAAAAGGCATCAGTGGTGGACAAGAAACTAGAGGTGGCGGTAGGGATAACAACAAGTCACTTTTCATGTCTATTCTGTGCATGATTGGAATTTTATGCCAAATTCATGCTTTTATATCAGTTTAAGAGGGTTTCGATCACTAGGTGGAATGTCTAGCTGAAATACTACCACGAGGCTATTTAATAATAGCAAATGCATTGTGTGCCCATGAGCAAGTTGCTCCATTTTTGGGTCCTCAGATTCCTCATCTATAAATGTTACAACACCACAGTTGTAAGAATCTAATAGAATGCTAGATACCAAAGGAAAGAGGATTGGAAAGAAGCTCCATGCATAAGCAAAATGGGATTGTTTTCAAAGAACTTTCACACGCCTTAGAGTTCCAGGGAATTTTGAACATCAAAACTTTGATTTTTAGACTTGATTCTGTTTTAGTAAGTTCAAGAGGAAAACAGATTGGAGATGAGAAACGCCCTATTCTATTACAAATCGTCATGGCTGCCAACTTTGAAGCAGACACACCCTCTTGGAGTCACCAGAACAGACCCAGCCTCTCACGTGGAGTGACCCCACAGATGTCACTCTGTAGGTTTCCTTCATGTGACACTAATGTCTTAGACTCTTCAGGTTTGGGGGCATGGGGTGTGTACTCTAAAGCTCAAATGTGTCAGAAAACACTTCCAGAACCCTAAATTCACTAAATTACTTGTTCAAGCTATCAGATCTCCCTGTTGGGCCTCGGGGACCATGAGAGAAGGAGGGGAATCAGCTACTTTTTTAGGCTAAGCCAAGAAGGCCCTTTCTTTCCTTTACCGAGTGTCCAAATGTCAGCCCTCAATTTAGTGACCCAGAAAACTTAAGTATTTCTGACCAGACCCAGCAGAGCAACCCTCAGACTCCTGACCGCTGGCCTTGTGCTGGCCTGGCCCATCCTCATCACTGTCAGCACTGTCCCACTGTCATCTGGAATCCATCAGACGCGGCAAATGTGCTCTGCTGTCCCAAAGATGCCTATTCTCAAAATAGCTGTCTGTTTATATAGCTATCTCCCCTGGGACCTGTTTCCAAATATCGCTAGCTTGAAGTGACATAAGCAAACTTATCATTTTGTCAGGCTTAATAAAACACTATTTCAACAGGAAAAATAAAACCAGAGATAAGAAGAAAAAGAATCCACATCTGTGAATTGTGTGTGCGTGTTTACATTGTAGTTTTTTGAGTGCTTTGAAATACATAATCTCATTTGATTCCCCTCAACATATTATTAATGTTGAGAGGAGGATTGTCAACCTGGAATGACTGAATAATTCTCTGATTATGAATGTCTATAAGCTGATTGGTGAACATTAAGCGAGAGAGTTTTAGGTGTAACCGTGTACCTCATGTTTCAGCTCACTCTTCTTCCACGTGAGGAAACTGAGTGCTGGTGTGTTGTTCACGACCACAGCTAGTAGGGGGCAGAATGGGGCTGAGCCTAGGTTTTCTCACTTGAAGTTCAATGCTCTTCCTCAAAGCCCTTGTGCCTTTCATGTCCTCGGCGGTGCCTCCCCCACACAACTCAGGCATAACCAAATGTTTTCACTCATCTTAGGGCAAAAGCCACAGGTGACCTAGTACCTGCTTAGCTTCAGCAAGGCGATGTCTGCTCGTGAGGGCTCCAAGAACAGCTTGGACACTTCTATTTGCTGAACATCCGCTTCAAGATTTACTTCTTGGTGTGCCCCCAGGATGACCTTGTAGGCTGCAGGCCTTGAGGACCTGGAAAAGACTGTGACATTAGAAGCAAAATATGGGGCAGCTCCTGCATTGGGTGCCTTTCTGAGCCATAAACATTGCATCTTCTCCCCACTTGGCTACCCACAATCAGTGACCTCTGAGTGGCAAGAAACAAGGTTCACGATTTACCTGAACCTGGCCAATAAGGAATGTTCTCAGGCTGCTTTTGGTCTGACTACAGAGGAAGAATGAAACCCACACTGAAGTCGGCACAAGGACAGACATCCACATCAGGGAAGCCTGGGGGGACCGATGCTTGTCTCAATGAACAGCTATGTCCTGCCATTTATCCAGGCCTGTAAACCCACCTGAGCTGGGTCTTTCTTCTTCGTTTCTCCCTAGAAACACTCCTCTCCTCTCTCACCCAGTGGCCCCGGCAATTCTGCCTCAGGCTTCTTCACATCCACTCCCTGGTCCACATCCACTGCCACAGAAGGAAGGAAGGAGAGGAGAAGGGAGAAGAGGAAAGGAAAAGAAAAGATGGAAAAAAGAAAGAAAGGAAAGAGGGAGGAAGGCAGGAAGCCTTTAAAACAAGTCCTTACATCAGTTGTCCCCTAAACATACCTCTCCAAGCAGTGGGCAGCAGTCAGCACCCACTCTGGGGATATTAAAGTACCTCCACAGAAGTGCTTTCCAAATCTAGAAGGAAAACGTGCCAGGATTTTAGTTCAAATCTGATGATTTATTCTACAAAAAGCCAGAAAGAAGTGTTTACTCCATTTTGGTCATGTTGATGTTCCCAAAGGAAAAGGCTACCAGCCCATCATCAGGGCAGTAGAAACTTTGAACTGTGCTTCAGTAGTGGATTTTCCAGAAGGTCCCATCCACCCCACTCTTTAAGATGGCCGGGGGAGGCTGAGGCACAGCCTGTCCTCAAGAGAGCAAAGCCATGTGGCTCCAACATGGAGCCACATCCATGACTTTGATCTGCTGGCCTTGAGCTCCAGCAGAAGTGACCAGCCAAAGACCATCCCCTTGAGGCTTCTGTCAGTTCTTTTTGACAAGATCTATGCAAGACCTGATGAGTCACTCTTCAGGGAGCTAAATATGATCCTGAATAGCTGTGATTCACAGGAGTCTGCTAATTTCATCTGAGAAAGTTCCTGTTTGGGGGTTGGCTCCTAAATCATTTACTTTATAGGGCTGCTTAGGCACAAATGGTGGGAGCTACTCCGAAGCCCATTGTGATGTAAACAACACAAATAGTAAGCACATGATGGCAGGCAAGTTTATAATCAATCAGGAAATAGACCACAGCACAGTTTGGGAAAGAAGGAATTTGGCATACGTGAAAGGCGCAGGCTCTGCATAGCAAGGAGTCACTAAGTCATCAGGCAAAGAAAAGAAAGGCCAGCTCAACAACAGAAGGAAATATACCGGAATCAAGTTTTTCAGTGGCATCTCGCAAGCACGTGGAAGGAAGGCTCACTAGTGGAGGACAGCAGTTGAGCGCATGCACATGGGTGCAGAAACAAGACAAGGAAGCAACACAAACAGATTAGCTTGTTTCACATGTGTGCTTTTTATGAGACTCCCAGGAAAACTGAACTTATTACAGCCACTGAGGCAATAATCCAAACTGTCTGAGATCTGTAGGATCAGAACTGATCCGTTGTAAATTACAATGATCTTGAACTATCTCACACTGAGGGAGATGTTTGTGAATGGGTGAGCATCCTTTGACTAAATTCAATAATTCACAAAAGTGTAAAAAAGGAAAGAAAAAAGAATCTGTATCTGTGATAGACAACAGATAATTTTGTCCTTGCTCCCCTGATGTGTCGCATTTCTAAAAATATCCCTTTCTCTTCACTTTACAAAGAGACAATGGATATCTACATAAACCCTCCAGACATCTTCAATACTTTTCCAGCAATATTGGAACTTGGTGTAAATTGCTGCATCTACAGATTTTGATGATAGCTGCCCAGATCAAGCAAAAGATTCCAATTCTGGCTATTTTCAAAGTAGAGAACCTAGAAAAATATAATTTTTTAAATTTTTATAGTTTTCCTTCCTCCTTAGAAGAACACAGAGGCAGGTACTGCTACCTGATCTGTGTGGATTTAGTGTGAATGTAGAAAGGTTTCATGGGGCTTACATAAAAAGATGGAATAAATTGTTTCTGGAAATGTTCTTACCTTGTTCTAAGACTGATTTGCCAGGGCCAGGAATGTGGGTTGGACACACACCCACCTACAATCCTTCCAGAACATTTCTTCGGCTCCACCTTGGGCTTTCCACAGTCAAATGAAGAGGTTGCTGTGGCACAAAGTGGGAAAAAGTGGCATTTGAAGAAGTGAAAGATAGCAACTCTGTCATACAACTAAAGATACGTTAATGGTTCATGGCCAAAGACCTGAATTTTTGACATCTCAGAGCCTAAACTCAATAATAAGATCATAAGCATCTTTTGGAATATTTTTTCTAAGTTTCAAAAGTGGCAGTAGACAACACAGAACCCTCTCCTTTCAAGAAAATATAAGTACTTTTTATTATTTCGTGGCAGAAGTGATTAAGTAAATTGGTAGAGTTAGGCATTAGAATGAGAGCTCTTCTGAGAGGACCTTGCCTGACACAAATTGTTATTCTGACTCGATGTAATGTATCTCGAGCCCTGTATCATCATTCTCATCATCATCATCATCATCACCATCTGAACCAGGTAAAGTTTACTGAAAATCATTGTAGCAATCCCCGTTGAAAGGCAGTAAGAGTATTTTTTAATGTGAAGCTCTGCGTGTGCATGTATGTACACATGCATGTGTATGTGATTGTATGTAGCAAGGATAACTATCCTAACCTGAAACAGCGCCTTCTCTCAGCCAGCTTCAGGACAGCTCTTCCGAGGAGCCTCCAGAGACCAACCTAATGCCCTGGGGGCAATTGACATTCACTTGCCCTCACCCCCTATTTACCTCCTGGCTGCTTTCCCTCTCCATCCAGCCTGCAGGGTTCCTCGAGACTGGGGTCAGTGCCCCCATCTTTGATACTGTCCACTAATGCCTAGAACGGTTCAGGGGTTACAAAGGGTGTTTGTAAAATACTTCTCCATTGTCTGGAGCCCTTTAAGATCGTCAGAAATATAAACGTAATTTATTGTTAATAACAACATTGCAAGGGGAAATTCTTTCAGTCCTAATCAACCAGAGGCTCTACCCTCTAGTGAGTCTGGAACTTGAATTTTCCAGACAACCTTCCATTTGTCGTGGCCTGTTCTGAGAATCCATACATAGAAGTCTTTTTTTAAAAAAGGAAGCATGCAATATAATGAAATCCCACTCTCTAATACTGAACTTAATTTCGGCTACTGTGCCTTACATAGAGTAGAGTTGAATAAATATCCTAAGAAAAGAATAACTATAGAAATTATGGTACTCTAGTTTTACCATTTAGAACAAAATTGAAAGTTTCTATTTATTTTTACTTATTTGATTATATGTACTGAATGTGTTGGTGGAATTGAAATGAGTTATTTAAATCAATCAACAAACATTTATAATTTGGAATAAATGAGTACAAGTCAATAAAAAATTATGTTTAAGGTGGGCATCCTCCAATTTTTGAAATTAAAGAGAAAAACCATACAATCCTTTGGTGAAATTGAGAGACAGAATATTGGGCTGAATAGAATATTATTCTGATTTCAGATTGTTTTATTTATGCTATTACTTACGTACCATTTGCATGATGCTATTTGTTTTAATACCACCATATATTTACACACATTCTTCAGGTGAGTTGTTTAAAGAAGTTTACGTGTAGCCTAAAAAGTTAGTCAATGGTACTTTTTCACTTTAAAGATGTTTTCCTTGTGAATTAGAAATAATGTAAAGTTTGGGAATTTTAAGGAAAACGATTGTTAGGAAATTTCCCACTAAAATATAGAAAATCCAAAATCTCCCAGGGAATGAGCAATAAAATCTTTAAAGAAAAAGAGAAAAAAATGCAAATAACCTAAATAGACAAAGTCATACCTCAAAGAGATATCTCATTCTGAAAAAATTCAAATGAAATTGGCAAAAACCACATGAGCACACAAAAAAATCCCTTTAACCTAGGATAGCCACCGTTTAAGCATTGACCTGACATACTGGAGGAACTGTGATTTGCGATTTAATTCATTTATTTATTCATTCAGCAAATATGTATTCAAATACATACAGTGCCTGTTACATGCCACACATTGCTCTAAGCACTAGAAACAAGGAGATAGCTGGGGCCAGCCCAGTGGTGTAGTGGTTAAGTTTGGTGCACTCGGCTTCGGCAGCCTGGGGTTAATGGGTTCAGATCCCAGGCATGGACCTACACACCACTTGTCAAGCCATGCTGTGGCTGTGTCCCACATACAAAATAGAGGAAGATTGGCATGGATGTTAACTTAGGGGCAATCTTCCTCAAGCAAAAGAGGAAGATTGGCAACAGATGTTAGCTCAGGGCCAATCTTCCTCACCAAAAAAAAAAAAGAAGAAGATAGCTAAGGTCGCTGTTTTCAATCTTTACATTCTAATGGGTGGGTATGTAAGAAGTGGTGACTTGGAAGGTTCAACTGAGGCCCCAGAGATGCCCGGGGGAGACGTTAGATAAATCTCCATCTGTAGATTTCAAAGGAAATAGCCTCTTCTACAATTCTGTTATCCTCACCCAAATTGAGAATATAAAAGAAGGAGGTTCTTAGAGATTGGAGAAAGAAGAAAGAATGGGAAGAGGATTTTTCCAGCAGATTGTGAGGACCTCCCACCTCACCCTGATGGGGGCATGTGAGGTTAACCCAAAGTAGTAAGAAGGGCTCCAATCAGACCACTTGGTCTGATCTCAAGACCTATTTTGTGCTTTCTGTGGAAAGTGGATACCCAGGCCTGACTCACACTTGAAGAGGCTAGAGCATCTGGTGGTGGCTGAGGGCTGCACCTGGGAAGTTACTGTGCTTCCCTTCTGTGGGAATCAGAGGTGCATGCATCCCAGGCACAGCTGTGGAGCCCATGGCAGGAGTGTCAGGCTGAAATGACAACTTAAAGGCAATCTTCCCAAGAAGGCAGCCTGCCCAGGATGGAGAACTGGGGCAATAAGAGGCAGTGGGGTGTGCCAGAAGGGGCAGAGCTGAGGATTGGGAGTGCCCAGCTGGAAGGGAGGCACTAACACCATCCAGGGACTTTCAGGTGGAGAGCCACCAAGAGAGCTTCTGCAGAACAAAGAAAACACCCACTCAAGAAACAGTCAGCTATAAACTCACTCTAAATCCAGAGAGGACAATAAAGCAGCCATGTAGAATCTTTCCTAACACCCTACCCTCTCCTCCTGCCCCCGTGCTCTATCCAGCAGAGGCCCAAAAGCAAACCCCAGCAGTGTAGCTCCCATGCTCTTAACCACTACCCCAAACCATATCCAGATGCTGGACTTCAGCAGCTTTTCAGCCAACGCTTCTCCCCTCCAGCTCTAGTCCCAGCACATGGCAGACACAAGCACATGCAATCGAACTGCACAAAGGAGAAGTCCAGGCTAATTTTCTGTAACCAGGACAGATTCTGTTTGCAAAGATGGGTCAGCAGAGAGTAAAATAGGGTCCAAATTGAAATGGTTTACAACATTCTCCTGAGCTACCCATGGATTTGTTATCCCAAACTTTTTAGAACAAATGTCAACTCCCTTTTCCCAGATCTGAGCTTCTTGCTCCCTAGAAAGTCTCAGAGAAATAAGGAAAGAACCCAGACAAGCCTTCTCTAAATTATGTGGCTAACACATGGCTAATGAACAGTCATCTTAAGATAAAGGAAAGTTGGGGCTTAGTAAAGATCCGTATTACTTTTCTTTTGATTCTTAGGATGACAGTTTATAGGTTTGCAGTGCACATTACATGCTTGGCTGTTTCCTGCTGTTTGTGTTTTCTTCCTTCTCAGCTGCTGAAAAGGAAAATTTCCTGTCCAAGTGACATTAAATTTGTTTTTCTTGCCTCCCAAGCCAGACATTGGAGAATTCAGTGGAACCATCCTCAGGCTGATTAGATCTCCTCAAGCTTGCTCTTTTGGAGGATTTTGCATTTACTTTGTTGAAGGTGTTGGGGGAGGTGGTTCCCTGAGAAGTGGGGCCACCAGTAGAGCAGATTCAAGAGGCTCACAAGGAAGAGAGGGCTCAGGGGGAGAGGGTAGCCCTCTCCTCCCCAGAAGTGCTCAGCTCAAACTCTTCTCTTACAGATCCATATTAAGGAGGTGATGCTGCATTTATCTGAGAAGTCATTTCCTTCCAAAAAAGAAAGCAACTTACCACACTGAGGGACATCACAGTAGTCAAAAAGTTTCCTTGGACTCGTCGTGTAGCACCAGGGACCATTGACATCGCCATCAGGATTACGGCAGTACTGAAAAAAAGGCAGGCGTATAGGGATGGCGCACACTGGGGCAGAAGAGGGTGGAGAAGGTACCCCGAGGCACAGACATTTCACCGCTGTCCTTAGAAGATGAAAGGTAGTGTTCCTTTTTGGGAGGAGTTGGGGGACAAATTTATTTTTTATGATGCTTATGAAGCCTCTGACTCGTAGGATGCCATCGGGCATGTCTTCTCGTTCCAAAGGAGCTCCAACCACGAGGCCACTCTCCCGGAGGGAGGCTGGAGACCCTGAGGGGTCAGAGATTAAATAAAGGGGCCTCCCTGCCAGCAGTGTGTGTCAGTGGAGACCTTAGACACCCAGCAATAGAGGGCTGTGGGACAAGCCACAGAAAGGCCATGTCTTCCTTTTCCTTCCCTATACATACCCCTCAAAGTCAACCATCCCAGAGAGTGTGTGAGACTAGGAAAAATCCTACTGCATGGAATTCTAATGACCCATCCAAATTTTTTCCTAGAAAAACCTGACTAAAATGTCATGAAGGTCATCTCTTTGATCACCAGAACCTAGAGGACAAACACTAGAAACTAGACACAGCACGAAATAATATAAGCGGACAGGAAATGTCACAAACAGGAAATGGGAGGCCCGAGAACAGTGATAACACACAGGAGGATAGTGTGCTAACCGTACTTTCCACGCTGATGCCAATTATAGCGTAGGCTTAACTCCCTGAAATCTCTCGCTTTTTTCCCCTTCCCCCCAACCCCCACACCAAAGATCAGTCCAGGCTGACTTTCTGTAACATCGGACCAATTCTGTGTGCAAAGACTGGGCAGCAAAAGGCAAACTAGAGTCCAAATCAAAGTGGCTTACATTTTTTTCCAGACCTGCCTGTGGATTTGTCTCTGGAGTGAAAATGCTGTGTCTGTGGGGCTCCTGGGCAGTCCACGCCTGGCATGAGATACCGGTTACAGTGGTTGCCTTCTTCCCCCGGTATCCTTTACCGTTCCCAAACATGCAGTCTGCAGGGAAAAGAAAACGGGCGGTTATGTATGACTGCACAGACCCAGGGCAACAAGGAATAAACACAGGGGTGTTAGGTTTCTGTCATGACACTCCGTGGTCATATCCTTCAGGGCACTGGGACGCTGAAGAGTTCACTGAACGCAGCCTATTTTAATAGGGTATCAGAAACGCTATTGGCTTGGGAACAATCATAAGCCAAGATGTGAGAAGGGGAATTTTGAGCAGGACACTAAGATAATCAATTTTATAACAAGCTGAGGGGGGAGACAGAGCTCCCGGGAGGAGTTACATGAAGCAGATGCTGCTATGAACTGTTAGATGACTCTCGAACACCTCCCTCTCATCAAGGGTGGATAAAGAGTGCAAACTGAAAAAGATTTTATAAAAAATATTATTTTGGCTGGAGCTGTGCTGTGAGTTCCCACCCTCTGTGTGGGAGAGGGGTAATAAAGAAATGACTAGGGGCACCCTCCCCAAGCTTGTCCCTAGGGAATGGGGGGGCATCCCCGGGACCCCTCAGAGAACTTGATGTCTGTCATACATGGGGACTCAGTGCACCAGTGGTCTGGTGGCCACTTGGAAAAGCCAAAAAGCAAAAGCTGGGCCAGCTAGCTTCTCTGCCAAGAAGGGGGGTTGTGCCCCAACATTTGCCAGGCCCAGGATGTGTGAGTTACCCATGCACTAAATGTGGGGCATGCACAGGGGAGAACCACATGAGATCATGTCAAGTCTTATCCAGCCAGCATACCAGAAGGGGCGCAGAGCCCAAAGTCTTGCCACGAAAGAGGAAGGAGAGACGAGCTCACCCTGTTCAAGGGAACAGTAGGTGTTGTCCCTGTTCTCTTCTCGGGGAAGGAGAGGGGTCTCAACTTCAAATCAAGTTGTCATTTTACTCACGACTGTCTGGAGGATTTTGACTTATCCGAAAGTGGTCCGACAAGTCATGGGACCCCTGAGTTTTCATGTTGGGACAGGGGGAGAATTAGCCCCCTCTGTGTTTTCTCACTTTGTGACAGGGCAGAGCACTTTCCTGTTGCCTGGCAACCACAGGACCAGGTGCTAAGTACTCAGAGCCACACTCCAAGGGCCGGGGAAGCAGAGAGGAGGGTGATTATTTTTACCTCCCCCAGCAGGGGACAACCACATTCTCATGTACACTAGAACACTTCGAGCTACAGATCCACTTTCCCAGGTGTTTGTTGACGAGCATCACCTGACTGTCCTTCTAGCGCCCCTGATTCTGAATATTCCAAACCAAATTAATCATTTCTATTCCTCCACAGACGAGGCAGAGTTCACTTTTCGAGAATGTCCCTTTTCAGCCAATGCCACCATTATCAACCTCTCAATCCACCCAGGCTTAAAATTTTGTCCATCCCTCTTCAACCAACTAGTCTTCAAGTCCTGAAGAAACTGCCCACCCATGTTCTGCCAGTCCTCACGGCTCTGGCTCCCCCAGATGACACGCTGAGCCTTCTTTCCTCATGGCAGACCCACAGGCAACACTCAAGTTCCCTGCAGCAATGAAGCCTTCTGCATCTGTAAGACTTTCCATCTCATTTCATACTGACGCCCAAGTATGCAGCTGTCTGGCCACACACTTCTCACCTGGTTCAGAAGGCTCCTCGACACTTGGAACTTGGGTGTCAGTTGGAGAGCTGTTCACGCTCTGTTCTGTTTCTGAGCATCTTTTCAGGTTACAGTACTCCCATCTGACGCTCGGATCAGTGGTGTAACACCAAGGGCTTTTATCAGCATCTGGATTCCTGCAGTAGTTCACTGTCAAACCACTGTAAATGCCACAACAATATCCGTCACGAGAAGTGGAAGAATCTGAATGCTTCCACTGAATTCAGGCACCCTCTGAATTGTTATAACAAAGTGTTAACAAGTGACTTGGAAGTATTTCCATTAAAGTTACCAAAGGTAATAATTATTATTAGAATGCCTCAAGCACAGATGGCCCTTAACTTCTAAACAACTGGGTAAATTTAAAAAATAGATTATAATTTTTAATGAAAAATCAAAAGTAATATATGCTTCATATAAAAACTGAGATAATATATAAACGTGTGAAAGAAAGTATCAGAATGTCCTCCTTTCCCTGGGAATGCTAAATATATTCCCCAGGGATAAGCAATATGGATTTTGAAGTGTGTATTTTAGATTTTTTTTCTTGGCACGTACAAATATGTCTATATGTCTGTCTATCTCTCTACATACGAATACATATGTAAGTCGGAAACAAAACATATTTCTGTGAGGAAGAAATCACATACAAAATGATGACACTTCCAGGCCAGCCCTCTTAGTGTATTTACTCATAATGTAGCTAAAATGCTGTACATTTACAATGTAAAAATCATGAAAATAGCATTACTGTAGATATTCTATTAGGTAGGTCAAGTGGGTTCAGGGTTTGAAAGACTTATGGGAGCTGGCCTGGAAAAGTAGCTTCCAGGTGGCATGCTGTTTCTATAGGATGCATTCTGGGGAAAATAGGGAGGAACTGTGTACTGCTCTCACCCACACCCCTACACCCCCCAACCCGCCTCACTCCTGCACCCCTGCTCACTGCGGCCGGTCACTCAGTGACTGAGAAAGTGGGGATGAGACTAAAGAACAGTGGGATGGAAGGGATGAAGGGATGTCTGGGCACACCATGAGAACTGAAGGAGGTGAGGACCTATGGAGGAGTCATAAACAACTGACGAAGAGATGTGGCAGTTGAGGAGCCTGGGAACACTGGGTGATTTGTCCCCGGGGGCCTCCCCAGAACACTGCCCCAGCCTCTCAGAATCCTCAGCCTTTTACAATTTAGACTCAGAAACTGTGGCTATCTGAGAAAATTTGAAACACATTATGCATTATAGGAATCCAACACGGTATCTGTAAATACTATAGGCAAGTGACAGTCTCAGGTCCGGACCCACAATTTGAGGAAGCCAGTTGGCAGGTCTCCAAGCAACTGAAGGAGCTTTATAACAGGTTATCATTTGAAACAGGCTCCTGCTTTTTTTTTTTTTAATTGTGGTATACTTGACATAGAGTGAAATGCACAGAACTTAAAGGTGGTTTGGTGAATTTTGATTAACACATATACCTGTATAACCCATTCTTCTGTCATAATTTAGAACATGCCCATCACCCCCAGAAAGCTCCCTTGGGTCACGGCTCAACCAATCTCTGCTGGCCCCCAGATGCAAATACTAGTGATTTCTTTCACCATAAACTAGTTTTGCCTCTTCTAGAACCTCATATGAATGGACTCATACAGTATATACTCTTTTTGTGTCTGGCTTCTTTCCTATAATGCTTTTGGGCTTCATCCATGCTTCTTGAGAATATCAGTATCTCGTTCCTTTTCATTACTGAAGAGTACCTATCCCATTGTGTGACTATATCACCAATTATCGATTCATTTTCTTATTGACGAGCATTGAAGGGATTTCCAGTTTGGGGCTCTTACGAATAAAGTTGTTATGAATATTCTGGTAGGTCTTTTTGTGGACTTATGTTTTCATTTCTCTTGGGTAGTCAGGAATAGAATTACAGATTTGTAGGGTAGATGCACATCTAACTTAATAAGAAACCATCAGACTGATTTCCAAAGGGGTGGCACCGTTTTGCACTCCTCCCAGCATGCATGAGAGTTGTAGTTGTTCCACATCTTGGTACTACTTATTGTCTGTCTTTTTTTTTTTTTTGGTGAGGAAGATTGGCCCTGTGCTAACCTCTGTTGCCAATCTTCCTCTTTTTGCTTGAGGAAGATTGCCGCTGAGGTAACATCTGTGCCAGTCTTCCTCTATTTTTTTGTGTGTGGGACGCCACCACCCCATGGCTTGATGAGCGGTGTGTATGTCCGTGCCTGGGATCCGAACCCAGGCCGCCGAAGCGGAGCATGCGAACTTAACCACTATGCCACCGGGCCGGCCCCCTGTCTGTCTTTTTAATAACAGCCATTGCCATTGGTGATAATGGTGGTATGTAGTTGTGCTTATAATTCTTATTTCCTTGATGGCTAAGATATTGGACATTTTTTAGGCACTTAATGGCCATTTGTATATCTTCCCCTATGGAATGTCTATTGAAGTCTTTTGCTTGCTTCTGTTAGGTTGTTTGTCTTCTTACTAGTGAGCGGGAGAAATATTTATATATTCTGGTTACAAGCCATTTGTCAGATATTTGGAGTGAGAGTATTTTTCTCCCAATGTGACGTATCTATTTTCTTAACGATGACTTTTGGTGAGTAGAAGTTTTCGTTTTGTTAAAAATCTAAATTATACATTTTTTTCTTTTATACTGCTTTTTGGGTCCTGTCTAAAAAATTTTCGCCTTCTCCAACATTGTGAAAATCTTCTCTTACATTTTCTCCTAGAAGCTTTATATTCCAGCTTTAGTTTTGGCTTTTACATTTAGGTCTAAGAGTTTCCTCGAATACATTTGAGATAGGAGGTAAAAGTTAGGGTTCTGGGCTGGAGGGGGGGGGGTTGTTTCTATGTGGATATCCAGCTGTTCCAGAACCATTTTGGAAAAGATTTCCTTTCCCTGTTGAATTACTTTGCCACCTGTATTGAAAATCAATTGACATACATATGGGGGTCTGTTTCCAGACTTTTTTTCTATTTGTATCCCTTTTACCAGTGCCACTGTACTGATTACTGCACTTTTAGAATAAGTCTTTAAATCAGAATGTGTAAGTCCTCCAACTTTGTTTTTCTTTTATAGATTGTTTTGGTGATTCTAGAATCTTCCCATATAAATAGTGTCTCTTTAAAAAAAAAATGGTTTCAGGAATTTTGCTTGGAGGTAGGTTGAATCCAAAGATCAATTTGGTGAGAAATGGTATTGAGTCTTTTAATCCATAAACATAGTATATCTTTGTTTAGATCTTTTCAATTTTTCTCAACGATATTTTGTAGTTTGCAGCATACAGTTCTTACACATATTTTGTTCAATTTACCACTAAGTATTTTGTTTTTCATACTATTGTCTTTAAACTTTTATTTTCCAATTGGTCTTTGCTGGTGTATAGAAATACAATTGATTTTTGTACAATGACTTTGTATATACTTTTCTATCTTTTGACCTTGCAAAATTCACTTAGTACTTAGGATTCCCTGCATTCATTAATCTAGTTTTCTGTGACTGAAGAAAGATTTACTAATTCCAAACTTTAGGCCCTTCATTTCTTTTCCTTGTTCCTAATCTTATGGGCTAAACATTAATCTTTCACCATTAATATGATGTTATCTGGAGGCTTTTTGTAGATGGACTTGATCAAGTTGAGGAAGTTCCCTTCTGCTCCTAGTTTGCTGAGACTTTTTATGGTGATTAGTGTTGAATTTTGTCTAACTTTTTTCTACATCTTTTGATATAATCATATTATTTATCACTTTTATTCTATTAACATGTTGGATTATGTTGATTGTTTTGCAAATATTAAACCAACCTTGCATTCTTGGAGGGAATCCCCACTTGTTCATGATGTTACATACTTGTATGTATTGCTGGATTCGATTTACTAATTTTTTGTTGTCTTTTTGTCTATGTTCACAACAGATAATGTTCTGTAGTTTCTTGCAATATCCTTGTCTACTTTTTGTGTCTCATTTTTTCAGGCCTCATAAATTGAGTTAAGTTTCCCTCCTCCTTTATTTTCTGAAAGAGATTGTAAAAGATTGGCATATTCCTCCTTAAATATTTGATAAAATTTACCAGTGAAGCCTGAGCCTGGAGTTTTCTCTGTGGGAAGTTTTTTATTTAAAAAATATATTTTTTCTTTAATAGATATCAGACCATTTAAAAATCCTATTTATTCAGTGTCTAACTTACTTGTTTCCTCCCTCCCAAGGAATTATTCCATTTTATCTAAGTTGTTGAATTCATTAACATAAAGTTGCTCTTAATACTTTATTATCTTTTAATATCTGTAGGATTCTGTAATGATGCCTTCTCTTTTATTCCTGGTGTTGATAATTGTGTTCTCTCCTCTATTGATGATGAGTTTAGCCAGAGATTTGTCAATTACACTGATCTTTTCAAAGAATCAACTTTTTGTTTCACTGATTTACTCAATTGGCTATTTTCTTTACCATTGATTTTTATTATTTCCTTCTTTCTGCTTACTTTGGGTTTTATTTGCTTTTCATTTTCTAGATTCTTTAGTTGTTATCTTAGATCAACAGTTCTCAAAATTTTTGGCCTCAGGACCCCTTTACACTCTTAAAAAGTATAAGGATCCTGAAGAGCTTTCATTTTTGTGATATATACTATAAATACTTACTGCATTGGAAACTAAAACTGAGAATTTTTTAACACACAAGAATACTCAATAACATGTTTCATTAGCCATCAGAGAGATGATGTCATTACACATTGTCTAGTCTCTGGAAAACTCTACTGAACACTTGTGAGAAAACAAAAGTGAAAATGGGAAATAACATATATATATATATATATACATATATATATTTTTTTTTTGGCGAGGAAGATTGACCCTGAGCTAACATCTGTGCCCGTCTTCCTCTGCTTTGTATATGGGACACCGCCACAGCATGCCTTGATGAGTGGTGTGTAGGTCCACACCCAGGATCCAAACCCACATACCCCAGGCCACCAAAGCAGAGCACATGAACTTAACCACTATACCACCAGGCTGGTCCCAATATATTTTTTAACTGAAAGAGTTTTAACCTCACAGACTCCCTGAAGGGATCCCAGGAATCCCTAACTTTGTCCAGACCACACTTTGAGAACTGCTGGTTAAATCATTGTTTTGTAAATACTTCTATTTTCTAATAAGAGCACTTAAAGCCATAAAACCCTAAAAACATTAGCTGTATCCCACAAGTTTTGATATATCATGTTTTTGCTATTATTCAGATCAAAACATTTCTAAATTCTTTTATAATTTTTTCTTTGACTGATGGGTTGTTTAGAAATGTGTTTTTTTCTTTTTTCCTTTTTTTTGGTGAGGAAGATTGGCTCTGAGCTAACATCAGTTGCCAGTTCTCCTCTTTTTGCTGAGGAAGATTAGCCCTGGGCTCACACCTGTGCCCATCTTCCTCTATTTTGTGTGTGGGACACCCCCACACATGGCTTGATGAGCAGTGCATAGGTCCGCACCCAGGATTCAAACCTGTGAACCCCAGGCTGCCTGAGCAGAGTGCATGAACTTGACCACTATGCCACTGGGCTGGCCCCTAGAAATGTGTTTTTTAAATTTCCAAATATTTGGGAATTTCATAAATTTTTTTATTATTTATATCTCATTTAATTCTGTTGTGGTCAGAAAACATCTCTACATTATTTTAATCCTTTTAAATTTATTTAGACTTGTTTTAAGGCCAAGCGTATGGTATGTATACCTTGGTGAATGTTCCATGTGCACTTGAATGTGTATTCTGTAGTCAGGCAGAGTGTTAAATTGGTCCATAACTTTCCTCTAAAAATTCTATATGCTTTCTGAATTTTTTGTCTACCTGTTCTACCATATTTTGTTTTGGGAAGATTTACAACCATACTGAGAGAGTAGTGAGGAAATATCCAAATATAATTGTGGACGTATCTGTGTCTCTCTTTAGTTCTGTCAGTTTTTGTTTCACATATCTGATGCTTTGTTATTAGGGTGCAAAACATTTAGTAGTATTAATCCTTTTTACTTCTAAAATGTCCTTTTTATCTCTGGTATTATTTCTTGTCCTGAAATCTACTTTGTCTGCTATTCATGACCACTCCAGCTTTCTTTTGATTACTGTTTTCACAGTATATCATTTTCCATCTTTTGATTTTTCACCTGTCTTCATATTTAAAGAGCATCTATTGTATAGAGACCATAATTGGGTTTTAAGTTTTATTCAACTCAACAATCTCTGCCTTTTAATTGCAATATTTAATCCTTTTACATTTAATATACTTATTAATGTGGTTGGGTTTAAGTCTGCCATCAGGCTATTTATTTTCTGTTTGCACCACCTTCTTTATTCTTTTTTCCTCCTTTCCTTCTTTCTTTTGGATTAATTGAATATTTTTATTATTATCTATTCCGCTGAGTTTTAATTTTCAGTGGTTACTCTATGATTTACAATATCCCTTTTTAATCTATCACACTCAACCACGTGTTAATACTATATAGCAACATGATAATGTAAGAAAATTACAACAGTATACTTACATTTTCCCCTACATTATTTATGCTAGTTTTCATAATTTTACTTTACATATATTAAAATAACCATACATCATTATCATTTTGCTTCGAGCAAAATTGTCTTTTTAAGAAATGAGATAAATATAAGTCTTTTACATTTACATTCATAATTATCATTTCCAGGGTTCGTCATTACTTAGTATAAATTCAAGTTTCCATCTGATATTAGTTTTCTTCTGCTTAAATAACTTTCTTTAACATTTTTTGCAGTATAAGACTGCTGGTAAATATTGAGATTTTGGGGGAGAAGGAGGAATATATCTCTACTCAACATTCATTTTCAAAGGATATTTTTGCTGAATATAGAGTTCTAGGTTGATAGGGTTTTTTTAATCATTTGAAAATATCATTCCACTGTTTTCTGGCTTGAGTAGTTTCTGATGAGAAGGTATTAGTCATTTTTATCACTTTTCTCCCATGTAAATGTGCTTTTTTCTGTGGCTTCTTATAACATTTTTCTCTTTGTCTTTGGTTTTAACAATTTAATTATGATGTACCTCAGCAAATTCATGTGTTTTACTTTTAAAAAATTGTACTTATGATGCAAAGGTTCTGGAGATAATGGTGGTGATGGTTGCACAACCATGTGAATGTACTTGATGCCACTGAACTGTACACTTAAAAATGGTTAAAATGATAAAGTTTTTGTTATGTATATTTTACCACAATAAAAAAGCAAATTAATTTTTTTGTGTGTGTGTGGGGAAGACCAGCCCTGAGCTAACATCTGTTGCCAATCCTCCCCTTTTTGCTGAGGAAGACTGGCCCTGGGCTAACATCCGTGCCCATCTTCCTCCACTTTATATGGGACTCCACCACGGCATGGCTGACAGGCGGTGCATCGGCGGATGCCGGGATCCAAACCTGCGAACCCCGGGCTGCCAAGCGCGGACTAAACCGCGCGCCACCGGGCGGCCCGCAAATTAATTTTTAAAAATCTACTTATGGTTCATTGAGCTTCTTGAATCTATGAGTTTATAATTTTTCTCAAATCTGGAAAAATTTCAGCCATCATTGGTTTAAGTATTTTTTTCTGTCCCAATATCTCTCTCCTCTCCTTCTTGGACTTGATTTACACACATGTTAGACTTCTGATATTTTCTAGAGGTCCTTGAAAATCTGTTGATTTCTTTTTCAGCCTTTTGCTTTGCCTTTGTGCTACAGTTTGCATTATTTTCAAGTTAATCTTTTCTTCTGTAATGTCTAACCTGATGGTAAGGCCATCCAGTGAATTTTTCATTTAAGGTAAATATGTTTTTTAGTTCTATCTTTCCCATTGGCCTCTTGTATGGCTTCCTTTCTCTTTAGATTATCCCTTGGTTTCTTTTATGTTCAGATTTTCCTTTAAATCCTTGAACACAATTACAATATCTTTACAAAGTTTTGTGTGTTAATTCCATCATTTCTGTCATTTCTGGGTCTGTTTGTATTGACTTATTTCTCTCCTGGTTGTGGATCACATTTAATGGTCTTTGTATGCCTAATAATTTTTAAATTTATGCCAGACATTGTAGATGTTACACTACTGAGTGAATTCATTTTTTTATTGATGTCTTAATAGTTTATAACATTGTGGGGTTTTAGTTGTGCATTATTATTTATCCATCACCATGTGGATGCATCCCTTCACCCTTTGTGCCCAACCCCCAACCCCCTTCCCCTTGGTAACCACCATTCAGTTCTCTCTGTCCGTGTGTTCATTTATATTCCACATATGAGTGAAATCATGCAGTGTCTGTCCTTCTCTCTCTGGCTTATCTCACTTAATATAATACCCTCTAGGTCCATCAATGTTGTTGCAAATGGGACAATTCTGTCTTTTCTTATGGCTGAGTAGTATTCCATTGTGTATATATACCACATCTTCTTTAACCAATCATCAGTCGAGGGACACTTGGGTTGCTTCCACTTCTTGGCTATAGTGAATAATGCTGCAATGCACACAGGGGTGCATAAGCCTCTTGTGATGGTTGATTTCATGTCCATTAGGTAGATGCCCAAGAGTGGGATTGCTGGATCATAAGGTACTTCTATTTTTAATTTTTTGAGGAATCTCCATACTGTTTTCCATAGAGGCTGCACCAGTTTGCATTCCCACCAGCAGTGAATGAGGGTTCCCATTTCTCCACAACCTCTCCAGCATTTGTTGTTTTTTGTCTTGGTGATTATAGTCGTTTTAATGGGTGTAAGTTGATATCTTAGTGTAGTTTTGATTTGCATTTCCCTGATGATTAGTGATGTTGAACATCTTTTCATGTCTGAGTGACTTCATTTTGTTGTTTTCCTCTCAAGAGTGTTGAGTTTTCTTCTGGCAGGCAGTTAATTTACATGGAGATCATTTTGATCCTGTTAGGATTGCTTTTAAGCATTGCTAGGGTGTTTCTAAAGTAGGCTTTATTCCAGGAATACATTAATCCTTCTCCTAAAGTGTGACTTTTCTGGAGTCTCTACTGAGTGCCCAAGGTGTTCCACGAGGTCTCTCCTCTCTGACTAGTCAGAAACTCAAATCCCTAAACATAGACTCTCCCGGTACTGGATGAGTTCTATAATCTCCAGTTGTCTCACTCCTCTCTGGCAGCTGTTCTTTCCCCAGTAGTTCTTTGTTGGACTAACTTTGTGGAATCTCTCCCTGTCCATCTGCAGCTATATATTCAGCCAAAGACTTAAGGAGAACTCTATGTGTATTTCTGGAGCTCCATCTCTGCACATATCTTTCTCAGTATTACCCAGCCTTCTAAATCCAGCTGCCTCAGTAATCCCAACTCCAGTCTCTGTCTGCTCAGTTCAACAAGACAGCTGTGGTCTTCTCTGGCTCCATCCCCTTACACTGCAGTCCAGGAAGTGTCTCCAGGAAGAAAGCTAGGGTAACTCTGGAGTTGATCTAATTTACTTCCCTTTCTAAAAGTCTCAGTCTTGTGCTGCCTGTTGTCATTGTGTGAAAAGTTTTTCCATATATTTTGTAGCCATTTATGGGAGAAAGGCTGGTCTGGTCAGACCTGATCTTTTGTCCATCTACCTGCCCATTTCGCCTATCAGCACCTGTATACTTCCTGACTTTCATCTGACTTCCTGCTTTTGCTCTTCATGTCCTAGCAACTCATGTCCCTTCAGACTGCTAGTGCTCAGGACCGAATGTGTACAGGTCAGGTGATACATACTACGACTCAATGACAAACGCAAACTGGACTTCAGGGACTGGAGGTTGGAATGGTAAAATTCCATAGTTGAAAGACTGCATTGATGTTCTGCAGGTGCTGTGGAATGGTACTGTTTCTAAGCTTTTGGTCATTTGTTTGCCTGAGCTTTCCTTGAGTGTGACCTTGACACCTCCATATATACCCCTGCTTCCACAAAACTACTCAGGAAAAACAGCCAGCCTCTAACTTCTCTCCTTTCACACCTTTTGCTAAAAAGCAAGGTGGCTGAGACATTTTACCTCGCATTCCGGAGCCAAGAGAAGTTGGTCCTAAGAAGTTAACTTAAAACATGGCCCTTCTTACAGAAATTTAAGTTGGCAGCTGCTCCTCTTATGATTAGAAATCAAAGACATACGCATTTGGGTAGTTTTCTGGGGTCTTCTGATGCCGGTGTGGTGTCATCGATGACCAAGATTGACATTTCTTTCCTGTGACAGTGGTGGATGATGTGCCTCGATAACTCTGTCCATTGTCCCGGTAGCACTCTTGGACGACAGGAGTTTGTTCAGGTGGTACTGAAATTAAAATAGAAGAAATCAGTGAATAACGACTAGAACAGAGAGATATGTGAAGCAATTTATGACACAAACAGAACAGTAGTTTCTGGGAATTAACCCTCTTCCCTTTTTCATATTGGCAAATAGATGGACATGCAAAGAGAACAACAGATCCACAAAGAACAAGGCTGAATCTTACAGTATTGGGCTAGGGAAGACACATGCTAATTTAAAAAAAAAAAAGAGAGAGAGCAGCCAGGTCCCTTAAGAAGGACACTGCAATACAATAACAAATGTATACCATAGTGATTCCACAGTCCTCCAAAAATGGTTTTCTCTAAAAAAAAAAAAAAAGATAATGTTCTAGAACTTTAATGACCTAACTTTTTTGGTAAATGTTTAATTTAAAACTCAGGAAAAAATAAGCAGGTCAGAGAGTACTTATAATTGGAAATTACATTCATGTGCAAACTCTTTTTTGTGAGTCTCCAGTGGGTGTTCAAGCAATTGGGCAGGAGATCAAAGGTAGACATATTCAATGGCGCAGGGTGCTGGTGGCTGCCACTGGAGGCAGAAACACACAGAATCCCTTGTGTGTTTCCCCAGACTCTATGCTGACACAAAGCCAAAGCCTTAAGCTACTGGGAGATGGGGCAGGAAATGGTCCTATATCCAGGACTGCAGGCAAAGATCCACTGTTTCTCAGGGAGGAGTAGAGGCAAAAATCTTATTCCCCTGGAGGAGAGGCAGAGAATTCTCTTGTGTCCAAGATCTTTCACTGACATAAAGCAGAAGTCAGCTACTCTTCCACTCAAGACCCACTACAGATAAGAGTTAGAGTTTTGCTCCATGGGAAAAGGGGCAAGAACACTGATAAACACAACCTTCAAAGCCCAGGTGCACAGAGCTAGTCTAAGATTGAGGGTAGACCAGGAAGACAGAGAATGTCTACCTCCACCAAAAGCTTAGAACTGAGTAAGAAAAAACACAGTTTATCACTATAGTCACGTTAATAGCATGGAGCAACCCCTCTGTGATTGCAGTGATTGCTAAAAGCTGGAATAGATTAGGAATACTGAGAAAACTCTTCAGCACCCCAGACCCTACTCCTAGCACAAGGTAACAAATTCCCCAGAGGAATTTGAAGTCTGTGGTCCACTTAAGGTAAAAGCAACAATAATAAAACCCAAATTCAGTTCATCTGCTGACTATATGGATTCAATTACCCACACAACATACTGACAAAAGAAGAAGGATGTCTGTTTCAAAGTATAAATAATATTACTTCAATCTCTACTGTTCTTCTACAAATAATGTCCAGCATTTGATAAAAAAATTACGAGACACACCAAAAAAACCCAGGGGAAAAAAAGCCCCTGTTGAGTGATAAAGCAATCAACAGAACCAGACTCAAAGATGACTCAGAACCAGACAGACAGAGATGTAGAGGCAGTCAGACTGAAGTTATAAGATAACTGTGATTACTATGTTAAAGCATCTTGTAGCAAGGGTGAACAATGTGCATGGAAAGATGAAGAATTTCAGCAGATGGAGAAACAAAAATAGAATAAAATGTAAATGCTAGAAATAAAAAACGTGATATCAGGGATGAAGAATTCCTTCAATGGGGTGATCAGCAGACAAGACACAACTGAGGAAAGAATCCATGAACTTGAAAATAAGTTAATAAACATTATCCAAACTGATACACAAAGAGAAAAAAAGAGTGGGGGGAAAATGTAGAACAGGCATATAAGAGGTATATGAAACAATATGAAATGGTCTAACATGTGGGTAATTGGTATCCAAAAAAGGAAAACAGAGAGAGAGAGAGAGAGAGAGCAGGCAAAAAGAAATATTGGGGCAGTAATGGCTGAGAATTTTACAAAAGTAATGAAAATCAACAATCCACAAATATAAGAAGCTCAGAGAACTTCAAGCAGGATAAATACCAATAAATAAATAAACAAAAAAACACACCTGTATGCACCATAACAAAACTGCTGAAAACCAAAATGACACAAAGTCTTAAAGACAGCCAGAGGAAAAAAAAATTAAATACAGAGGAACAAAGATAAAATTTCCAGTCAGAAACTATTCAAAACAGAAGTTAACCATTAATATCTTTAAAGTGATGAAAGGAAAAAAAATTATCAACCCAGAATTCTAAACCCAACAAAATTATTTTTTAAAACTGAGGGCAAAAATAAAGGCTTTTTCAGACATACAAGAGCTGAAACATTTCATCACCAGCAGTCCTGTACTACAAGAAATGTTAAAGGTTAAGGTTTTTACAGAAGGAATATGACACCAGATGGAATTTTGAGTCTACAAAAAGAAATGAAGAATACTAGAAATGGTAAAAATAAGTAAAGGTAAATATAAAGATATTTGTATTTATAATCACTTTAAAACATGACTGGAGCAAAAATAGTATCAATGTATTGTGAGATTATAACATAATAAAAGTAAGCTCTTAGAGACAATAACACAATATTTTGGAAGGGAGGAAATAGAAGTACCATGTTGTAAGGTTCATACATTATACATCAAGTAAAATAATACTATTTGAAGGTGGAATGTGATAAGTTAAAGATGTATATTGTAACCATTAGAAAAAATAGTAAAAACATTAAAAATTAGTTTAACTAATAAGCAAATAGTGGTGACAAAAGACCATCAAAAATATTCAGTTAATGCAAACAAAGACAGAAAAAGGTGAAAACAGGAACAAAATTCAAATAGGACAAATAGAAATAACTAACCTAATGGTTGATTTAAATCCAACCATATGGACAATTACATTAAATGCAAATGGTCTAAACATCTCAGTTAAAAGGCTGAGAAAAAAGGTATATCATAGAAACACTAGTGAAAAAAGAGCTGCAATGGCTGTATTCACATCAGCAAAAGGAGACTTCCAAACAAGGAATATTTCCAGAGATAAGGAAGGACATCACATAATGATAAAGGGGTTGTTTCTCAAGAAGACATAACAATCTTAAGCATCCATGTGCCTAACAAAGAGCTCCAGAGTATATAAAGCAAACACAAAACCAAAAAGAAATAGATGAGTCCACAGCTAAAGCTGGAGACGTCACCATTTACCTCTCAGTAATCGATAAAACAGGAGATAGAAAATTAGTAAGGATTCAGGAGAGTTAAACAAAACTAACCACCTTGACCTAACTGGCCTTTATAGAACACTCTACTGAAACATTCACGTGAAACATTCACCAAAATGACCATATCTGAGTCATAAAACAAACGCCAACAAATTTAAAATAATTGAAATCATAGAGCATGTTCTCTGACCAGAACAGAATTAAACTATGAACAAAGCTACTGTATATCATGGTATCACTGGGGTAGAAAAATACAGAGAGCACTGGGGCCCTCAGCAAGCTCCCATTCCCCTTCTTACCTGCGGCATCCACATGTTCCGTGGATACTGGAGAGGACTCACAGGACGGTATCTTGCAGTATTCCCACCTTGTCTCGCTGTTGGTTGTGTAGCACCATGGAGCCGTTTCTCCATCAGGGTTACGACAGAAGTTTTCATCTAAATTTCTGAAAAAGAAGTGCTCATGAGCTCAGCTTTCCAAAAAGGCTGAATAAATAACAAGGTGCGCACAGGCTGGTCAACGGTGATACTGGCTATGTATCCAGCCAATTGTCTAGAATTACACAAACTGAAAAACACGTGGAAACTTAAGCAGAGCAGGATTCCATAGGATTCCATAGAATTATGGCTCAGATGCTTCTCTTTGGTAAATGGTTGAAATAAATTCCTTAACTGTGTATATTCAAGCAAAATAGATCTTTTGCTATGTGTTGGGCACTGTGTGATATGCTGAAAACGCAATGGGTGTTTTCCACATTGTTCTTGCCTCAAAAAGTATACATTATAGCCGTGGAATTTCAGTTTACAGTCTTGGAATTGAACTGTTCTCAAACCTTACCGTGCACTTAGTAGAAAGCTTGCCAAAGCATATTGCTGGGACCCACTCCGAGTTTCTAATTGAGTAGACCTGGAGCAGGTTCCAAGAAATTGCATTTCTAACACATTCCTGATGCTGCTGATGCTGCTGGTCTGGAGAACCACACTTTGAGAATCAATGTAACAGGAAAATCAACGCTAAGTTTCACTCCCCTTGCATGTGACTTGACCAGTTTTCATTCCAGAATCCTTTAACTCTAGGTTCCTGTGGTTACTGAAACTAAGGGAAAATCAATGGGATTTCACATTCCATAGCAGCAGACGGACAATGAGAGCAGACTGGGACTTACTTGCAGGGAAAGTTTTCTGGGGTCCTGTTGTGTTTGTGAGGGGTCTGTTCACTCCAGCGCTGACAGGTAAACCCAGATACAGTGACGGACACCTTCCCTCGATAGTTTTCACCTCTTCCCTTCAGACACTGGTATGTTGGACCAGAAGATGGTGGGGGTGTTGCTTGAATGGTGAAAATAAACTATAATGAATTTTTTTAAAATAAAGACTGCACAGACAGATGTAATAGGGGGATGGATGCAGGGAGCATCAGCCTGTCTTCTTTTCTGCTCATCTGTCTTGGAATTTGGCGCTCGAAAATTGTTTCTTATTTTCAGAAGAATCTAAGTCTATGTAGAATCTATGTCTCTGAGACCATCTCCTGAGGAACTCTTCCAGGGAAAAGAGCATTAGAGTAGATGCTTCTTTCTATATTCTCTTTGCTCAGTTCATCATACATAGTAAAGATCAACATGAGTCACCCCCCACCCAGAATCCTCATGTATACCAATGATCCAACTTGCTTCATGAAGAATAAATTATTCATTGAGTAAACATAACACCCAATAGTCCGTAAAGCCAAACAACACAGAGAGAATCCATGGAAAGAAGGCAAAAGATGTCTCCAAAGAAAAGGCTGTGCATCCAGGAATCAAGAAATTCTTGAGAAAAAAAAAAAGACGACGACAAAAAGAGAAACTGATGTTCCTAAAGGAGGAGAGGCCCTGAGGAACTTCAGGGTCCCTCCCGAAAGATGATTGTCAGAGCAAAGAAGAGGAAGCTGGCCCTCAAGGGCTTGCTGGGTCCTTTTTAACTTTTGATGACTGTCCTTGTCTAAATGTTTAGTCCCTTGCTTCAAATTCTCATAGAAGGAAAATATTATAAAATTGTTTCTTCTAAGTTATTTCTGCTAGGTCTGCCATTTCATCTCCTCCCGCTGAATGCTCTTCTCCCACTGCTCCCTCACAAGTGGATGTACTTGTGACTAGAGAAACTGGATGTGCAGAGACACCTCTTTGTTTACAAAGCAACAATTAGAAAGAACTCTGGTTGATAATGAAATCCATGTACCAGAAAGTATGGGTCTGCTTTCCCTTTAGCACTAGAAAAAAGTAGGATATCAGAGATACCTCCAAGAGTCTACATTCAACTGTACTTAGAGGAGGCAGACGTCTTTGCTAGGAAAAAATATATATATATGACAAATGGATGCTCTGATCAATTACCTAGAGTGGCCAATAAATTGTTTTAAAAGAGCAATCACCTCCCACAGATGTAGGGCACTTTTTAGGCACAGCACTCGGGCCCTGACACATATTTTTTTCTTGATTCCAAGAGCAGAACAGGTGAGGGTCCCCGAGGACTGGGTATGAGCCATACTTACTACAGCGTGGGATGTTACAGAATTCCCAGCGTTTGTTGGGGTCCGTGGTGAAACACCACGGGCGGGGCTCCCCATCAGGGTTACGACAGTAATTCATCCTCAAGTTCTTGTTTGGAAATCTGAACAGACAAGAAGGATTTTAATAGCACTGAATGTTTACATTCACAGATGAGAATCATTTCAAATGAGCAAACTTTGAGCACCTATTGTGTGCTAGGCACGGGCAGGCACCCAAGGAGGTGACTGCATGAAGGCTGTCCTCAAAGAGATGACAATCTCGTAGGAAAGATTAGCTCAGTATTCTAAGGAGTGTTTTTCTAACAGTTTACATGTGCAAAAGTCACAGAACAAGATCAGTAACTTTGCCATTTTGGCCATCTGGAAAACTGATATTAGCAAACTCCAGTCATTGAGCTGCAAATAACAGCAATTTTTAAATATTTTTTCTTGATGTCATAATAGTTTATCACACTGTGAAATTTTAGTTGTACATTATTGTTTGTCCGTCACCATATAAATGTGTCCCTTCACCCCTTGTGCCCACCCCCAACCCCCTTGCCCCTGGTAACCACCAAACTGTTCTCTCTGTCCGTGTGTTAGCTTATCTTTCACATACGAGTGAAATCATGCGGTGTTTGTCATTCTCTGTCTGGCTCATTTCACTTAACATAATACCCTCCAGGTCCATCCATGTTGTTGCAAATGGGACGATTTAAATAAAAGCAATTTTTAAAACACAAGGTACTCACTGACTAGAGATAGTTATCTAGTACACAGTATAACCAAGAAGTTGGCTTCTTCATAGCTTAAAGGAATGGTCCCTCTAGTCTGCCAGGTTCTGGTCCCACTAGCCTTTAAGCTTGTAGAAACTGGGAGGGATACGCCATGTTCCTGTGAGCACATGGCCAGCTAGTACAGGCCAGAAAGTCCCTCAGCAGGAGTCCAGTGGCTAAGACCATAAGATGCACACCATGCCTCGCGGCCCCCTGGGCTTATTTCACATCCCTCTCTGAGAAGGTAATTGCTTAGTCAGAATGGAGAGAGCAACCAGCAGTGGCTTAAACAATCTTCTGGTTTCCTGAAAGTGCATTTACCCAGTTCTGGGCCGGAGGTCTTTACTGTATTCTTTCTTTGAAGAAAAATGGCAACAGCTGTGTTTTAAGCTAGCTTTTTGGAATGGGAGGTAGAGAAATTTAGTGGAGCTGTTTTCCACAGTGAAATCTGTGGCTTAGTCTCATTTCTTGTAAATTTTTATAAGCCCTGTTATGGTCCTACAGTCGTCATAGAATGAAGAGAAAGACCAGAAGCAGTTACAGAGAAGGAAGATGTTTTCCAGTACACTTACCGTGAAATAGAAGCCTCAGAAACCCTTACTTTAGGAATCATCATTATTTTCTAGATCAGGGACTTTTATTCGTAGTTTAAATTCATGATCCCCTTTGAGAATCTGGTGTAAGTTAGAATCCTCACCCCAGAAAAATGCATTGATATAAATGCACATAAAACATTGAGGAATTCACGAAATCCCTAAAGCCCATCCATAGATCACAGGTTAGGAAGCCTTGAATCTCACTGGCATGAAGGAAAAGGGAAGGAATAAAGAGAAGAGGGAAATATTTGGAAAATACTCAAGTGTGAAGTATCTGTATTTGTCAAATCTTAATGCATGTACAAATCAGCCAGGAAGCTGGTTATAATGCAAATCGGGAGGATCTGAGATTCTGTATTTCTAATAAACTCAAACAAAAGAGATGAGATCACTCTTTGATGGACCACATTTGGAGTAGCAACAATGTATACTTCACCTGCAGTCATGTGGGAAGATGCAAACTTGGAAATTCAAAAACATCAGATGTGTTCACTTCTTGAGGAAAGCTAAAATATCTAACATTAAATGCACCATAGAGCCGCAGAGTCGTGAACATCCCATTTCTTTCCCAGTGAGACTTACTTGGAAGGAATGTACCCATGAGCATGTGGGCTCTGAGAGTCCCAGGACTGGCATTCTAGTCCAGACACGGTCTTGGAAATTTTGCCTTCATAATTTTCTCCACTGCAATGCATACATTCATCTGGCAGAATGGAGAAGAAAGAAAGAAAGGAAGAAAGAAAGAAAGAAATGGAAATGGATGAAGCAAAAAAGAGTGAAAACTAGAGTCCCACTAGAAATGTCTCAAATACCCCATGCCACTTGTTTATATGTATTTCCTAATAATCACTTAGTAACAAAATTGGCAATAAAGACTCCATTTTCTAACGCAATCTAAAATGTCATTCTCTCCTTCAGATGGTAAAATTAGCATATTTTAGCCAACAGCCACCCAACTATTATAGTCATAACCAAATCCAGAAATTCCATAATGCCTTGTCCTCAAACTGGGACACACTGGCCCTTAGTGGGTGGGAGAGGTGGGGGAAAGAGGGTGCACACATTCGCAGAAATCTGTAGGTTCTCTACTGGGATTTTTAAATATTTGTTGTCTTCATTTCAATAATGATCTTTAAAATTTTCTATGAAATCATTTTGATCATATGGATGACTGCCAAATAAGCTGGAACCCTCCCAGGATTTTAGTGCTGGAGTTTTTGTTTGTGCTCATGACCTCTCGGCGCTCTCATCACCATGGCCTGGGTTTGTTTTCTGGTCAGGGAACCACACCACCTGCCTATCGATTATTGTACTGTGGCAGCTGTGTGTGGCTGTGATGCTGAAAGCTATGCCACCAGGATTTCAAATACCAGCAGGGTCACCCAGGGTGGACAGGTTTCAGTGGAGCTTCCAGACTAGATACACTAGGAAGAAGGACCTGGCCACCCACTGCCAAAAAATTGGCCATGAAAACCCTTTGAACAGCTGTGGAGCTTGTCTGATATAGCGCCGAAGGTGAGAGGGCATAGAAAGATCAGGCAGGGGTCCGCTCTGCTGTGCACAGGGGCACTAGGAGTCGGAATCCACTCCACAGCACTAACTAACATGACCTCACTGGAGAACAATATTCACCTAAAGCGACATGGCTTCTCTTTTTATATTATAGAGAAGCATGACTGGCTATTCTTTGCTTTCATATATTATTTAAAAAGTGAAACTTTGATTTGGAATGATTGAAATAACATGGTGCAGCAGAATAATATATGACTTTAATTCTTATGGGGTAATAAGGAAAACAGAAGTAGACTTGTTACAAAAATGATGCATTCATATCAATTAAGGGCCAAATGACCTCATAACATAGTGTAGGAATAAAGAATCCCCATGGTTGAAATAGATCAAGTGATGAGAGAACTGAGCTGTCACACGTGTTATATGCACTATCCACATTGTTGCACAAACCCCACTTTCATTCATTTGCCCCTTGCACCAATAAACTTAGCAGGAAATATGAAATGAAGAACATTTTTTTCAATAAGATGTTTTTAATTTTTTCAGCATTGACTTTCGAGGTGCACTATTAAATTGGTTGGTCTATTAAAATAAAGGATTGCTGGGGCCGCCCGGTGGCGCAGCAGTTTAGTCCGCGCTTGGCAGCCCGGGGTTCGCGAGTTCGTATCCCGGGCGTCCGCCGACGCACCGCTTGTCAGCCACGCTGTGGCGGTGTCCCATATAAAGTAGAGGAAGATGGGCACGGATGTTAGCCCAGGGCCAGTCTTCCTCAGCAAAAAGAGGAGGATTGGCGATGGATGTTAGCTCAGGGTCGGTCTTCCTCACAAAAAAAATAAATAAATAAAATAAAGGATTGCTGATTTAAAAACTGGTTCATTGCTTTGCTTCAATGAAACGACAAAGTGTACCATGTTAAATTAATATTGTTTATTTGAATGTATTGATTTGGGGGTTTTATTGTAATTGTTTCATTGCAAATCTGTTTTTGGCTTTATATTGTGTAACAGCTTTAAGCATAAGAAGTTTGTATCTAGTTTTATATTTGTACATGTTGAAGTAACATTTCAATAAAAATAATTCAGGTCAATAATGGAGGTCCGAGCAAATTTTTGGTCCTTTCCAAGAGGTGCATATATTACGCAATTTTGTCAAATACGGCACTAATTGACTAACAATATTTCTGTGGCAAATTGCTTTACAGCAAATTATGTTACAGATGAAGGGCAGATATGAAAACAGTTTCTAGAGCTGCTCCTGACCTTCACATTCCGGAATGTCGCAGAACTCGAATCTGATATTTGGATCTGTAGTGTAACACCAGGGTCCCCTCTCATCATTGTCTGGATTCCTACAGTAGTTCTCCTCCAGTCCCTCTAAAGGATATTTATCAGGTGAATACCTGTGGAGGATGGAAAAGAACCACTTTGACTATATTTTAAAAATCAGCATCACAGAATAAGATGCTCTCCATTTCCCATCTGAGGTTCAAGATCTGTCATCCAAATGCATTCGGCTCTGTGCTGCAGCATTTGTGTTGTCCGATTTTCAATGTCTCTATTGATAGACTATTTCAGCACGCTAGCTAATACTCCTCTTATTACTGTATTAATAGCCAAGTCTTAGAAGTAGAGCCAAAATATTTTTAAGCAGAGTCAGTAGAAAGAGAAAGGGCTCAAAAGCCTGCCAAATTCTTGGTTCATTCCAAACACCTATTTTTGTCAGTCGCCCTTCTTTCTGTAAAAATAACAGTAATTAATACCATTTTGCTTGTGTGAACTAGGCGCCAGGCATTACACTAACATCTTTCCATACATTCTCTCATTTAGTCAGAAGGTGCTATTATCCAGATTTTACAGATGAGAAAACTGAGGGGCAGCAATGTAAAACAAAATGCCTAAGCTTGAACAGTTAACAAGTAGCATCTCAAGAATTTAAAGTCAGATCTGTCTGATTGCAGATGCCACCTTCTCTCTGAAATGCAGGCAGACTTAATGGGGGAGAGGGGGAGTTAAGCTCATTTTCAGGTCTAGAGATGAGTTGCTTGTGTAGAGAAAACAAATTCAGTAAAAACCCCAAGATTTTGGGTCTAAAAAGGCAGGTTTTGTTTCTGGTTTTGTTATGTACCTGTTTTTGGTAAATTGCACCCTCTCGGGCCCTCAGTTTCCTCTTCTGGAGTGAAGACGGCCTAGATTATCTCTATGGCCCCTGACATTATATGATTTGGCCATTTGGTTTAATCATTTTACCTCTATAAGCCTTAATGTCCATGGAATATGAGATGTGCCCATAAGCAGGTAAGCATTGTTACTGAGAACTTAATGCCACCTATTACCTTACTGGGCAAAGTACAAAAAGAATGACACTAAAATAAATATAGGCAAGTTGCAAGACAATCTGTTTTTCATTTATATTTTATTTACTCTCTGGCTCCACAATGTTGAGGGGAACACGTGGTGGGAGTTCTAAGTTGCTATGTTTGATTTAGACTAATCTAGCTTTAAACACAGTCATCTTTGGCCTTTTCTTGGACTCAGCTAGAATTCATGGTTTTATTGTTCTTTTTTATGAGGCGTCCTTCTATGTTCTAGGTCTTCCAGAAAAGTATCTACGCAAGAGTGAATGGAAAGCAACCACGTTCTGCTTTTATGCTATTAACAACTGAACCATCCTACATCAACATCACTAAGCTTCCCTTTGTACCTGCCTAGTCACGTATTCTGGTTTGATTTAGAAGTAGGTGAGTCATTCTCAGTTTGATAGGTGAACACAGAGAGGAAAGAGAAAGTCTTACTTAGGTACGTGGGGAGAAGTATCGCTCCATTTTTGACAGGCAATACCATTTTTCGTTTTGGACATTGTCCCCCTGTAGTTCTTTCCATTTCCAGTCTTGCACTCTGAAAGATAAACTAAAGGAAGTCCACACAGTGGTCAAATCTTTCACAACAAGAAACATCATGAGGAAGCCCTGCACTGCTTAGTCACATTGAAAAGACTTGCACACCAGACGACACCATTTTCCTCCTATCTAAAAAGATAGTCTTTTATATCTGTGGAAGAGTTGCGGTTAACTAAGCCGTTTGGTGCTTTGATTCATTTATTCGAAGCTAGAGCCCCTCTGTGTACCAGGGGCATTGTGCTAGGTGCTGGGGACACATGGAGCACAGAAAAGAGGTCCTATCTCCATGGAACTTATGCTCCAGGGGAGACAGTGGCGCTGGTTACAGAAAGTAACCAAGGACGCAAATTCTGAAATGAGATCACCTCGAGGTGACATGTCTAACAGAGAAAATAAATAGCATGATGTGGGAGAGAATGGGAAAGGAGGCGGCTTTTTAGACAGGGCGGGCAGCAGGCTTTTCAGAGGCTGAAAGAGATCCAAGCCACTTCTCCTTCTTGAGGCTCTCAGTATCTTAAATATGAAAAAGCACCAAACAAGGTAATAAACTGCCGTCTACTTTAAATGTTTACAGCAGATGCTGTCCACCAGCCTCCACTTACCCAACTCACCAGTTAGCCAGGGGGCTTCATCCTGTCTCTGAAACACACAGTCAGGTGCCCACCTGTGTCCCAAATGTGGTAGGATGGGCACCTGTGACTGGCAGGCCACTTTCCAGGGTGCCCACCCACTTCTGTTCCCACCAGTTGGGTTATACGCTTACCAAGAGTCAGTTGTTTTTATTGTCAAAACTTTTTACACAGTGATGTTTGATTAAAGGCGATCTAAATTGAGAAATGAACGTGAAAAAAAGCTTTTTTTTAAATTAAGTTGAATGTTTTTAAGGACTTGAAAGAGTTGAATCATTTTAAAAATTGCTATCAAGTCCACTGAGAACAATCCACTCATATAGCTGACTATATGAGTTTGGAGTGAAATTATAAACACGTAAAGGTATTTTACAGTCAGACTGATTAACAGATGTCTCTAGACCCTGCTCCACCTCAAAGAGAAGGAAATTGATTATTGTAGACAATGCACTTACAGCTCAGTTTCTGCAAGAAATGCCCCTGTTGGCGGCCCCACATTCAAAGAAAAAAAGCCTCCACTCTACATCAAAAGGTGTCGATGTAAAATTGTGTTTTCAATGAAAATATAAAATATTTAAGGTATGTTTGTATCATCTTTATGATTCTCCACCTTAGCCAAGTTTTTTAATTAATTGATTGATTACCTGGGGAGAGGACTTCTAATATATTTTATTTATTTATTTTTTTTTGTGGGGAAGACCAGCCCTGAGCTAACATCTGTTGCCACTCCTCCCCTTTTTGCTGAGGAAGACCGGCCCTGGGCTAACATCTGTGCCCATCTTCCTCCACTTTATATGGGAAGCCGCCACGGCATGGCTGACAAGCAGTGCGTCGGCGGGCGCCCGGGATCCGAACCCGCGAACCCCGGGCTGCCAAGCGCGGACTAAACCGCTGCGCCACCGGGCGGCCCCTCTAATATATTTTAAACCACTGCTTTAAACCCAGCACTATGTGTAAAGATTGCAAACATATCTCCATTGAATATATTATTAGAGTAGACATATCACACTTACAAAAATGGTAAACTCAAGGTGCTTTGGAGGCCCAGAGGTCCTGGCAGGCTTTTAAAAGGAAGGCTTAAATAATGCAGAACCTGTAGCAATTGCTAAGGGTTTGGATTTTATTCTAAGGGCACTAAGGGTTTGAAGCAGGGAAGTTACAGACCAGCCAGTGCAGTGACCTTGCCAGTGACAATGGCGGCTTAGACCCAGATGGTGGCAGTGGCCATGGCAGCAAGTAGCAGATGTAAATGTGATCTGACACTGACTGTTCCCAGAAAAACCCTGGCAGGGAATTTAGCAGTGGGTCCATATTCCACAGGAAAGAAACAAGCACCAAAAAATGAGTGACTTTGACTTTTTACCTCTCTTTTGTTTGTGTGTACCTGCCAGAGTTGACATAACCTTTTGCTCCTTTCCATCACCTTGAAAACAAGTAATTATTCAACTATTCAAACGAAGCCTAGCGGTCACCCACATGTTCCTTCTGGTTAACAATTGACAAATGACATATTTAAATATTAGCATTTGGCAGGGAGAATCCCACCAGGCCTTTATTTTGAAATCTGGTTGATAGTAGGTAATCTATATATCTCATCCTTTACTCACTATCTATAAGAACTAATAACTTCAACAGATAAACTGTAGATGTAATCTGCATTTTAATCTCAAGAATTAGAGATAAACAGTGGTAAGGAAGGGCGTGTCACAGCCACACAGCTAATTAAACCTAAGAAGATGAACCAATGCCTAGAAATAATCCCAACCTAAAGAAATCCTTTTTGAAATCCTATTTGGAGTTTTGTGGTGAGACGAGAAAGAATGTCGCAAGTTGTTGTCAAGAATACATGACATAGGATGTTTCTTGTTGTCTGTAACACCTGTGATACAGAATATTTGGAGAACTAAGTTGTTATTATAAATGGTCTTAATATGTGGCCAACAACAGAGTATAGGAGGTAGTTTTAAAAGCATCATATACTCACTTAATCTTCATAAATACTTAATGGAACTTTTGTATTTCCAAAAAGATGTGCTGGGGCCAGCCCAGTGGCACAGCAGTTTAGTTGGTGCTTTGGCAACCTGGGGTTCGCCGGTTCGAATCCCGGGCACCCGCCGATGCACTGCTTGTCAGCCATGCTGTGGCAGCGTCCCATATAAAGTAGAGGAAGATGAGCACGGATGTTAGCCCAGGGCCAGTCCTCCTCAGCAAAAAGAGGAGGATTGGCAATGGATGTTAGCTCAGGGCCGGTCTTCCTCACAACCCCCCCCCCCCCAAAAATGTGCTATTTCCATAGGAATCCAGGCCACCCCTTATCCTAAACAATGGGACTATTGATCCGGAATTTTCCAGGAAACTATGGGAAGGGAACTACGATTCTTGCCCATTTTCATTCCAGAGTTTGAGGGGAAAGAGTGGAAAATTTAGGAATAAAAATAAGGATTTTGTCTCTATCCGAATGTTACTGAGGATAAAAAACTCCTGAGTTTTTCTATTTCTCCAGGCTTCAGTCCAGAAGCCAGGGCCCAAGGGCCATGGTCGCTGCAGAGCAAGAAGCCAAGATCTTAAGGAACATTTGGACTCCTCCTCTCCTCCTTAAAAGTAAAACAAAATTTTGAATATCTTATTTTCAGGGTTATAGAGGTAGAAGTGATTTTGCAAATCCAATCCCTTCATTTTTGAATCAAGAAAAATGAAACCTAAAAGGTGAAGTAATCTACTGGAGTCGACCTAGTGGATCAGTGGCCAGATCTAGTCCCGACTCCAAATTCAATTACACTACAGCATAGTGCCTCCATTCTCTGGCCTGATAAGTTACAGATATAAAAGAGGAGGAGGGGAGGGGAAAAGGAGAAGGAGGAGGGAAGGGGAGGAAAGGGAGGGGAGAGGGAGAAGAAGGAGGGAGGGGAAGGATGGGGAAAAGGGAGGGGGAGAAGAAGGAGGGGAGGAAGAGAATAGGAAGGAGAGGAGGAGAAGAGAGGAGGAGGGAGAGGGGGAGAATGGGGAGGAGGAGGAGGGAGATAGGGGAAGGGGAAGAGTGGGGAGGGGTGGAGAGAAGAAGGAGAGCGGGAGGAGCAGGAGGAAGAAATCATTGTACTCACTTCTCTTTTCAAATAGAATGGCGTCTCTCATCCTCATGACTGGGGAAGACTTGCTGTTTTCAGCCAGTAATACACATTGTTGCTCTTTACTGTGATATTGGAACGCCCTGCAGAAGGGAAGGAGGAAACACTGCCAATGTTTTCCTTTATTTAAGGAAAGCAGACTTCTAGTGACAAGCAATAGACTCTAAAGATAATTGTATCCCTTGATGGATCAAGGAGCTCAGAATTGTTACCTTCAACTAAGTTTGGCACAGGATCAATGAAGTACTGTAGAAGGATACATCAGCACAGTAGTTACTCTCATTTCTTCTACCTTCACTTCTACTCCTCCAAACTTTCCCTTTCTTTCTGTTTCAACTACTTTGCTCTTTCTTCACTCATTTTCTTAATTAAGTGCCAGAGTAATTGCTTTTGAGTTGGAAAGAAGCAACTCTGATTGCTTTGAACCCATTCCCAAGACTGACTTCTGGACTCCTGTAATTTCCCGTTGATCTACACCTCTATACTCTACCCCCTCCATCTGCACCTCACATCTCCTTGCCCACCCACATGGTCCTGCGTGGATGTTTGGTCTGGCATTCAAAACCATCCAGGGCTACCTTTCCAGTCCCATCTCCTACATGAGCCCTTCGCCTTAGCCCACTTGGTCCATTCATTGTCCCTCTCACAGGCATGTGCTGCCCCCTCTGCCTAGAATTCCTCCCACCTTATCAGTATTTATCAAGATCTCACTCACCCTTCAGAGCCCAGCTTAGTTCCCATCTCCTCTCTGAGGCCTTCTCTAGCTGTCCCAACCCTTAGGAATTTTTCTTTTCTCTGAATATTTATTTTATTTATGTAATCTTTTATTATGTCACTTATCGACACATCACATTGCCTGTATTTTTAAAAATTTTTACATTTTATCCAGTTTCTGTGACTCCATCATAAATACAAAAGGACAAGCATTTGATCTTGCATCTACACAAAGATCTAACACATATGCTGATAGATATAGGATATATACTGGGATCAGCATATCTATATTTTTTTTACTCCTTAGGGTCTAGGACACTTCCAGTCACATGATCCTCAATAAATATTTACTGACGGTGATGTTAAAAACTAGAGCTCAGAACAATAGCTGCTGATGTCATGTGTAAAAATAAATAACTTCCTTTTGGGGCATTTTTCTTTAGCAAGAAATTGTTCGCATGGTTTCAGATACAGATTCCAAACTCGATCCTGTGAAATTCCTCTTTCCTCTTAAATCTTATTTTTGTTAATAAATCTATGAGCAAATTTCTGTTATCAAAATAATAGTGTCTCAAACAGCAAGATTTCTGCATAGGTGGAATGACACTAAATACCTGCAAATGAATCCTGTTTCCTCCTCACATTTTGTTGCACATTCGTCTATGCTTCTTGCTGCTAGCTGCTTCCTACTGAAACTAAACAGTGAAGCCCCCTGGATTTTTACATAGTCATCCAGAGTGTCTCCGTGACCTACAAATGGAAGATAAAAGTGGGACAATTGATAACATTAATCAACACTGTTGTTTAATTATCGTGACTCTGTAATCAATTTGCTTTGCATCCACTAAATAAAACTTGGAAGCAGAACGGGTGGCTCTGAATTAAAATGTGTAGTCAGGAAAACAGTTCCATTAATAGATTGCAATATATTAAAAGATCCAGTGGATTGTTAGATTAATAAATTAGAACTATTTAACAGCTTCTATGTTACTATGTTAATGGGGATGAAACTTTAAATAAGAATAAATTTGATCTGTCTGCTATTGATGGCCATGTCATGATAGAACAGTAAGAGACCACCAGTGACAACTATGTGACCAATATTGATGTTGATTTGTCCACCCTGGGGTATAAATAGAACTTGGAGCTATTATTTGATTTCTGACAGTATAAACTTCGGTTGTGACACTGTAACTTAAATTGATGAATCATTCTATCCTGAGATAAAAAAATTTGGGTGAGTTGATGATGTTGAGAATAAATAAGACCTGAATTAAATCTCATCTGCAATACAAGGTCATTTTTATCCTCGGTTCAGTACAGTGACATCTCACTATTAATTAAAGAGAAATCATTTTTTTCCAAGATGATGACAGGTATCTGGCTTTTCTGAGGAAACTGTAAAAAAGCAGAGCCTCGGATAAATACTGGCCTTGATTTTTCTGTGAGATAAAATCTGAGGCTAAGAATTTGTGTGAAGTTTGCTCTGTCCCATGCTACTGCAGAGAGTGGCCAAGGGGCCTCAGCCATGTTCCCATTGGAAGGCTACGAAGAGTGTTACCTGTTTGGGGGCCCCATGTGGCACTGAGTTAGCTCTGGGATGTTGACCTCCATCCTTTGGCTATGAAACACTAGTGATTTTTCCCAGGATGAGAGGCCAAAAGAGGTTAACAAAATGAAGACAGCAAAGTTTCCTAAAGTTTGACCAAATAGGATTAGGCAACATGGCAACCTTGACCGCTTTGAGAGGAGTGGTGGGGACCAAAGCCAGACTGAGCCGGTTGAAGAGTGACTAGGAGAGGCAGTGGGAAGAGCATGAAAAGACAAGTCTTTTCAGAAGTCTGGCTGTGAAAGGAGCATTTTCAGGAAGGCATACGTGGTCACGAAATTTTTTTTTTTAAAGATGAGACGTTCTAGAGCATGTTTGGATACTGATGAAAATTATCCAGTAGGAAGGATCATTAAGGGTCAGATCCTCATTCTCAGAAAGGCCATCCTTGACCACCTTAAAACACAGACATTGTGCAGGGGTGATGCCCTCTAGCAGATTAGGACAAAGCCATCTTCCGGAGTCCACCCTCTCCCTACCTCTGCTCCTTCATCTTTCCTCAATTCAAGATACTCCAAGGTGGAAGGGTGGATATTGAACAGGAAGCTGGCTGAAGCAATTGAAATGTAATATGCCAAAAAGTACTTGATAAATGTATCCAAAGATTATGGAGAAATCAATATTTTAGACTCATATCCATGTCTTCATTCTACATTTTCTGCAATTTGAGCTCTCATTTCCAAGAAGAGTTGGGGTTTGGTAAATTCCATGGATTAGAATGTGATTTAAAAAACAAACACAAAAACTCTATAAAATGTGTCCCACAAAGAGTTAAATTACACTTTTTGAAGGGTTCTTAGAAAGTGGAGCAAGCTGGGGTATCAATGGTATGAAAACAAGAAAATTTTCATTTATATCACCCTTTAATTAAGTTACCTTTAATGACGTTGTGTTGTAATGTTTCATAGCATATAGCTGCTGAGACCTGCCTTTGGAGCAGATAACCCAAAGAAATATCCCCAAAGAGAAAAATTTTTTTCTTTTTTGTTTGAAAATTTTCCCCCCCAATTTTATTTTATTCAATTCCAGGGCTGATACGGCAACGGGGGTAATACAGTTTATTTGTTGACCAAGAAATATTAAAAAAATATTTTTAGTAAGAAAAGTATTTTATATTCTAGGATAAATGTATAGGTTTATATACCAAAGCAAGCATATTTTATTAATAACGGGGTTTTTTTTCTTATCACTGTGGTGTGTATATGTGTACGCATGCTTGTGTGTTTGAAATAAAAGATTTAGTGGTTTGTGAAATGCAAACTGGTTATCCATTTCCCACTGAGAACAGGATATTTTTCCTCTTCCCAGTCATTTCAGGAAAGATGAAACACTTCCACAGAAAGAAAGAGTAAATGCCTTCCTTTCAAAAAGAGCTTATGAAAGACTTTTTCCTCCTCGGTTGGTGAAGACATATGTTAATCTTGTTGGGTGTGACCCACTGAATCAGTTCGTAGTGTTCCAGGTCCCACTCTCCACAGGCTAAAACAGAACATGCACACCTGCACCCCCCATACACAACCATTTCCCACAGAAATCTCTTGGTACAATCTTCTGCTATGTATTTTCTTTGATATTTCTTTGAATGGCTCCACTAAATTCAAATGTATTTGACTCTAATTTAAAGTAAAACTGTAAAATTTTATCTGGCAATTTATAAATTGAATTACAAGTTTCTATACATTGTTTATGTGAAGAATTACTAGCATAATGTATGATTCCATTTATACAAAATGTCCAAAATGGGCAAATCAGAGATGGAAGGTAGATTAGTGATTGCCAGGGGCTGGGAGGGGCTGGGGGGGGGGTGGGAGCTGGGGATGACAGCTAAGGGGTGTGGAATTTCTTTTTGGGGTAATGAAAATGTACTACAATGTACTGTGGTGATGGTTGCATAACTCTGAATATACTGGAAACCACTGGATTGTATGTTTTCAATGGGTGAATTGCATTGTGTATGAATTATATCTCAATAAAGCTGTCAAAAAAAAAAAGAACTATAACGACCTGCTTAGAATATTTTAAAGAAGGTTTAAACAAAGTTGAAAAAAAGAGAAGAGCACCAGATTATTTCTCAGAAAGCTGTGGTTTAAATCCCAGTGTCTTCACTTCCTGGATTTGGGAGTTTGGTCAATAGGCAAACAACGTGATTTTCGTAAGTATGGTTTTCCTTGTCTATAAAATGGGGATGTCCTACCCTACCTATCGCACCAGCTAAATAAGCTAGGATTATTAAAGGACACACACATGTACGTATGGACGTATGAAAATGTGCCTGGCCTACCTCGAGCACAAGGTGAATATTTGTTGAATTATTCTCGCACACATCACTTGGCCAATCGATGCCTATGATTTCTCCAGGCGTAAGAAGCAAACCTATATGTATGGAGGGTTTTACTTAAGACATAGCCATCAGGGAACTGGTGAATATAACTCCAGACCAGTCAGAGAATGTAGTCAAGGAGAGTTTTCATTGTTTACATTTGAAAGTGAGGAGCACACGACACCTTCAGAAAAATGATCTAAATTAATCAAACTGAGAACTAGGTAAAGAGACTAACAACTTTTTGGATTGTTAACTATATGAGCTATTTTTTCAACTAAAATAACCATTCCTTGGGCTCCATCTTTTAGATTTAAAAAGCCATTCATTATTTTCTTGGCCCATTCATCTCCAGTATTCACAGGGAAATTAACCTTATTTCTTGAATTCCTTAATCTTATACCTAGATTTTGAACTGGGAATCTCATGAATCAAAAGCTGAATTAACCTAGGTGCCCATAAAGCCACCATGTCTCTATTTTTAATACATTGCTAGGAAAAAAATATTGACTAAAATTAAAAAACAACAACTTTAAGTCTTACCTGATTTCAGAAGTAAAAGCAGTAGAAGGACAACTTCCTTATGGTCCATTTTGGAACTGGCTAGCGGTGCCCAGACAACAGCATGTCCCAGTCCCAAGATGTTATTGACTTACATGAAAGGAAATGCATCCACAAACAAGATAATCACACATAGTTAATTATTCTCTTAGAAGCCCAGTGCCACTGCGCTCTGAGGGTTCAAACATTACCTTGACTGGAGGATCTTACAAAACGTTTGAGAGCAGAATTTGCAATAGATGCTGGGAAGTGGTGAAAGCAGTCCCTGCCCCCTCGACTGCCCTGTGCTGCCTTCTCCTCTCCTTGGTCCTCGTTTTACTCCCAGTCCATCATCTTTCCCACTTAGTCTTGTTTTCTTCTCTCTTCTTTCATTCTCTCTCTCTCTCTCTCTCTCTCTCTCTTTTTTTTTTTCTGCTGAGGAAGATTGGCCCTGAGCTAACACCTGTGCCAAACTTCCTCTACTTTATAGGTGGGTCACTGCCACACCATGGCTGATGAGTGGCATATGTCCATGCCCAGGATCTAAACACGCAAACCTGAGCCGCGGAAGCGGAACACGATGAACTTAACCACTATGCCACGGGGCTGGCCCCTCATCCCTTTCTTTTGGGTAAAAACAAATCACAACAAAAGCTCTCATTTGCTGAGAACTCTCCTACGCCAGACTCTCTGCTCAGTGGTGCATATTTATAGATTCATTCAACCTTCAAAACAAGCAACATTATTATCGTCCCCACTTTAGATGAGGGGACTCAAGCTAAGAAAGTTTAACTTTCCCAAGGTTACGTAGCTAACAAGGGGTGAAGTTAACACACGTAAACTAGGGCATTGTCTTTAATATCCCCACGTCCTACCGGTGTACAAATTACAATATAAGTAAAAATATTTTATTATTATCAAAATTTCTTTATGCCCAGTGGATTCACGTGTTTTCCATGATTATAAATTACGTTATAAAATTATCGATCTTTTCCCCAAATGAATTCACAGTGCATTAGATTTTCATCCTTGTGAAATAAAGCAAGAGTGGTAAAATTAAGGTTAAAGAGTCTGTCTCAATTTTAATTGTTGAGTCTGTACTTTTCCCTGGCTTAAGGCTAGAATGATCCGGTAGTACATGCCTTAAAACCCCTATTTCAGGGTCCAAAAATATTCAGAATAGTTAAATTGACTCTATTTTAATTGTGAAATAAGAGCAAGAAATTCTCTTCTCTCCAGCTATGAAACTCGTTTCTGTAAATTAACTAGCAGAGTGTAAATGGGGGCACCATATGGTCTTGGGTGGAACTTACTGCAGAATTCCTTGGGATTGAAGGATAGTTATGTGTCACTTAACAGTGGGGATGTGTTCTGAGAAATGCGTTGTTAGGTGATTTCATTGTTGTGCAAACATCACAGCGAGTACTTACACAAACCTAGATGGTCCAGCTGACCACACACCTGGTCTGTATGGCATTAATCTTACAGGACCACCACCGTATACGCCGTCCGTCGTTGACCGAAACGTCGTTATGTGGTGCAGCATTCTGTGCTGTGCAGACTTCTCGCTGACAAAACGTGCTGGAGAGGAAGAAAGTGGCACCATTCTGAGGGGCAGGGATGATGTAATCACACGTCCTAATTTTCTGCTTTGTCTTAGCTTTGTTCTCTCCTCAAACTGTTCTGTCTCTTTTATCCTCTTCCTCTCATCCAGTGGCCCAGTTTTTTAAAGGAGATGTAAGGTGCACACAAGGTGAGAAATCAGCACTGGGCAGACATTTTTTCTTAAAATATCTGAAATGTCTCTTCGGGGGATTATGCTGGTGTGTTTGAGAAAGTACTTTGGGGGAAAACAGACTCTCCTAATATATCATGTTTCCCATATGCATTTATTTCCATTTACGATATTTTAGTACTGCCTCATGGAGAGGGCACCTCAGGAACAACGTTATCGGAAATTCTATAGCCACATATTTTCCCATTCCTGTTTTATTTTTTCATTTGGGTGGTGGTGGTATGCCTTTTGCCCCCTTTCCTCCTGAAAGCTTCTAGAATGCATTTGAATCTACCAATGTTATTTTGTAAATCAGTTTGGCCTTCTCTGGCCTTCTGACTATATATTCTTCACCCCTTCATATTATATCAGCATCATGAGAGCACAGATACACACGAAGCAGCGTTTTGCTCTTGTGCCACCAGATATTATAGTGTGTAAAGAGAAGAGCAAAGAGGCCTATACTGCTCAGGTGTACACTGGGCTGGGTGCATAGAAACTTCCATTATGGCACAGCCCTACATGGTTTAGCTTCATAGGCACAGGGTAGGCATAAAGCAATGGACTATTCTTGATCACGCGTAGGAGTCCCACACCAGCACTCTTACAGGGACGTTGGATAGTGGTTTTGCTCAAGGCTGTAAAGACAATCAATTCAAAATAAGTCTTTTTCTACTTGAAAGAATGGCAGAAACCGAGGAAAGAGATAAAGAGATCATCTCTGGATGCTAACAGCAGGTTGAATAAATTCTGAGATGTGTAACCTCATTGAGTTCAATACATTAGGCAGTTATTGACCACCTCCTGTGTGTTAGATTCTTTTAGGATTATATAAAAGGTACAGATCACAATCTCTACCCTCCCCCAAACCCCACCTAAAAGAACTCCAGGAAACTTTTGCATCTAAGATTTCTGGAGACTGCTGCTGCCTTTGTAGCCAGAGACAAGGACATCAAAATAAGATGGAAGATGAATCTAATTCCTTAGCTCTGCCCAGCAGGGGGCCTGCAACCAAGATCCACAAAGGTTCCCTTAGGAAGGGAAAAATTAGCTAGTTCCTTCCCTCCAGGCATTAAAACGGTGAATTCCTTGCACGTACCTCACAAGGAAAGTCACGAACACAAGGAAAGGTCAACCTCACCAGGAGAGGGAGGCAGAGTGCCCCCTCCAGTCTCACCTGCACCCACCTTGCCTGCAGGGGAAGCTGTGGCCAGGTCACAACCTCCCAGGTAACACGACCCTGCATTGCTGATCTGACATTTACATTTGTCACCTTTCTGCACCGACTTTCCACCTTCCTCCAGCCCCAATGGAGCTCCTTCCCCCCAAGGCTCTGCCATCGGGGGACTGTCAGTCTAAGAATGCTCATTTCTTTACCAGGAGCATCTCTGAATATCCCCAGTAAAACGATGCCATTTCAAAAGGAAAACAGCAAAAAAAATAATGAATCTTTGAAGGATTCAGAGGAAGTATGCCTTCATTGTTGCAAGGGTTCTCAGCCCGTTTATCTTTGCCCCTGATGTCAATTTGCAGATTGCTTTCACTGTGTTAATCAGGGCGTATCACCTAGGACTCGCGCTCTCATTAATTGGAAGGCGGCTTTCATTTCTTCATTCGACCTTTTTCTCAGGTCTGTTAGCCTTTGTTCCTCAGCCTCTGGGGACCGTGGAATGAGATCTTTATCAGCCTGAGCTCCCGTAAAGAGATAGCAGGCTGCTCAGTTAGCACAGGGGTTAAAGTGTAACCCGCCGGGAGCACTTTCCAAGTGAGACCCGACTGACTAAGTCTGTGGTCAGCAAGCTGTATTTTCTTCACTGAGTTGTGCTTGTGGAAATCGAGATGTTTATCCATTTTTGAAAAAAAGTAGTCTTCACTGGATATTTCCTCATCAGACTTGTTAGATGCTTGAGAAAAATAGTAACAGAGAAGATAGTAATTTCTGGATAATTTACCAGCCTGCCCTGAGTCGGCACGAGGACTCCCCAGAGACCCAGGCGAGCGTGCTTTCTGCTCAGAGGTCCAGATTATGGACCTCTACGGAAAAACAGAGAGAGAAACCAAATCATCCTTTCCATCTCTAAAATTCGTTACTCTCTAAGCTAATTAAGACACAAATTTTTTTCACAGTATTTGGGAAAGACAAGACATGTCGAAAATATTAAAATCTTTTAAGAAAATAATGAGTACAGATAAAGACTGGTGAAATCTGAGCAAGGTCTGCGGGCTAGTTCATTACTGTGCCAGTGGCAACCTCCTGCTGTTGAGAAGGAACTGTAATTATGTCAGATGTTCCCTTTGGGGGAGGCTGGGTGGCTGGGTGATGGGTACACCGGACTTCTCAGTACTATTTTTATAACTTCTTGTGTTTATAATTATTTCAAAATAAAAAGTAAAAATATATGTCTATATTTGTATATATGCATATATTTGTGTGTATGTGTATATTTGGATATATATGTATATATTTAACGTATATGCAAATATATGTACTTAAATGCTTCCATAATATTACAGAACTTCCAAAGTACAGAAACTTGCCCAAGGAGAGTCTAAAGTTAGAGAATTTCTGAATCGGGAAGAGGCACTCGGGCTCTGACCGATGTCCTGGGGCGCGGGGGACGTGTCAGTCGGGTGGGAGAGGCCCCTCCCCCGCCCCGCCCCCCGGGCAGACAGGCTCCACGGCCTGATCGTCGCCACCTGCGCAGCAGCAGCTCCTGCCGATGGGCCTGGAATCCAGAGGCTGGAGGCGCCCAGGCGCTCGGGGGACACCCACTCTCTCTGCACATAGTAAAACACCAGCCGGACAGAGGCCCCGCGTCACCAATGGACCCCAGGTAGTGACTCCTCCCTGCGCTCTGACCCAGCCCACCAGCTCCGCAGTCCGCAGAGGCGCCCAAAGGCGCCTGAGTGAAGCGTGAAGTTGCGGGGAGGACGGTGAATCATCGTCTATGTGAGCTCTGCTCCCGGAGAAGCGGTTCCAGGGTCTACAGTGTGTTTATTAGCACCGTGCTGACGGGCGGGGCCAAGAGGAAATAAGACTTTATCCCCGCAATGCGGGTCTGTAAGTCGGATTGTAACGTGCAGTGGCTGAGGTCCAGTTTGCCATGGAGCACACGAAGGGACACACTTCCCAGAAGGAGTGACTTCCGAGTTGAGACCTAGAAGACAAGTAAGGGATGAGAAGCAAGGAGAAGCATGTTCCCAGCAGAAGGAATGAATGTGGAGTGTCCTAGAGGCAAGAGGTCCAGGCAGTTGAAAGTAATTTAGGCTGAAACGGGGAAACGATGGAGAAGAAATCAGATCCAATTCTACCGGCCTCTTAGGCTGTATCAAGGAGTTTGGACTTTAACCAAAGAACAGCAGGGACCATTGAAGGGTTTTTAAATGGAAGAGTGGCACCATCCTTCTGTCTGCAGTGTGATGAGGGGATTATAAGAAGCACGGGAGTAGGAGGTGAGAGATGAGAGGGTTCTGAAAGAAGGCAGTGGAGAAAGAGAAAAGGGACTTGACTGGGGAGGTGATTAGAATGTAGAATTGACAGGATTTTGTGACAGATTGAATTTGGGGAATGAAGTCAAGATGGTGCCCACATTTCTTGGACATCTGATAGATAGTGGTATCATCATTCATTGAGAAGAAACACAGAGGAGGGAATAAGATGAGTTTATTTGGAGACATGTTATGTTTGGGAACTTGTGGATGTCCAAGTGGAAATTCCCAGAAGGCAATTGGATATTCGGGGCTGGAGCAGATGTCGGCAAACTATAGCCCGTGGGGTAGCCTGTTGTAGTAAATAAAGTTATACTGGCACACAGCCACGCCTGTTCATCGACTGTTGGCTGTGGCTTCATTTGCACGACAGCAACTAAGTTGAGTGGATGTGACAGAGGTGGTACAGTGGCCAATGAGCCTATAAAATGTTTACAATCTGACCCTTTGCAGAAAAAGTTTGCCGATTCCTGGTGTAGGGCCCAGGAAAGAGGTGTGAGCTGGAGATGTAGAGTCAGGAGCTGTCAGCAGGTGTGTGGCGTTGAAACAAGGGGAGTGGCAAGATCACCCCGAGAGAAGAAAAGAGGACCTGGATAGAACCCTCAACAACGCGAGTGCCCAGAAGGAAAGAAGTCCTTCAAGGTGACCGGGAAGAGTTAGCCGAGAGGAGAACTGACAGTGGGTGTTCATGGAAGCCAAGGGAAGTGTGAATTTTTTAAAGGTGGGAGCAGCAGACAGTGCCAAATGCTTATGAGAACTCAAGTGAGGTGGACCCTGTGTGTCCCAGCGGGTGAGAACAAATGAGGTCACGACACCTTATCAATCCAACTCTCAATGGCCCAGGCTCCCCACAAAGTCTACTCTGCCCACCATTACCACCAAATAGATACAAACCCCAGGAAAATCACATTTTTATTAAACAAATTCTTGACCCACTTCTGTAACACTGTTTCCTCAACATTTTTGGCTGTGTATTCTTTGATTGAATTTTCGTACAATGATTTTGTAACATCATGTTCTATGAGGGAAAAGAAAAATAATTCATTCATTCTTTCATTTTATTATTGATAGATTGTAAAAGTTTCTTTCATCTTCATAGCTCATGATTGATAATGAGAGAGAAATTTTCAGGATTGTTGTCAAACTTAGGAAAACCTCCATCAAACTATTTTTATGTATGGGCTGTAAGATTTGGAGTAATTCCCACAGACTCTCTTCTAGCTTTGTACATTTCAAATCCACATATCATATCACATTATGGTGATCCACATATCAATGGTCCTGCACATTCCTGTCACACCACCAGGTAAGTCAACACAGTGGATGTTAGGAATATTCTGGAAGCCATTTTAGACTGGGTCAGCCAGCAGTAACTTACACAGAAGTGACTCCATACCATATAAATACATCCCACTGAACCCAAACTAAATGAACCCCAACTCAATTCACAGCAGAGTGGTGGGAGGAGAAGCCAGGCCATAGCTGACGAGTCAGTGGGAGATAAAATAGAAGCAACACATACAGACAGCTCTTCCAGGAAACGTGGCGGTAATGAGGAGGAGAGAGAAGACAGAGCAGGAGCTGGCAGGAGCTGTAGGGTGAAGGCCACATTTCAGGGCTAATGGGAGAGCACCAGTGGATGATAAGGCGAGAGAAGGAGGCATCAACTGTGAGATCTGAGAGGAGGATGGGAGCCCAGGAGGATGAGATCAGGAAGGAGAATCCTGATCCAGCGACTGGGATCTTGCTGTCCCTAAGGCAGGAAACTGAGAGAATTTCCTTCAGGATTCTATTTCCTCCCCAAAGTAGAAGGTACGTTTATCTTCAGAGCATGAAGGGGGCAGGTTGAGGAAGGAGACAGAGGAGGTAGAGAAACTTCTGAGCCACTCCATGAGGAGACTCACAGACAGAACCGAGAGGAACACAAGGGGGTGGCTGCCCAGAAGTGTGGTCCGGACTCTAGAGCCTGGCCTCTCAGGAGGACGAGTTGTGACCTGGTTTGGTCATATTTTCATGGATGCCCTATCCCAGCGGGCAGGCCAATTATTCAGCTTCCAGCACCTTCACCCCTGCCCAAAGTGATGCCAGTGGAAACTGGCAGAGATCCACCCAAATACCTGGATCTCAAGCGACTGCTTTTAACCACTACATTGCAATTTACCTCTGGGAAGAAGGAACAGCAGCAACAACAATAATAATAGCTACACTTGATTGACTACCAGCTCCACACTAGGCCCTGTCCTAAGCACTTTACATACATTATTTCATTTACTCCTCATCCTGACCCTAAGAGGGAGGTACTGTTATTCTCACTCGAATGTTACTGATAAAGAAGCCAGGAGAGGTTCAGTAACCAGTCCAGTGTCACATAGCTTGTGAAGCTGCATGGGGCACAGATTGACAGGGCATCGAATGCCAGAGCCAGGCCCCTCAGCCGTATGTCTTGTCACTGCAGAAGCCCTCCAGCTTCCCGTCACTGCACAGTCATCAACTGCAGCACCCAGAATAAGCATTTATTGAGCACCTACTGCATTTGCAGAACTCATTGATGACCCTGGAAGCCCTAGCAATGAGGCAAAGCCAGGACTGGTGGAAAAGCAGAGTCCAAACCAGAGTCCAGAGCCTGAAGTGTGCTGCCTGGACCAGCACAGGGAGCGATGCTCACCCTTGGGCCACTGCCCACGGACTATCTGCCTGGGTGTGCACATTTCAGTTTCCTGTATTGAACTTGCCACTTAATTGTGCAGAGTTCTGTTTGTTTTCTATCTTTAGGATAAACATCACCCAGCAGAAGCTCAACTCCAGGAGGACACGCACTACACACTGTATTTCCATTTTATGTCCCCAAACCTGCAGAGGGTGCTTTGGAGCTCAAGTAAAAACCTGTTCAATTGACTGAAATGTTCCTTTTGGGGTCTCTTTCCTTATTGATTGCTCATATCCATAAACACCTGTAAATGCATCAGCTTTTGATGCAGTCAGCAACTAGCAAGCAAGGAATCAGCACATCCAACATTTTCTTCTCCTAAAAAACTTTTTTGTAAGCCTGATTTTGCATAGGCTCGCTCCTTTGGAGAGCAGGGTAAGCCATAGGAAATAAAGTGGATTATGTTACATGCTTCATTTGGAAAGTTGGCTTCTTGCAAGAGCTTGGAGTTTCCAGAAACAGGGCACTGAAACTACCTCCCCTTGGGTGATCCCAGCGCCTCGAGGCAACAGCAATGACGCATTTAAGACTTAACTCCAACCCACAGAAGCGCAAACAACCTTTATTCTCCACCGGCCTTTGAAGTGCTGCACTTTCTGGGAGCCTTGTGAGCAAGTTCAACAAAAACATACACCGCCGAGGGCCGCCAGAGGGCAGCAGACCCCACCCTTTTCTGCAGTGGAGGCTGAGCGCCCGCGCCTCCCGGGTAGGAGTCCCCAGTCACCAAACCTGTCGCAGGTTTTATCCTCAGTGACTTCACCAGCAGATGGGTTAATTCCCTTCCGAGGCTGCAGACTCCGGGGAGGGGGGGGAGCCAGGTGGGGTGGGACTGAAAGAGACAGAAGAATTCAAAGGCGGGGTGGGAGCCGGTGCGGGCACGTGGCCAGTGCCTGTGGACAATTCACGCTTGTGATAGGGAGGCGGAAGCTGCTCTGGAAAACGAGATGCTGACCAAGGCAGCAGCTGCCTGCATTCCGGCAAAGTCAGCGGGCGGCGGCAGCGACCTCGCGGCCAGTGCCCGGGCGGTGGCAGCCAGGGTCCTCCCAGGGGAAGGATGCGCAGGCCAGAAGGAAAGGTAGGAGAAGCCTGCGCCTTGCACCTGGGCTGGGGTTGTCTCGTGCACGGTCCCCCGGTCCTCAGCGGGCCTCCACTCCGTCCAACAGCTGGCTCAGGGTCTGACCGCAGTACAGTGGGTCGGTTGACAATCTGTGTGAATTTTCAGTGAGTGAAGGAAATTTTCACTTCCCACGTGTGTTGATGCATAGCTGTGATGCTCCAGACACCAAACCTTGCATTTAGAAGCTGGCGAGGGTGGGGATGTTTTGGAGGCCGGCAGCACTCTGCCTGTCCCTGTTTTGACACCTTTTTGATGAAGTCTCTGCACGTGCAGAGACTGGGACAGGCTAGGTTGGGAAGACACAGTCAGGAAGTTAGTGTCTGTATTTTAGGCCAGAGAAATTCAGACACCGGGAAAGCCAATAAAATCGGTTCTGCCTCCTTAACATGCCCAGTGTGACTTTGTCATCTTCCTTCTATGGAATTACCTTGTTTTATGTGATAACTGTGTTCCTAGAAAGTAATGCAAAACAATTTTTGTTTATTGAATCTGATCTAAAAGGCAAAAAGTAGCTTACCATAGGGGATATTGATCCCAGGTAAGAAGGAACTTATATAACCTTAAATATGGATATTGACATGCTCTGTCTGCTTCATGTTATGTAGAACTACAGACAAGATGGTCTTTTCACTGATTTTCAGAATTGTGAGATTTTTCAGAATTCATAGTCATATTTTCTCTTTACATCTCTCTTCTCTTATTTACAGAAGAAAGAATAAAGGAGAAACCTTTTTCCTTTGATCAGTTTAACATTTATCCTCCATTACTCTGAAGTTTAAGCTTCAATAGTTAATATAATAAGTAGAGTAAAATTAATCCTCTATGTGGCCAGCCCCATGGTGTTGTGGTTATGTTTTACTCGCTCAGCTTCAGCAGCCCGGGGTTCGCAGGTTCAGATCCCAGGCGCAGACCTACGCCACTCATTGGTTGTGCTGTGGCAGCGACCCACATACAAAATAGAGGAGAACTGGCACAGATGTTAGCTTAGGGTGAAACTTCCTCACCAAAAAAAAAAAAATTAATCCTCTAGAGCTAGCCAATATGCTTAATAATTGGAAAACATTCCAATTTCTAAAAATTCTACTCCATCCAGTAATTTGATACATATGATATACATGTGCATGTGTGTATAAGTAGATAGATAAATTTCTTTACAAGAAAAAGATGTATTATACATTGTACTGAGGTTATAGTTTTATTGCCCATCACTATGACACTTTTTAATGTAAAAAAGTAGATTCTATAGATCTGTGAAATAAGCAACAAGAAGAAAGGCATTGCATGTTTTTGTGGTTACATAAACACAAAAAACCGAAAGTAATCTGTGCTGCTGGTCAAGTATTAAGTTGTTGTTGTGAGCCATCGTCATAGTCTGTTCAAGTGCCGATAAATGCAGACGACAGGCTCTGAACTTCCTGGATGTTATACCTTGGACACTGCTCTTTTGAATAGATTACTGGTTGTTGTTATTTGTCTTCCTTACAAAAGTAGAAAACAAGTATACCAAGCTGGATTTAGGAAAGTGGAAATTCAATGCAATCACAGCGCCCTACTCCTAGAAGGTGATCAACAGATGGTTTCAGTGATGGTGATCCCTCCCTCCCTTGTCTTCTAGACAACAGTCCTTCAGGTGTCCTCGGGCAGCTCCTGTGTTCCCAGATCTTCCCATCTCAGACCAACCATTGCCCAGTGATGCAGGTCTTCCCATGTCCTTCATCAACACCCTGTGAAAATGTGAAACCTTAGAGAGGACCCTATCCTCCAGATGTGGTCCAGAGAACAAGACAGAGCCCTGTGGGTCCATCATTATACATCCCTTGATCAGGATGCCCTATTTCTATTAATTCTATAAATAGTCATTTTCCAAAAGACCATTCATTTTAAACTAGCAGCTCAGCTGTCCTGTGTGTAAACTGCCCTGACGTTAGCTTCCCACATCCTCAACTGTGTAACTGATTATATAGTTTCATTATATCATGTTAATTTAAGAAATGTTAATTATACGGACAAGTACAGATTGAACAACCACCGAAGCAATTTACCAACTTTCCCACAACCTGGAATTAACAGTTGTGAACATTTCATTATTTTAACATTATTCTTAAAAAAAAAAAAAGATGAAATCCTCCTCCCCGGTCCCCGGCCCCTTGTCCCCTCTCCTCCCTAAGCCAAGCCCCCACAGCGCTATCATGACTTAGTGTGTACCCATCCAATCCATTTTGGTGTTTAAAAAATTCTTTTAATTTACTTTAGTTTTAAAAAATCAATTCTGTATGTGCATGTTCATGTATGTGTATGTTCAGGGAGTCAAAAAGTTCTGTGAAGCATCTGCATTTCCCTCTTCCCAAAGGCAACCACTTTGAACTCCTTAAACTGATTCTATTGGCATTTACCTTCAGATCTCTGAATAACATTCCGATCCTGGTACTTCTTGATCTTTTTTCAGTTTTAATCGTTATCTATTGACTTCCCACTCTGGAATATTGAGATTTAACTCTCTTTAACGCACCTATCAGCATCACACCACACACACGTCCTTTTCCCATACGTTCCCAATATAATTATGTTGTAATTTTAGTTATGTGAATATTCAGTGTTCATATTTTTAATGGCTATGAAAATGCTATTTATAATTGAGTCATGTAGTATACTCTTACATTTCTCCCTAGATATCTTTTTTTGGTAAGCTTTTTATATATTTTCACTAATTCCACCCCAAATTCTCTACTAGTTTTGCAAATCTTTTGTCTATACATCCAAATCCATTAGGTAATCTAGCGATTTTCTCATCTTAGAGATATCTCCTCTGGAATCTTCTATCCCGCTCCAGCCTAGACTGGGTGCGTGTCAGGGCTACTACACAATTGTCATGTCATCTCCATCTGCTGTCATCCAGCAGATCCCTTTGTCTTTTTGGTATTTTGTACCGTTTCTTGGATCCCACATCTTCCTTTTTTTTTTTTTTTTGTGAGGCAGATCAGCCCTGAGCTAACATCCGTCGCCAATCCTCCTCTTTTTGCTGAGAAAGACTGGCCCTGGGCTAACATCCATGCCCATCTTCCTCCACTTTATATGGGACGCCGCCACAGCATGGCTGACAAGCAGTGTGTCGGCGGGCACCCGGGACCCAAACCGGTGAACCCCAGGCTGCCAAGCACAAACTAAACTGCTGTGCCACAGGGCCGGCCCCTTCCTCTTTTTTAATTTATTACTTCCTCATTTTGTGGGAACAAATCCTCCAGTATCATCCTTAGAAAAGATACATGGAATGTGGTTTTTTTTTAGGTGAAATTCACATAACAAAATTAACCGTCTTAAGGTGAACTATTCGTTATCATTTAGTCCATCCCTAATGGTGTGCAACCACTGCTTCTATCTAGTTCCAAAACATTTTCACCACCCCAGAATAAAATCCCATACCCATTTAGCAGTTACACTCCATTTTCCCTGCCCTCAGCCTCTAGCAACCACTTAGCATAATGTTTTCCATGTTCAGCCATGTTGTAGCCTGTATCAGTGCGTCATTCCTTTTTATGGCTGAATAATATTCCATTGTGTATATATACCACAATTTGTGTATTCATTTATTCATTGATGAGCATTTGGGTTATTTCCACCTTTGGCTATTGTAAGAGTGCTGCTGTGAACATTTGTGTGCAGTATCTGTTTGAGTACCTGTTGTCAAGAATTCTACTTTCTCCATTACCATGTTCATGTAGTCCCTCCTTCCCCAAGGGAGGCCCACCGAAAGGGTAGTAGAGACACCAAAATCTTCACTTCACAAGGATGAGAGTGAGAGAGATGATGGGTTTCCAGTGGCCGAAACAAGAAGGAAGTGATAGATGATGTTACAGGCTGGAGGATGCCCACAAGATGGGGATGCAGAAGAAAGGGGAGCCCAGAAATTCTGGAGAAGCTCCAGACTAGACAGCCAAGGGCAACCTAGGAACAGGAAGGGAGTAACTGAAAGTCTGTAGAGAAAATGGTTAGCCCTTCCTCCACCCACTGCTTCCCACAGAATTCCTGGCCTTCCACTTCCTCCCCAGGCAGGAGATGGGAGGTTTATTCCTTGAGAGGGGAGGGCCCAGAGATAGACCTCCCTACACTGACATCTGGACTCACCCCAAGAAGAATGGGAACTCCCCACCAGAGCTCCTTAAGGGACAAATTTTGTTGGGGTTGGTTTTGTGGGTGTGAGGCAAGCCCGGGAGGAGTGTTCTGTGTGATGGTTGGTTGGACTCTACTGGACGAGCAATGGCTCATGTGATTGAAAGAATCAGCGTCCTTTGGGTTGACATACCCGGTATTCAGGGGACCAGGATTTTTGGTAGCAATTCTATTAGAAAAGGCATGAAATTATATCATCTAAACTGGATACCCTTTGGTCATTTAGTTAACTGCGTTATAACCAGCTCTTGAAGTTAACAAAGGAAATCAACCTAAAAACGCTCTGTTCAGTGGGCAGATGTACACCTCAGCTTGTGTCTACATGTGCTTGCTTGTTTGTTCTTTGATTTCGGATGTAATGCATTTCTAATTACTTCTCATTGTACATAGTAACCATCACTCTGCCCTTAACCATTTAAAAGAGGAGTTCTGGGGGCCGGCCTGGTGGCGTAACGGTTACGTTCGTGAGCTCTGCTTTGGTGGCCTGGGGTTCACAGGTTCGGATGCCGGGCAAGGACCAAAACACTGCTTGTCAAGCCATGTCATGGCAGCGTCCCATATAAAGTGGAGGAAGATGGGCACGGATGTTAGCCCAGGGCCAGTCTTCCTCAGCAAAAAGAGGAGGATTAGCAACGGATGTTAGCTCAGGGCTAGTCCTCCTCAAAAAAATAAATAAATAAAAGAGGAGTTCTGACGAGTTGACACAGAGGCCACCTCATCCTCACTAAATCCTTTTTGTGATTGTTTATTGTTGTAATTTATTTCCCTTAGCTTCCTCTTCACCTTCAGTTTTCCCTCTGATATCCCTCTTCTCTGCAGCACAACTTAAGAAAATTTCCATTAGAATTAGAAGGTGTAACAAATTATAGCGGTTTGTTTTTCCTTTTCGTATTCCTTCTTTAGAAAATCTCCCCCTTTATTTTCTTTAAAATTATTGCTGAGCGACCGCTTTGTTCTGACTCCCCTAGAAGTGCCTTCTTGTCTGTTTATCCTCCTTTATCAAAATACTCTAGCTGTTCCTCACATCAATTCCTTATTTAGATATTTACACAGGTTGTGTCTTCACTGGACTACTTTTCCACGTGGGGTTTTGACAGTCATTCTGTCAAGATTTTCTTTCAGTGTGTGCTCAATACAGTCTCCTGTTTCTTTGTAGATTTTGTTTTTTACTACCTCTGTTTTGACACATTTTCTTTTTCCCTGTGTTATTAAAGTGAAGATTTTGGTAATAAATAAAAGGAGACTTTAAAATACCATCGATAATAAGTTGGCGTTCCCCATTTCAATAAGAAAATTGAAGGCAGCAAATTCTCTGAAGGTATAGAAAATGCCACTGGGGAACTGTTTATCTACCTTTGATTAAAGAGATTTGAGACATTACTGCCATAAACTATTTGCTATTGACCGCTCTGCCTGTTTCGGTCAATATAACTATCAGTCTATTTTGAATATCAGAATTTTCTGTGACCTTAAGTATGCGTTTGAGCAACTATTAAAACTATATGTAATCTGTCACATTTCTCACAAATGCATTTCCCAAAGCAAAAGAATTTTACTTGACTAGTCTGTGTTCAAACCATGTCTTACCTTATACAAACCTACTGATCAAAGATTACTTATAACTGTGTCAACGTGCCAATATCCAGGGGAAAGGTGAAAATATTTATCAGTATTTCTAATGCATGCATGTTATAGATCAAATAACAGGATGTTTTTATTTTTCGTTCACGTCTTTAATGAAACCGCTTCCCCTTGCATCACCAATTTTTTTTCTAGTTGAAAAGAGAGAGGACTCAGTATTACATGTTAAAACTACCTCAAAGGTTCATTTACCCTATTTGTTCTTAGGAATCTAGACATCTTAACATCTCAGATTATTCCCAGTTTTTACCTAAATAGGTTGAATAAATATTGCCTAATAGTTATGGAATAAATAAGTACAGTTTTATTTTTGTTTATTTGCCAGATTGTGAGAATGATGGTTAAATCCAGGAGATCTTTTACAGTTGCTTTTGATGATCGTCTTCTGGTCAATTACATTACTATTAAGTGATGTCTTAATTTCAGGAAGAATGTTGATTCACAGATATAGAATAAACTGGAAAGACACATTTATGGGTCATCACAGTCTGTTCTTTTCGTTAGGCCTACAAGTAAACTTTCACTGTTATTACACCTACAGTGGCATATCCATAAACCTTCTATGGATAATGTTTAGCCCCTCAGCTATTTTTCATTTTGTTTGAAAGAAAAATACTAACAAAATCACATAAAATATTTATTTTTGTATTTTAATGATTCTAGCCAAAGTAACTAACCAATAAGCTCACAATAGCTAAAATTATACTGAAAATACCTCTTCACCCCCTCATCTGGTACCACTGCTACAACACGTGTATTTACCTGGGTTTTTCCCCCTTTCACTACAACAAAAGGACCATCCTACCACAAAGGAAAACCCTAGGCAGGTGGAAACAAAACAGCAAGGGATCATCTAGAAATCTAGAGTTAGATTCAACAGAGCACAAAATAATCAATAATTGAAAGAGAACACATACTGAGATTTCACAAAACTTTTGAAAATGCTTTTATTCTAGATATTAAAGATCAAATTCGGTTTTGCTCGATAATATTTTGCATGCTTTTCGAAGTTTTGTATTTATGAAACAAAATCATTATTAACTACATGTACATGTTCTTGAAAGCATGGCAACAAACATTTATATTTTAGTGTTTGTTGAAGAACTCTGCCAAAGGTCTCTTTTTTAATTTTTCTTTTTTTATGAGCCAAAGTTACCATTTTCCAGCCACGGGGTACAACACAGGCACGTGTGGGCAAGTGTATGCAAACACACAAACACACAGCCTTAGTGTTATGGGCAGAAAGCTTTTTCACCAAAGACCTATTTTTAGATGAGTTCTGCACCAAACTATACTGTTTCATTTTTTTTAAAGCAATATTTCATTTAAAACTGTTTTTAAAAATATGTTTGAGCCTTCTTGGGAATAATCCAACTGTTTTGCTGAGCTCCCTCCCTTTTTTTTTCAAGGTTACAGAAGTACAAAGAGTAGATTCAATGTGTTTCATAAAGGATGTCCTTAGAGAAGACAGAAGTTTCTTCTAGTTAGCAAGTTCTTTGCCCTTCAGGTAACAATTTATCACAATTTGACAAGATACACTTTTTCAATTTGAGGTTAAGAAGGAAAGTAGAAATAGCTCTGGGCCGAAAGGAAAGGCTGGCGTGGAAGTACATGTGTTGTGATGCGATATTTTACTCCACACCCATATTATAAATAAACAGAACTGGAGTACAGTATAAAAATCCTCCAAACATTCACTGTGCTAACACTAAAGTGTCTGTGCTGTATTAAGAGGAGTGGTATAGACATTTGCATTTGTGGGGACTGGCTGGTAGTTTTCATGATAAAATGCTTGCTTCAGCCCGACCCCCAAAACAAAGACTTCACAAACTTCTTTGTTGTGATTGTATAGTTTGTGATTTGAAGTTCAGATTACATGTGGTTAGAGAAGTACAGTCAATTTTCACTTACAAACTTTGTGGATTATCTATAGGTAGTTTGCTCTCTTTGGTAATCCCTTTAAAATCTGGCTGGCCTCTCCTTTCTATCCAAACACTTCCTCAGGTTTCTCTCCTTCCAAACACCTCCTTAACTTTCCCAGCAGTGTTTACAAAATGGTAACTAATTTTGAAGATAGCAAACCTACTTGGAGAAGGGAGCACACAGTTAGATTATTTGCAGGTTAAAGGTGTGTCATTTTGGTAATCTGCTATTTTGAATGATGACATCAGCAGGCCGTGTGTCATTCACGGAACCCTGCCCAGGTGCTAGTCTCTTACCAGTTTGTTTACCTCAGACTATTCTAGAAACAAGTTAGGCGATGACTCAGGGCTAGTGCTGTGCTATTTTGTAGCACTTAATTCACCAGAGTATATATTGATTTTATATCTCTTTAGTAATGAAACAGTGGGAACCATTGTATTTTGAAAATATAGACAATTTTAGGTATTATTATTATTATCTGTCTAGCCAAAACCAGTAACTTTCAGGAAGCTTAAATCAATTATTCCACTTTTGGGAAACCAAAACCCCATTATTTTACTTCCACATATAATGATACCATTTTCAGTTGTTGGGCTGAGAATTACTCACATGTAATATCTGCAAAGATCATTCTTTCATTAAACAAACATGTATTGACGTCTGTTATGTATCAGAACTATGCTAGGTACGAAGCATGCAAAGATGAGTGAGGTAATCCTTGTCCTCCAGGAGGTCAAAGATAGGGAGGGAAATTGAGCCATAGACAAATGATTGTAATTCAGTGTAGAATATGTAACTTTCAGGATCCTATCTGAACACAGAGAAACATTCGTGACTCAGCTTGTTGGGGACAGGGGCAGCCAGGGAAGGTTTCCTAAGGGAGGAAGTCTGAATTGAGTCAAAGAGGATGAGCATCAGCATGTCGCCAGGCAAAGTGGGGGAGAGGACACGTGTGGGTGGGGTGCAGTGACAACAGACACAGGCCCTCATGAATGACAACAAAGATGCATCAAAGAGCGTGATGCACTCCGAGGAAGTGTAAGCAGTTTGGCATTGTTGGCGTGTAAAGTGAGCAAGAGGCAGAGGCAAGGGAGGAAGTTGGAAAAGTAGGCGGGGCTGACTCCCAGAGGCTTTGGGGCCATGTTAATAAATTTGGACTTTATCCTTAGCCATGGGGAGCCATCAAAGATTTTAAGCAGTGGAGTCACATGGTCAGAGTTGCATTTTACGCAGATCAATTTACAGGGGACAAATTGAAGAGAGAAGACTGAACCCTGGGGGGAGAGTTGCGAGAATCTGCTAGTCTTCGGAGTGAGAGATGGGCTAGATGGTGTTAGGAGTGGAGAAGGGAGACAGCTTGAAGAGTTGTAAGCATCAGATCACCAGAACGTGATGACTGATTGGACGTGAGGGGTGAAGGAGCAAAAGTCAAGGGTGACTCCCAGCACTCCAGCTGAGGAGACTGGGTGGATGGCGAGATAGAGAATAAAGAGGGGTCTGTTTGGAGGGCGGAAGATGGGTGAGGCTTTCTCTACATCTACCGCCCCAACACACAAACATACACACGCACACACAAGTACACCCACCACTATTTAAGTCTTTCTGTCCTGCTCCCATAGTGCACTGTGCTTCCCCTCCAGGAGCATCATTGCACTCCATTTTAATTGCTTGCTTGTGTGTCTTCCTCACTAGACTGTGAGCACCTTGGACGAGGGATTGTGTTTGCTTTCTTCATTATCCATTCCACAGTTAGCAGGCTGCCTGGCACGTAGTAGGCATCAATGAATATGTTTGAAAGGAATGAGTTCAGTTTTCAGATCATAATTAAGAGTCAGCCATACCTTTTCAGTTAGTTTTCTACAGTTTTTTTTTAAGGACAACCTTACTGAAGTTTTTTAATAAAGAGACTAGAGCTGTACACACCACTGAACCCGAGTTCCCGTCCCAGCCGCCCTTTGCCAGACTTGTGATATTGGGCAAGGGACTTACCCTCCTCCTGGGTATCCTTTCTTCATGAGTATACGTAGTTAGGAACATGGACGGGTATGGTTGCTGGGGTCCTGTGCAATCCTGATGGTTTACAAGAAAGGAAGACATTTCATAGTACTAGTCAGAAGGAGAAAAATAGTAATAATACATTAAATACTTTATTGAGCAGGAAAAAACTCAAACAGAAAGCCCAGCTCTGAGTATACTTGCCATTAAACTTTCCACTGTTTTCCAACTTTTTGAATGTATATGGACTCACTAAACCCAAGAGAAATCAGCTCAAGAGTGATATTTGTTATATGTTTGCGTGTGGCATCACCATTGTCCTAAGGTCTTTCGGTTCCAATGTTTATCAGGACGAGAAATAGGATCAGTGAGACATCAGCGCTCATGGTGTCCTAGCACATGCCTGACTTTCCCCGGAGCAGCTCCCTGTGTGCTGCAAACTCGTTTGTCGCCAATGTCTCTCTGTCCCTAAGAGGCCCTGCATTGATTCTCCTTCTAAATGCTTTCCTCCGCTTGCCACCAAGCATCATTATACTCCGTAGAAAAGAATGTGAGCTCAGAGGCGTCTTTGTCCGAAAAAACTTTGAAGGCAAATTCCTTGAACTTTTGAGACATTCAACAGACAGTAGCTCCCTTCCTCGTGGATGCATGTGTAACTCTGGCCGGAACCTTTGACATATTTTTCCATAGTTCTGTTCATTGTGACTTCCGAGGGACATTTCACTGTTGAAAACTGAACTAGAAAAGAAAGTCTGTGTCACTCTTGCTAGGTTTTAAGTAAGCTTGAGAAAGCCATTGGTTTTACACTAACTGATAATAACTTTCTTAAGACAACTGTGGGTATACCTGGCTTACACAGCAGTGTGTGCTGAAGTGACTTGCACAGGTTTAGTTTCTGTGAATTGAAACATACTAGGCAAGATGGTTAGTTAAAGAAATTTGTCATGCTCTTTTTTAAGGTGAAAAGTCTACTTTATAGGGCAGCCTCCTAACTTACCTATTTGCTAGACCCATATATTATTACATCAGAATAACTGCTTCTCCCCACCCTGACCCTGAGCCAAGGCATCTTGCTTCTCCATCTAGACTATTGTCACGATCTCCTAACTTGCCCCTCAGAACTTTTTTCATCCCAACACAGCAGCCAGAGCGATCCTTTTAAAATGTAAATGTGTTTTAAAATTTAACTCACAACACTCCAGCAGCTCCCCATTTCTCTCCGAGTGGAATCCAAAGTCCCCACAATCGCACTCACCTTTCTAAACGCACTAGGCAGCTCCTCTCTCAGGGTCTCTGTGCTGACTCTTCCCTCCGCCAGGGACCTCTTCCCAGATACCATGCGGTGGCTCCCCTGCTCTCCTCCAAGACTTTTCTCTACTCTTCACCGGCTCAGTGAGGCCGGACAGGACCACTCGATTTATAACCACAATTTTCAACCCCAGTCTGCACGTCTCATCTTTCTTGCTCTATTTTGGGCAATTACCACCTTCTGACATACACTGTATTTGCTTATTTATTATGCTTCTGGTCCTCATCAGTAGAACATCAGCTAAACAAAGGCAGAACTATTTTCTGTCTTGTTAGCTGCTGTATCTCCAGTGACTAGCATGGGGCTGGACACAGTAGTGGCTTTAAATATCTGTTGAATGAATGAAATTTTTGTTGAATGAATGCGTGAGTAAATTGGGTGTTTTTCATGTGTCATCTAAATAGAGTCAAATTTTTATTTTCTGTATAGTTTAAGCCTATATGGTAAGGGCAAAGTCTATCAATGTGTATATTTTTTAAACTGTTTGTAACTAGCTAACAAGGACCTTCTTTATAACGTGAAGAGTACTGATGACGAGGCCTAAGCTTAGGGAGGCCTAGAAGGTAGTAGAAAGGGAGCACAGATGTAGGGCTTAGCCAGAGCATTTGCTCTGTTTTTGCTTCAGGAAAACGTGGATACTGACACCTCCTATTGTAGTAAGGATTAGAGGTGATGTGTATAAAGTGCCTGGCCCACACTGATGATTACTGCATCAATGGGATGATCGTAAGCTTTATGTCACTCTTTGAAGCCATCCTGGAGATTGCCCCAGCTGCCCCAATGACTTAGGACTTCCAAGAAAGCAAATAAACAAGCCAATTTCCTGCTGGAAGCCCTTCGACCGCCACGCCCCCTGGGAGGGGAGGCTGGAACAGCGCGCAGTACCAAAGCTATGCACCCGTACGCTCTTAAGAACAGAGATTAAGAAGAACAGATTCTCTCCCCTTGCCCAGGATAAAGCAAACACTTCCTCCTGTCGACTCTGTACTTCTAGCATTTTGCACTTGTCGGTGCCTTTGATGTGTTAGAGTCGTGTACGTGTGTCATTGTCTCACAGTAGCCCTGTGAAATTGATGAGGCAGCTACAGTCACTCTCGGTACTGGGTTCCAAATGACTTGCCTGTGGCTACAAGGCAGACACTCCAGGTAAGTGTTCTTTTTACCAGTGATAGCCTTCATTTATTCATGCAACGAATATTTGACTGCTTATTAGAGTCCTGCTTCACTTAATGACGAGGACACGTTCTGAGAAATGCCTTGTTAGGCTATTTCGTCATTGTGCAAACATCGTAGAGTGTACTTACACAAACCTAGGTGGTATAGCCTACTACACACCTAGGCTATATGGTGCTAATCTTAGGGGACCACTGTCGTATATGCGGTCCATCGTTCACCGACACATTGTTATGTGGCGCATGACTGTATATGGCAGACACTGTTCCAGGCACTGGGAATACAGCTGTGACTCTGACCTCATGGAGCATACATTCTAGTAGAGGGAAAAAAGATAATAAACAAATGGCAAGTAAATATAAATATGCCAGGTAGAGATTCCTGCTCTACAGAAACATGAGCAGGTGAGAGGCATCAGATGTTGGGGACTACTATTTGATAGGGGCAAATCAGGTAAGGCCTTGCTGAGAAGGTGATATCTGGGCAGAGACTGAATCAAGCCTTGCAGATATCTGAGGATTGTTGCAAAGAGGGAGCAGCAAGTGCAAAGGCCCTGAGGACTGTGTCTGGATACTGGAAGCATGACATGGCAGCCAGAGTGGCTGGAGCTTGGTGAGCAGGTAGGCGAGGTGGTCAGAGAGAGCAGGCAGAGGGCCAAGCCTGCGTGGCCTTCTAGGTGATCATAGGAATTTGATTTTTACCCCGAGTGAGATGGGAAGCACTGAGGGTTTTGAGGAGAGGAGTGATCGTTCTGCTGCTGTATTGAGTAGACCGAAGGGAGACAAGGGGAGCCGGGAGCGCAGATCTTGCAACAGATCCAGCTGGGAGGTGTTGGCAGCTGAGACCAGAGCTGTAGCAGTGGAGGTGTCGAGAAGTGGTTCCCTTCTGGGGATATCTTGCAGGTAGAATGGGAAGATTTTGCTGAAAGATTGGAAGTGGAGTTTGAGAGAAATAAAGACGTTGACGATGAACTCCAAGCTTTTGGCTTGAGCCACTGGAAGAATGGGGTTGCTGTGTCCCAGAAAGGGAGACACTGCAGATAGAGCAGGTTTTTGTTGGTCCGATTGTTTCTTTGAAGGAAGCAGGTGAAATCAGGGGTTCAATTTTGGACATGTGACATCTATTAGATACCCAAGTGGAGGTGTCCAGTAGACGTGTTGACAGGCCTGAATCTGATGGGAGCCCGGGGCCTGTCTGGGATGGAGACACACATTTGGGTACATTGGTGCAGAGAAGCTGTTAAAACCCATGAAAGTAGATGGAATCATCTGGAAAGTGGGTGTAAACAGGGAAGCAGCTGAGGTCAGGGACCTGTAGCACTGCCACATCTGCCAGTTAGGGGATGGCAAGGAACCAGCAAAGGAGGCTGAGCAAGTGTGACCCGTGGGGAGGGGAGCAGAGAGAGATGGTGTCTGGGAAGACAGGGAAGAAAGTGGAGGGTGGAATCACCTCTGTCAGATGGTGTGATAGGTCCAGATGTGAACACAATTCTAGCAATGTGCAGGTAACTTTGGTGGGCGGGCCATCTATTCTCTTTCTCCATATAAAAAATAAACACAATATTAATGGCAGGAGCTTGGGTTTTTAATTTTTGCATTGTAATTTTAATTTTATTTTTACATTGTAATTTTACTTAACATAGAAGTATATGCTCAATGTAGAAATTTAGGAGTATGAAAAGCAAAGAAAAAAACAGAAAAAAAATTGCCCGTAATCTCACTATCCATAGACAATTTTTTTCTGTGCATTTTTCCTTATATATTTGAGACCACATGTGTATATATCTTTATGGGTGTGTGTAACCTACTTTTATAAGCTTAATATTATATCATATATTCCTAGGTCATTGAAAGTGCTGTGTAAATATCATTTTCAGTGACTGGACTGCACAATATCTTAGTATGTGATATATCAAAATTTATTTAAATATTCCTCTACCACTGGATATTTAAGTTTCCAAATTTTTACCATTATAAATAACGTTGATAATAACTTAGTTCTTACTGGAGGTTAATTCTTGGGATAGCTAGCTAGAAGTGATAGAAGACAAGAGGAGTCAAGGGTACAAACAATTTGGAACACTTGCTGCGTATTCCCAAATTGCTTTTGAGCAAGTTTGTAGGACTATACACCCTCATCCAAAGTGAGTGAGAGATGCTTTCTTACCACCCGCTTCTGGCATTGAATTTTGTTAATTTTGTTAGAGTGTTTTTTTCTGATTATTAAAGCACTATCTTTTATTGAAGAAAATTTGAAAAATCAGAAGTGAATAGAAAATTTTTAAACAAACAACAATAAACCCTTTCGATACTTTTAGTGACGTATTTATGCTGATTTGTTTTACAAATTGGGTCATACCATATGTGTGTATACACATACTCATACACACACACACAATGTGTCTGTGACTTCTTAATTTGACGTTACTTCATGAAGCATTTTCCATCTCATTAAATATAATTCCCATACATAGCTTTTAATGACCCCATAGTATTTCATCTCATGAGTGTGATATAATTTATTTATTATTCTCTGATTGTTGAGTGTTTGTATCAACTTTTCAGTATCAATTAATGCTTGATAGTCGTGTGTCACTTAACGACAGGGATATGTTCTGAGAAATGCATCGTTCGACGATTTCATTGTTGTTAGAACATCACAGAGGGCACTTACACAAACCTAGAGGGTCCAGCCTACTACACACCTAGCTATATGGTCCTGATCTTATAGGACTACTGTTGCATATGTGGTCCATCATTGACCAAATCATCGTTATGCAGCACATGACTGTATATAAATCTCCTAGAACTGGAAGTGAATATGTTTTATAAAGGTCCCTCCAAAAAGACTGTATGAATTTTTGCTTCTGCCAGCTTTGTAAAAGAGGAACATTTATTTTACAGTGGTTTCACCAACATTGTGTATCAGTCATTTTTCAAATTTTTTGACAATAGAGTAAAAATGGTTTATCAATGATGTTCACTTTTTTTCATGAGCTTATTATGACTTGATATATCTTTGTTTATATCTTTTCTCAATTTATCTGTTGGAGTCTTGTACTTTTCTTAGTTACTTGGTCAAGCCACTCATACAGTGAGGATATTGATATTTTGTCTCATTTGGGGTGAATATGTTTCCCAGCTGGTTGCATTTTGGTTTTATAATCGCATTGTATGATCTATAAAGTTTTAACATTTTATGTAGTCAAATTTATCGATATTTTCCTTTTTTTTAATTTAGAAAATTCTTTGCTCTCTGAAAGTAAGACACATCTATGTATGTATATAGTTTATAACTCAAGATTTCTAAGTTTTAAAGTTATTTAATTTTTATGTATATTTAAAGGTTACGCCTTAAACTGCTTTTTTTCCCCAGAAGTAACCAAATCTACTCATCCAGGTCAGGAATTTCTACTATATGTTCCAAATTCAGCCTCTCATTGAACAAGCCTCTTCTAGAAAGGCAACATATATATAGTAAACCACCTGTATTTTTAAAATTTTATTTATTTATTTTTGTTGAGGGAACATTGGTTTATAGCATTATATAAATTTCAGGTGTACATCATTATATTTCGATTTCTGTGTAGACCACATCATGCTCACCACTCAATGCCTAATTACCTGTTTTAACAGTTCTAGTAGTCTGGGTTTTTTGTCTCCAGTCTCCTTCCATGTAACTTCTGCATCAGTCAGGATATGATAGACCATGCTGCAGTAACAAACAGCCCACATCTCTTCTAGGCCTTGTCAGGAAGTGATATCTGTCACTTCCACCTATACGTCATTGGCCAGAGCTGGTCACATGGTCCTCCCTAACTGCAGGGAGTTGGAGAAGGTGGAGCAGCAAATGGAATGTTTTGGGAGTGCCCCTCCTTCTGCCACAGCTTCCTGCCATTTGTTCTGTTGGCCTCAAGAACACAGTAAGACTTTTCCATATGCTTCCATATGCTTCCACATGCTTTCGAATATTTGAAAATAGCAATCACCTTCCACTCCCTCACATACACCTAGTCCCATATGAACACACCCTGTGCCCTTCATGGTCTTCTGATTTCAGGAAAACAAAACCCTACTCTTTTGATCATTCTTTCTATGGCTTAGTTTTTCACCCCCTTGCCATCCTGGTGACCCTTTTCTGAATGCATTGTCACTTATTAGTGTCACTTATTAAGACCCAAAATGTTTTGTGATTTAAACAAAGATATAATGTTTATCTTCCATTTCGTTAACTTTCAGTCTTATGTTCTGGAAGGCAGAGCCCTTATGGTCTTCTTCCTGATATTCCCTACATATGACACCTTCCTACCCAGCCAGCACGAAGTGTGGCTTGTGGCTGCCCAGTTTGCTGAATGGATCGTACACCAGTAGTTTCTGTTGACTCAGGACCACGATGCTAACCCGTTTGAGAAGCCACGTCCTAGATCCAAGACCAAGAATCAATTCATCAAGATACTGTAACCGTTTTATGATATAATTTGCTCAAACCACACAGTCACATCCAGTTTCCGTGCTTCAACGTTTCAGTGCTTCCTGCTGCTACATGTGCTCCCGTTGGGTCTGGATGAACCACTGGGGTGAGAAAACGTAGACAGCCGAGGAAAACAATGGCACTGAACTGATAATGGGTGTGAAAGTCTTCAAGTCTCTGCTGACTTAGAATGGGGAAGAGGAAGGGACTTGTGATGGCCCTGTGCTCAACTCCTCATATTTTAGGTCAGAAAATTTGGAATCTGTTTTTTCCAGAGTGAGAATATCATTAAGCCTCTCTTGAACCCAGGAGAGTCAGACTCATGTCAAACTGCCACTCATTAAATGCACAATAAACACATCTTAAAAACCAGACAATTCCATGTGCTACCCTGAAGGGATTTTCAAACATTATTTCCAAAACATGTTTTTGTTCCAAGTAATGTGAGTAAGTCTCGCAATTAACAAATTTCCAGCCAAGTCTGAAATATCAAAGGTTAGTCTCCAGAGATGGCAGTGTGTGAAAGAATGGGAGCGCTTGTTTTAAAATTCAGCTATGTTGATTTTACAATTTCAGGACTGGAAAATGGCCAGAAGACTGGATTAACCTTCTTTTCAATCTTTCCTAAGAATTCTCTCATTTCTATGATGCCAATTAGACTCCAAGAATTCATGCTTATTCTGTTGTGCCCAGGGGATGCCTATGGTTATCAGTAGAGTTAACTGCAAGGGGTAGGGGTCAGAATTGAAAGAGCAAAAGTCAAGTTTTTAACCCAAGTATAGGGCATCTGTTTCACCTGGCATCACAGTCAAGTTCAGGACCACCCGGGGGTTTAGGAGGCCCAGAAAAGAGGAAGGAAGATCAGACACACATCCACCCTTTGGGGCTTAGCCCCCGATTACTTGGTCCTTACTGGAACTTGGTTTTTAGCTTGTTTTCTTGACTGAAATTTTAGTTCCTATTACCTTGGCCCTCAGATTTATAGGTGAGAATCTTAATAATCTGTGCTTCTCTGTTTTCCACCTCCGACCCTTCTATCCTCAGGCCCCAGGACTCTGTCCCTCGGTCTGCCCCCGCTTAGAGGACAGGCTCTTCAGAGCTGTGCTCCCCAGGTTTAAAATAACTGCTCTCATCACTCAGGAACATTGCAGAGAAAACTCAGACACAACATGTTTATGATATGATTTAACCCAATTTAAATATACTTCAAGAAAAGAAACACAGTTTTAAGTACAAAACCTGAAATTTATTCAGAAATGGATAAGCTGTAAACTTTTGCATATGAATTCACAGTATGTAAAAATGACCATAGAATTTTGTAATGACAGTGGCCCCTGCATAGAAATATTTTTTGTAACACAGCGGGAGGCCCAGGTTTCAAACAGACTGGAGGCTGTGGAAGATACACATACCACAAACCTATAAGTCTTTAAAAAGCAACCTAATTGCCCCCATCCCCCCAAAACTAGTATCTTACATTCATTTCTCTCTAGCAGTATTAAATCTGGTATACATTATGTTCATCTTGCCCTAATTAAAAGTCTATAAACTAAGAAATTTCTATAAAAACCAACCATCAAAACACGTGAAACATCTAAAATGTTGATGTAATTGAAACTCCTCTTCAGTATTTGCTAAATACATATTTTCCATCCCTTGACATCTAATAAACAATTGTACAGCTATGTCTGGGTTTCGAATTACAAGACCTGGATTCAAAATACCACAGAAAAACAGCCAACTTCTGGCTTCTCTGGATTCATGGGTTATTTTTTAAATAAATACCAACTACATAACTAATTTTTTAAAAGTCAAAACATTGTATCTGATCGACTGGTTAGTTGGGATACAAAACTTTCCACGTGGTAGAAGAAAGATAATAAAAAATGATTATTAACTTTCCCTGCTCAAGAATTCCAAATAACTTAGGTAGATACACCTCCTTGAGGAGGGGGAGCATAACTTCCCACACCTTAGATGTGGCTACACATTGTGACTTCCTTCCAAAGAGTAGAGGATGCAAAGGGGAAAAGAGAAACTTCATAGTGGAGAAACCTGATGAGCGCTAGTCAGCCAGGTGATCAAAGTCACCATCAACAGTAATAAAGTCCCTTGATGTGATTGCTGAGAAAGACATTTCACCTCTGTGGTCTTCCTCTCTCAAACTCATAACCCTAGTATAACCAAGAGAAAAACATCAAAGCCCAATTGATGAACTTTCTACAAAATACCTGACCACTACTCCTCAAAATTGTCATCAAAAAACAAGGAAAATTTAGGACCCACCGGTGGTCTAGTGGTTAAGTTTGTGTGCTCCAATTTGGTGGCCCAGGGTTCAGGAGTTCGGATCCTGGGTGCACACCTACACACCACTCGTCAAACTATGCGGTGGTGGTGTCCCATATCCAAAAATAGAGGAAGATGGGCACAGATGTTAGCTTAAGGACAATCTTCCTCAAGCAAAAAGAGGAAGATTGGCAACAGATGTTAGCTGTCTGGGATGGGACCCTGGAACAGAAGAAGGACGTTAGGAAATCTGAATAAAGTAGGGACTTCAGTTAATAATAACACATCAATGTTGGTTCATTACTTGTGACAAATGTACCATACTAGTGTAAGGTGTTAATACCAGAGGAAGCTGGTGTGGGGACATGAGAACTCACTGTGCTATCTTCACAACTGTTCTGTAAATCTGAAACTATTCTAAAATAAAAAGTTTATTGTAAAAAATGGCCATTAACAGACCATCGAAATGGGCCACTGTGGCGCTCTCTACAACCTGATTCCAAGCCACCCCTGCTTCCGTGTTCTAACTCAGACCCCCTAGCTGGTGAACTATCTCTGGACCTTCTCTAGGACCAAAACATCTCCTGAACATCTTTTAAGTTGTTCCACGTATCTGGCACCAGGTCTGATGTTTCCTAGAGTCATCTGAACAGAGCCCCATGCAGATGTGGTAGAAGACATTTACCTTCTTGTTACCTGCCCAGTATCTGACTCTCTTTCTTGCCTTATGAGTCTCCATGTGGCTTCTCACTACAGAAGTTGAAAATCGCAGACACAGGCCCCGAGACTGTGTCCCCTGCTCCACTTGTCAGACACACTCGCACCAGCCTTAGAATCAGGCGGCAGGGTGGCGAGGAAGCTTCGCAGAGGGCAGCACTGTGTTGGGGGTTGGGGGACAGCAAGAACTAGTGGAACAGGCCTGCAAGCTATGAGGTCTACTGTTGGGCAGTAGAGTGGTGGCTCCAGTATCCTTGGCCGAGCAGTTCTGCAGCATGCTTTGTCCCCCTGCTCTGAACCTGGTTCTCCAGCCCTCCTAGCAATACTGAAGCCACACGGTATTCTTTATATGGAATTGCTTATTGGTAAAGAACACGCATACATAAGACTGCACGAATCATAAGAGTGTAGTTCAATTAATTTTCACGAAGTGAACCAATCCTTACTTGGACTCATATCAAGAAACAAGACCCTAGAAACCCTTCACATTCCTTCACATCCCTTGTCAGTCACTGCTGCCCCCAGAGGGAGATCACCACCCTGACCTCTCACACTGTATATTAGTTTTGCCTGTTGTTTGAGCTTTAAGAAGGTGGAATCTCATAGTGTGTACTCTTTGGTGTTGGGCTTCTTCATTTTGCAGTGAGCAGCCTCCATGTTGTTCTGTGTCGTTGTTGATGGTTCATTCCCCTTGAGGAGCTGTTTTCCACTCCATGAATGTACACACCAGAATTTACGTATCCATCCCAAGGTCCATGGACATTTGGCTTGGGTCCAGGTATGGCTGTTATGAATAGTGCTGCTATGAACATTCTTGTAGTCATCTTTTGGGGGGCCAATATTTAAAGAAAAATAAATTCTTTTTCTACTTAAATCAGTTAGAATTCGCTTTCATTGTTTTTAATCATGAACTCTGATACTCAGAAACATTACTGCCGTTACATCTTCAGGTGCTCTGGCCATTTCAAAGCTGAAAGCTAAAGACACTTTGAACAGAGAAGGTAGAATAACATGATGGTGTTAGATGTGATCACTCTTATTATGATGACAACTCTAAAATGTTATCTATTCTTATGCTTAAACTTTGATATTTATTTTAAAGATCATTTTGTGTCTGCTCTTGCTTTTTTAATCTTGTAAAGATATTTGGCCAAAAGCTATACATTTCTACCCTGATCTGACAATGCCTGCTTTTAACGGGATAAAAAAATTATCAACAGCAGGATTTCTTCACCCATCTCTACCTAAGGAAGAGTATTCATTTCTATTATAGTGTGCATCAGAGGATCAGCACTGGCATTGTGCTGCATTTTAGATTCGCTTTGTTCTAAATCTTTGAGGATTGGGTCTGAGTCTTAAAAATATTTTATTTCTTGCAGTGCTTAACACAGTGTCTTATTGATTAATTAAACTGATATTTACATTATAAAGGAATATAGATATAAGCTTGTGAGAGCACTTTTGAAACAAGGTGCAGTTGGGTCAATAATTTTATTTCCATAAACTCAGCTTGAAAGACATAAGGGAGAGGAATTACAATAGCAGACTGGCTCAGTGAGTTACCAGACTGAATTTTGTTGGTACTGACAAAAATTGTTTATATGGTAGATTAAAACCAATTATTTTAAGGGCTTTGCCCTTTTCCAGGTAATAAGTATTCATGTTGTTATAATCCAGTGATTTATTATTAATGATTTTATAGTGCTGCCAAGTCACCTCTGAGTTATTGCTTATGCATATTAATATGGGTAAGGTCATAAGCAGAGGTCTGCAAAGGAATAGCCATATTTTATTATTTTTTAGCAGGTAGATTAGAATGATTAGCTCTTTATCTGTGTGTTTTATAGTAGAAAGAATTTTGAAGTCAAGTATACGTGAGTTCAAATCCTGGCTCCACCACTTACTGGCTCTGAGACCTTGAGACATGGGTCATGTCCCCAAGCTTCAGTTCCTACAAATGAAATGGGTTAATGGCACTTATTTTGCAGGATATTTGGAAGGCTTAGATGAAATAATGCATTTAAATGCCTACATAGTGCTTAGCATAAAATATCTATTAAATGTGAATTTCAGCTGTTAATCTAGCTGGGTGTATATTTTTTTATTCAACTTCTTTCTCCGCTTCAGACATGTTGTCTAATTCCTAGATGTTTCTTAGTTGACTAGCGTATTATGTAATTTTACTTGTCTTTTACTGGACAAGGCAAACCCTTGAACGTTGGCCAGGACAACATCTCTAAGGGAAACCGCCCACTCAGGGTCCCTGCTGGCTAGACAGACAGGTTTGGTGCCACATCATGGCCATCCCACTCCATCCCCCAAGGCCATAACCGATTGGACCAGAGTTGGGTATCTGACTCGGGTAAACAACTCCATAGGCTGGCCAGTGACACATGGTGCTAAAAGTCAGGTTGGACGGAAGCAGTGCTGTCTGTTGGGGATGTGACTTGGTGAGTGCTGGGGCAGCATCTGAAAGGATGGCATGAGTGAGAGTCAGGGCCATGCAATCTGAGACCGTGAGAAAGAAAAGGCTGTGATTAGTAGAGGAAGCTGGCAAAGAGAGACAAGCGAAGGAAAAGCAAGGAGAGGCACAGCCTGTGAGAGGCCGTGCACCGGTCCCCAGACCTGCCTCCCATGTCAGGTTCCATTCCCATTTCTCTGCGTCCTTATGTTAAGCCCCACTTTTCCTGAGTTGATTAGAGCGTGCCTCTTTTCTTTGCAGCCAAAATAGCTGTAATAGGAAACTGTCTCTCCTAGGCATACTGAAAACACATAATCCTCCAGTGAAAACCATGACTCACTCATGCTAAAGTCTCCGAGGAAGGAAAACCTTCAAAATCATTGGCTTTGGAGGGATAATTAAGGACACTCTAGCATGAATAATGAGATGTCATTTAAAGGTTAGGCTCAAAATGGTGATATTTAGGGGCCAGCCCAGTGGCATGGTAGTTAAGTTTGTGCACTCTGGGGTTTGTGGGCTCAGATCCCAGGCACAGACCTACACACCACTCATCAAGCCATGCTATGGAGGCATCCCACATACGAAATGGAGGAAGATTGGCACAGATGTTAGCTCAGGGCCAATCTTCCTCACCAAAAAAACAAAAACAAAAAACAAAAAACCTCCCCAAAAACCCAACAGTGATATTTATAGAATTAGATATAATCTCAGAATGGAGACTAGGGAGTTGGAGTGCCAATAGCACCCAGTGATTCCTGATCAATGATCTTTAGTAAATCATTTCTCTACTTGCCTGCCTTCCAGTCTTTTGGGTGGACATCATCTGGTCTTCAAATCATTTAGTAAATTGTTCCTTTCATGATGAGATACACGTGTACAGTGACCCCCATTGCCAGGATGGTAGATAGGCTTTGTCTCATGTTCCAGCTCTGATTGGTGATACAGTGGCTCTCTGGCATGCTGGACTGAGAAGGTCTCATCCATGCTCAACTATCAAGGCTGCCATGATCATAGCGATGTCTGCCTGGGGTCAGGAGGGGACGAGGCACCCAGCAGGGTATGTACTTGCTGATCCCAGTCTTGACCATTGACTTGACATCAAAGACCCTCCATGATCAGACTCTATCTTTCACTGTCCCCCTGCTGTACCCCACGTTCTGGCCGCATTTCAGGCAATTCGGGCACAGGAAGAACCTGTGCTAAGAGATGCTGCCTGAGTGACACATAATGATTTTACATGGCAACGAGTCTCACACGTTAATTTGCTATCAAAGTCTATGTCAAGTCCAGATGTTGGGGAGAAAGGGGAAATGACGCCCCAAACAAAACAAGGGTCCCTTTAGCTCCTGTGTTTGCTAAGAGCCCGTGCGTGTCAAACTTAATGAAATGCATTTACAGTCCCCTGGCGAACATTAAAGAAAGCAGCTGTGAGCTCTCACCCTGTGAAGTCTACAAGCCACTGAAGCAGTTTAGCTGATGGCACCGAGTGTCAGTTTATGCTGAGACAGAGAGTGGACTGTCTTCTCTCCTGGGCGTTTTGCCTTTTGGACAGTTCATGGGAACACGTGTAGAGACTATAGAGGGCGTCTAGGGCATTTTAGGAGAACTGGGCAGGTGGTAGTCAACACTGACACATTTATGGGTCCACTCAGAGTTCTAAGTGCTTTGAACTATTTTTTCTAATTTATTTTATTCATTTAGTCTTACCTAGATATGTTTATTTGCAAATATTTGCTTAGCACCTGCTATGCAAAATCCAGTAGAGAATTTCCAATTCCTAATAAGGACAGAGATCTTGTCTTTTCCATTTGTGAACCCCCAGCTTTAGGCAGCAGGCGGTGGGGGGCGGGGAACAGTGACTGGCTCGTAAAGGGAGCTCAAAATAGAGCTACTGAATTAATGACTTTGTGATGTGTTAATCTCCAAAAGAGATTTGATCCTCTAAAGTTGGTTTTACATGATTGAAGCAGAGAGCATTTAGAAAGTGAATGGACTTGGAACCTGAGTTCATGTGCTGGCTGTGATATTTATTAGCTGCACCTCGACTGGGGAACCTGACCTCTGAGCCTTGATCCTAACCTGTATGATGGGACAATATAACTGCCCTCCAGGTTCTTCTGAGGATTAAAGGATGGAGTGGATGTGAGATTCCTGGCACAGAGTGGTACTCATGGGCATCATTTTTTGCGTTGTAAGAGTTAAATGGTTGAGAGGGAGGGCTTTAGAATCAGACCTTGGCTCCGGTCTCAGTCTACCATTGTCCTGCTGTGTGATCCCTGTGAATCATATGGCACTCTGCCTAGCACACAGAGAGTGAGTGATCAATTATTATTATTAACAACAACAAAAGGCAGTTATAATTATGGTTGTTATTAATAAATTAATTCTCTAGAAGGATATACAAAACAAAGATATTCAAATCCGTTTAGAAGGAAGAGAAATACATTCTAGAGGAACTTGGGATGAGAAAATTTCTATAATGAGCATCAAATTTAGCTTTGGGTTTCCTGGCAACCAGGGCAATAAAAAGAAACACAATAGTTGACATAATTATTATTATCAGTTATAATTAGTCAGCTAGAGCTGCACTGTCCAAAACGGTAACCAATAGCCACCTGTGGCGACCGTTGAGTCTTTGAAATGCTGCTCATCCAAACTGAGATGTGCTGAAACGGTAAAATACACTGGATTGTGAAGACTTAGTATGAAAAAGTAACTTATCCCATTAGTAAAGTTTTATGTTGATTACATGTTGAAATTATGGTATTTTGGTTATTTGGATTAAATAAAAAATATATATATATTTTCATTTACAAAGGTTTGTTCCTGACAAAGGTGACTAGAGACATGAAAAATGTATTTGTCAGGACTCAGAGCCTGACAGGACCTCGAATTTTGGACCTATAAGCATCATTTATTCTAATAAACCCAAAAATTATGCTTCTGACGATACATCTGTTCCCACATCTGTCTGTTTTTGTTTATTTATTTTTCGTTGTTTTAATTCAATTTATTTAGACTAAAAAAAAAGGCAGTTCACCCATTTCTCCCACCTCCCACTCCCTGTATTATTAACATTAATTCCACTTGTTTCTTTTTACATTTTTTAGTGTGGCTACTAGAAAATTAAAAATTTTATATATGGCTCACATTTATGACTTGTATTATATCTCTCTTGGACAACACTGCATTTTTTTTCGTCTCCACTATTCTAAGTGGAACTTATTTATACTTTATATCAATATAAAATATTATTATAATTATATAACATGTTATTATATAATAACAATGTATTATAATACCAACATGTAAACATATAATAAATATAAAATAAATAAATATATAATATAGTATAAATATAAGATAGTATACAATGTAATTAATAATAAAATAGTAATATAAAATAATGTAATATATTAACATACTGTTATATACTTTATATTATTTATAAAAGAGGCTTTTGATAACCAAGTGAGCAATATCTTTACTTACAATTTTAATGAAAATTTGACAAATATCTTGATGAGGGAGAGATGTAGTAATGATCAGTGTAATAGCTACATTTACTCACTGCTTACTTATGTACTAGACACAAACCTAATTTCTTTACATGTATCAATCATTTAAAAATTCATAAGTGGTATGATTATTCTTACATTACAACAGAATCAGTTAGTAACTGACATAAGATACAAAAATATCTGTCTTCTCTTTTTCTACCTTTTGGGTATCATTCACAGCATCCAGCCAGGTGCCGGGCAGCAAATGGTGCTCCATAAATAGGTGTATAAATGGATAAATAAATAAATGGTGCTCTCCTCTCCCTGCGCCATTCAGCTTAGCCATGAGATATGTTCTCTTACATCTCAGTACGAGCTGGATGTTTAAAAGTCTATGAAATCTGGGAATAAATTGTTACCTGAAATTGTGTTGTGGTTTGAAGTTTGCAAGAAGAACTTGGCATGAGAATTGAAGAGAGTCTGCTGATAGATTTCCTCAAGCTCAGTTGTGCTTGAAGCCCGACTGTGTCAAGGTTAACTGAATTACAACTAAAGAATTAGCTATTTCCTGTGGGTAAAAAGCATCTCTAAATTTTTTGAAATGCTTGTGTATTTCGAAGAAACATTACAGCTTGTTTTGGTTGAATCTGAGTGCATTAAAAAACCAAATATTTCAGAGACTAAATGGTTTTTACAAGAGGTAAAAGTGTCAAAGAGAGTAAATGAATCTGATCTCTTATCCCCAGTCTTCTACACCCCACTGAGGCCTGGAGAAAGAAACTGTGGAATTTAGGAAAATAAGTTTTAAAGTTTAACTGCAAGTCATAAATATAAAGATGTGTCCAACTCTACACATGAATTGCAAGAAGGACCAAGAAAATACTGCCTTGTAAGTTGCATAAACTGCAGAGGTGGGATAACTTAGAAATCATTTGAAAGAGAGTTACAGAAAACTTAGAAATCGTTTGAAAGAAATCATGTTGACGGGTTTGGAAAATAGGTCTAATGAGCAAATATAGTAGTTGGCGGTATTTTTCCTGAGGAAAAGAGAGGAAGTTAGTAGTGATTGAGAACACGTAGACATTGTTGTCCAGGGCCCGAGGACTCCCTAGGATTCCATCTGCACTAATGCTGTGCAGAATGAATGGTCTTAAGATGGTCGTAAGTGTGGATTTCGGGTTGTAGCTAAAAGAATTTCTTCACAGTCTGAGCTGTAAACCGATGATCCAGCTAGCAGGAGGAAGGAGAAGAATCTTTCTTCCAGGAGGTCCTTCGATAGTCTGCTCTTGGCTACCTCTAGGGTAGTGTAGGGTGTTCTGGGTTCACTGATGGTGGAGCATCGTTTTTAACATAGCTGCTGTCCCTAGAAATAGTGATCTGCACCAGATATTAAGACAACAGCTTTCTTGAATCAGGGCACTTCATCCATATCTTAGTCATTCTTAAACCACATGAGTGAGATAGGAGAGGCGTAGTTATCAGTTTTTTATAAGATTGAGTTTGAGAAAATGAGGTATAGGGGTTCAGACTGGTTCCTGGTTGCATAGGTGGACCCAGGGTCATGAAGAAAACCCCTCGCACCAAATCCAAGGCTCTTCCTGCAGACCCTGAGACAGTTTGCAGGAATACATTTTGAATGTGAAGCTTCCTGAATTGCAGCATTTACATTCTAATTCAAAACTCCTTGTACTTAACTAGGATGACAGTACCTGTACTGAGGTGGTATTTCAGATGTCCGTGGGGCCAATTTTCAGCAGTGGATGGAGGCACAAGACTGCACTATGTTGCGTCGCGAGGTCTACAGCCCAGATGACACAGGGCTGTTCACACCCTGATGTAAATCAAAACATGAATTCTTCTGATCATGACGACAAGACTCTGCAGTTTAAAAGCCGTCACAGATGATTCATTTCAACAAACTACAATATTTTATTCCAATAAAAGTATCTCAGTAAAACCACTATTGCTCAGAATTGAAAAACTATGAGGAATTGAAGCATTTACCACTCTGACATTGGTGGTTTGCATTTATTTATTTTTTGGTGAGGAGTATTGTCCCTGAGCTAACCTCTGTGCCCGTCTTCCTCTATTTTGTATGTGGGATGCTGCCACAGCATGGCTTGACAAGCGGTGTGTAGGTCTACGCCCGGGATCCGAACCTGTGAAGCCCGGGCTGCCGGAGTGGAGTGCGGGAACTTAACCACCGTGCCACCAGGCTGGGCCCCGTTGGTGGTTTTTAGTAGCTGTGAATGTGGAAGTTTGTTAGAATTTAGAAATCCATTTCCAGCAGACATAGAGAGCTGCTTCTAACACCTCCATCACCATGACTCACTCTGATTCGTGAATGTAGAAGTGGCTCTTAGGCACTTTCGATTGAGATCAAAGTTGATTCTTAAAAAACACATGTTGAGTTAAGGAAAGAACATTGTCAACATCAGAGCATAGAACAAGTAACAATTTAAGATAAGCATTGGAGACCTGGCTTTATCATGATTATATTTATTGAAATGTTTCGAGGAGAATAGTAAAGATTTCAAAGATCCCTCATATCTCTTCCTGCACTGTTCCACCGGATACCTAGGATTAGTCACTGAGGTGCTTCTGTTTATTCATCAGGAATCAGCCCAGAACACACCCAAGGCTGGTTATGATGGGTCTTGATGAGAAAATAGATAGATAACCTACTGACCTTTGCCTTTGGAGCCTCCAGCTCATAACTGATCACAGCTATTGACATTGATTACTTGCCGATCATTCTCCTCTCTAAGATGCCAGAGAGCGAACAGTTGCCCAGGTGTGGTGCCTTAGGAATTCTGAGCCCTGTGCTTTATCACTTGACTATTGACTGAGTCTTTTCCATGTGCTAGTTGGTGAGGAGAATGCAAAAGAAATGTAAATCTTTGTCCCCAAAAGATTGCCCTCTCGCTCAGAGACAAATGCAGCACACCCAAGATGGTCAAGTCCAAAGTGAAGGCTATGTGTGCACCAGGAAGTGGTTGAGTGGAGCCCAGGGCAGAGGGGTATGGGCCACTTAGAGAGGCTGAGGACTTTGTCACGGAGGAGAGAAACCTGGGCTGGATCCAGAAGGACAGGCAAAGAGCAGAGCAGACACTTACTGCCTGACATTGTTACTTAAATGTTACATGTGCTTGTCTTATCTCCCAACCAGATTGCACACTCCCGGGGGACAGTGACCTTTCCCTAGGTAACCAGCACAGAACTTTGCATACAGTAGGTGAATAATAATCTCCTCTGGAATAAAGCTATCGTGAAAGTGCTCAAAGATAAGGGGGGAGGTTAATTTGCAATTATTGAAATTGTTAATATTGATGATGAGACAGATTTAAAAAGATCTTTTTAAAATCTCTGTGATTATCCTGTAAACATTTCAATGACTCTAATCACGATAAAGCCAGAGATTTCTAATGCTTATCTTAAATGGCTATTTGTTTTATGCTCTGATGTTGACAGTGTTCTTTCTTAAACTCAACATGAGTATTTCTTCAAAATCAACTTTGATCTCAATCTAAAGTGCCTAAGAGCCACTTGTAGGAAGGGGGAGGCTGATTTGCAAGGCACGTCCTGGAGGAGCTGCCTGAGGAGGCTTTGAAAATGATTTAATAATTAGGAGATGAGATCATTGAAGGTGGTAGCCTGACGGCTGTGGGGAGTGGACTCTGACCCCAGGTGTGATGAGCGCCCCCGAGGGAGGTTGAGACCTGTGCATGGTGTCCATCTGATGGGACTCCCTGTCCTGCCTACTTTGCTGGACTCAGAATAGAGGAGAGGCAGGAAGGGGACCAAGGCTACATGGAAGCCTGTGTCTGGAGGACAAGGGCTGTCTTCTCACACATGTTATTCCTACTTTCTCACTTTCACCAGCTACTTTTATTTCATATTGATAAGCACCTCCATTTCAGTATTTTCCAAAGAGGAAATGGGAGCAAACACAGAACCCAGATAAAGTAACTAGAACACTCTCCCACACATCTGCCCTCGTGTGGCCGAGGTGTTTGGCCAGTTCCTAAGCACACCGTAGCGATGACCTAATAATAACAGAAGCGTCACAACCTGGCAGGCAGCAGGGGACATGAAGTCTGGCCTGAGACGCTCTGATGTGTCCAGGCCCCCTGCTCGGGTTCAGCTGTCACACAGTTCCCGAGCACCCAGTGAAATGGGACCTGGATGGCTCCGACTGGGGATCTGGCACCAATGAATCCACGGAAGATGTGGACGAAGAGGGAGACGGACAGCCTCCAGCCGAAAGTGCTCGGCGTTTTCAGATGCGGACAGGGGCTGGAGCTCTTGACCTCGTCCCTCTGTGCTGCTGCTAGGGAACCACAGCAACTTCGAAATGCACATTAATCTGCCCTCTCGTTGTGACAGTCCGTATTGTACTACGAATCTAAAATTAAGACTCTCAACTGAGAGGAACTTCAGAGCCGTCCAGGAGCCACTGCGGTTTGCACACGAAGTACAGCCTGACATTTGAAATGCTTCCTTTTCAAATGCCCACCCATCATCCTACCCTTGTCACCATATTGTCTGAACTGTGTCTGTCCCCCACACCCTGCAGGCACCTTTGCTCTCTGGCCTTCCCTCTCCCTCAATGCCCTCCCGCCCTTTCTATCTATGACACCCCATTGGTCTCTCAGGGCCTGCTCAAATGCCACCTCCTGCCCGAAGTTGTCTCCCATCAGTCTCCTTTCAGGGAGACACACGTATATTGCTTTATGACAGTCATGTTTGATAAAATGGACAGTTGGACGATTCTAGCTCCACAGTCAATTGGTCAATACAGTGTCTTAAGCGTGCTTTAAGGTACCAGGTGCAGACCAGAGCAAAGAAGCAAAGAAAACCACAGACCTAACATGACAACTGGCTCTGGTTCTTACGCTGATTTATGATTTCTAATATAAATATATTATAATATTTATACAATAGATTTATATCTATTTATAGATATATGTAAATATTTCCATGTAAATATGTACATATATGTAAATATTACATATAAATATGTGATTTATAATAATATGTGATTTATAAATATTTGAATATTTATTAAATAAATTATAAAAAAATTATAAAATAGTTTTATTATAATATAGAGATATATTAGGATAGATATAATAAATATACAGTATATTTTATAAGATTTACAATATATTTATTTATAAATATAACCTGGGGAATTTGTTTAAAATATAGATGCCTGGGTCCTACTCCACAGGTACTGATTTCTGGATGGGGCCTAGTGATTTGCATTTCCATGTAGAGCTTCCAATGCTGGTGATCTAGGGACTCTGCTTGGACAAATACAAGCCTAGGATGTGCCAACCTGCTCCTACCTCCCTCCTTCCTCCTGCTACCCTCTTATTTAGCTGTCTCTCAGTGCTGGACTTGATGAGATCCCTGTGTGATGGGTTAATTTTATGTGCCAACTTGGCTGGGCTGCAGTGTGCAGATACATGGTCAAACATTATTCTGGATGTTTCTGTGAGCGTGATTTGGCAAGAGATTAACATTAAAATTGGTGGACTTTGAGTAAAGCAGATTGCCCTCCATAATGTGGGTGGGCCTTGTCTAATCAGTTGACAGCCTGCATAGAACAAAATCCTGACCTCCCCTGAGCAAAAGAGAATTCTGCCAGCAGACAGCCTTTGGATTTCATGGGCAACATCAGCTCTCCCCTGGGTCTCCAGCCTGCCAGCCTATGCTGCAGACTTTGGACTTGTGAGCCAATTCCTTAAAATAAATATATATATCTCCTATTGGCTCCTATTGGCTATTGTCATGTTGGTGTCCTCCCACCCCACTCTAGGCCCTTTTCCTCAGAGGGCCACCACACTGCTTCCAGATGCTCCTGTGGTGATTTCCTGGAGTGGCTGTGGGTCCTTTCAGTCACTATGTGAAACCCAGGTGTATTACTTCCCTAGGGCTATATAAGGAAATACCACAAACTGAGTGTCTTCAAGCAATAGACATTTGTGCTTTCATGGTTCTGGAGGCTAGAAGTCCAAAATCAAGGAGTCTGCAGGGCCCTGCTCCCTCTGAAGGCTCTAGGGGAGGATCCTTCCCTGCCTCTTCCAGCTTCTGGTATTTGCCTGCAATCGTTGGCCTGTAGATGCATCACTCCAGTCTCTGCCTCTGTTGCCACATGGCCTTCCCCTGTATCTCTTCACATCGCCTTCCCCTGTGCATGTCTTTCTCTGTGTCTCTTCTCTTCTTTTTTTTTTGTCCCCAAAGCCCCAAGATAGTTGCATGTCATAGTTGTGCATCCTTCTAGTTGCTCTATGTGAGACGCCGTCTCAGCGTGGCTTGATGAGTGGTGAGTAGGTCCACGCCCAGGATCCGAACAGGTGAACCCTGGGCCGCCAAAGTGGAGCACATGAACCTAACCACTACGCCACCAGGCCGGCCCCTATTCTCTTCTTATAAGGATGCCACTTGCACTGAATTAAGGGCCAACCCTACTCTGTATGACTTCATCTTAACTTACATCTTAAATACATCTGTAAAGATCCCATTTCCAAATAATGTCACATTCACAGGTACCAGGGGTCAGGACTTCAACCTCTCTTTTTGAGGGATACAATTCAACCCACAACACCAGGATCACCACAAACTTGCCGACTGCATCAGGGACCTTAGTTATCTTTGCTTGGAATCAACACCTCCAGCTTTTCTCTTGGTCATTTTCTTTACGCACAGGTCTGTTGTCTATCCAAGCAGAGTTCCATATCCTTGCAATTCAAAGTGTGGTCCACCCTCAGGAAGCATCCACAGGACTTGGGAGCTTGTTCGAAATGTAGACTCTCTGGTCCCACCGTAAACCTCCTGATTTGGGAATCAGCAGTTTAACAAGATCTCCATGTGATGGATATCAATTCCAAATTTTAAAAAGCAGTGGTCTAAATAACAAAGGTTCATCTTGCTTTTATACTGCTGAATGATCCTGGTTGCTGTGAACACATAATGTCCTTTGTTTAAATAGGAAAATTAACCATTAAATATTCTTTTCTTAAATATCCTCTAATTATATTTTGAAATGTATTTGAAGTAAAAACGTTCTGAAGCTATGATTTCAAATTCCCTGAGTAGTTTAATCAAAACTACTCTTATCAAATCTGAATTATCGAGTAAACCAGTATAAGAAAAATCTTCCCGTGGAATTATCTCCAGCCTATACTACGCGAGTCCGGAGGGAGTGGGGGGAACATGATTAATCTGGAAAAACGTTTTAAAATTTTTTGTTGCCATTTTGGGGGAGAACCACACTATAGCTGTTCTCAAATGTCAAACATTTATTTTATGTAGTCCTGGATTGGACACTGGATATTAGGGAGGTGGGTTTGGAATTACTACAAACACTGATTTCCTAAGAATAAGAGTTGTCAAGATACAGAATAGATTGCCTTATGAAACTGGAAAATTCAAGCTCTGGACACTTTGGTGATTGAGGAAGAGGAAAATCTTGCTCTGAGAAGACGGCTAGATTAGGTAGCTTCGAAGGATGTTTCCAACTCAAGGATTTCAAATTGTTGCAAAACTACTCTGAAAATGTAAACCTCAGAAGGATGGGTCTTTGACATTTTGAAACTTATTTCTGGCCTTTGGTTGTGAGTCCATTGGCTCAAAATATTTCTGATGTGCACCAGAGTTATATCTCAGTAAAAATCAGTGTTTTAGACTCCATTTCAATATTTATCCATGACTATTGTTCTCTTACTTCAACCAGAATAAGGTAAGAGCCTTTTATGCATTGCTGTGAAAGTGTATATACACAAACAGCCAAAACGGTCATTAAGATTCTCCACTGTCAATATAAGAATCCAGGTTATTTCTCTTCTTTCTAATATTTTTCATGACTTAAAGCTTCACATATGTGAATTAACATTGCTTTTACCCCTCATACTGAATGTCTATTTTTCATATAGTTTTCTTCCTTACTTGTATCCACCTTAGTTGTCTCTGACTCTTTAGAACATCTGTCACACTTAAAAAAATCTGCCTTATGAGGCTTTTTAGAGTCTACTTGTACCATAGTAATTTTTTTTTTTTTTTTTTGTGGGGAAGACCAGCCCTGAGCTAACATCCGTCGCCAATCCTCCCCTTTTTGCTGAGGAAGACTGGCCCTGGGCTAACATCCGTGCCCATCTTCCTCCACTTTATATGGGACGCCACCACGGCATGGCTGACAGGCAGTGCGTCGGCGGGCGCCCGGGATCCGAACTCGCGAACCCCGGGCTGCCAAGCGCGGACTAAACCGCTGCGCCACCGGGCGGCCCCTGTACCATAGTAATTTTATCTTAGGCTTATTTCCCCCATTAGATCCATCCATCTACCCAGCCATCCATCCAGTTCATTTTTTCAACCGACATTTTACTGAAAATGTGCTCTGTGCAGGGTGTTATTCTAGTTGCTGAAGATATAGTGATAGCAAGAAATATTGCCTGCTCTTGAGAAAGTCACAGGGGAAGAAATACACATGTAATCAACCAAATATATAGATGCAGATAGGGAGGTAGATAGGGCTGAAGTGAGAGTTTGTCCAAGATGTTGTGGGGACATTGAGGGCAGGCTGGTGGTGGGGCTCAGAGAAGTCTTCCCAGAGTGGAGTGGGAGACCCTTGAACTGCATTTGGAAGGAGGAGTGACTTGGCCACATGGAAGTGAAGAGCAGAAGCCTCTGGCGGAGGGCACGGGAGCTCCTTGTTGGTCCAGTCATCGGTTCTCTGTGCCTGGTTCCATGTTGTGTGTAAATTATATGCTTGTTGATTTGAAGGGACCTGAAAATCATTTAGGAACTGCCACTTGCAGTCTCAGAGTTCTCAAAAACTCACACCTGGACATCTGAAAGAGAAAGGAAGGGAAGAGAATCAGGCAAGTTCTGTGGATGTTTTGGTAGGGGAAATGATGGAAATTTTTGGCTAGCAAGAAGAGTGGGCTCCCTCGGGACTTTCACTTTTTAAAGCTCTCAGTTCCTCATATTGGCTGGATCCTGGAGAGGCGAATTGAGAAGTCGGAGCAGGGAGGAAGAAATGTGGGTTCTCCTGATTTTTACTGCCTGAACTTCCAGGAGGAAATGGAGTGGAGGGCTCTTTACTCGTGGATTTCTGCTAGCACCTCTCCACCCTCCATAGTCTAACTGTTTATATGTTGGAGGCCACTTCCTTTGTCTTTATTAGTTTCGTTCACATTATTCTAACCATTAGAAAAGACAGAGTAACTTTTATCCTTTGTTTAATAATTTGGAGCCTTCGGGAGTTCATTTTAGACCCTTTGTACAGAGGAGAATGTCTGAAATAAGGAGTGATTTGTATCCTGGTAGAGAAATAATAAAAACAGGCAAATCACCTCTCAGAAAAAAACCAGAGGAGATTTTATCTAACTTCCACCACTCAACAGAAAAGGATGAAACATAAATGTCACAAGGACTATTTAAAAAGTGCAATAGCTAATTATCTTTGTATGTATCCAATATTTTTTGTGTTTTACTAGTAGGTAGAAATAGATGTCATCGTATCATTATGGAAAAAAAAAATCAATGGGTGTAATGCTCAGTTTGGGCTCTCCTTACAAAGAGTGAGGTTTTCATTGCTTTCTTTCCCTGAGCTGGCCTTTCTCTGTGTGTGCTGGAGAGAAAATGAATCAACCCCTCTGGTCATGAGCAGATTGAGATGTTTGCAGTCTGGCCTTTCTGCTTCTGTAGAGCTGGGTGGAGATGCCAAGGAGCCACCCAAGAAGAGAGGGCAGGGCTGTGAAGTCTTTGTCTAAGCATTTGCCCAGGGATTGGGGTGGAAAGCTCACCAATACCATGGGGAAGGCAGAGACTTATTCTAAGTAAAATGCAGTACCATGCTCATTATAATTGTAAAAATGATAGCTTTAGAGTTTTTTTTTAATAGTAAAGACGTAACCCTATTTACAGCATAGCTTGGCACAAAAATTCTTTTTGAATCTTTTTGCGACAAAACCCATAAAATTGACTTTCTGCTAACACACTAGCCTTGATAAGATTCTAAGGTACTACAGTGATGCCCTTTACACTTTATATATGTTTATAACATATAATGTAGTTTATAATAATATTTATTATTATATATTATATAACATACTATATATGTGTGTATATATGTATATATGTGAATATGTGTGTATTTATAGTTGATATAAATATGTATATGCTTTATATATATTTATATATAAAGTTTGAGACTTCATAACAGTGGAAGCATGTGTCAAAATTGGCCCTGAAACTAGTGGTAAGCAAAGTTAAGAATGTTATGTCGCTCAGCCTAAACTGAATCTTTAGTAAAACTTTCATCTAGCTCTTGTAACTCATTTTAAAGTAAAGAAATTTAATAAGGGCTATGTGAATTCAGACTCGAGGACAGAGAGTGAGAGGCAATCCTCTGAAGATTTTGTTGTCATTGTTTTTAAGAACATGATTAAAGGCAGTGAAACCAGTTATGTGCTAAATGGTGATAAATTTAGAGACAAAAATCTAATTATAACAGTAGCTAATGTTAAGAATAAAAATACTTCCTGAATGCAGTATTTACTGTATTTCCTGAGTTCCTCTGATGTATTGGACACTGTGCGGGCACCAGAGATGCCCAGATGAAGCCTTGGTCCCCTCCCTCCAGGACTATTCACCTGGTGGTTAGGTCACAGTGGTGGATGACAGAAGGCGCCACCTGTCCTGAAGGAGCACACCCCTAGTGGAGAAGCAGAGAAGGAATCTGGGGGCAGGAGGGGTGAGTGCTGTGAGGGCATGGGTGGGGGCAAAAATTCACTGCACTTCGGTTGAGTATTTAGTACCAGTTAAGTAACGTTTCTACACATGATGCCTTACATGATTAGCTAAATGTAAATTTGTTTGGTTCCTGCAATAGACAGTACCCTCAAGTGGAAATTAAAACAACAACAAGAAGCCACATGTCTCCCTAATGCTGGTCTATATGTGCTGAGTGTTTTTGTGGCCTTGGTGCACGTCAGCTCCCTTAAAGTCAGTTGTCATGGTTGGTTGCAATACGAACATCAAAGAATAGATGGTATAGTGTTGTTTAGAGGAGAGGGATTTATTTGATTATATAACATTCAAAACTTCTGTTACCAAACCTCTTAATTCTCAAGTTCCTGTGCTCCATGTGCAGTAAGTCAAACACTGAGATATTGGTGCTTGGAGATGGAGAAAGGTTTATTTGAATTGGCCAAGATGAGAAGGCGGGAGCATGGCTTCTCTCAAATCCGCCTTCACAAGAGAAGAGGGCAGGGGGTCATAGAGCTAAGGGGTGTGGCAGGAGGAGTTTCAGAGAAACAAAGGGATAATCCGTGTTTCTTTCACTCCCGATAAGCCCGCAGGAAATCTGACTTCTGGGCAGCAGGGGACTGGTTATCTGGTGATCCTTGAAGGCATTCTCTTTATTCCGTAAAACAAGCTCATAAATCCTTGTGACCCTTGAGTTACTCCTCAGCTTAAACAGGAAAACAGCAAATTGACAAGATTAACTTCTTTTCATAACAAGGTCGAAAGGTAATCTTACTGAATGTTTACAGTAACCCTCAGGTACCAGGCTTCACTGCTTATATGCCTTCCAAGAAGGGTTCTGGCTCAGAAAATTGTAAAGAAAAATTAAGAAGAGAACTAGAATCACAGAAAGCCAGGAAATACTTTGCTGAGCTTTCTTCACACAACGGAAATGAATTAGTACATGACTATATATATATTTTAGTAAGATAAAATCAGTTTATCCCTTTGGAACAAATAGTTCTAAATTATCATTTGAATGGATGCCAATTCTTAGCCTGCTGGAGTGCCCTGCCCTAGGGGGAGCAGTTCGCCCCATCAGAGACGGCCTCCTAAGAAGAGACATAGCTTAGACCTGAAAGGTCTGGCCAGGTGGACAGGGTGGCGTGATGGAATAGGAACTCCTTGTGCACGATTCTAGAAGCAGGACCAATGATGGAGCATCTGATGAACTCAAAAACGTTCATTACGGACTTTCTTCTGACAGCAGTGAGATGTTCATAAAATGAGTTAGGCAAGAAAGTGACACGTTTGGATGGAGCTTCAGAAAGATAATTGTGACTGCAGGCTGGGAAAAGATTGGGTTGGGAGTGGACACACAATGGAGGCAGGGGTACTAGGAGACTGTTGTGATTATCCAGGCGAGATGTGACGTGTCTGAAGGAGTGAGGATGGAGAAAAGTGAACGGATTTGAGAGGAGGTAGAATTTGACAGGATTATGGACTCATTGGTCAGGGGGCCGAGGGAGTTGTTCAGAGTTCTGACTGGGTAAAGGGTGCTGCACAAGTCAGAGAACACAGGCAGGCGGCAGGTTTGAGGCTAGTGTGGGTAAGGAGGAAATAACTTCAGATCTGGAAATGTGCAATAGTGAACTGCTGAATTGAAGTTGCACAGAATAGAACACACATAACAAGAAACGCTGATGCATAACACAAAACTAACTTGAATGAAGAAAAAATTCACTGCACTCCAATCGAATATTTAGTACCAGTTAACTGAGGTTCTACACGTGATGCTTTACACAATTAGCTAAATGTGAATTTGTTTGGTTCCTGCTAAAATAGACAGTACCCTCAAGTGGAAATTAAAACAACCACAAACCACTCATCTCCCAGATGCTGGTCTATATATCAAATATCAGATTTACAAGCATGGACACCTGAGGACAGGCCCCAGGCTGACTGTCCTCAGGAATTACTTGTGAACCATGACTTATTCAAAATATTAAAATACTTAATGGTGAATTAGTGAGGAGAAACTTCAATGATTAGGTCAGACCACTATTTCAAAAGAAATTTTCAAATTCAACATGAATTTATTACAATTTTCTTTTGAAACAGTGGCCTGACCAAAATCATTTAACTTTATCCTAACCAATTTAGGTAAAACAGCATTCCCCTCTGCAACCTCTTTCCTGGCTGACTTTTCTCCATAGCAGTTATCTGATTAGCTATAGATCTACTTGTTTAATGTTCGTTAGTCTTCTCTCTCTTCCCCTTACTTACCTAGAATGTTAGCTCTATGAGGAAAAGACGTGATCTGTTATGCTCATTGCTATATGCCCAGTATCTAGTATAGTTCCTGGTACATATACACATTTAATAAGTATCTGTTGAATGAATGTTAAATAAATAAAATGAGTGTCATTTCCAAAATTTAGCACAATCAGGCCACATACATAGATTGAAGCAGTTTTTAAACTACAGAGAAATTTCTGTAACGTACTTTGAGTGCAATAGAGATAATTTCAAACTGGCCTTTAAATATAATCATATTTAAATTTCTCTGTCTAGGCCAGTTTCCTTACCAACATTTATCCAAAACGTGTATTTTACATATTCAAGCTCAACCGAATGAGGTTTTACAAACCAGGGCATTTGAATGAATAGAAATGTACATAATTTTAAATGATGCTATTTTTGAATTAACCCCATGGGAAATTTTGTAAATATTTGCAACTTAAAACTGTGAAGCTCAAGTGCTCTCTAAGAGTACACGATGCAGTGGACTTTCGACAGTATTTCTGTAACTCTGATAGTCTTTAGAACTTCTTTTTTTCCTTCAGTGCAGGAGCACTCCAGCCCGTTTCTGGAAGATCAAAGCACAACCTTGTGATACTGAGGTTAGGTCAGATCACTGTTTTTGATGTGATCAAAACCACTGCCCCGAGTTGCTGTGTCTGTTGAGGACTGCGCTTTCAGCAGAGCGCACCCCCGAACCCCAGGACTCGCGGGTCCCCCGAAGCATCCACGCCCGCGGGTGAGCCGTGAGCGTCTGCGTTCATCCAACCCTGTTTCTGAGATGGCATCACCTTTGGCGGGGATCCACTGGCTAAAGTTTACAAAGCACTTAGAAGTCAGGGATCGCCGCCGCACCGCGGCCGCGCCGCCCGTCCCGGGTCCTCCGTGCACGCCCACCGCCGACCACCTGGGAGCACAGCCCACCGCACACTCCCCGCCAGCGAAACCAGGCGGCGGCCCCCGGGGCCAATCGCCGCCGCCGCTCCCCGCCGTCGGCTCCAGCGCCCGCCGCCGCCGCCCTGGGAGGCTTGTCCCTCGCCGCCCGCCGTAGCCCGGCGCTGGCCGGTCGCCGTTTCCAAGATGGCCGCGGCGCGAGCGGCTCCTGCGGCGGGCTAGAGGCGGAGGCGGAGCCGAGTCACTCCCGCACTTCGGGGCTCCGGCGCCCCGCGCCAGGCTGCAGCTTCCTGCCCGCCGCGGCCATGCGGGGCTCCGTGCACGGATGAGAGAAGCCGGCGCCGCCGCCGAGCTGGTCCCCCCGCCCGCCTCCGCCGTCACCCCCGCCGCCGCCATGGAGGAGCCGCCGCCGCCGCCGCCGCCGCCGGAACCCGAGCCCGAACCCGAGCCCGAGCGCGGCCGGGCGGCGAGGTGAGTGGGGCTGCCGCAGCCGGCCCGGCGCAGAAAGCGGGACTCGTCCTGGCCCCGGCTCGGGGGGAGCCCGAGGGGGCGTGGGGGCCTCCGCTTCCCGCCAGGTGGTGAGGGCAGCATCCAGGCGTCGGGGCCGGGCCGGAGGGGCGGGGTGCAGCCCCGGGGCCGGGGGCACGGAGGCCGGGTGTGCCGAGGGACCCGTGCCCGGCGCCCAGCCTGCTGGCCCTCCCTGCAGCTTCCCTGCTCGCCCCGGGCGCGGCGGGGCTGGGAGCGTGGTGGGGACCCGGCTCCTGCGGGGACTGCGACCCCCTCCCTCGCCGCGAGCTTCTGAACGGGGGCCGCGCTGAAATTGCTCCATCGTTGCTAATCGAAAATACTTCCTCCCCTCTGCCCCTATTCTGGTGAAGAAGTGGACGCTTCTTAAGCAGATACGCACTGGCTATTTCGCCTCGGTTCTCCTCCTGCCTTCCCTTGGTCCCCCTCCCCCGCAAGAGAGTGCGTGCTGTCTCTCCTGTAAGAAACGGCACTTCGTTTTTGCAAACGGGCAGAGTGGTTTCTCTTTCCGAACCCCTGTACCGGCCTTCAGTAGTAGTTCAGTGCAGATTGTTGCTCACACGTGCACATAAACTAAAGGACGATTTGTCTAAAACTTTGCTACCGCAGGAAGTCTAAGATGGAACTTTGGTACCCAAAGCATTTGTTGCATTCTGTTTCTTAGAGACTATTAATTAATTTTATGGCATTTTTTAAAACTGAGAAGTCAAACTCACCATAACTGAGTAAGAATTTCCCTCTTCTTATACGCTTATGTTATGTTCAAATGTCCCCTTACCCCGGTCCTTTGCATCCCGGAGTAAACTTGCAAACTGCTGCCCCCTGTCCCCTCTAATGAAAATACTTCCACAGCTCCTCCTGCATCTTACTGTCTTGCTCTGTAGTTCCAGGAATAAGGTAGTTAAGTGTCCTCTTTCCTTTTCCTGCTTAAAGAAATTTTAAATAAAGTCTGTAGCTGCAGTTAGAACTGAACAGAGAAACTGCATTCTTGCTTGTTATGACCCAACCGGCCCAGACAGATTTGTTTTCTTTTTATAAGCTGTGAAGAAAGTCGTTCTTCATTTTCATTAATTCTGAGGTAGTTCTGAGATACTCCTGTGGGCTTTTGAGGTACAGCTTCTCTAAATAATGGTACATGGTGTAATGAGAATTCATTTTATTTTCTTTTGAATACATCTAACATTTTTAGAAGTTTTGTCAGAAAGTTTGTTGTATAACTTTGTTAGTAGATTCAGTCTTTGAGCATTTTGACTCCTTTAAGTTTTTCTTTAAAAATTTGTAATAGTGAATGCTTACTAAATGCTTAAAATGTGCCATTTTCTTTGCTTCTATGAACCCATTTAATCCTTAAAACAACTCTGTGAGGTAGGTCCTGTTATTATCTCTTTTTTACAGATGAGGAAACTGAGGCACAAAGGTTAAGTATCTTGTCCAAGGTTTCACAGCTGGTAGTGAATTCAGATCTGGCTGCACATTACTTGCTCTTAACCACCATGAGGAGGTGTGATTTCATTATCCAAATGGGCAGAAGTTACAATTCTGTATAATTATATTTTGGGAAAAAATGGATGTGAACATTCTTAGGTGAAAGTAAAAAGGACAGAGAAAAATAGAAATGTGCCATAAAAATGACTGTTTCTCCAATAATAAAAAGAAACCTTGATTTTTCAGCCAGGTTTCTGTCTGATTTGTTATAATAAAAATAGCTCATGATAATGGGTTTCATCCAACTTTAAGTGAACAGCAGTGTAGAGAACAAGAAGGTCTTAGAAATATTTTTCTTAGCAACATTGCAGTTAATTTTACAATAGCAAATTTCTAAAAGAGATTACTTGACAAACTTATTTTCTGCTTTATACACCCTCATTGTCACCACCACCTCTTCAATTCACAGAGCTGACCTCTGACAGACTTACTGTAGATCATTAGTAAAAGATACTTCAGGGGTTCTGCAGTTGTTTATTTAATTCTTTTATGTTTTTAACCATTTTAAAGAAGCTCAACAAGCACATTCAAAATTGTTAATGTGGTGATTTGTGCTACCAGGTTAACTGGTTTGGGGACAGCCAGAATAAAGCTTTGTTTGCCGTCTTTGTTCATATACTTTATGTCAGTGTGTCATTGATTAGGAGGACTGTTCGAATGCAGTGGTCTTTTGTGGAATGCAGGCCGGCACATGTTGGCCAGTGCACCAGCGCGGCAGGTGCCAGCCCAGCGCATCTGCTCGGTGCGTGCTGACGTGCGAGATATGCAATGACCGAGGGACACAAAACAGGTTGAGAGGTGATAGTGCTCTGCGGTAGTTTTGCTGCTTATTGTCAGTTGGGGATACTTCTTGTCCTTATTTTTGATAAAGAACTCATGATAAGCAGAGCACTTGTTATTGTTAGTGATTAAACTTAGAAGTAAATGTTCCTTATAATTTCTTTTTCAAGCTTCGGGGTCAGTTGGAGGAGGATCCTGAGATTACAAGGAGAGCTATTAAAACTAATTTGGAGCAATTTGCTTTTGTGATTTCTTGAATCCGAACCTAAAAAACACAGAACTTGGGTATTAAGGCTGATATAAGACTGTTCCTATCTACAAACCTTTCATTTAAAATATTTATGTTAAAAATAGCCTCATTGTTCTCACTTATTGACCTTGTAACCTACCTGTTACGTGAACTTAAAAATAACTTTTTTTTTTTTACCAATGACCTTATCTATTATTTACTTTATAGAATATGGTTCTTGTAAGTTCCTTTGAAAAAATGGGTTTCACTACTAAAAAAAAATACTTGCATATCCTATCACTCCTAGGCGATTTCATCTCTCTCTCAACTTGAATGTTCCCTTTGAGCCTGCTTGACAGTCTTGACACTGGATGCCACCTATTCTTCCTAGCGAAATCCACCTTTGGTGCAGCTGCAGACTGGCGGCGGCTTCAGTGCTGGGCGTGGCTTGAGACCATTACAACAGTGGATCCCGCGGGCGGGGGCGGCTTGAGGCGGAGAAGCAGTGACCAGGCAGCAGTAACAAAGGGCTCCAGTGATGGCAGAAGCTCCCTCACGTTCAGAAATGGGGACGGTTGGTCTCTCAAGAAGGACTTTGTGGTTCTCTTTAATTGTCATGTTGTTAGAAGTTGCTTCCACTTCCTTCACATGTATTGTCTTGGTGTCTTGTCAATCTTGTTCTGAGCTCTGCTGAAATATGGGGATATAAGGTCTTGACTGCTTACTGGATACATTTGCCTTAATAACTTCCTGTTACTTAATAATTCCTCATTCCTCAGTGATTATCTTTTTTACTCATAGAGTTCTGTTGTCTCAGCCTTTTCATTTGACCAGGTGGTATGTATTTATTTTAAAGACACTTTCATGTTGCCAATCAGTAGGCCATTGGAAATAGTTTCTTTAAAGAGAAAAGAGAAGGGATGTCAGAAAAGGGATTTGACCTATGACTGCAGTGGGTCTTTATAAGCTGGCATTCCCCTGGCAGGATAAAGTAAACAAGGTGCAGGTCCTGTGCTTCAGCTCCTATTCAGCTTTGTCTACACCTGGTGGGTCAGTGTATTCTCTTACCTATAGAAAGCCAAAGTATAATCAAGAGGTTGATGGGTAAGCATGACATCAGCAAGGGAAGTTAGTTGCATGATCTTAGTGACTAATGTTAACAGACCGGGGAGGTTGGCTTACATGCTTCTCAGGTGTTCCCCCTGCTTCTAGTATGAGAGGCATGTGACAGAGCCTTACTCTTGGGTTTTCATTTCCTGAGATGACACACAGGCTACTTTTTTTCTCTTGTCACTGACTTCCCTCAGGTGGTTGGGTGTTTGTTTTTAATCTTCAGTCTTACTTTAATTATACTATGACAAACCTTGCTTTTCCTGCTTTACTTTGAGGTATATTGTATCTTTGTCCCTAAAGACATTTGTTTAAATAACCCTCGGTGGTAGAGTTTTACTAATGGAAGTCTCAGAGGATCACCTAACTGTCTCCACCCTCCCCATAATCCACCCCCTGCCCAAAGAATCCTTTGGCATCGTTTCTGAAAAAGGATGTCAGTGGTTGGTGCTTTTGTAAAATGCTTTTTGACTCTTGTGAGTATTGTGTTCAAAAAAGATCATAATGGTATGTGGTTTTTCTGGATTCAGTCATAAATTTAAAAATTTAGAACCACATTAGAGTTCTGTGCAGCTATTAAAATCCATGTTTTTAAGGAATATTCAGTGACATGGGAAAATACTTTGATAGAAGTCCTTCTAGAGAAGTCCTTATAGATAAGCAGGACCTGAGTGTCTAAGATTGTCAGGTGCTTCTGATGTATACATACCTACCACTGCATTCAATGAAAAAAGCAGGTTATAAAACTGTATTTGCAGAAGATGGTAGTCAAAATTTGAGATGGCTGCTCAGGTCACCTCTCTCTCAACCAGCTGTGTCTGTCTCCCCTCCATCTTCCTTCTCCTCCATTCTTGCCTCTCTCTCGACTCTAGCTTTATGGTTCTGATTGCAGCTGCCCTCTTCTTACACACTCCTGGCTATAAGGATGGACACTTGACCCAAGCCAGGCCATTAGGGTTCTTTCCTGGGATTTTTCAAATTGAAGCTGGGGGAGAGAAATGCTCTTTTTAATAATCAGAATGTATACTGTGGAGTCTTGAGCCTAGAGCTAGCTCCCTGAAGCTGTAGTCACAGTCTCATGGAGAAGTAGTTTGGTCTCAGTGACATTAACACCCGGAGAAGAGCAGAAAGGCCAAAAGAGATCTTTGACCAGTTTTCTTTTATGGTAGGTTCACCCCCATTTTTCTCTTGATTTGATATGTGAGTTAACAAATTCTCTATTTTGCTTAGGCTATTAATAATTTGAGTTGGGTGTCTTACAGTCCTAACTAATACTCAGTATGATCCTATTTAAGAAAAAAAAGTATATATGTGCATAGAAAAAACATTAAAAGGATGCATACTAATTTTTTCCTAAAATTTTTTATAGTGAATATGTTACATGTTTTTATTTTATAATAAAAACCTAATTGTACAGCCCAAATTCTTGTACATTTATAACTTTGTCTCCTTTCTTTGAATTGTTACCAGAATTGAAATGGATGATTCCATATATTATATAAAGAGAATATTGTTGCCAAATTTTAAATTAACTTAAATTTTCTTTTTTAAAATTTATTTTTACTATCTATGAACTATCTGAGCTGACTATGTCTAGCTGGTTTTCTTTAATTATTTAGTTCATCCTAGGTAATCGAGTTTGTAGATTAGAAACAACAGCAGTAGCAAAACAAACAAAAGGCTTGCTTTATGGTGGCCTTTTATATTTATAGAATATCATTTAGAATCTGTAATTGTATTCTCAACAAGTATGTTATGTTAAAATGCTTTCCACCTTTTTAAGAGGCATATTTGAAACTACTGTATTTTAAAAGGAACATTATTCCTCTGGAAAGTAGGTGTGGTAGGTACGTTCTTATATTTCCCAGAGACCTCATACTCATGTAATGGAGTGCAGTTTGCCTTCAGATGTTTATTCACTGACAGCATAGGCCAAACGACATTTTGTTTTTGACCTGTAAGAACATCTATTTGTCATATTTGGAGACATCAGTAGAAGTATTAGTCTCATGGATGATGTGGATGCCAAATGTTAAAAAGTGGCAGGGAAAGCTATTAAGAATATGTTAGGCATTCTATCAAAAGTGTTTCATAAGTGGATTTCATTTCAGCATAATCCCGGAAGAACTAAACCTGTGGAGAAGGGTGAATACTAAGCTTTAAAGCTAATCAGATTTGACGTTTTCAGTGGAGTTTTTTTTGCATGTGAGCATGCTATTTGAGGATACTGCTGAACTATAGAATGTTCTGAATAGTGCTTAATAGAGGACGGCTAGTTTAGAGATGTAAAATTAATAGAGATTGTCAGTCTTTATAGTCTTTCAGTGGAAATATTTTAGAAGAAAATTTAATACATGCATTATTTTTATTATACCATTAAAAATCCTAAAATCTTTTTAAGTAGGAACCATAAATATATAGGAACATAAATTCTTTATGTAGGAACATGAAAAAATCCCCCAAGTATAACTTGGTTTTCTCATAAAATTTTGAGAGTTAGTTTTTTGAATGTATAAGTATTTAGTTCTTCAAATAAGGAATTAAGCACTTAGTGATGAAGTCTTATGGGTGGTGGGCCTCTTAATTCATTTAGTCCAATTTCCCAGCCATTGCTTATAGACTTAACAAGAGTTTAGAGCTGGAAGGGAACTTGGAGATCATCTGGATCGTGTTCTTTATTTTAGAGATGAGAAAACCAATCTAGAGAGGTGGTCGCTTCCCTAAGGTCACAGCTGAGGACTCAGGTCTCCCTATGTCACACTGCTCTCCTTGTTAGGGTCCAAAGCTAATGGTGCTCTTCAGCCACCTGACGGCCTAGCCCCGTGTCAGCTCAGGCCCACACACCCACTTACTCAGCAGCTGTGGAGTACTATATTTTCTGGATTAATTAGACTCCACAGGAGAGAGCAGTGATGAAAAATCTGTTTTCAGGAAAAAAAAATTCAGACAACCCCTGAAATCTCCCCCAAACTCATTGCACACAGCTTTTTTCCCCATGAACCTTTATTTCAAGTTCACAGATAAAGAGCCAATGCTCAAGCCTTTTTAGATATCTTGTTATTCTTTTCTCCGTTCAGTCTTTAGATCAAAAAGGCAGTAAGATTGTAATTTCTGTTCAGTGGTAGTAATATTGAAACTCTGGCTGTGATTGTGACCTACAGTAAGAAATATATTTTACAACAGTATGTGTGTGCTGTATAACTGAAGTAAAATTTATGAAATACTGTTCGACCTTATAATGTTGGTTACACTGATAATTCTTGTTCTCTTCTGTTCTATTAAAAGAATTGTTCATCGTGACCCATTAAATTGATTTTTTTACTCAAAAATGGGTGACCCTCACTTTCAAAGACATGGCTCTACCAAAAATAAAAAAGATGCTGATATACTTTGTCCCTTGAGATTGAGTCAGGAGAATGAGTGCAGTACTTATCCACTAAATGATCAAAAGGAATTTTGAAGAAGCTAGGCAAGGTTAGGATCCAGATATTTCTTCCTTGAAAGCAGCATTATTTCCCGAAGGCAAGAATAAGAATACATCTTTATCCTTGTCTTTCAAGTTTGCTCTCTTGGTTTCTTATCCTTAAACACAAGAGTTGTAAAGATGAGTTTAAAATTTAGGATTAATTTTAGAGTAAAATTGGGGTTGGAATATATGAATACCTTAGGTAATTTATTCATTTTTCTCTAAAACACTGATCTGTATTTAAATTTTTTCAAATAGAGCGATCCTCAAGAAAAAAAAAAACCCATTTTCCCCTGTCGTGTGTGTGTGTGTGTGTGTGTGTGTGTGTGTGTGTGTGTGTGTGTGTGTGTGTGTGTGTGTGTGTGTGTGTGTGTGTGTGTCTCTCTCTCTCTCTCTCTCTCTCTCCAGAAAAGATGACCCAGAGTGTTGTCCTTTGCCCTTCCTTCTTCACTCTGTTAATTCTTCCTCCTCCTCCAGATCTTCTCTTAGGCATTGCTTACTTCGGGGTGAACCTTCCCTTGACCTCTTCCCCCTTCCTTCTTACCCCTAGATTAAATTAGGTCCTTCTGTTATAACTCCTCATAGTCCCTGTAGTTTTCGACCACAGAGCATGTCACCATTTGTCATTATATATTCCTGTAAATGTTTGTTTACTGTCTCTTGCCTTCAGTTGATGTTAAACTCCATGAGGGCGGGGACATTGTTCTGCTTACTTTTATGTCCCAGTTCCTGGCCCAGTGTCTGACAATTAGTAGGCTCTCTCCACCGGTGCTGTTAGATGAAGGAGGCAGGGAATGTATTGGTTAGAGCATGGGTTTTGGTATTATACAGGCTTTGAATCTTACCTTTTGGTTACTAGCTGTATGATTTTGGGCAAGTTATTTAACCTCTCTCAGACTCAGTTTCCTTATTAGAGAAACAAATAATAATAGCACCTACTTCCTAGGTTGTTACTAAGATTAACTGAAATAATAACCTTTTATGTAAAGTGCTCAGTAAATATCAGCTATCATTATTACTTTTCTCTTTTCTTCCTTTTTAGTTTAACATGAAAAGGGGAGAAATCCATCGTAATTAATTTTCTTAAAAAGCCATCAGATATACTTTGAGGCTACTTTTTAAAATAGCTGCAATAATCTGCATTATTCAGGAAACATTTTTGCAACATCTGCAGAAGTCGTAGAAGAAAGAAAAAAGTTTTTGGGGCATGACTTTTCCAAAGTCCCTCTTTGCTTCAGTTGTGAATTATTTTGCATGTTATTCCTAAAGGTGTTTGAAATTCTCACTGGCCCTTGGAGGGTCGTAAATCATGCTCCTAACATCAGAAGTGTAACACTACTGATGGAGTGACTCGTTCAGGTCAATAGGCACAGCTCAGGCTTTTTCTTTGGAAGTTCTTTTTAGTTGTTTCTTTAAATTGACATGTCTTTACAACTTACATTAATACTGTTTTCATGTTTTACACTATATTTAAGAGTAATATTTTCCAGATTGATCTAGCTGCTGCCTCGGAAAAGCGAATGAAATTTGTTCGATTAATAAAACTAATTTAATGTTAGAAATTTCTCAGATTATAAAAGCAACACATGTCTATTGTGGAAAAATATGACAAGTGTAAAGAAAACCAATGATAATCTTACCATTTAAAAATAGTTACCATTAACATTTTGGCATATTTCTTTCCAGGGCTTTATCTGTGTGTGTGTGTGTGATAGATAGATAGATAGATAATTTTTTTTCTCCACAAAATTTATCTTTAGAATATCATGAGCACTTCCCCATGTTGTAAACTATTTAATTACAAACAATACTCATCTTTATGTATATCATAATTTAATTATTCCTAAATTATTTTATAACATATTTTTCCACTTCTTACTAATGACTTGATAAAAATCTTTATGTAAACTTTTCAGTATTTTAGATTATTTCTTTAAGATAGATTACTAGGTCATAAGATATTTAGAGTTTTAAGACTTGAGACATGTTGCCACATTTCTTTTTAGAAATGTACTAAGTTGCTGTACTCACACCAGTGAGAAAGACAGATACACTGGACACTCGCAGTTACAGAAGCATAGTCTGCTAAATTGTCATGAGTTATAGATAGTTTTAGGGAAACGAGATAGAGATTTCCTACGTATCCAGAAAATAAAACATTAACGCAGCAACAGTATTCCAAACAAAACCCACAGTCATCCTTCATCAGTTCATTCAGTCTTACATAGTTCTCATTCTATGTGATGTTCAGTTAGCAGTCTCATGAATCCATCTTCTTGGTTAGAGTTCTAGAAGTCCTGACTCAATCCACTGGGATGGTCTCAGAGTTGTTTAAATGTGCCATCAGAAGCCTGTACCCCAAAGCACCTGGCATAGTCTTTTTCCAGGGGCTCTGAGACAGCCCTTCTTTGTGGAAGACAGGCCCTCTGGCCTGTAGCTGCCTGCAGGTGCTCTCAGGGAAGCAGCAGAGTAAAACCAAAACCTGTCTGTACGTGATGGAAAACCTAAAGTGGCTCTGGTTCATTTATTACTTACAATTTTCAAAAATGAAGTATCCCTTAAGGATTTGTTACAAGATTAGGGCAATTGATAAGAAAATTTGGCTGTTTCTGTGACATGCAAAGTAAGATAAAAGTAAGTCCAAAATGTTTTTAGGCAAAATATTTATAAACATAGTAATTAACTCTGTTGTCAAGAAAGAGTGGGTATTGTGTCTAATTTATGAAAGTGAAAGACACAATCTTTATAGAGAAAAAAGATCTCCAGTTGTAACATATAATAGTCTTGATATAACATACCAAGAATATACCAAACATATGGTTAGAATACACCAAGAGTATATGAAGCACATCAAGTAAAAGGTTCTGTAAGTCTGGAGTAGGTCCTAAACATCTGTGTATATTAATAAAACTCCATAGGTAAAGGATGTGAATCTCCAGTTGAGAACCGCTGGCCTGGAAGATCCTAGATTGAAATGAAAGAAGTTGCAACCAAGTGAACATATAACAGACATAACTGAATTATGCCTGAGAACACTGTGCCGTGGTCTAATATGGAGCATAGTGGCTCCAGCACTCACAAACAGAAGCGACATGGATAGTGAGGGCATCAGCAATTCTTGGTGAACTTCCTACACAGCAAACGTTTTCTGAAATATTTATCACATCTTACCCACAAATTTAGCCTAGGAAGGCTAAGCCTCCCTTCTGATTTGATAACTCATCAATAGTAACACATCGAATAAACTTAATTTGTTTTGATTATTTCTAGTATCTCTCATTTTACAAGGCAAAAGAACAAATCCTTTGTGATTTTCTAGCAGTCCTCTGGGAAGTCTTAAAGACAGTTTTAGGTATAAAAGATGTCATTTAGGATTTGATTTGGGAAAGGCAGAATATCCAAAGTTGTCAGGAGATTTGAACACTTTAAGATAAGATCATGGATTACCAAGAAATAGTACTTGGATATATATTTAACCAAACCGACAATAAAGGTTTTAAAAGTAAATGTGAGGGGGTGGGTAACATGATTGTAAAGAACCTTTCCTAAATGAGAAATTGTTTTCTTAAATAATCAAGGGCATAATATTCAGGCTATTGCAGTGTGGAAAACGTTCATTAATGGAGAATGTCTCAAAGAAGAGGGAGAAAACTTGTTTTATGAAACATGGGAATCATGGAGGAAGATAGAAGTGGATCTTACAACATGGAGGAAGGATGTGGCAGCCCTTTATGTTAGCCATTTCTGGAAACACAAAAGGGTAGGGGGATTTCTTAGTCATTGCTCTCCTCCAGGAGCAGCACAGGGCTCAAATAAAATTCAGCAGTTATCCCAAGTGATGTGTGTAAGCGCCCAGCTCACTGTGTCCTTTATAATGTTGATTATCTTCATTTGTATCAGATAGTTTGAAGTAATTTATTTAATTGTAAATATCTGGTCATAATCCTTACGAAAATCTGTAAAGAAAATTTTCTCTTTTAAAAATTACTTTGGTTCATGTTTATTTTGGTGCTTTTGCTCTTGAATAGACTTCGTTTCTAGCTGTCTTACGCTCATTTAACTTCCTGAAATTGAGCTTTTAAAGAGTAATAGTTCATTAAATATAAAATGCCACTGATTGTATAATTTTTGTATATCACTAAGGAAAAAATGCTGCAATTAAACTATGACACAATGCTTTTTATATTAGTTACAGGAAGCAGTGCAATGTCAGAGATGTTAAAATGTGGGAAAGGTATGTGTCTTAAAATCTGTGATATATGGGAAAGCCTTGATTCTTCCTGTTTTTTAAACTTAATGTAATATATATATGTTTATATATTATGTGTAAGCTTCTGGCTTCCTACACATAATCCTGGTCAATTCATGAAGAGTAAAAAGAAAGTGGATGGTGGAAAGTGGGATAGGGTAGAAATAAAGTGGGATGTAGGGATTTTGGTCACATAATATTTGGCATTATCTGGGTCTACCAGTAGGAACCTCTGTTGTAGCAACTGCCTACTGGCTCCCATTGAGTGTTTTCTGATGTTTCTATTCCAGGAAGCCATTTGTGATCTTAATTAATTTAACCAGTCCTTTGTTGGACTTTTAGGGTGTTTCCATTTCTTTTTCTATTATAAACAGCATTGTTATGAGCAGTCTTTTCAGCTCAATCTTTATCTATATCCAAGATGTTTTATTAGAGTAAAATCCTGGAAATGTAATTGCTATATTTAAAGAGTATGCATCTATATATATTTAGTTATAATCTGTTATTCTTTAAGTACAAATTTTACATGTTGAATTTGTATGTATGATAGAGGCAACTGTACAAGCTGTGGACAGAATTTGGTGATACAAAGATGAAAGAGAGGCCAGTTGACCAATTAGGCAGGACCTGGGAGGTTCCCTTTCAGGTTTATTTTAAATCTCTGTGTGATATTTATTGTTGTATAATGTAACACAGACATTTGTATATATATGAAATGTGTAGCCTCATAAATTATCCCAAAGTGAACATACCCTTATAAAGATCACCTTTGTGAATAAATGGAACCATGAGCAGCATCCTAGAAATCCCTTCTTGCCCCCACACGGTCACTACCCCACCTCTCCTCAGTACCCTGACACTCACTGATATTTTACATCTTTCATGCAACATGATGTTTATGTGGTTCATCTGTGTTGCTTTGGGTGGTAGTGGTTCTTTCATCCTGTTGCTGTAAAATATTCCATTGAGTAACTATATCGTAGTGTATTTATTCATTCAGGTTTTTTTCCCTGTCATGACCATTTTTAAGTGTACAGTTCAGTACCGTTTAAGTACATTCATTCACACATTGTGCAACAAATCTCCAGAACTCTCTTCATCTTGCAAAACTGAGATTCTGCCCATTAAATAACTCCCTGTCCCCCTCCCTCAGCCCCCGCCACCCCCATTCTACTTTCTAGTCTCTGTGAATTTGCCTATTCTAGGTACCTCTTGTGTGTGGAATCATAACGGTAATGTCTTTTTGTGACTGACTGACTGCACTTAGCAGGATGTCCTCAAGCTTCATCCATGTTGTTGCATGTGTCAGAATTTCCTTTTTAAGGCTGAATAATATTCCACTGTATGTATATACTACATTTTGTTGGTTCATTCATCTGTCCATGAACACTTGGGTTGCTTCCATCTTTTGAAGTATGCATAATTTTAAAGATCTTTCATTTATATTGCCAAATGCTCTTCAGAAAATTTGCGCCAGTTTTCATGAGGAATGTATGAGTTTATTCTTGCCATTACAATGATAATTTTTAAGTCTTTGCCAGTATTTTGATTATTTGTGAGGCTGAACTCTGTCTTATGTCAATTAGTTACATTTCTTCCTATTGTGTTTTAAAAATTGTTTACATATATCTTTCTTCTTCTCTTGACTATGAACTACTTGAGGGTAGTAACTATCATCTTAGACATTCTTTTTCTCTCAGAAGTGCTTGGTGCTGTGTCTACCACATGAGGTGCCTAGGATGTGTTTGGTAGTAAATGAATACACATTTTGTATGTGGATGTATTGGAACCTCATAAGACTATATCCTTACAATATTTTTTGGTTTGTTATGACCTGTTTTAAAAGTATTTCTTAAAGTAGTTGCATAGTAGTCTCACTTTAGCAGTATTTGATAACTAGACTCAAGTAGCATTTGATTAGAAATTATCTCTATTTTAGGCTGTATTTTTTCTTTTTTACATTTCTTAGGTTAAAACAATGTGTATTTTTTTCTCAAATAGGCAGCCTTGAAAAATTCAATATAATAAAAGTCATTTTGATCCATTAAATTTCTTTTTCCTACTGAGTCTTTAGCCACCTGAGTTAATTGTGCCCTTGCCTATCCCTCGGTTCCTTTTCAGTAGAGCAGATAAGCTTGACTATACTATTTAGCCTAGGTTTAGGATCATATCACAAATCACTTTGCTGTGTTTACTATCATTAACCTGTGTTAAATACTTAAACACTAACAGTTTAATTATCTGGAAAGTTTAAAAAAGAGCCAATACTGCCACGTGTAGGTATCTGATAGAAAGTGTTTTAAGCAGCTTTGAATTCACTGCTCTGGAACTTTCGGAGTTAGGGTTCATTGAAGGCCATGAGACTGTTCTTTGGTGTGGTTTTGGTTGTGCTTTTTGTGCCTCTTAGTCCTTGGGATTGTTTAGAGTGGAGGATCCTTAGAGTATCGGAAGGCAGCCACCAGGGTGAGAACTCTGACCCTGGTGCTTCTGCTTTGACCCTTCACTGGGGTGTGCTTCTAGAGGTGCTTGTGGGAGAGTGGATGAATGAAGAGAATGACAGAGAGGTGAGAGCAGACAGCAGGAGGTAGAGATGAAGGAAGAGGAGGTGGTAGAAAACATGCTTTCTTACTCAGAGTACGCTTCATTGTCCTGAGAGGCTCATAGAACGAAAGACTTAGGAAGATTTTGAGAGTAAAATGCTTTTAAGATAAGTTTCTCTGGTGTATAAATCAAATTGACTCCTGTAATGAGAGGTTCCCAAACAGGCGCTGAAGTTAGAAGCCTGCAATGAATCGATAAAATGGCAGTGTGGTGATATTTTCCTATAAAGTTAAGGTTATTTTTCAGGGTTAAATTGTATGTTTTTGGAGATGATGGTGGCAATAGATTTATATGTTTTCAGTATCTTTACTTGGCAAAGTAAAATGGTAGCAGCCCTGTATTGGTTCCCTTTTAGTGCTTCCATCCCCCAGTCACGCACCTAATTTTGGATATCATGTCTTGAACTAAAGTAAGTAATTTAGAAACTGTTTGATTATACTCACTTACCTGAAGAAGTGGGACATCAGAAGTAGGGGAAAATACTTCTGGAAACATGAGAAACATTTGGTATGAAGCTTCAGCCCCAACACTGAGCTTTTACTTTGTAAAAGAAGCCCTCAGAGTTTTATTTGGCTCTTTGAATATCTAGGTGTTATTTGATAGAAAACTAAAAGGAATATGTGTGTTGAGGAATGACTACTAAAAAGAGATAGGCATTAGCCTGACTGTGAATGAAATTTAAAAACTCAACCCTAACTGTGGTGATTAGTAGTCAGTATGGCTCACTGCTTCATCCCATCTTACCTGTTAAACCTCCTCTGCCATTTATTCATTTCCCTTGCAGGCTCACTCATATATGAGGTGCCTACCATGTGTCAGGTAGTGCTAGGCCAAGACCATGGGGCTGTAGTGGTGGATAAAATAGACATGGGCTCTGCTTAGCTACCAGGCCCTCTAAGAGCCTTGATTAGGCCCAGGGAGCTTTCTGAGTTGGAGATCTCCCTAACCTTAGACTTAGCTAGAATTAGGGAGGCCATCAATTTCAATTCAAGTCATATTTGTGAAGAGACCTTATGCTGCCTCCCTATATGCATTTGCCACTCAACGGTAGCCGAATTTGGGGCTCCATTAAGCTTGAGGTCCAGGCCAAACAGATCTACTGAAGCCCCTCCCTTCTAGAATTAGAGACTCCATCCACACTGAACATCTTCCTAGTTCCTGAACATGCTGCCTTCTTTCTCAGCTCCTTGCCTTTGCGTAGATTGGTTCCTGTATGTCACCTGCCCTTTCCTCTCTTCCGTTGGAGTCATTTCAGATGGTACTTATCTTGTGACTATTCCTGTACTCCTCCAGGCAGATAGTACTTTTATTATATATAAGCGTAATATAAAACATGCCCTGCCTCCAGGGAAATTATAATCTAGTTAAAGAAAAGAAATAAGATAATGGAAACTTTGCAATTCACGGTCTGGTGCAGAAATGGTAATAAATTTACATCTGTCATCTACCTATGTGCTATCATTCAAGTGGTATAATATGTTTTATATAAAGATTACAGTGAACTTGTAAAATAGATGTGCATTTTCAGATGAGGAAAGTGAGTCTTTAAGAGATGTGTTAGTTCAGAATACCTGGAACCAGGACTCATCTATATTTGTTACATTTCAGAGTCTATGGATCTGTTTTATATGCTTTCTCCTTAGGCATAAATGTGAAAGGATGTGGTGAAGGATTTAAATAATAGTTTATTATAGCAATAAGAGATATCATGAGAATGATTCATTGCCAAGTAAATTATACAGGGGTGGGAAGAGGTCCCTTTAGGCTGAGGTGGGCATGATATATTATCTGAACATATTGTGAGCGTTTGCTGTGTTAGTAAAAATATTAAAATGTCCTTTTTAAATGGCTTCATTATATTTCATTTTATGGTTATACCATAAATGATTTAAGTTATTACCAGTTTCTTACGGTTCTAGATAGCACTGCAGTGAACCTCTTGGTACACAGCTCTGCTCTTGTAAAATCATTTCCTGAAAATAGAGTTCAAAAGGAGTTTGAACACTTTTAAGAGTTTTACTATCTATTATTAAACATTTCCTTCTGGAAAGATTGTACAAAATGTATAGGCCACAAATAGTGTTTACCTTACTATACTCTTCCTAGCTTTGAGTATTACAGAAAGTCTTTGCTAATGGAATATGCCAGAAAGAGTTATCTTGTTTTAATTTGAGTGTCTGGTTACTAGCATAAGTGGAACCATTTTCATGTTTTATTGCATTTAAATATATTTTGTGAGTTACCTTTTTGTATTCTTTGCTTATTTTCCTGTTGGTATCATAGGGTTTTTCTTGCCAGTTTTAATAAAGCTTTTATACATTAAGGACAATGTTTTTTCTCCAGTTTAACTTTGAATATGGCTTTGTTATTATTATTTTTTTAATATATAGTGACATTTTAAATGTTCACATAGTTAAATCTTTTCTTTTAAATTTTCTTCTGTTTCTTTAAAGCTAGAAAGTCCAACACACGAAATTAAGGGAAAATAATTTCAGACCCATTTTCTGGAAAAATACCATAAAATACCACTTTCTATGTAAGCTATAAAAGATGTATCTCCTTTTCTCTCCTTCACCAAGCCATTGTGTCTGTTTACTTTAAACTTTTTTTTCCAGGTTTTGTCTTTATTGAATTTAGTTATAGCCTTGATTATGAACCATTTAAGATTTTTTCTAATTATTCCTAAATTAACCATGTTACTAAAATAATGTTAATTTATTTTAATTAACCACTTTTACAGGGATCTTGGAGGACATTGTCATTCCAAACATAAGACAACAGTGTGTTACATAAAAGATTGAAAGTTACTCATATTTGGTTAACCTCTTGACATTTATGTGATTTTTAAGTGAGTTTTGTGTAAAGCTAGTGTATGTGGGTGGGAGGGGGTTGTCTCTGTTCTTGGCTAATGTGGAAGCGACCTTGTAGCTTGGGCATTGATTTTGAATTAGTTGTACATCTGACACCTTTATCCTTTTGAGTGTCGAATGTATGTTGGGATGAGATATTTTGGAAAGAAAACCCTGCTAAATGTGTGGTAAATATTGTGTAAGTCAGGGCTTCTTAACCTTTTTTGGTTCATAAACTGCATTTGAGAATCTGATGAAAACTGTGGATTCTTGACTCTGAAAAATGCACATGATAAAAATTTACATTCAGTTTCAGGGAACTCATAGTCCCTATGATTGAGATATAAAGTAATATAGTTTTGATACTTTAACTGTTTTTTTACATTCTCTATATTTTGTACATGTGGCATTTAATTATATACTGTGAGACATTTCTTTTCTGAAATTGTATGTGGGGTTTATATTTGGAATACAAAGGACTTTAGGCCCCACATTTCCAGTAAATTTCACATTGGCCTTATTTATTCAACCACAATTACCAATTATGTTCTTCTTAGTGAAGCAAACTATAAAATTAAAAATAGGAGCTTTTATTTTTTCTTCTAAAATTTTTTTAGACCCATTTAAATTTTTTCCCAGTTTACATTGATTTTAGTTAGAAGAAAGTTATATTTTTCATGGGACAAACTTTATTTGTGTGTATCTTTAATTACATCTTTGATTTTGGGTAATGTTTTACTGTGTAGGTGTTAACTTGCCATTTTTAAGGATTTCATAATTCCTAAAGGCATTGTTCCTCTCAAGTGAACACTTTTTTTCTCTTCTGGCTCCTGGCAGGTGAATTGGTCTTATTTATTGGAATGGTATAGACAGAATAGCTGTTTAGGTTGACTTCAAGATTGAATAGTTGAGAAGCCTTGTGTGTGAAGAAGTCAAAGTAGTGTTAGAAAATTGTGTGTGTGTGCATACCTGTCTAGTAGGGTAAGGTGATATGGTAAATCCTTTGAAGAGAAAGGTAGGTCCACTCATGTCCCTCCCCTACTTAGTGCCCTTCATGACAGCACCTTTCTGTCAGGACGAAGGGTACAGCACACTGACTACTGCCTGCTCCTTTGGGGGCTCTTGCTCACTCTGCCCACTCTGCTCTAGGTCATCATGGCCTTTCAGTTTGTCAGATGAGTCATGTGCTCTTCTGTCTCAGATGCATTTGACATGCTGTCCCTTCTGTCTCAGCCACTTTTCCCTCCCTCTTCCAGTCAGTGCCTTCAGAGCTTTGAGTCTCCGTGTAAATGTTCCTTCTTTGAAGAGTCTTCTTTGTTATCATCCTCTCGATTCTCCAGGCCAGATCCTGTCTGCCAGTGTGCTTTGTACTCTTCCTTCATAGCACATTTCAGAACTACACTTTAAAGACTTTTGTGTGTGTACTTATGTGCTGAACATCTAGTTCTTTCTATAGATTGAAAGCTCCAGGAGGGCAGGAGTGGTGACTGCCTTGTTGAGTAACGTATTTTTCCTCAACTCCCAGCACAGCACTGGTCCAGTAGGGTTATTGTTGAATAAGTGACAGTTACTGTCCTCGAGGAGCTAACAGTGTAGTTGACACACATACACACACAAAGAGGTATGAAACAGTTAATCTGTATTTTCAACTGTAAATAAACAAATCATTAGAATAAAGATCCAAGAAATAAAAAACCAAAAGTGAATAAAATAAAATAATATACACTTAAAAATTTTGTATCGTCTTCTATCTCATCTCTTAGACAAAATCCTGTTCTTAGTGAAAAAGTTGTTAATTCAGAATTACTGTAGGCGTAGTTTTATACTCCTTTTTAGACATAAACACACAGATTTGCGTGAAATGACTGGAAACACCAGCCTGATCTGATGAGCGCTCTATTGGAAGAACAGTCAGTTGGCATTCCAGCGGAGGCAGGGTGTAGTTCTTATACTTGGTGGGAAGGTAAGTAGCTACCTGAAGGAGAGAGCATTTGAGTTAGACCTTTTTTTTTTTTTTTTTGGTGGGGAAGAGCAGCCCTGAGCTAACATCTGTTGCCAATCTTCCCCTTTTTGCTGAGGAAGACTGGCCCTGAGCTAACATCCGTGCCCATCTTCCTCCACTTTATATGGGACGCCGCCACGGCATGGCTGACAGGCAGTGCGCGTCCGCGGGCGCCTGGGATCCGAACTCGCGAACCCCGGGCTGCCAAGCGCGGACTAAACCGCTGCGCCACCGGGCGGCCCCCATTTGAGTTAGACCTTTGATTGGATATCCAGAAATAAGTAGGCGAAGCAAAATACTCACTTTTTTCTTTCTTATTTAAATTGTAGCCAAGCTGTGTCTCCCCAGACCTGAATTTAGACCCAGTATCTTATCCAGGCTAACCCCTTTATTTATAGGTGAGGAAATTTAGAGTTTGAGTGGTTAAAAGGTTTCACCAAGGATATGAGACCTAGAGCTGACCAGAGAACTAGATCTGGGAACTGTCCCCCAAGCTTTCTCTCCAGCTGGTAGGAACCTCATTCCACAGGAGGAGTAATCCTTTGTGCCTGCCCCTGGGAGAGGGCAGACATCCCAGTGACCGGGGAGGAGTGGTGGGCTGAGGGTAGGAGGGGCCTGGGCCTTGGGGTTAGACCAGGACTCCAGTCTGGCCCAGACACTTTCCAGGGGAGCAGGCAAGTTGCCTTTACAACTCTTTTTCCTGTTCTGTATCACAGGGATTGTGATAGTACCTGTGGGGGTGGTTGGGGAGATTAAATGGCATAACATTTATAAAGTGCCTAATTGAGTACCTATGTAATAGGTATATAATAACGAGTACCTCTCATAATCAATGAGAATTGGCCTTCTGGGCAAAGAATCCTTTCCTAAGATGGTGCCATAAAGCTCTGGCAAGGATTGAATGAGACCATGTATGATATTTAGCATAGTGCCCAGCAGATGGTCAGTATGCAGTACCTAAAGGTAGCAGTTATGCTGTTACAGTGAACGTTGTTCATTACTGTGTGACAAATTATCCAGCTGATTAAACACATGTGTAGAAGTCTGAGGCATGTCCCAGTTTTGGAAGGCACTGTTTTAAATGGCATTTCCTCACCTACCATTTAAGATTTTTTTACAGCCAGAATCATCAGTTATACTGATACAGGATTGTGTAATTTTATAATTAATGTTACATTTTTCATTTAGCCCTGGTTCTGAGTCTTTTATACCTGTATGTAACACCAGATTTATTCCCTGCTGTTATGGAACTCTTCCATATAATGTCCTGAAATTAATTTTAAAATAAACCTTTTATTTTAGAATAGTTTAGATTTAGAGACAATTGCAAAGATAGTACAGAAAATTTCCATATGTCCTGTGCCCAGTTTCTGTTATTAAATCGTGCATTACTGTATACATTTGTCACAACTAATGAGCCAGTATTGACACATTATTATTTACTAAACTCTACTTTCTTCAGATTTCATTCGTTTTCCCCTAGTGCTCTTTTCTGGTATCCTGGATCCCATCCAGGATACCACATTGCATTTAGTCCTCACATCTCCTTTGCCACCTCTTGGCTGTTACAGTTTCTCAGACTTTGGTTTTTTTGATGACTTTAGCAGTTTTGAAGAGTACTGGTCTGGTATTTTGTAGACTGTTCCTCAGTTTGGGTTTGTCTGGTGTTTCTATCGAGGCTTGATTGGAGTTACGGGTTCTGGGAGGATGACCACAGAGGTGGAGTGCCATTCACATCATATCAGGAACGCATGCTCCCAACGTGACGTACCACTGATGAGCTTGCCCTTGATCCCCCAGCTGACGGCTGAGACAGTGTTTGCCAGCTTTCTGCACTGTAAAGTTACTTTTTTTCTCTACCTTTCCATAAAAGTGCAGCCCACACTTAAGTGGTGGGGAGTTAAACTCCACCTCCTTGAGAGGGTAGTGTCTACATCAATTATTTGGATTTTTTCTGTACAGGAAATGTCTCCTATTTATTTACTTAGTAATTATTTATATCACTGTGGACTCATGGATTTATGGTTTTAATCCAGGACTATGTCATTTACTTTGTTGCTCGGACTGTTCCGGCTTTGGCCACTGGGAGTCCTCTTGGTTGGCTTCTGTGTCCTTTTACTGTGCTCCCATTGGTTTGTTGTCTGTTTTTTGAGCACTTCCTCACCTGCCGGCGCTTCAAGATACTTCAGGATCATGTTACATCTTCCTTGCCCCGGTCCTGCAATCAGCTGTTTCTCCACGGAGTCTTGGTTCTTTTATTGGAGTGCGGTATGGGAAACCAAGATCTGGTTCCCAGATAAATGAGCTCTTTCTGTGCTAATGTCAGAGCAGAGGTGAGAGATTTAATGTCCAAATTGTCCTAATTGCTTTTCCCACTTTTCTTTCCATTTTCCTTCACTGAAAACCCTGGGAGAAATAAGGAATATGTTTGTATTTCCTGGATTTATCCCCCCAACAGTTGAAGTTCATTTTTTGCATGTGTATGTGTGTCAGAGGGCATATTTACAGTTCACTATTGTTTTAAAATCCAAGTTAGAAAAGACAGTAACTTGAGCTAAGGAGATGCAGACAGCTCGTCTGTTTCCTATGGAAAGTGGCTCTTCAGTTAGTTGATTTCTAAGAATGACAGGGAAGTAATTCATGATATAAAATTATTTTCCACAAATAAATTCGGATTCGAATAAGGGAATTTTAAAAATGTTCTCACTTGTAAGAAGAGTAGGTGGAGGGACATCGTAATTCTTTTTTGCTTCCTTTAAAGTTTTAAATGTTTTTCTTGTTTCTCTTTAAACTCGTGCATGTTTTGTGTGCACTTGGCATAATTCAAGACCCTTTCTTTTTTCTTACAGCTTTGAATCAGTTTTTCATCTTCCAAATTTCCCTGCCTTAGCCTCATAGTTCTCTTTAGTTAAGCCTAAAACAACGTTTTTTTGTTTTTTTTTTTTTGTGGGGAAGACCAGCCCTGAGCTAACATCCGTCGCCAATCCTCCCCTTTTTGCTGAGGAAGACTGGCCCTGGGCTAACATCGTGCCCATCTTCCTCCACTTTATATGGGACGCCGCCACGGCATGGCTGGCAGGCAGTGCGTCGGTGGGCGCCCGGGATCCGAACTCGCGAACCCCGGGCTGCCAAGCGCGGACTAAACCGCTGCGCCACCGGGCGGCCCCTAAAACAACGTTTGAATGAATCATCCCTTTTGTTTTATGTTGGTTTTCTTTAAATTTTTTTTTTTGTTAGCATTTTCATTGTAAAATGCATCCACAATGAGACTGAAGTGGTGCTTATTTTCACTTCTTGTATTGAAAGGACATCCTCCCACCTGTGCTCCCTGCGTCACTTCTCCTGTACAGCCAGGTGTATCTAAGGAGGGTTTTCATTCCGTTTTGATTGTCTCCTTGCCAGTCTGTGCACATATGATGTAGTATTGATTTGCAAAGCTTTGGATAAAGATACAGGTATAGATATACTCACACATTTTTTTGGACCTGGTAAAAATAAGAAAGCCAACCTGAAAAACGTCTTACTCTTTGTCCCCTTGTTAAGTGCTCAACTGTTTGCAGCAAAATTGCTGAAATAACAGAAATAATCACATTTCTCTCTCACCTATAGCATGACTCATGTGTATTTAAATGCCTAAAACTTCTCTCTCTTTTTTTCGTTCTAGCTCTTTTTAGATAATCTTCTGATTAACCAGAGTGAAAGATAATAATATGAAGTCTTTAAAGCATTTTGTTGTATTTGCTACTGTAATGAGTTTATTTTCTGAGAGCCTTCATCTGAAAACATTTTTTAAACAGCTTGTAATTATTTTTATTTCTAATGATGAGCAAAGTTTATCCATATGGGGTAATTTTTCTTTATATATATATTTGTTTTCTATTTTTATGTGTTCTTTTTTGTTCTGCTTAGTTCAGGACTGATGAAGTATACTTTGTATAAATCTATGAGTGAAATAAAAGACTTTTACTAGAAGATCTAAGTCAGCAGGCCTTATCCACTCTACCTATCCCTTTCCAAGACGTGACCCTATCCATTTCTTCTATAAAACATACCGACTGATGCTCACAGCATCATGAATGCTTATGGCTCATAGGCTACTCTTTAGAATGCCTCTGATTTTCTGTTCCCACCAATTGAGCTATATACTTATCAAGAGTTCCTAGTTGGCTTCTAAATCTGTTTAAGTGTATTGTACATTTTATTGTTAATTGCATAGATGAGTAAACTATTATACAAATATAGGAAATGTGAATGCAAAAGAAAATTGTAGTTTCTATATAAACTAATTAGGAATGCTTCGGAACTTCTGAAGATAGGTCACAAAAACAAAATTGCCATCAAATTAGGTATAAGAGAACTGTTGAAGTTTAGAAAGAAAAATCATGAAAATGCAGAAAAATTGCTGCACAGAAGTCTTAAAATTCTTATTCTATTTTAAAGAAATAGAGAGTGGGGATTGCAGATGCTGCACTTTGGTTGTGGTATATGTGACGAGGTTGACTTGTGACTTCTCTCAGGGACCCACACTAAAAGGCAAGGCTGTGGCCCTCATCAAGGTAGTGATGGATTTAAACTCATTCGTGGGCTTAAAGTGAAAATAGAATGTTTAAGTTTTGTGTGTATGTCAGCTCTCTCTTATAATTTAACAAACCATACCAAAGCTTAATGGCTTAAAATTAAAACCATTTATTATCTGTTACGGGATTGAATGATTCTTCTGCTTCTCATGATGTTGGCTTGGGCTCAGGGACAGCTGGAAGGTCCAAAATAGCCTTGCTCACAGGCTAGCAAGTTGGTGCTGACTGTCAGCTGGGAGCTTAGCAAGACTTTGACCTAACTAGGTTCTCCTTCGTACAGCCTCTCTGCCTGACTAGGTTGGGCTTCCAAGACCATGGCAGTCTCAGGGTAGTTGGACTCCTTGCATGGTGGCTAGCTTCCCCTGGACTACAACGGTGGCCTTCTTAAGGCTCAGGCCCATAACTGGCCCAGGGTCACTTTTGCTATATTCCGTTGGTTAAAGCAGGTCACTGGGTCATCCCAGATTCAAGAGGAAGTAATTACACAAAGGTGTGAATACTGGGAGACCAGGTACATGGAGGGCCACCAAAAATAGCTACCACAGATGTTTCAATTTTTCTATTTGCATGTTTTATTTTTAATGTTTTTAATATATATTTTTTAAATTAACTGGCTTAACCACAAGTCCCAGTGATATTTGATAAGAAGGCTTCCAATAAATGAAAGTGTTTGCAAGCAAACATACAATAATTTGATTAAAACTTGAATTCTTACTAATAAGCATGGGGATGTAGGGATTTCAGCCCACATTAGTCTGATTCCAGTCATCCTTACACCATACTCCACTGCTGTCCTTTGGGTCAGTAGACAATCATCTTGGCACCTAGGGTTACAGTATCACTTAAACAACTTTATTGTCAGGAATCAATGATCTTTAATTCTTGTAGCTTTTAAAAAATTACATTCTTCAAATAATTAAATGTGATTGTCTTTTATTAGAATTTAGATAATGATTAAGTCTAAAGTATCACAGGTAAAATTATTTTCCTCATAAATTCATTTATTCAGCAGATAGTTACTAGGTCATAATCCACACCAGGCACTGTTCTAGGTACTGGAGAAATGGTGGTAAAGAAGACAGACAAGGTCCCTGTCCCTGTGCAGCTTCAAGTCTAGTTGGGGGGATAGTTTCTTGTTCATTTCCATAAGAAATATTTTTTTTAAAATATGTACTTTTGTTAAAAAATGAATTTTAGTTAAAAACGAGAAAAGTCTGAGCATCCATCCTGGAAAATAATCAAGACTCACTAGGTTTGTAAAGACCCTACACTGTGAAGCAATGCATACGTTAGATAGTGAATGTTGGAGAAGTTTGAGGTTTGACAACAGCTCACCTGGAGGTTAGCTGATAAATGTTTAATTATAGGCTGATAACAAAGATCAACTAACCTGTTAATTAATTGGCCCTTACAATATGAACCAACTGTGCAATCTCAAACTTAGCTGATCTCCCTTTGATTTTATACTGCAGGCCAAGCAAACTATACAAGTTCTTACAAAAAGAAACTTAGAAAATCCCCTCCCTCTGACCCTCTCCGCCTCCCTCCCTTCCCCTCAATACTAGGAGTCTCCCTTTAATTATTACTTAATAGAGAAGAGGTTAATGGGGAGGTGGAGGAGGTGGAGGGAACTTCACACGGGTGAGAACTGTACTTCAGAAGTGAATAAAATAGTTTATTTCTAAGGACTTTGCTAAAGAACTTTTAATGAAGTTAATTTTTTCTTTAGGGCTTTTGCAAAACCTCAGATGTTTTTGAACTCATCTAATCCAACTTGATCGTTTTGTAGATGAACTATTTCAGGCACCATGTGGTTTACCTACTATGTCAGAGCAGAACTATTTAACCCCAAGTTACTTGAATTTTTGTCTTGTCTTCCACACATTTTTCATTTAAAAACTACATCAAACCCCCTTGGGTTGAGTTCAAGATATACTTTTCTTAGACCAGATTCTATGTCAAGTGAATAGTCCTTTAGCAAAGTTTTATGTTAAAAGAGTGCAACATGTTTTATATGACTGTCAGAAATTTGGTACAAGAAAGACATTTCACATTTGTGTGTTTTTAAACACAAGTAAGGCAAATATTTCAGGGCAACTGATATAGACCTTGTACTAATTTCCTCATCCAAAATAATTGGTATCCATGGAAACATCGTGAACCAGTCAACTGACCATGTTAGCTCATCTCACATGAGCTAATACAAAATGAGGTTTTGGATGCTTTTGGTTAGTTAATTGAAATGATGCAAGTTCTTCTGAATGTACCACTAGTATTTATTTTTGTAGATTTTTTTGTATAAATTTTTTTCTTTTTAGAAAAAAGGAATAAACTTTTGCTTGATTTCCCCTCCCACCTCCCTTATGTATTGATTCTTAGATCCCAAACTAAGGTTTTTTCCTCTGGCTGCTTTTAAGATTTTTCTCTTTATCACTGGTTTTTAGCAATATGATTATGATGTACATAATGAAACACTGGTAGTTTTCTTATAGTTCTGTTTGGAGTTTGTTGAGCTTGGATCTGTGTGCTTATGGTTTTTTCAAATTTGGAAATTTTTCAGCCCTTCTTTCTTTCTTTTTTTAATTGTTCAAGTACTGTTCTTTTTTTTTTTTTTCATTTTTATTGATGTCTTAATAGTTTATAACATTGTGGGGCTTTAGTTGTACATTATTATTTGTCTGTCACCATATGGATGAATCCCTTCACCCCTTGTGCCCACCCCCTGTCCCCCTTCTCCTTGGTAACCACCAATCAGTTCTCTCTGTCAGTGTGTTTGTTTGTATTCCACATATGAGTGAAATCATGTGGTGTTTGTTGTTCTCTCGCTGGCTAATTTCACTTAACATAATACCCTCTAGGTCCATCCATGTTGTTGCAAATGGGACAATTCTGTCTTTTTTATGGCTGAGTAGTATTCCATTGTATATGTATATACCACATCTTCTTTATCCATTCATCAGTTGAGGGACACTTGGGTTGCTTCCACTTCTTGGCTTTAGTGAGTAATGCTGCAATGAACATAGGGGTGCATAAGCCTCTTGTGATTGTTGATTTCATGTCTGTTGGGTAGATGCCCGAGAGTGGGATTGCTGAATCATAAGGTTATTTCTATTTTTAGTTTTTTGAGGAATCTCCATACTGTTTTCCACAGAGGCTGTACCAATTTTCAGCTCTTATTTCTTAAAAGATTTTTTCTGTGCCTCTCTTTTCTTGTTTTGGACTCCAGTAACACATATGTTACACTGCTTGATATTATCCCACAGATTATTGATGCTCTGTTCTTTTTCTTTTTTTTCCCACAACTTTTTCTCTCTGATTAATTTTGGATAGCTTCTATTGCTATGATCTTCAAGTTTCACTGATCTTTTCTTTTGCTGTGTCTAATATGCTTTACATCCCATGCAGAGTATTTTTCATTTCAGGTATATTTTTCATCTCTAGAAATTCCACTTGAATCATTTCTGGTCTGTTTCTATTGATTTTTTTCTCCTGGTTTAGGTCATATTTTCCTGTTTCTTTGATAGTTTTTGATAAGATGGCAGACATTGTGAATTTTATTTATTGGGTGTGAGACTTTTTTTTTTTTAATTCCTTTAAATAATACTGGACTTTGTTCTGACATATAATTAAGTTGCTAAGTTACTTGAATGGAATGTAAAGCAAAAACATTTCCAACAAGTGTGAATACCATCTTGATTGAGTTAAGTAAAGCCTAAGAAAGTATTAAATGCGTAGCTTCACCTTTGTGTAATGCTGTCCTAAAATTTGTTTTAATTATGAATTATACATTATTGTGACTGACAGCACCACCTGGCATTTTTCCTACCTCATTTTCTATGATGCACAATGAATAAGGAGGGATGAAATGTATTATGTTTTATCTTATTTTAAGGTATTGTTTATTACAGGATTCATCTTCACTTCCATGTGATTCTTTATGTTTGCTGTTAGAATAATAGTAAAGACTAAGATAGATGACTTTCTGTTTTGCATTAGATACAGGTTTGAAAACAAGAGATCTGCAGCTTCTGTAGAGTTATTACAGGGGTTTATTCTTCTACTTCTATTTGGAGAGTGCAGCCACATGAATTTTTTCATGTGTAGAGAAATAACTCGTCCACAATTGGAGGACAGTACAACACAAATATCTTTTTCTGTTTCCCCAAGTGAAATTCTTGATAAAAGTTAACATTTTTTTTATATGTGCTTTCTTAGACTCCTTTTATCTGCTAAAGCACAGGATTTGTTTCCTCGTGTATCAGAGAAGGGTACTTATTTAAAAAAATAACCTTTCCTATCCTGAGATCATGATTCTGTCCTCAGGGTAGGGGGCTTGCCATTGGAGACTTGGCTCCCTGAAGTTTGGACGTTTTCAGACCCTATTCAGAAAATCCTCTTCCACTTTTATTTTGCATTTCATTAATTCACTCATCCACACAGTACTGCTGGATACTAGTAAAACATACCATTTTATATGCCTGTTTGGTATTTTAGTATTTTCTTCATAGCCCTTTATTTCCGTTATTTCGTTTTGATTTTTTTTTGAATCTTCACAACTGAATTTCCTGAAATATTTTAGAATGTTGACCTTACAAACTCAAAGTTAGTCTTCTTCTTAGTCTTAGAAAGAACAAGTCATGTATGCAGTCACCCATCCGGTAAGGCTGGGACTCAGCTTCGATCCTCTGCTGCCCAAGTTCACGGTCCTCGTTGCAGAAGGCGTGCTCTGAACAAGGTCTTGTTCGCTCTTTCATATCTGACTTCACTTTTCTCTTTATCCCGGTATTCCCTGCTGTTGGGCCTCAATGTATTTAACTGATTACATGTTTGTGCTATAGTTTTCTGGTGATTACCATTCTAATATATGAAATATATTATTATGGAAAAACACTGAATGATTTTGAGCGCCCTACTGGAAACTAATGAAGATACAGAAGTAATAAAATACAAAGTCCTTCCTTACCATTGACTTTGTCTTAGTGGGGAAATTTAAAAAAAAAGTTACAATATTGCATTTGAAAGAATTTAGAACGTGTTAAAAATATTAAAATGGTTTCTGACCCTCTGCCATGCTGAACTCACAGGCAGACTTCTCTAGCAGTGTTAAGCAGGTCCTCCAGGTGCGTAAAGAACTCAGGTTCTCTCAGTGGGTGGCGAGTGAGTACAGTGACTTCCAAGGCCTGTGATGTGAGTAGTATCAATCATTTTAGTGAACCCTCCCTCTATTATTACTCTTTTGTTAAGCATGCATTATTGGATTTAATCCTTATAGGTATGGAGTCTGAGTATTTATTATGCTTATTTTGTAAATGTGCAATGTTGAGATTTTAAAATAATTTGACCAAGGCCCATACAGCTAGTAACCGTCACAGCCGGGATTTGAACCTAAGTCCCTCACACCACGAAGCTTATGCTGTCAGTCGTTCCAGAGCCTGTGCTGGTAACCACAAAAACATGGAAATGAGATTAGCAACCTTGTCATTCATAGCCATGCTTTTCATCATCCGAATCAACTATTTTGCAGCAAGTGTAGAAGAAATGGATACAGGGAATTTCAGGTTAATCTTTAAGTTATATTGTTTGTTGTATGACTTTGTGAGACTTAAATAATAAATGTAGTTTATTTGTCCCTATAATATTTATTCCTATAAGGGAATAGGTATATTTAAAACTTATTTCTAAATTTGCTTGTGGTTTAATTTGTTTTAGCTTTCAGGATATTTTACTTGTGTCTTACTGTGTGAGAGCACATATGTGTGGGAGCATGTATGTTCACAAGTATCTGGAGTGCTTTTGTCTGGCTTTATAGCTTTTGACCTGTCAAAGGCTTTCTTGACAGATTTCAGTGCTGTAAACTTGTATAATTCTGCAACATTTTTATTTCTGAAAGAGAATTTATTTTCTGAAATTTTGTCAGTCCAATTCAATAATAATGGTATCATACGTTTTAGAGTGGTGTTTCTTTTTCCCTCATGATTTTGAAATAGCTTTGATTTTATATCAGGATATAAGTTGTCAGGAAGAAAACCGGTTGTATCTTGGACATAGTTTGGAGTTATGTTTATAAAATATATTTTATAAAGAGTGTTCAGAATAGGGTAGACTGATGGGACATATTTGGAAAGAACTTCATGATTGATTCCTTCTAGTTTACTGTTTGGGAATTGTATTTGTTCTCAGTTTGTGTCATTAAATTTTATTTTGTTAGCTTTGCAAAAATAAAACTTTATCAGAATAGTGATATTATTTGAGAAGTTGGCTATGGATAGAGAATCGGCAGGAAGTTTTTCCAGAGAACAAGTTAATGAGGAACTGCATTTTGAAGGTGAAGAGAAACTAATTCCTTTTTCTTCTTCCACAGCATCCTTTTCCCCCACCCCACCTGAGGTCTGCACTGTAGTGTTTATCAGAGAACATAGAAAAATTGACCTACTATATGTTATCAGTGCTCTCTGCTTCGCTGCTTGAGTCATAGTAAAGTGTTCTGTGCTTTCTGTTCTGTGTGTGTCCTTTGAAAAGATAAAGCAGTCAGGCTCTGAAGTCGGGGCAGGGCTGTATTTGCCTACTCATCAATTAATCTGGTCATTGGCTAGCACACAAGCACACAGTACTTAGTTCTGTCTGATTTGCATCTTCTATTCCTTTGCTCTTTTTTCCCTTCGTCTGTAAGTTTTTAGTTTTAAACTGCATTTATGTTAGAAAGAATTCTGTAAACAACAGAAATGTCACATCGGTTCTGCCATGTGGTACTCCTTGTTTGTGGTCACAGGAGCAGCAGGCACAATCCTTACTCCTTTTAGTAAGAGAGAAGTTCTCCTTATGAGATTCCACAAGTGCAAGTACAGTAGAAAGATCCACAGAAAAGTTTTACAAAGAGTTCTTTTTTTTTTTTTTGTGGGGAAGACCAGCCCTGAGCTAACATCCGTCACCAATCCTCCCCTTTTTTGCTGAGGAAGACTGGCCCTGGGCTAACATCCGTGCCCATCTTCCTCCACTTTATATGGGACGCCGCCACAGCGTGGCTGACAGGCAGTGCGTCGGCGGGCGCCCGGGATCCGAACTCGCGAACCCCGGGCTGCCAAGCGCGGACTAAACCGCTGCGCCACCGGGCGGCCCCCTACAAAGAGTTCTTAATAGAAATTGTAAGTAGTTTAAATTTGAATTCACCTAATAGTCACTGAGTATTTTCTCTGCTTATCGTCTTTCATAGGCAAGAGTGCACCTCGGGAGATTCAGCTTGCAAGAATTCTGAATCTGATCCAGAGGACTTTTCGGATGAAACAAGTACAGAGAACCTTTACAGCACCTCTCCCCCCAGCACACCTCGACAGATGAAACGCATATCGACCAAACACCAGAGGAATAATGGAGGGAGGCCTGCCAGTCGATCGAATTTGAAAGGTAAGTCTTTGTACTTAAAAAGATACACATGAGAGGGCCTGGCACTTTCTACATAATCTTTATATACCGTATAACTATGATTAATCCTTTCCAGGATAGTATTAGTTATTCCTTTTATTTTAAATTTGATTTTAATGCTGCTTTTAAATTTTATTTTATTTTACTTATTTTTCTACCTAGGAAGATTTGCCCCAAGCTAACATCTACTGCCAATCTTCATCTTTTTGGATGTGAGCCACCGCCACAGTGTGGCCGCTGACAGACAAGTTGTGTAGGTCTGTGCCTGGGAACCAAATCCGGGCTGCTGAAGTGAAGTGCACCGAACTTAACCAGTAGGCCATTGGGGCTGGCCCTTAAATCTTATTTTTTAATTTTTGGATTATTACCATTAGCAGTATCATTAGTGAAGGAGAAAATAATTCTCCAGAGATAGAAAGGTTTGTCCTGAGTAATTGTTAAAGTCTTGGTGTGAGGCATTTGTATTCCTTTTAGGATGTGGAAGAAGCCAAATGTGGATAAATCAGTGTACTCCTCCAGAATGGCTACTGGTGTATGGGATAGAGGGCTTTCTTTTATTCTTTGAATCTCTTAGGTTGAAGTTTCTAGATTCTGTCTTCAGACATGATGTATTGGGCACTTTGGGAGAGGCAGAGCCAGGCCTTCTTCCCTAGGATTCCCTAGGCAGCCAAGACCTGTGCTCTCTTCCAGTGACTGTGATGCTGGCCTTAGTGTGTAGGGCCCTCTTTCTTGATAAGCACGGTGCCTACATGATACCCTACTCCTTACAACCATGGACAGAACCCATATTCTACTTTTCTCTTTAGTTAGAATCCCAAAGCCCAGGTAGTGTTTGGCTCCTAGAAGCTGAGTGTTCTCTGTTTTTATTTTTTCCTTCTTCTAGCATGTCACAGCTGTTATTTTCTGAGGTAGATGAATTGAATCATGCTGACCTGCTGCCTCCTTGTACCCTGCTTTCTCTCATGGAAACTCAGGTCACTGAAGCCTTATGGTTTTAACATTTCCTTGTTAGTTTCAGCAAACACTTGTCCTAAAACTGATCTCATAGCTTCCTGGAATTCATCTGTCTATTACTGCACAAGATAAGGTTTTCATTCTTTATCTTATCTGAGAAATTTCCCCCATTATGTGTTCTCCTTACTGAAGTCAAGCTCATTCCTATTTCTCCCTTTCTTTACCAGTGTTCCTCCTCTTTCTTTGGCCAGGGTCCCCTTCCCACAGATTTCTTGCACACGTTGATCTCTGTGTCCCTGTCCTCAAGAAACAGAAAGTGATTTTATTGTATTTATTTTCTTGAGTGAAATCTTACCCAAGGAGGAATTCCTGAGTAATAAATAGTCTTTTTCCCACAGGGAAGATATTTTTTACTTTCTTTTAAAACTTTTATTTGTAGTAGGATGTTGACCTATGACCTCTACTTACCCCCTTTAGAAATTAATAGCTTTCCATTGTAATTTATCATCTTTAAAATCAATCTTTATCCATTTTCCCAAAGAAATTTCTCAAATGCCTGTGGAAGTTTTTTTTTAATCTAAAATAATATCAATGAAGTAGCATCTACTAAATCAATATTAGTTAATACGTATTTGCTTTGTGGTGGTAAAGTGAGAAGATGCCAATAGTACATGTGCTTTTTCTTCACTTGTTGGTCCATACTATTTTAGAACAGGAGCTGAGAGCACAATTCTCCCATTTTATAGATAGAGAAACTGAGGCCCGGGGTTTTAAAGCAACTTCTTTAAGGCCAGAAGGCTTGAGATAGTGGCAGGGCTGTGTTTAGAACTAGTTCTCCTGGTGCTCCATTTGGACTTTTTACTGGTACCCGCAGCAGGGGTTAAGCTCATCTGGACACAGTACTTGAATTGACTGTATTGTTCACTGATCAATCAGAAAACCAGCCACTGGATGTTCGTTGGGCTCCTAGGTCCTTCTGGGCTGTGGGGGAGATAAAAGGAGCAGGAAGGGTTGTCTCTTTTTCTCCAAAACTTCTTTTAATTGTTTATTTCACAAAATTATAGAATTTTTGATCTGGAAGGGATCTCAGAGAAGACTTACTTCATTTCCTACCATTTTTCTGGTGAAGAAGTGAATGCCCATAAACCTTTTGACTTGGAGCTATCTAATAGCAGACCTAGGACACCAAAACCTTAATAACTTATTCCTTTTCTTGTTGCAAAAGATTAAATGATTGTTGTAGGAAATTTGGAAAATACAGGTAAAAAGAAATAAAAATACTCATAAACCCAATATGAAGAAATAACTTTTATCATCTTTGCCTTGTAATCTCTTTGCTTGCGTATATTTATGTTGCCATACTACATTTACTGTTTTATAACTGACTTTTTTCATTTAATGTTTTATGAACTTTTTATGTCATAGAATAGCCTGTACTGGTCTTTTAAATGGCTGGCTGTTGTGTCGTTTGTAGCGGCATTTACCCAGTTATCACTCATGATTATTGAGTGCTTACTCTGTGCTAAGCACTGTGCTTAGCTCCTCAGAACAGTTATCTTAAGTGTCATGACCCAGTGAGGTGTAGGTCCTGTATAGTATTCACTTCATTGTTGAGGAAATAGTGCAGAGAGTTTCTAGGATTTTTAGTTCTAAGTGCCCCAGTTGTGCGTACATTAGGAAGTAGCTTCCTAGGTTTGCCATCTGGTGGATTGTTCCTTGTTGCCAGCATTCTTCTTCATGAATACCAAGAAAAGATGGAGGTGAAGCACCCAGGTTGGGCAGGTGGGCCATTTTCGTGTTTGGTGATAGGGTGTTTGTGCTGTGGTGGTGGGACAGTCCCTGAGAACTCACTTGTTCTCGAACTGCAGCAGCAGAGCACAGTGGACAGGAGTGCAGACTCAGCTGGCAGACTGCCTGGATTCTAATCCTGGTTCTGCCACCTTCTGTCTGGGCACCCTCTGTGTCTCATTTTCTTCATCTGTAAAATCATCTGCCTTACAGTGTTGTGAGGATTATATGTTCAGTGAGTATTAGCTGTCATTACTTTCTAAGCTAAAGATTTCTTTCTCAGTATTTATTACTTTCTTGCCTTAAATTTTCAAGTAGAATTAAATAATTATGTCATTGGATATATCCTTATTAATTGCTCTCACCACTTTTAGGACACTGAGTCTCAAGTCACATAGCTACCAGGTTGTGGAATTGGGACTCCAGCCTGGGTTGGTTCTACCTGGACTTATTGTAGCTCTTCCTAGCCCCTTTTCTGTTTCTCACTATGTATGTTGCCACCATAGTTACTTTTTCTTTCTTTCTTTTTTTTTTTTTTTTTTTTGTGTGAGGAAGATCTCCTCTTTTTGCTGAGGAAGACTGGCCCTGGGCTAACATCCATGCCCACCTACCTCTCCTTTATATGGATCGCTGCCACAGCATGGCTTGACAAGTGGTGCATCAGTCCGTGCCTGGGATCCAAACCTGCGATCCCTGGGCCACCAAAGCAGAGCGCGTGAACTTAACCGCTACGCCACTGAGCTGGCCCCCCATAGTTACTTTTTCATTATGTCTTTCTTTCCCTCCTTCCTTCCCTTCCTTTTTTGCTCTACCTCTCTTTCCTTTCTTCTACCTCCTCTCTTTCTTCTACCCCCTCTTCTCATTCCCTTCTTTCCTCTCTTTGTTATTCCTCCTTCCTTCTTTCCATTGAGTCAGACTTTGAGTGACTCCATAGGCATGCACTGTTTTAGATGATGGATAAGCCCTAGCTCCGTGTCTGGTAGGAATCACCCAGATAAACAGGCAGTGCAATCTCGTGTGGTAGAGCAGGGATGGAGGCTGCTGCGGGTGCCCACAGGAGGAATCGAGAAGACCTGGGGTTGTGAAGACTTCTGAAACAAGTGACATTGTGCTATGACCTGAAGGCTGAGTCAGGGAGACCAATATTTCAAACTAGTGTGTGATCATAATAATATATTGGTCCCTCAGTATTTTCAAGAGCTTTTAGAATTAATTAGATAGGTCAGATGTATTTTAAAAGCTTTCCAAGGAAATCTGAACTGGTGCATTATTTCTTTCTCACTGCAACAAGCAGAGGCTCTCTGAATCATACTATATAGTCACTTTAGAACTGCAGTCACTGTTGGATTCATCTTTTTAATGAATGTCACCAATAATATTTACATTTTTCTGCTTATCTATTGCTGTGTAACAAACCACCCAAAAACTTAGAGGCATGAAAGAGCAGCCATTTTATTGTGCTTACGATTCTGTGGGTCGGATATTCAGGGGGCGCAGAGCTCATCTCTGCCCCATGATTCTGGAGCCTTATCTGGAACAGCTCAGTTGGCTGGAGATGTTGTCATGGTTTGGCTGGGGCCCTGAGCCTGGGTCCTCAGTTCTTCTCCACATGGTGTCTGCTGGGCTTCTAACGTCCTAGATGGCTCCTTCACTCACATGTCTGGCACCTGGGCTGAGGGCTGGCTGGCATTGTTTTTTTTCCATACAACCTTCCACGTGGCTAGCCTGAGCTTCTTCACAGCTCACTGCTCCCTGGGTAATTGGACTCCTTATATGGCAGCTAGCTTCCCTCAGAGCAGTGTTTTAAGAGATCAAGGTGGAAGTGATAAGGCTTCTTATGACTTAGCCTGGGAAGTCACACAGCATCACTTCTGCTGTGTTCTGTTGGCTACTTAGGGACTACACAGAGCATTGGCACCAGGAGGTGTGGTTTGTTGGCTGTCTTAAGAGACTGGCTCCTACCTGTGTGTAAAGCTTTGAGGAATTGGTATCTGGTCAGTCATACTGTCTTTGCGCTTTCCAGCCTCTCTCCCTCGTAAATGCAAACAATATCAAGAGCATCCCTGAAGGAATATAAGGATACAAAAAGGTATGAGGGCACTATATGTGGAAAGGAGGTGAGAATAACCATTAACACTTTTTTTTAGTGATGGTAGGTAGCCCTTGTCATGAACTGATTATATGGATATTATTCTTTAAATATTTTTATTATCATAGGCTCAGGGTCACTACTAATGTTATAGATTTATTTTTTATAATTGGAGATTCAGTCCCAGGGCACCTTTTGACCAATTGACTGTAAATCAAGGGTTCCCATGAGCTCCTCTTCAGGTTCTATAATTTGTTAGAACTACTCCCAGAACTCAGGAACACACTTGACTTATGTTTATTGCTTTGTTATAAAGGGTGCAGGAACAGCCAAATGGAAGAGATGCATAGGGCAAGTATGGGGAGGTGACATGGAGCTTCCATGCCCCTCCAGGCTGCCATCCTCCTGATACCGAACCTCTCAATCTCAAATTCGTGTGCCTGATGTGCAGTAAGTCAATCACTGAGATTGACTTGCTTGGAGATGGAGAAAGTTTTATTCAAATTGGCAAAAACGAGAAGGCGGGAGGATAGGTTTTCTCATATCCACCTTAACAAGAGAAGAGAGCAGGGGGTTTTATAGAGCTAAGGGGCCTGGCAGGAGGAGTTTCAGAGAAACAAAGGGGAAATCCGTGTTTCTTTCACTCCAGATAAGCCCCCGGGCAGTCTGACTTCTACGCTGCTGGGGGCTGGTTATCTGGTGATCCTCTTCTGTATAAGAAGCTCATAAATCCTTGTGACCCTTGAGTTACTCCTCAGGATAAACTAGAAGACAGCTAATTGACAAGATTAGCTTTTCATAATAAGGTCAAAAGGTAATCTTACTGAATATTTACAGTCACCCTTAGGTACCTGGCTTCACTCCCAGCACCTTGATATGTTCACCAACCTGGAAGTGCATCAGATCTCCTTGTTCAAGATTGTTTATAGAGCTTAATATCCAGACCTTCCCCCACCCCCACCCATTTCTTGGAAGTCAGGTTGGTGGGTGGGACTGAAGGTTCCAACCCTCTAATCACTTGGTCTTTCTGTGACCAGCCCCATCCTGAGGCAATCTAGGGACCCCACCCTAAGTTGCTATATTGGCATAAATGTAGATGTGATTGAAAGGGGCTCTTTATATTAACAAAAGACACTCTTATCATTCAGGAAATTCCAAGGGTTTTAGGAGCTCTGTGCCAAGAACCTGGACAAAAACCAAGTATATTTCTTATTACACCCGCAATGAGCAACATCAAATACTAGCAAAGATATGAGGAGATGGCAGCTTTCATACAGGGCTGCTGGGAGTGTAAATTGTCTCAATCCCTGTGGGAAGGTAATCTGTTAATACAGTCAAATTGAGGTTGGTTACATCCTTGGTCCAGCAAATCAATTTTTGGGAGTAGACTTTAGAGAAGTTCTTGCACATGGACAACAAGAAGTCCTGCAAAAAGATTCATTGTGTCATTCATTGTTTGTGATTTCCATCTGTAATATGCAAGTGTGTAACCACCAGACAGGAAAGTTCAAAATAGTGTCTGTCATAGCGGTTGTCTGAGGTAGGAGAGGACTGAGAGGGGACTAGGGATACTGGACAGAGGTGAGGCCACCACTTCCTGCAATGTTTTATTTCTTTGTATTGATCAGCTTTAAAATGATTGCCAGTTAGATATGTGCAAAACTGTATTTCATCCAATTTTTGCATTTTCCTGATTTTATTTCCCTGGGAATATTAAAGACATTTTTGTTTTCAAAATATTAACTTGTGGTTTTTGAAACTGGGATAAATCTATAGCAATGTTATGATATCTAGGTAAAGACAGTTAGCTCTTTATTACCTAAAAAAAATCAGTTATGTGACATCCTGGCTGATGTAATCTACCAGTTAAGTTCTTGAATTAGCTCACTGACCAGGCTTGATTTCAGACTTTGATGAGTAACAGAATGTAGCTGTGTATTATTTAAGATTATACTTCTGGATAATGGTAAATAACTACCAAATAATAGCAATCAAGATTTTGATAAGTTTTGGACAATAATTAGCCATATGTGGCTATTTTTTCTTAAGGTTAGTTTAAGAGAAAGACTATCTCATCCTTAAATTTTTGTTCTTTCTAATATAGCAGAAGGAGGTAAATCCAGTTCATCTCGTAGTTTAAGTAGGTTAAATAAGAATTAAGACGCCCAAGCCAAAGCCCTTTTCAGAGTGAGTCTGCCTTGTAATCATCAGCTAGCTCCATTTTGCAGCAGTATTACAATACTGCAATAGCCAGATTTTAGAGCTAGAACAGATGTCTCAAGGTAGCTGTATCAGAATTTGTACGTTGATACACACACGTGTGCATAAACACACACGTTCATTAATCTCCCCATCGTTAGCAAATATCTCAAGGTGTGTGTGCATGTAAATGTGTGTGGTTTTTTTGCTGATAGTAGTGAGATTAGCAACTTTTTTTTTTTTTTGAGAAAATATAATACTGCTGTAAAATTGAGCTGGTAAAATGGTTACAAGTCAGATTCAATCTGTATGGTTAGAGAAATGTTCTTTGTTAACCAGAGTGGACTTAAGTCCGTATTTCAGCTCTAGTCCAAACTTGTCCTATCAAGGTTCTCATTTATATTTCTAGGCTGCCCATATACAGATTTACTGTTCCAGCCAAACTCTCTTCTTTTCTGCCTTTGTGGCTTTTCATGTTCTTCTTCTCTGGTTTGAAATATCCTCTTATCAGAACTGGTTGGTGGTTACCAGGGGGAAGGTAGGTGGGGGGTGGGCACAAGGGGTGAAGGGATGCATTCATATGGTGATGGACAAATAATAATGTACAACTAAAACCCCACAATGTTATAAACTATTAAGACATCAATAAAAATTAAAAAAAAAAATCCTCGTGTCTTCCTTACTTCCTTACTTAAGATGAATCCATTCCTCAAGGCCCCCACTCAAGTACTTGGTCTTAAAGCGTTCACAGATGAGTTAGCTCACTGTAATCTGTCTTTTATGGCACTCAGTATCTTAACCTTTCCTTCGTCAGTTGGAACTGCCCTGTGAACAACTTTGACAGTAAAGGTGTGATAGCACCAACATGGGTTGGGATCCCCACCCTGATGTTTACCATCTGTCTAACTTTCTGTGTTCCATGGTAATCCTTATCACATTGTAGTTGTGAAGATTATGACAATCTCTGTAAAGCCCCTACCTCGAAAATGAGAGGACTGAATACAGCAATGTTTCCCATAATGTAGTGTCATTCTAGCCAGGATGAATCAGAGATAATGGGAATGGGCCCAGGAATCTGCATTTTAGCAAGAACCAAGTGATTCTTGATGTTTACTGAAATCTGAGAACCTTGTATTAGAAGATCTCTAAGCCCCTTCAGTTCACTAACATGGATAGTCTAAGACGGCATTGCTGTAATGATGATCTCACATTTAAAGGAAGAGAGCAGACGTCTGTTAATGGTTTCTCATTCTAGAGTTTGAGGAAGCCATGTTTTTAATTTGACAATACATGTTTGGGAGAACATAAGAATTGCAAGGATTTGATAAAAATATGTTGAATACATATTCTAAAAAGCCATTTCTAGGTGTGGATGGTGGGGAATTCAGTTGATTATCTTATATCTGTTTAAACAAATGAACCATATTGCTTGTCATTTGGTTGCTTTTGGTTTCGTTTTAAAGTTTTTTTTCTTTTCCTTTCGTGTTCTTCTGATTTGGCAGGAATTATTGGTGATTGACCAAAGGAAAAAGTAACCACTCTGGAGGTTTCTTTAACTGAACTACAGAATCGCACCATTTACTGTATAGCCACTTGGGAGATGAGGTGTTCTGTTAGTCTTACTTAAGTTACTATGAACCAGTTTTGTAGTGCTGTAATTAGAACTTGTTGTATAATGCATTCTCTCTACTTTTGATCCATCTCCTTTTTAGAAGCTCTGTTTGTATTTGACTTTTTGTTAATTGCAGAGGGATTTAGTATTAACAGAAAACTAAACAAACAAGCCTGTCCATTGGTAATGGGCTTTTGAGTATTATTAAAAGTTTCTTACTCATGTCAGAGTGGGTAAAGACAGAATATAAAGTGCTTGGGGAAATTATTGGTCTAAGCTTATAGATTTTTTTTCTCCCTGACTTCCTAATACTTCTCAGATCTCCCTTAACTGACAGATCCCTTCTGATTTTTAGAGGCCTACTTGGTCACCAGTTGCTAGAAAATACCCTTGAGTTTCCTCTCTACATCACAAATACATATTTTGAAAAATATAGTTACTGGTAAGACAGATAGATTGGTATTTTCTTTTTGCATGGTAGCTAGACTGGAGTTTGTCTATTTTAACTTTGAATTACATCATTTTTAAACTAAGATGTATCAATTTCCATTTGTATATTTTTTTCAAAGCCAACTTGGTTTCTTGTTTTGGAAAAAAAATTAGCGTCTTTGTCCCATCTTGCTTCTTTCCCAATTTGCTTTTCTTTACACACATCATAGATACAAATATTAAACCATTGCTTTTTGTAAACACAAAATTTCAAAAAATTGTGTAGTATTCCATTTTGCGTGCGTAAGGTAGACTTAACAAGATTTGTGTATAATCTACAAAAATTAGTTTTTTAGGCTTGCCAAAATTTGATTCTTTCTAAACAGAAAAATGGGATTGTGGCATTTTCCCCCTTCAGTCCTTTCAATTGTTGGAATAAAGACCAAGGCTGAGAAGCTTCATCTCTTAATTTCCTTTAGGACCTTTGAATCATGGATTAGAAGAACATTTAAAAGTTACATAAGGAAAGTAGTACTTTTTCATTGTTCACTGTTACTTTCAAATTATAAATTGTATGCAGCCATTCTCTGGCCGTTATCAGTAACGCTACCCTGCATTTGTCTTACAGAGTCTTCTTAGGATCCTAAACCCTACAACGTTGTGTTCTAGGCCCGCACTGTCTCTCTTCTGCACACTTTTCTTGGATGTTCTTATATACTCTCCTCATGTGAAATAACATCTGTGTGTACTGATGATTCCCAATCACTGGCTCTGGGTTTCTCTCCTGAGCTTAAGACCCAGGTATCAGTTACCTACAGACGTCTCCACATGGATGTCGCACAGGCACCTCAAAGTTCAGTGTGTTAAAAACTAAACTCATTATCTTTACCTCCAATGTTATAAAGTGGTACCATGTATATATCATTTTGTGTTTCACAGAAACAAAGTATAGTATGAATTGATATCTTGAAAAATAATACGTAGTGGAGTTAAATTTGGAAGCAGTTGTTAACTTTGCTTTCAAATTACCATTGCTTTACTAAGTAGAAATGAATGGTATGTGTGTGCTCTGTTAATAAAGGTATAAAGAACACAGTTAAACAAAACATCAAAGAGGAGTGCCTCACTGTGTCTGGCACACATCATTTAAAAAATTTTGCTAATTTCTAGAATAATAGTAATTTTTATATTAAAATATAGCAAAAATCGCTATAGACAGATAAAATCCTTTTTCATGGATCATAAAGGAAATTAAGTATAATGTAAGTCAAGTAGGAAGTGCTCTTAGGACTCTGTTTTAAAATACTTATTTTAAAACTAATTTAGTTTAAATTGATTAGAAGGTAAATTGGTTTTAAAGAAATTTTCTTTGGTGAATTGATTTTTGGGTATATTAGTCTGTGACCCGTATAAATATACCCTATTTCATCAAATCTGAAGGCATACTGTAATATTATGTACTAAGAAAAAAATGCTTACAAGTAATGACACAGTATGTTCTTCCACTTATTTATTTATTGAAAGAAATCTTTTATCCTGCTTGATATTTAGATACAGATTTTAAAAAACCATTTATTACTCTTATACATATATATATAAAGTAAAACGTAAATGAAATATATTAGTGAATATGTTCCTAAAACTTATTTATATCACCATTAATTATAAAACGTATTCTAATTTCAGAGATGTTAAAATACAAAATGTGTCTTCAGTGAAACAAAGTCTATCTTGAGTGTAGAAGGGAGAGTGGGAAGTGTTAGAGGTTTGGGCGTTATCAGCATGTAAACTGGAAGTAAAGGAGATCACCCAGGGAGAAGGAAAATGAGACAGAGAGATCGAAGAGTGGAACTCTGAGAAACATTAACTTTTTATGGAGTGAGCAAAGTTCCAAGCAGGGAATTCGAAAAGCAGTGACTTAGGAAGTAGAAAGAACCCAGAGACTGTTGTGTCTAGAAAGCAAAAGAATGAAGAAATTTCAGTAAGGTAGCGGTGGTTAATAGTTTCAAAAATGCCAATCAGGAAGGAAGTTGTGTGTATGTGTTCATTTCAAAGCTTGGCAATTAAATTAATAGCACTTTTTACAGTTGTTCGAAGGAAAGTGTGATGTTTACTTTGCATTAATTTTGAATGATTTCATGTGACAGTATAACAGCCGAGGCAAATTATATTGAATTAGTCTATATGTCTTCAGTTTTGTTAATGTTAAATTTAAAATGTTTTTGTTCATTTGTTTGTGGAAAGAAGAAATCAAGAAATAGAGTAAATTAAGGTTAACATTTTTGTTTATCGTCTGTCTTTCAGTTCTTTATGAGAATAATCTTAAGGTACCTTAAGGATTCCTTCCTCAATCTGCTTCATTTTACAAATGACAAGAGTGACACGGAAAACTTAAGTGATTTGCTCTAAGTTAATGCATTTAGTTAATGGCAAAGGCAGAAATCAGATGTGTTTCCTAAACCAGGTTTCTCTCAGATCTGCCCTACTGTTTCTCCCTTTTTAGGTTGAAGGTGGTAGCTTGTGGAGATTTGACTCACTGGATAACTGCACTTTGTAGTCTAGAGGTAAACAGCTTGTTTCAGGTTAGTAGCGGAGAATATTAAAGAATATAGCAAGTATAGTTTGGCAGGGAAGATGGATAAAATCTTTCTAAAAATTTAGAGAGAAATGTTACATATATTTTGATTCTTTCAATTTTCAGCATATGGTATGATTTTTCTCCAATAACAGCCCAAAAATATAAGTACATGGGAATAGCAGTTTTATTGAAAATATTGAGAGTTGCTTCATATTTTAGAGTAATACAATGTTCTGCTTATTTTTTTTTTTTTACTAGAAAAAATGAATGCATCAAACCAGCCTCCACATAAAGACACTGGCAAAACCATGGAGAATGTGGAAGAATACAGCTACAAGCAGGAGAAAAAGATCCGAGCCGCTCTCAGGACAACAGAGCGCGACCATAAGAAAAACGTGCAGTGCTCATTCATGTTGGACTCAGTGGGTGGGTCTTTGCCTAAAAAATCAATTCCAGATGTGGATCTCAATAAACCTTACCTCAGTCTTGGCTGCAGCAATGCTAAGCTTCCGGTGTCTGTGCCCATGCCGATAGCCAGAACTGCACGCCAGACTTCTAGGACTGACTGTCCAGCAGATCGCCTAAAGTTCTTTGAAACTTTACGACTTCTGTTAAAGCTTACCTCAGTCTCAAAGAAGAAGGACAGGGAGCAAAGAGGACAGGAAAATACGTCAGCTTTCTGGTTTAACCGATCTAATGAACTGATCTGGTTAGAGCTACAAGCCTGGCATGCGGGACGGACCATTAATGACCAGGACCTCTTTTTATACACGGCCCGTCAAGCCATCCCAGATATTATCAATGAAATCCTTACTTTCAAAGTTAATTATGGGAGCTTTGCCTTTGTTAGAAATGGAGCTAGTTTTAATGGTACTTCAGTAGAAGGACAATGCAAAGCCCCTCGTGGAACAAAGGTTATGGGTTACTCATCATACCATGAGCATCTCCAACGCCAGAGGGTCTCATTTGAGCAGGTAAAACGGATAATGGAGCTGCTGGAGTACATAGAAGCACTTTATCCATCTTTGCAGGCTCTTCAAAAGGACTATGAAAAATATGCTGCAAAAGACTTCCAGGACAGGGTGCAGGCACTCTGTTTGTGGTTAAACATCACAAAAGACTTAAATCAGAAATTAAGGATTATGGGAACTGTTTTGGGCATCAAGAATTTATCAGACATTGGCTGGCCAGTGTTTGAAATTCCTTCCCCTCGATCATCCAAAGGCAATGAGCCAGAAGATGAGGGTGATGACACAGAAGGAGAATTGAAAGAATTGGGAAGTAGTACAGATGAGAGTGAAGAAGAACAAGTCTCTGGTCCAAAGGTACCAGAAACCAGACAGCCCATTGATAGCAGTTTCAGTATCCAGTCGCAGGACTGCGTGTCTAAGAAGCTTGAGAGGCTTGAATCTGAGGACGATTCTGTTGGTTGGGGAGCGCCAGACTGCAGCACAGAAGCAGGCTTGAGTAGACATTGTCTGACTTCTATTTATAGACCGTTTGTAGACAAAGCACTGAAGCAGATGGGGTTAAGAAAATTAATTTTAAGACTCCACAAGCTGATGGACGGTTCCTTGCAAAGGGCACGTATAGCACTGGTAAAGAGTGACCGTCCAGTGGAGGTAAGTTTACAGTAGACATCAGTATGGTCTTGTCCTTAGTTTCATTATTTATTGTACATTACAATGTGTGTCGTGTGGATTATTATGTACTTTCATAGTCTTGATAGTTTTTAAGCATAAATGATAGTTATAAGTTGCAGATTTCTATGTTTCTATTAAAGTACTGTCATAAATGGGTCTGTGAAAACTGGATGACACTTAAGTGAATTAAGTGCAAAGTGGTGAGTAGAGGGAAGAAATCAAACCATGTAAATATAGGATGGAGAAGCACAGGCTGGGTATAAATAAGGAGAAAAGAAAGCCACAATCATGGGTGACCACAAGCTGAATATAAGTCAGTAAAAAAGTCAACATGATGCTAAAGTATTTTTAAATGAATATGGCATCCAAGGTCATGGATATAGTTCTGTCTCTATTCTTTGCAATAGCTTACGCCCTTTTTTGAGTAGCTTGTGCAGTTTTGGTCACTATATTTTAAAGAGATGTGAATTGTAGAGAAATGTAACGATCAAAGAAAAAAGTAAGCACTATTTGGCAAGGTTGAAGTGTTTAGTGTAGATGATGGAAGTTTAAGAGAAGGCCTAATTATTATCAGATACACATTTTGATATGTGAAGATTTTCTGAGAGGAATATGCCTACTAGAGGAAGTGGTTTGAAAACAGTACAAATTTGGTTTTGATAGCTTGATATCTCAGAAATTCTTCACTGTTAAGGGTGGTAAAACTAGAAAGGGGCATATTGTTGGATATTGTTCTTGAGAGTAAAAGAGTACAAGCAATTTTTCTGTTGTGATCAGTTCATCTGGCTAAAAGCAAAAGCACCCAGATCTTTGAGATCCCTTGTACCTGTGTTTTGCTGCGATTCTAAATTTTAGTAGCTATGTACATACATATATGTAAGTACTTCTTATTTTTATTTTTTTAACTTCAGTTTATTACACAATCTGGCTTGCTTTGGAGTCTGAGATGATAAAACAGAAGGCATTCTTTAAGGTGGGAAACATCTGAAGAGAACCTGAGTTCGCAAGATTTTTGTTTTGAATCTGCTGGCCAGATCATGAACCCCTAGGAGAAGGGGTCAAACATCCACATAACACAGCCAGATGTTTACAAAATGAATGAGTATTTTGTAGCTGTAAGAGGTTAGCTTACTTTGAGTATTATTTTGATTAGAACTCTTAAAAATGAATTTATGTATGTCATTTTCTTTAAATAGTATTTTAACTCTGAATTATTTGTTTTATTAGAGCAAATAAGTTTTCTTTTAATCCATCAATAACTACTTTATAATAAGATTTTATTAAAGTGTAGGTTTCAAAATCAGTAGAGCAAAACTAGATTGTAATAAGGATTTGTCATTTACTTCAGATGGCGAATCGTTTACTTTGGTCTAGGTTTTTGGCTGGAGTGGTTTAGCTCCAGCGAGGACACATGTGGGCAAGACAGGGTTGATGATGAATTTTTATTGTGAAGCCCTATTTTTGAAGTAATATGAATGAGAAAGTTCTGGCAGTATTACCTCATCTCTGATTCAGTGGTTTTCATAGGAGAGAGCGGCTCGTGGTGAGGGCTCGGGGAGGCTAATTGGGGCTTCTTAAAACTGCTTTACACTCCCTTCCCCAAATTGTCCTCCTCTCCCCTGCCGACCCTCTGTGGCAGTGAGCCATTGCTACTAACAGGAGTGCTTTGCCTCCCCTAGATGTGTTGGAACAAGAAAAGATTGAGGAGTGCACTACATTTATATTAGAACTCAGGTTGAAAAAAAATACGATAGTAGGTAGCCCATAGTCTTAGTTTTGAATTTCCATTAAAGTCTTTTTCTTTTGGTTTGACCAATTGAGATTTAACCAAAAAGGTTATCCTTGTTATAGAAAAAAAGAAACACATATAAGTTCAAAGCTTATAAAGTGTATGAATTAAAGATTGTTTATTAGAATCATCTGTAGACTGCTTTTCAAAAATGAAGTACAGAAGCCCCTGTTGTTTTAAATTTTGGTTTATAAAATGTTGCCTTTGTCGAATAATGAAAGAGTAATCAAGAACTAAAGTAGAAATTCTTCTGTATTGGAGATTAATCCAACTAATAAAAGATGAGGCTCCAAAATTATAATTAACTCAGTGGGAAAGTACGACTTTATTTTTATTCCCATTTCAGGAACATGATTTCTATAAGGGGAGGTATATGAACATATGTACACTTTTTACAAAGTATGTCAGGGAAAGAGCCACAGTTCTGAAGTTAAATAACTAGATTCTATTCCTTGCTGTGACTTTTGCTCACCAAATAACTTTGTACATGACTTAATCTTTCTGACCTTAAGTCTTCGAATCTGTAAAATGGGTATAATAATGCTTTCCTACCTACCTCACAGGATTGTTGTGAGGCTTAAAAAGATATCTGTATAAATGGTAAAATGCTATAGAAATCAAATTGAACCATAAATTTTTTAGAAGTTTTGTTACATTTTTATCTCCCTTGAAGCTAACTATATATGGGCTAGACTATTCTATATTTTTATTTTTAAAATGTAATTTACCTTTTAATCTCTGCCAAATAATCATACATTCTAAGAGCATACATTTTAAGCAGTGTATAACCTTTTTGGTTGGAGGACAATTTTACTTTCATTCTTAATTTTTAGGAACATCTTGACCAGCCAGTACCATAGATTGTACTCAATGTGTATCTTCTATTTTGCACTGTTTTTATGGCTTATGTGATAATAGTAATGAATATGGTTGGAAGATTTTGTAGAAAAGAAGAAATATACTCATGATATTTGATTTTTCTTGTCTATGTCTTTGTATTTTTATTCCTTATGATAAAGTTACTTGTACCTGGTGTTTATAAATCACATAGGATCTTAAATTTAATTCCCTTTGGCTTGTATAAGCATACTTTATAAAACAATTTTCCTCAAATTTATTATATTTCAAAATCTTTAAATTAGAAAAAGTTGCAACTAGTGATACTAAAAAAATCTATTTGCAATTTTTTAAATAATATGAACATCATAAATAGCCTTAATGGTTTGTTCAAAATTAGATGATATTATAGCCCTCTAGCTTCCTAGTAAATTCATTTTCTCAGGACGCATTTCTAATTAACGTATGCAGTCTCTGATTAACAGACGGGTTAGTTTCCAAAGTTCACTTGTACGACAGTTGTTGCGATCTTGAAAATATTTATCTAGAGAAATTCTTGTAAATGAGAGAGTCTCAGGCCATCAAATAAAACTTATTTAAATATAAAGTAACTGAACTAATAATTCCAGCCAATGTTTTATTCCTGGCAGCAAGGACATTATAATGTAAGAGGAAAAAAGGAGAAAACACTTTTTTTCTCCTCCTTTTTTTGGACCCAGTGGGGATCCTAGTTCTTTTTCATGCTTACTCATTTATTTCCTGGTGTTCTTATTCCCGTGATATTTAGAGCATCCCAGGATCTTGTTTTTCCTACTTATTTCTCCCACTTTGTTGTAATCTAAATTCCTGTAAGGTTGATCTCAAGTGTTAGGAATGAGTGTATCTGATAGCCATTTCATAATAATGTGTGCTGGTGTCCCTTTATGATAGAGATCTTCTAGCCTCCAAATTCTGCTCCTTTTCCCCTAGATACTGCTTGTAGGGGGACCCTTCCCAACAGTCCTTCGAAATTAGTAAGACAGTAGTACAAGTTAGTGGCTCAGCAGTCCAGGAGTTTCCCAGCAGCTTCCCACTGCTGCAGCTAAGTGTGAGTTTTATTATATTATTTACGGTTCAAGTTTAGCTAAAAATTAAAATAGGAGACCATGTAAACGTATAGAAAAGATTTATTCTTAATGTCAAAACTACCCTCGTGCAATTGCATTCTTTTTTTTTTAAATAAACTTATAATCTTGGAATAATTTTAGATTTATAGAAAACTTGCAGAGATGCTACAGAGTTTTCTTATGCTCTTCATCCATCTTCCTCTAATACTGGCATCTTAATCATGGTACATTTGTCAAAATTAATATATTAACATTGATACAAAATACTGTTAACTGTAGACATAATTGGGATTTCTGTTTTTCCACTAATGTCTCTTTTCTGTTCCAGGATCCAGTCAGTAATGCCACATTGCGTTGAGTTGACGTGTCTTCCTAGTCTCAGATCTGTGTTAGTTTCTTCCTTGTTTGTCATGACCTGGATGACTTGTAGAATGTCCCTGTTTTCTCATGATTAGACTGGGATTGTGGGCTTTGGCATGAATACCACAGAGTTGAAGCGCCCTCGTTATGTCATCCCTGGTGGTGTTAACCTTGATCACCTGGTTAAGGCGGTGTCTGTCAGGTTTCTCCACAAGTTACCAGTTTTCCTTTTCCATACTCTCTTCTTTGGAAGTGAGTCACGAAGTGCAACCCACACTCAAGGGGAGGGGACTTAATCTCCACCTCCAGGAGCAGGGAGTGTCTTCATGTATTTTCTGGAATTCTTCTGTGTGGAAGATTTGCCTCTTCTCTCCCATTTGTCTGTTCAGCCATTTATTTATCTCAGTATGGACTCATAAATATTTAATTTTTACTTTGCATTCTAATCAATACCATTGTTATTTGTTTTGTTGCTCATGTTGTTTCTGCTTTAGCCATTGGAGCTCTTTCAATTGGCTTCTGTTTCCTTTTGACACGTCTCCATGTTTTTTTGTGTACTTTTGCTTTTTGAGCAGTTTCTTACTTTTTGGCATCATCTTATATTTTCTCTGTTCCAGTCCTAAAATCAGCCATTTCTCCGAGGGGCTGTGATTCCTTTTATTGGAGAATGAGGATCTGGGCACTGGGTGTGTTTGTTGCTATTGGGGTGTCGTTTCCAGGCGCTCTGGAGTGATAGAGTTGGACAGTGTAGGTATGTCTTCTAACCCATGTATCCGCACCAATCTGTAATTACTTCTCTATCTGTCTGTCAGAAGTAAACAGGAGTTCCTACTCATGTCTCTGGCTCTAACCCAGCACCCCGAGTTTCATCCTAGCCTTCCTCCCTTGTTTATTTGTAACTTATTTCTCTTGCAGTGAGAAGCTTGGCTCCAGTTACAACAGTTTATTTACATATTTGTTCAACCCTAATATACATGTAAAGTAGTTTCAGAATTGCTAACCAGTACTCCTGTGAGGAATAGATCTACCAACTAGAGTACAGTGTTTAGGTATAGTTCTTTTTGTCTTTAGCATTAGGGTATGTAGTCAAAACGCAGTTTCCCAAGTTACTTAGGTCAGCCCCTCTTCCTTCACCCTCTTCAGTGAGGCTGTATCCTATATTTGTAATGTAGTGTTAGATTCATTTATCTCAGGCTGCTTTCCAGCCTGTGATTCCCCAGTGTCCTAACTGATTTTTTAAAATATGCAAACTGTAAAGTGGCTGTTTGTGTTGTACAGTTCTGTGGGTTTTGTGCATTTAAAATGTTAAATACTTGTAAAATATTTGAGCCATAGATTATGGTATGGTTATTTTATCCTCTTTTTTGCTTTACCCTATGAAATTTATGTGTTTTCAGAAGAAGAGAAGGATAAACTGTAAATTTATATTTTAATGTAATATACAGAAAAATTAGCTGACTGCATATTACCGTGCATCTTACCTCAAATTCTAGGAAGATTTTTGGTTACTTTATTAATTATTTTCTTTTGAATTAGAAATGAGCATGTAATTATTATAAGTTTAGTGGCCAATGAAATATTGTCTGTCTTTGGGTCTAACGATAATTACGCTGATTTTTTCCTGTAAGCACAAGAAACCCTGAAGAGGTTGCCTTTTATTTTCAGAGTGGACAGAGCATGTAGAAACGGATATATTGATAACAGTACCGTTTCTTGAGTCTTAACCATGTGCCAGACACAGCAACCGAAGGAAGTGGTGTCATTATTTCTGTATTTTACAGATAAGGAGAGTAGATAACTTGCCCCAAATCACAGAGCTGTAGATTGGTGGAGGGATTCAAACCCAGGATTCTGGGATACCAGACTTTAAACCTCCAGCGTGCTCCGTATGTAGCCAGATCAGCACCAGTACAGTTCAGAGTCAGCCCACTGGAAACACTAAGTAGACTACAGGGTCCCCCTGCTCTTGCCTTCAAGATCAGTTTCATTAATACAGTTCTTATAGTTGATTTCTTATTTGCTCCAGTCATCACTTGTTTGATTTCATTAGTAGAGTTACACGAACTTTTAAATTAAGTGGCAAGCTGACAAGCACATACTTGTTCATTTGCCCTATAGGTTTTCTGTTTTCTTAAAAGAAGCATACTTATATGAGGGAAAATAGGAAGTTATGCTACATTACTTTTGACTGGAGTGAGCCAACCGAATCAAACCTGATGTGAGATGAAAAAGCTCCAAGATAGAACAGAACTCATCACTTGCTATGGAGAACTGGGTCTTGTGATAACAGCACCACCACCAAGACTGGTGGCATTAATTGAATACTCCATATATGAACAGGGGTTGCTCAAGTAACTTGGTCACGGTCGTACATCCTGTAAGTTGCAGTGCCAAGATGTGAACCCAGAACTGGTTATAAAGCCATGCTCTTAATCATTACACTGCCTCCTAAAGTTATATTGTGTCTCACAGAGTGCTTTAAATATTTTTTGACTTAGTGTCTAGCATTTAAAAATGAGAAAATTTTACATGAAAATCTGGAGTTTTCGTTTTCCTTGAAATACTGGGAGTTCTGTCAGCACTGGGTCCACATCCCCACGTGGTAGCACCTGGCGAGCTCCAGTTTACCATAGTGCCATGATTTCTTCTCTTACTGTCCCCCTTCCCTAGCTCACCCACTTCATCACCCAGCTGGCTCTGTAGGCATTTCAATGCTGTGACCCCCTAGTATAGAGTCATAGAAACTAACTTCTGAAGAGTAACATGAAGACTATTTTGATCTAATCCTTCATTTTATAAAACAAGATACTTTCTTTTGTTTTATTTATCGACGTATATAAAGGAAGTTGGTGTTTATTCTCTACACCTGCTCAGATTAGTAATCGTTTGGTTTGTGTCTTCTAGACTTTTTTGTGCTTATATAAATATGTATCTTTGTTGTGTAATACAGATAATCTTTTTATTTCAAAAAAATGTGATAGTCCTGTTTTTATTCTGTGACTAGTGGGTCATCCCCCCCAGCCCCCCAATTCTCTACTTTGGATCTGTCCATATCGGTATATGTAGCTCTACCTCAATTCCACTTAACAACTACCTGGTATTCCATTATATGAATGTACCATAACTTATTTAACCATTTCACTTTTTTTTAAATCCTATCCTCTGCATCTGGCAGCCATCAGTCTGTTTTCTGTTTTCTATGAGTTTGGCTTTTTTTTTTTTTAGATTCCAGTATTTGTCTTTCTCTGTCTGACTTATTTCACTTAGCATAATGCCCTCAGGGTCCATCCATGTTGTCACAAATGGCAGGATCTCCTTCTTTCTTATGGCTGAAAAATATTCCATTGGGTGTATGTATGTATGTATAATATATACCTGCCAGATTTTCTTTGTCCATTCACCCATCAATGTACATTTATGTTGTTTCCATGTGTTGGCTATTATCAATAATGCTACAGTGAACATGGGGTTGCAGATATCTTTTCAAGTAAGTGTTTTCATTTCCTTCCGATAAATACCCAGAAGTGGAATTGCTGGATCACATGGTAGTTTTACTTTTAATTTTTTGAGCAACTTCTACACTGTTTTCCATAGTGGTTGCACCAGTTTACATTCCCACCAACAGTGCATAAGGGTTCCCTTTTCTCCACATCCTCACCAACACTTATTTATTTCTTGTCCTTTTGATAATAGCCATCCTGACAGGTGTGAGGTGATATCTCATTGTGGTTTTGATTTTCATTTCCTTGATGATTGTAACCATTTCACTCTTAATGGACACTTAATTTTTTTACTTTTATAAACAATATAGCCACAAATATTCTTGTACATACCCCTTTATCAACTTATTCTACTTCTTGTAAGAATGGTTAATTGAAATGAAATTGCTAGGTCATAGGGTATGCAAATCTTTGCACATTTAAATCTTTGATAGATACTGCCAGGTGGCTTTCCAAAAAGGCTGTACATTAGTATGTGTACCTTCCCCAACAATGTAGGAGAAATCCCATTTTCCTCATTTTTGCAGCCATGATCAGTAAAAACTATAATTTCATTTTAATCTTTGATTCCCCTCATTTTTAGTGACATTGACCCTGTTGTCATGTTTATTGCCCATTTGCATTTCTTGAGTTTTCTTTTATTCATTTTGTCCATTTCTGTTGGTTTTTTTTTAATTGATCCATTGGAGCTCTTTATATTTTATGGATATTACTCATTTTTCTATTATGGCTGTAAGTATTTTCTTCCAAACTGTCTTTTAACTTGTTTATGATGCTTTTCACTAGGTAGAAATTTAAAATTTCTATGTAGTCATATCTGTTACTGTTTTATGATCACCTTATTTTATGTGTACTGCAAGATTGTGAAAAAGAATCTCCTATATATTTTTTCTTCTTTTACATAGTTTAAATATTTTGTTACGGAAAATATTGAACATTCATGACTAAACAGATAATACCGTGAACCCTCTTGAATCTGTATTCCAGCACAGGAGTCATCAATGCGTGGCCAGTCCCTACAGCTGCTTGACACCTTCCTTTATCATTTTAAGAAAACCTCAGATACCATCATATTTTATCCTTAGATATTTCAGTGTGTTTCTCTGAAAGATGAGGGCTTATTTTTAAAATGTGCCACAATACAATTATCACACCTAAAAAAATAGCAATAATGCCTTGTGATCATGAAGTATCAAGTTAATGTTCATATTTGTGTTGTATCATAATTGTCATGGTTTTCTTTAAAAATTATTTTACAGTTTGAATCTATTTTGGCTGATAGTTGTAAGAGTTTTGGGAGCCTAAACGACTCCAGCCCCTTCAGACCTTATTGCAACCCTTTGATTTCGCTCAGGAATTTGTGCCAAAATCACTCCCAGTGTCACTGACTTCCTCAAATAGAAGCAGTGAGCTTTCTATTGCGTACTCATTGGTGATTTTGAAATTTGTCTGTTTAGGCCCATCAGACACCCTGTTGATCCCCTCTGTTTTCCCTGCTCAAATGCTGATACCTCAGGGGTGGGTCTAGGGTACCATGTAGATCTGGGGTGCTAAGTGGTTCCAGGATACTGCAGGGGTCTGGGAACTGTCTGTTTTTTTCCCCACCTCTTCTATTTTGGGTTTTATGAAAATACCTTGTCACCTGGTTTTATTGTAAATGTGTCTCATGGAATTTTGATTTTGTTGTCCTCGTTTTTCCGTCCTTTTTTATGGGGCAACTAAGGGAAATTGAAATCCTACTGCCACCACTGTCTTCCCAGAAATTTTGCTGAATTGCTAATATTTGATCATTTTTGACTGACTAAAATAACAATTTTATGTGGTTTAACCTCATGTATAGCTCTGTGTTTAGGTTTTAACACATTCAGAATCTTTTTCCAAATATGTATATTCAAAACACGATTTTGTATTTACATTAATACCTACTTTAGTTTTTCATAACAGGCAAGAATTTCTAAAATAGCTGCACAATTTAAAAAGTGATTAAGGGGCTAGCCCCATGGTGTAGTGGTTAAGTTTGTGTGCTCCGTGTCAGCAGCCCAGGTTGGCAGGTTTGGATCCCAGGCGTGGACCTACACATCGCTCATCAAACCAAGCTGTGGCAGCCTCTCACATACAACATGGAGGAAGATTGGCACAGACATTAGCTCAGGGTGAATCTTTCTCAAACAAAAAGAGGAAGTTGGGCAACAGATGTTAGCTCAGGGCCACTCTTCTTCACTAAAAAAACAAAAACAAAAAGTGATGAATTGTGATAGTGTGAAGTATTGTTTATGGGATGAGGTAAGGATGTAATTATTTTCCCTTTAATTCCCTATAACACTCAATGGATTATCTGTTGTTTTGTAACTTTTTGAACTGTTGTCTCCCTTTTTTATATACTAAATTATCGTAGATAATTGGCTATGTTTCTCTATTCTGTTGATCTGTTTATTACCGTGGCAGTACTTTTCTGTTTTAAATAAAAGAGATTTATTAGTAAGGTTTGGCATCGTGTAGCTCAGGTTTTCCCATTCATTTTTTCTTTTCAAAAATTTCTGAGCTGTTTTTATTTTTGCACTTTACTTTCTTCTACGTGAACTTTATTTAATGAATTTGTTAATTCATACAAAATGCCATTGGGATTATGATTGTAATTACATTGCATTTTTATTGATGTTCCTGCATTGTTGAGTTTTCCCAGTTTGGCTGGATTGATCAGGGATTTTATACCATATTTAATCCTATATTTCTCGCTAGGAATACTAACAAATATGCCATTCTTGCACTTCATTGTCCCTTTCACCTCTCCCTGTGTTTTATTAAGATAACTGGGAATTTAAGATCCAGGTTTTTTCTTACAGTATGCTTTTTAATTTTTTTAAATTTCAAATATTCCTTTCTAGGACTCGAATTATAGTCCTTAACCAAGTTATCATGGGGTTGTATCTGCCTATTTAAGTTCTGCTAGATTCACAGCTTCTCACTTCCTTGGGCATTTTTCTTCCCCTGTCTTGAGATCTTTATTCTGATCCAGTTTTCCTTTGACTAGACTCTGCTTCCTCAAGTCGTTTCTTAGAGAACGTGAATGAATTGTACTTCGAGTTCTTTTTCCTTCTTCATATGTTGGTCATGTCTTGACTGTGCAATAAGTTCTCCTCTGTCTCTTCCTTTTGTTCTTTCTGGCACTCCTAATACGTTTACGTTAGAGCTCCTAGCTCTGACTCCCGTGTCTCTTCCTTGTCACTCAAAATATCCATTCCTTTTTCTTTGCTCTGGGTGATAGTGATAATTGTTGCAGTTAATTTCTAAATGATTAATTCAGTTTTTGACAACATTCATTCTATTTTCACTGTCTTTATTGAATTGACTTCAGAAATCTTAGTTTATTTTTTTTCAGAGGACTTTAATGAGATCTTGCATTAGAGTATTTTTATCGTTCTCTCCTGTTTCCTACATTACATCAGTATCAGCTCTTCTGATTCTTCACCTTGGTCTCCTTAGTTAAAACTGCTGTTTCCTCTTCAGTGCCCAGTAGTTTTTTAATGTCTATTCCTCGTTGTCTGGGTGGGGATTGACCTACCAGGCACCACCAGTAGAAATGTGTTTCCTCTGCAACTGTGTAGTTTGGGCTGCTGGGTCTCCTGGAGTGTTGTCTTGCTGTTGAGAAGCAGGGATTGTTCCCTTTCCCAGTGAGCCTGTAAGAAATGGGTCAGCAGGCTGCAATTGGAGAGAATGCCAAAAGAATTCTTTAGAATTTTATCATAGAAAGTTTGCTGAATTATGTAGAGCTCTAAATAATCATTTTAACGACGTCATTCTCTATACCAGAAGAAAAAAAAGCATTTATATTGCCTAAAGCTTTTAAACAGACACATCTTAACCTGACCACATTTATCACAAGTAGTCATTTTTAAAATTATATGGCTATTTTAGAAATTCTTGCCTGTTATGGTAAACTAAAGTATGTATTAATTTAAATGCAAAAAATGTGTTGAACATAAAAGAATGTGAGTGAGGGAGACCAGGTAAGAGTTCACTAAATGACAGGGAGCACAGATATGAATGACATTTGGAGACAGAATAGCTATACTTGGTGATGTTTTAAGTTGAAGAAAAGTTGAGATTTTCAAATTTTGATGGCTTCAGTTTTCTCCATAAGAGAAGGCAAGGTCTTTGTATATGATTGGTCAGAATGATGTTGCCAGAGGTTTAAGAACAGTGGGAAAGTTCCAATTCACTATTTTTGGGGCAAAAGTATAGGAATTTGGTGGGGATGACTATAAGAAAGGGTGAGCAACACGATGATTCCCAGGAAATGTCAGAGATATCTGAGTGGTACCAGCCAGGTCAATTTTATGAACTTTTTTTCCATCGGCATCATTCCTTATAGCTCAGGAGGGCAAGTGGACAAAAGAATTGGTTGATGCCATTAGTTTTTGTGTTTACATAAATAGCTACCTGGTTTTGTAATCTCTTCTCAAATTTTAGTAATTCTCTGGTTTTCTCAGTCTAGAGATAGTTTTGGATAATACTATATATAACCTTAAAAATAAGTGTTCTGCTCATTTTAAGTATGATAAAAAATGTATGGTGAAAAAGATGAACTTAATTCTTCTTCTGCTATATGTTTTTGATAAAAATATAATTTGGTTTTAGTTGCTGTTATGGGTTTCTAATACTTTTATGACTTTTTGGGTCTTTGTCGAAAATGTTGAATTATTCTAAAGATTATTTTTCCTGTAAAATTGTGATTTTTGTAGATTTGTTAGCAAATTATAGAGAATAGTAGTGTATGACTACAACCTCAGGACATTCTCCTGTATGCTCTTCTAACCTTTGTTGGATTTTTGTCATAGTTCTCCGAATTTCCAGATCCCATGTGGGGTTCAGATTATGTGCAGTTGTCCAGGACGCCACCTTCCTCAGAGCAGAAGTGCAGCACCGTGTCTTGGGACGAGCTGAAGTCCATGGATTTACCCTCATTCGAACCTGCCTTCTTAGTCCTCTGTCGAGTCCTTCTGAACGTTATACACGAGTGTCTGAAGTTAAGATTGGAACAGAGACCTGCTGGAGAGCCATCTCTCTTGAGTATTAAGCAGGTTTGTTTCAAAGACTGTTTAAAAATATTTAGCAAGTATTATATTATTCTACAGGCTCGTAAATTTTTATTTTGAGGATTTTTTTTCCTGATTGTTGCAAAATAGTAAAAAGTGAGTGTATATTAGTGTTTTTAAGCTGCTCTTTTTAGGGTAATTTAAAATGTTCTTTGCATGCACTCCTCAAGGATCAGATTGTGCTTCACCCTATCTGCTGTGCACTTCCTTGTTCTAAAAGGATATAAAAGTATGGTGCTGGGGCTGGCCTGTTGGCATAGTGGTTAAGTTTGTGCACTCTGCTTCAGCAGCCTGGGGTCTGCGGGTTCAGACCCCAGGCACAGACACACACACTGCTCATCAAGCCATGCTGTAGTGGCGTCCCACATGCAAAATAGAGGAAGATTGACACAAATGTTAGCTCAGGGACAATCATCTTCACCAAAAAAAAAAAAGTATGAGATGATTTGACCTTCTATATCCTATTAATATCAGTCTTTGAAGACTGGAAACTTAAAATTCATTCATAAGAGTTTAAGTTCCTTAGATTTATTTTTTTTTTGTTCTTTTTAAGCTATGTGTAAACAGATAAATGTCTTAAGAGTATGCAGAGGGGAGATGTTTGGACTTTTTGCTTGCTTAGGCAATTGTATGGTTTGAACAGTAACGACAGTTTCTGCTTTCTTAGTTATTATTAATTTTGGATGGGATTTTCTAGGGAGTTTGATACTCCAGGGGTAACAGAGGAATGGCTAGAAGCAATTGTGTCTAGCAGAGTGAGTGCGAAGAGTGTTTGTATTTATGCTTTATGACAGTACCTTATTGACATTCACTATATAAAATAGACATTTCAGATTTTGAATAAAAAAGTTATGTTTTTTGTTGACTCCACATGTGCATCCCCAAGAGATTAAAGGGCTAGGGGCTCCTTGTTGCTGAATGACAGGATGGGGCACAGGGGACAAGTGCAGGTGGAGGAAGGACAGGTCGTCCAGTAGGGACACAGTAGGACCGGGAGTTGTTCATTTACTTGGGTGTAGAGTCGGTGTCCACTGGAGTGGGAAGTGGACCCCTGCACCTGGTTGTCACCCTTCACTTTCCATCCTGCCCCGACCAGGGCTCTATTTCCATGTTCGCCCTGATTCCTTCTCACCATCGTGGTCCTGGTCACTGTCCTTCCGTCTTCCACTTCGGCCGCGCTTTCGCTTGTCCCCTGTGTCACAGCAGTTACTTTGGAAGTTTTGGTAAAATAGTTACTTCCCTTCCCCACAAAGCAAATACTTCAGGAATATAACCTAGTAAAAGAAGGTGGAATTTACTTTTTGCTAGTGAGGCTACTGTGAAGATTAAATAGTAATTTATGTTAGAACATTTTGAAAAATAGAGAAACAACATTTAGAATAATGTAGCATTACTAGAGTAAAAATAAAGTAGAAATTTTGGCTTAAATGCATTCAAAGATTCAGTTGTAGGTACCTAAGTGACATCTTTAACATAGAAGTTTATGTCTATATAACCTGAACAGAATCTTTTTTACTAGATTTAATTCTAGCCGTTCCTCTTTTATCGTGGGTTTTTAAAAATTTTACAGGAGAACTTCTGTTTGTAAAAGCAATCCATGTTTATTTTAGAAAATTTGAAAAGTACAGAAAGTGATACAGACAAAAATGAAAGTTGTCCTATTATTCTGCCACTCAGAGATAATCACTGTAACGTTTTAGTGTATTTCTAGTCATTTGTTTTTTCTGTACATTTGTATTTTCTACACATACAAGTCAAAAAAAAAAAAAAAAGGAAAGAAAAAATATGAGTTTTTACCCTTAAAAATTTTTCAAAAACAAGATTTTAAATGGCTGCAATAGTGTTCTGTATAGGTGCAGCAAAATTTATTTAATCCCCATTGTTGTTTTGAATAATATTGTGGTAAATATATTTGTATGTAAGTTTTAGTCTGCATCTCTGATTATTTCTTGAGTATAAAACATAAAAGTAAATTAGTGAGTCATATGTTTTTAGATTCTAGAAAGTTTGTACCAGTTTACTTTCCCAAAGCAACACTGTGGTTCCTTTTATGTCTTAATTAATATATAGTTAAACTAGTGTAACGGTCATCTTGCGCCACAGTCCCTGTTGGCTAGAGCCCGTCCCAGCACATTCGTGGAAAGGATGTTACAGGTCCTCTAGCTTCTGCCTCCTTCCCTCCTTTCTAACGTGACCTTCTGGGCCTACACATTGTGGTTTTACTCATCTTGTTTTCTTTCATTTTGTTTTCCTTGACTTCCATCTAATTTCATCAGATTAATCTTTAGGTTTGTTTGTTTCTGTGATTATTAGAATTTTTTGATGGTAAAAGCCACAAATCACAGTAGCTAAACTATGCTAAGTTATTATAAAGGCCACCATGCTCTGGGGTATGTAAGTATATTTGACTATTATGTTTTTGGTTAAAAATGACCAGTTTCACGAGGAGATTTTTCTCTGTATCCTTTCTCTTATAATGTAAACTAGTAAAAAATAGATCTTTTTCTGCAGAATTTATTTTCTGTGTAAATTTATTTGTAGGAGAATGTGATTTAGTAAATCAGATTTTACCTGTATGATATTTTCTCTCTGTATTCATGCTGTAATATTAAATACTTTTATTTTCACTAATTTGTTCTTACTCACGACTACTAAGATATTTCCGTAAAATGAACTGATAAAGAATCTGGAAAATATTTTAGGTTTTTCAGAGGCAGGGTTCCCTTCTTCTGAGTTTTGAGGATTTGAGTGGGAAATGTGTGAAAACTGACAAATAATCTGTCAGGATGTGTGAGATGATAGAACTTGTGACTGTTCTCTTGCAGCTGGTGAGAGAGTGTAAAGAGGTGCTAAAGGGTGGCCTTTTAATGAAGCAGTACTACCAGTTCATGCTGCACGAGGTTCTCGATGACTTGGAGAAGACGGACTGCAACATTGATGCCTTCGAGGAGGATCTGCATAAAATGTTGATGGTAGGACAGTCGGGAGAAATGTCTTACACGGCTATTTGTGTGTGTGTGTGTGTGTGTGTGTGTGTGGTGGGGGGGTGTGTAATCTTTAGTCTGATTGTCTTCATCTAGTATTAGGTTAAATTTGTTTCTCCTAAATCCACATTTTAAAAGCTTGTCAGTGGTTTTTAAGTTAGAATTTTTCACAAAACTTACCCTAGTTCGTTGTTTAATTGTAGGATCTTATAGCAGAGTGACCCAGAAATAGAACTGTCTGGTCCTATTTTATTGAGCCATCTGTTGTCGGCCATTCTTGTGGTACCTGGGATGCTTGGGGACCTTGCACAGCTCTGGGAGTACAGTAATGAGCACTCAGAAACTCAGTCTGGTGAGAGCTGGGCACAGTTGGACTTCTACCCTGAGTGGTTAATGCTGGGGCAGAAATGCTGAGATGCAAGAAGGCTTAGAGGTGGACACTTACACTAGCCTGGGGACATCCAGGAGCTTTTTCAGCTCTGAGGAAACGGAATCTTAAAGATGAGTCAAGAGTTAGCTGAGGAACCTGGCACATTCGAGGAATTGTAAATAATGATCAGGGCAGACTTATCTTGATTTCCTCCAGTCTTCTCAGGTGCACTGTCCCCTGTGCTTTCTAACCTCTGCTTCTGCTCCTGTCATTCCTCCCTGCTTTGAGTACCCTTCTCCTCCTTCTCTGCCCATTTAAGACTTACTTGCAAGTTTTATTTTTTTCTAGAAAGCTTTATCTGACAGTTTTAGCCATTAGTGTGCATTTGTCTATACCTTCTCTGAACTCTTATAGCAGTTATTATTAGAACTGTACTATTTAATACTTAATGATATACCACGTCTCTGTTCTCAGGTTTCCCTAATTAGACTGAAACCTTCATAAGCCAGGAGCCATGACTTGAAGTTCTTTTGTCCTCCCTCGTGTCCAGTAGAGTGTTAATATAGTGAATACACCTTAGATGCATTAGAGTACGTGCACAGATGATTACGTAGTGTGGCGGGTTGATGGAATAACAGAGAAAATGACAAGGTTTGTAGGTATATTGTTTCTGGAAGGCTTTATCCTTGCTTGACATCTCACTGTATTCTGCCTCTAGATAGCTCCGCGCCTCCAGATACCACCTGCTTTCTAGGCTGGAAGAGAAGAGAAGGGCGGAGGGGAAAAGTATTGCTGCCAGCTGAGTCCAGAACAGCTCTTCTGGGAGCCCCACCCGACAGATTTTCCCTACATCTTACTGACCAGACCTGTCGCACGGCCTCTAAACTGTAGAGGAGGCTGGGCATTCAAATATTTAGCTTTTCAGCCTCTATAGTAGAAGGATAGAAAGAAGGTTGGGGCCGGCCCGGTGGCGCAGCGGTTTAGTCCGTGCTTGGCAGCCCGGGGTTCGCTGGTTCGGATCCCGGGCGCCCGCCGACGTACTGCCTGTCAGCCATGCCGTGGCGGCGTCCCATATAAAGTAGAGGAAGATGGGCAGGATGTTAGCCCAGGGCCAGTCTTCCTCAGCAAAAAGAGGAGGATTAGCAACGGATGTTAGCTCAGGGCTGGTCTTCCTCACCAAAAAAAAAAAAAGAAAGAAGGAGGTGACTGGGAGTGGGACTTATCATATCTGGCACGTTACGAGAAATAATTTTGAGTTTGAAATTATTGCCTAATTGTTTGGGAGAATATATAAAAGATCACAGTGTGTAAAATGTGGCTACATTTTGAAATACTATATATTTCTTATGTCAGAAAAGTCTTTATCATTGAAAAGTTATGATACAAAGCAACAAGCAAATTAATTTTTCTCTCTTTCTGTGGATTATTAAACTAGAAGTTTAAAAAGACAAAATGTGGGGGCCGCCCGGTGGCGCAGCAGTTTAGTCTGCGCTTGGCAGCCCGGGGTTTGCGAGTTCGGATCCCGGGCGCCCGCCGATGCACTGCTCGTCAGCCACGCCGTGGCGGCGTCCCATATAAAGTAGAGGAAGATGGGCACAGATGTTAGCCCAGGGCCAGTCTTCCTCAGCAAAAAGGGGAGGATTGGCAACAGCTGTTAGCTCAGGGCTGGTCTTCCCCACAAAAAAACAAAACAAAAACAAACAAACAAACAAACAAAAAGACAAAATGTGCTTTGCTTTCCAGACTGTCTTTGATGGACTTATAAAGTCATCCACAACACCTTTTGTCATATAAGCAGGAAGGATGAGAATTAGGCACGTAAAACATGCCTTCCACATCATCCAGTTTCAGTGTCGTTGGTACACCTGTGAGATATCCAAAGCCTAGGTTAAGTGAATTACCAAATTCACAGCAAGTTAGAGCTAGAAATGCTTAGAATTTAGTTCTGGCTTTGCTAGCAATTATCTGTGTGAGGCATAATCTCCCTTAGTTTTATCTGCATAATTTCACAGATGAGGAACTAGAAATTATCAGTAGTTTTAAAATTGTGCCCCAAAGGGTCCCAGATGGATAAGTGCAGGGGCATGTTTTGAGAACTGGGGGAGCCCAAACAGAATCAATGTTTTTTTAGGAAAAAAGGAGAGAATAGCCTTTGGGTAGGCAATCAAATTATGTTTACCGCAACATTTTTCCCTTGAAACTCACCAAAAACAGCAAAAAGAATGAAGAGTAAAGAAAAAAATTATTCAGTAAAGGAGGAAATTGGCCACAATATCCCCCCCCAACAAGAAAAAACTATTACAATTATTTGCCTTAAAATTTAAATGAGAGGGGATGTAAGCTCTAACTGTATCCCACTTAAATGTGGAGGGCCCGTCCGATGACTTATTAGAGCTGTGATATTTAGGGGTGTGGACAGTCAGGTGAGAAGCAGTGGGTGTCCCCGTGTCGCCTGTTGTGGGTGGCATACCTACCAGACAGGAGCATAAGTATAGACACTTCTGTTGTCTGCAGCTTATCTCGTTAGCCAAGGAAGACTGCCGTAGAAGAGCTAGGTTAGAAGGGTCGGGGAAGCAGTGATTAGCAAGTTATGATGCAGAAAGTCTGTGGCTTGGGGTCTTTACTCTGTGCTCCATAATCCTTTCAACTTGAAAAATGAGGAACTTATGCCTGCAGGTCCAGGGAAATAACTGGGTAGGCATTTGAGGCAGCAAATCCAAATTGAAGCTGTGAACTGTCTTAGCTCATTTTCCTGGCCCTGGCCTTAGAAATAACCAAAACGATAAGCATATAATGTATGAGGTAGGAACGTGTGATAGCAGTTTTAAGGAAACCACATAAAAGGTATGAAAATGATGAACAAAATGAGATAGTTGTAGAAGACACACCAGGGAGAGGTCAGACATGCACAATTAGTGTTCCTGTAGGAGAATAAAGAGCAAATGAGCAGAAAAGATTCAATTTTCCATTCTACAGATATTATTGGGTGTCTGCTGTGTGCCAAGCAGGCGTCATGCCAGGTACTGAAGGTTCAGTGATGAGCATAAACTCCCTCTTGGAGTTTAAGAGTGATGGGGAAAATGCTTTTTAATAAATCATACAAACATAATGTCACAACAGAGGAGAGGCACAGCTCGTTTATGGACTCGAACAGTAAGAGCTGAGTTCATGTGGCGGTTAGGGAAAGCTTCTCTCAGGAAGGGACACTTGGAATTTACCTGAAAGTTGATATGTAAGAAAGTGAAAACTTATACAAAATCATACTGTGTATTGTAAGTTATGTAATAACAGATTATCTTAAAAAGCATATAAACTGAAGGAGACATACTAAATTCATAATTGTTGCCTCGAGGAAGGAAGAAAGAGAAATGAAGAAACAAAGGAGAAATTAACTTCGTGATGTATTATTTCTTATTGAAAAAATATCCAAAACAAGTATGACAAAATATTAACATTTATTCATTCTGGGTAATATTTCTTAGAATTTGTTTAAGCCTCTTTACTTTTTAATTTAAAAAAAGAGAGAAATGGAAAGAAACACCTGTGACAGAGAAGATAGCTGATGCAGAGTCTCGGCGGGAGCAACTTTGGAGCGAAGTTCCTCGGAAAGCATTGTGAAGGGATCATTGTGGCTGCAGTTTGAAGAACAGACTGGAGGGATCCAGAGCAGATGGGAGTGGACCAGTTAGAGACTTTCTGTAGCGTGTCTGCTAGTCCTTGGATTAGAGTGGTATGACATATATTTAGGAAGAAGTGTACCGATTCAGAAGAAACTTAGAAAGTGAAATTGGCAGGACTCAGGGATGGATTGGATATGGGAGAGGTACTGAGAGTGACTGCTGGGTGTCTGGCTTGTGCAACAAGATGAGTAGTGAAGATTATGGGTCCAATAAGAGATTTTTAAATTGAAGGTACCTGACACCATTTGAAAGCCTTTGGGGTTGATTTTGTTAAGGAAAAGAGATGAAAAAAAAATACGGATATGCAAGAAGAGGGAAAATGGGTAGTGTGATGTTCCTCGGATACCATGGGGAGATGGGTCTCAAAGCACAAGTGCTGGGATGAGAAGGAAGCCTTGCTCCTCTTGTTACTGTTAAGAGGGGAAGGACAGTATGTAACAGTATGTACGTTTGCATTTTTCATATCAGGAAGATGAGAGATTTTATATCTAATGACTTCTATTTTTTTGTGAAGAGAGGTGAGATCGTCTGCTGAGAATGGGTGAGAGTGGGTATTGGTGGTTTCAAGACAATGGAGAAGTTTCAAACTTGCGGTTGTAGAGAGAAGGAAAGTGAGTAGAGAGATGAGAAATGTTGTACGCCATGTGGTTGGTGATTGTGATTGCATAGAACAGCAACTCATCCCTGTCACGTGACTCTCGTGACTCTCAGCTTCTTGAGTGTGGGCATGGGGACTTATCTCGCTTTGGGGTTTTGACAGGCAGGTGAGATGAAAGGCAGGGAGGAGTGGCAGGGTGTAGATTGGTGGCAGGGGAAGGAGTGCTGTCGGAAGGATGAATGCATGGACTCTCAACTGAATAAAGAGGAAGGTGAACAAAGGAAGTGGGTAATAAATTGGAGAAAGAAGAGGAGCCAGTGGACTGGACTTCCAGATGAGGTTAGGAGAACAGTTGTACTGGTGATAGCTGAACAAATGAACTGGAAGAAGGAGAGAAGGTTTTAACATCAGTGTATTTGAGTTGGTGGTTTAGGCTTGGAGCAGTTACGGTAATGACACGGTCTGAGATGAAGCCTTGTCGGAGTGGAGAAAAGGTGTTGGAACTGGAGGCAGTGAGGGAAGGGAGCTGAAGTGATGGTAGGGGGATCGTCCACATGCTGTGAAGTCACATAGCCTGGTGGCCAAGCCTGGGCTGGAGAGAAGACTGAGTCAGATGCCAGAGTGTGATGAATGATTATGGGTAGTCGCAGATCAGTAGGTGACAGTATGAAGTGGGGGTCGATGGTATATTGCATGACAAATCTTAAAGGGGCAGGGTATTTTTTTGTTTTTAAATAAGACTGTGTAAGAATAGTAGTTTGAGTAGCAGTGGGGAGCACGAGGATGCCGACTCCATGCTGCCCTTGAGGTCAGTGGTAAGCCAGTTGCCCCTTGAGAGAGCTGTAGGGGGGAAGTGCAGTCCTCAGGAGACAGCCAGGGTCCAGGGAAGCCGAGGGGTTGAAGGAACACTCCAAGAAGCGAAGGGGAGGTCCTGGGCCTGGTCTTTAAGACACTCGTTTCATTTGGATGAGATGGTGGCAGACCCATGAATTGCAGCTTCCACACGCACACTGTGTTCATGACGGACCCAGACTGTAGACTCATACGCAGAGCCTGGATGGCGGAGGACCCAGAAGCGTCCAATGATACAACAGAGACGGCTTTCTTGAAAGAAAGAAAAGACCTGAAATTTGCCCACTGAAAGTTATTACTGGATGTCAGGAAACATTCGTTCCAGTGAACCCTAACATGTAGCCTGGTGAAATAACTGAAATGCAAGATGAGAGAAAGAATCCTGTAAACATCTGAGCAGAGAAAGCAAGTCCTCTTCAGGGTGTAGGGAGAGTGGCGACAGTTGTGAGATCAGGCTGGCACCAGATTCTTCACACTAACATAACACGCAGCGTTAGAAGGTGGTGGAGTAATGTCTTAAAAGTTGTGAGTGAGAGAATGTGTGACTCAGATATTTTATACCCAGTCAAGCTATCCTTTTGGTGAAAGAGTCCGTAGACGGTGATGTTTTGTGATATAGCAACTATGAACCTGTCTTGAGAAAAACTGCTTGACGTAAGACTCTACTAAGCAACAGATAAAAGAATTTAGAAACGGGAAAGCTGTTGTAATGGGGCTTGTGGTGGGCATAAACCCCACTTCAGAATAATTGAGTATTTTGGTTATAGATCATAATTTACATATCATAAACCTTGAAAAAATTATATCATAAAAATCTGGATGTCAGGAAGGGATGGTGGGAAAAGTGTGCTCGTTTCCTTCTCTCAACACGTAAGATACTGTCTACAGTTAAAATAAGTTAGCAATTAAAGATCCCAGCTTCTTAAAGGAACAGTGTTCACAGTATATTAATAATGAAAATTTTTGGGTGCTACTATTTTAATTTTTTTTACTTGATTGTATTTTTCTGTATGTTGTGAACATTTTAGTTACTAAGAATTTGAAGGGATTGTGAATAATGTGTTAAATTGCCAAGGAGTTGAGTTATATAATTTAAGAAAAATCCTCATTTAGATCTCAGTTAACAGTGATGGAGAATCTAATCTCACTTCTCTCAGTGCTGTGTGCTCCAGCAGTGCCCTCTGCTTTGTAGCTTTCATGTTAACAGAGGTGAAAGTTGTGAGTTGCTGAATTCTGTTCTCAAATATCTCCCTTTACACTTTTGTATTTCAAGGTATATTTTGATTACATGAGAAGCTGGATCCAAATGCTACAGCAATTACCTCAAGCATCCCATAGTTTAAAAAATCTGTTAGAAGAAGAATGGAATTTCACCAAAGAAATAACGCATTACATCCGGGGAGGAGAAGCACAGGCTGGAAAACTCTTCTGGTAGGGTCCTCGTGCTCCGGCATCCGCCCGCCTGCCTTTCCTCTCTCACTCTCATTCCCCTCTGCTCACCGGTTTTCATCTACACGTTTGAATGTTTAGTTATGCGAAAATGACAGTCATTCATATATGTTGTGGGCCCCTCTCCAGGTTTTGTCATCCTTAGAGGGATGGTTCTCAACCAGGGGTGATTTGCCCCGTGGGGATATTTGGCAGCGTCTGTTTAGTTTTGATTGTAACAACTGGGAGGTCCTCCTGGCATGTAGTGAGTAGAGGCCGGGACAGTGCACAGGACAGCCCGCCCCAAAACAAAAAATTATCCACCCAGAATGTCAATTCTGAAGTTGAGAAATCCTGCCTTGGCGTGAACTCTCTTGGTTATGTATAAAAAGAGGGGGAGTCCAAGCCTCTGAAGAGTGAAGTAGACCTCTAGACCTACATGTGTCAGTCTCAGTGAGGACAACCCCAGCCTAAGAAGAATCACAGAATACTAATCACAGAACCTCTCTGTAAACTGGGTATATCTGTGGTGAAAGAATTGACATGTAAACAAAGGAAAACCGTGAGGAGGGAGTGTGGTCACTGGTCTGATCTAGGAAGTGAATGTGTCTTCTCCACCACAGGTGCCTGAATGTTGAATGCGGGGTGCATTTCAGTGGTCTTTGCTGGGGCCACTGCCACTGACTGATGAGGGTCAGTCTGCTCCTTGGCTCTAGATTCTGCTGCTGTCCCTTGGTGTTGCCTTCTTTCACTTGCCTCATCGGCCATTTTATTTCTTGGGTCTCCTTTTTATGAGGTCTTTTATACCCTATTTCCTTCCCCTCCCTTTGTGTGCATTCTTTAGGACTTCCCCTTTCACAGAGTTCTCTTCTGACTTTAGAAACTCATTGTTCTCAGTTCCACCCAGCTCTGTCCCATGCTCAGTATCTCAGAATCTTGTATTCACTTTTCTCCCCTAACCACCAGTTCTTTTTGTGTCTTCTCTCTCTCTCTTTTGAGTGAACAGTGAACTTGCTCTTGTCTCAGAACTCGTCCATGCTTCAGGCCGTCGTTCCCAATCTGACCTTGCTTTCCTATTCAGATTGGTTCCCATCGTCAGCCTTTTGAAAAAAATGCATTTATTCCCATTTTCAACGTCTCTTCCCCTCTTAATTTACCATAATTCTTCTTTGCCTGTAATTTCTTCTGTTTGCATTTTCTGTTTCCAGGCTGTCAAGCTTTGTTGAAGAAAATTTTTAAAATGGTTATTGTTTAGTTTCACTACCAGTTCATGTTATGTAATTCCACTGTACCGTTATTTCCTCCTGTCAGTCTTTTTGTTCTTATATTTTGCTTGTCCTTCAAATTCCACACAGTGCAGACTCGGGCCTCTACCTTCATGTTCCGTGTTCTGAGATGCTCCTAAGAGCTTCTTCAGTGCCCCTGCTGTGGGACTGCCCACTTGCACTATTCTAGTTCTGGCTGCGTCTGTTGTGTTAGTGCAACGTCTGCCTTGTATGCTGGCTGGTTTCCCAGGTTTAGTCAGTCTTGGAATTAACCCTGACTTCTCTCTTGCTCTCACTCACTACCTCTCATCTGTTTGGTGTCCCTTCAGGATGTATCCAGAATCTGACCTCTGCTCATACTCCACGTTTCCGCTCTTCCCAGGCTGTCATTTCTACTTACGTTACTGCAGTAGCTCTCTGAGCGGTCTCTCTGCTCCTGCCCGTCATCCCCTATAGTTTATTCTCAACACCATAGCCAGAGTGATCTTGTTAAAATGTGCATCAGACCATTTTCTCCTCTGCTCCAAATATGCCAGTGGCTCCCCTTCTTAATAAAAGTGAGAGTGTCTAAACAATGACCCGTGAGGCCTGACACAGTCTGACTTTTCACCACATCTTTGTCCTTATCTGCTATGCTCTCCTGTGACTACTCTGCAGCCACAGTGGCTTCCTTACTGTTGACAGGCTGGGCCCACTCCTACCTCAGGCCCTTTGCACTTGCTGGTCCCTCTTCTTGGACTGCTCTTCTCCCAGGTCTTTCATGACTCATTTCTCTACTTCCTGTAGGTCTTTGTCCACGGTCTTTGTCCAATTGTTATTTTCTCCATATTTAAAATTGAAATTCCTACCAGCAAGTACTCCTTAACTTTCTTTCCTATTTTATTTCTCTCCATAGCACTTATCAGTATCTGAAATACTATGTATTTTCCTTTTTTATTTTATTTATTGTTTTCATTCTCTATTCCTTGGAGGGAGTTTGTTTTATTCACTGCTGCTTAGTTCATAACAGATACTCAATATTTGTTGAATAAATCCATCCTAGATATCCTTGTGTACTACTGTTCTTTTTTGTGTGTGTGAGGAAGACCAGCCCTGAGCTAACATCCATTGCTAATCTTCCTCTTTTTGCTGAGGAAGACTGGCCCTGGGCTAACATCCATGCCCATCTTCCTCTACTTTATATGGGACGCCGCCACGGCATGGCTGACAAGCAGCGCGTCGGCAGCCGCCCGGGATCCAAACCGGCGAACCCCAGGCCCTCAAGCGCGAACTAAACCGCTGCGCCACCGGGCCGGCCCCCGCGTACTACTGTTCTTAAAAGCATGTTTCTAATTGAGTTGCTTTCCCACTCAGTTATTTGTAAAGGGCTCCCTCTTTGCCTTCCAGACGGAGGTTAGAGAGCCAACATCCAGAGCCTTCCACGGCCTGGCCCTGTTTGCTTTCCCAGTCTGGTTCCACCACCCCCTGCTCCATTCAGATTGGACAGTTTATTTTCACAAACATACATCTTGCTTATTGAACACATCGTCGTGCCCTTTGATCATATTTATTGTTCTTCCTGTACTTCCCTTCTCGTCCTCCATTCTCTTGCTGACAGAGCCCCTATTCCCACTGGTGTTCTGCTTGTTAGGATTCTGCAATGCCCATGAAACTGCACCTTCCGCTGGGTGTGATCCTTCTCCTTGGACAGCTCCCCCAGCACTTACCTTCTGCCACATCCGATCTTGGTTGTATACTGACCTGCTCGCTTTTACTAGACCATAAGCTCCTTTCCTGGAACATCATAGAGGTCAATAAGCTGCTGTTGAATTTTTACTACACTCATTAGATTTGTTTTATACACTTTGGTTTACAGTTTAACCTGAGCGTTTAGATTATATACTCAACGAGAAGCATCAGCTATGTGGAGTGTTTCATGATTATTAACCATGAAAGGAGAAATTTTTAAAAACAGTTGCATTTAAGCCATCTACTTCGTTTTCTTATGCTATCGTTTAGTTTATTAAGCTTTTAGAAAACATCTTGTCAATAGATATATATTTGGGGCCATTTTATATCATTTTGTACATTTGTTTAAGATGGAAATAACATTTGTGAAATAATTACATAAGCACTATGAATGTAATTTAAGATTTTAAGGTTTATAATGAAAAACTATAGTAATAGAACAAAGGTAGATAACATGCCATTATCGAGATTTCTCCTTCACATTCATCATGATTTTATATTAAAAGAAAAGAAAATTCTCACTGTCATTAATTTTTAAACTATTGAAATAATAGCTGAACCTTTCAGTTTCTCATTCAAGAATTGGAATGTTTGAGGACAATTTTGCTTCTCTGGTTTACTTTTGTTGTTTTTGTTCTCTTAGCGACATTGCAGGAATGCTGCTGAAATCTACAGGAAGTTTTTTAGAATTTGGCTTACAGGAGAGCTGTGCTGAATTCTGGACCAGTGCCGATGATAGTAGTGCTTCCGATGAAATCAGGTTGAAGCTGCGTTTCCTCTTCTCTCCCATGTCTTGTTTCATGTAGTTCTACTCTTGGTAATGAACCTGAAATGAGTCTTGTTCAAGCCAAATTATGTTGGACTTCAAGAATTTGGGTATTAGATCTAAAGGGATTTATTTATTTCTATATTGCTTTTTCATATGATTTCCTAGTTGTGGTTTTATGTGAAATTTTCTTTAACGGTGAAGTTAAAATTTGTTTAGCCTATAAAAATAGTGTCTTTAAAGAAAGGGATAGATAGTTTAAGTTGACTAAAAATGAGTAGAGTAGAATTCACCCACATGTTCTGGAATGTCTTTAATTAAATAATTGTTTCTGTCCTATAATACCTCCATAGCAGTCCATCAGTACATTGAATTGACATTTGGTACATTTTTTTGTTTTTATGCTTAGCTTATCCCTTCTGTTGAACTTTAAGCTTAAGTACATGAAACCATGACTTGCTCATCCCTTGCAGTTCCTCCAGTTCTGTGCAGACAGTATTTAGGCTGAACCATGTTAGTTGCTGTTTTTGTGGCACATATATCAGTCATATAGCCATTTTGTGGCCAGTTGTCAGCAATATCACATGATTCAACCTTAGGAAATGCTAAGGTGGAACTAACTTCTCTGGAGCTGAAATGTTTTCTCTCACCATCCAAAATTTGATGAAAAGCACATTTTGGGTTTCAGAACAGGTAGGATGTCTTTAGGCCAGGGTTAAAGAAAGAAGTTACCACATAAATTCTCACCTGAGAAAATATTGAATAGCTGAGAAATGGGATGAATCGATTTGCAGAAGGTCTTGCAGTTTTGAGAGCTACCATGGTAGGTTAAAAATGAACATCAGAATTTGGACTGGCCCAGTGGCGTGGTGGTTAAGTTCGCACGCTTCACTTGAGTGGCCCGGAGTTTGCAGGTTCGGATCCAGGACATGGGCCTACGCACCGCTCGTCAAGCCATGCTGCAGCAGCGTCCCACATATAAAATAGAGGAAGATTAGCATGGATGTTAGTTCAGGGCCAGTCTTCCTCACACACACACAAAAAAACCCCACAAGAATTCGAGAACTAAGATGGTGAACTAGAGAATGGCGCTTACGATGCTCTGATTGTTTACTAGGGGTGGATCTAAAAAGGGGTTCATGTACAGTGGTGTGCTGGGCCTGGCTTGTCCTGGCTCCCGACAGCCTGTGTGCGATTGTGCACATCTCTTTCCAGGTTGTCGCTCAGTGATGTCATACTGGTAGCTTGAAATCAGCTACGATGGGAGTTTTTACACCACTAACATCGACAAACACCACATAGGACAATTGTTTTAGAGGGAGACAGTTGTTAAACATTTACTAGCCCATCATATATATATATTCCTTTTTAGTTAGAGTACGAGCTGGGAATCAAGAACTTATCTCAGACTCTAAGAAATTATCATAATGAAATGTTTAGAAAATTGAGCTTACTGTTATGTGGAGGTTATTAAATGTGCCATACTTATTAATGAATACAGATACTTTTTAGAAAACTGTGGGGAGCAAGCTTCTGAATATTTCCAGTAAGTTCTCAATAACTGCTTGCTCCTGTTTATTACAGTAGTGTCCCCTCTTATCCGATATGTTCCAAGACCCTCAGTGGGTGCCTGAAACTGTGGATAGTATCAAACCCTATTTATACGGTGTCTTTTCCTATACGTATTTGAGGTGCGACAGCAAAACTAGCACGAACTTCTTTTTACTTTTTCACAGTTTCACAGATTGAAGCTTCATTTGTTTTTACCGTAGCTCCTTAGCAACCTCAGCATGCGACTTTTTTTCTTTCCTTAAGTTGAGAACTCTCACCTTTTCACTTAAAGGAAGCCCTTTACAGCTGGTTTCTCTCTGGCCTATCCGAACTGTCAGCATCACTACTCTTGCGCTTTGGGGCCATTATTAAGTAAAATAAGGGTCACTTGAACACAAGCACTGTGATACCTTGACAGTTGATGTGATAATTGAGATGGCTGTTAAGTGACTAATGGGCAGATAGCGTGTACAGCATGAATCCACTGGACAAAGGGACAATTCACGTACTGGGCAGGACAGAGTGAGATTTCATCGTGCTACTCAGAATGGCAAGCAATTTAAAACTTGTGAATTGTTTATTTCTGGAATTTTCCATTTAACATTTTCGGACTGCAGTTGACTGCGGGTAACTGAAACCGCAGATGGTGGGGGAGACCACTGTGATGAATCTGCTTCCCCTTTATTGTTATATGTTTCTTGATATACCGTAACGTGTTCTAACAGGATTTCCTCACCTCTGCAGGAGATCTGTCATAGAGATCAGCCGAGCTCTGAAGGAGCTCTTTCACGAAGCTAGAGAGAGAGCCTCCAAAGCACTCGGATTTGCTAAAATGCTGAGAAAGGTGAGTTAACAATCCTGATTAATGGGGTTTTTTTTCTTATTTTTCTTTTATCTTATTTTTTAAAAAGCTAACCGTGAAGAAGTTTCTTTGTGATCCTAGGACCTGGAGATAGCTGCAGAGTTCATACTTTCAGCCCCAGTTAGAGACCTTCTGGTTGTTCTGAAATCAAAACAGTATGTTAAGGTAAGTATTTAAGATGGTGTAATTGAAATATTTTGCCTTTCTTACTTTACTCTAAAACAAGCAAACTTTTTCTTAAAGGTCCAGATAGTAAATATTTTAGGCTTTGCAGGCCATACCTTGACCCCAGTCATAAGACTATTCCATAATTTCCCAGTGAAATAATTAGAAAAACAAAGTTTTCCATATTTATTAACTTGTGTGTGTGTGTGTGAGTGAGTGAATGTGTGGGGAAGACCAGCCCTGAGCTAACATCTGTTGACAATCCTCCTCTTTTTGCTGAGAAAGACTGGCCCTGGGCTAACATCCATGCCCATCTTCCTCTACTTTATATGGGACGCCGCCACGGCATGGCTGACAAGCAGTGCGTTGGCTGGCGCCCAGGATCTGAACCCACGAACCCCGGGCTGCCAAAGTGCGACCTAAACCGCTGCGCCACCGGGCCGGCCCCTTTATTAACTTGTTTTAAGAAGGCAGATAAAATCAAATATTTACTCATACATTTAATTTATTAAATTAATTACACGTATGTATTTAAACTAAGGTATATAAAATAATATGCTGATTTTGAATAAGCATTTAGTTTTTCACCCTCACATTTCCTGAAGCAATTCAAACTTTTTACATGAATCTTGGACGTCAGTGTCCTGGGTGTTACTAGAGACACTTTTTGAGTCACCATGTTTGCTCCCATATAAGTTGTTTGAGATTTAGCACTTTTAGAATCTGTGTATGATGTCATTACTGGAAAGTTCATCCCGCCCACATTTATGTGTGACTTGCACAGCATATCATGTATGTATTTCTTGTTAAAAGGATCTTTAAAAGGCTTTTTATGATGACCCTGCTAAGAATAATTAGTGAATCTGTATTCATACTTTTTCGCCTTTTCACTGGGTTAGGTGACTTTCTCTTTCAAAGACTTCATGCCTGCACAATCCCCTGAGATTCTTTTCCATTGTGCTGAAGAGCTAAACATCAGGGCCCACTACAGTGTGTTGCTCTCTGGGAGCAGCTGTACCTAAAAACTACATCGCAAACTAGCATTGACTGAGGTTGTTTCAGGCTGACATTTCTCTGAAGAGTATTCTCTTGTTGTTGAAAATGAAAAAATTAGAGGATGCCTATAGGTGGAGAAACTTTACAAGGCCTCTTCATCAGTGTATTCACATGCTCCTCCCTCCCCCTAGTCACACGGAACTGAACTTCTTGTGGTTCCCCTCCCTGCTCTGGTTAATGCCTTTCCCACATCTCCTTCCCAAACCTGCTTGTCTTTTTCTAGTTTGTGTTTTTAAAATAACGTTTCTATAATGTATCACGTTCCTTAATTGAAGATTTTGGGTTGTTTCTTTTCCAGGTACAAATTCCTGGCTTAGAAAACTTGCAAGTGTTTGTTCCAGACACTCTTGCTAAGGAGAAGAGTATTATTTTGCAGTTACTCAATGCAGCTGCAGGAAAGGACTGCTCAAAAGATTCGGATGATGTACTGATTGACGCCTATCTGCTTCTAACCAAGCATAGTGATCGCGCTCGGGATTCAGATGACAGCTGGGCCACGTGGGAGGCACAGCCTGTCAAAATTGTGCCTCAAGTAGAGACTGTTGATACTCTGAGAAGCATGCAGGTCTGTCTCACTCCTAGTTTCCACGCCCACTGCTCCTCACTTCCTACCTGGAAGCAGTATTGCTTACTTACAATACTTTTAGGAAAAATTACTTATTAGTAGCTCATGAACGATTGGTTTAATGCCATAGTAGTCTCAAGTATACACTTCCCAAAAGTATGCTTTGATGTTTTAACAGGTAATTTTGTAGGATTACTTGTATTGAACTATTCCATCAAATTCTCTAAGTGTGTTAAATTATTCTGTAATATTTGGAATATTTTATTTATAGCTTTTCTTAGTTCAGCCATGTAGTTAGGTCTGTATGCCCATGAGCTGAAAGGAATTACTGTACTCATTTAATTTGCAGTTCCAGAAATCCCAGCTCTCCAAGTACTCTGGTTTACTGGCTACTTAGTTTCCATTTTTGTAGTAGAGGCTGTCACCTACCTACCTAACAGGGATCCCGTGACAGTTTATATAGCTCGTTAATTAAAACTGTAAGCAGCCTTCTCGTGTTCTCTGCGTTTGGCTCAGGAAGCCTGATGCTGAATGCTCATGTGCATCTCAAACTCAGTCCTACTGGAGGTGAGCACATGGGCCTCCTGTCCCCTCAGCTCTGCAGACCTGCTCTTTCTCTAGTACTCCCTGTCTCAGTCCACTCGGCTGTTTAAACCACAATGTGACAATTATATAAATTCAGCCTCCCACCTTTCCAGGTAATCACTAGCCCTAGCAATCCTGAAGCATTTTCAGTAGATGACCCTTTCCCTGCATCCCCAGAACCCTCCCCTAGTCAGATCTCATCATCCCTTTCCTGAACTATTGCAGTGTCCCACTTTTAGTTTCCCTCCTTCAACCCTTGCCTTCCCTCCCTCCAATTCTATATTTCTTTGTTTTGGTGCTTCTAGAATGATCATTATAATAAATACAAATAGATAATTTGATCACATCAATGTTCTACTCAAAATACTGCAATGACTGTCACTTAAAGAATAAAAACAATAAAGTCTTGATTTCTTACTGTTTCATACAAGGCCGCTCATCTCATCCCACTCTTATTCCTGTGTTTTCCATCTTCACATGCTGTTCCAACACACACACACCTACACTGTACCAGGAGTGTTGAGTTACTTGTAGTCCTAGGATATTTTGAAGACATCACGCCTGCGTAATTCCGTGGGGTTCTTCACCATCGTGCTGAAGGTTCTGAACACCAGTGCCCATTGCAGTGCGTTGCTCTATGCGAGCAGCTTTGCTTGTAAACTACTTTCTGTTCAGATGGTTGCTGGCCAGGTAGCCCTGAGATTGGCATTGTTTTTGGACTGGGGGTTGAACTAGAATGGGAAAGCAGTAACTGGGTCTGTGTTTAAGCCCGATGGCTTGATTTTCCTCCCAGGTGGATAATCTTCTACTAGTTGTCATGCAGTCTGCCCATCTCATAATTCAGAGAAAAGCCTTCCAGCAGTCCATTGAAGGACTCATGACTCTACGCCAGGAGCAGACGTCCAGTCAGCCAGTCATCGCCAAAGCTTTGCAGCAGCTAAAGGTATTTCCCGGTCAAGTTTACCTCAGCTAATTTATTTGTGTGTAGATATAGTGCTGTGGAAGAATCAGTGTGTTATAATTTAATATCATTCAAGAGACTTGAGCTCTTAATCCTCCCCGTTCTCCCTGTTTTCCTAATATACATTTTCTCACATCTAAACTTAAAATTTCCTGATCTTTCCTGGAACTGTAGAACATTAGAATTGGAAAGGATAGAAGTTTGAACAGTTATGACTTCTTAATGGTCGCATGGCTGGTTAGGAGCAGAGTTGATATTGGAGTGTAGGTCTCTTCATTCCTAATCCAAGTTTCTTTCTCCTTTAGCAATTACCGGTATTTACTAGAGGTGCTCCAAGTCAGTAACGTGTAATCTAGAAGAAGATTGATTTATTCTTTTGTTTAACAGATAATTCAGCCAAATTAAACATAATAGAGAAAGCCAGTTGCAGACAGGCACAAAGGCCCTCAAAGTTCACGACAAGCCAGAGCCTCGCCTCTCTTCCCACTAGTTGTTGTTGTCACCACTCTCTGTCTGGTACCCCACTTATCAAAAGTGTGGTCTCATCCACACTTTTCCACAGGCCATCAGTTATGTCTTCTCAGTCACACCAAGGCTTGACTTCTTGAAGAAGAAGCACTTCTTGAAATTACAAGTAGTTTTATAAGTGTTTGTTTTTCTCCTGTCGATCTGATTTGTCTTGTTTATCTATAAACATTCCCTCCTCTAGATTGTCATTCCGCTATAATACCAGGGTAGGGGGCTTTGTCTTTTCTTTTAGTTTGAGTCAGTGAACTCGCGAGAGTGCAAAATTATGTAAGATATTGATTTTTCTTGAGCTTAAGGCATTTATAGCCTTAAGGACCTGAACTGTCACACTAAAGTACAGAGGAGAGAGAGATTAGCTCCTCCTAGTAGCATCTGGGAATTGCCACCATGGAGGCATTTCACCTTGGGAGGATTTCAAAAGATGCACATTGGGAAAAGACTAACAAAAGGAACATTTGGGCGTTGGTGGCCGTGGATCAGGGTTGTGGGGATGCTCACTGAATATCAAATAGTCTGATTTGGCTGGATCTTGGTGTATACAGTGGAAAGTGGTGGGAGATAGTCAGGTGGGCAAAAATCAGGCTGTTGAGAGATTCTGCATTTTATTTTCAAAGCCTCAGAGAGTTGTTGAAGATTTAGAAAGAATATTTTGGAACAATATTTAGGGGGATTGCCGGATGGAGACCATGTGTTACATACATGTGTGTTTAAGAATGGGTGGAAAGGGAGCCCAATTTAGAGCTATTGTAAGATTGCTTAGGGGGACAACAAAGCTTGAACTGGGGTGTGGTTTCCCGGCCTCTGCACTATGGACATTTTGGGTCAATAATTCTTTGTTTTGGGGAACTGTCTGTGCAGGATGGTTAGTAGCATCCCTGGCTTCTACCTGATAGTTGCCAGTAGATTTCATGCCCCCTCCCCAAGTTTTGACAACTCAGAATATCTCCAGACATTGCTAATGTCCTCGGGGTGGGGGGTAAAATCAGCCCTAGTTGAGAACCCCTGAAATAGGGAGTGGCAGGGGGATAAGAAGGACAGTATGACATTATAACGGTATGGAGGTCATTTAGAAATACATTGTTAGTTCACTCTGGAATTGAAACCATACTTAGACTTGAGCAACCACCCGGCGGGAAAAAACAACTGGTTTTGATATGCAGAATATTGAAGCTATAAGCATCTATCCAAAGACTACGTTGTAATTAGGTGTTATCATTTTAAATGGATTGTTTTCCTCTTGTATTTCATAAGATGTTAAAGAATATGTAATACAGATAAAAGTGGAAATAATATAATTTCCTCTACTTTTGATCATTCCTTTTGAATAACCCAAATATATATGTCCGAAGTATATTGCAATGGTTAATGTCTGTGTGATGATGAAAGTAATCTTCCTCTAAAATACAATAATCAGAGTGTGATTTGCTTCGTTTTGGATTAATTACGGTTTGGGATTCTTTAGAATGATGCATTAGAACTTTGCAGCAGAATAAGTGATGCCATTGACCGAGTGGACCACATGTTCACTTCAGAGTTTGATGCTGAAGTTGATGAGTCAGAATCTGTCACGTTGCAACAGTACTACCGAGAAGCGATGATTCAGGGCTATAATTTTGGGTTTGAGGTACGTACAAAATAAGAGGAAAAACATGGTACAACTTAGCAATTGCTTTGTAACTCACAAAAAGTATTATGCATCTTGTACAGCAAATCTGATTAGTGATTATAATCACAGCTTAGTCAAGAATGTCATCTTACACCACTGCTGAATATCAGAAATGTTGGTTTACTTTTAAATTGTCAGATAGTTGCCCAGTTTTTATTTTGTGCTATCTACTTACATTTAAAAATCTTTTTTAAGGGGCCAGCCTGGAGGTGTAGTGGTTAAGCTTGTGCACTCCGCTTTGGTGGGGCTCGGGGTTCACAGGTTCGGATCCCAGATGCAGACCTCTGCACTGCTCATCAAGCCATGCTGTGGCGGCGTCCCACATACAAAATAGAGGAAGATTGGCACAGGTGTTAGCTCAGGAGCCAGTCTTCCTCACCAAAAAGCAAAAACCTTATTTAAGAGATGTTTAATATCAGAAAAGCACGTTCTTAATTTAAACTTACGAGTAAAACATTTGTGAAACTGCATTTTAAGACATTATATTCTCTAACTCTTCATACTCTTCAGAATATGTAAATTTTAATTGGATTTTGCTTTTTGTTTTTCCAAAAATGACATTTTAAACAGACATGTTTTTAGTGGCATTATAGTCTTTAGGTATTTGTGTAATCATTGTTTTCTTCTTAATTTTGATATATGTGAAATCTTCTTACAGTATCATAAAGAAGTTGTTCGTTTGATGTCTGGAGAGTTTAGACAGAAGATAGGAGACAAATATATAAGCTTTGCCCGGAAGTGGATGAATTACGTCCTAACTAAATGTGAGAGTGGCAGAGGTACCAGACCTAGGTAATGACCAAGAGGATGTTCCTTCATGAGTCACGTGGGATGGGTTGTATTTCATTCTTATATTTTATATGGGATTTCTGAGCAGATAACACAAAAAGGAGCATTTTGAGTTTTTTGTGATCAGTTTTTGTGGGTTTTTTTTTAAATGAACTTATTTACATAGGAAAACCTATAATTCTTAGAAAACTTAAAAAAAAATTTGTTCCAAAATGAGTTATCTTTAAGCGAGTTCACATTCTCCCTGGACAGGTCTTCCCAGTGCTAATCTTCTTTCCTCCTTGATGAAATTTAAGCCTGCTACTTAGTGTAAATGGAAAACAAATTGTTAACCAGTTCTTTTATTAAGAAGCCATTTGTCCTTTCCCAAAACATGATATAAACTTACTCAATCCCAGGCATTTATATAAAGACAGAAAAGTGTGTTTTGTCTTAGGTAGTAATTTTCCAATCAAATTACTTTTCGGTATTGTATAGACTGAAACTGCTACAGCATTTTTTTGGTTGTTTTGTGATTATTGAACTTTTTCATGTAACAGGTGGGCAACTCAAGGTTTTGATTTTCTGCAAGCCATTGAACCTGCCTTTATTTCAGCTTTACCAGAAGATGACTTCTTGGTATGGAATATTCTAAAGTTTTTTTCATTGAAAAACAAGTTGATCACTGTCCATTCCTGATTGTGTATTTTTTATGTTTAATAGTGGTTCTTAACTATTTTATACAGAATTGCAATGATAATGCTGAGAGGTGAAAGCACTCTCAATAGCATAGTAAGACATTCATTGCTCTTTTCTTTTACAACAGTCTTGTTCAACTGACTGAATGTATAGTTGTGCAGCCTGGCATTTCTAAAATATTTGTCAGTTTCGTATTTTATGAAGTGCTGACTTTCAGTTGCTGCTTTTTAGCAGTTTAATGAAGAATAAGGATTAGCTGTTTCACTTCACTGTGCGTCATTTCAGAGCATGATGCCAAATATTAAATGTTATCACTGTTACTCCGGTAAATTCCATCAGATCAAAAAGATGTTCAGAGTGTGAATGTGTTCATTTTAGCCTCCAGGTAGTGGAGATGATCATGGAACCTCCTTACTGTGCACATCGTTGCATTATGGGGAGTTGAATGCTAATTTGCTTTTACTTATAAAAATGAAATTGTGTGTTATGTTATTTTAAATTGTGTGCAGTGTGTGTTTAATTTATGTTTATACCAGTTTCCATTTAAACTAACTTTGAAAATATTTGCCAAGGATAGCATTTTTTTTATACTGAAAGCTTAATTTGTGTTACTTATATAATTGAGAGAGTATACATTCTTTTTCTTCTCTTTTCCCTTTTCCTTTGGTTTCTAGAGTTTACAGGCCTTGATGAATGAATGCATTGGCCACGTAATAGGAAAGCCACACAGTCCTGTTACAGGTTTGTACCTTGGTAAGACAGCAATTACAGCATTTCTCCTAGAGCCTGCTGGTTTGGGTGAGCACATCATCTTGTGTTTGCAGTCATTTAAAATGATACAGAGGTTCTTTCAGAATATTCAGGAAAATGACAAAGAAGGTTATAGAATGGAGCCAGCCCTGATGGCCTAGTGGTTAAAGTTCCACTTTGGCAGCCCAGGTTCATTTCCCAGTCGCAGAACCACATCACCCGTCTGTCAGTTGCCATGTTGTGGCAGTGGCTCACACAGAAGAACTAGAAGGACTTATAACTATACACAACTATGTACTGGGGCTTTGGGGAGAGAAAAAAAAAAGAAAGGAAGATTGGCAACAGATGTTAGCTCAGGGCGAATCTTTCCCAGCAAAAATAAATAAATAAGAAAAGGTTACAGAATGAGGTGTGTATATACAGAACTCCACAGTAATCTTTCTAATCTAACAGGAAGTTTAACATGCCAACACAGGGTATTCAATGCTTGCCAGCAGTGTTAAACTACGATTTTCTTTGTTTTTGCACACCGACACACTCTGTTCTCCCCCTTAAAATCTTTTCTTCTGGGGAGGGAAGATTGGAGAGATAGTTGTCTGTTAAGGAGCAAGGACCTTTCCTGTGGCGGGTGGGTGAGTATAATTGTTCTGCCCCTCCTTCCTCGACATTTTGAAGGAGAGTGAGTTCATTTTCTTCTCCACAGCTTTCCTAGGTACCCATTTCCCCACTAATGTAGTAAATTCCTATTCAGTTTAACTAAAAAAAAAAAAAAATGTTGTTATGCTACAATATACTTTAATTACAGTTTTCAATTACAGTTAATATAGTTTTACTGTATATGTTCAAATCAAACAAAATATCTATCAAAAACAGCTGTCTGTCTTCATTCTTGAGATAGTAAATAAAGCAGAACTGTATTTATATGTAATAAACATCGAGAAATGAAAACTTAGAAATTTTAAACAATTTAAATTACCCAAAATAAAATAATTCATAAATGGTAAATTTATTGAACAACAACTACATCTTAAAGGGTACTTGCTACCTACAGAAAGTTTAGTAGGCCAGGTTTTAATGCTTGTTTTCTTTATCTTTAAAATTCACTCGTCTTATACATCTTTTTCTCCCAAGGCTGCTATGAAATAAAGTTATCACTTGCAAAACTATTTAGGCATTTTATATAAAACATGCCATATTCTTTTTTTTTTTTTTTTTTTTTGTGAGGAAGACCAGCCCTGAGCTAACATCCGTTGCTAATCCTCCTCTTTTTGCTGAGGAAGACTGGCCCTGGGCTAACATCTGTGCCCATCTTCCTCCACTTTATATGGGACGCCGCCACGGCATGGCTGACAGGCAGTGCATCGGCGGGCGCCCGGGATCCGAACCAGCGAACCCCGGGCTGCCAAGCGCGGACTAAACCGCTGCGCCACCGGGCCGGCCCCCAAACATGCCATATTCTTATCAAATTTTTGATTAAGCATATTATCATAAATACTTTGCATAAAATATTTCTCTTAAGAGTACATGATGAATAATTCAGTAAAAATTATTTCTTTAAAATCTTTTATTACATAAGGAATCATTTTTGTTGTAAAAAAAATTACAATGTAGAAGTAGAAAAATGTAGAAGATGTATATGTAGAAAAATTTTCAATGTAGAAAAATATTATAAAAGAAAAAAATACCCATACTCCCACGATCCATAAGTGGTCACTGCTAACATATGAGTCATAATTGTTCACCGTGTGTCTCTCCAAACTGCTGGTAGGACAGTTGGTTAATAGCACTCTCTGTAGGCTTAAGGTGTCCTTGTCCTCTCAGCCACTGTGGAATGGTGGAAACAGCACTGAACTGAGAGTCAGATTGCCTGACAGTCGAGTGACCTGGGGCTGTTCATTTAATGTCTGTGAGCCTCCCCTTCTAATGCTTAAGATCGGGTGCTAATGAGGATTCAATAAGGTAATAACATTTTTGTAAACTGTAGTGATCTGCACATGGCAGGAGTCATCACTTGGTTTTGTGTTCTTACGAGAGAAATTAATGAAAGTGAGAGCACGTCAGCTGTCATCGTTGATGTTTACTTTCTTCCTCTCCCTCTGCTCTACCCACATAACTACTGATAGCAACCTGGTATGGAACCTTCCATATTTTCTGTGTACTCATATAACTATACCAACACATTCTGCTGTGCTTTTCTTTATGCTCATGTAACCACACAAGCATATGTAGGGTTGTTGGTTTTCCTGTCATTTATGGTATAAAAATTAGATCACATTGGATATTAATCTCTTGCTTTTCTTGTCTGACAATTGTAAATTCCTCCATGTCAACAAGTATAGAACCAATTCATTCTCCTTAGTAGCTGTGTTGTGTCCATATGGATCCACTGCAGTTCTCTCCACCAGTTCCTAATGGACGTTTGTTTTGTTAGTTTTGCCATGAAAAATATCTCTATGATAAGTGTTCACCACTAGTGAGATTTGAGCATCTATTTTATGTTTATTGGCCATTTGGATATTTTTTTCAGTATCACAGTTTGGGCAACAGTTAGATATACATGCTCTTAAAAGAAATTTTGATTCATGCATGAAGAATGTTAAACTTGTGTGTGTGTGTGTTAACAGAATGTCTTTATTTTATATCTTCATGGGAAAATTTTGTAGTAATTTTTGACTCAGTAGTTCCCAGTATGTTTGCTGGATTAGACATCACCATCCTCACTGAATCTTTTTTTTTTCATCTTTTGTACTATTGGATTTCTTCCATTTGTTATTATAGTAGTTGAAATATGAACCAGGGACACAAATTGCCTGAATTTCTTCTTAACAAATTGCTTGATTTTTGCTTTCCAAGTTTTCCCTTCAATCTCTCCATTTTTAGCACTTCTGTCTTTCCTCTGTAATATTGTTAAAAGCAAACATATAGACAAAAAACATGAAGAAGGAAGTATTTCCATTTAGGATAAAACATATTTAGAATAAAACGTATGTACACTATATAACACATATCCATTACTAGTTGTGTTTAGTTTTTGGGAAAGTAGAACTGTCAGCATTTTTGTAATCACTAGATAAGGTCTCTGTTTTAAATTTTATCCATACCTTCCTACACCAGAATATTTAAAAGAAGAAAAGAAAACACATTCTGAGAAAGAGAATAACCAATTTAAACTGTGCCCCATCTTCCTAGTTTGGTTTAAAAGAGTTAAATAAAACTCCAAGTGCTCAGGAAAATGAGTGACCTGACCCCTCCCCAGCTCAGGACCTGTTGAAGTGTCACCACTGACCAGAATCTTTTTAAAAGTGTAGATAACATGAAGAATTTCTTTTTATTAGAGAGATGCCTCATTAGCCACATTTTCATCTATCTCTAAAATGGGTTACATCATTTGTTTCACATATATTATGTATATTTCATTCCAGGATTTAAAAAATGTTTTTGATGGAGAAAAGTTTGAATGTGTAATATAACTAAAAAGTGACATATTCCACAACATTTGTATATGTAATAAGATTTTCTTATACAAATGGGTTTATTTTGGTCACCAGCAAAATTGTCACATCCGTTTCCATTTAATTGCCTGGTTTGGCAGTTTTCCAGTGACCTCTTTAACACGTTGCATTTGTTGCCATTTTCACTGGCAGCTATTCATCGGAACAGCCCCCGTCCTGTGAAGGTACCGCGATGCCACAGCGATCCTCCGAATCCACATCTCATTATCCCAACGCCAGAGGGATTCAGGTATGCCATCTAGTCATTTGCTTTACGGATTCTTCTTCACTGTGCATGCTGATGCTCTGAAAGCTACTGGATGCTTGCTTTCATAACTAAACATTTTTTCTGTGTTCTCGTTTATACATTTTTAAAAGCCCTTACTTGTGTTATCTTGAAGACATACCACAGTGCCTTAGTTGCAAAAGAAAAAGACATGCAAATTTAAAACAGACTTGTACCTTTCAAGATAACTTAATTTCTCAGCTTATTTATAACCTCCAGCTACTAAATGCTTTCCAGCTTTGGAATAATTCTTTCTTTTTCTTTCTTCGAAAAACGACCTTAGGAAAACAAATTTGAGTGTGCCTAGCATAGTAAACATTTGAAAAACAATACTAAATACCAACTTAAAAGTGGAGAAAAAACTGGAGTGATCTTTCCAGTCTTGACTTTATATGTATATATAACTACAAAGCAACTTAAATACTAAAGTGAACTTAGAAACTCTGGTACATTCAAAATACTTACCCTGAATGTGGTGGCATTTCTGCATCTTGAGGTAGTGAGCATCCTCTCTCCCTGTATAATCACTTTTTAAAAGTTAATTTTGTCTGATAGTATTTGCTAGGAAAGAACCACAATTATTTTTAATAATAATTAGTTTGAAATTGGTTTTTTTTCTTTTTCACACCTAGACCTGAATCAAGTTGCCTTTTACCTTTTTAAATATTTTTCACTTCTTCACCCTATTTTATTTTTAATTGAAAACCATTTGAGAGGCCATCCCCTTTTCTTATCTGTGTTCCTGAAGCTTCTCTTCTCGTCTTAGCACTCGGAGCGTGCCCTCGGATGCGCGGAGCCACGGCAGCCCTGCTGCTGCTACTGTCGCTGCTGCTGCCACCGCCGGTCGCCCCGGCCCCTCAGGCAGCGACTCTGCGCCACCCAAACCCGTCAGCAGTGCCCACGATGCCAGGTAGTCTCCCTCCACCAGCATCGTGTCACCTTGCCCCTCATGTGCACTTCTGCAGTGACCTCAGCTTTGGGTGTGTCCCCAGACACGTCAAGACTTCTTTCTCCTGGTGTGTGTGGTGCTCAGGAGCCTTCTCTGGGTATCATGGCCCCACGGCTCTGGCACCGACCAGCACGAGTAGATGGTCTGCCTGATTTTAGTATTTCTTTGGAGCTGATATTTACGAAAGTGACCAGAGTGTCTGCCAGTAATAACTCTTCAGAGAGAGTATCAGAGGAAAGAACCTGGTTCACACCAGAAGGAGACATGAGGATTTTGGCAAACAGTGCCTTTCCTGAAGAGTCCTAAGGTAGTTCAAGGAAAACTTGTAGTCAATACCATTAGGTGGTGATTTGTGTCTTTAGGAGGATCACTTTTCTAACCAAATTTCCTAATTTATACAAGTTAATGGGGTTTCTATCTCATATGGAGTATAAATCATTACTGGAGAAGCTATCAAGACATTTGTCAAGCACCAGAAAAATGTCAGTCTCTTGCGTGAAGTCTTTAGTATAAGTGAGGAGGGTGTTGCATTCTAGTGCTTTTTTGGGGGCAGAGAATTTCATCAAGGACTCATGTACTTAATGGAGAAAGGACATTTGGTTGCTCTTAATTCTGCCCTTGTGTCTGGGGGAAGGGACACTGTCACTATTCTCATCTTCCAATATGGATGGTGATAAGAGTCAAACAAAACTATTTGGGTTGGGGGTAATCTGATCAAAACAGGTGAAACTGTGAAGGAACTGAGTGCTCTGGGTCCTGCTCCTAAGAACAAACACGAATGTGATGTTGGCAGAAAGATGACGTATAGCTTTAGTTTAATACAGACTAAAATGTTTTTAGACTTCCTTTATAACAGTCTAAAATTTCTACAAACATTTCCATTCTTCTCATCCATTAAAATAATTAATATTCCTCATTTTTGGTGATAAACGTCTATAACCTAAAAAATGTCCAAGTGTCTTAACAGCTTGAGCAGTCAACTAAAAAAATAACAATTAACATTGAACAAATTCCCATTTACCCTCCTTATTTTTATGCTTAGAGCATTTCATGGCTAATATTTCGACATATGCTTTCATGTCCCTGTGGGGGTCCTGAAACTCTCCTGTACAAATGCAGTGCGAAGTTAAGGGAGGTGATGTGCCTTGAGATGCAGCGTGGTTGAGGGGAACACTTACCCGGAACCACGAGCCTGGCTCCCCCACTGCCGCTTCCACGTTCACACGAGATTGCTCCCGAACTAGAGAAAGGGGAGTGACGTCCCACCTTGTAAAGGTTCATGAACTGTGGTTTAAGGCGTTTGTAAGTTGGTGGTGTGGTACAGGAAACGTATTTTAGTATTAAAGTTAAAATACCTGCAGTTGGCCTTTTCATGCATTTTGTCTCAGGCATTGCACAAGTAGTTTTTCAGCCTGTTATAAGTAGTGTTTTGTAAGTATTCTTCATCTTAAATTTGTACATACTTCAGGATGATCCTTGATACTTGGAAATTTTACTGCCAACGTGGTATGCCATCTCAAAGGCCATTTATCTACAAAGGAATAAGGTGTCCTTTATTTTATGGTAGTGTATATGAGATGGTAGGTAGAGAACAGCAAACCCAGGTGAAGGTGTGCACAGCTGGTGGTTGTTAGCCTTGCTCCTACAGTCAAGCCTTGCACACGCTCAGTTTAACTTGGGCCTCAGCCCCTTTCCCGTGAACCTGTGTAGTGGAGCTTGAGGTAGACCGCACATGCCTGAAAGCCGGAGTCTCAGCGCAGCCCTGGGTTTGTGGATGTGCTGTGAGGAAGCAGAATGATGCCCACGACTTCTGGTGTCGGCAGGATGCCTCGCCGCACAGTGTGCAGCCCTTGCCTGCCTGAGAGATACATCAACCACAATGAAATTTTACTTTGCCCCACAGCATCCGATAAGTATTTTGATTTGTTTTGGTTTGACTTAGGAAATAGTCTGAGCTTCAATTGTCTTAGCATTGTTTATAAAACATTTTTGCAGAGTTCTGCTTGTTGGAGCTGCTGCTTACTGGTTTGCAAGAGCTGACTGTTAATTTTTCAGGAATTTTGCAAGCCAGTTGTTACACCACAGGAATTGTTGAACTCTGCAACCCCTCCCCCATTCCGAAAACTAGTTAACATTCACCAACACATAACTTCGTTGGAGTATATTTTCTTGTCTTTTACCCTGGCAAAAATCTCTGAGGATGTGGAATTGACTAATTTTGTCTCTGAGAAACCAAGAAAGTAGAGGTGTTAAGTGACTTCTCCATGGTTCCACAGTCTTCAGCACGGCTTAGGAGCGGAGTGTTTCTTCACTTGAATGTCAGTGATTTTTCCATGAAATGGTGGTGAGACTTCTTGACGAACCACATGCCAGTAGAAGATGTCTCCCTCTTCAGACTTAGCAAATACTGTACTAGATTTGAGAGTTTAGGGAAATAAAGCACTGCATGCTTCAGAGTTTGTGAACACCTGTTCAGTAGACCACGTTGCCTTAAACCTATTTAGCATATAATAAGAAAGAGCATAAATGCTACCATACTTCATTATATCATTCATTTAAAAATACACACTAAACTTGTTAATAAACTAATTCCATATTTATTTTGGATGATTTGAATTATAATTTTAACTTTATTTAATTCTGGGTTTCACTCTTTATGGATTCATTCTGGATTGCTGAGCACTTAACTTTATTCTGGAAAAGTAGCGGATTGACTTTGTTCTTTGTATGTTAAGCTTCCTGCTCTTCTGCACTTTTGCTTGGCTACTGCTTGAGAAACTGTTAAGTATTCCCGTCCACTAGCTTACTTACTAAGAGGTTTGAAATCTTTTGAATTGTGTAATGATTTTAGCACTTTAAATATAGTTAGGTACATAAATATAATTTGATGGTAATTTTAAATATTAGCCAGATTTGGTTAATAATTTTTATCCATCCTGGGCTTAAATTATGGAGCTTTCTGCATATATCAATAACACTTCAGTAAATACTGTTTTGTTTTTATCGTTTTCAACATAAAACAACGTATTATGCAGTGAGGTTCTCATGTGTTGGCTGTGGAGGGATAAAATATATCTCTCCTTGTGAACTCCAAAGGAGGGTTTCTCAGTAGCAGCACTATTCATTTTGGTTGAAAACTTCTCTGTTTGGGGCTGTCCTTTGCATTGTCCTCTACCCACTGGATGCCTTATGTCCCCAGGGGTCAAAATCGCCCCCAGTTGAGAATCACTGCTCTAGAAGAACCTCACAGATCTTTCATTTTGAGTTCCATTGAACTGATAGCTAAATTTTTAAAAATATTAAAACAGGGGTTCCAGCGTCCCTGAAAACGATCGATTGGCTTCCATAGCAGCTGAATTGCAGTTTAGGTCTCTGAGTCGTCACTCAAGCCCCACGGAGGAGAGAGATGGTGAGTGTTTAAGGTGTCATCTGCATTCTCAGCCAGCCAATCATTTGTCTCAGTCCACCAGTTTCTATTGTTAATGCCTTTTAAATGGAATGAAGAATAAGAATTGAGAGAGCTTTATGAGAAGATTTAATGCTGAACACATTGGGTTTTTCATATAGGTGCCTTTTTTAGTTGTATTTGCATTTTCTAGGTCTACTTTTGTTGCTTTTTAAAAAATCAGTATTCCTGATATTTTAACCATCAAACACTCTTATTCACTAAAAAACTCAAAAGGGACACTGTGTTTGTTGATGATATGCTGAAGTTTTATTACAGCACAGACCTAGGAGTCTTTGCCCAGGAACCACGTGGTGCTCATGCTGTAGCAATGCTGGGCTCCTGGGCCCCTCTTAAGGGGGTTCTCCGAAGAATCCAATTTCTGCTCAGGATTTTGTTGTCTGTTACTTGTGGAAAGTGTATGTAGTTAAAATCCTGTGACCATTAACAACTTCTTAGTTTGGTGCAATTTTCTAGAATTGATTATAGAGATAGTTTCTCACACTCAAATCAAACAGAAATCAATCACCAGAAAGGACAGGTTGATGGTAACTAATCATTGCCACTCACCATTTCAGTCTTGCTCGCAATTAAATAAGCATATCTGCTTTATAAGTCTTAATTTGTTTGAAAAAATACTTTCTGCAGAACCAGCATATCCAAAAGGTGATTCAAGTGGGTCAGCTCGAAGAAGTTGGGAACTTCGGACGCTTATCAGCCAGACTAAGGGTAAGAGAAAGAACATTGAACTTAAAATGTTTGAGCATCAAGTGAGCAGGTGCAGCTAAAATATGCTTTATGCATTTATTATTAGACCTTCTATATTAATATTTGTGATCTCTTTTATACCTCTGATATCACTTTCTGTATTTGCTGTTTGTGTACATTCACTATTTTTTATAATAAATTACAAGCTCCTTTGGATCGGGAACGTGTTTTACTCATCTTTTTTTTTTTTGAGGAAGATTGGCCCTGCGCTAACATCTGTTACTGATCTTCCTCTTTTTCTCCCCAAAGCCCCAGTACATAGTTGTGTACCATACTTGGGGAGTTGTAGCTCTTCTATGTGTAATGCCACCTCAGCATGGCTTGATGAGCAGTGAGTAGGTCTGCGCCCAGGATCTGAATTGGTGAACCCCAGGCTGCCGAAGCGTGAACTTAACCGCTGCACCACCAGGCCGGCCCCCATCTTTGTATTCTTTAAGCAGTGTGATGGTTAATTTTATATGTCACCTTGGGTAGGCCCTTAGCATAATTCTTTATACATGGTAGGACTGTAATAAATATTTGTGTAATGAATAACTGTTCGTTTTTTATGCTGGGGGTAGTTGAGAGAAAGCATGTACCTTACAAAGTAGGTGATCAGACAATATTAACCAAAACAATAAATAGCAGAAAAGTTACTGGTCTAGCACTTGATGATCTATAAAATGCTTTCACATATTCTTTGGCACAACAGTCTTGAGCAATAGACAGAATAGATCATGTTCTTTTTTCATAAATGATAAAAATTTCTGGGAGGCCAAATAATCTGGCCAATGTAGTAAATGACAGAGCTGTGACTAGAACGCACTACTTCTGTCTCCAAGTCTGGTACTCTTCGTATTACGGCACCCCTTTGAAATGTGTGTGACTGATCAGAAGAATAATTGTCCACCAAGGCCTAGAGCAGTCAGGAGGGATTTCATGGAGGGATGAGCTGGCCCTTGAAGGAAAGACAGGTCTGCATCAAGCTAAGAGGAAAGTGTAGAATGAGAAACACATCTGGACGCCCAGTGACTAAGGAAGAGACCAGCTGGACTGGACTGGACTGGATAGTGTCGATGTAAACGGAGGTGAAATTGAAAGGAGGAGGTGAGATCAGATCACAGCCAGTCTTCAATGATGGCCGAAGTGATTAAGGCCTTACCCAGAAATGGTGGGCAGCCCTGAAGCCACTTGAGCAGCTAGCTGGTATGTTTGGGGAGTGGGAGGGGGGCCTGATTTGGGGAGGAAATAGGATCTGTTAGAATACCATTGCAGTAATGCAGTGTGAAATAATAAGATACTGGACTAAGGTGGGATTTGAAAAAAGGAATAGAGGCAAGAAACAACTGTGATGCAACATTTGACAGCCTGGGGCAGATGAGGTGTGTGTGAGTACCTGGGGTCAGGGGAGATTTCATTGGCTTGGGCCTGGTGACAGGGAAGAGGGTCTCTCCAGTAGCTCTCCTATAATCGCTAGATCCCACGGATACCAGGTCTTTGTCATGATTTTCAAAACAAATACTTTGTGGTCAAGTAAACTTGGGAACTCTTGGGAGAGTTACCGTTCACATTGACTTATTAAAGACTAAGAAATCTTGAGAAATTTTTACTGTAAAGAAAAATAAGCCTTTCCCAGAAATATTTGACAGTGGAGTCCCTGGCCTCACAGCTGTGAAATCTTGTTCAGTGCCGAGTAGACTTGATGTGTCATATATTGAGGTAAAGGAAACAAGGATCCATGTTTTTAAGAAATGAATGTAGTAAGAAACTATAATTAGAACATTATAAATCTCTGGGAATTTCTCTTCTCAAATTAACCTTACAGTTGTCCCAGTCCTCAATGATCTCTTTGTTAGAAAATTCAGGCGCTTAGCTAATTAGGATACAGTATGAGAAGCGCTGTAATAGAGACGTATATAAAGCAATGCTTTTCAAGTTATGGGTTGTGACCCCTTACTGGGTTGTACAGTCAGCATTAAAAAAGAAAAAATAGCATGGAGTCCAAATCACATGTAGTAAGAGTAATAATGTTTCATGAAACTGTTGTTTCAGATATCTATTCTCACTGTAAATCATGATAAAATGAGTTGGAAAAATAGAGATGTAGAACCTAATGGGGAAAATAAGGAATAATAACAATAGCTAAAATTTATTGAGTATTCCTGTGTTCCAGGCATTGGCCAAATGCTTTACATGCATGATTTCATTAAGTCCTCACAGTAACTCTGTGAATTAGGTATTATTACCTTCATTTCACAGATTAGGAATTTGATAGAAGAAGAAGTCAATTAACTTGCTCATTGTGAAACATCTAGAAAATGGTGAGGCCAGGATTTTGTTCCAGGCATTCTGATTCCAGAGCCCTTACTCTGAGCTCTTCCCAGAGAAGGGACAAGTTAATTCCCTTCTCATCAAAGGTGGCTTCCCGAAAGAGGTGTGGTATTTCTGCTGAGCTGTGGTAAGATTTACTCGTCAGGCACTGGTGAGAAGACGACATTAAGGCAGACAGAAAAGTGTGAACAGAGACGTGGAAGTGAGAAATGGTTCAGTGTGTTCCATGAGTCTTTTCAGTTTGCTAGTCCAGAGCTGTGGTAGGAGGAGAAAAAGGAAAGCCTTAAAAAATGAACCAGGTAAGATAAACTAGATCCAAATTATGCAAGACCTTGAATCCTATATGAAGGGCTTTGGATTTTTGGTAAACAGGTTGTGATGAACCATGAAATAAATTTACGTAGGAAAGTAACATGATCAGATTTTATGTTTTAGTAAGATAATTCTGGCCAACAAGAGTGGGTTGGAGAGAGGAGAAACTAACTAGAGGCAGGTGGGTGGCTACTGCAGTAGTCTCACCCACAGTCTCGGGAGAGGGGGTCCTCGATGTTGTCTGACTAGCTTATGTTGTAGGTGTGTATGTATATAGAGGATGGTATACTCTGGAGTTGTTAGCTTTTGATGGACCGTAATTCACTTGCTGTGGATGTGAATAGATAATGATAAGCCTTGCTCTGATGGAGTTCTAATAATGTATATTGCTCTGTTTTTATTATTATTTGCTGGAAATTGACTTGATAATAATGATTGAGGGAACTGAGTTTGCACTTCTCCCTGCAGATACTGCTTCTAAACAAGGACCTATGGAAGCTATCCAGAAGTCAGTCCGATTGTTTGAAGAAAAGAGGTATCGAGAAATGAGGAGAAAGAATATCATTGGTCAAGTTTGTGATACCCCTAAGTCTTATGATAATGTTATGCACGTTGGCTTGAGGAAGGTGACCTTCAAGTGGCAAAGAGGAAACAAAATTGGTAAGGAAACTAAGGAGCATGACACAAAGGTCGTCTCTGTTAGAAACAGCAGTGGTCACACTTGTTTAGGTTAAATCTTATGTAGTTGGTTCTGTTTGTTTGTTTCATTTTTTAAATGTGTTCTAAGAGCAATAAAAAATAAGATTTTAGAAAGAGTCGTTTTACTTGATAACTCTGGAAGTTGCCAGTGAAGAACTATATAAATTTTATCCGTTTGTTTTAGTCTGTATTCTTTTAATCTTATTCCCAGAAGAATGTTATTGAAGAGAGACTGGGTACAAATAAAGGCAGGACAATCTTTTCTAAAATGTTGCCTAATTAATTAATTGCCAGGTGAAACGACTCCTTGTAAAATAACTAGTAGTAGATTGTGTGAGAGGAGCCTGATTATGTTTCATATCCCTCCCCAGTGTAAATGCGTTTCTCTGTTGAGCGTTTAGGACTAAAGAGGCAAACACAGTCGTAAGATAGGACTCTGTGCCTCAGGAAACCTGACGATTCTATGGAGCTATCAGGGCAGAAAACCCTGAAAATAATCAAGTACTCTATAGTTATCAATCTTATTCAGCCATATATCCCCTTAGTTTAATCCCAAAGGTTTGTTAGTAGAATATCCACTCCCACACACTCCTGGACGGGTGGCGATGTGCAGCTAGATGGAGACCAGGCTTCCTCCTGGGCGCTCCCTCTGCCCCAGCCCATCCCTGTCCTCCTGGCCCAGGCCTCCGCAAGGCTGGAGGGGCTCAGGAGTGTCACCAGGGTGCTTAGTGCTCTCCTTCAGGCCTCTTCTGGGGTTTGCCAAAGCCAGTTCTACTCTATTGATAGATATTTACAGGTAAGACAGTGAAATGACTGCCCGCGACTTCGGTTATCAGGGAACTAATAATAGGACTGTAGTAAGATAATTATAGATGTATAAATACAGATCCAGAATTGGATAAGGTGGTTATACATCTGATTGACCTGGCTTTGGTGACTGAGAACAGCATGTTTGTTCCTTTTCCCAGGGGAAGGGCAGTATGGGAAGGTCTACACCTGCATCAGTGTCGACACTGGTGAACTGATGGCTATGAAGGAGGTGAGTGGTCTGGGCCTCTGGGGGCCTTTTTGTTTGAAGCGTCTGTGTGAAAAAGCTTTGGTAAAGGAACTTGTATTTATGAGGTTCCTCTTAGTGCATAGTTATGCCCTGACTGTAGTACTTCCATGGTGAGTCTAGGCCTGAGGCCTGCTTTTTAGCATTTACATGTTGGGACCAGCTAGGCAGACACACTGAGACAACATATGAGAGTAAAGGAGGTATGATTCTGGTGAGGATGTAAGACCAGGAGCACAGATAATTCTGACACCACACAGGGATGGTGGCTGCCGTCCAGAGGGAGACAGAAGTGAAGTTTGCTGAGGACAGTGATAATGGTAGCATCTTATTGGGGGATGGAGATAACGTCTGTGATAAGCTTCAGCAGTGAGCAGCATTTAACAGCTGGAGGTAGAATGGGAAGAGCTGGGAAAAGCTGAGGACGGCCCCCTCAGGGAGACAACGACTGTTGTCGCTGTGTGGAGATGCCTTGTGACTCAGAAGCGGAGAAGCAGTGGATGATGAGGCTGGAGCTGCTGCGGCTGTTGTATCCCGAGTGGCTTTGTGCGCACAGGCACGTGCAGCTCCTGTCCATGCCAGTCACTCCCTCTCCTGACCTCTGGCAGCATTTCTTCGTCTGGCTGCGCGGCACTCACCCGCACTGCTTTTATAACCGTGTTCCGGCTGGGGTGTAAACTTCTGAAGGGCAGAATCATATCTCATCTTTTTATCTTGCCCAGAACCAAAACACCTGTGATTGCTTACTGAATGGTGAATGTTTTTATTAATTGAGTTTGCAGTTTTGAAAATGATCCCATTAGCTGTTATCTCACCAAATCTTCTAAAGCAGAATTCATTTGGAACAAAGGAAAGAAAGTCTGGAAGTAAAGTCACAAACACATTGACCGTAGTCCCTTGGGTCTGGACGGTGAAAGTGTCAGGCAGCAGCTTTACAGCCCTTGTATTTAAAGTTGTCGTGTTTCTAGTTTGTGACAGTACCAGCAGTGATCAACTGTTTTCCTTTTGCAGATTCGCTTTCAACCTAATGACCATAAAACTATCAAGGAAACTGCAGACGAGTTGAAAATATTTGAAGGCATCAAACACCCCAATCTGGTTCGGTATTTTGGTGTGGAGCTTCATAGAGTAAGCCAGCTTGAATCCCACGGTCTGTGTGAGGAGTCAGTGAGGGTACAGCGGAGTCCTGTTCTACATCACAGGTCTTCTCATTTCAGAGCACAGTAACTTTGCCTAATTGTCAGGAAATCTCCATGAGTTACATCATTTCTGCCTTCTCTCTGAAACTAGAGGAGTTCTTCCTAAAATGTAAGTTGTAGACTGTAGTCATTAACCCGACGTTATAAAGCACTGAAACCCATCCTGCCAAGCAGAGGAGTCTTCTAAAATGCCCCTTACACAGCTTCTCATACCTTTTATTTTCCTGCTATTTTTTGCTGAACCACTGTTGAGTACACTGTGAAGTAATACTGATTTTCCTTTTATATGTATTTAAGGAGCCATTGTGAAATGAGAGAAAATTAAAACCTCACATTCATTTTCCCTCTTGTGTTTAGAAATAAACACATGGAGGGAAAGAGGATAACTTGGAGCATCTTGGTGGAATACGAGCTTCCAGGGGAAGTTGCATATTGGTGATTTTTAGTGTTATCACAAATTCATATTTGAAAAGGATGTGTTTCAGTCCTTAATAATATATTTATAGGGACGTCCCTGTTGGTCCCTGTCTGAGATTATATGGCAGACTTCTTTTTGGAGGATTATAGACATTGATCACCTGTGATGTGGAGGAGCTGTTCTTACCCCACCTAGCTGTATAATTCCAGACAGAGGAGGCAGGCAGACACCGCTATAGAGGAGTTAGAAATGACTATTATAAGACAAATTCAGTGTTCAGGATGACAAGTGTAGCATACCATTAGAAAGAAGATTCCTTTGGGGTGTGGCCTGTGAAGTTTTCCAGATTCTTCACTTAGTGTACATGTAAACACAAGGCTGTGTTTTATTCCTCCCACAGGAAGAAATGTACATCTTCATGGAGTACTGTGACGAGGGTACGTTAGAAGAGGTGTCAAGGCTGGGACTTCAGGAGCATGTCATTAGGCTGTATTCAAAGCAGATCACCATTGCAATCAACGTCCTCCATGAGCATGGCATAGTTCACCGTGACATTAAAGGTAATCCCCACGCTCGCCTGGCTGCCATGGCCCAAGAGTCAGCTGGTATCTGGTACAGAATAGGTGCTCTCAGGACGCTTGTTCCCACTCCCACACGTCACTTCTCTAGAAGGAAGTCCCTCCACTGTGCATATTCTTCCATAGAGAACCCAGTATTAAAAAACTATGTAGAACACACATCTCCATCTGTGAGTAGGTAAGTCTGCTCTGTCTTTCTGTTCAACACTGCTTTTAGTGAAGTCTGTTTCCCAAAAATGAAAGTTGCTACTTCATAGGCTGATTTGACCAACCCGGTGTATTTACTAGACATTCGTGATCAGAGCATCGTTTTCCCCATGTCAGGACCCTTGTGTGTTTATATATGAACGTCATGAGTATGTGAGGTGACAGTGAATCAGAGATGCTGCTCTAAGGCACGATGTGCTGCTATGTTTTGGAGACGAGGATAGGGTTTATTTATACCAGCCTCCTCCAACATAGAATTCTGCTAAAGATTGATTTGGTCAGGCTGATTGCTGATAAGTGCTTTTGCCTTCTGGTATGAGGGGAGTAGCTATGCTGCTCTCAGAACTGTCTGTCTTACATTTACCGTACTGCACCATGCCCCTGACCTTTGTATTTGGGAATCTTGGGGATAATTAAAGTGACAAATTATTTTTGTCTCTCAGCCCTAGACTTAAGGATTCTGTTCTGTCACCTAGTCTGAGGCTAGCCTAAACATGTTCTGTCTAGAAATTGGTCTGACTTCCGACCTCACTAGACCTGATTGGGGGCCAGATTACACCAGAACCTGCTTTGGTCTAAGTGTAAGAGTTGTCCGTGCTCTCTAAGGTGGCTCACCCTGAATTCCCAGCATACTCCAGTCTTGTTGTCCTCCTGCCCGTCCACCACATTGCTTTGATGTCTGAGATCATTCTGGGCATTTGCTTAATTGGCTTTTTGTCAGGCCATGACATTGCCTGTTTTCAGTCATTCTGCCCCAAATACCGTACTCAGTTCTCTCTCCACCATCATGAAGTGGCACCTTCATGTCATTGGCCAGGGCCATAATGAGAATCCCTCAGAGTCCTTGAATCAAGTCTGTTCACTTGTGTCCTTGTGATATTCTTTATAATTCAGCATGGCTAAGAATGTGCACCTATGGACTAGCTGCAGAATAATGAAGTGAGCACTGTATAGTCTCCCGTGGGGACCACCTACAATGGGAGCACGCAGCTATGAGGATTAACTGTTAGACTTCAGCCTTGTATGGCCAGTTGCCTAACTTGAGTGGCTGTGATTTGCTTTTTGAAGGAAGTGCCATAGGACACATAACGCCAGAGGTGTGTGGCTCAGTTGGAGTGATAATATCTTGTCGCCTGTAGCAAAAGGCAGAGCTACCCTGGGAGATGAGCAGTAACCCCAGATCCCAACTAGAGTACCAGTTAGACATGTCTATTGCTTGTAGAAATAGGAGACGATTACAGAACATTCTCTGGTCGCTGTCTAAAGTCAACCCAGTGGCAGCCTCAGATACAGCTCTAAAGAGCAGCAGTGCATGCTGGTTCTTACCTCCGTGTTGCCTCCTGCTACAGGAGCTGCTGACTCTATACAGCTCTGATTTCGGGGGCTGTCACCACTAGCGTTTGTGTTTTGTATGTAACTTCTTCTAAGTATCTCTGGGTTTTTAATGTTAGAATTTATGTATGTATTTCAATTCAGAATGTATTGGTCAAAGCATCTACATTGATATTAACATTGCTTTGTATTAACGTTTGTGAATCAGGCTGTCTTGATTACACTTTGTAAGTAAAGTTTCATAAACCTTTACAGTATTTAGTTCGTGATTCAAGCTCCTGGTAGTTTAGTTACCATGGAAACTTTAAAAGCCCTGCCTGTGTCTCAGAGACTAACGACTGCTGGTTTCTGTTAGGTGCCAATATCTTCCTTACCTCGTCTGGACTCATCAAACTGGGAGATTTCGGATGCTCAGTGAAGCTTAAAAACAATGCACAGACCATGCCTGGGGAAGTGAATAGCACGCTGGGGACAGCAGGTGGGGACTGGCTTGGTTTGTCTTTGTGCTGTGACTCGTTACTGTGTGCCTGGTAACCGGGCTTTCCCCTCAGCTCTCTTGTGAGCAGAGACCTGGAGAGCAGGTAAGGGTTTCTGACCACGAAGGACACCCTGGGGAACTGAGGCTTCCACCTGAGCACACTCGTCAGACTGGGAAATTGAAAGGAGGAGGAAAGGCCTTCTCAGGAAAACTTTGTGGTTTACTTTGTGTTCATGAAAACTATTCTAGTTGAAACAACATATTGTTTAAATGGTAATTATTTGTTTTGATTGTTGAGTGTCATAAAATTTTACATCCTCCTTTGCAGGTTAAACTTCATATTTTCATTGTAAATACAATTTATCTGAAGATTTGCACACTCAAAAATTGTCTTTTAGACGGTAATTTGGCCCCTAAAATGTCCATACAAGAAATTGATTTGAAATATCTGTTTTCAAGTTTCAGTATTTCCTATTATGTAATTTGGAGAAAGTTTCCCTTCTCAACAAAGTAGTTATTTCTTCTTTATAGAACATTATACAATATTAATTTATTGCTTGGCTCTGTTAATACATGGTGTTTTGTTTGTAACCCATTCTTATCGCTGTATCTGTGACTTTTAAAGCATACATGGCTCCGGAAGTCATCACTCGTGCGAAAGGAGAGGGCCATGGGCGTGCGGCCGACATCTGGAGTCTGGGGTGCGTTGTCATAGAGATGGTGACAGGCAAGGTAAGCAGAGCCCACACCTGGAGGAGAAACTTTGGAGGGCACTTTACGTGAACAGAGTAGTAGTTGTGGTCTTATTATTATTTTAAATACTGTGGACACATTTTCTGCTAAATAGAGAACATGACTAGAGAGTAAGAATGTGATCTGTAAAAAGAGTCAGTAAGTTAAGACAAGTGACAAACTAGAAACCAAATATTTATAAGATATATGACTTAAGAGAACTCTTATGAGGAATAAAAAAAGCGTAAAGCTCTAATTAAAACACAGAGAAGCAGGCAGCTACAAAAAAAACCCATGAAGTTGAAAACTTATGTCCGCACAGAGGCTGGCACATGAATGCCTTTATCAACTTTATTCATCATTGCCAAAACTTGGAAGCAGCCAAGGTATTCTTCAGTAGATAAATAGATAAACAGACTGTGGGAATCTGTACAATGGAATATTATTCAGCAATAAGAAATGAGCTATTGAGCCATAAAATGACATGGAGGGACCTTAAAAGCATATAGCTACTGAAAGAAACCAATCTGAAAATGCCACACACTTAATGATTCCAACTATATGACATTCTGGAAGAGGCAAAACTATAGAGGCAGTAAAAGATCAGTGGTTGCCTGGGGCTCTGGGAGAGGGAAGGAAGGATGAATAGGCAGAGCACAGGATTTTTAAAAGGGCAGTGAAACTGTTCTGTTTGATGTAGTATCTGAAAATTCTGACACTTGATCTTCAGATGAAGATACTACTAATGAACAGTTACACAAATATATAGAGGCACAGTGTGTATGTGTGTAGCATCATTTATAAGGCAAAAACGTTAGAAACCTTAAGTGTTGTTAGTAGGAAATTAAATTATTGTACAGCTATACCTTGCAGCTACTGAAAAATATGTGAATCACACATAATAAGTGCTTAATAAGTATTAGCTAATATTACTTCTATTAGCATTAACATAGAAGGGTGCCCATACTGTCTGTTACTTTAGTCAAGCCATACATCAGAGAAACAACAAGCTCTCACACTGAACAACATCACAATAACTGAAAAATAGTACACAAATTAGAGTGCCATACACACTTAGTTCTTTCCCTCCTGAATCTCATTTTTATTGTGATCATAATAAAATAATCTAAGCTTCACACTAATAGAATTTGATGCTTGTTTTTCAACAAGGTAGCCTATTAAACATCTGTATAAGATAACTGTTGAATTTTATGTTTTATTGACATTTTCTTATCATTTTATATATTACACTTTTTATTTGCATGGTGATGACGTCTAGATAATGCTGGACTAACAGAACATCCCAGTGGGGTAGGCAGACTATGCTGACCAGCTGGTTTTGTAAATAAAGTTTTAATGGCACATGGTCACACCCATTCATTTATATACTGTCTAAGGCTGCTTTCACGCTTCAGTGGGGGCAATTAAATAGTTGTGACAGTGATCATATGGCCCACAAGCCTAAAATATTTACTCTTTGCCCTTTAAGTAAAAGTTTGCCAGCCCCTGATATAAGTATGGAGATGCCTAAAAAGAGATTGAGCAGTTGTGTTTTTTTGTGGCCACATAGTATTAAAACCTGACTTTTTTTCACTTTTTTTAGAGGCCTTGGCATGAATATGAACACAACTTTCAGATTATGTATAAAGTGGGAATGGGGCATAAGCCACCAATCCCTGAAAGATTAAGCCCAGAAGGAAAGGACTTCCTTTCTCACTGCCTTGAAAGTGAGCCCAGGATGAGGTGGACAGCCAGCCAGCTCCTCGACCATTCCTTCGTCAAGGTTTGGCAGACTGCTGTATAGTCTTCGCATGTTTGAATATTTGAGTTCTGTTTGCATCTGGCACTTAAGGAAATTTGGAAACTTAAATATAAATATCATATCTGAAATGGAAAGGAACTAAATGGATCATGCCAGGGAATTTTGTGTATGTTTTTTCTTTCGGGAAATGTTGAAGGTTCTCCTGCATGATCCGTTTAGGTGGTGTGTTTGAGGTACCTTTGGAACTGTTAAATGGGATGTTAAATGAGACTGGATGAAAGACAGTTTTCTGTTGAGAGTGTGTAGTCTCCTTGAATACAGGGTTAGTAAGACTAATCTCTACTAAGAGAGTAAAGACAGGGTTAGTAATGACTAGGCATTATGTTAAAAGCTCTGATAATGGTATATATGCCATGTTGTAGGGTCATCGAGAAGAGGAATTTAATCCAGTCAGGTAATCCCGGATACTGCTTTCTCTAGAATGAGATGCCTGAGCTGTTTGGGAGGACTTCACCGGGTCAGGAATGGGGGTAGGGGTATGGCAGACAGAATGGAAGAGACCTGGAAGGGCTCACTACCAATAGGGTAAAACAGTCAAGGAACTGTGTGTAGGTAGATACTGATGGAGCACAGGATGTGGGAAATGGCAAAAGAAAGCTGGGAGAATAAGCGGGAGACACATGAAGGAATTTCAGTTTTATGTAAACATGACAGGATTAAATAGTGTTTTAGAATGATCATTCTAGAGGCAAGAGACTATTTAGGAAGCTGCTGTTATGGCTAATGGGTTGGGAGTGGGAAGTCAGGAGTGGGCTGTCAGTGATATTTATGAGTTTAAATGGCCATGACTGAGTATCTGATTGGATGTGAAAGGTGAGTGAGGGGAGGAGTCTAGGATGGCTTCCAGGCTCCTGGCTTGTGTCCCCAGGTTATGGAGTCCTTTCGCCAAGACTGGTAAAGAGGGCAGCTGGTTGAGAGTTGGGTCAGGGAGATGATGGTTTCCTCTTGGGTGGATTACATTTGTGGTGTTTTTGGATCATCTGCTTGGGATTTCAGATGGGCATTTGGATATTTTGGGCTGGCATTCAAGACAGAATTGGGATAGCATCAGATTAGGGGGACAGAAATGTTGCTAGGAGAGTATTTAGAGGAGAAATCAAATGAGAATGGGGCCCTGGAGAAAACATTTAAAGGGCCCTGCAGAGGAGCTCCTGATAAAGGAAAGGAAGGTGCAAAAGAATGTGGTGACATTGTTCCTGGGTGAGTGAAATCAAGGAACCAGTGGCTGCATCTGCTATACAGATATTAGGGATTTGTAATTAAATAAAAATTTATTTCTTTGTTATTATATTGACTTGATATTGTACAAGCAGATTCTTAAAAACGCCTTCAGTCAGTTCCCAGAGCAGTGACTTAGCACTGATCTTGTTCATTGCACCAGTGAAGCCTCCCTCTGTGCCAGGCGCAGTGCTGGGAGCAGCAGGGGGTGTTGACTGTGACTTGCCTGTAAGCCTTACGCGGAGCACGCATAGGGTTCAGCTCTCTCCTGCCTTCCTCACAGGTTTGCACAGATGAAGAATGAAGCTAATCAGTCTGTGGCCTAGTAGTGTGTGTACTCGGAAAATTCTCTTAATCACTACTGTATGTAATATTTACATAAAGACTGTGCTGAGAAGCAGTATAAGCCTTTTTAATCTTCCAAGACTGAAGACTGCACAGGTGACAAGCGTCACTTCTCCTGCTGCTCCTGTTTGTTTGATGTGGCACGGGGCCCTCCTGAGTGATGGTGTCCACGAGGTAAAGAAGCTGCATGTTAAGTGCCATTACTACTGTACATGGACCATCGCCTCTGTCACCTCCGTTTCTCGCGTGACTGAGACACGTGACATCAGTGTAGTATTTTTGACCTTCTAGGTTCAAAAGCAGTTGTAGTGTTATCAGGCGTCCTGGGCCTTGTTGTTGATCTCCTGTTTGTCGAGTGCACTGACTGTGAAACCTTACCTTTTGTTGTTGTTGGCAAGCCGCAGGTTTGTTATGCAAAAGGCTGATTAATGAAATTTAAGAAAAAGGTTCTTTTTTCAATAAATGGTTTATTTTAGGAAAGCTCAGTTATATTGTCTCTTAATGGTTTTGGAGCCAACACATTATCTGATACAGAAGTCTGTCATTTTCATTCATGTGTTCCTCAGCAAAAGGGGCAGAATCAAGTTTGCTAAAGATGGGCCCTGGGTTAGGAGTTCTTTGAGGGTCCAGTGCCTCCTTGCTGAGAAGTGAAAGAGCTAAGTGAAACAACACTAAGGGTGTGAGAGGGCCTTTTATATTATTTTGTACTAACTAGCTAGTTTACAACAGAGAAAAGTTTAAACCTTGTTATCACATGTTGGGGGTTCAGTTTATTTTTAAACCAAGATGTATAGGGGCTGGGTGGATGTAAATACTGCTGAATAGTCTCTTGACAAGAAAGTGTCTTTTTCAGAATGTAAATATTTCAGCAGTTAGTTTTCTAAAATAGCCCAAATTATATGTTATTGATGGTGTTCGTTTATTTCTTTTTGCTATTAAATTTTTTTAAAAGATTGACCTTAAAGCTTCCTGAAATCTTTTTAGAAGATCATTGACTTATTCCTGACATGTAGCAGCTGACTCTGACAAGGAATTGCTCGGATGGGTTGTGTATTCACCTTCCCTCCAGGGTAGGAGATCCCCTCAGCCAAGACATTAATGTCCAGAGAATGCTGGCATCACAGAAAGATTCATACAAACCCTTAGATTTTTTTTATTTGTTTTTTTAAGAGCTTTTTGAGGTATAATTTTCATAATATTTGAAGTGTACCATTCAATGATTTTTAGTATAGTCACATAGTTGTACAACCACTGTCACAGTTCATCTTAGAACAGTTCCATCAGCCCAGAAAGAAACCTCATGTCTATTTGCAGTCACTCTCTACTCCTACCCCAGCCTTAGGCAGCTACTAAGCCACTTCCTGCCTCTATAGATTTGCCTATTCTGGACATTTCATATAAAGAGAATTTTACAATATGTGGTCTCTTGGGTCTGGCTTGTTCCACTTAGAATAATATTTCCGAGGTTTATCCGTGTTGTAGCATGTATCATTACTTCATTCTTTTTTATTGCTGAATACTGTGCCATTGTATGGATACAACACACGTTTTATTTATTCATTTACTAGTTCCACTTTTTGGTTTATAATGAATAATGCTGCTCTGAACATACACATACAAGTCTTTGTGTGGATATGTGTGTTCATTTGTCTTGGGAGTGGAACTGCTGGGTCATATGATAAATCCATGTTCAATATTGTAAGAAACTGTCAAACTGTTTCTAAAGTGGCTGCACTGCCTTACATTCCCACCAGCAACGTATGAGGGTCCTAGCCTCTCCATACCCTCGCCAGTTCTTCACATTGTCTTTCTTTCTGATGTATGTGAAGTGGGATCTCGTTGTGGTTTTGATTCACATTTCCCCAATGATGGCCAGCATTTCTTCTTGTGCTTGTTGGCCTTTCGTGTATCTTCTTTGGTGATGTCTATTTGAATCTTTTGCCTGTTTTTAAATTGGGTTATTTGTCTTCTTCTTATTGAATTGTGAGAGATTTTTATATATCCTGGATACAAGTCCTTTACCAGATGTATGATTTGCAAAGGTTTTTTCCCCAGTCTGTGGCTTGTCTTTTCACTTTTTTAATGGTGTCTTTTTGAAGCACAAAAGTTTTTAATTTTGAAGTCCAGTTTATCAACTTACTCTTTATTGCATGTGCTCTTGATATCGTATCTAAGAAATCATAACTTGACCTAAGGTCATGAAGATTTACAGCTATGTTTTCTTTTAAGAGTTTTATAGGTTTAGCTCTTATATTTAACTCTATCATCTATTTTTAGTTAATTTTTGTGTGTAATATCAGAGAAGAGTCTAAATTCATCCTTTTGCATGTGGATATTTATTTGACCCAGCATCGTTTGTTGAAAAGACTATTCTTTCTCCATTGAATTGTCTTGGCATCCTTGTTGAAGTCAGTTGACCATAAATCTGAGATTTTATTTCTGGACTCTCAGTTCTATTCCATTGATCTCTATCTTATGCAGTACCATGCTGTCTTGATTAATGTAGCTTGGTAGTAAGTTTTGAAGTTGGAAAGTGTGAGTTCGCCAACTTTATTCTCCTTTTTCAAGATTTGGCTAGAAAGTTTTGGCTATTCTGGGCCATTTGTATTTCCCTATAAATTTTAGTATCAGCTTTCCAATTTCTGCTCAAAAAAACCCAGCTGGGATTTTGATAGCGATTGTATTGAATCTATAGAACAATGTGGGGAGTATTACTATATTAACAATATTAAGTTTTCCAATCTGTGAACACAGGGTAATTTCAGTGTACAGTTCTTGAATGTAAGTTTATTTCTATTTTATTCTTTTTCATGCTATTGTGAATGAAAATATTTTCTTAATTTCATTTTCAGATTGTTCATTGCTAGTATATATTAATATAGTTGATTTTTATATATTGATCTTTTATCCTGTGGCCTCACTGAACTCATTCAGTAGCTCTAGTAGTTGTTTTGTGGATTCCATAGAATCTTCTACATATAAAATCATATTGTCCATGAATAAAGACAGTGTTACTTCTTCCTTTACAATCTGATGCCTTCTGTTTCTTTTCATGCCTAATTGCCCTGGCTAGATCCTCTCTCCAGTACAATGTTGAACAACAATGGTGAGAGTGACATCCTTGTCATGGTTTTGATCTTAGGTGGTATCATTCATTCTTTCACCATTGGCTATGGTGTTGGTTGTGAATTTTTCATAAATGCCCTCTATTTGGTTGAAGACATTTCCTTCTATTCCTGGTTTATTGAGAGTTTTTATCATGACCAGGTGTTCAACTTTGTCAAATGCTCTTTCTGAAATTATTGAGATGACCATATGGTTTTTGTCCTTTATTAATATGGTGAATTTCATCAACTGATTTTTCGACATCAAACCCATCTTGCATTCCTGGGATAAGTCCTAGTCACTCATTATTTATAATCCTTTTTATGTATTGCTGTTGATGTATTCATTTGTAACGTTTTGTTGACGACTGTTACTTCTACGTGACTTGAGGGATATTGCTGTGTAGTTTTCATTTCTAGTGATGTCTAGGTCTGGCTTTGGTTATCAGGGTAATGCTCCCCTCACACAATGAGTTGGGATGTTTTCCTCCTTCTCTATTTTCTCGAAGAGATTGTGAAGAATTGGTATTATTTACCATATTTCTTTAAATGTTTGGTAGAATACACTAGTGAAACCAGCTGTGCCTGGTTTCTCTTTGTGGAAAGGTTTTTATTTACTAATTCAATCTCTTAACTTGTTACAGGCCTATTCAGATTTTCCAGTCTCCTTTAGTCAGTTTTTGTAATTTATATCTTGCTAGGAATTTGTCCATTTTAGCTAAGTTGTCTCATTTGTTGGCATACAGTTGTTCACAGTATTCCCTTATAATACTTTTCTGTAAGGTTGGTAGTGATGTCCACTCTTTTATTCCTGATTTTAGTATTTGTGTTTTCTTTCTCTTTTTCTTGGATAAAGCCTTATCAATTTTGTCGATCTTTTCAAAGAATCAATTCTGGATTTATTAATATTCTCTATTGTTTTTCTGGTTTCCATGTCATTTTTTTTCTCCATACTAATCTTTATTATTTCCTTCCTTCCGTATGCTTTGGGTTTAATTTGCTCATCTTTTCTTTTAGTTTCTTAAGATAGAAGTTGGGGAAGATAAAAATGATTGTAAAAATAATCTGCTAGACCATTTCCTTTTTTATATATAGTTTCCAAATAGAGCATATATCTTGAACACATTCCAAAGATAGGTTCACAGTAAGTTAAGAAAATATAATGTAAAAGCAAGGGGTAGATTTTCTTTCTCCTTCCAAAATAGCAGCCCCTGACATTATATTCTCTAGAGTGGGGTCAGCAAACCTTTTCTGTAAAGGGCAAGAGACTAAATATTTTTGGCATTGCAGACCATATAGTCGTGGTTGCAACTACTCAACTCTGCTGTTGCAGCATGAAAGCAGCCACAGGCAATGTCTACATGAATGGATGTGGCTGTGTTTCAGTAAAACTTTATTTACAAAACAAGCAACAAGTGGGCCACAGTTTGCCAAATCCTGCTCTAGAGCATTAAGCAAAATTAAGAAACAATATTTTCTTAGGCTAGTAGAGCTTATATGAAAGAGTATTATCTTTCAAAGACAATATGTAATGCTGCCTTATTCATATGTTTTATTTACTGTTGTGAAAAAGTGAGTTATGCTCTTATCGGCTCAAAACTGAGATGTGGCAGCTATGAGATAACAAGGCTGGCTTTCTTGTGGGCTTAAACAAGGATGCTGAAGGCAGCTCCAAGAGGAGTTTGAACTTGCTGCTCAAGAAGCTTATAGGAGTTTCTCCTTATAGGAGTGTAGGTCTGTCCCTTGAAGCATACCTTTTTTCTCCTGGTAAGCGAAGAATTATGTCTTTTTCCAAAATCAGTGAGTTTGTTTTTGACAGTGTGTTAAAGCAGGTAGCTCCCTTCTTATTAGTTGTGGTGTCTAAAGTCACTGCCTTGCAAACCACTCATTTAATGTTGTGATGGAAGCTTCCGTGACGTGCTGCTTGAAACATTGATCACTTTCGCCCTCCCCATAGCCCGTTAGCCTTGTCCTAAATTAACCACCAGAATGGTCACAGACCTTCCACCCTGGGGCAGCTCCTCTAGTCACATGCTCCAGTGGTCTGCCGTTTTGTTGTGTCACTTTTTCTCTTCTTGAGTCAACTATTGTGAATTGTAGAACTGCAGTGCTTTTCATACAGCATTAGGTGATTTTTTCTTAGTTGTTTAGAATCATTCCTTTTCAGAGTGACTTCTTCCAAACACATGTGCAACTTTAGTGGTTTCCTAACCACCTTCCATTTTTATATTATCTCTTGTTCCTTGAAGTGACAGGATGGCTGTGTTGCACAATTCCAGGAGCCACTGTTAACATTGAATTTTGTTTATTCTTTAGTCATCATCTTCCTTGATAGCCCCTTTCCATTTTAAAATTATTTTGATTACTATAAGATATTTCTTTATTTTGAGCTAAAATCAACCTCATTATATTGCTAATTCATACTCTGTAAACCTGACTGTCCCTTTTCGACATTCCAAGTCCTTCATCTCTGCCTCCCAAGTTCCTTCTGTAAGTTGTAAGTTTCTAATTCTGAAACTGTCTAGGCTTTCCCACTTTAGTTTGTCAGTAACCCTTTTAGAGAGTGACAGAACTGATGGTGATTCTAGGTGTTCTGACAATAGCAGGAATATTGCATTCCATGTTGTAGATCTATGCTAATATTCATGCAGCGAGACAGAAACGGGTCCTGTCTTCATGGAGTACATAGTCTATCAGGGAGACAGACCTTGAACAAGTAGTTAAATGTGAGAAATTGCCTCCCTGCTGTCCTCCCTCCCCCTGTTCTGTTGGTTTGTATGGGAGCTAGGCTAGTTAGGGAAATTAAGAGAAAGCCTCTCTGAGGAGGTGATAGTTAACTTGGGAATATCGTGATAAGCTAGGCGAGAGGGAGAGAATGAGTAACCACCACGTGTGTGGGGAAGGGGTTGTGTGTGGGGAAAGGGTCAAGGGTTCCAGGTGGGGGGCAGGAGAGAGCATGGAGTGATGGCAGAGCTGGAAGACGTGCAACACTGGCAGCCAAAGATCAGAATGGCCCGTGGGGAGGTGAGGGAGGTGGAGGGATAGGCTGCAGGGCCTTTCCACTTTTCCTAAAGATAGCGGCCAAGTCATTGGAGAGATCTAGAGATCTGCATTTTCCCAAATGACAGTTTCATGTTAATTTTATTTCATCCAATCCATTAAGTCTTCTAATGGTATCAACTACATACTTTATCAGTTTTAACTTTGTTCAGCCTATCTATAAAAAAATTAAAAGATTGCTACATAGCAGGACAGAGACAGTAGCCCGGGTTGACATTACAATCCATTTATCAGTTCTCTGTTCTACATTAAAAAGCTGCCACTCATGTGATCCATGTATTCTCATCTTCTCTTTAAGACTAGCATGGTTCTGTCAAATGCTTTGCTGAAATTCAAATTCACTAGTTCTGGAAACCTATTTGAAAAGGCAAATTTGGTCAGTCTAACATCATTTATTCTTAGGGGGCATCTTTGCTATCTCTTACAACAGACACTATCTCCTAGGCTAGGACATTACTGCTTTCTTTTATGTACTCAGAAATCACCCACTTAATAATCTCTTCCAGAATCCTGCTGCATAGCAGTCTGTAAAATTCATTCATCTTCTCCTTCATATTGCCTCCCTCCAAGTCTGTTTCCTCAAAGAGCATCCCTTGGTGGTGCAGTGTAACCTGAACCCTGGGCAGCAGTCGATACAGGCTCAGAATTGAGGATTCACTGTGCGCTCCGAGCAGCTCATTCCCTAACGTTGGTGTGGACAAGACAAGAAAGCAGAAGAGGAGCATTCCACCCTGGGGTCCGTGGGAAGCCTCTGGAGCCTCGCTCTTTCTGCCTCGGATGCACTTAGCTCAGTCTAGGTGCTACACCATTCTGCCAGGGCAGGGCTTCTGCAGTTTTGTGACCTTATTTTGTATGCACTTTAAAAGTCCAAGCCACCCTGTACTATTTCATCAACTTCGTTAATATCTCCACCCCATTCCTTCCTCATCATTTGCAAACATATAGATAGAATGGCATTCTGAAACTCCCTTTGACTTTTCTGAATTTTCTAGAATGTTTGGCAAAGATCTGACTAAAACTAGCACTGTGGACTATAAGAAGAGAAGGTGCAATTTGTGTAATTTCATTCATATTAGAAATCTACAGGAATTATTATTCAGCAATCCTAACTTTGTATTCATAGTACTTACCTCCTTAAAATTCAACAGAGCACAGATGCCAGAAGTTTCAAAAATAGCTAGTCACTCCAACATGCCTTTGTATGAAAAACAATCTTAAAGGTAAAAATTGTGTGTGTCTTACTCAGTGAAAAGCTTTACTAACACAGTCCTAGGAGGTATTTCCTAGATACTGAAAAGGTCTAAGTACATAGGTGCTGAATCAATTCACGTTAATATTAAAACAGGACAAGGCTGCAGAGGCTGAGGAACTCCTAGTCTGGAACTGCTTATCCTTTACGGAAGGAAAAGCTTTGCTTTCTTCACTGATAACTCTGAAACTTCAAAGTACTGACCAATTATAGCCTAATTGTGCTTAAGAAAGATTCTTATTTTCACTTTAGGAAAGGGAATCAAAAGAATACAGTGGAAATTCAGTTACTAAGGCCTCTGAATCACTCAGTCCTCACTGATGAGGCACTGCTGGGGGTGGCCCAGGGGCCCGTCCTTGCCCCCGCAGAGGTGACACCCTAAGAAGGTGACATACACTAACTGTTTAGGTGAACTCTCTGATATTCTGCTGTTTCTGACCAAAATCATGGTAAGTTCAAACAGTTGAATATCATAAAGCAGATGCCACTTGGTGACGAATGCTGTGAATGGTGTTGGATGTCCCGGGTTAAGAGAAGCAGGAACATGTGCCTAGTCCTCTATCCTCCTCTCAAGTTGATGTCCAGTGCTTTGCAGCGCCATCGTAACAGGACAGAAAGCCTCGAAACACCTTGAGTGCTTGGTTCTTGTTTAGACTGCTGGAAACTCTGGAAGTGCTCAGAACCCCAGCCAGGGATGCAGGAGTGGGAGATGCAGCGGACGTGCCTTAGAGAGGTCGAGAGATCCGCTCAGCCACAGCTGTTGGGTCAGGCACTGTGCTGGCTCGGGGGACTCGGTGACGACTGAGCCCCTAGGCCCTCTGTATGGGGTCATTCCTAAGGGCCGAGGGATTGGAAGGACTGCCTGTGTCACCCTTTTGTCTAACCTGTTCGTCAAGGTGAGTCGAGCCTCCTTCATCCTGGCAAAAAGAATTGTTTTAAAAATGTTTTGCAATTAAATCTCTGAAGATAATTTAAGGAAGTCAACCCTATTACAGTGTAGCCAATTCCTTCTTCATCGACACAGCCATCATGTCTCTATATAGATAGGGAAAAATCCAGAAAAGAGGGAGCTTAAGCAGCTGGCCTGACATCCCTAAATGATTCCTTGGCAAAGGCAGAAGGTGATCCTGAGTCTTGACACCAGGAGAGGGGACTGCCTCACAATCCAGTGTCCAACCCGAAGCCGTCTGTCTTAGTCACTGGGGTGCCTCCCCAGTCCACAGAGGCAGCAGTGAAAACCATCTACTAGGAGGCCAAGAGGAGGCAAGCCGCCGTCCCAGAGCTGCGCACACAAGGGAAGCCGGCTCCCCCAGACCCAGAAGCGCTCTCACTGAGGCAGTCCTCGTCTCGTTCCAACAGCGGGCTTGAGAGTGTTGCTGGAGGAAGAGCATTTATCAGAACGAGAGCCAGGACCTGAACAGCTGGCCCTGCTCTGCGGCACCTGGCAGCTCAGCTCTGTCCCACCCGCCACGCTGTCAGGACTGAGACCTGAGGTGTTGGGAAGGGGGGCAGTGCCATCACGACAGGGAACATGCTGCGTGTAAGTGTTCTTTAGTTCGTTCTCTGGAAACAGAACGTAGGAACCGCTTCAGTTAAGGTGGTGTAGAACACAGTTGCTGAAGGAGGGTGAACGCTGGTACCTAACAGGACAACGTGAGTGACCTGTCACACAGTAAACGAGGCTCACACTGGCAGGCGCCCTTCCTAGAAGCTCCGGGGAGGAGGGGACAGTGTACAGCCGACTGCAGGCACAGGCAGGCAGAACGGTGGCCCATCTTGCTTCCACCGTCTTTCCAACACAGAAGGCGGGTGGCCGCGGCCCTGCTACTCCTCGGGAGACCAGCTGCACCCCGAGGGTTTGCTCTTCCCGCTTCAGCCTCGCGAATACCTGAAGAGTCTGACCGTGCTCTAGAGAAAGCTGGGTTCGACCTCGTGTTTTGAGCAGGGAACAGGTATCCTCGAGAATGTTCGCTTACACCTTTCTTACCGCTTGTCCACGTTCATGGGTAAGTTCTGAAAGCCTCTGCAAAGCCTGATCTGTTTTGCTTGGGGGACCAGCCAGACCACCATTCCATTCGACCAGGAGAGAGAGCAGAAGCTGCCGGGCCCCTTTGTGTGTCTGTCACGTTCACTCTTGCTATGTTTTGGCTGGACTGTTATCATTGGCTTTTACATCTAAATCACTGTCTTTCAGATTGACTTATGAATATGTTAGAAAAACACTAATGTTTTTCAATTTTTAAACATCAGTAGCTACTTTCACAAGGTTTTGCATGCATTTATTTAGAGAATACAGCAGTTGAGATATTCCAGTGGTCATTTGAAAAAGATGTTCTTTCTAAAAAATCTAAACAAGGTGATAGGCTACCTCATGAAGTGCATGAGTTCTTCCTCTGTGGTTAATCGTGTTAACTTATCATCACAGAATCCGTCCACGTTCCCCAAATGTCAGGCTGCCTCTCAGATGGTTGGTGTTTTTTGCTTAAGTCACTGTGGGCTTGCTTTCCTAGAAGTGCATTACACTGCCTGCCTCGAAGCTGCAGGGGACTTGGATGTGGCCCTCAGTATCTGAGGTGACCTGCCCTGCTCTCCAGACTGCAGTAAAGCTTTGTATTTTCTCGGCCACACTGGATTTCAGAGCAGGCTCTAGGCAGGGCTGACTTAAGCTACTGGGAGGTGGAGGTATCAACAGACAGGGCGTGACGCTCGTGGTCCGTGGTGCACTACCAGAGGACAGAGAGGTGGCTTAAACTCCACTGGTTTTTAATTCTGAGAAAAATCAATACCCTGGGAGCCAGAACAGTTCTCTGTTGAAGAGATTGTGGTTCAGGGCTTTGGGGAGGAGTAATGAGTCTTTCCAGGGCACCATGCTTGTCTCTGCCACTATGGCAACAGGACAGAAGGAAAACCAGGTGCCCACATGCATAACAAAATGTCTCTTCATGGAAGGGCCAAACAACTGAAATGTCAGGATCTCGTCCCAGCACACCACATTCTCTTGTTTTCTAAGGCAATTTAAAAAGAGTGCTGATTAGTTCTTTCCCAGGAGAATATTTTGCTCCCTGTCCTCCGACATGGACCTGAGGCACTGGAGAGCAGCCTATGGGTGTGTATTTGCTTGTTATGTTTTGTGTTTGGTCCCAGAGCCAATTCAGAAAAAATATCTGTGGGCCCTTTCGTGTTCCAGGGAGAAGGAGGGGATGTGTCTTGTTAGATCTTAGATTACCACTGTATTGAATGGGAACGCATTGAAAAAAATGGCACATTTTTGGACATTTCAAGGTAATATCTGAGCAGTTTTGAGAAGTAGCCACGTGGAAGCAACTTTCTAACCTTTCATCCTTTATTTGTTTCGTGCTTTAGGATTCTTAAAGTGTGCTCACATACACTACCTTGTTTTACCCCTGAAACAACCCAAGAGGTAGATGTTGTCACACTTTTTACAGATGGGGACACGGGGACTCCAGAGGTCAAGTGGCTCGCCCAGGGTCTTTCAGTGAGTCAGCTGCAGAGTTTCATGAGGGTGAGCTGTGCAGCTCAGAGCATGACTGACTTCTGACTGCTTACTCAGAGTCCTCGGCATGGACCAGCCCTATGTCCAGGTGCGAGCGGACATACAGGAACACAGAGACATACCTCAGCTGCCCCAAGGGCCCTCGTGCCTGAGGTGGCCATCCCCAGGCTTTTGCCCTAGAATCTCTGTTCAGTGTGCTTTGTGGGAAGGCAGCCTTTGAAACTGGCGAATGGCCTTATACAGGACCGGCGAATGCATGGGGCTGTCAGCCCTGCCCTCAGGGACGCTGGCAAGTGTCACCTTAGGCCCTGGTCTTGCTGATACTCTCGTCCTACAACTAAGCCAGAATTTGTTCCCCTTTTCACTTCTGCAGATTTGTATCAGTGATACGTCACTGTCCTTAAGCAGAGAGAGCTCTCTCGTCGAACTCTGGCAGCTCCTTGGTTTATCTAGTTCAGTTGTGCTTGGTAAACAGGGATGAAATGAGCAAACGTGAAGATGTGATTCTGAATAGAATATGCCTCTAAATAACATTTGGCCGGCTTGTGTGGCCAAACAGTTCATCCCTTCTTGTAAGTCATGTGTCACTTAACGATGGGGATACGTTCTGAGAACTGTGTCATTGGGCGATTTCATCTGTGTGAACATCATAGAGTGGACTGAAGGGGAAAAAAATTTGCCCCCCATCAAAATGTGTCTCTTTAACATGAGGATTATTTTAGGCTGATTGTTGTTAAGAAACAAAAGACTCAGAAAGTTTTTTTTGTTACCTCCCCCTTAACTGCCTGAAAGAATTCAGATAAAAAACCTGTCTCAGGCAGTGAGCTATCAGCTTAGCATCACATGAACTAGGTGGTAGATGGGGAGGAACCTAGAAAAGCCTGTTTGTTGGGCTTCTCTCTGTTCTTCTGTTTCTGTTGGCCAAACACTGGTTTTCCAAATGTTTGCTCTTTTTCACCTACATGTGAATTGCCATTCTTCCTTTTGAAGTCCTTGACTCTCCCCACCCCCACAATCTTTTGTCTTTAGCTGAGAATGGTATTTAAGGTGGTGGCCTCAGCCATCTTTATGAGTTACTCAGTTTTCCTGGGTTTCTCCCATGTATACATGCTTTTAAACTTTTGTTTTTCTCCTGTTAATCTGTCTTATGTTAATTTAATTCTTAGATCAGCCAGAAGAACCTAGAAGGATAGAGGAAGATTTCTTCCTCCCCTATAGTACGTACGCAAACCTAGATGGTACAGCCTACTACACACCTAGGCTATATGGTGCTAATCTTATGAGACCACTGTCGTATATGTGGTCCCTTGTTGACCGAAATGCCGTTATGCGGTGCATGACTGTATAACCCCAGCAAAATAGGAGGTCTGTACCTGGCGGCATGTAGTGGGATACAGGGAGAAGTGCTCTCCTGTCCAACACTCGTGCTTGTAAATACCCATCAGTCCAAGTGCCATTGGCGTCTTGGTCTGAGGTGACATAGTCCAGTATCTAATTGTTCTCTTCCAGAAATATTGCTTTTTTTCTTTTTTTCTTGTTTTGCATTTGGCCTCTGTTGACTGGCCACAGTTTACAGAGGTCCTGCATGTGGACCATTACTCCAAAGACCACCCTAGATGCCAAAGAGCAGAATTCTTCCATGGCATAAAAGTCTGGGCTCCCAGAAGGAAAGCAGAAGCCCAGGGGTCCTTGTGCCCGGTGTTTGCTGCAGTCTGACCCTGCTCAGATGAGTACCTTGGCTCCTGCGAGGTACTTTCATAAAGTGAGCCTGCATGTGTTTTGGGGGACATAATTTCTGCTTGTTCCTGAGATGAACAGAGGATGTAAAGTCATCTCTCAGTCGCTATAGGACGCCCAGGGTTTATTTTTACAATCAGTTTCTTCAGGGTGTTGGGCACATCTTCAATATTTAGGCCAGGGAGACTCCATGGCAGGGAGATTGGGGAAACCAAAGCTGCCTTACAGGGGCCCTGTCACTGTGCCATACAGACGTGCTCAGCCAGTCCCCCATCACCTGCTGTCTTCTCCTAAACAGATGCTCCCAGGCTCCTGCTTCTGTTTCTGCTGCCAGGAGTGTTCGTCAGGGTGGCCTGCCACTGGCACGCCGAGTCCTCCTCACCCCCAGCTCCCTCCTTGAGAGCACTCTCCAGATCCCTGTGGTCCAGGACACCAAAATGCATGGCAGAGGGCGGGATGGAAGGATGGAGGGGTCTGTGTAAACACACACCACAGAGGAGCCAAACACTTTAATTTTTTTTTTTTTTTTGGAGGCATAACTTAGTCATCTCACCTAAAGTGCCTCTCACTCTATCTCTGGCAATCCAGGGTTACAGAAAACCGAGCACCAAAGGATGGAAGGGAACACCTCCCCCTCGCTCCCTGTCCCTGCCCTCCCCCTGCACCTCAGATGCTATCTCGGTGATCACAGAATGAGGCTCAGGCTCAACCATGTATCTTTCTCACTTATATTCTTTCTCTTACACACCCACACACACACGCACGTGCGCGCACACACTCACACGAAAAGAAAGAGAACCAAAACCCACTAAAGCATATGGGGAAAAAAAGATTTAAGCACATCTTCCTCCCCATTCGGCGTTGAGACCAAACTCTCCCTGCCTTCCCAGCAGGGGCTCACCCAGCTTCATCACTGGGTCCCACCGAGGATGACAGGCAGCGTCCACCAGTTCCCAAGGTCCCCTTTGGATGGCAACATGTCCTGAGTCAGTCGTTCTGTTTCTGCTTGCTGTCGATGTTGCCGTAGGCAGAGCCCTTGTCTATTTCTGTCACACCAATCATCCATCGAACTCCCATGGAAGCTGCAGAAACAGGAAGGGCAGGGAGTTAGGAGGAGCCTGTAGGCATCCCAGGGCGATTTGCCCAATGAGAACCACAAGAGGCAGCTGTCTGCAAATCTCAAGCATCAGCTGGGAGCTGGCTGATTTGGGGTGCCATTTCCTAATCCCTGCCTGACAGTGATCCTTGAACATGGGTCCCAGGGCTCTCACTGGACTAAGTGACATTAACAAATGGAGCAAGGCTGTTCTCTTGGCAGGTTTTAATCCCTCGACACAGGAGGTGAACAGAATTTGGTAAACCATCCGTAGCTGTACATGGGGGCTTACAGAATTCCTCTGCTTCCTGCACCGACCCCTAAGGCAAAGAGGATTCTCATGCGAATGCAGGGCAGGAACTTACGGGGCGCCCTTCAGCGAAGCTTCATAAAAAACATACCAGCAGCCTGGAGAATGCAAGAGCTCAAACATCTGTCTAGTGCCCAGCATGTGCCAACGTTGCTATGGTGCAAGTATCAGGGCAGTGGACGGGCAGAGTCCCTGCCTCCACGGAAAGCCTTTTCCCCAACAGCAGGATTTGTCCCAAAGAGAGAAAGTGTAGGACCCGCACAAGAGCCCGGTTTAACCACTAGGAAGCTAGAGAACAGGGTCTGAAGCTCAGAAGCTGCAGGTGAGGGCCTGGGAAACGGTCCATTTATAATACGTGTTTAAGGATGGCTGGATGGATGATGAGTGAATCTCCAAGTCTCGATGCATATGTTTGCAGAGCATTAGCGTCGGGGTCTGTGAGCTATTAGACATGGAGGGAGCCAACTGGGATGGGCAAGTCCACCAGCCAGCATGAGGCACAGGTGTCCCCTGGGTCAGTTACAGATGGGCAGACTTCAGCCTGGGGCCAACTCCAGAGAGGCTGGGATATGAGCCCTTGTCCCAGTTTTGGGACTTCTGTGCAGTGGTAGTGGTGATATTGCAGAAAATAAAGAGGTGGTAAAGCACGGACTCCACTGCCCAAAGCCCTCATAAGAGGAACAAGATGCCAACACAGAGTAATTCAGGACAAAGTGCAGTAAGGCTCGGGCACATGGGGTTGGGGCCTTGGCCTGTGGAGTGAGGAGACGTAGAGCAGACGATTCCTCCAGAGCTCCTGGAGACCTCCGTGTCTCCCGGGGAATGTGTGGTCTCCGTTTGGCACTCACTGTGCACCTGGGAGCCACAGCTTTCTCCGGGGGCACTCGTCTCTACTGCAGGAGAAAGGCTGCATCTATCCCCATCCCCAGGGGGCCCTGGCCACCGGAGCTCCTGGGATTCCTGGCTGCCGCCCAGCAGCACTGGGGGAGCCTCAGGCCTGTCCATGGGGATTTAAATCATAGATACGGGTTTTCTTCTGCATCTTCTTTCTGTACTTTTTTTCCTACAAAGAGTGGGTGTTATCTTAATTTTTAACATTAAAGTGTATCTTTTAAGGAAGACGGCAGTAGGGTCTATTTTAGGAACAATGGCCAGTTTGCCTCTTGCAGCCATACAGTCTAGAATTGGTTGTCTTGATCCAAAAGAATGAGATAGGTTTATGTGTTGTGACATGTTGGTGGCCACAATTTATTAGGGGGCAACAGTGAGTTAGAGAAACTCCATTCATGTGAATTTATATGTGCGTATATGTATGTCTGAGCCTGGAAGAATGTGCACCCAACTGTTCATAATGGTTATCTCTGCAGAGTAGGATCACAGGGAGAATTCTGTCCTGAGACACTGTCAATTTTATACACATTTCTTTTGTTAGAGTCTTTTACAAAGAGCATAGAGCACCTGTATATTTTGCAGGAATAACTGAAAGATGTCCACTGAAACAAACAAGCAGATCGCTGCATGATTTTGACTCCGCACCATTTCTTCTCAGTCTTGGAAAGGTGGCATGCACTCTGCCCACTCTCTCCAAAGTCTCAGGAGAGGACACCTTCCTCCCCAGACTCAGGGAGATGGGGCCATTTCAGAGGGGCTTGCAATGGGGCTTCCTGTCCCAGGGAAACCCCCCAAGTTTCCCTGTGGCTCCAGGAAGCACAAGTTCCCCTATTCATAAGGCAAGAAGCAGATGCAGTGGCACGTGGCTGCCCCATTTCAAAGACCAAGGGAAATTTGGTGCTATGAAGAAATAGCAGTTTGAAACTACTGGTCAAATAAAGCCAGCATGGGTTACTGAAAAAACTAAGAGTCTGAACACCTCCATTTACTAGCAGTGTGTGTGGTGACCAAGGAGGAGCAAACATGCTTCCCCAAAGGAGCCTGGACCTGCTTCGAATGGCAAAGAGCCTTTGTCAGTTCCTGTTGGGCTCCAGGAAATGGTTTTCCTCATGTCAAGGAGGAAATGATTAATTTTTTTTTTTTGAGGAAGATTGGCCCTGCACTAACATCTGTTGCCAATCTTCCTCTTTTTCCTTTTTTCTCCCCAAAGCCCCAGTACATAGTTGTGTCTCATAGTTGTAGAGTTGTAGCTGTTCTACATGGGACGCTGCCTCAGCACGGCCTGATGAGCAGTGAGCAGGTTTGCGCCCAGGATCTGAACCTGTGAACCCCGGCCACCAAAGCGGAACGTGCAAACTCAACCACTATGCCACTGGGCCAGCCCCAAGGAGGAAATGATTATAATGAGCAGAGCTGTCTGCAGAGGCCAGGACCGTGGGAGATGCCATCACTGGAGGAGTTTACGTAGCAGCTGTGCGGCCATCCGCCAGTGACAGCAAGGGAGCTCCAGCCTGGGCAAGAGGCTGGACAGCCGGATGTGAAATTCCTCCAGCCTGGGATTCCCGGTGTATTTGAACACGAGTCCTGAAATCAAGTTTTCCCTGTCAATCTGCAGACTGTGCCTTCTCACAGACAGTACAGCGCCTGTGGTGAGTTTATCACTCTTCTCCCTCCACCTGTCCCCTGTCAGGTGCTCCTCGCGAGCCTCTTGCTCCCCACTTACCCACAAAGAAGACAAGGACGAAGCTGGCCAGCGTCAGGGAAGACCCACTGCTGATCATGTTGACGAGGAACCGGAAGAAAGGGTAGAGCAGCAGCGAGGCCCAGAACAACCAGTTCACGAGCGTCCAGGGACGCCGTGGGGGCACCATGGGCGTCTCCGGGAAGGTGCCTGTCCTGTAGTACTCTTCCTGGAAGGCATCCTGGGGACAAAGAGGGGACCTCTCTTCAGACACGACACCCGGCTTGTGCAGGCCCCTCCCGAGGCCCTGCTTCTGAGGGCAGCTCAGAGGCACATGGGGGCCACTGTGAGCTCAACAGAACTGGGGGTCTGCAGCACCTCATAGGTGTCTTCACAATACTGAATTTGGCCGTCCCCTTCCCACAGTGACACAAGGAGAGGCAGGAGCACTGCAGCTCTGTCACTGAGTCTAGGTGTGGGGGCTTGAACTTGGGGGCCAGGCTGCTGGTTTGTAGGACAGGCAGTAGTGCTGTCCAGAAGAGTTCGGTGGGAGAATGAAGTGAGACGATGCACTGAACCTGGCCCTCAGTGAACATCGCAGAACAGAGTAGAAACCTGAGCCTCGGAGGAGGAGTGGGCAGAGCCATGAGCTCGCCCCCTACACCCAACCCACGACACGGCTGCACTGTTGTCTGCCTCAGCACACGGTTCCGGCCTGCACACCGGGGCTGCACGGATGACAGCAGGCTGGGGGTCTGCTCACGGGAGGTGAGGCACTCACGGAGGAGGCCCAGCAAATGAGGACTCAGTGCCCAGCCCAGGCCAGCCACCAGCGGCATTGCTCTCTCCTCCTTCCTTCCTTAAAATCAGGCGACCATTGTAAGTGACCATCGAGACAGCCAGAAAGTCAGGAGGTTCCAGCCCTGACTCGGGGCAGACTCTCGTCTGACGCCCTACCTGAAACTAAATACCAGAAATTGTACTTGTCCATGCCCGAATCTCCCAGTGTGTGTGTGCCGCAGAGTGGTGTGCAGGAAATTCACTCTCGGGCCCAACATCAGGCTCAGTGCGGTGACAGGAAAGAACCGGGAAGCCCCCCAGGCCCAGGCTCCTCAACAGGTGCATGCGCGGCAGAGCCCCATCCGAGCTGGACTCGCTGAGACCCACGGAGCTGCATCTGCTGGGCAGGGCATGCAAGTGAGCGACACAGCAGGACCCAGGAAATGCCACAGCTGAGAGAGCTGCTGGGCTGGGCTGGGGGCAAGGGCAACAAGGCCAGAGACTGTGGCACCAGGACGACGGCAGCCATTCCAGGGAAGGTCACAGCCATGTGAGTACACAGGACAACCATGGGGAGTGTCCTCATTTCTTAAGATCAGCAACTAATTCAAGTATCATAAAAACATCCCCAGGGGCTGACAGTGTACATGCTAAGCAAAACACTGGGCTGTACCAGCCACGTTTGTGACCTGTCTTAGCTTAGTAATGTCCCAGTTCTCGAAGGAGTCCAGTTTTCTGGAAAACGAGCTTCCATACACCTGAAACTTAGACCTTAAGTGCTGAATTTTTTCCTTTCACAACTTGAGATAGAAATATCTGAAGTATATCACACTTTTCTTCTCTCCCAGTCAGGGGGTATGAATAATACAGTTTTTTGACCACTCAGGGTCATTATTAAAATGAATCCACAAATGGGCCATTTTGGATGGATAACCTCTGACCCCTTTGCGGATTCAGGAGCTCTGTGCTGCTGCCCCTTCCCCAGCCGGGTCCCGACCTCCCTCCTTGTCTTTCTATTCTCGGACAAAGGCCAAGGGGAACCCGGAGGTTCTCAGCGGAAATCAAATAATCAAGCAATTATAGGACAATTGACTTGTGTGCCAGGTGCCCCCACCCTCAAGAACTGAGGGATACAGGGCCTGTCGCCTGAACAGACAACTTACAAGGAAGTGGCGACACGTGGGATGCCCAGGGAGATGGCACCTAACTCTGCCAAGGCTTCCCATTTCGCCTCCCTGCCAGGAACGTGGGTGATTTTTCTCATCCCAGGTGGGGGCCACCAGGAGCCTGGTAACCATGCCATGGACTGAATGTTTGTGTCCCCTCAGAATTCCTGTGTTGAAACCTACCCCCCAGTGTCATGGTGTTAGGAGGTGGGGCCTTTGGGAGGTGACTAGGTCCTGAGGATGGAGCCCCCAGAAATGGGATTAGTGTCCTTATAAAAGGGACCCCCGAGAGCTCCCATGCCTCTTCCACCACGTGAGGACACGGCAACCTGGACGAGGCTGTGACCAGACTCGACCATGCTGGCACCCTGATCCCGGACTCCCAGCCTCCAGGCTGTGAGACATAAATTTCTGTCATCTCTAAGCCACCCAGTCTGTGGTATAGAAGCCGGACTGGACTGAGCCAGGAGGTGATACTTTTGTGCCTTTTTTACAAAAGCAGCTTTATTGAGGTGTCATTCACATCCCATAAAATCCACTCACTTAAAAATGGGCAATTTAAAAAAAAATTCTTTTCCTTAGTAGTGATCATGTTTTCCTACTGTAATATTCCAGTGGGGAACTGATGATGCTTTTTCTCTCTCGTTTCCAGAAAGACATTTGCTAGGCCAAGACTGTATATTTGCACCTCTAGCAAGAGGAACAAGCTCTCCTTTCTCTAGGAGTCAGCAGGATCCAGGACTTCTTATTCACTCCACAGTTTTCTTTTTCTCTGGTTTGTTTACAGAACTAAATCTCACCCCAAGACCCCTCACTGCTCCCCCGTGACATGGCTGCTGCAGTAACTCTTGCTGGTCTCCCAGGCTTCGTCGCTGTGACTTTGTGACTTTGCAGGATGGGTGGGACGCAGAGCACCCTGGGGGGGCCAGATTTTGGCTCCCGCAGGGGGATGTTTGTGACCTGTCCTGGCTGGTTCACTTCTTTTGTAATAAAGTCTGCCCCGCAGCGGAGGGGACTTTTGTTATGATACTTTCATTTTTTGTTTCCGCGTGTGATCATACATGGCATAAGTTGGAACTGAGAGTACTATTTGGTGAAAGGAGAGTTGGTGTGTTCCCAGATAGAAACACCAACCCAAAAGTCTGAAGGAGGGTGAGATCCTATTGACAAGTGCCCTGAGCGCACGCTGTAGGCAGCAGCCGACCCAAGCCTGGGAGAGGAGGGTGCCAGAGGCCACACCGTCTACACAGCCGGACCGGCTGGGCTTTCCCAGCGTTGGGCTCAGCAAAATAAAATGTCTCTCATGATCTTGGGGAAGAAAGGGGGGAGAGAGGAAAGAAAAGGGAAGGAAAAAGAAAAGAGACAAAAAGAAAGGGGGACAGAGAGGAGCTGGTTCCTCTTTGTCAGCAAGTCTGGCAGGGGAGACAGTGTCGGAGAACAGCCCTCCCGACATCAGCCTGAAGCCAGAGCTCGGGCCTGGGAGTGGCCTTTGCAAAGGACTGTGCCTTGGGGCCAAGCCCCAGATCCTGCCACCTTCCAAGGAGCAACCTCCTCACGGTTTAAGCGAAGAAATGATTGCCAGCTTGAAACACCCTTAATTCTTATTCTTAAAGGCCAGTGCTTAGAAATACAGCATTTCCCACTCATCGTGTACCCCGTGCTCCTAGCTCTGCACCCCACGCAGGGCCGCTCCAACCTTGGCCCCCATGGACCCTGCACACCCACAAGACAGCCCAGAATGTCACTTTTTTCACCCATATTATAGTTTGCACCATTAATGGCTAATTTCTCATCCCTTCGGCAACCTTGAAACAACCCAGAGAAGTCCTTTAAGTTAGAAATGAAAAGTTAGAATTTGTTCAAAACACAACTGAGAAACATGATGGCTCTGGGGACAGTGGTTCTGGGATTGTAGGTTCAGCCTGAGATGGAGTGCATTTGGGAGCTGCTTGTGTCCCCAAGGAGATCACATGAGGGTCATGTCACATACCTGCAGCCAGCAGGGGTCCCAAATGCTGACATGTAATAAACATGCATTTTCTAAATGCTAAACTTGTTCCACGTACAGGATGGCCCTGTTTTCAGAGATGACACCCTTCCTATTTTCGAGGGTGTTTAAATGGCAATGTAGGTTTCTTTTTATTCGTGTCCCTGCTTGAACAGAATAGTATGTTGGCACACCCCTGTTGGCTGCCCACTGCTCCCTCCCACATTTTGCAGAAACTTACCTAGCCATGAAATCGAAGTCTGAGAACTGCTGCCCTAAAACCTCAAGCTCAAAGAAGATCATATATATAAAAGATGTGATTAAAATGGAACCCTGCTTCAACAAGTTTGGTGGGGCACCAAGATTTTAGGCATGGAAAGCCCCAGATCCATCTGGGCCCCTGACACAGAAACAATAGGATGCACATAGCTCCTTGACATCTCTCATTTCCTCTTGGAGACACCGCTGACCACTTCTGCTTACTGGTCAGTGGCTGTCCCCCAAGGGAAAAGCCCAGCCTCACAGGTCTGTTCACAGACACACAGAACTGGGCTGTCATCCCAGCCTCCGTGGAGAGAAGGGACCTGGCCTGTAGCGCCTGGCTCTGATTACGGAGCTGGAAGATGTGGGCAAATTATGTCATTCTCTGGACCTTAATTTCCTCATTACTAACATAACAGCTTTGAACTATGGCTGTTTTGAGGACCGCTCTCAAACTGAACACTGTCATTTTAATGCAAACATACTTGAGAGAAAAACACCCTGAGACTTTATCTAGAAGGAAAGGGGCCTCTTTGCTAAAAGCCCAAGGAGGCCCGATTTGCACAATGACCACAGTTCTTGTGCCTGGACACAGGAAAGAAAGGGCCGATCGAGAAAAATCTCCTTTGCTTTGATGGGTTTGGGGCCTGCATTTGTTGTAGATTTGTTTGTGTGGCTCTTTATGAAAGGACTCATTTCTTAGGCCTTTTCTTGGCACATTTTTCTTTTTGCTAACAGGGACATTTTTTCTACCGCCTCAACGATGAAACTAGAAAGCAGCACAAGGAAAATGCTGCCTCGTGCAGGAAACCGGAGGGAAAGAATTGATGTCATTTAGTGTTCCTCTGTCAGGGCCCAGGCGTGCATCAGCACAGAACCCTGATAGCTTGTTGTTTTCTTGGCATCTTGCTGTTAAAAAGCGTCAGGCAGTGCATTTCCAAACACGGGTCCTCAGACCGTCTGCGTCAGAAGCGGCTTCCTAGAAACACACACTTGTAGGCTCCACCTCAGACCTACTGAGTAGGAGTCTCTAAGGGGAGGTCCAGGAATCTGTGCCGTTCCAGCTCTGGTCAGGTGAAGTAGTCCCTCTTTACTGTATGTAAGAGGAGCCTGGAGAGCTGTGCCCGTAACCCCTCCAGAAAAGAGACCAGAAGGGCAGACTCCGAGAGTGGCATTTCAAAGGCATCATTAGAAAATCAATTCCTTGGGAAAACAGGAGCCACTTCTTACTAAAAGAATATTAGAATCTTGATTCCAAAAACAGCATATTTATAAGAGCGTCTGTTCTTAATTCGATGGCGGTAATTTGGAAGTCTTTTGGACTGAAATCCTAACACGTTCTCAAAGGCAAGACTAAAATGCTTATTCAACTGGAGCGGAGGTCCCATAAAGTTCTGTGTGATTATCTTCTCTTGAGGGATGGGGAGGAGAAGACAGCTAATGTCAGCCGGGCTGTATTCATGGAATTTGGTGAAAGGAAATTAGAATCCCACTGAATGTATCCGATACTAGATAATGCTCTGGTTTGGGCTTAAAATGTGTGATGCATCAGAAATAAGTTTTTACTGAGTAGTGAGACCTGGTCATAAAAATGCCTTCCTCGCCAGGTGGAAGCTAAACTTTCCTCCTTCGTAAGATGGAGCAGTTAGGACATAATAATTAGGCTCCCTCTGCCCTGTGCACATCTTGGAGAAGAGAAACCCGTGGAACATAAGGCCCTGCTCAGAGGAAGGAAAGAGAACGAGGTGGGGGCCTGGGGAGCTGGAGCACAGACAGGAGTGGAGGGCACTGCAGCAGATCAAACCCAGCCAACGTGGACTCTTATGGGGCTTCATCCTGCTTAGGCCTGCGATGTTTTGAGACCACGCAGGTGAACAAGTGGTGGACCCAGAAGCCATCAAGACCATCTGCATGGCTAAAGAGAACACCACACCTTCAAGAATATTTTGCTTTAAGACCAGAGACAGCAAAACAGACAACAGCTGTTGGGGCCATTACTTCCTTTCTGTCCACTACACCCATGAACTAGTTCCATTCTGTGAAGCCCCTGTGAAAAATAATTTGCCGTGTTCTTCCTCTTGCCAAATAGAGCATCAGCTCCAGGATCGCTAATAACTGGGCTGTGGGATCTCACCCAGTGGAAGAAGGCTTGTCACCCCCCTCAACTCCCACAGGCCCCCTCACTGCACCCACAGCTGCCACCGGAAGTGGATCCTTCAGACCCCGCAGGGCTGCCCCTGCTGCACTGACCTTCTCCTGGTAGAGCTTGTGGAGCCAGGCTGAACACTTGTCCTCATCTTCCGGGACTTCTTCTAGAGGAATCCGCCTGTAAAGCAGAGAGCAGCTACTGGGAGGAGGCCAACACCAGGCGCCCCGAACCTGATTTTAAAATAACAGTGCTCCCCATCTTTGGCTTCTGTTTAGGGAGCCGCGATCATGGATGTGAAGAGCGTAATTCAACTGATAGAAAGGGGGAAAGTCCACACCCACCATACGGTGGTCAGGGCCCAGGAAGGAATGAGCAAGGGCCCTTTCATTGACTTAGACAGAGACACAGTCAGGAGAGGACAGCGCCTTCCTGTCTTCCCTCCCACCTCACAGAAAGGCTCCAAACACCTGCTGCGTGCCTCTCAGTAGAGGACAAGGCCTCAGTTTCCACATGAGATAATCCCATATACACAGAACCTATGTCGGAGATAATATGCTGGCACTTTTCCCAGCCAGGTAACAACGCTAGTGGCAAAGTATCTCACATCACGTGATTCCTTTGGCCTTTTGGGCAGTGTTGAGGCAGACTTTCTGCAAGGGTTTTGCTAAGTAAAAGGATGTGTATCTTGGGGAACTAATGTTCCCCCAGGACAGGAGAAACCGGGGGTCCTCCCCAGGCTCTGTGGCTCGGACCCTCTGCTCACAAGCGGGAGATGAGATGCCTGGGGGCTCGGGGCTGTGCCCTCAGGGCTGAAGGGTCAGCCACATGCAAACAGCCCATCCCAAGTAGGGGGAGAAGTCACTGGGCCACGTTTCCTGTCTGTATAGATATTTCTATTTGTTCTCAGGTTGCTGGCTTTTGTGATTTCACAAAATGCATGGCATGTTCATTTACACGATTTCGTCCACATAAATTTCTGCATCCATCATGATTTTCTGTGGGTCATTGCATTCCCCACCCTGGCCAGATTACTTACTAAGATACATTTTTAGAACTTACCCATCAAACCAGAAACTGTTAAGAGAGTCAAGTGTGGAATTTCATCTTATGACAGGCAGTATTGTACAGAGTTGTTTTTCACATAATTAAAAATTACCCCGTAAGCTCCCACATATTCTTCCATGAATAGTCCACTTCTTTGCTCTTTCTGACCTACTCTGGTTTGCAAACCAGATCTCTAAATGTGTTTCTTAAAAAGAGTTAGAAAGCCTGCCTACTATTTGTTTGGATAGTGGGAGTTCAGGCGATTTTGCTGTTTTCAGTAACATATTTGATGTTATTGCCATATACAAAGCGTTCTAGAACACTTGGCTAATCTCCGGCAGTGGGCATTTCAGATCGTCTTGGTTAGCCTTCAGGGGAGAGACAACCTCTCGCACAAGCCAGTGCCGTCCCTGAGCCCCGTCACGTTGGGTTTTAATGCGTGAAGCAGCTTTGTGTTTTACGGTCTGCAGCATCTTTCAGTTGTTTCCCACTAATCTCGATGACATTGCAGAAGACGAGGGTCACCCATCCTGTACGTCTTGTGAAAGTGTTTTCAGTAAAATCGTGATAGCTTGGAATATAACACGTAAGTGAGGTACCGCTAAAATGGTCTCCATTTGCTTCTGGACCGCCTTATAAATTGTATATGCTCTTATCTGTGTATATTTCTACGTAGCAGACAGATCCTCCAAGAAAAGGGGTCAAGAAAATCATCTCTTCACACTCAGTCTCAAAATGATTGTAAAATATTGTCTTCCACTTGTCCACCCTGAGCTCCGTGATAAACATAAGCTGGTGAGAGAGAATCAGGAAGTAACTGGGAAGAAAGGAGGCTTCCCCTAATTATGTGCAATAGTGGCGCGTATCTCTCAAGTTCATAATATAAATACAGACGTGAACAAGTTCACTTTAATTCAGACTGCAGACAAGAAAATATTATGTAGATTTTGCTGGAAGAAAGTCTGTAGGTCATTTGTGATTTATTTCTTTTGAAGTGGGCCCTCTCTTTTCTGGAAAGGAAATGGAGCCAACTTACCTAACATACAAATCCGCGTGATACTTCTTTCCATTTAGGACTCCCAGCAGTGTTGGATTTTCATTATTTCTGAAATTGAGTGTACAGTCATATACAGCTGAAACTATAAAAAATAAAACAAATACAAAGCAGTATAGAGCGTGTGAACCCAATTGTGTTTTGTAAATACACACATTGGAAAACAATAATCAAATTGCTAGCTGGTTATCTCAATGAGAGTGTTACCAGTTTCTTCTTCATGCTTTTCTCTATTGTCCAAATGGTCTACAGTGGACACATTTTGTAATCAGAAAAGCACACTACCACTTAGTAATGGGAAACAGAGTTATTACTGAGGCCAGACCAGTTTAAAGCAATACTGCAATGTCCCATCGAGATGACTAGAACAAATGCCACTATTTACACAAATAGCCATAGTAAGATGAAGCAGTCCAGAGAATACTCTCTGAGAATGTGTCTGAGTTATGGCTGCATAACCATTCTACGTGCATTTTTTTCCTCTAGAAAAATAAGATAGCTACAAAACTAGAATAAGATACTGGAAATTTCTAAAGGAATCGAATTATAGTCAGTTGAAACATAGCTGAGGAACAAATAAGAATCTGTGATTTTCATAGGTCCACTGGATGGTGAGTTAACCTGTCAGCAGATTCAAAGTGATGTCAGAATTCAGGACCTGGCCCACGCCCAACAAATGCTCATTGGGTGGCAGGCTGGCGGGCTGGCAGGATGCATGAATGACCAGTGAGCGAAGAGCAGTGTAGAAATGCGGAGTGGAGACAGATGGCCACTTCTGCCGTGTCAGTGAGACAGTGCTGGATGGTAGAAAGAATGGGAGTTTTGGAGTCAGGCTGGAGTCAGGCTGGGTGTGAATCCCAGGGCCACCTTTTCCCAGCCACGGGATCTTCTCTTGGACGTGCCGCTCAGCCTCCCTGAGCCCAGTTCTCTGGGAGAATGGGACACGTGATGCCTTCGTCCCGTGGTTCTGAGATGATGAATGTCAGCACTTTCCACAGGCCCAGCCCATTGTCTGTGCCCGATAGATTGTGAGCCTGGAGCTTTACTAAAGTTTTGCATACGTGTGATTGCTATTAATAATGTATGTGGGAGGATGAGAGCGGGGTGGAAAGTCATCTGGTCTGGCTGGGAATATGAAGAACCAAGATTCAAAAATCGGGAAAAAAAATCATGGTCCATGTGGGGTCCATAGGGGGTGCTCTGGCAGCTCAAGTGCGTCTTAGCCAAGGGGAGAGGGTCCCTCCTGCTGGCCTGCAGGAGTACCTGGGCGTAGCTATCCACCCCCCAACCCCCCACCCCAGCAACCGAGACCACTCCCCCGTCCTCATCCTCGGGTCTGGAGGCTGACTGTCCTCTCTGGTGGGGAGAGGCGTCACCCCCCCAGGAAGACTGGGTGGGTGGAAAATAACCCCCATGATTGTAACATTTTCCAGGCATTTTAAACATAAAATTACGTATAGTAAAAAGCATTGAGCCAACATTTGATTAAAAGTTCACTACGTGCCAGAACTGATGCTGAGTCCCACACATATTCCTCATTTAACCCTCCTTGCAACCCTAAGAAGTTTTATGGAAGAGCAAGCTTGGGATCAGGGAGGTGAGGTGACTTGCCCAGGCTCACACAGCTGGGGAGGGGAGGAGCCAGGACCCAAGGCTAGGTCTCCTGACTATCTCTGACTGCTGGATGGTGCAGAATGGAAGCAGCTTATGTCTGGGAGGTGAGAGGAGGGATGAGCAACAGGTGGGCATCCTTGGCCCTGGTTGCTGGAGCCAGGCGTGGGGACAGAGCCAGCAGGGGGCTCAGCAGTGGGCAGGTTCTAGTCCTTCAAGTGAATCCAGAATAAAACAGGTTTGTAGACAGACAGCTCGTGCCCTTGTGTGACATGTTCCTTTGGGAGGCCGGGACCGAGGAGGGGAGGCGGCCACTCTGGGGAGGCCCTCGGTTCTGCAAACCCTGATAAGCTACTGAGTCTCCAGAACCGGCTTCTCCTCCCTCTCCCGGGAGTGATGGCTGGATGCTGGGGTTTTATGAGGAGTAGAGATGGTGATGCATGTGGCACGGGGCCAGCAAGGAGCAGTCAGGAAACGCTGGTGACCAGGAGAAGGTAGGGCAGGAAGGAAGCGATAAGAAGTTGGGCGAGAGGAAACTGCAGTCAGTCAGGTAAAGGGACGAAGGTCAGAGCCGGGACACAGAAGCGGAGCAGCCAGGGCACAGACAGTGGGCCCAGAAGGAGGGGAGTGGAAAGCGGGAGAGGAGGGTGGAAAGCGAGGCAGGGCCAGGGAAGGGGTGCAGATGGGATTCTTAAACCACCACTGCAGTGGCTCCGGAAGCGGGGCCTCACTCGGTTAAAAAGTGCAGATTCGGGGCCCCATTGCTGTAGAGGTCCTGCAGGAGGCCTGGGTGGAGCTGGGTCTGCATGGGTGTTGCCGGGCCCCCAGGTGTGGGCAACGCCACAGGAGACCCCTCGCTGTCCACATTCGCACCATCCGACCCAAATCCTAGACGCAGGCCTGGGAGGAGCCGGAGGCCCCATGCCCCTGGCCTCAAAGGTGGATGGGAGAACTGCTGGCCAGGACCAAGGGAAGAAGGCCGTGCGGGGACAGGAGCAATGTGACCGGGGGCCCGTAGCTCCCTCCGGGACGGTGCCCAGCCTCTCCCTGCACGCAGCCTGGCCCAGGAGGAGTGAGTAAGGCCTGAGCCCCAGAGCTGGGCATGGCCCTTCCTGCCTCCTTTGGAGCCAAGGGACAAGGAGGTGGGTGTTTCTGAACTGAAGGGATGGGGACTAAATAGAAGATGGAGCAGTCACGACAAAAGGCTGGAGGGAAGTTGTGGTTGTTGCTACTTTCTTCTTACTCTTGGCTATGGTGATGTAGAGCTCCAAACTCAGAGGGTCAACTCAGACAGATGACAAGGTCACAAAGGTCATCATCTGGAGGCAGCTGGTGCCAACAGATGGGCAAGAAATGCCAAACAAAACCAAAAAACAAAAACGTGGGCTACAGCGGGGAGGGGAGAGGTATGGGGCCAGGCTGGACCCAGGTGAGGACCCAGGGCATCCGCATGGGCCCCACAGCCCTGCAGTACCAGGGCTGAGCAGTAGAGGTCAGTGTTGGTTTAGCCTGTGTGTGTGTGTGTGTGTGTGTGTGTGTGTGTGTAAATGTGTGACTGGAATGTGAGCGTGGGTGTGGGTGTGGGTGTGAGAGAGAGAGCAGGCAGCAGCCACACCTCTGACGCCAGGTGCCTGAGCCCTGGCTAACCAGGTGTGCACATGCCATCCTTCGTTCCCTCCTAGCTTCTAGCCACAGCCAGTGGGAAGCACAGCCAAGGACAAAGCTATTCATGTCAGGGGTGCTGGGGTTCGGTTTTCCGTGCTGCAGTGGGGAGGCCGGGGGACCCCGGGATCTTCCTTACCTACATTTCTCAAACTCCTCACGGTGATGGCGAAGCCCTTGGTGCGCGGCAGCAGGTGGTGCTTGAGGCTGGGCAGCCCCTTGGCTTGGGCCACCTGCATGCTGATCTGGTGCTTCTTCTCTGTGAACCGCGTGCCCTCGCAGTGAATCAGGAACTGGAAGGGACAGGGTGGTGGTCACAAAGGGTCCCGCAGTCACACACGGCCCTCACTCACACTCGTCCCCAGGGTCACACGCTGTCCCCCATCATACACGGTCCTACATGAGCCTTAGGGAATGCCCAGAGCAGACGGCCTGGCAGCTGGGTGGGGCCCAGAGGCCCGCCTTCCTCCACTCACAGCTCTGGGCACGGACCTCTGGCCGCCCAGTGTCTACTGTGAGCTTCGGAGACAAAGGGTTTACCATTCGAGGATACTTAGGAAGAAGAAGAGTGAGTGAGTGTGTGCGTGAGACAAGAGCATCCTGAGTGTGAATGTGTGAGTGACAAGAGCATCCTGAGTGTGAATGTGAGTGTGAGAAGAGCATCCTGTGTGAATGTGTGAGTGACAAGAGCATCCTGAGTGTGAATGTGAGTGTGAGAAGAGCATCCTGTGTGAATGTGTGAGTGACAAGAGCATCCTGAGTGTGAATGTGTATGTGACAAGAGCATCCTGAGTGAATGTGTGACAAGAGCATCCTGAGTGTGAATGTGAGTGTGAGAAGAGCATCCTGTGTGAATGTGTGAGTGTGAGAAGAGCATCCTGAGTGTGTGAGTGACAAGAGCATCCTGAGTGTGAATGTGTGTGAGAAGAGCATCCTGACTGTGTGAGTGACAAGAGCATCCTGAGTGTGAATGTGAGCGTGAGAAGAGCATCCTGTGTGAATGTGAGTGACAAGAGCATCCTGAGTGTGAATGTGTGTGAGAAGAGCATCCTGACTGTGTGAGCGACAAGAGCATCCTGAGTGTGAATGTGTGTGTGAGAAGAGCGTCCTGAGTGTGAATGTGTGAGTGACAAGAGCATTCTGAGTGTGAGTGTGAGTGTGAGAAGAGCATCCTGAGTGTGAATGTGTGAGTGACAAGAGCGTTCTGAGTGTGAGTGTGTGTGAGAAGAGCATCCTGTGTGAATGTGTGTGAGAAGAGCATCCTGACTGTGTGAGCGACAAGAGCATCCTGAGTGTGTGACAAGAGCATCCTGAGTGTGAATGTGTGTGAGAAGAGCATCCTGACTGTGTGAGCGACAAGAGCATCCTGAGTGTGAATGTGTGTGTGAGAAGAGCGTCCTGAGTGTGAATGTGTGAGTGACAAGAGCATTCTGAGTGTGAGTGTGAGTGTGAGAAGAGCATCCTGAGTGTGAATGTGAGAAGAGCGTCCTGAGTGTGAATGTGTGAGTGACAAGAGCGTTCTGAGTGTGAGTGTGAGTGTGAGAAGAGCATCCTGAGTGTGAATGTGTGAGTGACAAGAGCATCCTGAGTGTGAATGTGAGTGTGAGAAGAGCGTCCTGAGTGTGAATGTGTGAGGGACAAGAGCATCCTGAGTGTGAATGTGAGTGTGAGAAGAGCATCCTGTGTGAATGTGTGTGACAAGAGCGTTCTGAGTGTGAATGTGAGTGTGAGAAGAGCATCCTGTGTGAATGTGTGACAAGAGCATCCTGTGTGAATGTGTGTGTGACAAGAGCATCCTGAGTGTGAATCTGTGAGTGTGAGAAGAGCGTCCTGAGTGTGAATGTGTGTGTGAGAAGAGCGTCCTGAGTGTGAATGTGAGTGTGAGAAGAGCGTCCTGAGTGTGAATGTGTGAGGGACAAGAGCGTCCTGAGTGTGAATGTGTGTGTGAGAAGAGCGTCCTGAGTGTGAATGTGTGAGTGACAAGAGCGTTCTGAGTGTGAATGTGAGTGTGAGAAGAGCATCCTGAGTGTGAATGTGAGTGTGAGAAGAGCATCCTGAGTGTGAATGTGTGAGTGACAAGAGCATCCTGAGTGTGAATGTGAGTGTGAGAAGAGCGTCCTGAGTGTGAATGTGTGAGGGACAAGAGCATCCTGAGTGTGAATGTGAGTGTGAGAAGAGCATCCTGTGTGAATGTGTGTGACAAGAGCATCCTGTGTGAATGTGTGTGTGACAAGAGCATCCTGAGTTTGAATCTGTAAGTGTGAGAAGAGCGTCCTGAGTGTGAATGTGTGTGTGAGAAGAGCGTCCTGAGTGTGAATGTGTGTGTGAGAAGAGCGTCCTGAGTGTGAATCTGTGAGTGTGAGAAGAGCATCCTGTGTGAATGTGTGAATGACAAGAGCATCCTGAGTGTGAATGTGTGAGTGACAAGAGCATCCTGAGTGTGAATGTGTGAGTGACAAGAGCATCCTGAGTGTGAATGTGAGTGTGAGAAGAGCGTCCTGAGTGTGAATGTGTGAGGGACAAGAGCATTCTGAGTGTGAATGTGAGTGTGAGAAGAGCATCCTGTGTGAATGTGTGAATGACAAGAGCATCCTGAGTGTGAATGTGTGAGTGACAAGAGCATCCTGAGTGTGAATGTGTGAGTGACAAGAGCATCCTGAGTGTGAATGTGAGTGTGAGAAGAGCGTCCTGAGTGTGAATGTGTGAGGGACAAGAGCATTCTGAGTGTGAATGTGAGTGTGAGAAGAGCATCCTGAGTGTGTGCGTGAGTGACAGGAGCGTCCTGAGGATTTCTTTCTGCACCAGTAAGTTCAGAGGACAGGACGAAGGCGGTGTGCACACAGGGGGCAGGCTGTTCGGGCGGGTGTGCGTGGGGTGTGGTGCAGGTGTGGCGCGGCTGCTCTGGGCCTTACGTACAAAATACTTCTCGGGGTAATCCCGGAGGTGCAGCAAACTCTTCGAGACGGTCTTGCGGTCCTGCTCCCACTTGCGCGTGCAGAAGACCATCTCTGTGAAGTACCACATCCAGCCAATTATCGGGACGTAGGCCAGCTCCTTCTTGGCCAGGACTTTGGAGCCCTGAAACAGAGGAGGGGCCCAGGGTGTCTGTGAAAAAGATAATGGGGCCATCTCCCATGGCTGTTGGAGATGTTACCAGAAAAAGAAAATGTGTACTCCAAAGGCCGAAGGGGACAGATTCCCAACAGTGAAGCAAGAAGCCACTGACCCTGGAGCCTCCCCACTGATCAGCTAGAGGTCAAGGCTGTGCTAACTCTGTCCTGTGTGGGGGCAGGGAGGGAGGGGGCCTGGGCCTCAATGGGGGAGGGCGGGCACCAGGAAGAGCCAGGAACATCTGAGGGTCTTGGGGGACTTGGGTCATCCTCCAAGGGTCTCCAGGTAGTCACCGTCACTTCTGCTCACCAAGCCCATCGTGCAGTTGGGTAACACCATTTACCAAACTCCTTCCCTGGATCTTGCTCCATCCCAGCTTGCTGGCTCTGCAGGCAGGGGAGACATTACTCTCCTTTCATGGACCGGGAAACGGGACCCAGAGGGTTCTCTGGGTTGTACAGCTGGGAAATGGTGGAGTCGGGAGCTCTCCACCCATCCCTTTGCCCACTCAGCTCTAAGGCTGAAAGTGGGGCTTGGGCACCTGCCAGAGATGGTCCGAGGCTGCTTACGGTGCAAGGATCTGGCCCACCAGCAGGCTGGACCTCTGGGGCTGCTCCACGCAGGCCCCTAACCAGCTGTGGGAGGCTACACGGCCTACACTGGACTGGGGCCGACTGGGGATTCAGTGGGGTGGAGGAGGCTGGGGAGACACAAAAACAGCTTTTGACCTAGTGGGTTTGGGTTCTGTATTTGTCACCCTTAGTTTTGGAATTGGCCAGGATGCCCCTTGAAACAGCCATCATCAGTCAATCAACAGCACAGATGCCCAAGGCAGTGATGTGGATGGTCGGGGGGCCTTAGCTGATCTCCTGGTGACGAGGGTCGGGTTATGCCCCTCAACCCAGGAGGCCCAGTGGCAAGAAGAGCGATGGGTCAGCAAGGCCATCTCTCCTCTCTTCCTTGACAACCACGAAGCTACAGCTTAGCAGGGGGGCAATCGGCTGTGTCCCCCAACCCACCCACGCAGACCCCAGAAAGGCATAAACGGCTCCTTCTCCCTTTACCTTTGCAAAAGAACAAATGTCTTCTCCCACAGGGGAAAGAAAAGTACAGACACCTTTCAGGTTTAGTCTCCGTGTATTGATGGGTGTTTTTTTTTTTGTTTCTCCCACAAATCCAACACCCAGATTCTCTCGGAGAGAACTGAGCCATAAATTCGGAGGCCTGCCCCCAGAGGACCTGGAAGCTAGTCCCCGTGGGTCAGAGGACTCCCCGCGCGTGGGGTGAGGGCTTATCATGTGCCACAGGCTATGTACTTTATGTAAATCCTACTCAAGTCTAAACAAATAGGAAGAGGTACCCCCATTGTACAGATGAGCAAACTGAGGCTCAGAGATGGTAAATAACTTGCCCAGAATCACACAGCTGGGGACACTGAGAATTTAGGCCAGGTTGTCTATTGGAGGCCAATGTCCGTGATAAACGTTAATGAACATGGAATGCCTGGGCCAGACGCTGGCCACCTACCCAACAGCCATTTCACCTCCTCTTTCATTTACAGACTCCGCATTTTGTTCCCAAGGCAACACGCTCAGGCTCCGGGGGTGACCATGAGTGATGCCAGCCCAGCCCGGGGTCCCCCTGGGCCACTTAGCTTAGTGTGGGCATATGACCCGGTTCTGGCCAAGGTGACTTAGAGGTCTGCTGGGGATGTAAATGTCCTGGAGCTCCTGGGGAAGATACTGCTCCCTGAGAAAAAGAGAGATGGCCAGGAGGCCCAGCCGGTTTCCCTGCCATGGACACAGTTGCTCAGTGCGTGTGGGGACTTGACTGTCATGTGGGGACCCTGTGGGACACTGCGTCAATCCAGGAGGCACCTGGCTGCAGGCCTACTGTCATCTGAGGTAACGGGACATCTCATGGCTGAAGCCTCTGGAATGGGGGTTTCGGTACATCTTGGGCTGACGATGGCCTCAAGAAGTGACAGAGCATCAGTCGTGTTACCGTTAAAAATCTCTCCTAGATTCAGCTTTTCTCTTTTCAACATGAGGCCACTTTAAAGTCCTAAGAGGGTGAAATAATTATCCTGACTCCTGCTTTCTCATGCTACAAATGAGAAGGAAATGCCTGTCACTCAAAAGCACGAGGACAAATTGCCTGGGGATCACCACCCTCCCCATAGGAGCCGTTTAAAAGCCCATCCACTGTGTGTCCACTGGTGGGGTTCAGGCCATGTGAGTTCCCCTCCCCGGCCCTCCTTCTGTCCGCAGGGATGTGTTCATGTTCCCTGCTTCCCGAGTTTCAGTCCCCTCCGTACTCACAGCCTTTAAGATGAAAACAAAACAAAAAGCCGTCACCAATGAACTAAACGTATCCTCTTGGTAGGTTAGGACTATTTTTAAAATTTTTATATTCCTGAACTCGTTCCAAAAATAATTTGCAGCAATATGAAGAGTTATAAAAGGTGATCTGATCTATAGCCAAGAGGTGGATCGTGTACTCTAAAGTAGCAGCCGTTGGGTCTGGGAAGGTGAGTGGTCCCACGCAGCCAGTCACAGCAGTCTGGTGGGGAAAATTCCTCTCAGGGGTACTTCCTATTAATGGTTCCATCCCACAAGACCCAAGGGGGCCTTAGTGGTTGGCCTTTGATGACCTGCTGCTGAAAGGAAATAGCAATTTTGACAGTGACGTGGGATCCACGTGTAGACCAAAGGAGGTGACCTCGAGAGTCTACGTGTCTATCACTGTCTTACTGTGTTAGAGCACTGAAAACCGGTCAAATGTCCCACAGTAGAAGAGGTGGATGAATTATGGCGTGTACCCTATACCATCCAGTGCGTAATAACATACTAAAGAGCAGGAGTCAGCAAACTGTAGCCCATGGGCCAAATGTGCTCTGCTACCTGTTTTTATAAATAAAGTTTTATTGGAACACGGCCCCTCTCTCATGTGTGCATTGCCCACAGCTGCTTCCACGCTGCAACGGCAGAGTTGAATAGTTGTGACGGAGGCTACGTGGTCCGTAAAGCCTAAAATATTCACTCCCTGGCTGGAGTTTGTCAACTTTTGATGTAGAGCCACTAATATTTGTTTTCTATGAATAGTTAATCATTAGGGAAATGCTTATTATTTAATACTAAATTTTTAAAAGATCTGGAATCAAAGCTGAGCCTACAGTCTGGTTATGACTATCTGAAAAAAAGTAAAACAGAGAAAAATAACGGTAGCTATAACTGGGTGGTCAGATTAGGAGTGATTCTTCAATTTTATTAGATTTTCCTGTTTTTTGTTAGGAGGATATTTTGCCATGTCCCTCTAACAATGCTACTTTAGGAAGTGGTTGACGTCAGCACGTATTTGACCATTTGCTTCTGGAACATCAGTGAGGCTCTGGATCAAACCAGCCTGTTTGTTTCTGATGATCAAAAGGAACGGAGGAGACTTTTCTGTGTTTATGTTGAATTAATGCATCTTTCAACCTTAAAATTCAGGGTATTCTCAATAGGCCTAGCCTTGATGTTGATCATGTTTACGTGATATAAGAAATGTTTTAAAATATTAAGGGAGAAACTTTTATCTTCCAAATCAAAGAAACGTTACTCAATTTCCTTTCCTTGGTAGGGACCATAGGACTTTGTGGAAAGCTGTGGAATCAGACAGTCCTGGTTGTAACCAGGCTCTACCATGGCCCAGCTGTGTGACTTTGGTCAAGATATTTAACCTTCCTGAGCCTCAAATTTTCCTGGCTGTATTATGAGGGAAGTAATACTTACCTCACAGTGTTGCTGTGAAGACAATAACATATGGAAACATATACAAAAGCACAGCGTTGAGAGCCTGACACACGGGGGTTGAATAATGCGTAGCTGTTAATATGACCACCGAGTCAGCGTGGTGGCTGAATGTCTCTTTGAGGTTACATTTATCAAAGCACTCCCTGATAGGCACGGTGCTGAGAGATTTACAGGAGTTAACTCATTCATGACCAAGAGCCTGGACACTTACGATTCACATCTGCTTACAGTCCTCCAGGAAACTCAATATGCTAACAATACCATGACTCTCCCAGGCCAAGCTAAAGGTTTCCATGTGCGGGTGGTAATGCCTTTAAGAGAGAATGTGCAAGAGAATATACCAATTTCATGGATTCTGAGTTTATTCTGAAGGTAGACTTTAGGGGATTTACTGATGAGTTAGATTTATCCACAGACCCATCTAGACCCAAGCGTATCTAGAAAATCAAAAATGCTCACAGGCAGCACAGAGTGATTCACAACTGCAGGAGCTAGAATGTACTGCCTGGTCATTTTCCAATCACTGGAGGGAGTCGCTGTCATATATCACATTCTACAGTTAAGTTTATGAAACTTTTGAGTGTGTGTGGGGGAGAGAGAGAGAGAGAGATTGAGAATTATGTTACCACAGCTGCCCAGTCAATCTAATCAAGCAGCCTATAATCATAGGACCACCCAGTTGCTCAGGGAAGCAGCCAGCCCCCTGAATCCTGAAGTCAGCACCTCCAGCCAACTTGTCGACCCCTGTGCAGAGGCCATCGAGTGCTAGAAAGAACTGCCTTAAGGAGGCACTGAGATCCGGTGGTTCCAAACCTGAGATTGTGTGGCTCTCACCTCACATCTCTCAGCTCCACAGCCTCAGTGGTGAAAAATGAGCAGAATCAGGACTTTCTAGTTAAGGTTTTTCTCCAACATGGCCACCTTCCAACTGATAAGATGGAAATAATAAGTGTTGATGTTGGGTTTGTAGGATGGTTGGAAATAGTAGGGCATCCTGTGCAGTCCCCTTTCCATGAAGCCCCCACCTCCTCTAACCACTCTGCAGGGACCAGCAGAGAACACAATTAGGGACTGAGTCAGCGAGATGATCCCTGGTCAAGGTGTTGTTTGCATAGATATCTCTTCCCGGCTTCCAAACATACGACCATTCCTGAAGGGTTACCAGTGTGGTCACCAGTTACTCATTTGGGTTCACCCAAAAACATTTATTTCTACTAAATATATAAAATACCTAAGTGGGGCATTGTAAGTGGAACTTTGAAAACAAGTAAGACTTTAATAATAAGCGGGCTAAAACATCCACACTTTAACCTTTTGAAATTTTTCTTGACTATGAGCTAGAGACACAGTTGCAAATGTTTAATATTGGCGAAGACCAGCCACGCTGTCCAGTCCCATCACGATAGAAGACTCGCAAGTCAACCAGCAGCTCAGTCTCTATTTTGATGTGTGATATGTGAACTTTAGCCTCAAAACGGTTCTGTGCATGTAACAGGTATTTGTTAAATACCTCCTTTGTGCCAGGCGCTGGGAGCACAAAGATGGATATAACTATCCATGGCCTTGAGGTCTCGACTGAAGCAGAAAGCTAGCAATTTCTGTGTTACTTCTGCCACGAAACTCTGAAAATAAGTTGTTGAACAGACATGCTCTCCAGCAAAAGAGAGGGCTGCAAGAGAGAAAAGATAAGACTAGAGTGTGTCTCTGAAATGTAAGTCTTTAACCTCAGTAAAATGCAGGAGACGAGACTGGAGCTCAAAATAACGAACCAGGTGTGTGTGTGTATCAAAAGGTGAGACACTCAATTTGTGCCAACTAGGGTAACACACTCAGGGCCTCATTCTGCTTACATTGCATTCCTTTCTTCCTTCTCTGATGCTGAAGAGGAAAATGCTAGGACCTCACACTTCCAGAAAATTCTCACGAGAGTCCTCAGACAAGATGAACACTGTTCCATGATTAGTCACAGCCACAGGAGAAATGCACACAAGAGACATGAAACAAAAGCTCTCTCAGAGTTCCTCTCTCTCAGACTGGAAATAAACGTGCGTCATTTGTCAAAGCCGAGCGGAATGCTCAAGTTCTTTGGCTCTGGACCACGTCTTCCCCACCTGGCCGACACCCCTCCGTTTACCAAGCCCCAGATTGTTGTTGGTTTGACCAGGGTGCAGTCATGGAGTAGGGAGAGGAAGGGCATTGGGGACAAACGGGGAGGGTCTTGGTTGTAGGGTATTTATCATACTTGACTCAGGTCCATGGGATCAGGGCTCCAGGACGGAACAGAGGAGAGAGGAGCTCCCTGCACAGGCCCTGTTCCCCCTTCCCGGGCGCAGACCCTCGTGCCCGTTTCCCAGCCTCTGTTCTGAAAGGCCAGGCTGAGTCCTTCCCAGGTAGCCCTAGGCCTGAGTAGCTAGGGAGACAGAGCAGAAGGATTCCAGGGGCAGGGCTGGGGGTACAGGATTCCGCAAGGGCTGACGGTAACAGGAGCTGTTTCCTTGTGCCCAGTACCTTCCAACCAGGGCGGGTTTGATAAACAGTGAAGGAAGCACAGGAAGGTGGAGGCATGGAAGGGCCCTGACCGAGTAGCCGACGGACGTGACAAAGAGTGAGTAGTTATAGGCAATGCAGAGTCGGTTCCCAGAGCAAACACCACAGGCTTTCAGTTTGCTGAGGGTTGTAGGGAGGGGAGGGAGAAGCCCAGTGGCATTGCTGCTGTGAGCAGGCCTGGATTTACAGTCTGGCGGTGTGATTGACTTTGGCTTATTAAAGACATTGCCAGAGGATTCTGTTCAATAAAAGATGAGACCTTGGTATGTCTACCTCGGGACTACACTTTTAAAAATAAAGCACACGCTCCATCTCCAGGAATATATTCAGTTATGAACTCAAGGTGCGGCTGTACTTCCCATGAGCTGCTGTCTTCTGTCCTCGGCCAGCGACTCACCTGGCTGCCCGAGTTGGAAGGGATTTCCCCTCGCTACCATTCCCTTGGATTCCTCATCTGCATAATCCAGATCCCAGCATGCCTGGCCTAACTACTGAATACTTAGAGGAAAAAGGGGCATCCCTGCCTGCTCCCAGTGCAGTGGGTGTGCCTGGAGAGCAATGTGCACAGAGCTGCTGATTAACCAGGGTGCGCAGGGGGTGGGGGCCTACAACCCCACGTGATCCTGGAGTTGAGGGTGGTGCAAAACCACCCCGTCAGCTGACAAGACTGCAAGAAAACATAAAACCCTTCTCCACCTCTAGATGCTTCTAATCTCTCTGCAACCAAAGGGAGCTTGACAAGCGAGTATGATGGAACCGGATAAAGGTGGATGCAACAATGCTTTGTATCGCATGAAAATGATGGAAGAATTTAGTAAAAAATTCGACCTCTCTTCTGTCCTCCACACCTTACCCTACTTTTCATAATAAGAAAACATAAATGAAGGGGAACTAAGTGGAGTCAAGGAAACTAATAATTATGGCACACCAACTTTGTGTGAGGCACTCGAACTGGATATTTCATTTGTGTTCATTAAGCCCTCACATCTATTCATTATATCCTATCTATTCATTAAACCCTTACACCACCATGAAATGGGAATTATTAACTGAGGTTCAGAAAAGTCAGATAACCTCCCCAAGGTCACAGAGCTGGTCAACTCAAGAGTCAGGGTTCAAGTCCACATCTGTGGGACTCTAAGTCATTGGGGTTTGTTTTTTTTTTTTGCCTACACGTCTGTTTCTCCCCTGCAACTTCATCAGAGAACTGTTCTGCAGTAAGTAGAGGGAAAAAGAAAGAATTGCTCTTGATACCTGGGCACAGAAGGCATAGATTCATCTTTCAGAGCATCCACGTTTTTCTAAGTTGTACATGTTTGAAAACAAAACAGAGGGGTTGGCCCCATGGCATAGTGGTTAAGTTTGTGCGTTCTGCTTCAGTGGCCTGGAGTTTGCGGGTTTGGATCCCAGGCATGGACCTACACACTGCTTGTCAAGCCATGCTATGGCGGTGTCCCATATAAAGTAGAGGAAGATGGGCACGGATGTTAGCCCAGGGTCGGTCTGCCTCAGCAAAAAGAGGAGGATTGGCAACGGATGTTAGCTCAGGGCTGGTCTTCCTCACAAAAAAGAAAAAGAAAAGAAAGAAAACAAAACATAGGGAACCTACAATTTGAGGGAATGTCACCGTGGATGGAGGTTTATAGGAAACAACATTCGTGACGCCTTATAAACAAATCTGCATTGACACTTTCCCTGCAGAAAAATTTTACTTAGGAAAGTGAGCCTTTTACAATTAAACTTTAAGAAATGTTGGTGTTCAGCTATGTGTGATCTTTCACAGAAAGAACTGTATTTAATGTTAATGACCAGGAGCATTGTGGCACAATTAAGTCGGGACACCCACAGTTTGGGTTCGGTTCTTGTTTCACCTCCTGAGTGACTTACTAGGGTTTTATGACATCTGCAAGTCGTCTTACCAAGAGCCGTGCAGACCGCTGCATCTGCCCGGGCGAGGACAACCAAACAGCGGCATCGATGCCCAGACCCTTCTCTATGATTTGGTTCAATGACTCCAAAATCACCCCAGAATGACCTTGAGACACAGAGCTGGTGGCCAGTGAAATGAGGCTGTGAGACAGTGAAGGGTCTGTCCCCATAGCCCAGGACCATGGTGACTGGCCACATCCTCAGAGTGGGCGTATCACTCTTGATCTCCCTTCAGGCCCCTTCCCACCTCCCTCCCTGGCCTCGTAAGTATCCCTTTCCCTAGATCTCTCATCCCCTCCTAAAATCATGCCATTCTCCAAGGCCTTGTTTCAATGTCATCACCTTCTGGAAGCCTCCTCTACCCTGGGAGCCAATAGTCAGTGTGCTGGCGAGCACCGAAATGTTGCACCAGTTGTTAAAGTACTGAAATTCTTCCCTACAGGTTGGTCAACAGAGCCGCCCCAAACACCAAAACTCGCCCCCAATAATCCACCTTTGCCACAGTGGCCCCAGCTCCTCCCTTGGGACCTCTGGGACCCAAATGAAGGAGTGACACTCAGAGTGACAGAGGACCCTCAGGATGCTGCTGGATGGCTGACTGCTCTGAGGTTAAACACATTGGATACCACCCCTGCCTGCCCACACCTGTGGCCCCAAGTGAACACGTGTGCCCTTTATTGTGGCTCTCTCCAACCCTCTGCGTTGTGAGGCAGGTGTGTAAGTCCCTTCCTTACCGCTATTTAGTACAAAGTGAGGGCAGGGACTGTATCTTTCAATCCATCTTTGCATCCCCACAGTACCCACACTGTGTCTTCTCCATAAAATATACACAAGACACTTTTGTTGGACAGATATTTTGAAGATGCATCAGTTGCTACCACCATCAGACGTCCTCACGTTTAGAAGGCAGCACGGAGCTGTGTGAGTGACATCGGAGAGAGTGCCCTCTACTTAGGAATAATAATTTCTACTCTCCTTCTACTTCTCCCCGTATGAAGAAATGCAACGGAAATTCAATCTGTTTTCAGGCTGAGCTGTGATCTACCCCCTAAATAATATTCCTAAAATGGAAAACGTGAGGTCCAAGACTAACTGTCTTGCTGTGGTGTGGCAGGCAGCCTCTGCGCTGGTCCCAAGGACCCTCACCTCCTGGTGCTCCTGCCGTTGTGTCTCCCACCCCACTTCCCTGGAGTGTGGTCTGGGCTCATTGACTCACCTCTAACAAACAGAATGTGACATAAGTGGTGGATGCCGAGTTTCGGTGACAAAGAGGCTCTGGCTTCTGCCTTGGCTGCTTCCTCCCATCTCTCTCTTATGTGGCCCACCCTGGGGATCCCAGCTCAGGTCCAGGAGAAACCTGAGAGGAGGGCCTAGCTGGGGGGACCAGGCCTGGCAAGAAACACAGGGATGAGCATGGAGGCAGATTGCCCGTCCAGTGAGCCTTCAGATGAGACCACCACCCCGGCCGGTGGCTTCACTGCAACTTCCTGAGAGACCCCTGCTGGGCCCCCCACCTGAGCTGCGCCTGGATCCCAGGCCACAAGAACTGAGATAATATGTGTTTGTTGTTTTAAGCTGCTATGTTTGGGGGCTTATCACGCTGCCATAGATAACTGATAAATCTGGCTTCTTTAAAGACCTGAAGAAAAACCTCCCAGCTGGCCTCTGGGTTAACCTCCACACCACCCCACCCAGCAGGTCAGTATCAGCTCCTGTTTGTGGAGCGCTGACCAGGGGCCTTGTGCTGCCCAACGACCCGACAAACACGATCTCAGGTAACCCTCTGGGGCCACTGGGGAGTAGCACATACATCTTTTACTGGGGCAAAAAGATAAGTAAACAGGGACTGGAATGTCAAAGGCTTGACTCTTTGCATTGCACACTCTGGTTTGTTCAGTGTTTTAGTGACACATGCTCTCAACTGTCAAAGGTCACGCTCATCCCCAGGGACAAAAGAGTCATTGTGTTTCTCAAAGATCACAACCAGAGTCTTTGGCACCCCAGCCCATGCCATGAAATGTGAGCTCCGAGGGGAACCTGAGCCTCCAGGGACACACCACCAGAATGACCACACGGGGCCCCGGATGCTTGTAGGAGGTTGAAAGCCTCTTTTTCCTTTTTTAAGAGAATCCCATCACTTTCCCCCCAAAACCAGTTTCACATTTAATAACCCCACTCTGAAGAATTTCTGCAGATTTCACTTGCTTCTATTTAAACTCACTTCCTCTTGGGTTGTTACATGTGAGGATGAAAAATGCCGAGTCAGGAACCTTCCATATGTACCTTCCTCTCTAAAAAGCAAACTCCTCAGACTCCAGAGGGTCTCAACATCATGTGTTATTTTGGAAAAGAGATGAATCGGGTGATTTTCTTTTGAAGGTCGTTTGAGACAAAAGGAGCTACTGAACAATTACTGTAACCAGATGCTATTTCGCATCCTTTCAAGGGGAGTGGGAAGGATGGGTCACTGTGGAAAGAGGCCAGGAGCTCATCTGGCATTATGACCTCTAACTGGACCTCAGGTGCTCGAGGAGACACATGGAGGTGGGAAACTGTTCCCCGTAGGTAGGGAGGACATTCCCCCTGGAGAACAGAGTCTGGCGGCTTCCACCTGAGCTGGCCCAAGCCCCCTCGAAGGTCATTTATGCCCTCCCTCATCCTCTCCTGGTGGTGCCCGCTCTCTCCCAGCACATGGCTTCATCAGAATTTGTGCAGCCACAGCCGGGCTGTTTCTCCAGTGCTTGGAGGAATGGGGACCATGTTCACCTCCTGCCCTCTCTCCACCCTCCCTCCAGTTCTGGCGGGAACTCAGGGGCTCCAGGAAGCACTTTAGCAAGAATCCAGAAAACCTGAAGGCCCCACTGAGCCGGCTCCTCAAACTCCAGTGAGGATGGGAGATGCAGCAGCCCGGGCTAGGGTTCTGAGACCTGCCTACTTCACCACTGAGTCGGTAGTCTCCTAAAACCCTCAACTCCTACAAGCAGTCTCAGAATAAAGTGGCGATGCTCATACCCCTTTACATGCAACATTAGTTGTTTGGTTTTTAATAGTAATATATGAAACCTGAAAAATATGGTGTTCATTTAAGAAATCAAGGTTGGAGATGAGAAGTCCCTGTGCTGCTGGACGGATGGTGCTCTGCTTTATAACTTCCAGGTCATCAGCACTCTTACCATTGTGTTCAGAGTTGTGAAGCCATCACAGATTTCAATGTCTCGGGCGGTAAAACCCTAAAGGGTGCCAAGATGGAGGTACCGCTCCTCAGTCCTGAGTCCCCCTCTCAGTTCTGGGTCCCCCTCAGTCCCCTCTCAGTCCTGAGTCCCCTCTTCATCTTGGATCCCCTCTCAGTCCTGGGTCCCTCTCAGTCCTGGGTCCCCTCTCTATCTTTGGTCCCCTCTCAGTCCTGGGTCCCCTCTCAGTCTTGGGTCCCCCTCTCAATCTTGGGTCCCCTCTATGTCCTGGGTCCCTCTCAGTCCTGGGTCCTCCTCTCAATCTTGGGTCCCCTCTCAGTCCTGGGTCCCTCTCAGTCTTGGGTCCCCCTCTCGATCTTGGGTCCCTCTCAGTCCTGGGTCCCCTCTCCGGTCCTGGGTCCCCTCTCCACATGTTACTTCTCCTTCCAGCACATTGGGGAGTCCACCTACCTGTGCCTGTCTCCCCATGGCTGCTGATTCTGGACATCATTGTGCTTCTATGAGACTCTCTGTTCATGCCTCTGCTTCCCTATTAGCTCCTGCCATCTCCATCCCAAACACAATGAAGGTATTGACAACCTTCACACCCCAGAACAAGCCCTGCACAGACCACAAGCCAGGAGGGAATAGGAAGCCCAGTTCCTGCCCCTGGTTGGCCCAGGTCATTTTCTGATGGAAGGCTCTGGGGCCCCATCTCTGGAGCAGATCTTGAGCCCCTGTGGACCCCGCAGCTTTTCCTCACAACACCTTCCAGGGAGAAAGAGCCCTGAAGTCAGACTTACTAGTTATTGACCTGGGGCAAATTATTTACCCCAACTGAGACTCTGGTAGTATATTTATAAAGCATAAATAATAACAACATCACAATGATTAGAAATAGCATAAACACGGTGAGTCACACACAGAAAGAGCTCGTGGTCATAAAGCTGCCCAGGAGTACAACCACGGGAACTGCAGAGTTCCTCCAAGTCCAGTAGATTTTGTCGCTGGACCACTGGGACTCCAGCCCTCAAACGATACGTGTTTTCACATTCCGAGCACGAACACCACCAAAAGTCACGGGGGAAACCTGGAAAATCACCAGCTGTCCCTAAACTACACTTGGGTGCCAATGTTCCAGGAGACACTGGATGTCAGGAAGTCTAGCTCTGAGGTAGCAGAACTGGTGTTCTAGTCGTCAGGATACAAAGACAGCAGGTGCCCTTTCTCCCGTAACAGAAGAACCCTATCATTAGTCATCGGATCCATGATGGGGTCAGGATTATATTCTAAGGGATAGCCTCCTCTCAGAGAGAATAAAACCACAAAGCTGCAGCTGAGATCTCTGCCCATGGGCTCTAAAACAGAGAAAGGTAGTTACTGGAATTTTTGGTTTTGTTCCTGAAAATATACTTGAACACGCACAGATATCAAGTCAGCCCTGGAAGAATAAATAGGAAAATGAAGGAGAAAACAGTTGGCAGGAGGACCTGTCACTTTCTTAGAAATCCCTTCAGGACTTTCACCCCCAGGCAATCCAGTTTTCTAGAAGCCTTAAGGTAGCAACCATGATTTAATGCACTGTTTCTATCTCTTGAAAAACTGCTCAAGACCTTTGTCACCTTTGGGTAGATTAACTGCATAATAACGAGCGTCGTTTGTCCTAAAGACATTAATGGGACTTGTTTCTAAGCACATTTCCATCTCTCTCCTTTTGTCCCCAATTTAAGCATGAATGCTTAATAGCATACACAAAATGTGTCCCAAGGCTATTTAGTCCTTCTTAGCCAAGGGTCTCCTCAGACGGGCAGAGTCAACAGAACCCAAGTGTCGTTGCTGACTCTGAGACTCTGGGCTCGTCAGGGACTGGACACAACGGGGATCAGACCCATGGACTCTTGCAGTCCCATCTTCTCTCTGTGGTCTTCACTCTTCTCTCTATGGTTTTCACTCTTCTGCATTCTAAACCCTATGATTTTGTCTACCTGGGCCACCAAAAGCAATGTGATGTGAGCAGCCCTCCATCTGTCTGTGGGGTTGTTGCCAGGTACAAAAGATGATCCCCAAGTTCTGGTGCGAGCTGTCACAGCCTTCCCTTGCCCCAGGCCAATACACGGCGTGATTCCTGTTGGAATACCTGGGTTCCGACTCGATTCAGTTATCTGACATAGGCTCAGCCCTTATACACTTGGACATGCTAAAGATGACAAAAGTCAGCTGAGGAGACCAGGTGCCAAGGGCATGCAAGAAGTCAAGCTAGTTGGAGAAAAACAGATATTCTGAATTCTGCAGTTCAACTCCCTCGTTTAGGGATCCAACTTTCTTAAGCCCACAAAGATGACAATTCAGAGGTGAATTCTGCCTGAGAACCAGGGAAGCAGTAGAGCACAGAGATTGAGAATATGAGGTGGCCTCAAACTAGACAAATTCAAATCCACATCTACTTAATAAATAATCCTTAGTGGATTATTTAAACTCAGCATTTCTTTTTGGTGAGGAAGATTTGCTCTGAGCTAATATCTGTTGCCAATCTTCCTCTTTTTTTGGCTTGAGGAAGATTGTCCCTGAGCTAACGTCTGTGCCAATCTTCCTCTATTTTCTATATGGGTCCCTGCCCAGCATGGCTTGATGGGCGGTGTGTAAGTCCGTGCCTGGGATCCAAACCCACGAACCCCAGGCTGCTAAAGCAGAACATGTGAACTTAACCACTATGCCACCGGGCTGGCCCCTAAATTCAGCTTTTAAGAAAGGGAGGGTGTATGCTACTGACTCATAAGTGTTTCTGTAAGGATTAAATGAACTAGTTTATGTAAAATGCCTAGCATATAGTGATTGCTGAATACATATTATTATTGCTGGTAAGAAAATGTTCACCTTGATTCCAAGCAAGAAGGACAAGCAGTTGGTTAAGAATTTTTCATCAAGTAGAAACTGTTAACGCATCTGCCAATCCTGACTGATTGAGAGGAAAAAGGCAAATTATGGTGAAGATCAAGAGAAATGTGTGAGGTGGGTAAATGCGTGTCCAACTTACCCCTAAGACCCCAAAGCGTTCGGCCAGGCTCCAACCACAGAGAAAGTCAATCTCAAACTTGTGGTTCAGAATCACGATGGCATTTTCCTTTCCATACTTGGGGTAGGCCCGGGGGTCTGTGTGGATGATGCACTCCGTGCCCGACCACCACTCCAGCAACATCACCAGCTCTGGAACAAACCACAACAACAGACAGATGTTTATTTCACACATCCTTCGTGACCAACGGTCGGCTCCGCTGGGCCGGCCTGGGAGCAAGGCTCTGCCCTCCCGTCTGGGGCAGAAAGCAACTTGTCGGAGTCAAGTTCTGGATCATTTCAGCCCAGACCTCAGTCCTTGAAAGGGTTTCAAAGCAGAAAGAAAAATGAGAAATACTCCACTACGGTCTCCAGGGAAGGAGAGGAAGCTTTGAGAAGGCAAATGACTTGCATTCCTTGATTAAGTGCCTTGGGGAAAAATAAATCAGAAAGGCCGAATCCATCAAGAATTCATGCCCTTGTGTTTACAGAGCTCTGAAAGGCAGTGTGAGATGATGAACAGAATTCTTAATATCCTGGGAAATGACTAATTGGGATACTTATAAACTCCATCAAAGAACACTAAATACCCAATTTTTCTCTCCCATTTACGACACTTGAGTGCACCAGGAATAATGAAGAACTGTGGTGCGAGGAAGCAGAAATACCAGCGCCTGAAGGGCAAGGATAAATTAGCGCCATTACCCCGTAGGCCTAAATGAAACTATGAAAACATCCTTTGTAAGAGGTTTGTGAAAATAGAAAAGTCCTTCTCCAGACAATAATGACCAACTTGACTTCATTCTTCAGTGATACCTCTAATCCAGGTGACCAATTCCCAGCCTGGTCGTCTTAGAGCCTAACAGTAGAAATTGTCCAGAAAAACAGGTGAACATTGGTGATGAAAATGAGAGCTATAGAGCAACTTTGAAATGAAATTTTAAAGTTGAAGATATTTGGCAGGTGGATGGGGAGGTGTGAGTCCTCTGTGAAGGTCGTGCCCCTTGTTTATCACTGGTTAATGGGGTACACATTTAGCAGAGGACTCACTCACTCATTACCCTTCCCCTCCACACACACACACACACACACACACACACACACGCACACACACAGGAGCAGGTGTGGTCTTGACTCCAGCCAAGTCTCACGTTTTAAAGGCTTGAGTGGCTGTCTTTGAAAACCTTTCTCCTTGAGGTTGGAGACTGATGCTTTTGCAGGGGAGCACCAGAACTTTCTAGAAGGCACTGCCGTCTAGTTTCTAAGCAGTGAGCACTGTGGGACTTTGGACAAGTGAACCTCACGGCGCCTCCTTGTCCTAGTCTTTAGAACGGGGTTGCCTCAGAGAGTTTTGCGAGAACTGAAGTGCACAGCACAGAGTAAGTTACCAACACACCCAGGCATTCGGTAGCTCTCAGTAGCATTAAAAACACTCCCCCTCCTTGACGATGAAAAGTGTCTGCCCATTCCTAGGAGAGGAGAACGCGTCAAGCCCCCACTCAGCTGTCCCACAGGCAACAAAGGGAAATATTTGGGGAGGGCTGGAGCACAACCGTGTCCTAGCAGGGCAGCCCTGCCGCCTGGGACAAAAGGACAGTTTGTTACCACTGGGTAGAAAGCCACTTCTATTGCTGCACTGATTTCCTCTAAGAGATAGACGGGCAGGATCAATCTGTTCCATTACTGACCGCAGAGCACGGATAAGCCCCAAAGCAGAGCTACACGGGAGTCGGTGAGATGAAGCTGAATGGTTCTGGGTGATCCACATCCCACTGTCACTCTGCAAATACCTCCCGATTGCCTCTCTGCGCCCTACTCCTCGCTGCCCAAGGCCAGTCTGCGCACCCGAGTCAACTCTCCCCAGCACCCTCCATGGCATTTATCACACTTGGGACGCAGCATGATAATACCTCCCCTATTATAGGACACAAGCCCGGTGAGGCAAGGACTGCACTGTTGGTTCACCCTAACTCTAGCCTTAACTCCAGAGCCCTGCACAGTGCCAGCAAGTTTATGCTTTCAGCAAACACTGTTGGTGACCCGATGTGTGCATGCACGATGCAAGGGACTGGAGGTGCAACAGCAAACGTATGGGTCAGTTCTACCCTCCCAGAGCCCACTGCCCAGAGGGAAGACAGTTATACACTCACAAGGAGGGTGAAGGGGAGACGAGAGCCTTGTTTGTGGGTTGGGTGGTTGCTGAATACCGTGCTCAAGGATTAGGGGGTCCGACACAGCCAGGCTTCAGTCCTGGTGAGGTCCCTCCCTGGTTGTGAGACTCGGCATGTTTCTCAAGGTCCCTTAAGTCTCAGTGTCCTTGTCTATAAAATGGGTAGGAAAAGCTTGTAGAGATGCTCTGGGCATTCAGTCCAATTATGTAACCAGGGCACCTAGCGTAATGTTGCACATGGTAGGTAATCAGTGAGTAGCCAGCCTTTTACTACTATTATGTGCGTGGAAATCTTATAGCACCCAAGGCTCTGTGCCCACTGAAGGGGAGAGGGAAGGGACAGGGAAAGAGAGACAGACAGACAGACAGAGTAGCAACGTCTGGACCAGAGTAGGGAGTTATGATTGATGATTTCATAATAAAGGCAATGAGAAGTCATGGGAGAATTTTTAAATAGGCACACAGCAGCATCTAATTTGCATTTAGAAAAGATCATTCTGGCTGAAGTGGGAACAGATTGGAAGAGTCGGGCAGAAGCATGGAGGCCAGTTAGGGGGCGACGGCTGTAGCCCAGAGCAAGGTGATGGTGGCCAGGACCAGGCAGGTGACAGTGGAGAAGGGGCTAACTTCTCTCTCATCTCAATGGGCTGTTAGCTGTACAACTGAACACCAATATCACTGCGTAAAAGAGGTTTCTTTCCTTTTTTTCTCCCAAAGTGTTTCAATTTTTTTGTTCACAAGAAATTCATTTATATAGTCGTATTGTAAAAGAATTCAAACAATCCAGAAGTATATAGAGGAAAATGTGAAATTCCCTTGATAGCTTTGTAAGGTGTCAGTTAGGCTAGGTGGGACTACATTTCCCAGCATCCTCCTTTTTGTTTGGTTCCAGGTAAAGGGGGCTACCAGGGACACTCCTGGGAGGTTTGGCAGGTGGAAGGGAAGCAGTACCATTCTGTAGCTCCCACACGTTGTTGCTGATCTGCTGATTCACCTCCTTAGCATGAAGCAGCAGCTGGGCCTGCAACTGCTCCTCCTTCTCCCATCCCCTCCAGTTTCTCTGACTCCTGGGCCAGGTGTGTGTATCTGCTCTCTAACCAAGGGCCCCAGCTTCTGCAGGGCCCCCTCACCATCCATGGCAGATGCAATAAGAACTGACATGGGTCTGTCCTCGTAGGGCTGCAGATTGTGCTTGAGGGTTCCAACCTCTTGATCACCATTTTACATCCACGCCCCTTCCTGACTGCCTCCTGGGTCTTCAAGCTCCAGCATGAGCCACAGAGACAAAACCCTTACAGAGACAGCCTGACAGCCCCCACAGTGGAGTAAGGCCCATTCCCTGCCAGTGGCTCTGCTCCTCGAGTGGAACCCTGATGGGCCACTTCCTCCTCCCCTCCCTCAATCCCACTCCTTCTCCAGCGTTAACCAGTAGGAACAGTTTGGAAGGTAGCCTTCTAGCCCTGTTCCTAGGCATTTACACACAGACATGGACTCACACAGACAGACAAATACACACCTCCCCACAGAGTTTTCCCCTCACAAATGACTTCATACTTTATTGACCTTTGTAAACATATATATATAGTTATTTTCTCCCGATCTTATATTTTGGATCTTTCCATGTTAACACATATACATAGTGATATTAGCAAATATTTATTGGGCTCTGGCTGTGCACTGAGCACTGTTCCAAGGGCTTTATGTGTGGTATTGCACTGAATCCTCACATTAACCCTATGAGACTGGGGGCGCTATTATTATCCCCATTTTAAAGATGAAGAAACAGAGATACAAGGATAGCTCTCATTCTTTGTTCAATATATGAAATTGCCATTTTTGGGGTCAGAAATAACCAGAATGGCAATTTCATGAAGGGTAACACCATAGCTGCACAACAGTTCATGCTATGGATATACCGTAATTTATTTAGCCATTCTGCCATTGATTAGCATTTTTCTTTGTGTTTTACTGTTACTAATATTGCAATAAATATCCTTGAAAATGCATGTTATAAAAAATATTTGTGAAAGTATTTCTCTAACCTAGGTACATCGAAAAGTAGAATTATGGATTGAAGAGTGTGCATATTTTAAATTATTATGGATATTTCCAAAATGCCTTCCAAAAAGGTCCTACCAATCTATGCTTGAATCAACAGTGTGGGAGAAGGTCTCTTTCCTGCCACCCGGACTAACACTGCAAGCTCCTTGAAGGCTGGGACCAACTGTGTCCTTCAGCACATATTCCTGTAGAGCACAGAGGAATTCTTACCAATTACCTTGTGACATCCTGCAGGCAGCACCCACCTCTCGTTCACCTTTCTATCTCCCACATCCTTGCCCCAATATCCAACACATGGTAGGTGCTCAAAAAGCTTTTGCCTTTAGTGGAATGATACTGGCTGATGTTTCAGTTGGATGTTCCCATGTAAATAGCTGCACGCAACTTACAAATGTCTCCACGGATTGAGGTTTCATTTACCCTCCTGTGTGGTTGCTCTCGGTCCTGTGGGCCAGGGCCTGGCTCAGGCCTTCTCTCAACAGTTTCCCAGCTGACTGCCCGGCAGCCCCGTCTGTTGTACCGATGAGCATCTGCCTACTGGGGCTGCTCCCATTTGAGGTAGGGCATCTGTAATTCAAGTTACCTGCACTCTGTACCATCACGGGTCAAATGTCAGGGCTTTCCAGCTGCCCAGGGCTCAGGGCAGGCCGTGGTGCCCTCGGTGCTCATGTCCTGGGGTTCTGTGAGGGCTGACAGGGGCTCCCTCAACATTAACACCTTTCAGGCTGTCCTGCCCACTCTCACCACCAGCCCGGAGTGGTGTCAGATCTCAGAACTGCTCTGACCCTCTCCCTCAGTGGAAATGGTGGTGTCATTTCCTTTCAAAGGACACATTCTTTGGAATCTCCAATTTAACTGAGAAAGTTGCTAAGGGCAGAGGCACCTGTGCAAGGGATCCTGCTCAGAAGCCATGGGCAGGTGAGTAGGGCGAAGGAGGCCTGGGGGAAAGCAGGGTCCTTCTATTGTTTAATTAGGGGGGAAAATCACTTATTAAGAGTTTCAGATTGCAGTCCTTTCAGCTAGCATTATGATGCCAGGAGTCAACAATAAATGCTACCATGGTAAAGATACGAGAAGCTAAGAGAAGGTCTTTGCCCCAAGCATTTACCTTCTTGTGTGGGTAGCCAACCTAACCCACATTAAGCAACCAGGAAAAAGCGATCAAAGCTTTTCCCTAAGGAGAATTGGAGTCAATGGTTGAGTAGTTAGTTGAAAAATAGTAAAGGTAGAAATTAAAACTATGCATCAAATCAAAATTGAAGCAGAAGAAGGGAGAAGAGGGAGGGGCTCCTTCTGACACCCCAGAGAAGAGTTGTGAGGCTGTGATGACTGGTCCTGAGAGGGGCCCTCGGTGGGAGAAGGAAGGAAACTGGGCCAGCGAAACTGAAGTGATCTGGAGGTTCCAGGGTCTTCCCAAGAACCATCGAAGATCACCATAACATGGCAGTGGTGTCTTTTTATTTTTTTGCTAAGGAAGATTCACCCTGGGCTAACATTTGTGCCAAACTTCTATTTTCTATGTGAGCTGCCATCACAGCATGACCGCCCATGAGTGGAGTAGGTCCGCACCTGCGAACTGAACCCTGGCCACCCAGGCAGAGTGTGCCGAACTTAACCACTAGGCCACGGGGCCAGCCCTCAGCAGTGGTGTCTTGACCTTTAGGGTGAACGAGTGCACGGTCTGTCTGTGCCATGTCCCTTCATGGCACTGCCCGACACATGGCTAGCACGGAGAGGGTGTTCTGTCCAGGCCCCACTGCAGCACAAGGAGACAAGACTACTGAGGTCCCTGCCCAGGAAGACCGCTTGGGAAAGTGGCTGAGACTTGACTGCTCCAAGGTCAGGTGCTGTCAGGTAAAGAAAATGTCCAGACACAGATCTGCTGACCTCCATGCTCCAGCTGCCTGGGTCTGGCCCTACTGTGCGCTGTTATTGTCTAGTGAGGGAAGGAGATTGCCTCTTTGGGGCTGAGTCACCCAAGACAGTCTCGGTGGTCCTAATGTCCAGGAAACAGAAAAGGCAAAGAGGAAAAGCACAGGAAACTCTGGAGCGTGGAGAAGCCCCTGTTGTTTGTCAGTGCCGTCCCCGGGGAACGCCTCGCTAACCGGAGCTCTCAGGTGACTCCACACGTTTCTCCCTGGTCAGTCTGTAACTACTGACCTTTGAGAGGGGCCGACAGCCCTGGAACCTCTTCACCAGGCAGTATTTGATCCCTGCCCCCCTCCAGGAGCCTGTGGTGGGCCTAAGCCTGGACACCCAGGTTGGGCTTATGACTCTGGCCTGGCCCATTGGCCTCTCCAGGGAAGGTGAATGGCCTTTTGTCAATTTTGAAATGTTCAATTCGCCAAATGTTGCTGTTCTTATTCTTTTTTTTGAGGAAGATTGGCCCTGTGCTAACGCCTGTTGCCAATCTTCCTCTTTTTCTTTTTTCTCCCCAGAGCCCCAGTACATAGTTGTGTATCATAGTTGTAGAGTTCTATTTCTTCTATGCGGGACGCCGCCTCAGCGTGGCTTGATGAGTGGTGAGTAGGTCCAGGCCCAGGATCTGAACCAGTGAACCCCGGGCCACCAAAGTGGAACGTGCAAACTTAACCACTACACCACTGGGCCGGCCCCTCATCTTTATTCTTACTGAGACTGCTCCCTGAGGGCAGGGTGGCCGGGCTTCCTTCCAGCAGCTCAGCCACCCCTGGACTCTGCTCTTGGGGCCACACCTGGCTCTGGCCAGTTGCTGCTGCCCATTTTGCAAACTCCACTTGGAGACCCCGGGGGCCATTCTCAGCTCTCTGAGGTGATGGCCAGAGAGGGGCATGTAGCTGGGGAGAGACCTTCACTGCAAAATCCCCATCTGCTGCCCATGATTTGAGGGCCGATGGAGGGACCAAACCCAGGTGGCTGTAAGGACCATGGTCTGAGTACAGATTTATCTTTGTTATACTTGCTATTGTGCTGTTAGCTTAATCACAGGTAGGAAACAAGAGGTAGACAGACAAAAGGAAAAGTGAGGGGAGGAAGCGAGGCACCTATTTCGTGTGTGTGAAGGAGGAAGATGAGGAGGAAAAAGGTAACAAGCAACATTCACTGAGGTAGCTCACAACGTCCCATGAGAGCCACTGTCCCCATTTCACAGATGAGGACATGGAAACACTGAGGTGAGGCAGCCGAGTGGGAAGTGGGCATGCTGGGGGTGGAACCAGGACAGGGGGACACGAGGCCCATGAGGACTCTCCAAGGTTGCAAAGACACTGAAAGCCATGATTACATGGGGTGAGGGAGGAGAAAGAGAAGGAGCATTTGGGAGGTAGGGAGATGAGAGGAAGGTCAGAGTGGAAGGATCACCTTTGACCTCAGGGAGAGGTGGTCAGTTCCTTGTCTGTAAACAAAGACACCCAACTCAAAGGTTGGTTGTGAAAGTTAAATATGCAGAAGTATCAACACGTGCCTGGCTTAGAACCAGCGCCTCTTCTTCCGAATACGACTACTATGAATAATGACATAGCAATGACAACAAAGGGAAGACTTAAGGGACAGACAAACAGCCAGGAAAGAAATGAGCAGCACACCCACTGAGTGTCCGAGTCTGGGCAGCCCCAGCATCTCAGCCCCAGGGCTACCCTGTCCTCAGCCCTGACGCCTCCCCAGACACAGCCGATGCTTCGCAGCTACAGGCCCCAGCTCCACTCTGGTCTGGATCCCGGGAGTCCACGCGCTCCCTGGGAACCCCAGGGATGCTCCAACCACAGCCACGACCTTTCCGTGGCCCAGGCAGACGGGCGTGCGAAGGCTCCCTCCTTCCACACCAAACCTTTCACTCGTTTCTGCTCACTCACGGCTTGACAGAACTGCCGTTTTCTCTCCTCTCAGCCGCCCCTTCTGGTGGAAGTGCCAGGGAGACTCCTAACAAGACGGGGGGAGGCAGAGCTCCTGCAGAAAAGACCTCGACTACCGATCAGAGTTCATTGTTCAAACTCGCGTCAACAGCCAGACTCTCCCACGTCTGCAGATATGGGAGGGATGCGACCGAGGAAAACGGTATTTTTATAATTAACTTTATCTAATTTTAATGATTATATAATTACACATAATGTCTAACATAAGTATATATAATTATGTATTTATAATAGCTTTTGATAATTGAACTTTGATAATAATTTAGATTAAAAATTAAACCTCTCATCTTCAAAAGCCTCTAAAAATGCAAACGTGAAGCTCTGAAGTTTCTAGCGCACAAAGGATGTCGCCTCCCTCCGGTACCGAAGGCGGAGGGGCATCCTCTGTCCCGGCCTTGACTGCGCTGGGGCCTGGGGAGAGCTGGCAGCATGCTCCTTTGCACCTTTACGATGCCCTTCACCTGGTCACTCATCAGGTTACAGGCGCCAACCTGGCACTCTCCAGGCCCTGTACAAAAACTGGAACAAAAACATGAAATTGAACAATGAGGGGGAACTGAGTAAACAGAAAGGTTTTGTCCTAGCTCTTGACCCCAGAGTCTTGCTGCTGGTGCTGGGCTGCACAGAGAGGAGCTGGACGGTCCCCGAGGGAGCCCACAGACACGCTGACAGAGGGAGTGGAGTTAATGACCAAATGCATCTTTCATGTTATAGCGCTTGGTGCAAAGTCTGGGATTTCAGATCCGAGCTCAGCTGCCTCCTGGTCCCCGTCCACCTCTAGACTAGTCTAGTCTAGTCCACCTCTAGGGTCTAGTGTGGAGCCAACCAGGCCCTCCTCCCCACTCACAGCCGCCTCTGTCCAGGTCCACACTTGGCTGGAGTGGGTTCCTTCTCACCTGCCATGCCCCATGGTCCATGCTTAGCACTTCCTCTCTTTTCCCAACTTCTGTCTTCCCTACCAGGCCTTATCCATCCTTCTAGGCTCACTAAGCTGCCCAAATTTCTACGAAATCTTGGATCCAAGGCCACACAGACATGGGTCTTCCTCACTTCCTGACGCTAGATGTGCTTTACTCATTTGGGCACTTACTCGTATGTTATTCTGAACGATTTCTAGTTAACTCACCAGCACACGCCTTTCTGCCACCACCAGATTTCAGTGCTTTCTTTCCATGACACCCAACTGGGAGCCCAGTTGTACTCCCAGCCTTTCAATCCACATCCCAGAGTCTTCCAGGCTTTTCCATTTACACGTCCAGGTCATCGAAGGATGCTGAAGCAAGAAGCCCATAAACAGATACACAGTATATCCGGGCTATTAAATTTTCATGGGGATGATTAGGAAAACAATGTCTAAAAAGGCTCCTTAGAGGGGGCTAGAAGGAGAGAAAGTTTGAGAAGGCCTGCAATGCATCTCTGACTGAGATTGATCTGCTACAAGCTGGCATCACACAAAGTCAATTCCTCTTGACAACACAGCATCCTCCGTCACTGTCCTCCTCCCAGCCCTCATGAAGTGCCTGTTTCTGTGTAGGCTTTGCCCTTAGCAGGGTATGGAGGGAGTGGACTTTGCCTAGTATGTTTTTGGAGCTCAAATCTTAAAGAGCTAATGCTGCTACGTCGTAACCTTTCTCGAAGCCTTGAGATGGCAGGTCAGGGCGATGAGTGGCCATGAAAACGTGTGGAGGAAAGGGAGGCAAAGTGCTGCTCCCTTCCCCAACTACATCCTTGCAAACAAGGAGAGGGGAATTGGGTAACTGATTTTAAGATAGAGGTGGACTGAGAGCGGGCAGTATAAACACCCCCAGCGTTTACAGTGTGTATGAACATGGAGTGAATAACCTTAGGAGTGGAAAAGCAGCTTTCTGTCAAGTGGAGTCACCACTCTGCTTCCAATTATTGGGTCAAGCTTTCAGAAAGAGGCAAAATGTCAAGAAATATGAAGCCCTATGCTTCCCAACTTCAATCAAAACCTTCTGGTGGGAGGGGAGGGATAGGAAGGATCTAGAACCCAGACCTCACCCTACCACTCTGGTGCCCTGACATTTGGCTTCTCGAAACTCTCTTTCAAGAAAACAGCTCAGAGACCACTGAGCCGTGACACCTATGCCACCTCATTATCCAGTCCTGGGTCTGTCAATGTTCTTATTCGTCTAGTCATCAAATATGGATGCACAGCCCACCGGATGCCCAGCACTGTTGTGGGCACTTGGATATGGCAGTGAGCAAACAGATTCTAGTAGGGGAGACAAGCAGTAAACAAACAGCCACACAAGCACATGACATGGCAGATGGCTGTAAGTGCTGTGACGGCAACAGGAAAGGGGATGCTGGGGGGACAGGGTTGGTCTCTCATAGAGGGCTCAGAGAAGGCCTTGCCAGAAGTCACTGAAGGTTAGACGTGAACTAATTGAAATATTACCTGCTAAAATGTAACTTCTACCAGATAAGGGACTCATTTCATTCACGGGTGTATTTCCAGTGCCTAGACCTGGGGACACACTTTGAGAGGATGACTTTGGCTGCTGTGTAGAGAATAAAGTCAGCAGGCTCAGGGTGGAGGCCCTGTGGGGACTGGGCTACTGTGATCAGCCAGAGGACAGGAGATGATGAGCTCGGTTGTGGTGGGCATCGGGGTCAGGGTCCTGCTGAAGGTGGAGTGGACAGGATTGGGCTGGCTGTGTTGTAGGAGGAGACAAGGTTGAGGAGTGATGCAAAGATGTTTGCCTTGAACAGCTGAGGTGGACCTGCTATTAAGTGAGTTGGGAAGCCTGAGGGAGGGAGGGGCGGGTGGTGGAGGAATAGGGTGCTTGGGTTTGGACACATTAGTCCAGTGCGGGGATCCAGCCATTCTGGCTCAGAGGAAGGGATGTAAGGGTAATGGTTCTATCTGCCCTGGCCTCGCTCTGCCCCTGCCTTTGACACCCCTCCCCGTCACCACTCACCCTCTGATAACTCTGTCCCCACTTCCCACATCTCTGTGGCCAACTCTATTACTCTCCCAAACCCTGCTGGTAATTCTCCTCACAACACTTTGCAACTTGGTCACCAGTGAAAATCTGCTGGTCAGCTTCCCACCACATCTGGGCACTTGGCAAGACTAGAACTCAGACTTCACTGGGCCTGGAAGCAGCGATAGCTCAGGATTGGCAAGCACCATTAGCACCCAGATTTTGTTCTCTAAAGACCATTTCCCACCATGTTTCCTGACAGGAGGCCCACTCCCCACAGTGAGGCAAAGCAGCAGTGCTGTGAAACGTTCTTGTGGACCACGCTGAACCTGGAACCATTGAGCGTTTATGTCTAACTTCTAGTTTACCATCCAGAGAGGGAGAAGGAGCAGGTTAAACTCCACTCCAGGAAGCACTCACTCACACCCAGAGTGTGAGATATTCTAGAGAACAAGGGCATTAAAAAAAGATGGGAGGGGCCTAGGTTAAGAAAGACTTAAAAGATATGACAACCAGGGGTGGGCATGGCCCAGTGGCATAGCGGTTAAGTTCATGCACTTCACTTCAGCAGCCAGGGGTCTCAGGTTCAGATCCTGGACACGGACTGACGCACCACTTATCAAGCCATGCTGTGGCAGCGTCCCATATAAAGTAGAGGAAGATGGGCACAGATGTTAGCTCAGGGCTAATCTTCCACACACACACACACATAAAAGATATAGCAACCAAATGCAATGTTTGGGCCTTATTTAAATCCTGGTTTAAACACTCCAAATGTTAAAAAAAAAATGAAAACAAGTTGGAGAAATCTGAATCTGTATGGTGTCACATGATACTAAGAAAATATTACTAATTTAATTGTGATGATATTGTGGTTATGTTTTTAAGATGTCCTTATTCTATGTAAAACACACTGGTGATAATTTGGGGTGGTATTTCATGACATACCATGTCAGGGATTCACTTCATAAACTTTCAGCAATCAATCAATTAATAATAATTCAATAACTGCCAGGATGATAAAATATTTCAAGTTAAATCTAGATGCTGTGAATATGGGGAATCCTTATGCTATTCTCTCTACTCTTACATATATTCAAATGTTCCATAATAAAATAGTGAAGAGAAACAGTTTTCTGTTCCACGGGAGAATGAGTCCAGGGTCAAGGGCATTCCCTGAAACACCTTAGCCCTGCCTCAAGCATTTGCAGCCGCTTCTCTAGGGGCATCAAAGAGAGAGAGATAAAGACGAAAATCTTATGAAAATATCCATGCTTAAAACGTAGACCAAAGCCGCAGGTGGATTTCCATTTTTTTAATTTCTGAGAGAGATGAAGATTAAAATACAATTTGAAAATACTTTGCATTTCAATGCCACCACACTATTAAGCGATTAAAAGGCCTAAAGTTCCCAGAGTGTAAAAGCATTCACTTCCCTGCTCTCCCTTTGCTTGCTGCATGGAGAAGTAAGAAATTCTCAAAAGCTTCCATTGTTCTATTGTTCCCATTGTCACCAAGTGAGGTTCAAGTCCAGGTCACAGAGGTTGGACCCCCAAGCCTCACCCTTTCTCAGCAGAGTAACACCGGGGGCTCCATCTCCCCTACCTCTGTCTCCTGATGTCTAAAGTGGAGACAATGCCCACCACACGGGCTGTGGTGGAGCTCACATGTCAGTGCCTGGTGAATGGTAAATAAGAGCTAGGTGACTGCTCTTTAATAGCTAGTGGCTTTGGGCAGTGTTTCTGACCTTAATCAAATGAGCAAGTTCTTCCTAAGTGCTTTCTCTGCCAGGTCTGGGCATCGCAGTGGAGGGACGGTGGGTGTCTGAGCTCCCAGGCTCTCCTGCAGAACTGAGATCAGAAACATCCCTGAAAAATGGGGGTTTGTCAACGTGTTGCAAAGTGTCTGGCAGAGAGCAGACACTCAACGGCAACAGACCCCTATCCCTCTGCTCTCTCCAACCCTTCACACACCAACACCTGTCCTTATCTGATCCAAATCCTAGTGGCCCTCGAGACATGGATCAAAACCCCCTCCTTGGGAAAGCTACCCCAGGCCCCAAATTCTAAAGTGCTCTTGACTTCTGAACTGATCTTGTCTGTGCCTTCTGCTTAGTGATGACAGGTACGTATGCCTCGGGGCTCTTAACCTCTTGAACTGTTACTGAAACGTGGTGTTCAAATTCTCAGAAGTTTCTGGAAGCTTGGACTTCTACTACCTCTTCCTAAGGTCTCAGTCAGAGTAGTCCTTTGAGAATTACTTGCTAAGTTGTTTTAAGGAAAGAAAGATTTCTCGAAGCCAAGGAGTGTGAAGGCTGTGGTTGTTTTCTGAGGTATCTCAGCTTCAGGTCCAGATGTTCTACAGTCATGAGCCACATGATGACGTTTTGGCCAACAATGGAGCGCACATACGACGGTAGTCCCGTGACATTAGTACCATAGAGCCTAGGTGTGTAGTAGGCTGTACCATCTGGGTTTGTGTAAGTGCACTCTATGATGTTCGCACAATGACACCATCACCTAACAACACATTTCTCAGAACATGTCCCCATCGTTAAGTGACGCATGACTGCACTTGAAGATGGAAGGCCTTTCCCCACATCCTTTAATGGAAACAGGGGATAAGATGGTCCTCTCAAAGTAAACTGTAAAAACAAGTACTGAGGGACAGTGCAGAGATGGGCAGAAGTCACCTTAAAGAGAACAAATGGTTTCCAGGCTGACTCAGACACCAGCTTCATTTAAAGAAATGGACACATTTTCAGAAAGAATGAATCAACCGGAAGGCATGTTGGTCATTCAGGAAGAATGGCTGTGCTCACCTCCAGAAGCCAAGCCTGTCCGCATGGTTGATCCGCCCCTCTCATTGCATACCCAGTCGCTGGCAGTGCCAGACCCTGGCATCCATCCAGCTCTTTTTGCCGAGATTGCAAACGTGCGTGTCCACCCACTGAATGTAATCTGAATTCACACAGATCAGCCTTCAGGGTAAAAATGCGTTCATTAGCAAATATGAGCATTCACTCCATTTTACTGTCTCGTTTGAGAAATAGATTATTAACTGCATTCTAATTTTTGTACATAAGTGTTTCATAAGATTGTGTAATATGAGTCCATCAGAGAGATAAAAATAATAATATCAAATGTCTTAGCCTAAAACACTGAGGGTCGGACTCTGGAACGTGGCAACTCGAGGTACAAGCACCTCATGGGGAGCTCCATTGGCCTCCACACTGTCTCCTACAGCTTCTCCACAAATAGCCGTGCTGCATGTTGCCAAGAATTTTAACTCACAGCCAACTCGTGGGTCATCTGCTCTTACCACTCCGGTCTCCCCTGCCACTGCCAATCGTCCTGGTCCCATCAGTCCTACCTCGTTCGTGTCTGCGGCCACCTGTTCTCTCTTCTATTTTCAGTGTTGCTCTGTCACCCCTTGATGATCTTTTATCTGGTCTCTCTGCCTCCAGTGTCACCTGCCCCTCTCATCCAGTCTGTGCCTGATGCCAGCTTAGCCCTGTCAACATCCTCACCATCTCCTCACCGTCCACAGAGGGAGGGAGACTCTATAGCCAGGCTCTACCTCTTGGCCCACCCTCTTTCTTCCACTTCTTTCTACCGTGGACTGTGAGCTAAGGTCACGTTGAACTACATGCTGTTCCTGGAACTACTTAGAATTCTCTGTACCTACCCCAGCTTTGGCCTCTTGCTCAAGCTGTTCTTTTGGCCCAAAAGGCCCTTCCTTTCCATAGAATGTCGAAACTGTATCTGTCCTCCGAGTCTCAGCTCAAATGAGATCTCATCCATGAAGTTTTTCCTCATGCCCCTCTCTCTCCCCCTCCATTAGAAATAATTTGTCTCTCTTCTAAATCCCCCACTGGGGACGCTGTGTCCATAGGACTTTGCAGTCAGACAGACCTGATCTGAATTCCCGTTCCTTCACTTTCTAGCTCTATGACATTGGCATGGTACTTAACCTCTCTGGTCTTCAGTTTTACCTGTAAAATAGGAATAATATAATACCACTTGCAAAATTGTTATGAACATTAAATAGGACTAATGTTTGCAAAAGAACTGCAGGTGGCAGCAGTGATGGTTAATCACCGTCTTTCCTTGATTCTTACTTTCTGTCTCATAGTCCAGAAAAAGGCATGCTGGGTTTGGTTTGGGTTGGGTTTTCTTCCACCACAGAGAGTACAGTCCTTCAGGGGAGGGTTTTTGTCTTGTCCATTTTGTTGTCATGCTGCCGACAGCACACAGAATGGGGCTTGCACAAATATCAACAAATACCTGTCACTCCTCAACCTGGGTGATGGCATGAGTTTTAGCTAAGAGAAAATTCACAAAGATCCAGATCATGTCAAAAACCAGCTAAGGATGGTAGAGTCCTTATGCCTATTAAAAAAATTTTTTTTAATTTAAAAGAAACATTAAGAAATTACTAATCTTCTTAGACATATGCACTCCTGTGTTCATTGCAGCATTATTCACAACAGCCAAGACATGGAAGCAACCCAAGTGCCCTTCTACAGATGAATGGATAAAGAAGATGTGGTGTGTGTATATATATATATATATATATATATATATATACAATGGAATACTACTCAGCCATAAAAAAGACAAAATTGTCCCATTTGCAACAACATGGATGGACCTTCAGGGTATGATGATAAGCGAAATAATCCAGACAGAGAAAGACAAACACTGCATGACTTCTCTCATTTGTGGAAGATAAACAAACACATGGACAAAGAGAACAGATTAGTGGTTACCAGAGGGGAAGGGGGTGAGGGGGTGGGTGAAAGGGGTAAAGGGGCGCGTATATATGGTGATGGATAAAAATTAGACTATTGGTGGTGAGCACGATGCAGTCTACACAGAAACTGATAAATGATAATGTACACCTGAAATTTCACAATGTTATAAACCATTATGACCTCAATAAAATAATAATAATAAAAAAAGAAAACAGCAAGTGTGAAATAATAAGAAATACATATATTGGTCTCTGCCCCTGGTTCCTGACACAGAGCTCCTAAAATCCTTGTAAACAGGGGTGCTAGGAGAATTTTTTGTTCTAAGGTCTAGCCCTTGATCCCAGTTCCTTATGCAGAGCTCCTAAAACCCTTGTAATTTTTTAAGTGATAAAAGCACTAGAATGTTGGTTTTTGACCCAAGTTCCTGACACAGAGTTCTTAAATCCCTTGGAATTTCCTCGGTGATAATAGTGTCTTTGTTCTGATGAGGTGACTCTTGGCGGGCTTGTGGGTGGGGGCTGCTCACCAGAAAGACCAAGACAGGATTAGAAGTTTGGGATTTCCAGCCTCACCTCCCAGTCTCCAGGGAGAGGAGAGAGGCTGAAAACGGAGTTAATGATCAATCATGCCTACGTGATAAATCCTCCATAAACATCGCAAAAAGTACGGGGTTCAGAGAACTTCTGGGTTGGCGAACACATCTACACACTGGGAGGGTGGCACACCCCAACTCCACAGGGACAGAAGCTCCTGTGCTTGGACCCTTCCAGACCTCACCCTATACATCTCTTCATCTGGCTGTTCATCTGTATCCTTTATCATATCATTTACTATATAATAAACTGGTAAAGGTAAATAAATTAATTAATTACTAATCTCTTTGAAAACATTTAAAGCAAAGTTTAAAATCTACTTGAGAAAAATACCTGCTCTAAATTTTTATCTAATATTCAATGCCTTCTCTCGCCTTTCTCTCACTGAAATATAATTAGGCTCATTTTCATAATTCAAATTCATTACTCACAGAGAAATACATATATTATGATTTTGAAAGGATAAAAAAATTAAGATGCTAAAATATACACAATTCCCAAAATAATGTTCAGGGCCAGGAATGTGAAGAAGAAACTAACCTGGAACTCTTTTTTAAAAAAACCTTTTCTTCACATGAGACGTTGTTTCCTTCTCTCAGCCTAGGAGGCCACAGGATACTTAACTTTGCCTTTTCTCATTCAGGACCAATCTCTTTGCTGGAGCAACTTTTTTTTTTCCTCCCCAAAGCCCCAGTAGATAGTTGTATATTCTAGTTGTAAATCCTTCTAGTTCTTCTATGTGAGCCACCGCCACAGCATGGCTCCTGACAGACGAGTGGTGTGGTTCCACGAGTGGGAACTGAACCTGGGCCACCAAAGCAGAGAGCACTGAACTTGAACCACTAGGCCATCAGGGCTGGCTCTGGAGCAACTTTTAATTGTTGAGGATAATGTATAAATTGTTTCTTTTTCTCTCATACTTGGGATAAATGGGGTCACCAGAGAGTTCTGAATCTATCCTAACATTAGTTGTTTCAGGTGAAACTTTACAAGTGTTTTCAACAAGGTAATATTCTGTCCCTATTAAGGTTGCCACATAGAATCCAAGGTGCCCAGTGAAATTTGAATATCAGATAAACTACAAATTATTCTTTAGCATGTGTGTCTTAGGCAATACTGCAATACAATGAGCCAGGTAACACCTGGGACATATGCAAACTAAAAAATTACTTGTTGGTTTATCTGAAATTCAAATTTAACTAGGAATCCTGAATTTTTATTTGTTAAATCTGGCAGTCTGAGACTTATCATCCCAGCAGTAGCCATGGTAACAAGCCCTGATGTGGCTCTAGGAAGGCAGGTCTGGACCAGTTGGAAACCAACAGTCAGGGTTGAACAGCCATCGACAGTTCCACGGGCTCTCACTGACATCACCTCGTGTAACCCTGACGGCCGTCTGGTGAGATGGGCGTTCACTCCCCGTTTTACGGAGGACAGAACGGAAGCTATGTGGCTTCCCCAAGGTCACGCAGATTCGGGCGAGCAGAATTACTGAGCTCAGCTGCTGCCACCTGGAATTCGTGGCAGTTGATGGCACAGTTCTCATCCTGCTGGCCTCATGAATATGCAGAACATGTGTTTCTTAGAATCTTAGCAATTTTTAAATAGTAAACCTGTGCTTCAGTTATCCCAATCTTTGAAAGGTCCCTGAGAAATCATTTTACCAGAGTTTGTCAGCGCTTCATCTCACCAAGTGGTGAAGCCAGTGAGTGGGTACGATGACCGGGTACTAAACCCTAATTGCTTGGCAGCCTCGGGAACACCAAGGCCAGGAATTACGAGGCTTTGCCATCTGTGAACTGTCCTAGGTAATCCCCATCCAGCTCTTTCAGCGAAGGCTAATTAATGCCAGCCAGTCCAAGGCTGATGCACGAGCCCAGCCTCCAGCACGCTTGCATGGAGGTGAGGCAGCCCAGCCCAGCCCAGGAGTCAGTGGAAGGGCACGGATGAGATGGAGAAGGAGGCAAAGAGGGGAGGAGTCAAGGAAGGAGGGAGGAAGGGAGAACCAATATTTATTGAGTGCTTTCTGTATGCAGGAAGTGAGCTGGGCTTGTCACACACAATAACCCATTTACCTAGCCCCACAGTCCCCGTGGGGATTAGCATCACTCCACACAGACGCAGACACTGAAGCTCAGAAAGTCTTAGTGACTGGCTGGGGTCTCTGGTTTGTGCACTTCTGGGACCCAGGCCATCTGGGAGGTGCAGCCATGTGCTCCCTCCCTCAAATTCCTTCTGCCCTCCTATCTCCATCACCCCCTCCCCACCTCCTCTCACTGCCACCCCAAAGAGGCCAAACAGGAAACTTGCTGCACTTCTTTTGAATTCTTGTTTTTGTTTTCCATAAAGCACTGTACTTGTGCAGGCCCTGAGCTTATGTGACATTTTGTCTGTTCTGAGATGCATATTTGTTCTCATCTGAACATGCCTGAAATCCAGTGCCTCCTCCTATGCATGCCGTGCCTTAGGTTAATTGCAGAATTTCTTTCTCTTTCTTAGAGACGTATAAAATAATGATGCACCTTACAATCAATGACTTCTTAGATTCTATGAAATGCAGAGATAAAAACAAAAGGGTGACCTTAGCAAACTGATGTCATTCAGATGGGCTGTATGTGAAATGTGGCCGTGTGTTTGGGAAGTGCCTGGGTTGGAGGGGGAGGCAGGGAGGGATGCGGAGGTGGAGTACAGGGGCTTTTCAGGGCAGTGAAGCTGTTCTGTATGAGACTGTCAATGTGCACGCATAATACTGCGCATTTATCAAGATCCACAGAACGTTCAACACAAAGGGTGAACCCTAATGTAAACCACGGATTTTAGTGAATATTAACACATCAGCATTGGTCCATCTATTGTAACAAATGTACCGCAGGAATGCACGATGTTAACACTAGGGGAAACTGTGTGTGTGTGTGTGTACACGCACACACACAGAGAGGGGGCGTGGTTATGTGAGAACTATCTGTGCTTTTTGCACAATTTTTTTGACATCTACTCTTAAAAATAAAGTCTATGACAATAATTTTTTAAAAGACAGGATGAGTTGATCCCTTTTATATTTCTTCCATAAAAAGTTACAGAGAAGACATAAAATATTGTTTTATGTTTCTGTCCTTGGCAATTCTCCAAGCCCCTCGGCTGGTTTCAGTCATCCATGACCAATGAGTAGAGAGTTGATGGGACACTTCACCCAGAAGAGAGCAAAATGAAGTGCCAGCAGATCCTCAGACCTTAAGATATTGATCAAGGGAGCAGAAAAATTCCTATTCCACCTTAACTTCTGCACACCCCAAATCTCACTCTTCAGTCATGTGGATGGGAAAGAAGGATCAGCAATATGCCAAGACCCAATGGGCCTGAAGGAAAAAGGAACAATTTACGCATGACCTGAAATATCCATCTCTAAAGATAAGCAGAAAGGAATTAATTATTAGAAAAGTCAATGGCTTTGGCCCTTGCATCATAGTTAGATCTATTTAACCAATAGACTATCATCTAAAGTTATAATGAGAGTCAAGCTTTCTTCTTTGTTCTTGACCCAGAGGAAAACAGTTTTCCCAATCCAGATTTCCCATGACTAGAGATCGGTTAGGCTCGCTGCTACTCTTGGTGTTAAAATCTCCCCAGCATCACTACATTGGTTTCTGAATTCTTGAAGAATATAATATTAAGAAGGCTAACAATCTGATTCCAAATGTAATAAGATATTTATTAAGTGCTTGTTGTGGGCTATGCATAGTGACAACGTTTAGGAACATTATCTTATATAGTGAGGTAAGTATAGTGTACCCTTTGTACAGATAAGAACACCAAAGTGTAGACGACTTAAGTAGACACTCAAGGTCACGAAGCCAGTGGGCACCAAATTCAGACTCCACCTAGGCCCGTGGACTCCAAATCCCACACATTTAACCACTATGCTGTATGCAATTTAAGAGTAACATATACGTAACCATTACTTTTTTTTTTACCAAACACATTAGAATTTGGTACTTAGGAACTGAACGAAACTAGGAGAAATATACCATTATAATATAAACTCAAGTGTAGGAAAGTGAGTCTCTGAACGCTGCTCAGACCAAGGGGGCCAACCTCCATGCCACTAAAGTTCAGATGCCAAGTAGCAGAAAGAAAAAGGAGCAAACATCTTAGATACAAGTGGAGAGATTTTTCGACCCCAGCAGTTTGGATGGTTGGTGAAACTCAAGCTGGGCAAAATCAAAGATGTATCTATTCTTTTCCCACCTGTTACAGTCCTGGAGACATTGATTGAGTAATTAGGTTAAGAACACAATCAAGGTTACATTGTAGCCATTTGATTTTTGGAGATTGACATTTAAAATATCAATAACAAAGATCTTGTCAGATATAGATTACAGGAGCTGAGAGATGGCATCTACATCATTCCAGCTGGTGAAGATGTAGTTGCTGAAAAGAGTCAGAGTTAATGTGGACAAAATTAAATCACAAGGTTATTGTTGCCTCAATAAATTGAAACTCTGCAATCAACAGACTGGGTTTGATTACTGATTCTACTTGTTCTCGGTAATGACCTTGGACAAGTTATTTGGTTTTTATTCAATTTTGAAGACAGAAATGGTGCTTTCAACTCTTAATTCACACACCCCCTCACTTTATGACTAGAGCTGTACAGGTTACAGGGAGGTGCACTGTACTTCTTGCTGGATTTGTAGTGATTGTTCTATTTTGTGCACACTATTTGTCACATGCTTTCAATGTGTCTTTCTTCTCTCTCTTTTCTTGCCTTCTTTTGGAATACTTATTTTAAATCATTTTTTCCCTCTCTACTAGTTTAGAAGTTATACATTCTTACTAGTCTCTAGGTAGTTACCTAGAACTTATAGCCTGTATACTTAACTTATCAACCTCTAAGGTTAATCAACTCCTTAACCCTCCTTCTGAAAAATACAAGGACCTTAAAATATTATCTCAATTTATCCTTCCTCATGTTTTTTAATGTTACTATGGTCTGATGTTTTAATTTTACCCTTTTAGTTTAACCCCACAGGACTATGAATGTTTTACACAGTCAGTGTTCACTTATATTTACCCATATATTTATTGCTTTTTTTTTTCTTCTTTTATTCTTGCATCCCATATCATCCATCTGGGATCACTTTCTTTTCCTGAAATTTTATCTTCAGCATTTTCTTTAGTGAAGATCTGATGTAACAGTTATTGTTTATCTGAAAATGTATTTATTTTGCCATTTTTCTTGGAAATTATTTTTGCTGGGCTTAGATTTCTAGACTAGAGCTTATTTTTCTTTTAACACACATTACAGATATGATTGTATTGTGTTCTGGCTTCTCCTGTTGCTGGTAAGAAGCTAGACTTAATCTGTCACTCTTTGGAAGGTGGCCTGCCTTTTTTCTTCTGGCTACATTTACTATCTTCTTTTGTACTTTAGTGTCCTGTGATTTCACTCTGACATGTCTAAAGGTGACTTTTTTTCCATTTATCCTCCATGAGTTTCACTGGGCTTCTCGAATCTTTGGATTGACATCATTCATCAGTCCTGGAAAATTCTCAGCTATGGTTTCTTCTAATACTGTCTTTCCGTCTCTCTCTCTTCTTCTGGAAGGACATACTTAATCTCTTTCCCATGTTTCTTTGATATTTTTCATCTCTGTATCTCTGCTGCATTCTGGATATTTCCTTCTGATGTGTCTTCCAGTTCACTAATATTCAGTTCAGCTGTGTTAGAGCCGACATTAAATTTTATATATAGAGAGAGAGAGAGAAATTTTTTAATTCATTAGTTTTTTATTTCTATAGATTCTTTTGGTTTAAAATTTCCTTGGTTACTTTTTATAGCTTCTTGTTCTTCACAGGTGCTACATGCCTAGTCCAAGAGTATTTTAAACTAATTTAATGGTTGGAGGTGGTCTAGAGCATCTGAGTGATGTGAATATGGACTGCAAAGCAGTCTGCAAGCAGGCTGCTCTCTGCTTACAACTTTTCAGGGACTTTTATTATCTTCAGCTCAACTCAGAACCAACATAAACTTCCTCGTAGGCTGCTGGGCATGTGGGGTGGGTTTACTTTTGGTTGATCCTTATGTGGAGGGTGTAGCCTTTAAGGGTTCCAGTTGAATGGGGAAGGCTCTCTTATTAGACAGGCTCCAGGGCAGCCTCTGCACTTTGATTTCTGTGTCCCATGCAGCTGTAAACACTGGGGCTCAGATCTGCCTGGTTTAGAATAAACCCTCAAAAGCACTTTGGTGCCTGATGAACTCTCTGGGTTCCTATCTTCCTGTAGATTTTGCCTGGTATGTCCTTACTATCTTGACAGCTCTTTGAAACTTTTAAGAAGATTTAAAAATATATGTTTTATCCAGTATGTTTAGTCACTTGCAGAAGAAGAGTTGGGCAAAATGACCTAAGCTGCCATATTATTGGAAACGGAAGTCAGTTCTGCTTCAAGATCATTAACTTTTCTAAGCCTTAATTTTCCCATATGTCAAATGGGGATAGGAATCCTTGTCTACAGCTGTGCTGTCCAGCATGGTCACCACTAGCCATGTGTGACTATTGAGCATTTGAAGTGTGGCTAGAGCCCAGTGAGACATGCTGTAGTATAAAACAAAACTGGGCTTTGAAGACTTAGAACAAAAAAGGGAATGTAAACTATCTCATTAATCATTGTTTATAATGGTTACATTCTAAAATGATAATCTGAATGCACTGTGTTAATAAGATATATTATTAAAATTAATTTCACCTGTTTCTTTTAATTTTTTTAATGTGGCCACCAGAAAATTAAAAATTACAGTGCTGTCTAATGGACAGCACTGATCTAGAAGATAAAGTTAGAGCTTCTTAGCATATTATAAAGACCCTTTACGAGCTGTTCCTGTGTCCTTTATTAGCCTCATTGCCAAACTTGGTCACCATTCTTTTGTATGTGAGTGTGTGTGTGTCCCCCACAAGACTGTTATGTGAGGAAAGAAACATTTTGTTCACCTTTATATTATCAGACTTGGTGCCTATTACATAGTAGGAGCTCGGTAAACATTGGAGTAATGAATGAATGAAATACTTCCCATGGATGGTCTGATACACTTACCTGTCAGATGGGAACACCTCTTCCTACTTCTGGTTTCATGAGGAAGAATCTTTCTCTAGGTAAATGCCTGCCCTTAACGGCACCCTTTACTCGCTTGCCCCAGGAGAGGTGGGGTAGTTTACAGGGCTGATGAGTTTGGGAAGGTTAAATGGGTATTCTTGGCCTGGCTCTGCACTTCCTCCTCAAGTGTGCATCCTGCCACTCCCTGGGAACTGCTCTCTTTGACCTTAGGAGGCTGTCCTGGGCCAGCATGGCCTGAGCTGGTTGGGTATATCTGCCCAATTCTGGGGATCGCTCAGCAGGCCCATTTGGCTCTCACACAAGCTTCCAAGACAGGTTCGATCAGTGATGAGGGAAATATTTTGGCCACCATCTTCCATGCCTTTGCTTAAGTTCTCAAATTGTTAAGAAAAGTAACTGAGAAGGCTACTGTTTATTGGGGCCCTCTTGGAGAGCTCAACATTATCTATGTCCAAAATTGTATTTATTCTTTCCTCCAAAGGAATATAACAATTTAATTGAACCACACCAGAAATATTATTTAGAATTTAAAGTGAACTTTGCATTTAACTCAAAATCAAGAAGGGTGACTCAAGACAAGAAATTGGCTTTTCTTTCAGGGTGAGAGTCTAACTTTCTCTTTCCAATGGCAGTCTTCCCAAATAAAGGGGAAAAGCAATAATTCAGAGAAGACAAGCGCTGTAGGAGAATTGGACTGGAATACAAACTGGATTGTAAGCACTTTTTAACCAAACATTCATTGTGCGGCGTGTCCTGCAATGAATACACAGTCATTCCACAGTCATCTAGAATTCCAGGGATTTCATGATCATTAGAATTAGCAGCTTGTACAGCAGCCAGTCATCTTTAAAAAGCCAAAGCAGCTTCTTAGAGTGCACTTACTGTAATGGTTCACTCAGCCCGCTCATGGCACGTGCAGTAAAAGCACGCTTAGTAGAGCCTCCTCAAGTAGTCAAAGACGCAGAGGGAGAACAGGAACCTGGAGAGAGGTAATGGATCAGGCTGTACCACGCCTCAGCCATCGTCAACTATTCTGAACAGGAAAGAATTCTGGGAAATCCCTTCTCTATATCTTGGATCCAAAAACTTTCCATGCACAGAAACTTCAGACACAGGGAAGCTTAACAGTCCCTACGGTTCATGCAATACGTGCAATTACGCCTAATTCTCTTCTCTGTGGCAGCTGTAGTGGCCAGTGGGCAGGTCAATTCTCCAGCCTCAGGCATCGAGGCAAGTCTTGACTGTGCAAGTTCTCAAGGTCTGCTCCAATCGTCATTTTTCCCAAAGCATTTTGATCTTGTGAAAGCCCTCCCCGCTCTTTGGCACACTGACCCGGCCTTCTCGCTCTGACAAGGTACATGATTCATATGCCGTAGCATATCTTGATATTCAAGAGCCCTTAAAGGTGTCAGAATTTTAGGACTAACATAGCTTCATGGACCTTAACGACACTACAGTCACAGACCAGAAAGCTAATCCTGGCCTCTCTCTTGAGTGATTGTTTTCATCACATTTGAGTGCTCTCTTTCTAGGAGAAGAAGATACGCAGCAGGTTGGGGGCATGGTAAGTTACACTTTGGACAGTGAATGCTGAACTCTTACCAATATTTAAAGCAGCATTAAGAAAAATTCAGAAACTGGAGAGTCTGGAAGGCTGGATGGGAGTCAGGAAAAAGAGCCCTGGAACTAAGAGAAGAGAAGATTTCCAAAGAAAGAAGGACATAGTCGGTGCCAAATGCAACAGAGAAATCGCATCAATTAACACATGGTGACCGGGTTGGAGATGATGAACTCTGAGGAGTTGGACCGCGGCGGGTGACCTAGGACCCCAAATAGGTCTGAAGCAGCAGATGTAGGGTGAAGACTGGAGTTAAGAGTCACAGTTCAATTTAATGTGTTAAGTCCTAGAGGCAAGGAGAGAAAACACTGGACGAATGAGCAGCAAATGTGATGGCTGGGAGAGTCACATCAGGATCTGTTCTTTGAGCAAACATTTGGGGAGCACACACTGGTGGCCGGCACTGTTCCAGGCACTGGGGAATTCGGCTGTGAACACGAGAAACCAATGCCTGTCCTCTTAGAACCTGTACTAGTGGAAGAGACAGTGATAGAAGAGCAGGTGGTGGTGCCCTTTCTGGGACAATGTGGTAGATTAAGGAGAGCGAGAGGGCTGCAGGAAGAGGTGGTGATGGGGACAGCTTTAGATGGGGTGGTCAGGGAAGGCATCTCCAAGTAGGCAGTATCTGAGAACCTTTGATGTGCGTACGTGGGGGAAGGGTCTCTAGTAGAGGGAATAGCAAGGGTGAGTATGGCCAGAGGAGCGTGCCCAGTGCATGGTAGTCACTGCAAAGAGGTCAGAGTGAGTGGAGCCCAAGGGGTGAGGTGGGAGGTGAGCCAGAGGAAACCTCTGACCACACCAGTCCTGCGGACCACAGGAAGAACTTTGGATTTTTCTAGAAATGTGATGGGAAGCCACTGGAGGGCTTCAACACTGGAATGGCCTGATCTGACATGCTTTGAGAGATGGTGTGAGGTGGGAAGTCAAGAGATTGAGCTCCGAACTGGGAAATAGCTGTGCGCCTGTTTAGATGGGAGAGAGAGAAGAGGCAGAGGTGGCGAGAGGGTGTTTGTGGAACAAAGGATTTCCCGGCAGTCCAGACACACCAATAGGCTTTTGTTTCATGAGCCTCTTCCAGAAACGCTAATCACAGTTGGTGAAACATGCAGACTTTACCAACATCTACAAAACCACTTTCTCAAACTCTGTTCCACGGAACCACAATTCAGTAACACACTATTAGGTGACGCTAAAAGATCGGTCATTTGGAAGAAAATGAGGCAAACCCATAGCTTCACCACCGGACTTCTCAGAACATTTAACGTGCTAAGGAGACTTTTCAGAGAGGGGCCACAGCGTGTAACTCCTGACCTTACACTACAGGGATGTTAAGGATCTGGTGTTCCATGAAACAGTGAGTCCTGATGAAGCCAGTACACCTGCTTATCTTGATTTCTTAAAATTTTATTGCATGTAATCTTGGTAAAAATTTTCAAGGTCTAAACCTAGTGGGCCCCTCCTCTGGAAAATCTTCTACAGTAATAGCTCCTTTTCCAACTCCCAATGGACCCAAGGTCTGAGCAGAGAAATCAGCACCAGGCTCACACCCTGCTGCCCCAGCAAGCAGCCTTGGAGGCGGGTACTGGTCGACCCACGTATTGTTTCATGTGCTTATGTTTCCATCTCCCAGACCAGATCTGAAGTTTTCCTGCTGCTCTTAACCTAGAGTGGTCATCTTCCAGAAGCTCCTGGAAGGACAGGGATGGGTGGGAGGGTGGGAGGCAGGGAAGGAAAATCTCTGAAGGAGACCAGATGACCCAGGCCCCCTCCTCCCAGTGAGGTCATCAGAGGGGACCTGATGACCCAGCCCCCCTCCTCCCAGTGAGGTCATCCCAGAGGGCACAGGCCAGGAGGGTTAAGTGTCCATAGGCATTCGAATTCTGGGAATAAAATTACTTACCTGGACTTTAAAGGAAATGTCACAATCAATGTCACTGCTGATTAATTGAAATACGGTCTGGGACTCACTGTCAACAGAAATGAAAAACTACACACAGGATGTACCCAAACTCTACAGAGCTAGCAACTACTTTGTTCTATTTCAATATTTTCTCTTTTTGATGTATATATATTTTGCACTTCTGTTTTTATCCCCACTATTCCTCAATTTCCCATATTTCTTTCTTTCCCCATTCTTCTTTTATTTTATATCTCTCCCTTAACTCTTCGACAGTAAAGAACTGGAATACATTTCTATTATGCTTACTGATGTGCTTAGAGAAGAGGTTTGTGTTTCTTATTCTTGATTTTAAAACTGGATAAGTAGAATGATTTATATGTTCTTTGCAAAATATAATAAAAACCTCTACATTATGCTGCTGCTTACTTTGTACCTAAGTGTAGTCTTCAAATAATTTTTCCCTCTATGGCAGTGGTTCTCAGCTAACAGTGATTCTGTGCCCCCCACCTGGATGTTTGGCCATGTCTGGAGACATTTTTGGTTGTCACAACTTCGGGGGGTGGCTACTGGCATCAGGGGGTTGAGGCCAGGGGCGTGGCTAAACATCTACAACACACAGACCAGCCTCCACAACAAAGATGTATCCAGCCCCAAGTGTCAACAGTGTGGAGGTTGGGAAACTTGCTTTATGGCCATTGACAGTGAAAGAGATAAACCAGGTTTGCAACACAGTTTTAGGGGTGGATTTAAATTCATAGTTGCTCGGTCTGGGTTGAATCCTGGCTCCATCACTTACTAGTTGTGACAAGTTATTCGACCTCACTGTGCCTCGGTTTCATCATCTGTAACGGTTGTTCTGAGGTTTAACAAGCTAACACATGTAAAGAGCTCGGGGTAGTGCCCGGAACATCGCATGCGTTATGGCTTTTTCTCCCCTTACTTTGGCAGAGTGTGTGAATGTTAACAGGGGAACTGGCCTAGAACTTGTATATGTTTTCAAATAAATACGAAATTACGTAGCTTGTTAAGGGAAAAACACCTTGTTTCTCTTACCCAAGATTCTATATTTTAAACCCTAGAAAATCCTCAAACCAATAGACACCAGAAAGACTGCTCATATTGATTCATTCCCTGAAGTCCTAAGATTTGTTTTTGAAATCCATGATGCCTAAGCCTTTGGAACAGATTATCTACATTCTAAACACTTTTCACTGGCTGGTACAGAACATCTGGATATGGCCCACCTAACAAGGCAAGTTTTCAAAAGATTCTAGTTTGGTAATTATAGAGGAATTACAAAACCCATTAACTGGCCTCTTAGTCTCTTCTGCATCAATAACACATTGCCACACTGTACCGCAGACTTGTAAAAACATATAAAAACCTTTCTATAGGACTGCAGACACTTTTAGCAGGCCTTCGTGAGCTGTTTCCTCCATGCTTCTTCTTGGCATGCTCCCCTCTCCCACAGCTCATTGACTGTTCAAACACAGGCCTATGAGGCCAAAGTTAGGGGCTTAAGCCACATGTGGGCACCTTAGCCGGGTTCCAGCCATGGCTGTGTGATGGCCAGTTTCATGTGTTAATTCGGCCAGGTTATAGTACCCACTATTTAATCCAGCACTAATCTGGGTGTTGCTGTGAAGATTCTTTGTGGTTGCAGCTGTGTATATCAATATATACACACATATTGTTTCTCTGGTGAACCTGACTGATACAGCTGGCCGCACCAGCCCTTGTTGAAGACAGTGGCTGGCCAAGAACAAAGGAATGATGGCCACATTCATCACCACCACTGGAGAAATCTCCGAGGGTTATGCCCCACTGTGCTGTGCGAATTCTTGTGTAAAGAATATATGCCTCTTGGCCTCTGAGAATACCAGCTTGCCCCTTAAAATCTCAGAGCGGGCCCTGGGCCAGTGGTGTAGTGGTTAAGTTTGTGCACTGTGCTTCCACAGCCCAGTGTTCGCAGGTTTGGAGCCCAGGCATGGACCTACACACCACCCATCAACCCATGCTGTGGCAGGCATCCCACAATAAAGTAGAGGAAGAAGGGCACAGACCTGAGCTCAGGGCCAATCTTCTTCACCAGAAAAATTAGAAAATCTCTCAGAGCCACAAACTCCTTTGAGCACTACCAGAGTGACATGGGGATGAAGAAAAAGACAAAGGAAAGGTACTAAAGAGTGTTTCTAGGGAACCTCACTTTGGATTGGGATGAATCTGGGCATAAAGGGGAAGCAAGAAATAAGGAAAGAAAAGAAAAAACTTAAGAAATTCTGTACTCATCCTTCAATTAGACCCCAGTGAGGGAAACGTAAATTACACATCACTTTTACAGTAGGATAATGCTGATAATACTAGCATTAACATTTGTATATTTACGACTCATGTAGAAGGCCTTCAATAAGAATTGTTATTAATATTTTTAATTAAGTTCTATGTGCCGAGCACTATTGTTATGGGTTTACAGGCCAGTGAATAATGCAGTGGGCTGTCTGATTCAGAGAGTTTTATTTTAAATAATATGCCATTTCATCCCCTCAAAACTGTAGTAAAATCCTAATTATCTGGGAAGACCTGCATTTTCTTCCTCTCCTTCCATCTCTGCCCAGTGTCTAACCAGAGCTGGGCTGGACAAGAAGAGAAAAAAAAGAGTGTGTCTTTGAGCACATGCCACAGTGCAGCATAATCTGATTTTTTGATTGCCCAGGAGTGCTATGAGAGAATGATCTGTGCGTCTGGTCCTCTGCAGTAATCATGTTTATTATGCTGCCCGGGTATACCAGAAGTCCCTCCTTTCCCTTCTGTAAAGAATTGGAAACAAATAAATGACATGTTTGAATTCAAAGGAGGATCCATCTGTCTATGGGCAATTCAGTGCATTGCCATCACAAAGCTCTAATCTCTCAGAAGGCTATTCTATTTGGTCATACTTTCTGATCGATTCAAACTCATAAACACAGAGATCTTCTACCACCTCATTTCAGGATAACTGGTCCCTGTCACAATTTGGGTTACTGGTGTAACTAAAACAACACATTCTAACCCCAGGGGACTGGTCAGTGTCAGGCTGAGGCAGCCAGACGCCCCTTCCCATGAGCAGACACAGGACTGCAGTTCCCTGCAGAGGCGTCTTCTCGCGCTCCAGCCGGCCACCCAGACACTAGCAGAGCTGAGGAAGCCGTCATATATCAAGCTGTGCTGCAAAGGAAATCTTGTCCCATTGATCAACACAGATTCCTCTGCAATATCAATCTTCTAGGTCCTTCCTGGAGAAATGAGCTGACAGGGAAGTGGGGATTGGAGGCTTTTCAAGGGAGACTTAATTCTGCACCTAATCAGATAAGGCGAAGGTTAAGAAGTCATTAATGAAAAATGACAATTTTCCTTGGGACTAGATTAATGACCGCTACAGTCCCAAGGGAGATATTGAAGTACCAAAAGAAAAGGGAATTACAGGAACTAATTCACTTTTTTTTTTTTTTTGAAGTCTTATTTTTATTCGAAGAGCACTTTGGGTTAAAAATAGAACATAGAAGTAAGAAAGTCATTTGTCACCACCAGGAAGAATGGTTTTCTGTTTCTTTTATTAGTCACTCTGGTTTCCAAGGCTGTCCTCTAAATTTCCCCACCATGAGCTCTACCCAGGGAGCGCTAGGAACTCTCCAGAAGGTACCCAGCCTCTCTCCTCTGTAGCAAGGCTTCTCGAACTTTAACAGGCATTTGCACCCTCTAGAGGTGGTATCACAATGCAGATTCTTAGGTCGAGGGGAAGGGAGAGGCTTGGATCTTGGCGGAGCTGAGGCTAACTTAGGGAAGAGGGATGGGTAACTTATTGCACCCCAACTAGGGCCAGGTCCTATTCTCAGCTCTTTAAATATATTAGCTCTATTTGGGCTCCAAACAGTCCAAGAGGAAGGCCCCACTTGGCAGACAATCAGTAGACTTTGGTCACCATTCACCCATAATTCTTTCCCTATTTCCAGTGTTCTTATGTGGCATATCCAGGTTTGCACGCCTTAGCCTGCCATTCCCAGTCTCAGCTTTTGAAAACTCATCACATGTGTTTCCTCCTCCAGGAAGCCTTCCTGGACTAGCAAGCCTAGAGAAGGTGGCTCTCCTCTATACACCCAATACACACCCCTGTATATTTGTACTAGATGCATCAGTTATCTATCGCTTTGTAACAAGTGTCACCCAAAAAGTAATGACTCAGAATAACAAGAAACTTTTATTATCTCTGATAGTTTCTGGGGTCAGGAATTCAGGACTGACATGACTGAGCAGTTCTGGCTTGGGGTCTCTTGGGAGGCTGTAGTCAAGACGTCAGCTGGGGTTTGACTCGGGCTGGAGGATCTGCCTCCGAGGTGACCACTCATATGGCAGGCTATGTGGCTGCAGATCCCAATTCCTCTTCTCATGGACGTCTCTCAGAGCAGCTGAATGTCCTCATAATGTGGTGGCTGGCCCAGAACAAGACAGGAGAGGGACGGAAAGAGAAGGAGGAGGAGGAGAAGGAGGAAGAAGCTACACTTTTTATGGTCTCTCATTGGAAGTCACATAGCATCATTTCCACCTTTGTAGAAGAGAGTCACTGAGTCCAGCCCACATTTGAGAGTTAGAGGAATTAGTTTCCGCTTTTTGCAGGGAGGCTTGTCAAACACATATTTAAAAATTACCATCCTGCAACAGATTGAATTTTCCAAAGATAGCTGTAACAGTATCTCCTATCCCTCATCCTCTTCTAGAATGTAGCCATTCCCCCATCAAGAGGTAGACTCAAGTTCCTCTCTCCTTGATTCTGAGAGGGCTACTAACTTGCTTGTAACCAAGAGAATGTGGAGAAGGTCACGTATGACTTTCAAGGCTAGGTCATAAAAGGCAGACCACCTTTTGCTCCATGAGCTAGGAAGCTCACTTTGGAGCCCTGAACTACCAGCTAAGAAATCCTACCACCTTAAGGCTGCTATGCCATGAGGAAGCCCAGACTACATGGATAGGGTGTTCCAGTGGACAACCCCAGCTGAGGTCACAGCCAACAGCCAACATAAACTGCCAGACCAGTGAGTAAAGACACCTTCAGTTGATTCCAGCCCCTGCTCTGGAGTCTTTCCACTGAGAACCAGTCATCCTGGGGCAGAGCCTAGCCATTCCTTCTGGGCCCTGTTCAGATTCATGACCCACAGAATCCATAGGCATAATAGAATGATTGTTTTAAGCCACTAAGTTTTGGGGTAATTTGTTACACAGCATTTAGTAACTGGAGCACATACTGCAATATAATTGTCTCTGTATATTCTCTCTCTCTCGCTCTCTTTTTCTTTCTCTCCCATTAGATTGTTACACTGTAAGCTCTTCTAGGGAATAAGGCTGTGCCTTACTCCTTATTACAAAGCCAGCACCCAGCATAGTGCCTGGCATGTAATACACGCTCAGTAAATGTTTGTTAAATGACTAATGAATAAATAAGAGTTGATGGAATGTTGCTGGGATAGTTCTCTTTGGCTGGAATTCATGAGACCCATTGATTTGAAGTCTTTATAGTGGAGTTACGACAGTCTACCTGTCTGGCTCAGACACCCATCTCCCTGCTCCTTGTAGAGTTAGTTTGTTTGTTGTATTTTCATCTGCCCTTCTTTTGACTTCTAAATTCACCCTGAAAGCATTTAATCAGGGACTCTTTCTACTGCTATGCAAAGATTTGCATACCATTAACATAAATAAACAGTAATAATGATCATAAAAGTGGTTGTGACCTGGGGTTTAATTTTGATTCTAGGTTGTTAAATGTTTGGAAAACAATTTCAGACTCTTGAGTTGACTTTACCGTCTCAATTCTAAATATAGAGGCTGAAAGATGTGTTCAAAAAATGAAATTTTTCTCAGTTGCATTCAGAGGAGCTGAATGCATTTAATCTTCATATTAACAAATGTATACAAAGGGGATTAACTGTGTGCTCATTAACATCTTGTATATCTTTCTATGTAAACAGAGAATATATTTTAAACACATCTGAAATTTGAGAAAATGATCTCTAAGTTGGTCTGGATAGAAGTTTCAACCAATGCATTCTCAATAGTCCTTCCTTCAGTTGGTCCAGTGTCTTTTTTAAAAATTTTATTGGATTTAATAACAATGAATGCCTCCAATTTAATATTCATATAACCAATTTTATAACTGGCTCCAGCCTTGAAGGTAAATACTTTACTTACTATTTAATCCCTGCGCCAGAGGTCTCTCTTTCCTTCTATATGTACCCTACAGTCAAAGACAATTATCTAGAAACAGCACTCAGTTCTCATTACCTCATTATCTCATGATTAAATTTAACTCTCCCAAATTTTACAAATGCTAATTAAATCTAAAAAAGCAAACAAAATGTCAATCAAAACTGATTTACAGTTGTTTGGCATCAGCAACTGTTAAAAAAAATATTCCCTCAAATTCAAAGAATTTCTCTGCTCTGGTGTCAAGTGTAGGAGATATATGTATATTCTGATGTAGTTGACAAACGAGGCACAAATTTTTTTCTCAGAATTAAACACATATTTGCAGTGAAGTAAAGCTCTGAATGACTTTTCATTCCTTCCCTCCCTCCCCCATTGTCCTACTTTGTAACTATTAAGAATCAGCTATGGACACACTTCTTCCTCTTCTGCTAACCACAGGGCATTATGTACAGAAAGAACATTAGAAGACTCTGAAGGGTGGAGAGAAAAAGGCAGGGACCACCTCAGGATCTGAGGAAAGACATGATGGTGAGTTCCCTGGGGTTCACATATATTTTTTCATATATCCCAGACTGGGTGCTGTAGATGTTGCAACGTGGAAATGTCAATGGGGTGCAGACAAAGAAAGCCCCAAGAAAAGCCTGCTCTCTCCAAAGGATCAGGGAAAGGACAATCTAGAAGACAGACAACTTTTAGACATTAACAGCCTGACTCCAACCAAACATCATGGAAAAAACTGTGGCCCCATCCCAATCCCCATCAGCAAAGGCCCAGTGGGGGACCACTTTCAGGCTGTAATGAGGCATCCCTCCCAACTCCCTCATCTGCTGGGTGATGTCCAGGAAGGCTGACTGGGGAGCTGGAACTTTCACCATCCTCCAGTGGTAATGATGTGACAATACACCCCTCCCCCTCCCAGGTGGGGTGGTGCTAGTAGAGGCCTGGTGGGGAGTCTGAACTCCCACCTTTGCCCAGCAATATTGAGGCACTCTTCCCCCCTCCAGGGTGTCAGTGGAGGTACAGTGGGAAACCTGGACTTACATCCCAGCCAGGCAGTAATGAGGTGGCACCCCTAACTCTACTAACACAGTGTCAGAGGAAACCTGCTAAAACAGGTATAAATAAGATCCAGAGTCTCATAATGTCACACCCCAAAGGTCCAGGACACAACTGAAAATCCCTGCGCATACCAAGAAACAAGAAAGTCTCAACTTTAATGAGGAAAGACAATCGACACACGTCAACACTGAGATAACACAGATGTTGGAATTATCTAAAAAGAATTTTCAAATGGCCATCATAAAAATGCTTCAACAAGTAATTACGAACACACTTGAAGTGAGTGAAAAGTAGAAAGTCTCAGCAAATAAATAGAAGGTACAAAAAAGAATTAATGGAAATTTTGAAACTCAAAAATCAATAACCAAAATAAGAAACTCAATGGATGGGTTCAACAGAATGGAAACAGAAGAAAGAATCAGTGAATTCAAAGATAGAACAATAGAACTTCCAGTCTGAACAACAGAGAGAGGCTAGGCTGAAAAACAGTCCTTCTAGTTACTCAATGGAACATTCCAATGAATTCCTGGGTTCCTAGAAAGTATAAAGCTATTATCTAGGCACTCTTTCCAATGCAGATGTGAATTTAAGAGTCTTCTGTTTCCAGAAAGTCTTTGTAGGCTGAGTTGATCTCTCTTCTACAAAGAAGAGGGGGCAGTCAATTAAGATTCTAGAAATCCTCTGAAGGTAAAATTGCTAAAATGTCTTTTGCTGCTTAAAAGGGGCGATGGAATCAGTCACTGAAGAGATAAGAGCCCCTCTTGCTCCTAGTGCAGTGGTTTGGGCCCATCTGTTCTCCAGGGAGTACCAGGACCCTGCTTAACTCTGGGGTGGGTGTGAGTGGTTACAAACCTCCCGAGTCACGTGGTCAGTGTCCAGGATCTTTTGGTAGCAACTGTCTTTCAGGGCACTGGGCTGCGCTAGGAAGATGCTATGGAGTAAACACACTCAGTAGGAAGCCAAAACAAGTGAAATGCGATGAATTCATTCCTTCAACAAATATTTATGAGTGCTGCCAGGTGCAAAGCACTGCTCTAGCCCACTGGGATACATATATGAACTCTAGACAGAGATCCCTGCAAGAAACTCACATTCCAGTGAAGTGGGGGCCGTGCAGGGAGTGGAGAGAGATGACGATAAGCAGCCAACATAAACAACTTAAACAATTAGTATAGTAGACATCTACACCTCTGGTAGAAAAAGAAATGATAGACTAGTGCAAGGGAGAGGGGGACGAAGTAGGGCTTGGATACGGGGCAAGGGAGATGGAAGGTCACTGAGAGCAAAAATGGTGCTCCATTGGCAGAGCACGGAGAGCCCCACAAGAAGCAGTTGAGGGGGCAGGGATGAATTGTGAGCACCACGTGGACCGTGTGACAGTAGGGCTCCCACCCAGGGGTGGGAAATGCAGTCTGAGGCTTGAGTAGGGGCTCAAGATGTAGAGATATGGATTTAGAATCATCCAAAGGATGCCTTGAAGATTTCCATCCTTTGTATTCTTAGAAGAGACAGAATAATGAGAACTGAAAGAGGTATCAATAATCATTACTCAAAATCCTGTGAGTTTTGTTCAAAACAAGCCTAGGCTGAGTTCCAGTTCTAATAAGAAACTGTCAGAATTAGTTTAAAGACAGATTTTCTGAAAACCAAGTCTACGTTTTACATTTCAGTCTTTCTTTTTTAACACGAACATTAGCTACCAAAACACCATAGTACTAAGAAGTAAACTAGTCAATATTCAGACAAATCCCTCAGGATGTTTCGTGTGTGGAACTGTTCTCACAATGTTGATCATCTCTGAAGTTTTGGCAATGCTTCTCTTTTTCCCCATCTTGAAGTCCTTTGTTCTTTTTTTTTTTTTTTTTTTGAGGAAGATTGGCCCTGCGCTAACATCTGTTGCCAATCCTCCTCTTTTTCTTTTTCCTCCCCAAAGCCCCAGTAGATACTTGTATGTCATTGTTGTACATCCTCTTAGTTGCTCTATGTGGGATGCTGCCTCAGCATGGCTTGATGAGTGGTGAGAGGTCTGTGACGAGGATCCGAACCAGCAAACCCCGGTCTGCTGAAGTAGAACGCATGAGCTGCTGCGCCACCGGGCTTTCCCCTGAAGTCCTTTGTTCTTAATAGCTCAGTGATACACACATATACATACTCCTGTATACAAATGTGTGCACACACAAATGCACATGCCAGACAGTATCAACATCTGCAGATTTGAGGGCTTTTTGTTTTGGTTTTTTTTTGCTGAGGAGGACTCGCCCTGAGCTAACATCTGTGCCAATCTTCCTCATTTTGCATGTGGGTTGCCACCACAGCATGACTGCCAATGAGTGGTGTAGGTCTGTGCCTGGGAACCAAAGCTGGGCTGCCAAAGTGGAGCACACCAAACTTAACCACCAGGCCATGGGGCCAGCCCTTGATGTTTTTTTCCCCCTAACACACACAAAATTTAAGGCAATCCAATTAGGCACACAAAAGTAGAGGAAGATGGATATAGATGTTAGCCCAGGGCCAATCTTCCTCAGCAAAAAGAGGAAGATTGGCAGTGGATGTTAGCTCAGGGCTAGTCTTCCTCACCAAAAAAAAAAAAAAACACGCTTGCAATGAGCAACTTGGTTGAAAAAGTAACTATCATTCATCACTTAGATTTTCAAGTTTCATAGCCACAGAAAAAAGATTAGAAGAAATAGAAAATAATTTTATGTGTTCAAAAGGAAACTATTTGGTGCTGATTGATATTAAAAAAGAATTCTTTTCCAAGTATTTGCATAAGGCACAAAAAAACTTAATTTGAATTCCATCAATTCATAATTTGTAACAATTCAAACAGAAGTCAGGATGAAATGTGAACTTCCCAACAGGAAAGAATTGTTAATAATCAGATGAAACAATGTAATCAGAACCACCACTGGGAACACAAGCAAAGTGGGTGAATATACTGGAAGGAATCCCTGCAAATATCACCGTGACCTGTATGTCAGTTACTGGGAAAAATGCATTCATCCTACAGGGAAGGCTGGCTTTCTCAAGGAAACAGAGGTGCAAACCAAATGGAAAAAGTTGAGTTACCCATAAATCAGCTTGAGACCTGGTGATAAGAAGTCAGAATGGTGCTAGAATGAGATGCCTTCCTCATCACAATGGAAATCTGCTGTGTGAACTGAGTTTCCTCCCTCTGGAGAGCAGCTGAGCAGAAAGGCATAATCAGAAATCCTGAAGCCTTGCCCAGAGACGATTGTTGCTTCCTTCTCTACTGTACTTGAATTCATCCACTAGCTCCATCAATTTCTCTAACAGCTTGTGATACAGTATGTACCATAGGGCTGGATAAAGGGGTTTAATTCCCACTCATTTATGAGGAAAGTGTTGCCAAGCCACCAGAAACAGTCTTCACAAATTTAAATATAAAATATGTTAATGATTCTGACAAAAGCAAGAAAGAAGAGGGATTTTTTCTGTTTCCTTTGTTACTAATCTTGATAGTGTGAAATGAATGAGAAACCACAGCTAAATGGAGTCCGGAAGGCCCATAGAGGGAGCTCTCAAGCCCTATCACACATTGTTAATTACTCCTAACAGGGAGACACGTAGGCTTGCATCTCTGGCAGGAAGTTGATGAGTTAATGAAGCAAGTACTTCATTACCAAGCAAGATTTCTCTTCCTGCCTGGCAACAGCCCAGCCAATGAGAAACGGCGCACTCAGCCAATGAGAAGCTGTTGCTACCCTGAACAGTTACTTTCTTCCAATGGACTTTCCTTTAGAACTGCCTCCCCCACTCCCCATTTTGCTCTATAAAAGCAAACCCCTTCTTTTGTCTCTTTGGATTTGCTTATGGTTCGCCATAGCAAGCACACCCTGAATTGCAATTCTTTGGATATTCCCTAATAAACTCGTTTTGGGAGTAAAACAGCTGGCCAAATTTCTTTTTAAGCTGACGATGATCTGCACCCAGCCTTAGATATAATGAGGAGCTGGGACCAGCAGAACAGGGGGAGTCTGAAAGCACTGTCCAGGGGACCTAGAACTAGCCCTGGAAGTAGACAGGGCAGGGCAGAGGCAGAGAGCCAGAGCTCGGTTTAGAGGCCACCTAGGTAGCAAGACTCCAAGTCAGAACCCAGTAGACTCCTGGAGGGTCAGAGGCCAAGCTCACGGGGATGGAAGCCCCAAGGGGGCAGGGAATGTGCCCTCAGTTGTCTGCTCTGCTCCTAAGACAGTGTGTAGCATGAGCAGGTGCTCCACAAATGTTTGCTGAGTGAATGAATGAAGTCAGTCAAGGCACAAATACAGATGAAGGACTGGAGACCAGACAGGATGTGCTGAAGAACAGAAATGCCAGGAGGCAGAGCAGGGTGAGTGGCGTGTTCAAATCCCAAGGTGACAGCTGGGACCGAAGAAGACGGGCAGAAGCCTGGAGACCAGCCAATGCAAGAACTGATGGGAGTCCGGGGTAACTCAGCCCTGGGGCTTCTGAGCAATCCTGTGGAGGCAGAAACCAACCCAGCCTGGCCAACCTGGGCCCTGCAGGTCACCAAGCGCTCTGCCTGCGCTGAGCTGAATATGGGGGAAATCACTTCTTTGGTCTACTCTGTCTCCTTCTTTATGCTGTGGAAAAAGTCCATCAGCACCACTTCTGGCTAAATATGTCTCAGAGGAGCTGCCAAAGACTTCCTTAATTCCCAGGCCGGCAGTGATGTGCCTGTGCTCAGCCATCAGAATCCTCCCTGGGAATGTGCCTACAAAAGTACAATATTTCAACTGTATTGTATTATATTTCAGGTCAGAGTCTTTCAAATCTATGCCTTTGTTGGCTCCCAAACCTGTTCGGCTAGCTTTCCTCAGATAGGACTGAAATAAAGGCAAGAGGGCCGGCCAATGGCAGTTTCAAAAAATCAGTTCACCTCCCGCTTAATACTAACAATTGTTCCTTCAGGGACGCTATAAGTATGCTCTTTATACAATATTTTAAATATTAATTTATATCCCCCAAAAGACTGTCTAGATGATTCTCATTTCTACAGACCTGAGTACAATTTTAATACTGAATATTGAATGAGTCTGCAGAATTTGGCAGGATACACTAATTATCCTATTTAATTTATGATCCCATTCCTACGTACTACAGAGCATTGCGTTTCTAATCTGCCGCTTGGTTTATAAATGTGGTCACAGACTTGGGTTTCCAAATATCTATGAGTTGAAATATTTGCATGACCCAATGGGCATATCTGTGCTGGATCCAAGCTCCTGGAGGTTATGATTCATTCCTTCTCTGCTATTTTATGCACTCCTGCATCTACAGAAAATACATCCATACCCAGTGACTGTGGCCCAGCCTGGTTCAGCTCCTGGGAATCCCATGGAAACATCTTGGTTCTTCAGCATAAGTGTGTCTCTCAGGTCTGTCTCTCTGGCACACAGTATAGGCAAAAACCTTATGTTAAACTCATAATAAGCTCTTTTTGAACCTCAAACATTCTAGTTGTTATGTCCTGGAGTCAAGCACACATATGAGATACTGAGATGCTTGCCAGAGCAAAGAGGTCCACTCACTTGAACCACCCAGGAGAATGATCTCTCCATCTTAGAAGAAAAAAGAATTCCCAAGGTTCCTTTTGGTGGCACAAACTCTGAAAGTCCCAACATAGAGTCACCAATCCACTACAATTTCTCCTTTTTAGGTATACGTACCCACTCCTTTGTTATTAATACAGCATTACCACTCAACATACACATCAAATTGGATGGATTAGGCAAAAGTGAGTTAGTCTACATCCACAGCTAAAACTTTTCTGCATGCGTCCTTTCATGAAGGGCTGTCAGCTTTTCTCTGCCCCCAGAGATGGAAAGATGCTCTAGTTCAGACTAGTTCAGCTTGCCTCTCTCTACTGCTCCGTGGCCTGGTGACAGGGACTAAAGAACACAAACAAAAAGTGACATCCAACTAAAGTCAAATCTGTGAGGCTGCCTAGAGCTCGCTTCCCTCCTGACGAAGGAGACGGTAACACGGTTAGACGCAAATACAAGTGGCGATGCCTCTGTTTCAGAAAGAGCTCTGACCCCAAGTTGGGTTTGTGGGCTTGGGAGGGAATCAACTAATAGACGACAGAAGCCAAGGGCGATGCTGACAGGGCTCTTGGAGCAAAGCTGTGAGGAGGAGAGGCCACCACACCCCAGTCTCTTCTGTCCTCAGGCAAATGTCCGCGACATGCAACCCTCTTGGATCAGGAGGGCAGACAACCACTACAACCGCCTTCTTGAATTCCCTGCTTCAATTTCATCACTATAGCGAAATGGCTTTCAGACAGTCCTTCCTTCCCAACTCCCTCCCTTTGCTCTGCTTGTCAAAGCTCCAAAAAGGCTCAGGCAGTGTCGGGTCCCCCGACTTCCTCTTTTAAGGTAATTTTTCTCAGTGATTCCACCTCCTGCCTGACTTTCCAGTGCGGGGTTTCCTCGTGCTTGTTGTCTGCATTCGTCTTCTCCCACTGCTGACACTGTTCTCACATCGTACTTGTTCTTCACTTCCAGGCTTTCCTGTTATAGTTTCCTTTTGGACACCTCATGGCTCTGGCCTGACTTGTAGCATTTCAGCCAGGAAAGGTGAGCAGACAGAACGAGGAGGCACGCCAGGGGAGAGAGCAGGGGGTGAGCACAGGTGCAGAGACCTGGTCGTTTCGCCAGGAGGCCGAGGCAGGGGGTTGAGGGAGGGAAATGCAGCTGAGCAAAGATGAGGGGGCATTAGGTACCTGAGGCCAGAATCTGGGTCCCTGTCATCTGTGGATGCTTATGAAGTAAGCACCATCATCTCTGGGTACCAATAGGAAGGTGCTTGACTTCATGCCCATTTTCTCCTACTAATCCTACCTCTAGTTGGAGACGTGGGAATATAATCTGTTCCTTTCTGCTTACAGCAGTAGGCTGCTAGGATATAAATTGTACATGAATAATCACATATTTATGAGCATCCTAATTATCCCGGTGAAAGTGATTGACAGGGAGGGACCACTCCTCAACTTAGCACGTGATGATTGCTGGTGAGAAATGACTCAGCCCTGGAAGGGGATGGAAGAGTCCAGCCAGAAGCCTGCATCCCACCCCTGCATCCCATCCCACCCCATCCCATCTGCCCTGGCCAGAGGCTGCCCTGGCCCACTTGGAATGGCGCCCGCAGTCAGGGCTTGGTCAGCACTGCCCGATCTCTGTGTGACCCCATGCTCCCACCAGGTGGCTCATTCCCAGTATCATGGGTGCACAGATCTCTCTCCCACTGCATTATGGCTGGGTTTAACGATGGGTATCTTAGTCATCTTGGTTACCCCCTGCCCCCAACCTGCTCACCTCTTGGCCCAGAGCCTGTGCTATGCTGACACCTGCAAAAGCCCTCTGAATGTCCACTCGTCCGCCACTGGACGCCCTCTGTGATAGCTGGTATCTTCCTCTGACCAGTCAGGTCCCCCTTTCTTTGGGTAACAGAGCCACACACTCAGGAGTGAGCATGTGACCTGGACAAGGTCACCACAGTCCTCGTCCCTGCCCAGAGTGACAGTGCAGACAGTACTGTGATGGAGAATACTTAACAACCTGCTCTCCAGGGGGAGGAAAAGCCCTGATTTATAGCTTTGCCGATTTCCACGGTGTAAATAATCTCACCACGGTCGATTTGCAATTGCTAAATGTGGAGTCTTACAGCATTTCTACCATACACATACGATCAACGTAAATAACCTCCAAAACAAAGATAATAGTAAAATGCAGTAAACTAACTAGGGAGTGATGAGTTTTAAGTATTTATTACCTTTGTTTTATAATTTATTGTAAGTTTCTAATGGCCGTGTTTAATAACTGACTTGGAAAATCGCTGAAATTTTAGCAGGTGGCTCTGGCGACACTACTGGCTATAGAGACAGGCTTGCCACTCGAATTGGGCCTGGCTCGGGAGCCAGGGGACCCCTTTTCCTCCTTGGTAGCAGAAGTGATGGGAAGGAGAGTTGGAAGCCGGTAGCGGCCATGCTTGGTGAAGAAAAGATGCAGCAGTAAACAGTCAGGAGCATCAGCACAGAGAAGCGAAGTGATGGAGGGAGGGTTTGCCAGCATCCTGGCTCCTGTGTCCAGTGGATGTTGGGGCTCGCCACCCTCCTTGTGGTTTGGTGTAGTGAATGAAAAGTCCTGATTTGTGCTTAAGCTAGCTGGGCTTCAGCCCCATGCAACCAAGAGTCCTGGCAAACTTGCCCTCTTTCTCTCTCCCCACCCCAGGACCTCGGTTCTCTGAGGTCTGGCTGATGTCATTCCCTTTCTGAAGCCTTCCCTGACTAGTCCAGACTATAGCAACTTTTTTTCTTCCCCCTCTGAAATCTAACAACACTTAGGTCTCTACCATATTACTTAGGAATGAGTTACATAGTCGCATGTTTCCCTCATGCATATTACATTTAGTATCATGGCTGAAACTAGCTTAGTAATCAATAAACAGGTTTTGGCTCATTAAATATTTATGGAACATCGCAACGCAATGAGTCCGTCTGGGTCTTCCAACCACCCACACCCTGGAAGTTACATAAGATTATCTGCAGGGTCAAGCTGGATAGTCTGCGTGGTACAATGGCTCACTCCAGGCCCAGAGTCGTCACCTCATTCATTCATTTGGCCATTACAGAGAGAGGAGGACAGCGCTGGCTGCAGGCTCCACGGGGATGACCCCTACTCAAACATTGCTGCCTCCAGAGAGTTCGCATCCTGACAGCAATGAGGTAAGTCCTGCAAAAGAGAGAAGTGCAGGGAAGCACAGGGAAGGGAGTGACCCATCTTCCCAGGGTTTAAGAAGAAGGAGCAAGCATGGGCTTTCTCAGTGGTGAAGGCAGTATTTTCACAGAACTGAGTAGGAGTTCACCCGATTAAGAAATCAGGTCTTTAAGTAAAGCACTAACCTGTGGTCTACAGTATGCACCGGCCAAGTGCCTTTTCTGGAAGGCATCGCTTTATCCTCTGAATGTGGTAATCCCCTCGTTTAATTCCAAGAAAATAATCAAAAGCATCACACACACATTATTCTGATGCAAGTGATCTGAGAGTTTTCCACTCTCACTTCTCCGCCAGTAATTCTCAATCCTTGGCCTAAGCGATTATGTGTGTAGCATGAGAATGACCTCCAATTGCAATGTTAGCCAGACATATTGGCCTTTTACACAAAAACCTCACTTTTTTTTATTATTGCTGAATTGATACAGTTCCTTTCTTTCTCTGAGAAAAAACTACCAGCTGAAGCAACACGCCTGAAGGCCGTGTTTACACAACACAGGATGAATAGCTGTGGCGTTTGCTCAGAGAATGTTCAAACTAAATGTCACATTAGAGTGTCTGTGAAAAGACGCTCCTTTTGAAATGGGAAGTGGTGAATTCTTATGACAAAAGGCAGGTTAAGTGTAAAATTAATACCTGGGAGTGTACATTACCATAATATACATTGCCCTTGGCTTCAGATCACCCACAATGAGCAGAAAATGAACATTAGCTCGTTTTCCTAGTTCTGGAGATGGGTTTAGGCCCAGGCTTCTGCATCTGGGCTGGTAAGGTGATGGATTTGTCAGTTGGCCTGGAGCTGTCCCGATTGTAAAACTGGAAGTCCCATATCCTGGGAACCCTGTCAGTTGGAGGCAAACTGAGAAGGTCAGTCACCCTCAAGACCCTCTGAAGCAAACAGGACCCAGAGAGGAGGAAGAGGCAGATGAAGGAAGAGTCTTGTCAAGGAGATAAGCCCTCTCCCCTCCCCTACACCTATCGCCTCGCTTTAAGAACCCTTGTCAGTCAGGCAAAGCATCACCAAAGCAGGCCTCGTTTCTAACTCGTGTTTCCTATCTTTCTGGCCAGTTCAAAATGTTATTTTTCTTGCTAAAAGTGTTTAATCCTGTTATCTTAACCATAATTTGTTATGTTCTTCCCTCTGCCTCTCTAACTGGCACGATGCCAGACTCTCCCTCCATTCATGGGAAAGGACACCTTGCACCTCTGTCATCTCTTACCTATTCTGTGCTCACTTTTTCTGAAACAAGGCTACGTACTCTCTTGTTGAACTTGGAGGGGTGCCGCAATTAGGAAGGCAGCAACACAGTCTCCTCAGGCAACCCGCCTACTTACCCCGAAAACGGTCCTGACACAGATCCTTCGGGCTGGAAGGGATTCTAAAGGTCACCCAAACAACTGCTGCTCCATGCAGATGGGTTGTTGGAAGATCATCCCACAAAACCTTCCCCTGAAGGTCAGTCCAGGCCCCCGGAGTTCACAGGAGGGGCTCACTGTCTCCTGAGCTTCCTTGCTGTCCCCGGGCAGCCCTGTCATCAGAGGTCCTTGCACACGTGTTTGGTGGCTTTCTCCAGATGCCCGACTCCTTCCTTCTGAGGTTATGAGATACGTCTAGTCCCTCTTCCACACAATGTCCTTCAGGTACTGATACAGCTATGGCGCCTCTCAGGCCCGTCCCCCCAACCCCCAGTGTCTCCTGCCACATTCCTCTGCCGTCCCCACCACGTCCTCCTCACTCAATCCAGGTTCTCAGAGCTCCTCATGATGCACGCTCAACCCTGTCTGTCTCACGCTTGGCTGACGAAGTGCGGAATAACAGTAAGAATACCTTCACCTTACGTTTTTACATCACGTTAAAATTTATTTCCCTTGTTTTACAAATGAAAAAATGAAGGCTCAGCCACCAAGGTGGTTAGGCCAGTGCACGGGAGCCAGGACTCCAGGCTCCAAATGCAGTTTTGTTACAGGACCACCAGAGCAGGTCCCCCCTCCATGGCCCTAGACACCATACATCCATACCAAATGTACCCCCAAAAAGCTACTTGGGACTCTAAAGAGAGCCTGAGAAGGTGAGAGAAGACCCACTCTATCAGTGCTTTCCACAGGGTGTAACAACGGGTTCTGAGTTGGGAGAGTGGTGTAGTATGAATTTAAGACGTTATGATAAAACATCAAAGCATTTCTAGGATTTTTTCCTTCAACACAAAAATGTGGAGGTGGGGAAAACCTTTAATTTAATATCTCCCCTCCTTTCTGGAGACTTGAGATAGGGCCAGAGAGAGGACGCCTCAAAATATTTGAAAACGCCTCACATCCCGTCTGGACCCAAGATAAACTGAAATAGAGGAAAACATGGGAATACTTTTTGCCGTTAGAATTCCCTTTGCCTGGAGCTTGTTTCTGTGAAGCCTATTTCCAACTTGTTTCCAACTGTGCTATTTAAATTCTATCCCCAGCAGGCTGAACCCAAACCCTAGACTAAGGCAGTGGTCTTCAAATGTCTTTGATTGTTTAAATTAAAAAAATTAAATATGCACCATTAGCACATGCGAATTTTATACACATAAAAATTTGTTTTATGTAGTTTATCAAATATATACAATTTCTATTTTATCCATATATATGATAAAAGAAACAGAAATGAAGATTTTCTTTCTATACCCTCGTGTCTTGTCTTGTTTACCTCCTGCGGAGTAGCTGCCCCACTATGAAGACCACACACAGTCGTCTCATGAAGTTACAGGACACCAAGTCAAATTTATAATCTAATTTGAAAGCCGTAACTTAAGTCATGAGTGAAATTTAATGCTTGCAAAAACAAATGGGCACCTCGACTAAGAATTAATTTATTTATAAACCATATCAACAGCTAAGACACCTTACTCTAAGGTAGTCATCCGCTCATACAATTCAATATCACATTTGTATTCCTAAATTTGCTGTTTCTTTAATATGCCTATTTGAAATTTAGAGTGGTTAAGCTCCCTATTTAAAATATAAGGTCATTTTTTGTATGAAAGATCACATATATATCCTTCTACTATGAGTAAAACATATATACTTATATAGATATATATACACACACATATATTTAAGATACGGAAGCAGATTGTTACTCAAAATAAACAAGGTATGCTTTAACACAGTTATATTACTCTTTTTAAAAACTTTAAAAAAGTCCAGGTCCTCACTTCTCACTCTCCTTTAATTGACTCCGTTGTGTAAGATGAGGCCAGTTGTATATTTAATATGATTCTAATCACCAGGAGTATCAACCACATAGCTGTCATATTTCTTAATGAATTTAGCTAATAACACAGAGGTAATCAGATCTCCATCCCAATACTTATTTTTCCCCCCTGAAATAAACAAAAAGTTCAGCTAAGTAAAAGCCCAATTCCACATAAAATCATGTCACTAGGAACTGGGCTGGAGGGTAACACTGATTATGAAGAGAAGACATTTGGGCTGACAGAGCCGGGTAGACATCGTCCTTGATCGTTCAGAATGAAAAATCCAGGAGTGTGTGGAACCACAGAACAGACTGCCTGGGCAAGATTACTGCTTTTTCTACTGCTTTTTTATGCAAAGCAAGTAGTGAAGGAAAAGATTCCTATGGCCTAAGAGGTTGCTACTAAGACAGACGCGAGTGCCGTACTACGTGTAGGCAACGCCCTCGCCCCGTTCATTCAGATTCCTGTATCACCTCCGAGACCTTCCTCCAGGTCTGAAGGACAGTTCAATTCTATTTTTCCTAGGCAGACTGCTTTAGTGGTTAGCCAGAGCAGTTCTGGACTTGGATAGTGTACTTAAAGAGATAAAAATAAATACCAGTTGAAAATACAAAGAACCCAGGATGAAAGAAACCTACAAGCCTTTGTCCCCATTCATCAGAAGGCCTACCCCACGGGCCTCCTGGCCACATCCCGTCACCAGCTGGACATGAGTAGGACCACTGCCACCAGGTGAGGCTTCTCTACAGCTTGTCACCTTCCTCCACGTCCAATGTCACCAGCCCCCTTCACTCATTTGAGTTCCCTGACTTTAAGAGGTAGGAAGAGGGATTCCTTGGTTTGGTCCATGGATAGAACCAAGGCATTCTTTCTGTATGATCTGTCATTTCCTCTATTATCAGAGAAGCAATGCTGGGGGTGGTGAGGAGAAGGGAGGCAAAGGGGGAGGAGAGAGAAATAAACATGGTCTCAACCTGGGTCCGTGTCAGCGAATTGGGCTTTACTTTGCATTTCACTGCCACAGTGGAAGAAAAAAGACAGAAAGCACTGGTTTTCTGGGGCTGCCGTAACAAGGTACCACAAACTGGGGGCTTCAAAACAGAAATACAGTCTCACAGTTCTGGGGACCAGAAGCCTGAGATCGGGTGTGGGCAGGGCTGGTTCCTTCTGAGCCTGGGAGGAGAATCTGCTCCGGGACCTCTCCCAGCTCGCTGTGTCTTCATGTCATCTGTCTCTGTGTATATCTGTCTCTGGGTCCAGACATCCCCTTTTTATAATGACACAGGCTTAGGGCCACCCCAATGACCTCATCTTAACTTGATCATCTGCAAAGACTCTGTTTCTAAATAAAGCCACATTCTGAGGCGCTGGGGGTTGGGTCTTCTGGGGAGGGGACACAATTCAACCCATAACCCTGAGCATGCACCTCTGGGGCCGTTCGCTCCTCTGTGTTTCTTTCAAATGAATCTCCACAGTAGTTGTGATAAGAGGTGAGTGTGCTCTATGCAGGTCCCGGGAAGGTAGGGCCTGAAACATGTAGTCACCCCTTGTCCCCAGCCTGGAAGAGGCTTACACACACACACACACACACACACGCACGCACGCACACAGAGTGAAAGACTTCACACACTTTATTGCACAAAGGGCTCACTTTATGCTTTCCTTTTCCACGCCTTTCCATAGCCATTCCCTATTTAGTTCCTTTTGGTGTTTGGTCTCTTTTTTTTTTAAGTTTGTAAAATACATGCTCATCGTATGAAATAGACACTTAGAACATATAAAGGCAATTTTAAAAATCATCTCTAATTATAATTCCTAAAAATCACCCTGATCAATTTACTTCCAGTCGATATTTATAAAATTGATATTATATTGTACAAACAGCTGGCGTCACACTATTTTTACTTAATATTATACTTAGGGTGTAAGAGGGTTCAAGGAAATAGTGGCCCAGCTGCGTATCTTTCTCTAAAAGATTATGTGTGAGTAGATTTTTCACAATAACAAATTAACAATTTCTCAGGTCACATTTTGAACAATGCTGCCCAGGGCGAGACAAGAATAAATCTTGAAGTAAACTGATACTCACAATGCTTGGAATTCCCAAGGACAGACACACAGAGTCCATCTAGGGAGAGTGACAGTGGCTGTGAGCCAGTGGGGCACCACAGCACCCAAGTGTCCTCCCAGCCTGGCGTGAGGCTGAAGCGTCATTCACTCGTGCTCCAGCCTCCTGACCCAGGAAGGTCATGACATTTGGTAGGTCCATCTCTTTTTTGATGCCTGGTCACCTGAAAAGCCAGGTTAGCCCCTTGGTGATGCTAGAATATGCCTTTTCCTCAGGCTAGACCACCTCTTCCTCTTCTTGCCAACGTACCACAATTCCTCCTCATTCTGTCACACCTGGCTTGTGACAGGCAGGAGCGTGGCTCCGTCACTTCACAGGGTGGCCTGGCCCTCTCTATGTGTTCCCTCTGTACCTGGCTTTTATCTCAGTGCTCTACAGTGGTTTGTGTCACAGCCTTCTCCACCAGCCTGGATCCCTCTGAGGGCAGCCACTGTGTCCCCTTCATCCCTGAGCTCCGTGTGCTGGCCCAGTGTCCAATCCCAGGATGAACTCAAATGCTGAGCAGTGACAGGCGTCCTGCAGGGTCACCTGGGGCTGAGACAGTGAATTAACGTGCTCAGGGCTGATCCCAGCAGATGCTTGCTTAACATCAGCTGTGGGTGTTAAAATAGAAACTCTTACCGCATTGTTTCAAAATGTAGTCGAAAAAATGGATTTTGGGATTTCGGCTCTCCCACTTCCTGTGTGACCTTAGACAAGTCACAAGACCTCTCTGAGCCTCAGTTAACTGATCCACAAAATGGGGGAATGCCTGTTCAGAGTGGTTACGTGCTTACACAGGGTAACAGATATAGAAGACTTAGCATGATGCCTAATGCATGATCAATGCGACACGCTGTGGTGGTTACAATGATTAGAAATAAAAAGAGCAACTTACTAGGATCATATTTCCCTTTTCCTTTCTGTATAGCCCCGTGGAATGTCACCTGCCACAGCTGCCAGTTGGACATGTGACTCAGCTCAGAAGGCTGGTTCCTCAACCACAAGGCCATGCTGGGTGTGCTGCAGAGAGAAGCTCTGCACTCAGATTTCCTGGCCTCAGTCTCAGCTCCTACACTTCCTGTGTGACCCCAGGTAAGACGTTTAACCTCTCTGTGCCTAAGTACTCAAAACAGTGCCTGGAATGGTAAGTGCTCACTAAGTATTAGCTGGCTAAAAGTCTAGAATAAAGGGGCAGAATTAAGAAGCCTGATATCTCTTAGCTTGCATATGCCATGATTCTCTTATTTTGCTGCTATCTGCCATTCTGGAAGCATTTAGATTCAGACACTCAAGTTCTGTAACTCTGTAAGGAATTTTAAATAAGATCTAACCTATACCAATTCCTGGATTGCTTCTGCTACATTCCTTTGGAACACTGAGTTGCTAACCTGGTATGGTTTTTTGTTTGTTTGTTGTGCCATCCAAAAGGCCTTACTAAGTGCAGAGAGACTGGAGCAAGGTCCATTTTGCTCAAAGATGGGACGAACAAGATGGTTTTGGTCTGTTAATAATGACCAGTGCGGCATGTGGCAGGTAGGACTCGTTCAAGATGCCCTTGGAAGAGATTATGATGAGATCTTTAGGAAACCAGACTGCAAGCCTCCTGGGGGCAGGACGGGGGCTGCCTTCTCAGCACTGTTTCCCCAGCACCAACACAGCGCCCAGCACACAGAAGGTGCTCCATACTTGTTGACTAAATCACGAAAATACTACTTAGAGTAAGATTTCTGTTGCTTGGCTCAGTGTCGCCTTCTCATCTCGTGGATCCAGTTATGGATTCTGTTGTCATCATCTGGGGTCTGCAAGGAGGTTTACTCCTTAGAACTGGAAAATAAGAGGAGGAAGATGCTCTTTGCCAGTTCCTTAAAAGCACTCAACTGAGCATCACTTGTGGAAGCTGCAGAATCTCGGGAGTCAAGCCTGCAGAGGGTGTAACTCCAGGTGAAGTTTGCTGCATTTGCTTGTTAAAGTCGTGGGAGCCAGAAGACCAAGGAAGGAACGGGTACCATCCCCCCACAGAAGGGAGAGGAGGAAAAGCTTGTCCCAGTAGAGAAATTCAGGTGCCCCCTGCTCTGTCCAGGGAGCAAGGCCTCGCCTTTGGGTGAGAATCTTAACCCACTGCCCTAGGGCAGGCCTGAGGAACTCATCATGGGTCTTTTAAATCCCTTTCAGTCTGACTCTACACCCCAAAGCCCCCATCTGATCACATCGCTGTAGCGGAGGAGAAAGTGCCAAGTCTAGGTTTTTCCGCTTATGCCCATCTACAGTCAGTTATCTGTACTTCTCTGTGCAGAGGTCCCCACTGGCCCACCCGGCTCCCCGTTTCAGCAGGATCCAAGACAGCGCTGTGAAGGCCAGGACTAGGGGCTTTGGGGACAATCTAACACAGACCCTTTCGGAGATCCTGGAGGTCATAACTGTTGTGACAAGTGAAGAGTCAAACCCGCTCGGGACTGCAGAGAGTGAAAACACAGCTTGGCTGCACCGAGAAAAAGCAGCCCTGCTGTGAATGGGGCAGGGAAGAGAGACACGGACCCAGCCAGCTGCCGAGGTAGCAGGAAGGATTATTTCTCTCAAGGTTGTCCTGGAAAATGCCACAGCAACCCCCCTCTTGGATGGACCTATCTTCCCAATGACAACCTAGACCTGCCTTGTATTTCATTTAACAGGGGACACCCATTGTGGCCCTCACCTCACGACGGCACACGGCAATGTTTCTAATCCCCGCTTCTCCGAGTTCTGCCCAGAAACAGAAACCTCAGGAGAGCTGGTCCCTCAGTCCCTCCGCAGAATCCACCAGCTGCACAGACTCTGAGAGAGGCTAAATGGAGAGGATTGTTTCTGCAAGGACTGCTCCCAGGGGAGCCATGCGCCTCTGAAAAATCTGCCAAATGGATCAATAGGCAAGGGAAGAAGCCGAGGGAAAATTCAGGAATGAATCCTAGGAGACTCCTGTTAGTGCTCACTCCTCTGGAAGTTCCCTTCTCCGTCCCCTTCCATCTCCACCTCCCCCTAGGGTGCTCTAGTGCAGTTCCTCTATTCAGGGGGGCTGACCGGTGTCCGGGGACCGGCTCTGGGTGTGTGGGGGTGGTGGTCCACGCTCAGGACAACTGATGCTCTGCCCCCTTCCTCTCCTCCCCTCGCCCTCCCCCTCCAGGGTTCCTGGTCCCTGTCCCTCTGCCTCCTAATGGCTGCTCACCTCCCAGCCCTTGCCTGCACCCGCCACAGCTGCACTAACTGATCTCAGAGAAGGAAACTAACACGTGCCTGAGAATCTGGAACTCAGATCAGGGATTTTTTTTAAATTTTCCTGCTTCAGGGTGGGCTGGGGTTGGAGAAGTGTTCTTCAATTTTGAGTGAGACAAAAGAAGGAAAGATATGCATAAAAACAGCCAAATTAGCACTTTGGGAGATGGCCTTGTATTAAAGCCTAGCCAGCCAAACTGCACCAGGGACAAGCCTGTCATCCAAGTTGCAGCGGGGAGCAGGGGAGGGGCATGTCCCAGAGGACCCGAGGGTCACCACCGGACGGGAGGGAAGAGGGAGCATCTTCAGTGAAGTCCGGGTTCCCACTGGGGCTCCAGGGAAGGTGCCTATTGGTCCATGGCTGGGTCTGTCCACCCTCTGTGTGTCATCACCAGTAGTGGTAGCCCCTGAATTGGAACCAGAGCTGGACCGGGCCAGGGGAGGCCCGGGGGCAGGCAGCCAGAGCTCCTGCTTGAGGGGGCTCCTGCTATAGCCAGGCACCCTTGGGCAGGTGAAGGTGTCCTAGGGTTGGTGGGGTTGCACTTGGCCACAGGTCGTCAGGTTCGGCACCAGGAATGGTCCCCTCCTCCCAGGGCAGCGTCTCCAGCTCTTGTTCTCACATGGGCACAGGAGCTTCTCCTTCTGGAGCCCACCTGACTGTCCTCCCAGATCCTCCAGTCCCTTCTCCACCTCATGGCTGCTCCCCTGCTTCTCTTGGGCCTTCTGATGGGCTTCCATGTGATTGTCAGCCCACCAGGACAACCCCTTTCATGAACTCAACATCAGCTTATTAGGGATGTTAATTACACCTGCAGAAAACCCTGTGTGGCAGCCGGACACCAGCATTTGATTGAAGACTGGGAGAAGATGCGGGGTGTCCTGGAGCCACTGCCTCCCCAGCGGCCACTCTAAGGGGAAGCAGGTGGAGGGGAATCCTGGCCAGCCCCGCTCAGGCTGACCGAGCTGCCAAGCAGCAGTAAGCCACCAGCGTTAGTCCCCACCCATTTCTTAGAAAGAATCAGGAAGTCCGCTGGTGGCTGGACAGTGTCGGGAGCTAGTGAACTTGCTGTGAATGTTAACACTGGACCTTCAGGCCATACAGTCCTGCCACATCGGTGACATCGGAATGAAGGCGCTGGACTCTCACCCACAGCATCATCCTTCTCCTGCCTCTGTCCTCTCCTAGAGGAGAGGCCGTCAGACTGATGTCTGTCCTACTCAGGAGTTCCCTAGGCACAGTAGGAAATGAGACTATTGCAAGAAAAAGGGGGGGATGTTTGTTTTGTTTCGCAGTTTACTGCATTGTTACTTGAAAATGTGCAAGAAGTACTTCAGCAATAAGGAGAAGGAAATTCAAGTTCAGGCCTCACCTAGCAGGTCCCAGCAGCCATCCCTAGAGACAGTGGCAGAAAAGAAAACCTGTCTGCGCGTGTCTGGGACTAGAATGGCCCACCCAGAAAGGCACGTAAAACCAGACAGGAGCTACGGCAGCTCGAATGGAAGCCCCATGCTAGCAATGGCCTGATCCCGGAGTCATGGACCAAAGGTGCTTCTGTTCCACTCGCTTCGTCTTGTTAGGTCACCAGACCCACCTGGTGACACCTGGGTCATGAAGAGTGAGCACCTGAACAGATTCATAATGGGGGGAACTGCACCCTTACCCAGAGGAGGGGACAAAACACCCCATCTGACCCCCAACTACAGGAAGACCTGACTGCTGTTAAGACTCCACCAAAGGCTACTGGCTGGGTGAAGAATCCACTTTTCCTCAGGAGAATAGAGCTGCCTCCCTCTCTGTGGCCTTCAACTGCAGACACGTGCCAGGAATTAAATGCCTCGGTATGCACGGTTTCTCAGGCATCTTGGAGTTTCTGGACCGCCTATATGCACATCCTTAGTTGCGACCGTTCTAACAAGTTGCCGAGACCTGATCCTCCCTTCCAGACAGGATCCCAGACCGACTTCTGCCAGGCTCGCCACACTGCCGAACCCTACTTCTGGGGTCACAGCTCTGAGTGACTGATCCATCCAGGCGTCCATTGCAAATGTGCATTATTATTACAGCAGGAAAACTGACGTCTGTTTCAAGGTAGGACACACGAGCGGTGCTGTGGGTGGTGATATACAGCTTGCTTCTCTCTTCCTGCTTAACCACCACCTACTACAGATAAAGTGGCCTTCAAGTCAGGGGCAGCGGAATGGGGGTGGGGCTGAAAAGAGAGGTAAACATCCTCCCAAGTGCAAAAACAAAAAAATCTAAACCCTTTGTTAGAAAAATATTCGAATCTTGGTCAATTCCACCCATCCCCTTTATTCAAATGTAGTTTGTTTTTTGAAGTTACCTATCCAAATTGTTAATGGCCATAATGGGAAAAAAAGATACCCTTGCCCACCTTCCCTATGCTCCCTCCCTCCAGAGACACAAGTTCCAGTTTTCATCCTAAATTTGATGTACTTTAAACAATTCATGAAGTGCTTTTGTACGTAGCATCTCTTTCTGTTTTTTTGACCAGCCATTGAGATGGGTCATACCATTCTATGCTGGACTCTATATGGCTCGCCTGAGATGATAGCCTGTAAGTGGGAGGGCAGGATGCTTTATTCTGCATCTTAGCACCACAAATTCTGACTCCCTCCTCGTCACCATGAGGCTTTGCCCATTGGAGGAACTTAGTGGAGCTGTGTATTGGATAGCCATTGAAACCCATGAGCTTCACAGTCCAGAAAAATTAAGTGGCAGACTCAAACACACAGGCTAGTTTGCAGCCACATGCAATTTGGAAGCACGGCACCAGGGCTGGGGGCCTGGGGTGGGGGTGGGGGTTCTCCATTTTGTTTTGTGTCACCAGTCATTTCCAGAACATTAAGGTCATCTGTAGTCCTTGCCACCTCCCACCCCTTTTTAAAATTGTACCATTAATAGGTTCTCCTAATCTTTCTCGTTTTTTTTTTAAACCACAGTGTCAGAGGGGAAGAAAAACAAGCCAGCCAGTCTTGGCCACATTTCACTCGAGATTAAAAGGCACATCTCGAGCAATGGAAAATTGATACAATTCTCCTCCTCACCCCGCTTCTTGTAACTTTCTTCCTCCTTCTCACCTTGCAGAAGCTTGCTCCATCGTCCCCCTCCTCATTCTGTCTCTAAGCCAGCTTGTCTTAGCCTTTCCTGCCTACAAATCTAGGCAAAAATAAAATAAAAGAACCCTCCAAAAACCAGCCATCTAGATCAAATATACTTTCAAATTGTTATTCATGAAGCTGGTCCTCACCATCAGACTCACGTTCTCTGCTCTGCGTGCGCCATGCTGGTACACGCCATCTACACTACCCTTTGTCTCTCTTTGTCCTTTACATCACTGTGGACTTTTGCACGTGAGCTTCAACACGCCAGGGCTGGTGACTGCTTTGGACTTACCTGGTACAACACAAAGCTCTTGACAAACATTTAAAGAAAAGGGGATGATGGCATAGCTCTAGTGGTAAAAGGTAAACAGAGCGATGGAGGGGATCCAAGTCTCTAGGAAATAATTTATTCTGCCTTTCTCTCAAAAAATCAGCAGCAAATGATAAATGCTGCTGATTTTCTAAGCCTTAGAGTGATTCATACGCCAGAAAACACAATTAAACCCCATGAACAGTTTTTATCTTAACTCAGAGGGAAGAGAAGGAGAGTGAAAGCAAACAGAAGGGGCTTGACCATCCCTTATTCCGAGCTGCTGAATAGCCCACGAACTGTGGCGTATGATGATCAACGGCCCAGCAAAGCTTCCCGAACAGTCTGTCCTTGACATGTCTTTTGTTGTCAGTGTGAAATGCTCACGGTATGAGGAAATCTGTCAACTATAGAGAACAAGTGAATAGAGAGAGAGAAGAGCAGCTTTGCTAACACATGCTGGGATACCACGAATGGAGAATCTGGGAAAGGTTTGGGGGAGCTGTCCTAATTTGAACAGACTCTTTACAATGAGATGCCCATAAGCCAAGCCCGGGATGTATCACCCTCCCTTCTACCACGTTCTCTTTTTCCAGTAGCCAGGACTGCTCCTCTAGAGAGAGAAGCCTTCCCTTTCCCTTCAGATGGCTATAAAATGGCTCTGCTTCTGCTCAGTCCACAGCCCATGGAAGCTTGCCTCTGGGAGAGTAGGCACAGAGAACTGTGGGATGGGATGTACCTGGACGGATACACTTCCTGGCCCTTCGGTAAAATTAGACTTCCTGCCCTTCATTGCATCCTGTGCAGGGAAATGCCAGTGGTCTTGGATGGTTAAGTCTTGGGTTTCATTTGCAATTGTTCTACATAATTTAATTAATTTGTGATGGATGAAAATCCACTTTGCTTTCTGAATTTGCTCTCCTGCTAATTTCCACCAGAAGCAAGCAGGCCAACACATACTCAGAAGAATATTGACACGATCCTGCTATAACCTTGGTTGTCTTCATTACTTACCAAAAGCAAAATATAGTGTTCTTAGGGACTCTCACCCTGAATCCTATCTCTTACATCTTGACTCCAAATGAGAAACCCAATTCTTAACCACCTGTTTGAAATTTGGATGGCGTTATGACGGGGCAAATATACATGATTTCAAACTGCAAACTGACCGATTTTGGAATCTCCAGGGGTGCAAGCAAATCATATAAATGCAAGTTTCAATGAACAGTGAGATCAGCATTGCTTTGTTAAATTTAAATTTTGTTTAAATAGACACCTATTGGTAGAGTAGAAGATCTTTAAAATTATAAGGTAAATCTCAGACAATTCTCTCCCTCCCTTGATTATGCAAACTCTTCTGTCTTCAGACAGCTACAATTCAGGTTCAGGTTCCCACTGCCTCTGCCCTGATCTGACAAGCTGTCCCCTTTTCTATACCATGGAAGATGCCTAAATACCAGAAACCGATGTCAGAGTAAAATGAATGACAAAGACATTTGCATTAAGTACTATTGCATTGAATGAGTGGCTGCACCCAATAGGTCATAGACACATGGATAAAAGATTTTTTTTTTTGCAATTATAACTTGGCTTTATGATCTTATGAACATTTTCAAGACATTCTTATGTAAAACACTCTAATATAAGACACAATAGGTCTAGCAGTCTAACCATATCAGAATAGTATCAGACATATTTGTGAGTTCTGAGTCAATGAAAGAAATCAGAAACAAGGACGTTTCTATCACTTTTTTTCTCACAGATTAGTATTTTGAATTTTAAAAAATAACTGATTGGATCAGTAATCCCTGTATGCAGCTTGTATTGTTTTGATTCAAATTCTGAGTTGATTGCTTCATTTAAAGAGTTTCAGAAAGATATCCATAGTTTTGGACTCTTGGCATAATCTAAGGTAGCTGAGATTTTTAAATTGCCTAATGTGAAAGAGCTCATATTTTTAAAAGTATTCACACCTATATATATAACTGGTAATGATACACTGCATTCTTTACTGCTGAGAATAGGTATAGATTTAACGTCAATCAACAATAAAATTCATCTCTAGACATCCCAATATTCTGACTCATCTTTTTTCATTTTAATTTTTGAAATTCAGGCCAATCAAATTTGTCATGTTTAAAATAATCTAGTATAATCAAACACACACACACACGAGTGTACCTAAAACTGCAGAAATCTGACTAAGGTTGTGGATCATGTCAATGTCAATATTCTTGTTGGGATGTTACACTGTAGTTACCAGTGTAACCAGGTTACCACTGGGGGAAACTGGCTGAAGGGTGTATGGGATCGCTCTGTATTATTTCTTATAACTGCATGTTACTCTACAATTATCTCAAAATAAAAAGTTAAAGAAAATAAGCAAGGAAGACAACAATATATTATATTGCTATTTAGTTTTTAGAAATATGTGTATGTATTACGTATTTATACATGTACACAAAAAACTCACCTGCATACATGTACACACATTAGAGACATATATAGATATATATTTCCTTATAGAAATAGCATATAGAAACACATATATACACATATATATGCTATTTCTCTAAGGATAACTAAGAAATCATTAACACCAATTGCTTCTGAGGAGGAAAACTAAAGAAACAGACAGAATGCATATTTACTCTTCATAGGATACCCTTCTGTGCCTGTCGAATTTTGTGCTATTGGCATGACTCACTCAAAATATAATTTTTTAAGTGAGACAGAATAGACATTCCAAACCTAAAACAAACAAATACAAACAAAAAAATAGCTTAGCATGCACTGAAAGCCTGGTGAACCTATATAAAAAGTCTTAATTCTGACACCCACACCAGCAGTGAAGATGCAAGGAGAGAATTAGAAGGAAGGATCTTACGGCTGGAGATGCAGTAAGACAGCCGGCAGTTGATCTTCCTGAAGAGCTGCTTGTTAATTGGCCAGAGGATGAGAGTGAAGAGCTGAATGGTATTTATTATTAGCCCCGAGGCAATAAATACGTAACAGAAGACGAGATGACACAGGAACTGAGACTTCAGCAACCCGATGAGGTCCATGATGTGGGGTTGCTTGTATTCCAAAAAATAAATACCCGCCGTAGAATATTTCCAGACGGGAAAAGGGCCCAGGGCTCAGGAAAGCGTCTAAAACACAAACCAATGTTAAATGTTAGAAAAAATATTCTATGCTTTTATAGTTAGGAAAAAAAAACTCTGAAAAGAAAAATATCGTCTTGAGATTAAATACGTTGTACTTTAGTTGATTTCTTTTTATTTAGCAAACATTTATATAGTGGTTACTTAATGTCAGGCACAGTGTCAGCCCTTTAAAAATAATAGTCCTTTAACTGTCCTAATACCCTGTGAGGTGGGGTACTATTATTACAGAGGAGGGATTTTGAGACCCTGAGAGGTTAAGCAACTTGGCCAGGGTTCCTCAGCTTCCACTGCTAAGAAGTGGTAGAGCTGGCTCGAGTCAACGTGCTCAGCCACTTTGCCAGCTCCTCCCTCTCTGGTGCTGGCAGTAGAGTCCCTATTTCTGGGCCTTCCCAACTACTGCCTGAATACCACCCCCACCAAGACCCCTCACCTCACTCTGCTCCTTCTCATCCCCCATATCTCAGCTCAAACGTCACTTCTTCTGGCAAGACTTCCCTGAACTCAAGCCTGTCCTGGGCGAGACTAGGGCCATCCCTGGCTTGGGCTCTTCCCCCCAAAGCAGATGTAGTAGTGCGCCATTTAGTACCCTCTGCTGTGACTTGTTCAATTGTTCACCTTCCTCTGCTGAACTGTCACTTCTCCAGGGTACACGATGATCTTGAAGATCATCATTATCTTCTCAACACTTGGAACAGTCATTGGCACATAGTTGGGGCTTAACTTTTTAAAAAAATGTTTGTGGAATTTACTAATGAAGGTAGACAGGGGAAGAACTTTGAGATATCAGTAAACACAAATAACCAACTATGAAGGCAAGAGAACCACCCCATCACACCTCCGACACTCCCCCTCAACGTACACAATTAAGAGTTTTTTTGGGTTTTTTTGCAGGGAAGGATTGGCCCTGAGTTAGCATCTGTTGGCAATCTTCCTCTTTTTTTTCCCCTCCCCAAAACCCCAGTGCATGGTTGTATATCCTAGTTGTAAGTCCTTCTAGTTCTTCTACATGAGCTACCACCACCACGTGGCCACTGACAGACGGGTGGTGTGGTTCCATGACCGGGAAACAAACCTGGGCCACTGAAGCAGTGAGAGCACCAAACTTTAACCACCAGGGCTGTCTCTAAAGAGTTTTAAAATCATAAAGAAACTCAAAACATGCATAGCCACCAGACTCACAGTCCCGTGATCAGTCTCCAACCCCCAAATGGAATAATGAAATGACTTTACAGTTTGGGAAATAAAGCCTTTAAGGAAAAGCGTGAAGGCAGGAGGTTTAAATACTCTGATGGGAAAAAAAAAAAAAAAAAAAAAAAAAAACTATGAGTACAAGGCACAGCAGACTAGTTTCTCCTGGAAGCAGAATATCATTGCAAACGACCCCAAGAAGAACTCAAAGTTCAGGACAAACTTTCTAACAGTAATAGTTGAGAGATCCTAGACTTCATTACAATCTTTATTAACAAGACTCAAAAAAAAAGGGTGATAGTTTCACATATATTATATCATTTTAAGCCTCACATGAATCCCATGAGATGAGTATTATTGTTACCCCATTTTTCAGAATAAGAAACTGAGATGAGGGGCCAGCCTGGTGGCATAGCGGTTAAGTTCGCATACTCTGCTTTGGCAGCCCGGGGTTCACAAGTTTGGATCCTGGGCATGGACCTACTCACTGCTCATCAAGCCATGCTGAGGCAGCGTCCCACACAGAGCAACTAGAAGGATGTACAACTATGACATGCAACTATCTACTGGGGCTTTGGGGAGAAGAAAACAAAAAAGGAGGAATAGATGGTAGCTCAGGGCCAATCTTTCTCAAAAAAAAAAAAAACCCAGAAACTGAGATGACCCATTGGTTGGGCAATTTGCCTAAGGTTGCCACAATCGATAACTGATCTTAGGATAACTCATCCGAGTTCTTGCTCCTGTGCATGTCTGAGCTGTTTTGCTCCTGGGGTGTGAGGTGGGGGGGTTCTCTCGGCTCATAACTCCCCTCTGCAGAGCAGCCCAGAAATGATCCCAAGGGCGAAAAACAGCACAGCCTTCAATGAGGTTCATAACCACAAACGATACTCAGAGTGGGGAAAATGAGCCTTGCTTCTGGGTCACCTAGCTTGGTTTTGAGAAAAGTCTTGGGCATTAGGACAGTCACAAGGTGCGTTCTTCTAAAACATTTACACTTGCTTAGACTATCTGGAAGGCAGGCTGTATTCCTCCATGATTTTTATACGTTCCTGATAGGAGGGAAATGGAAAGTAACCTTTGGCCTGATTTCTATGAAGTCAGCTCGACTGAGCTGAGACATCCCTCTCTCCCCCGAAGCCGTGCTTGCTGGCACAAAGCCAGGACCCTGCAGGGGCTGAAGCAGCACATCTCTGGCCTTTCCCAGACAGCATTTTCCACAGACATCTCCAGATTCTCCAACTCCTTACAACACACCCAGTTTCAAAGCACCCAGTTTCTCTGTAAGGAACAGGCATTAAGCTGGCAGCTCACCCTCAGTGCACTTGACTTTCAGGAGCCACATAAAGAGGAGTGATGTGCGTGGTTTACAGTTTGGCAGCCATTATAATATGATATTGATGCACTTTATTCACTGTCCCTGGATTAGTCACTAAAAGCTTCCAGATAATCTGGCCAGAAGAAGTGTGATTCTTCACTAGGTTTCTGGGATCCAGTATTTGTAAGTATTTGACAAATCCTTTGCTACTCTGACTTCCCACTGAGAAATGGAAGTCAACTGACATTGGAAACGCAGAGGATTAAATGCTGCTTTCTCAGTTTCCAGTCAGTTGTAGGGCATTACGAACAAAACCTAAGTTTTTTCTCTTTTTTAATCTTTCCCCCCCACTGGGAAATATTTGCCCTGAGCTAACATCTGTTGCCAATCTTACTCTTCTTTTTTTTTTCCTCCTCAAAGCCCCGGTACACAGCTGTATATTCCAATTGTAAGTCCTTCTAGTTCGTCTGTGTGAGCCGCCACAGCATGGCTGCTGACAGACAAGTGGTGTGGTTCCACACCCGGGAACTGAACCCAGGCCACCGAAGTGGAGTGTGCTGAACTTTAACCACTCCATCAGGCCTGGCTCAAGACTTTTTTTTCCTTGTAAAAGACCAAGGACCATAATGCCTTCTAGCAAAACCCTTGCTAGTACTGCATGAACCAGGAGGTCGTGGGTGAATAGTGGGTGAATATGTGTTGTAGGTCTTAAGTTTATTCCAGAGACAAGTTTGGGGGGATCACCCTACCCCTTTTGAATGAAGGAGAGCTCTCTCTCTAATGTGGTATTTAGCAATTTAGTGCCATACTATGGAAAGATGGCATAAAGATCTGACCAGTGACAAAAACAGGTAGAGAGAAAACATTTTAAAGTATTTTGCCTCCTTCCCTTTCAGCTTTGTGAGTACCTAGAATGTTATGGGGGAACCTTCCAGCAAATCCACTTTAGTAGGCAAAGAACTGACAAAGAATTTTATACTATTTCTCAGAATATCAGAGCAGTAACTTACAGTATTTATAAATCAACAAATAACCATGAAGCTGTTTCCATGTCATATTTCTGTGAATAAAGATATTTCTTATCATCAAGGGCAACAATGAAGAACCCATGTGCCCGAAAAACCAAAATTGATATTGCCTTTTCTTTGTTTTGGGTACTTACAAAATGAACAGCAGGGGCCAGCCCAGTGGCGCAGCAGTTTAGTTTGCGCTTTGGCAGCCCAGGGTTTGCAAGTTCATATCTCGGGTGCCGGCTGACACACTGCTTGTCAGTCATGCAGTGGTGGCGTCCCATATAAAAGTAGAGGAAGATGGGCACAGATGTTAGCCCAGGGCCAGTCTTCCTCAGTAAAAAGAGGAGGAGGATTGGCAACGGATGTTAGCTCAGGGCTGGTCTTCCCCACAAAACAAAATCAAAAAAACCAAAATGAACAGCAGTGGCCTGCACATCAGTGAGCTCTGAAGTGACATTTAACCTTCACAATTCCTTTTCCTAACACTCACCCACGTGACCTTGAGAGCTGACCCACAATCAGGTTGCCACAATTGGATGGGAAGTGTAGAATTCAGGCCAAACTCCACTGGGCACTCCCTTCTGACCTGTTCATACAATGAAATCCAGCTACAGCAAACAGCACAGGCCATCTTTGAGGAGTGGGCAGAGGTAAGAGGTGACAGGATTGGAGCTTGAAGCGCAAGGTGGCTACGGGGTGAAAGCAGAGGGAGGAGCCTTGCCAGATACTGAACCCCAGACAAATAACAACCCAGTGAATTAAGGCGACACCTAGAATGGATTGCTGAAACAGGAGGACATTTTAAAGAGAATTCATACAGAATAGGAAAAATGCCAGAAAATCCAATTTGGATACGTTATGTGAATTTTTCAAAAGGTAGAGTCTGATCCATGAGCTTAACGCACATCACCTGAAAATTATTGGATTAGCATTTTAAACGTAGACAAGAAGCAACTGTCACTAGGAATCCTAACAGGTTCAAGAAGACTAATTTACTCCTAATTACCTCTATACCCCAGGCTACTAGATTTTGAATTTAACTAATCACGTGACAAAGTCTCTGGTGGTCCTTGAGGGCACACTATTGCCCATGAGTCTCCGTTAAATTGGTTCATAATCATTTGAAAACATAGGTAATCATCATTAATGTTGGAGGAGGCTTCTTATTCCATGGAAGGAGTCTCCCTGTGCACCATCTGGATCTGTGAAAAATAAGTTGTTCATACAAGGACGTGAGACCTAAGGATTACACATACGGGGACGTTGAATGACCATGAACCAATTGTGTAACAAAGGCGTTAAACCAGCTAGTGTAGCCCTTTGAAGAATATACTGAGTGAAAAATGTTCACAAAGAAGCATGATTCAGATTTGTAAAATAATAATGTGTTATTTATATATTCACCTCTGTGTCTATTTCTATATTCATAGCTGTCTATTAATAGAGGATAATTTTTGGTGGAAGAGTTATGGTGGTTTCTTTTTCCTTCTCTGTGTTTTCTTCTTCTTCTTTTCTATAGTGAGAATGAGATCTTCCTCTTCCTGGGCACAGAACTGGATGAACCATTCCCAGCCTCTCTTGTGGTTAGGTGTGGTCAGACGATGGAGCATGTGTGAGGAAGAAGGGGAGATATCGGCAGGTCTCTGATGGAGAAAAAGTAAGCTGCTTGCAAACTTGATGAGAAAGGACTAGAGGGATGGCACGCCCTGTCAGGTGAGTAGAAAGGTGATAATCCAGCTTGTCAGCAACAGCCAAGAGAGATTTTGAGACGTGAAGATGAAATTGAGGATGGAGGAGTTAAAGTTTCCCTGGATTAGGATGAAACTGTGCCTGTCCCCACAAGGTTAGCGTGGGAAACAAAGTAACCCAAGTTTCTGAGCTTGCCTTGCAGAGCAGCAGGAGGACCGCTGACAAGAGAGTAGCTTGCTGACAGCCCTCCGCCTGACGAAGCATCACGCAGGAGCACTGAGAAGCTAAAATGACTGATTGTAAGCTTCACACACCATAGACTAAAGATCCACCGCATGCAACACATAGAACCCCTCCCAAATTTGCACATGCAGCCCATGAAGAAATGTGAAAGACAGTCGCCCCTGCACAGGGGACTCTTAGGACTTCAGCCCCCAAGGCCACATGCTTCCCCTCCCCGTCTTATTCTCACAATGTGCTTTGGAAAAATGCTTAGAACTGCATGTAGGCAAGCTAATCTGTAACCAGTAGAAAGAATAACTTGTTAGCAGAAAATTTATGTCCTCTGCCCAGACTGTTCCTTCTGTCCCAGATAAGGGAGTAACTGAGGTTTTCTTAGATTTCTCAGGAATGCTGCATTCAGCAGATCCACTACAGAGAGGCAGGCAAAGTTCTGCAGTCATCCATCACCCGACATTTCAGAGCCCCCTCCCCAACCCCGCTTGCCTTATCTATGTCATTTCCAAATCAGTTTCCTTCAAGATGGGTTTTTTTAGGACGATAGTCCGGTACCTTCCGATTTGCTAGCTTATCGCTTATTAAAGTTCTTTCTCTACCACCGCCTGCATGGCCTTTTATCTTGCAGCGAGCAGATTGAGCCCTTGCTCGGTATCAAAGGCAACTTGAGGGCACCTTGAATCCAAGCATCGTGGCTTGTGAGGGGCTATACACAGCTGTTAGAGGATAAGGAACGGTTGAGGGAACATTTTGAGTCAGGCAGCTCTGGCTAGAAATCCAGCCTTGGCCACTTGACAGCTATGGAAGTTACTTCCTCATCTGTGAAATCAGAACAATACCTCCAACGTGAGGTTGCTGCGAGGATCAAGGATAATAAAGCATTTGAAACACTTAACATGCCTGCAACACAGGGCATAGCCAATAACTGGAGAATTTTCTTATCACTGCAAGAAAATAAGGAGGCAACGGGGGAGCAGCTAAGATATATTACTTTGGCATTTCTGGGAAAGTCAATGAGATATAAATTGACTCAGTTTTCCTTCTCACTACATATCTAGATCCTGACATTTTCTTTAATTTACCTTCAAGCATGTTAAAACATTGCCTCCTCCATTTGTTTTAATTCTAACCTATACTTTTCTGCTAGTGACTCAGAAATGGGAAATGATGCGTTCACAAAAACGCACATATACTTTGCCTTCTTAACTACATAATAGTCTTTCCAAAGCATGGAGATGAAGAAGTGGACTTTAGAATAAGGGAAAGTCCAAGCCAGCAGAAGGCTTCCAGTAGCGCTGTATTTCTTATGGGACATTGTACAGATGCAGAGAACCAACCGTACACACACTAGCGGAGTTTTGCTCCGTGGGACTCCTGAAGGGAGGGATGTATGGTAAAGCAGATGGCGCCATATGCTGCCCAGCCTCCGTCAATGGAAACATAAGCAAATAAAAGCAAGCTCAGAATCTCCCCACGAGAGAATTCAAACTGCATCCTTCTCTAAATATACACATAGAGCTTCAATGTAAAGCATTAAATTAGGTAACAAATAGGGGAACATTAGTTAAAACTTACGTATTCTGCTTTAGTCAATATTCTGAAACTATTAAAGCAGCACGAACTCCAGTTGCACCCAAGAAGAGAGACTAAACCTAAAATGGGATCAACTCTTTCACTAGCTTTGTTTTAAAGGTTTTGTTTGTTTGTTTTACCTTTATGTGAAAGCACTAAACCAGGTCAGACTTTTAGAAGAAGCAAAAACTTTCTTCCAAAGAAATCAACCCAAATGGAATTGTGAAAATAATACCCATGACCAATTTTGTATCATCATTGAAATCTAAACAACCCCCTTATTTAGGCTCTTTTAACCCCAAACACCAGAACAGTTCACAAAACAGAAAAGAGATAAAAGAAATGCAAATTGAAATAATACTATTTTTTACATTCCACACTAAAAGTGATAATATTCCATTCTAGAAGAGATGAGGAAAAACGGAGCCCATATCCTCAATGTGAGAAAAACCACTCAATCTTTTCAGAAAGCAATTTGACATATGTAGAAAGACCTTAAACATCTTCCTACCACTCGACGTAGTAAACTGACCTCTGACAATTTCTCTAAGGACAAATTAGCATTTAGAAAATTCTTTCTGCAAAGATATTAAACAAGTATTATTTATAAGCACCCAAAATTAGAAACGGCTTACATTTCTGACATGAGGAAACGATGAAGTGAATTATGGGAAACCCACACAATGGAATGGATAAAGTATCACTATAAGAGGTTTTAATAAAATGGATGAATTTTCATTATGATATTAAGAGATAAACGACACAAAATTATATAGAGAGAGAATAATTACAACTCTAAAATCAAGTATAGAAAAAATCCTGAAAGAAAACTTCACCGAAACACTAACAGCAGTTGTCTTTGTGTACACACACACACACTTAGGCTAGTCAGCCAACCTTGGGTTGACTTGTCCTGACTACTGCTTCAGCATCTTAAGCCTTAGGAAGAAATCAAGCAGGAGAGCACTTTACAAGATCCTTTACAAGTCACACTGTCTCTGATTCCAATACAGAAAGCTGACGCCCTCACAAACCAGGCTTTTCCATTGTTTCAATGGGTCTTCCTCAATAGTGATTAGAGGAGTCCTCTCCATCTCTCGTCCCCGGCTCCCATCTCAAAGGGACCTCAAGTGGGCAAGGTTAACCAGATGAAGAACAGGAAAGGAAAACACTGCAGGGATTGGCAAAGAGAATAGCAGGACGAAAGTGGGGGTGGCTGGTGAATTTTGTTGCTGAACCAATATTTTTGGTCTGTAGGACAGAGAAGGCCCAGGGACAATGGCGCCCCTAGAGGAAAGGGACGTGGATGCAGCCCCAGGTGAAATGAGTGAGGTAGTGTTCTGGTTGTGGAATATTCAGATCTTGGGTTCTACTTTAGGTTGAATGAATTTAGCAAAAATCTCCAAGAGGGCAGCAACCAACTTGTGGAAGTCTGAGGCAGCCACTTTGCACTTCGTCCTGACAAACAGGATAAATTTAGTTTTTGGATTCCTGGGAGTTAGATTGGCCCAAGGCCCAAAACAAAACAGAAGAGAAAGTGTCCTAGACTGAATTTAACTGTCTCTGGGGTCATCTCTAACTAAAATATTCCTCAATTAAAAAATCATCATCGTCTAACGGTTTGGCAGAAGCCTATATAAAATTAGCTTATTTTAAAATTTTATGGAACAGTCCTTTGCCCAATATCCCTGTACAGTACATGATGTCCATTAAAACAAACCAAACCCCGAAGAAGTCATAAATCATACCCAACTTTTTCATTATGTCCTCTTAATAAATAACCCTTAGTCTCTCTCCAAAGTCTAATTTTAGGATGATAAAAACTTAAGTCCATAGAAAACTGAGGCTTCCAAGTTCATATTTAATAATTGGTTCTGAGTGGCTTATAAGAGAAAAACAAATTCTAAAGACCTTTTACACCTAATCCAAGGAAATCAAGACTCAGAGGTAAACACAGATTGACAACTTTTCTGTCATGATAGCTTCTCCACATGAGATAACTTTTTCTGTCATGAGAAAAAACAAAGATGGAAGGAAATTAAACTAGGTATTCTAAAAGGGCTTTTGTAGTTTTAACATCTACAAGATGAAAATATCTGGGGTGAAAACTCAGGTTTTCTGAATAGTAACTAGTGCAGCAGGATCAGTATACTGAATGTTTTACATTCATTACCTCATTAACTGTCACAAAAACCCACTATGGAAGGTATTGTTGTCCACAGTTGACAGACGAGGAAACTGAGGTCTAGTCCTAGACTAAGGCAACACGAAAAGATCAAATAATGAGTAAATGTCTGAAACCCAAGCTCGTGCTCACGACCTCTACTATGCTGCTTTTAAGACAGGAAGCCTGAGGTACCAAGAGTTCACACGAACGTGGGCCTTCATAGCCCTGTTTCATATTTCTTCATGGTCCCATCTCTGACTGTTGGGATGATCACCAGTTTTTGAGCTACTGCAGTTGGTCCTGCAGAGGCCCCAGTCATGCCCTCCTTGCAAGTAGAACATCTGCCATCTCCAAATCCCAGTCCAGCTCTCTCACAATCACTGGGCGCAGAAGGCTCTGACCTCAGACGGTGCGGTCTGAGGGAGCCAGCTAGCTAGCTGCATTTCCAACAACCAAGATATGCAAACTATTTGACAAGATACTCAGTGGAAAACATATTTTTAAATTATGTTCAACCTCTGAGAGTTTCCAAAAAATTTTATTAAGTCCTGATAAAAACCCAATATCAAGAAACCAAAAACTGAAATGAAATGTGGAAAATTAACATTCCAAATGGGAAACCATCCACATTTCTGCTTTAAATGAGTCTATTCCAATGAATAATAAAACTTTCTTAAATACGAAAGGAAAGCAGGATGGATATTGAGTCGAAATTGTGGTTGTGATCTTCATCACCATTATTGATGCCATGTGTTGGTGGCCATTAGTCCAGTAAAATACCTGTGAAGGTGGGAAATACATGGAAGCTGAGGAATATGAAGGGGCAGCTATCCCTCCAGGTCTGTCCAAGTGGAGAAGTGGCCTGAGACCAGCTCTGGGCCTACAGAAGCAGGCGAGAGGTGGATGCATCACCAGCTGGCACCAAAAACAAAAAAAGAGAGCTTTATTCAGTATATGAACCACCTCCCACTCTACTGCTACTGTCACCAAGGCAACGTGGTCAGGACTGCGGTCTAACCGCAGTGCCCACTTCCCTCCTGCCCACACGGGTAGTGACAAAGCCGAGTGGCAAAAGCTTGCCAGGAGAACCTCTGCAGGCAGACTGGGGGTTTAATCCTGGTTTACTGTGTGACCTTGGGCCAGTAACTCATCATCTCTGAGTCAGCATCTGTTTAATGGAAATAATAATCCCAGGATTGTTGTGCCGATTAAATGCATGAATGCACAGAAAGAAAGTGCTCAGTCCTACATGAAGGAGCTCATTGGTACAGTCTCTGCCCGCATACCTGGCCACCTGAAGGGGAGGCCCTTCAGGTGCGGCGCCCATCACCCCCCCAACCATCTACCACCTTTCTGCGTGTGGCACTCATGATCAGTTTCTCTTTGTTTGTTTTAATAAGATTTTCCCTGTTTGGACTTTTTTTTCCTGACCTCCACACAATCCAGGATGACCCTGAGCTGAAGTGACCTGTAAGACCCCCAAAGTTCACTCACAAGTTTTAATTAAATGATCACGTCCCCATTCCCATCCTAAAGAAGGTCGTTCAAAGTCATTGGTTCTGAGGCTCTCTTTTTAATGATGGGCAAGACCTGTTAGTTTTCTAATAAATTGTACTGAAGACATGAGCTGAACATAGGATACAGATCTTCTTCTTACCTTGGGGAAGAGAAATAAAAACTGGAATTGACAAGACCCAGACCATCATCACTTGGGTGCCCTGTGGATATACCAGTATTTCCCTGACCTCAGAGAGCCTTACAATAAGGAGCTGAGGACAACTCTGGCAAGAGGGAATGCGTATAGAAGAGCAGATGAAAGGCGGGTCTGCATCCATGAGGAAGCAGATTGGAGGGGGCAGACTTCTGAGCAGGGTGAGGCGGGGCTGGCTTACTAGTACAGACAGACTAGTGCTTAGGTCACCAGCAAATCATGGCACCTATAATTTTTTCATAAAATCTGATCTCTACTATTTCAAAACAAACCAAAACCAAGTAATAACAAGCCTTTAAAATGAAGACTTAAGGCAAAATTCAAAACTTTGTTGGCAACGTCCTCTAACGTATTTTATAATTTAATATTTTCATCTTCAATACCCATTGGAGGAAGGGTAAACCCTAATCTCTTCAATATTCAGGAGCTCTAACCTTCAAGCAGGCTCCAGTATGGCCAAACAACCCCACACGCTTTGTGAATGGCCTGGTCAGGAAACAGTGGAAATACTCATACTGAACCACCAAATAGAGATAGCCACGCACAATCTCTGGCATCATTTTTCTGGTAAGGTTGATAAAATTGCACAGATCTCTTCAGTCATTCTGTCCTAGCCCACCCACTGTGTCTGGGTCAACAACTCCATTAGGAGTGAGACACGAGTGGGGCTTGTAACCAACAGAGGTCACCAGCCTTGGACAAATGGCCTGACCGCCGGCCCTGGGGAGGCTCCGAGCCTTAGAGATAGGCTATCTCATAAAGCCAAGAAGATGTGAAGTGTGATAGTAACCAAAGCTTGAAGGCCATGTAACAAAACCACGTGGGCATGGGAAGCCATTCTATACAACAGCTAACCTGGTGCAGACACACGCTAGGGGGTGTTAAATTGATTGGGAACTTATTTTGCACGGACACGTGTCAGCTGGGCTCGGGCCCTCCTTGGGAACCTAGAAATCGTGACTGTACTAGTGGTTGAAGAAGTAAATGCAGAAGGGGAAGCGTCAGTATTGAGTCAGGGGTCCGGGTTTGCTTCTTGACGGTCTGTGTGACCGTATCAACTTGGTCGGTTGGCCTCTAGAAATCTCGGCTTCCTCATCAGTCAATAGGAGAATTTGACAGATACAATGACCTCATGAGGGGGGTGGGAGAGTTCAGGGAGGTAAGGAATGTGCAAGGCTCTGCTGGGCGGATGCTTTGGCATCTGTGACCACTCCCAATTCTATGTCAGAAAAAGGGAAATGGGGCCACTTATCCACATGCCCTCAATCAAAGTGCTCCCAATTCGTGGAAACTTACATGACATTAATACCCTGGAGTACTTACTGGGAAGTAGAGTTTGGAGGAAGTACTCTGCTGGCTCTGTCCTGATCAATGGAGAACATTGTCAGTGGGATGGTTCAGTGAGGGTCTGCTCAGGGAGCTAATTCTCGGGGAGATAAGCAAGTGGCCTTTCTTTTTCTTCTGTGTCTCAGACACCAGTAACTGGGCTCTTTTCTCTGGCGGGTCCCTCTCCATCCTCCTCAGTGTTCCTCACATCCTTGACTTGAGTTCTTGGAGACCCTGTTGTTGCCAATCCTTATTTTCTGGTAAGGAGTGTGGGAAGGTGGGAGATCAATAAAGCTAGATTTTAAATCTTTTATTTCTTTGATTTTTCATAAAGGGATGCCAATGAACTCAGGCAATTTTCCTGACTTGATTCATGCATAATGGACCTGAAGGGAGACTTATTAGAAAACAAATGCACTTCAATGCTTTCCTGACATGAATCATTTATTGAAGACAACAGAATTGCTGGCTGTGAGGGCCCAAAATAAGTTGACTTACAGTATCCTTGTTTCTGAAATGTGACCACAGAATATTGAACTACTTGAATATGAACGATGCCTTTGGGGTCATTATGGACTGACTGTTCCTCGAAAAGTTTCATTAATAATAGCAGTGATAAAACATGAAGCAGGGCCTTCTCTCTCTCTCTTGCTTTTTCTACTTTAGTCACAAAGCTCAGGAACAGAGGATGCTTGATGAAAGCAGTGGTGTTCTTTCCAAGTTCTGTTAAGTAGAATCCAGAACAGGTATTCTTGGATTCATGCAAACATTCTTTAATCTATTAATAACTTTATTCATTCATTAGGTTGCCTGTCCATGAAGCTACCCATTCATCCATTAAGTTAAAGACTCATTGATTCATATTTATTGTTATAGCTTTATTTACACCATTGCATTAAACTTCTGAAAGTAAGCACAAGGGATTCTTATAGACCCCCTCTCTGTTTTATGTGGGTCAGAACCATGCCCAATACACTAAAGCATCTATTGAGTAATATTTCCAGGCCCAGGATGAATCCCCGCCCCTTCTGCTTCTTACAGAATAAACAGACGTTCAATAAATGTTGATTTGATTTGAATCTCTAGATGACCTAATATAATTTAATCTCCATGCCAAAAACTCTGAACTGTCAAAAACAATGTACCAGAGCGATAGCGTGAACTGATCAAGTCCTAGGTTTCTTTCCCATTCCAATAAGCAAGCACAGGGCAGATGACCCAACAATTTATTCTCCCTGCAAAAGCCATGCAGATAAACCCACGTGATTGCTCTTTAAGCCATCACATCATGTAACCAAGCATAGAATCCTCTTCTACCAACACTGAAATTGCATGAGGTAATATATCAAACTGACATGAAAATAACTAAATGAAAGCAAATTACCTACTTAAACCCCAGTAGTGGAGCTCACTCAGATGTTGGTTGGGGAACAGAGTTGACTTTTTTTTTAAACAAAGAATCTTCTATTAAAATTCAAATCTGGTAAAAGTAAAGGAAATTATACTCACTGTCTAAGTCACTTAGCCAAAGTCATGGATACTTTTAAAGGTAATTTCCCCCCATTATAATAGCAATTCACATTCATTATAAAAAAAATGTGTAAAGTTCTAAAATGTAGAAATTTTAGTACTTATAATGGCTCCTGACATTTTGGTTTATTTTCTTTCAGTCTTTGGTGAATGCAGAGGCTTGTTTTTAAATATAGTTGAGATCTTATGTTAAATCAATTTTCTATGCCCTTTTCTTAACCTTTAATGAGATCATTTTCAATGCTCATATCACAATATAAATATTCTAGTAGTTACACTGGACATATCATAATTATTATCTGATTACCTCATTGGTGTATATTTCAGCTTCATTTTGCCTTTTCAGTAATAAATAATGCAATGAGTAATGACTTGTGGCATAAAGCTTTTTTTTCCTGAATATTGGGTTATTTCTTTAGAATAAATTCCCAGATGCAGGATTTCTGGGTTGAAAGAACAAACATTTTAAGGCATCTGGTGAATACTGCCAAATTGCTTTCTGAAAGGTTTGTAACTATTTATGTTCTTACCAGCAATATACAAAAACACCCATTTCATCACGTTGTCAACAATAAGAATTCTCATTTAAAAACAAAAACCAGACTAAAAAAGTTTAGTCTCATTGTTTTAATTTGCATTTTTTGGGTGACAAGTGAAGGTGGATTTTTTTTAATATTTATTAAACCATTGCTTTTTCTTACATGACGTCTTTTATCTATCACCCATTTATCTCTTGCGTGCCGATTTGCATGAGCTCTTCATATATGAAATAGAATAACATCTTTCCTATTCCATTTAGAGTGACCAATGTTTTTCAGTTTGCTTTTATTTTTAGCTTACTGGAACTTTAAATTATTATAAAGTAAGAATTGTGATTTCTTTTATAAAGTTTAAGCTTAGAAAGGTCTTCCTTCTACCCTTACTTCTTGTCCTGCAGAAAACTAGTCAACATTCACTTATTTCATCTAGTTTTTCTGTCTTTATTCTTAACTATTGGATCTATCTGACATTTATTTTTGACTATGATGCTGTGTGAGGATCTAAAAGGATTTATTTCCAAATATTTAACCAGCTGTATCAAAGATCCTTCTCTGAAAGATCCTTCATTAATTCATATCACAATTTCATAAATGCCAATCAACAGAGAAGAAATGAATTGTAGGGACTGATACTCTGGCTGCTCATTTGTAGATGAAAAACGGGCATCTAGAGAGTCAAGTGACTAGCCCCATCACTCAGGAGGTTGGGGACAAAGTTCTGAGCCTCCTTTCTTCCCTTCGGCTTGTTCTCTTGGCCCTCCCACCTGGCGCTGTTTCCTCTCTTAGAGGCAGTAAAATATTACCATGTATTACAGATCTGCCTTTGCCAGTTACTGGTTAAAGATCCACAGGACATTAGGAAGCGGCACCTAGAACGATATTCATGCCAACGTAATCTCAGATGGGAATGAGCAAAACCAAGGTGGATGCAGGAGCCACTTCCTGGACCTTACTCTTCCCATTCAAAGATTGGAGAAGTACTCTCGATACTTGTAGGGGTACTGCTAGCTGATATTGTACAAATCTACCTGTAGGATGGTTTCCGCAGGAAGGAAAAAAAAAAAGCAGATAGGGAAGTAGTTCAGATTTTTAAAGGAGATACATTACCGACTAGAGATTAGGGAGTGGAAGCCCTGGTGTGGCAGGGAGTTTTAGTTGTCTTCTTAACTGGGGCGTCTCAAGAACCCAGAATGGGAATGCGTGAAGGAATAGAGAGGAAAGCAAAGCCTCATGAGGCCCCTGGGCCACCTTCCACTGAAGGACCAACAGCCTAGGACACAGGGAAAAGTGAAGGGCATCCTGGGCCACAGGGAAAAGTGAAGGGCATCCTGGGACACAGGGAAAAGTAAAGGGAGTCGTGGGCAGCAGCCAGTAACCCAGTTCTGGCAGTGGGGACGAGAGAATCCTCTTTCCAATCCAGACATTTGTTTAATTAATTGTTTTTTTTGGTAATAGTAAATAAAAGTTCCACATGGTGAATTCCCAAACTTCGAGGAATTCCTTAACAAACTCAATGGATTCCTTGTGTCTTGACCAAACCAGACTTTCATTTTGCCTCTGCTTTTAGGTTATGAGCTCCTTCAGTGTCAGAGACCAAATATATCATAAATGAATTAGAAATAATTACTAATGAATAAATAGAAAATAATTATAAAATATTAAGAGGAAGCCTCAGCAATTTTGCTTCTTCTAAAAATTCTTCTCTGAGTAAATAATTAAATTGGAACAGAACTTAGGGAGGCCAGGAAGAACAACGAGGAAGTATATTTTGTGACAAAAAGATGTTTACAATATACAAAGTCAACAAAAACATGTACGGTATGAGCCAACTTCCTAAGCCAAGTGTATCTCTGTGCTTAAGAAGTAGTCTGGATGGTAAGTCATGAAATGGTTTTTTCAGTTTCTGAAATATTTTAAATATACAAAACACACAAAATGTTTTACCATGTTAATATCTAGTCATGTTCGCTTAATTTTTTAAGAGATAAAATATTATAGATATTGAAGCCATATCTGCAATATTATGTTGAAATTGGTGTGTTTCCTTCTGTTTTTATTCTTCTACTGTATGTATATGTATTCACAATTTAATATGTGTGTTGTAAAGATGTGCATAAGTAATATTTGAATCTTTTCATGATTTCCTTTCTCTATTCAATACTATGCTTTTGAAATTTTATACATCTAGTTTAGTCCTTTTAATTGTGGAAGAGTATTCTTTTGTGACTATACCAAAAATTAATCTATTACCATATTGATGGACATTTAGGTTACTTGAATTTTTTTCCTCTATTATAGACAATGCATTAATGACCACTGGAATTGGAATTGCTGCATCATTCTGACCTGTACCTCCAGCTTTACTAGATATTAACAAGTGGCTTTTCAAAGTGGTTGGACAATTAACATTCCAGAAGGATGTTTTGGGTTAGTGAGATAGAGGGAAATTATCATTTTCTTCTTACTGCTTCTCTGTATTTTCTAATTATTCCACCAAGAGTATTTACCACTTGGGTAACATATATAAATTTTTTTTAAAAAACTCAAACTTGAACACTGTATTTTTCAGATTACTTAAGTATGTTAACATGTCACTTGATATTGACAATGCTGTCTGATTTATTAGTGTACCCACGTTACAGAAAGGGAAATGGAAGTTCTATGACTTGTTTAGTTTGACTACTAACCTGTCTGGTCTCGAAACTTCTCTGAGCCTCAGTGTCCACTTCTATCATCCCCCTCAACCTACCTCACACAATTAGCGAGGGCACAAAATAAGACAATTGATTTGAAATACTAAAAAACATTAAAGTGATTTAAATATATATGATTCGTTGGTTATCTTTTTTCATGATTATGTTCTTTACATCTCTGTCACTCCTCTGTACATGGAAAGAAATAACTAAGTATCGGGGAATATGGGAAAAATACATTCTTACGAACCTCAAGGTACCATCTCAACCGGTTCTTCCCATGGAAAGAAGTATAGATTAGCAAACTGTTTACTACTGGGAGTCTTATTCCTTTAATCCTTGATCTAAGCTCTATTCTAATAAAAATTTAATTCTTAAAGATCAGGAAATACTGACCCAAATGAGAGAACAAAAAGGGATTCAATACTAAAAGTAAGTGCTTTTTGGTTTCAGATAACACTTTTCACAGGACTTCCTAGTTTCTCAGAAAGCAAATCCTGGCATGGAAAATTCTGGAAATACAATGCCTGGGCTCAAAAAAAGGTAGTGCCTTAAAACTGTTAAGGAAAAGGCACAAACTGCTGACACACCCAGCAAACGGTTTTCACTGTTCTGAGGGCGGTACAGAGCCAGCTAACCCGCACGGCACTTCTAATCCAAAGATACCGGAGGGGACACAGCCTTGGTTCCCTGGGATAGAGCCCAGTATAATCACCACTACAGAAGTTGAACCAGTAGTTCTTCTGACAGTACTTCTTCATTCCTTTCCTGTGGTATCTCACGCATAAAATTCTCCTGCATTAATTCTATCATAATGTGTTGATATAGGTTTGAATAGCAAAGGGACTTGGATTTGAAAGTCTGAGATATCTATGCAAACCAACATTGCTTCCTTAGTCTCAGAGGGAAATTTTGGGAAGTGAATGAAAAACCCCCAGCTTTAGTTCCTAGATGTTAAACTGAGTTACCATATGACCCAGAAATTCCACTCTTAGGTATCTACCACAAAGAAATGAAAACATAAGTCCACACAAAACCTTGTACCCAAATATTCATAGCAGCATTATTCGTAAGAGCTGAAAGATGGAAACAGTTCTAGTGTCCTTCAACTGATGCATGGATAAACAAAATGTGGTGTATCCACACAATGGAATATTATTCAGCCACAAAAAAGGAAGGAATTACTGAAATATGCTAGAACATGAATGAACCTCAAAAACATTACATTAAGTGAAAGAAACCAGTCATAGAAGACCACATATTGTATGATTCTGCTTATGTGAAATGTCCAGAATAGGCAAACCTAGAGACAGAAAGTAGACTAGTGGTTGTCCAGGGCTGCAGCGGGGAGGGGATGAGGAGTGACTGCCCATGGATGTGGGTTTCTTTCTGAGGTGATGAAATGTTCTCAGAGTAGATAGTGGTGATGGTTGCTCAACTCTGAACATATTACAACCCACTGAATTGTATACTTGAAATGAGTGAACTTTATGGTATGTGAATTACACCTCATAAAGTTGTTTAAAAAAACAAAACAAACTCCTGGCCCTACAGAAGACAAACCATACGCATAGTCAGTTCTCAGTCCACACGTGATGTACCCACACCCGTCCTGGCATTGTTTAGAGAAAGCAATGAATGAGTCCTGAGAGTGGAAAGGAGAATGAGGGGAGTTTCAGCCTGCGAGATGAAGGCACTCTCTCCCCTCACAGGGAATAGAGCAAGATGTCGGTGTCAAGGTGTGATGTTAGTGCCCGCCAGAACACTGTACGGATGTAGAGTGGATCCTTATAAATTGGTATGATCTCTGTGAGACTGGGCCATAAATAAAGGTAAGATAGGACCTCACCTTTCATCCTATGTGTAGCCTGTGGGCAAAGGCTGTAAGGATATTAATCATCTCTAAATTTTCCAGCAGTCTCAAAGAGCAAAGAGAAATCAACCCCAGGCCTGCAGGCCAATAGCAAATATTGCCACCATCTAGGATGATTGTGCTTTGTGCTTGAGACCCAGAGAAAATCTTCAGTGGATCAAAGGTTATTTCCCCTTCATGCAAGGCTGCTTTGAATATCTGAGATCGAATGATCTGCTTATTTTCATTACTGTCAATGCTACCCACTAAAGTATGTAATAGACCTTATTTGCCATAGCAGACACACTGTGATGAAATTTCAGGGCTCAAAGATGCAAAAGAAATGATACTAGAGCTATAAAGCCAGCTGCCCCTTAATGGCCAATCAGAGCAGAAGCTGACAAGGCTTCCCTGGAGCAGCACTCCGTGAGGCAGGGGTAGTGTCTGGTGGCTTGCCCTGTCCCCCAGGAGCCAGCACGGGGCTGTGCACAGTAGACACTTATAGAAAGAGGTCGTGAATGAAATTTGGTGAATTGCCAAAAGCTTCATTTAGTTAATGAAATCAGTGGGGAAATAAATGCAGTCACGTGTCACTTAACGACGAGAATACGTTCTGTGAAAGGCGGCGTTAGGCGATTTTGCAGTTGTGCAAACATCATGGAGTGCACTTGCACAAACCTAGGGGGTATAGCCTACTGCACACCTAGGCTACATGGAATATCCTATTGCTTCTAGGCTACAAACCTGTACAGCGTGTCACTGTCCTGAATACTGTAGGCAACTGTAACACAATGTGTATTTGTGTATCTAAACATATCTAAACGCAGAAAAGGTACAGTAAAAATACAGTGTAAAAGATAAGAAATGGTGCACTCGTATAGGACTCTTAGCATGAATGGAGTTTGCAGGACTGGAAGCTGCTCTGGGTAAGTCAGTGAGTGGTGAGTGAATGTGAAGGCTAGGACATCACTGTACACTACTGTAGACTTTATAAATACTGTACCCTTAGGTGACACCAAATTTATAAAAACATATTTTTCTTTCTTTAATAATAAATTAACCTTAGCCTACTGTAACTTTTTTACTTTATAAACTTTTTTATTTTTTTTAACTTTTTGACTCTTTCGTAGTAATGCAGCTTAAAACACAAACACATTGTACAGCTGTATAAAGATATTTTCTTTCTTTATATCCTTATTCTACGGCTTTTTTCTATTTTTCAAATTTTGTTATTTTTTCTTTTTAAATTTTTTTGTTAAAAAAAGCTGACATACACAGGGTTGGGAATCATCAATATCACTGTTTTCCACCCCCATATCTCGTCCCACTGGAAGGTCTTCGGAGTCAGTAACGCACAGGGAGCTGTCAGCTGCTATGATAACAGTGCCTTCCTCTGGAATATCTCCTCTATGGTTAAGATAGAAAAAAGCCATAGAATAAGGATATAAAGAAAGAAAGTTTAAAAACTTAACCTCTATGCCACCGGGTCGGCCCAAAGCAAAATGTTAAAAGGTAAGTTATTCTCCAAACGTACTTCTCCATTTCCCTGGCACAGCAATTCAGGAGGGCATCTTGGAAGAGGAGCTGGGTCATCCGTGACTTTTTATTGCTCCTGTGGTACACTGGCAGTGCGTGCTTACTGATTTGCCTGAAGGCCCTGGGGTTCTCCCTGTGCCAGATTGCCAAGGGTTTCAATTCGTAGCCTGCAACACTAACCCCAAGCAAGGCTGTTATCCTGTTCTAAAAAGCCTTGAAACCTGGCATTGACTTGGCCTTCTTATGGATGAAAATCCTTTCAGGCATCTGTTTCCAGAATAGGGAATTTTCACTACTCTGGCAAGTAATTTTCCTCCACAACCAGCTTATCTAGAGTTTCCAAAAACCCTTCAGCTGCCTTCACATCAGCTCTCGCAGACTCACCGCTCACTTTCACATTATGCAGTGAATAACAATTCTTGAATTGTTTAAACCACTCAGATCTAGAAGTAAGTTCAACGTGGTAGTCAGGTCCAGCCTTTTCATTCAACACTGCAAACAAACTTTTTGCTGTGATCGTCATGGTGCTGAGAGGGATACGTTCGTGTCTGGTCTTCAGTCCAGGTCATTAGAAGTTTCTCCATGTCCAATATAGGCCCTTCTTGAATTTTTGTTAGTCTTGTTTGCCTTCAATGAAGCAGATCCTTTAACAGCGTCTGACACTTTGTTCTTGTTCTTCAAGACCATAGCTATGGTGGAATGGGACATGCCTGACTGGTGAGCAATAACCATCACTGATTTTCCACCTTCATAGTCCTTAATCACTTTTAATTTTGTTTCCAGGTCAATCACTCGACGTGGTCTCTAATTGGCAACATTAGCCGTGGGTTTTGTATGCTTAGGGGCCATGATGAACAAAACAACACGAGATTACGTCAGGCATGAGAGAAAATGATGCAATCAAGAGACACGGTGAACACGAGATGTATGAGGCCTCTGCTGTGTAACACGGCATACTAGTTTACGGTAACCTTTTTTTTATAAGTAGAAAGAGTAAACTATATTTGATATGGGAAAACTCAGTAATTTAACTCTACCTCTCTTCCAGGAATATACGTTGGTTGGAGATAACAGAAACTTCCAGACTCTTTCTATCATAACTTCCCACCACATCATTAAAGTAAAATCCAAGAGAAGTTGGGAAAAACAAAATCAGGGATAAGGGGATTTCCTGCAACTGGTTTTATCCTCTTTATTCCTTTTGTCTTTAGTCATGAAGTAGACCTTTAGCTTCTCACGGCACTCTATGGACCCTTGTACTGGGCGTCTAAAGAGGCTGTATGTATAGTGTAAAGCTATCAACCTTAACACTTGAGCAGGGACCCAAGAGCCAAAGAGCTGGTTTACCTTTATGGGCTATGAGACCCTGGGCAAATTACTTAGCCTCAGTTTCGCCATCTGCAAAATGGAGACAATAATAGTTCCTACTTCACGGGGTTGTGGTGAGAATTGGTTGTTTCTAGAACCCTGCTTGGTACATGATAATCTTAAATGTAGCTATCATCATCATCATTGCCATCATCATTATCACCATCACCATCATCATCATCATCACCACCATCACCATCATTGCCATCATTGCCATCACCACCACCTTTGTCCTGGCTCTGGTTTTCTTTTTGTCCAGAGTCACTTTCTTGCTAGCCACCCTCCTGTCACATGGTTCCTATTCTTCCAGTCAATCAGAATCACCTAGAAAACTAGAAAAAAGCGAAAATGAGAGACCATTGACTGGATCAGCTGGTCCAAGGTGGGTGATTCTAAAGGACAGGAAGGTTGAGAACACAGATGAGACTCTGCCACTAAGACCTGAATAGAGTGAGTGAGAGGTCTTCCCTTCAAAAGACCGGTGGCTGCATCTCACGACTCTACATCGAACACCCAAGTATTTGTGCTAGGTCACCACGCTCTTCCACAGTCAGTCCATTCTAGTTCACTCTTACTTCCTTTGATGAACCTCCGCTCCTTACATTTTAGACTCAGTCAGGAACAAAATAGGAAATAGATGCTCCTGGAGACTCCTTTTCATGTTTGGGAGGCCAGCTCAGAGCTCAGCTTCCCGGGAGGAGGGCTACAGCCAGGAGCATGCAGCAGGCCACCTTGACTCCACCTATAGCAATCTCCCTCCTCACCTATGTCATCTGGAGGACAAGGGTTTTTGAATGAAAGAATTTTCTGGAAAGTTAAAATTTATAACTTAAATTGCCAAAAGATAAAGTTGACAAAATTTTCTTTGTTGTAGACGGCGGTCTTTCCAGTGTCATCCAGACCTTCCTGCCTTAGTAAATGGAGTACAGTGGATATAACATCGACGGCTCAGGACTATGGTTCTGTTGTACGTCAGTGAGAGTCTTAATCACTGATAAATTTTTCAGTTGACTAGTCTTTCTTTTCCTACCTTGCTATCAATCATTGCTTTTCCACAATTTACCCAGGAAAGCAGATAACCAAGCTTGTTAAGCCAGTAATTTCAACATGCTTTGTAAGCACGTTCAGGGTAAAATCAGATTAAGCCTAATAAAGTACATAGGCTTTTGACAATAATTTTTCTCACTTTATACTTCAGATTTGGGGTTGTGTTCCACACGGTTGGGTCTGTTCCAACTAGATATTTTACCATCTCTTAAATGGGATATGTTTTAGCCGACTTGTTGGTTTAATCTGAATTAGATAATAAACTCCCTGTGGTCAGAGGGTACCTTTTCTCCACTTTCAACAGGCCCCATACATGCCAATCCGTTGCCCCACGTCTCATGAATATTCTAATATGAGTTTCACTGGAATGGATGGTAGTACTTATGTGCAGATCCTACAGCACCTTAATAACTTGACAGCACTATTTCCATTTTCAGATGAGTACTATGAAATGTTGGGTCAAGTGACACTTCATATTCATGCTTAATAACATGGTTTTCTGTTTTTTTTTTTTTGTGAGGAAGACCAGCCCTGAGCTAACATCCGTTGCCAATTCTCCCCTCTTTGCTGAGGAAGACTGGCCCTGGGGTAACATCCGTGCCCATCTTCCTCCACTTTATATGGGACGCCGCCACAGGCGTGGCTGACAGGCAGTGCGTCGGCGGGCGCCCGGGATCCGAACTCGCGAACCCTGGGCTGCCAAGCGCGGACTAAACCGCTGCGCCACCGGGCGGCCCCCAATAACATGGTTTTGAAGAGCATGGACACACACACACACACACACACACATAAATGAAAGAGGCCCACTCTTCTTCCTTATTCTTCTTTAACATATCAAATAAATCTTGGTTTGCTTGTGCCTGGGCGAAGTCCACAGCTCAGATTTTTCTCCTCCAATGGCTTATCGTAAAGGAAAAAAAAGAGTGGTTTATTGGGGTAATTGGTATTGGGTTTTCCTCTTTCCATGTCTTACAACAAGCTCTAGTCAAGCTTCTTATTTCATGCAGGAGGTTGCTTCAATACCCCTGGAGAGTGTGCGACCCTGAAAGTGATGGGGACCTTTATGATAGCTTGTTAGGATGCGAATTGGCAAATTTCACACTCCTGACTGTGTTGTTCAGATTTCAAAAGATAATCCCAGGGAATGAATCCTTTATGAAAACAAGAGGATAACATCATAAAATCTTGATAAAATAAAAGATATCAGCAAGCAGTAAGAGGTAAAGCAATTCCTCATCCAAGAGACAGTCAAGGTAATGGGAGAGGAAGAGAGATCAGAAAATCAGAACTAGTCCAGAGAAGGGATTATTCCAGCAGAAGGGAGGGAAGACCCAAAAAGGTGGGTGAACAGAGACCCAAGCAACCCTCCATCAATTACACCATCAGGAGCAGAGAGACAGAGAAGAAAAAACAGTCAAGGCAGGCACATCTCAGGGATGACCCATCCCATTCCCCAGACTCACCATTTGAAGAGAGTGGGAAAAGGGAAATTCAGTGGAAGGGCAGGACTATAAATCTACTCTTCCTTCCACAAAGAGTCACTGAGAGATCATCCAGTCAGTTTTCTTCTCGAAAATTTCCATACAAATATTCCCTTCAGAAGAGGAAAATTAACTCTGAAGGGTCTGGAGCTATGGCCTAAAGCCATCCTAACAATCAAGGGTGAAAAGTTGTCTGTTCTGTCTTAAAAGTTTGTGCAAGTTTTGTGTGTTATATCACAGCATATCCACATTTGTTTTATCAAAAAAAAATTCTTTTACCTTGGATCTTTCAGCAAAACTGATGCTTGAGTGAGCCGGGCCCACTTCATCCCGCAGCTCTGCACCCTCGCTGGCACACCAGCAACATGGCCCCAGGATGTGGTGGTGGATGAAGTCTGCATCTACCCTGGACTCCTCCCTGACCAGCTCAGGAAACAAGGACACAGGATGGGCCAGGCCACTTTTCAGTGGCAGGGACAATGCAGACCAAGAGACAGTCCCTGCTCTCAAGGAGCCCAAGGTCCCACGGAGAGTAAGCTGGTGGCCTGCGTTGGGGCCTGAACCCAGGCTTTGCGACCTGGCCCCGCTCCTCTCTAGGCCATGCTGCTTCTCACGGTCCCTAGAAGGCCCCCAGTCTACACAGCCCGGCAGAGTGTCCAGAGAAGGAGGCTGGGCAGCCTCCAGAGTCTCATTAATGAAATGTTCCTACAGCCTTTGACAAGGGGAGGACACCTTGACTGCCAGGAGAGGCAGGCAGCGTTGTGTCATGTGGTGCAAACGTTATTAGGAAATTGCAGCTCACGGCCTGCCCAGCACCCACAGGATGCAGCTAGATCTCAGCCTTGGAAAGCATGTTCTGGAAAGCTACATCTTCTCTGGGGAGTAAAACCAGAGGGAAGACTATCTTAAAGATAAATCACAGTTTAGCCGTTTGAGAGGACCGGAGTGGGAGAAGGGGGGAAGGAAGTCTTAATTTGGCTAAAATTGGAACCAATATAAATCATTAAAATAATCAGGCACATTTCAAATGTCTCTGTGGCCCTCTCTCCCTGTTTCCACTACTTAAACTTTAACCCTATTATTTCTCCAGAAACAGAGGCCAAATGAGAATTTTAATGACACCTGGAAACCTTCATATGTCATTTGGTCTTAGGTAACTTCGTAAATTTCCACATGATTAGGGGAGTTAAGATGCAGAATTTCTGCCCATTTTGAAGCTAAGAAAAGTCCTTTCACCCTAAAAGAAGATCTAGGGAAATTGTGGGAAAGAATATATCATACAGGTATTATACGATGCTTTTATAATTCATTGCAGATAAAAGTCACAGGCTTTGCACCACAAAGCTAGTATTCCCAGCTCTGTGGCTTTGGGAAATTTAGCTAACTGATCTGTACCTCAGTTTTAAATCAGATTAGAGAAAATAATTCATAACCTACAGGGCTGGAGTAAGACTGAAATGAGATATGACAGGCAGAGCACAAAACACAGTGGTAGGTACTGAATAAAGGATGTTGATTGTTATTCAAGTGCATAATTGACTACACTACAAAGCATACTATAAATGAGCCTTTGGGAAGAATATTGTAGAAAAGGTTTTTTCTGTATTTACTACCCCAGAGTCAAAGAGACCCTCTGCACAACCAGTTACCAATCCTGCGGCTCCATCTGCAATTCTCAAACCCAGTCCCTCTTCTGCATCCTCCTCCCGAGGCCTGGCCAGGGCCCTCCACCTCGGTCCCCTTGACAGTGCCACCAGCCTGACTGGGGTCCCCTTGCCTCCTGCACATTGTCCCAGGAATGCTCTAACCCCACCTTGCTGTCCCTGTCTGAGCCCCTTCACCACCTGACCACATTCCTTTCATCTCTGATCACTTCTGATTCACAAGTTGTCCTCCAGCTTTAATTCTCCAGTGTCCCAGACCTTACTTAGGGGTTATAGAATCTCTAGGAAGCATTTCTGAAACCCCAGACCAGACCAGGCGGGGGTGGTTAGCGGTCCTCCTCTCTGTGCCCCCACAGCACTCTGCATACTCCTCCTCCCCATACTGTGTGAAAATGATCGATTTAGGTTTCTGTCTTGTCCTCCAGGCAGACCCGGCCTGGCTCATCTTTGTACACTCAGTGCTCAGCCAATCAAGGTTGGACACAAGGAATTGGTAAGAAATGCTCTAAGAGGATGCTGGAATTGCTTGGGAAGTTGGAATAACAGACTGGCTCCACTCACACCCGTCTTTCACGTCCGGGAAGGGAGAAGAAGGGCAGATGTAAGGAAGGGACATGACATGATTGAGCACCTAGTGTATACCAGGCACTGCGCTGGGGAGATGGGGCCTTACCCGAAGTAGGGATGGGTCAGCAGGTCTCAGGGCAGCAGTAAAAGAGGCCCTCTAGTCTAAGTGAGAAGTGCTGGCGACAAAAATGGAAGAAGAGGCTTGAAATACCCACATGGATTGTGGGTGTGTGCTTAAAGGTGAATAAAAGCTAATGAGACCCTGGTATGGAGCTCATGGGTTCACTGTGAAGGAACCTAGCAAACTGGGACTAAATCAGCAAATCCCAGCAGAGGTAGGTGAAGTTGGTTATGCTGGGCAGCCTTCACAATTCTTTCTTTAGATTTGTTAATCCATTCCACCAGAGGGGTTTGTTCCACCCAGTCTTTCGGCCAGCTGGGCTCAGTCAGGCAGTGGGGTAGGGTCTACCTAACAGAGTTCTGTGTAGTGGCCCGGGGCTGTCAGACCACACAGCCCCACCCCAGCTGGCCCCCAGCAACCTCGGGTTACAAGGTGACTCTCCATCAGGTTTGCCGGGAGAAGAGAAGGCACTAAATATTTGAATACTTTCAGGTTACACGTCTGCTCTTCACTTATTATTATTTTTCAATTCCTATCTATTTATTAATTTAAATGGAGGAATTGCCCCTTTGGTCTGGACCCATCTTTGTAAACCTGGTGAGTGCAAGTGCAGGGACCACAATTGGCCACCGCCCAGACTGAAGGAGGCTTTGACCTTCCCCACCCCCACTAACTGTCTGAAGGGATTTGGGGTGGAAGTCCTGTCCCTGGGACGGGCCTTCACCTGGGATAACTCTGGGTATGGATAGACTGGAAGGGCCTTTGCTGGGCCCATTCTTATCAAAGTTCTGTTTACCAGACATTTACATTTGTAAGGGAAATCTGCATTTGTAAAGGTATCTCCTTCTCTGTACTGGGAAGAGGGGCAGATGACCTCATCTCTAGAAACTTGTCAATGTGGAAGGTGAGGCCTAAAATCTGCACAATAACCTTACTCTGCTTTTCTGGTAATCTCCCATAACTGACCCAACCCCCAATGTCCTCGTTTGTCTATTTAAGAGGAGAATCTCCGCCATTTTGTCGAGAGATACTCAGTTTCCCTGGGTCTCTCCCATGTGTACATGTTATAAAGCTGTGTTTGATTTTCTCCTGCTATTCGGTCTCACGTCAATTTAATTTGTAGCCCAGACAGAAAGGACCCAGAGTGGGGAGAGGATGCTCTTCCTCCCCTTCACAAGTTATTCCTGAGAGATGGATCTTCTTGGGTCATGGATGGGAATTCCCTAACTCAGTGGTTCTCAATTGCAGGTGACTTTGCCTCTCCAGGGGGCAGTTGACAATGTCTGGAACATTTCTGGCTGTCACAGCTGGGGTGGGAGGGACTACTACTGGCATCTAGTGGGTGGAGGCCAGGGATGCTGCTAAACGTCCTACAGTGCAGAGAGCGGCCCCCACAGCAAAGAATTATTTGGCCCAAAATGTCAACAGAGATTGAGAATTTGCCCTAAAGGAATGTCAACCTGGGAGGACCTGGCTGGGAGGCCATCTGATTGGCAAATCTGACCCCTGACTCCTGTGCCCATCTCTTCCCTGGATGACAACACCCATTCCGTGCCAGGTGCTCCGCACTGTGCTAGAAACAGTGCAATTAGAAACAGGCTGCTATCACTAAGGGCTCCGTGCAGGCACGAGGACAGTACTATAAAGAGCATCATCATGGAAGGTAGTAGCATTTAGAGTGAGTGTTTCATGAAGGATGAATGGGATGGAGGAAGAACGTCAGGAAACAGAGGCCAGAGTTTTGGAGATAGGCACAAGGGTTATACACACTTGGGGAAGGAAGCTGCTCACACTATCTCTGTTCCATCCACCTTTCCCCACAGCAGAAGGGAGAGGAAAGAGGAGGAATGAGCCAGAATTACTTACACCAGGACCCAGTGGGAAGTTTCCAATGATGGCATTGAATGTGTGCTGACAGCCGCAGCATCCTGGGAAGAAGCCCTTCTCACGGACAGACTCTTTAAAATTTCATCAGCCTGGGTTAACCTCTGCCCACAGAGAGGTGACAGCTCACGAGGGAGCCGATGGAGATGGGAAAAAGACCAAATCTCACTCTCGGGTCAATTCATTTCTCCCATTCTCATTTCAAAGTTTGTCTAAGATAAGCACTGGCAGCCTCTTTTCAGCTAATACTCTGCCTTTAAACTCAGTAATAGATTTGACAATCGACAACAGAAAAGAAAGCCTCTGACTATCCACCCACAGCCTTGGGAACCATTAAGAGCAGCCACCACAGGTATCCTTAAGAGCAGCTTCTTAGCAAAGTTCAATCTTTGGCTAAAAACTGGTTTTGAGAACAGTTCACATTTAACCTGATGTATGGACTGCACTCACTCAGGTATTTTAATCACTGGGTCTTTCCCTTCCCCCACCGTATCACCTCTCCGGCTAACCCACAACAAATCAACACAGCTCTCTGAAAATGATAGTAGCTTGTCTTAGGACTGCTATTAGTTTTCCCCTCAAGTTCTAAAATACTACTCTCTCTTCCAGTAGTTCTGCAGCCACTAAAAACTAAGATGAAAGGCACGAGAAGGGAAGGTCTACGTGGTAGAGATCTGTTCATTATTTCAGAAATATTTGCTGCATATTTCTGCAGTAAATATTCACCTGCAATTGAGAATTGCAGGTGCATTCTCTATGTACGAGGCACTGTGCCAACCCTGGGGATAGACGGATGAACGCAACACCCACGAGATGGGAGGGCAGAGCGGTTCAGAGCCAGGGCTCTGGGAAGCAGTGGTCTCAGTTCAAATCTCAGCTCTGTTACTTATTATGATACTAGGTGAGCAACTTCCTCTCTCTAATCTTTACTTTATCTGTAAAATAGAAAGTGATCATAGTTTTCACCTGCTTGGTTTGTTAGGAGGATAAAGTGAATTAATAAATGTGGAGTCTATGTAACAGACTGGCACAAGGAAGCCCTCAATCAAGGTGAGTTGTTATTCTCATATATCCTACAGGTTGGCGGGTCACCTCAGCGTCTCTGATGGCTTCTACAGGTTACCTGTCATCCCCCAGACTGAGGAATAATCTCCTGCAAGAATTTTAGTGTCCAATTTCAAACTACCATGAAGTCCAGAATGCGCCTCTTCACTTGTAGGATCCTACGTAGAAATGACCACGAAATAGCTATTACGTAACCCAAGTACAGAGGTTGGAGATCCATGCTGACCAGAGTTATCTGGAACAGCTTCACACTGAAGGGAGAAGCTGATCTCATCTGAGATCAAAATAACAAAGAAGGGGTACTGGCTAAATGTTTTTCTGAAGGTCAGACAAGCAGAGGGGGGAAGTGTTCCAGATGAACTTTGTTATGTTGCCCATATAATTTCCGTGCTGAAGGTAGAAATTAGGCAAAAGAGTTCCACTAAGAGGGGCTTCCCGACATCAGGAAACACAAACAGGAAGTATTGCAACAAGGTTTTAACATTCTTTATTTTGGGTGTTCAGATTAAACATGTTGAAATCTACTCAGTTTTGTTAATCCAAGACATAGATTTGCAATGTGTTATGGGAAATCTAGCTCTAAATGACAAAAGGATGCCCGGTAAACCAAAGGGCATATAATTTTGATGCAGGTGGAAGTTTCTCTTTTAAAAATGCTATACTTTGAGACCACCTGGCAAGAGCTATAGTTCGGAAGTTTACAAGTAACTCACCATGAGGGAACTTGAAAAGACTATCTCCCTCAGCGTGTACTTTTCAGAAAGATACTGTACGGGCTTTCTGGACTCTATTCCTCTATGTCTCCAAGGTCACAAATCCCACTTCTTCCCATTTAGTTAATCAACAAATGTTTACTGACACCAGTCATAATTTCAACCAATATAGAAGATAGAAGAAAATTGTAAGATGGACAAGAGTCAACTGCTCGCCACTCTCTCCCTCTCTGCCCAGCAGAATCTATGTAAAACATTGTTCAATGAAAGAAGCACCTGGTCCCATTAGCCAACAAATGCCTCAATCAAAAATAACACCCCCTGGTTTGAGGGGCTGTCCCTACCTCTGTCTCCCTTCCCTGCTAGTTCCTGAGTTTCTTTAGGGAAGAAACAGTTTCCTATTTATTGATATATCCATAACATGCAGTGCCTGACACACGATACTCAACATCATTTGTTGAGTGAATGAATAAATGAATGGGTGGATGGAGGATGTGTATATGTATGTTTATATAAATGAATGAATGGTGACTGAAAGGTAGGACTTAGGGTCAAAAGAAGTAGAGCAAACCTGACTGGAGTAACAAAACGAAGACAAAAACAAAAACAGGTAGAAAATCTTTGTGGAGCAAGACTGAGTTTTGAAAAGTAGACGAAGACAGGTTAGATAGATAGTTCCATGATAATGTTCACCAAAAACTGGCCTTATTTTAAGATATTTCCTCTCATTCTGTCATTGGAAGAAAATGGACATCACCCAGTCACAGCATCTCCCTTAAAAACCCTTCAGATATCTGAAAACTGGAGCTATTTACACTGTATCCAGTTTGGCTCACTGTTGTGTCAGTAGCATTTGGCACATAAATACACAAAAAATATTGTTAAAAGAACACGTTCATGATTTAAGCTTCCTCTTTCCCACAGCCCTAGCAGTGAGCCTCCCTGGTCCACACATGAAGCCAAATTTCCGAGTTCCAACGCTTGCTTTCCAGACTGATTCTTAGACAAAGATGATTGAGTTCAAGTTGCCCAGGTTCTGCATAATATTGGATGATTATTAAGCCAGGCTTGATCACATATGTTTCTCTAAACATTTAGGTGTCAAAAACCACTCAGAACTGTGAACACAGAGTCTTCCCACACCCATCAGATCTTCTTTTCAGAAGACAGCAGATTGCACAAAATGTAGTAAGTTTGCCAGATGCTCATCTGAGCACCCCACAGTTGAAAGCGAAGGCGATTATCTGAATGACGTTGTGGGTGTATGTGGGGTTCCCTCTCCCAGATTTCTTACTTGTTGAAAGTCTGATTTAAGTCTAGTCTTTAGTTCTTGAGCTTCAACTCAAAAGATCATTGGATTAGGAAGGAGTCCGCCTCCTATTTACATAGTCTTTCTTCTACCAGTCTTTCTTGTTCTGATTTAAACAAAATTCTGTCCCTGAATCTATATCCACTGGTTCATTCCACCAACAGAGTATACCTGCTCTACGTCCACACTAAAGACGGACTTCGCCATGCTTGGGACAACAGCCTTGAACCATGATCCATCTCTTACCATCCATCCCTGTTATCTGGGAAACTTTGCCTTCTTTCCCTTCAATTGTCTGCCTCCTCTCCTTCAAACCTCCAATGTCATCATCCTCATAATATTCTTCTGCATCCCACTTTCTCATCAGCCTCTTGCCATGCCTCCTTCTCTCCAGCTGTATTCACCTACACACGTTGTCACCCCTGCTGGTGGATTTAAACTTAAGAGCACAGACAACTTCTATTTTCTTCACAAACTTCACAGTACCCACTGCAGAGCCTTGCAGACAGTGAAATCCCAATACAACAGTGACTGACTCCAACCTCAGAAGTTATTTCCTCAGCCTCATCTCTCTTCAGCTTCTCTCATGGGCCTGAATTTGCTTTGCATCTGTAACTACATTGACCTTCCCCAGGTCAAGGCTGCTAATTATGTTTTTAACCTCTATGCAGGGTCTGATTATAGGACAGTATATATGTATATTTTTGGCTGTGCTTCCAAACGATTCTGGCTACTTTTCCTTGTGAAATTCCTAGGTCTGGAAACTCAAGGGTGCCCACCTCGCAGACTTTGACCTACACACTGTACATCTGCTTTGCAGGGTCATGGGTAGATGAACCTCCTTGAAGACCATTTTCAGGCTAGAGAAACAGTAACTTAGCATGACTGCTTTCCACACTCTTGGCAAACATCGAAAACCTACATCCAACTGTTCATGTGTACTAACACGTGCTTTTCAAAAGGAGAGTTTTTAATGACACTTTTCTATGCTTTATGCTCTTTAACAAGTTCTCTTATCTTGAGCTCCATTTAGTTCTAGTTAGTTTTGTGCCATGCTGTTCAGCCCCCATTTTCAGATAACTTTTGTATCTGAAACACCTAAGACCTCTTGCATTTTAATAATAAGTTTTATAAATCGTAGATAAAAGCATGTTTAGAGGTTCGGCGAGCAGAACCACATTAACATCACCCGTTCTTCCCGCTTCCACGCGGAGACGTTACGCTGAGGTTTCCAAGTACTGCTTTTGGCTTCAATAGCGGCAAGGCACAGTGAGGCCTAGTGATCTTCACAAATCTTTGTCCAAAACTACAGATAATGTTGAGACTCGAGGATGAGATTACTACTGACCTAGCTTATAAAGGCTAATTTGGTAATTTGGGATTCCCATTGAAAGACTGGTGTCCGTTATCAAACATTTCCCCAGATGCACCGAATAAAAGCATCAGTTTGACTCCCACCTGTTAATAGGCCCATTTGGACTATGTCTCTCTAACAGACGTGTCACTTGCTTCTAATCACATTTAACTTTGCTTATTACTAGGTAGATGGTACTTTCCGCTCATGTTGTATATTTCTCCTGAAAATCAATTCTCTTTCTCCCCACAGAGGATATTAAGGAGATTCAACAGTTTGAATTTAGGACTCTTGACTTGTCCCTGTTGTCTCTGCCCACTACACACACACACACACACACACACACACACACACACACACACACACACACTTTCTCCCTTATCCCATCATACTTTTTTTCCAACTGAAGATGCTTGACTAACAGTCACTGGTGGGTTCATCCTTTCTCAGCTTTGAAAAAGACAAGGTCTAGGGACCGTCACCTTAACAAGAGTGGACAGCGTGGGTGAGCCCTGTAAGGACGATGTGCAAAAAACTGAGAATCCTGCTGGTCGTTATCATTTGTTATTCTCTCATACTTGTTGAACTCAGATTTTGTGCTAAGTAAGTTCAGACTAGAGCAAAGACCCCCCCTTTTAAATACTTAGACTTTTAGGCAAACCTGGGCAGGCAGGAATCTATCTATCAGTGCTGATTCTGAGATGATACCCTCTAAAACTTTCTTCCAGGATCTCACCTCCTCTAAAGAAGTGAGTGCTCTCCTCCCCTTAGCTTAATCAGTCTTAGCATCACTGTCTTGAGAACTGTTAAGGTTTTCTAAAAAAAAAAAAACCCAGAAGCTGAAGACTTACATAAACATCAAATCATTCCTTTTATAATTCCTAGATGCGATGGAGAAATTCACAGGCCGAAAATTAAGTAAATAGAGAGGTAATTACAAATGCCTGTTTCCTTGACAACTCCCCTCCCCCAGGCCTCCGGTGATAGGGAAAAACCAAAATGAATGTGAGGAGGGGTAGCCACAAAGCCATGCTGGATTTTAGCAAGCCGAGGCGACAACCAGCGCGGAAAGCAGCAGACTCGGAACGCAATACAAATAAATCAATTTATATCGCGGCTGCATTTGGTGTAGTATTTTTGTGGTTGCCATAGAAACGCCAGAGACGGAAGAACATGTTGCATGACACAAAAGAGACCAATATGTAACAGCCACCTTCTCCCCAGCTTCATCCATTGCAGCCAAAATGCTTTAACCCAAGGGGGAGAGAAGCAGGGGGAAATGAAGCCAAGAACAGCCGCTCGAAATCTCAACATGGAAAAGAACGCTCACCCAGCTGAGCACAAAGAAATGGTCCTTTTGTAGCAGCAAAGCCCCCTTCTGCCTGCCAGGGCTGCCCCTCCACGTTCCCACTGTCGCCTCACTTCCTTCTCCTCCGCCTTCCACTCTTCCTCTTTCTGTACCTACCCCTTCCAGAGGTTTTAATGAAATCCAGCCAAGGAGAGAATAATAGTGATAGAAAGAGGGATACAAACATCCGCCACGCCCAGAGGTGAAGTCGCCTGGAAATAGCACGAATGGCACATACCTCCTTTCTGGCAGCCCTTGACACATGGACTTAGAAATCAGACACTGAAAGGGAGCACGCTGGGGTGCAGAAATTGCCACTAGTTTATAGGAGCTGTAAGTCAGCCAACACTGGAAAGAAAAAGCGAGACTCCACCCATGGGGTGGACCCTTCGGGAAAAAAAAAAAAAGTGGTCCTCAGCTGACGTCTCTCCCCACCCCATGTCACTTCCTTTTAAAGCTACAACTTAGCAGTTGCAGAGGGAAGATATGAGCTGGTGTAATATGAGTCATCCCCTTCCCCTTGCAATTAGTGTGAGGAGGTGCTCCGGTTGGCTTCACGTTTGAAATGTCCGGCTCGAGAACCTGCCAGAATCGGAAACAAAGCCCGCTAGGTGGCCTTTCCTTTTCAGCCGCGGCTCCCAAATCCTGTTGCATCCCTCTGCCGAAATGGCTCCTCCAGCCTCAGCTCGGACAGACTCCAGCTCCGTCTGCGTTGCGACCTGGAAATTGTCCTAAACTGGCTCATATTTAATTCAGCAAGTATCCGATCAATGTTCTTTTGTAAGATACCCACACTCTAAAAATCCCCCCACACCTCTCACTGGTCCGCTGTGCTGGAAGGAGATGTTGCATTTCGCTCAGAAAAGACCCAAAGCACCTTCAAAATAAGACTGAAAACTCAAGAAATCTGAGATGCTAAGAACTGGGGAAAAGGAGATTTTGTAGCCTTCTTCAGAGGCAAGGTATTTTCTCCTTGCAAAGCAGCCACAGGGGCTCGTGAGCACCACACATGGGCATGCACATACACGTGGGATTTACACGCAGTGTATTAGAGAGGTTCTGGGCAGACCTTTATAATAAAATAGTGTCATCACAACTTTAAAAGAGGGCGGGCTGTTGAAACTCCAGAAATGCCAGGTCTCTCACGTGCCTGAAAAATGATTTCAACCTCCAAAGTTAACAATGTATGCCCTTCAGAGGTTCACTGTTAGAACCACTGTCACAAATAATATTTGAGTATTTACATGTGACTCCTGTGTTCACCCCCGTTCTTCAGATGTTTACAATCCACAGGGAAAAAGAAAATGTTCACAAATACTGAGACCACATTGCAGAATTATTAAGAGCTACCAAAGTTCCAAAAGTAGTGCGCCATGGGAACAGACAGGATGGAAAGAGCTCTTTTTGGTTGTGATGGGGGAAAAAGGCATTCATAATTCAGAAAATGGGGTTTGGACTGGGTCTTGTAGAGTGGGTGGCATTTTGATGGTCTGTGATGGGAGGAGGGAGGGTTGAGGATGGATGGGGTGAGGATAAAGACCATCTAAGCTATAAAACGGGATCTGAATGGAAAACCCATCCGTGGCAATGACTTATTTTAATATCCACGTGAAAACAAATTTGACCATATTGAAATGCTTATAAACATAAGAAGTTTCTTGCAGCCAATGCAATTTTTAAGAGTTCTCATAACTTTTTCAATGATGTTTTAAAATCCATTTGTTTCTAGTTTTGTAGATCCTTGCAAAGGTTTTTCAAAGTACTGCTCGAGCAGAGTTAGACTGCTTGTTTTTCATATTTGAATTTTGAACGGGAATTTATTTCAAAATCTACCAATTGTGTAAATTTGTGCTAGATTTACTACAAATACCGTCAACGATTTCAATGGAAACAATATGAAATTAAAATTTTTGACAATTGCAGTCTTATTCCCATCTCAATACTTTAATATGCCTTTATTCCATTATGATTTTAATTATTATATGCTTGTTATTGCTACAGTACCACTTGGCCTATTTAGATGATGTTGCTCACAGTGTCAATTACCTTAGAAATATCACTGAGAAATATGGAAGAAAAAAATGACAACTTCTAAAAATTTAAAGTGGAAATACAACATTCATGGATTAAATGCTATGCACTTTATTCAGAGTCCCGTTTAGAGTCTATCCTTAGTTTAGATATCCTTATTGAGCTATTTCTGTCTAAACGAGGAATGGTGAAAATTTCCAGGTCACAATCTAGCAATTCAACGAATGTTTATTGAGCATTCATGTTAGTTGCTGATGCTACAAAAACATGAATAAGACGTGGACATTGCCCCAAGGTGTTCAAAGTCTTGGGAGAGAAAATCTTCCTAGGAGAAACAATTAAGATATGGTGTAATGGAGTCTGTACAAGGTTCAGAGATGGTCCAGAAGAACCAGAAAAGGAAAGTGAGGGAGTACGTCTACACAGTTTCTTAGCTCACAGCAAACTGTAAAAGGGATGAGCATGAACAGCAGATTCATCAGCGAGATTGTAAGAAATAAATGCTGGTAGCTGGAGAGATTTAAAAGGAGATAAGAGGGATAAACTGATAACTCAAAAAAAGGATACACAAATAGCCAATGAACAACATCAAAGACACATCTTCACATAAAAATACAAACAGAAAGGAAGAGATGTCATTTCTTTGCCAAACATTCAAAAAACTGGGAAGTCAGGAGCCAGCATGGTGGTATAGTGGTTAAGTTTGTGTGCTCCACTTCAGCAGCCCGGGGTTCAAAGGTTCAGATCCCAGGTGCAGACCTACACCACTCATCAAACCATGCTGTGGCAGTGATCCACGTACAAAATAGAGGAAGATTGGCATGGATGTTAGGTCAGGGCCAATCTTCCTTATCAAAAAAAAAAAAAAGGCATGTACAATGTAAGGAGGATTCTATGCAATGGGCTGTCTCCCTCTCTTCTTTCTTGCTGGTAACAGTAAATTGGTAGAATCTCTCTGGAATTCAGTTAAACAAGATGTATCATGAGTCTTTAAAATGTTCATATTCTTTATCAAATAATTCGACTCACAAGAATTTAAACCATGGAAATAAGCAGAGGCAACCTCAAAGATTTAGGCCCATGTAGATTCATCAGCATCATTTACAATAGTGAAGACTGGAAACCATCTCAATGTCTGAAGTAGCAGTTTAGTTACGTAAATTATGTGACATTCATATGACGGAACTCTACAATAATTTAAAATGCTATATTTGAAAGATGATATATTAAGAGAAAAGGGAGCTAAGCTATATATAAAACATGAACCATTTGTTATAATTATACAAATATGTATTATATTATGTAGTGGAATAGTGTCCTCCCAAAATTCACGTCTACCCAGAACCTCAGAATGTGACCTTATTCGGAAACTGGGTCTTTGTGGATATAATTAGGTAAGATGAGGTCATGCTGGATTAGGATGAGCCCTAAATCCAATGACTGGTATCCTTATAAGAAGAGGAGAGGACAGAGAGAAATACACACAGAAAATGAGGCCGTGTGATGATGGAGGCAGAGCCTGGAGTGATGTCTCTACAAACCAAGGAATGCCAAAGCTTGTGTTCTGGAAACCCCTGGGAGGTGGGAGAGAGGCATGGAACATCTTCTCCCTCAGAGCCTCCAGAAGAAACCAACCCCACTGACCCCTTAATTTCAGACTCCTGGCCTCCTGAACTATGAGAGAATAAATTTCTGGCTTTTAAAGCCTCTCAGTGTGTGGTAACTTGTTATGGCAGCCCTAGGAAACTCATCCAGTGTGCAAAAAAGTCATTAAACTGTTAGTGATTCTTTCTGGGCTTCAAGATTGAGGATGATTTTTATTTGCTTCTTTATGCTGAAACCGAAGATGAAGAAGTTAAAAAAGTCTTCCCCAGAGCAAAAACTTTGAGATAAGCTTTGCTAACTGCAGCTGGGCATATTCAGCACAATCAACTGTTGTTTAAAAGTAACCTAGTCTTTCTGTCCCTCCTTAGTGTATGAGTGAGCTGTCTTTCCCAGGAAGTCAAGTTCCAGACATCAAGATTTAGCCTCACAAGGCCAAAAACAGGCTGAAGATGAAAACCAACCAGAAAAATTCAGACAGTCAAGGGAAAAGAAATTCAGTCTTCAAGGCCAAACACAGGCTGGTGGGAAGGCACCAACCAGCAAGGCCACATGCTCCCCCTCCCTTACCTAAAACCCCAGCACATGCTCCCCCTCCCTTACCTAAAACCCCAGCACATGCTCCCCCTCCCCTACCTAAAACCCCAGATAAAAACCCCTACTTTTTCCCTTTAAGGAGGTGGATCTGAGTTCTAACTCCCACCTCCTGGGCTGGCTGCCTTTCGCTAATAATAAACCCTCTTTCGTTGCCACAATCCTGATGTTTCAGTTATTGGCCCTACTGAGCAAGGGGTAAATGAACCTGCGTTTTTATCTGGTAACGATTTGGTGAGCCAGCCAGGAGTCTCACTGCCCACGGCTCCATGGCCCCAGGCTGACTGGGTTTTCCTGGGAAGCGGTCCAGCAGCTGCCTAGGTGATCTGCCCTGGGGACTGTCCCCAGTACTTTCTGTCTGACCCAGCACCGCTGGCCCTGGGCACGTTTTCATGGCAAGGAAATAGGCTCTAGATTTGTTTGTTTGTATGTTTGTTTTGGCTTCTGGTTTGGAATGGACGTCCTTTTGGTGAGTTTCCTCATTAAAACTGACTGAGTCCTATTTTTCCTTTCTTTGCCTCTGTTTCAGGGGTTTTGTTCCAGGTTACTAGAGTTTGTTCAGAGACGTCTGATTTTGTTGGAAGGACTAAGGATCTCACTCAGGAGAAAACTCTGGGCCCCATTTGTTTTGGTTGAGTTGCCTCGTTAAAACTGACTGAGTCTTATTTTTCCTTTTGTTTGCTTCTGCTTCGGTTGTAAATTCCAGGTTACTGGAGTTTGGTCAGGACAGGGCTCGGGCTTTGTTGAAAGGACTAGAGCTCTCACTCAGAGAGGCACTCCATTTGTTTTGATGTATGTATGCGTGTGTGTGTATGTGAATGTGTAGTTTGTTTGCATCTGTTTCAGGGATTCTGTTCCAGGTTACTGGAGTTGGTTGGGGGGGGGGACTGATTTGTTGAAAGGACTAACTCTTGGATGCATCTGTTTTGATACTTGTGTAAAAATGTGTAAGCGTGTGCAATGTGTGTGTGGGTGGTGCCATAATGGGAAACTTGGATTCAATTCCCAGTGGCAGCCCTCTGGGTTATGTATTGCAAAATTGGGATGTTTTCAGTTATAAACTTATGAATAAGAAAAGGCTGAAACTTAATCAAATTTGGGGTCTCAGCTTCCTCTTGTGGTCTTCTAGATGCTAGAGAAAACAAGTCAACAAAAGAATAAAAAGAAGCTGAGAAAAAAATTAAAGGGACTCTTCTCAACAAGGTAGAAATTTTTTTAAAGGGTTAAAAAAATAAGATAAATGAGACAGTGGGGTAAATAAGACAATTATTAAAAGAGGGGAAAAAAAAGAGGAGTCAGAAAGGGAAGAGTCACAGGACTCATCCTAGAAGGATGGAAATCTTTAGCTAGTTATTAAAAAGAAAAATGGGATAAATAAAATGGACATGAATGAGGTTAAAACAAGGGTTTTAATAAAATACTGCCTAAGATTGGGTGGGCTAAGAGGACTCCCAGTTGGCCCTCTGACATTAAAGGACCTCAAATAGTCCTGTTCTATTCACTCCAGTTTGGAAGAAAAAAATTAAAAAACCCAGAAGGCAGGAAATCACAATAAGAAACCTGACCAACAATTGTTTTGGGCAATAGGCTGCTAAGGTTGATAAGATTACAAAGATTAAAACGTTTGAGCTAATATTATATGAAGAAGTTATGTCAACTTTGCCTGGATGTTATGTCTGGCTATGAATACTTTGCCTACACAATATTATAAGACCAAGATTTATTGATGGAATTCTAGTGATTATGATTTGAGGTATAAGAGTTGATAAAATTAAGATAAAGTTTTGTAAAAACTGGCACATTTAAATGGGCTTTATGTAAAGTGATTGCATCTCTTTTGCCTGATTACATTATAAATTATGTAATGGGAATAAACATTATGTCTCATTGGGGAACATTCCCCCTGTCTGATATTGTAAGAGCATGTAAATCCACCCTTCAGGCAATGTTAATTAAACATGCTAAAGGAGATCTTACTTTAAAATGGCCAAAATGGGGCAATTTCAGTTTACCCAAACTGCAATATTTACATATACAATTGGAAAAAGCCAGCTACAATGTTAAACAACCAGTGGGAACCCTATTTTAATCTTTGGAGGCTTTTAAATGAAATCGGGAATACTGTACTGCCTCTTTAAAAGAAAATAACTAAATAAACATGCCAGATTGGGGGATGCCAGGAGCCCCACTAGTGAAAAAAAATCAAGTTTCCTCTCTTGCTGAGCTTCCTCACTTCAACTCCCCTGAAATTCCTGACCTAAAACTAAGCAAGTGAAAATAAGTAAACTTTTGAGATCACTTGGAATTGTAATGGCCGTCCTGGGGGAACCTGTGTTCTAGATGAGTCCACCTTAAAGGCCACCCTTAAAAGAGAGGATTTAAAACCTCTCACAATGGAATGCAGTCTTTGGTTAATATGCAGAAACTTCTAAGAGACAAAATGATTTCAAAAACAGCTCTAAAAAGGATCCTTACTGCAAAAAGAAAAGAATCTTTAATGAAAATCTTTGGTCATCTGAGCAAGTCCATCTGCCAGGGAGCAATTTAGATCCAACTGTTCTTCTGAGTTTTGTACCTGAGACTTGGCTAAAATTTTGAAGATCTCTGTTTGTGTCTATCTGTATGTGAGTCTCTCTCTATATTTGTCTATCTCCAGATGATATAATTTCTAAAGGAAATTAATTGGCTTGAAGTAAGTACTTATATAAATTATTTCTAAATGTAGTAGAAATTAGCCCAGATGTCTTTCAAGTTAACATGATATAAAATGATCTTTGGTAAATGAAGAGCTTGTTTAAGTTTGGTGGTTTGATTAAAATACATGTTCAGAGTTATCAACATTGGATATGGTGTAAACATGTTATCTCTGTTATAAAATTTGTCAGCAAAAAAGAATAACAGAATAATAGCTGATTTTGTCTGATGTCTCATGAGAGTCTTGTAGGCAATCTAAATATAATTATTGGGAACAAGTAAACTAAACAGATATGAAAAGGATTAAAGTTTTTTGGAGTACTTTTTAAACAATAATTATATTTTGATGTTTGTACTTAAAACAACTTAAGATGATGGCTAACTGCTTTAATGACACATGCAGTTTTTGAAAATAATTGAAACGTAATTGCTGAGAACAAACAATTTAGATAGATGAAAATGGGTAAGAGTTTTTTGGTACAATAATTATATTTTATGGTGTGTACATTCAAAAAATAGCTTCCAAAATCTTTTTTGGTAACTTAAAAATTTAGAGTTCTGGGCCACCCGGTGGCGCAGTTCGTGCTTTGGCAGCCTGGGGTTCACGGTTTGCATCCTGGGCACCCACTGATGCACTGCTTGTCAGCCATGCCATGGCAGCATCCCATATAAAGTAGAGGAAGATGGGCACGGATGTTAGCCCAGGGCCAGTCTTCCTCAGCAAAAAGAGGAGGATTGGCAATGGATGTTAGCTCAGGGCTGGTCTTCCTCACACACACACACACACACACACACACACAAAAATTTAGAGTTTTGCTAAATTAAGTTAAATGATGAAATTTGTTGAGTATCTAGGTTATTTCCACATAAGATAAAATATTAGAAATTGATTACTAAGCATAAATTTGTCTGCCTTTGTTTTCTTATCTCAAAGAAACTGAAAGATGCTCAGGTTTATTGATAAACACGTTTTGTGCATGCTGAGAAATTTTCTATGAGAAAGCACATATTTCTAGAAAGTCTGTATATAGGGAAAGTAAAATGTATGTTTTCAGTAAAAAATGTATAAAGAATAGAGATATTTTTGTTTATTTTGTTAAGAATTTCTCCTAAAGTACTAGGAAAGAAAAAAAGAAAAGAAAGCACGGGACAAATTCTGAATGTAAAAAGCAAGTGACAGAAGGCTTATGGAAGTAAAACCCTGCGGAGTTTTGTGTATGGTCAAGTTGGCTAAGATTGAAATGAATTTAACTAAGTAAATAAGTTTCAATATCAAAAGTAAGCTGGTGCAAAATTAGAATTTGGCTTACTCTCTCTCTTTTTTTTTGTGAGGAAGACCAGCCCTGAGCTAACATCTGTTGCTAATCCTCCTCTTTTTTTTTCTGAGGAAGACTGGCCCTGGGCTAACATCCATGGCCATCTTCCTCTACTTTATATGGGATGCCACCACAGCATGGCTTGACAAGTGGTGAGTCAGTCTGCGTCCTGGATCTGAACCTGTGAAACCCTGAGCTGCCAAAGTGGAGCACGCAAACTTAACTGCTACGCCACTGGGCCGGCCCCTGGCTTTCTCTCTTAAAAAGATAATTCTCTTGAACTTTTGGTCTGCTCTTGATAAAGAGGTTACAAAAGATTTTCCTTTGAGTAAATCTACCTAAAAGACAGAAAATCTATGTTTTGTTAAAATAATTTCCTATTTTCGAAAAGACTGAGGTCTCTCTATTAAGTTTTTGTTTTTTAACATTTCTGTTGTCACCTTGATTGAATGGATGACTAAGTATAATTTCCTATTTAACAAGTGTTTTAAAACTTTTTGATATTTTTTACAAACTTCCCCCCAAATCAAAATCTTTGGATTTAGAGAGGAAACTTTGAGATTTTCCAATCAGCCATGAGACTTCTCAAAGAATTTGTTCTCTATTTCTATAAAAAGGAAGATATTAAACTAATTAGACTTATTTGGTATGTTAAATTACATGGGAAACATTATCAAATAAATGATAATAAGCCTTCATAGGTTATATTGTGTGGGTAAATGTTATTAATATAAGTGTTTTAAAATATAGATATAACATTCCAATAATTCTGATCTTTCCTGGTTGGCAGTTATAATTCTAGTTATTATCTCAAAGTGTTATATGTTACAGAAATAGCCAAGTGTCTTTGTCAATTGCTCTTTGAGTATTTTGTCATTTGTGGACAGTTGTTGTTTTACCCTGATGTTTTTGCAAACATATTTCATCTTCAGAGAGATTCATGGGGAGGAATCTGTTCTTGCTCTAAAATACAGGTTTCTGATAAACTTTCAGATTATGAAACTGAGCTGGGTAAAAAACTGTAATAGAGAAACTGCCTCATAAAACTGCTGACAGAAGATCAAAAGTTGATATCATGGGAATGAATAAATTGATGAGGATGATTATAATTTTTATGGCAAAAAAATATTGCTGATTTTTTAACGTTTTGATTTTCCAGATTTAAGGAAACCCTTTTCTCTTTTCTCTTAAGGAAGTAGGACTTACAGCAATTTGTAAGCAAAACTGAATGAAGCATTTATCTTTTTCTCCCTATCTGATCCCTGCAGAATTTGAAAACTCTTGAGGAGTAAGTATTCTTATTTTCATGGCAATATAGTTATTTGCATAAGTTCAATAAGAATCTGTTCTCTTTATAGCAACACACAATTGGAAACATTGGTTATATTACCAAGGGTTTGGTAATATAACCAATGCTATATTGGCTGGAATGCTATATTTGAGAAAAACATGCATAAACTTGAATATGACCGCACAGCTTTGAGAAGCAAAGATTAGACTTTATGGAATAAAGCCACTTGGAAATATTGGCCTGGTACCTTGCTTACAGGGTTCCCAGCAACCTTACCAGGTGAGTAAAGAAGATCACTTCCCTGACAGGTGCAAGGAAACTCAAGATATTTTGGGGACCTTGAACAGAGAGAAATTCACCTAAATCTGTAGGTATTGCAGGTGGAGTCTAATAAGAAGTCCCTGGCTTTGTCCCAAGAGGTCTATAAAGTTCAATCTGAGGGTCCTTATAAAAAGTTCCAGCAAAGCAGGTTTAAAAGAGCCTATATCATCAGTTGCTATTCTTGCTGTGCTTGTGTAAATAATTGGGCCAAGTTTATTAAAACTAGACTTTTTTTTTTTACAAACCAATGAGTCTTTAGTTGGCTATCTTTGGTAAAAACGAACGTGATTTTAGAGAGAAAAATTGTTTCAGTAAAAACTATAATACAAATTTGTGGATATTGAATTCTGATTCTGTTAATTGTCTTTGAGATTTTTATTTTCTATCTGTAAGCTGGACTGGATCCTGAATTCTTCTAGTTTCCTCAAATATCTGATACAGATCTCCAAATTAATGTTTTCATTTTTTTTCTGTCCTTTTCATTGGGAATCATTGAGAACTAAAACTACCCTTTTTCCTGCAGCCCTGCAAAATGAAGCTGGACAACTTGATAAAAACCTTGGAGAGAGCACCATGATAGCCCATCTTTGGACAATCTTCACGCCTGTTGCTGTGTAAGCTACTCAAAAGGTTCACCTGAATGCCTGATGACATCTTTGGAGACATTTTAAACTTCAGGGAATGCTTCAACCCTGACACCTAGAGATCTTCTTGGCTTACCACCCCCTGGGCTTAAAAATTGATTTATTATTTGCTCCAATCACTAACCTTGTTTTTCTTTTTGTTCTTCTAGAAATGCTTCTTATTAAATACCTGGTTTCTTGCTTACACAGTATAGGCCTAACTTTGGGAGACCCCTCTCTATGTTCTAGAAATGATCCAAAAGACCTGGAGGGAACTTGAACTAAGGAACTAGGGACTGTCAGATGTTTCTCTGCATGGCATTTGTCATGGAGACTGGGTCCTATTGAAATCCTGGGCTTCATCCCTACTGTATGGGACCATATGATAAATGCCACAGGGATTGGGAACCATACCATAGAAAAACATCCCAACTGGGATTACCCAAACCTTGGCTGGCTTCATACTCTAGACACTGATTTTTTGGAATGGACAAATGAACCCCTGACAGACTGTAAGTTGCTATACAGAAGACGGTCTCCTAAAGATAAGTAATAAATGACTCCCAGGTTCTTACCTTATTGTTGGGCTATTCGACAGCAGGCTACTTGGCTACATCAGATTTTACTTGGGTTCTAGGCACTAACCTCGATTGGCTTACAGGTCTCTTCTCCTAGATTCCCCAAGGATGGAGGTCCATAACAGAGGGGATACTAAAATTTGGGCTGTCTATTTTGCTAATCTTTGTGGTCATCTATGTAATTATAAAATGTAAACTTAAATGTAGTTCCAAAGCCATTGATCAGAGTACTAAAATATTAGTCATGCAAAGCATATCTTGCTCTCTCTACCTGGTACCCCAAAATATTTTAAAATAAAGGTAAAACAGTTTCATTTCCCTGATCCTGACTTTCACATTGACAGTACAAAGTGGCTAGAGTGGTCTTCACCCCTGTTCCCCAAGATTGTGGAATGATCATAAGACAGTGGGGATCGAAACTGAGGATGAAGAAGTTAAAAAATCTTCCCTACAGCAAAAACTTTGAGATAAGCTTTGCTAACTGCAGCTGTGCATATTCAGCATAATCACCATTGTTTAAAACTAACCAGGTCTTTTCGTTCCTCCTTAGTATATGAGTGAACTGTCTTTCCCAAGAAGTCAAGGTCCAGACACTGAGATTCAGCCTCACAAGGCTAAACACAGGCTGAAGATGCAAACTAACCAGAAAAGTCCAGAAAGTCAAGGGAAAAGAAATTCAGTCTTCAAGGCCAAATGCAGCCTGGTGGGAAGGCACCAACAAGCAAGGCCATGTGCTCCCCCTTACCTACCTAAAACCCCAGCACATGCTCTCCTTTCCCTACCTAAAACCCCAGCACATGCTCTCCCTCCCTTACCTAAAACCCCAAGTAAAAACCCCAACCTTTTTCCCTTCAAGGAAGTGGATCGGAGTTTTAACTCCCATCTCTTTGTCTGGCTGCCTTTCAATAATAATAAACCCTCTTTCCTTGCCACAAGCCTAGTGTTTCAGCTTTTTCTTTATTGGCCCTACTGTGTGGCAGGTAAATGAACCTGTGTTTGTGTTCATTAACAATACTTTATTGCATTTTGGAAAATTTTCTACAATGAACATTTATAGCTTTTATAAAAGAAAGTGATTATGAGTAAAAAACAAAAGACTCAAGGTTTTTAAAGTCATAGTGTTCTAGGACAATTTGGGACAGAAGCAAAGAACAATTGATGATGATTGTAACATGTTCTATCCCAAAGAATAAAGTATTTTCAGAACCCCCTATTAAAGGTAGAATGCTATATGTTTCAGAAAAGTTTTTTACCCTCAATTTTGGTACTTAAAATGATGATTATCACTTATCTAAATGTTAACTTATATACCAGATATTTAACTGCCGTACTAGATGGTTGAGTTATTAATGACATTATTTCAGTCTATTATCTTAACATATTGTTAACTACACATAATATTTTTGCTTTATTTTCGTTTGTTTTATATTATGAACTTGAATATAGATAAACCCATATAAATCTATATACATAGTTTGAAAATTTCCTCAGTTATAAAATATAAATGTATCATAGATTTGTGATTATAATCACCTCACTATATGCTAAATTAGGAATTGTGGCTGCTTCAAGAAGATAAAGAATAAAGTATATACAATAAAGTCAATTTGATATTTGGAATCCATAATCTTATATTTAATAGTTGTATATGTCAATCAACTCTAACTGAGCCTTAAAAATATGTCCTAGGGGCCAGCCCAGTGGCACGGTGGTTAAGTTTGGGGTGCTCTGCTTTAGTGGCCCAGGGTTCATGGGTTCAGATCCCAGGTGCGGACCTACACCACTCATCAAGCCATGCTGTGGCAGCATCCCACATACAAAATAGAGAAAGATGGGCGCACAGATGTTAGCTCAGGGCCACTCTTCCTCACCAAAAAAAAAAAAAATGTGTCATATATATGTTTTTAATGACCAACAAGCTCTTAAGACTACATTGTTATTATTTTATGTACACTCAGATAACTTTAACTGTCATTGAGGGAAGTGCAGAGGAATGAGACAAGATTTCCTTCTTGATCAATGATGATTATGATCTAAGTCATTCCCAAAACATTAATGTATATGCAGAACCCTCTGTTGATCAGGTTTCAATGCATCTTAACTTGGAATTTTGTTTCTAGCCTCTTAAAAATTGTTGTCAGTATTTGCTGAGCTCCTTTCTCTTCTAGATATCTTCAGATCAGTTCAGCCTGGCTGGGATGACCCTGGAAAGTCATTCATTCCCTCCTCCTGCAACCAGGCAACAAGCAACTGGAAATCATTTGATATGGAAGCAAATTTACTGCAATGGGAGGAAGTGAATTCAAATCAATTAGTGGCCAACTGATGTGCAGCAAATTGAAAAAGTTACCGGCTTCACAATCTGATTTTTAAAGACAAAGCGATAGAAATGAATACTGAAACTTAGCACTTGTATTCTTCATCATCGAGTGCAAACAGAACACACTATTTTGAGTGGTATTTAACTCTGGATTATTTTCAGCCCTTGAACTTTATAGTTTGTGTGATTTTGATAAGCATGAATTACTTTTATAAACAGAAAACTACAGCATTTTCATTTTTTAAGGTAAACAGTTAATGCTATCAATCATTGACATAATGCTTTCCTTCATTTGGCAACCATTTAAGCCTATAGCCTAATGGCACCTTAGAGGGTAATCTAGTTAAGAGGGTGTGGTCATGGACCATCAGCGCAGGCATCACCTGGGAGCTTGTTGGAAATGCAGACTCTCAGCCCCACCCCCCCCGACCTCGTGGATCAGAAGCTGCATTTTAACATCTCCAGGAGAGTCACAAGCACATTAAAGTTTGAGAAGTACTTGTTTTAGCCCAAATCTCTCATTTTACAAAGGATATATCAGAATCCAGGAACACCGCTTATCCATATTGTTCCATAATAAACAGGAAACAGAGTTGAAGCAAAGACTCAGTTTTTCATGATTCCTACCTCAGAATTCTTTCCATTGTATTCCCTTGGCTTTTACATAGAAAGCAAGTCGGAAAGAACATCAAATTGGCATAAAAATATTAAAAAGAGAATTTCTATGTAAACTTGCGTGCATTAATCTAAGTGTAGTTATTAAAAGTCCACCTATGCTGCGTGCATTTGAGTTTATACATAGAGAACCAGTTTTACCCAGAGAAAATTAATCTTGGAATTTGGCAACTATCGGACCAAAGTTGGCAAAAAGCATATGACATCTTTTCTCCATGATCACTCATTTTATTTTGGTTTCAAGCAGAAGCCAAGTCTAGTTCAATAAAACTTGGCTTCATGACTGATTTGCAGGAGACAGCAAAGAGGAAAATGGTCTCCACAGGCTTCCTTCTTTCTGCTTTTGCCATTTTCCAACCTGCTTCTTCCTCATCCAGCAGCCTTTGCAAAATAAAAAAAAAAAAAAAGAATGTGTTTCTCCTCTCTCTCATCTCTGTCCCTGGGGCCGTGAGAGGCCCCTGGATCTTACAATAAATTCTCCCATTAAGCCAGTTTTGTTTCTTGCAATAAAGAGTCCTAATTCTTTAAGTTTTTGCAGGCTCAGCTTCCCCATACATAAAATTCATGGGGTGGCTGTGATGTCTAAATGAGACAGTATATGTGAAGCACCTGAAATAGTGTAGAACCTCAAAAAATGATCATTCTTTTCTCCTTTCCTCACCCCATTCATTATAATACAGATGACTTTCAGATGTATATTTCCGGTTGTCATCTCTCTCCTAAATGTCAGACCCGTTGACCTGATAATGACCCTGACTAATGTCTTCATGGAGATGTCCTAAAGGCATCTCAAATTGAACAAGTCCCCAAACTGATCTTTTGGCCTCAACTTTGCCAGTGCTCTGGAGACCTATCTCACAAGTTTCTGGTTGCCTGTTTTGGTGAACAATGACTTCAAAGCCACCTTTGCATCTTTCCTGTTCCTCTTGCATCTCTTTCTCCACACACCATCCTGTTAATTCTCTTCTCAAAGACATTTTCCAACAGCTCTCTCCTCTCATTGCCACTGTTGCTGGCTTAGTCCAGGCCCCATCACTTTTCTCTTGGTTGACTGCAGAAAAATCTCTTCTTTAACTTTTCATTTCAGTGTAACATTCAAACTTCTTTGGGTAACATGCAAGACTTTGTGATCTGACCCTACCTCTCTCTCCAGTCTTATCTCTTACCTCTTTGCATACTTTTCCAAGGACGACTCTTCTTTCACCTCTCATCAGCTGACTTACCTCTCCCAGCCTTTAAGACTTGCTTAAGTCAAAGCAAATAATCCATAGCCAATCTATAAATCAAAATTGGGGTGAGTCTATTATAAGCCAAATTTGAGGATTATATGGCCTGGGGACTTCCTTTCTAAGGAAGGAAGGGCACTAAAGAAGTGGGGTGTACAGAGTGGTTATGTACCTTCAAAGAGCATATATCACATATGAATGCAATGTCCTTTTTACAATAGTCACAAGATTGCCCTGTCTGCATAGCCTTTGATGGACATCGCAGGTAACAGGTCTGTTGTCTCGATAGGGGTGGTCACAGGATGAGCACAGCAATCAAATCCTAGCCTAGGGAGAAATGATTATCCTTAAGGAAATGCCAATGTGGGGGAAGTTGCATCCTTATCTTAAGGGCTTTTGTTCTTGTCTCTGGGATGTGGTAAATGCTCAAAGCAGATGTACAATGCATGTTCAAAGGCTGGTCAGGCCCTTTTGGAAAAACAAGGTCAGGCCGAATTAGTTTTACACCAAATGGCTTCCTCATATACTCCAATATATCCTATTGCTTGCCATTTTACTTATCACTTACCATCTCCTCCAGGAAACCCCCAACTCCTTTAAAAGGAAGAGTGGCCTGAGCTGATCTGGACTAATGCACGTATCACAATGGCATTTAATTGGTCATTTTTGTGTGTTTATTCCTACTGGCTTGTGAGTACAGGATCTTTGTTTTCAAACATCTAACATGTCACAGGGCTCCATAAATGCTAACCAAATGAATGAACATGATCACTTGCAGCACCTTTTGCCACGGGTGGATGGGACTCAGTTTCTATTCTTACAATTCAAAGAAGTTTCTTTTCAGGCATCCATTTTATTCTTGGTTTTGGTATATTATAAATATACTTAAGAATAAAGGGGGCCGCCTGGTGGCGCAGCGGTTTAGTCCGCGCTTGGCAGCCCTGGGTTCACAAGTTCGGATCCCAGGCGACCGCCGACGCATGCTTGTCATCCACGCTGTGGCGGCGTCCCATATAAAGTAGAGGAAGATGGGCACGGATGTTAGCCCAGGGCCAGTCTTCCTCAGCAAAAAGAGGAGGATTGTCAACAGATGTTAGCTCACGGCTGGTCTTCCTCACACACACACAAAAAAAACAGAATAAGTTTTACCTGTCCATAAAATCTCCTCCCTCATTTTTATCATGTTCTTTTCCAGTCTTTGCTCATATTATACATTTTTTATTTAGCTAACATCATAGTAGTGTAGAAAATTCCATCATATTTTTATTTCACACATCCTGAACAGAGTTCTTTACCAGAATTCTCATAATGATCTTCTAATGGTTTCCAGATACCTACTTAGTATATAATAATTTTCATAACTGTCCCCCTGTTGGATATTGTGTGATTCTCACTTTCACTTACCATGGATCATGCTTCAGTTTCTCTCGATTCCACTCATTGAGTACTAAGCACTTTATATCACATGCTATTTTTTCCACTTTATAAATGAGGAACCTGAAGCTTAGCTGGGATAAGTCACTTCTTAAATAGCAGAGGCAGGACTTCCACTCAGGTGTGTCTGACTCAGAAGACCATACTCTTTGCCCCCACAGTATACCACCATTACAACGAACAAGGGGCTCTCCTTTTGGGTGATGTCTCAAGATAAAGTCCCAGAAGAAAAGAGTTTTGTGGCTTGCTCACGCATCACTGAATGTTCTAATATGCTGCTGCTTATCCAATTCACTATCATTTGTTAATACCTTAAAAATGTTTTGCAAGTTTCACAATTTTATATAATACCAATTTTAATTTTTGCACGTTACATGTGAAGTTCCAAAGTGTTTGTTTTTATTTATTCTTATCATTTGTGGGTATTTTTGTGTGAGACCTATTTTTATGCATTGACTATTTATGCCTTGGTCTTGGTGTTTATCATTTTCATCTAAATTTTAATTTGTCAGTCTGTTTCTTCTACAATCTCAACTGCTTCAACACTCACTTCTGTTTTCCACTTGTCCTATCATTCTCTATTTAACGTCTTATTTTGAGTTCATCTTTTGTGTACAGTGTAGGTGTTTAAGATGATGTGTTTAAGATGATTAGCAAATTGCCATCGTCTCATGACATTTACTACATGAATCTTACATTGTTTTGAGTGTGCTGACACAGAGTGTAGGCTTTTGGAGAAAAAGGGTCTGGTTTGGGACTCTGGCTGTGGAATTCAGTCCCGTTGTAGTTTTGGGGTGGCCTTTCCCTAAGAGGGAGTGCACACTCTCCTCTGCTCCACCTGCAGGGCTCTGGGATGTGGGACAGAGGAAGATAATGAGGAAGACTGAAGCATCCCCTGCCCCACTCCACATGCCCATCTACATCCTACACACAGGCTGCCTCTGTCTGGAAGACTTGAGCTTTTCTCCAAGTTGAAGCTGCAGGACACAGGTGTGCCAGGCTGACATCTCTCAAAGGATGTGGGTGGCCCTGGGCAATGGACATTGCCAATAAGCAGAGGCAAACCTGGTGCAGTTGGCTGAGCAGGGACCTTTGCCCAAGGAGAAAGGCAAGCAGGTGACTACTGACACAGCCAAAGCAGAGGAGAAACAAACATGCCTCAGGAAGAGAGAGCAAGGTGTGGGGCTGACCGCCTTGCATGTCCACCAGGCATTCCTGACATTGCCTTGCTTCTAGCTGAGCAACATTTATCACCTGAGGTATGCTGCAAGTCACCCATGTCCCTCCACCATGCTGCAGCACAGGCATCTCCCACAATGACACAGAAATTGGTGACTCCTGGCCCCTAGCTGGTTATTGCTGTTTCTCTTCTTGGTGGTCTTCCCTATGCTCCCACCAAATATGTTTTTCCTGGCCTTTCCACTGAGAAGGGGACCTTTGGGATGTTTTCCCTAGTTGCTGTGCTTTGCCTCAGCATTCTCCAAATCCTACCAAGAAGGTCATTCTATTGAATTAGGGAGCATGATTTCTTGGCTTTATCACTCTTTCTGTGATAAATGAATGATACTGTCTGCAACCTGGGCACCTATATCATGAGCACTGGCAGATGGCAGCACACTAGTTCTTAGTGATGCTATGTCCCCCCACACAGAGCAATCATAGAGCTGGTCCCCTCCCTCACAGAGGGCCAGATTTTGCCTTTGACTGTGATCTCCATCGTGGAGCTGGTCATTACATGCTCACATCCCTGAGCATGCCTTTCCTAAAATATGTGGCCTGTGGTTTAGTCACATCATTCTTTCCACGAGCTGGTGTTCCATCACCTTTGTACACATCTTCTGGATCTTCACGTGCTCACTAGATAGGAGGTGGCTCTTCTGATGACTCTACACGGACCTGGCCCAACAGGCAGGTGGAGAGGGAATTTCCCATGGGCTTTTAAAATCAATTCTTTGCTGAAATGAAGAGAAGGATCTGAGTTATTAGCTTCTAAGAGAACCCTCTTAGTAGATGTCTTAACAATTGAGTTTTGGCTAAATTGTGAAATAAGCTTTTTCAACCCAATTCTGTAGTTGAGCCTAGAGCAAAAGAAAGTGAAAAGAGGGCTTCAAAAATTTGATTTAGGAAGAAAATGTGTCCTTCCTTCTCCCCACCCCATCACTATCCACCACTCCCCCCCTCCCATCCTTCCATTGTAGTCTTAGCATTATCTGTGTCTTTTTGTAAAATATTTTTCAGAACAGTTGTAGCCTGAGAATGGAGGAACAGCAAACTCAACAGTGTAACAGAATCACTTACGGAATACTGAAGAAACAAATTACTGAAAAAAAAATGTAAGGACTGGAAAAGAAGAAATAAAATTCCCATTATTTACAAAGACATATTTGTGTTAATAAAACAACAAAAGAATCTAAAGGTAATTTATTAGAATTAATAAGTGAGTTTTGCAAGATCAACAAGCTAACACCAGTGGTAACTACCTATCATGTGACAGACTGTATTTTCCAAAGATGCCCACAACAACCTCTGCCATCCCACACACTTTTCTGCAGTGTGACCACTCCCTCATGGAGAGATGGGGTTCCCTTGCCCTTCCCTTGAATCTGGGTGGCCTTATGACTTGACTAACCAATAGAATTTGTTAGAAGTGATGCTGTGTAACTCCCAAGATTCAGTCAGAAAAGGCTGAGCAGCTTCTCCCTGTGTCTCTGAAAATGCAAGGGCTCTACAAGGCCACCCTCAGTGCTCTCCATCTCAGAACCCAGCTGCTAAGCGTTGAGAAGCCCAAGTGCATGAGAGGTCATGTGAAGGGCATCTGTGAACAGTCCCAGGGAAGCCCAGCCTGAGGGTCAGTCCAGCCCTGGTGACCAATGCGTGGGCAAAGAAGCCTCCAGATGGTTCCCCCAGCCATTTGAGTCACCCTCAGTGGTTCAAATTTTCTCAGCTGAGGCCCCGGACATTTGGAGCAGAGAGGTGACATTCTCACTGTGCCTTGTCTAGCTTGCTTATCCACAGACACTATGAGCATAACAAAATGGCTGTTATTTCGCAACACTAAGTTTCACATGGTTTTTTATACAGCTTTGGATCGTCAAAACATACACCAATAATGAACATGTAGAAAAATGAAATCTAAAAAGTGAAGATATTTACAATAGCATCAAAAAATGCAAATACTTAAGGATGAATCTACTGAAAGATGTGGAGAACCTTTACACAGAAAACTATAAGGGCTCTATTGAGAGACAATAAGGAAGACTTAAGCGGAAGAATATATCCAGGGACACAAATTCAAATATTCTTATAAAGATGTAAATTTTTCCTCAACTGATCTGTCACTTTAATGTAACCCATTCAAACTCAGCAGAGGCACAAGCTGATTCTAACACTTTTAAGGAAATACAAAGAGCCAAGAAGAACAAGGAGGGAGCACCTGCTCTTCAGAAACCAAGAGCTGGGGTTATTATAAAGTTACATTGATTAAGATGATGCAAGAATAGACAATAAACCAATGAAACAGAACGGAAAACCCCAAAATAGATCTATGTATTTATGGGCACTAGATTTATGTTGATGGTGGCACTGTAGGGCAGTTGGGAAAGAATAGTCAGTAAAAAAAAAGGTGCTGAGTCAATTGGATAGCCACACAGAAAAAATAAAATTTGACTTCTTCTTTACACCATTTCCAGGTTCTCTGTAGATTTAAATGTGAAAGACAAAACAATAGAGCATTTCAAAGACAAAATAGGAAACTATCTTCATGACTTTGGAATAGGGAAAGTGTTATTAAACAGGATTCAAAAAGCATTAAACATAAGGGAAAAGCCTGAGAAACTGGATTACCCTAAAATCAAGAAGTTCTATTCATCAAAAGATATCATTAAGAGAGTCAAAAGGAACCTAAGAGGGTGAGAAGATATTTGTTACATGAGTGACCGACAAAGAGCCCTTATGCAGAATGTATTAAAATATCCTTCAAATCAGTAAGAAAAAGTCAAACCCCATAGAAAATGTGAAAAATTTAGATAGACACTTCACAAAAGTGAATATCCAAATCATCAACACACATCTGAAAAGATGATCAACCTCGTTAGTACACATCCACCAGAATGACTAACATACAAAATATTAAATAGACCAGCTGTTGATAAGACTATGGAGCAACTGGGACAAACACTCCTGGAGGGAGGTATAGAGATGCAAGCACTTTGGAAAGTTATGTAACATGTTCTGATAAAGTTGAAGATATGCAAACCCTCTGATCCAGCAATTCTGCATTTCGGCATATGCCCAATAGAAATGCATGCACGTGATTCACTAATCGTCATGGCAGCATTATGAATAGTAGCGAACAATTGAACAACCTGATACACAGCTAATGAAACTGTGCATAGAACATGTAAATTGTGGTGTATTTATGCTATGAGATACTATTCAGCAATGAAAATGAATGAAGCTCAACCAAATGCAACAACATGAAAAACTATCACAAATATAATTTTGACCTGAAAAAGCTAGACACCACAGATTACCTACTCTATGATTCCATTGATAAGTTTAAAACTAGGGAACACTAATCTGTGTGTTACAAGTTAAGAAATGTTACAAGCCTGTGTGGTTACCTTTGGAGATGCGGGAGGGTAGTAAGTGAGAGAGGATAACAAGGGGGTTTCTGCGGTACTGGTAATAGTCTATTTCTTGTTTTGGTAGTCATTATAAGGGTTAAATCACTTTGGGGAAATTCATTGATATGTATACATTTAGGCTTTTTGTTCTTCTCCATGTGCATGTTGTTTCAACAAAAAAACCAAAAAGAAAAACTATTCACCCCAATTTTTCCATCTGTTACCCAAGAGAAAACTCTAGATCTCCTCTCAACAGCAACAGATTTTAGACTTTTGAAGCCCAATATTAATTTTAAAGTAAATTTCTCTTTGTTTAGGGTACCCAGGAATGGAACTGATTCTAGCTTTGGCTTAGAAAAAGGGCTTCAGGACGAATGTCATAGGTAAGCATGGCCTAAAATGATCAGTATAAACTATAATAGTTTGCATTTGTTGAGAGATTCTTCATAATTATTCTGTGGTTTTTTTTTTTCACATGGGTCTGTTTTGATTCCTTCCTTTATTATAAGGACATATCCTATAGTTTAGTATCCTTTATAACAAAAAATCAATATATTTTATCACACCTCTACTATTTAACACCAACCCTTTGAAGACAGGCTTGATAAGTATTGCCAAGAAAAATTACATAATCCAGTTTGGTTCTGGGAAGAGGTTGCATCTTGCATGCAAAAAAGTATGTTGCCAGAGTGTTCCTTTAAGATCACAGACTGTTCTTAAATTATCTTCATAGGAATAGCCAAGTATCTGGCCAGGGTAGAGATGTTTCATATGTATACTCCTGCCTGACTCCTAAACATTAATTGAAGCAAAACCACACCCATAAGGGAAATGAGTTTCACCTTTCTTGGGAAATCTTAGTACTAGTTAAATTGTTTTATTGGGACCCAGCAGCTAGCATCTCTCACTTACTTCCCAAAGAATGAAAATAACTACGATTTATTGTGTACTCACTATGTTCAGGCCACTATGCTAAGTACATTACATTTGTATTTCATGTGAGTTTCATAACATCCCTTTGACATAGCATCTGATTTTACAGAAGAGGAAACTGAGGCTCAGAGAGATTGAGAACTTCCCCCAAGGGAAGCAGAGCTGGATCTTCGTCCAAGTCACTTACCCAAAGCCTTGGCACCATGTCACCCTGCCCAGGACCACATGCTCTCAAAGTGCAGTGGGTCCTGAGGCTGAGGGTGGGGAGTTCAGGAACCAGTCTCAACGCGGTTCCCCAAAAGGTGACATTCTTAAGGTCCTGCAGAACTAAAACTGATAACTTCACCCAGGAAAATAACTAATGACAACCAAGTGCTGTTGACTATAGCCCCAATTGTAGTGAGGTTCATTTCAACACATTCCATCAGTGTCATGTGGCCCCTTGTGGGTTCATTAGCCCCTTAGAGATGCATACGGAGCCACAGAGCCCAAGGACAAATAGCTCTTTCAGGCCAGGAAGTTAATGATTGACCTCCAGAAGGCTTGTCTCTGGAAACTGCTGAGGTGGCTCTGTGGTGACGTGTCACACTTCCCTGGGACTGCACCCAAGTGGAGGTACAGGGCAACTGCATCTTACCTGCATTTAACTTCAAGGGACAGAGAGGGTGAGAAGGAAAGAGTAGAAGGGTGATTTAAGTTCTACAAATGATGTCTTTTCTTCTCTGTCCTGTGAACAGTGACTGGAAGGAGCACGAGCTGACCTGGATCTGCGTTTCCTGCAATCATCTGCACTTGCCCAAGACTTTCTCATTCATTCATTCAACAAATATGTATGCCCACTGTGAGGCAGGCCTTCTTCTAGGTGCCTGGAACACCTCAGGGAACCAACAAAGATTCCTGGGGTTTTGAAGGTTTCTAGTGGCAAGAGCCTGAAAACAAATGATCATTGTAATAAACAAGCTTATAATGCAGTAGAAGTTGATATTTATGGAAAAATGAGAAGAAGAGTTGGAGAAAGGGTGTCTGGAGTGCGAGGGATGGTAAGCAGCCTGGAATGTGAATGAGGTGGTCAGTGCAAGCTTCATTGAGAAGACGAGAGCTGAGCAAAGAATTGGGGAAGCACAGGAGTTGTAGAGGTGGATACATATCTGAGTAGAGCCTTCCAGGAGGAAGGAACGAATGCCAGAACCAGGGTCTGTGGCAGGGGCATGCTGGCTTGTTGGAGGAACAAGGAGGCTGTGGGAGTGAGTGACTGGAGGGGCAGCAGGAGGAGACAATGTCTGAGGGGATCCAGGGTGCTGGGTAATGGGGACTTTGCAGGACGGTGTAAGGACCTTTAGCTTTTACAGCGAGTGGCTTGGGGAGCCTTACAGGGTGGTGGGCTGAAAGTGATATGACATGATTGATGCTTTACAAGGATCACTCTTGCTGGTATGTTGAGAAAAAACTGTACAGGGTGCGGAGGAAGTAGGGGCATGAGTAGGAGATGTTTACAGGGATCCAGCAAGAAAGGTGGCAGACAAGCTGGGCCCAAAGGACTTCCTGACAGATGAGACATGGGACATGAGAAAAGAGAGGAATCAAGTTCCGTGCTCAGGGTTTGGGCTGAGCAAATGACGGGACAAAATTATGAGTGGAGCAAGTATTTGGGGCAACAATTAGCATGATTTTTGACATGTTGAAGTTGAGACATCTATTAATTATCCACGTGGCCATGGGGCATAGGCAGCAGGAGCATGAAGTTCAGGAGAGAGAGGTCTAGGCTGGAGATAAAAATTTGGGGAGGAGTCAGCATATAGATGGCATTGAAAGCCATGAAACTGGATGAGATCATCTTAGGTTTGGCCATGAAACATGGGTTACCTAATTAAATTTGAATTTAGATAAATAATTTTTAGCATAAGTATGTTTCATGCAACATTTCCTTCTTAACCAAGTAAATATTTGGCGCCATGCAACATTTGGGACACACTTACAGTACAAAATTTTTAGTTGTTTATCTGAAAGTCAAATTGAACTGGGAGTTCTGTACTCTTATTTGCTAGATCTGGCGATACTACATTGGGAGTGAGAGCAGGGAGAGAAGAGGTCTGAGGACTGAAGTCTGGGCCTGCCACAATGAGAGAGTGGGGAGAAGAGAAAGAACGCCCGAAGGAGATGGGGAGATGAATGAGGCCAGAAGAAAACAGTCCAAGAGAATGGTGTTCTGGAACCTGGAAGAAGAAAGATCACCAAAGAGGAGGAAGTGATCAGCTTTTCTCCAGTAAGAGAGCAATGGGGAATGGATGCTGCTGGTGACCCCGACAGAGCAGTCGCCACCAAGAGGCGAGTGTCTTGCAACACTGAGTGTGATTCCAATGCTTACAGAATAGTGCTCTTCCTACAACTGGGGCCTGAAATGCAGGCCGTTATTCATCAGGGCTGGATTGATGAGAGCGGTCATGATGACTTCTACCTTTGTGCTCAGGTCGACTCTTCCTACCTTGAAGATGCCGGGAAGGAACACAATTCGTGGGATTTTAAATACGCTCACTAGCGGCCTCCCTCTGCAAAGACAATCGTTAGTTTGGATGCGGAATTGAAGGAGCTGAATAGTAATATGCCCTGATGAGAACAGGGAGGCTGGCTGACAAGAGAAAGAGCTGGAGGGGTACCTGACAAACGGAGCCTCATTTCGGAGACCCTCGGAGAAGCAGGAGGTTAACCCAGCTGGGAACCATGGCTGTCAAGAGTGGGCTGTAGCTGGAAGTGCCCACCTGCAACAGCACACAGCCACTTTGCAAAGCTCAGATTTCCCTGGAAAAAGAAAGCAGCAGTGGTACCCTCTTTTGAAATGTGACTGTAGGGGGCCAGTGTGGTAGAATAGTGGTTAAGTTCACAGCCTCTGCTTTGGCTGCCGGCCTGGGGTTCCTGGGTTTGGATCCTGGGCACGGACCTATGCACTGCTCATCAAGCCGTGCTGTGGCGGCATCCCATATACAAAATAGTGAAAGATGAGCAGAGATGTTAGCTCACACACACACACAAAGTGACTGTTACCACTAAGTCCCTGAGTTGAAGAAAAACCAACTTTCTTTCTTCCCCTGAAAGCAATGCGATGTAGGCTCTGCGCCATGTCCCCTGAGCAGGACTTATTTCTTAGTGTTGAAAAACAAAACAAATTTAAAAATTCAATACATAGACAGCTTGGCCTTCACTCCATTAAAATATAAAAATGGTACTGAATGTGGGAGGTGAGGTGATTTCACACAGTGTAACATCACCCCCCACATAAGACATTCTCTCACCTTGAGTACAAGGTTGTGACTTAAAAGAACATTCTGCCTCACATTTGATAACACAGAGCTCATATTTGTTCCCTGTCCAGATAATATCATGACTAAAAACCTTAGTCAGTCGTTTGTATTAGAAACGACTGTATGTATTATGTATGCATTATCCATACATAACTGCAAATTATTAGAGGTATTCTACTTGCGTTCTTAAAAACAATATTTACTCTGACAACATTATGACTAAATATATAATCTATCTACTTCAAGCTAAAGTCATTTTATGTTTACAAGTTACCCCCTGAAAAACTCAGTGACATGGGTTTGAAAAATAATTTACGTAGATCTCTATATGTTATTATATGACTTCATTTATCTATGAAAGCTTTTTGTGGTTGTACATTTAATCAGATAGAGACATCTGGTAGACTACACAGCTGTTCTTTCAAAAACTCAGAATTATTTAATTGTAGTAAAATAAATGGAAAACACTACATATTTATAAATTGTGAAAATTTACTTATTTTGGTGCAGCCTGGTTACCAAATCTAATGCGCGTCATCTTTCTAACATCTAGCAATTTTTGAATAACTGCTATTCATTATCATCTTTCCCGTAGTGAAGCGGCAAGGCCTTATTCCACACAGCCCGCCAAGTCTTTCATTTATATTAGAGCAGTGGTTCTCGAATATTAGCACATGCCAGAGTCACCTGTAGGGCTGTTAAGTCAAGGAACTCTGGCCCCACCCCCAGAGTTTCTGATTCAGTAGGTCTGGGTGGGGCCTGAGAATCTACGTTTCTTTCAAGTTCCCAGGTGATGCAGATGCAGGAACCACCAGCTCTGAGGGTGTTGGGTGCGGAGGTGGCATTCATTCTAGTTGGAAACAGCATGTGCTAGGAGGCATGGAGCAGCACCGCCCTCTCCTCACCCTTCCTGAAGTCACAGCCAGCAGAAAAAGAAGTCAACCCTAATATACTTGGGCCAGGACTTAGGCAACTGGATTCCAGGCTTGTCTGTCACTAGCAAAATTTCACAATTTGGGCAAGTCACTTCTTTTGGAGCTTTGTTTTTTCATCGGAAAATGAAGGCATTGGACCAGACTATTTTAAAATTCCTTGGAACTCCAACCTTCTATGAGCCTATCTAAACGTAATAGGCCTCTGACAAATGTTTGTTGAATGAGTAGATGGAAACATAAGTATTTGTGTTCTCTTGAGAGAATACTGAGGAAGGGTCACTGGTTCCTCTTTAGGGCAGAGAGGAACAGGATAGCTCTGGGCATCGCCTCTTCTGTCAACAGGATGTCTGAGAGTGTCACCTTACCACAGGAAATAACGGAGCAAAATACGTGGTTCAAGTGTTCCAAAGAATTCAGACTGAGAGAAGTATTCTTTTCCTTTAAGTAAGAATGTTCATATTAGAATGAAAAGGAACCATCAAAACCTACGAAGCTGGAATTAACAAAACATGAAAGGAGAAGAACTTAGAGTCCAGAATGTCACGGCAAGTGATGTGCGAGTGGATGGAGTCGAGTAAAGGAGTGGGTATTTCCACAGTCAAGACAAATTGTCTCGCTATTCTGTGGTCTGTCCATGCTCTGCAGCTGTACGTCAAGCAGGCAGACATCTGCTGGCATTGTGAAGTCTTTATCTAATTTGAGGATAAATATTTAAACAAGAAGATGTAAATGTGTCTTTAGCTAAGAGAAAAGGGACAGAGATACAATCTTCAAATCCCTTTGTTTTAATTTTGAAATAATTGCAGTTTTAAAATAATTTTAAGATGGATATACGAGATTATCTATAGACTCTTGAGGTTTGGAAACCACTGAGCTCTTAGGAAGGAAGAAGGTAATTGCATTATAAATACCTAATTTTTGTTTTCTTGAATAATTCTACTTCTGAAAGAAAACTGAAATTAGATATGGCATGTCAACTTTAAATGCTATTATACACACTAATGTAATATATTATTTCAGACTGTGGAACTTTCTGACCTTGAAAATGCACGGTACGCAATCTCATTATGCCGAGAAGTTTCTGGAGAAGTAAGGTTGCAAAGACAGGTACAGCTGCTCTCCATTCAGCATCACAGAGAAGACAAGCGCCATTAAAATTCATTCACAGTATCTGAACCTTACATCTTTAAGCAGGAAAATGGTTTTCAAATTCTAATAACTCTGATGGAAACATTTATACAAGAGAGTACATCCTTGCCTGTTGTCTTAACTAGAATATTTGGAACATAATTTAACCTTTTTCATGTTGACTCACCATGAATCATCACTATGAATCAAAACCATAGAATTTTAGTACAAAAAGGTACCTTAGGGATCAGCTAGTTCCATTTCTTCATTTTTCAGGTGCACAGACAGCGGCGTGATAGGAGTTACGTGGAAAGCAGGGACCTACTGCTAGGTTGAAGGGAGCTGCTCCAGAAGCCACAGCTTCAATGCTTGGTCCAAGACTGTGACCGCCATGCCCTAGGCCTCGTGCCTTCCAGACTGAGGAGTGGGGTGGCGCTCTTAAGATGCTGTAAAGGCTGCAAAGGCCAGTTGCCCCTTTGCAAAATGGGCTCAGACTCTTAATGCATTTTGCACTTTAGCCTCTGCTTTTTATGGGTTTTCTATCTTTGCTCTCACCTATTATTTGTAGCCCTGTGGATGTGTGTGGAGTAAATGTGTTGTCTGCTTCTAAATGTAACCCTACTCTTCAGTTGGGGCTTGCACTCTTCTGTAAAATATCGGGGGGGGGGCCTCACAGGGGTCTGTCTGCAATGAGTCCCTGGGTCACTTTCCTGGTGATGGGGCCACTTCCTCTCCTCTTAGTGCTGTCTCCCGCACCCCCTTCCCTAACTGCTTATAGGGTGAGTGGAAAAAGCCTTCTGTTTCCCCTTTCCTTGTAGGCCCAGCAGATGGGTATATAGGCCCTGTATTTGTTTGCTCAGGCTGCAATCAATACCGCAGATGGGGTGGCTCAAACGACAGACATTTATTTTCTCCCAGTCCTGGAAGCTAGAAGTCTGAGATCAAGGTGTCAGCAGGGTTGGTACCTCCTTGGCTTGTAGACGGCCACCTTCTCCCTGTGTCTTCACGTTGTTGTCCCTCTGTGGTCTGTGTCCTCATCTCCTCTTTGAATAAGGTCACCAATCATTGGATTAGGGCCTACCCCAGTGACCTCATTTTAACTTGATTACCTCTTTAAAGGCCCTGTCTCCAAATACAGTCACATGCTGAGGTCCTGAAGGTTAGGATTTCACCATATGAATTTGGGGGGGGGACAAAATTCAGCCCATAACAGGCCCCTTTCACTTTTAAAGTTACCATGAATCACTCTGGGGAAACAGACAGTTGTAATGGTTCCAGAATTTTATAAAATTCTTATAGTCAAGGTCCCTGGATAAGAGTTCCAGACTTACTTCTAAGAGGGTAACTGGAATGAGGAATGACTGATAGATTCATTCATTCCAGAAAGATTTTTTCCTGCATCATTCCAACAAAGGCAGTGATTGACACCACAAACTCGAGCCATGGAGACTGTTTTCCAGGCCCTGTGACGGCAGGAGGAAAGGGGAAGGCCAGTTGGCTGTCTCTGGGCTGCAGAGTAGGGAGTACACAGAGAGGGCTGGAGGGGACAGAGCCCAGGCCATCCAGAAATGGTGGCTCCAGAAGCTAGAATGCAGGTGGGGCTTCCTGGGGCTGGCAGTTACCATCAGTGTCAACCCCCTTTTAGCCCTGTGCCTTTCCCCTTCACTGCCGATGGGCTAAGAAAAGGCCATAGAAAAAACATTGGTCACCTGGACCCTGGGGAGCAATTAAAAACCAAATGGGCATGAGATACACTCTGTGTCTGATAAGAACAAAAAGTTCTTTGTAGGTTCAGAGGACTCAGAAATTGGAATCTGTCCACCAGGAGTCTACGGAATGTTCAGTCCCCACAGCTGCTTCTCAAGTCTGGCCCAGAAACCCTGAGTGCTGCCATTCTACGTTTTATCTTCACACGGACCTTGGCACTCAGCCTGCCTGCCTGTCTGTCCTCTTTAATGCCAGGGGAACTCTCTGTCCCTATGTGTTTCTCCACCTCCCACCCTCACTCCACCCCAGGACTGGCTGTGCAGGGAAACAGCCATCCACTCCTCCATCCAACAACCATCTACTCTTTCACCCCACATCCGTCCAACATCCATCCACTCCTCCACCCAACGTACGTCCATTATCCATCCACTCCTCCATCCAAGATCCATCTATTCCGTTTAACTCTGAACGCAAGCAGGGCACCAAGGGCCACCCTTCTTCCTTTAAAAACCTTTCATTTTATGAAGATGAATACCTGAGAAGCCTAATGACCAAGGCTGTCAGAGGAAACTGAGGTCTAAAAAGTGCCTGCTGAGCTTGGTGTAACTAACTCACTGGAATTTCAGACAATGAATTGGGTGACTGTAACAGCTTCTCTGTGACTTCCTTCTCCCTCGGGTCCTGTAGAGGGCAAGTTTTTTCTTGCTTAAGAGAGATGTTACCTAAAAAGAAAAAAGCTGGAGGTGGGTGGGGGTGGAGAATCAGTCAATACCTTTTTAGAAATCACACTAAAAAGAGATAACAAGAAAAACATGAATTCAGAAATCTAAATGACCTCTTAGACAACACCTTGGTCACGTGTGGGTCAGAAGGAGGCTTTGCAATGCTAGAGAGATCTTTTAGTCCACCCAAAAATGCCTTTTACCTGGACCCATGAATCTGGATTTTTGCACTGGTCATTTGCTGGTAAATTGGTTCTTTCTCTTCATACCCAGGAACAAAGTTCCCTCTGAGAGTCAGACATTGAAAGTTCTCTGGGGGAACAGGGAGGCCTATGCTGGTTTCCCTAAATTAATTTTACTCTTATCGCGTAAATTTAACCTGTGTAAAGTCATCTTAAGGCCTACCTCTGGCCAGAATCCCACTCAGAAGAAATATAGTTACTGAAAGTAACTTAAGCTTTTACTGTCATCTCTCTAAAGGGTACACTCATAACACATTCAAACTTTCCTTAAAAATCTTCTTTCCCCATTCTCTCTCGCTCTCAAAATCTCACACAGCTCATGTGCAATTGCTTCCAATGCGCTTCTTTCTCCCCAGCCCCCTGGACTCTCTGACTCTGGCTGTTTTGGGGGCTTGTCTCTCTCACCCCCCTCTCCTCCACTCTCCACTTTCTACATCTATGATTTTCTCCCATGAGAAGTTGCTCAGCCCTTAAGGTCAATCCAGTTCAGTTTGCCTTTCCAGTTTTGCCCTCTTTTCATCTGTCCTTGACCCTCGCAACCAATCATTTCAACCAACAATATCCAAACTCCTTCATTAGTAGCTGCTCAGCCAAAGGGGAAGAACATTCCAAGCTTATTCATTTTGTTTTTGTTCCTATTGCATAATGTCGGTCATCAGTTCATCACCCATAGGCTGAGAGGAGAAGGATAAAAGAAAATCATTTAAAATCCTTTTTGTAATAATCTAATAGCTTTGCACTTATCATTTTGGGAAAACCATTGTTGCTTTTAAATGTTGAAAATGTCTGAATCATAAAAAGGCATTTAATTGCCTTAAGAAAGCCAGCACCTTTTTATGAAAAATAGAGGGGAAAAAAAGGAAAATAATTTACTTTATTTTCATCACAATTTACTTATTTCATCACTTAGAATTCAGTTCCTATCAGTCAGACTGTGCTTTTGTACTTCTGTGTATGGGCATTCGAAGGCATAAATACCAAAGAATGAATCTCAAATAAAGGGTGTGAAGGATGCAAATGTGAAGAGAAACAGAGCATTTACTGATCGCAAGCAGTGGTTCTGGTGCAGGCTCTCCAAGTTCTGTTCTCAGATGTCTCTCTGACTCATTTACTCTCTTTGAATCCAAGACCCTCGTTCTGACATCAGAGACATTTCCTCCATCTTCCTTGAAGGAACACCGGGTTGTGTTTGCCAAGAGCTTTGATTTCCCTGTCTAGCTCCACAGGACAGAGCAGACAGTCTTCTAGGACTGGAGAGGAGAGAGGCTCTTATCTGTAGCTCCAGCAGGAAGATTGTGGAGACAGAAGAGGCCCATGTCTCCTGCCTGCTCTAACACTGCACAATAACCTGTAAATTGGAGAACTAACCAAATATCCTCTAAGTGTTTTAAACTCACAAAACGGTACTTCCATGAGCCAAGAATTATCACTGTGAGAACTCCTAACAGCAATTGCCTTTTAAGAATAATGTAGCATAGGGGCCGCCCAGTAGCGCAGCGGTTTAGTCTGTGCTTGGCAACCCGGGCAGCGTCCCATATAAAGTAGAGGAAAGATGGGCACAGATGTTAGCCCAGGGCCAGTCTTCCTCAGCAAAAAGAGGAGGATTGGTGACGGATGTTAGCTCAGGGCTGGTCTTCCTCACACACACACAGAAAAGAATGATGTAGGATAGATTGGAGAGGGGGGAACATGAGGTCAGAAAGTCCAGTTAGAAGCCTCATGGTAGTGACAGCAAGAAGGAGAAGGTGCTAATAAATTCAAGGGAGACCCAAGTTGAAATGGGAGTATAAATAACCCGTTAGAGAGAAAGGAAGAAATCAGAAGACATTGTGAAGATATGAAATGGTGGTACCATTAAAAGATATTCAGAAATGAGAGGAGAATGCTGTGATTAAATATAGTGCTGAGCTCCGACTGTGTGTTGAGTGCTGATGAAACACCATGGCCTGTGTGGAGAACCAGGGTAGAGCCAGGCTCCTTGGCTACAGCACCCATGACCTTCCACAGGAAGGGGTGGGAAGGGGACCACGCCTTCAACAAGGTGGATCAGGAGTGCCAGAGGGTGTAGGAGCGAGGAAAAGGAAAGTGTGTATTCACTTGTACGTGTTGGTAGAGGGTGTGGTCGGCTCTTGTAGTTGTAAGGAAATGACACACCTTGGACTATCTCAAGTGGTGGGGTTAACACAAGGTTACTTGGTGAACTGAAGAAGTACCGGAAGCCATTTGCATCCAGTATGTTCTATACTGGGTCTTACAGCTGTATTGGTGAAGAATTGGAAAACTGACCCACCTCAGTTCAGGATTCAACAGGTCAATGACCTTCTTCTTCATTTGTCCTTCAGAGCCATCCTTCTGGGACAGGAGCTAATAGGAGCACCTCTTTCAGTCACAGTTTGAGTCTGGCCATCTCACACATTGCTGGCATCCTGGGGTCCAGCCAAGATGAATTTGCCTTTGGCTTGAACACCAATCACTGGTCCAGTTAGTCATATCCGGGGTACAGGCTGGTTTCCCTTGAAGCATGTGGTATAAGTCCCAAAACATCCTATGGCCACTTTTCTTGGGGCAGTGCTCTTTGGGTTCCATAGTCTGTGAGGACAGCATGGGAGAGAGACTGGATATGTTGTCTGAGCACAAGGAACCCCAGGAGAGAGAGATCAAAAATCCAAAAGTTGGGTGGGCCCAGTGGCATAGTGGCTAAGTTTGCCTTCTCTGCTTCAGTGGCCCAGGGTTCACAGGTTCAGATCCCAGGCATGGACCTACACACTGTTCGTCAAACCATGCTGTGCCGGCATCCCACTTGTAAAATAGAGGAAGACAGGCACAGATGTTAGCTCAAGGCCAATCTTCTTCACACACACACACAAAACCCAGAGAGAGGGGAATAAATAGAACAAGTTCCCAGAAGATGCAGGAAGGATTCAAAAGCACAGATGGAGGAGGGGTTATCCTTGTCAGAGAGGAAAAATAATTCTTTGTGAGCTACAGGAGCAAGTGGCATGGACTGAATCTACTTAAGGATGCAAGAGTTAACAAGAGGTAGAGTCAAATAATCTTACAACTAAAAGGGGCCTTGAGGATCCTCTGCACAGCGGTATATGTAGCTGGGACTCAAAGAGAGCAAGAAGCTAATTCAAGGAAGACGGAGGCCCCAGTTGGAGTTCCAGAGCATGAATGTGCAGTGGAACAAATCTAACAAACAAAGAATTCTGGGATTGGGAGCCAAGATGGCAAACAAGGCTGGGGGTGGGGTGAGGGTTGGGTGCGGTGGACAACCTCTAAGACTGCTAGTTAGATGACCCATAGATCAAAAGCAAGGAGCTATGAAGCTGGGGCATTAGAAAGGCCAACGTGGGTGTTAACGTTACGAAACGTGATTGGCTAGAGAGGAAATCTTTGATTTGGAGCCTGGTGGTGAGGAGGCATCTTGTGGTTCTGCAAATTCGTGGTGGTACAGGAAAGACTCAGGCTTTGTGGTAGAACAGACGAGGTCTGAGTCCTGGATCTGTAACTGGGTGGCGATGGGGAGAGAACCACGGTTGCTGCTGAGGTTTCTCCAGGGCCCACCTTTGCTCTTCTCCCACCCTGAGAGTCATTTCCCAGACTTTTCTGATACTCTAATCTATTTATGATGGGGGTGGGGTGGATGGGGAGTTGCTGGCGGCCGCAGCTGATTGTGCTATCTCCCCACAGCCATAATAAAGTCATGGAGAGGGAAGGAGGATTAAGACTCATACTTTAGCCCGGTGGCCCTTTGCCCTTGGGAGGAGGGCTTGAATCTCATCCTATCCTGATGACTAAGGGGTCTCAGGAGCACCTCAGCTTCCTGGGCCAAGTCAACACCAGCCTGGCCCTGAGGTCATCAGAGCCCGAATCTGAGCCCTGTTCTCCGGGTTTGCTGTCTCCCTTCTCCCCCTCCCCACAGGCTCTGTGGCTGCTCTTCTGTCTTCCTCCTTTAGGGTTAAATTCGTGAACAAAGCAGCTCAGGCTTCTCCTAGTCTCGAGGAGATCTAAGCCTTCCAAAGCAGCTGAGAGGAGCAGCTGCAGCCCTTGGTCCCATCAAGTCTGGCTGGCCGGCTGCATCCCTATGTCTGTTTTCTATTGCCTTCTGAGAAGTCCTTCTGATCCAAGACAAAGCAGGCGGCTTTGCTCCATCAGATTTATGTTCATGAACGTCCTCTCGACTTTCCCCATTACTAAATACTCGTTCAAATGTCACTAAATACCTGTCACTGAGGGACCTGAGGCACCTGTAGTATGAACTTTGTGGCCTGGCCCCAGACCCTCATGTCACTATTGTCTTCTCTGGGAGCCAAGTCTATAGCAGGGGCCCCTCTCTAGCTGCTGGGGGGTCTCCATGGGGCCCTGCAGTGCTTGATCCCCTTAGGGCATCCAACCTACCTCAAGGAACCTGGCTGGAACCCCTGGGCAGAAGCTGGGGCTCAGCTGTTCCCAACACATCGGCCACAGCGTTTCCTTCTTTAGAGTCCAAATTTGTGGGTGCTGCTGACACGGGCTGCCGAGACCTCCTCACCAAAGATTTTCAGTCTTGGTTTAGTATCTCAAATCCTTTGAGTGACTTCTGATCCTGTTTTATAAATCTAATCCTCCCCTTTCTTCCTGTTAATTAGAAAAGCTATTTGATCTCTAGATAATAAAAAAGCTCCCTGAGGTCAAAGACGATAAATTTTCATTTAACTTTGTATTGTGAAAAATTTTAAAACTATAGAAAATGTGCAAAATAGATACAATGAACCTAATGAATCCCTATATTCTTCACTTAGATTTATCACTTGTTACCATTTTGCAACATTTGGTATCTCTCTTTATATAGATACATATGCACACATAATATATATTATACAATACATATGCACTATATATGCATTAAATATGTATGTCTATATATACATATATACATACACAACACATACTTTTTGCTAAACTATTTGACAGCTGTATACATCATGACACTTTACCCCTAAATATATATTTCTTAAGAGCAATGACATTCTCCTACATAGTTACAATATAATGATAATCTTCAGGAATTTAAGATTGTTTCAATGTCGTGATCGAATACGATGTCCTCTATACCTCTTTTTTTCAGAAATGATGTAATTTTCAACCTTGCATCCATTCTTTTACTCCTCCCAGCTTGACCAGCTTCTCAGGATCTAGCACAAGATGACAGACACAACAGTCCTTAAATAAATATTAGCTGAATGAATGCAGGGATGGATGAATGAATGAAAAATCCTTTTGGGTGTGTCTTCAGACTTGAAGACTGTGTGGGACTGCGCACAGTTCATGAACTCCATGCGAGAATTACACGACCTTCAAGCTCTTCTCATTGATCTTGGCAGAAACCTGACACCCAAGAGGATATATTGCAACTGTGGCTTTCTGTCATTAGCTAGGTGGTATTTACGTTACCAGTGGTTAGAGGAATAGTCAGGAACTCGGCAAATCTGTTCGGAGTGAAAGATATCGGAATTCCCATTAATTATACCTCATATGTCTTACAAGCTCCTCAGCTACAACTCAACTTTAAACAACTGAGAATAGAAACCAGTATTATAAAAAAGAAAGGAGGAGGAGGATGGAGCTCTGCGTTGTAGGATTTCGCCTCCAACAACAAAGAAGGGCACAGCTTCTGCTGTGATCACATTCATTGTGTCAGCGGTTATCTGTCACAAAGAGGCTTTTGACAGCAAAAATTGCCACAAATTCAAAAATTCCCACAAAACTTGACAGCAAATTCATTGCCACAGGGGCACACCGTTCACTAAGGCAGACTTTCCCCCATCATATTTGAGAGGAAAATTTTCCTCTTATGTTTGGTATCACGTAGCCCCAGCAGAAAGTCTTACTTAAAGAGTGTCCTTGGAATGAGAGAATGTGTGCAAGGCGCGGGGTTGAAGCTCACAGCTCTGCTTGTCCCTTCTCTTTCTAGTATCTATGGCAGTGGTACCCTATGGTAGTAGGGCACTTAAAAAGTTAGGCCGTAGGAGAAATCTGTTTCATAATCATGACTTCTTTTTTATTAGAACTTAAGATAGTCAAGTTTCAGTCTCTTCCTCCATTCTGACGGTTCACTATTTTCCTTTTTTTTCCATTTCCTATGCATCCTTTCAAGACTTTTCGCATCCCAAGTTCTAGCATAAATATCTCAGCAGAGAGTTAATGTTAAGTTCTACGGGCATATCAAAGCAATTATCCTAAAGTGTTCCACAAAACAATATTCGTTTAGTTCTAATTGCATTTAGACTTGAAATGAATAGTACTGCACTTTAGAAACACAAACTTATGAAGAATTCCCTTTTTTTTTTTGTTTCGGCTTCCTTCCCTCCTAACCAATTTGTTTGAAAAACAGAAATTTGACTCTTGAGATTGAATGGTGGGTTTTTGAATCTTTCCCCAACTCCCAATGCTCATTCCACCCCACACCCAATTTCCCCATTCTTTGCGGTCTATCCAGCCCTCCCCATGTGACACGTCTGCGTCCTGATGAAAGGCTCGCTGTTTCACATCTGGACCGATCTTGGTGCACGGCTGAGGGACCCAGTCCCCATGGTCTATTCTAGGAACAAGCTAGGACATTCTATTCTATTCTATAGGTCTATTCTAGGACAATCGCCCATTGTCCAGGCAGGGGCTGCTTTCCTTCCCTGAAAAACATGTTGCAGAGGACATTTGATGTGAATTGATCACTGTTCATTACTTCCGGGGGAAGCAATCTGCAGCTTTGGGCAGGTGTACTGTGCTGTGCACCAAATTCTATTTGTTTTGAAAACTATAGTTTTTCTTCACTATGTGTTTTCTTTATCCCCATGAATCTTTTGGACAGCTTCTGTTAGTCTAAATTCATAGCACTTCCTCCTGCACAATGGTCCTTCAAATATTACCCAAAATATCAGGAAGGGGGCGTAAAAACCCTCAAATAGTTCTATTTTCTTATACTGGTGAATAATTTCCTGCAGGATAGAAAAGACACAGATGACAAGAATATTAGTATTTATTGTATAGGCAGCAGAGTTGGATAGCAGAATTATGGTTAAAATAGTGAAAATTTAGGGATATGTTTTGGTTATTTTATAAGCTGCACTACTCTATCCTATATCTTTTAAACCCAGTGATAGATTTCTTTCTTTCTTTTTTTCTTTTTGTGAGGAAGACTAGTCCTGAGCTGACATCCGTTGCCAATCCTCCTCTTTTTTGCTGAGGAAGACTGACCCTGGGCTAACCTCTGTGCCCATCTTCCTCTACTTTACATGAGATGCCACCACAGCATGGCTTGACAAGCAGTGCGCCTGTCTGTGCCCAGGATCCGAACCTGCGAACCCTGGGCTGCCAAAGTGGGGCGCGCACGAACTTAACCGCTACGCCACTGGGCCGGCCCCCCCAGTGATAGATTTCTTAAAGGAAGTGATAAAACATTATTTAGAACAGTCACAATATTGGATAAACAAGACGGTGACCAATAAAATTGCCAGCTACTTGGATGAAAAGAGTATTGTATTATTCCTACTGTGAAGGGACAATGGTGGGCTTAGATAACAACGAGGGAAGTGAAACTGTTGACAAAATCAGCCAGTGTCTTTATGAAACATAGTCTCCAATTTCATTTCACTTAGTCACCGATGTCTTCCAATGACTCCGTGTGTTAGCTTCAGTGCACCCCGGGGGAGTCAGAATGTTTGATTCTGACATATTTTTAAGGTCTAAATTAGACCTAAATTACTGAACCTTGATTAATTGGGTCAGTAAATAATCCTGCAGCATAAACTGTTCTCTACCTGGTATGTCACACGCATTTGAGGCTAAGGATGCAGGTGAAAAACAGCTGTGGGCTGATGACCCCTCTCCCTGGACGAAGTGCCGTACAGAGAGGAGGTAAAGGACCCAGAGCTCAGACTCCAAGGAAGCAGGTGAGGCCACTTCCCAGCTGGGTGACCTTGAGCAAGTCAAACTCTTTAAGGGTCTCTTTCTTCCTGTGTCAGATGAAGTCCACTCTTCAGAAAGGGGAACGCAAAACAAAGATTGTGTGTGTGAAATTCCTAGGACAGTGCTTGGCACATAAGTACATGAAACTGATTGTTCGTAGTGTTATTAACTGTAACCGGATGTTGATGTTGTTTTTAAACAAAAGGTACACTCACAAAAGTGTTTAGATCTTTCCACTAAAAAACACAAACACACACACACACACACACACACACACACATACACACACACAAGGGAAGGTCTCAATGCCTCCTTCCTCAAAGTGAAGCAATGACGTATTTCCTTGTTCTGTTATCTCTGTGTAGTTTGAGAACTGGATCTTACAGCCTATGCATTTTATTCTATTTCTGTCCTAAGTTAGAACGAGGCCCAAGGATAGAAGGACAAGACTTAAGATATATAGCTATTTGTTTTCACATTCACATCTATTTCATTTACCCATGCATTCATTCAAGACACATTTATTAAGCACCTGGTAGGTGACAAATATGAACATGCTATTAATAAGATAATTTCTTTCTCAGAAAGGTATTTCCAATCAAGGGATTTTCTTTTAACATTGATTCACCTCTTACAAATTTCCATGACACCTTCCGGCTGGAACAACCTGCCTCATATGTGAAGGCAAGGTCTATGTTGCTGCACTAATTTTATGTCAAGTCAAGGTTGTAGAATACTCAGTGTCTGTGAACATCCTTAAAAGGATTATATGGTGGCAAATTTTATGCCAGCACTCATTCCATTTGTGAGCAATCACCTTTTTTAAAGTGGAAAATTCTAGAATGTCTCACCCTTGACCTTGGATTTGTGCATTTTATCTTCTGCCCTTGGGCTTTGCTCCTGGGCTACGGGCTGCAATGTGCTCTCTTTGCCTCCTCAGCATCTGCAAAGTGCCTGGCAAACAGCAGGTTGAAGCAAAGTCAATTAAGAAAAGAAGAAAGAAGAAAAATAATTAAAAAGGGACAGAGAGATGGGTTAACAAGAGGAGGAGAGAAAGAAAGTGGGTAAGAGTTCTACCTCTGAGGTTGGCTGTTATAAGAAGCTGTTACATTAGAGAAAATACAAAATGTAGTGTATGTAGGGGAGATCTCTCCTTTTCATGAATTCCAGAAGGAGAAGAAGTCAAAAGACACAGTTTAGAGAGGCCCAACATGGAGGGGGATGGGGTGAATGTGAAAAATGTCCAGAAAGAAGACCAATAGGCCTCTTTCAAGGAGGTGGCAAAGGGTGATATTGTCCACCTGGAAATAGGAGAACTGAGACATGGCTGCTTACACCTGGTTAAATTCCCAGTGCAGAGACTATGGCAAAAAGCAATATACTGTTAATGTTACCCTTAAAAATTCCTTAGAAAGGGATGGCCATTTTGGAGACCAATATATTTCTCAATAAATCCATTATAGTCAATTTTTCTTCCAGGGCTGAAACAAATGGCTGTTTCTCAGGCTGAGGGCCAGCTGACATAGCTGATTTGTGTTTTTAGAGCTGTGTTGTGTAAAAGCAGTACAATAGAATCACACTCGTGGAGGCTGGAAATAAAAGCACATGAAGGAATGTCAGATTCGCAGCTCCCATCTCAAGTGGACTCCCGTGCATACCTACACTTTCTGAGCATAGGGGCAGATGGAACTGCCTGTACTGTTCATTTTTCTGTGTTTTCGTCTTGTGTTTCTTAGCCAAGTGTAAAGAGTCGATTTTGCATCAGTTCAAAGCACAAACAATAAAACTCCACTGTACGAGTCATCTCCTGATTACCCATGAAAATAATCCAGTAAACTAAGTTTGGGCTTATGTCCAAAGAGGAACCATTGCTTACTCTAGCACATTGAGGTTTTATTTCAACATTTCAAATGGAATGGAAGACACGGCTCTTTGAGAGGGGTACTGAAAACATGAAATTAAATTCTGTGGGTATTTGCTGTGGGGACCAGAATTGGCCACTTCAAGCACTGAAGGAGTCTTGACCTTCACCCCCCAACTGTCTAAAGGGATTTGGGATGGAAGGCCTGTCGCTGGGATGGGCCTTCACCTGGGATAACTCTGGGTATGGATAGACTGGGAGGGCCTTTGCTGGGCCCATTCTTATCAAAGTTCTGTTTACCAGACATTTACATGTGTAAGGGAAATCTCCATTTGTAAAGGATCTCCTTCTCTGTACTGGGAAGAGGGGTGGATGACCTCATCTCTAGAAACTTGTCAATGCAGAAGGCATGGCCTTAAATCTGCATAACCTTACTGTGCTTTTCTGGTAACCTCCCATAACTGACCCAACCCCCAATGTCCTCCTTTGTCTATTTAAGAGGAGAACCTCCGCCATTTTGTCGTGAGATACTCAGTTTCCCAGAGTCCCATGTACACATGTCATAAAGCTTTGTTTGATTTTTCTCCTGCTATTCGGTCTCACGTCAATTTAATTTGTAGCCCAGCCAGAAAGGACGCAGAGTGGGTAGAGAATGCTCTTTCCCCCTTCATTGCCAAGTATGTAAAATGTAATGTGCTTTTAAATAATAGGAATGTAATCCAGTTGGAATAGTGAAAATAATGTAGGGAAAACGGTCATGTGCATGAATTTTGTACTTAAGACATCATTTTGTACTTAAGGATGTGATTCGATGTAGAAATACTGAAGTATCTGACAGCATATTTTTAATTACACAAGTAATGCACATAGTCCTTTTCTTGTTTGCAGAAAATCTTAACAGCAATTAGAAACTTCCTAAATGAGCTGTGACAAGGTTGAGAAACTGGAAACTTTGGTGGGGAAAGCTGAAATCCAGATTTGGCTATTTTGCTTCTGAGAAACTGAGCTTTTGTTTTAGGAGAATTCGAGTGTTCTTGACAGGTACTAGAAAGGAATCTGTGGCTACTCAAGTACAGTCCCTGTGTACCCACAGGCACAGCACAGCCTGCGGAGTTCAAGATTTTCCTGAATCGCCTTAATTGTATGCTTTGCCTCTGCTCTGAGGCCACCTCTTCTGTGGCTAAAAGAGCCGTTTACAATTCACAACCAGAATAACCTGGGACTTTCTCCAAAAATGGTCATGCCAGCGCACATCTCCCCACAGGAATAACACTGCTGTTACCAGGTAATTTCAGCCAGACGAGAAAACAGTCTGCAGCCAGTGAATTTAGGTAAAAAGCCCTCCTGGTGTAGACACATGGGGAATTTGAAAGGAAGACTCGCCAACGAAATAACATTATCTAAACGTACAATACTGTGGAAACATGGTGGGGCAGTGACTTTGTCCCCCAGGGGACATTTGGCAATGTCTTGAGGCTTTTATTTTTCGCTGAGGAAGATTCACTTTGAGCTAACATCCGTTGCCAATCTTCCTCTTTTTTTGCTTGAGGAAGATTATCCCTGAACTAATATCTGTGCCAATTTCTCTCCATTTTGTATGGGGATTGTCGCCACAACATGGCTGATGAGAAGTGTAGGTCTGGCCTGGGATCTGAACCCACGAACCCAGGCTGTCAAAGCAGAGTGTGTCACTATGCCACCGGGCCAGCCCCTGGAGATATTTTTGGTTGTTACAACTCGGGGTGGGAGGTGGGCTGTGCTACTGGCCAAGGACGCTGCTAAAACATCCTGCAGTGCACAGAACAGCCCCCACAACAAAGAATGATCCAGTCCCAAATGTCAACTGTGCCGAGGTTGGGAAACCCTGTGTCAGAGAAAGCAAAATAAGCTTCAATTCACAGGACCCGCGTGCCAACAAGGAGTTTGCGTGAATATTTGAACATAATTGATTTGAGTTGGAAAGGGCATTAAAGAGCTGTTCCTGCCATGAGCAGGTGCCACTCACCTGAATTTGGGGTGCAAGTGAGAAAGGGGGATTGTCCATCTGAAGCACCAGCTGGGGTAGGCACCCGAGATGTTTCCAGGAGAAATCTACAGTGGTGGCTGGACAAGTGGACACCTCTCACTGCTGACTCAAGCAGGACAACCCCTCAACCCCTGTGGCCCCAGTCCTTTGAACAGATCCACACTTGGGAGCAAAAGGAGCAGGACTAAGACATGAGCTCTTCTCACTGTCATCTTGTGATTCCAGAACATACTGGTCAGGTGCGCCATGCATTCCACTCATTCTAAGACCATGGAACATACTTCTTTTGACAACTTCCTTGAATATTTACAAAATCTAGTTGTATTTTCATAGCACATTAAGAAAGATGTGTTGGGCTGGCCCGGTGGCGCAGCGGTTTAGTTCGCGCTTGGCAACCTGAGGTTCGCGAGTTCGGATCCCGGGCGCCCGCGGACGCACTGCGTGTCAGCCATGCCGTGGCAGCATCCCATATAAAGTGGAGGAAGATGGGCATGGATGTTAGCCCAGGGCCAGTCTTCCTCAGCAAAAAGAGGAAGATTAGCAACGGATGTTAGCTCAGGGCTGGTCTTCCTCGCAAAAAAAAAAAGAAAGATGTGTCTGTTATCATTGTCCCCATTTTTCAGATGAAAAAATTGGGGCACAGAGGGGTTAAATTACCTGCCTAAATTAAGACTCCAGCAAAATCCTAACTACTGCTATTACTAACAACAATAACAATTTGTTTAGTACTTACTGTGGGCAGACAGTGCACTAAATACTTTGTGTATGTGTTCTCATATACAAATTTATCCTTCCGTGGTTCCCACGGACAGACAGCACCACCATCCTCATCAAGTTTCAGTTGGGGAACTGAGGCTCAGAGAGGCTACGGCCTCACATCTGGGGAAGGCAAACCTGGGATCGGAGCCGACCCCTCCTACTTTCCAATATGCCTCCGTCGAATGCAAATGCAGAACTCTGAGACTTGTAATCTGGAAGGTTCAATTAAATACATGGAAGAGCTTTTTTATTCAAATGGGATTAAATACTTAAATCATGGAAATTGTATGATCTCAATTAATGTTTTTTCAAAACTTACTTTCTCACTCATTTTCACTAAATGGTAGAGATATATAGCAGCCAGATAAGGCCACAAAATCCAATTAACACATTCTCTCACTAACTCATGGAACATTAAGTGCCTACTGGGTGGGGGAGTGGTAAACAAGATTATTATTCACAATAGCCAAGATGTGGAAGCAACCCGAGTGCCCATCAATGGATGAACGGATAAAGAAGATGTGGTATATATATACAATGGAATATTACTCAGCCATAAAACAAGAAACTGTGCCATTTGTGATAGCATAGATAAGACCCTGAGGATATTATGCTAATTGAAATAAGTCAGAGTCAGAGAAAGATAAATACCACATGATTTTACTCACATGTGGAAGATAAGGAGATGATAAGGAGAACAGATTGATGGTTACCAGAGGAGAAGGTGTGGGGGGAAGGGGTAAAGGGGCACATATGTATGCTGAAGGATAAAAACTAGACTACTGGTGGAGAACATGATGCATTCTACCCAGAAACTGAAATATGATAATGTACACCTGAAACTTACACAATGTTATAAGCCAATATTGATACCGAACCTCTTAATCTCAAGTTTGTGTGCCCAGTGCACAGAGAGCCAAACATTGGTGCTTGGAGATGGAGAAAGATTTATTCAAATTGGCCAAAATGAGTAGGTGGGAGCCTGGGTTCACTCAAATCCACCTCCCCAAGAGCAGAAAGCAGGGGGGATTTTATGGAGCCAAGGGGCTTAGCAGGAGGAGCTTTGGGGAAATAAATGGGTCACTCCAGATAAGCCCCTGGGCAATCTGACTTCTGGGCTTCAAGCCTGCCGATTGCTGGCCATTCGGTGATCATAACCTCCCTGAAGGCATTCTCTTTCTTCTGCAAAACAAGCTCACAAATCCTCTGGAAAACAAGCTCACAAATCCTCGAGACCCCTGAGTCACCCCTCAAGGTCAACAGGAAAATAGCAAGTTGGTTGAATATGTACAGTACCCTCAGGTACCCGGCTTCAATATGACCTCAGTACAATCATAAATACTTACTGGAGGAACGAATGAATAAGACTTACCAGTCAACCTAAAAAGAAAAAAGCAAGATTACTAGCTCTTCGTGCTTGTCTTCAGTGTGGCTACAACCAGTGTGGGAGGTGAAGAGCCATATTATAAGACAAAACATGGTGGGATTCAGAAAAGAACTGTAAAGTGCTGTGACATTGCAGAGACAGGGAAGAGACAAACCTGGTTGAGTTTCAATGGGGCCAACTTACTGGAGCCTACGGTGTGTGGGAGTATTCGAAGGAGAGGTACCTGGAAAGGGAGCTTCGGATGGATCTCAGAACCTGGATACACCACGGAGGAGTTTGGCTCATAGTCAGTAACAGGTGAGGTGCTGTCTTGGCCTCCTCACCTGTCTGGTTTTTGTCAGTGGCGTCTAGACTCATCACTCAGGGGCCATCTTTGTCACTCATGTCTATTTGGTTACCAAGGTCTGCCATTTCTTTTTCCAAATGGCTTCCACATAGGACGGCCTGGGGTAAGTTACTTATCTCTGTGAAGTCGTTTCTCCTCATCTCTAACGTGGGAATAACAACAATGGTGTGTATATGATTGTGAGCATTAAATGGAACACTTAGAGAAAGGACTGGAACATTGGTGGTGTGATGTCTGCTCTGCTCCTTGTGGGCCCCTCTTTACTTCCTCTCCATCATCTTGCCTCCTTTCTTTAGGCACTTAATGTCACACCAGGCAACCTGGATTCCCTCCTGGTTTGTTCCTTCTCTGCTAATCCCTCTTCTTTCCCAACATTTCTGCCATTGCTCTTTGGTATGAACCCACTCTTTCATCCTGGGAGTTTAAGTAAGTGAGATTGTTGAACTAGAAATAATTTTTTAACTCAATTACTTATGAACTCATTGTTTTCCAACAAATTAAAAGTGATTTTTAAAACCTATTTCATTGATTTTAAAGTCCTGAATTGAGTTTTTTTTCCCTAATTTGGGCAACATCTTTTGCCATTTGCATCCATCCATTCATTCGTATCCGTGTGGACAGAATAGTGATGTTGCCTTGAATAGGGATAATTAAAGTAAAAAACTCCAGCCACTTGAACCATAGGACATTAAAAATATATATCTAGATGATGTGTTTTCTTCTCAAACATAGTTAAAGTCAAGGTATATTTATTGAACGCTTCCTGGGTAAAGACAGGGGTGTCCTCAGTTTTTACTCTGAAAACCAACTCATTATAGAAGAGAGTGCCAGGAGATGCAAGATTTCTCTTTCTTTTGAAGGTGTATTGTTAATTGTTAGGAAATTGTTTTGAAGGTAATGGTTTAGGCACAGAAAAACTGAAAATGGCTTCAATTCCTAGCAGGAAGCTGAGCTCACTTGGTCTTTCTACATGTTTGATGAAGGCAAAAGAAGACATATGAATAGTTATCCTTGAGACTAGAAATGTATATAAAATGCAGTTAATCGATTTGCTATTTGTTCTTCCTCATGGGAACATCCGTTTAGTGTTTATTACCCACCGCGGATGTTCTATGGAACTGAACTAAAACCTGGGTCCAAAGGTCTTTTCTGTGCTTTCATTTCTCTTGCCTGGGTGTGGAGGAAGGCATGGGTGAGCAGAGGGGAGAGGGCTGCCCCTTTCCTGTCAGGATTCAGCCCCGGCTTTGCTCTAATACACAGGTCCCATTCTCTGGCTTCCCATGAAGTTTTTCACTAGGTCACCATCTCTCCTACTCTATCAGCGTGGTGCCTTGCCTCACATGGAGTGTCCTTTGGGCAGGTGCAGCCGTGGGCGCAGTCTCTGCTCTGGTGGTCAGCCCTGGCTTGGTTGGTTTCATTGCAAAGACACTCTACTTTTCTTAGAAGGAGGCAGTATGAGCAGTGCAAAGTAGAGAGGTTTGAAGCCTCCTAGCCAGCCTTCTGGCTTGAGGCTAGTCCTCCTTGTGTGAATCACATCTCCTCTGTTCTAGAATGTTCAGTCACAAGTCTGTATTTTCAACTTCTGTTTATGTACTGGCTCCTGTCCTGTGGTCATAATTCTATCCTAAAACAAACACCTTACCTTGACCATTATCTCCACCCTATCACCAAGTCCCTCAAAAGATCAAGTTCATGTTTGCTCGATCTACTTCTCTGTCTTCCATTTATTCTTTTTTGGTAGCAGCTTTAGAGACATATAATTCCCATAGCATGCAATTTACCCATTGAAGTGTATAATTCATTGGCTTTTGGTATATGCATAAAGTCATGTATCTATTGCCAAAATCAACTTTAGAACATTTCCATCACCCCAAAAGGTAACCCTGTACCCACTAGCAGTGGTTCTCCATTCCCTCCCTCCACCTCCTCCCTCCACCCCCACCTCCAGCCCTAGGCAATCACTAATATGCTTTCTGTCCCTATGGATTTGCCTATTATGGACATTTCATATAAACGGAGTCATACAATATGTGGTCCTTTGTGTCTGGCCTCTTTCAATTAGCATCATGTTCTCAAGGTTCAAGCATGTTGTAACATGTAGCAGTACTTCATTCCTTTTTATGGACAAATAATCCACCATTGTATGGACATATCACATTTAGTGTATCTATTCATCAGTTGATGGACAATGGATCGTTTCCACCTTTTTGCTGTTATGTATACAGCTGCAATGAACAGTCATGTACAAGATTTTTGTCTGGATATATTCTTTAAAAAAATTCTTTTTTTTATTGTGGTAACATTGGTTTATAACATTGTCTAAATTTCAGGTGTACATCATTATACTTCTATTTCTGCATAGATTACATCATATTCACCACCAAAATACTAATTGCAATCCATCACCACACACATGTGCCTAATCATCCCTTTTGCTCTCCTCCCTCCCCACTTCCCTTCTGGTTACCACCAATCTAATCTCGGTCTCTATGTGTGTTTTTTTGTCATTTTCATCTTCTACTTATGAGTGAGATCATACAGTTTTTGACCTTCTCACTCTGACTTATTTTGCTTAGCATAATACCCTCAATGTCCATCCATGTTGTCACAAATGGCTGGATTTCATCATTTCTTATGGCTGAGTAGTATTCCATTGTGTATATATACCACATCTTCTTTATCCATTCATCCCTTGATGAGCACTTAAGTTGCTTCCAAGTCTTGGCTATTGTGAACAATGCTGCAATGAACACAGGGGTGCATGTATCTTTACATATTGGTGTTTTCGTGTTCTTTGGATAAATACCCAGCAGTGGAATAGCTGCATCGTATGGTAGTTCTATCCTTAATTTTTTGAGGAATCTCCATACTGTTTTCTATAGTGGCGGCACCAGTCTGCACTCCCACCAGCAGTTTATGAGGGTTCCCTTCTCTCCACATCTTCTCCAACATTTGTTGTTTCCTGTCTTGTTAATTATAGCCGTTCAGATGGGTGTGAGGTGATAGATATATTCTTTTATTTCTCTGGGGCAATTTTGGTCACCTTTCCCTGAGGCATGTGGCTGAATAGGGAAGGGGTAGATAACAGAACAAAATCAAGGTCTGTCAGGTAAAAGATCCTAGGTGAATAACCAATAGTGGTCACTATACTGTTTCTTATTTTAACGAAGATTAAATTTAATGAGCACATCTATAGGTTTCACCAATGAGTCATTCTCTTTACCTTGAATTTGGGTTTTAAGTGTCTGTTGTTCAATAAGAATGGAAATTTACTTTTACCAAATGTCTTTTTGCCATTAAATAAGATTCTTTTATGTTATAAATTTTGCTATATTATGAACCACTATATTTATAGATTTCTCAATATTAATATATTGTTAAATTAATGGGAATAAAACTTACTTGGTTGTAGTGGGTAATTCTCTTAATATGCGATTGAAACCATCTTTATGGTTCTTTATTTAAAATGCCCACGTACATATAATACATATGTAGAGATTCAGTTCTCTGGACCATATGCAAATAATTTAGCTCATGCACATGTAGTAGGATAAGCCACTAATAAGTACAACTAATGAGTATAAACGCAGAGATGTAGTGTTTGGAGGAGGTTTTGTGGCCTGAAAGTCCATAAAGAATTGTCCAGGTGACATTACCTGCTTGGGACAGCTACCTGCCATACCTCTATCTGGTGTGTGTGGCCCTGGTGACAGTTCACTCACTAATCAGACCCATTGGGACATATTCAAGCCAACAGATGGACATTCAACTTTAACAGAACACCTTGAACACCCTTGAACACTGTCAACTTCTTTACCTTTGGGCTCTACCCATATGGGCATCATAGTGTGGCCATGCTCTCCACGTGAACCCCACCAAGACCCCCCGATACATATTCACATGTGAGGCTGGCCTATAGATCTCTGTTGGCCTTCTCTCTTTTAAGTAATGACTTGTTTTTTCTATGAAAATGCTGCCTCCTTGTTATAAAAAATTAAAGAAAGAAAAATACAAAGAAGAAAAGAAAAATCACCCCAAATCCTCACCCCCAAAAAGCCAGCATTGCCTTGGGGAAGCATCATTCTAGCCATCAGTCTTTGCCAAGCACGCAGATGGAAGGATCAATGGGTGGTGGTATAGACACAAATAAGCAGGATTTCATTTTATAAAAAGGGAATCATGTTAGACACTCTCTTTTCTTGTTAAATATTAATTTTCCTTTCATGTGAAGTTAGAAGAAAAGAAAAGAAGTGAAACTGAATGGAGAACTACATTTATATAAACATTTCTTCAGAAGATATATTAGTTCCCCAAAGTTGCTTCTAATGTTAAGAAATTACGATAACCACCGGGAGGTCAAGATTATATTCCTTTGGCCACATTTTTCAATGTGGCCAAATTAGACAATCTGGATTCAGTTAACAATCTGAATTGATTCTCTACTTTGAAAAACCAGGTGGGAAGCACCTCATACCTCTTCTGACCTCCTTCCTCCAACCTCTTAATTTTTTCTTTATTTGCTGTAAACAACCCCTGGGGGTTGTTTGTTTGCTTTTTCTTAATTCTTCCTTTGAATTGATCCAATGGGAATCAATGCCCACCACCCATCCTTCAGTGGAGACTTCTCCCTTATCACTTAAAAGGCACATTCACTTCTGATTGAAGTACTAATTTGGAAGGAGAGTGTTTAATCTAAAATATTGCTTAACAAACAATTAAAGAAGCATTCCTAATCTTATACGAATAGGTGAACATAACTTAGATTCTCTTCAGTCATTTCTTTACCATTCTAAGGAATCATCTAAAATTATTATTTTGAAGAGTCTATTTATTAAAAATGACTTATTGGTAGCACAAAGAGCTACATAAAATTTATTTCTAGGATGTCTCTTCTGAGATTCTACTGGATGCCCCCCAGCATGTCAGATTCAACAAAGGTATACATGGAGCCACTTCTGTCCTGCCACCCCATGGCCCACATACAGACATGGCTCTGCTCTGGTGTTCTCTCTCCTGGCCCAAGGGACACCGGCCCCATAGCCATCCAGGAAAACCTCAGGTTCACCTTAGATTTTTCTCCATCTCACTCATTTGTTATATCTGATTATCAAATTCCATCCTTTAAAACATTTTTAAACCTTTTATTTTGGAATAATTTTAGATTTGCAGAAAAATTGCAAAGACATAGAGAGCATTCCTCTATATTTACCCAGCTTCCCCTAATTTTAGCATCTTACATAAGCATGGCACAAGTTTCCAAACTAAGAAATTAACATTGGTACAATACGATTAACTGAACTACGAACTTCATTTAGATTTCATCAGTTTCCCACTCACGTCCTATTTCTGCTCTTGGATGCATTTAGGCATAGATTTCATGACCAAAATATATATTGAATGCTTCCTCTTCATATCGCTGCACTCCTTAGTGGGGCTCTAAGCTCCTCTCAGCTCCATTCTGGGGAAAGCCTTTAAAATGGTCCCCTGTTTCTAATTTCACTCCCCTTTCAGCCATTCCCTATGGAATGATCTTTCTAAAATGCAGATTTGATAGAATCCCTTCCAGTCTTAAATTCCCTCAATGGTTTCCCATCATCCACGAGATGGAGTTGAAACTTTCTAGCATGCCTACATCTGGATAGGTTCCATATCTGCTTCTCCCACCTCGTCTCCCTTAATTTCTCCCAATCTAAGACCCACTGCAGGAAGGTGACTGTGTTCTCTGCCCCTGGGCCCACAAACTCCTCTCCCCAACATTGGCCACTTGCACACTCTTACTCATTCTTTTTCAATCTGCCCTTGGGAAGTTTGCCTTCACCAAACCTTGACCTACCACAACCTCTTAGAGCTTTGATCAAACTCCTTTGTAGTTATGTATCTGTCTCCTCTGCTAGTTAGTCAGAATCTTTTTTTTTTTCCTGTGAGGAAGACTAGCCCTGAGCTAACATCCGTTGCCAATCCTCCTCTTTTTTTGCTGAGGAAGACTGGCCCTGGGCTAACATCCTTGCCCATTTTCCTCTACTTCTTTATATCGGATGCCTCCACAGCATGGCTTGACAAGTGGTGCATCTGTCTGCACCCGGGATCTGAACCTGCAAACCCTGGGCTGCCGAAGCAGAGCACGTGAACTTAACTGCTACACCACTGGGCCGGCCCCAGTCAGAATCTTGAGCAGAGGAAACTTGTCTTTATTTTGTAGCCCTGACACCCAACATATTCAGTGCTCAAGAATTATTTGTTGACTAAATAAGTTTGAAAAGAATGAGTATTTTTTCCCCTTAATGTGACTTCATATTTGACTCTGTGAGAAGTTTTTCAGTCGCTGTGAAAGAGGTTGGCAAACTATGGCCAATGGGCCAATTCTGGTCCACTGCCTGTATTTGTTGACATTTCAGTGGAACACAACCATACACTTCCATCCGTGTGTTGTCTCTGCAGCTTTTGCTCTGCAAGGGGAGAGCTGAGTAGTTGTGACAGAGACTTACGGCCTGCAAAGCCTAAAATGTTTACTATGTGGCCCTTTACCGAAAGTTTGCTGACCCCTGGAATGGGCTATACTTTCCAGTGTTCATTAATACACTTGGGCCCTAGGCTTCCCTGAGTTAATAATGCTATTACTAGAGAAGCTATTCAGACCAGCATGGTTCCATTGCATGGCCATGGCCAACTCTATAATTGTAATTTCCATGATGGTTTTCTTTTCCATCAGTGTCTCGCTCAGGGCCAGGAATAAATAAACATGGGCCAGCAATTCAAATAAACAGTTTGCTGAACCTAGGAAGTAAGTCTGGGACTCATGAGACCTTATTTTTGTTCCCTATAACTCACTCTTTCACAGGCGACCTCGATGAACTGCTAAGCAAACAGGATTCTCCTAATGGGTTGGGTGAGAAGGCACAGACATGTGCCTCTGACATGATTGGATGATGCTGTTGACACTGGATCACTAACAGGTATCGACTGTCAGGCACAGGCTAGGTGCTTCTTGATATTAGGAGAATCAAGATAAAAATGGGCTACGTTCAAAGTCATTTGATTACAAACGATCCTGAGATCAGGCACATGTCTCTGAATCCCATCTTGTACCTTCTTCCTGGTTCCCAGAGTCCTTGTCAAAAAACAGCAGAAACTGAAAAATGCTTCTGTATTCATATTTTTGTTATTGTTTAAATTATGCTGCACTGGGCTTGTTTGTTCAAATCACTTCAGAAGAAATCTCAGTCAGAGGAAGAAGAAACTGTCAGGAGACTCTCTGGGCTAAATCAACTGGGAGACACACTTTAACTTTGGTTTGGGCTGAAATTGTCTGGGCAACCAAGACAAGATGAATGAATAAACTTGGTGATAGAAAACCTTCACCTAAAGCATGAAGAGGGAAAGACAAGAGAATGAAAATAAATGGCAGTGACTTTTCAATTACACCCAAATGAAGAGGAACAATGGCAGTTTTTCTAAATAACAGTTTATGCAAAGATGTTTGTGACAAGACTTGGTGGTTGTGACACGACTTCCTAAGGGTTAAGTGCCTCGAACCATTCCATAGCTTGGGTGATTTTGCAAAGATTTGAGGGTGGTGGGCAATGAGGTGGGAGAAGGAAGTGAGCTCCTTAGCTGATGATTATTGATGTTTTTTCTTTAATCATACACCGAATCAATAAACACAGCAATGAACTACCCTCGTGGAGCTGACATTGGAGACAAGCAGAAACCCGATAAATAAGTAAAATGCGTACGTTCAGATACGGGTGAGCGCTATGGAGAAAAATCAAATGAGGATGGGGGATAGAGAGTGTGGAGATGGGTTGGCCGGGGAAGGCTTCGTTGAGAAGGGGACCACTGATGAGGGCCTGCAGGAAGGGAGGGAGCAGGGCGATGTGTGGGAAAGATGGTGCCAAACTCAGAGCCCAGCTGGAGGTCACTGCAGGGAGATAGGCTGGAGAGAGTGGTGACTCAACCGTGGCAAATCTACAGAACTCGTGCAAAATCACGAAATCCGAATGTCTTTGTGACAAATGGTCCTGAGAATAAAGCCAGCTGCTAATGCAGAGAAGTATTTCAGATTTTAGGGATTCTCAGATACTGCGTGATGGGTTCCTTCTATCAAGGGTTTGCTATGTTTCTGGTTAATCCTACTCTTAGTGGGATAAGCTCCTCTGGGAGGCATCAGTATGGAAGATGTTGGCCTCTTGATTAGTTTGGCTTGAGGGAGGATCAGGGGAATTTTCACAGAGGCAGGCTGCAAAAGGATGCACAGGAGTGCATCAGGGAGCCAACATTAACCAAAAGGCCTGCAGGAGGGCCCACCATCACGTGGTGCTGCTCGGGGCCTGGCTATGCAAGGTGGGGTCCATGGGCAAGGTGGCCAACTCCTCCCTCTCTGCCCAAAACTGTCTTGGTTTTCAAGCTTTCTGTTTTTTTAATTTAAAATGACTTTATTCAATTTATTTGATATACTTCACAAAAAAGAGAAGTAGGTTTATATTTCCCATTGCTTTTGAACAAAATAGGGGCATCACCCTTTGCATTGATTTGATTTTTTTTTTTTTTTTTTTTTTTGGTGAGGAAGACCAGCCCTGAGCTAACATCCGTTGCTAATCCTCCTCTTTTTGCTGAGGAAGACTGGCCCTGGGCCAACATCCGTGCCCATCTTCCTCTACTTTATATGGGACGCCGCCACAGCGTGGCTGACATGCAGTGCGTCGGCGGGCGCCCGGGATCCGAACCGGCGAACCCCAGGCTGCCAAGCGCGGACGAAACCGCTACGCCACCGGGCGGCTCCTGATTTGATTTTTGTTCATATCTTTCTCACACACGCCATTAGATGCAGCTGGATTATTAGAGGTTCCTGAAATTGATCAAGTTTACGCTGGGAAAGATGCTTTTTGAGGGAGAAATCAGAAACATAAAAACCTTTTTCTTTCATATTAATAAGACAGAAGTGGCTACTTAAATTGGCATGTTAACCTTCTATTTCCTTGCACTCTTTTTTTTTTTTTTTTGCTGAGGAAGACTGGCCCTAGGCTAACATCTGTGCCCATCTTCCTCTACTTTATATGGGACACCACCACAGCATGGCTTGACAAGCCGTGTGTCTGTCTGCACCCGGGATCTGAACCTGTGAATGCTGGACTGCCGAAGCATGGTGCGCGAACTTAACTGCTACGCCACCAGACCAGCCCCCTTCCTTGCACTCTTAAGGAACAAAAGTCTTTCCACGAGCCAGGAACCCTCTCAGTCCTGGGAAAACAGGAAGCCTGGTCATCAAACCACAGACTGAACAGGTGCTCTTGGGAAATTCAGAAACGTCTGTTCATGCTGGAAGCAGAATAGCATCTTCCCAGAGATTCAGTCTAACTCATTTTCTCCCACCCCACCTCTTCCAAATTCACTTGGCAAAATTCTTTTGGAAGAAGCGGTAGAGTGTCTTTATTATGTTTTGTTATCATTTTAGTAAAGTTCAGGTAATTCAAGAACAGAATTATTGATTGGAAAATCTTCACTCCTTGGCTGCATGCATACGGGCAGGTTAAATTGTCATGGAAAATTAAAAAAATATTTTTCATTATAAAGCGATATTTTCACACTGCCAAAAAACACGGAGAGTACAGACAAGTAAAAATTCACATAAAATTTTGTCATCAGAGCAAACTTCATTTTAATGTATGTTCTTCCATCATTTTTTCTTAGAATTTATTTTTTTAAATAATTGCAGTTACGGTACACATACAATTTTGGTAAACTCTTTTTTACTTACTATTATATTGTAAACATTTTTTAATGTAGTTTTCATATCCAAACTGCTTAATGACTACATGAAAATCACATTTTTGAATTAAATCCGGAAATTTAAAAGAAACACTAATTAGCATACAATAGACCAGGTGAAGCCCTGAAAAATTGTCCTTTTAGAAATCTGTTGACATGGGAAGATGCTCATCATATATTAAACGGAAATAAGTAAGATGCAAAATAATTATTTCTAGATGGTGGTTTTCCTTTTTTCTTTTTGCCTTTTTTGCTTTCTGTAATAAGCAAGTAATAACGGAAGAATTATTCTGTAGTGAAAAGAAACACACATGGAAAACTTTACAGGGAAAAAATATTGGGTGGAGATTTGATGCTAAATAGCATCCCTCAAAAATGCCATTGACGTCACTCTGAGTTTGAAATTAAGAATCCAGGAATCGTGGATGAAGCAAATGATCTGGAGAAAGAGACACAGGGAGTTTGCTTTTTCTTGTGCAGCTGGAGAGTTCTGAGGACACGCAGTGCGCAGGTGAGGTCACCTGGGGCACTGGGGGAGGAGCGCAGTGCAGTCACAACAGGGAGTTCAAGGAGAGAGTCCTTCAACCGCCTCTCAGGGACTCTGAGGTGAGGCTAGCAGACCTGAGACCAGAGGTTTCCAGCCCGTGTCAGCTGTACCTCTGTGATGGACATTGATGCATCTGCCCAGGGGATACTGGTCAACAATGTCGTGTGGCTAAGTCACTTAGCTCCGAGTCTAAGCTCAACAAGTAAGCTTTTCACTATCGTTTGACTTTCCACGTAGTTTTGCTCAGAATTCAAAAATGCAACTCCCTACTTATGGAGGCTGGTATGCAGCAGGCCTGGTGCTAGGTTCTGTGGCTACAAGGGTGAGTACATAGTTATGTTCTCCTTAGCTGCTCCTGGGGGATAGAGATAAGTAAATAGGTGATTAAAGGTTTACACCTTAAATGGTATTATGATATACATATGAAATATAGATATAAATAAATGATAAGAAATATATATTTGGTTCCTGGCACATAGCTCCTAAAACCTTTGGACTCTCTTGAGTGATGTGTGTCTTTTGAATGCTAATGAGATGATGGTGGCTAGGCTTCTAGATAGCTTCAGGTTGGGAGCTGCTTGCTAGAAAAACCAAGCCATGATGAAAGAGTTAGAAATTTCGGCCCCAATCCCCAGCTTCTAAGAAGGGGAGAGGGGCTGTTGATTAATGACCAATGGCCAATGACATAATCAATCATGCCTACTTAATGAAGCCTCCATAAAAACCCCCAAATAGCTGGGTTCACAGAGCTCCTGAGTTGGTGAACACATCTGGGTCTGGGAAGGGTGATGCATCTGGAGAGGGCAGGGAAGCTCTGCATCCACTTCCCCCATCCCACACCTGCCCTGGGCATCTCTTCCACTGGGCTGTTCTTGAGTTTGAATTCTTTATAACAAACCAGTCACAGTAAGTAAAGCACTTTCCTAAGTTCTGTGAGCCGTTCTAGAGAATTAATGACCCTGAGGAGGGGGTCATGGGAATCCCTGATTTATAGCCAGTCGGTCAGAAGTACAGGTGGCAACCTGGGACACGGGACTGGTGTCTGAAGTTGGGGCAGTCTTGTGAAACTTAGCCCTTAACCTGTGGAGTCAGACACTTACCTGGGGTAGTTAGTGTCAGAATTGACTTGTAGGACACTCAGCTGGTGTCTGGAGAATTGGAGAATTTGTTGGTGTTGGGAAAAGTGCAGCTCTGGCAACATATAGGAAAGGCCCTCAATGCAGACCAAGATGGTTGGAGAAGGATTTCTGGAGGAGTTGATTAAATGGAGACCTAAAGTTGACCAATCAAAGGAGTGAGAAGAGGGTTGTAAAGAAGTGATTCCAGGCAGATGGAAAATCCTGTGTGAAGATCAGGAGGTGAGCTTCTCATTGTAAATATAAATTGTAAATTGACATTCTAGTTTTCGTAACTCATTCTCTTATGAGTTGGATCAATGTGAGTCAGTCTTCTGGGGTCCAGTCACCTCTTTACACAGTGACAAAGTTGATTCTCTCAGCCTCTGCATCAGAGGATGTGATCAGGGAACACCGTGGTCCCATCGAGGCATGGTCACCAATCTGTGTGCCATGGCTCTTCCCAGACAATACTTCGGCCTTTTTTTGCTTGACTATTCTAACTGCAGCAAAAGTTTTTAAATACTTGTGGTTGGGCAGTTTATTCACAGTGGGTAACCTGAAGACATGTTCAATAATGTTTTGAAATAGGGTTTTCTTTTAAAAACTGATGTTGATACTCTCCATGGTATCAGAAATGGCCTATCGAGGGTCGATGGTGGTGGGACCGCCCAAACAATGATGTTGGCTTTTCCCATTTCTGCTGTTTCTGTTTGAATAAGCATTCCACATCTGCGCTTATTCTTTTGCATTCACAATATCAACCCTTCAATTTACACTCTGGGGATCATCTGCATAACAGCTGGATCTTGTCCTTTGAAGCCCTTCGAACACAGCTGGCAACTTGCTCTTACAGGTAAACCTCTGGGACTTTGTAGAAGACAGTCCAACACACTTGGATCCACCATGAATCAGCCACCTGCTTCTACCATGAAATCACTAAATCTGTGAGTGTATACTCAAATACTCTGTCCTGGCGTTTGGATTAGTTTGCATTAGTTCTGTGTTTTTCGTTAGTTTGTTCAGTGGTCTCCAGTGACTTGTTTATTAATAACAGGGAGCACTTCCTGAGTGCTTCCTACGTGCAAGGCACTGTTCCAAGGGCTTTATGTGGATTAATTCATTTAGTCCTCACAACAACCCCATGAGGTGGATGCTGTTATTGCCTCCAAAGTTCGCACACAGATGGGTGGTGGAGCCGCTCGCTCACCCACTTCTGCCGCTGCCTCTCTGCTCTGCTCTGCCGTCCTTCCTAGAAACTTTGTATTTCTTCAGAGCGTTTCATGTGGTGTTGGCAACCCAGGGGCCCTCAGGATGTGCTGCTGGCCTGATACATGTCTAAGAGCTCTCCAAGAACGTTCCCTTCCAGATCACCCCAACGTGAGCTCGTTGTGGAACGAACAATGGGCAGCCACTGAAATGGTTCTAAAGAGATGCAGTGTCAACACACCCACACGGAGAGCAATGCAAAGTCACTGAGCTTTTCTAAAATGACATGACAGAGAAAATCCTTGCGGTCTTTCCCAACTCAAACTTCTGTTTTGAACCTCTATTAGAAAAGTTTGCTGATAAGGCAGGAAAGTAACTGTTAGGTTTTTAAATGATGGTTTGCTTTTTGGAGCCCTTTCAAATTCTGATAGCACTTAAGAAACTAGGTTATTTTATAAAGAAAAAAGATCAGAGTTAATCTGGAGCTGGGAATAGAAATAAAAACGGCCATTGCCTCAGCAGGCAATCCTTCCAGGCCACAAGCGAGGCTCACAAGCCATGTGTCCTGTGCTTCCCTCCCACACCTTTAGCATTTATTGAAAAGTATATCTTCAAAGATGACTCAAAAGCTCTTTTGATGCTTTTATTGACAATTTGAGTACAACCTGAGGCATAGTTGTCAAGTATTTCTTTACACATTTCAGAGAAAAATAAAGCTTCTTCTGCAAAGACTTTATTTCTATTCTTCTGATACATTCACATTTTGTTACATTGTTCAAGCTCAAACATGTTACAGTGGTTTGCGATTCACATTCATTTATAGTGGTTATTTTTTCTTTAACTTGTTTTAAGAATCAGTATTCTATTCTGAAAAAAAAAAAAAAGACTCCCACCAGGAAAGGAGCAGAGACCTAGGGGCTTCTACGGTGCCTGCAGGCATGGCAGCAAACCTTGTTCAGGCATCACACACCCAACAAACCATGCAAATTTGGAAGAGGCAATGATGGCAGCATCACTAAAATCAAAAGCTTTGGTGGATATAAGATGCTGGGTGCCCCACATGACAGAGGGAGCCATCTGATTTGTCAAGTCGGATCAGTGCAAGGAGCTGCTGCTTAGTGGGATTGCTGGTCGCATATAGTCAGGCCCCAAGTGGGTTCTAGACTGAGCACTGATACCAGCCCTTGGGATGTGTGGGCTCATGCCTCTGGCCTTCCTTTTACTCATGCTCACAGACATTGACTCTGCATCATCTCTATACCATCTTTAGGCTTCCTGGCACGAGTCTGGCAGCCTCGGGGCCATGTTGGGGAGGTTGAATTTTCTGACAGAGTGAAACCAGATGAGGCTGTTAATGCTGATGTGGCTGCCACATCCCCATCTTGTCCCAGGCACAGCGCCTCTGAGGGAAGGACTGTCCCTGGATGGATGGTTAGGGAAACAGGGACAGATGTCCTTGGGGAATTTTCTGAGGTCATGCCCTCTCTCCCCCCAGCAAGGATTTCTGGTGCTCTATCTACAAAGAGAAGCCCTGCTACTGATTTCATAATTTTTAGGGTCCCTAAATCCAAAAGAGACCCCATGTGCTAGTGAAACTCATCATGCCCTTAGTTATGGTCACGGTCTTCCTGAGAAGACGGATGATGAGAACAAAAGACAGTGGTTATACTTTTTCATCTGCATACTGTGCTGCAGAAAATGAGGTTCATTGCATTTAGTGTAAATACATCTCTTTTGATGTGTTGCGAATGCCTCAAAAAAAAAGATGAAAAGTTGATCAACACTCCGATTCAATCCATGTTCACACGAGGAAATATTCTAGTGTGAATTTACCAGCTTAGAGAAAAGAACTCTCCATGGAGTAATCCATTGGGTGGGTAGAGCCCCCTGGGGCTTGCAGATTGGGGGAACAGAGTGGGTATTCAGAAAGAGCATAAACTCTTTTGAAAGAGAATCAGGCACAGTCTCATTGTGATAGTCCTGGAATGCTCCTTCTTTAAAGATTCTGCTTTAATAACCTGCACTTTTGTTAACATTGAGAATCATTATGAAATCATTTCTAAAAATGTCTCCTTTGTAGGCACCTTATCTGTTAAATTTACAGTGAAGCCAAATGTATTGGCTTGTTCTCCAAGCTGCAAAATGAATGTTTAAAATCAAATGATAGATTTTGTAATATTTTCAGAAAAACAATTTCTTTCTAAAGTTGCAAGTAATTAAATGGGATGAAAGTACATTAAGTTTTGATTTCTCCCCTGTAATTTAAACATTCAACATTCAAATTAACTTCCATAATTTCTCACTTAGTTGACAAGCTGATTTATGCAGAGTTGATATTTCATCAATGCAATATATAAAGATAGAATTCTTGGGGATAAACACATATTTTTGACCACTGTCTGTGGTTCTTTGGGAATAGATGTTCTCTGAAAATTTAAAGAAGAGCATTGCCCTTACAGCTGTGACTATAGTTCTAAGGATGCACTGCAGCCCATCTTACAGAGAACCGCTGACAATAGTCCCTCAACACTATTTCCCACCTCACCAATGGCTTCTCCCCAATATTTGCTGAAGGTAAAATGCAGAAATTAAACCTGAGAGATCTCTCTCTATGTACTTATCCAGCCTGACTTGAATTCACTCAAGAATGACAACCCACACAGAAGACGGGATTGCACTTGGATCTGTGCTCTGGATTTGTGGATTGCTGAGGTCTGGGACTACGTCTTGCTGGTTTCACAGTTAGCTCTGTTGCTTTTCATGGGCACAGAAGGGATCCCAGGAGCTTCTTCTGTAACTTTGTTTTTGTGATTTTGGAAAGAACTTGAAGTGTGTGTGTGTGTGTGTGTGTGTTTGAGAGAGCAAAAGCAGCAAATGACAGTAGGACACTTTGTATGTTTTCAAGCAGGATGGCGGCTGACTGCCCGCGTTGCAGCCGCTCCAGCTACACGTCGAACCAGTGGTCCCCCATGCAGGTGCGGTTCCATTCGCAGCCGCAGTTCCAGCACCACTCGAGCTGGCACTGGGGCTGCGGGCACTTCATGTGCATGCATCCTCCTGAGGGCAGAAGAGGACACAGGTAAACTCCTGGAAAACACTCGTTTCTGCACCAACACACTGTTCAAGAAATGACATTCTAAAGGAATCATCACAAGCAATCCAAGGGCAGGATCTGAACTGAGGAAAACAAATCAGAAAGCACACTAGGAAGTTGTAAAGTTACCACGTTCCTTAAGAAATGAATGGGGCATGCCACCTTCACCGAGGACAAATTTTATTTGTAAATTTGAGTTTATTTACTTCTGAAATGGGATTTAGAGACAAATGCTTTGTGTTTCACAGACAGGGATCAATTCCTTCTGTAAATATATATTAAATTTAATATTCTAAATATATATTGATATACCTAAAGATTTAATATATAATATATAAGGTAAATACAGACTACGAGTAGTTTTTATCATTTCTTTAGTGTTACTTGGTTTGGCAAAATTCATAAAAGAGGAGTTTGGACAATAGTCTTAAAAATATTTAATAGGGAATACCTCACTTAATGCTATTCACAATTTCATTTAAGATGAGAGGGATAGAAAAAAAACCAATGAATAATGTTAGGGACTCTCCTCGTGTTCTCATTTACTCCTCCAAAGCACCTTGTGAGATAAGAGTAATACTCAGGTGTAGATTTTTCTCAAGGTCGAGTACTTTTAAATGATGAATCCTGAGATTTTACTAAGATCTGTGTGATTCCAATGCTCCTTCTTTCACAGAACAGGGCCTGTTCAGCATGAGATGAAAAGTCCCTTAGTTGGGGACTAATTTCGTGATTCATCACCTCCCCCCATTGTTAAACATATTCTTTATTTGCTTCTGGGGCTCAGACACCAAGTCTGCCATGAAGTGAAGAGGTAGTTATTCGTAGGAAGTTATATGTCAAGAACTGTTTCTGACCGAATTTCCCAGGTAATCCAGGCAAATGCATTTTCTTTACTTAAATCCTGTATCATGTTGAATGTGCTCCATTATTCAGTTTTACCAATTATCTTGTTAAGTTATTTTTTCTTGCCAAATTTTCCAAGTAATTGCTTCAGTACTGTCTCATTTTTATTATTAGAAATGTGGCATGAGAATTTCCACTAATTTAAAATATTTACGAATATGTAACTAAAGGCATTTGTTTTAGGAAAATTTAAGGGCATTTAACATCCCATACTTTTCTACTTCTTTTTGAATTGTTTTAACGATTATTAAAAATTGACAAATATCTGGAAAACAAAGGGAAAAACTCACTTATGACACTTGAATCTTAATATTTCCCATTTAGGAATACACAATTACAGGATTGTGTAATTTTTAACACATATTTAATGGTTGTACACTTATGATGCAAATAACATAATAAAATAATGTAATACTGGATAATCACTTAAGTTTCTCTGGAATATTATAAAGAATTCTTAAGCAATACATTCTAATTCAATGAAATATTAAAGTGATGCTAAATGAAAGGTTGAGAATGTTTTCCAGAATCTGAATGGATATGGAATGCTAGCATTACAAATAAGATTTTATTATAGAAACTTGAACCATAGTGGCACAGTAGAATAAGAAGAAATGAAATAGGAAGAGAGGATATTCACTTTACTAACTTTCTTTCCCTCCTGGTGCTTGATCTACAGAAAGCAATATGCCAGATCCCATAATATGGAGAAGTAGCAGGGACTCTAATTCTAAAGCTTTGCCAGCTTAAAAGTAAAAGTGAGCAAGAAGCTGCTGACAACTTCACACTAATTCGTGGATATTTAAATGAAGAAAATACGGCTTCCCTCTTAGAGAATTCTATCTACTGACTGATGCTCGAACCATGAAAAGCCCAGCCTATGTCTAGTCAACACCGTGGCCCAGCCAGCAACTCTTTCTTTAGACTTAATGAGAGGGTAGAAGTTCTTTAACAACCTGAAGGTGAATTTAACTGTCAACAGTCACTTACTGGTCAGAGAATGGAACCAGAATCTCATCTGTTTGAAGTGGAAGTGATGGAAGAAACTTCTGGAGATTGAAGGGGATTATAAGAGGAAGTGCCAAGGTTTAGCCTGTGTTTAAGATGGAAATAATTCTCATTATCATCACAGCTTTGCTGAAGGAAGAACTACTTTTCTGGGATTCAGCCAAACACGCAAGAGGCCATGAGTTTAGGCTGAGCACGAGATACTGAAGCTAGCTGTTCTTGCTAACAGAGCCTACCTTTGTTTCGGTTGTATATTTTAACAGTTTAGACTATCATTAATAAGCTTAATGTGCCAGCTTTTCAGTTCTTAGGTTAAAATTCTATAGGTGAAAAATTAGTGCTTTCCATTTACAGTGCATGACATTTCAAAGAAATCATCAGATTAGGAAACTTTTCTATAGTCACAAATCACTTGACTCCTTCAATTCCATCTGTATGGCTGCCAGTGTGGTCCGACTCAAAGGCAGATCTGACTGTATCGTTTCCCTGCTTCACACCCCAGAATGGCTCCCTGACGTCCAGTCAAATCCAAGCCATTCACGTCATTCCAGGCCCTTCATTCCTTTTCCTACCCACCACTTAAGCGTACACTCCTGCCGTGCCTCGTCTGGGAACTCCAAAGAGCTGGACTTCCTGCACACACCGGTGTTTCCTGTTTACACCCTGTGACTTTGCACATGCTGTCTGCCCAGAAGGCTCCTCTCCCACATCCTTGATTGGCCAATGTCTACTTATTCTTCAGCTCTCGGTTCAGGCATCATCTCTTCCAGAAAGCCAGCTCTTAGTCCCCAGGTCTTTGTGCCCTACTAGCTTGCTTATCATATTTTATCAAAAATATCTGTATATGTGTCTATCTCCTTTTCTAGCTACTTTTAAATTCAACAAATATGTATTTGTCAGGCACTCTTTTGGGCCCAGGAGATAGACAGATAAGGTTACTGACCTTTGACAATAGCAACATGGCCTCCTCCTATTTAATTTGTGTTCTTTAAATACCTGTGAAACGGATCCCTGGCCTGTGTTTATCAACACTGCATATCCTCTCTGAAGGGGCTTGGCATCTTCTTTCACTTTCATTGCCTCTACAACACTGCTCAATCATTGAGGACTAGAAAAGCTCTTCCTCTGATTCCATTGATGTCTTTTCTTTAGAGGTGCATGCTAACCCACTGCATTTGCTAGGAGCATTCCAGCATGCAAAGGAATAACAATGACTCATTGGGTAAATTTTTTTTTTTTCTCCGGGAGACCATTGATTCAGAGCTAGGGACTTGGCCTCTTCCTGCTGCTCTGGGATGCGTCAGCACTTTCTTGTTTGTATTAATGAAGACTTTATAAAGGACATGTCTGAGGAAAGAGAGACTAGAGTGCCCATCACAGGACTGCTGGGTTTCACTCCACAGCAAGCCAGCTCTTAGCAGCCTACACACCAGGTGTAGCCAATGCTCAATGAAGAGAACGTGGGAGGAGCTGTACCTGGTGCTTCGTTTTATGCTGTTGACTCACACGTGCATACATGTTTCACATCTGGAAAGGACTCTGGGCACTGGGCTGTGATGGCTTTAAGCTGGTTGGCATGTCCAAGATGGATGGTACCAGCAGGTACCCTACTGGTTGCTATGAGGTATCAGAGTCACTGTGAATGGGGCAGCCCAGAGGAATACTCTGAATATAGACTAGAGTTTGACTTCAAAGAATGCTGCAGAGCCAGGGAGGGCTACACAATGATGGCTGACAGACACCAGGACGACACAGTGTTTCCATCAGAGCAGGGAGAAGGTCAACGGGGGAAGGAAAATTCACAGCCACAAGCATGGAGCCCAGCTGGTCTCCCCCTCAATGTCCTGCAGTGTATCACACGGGCCACTTTACTAAGGAGGAGCTAGGAGCAGAGTCCTTCCATCTAAGAGCCCTTGCAAGTCTCCCCAAAGCCACGGTGGCCCCCAGCACTTATGAAGAGGAGTAGATGTGACCTCATGTGTAGGGAAGGGGGACCAGGCCTTCTCATGAGATGTTGCCCTGGGTTTACAGCATCATTAGGGAGAACTATTCACATATGGATGCCGGTGTTTCTAAGCCTGTGAAACGTGCCAAATCAGACATATATGTGGGCTCTTGACAGACTTTGACTGTAGTTAATGCCATTTAATCCAGAGTATCTCCAAGTTGTCACTTCACATTTTTATTTTATTTTTTTACTTATTTTATTTTTTTAATATTTTTAAGTGTGAACTGATTTTTTTCTTTTTTTGGAGAGGAAGATTGGCCCTGTGCTAACATCTGTTGCCAATCTTCCTCTCTTTCTTTTTTCTCCCCAAGGCCCCAGTACATAGTTGTATATCATAGTTGTAGAGTTGTAGCTCTTCTTTGTGGGATGCTGCCTCAGCACGGCTCGATGAGCGGCGATTAGGTCTGCTCCCAGGACCCGAACCGGTGAACCCCGGGCCACCAAAGCAGAACGTGTGAACTTAACCATGACACCACCAGGCTGGCCCCACTTCACATTTTTATAATTTAAAGAGCAGCTGGTAGAAGGCAAAAGAAAAAGTCCTATTCAAAAGCCCATTCATGTAAGGATATTTTAATGAGGGAGCCAAGTGTCATAATGACATAGCAGAGATGGAGAAACCAAAGCCCAAAGTGTGTTCCAGGGTTCAAAGGGCTATGAATCACTGTGATAGGAAAAAAAATAATTTCATGGCCAAAAAAATTGGGGAACCAATTGTTTAAAAAAAAACTAAACAAATTTCTTTGCAAAAGGAATTTTGAAATGCTAATGCATATTGTGAATGGGGATAATAATAGTGGCTTCCTTACGTGGTTTCTGTGAGGGTTAAATGATCTGACACTTGTAGAGAACTTAGAACAAGCATACAGTAAACGCTCAATACAAGTGAGTTGTTTTGGTTGTTGTTGTTATCCAAGAGGGGGATATAGTAGGAATGACTTGGCAAACTTATTTGACATGGCGATCTCCTCCTTTCCCCACTGAGTATGGAGCACACGTTGGGGAATATTGGACTGGGAGGTTTCCCTGGCATCTTTTTTTTTGTTAGAGTGGTGGACAACTTATCAGACACAAAGTGTCTAATATTATTAATAACAAATAGTAATGAGGACAATTGGCATTTACTGAGTGCTTTCTTTACGCCAGGCACTGGGCTAACCATTTGTCATCCATCATGTCATATGATTCTATAATCGTGACGCAGCTTCTGTCATCATCTCTATTTGACAGATGAGGACATGTGGCTTAGGAAGTTATGAAATTTGACGTGGGAGACCTGAAATTCAAACTCTGGCCAGATGGCTTCAAAGTGTCTGTGTTGAACTGCCCAGTTAGAAAACCGTCCTAGAGTTCCTGACTGTTATAACCACCCACCCAACACTCTCCAGGAAGAGCTCATCAGATCCTCACTGTCTGCACAGTCCAGACTCACCATTTTTTTCAATTGGCACGTGGCAACGAGGACAGGGCTTGGTGGTTTTCTTGATTGTTTCTTTGGAGGCTTCTTCCCACCGAGCTTTCTCTGCCGCCTTCTCATCAACTCTGTAGGCCTGAGTAAATAAAGACAAGAGGAGTTGAAATTCAGAGCTTTATATTGGGATTGAAGTGTAGGTTCCTTGAAACAATGGTTTGGGAAATTCTTAAAGATGGAAGTGCCTTCAGGCAAGAAACCCAAACATAAATTCACTTGACAAGTGGTGGACAGGGTTGAACATGCACGGAACGTGATTTTCTTGGCACGTGGCCTATGCTTATAAGCTAAGAAGAGATTGCTCAGTTTCATAGTGTGAGGCCCTCTCTTTTGTTGATTTGAATGACTGTAATAAATAACATCTATCAGGCACTTAATGTGCAGGCAAGGTGATAAATGCTCACAAACACTTCTTGTTAGATGCTTCTTCAGGTCAGTATACCAGTTTTTATTTTACCTTGAGGATTAGATGAGTTAAATAGTTGCTCAAAGCTGGTAAGTAGGAGATTCTATGTGACTCTAAAATATTTACTTTCAAATGTTCTTCTACATCTTGTTTTCTTTCTTTCTTACACCTGGAAAACGGGAAACTCCAAATGTTGTTACAGAAGGGACAGGAGCAGGAACAAAGAAATGAAATTGATGTGACAGAGAAGAAGGCAGTGGGAGTTGGGAATGGCCAGAGATTAAGACTGGGGGCTCAGGAGCTAGCTTCCCGGGTTCAAATCCCAGGTGGGTGATTTTGGAAACCTTCCTTAACCTCTCTGAAAGTTCTCATCTCTTAGATGGAAATAAAAAATGCCTAATGCATTGGGGGTATCAACGGGTAAGTGGGTTAATTTCTTTAAAGACTCAGAACGAGTGTCTGACACATAGTGTTAAGTGATAGTATGAATTACCTCAGGATCTACACCATGGCAAGCTCTCAAAAACGTTTGCTAATATTATTCACATCAGAGAACTCAATTACCCCTGACTATTACCTTGAAAAAGAGGAGGGATTTCAGAGGAGGCACTGCAGATACTCATTCGCACCTGACTAATCGTTCAGGCACCACAATCACCTCCACTTACTTCAGTATTGAATGACACGTGCAGAAAAACAATTGGTACACTTTTGGATTCAGTCCAAGAATTTTGTGGTCTAGAAATATATTTCAAAACGTTAATCCAAACAGAACCCTTGGCCTCTACAGTATTTAAGAAAATTTTCTTTTATGCTTTAAAATTAATACGAACATGCAAGTAATTTTATTGTCTTGTAATGACTCTTTTAAAACATTCTCAGAGCTATTTTTAGGTTAAGAAACTACTGAAAATAACTTGAAATATAGATTAGTGAAGAAGTTAAATAATGTGAAATGCTCTCATACTCTGATATTATTCTAATAATAATACTGATAATACTTTACACATTTATAACATATTATTTTTCACACTTTGATTTCAATTATTTCAGTTGATCTTCACAATAACCCAGAGAAATCAGTGGGCAGATATCAAACTTACTTTACAAATGAGGCCTCTGAGTAGTAAAAAGGTCAAGTGCCAGGTTCAAGGATGCTCACCTCTTATATAGCAGCATCAATGCCAATCAAATGCAAGAGTTTGGAAAACCTGAAGGATGGAGACCCAAACCAGAGATGCTGTCACACAGGTGCAGTCCATAGCACTGTACTTTGAGAATCAAACTGCCCAGCACCATTGCCTGTTAGCAGGTTTTCTAGATGGTGAGAGTGAAAAGAAGTACAGGGATGGCTATGCTCAGAAACTACCACCTTAGTAAGCAGTCATCCTCCAACTACCACCGTGCAGTGAGGGACCTAGATAAGCTGTGGAATTCAGTGTGTAGAATACTTCACCCCAAATACAAATCCAACTTTTATTATTTCATCATCAGATTCTAAATATTCTTGAAATGTTTAAGTTTTTCAGTCTTTAAGAATGAAGTATTATGAGGCAAATAACTGTGTTTATACCTAAGTTGCAGCATTTAATGGATTTTTATAGTGATTAGTATTCACGTTTCTGTTGTTTCCAATAGAAAGTGAACTCGTCCATGGCCAAGATCACTTTTGCCTCCTCCTCGTGTCTCCAGTGTCCAGCATGGTGCCTGCTACCTAGTTGGCACTCGGTACATTTCAGCTGACTGAATGAATGAATGGCACAACCAATGAAGGTACCAACTTGACAATCATCTGGAATAGGACCCTGTGAACCAGGAGGGGCACATGGGGAGCATCCCTTATGGCGGTCACTGGGGTGAAACCAATCTCTTTCTGTTAATTAGCTATCCCATTCACAAAGGAAACTTCCTTTATAACTCAGAGGGTGCCATGTGACTTGTGAATACTGTTAGAATAAAGCAGAGTCAGTCTAACAGCTAACCACAGGTCCCTGGGAACTTCATTTGGCTCTGGGACAACGTAAGGACCACTCATGGCTGAGAGCCCAGTGATAAAGCTATGGTTAATGAGAACTGTTGCAAGATCTAGTAAGTAGGTTGGTATCTTAAGTACATGTTTTCCAATTGGCTCAGATTCACCTGTGGTCCAACCCTCAGTGATATATAGCAAATACCATATGTACATATCCAACTGTATGTACCAAGCTTTTCTTTTGAAGGTCCAGGAGCATGTAACTCTGCAGCAATGATTTAGAATTGCTTGCTAGGGACATATAGATCAGATAAATATATAATTTTACTTATTAAAAGCTAAGTTCAAAATGCCACTTTTCAGAAATATGGTACACTGTGCGCTAAGTGCAATTTCTCCCAGGTCTATACACCTAAAAATGCTGGATGAAATATGGAAGAAAAGTCTTCCCTTAATGCATGGCTGATCTAGTGGGAAACTAAGGGAAATCCCCGAAGGCCAGAATAAGAAGGAAAAAATTCTCCTGGTTAAGAGAGGGAGGAATCTGGTGTTTTTATGGGACCATTTTCCTAGTCCCAGGCTGCCTAGAGCCTGGGTCTTCACAGGCCCTGAGAGTACAGGCAGAGGCAAAATTTGGGCCAGAACAGGGCGGAATGGAATAGAATTTTCCCATTACACACAGATGACTGAGACTCCTGAGGGGTGACATCAGCTGATGAACCAGGAAAAAACTCTCCCAGAAGAGAGCATTGATAAAGAGTTGGTAAAGATATGTGTTGTCTTGGCCTTGGTTCAGTGGCAGGGCATGTTGGGGAGAAAAAGCTTCTCTGAGAATTGCTAACCACCAAGCCTCATACACAAGAATTTATAAAAAGAACTCATACCACCTAATTAGCTTAAAAAAGAACTCAAGTCAAAAAGTTCATCTGAAATACTCCCTGGTTGGTAGTATATCCAGAAATCTGGCTGAAGCAAAAATATTTTCCATCAAGTAATGCAGTTCAAAAAGCCAAATCTCAAAGAAATGACACAAATAAAACTCCAGGAAACCTGTGATCACAATTAAAAAGTCACCAAATACAAGAGAAGACAAGCTACCATGAGCGAAAATGGCAGAAAAACAAAACAGCAGAATCTGACCAGCAAAGGTGTAGACATTGGAATGATCAGATACGATGTACAAAATAAACATGCTTGATATACTTAAAGAAATAAAGTAGAGAAAGTATGATGAAGAAATAAGAGAATACCATAATTAACCAGGCAGATTTGAAAAAGAAACACATTTCTGTGTTTTGTCCATTTTTCTGGACACAGGAAACTAATGATTAAAATTGGAAACTCAGTTGATGAATTACATAGCAAATTAGATACAAAGGAAGACAGAATGTGTGAACTGGAAGATGGAGCTGAAGAAGTTACATAGACTGCAGATCAGAGAGCACAAAAAGAAAAATGTGACACAGAGATGGGCTAGTGGGGATAGGGTGAGAAGGTACAAAACTTCTCTAGAGTTCTAGAAGGAGATAATTGAGAGCATGAGAGAGAAACAGTATTTGAAGAGCGAGTGGCAGAGAAAACGCAGATTATCTACAAAGAAGTTACATTATTCCGACAGCTGATTTCTTAACCCACGGATGCCAGCAGACAGTCGCATAATATCTTTAAAGTACTGAAAGAAAGTACCAGCCTACTTAGCATTCTATATAAGCAAAATTAATTTTCAAGAATGAGTATGAATAAAAACACTTTCAGACATAAAATACAGAGTATTTCTCATCAACAAACCTTCACGAAAGGAATATCTGAATAGGATAAAGTCCAAAAGGAAAACCTCAACTGCTGGAAGAAACTGTGAGCAAAGAAAATGGTAAGTGTGGGTAAGTCATATCAAATATTGACTACATAAAAATATCAAAATAATGCCCAATTTGTTGGTTTAAAAAAATCAAGGTAGAACTTAAATGCTGGACAAGAATAGCCTATAAGTGAGAGAATTAAGTAGTTCTATGGTGCTTGTATTATTTAGGTTGATAGTCATTAGATTTTGTTATTAATATATATTTAAATTTCTAGGGTAATCAGTAAAAAAAATAGAGAATGTTGCTTCTAAAGAAGAAAAAATAGAAAAGCAAATAGAAAAAAGCAAACAAAAAAGTTAGTAAAAAGAAGACAAGAAATGAACGTCTAGAGATATAGAAGAAACAAAGTACAAAATAAAGTGGCAGAAATAGCTACAGATGTTTCAGTAACCACAGCAGGGTATGTGGACTGTAATCTACAGCAGAGGTTGGTAAACTATGGCCTGTAGGCCAAATCTGGTCTCCCACTTGTACTGTAAACAAAGTTTTACTGAAACAGTCATGTTCATTCATTTACACGTGTATGGCTATTGGCAGAATTCAGCTGTAAGCAGTTATAGGACTGAGAACCCGTTTCCTAGCTGGCTGTTAGTTGGCATCCCTGAATTCTATTCATTAACCTCTTGCATCCCAGGTTCAGAGTCTCTGCTTCAGGATATAGGTGGTTACAAGAATGTCTGTAGCATCTTGGCTATAATAGCAAGAAATTATAAACAACCCAGGTGTTCATTTACAGTTGATTGGAAATATAAATTGTGGTCTATTTATAACAATGGAATGCTACCTACATATGTTATTTTTTGTAACGCAGTTTTCTCCTTTAAAATATATTATGAGGGGCCGCCTGGTAGCGCAGCGGTTTAGTCCGCGCTTGGCAGCCTGGGGTTCGTGAGTTCGGATCCCGGGCGCCCGCCGACTCACTGCCTGTCAGCCATGCCATGGTGGCGTCCCATATAAAGTAGAGGGAGATGGGCATGGATGTTAGCCCAGGGCCAGTCTTCCTCAGCAAAAAAAAAGGGGGGAGGAGTGGCAACAGATGTTAGCTCAGGGCTGGCCTTCCCCACAAAAAAAAAAAAAAAAAATTATGAATGTTTCCCCATATCATTTATAGCTATAAGTGTGTGTGTATAAAATTTTCGTTTCCATTGTATTCCAGTATCTGAAAGCTTCCTAATTTACTCAGTCAATCACAGATTGCGGGAAATGTGGATGGTTTCTTATCAGTCTAAATGATCTTGAGATAAATATTCTTATAGAGGAGTCTTTGTACTCCTTGTGATGGTTCCTCAGCACAGTTCCCCTGGGTGGAAGTTTCTGGCTGGGGACATGTGCACATGTAAAGCCTTTGTTACATGTTGCCAAATTAAAAGCATTTTTGGCTGGGTGAACAAGATGTTTATATCTTTTTTGTTTTTCTAAAAAACTATTTTATTGAGGTTATCCAACTGAGTTTTTTAATGTTTTTTTAATTGATGTCATAATAGTTTCTAACATTGTGAAATTTTAGTTGTACAGTATTGTTTGTCAGTCACCGTATAAATGCATCCCTTCCTCCCTGTGCCCACCACTCAAACCCCTTGCCCCTGGTAACCACCAAACAATTATCTCTGTCCATGTGTTAGTTTATCTTCCACTTATGAGTGAAATCATGCAGTGTTTGTCTTTCTCTTTCTGGCTTATTTTGTTTAACATAATCCCCTCCAGGTCCATCCATGTTGTTGCAAATGGGACGATTTTGACTTTTTTATGGTTGAGTAGTATTCCATTGTATATTTACACCCCATCTTCTTTATCCAATCATCAGTTGAGGGACAGTTGAGTTGCTTCCACTTCTCGGCTATAGTGAATAATGCTGCCATGAACATAGGGGTGCAAAAGCCTCTTTGGATTGTTGATTTCAGGTTCATTGGATAGATACCCAGTAGTGGGATAGGTGGATCATAGGGTATTTCTATTTTTAACTTTTTGAGGAATCTCCACACTGTTTTCCACAGAGGCTGCACCAGTTTGCATTCCCACCAGCAGTGAATTAGGGTTCCCGTTTCTCCACAACTAAGATGTTTATTTTGACAAAGGATATTATGCACAGCCCAAGAAAAAGATTCAGAGAGCCACTTCAAGAAACCTCATAGGCTATCAATAGCATATTATTGGAGGGTACTTAAGAACTGGAAAACTACAAATTTATATTAATATGCTTTGCTCTTTCAGGGAAGAAAGATAAAATTTACAGCAGAGGAAGATAAATAATTTTATCTCAAAATACCAATTTTCCCTGTCTTCGTTTCTGATCCCCAGAGAATACAGAACAGAGTGACTTGAAGACCCACCAGGTATCCACTAGGATTCCTCCCAAAGGGCTGTGTCTCTAGCATCCTCAGCCCAAGGTCCCTTCATATTAGGACACTGCACACTTCCACCTGGGAGGAATAACCACATATTCCTTGTGTAGCCATTTACACACTAGTGTGAACTGAGTTGTCGGATCTGCCAGTTAGCCCACAGTAGCTCAGGGGAGTGGGAGGTGGGTAAGAAGGCCTTGATTCATGGGATGGCAGAGGGAAAAGGAAAAAGCTGGAGCAGCAATTTCTAATGTATTCACCTTCAAGGATATGCTTTGTCATCATTTCCTTTACAGACTCCCAAGTTTTGAAGAATTTTGTGGATGAAACAAAGCACATTCTCTTCCTTATTTTAAGTGGATGTGCAGTTGCTGCAGTATTAGAAATATGGAAACCTCTATTACTCCTCTTAGGGGCCAGTTAGGATCTGGAGCCTTCAGTTGGCACCTCCAGGGCTGGGCATTGGTTACTGCGAAGGGAGAGAGGGGCTCTCCCAGGATGCTGAGGGGCAGAAGAGTCCTGGGCAGCCAGGGCAAGACTGGCTACTGAGAGGGGAGGTGGGGGTGTGATTGATAGAGTGACCATACGTCCTGGTTTTACTTGTGTATTAAACATGTATTTTCATTCTGATGCTTTGACCTCTGGGGTCTTGCTGACACTGGAGGGACTGCCCCTCCCAGGGCTAGCTAATTCCTAGAGATGGTAAATGACTCAAGCATGCCTTCCATATTTAAACCAACCAATCCACAGCCCATACCCCCAACTACCTTCTCTACTGGGCTCTCAAACTCTGGGGCCACTATCCACCTGCCCTAATCACCCTAGGCCCAGTAGGGACAAGTAGGGACAGCCCCAATACCCCAGAGCCCACTGAAATGATTCAAACTAGCCAATCCTTTATCTTGCCTTGCCCATTCCTTCCCAGGAAACGGCAGTAAAGGCTCCTGTCCATGTATTCCCCTCACTCCTTCCGCCTCCTGACCGACCCTGGTGCTTCCCCACATGGCCCTGCATGGCATCACCTGGCCCCTCCTCTTGGCATCTGTTAGTAACAAACTATCTTTTCAATGGCAGTCATTTCCTGATCTTTGGCCTTAATATACCTGAATAATAATAAAACTCGCCTTTTCAAATACCTAGGATAAAACTGGTGTATATCTACTGTCCCAGTAAAATTACTAAAATGCCTTCTCGTCTCAAAGGTATCCTAGTTTGGATGATAAATCATTGGGTTCTGTGCTCATTAACAATCCAGTCTAGTTCTTCCTCTGTCTGCAGCAGGACTGGTGTCCTGAACTGTGCCTGGTATACAGTGGGCACTCAAAAAAGACTCATTGACTGGCTGACAGTGGCTTCCTCTCAGTGGAGGATCATTACACATTCTCTATGGTTTCTGTAACTCCCTAATTCCTGTCTGCTGTTGTTACTGGGGACAAGCCCCACTATATTGTATCTGAAAGATGAAGAACAAGAGAGATGAATGGACTGGTCCAGGAGCAGGGTTAAGAGAATCTGAGCAACATCAGCCTCGGCTACCCAGGGACCAGATCTAGTTCTAGACTCTGTCCGTGGGGGGCTTATCAGTGACATGAATCTCAGCTCAGGAATATGGCTCAATTTTCATCACTTTTTATACACTTAAAGGACAGAAATAATACAGCAAATCTCTCAAGCAATAGAGGCTAGTAATCAACCCCAATCAATGCAAACACACATGTGATTGTATTATAAACTCCGGATAGCAAACCAGATGAAAAAGAAGACAGTTCAACCAACTGATTAAAATGCAGAGTTATGGCTTTAGTGCTTTATGGTTCAATATTTAGGTGTCATGGTGCAGGCCCTGAGAGATTAGATGTCAGATAAATCAGGGCAGAGAATGAGCCATCCTATCTGAAATAATAAAATCAGGTATAAATCAACAGGGAAGCAAAGGTGAAAGAGGGAGCCAAGAGCCTTGTGATTTCAGACCTAACATTTAGAGAAGACACATTCAGCAGCAGGCCAATCAAAATGCCACCCAAGATGCGTCCAGAGCATCCTTTCCCATGTGGCAATGCTGAGCGCCTTGGTAAACACTCCATCTACCTCTCATTAGGGGGAACCGGAAGATCCCATCCCCCTTTCACCTCTTTGTGTTGGAGGCAGTAAATCTGTGTCCCGGCTCCCCAGGCACACTGAAAGGGAGGCCCCAGCTTTGCTTGAGCCCCGGGCTCTCCTTTCCTCCTGGCTTGCCCCTTCTGCCCTTCTCCTGTTTATCCTGCAAGATTCTGCTGTGGTGCCAGCTGCAAAGATTTCAGCAGCCCTCTCCTCAGACACAGTCAGCTTGTGTACCTCTGTGCTCTCAAACGCTTTCTCTGTGTATCCATTCCTGCACGCAGCTCTCGGAATGGCAAGAGCTGGCATGTCCACAACCACACTGGACAGTGAAGGCCTTCAGCACAGTGCTTGTGGTTCATCCATCTTTACCCCTCGGTGCCTAGCGCAGACTGGGCTCACAGGGGGCTCTCCAAACAGCTGGTCCGATGGGCTGCAAGGCTCCCGGCTGCATAGGTCATTGGAAAATGGGGCAAGGCTTCTAGTCTGAGAATCTGAAAACCCAGTTGGGAGATAAGATGCAAACAGGGGCCCCTACCAGAGTAGCAGGTGTGCAGGAGAAAAGTCAGAGGAGAACACATTAAGTGCTCTTGGGGTATCAGAGGAAGAAGGACTCTGGCAGGCTGATCAGGAGAGACTAGATGGAAGGGGGTATTTGACAGGTGCTTTCTCAAATGGTGGGTAGAATTTGAATAAACACAGAGGGGTAACAGCACCACCGTAGACAGAGGGAATGTCATGACCATACACCAGGAACAGGATGAATGCTAAATTCATGAGTGAACAGGGCGGGAAGGGCATGTATTCATGAAGTGTTCCATGCATTGTGTGGAAACTAGCAAGAGAGCCAGAGAAGCCTGCAGTGTTAGAAATAGAGGACATGGACATTATTTTATAGGTGGAAAAACACAGAGAGAAAAATAAGTTGTAGGCAGATTGCAAAGGGACTTAACAGGCTGTTTTTATTATAATAAGAGGTGCCATATATTAAGAACCTACTATGTGCCAGATGCTTTATATCTATCATCTTTAATCCTGTAATCACCCCACACATTAATATAATATAATATAATATAATATTCTCCTTATTTTTCAGGTGAAGAAAATGAGGCCCAGAGAGGTTATATTACCTCACAAAGGCCATGGGCTAATAATGCACACAAAAGTGTTTTTGATTCCTACGCCTCTGTGTTTCCACCACAATGTGGTCATTTGGGAGCCAAAGCAGAACCACTGGCAGATTTTGAGCAGGGGTTGGATGTGATGGGGAGTGCTTTAGGTCTGCAGCATGGAGCAGCACGGGGGCAGGCATAACTCATCAAAGCCTGGGCAGTTAGACCCTGCAATAGAGTGGGGACACTTGACAAATTAAGAGGTGAAATGTGGGAAGAAGACATGGTTGGGGAAAGGATGAGTTGTTGGCATGGGCTGTGTCCAGTCACTGGCTGGACAGCCCGATAAATGTTAGGAGGCAGTTAGAAGTGTGGGAATAAACCCTGGGGATGGGGGTGGGGGTTGAGAGATCCCAGTGCCCACCCTGCAGAGAGACGCCTGGAGCCATGGAGATATCTTGAAGAAGCACACGTTATACAAGAACGCCCAGGACACACCTTCATGGAGATGCCCATGTTTAAATACCAGAGACAAGAGGAGAGAGCCTGGGGCAGGAGAAATCACCCAGAACCCAAGAAACAAGGCCAAGTGGTGATTGTGTGGAATGTTTTTTAGTACGCTGCTGAAGGAGTTTCTGATAGCCTGCCTGACAGTCATCCAACTCTCTCTTGGGGGAAGTAACTCTGATTACCTACCTCCACGTGTTCATAGCCTTGCAAAGTTAGAGGTTAACTTGTAAAAAACTGATAAAGATTTTTCATGGTAGAGAATATATGGCCAAAGGTTATGGTTTCATTGCCCCACACAGCATTAACCAGTTTTGTATATAGCTTAGAAACCATATTTCAGCATTCTTTCCCAATAAACAGTACGGCATTCTGTTCCTCAGATGCTCATGGAACCAGCTCTCTTGTCGTTTTGCTGGTTTTCCCACTGAGTGGGAATAAGTGAAGACTTTGGTGTGGGCTAACACAAAACCGTGTCCAAGAATCATGCTGGGACACCTGCTAAGCTGTTAAGTTTGTGGTTTGCAGTGAGCAGTTGCACAGGCTGGTCTAGGGTCCTGGAGTGGAGGAGAGGAAGAGTTTAGGGGAAGAGTTTGAAGAGGAAACAGTAACAATGTTTCTGTTACAGTAGGAAGGGTGTTCTCTGTGTCAGGGGCATCTTAGATTGTTTAATTTAGTAACTGCAGCCTCCCTGAAAGGTAGGTCTTGTTATCAACTATTTTGGCAGAAAAGACTGTAGCTTTGGGGAGCTTTAGAACTTGTCCAAGGTCACACGGCCTGCGAGCAGCAGAATCAGAATGTAAACCCTGAGCAATCTGATTTCATACCCCATGTTTTTGCTACTACAATGTATTTCTTTCACTGTAACGTCACATGCTACAAAGAGGACTAAAGGACTGAAGGCCGTGACAATGTCACGGAGCAGTTCCACAACAGCTCGCGGCCAAGAGGCGGTGGGGGGAACCTTCACTTCCTCTGCCTTCACCACTGGCCTCTCAGTCTCCTGCTTCCTCTGCGGCCAGCCTGATGTCTTCACACGAGCCACTCGCTCGCTCTTCTATTTGCCATCACTGCTCTCTGGCTGACTCTCACTTCCTCCTGACCTGCTGAAACTGTTCTCAAAAAGGACACAAGTGAGGCCCCAGTTGCCAAGGCCAATGCCTTTTCTCTGTCCTTTTCATCTCTGTCCCACTGAGCCTAAGACTTGTGGGTTTTCCTTCCTCCTTGGCAGAACAGAGCCATCAAGAAGGGCCCTGGGAAGCCCCCACCCCCATCAACATTATTCTTGTTACTTCCTTGCTTCACCCAGTGGAAGGAGAGCCAGGGACCCACATCACCGCTGCTGGCCTAGCTGACATTGGGGAACAAGAAGCACAGCCCTGGAACGCCCCACTAGTGGACTATCTGTGCCCAGGCAACTGTTAGACCTTCAGCTGTCAATTCCCAGGGAAATGGGCCGTCATCAAGCTCTTTCTACTGAGATCTTTGCTTAGCATCCTTTACAAGCATCCTTGATACTGATGTTCAAATCCTTCCAGAATGACTGCAAGTAGTGGCTGGAAGTCCACTGCTTCAGGATCACCAAGGGATTTTTTAAAAATATAGATTCTTGTGCTCACATCCTGGAGATTTGTATTCAGTAGGTCTGGGATAGGGTCGAGAAATTTGAATCCTTAAAAACTCCCGGGGGATTGTGGGGCACAGGGAGGTTTGGGAACTATCCCACTGGGCCTGAGGAAGAACATGTTTAGTTGGATAAACTTACCCTCTGTTATGGCTTTAGTCATCAAGCTGTAAAGCAATGACTTGTTATTGTGTTGTCAGGAGGTGAAGGTTTAGTTGTGATTCAGCATTATCCCCCTACATGCGATTAACTGTGGCTCATACAGTGTAACAGTGAGGTTACTCATATAGACCTCTGTGCCTGCTTACTGTTCACCTATCATGAGGAGGAATGGCGTGTGAGTGCAATGAGTGTGTGGGGGGAGCTGGAGGGAGGGGGTGGAACGGGACAAGTCTCTCTTCTTACATATTTGGTGGCTAAAAACAGCAATTTCCTATATATCTTCAAAATTCCCTCAGCAAGGTCATGTATCAGCTTAACAGTCAATCTGTGGCTCAAGAAGAGAGCATGGTTTTTGTTTATATGGTGATAACTGTTAAGTGAACACTGAGAGGTGTCTATACGGTGAGAAGTGGTTCAGAGCAGGGTGTGGAGTCATAATGCCTGGGTTTAAATCCGGCTTCATTCTTGACTTGCTGTGTAACCGCGGACAGAGGCCCAGCCCCAGTCTCTGCTCATCCGCGAGTGTGATGACTATGGTACACACCTCACAGGGGAGGCTGTGAGTCAACAAGATAAACATGCAAAGAGCTCAGCGCACAGCCTGGTGCACCCTGAATGCTAAGTTTGTGTTTTCTATGGTCACAATCATTATTATTTTGTCATCATCATCTCTGATTTATGGAGATGGGACTCTCAGACTATGGGAATTTGTATAAACTGAAAGACTATTGAAGGCCTGGACTTAAGTCTCCTTTAAAAAATACAGGTACATCCAAGTGTCCTCATAGAGGGCATAAACTTTGTGCCTGGGAGACACTGTTAATCTATATGTTAAGTCAGAACGACTTGAAAGACTATTCTCATACATGTTATCTTTCCTGCTTTAGGAAACTTATCTGTGACACCTGTTTAGCCAATAATTGGACAAGTATATCCTAATTCTAAAAGAGTCAATTTAAATCTATTTTCCAGAAAGGATCAGATTGCCATTAATCCCTGAAACACAGTTGGCTTCATTCAGATGTGAATGTTTTCGGGTGAATGCCAGCTTCGAAGCGTCACCTTCCTCATCAACACTGAATGCCCAGATAACACTCACTTGCCACATAATTACTGAAAACTCCCATCCACACGGAAAGTAGCCTTCCCAGCTTTCCCCCAGTCACAGCAAAGTCAAACGGATGTTCCGGAAGAAGGCCGCTGCTTGTGAGCAGCCCGCCCCCTGCTGGCGAGTCGGAACACTGCATCACCTTTCAGGCACGAAGATGTCAATAAAACTTTTGTTGTTCTGACAATATTCCTGAAACTATTGCTATTTCTTTTTGTGGAATATATATATTTATATCATAAATACACGTTAGGAAGAAATAATATATATTTATCTACCTTTATATGTATATGCATTTAGAAAGAAATCATCGGAGTGCGAGGATATAATGCAGCATCTGGCTGAGGGCTGGGTGGGCTACCAGGCTACTCTGTCTTTTGAATGAAATCTGGAAGAATACTTTGGATGATGACAATAACAGTGGTGACTTCTGTTATTAGTGCAATGTGTACCGAGCACCACTGTGGGATTAGATCATATATAAGACTGCCCCACGGGGCCTTAACCACTTCTTAAGGGGAAGGAAAGTAAATCATGTCTATTAGCCTATTTTGAGATGATGGGGAAATGAAACAACATAAATATTAAGTAGCAAGATTATTAATAAGTATCATTTATTGGGAATTTTAAAGTGCTTTATGTTCAACTATTATCACAAGTTGACAAGTGGGGAAAACTGCCCTTGAGCAAGGAAGATAAGCTAACTTACATTTTTGGTAAGGGAGATCTCTAGTTCATGGCTTGCTTAGGTCAGTAATTACTAAAATTATCAACACAGACAGGATTTTGAATATGGAAACATCACTAATACAAAGAGGAAGCCAGAGCAGAGAACAAAGCTTGTCCTTTGTGTAAACTGTAGCTATTCTGGTACAAAGCCGACCATTATCTTTGCTGGAGCTGGCACAGAAATCCATCCATTTGACAAACACTGTTGGGTGCCTATGATGTGCCAGGCACTGTTCTAGGTATCAGGGATCCATCAGCAAACAAAAGAGATGACAGATAAACAACAGACAACAAAATCCCTGCCTTGCGGCACTTACATATGAGCAGAATAATGGTTCTCAAACTGTGGGCGCATCAGTGGCACCTGGAGGGCTTGTTCAAACGCAAGTTGTTGCAGACGCGCCCCTAACAGCCTCTCCCAATTTCTGAATCAGTAGGTCTGGGTGGGCCCGTGAATTTGTGATTGAACGTGTCCCCAGGGGATGCACCTGCAGCTCATGTGGACGACCGTTTAGAAGCGCGCGCGCGCGTGTATGTGTGTGTGTGTATTCCAGCACAAGTTGTTCAAGTGTGTACATCCGAGTGTGTATAATGGGATGAGGATGGATGAGGAAAGAACTACCTTGTTCAGCTCACGCTGTGATTTGTCAGGCTCCGCGCCAGGCATTATGCCCACATTATTTCATTAAATCCTTTTGATTTCACAATAGCATAGTACAGATGAGGAAAGGATGGCCTTGAGAGGTTACATAATCCACTTCATGCTTACCATGGCTAGTGTATCAGTCAGGTTCTCCAGAGACACAGAACCAATGGGATATATATATATATATATATATATATATATGTTTAAAATATATGAATTATTTCAAGGAATTTGCTCATGGGATTGTAGAATGTGGCAAGTTCAAAATTTTTAGGGCAAGCCAGCAGGTTGGAAACTCGGGCATAGTTTCCATATTACAGTCTTGAGGCAGAATTCCTTCTCATCCAGAAAACCTCAGTCATGGCTCTCAAGGCCTTCAACTGATTGGATGAGGCCCACCCACATTATGGGTAATCTCCTTTACTTAAAGTCAACTGATTGCAGATATTGACCACATCTACAAAATGCTTTCACAGCCACACCTAGACTAGTGTTTGACAAAACAAGTAGGCAACACAGCCTAGCCAAGTTGACACAAAAATTAACCATTAAAGCCAGTCATGGCTGAAATTCATTTTCAAGACCAGATCTGTTTGACTTCAAAACCGTTCTGCCTTACCTTGGATTCCTCACAGAATAAGGCTGGGCAGATAAGAGACGCACAATTAGTTCTTACACAAAAAGAAATCAAATGTAAACTTGCAAAACAACCGTGATTCATTTAAATGTTCTAGACCTTCATGCTTGCATTTGGCAACTGCTTCATTGGATAGGAGGTGATCAAATAGGGCAGACGAACCGTTGTCCCCACAAATGGTCATCCTATAGATGACAATATATATCCCCATTTTTAATCAATCAATGAATAAAGGATTTATCGTAGCCAGGACCCAGCTCTGAGTTTCTCAAATCCGCACTCCACCCAGGAACCCTGCTCCTGTGGAGACAGTCCTTCGATTCTCCTGCCCCCTTTGTCAGCTGAAAGTGGGGAACACTCCTGTTTTCTGCAGGTCATCTCTGTTTTGGGCACTATTGGTTGCGAAATATATTTCCCTTAGGGATGTAGCGCCATCTGGTGGGCTAGAGGCACTCTGCAGATGTTTCCCCGCTTCCTGCTCCAAGAGGAAAAGCAGGGAATTGCCAGTGGGTGCGCGTGATAAAGAGTTTCCGTAAAAAGACTTCCCGCAGTACTGAGATGTTCTAATAGCTTGTTTCTGAGTCTGGCACACAGGATGTGGACTTGCAAATTCAGGTGAGGAATTACATCTAGTCCTTCTCTAGCAAGTCAGCCAGGAGCCCTAAAACCCTCTGGGTCCAGAATCCATAGGGGCAGCCCCATGTTTAGGTGAGGTGCTTAGGGGAGGTGTTCCAGAGTCCGGTTACTCAGGATGAGGAGGGACTCTGGGAAGGTGCCTGGGCGGAGGGCTGAGCTCTGGTTGGGGCCAAGGTAAGAGAGCTCAGGGGACCTGGCAGATTGTGTCCCTCAGTGTGGACAGCAGGCTGGGAGGGACTCATGGGGCTGGGAGGCTTCTAGACGGGGGAGAAGTCCCGTGGGAGAGGCTGAAGCCCCAGGGAAGTGCTGCGGCGGGGGCTCAGTGCTGACTCTTTCTGGTGTGGCAGCCCCAGAGACAAGAAAAGAATTTCGGAAGGTTCTTGGAGAGACGGAGACCTGGGTCTCTGTGGTAAGGGTCTGCGTCCCCTGTACGTTTGGTGTGTCAGTGTGTGCATGTGTGTGCGCGTGCACGCAAGTGTCTTCATTTCTCTTTCAATGTTGTCTTTCATTTTCTCTCTCTACGATGCCTGACATTTTTAGCATTCAGCCTTAAAAATACTGGAACCCAAAGTTTTACCATTTTGTAGTACTTTACAATGCATTAAATGCTTCACATACATTCTCATTTCATTATTTATAGCTTAGTAGATCTTACTGGCCCCCTGTGGCAGGTGAGGGAAAATGCTGTAAGAATTTGAGTGACTTGCCTGGAAGTGGAGGAAATCATAGCAGATTCTTTTGACCAGCCCAGGGCCATTTCTGCTCCCCCAGAGCCAACCTTTCACACCCAGTAAGTGCTCTGGAAATGCACTGCAGAGGGTCTGGTGTTGTCCTCGGCACTTAGTGACAAGTGGAGGACTCACCTGCATTTACTGGGGATCTATCACAGTCATTACCTGTCTGCACATCCACCACACTGTGTATCCAGAGTCAGGGATTTAAGTGACGTGGCATCAGTAAAGCTGCTTTACTTAAAGCAACATGCGATTCAGGAACTACACTCCAAATAACTGGGGGCTTGAACCTCCGGGAATAATAAATTCCCCCGTCTCCCAATTCTGGGGCTGCACTTGTGTGTAACAGCAGTAAATGGCTGAGAGAGAACTCTGTGAAGAGACACAGGCAAACTATCTCCAGGGATCCAGACTCGCCTGAGCCATCGCTGTTTCACTCTCCTTCACTGAGGGTGGGAGAGTGGGAGGGAGGTCTCCCAGCCTCTGGTTATAGATCCCAGGACGTCGGGGTAGGCACCATGCGTAAGGGGTGATCAATTAGAGATTATTAATCCTGTGTCTTTATTGTTGGCTCCAGCCTAGGCATCCCCTCTGAGGGGGTCGGTGCATTTGTTTCTTTGCCCGCTGAATGCCTCTGCAGAGATGTCCAAAGTGAACTTGTCATCTCTCCCTGTACACCCTGCTTTTGTTCCCATGTTTCCTCTTCCAGTGAATGGCACCACCACCAGCCCAAGTTAGAAATTCGGGCGTCGACATTAGCTCGTCACTTCTCTCATCCCATCTCTAATTCGTTGCCAAGATCTGTGGATCCTACCTCAAACCCAGCACCTCTTTGTATTGCCCTCCTGCACTCGTCAGTGCCCATGTTTTCCAGTCCTGGCACTGGTAGTGGATCCTCTGAGGCACCCAGCCCCACCCCACCTTGGCACTGAGGTGCGGGTTTCCCCAGGTGCTGATGGATCTCTGCTGAGTCGCTATCTAGGACTTTCCTAAGTCAGAGTGCTGCCTTACTCATGTCCCAACCCATCATGGAGGTGGGGACTACCCACATCCAATGACTGATGTCTGCATGCCATGGGTGCATGCTAAAGGCCAGCTCGAGCCCCCTTGCCTCAAGGTGAAACAACTCTCAAGAGCCATCTCTTGACATGTCCCAAGGGCCCCTCCCCTCATCTTCTGCAACTCCATCAGAGCTCAACTTGTCCCTCTGCTCAATCCTGCTTCCTTCTCTTCCTAAGCTGCTGGTCCTGAGACACTCCCCAAGACACCTCCCAATGCAAGACTCAGAGGCTGTTTCCCTGGGAACCTGACCTATGACAGCTGGTACCAGGAGTGGTCCTAGGATGCAAACTCTGAAATGGGGGATGGAGTTGGAGACCTGCCAGCTAGTTGCCCAAGAAGAGGCCATTACTGGTGGGAGATGAGGCCTGGAAGCTTCGAGTGGGGTCCAGAGCTGCAAAGGGCTGTGCAGCAGGGTCAGGCTGTGGTGCAAGCAGTCCTGTCTCTGGGGCCATATAAATAGGCAGACCCTGTGGTATTTGAGGTGTCTGTGGTGGGAGAAGATGTCACATGGAATTTATTGCAAGCCAGTGAGAGAATCACAATGATGATATCTAGGGGTCCACAGCTGAGAGTGATGCTCCTGAACCCTGGCGAGCTGGCGCACCAGCAGCAATCCTCCGTGAGATGGAAGTGGCACATCCAGGGTCAGGCACAGGCAGGGCCACAGGGCATGAGTCAGCTGCACGAGCAGGTGGCTCAGACCCCCATGTTATCCACCACTGTGGCACTAGTGTCCTTTGGCTCACAACGCTGGCCCCATGGTGGCTGTGGTAGCAGGTGTGGGGAGGGGAGCTCTTCTTTATGATCCAAGCTTGGTTCACAATTGGGTTTGCTCAGCATGTGTCTTAGTCTGTTTGGGCTGTTGTAACAAAATACCACTGACCGGGGTCTTATAAAACAGAAAGTTATTTCTCACAGTTCTGGAGGCTGGGAAGTCCAAGATCAAGGCACCAGCATAGTTACATTCTAGGGAAGGCCCTCTTCCTGGCTCACAGTCAGTGCCTTCTTGCTCTGTCCTCACTTGGTGGAAGGGGCGAGGGATCTTTGTGGGGTCTCTTTTATAAGGCACCAATCCCATTCATGAGGGCTTTACCTGCATGACTTAAGTACCTCTTAATACTGTCATCTTTGGGGGTTAGGATGTCAACATACGAATTTTAGGGGGACGTGTTCATTAAGAACACAGCAGCATGTGAGTGCAAGCCAACAACAGACTGTGGCTATACTATACCCCTTTTTATGGTTGAAGGAGAGTGGTGAGGAGAAACTCTATCAGTGGGCAGAGCTGTGGGCAATTCTACTGACCACACACTTTGTGTGGAAAGAAAGGCGTCCTGAGTTAAGAATATATATGCACTCATAGGCAGTGGCAAATGTCTTGACAGGTTAGTTAAGGGCATGGAAGGAGAAAATCTGGAAGATTGAGGACAAAGAAGACAAGGAGATCTGTAGAAAAGGCACATGGATAGACCTATGAGAGCGGGCATGAAACATGAGCATGGAATATATAGAGTGTTAATGTCCACCAGAGAGGATCCGCTACAGAAGGGGCCTTAAACAAACAGAATGATCCGGCCAGTTGACATCAGCCAGCCTCTGTGACTGGCCACACCAGTGCTGGTTCAATGGGCTCCTGAATGGAGCAATCATGGTGGCAAGGTGGCAGCTCTGCATGGGTCCTACAGCTTAGGTTTTCACTCACCAAGGCTGGTGTAGCTCCTGCCTGGGCCAATGTCCAACCTGCCAGCAACACTGAGTCCCTAGTATGGCACATCCTTCAAGGACAACAATCAGCCAATTGATGTTGAGTTGATTACATCGACACCCTAGAAGAGGTGAAAATTCCATCTGGACAGGAATTTACTCCTATTTCGGGTATGGGTTTGCCTGTCTAGAGAGCACTATCATCTGAAGGCTTACAGGATCCTGCATAACATTGCACTGAACCAAAGAAACTCACTTTCCAGCAAAGTGTGTGTCACAGAGGGCACGTGACCATGGTGTACTCTGGTCCTGTCACATATCGTACCACCCAGAAGCTGCGGATCTGATAAGAGTGATGGACCCGCCTTTCAAGATGCAGCTGGAGATACACTGTGAGGTGAGGTGCTATCCTTCAGGATGAGATTTACACCCTAAACCAACAACCACTTTACGAGGCTGTACCTCCACCAGGTAGAATACAATGGTTCAGGGATCAAGGGGTGGAAGTAGGAACAGCCCCGCATTACCCTCAGCAGTCCACTTGGGAATTTGGGCTCTCTCTCTGTGCAACTCTGAGCCTCATAGATATAGAGGCCCTGGTTCCCATAGGAAAACACTTCGACCAGGGGGCACATCAAGAATTCTGTTAAACTTGAAGCTACAGCTGCCATCTGGTCACTTTATGCTCTGTTTACCCAGAGACTGGCAGGCAAGGAAAAGTTCATTTTGGGCAGGTTTTTGATTACTGATTAAATCTCCTTAGTAGTAATTGGTCTGTTCAGATTTTCTGTTTCTTCATGGCTCAGTCTTGGTAGGTGGAATGTTTCTAGGAATGTATCCGTTTCTTCTAGGTTGTCCAATTTGTTGGTGTATAATTGTTCATAGTAGTTGTAATGTCATATCAGTTTTAAGTTCTTATCAGTTGTAATGTTTCCTCTTTCATTTCTGATTTTATTTGAGTCCTCTTTTTTTTTTCTTGGTAAATCTAGCTAAAGGCTTGTCTGTTTTTTCAAAGAAACAGCTTTATTGATTTTTTTCTATTATCTTTCTAGTCTCTATTTCATTTCTTTCCACTCTGAACTTGTTATTTCCTTTCTTCTACTAACTTTGGACTTTGTTCTTTTTCTAGTTCCTTGAGGCATAAAGTTAGGTTGTTTATTTCAGATTCTTCTTTTTTCTGTAGGCGTTTATCCTATAAACTTCCCTCTTAGAACTGCTTTTGCTGCATCCCATAAGTTTTGGTATGTTGTATTTTCATTTGTCTCAAGATAGTTTTTGATTTCTCTTTTGATTTCTTCTTTGATTCATTGGCTTTTCAGGAGCATGTTGTTTAATCTCCACATGCTTGTAAGTTTTCCAGCTTTTCCCTTGTTGTTGACTCATAGTTTCACACCATTGTGGTTGAAAAAGATGCTTGATATGATTTCAATCTTCTTAAGTTTATTCAGTCTTATGTTGTGCCTAACACATGGAGACTATTCCATGTGTGCTTGAGAAGAATGTGTATTCTGCTGCTGTTGGATGGAACATTCTGTGTATGTCTGTTAGGTCCATCTGATCTAATGTGTAGTTTAAGTCCAACATTTCCATATTGATTTTCTGTCTGGATAATGTACCTGTTGTTGAAAGTGGGGTATTGAAGTCCCCTGCTATTATTGTATTGCTGTCTATTTGTCTCTTCAGGTCTGTTAATGTTTGCTTTACATATTTAGGTGCTTCTATGTTGGGTGCATAACTATTTACTAATGTTATAGTCTCTTGATGAATTTACCCCTTTGTCATTATGTAATGACCTTCTTTGTCTCTTGTTGCAGTGTTTGGCTTAAAGTCTATTTTGTCTGATGTAAGTATGGCTACCCTGCTTTCTTTTGGCTTCCATTTGCATAAAAAAATCTTTTTACATACCTTCATGTTTAGTTCTATGTGTGCACTTAAAGCTGAGGTAAGTCTCTTGTAGGCAGCATATAGTTGGGCTTTTTTTTTTTTTAAATCCAACCAGCCACTCTGTGCCTTTTGATTGGAGAATTTAGTTCATTTACACTTAAAGTAATTATCGATAGGTATGGACTTACAGTTGCCCTTTTGTTAATTCTTTTCTGGTGGTTTTGTAATTCTTTTGTTCTTTTCTTCCTCTCATGCTCTCTTACTTTGTGATTTGATGATTTTCTATAGCAGTATGCTTTGATCCCTTTCCCTTTCTCTTTTGTATTTCTACTATAGAATTTTGCTTTGTAGTTACAATGAGGCTTACATAAACCATCATATTTATAACAGTCAATTTTAAGCTGATAATAATTTAACTTCTCACATATACCAAAGAACCCCCCCCACACACATTTTATGTCTTTGATGCCACAATTTGCATCTTTTTACATTGTATATCCATTAACAAATTGTTGTAGTTATAGTTATCTTTCATACTTTTGTCTTTTAACTTTCATACTAGAGTTAAAAGTAATTTACTCTCCCATGTTATAACATTAGAGTATTCTGAATTTAACTATATATTTACTTTTACCAGTGAGTTTTAAACTTTCATATGTTTTCCTGTTCCTAACAGGCTGTTGCTAACATCCTTTCCTGTAACTAGCACCCTTTTGTTTAGCTTGAAGAACTCCCTTTAACATTTCTCGAAAGGCCAGTCTAGTGGTGATGAACTCCTTCTACTTTTGTTTGCCTGAAAAACCCCTTATCTCCCCTTCAGTTTTGAAGGACAACTTTGCTGGGTAGAGTATTCTTGTTTGGTATTTTTTCTTTCAGCACTTTGAATATATCATCCTACTCCCTTCTGGTCTGCAAAGTTTCTGCTAGAAAATCTGTTTATAGTCTTATGGGGGTTCCCTTGTACATAACAAGTTGCTTTTCTCCTGCTGCTTTTAAGATTCTCTTCTGGTCTTTAACTTTTGACAATTTAATTATAATGTGTCTCAGAGTGGGTCTCTTTGGATTCATCTTATTTTTGAATATTTTGGGCTTCCTGGATCTGGATGTCTGTTTCCTCAGATTAGGAAAGTTTTCAGCCATTATTTCTTTGAATAAGCTTTCTGCCCCTTTCTCTCTTTCTTAACCTTTGACAACCCCTGTAATGAGAATGTTGGTTTGCTTGATGGTGCCCCATAAGTCCTTTACACTATCTTCACTCTTTTTCATTCTTTTTGCTCCTCTGACTAGATGACTTCTACTACCCTGTCTTTAAGTTTGCTGATTCTTTCTTCTGCTTCATTGAGTCTGCTGTTGAATCCTTCTATTGAATTTTTCAGTTCAGTTATTGTATTCTTCAGTTTCATGATTTCTGTTTGGTACTTTTTAATATTTCCTATCTCTTTGTTGAAATTCTCATTTTGTTCATGCATTGCTCTCCTGAACTTGGTGAGAATCTTTAAGACAGTTATTTTGAACTCTCTTATCAGGTAAATCACACCTCCATTTCATTAGAATCTGTCTCTGGAGATTTATCTTGTTGTCTTGTTTGGAACATATTCTTCTGTTTCTTCTTCTGCTTCATTGAGTCTGCTGTTGAATCCTTCTATTGAATTTTTCAGTTCAGTTATTGTATTCTTCAGTTTCATGATTTCTGTTTGGTACTTTTTAATATTTCCTATCTCTTTGTTGAAATTCTCATTTTGTTCATGCATTGCTCTCCTGAACTTGGTGAGAATCTTTAAGACAGTTATTTTGAACTCTCTTATCAGGTAAATCACACCTCCATTTCATTAGAATCTGTCTCTGGAGATTTATCTTGTTGTCTTGTTTGGAACATATTCTTCTGTTTCTTCATTTTCCTTGTCCCTCTGTGTTGGTTTCTGTGCACTAGATAAAAGAGCCACTTCTCCCAGTCTTGACAGTCTTTCATCTCACATAGGAGATGAAATTCATCCATCAGGTTGGCGGAGTTCTTGGTTGTCTCTCAAACATTTATGATTGTCCAAGCTGCCTTCTTTATTCTTAGTGGTTCCCAGTAGTTGAGGGTCTGCCAAGACCTGTCAGTCTCCCAAAGGGGAGGACCTCAGTCAGCACTTAGATGCAGGCTGATTGGAAGCCAGACCCTCAGGCAGCAGCTGGGGAAGTATATAGTTAGGTCCCTTCCAGGGGGAAATTGAGAGATGGGTGTTTTTGCCTGCTCCCTCTCTGCTGGGCCTGGGTGTATAGTTGTGGGGTGGGGTGGGGTGGTGCTCCGTGCCATTAAGAACTGTTTCATTATTTGCTACAGTCCTGTGGGACTCATGAATGCAAGCCCCTTTGGCTGTTAGAGCCAGGTGATCCAGAGGCCTCATGTGGCAGCTGCAGAAGCTGGGGTGCCAGATGTGTGTACAAACTCCTTCCAGGGAGAAACTGGAGACTTGGTTCTAATATTGGAGGGGGTTGAAGGGAGAAGGCAGGAGAGGTGTCTGCTTCTTCCTTAGTCTGCGAGGAGGATCACAGCTAGCTCCTAGGTGCCTGCTAAATTAGAAGCTTGGCCCTCAGCTGGAAGCTTTTAAAGTATTTAGATAAATTCCTTTCAGGAAAAGAAGGAGATAGGCTTTTTTGTTTTTGTGGTGAGGAAGAGTGGCCCTGAGCTAACATCTGTGCCAGTCTTCCTCTATTTTGTATATGGGATGCCACCACAGCATGGCTTGATGAGTGGTGTGTAGGTCTGCCCCTGGGATCTGAACTGGTGAACCCCAGGCTGCTGAAGGGGAGCATGAGAAGTTAACCACTACACCACCAGGCGGCCTGAGATGATAGGCATTTTTTTTGTCTGTTGCCTCTGCAGTGAACCCTGGGGGGACAGCCAATTAAGAGTTGCTTCTTTGCTTGCTACAGTCCTGTGGGACTCATGAATGGAGGGCTTTTTGGCTGTCAGAGACAGGTGATCTGATCTATCAGATTGGAGACCTGTCCCTTTGGCAACAGCCCTATAAAAGCTGGGGTGCAGAGAGGTGCACAAGCTCCTTCCAGGGAGATGGTGGTGACTTGTAGCAGATTGGAGGGAGAAGGTGGGAGACATGTCCTCTGGATTCTCTGGTCTTTGGGGAGGGTTGCAGCCAGCCCCTAGTACCTGCTAAATTAGAAGCCTGGCCCTCAGGCAGCAGCTTTGAAAGTATGCAAAAAACCCACTTTAATAGAAAGTGGACAGGGAGATGGGTGATTTTGCCTGCTCCCTCTGTGCTTAGCCTGGGGGTATGCAGCCTTGGTCAGTTCTTGTGTACCTGTTAAGAAATGTTTCTTTGTTTGTTAGACTTTTGTGGGTCTCATGGATGCAAGCACCATTGGTCTTCAGAGCTAGGAGTTTTGGGAATCAGTCTCTCTGCTGGGACACTTAACAGGTGGGGTGCTACATATGGGGTCCAAAGCCTCCCCTCCTCCAGGAGGAGCTGGGAGTTGCGAGTTCCCTCCCTGTTGTATCTCACTGGGCCAGGGGTGGGGTTTATGGTAAGAGTGTGTCTTAGCCTTTCCTGCCCATATTTTCTCATTTGTCTAATGGGTAGGAGTCACTCAGCTAGTTTCTGCATCTCTTTCAGAGAAAATTGCTCCATGTGTAGCTGTATGTTTGGTGTATCTGTGGGATGAGGGGCGCTCAGGAGCCTCCTCTGTCAACTTCTTGTAGATACTTCTTCTTACCCATTCTTGTAAAGTGCTTTCCCATGTGCTTCATGGTGAGCAGGGAGGTGTGGGGATAAAGGAGGAAGTTGTGATTCATTCAACAAACATTTAATGAGTACCTACTATGTGCTAGGCGCTGGGGGTTATAAAGACAAAACAGGTACAAACCTTGCACTAACAAGATCAAAATTTTATTGAAGAGACAGGGAAACAATATTTCAGTGTGATGAATGTATAACAGAAGTATGGACAGTTGTCTGAGAGCTTAGAGGAGGTAATGGGGTGGGCAGACAGCTTCAGGGAGGAGGTGACATATGATCTGGGTCTTGAAGGTTGAGTAGGAGCTTGGTAGGCAGGGATGGGCACACTCCCCTTAGACATGGTAGATTTATTAGTCAGAGAGAGCAGTCACTGTTCCCACCCTACTTTGATTAGGTTCAGCCACTGAAACTGATTTCCTTTGTGGCTTTGGACAGCACCATTAAAAATCTGGAAGTCTCAGTTTGCCTTCCTGTTGAAGAGGGAGACTCGCATAAACTACTCAGAACCACGGGGAGAATGGATCGATTTATGTGGTTTGCAAGAGCAAGTGTTTACTTACTAGAAAGTCTCCAGGGGGAATATGTAGAAGGAGACAAACACAGGGAGGAGAACACCAGGCAAGAACGAGAGGAAGCAAACGGAACTGGACTCTCATTACCCCTTGATGGATTGATCTTCTGCCATGGATTTCCCAAACTCCCAGCAGTTTCGACTTAAGGCTTGTTCAATATTTTAAAACCAATTTTTGAGTTTGCCTTCTTTAAAAAAATTATTGCATTAATCAAAAAATGCATTAAGTTTAGGGTCAAGCAGCCTAACTGATGAGAAAAGCCTGATTGGGCCCCGGGAGACATGGGCTTGCCTGGCTGGATAATGTCATATCAAAGACCAGAAACTGCTCAGATTTAAGGGGAGAAGAGTGGAGAAGAGCCAGAAACGCTGAAAGGAAAAACCTTACAAGTGAATTGAATTGAAAGGAAATATGAAGAGGGCTAATGAGGGTATTTTGTGAGTATTAGCAAAATTCAGATGAGAGGATGCATCTGAAGCCTTCAGTTCCAGGGGCTGAGGAGGGCTGCAATTAGATTTTTATTGTTAGATGTGTAGAATGTCGTCCTTTCAGAGATTTCAGGTTAGTGGAATTGCAGAGGTCATCCACCTGACGTCACTGCCATTTGAGAGAAATGCAGGGAACAGAAAACAGACTGGCTCTAATAAAATAAAAACCCTTTATTATCTTACCAAATGGAAATGGGTCTTTTAGTTTCATGAACTAGATTGTTGGGTTCATCCCTTTTCATGTCTAAAAGTAGCTATGGTTGAAATAAGGAAACTTTGCAGATTTGGTAAATTAACCCATAGAGAACATACTGGTTATTCTGGACTCTTTTCGCTACTCTGCTCTGCACTGGGAAGGCTGAATCCCATGGGCTGTGTCCCTAGGATCCCTTGTGGCTGGTTTTCCTGGAATGTTCTTTATCATCCTTATCCTGCTGTCATCTAGATAAATTCTGACCCACCTTCCATGACTTTTCCAGGGAAGTGTTATACAAAGCCATATATTTGCTAAATGCTGGTTTAGCATATTACAATCATTATTTGTTTTTCTATAAGTCTCCTCTATGGCTCTCCCATGAGCCTCTCAAGAGAAATATACCTTTCTGCATTTTTCCAGCAGGATGCCTGGCCCGTACAAATGCTTGATTTAATGTCTGCTCATGGGTGGTGTTTGCAGACTCAGGCCCCTGGGTACTGGGCCTCTCTGCTTAAGGCCAGCTCTAATTTTCTTTCTCCCATTTTTCTGAATTGAACATTAAGGTTTTAATGACTTTTTTTTTTTTTTTAAATTTAGGCTGCCTCAGTCTTTACCAGCAGGGTTGGTTGGTTCCTCTTGAACGAAGAAAGAAGGGGATTATTGGGTGGGTCGGGTGTCTAGACAGCTTGAGGTGAAGCAATACCCTTCTTCACCTTGCTGCTACTGTTTTCAAATGGAAAGATGTTACGGTACCGCTTCTCGGAAGGCTTTGTCCATATCTGTGATCACACGAGCATGTGGATGTAAGTTTCTAGACCAACCCCATTTCCCAGAGCCCCAGACTTTACTCTTCCGGGCTACAGTGACCCTGAAGCAGGGAGGTCTCAGGATCATTATTATTCCTGACATCAGTGAGCTTCCATCTGAATGTTTCTGAGTGAAAATAAAATCGACAGAGAGAGCACTTGCTGCCTTTGCTATAGAAATGGCAGTTAATTCCTAAGTCTCCCAATATGCTCATGGCCAATATTTTAGGAGCTGATGAGAAGACCTGAATTCACTATGTTTATTTAGTTATGCTAATACTGAATAAATACATCCACAGAATACCTTACAGGGATACACTTCTTTCTGGTCTGATTTTAGAGCATTCAGATATTTAAAATTCTCTACTGTAAAATTAAAATGTTCTGGAATTTCTATGTCTATGTATGAGGTTCCTGTCCATAAAATGACTGAAGGATTTATCTGGGTAGATTTGCTGTTTAAACCCTTGTTAACATCTCTATCAGGAGGAAAATAATGAGCAAATTCATCAGCTGTGCTGACATTTTTACTCCTTTCCCCTAAGGTTTGGTTGATCATAATTAATAAATAAAAGAAAATGTATTTGCATTTCCCTAAGCCTGATACAGCACATCAGAGAGCAAGGCTCAGTAAACACGTTCTTTACCTAATCAAGACTGGAACACGGTTGAGCATAGTTTATGATACCGACATATATCGTAACAATGATACCCTTGCATCATACAATACTTCTACCATTTCATTCATGGAGACAGTTTTCACCACAGATTCTAAGCAAAGTCACTTTCGAAACAAATAAGTGTGGGGTTAGTATCAATTTCTCTGATTTAGAGGTTGTAAAATTGTTTTCTTTCTCTTCTAAAGACTCCTCTGATCAAGGACTGTTCCTTATCCCTATTCCATATTACCTCTGGGGAAAAGCTATCATGGAAGCATGGACACACCCCAAATGGCCACTGGGACGCCTGCAGCCCTACCGGGAGGAGGGGAGTGGTTCTGGAAGGACTGTGATGGAGGAGAAGCCACAGCCCCATTCCCACGGCTGGGGGCTGCCAGTCTGTTCTTTGTTTTCAGAGTGGAACCCTCAGTGACCTTCAGAAAACAGCTCTTGTCTCCCACCCACATCCTGAGCCCTGCTTTGATGAAGGCAGAGGGCACTTTACCTGAGTAACTGCTCCTGAGGCTTCCAATAGGGCGTTGCATTCACCTTCGTGGTATGCTTCCTTACAGTCCCGGCAGAAGACAAACTGCAGAAGAAAACATACCTTAGAGATGGGCTTGCTGGTGCATTTGGCCATAACCTGTTTTTATTTTTCTAAGTTCATTACGTTTATGCCTCTGACTTGGGTGATGGTTTCTGTGCCACATTACTTTTTGCAAAGAAAAATAAAATTATATTTTGACGGGATTGTTCACTTTTCTAAAGAATCTTCCAAGCACTCTAGCAGGGTTTCAGAGATGAACGAGTCATATTTCCTTTCTGCAAGATGTTTCTAGTCTAGTAAAAGAAACAGTAATGCAAACAAATACCTGCAGTAAAGTGTTATTGGTGTTAGAATATCAGGAAAACAGTTTCATTGAAGAATTTGAAAACTAATGTTTGTTTACATAGAGGATTTATATGTCCAGGTTAATGGACTTATTTTTGTATTGAAAGCCTAACAGGGAAATAAGAAATGGGCTGTTATGGGCTGAATTGTGTCCCCTATAAATTCATATGTTGAAGTCTTTCTTTTTTCTCAAAATATAAAACTTTTTTATTTTTTATTGAGGTATAATTGACATACAGCATTATATTAGTTTCAGGTGTACAGCATAATGATGCGATATTTGTATATATTGTGAAATGATCACCCCAATAAGTCTAGTTAACACCTGTCACCATACATAGTTACAGAAAACTTTTTTTCTTGTGATGAGAACTTGTAAGATCTACTCTCTCTTAGCTACTTTCAAATATGCAATACAGTATTATTAACTGTAGTCACCGTGCTGTACATTACACCCCCACGACTTATTTATTTTATAACTGGAAGTTTGTACCTTTTGACTCTCTTCACCCATTTCTCCCTCTCCCCATCCCCTGCCTGTGGCAACCACCGATCTGCTCTCTGTATCTATGAGCTTGGTTTTTATTTTTTATTTTTTTTTAAGCTTCCACATATAAGTGAGATCATAGGGTGTTTGTCTTTCTCTGTCTAACTTATTTCACTCAGCATAATGCCCTCAAGGTCCATCGTGTTGTTGCAAGTGGCAAGATTTCACTCTTCTTATGGCTGAATAATTTCCATTGTATATATACCACATTTTCTTTATCCATTCATCTAGCAATGGACACTTGGATTGTTTCCATATCTTGGCTATTGTAAATAATGCTGCAATGAACATGGGGGTGCAGATATGTTTTTGAGTTAGTGTTTTCATTTTCTTCAGATAAATACCCAGAAGTGGAATTGGTAGACACATTTTTAATTTTGTGAGGAACCTCCATACTGTTTTCCATAGTGGCGGCACCAAGTTACAGTCCCACCAACAGTACACAAGTGTTCCCTTTTCTCCACATTGTTGCCAACGCTTGTTATTTGTTGTCTTTTTGATAATAGCCATTCTAACAGGTGTGAGGTCATATCTCATTGTGGTTTTGATTTGCATTTCCCTGGTGATTACTTATCTTGAGCATCTTTTCATGTACCTGTTGGCCATCTGTATGTCTTCTTTGGAAAAATGTCTCTTTAGATCTTCTGCCCATTTTTATTTTATTTTTTTTATTGATGTCTTAATAGTTTATAACACTGTGGGGTTTTAGTTGTACATTATTGTTTGTCTGTCACCATGTGGATGTAACCCTTCACCCCTTGTGCCCGCTCCCCATCCCACTTCCCCTTGTTAACCACCAATCAGTTCTCTCTGTCTGTCTGTTCATTTATATTCCATACATGAGTGAGTTCATGCAGTGTCTGTCCTCTCTCTGGCTTATTTCACTTAACATAATACCCTCTAGGTCCATCCATGTTGTTGCAAATGGGACAATTCTGTCTTTTCTTATGGCTGAGTAGTATTCCATTGTACGTATATACCACATCTTCTTTAACCAATCATCAGTCGAGGGACACTTGGGTTGCTTCCACTTCTTGGCTATAGTGAATAATGCTGCAATGAACATACGGGTGCATAACACTCTTGTGCTCGTTGATTTCATGTCCATTGGGTAGATGCCCAAGAGTGGGATTGCTGGATCATACGGTATTTCTATTTTTAATTTTTTGAGGACTCTCCATACTGTTTTCCATAGAGGCTGCACCAGTTTGCATTCCCACCAGCAGTGAATGAGGGTCCCCGTTTCTCCACAACCTCTCCAGCATTTGTTGTTATTTGTCTTTGTGATTATAGCCATTCTAACCGGTGTAAGGTGATATCTCAGTGTCGTTTTGATTTGCATTTCCCTGATGATTAGTGATGTTGAACATCTTTTCATGTGTCTATTGGCCATCTGTATCTCTTCCTTGGAAAAATGTCTGTTCATATCCTCTGCCCATTTTTTGATCGGGTTGTTTGTTTTTTTGTTGCTCAGTTGTATGAGATCTTTGTATATTACTGAGATTAATCCCTTGTCGGACAAACGATTTGCAAATATTTTCTCCCAGCTGGTGGGTTGTTTATTCATTTTGATCCTTGTTTCATTTGCCTTGTAGAAGCTCTTTAGTCTGATGAGGTCCCACTTGTTTATTTTTTCCTTTGTTTCCCTTGTCTGGGTAGCCATGGAATCTGAAAGGATCCCTTTATGTCCAATCGCAATTAGTGTACTGCCTATATTTTCTTCCAGGAGTTTTATAGTTTCAGGGCTCACTTTCAGGTCTTTGATCCATTTTGAATTGATTTTTGTATATGGCAATAGGAGATGGTCTACTTTCATTCTTTTGCATGTTGCTGTCCAATTTTCCCAGCACCATTTATCGAAGAGACTTCCCTCTCTCCATTGTATGTTCTTTGCTCCTTTGTCGAAGATTAGCTGTCCATAGGTGTGTGGTTTTATTTCTGGGCTTTCAATTCTGTTCCATTGATCTGTGTGTCTATTCTTGTACCAGTACCATGCTGTTTTGATTACTGTAGCTTTATAGTATATTTTGAAATCAGGGATTGTGATGCCTCCGGCTTTGTTCTTTTTTTTCAGGATTGCTTTAGCTATTCGGGCTCTTTTGTTGCCCCATACGAATTTCAGTAGTTTTTGTTCTATTACCGTGAAGAATGACATTGGGATTCTGATTGGGATTGCATTGAATCTGTAGATTGCTTTAGGTAGAATGGACATTTTAACTATATTTATTCTTCCAATCCATGTGCATGGAATATTTTTCCATTTCTTTATGTCCTCCTCGATTTCTTTCAATAGTGTCTTATAGTTTTCATTGTATAGGTCTTTGACCTCCTTGGTTAAATTTATTCCCAGATATTTTATTCTCTTTGTTGCAATTGTAAATGGGATTGTCTTTTTGAGTTCTCTTTCTGTTTTTTCATCGTTAGTGTATAGAAATGCAATTGATTTTTGTAAGTTGATTTTATACCCTGCCACTTTACTGTAGTTGTTGATTGTTTCTAGTAGCTTTCCGATGGAATTTTTGGGGTTTTCTATGTATAGGATCATGTCGTCTGCAAATAGTGAGAGTTTCACTTCTTCATTGCCTATTTGGAGTCCTTTTATTCCTTTTTCTTGCCTAATTGCTCTGGCCAGAACTTCCAGTACTATGTTGAATAGGAGCGGTGAGAGTGGGCACCCTTGTCTTGTTCCTGTCCTCAAAGGAATGGCTTTCAGTTTTTCCCCGTTGAGTAGGATGTTTGCTGTAGGTTTGTCATATATGGCCCTTATTATGTTGAGGTACTTTCCTTCTATACCAATTTTGTTGAGAGTTTTTATCATAAATGGATGCTGGATCTTGTCGAATGCCTTCTCTGCATCGATTGAGATGATCATGTGGTTTTTATTCTTCATTTTGTTAATGTGGTGTATCACGTTGATTGATTTGCGGATGTTAAACCATCCCTGTGTCCCTGGTATAAATCCCACTTGATCGTGGTGTATGATCTTTTTGATGTATTGCTGTATTCGGTTTGCCAATATTTTGTTGAGGATTTTTGCGTCTATGTTCATCAGCGATATTGGCCTGTAGTTTTCCTTCTTTGTATTGTCCTTGTCTGGCTTTGGTATCAGCATGATGTCGGCCTCATAGAATGTGTTGGGAAGTATTCCATCTTCCTCTATTTTTTGGAATAGTTTGAGAAGGATAGGTGCTAAATCTTCTTTGAACGTTTGATAAAATTCTCCAGGGAAGCCATCTGGTCCTGGGCTTTTATTTTTTGGGAGGTTTTTGATTACTGTTTCAATCTCTTTACTTGTGATTGGTCTGTTCAGATTCTCTATTTCTTCTTGATTCAGTTTTGGGAGGTTGTACGCATCCAAGAATTTGTCCATTTCCTCTAGGTTGTCCAATTTGTTGGCGTAAAGTTTTTCATAGTATTCCCTAATAATCCCTTGTATTTCTGTGGTGTCTGTTGTAATTTCTCCTCTTTCATTTCTAATTTTATTTATTTGAGTCTTCTCCCTTTTTTTCTTAGTGAGTCTGGCTAAGGGTTTGTCAATTTTATTTATCTTCTCAAAGAACCAGCTCTTTGTTTCATTGATCCTTTCTACTGTTTTTTTGGTTTCAATTTCATTTATTTCTGCTCTGATTTTTATTATTTCCCTCCTTCTGCTGATTCGGGGCTTTGTCTGTTCTTCTTTTTCCAACTCTGTTAGGTGCAATTTAAGGTTATTTATTTGGGATTTTTCTTGTTTGTTAAGGTGAGCTTGTATTGCTATGAATTTCCCTCTCAGGACTGCTTTTGCTGCATCCCATATGAGTTGGTATGGTGTATTTTCCTTTTCATTTGTCTCCAGATAGCTTTTGATTTCTCCTTTAATTTCATCAATGACCCATTGGTTGTTCAGTAGCATATTGTTTAGTCTCCACATCTTTGTCCCTTTCCTAGTTTTTTCCTTGCAGTTGATTTCTAGTTTCACAGCATTATGATCAGAAAAGATGCTTGTAATGATTTCAATCTTCTTAAATTTATAGAGGTTTGCCTTGTTTCCTAATATATGGTCTATCCTTGAGAATGTTCCATGAGCACTTGAGAAGAATGTGTACTCTGCTTTTTTTGGGTGGAGTGCTCTGTATATATCTATTAAATCCATTGCGTCTAGTTTTTCATTTAAGTCCATTATTTCCTTATTGACTTTTTGTCTGGATGATCTATCTATTGATGTAAGGGGGGTATTAAGATCCCCTACTATTATTGTGTTATTGTTAATATCTCCTTTAAGGTTTTTTAGCAGTTGTTTTATGTACTTTGGTGCTCCTGTGTTGGGTGCATAGATATTTATAAGTGTTATGTCTTCTTGGTGAAGTGTCCCTTTTATCATTATATATTGCCCTTCTTTGTCTCTCATTACCTTTTTTATCTTGAAGTCTACTTTGTCTGATATAAGTATGGCTACTCCTGCTTTCTTTTGTTTGCCATTAGCTTGGAGTATTGTTTTCCATCCTTTTATTTTGAGTCTGTGTTTGTCTTTAGAGCTGAGATGTGTTTCCTGGAGGCAGCAGATTGTTGGATCTTGGTTTTTAATCCATCCTGCCACTCTGTGTCTTTTGATTGGAGAATTCAATCCATTTACGTTTAGAGTGATTATTGATATATGAGGGTTTAATGTTGCTATTTTATTGTTCATCTTCTGGTTCTTTTGCATTTCCTTCGTTTCTTGTCCCTTGTGTTTCGGACTCCAAATTCAATTTGGTATTTCTGCATGTTCATTCTCTTGGTTTTCTCTTTATTTGTCATGTGTGGTTCTCTTCTGGTTGTTTGTTTAGTGGTTACCGTGCGGTTTATATAAGCGATCTCCTGGATAAGAAAGTACATTTTCAGATGCCTCCTTTTTCCTGAGGCTGGGTCAGTTCAATCCCTTACCTCTTCCCCTCCTTATTTGTTATCTCTTTATTCCGGATTGTGTCATGAATGTGTGTTTCCAGTGATGAGCTTGAATTAATTTTTGATGTTTTCCAACTGTATTTTGTTCTGGTTTAGTCTCCTTGCTTTTCTCCTTGCTGAAATCTTTGTATCCCCTTTCTCATTTGTTTTTTTTCAGGCCTAAGGGCCTTCTTGAGCATTTCTTGTAGTGGGGGTCTTGTGGTGACGAACTCTCTTAGCTTTTGTTTATCAGGGAGAGTTATTATTTCTCCATCGTATTTGAAGGATATCTTTGCTGGATAAAGTATTCTCGGCTGAAGGTTTTTGTCTTTCATAATTTTGAATATATCATTCCAGTCTCTCCTAGCCTGTAGAGTTTCTGTCGAGAAATCAGCTGAGAGCCTGATGGGGTTTCCTTTGTATGTTATTTTGTTTTTTTGTTTAGCTGCCTTCAATATTATTTCCTTGTCACGGGTATTCTTCAAGTTTGCTACTATGTGGCGAGATGATTTTTTATTCCTGTTTATATATTTAGGTGATCTATTGATTTCATTCACTGTTATTTCCCTTTCGTTCCCTAGGTTGGGGAAGTTCTCAGCTATTATTTCTTTGAACAAACTCTCTGCTCCTTTTTCTCTTTCTTCTCCTTCTGGAATACCTATTATCCTTATGTTGCTTTTCCTCATTGAGTCTGATATTTCTCGAAGAATTTCTTCATTTCTTTTTAGTCTTAGCTCTCTCTCCTCCTCTACCAGGAGCATTTCTGCGTGGCTATCCTCAATAGTGCTAATTCGTTCCTCCATATTGTCAGTTCTGCTCTTTAAAGACTCCATTTTTTCCACTATCTCATTCATTTTGTTTTTCATCTCCAATAATTCTGATTGGTTTTTCTTTAGGGTTTCAATCTCTTTTGTGACATAATCCCTGAATTCGTTGATTTGTTTCTGTGTGTTCTCTTGTATTTCGTTGAGCTTGTTTATGATAGCTATTTTGAATTCTCTCTCATTCAGGTTATCAAATTCTGTGCCTTCAGGGTTGGTTTCTGGGTGTTTGTCATTTTCCTTTTGGTCTGTAGCCCTGACATATTTTCGCAAGGATCCGGCGGGGACGGCTTTATTTTTACCCGTCATGATTAAAGTTAGTCCTGCAGTTTCCCCCTGCTGCCACTAGATGGAGGTCGCGAGCGGTTTGCTCTGAGGCGGCTGCGCGGCTGCAGCCCCCGGAGGGATTATGCTGAAACACCGGGTGTGTGGGGGGAGGGGTCCTCTCTTTCTCCTGCTTGACCCGGGGGTTTCCTTTCTGGCTCTGTTAGGGTGTTTGCTACACCCCCTAAACAGTCCGTCGTCGCTTCCCCGTGGGGATCTCGTGACAGTCTGTGAGAGCACCTGGATGGCGCTAGTTTTCCCCGCTGTGGGCCGCCCCTCCCCCCTCTGTCCGCGAACCGCGCTGTTTTTGCCGATCGATTGCGGACGGGGAGTACAACCTCCTACCTCTCCTCCCGTTCTCCTGGGCTTCCCGCGCCTCCACCGTCCGATGTATGGCAGCAGGGGTTTCTCAGAAGTCCTTCGTAGTGTTTGATTGAGCTCTGTTGGAATGTGAATGATGTTTTCGTTGTGTCGTAGGGGGCAGAGATTCAAAGAGGGAATCTCACTCCGCCATGATACTGACGTCACTCTCCCGGCATGATCAATTTTTAACTCTGTTTTTAGCCCCTCTCCCCTCTCTGGAGGATGAAGGGTGGGGCTGAAGATTCCAAGCTTCTAGTCATGGCTTAATCTTTCTGGTCACCACCCTCCCCCCATCCAAGAGCCATTCAGAAGGCTACTCTGAGTCAAAAGAACAAAATATGCTCCCAGTGCTCTCATTACTTAGGAATTTACAAGGGTTTTAGGAACCCTATGTCAGGGACAGGGTCAAAGACAATATTAGAACAGGAGATGCTCCTAGTGTTCTTATCACTTAGGAAATTACAAGGGGTTTAGGAGCTCTGTGCCAGGCACTGGAGGAAGAGACCAATAGATATTTTCTATTATCTCACATACCTCCTTGGTTAAATTTATTCCTAGGTATTTTATTCTTTTTGATGCAATTGTAAATAGGATTTTTTTCTTATATTTCTATTTCTGATAGTTTGTTATTAGTGTATAGAAACACAACAGATTTTGGTACATTGATTTTGTATCCTGCAATTTTACTGACTTGATTTATTAGTTCTAACAGTATTTGGGTGGAGTCTTTACGGTTTTATATATATATATAATATCACGTCATCTGCAAATAGTGACGGTTTTACTTCTTCCTTTCCAATTTGGATACCTTTTATTTCTTTTTCTTGCCTAATTGCTCTGGCTAGGACTTCCCATACTATATTGAATAAAGAGGAGAGATTGGGCATACTTGTCTTGTTCCTGATCTTAGAGGAAAAGTGTTCAGCTTTTCACCATTAAGTATGTAGGCTTGTTATATATGTTCTTTATTATATTGAGGTATGTTCCCTCTATACACAGTTTGTTGAGAGTTTTTATCATAAAAGAATGTTGAATTTTGTCAAACACTTTATCTATTGAGATGGTCATAAGATTTTTATCCTGCATTTTGTTAACGTGATGTATAATATTCATTGATGTGTGGATGTTGAACCATCCCTGCATCCCTGCTAATATTGCTAATATTTTGTTGAGGATTTTTGCATCTACATTTATCAGGAACATTGACCTGTAATTGTCTTTGCTTGTGTTGTCCTTGTCTAGTTTTGGTATCAGGGTAATGCTGGCCTCATAAAGTGAGTTAGGAAGTGTTTCCTCTTCTTCTATTTTTTGGAAGAGTGTGAGAAGGATTGGTATTAATTCTTCTTTGAATGTTTGGTAGAATTCATCAGTGAAGCCATCTGGTCCTGGACTTTTGTTTGTTGGGAGGTTCTTGATTACTTGATTCAATCTCCTTATTGGTTATTCATATGTTCAGATGTTCTATTTCTTCATGATCCGATCTTGGTAGGTTGTATGTTTCCAGGAATTTATCCATTTCTTCTAGGTTGTCCAATTTGTTGGTGTGTAATTGTTCATAGTCATCTGTTATGATCTTTTGTATTTCTTTGGTATCAGTTGTAACATCTCCTTTTTCCTTTCTTAGTTTATTTATTTGAGTCCTCTCTCTTTTTTTCTTGGTGAGTCTACCTAAAGGTTTGTCGATCATATGTTCAAGTCTTAACTCCTCGTACCTCAGAATGTGACTCTATTTGGAGATAGATGCTTTAACTTGGTAAGTAAGGTATAATGAGGTCATTAGGATGGGCCCTAATCCAATATGACAGGTGTCCTTATAAGGAGAGATTAGGAGACAGACAACAGACAGAGACAACAATGTGAGGACACAATGAGAAGGCAGCCATCTACAAGCCAAAGGCCTCAGAAGAAACCAATCCTGCTGACACCTCGTTCTCAGACTTTCAGCCTCCAGGACTGTGAAAAAATAAATTTCTGTTGTTTAAGCCACTCAGACTGTGGTACTTTGTTATGGCGGCCACACGAAGCTAATCCATGGCTGAAGTGGATCTTCTCATTTAGGTGATAGTTCTCCTTATAGCATTCATACACCACAGAAATGAAAAGACCGAAGGGCTCAACTGCCCTCCACCCTTCATCTTACAGAGGAGGAACCTGAAAAAGTAAATGCTGAAAAAGGAAGCTGGTCCACTAGTGTCTGGAATCATCGGGCCCCTCCAGAACATACTTCATCATCACTAGCCATGCTCTAGCCTTACTGTAGTGGCTGAAGGTGTGGGCTCTACAGCTCACAGATGGGATTGGAGTCATCATCCCATCACCTGCCAACCGAGACACCTTGGGAAACCCAGCTTAGTGTCTGTGCCTCAGTTTCCCCCTCTGAAAAGCCAGGATAACAATAACTATCTCATGTGACCATTCTGAGAGGCAGGTGAGATAACACATGCTAACTGGCTACAACCATACCTGGCACACAGTATGTTCTAAACTTTAAGGACGTGCCAGTCAGGGACTGTTTTCCCCTACCTCATTTCACAGCTGAAGAAGGAGTTGCTTCACTAGAAAACAGGTTCCCTTCAACAAATATTTCTTTTACTAGTTGGGGAGCAACATCTCTCACAGCAGAAACTGTATTCAGAGATGTTCTAACAGAGAAAAGAGAGCATGGTCCATGAGTATGGTGTGTGGGCGATGGTGGTGGTTTTAGAGCGTAGGCCCAGAATGATCTGATACTCTCCCCATTGAGGGGTGGGCTCTATATTCCTTCTGCTTAAATAGGGATGTGCTGACTGCTTGATCATAGCATATGGTAGAAGTGATGATGTGCCACTTTCTGGGCCCAGGCCTGAAGAAACTTCCTGTCTCTTGGGATACTTGTTCTTGAAGCCCAGCCACCCATGGAGGAAGCAGGCTTCTATGGAGAGGAACTGAGGCCCCTCGCCAACAGTCCTGGCTGAGCTTTTAGCAGACAGCCAGCACCAACTCAGCCATGCAGCTGAGCCATATTTCAAGTGGATCTTCCAGCCCCTGATGAGCTGCCCCAAGATGACCCCACATGGAACAGAGACAAACTGTCTTCACAGGACTCTGCTCAAGTTACAGGTTTGTGGGCAAAAACAAAACAAAGCAAAACAGGAACAAGATCGTTGCTGTGCTAAATCCCTAAGTTTTGGGGTGCTTTTTACACAACAATGAGTAACTGATATAATAATGGCACTGAATGTCTGAAAGGCTCAAAAAAGTTCCAGAGGCTTAAAAGTTCTCAGATTAACATTCTATAGTATAAGCTGGAAATTTAGCTCGGTTTTGCTCAAAGTAAGACTAATTTGAAGTGATAAACAAAACCAAAACCAAAAAGGATACAGAAAAAACCAGCTTTACCCCCAAATATTTGCATCACTGTTCCTCCTTGCTTCAAAAAGAACAGCACATCCAAGACATTTTTTCCTTCATGTTGTCTTTACCACGTAAACAGATTTCCCTCCTTCCTCATGTTAAATTTCTCGTTCTAACAACTCATCTGAAAATTATTTTAATCTTAGGATGTAAACAAGAAAGGCAAGTATTTTATAAGGAAAAGGCCTCTTCTACTGTGGAAATTAATAAAAGAAACCTTAACTAAATTGGAGTGGAGAAGGCCTGTAGGGGGAGCTCTCATGGCTTATCACACATTGTCAATTACACCAAACAGGAAGAGACAGAGGCTTGCATCTTGGACAGGAAGTAAAACTAATTTACTACTGAAGGAAGTTTTCTCTCCCCACCCAGCAACAGCCCAGCCAATGAGAAGCTGTTTTCACCCTGAACTGCTACTTTCACCCAGTGGACTTTCCTTTAGAACAGCCTTTCCCTACTCCCCCTTTTTATCTATAAAAGCAGCTCCCCTCCTTTCTTTTCCAGATTTGCCTATGGTTTGCCATAGCGTGCGCATCCTTAATTGCAACTCTTTCGGCTATTCTCAAATAAACTCGTTTTGAGATAACATAACAGTCAAATTTGCTTTTAGGTTGACACTACAGATATGCTGCAATCTATCTTCTAACCAGCCCTTTAGAGTCTTATAGTCTTATTTCTTCACACAGCAAAGAGACTAAACCCAAATTTTGTGGGATATAAACTATATTTAAAGGTTCAGGTTGGTGGGAGAGGGGTGTGTGTCAGGATGTCCTCACACAAATCATCAATACCATCAAGTTTTAATTTCAGACTTTTTTCCCCCTGAAGTAAAAGCTAACCCAGTGAATAGTGAGTCAATTGGATCCTAGCATTTCCTCTTAAGGTTTTTTTTTTTTAGTGTATCTGCTCATCCTTGGGTTTGCTTCAGACCCATCACTCTGCCCTTACATGCTATGTTGAAAAAAATGTGGACTGTGTGGCTCAGTCATTGAGAAGAGCTCGTGATGTGATTTCACCTCACTGCTTTCTATGGAAGCAAGGCTGATCTCTCAGCATGACAGGGAAAACGCTTCACATCTTATTAGCTAGTGGATGAGATATAAAATCAGTTTCATGGTAGAGGAACACCCTGGAGGTTGATCAGTTTGTCAGAATAAATAGGCCTTTCCTGACACAAAGACATTACATTCTCTTTCACATTGGAACTACAAAGAATGCACCAAAAAAAAAAAAAAAATAACAGAAAAGAAAGGGTATAAAAAATTAAACCCTCACCACTTCAGGATGGCAAAAGGCAAACAAGAGCTGCAAGGGTATGTAGTGATAATTTAACATTAATGCCCTTGTTAATTTGCTATCCAGAGAGTATAACTTTAATCTAGATACACTATGCAATGGGCTTCCTAGTTAAATAACTCGAATCTGTCTCATATGAAATAGAGAAATATCTAGAAGGTCTGATTTGATCTCGAAAATGTTCAGGTTTTTAATTATGTCATCCAGAACTCAAGAATGTCAAGCAGGTGCTTGCACAAATGCTTAGGGCTTCAGTTCCCAAACTGTGCACCAAGGGGCCCTGGGGTGCCATAACAAACTCACAGGGGTGCAGTGGGATATTTTAAATTTTTGAGGAAAACACAGTGATACTCAGCATCTGTTGGGCACAGTGTGAATTGCTAACTCAAGGCAGTTCATGGTGCTAATGTAGACTGTGCTACCCTCCTTTTGACAACATCATATCTTTGCAAAGCTGGGTTTTTGGAGGTTACTGTGATAAAAAAGACAACTACTATGTGAACGTCTATTTGGAACAAGAGTCAATTAAGTTGTTAATTAAGTTAACAGTTAAGAATGAAATAAAAATATTTCCTCTTTCAATTTATATGAACTGTTTTTTCAGATGACTATTAAATTGTTAAGACATTCTTATTACATTATTTGGACCTAAATATTTAATAAATAGAACTGTTAGGCATTTCTTTTGGCCTAGAAGCACCATGAAAAATGTGCTGAGCCACTAAGGGCATGGTGAACAGAGGAAGTTTGGGGAACTCTGGCTTAGGCAGATACAAAACTCCTTGAGATAATCTTTTGGGTCCATTTGCAAACACTCCCAGTGGCACAGATATTTCCAGAGAACTTGAGGAGAAAACACTTCTGGCTCCAACATTTTTGCATTCTCTCTGCTGACCTGCATGTCTCCTATCTGGGGCACATGGATCTTGCTTAACCAATTAACCAATAATGTAGAAGGCTGCAATTTACCCAGGGGCTTATTATTAATTAACTGTGGTCTCCCATTTGCTTTAAGTCTCTTAAGATGCCTTATGAGTAAACACTCACTGAATGAAAGAGACTACCATACATTAACATTGTATAATTTTCCTGGATTATTTTCTTTTGAGGTAGATCTGACAGATGACACCAATTTCCATAGTTTTTTAAAAAGACTTTTAAAATTATAAAAGTAATACATACCTATTCTATTGGTTCTCTAAACTCTACCCCCTTGTTAGATTTGATTAGAAAGCAATATATAGGGACTATATTATCTTAACTCCTGTGATGTTAGTTTTATGGATCAACTTGGCTAGGCTGTAGTCCCCAGTTATTCAATCAAACGTTGGTCTAGGTGTTTCTGTGAAGGTATTTTGTAGGCCTATAAGGTCTATAATGTTTACTTTAAGGAAGAGAGATGATCCTAGATAATGTGGGTGGGCCTCATTCAATCAGTTGAAAGGTTTTAGGAGCAGAACTGAGGCTTCTCCAATGAGAAGAGAGTCCATCTGTGGATAACCACTTCAGGAAGTGCCTGAGAGTTCCAGACTGCCCTTCCTGGCAGCCTGCCCCATGGGTTTAGGATTTACCTAGCCAGCCCCATAATCAGATAAGTCAATTCCTTGCAAAAAGTCTCTTTTTGCATATATAGATATAGATATACCAATATATAGATAGATATATAGATATCTGTAGACCTTTGGGGATGCTGAGCATGTGTATATATCTATATCTGTATTATATCTATGTCTATACCTGTGTCTATATCTATGTGTATATCTATATCTATCTCCATATCTATATCTGTATCTATGTCCATCTCTATCTCTATCTCTATCTCTAGATCTAGATCTATCTCCTACTGGTTCTGGCTCTCTGGTGGAACCCTGGCAGATACAGCTCAGCTCCTATAGAAAAAAATTTTACTAGATCAGTTTATTTTTACTAGGTCAGTTATTCTTTTGCAAAAGGACTGATGTAAAAACCAACTATTTGAATTTTCCATGTTATTTGCAAAATTGTAGTTCAAATCTTTTTCCACGCTTGCGTTTAATCTCAAGTATCCACAGGACAATTTGTCTTAGAATTCAACACCAGGAACAAGTGAATCACTCCCAATAGCGTGACTGTTTCCTTTATTTGACAGTGAACATGGTGATCCAATACATCTTTCTCTTTGGATTAGCTGCCTGGGAGGTTACTGCCAAACTTTTCATTTAATTGTAGTAATTAGCTCATCCTAGGTGACTAAAATGAGGTAGATAATTTTAAAACAACTATTTAATAAAGGATAAGTTCAATAAGACAAACTTCTTTTTTCTAATAAGTAGTAGCCAAACTATTCTTACCATTCAAGTCATATTTTTGCTTTGCAATTAATGTGTGTTGAGTATTTACTTTTAGGGTGAAAAAAATCTTGGACCTGGACAACATGTAAAATACATATTGTAAAACATGAAATCATATAGTGATATTTATATCTTTAAAAATCAGGGATCATTTAAGTGTTTAAAAGTAAAGCCTTGAAGTCAGGGAGACCTGGCGTCAGAGGCTGGAGTCTGTAATTGATTATCTGTGTGACCCTAACATCTCTTTGCTTTAGTTTTTTTCATCTGTAATGAAGAAATAATAAGATCATAAATATTGAACACAGGTTCTGGCACATAGTAAACACAATAAATGGTTTTCTCATAGACTTCTGATGCTTTATAAGCAATAAAATTATATAGAAAAGTGAGATGATAGTACAGCATCTTGTTAATTAAAGCATTTCCCAGGACATTCATAAAAAATGTCCTGAGTGAATCTGGGGACCTCCAAGGAAATGCCAAGCTTGTCACCCCCCTCCCCCCAGAACTGCTGTATAGAAAGGGATGCTGGCCTCACTTTGCTCCTATACGTGCAAGGGTATCATCACTGTCAATCCCATCAGACAATTCTGTACTACCACACTGCTACATGAATTGCCCATCACATTTATCATTCAATATCATGTCAGTAGAGAAGTCAGTGATTGACGTTTGAGTTGATTTCCCAAGTGCCCATAATGTACATGTTCAAAAGGAGATATATGTATATTTTCTCTTTGGAAACAAGAAAAGGAATCAAATGAACAGCTTCCAATGCAATCAGAACATTCAAGTGGCTGCTGATCAATAACGTTGAGAGCCAGTCAGTACCTACAAGTGATGACCCTCAAAATGAGGGTTGGATCCTTAAAGTTGAATGATCTCTATATGAAAGCCCAAATTTCTTTGTGCCTGTTTTCTGTCATGACAGCATTTATGATAAAAGTATTTTATTATGCGCCATTTATTTTTTGTTCCACATTTCTGAAGTTCCGTGTTAAAAGAACAGGAGAGAATCAAATACCATCTCAGGACCCCTGACTATAGTCAAGGGAAGCATCAAAAGCGGGAAGCATGCATTTGTACTTCTTTGGGAACGGATGAAATATTTTTCTTTTAAGTGTATGGCTTTCCAGAAGATGGCAGCAGTGATATATAAGATTCAGCCTCAGCATGTTAAAAATAGTATATCCAAGAGTAAGGCTCCCCATGGGGTGACCAGCCGCTGATATATGCAAAACTCGTTCTGACAAGACAGAGCCACAGAACGGAAATGGTGTTAGATTATAATGCACTAAAACACAATTTTGAAAAGAAGAAAGTCAGGTTATTTCCTTTCAAGTACACAACATCTTAAAATCACAGAATCTCATGGTGAGAAGCAATCTTAAACTGTGCCATGCTCTAAATGCAAACAGACTAAGACAATCTTTTACGTGCAGTCTCCAAATGGCTAAAAATAAATAATTTTAAGGAGGTCGAATATAGCTCAGTAGCTGAATTCTTTTTTTTTTTTTTTTTCAAATTCTATACTAATCATCAGGAATGGTTAAACAATGCCATCTAGATTCCCACGAGACACTCTGACAGCTATTGCCCCCGCATCCCCTAAATTATTTTTGGTTTTGGTTTGCTACCATGAAAAGGCCTTGACTTTTGTTGGTATAATTTCCATTCATGGGAGCTCTCAAAGGAACTCTGAAAATCCCCTTTTCCTACGCCATCATCTGTTTCATCAAGTGCAGGTACGTACCCATTCAGTCTTTCCGTTGTGCACCCTTAATTTATACAGCCGCTATGAGTAAAAGCTAGTGGAAAACTTTATGATCATCTGTCTCAGAACCGGGGACCTATTAGAGAAGATGAGCAACCACAGTGAAGAGACCATATTGGCCAGCTTTCTTTTGACAGGGCTGACCTCAGAACCTCCAGTTAACAGAGGTGCCTAATAAATGCTCCAGTCAGTGAGGGTAGTACTCCTGATGATGGTTCCGCTGGGACTGAACTGTCCTGTCTATAATTATAGGCAGAGATATTTAAAGTTACTTCCTACTTCAAAATATTTATAGTTTTTTTAAACTTAAAAATGTCTATTGGCCATTTATGTCTCCTTTTCTTGAATGGCTTTAGTGAGATACAATTCACATAGTCATGGGTTTTATAAAATAGTGTCTGCCTTTCTTGAGCGGGTAATATGTGCACACAGTACAAATTCAAAGGTGCAAAATGTGTACAGTGAAAAATAAATTTCTTTTCTTCCTCGGTCAGCTACAATGCTTCCCAGAGATAATCACTGTCACCTGTCACTTTCCACAAGTTTTTATGCATTCAAATACATATATATGCTATTTTAAGACAAAAATGGTATATAAAATATTGCATTATGTCTTGTGTTCTGCATCTTGCTTTTTCATTTAACACATTTGTGGATTGCTCTCTGTCAGTGCGTGTTGAGCACCCTCATTCTTCCTAAACAGCTGCACAATATTCCAGTCGTAGATGTCCCTCAATTCATGTAACCAGCCCCCTGTGGATGAGCGTTAGTCGTTTGCAATATTTCGCCATTATAAACAAAGTCGCAGAGAATGTCCTTTCCCATAGGTCATTTTGAACGTGTGAAAGGAAATCTGTAGGAGAAATTTCTAGAAGTGAAATAGCTGGGTTAAAGGGCATGTGGAGGTTAAAGTTTGGTTGCTTTTGTGAACCATCTCTCCGTGGAGGATGCGCTAGTCCCACGCCCAGCAGCAAGGTGTGTGAAGGTCTGGTCCCCTCCCCTCTCCTCCCCAGCATGCTCTGTCAGCAGTGATGGCCTTTGTCAAACAACAGCATGAAAAGAATCTCAAATAAATCACAGCACTTTTGCTAAGACCTTTATCCGTGTTGGATCACCACGGAGACACATTCCTGGCCACAGAAATAACTCTGAGTCACTTTTGAGTCTTGTCTATACAGCTGAACCAGAGACAAGAGCGGCCTGTGGTCGGCCCCCACCTTCACTCCCCTGGTCCTCATGCCCGGGCTCTGTGACAAGGCGCACGGAGCCTGTCGTCTCCTTGTTTGGACTGGCCTGAATTTGGCCCTCTTGCGGGGAAAGAACTTTAAGTGAATTTTAGCTTGGTGGCTTTAATCCCTGACAGCCAATAAACTGGAAGCAGGAGACAAGGGAGCATCGAGTTCACTCATCCACGCTGTGTCCTGGGCCTTGGAGCAGAATAGTTCTCAGCATCTCTGGCCAGGAATGGCCTATGACAGCAAAGAGCTGGGGGACCCCGGGGAAGCCGTGACAGGTGTGATTTATGGCAGCCATCCTCTCTCCCTAATCCCTCTACTTCCTTTCTTACTCCCTCTTTGCTGTGACCATTTTAAAGAACGGTTCCTGGGGGGATAGTCCCCACCTCCACCCACAACTTTCCCAGCTCTCGCCTTCACTTCATGACCTCCCTGTTTCCAAAGGCTAAAGTGGGATTTGGCTGCTAGCCGGGACTCTTGTAAGCAATTGAGGATAATGCTCACACCATCCATGCTCATCTAAACCAGTGTCTTGGAGGGCACACTTCTGTATCCAATTGAAAATTCCCTTTCACATCTTGCAAGGCCGGCTCGATTTCGTTTTAAAATCAGCATTTCCCAGACCTTATGGAGCGCTTGGCTCCTTCCAGAAATGGAGCACTGGTCACAGAGTATCAAATTCAACACCACTTTCAAATATTGCCATTCATTAGTGGACCCATTCAAATATTGCCATTAATTAGCGAACATGTTTGAATATGGCCATTCATTAGCAAAATGCACAGCATATGTCTTCTATAATTTTTAACTGGTCTCTAATCCTTGTGACCTTATCATTTACAATTTGTAGCAAGGCACTAGACTCTGTGAAAATGATTACACTATGCCAGTCAAAATGTGAAATCCAAGCCATATGGCAGTCTGAGCCCAATTTGTCCCATGCGCCCGTGGGCATCCTTCTGCTCTCCAGCATAGGAGGGGAGACTAAATGCTTCCCTTGAACACCTGGGCCCAACCCCACGCAGGATCAGCTTTGGAAAGGGGCCAACCACATTGGCGGCACCCCACTCGCACATCTTAGAGGCTCTTGTCTTTGGAGGTTTTGCAGCTTGTCAATAATCAATCAATCAACCAATCAAAATTATATATCAAACCTCTATTGTGTGTTAAGCAGTTTCACAGGTGCCTTGGGAGCATACCTGTTCCGGCCCCTCTCTCCACAGCCTCAGCCAAAAAGGTCAGGGTATATTTCTCTCAAGTACTGTCTCTTTCTTTTATACCTCTATTAAATGTTTGTCCCTCTATATGAAGCTATTGTTGATTATCTCCTCTTCTAAACAGAGAGGATCTGTATCTTATTCATCTTTGTTTCCCTAAGGTTCAGTGTCTGGAACATAGAAGGTGATCAATATCTGTTTACTCCATGCCAGGTGCCCAGCTCAAGGAGCTTACAAGTCAGCCAGGGAGACAATGCCCATAGAAAAAAGAGCCAGAGGACAATATCATACAATCTACGATCACGCGCCGAATTATCTGCAGGATGCAAGTCTGCAGAAGCTCACAGAGGAGAGATCGGGCCGGATGAGATTGGTAGAAGTGGCATTTGCTTTTCTGCCCTTTGCGTTCCATTCCCTTCTCAGGCAGTGGTTCTAACATCAGCCCTAATCCATCACCTCTGCTGACAGCTCCTCAAAATCTACCCCCGAGTCCTGACCTCCCTCCTACGCTGTGTGCTGCCTGTTTCCATTTGGAAAGGTTGCAGGTCCTTCAAATTCAAGTCAACTCAAATTCCATGTGATTATTGTGGGATTGTTGGAGGAAAAGAACACTGCGATAAAAGAGCAGAAACTCAGCGTGTTAGCTTGAGTGGCAAAGAGTAAGGGACAGAGGAGGAGAGAGCTCCCTGCAGTTCCCTGAACAGGGCCTGCTCACCTGTGGGACCACACCTTCTCGGAGCTGCCCCTCCTCTTGTCCTGCCCTTATATGCTCAGCACAGACCTCAGATTCTCCCAGAAGCCCATCCTGCACCTCCCAGTTTGAGAGAAGGATTTGCCCTGTATCCCCCACAGTGCGTGTGTGGGTCTTGATCATACAGAACTCACGCCAGTGTATTTTTACTATCTGTTCACCTGTGCATCTTCCTCATTAGCCACTAAGCCTCCTGAGGGCATGGGCCACCTTAATCCTGTTTATATTGCCAGGCCTAACAGAGCAGATGTCACACAGGCAGGAATGGACAAACGTGTAGAACGAATGGGCAGTGGGAACTATAAAAGTCTAAACTTCTGAGAAGTGTGAGGATAGTGTAGTGTCAGGACCAGCCATGAGAATGCGGAGGTGGCCCAAGGAATGGGAGGAATGAGGACAAGACGTTCCGAAAGGGGGAGTTCTTCGTGACCATTGAGCCCACAATTTTGGTCCAACGATGTAATTATTAGCCAGGTTCAGAGGCTAAGTTCACAGGGATGATGGGGTGGAGAAGGCCTCATGACAGAGGAATCTGAATTGATTTGAAAACAGAAAAAGAAAATAAAAAGAGGGAATGAAGATGCTAGAAAGAGAGAGGGTAGGACTGGGAGGAAAGCCCTGGAGAAAGTCAGGGCCAGGAAAACCCACATACTCTCAAAGGATTATGGTTTAAAAGGAGGAGGCTGGTTTTTCAGGAAGGCAGAACCCTGGGACAGCAATATGTTGATGAGAAGGTTGTCTGAAGGAGACTACACCTGATTAGTGTGATACCAGCTATTAATCTTCTGAAGGCAAGGGGAAGAGGGGAATTAAGGATCCAGGAGGCCTGGAGTCGTCATTGTCAATCAGGAGATGATGCATGAGCCAGGCTGATGTGACAGCACTAACCTCTGGTTCCCTGCCACTTAAAATGTGGCCCCCAGACCAGCAGCATCAGCATCACCTGAGAGCGTCTTAGAAAAGCAGAAGCTCAGGCCCCCCCCTCGCCAAGAGGTGCTGAATCAGAATCTGCATTTAACATGATCCCTGGCAACTTGTGTGCACACTGTAGTGTAGAAGCACTGTTCTAACTCATTCATTCAACCAAAACTTACTGAGCACACACACTGTGCCAGGCATCCTGTGGGTATACAAAGATGTGTAAGATGTAATTCCTAGTCTCATATGAGTCACGTTCACCCCTCCATCATTTCCTCCCTCCGTCTACCCAGCACTCCCTCATTCAACAAGTGTTTATTGAGTGCACTATGTCCAGGTACCACTCTAGGCAGTGTGGATGGTAGACATGTTGGGCATTCTTCTTGACCTCACTGAGTTTATAGTTAGCTGTGTCCTAACTTTCATGGTGGGCAAGGTTCTGGGGGAGCACAGGGTGTGAGCACCCACTAGCCTGGGCTGTCAGGCTGGTTGCCAAGAGGAAGTGGATGGTAAACTGAGATGCAATTGAGTCTGGTCCAAATGATAGGCTCCCAAATACTGTTAATTCCAGTGTTTGGACAGTGCAAGTGCTGGGGGTATTTAGGGGAAGGATGGCTCTTTTTACTCTGGACTACTGAGCTGGAGGTGCTGAGGAGAGGCAGAAGAGGTGGCTCCCAGGCATGGGGTGAGGACCGGAGCTAGAGCGAGGGTCAGGGCTGGAGGCATGGCTTTGTAGGAGGCTGTGAGATTCTGGCTGGATGTCTGCAGTGTGCAGGCTCATCCAGCAGTCAGACTGAGCAGGGCTGGGTGCCCCAGGGAGCTGGAAAGCCTCAAGCACCCACAGTCCAGCTAATTAGAGAGTCAGACATGGGGCGGTGGGAGAAAACACTCACTTAGAAAATCAATTTTGGATACCGAGAATGCATTACTAATAAAACCTAGCTGGAATAGACTCTGCTAGTTTAAATCTGCAGCATTTTTGTATTTTGATTTTGAAACCATTGGCAAAAGAACAGACACAGTGTAGAACAGAGCTGTCTGAAAAATACAGGAGTAATTTTAAATGTTCTAGTGGCCACGTTACAAAAGTAAAAAAGAAACAGGTGAAATAAATTTTAATATTTTATTTAACCCAATATGTCCAAAATAGTATTTTCAACATGTCATTGACATAAACAAGTGTTGTCATTTTACACTGTTTTTTTACTGTCTTTGAAGTCTGATGTGCATGTTACACTCACATCACATCTCAATTCGGACCAGCTTCATTGCAAGTGCTCAGCTGCCTCACGTGGCTGGTGGCTACCCTGTTGGACTGTGTAGTTCTAGAAGAACCCTCTAGTCTGAGGGCTATTTGGGAGAGGTAGATGGTCAGTTACGTACCACAGAACTAAAAGCAGCAGAACACCTTCTGTGTGCTGTAAGTCAGTAGGACGAGGTGAGATGGGGACATAGAGAACATAAGAAAATTAAGTGTTAATGGAAAGAAATTCAATTTTTTCTCTAATAAAGGATGCTGTTTATTTTAGTCTTTGGAAGACTTCACACTCTGATGTAGGAAAGATCTGCAGAATACAGGAAATCAGTCAAATTAAAGAAAACGAGGTGTAAGTGTCTACTGTGAGAGTGTCTGAATTTTCCTGCCACTCACTGTGAGTTATTTGTTAAAAGAAAGCCAGAAGATCAGAAGTGACCCGAATTATCTCTAGTTTTCCCGGTGCCTCTGGGTGCCTGATTTCCCTGCTTGCTCGCTTTGTCAAATCTTGTTGCAGGACAGATAGCGTCCAGGCCATTAATCATGGCCTAGACTGTTGATCCAAGGTGCTACCAACAAACATCCGTTTCTAATGTCTGCTACACCATGCTTTGTTTACGTGACACTGTGGGATGAACTTAATAATGTAAAGCCATAGGAACCCACAGTTCTAGGAATATTAGTTTGACCCAGTATGATTGCAGTCTCATAATTTAACCAACCAAGGGGTTTGGGTTAAGGACATCTGCTTTTAAGTGTGAAGTATCAGGCTGGACCCTCGTGTTGGAAGCCTTAGTCTTGAAGATTTTAGCAATAGGGTTTTCACGTGCTGTCGTTTAGACAGATTCTGGTGAATTAGGTAAAGGTCAACCTACTGAAGACCAGTAACACTAAGCACCGAAGAATTAATGTTAAAAGTTAGCATCATGACTTCGATTTCCTTCTTTTAGTTATGCACACACTAATGACGGAAGTTGAAACAAATCGCCGAAACTTCTCGAACGCATTCCATGTGCGTCACTGCATGAAGTTCTTGTGGGCATGTGGCATTGGGATTTCAGAGGTCAGTCATCCCCTATTTCAGGCTCTCCTGGACCTCAGGCATTCTCTACCCCAGGACCTCTGGCTTAAATGATTATTCATGAATATTCCAGCTCAAAGGGGAAGAGATGAGAGATGGGGGTCTGAGATGTTCATTCACACATCAGTCTCCATGGAGCTGAGCCAGTTAATGCTTCTGTTTATGTTCTTAACACTTCTTAAAGAAGATTCACAGCTCGGGCTGCTTAATAATGGGGGGGCATTTCTCACGTTATCCTCTCCTGATGGGCGTCTGTGCTCCGATTGAGCAGACAACGGTGAAAGCCCGCAACACTTAGAGAGCTGATGCCCATTGAGGCCCTGACAGCGGCCCCACCTTCCCTCAGGGCTGGGCTAAGACTGCTCAGCTTGCGTGTTAGCACAAGATAACACCCGCCTAGGGGTGCTTTGAGCAGGAGCTGAAGTCAAATGCCTTCAGTGACCTGAAAAATGTTATCTCCCAGCAACACACACCTTGCAGAGCTTTACTAAAGTGTAAAATAAACCCCAGACTTATAAGACTCTCTCCCCTGCCTAAGGTTTTTTTTCTTTTGATTTTATTGCTTTGCTAAGGAAGTAGAAAGCAAGCTAATTAAGTGACAGCTAAAGAACAAGTACCTGGACTCTGTGTCTCCGAGCTGCTAGGATAATGGCAGGTTGCAGGGGAGTGAAATGAAATGCCATCTACATTGCTGCTTCTTGACCAATACCTTTTGTCCTGTAGCACAAGAGACGCTCACTAAGCCAAATAACAATGAGCAGAAGACGGTAAATGGTTCGCTTTGCACTGCCCCTTTCCTCCCTCTTGGTTTGGTGGCAGAGAATTTTAAAGCTGGGGGGCCATTGCAGAATGGATTTATCACCTTTATGGTGGAATGGCACCCCTTTTCTTCTGGCATTCTTACTGACGCTGGGACATAATATTATTTTATATTAAAAAAATTGCCCAACACCTTGCATTATGCCAAACACAATGGGCATTTAGTGAATATTTTTAGGGATAATTGTAATGATCTAACATCTTATTCTGTGAAATCCCATTGTTGTCTGTGACTAGAATCAAGTTTTCAAAAGGCCAGTAGCTCATAAAGGAACCTCTGCTACGATCCTGTGGGGAAATGGCAAACTGCTCATGGGGTCAATTGTTTTGAATGGAATCCTTCCTTCGTTCCACAAGCATCTGTTGAGAGGCTGCGTAGTGCTGGGTGGTGCGGGGTCAGGGCAGCAGCACAGAGGAAAGGACAGCTGTGGGCCTCTGGAAGCCCATACCCTCATCCTCTCCTCCTGAGCTTCCCCCAGGGTCCTCCCTTGTCCAGCTAACCCATGATATTGGTGATAGTTGTACTTTGCTTCTCAACCAGGAAATCACCTTGGGCAAACTTCCTTGATGCCCGAGCCTGCGTTCACTGCGCCTCCGGTCTGCTCCTCCACCCTGTACCTGCCTGGTCCTCATTCCCATCACCTGCACTGGGTGTTTCTTTATCCATGATCCCTTCTAGACCCAGGTCCCCTGAGGGCAGGAGCCTAGGGGTGCTCACCCGTGGGTTCTGAATGCCACCTTTCCCAGCACTGGGCCCAGAGGAGGTGCTTAATAAAGGATTATTCAAGGAAGGAAGAAAGAAGGGAGTCCACATCTATGCAGACAATTACACTATAATGCATAAACGCTATGACAGGTTAGACCCGTCACAGAGTGATTTGCTCTCTCCAGGAAGTCTGGTCAAATTCCACAGCCCTGGTGACATTTCTGGTCTTGAAGGGTAGATTAGATTAATTGAGATGTGAGAGGGACAGTCTTACAAACCAAGCCAATATCAGTCTTCACGAGCCAAGCTAGAGCTTGACCACGGTTTCTTGTCTCAATGACCCGATGGCATCAGCAAGTCCCAGTCAGCTAAAATCCAAAATTAAGATAACAAAAGGGTATCAGGATTTCCCTCTGTTTACAGTATGTGTAATAATACATTTCTCTGACTCCATGTTCAGAAAGACTTTTCTGTAGGAAAAGGTATCGATGCTGATCAGTTCTCCTACATTAAACCCAGCATATATGGGGTAGAACCAAAAGCACTTGTCCTCTTTCCCTGCTTCTTTAAGTTACATTCATACTTTAAACCTTTGTTTCCCTGAACTTCACAAGGCAGATAGAAGTTACAAATTGTTAAAAGCCCAGGTGGCCTCAAGCTGGGCTCACACTGAAGTTTTGGCTAATTACCAGTTCTTGAGGTTTGTACCAGTTCTTGGGAAACTGATCTCCAGAGAAGGTCAAGAAGCTAAAGCTTCCCAGACCTCAGTTCCTTGGCTTCCTGGTGCCAGAATCCACCGTCCACCACGGAGCCAGACAATCAAGGACACCCACCTGCGATTCCCTTATCTCGCCACCCTCCTCCCCTACAAGCAGCCTCACAAGGCCAAAAGCCGGCTGGTGGGAAAGCGCCGACCAGCAAGGCCACAGGCTCCCCCTCCCTCCAAGCAGCTGCCTTCCTCCCAACCTTTAAAACCCCTTTCCTCCCATCTTTCGGGGAGATGGGACAAATTTGAGAGCTCTCATCTCCCGGCTGACGTCACCTGAAATAAAAACCCTTTCCTTGCCATAAGCCTGGCGTTCCAGTTTTATTTGGCCCCTCTTGTGTGGCGGGTAAAGAACCTGGGTGTGTGTCTGGTAACAGTGTCACATGGTATCCATCATTCTCTGCCCAGTGACACGAGTCACAGTGAAATATTCTTCATTGGAAGGCTCTGTGTCTAAGGAGTGAAATGCTCATTCCAAATAAATCACGAACTCTGCCGATGGCCACACCTCCCCCTTTATCGCCACGGAGAACCTGACGCCCTCTTTCAAATCGGTAGCAAAATACTCCTAAAAAACATGAGTGCAAAGTTGTAAATACTGGGATTTCCAGCAGAAAAATATAATCTCCTTTGGAGTCTTAAAGAAAAATGGAACTAATTCTTCTACTGGGATGGAATCACATAAGTTTATTATTTTCACGGAAAGCAAGAAGATTGACTAAATGATAAAATTGCTTCTTAAACCATCTCCTTCGGCTCCACGACTCTTCATCCTGAATACTGATTTATTGCTGCAAGTGTGTCACAGGCCTTTACGTTAGTGCAGACCAAGAACAACTCTCACGGCGTGAGACAGGCTTTGTCACACAATGACAAAATTTACATTGGGATTTCGGGAAAAAGGCATTATCATTTGTTGTCATATGCTCATGTACCTCCTTTTCAAGACTGTGGCTCATTTGTGGCAGCTGCACTTGGCACCGCGCTCCTTTACTTAGAAGTGGGCCCGTCATAACCAGTGTTTCCAGCAGAGGTTCTAGGGAACGTGAACAGGAACCAAGGGTTCTGGAGGGCTCCCAGCCAGGCAGGCCCCTGTTCCAGTGTAGGAAGTGGCAACAGGGGATTAGGAGAAGGATTAACTGCAAATCTACACCAGTTGCTTTCAAGGTGGCAGTTAAAATAGTGGATTTTTTTAAAAAGTGGATTTTTGCTCCTGTCAGATTTGAAAAATACACTTTGCTTTGCTGAAGGGGAATGTTAAGTTAGTCTCAAGAATCTGAAATAAACATGTGTCTGATACAAGTTCATGTTGGGAAGAAACCCACTAACTAGACAAGCTAGTAAACAGTCTGCGGACAGGAATGACCCTCATGACCTCCTGGTTTTATTTTTTCCCTACAAATGCTTTCAATTTGATTTGACATAATCCTTTACAATGAACTCTTCCCACTTGGTGTCTAATTTTCTCATTTTTTTTAAAGTCACAAAGTTTAGTTTGATGCTCTCTGAGAGGAGGCTGGAGCCGCCATTGGCACATTTTTGTTACTTCTCAAATCCATCAAAAATGTAAGGTGGGTTGCTTCCAAGTTCTTTGGGAGTGAGGTGTCAGCTCAGTATACACAAACTTTTTTAACGCTTAAATCACTGTGACTCTGTAGGAACTTCTTATTCTGTTCTTTTGATCTGTGACCTAAATCAGCCTTTATAATGTTGGTAGCAACAGGAATTTGAGTGTAACACCTTGCATATCACTACAAAGTGGCTTCTCAATATTAGCTGAAAGGAAATGGCAATAAACTGACTTTCAATAAGCAATTTCTAAACTCCTCTATCCCCCAGTAATTTCCATCCCACTCAGGTGAAATGGATTCTTCTTTCTCCATGGTCAGTGATTAGTGATCTTGAAATATAAGTACAACTTGTTTCTATCAATCTGTGCTCCATACTGAGTCATGCTCAATACTATCTATCACCACAATCTGGAATTTGCAAATCTGTAACTCTTTTTCAGACGGCGAGTTATGATGCCAGCACAATTACGCCATCCCTGAAGAACGTGGAAATGCAGCTAGAACTAAGCAAGAATGTTTGGGCATTGGTGTTAACAGATGAGGATAAAACTTTCTACTGTTTTGGAGACATTATGGTTGTCAGCCAGCCAAGTCTTTAGGTTCGTTTGATATTTTTAATAAAATGAAACTTTAGAGGAATTTAATTCAGATTTAATTTTAATGTAACATTAAGATTGATTTAATTTAATGTAAATTATATTTATATAAAAGCCTCCATAATGAGTATACTATATCTGTCTTGAAGAGTTCTTTATATTTTAATTATAAATATGGTTTCACAATTTTTTACACTGAGAGTCAGTCATACCAAAATTATTACAATTTCTAAGAAATATGCTAACAGTAATTAATTATTAGTGAATCATAAATATAGGAATGTGCTGACTTGATGAACAAGAAATAACACTGCTTATCATTTGGCAAAGGTGAAAAGAGGAGGGGGATGGGGAAGTGAGCCAGCCCCATTCTGCTTGTAGGAGGGACCACACACTGTACAATTGCTTTCTGGGGGGTGATTTTACAGTCCTGGATGGCTTAGTTCTAACATGACATTAATTTAATAACAGCTTGACAAAAGAAAGAAAAAGCACTGCTGTCATAAACATTCACATAGATTTAAAACGATTTCAGAAATGTTAAAATGTATAAATGTGCTTCTTAGGACTGAAGAAATGTTTGTATACAAAGCTTTAAATCATGTACCTACTTTGACCCTCAAACTTCCTCTTCTAGGAATTTTTTCTAGAGAAAAAGCAGGAATGTAGCAAAAACTAGGCTACAGGAAAACTGTCACCACTCTGGAAGACAAATATTTAAATAAATTATGGCACATCCTCATGAATGGATGTTAGGTCACCATTAAACATGGTGTTCAAGAAATGCAAAGATGTTTGCGACGCACTATTACGGAAAGAGAACTGCTAACACAGCACAGTGGCACAAACCTATTTCTGTTAAAAATGTGTGTGTGCGTGCATGTAAAATGTATCCAGAAGGCTCTGCAGCAATGAGTCAAAAATCCCATCTCTGGCTATGTGGGATTATGGTTGCTTTCTTTTTTTCCCTTTTAGCTTTTCTACAATTTTCTGATGAGCATGCATTGCTTTTGTAATAATGAAGACTCTTTCAGTTTTCATTTAACAAAGGTATTTTGGATGAGTCCATAGGCTGTGTTCATAGACTGGCATTGCTGAGGGCTGATGAGCATGTACGTACTCTACTGGCCAGGAGGGTCATCAAGGCTGTGGACGGATGCATATTGAATACAGGAAGGATATGAAGGAAGAAGACAAAGTTGGGTGCATGCTGTCGGCAAAAATGACTGTAGGATTTTTTTTTTGTACCCATACAACGCCACTCGAGTCATCCATGGATGTTAAAAAAGAATCCAGAGGTATAATTCACAATGACACCTCTACCCATTGCTTTATTAAAATAAAATATTAGGAAATGGCTGAAGAAATCATATCCCAAATGGAGTGACCCCATCCATTTACATACTGCCCCTACAGTAGTTCACAAGCATACAGCAAGTCTTGCAGATGCTGTACTGGGGAAGTCAAATTTTCAAACATTGTGGTTATGTGGTTGAGAATACCCTTCAATACTACAAGCATTTGGGACAGAAAATCTCTCAAACCATTAGACTGTTATGGATTTTCTAATGTGCCAGGTTACAATGGCCATACGGCTCCCAGAGTAGGAGCTTCAGGATTAAATTACCAAATGGTACATGATGAGGTAATGTGATGACACTCAAAAATACACCAAAGTGGGAAGGACCCAGTCTTTTGGGGGTGGCCCCTTTCCAAGGGCATAGGTGGTGACTTTCATGCTGAAAGCACATCTCAGTTCAAAGGAAAGTTGTGTGCCTGCTGGATATTTTTAGATTGCCAGAAGGTTCAATGGAAACACATAAGGCTGTCACTATAAAAATGAAAGCAAGCCCCAACCTTGGTATGATATTTTGCAATAAACAGCAATCCGTGGACTAAGAATTTAAAACCCTGTTTGAGATCATGTGCTGCAAACCGAGTTCTCTTTCATAGTCTGATCCCCATTATCCTACAACCTTTAGTACCAGCTTACAGAAACATGCATTCTTGATGGCGGTTTGCCCGTTTTTCATTACCCAGGTTCTTGCAGTTCCCTTAGATCAATAGAACTGCTATGTATCTATATAAATCTGAGTAGCAGATCCATTCTCATAAAGTGTACCCTGTCTTGCTTTTCCACTGAGAAGCAGAATTGAAAAATATTTCAGGGAGTATTTGGAACAGGAAGATTAAATTCTGTCTTATGTGTATCAAGAATAAAAGTGCTAAGCTGGGCACCAATGTTCTTGTTGGTTCCTGTGCCAGGATGAAAAAGATCGTGGGCGCAGGCCCTGGGCATGCTGTGGACCTGCTGGGTCAGCAACTTGGTGCTTGGAGCACGGGCTGCCCTTGGAGTGGTGGACGGGGAAGACTTTCAGCACCCCGTACGGGGAGTGGCAAGGAGCCTGGGGCAGGCACGTGGGCAGGGAATCTGAAAGAGTGTGAGAGTGAGTGTGGGCATCTGAGTGTGAGCATGTGAGTGTGTGAGAGTGAGCATGAATGTGTGAAAGTGAATGTTAGCCTGTGTGTGTGAGTGAGTGCAAGAGTAAGTGTGAGCACGTGTGAGAGTACAGGTGTGAGTGTGAGCATGAGCATGTGTGTGAAAGTAAGTGTGAGTGTGTAGGTGAGTGTGTGAGAGTGTGAGTGGCTGTGAGTATGTGCATAGGTGACTGCATGAGAGCATGAGTGTCTGAGTGTGCAAGTATGTGAGTGAGTGTGAGAGTAGGTGAGTATGAATGAGCGTGTCTTGCATGGGTGCAGTGTGTGCACCTGAGACGAGGCTGCCCCAAATGTTTGTGTAAGTAGCATAGGCCAAGTGGCAGCTGGTAGCCCTTGGACCAGAGGAGGTGGCCTGCTGTGTCCCCTCCCGCCTGTGTCTGGAGTGGTGGCTGGTGCTGCTGCTGCTCTAAGGGCCCCCTGCACCTACTGCCCCCAGTTCTTTACCCATCCTTTCCTGGAGGGAGGGGGCACATACAACCCCCCAGCTATGAGCAGCCCCCCTTGGCCTTCCACTGAGACTGCGGTCCCCTGGGCCAACTGTGAGCGGGCTGCCAGTTTGCACTTTCAAGCCCACACAGCCACTCACGGCTGCCCGAGGCCCTGCTCCTGGGCTGATGCTCTGAGGAGCCCTGGGTCCCAGCCGGCCAGCTCCGCAGCGAAACGGGAAGAGCAAGAGAGATTTCCTGCACTGGCTCTCATTGCGGGCCATATGGATGTTATGAACAAGCAGATGGAGCTCGGGAAGGACCCCCATACAGGGGGGTAGGGAGGAAAGGAGGGAGGAGGACGTGGTGAGGAATTGGGAGGGACAGGAAGAAGTGCCACTTGAAATGCATCACTATTCTCATGAAATGGTACGTGAAGGGTCTAGATGGCAGCAGCAGCAAGTACAGAAAATTAATCGAGGCACTAATAGACTGTTTAGTCCTCAGAAGGATTTGAGACTCCTTAGAACAAAACAGAACAAAGCAACTTGTCACCCACACATCAGAATAAGAGGATGGGTGATGGCTTGATGATGTTTACAATCTGGTGCCCAACAGGTGGGGCCTCCTCATCTGCAACCACGGCTGCACGTTGGAGGAGGGCAGTGCACAGATACGGCCTCCCCCAAGACGATTTTACTGTGCAGATCAAGACGGTAATGCTGGACACGATGATGTAAACCCCTGCAGTTTTTCCAGGACACTTGTAAGCTCTCCTGTCACTGTGAGGCAAGATTTATTACCTCTGTTTTGTTGAGGAGACCCCAGAGACCCTCCTCCGGGGAGTCTGGGTGCCATGGAGACGGGCATGACTGAAGCGGTAGATAGAGGGCTGCCGGGGAAAGCTTCACGGGGCATAAGCTCGTGGCCTGGGAACACGTTAGTTCATTCATTCATTCATTCATTCATTCAATGCATGCTTATTAAGCATCAACTATGCGTCCGTTTCTGTGATTTTAATGGAGATAGAATGGGGATCAAAGACACGCTCTCTGTCTGCCCTCACTTAGCTTCCTGTCTGCTGGACTCGAGCACCTCGGGATAAAGCTTTATTTTGGCAGCAGGAAATCAGGCTCCTGTGGAAACTGTATTTCCTTTTCCAAACACCTAAATGACACAAGAGGCCTGAGGAGATGAGGACTGTGTATTAGGGCAGCGTTGCCCTTTATTTTCAGAAACCTGCCAAGTCTCCCGGACGGTGGCCTCTAAGGCAGGAATCTGGAGGGTCGGTGCCAGACTCCCTATCACCTATGCATTCCCTGTCCCACTGCCAGGGCCCTGCCCTCCCTCCTCTCTACTTCTCTGCACGAGTCTCCTTCCCCTAGAAGAAAGGCCATTTACAATTCATATATACATTGCAGAAAAGGGAAGGAAGGTTTTAGCAGTTCATCAGCTATCAATATACCTAACAGTGGATTACAGAAGGCCCAGGGATGTGGCCAGTTGGGGATGGAACCCCAGGTGGGCATCTTGCAGTGGGAGTTGGGGGAGGAGGTCAGGAGCCAGGTGGGCTCAGACGAGGCAGGAGAGCACACTGGCCCTGGGTGGTCTGGTAGGGGGACCACAAAACCCTTGGACAGTGGGTGTGACATGAAGGGGCTGGGCAAAGGAAACTCCCAGTAGACCGGGCTGTGCTGGGTCCCAGGGCCACCCGCGGCCTGGCCAGACACGAAGGGGCAGTGGCTTTCTGTCTGTGGCATCCCACATTAGTCAGGCTGAGAAGGGAGCCATGTGGTCATTCCTGGGGACAAGGATAACGCCAGACAAATGAGCTGTCGAATCACCCCAGCTCCGAGGAAGTTAATTCGAGGTGCAATTTTTAATTACAGGGCAAACATCCCGAGAGGGAGGGCGTTTGCAGCATGAAGTCAGGCAGGGTGGGCCTCGCCAATCCCTCTTCTCCTTTCTCTCTCTCCTGCTGTCTTAAGAGGAGTCTGGGGGAGGGAATGGATGAGGCAGGGGTAGGAGAGACAGGGACTCAATACCGGACAGGGGAGAGGAAGAGACGAGAAGGAAAGGGAAACTTGAACTCCTCTACAGCATTTTCCCAAGGACAATGTGGGGAGGGCAAGTGAGGGCAGGATATTGGTGACACTTTAACTTGTACTTCAGTCTTTCTTTGCTCCAAATGCCTCTCTGGAGGACAAACCATTCATTTTGCTTCTAAATGCCATGAAAATGGGTGGAGACCCAATACTAAGTTGTGGATCTCTGTGTAGAATTAGCAAAAGAAGTTCTTTCCAGCATTCTCTCCCAAAATGTCATAGCTGTGTATCCTGGGTGTCCCTTCTCCATGTGGCTGGGACTGCCCACCTGCTGTGTTCAGGCTTCTGTTTGTCGAAGGAAGCCCTCTACATTTACCCCTGAGAGTCCCAGATTCTGTCAAATTGACCCGAGGCCCGTTCAAGTGCGTTTACTGCCCCAGACGGTCGCGGGAAGCCATCCTCAGCTTCAGCTCCAACATACCGAGATGCAAAATACCACTCTGAAATGTTCTCCAATCTCCTATTTGAAGCAAATAACTGACTGTGAAATCTTATTTGGAAGACTAGCTGTATAATTATTTATTAACTTCTGGCCTAAGACTTGTTCTAAAAAATAGAAAAAGTCAGGTAATTTGGGTTTTATCCTTCTCTTGAATGGTGCCCTCCTCGATACTGCATACCTGTGTCACAGAGTGTGTGTGATCTTTTTCACGGAGTGAGGTAATCTTTTCCTGATGAAGCCCAGGCTCAAAAGACATGAAAGGAAAGTTACTCTCCCCTACTGGAGGATGGTCGCCATAGAGCAGGACGGTGGGGAGAATCTTCAGTTGCTGAAGACTGTATTATGCTTGGGCTGTAAATTAAGGGGTTTCTGTTTTAAATACTAACTCCTATCAGTCACAGGAAATTAAACTCATTTTGAAAGGAAGCTAGGCATGCGAGCAACGTACTTCTACCTAAATGTAGTTGGCAGCTCCTCCGAGGGGAGGATGCAGAGCCTGCCATTCTGCAGAGCCATGCAAGCTGCTGTCACTGTGTCACTCGTTCCTTACATCACGGCAGGTGCGGCAGGACTTACTGCGAGCGCAGAATAAACATGGCTCGACGAGAAAGCAAAGCTCTGTGGCTGAACTATGGGACAGGGAGGCTGGAGTAGAAATTTGGGAAGAGCGTGGCTAACTAACTCAATGAAACAATACTTGAAAGGACACAAAAAACTGGTGATAATATAAGTAAGACCTACTCAGTGCCAGTAGAATCTTCCTGAATCCTCACAGTAACCATTCGTATAGGAAGGCTTACTCATTTTTTTTCTCGAACTCATTTTATAGATGTGGGGAATTGAGACCCAGAGATTAGAAACCTTTTGAAGATAATGGAGCTGGTAAGTGAGTTAGCTTAGACTCAAGTCCAGCTCTGAATGACTCCATTATGATAACATCAACAATGATGCTAACGTTTATTGAGCAATTACTATGCAGCAAGCACAGTGCTGAGTCCTTTACGGGAATTAACTTAGTGAATCCTCAAATGACCCTGTGGCACTGTTATCCTCTCCAGCGCAGGGGAGGACCCTCAAAACCTCGGAGGTGTTTTAACTCTTCTTCTCCCACACCCCTCATTTAATCCTCGGGAAATGCTTCTTCTGGGGTCTAAGCCACAGTCATGTCTTGCTCTGGCTACTGCAATAGCGCAGTGTCTCCTAGAGTCCATGGACCCCTGCAGACCTAGACCCAGACAGCAGCTGCAGCAGGACTCTCCCAATGTTAATTACCCTGCTTCTGCTCAAACTCTCAGTGACTCCTCCTTTCTCTCAGTAAAACCCAAATATCCTTAGCTGGTCCCCTGGCTCATTTCCTTTCTCCCCTCATTGTCTACTTTAGCTACACTGCTCATCTTGCTGTTCTAGAACATGTCACGGGCTTCAGCTGTTCCCTCGGCGTGGAATGCCCTGAAATCCTCAGATACCCACTCAACTAACTCCCTCCCTGTCATGTCTTTGCTCCCCTCGCTGTGTCTTTGCTCATGTGGCACCTTCTCCATGAAGTTCACTCTGATCACGGCTTTATGCGGAAACTTGCCTTTCCCATCTTAGCACCCCAGGCACTGCGGATCCCTCCTAGGACCCCACCAGTTCTCGTTCCACAGTGATTAATGACCACGCTTTAACACAGGGCAGCAAACTACCGTCTAACATTTCGCTGGCGCACAGCCACAGCCATTCCTCCGTGTCATGTCTACAGCACTTTCCCACTACAACGGCCGAGTCCAGTAGTGCAACAGAGACCGAGGGCCTTCAAAGTCTGAAATGTTTGCTATCTGGCCCTCACAGAAAAAGCTTGCCAACTCTACTCTAACATTGGGATAATGTAATTATTTATGGGGCTTATTTTTCTTGGACTGTTTCTCCTGATAGAATGTAAACTCATGAGGACAGGGATCTTGGTTTCGTTTGGATCACCAGTGTATGCCAAATACCTCCAACAGTGGTGTATAGACAGCACCCAGTACATATTTGTTGAATCAATGTGAACGAGGCTGAGTCATTAAACACTCACCCAGAATCACTCTAGTGACCAGCCAGTCAGCTCTTGGCGTCCAAATTCAAACCCAGACAGACTGACAGAAATCGAGACCTACTCTTGATTACTACCCCTCCTTCTCTGCCCCGTCCACTACTGCCTGCTGCCTCACAAGACATGAGCTTTCTTCATTAGCTCATAACAATCAGATAGGAAAAAAAAAATGTGCTGCCATCAGCTCTTAGTCTTATTAATATAAGCAAAAAGAATGACCCCTGTTCCTGACTAGAAGATAGACAAATTGCTTCTAGACTCTTACTGCTCTTCTAGAGTCTTCCAGACTCTTATTTCAGGACGTATTGCAATGTCAGCATCTAACTAGAAGATACCAAGGTTTCACAAGGTCTGCCTCAAGGCTTGGACCAATTTTTTTTATGTTGTGACTACCCTGATGGTGGCCATGGTCATACCCAACCACCACCCATCCCTCCTGCCCAGGGGCCTTTCCTCTTTGAAGATCCCCTACCTAGATGTCCAGCAGGTGCTGAAAGTGTAGGACTGAAGGCTTTGGAGAGAGGTCAGGACACGGTTGAGTGCTGGAAGCCATCTCATAGGAGACGTAGCTAATGCTTTGGGATGAGGTCATCAAGGAAGAGAAGAAGGAAGACTGAAGAAAGAATTTTGGGGGAGACGGAGTCAAGGAGTGTGAGGTGTGGTTATGCTCACTCACTTTGAGCCTGGAGAGCAGATAGCCCAATGCTGTCTCTCTAGACCCGGATCTAGAGCGAGGATAGGACTTGCCTGTGTATCTGAAGGTTAGGTGACTGGTTCTTGATGGTTTGTAAAGATCGTCTAATCACTTTATGACCATACTTCATTGATGTGATCTCTGACTTAAAGTGTATAAATTTACCTTCCCACACAACTCTGGGATGAAGATTTGTGTCTTACAAGGAGGAAGAGAAAAGGAAGTGGTATTTGTTACCCACCAGGCCCTGGGCTATCTGTAACATATCTATTGCTTCCTGTAATCATAACAATACTTCAATTTTTTACGGATGAGAAAACTCAGGTTAAATAACTTTCACAACGTGTTGGAGATTTGGGTTGTCAATTACTCATCCCTCCTGCCCCACTGGGTGTTAACCTCTAGACACAGTGAACCAAATTGGATGAAAACATGGGCTTTTGTAAATCAACAATGTCCAAGCAAAGCTGGGCTGGGGGATGGAGGCAGACCTACTTTCCACTCCAAACCTAGCCCTGGGCCTGCTTTACCACCAGAGCCAGGGGCCTGGGGAACCGCAGGCAAACCTCACATGCTCCTGCTCACATCACCAGGATTTGGACCCAGGCGGCTCTAAGTCCCTGGGCCATTCTTCCTCTACTCCATGTGGTCTGCGGTACCAGCACAATGGCACAGCATGACTCTCCTATATCAGCCTCGTGTGAGCCTCTCTGGACCTGCTTATTCTATGGAAAATTCCAGGATGGGCTGTGTGTTAAGTTGATAAAGCCATCTTGAAAAGTCATCCCTGCATATCAATAAAAATACTTAAATAACAAAGTTCCAGAAAGGGGAAATTTACTTTGGAAATATTAATATGTAATGAGCTAGACAAATAGTGGGTTTGGAGCAGTCTCTGCTGATCTGTTTAATCAATGTCGAGAAGAAAAACAGGTGACTTGAGCCAAACATTTTTACTTGGCACTTGAACTAAATCACTCGGAGCAGCTCTGACAAGCCTATTTTTATGGGAAAAAAACACAACAATTTTGGAGGAGAAAAGAGCAATCTTCATACCGGAAAGTGAATTTGTCTATATTCATGGATCTGCCTCTGTATGGGTTGGTTTTTGCTTTTAAACTCCAGTGTTGGCTCTTTGCTCCCTGAAATCAAAACATTCGACATTCTTTTTGGGATCACACACAGTAAAGTGAGAATGGCAGCTTCTCCTAGTAAATAAATACTATCATCATCAACCAGTAGGTGTCACTGTTCATTTGTCATAACTCACACTGGAAAGCCGAGGCAATTGCCTTGGCTAAAATAACAAGCATGTTTTCTGGAAATAAAATAACCAGTGAGTACTGGGAGAGGATTATTTTCTTTCACAGGTGTCTCCAAATCAAAGCTGAAGTGTGAACAACAATTCATTCTTTCTATGGCCTCCCACGTAGCATTTGCTTCTAGAACTTTAGCACCATTGTAAGAATTCCTTCTAAACCATGTTTGTACCTCAGATCTAACTGCCTGACCCCATAAACATTCAGTGGCTGATTCTGCTTATAAAGTACGTTGGCATTTCCAGACACAGGCAGTGGAGTTTTCTAGTATTTCAGTGTAAATCAGAAAATGATATCTACTGCTGCCGAAATTGAAACATGCTCAAAAAAAATCGTAGATACTTAGAAATGAAACATTAAAGCAAGTCTCTAAAAATATGTCAAATACAAACACATAATTTACATCAAGGATACAGAATTATATATTCACATAGTAATTGTTTAATAAATAAATATATACAATGAAAATAATAATAGTGATCCTTTATCAAGCACAATGCACTAGACATGGAGCTGTATATGCTTTGATTCTTATCTCACTTTGTCTCCCTCTTACATGCCCATTTCATACACGAGGAAACAGAGGCTTAAAGAGGACAGTGATGTCCCCGGGCCACACTGGGAGAAAGTGACTGATGTACAACTGAACCACATGATTTTGACCCCAGAACCCAAGTTCCTAACCACCACACAGATGACCTTTCCTCTGACTTTTGTAAGGAAAAGAATTTGGTTCTAGTTGCATTCCAAGTTCCAGTTCTGGCTCCTCCATTTACCCTGCAGTGGCCTTGAGCAGTTTGCCCACCCTCCCTGAATTTCTTTTTTTTCTGGTTATTTTATTGAGGTCATAATGGTCTATAACATTGTGAAATTTCAGGTATACATTATTATTTATCAGTTTCCGTATAGGCTGCATCGTGCTCACCACCAATAGTCTAATTTTTATCTGTCACCATACATATGTGCCCCTTTACCCCTTTCACCCACCCCCCAACCCCCTTCCCCTCTGGTAACCACTAATCTATTCTCTTTGTCCATGTGTTTGTTTATCTTCCACATATGAGTGAAATCATGCAGTGTTTGTCTTTCTCTGTCTGGCTTATTTCACTTAACATAATACCCTTAAGGTCCATCCATGTTGTTGCAAATGGGACACTTTTGTCTTCTACCCTCCCTGAATTTCGACTGACTCCCTTGTCAAATGGAGAAACCTGTCCCTAGTAGTGGGATTGCTGTGGGGATTAGAAGTCGTGTGTTTAAGAAAGTTCCTAGCAGTGTTGGCACGTAAAAGACATTTGATACATTTTAAAAACTTGATTTTTAAAATTAAATAGATAAACAAATAATAATGAGCGTGCAGTAAATATCCTTCACCCAAAAGTGTAGTGAGGAGCAGGTGTTAGTCTTCAGCAGTTTGCAAAAGTGTAAGGGCTCAGCTTCTGCCAGTTGGCACTAAGGGGCGTTCTGGGAAACTTCTGCCATTTGGTGGCAACTAAATCCTGCCGAACTAAATCCCTAAATCCAGGGAGTCCTCAGCCTCAACTTCCACACTTCTAAAGCCAGAGTTCCTTTAAATTTTCCCAATTCCTCCCGTGTCTGGCCAGACCATGGGCTTTGGCTTTTGCCTCAGTTTCCCTGTCCTGCAATCTAGTTCCCTGAAAATACAGGTGCCCTCATCATTTATTGGCCAGTAGGGATTGAAGGACTATTACGTCCCAGGCATGCTGGTGAGGAGAAACCTGTATAGAATCCGCTGACATCCAGCACAGTCTAGATGGGGCAGACATCGATCAAGTAGTCACACCAACACACGTATAATTACAAGCATCTCTGAAGGCAAGACACACGGTTTTGCTAGCCTCTGTATTAAAGGAACCTCACCAGGGTCCAGGGATTAGGGAAGACTTCCTTGAAGTGGCTCCCGAGGAAAAGCTGGACCATGGGTAGGTTCCGTCTAGGAGAAGGGAAGTGAGGTGGGGTGGTGGTTGGTGGAGGAGAACTTCTGAGCAGGGTTCAAAGGTCCTGAAATGGGAGCAAGTTAGAGCATCTGAGGAGCTGAAGAGGGTGAGTGTGGCTAGAGGGAAGAGGGCAAGGGGAGTGTGATGGCGGGTGGGACTCATGTAAGTGTCAGACCCTCCTCTGAGGGGCAGTGGCCCAGCACCTTGCTGCTGCTGACACCTGGGGACAGGGCTGGGATGAGGGTGTGGTGGACAATGACGACACTGTGGGCTTGAGTTTGTAGAGAGCTAAGGGGGCTTTTAGAAATCTGAAGTCTTAGGCAGAAAAGGGGTGAGCAAAGAGATGGCTGAGTGACCTTCTCTTGGAAAGTGTGGGTGGATTAGCAATGTTAGTCGAAGTCCATGGAGCAGAGCAGAGCCTCCCTATGGACCACCAAGGGGAGTGATAAAAGAAGAGCCTGGCAGGGAAAGGGACCTTACCCCGCACTAAACCAAGAGGACAGTTACCATTTTTGTGCACTGTGCTAGGGCCTTACCCATATTTCTTTTAACCTTCACAACATCTCTACAAGGCAGTTGAAGAAGCACCTCTACTTGTGGATGGGTTAAGTTCTGGAAAGTTCTAAAACCCTTTTGTTTACATGTTTAAGGTGACATTATACAAATGACTACAAATGCCAATTGTGGGCACCAGGTCGAGCTGATGGGCTTTTGACATGAACAGTTTTATTTATCCTGATTTTACAAATGAGGAAACTAAAGCTCAGAGAGATTAAGTTACGTGCCCAAGGTAACAAAATTGAAGAGAGTGAACCCAGATCTGTTGGACTGCTGGGCCTTATGTTGTTCTATTTTGCCATATGAAGTAACGTGCTATAGAATTTGTGATTTTCCTCAGAGCCATAGAGTTGTAAATCCACTCACTGAAATTCCTATTTCCTGAAATTCCTATTCCTTGCTGACTTTAATTTTGTACCTGACCATTGAATTCCAGGACTGGGGAAGCAACATGAGTAGAGAAAGGAAGGCCTCCTTTTCCGTGTACCTTTGGGTGATGACGTAAGAAAATGACTTGATATTCATCTGGATGAGCCCTTACCTCCAGGCAGCTCCAGGAGCGGAGGGCTCCCTACACCACAACTAGGAACAGTCAAGGTGAGGCATTGCTATTTTGGATCGATACTTATGTTGGGCACTTAAACACACTGAATCCTCAATATATATGGAGACACTGACGATATACTTTGCTATACTTCGAATAGCAAAAATCAGTCCTTTCTAAACAGTTAACTAGTAGGTGCAGAATTTCCATCCAAAAATTGTAGAAAAGTGGTCAGAAGGGAGTTGGGAATTGGCACTTATGCCTGTAATTTAAGTACTTTCTGGGTCATAACCAATGCCCTGAGCCCATGCAGAAATCACATTCAATCTTCACCAAAAATTAAAAAGGATCAAGATAAAGGTGGGTAGAGAGTATATTGTAACTTCTACAGATGATATTTCTTTCTCCAGGCCAAGAGTACCTTTAACAAAGCAATGGAGGAGACCCCTGAGATCACAGGAGGGACAGAGCTGGACCAGAAAGTGACATTTACCTCTTGGTCCTGTTTCCAACCCCGGTTGTTGCATCCTGTTCTAAAGGGACCACATTAATCTTCAGAGAGAAATTAAAGTGAGCACAAAATTAATATAAGGAATTAATGTGCATGATCTATACAGAAGAAATCACATAAAGAGTAGAGAAATGAGTTAAAATTTTGAAATAACATTCTTGAAATGATAGATTATCTGGTTGATTCTGATTCAGTATAATCATAGATTTAATATCAATGATGTTGAAAAGATTCTTGTTATATTCTTAGCCAAATGAATGGATACGATAATGGACAAAGAGCTTAGAATTTAGTGAATTATGGAAGTAAAGAATTTTGATAAAAAAGGACAATTTAGATTCTTTTGGACTCTCTATATAGAGTTTCTGTTAATAGGTTATCCCTATAGAAACATACACAGTAAAGGAAAATATTTTTCAGGTTTTACTATAAGAAATCATTTGAGGTAACTGGTGGGGGATCCACATCAAAGATATTAACCAATGATTCCAATTTAGTTCACCAGTTGAAGGCAAAACAATAACAACCAAAGCAAAAAACCAAGAAAACAAAAATAAAATTAAAATCCCAAGAAAATGAACTTTATGCCTCTTTCCTGTCTTCCTCTGACTAATGCCTAAATTCTTCTACAAGAAGGAAGGAAGGAAGGAAGGGATGAAAGAAGGAAGGAAGGGAGGAAGAAAGAAAGAAAGAGAAAAAAAGAAAAAAATGTCCTGGAGGCAAAGGACATATTTTTCAAGCTACTTCTTCCTCTAGGCTGGCAAATTCCAAATGAGAAGTCAAGCACTGGCCTTGCATTCCAGACGTTGATAAATAAATAGGGATGACGCCAATGATCATGAGGCCAATGACAGCCCTCATCAACTGCCACCTCACTCACAGCATGTGGACCAAAATATGAGACAAGCTGGGCATGCATTCAGATATGTTATTTGTGGCTTTTAGAAAGCATTTATATTTCCTATAAATCCACTCATATCTCAGCATCGTGCTGTGAGAAATGCACTGACAGTGGAAGGCCTTGATCCATCAAGAGCAGCGGCACGCTCGGAATGGGCCTGACAGCTGTGATAGGTTTGGGATATCAGCATCTTTAATTTATGACATCCTTGCATGGGTTTGGTTTGACATCCTCATCTGAGAAAATGTGGCCCCCACATGAACAGTGGGGCATTAGAGTCCATTCTTCTTGTCTAGTATCTGAAGGGTTTTCATCATGCTCTTCCTTTGCTTCCCCACGTATGGGGTGTCAGCATGCAAGAGGATAACCCTTGATAGATGTTGTGTAACTCTCAGCTTACATGTGAGAAATAGGGAGGTGAGGACTGTGATTCAGTTACGCATTGTAACCATCTGAATCTTATTTGGGAAATCTTGTACACTTACCCATGCATGAAGAACACTTATTTGAATGGGGGATAGTCTGTGTTTGTCAAGCTCCAGAATGTGGATGACAAAGTACATCTTAAAATTTCTTGATTTGGGACCAATGACAAGCAAAACATGTACAGATTCAGACTTGTTGTCAATCCCAGGCTGGGATTCACAAAGTTTGCTGGTCTCTGGTTAAAGTTGCCTCTTTAGAGAAGCCTTCTCTGAGCACTCTCACTAGAGCAGGCACTTCCTCACCTCCCCACTGCCCACCAGTCTTTCACTGCGTCCTGTTTGTGCCCTCAGAGGATGTCATGTGTTGCCAACATTTGTCCGTAAGAGGGATTCTGTCTGGGTTTCATTATTGTACATCTATTGACTAGAAAAGTACCCAATACCTAGGCAGTGCTGAACAAATATCAGTTGAATGAACGAATACAATTTTCATTATTAAGTTTCTGTTTTTAAAATATCTACAGACTAGATATGCACAAGTCACAAAGGAAGTATGCACAGCAGAGTACCACGTGTAGGAAGTACCAGGACACTGCTAACATTCCTTAAGCGATAATTACAGCACTATGCACATCTTGTACCAAAGTGGGGAGTGAAGAATTTGGAGAGGATTTAGACAAACCCACTGAGAATAATCAAAGTATTGAAGGAATTAAAGTATCTCGGAAGGAATATTACTTTTCCTGGGGCAGCCAGAAGGGCCTTGGGTGATATGAAGTTGCTCTACATCTTAATTTTGAAGAGACAATCGTGAAGATGTGGGAAGAACTTCCCTGTTAAAAATGCTCTGAAAAGTTGGATTGCGTTGTGGAGGGAGATTATGGAAGTTTCTTTGTCTAGAAGTATTTAAGAACGTAGTGGTGAATTCCCAGCTTCTTCATAGGTGTATGTTAAGTAAGTGATGCCAGGGGTTCCATCTACCTCTGTGAATCTTTGTGGAGAAACCACCATGTATTAAGCACCTACCTACTGAGGGAGGCATTACTCTCTCTCTGTCACACATGTGCGCACGCGCACACACACACACACTTCAACATAGGAGGAAACTGCATCTCAGAGAGGTTAACATAACTACTTTCACACTGCTAGTAAGTGGCAGAGCTGGGATTCAAACATGGGTTGGTTTGATTACAGAGCCCAAAGTCTTCTTGCTGAATCATGTTAGAGAGTGGAGGATGGAGCATACTTGTGACACTGTGATTCTGTGTTCCACGACTTTGCTTTACCCCACATCAAAATGTGGCCTCTGATATGCTCTGCTTTGGTGGCCCGGGTTTGGTTCCTGGGCACAGACCTACACCACTTGTCTGTTAGTGGCCATGCTGTGGCGGTGGCTCACATAAAAAAGAAAAAAAGAGGAAGAATGACAACGGATGTTAGCTTAGGGTGAATCTTCCACAGCCAAAAAAAACAAAAGTGGCCTCTCAGATGTTATCATTGTATACATTAAAATCCTATATGAAAGTTTACAATACTTGGTAGTCCTGTCAACCAGCATCCTTCATAAAGAGTCTCCAAGGGCTTATCTAAGAGGCATCGGGATGAGCTGCAGGGACAGATGGCTTAGCTCCCTGGTTCAGTCTGTATCCAAGGCTGGTCTCAAAGCTTCTCATTGCCTTCATCTTTCGAGATCAGAATCCACAGAGTGACTCACTTTACTCGCTTTTCATTTTTGATACTCCCTGTCAGACATGACAAAGGTGGCTCTTCCCTCACCAGTGAACTGCCTTCAGGTGGAAGTCAAAATTGCAACTGTGTTTGGGGTGAATATGTTCATAAATAATTATGAGGAGACTAATTCATTCAAATACTCATGACTTCATGCTTTTTAAAATATAGTCCGATGTATAATATAGATTAGAACCATTGCCAGGTCATTAATCCCCCGTATTCACATGGTGCCTACCTTCCTCAGGAGACAAGGCATTTCTAAATCCTTCCTGTTGGGCCCACAAGATTCCTGTGAGGAAGAGCTGTCCGTCCCACCATCCTTCTGAAGGCAGGTCCCCAGTATCAGTTCCAGAAGTGGTAGGAATGACAGTAATGTGTTCCCAAGTTAGATGTTAAGATAGTTGTCTATCTATCATCTATCTATTGAGGAGGAGTGATAGCTATCTAGATAGTTAACTGAGAGTCTGAATACAAAGCTGTAGGATTATAAAAATAATGTGAGACGAGAGGGAAAAATTAGACAAAACAAAACAAAAAGAGAATGAGAAAAAAATAAGATTAGTAAAAAGAAAGAGAGAAAGTGAAATGTCTACTGCCACTGAAAATCCAGGGTGGGGTGCTCAAGTACCTGAGTAATTATATTATTATATATTATTATATAATGGGGCCCTATACTGGTGCTTTATATGAATTGTCTTCTTTAATCCCCACAGTAACCCTAACTGGTGGCACTATTATCATCCATGTTTTCAGATGAGGAAACTGAGGCACATGGAAGTCTAATAACTTACCTAAGGTCACCAGCTTATAGAAGATGCAGCTGGGATTGGAACTCAGAACTGACTCAAGAATTTTTTTATTCCTTCCAGTTGCTGAAAAGCCACTAAATTTACGAGGCAATTTCATAAGTTTATCTCTCGTCGGAGTTGTTAATAATTAGCGATTATTAACCTGACATCTGACATGTGAAAGTGAAACACAGTTCAAGATGCTTTGAGATATGGACATGACATTATCTATCTATCTATCTATCTATCTATCTATCTATCTATCTATCTATCTATCATCTATCTATCTATCTATCTATCTATCTATCTATCTATCTATCTTCTTTCTTCATCTATTTACCTATCTATCCATCTATATCATCTATTTATCTACCTATCATCCATCATTTACCTATCTATCATCTATCTATCTATCTATCTATCTATCATCTATCATCTATGTTTCCATGTATCTATCTATGTATCTATCATCTATCCATCTTAAGGATAAAGTTGCTTAGATTCCACTATTTTCTACATTTAGGCCTTTAGTGAGACTGGAAGTATTCAAATCAATAAGTAAAGTCCTCCCTAATAATTCCATTTAAGGAGTGTCATGGAAGAATAAACTACCAGGCTTTTGACGAATCCCACATTTCACTCGCAATGTGCAGATTTGCATATGCTGTGGTTCAGCGATTTGTGTTGCCTCTTCTAGGCACGATTTCAGACTAAAATGACTCCTGTCACTACACCCGAAAGCAGAGGGCTCCACCACTGGAGAGAAGTTGTTGGTTTGGGGTGGGATCAGAGGGTCCCAGCAGAAGGTGACATGTCCATCATTGTGGAAGGGCTTCTGCTGGCAGCCTGAATGCATGTCCATGGAGGTTGGTACTTGGACACAAGTTCACCTGTGAGTGATGTGCTGCCATCATTACACTCGGGAACTTGCACCAAGGGGAACATTTCCTCAAAGCTATATATCTGCATCCCAGTGCAATATAGGCGAAGTTCTTTCTTTTCCTCACATTCTGAATGAAAGACATCAATAATTGGCTTAAAAGAATCCAACCCTTTATCAAAGCACTCCAGTATTTCTCCTGCAGAGAGTGCTGCCTTAATGGTATCTGATGTTGAGAAGGTGCAGATGTCTCCAATTCCTGTCGTGACTGGCAGAGATGGACAGAGCAGGCGGTCCAGGCCCCTGGAGTCAGGGGAGTGGACAGAACCCTGTGGAAGTCTTTGTCGGTCAGGCTGGTGTCACAGGAAGCCAGAAGCAGCTAGAATCAAGGATGACCACGTTCAGGGCAGCAGCCAGAAAGGTCGTGAAGCCTTTTGTGTCTCTAAGTGTGTTGCACTCTGGCTGTGTTTGATCGTTTGGAGGGTTTGCTGTGTTCTGGGAATGTCTTTCCACATGTCTGAAGGGAAAGTTTTTGTCAACTGTTACTGCCTTGCTCAAGAATCAGCAATTCACACATATAATAAGGCTCACAAGGAAAAGCACATTCACGTTCTTTTTCTTTTCTATTTTCCTGCCTGAATACATTTACGTTTGAAAATCTCCATCTCTTGCGTGTGTGGGTGCATATTTGAAACCATGTTTTTTCAGGCAGATGACCGTGTAAGCCCTGTGTGACCATTCAGCCAGTGTTGCTAACCAGGCCCCTAACACATGCTGACCTATGGCCAGGAGTGCCTGGCTTCTCGCCACCTTCTTCCTCATGGCCAAGCATACATTTTTGCCCCAAGACTGGAAGGCTGGCAGATCTGCTCAGGTTAGCTGGTTCAAGAAGGGGGGCATCTTAGCTCATGCCCAAGAGATCACTTAAGATGTACCTGAAGCAATACTTCTCTTAGGCAGGAGACCTACAGATGGCACCTTTGCTGACCTTGAACATGCCTGAGATACACACCTTTCCTTAATGAGAATGTTCCAATCACCATGTCACACTGCATAGGATATAAAATAAAACATTCATACTCTTGCTCATTTGCTAATTTATTCATTTATAAATTCACCCAACAAATATTTATCAAGTGTGTGATATGTGCCATGTGCTGGGCTAGATGCTGGGATACAGTGGAAAACAAGACAGGCAAGGTTCCTTCGCTCAGGGAGCTGATTGTCAGATATGGGCAAGTAAACAGGTTGTTATAATAAGACAGTGTGGGAAGCGCTGTTGTTGTGTGGGTGTGGGTGGGGGTGGGGGGAACAGGATGCAGTGGAGGGACATGGCAATGAAGGAGGAACAAAACACGCCAATGTGGAAAGGCAGGGCTGATTCCCCAGAGCAGAGACCTTGGGATGAGTGGGACTTTACCAGATGCATTAGACAGAGATGAGTTCCAGCACAGAGCTGCCTGCAGGTTCTGGCAACTTGTGGAGGATGGATTTCAAGGAGGTAGGGGTGTAGTGAAGTTTTCTGGATAGGAGGCTACTGAGAGAGTTGAGGTGGGATATGACAAGTAGAGTAGGGATGGAGGAGATGGGAGGGAGCCCAGGAAAACAATTGTGAGATGAAATTAAGAGAACTTGAATGTGGAGGGTGAGGGACAGGGAGAACTTGGGAGTGACTGTCAGGTTTCAGGTTTGGGCAACAAGTTGATTAATGGAGAAAGATGGATCCAGGAAGAGTCTCAGGCCTACGGGTATGCGGGAGGAAGGTGAGTTCTGGACTCATTCTGTGGGCCTGTTCTTCAAGGATGCAGGATAACTGTCCCCTACTGAGGATGGGTATTTGGGGAACTGGAAATGTTCATGTCCAGGTAGCTATCAGCAGAAAACTACATTTTAATTCTTCTCAGGGACTGTGAAGGGTCTGAGGCTTTGCCCTCTTTGCAAGTTAACAAGCTAGTCTACCCATCTCATGGATGCTGGCAGAAGAGAGGAGACTCCTGGATCAGAGACAAAGGACTGTGTATTAATCACAGCAATATCTTTTTTCTTGTGCTGGTTACCCAAATCCCAGTTCTCACAGGGTGCCGTGAAGCAGCCCAGATGGGACCTGAATGAACAGTGGGTTGTATTACAGGTGGGGAACCCCGAGCTTAGGGAACCACAGTCTTTTATAGTGGCCAGTAAGCAGGCCTGCCCTTGCCTCCAGAGGGAGATATTATCTTTATTATAAGCCAACTTACCCTTTGTTCTGGAGGATAGTATCTCCATCTTCCAAGGCTGTTCACTGTACAAATATCCTCGGAAAGATAGTCTGGAACAAAGGGCAGTCAGTGCCTCTCCTTGCAAGACATGCAGAAATGTGAGAGACGCTTGGAGAACTCTCTCCTGACTCTTCTCCTGTGCCCTCATTCTCTGCCACCTTTGTATTCTGCCCTCCTTTAAAGTAGGATTCTAGACTAGAAGACCATTAAGAACTCTGCTTCTGTTCTCTGAGCTTGCTGTTCAAGGATGCTTGGGAGGGGCTGAAGGTGGGAGAACAAAAGTAGTATTCTACTGCCCCTAGAGGAGCTTGGGGGTCTTTTCCCAGCAACTCAAGGATCTGTCAGACATAATTTTGGTTCCATCTATTCCTCTTCCAAGTCTAGATTCTCTCAAGTCCTTTCCTACAAATGACCATCAAATACTCAGGATTTATCAGAGGGTGTGGTTAATTACCATCCTACTACAAATGTTGGCTTTAGCTTTGATATCTGAAAAATATAGAGAACCAATTGCAAAAAAAGTTTTGAAAAAATTATAGTAAAGTAAAAACTGAAAAAAATTATAGTAAAGCAAAACACACATGGCATAATATACAGTAAAAAGGAGAAGACGAACATCTGATTCATATCTGCCTTTTTCTCAGAATGCTTCTGAGAAACGCTTCTGAGATTGGGGTTAATAATTTAGATGAAGGAGTTAAAGTCCGAGGTTCCTCTGTGCTTTTCCTGTGGTCCCCATCAGTTACAGCTAATTGGGAATTAGAGCCCAAATGCTGGGAGCAGGGAGCTTCTTTGCCAGATGATTCTTCTCTTCAACGTCATCCATCACCAACCCAGAATCCCGACAGCATGCTGAAGAGGATGCCCCAGATGGGATTCTGACTCTGGCTGGCGTGTCATTGAGCCCCCAGCCCTCTGAGTCCTCATCTCTTAAATCAGAGATCTGTACCAGAAGATTCTAGGGCCCCTTCAGCCGTGACTCTGAATCTATGAGAGGCAGCTGGGTGAAACCATGACAACAACGTCAATTGATTCCAAGCAGTAAGGGACTGAGGATGGCATGGACTTGAACAGGGGCTGGAGTCGCCCATCCCCGGGTCTCCACAGGTACTTGGGAGCCTCACTGGGTCAAAAGCAGCACCACCCGGGCCCCTTACATGAGTGACCTTGGATCCCTGGGGCATAGTTAGAAGACTTTCCAAGGGTTCCCAAGTGTGAGGAGTTGAAGGGAATCCATTCCAGAGCCTCCATTTCCACGTGTGCTGGATCCTGGTCTCATGCGGGCTTTCCTTTCCCACGTCGCTCTTTTAAAAATAGGCCTTCTACTTTACAAAAGCAAGACTCACCCTTCACCCATCACAGTCTCCCTATTGGGGTGGAAAAATTTCTCGGGCACCAAACAAAGGGATGATTCTAAAATTTATTTGGGGGAAAGCTTCCTTTAGGGAATAATCAGGCACAAAACACTCACCTTAGGACTTGAGGTGTTTCCCCGTCTTATAGATGTTGCAGTTAAGTGGGAAGCAGGTGATATATATGGAGAATTTTGTCCCTTGTTAGGATGTTCTAAAATCAGATATATGGTAGAACGTGGGCAGTGGGAATGATAGGGATTTTCACTCAATTTTTGTTTAATGGCTTAACCTCTTCTTTCTCCTGACTATTATCAGTAAATGCACTGCTCTTGGGGGAGAATCTGAGCATAAACACAGAGAAAATGGCTAAGAAATACTGAATGCTGAAATGGCTTTTTTCCTCATGTATTTAATGTAAGCAATTATGATTGGCCAGTCTCAATCCTCATTGCTAGGGCATACCATCAGCTGAGAAGAAAGAAATTTTGAACAGTTGAAGCAGCTCACTCTTTTTTGTGTGTGTGTGAGGAAGACTAGCCCTGTGCTAACACCGTTGCTAATCGTCCTCTTTTTTGCTGAGGAAGACTGGCCCTGGACTAACATCTTCCTCCACTTTATATGGGACACCGCCACAGCATGGCCTGATAAACAGTGCATAGGTCCGCGCCCGGGATCCGAACCTGTGAACCCCGGGCCGCTGAAGTGGAGTGCGTGAACTTAACTGCTGTGCCACCAAGCCAGCCCCAGCAGCTCACTCTTTTAAACATAAATTAAATATTTTCAGGGACTACCAAATTTTTACCTTTAGAACTGGATCAAATCTGCACATAAAAATTTTACACAGTTCCTTTTAGATTTGGTGTGCACTATTTAACAAGGTATTATTTCAAATCATGTCATGAAATATTTATTCCAAGTATGGTCAATAATCATTATATTTCATATTATAAAGTATTTACTATTTCTACCTCTGTTAACAAAAAATTAAAATTAGATGCTGGCTTCTGAATAAGAAATATATATACATATATATTTACAACATATAGGTATGTGAGTGTGTGTAGTATGTATATATACACACACACCTCTATGTTGTAAATATTCACTTTCTTTAAATATGTTGAAAGAGTTTGATCATTAATGGAGTCATTTCTGAATTATTACACATGACTTTTACTTAATTATTCACAGATGCATAACACCAGAATGCATACACTACATGCACACACAGGCACTATGAGAGGATTCCAGGCCATCCTTGCTTCACAAATTGCATCATTTCAGCTACATATTATATTCCTTTATTACAGACTAAGTATAAGAACAGATAGATTTATTCTTGTTTTTTAAACATTATGAAATGGTTAAATTAATAGAGTCTATATCATTTTGATCCTGACTGATTTTCATAACCCATCTTGCAAGGTGGATATATTCTGGTGACATTTACAATATTCTTTGGAATATATATTAGCATGCTTATTTACATTAGAAAATAAATCCCCTTGGTCTGATTTTGTTGATTGGTTTGATGATGAAGACTAAGTTCCCTAAATACTTTTATCAAAAGATATTTTATTGGCAAAAGTGTATTAAAAATAACAATATTTAGATTTTCTCAGTCCTTTTTGAATATATCAAAACAAACAAAGGGTTTCAAATTTACAAAATAAAGGTATAATTAATAGTTACTTGTTAGATCTTCATAAAGCCTTTTTGGTTTATTTCTCAGAAACTGAAAAAGTGAATTACTATGCTGACTGGGTAGCAAATTCTTTTGTTTCTAATTCTTTGCTTCCAAAACTTGTGAAGATTAAAAATAGTTTTTGATGATGGACCCTATGTGATTTTTTGGCAAATATCTGAAAATGAGTCTCAAAAGACAGAATGATACTGCTAAAAAAAGACTTCTTCCATTATAATCCACTTATATGAACAAAGTTCTTTAGTGTTTACATTAATAAAAATTAAAGATAGAAAAGGACTTCATATTGAACTCTCATCCCAGCAACCAGTAACGTTCATTCATTGCATCTCATTCAGTTGTGCATTACCATTACCCTTTACTTCTTGTTTAATAAGTATTCATCAAAATCTGTAATGTGTTTTTGTTGTTTTGATTAATTGTGTGCTATGTCAACGACTCAATTAGGAAAAATATTAACACATAGAACCTCATGTCTCTTAAATTAGAAATTTTGTACATATTTTTATAATAGAGATACATATTAGGTGATCAATACAAGATTTTCAAACATAAAAACATATCTCAGGGCTGGCCTGGTGGCGCAGTGGTTAAGTTCGGTGTGCTCTGCTTCAGTGGCCTAGGCACGGACCTACACACCACTCATCAAGCCATGCTGTAGCAGTGACTCACATACAAAATAGAGGAAGACGGACACAGATGTTAGCTCAGGGCCACTCTTCCTCAAGCAAAAAACCCCACCATATTTCATCAGGGATTGAGGGAAGTGGAAGGGAAATAACAGGAGTAAAAGATATGATATAAATTTCCCATTGGTAAAGAAGAGTGTGTTCATGTATTTTTGAAATGAATGATGTGGGTATCAAATCCCTATAGCATGTAGATTTTACTTCAGTCATTTAAAAGAGTGCTATTTCACTTCTTGAAAAAAAAGTATTTATAATATTCCAGAAATGTCACTTTTTGCAAATACTTAAACCTAGGAAAAATTTTATAGATCAATTTAAAAACTTGTGAGGAGGTACACAATTTTCAACATTTTGCATGGGGGGATAAAGAAAACAATTCGAGGACTATCACTTCATATAGTAATAAGCATTCTCTTCACTTGCTATTTTGCTCAAGCGATTGTGCTAGTCTGCTATTCCAGCTCAGCATTGTCATGAATCAGTGGGGAAAAGATGACTTAGAAGTTCACCTGAATTTTTCTGTGTCTTCTTTTCCCTCTGCTATTATCTAGGGCTAATATCTGCTGTGCAGGGTTGAGGGAGCTGGCCCCTGCCTGTTGCTGTTACTGAACTCCTTGCTTCTCACCCAGACTCTTTCTTCTTCTTGTCAGAACCTCCAGAGCTGCAGGAACTGGGACCCAATCCCTCAAGACAGCATCCTCTCTGAGGCTGGGGTGTGCTCTAACACACAACTGTAATGTAGCCTGTTTTAGAATCATCACACAGTGGGGCCTTTATTTTAGTACCCATGTAACCACTGAGCAAGTCATTTCATCTCCCTGAACCTTATTCTCATCTGTAAAGTGAGGGTTTACCAAGCACCTTTAGCCTGTTTCTTGAGGGTTGCAGATGAGACAGGGAAGGAAAGCTCTTTGAAAACTCGAATGCATTATTATACACGAAATCTCCCAGCTCCTCTTAAATTGCTTGGCATGCTGGAGTAAATTCAGTAGCATTTTCTGTCTGTTACAGATGCATCTTTAAAAATACACAAAACAAAACAAAAAAGAACATGAATCTGGCAAACGCCCCTCCAAGGGCAACGTGGTGAGTGTTGGGAGAGAAGAGGGGCAGGTTGAAGAAATACTGGGAAGAAGCCCAACTTCTCGGCTGTAATTTGCTGAAAGCTCCCATCCATCCAGCATGTTCTCTTGCACTCGTGACAAAGAAATATAACCTTTGGCCAATTGCGTTTTTGTTCCACTGGTAACTAGGTTAATGTGACCTGACAGAGCTGGATGAGACAGCACAGGAAGAAATCATATCTGTACTTTTGTGCAGCTCGATATAACGAAGATAAACCATGTAGAATATAAAGATTTGCCAGAAAAAAAGAGAGATTATTATCACTATAAAAGATGTTGTAGGATAATATTTTACAAGCAAACTTTTTGATATACATTACACACAGTTACATTCCCAGTGACCTAAAAATCTCTCAGAATAGTTATACTTTATTTGCATCAATCCTTGCTTTTTATATACCCGGCTTGATTTACAATAATCCCTAACACTAGGGGTTTGTGTGAAGGTAAATGAAATAATTTTGTTGTTGTTGTTTTATACAAAGCATTGAGCTCCTACTTTGTGCAAAGAGCTTTACAAATATTAATATTTATGAACAGTAATTAATTTTTAAAATAAAATGTGTTAATTGTTTTTTTTGGTGAGGAAGATTGGTCCTGAGCTAACAACCATTGGCAATTTTCCTCTTTTTGCTTGAGGAAGATTGTCCTTGAGGTAACATCCATGCCCGTCTTCCTCTGTTTTGTATGTGGGACGCTGCCACAGCATGGCTTGATGAGTGGTATGTAGGTCTGTGCCCGGGATCTGAACCCGTGGACCCTGGGCCACCAAAGTGGAGCATGTGAAACTTAACTACTATGCTACCGGGCAGGCCCCTAAAATGTGTTAATTTTAAATATAATGGTGTAGGCTTCATGATTGCTCCTGTATTTTCATCAGGGAAATGGAGTTTCAGAGATGCTGACAGACTAGGATCAAGTCACACGGTAGTTCATAACTGAGTGGTCAGGACACACCCAACCAGATTTCTCTGGCTTCAAAGTTCTTTTGCTTTTTCTGTATTACACTTCCCTTACTAGGTATAATATTCAAATTAATCTAAAACATCAAATATAGTCTCTTTTTCATTCAGATCTATTTATTTCTGGATTTTTCTATTTTTTTTTTCCTTCTGAGGAAGACTGGCCCTGAGCTAACATCCGTTGCCTAATCCTCCTCTTTTTGCTGAGGAAGACTGGCCCTGGGCTAACATCCATGCCCATCTTCCTCTACTTTATATGGGTCGCTGCCACAGCGTGGCTGACAGGCAGTGCGTCGGCGGGCGCCCGGGATCCGAACCGGCGAACCCCGGGCTGCCAAGCGCGGACTAAACCGCTGCACCACTGGGCAGGCCCATGGATTTTTCTATTTTTAAAGAAAACCTGTTTCTACATGAAAACTCCTCAGGCCTTTCCTTCCCTCACTGAAGTGTGTGGGGGTCCGAGGGTGTGCTGACCCCTCCTCCCAGCAATGACTGCAGGAGGAGGGAGGAAGGGAGCAGGCAGGATGGGTGGGAGATGAATTTCATTCTCTGAGGCCAGAGAGGGGAGCATCCTATAGAGACATGAAGGTCTAGAAACTTCCTGACCATTCTTTACAAAGTGGAGATTCTTTTGGGGGAAAGAAATGCCTTTTTTAGGGTTGCAAATGTTCCCTAGGAGGATTAAATTTTTGGTGATTTGCGACTTCCTGGTAAGTCTTTGCACCCATGAGATGCTCCGGTGAACGGCTGTGATTTGGAAGTGAGGGTGGTTGGAGGAATAAAGATATGGGGAAAGTAGGTCAAACAATCACCTGGTCTAACTCGACCTCAGGCTGACTCTCAGTATCCCGATTGGCCACTGTGGGTGTCCCTGTGCCCAGGGCACCTGGATCAGGAGCAATTCCTTAGGGCCTCCCGGGTATTAGAAAGTCTGTCTCTGTAAAAGAAAATTTCATTGTTTGAAACGGCCTTTCCTCTCTCTCTAACTTAACCGTGGAGAGGCTTAGGGGAGAGATGGGGTTTGTATGGTGTCCACCTGGAGTCAGCTCGGACACAGTGGTCAACCTTGACAGCCCTCGGGCTCTCTAGGCACCTGGAAGAGGTTTGTGGGCTTGGCAGCAGTGCTCATCAAATAACAGTCATGGTGCTTATGGTATTGATGTAGCTCCGGCAGCCACACTGGCGGAGTGGACTCTCCACAAGGAGGTAAACCTGGGCTGGAGTGTGGGTCATCTGAAAAAGAGGCTCCCTTTGACTTTTTACTTGGATAAGATCAAAGAATGTAACCTCGCCTGAGTGGGGATAGGGAGAGTCTGTATGTTAAAAATAAGCATCATAAATCTGACATCATATATTAATGTGTGAACAAAATGAAAATTAAAATAAATAATGACTTCCTCAAAATATGAACATTATATCTACTAACCTCACCTAAATTAGACTCATCTGTGTGTAGGAAATGAACATAATGTATATCTGATGGCATATTTTGGAAGTGGTTTCAACATGAATATTAAATAAAAAATGCCTTTTCCCAAATAGGAACACTAGCATAACTACCAAATGCAGGAGCTGTGACTACTTGATTGATTGTTAAACATTTGTTTATTCCTCCTGTAATGGATACAGTTATTACTTGGGCCTACGTCTGTCCATATAGTTCTAAATACAGAACTTGTCTGAAGATGCACCAAGTCAGTGACTATATGTAGGGCAGAGATGGAACATTCTTTGAGTTAGAGTGCAGCCAAGTAAAAATAATACAACATCTGAAAAATCCACACAGGGGGATGATCTGTCCTAGAAGTTTTGTTATTCAATGGAATTGGCAATGTTTCCGTTTTCCTGCAAGCTCATTTATGTGCAGAATTACATTAAACCAAATATATGGCATGTAAGGTAGAAGGCACACTTTACACATGTAGGATTTCTTACTGTCATTTCACAGGAAGGGATTATGGTGCACATAAGGGAAATAGGAAACTTTCCAATGCAGGGTTCATGTGAGAACTGAGAGAGAAAAGAAAATAGAAAAATAAATGATAAATGTTTTTAAAGGATTAGTAAATTGCTAAGTGCCATATAAATATGAGATACCTGAATGGTCATCATGCATATAGCTATTTTGAGCAATGCTGCCTGTATATCAGCTTAGGAAAATTAACAATATACATTTTATTAAACCGACTAATACACATTTGACAGAAAGAAGGACTGACATCACCATCTTGTTTATTTTAAGAAATATCAAAGCACATGAAAGATTTAAAAAGGTAGAGGTTGCATGTTCTCAGCACTACAATGCTAAATTCTTAACTGGAAACTGTTCTTTTGTTTTAGGAATTTCAGACTAGACTATGGCCGTTGCTTGCTACAGACTTTTTTTGGTTGTGCTTCTTCCAAAGACAGAAGGAAGGTCAATCTCACTTTGTAGAAGAGAAAGAAAGGTGACTCTTGTCATTATAACATAATGTAGTGGGTCCCCAGGTGTAATCGGGAGGAAAAAGGAGACAAGGTCCCCTATAATGTCGCAGATGAAAGGAAGTGGACGCCAACGGGCTTCTCAGAAGAATGATGACTCATTATGCCCGGGCTCCACAACAGATGCGCGTCCCCCAACGACTGGCTTCCCTCCAAAAACAGGGAAGAAATAAAGAGGGCAGAGAAGGAGGAGGAGGCTGCCAGAGACTCGCCTGATGGGGAGCCTTCCCGGTAGGCGTCGAGCAATCAGAAAAGTGCTTTGGAATCGCAAAATTAAAAAACAAGTGTCAGCTGTGGGAGATGTAGAAATGCAAATGAGAATGCATGCAAATAGGCCGGATAAATGAAAGTGTGCGATCACCCAGAGGTATGTTTACAACCCGAAAGCAACTCCGTCTATAATTATCTGCGTGCCATTAACTGCGTGGGAGCAGCCATCCAAGGGCACATAAAAGATACCACCTGAAGTTCAACATCTTCCCTTCCCGATGATAAAGCCAGACCTCCAAGAGCCTTACATTTACCCTGAACTAAACCAGTTTGTGCACAAGGGCTACAAGTGTACCTTTGGTGAAATAAAAAGCTGGATTTTCATTATTTACCGCACATCTTAACATAATTCTTACCATTAACTAAAAAATAGATGATGGGAGATCTGGCTTCAAGAGACACTGACTGAAACCTACCACCTCATGTAGTTTAATTCTGAGTCCTCTCCCGAGGCAGGTGTCCTGAGCTCTGATAGACTTGGTCAAGGTCACCCAACCAAAAGGGAGTCAAGCTGTGATTTGAGCATCAGTGATTTTGGCATTGGGTTTTCACTCTTTCCATTATACCACAAGTTCCCAACTGAGGGCAATCTTGCCCCCCAGGGGACACTTGACAATGTCTGGGCACATTTTTGGTTCACAACTAAAGGGTACATCTAGTAGGTAGAGGCCAGGGATGCTGCTAAACATGCTACAATGCACAGAACAGCATCCACAATAAAGCATCATCTGGCCCCAAATGTCAATAACGCCTGAGACTAAGGTTGAGACGTTGCATTACACCACAGCTGCCCCTGTGCAGGCTACATCTCCAGGCAAATAGAGTTATTCAGAGAAGAGGCAGCCCCAGACATGGAGGGTCCTCACCAAGGGCCCGGGAGTCGCTGGACATGAATAAGAAAGTCCTAGTTCCATCTCACAGACAGGGAGGTAGACAGGAGGTGAGGCACTAAACATTTATAACATATCTGTCAGAAATGCGTTCTGAGATTGCTTGGATCTAAATTGCCCTTTCAAAACCCGAGAGGCATTTCCAATGACACCCGGAGCTCTTGATGGCTCCCTAACATAATTCTGCAGTGAAGTTAGAAAGCAGAATGGCCCTGGGTTTTCCATGGGTTCTTTATTTGTCTTCGAGAATATTAAAGACCAAGAAGGCACAGAATACAAATCAGAGGCTAATGCGATAAGAGGCTGAACTGATGGTGTCTCTAGAAAATTCAAGACAAATGTCAGTTGAAAGACAAAGAGAATGATGGGATTGCTTTTGAAAAATCTCATTGGTAAAGATGTAGAGGATTTTTCTAACAAAAATGTTCTGAACTAAAAGCATCTCAGAGGAGTTTTGAATTTAAACCACTTAAACAGCATCAGGGGGTGGGTGGGTAGGGTTAGTCAAGCAAAGTCAGAAAGGGACTGTCTGTGGCATGAAATTGATGGAACAGTACAGCAAAAACTGTAACACCCACAGAAGGATCTGGACAGGCAGGTGAAGGAGAAGGTGGGAGATCAGCTCAGTTCCCCAGAGAATCACAGGGCTGAGTCATCACTGATCCAATTTAAAAGGAAGCACACATTTATCTCAATTTTAGGCTTTAGTTGGAAATCCTGTATAGTAATTCACATTTTTACTAATTTTATTGACTTGTGAGTTCCAGAAAGAGTATAGGGTCTAGAGAGCTCCAGCCTTTCCCACAGTTACATGGGCTGTGTCTGCTGGTGCAGATTCTCCTGCCAGAGTCCCACAGGGGCTTTGGGCCCAGGAAATGCTGACTCAGCACTGGACTGCCCGGGGGCTATGGGCCGGTGGCCCTGGATCTCCCGCACCCTGCTTCCTGGCCTGCTGTTTCCGACTCTGTGGGAAAGACGCTCCCAGGAGCAATGATCTCCCTGGGAAGTCGATGAAAAGCATCTTTGCCTGGTGCCACTCAGCTAGCAGACAGCCCTAGTGAAATCTCAAATGGGAAGCCAGGCGAATGGGTCTGATTTTCCCTGCAGAACCTATGGAGACCACGTCAGAGGTAGTTCAGCGAGTTAATGCAGGTACGCTAATCAGTTTTATTTTGATCCCTACTTTAATAAACATACATGTGCCAAGCTAGCTCTGAATTATTTAAAATTACAGCAGTCAGAAGAGAGACCTTCTCAAAGCCTGTCAGAAGGATTTTTAATCATCTTTAAGTAAACTTCAATTTCTCTGAAATTGAAGGGGAATTATTGCTCCACTTCAAAATTCAGTACAGATTCATTGAAGGGGCTTTCCGTCTCCTGCCATAAGTAAAAACATGAAATGATGAGTGCAAAAAACTACGCCATGAAATGAGTTTAAAGTCCTTACTCCTGAAGGCTAGATTTAAGACACTATTTCTTACTGTCCCTATAGAGGTTTACCTTGGTGATAATAACAAATAGCCTTTATTTAAAACCATTCTTCAATATGATTTAAAAAGTTCAAGGCTTAATCTTTTTGCAAATCCAGACACCCACTTCACCCTAGTAGATGAGATGCTCGGGCACTGAGTAGAATGCCAGGCTCAAGGGTGCAAGCTCGTGAGGGTAGGAGAATCGCTTCCCACCGTGCAATGGCGCTGTGGGGATATGGCTAATTTCTAAGGTGGTGACCTGGAGCAGGGGTGGCTTTTGCTGGCTTGGACCAGGCTGGCTGGATTCCCAGCTGAACGTGGCCTGTGATTTGGCTATTCATTCAGTGGTCCCACTTAATGCACACACCCTTTTATGATTTTTGACAAAGCTGCTGAAATGGAGACCGCAGAGATCAAGGCTTAAGGACAGGATCTGAGAGGGTGAAAAGGGAGGTTTTCTCCCCTTTAATTTTGGAGATAATAACAACTAGACTTAACGTTTGTATACTTCTCTGTTAACACTTTAACGTGAGCTCTCTCTCATTTGAGGTGCACGGCTACCCTGCTAATCAGTTATTATTGTGTCTATTTTAGAGATGAGAAAATTGGGGCTCAGAGAAGTTAACTGACCTGCCTAATGGTAAGCAAATGAGTGGGGATTAGAGTCAGGGAGCCGAGGGCCTCTGATACCCCTGGTCTTATGCTCTGCTAATGTGCCACAGCGCATGCAAGGGGGCGGGGACCTGGCTAGACACGGAGTAAATTAAAGCTGCAGAGTTTAATGGTACCAAGAATCGCGACAGGGTGAAGGGAGCTCTGAAAGGTAATCCTTAGATGCCCCTTGAAGATAAAGCTCATTATCCTACTAGACTTCATAATGTCCTCATGAAGGAAACCAGACAGGAAGTTTACGAATCACACTATACGGGGTATTGATCATAAATAGTCAGCCCAGAGAGTGGTGGGTAAACACTGTTATTTACACGAACAACCAGTTTTTTTAAATGGCCATAACACCCCGCCACCTCATCCTCTGTAATCTGCTTGGTGATGTTCGGTCAGTATTACCTTTGGTAAAAACAAGTGTGCTCCAGTGACTAAAATTACTCCCACCCTCCTACCTAAGGGGATATTCCGGGGAGACAGAGTCAAGGGTTAATGGAAAGGGTGGAGCAAGCAGAGCATTCTGCTATTACAGATGACTCTCTCAGTGGTCTTTAGCCACGGTAATGAGCGCACTGTCTAACTGAAGTCATTAGTGATCCCGTGACTTTACATGACAAGGTAGAGATGCTGGTATGAGCGATCTGTTAGCATTTGATTTGCATGGGCTTCAACTCAATGTCTATTAACTAACCACAAGGCACTGTGTTAGGATTTAGGTATACAAAGAGGAAACCTGTGGGTGGCTGGGTGGGGGTCAGTGAGCAGTCCGGCTCACCCAGCTTGGGAACTGGCCAGACCAGATCCCAGGAGGTGGGAGCCCCAGCTCTGGACACCTCTCCTTACTGAACTTCCTCAGGAAACTCTCATGCCTGGAAGAGGCTCTCAATGCCTTCAACTCGCCCCCATCATCTAAGAGACAATTAAGATTCTCCTCCACAAAGATACATTCTCTGATCAACAAGAACATGATCTATAACACGTTTAGCCAAAGCAACCAAACCACCTTCCTCCAGGAATGCACATGTCTGTGCGGAAACCCTCAAGTTCATTAGATCTGCAGACTTGTTGACAACATTCCCATTTCCATGCATTGTTCTTCCATTCAGACTATAAACTAGCGACTCGCTGAGTGCCCGCCATGCTCTGAAAATTCCCTGCAGCACCCTGGTTAGTGGTATGGATAGAGCAGGCATTCAATCAACAAATATTAATTGATGTGGTGATGCTGTGCTCTGAAAAGCTGAATTCCTCCTGAGAGGCTAATTCACTGTGCTCAGCCTGTCTGCGGGTAGCGAGGGCTTCTGAGCAAAAGCAAGCTTTGGACAAGAGCTCCTGTGTGGTGGTGGAGACATTTTTTCCAGTGATGGATGCAATGACACACCTGACATGCTGTACAGGCAGAATCTTTACATGTAATTTATTTTGCATTTCAATTACTTTGGGAAAAAAGCTTCCTGGGGTTTTGGCCAGAGGTATGCCCAAGTTATCAGTTTAATGGATTTATTCCTGTTTGGCTAAAGTAATATTTATAAAAGAAAAAATTCTAAAAACCGAAACTCTCCAGTCTGCCTTTTCATTTGCTCTTAGCATGGTCTTTTCTAACTAGGGTCTTTGGCACATTACCTGTTTTTTATTTCTAGGTAGCTCCTGCCTACATTTTCTCTGGATTCTAAGAGTGCCCGTGCTGGGCATCAGAGACCCAGTGTCAGGGCTGGTCCTTACATTCACCTAACACCCAGCACCCCTGAAATCTGATGTGCTCAGCCTCCCGGAAAGCCCAAGCAGCCTGCACATGGCCCCCTGTACCAGTGCCACCCTGACCACATATGGGAGAGGGAGACTGAAGCCAAACTGGATGATAGCCATTTGGAGGCTGCCTGACCCAGGAAGAAGAGGGCAATGAAACAAAAATGGCACAACTGCTCAGAACAGACAAGAGGGAGGGCATGTGGGTCTGGAGTGAAGTCACTAGGGGCTTAGCCATGTGCCGGCTACAGTTCAAGTTGGGTAGACAGAGGCTTTCAGAATGGAGAACGAAATCTTAGGGCCACCTTCCCCTTTCTGCTACAAATGGGCACCTCTGAGTGGGAATAAAGGCAGATTGCCTTTCCTCCAAGTTTGAAGGCTGCTGTGCCCATTTCCTGGTCTTTAAAGCATCTTAGAGTCCATTGGCTGCAATCCCAGTGGCCGACAGCGGAGCGGTAGAGCAGGCCCACCTGTGCTGCCCAGCCCACCTGTTCTGTGGACAAATCTGATGTGTGCAGCATTCCTGACGCCAACCGACCAAAGCAGAACTACATGCTTGTAGCTGGAAGCTCAGGAGTCTGCTTTCAGGCAGGCATGTGGTGCCATCACTCAGTGAGAAGCTAGCTGAGCCTGACTTCCTGCCATCCTCCTACCAGCTTCCCTTGAGCAGCCTTGACCTGGGGTTGGGTTCCTGTGCCTTTGGGAGAGTTCA